>CM062514.1:53404210-59249103 GCA_031439585.1 Pterocarpus macrocarpus
CTTCAATATCATTTTTATACATGTTGAGTGAGTTATTTTTACCTTTTATGTTTACTTATTCACTTAACCATCTTAGAAGGTATTCTTTGAGAATTTTATAATATTTTTTAAACTTTAAGAATTTTACTTTTGTTAAAAATATATTAAATAGATCAATTCAAACCAATAAAAATTGAGTTTCAAGGATTGGTTTGAATTTGAAATCTAGAAGTAAATTGATCAAATCAAAATTGCTATATAGTGTTTGGATCAGCAAAAATTTTTACCCTCAAAATCAATCCAATATCGGATTGTGAAGATCCTGCATTAATGAAATTGCGTCTGAAGATGCAAAGAATTTGTTCCTAAAGTTTAGTTAATTTGACAGCATAATATGAATAATTTGCAAGTCCTCAACTATGAGTAAAGTCTAACTTGACAAAAGAAAAGCGCTTAACATTCAACTCGTCTCATTTTGCATATTTTGCACAACATGGGTAAAAGTGATAAACATATGAAGGATTCTAACATTGTCTCTAGTGGAGTCCAAGGACCATCATGGTCCTCGTAATCTAATAAGGTGAGATCCCAATAATATATAAATATATCAATCATCAATGATGTATTGTTGTATTTCTCAAATTTATCTATATGATCCGAAAATTAAATAAAATTTAGCTTCTCATATGATTCTAAAATTAAATGAGAATTTAGCTATGTGATTCTTAAATTAAGCGAGTAGTTTTTGGAGATATTTTACAGGATCATTTGACAAATAGAAATTTTGGTAATGCTTTTAAAATATATTTAATCACAATTCTAAAAGTTTGTAAAATTAAGAAATTATTACATTATATCATATGTGGTTGATGTATCAATATACTATTAAATTTCACCCATTAATATTGTACAAAGACCATAATGGTCTTTAATTTATGAAATAATGGGATTATTAGTATTCTTGTAGTCGAAGTGGCAAGTAGCTTTAGTTTATGAAATAAGGATGCAAATTCAAATAATAGGAATTAACATTGTTGTCTCATCAAAAGATTATTAGCATTCTTGTTCATTATTTATTCTCTTTTTAATTACTTAAAATTTTGATGGTTTAAATTAACGTTTCTTAATTTACCTATCTAATAATTTAAATTGTTTACTAGCTATAGCTAATTAATTATATTCAAATTTAAAATATTTATTTAATTTATTAATTAAAAATTTTAATTCTATCTTTATAATATGACGAATTGTCTTTTTTTTTTTCTTTTACATTTACATTAAAAATATATACAAAAATGGTTTGTTACTAATGTTTCACCATTACTACTTATAATTTCAATTATGTATACACACTCTAAACTTATGCATGTAGTAAATGTTAGTCTGTGGTTATATATTTATGGCACATAATTTGTATAACAAAACAAACAAACCTAACGATGAATCAACTTATTGACTTTTAGAGTCCCAACCAAAGTAACTGGCAACTTGTGTTAAGGCATCTCTCTATCTTTTATAACCTTCTCACTTTCTTCCCCGAATCTCTCTTCATGTTTCTTGAAAGCTTCCTCAAAGTTTCCTTTTTGATGCCTCACATGAGAAGGCTCTATACCATAGAAGATTGGCATAACAGATAGCCCAAGGGTTCTTCTTGCTGCACTTAACAATCTTTTGTAGCTCATCCAAGCACCAAATGAAGGAAGCATAGTTTGGTGGGATTTTCTGGAGAACGGGTTAATGTTACAGGGTTATTGAATTAAGAACCACTTTTGGAACTGAGCCAAATATCAAAACCATAGATGTTAGGTACTTAGTTATTGATTTTCGAGCCCCGTACCGTATGATACTAAGAAGGCCAACTTTGAATATCTTGGGAGTTGTAGTATCAACCTCGCACTTGGCATTAAAGTTCCCTATTTCACCTATTGAAGTTGGAGTCGTACATGCAGGACTAGAAGAAAGCTCGGCAATGCTATAACAAGTCATTGAAGAAAAAGGAAAGAAACAAGGAAAAGGAGGAATACAAAAGTCCACATGGTTGAAGTTGATCAACCTAGGAAAATGAGCACGATGCATTTGGATCCTAGAGAAGAAGGAAGGGCAAGACCTAAGCCTAATGATGAGCTCCAAAAGGTTCCAAATTAGAGCTCCCAGGGAAGTTCACATTCATTGGGTAAGAACTACCCAAAGCTATGAAAGTCGAACTCACAAATGCTATAAAGAAATGTAGATCTTTTGTGTGGGTACCCGAGGACATACCTAGAATTGACCTAAGGATCATTTGCTACAAATTAGCAATAGATCCAAATGTCCAACTTGTGTCACAAAAGAAGAGGAAACTAGGGACTGAAAAACAAAAACGATGAAGCTATTGAAAGCCAGATTCATAAAAGAAATACACTTCACAACTTGGTTGGCTAATGTAATTATGGTTGACAAGTCTTTGGGGAAATGGAGGATGTGTGTGGACTTCACAGATCTAAACAAGGCATGTTCAAAAGACACCTACCCACTATCGAGTATTGACAAGCAAGTTGATGTAGCCTTGGAGGCAAAATTTCTCATCTTCATGGACTCTTATTCTGACTATAACCAAATTAAGATGCATCCCATGGATGGGGAAAAAAAGACCTTTATAACAAAAAATATAACTTACTATTATAAAATAATGCAATTTGGATTGAAGAATGATGGAGCCACCTATCAAAGACTAATAAGCAAAGTATTTTCGGATCAAATTGGAAGAATTATGGAGGTCTATGTGGATAATATAGTTGCTAAGATGATGGGAGATGGAGACCATTACAAGGACTTGCGAGAGATCTTTTCCCAAATAAGGATGTTAAACATGCACCTAAACCCAAAGAAATGTACATTTGGAGTCCAAGGAGGAAAATTCCTCATATTTTTGCTCACCAATCGAGGAATTGAGGCGAATCTGGAGAAGTGCCTAGCAACATTGGAGATAAGGAGTCTAGGCACCCTCAAAGAAGTCCAGCAATTGACAGGACGCATAGCTTCCTGTCCCAGGTTCTTGGCAAAGTCAGTCAAAAAAGCACACTTGTTTTTCTGTCTTTTGAAGAAACAAGTAGACTTCAAATGGATGGAGGAATGTGAAAGAGCTTTCCAGGATTTGAAGAAGTTCCTAGTAGAACCCTTGGTGTTGAGCAAGTCTAGGGATAGAGAACCCCTTTACATATACTTATCAGTAACTGAGAAGGCTATAAGCTCGGTACTAGTAAGGGAAGAGGAAAAACAATAAAAGCTAGTCTATTATGTCAGTAAGGAACTGAGGTTAGATATCAAAAGATTGAACAGCTAGTATTTGCTTTAGTTGTTAGTGCTAGGAGGTTGCGGCCTTATTTTTAGGGCCAACAAATCACCATCATGATCGAGCACCCTATCCAGCAAGTATTAAGTAAGTCTGATCTCACCAAAAAGATGATAGCTTGATCAGTGGAACTTTTTGAGTTCAGCTTAGAGTATAGACCTCGAGGCCAATAAAAGCCCAAGTACTTGCTAATTTCATTGTGAAACTATCACCACCCATCACCAATGAGAAGGAGAAGTGAACATGGAGATTATATGTGGATGGATCATCTAACAAGAAGGGAAATGGAGCTAGAATAATTCTAGAAGACCACAATGGGGTGTCTGTTGAACAATCTCTAAGATGCATGTTTAAAATTAACAACAACTAGGCTGAATATGAAGCCCTATTAGCTAGTTTAAAGGCTGGCCAAAGGAATTAGGAGTTCAAATACTAGTTATAAAGGGAGACTCCCAATTAAATGTCGGCCAAGTCAAAGGAGAATTTCAAGCCAAGGAACCCCAACTACAATAATATTTAGTTAAGGTAAAGGAACTTGTTGAACAATTTGAAGAATATGCAATGGAATACATTCCAAGGGAGTAAAATGCCCAAGCCGATCTATTGTTAAAGGTGGCAAGCATAAGAATAATAGCGAACAACGGATCAGGTCATCTAGGAGGTAGTTAATGAGCAAGAGCATAATTGTGGTATCCCCCTCAATGTATTCTCTATGGAATAGGAAAAAGGTTGGCAACAACCCATCATGGAGTATTTGACTACCGAAAAGCTACCAAAGGAGAAAAGGAAGCTAAGGCAATGAAGCGAATGGTGAGCTTTTACACAATGTGGCAGGCGAGCTCTATAACCGAGGATATTCTCAACCACTGTCAAAGTGCATGAATGAAGGACATGCCCAAGCAGTGATAGAAGAAATATATGAAGGCATATGTGGAAACCATACCAATAGTAGAGCCCTAATGGCTAAGATACTTTGGAGTGGTTATTTTTTGCCTACTATGAAACAAGAAAATTTGAGATTTGTGAGAAAGTGCAATGAATGTCAGAGATTTGGAGAACTGAAGCACACGCCTTCCGAGGAATTGCATTACTTACAAGTTAGTTGGCCGTTTCACAAATGGAGAATAGATATCCTTTGCCTCTTTCCATTAGCATTGGGACAGTTGAAATATTTGGTACTTGCTATTGATTACTTTACCAAGTGGATTAAGGCTGAGTCCTTACCTACGATCACCACAAAGAAAGTAAGAAAGTTCATATAGAAGAGGATAATATGTAGATATGAAATACCTCACCAACTGGTCATTGATAATGGAGCCCAGTTTATAGATTGGAGATTTGAAGATTTTTGCAAGGAGCTAGAATTATTTGGCTTTTCTCATCAGTGGAGCACCCATAGACCAATGGGTTAGCGGAGGCTGCAAATAAAATTATTTTGGCAAGATTGAGGATGAGATTGGAATAGGCTAAAGGCCTATGGGCTAACAAGTTGCATGTTGTGTTATGGGTTTACCATAGTACGCCCCACTTGTCGACCCAAGAAACACATTACAAATTGGTGTATAGAGTTAATGCAGTAATACCCATTGAACTCTCGGAACTGAGTTCAAGGATAATAACTATAATAGAGGAATCCAATGAGGATGCTCAGAGAATTAAGCTGGATCTGAGGAAAGGGAAAAGGTCAGGATAAAGGAAGAGGCCATTAAGCAACAAATGATGAGGAAATACAACAAGAAGATCCACTCATAAGAGTTTAAAGAGGGAGATCTAGTCTTGAGGAAAGTAGAACTTGATAGGAAGCCCCAAGGAGAAGGAAAGTTGGCACCAAATTGGAAAGGACCTTGTTGGATCATCCGAAAGATAGGAAGAGCAGCCTATAAGATAGCGAAGTGGGAGAAAGAGAACTACCAAAGACATGGAATGTCCTCACTCCAAAGGTATTATAGTTAGAAATCCTTAAATTATGTAGGTGAGTGTACTCTTTTACCTCTAATTCATTTTTTCCCATAGGGTTTTTGACGTATAAAAGGTTTTAATGAGGCATGACCTACATAAGCTGAGCATGAGCAAGTCTTAGTAGTAGGAATAATAGTGGGCATTTCTCAAATTACTCATTAGTGTAGACTTTTCAATTCAATAAAGTTTATTTGAAATATTTGAATACTTTGTCATGGAATTGTGTTTGGCAAAGAAGATACAAGAGCTACCTGAATAAGAGCAAACAAAACGGAAATAAGTCTAATGAAGCACTTAAAACCTTCGCATGTAGGTGAGGAACTGTGGAAAATAAAATGGAGATAACTCTAGAGAGGGACTTATAGTCCTCGCATGTAGGCAAGGATCTTTGGAAAATAAAATGGTGATAAGTCCAAAGAGGGACTTATAGTCCTTGCCTATAGTTGAAGATCTTTCAGGAAATAAAATGGAGATAAGTCTAGGAAAGGGCTTATAGCCCTCTCCTGTAGATAAGGATTTTTTTTTGGAAAACTAATAGAAACTAAGTCCAGGAAGTGACTTAGACTTCTTGCATGTAGCCAAGGATCTCTTAAAAAGCTAAGTGGAAATTACGTCCAGGAACTACTTAATTGGAAATGAGGCTAGAAAAGCATTCATAATAAATTTATGGACAAATACCCCTCGGAGCTTTAATATTTGAATATGCAAAGTCTAAGGAAAGGATTTCGAAAAGGAGTTGATTTTATAGTAAGCATAGGAGAAGTTGCTTGCTTATAAACAAATTTGGAATTAAAAGGAATACTTAGTGCAGAAAGGAAACTCAATTGGGAAATAAAAATGACTAAAACGAAATGAAGTGTACAGAAAATATGTCCAAAATTTGCAAAAAAATAAAAGTATTACTCAACTACAGGAAGGAAAATATATAAAGCTAGGAGATAGCTGGAGAGTCACCTACATGCTCCTCGTCCTGGCCTCCAAGGTGAAAGACATCCACAGGAGCCTTCAAATGATCACCCACAGCAACACTAGCTCCAAGAAGGGGCTTGTCCATCAACTTCCCATCCTAGATCTCTTTAAATTAAAGTAGCTATAGGAGGAGACATCCAAATGGGTGTAGAGGAATGAGACTTGCTTGAAGGCTTTGTCAAAACGCTCAGCATATTACTTAGTCGCCTCTTCTTCAATTTATCATATCAGATCTTGGCCTCGAGCATGTCTTTGAGCTTAGCCACTATTTTTCTTTACTTGAGCACTTGTCCTTGACCTCTTTCACCTTCTCCTCTGGAGAATGAATTTCCCAAATGTAAGACTAGGTTAGTTTTATGAGCTCTTCCTTGAGCTCAATGGTGAGTCTTCCCCCCAAAACGTTCCTTAAACTCTAGATTGCTAGTTATCACATAGAAGCGAAGACTAGCCGTTTGAATCCACTGGAGCATCCCTGTGACTCCAGTAGCATCAAATATATCCGAGATCAAGGAGGACTTGAGGAGTTTGTCCCCTTTTTGTTGAGTTGCGGAAGCCATGGCTCTAAAGTAAGAATGGCGGAGCATCTACAAGGAATTTGTTGAGGAAGTGGGAGGGCTCCAAAGGACCAAAATGTGCTCTCTTGATCGAAAGTGTTCATTTGTAATAGCTGAAGGAATGGCCTGATGTCTTTGAAGTGGTCTCCAAGTTAACCACCTTAGTAGGAGTTCTTTTCTTCCCTCGCTTCATGACCAAGGAGGAAGTATCAAAGGCCATCTGAGAGCTATCCTTAGAAGGCTTGGAGCTTGCCCTATATCACCACCCTGTGCAACCTGGGATCGACGATGGGCAAGAGCCATTAGGAGAGATTCCTTGGAAAGTTTGGGGGCCATTTCTTTTGCAAAAGAAAAGAACACAAACATAAGGTCAGGAAAATAGTTATAATAAGAACGATAGGAAAAAAGAGCTCGTCGAAGAACTTATTGATGTGTTTGAGCACCTCGGCCCGATTAGTTTCCTACTTTAACAAATTAGTGCAAGAAAACACCTTTTTCTCACTTGTTAAGTGCTCATAAAGAAAGTCGAGCAAAACTTAGTAGTAGGAGGAGAGGCTTTGATAGTCAACAATGAGAACCCTTTTTGGAAATCTATTCCAGTAAAGGGGGAATGTTGCATGACCTTTTTCACTCAAGAAAAAGGGGAACTCATGCTTGGAGGCTAGAACTTTGAAAGTTTGGTATTGGATGCCTTTGAAATTGGAGGTAAAGAGTTCAAAAATTTTCTTCCTTGGCTAACTACTAAGGAAAATCCATTTTCCCTTCTCAACATCTTTAACTTGGAACAAAGAAAATAAAATCCCGATTAATCGGAGTGGCGCCTAGGATAACACAACTATGAACTCCTCTAGGGTATGAATGTATGATGCCATTCGGCATGATGAATGACAAGTTTGATTGAGCTTTGTCTCATAATTGAATGATATAGATGTGATGAACTGTTAGTTGAAACTTATGATTGGCATTTTGGGGAAGCTCCGGTCTAGCCGTTATCTTTTGATTTTCGTCTAAATTATGGACTTAGTCATACTATTGCATGTGTCTAGTCAAAAAAGTATTATCTATGTAAAGTATAATGATAAGGAATGAAAGAATGGGATATGACCCCTTGATCACTTCCGGGAAGTGAAAGATGGTGATATACAAAGACTCAAGGAACCTCTATAGAGGAGGCAAGCGTGACACGGAGGACTCTCCAACTTAGAGGCAACCAATATCGACTTAGTTTGATTTGGTTAGTATTGCGTGACGATGGTCATGGAATGAGCTCATGTCCAAAAGCAGTCTATTTCAAAGGAAAAGTAAAAGAATGTTAAGCACGTGCTAAAAAAAAAAAAATGAAAGTCAAAGTAGGAGCATGGTCAAGTTGATGAGTTGCATAGTCATGCATGTTCTTATATTCCTTATGTGCATTATGAATGTTTATTTCATGTATTAGCATGTATGCCTATGTATGATGTTATGGATATGATGATAAACTTAAAAGCAATCCGCTTCGGGATTTATGTTTTCAGAAATTATTAAAGCGAACCTATATCACATCCATCGTTTTTATATTAAACCTGAAGTGGCTGGGACGATGACAATGACGATGACACAGTGTTTGTCTAGTCACGATCCTACTGAGAAATTTAGTATTTCTCACTCCTACAGTTTTGTGCCGTCTCTAGAGGATGCCGGCATCAGGCCACTGATGGCTTCGGGGATGGTTTCCTCCCGCCTGATGAGTGATGTGGTGATTGCATGTGGAGCCAAGCATAAGGATAGCCCTTTTTGGTTGTAGTTATAGGGATTATCATTTGCCATGGGTATGTATTGGTGGATGAGATTTCAGATATATTTTCCTTTCCCTGTATTCAGTTATATTTGTTTTGTAGGGCTGATAGTAGATATCGAACCCATCATTATCTTCATATATAACTCTTGTCATTACTATTATTATTATTAACTATGATGGCTATGGAATGAATATAATGTTTACTTAAGATATTTGTTATTCTTGTTGCTTCTGTTTATTGTTATTCACATGGTATGTATGAGATAACATTGTTTATTACATGTGTTCAGGATGCGCTCATGGTTTTTGGCTTTCAAAATAGTTTAATTGTTATTGCTCAAAAAAAAAAAAATTACCTCTATTTTCGTACAAAAGTATTTTCCAATGGTAATGTTAGTTCCACGAGCAAAAGTAACAACTAGTAATTCCATAATATGACTTAAGCATAGTATGGGACTATTAGGGTATTACAAAAAGAAGTATTATGCATGTAATGTATAATGATAAGAAAAGAAAGAATGGGATATGATCCTTCAATCACTTCGGTAAGGGAAGTGATAGACGGTGATCCACAAAGACTCAAGGAACTTCTATGGGAGAGGCAGGGTGACATGTAGGACCCTCTAACTTAGAGGTAACCAATATCGGCTTAGTCTGATTTGGTTAGTACTGCATGACGACGGTCATGAAATAAGCTCATGTCCAAAAGCAGTCAATTTCAAAGGAAAAGTAAAGAAAGTTAAGGATGTGCTAAGAATGAAAGTAAAGTCAAAGTAGAACCATGGTCAAGTTGATGAGTTGCATAGTCATGCATATTTCTATATTTCTCACATGCATTATGAATGTGTATCCCATGTGTTAGCATGTATGCCTATGTATGATGTAACACCTTACCAGACAAGTACTATGCTTAAGTCATAATAGATTATCTGATAAGTGATTACGTGTAGTGATCTGATTAAATTTTGTTTTCTGTATCATTATCAATTTCTCACATAAAGGTGACTATTCGCGTAATAATATTTTCTGCTTGACAGCAGAATAAATACTAGTTAATCGGTATACTGTAAGCAACATGACATAAATAAAATTTGCAATAAAGACGGAACTACTGCAACATACATCTTGAATATATACATAGATATCTGCTTTCAAAGTGTGTCAAAATGATACAGGGTAAAAAAAATATGAGGTCGCTAACACAAAATAAATTGGCCGGTCTCTAAGAACAGTACCCTAGATGGTCCCCATGGGACATTTCATATACTACTCCTAATCTATTCTCATCTATCCATGGCCCAGAATGCCAAAAGAGGGCCATCCTGTACATCTATTATTGCTACAGCATATCCACTGTCTAACCGGAATCTGAAGAAAGAAACCCATTCGCCATGGGTGTGTCTGCAGGGGGGTGGCCCGCACTAGGAGCAGAGGACGAGGAGGAACTCGCTGCCTCAAATGGATCCTCTTCTGACATTGAGGCGGAAAGCATCTGCTGCGGTGGTGAAGCAGGATGAGCCATAGGAGCTGGGGCTGCGGCGCCCATCTTCTTGGTCTTCTTTGGTAGTGGTGGAGGTGGAAATCGATGGGCCATATGAAGGGGAATGTCAATATATGGGACAGCGGGGTCAAACAGTGGGTGCATAAGTGGTATGGCGAAGTCTCTCTGGAAAAAGAAATACAAACGAAACTGGCACCTGCTAGATATATATACAGAATCTAGAAACAGGTCGATGTGGATGTGAAGCTCGGGGAACTCAATGAATAGGACTCCTGTCGCTGTGTGCTCCATAGTCTAAGAACGACGCGGAAATATCTGATGGGGTGAGAAATAAAAATTTCTTAGTAGGAATTCCTAGTTCTACATATCTGTCATCGCTGTCATTCTCAGTTGTTTCGATCTTTCAAAAATTTCCAGTGGTACAACACAAAATGATATTTAACTTAAATACTTATTAAAAAAAACATACATCGAAACAAGCTCAATTTTAATTAACAGAAACACAAAGGCAATTAAATAGTAATTGTAAAGGAGCAATAGCATATTACGAAAAATAAACAGGTATCTAGAACAGTCAATTAATAAGCATTACACTGTGCATATGAATGTGCAATTAGAAATGCATCTGATTCTTGAAGGCTTTCGCCTATTAGAATTTATTTCCATCCTTGGTCCCCTGGGAGTCATTGGCCATATACTCCTAGGTAATAGTCCACTTTTCAGGATCGAGATCGTTCTATCTGAGGATTCTTTGGGTTTACTTTCCCCGACCTTTCCACCGATCTATTCCCCTTAATTTATTCTGGAGCTGGCCCAAGTAAAATGGAATCCTTTACAATATCATGAATTGAATGCACATGTAGCTTGATTCTTCAAGTATCATATATTCATGCTATTTTAAATCACATAACATATGAATCTCTTACCAAAATTTCGGCAAAGTAACGGATCGAGTTCGCTTTCCCATGAATAGTGCCAGACAACCTGTACAATCGTACAACTTGCAATTCAATATAAACCAGCCAATATGCATATACATCCATAGATTCATTCTTTAGCTTCAACTCAATCATCAATAGGGCTTTCAGTTCATCCTTCCTTATTCTGCCCGGTTATTGTATATTCCACCCTTATTTCAATTTAACTCATTTAAACCTAATTTTTATCTATGTTGTAGCCTTATGTGTCTAGTTTCTAACCTTTTTTGTCCCATCTCATTTGGATTTGTATAACTCAAGATATAAGTGTTTTATCTCAACATGCCCCGCTCTTAGCCAGACTTGGGTTCTTATAAAAGAAAATTCACTAAGAAAATTAGGTGAAATCTTACGAATTTTATATCAAATTAAAGCTAACACAACAAGATTTCAAATGAATTAGGTCTCATGTCATTTGCCTTATTAGATTATGAGTTATGAGTTCCGAAACATTACCCTACTAGGCTACCCTGTTCTAGGCCAGTTTAAACCTAAGCCAACTTCATTGAGATGCTGGGAACAAATGACAACGAATCAAATTCTGAAATTTTTATGAGATGTTTTCTCATATGTTAGATTTCAAACAACCTTGGTTTCACTTAATTTGGAGTTGTGTAGGGTGAGTTACACCCTTTTCAACCCATGCTGCCTGGGTAAGAACCCAGATTTCTAGGTCTAACTTCAAAAATTCATAACTAATTCTATACTAATCCAATGCCTTATATTTTATATGTGTGGAAAGCCCTGGATGTCTAGTTTCATATAAAAATAGTTTCATCAAATTTAAATGACGGTAGGCGGAGCCGTACCTCCGCCCGTCACAGGACCACCGAGGAACCCTAACACCTTCTAGGTTTGCCTCCCTTTTTCAAGCCATTTGCTATTTAATCACCACATACATGCAAAATTAATCATAAACCATCATCATCACTCTACATAACATCAAATTATCAGATTATACATGATCCCCATCCAGCCCCAAATTAGAGAAAGTGAGAAGAGAAGTAGAATTTCCTACCTTGTCTAGTTGAGTTTATGTTGATTTTGTGTCTTTGGTGCAAGTAATTTGTGATGAGGCTTGAAGAAGAGATGAAAATGGAGTGGAGGTAAGAATGAGGAGAAGAAAATGAAAGGAGCTCAGCAAGGAGAAGTGGGCCGAGATTCACAAAAGGGAAAGGAAAGAAAAGTAGAGATATTTGGATGTTGGATACATGTGATTGGTGGATCTCTCTATGCTTTCCATTTTGGTTTGGCTTCCACCATCAAGGGCTGCCTTAGGCGCCACTTAGGTGGGTTATTTGGCTAAATCTTAGCCATTGATCCTAGGGCATTCATGGTATGATTTCTACTGATTCGGCTCCGATAGTTAAAACTCCGAAATCTTACCGATTGCTCTTAAATCGATAAATCGGTTTGAAATTTTTTTTTTTCTGTGAGGTTTTCTACGCTCCTAATCTAATTCCATCAAGCTTAATCCTCTCAATGCACCCTTAATTGGCTTTAAGTAAGTATTTAATCGAATTCCGATTAAACTCACCTATTCGATAAAAACCGAATAACTCGGTTGTTAAGGATAGAATTTTTCGGACGTTATATATGACATTATGAATATGATGATAAACTTAAAAGTAATTCGCTTTGGGATTATGTTTTCAGAAATTATTAAAATTGAACTTATATTTGTCCACTATTTTTATAATTAAACCAGAAGTGGCTGGGACGATGATGATGACATAGTGTTTGTCTAGTCGTGATCCTATTGAGAAATCCAATATTTCTCACTCCTACATTTCCGTGTTATCTTCAGAGCATGCCAACGTCAAGCACGATGGTGATCTTCATTGAGTTCCCGGTTTGGCATTGGCGCTTTGACCCGGTGCTAAATGCGTCGGTGATGTCTGCGAGCGCAGTGATGAGGGTCTAAATCTTCCACGACCGTCTGTTTGAGTTCGATTATGAGCCTGTTCTTTCGTCCACATCAGCCGTATGGTGAGGTTAACATGGATGACATCTGCCTCTACTTTCAGCCATCGAGGTACCCCATTGACGATGAGTCTAACTCGGATACCCGTCTGACTTTGGTATTTCATTGGATTCCGATCCTTTGGAGCTATCCTATCCGAGCTATCATGTGGAGACCGACCTTTTTGAGCCTTCCTACTCGTCTGTGATTCGCCTGACATCTGACTCGTCTTCTTCTTTAGCAGCTCCTCGTCACACACCACTCTCAGTTTGTGGTCGCAGGTTCATTCGTGCCTGTGCTGTGCCTCGTAGGCATAGCCATGCTCGAGGTGGAGGACATGGTGATGCTGCTTCCAGTGGTGCTGGGAACGGTTTCCTCCCGCTTAATGAGTGATGTGGTGATTGCGTGTAGAGCTTAGCACGATGATAGCCCTTTTTGGTTGTAGTTATAGGGTTATCGTTCTTTTGTATGGCATGCTTGGGCAGTAGGGTTTTCTTATGTATTTTCCTTTGTCATGTATTCAATTAGGTTTCTTTTGTAGGGCCGACAGTAGATATCGGACCCATTATATTTCTATATATGACTCTCGATATTATTATCTTAACTATGAATAACCGTGGAATGAATGTTATGTTTATCTAAGTTATTGTTATTCTTGTCACTTCTATTCATTTTATTCAAGACTTGTATGTTTGAGATAGTGATGTTTATATTATACGTTCATGATGCACTCATGGCTCTTGATTTTCGAAACAGTTTATTCATTATTGTCAAAAAAAAAAAAAATATTTACCCCTATTTTCATGTAAAAGTATTTTTAAATTGTAATGTTAGTTTCGCAAGCAAAAATAACAACTAGTAATTCCATAATATGACTTAAGCATAGTGTGGGACTACTAGGGTGTTGTTACAAATTTAGTACGAAAGAAAATTAAGGATCTCGTTCTCTTTTCAAAAGTTCTATCCATAATCATATAGTCTTATGTATGTGAACCCTAAACACCTACAACCATATCTTAGATAAAATATAAAACTAACTAAAAAAGTTAAAAATAAGTTTCTTGTGGTGTTATAGTGTTAGATTCTGTAGCTAAAATACTAGCTATCTGCCCACTCATGTTAAATTATTGTTATGTGGAAATTTTGACAAATTTTGTCTTCAAAATTGATTATGATTTTCTGTAATAACCCTGTGTAAGTTGCAGTTTTCTGTCAATATCAAATTCTGAAAATTCTAAGTCTAAACCCTATGCCTCCTTGGTGTGCTATAAGTTTGGGGCTTTTTCTTAAGATCAATTTTCTCGATAATGGTTCCTTGGACATCAATGAGTTGAAAGGGATTTTTAACGAATTTTATAGAATGTGGAACCTCTTCATTTTTAATGCAACAGTTTATAAAAATGCAAGTTTTTGAAAAATTGGACTAAAATCCAAAAGTTGGATTATGATTCTTAACAATTTTGAATTTTGGATATTTTTTTTAAATCCAAATGGAGGGTATTCCATTATTTACATTTATGTTTTAAAGTTAATAAAGAGTAAATGAGTATGTGCAATATTCTGAACTTGGGAAAGGATAGCAAAAGGAGCAAACCAAGTTTAAAGTTGGTGTCGATTACACATGGCCTATAATCAATTACAAGTCTATCTGTATGCTTTCATGCTAAGTTTTTCCCTGTTGTAATTGATTACATGGAATGGTAATTGATTACAACAATCTAGGCTTGTGGTAATTAATTACTAGTCTGTGTAATCGATTATCAGGGGGCTATATAAGGCATAGACGCACTCTTCTTCCCTTATTTCGTGAATTCAACACTCTCTCTACCCCTCAAACTTTTTTCCTTCTCTTTAAAACACCTTCCCCTTCATTCTTTAACCCAATCCTTCAAATCTTTCCATCAAATTGTACCCTTTCCACTCACGTAATCTGAATTTCTTTCTTTGATCTCAAATCATGTCTTCATCCAAAAATAAAAAATATTTGGTCTTGGAGCTTGGAGGAAGTGACACTTAGGCTCCCAAACCTTTCTTCTTCATTTTTCATTTCTAAAGGTAATCTCCTCTACCTTTCCTACGAATTATGGATTATTTCTCCAATAGGGAGTTCCTGGAGAACCTTAGGTTAGAGGAATTGGGAATTTTGATATCTGAGAGTAAATTGGGTTAATCCTTGGTCTTCATAATTAATATTGAAATAGATTGTTATCATAATTGTGGTAATAGATTTCCACTACAAGTCCGGTTCTTAGCTCCGTGTTCTATGGGCTTAAAGATTCCGCTATTAAGATTAAGTCTGTGAGTAGATAACTATCCCTAATTGATTTTCTAGTGTAATTATCCTACTTATGTTTATATGCTAGTAATTATTGTGGCCTTTTGGTTTATCTCTTAGTTAGCTGTTTTATGATGATAATTCATTTTTCCTTAATGATATTATTTCCAAAAATTTGTACATGGGACAATGACTGGTTTTCTATGAAACTATGAAGATTGCTCTTGTATGAAAAGAAATGAATGGATTTTTGTGAAACTTTGATAATTTTTTATATATTAGGATTGTATTAGTTTTCAACACATCATGACATGAAAGTTCTTTTTTTATCAAAACTAATTTCAAAACTTTATACATGAGATGATGGTATGATTTAGGTGAATCTATGCTAAAGCCTATATGAGAATAGTATGATTGAATGGTTATGTGTAAAAAGGAATTGAAAACCCATGATTGAGTATTTGGCATGAGAACATTTATGATTAATGGTAGAGGAAAGACTTGGGAAAGTCTATGCCAAGATCTGCATGCTAACGGTAGTACACGTTAGCCTTGGTGCACCTTGGATGATTTATTACATAGCCACACACACTGTGGTACGTGAAGGAAATTACATAGCCACTCAAGGAGTGGTGTGTGACTAATATGGGAATCACACGAAGGAAAGGCCACCTAAGTGTTATTCATGACGGATCATCCTGGAATAAATAGCTTTCCATGGGTTTTAGAAAATTTAATAATATTTGAAGTTAAGGTTTCTATTTGATTCTATCTATATATATTTGTTTAATATTTAAAAGTTTGCATATTGTCTCATGTAGGCTAAGGATACCTTATCTCTCACTGAGTTGTAAAACTTACCTGTTGTTCTTCCTTTCTTTTCATATACAGGTATCGATTTGGGATCAAATCCCCCTATTACTTATAGCAAGTCCTGCTTCTTTGGTGAGCCCTCATGATCAAGCGTATTTTGAAATTTTAAATTTTTGTTTATTGCATTGCCTAGAGTAATATAGTTCCATGGTATTATAAGTAAGGTCACCTTTGCTAGATTATGTAGATGTTTATGTAGTGGTTATATGTATTAGAATGATTGAATTTCTAAAGGAAGGAAAAATTTGTAGTTAGATTAAAGTTGATAGAAAAGATATATGCATGTTTTTATACAAGTTTGGATATGTTTTGATAATTGATTATATTGTGTGTTGAGGCTGGATCCCCGATAGATGAGTGTGATTGTTTACTTGTGTAAGTAAAGGACCTGTATTTTGGAATTATTCTAAATACAAAGGGGACTCTATCCAATTTTGGTGAAAAAAAATGTGTGATCAAAAGGCTTGCTAGGGACTTGTCCCCTATGCACTAGTTACGGCTTGGGTTGGGTCGTGAAATTTTCACTAGTCGAGCATTTGAAATAGGTTTTGTTGCCTTCATGAAAGTTGTGAACTTTTCTCTTAACTTTCTAATGCCACTACTATAACATCCCAAAGCGCGGTATGTCTAATTTGCATTGCTTTCTAATTTATTAGTTGCATCAGAGAATTAAGAGCAATTAAGATTGAAATATGAATGTTAGGGGTTAGAAAAGGTTAAGTTTGTTATGTAAAAAATTGAAGAAGACCATTAGAAATGGTTTGCACATTTAAGAAGAATCAGTAAAGATCTCAATATTATAGAACATAAGAGCTAGATCAGTAGAAATTTACACTACTAAATCCTAAATTGGATGGCCAAGATTGAGCCATCTTCACACTTGGATGGTGCCATCATAGCCTTCCAAAGTGATCAGCCCAAACAAATTGAAATGAGGCTACACATCCACCAATCAAAGCACTCATGTCCTTTTCACACTTTCTGACAACAAACCAAATAATCTCCACTCTTTCCTTCTCAATTTTGACCAATAGGAGGCAGAGCCCTCTCCCTCATTTGCTTTCCATTTCATCTTTTTCTTCTTGCTTCTTTATCCTATACAACTCTCTACACCCAAGGCTTCCATCTTTATAGCTCAAACTCTAAATTTAAGCTAGGATTCATGAACTCTTCTTGTTAATTGTGTTGTTGTGGCTAATTAGGGTTTCTATTCTCCTCATTAATATGATGATGTTTGATGATTATAAGACTTGTTATGGTTGATTGGATGTGGAAATACTTGGTTTGGGTTGGAAAATTGGTCGGAAACTCAAAAGGGAACTTAAATAGATTTCCTGGAAAGCAAACCCTGTGAGGTGTCCATACGGCGTAGTGTATGGCCTCATTTGTAGTCATCAAAATTTGATGAAACTAGATATTCAGAGCTTTTCAACCATATAAATTCTAAGTCAATTGGATCTTAAATGAAAAAGATATGAATTTTTAAAGTTAACCCTAAGATTTTGCCCATCATCCTGACCAGTACTGGTTATGAAAAGTATAACTCACCCTATATAACTTCAAATTTAGTGCAACCAATTTAGTTAGTGCCTCGCACGTTGTAACACGAGCAAATTAAACCGAAAAGTAGCTATAGTATAGTAAGCAACTCGGATCACTTCCCTAAGATGAATGCACCATTTGATTAGAATATTCAGGGGGTTTGTTTCATCAAACAGTTGAAATGCAAATTATCTAAACAAAAATAAAATAGAATTGATGAGTGATAGAAGATCTAATCCAAGACATTAGATAGACACAATTAACACTCCATCATTATACTCTAACTATATGCAACACTCCAATTCGGTGATTAGACTTAGATTTAAATGAAGCCTTAATCTAAATCTAGCATTCACATGGTAACTTCCATAAATTCAACCAATTACACAATCAATTTGATTCAAAAACCTCTAAAATCGAATTGACTTGAATTAGTTTCCCACACCAATGCAACTAATCATATGTTTAGATCTGAAACATAATTCACACTCCTTCAACAATCAATTCACATACATCAATTGAATCATATATGACATGATCACATTCCTAATTAACATTCAAGAATGAAGAACTTCAATTCATGCACGAAATTAAGAATGAGAGAAGGAGAGATGAAATCGAATTGATGTCTTGTATTCGAATGATGCACCAATCCTCAAGAGCCTAATTACTTCACTTGATGTCTTGAATTAGAGGAGAATTACTCCTCCATTAATGGAGGGAAACGAGAAAGAAAGAGAGAGAGAGAGAGAAGAAGAAGAAGAAGAAGAAGAAGAAGAAGCAGTAGTTGTATTTTCAAAATTCTGATCCAAAGTAAAATGAGCTAAAAGGTCCCTAAAAATTTCGGGTTCCCTCCAATATATACTTATGATTAACACACTAATTAAATAATTACATTAATCCTCTCTTCTAAAGCTGAAAATAGACTCCTCATTTACATCAATTGGACTTGTGGAAGGAAACTTATGCTAAAAACACTAATTCAACTTTATTGGATCCATCAGTGAATTTCAACCAAATGTTTGGCCCAGAAAATATCATTATTTGCACTAGTACCTGAAGAAAATTTGTAGATCTGGATGTCAGCTTTCGAATGGCACTGATTTTGCCTTAATTGGATTCCTGTAGCATGAGATATAGCCCAATTAGTGCACACTGCTAAGGATTCACGACTACATCTCTTAAGTCCACTTGAAGGCCCAAATTCAGCTTGAAGACTCCTGAACTGGCCTCTGACCTCTTCATAAGAGTTGTAGGCCTAGCTCTCAGCTTTCCTACAAACTAAGAATCACCCAAAATGAGGTATATAACTCAAGTTATAGCCCAAAAAGCAAAATAGTGTCAGAATAAAGCTAGTGCAGGAAAATTAGATCAAAGTTCAACCAAGGTCCAATTAATAGGAAATGGTCCAAGTCAATTCAAATATGCACAAAAGGGAGTTAATGGGCTAGATATGAGAAAGAATAAGTATATAAAATTCTAATTCATCAAATTCCCCCATATTTAGCCTTTGCATGTCCTCATGTAAGACTCAACCTAAAGAAGGTTAACCAAAGAAACTAAAAATCAACTACAACCTAAACTCAATACCCAATATGGAAAAACTTATTCTCCAATGAATCATCAAATGTGCTAAGTTTAGGGACAAAATAACATACAAGGCATCAAGAATTTTTCAACAATTAAATCAATTGACTCCCCACTTCTTTAAAGTATAAACCAAGTAACATCACTCAAAGTGCAAAGATCAAGTATGAAGAACCTCACAAGATAGTGTATGTATGAAGCTCATCAACTCTCAAGTGTGTGGGTAAAAGTGTTTTAGTCAATTCACCTCAATAGATCATGCTTTACCATAGGCTTGCTAATCTTCTAGTTCTCCACTACTTGTAATCATATGCAAACACAAATCAGGAATGCTTTTATTAATGGTTGTAATGGGGTTAAGGTAAGGGTAGGAAATATGAAGATATGACAAGGTAAAACCCAAGGCAATAGGAGAGACATTGGTCAAGATACAAGCCAGGTTCACAAATGTGGGGGGGTTTCCCCAAGTCATTCCATAGCATATTCATTCCCTTCATCAAAACTCCCCATTTTATTCACTCCTTTCATTTCTTTTCTTCCTTTTTTTCTTTTTTTTCTTGTGCTTTCTCTTTTTTTTTCCTTTTTTTTTTTATTTTCTTTCGGATTCCTTGCACCCCCCCACACTTTAATGTTTGCACGTCCTGGGCAAAACCTCCACACTTGATCCCAAGCACAACAAAAATAATGAAACCAATGCCCTTCTATCCCCTAAGGTTAGGTAGAATCGTGGTTTTTCACTAAGGCTTGTAATGTGCTAGAAGTCAAAGAAAGGTCAACAAGGCTCAAAGGGGTTAACAAGGGAAATAATGCAAGGTGGGCTATGTGGCCAAGTAGCTAAAATGAAAAAAAATGCCTCTATCATGTCCATGAATGCATATGAAAATGTAGTCTCAAAGAAGAATCATGGCAAGTTCTAGAATGACATAAACTATGAGGGATGAACACACAAGAAAGAAAGGAATGACATGTAATATAGCCATCCAAATATGGCTTAAAAGCTCATATAGGTCATGTTCAACATACTCAATCCAAGCAATTCAAGATTCATTACTAAATTCACACATCTTAAGAGGAAAAAGAATAACAAAATCATGTTGGAACTTGATCCTTCTTAATGACTAATGCCCTAACTCAACAACCTTCAATTCATCAAAAGAGAACAAGATCAACAATTATTATGACAACAAAACAAGGTAAAAAGGGTAACTATGGCAACACAAACCAAAAATGCAAGACTAACTAAAATAAGCACATGGGAAATAAACTAAAGCTAATCAACCCCCCCATACTTCAATTCGACATTGCCCCCAATGTAATGCAACAAATAAAATGTGAGGCAAGTAGTATGAGGCAAGAGAGGAAAAGGAGAATTCCCCTATCAAGTGTAGGTGGCCGCTAGCAAGCGAACCTCTTTATTGGTGTCCAAAGGTAGCTCCTCATAAAATGGCTTCAAGCGATGGCCGTTTATAGTGAAAACCTCTATCTGTCCTAGGCTCCACAATCTGCACAGCACCATACAAAAACATCTGAGAAACAATGTACGGATCAAGCCATCTAGAACGAAGCTTACCAAAAAAGAGCTTGAGGCGAGAATTGTAAAGGAGCACTTTCTGGCCAATTGAGAACTCCTTTCGCAGCAACATCTTATCACGGATGAGTTTAGTCTTCTCCTTGTACAAGTGAGAGTTCTCATAGGCCTCTAGTCGGATCTCCTCCAACTCCTGAAGTTAGAGCTTTCTATGAAGCCCGAATTGGCTCAAATCCAAGTTGCAGTGCTTGACTGCCCAATAAGCTTTATGCTTAATCTCCCTTTGGAAGGTGGCATGCCTTACCAAAGACAATCCTATAGGGGGACATCCCTAAAGGTGTCTTGTAGGTGGTGCGGTAGGCCCATAATGCATCTTCAAGCCTCTTGCTCCAATCTTTTACATTGTTTGCCGCAGTTATCTCGAAGATCTTCTTCAACTCCCTATTTGATACCTCCACTTGTCCATTAGTCTGCGGATGGTATGGAGTTGAGACTTTATGGGTGACACCATATTTCTTCAAAGAAGGTTGCCATGTTCGATTCTGAGAAATGGCTCCCCTGATCACTGATGATAGCTTTCAGCACCCCAAACCTGCAAAATATCTGCTATCTAACAAAGTCTATAACAATAGAAGAATCATCAGTCCGGGTGGCCTTGGCCTTCACCCACCTAGAGACATAATCAACCGCCAGCAATATGTAAACAAAACCAAAAGAAACAAGAAAAGGCCTTATGAAATCAATACCCCAAACATCAAATATCTCACAGAATAATAAGGGCTGCTGAGGTATTTCATTCCTACAGGAAATACTACCTGTCTTCTGGTATTGTTCACAATTCTTACAATATGTGTAAGCATCACGGAACAATGTAAGCCAGTAAAAACCTGTATCTAAAATCTTCCTAGCAGTGCATTGTGGACCAAAGTGGCCACCGCAAGCAAGAGTGTGACAAAACTGAAAAATAGATGGTATCTTAGACTCATGCACACAATGGCGAATAACCCGATCACTACACATCCTTCACAAGTATGGATCATCCCATACATAATACTTAGCCTTACTCCTAAGTTTATCTACTTGAGACTTTTTAAAATAAGCAGCCAACTCAGCAGTAACCAAATAGTTAACTAGATCAGCATACCATGGGTCCTTACCTCACAGTTGTAAAAGCTGCTCATTCAGGAAGGTCTTACGGATAAGAAGAGGCTCTAGGGACTGTGAGATCTGGATTAGGTGATCTGCTACTAGATTCTCAGCTCCACTCTTGTCCCTGATCTCAATATCAAACTCTTATAACAACAACATCCACCTAATGAGCCTGGGCTTAGCATTCGGCTTCTTTAGCAGAAACTTCAATGCTGCATGATCAGAAAAGACAGTCACTTTAGTTCCCAGAAGATAAGCATGGAATTTATCTAAAGCAAAATAATGGCAAGAAGCTCCTTCTCAGTGGTAGTGTAGTTAGCCTGTGCAGTATCTAGGGTCCTGGAAGCATAAGCTATGACATGGGGTGTCTTCCCAACCCTCTGTGAAAGAACTACTCCAACTGCAAAGTTGGAGGCGTCACATTAGCTCAAATGGGAACTCCCAGTTCGGCAGTTGAAGCACCGGAGCAGAAATGAGATGCTGCTT
This sequence comes from Pterocarpus macrocarpus, assembly GCA_031439585.1. Taxonomy (NCBI): domain Eukaryota; kingdom Viridiplantae; phylum Streptophyta; class Magnoliopsida; order Fabales; family Fabaceae; genus Pterocarpus; species Pterocarpus macrocarpus. Next base: position 53,426,661 of record CM062514.1, read on the forward strand.
CAACTGGTCAAATGCTCTCTTACACTCTTCATCAAACTGGAAGTCAACCTCCTTCTGTAATAGCCTGGATAACGGAAGTGCTACTTTGCTGAAGTCCTTGATGAAACACCTATATAAACTTGCATGGCCAAAAAAAGAATGTACTTCCCGCATGCATGCGAGGTAAGGCAAAAAAGCAATGACATCTACCTTGGACTTATCAACAGAAATACCCTTCCTAGAGATAATATGTCCTAAGACTACACCCTGCATAACTATAAAATGATACTTCTCAAAATTCAAGATAGGGCATGACTCAACACTTCTACTCAAAACTCTAGTAAGGCTATCCAAACATGCATCAAAAGAAACCCCATAAATAGTGAAATCATCCATAAAAACCTCCATATAGTCCTCTAGAAAATCAGAGAATATAGTCACCATGCACCTTTGAAATGTACTTAGGGCATTGCATAGGCCAAAAGGCATCCTCCGGTATGCAAATGTGCCGAATGGATAGGTGAAAATGGTCTTCTCTTAATCCTCTGGTGCAATATGAATCTGGAAGTAGCCAAAAAAACCATCAAGGAAGCAATAGTATGATTGACTCGCCAACAACTCTTGCATTTGGTCAATGAAGGGCAAAGGGAAATGGTCCTTTCGGGTGGCTTGGTTCAGCTTCCTATAGTCAATGCAGACCCTCTAGCTATTCTGCACTCTTGTTGGCACTAGCTCATCATTTGCATTCTTCACTACTGTTATGCCGGTTTTCTTGGGGACTACTTGTATTGGGCTCACCACTTGTTGTCTGAAATTGGGTAGATAATTCCTATAGCCAGCAACTTGCTCACCTCCTTCTTCACTACATCCAAAATCAGCAGGTTGAGCCTTCTTTGAGGTTGCCTCACTAGTTTCACACCCTTTTCTAACTAAATTCTGTGCATGTATGTAGAGGGGCTAATTCCAGGTATGTCTGCAAGTGTCCACCCTATAGCCTTCATGTTTTGCCTCAAAACATCCGGCAGCTTCTCTTCTTGTTTTGGTTGCAGATCCTTAGTTATAATAATTAGTAGCTTTTCATTTGGTGCCAAAAATGCATATTTCAGATTTTCTGGAAGTGGTTTCAGCTCCAAAGTTGGTGGTTCTTGTATGGAAGTTGCTAATTTAGCTTCAGCACCTGAAACTTGAGAGTAATTTTGCAAAATACTGTCATCATATCTTATGGAAGTAAAAGCAGCAGAAGTGGTATAAATTGGATCAGTAAAATCGACTGCAGAATCATGAAATGCAACTACTACAGCAGAGGTTAAACCATTAGAAACAGAATTTACAGAAGTAGAAACAGGAACAATAGCATATAAGACAGCAGGATCAGAACTTATAGGATCTAAAACAGCAAATACAGAACTAGGATTAGTGGAAACAGCAATAGTAGAATTAGAAATAGTAATAGCAGAATCAGAAATAGCAAAAACAGAATTTAAATCAGCAGAAACAGAATCAGCAAGATTAGAATTTTCAGCAGAAACAGTAAAAATAGCAAAATCTGCACTATTAGCAGCAGGTTTAACAAATTCAAAACCTACAGAAATAAAGTCTGCAGAAACTGCACAATTAGAATTTTTAACAGAACCAGGAACTAAATTTGTGCAACCAGAATGGACAGAAATAGATGGCACATAATTAAAATCAGAACTAGAAGTTGTAGAATGTAAATCAGCAGAATTAAATTGTTCAGAATAGGCATGCATCAATCTCAGCATAAACAGTACATAATGATTGAATTCCATCACAATCTGAACACTTGAATTCATCTTTAATGCCTATAATTTCAGGAAATTCATCTAACAGATGTTCATGCACCTCATCAACTAAGGAATCAATAATATCTAAGTGAAAAATAGAATGTTCTTCTAGTGGATATCTCATGGCATCAAACAAATTGAAATGAACTTTACTATCCCCAAACTCCATGGATAATGTACCAGAATGCACATTAATCGTAGTTTTGCAGTTTTCAAAAATGGCCTACCTAAGATTAATGTTGGTTGATTAACATGCAAATCATCCTCCATGTTTAGCACATAAAAATCAGCAGGAAAAATAAGCTTATTTACTCTTACCAACACGTCTTCTAAAACTCCCTCAGGGTGTGTTGTGTTTTGGTTGGCAAGTTGGATCACCACTCCTGTTGGCATGAGCTCTCCAATATGCAATGATTGATAAACTGACTTTGGCATCACATTGATTGAGGCTCCAAGATCCAACATGGCTTCACTGAATTACTTGCTTCCTATGATGCATGGAATGGTGAAAGTCCCTGGATCCTTGCATTTTGGAGGAATGTTTGGCTGAATGATGGCAGAAACATTTCTGCCCATGCTCACTTTTTCATTTCCCTTCAGTTTCCTTTTTTGAGTGCACAAGTCTTTGAGAAACTTGGCATATTTGGGAATTTGCTTGATTGCATCCAAAAATAGAATATTGATTTCCACTTTTCTGAATGTCTCCATAATCTCCTTGTCCAATTCTGCTTCTGCTCGCTTCTTATTTTGTGTCACTCTATTAGGGAAGGGCAGTGGAATATTTTGTTTAGATTGCTTGCTGCTACTGCTCTTGGATGCATCAATTCTGACTGGTTCTGCATCATCTAATTTTTCTGCAAAATCTATTTTTGCTTCAGAACTTGGTTTTGCAGCAGAATCTGATTTCTCTACTTGGTTTTGTACATCCAGCTCCTTGCCACTTCTCAAGATGATGGCACTCACATTCTTTGGGTTGCTCATAGTTTGGGAAGGAAGGTTCCTAGAACCTTGAGATTTCAGCTCACTAACTGTTATGGCCAACTGACCAATCTGCATTTGTAGATTTTGAATGCTTACTTCGATTCTTTGTTGAAATTGGAGGCTGTTAGTTACTATCTGCTTCACTAAATCCACAAGGCTAGGTTTTGCACTAGTGCTGGCTTGTGGTTTCTCTTGTTTCACCTACTGTTGTGGGTATAGTTGCCATGCTGCTTGATGCCTAAACTATGGCTACTGCTGAAACTGGTTGGAGCTATTACTATACCTCAAGTTTGGGTTATCCCTCTATCCAGGATTGTAGCTATTGGAGAAAGGGTCATAATTTCTCTGCTATTGTTGCTGTGGTTGTTGATAAGGTCTGCTAGGAAATACTTCAGCCACAATTTCATTTCTCTCATGTAATTCTGGACACATATCTGAAGTATGGCTTGGTAGGCAGTAAATGCACAAATATTTGCCACTGTTGGATGAGATTGGGGCTGCTGCTACTTCTGACCAATGGCTAATTGCCTGACCAGTGAGGTTAGCTCCTTAATTTTGTTCTCCATGCACTGCTGGTTTGCATTAGAAGATTGTAGCTCATTAACTCCCCTAGTGAACACTATGGCTCAAGTACCAAATTGCTGATCATTGGTAGCCATATTGGCAATCAAGTCTCGGGCTGTAGCAGGTGTTTTATCAACTAAAGCTCCTCCTGAGGTAGCATTCACCATGCTTTTATCCATTGGCAGAAGTCCTTCATAGAAGTATTGGATTAGGAGTTGGTCACTTATTTGATGGTGTGGGCAGCTTGCACACAACTTCTTAAATCTCTCCCAATAGTCATGCAATGTCTCACTAGTAAATTTGCCTTATGCCACAAATATCCTTTCTAATGGCAGCAGCTCTTGAGGCAGGAAAGAACTTCTCTAGGAACAGCCCATTCATGTCTTGCCAGCATGTAATTGAACTAGGGTGCAAATAGTATAACCAGTCCTTTGCAGCTCCATCAAGTGAAAAGGGAAAAACTCTTGCTTAATGTGATCTTCATCAACTCCATGTGGCTTCATGGTTAAGCATACCACATGGAATTCCTTGAGATGCTTGTGCGGATCCTCTCCAGCCAAACCATGAAACTTGGGGAGTAAGTGTATCAATCCTGATTTGAGCTCAAAATCTGCATCTAATTCTGGATACTGGATGGCTAGAGCTTGATAATTGACATCACATGCTACAAGTTCCTTCAATGTTCTATCATGATTGTTAGCCATATTTTTTGCTAGATTCAGATGGTTAGCAACAGGAATACTATGAGTAGAATCAAAATCAGAATCAGAATTAGATGCTAAGCTAGAAACAGAAATAGGTGAGTTGTATGCAGAATTGTTGGACGAATTGTCCTCAGCCAAGGCAGGGTCAAATAATCTCCTTCTAGTTGATCTAATCAATCTAAGTGTTCTCTCTCAATCTCAGGATCAAATGCAACTAAATCAGGATTCAAATCAGACCTAGGCATGCACTAAACAAGGCAAAACATAACTAGTCATGCACTTATGTCACCACCTCAGATAGAACACAAAAGAAGGCAAACAAACACTCAAAATTAATCAAGAAAAATTGAAAAATACTACCAAATGATTTTTAAAATTTTTGGGACCACTACAACCCAAATATTTGACCCTTAAAGAGTCCAAAAATGCAAAGAAAAATCTTAAAAAAATTTAAAAAGTGGTCAATATGAAGGAATTTGGCTTCCAAATGAAAAGTTTTAGGAAAAGCCAAAAGTCTTGATCAGAAGACCATTTTCCTTCAACTTACCAAAAATCAGCTCAATCGGAGCACAAAATCTTTTGTAAAAATACCGGCAACGTCCCGAAAAAATTGAAAAAACCTCAAAAACTCTATCTAAATGATGGAATTTGGCAAAAATAGGGGTGACCTCAATTCTAAATCTCAGAATGTGGTTTTCCTATAGAATCAAGTTCCTTCAGATTGGTTTGAAAAAGTTCAGTTGCCAAAAACCATAAAATCTACCTCCTAATGCACTAACTATCAACCAAAACTTAAAAACTATGCAAACACTATCACAAACATAGTTAGCATTGATAATCACATATATTCACATGATCAAACAACATATATCATCCCCAACAACGGTGCCAAAATTTGCCTCGTGCGTTGTAACATGAGCAAATTAAACCGAAAAGCAACTATAGTATAGTAAGCAACTCGAATTGTTTCCCAAAGATGAATGCACCATTTGATCAGAAAATTCAGGGGGTTTGTTTCATCAAATAGTTGAAATGCAAATTATCTAAACAAAAGTAAAATAGAATTGATGAGTGATAGAAGATCTAATCCAAGACATAAAAGATAGACACAATTAACACTCCATCATTGTACTCTAACTATATGCAACACTCCAATTCGGTGATTAGACTTAGATTTAAATGAAACCTCAATCTAAATCTAGCATTCACATAGTAACTTCCATAAATTCAACCAATTATACAATCAATTTGATTCAAAAACCTCTAAAATCGAATTGACTTGAATTAGTTTCCCACACCAATGCAACTAATCATATGTTCAGATCTGAAACATAATTCACACTCCTTCAACAATCAATTCACATACATCAATTGAATCATATATGACATGATCACATTCCTAATTAACATTCAAGAATGAAGAACTTCAATTCATGCACGAAATTAAGAATGAGAGAAGGAGAGATGAAATCGAATTGATGTCTTGTATTCGAATGATGCACCAATCCTCAAGAGCCTAATTGCTTCACTTGATATCTTGAATTAGAGGAGAATTACTCCTCCATTAATGGAGGGAAACGAGAGAGAGAGAGAGAGAGAGAGAAGAAGAAGAAGAAGAAGAAGAAGAAGAAGAAGAAGAAGTTGTATTTTCAAAATTCTGATCCAAAGTAAAATGAGCTAAAAGGTCCCTAACAATTTCGGGTTCCCTCCTATATATACTTATGATTAACACACTAATTAACTAATTACATTAATCCTCTCTTCTAAAGCTAAAGATAGACTCCTTATTTACATCAATTGGACTTGTGGAAGGAAACTTATGCTAAAAACACTAATTCAGCTTTATTGGATCCATCAGTGAATTTCAATTGAATGTTTGGCCTAGAAAATGTCATTATTTGCAGTAGTGATCTGAAGAAAATTTGTAGACTTGGATGTCAGCTTTTGAATGGCACTAATTTTGCCTCAATTGGATTCCTGTAGCACGAGATATAGCCCAATTAGTACACACTGCTTAGGATCAAAGAACTACATCTCTTAAGTCCACTTGAAGGCCCAAATTCAGCTTGAATACTCCTGAACTGGCCTCTGACCTCTTCATAAGAGTTGTAGCCCTAGCTCTCAACTTTCCTACAAACTAAGAATCAACCCAAAATGAGGTATATAACTCAAGTTATGGCCCAAAAACCAAAATAGTGTCAGAATAAGGCTATTGCAAGAAAATTGGATCAAAGTTCAACCAAGGTCCAATTAATAGGAAATGGTCCAAGTCAATTCAAATATGCACAAAAGAGGGTTAATGGGCTAGATATGAGGAAGAATAAGTATATAAAATTCCAATTCATAAGTTAGAAAGCTGACACATAGAGAAACATGCTATAAAAATTTCAGAGTTAGATCTTTTCTCTATTGTTCCTAGAAATTTTCCAAAGTTGCCTTATGTCTTGTCCAGACTAAAACAGGGCAGATCATTCTAGCCAAATTTGAGAGCTTATAACTTGAGCTTTACTCACCCAAACGAAGTGAAACTTGTGGGAAATATAGTTCAATTAGCTTTAACCAGATATAAATTTCAAATAAATCTAATGAAAATCCTATTTTTGGTTAATTTTTACATTTCAGTGCTCAATTTTACCCAATAGTAGGGCAGCCTTGGGTTAAACTTCAATAGCTTAATTATACTTGTCAAAACTTAATGGGACTAAAAAGAGCTAAAAGTACACACATAATTCTATAAAATACTAAAATTTCAAGCCTAAGTAAACTAAGATAAATTTATGCATAATTTACAAACCAGGGTAGAATTTGGGTTATAAGGCGAAATGGCCAATTTCAACAAGTGATAGGCTATCAGACTCTAATTTGTCAGTTTAGCAAATTATTTGTGCAAAATCCTTATTAGACTGTTGAAATGATGTTACATAATCATTATGTTTTGTTATTTGGATTGGCTGGTTGAAATGGCTCTGTTAAGTTGCTGGGGAACTTACCCCAGCTGTTAAGTTGCTGGATTCCCGATGAAATTATATAAACCATGCATTATGATTATTGATTCTTCAAGCATACGATATGTAGATGTGATTAAATAAGATGAGATCCCTTCATATGGGGGCAGTTATGGGATCCCTCTACATGAAGGCAGTCATACGAAAACTATGAGATCTCTCTACTTTAAAGGCAGTTGGCCAAAATGAGATGCCTCCAAACCTAGAGGCATGTGGATCCCCTTATAGGTTAGTACTGTGTGATGACAGTCATAAATTGAGCTCACTCCTAAATCAGTTTACCCAAGGGCAACAAAGATTTAAGAAAGTTAAAGGAAATACAAGTGCACTTGTATATTTACCTGTTGTACGTTTATATTGTGCATAAGTTACATTCTACTTATTTCTATCATGAAATTGTTCTCTTAATCGATAAGTGTGTGGGTAAAATTAACCTACTTCAGAACAGATGTTTTGAACTCTTCAAAGTGAAATTTGTAATTTGTATGGCACGATCATTCTTTATAATAAATTGAAGTAGTTAGAATGGCCACGATGACATGGATTTGTTAAGTAGTATAGGAACCCTACTGAGAATATAAAATTCATATTCCTATATGTGCTTCCGTGTTGTCTCTAGACAGTCCAGGAGATCTTGAGGAAAGCCAATCCAGAGAATTGTGTACAAATCCGACTCGACCGATTGTTATAGGCCAATGCCAAATAGGCTTTTTCTAGTCTTGGATAATATTTCTCTTAGTTGGAAACTCTTAGTAGAGTTATTCATTGTAAATTTAAAGGTTGTTTCTAATAGCAGATATTTGTATAATGTAATGAAATATTGTGTCATCCTCAAGGAAAGTAGAGCGAATATTAAGTCAAGGTCCATTTAATTAATCATCAACAATGCCTAATAAGATAATATGATTTAAGCATAATATTATAATTAGGAGGATGTTACTACTACAAATAGCTTAAGACAAATTTTCTAGCTCAGGCTATGCCTAAATTACCATAGCAACTTCACCATCTATCCTAACTTGCTTTTCTCACTTACTTTGGCTTTCTTTTAGTATTGTACCAGCAAAACACAATCAAATACCAAAGTTGAGAAATGCATTATTAAGAATATTAAACAATAAAGCTCCAAGCCAAATAAAAATTTAGAAAGAGTTCATTAATTTCATTAAATTTGCCAAAGTTGGGGTCTAAGCCTTTGGCACACTTTTGTGTATGTCTTATGATGAAGTAACTCTAACAAATTAAAAGTGAAAGGAAGCTTGAGACCTAAATTTTGAAAGAATGTTTTATACGTAGATATAAATTTGAGGTTGATATTCAAATCCAGGGAGTGAAAAACTCTATCCTCTAATGAAACAAGGAGACATTCAAACTGAAACTCATCTCCTATTCAGGAAATTTGGGGATAATCTCAAAGAACCTCAATGCTCTCTGATTCATCAATAAGGGAGACCTCTTTTCTTACCGAAAAGTCAACCAAGTAATAATGATCCCTATCTATAAATTTTGAGTTTGCAATAGCCAATTATATGGATAGAATATTTAACTATGGGCTTTTATATTGTGGCTCAACACTTTTTCTTAACGAATGCAAGAGAAATTTTAAACAATGCTAATTGTTTGTAATACATATCAACATATGATTTATTTTTATAATATATAGCGATAAACTAGAATTGGAGTTATAATTTATTAAGGACATAGTACAATTCCTTATTATTTACAACCTCCAAAGCTTAAGCATCAATGGGTTGAGGTGAATGGAACAGTGGTGGAACACAGTTGTTCCATACTTTGCCGCTTCTTTGAAAAATTTGTAATTTGTTGGACTCGAACTTTGGCAATGTCAGAATAAATTTTGTCATGTCATCATGACATTGTTTTCCCACATTGGTTATAAGGTTGACACAACAATTATTACTAATTGTTCGATTACCAAAAACCACACTAAAGAAAATCTCATCACCACAGTTTGGGTATGTTTTTTTTGAACAATCGCTCAAGTACTTTTCATATGTTGACAATGGACTTGGTACATGACTGTTGTCAATAGGTAGACCATTTAATTTCATAGGAATATGTTGTGAATGTCCTTTTTTGACCAACAAAGCAAAATTGATCATAAAGACCATTAATAGACAAAAGTTGGTAAATGTTGCCATGGCTCAATGGTCAAAAATCTTTGTATATTGATAACTAGGAAGCTGTGCTGGTAGCTTGTTAGTGACTCATAATGCTACTTTTATTGGCAAAATAATCTTCAGTTTTACATTAATAAGTTTTCTCTCACTATAACGAAAAAAAACAACTTTTGATTATTGTAAGTTGATAAAAACGGGCATCATTCAATTCACACCTTTGATTTCAACCACATTTCCATTTTAGGTTTCCAAACAATCTTCAAATTTAACATATCAAATGCATATGCAGTTACCAAAAAACTTCGTTATACTTTCAATTTTGGGAGAGAGTTAAAACTTCAATGTTGATAAGGTAACAATGATGCGTTAAACCAGGAAAAGCCACCACTAGTTATTTAGCAAGACAATCATTATATGCATTTCTTTTTTATTTGAAAAACTTAAATAATGTCAATGTTGTACAAAAAAAAATGCCAATTTTTTTCAACAAGTTAAAGAAATTTCATAACACCTTATCCTCATAAGGCACAATTTTTTTAAGACGTTAGATATACTAAAAGAACCCACAAACACAAAGCTAAATTGCTCTAACGTTGCAAATTTGAAATAGGAAAGAAAAATAAGGCAAGAAAGCTTCCAACCAAATTGGAGCCCGATAGTCACTTATTGCTAATTGTCATGCTCACTACATAGGACTGAAAATGATAAGCGAAATTGTAAATTTTTGTATACTACCTTTTGTGTTTACTATTGTATATCTAGAATTGTAAATATTATACTTGTACACTATTTATTTTTCCATGCATGTACGATAATATAACTTTTTAATTATTTACTATTGGTCACAATTATTTTTTAACATAAATTTAAAATATTTAAGTTACCTTGACCCACACACTAGCCTTACTATAAGAGCCTAACTAAGGTGGATAAAATGTATAGTGGGATTTAACATCTGTAATATTCTCAATTTCTTGTCGTGCTAAATTACCTCGGTAACCTTGAGTAATTAGACACTTAATGAGAAATTATGAGATTAAGGCTTAATTAAGGGGTTAACGAAGAGTTTATGAGTTAACACGGATGAGAAAAGTCAACAGAATTCTTAATCGAGATTAGATAATCTCTAATTAAGCAAGTCAGAGACTTTATAGCTTAATTAAGCACTAATAGCCCTTAATTAGCTTAATCGAGTTTAGTTAAGGTTAATTAAGCTTAATCGCGAGATTAATTTTTGTTAATCACGTTCTTGTGTGTTAAGCACTAATCCTTGTTTAATCATCTTAAGTAAGTTGCAAGAGCACTTAATTATATGATTAAATTCAAATTTAGTCAACTAGACAATAAAGTAAAGAGTGATAAAGCATAAAGCATTAGACAAGAGTGCTTTATGTAAGAGTTTGTACTTAATTGGTTCCCCCATCATCCAATTTGTCCCCCTAAATCTTAATTAACACAATTAAGAAAATAGCTCCCTCCTTCCCCTTGAATAGTGGACACCCCACACACACACATTCACACTCACATTTCCGTTTTCACTCATCTCATTCTCTCTCTTCAATCAAAATCCTCTCACTTCTCTCTAAAACTCTCTTCTTCTTCTTTATCTTCTTCTTCCTTTCTTCACCACCACCACCCAAAATCTCTCACTTAGCCCTTCAAGGACCTCATTTTTGGGTCTTTGGAGACAAGATCTAAACACTAAAACCTCCATTTCACAAGATCTCAAGAGCTTCCACTTCCACTAAGCCAAACTGCCACCATCATCAAGGAAAGGAACCACCATCATCATCTTCTTCTTCTCTTATTGCAGGGCCATTTCTAAGAAAGGTAGTGATCTTCATCTTTTGATTTTGTTTACTCAAGAAAGCTTGAAGCTTGGTTCTTTTCATGACCAAGATCTTTAAGTGAAAACTTGAGAAAATCTTTCATGCTCTTCATGAGCAAAAGTTTGTATTTTTAGTTAAATGTGTTCTTCTTCTTCTTCAAGTGTTCTTGATGTTTCTACTTTTGGAAAAATATGTTCATGTTCTTATTCTTGAATGTTCTTGGTGGTATTTTGCTTAAAGTTGTTTTTTTTCTTATGATGAGTTTATGATTAAGAAAGTTTCATCTTTACATGTGACTCGTGCATCGTAACACGAGCAAATTAAATCGAATGGCAACTATAGTATAGTAGGCAACTCAGATCATTTTCCTAAGATGAATGCACCATTTGATCAGAAAATTTAGGGGGTTTGTTTTATCAAATAGTTGAAATGCAAAATGTAGAAATCAAAGGAAAATAGAATTGATGAGTATAAAACTGAATTAAAGGATCCAATCCAAGACACAAGGTAACACAATTAACTCTCCATCATTAGATTCTAACTATATCCAACACTTCAATTCAGTAATCAGACTTAAACTTAAATGAGACCTCAATCTAAATCTAGCATTCACATGGCAACCTCCATGCATTCAACCAATTACACAATAAATTTGATTCAGAAACCTCTAGAACCGATTTGAATTGAATTAGTTTCAAGCACCAATGCAACTAATCTTATCTTCAGATCTGAAACACAATTCACACTCCTTAAACAATCAAATCACATACATTAATCGAATCATATATGACATGATTACATTCCTAATCAGTATTCAAGAATGAAGAACTTCAATTCATATGCGAAATTAAGAATGAGAGAAGGAGAGATGAAACCAAATTGATATCGTGCATCCAAATGATGCACCAATCCTCAAGAGTTTAATTGCTTTACTTGATATCTTGAATCAGAGGAGAATCACTCCTCCATTAGTGGAGGAAAATGCGTGCGCGCGCGCCGAGAGAGAGAGAGAGGGAGAGAGAGAGAGAGAGAGCGAGAAGGAGAAGAAGAAGTAGTTGTATTTTTTCAATTCTAATCCAAAGTAAAAATAAGTCAAAAAAGGTCCAGCTCAATTCGGGTTCTCTCCAATTTATACCTATGATTAACAAACTAATTGACTAATTACATTAATCCTCTCTTCTAAAGCTGCAAGTAGACACCTCATTTACATTAATTGGACTTTTGGAGGGAAACTTATGCTAAAAACACTAATTTAGCTTCACTAGATCCATCATGAACCTCAACCGCCTATTTGACCCAGAAAATGCCATTATTTTAAACTAGTGATCTGAAGAAAAGTTGTAGTCTATGAACAGTACCCTAACTGGTCCCCACGGGACATTTCGTGTGCTATCCATCCATATACAACATACACTAAACTACTGCCTATGGCCCAATACTGCCAAAAGAGGGCCATTCTATACATATTCTACGGCTGCGTTGCATAGGCACTTTAGATGGACTCCGAGGAAAAGAATCCGTCCACCATGCCAGCATCCGCAGGAGTGTAGTCTATGCTCGGAGTAAAGGACGAGGAGGATGAACTCACTACCTCAGACGGATCCTCCTCAGACATCGAGACCGAGGGCATTTGCTGTGGTGGTGAGGCTTGCAGAGCCATAGCTGGTGCTGCTGCCGTGGGTGGAGGTGGAAAGGGATGGGTCATGTGGAGAGGGATGGCAATATAAGGGACAGCAGGGTCGAAAAGTGGATGCATGAGTGGTACAGCAAAGTCTCTCCAGAAGAAGAAATAAAGGCAAAACTCACATCTACCGAATATGTACACGGAGTCTAAGAACGGATCGAGATGAATGTGGAGCTCAGGAAACTCGATGAACAGGACGCCGATTGCCGCATTTTCCATGATCTGAGAATGACACGGAAACATACGGTAGGGTGAGAAATAAAGATTTCTCAGTAGGAATCCTAAGTTTATACATATCTATCATCACTGTCATTCTCAATTGTTTCGGATTTTGGTTAATTAAAAGAAAATATTACATCAACAAGATGTTCTACTCAATTAGTTATAGAAATCATAGCCCGAAACACAGCTTAGTTTTACTTAAGGAAATAAAGGAAATTAAACAGAGAAATAAGCAACCAGACTTGTATTTTGACATAGTTAAGTGATAGCTATAAAGTAAACAAAAGTATACATATAATATCTAATAGTGCCATTAACTCAATGCATGATAACAGAAACTGTGGATATGCAGAAATAATAATGCAGTTGACCTTAACTCATATTTTTTCATACTTGGTCCCCTGAGAGTATATTGGCCATAAAACTCCTGGGTAATAGTTCGCTTTTCCTCGTTCCTATACAGGGTCGCCGGGTTTTCTTTCCCCGACTTTCCCACTGATCTATCCCCCTTAACTTTGTTCAGGGGCTGGCCCAAGTCACATGGAAATCCTTTCTTATTCTTATAAATGGTAGCATTGCTTATCTAATTTACTTTGACCAATGCATGCATAATTTGTAACTTCATATTAATTGCAATCTCTGCTGAAATTTCGGCAGCATAACAGATTATGTCCGCTTTCCCATGAATAGTGCTAGACAACCAGAAAGTTCAATCAGACAGCAAATCCCATATAGAACATCATATTCATACCAAGAATATAATAATATCAATAGGTAATATAGAAAAGGGCTTTTTGCCTACTTCAATCAATTCTGCCCAAAATTATAAAATCCGCCAAACGTTCATTTTAATCCATTTAGGTCTGCATTTTGGATATGTTATAACTCTATGTGTTTAGTTTCCAAGCCTTTTCGTCCCATCTCATTTTGATTTGTATAACTCAAGTTATTTGTATTTTATTTCAGACTGCCCTGTTCCTAGCCAGAATTGCATTCTTGTAAGAGAAAATTCACCAAAATTAGAAATCTGGTGAAATCATATGAAATATCAATTTAAAGCTAACAGAGTAAGCTTTCAAATGAAAGAAGTTTCATATCATTTGTATGAGTATAATTTGAAATATAAGCCCCAAAACTTGACCTTACTGGACTACCCTGTTCCAGCTCGAATTGAACTTAAGGCGACTTCATTGATGTGCTGGGAGTAGTTGGCAATGAATCTGACTCTGAAATTTTTATGGGATGTTCCCTCATATGTTAGCTTTCAAACAACATGGGGTTCACTCAATTCGGAGTTGTGTAGGGTGAGTAACACCTTTCTCAACTCATACTGCCTAGATAAGAATCTAGATTTCTAGGTCAAAATTTCAAAAATTTATAACTAATTCTATACTAATCCAATGGCCTTATATTTTATATGTATGGAAAGCCCTGAATGTCTAGTGCCATATAAAAATGGACTCATCAATTTAAACGGCTGTAGGCGGAGCCGTACACTCCGCTATATGGATAGTTGAGGAAAAACCCTAATAGCTTCTTGAAATTTCTCTACTCTTCAAGTTCTTTCATATCAATTCCAATTCTAATAACAACATACATGCATAATCAACTATAATTCATCATCATCACTTCAAATCTCATCAGTATCACAAGGTACATAAGACCCCCATACAGCCCCAAACCAAGGAAAGTAAGAAGAGAAGTAGGATTCCTACCTTGCCTAGTTGAAATTTTGTTGGATTTGTGGTTTGAGTTGAAGAAATCTTGTTGTGGCTTGAATGTTTGTGGGAGATGAAGATGATATGAGATGAAATGAGGGAGAAAAGAATGAAGAGGGGTCAGCATACATTAGGGCCGAAATTGCAAGGGCAGAAAAGGAAAAGAAAGAAAACTTTTAAAGCAAGTTGAATGTGATTGGTGGATTTGTGTTGGCCAATTCAACTTGGTTTTGTGGGTGCTTTTCTTGGCTGAAAGTGGGCCACATATGGGGGTGTTTTTGCTGAATCCTAGCCATTCATCCTAAGGTACTCATAGTATAATTTCTATTGATCCAGTTCTGACAGTTTAAAATACGGAAATCTTACCGATTTCTCTTAAATCGGTAAATTGGTTTTAGAAAAATTCTGTGAGGTTTCCTATATTCCTAATCTAATTTCATCAAGCCTAACCTTTCTAAATCACACTTAATTGGCTTTAAGTGAATGCTTATTCGAATTCTAATTAAACCCAATTATTCGATGAAAACCGAAAAACTCGGTTATTAACGATAAAACTCCTCGGACGTTGCATTTCTACCCTCCTAAAAAACAAATTTGTCCTCAAAGTTTAGTACCTGAGAATAATTTAGGATACTCCCTCCTCATCTCAGATTCTAATTCCCACGTACAGTTTGCTGAGTCTTTGTTTCCCCATGCCACCTTCACTAACTGTATGGCTTTGTTCCAAAGGTGTTTGATGCTCTTGTCCACTATCCGTGCTGGGGTACATGAAAAGTTAAGTCATCCCTTAACTGGATTGATTCAGGTTTCAAGAAATGAGCGGGGTCAGGCTAGTATCTTCGTAGCTGAGAAACATGAAAGACGTCATGAAGATTTGATAGATGTGGAGGTAAGGTGACTCGATACGCAACTGGCCCGATTTGTTTCAAAATTTGAAAAGGAACTATAAAGCGAGGGCTTAGCTTTCTAATTTTAATGGCTCTGCCTACTCCAGTTATAGGTGTGATCCTTAGGAACACATGGTCTCCTTCTTGAAACTCCAAGGGCTTTCTCCTGACATCTGCGTAGCTCTTCTGATGGCTTTGAGTTGCAAGTATCTTGCTACGGATTCTTTTGATTTGCTCTGTAGTTTGTCTGACTAGTTCCAGTCCTAATAGACTCTATTCTTCTGATTCATACCAACACAGGGGAGATTGACACTTCCGTCCGTATAAAGCCTCATACGGAGCCATGTCGATGCTAGCATGATAATTATTGTTGTACGCAAACTCGGCTAATGGTAAGTATCGATCCCAGCTTCCACACTGTTCCAGAATGTACGCTCACAACATATCTTCCAAGGTCTGAATCGTTCGTTCTGTTTGACCATCCGTTTGCAGATGATATGCAGTACTTAGACATAGCCTAGTACCGAACGCCTTCTGGAGAGCTTCCCAAAACCGTGAGGTGAACCTTGGATCTCGATCTGAAATGATTGTTAAAGGAATACCATGTAGTTGTACCACTTCTTGAATGTACAATTGAGCTAACTTCTCTAGAAGATAATTCGCTCGAATAGGTAAAAAGTGAGTAGACTCGGTTAGTTTATCCGCTATGACTCATATAGCGTCATATCCTGAGGGTGTTCTTAGTAAGCCAATCACGAAATCCATATAAATGCTCTCCTATTTCCATTCCAGAATCTCTAAGGGTTGTAATGTCCCCTACTGGTTTCTGATGCTCTATTTTTACCTTCTGGCATATTAGACATTTATTCACAAAATTTGCCACATCTGTCTTAAGGCCTAGCCACCAAAACATCTTCTTGAGATTTTCCTACATCTTGTTAATGCCAGGATGTATGGTAAACTCGCTCTTATGGGCTTTTTCCAAGATCTTCTTCCTGAGGTTGTTACGCATATTCTCCCCTGATATCGCCATATTCCTTTTGCATCATGAGTAAATCCTGTTAGCTTGCCAGATTGCACTATTTGTACTGTATATTGGAAGTCATCATTTCTTTGTTGTGCTTGCTGGATTTGGTCTTTGAAATCACTGGTTATCTTAAGTTGGTTTAAGTAAATGGCATTGGGGGTCATAGAGATTCCTAAGTTAAGGTCTCGGATACTCTCTATGAGTTCCATCTCCTTGATTATCATCCATGCCACAGTTAAAGACTTCCTACTCAGGGCATCTGCTACTACGTTTGCTTTGCCAGGATGGTACTTTAGCTCAAACTCGTAATCTTTAAGAAACTCCATCCACCTTCGCTGCCTCATGTTCAATTCCTTCTAATCAAAAAGGTATTTCAAGCTTTTGTGATCAGAAAATACTTCAAACTTCACTTCGTAGAGGTGGTGTCTCCATATCTTCAAGGCAAATACTATCGTTGCTAACTCGAAGTCATGCGTTGGATAATTTCTTTCATGAGTTTTCAATTGCCTGGAAGCATATGCGATGACGATCCTATTCTGCATTAACACGCACCCTAATCCTTTCTTAGAAGCATCACAGTGGACTTCAAACGGTCCATGAGGATTCAGCAGAGTAAGTACTAGGGCCGTCGTCAACTTTTCCTTTAATTCTTGGAAACTTTGCTCGCACTCAGGTGTCCATGTGAATAGGGCGTTCTTCCTGGTTAAATTTGTGAGGGGTAGGGCTACTTGAGAGAAGTTCTTAACAAATCTCCTATAGTATCATGCCAACCCTAAGAAGCTCCTGACTTCTGTAACTATCATTGGCCGTTCCCAGTTTAATACTGCTTCTACCTTACTGGGGTCCACTGAAATTCCCCTATGGGATACCACATGACCGAGAAATTTTACTTCTTTCATCTAAAATTCACATTTGGATAGCTTGGCATAAATTTTCTTCTCTCTAAGAATTTGCGTAACTACCGCAAATGTTTGGCGTGTTCGCTTCGTCTTCGAGTAAACAAGTATGTCATCAATGAATACCACCACGAATTTGTCAAGATATGGTTGGAATATCCGATTCATGTAATCCATGAATATCGCCGGTGCATTCATTAACCCGAAGGACATCACAGTGTATTCATAATGTCCAAAACAAGTCCAAAATGCCGTCTTCAAGTATCTTCTTCACGAACCAGAATCCGTGATACCTGCACTATAGATCAATCTTGGAGAATACAATTGCCCCTTGCAGTTGATCCATGAGATTATTAATCCTTGGCAACGGCTACTAATTCTTGATCGTCGCCTTATTCAACTGCTTGTAATCCGCACATAGTTGCATGCCTCTGTCTTTCTTCTTAACTAATAGGACTGGGGCTCCTCATGGTGATGCAATTGGCCTAATAAATTTCTTCTCCAGGAGCTCTTCAATTTGCTTTTTAAGTTTGGTTAACTCCAAGGGTGACATTCGATATGGCGCTATAGATATTGGTCTTGTTCCTTATACTAATTCAATGGCGAACTCAATTTCCCTCTCGGGAGGGAATTCAGGAATATCTTTAGGGAACACATCGAGATATTCCCTAACAACTGGAATATCATTTAACTTCTGATCAACCTCCGCTACACTAGTTAATAAGAGAATATACCCTTGACTTCCACTCCATAGTGTTGTACTGCTAAGGAGCTAAAATAAATGCTTACAGGGGTTACTGATTCAAAAGATGAAATAGATAGAAGCACAATGGATTTATCAGAGCAATTTAACAGGGCTTGGTTAGTAGAAAGCCAATCCATACCCAAAATAATGTCAAGTCCAGACAAGGGGAGACAAATTAAATTAGCCGCAAAGTTCGACCTCCTATCTGACAGGGGACATTCATACAAATATGATTGGTTTTAACGAGCTCACTTGTAGGAGTAGAAACTAGCAAGTCATAGGGTAATTCAAAAATAGGTAACTGCAAGGCTGACATGCAATCATGAGAGATGAAAGAGTGAGATACACTTGAATCGTATAAAACAATCAAGGTCTTACCATTCACTTCACACGTATCTTGAATCAAATCTTCCAACTTGTTGACCTCCTGTGCATCCATAGTGAAAATTCTTCCCTAGCGTTGTGTCTTGGGAGTCGGCTGAGGGTTTCTGGCAGGACATTCATAGATTTTATGGCTTGGTTTGCCACATCCAAAATAGACATTTTGACCTGCCAAGCAGGGGCGGTTGCCATGATTCCTGTCGCACTGGCTGCAAGTCTGGTTCCCAACAGGCCTCTGAGGTTGTTTGCCTTTGTTGCCCACAAGCTGAAACTTTCTCTGCTGCTGAAAGTTGGGCTTGAACCTTGGGCCTTGCAGAGTTAATCCCTTCTTAAAGTTATTGCCGGTTGACCTAGCAGTAATCAACTTCTTATTACAATCTTCCACTAGGCGACACTTGTTCACCAAAGTAGGGAAGTCTTTGATCTCCATTGGTCCTATGGTGGTAAAGGTGTCTTCTCTCAGACCACCTTCGAACTTCATGCATTTCCATGCTTCGTCGGGGTTTCGTTGATAAATGGTGGAAAATTTGCACAACTCCTCAAATTTAGCAATGTATTCCAACACGCTACTATTCCCTTGACGGAGGTGCATGAACTCCAACTCCTTAGCATTGCGGACAGAGGTAGCGAAGTACTTCTGATAGAACGTGTCTCTGAATATGTCCTAAGTAATATCTATTTGGGATCCCTCTAATAATCGCCATGCACCATTCCACCAGAACTCTGCATCTACTTCTAGCATATAGGTGGCAAAGGTCACCTTCTGACGGTCTGTGCAATCTAATACGGAGAAGACCTTCTCCATAGCTTTAACCCACTCGTCTGCCATATCTGGGTTAAAGGCTCCCCTGAAGCTGGGTGGGTTGGCCTTCCTAAACTCAGTAAATCTGAGGTATTCCAGATCCACCCCAGGGCCATTATGATTCCCTCCAAGACCTACCTTTGGCTACCCTCCTAGTTGGCCCATTATTTGAGTCGCCGCAGCTGCCTGCTTGTGCATAGCATGCGCCATTTCTCACATTGTGTCCAGGAACTCAGTAGATTCCTCCTGGGTTGGGGAAGTTCTTGACCTACCTCGCCTTCCAGAAGCCATCAAGTTCTGAACACACAAAATAAGAGTAATTGAGTTGATTAGGTTCAATACTAAGTTCGGTGTGCTAGTAAATAATAGCATACGGTTAGGTAAATCCCTTACATGCATCCTTTCCATATGGACAAAACTCAGTGCATAATAATATCCAAGGAACACAAAGCGTATGTGAAGCATAGTCAGTCCAATCCTCAGGCCTATATTAGGACGAATTGCCCTGATACCAGAAATGTAACACCTTACCAGACAAAATATTATACTTAAGTCATAATATATTACCTGATAAGTTTTTACGTGTGGCGAGCTGATTAAATTCCATTTTCTGTTTCATTATTAATTACCCGTATAGAGTTAATTGTTCACTTTAGTAAATTTCTGTTTGACGGCGGAATAAATACTAGATAATCGTTGTACCGGAAGTAAAGTAACATAAATAAAAAAGCGAAATAGACAGAACTACTGAAAACTACATCATATATGTATACATATATGTCTGTTTTTCAAAGTTTGACAAACGATACATAAAATGGTATAGGGTAGCAAAATAAGGCCCCTAGCACAAAATAAATTGGCGTGTCTCTATGAACAGTACCCTAACTGGTCCCCACGGGATATTTCGTGTGCTACCCATCCATATATAGCATACACTAAACTACTGTCTATGGCCTAATACTGCCAAAAGAGGGCCATTCTATACATATCCTACGACTGCACTGCATAGGCACTCTAGATGGACTCCGAGGAAACGAATCCGTCTGTCATGCCGGCGTCTGCAGAAGTGTAGTCCACGCTCAGAGCAGAGGACGAGGAGGATGAACTCACTGCCTCAGACGAATCCTCCTCAGATATCAAGACCGAGGGCATCTGCTGCGGTGGTGAGGCTGGCGGAGCCATGGCTGGTGCTGCTACGAGTAGAGGTGGAAAGGGATGGGCCATGTGGAGAGGGATGGCAATATAAGGGACAGTAAGGTCGAAAAGCGAATACATGAGTGGTACAGCAAAGTCTCTCTGGAAGAAGAAATAAAGACAAAACTCACATATACCGAATATGTACATGAAGTCTAAGAATGGATCAACATGAATGTGGAGCTCAGGAAACTCGATGAGCAGGAAGCTTCACGCCGTTATCCATGATCTGAGAATGACGCGGAAACAGGCAGTAGGGTGAAAAATAAAGATTTCTCAGTAGGAATCCTAAGTTTTTACATATCTGTCATCGCTGTCATTCTCAGTTGTTTTGGATTTTGCTTAATTAAAAGAAAATGTTACATCAACAGGATGTTCTACTCAATTATTTATAGAAATCATAGCCCAAAACATAGTTTAGTTTTACTTAAGGAAATAAAGGAAATTAAACAGAGAAATAAGCAACCAGACCTGTATTTTGACATAGTTAAGTGACAACTATAAAGTAAACAAAAGTATAGATATAACACCCAATAGTGCCATTAACTCAACGCATGATAACAGAAACTGTGGATATACAGAAATAATAATGCACTTGACCTTAACTCATATTTTTCCATATTTGGTCCCCTGGGAGTATATTGGCCATAAAACTCCTGGGTAATAGTCCGCTTTTCAAGATCGAGCTCGTTCCTATATAGGGTCTCCAGGTTTTCTTTCCCCGGCTTTTCCACTGATCTATCCCCTTTAACTTTGTTCAGGGGCTGGCCCAAGTCACATGGAAATCCTTTCTCATTCTTATAAATGGTAGCATTGCTTATCTAATTTACTTTGACCAATGCATGCATGATTTGTAACTTCATATTATTTGCAATCTCTGTAGAAATTTTGGCAACATAACGGATTGTGTCCGCTTCCCCATGAATAGTGCCAAACAACAAGAAAGTTCAATCAGACAGCAAATCCCATATAGAACATCATATTCATACCAAGAATATAACAATATCAATAGGTAATATAGAAACGGGCTTTCTGCCCACTTCAATCAATTCTGCCCAAAATAATATAATCCACAAAATGTATATTTTAATTCATTTAGTCTGCATTTTGGAATAACTCTATGTGTCTAGTTTCCAACCCTTCTAGTCCCATCTCATTTTGATTTGTATAACTCAAGTTATTTGTATTTTATTTCAGACTGCCCTGTTCCTAGCCAGAATTGCACTCTTGTAAGAGAAAATTCACCAAAATTAGAAATTTAGGTCAAATCATATGAAATTTATATCAATTTAAAGCTAATAGAGCAAGCTTTCAAATGAAGGAAGTTTCATATCATTTGCATGAGTATAATTTGAGATATAATCCCTGAAATTTGACCCTACTAGACTACCCTATTCCAGCCCGGATTGAACTTAAGGCGAATTCATTAATGTGGTGGAAGTAGTTGGCAGTGAATCTGACTCTGAATTTTTTATGGGATGTTCCCTCATATGTTAGACTTCAACCAATGTTCACTCAATTCGGAGTTGTGTAGGGTGAGTTACACCTTTCTTAACTCATATTGCCCCGATAAGAATCTAGATTTCTAGGTCAAATTTCAAAAATTCATAACTAATTCTATACTAATCCAATGGCCTTATATTTTATATTAATGGAAAGCCCTAAATGTCTAGTTTCATATAAAAATGGGTTCATTAAATTTAAATGGCCGTAGGCATAGCCGTACACTCTGCCGTACGGACCATCAAGGAAAAACCCTAACAGCTTCTTGAAATTTCTCAACTCTTCAAGTTCTTTCATACCAATTCCAATTCTAATCACAACATACATGCATAATCAACTATAATTTATCATCATCACTTCAAATCTCATCAGTATCACAAGGTACATAAGACCCCCATACAGTCCCAAACCAAGGAAAGTAAGAAGAGAAGTAGGATTCCTACCTTGCCTAGTTGAAATTTTGTTGAATTTGTGGTTTGAGTTGAAGAAATCTTGTTGTGGCTTGAATGTTTGTAGGATATGAAGATGATATGAGATGAGATGAGATGAAATGAGAGAGAAAAGAATGAAGAGGGGTCAGCATACATAAGGGCCGAAATTGTAAGGGCAGAAAAGGAAAAGAAAGAAAACTTCTAAAACAAGTTAAATGTGATTGGTGGATTTGTGTTGGCCAATTCAACTTGGTTTTGTGGTTGCTTTTCTTGGCTGAAAGTGGCGCCACATATGGGGGTGTTTCGGCTGAATCCTAGCAATTCATCCTAGGGTACTCATAGTATAAGTTCTATTGATTCGGTTTCGACAGTTTAAAATACGGAAATCTTACCAATTTTTCTTAAATCGGTGTTTTAGAAAAATTCAGTGAGGTTTCCTATGTTCCTAAGCTAATTCCATCAAGCCTAACCCTTCTAAATCACACTTAATTGGCTTTAAGTGAATGCTTATTCGAATTCTAATTAAACCAATTATTCGATGAAAACCGAACAACTGGGTTATTAACAATAAAATTCCTCGAACATTATGCCTTGTAGGTTAGTACTGTATGACGACAGTCACAAGTTGAGCTCACTCCTAAATCAATTATCCTAAGGGCAGCAAAGATTTAAGAAAGTTAAAAGAAATACAAGTGCACTTGCATATTTACTTACTGTACGTTTACATTGTGCATAAGTTACATTCTACTTATTTCTATCATGAAATTGTTCTCTTAATCGATAAGTGAGTGGGTAAAATTAACTTACTTCAGAATGGATGTTTTGAACTCTTCAAAGTGAAATTTGTAATTTATATGGCACGATCATTCTTTATAATAAATCGAAGCGGTTAGAACGGCCACGATGACATGGATTTCTTAAGTAGTATAGGAACCCTACTGAGAATATAAAATTCGTATTCCTATATGTGCTTCCGTGTTGTCTCCAGACAGTCCAGGAGATCTTGAAGAAAGTCAACCCAGAGAATTGTCTACAAATCCGACCCGACCGATTATTATAGCCCAATGCCAAATATGCTTCTGATAGTCTTCGATAATATTTCTCTTAGTTGGAAACTCTTAGCAGAGCTATTCATTGTATATTTAAAGGCTGTTTGTAATAGCAGATATTTGTATAATGTAATGAAATATTGTGTCTTCCTCAAGGAAAGTAGAGCAAATATTGAGTCAAGGTCCATTTAATTAACTGTAACAATGCCTAATAAGATAATATGACTTAAGCATAGTATTATAATTAGGAGGATGTTACTACTACAACAAGCTTAAGACAAATTTTCTAGCTCAGGCTATGCCTAAATTACCGTAGCAACTTCACCATCCATCCTAACTTGCTTTTCTCACTTACTTAGCTTTCTTTTAGTATTGCACCTTCAAAACACAATCAAATGCCAAAGTTGAGCAATGCAATTATTCTAGAAAGGGTTTATTAATTTCATTAAATTTGCCAAAGTTGGGGTCTAAGCCTTTGGCACACTTTTGTGTATGTCTTATGATAAAGTAACTCTAACAAATTAAAAGTGAAAGGAAGCTTGAGACCTAAATTTTGAAAGAATGTTTTATACGTAGATATAAATTTGAGGTTGATATTCAAATCCAGGGAGTGAAAAACTCTATCCTCTAATGAAACAAGGAGACTTTCAAACTGAAAGTCGTCTCCTATTCAGGAAATTTGGGGATAATCTCAAAGAACCTCAATGCTCTCTAAGTCATCAAAATGGGAGACCTCTTTTCTTATCGAAAAGTCAACCAAGTAATAATGATCCCTATCTATAGATTTTGAGCTTGCAATAGACAATTATATGGATAGAATATTTAACGACGGGCTTTTATATTGTGGCTCAACACTTTTTCTTAACGAATGCAATAGAAATTTTAAACAATGCTAATTGTTTGTAATACATATCAACATATGATTTATTTTTATAATATAGAGCGATAAACTAGAATTGGAGTTATAATTTATTAAGGACATAGTACAATTCCTTATTATTTACTACCTCCAAAGCCTAAGCATCAATGGGTTGAGGTGAATGGAACAGTGGTGGAACACAGTTGTTCCATACTTTGCCACTCCTTTGAAAAATTTGTAATTTGTTGGACTCGAACTTTGGCAATGTCAGAATAAATTTTGTCATGTCATCATGACATTGTTTTCCCACATTGGTTATAAGGTTGACACAACAATCATTACTGACTGTTCGATTACCAAAAACCACACTAAAGAAAATCTCATCACCACAGTTTGGGTATGCTTTTTTTGAACAATCGCTCAAGTACTTTTCATATGTTGACAATGGACTTGGTACATGACTGTTGTCAATAGGTAGACCATTTAATTTCATAGGAATATGTTGTGAATGTCCTTTTTTGACCAACAAAGCAAAATTGATCATAAAGACCATTAATAGACAAAAGTTGGTAAATGTTGCCATGGCTCAATGGTCAAAAATCTTTGTATATTGATAACTAGGAAGCTGTGCTGGTAGCTTGTTAGTGACTCATAATGCTACTTTTATTGGCAAAATAATCTTCAGTTTTACATTAATAAGTTTTCTTTAACAATAACGAAAAAAAACAATTTTTGATTTTTGTATGTTGATAAAAACGGGCGTCATTCAATTCACACCTTTGATTTCAACCACATTTCCATTTTAGGTTTCCAAACAATCTTCAAATTTAACATATCAAATGCATATGCAGTTACCAAAAAACTTCATTATACTTTCAATTTTGGGAGAGAGTTAAAACTTCAATGTTGATAAGGTAACAATGACGTGTTAAACTAAGAAATGCCACCACTAGTTATTTAGCCAGACAATCGTTATATGCTTTTCTTTTTTGTTTGGCAAACTTAAATAATGTCAATGTTGTACAAACAAAAAATGCCAATTTTTTTTCCAGCAAGTTAAAGAAATTTCATAACACCTTATAGTCATAAGGCACAATTTTTTTAAGACGTTAGATATACTAAAAGAACCCACAAACACAAAGCTAAATTGCTCTAACGTTGCAAATTTGAAATAGGAAAGAAAAATAAGGCAAGAAAGCTTCCAACCAAATTGAAGCCCGAAGGTCACCTATTGCTAATTGTCATGCTCACTACATAGGACTGAAAATGATAAGCGAAATTGTAAATTTTTGTATACTATCTTTTGTGTTTACTATTGTATTTCTAGAATTGTAAATATTTTAGTTGTACACTATTTATTTTTCCATGCATGTATGATAATATAACTTTTTAATTATTTACTGTTGGTCACAATCATTTTTTAACATAAATTTAAAATATTTAAGTTACCTTGACCCACACACTAGCCTTACTGTAAGAGCCTAACTAAGGTGGATAAAATGTATAGTGGGATTTAGCATCTATAATATCCTTAATTTCTTATCGTACTAAATTACCTCAGTAACCTTGAATAATTTGGCACTAAATGAGAAATTATGAGATTAAGGCTTAATTAAGGGGGTAACGAAGAGTTTACGAGTTAACTCGGATGAGAAAAGTCAAGAGAATGTTTAATCGATGTTAGATAATCTCTAATTAAGCAAGTCAGAGCCTTTATAGCTTAATTAAGCACTAATCACCCTTAATTAGCTTAATCAAGTTTAATTAAGGTTAATTAAGCTTAATCACGAGATTAATTTTTGTTAATTATGTTCTTGTGTGTTAAGCACTAATCCTTGTTTAATCATCTTAATTAAGTTGCAAGAGCACTTAATTACATGATTAAATTCAAATTTAGTCAACTAGACAATAAAGTAAAGAGTGATAAAGCATGAAGCATTAGACAAGAGTGGTTTATGTAAGAGTTAGTACTTAATTTGTTCCCCCATCATCCAATTTGTCCCCCTAAATCTTAATTAACACAAAATTAAGAAAATATCTCCCTCCGTCCCCTTGAATAGTGGACGCCCCACACACACACACATACACACACTTACACTCACAATTTCATTTTCACTCATCTCATTCTCTCTCTTCAAACCAAATCCTCTCACTTCTCTCTAAAACTCTCTTCTTCTTCTTTATCTTCTTCTTCCTTTCTTCACCACCACCACCCAAAATCTCTCACTTAGCCCTTCAAGGACCTCATTTTTGGGTCTTTGGAGACAAGATCTAAACACTACAACCTCCATTTTCACAAGATCTCAAGAGCTTCCACTTCCACCAAGCCAAACCGCCACCATCTTCAAGGAGAGGAACCACCATCATCATCATCTTCTTCTCTTATTGTAGGGCCATTTCTAAGAAAGGTAGTGATATTCATCTTTTTATTTTGTTTACTCAAGAAAACTTGAAGCTTGGTTCTTCTCATGACCAAAATCTTTAAGTGAAAACTTGAGAAAATCTTTCATGCTCTTCATGAGCAAAAGTTTCTATTTTTGATTAAATATGTTCTTATTCTTCTTCAAGTGTTCTTGATGTTTCTACTTTCGGATCATGTTCTTATTCTTGAATGTTCTTGATGTTCTTAGTGGTATTTTGCTTAAAGTTGTTCTTTTTCTTATGATGAGCTTATGATTAAGAAAGTTTCATCTTTACATGTGACTCACGCGTTGTAACAGAAGCAAATTAAACCGAATGGCAACTATAGTATAGTAGGCAACTCGGATTGTTTCCCTCAGATGAATGCACCATTTGATCGGAAAATTCAGGGGGTTTGTTTTATCAAATAGTTGAAATGCAAAATGTAGAAATCAAAGGAAAACATAATTGATGAGTATAAAACCGAATTAAAGGATCCAATCTAAGACACAAGGTAACATAATTAACTCTCCATCGTTGGATTCTAACTATATGCAACACTTCAATTCAGTGATCAGACTTAGACTTAAATGAGACCTCAATCTAAATCTAGCATTCACATGGCAACCTCCATGCATTCAACCAATTACACAATCAATTTGATTTAGAAACCTCTAGAACCGATTTGAATTGAATTAGTTTCAAGCACCAATGTAACTAATCTTACGTTCAGATCTGAAACACAATTCACACTCCTTAAACAATCAAATCACATACATTAACCGAATCATATATGACATGATTACATTCCTAATCAGCATTCAAGAATGAAGAACTTCAATTCATATGCGAAATTAAGAATGAGAGAAGGAGAGATGAAACCGAATTGATATCGTGCATCCGAATGATGCACCAATCCTGAAGAGTTTAATTGCTTCACTTGATATCTTGAACCAGAGGAGAATCACTCCTCCATTAGTGGAGGAAAACACGAGAGAGAGAGAGAGAGAGAGAGAGAGAGAGGGAGAAGGAGAAAAAGAAGTAGTTGTGTTTTTTCAATTATGATCCAAAGTAAAAATAAGTCAAAAAAGGTCCTGCTCAATTCGGGTTCCCTCTGATTTATACCTATGATTAACAAACTAATTGACTAATTACATTAATCCTCACTTCTAAAGCTGCAAGTAGACACCTCATTTACATTAATTGGACTTGTGGAGGGAAACTTATGCTAAAAACACTAATTCAGCTTCACTATATCCATCAGTGAACTCTAACCGCCTATTTGGCCCAGAAAATGCCATTATTTTTCACTAGTAATCTGAAGAAAAGTTGTAGTCCTGGAAGTCAGCTTTCCAATGGCACTGATTTTGCCTCAATTGGATTCCTGTAACCCAAGATATAGCCCAATTATTACACCCTACTTAGGATCCACATTTACATCTCTTGAGTCCATTTGAAGGCCCAAATCCAGCTTGAAAACACCCGAATTAGCCTCTAACCTCTTCATAAGAGTTGTAGGCCTAGCTCTCAGCTTTCCTATAAACTAAGAATAAATCCAAAATGAGCTATATAACTCAAGTTATGGCCCAAAAACCAAAATAGTGTCATAATAAGGCTAGTGTAGGAAAATTAAATCAAACTTCAACCAAGGTCCAATTAATAGGAAATGGTCCATGTCAATTCAAATATGCACAAAAGAGGGTTAATGGGCTAGATATGAGGAAGAATAAGTATATAAAATTCCAATTCATCAATTAGAAATCTGACACATAGAGAAACATGCTATAAAAATTTCAGAGTTAGATCTTTTCTCTATTGTTCCTAGAAATTCTCCAAATTTGCCTTACGTCTTGTCTTGACTAAAACAGGGCAGATCATTCTAGCCAAATTTGAGAGCTTATAACTTGAGCTCTACTCACCCAAATGAAATGAAACTTGTGGGAAATATAGTTCAATTAGCTTTAACCAGATATAAATTTCGGATAAATCTATTGAAAATCCTATTTTTGGTGAATTTTTACATTTCAGTGCTCAATTTTGCCCAATATTAGGGCAGCCTTGGGTTAAACTTCATTAATTTAATTTATACTTGTCAAAACTTAATGGGACTAAAAAGAGCTAAAAATAGACACATAATTCTATAAAATACTAAAATTTCAAGCCTAAATAAACTAAGATAAATTTATGCATAATTTACAAAACACGGTAGAATTTGGGTCATAAGGCGAAATGGCCAATTTCAATAAGTGATAGGCTCTCAGACTCTAATTTGTCAGTTTAGCAAATTATTTGTGCAAAACACTTATTAGACTATTGAAATGATGTTACATAATCATTATGTTTTGTTATTTGGATTGGCTGGTTGAAATGGCTCTGTTAAGTTGCTGGGGAACTTACCCCAGCTGTTATGCTGCTGGATTCTCGATGAAACTATATAAACCATGCATTATGATTATTGATTCTTCAAGCATACGATATGTAGATGTGATTAAATAAGATGAGATACCTTTATGTGGGGGCAGTTACGGGGTCCTTTTACATGAAGGCAGTCTTATAAAAACTATGAGATCTTTCTACTTTAGAGGCAGTTGGCCAAAATGAGATGCCTCCAAACCTAGAGACATGTGGATCCCCTTGTAGGTTAGTACTGTGTGACGATAGCCACAAGTTGAACTCACTCCTAAATCAGTTTACCCAAGGGCAGTAAAGATTTAAGAAAGTTAAAGGAAATACAAGTGCACTTGCATATTTACCTGCTATACGTTTACATTGTGCATAAGTTACATTCTACTTATTTCTATCATGAAATTGTTCTCTTAATCGATAAGTGTGTGGGTAAAATTAACCTACTTCAGAATGGATGTTTTGAACTCTTCAAAGTGAAATTTGTAATTTATATGGCTCGATCATTTTTGATAATAAATTGAAGCGGTTAGAACGGCCACGATGACATGGATTTGTTAAGTAGTATACGAACCCTACTGAGAATGTAAAATTCGTATTCCTATATGTTCTTCCGTGTTGTCTCCAGACAGTCTAGGAGATCTTGAGGAAAGTCAACCCAGAGAATTATGTACAAATCCGACCCGGATTGTTATAGGCCAATGCCAAATATGCTTCTGCCAGTCTTGGATAATATTTCTCTTAGTTGGAAACTCTTAGCAGAGCTATTCATTGTATATTTAAAGGCTGTTTGTAATAGCAGATATTTGTATAATGTAATGAAATATTGTGTCATCCTCAAGGAAAGTAGAGCAAATATTGAGTCAAGGTCCATTTAATTAATCATAATAATGCCTAATAAGATAATATGACTTAAGCATAGTGTTATAATTAGGAGGATGTTACTACTACAACTAGCTTAAGACAAATTTTCTAGCTCAGGCTATGACTAAATTACCGTAGCAACTTCACCATCCATCCTAACTTGCTTTTCTCACTTACTTTAGCTTTCTTTTAGTATTGCACCTTCAAAACACAATCAAATGCCAAAGTTGAGAAATGCAATTATTAAGAATATTAAACAATAAAGCTCTAAGCCAAATAAAATTCTAGAAAAGGGTTTATTAATTTCATTAAATTTGCCAAAGTTGGGGTCTAAGCCTTTGGCACACTTTTGTGTATGTCTTATGATAAAGTAACTCTAACAAATTAAAAGTGAAAGGAAGCTTGAGACCTAAATTTTGAAAGAATGTTTTATACGTAGATATAAATTTGAGGTTGATATTCAAATCCAGGGAGTGAAAAACTCTATCCTCTAATGAAACAAGGAGATTTTCAAACTGAAAGTCGTCTCCTATTCAGGAAATTTGGGGATAATCTCAAAGAACCTCAATGCTCTCTAAGTCATCAAAATGGGAGACCTCTTTTCTTATCGAAAAGTCAACCAAGTAATAATGATCCCTATCTATAGATTTTGAGCTTGCAATAGACAATTATATGGATAGAATATTTAACGACGGGCTTTTATATTGTGGCTCAACACTTTTTCTTAACGAATGCAATAGAAATTTTAAACAATGCTAATTGTTTGTAATACATATCAACATATGATTTATTTTTATAATATAGAGCGATAAACTAGAATTGGAGTTATAATTTATTAAGTACATAGTACAATTCCTTATTATTTACTACCTCCAAAGCCTAAGCATCAATGGGTTGAGGTGAATGGAACAGTGGTGGAACACAGTTGTTCCATACTTTGCCACTCCTTTGAAAAATTTGTAATTTGTTGGACTCGAACTTTGGCAATGTCAGAATAAATTTTGTCATGTCATCATGACATTGTTTTCCCACATTGGTTATAAGGTTGACACAACAATCATTACTGACTGTTCGATTACCAAAAACCACACTAAAGAAAATCTCATCACCACAGTTTGGGTATGCTTTTTTGAACAATCGCCAAGTACTTTTCATATGTTGACAATGGACTTGGTACATGACTGTTGTCAATAGGTAGACCATTTAATTTCATAGGAATATGTTGTGAATGTCCTTTGACCAACAAAGCAAAATTGATCATAAAGACCATTAATAGACAAAAGTTGGTAAATGTTGCCATGGCTCAATGGTCAAAAATCTTTGTATATTGATAACTAGGAAGCTGGGCTGGTAGCTTGTTAGTGACTCATAATGCTACTTTTATTGGCAAAATAATCTTCAGTTTTACATTAATAAGTTTTCTTTAACAATAACGAAAAAAAACAATTTTTGATTTTTGTATGTTGATAAAAACTAAGGCCATTCAATTCACACCTTTGATTTCAACCACATTTCCATTTTAGGTTTCCAAACAATCTTCAAATTTAACATATCAAATGCATATGCAGTTACCAAAAAACTTCATTATACTTTCAATTTTGGGAGAGAGTTAAAACTTCAATGTTGATAAGGTAACAATGACGTGTTAAACTAAGAAATGCCACCACTAGTTATTTAGCCAGACAATCGTTATATGCTTTTCTTTTTTGTTTGGCAAACTTAAATAATGTCAATGTTGTACAAACAAAAAATGCCAATTTTTTTACAAGCAAGTTAAAGAAATTTCATAACACCTTATAGTCATAAGGCACAATTTTTTTAAGATGTTAGATATACTAAAAGAACCCACAAACACAAAGCTAAATTGCTCTAACGTTGCAAATTTGAAATAGGAAAGAAAAATAAGGCAAGAAAGCTTCCAACCAAATTGAAGCCCGAAGGTCACTTATTGCTAATTGTCATGCTCACTACATAGGACTGAAAATGATAAGCGAAATTGTAAATTTTTGTATACTATATTTTGTGTTTACTATTGTATTTCTAGAATTGTAAATATTTTAGTTGTACACTATTTATTTTTCCATGCATGTATGATAATATAACTTTTTAATTATTTACTGTTGGTCACAATCATTTTTTAACATAAATTTAAAATATTTAAGTTACCTTGACCCACACACTAGCCTTACTGTAAGAGCCTAACTAAGGTGGATAAAATGTATAGTGGGATTTAGCATCTATAATATCCTTAATTTCTTATCGTACTAAATTACCTCAGTAACCTTGAGTAATTTGGCACTAAATGAGAAATTATGAGATTAAGGCTTAATTAAGGGGGTAACGAAGAGTTTACGAGTTAACTCGGATGAGAAAAGTCAAGAGAATGTTTAATCGATGTTAGATAATCTCTAATTAAGCAAGTCAGAGCCTTTATAGCTTAATTAAGCACTAATCGCCCTTAATTAGCTTAATCAAGTTTAATTAAGGTTAATTAAGCTTAATCACGAGATTAATTTTTGTTAATTATGTTCTTGTGTGTTAAGCACTAATCCTTGTTTAATCATCTTAATTAAGTTGCAAGAGCACTTAATTACATGATTAAATTCAAATTTAGTCAACTAGACAATAAAGTAAAGAGTGATAAAGCATGAAGCATTAGACAAGAGTGGTTTATGTAAGAGTTAGTACTTAATTTGTTCCCCCATCATCCAATTTGTCCCCCTAAACCTTAATTAACACAAAATTAAGAAAATATCTCCCTCCTTCCCCTTGAATAGTGGATGCCCCACACACACACACATACACACACTTACACTCACAATTTCATTTTCACTTATCTCATTCTCTCTCTTCAAACCAAATCCTCTCACTTCTCTCTAAAACTCTCTTCTTCTTCTTTATCTTCTTCTTCCTTTCTTCACCACCACCACCCAAAATCTCTCACTTAGCCCTTCAAGGACCTCATTTTTGGGTCTTTGGAGACAAGATCTAAACACTACAACCTCCATTTTCACAAGATCTGAACACACAAAACAAAAGTTATTGAGTTGATCAGGCTCAATACTAAGTCTAGTGTGCTAGTAAATAATAGCTTACATGACTGATAGTTATACAGACAATATCCCTTGCAATATATCATCTAAAACAGATATATGCGCAAAGCATAGTCAGTCCAATCCTCAGGCCTTAGTTAGGATGAACTGCTCTGATACCAAAATGTAAGGTCCTACTCTATCTACTATATTTACTTAATTGTAGTATAGTATGTTAAAGGTTTTTATTTAAAATTTATTATTTATAGTCCCGACTATGATTTACACGACGAATCTTTCTTTTTATTTCGCGTGCAGAAGAACTTAAGCGTATAACGTGAAACCATAATGTCATACAAACTGAAATAATGAAAGGAATGCAGTAGAAATTTTTCTGAATTTACGCACATATACTGAAAGGTAAATATATATATATCTGCATCCATAGAGGACATCCTCTGATATATACACTGTAAGGAATATATGTAGGGCCAGTACATACCAAAAAGATCCTGGCCGATATCATAAAAGTGCAGTCCTAAGAGTCCTCATAGGACATTTGAGTACAAGTCAAAGTCCTAACAAACTACTCCTATGGCCCAATACATCATCCTGTCAAAAGAGGGCCATCATGTACAACAGCTAGCCAAATATATCTACTACGGTCAGTACCCGTTGGCCATAGCAGCCCTGGGGAGAGGAGTCATCAGGTCCGGATGAGGAGGATGAAGAGTCGGTGGCCTCGGACGGGTCATCCTCGGCGTCCATCGGGTCTACGGGAACCATCTGAAAAGGTGAGGCTGGTATGGGATCCGCCTGAGCCGCAGGTGCGGGAGGAGGTGCCGGATGCGCTACGGATATGGGGAAGGCGAAATATGGAACAGTGGGGTCGAACAAGGGGTGGAAGAGTGGCACCGTGAAGTCACTGCTGCTGAAAAAGTATACCCTAAATCGGCACGAGCCGACTATGTACAACGAGTCGTAGGTGGGGTTGTAATGAAGCTGCATATGCGGGAACTCAATGAACACCACCGCTGTCGCGTCCATCGTACTGATCTGAAAGTAAAATGGGTACTACATAGGGTGAGAATTCTTCAAACTCTCAGTAGGGTTCTATATTCCTAAAGTTATCTCATCTTAACCCCTAATGGCTTCGGTCTTTTATTATGATAACTATGAACATGATTGGAGGTAGTGAATAAGTCTAACTATTAACAGTAGAATAGCAGATTACAAAATATACATGCATAACTCAAGTATACAATTCCACAACATTTAATACCCTTAATGCGTGTAAAAGGGGAATATACTCATAACTTTACTCTTATCCTTCCTCTAAGTTTGACTCTTTCTTAAAATCTTTACACCCACTCAGCATAAATGGTAATGAGCTCATACCGTGGCCGTCGCCACCTTAAATATTCGGTACTTACACTAGCTGGGTCTAATGCCATGCCTCATGTAAGACCTATCCCCTATACTCACACTAGCTGGGTCTAATGCCATGCCTCATGTGAGTCGTGGGTGAGGGGAACTTAAATAAGCTTATCCTCTTACTCGAGGATTATATATGTTCCAGCTTAAACTTATAATCTCATAATCAATCATAATGCTTACCGAAATTTGGGCAGCATAATGGATCACATCCGCTTCCCCATGAATAGTGCCAGCAGCAACAATTCCAGTAATTCTCAACAATAGTTCAATAATTTCTATAACAGTATATACAATGTTCATAACAATATAGGATTCTCATAATAATACTGGGCATGCATACTTGTTATAATCAAGAGAAGAGTAAACTAAAAATTTGGGTGCTGCCACCAAATGCTTCCTATTCTGCCCGGTTAGTGTTTCCTCTGAGTTTATTGCTACACAACTCCAATGGATCTGAAATTTTAATATGTTGAAGCCCTATGTGTCTAGTTTCTAACCTTTTTAGTCCCGTTCAATTTTGATATCTACAACTCAAGATATTGTCATTTTGTTCTGGCTTGGTCTATAACTAAACTGAACAGCACTCTAAAATGTTAAAATCTGTTAAAATTCGAATCCTAAGGGTATGGCTACCAAACCTATGTCGTTTTGAAGCTAGGATATGAAATTTTATCTCCAACAAGTCCCACATCATTTGGCCAACTACAGCTTAAGTAATAAAACCTCAAATTCAGGTGTTACAAACTGCCCTGTTTTGGCCTAAGCAGAATCTAGGGTGACTTTAGAAAATTTCTGGGAGTTACTCAAATTAGGTCTGAATCCGAAATTTTTATAGCATAAACTACTGGATCTTAGCTTTCTATAGAATTTTGTTCCACCTAAATCCAAGTTATATGGAGTGAGATATGGCTCACGTAAGCTTCCCTGCCCGAAATCAAATTCTGAAACTTAGGTCAAACTTCAAAAATTCATAACTAATTCTATACTGATCCAATGACTTAATAATTTATATGTATGGAAAGCTCTGGATGTCTAGTTTCATCTAAAAATATTTTCATAGAATTTAAATGGTGGGAACTGAGGGACAGAGGGCATTTCGTACGGAAACCCTAAGAGAACTCTGTTTCCAGACTTGCTGATTTCTCTCCTTTCTTGATCTACCCCATTGATCTATCACCTCTTCACTCATCCCATCATTTTTCCACCCATAATTCAACAAGATCAGCAAGAAGACAGATCAGAAACCATATCCAATCCAGATTTAATCAACAATACAAACATCTATTCAAAGCTTTAAACCCTACCTCCTTTGAGTTCCAACTTGATTCTTCAAAAGAACTTCAAATCTCCAAAGTGAAGAGTGTATGAAGTGAAGAGAGATGAAGAAGAAGAAAAGAAAAAATGGAGGAGGGAGGAAGAAGGAGGGTGGCGGATGAGATAAGGAGAGGAAAGTGAGAGAGAGAAGATATTTTGAAGTGTAATAATTGAAGGGGGAGTTGTCGCGGTGTGATTGGTCCTTTAATCTTGTGGCCTCAATTGGGCCACAAGGTGAACTGTGGACCGTATGATGGTGGTGGGGTGGATGGCCTCCCCACCTTTGGATCCAGGGCCATTAATATTATTTTATTCCAGTAGTTTAAGTTATTGAAGTTTTATCGGATCTTCCCCCAACCGGAGATTCGGTATTTGCCCGATTTCGCATTCGCCTTTACCTTAGTTTCTACTTTAAATTTTCCATTCTAATCTACCTAACTAACATCCATTTGAATCCTAATAAATCTTAAATGGTTCATAGCTAATCTTACTCGCGTGAATTAATCGAGAAAATTGATTAATAACAGACGATTGAATTTTCGGACGTCACACCATTTCTAAGAAAGGTAGTGATATTCATCTTTTTATTTTGTTTACTCAAGAAAACTTGAAGCTTGGTTCTTCTCATGACCAAAATCTTTAAGTGAAAACTTGAGAAAATCTTTCATGCTCTTCATGAGCAAAAGTTTCTATTTTTGGTTAAATATGTTCTTATTCTTCTTCAAGTGTTCTTGATGTTTCTACTTTCGGAAAAATTTGTTCATGTTCTTATTCTTGAATGTTCTTGATGTTCTTAGTGGTATTTTGCTTAAAGTTGTTCTTTTTCTTATGATGAGCTTATGATTAAGAAAGTTTCATCTTTACATGTGACTCACGCGTTGTAACAGAAGCAAATTAAACCGAATGGCAACTATAGTATAGTAGGCAACTCGGATTGTTTCCCTCAGATGAATGCACCATTTGATCGGAAAATTCAGGGGGTTTGTTTTATCAAATAGTTGAAATGCAAAATGTAGAAATCAAAGGAAAACATAATTGATGAGTATAAAACCGAATTAAAGGATCCAATCTAAGACACAAGGTAACATAATTAACTCTCCATCGTTGGATTCTAACTATATGCAACACTTCAATTCAGTGATCAGACTTAGACTTAAATGAGACCTCAATCTAAATCTAGCATTCACATGGCAACCTCCATGCATTCAACCAATTACACAATCAATTTGATTTAGAAACCTCTAGAACCGATTTGAATTGAATTAGTTTCAAGCACCAATGTAACTAATCTTACGTTCAGATCTGAAACACAATTCACACTTCTTAAACAATCAAATCACATACATTAACCGAATCATATATGACATGATTACATTCCTAATCAGCATTCAAGAATGAAGAACTTCAATTCATATGCGAAATTAAGAATGAGAGAAGGAGAGATGAAACCGAATTGATATCGTGCATCCGAATGATGCACCAATCCTGAAGAGTTTAATTACTTCACTTGATATCTTGAACCAGAGGAGAATGACTCCTCCATTAGTGGAGGAAAACACGAGAGAGAGAGAGAGAGAGAGAGAGAGAGAGAGGGAAAAGGAGAAAAAGAAGTAGTTGTGTTTTTTCAATTATGATCCAAAGTAAAAATAAGTCAAAAAAGGTCCTGCTCAATTCGGGTTCCCTCTGATTTATACCTATGACTAACAAACTAATTGACTAATTACATTAATCCTCACTTCTAAAGCTGCAAGTAGACACCTCATTTACATTAATTGGACTTGTGGAGGGAAACTTATGCTAAAAACACTAATTCAGCTTCACTATATCCATCAGTGAACTCTAACCGCCTATTTGGCCCAGAAAATGCCATTATTTTTCACTAGTAATCTGAAGAAAAGTTGTAGTCCTGGAAGTCAGCTTTCCAATGGCACTGATTTTGCCTCAATTGGATTCCTGTAACCCAAGATATATTCCAATTATTACACCCTACTTAGGATCCACATTTACATCTCTTGAGTCCATTTGAAGGCCCAAATCCAGCTTGAAAACACCCGAATTAGCCTCTAACCTCTTCATAAGAGTTGTAGGCCTAGCTCTCAGCTTTCCTACAAACTAAGAATAAATCCAAAATGAGCTATATAACTCAAGTTATGGTCCAAAAACCAAAATAGTGTCATAATAAGGCTAGTGTAGGAAAATTAAATCAAACTTCAACCAAGGTCCAATTAATAGGAAATGGTCCATGTCAATTCAAATATGCACAAAAGAGGGATAATGGGCTAGATATGAGGAAGAATAAGTATATAAAATTCCAATTCATCAATTAGAAATCTGACACATAGAGAAACATGCTATAAAAATTTCAGAGTTAGATCTTTTCTCTATTGTTCCTATAAATTCTCCAAATTTGCCTTACGTCTTGTCTTGACTAAAACAAAAGTGCATCATTCTAGCCAAATTTGAGAGCTTATAACTTGAGCTCTACTCACCCAAATGAAATGAAACTTGTGGGAAATATAGTTCAATTAGCTTTAACCAGATATAAATTTCGGATAAATCTATTGAAAATCCTATTTTTGGTGAATTTTTACATTTCAGTGCTCAATTTTGCCCAATATTAGGGCAGCCTTGGGTTAAACTTCATTAATTTAATTTATACTTGTCAAAACTTAATGGGACTAAAAAGAGCTAAAAATAGACACATAATTCTATAAAATACTAAAATTTCAAGCCTAAATAAACTAAGATAAATTTATGCATAATTTACAAAACACGGTAGAATTTGGGTCATAAGGCGAAATGGCCAATTTCAATAAGTGATAGGCTCTCAAACTCTAATTTGTCAGTTTAGCAAATTATTTGTGCAAAACACTTATTAGACTATTGAAATGATGTTACATAATCATTATGTTTTGTTATTTGGATTGGCTGGTTGAAATGGCTCTGTTAAGTTGCTGGGGAACTTACCCCAGCTGTTATGCTGCTGGATTCTCGATGAAACTATATAAACCATGCATTATGATTATTGATTCTTCAAGCATACGATATGTAGATGTGATTAAATAAGATGAGATACCTTTATGTGGGGGCAGTTACGGGGTCCTTTTACATGAAGGCAGTCTTATAAAAACTATGAGATCTTTCTACTTTAGAGGCAGTTGGCCAAAATGAGATGCCTCCAAACCTAGAGACATGTGGATCCCCTTGTAGGTTAGTACTGTGTGACGATAGCCACAACTTGAACTCACTCCTAAATCAGTTTACCCAAGGGCAGTAAAGATTTAAGAAAGTTAAAGGAAATACAAGTGCGCTTGCATATTTACCTGCTATACGTTTACATTGTGCATAAGTTACATTCTACTTATTTCTATCATGAAATTGTTCTCTTAATCGATAAGTGTGTGGGTAAAATTAACCTACTTCAGAATGGATGTTTTGAACTCTTCAAAGTGAAATTTGTAATTTATATGGCTCGATCATTTTTGATAATAAATTGAAGCGGTTAGAACAGCCACAATGACATGGATTTGTTAAGTAGTATACGAACCCTACTGAGAATGTAAAATTCGTATTCCTATATGTTCTTCCGTGTTGTCTCCAGACAGTCTAGGAGATCTTGAGGAAAGTCAACCCAGAGAATTATGTACAAATCCGACCCGGATTGTTATAGGCCAATGCCAAATATGCTTCTGCCAGTCTTGGATAATATTTCTCTTAGTTGGAAACTCTTAGCAGAGCTATTCATTGTATATTTAAAGGCTGTTTGTAATAGTAGATATTTGTATAATGTAATGAAATATTGTGTCATCCTCAAGGAAAGTAGAGCAAATATTGAGTCAAGGTCCATTTAATTAACTGTAACAATGCCTAATAAGATAATATGACT
This sequence comes from Pterocarpus macrocarpus, assembly GCA_031439585.1. Taxonomy (NCBI): domain Eukaryota; kingdom Viridiplantae; phylum Streptophyta; class Magnoliopsida; order Fabales; family Fabaceae; genus Pterocarpus; species Pterocarpus macrocarpus. The sequence goes on from CM062514.1 coordinate 53,466,403, forward strand.
TAAGCATAGTGTTATAATTAGGAGGATGTTACTACTACAACTAGCTTAAGACAAATTTTCTAGCTCAGGCTATGCCTAAATTACCGTAGCAACTTCACCATCCATCCTAACTTGCTTTTCTCACTTACTTTAGCTTTCTTTTAGTATTGCACCTTCAAAACACAATCAAATGCCAAAGTTGAGAAATGCAATTATTAAGAATATTAAACAATAAAGCTCTAAGCCAAATAAAATTCTAGAAAAGAGTTTATTAATTTCATTAAATTTGCCAAAGTTGGGGTCTAAGCCTTTGGCACACTTTTGTGTATGTCTTATGATAAAGTAACTCTAACAAATTAAAAGTGAAAGGAAGCTTGAGACCTAAATTTTGAAAGAATGTTTTATACGTAGATATAAATTTGAGGTTGATATTCAAATCCAGGGAGTGAAAAACTCTATCCTCTAATGAAACAAGGAGACTTTCAAACTGAAAGTCGTCTCCTATTCAGGAAATTTGGGGATAATCTCAAAGAACCTCAATGCTCTCTAAGTCATCAAAATGGGAGACCTCTTTTCTTATCGAAAAGTCAACCAAGTAATAATGATCCCTATCTATAGATTTTGAGCTTGCAATAGACAATTATATGGATAGAATATTTAACGACGGGCTTTTATATTGTGGCTCAACACTTTTTCTTAACGAATGCAATAGAAATTTTAAACAATGCTAATTGTAACACCCTACTAATTTAATGTTATGCTTAAGTCATAGCATGAAATTAGGTAGTCTGTGTTACCGTGTTAACATTCTGCTTGAACCTCGTGATTAGTATCACAAAACAGTTGAAACGGCGCGCTGTTATATAATAGATATGAATAGCATTATACAACGTAATGAAGTTTAATATAACACAACATAAAAGATACGAATAAGTGGTATATTCTCAACTGTATATGTACATATGTAGGCTGGAAGCCAATGCTTCAGTCTATACATATATATATTAGAAGCAGATGAAATAAAGATACAGCAAAATCCCTATTGCTAGAAAGCAGAGACGGAACTAGCAGGAGCCGACTGCGTCCAACGAGTCCAAGTCGGAAACCTGATGAAGCTACAGGACTGGGATCTCAATGAAAGGAGTGGTCGTTGAGCCCTTCGCCAGCGTCTGAGAATGATGCGGAAAATATAGCACGGGGTGAGAATTTCAAGAAATTCTCAGTAGGGTTGGTGCATAGTGATTGTCTGACGTCACATACATTCTCAGTTGCCTCAGGTTTTATTTAATTATAAAAACATGTGTTCAAACTGAAATATCCATTTTAATGAGTTCAATAAAATATCTGGTCTGAGGCAAAGTTCAGTTTTACTTTAGACAGCATAAGAAACAGAATAGGCTACTAACAAGACAACATAGAATAACGAGCATAGTAAATAAACATACAGTAGTACGTAAATATAACAGACAAACTGTAAACATTCTGAAATAACCATGCCATGAAATCATGCATTCATGTAATTATGCAAAACTTATTCTTGAACTTTCCTTCATAAACTTTTCATTTCCTTTCATCATTTTTCCATCTCTTGGTCCCCTGGGAGTTCTTGGCCATTTAGACTCCTGGGTAATAGTCTCCGCTTATCGTGATCGAGCTCGTTCCTATACAGGAATTGCCGGGTTTACTTTCCCCGACGTTCCCACCGATCTATTCCCCTTAACTTCTTATCCGGGGCTGGCCCAAGTAGCATGGAACTTTCTTAATAACATGATTCTTAATACACTTTCATAACATTTCTTGAAATGCACATGTAAGATCATGGAATTCATAACTTGTGCATGGATTCTACTGAAATTTTGGCGGCATAACGGAACGTGTCCGCTTCCCTGTGAATAGTGCCAGCCAACCAGTACATCATTTTATCACAAAGAACACAATATCACATTTATACTTCAACATTAAACTCATATCAATATCAAATTAATCAAAGCAGAATTCCTGCCTCAGCATGTTCAACCAACCCGATTTTGATAATTCAAACCATAATTTCTATTTAACTCATTTGGGCCTCAAATTTAAGCATGTTAAAGTGTTATGTGTCTATTTTCTAACCTTTTTGGTCCCATCTAATTTTGGTTTCTCTAACTCAAGATATCTAGATTTTATCCCGGCATGCCCAGTGGCTTGCCAGAATCAGGCAAGTAAAAGTAAAAATCCACTAAAAATCGAAAACTGACTCAAATCATACGAAATTGGTCTCTTATTAAAGCTAACAGAAAAATTTTCATTTGCAACAAGTTCCATTTCATTTGGCTTAGTAGGGCTCGAGTTATAAGCCTCGCATTCTGACCTTCCTAAACTGCCCTGTTCTACCCAGGTGTGGACATAGGGCAAATTGCTTGGGGCACTGGGAGCAATTGGGACCTTATCTAATTATGAAATTTTTATGGGACATTCTACTATGTGTAAGCTCTCTAACAAAGTTAGTTGCACTCATTTTCAAATAGTATGGGTCGAGTTCTATCCTAAACAAGCTAGCCTGCCCAGATTCAGAGTCAGAACCCTAGGTTGAAATTCAAAAATTCATAACTCTCTCATTTATAATCCAAAAGCCTTATATGATATATCTATGGAAAGCCCTAGATGTCTAGTTTCATCTAAAAATGGTTTCATCCAATTTGATCGGTTGTAGGCGGAGCCGTACACTCCGCCGTACGGACTGCCGAGGGTTTTGATTCTCTAGCCCATCAGCTATTTCTATTTTCATGGTTTCTTGCTTCCACTTCGGTTTTAATCAATCAAACAGCCCAAAACCAATCATATATCATCATAAACATTCATTTAACACATCAAATAGGATGAGAATAATTCCAGCCCAGCCAGCCAAGTGCATGGATTTGATGCAAGAAATCAGAATTCCTACCTTTGATCCAAGTGTTTGTGCTGGATTCTTGAAGCTTGGATGAATAAGCCTGGAATTGGCTTGAGTTTTTGGCTGAAGTTTGGTGTATGAAGAAGAGAGAAAGAGAACTGAAAGAGAAGAGGAAAAGTGGCGTGAATGAGGGTCAGAATTTGGGTGAAAAGGAGCTGAAAAATCTGATCATGTTTGAGTGGTAGTGGTTGGCTTACTTTGGCTTGTGATTGGTTGGCTTTCCATGGCTGAAAATCAGCCAGCCCTCTTGCCTTTGTGTGGCCTTCTTTGCGCCATTTTGTGGGCTTAAGTGGCTGAGTTCTCAGCCACTTAAAGTAGGGTTAATGGGTTGAAATTCTATTGGTCCAGTTCCGACAGTTTGGAATACCGTAAACTTACCGATTTCCTTTAAATCGGTAAATCGGTTTCGTGCAAATTCTTATGAAATCTTCTATATTCTAACTTAATTCTCTCTTATCTAAACTCAAGTTATTGCTAATTAATTGAGTCTAAATAATGGTTTAACCGAATCTTGATTAATCTCAATTATTCGATAAAAACCGAACAATTGAACGGAAGACGATAAAAGGATTTCGGAGGATGTTACACTAATTGTTTGTAATACATATCAACATATGATTTATTTTTATAATATAGAGCGATAAACTAGAATTGGAGTTATAATTTATTAAGGACATAGTACAATTCCTTATTATTTACTACTTCCAAAGCCTAAGCATCAATGGGTTGAGGTGAATGGAACAGTGGTGGAACACAGTTGTTCCATACTTTGCCACTCCTTTGAAAAATTTGTAATTTGTTGGACTCGAACTTTGGCAATGTCAGAATAAATTTTGTCATGTCATCATGACATTGTTTTCCCACATTGGTTATAAGGTTGACACAACAATCATTACTGACTGTTCGATTACCAAAAACCACACTAAAGAAAATCTCATCACCACAGTTTGGGTATGCTTTTTTTGAACAATCGCTCAAGTACTTTTCATATGTTGACAATGGACTTGGTACATGACTGTTGTCAATAGGTAGACCATTTAATTTCATAGGAATATGTTGTGAATGTCCTTTTTTGACCAACAAAGCAAAATTGATCATAAAGACCATTAATAGACAAAAGTTGGTAAATGTTGCCATGGCTCAATGGTCAAAAATCTTTGTATATTGATAACTAGGAAGCTGTCTTTGGTAGCTTGTTAGTGACTCATAATGCTACTTTTATTGGCAAAACAATCTTTAGTTTTACATTAATAAGTTTTCTTTAACAATAACGAAAAAAAAAACAATTTTTGATTTTTGTATGTTGATAAAAACGGGCATCATTCAATTCACACCTTTGATTTCAACCACATTTCCATTTTAGGTTTCCAAACAATCTTCAAATTTAACATATCAAATGCATATGCAGTTACCAAAAAACTTCATTATACTTTCAATTTTGGGAGAGAGTTAAAACTTCAATGTTGATAAGGTAACAATGACGTGTTAAACTAAGAAATGCCACCACTAGTTATTTAGCCAGACAATCGTTATATACTTTTCTTTTTTGTTTGGCAAACTTAAATAATGTCAATGTTGTACAAAAAAAAAATGCCAATTTTTTTCCAGCAAGTTAAAGAAATTTCATAACACCTTATAGTCATAAGGCACAATTTTTTTAAGACGTTAGATAGACTAAAAGAACCCACAAACACAAAGCTAAATTGCTCTAACGTTGCAAATTTGAAATAGGAAAGAAAAATAAGGCAAGAAAGCTTCCAACCAAATTGAAGCCCGAAGGTCACTTATTGGTAATTGTCATGCTCACTACATAGGACTGAAAATGATAAGCGAAATTGTAAATTTTTGTATACTATCTTTTGTGTTTACTATTGTATTTCTAGAATTGTAAATATTTTAGTTGTACACTATTTATTTTTCCATGCATGTATGGTAATATAACTTTTTAATTATTTGCTGTTGGTCACAATCATTTTTTAACATAAATTTAAAATATTTAAGTTACCTTGACCCACACACTAGCCTTACTGTAAGAGCCTAACTAAGGTGGATAAAATGTATAGTGGGATTTAGCATCTGTAATATCCTCAATTTCTTGTCGTACTAAATTACCTCAGTAACCTTGAGTAATTTGACACTAAATGAGAAATTAAGAGATTAAGGCTTAATTAAGGGGGTAACGAAGAGTTTACGAGTTAACTCGGATGAGAAAAGTCAAGAGAATGCTTAATTGAGATTAGATAATCTTTAATTAAGCAAGTCAGAGCCTTTATAGCTTAATTAAGCACTAATTGCCCTTAATTAGCTTAATCGAGTTTAATTAAGGTTAATTAAGCTTAATTATAGATTAATTTTTGTTAATCACATTCTTGTGTGTTAATCACTAATCCTTATTTACTTATCTTAATTAAGTTGCAAGAGCACTTAATCACATGATTAAATTCAAATTTAGTCAACTAGACAATAAATTAAAGAGTGATGTCACTAAAGCATAAAGCATTAGACAAGAGTGCTTTATGTAAGAGTTAGTACTTGATTTGTTCCCCCATCATCCACTTTGTCCCCCTAAACCTTAATTAACACAAAATTAAGAAAATAACTCCCTCCTTCCCCTTGAATAGTGGACGCCATACACACACACACATACACACACACACACACACACACACTTACACTCACATTTTTATTTTTACTCATCTCATTCTCTTTCTTCAAACCAAATCCTCTCACTTCTCTCTAAAACTCTCTTCTTCTTCATCATCTTCTTCTTCCTTTCTTCACTACCACCACCCAAAATCTCTCACTTAGCCCTTCAAGAACCTCATCTTTGGGTCTTTGGAGATAAGATCTAAACACTACAACCTCCATTTTCATAAGATCTCAAGAGCTTCCATTTCCACCAAGCTAAACCGCCACCATCTTCAAGGAAAGGAACCGCCATCATCATCTTCTTCCTCTCTTATTATAGGGCCATTTCTAAGAAAGGTAGTGATCTTCATCTTTTGATTTTGTTTACTCAAGAAAGCTTGAAGCTTGGTTTTTCTCATGACCAAGATCTTTAAGTGAAAACTTGAGAAAATCTTTCATGCTCTTCAAGAGCGAAAGTTTCTATTTTTGGTTAAATATGTTCTTAATCTTCTTCAAGTGTTCTTGATGTTTTTACTTTTGGAAAAATTTGTTCATGTTCTTATTCTTGAATGTTCTTGGTGGTATTTTGCTTAAAGTTGTTCTTTTTCTTATGATGAGTTTATGATTAAGAAAGTTTCATCTTTACATGTGACTTGTGTGTTGCAACACGAGCAAATTAAATCGAATGGCAACTATAGTATAGTAGGCAACTCGAATCATTTCCCTCAGATGAATGCACCATTTGATCAAAAAATTCAGGGGGTTTGTTTTATCAAATAGTTAAAATACAAAATGTAGAAATCAAAGGGAAACAGAATTGATGAGTATAAAACCGAATTAAAGGATCCAATCCAAGACACAAGGTAACACAATTAACTCTCTATCGTTGGATTCTAACTATATGCAACACTTCAATTCAGTGATCAGACTTAAATGAAACCTAAATTTAAATCTAACATTCACATGGCAACCTCCATGCATTCAACCAATTACACAATCAATTTGATTAAAAAGCCTCTAGAACCGATTTGAATTGAATTAGTTTCAAGCACCAATGTAACTAATCTTATGTTCAGATCTGAAACACAATTCACACTCCTTAAACAATCAAATCACATACATTAACCGAATCATATATGAGATGATTACATTCCTAATCAGCATTCAAGAATGAAGAACTTCAATTCATATGCAAAATTAAGAATGAGAGAATGAGAGATGAAACCGAATTGATATCGTGCATCCGAATGATGCGCCAATCCTCAAGAGTTTAATTGATTCACTTGATATCTTGAATCAGAGGAGAATCATTCCTCCATTAGTGGAGGAAAACGCACGCGCGTGAGATGTAACATCCACCGGATTTATAATCGTTTTTCATCTAGCTATTCGATTTTTATTGAATAATTGAAATTAATTAAAATTTGACTAAATATTTATTTAGGATCAATTGATTGGCAATTGATTGAGTTTAGATGTAAGGGAATTAGTTAGGAGCACAGAAGATTTCATAAAAATTCTCCTAAACCGATTTACCGATTTAAAGGAAATCGGTAAGATTTTGGTATTTTAAACTGTCAGAACCAATCAATAGAATTGTGCACCCAACACTCTATGACTCAAGGCTGATTACACAGCCACTTACTCCTCCTTTGGTGGCGCCACAAAAGCCACAAGAAGAGGAAGACTTGGCTGAAAAATTGGCCACCAAATTTCAGCCAATCAAAACCTTTGAAGCCAACTATCCTCTTTTTGTGTAAATCAGATTTTTTCCTTTTCATTTCATGCTGACTTGTGCCTCCCTTTCCTCTGGTTCTAGCCTTCTTTTTCTCTTCTCCTCTCAACCCACTCCATCAAACCTTCAAGCTTTGCTAGGGTTCCATCAAATTAAACTCAGATCTAGCAAGATCACACCCAAAGGAGGTAGAGATTCAACTTTGTTCTTGTTCTTCTAGTTATAGGTGGCTGATTTAGGGCTTTATTTTCTCACTTATTGATGTGATGATTGAATGAATATTATGATCTTTGGCTGGTTTGTTAGCTATTTTTGGTGTTAAAATCGATTTAGAAGTGGAAAGGAGTGAAAGTAGGATGCAGGGAGGGGCGAAAGGTTAAAACCCTTCGGCAGTCCGTACGGCGGAGTGTACGGCTCTGTCTACAGCTATTTAAATTTGATTAAATATTTTTATATAAAACTAGACATTTAGGGCTTTCCATACATATGTAATTTAAGGCCATTGGATTAGTATTGAGAGAGATATGAATTTTGGAAGTTTGACTAGGTTTTTGAGTTTGATTCTGGGCAGACCAGGTTGTTCAGGGCAAAACTTGCCCTATAGAACTTGGAATTGAATGAAACTAACTTTATTAAAAATCTTACATATAGAAGAATACCCCATAAAAATTTCAGTGTTAGATAAGGTCCCGTTTGCTCCTAGTGGCTCGAGAAATTTGCCTTATGTCCAAACTGGGCCAAAATAGGGTAGCTCAAGAGGGTCAAATTTCGGGGCTTATAATTCAAGCTCTACTAGAGAAAATGAAATGGAACTTCTTGCAAATGAAATCTTGTCCTGTTAGCTTTAATATAAGACCAATTTCGTATGATTTGAACTAGTTTTCGATTTTTAGTGGATTTTTACTTTTAAGTGTGTATTTTTGGCTAACTTCAGGGCAGGCCGAGATAAAACTTAAATAACTTGAGTACATTTATCAAAATTAGATGGGACTAAAGAGGTTAGAAAATAGACACATAACACTCTAACATATCCAAAATTTAGATCCAGATGAGTTAAATAGAAATTTTGGTTTGATTTACAAAAATCAAGTTGAATGAATGTGCTGAGATAGCAACTATGTTTTAAATGCAAAAATTGTTCGTATGAGATTGATGATCGAATTGTGAGCAAGATGTTATGATTTCTCTGAAAAATTGGTTTGCTGAGTACTGGCACTATTCATGAGGTAGCGGATACGTTAGATTATCTTTAAAATTTCGGTAGAACCTATGCATGAGTTATAATATACATTCAGATACATATGCATTTTCAAGAAATTCCTAAAGGTTATGTTATGATGAAAGTTCGATAATACTTGGGCCAGCCTCGGATTAAAGTTAATGGGAATAGATCAGTGGGAAGGTCAGGGAAAGTAAACCCGGCATTCTTGTATAAGAACAAGCTCGATCCTGAAAAATGGACTATTACTCAAGAGTCTAAATGGCCAAGTACTCCTGGGGGACCAAGTAATGAAAAAGTTTATGAAGATAAATTTAAGAATGAGTTTTTGCATAGTTGCATTGAATAGTCATTATAAGTTATTTACAGTTTGACTGTGATGTTTACCTACTGTTGTATGTTCATTTATTCTGCTCATTATTCTGTGTATCACTATCTAGTAGTTTAATCTATTTCTTATACTGTCTTAAGTAAAATTGAACCTTACCTCGGATCAGATATTTTCTTAAACTTATTAAATGTGAATAATTCAATTTGATTCCATGTTTTTATAATTAAATAAAAATCGAGGCAACTGAGAATGAATGTGACGTCAGTTGAATACCATATTCGAATCCTATTGAGAATTTCTTTAAATTCTCACTTCACTTTGTGTTTCCGCATCATTCTCAGACCTTGGTGATGGACTCGATAGCCACTTTGTTTATTGAGATCCCGGACCTGCAACTTCACCATGATCCCATAGTGGACTTGTTGTATATAGCCGGCTCCTGCCATTTCTGCCTCTACTTTTTTAGCCATAGGAATTTTGTTGTTCCTTTATTTTACCCGCTTTTGAACCTATATATAAACTGAAGCGTTGGCTTCCAACATATATATGTATGTATATAACTAATGACATATTACCTGTCTTTATCTTTTCTGTCGTGCCTTTTATTAAATTTTGTTACGTTCTGCGATGCTAATCTCGCTTATTTATATACAGTGCACCATTTCTTAGGTATATTTCGTCAAATATAATATAATGAATGCAGCTATAGATGGAATACTAACACGGTAACGCAATCTACTTAATTTCATGCTATGACTTAAGCATAACATTAAATTGGTAGGGTATTACACGAGAGAGGGAAAGAGAGAGAGAAAGAGAGAGAGAGAGAGAGAAGGAGAAGAAGTAGTTGTACTTTTTCAATTCTAATCTAAAGTAAAATTGAGTCAAAAAAGGTCCTGCTCAAATCGGGTTCCCTCCGATTTATACCTATGATTAACAAACTAATTGACTAATTACATTAATCCTCTCTTCTAAAGTTGCAATTAGACACCTCATTTACATTCATTGGACTTGTGGAGGGAAACTTATGCTAAATCAGCTTCACTATATCCATCAGTGAACTCTAACTGCCTATTTGGCCCAGAAAATGCCATTATTTTTCACTAGTGATCTGAAAAAAAGATGTAGTCCTGGAAGTCAGCTTTCCAATGGCACTGATTTTGCCTCAATTGGATTCCTATAACCCAAGATATAGCCCAATTATTACACCCTACTCAGGATCCACATCTACATCTCTTGAGTCCACTTGAAGGCCCAAATCCAGCTTGAAAACTCCTGAACTAGCCTCTAACCTCTTCATAAGAGTTGTAGGCCAAGCTCTTAGCTTTCATACAAACTAAGAATCAACCCAAAATGAGGTATATAACTCAAGTTATGGCCCAAAAACCAAAATAGTGTTAGAATAAGGCTATTGCAGGAAAATTAGATGAAAGTTCAACCAAGGTCCAATTAATCGAAACTGGTCCAAGTCAATTTAAATATGCACAAAAGAAGGTTAATGGGCTAGATATGACGAAGAATAAGTATATAAAATTCTAATTCATCAGCATTACAATGATAACTATGCTGTAATGACATGATAGTGGGGGCCTCATCGGGTGACACATGTACATACACATTTCCCCATAGTGTAACGTCCTCGATTTTCGACCTCCGACCTCGTCAGTAAAATGTTAAAATTTTCGACCTCCGATTTCATCTCCAAGTCTCAAATGGACTGGCTATGATTTTCCAATTTCCGACCTTATGCTTGAAATAAATAATACACGAGTTCTGACTTTAGGCTTGATTTAGAATGGACACGAAATCCGACATCCGAGTTGATCTCAACCAGAAATGGATGCGAGATCAGATCTCTGAGTTGGTCTCCAAGTTCGACCAAAATTTACACGAGTTCCGATATCCGAGTTTATTCCCAAGAGCTTTTCATTTCTATTGATGTTCCCAAGTTTGGCTACAACAGACTTCCGAGATTAAATTTGGAGTTCTGAGATTCTATAAGTTCCGATTTCCTGGTACATAAGATTAATATTTTGATTCCCGATCTCCGGTGTTATGCTTAGAATCGATCCAAGTTTACGTAACGTCCCCGACTTTTGGGTTTAAGTATCTTGGTTTCACATTCTTGTCCTTTACTTTCGATTTTAAGGTGATTGGGTGCTATATGATTTCCGACATCCGATTTTGCTTTCAAGCTTCGAATAAACCAGACAAGATTTCTAAGTTCCGATTTCATCTCCAAGTTTTGAATAGATGGGCACGAGTTCCGACTTTAAGTAGAGTCGAGACGAGTTTCGATTTCAGATACAATGGAAGCGAGTTCCACTTTTATGTGACGTGGAGAATAATTCAGCCACTTAACCCATGAAAGTGGCATCGCTTTGGCCACAAGAAAGGAGGAAAGTTGGCTGCAATTCAACTTTGCAGTTTTGAACCAATCATGTTGCAAGAAGCCAACTGCCACCTCAAGTTTATATGACTCATTTCTTTCTCTCCTTTAGCCCAATTTCTGTGCTGCCTTCTCCCCTCTTTCAGCTCTCTTCTTCTCTTCTCCACTCACTCAACTCCATCAAGCCCAACCAAGTTTTATTGATTCAAACTCCAAACTCAAGCCTAATCACATAACAAGAGGTAGAGGTTCACATTTTGTTCTTGTTGTTCTGATTGTGGGTGGCTGATTTTGATTTTATTTCCTGACTTCTTGATGTGATTAGTGAATGAATATGATGATCTATAACTGTTTTTGTGTTTAAATTTTGATTAAGGAATAGGGAAGGGTGAGGATAGGAAGATGTGAGAGGTTGGAAGACCAATTTCCCTCGGCAGTCCGTACGGCGGAGTGTACGGCTCCATCTACAGCCGGTTAAATCCTATGAGACTATTTTATATGAAACTAGACATTCAGGGTTTTCCACACATATATCATATAAGGCCATTGGATTAATATTGAGAGATATATAAATTTTTGAAGTTTGACCTAGAAATCAAGACTTTCACCCAGGCAATGTGAGTTGAAAAGGGTGTAACTCACCCTACACAACTCCAAATTGAGTGAAACGAACTTTGTTAGAAAGCTTATACATAGGAGAACATTCTAAAAGAAATTTTGAGTTTTTTACTATCCCATTTGTTCCTAGTGATTCGAAGAAGTTACCCTATGTCCAAACTAGGCCAAAACAAGGCAGTTCAGGAAGGTCAAATTTCGGGGATTATAACTCGAGCCCTACTAAGGCAAATGGAATGGAACTTTTTGCATATGAAAGGTTGTCCTATTAATATGAGACCAATTTCGTATGATTTGAATCAATTTTCGATTTTCAGTCGATTTTTACTTGTAAGTGTGTAATTCTGGCCAGCTGCAGGGCAAGTCGGGATAAAACCTAAATATCTTAAGTTATATTTATCCAAATTAGATGGGACTAAAGAGGTTAGAAAATAGATACATAACACTTTAACATATCCAAAATTCAGGTCCAGATGAGTTAAATAGAAATTTTGGCTTGAGTTACAAAAATCAGGTTGAATGATTGTGCTGAGGCAGTAATTCTGTCCTAATGTAACTAATGCTCTTATGAGTTCAATGTTTGCATTATGAATGGAACTTATGACTTCTATGAGAAATTGGTGTTATGAGTACTGGCACTATTCATTGGGAAGCGGACACATTCTGTTATGTTGCCAAAATTTTGGTAAAGACTATGCATGAGTTATATTCTGCATTCAGATGCATATGCATTTTCAAGAAAGTCATAAAGGTTATGTTATGATGAACATAAAGATTATGTTATGATGAAAGCTCCATGATACTTGGGCCAGCCCTGGATTAAAGTTAAGGGGAATAGATCGGTGGGAAGGTTGGGGAAAGTAAACCCACCATTCCTGTATAGGAACAAGCTCGATCCTGAAAAGCAGACCATTACCCAGGAGTCTAAAGTGGCCAAGAACTCCCAGGAGACTAAGTAATGGAAAAGTTTATGAAGAAAGGTTCAAGAATAAGTTTTGCATGATTACATTAAATGCATAATTACATTGAACAATCATTACAAGTTATTTACATTTTGTCTGTTATATTCACTTACTACCGTATGTCCATTTATTCTGCTCTTTATTCTGTGTATTACTGTCAATAGATTATTCTATTTCTTATGCTGTCTTAAGTAAAACTGAACCTTGCCTCGGACCAGACGTTTTCATAAACTTATTTGAATATGGATAGTTCAGTTTGATCTCATGTTTTTATAATTAAAGAAAAATCGAGGCAACTGAGAATGAATGTGACGTCAGCTAAATATTGTACGTGAACCCTACTGAGAATTTCTTTAAATTCTCACCTCATTTTGCATTTCCACATCATTCTCAGACACTGGTGATGGACTCGACGGCCACTCTGTTTATTGAGCTCTCTGACCTACAGCTCCACCAGGACCCCGAGTTGGACTCGCTGTACTTAGTTGTTTCCCACCATTCCCGTCTCTACCTTTTAGCACCAGAAAATTTATTGTTCCTTTATTCCACTCTGCTTTTGAAACATATATTTATAAACTGAAGCTTTGGCTTCCAACTTATATATGTATATATTTAACTGATGACATATATTTCCTGTCTTTATTCTTTTCTGTAATGCTAATCACGTTTATTATATAAAGATCCCTATCTCGTAGGTATAATCGTCAAAAATATACATATATATTTCAGAGAAAAAGAGAATATAATATAACGAATACAGCTTTGAATGGAGAACTAACACGGTAACGCAACCTATCCAATTTGATGCTATGACTTAAGCATAACATTAAGTTAGTAGGGTGTTACATTTTTGGTATCAGAGCAGTTCATCCTAGCTAAGGCCTTGGACTGACTATGCTTCACGTATATTCTGTATTTTTAGCTGATAACATGCACTAGATCTTGCCTGTACGGTTGACATATAGGTGTGCATGTGTAAGAAGTGCCTGACCGCGTGAGCTGTTATTTACTAGCACATTAGACTTAGTATTGAGCCTGATCAACTCAATAATTTTTGCTTTGTGTGCTCAGAACTTAAAGGCTTCCAGAATGCAAGGTAGGCCACGCATAGAACCTGCTCGAGGAGATCCCACTGACCTTATGGACGCGGTACGAGAAATGGCTCATGCGATGCAGGAACAAGCCATAGCAACTCACCAGATGATGGATCAATTAGGCAAGCGACCTGAGGCAAGCTGTGGAGGATACCCACATGGCCCAAAAGCTAATTTGGACTATCTTAAATTCACTGAGTTCAGAAAGGCAAACCCGCCCAGCTTTCGAGGGGTGTGTAATCCTGATAAAGCCGATGAATGGATCAAAGCCATGGAGAAGATTTTCTTTATCCTGGATTACTCAGATCATCAAAAGGTGACTTTTGCCACCTACATGCTCAAGGCAGATGCTGAGTTTTGGTAGAATAGCGTACGAAGACTGTTTGAAGAATCTCAGACAGCAGTCACTCGGATAGTGTTTAAAGATGTGTTTTACCAAAAGTACTTTCCTGCCTCTGTTCGAAATGCCAAGGAGCTCGAATTTATGCAGCTGCGTCAAGGAAACTGGAAGATATCCAAATATATTGCCAGATTTGAAGAGCTATGCAAATTTTCTACAATTTATCAAAAGAACCCAGATGAAGCCTAAAAGTGCATCAAATTCGAAGGAGGATTACGAGAAGATATTCTTACCGCAATAAGGCCAATGGAGATTAGAAATTTTCCCACGTTGGTAAATAAATGCTGACTTGTGGAAGATTGCAACTTGAAACTAGCGGTAGCCAAGGCATTTGGAGGTAGGTTCAAGAAGGCGTTGGCCCCGCAGGGCCCAAGATTCAAGCCCAACATGCAACAGCAGAGGAGATTTCTGCCGACAGGCAACGAAGGCAAGCAGCCCCAAAGGCCTTTTCTGAATCCAACTTGCATGAAATGCGGTAAGAATCATGGTGATCGACCATGTTTGGCAGGCTAGAATATCTGCTATGGATGTGGCAAACCAGGCCACAAAATTTATGAGTGTCTAACCAGGAATTCACCTCAGTCATCTAGACCACAACGTCAAGGACGGGTTTTTATGATGAATGCAGAAGAAGCTGACAAGTCCGAGGGACTAATTCAAGGTACCTGCGAAGTGGACGGTGAGACTCTAACTGTACTCTATGATTCGGGTGCCTTCCACTCTTTTATTTTGCATGACTGTATAGCTGTTTTGCGATTATCGATTTTTGAATTGCCTTATGATTTATTGGTTTTTACTCCTACCAATGAACCTGTTAAGACTAGTCAAATTTGTATCAATGTTCCTCTTCAAATTGAAGGTAGAACCTTTGCAGCCAATTTGATTTGCCTCCCTTTATCTGGACTTGACATAATTCTGGGCATGGATTGGCTTTCCGCCAATCGAGTCATGCTCAATTATTCTGATAAGACGGTGGTATTCCCCTCTGTCTCATCTTCTGAATCCCAAGCCTCAATACTCTTTTATCTGAACTCTTTATTAGTAAACTATAGTGGGTTGAAAAGTCAAGGATACATCCTCTTGTTAGCTAATGTGACGAAAGTTGAACAGGAACTAGAGGAGATCCCAGCTGTTAAGGAATATCCTGATATTTGTCCAGAAGATATTCCAAAATTCCCTCCTGAGAGAGAAATTGAGTTTACCATCGAGTTAGTTCCAGGTGCGGGACCAATATCTATAGCTCCGTATCGAATGTCACCTTTGGAGCTGACAGAACTAAAGAGACAGATCAAAGAGCTTTTGGAAAAAAGATTCATACAGCCAAGTGCATCACCCTGGCGAGCTCCAGTCTTGTTAGTCAAAAAGAAGGATGGGAGCATGTGCCTATGCATGGATTATAGGCAGCTGAATAAAGTGACAATTAAGAATAAATATCCATTGCCAAGGATTGATGATCTCATGGACCAGTTATAAGGTGCAATGGTATTCTCCAATATCGATTTGCATTCCGGATATCATCAAATTCGAGTTCGGGAACAAGATATCCCTAAGATAGCCTTTCGAACTCATTACAGACACTATGAGTATACCGTGATGTCGTTTGGACTGACCAACGTACCAGCAGTATTTATGGATTACATGAATCGAATATTCCGCCTATATTTGGACAAGTTTGTAGTGGTTTTCATCAACGGCATACTTGTCTACTCGAAGACAGAGCAAGAGCATGCGGAACACTTGCGACTGGTTCTGCAAATTTTAAGAGAAAAGAAACTCTATGCTAAGTTATCCAAATGTGAATTTTGGATGAAAGAAGTAAAATTTCTCGGCCATGTAGTGTCCTATGGAGGAATCTTTGTAGACCCCAGCAACGTAGAAGCAGTTCTAAATTGGGAAAGGCCGACCATAGTCACTGAAGTCAAGAGTTTTCTAGATTTAGCCGGATATTACAGGCGATTTGTTAAGGATTTTTCTCGAGTAGATTTGCCCTTGACCAAGCTAACCAGGAAGAATGCTCTATTCGAATGGACGCCGGAGTGCGAATAGAGTTTTCAAGACTTAAAGAGGAGGTTGAAACGACACCAGTGTTAGCCTTGCTAGACCCTCGTGGACCATTTGAGGTCTATTGTGATGCTTCTAAATAAGGATTAGTGTGCGTGTTGATGCAAACCGGAAGTGTAGTCGCTTATGCCTCCCGACAATTAAAGCCACATGAAATGAATTATCCCACGCACGATCTCGAATTAGCTGCAATAGTATTTGCCTTAACGATATGGAGACATCACCTATATGGTGTGAGGTTCGAGGTCTTTTTTGATTATAAGAGTTTGAAGTACCTCTTTGATCAGAATGAATTAAATATGAGGCAGCGAAGATGGATGGAACTTCTTAAGGACTACGAATTTGAATTAAAGTACCACACAGGTAAGGCAAACATTGTGGCAGATGCTTTGAGCAGAAAATCGTTGACTATAGCCTGGATGATAATTAAGAAAATGGAACTTATTGAGAGCTTCCAAAATCTTAATTTGGGAATCCTTATAACTCCCAAGGCCCTTAAGCTACAACAAATTAAGATAGCCAGTAGCTTTAAGGAACAGATTCGACAAGCACAGCAGCAGGACGCTAATTTTCAACATACAAGTCATCTTGTGCAATCAGGGAAATTGACGGATTTTACTCAAGATAAAGAGGGCATATGGCGGTGTCTTGACAGGGTGTATGTACCCGAGAGAAATGATCTCCGGAGGAAAATCTTAGAGGAAGCACATAAGGGTGAATTTACTGTACATCCCGGCATTACTAAAATGTATCAAGACCTCAAGAAGATGTTTTGGTGGCCGAGAATGAAGTCAGACATGGCAAGCTTCGTGGGCAAGTGTTTAGTCTATCAGAAGGTGAAAGCGGAATATTAGAAACCCTCCGGGATGCTACAACCTTTGGAAATCCCTGAGCGGAAGTGGGAGAGTGTCTCCATGGATTTTGTAATGGGATTACCAAGAACGCCAACAGGGCATGATGCCATATGGGTCATTGTGGATAGATTAACCAAATCTGCTCACTTTCTACCCATTCGAGCAAATTATCCATTGGAAAAATTAGCTCAACTGTATGTTCAAGAGATTATCAGGCTGCATGGGACCCCTTCAACCATTATCTTTGATCGAGACCCAAGGTTTACCTCACGGTTTTAGGGAGCCTTACAAAAGGCATTTGGTGCTAAGTTGTGCCTAAGCACTTGATCCGGCTTCGGCAAGTATACCGGATCATACAAGTAATAAAGTGATGAGAAAAGTATCGTTCCCACGAGGATAGATCAAATACTGGATAGTTTAAGGGATGACTATTTGGATGGAATGAATTAACAGATAAAGAAATTAAAATTCAAACAAAATAAAATAAATAAGAAAATTAATAATGTAGGCGGATGCTAACTAGGTAAACAAATGCAATGGGATGGATGCTAGGGCTAATTACAGACACATTTACTATGAATTTCTGTTAATCAATTCCTATCCTAATTGACTCACGGTCGGTTCCCCTTAATTTATTCCTAGCCTCTCTCGAGGTCAAGCAATACTCTTTATCCTAAACTGATTGCCTAATCTCTTAGCACAAACTAATCTAGGAAAAGGTTGAAGCTCTATGGGTTCCTATGTTGACCGCATGAACCACGTTTGTCTATCTCTAGTTTTCGCTCAGCTCATGGTGTTTATGTTAAAAGGCTCTATTCACAAACCCTCTCTCGAGTTATTGTAAATCCCCAAATCAATTAATTGGTGATCAAGCAATTAAAAGCATTAAGAACAAACAAAAACACTAAGCAATAGAGATAGAAAACAAGATTAACATTAATCCATGAGTAAACTTGTCATATAAAAAGGGTCCATTAACGCCCTAACAACAGAAAACTAGTTCATAACTGAAGAAAAGAAAACAATGAAAGAGTATGAAGATGAGAAGATAGAAGAAACAAAAGCCATAAAGATTGCTGGCTAGAGGCAAAAGATTCGGAAGAATGTGGATCTCTCCATGTTGAACTTGAGCTCTAGAATCCTTGAATCTTCACCTTCAATCTCTCTGGAAGAAGTCTGCTGTCTTGGGAAGGGTGTGTGTGTCTCTAGGGATCTGTTTTTTGACCTTAAGTGTTGCCTTTTATAGTCCAAGGATCCCTCTTCTCGAAATTCAGCCCAAGCCCACTAATTCTGCAGTCGGGTTCGCGCTATAGTGCAAGGCATCGCGCTATAGCACGCTTGCCTGACCACGCTAATCTCTTTTATACACTTCCAAGCTTTGTAGTGGTCTGAATAGTTGGAATTTGGCCTCAAAGGTAGAAATAGGATTGTAGATCTTTGAGCAAGCTTTCTAACACAAGAAGAATCACCTCAATTGGAGTTCTGCAACTCAAGATATTAGTGAAAGAGTGACAAAAGGTCAAACTTGACAGCATCAAAAACAAGATGAAGTTTCAATCTTGCTTTGCCTTTTTCTCCTAGAAGACTAGAGAACTGGAAAAAGTATCCAACAACAAAGTTGAAGATCTTCTTCTCTTCTTTCCAAAGAATCTTGAATCATCATAATCCGATTTTTGAAGAGCTAGATATCAAATTTCCAATGTTGAAAGGTCTTGATTTTATGCAAGAAAAGCTCTATCATGGCTCTAGATTCCAACTTGAGTGCTTCTACCTAATGACAATCAACATAAGCCCAAAATAAGTATCCAAAATATAAGAAAATAATAGAAAATAAGAATACCACCTAATCTAAACTACTTAACTAAAATAAAACAAAATAGCAACAAAACTAAACAACTACGTCCTAAATTAAATAAAAATTAACTAAAAATATAACTCACAACAAGGAGTTATCAGCACTGCATATCACCCACAAACGGATGGTTAAACGAAAAGGACAATTCAAACCTTGGAAGATATGCTTCGAGCCTACATATTGGAGCAACATGGCAATTGGGATCCATACTTACCGTTAGCCGAATTTGCATACAACAATAGCTATCACGCTAGCATCGGCATGGCTCCTTACGAAACGTTGTATGGACGGAAGTGCCAATCTCCCCTGTGTTGGTACGAAATAGGAGAATCGAGTCTACTAGGGCCTGATTTAGTTGAGCAGACCACTGAGCAGATCAAAAGAATTCGAAGTAAGATGCTTGCCACTCAAAGCCGTCAGAAGAGTTATGCGGATACCAAGAGGAAACCTCTGGAATTTCAAGAAGGAGACCACGTATTTTTGAAGGTTATACCTACAACAGGGATAGGTAGAGCCATTAAGGTCAAGAAACTAAGTCCTCGCTTTATTGGTCCCTTGCAAATCTTGAAGCAAATCGGAGCAGTTGCATACCAAATCGCTTTACCTCCACATTTGTCAAACCTTCATGATGTTTTCCATGTTTTTCAACTCAGAAGATATGAACCTAACCCTACACACCTTCTAGAACCTGAGTCAATACAGTTGAAAGAGGACTTGACTTTCCACGTACAACCGGCGCGGATCGTAGACAGAAGCAGTAGGCAACTTCAAAATAAAACCGTGCGGTTAGTAAAGGTAGCATGGGGAAAAGAAGACACTGAAGACTACACTTGGGAACTGGAATCATACATGAGGAAAGAGTATCCTGGACTATTCTCAAGTACTAAATTTTGAGGACAAATTTTTTTTTTAGGAGGGTGGTAATGTAACGTCCCCGATTTCTGACCTCTGACTTCATCTCCAAGTCTCAAATGGACTGGCTATGATTTTCTGATTTCCAACCTTATGCTTGAAATAAATAATACACAAGTTCCGACCTTAGGCTTGATTCAGAATGGACACGAAATCCGACATCCGAGTTGATCTCAACTAGAAATGGACGTGAGATCAGATCTCTGAGTTGGTCTCCAAGTTCGACCAAAATTTACACAAGTTCCGATATCCGAGTTTATTCCCAAGAGCTTTTCATTTCTATTGATGTTCCCAAGTTTGCCTATAACAGACTTCCGAGATTAAATTTGGAGTTCCGAGATTCTATAAGTTCCGATTTCCTGGTACATAAGATTAATGTTTTGATTCCCAATCTCCGGTGTTATGCTTAGAATCGATCCAAGTTTACGTAACGTCCCCGACTTCCGGGTTTAAGTATTTTGGTTTCATATTCTTGTCCTTGACTTTCGATTTTAAGGTGACTGGGTGTTGTTAGATTTCCGACATCCGATTTTGCTTTCAAGCTTTAAATAAACTAGACAAGATTTCTTAGTTCCGATTTCATCTCCAAGTTTCGAATAGATGGGCACGAGTTCCGACTTTAAGTAGAGTCGAGACGAGTTTCGATTTCAGATACAATGGAAGCGAGTTCCACTTTTATGCGACGTGGAGAATAATTCAGCCACTTAACCCATGAAAGTGGCATCGGTTTGGCCACAAGAAAGGAGGAAAGTTGGCTGCAATTCAACTTTGCAGTTTTGAACCAATCATGTTGCAAGAAGCCAACTGCCACCTCAAGTTTATATGACTCATTTCTTTCTCTCCTTTAGCCCAATTTCTGTGCTGCCTTCTCCCCTCTTTCAGCTCTCTTCTTCTCTTCTCCACTCACTCAACTCCATCAAGCCCAACCAAGTTTTATTGATTCAAACTCCAAACTCAAGCCTAATCACATAACAAGAGGTAGAGGTTCATATTTTGTTCTTGTTGTTCTGATTGTGGGTGGCTGATTTTGATTTTATTTCCTGACTTCTTGATGTGATTAGTGAATGAATATGATGATCTATAACTGTTTTTGTGTTTAAATTTGATAAGGAATAGGGAAGGGTGAGGATAGGAAGATGTGAGAGGCTGGAAGACCAATTTCCCTTGGCAGTTCGTACGGCAGAGTGTACGGCTCTGTCTACAGCTGGTTAAATCTGATGAGAATATTTTTATATGAAACTAGACATCCAGGGCTTTCCACAAATATATCATATAAGGCCATTGGATTAATATTGAGAGATATATAAATTTTTGAAATTTGACCTAGAAATCAGGACTTTCACCCGAGCAGTATGAGTTGAAAAGGCTGTAACTCACCCTACACAACTCCAAATTGAGTGAAACCAACTTTGTTAGAAAGCTTATATATAGAGAACATCCTAAAAAGAAATTTTGAGTTTGTTACTATCCCATTTGTTCCCAGTGATTCGAAGAAATTGCCCTATGTCCAAACCGGGCCAAAATAGGGCAGTTCAGGAAGGTCAAATTTCAGGGCTTATAACTCTGGCCCTACTAAGGCAAATGGAATGGAACTTTTTGCATATGAAAGTTTTTCCTATTAGCTTTAATATGAGACCAATTTTATATGATTTGAATCAGTTTTTGATTTTTAGTGGATTTTTACTTGTAAGTGTGTAATTCTAACCAGCTGCAGGGCAAGCCGGGATAAAACCTAAATATCTTAAGTTATATATATCCAAATTAGATGGGACTAAAGAGGTTAGAAAATAGATACATAACATTTTAACATATCCAAAATTCAGGTCCAGATGAGTTAAATAGAAATTTTGGCTTGAGTTACAAAAACTGGGTTGAATGATTGTGTTGAGGCAATAATTCTGTCCTAATGTAACTAATGCTCTTATGAGTTCCATATTTGTATTATGAATGGAACTTATGACTTCTATGAGAAATTGGTATTCTGAGTACTGGCACTATTCATGGGGAAGCAGACTGTTCCGTTATGTTGCCAAAATTTCAGTAAAGACTATGCATGAGTTATATTCTACATTCAAATGCATATGCATTTTCAACAAAGTCATAAAGGTTATGTTATGATGAACATAAAGATTATGTTATGATGAAAGTTCCATGATACTTAGGCCAACCCCAGATTAAAGTTAAGAGGAATAGATCGGTGGGAAGGTTAGGGAGAGTAAACTCGCCATTTCTGTATAGGAACGAGCTCGATCCTGAAAAGCAGACCATTACCCAAGAGTCTAAAGTGGCCAAGAACTCCCAGGGGACCAAGTAATGGAAAAGTTTATGAAGAAAGGTTCAAGAATAAGTTTTGCATGATTACATTAAATGCATAATTACATTAAACAGTCAATACAAGTTATTTACAGTTTGTCTATTATATTCACTTTGTAACACCCTAATAAACCCATACTACGCTTAAGTCGTATTACGGCATTTTATTAGCTGTTACTTATGCTCGTGGAAAACTAAACTTCATTTGAAATTAAATTACGCGGAAAATACGGTAAATTTTTTTTTTTTTTTTTCTTTTGAAATACGTCGTCACTTTTTGAAAGTAAAGCCTCGCGCGAGAAAGTAGCAACAAACGGACGTATCGCAAAGATTTCAGTAAAAATTAAAGGAACAAGGATAAAATCAAAATACCATGCATTCAATTACTACAACAATCATAAATATAATTAATCTCATAATATCCATACATAAAAGGGAACTCATGGTCATGTCATGGCCCCGAAGTTAAAGATACATAAGTCCGACATGAGAATGAAATACAGATAAGGAACACAAATAAAAATAGACCCATGTGGACATCTACTGGCCTCTCTGCCTTTTTCCATGCCTTCGATCAAGTGGGCTCAAGTCCTCGAATGCCTGGTTCCCCTCGCCCCTCGGCCTCGGGGAACGCGAGGAGTGCGGACGATGCGGGGGTGCCGACTGATCACCTCAAAGCGACGCACACGACGACCGGTATGGTCGGCCACGCACGAACGTGCCTCGGAGGGGTCCTCTTCGGACTCAGCAGGGTGATACTCAGGGAGCGGTGGCGAAGCGGCCCTAGGTGTGGCCGTCGAGCTCACCTCCATCACAGGGATCTCCGGCAGGGGTGCAAACTTCATTTGCGGGCAAACCCTGGCGACATCGGCTCCATCTCAAGTCGGGTAATGGCTCAGCGGGAAGTCCCAAGGACCTAGAGGCTGTCCAAGAAGAGTCAAGAGACGCTCTACTGGTCAGGGTGGGTTTCCGGCTCCTCTTCAAAAATTCGACCCGGATAAAAATGTGTACGTACTCTTTGTGGTGGTCGTGGCCACAATAGCGTGTATCCTCGTCGTAAGCCCACTCATGGTGGGGAGGGTCCATGCTCCATTCCACGGGGTGAGCCATGAGTATCTGGTGACGAGACGGAAAAACAACTAGGGTGAGAAATAAGATTTCTCAGTAGGACTCGACCCTGACACGTGGTGTCATCGTCATCGTCCCAGCCACTTCGGTTTTGTTTAATAAAACAGTGAGCATGCATCAAATACCATTCTTAGATTTTTGAAAACATGAGTATCCGAAGCGGATTCGATTTTAACATACTTTCTAATCATTTGTATCATAATGACCATAAGCACAAGTGTAATCGTATAAAACATGCATGTTCAAGCTAGAAGGTTCTCTTAACTTCTTCTCTTTCTAGGGTTTGGTCCGAAGTCCCTTTTCTTTTCTTAACTTGACTTTATCTTTTCACCCACTAAACATAAGTGGTAATGAGCTCATACCGTGGCCGTCGCCACCATAGAATTTCCCTGCACTTACACTAGCCGGGTCATGCCATGCCTCATGTAAGACCTATCCCTATACTCACACTAGTGGGTCATGCCATGCCTCATGTGAGTCGTGGGTGAGGAAACTTAAATTAGGTTACCTTCCTTTGAAGGATCACTTACTTGAATTAAACTTCTTCTTATTTAAGCATTATGATGCAAAATATTTCTAAGTCCATAATTCTTATAAAATTTCGCAAAGATAACTGGCTAAACCGAAGCTTCCCAAAATTTTGCCAAACAGAGAAACCAACATCATAGTATCATCAAGAATCATATCATATCATCATTATCATATCATCATCATAACATCATCATAACCTCATCATATCATCATGATCATTATCATAACATCATGCTTGCACATAAACATAGGCATATTCACAAGCAACATTTTATGAGCTTAGCTTGATAAATTAGGTGCAAGCTTTTAATTGAGGTTATCTCTTGTGTAAACTTCTCTTATTGAGCATAATGCCACTTTTTGTCTAATGCCCTTTTGACACTTTTAAGTTGAATTATGAGGGTTCTCTAATGCTTAATATAAGGGTATTAATGTCTTAAAGCTTATTTCTCCTTATTCTTCAACTTTTACCATAACCAGTTTTTACTTTTACAGTGGGGCAGTAACTTTGAAAATTCACCATAATTTCATCTTTTACTCTTTTATTTCGAATTTTTGTGTGGATATACTTCTCTGAGTCTATTTTTAAACAAAAGAAACCCCACTTAAAAATTCATTTTGTAGCTTGAGTTATGCATATTTTATTCTGACTGTTCAGTTTCTAAGTTCACTCCCGGTACAGTGGATTGTTACTTCTCATTATAATTACTCAGAAGGAATCTGAGAAAACTGTTTTATGGGTTTGTTCCTATATGTCTTAGCTTTCAATTAAACTTGGTCTCACTCAAAAATCATTTTTGTAGCTCGAGTTATACCCATTTTAGTGTAGACTGCCCAGACAGAAACCAATCCGAGAACAGTCCACTTTGAAAAATCATATCTCACTCATTTTAACTCCGAATCTTATGTATTTTATATGTATGGAAAGCTCTTTGAGTCTATTTTCATATAAAATTGGTTCCACTAATTTTTGAGTTCTCTGGAAAAAGTTATACCGTTCGGTTTACAGACTGCCAGAAAATCCAGATTTCACGTTTTGATTTTCCTCATGTTTTCTCCAAAACACTCAACCTCACTTTCAAGAAAACATTCTCAAGTTATAAAACACTCATATACCATGAAAGATTAGTGAAAAACTAACATGTTGGAGTTCAAAAATATTGAGTTCAACCATGCATCACACCAAAACCGAAAACATGTTTTCAACAAACCACCATACAAGCAACAACATCTCATTTTATGACAAGAATGGCTATGATGCGCATAATCAATCTTTGAAACCACCTAGCTATGGAGAGCATAGGAGTTCTAAAGCTTGAAAAACAAGAGAGAAATTGAGTTTAGAGCCACTACCAATTGGATTTCTTGAAAGCTTGAAGAGAAAGAAAGATGTTGGAGATGGCCTCCTTCTCCTTGAGCTTGATAGTGAGGCTTGTGTATGAGTGGCTTTGTTTCTCCAAGGACCAAAAATGGTAGTCCTTGAAGGGCTTGTGAGAATGGTAAATGGAGGTGAGTAGGAAGTAGTATGAGGGTTGGAAGAACACAATGAAGCTTGGAAGAAGAAGAGAGTATGAGACTTGGAGAGAGGAGAGAGGAGAGAGCTTTGTGTGTGTGTCTTGAGAGAGGAAGTGAAAAATGAAATGAGGGAGAGAGAGGGGCTGATGGTGGCGCTTAAAATGGGGAGAAAAGTGAGGTGACTTTGCTTCTTACACAAGCTAGGGAGTGGAAAACCTTGGGGCAAAAGAGTGTTGTGTTTCCTTTGAGTCTTGGCAATTGGGTAAAGACTATGTAGTGTTTTTGTCAAGTGGTTAAAAGCATGAGCTCTCTTAGGATTGGGCATTGGATGGCTAGGATCACACCAAGTGTCAAGATCTAATGGTGGATGACAAGGATCCTAGTCTTGGCTTTTGATCTAATGGTGTAGGATTAAAGAGATCGAATGAAGGGTGAGATGTTGCTCCTCCTTGGTATGTCTTTTTAGGGCATATGCATGGAAGAACTTTTATCTCTAAATGTTATTAGAATTATTTAAGTGTAATTTAACTTAGTTGGCTTAATTACCCATGAGTTAACTCTTGTCAATTACACTTTTTATGATACCTTGTATTACGGTTAAGCATATGCTTAAATTTGGGTTTTAATTTTTCAAGAGTTGTCTTAAGTGTCTTAATCATTATAAACTTGATTAGTAAGGTTAGGTTGTCTTACTTTTGTTTTGGCACCTTCGAGTAATTAAGGATTCGACGATTAAGGTTTTATTAAAACGCTTAGGACATTATGATTAAATTGTTGGCTAGACTTAATTTACTAAGCTCTTGCTCTCGAGATTAATCGATTAATTCTCAATTAATCGCTAACCCCTCTAATTAGCCGGAAACACCGAGCTAATTAACTTAGGTAAAAATGGGGATGTTACATTTCTCCCCTCCTCAAAAGAATTTTGCCCTCAAAATTAGCTTGCACTGTAAATAGGTGGGGAAAATCTCTTTGCATCTCTGCCTCGAGCTCCCACGTGTGCTCCTCCAAGCTTCCTCTTCCCCATGTCACTTTCACTAAGGGCACAGACTTGTTCCTCAGCTGCTTGACCTTCCTATCTATGATTCTCATAGGCGGTAGGTCGAAGGTTAGGTCTTCCCTTAACTGTACACTTTCTGGCTCAAGAAGATGATTGGGGTCGGAGTTGTATTTTCTCAATTGGGAGACATGGAAAACATTATGAAGGTTTGACAAATGGGGTGGTAATGCTATTTGGTAGGCAACTGTTCCTACTGCTTCAAGATTTCAAAAGGGCCAAGAAAACGAGGGCTCAACTTTTTGACTCTAAGGGCTCTACCAATGCCTGTTGTAGGAGTGATTTTCAAGAATACGTGTTCTCCTTCTTCGAACTCGATTGGCTTTCTCCTCTTATCCGCATAGCTCTTCTGACGACTTTGTGCAGTGAGAATCCTTTCCCTTATCCTCTTAATTTGTTCGGTGGTTTGTCTAACTGCATCCGCCCTAAGAGGCTTTGCTCACCCGATTCATACCAACAAAGCGGAGATTGGCACTTCCTGCCATACAGGGCTTCATAAGGCGCCATCCCAATGCTAGCGTGGAAACTATTGTTGTAGGCGAACTCGATGAGGGGTAGGTGTTTGTCCCAACTTCCAGGTCGGTCCATTACACATGCTCTCAACATATCCTCTAGGGTTTGTATGGTTCTTTCTGATTGTCCATCAGTCTGGGGGTGGTAGGTCAGACTTAAACAAAGTTTCGTCCCAAAGGCCTTTTGCAAGGCTCCCGTAACCTAGAGGTAAACCTTGGGTCTCTATCGACACGATGGTTGCAGTACTGCGTGCAATCTTATGATCTCTTGGATATATAGCTGGGCTAGCTTATCCAGAGGATAATTCGCTCTAATGGGTAAGAAGTGGGCAGACTTGGTCAATCTATCCACGATAACCCATATGGCATCAAATCCTGCTTGTGTTCGGGGTAAACCCATCACAAAATCCATAGAGATTCCATCCCATTTCCACTCGGGGATCTCCAATGACTGCAGCATGCCTCGAGGGTTTTGGTGCTCAATTTTCACCTTTGACAAACTAAGCACTTTCCCACCACATCGGCTACATCTCGCTTTCATGCCTGGCCACCAAAACATCCTCTTGAGGTCTTGGTACATCTTTGTCATGCCAGGATGTATGGTGAAATGACCTTTGTGAGCTTCTTCTACAATCATCCTCCTCAAGTCGCCCTTAGCGTGTACACATATCCTCCCTTGATACCTCCACACGCCATCAACGCCTTGAGCAAATTCTTTCGCTTTTCCCTCCTTCACTTGGGCTACTAACCTCAAGAACTCTTCATCCTCTTCCCGAGCCCGCATAATTTGTCCCTTGAACTCACTCGTCACCTTGATCAGACTCAACCTTATACTACGAGGGGTCAGGGTAACTCCAAGGTTCAAGTCTCTAAAGCTCTCAATCAACTCGCTTCCTTGACCATCATCCATGACACATGTAGTGACTTGCGGCTCAAAGGTCATCCGCCACCACATTAGCCTTACCAGGGTGGTAGTTTAATCCAAAATCATAATCCTTCAAGAATTCCATCCACCTCCTTCGCCTCATGTTGAGCTCCTTCTGATCAAACAAGTACTTCAGACTCTTATGATCCGAGAACACCTCAAACCTAACTCCATATAGATGGTGCCTCCATATCTTCAAGGCAAACACCACGGCCGCTAATTCCAGGTCATGGGTTGGGTAATTAACTTCATGAGGTTTCAGCTTGTCTAGAGGCGACGCTACCACACCGCGATTTTGCATCGTAACACAACCTAAACCTCTTCCAGAGGCATCACAAGAAACCTCAAAGGCTCCCTTAGGGTCAGCAGACCAAAGAGTGTGGAAGTCAACTTCGCCTTCAACTCTTGAAAACTTTTCTCACACTCTCCACCCATACAAACGCAAAGATTCTTCCTAGTGAGTTTGGTCAAGGGTAGGGATATCCGAGAAAATCCCTTTATAAACCTCCGATAATACCCGCTAGGCCGAAAACTCCGAATCTCCGCCACCGCCGTAGGTCTTTCCTGGCTCATTACAGCCTCCACTTTGCTTGGATCTACGGATATCCTCCCTTAGTCACGACGTGACCTTAAACTTCACTTCTTCTAGCCAAAACTCACACTTCGACAACTTCGCATAAAGCTTCCTATCCCTCAAGATTTCCAACACAACCCTAAGATGCTCTTCGTGTTCCTCCTTCGGCTTTGAATAGATGAGGATGTCATCTATAAAGACCACCACAAACTTAACTAGGTATGGCCTAAAGATCCTGCTCATATAATCCATAAACACAAATGGGCATTGGTCAATCCAAACGACATTACTCTAAACTCATAATGCCCATATCTAGTCCTAAAGGCCGCCTTGGGGATATCTTCCTCCCTCACTCTAATTTGATGGTAACCCGACCTTAGATCTATCTTTGAAAACACCACCGCTCCTCCGAGTTGGTCCATCAGTCATCTATCCTTGGTAGGGGTACTTGTTTTTCATCGTGACCTTGTTTAACTGCCGATAATCCACGCACAAACCTCATGCTTCCATCCTTCTTCTTGACAAACAACACCTGGCTCCCAAGGTGAGGCACTTGGTCTCACAAACTTCTTTTCCAAAGAACTCCTCCAATTGGGTCTTCGCCTTCCAACTCCAAAGGGGACATTCTAGGTGCAATAGATATTGGTCCAGTCCCTGGCACCAATTCTATGGAAAACTCTATCTCTCTCGTGGGGAAACTCAGGGATATCCTCAGGGAAGACTTCAGGGTACTCATTCGCCACAGGTATCTCATCAAGAGCTTGCTCCAGTTCAACCTCACTTGTCGATAGGAGAACGTATTCTTGATTCTCGCCTTACAACAAAGATAACACAACAAAGCTTCGGGCTTAAACTAACAGGTTTAGAAGGTAAAGAAGGGAATACGATTGTCTTGGCAGGACAATCTAACATAACATGGTTGGTCGAAGCCAATCCATGCCTAAGATTAGATCTAAACCAACTAAAGGAAGACAGATTAACTCTGACGCGTAGGCCCTACCAACAATATGTTTTTGACATTGTAAACAACACAGACATGTTCTAACTGGTTTCCCAAAGGGCAGTAGAAACAAGCAACATGTAAGGCATTTCAGAAACAGACAACCCTAATCTACTTACGCACATGGGAAATAAAAGAATGCGTAGCGCCAGAATCATACAAAGATGCTTAAGATGTTACCGCTCACTTCGCATGTACCTCGAATGAGATCATCGACTGCGTGGTCTCCTCGGCTCATGGTGAAAACCCTTCCTTGGCGCTATGGTTTGGGGCGTGCGTGTCCTTGTTGCGCTTCTTGGCAAAATGGCCGGGCTGTCCACATCCAAGCAAACGTTTTGTCCCGCGT
The DNA here is from genome assembly GCA_031439585.1 of Pterocarpus macrocarpus. Classification (NCBI taxonomy): domain Eukaryota; kingdom Viridiplantae; phylum Streptophyta; class Magnoliopsida; order Fabales; family Fabaceae; genus Pterocarpus; species Pterocarpus macrocarpus. The sequence continues at coordinate 53,496,270 of CM062514.1, forward strand.
AGCACACCCCTCTGTGTTGCTTCCCACACTTCGGGCAAACAGAATTTGTTGCGTGCTCGAGGTCGGGCCGCGGGTCTTGGAGGATTAGCAGATGGTCTCTGTGGCTGCTTGCCCTTAGAACCTTCACCATGGTAGGGCTTCTTTTGCGGGGGCTGCTTCGTGTGTTGCCCTTGAGACGCCTGCCTTCTCTTATGGGCCTCCGCCCTTAGAATTGCCAACTTACGGTTGCATTCCTCCACTACACGACTCTTATTGACAAGGGTCGCAGAGTTCAATTTCCAGCGGGCTACAGATGCCAGGATGTCACCTCAAACCCCTTCATATTTCATGCATTTCCGCCTCGCCGGGTTTCGCTGATAAAGGGTGGAGAACTTGCACAGCTCCTCAAACTTCGCCGTGTACTCAGCAATGCTCATACCTCCCTGGTAGAGCCTCAGGAACTCCATCTCCTTTATGCTCTCACGCACATCGGAAATACTTCTCGAGAAAGTCGCCTTGAAGACGCCCCAAGTGATTTCCTTTGGTCGCTTCCATCGTGCTCTTCGCCCCTTTCCACCAAAATTCAGCATCCGCTTTCAAGATATAAGTGGCGAAGGCCACCTTTTGGGTCTCCGAAAGGTGTCAAAGACAGAGTAGATCTTCTCGATCTCCTTGATCCACTCATCGGCTTCATCATGGTTAAAGGCCCCCTTGAAACTTGGCGGGTTTGCCTTACGAAACTCCGAGAATTTCTGATACTCAAGGCCCACTCCGCTTCCACCAATGCACTCTTCTGACTCCGATTTAGCCGATCCATCATATGCTCAAGAATGTAGCTTGAGCTTGCATGGCATTCGCCATTTGCTGAAAAGTCCTCATGAAATCAGCGATGTTCGTGGCCGTCATTGCTCGTTAGCGTGACGCCTGCGAGTTGCCATTAGTTCCCGAACACACCAAAACAAAAATATCGAGTTGATCGTGCCCAATATCAAGCATAAGCATGGCGGCAACTAAAGGCAATCTCACATGACTGGCCATGCATTCTAAGTCCTACATCCCATCATACGCACAGATCCACTACATGACTTAACATAGCGCACGAGTTATGCTTTGAAGCATAGTCAGTCCAACCCCAGGCTTAAACAGGATGAACTGCTCTGATACCATAATGTAACACCCTAATAAACCCATACTACGCTTAAGTCGATTACGGCATTTTATTAGTCATACTTATGCTCGTGGAAAACTAAACTTCATTTGAAATTAAATTACGCGGAAAATACGGTAAATTTAACTTTTTTTTTTTCTTTTGAAATACGTCGTCACTTTTTGAAAGTAAAGCCTCGCGCGAGAAAGTAGCAACAAACGGACGATCGCAAAGATTTCAAGAAAATTAAAGGAACAAGGATAAAATCAAAATACCATGCATTCAATTACTACAACAATCATAAATATAATTAATCTCATAATATCCATACATAAAAGGGAACTCATGGTCATGTCATGGCCCCGAAGTTAAAGATACATAAGTCTGATACAGAATGAAATACAATGTATAAGGAACACAAATAAAAATAGACCCATGTGGACGCTTCATCGCCTCTCGCTTTTTCCATGCCTTCGATCAAGTGGGCTCAAGTCCTCGAATGCCTGGTTCCTCCCTCCTCGGCCTCGGGGAACGCGAGGAGTGCGGATGATGCGGGGGTGCCGACTGATCACCTCAAAGCGACGCACGCGACGACCCGGGGTATGGCTGGCCACAGACGAACGTGCCTCGGAGGGGTCCTCTTCGACTCAAAGCAGGTGATACTCAGTGAGCGGTGGCGGCCCTAGGTGTGGCCGCCGAGCTCACCTCCATCACAGGGATCTCCGGCAGGGGTGCAAACTCGGCTGCGGGCAAACCCGGCGACATCGGCTCCATCTCGAAGTCGGGTAATGGCTCAAAGTGGAAGTCCTAAGGACCTGGAGGCTGCCCAAGAAGAGTCAAGAGACGCCTACTGGTCGGTGGGTTTTCCGCTCCTCTTCAAAAATTCGACCCGATAAAAATGTGTACGCACTCTTGTGGTGGTCGTGGGCCACAATAGCGTGTGTATCCCTCGTCGTAAGCCCACTCATGGTGGGGAGGGTCCATGCTCCATCTCCACGGGTGAGCCATGAGTATCCGTGACGAGACGGAACAACTAGGGTGAGAAATAAGATTTCTCAAGAGGACTCGACCGACACGTGGTGTCATCGCCATCGTCCCAAACCACTTTGGGTTTTGTTAATAAAAACAAGTGAGCATGCATCAAATACCATTCTTAGATTTTTGAAAACATGAGTATCCGAAGCGGATTCGATTTTAACATACTTTCTAATCATTTGTATCATAATGACCATAAGCACAAGTGTAATCGTATAAAACATGCATGTTCAAGCTAGAAGGTACTCATAACTTCTTCTTTCTAGGGTTTTGGACCAAGTCCCTTTTCTTTTCTTAACTTGACTTTATCTTTTCACCCACTAAACATAAGTGGTAATGAGCTCATACCGCGGGTCGCCGCCACCATAGAATTTCTGCATTTACACTAGCTGGGTCATGCCATGCCTCATGTAAGACCTATCCCCTATACTCACACTAGCTGGGTCATGCCATGCCTCATGTGAGTCGTGGGTGAGGGGAAACTTAAATTAGGTTACCTTCCCTTTTGAAGGATCACTTACTTGAATTAAACTTCTTCTTATTTAAGCATTATGATGCAAAATATTTCTAAGTCCATAATTCTTACAAAATTTCGGCAGCATAACGGCTAAACCGAAGCTTCCCAAAATTTTGCCAAACAGAGAAACCAACATCATAGTATCATCAAGAATCATATCATATCATCATTATCATATCATCATCATAACATCATCATAACCTCATCATATCATCATGATCATTATCATAACATCATGCTTGCACATAAACATAGGCATATTCACAAGCAACATTTTATGAGCTTAGCTTGATAAATTAGGTGCAAGCTTTTAATTGAGGTTATCTCTTGTGTAAACTTCTCTTATTGAGCATAATGCCACTTTTTGTCTAATGCCCTTTTTGACACTTTTTAAGTTGAATTATGAGGGTTCTCTAATGCTTAATATAAGGGTATTAATGTCTTAAAGCTTATTTCTCCTTATTCTTCAACTTTTACCATAACCAGTTTTTACTTTTACAGTGGGGCAGTAACTTTGAAAATTCACCATAATTTCATCTTTTACTCTTTATTTCGAATTTTTGTGTGGATATACTTCTCTGAGTCTATTTTTAAACAAAAGAAACCCCACTTAAAAATTCATTTTGTAGCTTGAGTTATGCATATTTTATTCTGACTGTTCAGTTTCTAAGTTCACTCCCGGTACAGTGGATTGTTACTTCTCATTATAATTACTCAGAAGGAATCTGAGAAAACTGTTTTATGGGTTTGTTCCTATATGTCTTAGCTTTCAATTAAACTTGGTCTCACTCAAAAATCATTTTTGTAGCTCGAGTTATACCCATTTTAGTGTAGACTGCCCAGACAGAAACCAATCCGAGAACAGTCCACTTTGAAAATCATATCTCACTCATTTTAACTCCGAATCTTATGTATTTTATATGTATGGAAAGCTCTTTGAGTCTATTTTCATATAAAATTGGTTCCACTAATTTTTGAGTTCTCTGGAAAAAGTTATACTGTTCGGTTTACAGACTGCCAGAAAATCCAGATTTCACGTTTTGATTTTCCTCATGTTTTCTCCAAAACACTCAACCTCACTTTCAAGAAAACATTCTCAAGTTATAAAACACTCATATACCATGAAAGATTAGTGAAAAACTAACATGTTGGAGTTCAAAATATTGAGTTCAACCATGCATCACACCAAAACCGAAAACATGTTTTCAACAAACCACCATACAAGCAACAACATCTCATTTTATGACAAGAATGGCTATGATGCCCATAATCAATCTTTAAAACCACCTAGCTATGGAGAGCATAGGAGTTCTAAAGCTTGAAAACAAGAGAGAAAAAGAGTTTAGAGCCACTACCAATTGGATTTCTTGAAAGCTTGAAGAGAAAGAAAGATGTTGGAGATGGCCTCCTTCTCCTTGAGCTTGATAGTGAGGCTTGTGTATGAGTGGCTTTGTTTCTCCAAGGACCAAAAATGGTAGTCCTTGAAGGGCTTGTGAGAATGGTAAATGGAGGTGAGTAGGAAGTAGTATGAGGGTTGGAAGAACACAATGAAGCTTGGAAGAAGAAGAGAGTATGAGACTTGGAGAGAGGAGAGAGGAGAGAGCTTTGTGTGTGTGTGTCTTGAGAGAGGAAGTGAAAAATGAAATGAGGGAGAGAGAGGGGCTGATGGTGGCGCAAAATGGGGGAGAAAAGGTGATGTGATTTTGCTTTACACAAGCTAGGGAGTGGACAAACCTTGGGGCAAAAGAGTGTGTTGTGTTTCCTTTGAGTCTTGGCAATTGGGTAAAGACTATGTAGTGTTTTTGTCAAGTGGTTAAAAGCATGAGCTCTCTTAGGATTGGGCATTGGATGGCTAGGATCACACCAAGTGTCAAGATCTAATGGTGGATGACAAGGATCCTAGTCTTGGCTTTTGATCTAATGGTGTAGGATTAAAGAGATCGAATGAAGGGTGAGATGTTGCTCCTCCTTGGTATGTCTTTTTAGGGCATATGCATGGAAGAACTTTTATCTCTAAATGTTATTAGAATTATTTAAGTGTAATTTAACTTAGTTGGCTTAATTACCCATGAGTTAACTCTTGTCAATTACACTTTTTATGATACCTTGTATTACGGTTAAGCATATGCTTAAATTTGGGTTTTAATTTTTCAAGAGTTGTCTTAAGTGTCTTAATCATTATAAACTTGATTAGTAAGGTTAGGTTGTCTTACTTTTGTTTTGGCACCTTCGAGTAATTAAGGATTCGACGATTAAGGTTTTATTAAAACGCTTAGGACATTATGATTAAATTGTTGGCTAGACTTAATTTACTAAGCTCTTGCTCTCGAGATTAATCGATTAATTCTCAATTAATCGCTAACCCCTCTAATTAGCCGGAAACACCGAGCTAATTAACTTAGGTAAAAATGGGGATGTTACACACTTACTGCCGTATCTCCATTTATTCTGCTCTTTATTCTATGTATTACTGTTAGTCGATTATTCTATTTCTTATGTTGTCTTAAGTAAAATTGAACCTTGCCTCGGACCAGACGTTTTCGTAAACTTATTTGAATATGGATAGTTCTGTTTGATCCCATGTTTTTATAATTAAAGAAAAACCAAGGCAACTGAGAATGAATGTGACGTCAGCTAAACATTGTACGCGAACCCTACTGAGAATTTCTTTAAATTCTCACCTCGTTTTGCATTTCCGCATCATTCTTAGATGCTGGTGATGAACTTGACAGCCACTCTGTTTATTGAGCTCTCTGACCTGCAACTCCACCAGGACCCCGAGTTGGACTCGCTGTACTTAGCTGTTTCCCGCCATTCCCGTCTCTACTCTTTAGCACAAGAAAATTTGTTATTCCTTTATTCCACTCTGCTTTTGAAACATATATTTATAAACTGAAGCTTGGCTTCCAACTTATATATGTATATATTTAACTGCTAATATATATTTCCTATCTTTATTCTTTTCTGTAATGCTAATCACATTTATTATATAAAGCACCCTATCTCGTAAGTATATTTGTCAAACATATACATATATATTTCAGAGAAAAAGAGAATGTAATATAACGAATACAGCTTTCAACAGAGAACTAACACGGTAACGCAACCTATCCAATTTCATGCTATGACTTAAGCATAACATTAAGTTGGTAGGGTGTTACACATAGCCCCCAAAGGAGCTAGAATGTTTTCAGAACATTGTAGATAATATGAGATCAGAATATAAGCTCGGAAGGAAAGCCAAAAGGCTTAAGCTCAGCCATATAGCTCAGAGATTAGAATTGTGAATATAAGCTTGGATCATTATTGATAATAACAATCGAGCTTAGAGGTCAGGATTGAACAAATTTATTAGGACTTAGAGCTTGGCTTAGATGAGCCCAAAACGGGCCTTTCTAGAAGGAACTTCCTCCAGATAAAGTCAAATTGAATCAACACATGGAAGTAGCTAACCCATTAAGGGTGGTTACTGAGCATAGGGAAATCCAATGAGAACAGGAGGACGAGAAAACATAGCAAAATTGGGGAAACATGCATTTAGACTTGGAACATAAGAAAGGGCTCATGAAGAACCAGAGGTAAGTAACTGTTCCCTTTTACTCACACTTGAGTGGAACGGAGTTTTGACTTAAGCGTCGAAGTTCCTTGTAGCTCCCCCATTGGAGGAGCATACGAAAAGGTCGAACTTACAACAGACATCATTAGATGGTTGTACAAAAATAGGCCAGAATTGAGGCGTTAGCCATAAGCCAGCTAAGTGGCTAGAAAAGAAAAAAAAAAAGGGTCAAATATGTACAAAAATTAAGAAAAATCCTAAACTACACGAGCTGAATCACTAGCCAAAGCTTGATCAATAACCAAGGATGGATCTATAGTTTTCTTTTCCACAAGGAGGCCAACTACTGCCTTTTGTTGAGTTGGCCGAGGTTTTTCATTCTAAACTTCAATAAGGGTTTGTTGAAGGGCAACTGAATTAGATAGCAGATCCATAGGCACAGAGATATAGGTTGTGACGTCAGCCATATGCTTGAGAGAATCAAAGGCAGAGATGATGTCTATTACTACAAGAGCAACAATAGTATCGATAGCCTTTTTCTCAACCGAAGCCAATAGATCTCTGTACTTGGCCTATGAAAGCTCCACCTTAGTATGGCCTTAGATGCCACTCTCCATCTCATTCTCCAAGATAATAGATTTCACCATCTAATGTCTTAGCTTGTTTGTACCTTACTCCTAGAGTCAACCTTGAGGTCGCAGCTATAACAACCACCCTCAAAATCAAGTTGGTGTAGTTCACCGAGCCTTGCAATCTCCTAGTTGATATCAACAATCCTATTTTGTAGTAGCCGCTATCATTGTGGTTTTGTGTTTTGACTAGGACGGCCTGCTTGGATCTGTGCTTTGAGGTCGTTTCTTCTCAATCCTTAGCTCTGCTAGCTGATTCAAGTCTCTTAGACCAGTAGACTTCTGGGTCTCGTACATTTTTTGGTTAAAAGATAGTGTTTCCAACCTCACGGCTAGTTGTTGACAAGCCTGTTTAACTTCAAGAAGAATTGAGGTATCTCAAGTGACTTAGTAACTTTCAACAGAGCTATTTTGCAGATGTACCAAGGTAGTAGAATCAATAGGAAAGGTCTGCTCTAGTCCATTGCGGATAGTTTGTAGATGTTGGTTGATTGGCAAAGAATTCTGCCTAGCTGAAGAAGAGAAAAAATACTTCTCTAGCTCCACTATAAGTACCTCAGCTTCTTCTTCTTAGCAGAAGCTATGGCTAGGTTGGCAATAGGAGTAGTTGTTTAAGAGTCTTCTGCAATAGTGATAGGCTTAGGAATCCCTAGAACCTCTTCCTCCTCTTTTTATCCTAGGGTAGCTTTCTAACCCGACAATGAGGTAAACGAGCCTTAGCTTTCCTCTACTAGGCTGGCTAGGGAGAGGATGCTTCAATCAATAGTTTTCTTTTTTCTACAAAAGATAGATGTTAGTCAAAAATACCAAAGCACTAATGCTTGAATAACTTGAAAAGAGAAAAAAAACTTATTGCAATAGCATATCTTAATTCGGGAGTGGATCTTGCTGGAAGTATAGCCTGCTGAGAAGAAGGTACACCGATTGGCTAAGGAGAGAGTGGCTGCTGAAAACTTCTTTGCAGCTTGAGGGCATTCCCTTCCTATACTACTGGCTTCTCGATCTAGAACTCTTAGGCTTCTTTGATGCCGCTGAAATAAGAAGAGGAGTTAGAAAATAATTTGACAAAGATGCAACCAAAATTCTAAAAATAGAGAAAGGTTAATGACACTCACTATTGTCAGCCTAGGTTTTTTCCAAAAGTGCCAATTTTAGGCTGACTCACGGAGCTTGGTTCTCCTTCTCTAGTAGGCAGCAACGGATGCTAAAGAGAATCTAGAATACTACCCTGCTTAAGTTTGGGCAAAAGACTAGAAGGCTGCCTAAGCAACTTTTTAAAAGCTACTTCCCACCACATAGCAAATTCTGGTATAGCTAGGGGGCTACTCGAAATTTCTAAAATTAGAATTTGTTTAACCTCTTTATGTGGCTCAACTCCTAATCAGCTAGCTTATTGGCATAAAAGCTAGCCCTCTCATCATATTTAGCATATGATTCATAAGGATTAGGAATTCCTTGAATCAAGCTAAATTGCTGAGCAAAATATTGTGGGTTATATGGCTCGACAAAAGTTTTATTGTACCTCGAGCTAGGCTTCACTCTATTAAGGAGATCACAAGCCACAAAGATGCTGCTCCATTATAAAGTCACTTGGGATAGCTTTGAATCAATAGCTGAGACAAGGCACTACCGTATCTAGGTTGGCCGGTGATCCCAATCTTGATAAGGATATAGCTAATGTAGGGTCCTAAGCCATATCTTGATTGGGATGTTGGCCACCTTATATGCAAACAGTAAGAGAAAAGGTAGCTACGTGTATAGGTTCCCATAAATGGAAGGCTGGATCGAGCAGGTAAGATTGGCTTCGACAAAAAGCTTTAAGAAATATTATTGGATCAAAAGTTAGAAGAACCACAGTAGGCCGAAGGCAAACTTGATCTATTTGCCATTTTTTAGCAAAGAAACCATCATAACCAGGCTCTTATAAAGGAAAGAGAGTCAGAAAGCACCAATGTTAAGGTAGCTCCTATCAAGGATAACATTTACATATGGAGCAAACTCTCCCACCACAATGACTGAACTCGTGCAAATAAAGAATTGACAAATCCAAAACAGAAGGAAAGCCTTGTGCTTGGTATTCTCGACTAGGCCGCTTCCTTTGTTGAATGAAGTGATGAAAGTAGAGTGGGCCGAGTTCGTCTTAGTGACCTGGAAGCCAAGGTCATTGCCGATTAAATCATGGAGGAAAAGAATCTCATCCCCATCAATCAGTAGATCCAAGATGGCGGCAACATCATATAAAGTGGGTCATCATGCCAAAAGGAAGAGCAAAGGCATTGATGAAGTATTCCAAAAGCTAAGGAATTTGTACAATAACCCAAATTTTGGGGGGATCCCCTTCTTCGACAGAATGATTATGTCGAAGATCCTTATTTGCTTTCACTTCTCACACTTCTCAGTTGCGACCCGTTTGAGCCATTGGATGTACTATGGCAAAGGCTTCAGCCAAGTAGAGAGCTCTAAAGGACATATCAAAATATGTTACCAAGGGACGGATAAAGTCAACGCAAATCCTAAGGGTGAAATGAAAGAATCTATGATCTTCTACCCTTGGTCTAGGTCTTATGAGGTAGGGTCGAGGCTGAATCTATTATTCTTCTTGTCAAAGACCCTCAAGGTTGAGATATTGGAGATAGAGGAAGTAGAAGCCATTTCTTTGGCCAGGGAAACATGGGCAGAAGAAGAAGAAGAAGATGAAGAAGAAGACGAATTGGCATTGCCGAGTGAGACGCTGGGGTTTGCAGAATCATAAGAAGTAAAAGACATGATGGTGACAAAGAGGATGGTAAATATAAGGGGAACAAAGAGCAAAGAGACATCAAGTAGGGATGAAAGAAGTAAAAGTAAAACAAATGTTATTCACTAACCAAGTTTTATAATTACTATAAAAAATAAACTAGTCGTTACAGTAGCTAAGCTATAGCGGGTTTATAGCTAACGACTATTAAAAATAGGCAAACAATAAAATTAGGCCTTTACATTACCTTAGCCTCAATAGCAATCATTCGGCTAGCATGATGTGGGGGGCAATATATTAGCATCAAAATCGAGTAAGTCCTAATATGCTTGACTCATAGCCAAGGAAGGATTGGCCAATGATGGACAAGACTATAACTATTCCTTCGACTAAGTTATAATGTGTTATATTCACAACGGAGGGACACAACTTCAGGCTTTAGCTTATTAAGTGAGACTTAATGCTTAGGTCATGGCTACAAACACATCACAGCATCAGCAAGAAATCCCTAATATGAGGAGTAATCCGGGGGATCAAATGTCAAGCCGAAGGCAGTTTGAGCGGTTATTGGAAGCAGCTTTGGAGAAGACCACAAAGTGCATGGGATCCCTGAAAACCCAACACACATCACATTTATCTTTTATTTGTCTTTATTTTCCTTTGCATTTACCTTTAGCTTTTAAATCCTTTAGCCTTTTAGCCCTTACTTTTCCTTTACTTTTTGGTGCATTTTGTTACCTTATCATCTTCCATTTGGGAATCGTAATTGGATCTATGGGATCTCCATTGTAACTTAATTAAGTATCAATAGAAATTCTACTGATTACATTCCATCTCTTCTTATCTTTGGCCTTGGTTACTTTTAATTGATCTTAGCTAAATGCTTATCATTAAGTAACTTCGAACCCCATATCTAAGGAGTAGATTTTTCTCAGAGTAATCATTTGACTCTTGTAATCAAAGAGGGCTACCTCAAAGCTAGCCGATTTCAAGGCTTGGCACATCTAGCACCTAACTTAACATTTAACATAGCTGAAAATAGCCCAACATCCACTAAGGACTAAATTATCTCTATTCTACATTAACTTTTTTTTTTTTGAAAAATCAAAGTGAATTACTTTTTTTTTTTTTGTATTTGACCACGGGTATCTAGTTGACCTTTGGCCCACCGACTACATCCTACTTGAGGAACTGAAGGACCTATTAAAGGGGTGGCCTCTCCCAATGCAGGATTCTTCATTCATAAGACTCGAATCCAAGACCACAAGTTAAATAGTTGAAGCTCCCTACCGCTCAAATCAACCATGTGTTGGTAAAGTGAATTACTAATAGCTAATTAAGGTTAACTCAGGCATTTATTTTTCAAGTAATATTACAAATTTAACTAGAAATAATGTTGGTCATTACATGGGTTTATTAATTTTTTTATAATTATTTTTAATAAAAAATATTTTTCAAAGTAATATATGGTAGTAATTGAAAATTAAATATAACAAGGATATATATAAGTTTTAACTATTCTACACAAGTTTTTTAATGTTGTATATGTATTTTTTTTATATTTCTTAACTATAAGAACTCAGTTCTTCTTATCTCTAAACAATGCAACATATAATTGTCTATAACAAAATACAAGTTTTGGCAAGTATAACCTCATATGGTTCAATGATTGACCTTTACTTTTTTTGCTATGGTTGACTTGGGAGATAAGAATATTAATAGTTTAGTTTCTAACTTTACGGGGGATGATGGTTCATGGAATTGGGCAAATTTGAATCAAATGCTTTCTCTGGATTGCTTACAATTGCCTATGTCAATTGAACTCTTGATGTAAATATTGGTATAATGTTGCCTGGTTACATAACTCTTTTGGTCTTTTTTTTATTCGAATAGCTCATGAATGCTGTAGGCCAAAATTAGTGTCTAATCACAAGAAGATTTATATTGAGATTTGGAAGCTTGAAGTCCCCCAAAGAGTTAGAATGTTGACGTGTTTGGTGATCAGTGATGCATTGTTGACTAATCTTGCTAGATCGCGAAAAGGATAGTTTATTCTAACATTTGTGTTATTTACAATCAGCATACCAAGATGGTGCTCTACATCCTGAGAGATTGTGATCTTGCAAGGAATTTGTGGATGAGTATCGACAATAGTCTTGCTTATGGTAACTTCTTCCATATGCCTCTTCATCAATGGGTGGAAGGAAATATTATAACCAAGACTCGAAGATCCAATACGGTAAGTTGGTCCTTTTTATTTGCTACCGTTTGTAGCTCTTTATGGTAGTCTAAGAACTTGTTCACTTTTGAAGGTGAAATCATGATGTTGAACAACCTTTATCATAAAGTCATCAGGCTGGCTAGAGAGTATAGGTATGCTCTTGAGGCAATAGGAAATGCAAGTAAATAGTTAAAGTCATTTGATGTTCATCATATATCTTAGCATTCTCGCCCAAATGATCGAGTTAAGGTTAATACAGATGGTTCGGTTCTAGTACATCATGGTACTAGTAACTATGGTGGCTTAATCAGGAATCATTTTGGAAATTTTGTTGCACTTTCTCCAGGAACCTTGGTTTCTATTCTATCACGCTTATTGAGCTTTGGGGTGCTTATTAGGGTCTTCATCTGAGCTGGGATTTGGGCTTCAAGAAGGTCATCTGGGAGGTGAATTCGGCTTCTGCAATGAATTTCATTTTGAATGGAGTCTTGAGTTCTCATACTTGCTTCCCGCTAGTGGAGTCTATTCAAAATTTGATGAGAAAAGGCTGGCTTGTTGAGGTGTCCCAAGTGTTTCGGGAAGCAAATTCTTGTGCTGAGTGTCGACTAAGTATGGTCACAATTGTTCTATTGGTATTCATATGTTTCAATCGTTTCCTACTTTTCTTAGTTTAGCTATGCTTTGGCTTATTTGTCTAGTTATTGTAGACCCCATTTTATTGCTATGCAGTTGTTTTTAGGCTTCTAACCCCAATGTTTATAACAAAAAATTATTGACCTTTACTTTCATTTATTGTCATATGATATGTGAGGAATTTATAACTTGAGCTCTATTTATCCAATTGGAGTGAAACTTGTGAGGATTGAAATATGGTTTAGTAACTACATTTTGATACAAATTTTGGATAAAAATGATATGGGATGAATTTTTAGTGATTTTCTAAATTTAAGTAGGTGAGTTTGTCTTGAAATAGGTCAATTGTGGGCAAAATTTTAATAATTCAAGTTATAAATTTCAAAATTTAATGAGACCAAAGAGGTTTAACAATAGATAAACAAAACTACAACATATTAAATTCTTAGAATAAAATGAATTAAAATAAAATTTTAGAGTAATTTAGAAGAATAAGACCGATTTGAGGAAAATGGAATAACTTAATAAAATCTTAAATTAAGGGTCACATAAGCCATGAAAGATTCGAAGGCCTAAGATTAATACAAATTTACACTAATATAATGCTATATTAATATATTATTCATGATGAATATGATTTGCTGGGATTGACTAAGTGTTTGTATATTGGGATGTTTCTATGTTTTAGCTGTTATGCTGCTGAATTTTTGGTAGAAGCATGTGAAGCCGTGAAAATATATATGTATGTTATGTCCATGAAAGTCATACATGCAAGTATGATTGAGATATGATATGAGACATATACATAACTGTATAAAGTATCCGCATGCATGATGTTCTTCCCAAATTGATATTATGCTTAGGTCATACTATCTCATTAGGAGTTGTTACAATTAATTAAACAAACCTTGACTCATTATTTGTATTATTTTCCACGAAAAATAATATAGCATTTTATTACATCCCGCGAATAGGAGGATAATTGGATGGCCCGTCAAACACTAGCAACTATAAACACAGATTTACACATATACACAAAATTTTCTTCAATAGCTAGTCCAGTCTCGGTCGTACTCCTCTAGGTTGATTGCCTTCAAGACCTTCTAGCTATTTGGAGATGACATAGAAACACATATAGGGATGAGAATTTTATATTCTTAATAAGATTCCTAAGCTACTCGGCAGTCCATGTCATCGTTGTCATTCCAACTGCTTTGGTTTATTCGATAAAAAGTGATCATGCTATATGAACTATAGATTTCATTTTAGAGAGTTCAAAAATATCTGTTCCAAAGCAGGTTCATTTTATCATCCACTTGTTAAACAGAGAAAGAATCTCAAACATCAACATAATAGTGTGAAGGACAATTGAATGAGATGCATAGATTCAAAATAAAATAAGCAATTGCAGAATAGCATTCATAGACGGATGCAAATGACTTCTTGATACACTTACTCATCATAAAATTATGCTATGCACTTATGCTTTCCTTTACTTTCTTTACTTGACACACCTAGGCGTTATGTATCGCCGTTCCTAGGGTGTCTGTACTTTCTTATCTTCCTCTATACTTGGTCCTTTGGAGGTGAATAGCCTCTCCCACCTCTGTGTAATAGCTTTTTTTTCAGGACTGAGCTCGTTCTTATACAAGATTGCTAGTTTTATTTTCTCCAATGCTTCCACCGACTTATTCCCCTTAAATCTATTCAGGAGTTGCCCTAAGTCTTAGACTGTACTGCTCTGGTCCATGCTAGCTGGGTCTTGCCATGCTTTACGTGGTAGCTCGGTGCATCTTTCTTGCAAGTTCTTATCATTTTTATTCTTCTTTGGATATGATCATACATGCATATGCTGTATACATTCATTCATATACTTCATGTCATTCTTAAATCATTCTTGCATACATGAATCCCATGAGCATAACTTATAAATGTTTATGAAATTTATAGAATTCACATATTTCTACCAGAATTTTGGTAGTATAACAGATCGAGTCCGCTTCCTCATGAATAGTGCCAACTAACTAGATAATCATTTATTCAAAAAATCAATATAATGTATCAACCATTTCAATACTTATACAAAACTTACAACTTTTGCACTTAAATTGGATTTCAGCCAATTTCTTCAATTCTGCCCATTTTTAGAAATTAAGCCATAGTTTCTATGTAATTTATTTAAACCTAAATCTTGGATATGTTAAATTGTTATTTGTCTAGTTTCTAACTTCCTTGGTCCCATTCAGTTTTGATATATACAACTTAAGTCATTAACATTTTTACCTAGGTTTACCTTGTTACTAGGCATATTTGCACACCAAAAAGTAAAAATTCACTACAAATAGAAACCTAATTGGAATCATACGAAACTTATATCATCTTAAAGGTAACTGGACTAAATTTCATTTCCTACAAGTTTCACCTCATTTGAATAAGTATAACTTGAGTTATGAGCACTTGAATTTGGGTAACCTGCACTACCCTATTTTAGCCTAGTTAGGACTTAGGGCAACTTTCATAAATTGCTAGAAGCAACAGGTATTGAATTTGGTTTTAAAATTTTTATGTTATGTTATTCTATGTCTTGAATTTCTAACAAAATTGGTTGCATTCAATTTGAAGGAGTATAAAATGAGTTATGTCCCTCGAAATCCAGCCTGCTTAGAATCAGGGTCAAAATCTTAGGGTTAACTTCAAAAATTTATATCTCTCTCAATACTAATCCAATGGTCTTATAATTTATATGGTTGGAAAGCCCTAGATATCTAGTTTCTGTAAAAATAGAGTATGGATGCCATAGTGTTTCCACCTAGATAGCATTTCGATTCTTCATTATTTCTAATTCTCTTATTCTATCTTCAATTCTAACTCAAAATTTCATGTTGACCACACCATAAACCATCAACTACATCCAAGTATATCATCAAAGAACTAAAGAAAAGTAAAACTCCATATAGCCACAATTCATAGAAATCAAGAACAAGATTGAATCCTACCTTCAATTTGATGCAAATATTAGCTAGTTTGGGGTTTTAGAGACCAACAGCTGACAGAAGTTAAAGATCGAGGGGATAGGAAAGAAGTTTAAAGAAAAATTGAAGGGAGAAAGAAACAACATATGGCGCCCAAAAATGGTGGTCCTAGAGGGAATTATGAAGCTTTTAAAAGACATGAGATGGTTGGAAGCTTGGCTTGTAATTGGAGGAGAATAAAGTGGCTAAAATAAAGCCAAGCTTCTCATCTTTTTGGGGCAATAGATGGCGCCCTTAACTTGGGTGGGAGTGGCTAAATTTTAGCCACTCATATTAGGGTTTTTAACGAGAAATTCCATTGGTTTGATTCTAGTAGTATAAAATGCCGAATTTCTTTTCAAACCGGCAAGGTATTATTTGTGGTTTCTTAAAATGTTTCCGCATGATATTATAAACTCTCTCAATCCTAACCTCCTCAACTTCTAGTTAACTCCCAATTAACCTTTAATTATCCTCTAAATGCTTTGACATATCCAATAAGACTGAATGAATTAATTAACAGTAGCAAAATTTTCAAACATTACACATGATCATGAATGAAAAGGAAAAGATGATAAAAACTTGTCAAGTGACGTACCGAGCCTAGGCGGTATTGTCTAAAACTTGGGCCAGCCCTTGACCAAATTTAAGGGGAATAAACTGGTGTGAGGGTTAAGGAAAATAAATTCATCACTCATGTATAGATACAAGCTCAGATCTAAGAAGCAGGCTATTATCCAGAGAGAAGAGGCCATTCAACTCTAGGGGACCAAGTACAGAAGATCAAGATGCAAGTTAAAGAAAGAGACAAGAAAGTCAAGTGTACTTGCATAAAATCTAGTATGAACATTCACATATGCATATTTAAGTATCTCATTATGCTATAATGTTGTTATAATTATAATTGAATTATTATATTGTTACTATTATTATATTTGTCATAAAATATGATAAGTGTTTTCTAAAAGTAACCCACTTCGAGAAAGGTGTTTTCAAACTTAAAATTGAACCATTGCCTTTATGTATATGTTCACATTTTCATAATAAATCGAAGCGGCTAGAATGTTTTTGATGACAACCAGTATGCCTAAAGGTTTGAGTGTATCTACTGAGGATTTTAGGTTTTCACTACCTATTTGTGTGTGTTTTTTGTAAACATTCTAGTATATAGATTGGCTCCAAGTTTGTAGCAAAGTTGTGGGACTACTACAGACTAGGGATATGGACTCAAGCATCAAGACTGGTGGCTGAAGAGAGAATATAGAACAATGCGTGTTCTATGATTTCTATTAGGGAAGCTTTTACAAATTGTGTTATATATGTATATATATAGTGAATGCTTAGAATTGTAAGTTGTATCTAATAATGAAGTATCGAATTTTAAAGGCCACATATTGTATTTTGCTTATTCTACAACCTTTTATAGTACCCATAACAATCTTTAGACATATTGCCATGACTCAAACATGGCATATGTGTTCAGAGGATGTTACACGATCTATATATTTATAACTTTTAGAAAGATTTGAAGTTGAACAATATTTTTAAGTTTTAAGATTCGAATTAAAAAATAATGAAACTAATGTTTATTAAAAATAGTTAGATAAGTTACTTAAAAATTACTATTCATATATTTTAAGAAAAATACTAGACACCCAGAATTTTTGCCAGAATTTTAGTGATAGAATAATATGGTATTATTACTAATCCTTTGATAAGTAGATGGGTCCCACCACTTTATATCATCCAACTATCACCATGATTTCTGACAAAAATTGGTTACATCCTTCTGGCTATGTAGCATTGCTCATAATTTAAATATAAATAATGAAAATAATTTGTCATATTTACATTAAAATTAAAAAAAATGTGGATTTCAATCCAATAATAAAACTTTAAAAAATAATAAATAGGTAAACAATCTGCAAATCGGTCGGATTAACCAGCACGCTGCGCGAGTTCGCATCAGATATATTCATAACCCATTTATTTGAAAAGTTTTAGGCCCGATTTGCTTACCCAACCCATTAACTTCTTTTTACAAGAAAAAGAAAATAAAAAAAAGCCAAAATTTCGGGCATCCCCACCCTCTCTTACACTGAAAAAAGTCCAGGACCACGACCAAAAAGAGCAAAGACCCAAAAAAAGAAAAAATTAGACCTCACCTCAGTGACCTCACTCTTGCGCTAGGGAGCCACCCAGCCACCCTCATACTGCCACGCGCACTCTCCTCTCTTCCTCTTGCTCGCTCACCACCAGTCACCACTGCCGTGGCGACCAACCACGACGACGAGCCACCACCGCGCGACGCTCCTGGTTCCTGCTCCTGCTCATCTTCTCTCCACCCTCGTCTCCCTGCAAGGTTAAGATATACCATTGAACACAATAGTTTTGGGCACCTGATATTGGCATTCTATTTTCGTGCTTGGCTAGTGTCTTTCTAGAATTGATTCTAGAGGCAGCAAACGTGCTTCCAAACACACTATAACAGAGCTAAGACGAGGGAAGTAATTCTGCTGTCATTGAAAAAAAAAAATAGGGGAGGCGGGTATAATACTAAACATCAGAGAGCTAAGTGTAATTTTAAAGGACCGGGAGGTCTTTGTAATTTGTCCTTATTATTATGGATTCTATTCTCATTTCTCTGTGTAAAAAAAAAATGTTGTATGTTTGTTTGGTTCTGCCAGTGTTCCGAATGAGTTTAAAATTTAATTTTATTGATGATAAAAATTTAAACTCTAACTAGCATCTCCCTTTGTGTTCATTTCCAGTTGAACCAGAAAGCAATAGAAGAAGATGGAGCACCGGAACTTGAACCTGATGGATCAAGCATTAGGATTTCACAGCAACAAGGCGAAGCCTTGGCCTATGTGTGGTCGCTTCGTGCTTGTGGAGGATTGTGTTGACACCAGCGGTGCATTTGTTCTTCACCACATCCTCAAGCGCTCTTTCTCTTCTCACCCTTCTTCCGCCGTTGTCTTCCTCGCCTTCGCTCACCCTTTTTCCCACTACGACCGCATTCTCAGAAAGCTTGTACCTTTCTTCTTTCTCTTAGCATTTGTTGTTTTCTTTTTTTTCTTTTTTAAATATTTTTTGAGGGTCATTTCTAATAGCTCTGTCTATGATGTTTCTTGTACTTGCATCTTTTTTCTTCCTTTTTTTCTTAAAAAAAATTAGGAACATGGTATATTTCTTTCTTTTTAAATCAAAATGTTTGATTGATGTTATTTTTAGATATGGGTCTTGGTATTCTAATGGATGGTGGTATCATGTTTGTTACATAGTTTTATGTGAAACTATTTTTGTTACTAAATCATGTAGTGAATTGACCAAATATTCATAGTACGTATGATGTTTGTGGTTCTATTAAATACTGGTGTCTTTAATACAACGATGCAAAAGTTACCACTATGATAGTTTTCCTGTCACTTACAAGCACTTGAATTATTTCCGTACCTCAAAGTTTGTTTCGATCGCATGCTAACCAGTTGTTCGTAAGATTCTATGTTCTATTACAATGCTTTTATTTTCTTGATGGATTGTTTTTGAAATATTCATGGGTACCTGTGGTAGGGTTGCAACTTAACTGCTCAAAGAGATAACAGTAGATTCTTTTTCCTTGACATGCTTATGTTGCAGTGTCCAGGTGAGAAAATTAGGTATTTATGTTGGGTTGTTTTAATTCCCTTGATAACTCTTTCTTACCATTTGTTTTACAAAACCAAATGATGTAAGGCTGGTTCATTCAGATACTTTGGGCATGTTTGGTTTTAGAAAATGTTTTTTGTTTTCAAAATTAATTACAGAAATGTCAGCTTGTTTTTAATTTGTTTCTTGTTTCCAGGATGTTGTACAGGAAACACTGAAACAAAACCTTTTTGGTTTTCATTTGTTTTCAAAATTAATTACAAAAATGTCATCTTATTTTCAATCAGTTTTCTGTTTTTAAGATTTTGTGAAGAAAACAATGAAAATAATGAAATTTTGTTTTCAATGTTCTCTTTACAACATCTTGAAAACAGGAAACAAATTGAAAACAAGTTTATATTTTTGTAATCAATTTTGAAAATAGGAAATGAAAACAGAAAATGATTTCTGAAACTGAACAGGTATTAAATTTAGAGCTGAAACTACACTTTCTGAGTGATTTTTACTGCCTTGGACATGCGATAAAACTTCTACACAAAACCCACTAAAGAAGTTTAGTAAATAAATGCTCTTTTCCTAGAAGCTTATCCAAACAAGCTCTATATGTAACAAGCTGGATGCATATGATTTGTATGCTCCAACTTAATGGGTGGTGTTGGAAATAGCATTAGACATTGATATTCATGTAGCTTCATGTCGACAGAGAATAGTTGTACCTAGGAAATATATATTCTTGTAAATTATTGATGTACTCAAGATGTATATAAATGTGATGCATGCTAAGTCTACTTCAGCAATTCAGGAAACCCTTGTCTTTCTCAAGTGGCTTAATAGGGCCAGTTGTAATGACAGTGACTAAGGAAATATGTAGTTGGAGGATGGGATTCTGTTAGAAAGTTAGGGAGTTGGTCAGTAAATATAAGGGAAAAGGTGTGGAAGGGAGTCAGTTTTAAACGTTGAGTAAGATTGTGGAGAGCTAGGAAGGTTCTCTCAAACTAACCCTTCAGCCCCTGTATTCTTGGCTTCTCGTTCACATTGATGATCCCTATGAGTAAACACCATTTCTTGAGGTTTCTCCCATTTTTCCTTATTCTTTCTGATCCACTCCTAACAGAATCGTGTTTGTATTTGTGGAGGAGGGGTGCAATGGAGCAGGCAGGAAAATGGTGGAGTGAATTCGGCAGTCTTGGGCTCCTAGAAATGCTCAGATTATTTTTCTTTCTTTTCTGCTAGAGTGTATTCTCTTTTCCTAAGCTGATTCCTCGTTAGATTTAGCGATACACAAGCACTGTAGAAGTGATTTTCAGTTCTTCCTGTTGTGCTTAAATGCCAGTCTTGATCATTTTATCATTTTGTAATCTGTACGTAAGTTATCTTTTTTTTTTCCCACCTTTTTCCCCCCTTGGAGAAATATTTTAGTGCTTCACTGCTTCTCATCATGAAAGAGTATTTGTGTTGAAAGAAAGCAATATACTATTTATGTTTCTTTACTCTATTATTTAAGATCAGTTGAAACCACCTGATTGGTTTATCAATCATCCATAAGTTTTTGTCATAAAATCCTCAGCCTCATTCAAGGATAAAACCTATATTGAAGCAGTTTTTGATATGTCCAAATGTGTTGTACATTTATTATGTTACTGATCTACTTTTAGTAGTGCACATTAGAATCCAAGAGGATGAAGATTACGTTTCCAATTCCACTTTTCCGCACTAGGCTTTCAGTAAGATCTAGTCTAGTCAGGTCTTATCTTGGCTTGCAAATTCAGACTTTTGAGTCTTATCCTTAATGTCTTTGCCATAGATTATTGTGTACATTAGATAGAAACCAGTAACACGTATTTAAATACTACTGTTCTAGCTCAGGTACTAGTGTAGTAAAACTAGTACATGCCCAGACAAATAAGACTATTAACATCATGATTCCTAAAACATAAGCACTTCCCCTCTCAAGCTGAAGCTTATTAGTTATTGAGCTATCATCTTACTTGTGACAAATAAACACAATTTTAAGTAATGTGTTCAATGAACCAACATACCAAAATGACAGATTCCAAGACACTGCTGGAGAGACAACATATCTAAATGATGGCTTAAATAGTGCACAACTAGATGGCAGTAGATATCAGGAATGATAACGACTGAATTGGGCTTGAATTGGCTCAAACAGCTGCTTGCTGCTGGAAAGACCGCACTAGAGCTACTGTAGCATGTGCATTAATTGTCCGCAGTAGCATGAACAGAAAATATCTACAATAGCCCAAACAGCAACCCAACTTTTAGCTATAATTGATCCGCTTTGACCTGCATCAGGACCATCTGAGGTTTGTAGCAGGGACTCTAATGACTCTATATCTGAAAGACAACAAAAGACGAAAAAAAATAGAAATACACTGAAAATGATAGTAGACTGAGCACAAGGCAAAGTCAAGTACCTATCCCATATCTAGGTTAAAGATAGACGCCTCTTCTCAAGGATCCACTGATGACTTAAGCCTTGAATGTAATGCCCAAAATCGGTCCCTAAGGCCAAAACCCATGTGTTTCCCTGGACTTTGAAATCCTTAAGTTTGGAGCCTTCATGTTTATAAGGCAATAGGCTATTAGAAATAACCCTAACATCTTGCACAAAGTCAGAGCATTTAGGTTTTGTGATTCCATCAGGCTATAGATAACTCATTATTTTAACTGTTTTTGTGTTAAGTACAGCAAAGATTCTTCCAATCTTATGATTAGATATTTTGCTATAACTTATCATACCTTAGGAGCTGTAAGTAAATTGAGATATTTGTATTGTATCTGACGGATTATATACATGGCCAAATAACACCAACATTATTGATGACTAGCTGAAGGAAAACCCAGTCATGATGGACTTGCTGCTGTTTTTGAGAAAATTGAAGGAGTGATTAGTCAATTACATCCAGAAAACCTGAAATTTGTCACAATCGTGTTAGATGATATTTCTTGCCTTGAAGTTGCTGCTAACGGCTCATCAAATGATGTTTTAGACTTCCTGCATTATTGCTATACGCTAACAACGGAACATGTAAGATAATATTTGCTAGTGTTTTTCGCAATCAGTTTCAATGTTTTCTGTTCTTTATTTCTCTATTCCTGTCACAGGGCTGTTCACTTGTTGCACTTAACCATAAAGATATTTATTCAAATGGAGAGAGGCCTGCCCTTATCTTAGAGATGGAGTACCTTGCTGACATTTTGGTCAAGGTTGATCCATTGGCTACTGGTTTAGCAAAAGATGTGCATGGACAGGTTTAGTTCTATCATTTTATGTAATTAGTTCATAGGCCAGCTATGTTTAAAGTTGATGGAGTAAAGTGATAAAATCTTCTGACTGATAACAACCTCTATTTGATAGTGTTTGACACCCGCAAAGGTTTGACTGCTGAGCCTCTGACAGAACTGCCGTTTTATTTTATTTCATTCTTTTGACTAAATAAACCCTGCCACTACAGTTTTTCTGTAGCAATGGAATGCAAAATAGTAAATTTCTCCTTCTAAGGATAGTCAGGAGACCACTTATGACCCTGTATGCTCTCCTTGTCTCTCTTACCTACCTCTAAACCAAGAAAGGGTGTCAATTTACTTAAGACACCTTTATTTTTCCAAACTTAAACATTAGTTCCTCTGCCCTTTCAATAATGTCCATGAACTAGTCTATATTTAAACTTATAGTGCCTTTCTTCATTAAGTTTATTTTTCAAGTGCATTTTGAGCTTATTATCCTCCAATTCCTTCTGGATTTGCATATAAACCAAATAACTTATCTTTTCCTTTCAACCATTTAAACGTCCACATATATAAGGATTCCTTTAAATTTTGTTTTAATTGCTTCATGTGCTCAATTTAGCCTCAAAACACAGCATAGCAAATTAGCAACGATAGTTTTTTTTTAAGATAGACCATGCGTGTCCCACAATTCCACTTTTCAAGCTTCCAATTTTTATTTCCACAAGTTATTAACATCAGTGGCGCTGCTAGAGCATGTGTAAGCCTTTTAAATCCCTACAAACTATCAAGTAAAGAGAAAAGAAGGAACGAAATCATTATTGTTTATCTTCCCAATGTTGAATTATGTTATAGGGACACTGCAACTGCAAATAGCTCTTGCTTCTCTTTGCACTGATTTCTGCGTTTTTTCTTTTCTGTTTAAAGATGAGTTAGTATAGCAACTGCTGTGTGAACTATGGATTTATATCACGTTAACTTCTGGTTACTTTGTTTTGTTATTCATCTTTTCTGATTCAGGTGATGGTGTTAGATAAGGAGACACATAAGCAGCATGGGATTTCGCCCATTAAGATTCACAATTTTCACTTCAAGATCAAGGAAAATAACGTCGAGTACTTCTATCCTGGCACAAGAACCTAGAGCTGATCAAAATGCTTGTACAGAGTTGTGTAATTTTGAATGAGAGAGTGCATTGTGTATCCATTATGTCGAGTTTTTCCTATACTTCGAAGAAGCGATTCTTAATTCTCAATGTGTATCTTATTTATTTTGACAAGAACAGTGAATGAGTTTTTAGATTGATAATGCGCAGGAATGGTATGTGGGTGTTATTTGTAACTTCTTAAAAATTGGCGAGGTGTGTTCATCTTGGATGAATTTACTTTAGATGCACCTATTGTGGGAAATTCTTTTGCACGAACATTGAATCATATCTTGTTATATAAGTAAATATAATTAAGTTTTATATCCACTATTTGAATAGTGATACAAATGAAAAGATATGATTGGTCAGGATATCAAAATTAAACTCATCTTGAAATATGAGAAAATATTTCAAGATAAAATAAATATAAATTTTAGGAATTAATTTCTAATTTTTATACATTGTGTATAAATTTTTACATTTTCAACTAATAAAATTATAAAAAAATATCAAATCAGGGTGAATAACTACTTATTACGATAATTATCTACTATAATTTGTCATTTTCTTCCAATTTTATTAGCTGGCAGCATCAATTTTTTTATACAATCAAAGCATAGAAATTAATTTTCGAATGTTATCATCATAAAAATTAATTTGGGTCATTATTTTAAATTCTATTGCTTATTATGTCATTAGTAATTTGTACCACGACTTTATTGGGTAAAAATTTTGATAAAAAAATATCGTGATTATAAAGAAATCTTATAATCATTAATTCACGGGAGAAAAATTCATATTGACTTACCACATATAGTAACATAATTATAAGAAAGCCCTTAATTAATTTGTATAACCAACATCACTATATATATAGATTGTTCTTTGATTCGACAAGAATTTAGTTCCTAGACTCCGTAAATTAACTAGTTGCAATAAAGGTTCTGCAAATTGGATTAAGCATCCAACCGAAGAAGGCATTAGTTTAAAGGTTTATTGGTGCATACAATTCTTACTTTTACAAAACTAGTATTCAAGAGTCCTTTTCCAGCTCCAGTTACTCATAAAAATTATATATCCAAGATAAAGAGGACCGGAAACAATAGATTGTTAGTTGGAAACATTTCTGATACATAGAATCTTTATTAAGAGATAAATATAGAATATACTTTTGATCTCTTATAACCTTGTTACTTTCTTTATTTGGCCAAACTACAGAAGCATATTTAGGATATAAGAATTTGGACTTTTAGGAAAAAGAGAATAACATAAAAGGTCATGGTTAAAATAAATAAAATTATTAAACAATATAAACAAAGAATAATAAACATCCAGTAATTATTACTTTTCATTCTTCTAACGAATTTATTTTTAATTTCCAGATAATTATGTTGATTTTTTTAAAAATATGAGATATATTGACCAAAAAAAAATTGAGACATAGGTTGTAAAATTGGACTTGAATCAATTGACCCATAACCTATTTGTCCAACAAAGTAAATTAAAATAAAAAAAAAAAAACGTAACTTCCTAACACATCAACAGTTGCACAATCTCCCTCTCCTTCTCCTTCTTCTCTCCATCTCCCTCACCTTCTCTCTCTCTTTTTTTTCTCCCTCTATTTGTTGGTCCCTAATTGTTCTTCCCTCTTCCTTTCCTTGTGGACACATGCTCATTTGATTACCTGTGGAGGATGACAATTCTAAGCACCATGAAAGGCGGATGGCTAGTTTGATAGTGCTTTCTAAAGTGGTGCTCTAACTTTTGAAAAATATAAGTTAATTTTTTCTGTTTGGTAAACCAAAAGACTGTGGTGCTTTTGCTCCTAATTTTTAAAAGCCAGGGTTGCTCTCAGGAGTCCTCATAAGGTTCTTTTCAGAGCTGACTTGTATTCTTTAAAATTTAAAAGACTAATATAACCTTACTCTTATTAATGACATTAAAAGTAGAAATTATTCTATTTAGTATTTATATCCATTATAGTCATTTTAGATTTTAAGAGCATTTTTATCAAATACTACTTTTGTGACTTCTACTTATGAAGAGCAACTTTTATATTATTTTACCAAACGGTACTACTATGACTTTTTAAGAGCAGCTTTTGGAGAGTTTAGAAAACTCAACAACTTTTAAAAAGTTACAGTAATATCAAACTAAGCTGGAGGATGATGTCCACTGCATAAGGGAAGTAAGGAGGATAATGAAATAACAATGAGCTCTTTTTTGAAAAAGAAAATTACTCAATCGTCAAAATTGGTCCAATTTGTTCAGTTTAATAGTTTCTGGTTGGTTTGAGTGGCTCGTTTCTCGTTTTTTAAATGCTAGTTTTTTTGCCACGCCCGAACTAGTCAATTGCCCAACTCTCAATTCCTAGTTCCACTAATCGGATCGGCCAATCCGATCCAATTTTCAAAACTATTGTTGCATATATATGCTTGTACAAAATAAATATTGTTAGTCAAATTCATTATTTTCAAACTCAATTTCATTTATGATCCACCTGGATACTAGAATTGGAATTGTAACATAGAATTTCAATTTTGATTGCAATTTTTTTGGAGTTGGGATTGAAGTAGAATTTTAATTTTTATATTTGGGTTTGCTAAAGAATTAGAACTTGAATAGTAATTATAAGTTTGATTTTTGATCTATTATTTAAATGTATGATTCAAAATTTAAAATTAAATAAAATACTAATAAACAATAATTTTGTATTATAATTGTGAAATTTTTTATATATAATTTTTTTTTGGATTTGGATATATAAAACAAAATTTAAAATTTAGGAAATTTTTTATATTATTATTTTTTATAAAATATTGTATTTTAATAAACATGATAGATGACGTATAAATGAAAAAAGGGTGAGAATCATATAGATTTTAACAAAAATGATGTTTGTACTTATTGGTTGCCTGACTCACTCAAGAAGAGAGTTATTGAACAAAAGTGTATGACACAATACCTGGAGGTGAATCTCACAAGTTTTTATGAGGATATATTAGATAGTGAGTCTTGAAATACCCTAATAAACCCATATTACTCTTAAGTCGTATTATAACATTTTATTAGTTGTTACTTATGTTCGTAGAAAACTAAACTTCGTTTATAAATTAAGTTATGCGAAAAATACAGCAAGATTTTTTTTTTTTAAATACGTCGTCGCTTTGCAGCGTTTTGGAAAGTAAAGCTTTGAACGTGAATATAGATATAGAGAGAGCGTGTCGCACGAGAATCCATAACACAATATCATAAAACATGAGAAAAATAAATAATTAGTAATCACAAATACTTCACATTACATAGCTAATCATTACATCCATATGGGTTTATAATATATATATATATATATATATATATTACATCAAAGGAGGCTCATGGTCGTGCCATGGCCCAAATACTATATACCAAATACAAACTTAAATGACAAAGCTCATCATAAAAAGGAATATGTGAAGGTGCAGAGCAACAGTAACTACAAGTCCAAAACAGCATAGTCTAGCATCCCTCATCATACGTCCGCTCGTAATGTTGGGGATCCATGCTCCACTCCACTGGATGCGCCATCGGATTTTGGTGACAATACAGAAAATAACTAGGGTGAGAAATAAGATTTCTCAGTAGGACTCGAACCCGACACGGAAGTGTCATCGTCATTGTCCTAACCACTTTGGTTTTACAAATGAAAATAGTGAGCATTCATAAGGTCCAATTCTTAGGTTTTCAAAAACATAAGCATCCGAAGCGGATTCAATTGTTAACATACTCTCTAAGTCATGGGAATTATATCATAACATATATGGGAACAAGTATAATTACATATAACATACATGGATGTATATTAGGCTTCTCCTAATACCTTCCTTTCAAAGGTTTGGATCGAAGTCCCTTTACTTTCCTTAACTTGACTTTATCTTAAGTCTTTTTCACCCACTAAACATAAGTGGTAATGAGCTCATACCGTGGCCGTTGCCACCATAACTTTTCGGAACTTACACTAGCTAGGTCAAGCCATGCCTCATGTAAGTCCTATCCCCTATACTCACACTAACTAGGTTTATGCCATACCTCATGTGAGTCATGGGTGGAAGGGGAGTTAATTTGGGTCACCTTCCCTTTTGAAGGATCACACCCTATTTCAATCTCTTCTTATTAAATCTTATGATACAAAAATTATTCAAAGTCCATAGATTTTGCAGAATTCTGGCAGCATAACGGCTAAAC
The DNA here is from genome assembly GCA_031439585.1 of Pterocarpus macrocarpus. Taxonomy (NCBI): domain Eukaryota; kingdom Viridiplantae; phylum Streptophyta; class Magnoliopsida; order Fabales; family Fabaceae; genus Pterocarpus; species Pterocarpus macrocarpus. The sequence goes on from CM062514.1 coordinate 53,524,003, forward strand.
CGGAGCTTTCCAAAATTTTGCCAAATAGAGAATCCAATATCACATATCATTAAACATCATTATCATCATCATAACAACATCATATCAACATTGTCATTATCATATCATCATCATCATCATCATATTGGCACATAGAGGCACATATAACACACAAAGTCTTATGAGGTTAACTTAATAAATTTGGTGCAAGCTTTTAATTGAATTTGCTTCTTATGTCAATTCTTTTATTTTGCATATGGTCAATTTCATCTATTATCTATTTTAAAACTTTTAAGTTGAATTATGAAGTCTTCCCATATTTTAATTTGAGGGTTTTAATGTCTCCAAGCTTATTTCTTATTAACCTTTAAAAATTAACCATAACCAGTTTTACTTTTACAGTGGGGAAGTAATTTCAAAAATTAGCCATAATTTCAAATTTTACTTTTTTGACTTAAATTTTGGTATGCTTATACTTCTCTGAGTCTATTTTTAAACAAAATAAACCCTACTCAAAAATTCATTTTGTAACTTGAGATATGCATGTTTTAATCTGACTGTTCAGCTTTTAAGTTTATTTTCGGTACAATGAATTGTAAACTTTATTGGGAGCTCTTCACAAGGCCAAAACTGTTTTACGAGGGTATTCCTCTATGTCTTAACTTTCTAACAAACTTGGTTCCACTCAAAAATATTCTGTATAACTCAAGTTATTAAGATTTTTGTACATACTGCCCAAGCAGAAACACATTTGGGGACAACACACTTTGAAAATTCATATCTCTCTCGTTTTAAGTCCAAAGCTTATGTATTTTTATGTATAAAAAACTCTATAAGTCTATTTTCATTTAAAATTAGTTTCATTTCATTTGGAGTTGTATTGAATGAGTTATTGGTCGCATAAAACAGACTGCCAGAATTTCCAGCTTCAACAGTTTTTGTTTCCATTAGTTTTCTTGTAAAAGCATTAAGTCTTTCCTTCAAGTGACCACTTTCCTTTTCCAAACCACTTTTATACTTTGAGATCTTGATGATAACTCAATATTTTGAGTACTAAAAAGTTGGGTTCAACATAAAATAAATGCACAACCAAAGCCATTTTCCAAGAGAAAAGCAACAACCACAAGCAAACTTCTTATAATAAGAGTATGGCCATGAGGCCTTTAGAACAAGTTCTAAAACCACCTAGGTATAGAGAGCTTAGGAGTTATAGAGCTTGAAAACATGGAAGAAGAAAGGGTTAGAGTCACTACCTCAAGAGTTTCTTGCAGAGCTTGAAAGGAAGATAAGTTTTGGAGGTGGCCTTCCTCCTCTTGAGCTTGCAAATGAGGCTAAATGAGTGTTTGTTTTGCTCTACCAAAGACCAAAGAATGTGATCCTTGATAAGCTAGTGAGGGTGGTGGTATAAGATAAGGGTGATGTTGGTGGAAAAGTGACAAGAACAAGAAGGAGAGTAGGAAGAACAAGGAAAGGTGGACAGAAGTGAGAGCTTGTGTCTAAGAGAGAGAATGGAAGTTTGCTTCTAAGAGAGAGAATGGAAGTTTGCAAAATGAGAGAGTGAATAAGGGGGCTGATTGGTGTCCCACATCAAGGCCAAGGAGTAGGTGAATTTTGCTTCTTTTACAAGTAAGAAGGCTAGGAACCTTGGGGTAAAAGGGTTAGTTGTGTTTTCTTTGAGTCTTGGTGTATGCTATGGACCATTTTGTGTTTTCTCAAATGGGCATAGGCAATGTGTATTCACTCTTGAGAGTTGATTGACTTGAGTCTACCTACCTCATGTGACAAGACTCTAGTGAAGACTAGCTTTTCTTAGGTTAGACTTGACTAGGGACTGATGCCAAAATAAGCTTGATCTAAGGGTGCAAGATTAGGAAGCAATGGATGGTTGGATCTTGCTCTTGTCTTGGCCAAAATTTTAATGCAATTATTAGGACGAATTTTTGAATTTTCAAAGCTATTAGAATTATCTAAGTTGTTAATTAATTTGATTAGTTTAATTACTCATTAGTCAATTTTGATTAATTACACTTTTAAGTCATTTCTCATCTAAAGGAATTGTTCTTATGAATTATGTATTTAGGGTTTAGGGATTAATTTATCTCAATTGATTAAGGCAAAACAATTGTCATGTATTAAATTAAAAAAATTATATTAGTTTAATCATATTTCTAATTACGGATTAATGATGTTCGAATGATTAGACTGTAATTAAAATGTTTAATATGTTATAATTCAACTATGGACTTGACTTAGTTTACTAAGCTCCTACTCATCAGGATTAGCCGATTAGTTCTTAGTTAATCATTAATCTCTCTAATTAGCTAGGGTCACTGAGCTAATTAGCTTAAATAAAATTGGGATGTTACATTTTTCCCCTCCTTAAAAAGAATTTTGCCCTCAAAATTCATTACCTGTAAACAAGTCGGGGTGATCTCTTTTCATTTCTAACTCGAGCTCCAAAGTGTGCTTCTCCAAGCTTCCTCTTCCCCAGGCCACTTTTACCAAGGGCATAGACTTGCTCCTCAACTGTTTGACCTTTCTATCGATGATTCTCATAGGTGGTAAGTCGAAGGTTAGATCTTCCTTTAACTGTACACTTTCTGGCTCAGGGAGGTGACTATGGCTGGAGTTGTATTTTCTCAATTGAGAGACATGGAAGACATTGTGAAGGTTCGACAATAAGGGTGACAGGGCTATCTGGTAGGCAACTGTCCCTATTCATTTCAAGATTTGGAAAGGACCAAGGAAATGAGGGCTCAACTTCTTGATTCTATGGGCTCTACCTATACTTGTTGTAGGAGTGGTTTTCAAGAAGACGTGTTCTCCTTCTTGGAACTTGATTATTTTTCTCCTCTTGTCAACGTAACTCTTTTGACGGCTTTGAGCAGTGAGAATCTACTCCCTTATCTTCTTTAATTGCTAAGTGTTTGCCTAACCAAATCAGGTCCTAAGAGGCTTTGCTCCTCAAGTTCATACCAACAAAGCAAGATTGGCACTTTCTGCCATATAAGGCTTCATAAGGCACCATCCCAATACTAGCGTGGAAGCTGTTATTGTAGGCGAACTCTATGAGGGGTAGGTGTTTTTCCCAACTTCCGGGTCGATCCATTACACATGCTTTCAGCATGTCTTCTAGGGTTTGTATGGTTCTCTCAGATTGTCCATCAGTCTGGGGGTGGTATATTATGCATAAACATAGTTTATCCCAAATGCCTTTTGCAAGGCTCCCCAAAACCTAGAGGTAAACCTTGAGTCTCTATCGGATACAATGGTTATAGGTACTCCATGAAGTCGTACAATCTCTTGGATGTATAGCTAGGCTAGCTTATCCAAAGGATAATTCGTTCTTATGGGTAAAAAGTGAGCAGACTTTGTCAATTTGTCCACGATGACCTATATGGCATCAAACCCAGCTTGTGTATGGGGTAAACCCATCACAAAATCTATGGAGACTCTATCCCACTTCCATTTGGGGATCTCCAAAGGCTGCAACATGCCCGAGGGCTTTTGGTGCTCAATTTTCACCTTCTAACAAACGAAGCACTTATTGACCATGTCCGCCATGTCCTTTTTCATGCCTGGCCACCAAAACATCCTTTTGAGGTCTTGGTACATCTTTGTCATGCCAGGATGCATGGTGAAATAACCCTTGTGAGCTTTTTCTACAATCATCTTCCTCAGGTTATCCCTAGCAGGCACACAGATTCTCCCTTGATACCTCCATATTCCTTCAACATCCTGAGCAAACCTTTTGAATTTTCCTTCTTTCACTTGGGCTACTATCCTCAAAAATTCTTCATCTTCCCTCTAGCTCCAAGCAATTTGACTCTTGAAATCGCTTGTCACTTTTATTTGATTCAACCTTAAGCTACATAGGGTTAGGGTGACTCCGAGGTTAAGGTCTCTAAAATTTTTAACTAGCTTGGCTTCCTTAACCATCATCCATGACATGTGTAATGATTTGTGACTCAATGCATTAGCAACCACATTGGCCTAAAAACTTCACTTTCTCCATCCAAAACTTGCACTTCAACAACTTAGCATGAAGCTTTTTGCCTCTTAGAATTTCCAATACCGTTCTAAGGTGCTTTTCGCGTTCCTTCTTTGTCTTCAAATCGATGAGGATGCTATTTATGAAGATGACTACAAACTTATCCAAATATGGCATAAAGATCCTATTCATGTAATCTATAAACACCGCTAGGACATTAGTCAATCCAAATGACATAACTCTAAACTCATAATGCCCATACCTCGTCTTAAAGGCCGTATTAGGGATATCTTCCTCCTTTACTCTAATCTGATGGTATCCGGACCTCAGATCAATCTTTGAGGATACCTTTGCTCCTCTTAGTTGGTCCATCAGGTCATCTATCCTAGGCAAGGGGTACTTATTCTTCATAGTGACCTTGTTTAATTGACGATAATCAACACACAATCTCAAGCTCCCATCTTTCTTTTTGGCAAACAACACTGGAGCTTCCCAAGGTGAGCCACTGGGTCTCACAAACTTCTTCTCCAATAGCTCCGTTAACTCTAACGGGGACATTTTATAGGGTGCTACGAATATTGGTCCCGTTCCCGGCATTAACTCTATAGAGAACTCTATCTCTCTCTCAGGGGGAAACTCGGGAATATCCTCAGGAAAGACTTCGGGGTACTCTTTAACTATAGGAATCTCACTTAAAGATTGCTTGAGGTCAACCTCACTAGCCGATAGGAGAACATATTCTTGATTCTCAGTCTTACAATAGTACAACATGATAGGTTTCAAACTTAAACTAACAGGTTTAATAGGTGCAGAAGGAAACACAACAGATTTTGTAGCACAGTCTAACATGACACGGTTGCCCGAAAGCCAATTGGTATTGACTGTCATAGCCCGCTCCAAATTGTAATTTTAAAATTCTTAATTACACCAATTTGAAGTATAGTGCAACCAGGGTTGTCTCATAAGGATGTTGTTGCTATCTAGTTAAGTAACAAGGGATTTTGTGTAAACATGCAGTAAATAAGCTATAAAAGAAAATTAGGTGAAATAAAAATAAATACTAGTTCAAAGAGTTCCTTAGGCATAAGGTGAATCAATCACTAACACAAAATATATCAAACACATGGAGTGTGACTAATTTGAGCTATTAGAGAAACCTCTACTAATAACCCTACAATTCTACCTAGAAACGTCTAGGCATTCAACCAACATACAATTGATTAAATAATTGAGAACTCAGCTCTAATTAACCTATGTTGTTTTCTAGCCCAATTGTATTAGCCTAGGTTTGAATCCAAACCCAATTCCTAATTCTTTAATTAATTAAGTTCATACCAATTGGCCAATTAGCAATCACCCAACTAATTCCTTATTCATAAACCCACATATCAATACCATTCAATGGAAGTTTACAAATAAAAGAGGGCAAAGAATCAAGAAAGCAAACATGATTGAGATTCAAGCATAGAATTTCAAGATTACAGCTATAATGCCCTTGGAGTCTCCTTGAACTAGCTTGAAGTCCTACTCCACCATAGCAATGAATGTTACAAAATAGAACCCAAAACAAGTATCTTACAAAATGAAAGAAAAAGAAAAGAAAAGAAGAGGAGAGGAGAAGAGAAGAGAGAAAAATGAAAAATGTTGGAGAGGAGTGTCTTCGCGTCTCTATTTTCTCCCCTCTTATCAGACCTAATATGTGAATATCTAACATTGCCCTTGAGCCTAAGTTAATCCTCTGCCTCTTAGCTTTAAGTGGACACCCAATTTACTTAATTTGGACTTGAAATGAGAGAGTTGTGGCCCAATCTTTGTAGCATCTCTAGGTTGCACCTCTATTCGCATCAATCGAATTCAACAGCCAATAAGTCCATCAAGATGTCATTTTTTTGGATCCATATAAATTGAAGCTTTATATCTTAGCTTTCAAATGGCACTAGTTTCACCTCAATCCAATGTCTATAACTCAAGTTATGACCCAATTAGTGCACACTGCTCAGGTTCCGGTGCAACAGCCCTATTTTGACTTCGTGGCCCAATTTATCCTAATAGACATCTGAATTAGTTTTTGAACTCTCATCAAAATTGTAGATCTTTCTCTCATCTTTGCTACAATATGAAATTTGTAATTTTAAAAGGTTGACAACTCAAGATATGTTCAAAATATAAAAACAGTATAAATTTGTAATAATGCTGAAAAATACAATTAAGCCCAATTAGAGCCCAAACTCATAAAATATGTCTAATATTAATCAATTAAGCACAAAAGAGATCTAATAAACTAAATATGAGAGTTAATCCATGTATTAAAATGTTACTTATCAAATTCCCCCACACTTAGCTTTTTTGCATGTCCTCATGCAAAATCCAAAATATACTAAAGGGTATTGAAAATGAAACATCAAAATCTAAAACAAACACACAAATCCTAGAAACAAAAAATGACCAAATACCATTAAGAACAAATTCCCAATGGATCCTCAGGAATGTCAAGCATATAGGCAAAAAGCACACCCAAGGCTGTCCACATTTGAAGTAGACATTTTGTTCGGCATAGCAAATCTCTTTGTGTTGCCTCCCACACTTTGGGCGGGCGAAATTCGTCGTAGGCTTCGGGGGCTAGTCGGCGGGTCCTGGAAGATTGGCAGAGGGCTTTTGTGGTTGTTTGCTCTTAGATCCTTCACCATGGTATGGCTTCTTTTGCGGGGGCTGCTTCGGGTGCTGCCCTTGAGACACCTGTCTTCTCTTATGGGCCTCCGACCTCTGGATCGCCAGCTTCCGATTACATTCTTCTACTACACGGCTCTTATTAACAAGCACCGCATAGTTCCTTATCTCCAATGGGGCCACCAACGCCAGAATGTCGGCTCGCAATCCTCCCTCATACTTCATGCATTTCCATTGCTCATCCGAGTTTCACTGACACAGGGTGGAAAACTTACATAGCTCCTCAAACTTCGTCGTGTATTCAGCAATGCTCATATCTCCTTGGTAGAGCCTCACGAACTCCATCTCCTTCGCATTCCTCATAGACATCGGGAAGTACTTCTCATAAAAAGCCGCCTTGAAGGCATCCCAGGTAATCTCTCTCTGATCGCTTTTCATCAAACTTTTCGCCCCTTTCCACCAAAACTCGGCATCCGCCTTCAGCATGTAAGTGGCAAAGGTGACTTTTTGGGTCTTTGAGCAAGCTAAAACGGAGTAGATCTTCCCAATTTCTTTGATCCACTTGTCAGCCTCATCGGGGTTGAAAGCCCCCTTGAAATTGGACAGGTTTGCCTTACAAAACTCCGAGAACTTTTGATACTCGGCATCGGCTCCATGTCAACCAACGGACTCTTCCGACCTTCGGTTCAACTGGTCCATCATGTGCTCGGCAGCTGTAGCTTGAGCTTGCATTGCATTTGCCATCTGCTAGAAGGTTCTCATAAACTCAGCGAGGTTCGTGTTGTCGCTATTCTCGATGGAGGTTCGTCTGCAAGTTGCCATTTAGCTCCTAAACACACCAAACAAAGATATCGAGTTGATCAAGCCCAATATTAAGCATAAGCATGGCAGCAACTAAAGGCACTCTCACATGATGGTCATGCATTCTAAGTCCTACATCCCATCATACAGACAGGATCCACAGCACAACTTAACATAGCATACGTAGAGTCATGCTTGGAAGCATCGTCAATCCAACCTTAGGCTTCAACAAGATGAACTGCTCTGATACCATAATGTAACACCCTAATAAACCCATACTATGCTTAAGTTGTATTATGAGGTTTTATTAGTTATTACTTATGCTTGCGGAAAACTAAATTTCATTTATAAATTAAGTTACGTGAAAAATACAGCAACATTTTTTTTTTTAAATACGTCGTCGCTTTGCAGTGTTTTGAAAAGTAAAGTCTTGAGCGTGAATATAGATATAGAGAGAGCGTGTCCCATGAGAATCTGTAACACTATCATAAAACATGAGAAAGATAAATAATTAGTAATCATAAATACTTCGTATTACATAGTTAATCATTACATCTATATGGGTTCATATATATATTCTCTGCACCTTCACATATTTCTTTTTGTGATGAGCTTTGTCATTTAAGTTTGTATTTGGTATCTAGTATTTGGGCTATATTCTCTGCACCTTCACATATTTCTTTTTGTGATGAGCTTTGTCATTTAAGTTTGTATTTGGTATCTAGTATTTGGGCGGGCCCAAATACTAGATACCAAATACAAACTTAAATGACAAAGCTCATCACAAAAAGGAATATGTGAAGGTATAGAGCAACAGTAACTACAAGTCCAAAACAGCATAGTCTAGCATCCCTCATCATACGTCCGTTCACAGTGTGGGGATCCATACTTCACTCCACTGAATGCGCCATCGGATTCTGGTGACGATACGTGTAACACCTTACTAGACAAAATACTATGCTTAAGTCATAATATATTACCTGATAAGTCATTACGTATGGTGAACTAAGAGCTAACTATTCACTTTAATCAATTTCGGTTTGGCAGCGAGATATACACTAAATAGTCGTTGTATCGGAAATAAAGTAACACAAATAAAATTTCGGAATAGACAAACTGCATCATATATATATGTACATGCTTATACCTTTGTTTTTAAAGTTGTCAAAAGAAATATAATACAGTACAGGGTAAAAGAAATAAGGCCGCTAACACAAAATAAATCGGCTTGACTATATGAACATCCCCTCTACTAGTCCCCACGGGACATTTCATGTACAACTACTAACTCTTACCCATATGCCTATGACCCAAACTGCCAAAAGAGGGTCATCCTGTACATTTACTACTGCTACGGCGGGTACTCTAGATGGATTCTGAAGAAAGGAATCCATTTGCCATACCGGCATCAGCAAGGGTATAGTTTATACTCTGGGCAGAAGATAAGGATGACGAGCTCGCTGCCTTCGACGGATCGTCCTCAGACATAGAGGCAGAGGGGATCGACTGTAGTGGTGTGACTAGCTGAGTCATGGCTGGTGCTGCTACTGCGGGTGGAGGTGAAAAGGGATGAGCCACGTGGAGAGGGATGGCGATGTAAGGGACGGTAGGGTCAAAAAGCGGGTACATAAGGGGTAAAGCAAAATCTCTCTGGAAAAAGAAGTAAAAACGAAACTGGCATCTACCAAATATGTACACAGAATCTATGAACGGATCGAGATGTATGTGGAGCTCTGGAAACTCAATGAACAGGATGCCGGTTGCCGCGTTCTCCATGATCTGAGGATGATGCGGGAGTATATAATAGGGTGAGAAATAAAGATTTCTCAGTAGGAATTCCTAAATCTATGCATATTTGTCATCGCTATCATTCTCAGGTGTTTCGAATTTTTGGTTAATTAGGAGAAAATGTTACATCAGCAGGAGGTCCTACTCAATTAGTTATATAAATCATAGCCCGAAACACAGCTTTGTTTTACTTAAGGAAATAAAGGAAATTAAATAGAAAATAAACAACTAGATCTGTGTATTAACATAGATAAGTAACAGCTATAAAGTGAGCAATAATATGTATATAACATCCAATGGTGCAATTTAACACAATGCATAAAAACTGAAATTATGGATATGCATGAAAAATGATGCACTTGATCTTAACTCATATTTTTCCATACTTGGTCCCCTGGAAGTATATTGGCCATAAGACTCCTAGGTAATAGTCCGCTTTTCAGGTCAAGCTCATTCCTTTATAGGGTCGCCGGGTTTACTTTCCCCGACTTCCCCACTAATCTATTCCCTTTAACTTTGTTCAAGGGCTGGCCTAAGTCACATGGAAATCCTTTCTCATGCTTATAGGGTAGCATTGCTTGTCTAACACTTTGACTAATGCATGCATAACTTGTAAATTCACTTTAATTGCATTTTTTGCTGAAATCTCAGTAGCATAATGGATCATGTCCACTTCCCCATGAATAGTGCCAGACAACTAGAAAATTTTAATCAAACAGCAAACTCAATATAAAACATCATATTCATACCAAGAATATAACAATATCAATAAGTGCAAGATTTAGAATCTTAAGTATCAATCTATCTTGCAAGCTTTTAATTTCTATTAAGGTTCCCAAGTTCGACTTTTCCAAGATTTAATGGGTTCCGAGTTCCGATCTTATACAAGTCCCGACCTCCGGGGTTATGTTCGGTCTCCTAAGATTATATAATTTCTGACTTCCGGGCTTGTGTTCGGTTTCCGATCTTACCCCACCATTGGTCTCTGAGGCTTTGATAAGCGTGTTTCCTAAATTCCAAGTTTTCTATTTATTAAGTCCCAAGTTCAACATCAAATATACCCGATCTAGCTCTCTCTACTAAGTTCCGAGTTTAGCCTTAAACATACCCGATATAGATTCCTATTCACTAAGTCCGAGTTCAACATCAAATATACCCGATCTAGCTCTTTCTACTAAGTTCTGAGTTCAATCATTAAGTATACCCTTCTAAGTTCAACCTTAAGTGTATCTTTCCGAGTTCAACCTTAAATATTCCCAACCTAGCTTTCTATTTTACTGAGTCCCGACTTTAACCTCAAGTATTTTCAACCTAGTCCTTTATTTACTAAGTTTAGAGTTCAATTTTAAGTGTACCAACCTAGCTCTCTGTTTACTAAATCCCGACTTCTAACATTAACTCATGTTGTTTGTGTCTTATCCCAGACTTGTCCTACTTCTAGCCAGAATTGCACCCTTATAAGGGAAAATTCACTAAAAATATAAATCTGGATGAAATCATGCAAAATTTATATCCATGTAAAGCTAACAATGAAGCAAGTTTCATATCATTTGAATGAGTATAATTCGAGATATAAGCTCTGAAACTTAACCCTACTGAACTACCCTATTCTAGCCCGGATTGGACATAGGGCAACTTTCTCGACTCACTGGGAACAAACAGGACCTTATCAAATTCGAAAATTTTTATGGGATATTCTCCTATGTGTAAGCTTTCTAACAAAGTTAGTTCCACTCAATTTGGAGTTGCATAGGATGAGTTACACCCTTATCAACTCATACTGTTCGAATGAAAGTCCTGATTTTTAGGTCAAACTTCAAAAATTTATAACTACCTCTACACTAATCCAATGGCCTTATATTATATATGTATGGAAAGCCCTGAATGTCTAGTTTCATATAAAAATAGATTCATGGACGTTAAATGGCTATAGGAGGATCCGTACACTCCGCTGTACAGACTGCCGCGGAAAAACCCTACTAGCTTCTTTAGTTTTCTCCTTTCTTCAAGTTCTTTCATACCAATTCTAATTCTAATCATAACATACATGCATAATTAACTATAATTCATCATCATCACTTCAAATCTCATCAGTAGCACAAAGTATACAAGACCCACACACAACTCCAAACCAAGGAATATAAGAAAAGAAGTAGGATTCCTACCTTTACTAGGTATGATTCTTGTTGAATTTGTGGTTAGAGTTGAAGAAATCTTGTTATGGCTTGAAGGTTTGTGGGAGAGGAAGATGATATGAGTTGAGATGAGATGAGATGATGGAGAAAGCAATGGAGAGGGGTCAATATTAGATAAGGGCCGAAAATGTGCAAGGGTAGAAAAGAAAAAATTTAAAAACTTCTAAAGCAAGTTACATGTGATTGGTGGATTTGAGTAGGTTATGTAACTTGGTTTGGCAGCCCATTTGGAGGGCTGAGATGGCGCCACTTGCATGGGTAAGTTGGCTAAATCTTGGCCATCCATCCTAGGGTTCTCACAGTATAATTTCTATTGATCTGGTTTTGACAATTTAAATTACTGAAATCTTACCTATTTCTCTTAAATCGATAAACCAGTTTTAGAAAAATTCTGTGAGGTTTCCTATGTTCCTACTCCAATTCCATCAAGCCTAATTACTTCTAAATCACACTTAATTGGCTTTAAGTAAATGCTTAATCGAATTTCGATTAAACCCACTTATTCGATAAAAAAAAAAATTGAACAACTCAGTTAATAACGATAAAATTCTTCGGATGTTACAATACAGAAAATAAATAGGGTGAGAAATAAGATTTCTCGGTAGGACTCGAACCCGACACGGAAGTGTCATCGTCATCGTCCCAGCCACTTCGGTGTTACAAATGAAAATAGTAAGTATTCATAAGGTCCAATTCTTAGGTTTTCAAAAACATAAATATCCAAAGCAGATTCAATTATTAACATACACTCTAAGTCATGGGAATTATATCATAACAGGCATGGGAACAAGTATAATTACATATGACAAACATGGATGTATATTAGGCTTCTCCTAATACCTTCCTTTCAAAAGTTTGGACCAAAGTCCTTTTACTTTCCTTAATTTGACTTTATCTTAAGTTTTTTTTACCCACTAAACATAAGTGGTAATAAGTTTATACCATGGCCATCGCTACCATAACTTTTCGAAACTTACACTAGCTGGGTCAAGCCATGTTTCATGTAACCCCTATCCCCTATAGTCACACTAACTGGGTCTATGCCATATCTCATGTGAGTCATGGGTGGAAGGGGAGTTAATTTGGGTCATCTTCCTTTTGAAGGATCACACCCTGGTTCAATTTCTTCTTATTAAAGCTTATGATACAAAAATTATTCTAAGTCCATATATTTTGCAGAATTCTGGCAGCATAACGGCTAAATCGGAGCTTCCCAAAATTTTGCCAAATAGAGAATCCAATATCACATATCATTAAGCATCATTATCATCATCATCATCATCATATTGGCACATAGAGGCATATATAATACACAAAGTCTTATGAGCTTAACTTAGTAAATTTGGTACAAACTTTTAATTGAATTTGCTTCTTGTGTCAATTCTTTTATTTTGCATAGGGTCAATTTCATCTATTAACTATTTAAAAACTTTTAAATTGAATTATGAAGTCTTCCCATATCTTAATTTGAGGGTCTTAATATCTTCAAGCTTATTTCTTATTAACCTTTAAAACTTAACTATAACCAGTTTTACTTTTACAGTGGGGGAGTAATTTCAAAAATTAGCCATAATTTCAAGTTTTACTTTTTTGACTTAAATTTTGGTACGATTATACTTCTTAGAGTCTATTTTTAAATAAAATAAACCCCACTCAAAAATTCATTTTGTAACTTGAGATATTCATGTTTTAATCTGACTGTTCAGGTTTTAAGTTTATTTTTGGTATAATGAATTGTAAACTTTACTGGGAGCTCCTCACAAGGAATCTGCCAAAATTGTTTTACGGAGGTGTTCCTCTATGTCTTAGCTTTCTAACAAACTTAGTTCCACTGAAAAATGTTCTGTATAACTCGAGTTATTAAGATTTTTGTACATACTGCCCAAACAGAAACACATTTGGGGACATCACACTCTGAAAATTCATATCTCTCTCGTTTTAATTCCAAAGCTTACGTATTTTTATGTATAAAAAGCACTATGAGTCTATTTTCATTTAAAATTAGTTTCATTTCATTTAGAGTTGTATTGAATGAGTTATTGGTCGTATAAAACAGACTGCCAGAATTTCCAGCTTCAACAGTTTTTGTTTCCATTAGTTTTCTTGTAAAAGCATTAAATATTTTCTTCAAGTGACCACTTTCCTTTTTCAAATCACTTTTATACTTTGAGATCTTGATGATAAATCAATATTTTGAGTACTAAAAGGTTGGGTTCTGTAACACCCTCCTAAGTATAGTACTATGCTTAAGTCATAGTACCACACCTGAGTTATTCTGATTACACTGAATCTGACCTTATCTCGACAAAGAACTTCACAAGGCTACTCTGATATCTCTTGAACTTTCTGGAGACAACACGGAAATAGGAGTGAGGATTATAAATTCTCAGTAGGATTCTCTATAATACACATGTAATGTCATCGTTGTCATCTCCAGTTTGCTTCGGCTTGTTATGAAAAAGGTGAATATGCTGCACAACTGTTTAATTTTACATTTCAAAAAAAACATGTCTTATCCGAAGCAAAGTTCATTTTAATCATACACTTGGCATTTGAGAGAATCCATAAAAATTCATGTCATGAATCATATTGGGACTAATAACTGAAATACAATAAGTACGATAGCATCAATGTACTAGAGGCATAACTTCGACATACACTTTACTGGAACTACATCATATTAAGATGATGCCCACATGACATCAATATGGTGAGAACATAACATCTGCACATAACTTATCTTGTATTTTAGATTCATGCATAGACATAGAACTTGCTTTTCTTTCTTTATCTCTCTTTTCATCATAAAATCTTTACGTGCCACATTCCAGAGTATGATCGCCATGTCATACCCCATCAGAGCGTGATCGCCATGTCACGTTCCTTAGGAATGTGGGATCTTTCTTTGGTACTTACACTAGCTGGGTCATGCCATGCCTCATGTAAGTTCTGTCCCCGATACTCACACTAGCTGGGTCAATGCCATGCCTCATGTGAGTGGGGTGCCTGCTTAAGCTTTAAATCTCTAGTCTTTAGCTTTTACTTGGCACACCTAGGCGTTACGTATCGCCGTCCCTAGGGTGCTATTACTGCCCTTGGGTAGCCTGGCCTTGGAGTGAGCTCGTCAGCTTCACCCGTGACCGTCGTCACACCGACTCACCCGCAAGGGGACCCACGTGCCTCTAGTCTTGGAGGGATCTCATTCTGGTCACGTGCCTTTAAGTGAAGGGATCGATTCTGGTCACGTGCCTCAAAATTGAGGTATCTCATCTGACCACGTGCCTTTAACATAGAGGGATCTCATCTGACCATGTGCCTCCAAGGTAGAGGGATCTCATAGTTTTAGCTGCCTTCACAAGGAGGGATTCAAAGTGCAACTGCCTCCAGGTGAAGGGATTCATATCGTTATATTTAACTGCCTTCACAGGGAGGGATCTTAAGTAACCGCCTCCGAGTGAAGGGATTTACATTTAATATACTCATGTCTATTCATTCTCATACAAGGTCATGCATAGTCACACTGAATGTACCTATACTTCATTTATTTTCATACGTCATTGCATACATGATCTTCACGTACATAGTCATGACATATAAAGGCCCGTAGCCTCTTTGCCATATTCCACCGGCACTCATACATATGCTTTGTCCTTTAATTTCATACACCTCATCTCATACTTATCTCATCCTTGAATAGAGGGCTTCTATATACCCATTCTTACTCTACTTCATTCTTGCTTGTACACATTCCCTAGTTTCCTAGACTTCTGCCGTAAATTCGGCAGCATAACGGATCAGCTCCGTCTCCCCATGAATAGTGCCAGTCTTCACAGACAATTCAATCATAGCCATATAATCAATTTAACGCATATACATCAAGGTCTAACTGGCAATTCTCGACTCATACCTTATATGTTTTTCTGATACCTGTGAAATCACCAATTGGATCACTTTTGCCCATCTATTCAGATCTGCCCGAATTTCATATGATCCACCTTTATTTCTATTCAACTCATTTAAATCTGAAATTTGGATATATCATAGCTCTATGTGTCTACTTTCTAATCTCTTCGGTCCCATATCATTTTGATTCATAAAACTCAAGATATTCAACTTTTACCTCAGCCTGTCAGCCACTAGCCCGAATTACACTCTTAGAGGTATAAATTCACTAAAAATCGAAACTAAGCTCAAATCACACGAAATTGGTCTCATATTGAAGCTAACAGGACAACCTTTCATTTTCCACAAGTTGCATTCCATTTGCTTAAGTATACCTTGAGTTATAAGTCCTGAAAGTCGACCTTCCTGAGCTACCCTGTTTTGGCTCAGTTTAGACATAGAGTAACTTCCTCGAATCACTGGGAACAATTGGGACCATAAAAAACTCGGAATCTTATATTGGGATGTTTCCCTATGTGTAAGCTTTCTAACAAAATTGGTCTCACTCAATTTGGAGTTGTATAGGGTGAGTTATACCCTCCATAAGTCACCCTACCCGGATGAAAGTCCTGAACCCTAGGTCAAACTTCAAAAATTCATATTTCTCTCAATACTAATCCAATAACCTTATATGATATATCCATGGAAAGCCCTGGATGTCTACTTTCATCTAAAAATGATTCCATCGGATTTAACCAGTTGTAGGCGGAGCCGTATACTCCGCCGTACGGACTGCCATGGAATTCTCACTCAGGCAGCATCCCAACCCATCCATTTCTTCTAATTTTCTCCTTCTAATCATAATTCTAACTCAAAATCTCCTATGAATTAAATTATAATTCAGCATAATCCATCACAACACATCCAATAATTCATCAAATACATAAGGAAGAGTTCAATCTCCTGCAATCATAGTGCAAGGAATTCAAGAATAGAAGTAGAATCCTACCTCTTTGGAGTATGATCTTGCTGAATCTGATTTCTGGATTGATGGACCCTTGACCAAGCTTAGGGATTTGATGGAGTTTGGTTGAGAGAGGAAGGGAAGGAGAAGGCTGGAGCAAGAGGAGGAAAAGGAGACGTAAATTAGCTGGGGTTGAAGAGGGAAGTCTGACTTAAATACAAGAAAATGTGGTGTTGATTGGCTGAAGATTTGTGGTTGAAGTTCGGCCACGTCTCTCACTTTTGTGGCCAACTTGCTCTCCATGTCGTCCAAAAACTGGGATACGCTTCCACTCTACCTGAAATCGAAACTCGTCCCTATATTACTTGAAGTCGGAACTCGTGACCTTTTTTACAATGCTTGAAGCTGAAACCGGATGTCGGAACTCGTACCATGTTGTTGGTGACTTGAGGAAATCTTGTTTATTCTGATTCTTGGAATCAAGGTCGGATATCGGAAGTAATGCAGCTGAAAATCATATAATCTCGGAACTCCCTATCTGAACTCGGGAATGTCAATGCACATAAGATCGGAAGTCGTGTATAACCGAAATCAACTCAAAGATTTGAACTCATGTCCATTGAGTTCAACTCATGTACTATTGTGTTAAACCATTACTTCTGAGGTCGGAAACCACGCACACTATTGTGAAGCATGAGGCATGAGGTCGGAACTCGGGCATTCGAAACCCAAGTACTTAAACCCGGAAGTCGGGATTTATATACAGTGTGTGATGAGATCGGAACCCGAGTATATTTATCCTTGAAACATGAAGCCGGATATTGAGCAAGACTAAGTCGGAAATCGTATATTTAGTAAGGCGAACTCGGAATTCGGAATTTATACCATTCTGTGTAGAATTCGATGATGAAGTCGGGAATTCAGCCGTACAAACTCGGAAATCGGAAATAATATTTCTATCTGAATTTCGAAGATGAAATCGGAAATCGGAATTGATCATCCTGGGGCAAAGTCGGAGCTTGGAAATAGGGATGTTACAGGTTCAACATAAAATAAATGCACAACCAAAGCCATTTTCCAAGAGAAAAGCAACAACCACAAGCAAACTTCTTATAATAAGAGTATGGCCATGAGGCCTTTAGAGCAAGTTCTAAAATCATCTAGCTATATAGAGCTTAGGAGTTCTAGAGCTTGAAAACATGGAAGAAGAAAGGGTTAGAGTCACTACCTCAAGAGTTTGTTGGAGAGCTTGAAAGGAAGATAAGTTTTGGAGGTGGCCTTCCTCTTCTTGAGCTTGCAAATGAGGCTAAATGAGTGTTTGTTTTGCTCTACCAAAGACCAAAGAATGTGATTCTTGATAAGTTAGTGAGGGTGGTGATATAAGATGAGGGTGATGGTGGTGGAAAAGTGACAAGAACAAGATGGAGAGTAGGAAAAACAAGGAGAGGTGGACAAAAGTGAGAGCTTTTGTGTTTAAGAAAGAGAATGAAAGTTTGCAAAATGAGAGAGTGAATGAGGGGGCTGATTGGTGTCCCACATCAAGGCCAAGGAGTAGGTGAATTTTGCTTCTTTTACAAGCAAGAAGGCTAGGAAACTTGGGGTAAAAGGGTTAGTTGTGTTTTCTTTGAGTCTTGGTGCATGCTATGGACCATTTTGTGTTTTCTCAAGTGGGCATAGGCAATGTGTATTCACTCTTGAGAGTTGATTGACTTGAGTCTACCTACCTCATGTGATAAGACTCTAGTGAAGACTAGCTATTTCTTAGGTTAGGCTTGACTAGGGAATGATGCCAAAATAGGCTTGATCTAAGGGTGCAAGATTAGGAAGCAATGGATGGTTGGATCTTGCTCTTGTCTTGGCCAAAATTTTAATGCAACAATTAGGACGAATTTTTGAATTTTCAAAGCTATTAGAATTATCTAAGTTGTTAATTAATTTGATTAGTTTAATTACTCATTAGTTAATTTCGATTAATTACACTTTTAAGTCATTTCTCATCTAAAGGAATTGTTCTTATGAACTATGTATTTAGGGTTTAGGGGTTAATTTATCTCAATTGATTAAGGCAAAACAATTGTCATGTACTAAATTAATAAGATTATATTAGTTTAATCATATTTCTAATTACGGATTAATGAAGTTCGAATGATTAGACTTTAATCAAAACGTTTAATGTGTTATAATTCAATTATGGACTTGACTTAGTTTACTAAACTCTTGCTCATCGGAATTAGCCGATTAGTTTTCAGTTAGTCATTAATCTCTCTAATTAGCTAGGGTCACTGAGCTAATTAGCTTAAATAAAATTGGGGATATTACAAGTCTCAGTTTTGTGAGTATAAATTTGCAATAACTAATATGTATTATGTTCTGATTGATATATAAACTACTGTTTTAGATTGTGCAACGTTGGGCCAACACATGGGATAAATTTTTTTTCACAAATACAATTGTGACTATAAAAATTATATATTTTGATATAAAAATAAAAAATAATTGATAAATATAAAAGTTAGTATATAATTTAATTATGACTTTAATAACCTTGTAAATAAATTATAATACAAAAGGTAATAAAAATAAAAAAGAATAATAATATGTATTCTTCATGTTTAATGTTTCATTCAAAATTTGAATTTCTTGTAACATCACATATGAAAAATTTATTTTGTTAGTTTTATTTTTATTTTTATCGCCTTTTGTATTATAATTTATTTATCAGTTTATGAAAGTCACATTGAAATTGCATATTAAATTTTATATTTAATAATTATTTGGTTAATTTTATATCAAATTACATTATTTTTTATAATCTAATTATTCAATCATATTAATTTTTATAATCATAATTATAATTGTTAATTTTTTTATCCTGGGCATTGCTCATGTATTGCATAAGTTTACAACAATGGTTATAAATAATAGTATAAATGTTCTTCTTTAAACTATTATTAGCTCTTAAATAATACTATTAAATAATAGTACGATCCAAATAGTTGTTTTAAATTATTTACATATAATTTTTTTAAATTTAAAATTAAATATAAAAATAATTTTTTTATAATAATAATAAATAATGACTGTAGTAAATATCAAAATCATAGATTTAGATAGCTTAGGATATGAGAGTTATGAAATTAGACTGATTCCCTTTTAGCTATTCACCTAGTGAAAGAGCTTGTCAACCTATGCCATTTGTATTCGGGTATTGTCGTAAGTATCAAGCAATTACTGCATAGAAATTGGAAGGTTAACCTCAGGCACATATATAGAGAGGGTAATTCTTGTGCAGACTCGATGGCTAAATATGGGGCCATGAGTGAGGATCATCTAGTGTATTCAAGGCATCACCACTGTTTTATTGGCAGTTGCTATGGAGATTGGGTTCTGTAGGGATTAACTTTGTACTATTGTCTTTCAATAATTTAGTAGCACCAAAAAAACATGTAGTTTAATGGCTTGTTTTGCAGTAAATTACAATAATCACTCATTTATCTATATTATAAATATATTTATTACAATATTATAATTATAATACTCGATATCTCTATCAATTTAGATGGGTAATCGTACAAATTTTTTAAATTTTCAAGATGGTGTCTCGATTTAGGGAAATGAAAAAAATATGACAATGATATATCCTCATAAAATATTTTTCTAATCATCCTTTTAATTTTCAAGTAATTAGGAGGATTGTTAGGATGATGTTTTAGGAGGATATATCTCTACCAAAAAAAATAATATCACAACACATCTTTGATGCATGTAAAAGCAAGCTACATTTTGAATCCTATTTCTACCTTTTAGCGAACACCCTAACTTTTTTTTTTTTAATATTTCTGACTTATAATTCATGAACAGTGTATTTGATTTAAAAAAAAAAATTTTGTGTGAAATCAAATTGTTGGACAAAAAGTCAATAATGATATTTTCATCGCATAAAAAAATAATGATATTTGTACAATCAATTTTGGACTATCTAGGGGATCACATGGTCAATTGATACTCGATTCCTCCTTGATTTCTCTCCTATTATCTCCAGCAATTTATGATCTCCCACAATTTAGCAAAGATCTCTTCCTAAGTCAATAACGGTCTAGAAAATTTAAGTAATGAGGGTAAAGATAATATATAAGTATTATAGAAACTACATATAAAATTGCATTTAGGCATAAAAAATTATATTAATCAAGTTTCAAAGAATTCAATTTATACATCAAAATATATATTAATCAAAAAAATGATAAAAGATCAATTTATATGATACTGTAAGTAAAATAATGGGTAAAGTGAAGAATAGAAAAATGGGTTGAAAATTCCTATGGAGGCTTCACTAGGTATGGCTTAAGTGCCTCCAGCTATATAAGTTTGATTATTCCTAGTTCCACCTACGCCTCAACTTTGATTGATTGCTAACTCGAGAAAGAACCCATCCCAAAATCCCTCTCTAGTTTGTACTACTCCCTAGAAGACTAGAAGTACACTATATAACTTAGTGTCTCTTCCTCTTTTCTATTTCGAAGCATTGTAAGTCATGTAGTCATATTTCATGCATATAAGTAGAGGGAACCCTAAGAAATCACAAGTTCCTAGATGATTCTAGAATTTGGGAGTGTCTTTGTAATGTGGGGTAACTTTTTTCATTTCATGTCTAGTTTTCTTTCCTTCCTTTGACTTTAGTTCCATTGCAACCCCCACCCCCAACCAAAAATAAAAATCTTTCATTTGTTGTTTTGCATTGGAAGTTGCACTTAGCCTAGAGAATGGAATCTAGTTCGAGTTGATAAGTCGATCTCAATTCTCAAACTGGATTTTTTTTCTCCAAATTGCCACAAAAAGGTTCAATGTGGTCTTGATCCTAACCTCTCTCGCCTCATTGATTTTTCAAACATCACAGGTGAACCAAAGGTATACTTGAACCTTGCTTGTGCAAGAAGCATGCATACTTCCAAATAGCTATCATATCCATACTGGGTGCGTACCTATTAGGCAGCAGAAGTGTAAAAAGTATAGAAGAAAAAAAGCATAAAGGAGACAACACACAAAATTTAATGTGGTTCTATCACATCCATGACCCTTGTAAGGAGTATCAAAAGCTTTCACTATCCATAACTTTTGAATAGGTAAAATTGGAAACTAACCTTATAAAAGATTATCATATGGATAACTCCTAAAAATTGCCTATACAATTTGACCACTCCCACTCCTAGAGGATGCCTAAACCATAATGCCAAATGCCTAATTTATAGGCCATACCTCCTATGAGGCTTTTACTCTCTCTTGATGTGGGACTTTAGTTTAAATGCCAACAAATCCCCCCTTAAGCCAAAGTTCTAGCAAAAGCTTGCTGCAGCAACTATCTCCATGAACATTCTTCTTGCAATATCCTTGTATTTCCTAAGTACTCAATGGTATTGACAAGAGCCTACACAAGCTCTCTTTACTTGTACTATCACTGCTCATGAGACACATTGCCTAGCCTCCACGTTGCTAGGAAGACTTCACTTAATTGTCGCTGCTTACGGAACATGCAACCTAACTTCCATATTGCTAGGAAGATTTTTGACATAAGGGACCCCGCACATTGATCCAACAACCACCATTCTTCCAATACTCGACCTAAGCCATTGGCTTTGATACCACTTGTCGATCATGAGAGATCTAAGCCAATAGACTAAGTGTTAAACCATAATAGTGGGATAGACATCACATCTAACCCAAAACCTTTAAGGTAATGTGTCTATGGATCCCCCACATTATATACTATTCACTTAGTTTATTCATACCCAATGTGGACTTCGCCGCTCACACTTGAAACTGCAAGATTCTCCCCCCTCAAGTGTGGAGCCCAATACAGTATATTCCCCCCTCAGCGAAAGCCCTTCCAAGTATTCAATGGTGTTAACAAGAGCCACACATGCTCTTTTCACTTATACAGTTGCTACTCACAGAACATGCTGCCTGACCTTCACATTACCAAGAGGACTTTCAACATAAAGGACCCCATGCATGGATCCACCAACCAACATTTCTTCCATTGCTCAACCAAGATCAACTGACCCAAACCATTGGCTCTGATACTATTATTGGGCAGCAGAAGCACAAGAAATACACTAATAAACCCTCTTACACTAAAGACAACAACACAAGAAGAAAAACAACATAAAAGAGATAACACACAAAATCTAATGTGAATCGGTTGCTCTTAACCTACATTCACGACCCTATAAGGAGCAGCAAAATCTTTAACTATCCATAACCTTTTCTCGAGTCAAGTTAAAAACCATCCTTACAAAAGATTTTCATATGGACAGCTCCTAAAAACTACCCATACAACTTGATCATTCTCACTTCTGGGTTATGCCTTAACCAAAATGCCAAAGGCCTAATTTATAGGTCAAACCGCCTATGAGATTTTCACTCCCACTCAATATAGGATTTTGGCTTAAATGCCAACAGTACCTGGTACCAGTACTTGTTGGATACTAGTGGGTGCTTGTGGATCAAGTATTGCTTTTAAATGAAGTAAACTACTATTCCGTCCTTTCAAATCTTGTATTTCTTTAGATATTTTTGCTTGCTTGATATATTTTATAGTACTTTGATAAAAACTTGGAGTTAGAACTTTTTTTTATGCAACTTAATTTTTAAAAATTTAAATGTTAACTAAAATTATTTAAAAAAATTTAAATTTTATATTTTTGTTCAATTCAAAAATAAAATTATATATTAAATAATATTTATAACAAAAGTATTTGATAATTATGTTGATATTTATTTTTAATTTAAAAAACATGTGGGACCAAAGTTGGGACTTTGCCATTAGAGAGAAGAGTCCCATTTTTTAGACACTTTTACTTTTTATGATGTACTAACCCATAGTGCTGATGTGGTATGTAGTGGGGCCAAAAGTGGGACTCCCCACTGGAGATGTTATAGAGTAATTCCAACGCAGTGGGACACGATCCTAATTCCTGACACATGCACAGTAGTTGGGATGACCCATTTCTTGTTTTGTATTGGATCAACTTGCACAAGTGGGGCGCGTCCCACTAAACCAGGACGAGCCCATTTTCTTCTCCACCCTTTAATAAGTGACAAGTGGCATTGTAGTGTCATCATATGAAATTTTGTTACTGTTGGTTGTAACGTTAAAATACAACAGTTGTTTTTAATTTTTTAATATTTTTTACTCTATAAATATCAATCTCTTTCAATTTTTTTTAACACTTTCTATCCAATCCTTCTCAATACTTCTTCATTCTTTCTATTCCAATTTTACTCATTTCGTCTTCCACGAAAAATGGATCCAAACCAACTTAATTTAAATTCTTTTCTCAACTACTTGCAAAATTCTAGCTTCCCTCAAAATTCAAATATCCAAAATTCTCAAGCTTCAAATCCTCAAAATCCAAATCAACATCATAGTTTTCAAATTTCAAACTTTTTTCCTAAATCCAAACATTCAAATTTCTAATGCTCAAATTCCTTCTAATTTTGAAGTTCCTTCAAATTTTCAAGTCCCATTTTTTTTCAAACAATCAAAATCCACAAACATTTCAATTTCCATTTCCTTCTATCTTTAATCCACTAGCCAGAAATACAAGTACACTGTCTTTCCTGTTTCAAATCTAATTTGGGGATTTGATATCAACATCGGCCAATGCTAGGGGATCATCAAATCCATTGCCCCAAATGCCCATAGATTTGACTCCAATTTCACAATATTCACAAATTTCCAACCACGATGGGCTAAATGCTATCAACCTCAACAATGAGAAAATTGAATATGGTGGGCACGATAGTGGTCATTGGCAATGGAAAGAGGATAAACTGCTAATAAGTGCAAGGTTGAATATGTCAATAGATCTTGTGATCGGTACAAATAAAAAAGGTGATGCACTTTGGAAGCGAGTCCATGAATATTGTGAGGAAAGCAACCATAGCTTGATCAAAAGAGGGGTAGTTGCAATGAAGAAACTGTGATATAAGATTAACGTTAGGGCTCAAAGATTTGGTACTTGCCAGGATCAAGCATCTCGAAGAGTAAAGAGTGGTTTGAACAATAATGATATAATAGAGTTGGCTCATAAACTCTTTGAAGCCACATAAAAGAAGAAATGCAATTTTGTGAGGCATTGGAATGAGTTTCGAAAGGAACAAAAATGGATATCTCAATCAACTCAAAGTGGAGGTTCCAAGAGAATGAAGATAAGTGCTTCTAGAGCATACTTATCTTCGTCAAACTTGGAAACACCAACGAGTGGAGAAGTTGGTGTAGAGTCTCCAGTTCGTCCCCGAGGCCCCAAGGCATCCAAGGGGAAAGGTAAGGGAAATCAAAAGCATTCAGGGTTGGAAACGCTTTGGAAGAAGAGATTGGTACACTCAAATCAGCTGCAGCTAAGCAATTATCTCTTATAAAAGGTTTTAAGACCATAGAGGAAAGGAAATTGGCGCTAAAGGAAAAGGTGGTAGCCAGAAAGGATATGGAAACAAAAATGACAATCCTTAATGCGGACACCTCTTCAATGACTGAAGAACAACGATCCATTCATGCTAAGATTGTAGAGAAAATTAAGGCAAAGTATTTTTAATTTAGGAGTTTGTTATGTTTTAAATTTAGGTGTTCATTGTACTTTTAAATTATTTAATATGTCAATTATGTAATGTTAGTGGTCATGTACTATATTTTGTAATATAATTTTTAAAATTATGCAAGGTTATTAAATTTAAACTATCAATAAATAAATATAGGAAATACTAGCTGTTATAAAAACTAGCCGTTACGAAACTAGCCGTTATAAAACTACCTATTACAAAATCTAGCTATAAATATGGAGCACCACTCTTTCACATTTGCTCACAACATCTTTCCCTTTCTCGCTATTAAATCTTATCTGCACTAACTATCTTCTCTCAAACACCTTTTCACTCTCAACCACCACTAAAATCTTTATCATTGCATGTGGCTGGAAATTATAATGATCCTAATAACATGTCTTTGGATAACTTGGTTGAGGATATTGTATTCAGTGATTCAGACAAATTTGACATCATGTCTTCAAGTGACTAGATTAAGGATTTTCTATTCGATGATTTAGATGAGCGCCAACTTGAACTCATTCTGCAGTTACACAAGGAAAGCTCTTACTCCAGATCTCCTAGGAGAATAGACAGAGATCGTGAAGCAAGGCATGAATGTCTTTTTAGGGACTACTTTGCCCTTAATCTAGTATACCACCCTAATACATTTCTGTGAAGGTTTCGAATAGGAAGACGTGTCTTTTTTTGCATTGTCGAAGCCCTCTCAGATATTGATCCAAATTTCCAGCAAAGGTTCGATGCTATAGGCAAGAAAGATTAATCCCCACTGCAAAAATGCACAGCTACCATGCGTATGTTAGCATACAAAGTATTAGCTAATGCCATTGATGATTATGTGCGGATAGGCGAAAGCACTGCACTTGAGTGCATAGAAAAGTTTGTTGAAGATGTAATTTTAGTATTCGAGTCTGAATACTTGCGAAAGCCAAACTCAAATGATATCCAATGCCTCCTAAAGATTGGGGAGGACCGTCATTTCCCAAGCATGATAGGCAGCATTGATTGCATGCACTGGCAGTGGAAAAACTACCAGAAAGCATGGAAAGATATGTTCTAAAGTGGTTACCGTGGGATTCCAACTATAATACTTGAAGCTATGGCTTCTTCTGACCTTTGGATATGGCATGCATTTTTTGGAGTTGTGGGTTCAAACAATGATATCAAAGTCTTAAATCGGTCACCAGTGTTTGATGAAGTTTTGGAAGGTTGTGCCCCAGAGGTAAATTACATTATAAATGGTACCAATTATACTACGGGATACTATTTAACAGATGGTATATGTCTTGAATAGGCAACATTTGTCAAAACAATATCCCGACTGCAGGGAGATAAATGGAACTTATTTGCAAAATATCAAGAAGGACAGCGAAAGGATGTGGAACGAGCATTCGAAGTGCTGCAAGCTCACTTTGCACTTATATGTGGCCTAGCATGATTCTGGGATAAAGAGAAGTTTGGAAGCATAATGAGAGCTTGCATCATATTACGTAATATGATTGGCGAAGATGAAAGAGACACATATGCAGGAAACTTTGATGAGCCCCCCTTTTGTGACGATGTGGACAATGGTATATCACAACAAAGTTAGGCAAGGAAACTTTTGCTCCCTATGATAGGTATATCCAGAATAACATCTAACTTCGTGATAGACAAAAGCATAGGCAACTACAAGCAGACTTGGTGGAATATATATGGCAATTCCATAATGCTCGCTAAGTAGCATTTTTAGTTGTTTAATGTTTAATTACTCAATGTTGTTGGATTTGTAATGTATTTTATAATGTAATTTTTAAAATTAAGCAATTGTGTTGTTCTTGATCATGTGATATTTCTTCGATATTTTTAAGACTGTTTAGTTCATTAATAATTTTAGTTTGAATTTTTTAATGTTCAAAACAAAGGCATGGTTCACCATAATTATATTATCTCAATATTTTGAAAACTTGTTTTAGTTTCTAAATAATGTTTTTTCAAATTTTTATATTTTAAATTTAAAAAATTAAATGAATGAACTTTTTTTTTTTTGCAACTTAATTTTTAAAAATTTAATTGTTAACTAACATTATTTAAAAAATTTTAATTTTATATTTTTGTTCAATTCGAAAATAAAATTATATATTAAATAATATTTATAATAAAGTATTTGATAATTATATTGATATTTGTTTTTAATTTAAAAAATATGTGAGACCAAAGTTAAAACTTTGCCATTGGAGAGAAGAGTCCCATTTTTGAGACACTTGCTTTTTATGATGTGCTGGCTCACAAGTGCTAATATGGCATGTAGCGGAGTCAAAAGTGGAACTCAAAGTGGGACTCCCCCCCGGAGATGTTATAAAGCAACTCTAGCGCAGTGGGATCCCAATTCTTGACGCATGCACAGTAGTTAGGATGACTTTGCATTGGATCAACTTGCGCAGGCGGGGCACATCCCACTAAGCCAGGACGAGCCCATTTTCCTCTCCACCCTTTAATAAGTGCCAAGTGGCATTATAGTGACATCATATAAAATTTTGTTACTGTTGGCTATAACGTTAAAATATAACAGTTGTTTTTATTTTTTTTTAATATTTTTTACTCTATAAATATCAATTTTCTTCAATCTTTTTTCAACACTTTCTATCTAATCCTTCTCAATACTTCTTCATTCTTTCTATAACAATTTTACTCATTTCTTCTTCCAAAAAATATCGATCCAAACCAATTTAATTTAAATTCTTTTCTCAACTACTTGCAAAATTCTAGCTTCTCTCAAAATCCAAATATCCAAAATTCTCAATCTTCAACTCCTCAAAATCCAAATCAAAATCATAGTCTTCAAATTCCACTTTTTTTCCTAAATCCAAACATTCAAAATTCTAATGCTCAAATTCCTTCTAATTTTCAAGTTCCTTCAAATTTTCAAGTACCTTTTTTTTTTTCAAACAATCAAAATCCACAAACATTTCAATTTCCATTTCCTTTTGTCTTTAATTCACCAGCTGAAAATACAAGTACACCGTCTTTCCCATTTCAAACCCAATTTTGGGATTTTAGATTAGCATCAGCTAGTACTAGGGGATCATCAGACCCATCTCCCCAAATGCCCATAGATTTGACTCCAACTTCACAATATTCACAAATTTCCAGACACAATGGGCTAGATGCTATCAACCTTAACAATGAGAAAATTGAATATGCCGAGCAAGATAGTGATCATTGGCAATTAGAAGAGGATAAGCTACTAATAAGTGCATGGTTGAATATGTCAATGGATCTTGTGGTTGGTTCAGATAAAAAAGGTGATGCACTTTGGAAGTGGGTCCATGAGTATTGTGAGGAAAACAACAATGGCTTGCTCAAAAGAGGGGTAGTTGCGATGAAGAAATGGTGGCATAGGATTAACATCGAGGCTCAAAGATTTGGTGCTTGCCACGATCAAGCATCTTGAAGAGTAGGGAGTAGTTCGAACAATAAAGATATAACAAAGTTGGCTCATAAACTCTTTGAAGCCACAAAAAAGAAGAAATGCAATTTTGTAAGGCATTGGAATGAGCTTCAGAGGGAACAAAAATGGAGATTTCAATCAACTCAGAGTGGAGGTTCCAAAAGAACGAAGATAAGTGCCTTTGGAGCATACTCATCTTCATCAAACCCGAAAACACCAGCGAGTGAAGAAGTTAGTGTAAAGTCTCCAGTTTGTCCTTGAGGCACCAAGGCATCCAAGGGGAAGGGTAAGGGGAAATCAAAAGCGTGTAGGGGTGGAAACACTTTGGAAGAAGAGATTGGTACACTCAAATCTGCTACAGCTAAGAAATTATCTCTCATAGAAAATTTTAAGACCATAGAGGAAAGGAAATTAGGGCTAAAGGAAAAGGTGATAGCCATAAAGGAAATGGAAACAAAAATGACAATCCTTAATGCGGACACCTCTTTGATGTTATAACCAAAGTAGCTGGTCTCAGTGCCGCTTTACTGGCTGACACTCTAATTAGGTTCATTGATTGACCCCATTGGTTTTGTTTTTGTAATATCCACCGGATTGTTTTTATCGTTTTTGGCCTAGTGGTTCGGTTTTTATCGAATAATTGAGGTTAATTAAAATTCGACTAAGTATTTATTTAGGATCAATTAATTAGCAATTGATTGAGTTTAGATGTAAGAAAATTAGGTTAGAAGTATAGAAGACTTCATAGAAATTTTCAAAAATCGATTTACCGATTTAAAGGAAATCGATAAGATTACGATATTTTAAACTATCAAAACCAAACCAATAGAATTATATGCCCAAAACCCTATGACTAAAGGCTGAATACTCAGCCAATTAAGCCTCTATGGGTGGCGCCACCAAGGCCACAAGATGAAGGGAGTTGGTTGAAATTCAGATTTAAGTTCTCAACTAATCAAATTGCAAGTTTCCAACTACTTCCTCCAAGTTTTAATAACATATTCCTTCTTTTTCCCTTCAAAAAGATTTGCGCCGCCTTCTCTCCATGTTCCAGCCTTCTTATTCTCTTCTCCTCTCAACCAACTCCATCAAACCTTCAAGCTTTGATAAGGTTCCATCAACTTGAGCTCAAACTTAGCAAAATCACACTTAAAGGAGGTAGAGATTCAACCTTGTTCTTGTTCTTCTGGTTATGGGTGGCTAATTTGGGGCTTTATTTTCTTACTTATTGATGTGATGAATGTAACATCCACCGGATTTTTTTATCGTTTTTCGCCTAGTTATTCGGTTTCTATCCAATAATTGAGATTAATTAAAATTCAACTAAATATTTATTTAGAATCAATTAATTAGCAATTAATTGAGTTTAGATATGAAGGAATTAGGTTAGAAGCATAGAAGATTTCATAGAAATTTTCAAAATACCGAAATCTTACCGATTTTCTTTAAATCAGTAAATCGGTTTTAAGAAAACTTCTATGAAATCTTCTATGCTTCTAACCTAATTCCCTCATATCTAAACTCAATTAATTGCTAATTAATTGATTCTAAATAAATATTTAGTTGAATTTTAATTAATCTCAATTATTGGATAGAAACCGAATAACTAGGCAAAAAATGATAAAAAAAATCCAGTGGATATTACAATGATTGAATGAATATGATGATCTTTGACTGGTTTGTTGGTTGTTTTTGGTGTTAAAATCGATTTAGAAGTAGAAAGGAGTGAAAGTGGGATACAGGGACGAGCTGAAAGGTTAAAACCCTTTGGCAGTCCGTACGGTGGAGTGTACGGCTCTGCCTACAGCCGTTTAAATTTGATGAAATTATTTTTATATGAAACTA
Source organism: Pterocarpus macrocarpus (assembly GCA_031439585.1). Lineage (NCBI taxonomy): Eukaryota > Viridiplantae > Streptophyta > Magnoliopsida > Fabales > Fabaceae > Pterocarpus > Pterocarpus macrocarpus. The sequence goes on from CM062514.1 coordinate 53,554,146, forward strand.
GACATTCAGGGCTTTCCATACATATATAATAAAAGGCCATTGGATTAATATTGAGAGAGATACGAATTTTTGAAGTTCGATGTAGGTTTTTGAGTTTGATTCTGGGCAGACTAGGTTGTTCAGGGAAAAACTTGCCCTATACAATTGGAATTAAATGAAACCAACTTTGTCAGAAATCTTACACATTGGAGAACATCCCATAAAAATTTTAGAGTTAGATTCAGTCTCGTTTGTTCCCAGTGATTCGAGGAAGTTTCCCTATGTCCAAACCGAGCCAAAATAGGGTAGTTTAGAAAGGTCAAATTTCAGGGCCTATAACTCAAGTTCTACTAATGCAAATGAAATGGAACTTATTGTAAATGAAATCTTGTCCTGTTAGCTTTAATATGATACCAATTTCATATGATTTGAGCTGGTTTTCAATTTTTAGTGGATTTTTACTTTTAAGTGTATAACTCTGGCTAGCTACAGGGCAGACCGAGATAAAACTTAAATAACATGAGCTACATTTATCAAAATTAGATGGAACTAAAGAGGTTAGAAAATAGACACATAACACTCTAACATATCCAAAATTTAGGTCCAGATGAGTTAAATAGAAAATTTGGCTTGATTTACAAAAATCGGGTTGGATGAATGTGCTGAGACAGCAACTATGTTTAAATGCAATAATTGTTCTTATGATATTGATGATTGAATTGTGAATGAAATTTTATGATTTCTCTGAAAAAAAAAACTATTTTCCTGAGTACTGGCACCATTCATGGGGAAGTGGACTCAATCCGTTATACTGCTGAATTTTTGGCAGAAGTCTATGAAACTACAAGTGTTTATGTTACGAGAAATTTTGATATAAACAGCTATACAATTATGAATATGTTATGGTGATATGATCATGAATTATTCTTTTGAGAGCATGCATATTTGCATATAAATGAAGGAAGAATATATGAGATCTCTTCAATTGGAGGCAGTTATTTGAGTCCCTCCAGGTGAAGGTAGTTGAAAGATTAAGATGTGGGTCCCTTCACTCAGAGGCAGTTGCACATTGGGTCCCTCCTTATGAAAGCAACTAAAACTTTTGGGTCCCTCTATGTTGGAGGCAGATGGCCAACTAAGTCCCTCCAACCTAGAGGCACGTGGGCACCTATGTGGGTCAGCATTGTGTGACGACGGTCACGAGTTGAGCTCACTCCTAGATCAGACTACCCAAGGGCAGTAAAGACTAAAGATTAAAATATATGCAAGCACCCTAGGGACGGCGATACGTAATGCCTAAGTGTGCCAAGGAAAGGAAGTCAAAGAAAGTTAAAGAAACACAAGTGCATTTTGCATGAACTTAGGTGAACATATTTTCATATGCATGATCTGTTCTATTTCTTCATTTTATTGGAATTATTATATTTGAATATACTGCAACTATTATTTAAGTTAGGAATTGTAAATTTATTTTATAATAACTCTTATATCTTAAGTGTATGAATAAAAGGAACTCTGCTTCGGACAATATATTTTTAAACTATAAAACTGAACAATTTATTTGGCATGATCACCTTCTTCATAATAAACCGAAGCAGCTGGAGATAATAATGATGACACTACCTATAATAGTTTAGAGAATCCTACTGAGAATTTATCATTCTCACTCTGTTTTTCGTGTTATCTCTAGATAACTCGAAAGGTTTCGAAGACAGCTGAAGTTGCTGTGAGATAATCTAACACCCTCCGAAATACGGTACTATGCTTAAGTCATAGTACTACATTCAGGAGTTGTTACGGTTACCTGAGCAGACCTTGAGTGACAGCAACTTCAGCGGTCTTTGCAACTTCTCGAACTATCCGGAGATAACACGGAAATAGGAGTGAGAATTCTTGAATTCTCAGTAGGATTCCTTAACTATCATGCATACTGTCATCGTTGTCATCTCCCGTTTGCTTCAGTTTATTATGAAAAAGGTGAACATATTATGTAAACTGTTTAATTTTATAGTTTGAAAATATTTTATCCGAAGCAAAGTTCCTTTTACTCATACACTTGGCATTTGGGAGAGCCCATACAAAATCAATACATGAATTTTACTATGAATAATAATTGCAACATATTAAGATGTACATAGCATCAATATACTAGAGACATAACATCTACACATGACTTTACTTGTACTTGAAGTTATGCAGATACATAAAATTTAATTTTCTTTCTTTATCTTCTGCTTATCATGCCATATTCCAGAGTATGATTGCCATGTCACATTCCTTAGGAATATGTTCTTCCTACCACGTCCCAGAGTATGATCGCTATGTCATACTCCATCAGAATGTGATCGCTATGAATTTTCAGCACTTACACTAGCTGGGTCATGCCATGCCTCATGTAAGCCCTATCCCCTATACACGCACTAGTTGGGTCGTTGCCATGCCTCATGTGAGTGGGGTGCTTGCATATGCTTTAATATTTAGTCTTTAGTCTTTAGTCTTTACTGCCCTTGGGTAGTCTGATCTAGGAGTGAGCTCGTCAGCTCATCTCGTGACCGTCGTCACACAAACTAACCCACAAGGGGATTCACGTGCCCCTAGTCTTGGAGGGATTTCATTTTGGTCACGTGCCTCTAATTGAAGGGATCTCTTCTAGTTACATGCCTCAAATTGAGGGATCTCATCTGACCACGTACCTTCAATATAGAGGGATCTCATCTGACTATGTGCCTCCAAGGTAGAAGGATCTCATAGTTTTAACTGTCTTCACAGGGAGGGATTCAATGTGCAACTGCTTTCAAGTGAAGGACCCACATCTTTATCTTTTAACTACCTTCACAGGGAGGAATTCAATGTGCAACTGCCTCCAAGTGAAGGGATTCACATTTAATATATTTATGTCTTTCATTCTCATGCATAATCAAGCATAGACATGTTGAATACATTCATACATATGCTTCATCATTTATTTTCACATACCTATTCATAATTGTATAGCTATTCATATCATAAATTTTTTGTAATATAAACACTCATAGTTTCATAGACTTCTGCCGTAAATTCGGCAGCATAACGGATCAAATTCGTTTCCCCATGAATAGTGCCAGTTCTCACGGACAAATCAGTCATAGCAGTATGATCAATCTAACATATCTATCAATGTAAAACTTGCAACTGTTAACTCAAGCCTTATATGTTCACTAACACTTGTGAAACCATCAATTTGGTCATTTCTGCCAATTCTATTCAGTTTTGCCCGAATTTTGTATAATCCACCTTTACTTCTATTCAACTCATTTAAACCTAAATTTTGGATATTTCATAGCTCTATGTGTCTAGTTTTCAACCCTTTTGGTCCCATCTCATTTCAATATGTGTAGCTCAAGATATTTGAATTTTGCCTCAGCCTATTCGGTCATTGGTCTGAATTATATTCTTGGAAGTATAAATTCACTAAAAATCGAAACCAAGGTCAAATCATATGGAATTGGTCTCATATTAAAGCTAATAGGACAATCTTTCATTTACAACAAGTTTCATTTCATTTGCTTTAGTATAGCTCAAGTTATAAGTCCTGAAATTTGACCTTTTGGAACTACCCTATTTTGGCCTAGTTTAGACATATGGCAACTTTCTCGAACCATTGGGAATAAATGAGATCATAAAAAACTCATAATTTCATAATGGGATGTTCCCCTATGTGTAAGCTTTCTAACAAAGTTGGTTTGATTCAATTTGGAGTTGTGTAGGGTGAGTTACACCCTTCTCAAGTCACACTACCCGGATGAAGGTCCTGATTCCTAGGTTAAACTTCAAAAATTCATATCTCTCTCAATACTAATCCAATGGCCTTATATTATATATGTATGGAAAGCCCTGAATGTATACTTTCATATAAAAATAGTTTCATCGGATTTAACTTACTGTAGGTGGAGCCGTACACTCCGCCATACGGACTGTCGTGGGGCTCCTTTCTTAGGCAGCATTCCAATCCTCTACTTCTCCTAGTTTTCTTCTTCTAACTTTAATTCCAACTCAAGATTTCATATTAATCCAATGATAATCCATCATATTCATCCAATATATCATCAAATATATAAAGAAGAGTAAAATTTCAAGCAGCCACAGTTCAAAGAATTTAAGAACAGAAATGGAATCCTACCTCCTTTGGGTGTGATTCTGCTAGATTTTGGAGCTTGGATTGATAAAACCTTGTTAAGCTTGAAGGAGTGATGGAGTTTGTTGAGAGGAGAAGGGAAAAAGAGAAGAAGAAGGCTGAAACCAGATGAGAATGAGACGCAAGTCAGCTGGGAGAAGAGAAAGATCTAATTTAAGTATTGAAGAGGTAGTTGGCTTTGTGTGTTTTGATTAGATGAAATGTTGTGATTGAAGTTCAGCCATGTCTCTCGCTTTTGTGGCTAAATTACTCTCTACATCGCCCCAAAAGTGGAACTCGCATTCATTTTATCTGAAATCGAAACTCGTCTCTATTCTGTGTAAAGTCAGAACTAGTGCCATTTATTTGACACTCGAAGATGAAATCGGATATCAGAAATATTGTCTGGTTTATTCGAAACTTTGAAGCAAAGTCGGATGTCGGAAATCATACAGCACACAATCACATATTCTCGAAACTCCCAATTCAAACTCGGGAACCCCAACAGAAATGGAAAGCTCCTGGGAATAAACTCGGACATCGGCACTCGTGTACAACTTGGAAATCAACCCAAAGATCTGAACTCATGTCCGATCTAGTTGAGTTTAACTCTAAGATCGGAGATCGTAACATTCAACCTGGAGGTCAGTACTTGTGACCATCACTATCAACTCGGAGGGCGGAAACCCTATACAGCTTGTTTTGAAACATTAAGTCGGAAGTCGAAAATGAGGAATACTGGGTATGGTTAAGGTCGGAACTCGGGAATTCGGAATCATTCATAACTTAGAAGACCAATGTAGATTAATGTCGAAAATAGGAATCACAAGCACATAAAACACTTTGAAATCGAAAGTCATCGACAAGAATATCAAACCTAAAATACTTAAACCCGGAAGTCGAAAATTATGTACAATATATTTGAAAATCGAAGTTGGGAGGTTGGAACTCGAGAACCACTCCATGAAGATGGAGTCAGAAATCGGAAATAATCAAACTTGAAGATTAAGTTAGAAATCGGAACTCGGGGATGTTACAGATAAGGTCCGCTCAGGTAACAATACTAACTCCTGAATATGGTACTATGACTTAAGCATAATACTGTATTTCGAAAGGACGTTATAGTTTTCCTTGCCTAAATGTGTGCTTGAAAATGCTGGTTATGTCTCCCTCTCCCTCTCTCAATCTTATGTAATTGTAATATTAAAGACAATTATTAATTAATTATGATTATTTTTGAGAAGGCAACTTATGTTTGAAAACATTTTTTTTTTGGAGGGGTGGATTATTACACTACAATCTCTAGCCATCCTCTGGTTTATCCTTCCTATCATGCTTTGGTTGGCGTAGGGTGGGGGGATTCTTGATCAATACCATTCCTATCATTTTAATATATTAATAATACACTCTTGTGTTTTAGAGGGCTGTTATTTGTACATAGCAATCCATCGACACCAATGAACATCTTGAGAGAGGAGAAGAAAAAAAATTAGAAAAGAAAATGAAAAAAAAGGTGAAAAGATTGATGGAAGAGACAAATAAAAGGGGGAGTGGTTGAGGTGTCTATTACTTTTGGATGTACAAATACATTTTCTTTGTATTTTATTTAATATTTTAACCATTTTTTAATGTGTAACTTATTTCATGTTCTAAATAGGGATTCAGTACGTAGTTGCCTGAACTTTATAAAACTTTTATTTACAATATTAATATTTGTTGCTCTTTTATATAATATTATTGTGTAAAAGAACCATTTAAGAAAACCATTTTCCATTTCAACGTGGAAAAGACAAAGCAATAATACTTAGCACAAGTTGAGGATGACTTGTACAATTCACCGGTTGCCTCCCAAGATTATTTCGCCACGTTCAGCTATTGTCCTTTCAAATGATTTGTTATAAATTTTAGTTTATTAACATTATAAACGACATTTAATCGCTAAACTTCAATTTATTTTTGCAGCTTATTCAATAATTTAAGATTTTATAATTATATTTTCTTAAGGGTGACACTATTTTAATTATTTAAAAGGAACGTTGTCAGTACAAATAGCATCTCTTTAGCAATATAGTTTTGTTAATATAAAATGGAAAAGGATGTATGTTGTTGAGTATACGTGGTCGGTGCCTTGTTTAGTTAACCAAAGGTCTCGGGTTCGAGTTTTAAGAATGGAAAAAATCCTTATTGAAAGACCCCTACTCCCTTTAGGGATCTCCATTGAGTTAGGCTGGATTAGTTGAATTTGTGATAATAGAGTTCGGATACCGGTGGTTCCATCGAGATGATGCTGAGTATACTTGAGCTTATTAGTAGCCTTCATTTCTTCTATGAAATTAAACAAATTTTATAATGAGATTTATGTCATTTTAAGAGTTAATGATCACTTTAATCCCTGATTTTTCATACATGAGTCACTTTTCATCTCTGACTTTACTAAATTGTCAAATTAGTCTCTAACTTTGTAAAACATGAGTCACGTTAATCCCTCTCCCAAACTCCATTAGCTTACTGTCACTAGTTTGTTCACATGCCATGTTAGGTGATACGTGGCATGCCACGTGTCATGTTATTGCCACATGGCATCTAATGCGGCGCAATTTTATATAGGTTCAAGTTAGTCCCTAAAATTTCTAAAATATGTTAAAAATGTCCCTAAAATTATAAAATGTGTCAAATTTTCCATAAAATTTCTAAAATGTGAAAAAAAATTCCCAAATCCCCAAATCTCTCATCTTCAACTTCATTAACTCTAAATCCTCAATTTTCTTTAAATCTACTAATTTCTCTTCCATTATTGTATTAATGTAGTAATGTGCTTATCTTGCAACTAAACAATGGAATATAATTTTAACCTATATATGTTTTCAACTCTAATTTTATTTTCCAAGAAGGGACTTATATATGATTGTATATTACAAATGCAAATTAAAATCGATGACTTTTTCATTTGTCTTTAAAAGGAAATGATTCTTTCATAGCTTTTTAACATACATAATCAAAATTTTATACTTTTAGTTCTTAGTAGCTCACACATGTTTAGTTTTTCATTTAAATGACTGGGATAATATTCTCATACCAAAATCGAAATAATGTAACTCTAATATCTCAACAATAATGCAAGAACAGTAATAATAATACGCTTAAAATGACGCTTTTTATTGACAAATTTCAATTACTGTTTAGTTACAAACATTGTCTTTAGTTACAAACTCTTGCCTTTTTAGCTACTCTTTTTTTTCTCATGTAGTATGAGTTTTGATATATTTGCATTGCATTTACAGTTTACATTTTGGCCTTCGTAGGGTATGTTGGTATGATATTTATGTGTTAATAAGTTTTACTAAATGTTATCTATCTACATGCTATATTTTCATTATATATCTACCCTAGAAACAATATTCGAATATTGACGAGCATCTAAATATATTGAATTTTTATGCTATGCAAAACTAGCATGCTACAAGCCTTATCTTTTACTTTTGGCATAAGAAGAAGCTTGCTAGTAATGGAATATTTCTCTTGACTCTCGACTTTATTTGTTCAGCATCTCTGCTATGATTTCTTTAATACCTAAATTTTCATATTCCATAAGGAGATGCATGCTAATAGTAACACCTTTCTCATAGCTTTATTTGGTCAATATTTCTCTTATGATATATGAGCTTTAACATTTTAATCTATAACACCTGTAATAGATACGATCCTTTATAATTGATAGTGATGCGGAACCCGCGGATATAAAGATCCAGAAACCCCAGGTACACAATTTGATAGAAAACAAGACTTAGAATAAAAATCCTCCCTACTAAACCCCCAAGAAACCTATCATTGGAAACATAGATAACAGAAAAAAGATAGAACAGAAATTGATTGAATATCACAAGGAACTTACCTTAGGATGAATTCTCTCAATTTCTTGATGCAAGAAGCAAAGCAAATCACTCACCTCACTTGCACACAAAAGCACTATTTTCTTGAAAAAAAAACAAAATAGAATTTCAATTAATCAAAACTGCTAAACAAGGTGTTCCTTAAGGTATTTATAACCTCTTACATTAGGTTAAACACTTAAACTAAGTCCAAGCCAATAAGAAGTGTTCTGAAACTAAATAATAAAGATTGGGCTGGATAAAACATAAAATATAAAATCTGGGCTAAATAAAATAACTAAAAGTTTAGATGTCCTAAATACTTAAACTAACTAAACTAAACAAGATCAAAATAGGAGAATAGCCCAATATGGCCAGAATAAACTTCTAAGCCCAATTCGCAGCAAATAACAAGATCTTGGGTTGTCCATCTGTGTGAGTTGGTGTCTTAGTCTCCTTGGCCCATTCTTGATACATCTCTTCCACAATTGCTTCAGTCAAGTTCACAAAATCTTCTCTTAACCTTTTTGCTTTTGCTCGTGTGATTAGTCCTACAGGCATGCTAAAATCTCCATCTTGCCCCCTTGCGCTAGAATGTCCAATTTGTCGTCCGGAGCGCATAACATTCCCTCCCTCCTTAAAAAGATTCGTCCTCGAATCTGCATCCATATCAAAAGGAGAAAGGTCTGAAACATTATACTCACCTGGAAGGTCAATCTTGTAAGCATTATCATTGATCCTCTCCAACACTTGAAATAGACCATCACCCTTTGAGTCAAGTTTAGATTTCCTCTAAGTAGGAAACCTCTCCTTCCTCAAATGAACCCAAACCCAATCACCAGGTTCAAAGACAACTTGTTACGGCCCTTGTTAACTCTTTGAGCCATCACCTTGTTTTTCTTTTCAATCAACTCATGTGCCTTTAAGTGCATTGCTTTAAACTTCTTAGCCTTTTCTTTACCATCTAAGTTAACAAGATCACTCAAAGGAAAAGGCATCAAGTCTAAAACAGTTAAAGGATTAAAGCCATACACAAGCTCAAAAGGAGAAAACCCTGTAGAAGAATGAATGGTTCTATTATATGCAAACTCAATGAAAGGTAAACAATCTTCTTAAGTTTTCAAATTCTTACCAACAACTGCACGTAATAAAGTCCCTAAAGTCCTATTCACTACTTCAGTTTGACCATCAGTTTGTGGATGACAAGTAGTAGAATATAACAATTTAGTTCCTAACTTACCCTACAACACTTTCCAAAAATGACTCAGGAACTTCGCATCACGATCAAAAACAATGGTCCTAGGGACACCATGTAAACACACAACTTCTCTAAAGAACAAATCAGCAATGTTTGTTGCATCATCAGTTTTATGGCATGCAATAAAGTGAGCCATTTTATTAAATCTATCCACTACAACAAAAATGTTGTCTCTACCTTTCCTAGTTCTAGGCAATCCAAGCACAAAATCCATAGATATATCAACCCATGGATGAGTAGAAATAGGCAATAATGTGTATAAACCATGTGGCATAGACATAGATTTAGCCTGTTTGCATGCAATACATTTAGCACAAATTCTTTCAACATCTTTTCGCATGTGTGGCCAATAAAAATGCTCAAATAACATATCTAAAGTCCTATGCACACCAAAATGACCCATTAAACCACCACTATGTGATTCTCTAACAAGCAACTCTCTAACAGAGCAAACAGACACACAAATCCTATTACCATGAAACAGAAAACCTTCATGCCTATAGAATTTGTTAAATGCACCATGTTCACATGCAGCATAAATATCAGAGAAATCAGAATCAGTAGCATACAATTCTTTCAAATGCTCAAATCCTAACAACTTAGCAATAAGTGTAGTGATTAAAGCATACCTTCTAAATAAAACATCAGCAACCACATTCTTTTTCTCTTGCTTATAAGAGATCACATATGGAAAAGTCTCAATAAACTCAACCCATTTAGCATGCCTCTTATTAAGCTTACCTTGTCCTTTTAAGTACTTGAAAGATTCATGATCAGTGTGAATCACAAACTCTTTAGACAGTAAGTAGTGTTGCCACACCTCTAAGGCCCGAACTAAAGCATATAGCTCTTTGTCATAGGTTGAGTACTTGAGTTGAGCTCCATTCAGCTTCTCACTAAAGAATGCAATGGGAAGTTTTTCCTGCATCAAAACAACACCTATACCAATCCCAGAAGCATCATACTCTATTTCAAAGGTCTTATCAAAATTAGGCAAAATAAGAATAGGAGCAGAACACAATTTATCTTTCAAAGTATTAAAAGCAAGTTCTTGTTCCTTTCCCCCTTTAAACCCAACACCTTTTTAATAATTTCAGTCAATGGAGTAGCAATAGTAGAGAAGTTTTTCACAAATCTTCTATAAAACCCAGCTAAACCATGAAAACTTCTTATCTCAAAAGCACTTTTAGGCATTGACCATTCTCGAATAGCCTTCACCTTCTCCTCATCAACCTTAATACCATGGGCACTCACAATAAAACCAAGGAAAACAACTTTATCAATGCAAAAGGTGCACTTTTTAAGGTTGGCAAATAACTTTTTCTTCCTAAGCACATCTAAAATAGCCCTAACATGTGATATATGATCATCCAAACACTAGTTGTAAATCAGAATATCATCAAAATAAACTACCACAAATTTCCCCAAAAAATTCCACAAAACATGGTTCATTAAACACATGAAAGTACTAGGTGCATTAGTTAACCTAAAAGGCATAACCAACCACTCATAAAAATCATATTTTGTTTTAAATGCAGTCTTCCATTCATCCCCTGGTGTCATTCTAATTTGATGATACCCACTTTTCAAATCAATTTTAGTGAATATGCATGCACCATTTAACTCATGTCAAGTACATAAGCTGGTTTCACATGCAGTTTTCCATTCATCCCCTAGTTTCATTCCATTTAGTGAATACCCTGACTAGTGAAAGCTTGGTACATGAGCTTCATGTAAAGTATCATACCAAGTTCCTCTTCATAATTTTCTTTTCCTTCCTTCCTTGAGTTGTTAGCCATTGAACAACCTGCAAAATGTTAATAAAAGAAAAGGACCTCACAAGCACTCTCTCACGTGTTTGCACTCAAAATTGGGTACACTCGTGTTTTCACTCAATTCTTGGCTTTTACTTTCTTTTGTGCTCACCACTCTTGCCTTTTACCATTCTTGATCACTTTAATGTTGCACTTTAGAAATTAAATGAAATCAAGCAAGGCAAATCCATAAGTAATATTAAGATCAAAATTTGATGACAAGGACTACCAAGAGAAACTCAAGTTTAAGACTCATAATGGATTACTTAATTTGCAAGGAAAAAAAAAACAAAAGACACACAACTAAGGATTACTTAGACTCCAAGGAACTCAAGGTAACACAAAATCTGGTGTAAATCAACTAAATCTGATATAAATCAGATTTAAAATCAAAATTTAAATTCTAAGGAAACACAAGATATGTAATTTGATTTGAATCAAAACTAAATCTAAACACAATTTTTTTGAATTTGAAACAAAAGATAATGCAATCTGATGTGTATCAAAACTAAATCTGAATATAATCCTTTCTATCTTTTCTAATTTCTCCTCCTCTTTTTTTTTCATTTTTTTTTCAGCTTCTCTTTTCTTTTCTTCTTTTTTTTTTCTTTTTTTTTTTGCACCTTTTTTTTTTCAAATTTGAACAAGCAACAAACATTGAAAGCAAAATAAGAGAAACACAAAGATGGAACAAAGATATGACAATAACACAAAAGGATAGAATGCAAAAACACAAAAAAACAAGAACACAAACGGACAAGGAAAGAAGACAAAAGAGAAACATAAAAGACAAAGATAGATAAATAGGAATTTATTTAGACCTTGCTCTGAATACCAAATGATGAGGAACCTCGTGGATATAAAGATCCAGAAATCCCAAGCACATACTTTGATAGAAAATAAGACTTAGAATAAAGACCCTCCCTATTAAAATCCCAATAAACTTGTCCTTCGAAATGTAGATAATAGGGAAAAGATAGAATAGAAATTGATTGAATATCACAAGGAACTTACCTTAGGATGAATTCTCTCAATTTCTTGATGCAACAAGCAAAGCAAATCACTCACCTCACTTGCACACAAAAGCACTGTTGTCTTGAAAGAAAATAAAACAGAATTTCAATTAATCAAAACTGTTAAACAATGTTTTCCTTGAGGTATTTATAACCTCTTACATTAGGTTAAACACTTAAATTAAGTCCAAGCCCAATAAGAAGTGTTCTAAAGCTAAATAATAAGGATTGGGCTGGATAAAACATAAAACATAAAATCTGGGCTAAATAAAATAACTAAAAGTTTAGATGTCCTAAATACTTAAACTAACTAAAACTAAACAGGACCAAAATAGGAGAATGGCCCAATATGGCCAGAATAAGCTTCTAAGCCCAATTCGTAGCAAATAACAAGATCTTGAGTTATCCATTTGTATAAGTTGGTGTCTTGGTCTCCTTAGCCCATTCTTGATACATTTCTTCCACAATTGCTTTAGCCAAGTTCCCAAAGTCTTCTCTTAATCTTTTTGCTCTTGCTCGTATGATTGGTCCTACAGGTATGCTAAAATCTCCATCTTGCCCCGTTGCTCTAGAATGTCTAATTTGTCCTCCAGAGCACGTATCAAATAGTGCCTAGAAACATAAAAAAATAATAATAATAAGATTATGCCTTTACAATTAACTATAACTTTTAGTCTAATATAAAATGTTTCTGAAAAGTTTAAGAGAATAATTAGCATACATTGATAGCTTTGAAAAATTCCTACCATTGCTTATTCTTAAACTGGTAAGCCAAATTTCAGCTATAAATACAAGACATATAGTAGAAAACTCTCATTTTTTATTCTTTGTGATAATAGTAATAATAATACTCTCATTTTTTATATATTATGTTCCTATTATTCTATGTCGAAAGGATTTGGTCTAGATAAGTGTGAAAATGGGAGAAAAATGAGTGAGTTTAAGGAATATTGAGGACTTAGAGTTAATGAAGGTGAAGAGGACAAATTTAGGGATTAGGGAATTTTTTGACATATTTTAGAAATTTTAGAGACTAATTTGACGCATTTTATAATTTCAATGACTAATTTGAACCTATATAAAATCGTGCCACATTAGATGACACATGGAATTTAACGCAACATGTCAGCAGAATAATGACGACGGGCTAATGGAGTTGGGGGAGGGACTAATGTGACTCATATTTTACAAAGTCATCAACTAATTTGACAATTTCATAAAGTAAGGGATGCAAGTGACTCACCTGTGAAAAATTAGGGACTAAAGTGAGCATAAACTCTCATTTTAATGAAAGAATCGAAAAAAAGAAAAGAAAAGAAAAGAAAAGAAAGTTGAGTGTTGTGTGCTCACACATTCCTTATCAGATTCCAATGGGATTTTATTTTTAAAAGTAGTATATAGCTGGCAAAAAAGCCTAATCGTTGAGATTTTATCAACCCTAACCTTGTGTTTCTGTGACCAAAAGAAAAACCCCACAAGCAATTTACGAGGTGTGCTATCTTCTACCATTAAATTATAGTTTGAAGTTTCTATGTTGTGGTCAAACATATTGCATTGAAAGCATGTGTCAACTATGCAGGAGTTTCTTGAAGACACTACATGCCACTTAAATTGTTGGTTCACTGTTACCAACAGAAATTACTAGGTCCACTTTTTGTAGAGTATAACTAGCTAGAACAATTATATACTACTGCTTTTTCTTAGTTTGATAAAACAACATTGGATAATTCTTACCTCTATATATAGTTAGAGAAATTTTAAAGGCTAGTCAACATTCAAATTTTTTTTTTTGGATTATAAAAAAATAAAAAATATATTTTAATTAAGGGTAATTAGCAATTACATCTCTTGATGTTTCTAGATATAATGCTAATGGGGTTTTTGTGTGTTTATTTCTATTTCCTACAATAGTGGCAAGTATACCAAGTCAATCAAGTAAGAATGTAGTGATGAGTAGAGTATCGTTCCCATAACGGTTGATAAAACCAAATACTACAATTGCTAATTAAAAACTATTTAAGCTAACCAAAGGATGTTTAGATCATAGGAAAGTAATTTTAAAGTAGAGAAATAAGAAATCAATGAAAAAGAAAAGGGAGAATTACACTAAGCTCCCCTGAGATTTAGTGGAATTGCACTTGGCCCCCCCTCTATTTATACACGCGACACTAACCATCCCTGATACAAACACAAATTGACGTCGTTAAATCATGATGTATTATGTCCAATCTACCCTTTATTTCTCACCCCCACACCATCATGCTCTCCCATTCACTAAACCCCGATTCTCTGAAATCAAAAAAGGGGAAGAAATTCAAAATCACAACTTCCCTTCTGGTGGTCACCTTGCATAGCAGTGAAGCGACCAACACTACCTCTGAAAGTGAAAGGTAAAGGCTTGCTTCTTATCCTTGATTGTACTCTACCATGGCTTCATTCTTCTCCTTCCTCTCACAATCGCAATGTTCCTTTTATAACCGCAACACTCTATGTGCTCAAGCTCATAGCCACAACCTTCCTTTCTTTCCTTCCTCTCACAACCGCAACCTTCCTTCCTCTCACAACTACAATTGCACTAAAGGTGTTAAGTGCTCAAGGTGTTCAACCGTGCTCAATCTTGAACACCACTACGAAGCCTTTTCTTCGACGATGAAGACCCACGACTAGTTATTGAAGATGCCACAGCGATGGAGGTTCAGTTTGGGTCAACCACAATGAAGGATGGAGCTACTTCAACATCTCTATTGGATTTGGCTTTTACTTCTTCCATCTTAGGGATTTTGCATTCGGTGCTCATTTTGGGCTTTCGTGGACTTTCTTGAGTCCAAATGAGCCAACCATTTGATTTCATTTCAATTCCGATATTCAATTTTTTCTTCAAAAATTAGTTGGTAGTTTAAGGTTTGGATTGATAGTTTAGGGATTCTCATTTGAGTCCATATATGGGACTGGTAGTATAGGGTCCCTTAAATTTCTATTTTTTTTAACTATTATATGCACGTATTGATTATTTCTATTTTTTTTTGAACTATTATACGCACGAATTGTGTTGCTATTTGTTGGTGCTGTTTTGCTCTCTATTAGTGTTTTCTAAAATTTAATTGCTAAATTTGTTTTTGGTCATTGCACTTTTGACATTGGAATTTTTGTTTTGCAGTGTTATGGAAAGGGTTATTTACCTGGGTCCAAACCCAGGTAATGTTGATATTTTAATTGGTAGCGATAGTAACGGAAAACAAGGATTTATAATGGCTACTAGTGGTAGTGGTAACCCTTCTCATGCTACTGTGAATGTTCCAATTGGTACTGATGTGAATGATGCTGTGAATAGTAGTATAGTGCCTATTGATATGAATGATGCTATGAATATTTGTGCAGTGACTGATGTTGCAAATGAGCCTGTTAATACTACTCTTAATGTTATGAATGAACCTGTGAATGAGTCTGTTATGCATGCTACTATTGCTGTTGATTTAGTGGCTAATTCTATTGATATTGTTGATAGTTTTGTGACTGAGAATGAGATTGGGGAGGTTGTAGCTATTAAGGGTGTAGTTAGTGATAGAGAAGTAGTAATAAGTGAATCTGATGATGAGTGGCATCAAAATTCTGAAATTGAGAGTGATACTAGATTTGATTTAGATTCTACTTGTGTTGGTGAGCTAGAAACACTAGATGGGAATGATAGTGATCAATTATGCTATCATGAAGAAACATATGATGTTGTTGATAGGGTTAATTCTGATGAAAAGAGGGATGAGATTTACATTGATAGAGGCATAAGAGGAAAACAATTTAGCCAAAGACCTAATGGGAAGATTGAATTAGAAAAAGGGCTATTGTTCGTAGATGTGAATGAGTTTAGGGAAGCTCTCAAGGACTTCATTATATAGGAAGGTTTTGAGGTTTTGAAGGTTAAGAATGAAAAAGCTAGAGTGACAGCAAAGTGTGCGACTGAGGGATGTACATGGAGGATTCATGCTTCCCCTACACCAGATGGAGTTACCTATAAGATTAAAACCTATAACCCTGAGCATAATTGCATTAGAACTACACTGAACTCTAATGTAACTTCAACTTGGATTGCAAAAAAACTGCAATCTAAGTTAGTTGCTGATCCTGATATGAGTTATTCATGTACGAGGCCAGAATTGTTGGAAAATTTTGGGTTAGAGCCAAGTAATCAAATGCAATTATATCATGCAAGGAGAAAGGTAAAGGAGGAATATCAAGGGAACTATGCAGAGTCTTATAACAAGCTGCCAGCTTGGGCTAAGCTTGCAAGAAAGACAAATCTAGGGAGTATTGTTAAGATAGAGGTAGAAATAAGGATTCCTGCAAACCCTCAGTTCAAGAGGTTTTTTGTTTGTCTTGATGCTATGAAGAAAGGTTTTGTGAAAGGATGTAGGCCATGGTTTGGAATTGATGATTGTCACTTGAAGGGTAACTATGGAGGAGTGCTATTGTCTACTGTTGCAGTTGATAGTAACAAAGGAATGTTCCCAATTGCCTTTGCTATAGTGGAAGTGGAATGTTTGGATAGTTAGAAGTTTTTTCTAAGTTTACTTCATGAGGCATTGGCTTCAGATCCTTGATGGAAAGAGGCACCATTGACCATTATGAGTGATATGCAAAAAGTACTATAACAACACTTAAAATGCTTCTTTTGTTATTCTTTGAAAAAACCAGCACCTGTGTGCTGCTGATTTTGTGCTTCTTGCATTGTGTATCAGGGTTTGACAGGTTCTGTGGCTTAGTTCTTCCCATTAGCCAAGCATAGGTATTGTTATCCTTAAACTATTTCTTTATAAAAATTTGCTCCTACTTGTTGCTAAATCTATTGTTTCTTATATTTATATGTGCTGATTTTGGTGTTTCTTATATGTAGATGTTAGTTTTTAATTTATCTTTATGTGTTTATATGTGTTGATTTTGCTGGAAGAAAGTACCTTTAAGTGATTTTGTTGTTTCTTGTATGTTTCTTAACTTATGTACATGTTAGTTTCTTATATTTACATGTTGCTAATTTTACTGTAAGTGTTAATTCATTGCTGCATTTTTTGTTGAATATAATAGGTATTGTTGTCGCCATTTGTTAAGTAACTTCAAATTAAATTTCAAATCACTTGTGCTTACCATGAACTATTGGACTATGGCTAAGGCATACAATGAATTTGTCTTTGAGAAATGGTTGACAAAACTTAGGAGTATTGATGAAAATGTTGTAGAGTGGTTATTGTCAAGTGAAAGGCCTAAAGAAATGTGGGCTAGGCATATGTGTGACCATAGGTGTAAATATGACCACATTACCAATAATGTGGCTGAATCATTTAATAATTGGGTTGGAGATGATAGGAAGAAACCTATACTAGGGCTGGTTGAGAGCTTGACCACTACGATTATGGGAAGATTTCAAAGGAGGTATAAGAAGGGGTGTAGCTTTGAATCTGTCATAACCCCGAGGATTAGAAAAGCTGTTGATACAATTATGCAAGATGGGAGGTTTTGCAGAGTTACATATGCTAGAGATGATGAGTTTCAAGTTAGGGATGGGTTCTCCACTTTTGTAGTGAACCTTATGAGTAGGTCTTGTGGTTACCAGTATTGGAGTATGTGTGGCTTGCCATGCACTCATGCTTGTGCATGCATAGCTTATAGGAGGCATAATGTGGAAAGGTATGTTGACCGCTATTATTTGACTACCATGTACTGCACCACATATCAAGAGTTAATACACCCTATGCCTGAGTTGGATGAGCAAGACCAGGGTGGATATCCTAGAGTGGATTCACCCAAGTTAAAAAGACTACCAAGTAGGCCTAGGAGAGCTCAAAAGAGAGGACCTAATGAGGGTAGAAGAGGAGAAAGTGATGCGAGAAGATCACGTACTGTCAGATGTGGTATTTGCAAATAGTTTGGTCACAATAGAAAGGGTTGTCAAAGAGACAAAACTATTAGGGAAAAGGTATGCAAAGTTTTTATTTTTTATTTTTAACAACTAGTGTATTGTTAGTAATCTTTGTCATTTGAGTTTTCTACAGAAACAAGAGGCTATATCTACTATTGGTAATTAGTCCTTAGTTAGTACATCTAGAAGGGGGAGGAAAAAGGAAATTTCAATCTTATCATGTGCTTTTATGATGCTTCATTTGTCATTAATTTCATATTTGGATGTTCTTCATAGAAGCAAACGATTGCTATTGATCGAGGAGGGAGTTCAAGTGGTGGTAATCCAAATGAACCTTCAACTCAGGTATTTTCATGCTCTTATACTCAAATTTGTATTTTTCTCATATTTTGGACTTATGGTCTACTTTACTTGAAAATGATACACAAAAAATCATTTGAATCCTGTGTGTAATTTGTTCACAAAATTGGGTTTACTTATTGTTTGATATAAGAAGCAAGCTCGTGCTGGAATTGGTCAAGGGGGGATCTCTACTGCTGTTGAGGGTGGAAGTTCTACACAAGCTTCAATTACTTTGTCAACCGAACAGAAGGTATGAACTATCTAATGAACAACTAATTATTTGCTTACTTAAATTAGGCTAATTGCATTTTTTTCCATGCAGAGACAAAAGATTGGTGCACACTTGCCCACAGTGGAAATTGCTAGCCAGCCTGAACAACAAGTCAATGCTTGCATGAAGCTTCAACCAAGAAGGCCAACAAGGAGCCACACATAGTTGCTATATATATAGTGTAGGATGTAACATCCCCACTTTTGTAAACATAATGCAATGAAAACTTTGAATTATTTCCCTTAGACAATATGAGAATTTCTCAGGCAGCGCTATGCTATGACGATCCTCACACTTGGAATTATAGGGTAATGTAACACTGCCATTGAAAATATGGCACTGCCATATGTTAAAAATTAGGAAATGACAAAAGTGCCCCTGTAAACTTTTGTTAATTATAGTGATGCCCAGGATTTTTAGAAATTATGTTTTGACCCCAAAGACTTATTCCCACAATAACCCTAGAACTTTTCACAAAATGACCTTCATATCCCCACATCTGTAGAATTAGCAGAATGGGATTTTAAACAGAGTAGAATCGCATAGTAAAACCGTAGAAGTTTAAATCTCTGCCGATTTGGCCATGGAGGCAGTCTGGTGTGAAATGACGTGGGGTGCCCCTAGACTTGCTCAAAATTGCGGAAATGCCATTAGCTATGGGAAATAGAAAATAGAAAAGCTCCGAATTTGGAAAAACGTTTACCTCACGTTAATAAGCAACTTATTCGAACTTATTGACTAAGTAAGGTTAATTAGAAGTTAATTAAATATTAATCATGGGTTAATTAGATGTTAATTAGAGGAATTAGGCTTAGAAACAATTAGAATAGAGATATAGAAATTCTCTTAGAGTCATTTAGTAAAGTTTTGCCGATTTGAAGAAAATCAGCGAAGATTCGGTATTTTAAACCGCCAAAATCGAACCAGTAGAATTTTCTACTGGAAACCCTCACTTAAGTAGCTGAAATTCAGCCACCCCTACAACATATGAGTGGCGCCAAGGGTTGCTCAAGATAGTGGAGAAACTTGGCCTCACCTCCATCGGATTTTTATCGTTTTTCGTCTAGTTGTTCGATTTTTATCAAATAATTGAGGTTAATGAAATCTGACTAAATATTTATTTAGGGTTAATTAACTAGGAAATAATTGAGATTAGATAGGAGAGAATTAGATTAGAAGCATAGAAGATTTCATAGAAATTTTCCTAAATCGATTTACCAATTTAAAGGAAATCGGCAAGATTTCGGTATTTTAAACCGTCGGAACCAAATCAACAAAATTATACACTCAAAACCCTAAATCAAGTGGCTTAAAACTCAGCCACTTACCCCATAAAAGTGGCGCAAGACAACCACAAAGAATGGGGAAAGGTTGGCTGAAATTGAGCCACAAGACTCTTCAACCAATGGGATGCTTCCTTTCTAACTACCCCAAAATTCTGTTTGCTTTAATTCTTTTTCTGCACCCATTTTCGTCTTCCCTCTTCCAGCAGGCTTCTCTCCTTCTTCTCTTCATCTTCTTTATCTCCTTCTTCCATATCTTTTACTAGAACTCAAGACTAGCTAGTTTTGCATCCAAATAAAGGTAGGATTTCTATTTTCTGCTTCTTATTTTCATGAATTAAAGCTGCATAAGAGTTCAACTCTCTTCACTTCTTTGATGATATGCTTGATGTGTGTGATGGTTTATGGTTGGTTTATTAAGTATTTGGAGGGGTTGAGATTGAATCTTGCATGGAACATAAGATAGAGAGCAAACCAGAATCTGAAAACCTAGGAGAACCTATGGCGGTCTGTACGGCGGAGTGTACAGCTTCGCCTACAACCATTGAAACAAAATGAAACTAATTTTATATGAAACTAGACATTCAGGGCCTTCCATACATATAAAATATAAGGCCATTGGATTAGTATAGAGTTAGTTATGAATTTTTGTAATTTGACTTAAATCTGGATTCTCATCTGGGCAGTATAAGTTGAGAATGGCGTAACTCACCCTACACGACTCTAAATTGAGTGAAACGAATGTTTTTTGAAAGCTAACATGTAAGGGAACATCCCATAAAAATTTTAGAGTCAGATTCATTGCCAATTATTCCCAGCACATTAATGAAGTTACCTTAAGTTCAAACCAGGATGGAACAGGGTAGTCCAGTAGGGTCAAGTTATGGGGCTTATATCTCAAAATATACTGATTAAAATGATATGCAGCTTATTTCATTTGAAAGCTTGTTCTGTTAGCTTTAAATTGACTAAATTTCGTATGATTTCACCGAGATTTCTATTTTTAGTGAATTTTCACTTATAAGGGTGCATTTCTAGCAAAGTATAGGGCAGTCTGAGATAAAATATTAATAACTTGAGTTATACAAATCAAAATGAGATAGGACGAAAAGGGTTGGAAACTAGACACATAGAGCTATGACATATCCAAAATTCAGGCTTAAATGAGTTGAATTGGACTAAAGGTTGATTATACAAAATTCGGGCAGAATAGGATAAAGTAAGCAGAAAACTCTATTGAGGGTTGTATTGAATTTAATGAATGATATTGTGAATATATAATTGTTGTTCCATATTGGTTTGCATGTTTAAATGATTTTACTGGTAGTTTGGCACTATTCATGGGGAAGCAGACTTAATCCGTTATGCTGCCGAATTTTCGGCAGGAGTTTATGAGAACTTATGCTATGGGTGATTATACTTTGGATATATTTACATTTACATGTCATGTTCATGTATGTCATGCATGCAAGCATAATTAGAATATGATATGAGAAATAAGGTGTGAGACACATCTATGAATGCACAAAGCATCCGCATGCATGATAAGATATGGAAAGGAAAAAGATAATAAGAATTTGCAAGAGGGACGTACTAAGCTACCACGCGAGGCCTAGCATAGACCCAGCTAGTGTGGACCAGAGCATTACTATCTAAGACTTGGGCTAGCCCACGACCAGATTTAATAGGAATAGACCGGTGTGAGGGTCGGGGAAAGTAAACCCATCACTCATGTATAGGTACGAGTTCGGACCTGAGAAATAGGCTATTACCCAGGGGTGAGAGAGGCCATTCACCTTCGGGTGACCAAGTACAGAAGAGCAAGGTTAAGTTGCAAGTTAAAGAAAGATACGAATTAAGTCAAGTGCACTTGCATACAGCCAAGCATAAGCATCTATATGTGCATCTTCAATTATCTCGTTAAGTCATAATGCTATTATGATTCTTGTTGAAGTATATTATACTATTCGTATTTCTATGTCTGTCATATGATATGGAAAGTGGTTGTTAAAACATAACCCGCTTCGAGAAAGGTGTTTTCAACTTAAAATTGAACCACTATTTGCATGTATGTGCTCATATTTTCATAATAAACCGAAGTGGCTGGAATGTTTATGATAACACTTTAAGATTGGTTTGAGTTTACCTACTGAGAACCCTAGGTTCTTATTGCCTGCTTGTATGTTTTTCTTTTCCATAAATATTCTAGCACCCAAGTTGGAAATCAAGTGCGAGGCGGAGTATAAGGCCATTCACTGAGCAAGACCCGGCATAAACCAGACCAAGAGACTATTGAAGTTAACTAACGTCTGGTCAGAAGCAAATGCTGTGTGTTGTGTCAGTCACAATTTCTTTTAAATTGTAATTATTTTATTCTCTATGTATCAGAGATGACGAAATTTATGAACTATCAGTCAGTAATAAAATGAGCAGTTAAAGGGCCATATATTATATTTCCCATATTTTAAAAATTTCTTAACATAGTGACAATCTCTTAATATAACTCCATAACTCGAGCATGGCTTATATGATAGAGGTTGTTACATAGGAGACTTTTTTTTGTGGGGACATAGCATTATTTTGACATATACTGCATCATTATTTTTTGGAATGTTCACAGCTGGGGATATAGGCTCTTTTTTTTTTAGGTTATATGGATGTAAAGGGGTTGAAAATATTGGTTATATCAAGCTGTAAAGTCTATTTTTTTGGAAAAATTAGGTGCTGAAAATTTCAAATCCATGTAATTAGGTATTGAACAATTAAGTATGGAACAACTATATGGCATCTGCCAACTCATGATAAATTTTATGAAGTTCAATTTCATTTACATAGTTATGCAATTTATAGTAGCTCCTTTAATTTTTGGATGTTGATTATGACTATTAAGAAATGAATTGGAAGAAGAATTGTGGCTGCCATTAACGTGATGACTGATAAGAGGAGCAAGTGCAGGGGAGCAATATGGGGGATATGCAAAGGAGCGGGTGCAGGGGAGGAATATGGGGGAGAATTGATCGTTTAATATGTGAGAAGGATTTTAGAGTCAATTGACATGTTAAATAGTTTGATAATATTTCAAAAGTGCCATTACTGATCATGTGATAAGCACATGGGAGATATTCTGTTAACATTACTCACAAAACACTAACAAATGGGGTGGTTAGTGTTATGAAAAATAAAACTCAGGGACCTTTACAATAAATTTTAGAAATGAAGGGGTGCCGAGTGTAATTACACTGAACCTCAAGGGAGGTCAGTGTAATTCACCCAAAAGAAAAATATAATAGCAGTGAGAATGTAGAAAATCAACAGAGATGAGCACTAAGATTCTGATTTCACCTAAATCTTGATAAATATTAACTTTCTAAATTTAATTAAATTTATCTATTCAATTGTTGGGATGGGATCCTTTCCTAATTAGTATCCGATTCCTTTCGCATACCAATCCACTCTAATTCCTTAAAAGATAAACGATGTATCTATAAATCGAATTCTAAGGTAAGATGCATGAATGATCTGTGGTTTCCCTTTTTATTCCCATGATTAACTCACACTATTCATAGGCAAATAGATGAATAATGATTTTTGCGCCTAGATTCCTTTTAGTCAACACAACTCTAGAATCATCCCTATGGGTGATCAATCCAAGGAAAGCATTAAGCACAAAAATAAAAATGCCAATAGAAATAGAAAGATATAAATTAAGTCAAATAAATGTCAATATATCATCATTCATAAAGGCTACATCTTCTAAGGGAGTTAGCCACTCATGAATACACAATATTCATAATCAGTAAAGAAACAAATATCATAAACATTAGAGAAGAAAAGAGATGAGAAAGATGTGAATCTTCTCTTCTTCTAAGCTCCAAGAATGCCGTAGCCTCCAAAGCCTCTCCAAAACAAGGATTTGTTACCAAGTGTGTATTCCAAGATCTGAAGTGTGTAACTCCAAAAGAACTCTTAAGGTTAGCTTCTACTTCTCTTTTTATATCTGAAATTAGGGCCAAAAAAATAATCCTCTTCAGTGAGGAAGTAAAGGTGTAGCTAAGAGTGTGAGAAAGACATTTAATTAATCCTTGGTTGTATTTTAACTAGGCTAAGGAAGCCCAAGTATTCATGTTCTGGTGCAGGAATCAATATGGACCGTCAAATTGTCGGCTCTGTAGTGCTCTTTCCAGTTGGCATTAGCCTTCAAAGGTAGAAATAGCAACTTTAGATTTTTGAATTATCTTTTCCGACACTGCAAGAATCACCTCAATCGGTCTTCTATATGTTGAGATATTAGCAAAATACTAAGCAAAGATTAGGTTGGAGAAAATCAAGACAAATTTTCATCATAATCTTGCAACTCGATTTTCATCCAAAAATCTTTGAGAATTGGAATTTGTGGTCAACAACAAAGTTGGAGGTCTTCTCTTGAGCTTTCCGAAATATCTGGAATCACCTTAATTTGACCTTTATATAGAGAGATACAAATTTTTCTTCTTCAACACTTTCCTAAAATAACTTAGATTTGGTTCCAAGATACTCTAATTAATTACCATAGATTCTTTCCATGCAATAATTGAGTAAAATCAACCATAAAATTTACAAAATCATTAAGTATTCACCAAATCTACATTAAACACAATAAATCTACACAAAGTCCAAATATTATGTAAACTTAGCTAAAATATGTATAAATCAAGCACAAATCTATATCAAATCTAGTCATAAATAAATAAATGTATATTTTACACTCATCAAACACTAAGGGATTGTTTGGCAAACTAGAAAATCGGATAACTAATTACAATGGGGCCTGATTTTCAATAAATATTGTTTGATAACCACCTAAATATTTAAAAACTAGTTTTTATTTAAACCAATTTGCACTTAAAACCAGTTCTAAAAAAAAAATCAATTTTAAATTAGTTTTATTTCATTCTATTTTTTTCTTCTTCTATTTTATATCTTCTCACTACTAATTTTCTCACTTCACACCCATTAATTTTTTCTCCATTGATCTTGACATCTGTCCGCCACCACCATCCGTCACCGCCGTCCACCACCTTCCGCCGCTGCTTCCCCCACTGATTACTGCCGATGGCTACCGGCAGCCTGCTGATTGCCACCCTTGGCCGACATTAACTATCGCTGATGGCCACATCGTTCACCACTATCTGCCACTGTTCACTGCTACCACCCGCCCCGTCCTCCATCGTTTGCCATTGTTAGCCACCATCATTTTCCATCACCTGCCTTGTCAGTAAACGACGGTTGCCACCGCGCGTCATCGCCAGCCACCATGCCTATTGCCATCGGCTGCTATCTTCCATCATCGCTGGTCGCCATTGCCTCTCACTGTAACATCCACCGTATTTCACCTAATTATTTGATTTTAGCGAATAATTGACAAATAAATAGATTTCGGTTAAACCATTATTTAGACTCAATTGATTAACAATTACTTGAGTTTAGATAAGAGAGAATTAAGTTAGAGTATAGGAGGTTTCACAAACTTTTTATTGAAAATTGATTTACCGATTTAAAAGAAATCGGTAACCTTACGGTATTTTAAACTGTCGGAACCGGACCAATAGAATTACAAGCTCTAAACCCTATTTTGAGTGGCTGATAGTTCAGCCACTTACCACTCAAAATGGCGCAACAAAGGCCACACAAAGACAAGAAGGGCTGGTTGATTTTCAGCCATGGAAAATCCACCAATCAAAGGCCAAAGTAAATCAACATAAACCACTCAAGTAATCAGATTTTCTTGGCCTTTTCTTCACCCCTTTCTGACCCATTCATGCGCCACTTTCACTCCTCTCTTTCAGCTCTCTTTCTCTCTTCCTCACACACCAAAAACTCAAGCCACTTCCAGCCTTGTTCATCCAAGCTCCAAGAATCCAGCACAATCACTTGAAATAAAGGTAGGAGTTCTCTTCTTACATCAATTCTGTGGCTATGGCTGGCTGAGCTTGGATTATTTCCATGATCTTTGATATGTTAAATGAATGATTATGATGATATGTGATTGGTTTTGGGCTATTGGTTTGGTTAAAATCGGATTTGAAGCATGAAAGAATAGAAATGAGAAGAGCTGAGGGGCTGGAGAACCAAAACCCCTCGGCGGTCCGTACGGCGGAGTGTACGGCTCCGCCTATAGCCGATAAAATTTGATGAAACCAATTTTAAATGAAGCTAGACATCCAGGGCTTTCCATAGACATATCATATAAGGCTTTTGGATTAGTATTGAGGGAGTTATGAATTTTTGAATTTCGACCTAGGGTTCTGACTCTGAATCTGGGCAGACTAGCTTGTTCAAAATAGAACTCGACCCATACTGCTTGAAAATGAATGAAACTATATTTGTTAGAAATATTACACATAGGAGAATGTCCCATAAAAATTTCAGAATTAGATAAGGTCCCAGCTGCTCCCAGTGATCCAAGAAAGTTGCCCTATGTCCAAACCGGGCCAGAATAGGGCAGTTTAGGAAGGTCAGAATTCGAGGCTTATAACTCGAGTCCTACTAAGCTAAATGAAATGTAACTTTTTGCAAATGAAACTTTACCCTGTTAGCTTTAATTTGAGTCCAATTTCGTATGATTTGAGTCAGTTTTCGATTTTTAGTGGATTTTTACTTTTAGTTGCCTGATTCTGGCAAGCCACTGGGCATGCCGGGATAAAATCTGAATATCTTGAGCTATAGATATCAAAATTAGATGGAACCAAAAAGGTTAGAAACTAGACATATAAGGCTACAACATATCCAAAAATCAGGTTTAAAGGAGTTAAATTGAAATAAAGGTGGGCTATACCATAATCGGGCAGAAATAGGCAAAATCAGTTAAAAATCCTATTGAAGCTTGTTGAAGCTATGAATGAATTTATGAATGTATGTGCATATTTGCTGCTCTATATTGAAATTGCAATTTGTGTAACTGTATTGGTTGGCTGGCACTATTCATGGGGAAGCGGACACGTTCCGTTATGCTGCCGAAATTATGGTAGGACCCATGCACAAGTTATGAATTCTATGTTAATGCATGTGCATCCTTAAGAAAGTTATGAAAGTTATGAAAAGGGTTATGCCACTATAAAAGTTCCATACTACTTGGGCCAGCCCCGGATAAGAAGTTAAGGGGAATATATCGGTGGAAACGTCGGGGAAAGTAAACCCGGCAATTCCTGTATAGGAACGAGCTCGATCCTGATAAGCAAACTATTACCTAGGAGTCTAAATGGCCAAGAACTTCCAGGGGACCAAGAGATGGAAAAATGATGAAAGGAAATGAAAAGTTTATGAAGGAAAGTTCAAGTATGAGTTTGCATAATTACATGAATGCATGATTATTTCAGGATGTTTACAGTTTGTCTATTATATTTACGTACTACTGTATGTTTATTTGCTATGCTCATTATTCTATGTTTTACTGTTAGTAGCCTATTCTGTTTCTTATGCTGTCTAAAGTAAAACTGAATTTTGCCTCGGACCAGATGTTTTATTGAACTCATTAAAATGGTTAGTTTAGTTTGAACACATATTTTTATAATTAAATAAAACCCGAGGCAACTGAGAATGAAAGTGACGTCGGTCAAACACCACACGTGGACCCTACTGAGAATTTTTCTTAAATTCTCACCCCGTGTTATATTTCCGCATCATTCTCAGACATTGGCGAAGAGCTCAATGGCCACTCTCTTCACTGAGATCCCAGACCTGCAGCTTCACCAGGACTCCGAGTTGGACAGAGCCTGCCCCCTGCTATTTCTGCCTCCGTTCTTTTTTTAGCAATAGGAATTTTGCTGTTTCTTTGTTTCCTCTATTTTTAATCTATATACAAATATAGACGGAAGCATTGGCTTTCGACATACATATGTACATAAATAATTGATAATATATCACTTATCAGTATCTTTTCCGTTATGTGGTATCGAACCTTATTACATTTTATAGTGCTAGTTACGTTTGTTACATAACAGCGTGCCGTTTCATCTGTTTTATGATGTGATATTGATTACGAAAGATAAGTATAATGTTAACACGGTAACACAGGCTACCTAATTTCATGCTATGATTTAAGCATAACATTAAATTAGTAGGGTGTTACACTCATCATTGCTCACAACTGTCTCCTATTGTCCACCACCGCCGGCTGCCATAGTCCGCTAGATTAGTTTTTTAATGACTTAATCAAAAAGAGTGAGATATAGAAGAAGAAGAAGAAGAAGAAGAAGAATATATATATATATATATATATATATATATATATATATATATATATATATATATATATATATATATTAAAACTAATTTTTTTGTTATCAAATCAAAAAACGTTCAATAAAAAAACTAGTTTATTTTTATGCCGGTTAACATAACTAGTTCTATTTTATACAATGTTAACTCAGTTTTTGAGGTTGCCAAACACCCCTAATATATCAAAATTATAACAATGATGATAATATTGGATGATAAACTTTACATACCATTTCCAAATTTATTTATTTTTTTTAAAAAAAAACATATCAAAACAAGTTAGTATCCAACTAATATATATTGTTGGATTGCACATAGTCAAGCACATCAAAGGGTGTGCTTGGTTCCCATATTGCAAGTGTACTAGTGTCTACTAAATATATAGCTTAACAAAATAAGTCAAAATTAGACTCATGTTTTTTTAAATGTCTTGTGTGCTAGGGGCAAAAATAACATAAGCAGTGGCAAAATGGGTCGGACCAGCCGGGTTGGCTCGCATAACCCGCAATTTTTGGCGGGGTGGGTTGGTATTTTCAACTCACAAAAAAAATTCAATCCGTATAACCCGCCCCGCTTGACCCGCAGATTGAAAAGGGGCAGGGGTTTGGCTAGCGAGTCAATTTTTTTTTATTTTCTTCTTTTTTTCCTATACAATACATATAATACTAGACTTTTTTTGTCGGTGTTTATGTAATATTTGTAGACTCCATAGTTTTTTTTTTTACTAATTATTGATTATATTTATGCTTTTATGGACTATATTATTGTCTTATTGATTATAAATTTATATTTTATTGTGAACATGGTTAATTTGTAAAATGTAAATTTTTTAACGTATTTGGGTTTGAATATTGGTTTGTGAGCTTCTCTATTATGATTATTTTGATTAGAAGTTCCATCTTATTTTTATTGAGAATTGTGATTTTTAACTAAGAATTGGGTAAATGATTTAATACTTGATGAGTAAATAAAATAAACTTCTTTGTATAGATATTCTTTTGTTGCATTTAATTAAAATTCCTTTTATTTTTTTTAAAAATTTAGATAAATTAATTTATATAAAAAAATATTTTTTTATTTTCCATTTTTTGGCGAGCCAACCTGCCAACCCGCGGTATGTAACACCCTAATAAACCCATACTACGCTTAAGTCGTATTACGGCGTTTTATTAGTTGTTACTTATGCTCGTGGAAAACTAAACTTCTCTTGAAATTAAATTACGCGGAAAATACGATAAGATTTTTCTTTGAAATACGTTGTCGCCTAGCAGCGTTTTTGAAAAGTAAAGCCTTGAGCGAGAAGATAGCGAGAGAAAGAGCGTGTCGCATCCAATATATACTCCAATATCATAAAACAAGGATAAGGTAAACAGATAATAATTCACAAATATATTGCATTAAATAACTAACTATTACATTCATATGGGTTCATAATATATATATATACATACATTTTAGCATTACATCAAAGGAGGCTCATGGTGGGCCATGGTCCAAATACTAAATACTAAGTACAAGTTTAAATGGCAAAGCCTAACTCAAAAGAAATATCTGCGAAGATCTTGCAGGCGATGGTCGCTACAAGTCCCAAAACAGCTTCGTCTTGCATCCCACGTCACACGTCCGCTCACAGTGTTGGGGATCCACGCTCCACTCCACGGATCTTATTTGTCGAGATCTGGTGGCGATCTGGAAGAACAACTAGGGTGAGAAATGGAATTTCTCAGTAGGACTCGAACCCGACACGAAAGTGTCATCATCATCGTCCCAGCCACTTCGGTTTTATTAATGAAAATAGTGAGCATGCATAAAGTTCAATTCTTGGATTTTCGAAAACATGAGTATCCGAAGCGGATTCAATTTTAACTTACTCTCTAATCATTTATATCATAACATACATGGGCATAAGTATAATCATATAAAACACACATGTTCATGCTATAAGATTCTCTTAACTTCTTTCCCTTTCTAGGGTTTTGGACCGAAGTCCCTTTTTCTTTTCTTAATTTGACTTTATCTTTTCACCCACTAAACATAAGTGGTAATGAGCTCATACCGTGGCCGCCACCATAGAATTCGGTACTTACACTAGCTGGGTCATGCCATGCCTCATGTAAGACCTATCCCCTATACTCACACTAGCTGGGTCATGCCATGCCTCATGTGAGTCGTGGGTGAGGGGAGCTTACTTTGGGTCACCTTCCCTTTTGAAGGATCACACCCTTAGTTTACTTTCTCTTCTTATTAAAGTTTATGATGCAAAATTATTCTGATTCTTTTCCACATTTAGGCGTTACGTATCGCCGTCCCTAAATGTGGTTCCTTTATGAATCGCCTCCGGGCGTTACGTATCGCCGTCCCCAGGGTGTTCATATTTATTAATCTTTTCATGTACATCATTAAGCATCATATTATCAACATATCATATTCATATCCTCATGATTCATCATAATATCGTCATTATATCATTATCATCCTTATCATCATCATAACACTATCATAATCATCATCATATCACATCATCATCATCATGATCATCATCATATCACATCATCATCATCATGATCATCATCATATCATATCATCATCATTACTCATCATCATCATAGCATCATGCTTGCACATAAACATAGGCATATTCTCAAGCAAAGTTTTATGAGCTTAGCTTAGTAAATTTGGTGCAAGCTTTTAATTGAGATTGTCTCTTGTGTAAACTTCTTTTATTAGGCTTAGTGCCAATTTTATCTATTATCCTTTTTGAAACCTTTAGATTGAATTATAAAAGTTTTTCCAATGCTTAATGTAAGGGTATTAATGTCTTAAAGCTTATTTCTCCTTATTCTTTAACTTTTAACTTAACCAGTTTTACTTTTACAGTGGGGCAGTAACTTTGAAAATTCACCATAATTTCATCTTTTACTCTTTTATTTCGAATTTTTGTGTGGATATACTTCTCTGAGTCTATTTTTAAACAAAAGAAACCCCACTTAAAAATTCATTTTGTAGCTTGAGTTATGCACATTTTATTCTGACTGTTCAGTTTCTAAGTTCACTCCCGGTACAGTGGATTGTTACTGCTCATTATAATTACTCAGAAGGAATCTGAGAAAACTGTTTTATGGGTTTGTTCCTCTATGTCTTAGCTTTCATTAAAACTTGGTCTCACTCAAAAATCATTTTTGTAGCTCGAGTTATACACATTTTAGTGTAGACTGCCCAGACAGAAACCAATCCGAGAACAGTCCACTTTGAAAAATCATATCTCACTCATTTTAACTCCGAATCTTATGTATTTTATATGTATGGAAAGCTCTTTGAGTCTAATTTCATAGAAAAATAGTTTCGTTCCATTTTGAGTTTTGTAGCAATAAACATACCGCACGCTTTACAGACTGCCAGAATTCCAGATTCACTAGTTTTTGAGTTTTTCACTTCAAGCTTATGGAGAAATTGTTATATCCCTTCAAATCACCATTTTCATGTTTTAACTCATCATCATATTCAAAGTTTGAGTCACCAAATCAGTATTTTGAACCAAAATAAAGCAAGAGACATAAAAATCATCATACCACAAAATCTCTTTTCAAAACAACATTTTCATCAAGGCAAGAACACTCATAAGGCAAGATGTGGTCATGAGACCCTGAAGCAAGTCCTAAAACCACCTAGCTATGAAGAGCTTAGGGGTTCTAGTTCTTGAAAAACATATGGAGAGGAAGGGTTAGAGTCACTACCAAATGGGTTTCTTGAGGAGTAGAAAGAGTTGATGAGTTGGAGATGACCTTCCTCCTCCTTGAGCTTGATAATGGGGCTAAGTGAGTGTTTGTTTTGCTTCCTCAAGAACCAAAGAGGGTGGTCCTTGAAGGGTTTGTGAGGGTAGTGATAGGAAAGAGGGTGGTGGTGGTGGAAGAGTAAGAAGAACAAGAAAGAAAGTAGGAAGAACAAGGGGAGGTTGAGAGGAAAAGTAGTGGCTACTTTGTGTCTTTGGAAGAGAATGGAAATCACAAATGAGAGTGTGAGGAGGGGCGTTAGTTGGCGCAAAATGGGGGGATGAGGGCTGATTGGTTTAGCCTCTCTAACAAGCAAGGGCAAGTAGGTGAGTTTAACTTCTTTTTCAAGCAAGAAAGCTAGGGACCTTGGGATAAAAGGGTGAGTTGTGTTTCTCTTGAATCTTGGTCTTGGGTAAAGACTATTTAGTGTCTTCTCAAGTGGTTAATGGCATGAGCTATCTTAGGATTGGCGTTGGATGATTGTGATTACTCAAGTGTCACAATCTTGATGGAGGAGAGTACCATTCTTGTCATGACTTAAGGAAGCTACTAATATGGACTCTTGATCTAGTGGTGTATGATGAGAAAGTAATTGAATGGTTGGATGTGGCTCTTGCTTGGACCAAACTTTCAAACAATAAAATAAAGGGAAGTTTCTACATCTTTATAATTGTTGTAATTATCTAGATGTTAATTAATTTGATTAGTTAAATTGCTCTTTAACCAATTTCGGTTAATTACCTCTTTAAGACATTTTTCCCTCTTAAAAGAATTGATCTTATGAATTATGTAATTAAGGTTTAGAATAAATCTATCTCAATTGGTTAAGGTAGAATAATTGTCTTATGCTTAATTAATAAGATTGAATTAGCTTAATTATATTTCTAAGTTGTGAACTAATGGGGTTTGAATAATTAGGTTTTAATTAAACCATTTAGTGCATTATTATTCAATTATTGACTTGACTCCATTCACTAAGCTCTTGCTCATCGAGATTAGCCGATTAATTCTCAGTTAATCGTTAACCTCTCTAATTAGCCAGGATCACTGAACTAATTAGCTTAGACAAAATTTGGGGATGTTACACGGTAGGGCGGGGTGGGTTGACTTGTTTGCCATTACTAATCAACAGCAATTGCTGTTGCTATGGGACTGGGTACAGATGCATAACTTGTACCCGAATTGTCTTCAGTTAAAGCTATGTGAACTCCTACAGTAGAAACTTTCCCGTTACCCTCATTGTGCATTGAATCTTGATAGAAAACAACATATAAATGCAGTAGAACCAAACAAACAGTAACAAATAAAAATTTTTCATCACATGAACATATTTATATATTCATATAAATAGTGAACATGAATAAAACCCTAACTAATAATATAAATAAAATTATACATCACACGAGAATACGATACTCTAGGATGATAATAATTTATATTTTTTATTTTTGAAATATTAATACAATGAATATTAATTTAGTATAAATTATAATTTTATATTAATTAAAAAAAGTAAAAAGTGTCGATTCACATCAACACCGTGACTATGAATTCGCTAGTGCATAATAATCTACACATTTCACTCCTCTTCCTCTGACTCTTCTTATTAATTTTCCAAATGCATCACAACAACAACCACCCCATAATTCTCGTCTATTTTCAGGCGACTCGTATTCCCCATTGAAATGGTCTATCCTTTTTTGGGCTCATCACCAAAACACTGTCTTACTTGATTGAATCCCTATCAAAACACCCATTTCTAGGTTTCTCAACAAAAAAGTTTTAATCCTTTAAATTTTTCTCATTTCAAGGAGGACCGAACCACGGGTTTTCAAAACGACAGAATAAGGATTAACGTGGGAGGGAAAACCTTCGAAACGACATCAATAACGCTCGCCAACGCGGGCCGCAACTCCATGCTCGGTGCAATGTTCGACGACACCTGGAAGCTCCCATCAACAAAAAACGACAATGACAATGACAACGATGCTCGGCACCCCTTCCTCGACCGTCATCCTTGACTTCCTGCGTACCGGCGAGCTCCACATTTCGGCGGCAATCCCAGAGAAGCTCTTCTACCGGGAGGCTCTCTACTATGGCCTCCTAGACCGCGTCCGTGCCGCCAAGTGGGGCCCCTTCGACCGCAACCGCCTCAAGCTCTCGCGTTCCCTCGCCTGCCGTGCCCGTAGCGATAGCCCTGTCATCCGTGGCAGCCCCGACAGTGGCTGCTGCGTGGCGGATGGCTTCATGGTCTATGCTTACGACTGGATGATGGACGAGCACCCTCCAATCAACCTCGACTATCAACAAGTCGACGACGTTCAGTGGGTTAACTCTAGCAACGTCGTTGTCGGTGTGAGTGCTTGCCAAGATAGCAGCGGCGGCATTGGGCTCTTCAATTCGCGGACCGAAGAGCTTCGCAGTAAGTTTGAGGAGTGTCACGAAGGCCAGGCGAGGAGCTACACTGCAGGAGCATTGTGCTTCAATAGGGATAACAAGATTATGTCGAGCGGCAAAGGGAGTAGCAATGAGTACGGTGTTGGAGTATGGGACCTGGTGACTGGGCAGCAGCTTCTTGGGGATGCTAATAAGCTTCAGTGGTTGGATGGTTGCAACGGTTTGCTTGTGGCCACTTTCTTTCCCGATAGTGGAAAGATTAACAATTACATTAGCCTCCTAGATTTCAGGGAGAAGAGGATTGGTGTGGTCTTGGTCTAACGTTCAGCTGCGGGTTAGGAGAGATATTGTTGACCATAGGCATTTCTATGCCGCTGTGGCCACAGAGGACAACAGATTCGTTTGGGTTGCAGATGTGGCTGGGACTTTAGGGTTCTTGGATTTGAGAAGCTCAGATGCTACCACTGCAGGCATAAAGTGGAGCCCTAACATGAGATACATGGGCAAATCAAAGAAATTTTCTGACCCCAAGCTGGCATTGCATGGAGGGCAACTCTTCTCTTCATTCAATGATTGCATTTCGGTGTTCAATGTTTCTGATCGAGTTTTGACGGCCGTGCTTAGGAGAAACTATAATGACTTAATATGTGACATTTCCATTGGTGGAGATAGGCTCTTTGCTCTTCATGAAAAGGAGAATGTTTTTGATGTATGGGAAACTCCAACACCTCCCATTATTTGATTCTTTATAGACTTACATTACAGTTGTTTCTCCCTTTGCTTACTATACCCTCATTCCTTCTTCCAATTTTTTAAAGAGTGTTCTTAAATTTGTGTAGATAAGAGGTTTATTGGAGTAGCAACTTATAACTGGCATACAAGTTGTGGGTTTATATTAAAGTACAAGGTTATAATGAGGCTTGTGCATTAGTACAAGATGCATGATACACTCTTTGCCTATTTCATTTCTATGTTAGTAGTACATTTTTTTATTCAGTCACATTAATTGGACAAGAAATATTGTTTCCACGTAAAAAATAGATATAGCGTGGAAATAAGAAGAGAGAAAGATGCAAAGATGACGAGTGTTAAAAGAGAACAAGATGATTGTATCTTTCTTTCTTTTATTATGTCCACACTATATTTGTTTTGCATGTATAAATGTCATTTTCTAATTTTACATAGCTTTTGTAGAAAACCATTTCAAAAAATGAGAAGTCATGTATAAATAAGTAAAGACTTCAATTTTATATATATATATTTGTAAATTTGGTGAACATATTTCTCATTCATTATTAGATATCTTACAGTATATATAATATGCACCAAAAATATAATTAAAATCCTCAATTATGTACATATAGATCGACATATGTCTAAAGTGGTGTCTAAAATATATGTTCAGAAAATATTGACCATTTATATTCATTTTTAATGCAAAGGTCACTTCAATATGTCTCTTTTTCGTTTAGCATTGATTGGCATAGGATCTTTCTTTCTTTCTTAATTTTTTAAATATTCTTTTGATCATTTCATGCACAATGAATATGGTGTATGTTCTACGGCCTTACACTACCTAGCCTCAAAAAGTAAAAGGGATGTACGTTACTTATCTTATTTGAACATCAAAATCTAATACCAAATATAATATTCCTCTCACATAAATATATAGTATATTTAACTCTTCAATATATGTGTAATTTGACACTCACCAAAACTTATATTATGTCTATATGATATGTATACAATATGGGTTTTATATAGGCAATCCCAAAAAGGTCCAATCCTTTTTGGGTTCCAAGATGGGTCCTGAAGGAGCCCATATTTGAGGAAGCTAACACATTCAAAATAAAGCTCCCTCCACCTAAGGAATAAGATCTTTAAAGTTCGTATGATTTAAACCACTCTCAATTAGGGCATGCATAACCTCAAACATGTTGGAGGGCATGATTCTGATAGGATAAGGATCTCCCAAAATAAGGAACCTAATCCATGCATATACTCAATTCATCTATATAACCAAGCTACTAACCCATAGCTCAAGTGGTATGTATGAAGTACAACAACCTCTTGAGGTTTCTTGAAAAGACACTAAACTCCAAACTAAAAAAAAAAAAAAAAAAGACACTCCATGTCACGACCCTCCATGGGCCATGACCGGCATCCCTAGCAAGCCTAACAAAAAATTTACGTAAAAACTGACGGAGTTTCCCCTAAAACTAGGACATTCCCAATTATACAAAATCTACAAAATTATCCAGACAATCTAGTATAACTTAAACACAATTATACATATCTATGTACATACATACATATATATATATATATATATATATATATATATATATATATATATATATATATATATATATGGTTTGGAAACCTTACATACATAAGACTATCAAAAAGAGTTGTGTAGCTAAAGTAAGTTCAACAAAATAATACACATTTGCTTCACTAAGCCAAAATGAAAAACTAGATTGATACAACACAATTCTAATCCAACCCCGGACCCTGCTTGTAGTTCATGGAGCACTCTATCAACACAAGCCATACATGGCTATACAAACAATAATCCAAAAGAGAAGTCAAGGCCCTTCCAGTGGGCTCACAAAAAAGGGACAAGCAGAAATCCTATTGAGCAGGAGGAGTAGAACCCGCCTCAACGGCTAAATCTAAGATACATAAGAAACCACAGGGTGAGTTATAAAACTCAGTGAGAAATAATGTACTCATAGGTGGCATGAGACAAGCAAAAACATCTAAACTATACTTTAAATTATGAAGATGGAATTCAAAAATTTTCTCCCAACAAAAGAATCTCTAAAATATTGAGTTCATATTATGATAAACCTTCAAGGGAGAATCCTATTTCAGAAATAGCTGCCTAACTGGGTGGCCCTGTGGCCTAACTCCAGTAGTAAATAATAACTTCACGTCTATGCGTGTCTATAACTTCCGGACATGTTGGCCGACATGCCGAGCTAGCAATCACCTTGCTAGCTGGGTTATACGAGGTGCACCAAGGCTAATGCTATTGTCATTAGTAAACACTTCTATTACAATTTCCTCCCTTTTTGGAAAACTTTACTCATAATAAAATCCTTGTCAACAAACTCTTCTTTTAATATAACTTATACATTCTTACTATAGCATTAATGCATAATGAGAATTTAGAAAACTTTCACATTCTAACACATGTAATTCTTAAGTCTTGTCTCATGCTCATAACATTTAACATCCACTGAATGTAAATTCTAATTAGTAAACCAGAGTTTAACATAGTTTTATGAAGAATTAAATTCCAAACTAAAAATAATATAAATTTGAATCATTTTTTTTCAAAGTGGTTAGCAACATGAACTTGTATCATACATGGATAACTTCATATAAAAATTTAACTATGAGTATACTATTCACTCACAACCAAGATCCCAAATCAAGAGCTTAAGTGGGTGGTGCCTCTGAGCCAATTGGAGTCTTCCCGGAAGAGTCCAAAGCTACAAAACATATAAAACTAACATAATAAGCTTCTAGAAATCAAACTCAAACCCAATCAACACCCAAACATAAAATCCCCAATTTGAGCCCTAACCTTCTTCACCCCAAAACCCATACTCCACTCCAAGCAACAAAAAATTAACCAATCTATGGCTAAAAGGAGGTAGAAAGTATTGATAATTTACCATAAAGCCTTGAAAGGAGGAGTGGAGCAAGGGAGGAGTTTTGAGTCTCCTCCATCTTTCTCTTTCTCTCACTTCAAGAAGGTAGAGAGAGAGAGCTCAAGGAAAATAATGGTGATGGTGATGATGAAGAAGAAGATGTGAGAGGATGGATTTGTGAGGAAATCCAAAGGGAAAGATGATAAATTAAAGGGGTAAGTGAGAGTGGAGGGTTTTTAGAGAGAGGAACCCAAGAGAGAGAGAGAGTTTGAGTGAAAATGAGGGAGAGAGAGTCGAAACTCACTCAAAAAGTCGGATAGTAGGCGCCTAGGCGGCCATTTTCGGGCGCCTGGGCGCCCAACAGCCAGAAACGCCTACAATTGTGCTGATAGCGGGTGCCTGGGTGGCGGTTTCTAGCGCTTGGGTGCCCAAACCCCTGAAACCCAACATGCTGATAACACTGCTGGCGTCTAGGCGCTGGCACTCTAAAATTTTTTTTTCCACACGTATTTCTAAACATATATCTAATCCAATAACTTCTAAATACACAAAAATACTAATCTAAAAGATTATATCAAATCCTAAGGCATGACACTCCACTACATTATAAAGAAATATATATATTAGTAACTAAATAAAAGTAATATTATTATATGCTAAATAAGTATTGCATCAAAAAATGGTAGATAAATATATTTTAATAATAATTGAATGAAATACTAATTTCTTCATGAATGACATAAATAATTATCATAAAAAATCGCAATATATATCTATTTTTTGAAAAATACATCTCTCCATGTAGATTACATCCCTTAAAAAATAAAGGCAAAATGGACTTTTCAGTCTCTTAACTTCTTTTCGTATTTCATTTTGGTCGTTTAACTAATTTTTGTTCATGTCAATCCCATAATTACTAATTTTTTGTTTAATTTGGTCCTCTAACTAATTTTTGATTCATTTTGGTACTCTAACTCTTTACCATTTAGTTAAATACATACTTCTATTATAGCACCTATCAGAGCAATCTCATGTATGGTACATTCTTCCATTAAGTTAAAGATTATGCGATGGCTAAGAAGATTGAGTAGGCTGCTTAGATTATAAGACATATTTAACTTAACGATGATGAGTTAAGGGACCAAAATGAAAAACAAAAACAAGTTGAGAGACCAAAAGATCTATTTTATTGAAATGAAATCAATTATTGTTAGTGCATCTACTATATTAATTTTGTTTAAATAAGTTGCAATAACATATGTAAATAACTTCAAACTATATGAAATGTGAATCTTGTTAAACAAATTAGTAATTAATATTGTTAAAAAGCAATTCTAGAAAATATCTTATTATTATGACAATACTAGAAAATTTGTATGATAATACCTTAGTCAATTCCTTTTTTTTTTTTTTTTTGGATTTCCTAGATTATCCCTTCACCTGACAAGTGAAAGGTTAATCTCCCAGGGTATAGTCAAGCATCGAAGCGGGGACCTCTCCTAATGATTTTTTTTTTCCATACACATGAATCTCGAAATCAAACCCATGACCACATGGTTAAAGAACCGAGCTCTTTTCACTTAAACCAACATCTTGTTAGCAAAAATATTAAATATTTATGTTCTTGGAAGAATCAGGTTAGTGCAAGTTGGCCTCCTCAAGCTAGACATAGTGTTGGTGCGAACTCACGATGATGCTCATGTCAGAGAAAATTCAAGAATGGTGATTAGGGTAAATCAATGAGATGTCATATTTAGGGCTAGAGATCCCTTGTATATCGAGGGACAAGATATTCTTAACAAGAGTCCTGTCTTTTGAGGTTGTTGGCATTCCCTTAATCCTTTCCTTACTTAGATAACCTTCGAATCCATTTCCTTGATTGCAGATCAACCACTAATGATGAGATCTTCACGGGAACCTTCCCTCATTATGGGATCTCAAGCTTATTTGCGTGCAGATCTATCTAACTGATGTTTGGATCTCCTTTGATTTTGGAGTATCGTTGCGATTGGGCCTCAAACGAGCCATTTTGGGTTTCCCTAAATTGGGCCAAGCCTTTAATTGATGGGCCAAGCTATGAGGTCTACAGAACTAGTCTAGTCCACTTTATAACATTAATATAAGATAATCATAAGAATTTAATTTTAATATATTGTTAATATAAATAAAAATATATTTTAATCATTATTCTGACCTATTTTTGAGGTTGTCTAGTGTTATCCTCTGCAAGTCCGAGCTCTCGATCACTCCTTTGGTAGGGTACCTGCAAGGAACTCCGATGCTCAAGTCAAAACTCTACTTTACTTGGGCATAAGTGAAAAGGGATCAGTTACTTACCTTTGGTTCTTGCAATCCCCCTTTCCTTCAAATTCAAATTGGTGACTCCACGTCTTCCTATTCTTGTAGGATCCCCAACTGTTTGGCAGCTACCTTTAACATGTTAGCTATTTCCACCCGTTGGCCTAATTTGAATGCACTTGAGGAGGACTCCTTCTAGAATGCCTTTGCTAAGCTCTTTTTAGGCCGAGCTATAAAGCCTAATAAATTTGTTTAGCTCAAAGTGTAACACCCTCTAGACGCATGCACCATGCTCGAGTCATGAGGCTATATCTAGAGGTTGTTATGGGTGATGTGAAAAACTTTAAAATAAGAAAATATAATATATGGCCCATAAACTATACACTTCTTTATTGAATAAGGATTTACAACCCAAATATTCGATACACATAAAGTAAAATAATTACCATTCAAAAGGAATTTAACTAATATTATATATAACTTGCATCGGCCTGCAATCTTCACTTTGTAGTTATTGGACACCTACTTACGTTTCCTAAACTAGACTTAAGTCCAGGTCCTACATTGTTTTATATGTTCCATGACATCTACTACAGACTTGAAGTCCAGTTTATATACTAGATGTTGGATGGGATAGCACGAGAAGAGGGGTTGAATCATGCTTTTAAGAATCTTTCTAAGCTGAAAACCTTCAACAAAACAATTTATCTCAAGATCAAGACTTAAATTACGAAGCGATTTGTTAGTTTATAAAATTATTGAGTTCTATATAGAACATAAATAAGTTTTATTTCAGATAAAGTTTAAATAGAAAAGAGCTTAAGTGATAAAATCAAATAACAAGATATGAGATAGAAAAATCACATAAGAGATTTTTATACTGGTTCAACCGAACCACTTGCTTACTTTTAGTCCCTAACTCTTTGTTGAGATTTTATAAACTACGAGTATTCTTTGTCCAAGCTTCTCTAAGCTTCTTACAAGCGAATAATCTTTTCCCAAGCCTCTCTAAGCTTTACATATGAGTAGTGTTTTCCTAGCCTCTCCAATCTCACACTAACCACTACTGGGTTTAGATACAATTTATATAAACAATGTGTTTTTGTGTGAACACTCATACTAACTCTTTTGACAGAGAATAAACAATAAAGCTCTATGTGTGTGACTTATCTAAATTCTCAAAGAGAGAATATTTTCTAATACAGAACAGAAGAGAAGATTTTTTTTTAGACAGAAGTTACAATGAGTAACTTTCTGGTGCTACAGATAGTTGAGAAGGATGAAAGAAGGAAGCTCTTTTTACATAAGAAATATTTAAACAGTCTAACTATTCTTTCTTCGACTTCTAA
Organism: Pterocarpus macrocarpus; assembly: GCA_031439585.1. NCBI lineage: Eukaryota > Viridiplantae > Streptophyta > Magnoliopsida > Fabales > Fabaceae > Pterocarpus > Pterocarpus macrocarpus. The sequence goes on from CM062514.1 coordinate 53,595,768, forward strand.
CCTTATATAGCTTTGAGATATGACTGTTGAAGCTCGCAGGCCTTGATCCTTGTTATTCTTTTGGTCTGCTGGCCTATGACTGGATAGAGAAGAAGTAGTCTTCTTTTTTCCCATCCTTCGAAACTTACATAAAAGTGGAAAAGTAGCCATTTGTTAGTTTACCAACTGTTCAGACTTGTCAATGCTTCTTCTATATCTTGTCAAATCACCTTTTTGACTATTTTGAATGTCTATGAAGCGTGCATAGGAAGCTTTGATCGATATAACACTTCATGAGAAGTATATTTTTGGAGATATCACTTCTGGATAAAATCATCTTTCTGAATGAATAGTGTTGGTTCTCAAGGCATGTTTTCCCTTCTGATGCTATGGCTTCATCCTTTTGAAGCCATAGCATCAGAAGGGATGATACGAGGGTGCCTGCTGATCACCTCGATGCGACGAACACGATGGCTCGGAGTATAGCTGGCTACTGAGGAATGTTCCTCGGAGGGATCCTCCTCAAACATAACGGGGTGATACTTAGGGAGTGGCAGCGAAGTGGCTGCGGCCCTCAGAGTGGCCGTGGAACTCACGTTGACCACGGGAATCACAGGCTGCGACATGGGCTCAACTGCGGGCAGGTCCGGAGACATTGGCTCTATCTCAACGTCTGGCAAGGGTCGGGGGGAAATCCCAAGGACCCAACTACTGTCCAAAGTATGCTGAAGAAATGTCTACTAGGGCTAGCGAAATATCGAGCTCCTCTCCCTCATGTATACGACCTAGGTAAAAGTAGGTGCAGACTACCATGGTGGTCGTAGCCACAATAGCCTGGGCATCAGCATCGTAGGTCCACTCATGGTAGGAAGGGTCCATGCTCCATTCCACTGGATGAGCCATAGGTGTCTGGTGATGAAACAGAAAATAACTGATGAGGAACCCCGTATCAATAACTAGAGTGAGAAATAAGATTTCTCAGTAGGACTCGAACCTGACACGAAAGTGTCATCGTCATCGTCCCAGCCACTTCGATTTTATAAATGAAAACAGTGAGCATTCATAAGGTTCAATTCTTAGATTTCAAAAATATAAGTATCCGAAGCGGATTCAACTTTAAGTACGTATTCTTATTATAATAACAACATCATGGTATACATAGGAGCTTATATGACAATTTGTATCATGCATGAACATTTGAGAGTTTCATTCTTTACTTGGGTTGGACCGAAGTCCCTTTCTTTTCTTCACTTAACCTTTATTTTGGGTCTTTTTCTTTTCACCCACTAAACATAAGTGGTAATGAGCTCATACCATGGTCATCGCCACCATAAATTTTTCATACTTACACTAGTTAGGTCATGTCATGCCTCATGTAAGCCCTATCCTCTATACTCACACTAGCTGGGTCATGCCATGCCTCATGTGAGTCGTGGGTGAGGGGAGCTTCTTATTACGGGTCATCTTCCCTTTTGAAGGATCACACCCTTAATTCAATCTCTTCTTATTAAGGATTATGATGCAAAATTATTCTAAGTCCACAATTTTTACAGAATTTCGGCAGCATAACAGCTAGATCGAAGCTTCCCAAAATTTTTGCCAAACAGAGAATCCAATCACAAGACATCATCATATGTATTAATCAACATCGTATGCAACATAATCATTGTCATCATAATCATATCATCATCTTATCATCATATTATCATATTGCACATAGACATAGATATACCACATTAAAGTGTTATGAGCTTAGCTTAGTAACTTAAGTGCAAGCTTTTTAATTTGATTGGCATCTCGTTTGGTTCTTTCATTAATTATAGGGCAAGTACCACCTATCACTTCTTTTAAAACTTCTTACGTTGGATTATGAAGTTTCCATTACCTTAAATTAAGAGTCTTAGTGTGCTTAAGTGAGATTCTCATTAGTGCTAGAAATTTTACCTTAATCAGGTTTTACTTTTACTGCAGGGCAGTAACTTTAAAAATTCACCATAAATTCTTCTTTTATTGTTTTAACTTGATGTTTAATAGGGTTGTACTTTTCTAAGTCTATTTTCAAATGAAAAAGTCCCACTCAAAAATTACTTCTATAGCCTGAGTTATACACTTTTGGCTTAGGCTTGAAAGTTCATCTCGGGTCAGTGGTTTGTTAACTCCACTGGGAGTTCCTCACATGGAATCTGACAAAAATATTTTATGGGGTTGTTCCCCTATGTCTTAGCTTTTAAAAAAACTTGGTCTCACTCAAAAATATTTTGTATAACTCGAGTTATCAATGTTTTAGTACCGACTGCCCAGACATAAACACATTTGGAGATAGCCCACTTCAAAAATTCATATCTCCCACGTTTCAAAGCCAAAGTTCACATATTTTATATGTGTGAAAAGCTCTCTAAGTCTACTTTTATAGAAAATTATTTTCATCACATTTTGAGTTTTGTAGAACGAGTTATATAGTATGCATTACAGACTGCCAGAATTCCAGCTCAACTAGTTTTTATGTTTTCCATTTCAAACTTGTGGAGATGTTGCTATCCCACTTCAAATCACCATTTTTATGTTTTATCTCACTATCATATTCAAGGTTTTAATCACCAAATCAGTATTTTAGAATAAAAATAAAGTAAGATACATAAAAACCATCATACCGCATAATATCATTTTAAGACAACATTTTCAACAAGGCAAGAAAAGCTCATAGAATAAGATATGGTCATGAGACCTCGAAGCAAGTCCTAAAATCACCTAGCTATGAAGAGCTTAGGGGTTCTAGTGCTTGAAAAACACATGAAAAAGAAGGGTTAGAGTCACTACCAAAGAGAGCTTCTTGAAGAATTTGGAGTGTGAAGAAGGTTGGAGAGAGCCTTCCTCATTGAAAGCTTGGAAATGGAGCTTGTGTATCGATTGTCTTATTTCTCCAAAGACCAAAAATGGTTGTCCTTGGAGGGATTATGAGGGTGGTGATGGAAATGAGGTAGGAGGTAGTAAGGAGATTAGAAGAAGAACAAAGAGGGTTGGAAGAACAAGAGAGTAGGATGAGACTTGGAGAGAGGAGAGAGCTTTGTGTCTTGAGGGAGGAAATGAAAAATGAAATGAGGGGGGAGAGAGGGGGCTGATTGGCACAAAAGGGGAGGGGGAGAGTGATGTGATTTTGCTTCTTACAACAAGCAAGAGAATGGGAAAAAACCTTGGGGGCAAAAGAAGGAGTTGTGTTTCCTTTGAGTCTTGGCACTTGGGTAAAGACCATATAGTGTTTTTCAAGTGGTTAAAAGCATGAGCACCCTTGGGATTGGCTTAGGTGAATATGATCACTCCAAGTGGCACAATCTTGATGGAAAGGAGTACATCTCTTGTCTTGACTTAAGGAATACTATTAACATAGACTCTTGATCTAATGGTGCATGATGAGAAGGCAAATGGATGGTTGGATATGGCTCTTGCCTTGACCAAACTTCAAACAATAATTAAAAGGAAGTTTCTATATTTTCACAATTGTTACAATTATCTAAAAGCTAATTAATTCAATTAGTTCAATTACACCTTAACACATTTTTATTGAAAAGGATTTTCCTCATTAATTATGTATAGAGGGTGTGAGGGTTAATTTGTCATGTGTGATTAAGATGTAATGCTTGTCATGCACTTAGTTAATAAGGTTAGGTCACCTTGATTATATGTTCTAAATCATGAATTAACAAGGATTGGGCAATTACGCTCTTAATTGTAACTTTTAATGCATTATACTTCAATTGTTGAATTTTCTAATTAATCGTTGACTTTCAATTATCTTGTTGACTTGCCTTTAATTTACGAAGCCCTTGCTCTCGAGATTAATCGATTAATTCTCAATTAATCACTAAGTCTTCTAATTAGCTAGAGACACAGAGCTAATTAGCTTAGATGAAAATGGGGATGTTACATCTTAAATGTATGATGTTCATGTACATAATACCTACATACTCGTAGCTTCACATCACATACTTCTGTCAAAAATTCGACAGTATAATAGCTAAAATATAAAGGTCCTAAAATAGACAATATATTCAATCAACCAGCCAATTATAGCAATCATACTCATCATAGTCAATATATCAATATAACATTTCATTAGCATGGGATTGCATAAATAATTATGTCATTGAACTTCTCATAACTTGTGGAAACCCTAAATCAAGGTAACTCTCAAGTTATTCCACTTCCCTTAAATCTGCTATATTATTCTAAATTTCATCAAAATTTCACTTTAATTCATTTTAATCTAGAAATTTAATAGATTATAGGCTATTTGTCTACTTTTGAACTTCTTTGGTTTCACTAAATTGTGAGGTGTATAACTTGAGTTATTAGGGTTTTACTTAAGGCTATCCTGTGCTAGGATAGACTTGCACATCGAAACTTAGGAAATTACTAAAAATCCATTTTTCATCATTTGAATTCGAAATTTATACCAAAATGTAGCTATTTGGACCCTCTTTCAATCCCAAAAGTTTAACTCCAATTGGTTAAGTAGAGCTCAAGTTATGAGCTCCTTAAGTGGGCTATCCTATTTCCACCCAAACGGAGCATGGGTCAACTTCAAGGAATTTCTTGGGAAAATCCACTCATAATATGATTCTAAAATTTTATATGCATGATCCCCTATGTATTAACTTTCTAACAGAATTGATTTCACTTAATTTGAAATTATATAGGGCGAGTTATGTTCTTCATGTCACACTCTGGTTAGGTTAGAGGGTGAAATCCAACAGCCAACTTCTAATAGGAACTAGGGTTAATTGCAGTTTGCACCCTATATTATAGGCCATATGCATTTTACCTTTTACATTTTAAAAATGTGCATTTTGGCCCTTCTATTGATTTTTTTTCGTTAATTATGAACAAAAATATTACACAATCAGGGTGTCGGGTTGCACATTTAGGAAAGTTTAAGGGATCAATTTGTACATGATCCAAAATTCAGGGGAGTATAGTGCACTTATTTGGGGTAAAGTTCACATTTGCGAAAATGCAGGTAGTTAGGATGCATATTTTTAAAATATAGGGGGTAAAGTGCACATGTTGTATAATACAGGGGGGTCAATTAACCCTATGAACTATAACAAAAAGTCAATTGCTAACATAAAAAATGTTTCAAAATCAAGAAGTAAGTAAGTAATAGTTGAGAATCCATTCCAAGCAAATTATATGAACACCAACTTAAAATAATGGAAAATAAGAGTGGGAGGTCTCAATTCCAGAATCAAAATGGAACAGACATCTCACCAAAGGGGTTCTTCCTGTAACACCTTAATAATATTATACTATGCTTAAGTCATTTTATGGCATTACTAGTTGTTACTCTTAACTAGCGGAAATTCTTATAGTTGAAATTAGCGTAATATATGAAAATAGCTTGTAAATTTTTTTTTTTTTTTGTAAATCCTTTATGCTTGAAAACTGAGCCTTTAAGTGCTTACTTACTCGCATATATATGGATGTTGTTCCTCATATCGTAGAGTTATTAGAAGGAAGCATGAGAAAATTGAAATAACATAACACTAGACCTTAAGCCAATAATATAATCATAGATAATCAAGAGTCATCATTACACTTAATAATTATCACATATGTAATAGGTCAAATTAAGTAACATGACTTCTCACATGTTCTTAATTACACATAAACTGCCCAACTGGGGCTCTTAAGAAAGTGAAAATACTATGCTAGTCTCTCGATCTTCCTTAGCTAGGCGAAGAAACATGGCAACTCCTTGTTGTATCTAGTCAGGTACCCTCGGAAGTGCTGCCAAGGATGCCATCAGCTCCGTCTGAAGATGATACGAAAACGTAGGAGTGAGAAATATAAGATTTCTCAGTAGGATCCCAACTAGACCATTAATGTATCATCGTCGTCATCTTAGTCACTTCGGGTTTAATTATGAAAATGGTGAACATGCATAGATTCCATTTTTAAAAGGGTTTGAAAATATAGGTTCCTAAAGTGGGTTTCTTTTAATCTTCCTCACCTAAACATAATATAAAGAAACTCAAAGCTACAATATAAGAGCATATACATGTGAGAGCATAGTATAAACATTCATAACCATACAAATGAGAGAATGAAGATGCCTGCACATTCATGTAACTTCTTAGTCTAGACCAGAGTCTTTCTTTAACTTTACTTTCATATTTAACACGTGCTTAACATTTTTTACTTTTCCTTTGAAATAGAATGCTTTTGGATATGAGCTTATTCCGTGACCGTCATCACACAGTACTAAACCTGTAACACCCTACTAATTTAATATTATGATTAAGTTATAGCATGAAATTAAGTAGATTGTGTTACCGTATTAATACTCTGCTTACGTTTCATTTTCCATATCACTTTTTTTTTTTTGTTAACAGAAGAAACGGAGCGCTATATATAATGAACGTGACAGAGTTTAATATATCATAATAGAAAAGATAAGAACAAATAACATATATATACCGTCAACTGTATATGTGTGTATATATATGTATATATATATAGGAAGCCACTGCTTCAGTTTATGTACAAGTCTCAAATAGGATACATAAGTGGGGCCAGTGTACCAAAAAGACATAAGGCCCGTGTCAATCAAAACGATCCTATATGGTCCTCAGAGGACATTTCAAAATCAACTACTAAGTCTATGACCCAAACTGCGTACTGTCAAAAGAGGGTTATGCTGTACAACGCCATCTACGGCTGACCTACTCAGTCAGATAGCCATTGGCCATGCCAGGCCCGGCTGGAGAATAGTCTGCACTGGGTCCTGAGGAGGAGGAGGGTGATGAGCTGGTGGCCTCAGAAGGGTCACTCTCAGAGCTGAGCTGCACATCTGGTACCACCTGTAGAGGTGACTGCAGTGCAGATCGGCTAGTCAGTGGAGTGCTGCAGTCAGTGGGAGGTACCGGCGGAGGGTGCACCACGTGCAGTGGGACGGCAAAGTATGGGGCAGCAGGATCAAAAGCAGGATGGAGTAAAGGGACGGCAAAATTCCTATCACTAAAAAGGTAAAGATGGAAATGGCAAGAGCCGGCTATATACAGTGAGCCTACTGTGAGATCGTGGTGGAGCTGCAGGTCTGGAACCTCAATAAAGAGAGTGGCCGTCGAATCCATCGTCAGCGTCTGAGAATGATGCAGAAATGTAAAACGAGGTGAGAATTTCAATAAATTCTCAGTAGGGCTCACGTATGGTATTTAGCTGACGTTACGTTCATTCTCAGTTGCCTCGGTTTTTATTTAATTATAAAAACATGGGCTCAAACTGAACTATCCATATTCAAATAAGTTTAAGAAAATGTCTGGTCCGAGGCAAAGTTCAGTTTTACTTAAGGCAGCATAAGAAACATAATAAACTACTAACAGTAATACACAGAATAATGAGCAGAATAAACGAACATATGGCAGTAAGTGAATATAGCAGACAAACTGTAAATAGCTTGTAATGACTGTTCAATGTAATCATGCATTTAATGTAATCATGCAAAACTTATTCTTTAACCTTTCTTCATAAACTTTTCCATTACTTGGTCCCCTAGGAGTTCTTGGCCACTTTAGACTCCTGGGTAATAGTCTGCTTTTCAGGACCGAGCTCGTTCCTATACAGGAATGCCAGGTTTGCTTTCCCCGACCTCCCCACTGATCTATTCCCCTTAACTTTATTCCGGGGCTGGCCCAAGTATCATGAAACTTTCATCATAACATAATCTTTAGGTTCATCATAACATGACTTTCATAACTTTCTTGAAAATGCACATGTATCTACATGTATATCATAACTCATGCATGTACTTTACCGAAATTTCGGCGGCATAACGGAATGTGTCCGCTTCCTCATGATTAGTGCTAGTACTCAGAACACCAATTTCTCATAGAAGTCATAACATTCCATTCATACTTCAAACATTGAACTCATAAGAGCATTAGTTACAATCGGACAGAATTACTACCTCAACATAATCATTCAACCTGATTTTTGTAACTCAAGCCAAAATTTCTATTTAACTCATCTGGACCTGAATTTTGGATATGTTAAAGTGTTATGTGTCTATTTTCTAACCTCTTTGGTCCCATCTAATTTTGATAAATATAACTCAAGTTATTTAGGTTTTATCCCAGCCTGCCCTGTAGCTGGCCAGAATTACACACTTAAAAGTAAAAATCCACTAAAAATCAAAAACTAATTCAAATCATATGAAATTGGTCTTATATTAAAACTTACAGGACAAACTTTCATTTTAAAAAGGTTTCATTCCATTTGCCTTAGTAGGGCTCGAGTTATAAGCCCAGAAATTTGACCTTCCTAAACTGGCCTAGTTTGGACATAGGGCAAATTTTTCAAATTACTGGGAACAAATGGGTTGGTAACAAACTCAAAATTTCTTTGTAAGATGTTCTCCTATGTATAAACTTTCTAACAAAGTTCTTTTCACTCAATTTGGAGTTGTATAGGGTGAGTTACACCCTTCTCAAGTCACACTGCCCGGATGAAAGTCCTGATTCCTAGGTTAACCTTCAAAAATTCATATCTCTCTCAATACTAATCCAATGGCCTTATATTATATATGTATGGAAAGCCTTGAATGTCTAGTTTCATATAAAAATAGTCTCATTGGATTTAACCAGCTATAGGCGGAGCTGTACACTCCGCCGTACAAACTGCCGAAGGAAATTGGTCTTCTAGCCTCTCACATCTTCCTATCCTCACCCTTCCCTATTCCTTAATCAAATTTAAACACAAGAACGGTTATAGATCATCATATTCATTCACTAATCACATGAAGAAGTGAGGAAATAAAATCAAAATCAGCCACCCACAATCAAAACAACAAGAACAAAATGTGAACCTCTACCTCTTGTTATGTGATTAGGCTTGAGTTTGGAGTTTGAATCAATGAAACTTGATTGAGCTTGAAGGTTGGATGGATTTGGGTGAGTGAAGAAGAGAAGGAGAAAGCTGAACAAGGGAGAAGAGTGGCACAGAAAATTAGCTGAAGGAAGGAAAGGAATTGTGTTATAAAAGCTTGAGGAGGTAGTTGGCTTTGTGAGTTTTGATTGGCTGAAATTTTGTGGGTAAAGTTCAGCCATGTCTCCCTTTTTTGTGACAAAATTGCTCTCCACGTCGCCTAAAAAGTGGAACTCACTTCATTGTATCTTAAATCGGAACTCGTACTATACTTAAAGTCGGAACTCGTAAATATTGTCTGTTTATTCGAAACTTGAAAGCAAAGTCGGATGTCGGAAATCATACAGCACCTAATCACCTTAAAATCGAAAGTCAAGGACAAAAATGTGAAACCAAAATACTTAAACCCAGAAGTCGGAGCGTTACATTAACCTGAATCGATTCTAAGCATAACACCAAAGATCGGGAATCAAAACATCAATCTTATGTACCAGGAAATCGGAACTTATAGAATCTCGGAACTCCAAATTTAATCTCGGAAGTCTGTTATAGGCAAACTCGGGAACATCAATAGAAATGAAAAGCTCTTAGGAATAAACTCAGAGATCGGAACTCGTGTAAATTTTGGTTGAACTTGGAGACCAATTCAGAGTTTTGACCTTGCGTACATTTCTGGTTGAGATAAACTCGGATGTCAGATTTTGTGTCCATTAACTCGAGCCCGAGGTCGGAAATCGGAAAATATAGCCAGTCCATTTGAGACTTGGGGATGAAGTCAGAGGTCGTAGGTAAGAAATTTAACCATTTCATTGGGATTGATAAGGTCGGAGGTCGGAAATAGGGGGACGTTACAAAACCAAATCAGACTAAGCTGATATTGGTTACCTCTAAGTTGGATGGTCTGTCACCCTTGCCTCCCCTATAGAGGTTCCTTAAGTCTTTGTAGATCACTGTTTCTCACTTCCCTTAAAAAGTTATCAAAGGGTCATATCCTATTCTTTCTTTTCTTTTATTATGACCACATCTTACATGCATTACAATCATTAACAAGACATATGCGAACATACGATAGTATGACTAAGTCCATAATTTTGACGGAAATCTAGCAGCATGACAACTAGCCGAAGCTTCTTCAAAGTGTCAATCATGAAATTTCAACCAACAATAAACTATATCCATTCTCATATCATCATATCAATCATTCAATCATGAGACAATGCTAAATCAAACTTGTCATGCATAATGCCTAATGGCATCATACATTCATACCCTAAATGGTGTTTATAGTTGGGTTATTCTTTGTGAAAAGTTTTATGAGCCTTCATATGATTTCCCATGTTTACTCATGAGAGAATCACATAGTTAAAACAAATGTGTGTATAGTCTTTTAGTTACTCAATGCTTGAGTGAAGTTACTCTTTACTTAGGTACATATCTTATGGAACACTTTGTTTGAGTTGATTAAGTTAAGTAATTATTTCCTTTTTTTATCTTGAGACAGTGCACTTAGTGATTCTTAGGTTCATGGTATGCTCAGAGGCCCTAATCATACTTCTATTTCCAAAAGGATTTTGAGATCCTTCAAGTCCCTTGGGTCATAACAACGCATAACTACACTCATGAACCGAATAACACTATGTTCACCAATCATCAAGAGATAGTTTTTATTTTCAACAAGTTACAAGATTCAAACTTTACTAAATGGCGTAGCAAAATTTCATCTTTATAATTATAAAGTTGCATACTTTATTAAAGTGATTTTTTATTCTTTATGAAAGTATGAGTCTCTAAAATTATATCCTTATCTTAAAGATTCAACCTTTATAAGGAAAATGCTAGGTGCTAGCCTTATAACTAAAAAGTATTATTATTTAAGAAAGTCAACACTTTTAATCATTATAAGACCATCAAAGTTCCAACTTTATGATTTCAAGTTGTCTTAAAGTCTAAAAGATTCTTTCTTGAAGCAAGATTAGAACTTTACTCAACACTTCCATTTCAAGATGTAACCTTTACAAGATTAGAGTGCAAATCTACATCTTTTTGACTTAAAAGTTACATTTTTTTATTAAAGTTTGAAACTTTATGAAAGGTCTTGTTTTCAAGATTCAATCTTTAAGATATAAAGTGACAAGTTTTCATTTTTATGACTTAGAAAGCTTCATGTTCTAAAAGGTTTAGACTTTTACACATATTCTTATCTTCAAGAAGAACAAAATGAAACCTTGTGACACCTATAAAAATAGTGCCACTTTTTATGCATTAAGAAGTAAACTTTTAAACCTTTATACTTTTGGAATGTTCATAGTCTTATCAAAATCATAAGAAAGATGTAAAGATGAGGACTTTTCCAATCTTAAGTTCATAAAAAGGAAAGAAATTAACTTTAAACCAAAACCACCAAAAATCATCATGAACTCAAGCGTCAAGAAAGAAAAATAGAAACTTTAAAGCATTTCAAAGAGAGAAACTTTCAATAAACAAGAATAACTCATGAACAAGATCAAGAACATATTTTGCTAAAAATAGAAAACTTTTAGGGCATTCATGAAGAAAACTCAAGACATCCACATGAACACCTATGAACAAAGTTCAAGAAGCAAACTTTTTTTTCTAAAAAAGGAAACTTTCTCAAGTTCTCACTTGAAGATCTTGGCTATGGTGAGAGTCAAGCTTCAAGCTTCTTGAGTAACAAAAAGAAAAGAGTAGAGATAACTACCTAGAGTGAAAAGTGGCGTCCTAGCAAGAGAAGAAGAAGAAGATGAAGACTCCTCCTTTGTGGGTGATGGTGGTGGTTTTGAATAAGGAAGGTGAAAGCTCTTGAGATCTTATGAAAATGGAGCTTGTAGTGTGTAGATCTTGTCTCCAAAGACCAAAAGATATGGTCTTTAAACGGTTTGGTGAAGAAAGTTTGGTTATAGAGGTGGAGAATGATGAAGATGAAGAACAAGAAGAGGAAATGTAGAGAGAGGTTGGAGAATTTGAGAGCTTAGAGAGAGAATGAAAGCTTGCAAATGAAAAATGAATGTGTATGTGTGTGTGTGTGTGTGTGTGTGCATGTGCATGCGTATGGCCGTAGGCTTCTTAAGGGTGGAGGGGAGATATTTTGTGTCATTTTGTGTTATCTTGTGTTAATTAGTGATTAAGGGGACAAATTGGATGATGAGGGAGACAAAACATAGTCAACTCTTACATAAAGTAGTCTTGTCTAATGCTTTTTATTTTAGTGACATCACCTTTGCTTTATTGTCTAATTTACTAAATTTGAATTTAATCATGTGATTAAGTGCTCTTACAATTTAATTAACATGATTAAGCAAGGATTAGTAATTAACACACAAGAACATGATTAACAAATTAATCTTGCGATTAAGCTTAATTATGCTTAATTAAACTTAATTAAGCTAGTTACGTGTGATTAGTGCTTAATTAAGCTATTAAGCATTTGACTTGCTTAATTAGAGATTCTCTAATCTTAATTAAGCCTTCTCTTAGCTTTTCTCCTCAAAGTTGACTTATAAACACTTTGTTAATCCCTTAATTAAGCCTTAATTTCGTAGTTTCTCATTAAGTGCCTAATTACTCAAGGTTACTGAGGCAATTTAGTACGATAGGAAATTGAGGATGTTACACTTCCCAATAGATCGACGAGTTGCCCACCTATCTGGGCTTGACAAATCTGAATGTGTTGGCCAAACACGCCGGGTTAGCAATACCCCTGCTAGCTGGGGTTTGAACCAAGGTACACCAGGGTTAGCTATCAACGACCTCTAGCTACCGTTTTCTGTCAAAGATCCCTCCTATAAAAACTAGTTCTTCAAACTAAATGTAATTCTCGAACATATCTGATATCAAAATTTGTAATATCAACTCCAAATATTATATCAAGTCATCAGAATACAAGGTTAACCATAACGTTTCATAATCCTCAAATAATCAGATTTCAGAGAGCCAATTCCCAAAATAACAAAACATATCAGTAAATGAACATAATGACTCAATTAGAGTGTAAAAAGACAGATATTGTTTTTTGGTACTACGTATCCCACGTGCATAGCATTAGATATCATAATAGGATAAGTAACTTTTAAAATTCAAAGAGAGTATTGAATAAAATAACATTTAACAACTAAATTATCAAAATATATATTGATATTGAAACAATTTAAAATAAATTATAAATATATTATCACTCACTGTGTCACGAAGCCAACAGTTGATTTTTCATGAGTATATAATGCTACGAGGATCATTAATCAACCATAGATTAGTCTTTAGAATTGAAAGTTAGCCTAAAGTAGCTACTAGACACAAAATCCCCTAATTCCTCTTTTCTTCCTTAATCCTTAGTGAGCATAATCATAGATTCAATCTTTTCCAAACATATTAAATTAACACAGCAATTTATTTATCTCCTGTGAGTACACCATATTTAGATTCTGTGAGAGCAAAGAGAGAAATAGAAAAGATTGAGCTAAGCTTTTGGACAACAAGGTTCAAGAGTTCCTGCGTATCTTCTTGGTTTGGCCTTGAGTTGGTTTGCATATTTTCTACCTTTTCTAAGAGCCATGACAACTATAAAGTTCCAACACAAGATCTCAACCACAATGCTAGATGTCAGGGTCAAACAGAGAATAAAATTGGTTAATAAAAAACCACTTTAGTTCTAATAGTCTCAAAAATGTCAAAGCTTTAGCAACAAGCAAGTAATGTCCTAGCAACACATTCACATAACCCACCAAAAGCCAAACCAACATTTTTTTTCCCAGATTAACAGCACAAACAAATCAGTTTTCTCATAAAAATATGCTTACATATCAAACCAAAAGATATTCTTCAAACAACAACACCTAATCTCAACACCCTCAAGAACTCAAACAATAATTGAATAGAGAACTCACAAACTCGAGGTGGAGGCTGTAACTGTGGGTTCGCTAAAGGAAGTAGGAAGTTGCCACAGGTCATGTCGTTGTTATGCATGCTTCAATCCGGTGTTGCCGCTTGGTGGTCCTACCAGAGAGGAGCCACAACCAAAACAAGGAGGAAGAATGATAAGGCGGTGAGGGTGCCACGAACAAACAAAAATAGCGAAGAGAGGAAGAGCTCATGGGTGGTGGTGGTGGCAGCGAGAGAGCCTGACCAACGATGGTGAGGGAAGGAAAGTGACGGTGGGGTGAAGGGGAGAAAGGGGTTGAGAAAGAGAGAGACATAGTGAGAGAGAGAGTTAAGACAGAAGTAATGATGGAGGGATGCATTTTTTGCGATGTACTACGCGACGCATATGGAAAAAGTGAGGAAAACGATAAAAATGCTTGGATGATGGGTCCCACATGATCATTGTTACTTTTGTTTATTTTTGTTTTTGCCTAAAAAGTTACCAGCATATTATTAGCATTTTCAGCAAAGTTACCAGCATTTTTAGCAAATTTACCGGCTTATAGAATATGTCGGTAAATTTGCAAACAATGCTGATCAATTTGCCCAAAACACTGGTAACTTTGTATTATACAATATGCTGGTAAATTTGTCCAAAATACTGGTAAATTTTTCAAAAATGTTGGTAAATTTGCTATTATATAATACATTGTAAATTTGTCAAAAACATTGGTAACTTTGCTATTCTACAATATGTTAGTAAATTTGTCTAAAATGCTAGTAATTTTGTTGAAAAAGCTGGTAAGATGCTAGTATATTCCTGGATAAAAAAAATTAAATAAAAGTAACAATAATCATGTGGGACCCATTAGCCAAGCATTTTTATCGTTTTCCTCACTTTTTTCTATATGCATCGTGATTTTGTGCGTTCACCAAACATTATTCTTGAGATAGGGATTAGAGATAGTGAGGTGAGAGAAGTAGAGAAAAGGATCAAGAAAGAATGAGAAGGAATAAGGAAGAAGGAAAAAGAAGGGATCTAGAGTGGTCCACCTCACTAAAGGTGTTGGCAGTCTAAGCTGATTTTCTATTTATATGTTTTCCCCCTTATCCCTATACATACTCTTCTTTAATTCATATTTTATTTCTCTCTAACTAATTTAATTCCTGTATTACTATAAAGCTTAATGGGAAATTTTAAAAATTTCTCATTATCAACATTTTATTTTGAACAAACATTTTATCTTAAATAGGGTATTACAAAAATCTTATGGATATATCTACTAGATTTAATATTTTAAGCATTAATAAAAAATATTATTTACTTTTTTAGTTAGTAAAAATATAACAGATATAATGATTTAAAAAAATAGGATTGAACAATTTTGTGATAATATTTTGCTGAAATCAAGTTGTCAGAATGATATAGTATATTATTGATTGTTAGATGAATAAGTGTATTCTATCTACTCATTTCATCTAATTTTTTTTCATAATTTCTATATAAATTTTGACAAATTTATTTTGACTTAGTAGTATTACTTATCACTATAATGAAATAAAATTTTTAAATACATTAACTATATTAATATATTTGCTATCATAAATGTTGAATAATGCACGGTAAAATACACTAGCCTCTTTTTAAAACGAAGGATATCTATAAAAAATATATATATGTTAAAAGTCCATGGCTTCGATACTCAAAAAACTTTTTTATTTACCTAATTAAATATGAAAAAGTTTCCAGACATAAAAAAAATCACTTTTGAGAGACTTGTTTGAAATTGTTTTTATTTTTGTGTTTTTGAAAAATAAAAAGATAAAAAAAATGATAACTTTATTCTAAAAATAATTTTTTAATAATAAAAATAGAAAATATGTTTGGATAGTTATTTTTAAAAATAAGTTTTAAAAATAATAAAACCAAAAACCTGTTTTGCAAATGAAATTTTAAAAATAGCAAATAAAATGACAAATGTTATGATGCACTCTGGCGATCAAAGTGCGCCATACACCACCATAATCGAAAGGATAGAATTGAAACTGTATTTATACACCACATACAAGGGATCCATACTAAAAATCTTCTCTTTCTCCCTCATTTGCTACCAGTGCTCATCTTCTGCTTTGTAATCTTCACCAACAATTGTTGCAACCAAGCACAGCACAACAACCACAACCTCCCCGCAACTGCACCTCTGCAAAGCCGCTGCAAGGTTGTTCGTTGTTGTGTATGCCGAAGCCAGCGCGGAAAGATGGGTGCTGCTATTCCCGTGTGTGCCGTCGTTGCTCCTATGTGTTGCTGGAAAAAGAGAGAAGGGGCAACATCCCTATGCAAGAGAGAAGATGAAGATGAATGGGGAGACAGGTCAAGTTCTAGCCTTCACAGGCACCAGTCTCTGCTACCATCACTGATGAAGTGATTCGCTCTTAGTGGCTTTTGGCTTTGCTATGGATTGCAGCTTCTGTCCTCCTTTCACCAACCACATTGCCGTTAGTCGCATCCTCCGCCATTGACCTCCACTTTGTCGCATCCTCTTGCTCCGCCGCACAACGATGCTACCTTTGCCCCTGGGAGCCTCTACCTCTGTACCCATGATTGCTAGAATCATCCTTTCCTTTGTCCCTTTTGAGCTGCCAGAAGTGCAATCGAAGAAGAAGAACGGAGACAGAGGAGAGGGGTCAGTTAATGAGAGAGGAGGCCAAACAATTCCAACCCGATTTTGCTCCCGTGAGGTTGAAAGAGAGTGTGAGAACAATAGAACAACATATTTACAAATGTGCCACCGTGTTCTCATGAATTTTCCAAAACAAAAACCAAAAACATCTTTTATATGTTTTCTAATTTTTGTTTTTAAAACACAAATTGTATTTTTGATTTTAAAATCAACGTAGAGAAAACAAGATGTCAAACAACTTTTTTTGTTTTTAAAAATCAAAAACTGTTTTCAAAAACAGTTATCCAACAGCCCGAGGTTTTTGTTTTTGTTTTTATGACGAATGACGAACAATCATTTTTAAGGGTTAAAAAGGTAAGTGCCCGGCGTTGCAACTGCAACCATTCATGGTGTCACGTACCGAAATACAAACTCAAAAAGTGTTACCTAAAGCATTCGACCAAAAAGAAAGAAAATGTCACATGAACCCCCACATTGAGGCAATTTCGTACGCGTTGGCGCGCCCCGATCAAAACAAAGTTGAACACAAAGGTACCTCATTCTTTCTCTTCAGTTTCTGCTTCTCCTCTGAGCAACCGTACCGTCCTTCATAGAGGTGCGAAACTCTGCGAATTACTATATATATTCATTTCCCATTCTCAATTTCAGATCACCGTTTTCATATTCCCCCTTTCGTTCCCTCTCTACTTCTTTCCGCATTTATATCTTCTTGGTATCACTTTTTTTCCCCTTACTTTTTCCCCTTTATATTCTCCGCAACTATTTTCTTTCTACCGAAGCTTCGTTGATACGAGCTCAGGGTTCCGCATCATTCGTTATCACGATCTCGAGTGCCGGCAAATTCGTTGAGGATTGTTCTTACCTTGTTTGTTATGTCATTGTGTTTGGGAAACACGTGGTTAATTACGCGCAATTAATCACCACATTAATTGTTACTCTCTCTTTTTAAAAGTTAACATTATAATCTAGAATAATTTGTTGCTCGGTATATAGGGGGAAAAGAAAAAAATCAGCGTAGAAGTTTCATGTTTCTGACTATTTGAGATTATGCAAACATTTTTCAGTTTAGAAATGTGAGGGTGATGCTTAAAAAAAGTTTGGTCTCCACCTAAGAAGCAAGCAAGTGCAGCTTTCAACTTCTAAATAATGGAATTATGGAAATGGCATTCGACTGGAACAAGTACTAATTTCGTTCTTAAGAATTACTAATCTCAGTAAATGGAAGGGTCCACCGCATTTGTTTATGACATAATTCTTACAAATGCTGGCTCTTGTGAATGCCTTTGGTCATGTCTTTTCCTTTACATCCTCATTTGTGATTGTGTTTTGTTGTTGTCCTTATGCGCAGCTGTAGTTGACCCCGGAGGGTGCTGAGAGTGATTGTTACAAATTACAATCAACTGTTTCATTCCAACAGCTGGCTAATTTGACGAAGAATAGGCGACGTATGAATTATATGATAAGATCTGAAGGGCCACTTTTGAATTTGCTGCTAATTATGAAATAAAAGAAAGGAGATACGTGTATGCTACAGCAATTAAGTAGGATTGTTTGTTGGTGTATAAGTAGAAGCTGGTGGCCAACAGAGAGGCTGCCTGATGTAATGCAAGACTCTGTCAAAGTCAGGCCAGTGGCTATGTCGGAAGCTGTACAGGAGATTGCCATCTACATTCATAGGTTTCACAACCTTGACCTTTTTCAGCAGGGGTATGCATCCTCTTCTATTTTCTTCTTTCTAATTTTTATTATGAATTCCTACTTCGTTAACTGATGCATATTTTGTTTTATATAGATGGTATCAGATTAAGATTACTATGAGATGGGAGGACAATGAAAATATGTCTTTTGGAATTCCAGCTAGAGTTGTTCAATATGAAGGTAATTTGCCCAAATCATGCTCTATTACTCATGCTGTTTGAGGGAACTGGTTTATGTATTGTATAGCTACATATCTGATCAAAATTTGCCAATTATAACCATAGTTGAGCTGTCTATAGATGTTCTGTGTTTTCTTTTTTGCTTGTTATCAATAGAATCTTCAAATTCATTGTGTTTGATGTCATACAGATCTATTTAGATTTTTTATTTGTATTTTGTTTCTAGCATTTACACCATGATTTGGAGGAGATTTAATTTTATGCACCCACAAGATAGTAAGTGGGTAGGAGAGAAGGCTGAGGAATTAGATACTTTGGAATTTAAGCTTTGGTACATTGGTAAGGCAAAATCTAGAAATAGACTAGGCATAATTGTTGATAAATACTGGAAGAATGATGTTATAGATATTAAAAGGTTTGGAGATAGGATCGTAGCTCTAAAGTTTGTAGTAGAACTAGACACCTTTAATGTTATTAATGCTTATGTACCACAGGTAGGATTAGAGAGCACCACAAAATAATAATTTTGAAGGATTTAGAAGATTTAGTCTAGAGTAGTTAATCGTGCTCTATCGTGGTGGTGCGTTGCAAAGCAGCCCAACCATGCAACAGCGCTGGCGTTGTGTGCACTTCAGCATTGCGGCTCATTGTGGGTGTTTTTGCACTGTCACGGCCTCAACTGAAGGGGATGATGGAAAAACAGTCGGGCTTCCACTTGGAACGCTACATTTTTCATCCTTTGAAGCTAAATAACCTGTTTACCCTCACTTATATTAGTGAAGTTTCTATGTTGCCCTTACTTAATCTATTAAAATTTCTATTTTGTCTTCACTTAAACTGATAAAATTTCTGTTTTGCCCTCACTTAAACTGATCAAATTTCTATTTTCCTGTCAACTTACCTTCTTCAACCTCTTGATCTTTATTTTGGGTTTTCCAAGCAGCCGCTCTTTTATCTCCCTGAACAGAGCAATCTATGCTCTTTCTTACACAAACCCATGGCAGAAAAAGCGCTTAGAAAATATCTCATCATTTTTCCCACACGAAAGCTATTTTGTTTTTTTTACCTGTTTAACAACTCGTTCACCTCACAAAAGTTCCTATATTTTACACGTTGCTCTGTTTCAGCCTTTTCCAGCCAAACCCATCTATGATTTGGTAGCTTCTCCAGCCTCTAGTAATCATGTTATCACTATTATTGACTTATTGTTCTTAGTTATGTCTTATTAATGACGATTGTGCCTGTTATGTTATAACTTCAAAGTATTAATGGTGAATACATGTCAAGTTTTGAGTAGCTTTTGAGTTTTGAACATCTTTTATGTGTATTAAAAATTGTTTATATTGTCCTTGATATTTTTGAAATAGCAGTCATCCTAGTATCCGCTATATCACTATAGCGGTTTTGGGGTTGGCCGCTCTGAACCACTATCTGGGATTGACTACTATGGTTTAGTCTAGGGCATACTTTTAGAAGAAAAGTATTTTGTTAGGAGGAGATCTAAATGGCCGTGTGCGAAGGGAAACTAGTGAGAATGAGGGGTTGCATGGGAGATATGGTTTAGGAGAAGCAAATGTAGAGGGTAAGACTATATTAAAATTTTCTTTAGCTTTTGATTTTACAATAGCTAACACTTGTTTTAGGAAATGGGAAGAGCATCTTATAACATACAAGGCTGGGTTGACGTGTTCTCCAATCAATTTCTTTCTGATAAAAAAATTGGATAGAAAACTTTGCTCGAATTGCAAAGTTATTCCTAGAGAGAGAATTTGACTACTCAACATAGGGTCTTAGTTATGGATGTACGGGTTATAGGTAGAGTCAAGAGAAACGGTCAAAAGAATACTTCAAGGATTAGGTGGTGGCATTTGAATGGTGAAAAGTAAAGGAATTTTCAAAGAAGGATTCCGGAAGAGGTAAGTTGTGAGCCATAAGGAAGTGTTAACGAACTGTCAGACGAGATGGCAAAAGGGATTAAGAAGGTAGCAAAAGAGACATTTGAGGAATCAAGAGGCTTTGGACTTAAAAGTAAAGAATCTTGGTGGTGGGAAACAAGCTTGCAAGACAAGGTTAAGGTTAGAAGAGAGTGTTTTAAAGTGTGGTCCTTGTGTAAAAATGCTGAAAATTGGGAAAAATATAAGATGTTAGAAAATATAGTAAAAAGGCGTTAAGCGAAGTAGGAGCTGGAGTATTTGATGGGTTGCACCAATCCTTAGGCACTAAAGAAGGGGAAAGAAGTATTTACAAGCTAGCTAAAGGTAGGGAGAGAAAGATGAGAGATTTAGACTAGGTAAAATACATCAAGGATGAAGAGAGTAAAGTTTTGGTCACAGAACAAGACATCAAGGAAAAATGGAAGAATTACTTTCACAAGTTATTTAATGAAGGACGTGAGATCTTTTTGCACTTGTATTGGCTAAATACCAAAGAGGAGCACCGGAATTATACCTTTCATTGTAGAATTTGAGAGTTTGGGGTAAAGGAGGCTTTGAAGTGAATGGAAATGGCAAGGCAATGGGTCTTAATATACCTATCGAGGTAAGGCAATGGTCTGCTTCACTATGCCTTGTGCCAAAATCTTAACAGTACTAAACTTTCCAAACCAAGCTCGTGGAGATTGTTTTAAACCATAAAGAGAGTGACAATGTTTGCAAACTAGTCTAGACTCCCCCTGAGCAACAAAACAGGGAGATTGCTCCATGTAAATTTCGTCCTCAAGATCTTTGTGATAAAATGCACGTTTTCCTCAAGCTGCTATCCTTATAGCATTAGGTTATTCGAAGTAAGTATGGTATTGATAGGAATGAGTGGGATGTTAATACGGCTTCGCATGCCTACTCATTCTAGCCCTGGAAATTCATTTCCCATGGTTATCCTACCTTTAAGACCTTGCTTTCCTTGAAGGTAAGCAATGACTCGTGTCAACTTTTGGGAGGAACATTAGATAAGAGACTTCTATTTTTATATAGCCTTTCTATGTCTTTATCATTTTTCTTCTCTTCACAAATCTCCAATCGATAATTTTTATTATGTGCAAGATTCTACTTACTCTTAGGACTTCCTTTCTCCATAAATTTAAACGATAGAGTCTTTAGATTTAGTAATCCTTTTGGTTCTCTTGGACTCTATCATTTTCTCTCCTTGTCCGGATAAAAGGTCTTGGTCTCTTGAATTCTTTGGAGTATTTTCTTGTCATTCTTACTTTTAATTCCTAACCCATTCTTTGAACAGAATTTCCTTTTGCCTCGATAACCCCATTTGGAAGTCCAAAGCTCCTTTGAAGGTCAAATCCTTTATGTGAACAGCTATGCTTAATAGAATTAACACTAATGATATATTGCAAGTTTGAAGACCGCAAAAGGCTATCTCCCCTGATATGTGTTATGTGCGATGGTAGATCTAGTTTAGAATCAACTACACATCTTTTTTTGCATTGTTCTTATTAGAGTCTCACATTGCTTAAGGATATGGTATAGATAGTCTTTTTAAACACTTGGGTAATCCTCCCCCCATGAACTGGCTCTTGGGGTTGAGTTAGGCCTACTCAATTCTAATATGGTATTAGAGCCTGTTTCGATCTAAGGACCTGTGGGTTATGGGCCCACCATGCTTGTAAAGACTATCTATGTCATATATTCTTAAGCAATGTGGGAATCTAATAATTCTATTGCTGATTTTTTATGGAATGCTTTGTTTGGTATATTTGGTGAGTGTTGGGTGTGTCTTAGAGCTTTAGATCAATTCCTGTAATGTTCTCCATGCTCTTTGTAATATTCTTCTCTTCTTGTTAATAAAATTTTTTCTTTTATCACCCTCCCCCCCCCCCCAAAAAAAAAAAATCCAATTGAGATAAATGCCAGTGACAATATGTTAGTATACCTCAGGTTGTGAGTAAGCAACCTAAATGCACCGGGGTCTACATTAGAAAGAAGCACAAGGGGGCAACCGTGGGGGATTCTAGAAGGTCAGAAGCATTGCATCACAATGAAGGAATGCAAGGAATAGAGAATTTGGGCCTGTCATTGGGCCCCATTATTTCATAACAGAATTGCTGTGCTGTCCCTTTCTGATTGGTAGTGTGGATGCAGAGAGATTTGGTGAGGGAGTGGGTTATTTGGTGTAGGCGTGGGGGAAAGAGGGGCTCGTTCTGGATTCTAGAATTGGGCAATTTGGGAGAGACTGGACCTCTCTAAAGTTCAGGCTATTTCCTTTCATTTTCTGCTGTTCTTAGTTTTTTCCTCTTCTTCCTCAAGAGAGTCCCCACTGGATTCATCTTGAGAGTATTAATAATACTTGAGTTTTCCTTCAGTTGTGTGATCTGTACCAGCTGTTTATCACAATAGCTGCAATTGAAAGAAATATCCATACAGAAGCAATTTTTTGCTGCAGGGGAAAATGTATCGCCATAATGAAGACTGTAAGTTTGAGTATATCCTTTAGCAGCAAGATGTGCTTTGAGATGGCCAATTTTCCCATCTGGTCCTATTTTAATAACATATACCCATTGATAGCCAGCAATTGACTTCCCTCGAAGCTGTTGAATTTGTTGAAGTGGTAACTGTTAAGTATGTCATAGATCTGGATTGCATATTTAGTTTTCCAAGGATCATTCTTGGCTATGCATGAGATTGTGGTATCTTGCTTTTGTTATTCTGGAAACTTTTTGCACTTCTATATATTTTTTGTGGACCAACATATTTCTTCATATGAAAACTTTTAGATAAACTATTTCGTATTTGCTTAATTGATAACTGATAAGGCAGAAAATTTTCTGTTTTGCAGCTCCTGATCTGGGTCTTAGCAGTATATATGGTATTTGGAGGATTGATGATACAGACAACAGTTTCTCAACTCAGCCCTTTCGCGTAAAATATGCTAGGCAGGACATTCATTTATGTATGATGGTCTCATTCAACTTATCACTTAGTAGATTTGAGGTAATGCTCTCTCTGTTTCTCTCTCTCTCTCTCATTTTCTTCTTTCTACTGGTTATTGGGGGGGGGGGGGGAAGGAAATACTGTGGGATGCAAACTGTATCCTGGGTTCAAATTTATATGTTAGGATGATCCCTTAGGCCGTACCACATTGTCAATAAGGTTGGCATCACAATTGCCTGTAAATTGTATGTACACTCTAGCACAGTCAAGTGCATGCAAAGACACATGTATATAGTGCTGTTGACAGCAAAAGAACCCTGCAAGAAATCCATGACATATTTGTTATGAATTGATTCATGTTGGGACTGATTGTAATATTTAATAGGTCTAATCTGGTTATAGCGATTTAAGTTTGAGGTATAGTAGCTGTGGTTACCATTTGCTGTCTTACCTCTTTTTTTTTTTTTTTTTTTCCCGTCCTTTTTAAGGATAAGCTTATGTTAAGAGGAAAATTTTTAAATTTGTAAATTTCAAATCTTAAAGGTAGTGTTTTTTCTTACATTTTTTTCCCTTCTAAGTTGGGGTCACTAATGTCTAGAAACCAGCATGGTAGTGTTCCTAATCAGCCGAATCATGGTCTACCAGAAAAGATCCATAAACAACTTTGGTTACCAAAAAAGAGTTCTAACTAGGGTTCTAACTATGGTGAGAGCCCTCTTGTGTTAGAGCAGCAAGGTCCTATTTCACCTATTTTTGGTTGGGAGAACCAGTGCAAAAATGAAGACCCTGATCCTTTTAAATCTGGTCCTTCTTGCTTGAGTGATCAAAGGGAAAAGCATGTAGAGACAGCTGATGCAAATGGTGGAATGGCCTGCTCATTAGTTTACTAGTTCAAAGTGAAATTCAGACTCTCAAGTCTTTGGGAAATGTTGAAGCTAAATCTCTTACTAAAGAAGATGGATGGATTTATTGAGTTTCTAGTCACCCTTTCACCTTCTGTTATCCCTGTCCTCACTCTAGCCACCATTGACATTGGAATACTACAACAGAACCTAAAACCCCCAAAGCCACCCTACAACCCACCATGGCCCAACCTACACCTTTCAAACCTAGTGACTTTACTGTTTTATGCCCTACCTATCTTTGTAATGGGAAAAAATTACTTGCAATAGGCTCTAGTCATCATTGCAGCCATTGATTCTATCCAATTCCCAGCTTCAGTACAAGAAGCATTAAAGGATAAGAACTTGATTTGAGCCATGAATGAGGAAATGAGTGCATTAGAGAAGAATGAAAGATGGGAGATTGTTGAGAAACCAAGAGATCAAAAGGCTAGTAGGATGTAGGTGGATATATATTGTGGAATGGGAGTCTAATGGTACCTCAGATCGGTATAAAAAAAGTTTAGTATATATTGTAGAATGGGAGTCTGACGGTACCTTAGATCGGTATAAAAAAAGTTTAGCTCTGAAATGATATACATGGTGATAGGGCCCATAGTGCCAAGGTTGGACCCCAGATAACTAATGTATATGTGAGGAAAAGAAAGGGAATAGGGCCGAAGCCCAATCATGAGGGGTTAGGAAGTGAGGAAATCGTGAAGGAGAGATCTCAGGGGGGAGGGAATGAAATGTAACTAACAAGTGATGAGCTGGATGAGAGAGAGTAAGTGGTGAGGATGTGTGATTCCGTTAGGGAGGAGGAGTATATCTTTGTGGGGAGGGTGAGAGTGAGGTAGACATGATTTTGCTTAGTTTGGACTAGGAGGGTTCACTGAGTCCATATACTACTCAGTGTTGGTTCTCTGTTTTCCTTGAATTCCAGATCAATCCTCATTGGGTTGTTCTGTGAAAATACTAATATACGAGTCATTCTTTTCGGTACTTGTGGAGTCCCTATCAAGTGGTATCAGAGCAGACGTTCCTGGAGGCTATGTATGGTTACTACTCGATCAAATATGGGAGCAAGGATTGATAGAATTGAAGAAAGGCTAGGGGGAATGACCGCATTGGAGCAACGCTTGGAGGACATGACCATCATGTTGCAAGAGCTGCGCTAGAATCAAGATCGAACTCATGTTCGTCGGGGACGACGTCGACATGCTCCAAGCAGAGAAGAAGATGAACGGAATCGAGAGGATCGGGGAGGAGGCCATCAATCAAGGGTGCGACAGCGACCCGGACGCGACTACCAGGGGTTCGAACGACGTCACCACCAAAGTCCTGACTCGCACGGGAGCAGTGAAATGACGACCGAGGGAGTCGAGTTCCGTTGCATCGCGACTATGGGAGGAGACTCGAGCTTCCAGTTTTCTCAGGCGATGACCCATGTGGATGGTTGATTCACATTGACCGTTATTTCCAGGTCAATGGAGTGGAGGATGACGAGAAGTTGGACTCCATCTTGGTGGCTTTGGAGGGACGCGCTCTGGTCTGGTTTCAATGGTGGGAGGATCAAACGCGTTTGCCGAATTGGAGGCATTAGTCCAGCGATTCCAACCGGGGATGACTCAGAACCAGTATCGGCCGATCCTCCGCTTGAAACAAACGGGTTCCGTGATGGAGTACAGGGATGAATTCGAGCTCGTTACGTCTGGGACAATGCGCAACGTGGATCCGGAGATAGTTAAGGGAATTTTCCTCAATGGTTTGAGGGATGAGCTGCAGGCTGAGCTGCAGTTGTACGAACATGAAAGTTTGGCCCAATTGATGAAGCGGGCTCAAGTGCTGGAAGCCAGAAATTGGGCCTGGAAGGAAGGGGGAGGGGGCCCGCGCGATAAAATGGGAGGAAGTGGAATAAAAGGAGGTTCGTATGGGCCCAAGGTAGTGCAAGGACTCAAGCCAGCTGAAGTGAACAGAGTCCTTGGGGAAGGAGGTTCAGGAGAAAAAAAGACTGGAGACAGGGTAAGCAGGAGAAAACTCTCGCAAGCTGAGTTGCAGGAGAGAAGCAGGAAGGGACTTTGCTTCAAGTGTGGAGAAAGGTGGGGCTTAGATCATATTTGCAAGTTCAAGCATTACCAACTGGTGCTCATGGAAATAGAAGACGCTGAGGATGAGAAGGAAGAAAGGACAGATTCTGAAGAGGAAGAGGTTTTGGGCATGAAATACCTGCAACTATCCAAGAGATCACTGCTTGGGCTCACTTCGAACAAGTCTCTGAAGCTATGGGGAGCCATTGGCACGAGGAAGGTGGTGATATTGATAGACTGTGGAGCTTCTGCTAATTTTATCTCTAAAGAGTTAGTAGAAGAGCTTCAGTTAGAAGTGGATGAGTCCGAAATACTGTGTGGAGATGGGTACCGGGCAGCTTGAGAGGGGTCAAGGTATTTGCAAAGGGGTCACTCTTGAGGTGCAGGGAGTGAACATTACCCAGAATTTTTTCATCTTGGAGTTGGGAGGGACAGAGGTGGTGTTGGGAGTTGACTGGTTATAAGGCCTGGGGAAAATCGAAGCTGATTTTCAGGAAATGAGTTTTTCATGGGGAAGGGGTGAAGATAAGAAGCAAGTGTGGGGAGATCCAACATTGTGCAAGGTTCAGAGTTCATGGAAGACCACTTTGAAGGCCTTGAAGGAGAGTGATGAAGGCTATTGCATTACTCCCCTATTTTTAGACATGGAACCGAAGTTGGACACCCCAGTTTCCCCCGAGATGGAGGAGCTGTTGCTTCAGTTTGAGGATTTATTTCAAGCACCATCAGGCCTCCCACCGAGAAGAGATCAAGACCATGCGATAGTGTTGAAGGAAGGGGCTTCGATTCCCAATATCCGACCCTACAGGTACCCATACTATCAGAAAAATGAAATTGAGAAAATAATTTCTGAAATGCTGCAATCCAGCGTGATTAGGCCTAGTACCAGCCCTTACTCTAGCCCTGTAATTTTGGTAAGGAAAAAAGATGGGGGTTGGAGGTTTTGTGTGGATTATAGGGCCTTGAACAAGGTGACAATTCCGGATAAATTCCCTATACCAATTATAGACGAGCTGTTAGATGAGTTGGGGGGTGCTAAGGTGTTTTCTAAATTGGATCTTAAGTCCGGATATCACCAAATCAGAATGAGGGAGGAGGATGTCCCTAAGACAGCGTTTAGGACACACGAGGGTCATTATGAGTTCCTCGTTATGCCCTTTGGGCTATCTAATGCACCTTCAACTTTCCAAGCCCTCATGAACAGGGTGTTGAAACCACTCTTAAGGAAGTGTGTGTTGGTGTTTTTTGATGACATATTGATTTACAGCAAAAACAAGGAGGAGCATAGGCAACAGCTGCGGGAGGTATTCTTGCTGTTACGGGATAACCAATTGCTCATAAATCGCAAGAAGTGTAGTTTTGAGCAAGATTCTCTTGAGTATTTGGGACATGTGATCTCTGGAATGGGGGTGGTAGCAGACCCAAAGAAGGTGAATGCAGTTTTTCAGTGGCCCACTCCCACTGACTTAAAAGGACTAAGAGGTTTCCTTGGTCTCATAGGGTATTATAGGCGTTTTGTCCAGAATTATGGAAGAATAGCCTGGCTTCTAACCCAGCTACTAAAGAAAGACGGGTTCAAGTGGAATGAAGAAGCCCAAACTGCCTTTGACAAGTTAAAATTACTAATGACTACTTTGCCCGTACTGGCTGTACCCTCATTTGACAAGACTTTTGTGGTGGAAACTGATGCTTCGGACAAGGGAGTTGGAGCAGTTTTGATGCAAGAGGGAAGACCAGTGGCATATATGAGCCACACTTTGTCGGAGAGAGCTCGAAACCAATCTGTTTATGAGAAGGAACTAATGGCCATTGTCATGGCAGTCCAAAAATGGAGACATTATCTGTTGGGCAGGAAATTTGTGGTCCATACGGATCAGAGAAGCCTCCGTTTCCTCATAGATCAGAAAGTTATGAGTGAAAACCAGCAGAAATGGGTTGCCAAACTACTGGGGTTTGATTTTGAAATAAGATACAAACCAGGCAAAGAAAATAGGGTGGCTGATGCTCTTTCGAGAAAGATCCAATTTTCAGCTATTTCCTTGGTGCACACGGAGGTTTGGGAGGGGCTAGAAGCGGAGGTAGCTGCTGACCCAAAGCTGAAAGATATTGTACAGGATTTGGTAAGGGATCCTGATTTGCACCCCGGATTCAGTTTGAAAAAAGGGGTGTTATACTTCAAGAATAGGCTGGTGATACCGAAGATGTCCCCGCGGATTCAGATGATCTTGAAGGAGTTTCATGACTCAGCTTGGGGGGGACACTCTGGAAATTTCAGAACATACAAGAGGATTTCAGAACTATTCTATTGGGAGGGGATGAAGAATACAATTCAGCAGTATGTGCGAGCGTGTGAGATTTGTCAGAGAAGCAAATATGAGGCGCTAAGCCCTGTAGGGTTACTGCAACCTCTTCCCATCCCCACAGCGGTTTGGTCAGATCTTTCGATGGATTTTGTTGGGGGCCTTCCAAAATCTCAAGGCTATGACACTATCATGGTGGTGGTGGATAAGTTGAGCAAATATGCTCATTTCATTCCCCTCACTCATCCATATACTGCCAAAGAGGTGGCAGAAATTTTCTTGAAGGAGGTTGTGCGACTACATGGGTTTCCTACTTCTATCGTCTCGGATAGAGATCGGGTGTTTATCAGCTCCTTTTGGACAGAGCTATTCAAGATGTTAGGTACCAAATTGAAGCTTAGTTCGGCCTACCACCCTCAAACGGATGGGCAAACTGAAGTTGTTAATAGATGCTTGGAAACTTACCTCCGTTGTTTCACCAGCAATAAGCCTAGGCAGTGGTCTAAGTGGTTGAATTGGGCTGAGTTCTGGTTCAATGCCTCTTACAACGCGTCTTCCAAGTCCACCCCTTTCAAGATTTTGTATGGAAGGGACCCCCCAGTGCTACTAAGGGGGGATAGTCAACCCACATCTAACCCGGAAGTGAATCAAATGCTACAAGACAGGAATAAGATGTTGGATGTATTGAAGGAGCAGCTCTGTTTGGCACAAAATAGAATGAAGACACAGGCTGACAAACACAGGAGAGAGGTGGAGTATCAGACAGGTGATATGGTGTTTTTGAAGATTCAGCCCTACCGATTCAAGAATCTGGCCAAGAGAAGCAACCAGAAACTTAGTCCCCGTTTTTATGGTCCCTATGAGGTAATAGAAAAGGTGGGATTAGCTGCTTATAAGCTGAATTTACCAGAGACATCAAGAGTGCACCCGGTGTTTCATGTTTCCCTCCTCAAGAAATGTGTGACTCCTGGTGCCACCAGTCAACCACTACCTCTGTGTTTGACGGAGGAAGGGGAGCTACAGATGGAACCTGAGGAAGTCGTGGCAGTCCGAATCAATCTGCAAGGACGACCTGAGCTCTTAGTGCAGTGGAAGGGAATGCCTTCGTTTGAGAATTCCTGGGAACTCATGCCAGACTTTATACAGCAGTATCCTGATTTTCAACTTGGGGACAAGTTGACTCTTCAGGGAGGGAGTGTTGATAGGGCCTATAGTGCCAAGGTTGGACCCCAGATAACTAATGTATATGTGAGGAAAAGAAAGGGAATAGGGCCGAAGCCCAATCATGAGGGATTAGGAAGTAAGGAAATCGTGAAGGAGAGATCTCAGGGGGGAGGGAATGAAATGTAACTAACAAGTGATGAGCTGGATGAGAGAGAGTAAGTGGTGAGGATGTGTGATTCCGTTAGGGAGGAGGGAGTATATGCTGTGGGGGAGGGTGAGAGTGAGGTAGACATGATTTTGCTTAGTTTGGACTAGGAGGGTTCACTGAGTCCCTATACTGCTCAGTGTTGGTTCTCTGTTTTCCTTGAATTCCAGATCAATCCTCACTGGGTTGTTCTGTGAAAATACTAATATACGAGTCATTCTTTTCGGTACTTGTGGAGTCCCTATCACATGGACATATGAGATTTATTATGAGGAGCCATTTGCTCCAATTGCAAAGATGAACACCGCAAGAATCCTACTTTCTCTTAGTGCTCATTTCGGGTGGGAATTAAACCAGTTTCATGTTAAAAGTGCTTTTCTTCATGGAGATTTAGAGGAAGAGGTTTACATGGAGCGTCCTACTGGGTATGATGCCATTCATGGAAAGGACAAAGTGTGTAGGCTAAAAAAGGCCTTACATGTGTTGAAGTAGTCCCCTTTGCTTGATATTGAAGATTTACAAAGACAATAGTGTCACTAGGATCATATGAAGTCAAGGTGAACAAACAGCATTTTTTAAACATAGAAGGCTAGATATCAATGACATGTTGCAAGTTCAAAGGCCAGATAAGGCTATTTCGCTGATGTGTATGTAATGTCTGATGTGAATTCTGAATCAGTTTTACTCCTGTTTTTGCAATATTCTATGACTGACTTTTTATGGAACACTTTATTTGGTATCTTTGGCGAGTGTTGGGTGTGCCTTATAACCTTGGATCAATTCTTGTTGACAACTTTTGCTAGTTTTGGGAAAAGGAAGGAAGCCGAATCTTTGCGGCAGTGTGCAATTTATGCCACTATTTGATGTGTTTTGTTGGAGCATAATTCTCACATCTTTGATTTAAAATTTTCATTCAAGCAAGTCTTGTGGGATAAGATTAGGTATTTGACTTTTATTTGGCATAAAGCACATTTAGAGAGATTCCCTCGCAAATATGTTGAGAGATTGGGAAGTATTGTTTTGTTGATGGTTTCTTCACTTGTTTGTTCTTGTTATTGTTAATAGGGTTTCTTGTCCTCATACTCTTTGTTTTCTTCTCTTCAACTTAATAAAGTTCTTATTTTATCAAGAATAAAAATTATAAATTTGTTTGGAAACAATAAAGATTGTGGTTTTTGAATTAGAGAGAAAATGTATCATTAGTATGACAAATAAATAATGTATCTATAAATATTTTGGAAGCTATAAAAAATAGATATAGCCAAAAATTAAGCAGAAATAGCATAACTAACACATTATTATTGCATCTTAGATGTTAATATTCTTTTGAAAAAATAGAAAAAAAGAATGATTCTCAGACTGTGTCTATTAGGCCTTAGTACACATGGTAGTCAAAATTGCGATTCAAGTTGTAGAATCGTACGATTCTACGCATTTTTCTTGCTTCTCTGATCCTGTCCCTAGCTCTAAACGCGTTTTGGTGGGATCAGTGGTGAATCGCATGCTAGCTCATTAAAGCGTTGAACTTGTGCATCTCCAACATTCCAAACTTCTCTTGCTAGATGTGGACGTTGGGTTGGGCAACTGGAACAATAGCCCAGCCCAGCCCAAAATATTTACCCACCCCTAAATTTCATTCGAAGTTGCTGGAACCCTAACATTCGCTGAAGGTGGGACCACAACAGCGACCACTAGTTGGTGCGACGCATCTGGGCTGGTGGTGCAATGTCATTTGTGGTGGTAGGATGCATCTAGGATAGTGGTGCAACCTTCTCCATGGTGGTACAATGAGCCTAGGCTATGCGGCCTTGTCTGTGGGATGTGACCTAGGTCGAGTTCAACCTTGTTTGTGAGTGAGACCCGGTGTTTTTGACTTCCCTTGTTTTCTGGTTTGTATGACCCCTTGACTTTTGTTCTCTACTTGAGTCGTGGGAAATGTAATTGGGGGAGTTGTGTGTAGTGGTGATGTCCCCTGCCATTTGTGCTTGCATGGTGTTGTGTGTTTGTATGGTTTCTACCACTTTCTAAGATTAAAAATGTCATCCTAGAAACCTTTGTTTTGATGTAAGGCTTGGTTTGTTTATAGTATGTTAAGAGGCCTTTGTTTTGTTTTAAGGCTCATAAAACAATCACAAAAACTCACATACATATATTTAAATGTTTGTATTTTTTATTTTGTTATTATTATGCCTTATTTGTGTTAATGTATAAATACATATATATTGTTGAATAGAATTTTATATAATAGGTAGAATCTTCCATCTGGTGTTAAGATCCCACATTTGACATTTCTACCTTCCTTGTCCGATCCAAGATAGGATCTAGAAGTTTGACAACCATGTTAGTACATCACCATAATCTGGGGTAAAATGTAATTCTATTTTCATGCAATTTCTTGTCCCACCTAGTAGGACAAGGCTTGTTTGTTGTTGTTGTTGTAGGCGTCAACATAGATTAGTTAACTACTTTCTTTTCAATTTTTCCAATAGCCTTTAATTTCAAATGTATTTTTCTCTAGCTTGGAAATTAGTTATTACCACAAAAGCGTGGTATTCTTTATATACAAATCTTACCTTATCGTTGCTTAAGCTTCACCAAAACACTTCAAAATCCAGATTTACTGCAGTCTATAGGTTCTATCCTGTTCATAGTTTTAGGGCTCGTTTGGATGAGCTTTTCCAAAAAAGATCTTTTTTAAAAGATCTTTGAAAAAGTAAAAGTTATTTTATGTTTAGAAGTAAAATTAATTTGTACTTGGATGTAATATTAAGAAATCTTCTTTTATCCTTAAACATATTTTTAATGTTATAAAAAAGATCTTTTTCTAGAAGATAAAAATTGTAGCTTCTCAAAAAGGTTCTTTTTGTGCTTTTTCTAGTGATTCTGCTTTTACTAAAATATTTTACCCGAACATACCAATAAACATTAAAAGATCTTTTTTTTATTAAAAAAAGATCATAAAAAAAAGATCTTTTTGTTTTATCAAAATAATGGTACCCAAACAAGCACTTAGTACATTACTTGCAGAGAAATGTGTATTTTCTTGATAAAGAATGATTACAAGCTGAGCCAAATATAAAGAGACAGGGCAGTGGCTGAACAATACCCTAGACCTGAATAATAGGAGTGGATTTTAGATTCCCATAGGTTGGTTTTGAGAGAGCTTTAGTTAGGATATTGGCAGTTTGCTGAGGTGATGGAGTATACTCAAAACTCACAACTCCATTATCAATCTTCTCTTTTATGAAGTGACGGTCAATCTCAACATGTTTGGTTCTGTCATGACGGACAGGATTCTTGGCAATACTAATGGCAGCTTTGTTATGACGTAAAATCTTCATAGTGTAGCATGTGGAGATTTTAAGTTCTTTAAGCATTCTTTGGAGCCAAATCCCTTCACAAATGCCATGAGACAAAGCTCTAAATTTAGCTTCTGAATTGTTTCTTGCAACCACGGATTGTTTTTTGCTTCTCCATATGACCAGATTTCCGCACACATAGGAGCAATATCCAGTTTTGGACTTCCGATCAATCATGGATCCTGCCCAATCAGCATCAATATATACTTCTACATCTCTATTTGAATTTTTTCCAAAATGAAGACCTCTGCACGGTGTCCTTTTTAAGTACTAGAGGATCCGATTGACTACCTTCATATGATTCTCAGTAGGATTTGTCATATATTGGCTAGCCATATTCATAGCAAAACTAATATCCGGTCTAGTGTTAGATAAATTAGTTTCCCATACCAGTCTCTTGTACCTGTCTTTATTCGCAGGAGAACTTCCTTCTTCTTTGCTGACTCTCCTTGTAGGCTCCATCGGGGTGTCAGTTGGTTTACACCCTAGCATACCTGTCTCCTTCAATAGATCAAGTGTATAATTCCTCTGGGACACGGAAATCCCATTCTTTGAGCATGCCACTTCCATTCCTTGGAAATATTTGAGTTTTGCTAGGTCCTTGACCTCAAATTGCTTAGAAAGAAGTTTCTTGAGGTGTTTAACTTCCTTGTGATCATCACCAGTGATGACAATGTCATCAACATAAACTATAAACAGAGCCATTTTCCCTTCTATCGAATGCCTCACAAACATGGTGTGATCAGTCTAGCATTGTATAAACCCATCTTCCTTGACTACTTGAGTTAATCTTTCAAATCAAGCTCGGGGTGATTGCTTGAGACCATACAAGGATTTATGGAGCCTGCATACTTTGCCATATGTTCTTGGTGTTTCAAGACCAGGAGGGATACTCATGTAGACTTCTTCCTCTAGTTCACCGTTTAGGAAGGCGTCCTTAATGTCAAGTTGGTGTAGAGGCCAATCAAGGTTTGCTGCTAGCAAAAGAATGACACGGACAGAATTTGGTTTTGCCACTGGAGCAAAGGTTTCCTTGTAGTCCACACCATAGGATTGGGTGAACCCTTTGGCTACTAGGCGAGCATCGTGCCTATTTACTCTCCCTTCTGCATTGTACTTGACAGAGAATATCCCCTTGCATCCAACTATTTTCTTTCCTTTTGGCAATTTTGAGAGTTCCCACATGCCATTCTTCTCCAATGCTTGAATTTTTTTTATAGCAGCTGCCCACTTGGGATGTTGAAGAGCCTCTTGGATGTCTCTTCGAATCTTAATGCTGTCGATGGCTATCACAAAAGCTTTATATCCTTGAGATAAATTCTCACAAGAGACATATTTTCCAAATGGGTGCTGTGTCCAAGATCTCACTCCTTTTCTTACAGCAACTGGTAGAACAAGATGTTAGAGACCAAGTCCTTGAGAGGTTCAGGGGTAGTATGAGGAAACAAAATAGTGAGCTGGGTGTAAATATTGTGGGGTCCACTATGTATCTAACTTGCTGAATATATGGTAGGGGAGCAAGGGAATGAGGTGGAGGCTATCATTCGGTTTAGGCTTGGAGAGTGGGATCTGCTTAGTGCTCCATACTTGTTTTCTCTATTTCTATTATACTTTTTCCATTTTCATCCCCTTCCTAATCTAATATCGCACTGATATCAGTGTTAGGTGTGAATAATACATATATTCTTCATTTTCTTGCTTGTTCCCTTTGTGGTTTCTTACAATGGCATCAGAGCCTCGTTCTTGGAGATTGTGGGGGCCTATTGTTGAAGTTTTT
Source organism: Pterocarpus macrocarpus (assembly GCA_031439585.1). Taxonomy (NCBI): domain Eukaryota; kingdom Viridiplantae; phylum Streptophyta; class Magnoliopsida; order Fabales; family Fabaceae; genus Pterocarpus; species Pterocarpus macrocarpus. The sequence goes on from CM062514.1 coordinate 53,630,749, forward strand.
ATGGAGAATCGAATGAAGTCGAGAGTGGAGAATTTGGAGAGGAAGCTGGATGAGGTTGTGCGGCTATTGAGAGGACAACACCATACTCGAACCAGAGGGCAATCTCCACCACGGAGAGAGCATCGAAGGATTGAGATGGAGGATTGTTGGGATGGGGGAATTAGGAGGACGAAGGAGCGATGTTCTCCTCGTTTTGAGGATGGATCTTCGAGGCACAAAGAAGGATTCTCTTGGGGGAGTAGGCTGCCTGACTCTTCTCGAAACAGTGAGCACCCACGGCGTCTTGACGGAAGACAAAGATGAGCAACCGTCAATAGTGGTGGCCATCAAACTGTGTGAGCTGCAATGCGATAATCATTGTGCAACAAAGAAAACTGCATGAGGAAGGAAAGGAGAGGAGAACCTTGGGGTTGTGGTTGACCACCGTAGAAGCCACCAGATCTCGAGATTGCCGTGATGGTATTGGCGGAGGCGGAAGTGGCTGAAGAAGTTCGCCCCAGTTGCTGCGTGCAACAAGCTCAAGCACCACCGCTAAAACCGCTAGACCCAAGCTCGTGGGAGATATCCAACGAGACACCATCGAAGGTCGACGAGCCATCCGCCATGGTGAATCTCGATGAAGCATCAACACAAAGTGGCGCAATCTGCGGGAAGGAGGATGAGATTTTATGCCCACAGGGGAAGCCCCCACAACCGGAACCGCCGGAATCCGAGACTACAATGGCCATGGCGACGGAAGTGTCGCTGGAGATGATGGCCACTAAACCAGTTTCCTATAGCAGCTGCTTGAAGGGAGGCCAGGAGAGATGGGCAACGGGTAGGGAATCTCACAAATCGGGTCAAAATTTCGACCCAATGGGGCAGGCCCAATTTATTATGGAGAAGAAAGAAGGCTCTAAACAGAAGGAAGCCCAGAAGAAGAGTGCTGCTCAAATAAAGAAGGGTAATGAAAAGAGCCCAGAGATAGTGTTTGAGGAAATGAGTCATTTCCTGAACCTGATGGATCAATTCCAAATCAATTAGGTGAGAACTTGGAACATTGCATTAGAAGTTTATTTCTTAGAGCAAATGGGCTGAGCCCAATTCAATAAGGTATCATATTTAAATGGCAATGGGCTTGAGCTAAGAGATGGGAAAAAGGTTGCTGCTAATGTGGATGGTTTATTCGATTCTAACATTCTTAAAGCACTTGTATCGACCAATATTCATGTTACACTCAAGGTAGATAATTCTGAAAATTTTCTGAAGAAAAGGAATTCGATAGAAGCTAACACTCATGTCCTAGGAACGAAGGGCAACTATGGTGTGAAGTTAATGGAGGTCCAAGTTGGTGTGGATGAAGACTTGGGGCATTTTACTATTGAAGGAAGTAGCCCACTGGGGTTTGGGAATTCTTATTCCTGTTGGTGTTCATTTAATTTCTTAGACACCAATGAGGAAGTTAGCTTTGAACATGACATAGTTGCTGCAGTTAGAAGGGTTTTGGGTAATACATTGGTTGTGGCTCTGCCAAACTTTGTTATCAACAGCATTGACAAGGATGACTCTGAAGATTATGGTGAGGAATTTGAGGCTAAGCAACATGAAGAAACAGAAGTGAAATTTCTTAATAGTGACAGGAATTCGTCCAATCAACTAAAACCAGAATATCTGCATGTTAAAAGAAGACTAGAGAGGGCATGGAGGGTTAACATGTTATCTTCTACTAGTGGGCAACTTTGTGATGATTGCAATGGTTTGAATAGTCTGGATTTGCATACGGACAGCATGCTCACAACATCTGTCAAAGTTGTGCAAGATGAGGTTATGCCTGGGGCTGTTAAAGATCAGTTGGGACCCAAATTGGGTAGTAAACTGCGTTACATTGGTTGGTCTATATTGCAGCTTTCTAAGGATTTGTTTGGCATTGTGAAAGACCAGTTGAAACTTAATTGGTGTAGGAACTTGCACTTCATTGGCTGGACTAGTTTGCATCCTTCTGCTGTATACAACAACTTAGCTTTTGAGGCCATAACTAAATTGTTGCCTCTTTTGCCAGACATTTCAGTTTCTGTTGAGTGGTTTCCTTGTTATCCAGACCTTGTTGCAGGCCAAGATGCAGATGAAAATCAGGCTACATTTATAATTGATGAGGTTGGCAACAAGAAGGCCTTCACAAAGTATTCCAAGCAGTGTGCATTTGAAGAAGGGAAGAAAAACATGGAGATACAGCCCGAGCAAATACAGAAGTATGCAGTGGTTGTTTGGGTTTTGGCTCACCTTCAGTTCGGTAAAATGAAGGGGTTGAAGCAGAAGAAGACACCCCTCCTGGAGGTTCAGGTGAACAATGGTGCTATTGCACAAAAGGTGGATTATGGAACCAGTTTCTTTGAGACACATGTCCTTATTGATACTTTACTGGTATTTGCCATAAAACTCTTCCAAAGTGCAGATCATTGTCAAAGTCAGAATGCTTCAAGAGGTTTAATTGCCTTTTTGTTTGGGGGAAGTCAAGAAATTCTGAGAGGTGGACATTTCCACACTACAAGTACTACTACCTCATCCTTTTTCAAGATTTGGGACCCAAGAGGAAGACTTCCCTCAGCAATAATATTGTGGATTTCCATACCATCACCCGTTGGACTCATGGATGATTGGGAGTTGTAGGCTCAGCCTGCAGAGGCTTTAGCAGTGGGGCAAAACCAGCACTGGGAATTGAAAGTGCTGATTCAATGGCTAGCCATGACCGACTTTGAGAGCTCTAAGGGATCTGTTGAAGACATCAAGTTGAGCTTCCCTTCTTTCCACCTTGAGGACAAGGTGGTAGTTCAAGAGGGGGTATTGTTAGAGACCAAGTCCTTGAGAGGTTCAGGGGTAGTATGGGGAAACAAAATAGTGAGCTGGGTGTGAATATTGTGGGTTCCACTATGTAACTAACTTGCTGAGTATATGGTAGGGGAGTGAGGGAAGAGGGTGGAGGCTATCATTCGGTTTAGGCTTGGAGAGTGGGAGCTGCTTAGTGCTCCATACTTGTTTTCTCTGTTTTTGTTATATTTTTTCCATTTTCATCTCCTTCCTAATCTGATATCACACTGATATCAGTGTTAGGTGTGAATAATACATATATTCTTCATTTTCTTGCTTGTTCCCTCTGTGGTTTCTTACACAAGATCAAGATTATTAGAACTAGGAATCAGTTACTGCAAAGAGTGGGAGATGTGTTACCTAGATGAACTTCTACCGGCTCTGGAATATGGGTAGAATCCTGGCATTGCTTCTGAGCTGTGGAGGATTTTGGTTTCTTCTTGGTTTTTTGCCTCCTTGAGAACACTAGCAATTGTTTGTCCGCTCGTGTGGTGGGTTTCAATCATTCTTCAGTCAATCTGATTTCAGCTGTCTTTGATCCTTCTTCAATAGGTTTTGCAGGAGCATTTTCTCCTATTTCAGTAGCAGAAGTTGTCTTGGGCATCTCCATTTCTGGTTCAGCTGTTGCCTTAGGCATTTCGGATATGCATTACTGACTGTGGTTGAGTAGCTGGTTTAGCAGCGGGTATCTCAGTTTCAGTGGCTATAATATCCTTAAATTTCCAAAGCTGAGATTCTTCCTTAGTTCTCTCCCCCTAAAGCTCAGTTTTGGGGTGATAAGGTTGATGCTCAAGGAAAGTAACATCCATGGAGTGATAAAATTTTTGATTTGAGGGAGAATAGCACTTATAGCCCCTTTGATTTGGCGAGTATCCTAAGAAAATGCATGGCATTGAAGTTGGGTCTAATTTGCCGCAGTTAGGATGATGGTTATGGACAAAGCATTGCATCCAAAAATCTTGATGGGAAGGGATGTCAAAATCCTATAGGTTGGATGTTAGGAACCCACACATGACTAGATTTTATGGAAGAAAGAGGCAAATGAGGAAACAGACATGGAGGGAATTAGGGAGTAGTGGGGAATGCACATTTGTAACCAACTCTGCTAAGTTGGCATGGGAGTGAGGTAAAAGGCTATATGTATGAGATGGGGGTGTGTGATGAGGTTAGGCTAGAATTTGGGATTGGAACCTTGGGAGAGAATTGAGCCTCTCAAAAGCTCAATACCTTTATCATTTTATTCTTTTGTTCTGTTTGTAAATTCCTCCAAGCAGCCACTGGTATTGCCTTGATACCAGTTTTACATTCAGTAATACAATCTTGTTTCTCTTCCTATTTTCTCTATGGGTACCGGGTTTCTATCAACTGGTATTAGAGCCTCCGTTCTTGGGGGCCTTGTGCCAGAAACCATGCATTTTGCTGCAAAAGGATCAGAGTTGGAGTGGGAGAAAAGCATGAAGAGGATAATGCAGAATCTGAAGGACCTCAAAAGGCTGGCAAAGAAAACGTTCCCTCGGCGATGTAGATTACCGGTCTGGGAGGATAATGAAGCTCAGTGGTGGAGGAGAAGAAGGAGATCCTTAATGGAAGATTGGCCTTCTAATGTTCGTGCTCTTCTGGAAAGTAATCAGGATGAGGAGGAGGAAAAGGAAGAAGTTGAGGAGGAAGAAGAGGAAGAAGATGAGGACAATGATGGGGAGGTAGTGGTGGTTGACCATCCATCCCGAAACTCAGATCCAGTAGAGGTGGTAAAGGAAGAGGCACCGCTAGAGGAGATCAAGCTTGTGGTGACAGCCTTTGGGAAGGAAGCAGGAGTTACTGAATCGGTGGGGGGAGCAATGGTAGTGGCGACGAAGATTATGTTGGAGGCCGAGAACGAACCACCCATAGAACATAAGGAGAATGTGTTTAGGTGTAACAGCCATTCTGCTGGTCGCGAGGAGCGAGGACTTGCGAAACCGCTTCCCTGGCAGAACCTAAGCGGTGGAGAAAAGGCGATACCGGAAGAGATGGAGTCATGTCGCTGCATACGAGTATGGAAAGAAGTGGGGTCACCTTTGAGGAGGCTCGCCGGAGAAGCATGTCGGAAAGTGGCGCGAATGCCGAGAACGGTCTATGATGGCGGCGGAAAAGAGCCACCATCAAGGTGTGGTCGCCTTGTAGAGGCGATGGCAACGGTGCTGGTTGCGTCGGCAGATGCCACTACGACGATGATGACTAGAGTGGGTCATGGGAGGAGGACAATGGTACTGTCGAGGGTGGTTTACATGTATGCAAAGTAGAGGGTGATGACATTGATGTCGACATTGAGGTCGACGTCGACGTCGGCAACGAGAAAGATAGGGGCGAGTGTCAACTTGCATCCACTGCCAGAGCTACCTGATTCAGAGGCGGCGGAGATAGCCACGGTGTTGACAGATATGGTAGCCGTGGAGCGATTGACCATCAACTACGGTGCTGGTGCAAGAACGAAAGAGGAGGCCGGTGGTGGGGCACTCCAAAGTCCGGCTCAAAAATTAAACCTAATGGGCCAGGCCCAATTGAAGGATAGAATAGAGATGTGGAGTTTTGGTGACAGCAATAATTTTATACCTAAGATGGGCCAAATCCAAACAAAGAAAAGGAAGCATGGGGTTTATGGTAATGATACCTATTTTCTGAGCTTGGTGGGCTGAGCCCAAATGAGATTTTGGGAAAAAGAGGCTGTAAAAATTCAACATCACGGAGCAAGTTTGGGGCTAAACATTGCGCCTTACTTGGAAATCAAAATGCTCATCTCTGCAGTAGATGGGGCAAACCAAATAGTTGAAAGGAGGAATCAACCGTTGGAAGAATTGGAGCTTCAGCTAGGGAAGGGCCCAGAACTGAACGAAAAATCCAGCATATCAGAATAAAAGAGAGATGAATTACACTGCCTATTTGCTGCCTATTTCTGAAAACCAACAAACTTTGGTGGAGATGGTGACTGTAGAACATCCGCCCCTCAGCAGTGATGCAAGAAAGGAGAAGTGGACTTTTGGTACCAACTATCTTATAGTAGCATTGGCTAGGTCCAAAGAATTGAAAAAGGAGCATGAGGGGCCAAAGGCCATGTCACTTGAACGAAGCCTTGGGGATGAAGAAGAATACTTTATTGCTGAGTGCTTGGCTTACAACCAGACTGCAGAGAAAGTCAACTTTGCTGAAAATGGAGTAATTACAACTGAATTAAGAGCTTTGGATAGCGTTCTTCAACTAGACATTACGTTAAAGACTCTTAATCTTTTAGGAAACCCTGTTGGAGATGTTTACTCGGTGCCACCTTCTGGAATTATTAATTCATGTGCAGAAATTCAGCAATCGAGGTTGACCATCCCTTATCTAGACAGGACAATAATTCATGGCTCCTTAGAGGTCGATCCCGGGGAACCACAGCTATTATGAAAGGGGATTGGGTGACTAGAATAGTCACAGATTTCGAATATCTGGGAGTTTATTTTGGTCAATATGCTATTAAGGGTAAGAGATATGAGCAATCAAATGTGGCTTTGGAGGATGAATTTTCCATTAGGAAGCAAGGCATGGAGTACTTGCAGGGAAACGATATTTCTAGGGAACAAGAACTTGGTGCTGGTGGTATCTTATCAGACTCAATTTCTATTTTGGAGAAAGACCTTTCATCATGGTCAAGGGATCTACAAACACCTTTAGATTCGGGAGAGCATCTCAGCAGTGCATTTAGTTTGGAGGGTATGCACCTTCTCAGGAAGTCCCTTTGGTTTGCTGAAAACTACCTTCTGTGGAGCAAGGACTATCTACTTCAGAGATTATATTCTTCAAGATATGGGACCCAGGAGGAAGTCTTCTTTTTCAGCAACATTGGTTTGCTTTTCATATCATCACCTGGAGGACAAGGTGATTCTTTTAGGGGGGGAGTATTGTTAGGAACCCACACATGACTAGATTTTATGGAAGAAAGGGGCAAATGAGGAAACAGACATGGAGGGAATTAGGGAGTAGTGGAGAACGCACATTTGTAACCGACTCTACTGAGTTGGCATGGGGAGTGAGGTAAAAGGCTATATGTATGAGATGGAGGTGTGTGATGAGGTTAGGCTAGAATTTGGGACTGGAACCTTGGGAGAGAATTGAGCCTCTCAAAAGCTCAATACCTTCATCATTTTATTCTTTTGTTCTGTTTGTAAATTCCTCCAAGTAGCCACTGGTATTGCCTTGATACCAGTTTTGCATTCAGTAATACAATCTTGTTTCTCTTCCTATTTTCTCTATGGGTACTAGGTTTTTATCATTGGACAGAAGGACTGGAGGGTAGAGTGTGGGTTGCTATAATTGAGGGTTCTAGAGGGCATCATCCTGTTGATTAGGTAGGTGGTTGAGAGGACAGCATCACCTCAAAATTTTGAAGGAACATTTGCATCCATCATGAGAGACCTAGTGACTTCCAACAAGTGACGATTCTTGCATTTTGCCACCCCATTCTGCTGCGGGGTGTTTTGCACATGAGCTTTGGTGCACAATCCCATGTTTCTAAAGGTAGGATCCTAAGGCAGAGTTGTAGTATTCACGGCCATTATCCGTCCTTAGATTTTGGATGCATGCTTGAAACTGTGTTTGCACCATGCTATGGAAGTGTTCAAATATTTTCCCCACTTCTGATTTTTCTTTCATGAGAAAGAGCCATGTTACTATTGTGTGATCATCAATGAAGGTGACAAACCATTTAAAGCCAATACGTTGCTAACTCTAGAAGGTCCAAACGTATCACTGTGAATTAAGGTGAAGGGTTTGGATGGCTTATCTGGTTGAGCAGGATACGTGTTTCAGATGTGTTTGGACAATTCACACACTTCACAATCGAAAAAATTTGGACTTTTATTGAATACTAAAGGAAACATTCTTTCTAGGTACATAAAATTTGGGTGTCCTAAGCGATAATGCCACAACGTTACAGACTCCTCCTTCGATGAAGCCACTACACATGCGGACCTTTCTAGTCTTCTCTTGGAGTCACCAACTCAAAGAAGGTAGAGCCCAACACATTCTTCAGCACTGCCAATCCTCTTCCGCGAATCCAAAGCCTGAAATTCACACAAGGAAGAGTGAAATTTAGTGACACATTTGAGATCTTTCGTCAATTTACTTATGGACAGCAAGTTACAATCAAGTTTAGGAACATAAAGAACATCCTTCAGAACAATATCTTTCGAAATAACCACTGATCCTTTACCAATTACTTCTGAAAGTGATCCATCAGCAATTCGGACTATGGATTTATCATGTCGAGGAAAATACTTGTTAAAGGTAGTAATATCCCTTGTGATATGATCAGAAACTCCTGAATCCATGATCCGTGAGGTTCCTTCTTCTTTGCAAACTGACATAGCATTTAAAATATTACCTTTTGTGCCATAGAAGCTGTACCAGTAACTGTTTTATCAGTTTTCAAGGCCTGCTGAAGTAATCTCTGCAGCACGTCCATTTGTTCCTTGTTGAAAACTCTTGCTTCGCACTGTCTGTGATTGTTTCCTACATGCTTGAGGAGGCTGCATTTCCACGAGCTTCTCTGCTTCTAGGAAATTTGGCGTCTGCTGGTTTTCCATGAATAAACCAGCATGTGGCCTTTGTGTGACTTATCTTCTTGCAATGGTCACACCAAGGACGAGACTTTTTGAGAGCGTGGCCCCTTGATGCTAAGGCTGATCCTTCGGAATGAGTTGCTGAATTTGGTGCTCCCAACATTATCTTCCTCCTACTCTCTTCCTTCCTTACTTCGACAAACACTTCTTGGACCTTTGGAAGTGGCTTGGTTCCAAGAATTCTTCCACGCACTTCATCAAGATCCCTGTTGAGGCCAAGAAGAAACTTGAAGATTAGGTCCTTTTCCACAAGAGCTTCGTATTGCTTGCTATCATCCATGCAAGCCCAGTTGATCTCTTCATAAATGTCCAACTGCTATGAGTATTTAGTGAGTGTTGAAATATTCTGTGACTATGGAGTCACCTTGTCTTAGGTCACGGTGCAGGCTCTTAATCTCAAATATTGTAGAGGTATTGTCAACATTTGAGTAGGTTTCTTTTGCTGCATCCCATATTTCCTTTGCAGGGCCATAGTACATGAAATCTTCTCCAATCTCATATGTCATGGTGTTCAACGGCCATGACATCACCTAGCTATTTTCGAGTTTCCACTTCTTGAGGTCAGCACCATCTTTTTCTGGTCGCTTTGCTTCATCACCGGTAACGTACTCCTCCTTTCCTTTTCCTTAAAGGAATATTCAGACCAATCTGGTCCATTGAGTATAATTCTGGCCGTTGAGTTTGTGGGCAGTGATAGGGAGAGTGGTTCTGTTAGGACCCCAAACATAAATATTACTACCCCTGCCGCCATCACTGGTAATATTTCCCCAAGTAATTTTGTTTCACCATATGCTAAGGTCTATAGTAGAAAGCATAGAAAGAGTGAGATTGACACAGGCAAGGCATGTAGCCAAGAGGGGTTGGGAGAGACTTGTAACTAACTTTGCCTAGCTGGCAAGGTTAGTGGGGGAGAGGGACTGCTTTGTTAATTCTGTTATGTGAAGAGGAGGGAAATATATGGGGTGAGGGAGAGTGCTGTGGGGGGTAGCTCAGAAAGTTGGTATAGAACAGAAGTTAGGAGGGTGCTAGGTCTCTCGAACACCTAGTCGGTTCTCATACACTTTTATTTTCTTCTTGTGAATAATACATATAGCAGAGGGAGTGAGCTAATACTACACTGGTATTGCTCTTCTTCCTGGAATTTCATACAGTTTCTCCTCTTTACTTACTTACCTAATACCGGTTCTTGCAACTGGTATCAGAGCCCTCGATATTGGGAGCTTTGTGAATGGTCACCACGCGAGCTGCAATGGAGGCTAGGTTGGACAATGTGGAGCGCAGGCTGGCCGAGATGCAGGAAGAGAATGTACGTGCCATGGCGAATCTGACTACGACCTTGGCTCATCAGATCGAACAGATAAGACATGATCGGAGCTCGAGTGGGTCACGAAGCCGAGACAGCGATCGGCGCCGCCGGAACCATCATCGCCGGTGAGGAACGAGTCGTCGCGGCGGGGGGGAAAGAGAGGACGACTCACGCTTGCAACGGGATGAGGAGCCACAGGAAGGGAGTGACGACGACAATGACCAATCTGAGGTCAGATGGAACGGAGACAGACGACCACGGAGAGTGGAGGTGAGTCAGAAAATGGATCTGCCCATTTTTTCCGGCGAAGACGCCTATGGGTGGCTTGTGCGAGCAGAGCGCTACTTTCGGGTGACTCAAGTCAGTCTGCGTGACAGACTTGATTTGGTGTTGATGGCCATGGAGGGTGAAGCTTTGACGTGGTATGAGTGGTGGGAGGAGCAGATCGAGTTTCCCTCATGGCGGAGGTTTAAGGAAGACTTGCTCAGACGATTTCAACCAGGAGAGGCTCAGAACCCCATGGGACCGTTGTTGGACGTGAAACAAACAGGGTCCGTGATGCAGTACCGGCGAGAGTTCGAGCTAGTTGCGAGAACCAAGAAGAACATAGACCCCGAGATCCTGATGTGCATCTTCATGAATGGACTTCAGAAAGAGGTGAGGGCAGAAATGACGGTGGGGGAGTTTCGTAACTTGACAGTGATGATGAATCGTGCTCTTGAAATAGAGCAGAGAAATTTAGCCTGGGTGGAAGCTGGAGTGTATCCCGGGGTGAAGGGTGCAGGTGGACCTTCAAGGAGTCCAAGCTCATTTCGGACCCAACCTCCAATCAGATACAATGCTGGAAGTTCCCAAGGGAGTGGATTGAAGAGTAACATTGGCCCAGACCCTATTAGACCCCAAGGTGGGGGGCGGAGTAGCTCAGGTGGGGCCCGCGGGAATGGACTGAGCGGCAGTGTTAATGGGCCGCCGGAAAACAGAACAAATGGTATTAGGAGGCTCTCCAATGAAGAATGGCAGGAGAGGCAGAGAAAGGGATTGTGTTTCCGCTGTGGGGATAAGTGGAACCCCGAGCACATCTGCCAGCTACGCCATCACCAGTTCATCTTGATGGAGGAAGGAGCAGAGGGGGACTTAGGAGGGGAAGATGCGGGAACACCCATAGAAGAAGATCTGGAGGCAGAACTAAGGGCGTTGCAATTGTCTTCACTGAGCTACTGGGGGCTAACTTCAAACAAGTCTTTCAAGGTGTGGGGGGAGATTCAAGGGGAGCAAGTGATAGTTCTAGTAGATTCAGGAGCCACTGCCAATTTTATTTCGGCTGAGGTGGTAGAGGAGTTACAGCTGCCATTAGAAAAAGTGAAGGGATTCAAGGTGGAGGTGGGTAATGGAGCCATTGAAGAAGGGGTTGGAGTATGTAGGGGAGTAGAGTTGATAATGCAAGGCATAAGGGTTATCCAAGACTTTTTTGTCTTGGAATTAGGCAGACCAGAAGTGGTGTTGGGGGTGGATTGGCTGGCTGGCCTGGGAAATTTTGTAGGGAATTACAAGAACATGACTCTAAGTTGGGTGGAAAAAGGGAGCCGTGTATCACTGCAAGGGGATCCCACTTTATGCAAGAGCAGGGCGTCTTGGAAAGCAGCTTTGAAGGCTCTCAGAGCTGAGGGGGAAGGTTATTTAGTGACACCAGTGCAGGCTGAAATAGCAGGGAAGGAAAATTCTGATTTATCAGAGGCGGTACAGAACTTATTGGCTGAATATGAAGACCTTCTCTGGCCTCCCACGAGCTTGCCGCCAGCTAGGGAGCATGATCACGCCATAGTATTGAAGGAAGGAACTCAGATTCCCCATATCCGCCCTTACAGGTATCCTCATTACCAGAAAACTGAAATTGAGAAGATTATAGATGAGATGATGCAATCTGAAATTATAAGGCCTAGTACTAGCCCCTTTTCTAGCGCGGTGATTCTAGTAAAGAAAAAAGATGGAGGATGGCGTTTTTGTGTGGATTATAGGGCCTTAAACAAGATTACCATTCCTGATAAATTCCCAATCCCTGTTATTGATGAGTTACTAGATGAGTTAGGCGATGCAAGCATTTTCTCTAAGTTGGATTTGAAATCTGGTTATCACCAGATTAGGATGAAGAGTGAAGACATCCCAAAAACAGCTTTTAGGACGCACGAAGGGCATTATGAGTTCCTAGTTATGCCGTTTGGGCTCACAAATGCTCCCTCAACCTTCCAAGCCCTCATGAACAAGGTGTTGAAACCTTTCTTGAGGAAGTTTGTTGTAGTATTCTTTGATGACATATTAATATATAGCTCAAATCTTGAGTTGCATCTTACACACCTTCAGAAGATTTTTGAGGTCTTAAGGATTCATGAACTGTATGTCAACAAGAAAAAATGTTGTTTTGAACAACCCCAGGTTGAATATTTGGGGCACATTATCTCCAGAGAAGGAGTGGCCGCTGACCCCAAAAAGATTCAGGATATGGTAGATTGGCCTGCACCTACAGACTTAAAGGGGCTTAGAGGATTCTTGGGGTTGACCGGGTACTATAGGAGGTTTGTGGGGAACTATGGGAAGATTGCCTGGCCACTAATCCAACTCCTTAAGAAAGACAACTTTAAGTGGGGAGAGGAGACTCAGATAGCTTTTGAGAGGCTGAAGAAAGCTATGACATCATTACCTGTGTTGGCTGTCCCTTCTTTCACCAAGCAATTTGTGATTGAAACTGATGCGTCAGGTAAGGGACTAGGTGCGGTTTTGATGCAAGAGGGAAGACCCGTCGCATATATGAGCCATGTTTTATCTGAAAGAGCCCAAAGTAAGTCCATTTATGAGAGAGAATTAATGGCCATAGTGTTGGCAGTGCAGAAGTGGCGTCATTACTTGTTAGGACAGCATTTTGTGGTACATACAGACCAGAAGAGTCTGAAATATTTGTTGGATCAGAGAATTGTGGGTGAAGACCAGCAGAAATGGGTGACAAAACTCCTTGGGTATGACTTCGAGATCAAGTATAAGGCAGGGAATGAGAATCGGGTGGCTGATGCACTATCAAGGAAGCTTCAATATTCTGCCATTTCCATTGTCAGTGTTGCTGATTGGACTGACTTAGAGGCAGAAGTTCAAGCAGATGCAAGACTGCGAGGTATTATTCAGGATCTGCTGCAGGGAAAGGACTCTCATCCGGGGTTTGAACTGAGGAAAGGGAGATTGTACTATAAGGGAAGGATGGTGATTGCTAAAGAATCAACGAAAATTCCTCAGATCTTGCAGGAATTCCATGACTCTAGTACTGGGGGTCATTCCGGGTTCTTCAGAACTTACAAGAGAATTTCGGGCTTGTTGTATTGGGAGGGCATGAAATCTTGCATCCAGAAATATATCAAAGAGTGTGATGTTTGCCAAAGAAACAAACATCAAACTCTTTCACCTGCAGGGCTCTTGCAGCCGCTTCCAATTCCGGGCAACACATGGACGGATGTGACCATGGATTTTATAGGAGGGCTGCCTAAAGCGCTAGGAATGGATACAATCATGGTGGTGGTTGATAGAATGACAAAATACGCCCATTTCTGCCCTCTAACCCATCCGTATACTGCTAAGGAGGTGGCTACCATTTTTGTTAATGAAGTGGTTCGCCTTCATGGGTTTCCAAGTTCGATTGTTTCAGATCGTGACCGAGTGTTTATGAGTAACTTTTGGACAGATCTCTTTAGGATGGCGGGGACTAAACTGAAATTTAACTCCGCATATCATCCTCAAACTGATGGGCAAAGTGAAGCAATCAATAAGTGCCTTGAAACTTATCTCCGCCGTTTTACAGGTTCTAAACCTCGACAGTGGCCTAAGTGGCTTCCTTGGGCTGAGTATTGGTACAATACTAATTACCACGGAGCTATTCGCATGACCCCCTTCAAGGCACTTTATGGAAGGGACCCTCCGACACTTTTAAAAGGTGGTAAGGAGTCTACAGTTGAGGAGGTACAGATGCTAATGGAGGAGCGTAATCACATGTTGGATGAGCTGAAATTCCAATTGGAAAGGGCTCAGAATCAAATGAAGTCTTATGCAGACCTCAAGAGAAGAGAGGTGGAATTTGAAGTGGGGGACAAGACTTACTTGAAGCTGCAGCCTTATAGGCTCCAAACGCTTGCCAAAAGGGTCAACCAAAAACTAAGCCCGAGATATTATGGACCTTATGAGATCGTGGAGAAGATAGGACCTGTTGCATACAGGCTGAAGCTTCCAAGTGACTCTAGAGTGCACCCTGTCTTTCACATATCCCTGCTGAAGAAATGTGTTGCTTCGAATGTGCAAGCCCAACCACTCCCAGCTGCTCTATCAGAAGGGTGGGAACTTCAAGTGCAACCTGAAAGAGTTCTTGCAGTCCGCACCAACTTAGCAGATCAGCTGGAAGTCTTGATTAAGTGGCAAGCTTTGCCGGATTTTGAAAATTCTTGGCAGCTGGCAGCAGACATTCAGCAGATGTTCCCTTCTTTCCACCTTGAGGACAAGGTGGATTTTGAAGGGGGGGTGTTGTTAGGACCCCAAACATAAATATTACTACCCCTGCCGCCATCACTGGTAATATTTCCCCAAGTAATTTTGTTTCACCATATGCTAAGGTCTATAGTAGAAAGCATAGAAAGAGTGAGATTGACACAGGCAAGGCATGTAGCCAAGAGGGGTTGGGAGAGACTTGTAACTAACTTTGCCTAGCTGGCAAGGTTAGTGGGGGAGAGGGACTGCTTTGTTAATTCTGTTATGTGAAGAGGAGGGAAATATATGGGGTGAGGGAGAGTGCTGTGGGGGGTAGCTCAGAAAGTTGGTATAGAACAGAAGTTAGGAGGGTGCTAGGTCTCTCGAACACCTAGTCGGTTCTCATACACTTTTATTTTCTTCTTGTGAATAATACATATAGCAGAGGGAGTGAGCTAATACTACACTGGTATTGCTCTTCTTCCTGGAATTTCATACAGTTTCTCCTCTTTACTTACTTACCTGATACCGGTTCTTACAGGTTCCTTCAATTGGGCTGGTCCTGGCATTGCCTTCAGTCTCCAATTTGGACCCTGCTCCTGTCTCTTTGTTGTCGTTGCCATGGCGGCTATGTGCTATTCTCTTATGGTTCAGATTGCACTTTGATACCATGCAGAGAAATTTGTATTTTCTTGATAAAGAATGATTACAAGCTGACCCACATATAAAGAGATAGGGCAGCGGCTGTACAATACCCTAGCCTGAATAATAGGAGAAATAATCTACTCTTAAATGACAATAGAATATACAGATACAATCAATCCCTATAAATTAGGAAAGAGATAAATCAAATCTGTACAAATAAGGAAACAAATCAGAATATTCTCCTGATAATCAGGAGCCAATCATCAACACTACTTTTATCTTTGTCTCTCTTCTTAGTTCCCACTTGTACCAATTTATATACTCCATATTTGAAGCTTGAATTTAACCGTGGCCAGTTCTTATGCCTCTAGATCCTAGCCCTAATTATCCTAAATTTGTTACTACCATTATACTTGCTAACCGATGTTGATTGGGTTCCAATTCCAAATAAATTTACATTGATTAAACTTGTGTAGTATGTCTTTCTCCAAATGAATTTTCATTTATGTACCAAGGGTAAATATTGTGTAAGATCTGTGCTGAAAAGGCTTTTCCAGTATCAGGGTCTGCTGGTTAAGTAAACGTGAGTCTAATTGGTTAAACTTTAGAATGCCACTTTGTAATCTTTACATTTATGAACCAAAATGCCCTCTAAGGGCCTGTTTGGGCAAATAGCTTATCTAAGCACTCATGTAAAAGTAACTTTTGAAAAGTAACTCACAAATAAGTTATTTTGTATTTGGATACATAGTAATAGAAGTGTTTGTTTATTGTGTTTTAAAAAGTGCTTCTTGAGAAGCTAGATATTTTAAATTCTAAAAAAGCACTAAAAATGACTTTCTGGAAAGTAATAAGCTGTATATCCAAACAGGATAAAAGTTAAAAATATGACTTTTGACTTCCGAAAAGTTGAAAAAAGTCATAATTGGTGTTATCCAAAAGGATCCTAAATCACTAACATAAGCACCACAATCCAATCCAAGCACAACCAATGGAATGGCAGAATCACACATAAAGAATAAGCATATTTGTGTTTTTCCCCTTGCAAATAATAAGGATTATACTCCTATGTCCCATGTGTCCTCTAAAAATTGTCTGGGACCAACTCTCTTAAAAGCTTAAGGTGTGACGCGAGGCTTATAATTGACTTTGTCTTATAAGCTCCATCATGCAAAGGGGCCTTTGGGCTTGACTTGAACCATGAAAATGCACAGCCTTGCCCTACCTTGTGCCGAAACTAATTTGAATAATGGGGACAGCAAGGATAGAACTATTGACTATTTGATCACAGGGTCTTTGATATTATGTCAAGGACCTACTCTCTTAAAAGTTCAAGGCTTTAAGCTACTAGGTGAAGACTCTTGATTGGTTTTATATCTCTAACAAACATAACATTGAAATCAACATCCAATACAACCAACATAGTCAAGTTTATTAAATTGTACTTCAAGTCAATAAATGTATCAAAGGAACTTATTTTATCTTATTTTTTCTCTGTAATATGAGCAAGGACTTTCTTGTCGGGTTGAGACTTGCATGTGCTCATTTCCAGTTTTATACTAAAAAGTCAATCAAATCAAATCAAATAATGTACAAATGGAAATAGTTTGCTTCCACGTCTAAGATGGGCTTTAGAATAGCCAAAATTAAGGAGTACATAACCCTTTCTAAGTATCATGTTACATTTTTACATATATCTTTCACCATTCGTTTCTCTTTAATTCAACATTCTTATCTCATTCTATTGTGTTACGTGGCTGTCAATTGCAGGGCTTACCAACAACTGCTGTAATTCTAAAATTTGAGCTTATGCATGCTCCCACATTTGAAAATGGGTGAGTAATAAAAGATGTATATTCATTGGCTTATTTTATGGAGCCAAAAACACATGGTTGTTCTTTTTTGGTCGATATCGTCTTAGTGAAATCAGTATACTGACTTGAGTGCACCATTTACAGTGCTGACTTGCAAGCTTCCCTGGATGCTTACCCTGCTGCTGTCCACGAATTCCGAATTCCTCCTAAAGCTCTTTTAGGATTGCATTCATATTGTCCGGTCCATTTTGATGCTTTACATGCAGTACTTGTTGATGTCAGCGTACATGTCAGTTTACTGAAAGCTGCCTCTTACCCGAAGGCATCGAAGGTACCCAGGTTTGTCACGTTTCCTAATATTTTGGTATGAATCAGCTAGATCTTTATTTTAGCATTGTTAGTTCTGTTCAGAAGTTAATTTAGAGCAGATTTGATAGCAAATCTATTTTTATGCATGTTTGATTACATATGGTGACCTGTTCACTTGCTCCATTTCAGCAATTCTTTCAATGCTGAGGGCGTTACTGATAAAAATTATGACACCTTGAACCAAGTATGTTCTAAATCATAGAAGTGTTGATCAGCAATTCTTTGCATTCCTTCATGTTTGTGTTCTTTGCTTGATTTATATACTAGGCTTCTATAAAAAACTGGCATGTTACTTGGTGCTCATGCATATTATTTGTGCCAATGCTATCTTTTTTAATGCATACAACTTCACATAGTCAAAGGAAGCAAGTTTTCATGTGTTCACTTATGCCTATGCACGTGTTTCTGTCTTTTCTATGTTACACCTTGAGAATTGTTTGAACCTGTTTACTATGCAGTCTGCAGGTGATAGGTAGTTTATGCAAAATGGCTTTGCTTTTTAAGTAACCTATTACTCCATGCTTAATGGAAAAATAACATTTAATGTTGAATAGTTTCATGGCCAAAAAATAGCAATGCAGATAGTTAATTGGAAAAAAAAAAAAGGGAATAATATATGATGTAAACTAACTTCTTGTAAATGCAGAGATTAATAGAGATGTTTGGCCACCAGACCCTACTAAAAAGCTTTGTGCTAGATTTGGAAATTGTTGAAAGCAGATTTGAGAAAAGATGATTATTCATTGATAAAAATTGATGTACAATAGTTTACAGTATATAGACATCTGGTAATTATTGCCTAATGATTAATAATTTTTGCATAACAATTACCTGCCTAAATTAAAACAAAATTACAGGTTACATACATATCTATCCTAATGAATAGAAATAAAGTAACTTACCTATCCTAATAAAATAAAAAACAAATCACAAAATATAAAGAAATATAGATATTAATCCTAAGAGTTCATCTAAGATATGCTTTAATATTCTAAGATAATATATGATATTGGAAGATATGATAAAAATGATGAGATATTTTCATATATTCTAATAAAAATCATTTAGAAAAATGTTATGTTGGAAGTATGGTAAATGTTTGTTTTTGTATTATGGTAACTAGTAATCAGATTTACATATTTGTTCTATTGATTTAGTTCTTTAGACATTCCTTTTCATGCATTGACAGAATGCTTTATGTGACTGACCAGGGATTGGGTGAAATTGCTTCTGTCAATTTGAAATATGTCATGCTTGTTAAAGGATTATTAACAGCTCGTGATATATTGCTTGAAGAACTACAAAAACTTAGCAAAGTAGTTGAGCAAGCTATTGATATTTCGGAGTTTGTGTCAAAAATAAACAGCATGAAATTATTAAATTATGTTCTGCAAGCAAATCAGTTCACAACAGATGTTGAAATTTCAGGACAAGGCAAGCCACAAATTGATCTTGAGGTCCTAACTTTTATTTCATGCTGCAGAGTATTGCCTTGATGTCTTTCCATTTATATCATTTTGACTGTTTTTTTTTTTTTTTTAATTAATTGTATGTTCTCTTCCTGTACAGGCAGGAAATAGTGCTCCAGATTTTCTAGATGTTGAAAAGTTGGATTCCTTGTCGATGGGTCAGCTGTTGGACTGTTTTCATACATTGGGAGATCAATTGTCACATTTATGGAACATATTTCTAAAGTTCCACAGGTTTGCTTTATATCACGTATCATTAAAATTTAACAAAAATGTGTCGGTATCTAAATTTCAGGTCTGAATCAGATTCAATATTTTAGCAGTTTTTTCTCTCTATTTTTTTAACAATTTATAGGAGTATAAAATCAATTTGCTTTCCTTTTCAACTGTAGACTTTACTTGGGATTGGATTAGATTTTTGGCTTCCCCATGCTGCTCTGCTCATGGTTTATATCATGGGGCATCATTATCTGATATTCAAAGTGATTGACCCGCACTGTGAGGATGGTTTATCTATCAGGACTTAGCTTTGCTATTTTGGTTTCTTTTTGAGGATGTGCCTTATCCTCTTTTGTAATTTTCCTTCTCTTCTAATAAAATTTCTTGTTCTATCAATAATAATAATAATAATAGTTTGCTTGCAAGGTCTAGGTTTTTTCTTTGTGCCTTTCCACGAGCAAGCATATATAATTTGGTTTGCAAAGCCTTTATTACGGACTCAGGGCTGCTAAATGATATTGTCACCCTCTGCGCCCCTGATTAAGCCATCTTTTCTGTGGTTTATTTCATAAGACATTTCTGCATTAGTACTTGTAGTCTGAGAATTGAGAATTATTATATGGGGCTTCTTTAATGACCCATGCATGGGCATGTACTATGTAACATCACCTCAGCTTGTTTAACCTGCTAATATTTACTTCTTCCTAGGAATAACAAAACAAAGATACTAGAATTTTTGCATGATACATGGGCTATGGATCGGAAAGCTGAATGGTCAATATGGATGGTGTACTCCAAGGTAGAAATGCCTCATCATTATATAAATAGTGGGCATGATGAGTCTTCACATGGTGTACACAGAAGAGTTTCTAGTTTGTGGAAGTTATCTGATGAGGTAAGTGCTTTCCTTCATACTCTTGACATAAGGCAAAAGAGTAAAAGTAATTTTTAGTGCAAAAGACTAAAAACCTGATTCTTATTATATTTTATTTTTTTTAATCTTGAAACATACAGCCTCATCAGAATGCAGCTACACGTGCTGAACTTCATCGAAGGAGCATTGCACAAATGAGGGTAGTTATCAACTTGCATATGTGAATCACTAACTCGTATTTTACATTTATTTATGGCCTATTAATGAATAACATTTTTGCAGATTAACAACCAGTCAATTCAAGACATGCATATTTTTGGAGATCCTTCCCGTATACCAATTGTGATTGTTGAACGAGTGATGAATGCACCACGACGTACTATGAGTGAAAATTCATACCTGAGACATGTTGAATATGTAAATACACATAGCTTCCGAACTGGGCTCAACTCCGACACTGCAGACAAGAAATCTGCACCCTCAACTAACGCTCGCGTGTTGAAGATTGTGGTCTTTGTGCATGGTTTTCAGGCAAGTCTTGTTCTCATGGAATTTGTTGCAAAAGAATACTTGCTTTTATGTAGTATTTTTAGAAAGCTCGATTGTAAGATAAATATTGATGAACTGTCTATAGTATATAGTACTGTCAAAATGGATGAAGCAAAAGTGGACAAGTGGTTGGCCTGTATTTTATGGAAGCTAGCTAAACAAAAACCCTAACCCAATTTGGTGTAGCAACTGCTTCTTGATCCCCTATAGTGACTTTGGAGGCAGCCACTTTGCACCATGATCTAGGATTGACTACTATGCCCCCTACTTTCAATATCATTTGTTTTTTCTTTAAAATAAACTTGAATAAGCTGAAAAGCATATTGTAGAAAAGGTATTTTTTCTATATCTTGGAAGATGTTACAAGGGCCAAATATATAGGCCTGGGCAGAATTAATAGACCTGATTTATTCCTAATTTAAAGGAGGAAACAATCTCCTCTTAAATAAAAAAAATAAATTACGGATATTGACTACCTAGGAAAGCAAAGATTCTATTCTTCCTAATCTTTGCAAATAAAGAATTAAAACAGAATATCCTAAATCAGAATATTCTTCCTAAAGTTAGGCGCTTATCACCAACACTCCCCCTCACGCTGGGTGGTAGATATCTATCATGTCTAGATTGGACCTTAGAGTCTCATAAGTCCTTTTTGGAAGGCCTTTAGTCAGATTATCTGCAGTTTGTAGACTTGATGGTGTGTATTCTCGACTAGCAACCCCACTATCGATCTTTTCTTTTAAAAAGTCGCGATCAATTTTCACATGTTTGGTTCTATCATGATGAACCGGATTCTTGGCTATGCTGGTGGCAGCTTTGTTGTCACATAGAACTTTCATAGGGTAGTGTGAAGATATTTTGAGCTCCTTAAGTATTCTTTGGAGCCATATCCCTTCACAAATACCATGAGAAAGTGCTCTAAACTCTGCTTTAGCGCTGCTTCTTGCAACTACTGGTTGCTTTTTTACTCCTCCATGTAACCAAATTCCCCCAAACATAGGAGCAATAACCTGTGGTGGATTTTCGATCGGTAACTAACCCTGCCCAATTTGCATCAGTGTACACCTCAATGTCTCGATTTGAGTTCTTTGCAAAGTGTAGTCCACTGCCCGGAGTTCCCTTCAGGTATTGGAGGATTCGGTTTACAGTCTTCATGTGATACTCAGTGGGATTGTTCATGTACCTGCTTGCCATACTCACAGCGAAGCCGATATCAGGTCTTGTGTGGGTTAAATAGATCAGTTTTCCCACAAGTCTTTGGTACTTGTTCTTGTTGGTTGGAGGACTCTCTTCTTCTACCCCACCTTTGTTTACTAGATCTATTGGAGTGTCAACAGGCTTGCACCCCAACATGCCAGTTTCTTTCAAAAGATCCATGGTATACTTTCTTTGGGACATGGAATTCAACTTCTTGAGCGAGCTACCTCCATTCCTAGGAATTACTTAAGTTTTCCTAGGTCCTTCACTTCAAATTCCTTTGCCAAGAGCTGCTTGAGTTGTTCGGTCTCTTCATGGTCATCACCTGTGATGACTATGTCGTCAACATACACAATGAACAAAGCTATTTTTCCCTGTAAAGAGTGTTTGACAAACATTGTGTGATCTATTTGACGCTAAAAGAAACCATTTCCTTTGACAACTCGGGTTAGCCTTTCAAACCATGCCCGGGATGATTGTTTGAGGCCATATAAAGACTTGTGTAGCTTGCACACTTTGCCTGCTGTTTGTGGGGTTTCAAGTCCTGGGGGAATGATCATATAGACTTCCTCTTCTAGCTCGCCATTTAGGAAGGCATTCTTGATGTCGAGTTGGTGCAAAGGCCAATCGAGGTTTGCTGCAAGGGACAGAATAACTCGGAGTGAATTTAGCTTTGCTACTGGAGCAAAGGTCTCTTCATAATCTATGCCATAGGATTGTGTGAATCCTTTGGCTACTAGGCGTGCCTTGTATTTGTTTAACACTCCTATCAGCATTGTGCTTGATAGAGAAAATCCACTTGCACCAACTGTTTTCTTCCCTTCTGGCAAGGTCAACAATTCCCATGTTCCACTTTTCTCTAGAGCTTGGACTTCTTCTTTTACCACTGCTGCCCATTTTGGGTTTTGTAATGCCTCTTGTATGTCCCTTGGTACTTGATTGCTGTCAAGTGCTGTCACAAAGGCTCTATGGTTTGGTGATAATCTATCATAAGACACAAATTTCCCAATAGGGTGTTGAGTGCAAGACCTCACACCCTTCCTAACAGCAATGGGCAGATTAAGATCAATATTTTCTTGGCTAGAAATTTCAGAATGTGAAGGAGCAGGAGAAGTGTTACCTTGGTGAGTTTCTCCAAGCTTTGACATTCGGTTAGATTCTTGGTCTTGCCTTAGAGGTGTGGAAGGCTCTTGATCCTGTTGGGTTTTCTGCCTCCTTGAATACACAAGAAGTGGCTTGTCTGCTTGGAAGATGTTACAAGGGCCAAATATATAGGCCTGGGCAGAATTAATAGACCTGATTCTATTTCTAATTTAAAGGAGGAAACAATCTTCTCTTAAATAAAATAAATAAATTAAAGATATTGACTACCTAGGAAAGGAAAGATTCTATTCTTCCTAATCTTTACAAATAAAGAATTAAAACAGAATATCCTAAATCAGAATATTCTTCCTAAAGTTTGGCGCTGATCTCCAATACATATAATGTAATATATCATAGACACCAAAATGAAACATTTTCATTTCAACTGCATCCAGATTGCAGAGCATCATTGGACTACATGCATGTATATAGTATTTGATTTTTTGTCAAAAGTTGGTTGAATGCTTACTCTTCATCACTTACAATGCTGTAGGGGCATCATCTGGATCTAAGACTTCTTCGAAATCAATGGCTTTTGATTGATCCCAAGGTAGAATTTCTCATGTCAGAGGTTAATGAAGATAAAACAACTGGAGACTTCAGGGAAATGGGACAAAGGCTAGCTCAGGAAGTTATTTCTTTTGTTAAAAAGAAAATGGACAAAGCATCAAGATATGGGAACTTGGGAGATATTAGGCTAAGTTTTGTTGGACATTCTATTGGTAACCTCATTATAAGAACAGCAATAGCAGGTAAGTCTTAATTTTAAATGTGCCAATGTCCATTTGTTTAACAGTTGACGCTAAATTTTATCCTATGTTTGCAGAGAGCATGATGGAGCCATTTCTAAGATACCTATATACATATGTTTCAGTATCTGGTCCACATTTGGGGTATCTTTATAGTTCAAACTCTTTGTTTAATTCTGGATTATGGCTTTTGAAGAAGCTAAAAGGCACACAGGTTATTCATCAGCTCACCTTCACGGATGATCCGGATATCCAAAATACTTTCATCTATAAACTGTGTAAGGTATGGAAAGTGTTCTATGAAGTATGGGATGAAATGACACAAGCATAAGCTAAATTTCTTACTCTGTTTGAATAGATTATTGTGAGATATGATTGTTACCAACCACACAGTTATATTATAAGAATTTATTGTGCTTGATCTTGTATGCCAATTTGGATGTCAAATCCGAGTTAACTATTTGATCAAGTAATGTTTCCTTGAATTTTAAAACGTTAAATGATGTTGATTTGATTTTTTAAAATCTGGCATCAATGATCTGCATGATGACTTCTTCCAAGCCCACTGGTAATTCTCTTAAGAAATGTATCTACAAAATCTGCAGCATGGCTGGGTTAGTTGTATGCCATCTTTTCCCTTTTCCATATCAATGAGTATTATTTTTTGGAAAACAATGAATATGATCCCTTAACTTTTAATTTTGGCGAAAAATGTTTCAGTACTTACTTTGTGTTAATGTGGAATGGCTATCTTTGGTGCAAATAATTCTACTAAAGAATTAATGTGTACATTGTTAGTTGGATAATGTAAGAGCAAGGGTTGTATTGAACACGCATTGGCTAATAAGAAATGGATTGACCAGGGTCCTAAGCATTTTTTTGTTAAAGGCTTGAATCATTCACATATCATTGAGTTCTTGTCTCGTTCTTTCTTTCTTTCAGCAGAAGACCTTGGATCATTTTAGAAATGTTATCTTGATATCTTCCCCTCAGGTATTCCCTTCTCTTGTGACTCTTAAAAGCATTTGTAGAAATGGCATTTACTGTTACGCTTGATAGAAATGGATATGCATTAATATCATGGGTTTGATATGGGTCTGTAAAATTATTACTTAAATGTATAGTGTCACGTATTAATGCATGTGAAGCATGATCTTCTATTGCATGATATATAATGTAAGTTTTTACGGAGAGTCTGATGTTCATGGTGCATCTGAACTGAATCCAAAGAGAAAACAAATAAGCTTATGGAGATTTTCATTTTGTCTGCACTATACGCTGCCCTATGAACTTTATTTTTTTCGAATAGCAAGGTCTTAAGATGTCTGGAGTTTTGTTATCTTTCCTAGTTAAAGTTCCACGAAATACTAAAATATTTTAAGAGTATGCATGGTCGTGTGCTTTTACTTGGAATTTATTTGGTTTGCTGTTAACTGGTAACGATTTTGCCAGGATGGTTATGTGCCATATCATTCTGCTAGAATTGAATCATGCCAGGCTGCCTCGCATGACACTTCAAAGAAGGGTATAGCGTTCCTGGAAATGCTGAATGATTGTTTGGACCAGATCCGTGCCAATCCAAGTCCCTCTGAACGGCGAGTTTTTATGCGCTGTGATGTCAATTTTGATGCCACTGCCTATGGCAAGAATCTAAACTCTTTCATTGGGCGGGCTGCACATATTGAATTTCTGGAGTCTGACATCTTTTCCAAGTTTATAATGTGGTCTTTTCCCGAACTATTTCGGTAGGATTTTCTGTGATTTGCATTCCTTGGATCCAGGTTCTCCAAAGCCCTCACATAAGGTGTGTCAAAGGGTATTCAAACAAGGTGACTACTCTGGTGGATATGGCCAATGGTGGATTTTCTGGATTTTTGTGCATTTACCGGCCTTTTCAACAAAGTTATCAGCGTTTCAAGCAAAGTTATTGATGTATTGTATAAAGTTACTAGCGTTTTCAGCAGAGTTACTAGTATTTTGGGCAAAATTACTAGTATTGATAACTCTATACAAAACGCTGGTAACTTTGCCTAAAACGCTGGTAACTTTGCCTAAAACGCTAGTAAATACACAAAAGTCCACGAAATCCAACATTGGCCATATCCACCAAAGAATTGGCCTTCAAATAATTGCAAAAATATCTTGGCACGTGTAAGTTGGCTAGAGGATCTTGACATCTGAGCTGCATATTTAGTTGGCTTCGAGATGTTTATTTGTAACAGATGTATATCTTTAGGAATGGTTCCAAGAAATTAGTGATGTAATTATTTTGGGTTAGTTATATCACTGTTAATATTATGCATTTTTACAAGCCATTAACACTTGGATTTCAAGGTGCATCCCTTAGCAATAAGTCGTACAGATTTTCTAATTTCTATTCTAGGCTTATCCTAAATGTTGGGAATACTTTTCAACTATCATTGTAAATACCGTATAACTTTCCATTAAGTAACTTAATAGAGAATAGCAATTTCCTATTCATGTAGTAGCTCATTTAAACTTGTCCGAATCTCCTAAAGTGGAGATCACCATCAAAACAAGCAAGCTCCTGTACATATGTCTAGATAGATTTTCTCTTCTACAAATTATTTTCATTGTTATTTGGGTGTTGGATGAAAATGCAATCAATTAAATCTCCTTAAAGAAATATATCTGAAAATAAACTTTCAAAGATTACCAAAGTTAAGATAATTGAGGTTAAGAAGGGTATTTTGCTTCTTAGCAAATGAGATTCTCAAATGAATCACGAGAATAAGCTTTCAAGCAAAATCAATCAACAAAAATTGGAACGAAAATTGAACTTGAATTAATCAACCAAAGAATTCATACAAAGTTTTGAAGATTAACAATGAAAATAAAGAAATAGCATAAAGCTTGAAAGAAAAATAAACAAAGGGAAATAAAGCTAGTAGCTAAAATTGCATGATATGTACATGTTTTTTCAATTTCGTATGCATGAGCTTTTTATAATTTTTGTTAGTTTCTGCCACTTCCTAGTTTCATGCGCATAATGGTCCTCAACTCAACTTCTATGCACCCGCGTTTTAGTAGTGGTAACCATTTTTCTTTCATGATTTTAGTCTTCAACTACTTTCTTATTCTCAATAATTGGGCTTGTTACTTTCTAGGCCCAATTTCTTTCCTCAGCTAAGACTTCCCTTTCAAGCCCAATCCATTATTTCTCAGTTGGTGAGCATCATCCCTACACCTAATTGTTTTCCTTTGGCCCAATTTTAGCTTTCAATAAGGCCCATCTATGGGTCAAGTGTTAGCCCACAATTATCGTAATTATGGTACCAGCATATGCCCCCCATACAATACCTAGTGAATGGCTAATTAGCTAGCTAGGCAATGTATTTAAATCCCTTTTTATCGTTAACGTTCATTCACTCAGTAATATTTCCTTCCACTTTTCTCTCGCAATTCATCTTCCTGTTTCTTGCAATCTTTAAATTTTCCTTTTTAGTTCCAAGCCTTCAACTTTCCTCAATTACATTCAACTATTCATCCTTTCCAATGTCTTCTAAATATTCTGATTCTAAAAACCATAGTAGTTCGGCCATTCGTGTTCCGTTCAAGAGCTTGTCTTCATCAAGCTCTGAAAGCTCGTTGACCTATTCGTCATCCAACTCCTCACATCGATTGGTCGACAAAATCCTAGAATCCACCCAAACTCTCAAGGCCCTTGCTAGCAAGTCGAAATCATCTACAAATGGCTTCTTCATCTCACCTAGCAAAGGATTCCTCTTCGGAAGAAGGACCTGGAGATGAGATTTTGATCCCTCCTGACCAAGCTCACTACACTTATACCTTGGGTCCAGTTTGCACAAAATGTCCCCTTTTTCCCCACATCACCAAATCTTTCATCCTCCCTGATGGATTTATCTTGCTTATAGCCAAAGACTAGTTTTCCATTTCCCTTTGCCGGAAAGAACTTCGCGGCTGGCCCAAGCCAAATGAAGACTATCTCAAATGGCTAGCTAGAGTAGCCGAACAATGAGGAAAAGAGTGGAAAACATGGGTTATATATGACATCATCATGCTCTCAAAAATGAGCTTCTCCCCTAACATCGAGATGTTCCTTGCCTTCCTTGGCTTCTGGAATTTAGTTATCAATGCCTTTGTGTTCCCTTTTAGAATAATGTCACCCACCTTATTCGACATTGCCATTATGTTGGGGCTGCCAATCATTGGAAAAGACATCTCTCCTCTTTATGATGAAGATTTTGAAGATTTCAGCTGCTCTATTTCCAAGGATAACGCTGCTTACAGCAAATACATAAAGGAGCATAAGCGAGAGCAAGGAGCTGTCGGTAAAGCCAAGCACAATGCCTTCCTTTTTTATTGGCTATGTAAGTTTTTCATCTGCAACAAATCATTAGCCATGGTAAATGAATTTTCCTATTGTGTCTCAACTATCATATCTGGGAGACCAATAAACCTAGGAACTCTATTCCTTTCCTCTCTCTATGAAGATTTAAAACTGTGGGTTAATCAATTAGAAGACAAACAAAACAAACCCATCGCTTGGCTGATGTGGTTTCTTTTCTTGTCGATCAACGTGTACTTTCCAAAACTGTATTGAGATTGTAGTTTCTCAACTCCACCGATCCGGGATGCTTCTACTTACAATTTGGATATAAGATTGTCCTAATCTCTACATTTTCTGCCTTTCAAATTGCAAATCGACTGTTCAAAATGTAGCCACAGGTGTATCTGGAAATCTTTCCTTATTCTGTATCATTCATATGGGCCTGATTGGGTTTAGACAGATATGCTCACAACCTCGGATCAAGACTTCACCTAGGTGGCTCCTATTGGAGTAGTGCATTAACAGCAAGAGATTTGTTGAATGGAGTCCGCCCAAATGCTTATTTTAACAAAAATTCGGCCAAGCCCTATAATCCCAATTGCTTTGCTTAGAATTCGACTTAATCCAAGGCGTCCTTACATGATATCAGTCTGTGATAAGCTTGGAAGATAGGCCCTCTCTTGAAATGAATAAGCTTGTGACCTCCAATCGCCACAAATTGGATCAATTCCAATTCCACCCCTTTGTAGTCAATCCTGGAACCTCCTCAAACTATGCTAAATGGTGGAAGTCTATCTCTGCAAGGGCATTCACCTCTTCCCCTAAACACGACCTATCCAAGCTGATTGGAAGCAGCCATAGTAAACCTTCTCAGCTTCCTCGACCGCCCACCGAGACAGTCCTCCCATAGGCTGGTATCAAGCCAATGCCTAAGTCCACTTCTTCAACTATTCGAGGTAAAAATCTTAACATTTAATTGATTCAATGTTCTTTATTCAACAATATTTAACATTTTCCTTGTATATGATGCAAAGTCTTAGATTGTGGATGTTGAGGCTCAAATTCTGGCTCAATCGAGGCAAAAGACCCCTATGCGGAAGAGCTCGAGGAATCTTATCTCGGCTACTCCCTTGAGGGTTGCTACCCCAACCGCAGCCATTCTGCAAGACACTTCTCCTAGAAGAGTAAGTGCCCTTTTCTTAGTTCCTGTTCGAGTTAATCCTCACTTCCCTTATCTAATTTATATTTTGGTTATGCAGAAGGAAAAGAGAAGCAAGAAAAAAGCTGAGTTGAATTCTCCTCCTCCTCCTCCACCACCATCTAAACCCAAAGCTCCAAAAAGGAAGGCTATTATCCATGAGTCAAAGGAGGAGGAAGAAGAAGAGCATCTTCTCAAGAGGACACCCAAGGATATTTCCTAACTACCACCTTCATCTGTCCCCTCCTCAACTAGTGTAATAGATCATCCTATTCCTTCCAGCCTAATTCAGCCGAATATGGCATATTTGGAGGCCTTAGACGTTCCT
Source organism: Pterocarpus macrocarpus (assembly GCA_031439585.1). Lineage (NCBI taxonomy): Eukaryota > Viridiplantae > Streptophyta > Magnoliopsida > Fabales > Fabaceae > Pterocarpus > Pterocarpus macrocarpus. The sequence goes on from CM062514.1 coordinate 53,659,895, forward strand.
GCTACTATACTAGTTACGGCCAATCCCTCTGCTGTTGAAAGTCAACAACATCTTGCTACTCCTCCTACTACCCCAACTTTGATTCTTGACGAGGAGTTAGAGGAATATTTTAATGCTCTCATTACTCAACCTCCAAGTGGCAAGTCCTTGCCTATGCAGCAGCATCTTCAAATAATAGAAAAAGAACTGCAGAAACCATTCCCCCTGGATTCTACAATCTCGACTAAATTGGAGAGGTCATTATTAAGAGTATTCGAGACCACAGATGCTGACATGCCTTCTTCGCTTCGACAGGTATGTTCCGACATTGCTTTAGCTCTCTTGGATGCAGTATTAGACTATCAGAGGTTCAAGGCCTGTCGAGACGATAGCCTCAAAGCTTTGGACGAACTTGCATCCTTCAAAGCTCAAAAGAATGTTTATTTAACTTGGTACTAATCCGTGAAATCTAGCTGAGACTAGCATCAGCAACAGTAAACTTAGCTGACTAATCGGATTAGGTATATTTATGAAGAGATTGCCAAGCTACAAGCTGAGCTAGGGATCCTAGAGATTGAACTTGCTACTGCAAATGCATATATCAAAGCTGAAGATACTCAGAGACTTTAGCTTTACACTCAAGCTAAGGCATTGGATAGAAAAATTGTTTCTCTTGCCAAACAATAGAAGCCTTTGGAGCATGCACTGGAGATGGGCAATAAAGGCCTAGCTGAGACGAAGGCCTTATGGGCTTCCATGTTTCACAAGTTTCGAGCAGCTCAGCCGCCGCCCCCTTCAGGTAACTATATCATCTCTTTGATTCTTGTACCTCTTATAGCTTCTCAACTCATTTAATATTTTCAATACTTTGTGCAGAAAATGTCCAACTTTCCAACTTGTCTCTGGCTCCTTATGTGGGTGGTACATAAGCTCTTCCAACTCCAGAATTGAGGCCTAAAGACCGTCAAGACAACATCCTCGCTGTTGCTGAGGATGCTTTAACAACACTCTTGGAGGAAGAATTAGCTCTAGAGTCGGCTGCCAAAGTAGACACAGCAGGATCGACTGAAACTAAGGAGCGAGCCGAACCAACTACTATAGAAGGCAATCCCGCAGATGTAGCCCCAATTGGCCCTAAAGCTTAGGCTAGGATATCATTTTATGTACTTGCGATCAAATGTATATATTGTTATTACAGCTACATAGCCGGCTTGTGGCTATTATTTTGAAAACTTAATTGTGTTGAACCGTTTTCCAAATGGAAGGATAGTATTTTTTTAAAAATTTTCCATTAATACTTTTAGTTTATTCTTTTCCTTGCATGTCAACCAATCTATACGCTCCCCCATATATGACTTAGCTAACAACGTAAGGACCTTCCCAATTAGGAGACCATTTGTCGAGTCTAGGATCTTTAGTCCTAATAGGCAAGATTGCCTTCCAAACAATATCTCCCTTAGCAAATTGTTTCCTTTTTACTTTCTTATTGTAGGATCTTGCAACCTTTTCTTTGTCTAGCTTAATATTATCTAAGGCGCCATGATCGTATCATCATCAGTTGACTCCAACTCTCAGAACATAGCCTAAGCATACTCTTCAGGTTGCAAACTAACTTGTGTTTGCCACCCTTAGTTACTTAACATTTATTTCCATAGGCAAAACAACTTCTTGGCCATATGTTAGTCTAAAAGGAGTCAAACCTGCAGCCTTATTCTTCGAATTTCTATGAGCCCAAAGAACCTCGGATAATGCCTCATGCCACTTTCTCGGCTAATCATCAATGATTTTTTTAATCATGTCAATTAAAACTTTGTTAGTTGCCTCAGCCTGATCATTGGCTTGTGCATGATAAGGTGATGAGTGAATTAATTTAATTCCATGCTTTTGCACAAATGCTTTCACCCTATGTCCCGTAAACATAGTACCTTGGTCAGCCGTTATGGTTTCTGGAATGTCAATCCAATGTATAATTTTCCTCTCAATAAACCTTATCACATTAGCCTGTGATACATTTGTTATCAGCTGGGCTTCTACTTACTCTGTAAAGTAGTCAGTAGCAACTATAATGAAAGTGTGCCTTTTGGAAGATGGAGGATATATTCTACCTATGAAATCCATTACCCATCCTCTAAATGGCCAGGGTTTGGTAATGGCATGCAACTTCTCAGTTAGCACTCTCTGTATTGGTCCATGAAGCTGACAAGCCTCAGAACCTTTAGCATAGGCAAAGCAATTGACTGTAATATGTAAGTTCCAATGCCCTTCAGAAAACTATCTCATTATTTAAGCCATATTGAGCTTTAAGGTGTTGATGAGCAACAAATCAAGCTTTAAGTAATCCACCAACAATTTGCTATGGTAAATAGATTCTTTTGTGAGTAAGATTGTTCACTTTGAACTGAAACAATTTTTGAACAAAACAAAATATTTTATTCCTTCTTATTTCTCATGAATATGCATTTTTTGGAATAAATACTTTGTGAAATATGTGACCTCTCACTTAGGAGACAAATTAAAAAGTTCAGAAGGATGGATTTACACCATCAGAAGGGAAAATAAGTCTCAGAAAGGTGCATAGACCATTCAGAGAGTTGACACATCCAGAAGACTCTGTCTAAAAAGGTGACCATAAAAAAGTTGCTTTTCATGAAGTACCTCATCTTCAAAGCTTCTTCAACACGATTCAAGGATCAAATTCAAAAAGTTAAATATGATGTGACAAGATCCAAAAGAAGCATCAACAAGTCTAAAAAGTTGGTAAACCATCAAACAACTACTTTTCTTTTTCTGTGATATTTCCAAAAGTTGAGAAGCAAAGCAACTTCTTCTTTGTCTAGTTTTAGACTAGTGGATCAAAGAAGCACAAGGCTCAAGATTTGCAAGTTTCAACAGATATATTTTGAAGTCTATATGAAGCTAGAAGTCAAAGACAAATTGGTTAGACTATTTTGAATATTTTTTGTACTTTTAGAGCTTTCATCTTCCAACCTTTTTTAACTTTCTGAACTATCAGAAAGTTACATATTGTAACTTCTGTTTGAAAAATCTTCTCTACTAATTTGTAATAGATAAAATTCTCATATTGAGAATTTAGATAAGTCACACACACTGTAATTCATTGAATATACTCTGTTGAGAGATTTTGTGTGAGTGTTCAAACACAAATTCAAACATTAAACATTGTAACCTGACCCGTTTGTGGTCATCATGAGCTTGGAGAGGCTTTAGAAATATACTCTGCTATAAAAGCTTGGAGAGGCTTGAACAAAGAATACTCGTTATATAAAAATCTCAACAAAAAGAATACTCGTTATATAAAAATCTCAACAAAGTGTTGGAGACTGGACATAGGCATGTGGTTGTCCGAACCAAAGTAAAACCTTGCTGTGTGATCTTTCTATCCTTTCTACTTTTCATTGCTTTACTTCACCAAGTAATTTAATCTGTGTGCTAAATATCATTCTGCAAGAACAATCCTTCTAAAAGTAAAACTGTTTATATTTCTAATCTAATCACTTCTACATTCCAAGTCTCGGAATTGAGAAATTTGTTTTGTAAAAGTTTTTCAGGTTATAAATTCCATTTGAAGCATGACTCAACCCCTTTCTCATGCTACCTTAACCTACAATTGGCATCAGTGCCTACCTTTGGATTTGAGCTTCCTAACAATTGTAGAGGATAAAGATCCAATAAATGACACAACAAATCAACCATATTGTTGAGGGACACTCTATCAATTGGCCTCCTTACTTCAATGATGAAGACTATCCATATCGAAAAGATAGAATGAGGCTCTTCATTGTGTCTATAAGCATTGACATGTGAGAAATCATAGAAACTGGTGACTATGTAGCTACTATTGAGCAACCTGTGCCTTAGGTGGTTGCTGATCCTAATCAACCTCTATTAGTAGTGGTCACTACCATACACCAAGAAATCAATGTACTGATCAACACAAATCTAGACTCCAAATGAATGCCAAGGCAAAGTATCTTCTCACCTGTGCCTTGAGCAAGAGCGAATATGACAGAATCATATCATATGACTTTGCTAAGAAGATTTGGAACAAACTCCAAGTTCTCCACGAAAAGACTGATCAAGTCAAGGAAACTAAAATTGGCATGCTAGTCCATCAATATGAAATGTTCAAAATGTTAGAGCATAAAAATATTGATGAGATGACAACCAGATTTACGCACATCATAAATTAGTTGAAGGCTTTCGGAAAAAGATACTCAAATGCTAAACTAGTTGGAAAGATTTTAAGAAGTCTTTCTAAGGCCTAACTCCCTAAAGTAACAGTCATTCAAGAGGCTAAGGACTTGATTGTACTTAGTTTGGATGCACTCATTGGGTCTCTAAAGGCTCATAAGATTGAACTCAATGAAGCTCCTAAAGACTCAAACATGAAGGGAAAATCCATTACACTGAAGTTTACTCAAAGAAAGACTAGCTCCGCTAAAGCCATGAAAGTTGCTGAAGATTCAGATGAAGATGAAAATGACTACTCTGATAATGATGATGATAATGCGAAAGATGAAATCGCTTATTTGGTAAGAAGAATATCAAAAGCATGGATTAAGAGGAAAAAGAAAAAAGGCTTTGTCCCTAAAGAGGACAAAAAAGGAAAAGCAAAGCAAGATGAAGTTATCTATTTCGAGTGCAAAGAACCTGGACATGTCAGATTAAAATGTCCAAGGTTGAAGAAGAACTCCAAAAAGAAGACTTCTAAGAAGAAAGCAATGATGGCTACATGGGAAAATCTTGATAAGGAGCAGGAAAGTTCAGAATCCCAAGAAGAAGAAGAAGAAGTTGCAAACCTTTGCTTTATGGTGAGTATAGTTTCTAAAGAAGAAGAAATTGAGATATCTAATTCTGAACTCGAACTTTCAACTGAAGATCTTCATAAAGCTTATGATGAACTCTTAGATAATTTTTGGTCACTTACTTCTCGCTATGCCTCTCTAAAGAAAAATTTTCAAAAATTGTCGAGTTTGAAAACCTCAAGAATGAAAATGAGAAGTTTGGACATGAAAAAAATCAAATTGTTAAATGATAATATAACTTCTCCAGAAGGATGTCACTACCCTGAGGGATGAAGTTTCTGAAACTCGTCAAAAAGCATCTTATAATGTTTCTGAACTTCAAAAATTTGTCAAATTTCTCAAATCAAATCTTGAGAAGATGGTTAATGGCTCTAAAAATCTGGATATGATACTTGATGGCCAGAAACTATATTTTGATAAAAATAGACTTGGTTTTGAGAAGGAAGATGATGAGAAATCAACTAAAGAGTCCCAAAATAAAATTCCTACATGTATTTATTGTTTTAAAAAGGGACACACTTCTGCAAAATGCGTCTCTAGAAGAAAAGTTGAAAAGCAGAAAGTGAAAGGCCCAAGAAGACAATTAACCCAAAAAGACCCAAGAAAATATGAGTACCGAAAGTAAAGATTGTTTCTTATGCAAGTGTGTCTTAAATCACACCACTAGAAGGAAATGAAGTGGTATCTGGATAGTGGATGCTCCAAACACATGACTGGAAACAAATCCTAATTTAGAACCTCATACCCAAAGATGGTGGAATTGTATAATTTGTTGATGCTATCAAGTCCAGAATTGTGGGTATAGGTAATTTTGGTAAGAATGATTCTGACTTGATTACTGATGTTATGTTGGTCGAAGGATTAAAACCTTCCGAGTATTAGTTAGTTTTGTGACCAAGGCTATAAGTTGTGTTTGAACCTTCTCGTTGCATCATTAAAGATTCCACTTCTGATAAAATCATTCTCACTGCTCGAAGACATGATAATACCTATGTATTATATCTAGATGACCTTCTAGATCATAATGTAAAATGCTTGGCATTCTTTGTGGATAAAAATTGGTCGTGGTATAAGAAACTTGGTCATCCTCATATGAGATCAATCTTTGAGATCTCTCAAAAAGAGCTAGTCAAAGATTTATCTAAGATCAATTTTGACAATGATTCAACCTGTGAATACTGCCAAAAAGGTAAACAAACCAAAAGTTTTTTCCATAGCAAAAATTTAGTTTCAATTATTAGACCACTTGAATTTTTACATCTTACTCTATTTGGACCAACTAGAACTGTCAGTCTAGGTGGTAAGAAATATGGTCTAGTCATTGTGGATAACTTCTCTAGATTTACATGGGTTATATTTTTTATCCATAAGGATGAACCTTGTAAGGCCTTTAAAATATTTTCAAAAAGGGTTCAAAATAAAAAAAGTTTCTGCATTACTTCCATCGGATCAAATTATGGTAATGAATTTGAAAATCATTCTTTTAAAAATTTTTGTAATGAAAATGATATTTCTCACAATTTCTTTTCTCTTACAACTCCACAATAAAATGGGGTTGTTGAAAGGGAGAATAGGTCCTTGCAAGAGATGGCCAAAACCATGCTTTTAAAAAGTAGCATATCAAAAGGTTTTTGGGCAGAAGCTATAAACACTGCGTGTTACATTCAAAACCATATTTTCTTTAGGCCAATACTCAAGAAATCCCCTTATGAATTATGGAAAAGAAGAAAACCCAACATCTGTTACTTTCATCTTTTTGGAACTGAATGCTTTATTCTTAACATCAAGGAAAAATTGTCAAAATTTGATCCTAAGTCTAATCCTAGAATATTCCTAAGATACTCTTCTATTTCTAAAGGGTTCAGGGTTTACAATAATAAGACTCGGATTATAGAGGAAACTATACACATAACTTTCAAAGAAAGAAAGAAGTATGTAGATCTGGAAGAAGAAATGGAGAATCTGTCTCTAAATAATGATGCTCATAATCAACAAGACCTTTAATTAACCACACGGATTAAAAGTGATGTCTATGAATTTCCTACTTATCAACATGTTTCTAATGATATATCAGAAGAACCAGAAGAATCACCAATTAAGAGAAAATGCACTGGAGCAAGAGAATTGAGAAATATTTCTCAAAATCAAATTATTGATGATCCTTCTCAAGAAGTCAGAGCTAGATCCCCTCTCATAACAGAATCCAACTTAGCCTTGATATTAGAAATTCAACCAGAATGTGTTGATGAAACTATGCAAGATTAAAGCTGGATTGATGCCATGAAAGAATAATTAACTTAGTTTGAGAAAAGCAAAATTTGGACTTTAGTGCCTTTGCCTAAAGGACATTCAGTAATTGGCATTACACAGGTGTTCAGAAACAAACTTGATGAAGGTGGGAAAGTGATCAAAAACAAAGCAAGACTAGTGGTTCAAGGATACAACCAACAAGAAAGCAATGATTATGATAAGACATTTGCTCCGATAGCGAGACTTGAAACTATCAGAATGTTGCTTGCCTATGCAGCATATAAAGGGTTTATTTTATATTAGATGGATGTACAATCTGCATTCTTAAATGGTTTCATTTCTGAGAAAGTTTATGTTAAACAACCTCTTGGTTTTGAAAATGAAAACCTTCCTCATCATGTTTTCAAGCTTTCAAAAGCCTTACATGGTCTGAAATAAGCTCCAAGAGCTTGGTATGAAAGACTCAGTTCTTTTCTTCTGCAAAATGATTTCAAAAGAGGAAAGTTTGATACTACCTTATTTATCATGCATGAGAAACATGGCTTTTTGATTGTACAAATTTATGTAGATGATATATTATTTAGTCCAACTAATCAAAGTTTGTGCAAGAATTTTCTGAGCATACGAAGGAAGAATTTGAAATGAGTATGATAGGAGAGCTAAAGTACTTTCTGGGGTTGCAAATCAAGCAACGAAAAGATGGGATCCTCATTCGTCAAGAGAAATAAGCTAAGGATCTACTCAAGAAGTTTGAAATGGACAAAGCCAAGAGCATTATTACTCCCATGTATCCTTCTCAAGTTCTAGAAGCTGATGAAGATGGAGAGAAAGTTTCTAATAAACTTTACAAAGGTATGATTGGATCATTATTCTATCTTACAACTAGTAGACTAGATTTGCAATTAAGTGGAGGAATTTGTGCTAGATTTCAATCTAACCCTAAGCAATCACACTTAAATGCTATCAAAACACTTTTGAGATATTTAGTAGGTACTACTAATCTTAGTCTCTGGTACAAGAAAGGTACTATTTGTAATGTTACAAGATATTGTGATGCTGATTTTGCTAAAGACAAAGTTAAAAGAAAAAGCACTAGTGGTTACTATTGTTTTCTAGGAAAATCTTTGATAATATGGTCAAGCAAGAAGCAGAACGCAGTTGTTCTTTTAACTGCTAAAGTTGAATATGTATCTATAGCAAATTGTTGTGCTAAAATTCTATGGATTAAATATCAACTAGAGGATTTAAAAAAATCCCTATCTTGTGTGATAATACTAGTCCCAATTAATCTTGCTAAAAATCCTATTCAACATTCTAGATCAAAGCATATAGACATTACACATCACTTCATAAGAGCTCATGCTCATAAATGTGATATTGAGCTAAGTTTTATTAATACAAAAGATCAAATTGCTGACATTTTTACAAAACCCTTAGTTGAAGATCATTTTTGTTACATAAAGAACCTTCTGAACATGGCTAGTTTCTGAGCATGCATTCATATTGCATATGTACTACCCCTATTTGAGCTAAAGCTTAAGGCTGAGATTGCTTTTACCAAGTGAACTTCCTTTCTAGAGAAAGAATCTCATGCATTGACCTTAAAACATTTTTAGATGAATAAGCTAAAAGGTTTTCAGAAAGATCGAATAAGAATGAGTTGCAAAACATATTTAGAAATACACATTCAAAAAAGGGTTCAAATAACCAAATTCAAAAGGGTGTGAAGATCAGTTGAGAAAGATGGGTATAGTAGTAGTTCAGAAAGATTGAGATGGATTCAGAATGTTTTGGTTTAGAAAAAGGCTCACATCATGGGTTCAGAAAGATGGTCAAAGTCTTTGATCAGAAACTCAATTTTGAAGAATTGTACCCGTTTTGAAACACGAGTTGATTTGGTAACTTCCCTTTATACCATGTTGCTATCACTAAACAAAGCGGGAAAACCAAAAGCCTTACTCACCCTTAAACAATGTCGTTGTGGTCTTGAAACCATTCACATCTTTTTAACATTTGGTCACTATCATTAACCATCAAATCACTTTACACTCTTCAAAACTTTTCATCTCCCAAGAGCCCTTTCACTACCCAAAACTGTTCATCTTCAAGCTTTAAGCTTTCATACGTTCAATATATGTTCTCATCCTAAACCCATACACATTCCTTTTCTTTAAAACCCTAACCTTTGATATTCACCATGTTTGGGAAAGGAGAATCAAGTGTACCATATATCTTCGAAGACGAAGAAATGCAGAATAATTTTTAGAGAAATTTCTTTAGGAGACCCATAGCCAAGGGAAAAAGTTTCAATGTAGAGAACTTCACTTCTCTTCTTGAGGTATTTGAACTTTTTGAGTTCCAAGAATGGAACAACTTTCTAAGCATTTTAGAAGACATATACACGGGGCTAGTTCCTGTGTTCTATAGCACTCTTGTCCCTATAGATGAAGAGAACACCTCTCTCAGAAGCATCATTGGAAGCTTTGAGATACAAGTTCTTCCATCTGACATTACACAGATCACAAATACACCAAATGAGGGGATTCTATGCAGAGGAGGCACAAAATGTTAGGAAAAGCTTGGGGCCACAGAAGAGGAAGTCTCTACTATGCTCATTGGGAAAAAAGGCATGCAAGTAAGAGATATTCATACCTCTAATCTATTTGCCCCAGCTAGAGATGTCTACTCTGTTGTTCAACATACTATACTACAAAGACTTGGTAATATAGATGTAATGACAGAGGTAAACCAAATGGTCATGTTTTGCCTCATGGCTAAGAGAAGGATCAATCTGGTAAAGTTGATTCTAGACTTCATTTTGTCTACTATTCAAGCTGAGAAATGAAGACATGCCACTCTCCCTTGTAGTATGTTTCTAACAAAAGTCTTCTCAAGAGCACAGCTTCCTCTATGGACATAGGGCAGACAACAAACGCCCCACCACAACCATGAAAACATTTTCAGCCCTGGGTTTGAAGCCTCAAACCCAAGAAAAGAAGAATGACAAAAAGAAGAAAGATCCTTCTATCCAAAAAGATGTTGCTGCTGCTCAAAAGGTTAGAACTAAGCCTTTCCAAGAAGAACAAGTCAAAGAAGAGACCAGAAAGAAGTCTCTCACCAATTTCAGAAGAAAGTAGAATCAGCAAAAGAAGATTATTGAAACTTACTGAAGAAACCTCATCTTCATCAAGTGCAGAAGATGAGACATCTGCAATTGCTGCAGAGCCCATGAATGCTGCTACTCCTACTGCTAGGCTTGCAACTAGAGTCTCCAGATCCATTGAACAAGGTATTTAATCAGGGAGCCCATTCCTCAAGATCAGCAATAAAAACAAACTGAAGCAAAGACTTCAGATGAAAATGAGGACCCTGAATACAAAAGAAAGGGGAAGAAAAAAGCTGAAAAAGGCCCCTACAGAGCTATCCAAAGACTCTATGTAACACTCTCTATCATATAAGCCATGATCGAGTCATGGAGTTATATTAAGAGGTTGTCACTGTGCTAAGAAAGCTTTAAAATATGGAAAATATAATACATGGCCCTTTAATTGGACACTTTATTGCTGAATAATAGTTCATAAATTTCGTCATCTCTGATACATAGAGAATAAAATAATTACAATTTAAAAGAAATTATGACTAACATAATACACAGAACTTGCTTTCGACTAGCCGCTAGCTAACTTCAATAGTCTCTTGGTCTAGTTTGCACCTGAGACTTGCTCAATGAATGTCCATGTACTCCACCTCGCACTTGATTTCCAACTTAAGTGCTAGAATGTTTACAGAAAAAAAAAACATACAAGCAGGCGGTGAGAACCTAAGATTCTCAGTAGGTAAACTCAAACCATCACTCTTACAGTGTCATCATAAACATTCTAGCCGCTTCAGTTTATTATGAAAATATGAGCACATGTACACAAATAATGGTTCAATTTTAAGTTGAAAACAACTTTCTCAAAGCGGGTTATATTTTAACAACCACTTACCATATCATATGACAGATATAGAAACACGAATAGTATAATATGCTTCAACAAGAATCATAATAACATTATGACTTAACAAGATAATTGAAGATGCAAATATGGATGCTTATACTTGACTGTATGCATGTGCACTTGACTTCATTCGCATCTTTCTTTAACTCGCAACTTAACCTTGCTCTTCTGTACTTGGTCCCCCGAGACGAATGGCCTCTCTCACCCCTGGGTAATAGCCTGCTTTTCAGGTCCGAGCTCGTACCTATACATGAGTGATGGGTTTACTTTCCCCGACCCTTACACCGGTCTATTCCCCTTAAATCTGGTCGAGGGCTGGCCCAAGTCTTAGACAGTACCGCTCTGGTCCATGCTAGCTGGGTCTATGCATGCCTCACGTGGTAGCTTGGTACGTCCCTCTTGCAAGTCCTTATAATCTTTTGCTACTCTTGGATATAATTATGCACATGAATGCTCTATGCATTCATACATATATCTCATATCATTCCTCAATCCTATTTACATGCATGATTTTCATAGATATGGTATTCATATGAACACATGTATCCTTATAATCTTAGCACAATTATTCATAATATAAGTCCTCATTAACTCCTACCAAAAATTCGGCAGCATAACAGATTGAGTCCGCTTCCCCATGAATAATGTTAGACTACTAGTAAAATCATTCAAACATGCAAATCAATATGGAACAGCAATTATATATTTACAATATCATTCATCAAATTCAATACAAACATTAATAGAGTTTTCTACTTACTTCATCCTATTCTACCTGAATTTTGTATAATCCACCTTTAGTTCAATTCAACTCATTTAAACCTGAATTTTGAATATATCATAGATCTATGTGTCTAGTTTCCAACCCTTTTAGTCCCATCTTATTTTGATTTATATAACTCAAGTTATTAGTATTTTACCTCAGACTACCCTGTACTTAGCTAAAAATGTACCCTTATAAGTGAAAATTCATTAAAAATAGAAATCAGGGTGAAATTATACAAAATTTATATCAATTTAAAGCTAACAGAACAAGCTTTCAAATGAAATAAGTTGCATGTCATTTCATGAGTATATTTTGAGATATAAGCCCCGTAACTTGACTCTACTGGACTACCCTGTTCCAACCTGGTTTGAACTTAAGGTAAATTCATTGATGTGCTGGGAATAATTGGCAATGAATCTAGCTCTGAAATTTTTATGAGATATTAAATTATATGTTAGCTTTCAAACAGCATTGATTTTACTCAATTTAGAGTTGTGTATAGTGAGTTACACCCTTCTCAACTCATACTACCCAGATAAGAATCTAGATTTCTAGGTCAAATTTCAAAAATTCATAACTAATTCTATACTAAACCAATGGCCTTATATTTTATATATATGGAAATCTCTGAATGTCTAGTTTCATATAAAAATGGATTCATCAAATTTAAATGGCTATAGGCGGAGCCGTACACTCCACCATACAAACCCTCGAGGGGAAAACCCTACAGCTTCTTGAATTCATGTTTTCCTTAAATCAATCCATCCAATCTTCAATTCAAACTCATATATACACCTTAAACCAACCTTAATTCATCATCCCCACCTCTCACAACATCAGAATCATGGATGAACAAGGGACCCTAGGTAGCCCCAAATCAAAGAAAATAAGGAGAAAGTTGAAATTCCTACCTTGGTGGGGTAAAATCTTGGTGGAACCTGATCTTGAAGTGAAGTTGATAGTTGGAGCTTGAGCTTAGGGATGAGAGGAAGTGGAAGAAGATGAAGGAAAGTGGCAAAATAAGGTTGGTGTGCACCTATTGTGGGGACGCCGAAAATTTAAGGGGAGAAGGAAGAAAAAAATGAAAATTTTTGAAGTAAGTTTCATTTGATTGGTGGATGTGTGTTGGTAGTTCAACTTGGTTTGTGGCTACCTTCTATGGGCTGATGTAGTGCCAATATGGAGGTGTTTTGGCTAAATCTTAGCCATCCATCCTAGGGTACTCATAGCATAATTTCTATTGGTCCCGGTTCCAGCAATTTAAAATACCAAAATCTTACCTATTTCTTTTAAATCGGTAAACCGGTTTTAGAAAAATCCTATGAGGCTTCCTATGGTTCTAATCTAATTCCATCAAGTCTACTCCTTCTAAATCACACTTAATTGGCTTTAAGTGAATGCTTAATCGAATTCTAATTAATCTCAAGTAGTTGATTAAACCGAATAACTTGCTAAAAAAAATGATAGAATGTTTTCGGACATTATACTAAATAATTTCTCATAGCATTTTACATAAAAATCTAAATTTCCTTTAGCTCTAGTATTTATAATTCATCCCTACTTATTTTTATTTTTCTGATAAGTTGATTAGCAGCGCAAATCAATCGCACCATTTCTTTGAACTGTTATATTTTCGCTTTTTTCATAAATCCTTTAGCATTTTCTATTTGGTTTTCGTAACTAATGGCATTCTCGTAGTTTTGAGTAAGTCCAAGGATGCCCCACGTCATTTCACACCCGACTGTCTCCATGGCCCAATCGGCAGAGATTTAAACTTCTACGGTTTCACCACGTGATTTTACTCTATTTAAAATCTCATTCTGTTAATTCTACATATGTGAGGATATAAAGGTCATTTCATGAAAAGTTCTAGGATTATTGTGGGAATAAGTCTTTGAGGTCAAAACATAATTTCTAAAAATTTTGGGCATCATTGCAATTAACAAAAGTTTATAGGGGCACTTTTATCATTTTCTAATTTTTAACATATGGTAGTGCCATATTTTCAATAGCAGTGTTACACTATCCTATAATTCTGAGTGTGAAGATCGTTATGGCATAATATTGTCTAAGAAATTCTCACACTACCTAAGGGAAATAATTCAAAGTTTCCATTACGTTCTGTTTACGAAAGTGGGGATGTTACACTCTACTCCCTCACTTCTGAGGAGAACAAAGAAAGAAGCAGCAGAAAACAAGCTAAGGGAATAAGCTTGGTTGTAGAAGTAGAAAAATAAAGCTGCTGGCATTGGAGCTTCAACTAGAAGCACTGTAAGCTCATTTATTTCCCTGGAGATGGACCAGTAGTTTGTGGTAATTGAGGATGCGAATCCACCTTATGAGATGAGAAGGGTTGCTATACATGTTGAAGAGGATGCAGAAATAATAGAATAACCTACTACACTTCCAACAAGCCTACCATTGGTGACCCTAAATCAAGAAGGGTTAGTGAAAGAGCACAACCTGCACCAGAAAGGATAGAACCAGAAAGTATAATTGCCCTGGTGACAGAAATTGTTGCTGTAGTTGTTTTTGAACTTGAGACTGCTCCTCCTTCCACTCCAATGCCCATACCAACCACTGCCACAACTTCCCAACACATAGTTGTTGCCCCAACAACTACCAAAACTCTACTGTTGTTAACTTCTGGACCTCAATTCGACAGAACAGAAACTCCAGCTCATTCTAAACTTGCCCAATCGTTAGCAGGTCAAAGCCATCACACTGCCAAGTTGCCATCTTCAGCAACCTCATAGGTAGATGTCTTTCGAGAACCTTCTGAGATTCAACTCAACTTGATTTTGGCCAATCAACAAACACTAATGGCTAACCTATGCAATCTGGGGAGAAGAATGGATAAAATAGAGCAACTTATGCTGCAGATTCTAAAGGCTCTTTAGAAAGGAAAGTGCAATTAGTGATGGTTCTTCTATGATTCCACCTCATTATTTTGTCTTAATGATGTAAAAGGGGAGAAGATTAAACAAAAGCTTTAACTAAAAGGGAGCACATATCTACAGGGAGCAAGGAGTTAAGAGATTTTTTTGCTGCTATCAGATTCACTTACTTCATTAATGTAGAATTAGGATTTTCTGGAAACATTTTAAGTCTCTTAAATTATAATTATATTTTTTGCTAAACAACTCTCATTAGTTTATATTACTATTAATGCTCTATTATCTCTTTATTGATCAGCTTAAAATTTCTGAAATTATATCATTATTCATGCTCTAGCAATTATTTCTCTGATACATTTATACTGCACTATGCATTCTACTCTGATATAAATTCTGTTCTAATGGTGCTTAGATCTTACTGCAAATATCTTGAACAAATTATTTTGATACAATTACTTTTAGCTCTGATACAGTCATTTTGCACTATCATGGTAATTGCTATTAAATGAGCTGGTCGGACTGTTTTTGTTTATGTTATTTCGTCATGATTCTGAAAATTTACATAATCAGCTTAGTCAATGATAAATAGTCTATTTGTTTGTTCTGAAATATCGATTGAGAAAGTTCCTAACCATTTTTGCTTTGATATATTAAGAGCTTGAAAAAGTTAAAAACAATTCTGCTCTGATATATTATGGAACTTCATGATTAGTCCAAATTGAGAAAGTGTCAAATCATTCTTGCTCTGATGATTAAAATGGTTCCTTAAAATTATTTCGGTTAACTATTGCTAAAGTTTATGAAAAACATGCTTCTTCTTTACTCGCTTCAGAAAGTAAGTCTTTTTCAAAATCAAAAAGTTGAAACAAACAACAATTCATATGCTTCTGGAATGACAATTTATTTTAACAGAACCTTTTCTTAAATATTGACTTGCCATCATCAAAAAGGAGGGAGATTGTAAGTTCTAATGCCTTTTAGAAACCATCTCGTGATTTAAACCATATCGAGCTTTAAGGTTTTGATGAGCAACAAATTAAATTTTAAGTAAAAGCTTTTGTCCACTAACGATTTGTTGTGGTAAATAGATTCTCTTGTAAGCAAGATTTATATAGTGTGCAAGCTATTAAGGGTTTGCTCGGATAAACTTTTAAAAAAAGTAGTTTTTAAAAAGATAAATTGGAAGCAAAACTAAACAAATGCAGGAAGTCATTTTACATTTTAGATATAATTATAAAAGTACTTTTTATTATAATCATAAGTTATTAAGTTGTTTAAATGTAGTAGATAAAAAAGTATTTTTTTTATATAAAATTTAGGTAAGGACATTAAAAAAAATATCACTTCTCAATAAATATGTTTGAATAAAAATATTTTTTTGGACATAATTAATATTTTCAAAAAATTTATAATTTATTTATATTTTTTACTTTTTATACTTTTTAATTAAAAACTTAATTAAATATATAGTCAATTAAAAAATTAGTTAATTAAAATTTATTTTAATAAAGGTGTACGCTATGTACTCTATATATACATTTTGAATGTTCTTACTCAATAGATCAAGTTTATTAAATTTCATGTAATTTAACAACTATTTGATGCTTCATCCTTGCATTTTATTTGGATGTATAATATGTTTTGAAAATATAAATAAATATCACGATTGTCCAACTTTTCCTAAATTTAGCATACTTGATCGTCAGTGTAATATCATATAATTCAATGGTCGAATATATATATCTTACACTAATGTCATTTGATCTTGCCTTGATATATAATCTTGCATTTATATAATTTTTAATATTAAGAGCGAGACATCTTGTGTCATTTTAGGAATGTAAAGCCACTAGAATTGGACTAGTGGTGAAAGGCTTGGATTGTATATATAAAGTCATAAGTTTAAATATCATTACTAGGGCCGTCAAAATAGATTAAATCCGTTGGGTCAACCTATTTACCCGCAAAAAATAGGTGAGCTGAGCTTAAAAAATAACAACCTATTTAACTAGCCCGTTTTTAACCTGATCCGTTTAACCCTCGAGTTAAATGAGCCAAGTTGCACAGATAAATGAGCCAACCTGTTTACCTGTATTTCTATTTTTTTATCTTTTTTAGGGAAAGAGGTATAAATTTATGACATAAAAATATAATTTAATAATAAATTTTAGGACATATTCACTTTTTTTAATAAGAAATAAGAATTTTTACCCCCTTTTTTAATTAAAATTAAATTTTTTAAAACTTGAAAAGTATAAAAAAAAAAAAAGTTAAACAAGCTTACCCGTTTAAGCACACGGATCGGTTTTAAACCGGTCGGGCTCGTAAAATATAACTCGCAGGCTAAACAGACTAGCCCGTTTAACCTGTTTATTGCGCAAGCTTAAACGAATCTGGCCTAAACGAACCGACCCAGCCCGTTTGACACCCTACTCATTACCACCAATATATCAAAAATTTTTTAGGAAAATATAACATAATTAACTCATTAATTCATGCCACACTTTCTCTCTTCTACTGCTTTTGCTTAAAATCAAGAACTACACAACTACTCCATAGCCACTTTTTAGAATTAGCAAAAAAATTATTATGTTTTGTTATGCTTTTTTTCATGAGTACGAACCAAGAAACAAAATAATACTTAAAAGCACTTATTTCTCCCTTAATACAAGCACATCTAAATCATTATTGTTTACAAAATGTTGACACCTATCCTTCGTAGTTGTTTATTATGCTACTTGCACAAGGAAGCCTTTAATATTGGTTTTTTTGTAATCAATAGTCTAAACCAATGTTGTTAAAACCAAACCGGATTGGCCGGTTCGGACCGGAAACCGGTGAACCGATCTCTTGTCCGGTTCGATTTTCTTTTTGGACCGGATCTGCTTGAACCAGTCAAACTCGGTTAATAATATGCCACCAAGCCATGCAACCCGTGGTGTTATAATATGCCAATAATAATATATATTATATATTTATTTGAATTATATTATATTTTATATATTTATTTAATTAAATCCGGTTCAACCGATTCAACCAGTGACTTAGTGCCTTGACTGGGTCAATAACCGATTCAAGTTTAATAACTATGGTCTAAACATATTAAACAAGATAAAACATCCAATATGAAAAATCTAAAATGATTTCATCTCCCGAACAATACACTAGCTAATGGTCCTTGAGTGTGTTATAACCAATGTTATAAAATCCAACTCAGACCAGTTGATTGAATCGGTAAACCGATGAACCAATCAACTAGCCAGTCCGAGCTACTCTAAAGATCGATCGTGCATCAGAATCGGAATGAACTGATGCAACTCGACGATTTTGGATGAAAATCGGTGATCCGACCAGTTTGATTAAACAGAATCGGGTCATGAAAAAGAAGAAATAGAATGGAAAAATGCAGTTAGAAGAGGATGCAAAACAGCGAAGCAGTGCATCACTGCTGTGCCATCATGCTGCCTCGCCGCCACCCATCAAACCACCATCGTCCGATCATGCCCCGTGTTGTGGCCATCGCATCCTGCTACTGCACTTGCACCACCTTGCTTCAGTTTGCTAGTGCTCACTAAGAAAGAAAGAAAGATAGGGGCAGCGGCTATTATAAGTGTAACGACCGAAAAATTTATCGTTAACAACCGAATTATTCGGTTTTTAATCAAATAAGTAAGTTTAATCAGAACTTGATTAAACATTTACTCGAAGTCAAATTAAGTGTGATTTAGATGGATTAGACTTGATGGAATTAGATTAGGAGCATAGAAACCCCTATAGAAAAATTTCAGACCGATTTGCGGATTTAAGAGAAATCGGTAAGATTTCGGTATTTCGAATTGTCGGAACCGGACCAGTAGAAATTAAACGATGAGTGCCCTAAAATCAACGGACAAGATTCAGCCAAATACCCCCCAAGTGGCGCCTAGACAGCCATGGATGATGGGGAATAAATCAGATTTTTGACCTAGGCTAAGTCCACCAATCAAATTCAAGTCACTTTGAAAATATCTTCACTTTTCTCCTTTTCTCCTCATCCATTTTTGGCCACCCTCCTTCAGCTGCTGAAGACCATCTTTTTCTCTCCTCTTTGCTCTCATTTCTACTCCATTTTCATCCATCTTCAAGTCCCATCCCAAGCCACCACCATCAAAGACACAAAATCAGCCTAGATTACACAAGACAAGGTAGGAAATCCTACTTCTCATCTTGTTTCTCTGAGGCTATATGAGGAGCATGCTTAATCTGAGATTTGAATGTTTTATAGAGTGATGACGATGTTTTATGATTGACTTTGCATGTGTGTTGTGATTAAAATTGGGTTTGGAGGCAAATAGCTTGAAAGGAGGAGACAAACCTAGAAGCAGGATAGGATTTCCCTCGGTGGTCCGTACGGCGGAGCATACGGCTCCGCCTGCCACCGTTTAAATTTGATGATACCATTTTTAAATGAAGCTAGACATTCAGGGCTTTCCATACATATATCATAATAGATCATTGGATTAGTATAGAATTAGTTATGAAATTTTGAATTTAGACCTAGAAATCTGGGTAGTCATCCGGGCAGCATGGGTTGAGAAGGGTGTAACTCACCGTATACAACCTCAAATTGAGTGCAACCAATGAGGTTTGAAAGCTAATACATGAGAGAACATCCCATAAAAATTTCAAAATTTAATTCGTTGTCATTTGTTCCCAGCACCTCAATGAAGTTGGCTTAGGTTAAAACTGGCCTAGACATGACAGCCCAGTAGGGTAATGTTTCGAGACTCATAACTCAAAATCCACTTAGGCAAATGACATGAAACCTAATCATTTTAAAGCTTGTTGTGTTAGCTTCATTTTGATATAAAATTCGCATGATTCCATCTAGTTTTCGATTTTTAATGAATTTTATTCTATAGGAATCCTATTCTGGCTAGGAACAGGACAAGCTGAGATAAAATATTTATATCTAGAGTCATATAATTCAAAACGAGATGGGACGAAAGAGAGTAGAAAGTAGACATATAAGGCTATAACATATCCAAAAATGAGAATTTAATGAGTTGAATTGAATAAAAATTGGAGCATGCCAAACTCGGGCAGAACAGGGAAGAGTAAGCTGGAACCTACTAAATGCTTGATTTGCAATTGTTGAATGATGTTATAAGTGTTTATACATATTTGCTAGTTTATATTGAAATTATTAGTTGTGCAACTGTACTGATTGTCTGGCACTATTCACGGGGAAGCGGACTCGATTCGTTATGCCGCCGAAATTTCAGTAAGAAATCCATAAGTTATGAAATTCATGACAACTTGAATACTTTAGAAGTAAAGAGACAAGTTAAATGTGCATTCAATTCATGACATTATAAAGAACTCCACATCACTTGGGCCAGGCCCGGAATAAATTAAGGGGAATAGATCAGTGGGAAAATCGGGGAAAGTAAACCCGGCCATCCTGTATAAGAACGAGCTCGGTCCTGAAAAGCGGACTATTACCCAGGAGTATATGGCCAATGACTCCCACGGGACCAAGGATTGAAATAAGTTATAAAAGGCAAAAGCCTCCAAGAATAAGATGCATTTTCTCATTCTACATGCATATGTACAGTGTAAATACTTTTCTATTGATTGTTCTAGATCTCTGTATATTATTCATAACATGCTATTGTTCCGCTATGATTACTGTTTGAGTACATTAGTATATCTGTTAATTAAAATTGAACTTATTTCGGTGTATGCTTTACAAATGAGTATTTAAATTAAATATTATCATTTTACCGTACTATCTGAAAATCTTGTACGACCGAAACAACTAGGAATGACAGCGATGACAGATGTATAGAAGTTAGGATTTTCTACTGAGAAATATTCATTTCTCACCATGTTATATATTCCGCGTCATTCTCAGACTATGGAGCACGCAGCGATCGGGGTCCTATTCATTGAGTTTCCTGAGCTTCACATCCACATCGACCCTTTTCTAGATTCTGTATATATATCAGGTAGATGCCAGTTTCGTTTATACTTCTTCTTCCGGAGGACTTTCTTTGTACCACTTATGCATCCTCTTTTTGATCTTGCTGTCCCCTACATTGCTATACCTCTTCATATGGCCCATCCATTTCCACCACCACCACCAGTAGCACCAGCCGCACCAGTAGCTCCAGTTCCCATGGCCCCTCCTACTTCACCGCCACAGCCGATGTCGTCGGCCTCGACCTCAGAGGAGGATCCGTCCGAGGCGGCTAGTTCTTCGTCGTCATCTGCTCCCAACGCCGGGCACCCTCCAGCTGACGCCACCATGGCGAACGGTTTCCTTTCGTCAGACTCTATTTAGATAGTGTGCATGCTGTAGTGGGGTTAGATGTACAGAATAACCCTCTTTTGACAGTTTGGGTCATGGTTGGATGGGTAGATATTAGGAATGTACATGAAATGTCCCATAAGAACTAGTTAGGGTGCTGTTCATAAATACTGGCCGTTTCATTTTGTATTAGCGGCCTCATTTTGACACTTTGTACATTTTGACAAACTTTGAAATCAGATATCTATATACATATCTATAACGCCGTTTGCAGTTATTCTGTTCTTATTGTATTTTTATTTATGTTAAGTTATTTACAGTTTACTGATTGATTTGTATTTATTCCGCCATCACGCAGAAAATTTTGTTATGAGATCAAGTAGTTTTATGCGAGAAATTAATTCTAATACAGAAAAGAGAAATTTAATCAGTATTACACGTAATCTCTTATCAGATAGATTATTATGACTTAAGCATAGTACTTTGTCTGGTAAGGTGTTACAATAAGGATTAAGGGGAAAGAAGAATGATATAGAAACTAGAGTTTTTGACATTTATAAGGGATTATTAGATTGGGCTACATTTTGGGCCAAGTTTATCAAAAACTATTTTTTTTATGGAAACTAATTACTAAACCTTTCTTTATTTGTATTAAGTTTGGTACTTTAGGTCTTTGCTTCTTAATTTATTTTTGTGCCCATTAATAAAATTGGAATTTCAAACCAAAAAATTTATTAAGGCTTCAGATCCAAAAGAGATGTTAATAGGTATTAAAATGATTTTATTATGATATCATTAATATAATTTTTTATCTTTGTCAAAAAAATTAAGCCACTATAAAATTTATTTGTGCCATTTTGTTGCATTTATTTGAATTTTAATGTATATTTAAATGTTTATTTAATTATATCCGATTCAACTAATAGCCCACTGGTTGAACCAGTGACCCAATGATCTAGTGCCTTGACCGGGTCAATCACCGGTCAAAGTTTAATAACGATGGTTATAACAACCTCCACTTGTATCAACATGCTAGGAAGCCATTACCACCAAAATAATAATAATAAAAAGTCTAAGCAACTGAATTTTTTCCCCCTAAATTATCAATATCTAAAATCCACTGAAACTCCAACTAATTTACTTTGAGCCAATCGGCTCACTATAAGAGATAAAACTCTTCTAAGGCTAGTTTTTCCCATTCACAATATTTGTACCCACAATCTTATTTAAGAAGAATAAATATCAAATTATTTATATCAACATGCTAGAGAACTTGGTCTAATCCCAATTTGCTTGCTAGTGAGAATGGATTCTCACAATTTAATTTTTCATTTGACAAGTTTAAATATGATATCTCACCATGAATTCAAAAGTTGGAACCCAAACAAGACATGTGACATGAGAGATTTCATAGTGAGAACACAATTAACTTTGTCAAGTTAAAAATTAAATTGAGAGAATCAATTTCCCTTACTAACAGATGTTAACATAAGTACTGATTATTGGAAATGACCATAAAAATTAGACATCTTTAACTGCAATCAGATACTTCTAACAATTTTTGGCACAAGAAGTGAAAAATGAATGACTTCCACAGCTACTGTTACAATCATAATAAGTATCATGGTTCGATCACATGGGAACCTAATCTTTCAGCATGCTCATGGCAATTACTAAACCCTCGCTACTCATTAAAAAGAAAAATCAACATAATTAGACAAACGATGAACTTAATGCCAAATACAAGTTAGCTCTCCGACAACAGAAAATTGCATGTTGAATATATAGAAGCTGCAGCTGCATTAACAGCTAATTCTTTCTCTGAACCATCTAATACCGGTACTCTGCACAACATAGAATACCAACATTGTCAAATTTGTGATACAAGCATTTTAAGCTTTCATACTTAGCTCAGAAATAAGATTTTATATATTGGCCGAAAATACTGTGCAGCTGTCTGGTTTGTTTCTTGTTTTCATTTTCTGATATGTTTTCACTAATAACTACGAAAATGTCACTTTATTGTCACTTTGTCTTCTATTTTTAAACTTTTGTGAATGTAATGGTGAAAATAAGAAAAAGTTACCTCGAACATTTCCCTTACAAAAGTTTGAAAACAAAAAACAAAATGAAAACAAATAATATTTTTGTAGTTATAATAAAAATTACCAACTGAAAATGCAAATAGGAAACAAACCAAACAGTAGCTTGTAATGTATGTCCAAGGTAAATACGACATAAATCCAAATTGTAAATGCTTAACTTTTCCGAGGCAGTATTTACATTGATACTCAAAAAGTAAGTTTTGAAGACATGTTTTGAAAGATAAACACTGATTAAGTACATAGGATATCATTTCATTTCTATTGATATTTCCAGAGAAATTTCCTAAATTGTCCTAGTAAAACTAGTCATATACAAGTACATATACAAAAAATATTAAATAAAGTGAACATCTAAAGATCTATTAATTTCATTTTCTTCTCTACCATTTTTGTTATCTCCTTTATTGACAAAGAGTATGTTCTCCAAGTGTTATTTCTTTATTTGAGAAAAACTACAATTTTATCGCTAAAAACTTTGGGGAGTAACAAATTCGTCCCTGAAATAAAAAGCACATACAAGTTCATCCCCGAATTTATTATAATTGATCCACCAGAGGGATTAACTTGTTCTAACGTGGTTAAATTCAAATACTAAATTGTATGTATTTTCTATTTTAGGGACGAATATGTTACAGCTCGAACCTTTTAGGGACGAAATTGTAGTTTTGGTCTTTTTTATTCTGTCTGTAGTGGCTTTAGTTAGGTGGATATTGGGTTGAGCTTTTATCTAAGTTGGTTCATAAAACAAATGCAATGATGAAAAAAATTAAAAAACGAGTTCAAGCCACGTCCAAATAGTGTCCAAGCCCCAAAAAAGAAAAAAAAAATAATCAGAAACATATGGATGCGTGTCCAACACATGCTGAAACTGCCTTTCTTTAGTGGGGTGCGCGCCCTTTGGTGCCTCTCGCCTTAAGGCGTTATAAGCCCCTAGCATCTTAAGGGCGCTTTTCACCTTTAACTACCTTGTGTCGAACGTGTGTCCTATGAGTATCTATGTCCAATGCATGTCGGACAGGGACATGCCTCTGTGTTCTAGACATAGACAATGGATCAACAAACTTAAGATATGTCATCTTAACCCTAAGCGGCAGATGCTAGGTTGCACAAGATCAAAAATTACGGTCATAAGAAACTGTGAAACAGAATATAGAATCAATAGACTCTTGAAAATGCATAGTTGTTTAAGTTCTGTAGCAAAGAAAACTTATAATCTCTTCTAGGAATAACTCTAGAGATCAAGAGAATTTCTAGTTCCAGTAAAATTATGACACTAGGGGAAAGAAGGGAAGCAATCATTTAAGTTTATCAGAGCACTAATTATAAACAAGATGAAATTTTTGCATCAGAAGCTATGTGAAGTATTTGTAGCCTTTAAGAAACCTCTATTTGCGCTTGAAAAATATGACTATAATCATAGAGAAAACCTCTTTTATTGCAGAAAACTCACAACTTTTCAGAAGATGCATATTCTTGTCACTTATTATGACATTTTGACTCAGCAATCTTTTATCAGTTACTGAACACATTTACCTGTAATCGTTTTCTGAAGTTCCCAGCTGTTGCAAACCATAAGCCATGCTCCAATTTACATGCTGCAGGCCCTGGTCACATAACAGTTGCTTTTCTTTTACCTGATTCAACCAACTTTCCTGAAATTATGAACCAGAAACAGTTCAGATTTAGATGAGGAAAAAGGCACAACGTCAATAATTGAATCACAAATAACTGAAATGAACCAAGCAACCTGGCATCTTCTCAAGAGTCCAATTTCACCAGGGATATGTCTAGCATCATAAACTGGATCCTAAGGTTTGCATTGCAGACCTAAAAGAAATCTAAAATAAACCTTAAGACCATGAAACAAATGTTCTATCTGTCCTTTTCACACTTACAAGTTGTTTTTCCTCTTCTGATAGTGCTTCATCCATATGATCAAACAATGCAGTCCATCTTTCCTGATGCAAATCTGCTGTTTTACTAGTGGGAAGTGCTGCAGTGATTTCCATGGCAAAAGGATCATTTTCTTGGTTATTTGCAAATTCCTTCGATATAAGGAAAGGCAACTCAGTAGTTATTACAGCTCGAACCCTCCTCCTACTGCGACGCAAAGCTGTAGATGTAGAAAAAAGTACAAAAACCAAATATAAGCAGTTCCCCTCTCCAAAACCTGCTCAAATAAAATAAATATGGCATTACCTGAAAGACGCCCTTTGATGTCTTGATGTAGAAGCTCCAACCATTGTGAAGCAACTGTAGCAGCTGAAAAACACAGAAGCATCCCCATCAGCAATGTGTCAAAGAAGCACATATATCAGCTTAGGCAGTTTTTCCTTAGTATCATAATCTATCATATACATATTGGACAATCTGAAAGTGTCATAAAGTGGACAACTGTTTATCCTAGCAATTGCATGATGATCTACACTAGCAGAATGTGAAGAATTAATTTCCTACTACATCAGTCGATTGCTAGCTTTCAAAACCTAGAAAAATGAAGAAAGAATTGACCCCTTCCCTTTATTTATGCATTACATGAAATGCTTTAAAGAGATGGATAAAGGAAGGCAGACATCTAAAACTGAAGAGGGAGGGAGAGAGAGATAATCATGAGGAGAATGGCTACAAACCTTTCAGGGAAAGAGATGGAACAATGGTGAAGTTTGATGATTCCTCATTCGACAAAGTGGTAGAACTCATAGATGCCTTCATTGCAGATGACAATTTCAGAGCTAAAATATCATCTTCTCTTACATTTACTGAGTGTGATACACAACTTTTAAGACTAGATTTCTCTGCAGTGCATGTGTCATGATCACAAACTTTACTGTCGAATATCCAAGTGGAATCATTCATTGTCCCCACATATTTTCTTGTTTGCCTGCTCCCTGAAGAGCTAAAAAGGGTACCTTCTTCATGAGGAAAGGTAAGCTGATGTTTGCTCCCATCGGCCACATATTCCGAGCCCCTTTTGCTAATTTCTGTTCTTACATTCATTCGATGTGCTGCTTGCCTACTCCCACTGCTGCTATTTTCATTCTTTTCAGACCTTACAAGAGCTTCAATAATTGAATGGACCTGTTTTCTATTTCTTACATGATTTATGATTCCAGGGTTTAATTCATTCAGTAGTCCACTTGGAGCAGCAATCTTTGTAAACCTGTTGACCTGTTCTCTCTTTGCAATTTCCATCTTTTTCTTGAGCATTTCATTTTTACTTTTTCTCCCACGTTGTTTTGGCACAGGAATGCCTCCATGAGAGGATGAAAGAAAACCATTTTGCTTCATCTCCTTCCATATTCTCATTGGATCTTTTTCTTCTAAAGGTCCAGTACAGCTTCCACTCTCAGACACATCTTTAGACTTAAAATGATCATGTCCTTTGTGAGAATGTGTTGCTTCCAAATTTATAGGGCTAGTAACATCTTCCACATTAAGATCCACATTAATTCCTCTCGAGATTACAAAATTACCGCGCTGTTCCTTTTCTTCCTTCTCAAACAATGATACTTTAGTGAAATTCTCAATGCATCCACCACCTTTATCCAGCGGTGAATATCTGGCACCGCATGCTTCAGTGTTAAGATCCAGATGCCTGGTGCCAAGATTAACCTCTGCTTGGATCGCATTCCTTCCGGTTTCCTCTTCTTCAGAAGCGTCCATGCCCAGGCTTACAGGGATCTCAGTGACTTGTGACATCTCTTTTTCACTAAACGAACGCTGAAGACTTTGTTCTTTGTCCTTTGCAAACTCCGAATAATGAGTACTAGTTTCTGTGGCAAAATTGCAAGTGCAAATTATGTTTTGATACTAATATAACACCCGTAAGAGAATTACGGAAGATTTCATAGACATGGTTCAAATAAATTATAAAATGGCATGCATTCACAATAATTAGTTATAATTGAAATTTAAAATGCCATCAAACTAAATATCATTTACAAGATTGAATTTTAAAACATAAATATCTAACATCCTAATTTACAAGATTGAATTTCAAAACACAAATTACTAACGTCCAAATCCAATAACCAATATTTACAGTTATAACTGAAATTTAAAATCCCATCGAACTAAATACCATTTACAAGATTGAATTTTAAAACATAAATATATAACATCCTCATTTACAAGAGTGAATTCCAAAACATAAATATCAAACATCTAAACCCAATAACCAACATTTACATAAGAGCTCAATTCTTTGCCCAACCAAAAAAAAAAAAAAAAGTCGACTTTTAAAGTAGATTGGGTAAAAAATTAAGTTACCCGCAGACTCAACCACGGATTCAAGGTCCCTCATTTTGACCCGTTTTCGAGCGTGGTCGTGCTTCTCTCTCAAATTGGTGCTTGCACGCTTCTCTCCGATTATCTAAAGCACGAAATGGGGAATAATGAACCATTGAAAAAGGAAGAGAGAAACTTGGTTCAGGTTATAGTAGTAGAATAATAATAATCCAAGAACCAGCGGATTAAAAACCAACCTTGGTGTCCGATTGAGATTGCTCCGATATTGCTATTCCCGAATTGCAATCTTCTTCCATAGAAACAGTAACGATCCTCTAAAAGTCAAACTCCAATTCGACCCATAATTTTGCTGTCCGCACAGAAGAAGGAATACGGGTTCTTGCTAGAAAGGAGTGTACGGTTGAGAGGTTGGTGGGTTATGGTTTGTGGGAAAGGAAGAAATGGTGGATGGATCTGGACGTGTGGGAGAGAAAGCGAGAAGAGAGAGAGAGAGAGAGAGAGAAATAATTTGAATAGCACAGAAAGACAGAGTGAGCGCGCTTTCAAATGTTGCCTTGTCCGATGAATCTTCGTCATATGCGAAATATGCAAAACTAAACCAAATGTTGGCTTGTCGTTGTCTTTTTTTTTTTTTTTTTGTTCAATTTTTTTTAAAATCAAATGGGATGGGGTTGGAGGGAGAAAGGGAGAAGAGAGAAGTGCATTTTACATTTTTTTTCTCTTTTTTATTTTATTGTATTTAATACGACATATGGATATATTTATTATAAGAAAAAAATATTTTTATGAGTTTAATTTTTATGTATTAATAATATAAAATATTTTTATATTATTGTTCAATAAAAATACTTTAAATAATTCATTTAAAAACTAATTTTGATTTAAATTTAAAAAAATACACAAAGTGGATAATTTATCAATTTTTTATTATTACATTGTTAGTACATAAAAAAAATTAATTGCTATTTTTATTGCTAAAAATATATTAAATTTAAATTTTGATCTTATAATTTTTTTATTTCAACTTGCATTCTTTAAAAAACAGCATAAATAATCTTTAAAAAACTTTAAATACTATGTTTTTGGTCACCCCCAGGTCCTTGAACGACTAAATATGCATATTTTTAAAAAATTTAAATTGAAATCAAACACAAAATTTTATGAAGATCAAAATTAGGATATATTTTTAAAAATTAAAAATGAGTAGTAAACCTTTTTATAATTATAAAATTATTGTTTGAATTGTTTACTGTTTATTAGTTTATGCTAGTTAATATAAGAGATAGTCCTATTTACTTGTTACTTGTCATAATTTTTTATCATCATTTTGCTTTTAAAATTTTGTTTATAGATTGGATAAATTCTGTAGGCACAATAAGTCGGCCTAATGACAATAACTCGATCCATCAGCTTTCTACATGTGCTCTTTTGGAAGAGCTTAAACCAATCTTATCCGAGTAGCTTGGTCATGCCTCGAAGTTAGAAAATGTCTCTTAAATAGAGGGAATTTGAATTTCCCTAAGTCTAAGGAGTTATGAGGATGTCAGAGCCACATCCAGAGACCTCCCTCCATGGGAATCGACTCATTTCTTCTTTTAAATAAACTCCCCTTGCCCCTACCTCAATCCAAGTTATGACACATTTTTTATATATGCCTGTCTAAGGTATGACACATTTTTTATGTACACCTAATACAATTTCTGAGTTATATCGACATCACTCCTTAAGGAGAGAACATTGATTGCCCACTGTGGGACATGGTAAAATGTATTTGCCCTACCATGGTTATAATTAGGGATGGAAAGAGGCCAGGCCTTTTTAATAAATAAATCAGGCTTAAGCCTTTTTTAAGGTCTATTTACTTAAATAGGCCAGGCTTAGGCTCCTTGCGAAGCCTGTTAAGTCTGACAAATCGACCTATTTATGTGTATATATATATATTATTGTTCAAAAATTAATAAAGGCCAAGCTAGGATTTGAACCCGCGACCTATCCATCCATTACCGTCAATAACATATACTACCACTAAGCCAAGCCTTGTTCTTCTATTTATTAGTGCATATTAATATATTTTATTGATTACTTGTTTTCAAAAAAATTCACTCACACACTAGTGACTACTAGTATGGTATCACCCTATCACTTCACTGGTGTCAATATCACAAATCACAATAGAAGTGAAAGTGTGAAACCCTACCAGAGAAAATCAAACATAGTAATCCCCTTGCCCCTTGAACCAAAGCTACTGTTCATTATTCTTCCTCAGATCTCACCGTCGCCCTAACTCCATGTGTGATGCGTTCGCCTCTGCAAGTCAGTAGCAACCGTGTCCGTCCCCACTTCAGCAGTTGTCCTAACCTCTTCTTCAAATCATGTTACCGCCATCTACACCTCAGATTGTCGTCGTCCCCAACCTTCTTCCTCCACATCGCTTCTAGTTTAGCCACTACTGCAACGTCGCTCCGCGTCTAGGTCCGTTGTCGTTGCGTTCAGCTCTGCGATGCCACGTCCATTTCCACTGCTACATCTATTCGTTGCCGCCTTCCCCTCCCCCAGCATGCCACAACCCCAAGACTTTCGCTCAAATCAAGTTAGTTGTCAATGATTTGATGTGATTTTTGCAAATGTATGTGTTGGAAAGTGATTTGAGTTTGAATGCATATGGTAGGGCCTGTGTAGATACTTAACCGGATTTTACAAATGCACAACAACTATAAAACACAATTTTGAGGTGACTTTAATCTCAAACCAAAAGAAAAAAGGTGACTTTAATCAAAGAATACAAACAAAAAAATAGGTGACTTTAATCAAAGACTGGAACCACTTTGTTTGCTGAGGTTCTAAGTAGAACACTTTGTGGGTAGCGGCAGGCCATTGCTTTCTACCATAAGGCTCTTTCGCCGAATTGCTTGGCATTGAGTGAGGCAGGTTTTTCTCTTTCTCTTAGTCCTATTTTCCCTATCCCTATGTTTAGTTTGGCATTAATCGCAACTTCCATGTGTAGAATTTGTGAGTTGGGTTCAATAGTTCTCTTAACTATAACGCCCGAAAAATTTTAGTCGTTTTTAATCGAGTTGTTTGGTTTTTAGCAAATAATTGTGATTAATTAGGTTTCGATTTAACATTCACTTAAATCTAATTAAGTGTGATTTAAAATGATTAGGCATAATAGAATTAAATTAGGAACATAGAAAGTCTCACAAAATTTTTCTAAAATCGGTTTGCCGATTTAAGAGAAATCGGTAAGATTTCGATAATTTAAACTGTCAGAACTGGATCAATAGAAATACTGTGAGAACCCTAGGAAGGATGGCCAAGATTTAGCCAACTTATCCATGCAAGTGGCGCCATCTCAGCCCTCCATATGGGCTACCAAATCAAATTGAAACTCCAACACACATCCACCAATCACTAACTCCTTGCTCCACAAGTTTGTGCTCAATTCCTTCCTTGCCCTTGGTAATTTTGGCCAGCATAAGGAGCTGACCACTCTCCATTTCTCTTCCATACACACTCATCTTCACTTCATCTTTAACCTCTCTTCAAGTCTCATCAAGAGTTGCTTCCATTTGAGACATCAAATTAATAAGAATTCAACTAAACCAGGTAAGAATCCAACTCCTCCTCTTATTTTTCTTGATTTGGGTGTGTGGGGATCTTGTTTTCCTCATGATATTGATGTGATTTGGAGTGATGATGATGATGATTTATGACTGAATTTGCATGTATGTTGTTATTAGAGATGAATTGGTATAAAGGAACTTGAAGAAAAGAGAAAACTCAAGAAAATGTTCCTCGACGGTCAGTACGGCGGAGTGTGCAGCTCCACCTATAGCCATTTAAATTTCATGAATCTATTTTTATGAGAAACTAGACATTCAAGGCTTTCTATACATATATAATATAAGGCCATTGGATCAGTATAGTGGTAGTTATGAATTTTTGAAGTTTGACCTAGAAATCAGGACTTTCATCCGGGCAGTGTAAGTTGAGAAGGGTATAACTCACCCTACACAACTCCAAATTGAGTGAATCTAATGTTGTTTGAAAGCTAACATAAGAGGGAACATCCCATAAAAATTTTAGAGTCAGATTCATTGCTAACTATCCCCAGTACATCAATGAATTCACCTTAATTTCAACCCAGGCTGGAATAGGGTAATCCAGTAAGGTCAAGTTTCAGGGCTTATATCTTGAATTATACTCATTCAAATGAAAGCTTGCTCTGTTAGCTTTAATTTGATATAAATTTCATATGATTTCACCCAGATTTCTATTTTTGGTGAATTTTCTCTTATAAGAGTGCAATTTTGGTTAGAGACATATATGAATACTAGATCAAGTTTAGTTAATATCGAAACTCGGAACTTAGCAAACAGAGAGCTAGATCGGGTATACTTAATGTTAAACTCGGAACTTAGTGAATAGGAAACTAGATTGGGTATAGTCAATGTCAGAAACTTGGAACTTAGGAAACACACTCATACAAGTCTTGGATTAAGGTCATAGATCAGGATCATAAGCACATAAAACACTTTGAAATTGAAAGTCAAGGATAAGAAAATAAAACCTAAAATACCTAAACCCGGAAGTTGAGATTTTTCAACATAAACTTGGAAGTTGGCACCAGAATATGAAATCTTATACCTGCATCTCGGAAGTCGAGAACTAGGATGCTTAAAACTCTTATACCCATAATTCCAAAACTTGACCCAGAATCAATCTTGGAGATCGAACAAAACCCTAGAAGTCGAAACTTATATAATCTCGAAACTCGGACCAAATTCAATCTTAGAACTCGATCCTAAGCTCAAACTCAAGAATATCAATAGAAATTAAAAGCTTGCAAGATAGATTAAGACTTAAGATTTTAAACTCACACCTAAACACCTAAGCTTTGTTCATAAGACTTTGTTGTGTGTGACAACTAATGAAGATATGAAGATTTAAGTTATGAATATGAAATTTTACATGCAAGGATATATAAAAGTAAATAATGAATCATTTGTATGAGTGCATTTAGCATGTCTATACATGACTATGTATGAGAATGAAAGGATATGAATATATTAAATGTGGATTCCTTCACCTGGAGGCAGTTATGAGATCCCTCCTTGTGAAGGTAGTTAAATAAGATAAGATTGGATCCCTTCACTTGGAGACAGTTAACTGGGTCCTTTCACTTGGAGACAGTTAATTAGGTCCTTCCCTGTGAAGGCAGTATAAAACTATCAGATCCCTCTACCTTGGAGGCACGTGGTCAGATGAGATCCCTCAACATTGAAGGCAAGTGGTCAACTAAGATCCCTCTATTCTTAAGGCATGTGAGCAAGAGAGATCCCTTCAATTTAGAGACACGTGGCCAAAATGAGATCCCTCTAAGACTAGAGGCACGTGGATCCCCTTGTACGTTAATACTGTGTGACGACAGTCACGAGTTGAGCTCACTCCTAGATCAAACTACCTAAGGGCAGTAAAGATTAAAGATTAAAACATATGCAAGCACCTTAGGGACGGCGATATGTAACGCTTAGATGTGCCAAGAAAAGAAAGCAAAGAAAGCTAAGGAAAAACACCAATGCACTTGCATGAATTCAAGTATGAGTATTTGCATAATTATATCCCATGTTTTATTGATGCTGAGATTATTCTATCTACTTATGCTGTGATTATTATTCTAAATATGAAATATTGTCAATGTGACTCAAGTGCATGAATAAAATGAACTCTGCTTCGGATAATATATTTTCAAACTATAAAACTGAACAGTCTAGTTAACATGCTCATATTTTTCATAATAAGCCGAAGTAGCTGGAGATAATAACGATGACATAGCATATGGTAGTTTAAGGAATCCTACTGAGAATTCAAAATTCTCACTCCTATTTCTGTATTATCTCCAGATAGTTCAAGAAGTTTTCAAAGACGGCTAAACTTGCTGTCAGATAAGGTCCGCTCAGGTAACAGTAACAACTCCAGGATGTGGTACTATGACTTAAGCATAGTACTGTACAAAGGAGGATATTACATTGACTACTTTGGTTGTAGAGTTGATTATTACATATGAAAAGGAGGCAAATGATGCATCATATTTATACTGAAATTATAGTCAGTAGGGAAATAAATAACAAAATTGATGTACATGATCTTATGAATGACGTATTATCTTCTTTTAGCAAATTTAAACCTTGTGAAGTTTAATTATAGCTGCTCTTGCTAATGAGATTTAAATCTTTTTTTTTTTATAATGTTTTGGGCAGATAAAATAGCTCAATGAACCTATAGAGGTTAGAATTACAAAGTGGAATACTAGGGGTTTGCTAATAAGGATACATGTTTATTGCTTCTTGAATTTGGCTATGCAAGGTTTGCGAGCTTTCATACCCAAAGCTGAGCTTATGAAAATAGTAAATAGCTTTACTGAATTGAAAGAAAATGTGAGTTACAACCCTGGAACTTTCTTCTTAGCTAGGTACATAATCATCTTTCTCATTTGGGATGGGTTCATACCTTATAAGTAAAAAGCTTCTGCTCATACTTTGAGATCTTTTAATCTGTGATTTAATAGATCAGTATATAAAAATTTGTATAGCTTCAAAGATCTGGATAGTGCCATTAAGCTAAGTTTAAATATTGTAGTTGCAGCTTGAGTGTAATCTATGGACGTTATATGATCTACCCTATCAAGTTCAATGTTGTTTGATATTTGAAACTAGTTCCTTGGGAAAGTAGCCAAAGATTTTGACACAACTTATGTACTATATAAGTATCAAATGAAGTTTTGCCCATGTACTCAAAATATTATTTTTTCTTATGGCCTTCGTAAGATAACTATGTCTGCCCACATGCTTACATATCATTTGGTACTATTTTATGTTCTGTATTTCTTAAAATACACCAGTCTCCATTTGAGATCTTATATATCATGATAGAGTTCAAACTACAGAAAGTGATGATCTAAGGTAGTCTACTAGCATAGTATATGTAACAACCTCTACCATACAAGCCATGCTCAAGTCATGGAGTTATATTAAAAAGTTGTCATTATGCTAAGAAAGTTTTAAAATGTGGAAAATATAATATATAACCCTTTAACTGCACAGTTTATTGCTGAATAATAGTTCATAAATATCGTCATCTCTGATACATAGAGAATAAAATAATTACAATTTAAAAGAAATTGGGACTAACATACTACACAAAATTTGCTTTCGACTAGTTGTTAGCTAGCTTCAATAGTTTCTTGGTGTGGTTTGCGCTCAAATCTTGCTCAGTGAATGTCCTAATACTCCGCCTCACACTTGATTTCCAACTTAGGTGCTGGAATGTTTACGGAAAGGAAAACATACAAGTAGGTAGTGAGAACCTAAGATTTTCAGTAAGTAACCTCAAACCATCACACATACAATGTCATCATAAACATTCCAGCCGCTTCGGTTTCTTATGAAAATGTGAGCGCATATATACAACCAGCGGTTCAATTTTAAGTTGAAAACATCTTTCTCGAAGTGGATTATATTTTAACAACCACTTGGCATATTATACGATAAACATAGAAACACGAATAGTGTAATATACTTCAATAAGAATCATAATAACATCATGACATAATGAGAGAGTTAGAGATGCACATATAGATGCTTGTACTTGACTGAATGCAAGTGCAGTTGACTTAATTCATTTCTTTCTTTAACTTGCAACTTGATCTTACTTTTCTGTACCTGGTCCCCCGTAGATGAATGACCTCTCTCACCCCTGGGTAATAGCCTGCTTTTTAGGGTGAGCTTGTACCTATACATGAGTGATGAGTTTACTTTTCCCGACCCTCACACCAGTCTATTCCCATTAAATCGGGTCGAGGACTAGCCCAAATCTTAGATAGTACCGCTCTGACCCACACTAGCTGGGTCTATGTCATGCCTCACATGGTAGCTTAGTACATCTCTCTTGCAAGTTCTTATTATCTTTTCCTTTCCATATCTTATCACACATGTGGATGCTTTGCGCATTCATGGATATGTCTCACACCTTATTTCTCATATCATATTCTAATTATGCTTGCATGCATGATATACATGAACATGACATGTAAATGTAAATATATTCAAAGCACAATCACCCCTAGCATAAGTTCTTATAAACTTCTGCCAAAAATTCGGCAATATAACGGATCAAGTCCGCTTTCTCATGAATAGTGCCAGGCTACCAATACAATCAATTAAGTATGCAACTCAATATAAAACAGCAAGTTACAACAATATTATTAATCATATGGTATGTCAAAATCAATAGAAATATCAATAGCGTTTTCTGCTCACTCTATCCTCTTTTGCCCGAATATTGTAAAATCCACCTTTACTCCTATTCAACTCATTTAAACTTGAATTTAAGATATCATAACTCTATGTGTCTAGTTTCCAACCCTTTTCATCCCATCTCATTTTGATTTGTATAACTCAAGCTATTAGTATTTTACCTCAGACTGCCCTATACTTAGCCAGAAATGCACCCTTATAAGTGAAAATTCACTAAAAATAGAAATATAGGTGAAATCATATGAAATTTATATCGATTTAAAGCTAACAGACAAGCTTTCAAATGAAGTAAGTTTCATATCATTTGCATGAGTATATTTTGAGATATAAGTCCCGTAACTTGACCCTACTGGACTACCCTACTCCAGCCCAATTTGAACTTAAGGTAACTTCATTGATGTTCTGGGAATAATTGGCAATGAATCTGACTCTAAAATTTTTATGGGATGTTCTTTTATATGTTAGCTTTCAAACAACACTGTTTCACTCAATTTAGAGTTGTGTAGGGTGAGTTACACCCTTCTTAACTCATATTGCCCAGATGATAATCCAGATTTCTAGGTCAAACTTCAAAAATTCATAACTAACTCTATACTAATCCAATGGCCTTATATTTTATATGTAAGAATGTCTAGTTTCATATAAAAATGGATTTATCAAATTTAAACGGCTATAGGTAGAGCCGTACACTCTGCCGTACAGACTATCAAGGGGAAAACCCTAACAATTTCTTGTATTCTTCTTGGATTCATATTTTCCTTAAATCAATCCATCCAATCTTCAATTCAAACTCACATATGCACCTTAAACCAGCCTTAATTCATCATCCCCACCCATCACAACATCAGAATCATAGATGAACAAGGGACCCTAGGCAACCCCAATTCAAAGAAAAGAAGGAGAAAGTTGAGATTCCTACCTTGGTGGTGTGAAATCTTGGTGGAACTTAATCTTGGAGTGAAGTTGATGGTTAGAGCTTGAGCTTGGGGATGAGATGAAGTGGAAGAAGATGAAGGAAAGTGGGAAAATGAGGCTGGTCTACATCTATTGTGGGGAGGCCAAAAATTTAAGGGGAGAAGGAAGAAAAAAATGAAAACTTATGAAGGAAGTTAGCTTTTGATTGGTGGAGGCTTGGTGGTGGAGGTGAGGCCAAGTTTCTCCACTATCTTGAGAACACTTGGCGCCACTCATATGTGGTAGGAGTGGCTGAATTTTAGCCACTTAAGTGAGGGTTTTCAGTAGAAAATTCTATTAGTTCGGCTCTTGCAGTACAATTTATCGAATCTTTACCGATTTCCTCAAAACTGGCAAAACGTTACTAAAATTCCAATAAGATTTCTTGAATATCTATTCTATTGGTTTTAAGCCTAATCTCTCTAATTAATATCTAATTAACTTCTAATTATCCTTTAATTAATTTCTAATTAACCTTAACTAATCAATAAAATCGAATAAATCGATTAATAGCGTAGATTAAATGTTTCGCAAATTCAGAGCCTTTCTATTTTTTATTTTCCGTAACTGATGGCATTTCCATAATTTTGAGCAAATACACCCCACATCATTTCACACCAGACTGCCTCCATGGCCCAATTGGCGGAGATTTAAACTTCTATGGTTTCATCACGTGATTTTGCTCTGCTTAAAATCCCATTCTACTAATTCTACAGATGTGGGGACATAAGGGTTATTTCATGAAAAGTTCTAGGGTTATTGTGGAAATATGTCTTTGGGGTCAAAATATAATTTCTAAAAATTTTGGGCATCACTGCAATTAACAAAAGTTTATAGGGGCACTTTTATCATTTCTTAATTTTTAACATATGGCAGTGCCATATTTTCAATGGCAGTGTTACATACCCTATAATTCTGAGTGTGAAGATCGTTATGACATAGCGCTGCCTGAGAAATTCTCACACTGCCTAAAGGAAATAATTCAAAGTTTTAATTACGTTCTGTTTACGAAAGTGGGGATATTACAGTATAGGTGATGATATATCATTTTTATTGTTTAATATTTATGTTTTAGTAAATTTTTGGTGGTGATTATGAAGGCTTGATTAAGGGCTGTTTATAGCGTGTTCAAATGCCTGGACCTATTTAGGCCTATATGCTGACCTAAGCTTGATGGCCTATTGAGAGTGTTTTTTTTTTTTTTTTTTGCAAAAGGCTTTGTTAACAGACTTCAAGCCATGCTCAAGCCCAGTAATTATGATGCAGGCCTGGCCTATTTAGAGTGTGGCTTGGTCTAGCCTAACCTGTTTCCATCCCTAATTATCATGACAAGGATCCAAAATACTAATCCAGCAGAGAATGCAAACAACAACAACAACAACAACGTAGCTACCCTTACGGTGGAAAGTCTACCTCATACGGTCTGATAGTTATATGACTAGAATAGAAAAATGGTGGCCCAGCTAAGGACTCTGAACCAAGTCTAGGAAGTCTTTAAAGAGGACCACAAAAGATATTGTTGAAGGGAAGATGAAAATGTTTCGCAGACCAGACAACCTCAAAAGATGAATAAGACGACTACCACTAGCACCTTCCCCATGGACTGTAGACCATTTTCCAAGCTCATTATATTGATACCATTACTTGATAACTTTAAACTACTTTTAACTTAGCACCCATATGATGGTATAGGTGACCCACGGATACATGTCACCATGTTTAAGTCCATGATGCATCTTAATGGTGCCACTAATCCCTTTTTGTGTTGAGCTTTTCCCATGTTCTAGGCAAAATATACTCTTTTGTGATTCTATACTCTTCCTATAAGGTCCATAAATGATTTTGCCATGCTCTCATATGCATTCAACCATCTCTCTTCTAGCAGGATTTGTAACGTCCTCCTCTATATAGTACTATGCTTAAGTCATAGTACCATACCCTGGAGTTGTTATTGTTACCTGAGCGGACCTTATTTGACAATAACTTCAGTTATCTTTGAAACTTCTCGAACTATCTGGAGATAACGCGGAAACAGGAGTGAGAATTTTAAATTCTCAATAGAATTCACTAAGAAATTTTCATATCGTGTCATCGTTATTATCTCCAACCGCTTTGATGTATTATGAAAAAGGTGGACATGTTATATAAACTGTTTAATTTTATAGTTCAAAAACATATTGTTCGAAACAGAGTCCATTTTATTCATACACTTGTCATTTGGGTTAGCCAATACAAAATAAATTCATGAATTATACTATAAATAATAACTAAAACATATTAAAATATAATACCACTAATATACTGAAAACATAAAATCTACATATGCCTTTTACTTGTACTTGAATTTATGCAGATACACATAATTTTCTTTTCTTCCTTTATCTTCCTTTACTTGTTATACATATTCTAGAGTATGATCGCCATGTCATACTCCGTAGGGGTGTGATCACCATATCGCACTCCTTAGGAATATGTTCATCCTGCCACGTCCTAGAGTATGATCGCCATGTCATACCCCATCAGAGCATGATCGCCATGTCACGTTCTTTTAGAATATGGACTCATCATCATATCTTTCAGTATGGAATCTTTATTATAGGTTCAATCATAATCATGAATGCATCTGTATCGAAGTGTATTTCATAACCTAGGTATAGGCTTTGTCGAAATTTCGGCAGTATGACGGATCAAGTCCACTTCTCCATGAATATTGCCACACTACCAGAAATATCAATCAAGCAATAAAATTGACATAGAGCATCAAGTTTAATAACAATAATATCAATCATATAATATGTCAACATAAATACATATCTTAGGTTTTCTGGTCATTCTACTCAATTCTGCCTGATTTTGTGAAATTCACCATAATTTCTATTCAATTCATTTGGACCTACATTTTGAATATGTTATAGCTCTATGTGTCTAGTTTCCAACCCTTTTAGTCTCATCTCATTTTGATTTGTATAGCTCCAGTTATTTGTATTTTACCTCAAACTGCCCTACACTTAGCCAGAATTGCACCCTTATAAGTGAAAATTCATTACAAATAAGAATCTAGGTGAAATCATACAAAATTTATACCAAATTAAAGCTAACAGAACAAGATTTTAAATGAAATAGTTGCATATCATTTTCATAAGCATATCTTGAGATATAAGCCCCGTAAATTGACTTTTCTGGACTACCCTATTCTAGCCCGATTTGAACTTAAGGCAACTTCATTAATGTGCTGGGAACAAATGGCAATGAATCTGACTCTAAAATTTTTATGGGATGTTACATGTTAGCTTTCAAATAGCATCGGTTTCACTCAATTTTGGTTTCACTCAATTTAGAGTTGTGTAGGGTGAGTTACACCCTTCTCAACTCATACTGCCCAGATGAGAATCTAAATTTCTAGGTCAAACTTCAAAAACTTCAAAAATTCATAACTAATTCTATACTAATCCATTGGCCTTATATTTTATATGGTTGGAAAGCCCTAGATGTCTAGTTTCACATAAAAATAGATTTATCAAGTTTTGATGGCTAGATTTTCGTCCATATAAGACAGATGTATGGACGCTGTAGGTTTTTCACCTAACAGCATCTTGATTCTTTCTATTTCCAAGTTTTTCCCTTCCAACTCTAATTCTAATGATCACATACAGGCAAAATCAACCCTAATCCTTCATCTCTACTTAAGATAAGACCAGAATCATGGAAGAAAGAAAAATCCCAATTAGCCCCAATCCAAGAAAATAAGAAAAGAAGTTAGAATTCTTACCTTTCTTAGGTGAAATCTTGTTGGATTGGTGTTTTGAATTGAAGAAATTTTTTATGAAACTTGGAGAGTTGATGAAGATGGAGTGAAGATGAGTTTGAATAGAAGCAAAATGATGAGGGCTTAGCAGGTTTTGTGGCCAAAAATGCAAAGGGAGAAGGAAGGAATTATTTCAAGACTTTTGAAGGAAGTTAGCATGTGATTGGTGGATTTCATCTCCCATTCAAACTTGACTTGGCTGCTCTTTTTTGGGCTGATGATGGCGCCACTTGGGAGGGTGTGTTGGTTGAATCTTGGCTATCCATCCTAGGGTTCTCACAGTATAATTTCTATTGGTCCGGTTCCGATAGTTTAAAATAATGAAATCTTGATGATTTCTCTTAAATCGGTAAACCGGTTTTAGAAAAATTCTGTGAGATTTTCTATGATCCTAATTTAATTCCATCAAAGTTAATCCTTCTAAATGTTACTTAATTAGCTCTGGGTAAATACTTAATTGAATTCCAATTAATTCCAATTATTCGCTAAAAATCGAACAACTCAGTTAAAAATGATAAAATTTTTCAAACGTTATAGGATTTATCAAAAGACCTCAACAACATTGAATCATGTCAAATAGAGGGCCAAATGAGCTTCTCAGAGACTATCTCACATTGGAAGTTGGTGTCATTCTGATATGTAGTTGAATGTATAAGAAATTGGTGCAAGATGTCATTCGTATTGGTGTTTTGAAATATATCATTTTATTTGATTTGATTTGATTATTGTTGTTATGATTTTATTCCTTTATGTGTTGTTTTGTTTGTTTTTTCATTTATTTTTATTTTAATTTTGTCTTCTATTCTTTTTTATTGCTTATGACTTTCTTATGAAATAGTCTATTTGTCATGTTCAGGAACTATCATGATGATAACTCTAACTATTTGGGTTTATGGATGCTCATTGATCCATATATGGTATATATTTTGTTACTCATAGTCTATTGTATTAATGACTTTGTCTTGAATATTTTATTGATGTGTTATTTCTTCTTTTATTTGTAGAACTTTGAAGAAATATGTAACGTCCCCGACTTTCGACCTCTGACCTCATCTCAGCGAAATGATCGTATTTCCGACCTCAGGCTTCATCTCCAAGTCCCAAATGAAATGGCTCTTATTTTCGATTTCTGACCTTATGCTTCATAGGATACGAGTTCTGACTTCATGATCGATTGTTCAACCAGAATAAGACACGATTCCTGACCTACTAGTTAATGGACGTGA
This sequence comes from Pterocarpus macrocarpus, assembly GCA_031439585.1. NCBI lineage: Eukaryota > Viridiplantae > Streptophyta > Magnoliopsida > Fabales > Fabaceae > Pterocarpus > Pterocarpus macrocarpus. Next base: position 53,701,559 of record CM062514.1, read on the forward strand.
GATTGGATCTCTGAGTTGGTCTCCAAGTTCGACCAAAATTTATACGGGTTCCGACCTCATACTTTATTCCCAAGCTTTCAATAAAACGGACATGATTTCCGATCTCCGAATTTATGGCCAGGTCTCAAATAAGGTGAGCACGAGGTCCGACATCCGACTTCACCTGCAAGTTTCCCATGATTTCGGACTTCATCTTCGAATTTCACATAAAATGGGATTATTTCCGACTTCTGAGTTCGTCTTCGAATTTCAGCATAATTTACCAACTTCCGACTTAACATTCAAGTCCAAACAACATGGACGTGATTCCCGATATCAGACTTTATGTTTCAAAGAAAATGTACTAGATATCCGATCTCATAATTTATCTCCAAGTTTCAAGCAAGGTGTACACAGTTTCCGACCTCCGAATTGATAGTTTAACACAATGGTTACAAGTACCGACCTTCGAGTTTTGTTGGTGTTCCTAAGTTTGAATGGGGAGTTCCGAGATTTGTGTGATTGTAAGCTATACGACTTCCGACATCCGACTTTGCTTCCAAGTTTTGAATAAACCAAACATGTCTTCCGATATCCGATTTGATCTCCGAGGGGCAAATAAATAGCACGAGTTCCAACTTTAAGCAGAATCGAGACGAGTTCCAATTTCAGATACAGTGGAAGCGAGTTCCACTTTTGGGACGATGTGGAGAGCAATTTGGCCACAAAAGTGGGAGACATGACCGAACTTCAATCACAAAATTTCAATCAACACTCATAATTCCAACTACCCTCATGTATCTAAGTCAGATTCTCTTTCTCATTTGAGGCTGATTTACGCCTCCTTCTCCCTAGCCTCCTTCTTCCCTTCTCTCAATCAACTCCATCACTCCTTCAAAGCTTAACAAAGTTCTAACAATTCAAGCTTCAACGCCTAGCAAAATCACACTCCAAAGACGTAGGATTCCATTTTTGTTCTTGAATACTTTGTACTATGACTGTATGAAATTTTACTCTTCTTCATGTATATGATGATATATTGGATGTATATGATGGATTATGGTTGGATTAATATGAAATCTTGAGTTGGAATTAGAGTTAGGAGAAGAAAACTAGAAAGAGTGGAGAATTAGGATGCTGTCTTGGTGAAGAGTCCACGGTAGTTCAGATGGTGTAGTGTACGGCTCTGCCTACAGCTGGTTAAATCCAATGAAACTATTTTAGATGAAAGTAGATATTCAAGGCTTTCCATACATATATAATATAAGGCCATTGGATTAGTATTGAGAGAGATATGAATTTTTGAAATTTGACCTAAGAATCAGGACTTTCATCCGGGCAGTGTGACTTGAGGAGGGTGTAACTCACCCTACACAACTCCAAATTGAGTGAAACTAACTTTATTAGAAACTTACACTTAGGGGAACATCCCATAGTGAAATTTCAAGTTTGTTATGATACAAATTGTTCCCAGTGGTTCAAGGAAATTACCCTATGTCTAAACCAAGTCAAAATAGGGGAGTTCAGGAAGGTCAAATTTCAGGACTTATAACTTGAGCTATACTTAAGCAAATCAAGTGAAACTTATTGCAAATGAAAGGTTGTCCTGTTAGCTTTGATATGGCACCAATTTTGTATAGTTTGAGCTTAGTTTCGATTTTTAGTGAGTTTTTACTTCCAAGAGTGTAATTTGGACCAGTAACCGAATAAGCTGAGGCAAAATTTAAATATCTTGAGTTATACAGATCAAAATGAGATGGGGCCAATGAAGTTAGAAATTAGACACATAGAGTTATGACATATCAAAAATTCTGGTTTAAATGAGTTGAATAGAAGAAAAGGTGGATTATTCAAACTTTGGGCAGAACTGAATAGAATTGGCAGAAATGACCAAATTGATGGTTTCACAAGTGTGAGTGAACATATAAGATTTGAGTTGATGGTTGCAAGTTTTACCTTGATAGATATGTTAGATTGATTATACTGCTATGACTGATTTGTCCGTGAGAACTGGCACTATTCATGGGGAAACGGATCTGATCTGTCATGCTGCCGGATTTATGGCAGAAGTCTATGAAACTATGAATGTTTATATGCAAGCATGAATTTAGGTATGATATGAAGTATATGAAAGTAAATGATGAAGCATATGTATAAGTGTATTCAGCATGTCTGTGTTTGGTTATGCATGAGAACGAAAAGACATAAGTATATTAAATGTGAATCCTTTCACTTGGAGGCAATTGCACTTTGAATCCCTCCCTGTGAAGGCAGTTAAATAAGGTAAAATGTGAATCCCTTCACCTGGAGGCAGTTGTACATTGAATCCCTCCTTGTGAAGACAGTTAAAGGATAAAGATGTGGGTCCCTTCACTTGGAGGCAGCTGCACTTTGAATCCCTTCTTGTGAAGGCAGCTACCCTCTACCTTGGAGGCACGTGGTCAGATGAGATCCCTCTATATTGAAGGCACATGGTCAGATGAGATCCCTCAATTTTGAGGCACGTGACCAGAAGAGATCCCTTCAATTAGAGGCACGTGACCAAAATGAGATTCCTCCAAGACTAGAGGCACGTGAATCCCCTTGTGGGTGAGTTGGCGTGACGACGGTTACGAGTTGAGCTAACAAGCTCGCTCCAAGGTCAAGCTACCCAAGGGCAGTAAAGGTTAAAGACTAAAGACTAAAGATTAAAGCATATGCAGACACCCCACTCACATGAGGCATGGCATCAACCCAGCTAGTGTGAGTATAGGGGACAGAACTTACATGAGACATGGCATGACCCAGCTAGTGTAAGTACCGAATGAAGGTCCCATATTCCTAAGAAACGTGACATGGCGATCACACTCTGATGGGGTATGACATGACAATCATACTCTGGAATGTGGCATGTAAATATTTTATGATGAAAAGAAAGATAAAGAAAGAAAATTAAATTTTATGTATCTGTATAAATTCAAGTTCAAGTAAAGTTATGTGTAGATGTTATGTGTCTAGTGCATTGATGCTATTGTATCTTATTATATTTCGGTTATTATTCATAATATAATTCATGAATTGATTTTGTATGGGCTCTCCCCAAATGACAAGTGTATGAATAAAATGAGCTTTGCTTTGGATGATATAATTTTCGAACTGTAAAATCAAATAGTTTACATAACATGTTCACCTTTTTCATAATAAACCAAAGCAAACTGGAGATGACAATGATGACATTATATATGATAATTAGAGAATCCTATTGAGAATTTATAATTTTCACTCCTATTTCCGTGTTATCTCCAGATAGTTCAAGAAATTCTAAAGACGGCTGAAGTTGCTGTCAGATAAGGTCCGTTTAGGTAACAGTAATAACTCCAGGGTGTGGTACTATGACTTAAGCATAGTATTGTACTTGGGAGGGTGTTACATTATGGTATCAGAGCAGTTCGATCCTCCCCGGACCTAAGGAGTTGGATTGACTACGTTTCCAGTGCACTCTGGAATCTTTAGCTAGTGTCATGCGATGAATCTTATCTATTCAGATAGGATCTAGGATTAGATATGTATGACCGCCTAAACTGTGAATGTTATTAGTTGCCATTACACTTAACTTATTGTTGAGCCTGATCAACTCAATATTTTGTTGTGTGTGATTAGGAACTAATGGCTTCCAGGGGGCGTGGCAGGCCACGAGCTATACCCATTCCAGAAGATCCTGCTAATTTTATGGACACGATGCGTGAAATGGTTCATGCAATGCAGGAGCAGGCCGCTGCAGCTCATCAAATGATGGACCAGTTGGGTAGGCAGCCTGAGGCCGGCCATAAGGGAAATCCACATGGCCTAGGAGCAAACCTGGACTATCTTAAATTTGTTGAGTTCAGGAAAGCGAATCCGCCTAGCTCCGAGGAGCTTTCGACCTAAATAAAGCCGAGGAATGGGTCAAAGCAATGGAGAAAGTCTTTACTATTTTGGCCTGTATTGATCAACAGAAAGTGGCCTTTGCCACTTATATGTTGGAAGCGGACGCTGAGTTTTGGTGGAATGGCGCGAAGAGACTATTGGGGGAACCCCAAGTGGATATCACTTGGGACATATTCAAGGAGGCATTTAATCAGAAGTATTTCCCAGCATCAGTGTGAAATGCTAAGGAATTGGAGTTTATGAAGCTTCAACAAGGAAATATGAGTGTTTCAAGGTATATTGCTAAGTTCAAAGAACTCTGTAAATTTTCCACCATCTATCAGCGCAACCCTGACGAAAACTGAAAATGCATCAAATTTGAAGGAGGACTAAATGCAGATATTTTATCCTCAATGGGGCCAATGGAGATAACAGATTTCGCTGCATTAGCAAACAAAAGTCGATTAGTTGAAGAATATAACAAAAAGCTCGCTAATGCTAGGATGGATGTTTGTCGAAAGAGGCTGCCACCTGAAAATCAGGAACTCAAATATGCCTCACCACCAAAGAAGCTATGTCAATTTAATGGACGTGGGGATAAACCATTTCAGGGGCCAAGTGCAGGACAAGTATGCTCTAAGTGTGGAAAGGCTCATGGAGGTAGACCTTGTTTAGCTGGACAAAATGTATGTTTCAGGTGTAGGAAGCCAGGCCACATGATCAAAGACTGCTTATATACACATCAATCGTCTACCCCTAAATGGCAATAACCAGGACGGGTCTTCACCTTGAATGTTGAGGAGCTATTTCCCCAAATAAGTTGAAGTGAAATCAGGAATAACCTAGGACAAGGATCCATTTTTTGCTAAAACTATGTTATGTTAAATTTTATAACTAGGTTAACTATATTTTCTTTAACTATGTTTGTTCAACTTCAGTGTGCTTATGTGTGAACTTTTCTTCAAACTCCTATGATAATAAATAGTTAGTTTTGTAATTAAATTTTGAGGACAAAATGTTTTTAAGGAGGGTGGTAATGTAACATCCCCGACTTCCGATCTCTGACCTCATCTCAGCGAAATGTTCGTATTTCCGACCTCTAGCTTCATCTCCAAGTCCCAAATGAAATGGCTATTATTTATGATTTCCGACCATATGCTTCATAGGATATGAGTTCTGACTTCATGGTCGATTGGTCAACCAGAATAAGACATGATTCCTGACCTACAAATTAATGGACGTGAGATCGGATCTCTGAGTTGGTCTCTAAGTTCGACCAAAATTTATACGGGTTCCGACCTCATACTTTATTCCCAAGCTTCAAATAAAACGGATATGATTTTCAATTTTTGAATTTATGGCCAGGTCTCAAATAAGGTGAGCACGAGGTCCGACATCCGACTTCACCTGCAAGTTTCCCATGATTTCCAACTTCATCTTTGAATTTCACATAAAATGGGATTATTTTCGACTTTCGAGTTCGTCTTCGAATTTCAGCATAATTTACTGACTTCGGACTTAACATTCAAGTCCAAACAACATGGACGAGATTCCCGATATTAGACTTTATGTTTCAAAGAAAATGTACCGGATATCCGATCTCATAATTTATCTCCAAGTTTCAAGCAAGGTGTACATGGTTTCTGACCTCCGAATTGATAGTTTAATGCAATGGTTACAAGTACCGACCTCCGAGTTTTGTTGTTGTTCCCGAGTTTGAATGGGGAGTTTCGAGATTTACGTGATTGTAAGCTGTATGACTTCCGACATCCAACTTTGCTTCCAAGTTTTGAATAAACCAGACATGTCTTTCGATATCCGATTTCATCTCTGAGGGGCAAATAAATAGCACAAGTTCCGACTTTAAGCAGAATCGAGACAAGTTCTGATTTCAGATACAGTGGAAGCGAGTTCCACTTTTGTGACGACGTGGAGAGCAATTTGGCCACAAAAGTGGGAGACATGGCTGAACTTCAATCACAAAATTTCAACCAATCAATACTCATAATTCCAACTACCTTCATGTATTTAAGTCAGACTCTCCTTCTCATTTGAGGCTGATTTATGCCACCTTCTCCCTAGCCTCCTTCTTCCCTTCTCTCAATCAACTCCATCACTCCTTCAAAGCTTAACAAAGTTCTAACAATTCAAGCTTCAACACCTAGCAAAATCACACTCCAAAGACGTAGGATTCCATTTCTATTCTTGAATTCTTTGTATTATGGCTGCATGAAATTTTACTCTTCTTCATGTATATGATGATATATTGGATGTATATGATGGATTATGGTTGGATTAATATGAAATCTTGAGTTGGAATTAGAGTTAGAAGAAGAAAACTAGAAGGAGTGGAGAATTAGGATGCTGTCTTGGTAAATAGTCCACGGCAGTTCGAATGGCATAGTGTACGACTCTTGCTACAACCAATTAAATTCGATGAAACTATTTTTAGATGAAAGTATACATTCAGGGCTTTCCATACATATATAATATAAGGCCATTGGATTAGTATTGAGAGAGATATGAGTTTTTGAAGTTTGACCTAGGAATTAGGACTTTCATTTGGGCAGTGTGACTTGAGGAGGGTGTAACTCACCCTACACAACTCCAAATTGAGTAAAACCAACTTTATTATAAATCTTACACATAGGGGAACATCCCACAATGAAATTTCAAGTTTGTTATGATCCTAATTGTTCCCTGTGGTTCAAGGAAGTTACCCTATGTCCAAACCAAGTCAAAATAGGGGAGTTCAGGAAGGTTGAATTTCAGGACTTATAACTCGAGCTATACTTAAGAAAATCAAGTGAAACTTATTGCAGATGAAATTTGTCCTATTAGCTTTGATATGGCACCAATTTCATATGGTTTGAGCTTAGTTTCGATTTTTAATGAAATTTTACTTCCAAGAGTGTAATTTGGACCAGTGACCGAATAGGCTGAGGCAAAATTTAAATATCTTGAGTTATACAGATGAAAATGAGATGGGACCAATGAGGTTAGAAATTAGACACATAGAGCTATGACATATCGAAAATTCTGGTTTAAATGAGTTGAATAGAAGAAAAGGTGGATTATTCAAAATTTGGGCAGAACTGAATAGAATTGGCAGAAATGACCAAATTGATGGTTTCACAAGTGTGAGTGAAAATATAAGGTTTGAGTTGATGGTTGCAAGTTTTACCTTGATAGATATGTTAGATTGATTATACTGCTATGACTAATTTGTCTGTGAGAACTGGCACTATTCATAAGGAAACGGATTTGATCCGTCATGCTGCCGGATTTACGGCAAAAGTCTATGAAACTATGAATGTTTATATGCAAGCATCAATTTAGGTATGATATGAAGTATATGAAAGTAAATGATGAACCATATATTTGAGTATATTCAGCATGTCTATGTTTGATTATGCATGAAAACGAAAAGACATAAGTATATTAAACGTGAATCCCTTCACTTGGAGGCAGTTGCACATTGAATCCCTCCTTGTGAAGGTAGTTAAAAGATAAAGATGTGGGTCCCTTCACTTGGAGGCAGTTGCACTTTGAATCTCTCTCTGTGAAGGCAGCTACCCTCTACCTTGGAGGCACGTGGTCAGATGAGATCCCTCTATATTGAAGGCACGTGGTCAGATGAGATCCTTCAATTTTGAGACACGTGACCAGAAAAGATCTCTTCAATTAGAGGCATGTGACCAAAATGAGATCCCTCCAAGACTAGAGGCACGTGAATCCCCTTGTGGGTGAGTCGGCATGATGACGGTCACAAGTTGAGCTGACGAGCTCGCTCCAAGGTAAGGCTACCCAAGGGCAGTAAAGGTTAAAGACTAAAGACTAAAGACTAAAGATTAAAGGGTATGCAGACACCCCACTCATATGAGACATGACATCGACCCAGCTAGTACAAGTATAGGGGATAGAACTTACATGAGGCATGGCATGACCCAGCTAGTGTAAGTAAAGAATGAAGGTCCCATATTCCTAAGGAACGTGACATAGGGATCACGCTCTGATGGGGTATGACATGGCGATCATACTCTGGAATGTGGTATGTAAAGATTTTATGATGAAAAGGAAGATAAAGAAAGAAAAGTAAATTTTATGTATCTGTATAGATTCAAGTTCAAGTAAAGTTATGTGTAGATGTTATGTCTCTAGTGCATTGATGCTATTATATCTTATTGTATTTCAGTTATTATTCATAATATAATTCATGAATTGATTTTGTATGGGCTCTCCCCAAATGACAAGTGTATAAATAAAATGAACTTTGCTTTGGATGATATAATTTTCGAACTGTAAAATTAAACAGTTTACATAACATGTTCACCTTTTTCATAATAAACTGAAGCAAACTAGAGATGACAATGATGACATTATGTATGATAATTAGAGAATCTTACTGAGAATTTATAATTTTCACTCCTATTTTCGTGTTATCTCCAGATAGTTCAAGAAATTCTAAAGACGGCTGAAGTTGCTGTCAGATATGATCTGCTCAGGTAACAGTAACAACTCCAGGGTATGGTACTATGACTTAAGCATAGTACTGTACTTGGGAGGGTGTTACAAAATACCTGCTAACTTTTGCAAGGATTATCTCCATGTGTTACATAAAAATGTGATATTCCAAGCATTGGTAATGTGTTATCTATCTTTTTGTAGGGATTATGTATTTTGTTAATTTTTTTTATTATGCTACTTCTTCTTTGACTATTTCCCTTTTCCATTTCTTGTTGGCCAACTCTATCATCTGTGCATCTTAATTCTTTCAGTTTATGTTTTAGTAATTGCCACACTTGACCTATTATGGTAGGTGCATTGGTTTTTCAAAAGATTTTTTTCTTACAATAGAGATACCATTACTACTATGGAATAGAGTTTGAATATCCTAAGAACTCCATAAATTTAGTTGCTAATTTTTCAGGGTTTCAAGGATGCAATTAGAGATGAAACACTGTTACAAGTAACAGTTCCAATGTTTGTATAGATAATGTTTTTGGTTCTAATTTGCCACTAACCATTATAGTGTAGTATGGTCCTGTAGTCATTAAATCTTGTTTTAATATTTATATTTAATCGATTGGTCATCTCTAACATTTTTGAGTAAAAAAAAAAGTATTTTCTTTATTTATTTGTTTCTTATTTGATTGATTTGCTTCAATATATAAGAATAGTGAATAGTGGATACAATGTATATTTAGTACCTATTTTATTAGTACCTAAATGAAATCAATAACTTCATTCTTTCTTTTACTTGAACTGATATGACCTCTTAATTTTTTACTCTTTCTTTTCAGTGCTTTGTTTATTTGATTCAGTATATAATAACAGTGGTTATATTTGATTAGTGAAAGTTCACTTGAAGCAAGGCATGAAAGAATTAATAGTATAAAGAATGGCATGATAGCAAAAATTGATTCAGTTACAGTAGTGGTTGTTGCAAAGGTAGGAGCAAGGCATACTATGGTAGATGATCTAAACTCAACAACATGTGTGATGAGGACCAAACTTGAACAAGAATTTTTGTTTTTCAGGTAGGGCAATTTAATTGGGAATATGTTTTTATCATACAGCATAAATTGTAGTTCTTGGTTGTAGGCAGTTATTTGTTTTATTTGGGAGTAGTTTTTTCAACATGGCTTCATATGTCCATCAGATTAGGAAATTTCCTTTTCCTTGATTAGATTTGATGTATCTCCCTAGTGTAAACCACATTTGTTCATACATTGGTTAAGTTGTTGTTTAAACGACGTGGTATTTGCTTACAAGATTCATGAGGATGGCCTTCTTATGCTGACGTAAATGACTAAAAGCCACACCAAGAGGTGATTTTTTTAGATGATTTTCATAGGTGATGTATTAATACTTTATGTGCCTTGGTATAATAATTTATGCTATGTATGTTTTCGATTTAGATTTTTAGGTCCCAACCTTTTGTTAAGGTTGAGTGTTGATGTATCTACCTATAAAGAAAAGAAGTCCAATAAAAGCTTTCCAACTGAAAGGACCAAAATTAAAAAGAAAATAAAAAGATTCATAATCTTAGTACAATTGAATATGTATAAATAATATTTGATGAAAAAATAATTTGTACTTATTTAGATTTGAAAAATATAGAAAACTGGATTATTTAAGTAAAATGTCCATGGCATCAAAGGAATTGTTGAAATTGGTAGAAAAATTCTTTCTATTCAAAAGATTAGGACTTATCACAATATATTTTTCTTATTCTTTTGATTCTTCATATTTAGTTGTTATTTTATATAAAATGAGTTCAATTTTTAAATTCTTCAATACAAAAGTTACACAAAATTTTCAGAATGTAAATGTTAATTGGGATTTTTTTGTGGTACAATTGAATGAAAACTAGAAATGCTAGACAATTGAGGATTATGTGTAACAACCTTCCAAGCACAATACTATACTTAAGTTATAGCACCATACTCAGGAATTATTACTGTTACTTGAATGAAACTTATTTGACAGCAACCTCTGGCCATCTTCAATATTTCTTTGAACTATCTGGAGATAATATGGAAATAAACATAGAAGTGAGAATTTAAAATTCTTAGTAGAATTCTCTAAATTGCCACACATAGTGTCATCATTATTATCTCTAGCTGTTTCGATTTATTATGAAAAGGGTGAAAATATTATATAAATTGTTCAGTTTTATAGTTCGAAAATATATTATCCGAAGCAGAATTCATTTTATTCATACACTTGCTAAACAAGGATTGGATCTGAACATAAACACAACAGAATAAATAACATGTATGTATGAATGTAACTAAACTCTTCATAGGTAGAGAAAGGAATCAAAGCATATAGCAGACTGAAGAATAAAGAAATAATATACAAATATGAATGCAATAGGACTCTTGATGCAAATGCGTTTGTTTAACTTTAACTTTCTTTACTTCCATTCCTTGGTACTCCTACGTATTACGTATCGCCGTCCATAGGGTGGATCTTTCACTTTCATCTTGCCTTTTTGTACTTGGTATACATATTCCAGTGTATGATCGCCATGTCAAACTCCTTAGGCTGTGTTGATTATGCTATATTCCAGAGTATGATCTCCATGTCACACTCCATAGGAATATGGGACCCTCATCATATCTTTTAACTATTTTCATAGGAAAGGACCCAAATAACTGCCTCTTAGTGAAAGCACTCAATCTTACATATTCATGTATTTTCCTCTTTTTGCATGTAAATATGCCATCTTTCATAAAAAGAATCATGATTATATCATCATATGATATTCATATGCATTATAGTGCACTTACTTCCAAATATTTTTGTATATAGAATTTCATGTTCATATCATAAATTCTCATAACATAAGCTATCATAACTTCATAAGCTGTTGCTGAAAATTCGGTAGCATAATAGATCAAATTCATTACCCCAGGAATAGTGCTTTTCAAATTAGACAGCGAGTCAAAAATACCAGAGCTAATATAATCCACATATCATTATCTCAACAGTTTAAACAAGAGTGTGCATATACAAACTCAACAACTTTGCAAGTTATAGTTCAAGGGTGTGAACCCTTGAAAAGTTAGCTATTCTACCTTTCATCCCTGATTCTACCCAGTTTAGTAAATTATGCCATAATTTCTATTGAATGTATTAAATTTTGAATTTTTACTATGTTGAAGTGTTGTTTGTCTAGTTTTTAACCTCTTTAGTCCTATCCAATTTTGATAAGTATAACTTTAGTTATTAAGGTTTAACCTAGGTCTACCTTGTTGTTGGGCAGAATTAGGTGCTAAAGAATAAAAATCCACCAAAAATAGGAATCTTATTGGATTTATACGAAACCTATATCATTTTAAATCTGACTGAAGAGCTTTCATTGTCGACAAATTTCATTTCATCTTAGTGAGCAAAGCTCAAGTTATAAGCTAGCAAATTTAATGAATATGGGGCAACTTTGATGAATTACTAGGAGCAAACTACTTAGAGTTTGAATCTGAAATTTTTATGGTGTAAACATCTATATGTTAGCTTCCTAAAAAATTAGTGACACTCAATTCGAAGTTGTATAAGATGAGTTATGCTTTGCTCAACCTACTCTGGTCAAGTTCAGAGGCAGATAAATTTCAAAAAATCATATCTCATTCAATACTAATCCAATAGTATTATAATGTATATGGTTGGAATGCCCTTCTAAAAATAGTTTCATCAAGTTTTGATGGTTGTAGGCAGAGTCGTGCACTTCGTAAGTATGGACGCCGTGGGATTTTCTTTTCTAACAGATTCTGATTTAGCTTCTCTTTGAGTGTTCCATTGAATTACCAACCTAAACCAAGAATACCCATCTTTAATCACTTAAAACATATCATAAATTTATCAAATAATATCAAAAGGAAAAGGTGCAACACAACCCCAATCAATCACCTATTATTAAAATCAAGGAAAGAGTAAGAATCTTACCTCAAAATTGAAGTTTAAGCTAGAAAGATGAAGGCCATAGGTTTAGAAGCTTGTGTAGGGTGAAAGGGCAAGAAGAAGATGATGAGATGAAGAACGAAAATGGGGAGGGAAAGCCCAACCTCCTCATGCACAAAAATGAGAAAGAGAAATAAGAAATTGTGATGATTTTATGACACAAGGTGGTTGGAGCTATTGGTTCTCCTTGGTGGATGAATTGCTTAGCTTGGATGTTGGCCAAGTCTCCCCCCAGTGTGTGGCTGCATGTGGTGCCAACCAAAGAGGAAGGAGTGGCTAAATTTTGGTCACTTAACTTAGGGTTCTCAATGTAAAATTCTACTGATTCGATTCTAGCAGTTTAAAACAACGAATCTTTATCGATTTTCTCCAAGCCTGCAAAACATTACTAAATAATTTTGTAAGATTTTTTATATCTCTATTCTAATTGTTCTTAAGCCTAGTCTCCCTAATTAACTTCTAATTGCTCTTACATGACTATCAAAATCGAATAAATTGATTAATAGAGTAAGTTAATCATTTTGCAAATTTAGGGCCTTTATGTTTTCTGTTTTTCATAGCTAATGGCATTTCCGTGATTTGGGACAAATTTAGGGGCATCGCATGTCATTTCACATGTGGACACCTTTATGGCCCAATTGGCCAAGAATTAGGTTTCTACATTTTCGCTACATGATTATGCTTCGTTTAAAACCTTATTCTATTGATGTAGGGACCTAAATATCATTTTCTAAAAAGTTTAGGGGTAATTATGGAAAGAATCTTTGGAGGTCAATATGTAATTATTAAAAGTGCTTGGCAATTCTGCAAGTAATAAAAGTTCACAAGGGCATTTTTTTCATTTCTCAATTTTTAACATATGACAGTATAATATTTTCGGTGGCAATATTTTACTACCTTATAGTTCTGAGGGTAAGGACCGTCATGGCATAGCTATGCTTAGGGGAAATAATTTAAAGTTTCTATAATGTCATTTTAAGAAAATGGGGATGTTACATTATGACTAGTAGAAAGGTGTATAGTTTTGGGATAAAACTGAAGTTGAACGTACCTGGTGAGTGCAATGAATATTAGCACACATTATAAATTAGGGTCTATAGTTTTTAATGTATTTTGAGAATAATGCAAATGTGTATTAGCATAATGGGGAATTTAATGGCCAATCTGACATGAATTGTACTTATGTTGAGTTTGCAGCTACTGTGATGACTGTGATGTAGAGTTGTTGCCATGGAGTCCAAACAATATATCCTTAATTATCAAACTATATGGTTGCCCATTCTAGGATGTTATTTTGTTGATTGGATGGCTATTATTTTGCATTATTGATATTTTTCTTCACTATTGGAGTTCCTTTAATGCTTGGTTGTTATTCTATCTACACTAGGATCTTATGTTATTTATTTGAAATGCTTATTGCAATTCGGATCTCTTTCAGAAGTTAATGATTTAATTGGTTGTATGTGTCAAGCATCATGAAGCAAAGGTGAATGTAGTAAGTTGTTGAATAATTGGCAATGTGCAGTAAAAGGCTACCTGGATTGATGTTATTTGACTATAGCAGATCAAAATATCCCCTGGCGATATTGATCGCCACCTTTGCCTAACAAGGTCTACGTCCTAGTTATCAAGGTGGCTGCAAGGCAAGGTATAAGACCCTATGCAGATTGGAGTTTAGAAGTCTTTGGTAGTCGTGTACATGATTGAAAAAGAATAGTTACTATCAGTGTAGTAGGGGTGATTAGTGAATCTGATAGTATTAGAAAATCCACCTCCAAGCATATAAATGACCTGAGTGAAGGGAGTATACACATTAGAAAAGTCTTTTATAGTCCTTGCCATATGAAAGTGTTTTTATAAATGTTAATCTAAAATAGGTGATAGGAAATCATTAAACATCGCACGAATAAAGGGAGTATACACATTATACTTATCATTATATAGAATATGCATTTTTAACACATTTGAAGGAACTATAGAAATTTTGGAATATAACTTGGATAGGTAGTTGATCAAAAAAGGAAAAAAAATAACTTGGATAGGTAAATAAGCAATATTGTTATAATTAACTTATATTGATAAATAATTAATAACAAGTAATACTAAATATTTATATTGGACAAGTGATAACTATGGGTGATACTGAACATTCATATTTACAGGTAATAGTAAATATTTATATTACACGGGTGATATAGTACATATTTATTATACGAATAATAATTTATCTACCATATATTTTAATCATATGATTCTTCTTACATTCAAATTTTGTGACCTTCCTCTGCATTGTACGAGTAACGACACTAGTTTTTTTAAAATCAAATGGGATGGGGTTAGAGGGAGAAAGGGATGGGAAGAGAGAAGTGTATCTTACTTTTTTCCCATTTTCATTTTCTGGTATTTAACACAACATACGGATATTTATTACCTGAAAAAAAATATTTTTATGAGTTTAATTTTCATGTACTAACAATGTAAAATATTTTTACACTGTCATTCAATAAAAATATGTTAAATAATCCATGTAAAAACTAATTTTGATTTAAATTAAAAAAATGCAGAAAGTGGGTAATTTGTCAATTTTTTGTTGTTATACTGTCAGTGCATGAAAACTAATTCCTATTCTTATTCAATAAAATATGTTAAATTTAAATTATGATCTTATAATTTTTATTTCAACTTGCATTTTTTCACAAATGAGCAGAAATAATCTTTAAAAAACTTAAAATATTATATCTTTTGTCACCCACACTAGAGATGCATTTTTAAAAAAATTTAAATTGAAATGAAACAAAATTTTTTGTAAAGACCAAACTTAGGACATATTTTTAAAAATAAAAAAAGTGTTAAACCTTTTTATAATTATAAAATTATTATTTGAATTGTTTACTCTTTATTAGTTTATGCTAGTTAATATAAGGGATGTAACATCCACCACAAGTTCCGAGTTCCGACTTCACCTTCAAGTTTCCATGATTTCCGACTTCATCCTCGAATTTCACATAAAATGGATAATTTCCAACTTCCGAGTTCGTCTTCGAATTCCAACATAATTCACGACTTCCGACTTCATCTGGCATAATAAACTGAAGCAAACTGGAGATGACAATGATGACATTATGTATGATACTTAAGGAATCCTACTGAGAATTCAAAATTCTCACTCCTATTTTCGTGTTATCTCCAGATAGTTCAAGAAGTTCCGAAGACGGCTGAAGTTGCTGTCAGATAAGGTCCGCTCAGGTAATAGTAACAACTCCAGGGTGTGGTACTATGACTTAAGCATAGTACTGTACTTGGGAGGGTGTTACATTTTGGTATCAGAGCAGTTCGATCCTTTCCAGGCTTGAGGATTTGGACTGACTGCATTTCCAGTGCACTCTGGAATCCTTAGAAAATGTCATGTGACAAATCTTATCTGTTCAGATAAGATATAGGAAATTAGATATACATGACCGCTTAACTATGAATTTTATTAGTTGCTATCACACTTAACTTATTGTTGAGCCTGATCAACTCAATGTTTTGTTGTGTGTGATTAGGAGCTAATGGCTTCCAGGGGTCGTGGTAGACCACGAATTGTACCAATTCCAGCAGATTCTGCTAATTTTATGGACACGATGCATGAAATGGCTCATGCAATGCGAGAGCAGACCGCTGCAGCTCATCAGATGATGGACCAGTTGGGTAGGCGGCCCGAGGCCAGTCATGGGGGAAATCTACATGGCCTAGGAGCAGACCTGGATTATCTTAAATTTGCTGAGTTCAGAAAAGCAAATCTGCCTAGCTTCCGAGGAGCTTTCAACCAAGATAAAGCCGAGGAATGGGTTAAGGCAATGGAGAAGGTCTTTTCGGTCTTGGCCTGCACTGATCAATAGAAAGTGGCCTTTGCCACTTATATGTTGGAAGCGGACGCTGAGTTTAGGTGGAATAGCGCGAAGAGACTGTTGGAGGAACCCCAAGTTGATATCACTTGGGACATATTCAAGGAGGCATTTTATCAGAAGTATTTCCCAGCATCGATGCGAAATGCTAAGGAATTGGAGTTTATGAAGCTTCAACACGGAAATATGAGTGTTTCAGGGTATATTGTTAAATTCGAAGAACTTTGTAAATTTTCCACCATCTATCAGCGCAACCCTGATGAAAATTAGAAATGCATCAAATTTGAAAGAGGACTAAATGCAGACATTTTAGCCTCGGTGGGGTCAATCGAGATAAGAGATTTTGCTGCATTAGCAAACAAAAGTTGATTAGTTGAAGAATATAACAAGAAGCTCGCTGATACTAGGATAGATGTTTGTGGAAAAAGGCTGGCATCTGAAGACCAGGAGTTTCAGTATACTCCCCCACCAAAGAAGCCGTTTCAACTTAATGGAAATGAAGGTAAGCAGCCGCAAAGGCTAACCACTAAGCAAGAATGTTCAAAGTGTGGAAGGCATCATGGAGGAAGGCCTTGTTTGACTGGCAGAAGATATGCTTTAAGTGTGGAAAGCCAGGACACATGATTAGAGAATGTCTCGGCCATCAGCTACCTACTCCTAAGCCATAACATCCAAGGTTGAAAACCGAAAAGACTACTTCCCCAGAGGAGCTGAAACAAAATTAGGGATAACCCAAGACAAAGATTCACTTTTCGCTAACTGTGCTATGTTGAGTTATATATCTGGGTTTGCTGTATTTTCTTCGATTATGCTTATCGACTTTCTATGTAAACTCTTTTACTAAACTCTTACGGCAATAAATAGTTAGTTTTATGATCAAATTTTGAGGACAAAATTTTTTTAAAGAGGGTGGTAATGTAACATCCACCACGAGTTCCGAGTTCCGACTTCACCTTCGAGTTTCCATAATTTTCGACTTCATCCTCGAATTTCACATAAAATGGATAATTTTCGACTTTCGAGTTCGTCTTCGAATTCCAGCATAATTCACGACTTCCGACTTCATCTAGCATAATAAATCGAAGCAAATTGGAGATGACAACGATGACATTATGTATGATACTTAAGGAATCCTACTGAGAATTCAAAATTCTCACTCCTATTTCCGTGTTATATCTAGATAGTTCAAGAAGTTCCGAAGACGGCTGAAGTTATTGTCAGATAAGGTACGTTCAAGTAATAGTAACAACTCCAGGGTGTGGTATTATGACTTAAGCATAGTACTATACTTGGAAGGGTGTTACAAGGGATACTCCTATTTAATTGTTAATTGTCATATTTTTTTCATCATTTTGCTTTTACAATTTTGTTTATAGATTGGATAAATCCTGTAGGTGCTATAATTCGGCCTAATGATAATAACTCGATCCATCTGCTTCCTGCACATGCTCTTTTGGAAGAGCTTAAACTAATCTTATCTGAGTAGCTTTCATGCCTCGAGTTAGATAATGTCTCTTGAATAGACAGAATTTGAATTTCCATAAATCTGAGGAGTTACGATGATGTCAGAATCACATACGGAGACCTTCCTCTATGGTAATCGACTTATTTCTTCTTTTAAATAGACTCCTCCTCCCCTACCTCAATCCAAGGCATGACACATTTTGTATATACACCTGTCTAAGGTATGACAAATTTTTTATACACACCTAATACAATTTTTGAGTTATATCGACATCACTCCGTAAGGAGAGAACATTTATTGCCCATCGTGGGCCACAATAAAATGTGCTTGCCCTACCATGGCTATAATGACAAGAAGCTAGAATACTAATCTGGTAGAGAATGCAAACAACAACAACAACGCAGTTGCCCTTACGATGGAAAGTCTACTTCATATGGTCTGACATTTATATGACTAGAATAGGAAAATGGTGCGTGGGCCAACTAAAGACCTTGAACCAAGTCTAGGAAGTCTCTAAAGAAGACCACAAGAGATATTGTCGAAAGGAAGATGAAAATGTTTTGCAGACTAGACAACCTCAGGAAATGAATAAGACGACTACCACTAGCACCTTCCCCGTGGACTCTAGACCGTTTTCCGAGTTCATTATATTGGTACCATTACTTGGTAACTCTAAACTCCTTTTAACTTTGCGTGTATATGATGCTATAGGTGACCCACAAATACATATCACCATGTTTGGATCCATGATGCATCTTAATGGTGCCACTAATCCCTTTTTGTGCTGAGCTTTTCCCATGTTCTTGGAAAAATATGCTTTTTTGTGATTCTATGCTCTTCCTATAAGGTCCACAAATGATTTTGCCAAGCTATCATATGCGTTCAACCATTTCTCTTCTAGTAGGATTTATAAAAAAAACCTCAACAACATTGAATCATGTCAAATAGGGGGCCAGATGAGCTTCTCAGAGACTCTTTCACACAATTAAATGATGTTACTATACAAATCAAGGATCTCACAATAGAGCTTTATCCGATCATGTATGGGCTCAAAAGTGGACCATTTGTTGACTCCTTATCCATCTAATTGGTTAAGAATATTGTTGAACTCAAAGAATAGGCAATTGGCTACATTAACATGGAGGAGATAAGGGAGGCCAAGAAAACTAAAGCTTGACAGTGAATTCAAAGCCTAACAGCGAAGACTTTAGACATAATAAGAGATCAGATGGAAAGGAGGAAGATTAGAAAATAGGGACTGATCAGCTCAAGGTAAAAAGAACAATAGATGAAGGACTTTTCAATATCCTTAATCCAAATATGGTGATTATACACCTCCAAACACCAATATAGAGACCATTCTTTGGGAGGCTTGTAATTCTTGTATTATTAACCTTCCAGCTAATGCGGGGAAACAACATATCTCCATAAATGCAGACAAGAGCAAAAGATGTGTTTATGATTACACTTATGGTCAAACAAACAAGGAATTCATTATTCTTAAAGATCAAATTGATTGTTTGATTTGGCAAGGCTACCTCAACCAGTATATGAGCAGGAGAAAGTGAAGTAGAAGCTAAGAATAGCAAGAAGAAAAGAGGAGACAAGTTAGAGCAACAACTATGCCTATGAAGACGAAGATGGCTCAAAGAAGAACAGATCAGATCCACCAACCAACGAGATCCAATGAGTAATTAATCACATCGCTAGATTTGCAAGAAGAGGTGAGATGAGTTCATCATAGAAAAGGCACCTTTGAGCTATCATGGTAATAGAGAGAACAAACCTTACATCAAGGTCACACACCTTAGCCTTGGTAATATCCTTCTCATCTTCCAACTTCCAAGGAAAGATCAAAATTTGCATGAACCTATTGTAATTTCTATTATTGCTGGCAATTTCATCATCTAGAAGTTATTAGTAGATCAAACAGCTATTTTGCTGACATCTTGTTCTTGTCCACCTTCTAGGAGATGCAGCTTCCAAAAGCATCTCTTAGCCTATAAAATGGTGACTTAGTTGGATTCCCAGTAGAGTAGTGAATGTCCAAGGTTATGTACAACTCGCACAGCCTTCGAGATAGAACGAAGGACAAAGACCATCAATGTGCATTATGTAACACCCTACCAAATATAATACTATGCTTGAGTCATAATATTACACTAGGTAGTTTATCATGTAATGCTAATCTTAACTCATAATGCAAATCTTAACTTAACTTTACTTTTGGATTATTAATTTAGTGGAGTTTATTTTTAACTGAATGTGGATAATTGGTTCTGTTTCATTTACATGATATGTACCGCATGAGCGCATCGCAATATAAAAGAAAGTAAAGGATATAGACAAAAATAAGATTTATCACAGTACATCTGATATATATACACATCATCTCATGTATTCGCATATATGTAAATGCTGAGTACATCATGTTGGACCGTACACCAAAAGAGAACTAGGTCCATATTTGTGAAAAGCATCTCTATAATGGTCCTTAGGAGTACATTTTAGCTAACATGAATACATAAGGAAAATAAAAGAAATTAAAAACAAAAGGAAATACGCCTGTGGCCCAAGGTTATAAAAGACACTAAAAGACAATCGTTGCAATCACCGTCATCTGAGAATGACACGAACATATAATAGAATGAGAATTTAGAAAATTCTCAATAGGATTCATTAATCTAGTACATACTGACATCGTGACCATTCTCAATTGCTTTAATTTTGTTTAATTATTAAAAAAAATAATCCGCAATGTAAATATTACAGCGATTAAGTCGAAATTCAAACTAGATCAAAATAAATTACATAATATGCATAAGGCAGAGCAAAATAGAATGTTAATGTAGATGCATTCAATTCATAATCTCTCTTGACTTGTATCTCATAATTTCCATACTTGATCCCTTGGGAGTTTTAGGCCATATAACTCCTGGGTAATAGTCTGCTTCTCAAGATCAAGCTTGTTCTTATACAAGATAACCGGGTTTACTTTCCTTGACTTTCCCACCAATCTAATCCCCTTAATTTCATTCCGGGGGTGGTCCAAGTAATATGGAATCCTTATATGTCTCATAACATCATATATTTATGTCTATCAAACTCGAAATAATAATGTATTACTCATGTATATATATATTCTGCAAAAAATTCGGCAGCATAATGGCTTAGAAACCGCTTCCCCAAAAATGCAACAGGCATATTTCTAGCCAACCAGTCAAGTTATTAGAAGTATTATAACATTCATTGATATCTCAAGCCAAAATAGAGAATTGCATCATCTAAATTTCAATCAAAGGTCATTCATGAGCCAAGAGTGCCTAATTACCTAAACTTGGCAATTTGTACCAAAATCTCCTAATTCTGCCCTATTTTAAAAAATGATGCCATAATTCCATCTTAACTCATTTAAATATGAAATTTTGATATGGTGTGGCATTGTTTTGTCTATTTTTAGTTCTCTTTAGATCCATTAAGTTTTAATGAGTACACTTTGAGTTATTGAGTTTTTACTTGAGATTGCCCTGATGAGGGGCATATTTGGACACCTAAATATAAAAATGCACTAAAGTTCCAATCCTTATCAACTTTATCTGAAATTTACTTCTAAATGAAGCTGACTTAACCATCTTTCATTTCCCACAAGTTTCATTTGAAATGGATAAGTAGAGCCCAAGTTATGACCTCTCACAATGGGCTAAAGGGAACTGCCTTATTTTACATAGACAGCACCTTTAGTCAGGTTTAAAGAATTTCTGGGAACAGCACAGTTTGAATCTAAATATGAAATTTTTATGACATGAACATCTATGTGTTAGCTTTCTAACAAATTAGTTGCATTCAATTTGAAGTTGAATAGGGCAATTTATGTCCTTCTCAAACCATATTGGTCAGAACACTAGATAATATTCAAGGGTTTTCTTCAAAAATTCATAACTCTCTCATTACTAATCCAATTTATGTGGTTGGAAAGCTCTTAATGTCTAATTTCATTTAAAAATGGTTTCATTCTAGTTTGAACACTGTAGGTCAAAACATATCATACACAGTATGGATACGTCCTAGGGTTTTTGAGTTTCAGTAAATTTGTTTGAGTTTTCTTTGAGTTTTTGATAAATTTTCCAACCCAAACCCATGTTCAATCACTTGAAACAAGTCATATCTTCAACATACATTATCATATTATAGAGAAACATGCAAATCCTAATCGGTCACATAAGTTCAATATTAGGAAAAACTCAAGAATCCTACCTTAAATTGAAGTTTCAGCTAGTCAAATGCAAGTTTTAGGTCAAGGAAGATGTAGAAGTGAAGATGATGATGGAACAAGATGAAGAAGAAAAATGAAGGAGAGTGCTCAGTTTTGGGACCGAAACATATGAAGGAGGAATTGGGAAATTTTGGGTTTGAAATGCATCAAGACACAAGGTGACTCACCTTGTGGTGATTGGTGGATTTTGTTTTGTCAAAATTTTGATGAACTTCCCCCTTGTGTGGTTGAATTTGTGCTAGGCCACGGGCTCTAACTGGTATTTGTGTGGTCTTATAGTAAGAGTTTCTATTGACCCGGTACTTGTGCTACAAAATACCGAAATCAAATCGATTTTTCCCTAAATTAGCAAGACATTGCTAATAGTTTTTCATAAAATTTTCTATATTGCAAAACTAAATATTTCAAACCTTAGTATCTGCATTTTGACCCTAATCAAATGTATTTCTCGAATGCACTGAAATAAATCAATTAACGGTGCTATTTATATGCATCGTGCTTCAAGATATTACACTACTACCCTCCTAAAAAAATTTTTTGTCCCCAAAATTTAATTATTTAGAAATAGTTCGGGATAATCTTTCTTCATGTCGGATTCTAATTCCCAAGTGTAGCCTTCCATCCTTTCTCTCCCCTAAGCTAGTTTTACTAATTGCATGGACTTGTGTAATAGAATAAAGCAACAACAAGAAAGTAAACATACATGAAAGATATATAATCACGTCTCATACAAATCATCACACACACAGACACAGACACATATATATATATATAATAAATTCCCAGTTCATGGAACACTCAGCTACAACACAATTCATAACATAACATGCAAAAATATTAAAAGAGTACCAACATTACAACCATAGCTAATAAAGATCCGAAACATAAAAACAGAAACATGCCAGTAAGAGTAGCTCAAACATATAATAACAAAAAGAAGCCACATCCTTAAGAAGCTCGAGCATGCAAAAAGGTCATTCACCTATCCTAACTATGACAACCAACGACTCCTTGATCCTAAGAGGAAATGAAACCATTTCCCCACCCTACGGAGGCATCCCCATGTCCATGTCCATGTCCTCATTCATATGGGATTGCACAAGTGTGGATGAAGCCACGTCCATATTCTTTCCCACTAACATGGCTTCCCATGGTGGAAGGGACTGCCACAAAGTCTGAAGGAAACACGAATGGGAATGTGGGCTTAGGAGGGTCTATCTCAGGAGAATATGTAGGTGTCAGCATAGAAGGATCAAACTCCGACTCCTTGGAGGAAGTGCCGATGTAGGGTTTGAAGATAGTGGGTGAACCTCTGCCATCATGATATCCTAATATGGGTCTAAAGGGCTGAAATGCTGGCTCATCACCAACACATTGAAAGGACACTGAAAGAAAACAAACGCCTGGACCGCTCTCCTCGTAGTAAGAAGAAGCGCATCAAGGTCGGGGGTCATAATTAAGCTCAACGAACACCACCACCATTACCATCGACCTTGTCTAAAGACGACACGAAAAGTAGGCGTGAGAAATATGAAATTTCTTAGTAAGGTTCTAACAAGGCAAATAAGCATCATCGTTATCATCCTTAGCCACTTTAGGTTTCTTAATAAAAGGTAAGCATACATAGAGTTCAATTTTAATTAGTTCGAAAACATACTTTATCTAAAGTGGGTTTCTTTTAATCATACATTCTTGGCATACTATAGTACTGCAATAGGAACATGAATAAACATGAATAGGCATAATCGTAACATGTAAACCTTCATAAACAAATATATAGTAAAACACATAAGGCTTAAGAGTCTTGGGACATTCTTTACTTTCTTTGACTCTATTTTGATCTCAGCATTGACTTTTACTTTGACTTTTAGCATATGCTTTAAAATTTCATATACCACCCTTGGAACTTTACTTTCTTTAGGACATGAGCTCATACCTATAATGACCATTATCATTCGTTACATCCGACTTAAATTGGTAGGCAGAGGGGGTTACTTTGTAGATCACCTTCTCTTCATTAAGTCTTATGACATTTGGTGCTTTTAGATAAAGGACTTAAGTCTTTTTTTTTTCTTAACTTAAGTGTCCACAAATTGGGTGAAAATTCGGCAACATGACGGCTAAACTGAGAGATTCCCCAAAATTGTAAACAATCAATCAACAACCATAATAGCATATACATCATAATTATGCATTTGTAGCTCATCAATCACATCCTTGAGGATTCCTCCTCAAGAATCCCAACACTCAATCCCAGTTATGGTTACATCAATCATATCAAGGATCACTTTACATATCATAAAAGGTAAGGTATATAAATGCACTCAAGAGTCTTATGAGCATTATTAAGTTTTTATGTACAAGTTTTTAACTTAAATTATACCCTTAAGTCTTATTAAGTCTCCAAGGAGATTTTCCCTACATTTTTCACTTAATTCCACCTTTCAATTAAAGTGTTGACTTTAGTGGCTTTTAATCATTCATAATTATCCTTTAAATTCAATCAACTACTTAAAACATATTTTCTCATATACTTGCATGCTTTGGCTGAATTATCCAATAGGGTTTATCAAGTCTTTTGCTTTATTTTTCTCTTGGTAATTTGTTTGAGTCTCTTAGTTAAGTATAATGGAACTTTCAACTCATTTTTTGCATGATCTTAACATTTTATTTTCCCTTGTTACATGATGAGGCCGTGGCCTTAATTAGGATTCACCAAGTCTTATCATTTTGTTTTTCTTTGAAGGAGTTACTTGGCTCATTTAGTTAGGTATTTTAGGGCTTAGGGTTTACGTCTTTGTTAATTAAAACATTTTCTTTCCTTTGTTAAAGTGTCATGGCTGAACTTAATCCATATAGGGCCTTAAGCTTCTTTTAATTTTTTTTCCTCTTGAAACCTTGTTTAATCAATTAGTTTATCAAGATTTATTCTTAACTTAGCCAAAAACATTTTCTTTCCTTTTCTTTTTCTTAAGGCTGAACTATACCTA
Source organism: Pterocarpus macrocarpus (assembly GCA_031439585.1). Classification (NCBI taxonomy): domain Eukaryota; kingdom Viridiplantae; phylum Streptophyta; class Magnoliopsida; order Fabales; family Fabaceae; genus Pterocarpus; species Pterocarpus macrocarpus. The sequence continues at coordinate 53,726,504 of CM062514.1, forward strand.
AATTTTACCCAAGTTCTATTTTTATTTTCTTTGTGACAATGTTCATTAAAATTTATGTAGATCCAAGTTCAACCTTTAAAGTTTCAAACTCATTTTCCCTTCATATTTTCCTAGTATGGCCGAAGCTACAACATGATCAAGCACCCATTTTTATTTTGCCTTTCTTCATGAAACTTCTTGAACTTGTTTTCTTAAGGCTTATGAGGCTTAGGTTTTAGGGGTTTAGAGATTTAAACTTTATCAAGTGTATTTACACAAGGAAAGCCTATTGTGTTTATATCTTTTCAAGCTTTATTATTTGTGAATATGAACACAACCTTTCCAACATCAGGCTTCAAGAAAGCAAGTTTAGAGCATTTTGAGGGAAATAAACTAGGATTAAAAATTAAAAAAGCTTAAAGCATGCACCTTTATAGACATTACAGTGAGTAGAAACTTGAAACTAGCCCAAACACTTAGCCATGGTTAGGACTAGAGTGTTCTTGCCTTCCAAGAATAAAAGATGAGAACTTTTAAAATAAGAAGACATATTAACACTTTTAGAAACATAACAACCATAAAAAGAGACACTTTTTACAGCTTTGAGAAACAAGAAAGCTTTAGACAAGACTCATCACTCAAAGCTATAAGAAAGCTTGAGTTTTTGAGCACTTGTGTCAAAAGAAAGGAACTTTTAGAGAAAAGAACCTTACTAACTAGGAGAAGGCTCCTTGAAGAGACACCACCTTTTGGAAGAAAACTCCTTCTTTGTTGATGTGTATGGCTGTAGGTTTGAACAACAAAAAGAGGGGATCTTCTGTGGTTTCTTAGCTTATGGGTTCAAATGTTTATGATTGTGAGAGCTAAAGAGGGTAGCTCTCACAATGGTGTTTGGGAAAGGGTGAAGATGTAGAGAGGGAGATGAATAGAAAACCTGAGAGAATAAGGAAGGAGAAGATGGAGAGAATGGAGTATTTGAAAAATGAAAATGAGATATATGGAGAGAGAGAGAGAGAGAGAGAGAGAGAGAAAGGGGGGCTATGGCTAAGATAAGGAAAAATGGAATAGGGTTTTCATTTTCTCTTTTTCCTAGTATAGGGGGATAGTTTGGGGTATTAGAATTAGGCTTTAGAATTTTATGATCACTTTTAACTATCATTTTAGACAAAAGCTTGATTACATTTACCATAAAGCATTCTTGTCTCATATTTTTTTACTTTAGTGACATCATCATGTCCTCTTTGTCTCTTAACTTGATTAATTTGAATTTGATGATGAGATTAAGTGTGCTTACTACTTATGTGACTTAATTAATCAAGAATTAGTGATAAACTCATGTTTTTGTAATTAGAAAAAATGTTTGGGGGATGCACTTTTTGCGACGCACTACGCGACGCATACTGGAAAGAAGAGGAAAACGATAAAAATGCTTGAATGCTGGGTCCTGCATAAGCATTACTATTTTTATTCAATTTTTTTTATTCAGAAACTTACCAACGTAAATAGTATAAATGCTAGTAAGTTTTGTATATATTACACAAAACTTATTAGCGTCTGCACATTTACGCTACAAAAGATGCTGGTAAGTTTTTTTTTATTTTTTTACAAAACACGCTGGTAACTTTTTTTTTTTCCACAAAACTTACCAACGTGAACAATGCAGACGCTGGTATTTTTTTTTTTTTACAAAACACGCTGGTAACTTTTCTTTTTTTACATAACTTACCAGCATGAACAATGCATACGCTGGTAAGTTTTGTGTATTATTACATAAAACTTGCTAGCGTGAAAAATTTACCAGCATATGCACTGATTAATTATGGGACCCATCATCCAAGCATTTTTGTCGTTTTTCTCACGTTTAGTATGTGTCGCTTATGCGTCTATTATTTGTACGTCCCCCTATCAACTAACATTAATTAAGTGAATTCTTGGTGATTAGTCATTACTTAGCCTCTTTAAGGTTTGGTTTCCTTGATTAACAAGTTTCTAATTTTTAGCTAAGCTTTCTCTTAATCTTTCTTTCCTTAATTACCCTTTTTGACTCTTGATTAAACTTTTATTTCTTAATTTCTTGTTAAGTGTCTAATTACTTAGGGTTACTGAGGTAATTAGCATAGGAAAAACTGGGGATATTACAACATGAATGGAGATCTTTATTTCTATATGAATTGGATTGAATCCTTTTTTATTAAGAATTACGATGAGGTTTTGATTATTTGCTTAATTGATCTTAATTTCAAAGAGATTAGATTTGGCAAACTTGTGAATCTAGGTTGATTGCGTTCTTGATCTTGAACTAACACAAGTTTAAATAGGTTGTGCAAATGCAAATCTTCTATTTCATTGATTAGTTGAATCCTAGGTAATCATCTAGTCAGGAATGTTGGATTTGATAAGAGATTTTGGTCGAAATCAAATCAACCACATCAACTAAAATTTAATGCATGTTTAATGGTTTTTGATAGATTCAATGCAATATTTGATAGATTTCTTGGATTAGTTGTTTTAATTATTGATTTTTGTGTTTTTAAAATTATTTCATTTAGATTCTTGATCATCAAACCCTCCATCTTTCTGCATAAAAAAATTGATCTGCATAAAAAAAAAAAAAAAAACCCCATCTACGTTCTTAATTTGATTGGATTTGCATATAAGATCCTCGAGAGATGACTCAATTTGTTACTTATACTACAAATAATTACAACAATCAGATTTTATTTTTAATTTGAGTGAGCTTGGCATTCATGTCAATAAGTTAGGATCATTGTTGCTTGCATGACTTTACACAACTTTACTAGATGGAATGGCACAAGTGGTACAAATTTTGAGTTTGTTGATGAAGAAGTAGACAAAGTAGACATTAGCAATGTCATATGACGAAAATCAGATGCTAAACGTGTTAGAAAAATAGAATAATTAAGAGAGCAAATAAAGAACCAATTGCGTATTTGTCTCTAGCGATGCTGAGATTATTTCTGTGAAGTCAACAAACAATATTTGGTGCATGTTTTTCACTTAAGTCATTCATACATCTTTTAACTTGAGATTAAGGGTGCGTTTGTTTCATCTTTTAAAAAAAGTGATTTTAGAGCTTAAATTTTATATATAGCCAAAAAAGTTGAAAATTAATTTTTTTTTTAGAAGCTTCTCTTTCAACTTCTATAAAAACAAGCTAAAAACAGAGTTTTTTTGATAAAAAAGTGATTTTTTACCAAAAAAATCCCAAACAAACATTCTCTAATAGTATCAAAAAATATAAAAAATATAATAAATTTTATTCTAACAAGTTTGCACTACTCAAGATAAATAAATATAAAATAAAACTAATAACTATTTATTATTAATATTTTTAAAAATAAGAATAATAAGTTAAATATTTTAGTTATTTTGATTTAAATAATTTTTAACTAAAAAAAGCACTTTTAGTGTTATGTAACCAAACACTACAAACTTAAACTACACATGTCTATTATTGCCTATTCCAACACAATATTTTATTCAAAAGTCACTTAAATCAACGAAAAATCAACCAATAGTTTAGCTTGTGGACCATACTTTTAACTTGTGGGTCATAACCTCAATGTTATTATTGTCCCAATGAATGATGGCAATAATACTACGTATTTAGAAGGCGCCAAACCTGGTGTACCCTGTAATAATGGTGCATCATTCACCTTATAGATCTATGGCTGATATCATTTAAGAGTATCAATACACCAGTTACCATTGGATTACTCTAGGTCATCTTCCATGGCCTCATCAACTTTGTGAGTTGAGCCACTCATTGCCACCTAGGGGTGGAAATAGGCTTAGGTGGTGATAAGCCTATTAAGGTTATTAGGCCGGCCTGTTATAATTATGTATGAGTATATTTGTAAAATTTTAGTTGCGAGATTCCAACTTGAGACACACTCTCAAAGGGCCAACCACTTTACCACTACTCCATGAGTGGCTTTTGCTATATGTATGCATCTTTTTTTATTTTAACCTTTTTATTATTCATTTAAAACTTAATTTGAAAACCCTAGAATCTCTAATTCTTTTCTTCACATATCATCAGCTGTTCCTTCTCTATCTCATTTTCCTATAGCTATTATCTTCCCTCTACTCATTCCTTCTCAAATCTAGCTGCCAGATCCTCACTCTCTTTGCTATCTTCTTCTCCACTTTCAGCACCATCATCTCCCCCACTCCCCCAACCACTCATCGCCACTGCACGGTACCACGCTGTCATCTTCATCAGTCACCACAAGGCACCGCACTGTCGTCTTCATCACTCAATGTAGCATCACTGTGCCACCGTCCATGTTTATCACTCATTGTGGTGCCTAGCTGCTGTCATCATCACTCATCATAGCCTATTTCCACCCAAGGTGACTCACTAGCCATCGCTCCTTCTCCATCAGTCACCAACCGTTTACACTATAACTATTTCCTCCACCACTTGCTCAAATTTTTTTTGTTTCTTCTTTTTGTTTTTTGGTTGGTGCTGCTATAACTAATTTTAACAATGAATTTTCTATTGGAGTTATGGAGGTTCTATGTGATTGACAGATCTTCAATTTTTTCCCCCTAAAACTAATTTTTAGAATTTGCATATTGCTTGTTTTTGTAATTTGTTCATATTTTCTAAGTGTTCTGTTATGTGTTTTTTTTTTTACTAATTTTTTAGTGGATATCTTGTATTGTGGAAAATAATTTGAGTAAAATAATTGAGTTTTATTATATTATAAATTTATGAAAAGAGTATGAACAGTTAATTTTTTTGTTTCATTCTAGAGGGTCCTATAAGCTTATATTAGAATTAAAAATTTTATTTATTATCTTGATAACAAAAAAATAGGCCTTGTAAACGGGCCGTAGGTCAAATTTTACTTTTAAACAGGCTAGGTTTAAGCTCAAGAAAAAGCCTACAATAAGCAACAGGCCAGGGTCAGGCCATCAAATTGCAAAACAGGCTAGGCATGTTAAGAATGAAGCCTGTCTGTTTCCATCCCTATTGCCACCCCTCCACCCAGATAGCACAATTGCCCACCACTTCTCCTGCACACCACGACTTTTTTCCCCACTGAACCTGGCCGGCGCTAACTTGATCACCACCACAACCTCCACCTCATCAAAAACCCCATTGAACTTAGGTCCACCATCCCCAACCGTGGGGCCTATACTGGTGGCCATGTAGGTGCTGCCCATAGTGCACAGTAGAAATGAACCGATGGTCAAACATGGGTATTTCACCACAAACAGCAGCAGCCATGGAAGGTGTTCTTGCTCTGTGAAGCTTTCATTTACGAGAAAATCCCAGTGCTCTCTCTTAATGACACAGTTCTCAAGGTCGAGGAGGAGGTTGAGGTTGCGGACGCCGAACCCGTCAGTTGAGATCCCGTTGTCAGCGGCGGCGGAGGCCTTGACGAGTAGTGGCGGAGCTTTAAGAAAATTTTTAGGGGGGCCAAATTTTAATATGTAAATTAAATTATGATAATCAAATCAAAATTAATAGTAAATTACATATATAAACTTTGAATTAATTAACTAATATGATAAAATAATTTTATAGAGAAGGACTAAAAAAGTAATATTTATAGTGTCTGATATATTAACTTAAAAGTAATTTTAAAATATATTTTGTTCAGCTTATGTGAAAATAATTATTTTTGTATGATAAATTATTAAAAAGTATTAAATAATTTATTTATATTTTATACTTAGAATTATTTTGGCAAAAATATTATATTTAAAAATAATTAATTTTTATTTATAACCAAAAACTTCAAAAATTTACTTTTACTTATGAGTAGATTTTATATTTAAAATTAGAACTTTTTGCTTATAATCAGCTCATACTTTTATCTAAATCAAAACAATTTTTATTTAAAAAATAAAGTAATTTTCTTGTATTTTTAACCGCACACCTAATAATGTAAAATTTTTATAAGCATCATTAAGAATTAAAACAAAATCTGGAGTTAATAAATTTTTTACTCGATTGTTGAACTTTTACTTAACTGTTATAAAATGAGCTAATTGTATTCTGATCTTTTTAGTTTAGTTATTTTTAATTCAAAAAATAAACTAACAAGCTTTTTAGTTGGAGAAGTTTATACATGAAATAGTATGGTAGGATTTAAAATTATTTATCTCTTACACACACACACACACACATATATATATAATTTTTTTAAAAAAAATTGGGGGGGCAATGGCCCCATTGTCTTAAAGAACATCCGCCCCTGTTGACAGGGTTGCCGTGACTGTGGCGAAAAGCAATGGGGTTGGAGTGGCGCTGGGGGCTGATTGAGCAGGAGTGGGTGAAGAGAACATGGTGCAAAGTTTAGGGTGAACATGATGTGACTGGTGTATCCATACACCACATATATGTGCCTTTGGATTCATAAGATGCATCAAGCATCAAGCATCAAGATTAGTGGGACGCATAACAGTCTTCGCCCTACGTAGAATCGTAGATTGTTTATAATCAGGCGGTGCAAGTTCAACCTTTTGAAGAGTCGTCTCCATTTAATCATTCATGTCAATAATTTAGCAACCCTCATTTTTTTGGACAACTTAAGCATTGTTCCATTAAACAATTTTGATTTTGTCACTTGGTAGATCTACCTACATCCTTCATAAGTTCGGTAGTCCCACGTGCCACACGTTTAGATGTACAGTTTTTTCCATGTGCCTATATTAATCTTTTTGACTGGAAAATTCAAAAGTTCAAGAGTAAAATTGAACCTCCTATTTATGATCTAGCTAACTTTAATACCATGATAATGACGTAATGAATTAGTTTTGCCATTTATTTGACAAAACAGAGGTAACACTAAAAATATGGAGGCTGAACTTCAAAGGTAAGGACGCAATCAGTTGCTATGATTTTACATGGAAGTATCACAAACACCGAGGTTTAGACATGCTTCAAATAGATCTCATTAACCATCCGAGTAACCTACAGCACTCGATTTTCAGGAGAAAATTATATGCTCATGTAGTTTTATAAAAGCTTATTACTTTTTCAAACGTAGAACCGTTTGGAATGTGACGATGCATTTAGTGCAGGAGTCTAGATGCTTCTGGTGTTCAATTCTATGGCTGACACGATGCACGCTGATCTTTCAGCAACTCATTTGCTAACATTTAACCAGATGTCATAAATATCAGGCGAGAACAGAACAAAGTGGACCTGAAATAAAATATTTAAATGTAAATACGTATTATAGAAACCCCCGATCATAAAAGCGTTATTTAGATGCAAATATTTCAAATAAATCAGCAGGTTGCCTCAGTTGAAAATTTTTACACTTGTAACTATATTTCGAACACTATGTTTAGAATCACAAAATGTGGGAATTGATTTTATTTGCAAAGTTATAGAGTAGGAATTAATTAGATTTTGAAATAAAATTCTTTGTAAAGTTAAGTTACTGAATAAGAATTGATATGATTTTTAAAGAGATTAATTTTAATATATTATTAATATAAAATATTTTACATAAATAATTAATTATATCATATCTTTTATATGATTTTTGAGGCAACTACAAGAATTAAATAATTTTAATAATATATTTATATATGATTGGATAATTGTATAAAAATATTTTATGTTGGCACTATCCACAATAATAATTAAATCTTATCCTATTAGATAGGTTGGTTGCATTGATAAGACGATACCATAGTATCTTGCTATAAATCATATTTATATTTAAAATATCAAAATCTAAATATCTTTAATAGTTTCACCTATAATTTTTTTTATATAACCTAGAACAAATAACTACAGAGTCTCAATGTATCAACAGTAAAAATGCAATTAAGAAAAGGGCAATAAAAATAGAGTATTGATGAGGAATGAGTAGGATAGGGTTATCTCCACTTAGAAAGCTTTGATGAACCTGAATCAGTGAAAAGAAGAAGAGGAAGGATAGGGAAGGCTAGAAGAGAGGAATCAGAAGGAAGAAGAAATATTAGAGAGAAGTTGGTTACCACAATTAATGTAACATCTTCAAATTCTTGTCGTGCTAAATTACCTCAGTAACTCTGAGTAATTAGGCACTTAATGAGAAATTATGATATTAAGACTTAATTAAGGAATTAATGAAGTGTTTATGAGTTAACTCTGATGAAAAAAGTCAAGAGAATGTTTAATCGAGATTAGATAATCTCTAATTAAGCAAGTTAGAGCCTTAATAGCTTAATTAAGTACTGATCATCCTTAATTAGCTTAATCGAGTTTAATTAAGAATAATTAAGCTTAATTACAAGATTAATTTTTGTTAATCATATTTTTGTGTATTAATCACTAATCCTTGCTTAATCATATCAATTAAGTTGCAAGAGCACTTAATCACATCATTAAATTCAAATTTAGTCAACTAGATAATAAAGTAAAAGGTGATGTTATAAAAGGATAAAGCATTAGACAAGAGTGCTTTATATAAGAGTTTGATCATGTTTTGTTTCCCCATGATCCACTTGGTCTCCTTAATCACTAACTGACACATGATAACACAAAATGAAGCAAAATATCTTCTCCCCACCCTCATAGAAGTTACAGCCAAGACACACACACACACACACACACACACACACACACACACACTCATTTTTTATTTTTACACTTTCATTCTCTCTCTAAACTTTCAAACTCTCCAACTTCTCTCTATAATTCTCTTCTTCTTCTTCATCTTCATCTTCATCTTCTTTTTCCTTTCTCCACCCTCACCATAACCAAAACTCTCACAAATCCCTTCAAAGACCACATCTTTTGGTCTTTGGAGAAGAGATCTAAACACTACAAGACTCATTTTCAAGAAAACTCAAGAGCTTCCATCTTTTTCCTCTCAAAATTGCCACCACCATCATCAAAGGAGAAGTCTTCTTCATCTTCTTCTTGTCCTTCAAGGACACCATTTTGAAGCTTAGGTAGTGATCTTTACTTTTCTATTTTGTTTACTCAAGAAAGCTTGAAGCTTGGTTCCTCTTATAACCAAGATCTTCAAGTGAAAGATTGAGAAAATCTTTCATACTCTTCATGAGCAAAAGTGTCTGTTTTTGGTAAAATATGTTCATGCTCTTATTCATGAGTATTCTTGATTTCTTGAAAGGTTCTTTTCTTTAAGTGCTTCAAAGTTTCTATTTGCTCGAAGGTGGGTTACCTAAGAGGGCTCCGAACCGAGATTAGGATCTCAAGCTGCTCCAGGTGTGATCGGTGTATAAATGAGATGAAGATCCATGACGAAAGGGGGTACCTGTAAGGACTCCGACGCTCAAGTCAGTTAGTGCAGGAAGTGTATCAAAATTAGGTAGAAAAAATACCTGAGGTCCATAATAGGACTTATATATGAGTAGGTGGTTGAGAGAAGATGGGGATATGGTTCCACCATCATAGGGGATGACTCGGGAAGTCCATTAGCTTGGGGCTGATGAATGGATCCGAGTTTACCGGCAATATACAAGGTGAGTACGTTTCGCGGTGTTAAGGAACCGTTGCTTTAATTCGGGTTTGGGCCCCATCTCGGATTTAGGCTCGAGATGAGTACTGGACAGTAACGAGTCCGACTTCTATTTGGGCTTAGCCATTGGGCCGAGTTGGGCTTGTATCCTCCAATTCGGAACAGTACCCCCAACTAGGTGACCGAAGTGACTTCTTTGGGTGCTGAGTTCTCTACGATTATCTGACTTAATATCCAGTGTTCCGAGGATAAATCGCCATCTTTCGAATGATTTTGATGTTTGCCCTTGGTAACCCTTTGAATCTTCAGGAAGCGGCGACGTCTTTTCCCCTCGTAAGTCGCGTCTGTCATCCCGAACAGACAGGTGTCTTTTTGGCGCTCGAGACATTTGAATTTGGGTTCTTTTTCCACTTTTGTCCCCAACCCCTTTGTGCGAAAAGTCATTCCAAGCCTTTAATGACATTTGGGTTGCACGAAAAGGGGGGTCAGCACGCCTATAAATGTCGCTCTGTGCCATCGTTCCACCATTTCTATGCTTGCCACAGTTCCTATAGTGAAGGAGAAGTGATCGATTCCTTGTGTCAACACCGTCTCAAATGATCGTCTCTTCCTGCACCAGCACAGTCTCCTGCATTTGCTTACTAGTAGCAAGTATGCCCTTTCCTTTTATTTTCTGCATCTACAACTTGTACATTTCGTTGAATGGGATATTAGTGATGGTTTGGTTTCCACTGATCCGTATTTCTTTTGTACTTTGGGGTGGCTTCAACCCCTATTCCGCTTAGTCTTTTCACTTCCGCCGCCCACCGGCGGCTTTTCGTATAGAAGGAAACCATCGTAGGGAGCCTGTCTTTTCAGTTTCCATTTTATTTATGAGGATTTCCGACTTAGGTTTTTCCCGAGCTTGTGACATAGGGGTGGTTTCCTTTGTAGGTTGTCCGGGATCATGAAAATGGTCAAAAAACAAAAAGCTCTAACTTTTTCTCCCGAGATCAACTTCATCTACCGATGAGTCGATCCGGAGGTCCTTGGGACTCCTTCGGTCATAACACCGGAGTTCCTAACTCATTTCAGAGAGAAGAACCTTATCTTGTTGAAGGGCGAGTAAGAGGAGGAATACTATTTGGAGGCTCCCGGTCCGAGCAAGAGAATGAGTGACTTTAACCTCCAAGGGGGGCCTTGGTGGATATAGTGTTACGACGTCCTTATCTCCAAGCTAGGAGTTCGGATTCCGTTTCCCCACTTTCAATTGGAGATTCTGCATCAGACTGAGGCCGCTCTTTCTCAACTGCATTCAAATAGCTGGGCGATGATTCGAGGGTTCGAGATCATCTACGAACATCTCGGATTAATGCCATCCTCGGACACTTTCTTTTTCCTGTTTACTCTGACCTGGCCTACCGATGGTGGATTAACCTCGGGATGGTTGTCCTTCCGAGCTTACGTCAATCAAAAGATATTTCTTTTGTACGAGAAACTTCCACTATTTCAAGCCTGTTTACTTTAAGGTTTTCGGGTGCTTGAACTTAATTCCTTTCCAGGAGACCCTGGACAGAGAGCTTTGGTTTAACGTGTTTTGGTGCAAACATATTAGCGCTCCCCGAATAGAGGAGAGTTCCCTTAAGCCCGAGGAGAAGGTTGTTGTTGACTTCCTTCTCGAATACTTTGGAAAGAATCATTTGAACCTAAAAAACATAGTTGGGGTAGAGCTTGGGGAAGCCAAACGATATTTAGGTTGTTGTCTTTCTATTATTGCTACATCTTCTACCTCCTTTCTTTGTTATATACTTATTGTTAATGCCTATTTTGTAGACGAGATGGCTCCGAAGTCCGCCCTTGCCGAGTTCTGACGGAGGATACTTAAGAGGCCACACAAGGGGGATGGGAGTAATAGCCCAAAATCGGTGGGGTTTGGAGAACTAATGTTCACTCCTGTTCCTGATGAGGTAGCCTCGGAGGCCCAACCTTCGAAAAAACAAAAATCAAAGAAGGCGGCGAAAGAGAAGTCCGTGACAACCGACCCCGAGGGTCTTCCTTCGTCGAAGGAGAGGTCCGAAATCCATGTAACGGATAAGGATTTTCCTTATCCCAACTTCATGGATAAGGGGCTAATGGTCCCTGCAGTCCTCGAATGTTTAGAAGTTGACGACAAGAACTTGGCTACAAAATTCTAATGGGCTGGGCATGCCATGCTGAAGTTGACGGCCCTACTCCAATACTCAGAGCCAGTTATTACTTTCGATGTCCAAGCTATGGAGGAGGTCAAGGCCTTGAAGGGGAGGCTCTCCCTTCTTCAAAATAAGAAGTCGGCTTCGGAGAAGGTTATGTAGGATGAGATCAACAGGTTGAAGAAGGCGCTTGAGTCGAGGGACAAGCAATTAGAGGATTCCCGTTCTCGGGTGTCGGAACTCGAGAGGGATTACGCCGACTCTTTAGAGGCTGTTGCTAGAGTGCGAGACGAGGTGGCTCGGGTGGAGCAACTATGGACGAAGTCGGCCGAAGACATTAAGGAGTTTCTTCTGGAGCAGTGCCAGATTATTTGTACCGACACCAATTTTAGCAGATCAGGTTGGATAAAACGGTAGTTGATGGTCGCATCATGGAAGCTCCAGAAGAAGATGACGAAGGCGTCGACAATCCTCAAGTTGATCTGAGGAACCCGGCATCCAACCCTTGACATGTTTGTATTTTTTATTGTGTATTGCCCTGTTATGGGCCCTTCTTGTAATGAATATTTGCTCAGTCTCCGGCCCTTTTATAATGAATATTTGCCCTGTTTTATGATTTTATTTATTGCCTACTTTGTTAATTGATGTGCCTGTTCTTCACCCAAGTTATATCTTGAAGAGAATATTGGCGGCACCTTTATTGCTCTACTGAATGGGACGTTATCCGAGTTGGATTTCCTTGTAGGTTAGAACTCGGGCTTATTTTGTTTGCTCGTTCGCACGGGAGGCGTGACTAACCCGAGGTATAACATTGGATTCGATTAAGTTCGATTTCGTTTACTTCGGGACTATGGGATCTATTTTCGAGTTGTTATACGGGGATCTGTTTGTCTCGACTAAGGGGTGATCAATTCCTTAGGAGAACTAAAGTGGGTTGGGAGTATTAAATAACAACTATAGTGAGTGTAACGAGAGATGAAGGGGAGGAGATAATGACATAATAAAAATTATGGAAGTAAGATAATATTGTAGCAAAGATAATGTTTAACAATAAAATAAAGAAAAAATGTAAAAGCAAAAAATCGAGAAGAATTTATAAGTTACTGCTTGGCCCATGGAGTTCCGCCTCATTAAAACCTTCCCGGGAAAACCCAGTAGGACAAAACCCAAGGTAGGAAAAAGAGTATGGCTACCTGGCATGGTATATACATCAGATGAAAGATTTCCGGAGGTTGGAGGAGTTCCATGACCTCGGAATTTCTATGCCCGATAGTGTGGACAATTTGTATGCCCCCTTTCCTAAGACGTCAATAACTCTGTATGGGCCTTCCTAGTTTGCAACTAATTTTCCATGGCCCACAGGAAGCCTTTTGATGTCAGCACGTCGGAAAACCAAATCGCCTTTGTCGAACGTCCAAGGTATTACCTTAGCGTTATATCTTTGGGAGATTCGATGTTTCAGCACCTTCTCCTTTAGATGAGCCATTTCCCTTGTTTTGTTAGACAAGTCGGATTCCTCCTGAAGTGCTTGGTGGCATTTGGGTCTGAACATGATGCGCGGGCTTATCTTCTCGGCTTTGATCGGTATCATTGCATCCACTCCGTAAGTCAACTTGAAATGAGTTTCTTCCATTGTTGAACGAGGGGTGGTTCGATAGGACCACAGAATGCTCCCGAGCTCGTCGGCCCATGCCCCCTTTGTCTCGTCGAGTCTTTTCTTCAGGCCTCGAAAGATGACTTTGTTAGCAGCTTTCGCCTGACCGTTTGCTTAGGGGTGCTCAACCGAAATGAAGTGGTGTTTGACCTTGTGACTCGAGAGAAATCCTCGGAACTTTTGATCTATGAACTGAGTTCCGTTATTAGTGATGACCGAGTCAGGTATTTCAAAGTGAGTGAAAATATTTCTCCATACGAACTTCCGAGTTTGGGCGACAGTGATGGTGGAAAGTGGCTCTACCTCTATCCACTTCGTGAAACAATCTATTGCTACAATTAGATACTTCACTTGTCCCAATGCAAGTGGGAAGGGGCCTAGGAGGTCGAGTCCCTACTTGCTGAAAGGCCAGGAGGACATGATTGATGTTAGTTTGTCGGAAGGGGCAAGGTGGAAGGTGGCGTGTTTCTGGTAGCTGGAGCACTTCCGTGCATACTTGATCAAGTCCTTGATCATTGCCAATAAAATCCAGCTCGCAATACTTTTAATGCGAGTGACTTTCCTCCGAGATGATGACCACAAGAACCTTCGTGGACTTCCTTAAGAATAGCAGGAACTCGATCTAGCCCCACACACTTGAGTAGTGGCTGGGACAATCCCTTTCTGAATAATTGTTCATTGATAAAGGTGTAGTAAGAGGCTTCTTTGGCTAGCCTTCTGGCTTCGATGGGATCTTCTAGTCAGGTTCCATTCTGTGAGTACTGAACAATTGGGGTCATCCAGTTCGGAGATTCATCGATGGATAAGATCGGAAGAGGATCCGTGATTGAGGGAAGCTTCAAAGTCTCTTGAATCAGACTCTGGTTGTTTCCTCCAGGCTTAGTGCTTGCTAGCTTTGAGAGGATGTCAGTTCTGACATTCTCTTCTCTGGGAACGTGTTGGAATTCTACACTTGAGAATCCTTTTACGAGTTCTCTTACCTTCTTAAGGTACTTTTGTAGCAAAACATCTTTAGCTTGGTACGTCCCAACAACTTGGGAAGTCATGACTTAAGAGTCGTTGCATACCAAAAGTCGGGATACTCTGATGTCTTTTGCTAGCTTCAGGCTGGCAATGAGGGCCTCGTATTTAGCCTGGTTATTGGAAACCGAGAAGTCAAATTTAATTGAGAGCTTGACGATTATTTCACCTTCTTTTTCAAGAATTGCCCTAGCTTCGCTTCCCTTTGAATTAGAGGCTCCGTCCACATGCAACGTCCATCCTGGTTCTGGGGTATCCACATCATCCACCATTTCGGCTAGGAAATTTGCCAGCGCTTGAGCTTTAATGGCCGTCCTTGGTTCATACTGAATGTCGAACTCGGAAAGTTTCACAGACCATGATACCATCCTGCCCGCCAAGTCCGATTTTTGTAGGATTTGCCGGATCGACTGGTCAGTTTGGACGACGATCATATGGGCTTGAAAATATTGTCGGAGCCTTCGTGCGGCTGTAATTAGGGCCAAGGCGACCTTCTCAATTTTCTGATATCTCGTTTCAAGTCCTTGAAGTACTTTGTTGATGAAGCATATTGGGTGCTGTTGTCGGGAATCTTCCAGGACCAGCGCCATGACTATAGCGACATTGCTAACTGAGAGATACAAGATCATTGATTTTGCTTCCTTTGGCTTGCTCAGGATAGGAGGGTGGGAAAGATACTCCTTGAAGTCGGAGAAAGCAGCTTCACACTCTGGCGTCCACTCGAAAATATTCCCCTTTTCCAAGAGAGAAAAGAGGGGAATGGCTTTCCGAGTCGATGCAGTCATGAATCTTGAGAGGGAGGCGATTCTTCCCATGAGGCATTGTACTTCCTTTATTGTTGTCGGGCTTTTCATTTCCAGGATTGCTCGGCATTTGTCGGGGTTTGCTTCAATTCCCCGATGTGAGCATGAATCCCAAAAATTTTCTAGCTTCCATAGCAAATGCACACTTGTGTGAGTTTAGTCTTATATTGTGCTGCCGGAGGCGATTGAACACGACCTCAAGGTCGGACAGGAGATTTCCTTCTTCTCGAGACTTGATCAACATATTGTCGATGTAGACCTCCATCAAATCCCCGATCAACTCTGCGAATACCTTGTTCATAAGCCTCTGGTATGTGGCTCCTATGTTCTTCAAACCAAACGGCATGACCTTGTAACAATAATTGGCCATTGGAGTGATGAATGCCATTTTTTCTTCATCGAGATAGCACATCGAGATTTGGTTATATCCAAAGTAGGCATCCATGAAGGTGATCAATTGGAAATCGGAGGCAGCATCTGCTAACCCATCAATGCTTGGTAAGGGATATGGGTCCTTTGGGTAGGCCTTGTTCAAGTTAGTGTAATCGACGTACATTCACTACTTCCCATTGGATTTTTTGACCATCACGACGTTAGACAACCATGTTGGGTATACAACCTCACATATGAATCCGGCATCAAGGAGGTTCTGGACTTGCTCCTGGACCGCGAGGGCTCTATCTAGGCTCATTCTTCTTCTCTTCTGAGTTACTGGCTTTGAGCCGGGGAAGATGGAGAGTTGGTGAGACATGAACTTTGGGCTGATTCTGGGCATATCGGCCGCAGTCCAAGCGAACAAGTCCGCATTGGACTTAAGGAAGGTGACTAAGTCTTGTTTCAACGTGGTCGGAAGGTTTTTGTTGATCCGAGTTGTTTGCCCACTTTCCTTTTCGATTTGGATCTCTTCTAATTTGCCATCTGGCTCCGGTCTTTTTCCTTCAACTTTCCTTGTATCCAAGTCGACCATCGTGACTTTCGAAGCATTGGGGGGTCGGGCATTGCCCTAGGACACCTCCTTTTGCTGCCTTTGGATTTCAAGGCTGGCGTTGTAGCATTGCCGAGCCGCGACCTGGTTCACTTTTACCGTGGTAATTTCTCCTTTGTCAAAAAAGAACTTCATGGTCAGGGATGCCGGTGAGATAACGACACCTATCTTATTCAACGTCGATTTTTCGAGTATCATGCTGTAGGTCGAGGGGCAGTCGACAACTAGGAAGTTGACTTTAACCATCCGGGTTTTAAGTCGAGACCCCAGGGTTAGATGGAGGGTGACGAACCCCTGAGGGTGGACTTTTTCCCCTAAAAATCCGATCAATTCTTCCTTGTGTGTTTGGAGGTCGGCGTTATTTAATCCGAGTTTATCAAATGCATCTCGGAATAAAATATCTGTCGAGCTTCCTTGGTAGATGAACACCCTTTTTACTTCCGCATTGACCATTGCTGCAGAGATCACCATAGGGTCGTCGTGCCCGAGAATCACACCTTCGAGGTCGGAGCTCAAGAAGATGATATCTGGTGCTAGCCGTGGCGTTGGAGTTGGCTTTTTTATCTTCCCTGAAGATATGTTGAGGACTTCTTCAAATGCTTTTTCCGTGATGACTTAGCCGTTCCACCGCCCACGAAACCTCTGGCGATGACATTGATAGTCCTAGTAATATATTCTTCGTCGTTGCCCTGATTTCTTTCTGGTTCTGAGGTTCTCTGGCTCTTCAGATTCCACCTTTCCTCGTCTCCTTGATCGAAAGCTCATCTTCTTCATAGACTTCTTTAGGAAGCCACATATTTTGCCAATCTACCTTCCCTTATTAATTGTTTTACGGCATCTTGGAGGTCATAGCAATCCTCAGTTCTGTGTCCAAAGCCATTGTGATATTCGTAAAACAAGGACTTGTTCATGTTGGCCCTCATTTTGAGAACCTTTAGCTTGGGAAACCTTTGAACGTGACCGACTTCTTTGAACAGCTTGGATAGGGATACGTTAAGGGGGTATATTCATTATATTTACCGGCCCTTGAATGTACGTCCTTCCTCAGGTGTTTGTCTTGACCGCTAGTTTTCTTGTCGGATTGGTGCCTTCCTGGGTTAGTTGTGGCTTTCTTTGTTTCTTCGAGAAAGATGTATTTCTTTGGGGGGATTGCGGCGGCCTTTTGGATAACGAAGTTTTGAATGGTCCCGATGGTAGTTTGTTTAGTAGCATCAGAATTGCCGCTTGGGTCTGCACCTCGTCAACAAGCAAAGTTTTGGCGTTATATCGCTCAAGGAAATCTCGGAGCAACTCGTTTTGTCATTGGTGTATGCCGAGGAAGCTAGAGACCGACTTAGGCTTGAACCTTTTGGCAGTGAAGTGGGCCAAGAATAGCGAGGCAAGGTCAGAAAATCGATTGATCGACCTGGGTGGGAGAGAGTTGAACCATTTGAATGTAGCTTTTTTCAAGGTGATCGGGAATGCTTGGCATCTGACGGGATCCGAGACTCTAGCCAGCACCATCCTTGATTTGAAAGAATCCATATACTCTTGGGGATCAGTACTCCCGTCATAAGGTTCCATGTTGGAGGGAGGCTTGAAACTTCTGGGCTGCAGAGTTCCTATAATGAAGTTGAAGAATGTCATGTCATCGCCATCCTCGGGGTCCTCGCACCGTTTCGAGCCCCGCCTCACATGTCTATCATTATACCGAAGGTGTTGTCGGGATTCGGAGTGTTTGAGGTGGCGACGATCACTTTCTGCCCGATATTCTCTATGATTGTCAGCGACACTCCTGCATGGCGAGTTCCCTCGATGATGGCGTTCAGTGCTGCGATTGCGTTCGCTCGGGCTTTAGTCTCCATAATGGTCTGGGCTTTTATCATGGTGGCGTTTGTGCCTCTCCCGGTGTCATTTTCGATCGGCTTCCTTCATGCGATCCAAGTTGTGCTCCAGCTTTTGGATGTGGGTGGCTTACTCCCGCATCAAGGTTAACATCTTGGCGAGCAGGTTGGTGTTGGCCTGAGGGTGGATTTCCACTCTGGAAGCAACCATATTCCTCATGGGCCGAATGATAAAGCGGTGAGCTGTTGAGTTCTGCTGGTGGTGGCGGTCTCTAGTGTCCGAAGTCGAATCAGAAGTTGTGCAACTGTCCACCAGTGGTTGGTGGTTGCTTGCGAGGCCATGTGCCACCGTGCATTCCTGCCTAGGGTGTGAAGACATTAGTGTGAATTCCACCATGGTACGGTATTGAGCAGCATTTGAGTCCCCACAGACGATGCCAATATTCGAAGGTGGGTTGCCTAAGAGGGCTTCGAACTGAGATTGGGATGTCAAGCTGCTTTAAGTGTGATCGGTGTGTAAATGATATGAAGATCCATGACGAAAGGGGGACCTGCAAGGACTCCGATGCTCAAGTCAGTGATTGCAGGAAGTGTATCAGAATTAGATAGAAAAAATACCTGAGGTCCATAATAGGACTTATATATGAGTAGGTGGTTAAGAAAAGAAAGGGATATGGTTCCACCATCGTAGGGGATGACTTAGGACGTCCATTAGCTTGGGGCTGATGGATGGGTCCGAATTTACCGGCAATATGCAAGGCGAGTACGTTCTGCGGTGTTTGGGAACCATTGCTTTAATTTGGGTTTGGGCGTACTGGACAGTAACAAGTCCGACCTCTATTTAGGCTTAGCCATTGGGCCGAGTTGGGCTTGCATACTCCAGTCCGGAACACTATTTTTCTTTCTTGATGTATGAGATTTTGACGTTTCTTGTGAATTGTTTGAAAAAGAATAATGCTCTTGGTGGTATTTTATTTAAAGTTTGTTCCTTTTCTTATGATAAGCTTATCATTAGAAAAGTTTCATCTTTATATGTTTTTCATGGTTTGATAAGACTATGAACATCCTAAAAACTTAAAACTTTAAAAAAGTTTGCTTCTTGATGCTTAAAAAGTGGTGCTATTTTATGGGTTTCACAAGGTTTCATTTTGTTCCTCTTGAAAATAAGAATATGTGTAAAAGTTTAAGCTCTTTGGAATATGAAGCCTTTTTAAATCATGGAAATGACATCTTGTAACTTTATGTTTTAAAGATTGACTTTTGGATACAAATCCTTGCATAAAGTTTTAAACTTTAATAAAAAAAGGTAACTTTAAATCATAAAGTTATAAGTTTGAACTTTAGTTTTGTAAAGGTTGAACCTTGAGATGAATATGTTGAGTAAAATTTTAAGGTTTAAGCAAAAATGTCACTTTTGAGTCATAAAAATGTTAACTTTTATAAAGATCAAGACTTTCTAACTTTAAGCTAATGTTTCATAACTTTAGTTTATAAAGTAAGAATCTTTTAGATTTTAAGATAACTTTAAATCATGAAGACCTTGATGATCTTAAAATAATTAAAAGTGTCAACTTTCATAAAGAATAATACTTTTTAGCTCTAAAGTTGAGATCTTGCATTATTATTTCACAAAATAAGGCAAAAGCTTAATCCTAAAGGCATATGCTTTCTTAAAGAATAAAACTTTATAATTACTTATAAAGAATGATAACTTGTATAATATTTAAGGTATGACCTTGTTATGTTAATAATAAAAGCTTGAAACTTTGCAAATGGGATAAATTAAAAATCCCCCTTGGTGATTAGTGAACATGGTGCTGTTGGGTTCATCAATGTGGTTATGCATTGTCATGACCCAAGGATTAGAGGAATCTCGAATTCCTTGGGAATAGAAGTATGATTAGAGCCTCTGAGCATACCATGAACCTAGGAATCACTAAGTATATTATCTCAAGGAAAGGAAACAATTACCTAACTTAATTAAATTGAACAAGTGTTCCATACGACATGTACTCAAGTAAAGAGTAATTTCACATGAGAACTAAGCAACTAAAAGACCACATACATATATTTTAACTATATGATTCTTTCATGGGAAATCACGGGAAATCGTATAGTGATTCATAAGATTTTTCACAAAGAATAACACAACTATAAACTCCTTTCGAGTATGAATGTATGATGCCATTCGTCATGATGAAGGACAAGTTGATTGAGCCTTATCTCATGATTGAATGACTAGTGTGATGATGTGATGTGGATATAATGGACTATTAATTGAAAGTTTTATAATTGGTTTTTTGGAGTAGCTCCGGTCTAGCCGTTATGCTGCCAGATTTCTGTCAAAATTATGGACTTAGTCATATCATTGCATGTGTCTAGTCAAAGAAGTATTATGCATATAAAGTATAATAATAAGAAAAGAAATAATGGGATATGACCCCTCGTTCACTTCAGGGAAGTAAGAGATGGTGATCCACAAAGACTTAAGGAATCTCTTTGGGAGAGGCAAGAGTGACATGGAGGACCCTCCGACTTAGAGGTAACCAGTCTTTCCTTGCCAAATCCTTGATTTGGGGCTCAATATTGGCTTAGTATGATTTGGTTAGTACTGCGTGGCGACGGTCATGAAATGAGCTCATGTCCAAAAGCAGTCTATTTCAAAGGAAAGTAAAGAATGTTAAGCACTTGCTAAAAATGAAAGTAAAGTCAAAATAGAACCATGGTCAACTTGATGAGTTGCATAGTCATACATGTTTCTATATTTCTCATGAGTATTATGAATGTTTATCCCATGTGTTAGCATGTATGCCTATGTATGACGTTATGAATATGATGATAAATGTAAAAGCAATCCGCTTCGAGATTTATATCTTCAGAAATTGTTAAGATTAAACCTATATCTGTCCACTATTTTTATAATTAAACTCGAAGTGGTTGGGACGATGACGATGACACAATGTTTGTCTAATCGCAATCCTGCTGAGAAATTTTGTATTTCTCACTCCTACGTTCCCATATCGTCTTCAGATGGAGCTTATGGATTCCATGGTAACATTTCTAACAGTACCTGACTGGATAAGATGAGGAGCTGCCATGTTTCTTCACATATCTAAGGAGGATCGTGACTAGTTGGGCATGTACCTGACTTCTTAAGAGCTCTAGTTGGGCAGTTTATATGTAATTAAGAGCATGTAGGAAGTCATGCTACTTAATTTAACCTATTACATATGTGATACTTATTAAGTGTAATGAAAACTCTTGATTATCTATGATTACATTCTTGGCTTAAGGTATTGTATTATATTGTTTCAATTTTGTCATACATCTTATTAGTAACTCAGTGATATGAGGAACAACGTTCATATGTATGCAAGTAAGTAAGCGCTTAAAGGCTTAGTTTTCAAGAATAAGGGTTTTACAAAAAAAAAAAAATCTACTAGCTATTTTTGTATATTACGCTAATTTCAATTATAAGAACTTCCGCTTATTAAAAGTAACAACTAGTAATGCCATAAAATGATTTAAGCATAGTATGGTATTATTAGGGTGTTACAATTAGCCTAGCGCACAAATTCCCTCAGTCGAGTACTTGTTACCCTCTCCCTCGTGCTCTTTCTGACCCTCAAAGACCTAGGAGCTACTAACACCTATCCTTTGGCCATAACAAACTTCCATTTTGTCCTGTTATCTAGCTCAGCCTCCACATCATTTTCCCTTGTGGCCTCATTAATCTTATGTGTTACATTACCTTCTCCATTGAAAACAACCTTATCCTCAAGGTTGAATTTTGGAAAATCTCTAATGAAATCCTTAGTGTCTTCCCAAGTAGTGCCTACTCCAGGAGCCCTTTCCCATTGAACTTGAACTTGTGGAACTTGGTACTAGTCTTGAATAATGGTTCTAATAGCTATAATAGCCTGCGGTTGCAGGATTGGACCTTCGTTAATGGTTGTAAGTGGCAAGGAAAGATACTGCTCACTATTGGCTCCTCTAAATTTCTTCAGCAAAGAAATATGAAACACTGGTGGATCCATGTAGCAGGTGGTAACTCCAGTTTGTAAGCAACTGTATTAATCTTAGCAATCACTTTAAATGGACCAAAATATGGCAGGCCTAGCTTCTGGTTCTTTCTTAGAGTTATGGAGTGTTGTCTATAAGGTTAAAGTTTGACTAGTACCAGGTCTCCAACTTCCAATTCCCCTTGTATTCTTTTGCTATCAGCGTGAGCTTTCGTGTATTGTTGAGCCTTGGCCAAATTGGACTTCAATTGGTCAAGAAGCTTGTCTTTTTCTTGTAACAATTCTTGCAATGAAGTTGCATTAGTAGGACTTAACTCATAGCGAATAAACTTAGGAGGATCCCTCCCATAAAGGGCCTTGAAGGGAGTCATGCAAATGCTATGATAGTATGATCTGTTGTACCAATATTGTGCCCAAGGTAGCATTTTCAGCCAACCCTTCGAATTTTCAAAACAAAAGTAATGTAAATACATCTCCAATGTCTTGTTTACCACTTCACTTTGCCTATCTGACTGTGGATGATAGGCAGAGCTCATAGGCAATGTGGTGCCCTGCAGCTTGAATAATTATTGCCAAAAATTGCTCATAAAAATCTTATCACGATCTTATATGATTAACTTAGGGAACCTATGTAGTTTGATGATTTGATCAATAAATGCTTCAGCCACTTATCTGCTATTATAGTCAGACTTAAGAGGAATAAAATGAGCTAACTTGGATAATCAATCAACAACAACCATGATCATAGTATAAGAACTTGCAAGAGATAAGGTTGTAATGAAGTCCATGCATATGTCCTCCCAAATCTGATTTGGAATTGGTAAGGGTTGGAGCAGTCCTGTCGGAAGCTTATTCTCCACTTTGGTTTGCTGACAAATTCTACAATTTAGGACAAATTCCTTAATTTGTTGCTACATTTTTGGGCAATAAAACTTAGAGTAGATTCTGCTAGTGGTTCTGGCTATACCAGCATGGCCACCCACTATGGACCCATGGAATTCTTGCATGATTTGTTGCACTAGGGAATGGACTTGAGGAACTACAATTCTCTTTTTCTAGTAAAGGATGCCATTGTTAACTGTATAATTAGTATCCTATTGTTTATGTGATAGACACTGCTGCATTACCTTCCTCAATTTATCATCATTTGCTATAGCCTCTGTTAACTGATTCACCAATCTACTCGAGGTTCAGACCAAGCTGCCAGTAAGTTTCTTGAAAGTGCATCAGCTGGAATGTTTTCAGCTCCTGGTTTGTACTGAATTTCGAAGTCATAGCCAATGAATTTGTGAAGCCACCATTGTTGTTCTGGTGTATTCAAGGATTGATCCATTAAGGATTTCAAACTCTTCTGATTTGTCTTGATAATGACCCTTCTTCCTAGTAAATAGTGCCTAAATTTGGTTAGTCCCTCAGTGATTGCATAAAGTTCTCTAGTATAGGCTGACTGTTTCTGCATCCTCGGAGTCATTTTCTTAGAAAAATAGGCAATTGGGTGTCCGTGCTAACTCAAGTCTGCACTTACCCCAATACCTGAGGCATTAGTTTTGAGAATGAAAGGTTGCAGAAAATTTGGGAGTGCCAACAGGGCCTAATGTTATTGCTGATTTAAGCTAAGAGAAAGCCTCCTCCGCTTGAGAATTCCATCCAAAGGAATCTGTTTTTAACAAATCCATTAATGGTGCTACTATGGTTGCATATCCTCAAATGAATTTTCTGTAATAGCCAGTGAGGCCAAGAAATCCTCGGAGTTGTTTAAGGTTCTGTGGTATTGGCCATTCTAGGACTGCACATACCTTCTATTTATCCATGCTGACCTCATCACCGGAAATGGAATGGCCAAGATAATCAATCTCTATTGTTCCAAATGAACATTTGGACAATTTGACAAATAAGCATTCCTTCTTCAGTATTGTTAAAACCATGTCTAGATGCCTCAAGTGTTCTTGCCAAGAGGAGCTGTAAACTAGTATGTCATCAAAGAATACTAGTACAAACTTCCTTAATAACCCCTTAAAGATATCATTCATTAGTGACTGAAATGTTCCTGGGGCATTTGTTAATCCAAAAGGCATCACTAACCACTCATAATGCCCTTGATGTGTTCTAAAAGCAGTCTTGAATCTATCTTTTGGTTTTACTAGAATTTGATCGTAACCGGATCTCAAATCCAGTTTGGTGAAGTAAGTAGCTCCATACAACTCATCTAACAATTCGTCAACAATGGGAATTGGAAAGGAATCTTTAATGTTGATGGTGTTTAAGGCTCTATAATCCGTGCAAAAACGCCAAGTACCATCCTTTTCTTGACTAGTAAAATAGGAGAAGAGAAAGGACTTTTGCTTGGTTGTATAATTCCTTCATCAAGCATTTGTTGCACCATGATCTCAATTTGCTCTTTTTGGCTCTGAGGATACCTATATGGTTTGACCTTCACAGGTCTTGAGCCTTCTATCAAGGGAATACAATGGTCATGTAATCTCGGAGGTGGCAACCCAGTTGGTTGCTGAAACACCCCTTGATAAGCATGTAACAACAAAGCCAATTCTGGTTTCATGTCTTGTGGTAGATCTAGTATTGGTTCTGATGGGGTTTCAATTAGTTTGGAATGCATTTTATAAGCTTCAGCAATGGCATTAGTGTTATGCAGTCTCCTAATATGGTGAAATTGAGCAACTGCTGGAACTAAGCCAGATTCGCCTTGAAGAGTGATCAGTTTGCCTTTCTGCAAGAATCTCAGTTACAAGGATTAATAGTCAGTAAGGTGTAACCCTAGAGTAACTAGCCAAGTTGCCCTAGTATGAGGTCTGCTCCTGGAATAGGTAACAAATAAATTGGCAATTGTAGTGTATGACCTTGTACTTGCACAATTAATTCTCTGATAAGGCACTCAACAGTCATGTGATTACCATTCCCCACAATTACCTTGAACATAAGAGCTAGTTCAATAGGTTGTTTGAGAAATTTAGCAATGCAAGGTTGCAAAAAATTATTCTTGCTTCCTCCATTAATCAAAACTTGAATAGGAACACCTTGAATATGAGCGGTAAAGCGAATGGTTGCAAGTCCTAGCATGCCTCTCATTGCATTTAAGGAGAGGTGATGTTTAGTTTGGTCGTCTGGTTTCTGTTGTTCTATCATTGGTTATGAATCCGCATCGGTTGAGTAATCTTGATTAGCCCCTTATGATGACTCATCATCCTTAGCTTGCAGCAACATTAAATGCCTATTGGGGCATATATGATTAAAAGAAAACTTCTCATCACACCAATAACCTTTCTTAACTGGGTTTGGTTTAGTTGGAGGTGTAGGTAATAATGGAGGTAATGTGGTTTTGGGTGGTGGTCTATTAGAAGTGTGGTAGAAATTTGGTTGATGGGAGGTTCTATTTATATTTGGGGCAATCAGTGGTCTAAATGAAGAGGAATACTTATCCTCATACAATTTGGCTAAGGAAATAGCTCTCATCAAGGAAGAAGGGCACACGCTTCAGTTTTGGTTTTATTCAACTTATAAAACAGTTTAACGGTGCCTCAGGGGGTTCCACTTGAACCCTGTTGGCCAATGCGGTAAACTCAAAGTAATAGTCACTCATAGAACTGGTTTCCATAAGCTTCAAAAGGGATGCTTGTGGACAATCAACCATTGAAGGCCCGAATTCAATTTATATTGCTCGTTTTAAATCATGTTAGGAATGAAAGGGTAAATTTCGCTACATCATTTGGAACCAAGGGACAACACCCTTGTCCATATGCATGGTTGCTATAGAAATGCGTTCTAAATAAGGAATGTGATAGTAATCAAAGAACTAATCCGTGTTGAATATCCATTCTAAGGCATTACTACCATCAAAATGTGGTAGATCAAAATTGAATTTCTTAACCTAAGGAGAACATGGAAATGGCTGAGTTTCTGTATTTGAGCTCGATCCATGGCTGCATCGATTGTACTACTGTTGGGTCTCCATAATGGCCTCCCACTTCTGTTGGAATGCATCCATTCTTAGCTTGTTCTCATCTGCAACACGATCCATTAGAGTGCGGTGTGTTCTGAAGCATGAAGCTGTAACGTCCCATTTCCGACTTCCGACCTCGTCAGTGAAGTTTTAAAATTTCTGATTTCTGATCTGAGTAAGGCTAAAATGGAGTGGCTAATCTTTTCGATTTCCGACCTTATGCACATACTATACGAGTTCCAACCTTGGGTGAATTATACGAGATATGACTTCCGAGTGTATCTGAATTGGTCTCCAAGTTCGACCAACTTTCACGACTTCCGATCTCGAGGCTATTCCCAAGAGCTTTCCATTTCTATGATGTTCCCGACTTACGAGATAAAGTTTGGAGTTCCGAGCTCCTGTAAGTTCCGATTTCAGGGAACATAAGATTAATGACTTGACTCCCGATATCCGGTGTTATGCTTAGAATCGATTTGAGTTTACCTAATGTTCCAACTTTCGGATTTAAGTGTTTGGTCTCACATCCGACTTTGCTTTCGAGTTTCGAACAAACCAAACAATATTTCCGAGTTCCGATTTCATCTCCAAGATGTGCACGATTTCTGACTTTAAGAAGAGTACGAGTTCTGATGTCATCTTCAGAATATACTGGAAACAAGTCCCACTTTTAGGTGACGTGGAAAGCAATTCTGCCACAAAAAAGGGACGACGTGGAGAGCATTTTAGCCATAAAAAGAAGGGAAGGTTGTCTGAAATTCAGCCTTGTATTTTGAGGCCAATCAAAACCTTCCAAGTTAACTACCACTCATGCTTATATAACACACTCTCCCCCTCTCATTAAGACACATTTTTCTGCGCCACTTTTCCTATCCCTTGCTCAGCTCTCTTCTTCTCTTCTTTACTCTCTTAACTCCATCAAACCACCAAGCCTAATCAAGTTTTGTTCATCCAAGTTCCAAAATCAAGCCAGATCACAACATAACCATAGGTAGAGGTTTTAACTCTTGTCTTGATTTTCTGATTCTTGGATGATTATTGGTGGCTTAATTCCTTAATTCTGATACATTGACTGAATGATTATGATAAATTATGGCTGGTTTATTGGCTGTTTATGAGATGAAAATTGAATTGGAAACAAGAAAGGATGGAGATAGGAAGAGTTGAGAGGCTGGAAAACTCAAAACCCTCGGCAGTCCATACGGTGGAGTGTACGGCTCTGCCTCGCGCTGTTTAAAATTGATGAAACTATTTTTATGTGAAACTATACATCTAAGGCTTTCTATATATATATATATATATATATATATATATATATATATATATATCATATAAGGCCATTGGATTAATATTGAGAGAGATAGAAATTTTTGAAGTTTGACCTAGAAATCAGGACATTCACCCAGGCAATATAGGTTAAAAAGGGTGTTACTCACCCTATACAACTCCAAATTGAGTGAAACTAATTTTTTTTGGAAAGCTTACACATAGGAGAACATCATACAAAGAAATTCTGAGTTTGTTATTATCTCAGTTGTTGCCAGTGACTCGAAGAAGTTACTCTATGTCTAAATCGGGCCAAAATAGGGCAGTTCAGGAAGGTTAAGTTTCGGGGCTTATAACTCGAGCCCTACTAAGGCAAATGAAATGGAACTTTTTGCATATGAAATTTTGTCATGTTAGCTTTGATAAGAGACCAATTTCATGAAATTTGAGCTAGTTTTCGATTTTTAATAGATTTTTACTTTTGAGTGGGCAATTCTGGCCAGCCACAGGGCAGGCTGGGATAAAACCTGAATAACTTGAGTTATGGTTATCAAAATCAGATGGGGCCAAAGAGGTTAGGAATAGACACATAACACTTCAACATATCCAAAATTGAGGTCCAAATGAGTTAAGTAGAAATTATGGCATGATTTACAAAAACCGGGTTGAATGATTTATGTGAGGCTGTAACTCTGTCATAAGGAGACTAATGCTTCTATGAGTTCCATGATGAATTATACATATAATATTGTAATTTCTATGAGAAATTGGTATCCTGATGTACTGGTACTATTCATGGGAAAGCGGACACGTTCCGTTATACCGCCAAAATTGTGGTAAAGTATATGCATGAATTATGAGATACATGTAGATGCATGTGCATTCTCAAGAAAGCTATGAAAGTCATGTTATGAGAAAACTACAGATTTTGTTATGATGAAAGTTCCATGATACTTGGGCCAGCCCCGGAATAAAGTTAAGGGGAATAGATCGGTGGGGATGTCAGGGAAAGTAAACCCGGCATTCTTGTATAGGAACGAGCTCGATCCTGAAAAGCAGACTATTACCTAGAAGTCTAAAATAGCCAAGAATTTCCAAGGGACCAAGTGATGGAAAATGAGAAAAGTAATGGAAAAAGTATATGAGTAAAGGAAGGTTCATGAGCAGATTTTGCATGATTGCATTAATTGCATGATTACAAGTTATTGACAGTTTAACTATTATGTTTACTTACAGCATATGTTCATTTATTCTGCTCATTATTCTGTGTATCACTGTTAGTAGTTTAGTCTGTTTCTTATGTTGTTTAAAGTTGTTTAAAGTAAAACTGGACCTTGCCTCGGACCAGACATTTTCCTAACCTTATTAAATATGAATAGTTAAGTTTGATCTCATATTTTTATAATTAAATAAAACCCGAGGCAGCTGAGAATGAACGTGACGTCAGTTAAACATCATACACGACCCTACTGAGAATTTTCTTAAATTCTCACCTCGTTTTGTATTCCCGCCTCATTCTCAGACGTGGACGATGGACTTAACGGCTACCCTCCTCATTGAGATTCCAGACCTGGAGTTTCATCAGGACCCCAAGTTGAACTCGCTGAACCTAGCTGGTTTCCACCATTTCCATCTCTACTTTCTGACAAAAGGAATTTTGTTGTCCCTTTACTTCACTTTGCTCTTGATATGTATATTTATAAACTGAAGCTTTGGCTTCCAACTTATATATGTATATATATGCAACTGATGATATTTCTATGCTAATCACGTTTATTATATAGAGCACCCTATTTCGTAGATATATTCATCCGACATATACATATATATCATAATATAAAATAATGAATACAACTTTAGACAGCAGACTAATGCGGTAACGCAACCTAACCAATTTCATGCTATGACTTAAGCATAACATTAAGTTGGTAGGGTGTTACCTTTTTGGTATCATAGCAGTTCTTCCTAGCTAAGGCCTGAGGATTGGATGACTATGCCTCACGCATATTCTGTGTTTCTAGCTGATGATATGCATTAGATCTTGCCTATACGGTTGAGATATAGGTGTGCATGTGTAAGAAGTGCCTGACCGTATGAGCTATTATTTACTAGCACATTAGACTTAGTATTGAGCCTGATCAACTCAATAACTTTTGTTTTGTGTGCTCAGAACTTAATGGCTTCCAGAAGGCGAGGTAGACCACGTGCAGGACCTACTCAAGAGAATCCCGCTGACCTTATGGACACCATACGAGAGATGGCTTAGGCGATACGGGAATAGGCTGCAGCAGCTCCCCAGATGATGGATCAGCTAGGCAGGCGACCTACGGTAGGCTGTGGAGGAAACCCACATGGCCTAGGAGCTGATTTGGATTATCTTAAGTTCACTAAGTTCAGAAAGGCGAATCTGCCCAGCTTCCGAGGGGCATATGACCCGGATAAGGCTGACGAATGGATCAAGGCTATGGAGAAAATTTTCTTTGTCCTAGATTGCTCGGATCATCAAAAGGTGACCTTTGCCTCCTACATGCTCGAGGCAGACGCAGAGTTCTGGTGGAACGGGGTACGAAGATTGTACGAAGAGTCTCAAACAGCAGTCACCTGGATGGTGTTTAGAGACGTCTTTTACCAAAAGTACTTTCCTGCTTCGGTTCGAAATGTTAAGGAACTCGAGTTCATGCAGCTGCGTCAAGGAAATCGGACAATATCTGAATATATTGCCCGATTTAAAGAGCTGTGCAAATTCTCTACAATTTATCAGAGGAACCCAATTGAAGCCTGGAAGTGCATCAAGTTTGAAGGAGGGCTACGAGAAGATATCCTTACTGCAATCAGGCCAATGGAAATTAGAGATTTCCCCACGTTGGTGAATAAATGCCGCCCTGTGGAAGATTGCAATTTGAAACTGGCTGCAACTAAGGCATCTGGTGGTGGTTATAGGAAGGGGTTGGCCCTGCAGGGCCCAAGATTTAAGCCCAATTTTCAACAACAAAGGAGATTCCTGCCGGTGGGCAACAAAGGCAAGCAGCCTCAAAGGCCTCTTCCGAATCCAACTTGCGCGAAGTGCGGTAGGAATCACGGTGATCGGCCGTGTTTGGCAGGCCAGAATGTTTGCTATGGGTGTGGCAAGCCATGCCACAAAATTTATGAGTGCCCAACCAGAAATCTACCACAGCCGTCTCGACCTCAACGTTAAGGACGGGTGTTTACCATGGATGCAGAGGAAACTGATAAGTCCGAGGGACTAATCCAAGGTAACTGTGAAGTGGACGGTGAGACTCTAACTATACTTTACAATTCCGGTGCCTCCCACTCATTTATTTCTCATGACTGTGTGGCTATGTTGCAATTGCCAATTTTTGAATTGCCTTATGATTTACTGGTTTCTACTCCTACTAATGAACCTATTAAAACTAGCCAAGCTTGCATCAATGTTCCTCTTCAAATTGAGGGTAGAGCCTTTGTAGCCAATTTGATTTGTCTCCCTCTCTCTGGACTCGATATAATTCTGGGCATGGACTGGCTTTCTGCCAATCGAGTCATGCTCAATTGTTTTGATAAGACGGTAGTATTCCCCTCTGTCTCATCTTCTGAATCCCAAGCCTCAACACTCTTTTACCTGAACTCTTTATTAGTAAATTATAGTGGGTCGAAGAGTCAAGGATACATCCTCATGTCAGCTAACGTGACAGAAGTTGAACAGAAATTAGAGGAGATCCCAATTATTGAGGAATATCCTGATGTTTTCCCAGAAGATATTCCCGAATTCCTTCCTGAAAGAGAAATTGAATTCACCATCGAATTGGTTCTAGGTGCAGGACCAATATCTATAGCTCCGTATCGAATGTCACTTTTGGAGTTGACAGAGCTAAAGAGACAGATTGAGGACTTTTGGAAAAAGGATTCATACGACCAAGCGCGTCGCCTTGGGGAGCTCCAGTCTTGTTGGTCAAGAAGAAAGATGGGAGCATGCGCCTATGCGTGAATTATAGGCAGTTAAATAAAGTGACGATCAAGAATAAATATCCACTACCAAGGATTGATGATCTCATGGACTAGCTACAAGGTGCAATGGTATTCTCCAAGATTGATTTGCGCTCCAGATATCATCAAATTCGAGTTCGGGAACAAGATATCCCTAAGACAGCTTTTCGAATTCGTTATGGACACTATGAGTATACCGTGATGTCGTTTGGATTGACAAACGCATCAGCAATATTCATGGATTACATGAATCGAATATTCCGTCCATATCTGGACAAGTTTGTAGTGGTCTTCATTGATGACATACTTGTCTACTCGAAGACAGAGCGAGAGCATGCGGAACACTTGCGACTGGTTCTGCAAATTTTAAGAGAAAGGAAACTTTACGCTAAGTTATCCAAATGTGAATTTTGGATGAAAGAAGTAAAATTTCTCAGCCAGGTAGTATCCCAAAGATGAATCTCTGTAGACCCCAGCAAAGTAGAAGCAGTTCTAAATTAGGAAAGGCCGACTACAGTCACTGAAGTCAGGAGTTTTCTGGGCTTAGCTGGATATTACAGGCGATTCGTTAAGGATTTCTCTCGTATAGCCTTGCCCCTGACCAAGCTAACTAGGAAGAATGTCTCATTCAAGTGGACGCCGGAGTACGAGCAGAGTTTCCAAGACTTGAAGAGAAGGTTGACTACGACACCAGTGTTGGCCTTACCAGACCCTCGTGGACCCTTTGAGGTCTACTGTGATGCGTCCAAGCAAGGATTAGGATGTGTGTTGATGCAAGCCGAAAATGTGGTCGCGTATGCCTCCAGACAATTAAAGCCACATGAGAGGAGTTATCCTACACACGATCTCGAGTTAGCTGCAGTAGTATTTGGCTTGAAGATATGGAGACATCACCTGTATGGTGTAAGGTTCGAGGTCTTTTCTGATCATAAGAGTTCAAAATACCTCTTTGATCAGAAGGAATTAAATATGAGGCAGCAGAGGTGGATGGAACTTCTTAAGGACTATGAATTTGAATTAAAGTACCACCCAGGTAAGGCAAATATTGTGGCAGATGCTTTGAGTAGGAAATCTTTGACTATAGCTTAGATGATGATCAAAGAGACAGAACTTATTGAAAGCTTCCAAAATCTTAATTTGGGAATCCTTATAACCCCCAAGACCCTTCAGCTACATCAAATTAAGATAGCCAATAGCTCTAAAAAGCAGATTCGGCAGGCACAGTAGTAGGATGCTGATCTCCAACATACGATCAATCTCGTACAATCAGGGAAATTAACGAATTTTGCTTAGGATAAAAAAGGCATCTGGCAACATCATGATAGGGTATGTGTACCTGAGGGGAATGATCTCCGGAGGAAAATCTTGGAGGAAGCACATAAGGGTGAATTCACCATACATCCTGGCATTACTAAGATGTATCAAGATCTTAAGAAGATGTTTTGGTGGCCAGGCATGAAGTCAAACGTAGTGAGCTTCGTGAGTAAATGCTTGGCCTGTCAAAAGGTGAAAGCGGAACATCAGAAACCCTCCGGGATGCTTTAACCCTTGGAAATCCCTGAGTGGAAGTGGGAGAGTATCTCCATGTATTTTGT
Organism: Pterocarpus macrocarpus; assembly: GCA_031439585.1. Taxonomy (NCBI): domain Eukaryota; kingdom Viridiplantae; phylum Streptophyta; class Magnoliopsida; order Fabales; family Fabaceae; genus Pterocarpus; species Pterocarpus macrocarpus. The sequence continues at coordinate 53,759,219 of CM062514.1, forward strand.
AATGGGGTTACCAAGGACGTCAATGGGATATGATGCTATATGGGTCATTGTGGACAGATTAACCAAATCTGCCCATTTCCTACCCATCCGAGCAAATTATCTGCTAGAAAAATTAGCTCAACTATATATTCCAGAGATTATCAGGCTACATGGAACCCCTTCAACCATCATTTCTGATCGGGACCCAAGGTTCACTTCACAGTTTTGGGGAACTTTACAAAAGGCATTTGGTGCTAAGTTGTGCCTAAGCACTGCATATCACCCGCAAACGGATGGCCAAACAGAAAGGACAATTCAAACCTTGGAAGATATGTTGCGAGCCTATATACTAGAGCAACGCGGGAATTGGGATCGATACTTACCGCTGGCCGAATTTGCATATAACAATAGCTATCAGGCTAGCATCGGTATGGCTTCTTATGAAGCATTGTACGGACGGAAGTGCCAATCTCCCCTATGTTGGTATGAAATAGAAGAATCAACTCTATTGGGGCCTGATTTAGTTGAGCAAACCACTGAGCAGATCAAGAAAATACGGAGCAAGATGCTTACCGCTCAAAGCCGCCAAAAGAGTTACGCAGATACCAGGAGAAAGCCTCTGGAATTTCGAGAAAGAGACCATGTATTTTTGAAGGTTATGCCTACAATGGGGATAGGTAGAGCCATTAAAGTCAAGAAGTTAAATCCTCGCTTTATTGGTCCCTTCCAGATCTTGAGGCGAATCGGATCAGTTGTATATCAAGTCGCTTTGCCTCCACAATTGTCAAACCTTCATGATGTGTTCTATATTTCTCAACTTAGAAGATATTAGCCTGACCCTACGCACGTGCTAGAACCCGAATCAATAAAGTTAAAGGAGGACCTGATTTTCCATGTTCAGCCAGCACAGATAGTAGACAGGAGTAGCAGACAACTTTGAAACAAATCCGTGCAATTAGTAAAGGTAGCGTCGGGAAAAGAAGATGTTGAAGACTACACTTGGGAACTGGAATCAGATATGAGGAAAGAGTATCCTGGACTATTCTCAAATACTAAATTTTGACGACAAAATTTTTTTTAAGGAGGGTGGTAATGTAACGTCCCATTTCCGACTTCCGACCTCGTCAATGAATTTTTAAAATTTTCGATTTCTGATCTGAGTAAGGCTGAAATGGATTGGCTGATCTTTTCAATTTTCGACCTTATGCACATACTATACGAGTCCTGACCTTGGGTGAATTATACGAGATATGACTTCCGAGTTCATCTGAATTGGTCTCCAAGTTCGACCAACTTTCACGACTTCCGATCTCGAGACTATTCCCAAGAGCTTTTCATTTCTATGATGTTCTCGACTTACGAGATAAAGTTTGGAGTTCCGAGATCCAGTAAGTTCCGATTTCATAGAACATAAGATTAATGACTTGACTCCCGATATCTAGTGTCATGCTTAGAATCAATTTGAGCTTACCTAATGTCCCAACTTCCGGATTTAAGTGTTTGGTCTCACATCTGACTTTGCGTTCGAGTTTCGAACAAACTAGAAAAATATTTCTGAGTTCCGATTTCATCTCCAAGATGTGCACGATTTCCGACTTTAAGAAGAGTACGAGTTCCAATGTCATCTTCAGAATATACTGGAAACAAGTCCCACTTTTAGGCCACATGGAGAGCAATTCTGCCATAAAAAGGGGACGACGTGGAGAGCATTTTGGCCACAAAAGAAGGGAAGGTTGGCTGAAATTCAGTCTTGTATTTTGAGGCCAATCAAAACCTTCCAAGTTAACTACCACTCATGCCTATATAACACACTCTCCCCCTCTCATTCAGACCCATTTTTCTACGCCACTTTTCCTCTCCCTTGCTCAGCTCTCTTCTTCTCTTCTTTACTCTCTCAACTCCATCAAACCACCAAGCCTAATCAAGTTTTGTTCATCCAAGTTCCAAAATCAAGCCAAATCACAACATAACCATAGGTAGAGGTTTTAACTCTTGTCTTGATTTTCTGATTCTTGGATGATTATTGGTGGTTTAATTCCTTAATTCTGATATATTGACTGAATGATTATGATGAATTATGGCTGGTTTATTGGCTATTTATGAGATTAAAATTGAATTGGAAACAAGAAAAGATGGAGATAGGAAGAGTTGAGAGGTTGGAAAACTCAAAACCCTCGGAAGTTCGTACGGCGGAGTGTACGGCTCTGCCAACCGCCATTTAAAATTGACGAAACCATTTTTATGTGAAACTAGACATCTAGGGCTTTCTATAAATATATCATATAAGGCCATTGGGTTAATATTGAGAGCGATAGAAATTTTTGAAGTTTGACCTAGAAATCAGGATATTCACCCGGGCAGTATAGGTTAAAAAGGGTGTAACTTACCCTATACAACTCCAAATTGAGTGAAACTAATTTTGTTGGAAATCTTACACATAGGAGAACATTATACAATAAATTCCGAGTTTGTTATCACCTCAGTTGTTCCCAGTGACTCAAAGAAGTTACCCTATGTCTAAACTAGGCCAAAATAGGGCAGTTCAGGAAGGTTAAGTTTTGGGGCTTATAACTCGAGCCTTACTAATGCAAATGAAATGGAACTTTTTGCATATGAAATTTTGTCATGTTAGATTTGATAAGAGACCAATTTCATTAAATTTGAGCCAGTTTTCGATTTTTAGTAGATTTTTACTTTTGAGTGTGCAATTCTAGCCAGCCACAGGGCAGGCCGAGATAAAACCTGAATAACTTGAGTTATGTTTATCAAAATCAGATGGGACCAAAGAGGATAGAAAATAGACACATAACAACATATCCAAAATTGAGAGCCAAATGAGTTAAGTAGAAATTATGGCATGATTTACAAAAACCGGGTTGAATGATTTATGTGAGGCTGTAACTCTGTCTTAAGGAGACTAATGCTTCTATGAGTTCCATGATGAATTATACATGTAATATTGTAATTTCTATGAGAAATTGGTATCCTGATGTACTGGTACTATTCATGGGAAATTGGACACATTCCGTTATGCCGCCAAAATTGTGGTAAAGTATATGCATGCGTTATGAGATACATGTAGATGCATGTGCATTCTCAAGAAAGCTATGAAAGTCATGTTATGAGAAAACTATAGATTATGTTATGATGAAAGTTCCATGATACTTGGGCCAGCCCCGGAATAAAGTTAAGGGGAATAGATCGGTGGGGATATCGGGGAAAGTAAACCCAGCATTCTTGTATAGGAACGAGCTCTATCCTGAAAAGCAGACTATTACCTAGGAGTCTAAAATGGCCAAGAATTCCCAGGGGACCAAGTGATGGAAAATGAGAAAAGTAATGGAAAAAGTATATGAGTAGAGGAAGGTTCATGAGCAGGTTTTGCATGATTGCATTAAGTGCATGATTACAAGTTATTGACAGTTTAACTATTATGTTTACTTATAGCATATGTTCATTTATTCTGCTTATTATTCTGTGTATCACTGTTAGTAGTTTAGTCTATTTCTTATGCTATTTAAAGTTGTTTAAAGTAAAACTGGACCTTGCCTCGGACGAGAAATTTTCCTAACCTTATTAAATATGAATAGTTAAGTTTGATCTCATGTTTTTATAATTAAATAAAACCCGAGGCAGCTGAGAATGAACGCGACATCAGTTAAACGTCATACACGACCCTACTGAGAATTTTCTTAAATTCTCACCTCATTTTGTATTCCCGCCTCATTCTCAAACGTGGACGATGGACTCGACAGCTACCCTCCTCATTGAGAATCCAGACTTGCAGTTTCACCAGGACCCCGAGTTGAACTCGCTGAACCTAGCTGGCTCCCGCCATTGCCGTCTCTACTTTTTGACAAAAGGAATTTTGTTGTCCCTTTACTTCACTTTGCTCTTGATATGTATATTTATAAACTGAAGCTTTGGCTTCCAACTTATATATATATATATATATATATATGCAACTGATGATATTTCTATGCTAATCACGTTTCTTATATAGAGCACTCTGTTTCGTAGATATATTCATCTGACATATACATATATATATCATAATATAAAATAATGAATACAACTTTAGACAGCAGACTAATACGGTAATGCAACCTAACCAATTTCATGCTATGACTTAAGCATAATATTAAGTTGGTAAGGTGTTACAGAAGCTCCATGAGTTCATAGACTTTCTTAAATTCAGCATTAACCTCCTTCATTTTAGTAATGTCAACCATGGTCAATGAAAGCACCAGTTGGAATAATATAAAAACTAAATTGTAGAAACAAGACCTCAAGTCTTATATAAGCCAGAACAAGTAACTACAGAGTCTTAGTGTATCTTGATGAAACAGTAAAAACGCAATTAAGAAAAGGGCAACAGAAATAGAGTAGTGATGAGGAATGAGTAGGATGGGTTATCTCCACTTGGAAAGCTTTGATGAACCTGAATCAGTGAGAAGAAGAAGATGAAGGTTAGGGAAAGCTAGAAGAGAGGAATTAGAAGGTAGAAGAAATATCAGAGAGAAGTTGGTTACCACAATCAATCTAGCGCACAAATTCCCTCAACCAAGTACTTGTTACGCTTTCCCTCGTGCTCCTTCTAACCCCCGAAGACCCAGCATCTGCTGACACCTGTCCTTTGGCCATAACAAGCTTCCATTTTGTCCTATTATCTAGCTCAGCCTCCACATCATTTTCCCTTGTGGCCCCATTAGTCTTATGTGTTACAGTTCCCCTTTTACCTGTGGTTATTGAACTACCTTCCATCTAATTACCCTCCCTACTAGGGCTTTTGCAAACCTTCGCCACACATACCAAGTTAAATCTCCTAAGGTGATATTCTACCATCTTGTCTATTATGTCCACTCATCCAATGCAATATCCTCAACTTTGCAATATTAACCTTATTTTCTACAAATGACAAGTGACCTTTGCTTATAGATCTCAATTCTGGGAACAAAATTAGCATCTCTTGAGTTTTCAAGCTAAGAGCTTTTGTCAAGATATTAAGTCATTGACAAAGAAAAATATTGTCGATAAACACAAAGGTTTCAACAAAAGAAACTCAAGTGAATCAAAGTTGCTTAATAATGAGATACAACAACAACAATAACTACCAACTTCCACTGATTTAACTAGATGAACAAAATAACATGAACTGTACAAGATTCAAAATGTAAATGAAAGGAAATGAAAATAAACAAAATTGAAATAGAAAGAAGATGGCAGAATTTACTAGAATTTCTCATGATTCTTAAGTGTCAGCATGATTAGTAAGATATGTGAGGTGCAATAAGTGTTTTTTCAACCATGTCAATCTAATCCTCCTAATCTTATTTATTGATGATCTTAAATCCTCAAGATGACAAGTGCTTTCTTTGGTAGTTACTTCACACTTAGTGGGCTTGTCTTCAACATGTACGACTTCATCCTTTACTCTTATCCAAGATGTTGCAACTTATAGGCCTTGACTAGGCGTGTTCATGATTCGGTGTGGGCTGATTTTGAGGGAAAAATCAATCCGATTCAAATAATATAATTTATTATGATTTGGACTGGCATAGTTTAATTTCAATTTTGAATCCAATCCGATTTTTATTGGTTTCGATTGGATGAATTTGATATGTTTTTGGCAAAATAAAATTTTTAAGTTTAGAATATTATAAAATAAAAATAACGTAAGTCAATAAAATGAATAAATAAGAATAAAAATAATTCATTTAATATTTATATATTTAAGCGAAAATGATACATAAATAAAAAAATTATGTAATAAGTTTAAATTATTATAAGTAAAAGTATAAATTTAACATTAAAAAAATTATATTATATAATATTATTCGTTTTGCATTAGATTAGATCGATTTTAAAAATTAAATCCAAAATCCGATCTATTCTATGCAGTTTGTAAAAAACAAGATCCAATCTAATCAAAAATTTTTTCTATTTTGATTGATTTTTAATTTGAATTGGATTGGTTTAGCAATTTTGATTTAGTTGGATTAGATTTGAAGACTCTTAACCTTGATCACATTAAAAAATAACTACCCGAATTTAATAACCACCCACGTTCTTCATGCTCACCACGAGGCTTTACCAATGCTTTGGCATTTTAGGTCTTCATTACTTTGATGACTTCCATCCAAGCTCCATGGACTTAGTCAAATGCCCATGTATCTTTTATTTCTCAAATCTTAACATCATTGACTATTTCCTGCCATCAACATAGACACCTTTACTAATGATGTAAATTCAACCTTGATTTTCATGGTGCTTTATCTTGTTGATGATATTCTTGTCAATATGATTTACTAAAGTTTTCATTCATTTCCAATTTATATCCATTCAGACAGTTAAGACCGCAGTTTAGTGGTTGTCTCTTGCATGTCTCATTAAGCCTAAAATGCTCCATGTTCGACTCCTATTCCCCCTCCCTTTATCTTTGTAAAAAAAAAAAAAAACTATGTTCCTTTAGTTCTATCACATCTTAATATTGATAGCTTCCTTGTTGACCACTACTTCATCAATGACTCATAACACTTGGTTTATATCACAAATTTATCCCTCTGACTTCTTATACTTGGAAAGTTTCTCCATCACCCACACAACATCAATGATCTATAGTTATGTGGTAAATTTTTTCCTTGAATTTGAGTGGTACTTTTTTTTTATCACAAATAACACTAAAAATACTTCTCCATTTCATCCATCCAGCCTAAATCTTATGGTTACATCTCCCTCTATTTCCTTATTATTTTGGATAATGGATCCAAGATACTTATGTTGTATGACATGTGGTATAGTATCATATTTAATTTCCACCTATAAGCTAGGATTTGTGCATCTCTTGTTAATTACATCCCATACACTCCATCTTACTTCTACTTATACAAAATCTATATGCTTCCAAAGCTTGTCTTCACGCCTCTAGCTTTCCATTTAGTTCTTCTAGCGATTCTTCCACCACAACCATATTTACTTCAAAAAAAATGTGACACTAAATCTTGAATATGTTCTGTACACACATCTAAGATTAGGGTAAAAGATAGGGATTTAGAGTTAACCCTTGGTGTAGTCCTATTGTTATAGGAAAATTTTCTATTACCCCTTTGTATTCTCACACTAAGTGTGACATCATCATACATAGCGTGATTGCTTGAATACAAGCACTATGAACTCCTCTCTTCTACAACCTTCCATAAAACCTCTCTTGGCACCTTATTGTATGTCTTTTTCTAATCAATTAAAATAATATGTAAATCTCTTTGATCTCTGATATTTCTCCACCTCCATAACAAGTAAATCGCTTCTCGAGTAGAGCTGCTAGGCATAAAAACTGATTCTCTATAATGTGGGTTTCCTATCTCAATCTCTGCTCAATTATGCTCTCTTACAGCTTTATAGTATGATTCATAAGCTTAATCCCTTTATAATTTGCACAGTTTTGTATGTCTCCTTTATTTTTATAAATAGGAATTACAATATTCCTTCTCTACTCATCCAACATTCTCTTAGACATCATAATCTTGTTGAAAAACTTTGTTAGCCAATTTATGCCTTTCCTTCATTGACATTTCATACTTCAATAGGTATATTATCAAGTCCCATTGTCTTGCCATTATCCAATCTCTTCAAAGCTCCATTTACCTCAAACTCTCGAATTGTATGATATAGGGTATAATTTTGGTCATCTTCGCTCTAATTTAGCCTATTCGATTGCAAAATAGTCCCTTGTCCTTTATTAAATAGCTTGTGAACATAATTCTTTTATTTTCTTTAGAATTCTTGTCCCATGACTAAAGTTTTACCCTCTCCATCCTTAATGCATTTCACCTAATCTAAATCTCATGTCTTTCTTTTTCTATTTTTAACTAGTTTATAAATACTTTTTTACTCTCTTTAGTGCCTAATAATTATTATAACCCATCAAATGTTCTAGCTCTCACTTCACTTACTACCTTTTTAGTATCTTTGCTAGCCACCTTATATTTTTTCCCCCAAAATTTTAAGCATTCTTACATGAGGACCATGCTTTAAAACATCTTCTTTTAACCTTAACATTATTTTGCATGCTTGAGTCCTACCACCAAGATATTTTACCTTTTAATTTGGAACATCGTGATTCATCGAGTGTCTCTTTTGCTACCTTTCTTAATCCCTTTAACCATCTCATCCCACAATTCATTAGCACTTCCTTGTGTCTCTGTTTAAAAATTCTTCTTTGAAAGTTCCTTTGTCTTTCATCCTTCAATTCTCACCATTTGATCCTTGAAGTCTTTTTTGGACCATTTCTCTCGATTCTTCTCATAATACTTGCATTCATAACCAAGACGCTATGTTGTGTAGCCAAGTCCTTTCTAGAATTGCAATGCATGCAATGTTTTCTATCTGATTTTTCTATAATAAAGAAATCAAATTGGGAACAAGCTAGTCCATGCTTGTACATGTCAAGATGCTTTTCTTGCTTCCTAAACAAGTCTTAGCAATTGTGAATCGAAAACTAAAGAAAAATCTAATATAGTCTTACCCTTTGTATTTGCTTATCCTATACTATATCCCCAATGCAACTCCTGATATCCACTAGCTTCTCTCCCCCACATGGCCATTTAAATCCCTTTCTAAGAAAATCTTTTCTCCTAAATGTATGTCTTGGACTAAGCCTTCTATGTCCTCCGAAAATTTTATTTTGGGTTGCTCTTCTAATCCTACCTATGGTGTATATGCACTAATAATATTAATGGTGTTTCATTACACTATAAACTTTATAGTTATGATCCTATTTTCCAACCTTTTATCATCTACAACATCATTCGTCTAGCACTTATCTACAATTATGCCTACTTGATTTCCAGATTTTGCCTTACCGATATCCTAAAACTTAAATCCTGAAGGATCTAATTCTTTAGCCTTCTCTTCTACCCACTTTGCATTGATAGTATATAAAAATCCATTTTTAGTTCTTTCCTATATAACATTGCAATAACCTATTAGTAACTTGTGAGCAAATATTCACCTCTTTTCCTTCTCACATGTTATCAACTCTTTATTTTTCTCTAGGATCACTCATTACTTGTTTGTGTTGCATTGCCAAGTCATTTTTTCTGCGGTGGCATCATCATTTTTCTTACTATTTGGTTAGCTTCTATAACTATTAAGCTCTAGATTGAGTAAATATTCACTTTAGTCCCTTGAGTTGCATGTGTAGTCATTTTGGTCCCTGAAATTCAAAATTAAATTTTTAGTACTTGAAGTTCTGAAACTTGAGCCGTATTAGTTCTTAACTCCATTTCCATTAATGTGCCATCATGTTTTCACTGTGTGTCATGTTGAGTGACATGGCGACATTCCACATGGTCTCTAAGATGGCATGAATGAAGAATATATTGAATTAATTCACGAAATTTTTTAAAATATGTCAAAAAAGCCACATGAGTCAACTGTGGCAGTAACAGAAATGTCACCTCACTGAACTAATTTGAACTTATTCTTCATTGATTCCACCTCAAAGACTTATGCCACTATGTCACTTAATATGACACATTAGCAAAAATATGATAACATAGTAATGGAAATGGAGTTAGGCACTAAAATGATTCACATTTTACAACTTCAAGGACTAAAAAGTTAATTTCTAAATTTTAGATATCAAAGTGACTCCTATATGTAACGTTAGAAGCTAAAGTGAGTATTTACTCTTCTAGACTAGATTAGGCACGTAACTCCCATGGAGAAATTATAAGATATTGAAATAGAGGGAAGGCTACAATAAATCTTACTTGACAAGTACACCACATACCTTATAATTTAAAGGCTAGGATATATTGGTGTATTCATACTTCCCATATCTATGATACACCTTAAAATTCTTTCAAAACTCTCTCCCTTCCCTTCCCCCTTTCATTCATGCTCAAACCTCCTGCACTTGCCCCCTCTCCCACCACCAATCTATTGTCATCTCCAACCACATTGGCACCGCTATCCACCAAACCATCACCAATGCTGCTGCCCTTGTCTTCTACTCACACACCTTCCATCCTAAACAAGACATGAAATCGTGCAAGCCTTCTACACCTTCCCCGTAGCAAGAAAGCAAACCTTGCAAATAGACATGAAATCATGAAAAACCAGCAAGTAATTCTGACACCACAAATCATAACTCCAGTAAGGTGTCATGGAGGATACTGAGTTGCAAGGATCAGAGAGAGAAAAAAAATAAAAGAGAACTGTAACGTCCGAAAAATCTTTTCTTTTTTTATCGATTTATTCGGTTTTAACAAATAAATGAGATTGATAAAGAAATCCACTAAATACTTAGTTAGAAATTAATTATATGTTAATTAGAAAGATTTGGTTTAGGAATAATTAAAATAGCAACATTGAAAGTCTCACAAAATTTTTCCAAAACCGTTTTGTCGATTTGAAGGAAATTGGCAGAGATTCGGTATTTTATACTATCAGAAGCAAATCAATAGAATTAAATATCCAAAGCCCTAGATCCTATGGCTGAAAATTCAGCCCCTTAATCCGTTAAAGGTGGCACAAAGCAGCCACAAGAATGAAGGGAGTTGGCTGAAATTTAGTCACAAATCCTCCACCAATTAGAATTGAGCTTTCTAACCACCTCCTCGAATTTTTGTATGTCATTTTCTTTCTTTTTCAAAGTAGAATTTCGGCTTCCTCTTTCTCTCTTGTAGACTTCCTCCATCTTTTCATCCTTCAACACATCTCATCTCACCTTGTCCTTGAGCTTTGATCATTTTGCTTCCTCAAGACTTCTTTTTCTTACTAGCTACTCCACTAGACTAAGGTAGGATTCACTTATTTGGTTTGGTTTTCTTAGATTGATGATGATTAGAAAATTTTCTTCAACTCATATAAGTGATGATCTATGGTGATGATGTGATGATTTATGATTGATCTAGTATATGTTTTATGAGCTTAGATTGAAAACTTGCATAAGAAACACAAAAAGAGCCAAAATAGAAATATGAAGTTCATTGAAATCCCTACGCATCTGTACTTTCGAACTGTACGGACTCTCATCCAGCCATTAGAAATTAATAAAATTATTTTTATGTAAAACTAGACATTTAGGGCTTTCCAACCATATAAATTATGAGGCCATAAGATTATTATTGATGAAGATATGAATTTTTGAAGTTTACCCAAGAATCCTGTGTTTTGTTCTGGATAGTACAGGTTGTGAAGGGTATAACTCATCCTATACAACTCAAAATTGAGTGAAACCAATTTTTATAGGAAGGGAACATATAAGGAAATATCCCATAAAAATTTCAAATATAGATTCCAACTGAGTTGCTCCAGTAATTCATGAAAATTACCCTAAGTTCCAACCTGGTTGGAACAGGGCAGTGTAGATTTCCCAATTCCAAGAGCTCATAACTCAAGTTCTACTTTCTCAAATAAGGTGAAACTTGTTGATATGAAAATTGAATCAATAAACTTTAAAAAGACATAGGTCTTCTAAGAATCCAAGTAGATTTCGATATTTGATGAATTTTTATTTTTGAATGTGCAAATTTGCCTAGCTACAGAGTATGTCGAGATAAATCCTCAATAACTAGAGCTATACTTATCAAAATCAAATGGCGCCCAAGAGGTTAGAAACTAGACATATAGCATATTATCATATCCAAAATTTAGGTCAAAAGGAGTTAAACAGAATTTATGGTGTAATTTTTAAAATCGGGCAGAACTGGAAATGTATGCAGGAACTCACAACCCAAATATAAAGGTTGTAGCTTTTATATTGATGTTGAGAAATTGGTGCACTATTGTGATTTTTTGAATGAATGATTAGCTGATTATAAACACTATTCATGGGCAAGCGAACATGATCCGTTATACTATCAAAATTTCGGCAGAAATTATGCATAACTCGTGATGTACAAGTACATTAATGTGCTATTTAAGGTAAGATACTTTTGAGTATGAAAGTTTAAGAGTTATATGAAATTCCATATTACTTAGGGAAGTCCCAGATTAAAGTTCAGGGGAATAGGTCGGTGGAAAAGTCGAGGAAAGCAAACTCGGCATTCCTGTATAGAAGCAAGTTCGGTCTTGAGAAGCAGACTATTACCTAGGAGTTATATGGCCAAAAACTCCTAGGGGACCAAGTAAGGAAAAATTTATGATAGATGATGCAAAGATCAATGAAGTAAAGCGAGTGCAAGCACATGCATTATTGCATCATATAGACATATTATTTACTTATGAGTTAAATATTATACTCCTTTACATATAGTTTCCCTGTTTATTTTACGTCTTATTTCATTATTTAGTGTTATTTTGATGCTTTTTCTGTCTTTACTGCCTTAAGTAAAATTGAACTTTACTTTGGGTTATGTTTTTTGAAATCTAATGAACAAGGATAATTGTGTTATGTTATTTACCCTTTTCATAATTAAATAAAAACCGAAGTAACTGGGAATGAATGCGATGTTAGTAACTTATAATTATAGGAATCCTGCTGAGAATTTTTCGAAATTCTCACCCTATTATGTATGTCTGCATCATTCTCAGACCCTGGATGTGGCATTGACCATCATCCTCAATTCCGAGCTACTGAGGTTACCGTGGTACTTCTGAGCATGGATCAACTTATTGTGTTCGACAACCCTGTTTTCTGTATTCACCACTTTTAGATGTACAAAAACCTATGAAAACATGTTTGTATACATATTTATGTGGATACATAAAAAATGTTGTCAGTTTGACTCCGCCCGCGTTACTAAATCTCCTTTTATTGCACCACACCTGCACGATATATATATATATATATATATATATATATATATATATATATATATATATATATATATATATATATATATCACTTAAGAAATTGACTGCAATTAAATCATCGTGTTTTCACCATGTTTCAACATAAATACTCATTCGACCTAGTGTAGGAATTAAGGTTAATCGATATAAGAGATAATCATACATAACAAACTGCTGGGTACAATATTATGACTTAAGCATAATATTATATCTAATAGAATGTTACATTTTGGTATCAGAACAGTTTGTCCTCGCTGAGGCCTAAGGATTGGATTGTCTATACTTTGCTCACACTCTGTATTTTTAGACAATAGCATGCATTGAATCTTGCCTGTTTGGGTAAGATATAGGAATGCATGTGTATGAATTGCCTTACTGTGCGAGCTATTATTTACTAACATACTAAACTTAGTATTGAGTTTGATCAACTTAGTAACTTTTATTTCGTGTGTTCAGAACTTGATGGCTTCCGGAAGGTGTGGTAGGCTGTGAATGATGCCCGCTCAAGAGGAACTTGCTGAGTTCATGTACACAATGTGGGAAATGGCACATGCCATGCAGGAGCAAGCAGCTGCGGGACACCAGATGATGGACCAGCTTAGGAGGAGGCTTGAGGCTGGCCACAGAGAAAATCCGAATAGGCCCGGAGTAAACTTAGAGTACCTTAAATTTGCTGAATTCAAAAAGGCAAATCCATCCAGTTTTAGAGGGGCTTTTGATCCTGATAAGGTTGAGGAACAGATTAAGGCCATGCAGAAAGTTTTTTTTGTTTTAGACTACATCGATCATTAGAAGTTGACCTTTGCCACCTACATACTCAAAGCGAATGCAAAATTCTGGTTGAATGGCATACGACAGTTATTGGAGGAATCCTAGATGAAGATCACCTGGGATGTATTTAGAGATGCATTTTACCAAAAGTACTTTCCTACTTTAGTTCGAAATGCCAAGGAGTTAGAATTTATGCAGCTCCATCAGGGAAACAGTACTATATCCGAGTATATCGCTAAATTTGAAGAACTGTGTAAATTTTGTACAATTTAATAGAGAAACCCCAATGAAGCCTGGAAGTGCGTGAAATTTGAGGGCAGATTGTGAGAGAATATCCTCACAAATATAGGGCCTATGGAGATTAGAGATTTCCTCATCTTGGTGAACAAATGCCAACTAGTAGAAGATTGCAACAAGAAGTTGACTACTGTTAGGTCAATTGGCAGTAACTTCAATAGGGGATTAGCACCCAGTATGGAAAGAATCATGGCAACTGCTCGTGCCTGGCAGACCAGAATGTTTGTTTCGGATGTGGCAGCCAGGCGACAATTTAAAAATGCCTGGCTAGAAATACCCAGCCGACCCCTAAGCCTCAGTGCCAAGGGAGAGTTTTCATCATGGACGCACAAGAAGTTGAAGGATGCAAAGATTTGATTCAAGGTACATGTGAAGTGAATAGTAAGATCCTAACGATTTTCTATGATTCAGGTGTTTCACACTCTTTTGTTTCTTGTGATTGTATGTCAGCTTTGCAACTATCTATCTCCAGATTACCTTATGATTTATTAGTTTATACTACTACAAATGAACCCATCAAGACTAATCATATTTGTATGAATGTCTTTCTTCGGATAGAAGGCCAAACTTTTACAACCAATTTGATTTGTCTTCCTCTCTCTGAACTTGATATAATTTTGGGCATAGATTGGTTCTCTGCCAATCGAGTCATGTTAAATTGTTATGATAAAACCATTGAATTTCCCTCTGCTTCATTTCTCGAGTCGGTGATCCCTAAAAATCTTTATCTAAGTTCCTTAGCAGTATACCACTATAGGAATAGGAATCAAGGGTATATTCTTCTGTCAACTATTGTGATTGAAGTATATCAAAAATTGGATGATATTCCTATTGTTAGGGAATATCCAAATGTATTTCCTAAAGATATTCTCGAATTTCCAACCGAGAGGGAAATCAAGTTTGCCATGAAATTGGTACTAGGAACAAGACCAATATCTATAGCTCCATACCGGATGTCACTCCTGGAGTTATCCGAACTCAAAAAGTAGATTGAAGAACTTCCGAAGAAGAAATTTATTCGACCAAGTGCATTGCCATGGGGAGCTCTAGTTTTGCTAGTTAAGAAGAAAGATGGAGGTATGTGACTATGTGTGGATTACAAGCAGCTGAATAAGGTGACGATCAAGAGTAAATATCCGTTACCAAGAATTGGCGACCTCATGGATTAGCTACAAGGGGCAATTGTATTCTCCAAGATTGATTTACGATCTAGATATCACCAGATTCGGGTTTGAGAGGAGGATATTCCAAGACAGCCTTTTGAACTCGCTATGAACATTATGAATACACCATGATGTCTTTCGAATTGACGAATGCACCGGTGATATTCATGGATTATATGAATCGGATATTTCGTCCATATCTAGACAAATTTGTGATGGTATTCATTGACGATATACTCATCTACACGAAGACAGAACAAGAGCATGTAGAGCACTTGAGGCTGGTGCTGCAAATTTTAAGAGAAAAGCTCTATGCCAAGTTATCCAAGTGTGAATTATGGATGAAAGAAGTAAAAGTTCTCGGCCATGTAGTATTCTAGGGAGGAATTTTTGTAGATCCTAGCAAGGTGGAAGCAGTATTGAACTAGGAATGGCCGACCACAGTTACGGGAGTCAGGAGTTTCCTAGGTTTGGTTGGATACTACAGAAGATTTATTAAAAACTTCTCTCAGATAGCTCTGCCCCCAACAAAGTTAACCAGGAAGAATGCCCCATTTGAATGGACGCCCGAGTGTGAACAAAGTTTCCAAGACTTAAAAGAAAAGTTGATGATCGCCCCAGTGCTCACTCTGCCCAACCCCAATGGACTATTTGAAGTTTACTGTGATGCCTCCAGGAGAGGATTAGGATGCGTGTTAATGCAAAACAAGAACGTGGTCGCGTATACTTCTAGACAATTGAAACCTCACAAAAGAAACTACCCGATGCATGACCTCGAATTAGTGGCGGTAGTACTTGCTTTGAAGAAATGGAGACACCATCTCCACGGAGTGAAATTTGAAAGATTTTCTGATCACAAGAGTTTGAAATACCTCTTTGATAAAAAGGAATTAAACATGAGGCAGCAAAGATGGATGAAATTTCTCAAGTATTACGAGTTTGAGCTAAAATATCATCCTGGCAAGGCAAATGTAGTGGCAGATGCCCTGAGTAGGAAATCTTTAACTGTGGTGTAGATGATGATCAAAGAAACGGAATTTATAGAGTTTTCGAGACCTTAACTTGGGAATCTCTTTAACCCATTATGCTATTTAGTTAAACTAGATCAAGATAACCAGTGACTTCAAGGATCAAATTCGACATACACAATAACGGGATGTCAAGTTTCAGCATACAGTACAGCTGGTGCAATTAGGAAAACTAACAGGTTTTACTCAAGATACAAAAAGTGTATGGCAATATCAGGGAAGGATATGTGTGCATGAAGAGGGCGATCTTCGAAAGAGAATCTTGGAAGAAGCCTACAGAAGCGAGTTCACTATACATCCTAGCATCAATAAGTAAGATCTCAAGAATATGTTTTGCTAGCCAGGTATGAAGGCAGATATGGCAAGATTGGTGAAAAAATGTTTAGTCTGCAAAAAGAAAAGAAAGAGCATTAGAAGTTAGCAAGGACACTACAACCCTTGGAGATTTTGGAATGGAAATGGGAAAGCATTTCCATAGATTTCGTGCTGGGTTTGCCGAGGACACCTTCTAGATATGATGCTATATGGATTATAGTGGATAGACTGACTAAGTCTGCTCACTTTTTACCCATCTGAGCTAATTATCTTTCGTAGAAATTAGCTCGATTGTATATTCAGGAAGTGGTGAGCTTACTCGGCATCCCTTCAACCATCGTCTCGTATCGAGATGCAAGATTTATCTTGCGATTTTGGGGAGTATTTCAGAAAGCGTTCAATACTAGACTATGTTTAAGCATTGCATATCATCCACAAACAAATGGTTAGACCGAACGAATCATTCAGACTTTGGAAGACATGCTACAAGTGTATATTTTGGAGCAACATGAAAACTGGGATTGGTATTTACCACTATCCAAGTTTGCATACAACAACAGTTATCATGCTAGTATCAGCATGGCTCCGTATAAAGTGTTATATTAACAGAAATGTCAATCTCTGCTATTTTGGTACGAATTAGGAGAGCAGGGTCTGTTAGGACCGGAACTAATCAGGCAGACCAAGGAACAAATCAAGAAGATCCGTAACAAGATAATTGCAGCCTAGAGTCGTCAAAAAAGCTACATGGATGTCAAGAGAAGGCCATTAGAATTTCAAGAGGGAGACCACGTGTTTATGAATATCACGCCCACTACTAGAATAGGTAGAGTCATTAAGGTTAAGAAGCTAAGCCCTCGCTGTATCGGTCCTTTCCAAATCTTGAAGCGAATCAGACCAGTTGTATATTGAGTCACTTTACCTCCACATCTGTCAAACTTTCACGATGTTTTCCATGTCTCTCAACTTAGAAAGTATCAGCCTAACCCCACACATTTGTTAGAACCTGAATCAGTGCAGCTAAAGGACGATTTAAATTTTCACGTACCCCCAGCACGGATAGTAGACAGGAGCACCAAGCACCTTCAAAACAAGGTCGTGCAATTAGTGAAGGTAGCATGGGGAAATGAAAGCACAAAAGACTACATGTAGAAATTAGAGTTAGATATGAGGGAAGAGTACCTAGAATTATTCTCAAGTACTAAATATTGAGGACAAATTTTTTTTTTTAAGGAGGGTAGTAATGTAACGTCCGAAAAATCTTATTATTTTTTATCGATTTATTCAGTTTTAACAAATAAATGAGATTGATAAAGAAATTGACTAAATGCTTAGTTAGAAATTAATTATATGTTAATTAGAGAGATTTGGTTTAGGAAAAATTAAAATAGTAACAATGAAAGTCTCACAAAATTTTTCCAAAACCGTTTTGCCGATTTGAAGGAAATCGATAGAGATTCAATATTTTATACTGTCATAACCGAATCAATAGAATTAAACACCCAAAGCGGTAGATCCTATGGCTGAAAATTCAGCACTTTAACCCTTTAAAGGTGGCACAAAGCAGCCACAAGAATGAAGGGAGTTGGCTGAAATTTAGCCACAAACCCTCCACCAATTAGAATTGAGCTTTCCAACCACCTCCTTGAATTTTTGTGTGTCATTTTCTTTCTTTTTCAAAGCATAATTTCGGCCTCCTCTTTCTCTCTTGCAAACTTCCTCTATCTTTTCTTCCTTCAACACATCTCATCTCATCTTGTCCTTGAGCTTTTATCTCAAGACTTTTTCTTCTTACTAGCTACTCCACTAGATTAAGGTAGGATTCACTTGTTTGGTTTGGTTTTCTTGGATTGATGATGATTAGAAAATTTTCTTTTACTCATATAACCGATGATCTATGGTGATGATGTGATGATTTATGGTTGATCTAGTATATATTTTCTTAGCTTAGATTGAAACTTGCATAAGAAACACAAAAAGAGCCAAAACAGAAATCTGAGGTTCATTGAAATCCCTAGGCATCCATATGTGCGAACTATACGGACTCTTATCTAGCCTTTAGAAATTAATGAAATTATTTTTATGTAAATCTAGACATTTAGTGCTTTCCAACCATATAAATTATGAGATCATTGGATTAGTATTGAGGAAGATATGAATTTTTTAAGTTTATCTAGGAATCCTGTGTTCTGCTCTGGGCAGTACGGGTTGTGAAGGGTATAACTCATTCTATACAACCCGAAATTGGGTGAAACTAATTTTGATAGGAAGTTAACATATAGGAAAATATCCCATAAAAATTTCAGGTTTAGTTTCCAGCTGAGTTACTCCTAGTAATTCATGAAAGTTGACTTTAGATTCCAGCTGAGCTACTCCTAGTAATTCATGAAAGTCGCCCTAAGTTCCGACCAGGCTGGAACAAGATAGTGTAGATTTCCCAACTTTAAAAGCTCATAACACGATTTCTACTTACTCAAATAAGGTGAAGCTTGTTGGATATGAAAATTGAATCAATAAGCTTTAAAACGACATAGGTCTTTTAAGAATCCAAGTAGATTTCGATATTTGTTGGATTTTTACTTTTGAATGTGCAAATCTATCCAGCTATAAGTCAGGTCGAGGTAAATCCTCAATAACTGGAGCTATACCTATTAAAATCAAATGGGACCAAAGAGGTTAGAAACTAGACATATAGCATATTATCATATCCAAAATTCAGGTCTAAAGGAGTTAAACAAAATTTATGGTGTACTTTCTAAAATCGGGCAGAACTGGAAATGTAGGCAGGAACTCACAACCCAAATATAAAGGTTGTAGCTTTTATATTGATGTTGAGAAATTGATGCACTATTATGATTTTCAAAATGATTGATTGTCTTATTATTGACACTATTCACGGGGAAGTGGACACGATCTGTTATGCTGTTAAATTTCAACAGAAGTTATGCATAACTCATGATGTACAAGTACATATATGTGCTATTTAAGGTAAGATACTTTTGAGTATGAAAGTTTAAGAGTTATATGAAATTCCATATTACTTGGGCCAACTCTGAATTAAAGTTAAGTGGAATAGGTCCGTCTCAAGAAACAGACTATTACCCAGGAGTTATATAACCAAAAACTCCCAAGGGACCAAGTAAGAAAAAATTTATGATAGATGATGCAAAGATCAATGAAGTAAAGCGAGTCTGAGCACATGCATTATTGTATCATATAAACATATTATTTACTTGTGAGTTGAATGCTATACTCCTTTACATTAAGTTTCCCTATTTATTTTACATCTTATTTCATTATATAGTGTTATTTTGATGCTTATTATGTCTTTACTACCTTAAGTAAAATTGAACTCTGTTTTAGGTTATGTTTTCTGAAATCTAATAAACAGGGATAATTTTGTTTTGTTATTGACCCTTTTCATAATTAAATAAAAACCAAAGCAACTGGGAATGAACGCGATGTCAGTATCTTATAATTATATGAATCTTATTGAGGATTTTGTGAAATTCTCACTCTATTGTGTATGTCCGCGTCATTCTTAGACCCTGGACGTGGCAGCGACCATCATACTCAGTTCTGAACTACCGAGGTTACGACGGTACTTCTGAGCATGGATCAACTTATTGTGTTCGACAGCCCTGTTTCCTGTTCACCACTTTTAGATGTACAAGAATCTATGAAACCATGTTTGTATACATACTTATTGCACCACACCTGCACAATATATATATATATATATATATATATATATATATATATATATATATCACTTAAGTAATTGACTGCAATTAAATCACCGTGTTTCGATATAAATACTCATTCGACCTAGTGAAGGAATTAAGGTTAATCGATATAAGAGATAATCATACGAAACAAACTGTCGGGTACAATATTATGACTTGAACATAATATTATATTTGTTAGAGTGTTACAAGAATAACATAGACAGGGAGGGAAATGAGGGACGGGGAGGGGAAGAGAGAGAGAGAGATTGAGAGAATTTTAGCACATATCACAGTTGTAGGAGGTATAAATACACCATCACATCCAAATCCTTAGATTACGAAATGTGTAGTGCACCTTAAGTAAGGTGCAGTATAGCTTTCACCATTGAAATAGTAATACTCTTCAACCACAAGTGGAGATGGAGGATTCCAGAGCACTTGGAGTGCTGCAACGTTATTATAATATCTATCTTGCTATGGAACCAAAGACAAGAAGCAATAAATATGATAATATACTATAATAGTTGGATAATTATGCTAGGTACTCAAAGAAGGATAACAAAATTATACAAGGGATAACTCTCGCAAGGTTAAAAATTTGACGTTGCCAACGCAGACCGCACAAACAAACAATGAATAGTAGTAGAGAAAAACAAAGAAAGGCGATAAAAGGTGAGAAGGAGAATAGGTGAATATTTAGTCACGTTCTACCAGGTTGGTTTAATATTGGCCATTAATATTGATCTAAGGGCTATAAGATCAGAGTATCCTCTCATATCTCTCTCTCATATCACTGTAACATAATTGAGATTTAGTAATATTTTTCAAATATTACTAAATCATATAAAAATATTGGTAAAGTTTTTTAACGACATAGCTTGTATACTACACTTGTAAAATTGTTACTAAAAGGTTTTAATAACACATTTTATGTTTTTAACAATACTTCTTAAATCCCGTAAAAAAAAAAAAAAAACTTGTTAGATGTTACTAAATAGTTTTAATAATAAAACCTTTATTAATAAATGTTACTATATATATATATATATTGGTTCAGTTTCAATGAATTTAATTACAAGATGAAATCCAATTAATTCAAATAAAATCAATTAACTCCACCTCTTAATTATTGCAAACACCGTGGAAACTATACGGCTTAAGTTTCTGAAATTTCAACGGCCCGTTAGTAATGTGAATGTTAATTTTTATTGAAATTACAAATTGAAATGTATAGTTAATTACAATACAAATTGAAATTTGCAGTTATTCATATCATACCTCAAGACCCAGTAAAGAAAATGGAGTAAATGGAATGAAATACCTCCTTAAAGTATATTTGAGACTCTTTGATGGTAGAAATGGCCACTGTAGCAGCTTCATCATAAGGGTAGCTGAAACAATGCAGCATTATCCAGTTGTTATGAAAATCTTAGGTGGTGTTTGGTTTGTCATTTTTTATTTCTATTTTCAGTAAAAACAGAAAAAAAGAGTGAAAATATGTTTGTTGGAATTGTTTTGAAAATATTTCCAGAAAATATTTCATAAAATGAGTGAAAATTTGAAAATGCCAGATTCACGTTTTTATCTTTTTATATCTGATTGTTGAAAATATTTCCTATAGAAACGCGGTGGGATTGTGGTAAATAAGTGGAACTCCCTTCTTTTCGTCCGCCACGAGCCGCGTTCGATTCGATTCTCCGTGACAATGTTACTTTTTATTTGAACGCACTCTTGTACAGATCTTGTTTTATATTATTAATGACAAGTCATGATGCCTCGAGTTGGCAGCGCAGTTGGTTACAAGCTGAACTTGGAAGACCCATGAAGTGGGTTCGAACCCTTGTCAGCCTAAATATATTATTTTTGTCAATAATTTTTTTTTCCAAAGGGACAAAAAGAAATAAAAGAACAAAACACCCAAAAACGAATTGGCAGCACAGTTGGCTAATGTGCAGCATGCGAACGTGATGTTGGGGGTTCGAACCCTCCCAATTCAATTTTTTATTTTTACCAATTATTTAATTTGTTTTATTTGTAAGATTCTTAAAATAGTAGGTGTTTAAGTCAAATACTTTAATTAATGTGATAATATATAATTGAATATCTATATAAAATATTTTTACATTGATAGTGTATATAATAAAATAATACTAATATAGGATATAAATATTTATCTATATATCAATCAAAATATAATAATTGATAATAATAATAAAATAACTTAAAAGTAAATAATTTATTTTATTTTTAATCTTAATATTTTATAGAGTTATTAATTATTTTAATAAATACTTTTAGTAAATAAATAAAATATACAAATCAAATATATATCATTTTTATTATTTAATAATAAATATAATTTTATTATCTCAAATTTGATTTTGAAAATATATTTTAAAAATAGACAAACCAAACATATTTTCATTGTTTTCCCTTTTTAAAAATAGACAAACCAAACGCATTTCCTAAATTCAGAAAATTTGAAAATGAAAATCGTTTTCAGAAAATGAAAACATGAAATATTTTCACAAACCAAACGCATCCTTAGGGTCTACATGAAAATCAAAAGGGAGAATTACATTTGAGAGCCAAGAGATGGAATTTATATGAGGTTTGAGAACACATTGGTCATCATAACAAATAGCGTAGCTTTGGTATTATAAACGGTTAGCAATTATGTTATTCTTTGAGTTTTTTTTTTTTTCTTTTTTTGTTCCAATGACCAAACTTCTGAATGGAATAGCCTCGATGGTCTTGTAAAATCATAAATTCATAATTTCGGAAACCCTCAAATATAATTCTCTCAAAAGCATATCAGAAGTGCAGCCATACTGCCCCTAAAGACAGAAAATTTGCTTAGGACTCCATCATGAAAGACAATAGGATCACATCCCAAGCCATGCTATAGCAACACAAAGTTTGACACTAGTCCTGCTGTGTGATCGTTATTGCTAATCAAAACATCGAGGATAAATACATTATACAGAATGGCAGGGGGCAATATTTAACAAAAGGACATACCCATAGATACCACATGATATGGCTGGGAATGCTATATACCGAATGCCGTTCTCTTTTGCGACCCTCAAACTATTCCTGTAAATCAATTTTTGGAATACAAACACCCCAATCAAGTGTAATGACAGTCTACCAAATCACAGAATAGAATAAACTTTTTCAGATTCTAAGATGACAAAGAATGGCTTCACAAGCACAACGCTAGAAAAGCTACCTGTAAGCACTTGCCAGAGAAGCAGCACGATTACTATCCTCAGTATTGAAGATCGGTCCAACAGTATGAATAACATGAGAAGCAGGAAGCCCGAAACCTCTGCACAATGCATATCAACAAGTACTGAGTTTATAATAGACAGCCAGAACAAGTTATATTATCACTATGGCATCATACTCTTGAGTTATTTGTATATTGCTACCGGACAAGCTATTTTTAACTTTTGTAGGGGCTTATTTTCGTAAGCTTCAATTTAAACAGCTTATTATGCGGTGGTTTCGAAAAAACTAGTTTGCTGTCATCCTAATATCACTATGCTTCATAAGTGCCTATCGCATCCAAATAAACTGAAAACATGCTCATCCAAACGGGTCCGAAATGCAAAACTAGAAGAACTCACGGTGTGATCCTTGCTTCCCCTGTTGGGCAGCGAACTCCGGGCCTGACTTCTGGAACATTGAGGCATGCTTGAAGAAGATCTGGGCCTGCAGCTCTATGTATAGCTGAATGCCACGTAAAAGGGTGCCATTCAAGGTCAGTTTGGAACACCAATAAATATCGGGATGAGTTGAATACCAAAAATTATGAAAAAGAAAAAAAATCATTGCTAAAATTCTTAATACCAAACTGATTATAATGAATTTATCATTGAAATTATACGCATTACAATTGACGCACAACTGACACACGTGTAATAAGAGAGATGTATTGTAATAAAAGAATTTGAAAAAGAAATTACAAGTGCTGCTCTCTATTAGATTTGATAGAATGTCTAGATCATATGTCGGAGACTTGGTACAAATAACCAAACCATTCCTTTCTCTATCTTGAAAATATTCTCAAAAGTAAGGCATGTTTGAGAACAATATTTTTTATAATACAATATTTTTTTCATTTTTTTCCAAGGGCTAGCAGAAACCTTTTTGATTATAAGTTACTTTAAGAAAGCTTTTAATTATAAGTTGTATTAAACTCAAAATAAGTAAAATCCAAATACGCATGGTAAAAAAATCAGTTACCTCCGTCAGTACCAGCACCACCACCTCCAAGCATTCTTTCATTTGCAGGATTTACCTGCAGGAGAGGAAATCGTGCAAGAAACATATAATTCATTGTTTCAAAACGCCTTTCTTGAAGTCGAAAAAGAGAGGAACGTTTACATACAATTCCGTCAGTGGAACCATCAATGGACCATTTGGTGATGTCTCCTTTCTGAATGACCAGAGTAGACAAGGGGAAGCGAACCACACTGCCGCCGTCAATGGAAACCCCTGCAGGAGCATCCATTCCAAACGCACGGGAATTTCTCACGTTAGCGTTCGAATTTAAGCACAAACTGAGGTTCCTTCGTAGAAACCGGGAACTTGGCGCCGACAGCACTCCCGACAAAACCGCCCTTTGTCACCATCATCTATAGATTCTTGAGGATGCTGACGTTGACGTTGACGACTCTAATCGAAGGCTTACGTTACCACTTATTCTTGTCACTCATTTTAAACATATACCTTGATCATTGGTTAAAAAAAAAGTGTGACCCAGTTCCTTCCGATCGATGGTTAAAAAATATTTTAATAAATACCTAAAAATGAGTAAAATATAAGTACACATTACACTACTCTTGTATTACGGTGTGGTTCCGGTAACTATGCAACCATGGAAAAGTATAATCTGTTGGATGAGTTTGAGTCGTTGGGTGATGATACGATGCCACTGCACCTTATTTTTTTCTTGGTGATTTTCTATCTTGACTGGTGGATCGAAGACTTTGATGCTGGGAGAAACTAGCTAGCAAATTTGGTTTGTTCGTCTGTGTCTTTCCCCCAATTTCACTAAGGCGCTGTCTTCAATGCACGTCGCCACCGTCCAATGAATATTATGGACCTTGCAACCGGATGGCACAAATTGTGAGATGTATTGATATTTTAATTATTTGTAATGTATTATAATAATTTTTTAATTTTAGTTAAATATTTTAAAATATAATTAAATATATTTTAAAATTAATCAAAATTTATTTATGTAATTCTGCAATTATGCAGAACATCTCAGAAAAATTCTATTTAACTTTAGAGTAATTTTATTTAATTTTAGGAATACATAGATAAATTAGAAAAATATTTTATCATATTTTGCATTTGTTCAAAATATTTTCAAAAAAAATTGTTTAATTTTAGGATCATACATGTAAATTTTGGTAACTTTTAAAATGCATCTATCCGTATTTTCGAAGTCTAGTTAAAATTAAAAAATTACTATAATATATTACAAGTAATTGGTATATCGATGTACCTCACAATCTTTACCATTAGATTGCAAGGTGCATAATGTTCGTTGACTTGTGAAGAGCATCATAGCATTAACCTTTCTTTGATCCAAAACAGGATGAGAAGATCTCATATTGATGTGCTCGTCTCCGCATTCATTATGGTGCACCTGCATTTAGGGATGAAAATTGACAAGTAGACTAGACTTCATTGCAAATAGATAGGGGGTAGGCTTATGTTGCAATCTCTCAACCTAAGCCTACCTATGGCTTATTATATAATTTCTTTTAGGTTTAAACTAGCCTGTTTAGAAGCCTATCTTGGCCTAAAACTTGTTTATAAAGTATGCAATTTAAAAATTTTAAATAGGCTAAAAAGCCAAGAGGTTAAACAAACCAAATACAAACTTCTACTCCCAAATAAGCCTAAGCAATTAAATAGGCCAAGTACATGCAACCTTTATATAGGCTCAAACAAGCTTAGCCTACAAATATACCTGAAAAGGCCACTAAACAATTATGTATTTTTCCATAATGATAAATCCAAACTACATCTACTATGCAAATTACAATAAATCAATTCAAACTATCCAAAATCCTTGATAAAATACACATAATGTATTCAATCAACAATATAACATCAATTCACACTAATTTAGATCAAAGCAAAGTATAGTCAATAACTCTTTAACAAAGCATCAAATCTTTAATATAATTTCTTTTTCTTCTTCTTGTAATACTTTCTAACTAAGGCCACATTCCATGTGCGCAATATTTCTTGTTGTTAGCTCCTCAGCCCTACAAAAGCCACTGACAATCATTTTAAATGTCTATTTTGCACGATTTTGATAGATAACAAATGTGCCTCAAAATACTTAAAATTCTAATAATGGTTTGCCTTGAGTAATGAGCAATAGAACATTATTTAAAGTTCACTATTCACATAAGGAATTAATGGAAATTGATTGATAGCTTAATATTTCATTGTTGCTTAAGATGATTCTGTACTTTCATGACAAAATATTAAGGGCAAGAAGCCTCTGTCTATCAAGAAAAACATCTCAAACCATGAACTTGCAAGTTTCAAAGCTCACATAGTCAAAGATTGATTGAAGATTGAGAAGACAAAAATATCTTATATACAAGGTTTTAGAAGGATGTACTACTAGAAGTATGCAACCATTAGAAGGGTACCTCTCCAGAATGATGTCATTAGAAAAGTCAGTACAAGTGGATCATCTACAGAAAATTGTTTCTCAAGCTCAAGCTTGAAGCATATGAATTATCCAAAAGAGGCAAAAAAAGCCTAAAAGGCATTGACAATAGTACAAAGGACAGTTGTCACAATTAGCTAGTTTTTCAAAAACGGCTACCTAACATGTTGATGGAATAAAAGTTTCCCAAATGTTGAGTGAAAACAAAATAATAGCTAGAAGAC
Organism: Pterocarpus macrocarpus; assembly: GCA_031439585.1. NCBI lineage: Eukaryota > Viridiplantae > Streptophyta > Magnoliopsida > Fabales > Fabaceae > Pterocarpus > Pterocarpus macrocarpus. The sequence goes on from CM062514.1 coordinate 53,786,234, forward strand.
TGCAAATTAAGTTGTTAGAAGGACTAATGGTCTAATCTCAAGTGCCCATAAATTCAGCAAAGTCAGTGGATGATTGATTAGTGGATTCACTAAAAGAGAAGTTATTGCTAACATTTATTGCCAATCTTCTTTTGTCTTTTTGACCAAAGCTTCTGAACATCTATTATTCTCTTCTAAGTTTCTAGACAAGAAACTAAACCTCACTAGCCTTTGCTATCAAATATCCTCCTTGAGAGTTTTAAGAGAAGCCTCAGTCACTAGAAATAATAGCATATCCAAGTTGTGTGATTTAGGGAGAGTGTTTTAAATACAAATCTCTTTATACTCTATCTTGTAACCTGGTTTGGTAGCAGTCAAAAAGTTAGCTTGGAGAGGCTAGTACAACATTTCTTATATTGTAAGCTTGGAGAGGCTTATACATGACTACTCAAATTATAAAAATCTCAACTCTTTATTAGGGAGTGGACATAAGCAATATTTGGCCAAATCGATATAAATTCTCTGTGTGACCTTTCTGATTCTCACATCTCTTTATATTTGTGTTATATAACCTTCTAATTCCTTTCTCATTACTATCAAATAAAGGTTTTCATTAGGGGTGTGCACGGGCCAGGGTTTACCCATGAACCGAACAATCCAACACGACCCGTATACAAAAATTTGGTTTGGGTCAGGTAATCGGGTATGTTCGGGTAAAACTCAATTAACTCGCCCAGTGTTCAGTTCAGGTAACAGATTTAAAAATTAAATTCGTTACCCAACCCGACTACCCGAACCCCTTCTTCTTCTTTTTTTTTTTTTCTTCAATTGTTAATGACTTACTCTATACTCTGTAGGTTTGTGTTAGTTTCTTTTCTTCCCCTCCCCCATCCACAACACCCTCCTTCCCCTCTAACCTCCCCCCACTCTTCGGCTTTTTCGTTTCCCTTAGTCACTAGCCTGCGCAAGCCACTGTCTGCGCGAGTACACAAAGGAAGCTACCACTGCGACAGTGAAGAAGCCGAGAAGGAAGCCACTATCGCCGAGAACGAAGCCACCTCCATTCGTGACCTCCATCAACCCAGATCGCATCCTCCACCGACGCAACAATGAGAGCCGAGAAGGAAGCCATCGCTGGTCTGCCATTATAGCGAAGAAGCCCTCACTCAATAGTGAAGAACTCCTCCATTGCCATGAAGCCTCCATCGCTGCAAATCCCTCCGCTACCGTGAAGCCCCCATTAGTCAGTATATGTTAGATTCTGACCTGAGATTCAATGTGCGATTTTTACTTCTATTAGTGTTGATTCTGAGTTGAGATTGAGTGTGTGATTTTTACTTCTATCATTGTTGATTTTTACTTCTATCAGTGTTGTTGTGTTGATGTGATTTTACTTTTATCAATGTTAAAGGTTTCAAAATGTCACAAAAATGGGGTCTTAATCTGTTCTCCCCCATATTTTTTTTTAAAAGAAAGCAAACCACCAACCTGAGTACCCAAACCAATCCAACCCAAAAAATTAATGTTCGGGTTGGATTGGTTTGGCTTTAGGGGTAAAAAAGCCAAAATCTGACCTAACCCAACCCAAGCTAGTTTAATTGGTTTGGGTTGTTTTTTTTTTTCCGTGAACCCAACCCGACCCGTGCACACCCCTAGTTTTCATTTTATAATACAAGGAACATAGAGTTTCCTAAAAGCAATTCCAAACCTTAAGCAACTTAATCTAACTTTTTCATTTCTACAATCCAAGTTGAAAGTTACTTGAGATATTTGCTTAGGTTTTTAGATTTGAAAAGTTTTTATAAGGTATAGTTCAACTCCCTTTCTCATGTCAACTACCATCCACACTATCTTGTGAGCTCTGCTATCTTGTAGGCTCTTTTGCTGACGTCTTTGATCATTCTATGAGGTCTTTCCCAGTTCGGGGCTAACTTTCCTTCCTTGGCTAGTTTCCTTTGGGGTTCAATATTTCTCATTGCCAGCTCGCGTTCACAACCTTCTCTCTTATCCATGATTACTTTTCTTCTTGTTCTACCAAATATAGTTTGATTTATCTCATTGCTATATCGGCCACTCCATCGAACATCTACCTTCCTAAACTGGGTTTTGAGACTTCAACGAGAACCATCACTTTTGCTCCAAAGATATGCCCATAGTCCTTTTTGTTAAAGATTAGGTTGTTATGTGATAGCCCATAATACTGTAGGTAACTCAATGGCCAAGAGTCCTTTGGATAAGCCGTTTAACTATTAATATTAGGCTTCTCCATTAGTCTTGTTAATATTATCTTGTCGGTTGCTTCTGCCAACCCATTCGTTTGGGTGGTGTTCCAGGGATATGAATAGCTAATGGACTCCGAGGTTTAAGCAGAAGTCTTCAAACCTCTTATCAATAAACCAGGTGTCATTATCGCTCACAATTTTCTTGTGGGATAACATACCTACAAACAATTCTTTTCCAATAAACTTTTTGATTTTCTCAATGCTAATTAAGGTCAAGGGTTCGACTTCTATCTATCTTGTGAAATAGTCTATATCCAACATAAGAAACTTTAACTATCCTGGTGAAAGGGGGGAATGGTTAGCAAATGTCAATTTCTCATTTATGAAATGGTTAGCTAATTTCTTAGCAACGCAAATGATCAGGGGGCTTCCATGTAGTCTTGGAAACCGTTGACATTTGTCACACCTTTGAACAAATACAATACAATCCATTCTCATTATGGGCTAGAAGTTTCTCGTCTGGAGGATGTTGCTGCTATCAATTTTCCCTCGACGTGATTCAAGTGATGCAAATTTTGAAGCATTCAATGAAAATTTTGATTTTGCTGATGATGAATTAGACGAAGTAGAGCCTAGTAATGTCAAATGAAAAGAACCAAATGCTAAGTGTTAGAAAAATGAATCAGATAAGAGCAAATAAAGAACCGATTGTCTACCTGTCTCTAGCAATACTAACATTGTTTATATAAAATCAACATTCAATATTGCGTGTCACTTGTGATTGTGATTTCTTGTTAAGGGTATATTTATGTCTCATGTTTTTTTATTTTTCAATTTGAGTCACTTCTACATCTTAACTTGACATTAATAGTTACTATATAGTTCATTAAAATATAAAGTCGAAATTAATGTACCAAAAATATATAAAGACAATTGCAACAAAATTTATTCACACAATTTGCACTATGCCATATAAATAAATAAATTATAAAATGAAACTAATAATTATTTAATTAAATATTTTCAAAATAAGTTAAATATATATTTTAATTATGTCGATTTAAATAACTTTTTATCAATAAAAGCACTTTTAGTATAATGTAGCGAATTACTACAAACTTAAAACAAATACTTTTATTACTACACATCCAAATATATAATAACTTATTCAAAAGTTACTTGTATATAAATTCTTTTATCAGAAATTCTTTTCACAAAATCTATTAATTAAATTATTTATCCAAATAAAACCTTAGTCTTATTTAGGAGCAGCCTTTTTTCCCCCTTTAACATCAATATTACAACTATATAACTTGTTTGTTATAGTTCCATTGAGGGTTTTTTTTTTTTTTTAACCACAAATATTTTAAGTTTATTGCACCGCAACTAATCTAATTTAATTCAAGTTGATTCACTATAAAAATAAAATTTTGACCACATTTTTTTTATTTATATGACTCAATCAAATCTTAATTTAAGAAAGCAAATATCAAATCCCTTAACCGAACTAAGAATTGGTCCATTTACTTTTTATTGACCAAATACTTTAGCTCGACTGTAATTGTGGACCATGCCATTATCTCAATATTACTATTTTTCCAACGAATGACAGCAATAACACTTCCTTGATTCTTAGATAGTGCAAGGGGTACCTCTTGAATTATCGTCTCAATTTAATCATTCATATCATAATTCAGCGAGCCTCACTATTTTTATTTTTATTTTTATTTTTTGCGACAACTTAAGCATTATTGCATTCAACAATTTTGATTTTTTTCGCTTGATAGATCTACTTACATGTACATCCTTCATAGCTTCAGTAATCCACCGTGTCACATGTTTAGATGTACAGTTGTTTTACTTGTTTCCATGCATGCCAATATTAATCTTTTTTATGATCCAACACTTCGCTGAAAAATTCAGAAGTTCAAGAGTAAAATTGAACCTCCTGTTTGTGATTTAGCTAACTTTAATACCGTAATAATGATCTAATGAATTATTTTTGCTATTTATTTGACAAAAAGGAGGAAACACAGACTGTATACATATGGAGCTTGGACCTCAAAGGTAAAGACGCAATCAGTTGCTATGATTTTACATAGAAGTATCATAGACACCAAGGTTCAGGCAAGTTTCAAATAGATCTCATTTACAATCCGAGTCACCTATAGCACTCGAATTTTCAGAAGAAAATTGCATGCTCAAGTAGTCATAGTTTTATAAAGCTCATATCTTTTTCAAACGTAGAACCTTTTGGAATGTGATAATGCATTTATTGCAGCAGTCTAGATGATTCTGGTGTTCAATTCTATGGACTGATATCACGCACGCTAATCTTTCAGCAACTCATTTGCCTTATTTAACCAAGTGTCATAAATTTCAGGCAAGAACAGAACAAAGTGGACCTGAAATAAAACATTTAAATGTGAATACATAATCTAGAAACCCCCAATCATAAAAGCATTATTAGATAAAAATCTTCACCAATCAAATTCCTACATTTCAAATAAATAAGCAGGTAAACTTAACTCATAATTCTAGGTGTTATTTTTACATGTGTAAGGGTATTTGGAACACATGTTTAGAATCACAAAATTTGGGAATTGATTTTATTTGGAAAGTACTAATTTGATTATGAAATAAAATTCTTTTTGTAAAGTTATTGAATAAGAATTGATATGATTTTTAAAGAGATTAATTTTTATATACTATCAATAAAAAGTATTTTACTCTATCAATATCATATATTTAATATGATTTTTGAGGTAATTATGGTAAGATTCAAATAATTTTAATAAAATGACTATATATGATTAGATATCTGCATAAAAATATTTTGCATTGACAATACCACACGAGAGGGATGGTTTATTGTGAGATATGAGAGGACCTTTCATAGTCCTTAGATCAATATCAAAGGCCAAGATTAAAACAACTTATTAGTGAATATAGTTGTAATACCCTATGCCTCCTTGGAAAATAAAGTCGAAGGAGGACATTAACTTGAAGTTTAAAAGTGTAAATAAGTATATAAGACCTAGCTTGGGTGGTATTAGATGTAGGAACACTTCAATAAACTCATTGGACACTTTGAATAGTAGGAGGGGGCATGCTCGAGCGCACGAGGAAGTCTCTGGAATTGGACTACGCTCGAGTGCAGCTAAGTCGGTGAAAAAAAAAATACGGAGACAACACTCCCCAAAATAGAGAAAACCCTCTCTCTCTCCTCTTCCTCGACCTCTCTCCTTCCTCCCTTCCCAAAATTGCTCACATACGGTATTTTCACCATTTTATACATCGTTTATCTTTACCCACTCCTCCCCAGTGATATTTTTAGCCATTCTACCAATTGATTTTGCATCGATGAGCCCTTCTCTTCTTCTAAGCTTCATTTTTCATCTCTTGACAGCAACTTTTGAATAAATGTCATCTATAAAGTTGGTTAAAGAGGGCAAGGATTAAAGTTTGAACTATGGTCATAATTAGATTGAAAATAATCACTTATGTGCAATTTTAGATCCCCTAAGAGAGCAACCTGCAAGTTTAGTGGCTCCAGGACAGAGATTGGATGCTCCCTGAAATTCTGAGTGGACAATGTTTCTATGGCATATGTGTTATTTCACAAGTCAAATTCGGCCTGATTCTAAATGAGTTTTATACTTAATTAATTCTAAATATTCGGGGTTATAGTTGAATTAATCGGGATTATGACCTAACTATTAGTTATGGATAATTGTAGAAATTTTGATAAATGTTTGGAAATACATTATAAGTTTTATAATTGGTAGGACAAGCTCCGTGGAAAGTTAACTGATTTACCATTCTATCTTGTTGAGAATTTATGGTTTAGATTTGGAAATCTTATTTAATATTGTTGCTTTCTATAAACTTTGTTAATATATTGACTCTTTCAGAATTATATCGGTCTATAGTGTGGAAGGATTCTTAGTTCAATGGTAGCTAGCGGCTGTGATGTTAGCCTTGATTCACCTTGATCTAAACCCAATTAACAAGGGTGTTACTAGCTTGATGTGTGTGTATATGGCCAACACACCCCACCGAATCTGGTGAATCTAAAGATGGCTAATCATTGTCTGATAATTTCTCAAAATTGGAAACCTCCCCGTTTGATACTTATATATGAAAAACATGGTTTCAATCATATGTGATAGTGGGATTCTTAATAGATATATGCGCATGCATGGCTCCTAAAGTTGATTCCTTATGCTTATATTGTTCAATATGATGACTTATCATTCATGTTTCAACCGTGATTTTATTGTTATTCTATGTATAGTTTGTTTTACTTTGTGAACTTGGCCTTATATGTTAGTCTCATTGCCCCTCACTGAGTCAGTTTGACTCACCCACTCTTTGTCTCTTGTTTTAGACTCTTGCATCGTGCCTAATTCTATTCCTTTGGCTTCATCGAGTGCAGACACTTTAGACATCCCTGTTACATGTAAGGGCCCTTTTGTAATTCTTTATTTTGATGAATTGGACCCATCTGCTATTTTAGAGTTGCTTCACGATCCACAGACAAAGTTCTTGTGATGTGATGAGTAAAGGACATATACATATATGTATATATTTAGAGGCATGGGAGTAAATGAACTTTTATATGTATTGCTGTTATGAAAAATGAATCCTTCATAATTATGCCAAATTGTGTGAGAGTGCTCTGAGAGCCTCCGTTTGGATTTGTACTGGTTGGCTAATTGATACAAGTATAGCCATTATGGGGAAGCTAGAAAACAAGAGGAAACTCGATTCGTTTGAGATGAGAATTAACGACGTAGGCTTATTGGAGGTCCATTACATCTAAGCTCCGATCACGACTCCAAGGTGGATCGTGACAAAGATGATATTAGAGCCATATTTGGTCTTTTTCTGGATGGTGGAGCAAATCCCCTTTAGTGGTATTGCGATTGTTTAAATGGTAGCCGACCCATTTCCACAAAATGCAATGCTATCAAAGGCTTTAGGGAACCTCTTTCTAATTGTCCTTGGTTTTCCTTGAAAATTTGAACTTCAATGATCTCTTCTAAAAGGTTCCTTTTATTGCACATGCAGAGATGCCACTTAGGATGTAGCCTCAGAGGCCGCGTGCTGAGGAAAACGAGTCCTCAGACACTGGATCAGATTGGGCCTCATCCTCTTTACCTGGGGATAGGGGTTGAAGCAAAGGTAGGACCAAAGGCAAAAGTAGAGGCTGTGGTAGAACAGCCAAATGAGTAGTAGAGCCAATCCCTGAAAAGGGTATGGCTGAAGTTATTGCTGGGATATGCGGGTCGCAGCAAGCTGTTGAAATTCTGGTGGGGGTTGTGGCCCTACCACAACTAGGTGGACCACAACTTTAAGTGAGGGCTGGTCCACGTTTTTAAGGACAATCTGCACCTTTTGCTGGTGTGGAGGTATCTATGCAAGAGTTTCTTAATCTGAAACCCCCCACATTCTCTGGTAACTTGGTGACAAAGGATCTGCAGTTTATAGATAAGGTGAGCAAAGCTATCAAAACATCCAGGTGTTCCACCACTAGGGTAGTTGAACTTGCAACCTATCAGTTAGAAGATCTGGTTGAGCGGTGGCACGAGAATATGTTATAGGTGAGGCCAGCTAGGTCGCCGCTTATGACTTGGGAAGAGTTTACAGAAGGTTTTATAATGAGATTCGTTCCTGCAAGTAAAGAGCAAGATTTACCATCGAGTTTGAGATATTGACATAGACTCAAGGGATGACTGTTGCAGAATATGACAAAAAGTTTACTTAACTGTCACGTTATTTCACATGAATTGGATACTGAGTGCTTGAAGGGAGCCAAATTTATCGGTTGGCTAATTCATATTTTACAGCATTATCACCGTAGACTGGGAAGCTTACATATACAGAAGCAGTGAATGCTGTTTTACGGATTGAGAGTGGCAAGGTGGATAGGAAGGTTGCAAAGGAAGCAACTAAGAAAGTAAATGTTTGAGGTTCTTACTCCAGTCGCTCTAGCTTCAGTGGAGCATCTAGCTACCAAGGTGTATAGGCCATATTCCTCCAAAGGGGGTCACATTATCCGAACCTTCCTTTGTGAGTGCTTCTGCCTTAGGTTCTCAGGTGGGGAGTACATTACAGCCTAATCCTTGGAGTTCTAGGCATTCAGCCCCTTCTATTTCATTATGCCAGATATGTAGAAGAATGCATTCTGAGTTGTGTCACCAAGCAACAGGAGCTTGTTTCCGGTGTAGTCAAACTGGACATTTGAGGAGAGAGTGCCTTCAAGTACCCAGAGGCCAAAGCTTAGCATAACTTGTCGCTCCTTCGTCATCATCTTTTGCCAATTAGTCTCGGGGTGATGCTATGGATTGGTAGGTATAAGGAATAGTGGTAGAGGCACCAAGGGCAGAGGCTCTAGGTTAGCTAAAAAGGATAACTTAGGGTTTATGCGTAGACTCATTAGGATGCGTAGGCATATAATGCAGTGATAGCAAGCATTCTATCCGATGTTCTTTTAATGCTCATGCTTTGATTGATCCTGGTTCTACGTACTCCTTTGTGTCTGTGTACTTTGCTTCTCAATTTAGAAGATCGTCTAAACCTCCAAATCAACCATTTTGGGTTGGCACTCTAATGGGAGAATCTCTTTTGGTTACTTATGTGTACAAGTCTTGTGTGGTGATTGTGAATGATAAGCACTTTCAGGTGGATCTAATTGTTCTGGATTTGATTAGTTTTGATGTTATCTTGGGGATAGACTGGTTAGCTTCTTGTCATGCCACCATAGACTGCCATCAGAAAATGGTGAGATTCGCCATGTTGGGCGAAACATCTTTTGAATTTAGAGGCGATGTTAATACCTCTCAGTCTAAATTAATCTCCTTTCTAAGGGCGATGCGCCTCCTGAAGAGGGGGTGTCTAGTGCTAGACATTTTAGTTGAAGCACCCTCTATCACACATATTCTGATAGTCAAAGAATTTCCAGATGTACTTCCTGATGAATTGCTGGGATGCCCCGAATAAGGAGAGAAAATTTTGTATTGACTTAGTACCTGATGCCCAACTTGTGTTTGTTTCTCCTTATCGAATGGCCTCGGCAGAGTTTAGGGAACTAAAGGAACAACTATAGGAATTATTAGACAATGGTTTCATTTGCCCTAGCACTTTGCCTTGGGGTGCTCTGGTGCTATTTGTGAATAAGAAGAACGAATCTGTGAAGCTATGGGTTGACTACTGACAGCTTAACTAACAAATGGTATGCAAGAAGTACCCTCTCCCCCAAATTGATGATCTTTTTGATTAGTTGCAAGGAGCAGGCTGTTTCTCTAAGATTGATCATTGTTCATGCTATCATCAAGAATAAGATATTCATAAAACTGCCTTTCAAACCCGTTATGGGCATCATGAGTTCTTGGTAATGCCCTTTGGGTTAACAAATGCTCCAATTGCTTTTATGAATCTAATGAACCGGGTGTTCAAGCCCTTCCTAGATTGCTTTATTATTGTTTTCATCGATGATATCTTGGTTTATTCCAAGAGTTGAGAAGAATATGAGCACCACTTAAGGATTGCTTTGCAAACCCTTCATGATCATTAACTATATGCCAAATTTTCAAAATGTGAATTCTGGTTGGATAAGGTGACATTCCTTGGACAAGTGGTGTCTAGTGAAGGAATCATGGTAGATCCCAAGAAGGTTGAAGCCATTTAGTAATGGCCAAGACCTATTTCAGTGACAAAGATTCGTAGCTTCTTGGGACTTGTCGAATACTATCGTCGATTTGTTAAGGATTTTTCCAAGATTATTGCTCCATTGACTAGACTCACTCAAAATAATGTATGGTAAGAATGGTCGGATGAGTGTGAGGCAAGTTTTCAAAAGCTTAAGGATTGTTCGACTTCGACCCAGTTCTTGTGTTACCCTCATGTTTAGGAGGGTTTTCAGTTATTGTGATACTTCGAGAGTGGGACTTGGGTGTGAGCTAATGCAGTGTGGACGGGTGATTGCTTATGTCTTGAGACAACTCAAGAGACATGAGCAAAACTACCCTACTCATGATTTGGAAATGGTTGTTGTGATGTTTGCTTTGAAAATCTGGAGACATTATCTGTATGGAGAGACTTGCGAAATTTATACGGACTACAAGAGCTTGAAATATATCTTCTAACAAAAAGATTTGAATTTTAGGCAGCAGTGATGGTTAGAGTTGCTTAAAGATTTTGACTGAACCATCTTGTATCATTCCAGGAAGGCCAATGTTGTGACAAATGCCTCAAGCCGAAAATCCATGGCAGCTTAGCTCATATAACTCCTATCAGGAGACCTCTGGTAAAGGACATTTGCAAGATGGAGTAAGAAGGAGATAGTTTGACTTTGAAGAGCCAGAGATGTTCCTAGCCTACATGAAGACTCAATCTTCGCTGCATGCACAAATCCAGGAAGCTCAGAAAGAAGATCCTAAACTGACTAAGATGATAAATGAGGTCAAGAATGGGAAAAGTATGGGATTTATAATTGACAGTAAGAGTGTGCTGTGATTCGGGGATCAACTTTGTGTATCTAATATTGGAGACTTGAGGAGGACCATCTTAGAAGAAGCTCACGATTCCAAATATTCCATGCACCTAGATGCTACCAAGATGTACCAAGACTTGAAGCAATTGTATTGGTGAGAAGGCATGAAAAGAGACGTAACTGAATTTGTTTCTCATTGCCTTATTTCTCAACAAGTGAAGACGGAGCATCAAAGAATTGCTAGTTTACTCCAGCAAATTGAAATTCGAGAATGAAAGTGGGAGAGAATTACCATGGACTTTGTGACAGGGTTGCCACATACCACCAAGGGACATGACACTAATTGGGTAATTATTGATCGAATGACTAAGCCTACTCATTTGCTTCTAGTAAAAACCAATTTTAGTGCTACCCAATATGCTTAACTATACATTGATGAGATCCTCAGACTCCATGATTTTCCGATATTTATCATATTTGATCATAGCCCTAAATTCACTTCACACTTCTAGAAAGCCTTCCAGTAGGCTTTAGGGACCCGATTGGACCTTAGCACTGCTTTCGACCCACAAACTGATAGACAATCAGAGCGAACCATTTAAATTCTACAAGATATGCTAAGGGCATGTGTTCTGGACTTTGGTGGGAGTTGGAATAATTACCTGCATTTGATTTAATTTTCTTAAAACAATTGCTACCAAGCTAGCATTCAAATGGCCTCGTTTGAAGCATTATATGGGAGATGTTGCAAGTCCCCATTGGCTGGTTCGAACTCAGAGAGGCAATACTGGCTGGATTGGATTTGATTCAAGATGCCATGGATAAGGTTCGGATAATTAGGGAAAAATTACCAGCTCAAAGCAGACACAAGGTGTACATAGATAACTGGAGAAAGGATTTAGAATTCTTGGTGGGTGATCAGGTATTTTTGCGAGTTTCCTCTTTGAAGGGGGTTATGAGGATCGGTAAACAAAGGAAACTTAGTCCTTATTATATCATGCCTTTTGAAATACTGGAGAGAATAAGCCTTGTTGCGTATTGTTTAGCACTACCTCCTGAACTCTCAATGACATATCCCGTATTTCACATGTTGATGCTTCGCAAGTATTTGTTAGATCCCTCACATGTTCTATATCCACTCGATATTCAACTTGAAGAAAATTTGTCATATGAACAAGAGCCAGTAGCCATTATTGATAGACAAGTCAAAAAGCTTCGCTCAAAGGAAGTGCCTCTAGTCAAGGTAATTTGGAGAGATCACTCCGTAAAAGGAGCAACGTGGGAGACAGAGGACTATATGCATGCTTCTTATCCCCATCTATTCTTGTCTTCATGTAACACTCTTCTTAAGTTTAGGGATCGAATTTTTTAAAGGGGGAAGATGTAATACCCTATGCCTCCTTGAAGAGTAAAGTAAAAGAAGGACATTAACTTGAAATTTTAAAGTGTAAATAAGTGCATAAGACCTAGCTTGGGTGGTATTAGATGTAGGAACACTTCAATGAACTCATTAGACACTTTGAACAATAGGAGGGGACAAGCTCGAGCACAGCACCTTGCGCTCAAGTATGCCATCAACCAGAGCCAAGGAAGTCTCTAGAATTGGACCACGCTCGATTGCAGAACGCTATGCTCGGGCGTAGTAAGTCAATGGAAAAAAATATATATATACAGAGCCAATGCCCCCCAAACAGAGAGAATTCTCTCTCTCTCTCTCTTTCTCCCCCCAATCCCTTCCCAAAATCACTCACATACAGCATTTCCCCTCATTTATCTTTACCTACTCCTCCATAGTGATATTTTTAGCCATTCTACCAATTGATTTTGCATCGGTGAGCCTTTCTCTTCCTCTAAGCTTCATTTTTCATCTCTTGGTAACAACTTCTAAGTAAATGTCATCTCTAAAGTTGGTTAAAGAGGGTGAGGATTAGGGTTTGAACTACAGTTATAATTAGATTAAAAGTAATCGCTTATGTGCAATTTTAGATTCCCTAAGAGAGCAACCCACAAGTTTAGCGGCTTCAAGACGTAGATTGGACGCTCCCTGAAAATCTGTGAGAGGATAATATTTTTATGCCATAAGCATTGTTTTACAAGTCAAATTTGGCTTGATTCTAAATGAGTTTTATACTTAATTAATTCTAAATATTTATAGTTGAATGAATCAGCATTATGACCTAACTATTAATTATGGATAATTGTAGAAATTTTGAGAAATGTTTGGAAATTTATTATAAGTTTTATAATTGGTAGGACATGCTCGATGGAAAGTTAACTAATTTACCATTCTATCTTGTTGAGAAATTATGGTTTATACTTGGAAATCTTATTTAATATTGTTGCTTTCTATAAACTTTGTTAATATATTAACTTTTTCAAAACTATATCGATATATAGTGTAGGAGGAATCTCAGTTCAACGATAGCTAATGGCCGTGACGTTAGCCTTGGTGCACCTTGATCTAAACTCAGCTAGCAGTGCACCTTGATCTGAACCCAACTAGCAGAGGTGCTGTTAGGTCAGTGTGTGTGTGTTTGTGTGTGTGTGTGTGTGTGTGTGTATGGCCAACGCACACCACCAATTCGATGACTCTGAAAAGGGCTAACCCTTATTGGACAACTTCTTAGAATTGGAAATCTCCCTATTTGATACCTACATTTGAAAAATCATGGTTTCAAACATATGTGATAGTGGAATTCTTAAGAGATACATCTGCATGCATGGTTGCTAAAGTTGATTCCTTATGCTTACATTGTTCGACATGATGATTTATCATTCACATATCAACCATGATTTTAATTCTTATGTTAAGTATAGTTTGCTTTGCTTCGTGAACTTGTCATCATATGTTACAATCTCATTACCCCTCATTGAGTCGGTTTGAATCACCCACTCTTCCTTTCCTGTTTCAGACTCTAACACTGTTTCCAATTTTGTTCCCTCAACTTTGTAGAGTACATACACTTTAGACAGACCAACTATACATGAGGGTTGCCTTTTTGTAATTCCTTATTTTGATGATCTGGACCTATTTGCTATCTTAGAGTTGCTCCATGATCCATAGACAAGGTTCCTATGATATGATGACTAAAGGGCACACACATACGCACATATATATAATAGGCATGGGAGTAAATGAACTTATTTATATGTATTGCTATCATGAAAAATGAATCCTTCATAATTATACCAACATGTGTGAGAGTGCTCTAAGAGCCTCTATTTGGACTTTTACTAGTTGACTGATTGATGCAAGTATAGTCATTATGGGGAAGCTAAAAAATAGTAGGAAACTCCGTTCATTTCACATGAGAATTGATGTCGTAGGCTTGCTGGAGGTCCATTACTGCTAAGTGCTGGTCACAACTTCGGGGTGGGTCGTGACAATAAGGAACAAGTGGTCACATATGTTAGAATTAAATAGGCTAATTATGCATTTTCCCATATTCCTAGATTAGATGGCTCACCATTTTGCTATTGTGTCACCAAAGATCAACCATCAACGATTGGGTCATCTCATGGTTCCAAGTTTGTCTAAAGTGTCAACACTAGAGTACAAGTGTTAGTTAGGAAAACATATCTAAAGTATTTTTCACAATAGAGTCAAGAAAAGAGCCATGTGACATTTTACTTTAGTCCGCTCAGATATTTGGGATCCTAGTTGTGATTCTTCAACTTTGGGTTTCCAATACTTTGTCACTTTTATTAACGGCCTTTTTCATTCTACTTGGCTATTTCTTATGAAAAATAGTTCTAAAGTTTTCTCCATATTTCAAGGTTTTTGTTCAGAAAATTCAAAGTCAATTTGGTACCCCTATTAAAATCTTACACATTGATAATGCTCGAGTATCTTTCTACCATATTTCAATTGTTTTTTTGTCTTCCAAAGATATTTTTCACCGATCATCATGTCCACAAACTCTCAAGATGGAGTTGCCGAATACAAAATTCAGCACCTTGTGGAAACAACTTGTAACTTACTTGTTCACTCCAAGATGCTTGTTCATTTTTGGGGCAATATTATTCTCACTGCATGTTTGCTCACCAATTGTATGCCATTCCCCATCCTCCAAAACCAATTGCCTCATTCTATATTATTCCCCAAACATGATCTCTACTCTTTTCTTCTTCATGTCTTTGGATGTGCTTGTTTTGTCTATAATCTTACTCCAGGTAAAGATAAGTTGGTTGCAAAGTCATTAAAGTGTCTTTCCCCTCATCCACTCACATTTACAAGGTTATCATTACTACCACCCAAACCCTTGCCAATATCTTGTTTCTACAAATGTCAGCTTCTTTCTAAAATCGTCCTTTTTTCTTTCCCACTTCGAAAGCCTCTCTTGCACCCAATGACATGTTTCCAGTTACTCATTCTTCTCTAGTAGTTGCTCCTACTGCTGTCTTGGTTCCTCACTAGCTTACATATCAAAGAAGACCAAGTCCACAACCCATTGGCCACCCTATCATTCCTACTTCTACAACTCCTGCACTTAAGGATTCATCTCCTACTTCATTGGACTCTCCTGCTTTGCCTCCTGCACTAAAACTACCCATAACTTTAAGCAAAGGTATCAAGTTTTCACAAAACCATAATCCTATCTATGCTTGTCATTTGACTTATCATTGTTTATCTTTTTCCTATTTTTCCTCTATGTCCTCTCTGGCTTCTATGTCTATTCCAAAATGTATAGGTAAAGCCTTATCTAATTTTAGCTGGTGACAAGCTATGACGGATGAAATGACTGCTCTTCATTCTATTGGAACTTGGGATCTTGTTCCTTTGTGGTAAAACAATTGTTGTTTGTTGATGGGTTTATATTGTCAAGATTGGGTCAGATGGCAAGATTGACAGTTTCAAAGCTTGACTTGTGGACAAAGACAGCACCTAGATATCTAGTTTTGATTATTGAAATACTTTTTCTCTTGCTGTCAAGATTCTTCCATTTGTCTTCTTGCAATGGCTACTATTCACCAATGGCCCATCAATTAGACATCTAGTTTGCATTCTTACACAATGAGTTGCAAAAAAAGGTCTATATGGTACAACCCCCAAACTTTACTGTACATGGCTCATCGAGATTAGTTTGCCACCTCCATCACTCCCTCTATGGTTTAAAACAATCCCTTCATGCTTGGTTTGGGAGATTTAACAATGTTTTTCAGCAATTTGACATGATTTATTGTGAGGCTGATCACTTTGTTTTCTTTTGCCACTCTTCTACTAGCTATATTTACCTAGTTGTTTATGTAGACAACATCATCATCACTAGTAATGATGAGGTTGATATCCAGCTTCCCTAATAGCACCTTTCACATAATTTTTAGACCAAAGACTTGAGTTCTCTGAAATAATTTTCAAGGGATTGACGTTGCTTAGTCTATGACTGGTGTTGCCCTTACCTAGAGATAACATGCTTTGGAGATACTTGCGAAAACTAGCATGTAGGATTGTCACCCTAGTGATACTTCTATAAATCCAAACATCAAGTTACTATTGGGTCAAGGGGAGCCTTTGAAAGAACCGGGTAGATATCGATGTCTTGTTGGCAAACTTAACTATCTTACAATAACCAGACCAAATATTACCTTTGTTGTGAGTGTGGTAAGCCAATTTCTAAATGCTCCTTGTGATAGTCATTAGGAAGCTATGGTTTGCATTATTAGATATATCAAAAGTGCACCAAGTAAAGGGTTACTTTATTAAAATAAAGGCAATACTCTAGTTGTTGGATACTGTGATGCTGATTAGGCAGCTCACTATTAGATGGATGATCAACTTCAGAATATTGCGTCATTGTTGAAGGTAAGCTAATCTCGTTAAGGAGTAAGAAATAACATGTTATTGCTCGATCTAGAATGAAGTTGATTATCAAGCATGGCAATAGCAACTTGTGAACTTACATGGTTAACGCAATTGCTTGAAAACTTAAACTTGAAGATGTTAAGGAGATGAAGCTAATTTGTGAGAACCAAACTGTGTTACATATTGCTTCTAATCTAATTTTCTGTCAAAGAACCAAGCAATTAAAGAATAATTGCCACTTTGTTCGAGAAAAGGTCCTTTCAAGCGAAATCACAACTGGTTTTGTTAATTCTAATGACTTGGTTGATATATGCACTAAGTTCTTTAGGGGATTTCGGATTGAGTCCATTTGTAACCATAGTTGTCAATAGCGCGCGATCGCGTCATCGTGGTACGGAGCAGGGTCCACTACTGTGGAGCTTGGGGAGCGTTGTGTTTTGGCGTCACGACCATCATGGCCACAATTGCTATCATCGTGCGAAAAATGATTCTAACCCTGTGTTTTAGCCGCTATGCATGTTCTAAAGGGGCTAGAAGGTCATTTCATCCTTCCCCCTTCCGTTCTTCAATCTACCCTTTGATCTTAGGGCTTTTCTATTCATCTTTGCTTCGTCCTTCATTCTTTCTCACTCGATCCTCTCTCCCATCACCCCCTCATTCTTCGGCGAGCCTTCAACCACTGGCGGCGGCGATAACGCCGACTAGTGGCAACAGTGGTTGGTCATGATCCTCCTTCTTCCTCCTTGTTCCTTCCTCCGGTTGGTCTTACTTCATCCTCTATCTCTCATATCTTCTTCTATCTTCTATTTTATATCTGTTATTGATCTCTTCTATCTTCTATCTTGCTATTGGTCTCTTCTATCTTCTATCTTGCTATTGGTCTCGCACTCTCCCTTCTATTACTATTTTGCTATTTTTTTCCCCTCGATTTTCTCGTCTGGTTCAACTTTAGCAATAGGAACATCATCAACTCAAGCTTCTAGTGTTGCTCCCTCTTCTTGTGGTTTGGTGAAGCCCACTAGTGACAACATTGATATGGCATGCAAATGGAATAGCTTAAAAGATATCAATAATAGGAAAAGTGTAACCTGTGATTTTTGTAGCAAAATAACCAATGATGGAATAACAGAGCAAAAAGACACCAAATGGGTGTGACAAGAGATGCAAAATCTTGTAAAAAAGTCCCACCTGAAGTTAAGCAACTTCTTAAAGAAGCTCTTGAGAAGAAAAATGCAAAGAAGGAAGCAAAATTTGGTGCAATTAGAGAAGATAATGATAAACAAGAAGATTTGGAAGAAATCTGACAAATTAGAAGAAGGAAAAGACCTTCATCAACATCAAGTAGGAATAGCTCTATTCCTTCAACTATTCTTAAGTAGCCCAAGAAAGGAAAAAGCATAAAAGATCCTTTTGATTTAATGTTCTTAAAAAATCCTGCAGCTACGACTAAATTGGGAAAGCCTCACTAGCAAACAAGCATTAATGATGCATGTGATAAGGAAGCAAGGGCTAGAACCATTCAATACATAGCCCAATTTTTTTATATGAATTGGATTGCTTCCAATGTTGCTAAATCAAAAAGCTATAAGTTGATGCTTGAAGCTGTTGGAAATTATGGTCCGCGCCTTAAAGCTCCAAGTTATCATGAGTTAAGAGTTCCATTCCTTAAAAATGAGTTAGAGCTAACAAAGGATATGTTGAAAGGTCATGATGAGGAAAGGGTGAAATATGGATGCTCAATAATGTCAGATGGTTGGACAGATAGGAAGAATAGGACATTGATTAATTTCATGGTAAATTGTCCAACTGGGACAATGTTTGTGAAGAGTGTTGATGCTTCTGCATACCTGAAGACGATGGAGAAAGTATATGAGCTATTGGATAGTTTTGTAGAGAAGATTGGAGAATAAAATGTTATTCAAGATGTGATTGACAATGGAATTAATTATGTTTTAGCTAGTAAATAACTATAAATTACTCAAATTTCCTATTACTTCCTTTAATATTTGGCTACTCATCTAATTTTATTTAATTTGGCTCTTTTTGAGCAAACTACTTCAAGCTAAGAGGAATAATCTCTTTTGGACTTGTCGCAACCGGAATCACAACGGGATGACGAAACTGCAAAGATAAATAAAATGAAAACAGTTGAGAATGAAAATGGAAAATGGAAATGACGGATGAATGACAGATGACGAATGATGGAAAGAAAATGATATAATGGATGAAAATGAGGATTAAGTCAATGAGAAATAGTTTAATGGAGTCGCCACCAATATTTATTTTGAAATGGAAAAATATTGGGAAAAAACCATTCTTATTACTTAAAAAAAAAAAAGAAAAACAAAAAATGGCCTACAAGAACCAGATTTGAGTTCGGGAGTCGATTATGTATAGGGAAGGCTTGGAACTTAATCCTACTGCACCCCTAATATGTTCGTCCTTTAGACAGTTACCTTAAATAAATTGTGCAAACTAATAGTACAGACAATGTTTATTTTACCCTTCAAACACAAGATTGATAGTAATTGATTATTCATAAAAAATGGAAAAACTTCATTTTTTTATTATTTTTAGATTTTTTTTTAATTTTTAGAAAACGATATTTTTTTAATTCAAAAAATTATTTTATTTTAGGACAAATAAGGATACAATAGTTATTGACAAATGGAAAAAAAAATTGAGAAAAATTAATTTTGGTTTGACTTGCGCTCCTACGTATCCTTTGGTGCAACGAGGAACTCAAAACCACATAGTTCTTTAAAAAATAATTGTGTATTGATTAATTTTATTTATGAAGGTATATTTTTTTTATATAAATTTATAGCAAATTTTTTTTAAGAAAATGAAAAGAAAGATATATTAATTTTTATTTATTATTAATGTCGAATCCTACTAGCGTTTCTAGCATAACCTAATGAGACCTCAAGAGTTTCGGGAAGAGCTTAATTGATCGATACTCCAATCCTCTCCTGATATTTCTGTCATCATCCTATTTCAATTTATTTTATTAATATAAAATCCTAACTAAAATGATAAAACTAGAGAAAGTTACTGTTGTAATATTTAATCGAGTGTTGAAATATTTCTATAGTGGTATCATGACCATACAAATCAATTCTATTTTGTGTATAATAAAATCATTAAGATACTTTATTTTAATTTGATTTTTAAAATCAATTTTCACCAGTGATCCTGATAAAACCTAAATTTTAAGAAGAATTTATTTGATCGGTGCTTCAATCTTCTCCTATTTTCTTTAATCTTTGATCGATTACTTTAATAATATAAATGCAAATATGACTTAAATGGGAACTGAAAATAAATAAAATAAAAAATATTCATGAATTAGAATGGATAAGCATCAAAATAGAGCATACAATATAACTACGGTAAGATTTTGTTGAGAAAATTCATAACCCCATCAGCATTCCTGATAAAGTTATAAAAATTCTCATATCTCAGGAAAGCCAAAACATTACCACCATTGCAGTTAGTTTTGATTAACCATCATCGAAATAAAATTTATCTCATGAGAATCATTATTGAAATAGGAAAGGAATAAAAAAAAAAAAGAAACAAATAAAAGAAAGAAAACAATCGCCCAAAAGGACGTAAGGCCATGCTTTTTTTTTTTTTTTTTTACCTTTTTATCCAATTAAAAGCATGACTATTTTAATAGAAATCTCTAAGGAATATTGGACCTCAAGAGGCCTCAGCCCATGGGTTCACTAACAGGTTAAACTTCAATTAAAACAATAACAACAAGGTGCGTTTTAATATGCACTGTGTTAAAAATGGTGTACCATGTACCATGTGATCCAATGGGTTAGATGTTCAGGTGTATCTATAGACCTACTTTTTGTGGTATATCATAAAAATTACTCTCTCAACGTCCAAGTTGGAATAGGATTTTTTGGTGCCCGAGTTCCGATATTATGCTAAGTTTTTTATTTTACTAGCAAACTCAACGTCCAAGTTGGAACATGATTTTTTACCCCCGAGTCCAATATTATGCTCACATCGAGGTCCGATCTTATGCTAGGTTTTTTTATTTTACTAGCAGACTCAACGTCCAAGTTGGAACATAATTTTCACACGAGTTCCGATCTTATGCGAACAACAGCTTACTCCCACATCGGACCCATCCTCCGAGTTGAAGTAGGATCTTTCGCATGAGTTCCGATATTACAACCGAGGACTCCTACAGTGCATCACCTGATTTAAGTGCATGGTTAGTCCAACAGCTTAGATGGAAGACAACTCCAACGTGTTTGATGCACCATGATTAACATGGTGCATTACCATGATTAACATGATGCATTAGGGACAGTACTTAAAAACAAATATATGAAAAGTAGGGAGAATGAGATCGTGGTTAATAAAGCGAAGAAGGTTCTGGCACATTTTGGCGAAAAGGGTTCATGCAAGTACACAGGGGAGCAAAGTGGTGGTGACGCGGGGGTGGTTCCAACGGCGGTGACTCACGGCAAGGTGGTGGCAGCGGCTTCTGCGTCTGGTCTTGGCTATGGTGGATTTGCTACCCTATTTTTTCTTTCTTGTTTTGTTATAGATTGGTATTGTTATTTAGTTTTGGGGCCCCTGTTCATGTTTGTTTTCCCAGAAAAAGGATTGGTTCTGAGGTGGGCATTATGCTTGGTGGACATTAAACTCCTTTGTTCTTGTTTTGATGCTTCCTTCTCCTTTTATTTGTTTTTTCTTTTTAGATGATAAATAAATGAAAAAAGGTGTGTTGTGTGTGAAAATACACTTGTGTTGTGTGTGTGTGTGAGTGTTTATTTGTCCAGGTTAGGTATTAGTTACTAATTGTTAGATGAAGGTTATCTGTTGCATTCTTTGCTTTGGATTTAGAACAAGTATGTCCAAGTATGTACATATGTTGTTAGTGTGCTTGAGTGTATCATGATGCTATTGTTCAGTTGATAAATCAAATGACAATTAGGCAAATGCACTATTCATTTCATATCATATAATCAAAGGATTTAGATTAAATTGCAAGAATCTCTTACTTATTTTCAGCCTTCAAGAAAGAGTCTTCACCTTCTTATTCTTCTCTTCTTACTCACCCAAGACTCCTTTGTTCTAAAATTATTTTTACTGAAATCTTCTCTGCATCTTTCGTTCCCTTTCCTTCCTTCTTGTGTTGTATTTTCTCTACTCTATTGCTCACTTTCTCTCCGAGGAGCTGTCTGTACCCCTCTCTCTGCTTCTATCGGTGTTCATTGGCTTGTTCTTCCCCTTTTATAATGTTATTGCACCGCCCAAACTATGCAAGTTGCACAACTTGCTGCTGCTACTAATTTTTTTATTTTATTTTCTTATTTTAGTTTATTTTATATTTATTTTAGTTCTTGGATTGTTAAGATTTGGGTTGAAGCTCAATTTTTGGCCAAACAAATGATGCCTTTGGGCAGATTGAGTTTTTTTCCAAAATTTTCTTCGTTTTTTTTTTCTTTTTTGTATTCAGGAAATTTTTATTTATTTTTTCATTTTTTATAATATATATAAAAAAATACAATGATAAAAGAGAATGAAAAATAAATAGAGTATGAAATAAGAAGAAGCCAATTAAGAGAGTAGGTGCATAAAAAATTAGAAGATTCAAATTTAAATTGCAATAAAAGGATTTTTTTTTTATTATGGTGTTTACAATGAAAACTAATAATAATAATAAAAAGAGAACTTTTTTGAAACTCAGTCAAAAATTGGGTGCTGACAGGACTCTATGTGCTGCACATTGTGTAGACTTAATGTTGGAGGACATTGGAAAGGTTCCTCGAGTTAAGAAGACAATACAGAGAAGCATTAGTCTTGTGGGTTTTATCTACAACCACATTTTGGCATTGAACACAATGAGGAAATTTACCAATAAGATGGAGTTGTTTAAGTATGGAGTAACAAGGTTTGCTACAACCTTCCTTACACTACAAAGGTTGTACAAACAAAATAATAATCTTAGATGCATGTTCACCTCAGATGAGTGGTTGAGTTTCAAGACGGCTAAAGAACCTAAGGGGAAGAAGGCAGGTAATATTGTGCTCAGCACAACATTTTGGAATGATGTTGTGTACTCTATTAAATTTATGGGGCTTCTTGTGTATGTTCTTAGGCTTGTTGATAATGAGAAAAAGCCTGCAATGGGATACATTTATGAAGCAATGGATAGGGCTAAGGAAGCCATTCAAAAGTCCTTCAAGGATAATGAAGCCAAGTACAAGGATGTTTTTGCTACTATTGATAGGAGATGAGACTCACAACTTCATCATCTATTACATGCAATTGGCTATTTCCTAAATCTTGAGTTTTACTATCCCAATGTAACAAAGATTGAGAGTGATCATGACGTAATGGATGAACTTTATAAGATTATTAATAGGTTGATATCGTATGAAGACTTGGCCGAAAAGGTTACAAATGAGATCGAAATATTTAAGAGGGCTAGTGGTATATTTGGAAATAGGATGACAATAAAACAAAGGAACATAGTGGTTCCTAGTAAGAATTAAGAAATATGTACTTAATTCTTGATAAATTTAGTTTCATGATGTTTCTTAGTAACGGTGATTTCCTGATTATTGAATCACAACTAAATGGTGGAGGAAGTATGGAGCATGCAATCCTAACTTGCAACAATTTGCAGTCAAAGTGTTGAACCTAACTTGTAGTTTAACGGAATGTGAGCATAATTGGAGCACTTTTGAGCATGTAAGCAAATGTAAATAATTTTCCTTTGCATAGTTTCATGCTTTTATTTAATGATTTTAAAATTAACATTTTTGTATAATTTATAATATGAATATCATATATTTATTCTAAAAAAAGGAGCAAGCTTGAGCATCAAAAGTTGCAAGACTTGGTATTCATCAAGTATAATTGAACTCTTAAATAGCGCTTTAACAGCCAAGATGAGATTGATCCTATTCTCCAAAAAGGTATTGATAATGGCAATGAATGGTTGCTGGGAGAAATGGGTGCTAACACAAAAGATGCTGAAAAAGAATTCGTTTTTGGTAATGATAGATTGACTTAGGGAGATGTTTCTGCTATAGTTGGGGCTAAGGATCCTCCAAGACATACTAGGCTTGTTACAAATTGAAAAAGAAAGTATCAAAGCATTCTCTTTCAAGAAGAGGGAAGGAGCCTATTCAAGAGGAAGCAGAATTTGATGATAAGGAAGACTCAAAGGAGGGGCAAGAAGAGATTTATAAGTCTAGTAGTGAAGAAAGTGATGGAGAGAACAATGTGGTGGAGGATGATGATGATGATGATGATGATGATGAATGATTTGTAGAACGCTTTGTTAGTTTTAGAGAGTAAAGACTTAGGTTTAATTAGGATTTGTTGTTGTCTTTTATATTTTGCTGTCCTTATACTATTTGATGGTGCTATTTTTCTTTTTTTTTGGCTGCCCTTAGAACTAGATGTTTATGCATTGAATTGATGGTGATTGCATGTTTTAGACTACGGAATGGATTATGAATTTTCATCATTGATGTGAATGAGTTTAATTGTGGATGATTTCTTATTTTTGAACATTTATGTATGTTATATAATTTGCATGATAATTATATATATTTTTATCAAATAGCAACTGGAACGCTATCCACTATCCCGCTATAGCGTTTTTGGGGCCGGCCGCTATGCGCTGCTATCCATGTTTGACAATTATGTTTGTAACAAGCTTGGCACATATGACATAGATGTGGGGGGAAGTGTTAGAATTAAACAAATGCTGGTTATGTGGTTTTACATATTCCTGGCTCTTACTTTAGTGTGCTTTATGCTTAGTTCCTAGTATACAATGCTTAGTTCCTAGTACACAATTATTCTTGTATGTCTGTTGTATATAGTATATATACATATATATGTGGACTGATGGAACACACATTTTCTCTACATTTCTATAACCTCTTTCCCTTCCCGCATGTCATCATCTCTCTATTTTTCTGTAGGATCAGTCATTATTTGATTGTGTCACATCATCAAGTCATTTTTTTTTTCTGCGTTGGCATCGTTAAATTTTTGGTTAGCTTCTATAACTTCTATATCAGGAACATTATTCCTTGGGAGAAATTATAAATATTGGAATAGTAATACTCTTCAACCAAAAGTGAAGATGGAGGAATGGCTTGGAGCGCTACAACGTTAGTATGGTATCTATCTTGTTCACGAACCAAAGACAAGAAGTAATAATTACGAAAATATATTATAATAGTTGGGTAATTATGTTCTGTACTCAGAAGGACAACAAATCATACAAGTGGATAACCAATGCAATGGTAAAAATTGACGAGTCAATGCAGAAAAAATGACTTGATGCAGTGCAAACAAACAAGTAGTTGTAGAGAAGAACAGAGAGAGGCTATAAAAGGTGGAAAGGGGAGGAGGGGGATATTTAGTCGCGTTACTAACAGGTTGTTTTAATCTTGGCCTATAATATTGATCTAAGGCTCATATCTCACAATAAACAAATCATCTGATGTGATACATTTCTTATATATATATATATAGAAAGTCACACAAATTAAGTTCAATTTCAGTGGATTTAATTATTGGATCAAATCCCTCAATTCAAATAAAATCAATTAATTCCACCTCTTAATTAATGCAAACACAGTGGAAACTACAGGGCTTAAATTTTTTCTAAAGGCCCATTCGTAAAGTGAGCGCTAATATTTATTGAAATTAAAAATTGAAATGTATAGTTAATTACAGTTATTCATATCATACCTCAGATCCAATAGAGAAAATGGAGTAAATGGAATAAAATACCTCCTTAAAGTCATTTCGAAACTCTTTGATGGAAGAAATAGCCACTGTAGCAGCTTCATCATAAGGGTAGCTGAAACAATGCAGCATTATGCAATTGTTATGAAAAGCTTAAGGTGTACTGGAAAATCAAAAGGGGCAATTACATTTGAGGGCCAAGAGATTGAATTTATAAGGGTGCTAACAGATTGATCATCATAACAAATAGCATGGCTTCGATATCATAAATGGTCAGCTGTTGTGTTATTTTATGAGTAAATTTTATTTTTTGTTTCCAATGACTAAACTTCTAAAATGAATAGCCATGATCATCCTTTCAAATGACAAATTCATACTGTCAGAGATCCTTAAATATAATTCTCCCAAAAGCAAATCAGAAGTGCAGCCACGTTGCCTATCCCTAATGAAAGAACATCACCTTAGGACTCCATCATGAAAGACAAATAAGATCACATCCCAAGGTATGCTACAGCAGCACAAAGTTTGACACTAGTCTTGCTGTGTGATGATTATTGATAATCCAAACATTGAGGATAAATACAAAAAAATTAGATTAGCAGGAGGAATATTAAAATAAACCTACCCATAAACACCACATGATATGGCTGGGAATGCTATATACTGAATGCTGTTCTCTTTTGCGACCCTCAAACTATTCCTGTAAATCAATTTGAGAATATACTAACATCTCAATCAAGTGTAATGACAGTGAACTAAAACACAAATAGAATAAACCATTTTCAGATTCAAAGATGACAAAGAATAGCTGCAAAGGTACGACGGGTAAAAAGGCTACCTGTAAGCACTTGCCAGAGAGGCAGCAGGATTACTATCCGCATAATAGATTGGTCCAACAGTATGAATAACATGAGACGCAGGAAGCTTAAAACCTCTGCACAATGCACCTCAACAAGTGATGAGTTTATAATAGACAGCCACAACAAGTTATATTATCACTATTATATCATACTATTGAGTTATTTGTATATTATTGCCACCGCATAAGCTGCCTTTTGCTTTTGTAACAGCTTATTTTCATACTCATAAGCTTCAATTTGAACAGCTTAGGTGGTGTTTTCAGAAAACTATTTTAATAAGGTAATCCTAATATGATTATGCTTCATATGTGCTCATTGCACCCAAATAAGCTGGAAACATGCTCATCCAAACGGGTCCTAAATGTAAAACTAGAAGAACTCACGGTGTGATCCTTGCTTCCCCTGTTGGGCAGCGAACTCCGGGCCTGACTACTGGAACATTAAGGCATGCTTGAAGAAGATCTGGGCCTGCAGCTCTATGTATAGCTGAAAGCCATGTAACAGGGTGCCATTCAACGTCAGTTTGGTACACCAATAAATATGGGGATGAGCTCAATACCCGAAAAAACATAAATGGAAAAACTCATTGCTAAAATTTTTAATACTTAACTGACTATAATGGATTTATCATTCCTTTCTGCTTGAAAATATTTGAAAATATTATCAAATTTCAAGTAAGGCATATTTGAGGACAATATTTTTAGAATGTAATCTTTTTTCAAAAAAAGAAAAATTGCATGCCCTGTAGGGAGAGAACTTTTATTTAAAAGTTGTTTTTAGCTCAAAATAAGTTAATACAAACACACATGGTACGAAAATCAGTTACCTCCGTCAGCGCCACCACCTCCAAGCATTCTCTCACTTGCAGGATTTACCTGCACGAGAGCGAATCATGCAAGAAACATATAATTCATTGTTTCAAAACACCATTCTTCAAGTACAAAAAGAGAGAGTAACGTTTTACATACTATTGCGTCAGTGGAGCCATCAATGGACCATTTGGTGATGTCTCCTTTCTGAATGACCAGAGTAGACAAGGGGAAGCGCACCACACTGCTGCCGTCACTGGAAACCCCTGCAGCAGCATCCATTCCAAACGCACGGGAATTTCTCAGGTTAGCGTTCGAATTTAAGCAAAAACTGAGGTTCCTTCGAAGAAACCGGGAACTTTGCGCAGCCAGCACTCCCGAGAAAACCGCCCTTTGTCATCATCACCTCTAGAATCTTGAGGATGCTGACGTTGACGTTGACGTTGACACCCACTTCCATTCCAATAAATGGTTAGAAAATATTTTAATGAGCCGAAAATAAGTATACATTACACTACTCTTATCTTACGGTGTGGTCCCGGTAACTATGCAACCATGGAAAAGTATTATCAGTTGGATGAGTTTGAGTCGTTGGGCGATGATACGATGCCACTGCACCTTATTTTTTTCTCGGTGTTATCTATTTTGTATCTTGACTGGTGGATCGAAGACTTTGACGCTGGGACCCAAGGAATGATACAAATATCAATATTGGAGCCGTTGATCAACAAGGACACGTGGCTAGAGATCCTGAAATTTTTGAAGCAAAATTGCTTGAACGGCAAATGTGCGAAAGAGTGGCAAAGTCCGCAAGGAGTCGGTGTGGCTCAAGGATTATACTCCCTAGTGTTGGCATGAGGAGGGCATATGAGTAATGCGAGTAAGCTCTCTTTTCTCATTTGGCATATCCTTCTTATTCTTCTTTCATTGATCTGATTCTGATTATCATTTCTAATCCTAGGTGACTTAAGCGGATTGGAAGAAATATCTCGTCTAGTTGACCTTACTGATATTTTTCCTTGATTGATTTATGATAGTTGAGCTACATTTATTTGCTGATATAGAAATTATACTGCACACATACTGTTTGTCTTTAATCCCGTATAAATATTTTACCTCAGAGAAGATATAGTTGTATCAATTGGTGCTTCCATTGAGTTACAATGGCTGATGGCACACGGATGAAGGAGATGCAGGCGGACATTAAGAAGCTCACGGAGCAAATGCACGTCCATCAAGGCTAGCTTACGGAGATGCCTCAGGTCTCTCAACATCTCATTGCGCAACAGGAGTAACTTAATGCCATGACCCAAACGTTGGCATCCATCCAAGTTCAATTGGTGCAACATCATGAATCTCCGACGTCTTCCACACATCGTGTCTCTTTTTCTCAACCACATTCCACAGCATTTTCTCAACCACGGCCAATGAAGGTGGATTTTCCACGGTTTTTAGGAGAGGCTGTGATGCATTGGATCTATAAAGCTGAAAGGTTCTTCAAGATCTACGACATTCCGGAGGAGAAGAAAGTAGACATAGCCTCAGTTCATCTAGATGGCAAGGCCCTTCCCTGGGTTCAGATGATGGAGAAAGCCAATCAGGTACCTAATTGGTTTGCTTTATCTATTGTTATTCAAGTTCAATTTAGTCCATCTCAGTTTGATAATCCTAGAGAAGAATTACTTAAACTCTGTCAGACTTCTTCAGGTAGTGAGTATTATGATTCTTTTAATGAATTGGCTACTAGGGCCTATGGCTTGGATGATGCTTTGTTATTGGATTGTTTTGTTGGGGGCTTACACCTGAAATTAAGGAGAGAAGTTAAATCCCGATCACTGCATTCCTTACTTCAAGCTGTATCCCTATCCAAATTGTTTGAGGAGAAGTTCCTTCCTTTACATCTGCCTACTCGATCCCAGAGTTACCCACTATTCCCTAAACCATTAATCCAAGTCCCATCGAAACTGCTAATTGCTGTTCACACCACACCACCAACCAAAACCTCTTTACTAAACACACCATTATTACCAACTTCACCCAAAACCAATACCTTAAAACGACTCACTCCCGCCGATATTCAGTTTAGAAGAGACAAGGGAATATGTTTTACTTGTGATTAAAAATATTCACCCACCTATAAGTGTGCTGCCAAGCATTATTATCTTATCCAATTTGATGAAGAAATTCCAGCTAAAGCTGAGGTATCAACAGAGCAACTTGACAAAGAAGAAGTGGAAATGGGGGACCATTCTCATCACTTATCTTATAATGCAATGAAGGGCACAAGTGGCAGAGGCACTATCCATTTTAAGCGTGTTATTCAGGGCCATGAGCTTCAAATACTACTAGATGGAGGTAGTTCTGACAACTTCATACAACCATGAATCGCTAAATGTTTGTAGTTACCTATTCACGAAGCCCCACATTTTAAGGTGTTAGTGGGCAATGGTCACCAATTGGAATGTGAGGGTGAGGTCCGGTAGGTTCCGGTGCACATTCAAGGGCATTCCATACAGGTTTCAGCCTATGCTCTCCCTATTGCGGCCACAGATTTGGTCCTTGGCACTCAGTGCCAAGCAAAATTGGACACCCATCTGGTGAATTATAGACGTAGATTTATCACTTTTTTTTTTTTTCTAAATGGTGAACTCATTACATTCCAAGGTGAAGGTCCTCTATTACCGAGCTAGGCTCAGTTCCATCAGTTAAAGCGGTTACAAAGTATAGATGCTATAGCGGAGTTGTACACTTTGCAACTTCAAACTCCAGAGGTTTCTGCGGAACATTTATTAGACCTCCCTATAACATTAGAACTTGAACTTTCCATGTTACTGCAATAATACAAAGCAGTTTTTGGGAAACCATATGGTTTACTGCCTTCTCGATCGCATGATCATACTATACTGTTGGCTGCCAATACTCCTCCCATAAAAGTTAGGCCATACTGATGCCCTCATAGCCAGAAGTCAAAAATAGAATGCATTACTGCTGAGATGCTTTCTAAGAGGATTATACAACCAAGCTCCAATCCTTTCTCATCACCTGTGTTGCTAGTTAAGAGGAAGGACGGTACATGGCACTTTGTACCAATTATCGAGCATTGAATGTTGTGACTATTAAAGAC
Source organism: Pterocarpus macrocarpus (assembly GCA_031439585.1). Classification (NCBI taxonomy): domain Eukaryota; kingdom Viridiplantae; phylum Streptophyta; class Magnoliopsida; order Fabales; family Fabaceae; genus Pterocarpus; species Pterocarpus macrocarpus. Next base: position 53,816,276 of record CM062514.1, read on the forward strand.
TCCTTCCCAATGCCAACCATGGATGAATTATTTGGGCGCAACACTTCTCCAAACTAGATTTACGTTCTGGTTACCACCAAATTTTAGTGCAACCTGAAGATCGCTATAAGACAGCATTTCGGACTCACCAAGGACTATATGAGTGGTTGGTTATGTGATTCGGACTCACTAACGCTCCGGCTACATTCCAAGCTCTAATGAATTCAGTTTTTGCTAGCTTTCTACAAAAGTTTGTTCTCATTTTTTTTTTATGATATCCTGGTTTATAGCCCATCATGGAATGCTCACATTGAGCATCTTTCTCAAGTTCTTGCTACTATGAAGAGTCACTCACTATTTGCCAAGCTGTCTAAGTGTTCATTTGGACAGCAGCAAGTGGATTACTTAGGGCATGTTGTTTCTAAAGAGGAAGTTCGAGTGGATGACTCTAAGGTTTTAGCTATTAAACAATAGCTTATGCCTACTTCTGCATAACAGCTAAGAGCATTTCTTGGTTTGGTGAGTTATTATCACAAGTTTATTAAAAACTTTGCTATGATGGCTACACCACTCACTGACCTATTGAAGAAGGATGCATTTAATTGGACGGAATTGTAACAACAGACATTTGCATTGCTGAAAAAAGCTCTTACACATGCCCCGGTTCTGGCTCTCCCAAATTTTTCTAAACCATTTGTTTTGGAAACGGATGCTTCGGGTACAGGGATTGGTGTTGTCCTAAGTTAGGATAACCATCCAATTGCTTTTTTCTCTAAGAAGATTTCCCCACTAATGCATAAACAGTTTGCTTATGCTAGGGAAATGTATTCCATCACACAAGCGATGGCCAAATTCCAACACTATCTTCTTGGACATCGCTTTGTTATTAGAACTGATCACAAGAGTATGAAAGAGATGCAATCACAAGTGATTCAAATCCCAGAGCAGCAAGCGTGGTTGTTGAAATTACTGGGATTTGATTTTACTATTGAATACAAAAAGGGGTTTGATAATCAGGCTGTTGATGGACTTTCCCATTCTTTCATGGCTTTTTCAATGCCTCAATTTGACTTCCTTACACAATTGCAACAAGAATTAAAGGAGTATGACCCGTACCAAGAACTCCTAACAGCTGCAACGTCAAGTTCTTTTCTACAGAAGAAAAATGGGTTCTGGTTTTGGGATGGGAAATTAGTGATCCCTGCCAACTCTGACATTCGATCTGTGATACTTAAAGAAATCCATGACTCCACATTGGGGTGGGCATGCATGAATGAAGAGGACTTTAGCCAGAATAGCCGCTCAATTCGCTTGGAAAGGAATGCAAAATGAAGTCAAACGTTATGTCAAGAACTGTCAGATTTGTCAATAGGCAAAGTATAGCACACAACCAACTGCAGGACTTATGCAACCCTTGCCAATTCCAGAAAATATATGGCAAGATATTGCTATGGATTTTGTCACAGCTCTACTACCCTCACATGGATGCACCGTTATCATGGTAGTGGTGGATAGACTCTCACAATTTGCCTATTTTATCCGATTACCATCAACTTTTACGACAAAGATGGCTGCTGAAGCATTTGTTCAGCATGTTGTGAAAATACATGGCATTCCACAGTCAATTGTCTCAGATCAGGACAAACTCTTTACTAGCCGATTTTGGCAACAACTGTTCCAGCAACAAGGCACAACATTAAAGATGAGCTCTTCTTACCACCCACAAACGGATGGCCAAACTAAAGTTCTTAACAGATGCCTTGAGATGTACTTGCGCTGCTATACCTAACAAAATCCCAAGGATTGGTACAAGTTATTACCATGGCCAGCATATTGGTACAACATAGCCTTTCATTCGACCATTGGCACGACACTTTTCAAGGCAGTGTTTGGGCGAGATCCTCCACAAATAATAAGATATGAGCCTGCTACTAGTGATAACCCTGCGGTTCAGTAGCAATTACAACAGCAGGATGAGATACTAGTGCAGTTGAAGCTCAATCTCACAAAAGCACAATAGCGCATGAAACTTTTAGCTGACAGTAAGAGGCGTGACTTAGCATTTCAAGTAGTTGATTATGTGTTCGTGAAACTGCAGCCATACCGCCAGAATTCAGTGGCATTGCGTAAGAACCAAAAGCTTAGTGTGCGTTATTTTGGTCCATTTAAAATCCTAGAATGCATTGGTCCAGTTGCTTACAAATTGGAATTGCTTGCAACTACCAAAATCCATCCAGTATTTCATATTTCACTTCTTAAGAAGTGTGAAGGAAGTCCCAGCAAACAAGTGATTCTAGAACCTCTATTGACTACAGATACAGGACCGCTTTTGCAACCTGAGGCTATCTTAGATCAATGCCGGATCCTTCAAAATGGTGACTAGACTTCAGAGGTACTTGTTCAGTGGTAGGCATTACCAAGGGAGGAGGTATCCTAGGAGAATGCAGTTAACATTCAGCGGCTTTATCCTTCCCTTAGCCTTAAGGACAAGGCCAGTTTCAAAGGAGGGTGTATTGATACAAATATCAATATTGGAGCCATTGATCAACAAGGACACATGGCTAGAGATCCTAAAATTCTTGAAATAGAATTGTTTGAAGCGGCAAATGTGAGAAAGAGTAGCAGAGTCCGCAAGGAGCCGGTGTGGCTCAAGGATTATACTCCCTAATGTTGGTGTGAGGAGGGCATTTGAGTAATGTGAGTCCCTACCTCACTCTGCACCTAAGCTCTCTTTTCTCATTTGGCATATCCCTCTTATTCTTCCTTCATTGATCTGATTCTGATTATCATTTCTAATCCTAGGTGACTTCAGCAGATTGGAAGAAATATCTCGCCTAGTTGACCTTGTTGATATTTTTCCTTGATTGATTTATGATAGTTGAGCTCCATTTATTTACTGATATAGAAATTATACTGCACACATACTATTTGTCTTTAATTCTGTATAAACATTTTACCTTAGAGAAGACACAGTTGTATCAAGGAACTAGCTAGCAAATTTGGTTTGTTCGTCTCTGTCTCTTCCCCATTTTCGCTAAGCCGCTTTCTTAAATGCTCGTCACCACCGATCAATGAATATTATGCACTTTGCAATTGGATGGCACAAATTGTGAGGTGTATCGATACTAATTATTTATCTTGCATTATAATAATTTTTTAATTTTAGTTAAATTTTTAAAAATAAGATTAAATTTATTTTAAAATGAATCAAAATTTATTTATATAATTTTGAAATTATGAAGAGTATCTTAAAAAAATTCTATTTGACTTTAGGATAATTTTGTTTAATTTCAGAAATATATAGATAAATTGGAAAAATATTTTATCATACTTTGTAATTGTTAAAAATATTTTTTAAAAAAATTGTTTAATTTTAGGATCATGCAGATAAATTTTAATTATTTTTAAAATGTATCTAACCATATTTTTTAAATTTAACTAAAATTAGAGAATTACTATAATATATTATATCGATACACCTCACAATCTTTATCATTAGATTGCAAGATGCATGATACTCATTGATTTGTTAAGAGCATCATAGCATTCACTTTTCTCTAATCCAAAACAAGATGAGAAGATCTTAGTTTGATGTGCCTATCTCTATGTTTATTATGGTTTACCCACATCTAGGGATGGAAATTGACAAATAAACTAGACTTCACTGCTAATAGGTAGGGTAGGCTTATGTTGCAATCTCTCAACCTAAGCCTCCCTATGGCTTATTACATAATTTTTTTAGGTTTCAGCTAGCCTGTTTAGAAGCCTATCTTAGCCTAAAACTTGTTTATAAAGTGTGCAATTTAAAAATTTTAAATAGGCTACAAAGCCAAGAGGTTAAACAAATCAAATACACACTTCTGCTCTCAAACAAGCTTAGCTTGCAAATATACCTAAAAAGACCACTAAACAATTATGTATTTTTCCATAATGATAAATCCAAACTACATCTACTATGAAAATTACAATAAATCAATTCAAACTATCCAAAATACACATAATGTAATCACTCAACAATATAACACCAAATACAACACAAATTCACACTAATTTTGATCAAAGCAAAGAATAGCCAATAACTCTTTAACAAAGCATCAAATCTTTAATATAATTTCTGTTTCTTCTTCTTGTAATACTTTCTAAGTGAGGCCACGTTCCATGTGCACAATAGATCTTGTTGCTAGCTACTTAGCTCTACCAAAGCCACTGACAATCATTTTAAATGTCTATTTTGCGCGATTTTGATAGATAACAAATGAGCTTCAAAATACTTAAAATTATAATAATGGTTTGCCTTGAGTAATAAGCAATAGGACATGATTTAAAGCTCACTATTTGCATAAGGAATTAATGGAAATTGATCGATAGCTTAATATTTCATTGTTTCTTAAGATGATTCTGTACTTTCATGACAAAATATTGAGGGCAAGAAGCCTCTGTCTATCAAGAAAAACATCTCAAACCATGAACTTGCAAGTTTTAAAGCTCACTTAGTCAAAGAAGATTGATTGAAGATTGAGAAGACAAAAATATCTTCTAAACAAGGTTTAGAAGGATGTACTACAAGAAGAATGCAACCATTAGAAGGGTACCTCACCCGAATGATGTCATTAGAATAGTTCATACAAGTGGATCATCTACGAAAAATTGTTTCTCAAGCTCAAGATTGAAGTATATGAATTATCCAAAAGAGGTGAAAAAGCCTAAAGGGCATTGATAATAGTACAAAGTACAGTTGTCACAATTAGCTAGTTTTCCAGAAATGGCTACCTGACATGTTGATGGAATAAAAGCTTCCCAAATGTTGAGTGAAAACAAAATAACTCCTAGAAGATAAGAAATGTTATTTTGCCCACTTCCCTCCCGACATATACAATGGACACTGTATGGAAAATGCAAAATGACAAAGCTTGCTATATCCGCATAGCAGGTAAAATACTTATGTCTTCAATTTGAAAAATATTTAGGGGATGCATATTTTGTGATGTAGTACGAGACGTATACGGAAAAAATGAGCAAAATAACAAAAAATGCTTGGATAATGGGTCCCACATAGACATTTTTATTTTTGTTCAATTTTTTTTATCCAAAAACTTATCAACATTTTTCAACAATACGCTGGTAAGTTTTGCATTTTGTATATATATATATATACAAAACTTATTAGCATCTTGAACAATATATATATATATATATAGCATCTTGAACAATACGCTGGTAAGTTTTGCATTTTGCATATATGCAAAACTTACTAGCGTTTTAAAATAATATGTTGATAACTTTCTGAAAAAAAAAAAGTTGAACAAAAGTAATAATGATCATGTGAGATCCATTATCCGAGCATTTTTGTTGTTTTGCTCACTTTTTCTGTATGCATCGCGTACTGTGTTGCAAAAAATGCGTCCTCCTATCACTACTACTTCAATTTAACAAAAATGAAAATAAACATCTTGAAAATGAGAAGAAAAGCCACATCTTTGTTCCCCTCTTTCCCCTACACCCCCAAAGAAGCCAAATGCTCACTCTCACTCTCGAACCTGTCGTTATCTCACCTCTCACCTTACTCTAAAATAGAGGACAAAATCGAGCACGTCGAACCAAAACCCTCTCGACCTCAATCGATATTCCTCGTTTTCTTCTTCGCATTGTTCCATTTGATTTGCATTGCCAAGTCAAATTCCGCTGCCAAGCCCCTCAGCTTTCACGCTCCTCCTTCTTCCCTCGTCACTATAGTTCACATTGTCTACATTGAGAAGGCTCAGGAAGAGGACCTTGAGGCTTACCACATCTAAACTCTCTTGTTGTCCTTGGTAGGTGCGTGATTGTGAGTCCCTTGCCTAGGTTCCTTTTTTTTTCTTTTTTTTTTTTTGTGAGATAATTAAGCGAATTAGAGATGAAGATAAAAGCGAGGGGTATCATTGACCATGTGATTGAATTCAATTTTTTTTTCATTTTATAATTGGGTTGTTGATTGTAGTGAGAAGGCTGCAAAGGAGGCTTTGTTGTAAGTTACAAGTCTGCAGCTAGTTGGTTCTCTACTAAGCTTACTCTAGAGCAAGTTGTTGAAATTTCAAGTAAATTTTTTATTTTTCACTTAAATTTATTTTATTTTATTTTTTTGTTTTTGACCTTCTTCTGGTCAATGATTTTTTTTCTCTTATTAGAAATTTTGTGATGTGATGTGGTTCATTTATGTTAGTTCTTATTTTTAGCCTTTTGGTTAATGATTTTCTCTTTGAAATTTCCCTTATGTTTTGTGTTATCGATTTCATCTTATCTTTGTTTTGGGTTTTGATTTGCAGTAGTTTGTGGCATGATATTCTGATAAATATATATATATATATATATATATATATATATATATATATATATTTATTTATTTATATTTCTAGATTACTTCTAGATTTGGGTTGCATGGTTTGAACTTGGACTAGTTAGAGCAGTTGCATGTTGTGACTGAATTTGTAAAATTGTTGATACAAGTGTCACTTAGTTTTCGCTAACAGCAATGATCCAACAATTAATCCAACCACAGTAAACAAGATAACACAAAAACCAACTAAAAACATGTTTGGTTAACTTATGCTTTTTTTAGCTAAATGCTCTTTATGCAACATTTTGAATTCATGTTTGCATTTGCATACCATTAGCCCCAAGATGACTATTCTAATTCCTTTCCATTTCCAATGTTTAAAGTGAGAGTAGATGTGTCTTGCAACTAGGTCCTACTCTAATATTTGCAGCAGCATTTGTTGCTGATTTTGTGCATGTCATGCATGTGAAGTTATGTTATATTTTCATTTTATGTGTAGTTTTCTATTGTTAATTATTTTTCTGTGCATATAGGTATATGTTGATACAACTGAAGGAAGAAAAGTCTGCACCTATTACAAACTAGCATCAATTCCTATACTGCTTATCATAGATCCCATCACTAGTCAAAAGATGGGATCTTGGTTTAGAATGGTTCAACCTGAAAGCTTATTAGAAGTATGTGATAGAACCTTATACCTTGCAATGATGGTAGCTTTTACTAGGGAAACTCTAAAACATTATTCAAATTATTAGCCTGGGACCTGGTTGTCTTGTTATAATTATTGATTTGAAGAGCCTTGTGCTTTGCTTTAGGGTCTATTAACATTCCTTGATGTAGGCCCCAAGGATCATCACAAGACCTTGTGGTCCTTATCTACAAGCATCCTAGAGGCAGTTCTAGCCCACCTAAAACTAAAGGCTTGTTGCTAGTTTCTATCTGTGTTGCATTCTGTTAGTGTTAGGATGACTTGATATTTAAGGTATCTTTATTGCAATATTTACTTATTTACTTCTTCCTATTTATCAACACTCTGAATTAATTAAGATGGAAGTTACCCACTCCCTATATTCAACTTCTGATCATGCTATCATTAGCATATTTTTCATATCATCGTGATAACTTGTTTGATGTTGCAGCCACAGTGGATTCAAATGAGAGTAAAGATAAGGATAAGGAAATTCATAGAGCTCTAGTAGCATCCATGGAACGCATGAAAGGATCAAGTGCAGCGGGTGGAAGTGATAAGGATACAATTTTGTTGTCAGCCAGCAAGAAACAACCTTGCCTAAATGGCCTACATATCTAGCCCTTCCTGAGGAACCTAAGGCTGAAAAAAATCTCCTGTGCAGAGTTGGTGTTCGGCTTCCAGATGGACGCCGAGTTTAGTGTAACCTCTTACGCACTGATCCAATTCAGGTAACACATATTGCTGTCATAGACATGTAGGAGTCCATTCAATGGTATGTTCTCATTTGTCTAATAGTTAGTCTTCTGATTTCATATGATTTTTGTATGTTGTACATTTTCTTTCCCCTTGGAAGAATTGTTGGATATGATTTTATATATGCTTATGTTTATACCATGTCACACTATTTGGAATGGAGATTATTGTGGAATATAATTATGTGTGCATGTGTAAGAATCTTGATTATTTCCCAAAAACAGCTTTCTTTCTTGCTGTTTCCAATAATCAATATAATCTGGTATATTTGGTAAACAATGAGTATAATCTTTAGCTTATTTTAACTATACTAGAAACAACTTTTTTCAAAAAGTATTATTTTTGAACATTTTCATTATAAGCTAAAGTTTATGATAGTTTTATCAAATTAATCTTACGTATCAAATATCGTATAATAAAACAAATCCTTTGTATCTTTTTAGTAATTTAATATATGTAAGCAATGTTTTTTATACAATTTAAATAAAACAACCTACTATAAAATCACTTTTTAGTTAATACATCCAAACATAAAATTCATTTTATCATAATCAATTATAAAGAAAATCATTATACATCTAATTGATTATTAAAATAATTTTAATTTAACAGCTAATATGAACCCACCCTAAGTTTCTTACCATATTTTTATTAGTAAATTTGTGTCCATGTTGGTTGTTAGTTTTATTTGTCTAGTTCATTATTTTCTGATTGTTGTTTTGTTTCTTTTGAAGTTGTTGTGGTCATTCACTGCTGCTCAATTGGATGAAGATTAAACAAGGCCATTCAAATTAGCACAAGCAATTTTTGGAGCATCTAAAGTTCTGGAATATGAAAGGAATTCAACCTTTGAGGAATCAGGGCTTACCAACTCTATGATCTCAGTGACTTACGACTGAGTTCAAAGTCATTGCTTGGTTAAGTTTATAAGACCTTGAAGAATTTTTATTGGTGATTCCCATCTATACATCATCCCTTATTTTCATATTTTGAAATGATGAGGATGGTTTATGATCAAAGAGTAAGGGATGTTTTATTTTAACAACTTGTGTATATTTTATGAATATGAATGATTGGTTAAATTTTAATTAATGGAAATATATCAATGTTTTATTTTTTAACTATTTTTTGGTACAAAGAAATATATCAATGTTATTTGTACTCTCTCTTCTCCCCATTGGATTTTTAAACTGTGCAAGTTTCATATGACAAAATGTTGATGGAGGTAAATTGGCAATCAATCAACATATGTTTCAATTTGTTTTTAATTGAGAAATCTCACTGTAAAGTTTAAAATAATTCTCCAAGGATTGAATTATTAAGGGTGTATTTGTCTGAACTTCAAAAAGAAAATACTCTTATAATGTATTTTTTTTATAATGTAATTAGTTGACAATTATATACATTAGGTAGCAGTATGTGGTAGATAATATTTTTGTATACACAATTGTATAATCCACATATTTTATGAAATATACTATTGACATTTTTATGTATCAATCATGTATCAAAGATTAAAGTTATGGAACAGTCAATTTTAGTTGCATACTTATAGGGAACATGTGGTCTGTTGGCAATAAAATTTGCTCAAATGAACCTGAATACAAGATGGAATTAGTGTTACACTAAACAAGTAACTTTTCATTGTTGTGCACTCATTTAGTAACCTTGTTACAAATGTTCATAAATTTATTTAGGGTGTTGGCAACTCATTGAGAATGCTGGTAACTTGTCAAGTTTTCAAGATTTGAAAGGTATTAGAATTTTTTAACTAATTTTTTGTTAGAGAACAAATCAAAGGGACTTCTTGGACTATAAATTGATGAAGGAGACCTAAATATAATATGGAATTAGTGATACAATAGCTAAGTAGCTTCAGATATATTTGAACTTGGTTAGTAACTTGGAATTAAAAGCTGGTAACTTTGGTCAAAAAAACTAGTAACTTTTGAAGAAAGCTAGTAACTTTTTAGGTTTGGAATTTTAAATGTATTAGGATTCTTGAATAAATTTGTGTTATCCAAAAAGAGGACTCCTCCTAATCATATATTGATAAAGGGACCCTGAAAATAGCATGGAAATAGAGATGTAATACCAAAGAAGCATAATTTCTTTTCCTACATGAGGTTAGTAACTTGGGCTCAAAAACTGGTAACTTCTAGAGAAAGTTGATAGCTTTTCAAATCATGGAAATTTATGAAATATTGAGGTTCTCAGATAACTTTGTGTGATCGAACAAGTTTCAAGGACTCCCTATGATTATAGATTGATAAAGAGAGCTTGAACACAGCATGGAAATAGAGTTATAATACCTAAGAAGCATACTTTTTTTCCTATACTAGGTTGGTAACTTTAGTTCAAAAAGATAGTAACTTTTTGAGAAAGCTAATAACTTTTCAAATCATGGGAATTTAGTAAGTATTGGGGTTCTTGGATAAATTTGTGAGATCGAACAAGTTTGAAGGATTCCATATGTTTAGGCTTCCTTTATCAATCTATAATCATAAGGAGTTCTTCAAACTTGTTCGGCCACACAAATTTATCCGAGAATCCCAATAGTTCCTAAATTCCCATGACTTGAAAAGTTACTAACTTTTTTGAGAAGTTACTAGCTTTTGGAACTAAAGTTACTAGCTGTTGAGCCTAAGTTACCAAACAAGAGCAGGAAAAAAATGCTTCTTAGGCATTGCAAAACTACTTTCATGCTTTGTTCAAACTCCTTTGATCAATCTATAATCATAGGGAGTCTTTCAAATTTGTTTGTTTACACAAATTTATTTGAGAATCCCAATACTTCCTAAATTTCAATGACTTAAAAAGTTACCAGCTTTTCAACTCCAGTTACCAACTAAGTGCAGGGAAAAAAATATACTTCCTAGGCATTGTACCTCTATTTCCATGCTTCATTCATGCTCTATTTATCAATAGATAATCATAAGGAGTCCTTCAAACTTGTGTGATAGCGTAGACTTACCTGAGAACCCTAATACTATTGGAATAGATAACATGAGAAAGAGGGTTGAATCGTGTTCTTTTCAAATTTTTAAAATAACCTAAAAGTTGAAATTGAAAATCTATCTCAAGTCCTAGACTTCGATTATGGAAGTGTTATGTTAGTTAATAAAAACTTATTTATTTAAATTAAAAAAGGAATGAACAAATTGATGTAAAAATGCAGATAGAATAACTTATATGATCAAGATAAAATGCTAATTAGCTAAGGAAGAAACACACGAGATTTTTATACTGGTTTGGCTAACCACTTACTTACTTCTAGTCCCCAACACTTTGATGAGATTTTATAAAATTTGAATATTCTTTGCCCAAGCTTCTTACAACAGAGTAGTCTTTTCTCAAGCCTCTCCAAGCTTTATCTCCAGTATTTTTTGTTCTAGCCTCTCCAAGCTCTACCTAACCACTACCGGGTCTATGTACAAGTTTTGAGATTTGAAAACAATTTGTGAACACTCACACTAACTCTCTTTATAGAGGGTACACAATATTTTCTCAGCGTGTGTAACTTCTCTAAACTCTCAAAGAGAGAATCTTATCAAATATAAAGTGGAAGAGAAGATTTTCTATTGAACAAAAGTTACGATGAGTAACTTTCTGGAGGTTCAGAAGGTTGAGAAAGTTGACAATGAGCTCTACAAGCGAAGCGGATATTCAGTCGTTCTAATTATTCTTTCTTCGACTTCCAGCTTTTTATAGACATTGAAATATATCCATTGAAGCTTGCAGACCTTGACTTTTGTAGTTCTCTTTAGACTGCTAGTCTATGACAGGACAGAGAAGCAATATTATAGACATTGAAATATATCCGTTGAAGCTTGCAAACCTTGACTTTTGTAGTTCTCTTTAGACTACTAGTCTATGACAGGACAGAGAAGCAATATTCTTCCTTTTTCTCATTCTACGAAGCTTGTGCAGAGATAGAAAAGTAGCCGTTTGTTGATATACCAACTGTACAGACTTGTCAGCGCTTCTTCTGCATCTTGTCAAATCATGTTTTTGACTTTTTGAATTTGTTTATGAAGCATGCTGAGGAAGCTTTGAAGATATGATATTTCATGAGAAGTATGTTTTTGTGATATCCCTTCTGGATAGGGTCATCCCCTTTAGACAGAGTCATATTTCTAAATTAGCAGAATTTAGCTTTCTAGGCTCGTCTTTCCTTTCTAAAGTGTAGCTTCAACTTTCTGGAATTCTTCTTTTCTGTTTCTAATCAAAATAGCTCGAGATACACAAAGCATATATTCCATATAAAGCATATTCTAGTATAAAGCTATGGACAACGATGCTTTGATGACTTTTAAGCGCTTAAGCCATTTGATTAAATTCTTTTTCATAGAAGAATTTGTTCTTCGAATTAGCTTTTTCATGATAAAAAAGATTTGCTTGTATTCTAATTTGGTATTCATGAAAACCTTAAAATCAATTTAGTTCATAGCCTTGGAATTGCTTCTGAGAGGCATTAGAGCTAACAATCTCCCCCTTTTTGATGATGGCAAATCAGTATTTAAGAAATACTTTTTGTTATCAGAAAAGACCTTTTGAAATAACATGATTTGTTGTTTGGAAAGAAACTTCTTTTTGAAAAGAATGATGAATTCAAAAATCATCATTTTATCATAATACATCATCAAGATGTATCAGAGCAATTTCAAATAAAAGTGTTCTGAATGTTATCAAGTGAAAGCGTATGAATTCAAATATTTATCATAGTACATCATCTAGATGTATTAGAGCAAAAGTTTAAGATAATTCAACTAGGATGCATATGTTCAGAGAATAGCTAGCCAATTATCATCTCAAAACATCAAATAAATATTTAATGAGTATCAAAGCATTTCATTTGAATAGGTATCAGACCATCAAATATCAAGTCAGTTAAGATTATTTGAATAGGAATCGGAGCATTCAATAATTCAAAGTATCAAAGCGCATTCAATAATTCAAGGTTTCAGAGCATTTTATAAGTAATAGAATATTCAATCCAAGCAATTAAAATATGATAGAGAAATATTGAATTTTGATCTAGAACGCATTTGCAGCAATATAGTATTAAGAGAATTAGAAAATATTTCTAACAAATATAAATAGAGCTGTAAACACAGATATAGATACGAATTATTTCAAATATTGAATTCTAAGAATATATGTGTATGCATGCATGCTCTCCCTAAGTGTATGCCCTTATGCTCTTATGCATGCTTTCCCTAAGTGTATGTCCTTATGCTCCCCCTCAGCTTGAACTTTCTTAAATATTCTTCTCCCCCTTTAACATCATCAAAAAGAATGATGTGGGATGTGGGATCATGGAAGGACCATCACTGATTAAGTTTTACTTTGTGAATGGTCTTCAGAATTTGCACAAGAAGGTTTTCCATTGTATCCATTCGGCAATCCATTCTCTGCTAATAGGCTTGAAGTTCAGCTTGATTTGCCAAGATGGTGTGTTGATTGGCAAGGACCAGATCCATCTAGATGTCAGCAGCATTGGGAAACACTTCAGCAGATGAAGGTCTTTCAAAAGGCAACTTTTCATTTTATTGAGAGTGATTGGCTGAGGATTGTTGGGGCTCAGATACAACAGGAGTGGCTGTTTTGTCAAATCTTGGTGTGGAGGTGAGCAGCAGCAAGGTCTAAGCTATGACAAGAGTGGTAGGGGCTTCTTGAGATATAGAGGCTGTGGCTGGATAAGGCATTGGAGTGCTTAAAGGAACAAGCTGGGATTTAGCAACAGCCGCTTCAGTTTCTAGTTCTACTACTAGAACTAGAGTTCTTTTATGTTTTGATCTTTCTGGAGCGGACTCTATTGATGGAGATGGCTATGTTGGTCTTCTTCATGGTTCTTCAGAAGGTAGAACCACCATCCTCATTTCACAAGGTAGATTGACTTTTTCAATGATAATGAAGTCTTGTTCCACTTCCAAAGAAATTGATAAGCTCCTTGTTCTTCTGATAGAGCCACCAATTCCGATAGTTTTGTCGCTTTGCCTTTGTTGCCATGCTTCATTTCTCAGTCTGTCCTAAGCAGCTTCTAGTATAGCTCTCCTGACATAAGCTTTCTTTTTCTTTCCCTTCCCGATTATTTGACGGTGCTCATTTGTTTTTGAAGCTTCTGCTTCAGGTTGTTCTTTTGGAAGAGCTTGAGGAGGCTGTTTCGTAATGACAATCCCTTTTGTTCTAGGGGGTTAGGATGCAAATGTTGCAGGAGCAGCAGCATTCATGGGCTATGCTGCAATGGTTGAGTCATCAGCTTCTGTACTAGAGGAGGAAGATTTAGTAATTCTCAGCAATCTTCTTTTGCTGATTCTTCTTTCCTCAAGAACAGGTGAGGTATCTATCTCATGTCTTTTCTTGGATCTTCTCTCTTCAAAAGGTTTAGAGACATCTTTCTGAAGGGTGGTTAGTTTTCTTCTCTTCTTCTTCTTCCTTCCTTCTTCTTCTTTTTCTTTTCTACCTTCTCAAGATCTTGGGGTTCAAACCCATAGCGGAGAAGGTCTTCATGGTGGTGGCAGGACGTTTCTTGTCCTTCAACAGGAAGTTGGGCTCTTTGGAAGATGCAAGTTAGGAGCATACCATAAGGCAAAGCTGCATGACTCCTTCTAGCATCATCCATAGTAGAGAGCAAGTAGTCTAGGATTAACCTGACCAAATTAATCCTTCTTCTTGTCATGGGGCAAAACATGGCCATTTGGTCTACCTCAGTCCTGACATCAGTGTTTCCCATCCTTGGAAGCACTGTGTGTTGGACAGTAGAGTAAATCGCTCTAACATTTAAGATGAGAGAGGAAGTGCGAATATTTCTTACTTACATGTCTTTTCTTCTAGTAAGGACTTTAGAGACATCTTCCTCTATGGCTTCAAGCTGCTCCCACCATCTTGAATCACCTCTACATATAAACCCTTCATTTGGAGTGCTTGTGATATGAGTGAGATCAGAGGGAAGCACTTGCATCTTGAAGCTCCCTATGATGCTCCTCAAAGACATATTGTCTTCATCAACAGGCGCGAGGGTGCTTGTAACACCCTACCAATTTAATGTTATGCTTAAGTCATAGCATGAAATTGGATAGGTTGCGTTACCGTATTAGTCTTCTGTCTAAAGCTGTATTCATTATTTTATATTCTGATATATATGTATATGACTAACGTATATACCTACAAAACAGGGCGCTTTATATAATAAACGTGATTAGCATAAACTTATCATTAGTTGCATATATACATATACAAGTTGGAAGCCAAAGCTTCAGTTTATAAACATACATATCAAAAGCAGAGTGAAGTATAGGGACAACAACATTCCTATTGTTAAAAAGTAGAGACAGAAATGACGGAAGCCAGCTAGGTACAGCGAATCCAACTCGGGGTCCTGGTGAAGCTGCAGGTCTAGAATCTCAATAAAGAGGGTGGCCGTGGAGTCCATCGCCAGCGTCTGAGAATGATGCGGAAAATATAAAACGAGTTGAGAATTTAAGAAAATTCTTAGTAGGGTCGTGCATGAAGTTTAACTGACATCACGTTCATTCTTAGCTGCCTTGGGTTTTATTTAATTATAAAAACATGAGATTAAATTTAACTATTCATATTCAATAAGGTTGGGAGAAATGTCTGGTCTGAGGCAGGGCCTAGTTTTACTTAAGACAATATAAGAAACAGAATAAACTAATATCAACAATAATGAACATACAGGAGTAAGTGAATTTAACAAACGAAATGTAAATGACTTATAATGACTATTCAACATAATTATGCATTTAATGCAATCATGCAAAACTTGCTCTTGGATCTTTCTTCGTAAACTTATCTATTCCTCATAAACTTTTTCCATTACTTTTCATCATTTTCCATCACTTGGTCCCCTAGGAGTTCTTGGCCATTTTAGACTCCTGGGTAATAGTCTGCTTTTCAGGATCGAGCTCGTTCCTATATAGGAATGCCGAGTTTACTTTCCCCGACTTCCCACCGATCTATTCCCCTTAACTTTATTCCGGGGCTGGCCTAAGTATTGTGGAACTTTCATCATAGCATAGTCTTTATATTCCTCATAACATGGCTTTCATAACTTTCTTGAAAATGCTCAGGTAGCTACATGTAAATCATAACTCATGCATATACTTTACCGCAATTTTGGCGGCATAACGGAACGTGTCCGCTTCCCCATGAATAGTACCAGTACTCAGCATATCAACTTATCAAAGAAATCATCTCATTCCATTCATAATTCAGCATATTTTATTCATGTTTCAATCATCAAATTTAAGGCACAAGTATTGCACTTTAAAACATGTTTACTGTCTCACTACTTGTATTCAACCCGATTTTTGCAAATCAAGCCATAATTTCTATTTAACTCATTTGGATCTCAATTTTGGATATGTATGTGTCTATTTTCTAACCTCTTTGGTCCCATCTGATTTTGATAACCATAACTCAAGTTATTCAGATTTTATCCCAGCCTGCCCTGTGGTTGGCCAGAATTGCCCACTCAAAAGTAAAAATCTACTAAAAATTGAAAATTGGCTCAAATTACACAAAATTAGTCTCTTATCAAAGCTAACAGGACAAACTTTCATATGCAAAAAGTTCCATTTCATTTGCCTTAGTAGAACTCGAGTTATAAGCCTCGAAACTTAACCTTCTTGAACTGCCTTGTTTTGGCCTGGTTTAGACATAGAGTAACTTCTTTGAATCACTGGGAACAACTAAGATGATAACAAACTTATGATGTTCTTCTATGTATAAGCTTTCGAACAAAATTAGTTTCATTCAATTTGAAGTTGTATAGGGTGAGTTACACCCTTTTCAATCCATACTGCCCAGGTGAGTGTCCTGATTTCTAGGTTAAACTTCAAAAATTCATATCTCTCTCAATATTAATCCAATGGCCTTATATGATATATGTATAGAAAGCCCTAAATGTCTAGCTTCACATAAAAATGGTTTCATCAATTTTAAATGATAGGAGGCAGAGCCATACACTCCGCCTTACGGACTACTGGGGGTTTTTGATTTTCCAGCCTCTTAGCTCTTCCTATCTTCATCCTTTCTTACTTCCAACTCAAATTTAACCTCATAGACAGCCCATAAACCAGCTATAATTCATCATAATAATTCAATCAATATATCAAAATTAAGGAATTGAATCACCACCAATCATCCAAGATTTAGAAAATCAAGCAAGAAGAAAACCTCTACCTCTTGTTATTAGGCTTGAGTTTGGAAATAGAGTTTGGTTGAACTTGAAGATTGCATGAAGTGGGTGAGTGGAGAAGAGAAAAGAGAGCTGAAGCGAGGAGAAGGTAACGTAGAAGGGGGTCTAAATGAGAGGAGGAGAATGTGTTATATAGGCATGAGTGGTAGTTAACTTGGAAGGTTTTGATTGGACTCAAAACATAAGGCTGAATTTCAGCCAACCTTTCCCACTTTTTGTGACCAAAATGCTCTCCACGTCATCCTCTTTTTATGACAAAATTGCTCTCCATGTCGTCCTCTTTGTGTGACAAAATTGCTCTCCACGTCGCCTAAAAGTGAAACTCGTTTCCATTGTATTCTGAAAAATAACATCGGAACTCGTACTCTTCTTAAAGTCGGAACTCGTGGATATCCACCCAGATGAAATCGGAACTCGGAAATATTGTCTGGTTTGTTCGAAACTCGAAAGCAAAGTTGGATGTGAAACCAAACACTTAAACCCGGAAGTCGGGGACATTAGGTAAACTTGAATCGATTCTAAGCATAACACCAGAGATCGGGAGTCAAGCCATTGATCTTATGTTCCATGAAATCGGAACTTATAGAATCTTAGAACTCCAAATTTAATCTCGAAACTCGGAACTCTGGAAAATCAAGAGAAATGAAAAGCTCTTAGTAATAAACTCGAGATCAAAACTCGTGCAAATTTTGCTCGAACTTGGAGACCAATTCAGAGATCTGATCTCGCATCCATTTCTGGTTGAGATCAACTTGGACGTCGTATTTCGTGTACATTTGATTTCACCTTAGGTCGGAAATCGGAAAATCCAGCCAGTCCATTTGAGTGTTGGAGATGAAGTCGGAGGTCGGGAATATGATGAGGTCAGAGGTCGGAAATCGCGAACGTTACATTACCACCCCCTTAAAAAAAAAATTTTGTCCTCAAAATTTAGTACCTGAGAATAGTTCAGGGTACTCTTTTCTCATATTTGATTCTAATTCCCAAGTATAGTCTTCAGCATCTTCCTTTCCCCATGCTACCTTTACTAGCTGCACGGATTTCTTTCAAAGTTGTTTGTTGCTTTTGTCTACAATCCGTGCTGGCTGTACCTGGAAAGTCAGGTCCTCCTTTAACTTTATTGATTCAGGTTCTAGCACGTGTGTTAGGTCAGGCTGATATCTTCTAAATTGAGAAACATGGAAAACATCATGAAGGTTTGATAGTTGTGCGGGCAAAGCGACTTGATATGCAACTGATCTGATTCGCCTCAAGATCTGGAAGGGACCAATAAAGCGAGGATTTAACTTCTTGACTTTAATGGCTCTACCTATCCCCGTTGTAGGCGTAACCTTCAAAAATACGTGGTCTCCTTCTTGAAATTCCAGAGGCTTCCTCCTGGTGTCCGCATAGCTCTTCTGGCGGCTCTGAGTAGTAAGCATCTTACTTTGTATTTTCTTGATCTGCTCAGTGGTTTGCTCAACTAAATCAGGCCCCAATAGAGTTGATTCTCCTGTTTCATACCAATATAGGAGAGATTGGCACTTTCATCCGTACAACGCTTCGTAAGGAGCCATGCGGATACTAGCGTGATAGCTATTGTTGTATGCGAACTCGGCTAGCAATAAATATCGATCCCAATTCCCGCATTGCTCCAGTATATAGGCTCGCAACATATCTTCCAAGGTTTGAATTGTCCTCTCTGTTTGACCATCTTTTTGTGGATGATATGCAGTGCTTAGACACAACTTAGCACCGAACGCCTTTTGTAAGGCACCCCAAAACTGTGAAGTAAACCTTAGGTCCCGATTAGAGATAATGGTTGAAGGGGTTCCATGTAGCCTTATAATCTCTTGAATGTATAGTTGTGCCAATTTTTCCAACGGATAATTTGCTCAATTGGGTAGAAAGTGAGCAGATTTGGTCAATCTATCCACAACGACCCATATAGCATCATATCCTGTTGGCGTTCTTGGTAATCCCATCATAAAATCCATGGAGATACTCTCCCATTTCCACTTAGGGATTTCCAAGGGTTGAAGCATCTCGGAGGGTTTCTGATGTTCCGTTTTCACCTTTTGACAGATCAAGCATTTGCTCACAAAGCTTGCCACATTTGACTTCATGCCTGGCCACCAAAACATCTTCTTAAGATCTTGATACATCTTAATAATGCCAGGATGTACGGTGAATTCACCCTTATGTGCTTCCTCCAAGATTTTCCTCTAGAGATCATTCCCCTCGGGTACACGTTCCCTGATTGCATGAGATTGATCATATGTTGGAGATTAGCATCTTGCTGCTGTGCCTGCAGAATCTGCTCCTTAAAGCTATTGGCTATCTTAATTTGATGTAGCTGAAGGGTCTTGGGAGTCATAAGGATTCCCAAATTAAGATTTCGGAAGCTTTCAATAAGTTCCGTCTCTTTGATCATCATCCAAGCTGTAGTCAGAGATTCCCTACTCAAAGCATCTGCCATAATATTTGCCTTGCCGGGGTGGTACTTCAATTCAAATTCATAATCCTTAAGAAGTTCCATCCACCTTCGCTGCCTCATATTTAATTCCTTCTGATCAAAGAGATATTTCAAACTCTTATGATCAGAAAAGACCTCGAACCTTACACCATACAGGTGATGTCTCCATATCTTTAAGGCAGATACAACTGCAGCTAATTCAAGATCATGTGTGGGATAATTCCTTTCATGCGGCTTTAATTGTCTGGAGGCGTAAGTGACTACGTTTCTAGTTTGCATCAACACGCACCCCAATCCTTGTTTGGACGCATCACAATAGACTTCAAATGGTCCTCAAGGGTCTGGTAAGGCCAACACTGGTATCGTAGTCAACCTTCTCTTCAAGTCTTGGAAACTCTGTTCGCACTCTGGCATCTATTCAAATGGGACATTCTTCCTAGTTAGCTTGGTCAGGGGCAAGGCTATACGAGAGAAATCCTTAACGAATCGCCTATAATATCCAGCTAAGCCCAGAAAACTCCTGACTTCAGTGATTGTAGTCGGCCTTCCCCAATTTAGAACTGCTTCTACTTTGTTGGGGTCTACAGAGATTCCTCCATGGGACACTACATGGCCGAGAAATTTCACTTCTTTCATTCAAAATTCACATTTGGATAACTTAGCGTAAAGTTTCTTTTCTCTTAAAATTTGCAGAACTAGCTACAAGTGTTCCGCATGCTCTTGCTCTGTCTTCGAGTAGACAAGTATGTCGTCAATGAAAACCACTACAAACTTGTCCAAATATGGGTGGAACATCCGATTCATGTAATCCATGAATACTACTGGTGCGTTTGTCAATCCAAACAACATCACGGTATACTCATAGTGTCCGTAACGAGTTTGAAAGGCTGTCTTAGGGATATCTTATTCCCGAACTCGAATTTGATGATATCTGAAGCGTAAATCGATCTTGGAGAATACTGTTGCACCTTGTAGCTAGTCCATAAGTTCATCAATCCTTGGCAATGGATATTTATTCTTGATCGTCATTTTATTCAACTGCCTATAATCCACGCATAAACGCATGCTTCCATCCTTCTTCTTGACCAACAAGACTGGAGCTCCCTAAGGCGACGCGCTTGGCCATATGAATCCTTTTTCCAAAAGCTTCTTAATCTGTCTCTTTAGCTCTGTCAACTCCAAAGGTGACATTCGATACAGAGCTATAGATATTGGTCCTGCACCTGGAACCAATTCGATGGTGAATTCAATTTCTCTTTCAGGAGGGAATTCGGGAATATCTTCTGGGAAAACGTCAGGATATTCCTTAACAACCGGGATCTCCTCTAGTTTCTGTTCAACTTCTGTCACATTAGCTGACAGGAAGATGTATCCTTGACTCTTCGACCCACTACAGTTCACTAACAAAGAGTTCAGATAGAAGAGTGTTGAGGCTTGGGATTCAAAAGATGAGACAGGGGGGAATACCACCGTCTTATCAGAACAATTGAGCATGACTCAATTGGCAAAAAGCTAATCCATGCCCAAAATTATGTCCAGTCCAGAAAGAGGGAGGCAAATCAAATTGGCTGCAAAGGCTCTACCCTCAATTTGAAGAGGAACATTGATGCAAATTTGACTAGTTTTAATAGGTTCATTAGTAGGAGTAGAAACCAGTAAATCATAAGGCAATTCAGAAATTGGTAGCTGTAAAACAGCCACACAGTCATAAGAAATAAACGAATGCGAGGCACCCGAATCATAAAGTGTAGTCAGGGTCTCACCGTCCACTTCACAGGTACCTTGGATTAGTCCCTCGGACTTATCAGCTTCCTCTGCATCCATGGTAAAAACTCGTCCTTGATGTTGGGGTCGAGTCGGCTATGATGGATTCCTGGTTGAGCACTCATAAATTTTATGGCCTGGCTTGCCACACCCATAACAGACATTCTGGCCTGCCAAACACGGCCGATCGCCATGATTCCTACCGTACTTCGAGCAGGCTGGATTCAAAAGAGGCCTTTGAGGCTGCTTGCCTTTATTGCCTGCTGGTGGGAATCTCCTTTGCTGTTGTAAGTTAGGCTTGAATCTCAGGCCCTGTGGGGCCAACCCCTTCCTGAAACCACCACTAGATGCTCTGGCTGCCGCTAGCTTCAAGTTGCAATCTTCCACAAGTCGGCATTTGTTCACCAACGTGGGAAAATCTCTGATCTCCATTGGCCCTAGTGCGGTAAGAATGTCTTCTCGTAATCCTCCTTCGAACTTGACGCACTTCCAAGCTTCGTCTAGGTTCCTCTGGTAAATGGTAGAAAATTTGCATAGCTCTTCAAATCTGGCAATATATTCAGATACCGTCCGGTTTCCTTGTCGAAGCTGCATAAATTCAAGCTCCTTGGCATTTCGAACGGAAGCACGAAAGTACTTCTAGTAGAAAACATCCCTAAATGCCATCTAGGTGACCGCTGTTTGAGATTCCTCAAGTGGTCTTTGTATGCCGTTCCACCAAAACTCAGCTTCTACTTCGAGCATGTAGGTGGCAAAGGTCACCTTTTGATGATCTGAGTAATCTAGGATAGAGAAAATTTTCTCCATAGCCTTGATCTATTCGTCAGCTTTATCAGGGTCATATGCTCCTCGGAAGCTGGGCGGATTCGCCTTTCTGAACTCAGCGAACTTAAGATAGTCTAGGTTAGCCTCTGGGCCATGTGGGTTTCCTTCACAACTTGCCGTAGGTCGCCTGCCTAGCTGATCCATCATCTGGTGAGCTGCTGCGGCCTGTTCCCGCATCGCCTAAGCCATCTCTCGTACCGTGTCCATAAGGTTGGCAGGATTCTCTTGAGCAAGTCCTGTGCGTGGTCTACCTCACCTTCCGGAAGCCATTAAGTTTTGAGCACACAAAACAAAAGTTATTGAGTTGATCAGGCTCAACATTAAGTCTAATGTGCTAGTAAATAATAGGTTACACAGTCAGGCACTTTTCACACATGTACACCTATATCTCAACCGTATAGGCAAGATCTAATGCATATCATCAGCTAGAAACACAGAATATGCGTGAAGCATAGTCAGTCCAATCCTCAGGCCTTAGCTAGGACGAACTGCTTTGACACCAAAATGTAACACCCTACCAATTTAATGTTATGCTTAAGTCATAGCATGAAATTGGATAGGTTGCGTTACCATATTAGTCTTCTGTCTAAAGCTGTATTCATTATTTTATATTATGATATATATGTATATGACTGACGTATATACCTACGAAACAGGGTGATTTATATAATAAACATGATTAGCATAGACATATCATTAGATGCATATATACATATACAAGTTGGAAGCCAAAGCTTTAGTTTATAAACATACATATCAAAAGCAGAGTGAAGTATAGGGACAACAACATTCCTATTGTTAAAAAGTAGAGACGGAAATGACAGAAGCCAGCTAGGTATAGGCAATCCAACTCGGGGTCCTGGTGAAGCTGCAGGTCTAGAATCTCAATAAAGCTGCAGGTCTGGAATCTCAACAAGTATTGCACTTCAAAACATGTTTCCTGTCTCACTACTTGTATTCAACCCGATTTTTGCAAATCAAGCCATAATTTCTATTTAATTCATTTGGACCTCAATTTTGGATATGTTAAATTGTTATGTGTCTATTTTCTAACCTCTTTGGTCCCATCTAATTTTGATAACCATAACTCAAGTTATTCAGATTTTATCCCGACCTGCCCTGTGGCTGGCCAGAATTGCCCACTCAAAAGTAAAAATCTACTAAAAATCGAAAACTGGATCAAATTACACGAAATTGGTCTCTTATCAAAGCTAACAGGACAAAATTTCATGTGCAAAAAGTTTCATTTCATTTTCCTCAGTAGGGCTCGAGTTATAAGCCCTGAAACTTAACCTTCCTGAACTACTCTGTTTGGGCCTGATTTAGACATAGAGTAACTTCTTCAAATCACTGGGAACAACCAAGATGATAACAAACTCAGAATTTCTTTATATGATGTTATCCTATGTATAAGCTTTCCAACAAAATTAGTTTCACTCAATTTGGAGTTGTATAGGGTGAGTTACACCCTTTTCAACCCATACTACCCAAGTGAGTGTCCTGATTTCTAGGTTAAACTTAAAAAATTCATATCTCTCTCAATATTAATCCAATGGCCTTATATGATATATGTATAGAAATCTCTAAATGTCTATCTTCATATAAAAATGGTTTCATCAATTTTAAATGGCTGGAGGTAGAGCCGTACACTCTGCCGTACAGACTGCCGGGGGTTTTTGGTTTTTTAGCCTCTCAGCTCTTCCTATCTTCATCCTTTCTTACTTCCAACTCAAATTTAATCTCATAGACAGCCCATAAACTAGCTATAATTCATCATAATCATTCAATCAATATATCAAAATTAAGGAATTTAACTACCACCAATCATCCAAGAATTAGAAAATCAAGCAAGAAGAAAACCTTTACCTCTTGTTATTAGGCTTGAGTTTGGAAATAGAGCTTGGTTGAACTTGAAGGTTGCATGGAATGGGTGAGTGGAGAAGAGAAAAGAGAGCTGAAGTGAAGAGAAGGTAACGTAGAAGGGGGTCTGAATGAGAGGAGGAGAATGTGTTATATAAGCATGAGTGCTAGTTAACTTGGAAGGTTTTGATTGGCCTCAAAACACAAGGCTGAATTTCAGCCAACCTTTCCCTCTTTTTGTGACCAAAATTCTCTCCACGTCATCCTCTTTTTGTGACAAAATTGCTCTCCACGTCATCCTCTTTGTGTGACAAAATTACTCTCCATGTCGCCTAAAAGTGGAATTCGTTTCCATTGTATTATTAAAAATGACATCGAAACTCGTACTCTTCTTAAAGTCGAAACTCGTGTACATCCACTCAGATGAAATCGGAACTCGGAATATTATCTGGTTTGTTCGAAACTCGAAAGCAAAGTCGGATGTGAAACCAAACACTTAAACCCGGAAGTCGGGGACATTAGGTAAACTTGAATCGATTCTAAGTATAACACCGGAGATCGGGAGTCAAGCCATTGATCTTATGTTCCATGAAATCGAAACTTATAGAATCTCGGAACTCCAAATTTAATCTCAGAACTCGGAACTCGGAACTCTGGAAAATCAAGAGAAATGAAAAGCTCTTAGTAATAAACTCGAGATCGGAACTCGTGCAAATTTTACTCGAACTTGGAGACCAATTCAGAGATCTGATATCGCGTCTGTTTCTAGTTGAGATCAACTCAGACGTCGTATTTTGTGTACATTCGATTTCATCTAAGGTCAGAAATCGAAAAATCCAGCCAGTCCATTTGAGCGTTGGAGACGAAGTCGAAGGTCGGAAATCGCGGGCATTACAGTGCTGTAGAAAGCGACAGCAACTCCAATGTAGACATCTTCAGAAATATTCAAAAAATTGTTCCATCCTTGGAACTTGAACACTTCTATAATCTAGGGGAAGGTTGAAAATTTCTGCAACTCAAAACTTCTTCCAAAAGTGATAAGCCATATAAAGAACTGCCTATGAAATCTGGTTTGCATTTCATTGTCATAAAAAATGTAAGGAGCACTGAAATCTCCTTTCTTAGTCATGATGAGCAGATGAGATAGGCAACTGAAGGTGAAGGAGAGGGTGTGTTTGGGTTAGGTGTATTGAAAATAGTATGAGGGTTTGAAGGTTTTGGAGTGAAGAAGATGAATAATAGTGAAAGACTTTTCTCTGAGACTTGTGAGATGAAAGGTTGATGTGATAGGTAATGGTTAATGAAGGAGACCGATGCTTAAAATATGTGAGCAGTTTTCAAATAAAATGCTACCGTTTTCAGAGTAGGCGTATCATTTGGAATTTTCACTTTATTAAATAATAGTCATCGAGTGATAGTGGGTGATTATCCAAGCGACACATGTAACGAAACCGTTTCATTTATCCAAAAACCATACTCTTCAGAGTCTATAACCACCTTTTCTAGAAGAATAAGAAGTTAGAGCCATGAGAAAGTTAATCCAACATTCTGAAGTTGTTTTTCTCCTCATTTTCATCTTTACCCTTATTTGATGTAATATTTCTGAATCATGAGAGAACATATTCTGAATAGACTCTTCAAGTTTCTCTTGATGTAACCTTTCTGAAGTAAACTTTGTCGATGAAGAACAATTTTTCAAAAAGCAAACCTTGTTGAGATACGGCAATCTCGGCTTTTATTTTAGCTCAAGAGAAAGAGAGTATTCAGATGCAGTGCATGATCAAAAGTTGATCATATTTTGAAGGTTCCTTATTTTGGAGAAACGATCTTCTACTAAGGGTTTTGTAAAAATGTCAGCAATCTAACTTTCAGTATTAATAAACCTTAGATCAATGTCTCTTTTCTGAACATGATCTCTTATGAAATGATGCTTTATGTCAATGTGCTTAGATCTATAATGCTGAATGGGATTCTTGGTGAGATTGATAGCACTTGTATTGTCATAGAGTATAGGAATTTTGGCATACCTCAAGTTGAAATCCTCTAATTGTTGCTTGATCCACAAAATCTAGGTATTGCAATTAGTAGCAGATACATATTCAACTTCTGTAGTTGAAAGAGCAATAGTATTCTGCTTCTTGCTTGACCATGTTATCAACGATTTTCCAAGAAAGTAACAACAACCACTAGTGCATTTTCATTCAACTCTGTCTCCAGCAAAATCAGCATCATAGTAACCTGTAATATCACAAGAAGCACCTTTCTCATACAATAGACCGAGATTAGTAGTACCAACTAAATATCTCAAAATTCTTTTAACAGTACTTAAGTGTGAATGTTTTAGACTAGATTGAAATCCAGCACAGATTCCTACACTTAATTGCAAGTCGGGTCTACTAGTAGTTAGATATAATAGTGATCCAATCATACCTCTGTAGAGAGTTTCAAAAACTTTCTCACCATCTTCATCAGCTTCTAAAATTTGAGAGTGATGCATAGGAGTACTAATGCTCTTGGCCTTGTCCATATCAAACATTTTGAGCAAATCCTTAGCATACTTTTTTTGATGAATCAAAATTCCATCTTTCTTTTGTTTGATTTGCAGTCTAAGGAAGAATTTTAGTTCTCCCATCATGCTCATCTCAAATTCTCCTTGTATAAGATAAGAAAAATTCTTGTACAACCGTTGATTAGTTGCTGCAAAAATAATATCATCAACATAAATCTGAACAATCAGAAAATCATTTTTATCATGATGAATGAACAAGGAGTGTCAACTTTTCCTCTTACAAAACCATTTTTGATTAGAAAAGAGTTGAGTCTATCATACCAAGCTTTGAAAGCTTGTTTTAACCCATATAGAGCTTTTGAAAGTTTAAACACATGTTGAGGAAGGTTTTTACTTTCAAAACCAAGAAGTTGATTAACATAAACTTTCTCAAATATGAAATCGTTTAAAAAAGTAGATTTCACATCCATTTGAAATAACTTAAAACCTTTGAAAGACACATAAGCATGTAACATTCTAATAGTTTCCAATCTTGCAACAGGAGCAAAAGTCTCACATAATCTATGCCTTCTTGTTGATTACAACCTTGAGCCACTAATCTTGCTATATTTCTGACAACTTTTCCATCCTCATCAAGCTTGTTTCTGAATACCCATTTAGTCCCAATGGTAGATTGTCTTTTAGGCAGTGGGACCAGGGTCCAGACTTTGTTCTTCTCGAACTGAGATAACTCCTCTTTCATAGCTTCAATCCAGTATTGATCCGTCAGGGCTTCTTCAATACTTTCTGGTTGAATCTTAGAGATAAGAGCGAGATTGGAATCATTTCTGAGTGAAAATCTCATTTTGATTCCTTGAGAAGGTTCACCAATAATTTGCTTTTGAGAGATAGCTCTCAAGTCTCTTACACTTGTGTACCTTCTCTTCAAAGAAGTACCTTCTGGTTCTTCAAAAGTATCATTAGAAACATGTTGATGAGAGGGAACTTCAGAAACATTGTCATCATCATCTCTAGTGGTCATCTGAAGGTTTTATTGAGCATGGGAGTTTTTCATTCAATGACATACTTTCCATTTCCACTTCTAGATCAGCAACCTTCTGACTCAGGTCATTTTTCTTTTCCATGAAGCTTATGTGGATAGTTTCTACCGCAGATTAAGACCTTTTGTTGAACACCATGTAAGCTTTTGAAACAGAAGAATATCCTAGAAAAATACTAGGATCAAATTTCAGATCAAACTTTGATAGCTTGTCCTTGGTATTTAGTACAGAACATTTGGATCCAACAATATGAAAATAGGAAATGTCGGGTTTTCTTCCTTTCCATAATTCATAGGGAGTTTTCTTGAGAATGGGCCTTAAGAAAATACAATTTTGAATATAGCAGGCAGTGTTAACTGCTTCTGCCCAAAAACCTTTTAATAAGCTGGTTTCAAGAAGCATAGTTCTGGCCATTACCTGTGGAGATCTGTTCTTCCTTTCCACTGCCCCATTTTGCTGAGGAGTTCTAGGAGACAAAAAGTTATGAGAAATGCCATTTTCTTCACAAAAGTTTTCGAAAGTATGATTTTCAAATTTTCCACCATGATTTGATCTGATAGAAGTGATGCAAAAGCCTTTTTCATTTTGAATTCTTTTTGAAAAAGGATTTGAAGACCTCAAAAGCATCATCTTTATGGATCAAGAATATAACCCATGTAAATCTTGAAAAATCATCCACAATGACTAAGTCATATCTCTTACTACATTTTTGCTATGGAAAGAACTTTTGGTTTGTTTCCCTTTGAGATAGAATTCACAAAAGGAGTTATTTTCAAAATCAATATTTGGCAAACCTATGACCAGTTCTTTCTGAGAGATCTCAGAGATCAATTTTATATTAGCATGACTAAACTTTTTGTGCCACAGCCATTTTTCATTCAAAAAGGAAGCTAAGCATTTTACATTCTGATCTAAGAGGTCATCTAGATACAACTCATACATATTGTTATGCCTCTTAGTAGTAAGAAAATCTTATCATTTGTAGAATCCTTAATAGTATATTGTGAGGATTCAAACACAACTTTGTAGCCTTGGTCACAAAATTGACTAATGCTCAAGAGATTGTGAGTTAATCCCTCTACTAACATAACATCGTTTATTAGGTTAGAATTGTTCTTACCAACGTTACCTATACCAACGACTTTGGATTTGATTCCATCAGCAAATTTGACTATTCCACCATCTTTGGGTCTGAGGTTTCTGAACTAGAATTTATTTCCATTCATGTGTTCGCAGCATCCATTGTCCAAATACCACTTCTTTTCCTTTTGATGAATTGATTTAAGTCACACCTACATCAGAAGCAGTTTTAACTTTAGGTACCCATGTCTTATTTGGTCATTTTGGGTTAGCAGGTTTCTTGGCCTTTTTCACTATTTGTCACATTGCCTTTCTTCTGGAGAAGCATTTTACAGAAATGTGACCCTTTTTGAAATAGTAGATACAAATGGGAATCAAACTTGAAAGATCTATAGATGATTTTTCATTATCTTCCTTCTCATAGCCTAAACCAGTTTTATCAAAGATAAGGTTTCTGACTACTAAGATTCAAGTTCAGATTTTTGGAGCCATTCACAATTTTCTTAAGATCAGATTTGAGAAGTTTGACTAATTTCTGAAGCTCAGAAACATCAGAGGGTGTCCTATCTTGAGTTTTAGAAACTTTGCCTTTTAGGGCTGTTACTTCCTTCTGAAAAGCAATATTTCCATTTTGCATTTCGTTCTTTTCATGCCCAACTTTCTCATTCTCAGTCTTGAGTTTCTCAAACTCTGAAGACTATTTTCGAAAATATTTTATCAAAGATGCATAATGAGAAGCAAGAGACTTGGAATCATGCAAGAGTTCATCATAAGCCTTTTGAAGATTTTCATAAGTAAGTTCAGGTTCAGACTCATGTACCTTATTTTCTTCATCCGAGATGATATTAGCCATGAAACAGAGGTTCGCAACAATCTCTTCTTCCTCTTAAGATTCATCATTTTCTTGCTCTCCATCTAGATCTTCTCAAGTGAGCATCATAGCCTTTTCTTTGAAGTCTTTTTCTTTCCAGTTTTCTTCAGTCTGGGACATTCTGATCTGATGTACCCTGGTTCCTTGCACACGAAGCACATTACTTCATCTGCTTTAACTTTGCTCTTCTTGTCCCTTTTTGGAACGAAATGCTTCTTTTTCTTTCTAAGCTATGCTTTTGAGATTCTTCTTACCAAGTGAGTTATTTCATCATTTTCATTATCAAAATCAGGATTAGAGGAATTTTCATCTTCTTCGTCTGATTCTTCTGAGGCCTTCATGGCTTTGGAGGAATTAAGTCTCTTCTGAGTGGTCTTAAGGGTAATGGATTTTCCTTTCTTGTTAGATTCCTCAGAGATTTCCTTCAGCTTGATCTCATGAGTCTTTAAGGACCCAATGAGAGCATCCAAGCTAAGTACATTTCGATCTTTAGCTTCTTGGATGATAGTAACTTTAGGATGCCAGACCTTTGAAAGACTCCTTTGGATCATTCTTAGCATTTTTGTATTTGAGTACCTTTTACCCAAAGCTTTCAATTGATTTATGATATGCATAAATCTGGTTGTTACTTCATCAATATTCTCATGCTCTAGCATTTTGAACATTTCATATTTATGAACTAACATGCTGATTTTCGTTTCTTTAACTTGATCTATTCCTTCATGAAACACTTGAAGTCTATCCCAGATTTCTTTGGCAGAATCATAGGATATGATTTTGTCATATTCGCTTTTGCTCAAGGCACATGTGAGCAAGTATTTTGCCTTAGCATTCATTTGAACTTTTATTTTGTGTTGATCAGTTCATTCATTTCTAGGATTGATTCTGACTACAACTGGTGAAGGATGTTCTGGATCAGCTATTACTTGTGGTGTTGGTTGTTCCATAGTGGGTACATAGTCACCATTCTCTATTATTTCCCACATATCTAGACTTGTGGACTCAATGAAGAGTCTCATTCTATCCTTTTAGTATGGATAGTTTTCACAGTTGAAGTAAGGGGACGAGTTATGGAGTGACCTTCTGCGATGTGATGAATTTGTTGGGCCATTTGATAGGATCTTTAACCTCTACAACCGTTAAGAAGCTCAAACCCAAAGTTAAGCTCTGATGCTAATTGTGGGAAGAGATAACACGAGAAGGGGGTTGAATCGTGTTCTTTTTAAATTTTAAAAATAACCTGAAAAATTGAAATTGAAAATCTATTTCAAGTCCTAGACTTGGATTATGGAAGCATTATGTTAGTTAATAAAAACTTATTTGTTTAAATTAAAAAAGGAATGAACAGATTGATTGATGTAAAAACGCAGATAGAATAACTTATGTAATCAAGATAAAAGGCTAAATAGAAAAGGAAGAAACACACAAGAGATTTTTATATTGGTTTGGCCAACCACTTGCCTACTTCCAGTCCCTAACTCTTTGTTGAGATTTTATAAAATTGAGTATTCTTTGTCCAAGTTTCTCCATGCTTCTTACAATAGAGTAGTCATTTCTCAAGCTTCTCTAAGTTTTATCTTGAGTATTCTTTGTTCTAGCCTCTCCAAGCTCTACCTGACCACTACTGGGTCTCTGTACAAGTTTTGAGATTTGAATATAATTTGTGAACACTCACACTAACTCTATTTACAGAGAATAAACAATATTTTCTCAGCATGTATAACTTCTCTAAACTCTCAAAGAGAGAATCTTATCAAATACAAAGCGGAAAAGAAGATTTTCTATTGAGCAGAAGTTATGATGAGTAACTTTCTGGAGGTTCAGAAGGTTGAGAAAGTTAACAATGAAGCTCTAAAAGTGAAGAATATATTCAATCATTCTAACTATTCTTTCTTCAACTTCTATTCTTTTGTAGACATTGAAATATATCCGTTGAAGCTTGCAAACCTTGACTTTTGTAGTTCTCTTTGAATTGCTGGTCTATGATTGGATAGAGAAGCAAAAGTCTTCCTTTTTCTCATTCTTCGAAGCTTATGTAGAGATAGAAAAGTAGCCGTTTGTTGATATACCCACTATGTAGACTTGTCAGCGCTTATTCTACATCTTATCAAATCACCTTTTTGACTTTTTGAATTTGTTTATGAAGCGTGCTGAGGAAGCTTTGAAGATATGATACTTCATGAGAAGTATATTTCTGGTGATATCCCTTCTGGATAGGGTCATCCCCCTGGAAAGAGTCATCTTTCTGAATTAGCAGAATTTAGCTTTCTAGGCTCGTCTTTCCTTTCTAAAGTGTAGCTTCAACCTTCTGGAATTCTTCTTTTCTGTTTCTAATCAAAATAGCTTGAGAGACACAAAACATATATTCCATATAAAGCATATTCTAGTATAAAGCTATGGACAACGATGCTTTGATGACTTTTAAGCGCTTAAGCCATATGATTAAATTCTTTTTCATAGAAGAATTTGTTATTCGAATCAACTTTTTTATGGTAAAAAGGATTTGCTTGTATTCTGATTTGGTACTTATCAAAACCTTAAAAATCAATTTGGTTCATAGCCTCGAAATAGCGTCTGAAAGGCATTGGAGCTAACAAATACTTCCTAAATTCCCATGACCTAAAAAGTTACTAGCTTTTTGAACTGAAGTTATCGGCTTTTGAGCCTAAGTTACTAACCAAGTGCAAGAAAAAAAAATATGCTTCTTAGGCATTGCACATCTTCTTTCATGCTTTGTTCAAACTCCCTTGATCAATCTATAATCATAGGAAGTCTTTCAAATTTGTTTGGTGGCATAAATTTATCTGAGAATCCTAATAGTTTCTAAATTCCCATGACTTAAAAAATTTCCAGCTTTTTCGAGAAGTCACTAGCTTTTTGAGCTGAAGGTACTAACTTTTCAACCCAAATTACCAACGAAGTGCAAGGAAAAAAATATACTTCTTAGGCATTTCACCTTTATTTCGATGCTTTGTTCAGGCTCAATTTATCAATATATAATCATAGGGAGTTCTTCAAACTTGTTCGATCACACAAACTTATCCGAGAACCCCAATACTTCCTACATTCCCATGACTTGAAAAGTTACCAGCTTTTTTTCGAGAAGTTACTTGCTCTTTGAATTGAAGTTACCAGTTTTTGAGCCCAAGTTACCAACCAAGTGCAAGAAAAAAAAATGCTTCTTAGGCATTGTACATCTACTTTCATGCTTTGTTCAAGCTCCCTTGATCAATTTATAAACATAGAAAGTCTTTCAAATTTGTTTGGGCACACAAATTTATCCGAGAATCCCAATGCTTCATAAATTCCGGTGACTTAAAAAGTTACTAGCTTTTTCAAGAAATTGCTAACTTTTTGAGCTGAATTCACCAACTTTTCAGCCCAAGTTATCAACCAAGTATAGGGAAAAAATATGCTTCTTAGGTGTAACATCCACCGAAATTCTTTTATCATTTTCCGTTCAATTGTTCGGTTTTTATCGAATAATTGAAATTAATTAAAATTCGGTTAAATAATTATTTAGGATCCATTGATTAGCAATTAATTGAGATTAGGTACAAGTTAATTAGGTTAGAAATATAGAAGATTTCATAAGAATTTTCACGAAACCGATTTACCGATTTAAAGGAAATCGGTAAGTTTACGGTATTCTAAACTATCAGAACCGAACCAATGGAATTACAAGTTTTAAACCCTATTTTGAGTGGCTGATAACTCAGCCACTTATCACCTAAAAGTGGCACAACAAAGGCCACCAAAACATGAAGAAGCTTGGCTGAATTTCAGCCATACAAGATTAGCCAATCACAAGCCAAGAAGCCACGTGTTTATACTCCTTCAATCAGATTTTTCCTTCTCTTTCTCACTCATTCAGACTGCGCCTTCTCCTCCTCTGCCCCAGCTCTCTTCTTCTCTTCTTCACTCACATAACTCCAGCCAACCATCAAGCCTAATCAAGTCTTGCACATCCAAGCCCCAAAAATCAAGCAAAAATCACATATAACAAAGGTAGAGGTTTAATTCTTGCATCAATTCTGTGATCTTGGTTGGCTGAGGGTGGATTATTTTCACAATCTTTGATGTATAAATTGAATGATTATGATGATATGTGGCTGGTTATTGGTTGCTTGTTTGCTTAAAACCGAATTGGAAGTAAGAAAGAATGAAAATAGGAGGAGATGGAGAGCTGGAGAACCAAAAACCCTCGGCAGTCTGTACGGCGGAGTGTACAGCTCCGCCTATAGCCAATTAAATTTAATAAAACCAATTTTAAATAAAACTAGACATCTAGAGCTTTCCATACATACATCATATAAGGCTTTTGGATTAGTATTGAGAGAGATATGAATTTTTGAATTTCGACCTAGGTTTCTGACTCTGATTCTGGGCAGATTGGGTTCCTCAGGGTAGAACTCTCCCTATACTACTTGAAAATGAGTGAAACTAACTTTTCTAGAAAGATTACACATATTATAATATCCCATAAAAATTTTAGAGTTAGATAAGGTCCCATTTGCTCCCTGTGATCCAATAAAGTTGCCCTATGTCCAAACCGGGCCAGAACAGGGTAGTTTAGGAAAGTCAAAATTAGGGACTTATAACTCGAGCCCTACTAAGTCAAATGGAATGGAACTTTTTGTAAATGAAACTTTGCCCTGTTACCTTTAATACGAGATCAATTTTGTGTGATTTGAATTAGTTTCGATTTTTAGTGGATTTTTACTGTCAGGTGTCTGATTCTGGCCAGCCATTAGGCAGGTCAGGATAAACTCTAAATATCTTGAGTTATAGATATCGAAATTAGATGCGACTAAAGAGGTTAGAAACTAGACACATAACACTTTAACATATCCAAATTTGAGGTCCAAATGAGTTAAATAGAAATTATGGCTTGAATTATAAAAACCGGGTTGGTTGACTATGCTGAGGCAGAAACTCTGCCGTGATGAGTTTAATGTTATTATGAGTTCAATATTGAAATATGTGTGTAATGATGTGATCTTTATAATAAATTGATGTTCTGATGTACTGGCACTATTTATGGGGAAGTGGACTTATTCCGTTATGCTGCCGAAATTTTGGTAGAACCCATGCATAAGTTATGAATTTCATGTTAATGCATGTGCAATTTCAAGAAAGCTATGAAAGTTATGATAAGAATTATGTTTGTAACATCCGATTTCCGAGTTCCGACTTCACCCTCAGCATTGATTAATTCCAATTTTTGACTTCATCTTCGAATTTCAGATAATATGGATAATTTCCGATTTCCGAGTTAGTCTCACATTGGTCTATGACTTCCGACTTCATCTGGATTATTTATACGACTTCCGAGTTTAACCTTTAAGTTCGGACAACATGGAGTGATTCCTGATTTTCGACTTCATGTTTTAGTTACGATTTAAATGAGTGGCTTCCGAGTTCCAATAACCGACTTCGAGTTAAAGTATATTGGGACATAATTTCCAACCTCCAAACTAATGTCCAGGTCCCCAATGAAGACCATTCCCGATTTCCGCGTTCGTCTTATAATTTCCGACT
This sequence comes from Pterocarpus macrocarpus, assembly GCA_031439585.1. NCBI lineage: Eukaryota > Viridiplantae > Streptophyta > Magnoliopsida > Fabales > Fabaceae > Pterocarpus > Pterocarpus macrocarpus. The sequence goes on from CM062514.1 coordinate 53,851,180, forward strand.
TCTGATCTTACTTGACTCTCAAGTACAAACAAAACGGACGTGATTACCGATATCCAACTTCCTACATCCGACCTTACATCCAAGTCTCGAAATAAACCAGACAAGATTTCCTCAAGTCACAAACAAGAGGGATGAGTTCTGACATCCAGCTTCAGACCAAGCTCAGGCAAAATGTCATGATTTCCGACTTTAAGCTAATAGGGACGAGTTCCAATTTCAGGTAAACCGGAAGCGTATCTCACTTTTGGGACGACGTGGAGAGCAATTTAACCACAAAAGTAGGAGACATGGTCGAACTTCAACCACAAAACTCTAACCAATCAACACCACAACTTTCATGTATTTAAATCAGACTCTTCTCTCCATTTTGGTCTGATTTACGTTCCCTTCCTCTTGCTCCAGCCTTCTTCTTCTGCCCTTCCTCTCTCAATCCAACTCCATCAAATCTCCAAACTTGGTCAAGGCTCCATTCAATCCAAACTCAAATTCAGCAAGATCACACTCCAAAGGGGTAGGATTCAATCTCTAATCTTAATTTCTCTATACTGAGGATGTATGAAAGATTACTCTTCTATATATATTTGATGATATATTGGATGTATATGATGAATTATGGTTGGATTAATATGGGATTAATATGAAATAATGAGTTGGAATTAAGGTTAGAAAAAGAAAACTAGGAGGAGTGAAGGTTTGGAATGCTATTTAAGAGAGAAGTTCCACGGTAGAGTGTACGGCTCCACCTACAACTGGTTAAATTCGATGAAACCATTTTTAGATGAAAGTAGACATCTAGGGCTTTCCATGCATATATCATATAAGGCCATTGGATTAGTATTGAGAGAGATATGAATTTTTGAATTTTGACCTAAGAATCAGGACCTTCATTCGGGCAGGGTGACTTGAGGAGGGTATCTCTCACCTATACAACTCCAAATTGAGCGAAACCAATTTTGTTAGAAAGCTTACACATAGGAGAACATCTCAATATGAAATTCTGAGCTTGTTATGGTCCCAATTGATCCCAGTAATTCAAGGAAGTTACCCTATGTCCAAACCAAGCCAAAATAGAGAAGTTCAAAAAGGTCAAGTTTCAGGACTTATAACTTGAGCTATACTAAAGCAAATGAAATGAAACTTGTGGCAAATGAAAGGTTGTCCTGTTAGCTTCAATATGAGACTAATTTTGTATGATTTGAATCTAGTTTCGATTTTTAGTGAATTTATACTTCCAAGAGTGTATTTTGGGCTAGTGACTGAACAAGCTGAGGCAAAATTTAAATATCTTGAGTTATGTAGATCAAAATGATATAGGACCAAAGAGGTTAGAAAGTAGACACCTAGACCTATGATCTATCCAAATTTTAGATTTAAATGAGTTGAATAGAGATAAAGGTGGATTATACGAAATCCTGGCAGAACTGAGTAAGATTGGCGGAATGGTCAAATTGATAATTTTACAAGTATTAGTGCACATATAAGGTTTGAGTGAGGATTGCTAGTTTTACATTGATCTATATATATCAATAGATTGATTATATTGTTATGATTGAACTGTCTGTGAGGACTGGCACTATTCATGGAGAGACGGAACTGATCCGTTATGCTGCCGAATTTATGGCAGGAGTTTAGGAGACTATAAGTGTCTAAATTGCAAGGAATTTATGATATGAATAGCCACACAATTAAGATTGTGTATGTGAAAATTCCATATGCGAGAATGACATAAGTATGATATAAGATATATGAGAATAAATTATGAGGCATATATGCAAGAATGACATAAGTACGACATGAGACATATGAGAATGAATTATGAAGCATATGTATGAGTACATCTCGCATGTTTATGCTGGATTATGCATGAGACTGAAAGAATGTAAATAAGTTGAATGTGGGTCCCTTCACTTGGAGGTAGTTATTTGAGATCCTTCCTTGTGAAGGCAGTTAAATGATAAAGACATGGGTCCCTTCACCTTGAGGCAGTTGCACATTGGGTCCATCCTTGTGAAGGCAGCTAAAACTTGGGTCCCTCCAACCTAGAGGCAGTGGGTCCCCTTGCGGGTGAGTCGGTGTGACGACGGTCACGAGTGAAGCTGACGAGCTCACTCTAAGGCCAGGCTACCCAAGGGTAGTAATAGCACTCTAGGGACGGCGATACGTAACCCCTAGGTGTGCCAAGTAAAAGTTAAAGATTAAAGACTAAAAACTAAAGACTAAGGCATATGCAAGTGCCCCATTCATATGAGGCATGGCATTGACCCAACTAGTGTGAGTACCAGGGACAGAAGTTACATGAGGCATGGCACGACCCAGCTAGTGTAAGTACTAAAGGAAGATCCCATATTCTTAAGGAACGTGACATGACGATCACGCTCTGATAGGGTATGACATGGCAATCATACTCTGGAATGTGGCACGTAAAGATTTTATGATGAAAAGAGAGATGAAGAAAGAAAAGCAAATTTTATGTATATGCATAAATTCAAGTACAGATAAAATTATGTGCAAATGCTATGTGTAGTTTAATATGTTGCAATTATTATCCATGATATTATTTAGGAATTGATTTTTTATGGGTTTTTCCCAAATGACTAGTCTATGAGTAAAACTGAACCTTTGCTTCGGACATTATATTTTTCGAACTATAAAATTAAACAATTTGTAAGGTATGTTCACATTTTTCTTAATAAACCAAAGCAAACTGGAGTTAACAATGATGGCATTATTTATGATACTTAGAGAATCCTACTGGGAATTTATAATTCTCACACCTATTTCCGTGTTGTCTCCAGATAGATTCAGAAGTTTCCAAAGACGGCTAAAGTTGCTGTCAGATAAGGTCTGTTCAAGTAACAGTAACAACTCCAGGGTATGGTACTATGACTTAAGCATAGTACTGTATTGAGGAGGGTGTTACAATGTTACTATGAAAGTTCCATGCTACTTGGGCCAGCCCCAGATAAGAAGTTAAAGGGAATAGATCGGTGGGAAGGTCGGGGAAAGTAAACCCGGCATTCCTGTATAGAAACGAGCTCGATCCTGAAAAGCAGACTATTACCCAGGAGTCTAAATGGTCAAGAACTCCCAAGGGACCAAGAGATGGAAAATGAGGAAAAGTAATGGGGAAGCTTATGAAGAAAAGTTCATGATTAAGTCTGCATGATTACATGAATGCATGATTTCATGAAATAAATTGTGTCGGGATGGATGCAGTGCCTATGATGTTTACTAACTGCCGTTATTCATTCATTCTGTTTATTATTCTGTGAATTATTATTAGCAATTCTACTCTGTTTCTTGTGCCACCTAAAGTAAAACTGGACCTTGCCTCGGACCAGACGTTTTCTTAATTTTAGATGATGTCATAATAGTTGCTTAAGTGACTGCATCTTTTTAATTGGTCTTATAAACTTTTCTTTATTATGTTAAAGCAATTGAGAAAAAAAGGGTATGATCTTGGGCTCAAGAAATTTCAAAGCAAGTTTAAGCCTTTACTGATGAAAAGACCAAGAACATCAAAAGTCTAGATAGACAATCCATATATTCAATAAAGATTTGCATAAGAGAAATGCACGCATTTACTTCAGGTGTACTAAATCATATTATGATTTATGAGCATTGGGCTTGAACAAACAAGCTAGAACCCGTTTGAATTACAGTTTGCATCCACCAAAATACCTTCTATGGAAAGAAAAATAACTTTGTATAGTAAATGGTAGTATTTTGCTTAACTTCTTACTTTTTGTAAGGCCTTTTGAGCCTTTTGAAATTTCAAAAGGCCTTTTGGGAGAAGTATCTTTGAGGTTACTTTTCACTTTAGAAAAAGACCTTTTGAAAAGGAATTTTACTATTACTCTCACATCAACAATCAAAAGTAATTTTACTTTATCCTATCCAAAAAAAACTCATTCTCTTAAACTTACTTTTGATATATTCAAATCAAACAAGAATCATTCTTTTAAAAGTAATTCCCTTAAAAAGCCTTCTTTTAAAAGACCTTCTTTCAAAAGATTTTTTCCCAAAAATTAAACCAAACGGGCCCCTAATAGTCTAAAAAATTCAATATAGTAATAGAGAAGCAAAGAAGTAGTAAAAGTTGTATATAAATTATTGCCACACCTCTTTCAAAAAACAAGGCAGTATAGTTGCTCTTTTTCTTGAGCTTAGGATTTAGGATTTAGGGGAATAAATGTGTACCTACAAGCTCAATGAAACCAAATTTATTTGTACTAACAAACTTAATCTAGCCAATTGAAAAGGCAATGGCATGTGAAAACTTACGTTCTTCGCATCACCATTGTCATTGACAACAATGACATCAAGGGGTTGCATGATGTCCATTTTCATCAGCTATAGTGCAATAGAATCATCAGAGGCAGGGGCTGAAAAATCAGCGTAGGATTGTTCGACATGTAAAATATTAAAAATGATTCATATCCACTAAAGGCAGCAGAATAAATAAAAAACAAGTGATATCCAAACCCATTAGAACATACCACATGACAATTGTCGCTACTTATCATACTTATAAGCTGCCACACTGCATTCTCATCTTTACCAACAAACACTTTATTTGCTTTGTCTTATATTATCTTTCCTAGTGCAGATACTAGTAAAGGGTGATGAGTGATGACAGGAAGAAAAATGGAATATAAGAGAGAAAGCGGTACTGAGCCTATGCCTAGATGTAACAACATAATTGTTTTCCATTTGCAATGACCAGGAAAAAGCATAAAAGCATGTTTGACTGAATGGTGCGGCTCTGATAAGTATACTGGATCGTATAAGTAAAAAAGTGATAAGTAAAGTGTCGTTCTCATGAGAATAGATCAAATATCGGATAGTCTAAGAGATGACTATTTGGACAAAATAAATTCATATATGCAAAAAATTAAAATAAAATTTAAAATAAAATAAATAAGCAAAATAGTAATGTAGACTGACGCTAATGGGTTAGACAAATGCAATGAAATGAATGATAGGGCTAATTAATTTCACCAATTGTAGACGCATTTACTATGAATTTCTGTTAATCAGTTCATATCCTAATTGATTCAAGGTCGGTTCCTCTTAATTTATTCCTAGCCTCTCTCGAGGTCAAGCAATACTCTTTATCCTAAACTGATTGCCTAATCTCTTAGCATAAACTAATCTAGGTAAAGGTTAAAGCTCTATGGGTTCCTATGTTGACCACATGAATCACGTCTGTCTATCTGTAGTTTTCGCTCAGCTCACGGTGTTTATGTTAAGAGGCTTTATTCACAAACTCTCTCTTGAGTTATTGTAAATCCCCAAATCAATTAATTGGTGATCAAACAATTAAAGGCATTAAGCACAAACAAAAACACTAAGCAATTGAGATAGAAACGAGATTAACATTAATTCATAAGTAAAATTGTCAAACCAAAAGGGTCCATTAACGTCCTAGCAAGAGAAACTTAGTTCATGACTGAAGAAAAGAAGACAATGGAAGAATATGAAGATGAGAAGGCAGAAGAAACAAAAGCCATAAAATATTGAAGGTAGAGACAAGAGATTCGGAACGTTTGGATCTCTCCATGTTGAAGTTAAGCTTGGGAATCCTTGAATCTTCACCTTCAATCTCTCTAGAGAAATCTTGTATCTTGGAAAGTGTGTGGAAGTGTCTAGGGATGTGTTTTATGACCTTAAGTGTTGCCTTTTATAATCCACGGATCCCTTTTCTCGAAATTCAGCCCGAGCCTGTTAATTCTATAGTTGGGGTCATGCTATAGCGCAAGGCAACGCGCTATAGTGCACTTGCCTCACAACGCTAAACTCTTTTACACATTTCTAAGCTCGTAGGGGTTAGAATAGTTGGAATTTTGTAACACCTTACCAGATAAGTACTATGCTTAAGTCATAATAAATTATCTGATAAGTGATTACGTGTAGTGAGCTAATTCAAAATTCTGTTTTCTGTATCATTATTAATTACCCACAAAAAGTGACTATTCATGTAATAACATTTTCTGCTTGATGGCGGAATAAATACTAGTTAATTAGTATACTGTAAATAACATAACATAAATAAAATTGCAATAAAGACGGAACTACTGTAAAATATATCTTAAATATATACATAGATGTCTGCTTTCAAAGTTTGTCAAAACGATACAAGGTAAAAAAGATGAGGCCGTTAACACAAAATAAAACGGTCAGTCCCTAAGAACAGTACCCTAGATGGTTCCCATGGGACATTTCATGTACTCCTCCTAATTTCTACCCATCTGTCCATGACACAGACTGCCAAAAGAGGGTCATTCTATACATCTATTACCACTACAGCATGCCCACTATCTAAATGGAATCTGAATAAAGAAACCCGTTCGCCATGGTGGCGTGTGCAGGAGGGTGGCCCGCGCTAGGAGCAGAGGCCGAGGAAGAGGAACTCGCCGCCTCAGACGGATTCTCCTCTGACATCGAGGTGGAAAGCTTCTATTGCGGTGGTGAAGCAGGAGGGACCATAGGAGCTGGGGCTGCTGGTGCTGGTGCTGGTGTTGGTGAAGGTGGAAATGGATGGGCCATATGAAAGGGAATAGCAATATAAGGGACACTGGGGTCAAAAAGTGGGTGTATAAGTGGTACGGCAAAATCTCTCTGGAAAAAGAAATAAAGACGGAACTGACACCTGCCAGATATATATACAGAATCCAGGAACGGGTCGATGTGGATATGGAGCTCGGGGAACTCAATGAACAGGACTCCTGTTGCTGCGTTCTCCATAGTTTGAGAATGACGCGGAAATATACAATAGGGTGAGAAATAAAAATTTCTCAGTAAGAAATCCTAGTTTCTATATATCTGTCATCGCTGTCATTCCCAGTTGTTTCGGTCTTTCCATAGTTCAAATTTAGTATGGCACAAGAGTAATATTTAACTCAAATACTCAGTTATAAAACATACACCGAAACAAACTCAATTTTAGTTAACAGATATCCTATCGCAATTAAAACAGTAACTTTAAGAGAACAATAGCATATCAAGAATAATAAACAGGTATCTAGAACAATCAATTAAGGAGTATCATACTGCACATGTTAATGTGAAATTGGAAAAATGCATCTTATTCTTGAAAGCTTTCGCCTCTTAAAACTTATTTCCATCCTTGGTCCCCTTGGAGTTATTAACCATATACTCTTGGGTGATAGTCCGCTTTTCAGAATCAAGCTCGCTCCTATACAGGGTTGTCGGGCTTGCTTTCCCTGATTTCCACACTGATCTATTCCCCTTAACTTTGTTCAGGGGCTAGCCCAAGTCACATGGAAATCCTTTCTCATACTTATAGAGTAGCATTGCTTATCTAACACTTTGATCAATGCATGCATAACTTGTGAATTTACTTTAATGGCATTTTCTGCTGAAATCTCAGCAGCATAACGGGTCATATCCGCTTCCCCATAAATAGTGCCAGACAATCAGGACATTTAAATCAAATAGTAAACTCAATATAAAACATCATATTCATACCAAGAATATAACAATATTGATAAGTGCAAGATTTAGAATCTCAAGTATCAATCTATCTTGCAGGCTTTTAATTTTTATTAAGGTTCCCGAGTTCGACTTTCAATATCTAACGGGTTCCAAGTTCCGATCTTATATAGGTTCCGACTTCCCTACATTATGTTCGGTCTCCCGAGATTACACCATTCCCGACTTCCGGGGTTGTGCGACTTCCGACCTTACCCCACCATTGGTCTTCTGAGACTTTGATAAGTATATTTCCTAAATCCCGAGCTTCCTATTTATTGAGTCCCAAGTTCAACATCAGATATACTCGATCTAGCTCTCTCTACTAAGTTCCAAGTACAGCCTTAAAACATACCTGATATGGATTTCTATTCACTAAGTCCGAGTTCAATCATTAAGTAAACCCTTCCAAGTTCAACCTTAAGTATACACTTCCAGGTTCATCCTTACATACTCTCGACCTAGTTTTCTATACTGAGTCCCGACTTCGACTTCAAGTATTCCTGACCTAGTCCCTATTTACTAAGTTTAGAATTCGATTCTAAGTATACCGACCTAGCTTTCTGTTTACTAAATCTCGACTTCCGACATTAACTTAAGTTATTTGTGTCTTATCCCAGACTTGTCCTACTTCTAGCCAGAATTGCACCCTTATGGGGGAAAATTCACTAGAAATAGAAATGTGGGTGAAATCATGCAAAATTTATATCCATGTAAAGCTAACAGAACAAGCTTTTCTGATAAGTGCATTTTATTCACTTATTTTATATTCTTTTCTATGCTTGTTCATAGCTTTAATCTTGTAAATATAACGCTTTTATTTTACTCTTTGTGTTTTGTAGGAAAATAAAGCTTAAGGATGATTTTTGAGCTGAACAAGAGTAAAATGACTCAATTTGGAGCTAATTCAAGAAAATGCTAAGAATTGACTGCTGGACAGCATGAGCAGTATGTCTTTCCAAAGGCATAACTTTTTGGTCCGAAATCAAAATGACATGATTCTACTTGGAAATGAAAGTAGACATCCAGAGCTTTAATTTGACACCAAGATCACTCAAAAATTCCAACGGACCAGAAATATTGAAACTGCCAAAGTTGGGCCTAATGCTGACCCATCACTACATTCAATGCAGTTTTGTTCAATTCAGTTCTCCCTTGATATAAGCCCAAATGGGATGATTCTAGAGCCAAAAATGAAGCCCAAGATGTTAACTTTCCAATGGTGGTCGAATTACTCTCATCCAAGTCCATTTGGTCAATGAAATTTACATGTGAAGCAAAGTTGCCAGAAAAAATCGAAACTGTCCATTTTAATTAATGAATGGTGGGCCAATTGAGTGCAATTCATTTGTGGGTTTTCATTGTCTAATTATAGGCTGTTAAGAACTCAATTATCAGAATTATTTCTGATAATCACCAATGCTTTGTGAGAATGTAACCTATGAAGCTAGTTTAATGTGGAGTTACACTTGGAGCAGTTACAATTTGGATGGCTGAGATTACATTTTGACAAGAGACCAGCAACCACAAGGGGGAGGGGAGACAGATGAGCATTTTGGGCTCTTGCTAGAGAGAGAAATTTTCGTGGAGAGAGAAGGAGGTTTCAGCCACTCATCCTTAGAAACCATAGTTACAATATTGGAGTTGGAGAAGTGACATTTTCATCAAGCTTGTAGCTGTGGACATCAATTTTTGCTGCTCTTGAGGGATTTAATTGAGGACAAGAAGAAGAGATAGGTGCTGAAGATTAGAGTTTGGGCAACTTTGCTTTCATCCTTTAGTTTGCACATGTTTTCTTTCTTTCTTAACTCATGTCATGTATTCTTCAATTTGTGATATGGTTTTCTTTAGAGTGGTAGGCTAAGTCATTTTTATGGTTGTGGGTGAACTTTGAACCCTAAATTATCATGTAATTAAATTGATTTTCAGACCTCCATTTTCTTGAGAGTTGATTATATTCTCCTACTCACTTCATGATTATGGTAGTAATGTGACATGTTTGGATTGGCCACCCTTATATTTCATGTTATGGCTGATTGCTAGATTTAGGATTATGATGTTCATTATCCTTTATCCATATGTAGTAACTTATGTGCAAACTTAATGGTCAAGTTTTGATTGTATGCAAGGGAGAATATAACCTAAGTCACTTAGTCCTATGTTAGAGACCAACACTTAGATCAATCTGTCCTTCTAGTTGCAATTGTTAATTGAACTTAGTGGATGTTCCCTATGTCAATTAGTGATTAGAATAGGTTAATGGATGTTCCTTAATCTATTTAAAAGAAGGTAGGTAATAGAATGTTTCATTGCCTAAGATTGGTAACTATAAAAGGAGAATTGGAGGCTGAAATTGAGAACTAATTGCATGATATAATTTGGTGGGGAAAAGGGATCCCATAACCAGTTTTAATTGATTTCAACAAAACAGCACCATTTGCTCTTGTTTATTTTTTTTATTTTCGTGTAATTTTTTTCATATAATTTTTGTTTGAATTATAGAAACAACAAACCCCCCCCATTTTGTTTTACTTTGTCTTTTTAGAGTTTATTAGAATCAGAATCTAAAATAAGCTAAATAATTAAATTAATTCAATTTCTTGTGAATCGACCCTTTGCCAATTACTATACTAATCTTTCCTAAACCAAGCAAAGGTTTTTAATTTGGTAGTTTAACGACATATCACTTTCAAATGAATAAAGTTTCATATCATTTGGATGAATATAATTTGAGATATAAACTCTGAAACTTGACCCTATTGGACTACTCTGTTCTAACCTGGATTGGATATAGGGCAATTTTCTCGACTCACTGGGGACAAACAGGACCTTATCAAATTCGAAAATTTTTATGGGATATTCTACTATGTGTAAGCTTTCTAACAAAGTTGGTTTCACTCAATTTGGAGTTGTATAGAGTGAGTTACACCCTTCTCAACTCATACTATTCAGGTGGAAGTCTTGATTTCAAGGTTAAATTTAAAAAATTCATAACTTCCTCTTTGCTAATCCAATGCCTTATATTATATATATATAGAAAGCCCTAAATGTCTAGTCTCATATAAAAATAGAATCATGGAGTTCAAATGGCTGTAGGCGGAGCCATACACTCCGCCGTACGGACCGCTGAGGAAGAACCCTAGTAGCTTCTTGAGTTTTCTCCTTTCTTCAAGTTATTTCATACCAATCTATTTCCAATCATAACACACATACAAAGTCAGCTATAAAACATCATCATCACTCCACATATTATCAATAACACAAGTATACAAGACCCACACACAATTTCAAACCAAGAAAAATAGGAAGAGAAGTAGGATTTCCTACCTTGTCTAGATGAGCTTGGGTGGATTTTGTGTCTTTGATGAAAACAACTTGTGATGAGACTTGAAATGGATGAGAATGGAGTGGATATGAGAGTAAAGAGAAGAGAAAGAGAAGAGTTTCAGCAACTAGAGGGGATGGCCGAAATTTGGATAAGAGAAGGAAAGAAAAAGTAAAGATTTTTGAGGCAAAGTGCATAATGATTGGTGGAATCCATCATGCTCTCAATTTTAGTTTGGCTTCCCATCATCAAGGGCTGCTCAAGGCGCCACTTGAGTGGGTTATTTGGCTAAATCTTAGCCATTGATCCTAGGGCACTCATGGCATAATTTCTATTGGTCCGGTTCCGACAATTTAAAACACCGAAATTTTACCGATTTCTCTTAAATCGGTAAACTGGTTTAAAATTTTTTCTGTGAGTTTACCTACGTTCCTAATCTAATTCCATCAAGCGTAATCCTGTCGAATCACCCTTAATTGGTTTTAAGTAAGTGTTTAATCAAATTCTAATTAAACCCACTTATTCGATAAAAACCGAATAACTCAGTTGTTAACGATAGAATTTTTCGAATGTTACAAATTTGGCCTCGAAGATAGAAATAGCGATTATAGATCTTTGAGTAAGCTATCCAACGCAACAAGAATCACCTCAATCGGAGTTCTATATCCCAAGATACTGGTGAAAGAGTGATGAAAGGTCAGACTTGACAATATTAGAGACAAGATGAAGCTTCAATCTTGTTTCGCCTTTTTCTCCTAGAAGACTCGAGAACTGGAAAAACTGTCCAACAAAAAAATTGAAGATCTTCTTCCTTTCTTTCCAAAGAATCTTGAATCACCATAATCCGACTTCTAGAGAGCTAGATATTGAATTTCCAACGCTGAAAGGTCTTGACTTCATGCAAGATAAGCTCGTTCATGGCTCCAAATTCCAACTTCAGTGCTTGTACATAATAATAATCAACATAAGCTCAAAATGAGTATCCAAAATATAACAAAATAATAGAAAATAAAAATACCACCCAATCTAAACTACTTAACTAAAACAAAACAATATAGTAACTAAACTAAATAACTACGTCCTAAATTAAATAAAAACTAACTAAAAATATAGCTCACCAAAGGGAGTTATCACTGAATCTGTAACACAATTTTTAAAAACAATGCCAGATATTAGTCTAGGTAGTTTGAGAAATGTTACCTTTATTTGCACATTCACTGATCTCAAATTTCGTCTGCCACAATCCTAATATTGAAGAGTAAGGTGGCAAAATTTGTGGAGGGACAAAATTTTAGGAAGAAACTCAAGGATTTTCAAATAACCTAAGAACCTGTAACTCAGTCATAGCCCTGCCATATGTCAAACAATAAGACCAGAGAGTACATGGAGGCTAAACTAATTTATACAAGATCATCCGATCCAAAAGCCTAAAATGAAGAAGAGGCCGAACAAGCTTGCTGTATTCTAATGACAATTCCACCAACTACACACACTATCTCAATTCTACTGCTCAAAAAACTATAAAAAAGAAAAAAAGAAAAAGATAAATGGACATTTTATCAAGAAAAGTTAATCTTAAGATTACAATTACTTTAGGAAAAGATCTAAACAGAAAATACTACTTGGCTAGACAAGATCTAAATAGAAAATACTACTTGGCTAGACACCAAATGTGCCCCTCAAATCCACAAGGTTATTCTAATGCATTGATGCAATGAGTGAGGCCTACAGCTTCTATTTAAATCATGCTTTCCATGTTTGTGTTCAGCTGAAAGCTTCATGATATCTAGCATTGCTCATTACTTTAAGGTAATGTAGTCTACCTCACAAATTTGTTTTATATGTCATATATGTGTTATTGTCTCTAACTTATTTCTTTGCTGCTACAAATAGGTAGGCAATGTAGTAGCTTAATAAGTATCTTCTCACTGCATAGGCTAAAAGAAAAATAAAAGACCTAATTCTAACATATTAAACAATTTACACTAAATAGGCTAAAAAGAACAACCAAGTAATCAACAAATAACCTTGTTATTTGCATTTGTGAAAAGAAACATCACCAATGCTTTTGGTAGGTGCTATTCATATGATGTTGTTCAAAGCATAGCCACATAACATAACTACACAAATAAACTCTGAAAAAGGAAATTAAAGCACTAAATTCTTTTATTGTCCAATAACTATTCCTAAGGTATTTCTATATAACAATTTAAGTGCCTATTCTACAAAGTTATTAGCATGAGAAACAAGCATCATTAAAATAATTTATAAATTTTAGGAGGTAAACAAATTTTATAAGAGAAAGTTCTTAATGTAAATGATGCCATGTGCTAAGTTGAGTCAATAATTAAGTGTGCAAAAAATGCATATAACTTGATTGCATCCGTGTCTAATTTACTTACAAATTATAGATAAACAGGTTCAAGTCACTACCAGCAAAAAGATTTAGATGGAGCATTAAGGATGGAATAAAGAGGAGACTAAAAAAGGTCCTAAAAATTACTAAGAACATTAGGAAAAACTTTAGTGAAACTAATATAAACAAGACTTTTAGTCAACAAAGCAAAAATATGTAGGAATACTAAGTACAAGCCTTAGTTTAACTATTGTACCCAAGAAAAAAAATCATCATGTGTATGAATACTAAGCAAATGGTCTTCATGTAGATAGTTTACAGTGTAGATAGCAAGTAACAAAGAATTACAAAAGCAAAGCTAAGAAAGAAGAAGGTAAGTTGAGGTGAGGTGACCTACATGCCAGTGATTGTAGGGGAAGAAGAGAAAGAGCATTGAGCCTTGAGATTCTTCTTTGTGTTTGTTCTAACAGTGGCTAATGGCAATCAAAAGTCCGCTGGAATTGGAGTTTCGCTTCTAATTAGCACATCTTCTATGTCCTCCATTTTTGTTTATTTCCTCCTTCCTTTGATTCTTTTCCCACTCCTTTTTCCTCTTTTATGCTCCACCTCCAGTCACACCCCTCACCTCACTCAGGAGATGGGGATGAAGAACCATGGTAGTAGCAGATGGGTTAAGAACTTTGGCATCAGGAAATGGGATTGAAGGATCGTTGTAGCAGGAGCATATTGTAAAGCTTCTTGATCAAGGCCATGAGCTTTCTGGTGAGACCTCTCTGGAACCTTCTGTGGGTGCGGACACTAAAGAGCTTGATGAGCTTATCTATGGTCACATCGAGAAGGGCATCCAAATTGATGCCCCTAAAGCTGAACCTCTTGAACGTTATCTTCTTTGGCTGCCCTGTCACAACAGCAGCTTCCATGTCTGCCTGCAAATGCAATCAATGCGCACACACATCAGAAACGCACAAAAAAGGGTACAAAAAGAAAATGATGATGATGGTGTGAGTATGAGTGGGGCTATGCTCACCATGGCTAGAAAATGCAATCGATGCTGAAACCCTTTCTTGGATGAGGTTGATGATGCAAAGTGTTGTTGCCAGATGCCAGGATTTTGCAGAACAAGAAGAAAGCTAGAAGAGTTTTGGAGGAAAGGCGAACAAGAGTTGGGGAAGGAAAGAGAGAAAAGAATGGGTCTTTGGGATAAAAGAGTATCTTTTTGCTTTTTGTTTTGAAAATTAAATGCTACTCCACCGTATACCTACCGTATACCAATCCACCATAACTCACCCTCTCCCTCTATGGATTTTGTCGTTTTCCCACTAATTTATACAGTGGACACTGTATATGTCGGGAAAATCGTGGCCCAAATAACGTTTCTTCTAGAAGATTGCAAATCAAGTTGTTAGAAGGACTAATGGTCTAATCTCAAGTGCCCATAAATTCAGCAAAGTCAGCGGATGATTGATTAGCGGATTCATTGAAAGAGAAGTTATTGCTAACATTTATTGCCAATCTTCTTTCATCTTTCTAATCAAAGCTTTTAAACATCTATTATTCTCTTCTAAGTTTCTAGACAAGAAACTAAACCTCACTAGCCCCTACTATCAAATATCCTCCTTGAGAGTTCTAAGAGATGCCTTAGTCACTAGAAATCATAGCTTATCCACATTGTGTGATTTTGTGGGAGTCTTTTAAGTACAAACCTCTTTATACTCTATCTTGTAACCTAGTTTGGTAAGGGTCAAAATGTTAGCTTGTAGAGGCTGGTACACCATTTCTTAGATTGCAAACTTGGAGAGGCTTATACATGAATATTAAGATTATAAAAATCTCAATGGGGAGTGGACATGAGCAATGTTTAGCCAAACCGATATAAATTCTTTGTGTGACCTTTTTGATTCTTACATCTCTTTATATTTGTGTTATATAACCTCTGATTCCGTTCTCATTACTATCAAATAAAGGTTTTCATTTCATAAATACAAGTAACATAGAGTTTCCTAAAAGCAATGCTAAAGCTTAAGCAACTTAATCTAACTTATTCATTTATGCAATCCAAGCTGAAAGTTACTTGATATATTTGTTTCAGTTTTTACATTCGAAAAGTTTTTGTAAGGCATAGTTGAACTCCCTTTCCAATGTCAACTAGGATCCACACTGTCTTGTGCGCTCTGCAATCTTGTAGGCTCTTTTGCTGACGTCTTTGATCATTCTGTGAGGTCTTTCCCAATTTGGGGCTAACTTTCCTTCCTTGGCTGGTTTCCTTTGGGGTTCAATATTTCGCATTGCCGACTCGTGCTCACAGCCTTCTCTCTTATCCATGATTACTTTTCTTCTTCTTCTGCCAAATATAGTTCAATTTAGCTCATTGCTATATTGGCCACTCCATTGAACTTCTACCGTCGCTTTTGCTCCAAAGATATGCCCATGGGGAGTCTTTTTGGTTAAAGATTAGGCTGTTATGTGATAGCCCATAATATTGCAGGTAACTTAGTGGCCAAGAGTCCTTTGGATAAGCCGTTTAACTGTTAATATTAGGCTTCTTCATTAGTCTTGTTAACATTATCTTGTTGGCCACTTCTGCTAACTCATTCGTTTAGGGGGTGTTCCACGGATATGAATAGCTGATGGATTCTGAGGTTTAAGCAGGAGTCTTCAAACCTCCTATCAGTAAACCAGTTGCCATTGTCGCTCACAATTTGTTGTGGGATAGCATGCCTGCAAACAATTCTTTTTCGATGAACTTCTTTATTTTCTCAAAACTAATTAAGGTCAAGGGTTGGACTTCTATTCGTCTTGTGAAATAGTCTATATCCAACACAAGAAACTTTAATTGTCCTGGTGAAAGGGGGGAATGGTTGGCAAATGTTAATTCCTCATTCATGAAATGGCTAGCTAATTTTTGAGCAACGCAATTGGTCGGGATGCTTCCATGTAATCTTGCAAACTGTTGACATTTGTCACACCTTTGAACGAACATAGTACAATCCATTCTCATCGTGGGCTAGGAGTGTCCAGCCTGGAGGGCGCTGCTGCTAATAATTTTCCCTTAATGTGATTCAAGTGATGCAAATTTTGAAGCGTTCAATGAAAATTGTGATTTTGCTGATGATGAATTAGATGAAGTAGAGCCTAATAATGTTAGATGAGAAGAACCAAATGCTGAAAGTGTTAGAAAAATGAATTAGATAAGAGCAAATAAAGAACCAATTGCCTACCTGGCTCTAGCAGTACTAACATTGTTCATATGAAATCAAGATTCAATATTGCGTGTCACTTGTGATTGTGATTTCTTCTTAAAGTTAAGCGTATATTTATGTATCATATATATATTTTTTTCACTTAAGTCACTGTACATCTTAACTTGACATTAATAGTTGCTATATAGTTCATTAAAATATAAAGACAAATATAACAAAATTTATTCACACTATTTGCGCTATTCCATGTAAATGAATAAATATATTATAAAATGAAACTAATAATTATTTAATTAAATATTTTTAAAAAAGTTAATATTTTAATTATGTCGATTTAGATAACTTTTTATCAATAAAAGCACTTTTAGTATTGCATTGCCAATTACTACAAACTTAAAACAAGTACTTTTATTATTACACATTCAAATACAATTATCTATTCAAAAGTTACTTTTCATACAAATTCTTTTATCAAAAGCTCTTTTCACAGGAATATTAATGAAATTATTTATCCAAATAGAACCCTAGTCTTATTGAGGAGCCTTTTTCCCCCCTAGCCTCAATATTACAACTATATAACTTGTTTGTTATAGTTCTATTGAGTTTTGTTTTGTTTTGTTTTGTTTTTTTTGAACCACAAATATTTTAAGTTGACTTAAATATGTTTTTAGTCCCTATAAATATAGGTCATTTTGGTTTTAGTCCCTGTAAAAAATTTCTTCATTTTTGATCCCTCATTTTTTTAATATTATATTTTTAGTACTTATCGTTCTAAATTTAAGTTTGAAAAATTATTTTAAAACATACGTTTAACTTTTATAAATGTTAAAAATTTTGTTTTATCCTTATATATTTTAATAATCCTCTTTTGGTCCTTATAAGTATCATTATTTAACAATGTTAACTAATAATACGGACCGAAAATATAATATTGAAAAAAAGAAGGACTAAAAGCCAAAAAAGATTTTTAGAGCGACTAAAACCAAAATAACTTATATTTACAAGGACTAAAAATATATTTAAGCCAAAATTTGTTGCACCGCAACTAATCTGACTTAATTCAAATCGACTTACTATGAAAATAAAATTTTGACCAAGTTTTTTTTTTTTTTTTTTTTGTCTTCGCATGACTCAAAACTAAATTAAGAAAACAAATATCAAATCTCTTAGCTGAATTAGGAATTGGTCAATTTACTTTTTATTGACCAAATACTTTAGCTTGACCATACTTGTGGACCATGCCATTACCTCAATATTACTATTTTTTCGATGAATGACAGCAATAACACTACCCTCATTTTTAGATAGAGCAAGTGGCACCTCTTGAATAATTGTCTCAATTTAGTGTCCGTTTGATTATATTGCTGGGAGGATCAGAAAACCTTTTATTGGAATGAAAATAAAAATATATAATAATTAATATGTTTGAATATGTAAAAGCCTTCCAAAAAAACCTTCTAGGAAAAGTATCCTTAAAATTACTTTTTATTTCAGAAAAAAACTTTTTGAAAAAAAATCTTATTATTATTCTTATATCAACAATCAAAAATAATTTTACTTTATCTTATCCAAACAAAACTCATTCTTCTAAACTTTTGACATATTCAAACCACACAAAACTCATTCTCTTAAAAATAATTTTTCTAAAAAATTCTCTTTTAAGAGACTTTCATTCAAAAAATCATATCTCAAAAATTAAACCAAATATTATTGCATATCATAATTTAGCGAGCCACACTATTTTATTTATTTATTTGTTTTGGGACAACTTAACCACTATCGCAATCTACAATTTCGATTTTTTCGCTCGATGTCTACTCACATCTAATCTTTCATAGCTTCAGTAATCCACCGTGCACATGCTCAGATGTACAGTTGTTCGACTTGTTTCCACGCGTGCCAATATTAATCTTTTTTATATGATCAACACTTCGCTGAAAAATTTACAAAGTTCAAGAGTAAAATCGAACCTCCTATTTGTGATTTAGCTAACTTTAATACCGTAATGATATATTGAATTATTTTTGCTATTTATTTGATAAAAATAAGGAATTAAAGACTGTATACATATGGAGCTTGGACTTCGAAGGTAAAGACGCAATCCGTTGCTATGATTTTACATAGAAGTATCATAAACACCAAGGTTCAGGCAAGCTTCAAATACATCTCATTTACAATCCGAGTTACCTCTAGCACTCAGATTTTCAGGAGAAAATTGCATGCACAAGTAGTCATAGTTTTATAAAGCTTATATCTTTTTCAAACGTAGAACCTTATGTGATAATGCATTTATTGCAGCAGTCTAGATGACTCTGGTGTTCAATTCTATGGACTGATATGACGCACGCTAATCTTTCAGCAACTCGTTTGCCTTATTTAACCAAGTGTCATAAATTTCAGGCGAGAACAGAACAAAGTGGACCTGAAATGAAACATTTAAATGTGAATACATATTCTAGAAACCCCCAATCATAAAAGCATTATTAGATAAAAATCTTCGCCAATCAAATTCCTACATTTCAAATAAATCAGCAGGTAAACTCAACTCATAATTCTAGGTGTTTTTTTTTAACATGCGTAAGGATATTTGGAACACATGTTTAGAATCACAAAATTTGGGAATTGATTTTATTTGGAAAGTACTAATATGATTCTGAAATAAAATTCTTTTTGTAAAGTTTTCGAAAAAGAATTGATATGAATTTTAAATAGATTAATGTTCTTGCACTGCCAGTAAAAAGTATTTTGCTCTATCAACTAAGTATATCATATATTTAATATGATTTTTGAGATAATTAGGGTAAAATTCAAATAATTTTAATGAAATAACTACACATGATTAGATATCTGAATAAAAATGTTTTGCATTGACAATACCGCATGAGAGGGATGATTTATTGCGAGATATGAGAGAACTTCTCATAGTCCATAGATCAATATCAAAGGCCAAGATTAAAACAACCTATTGGTGAATATAGTTGTAATACCCTATGTCTCCTTATAGAGTAAAGTTAAAGGAAGATATTAACTTGAAATTTAAAAGTGTAAATAAGTGTACAAGATGTAACTTGGGTGCTATTAGATGTAGGAATATTTCAATGAACTCATTGGACACTTTGAATAGCAGGCGAGGGCATGCTCGCAGCACCTTGCGCTCAAGCATCCCATCACCCTGAGTCGAGGAAGTCCCTAGAATTGGACCATGCTTGAGCGCAGAAAGCTACGCTCGAGCATAGCTAAGTCAATGGAAGAAAAACATATATATACGAGGGCAACACCCCCAAAATAGAGAGAACCCTCTCTCTCCCCTCTACCTCTTCCCCTTCTCCCTTCCCAAAATCACTCATATACGGTATTTTCATCGTCTTATACCTCATTTATCTTTACCCACTCCTCCCCAATGATATTTTTAGCCATTCTATAGATTGATTTTGCATCAGCGAGCCCTTCTCTGCCTTTAAGCTTCATTTTTCATCTCTTGGTAACAACTTTTGATTAGATGTCATCTACAAAGTTGGTTAAAGAGTGGTAAGGACTAGAGGTTGAACCTAGGTCAAAATTAGATTGAAAATAATTGCTTATGTGCAATTTCTAATCCCCCAGGAGAGCAACCTGCAAGTTCAGCGACTTCAAGATGTGATGCTTCCCAAAATTCTGTGAGTGATCAATGTTGCTATGGCATATTTGTTGTCAGGCAATTTCTCAATATTGAAAACCTCCCCATTTGATACTTTCATTTGAAAAACATGGTTCCAAAAAAATGTCCTAGTGAAATTCTTAAAAGATATATGTGCATGCATGGTTGCTAAAGTTAATTCCTTATGCTTATATTGTGCAAAATGATGATTTATCATTCTCATTTCAACCATGATTTTAATTCTTATTTTATGTATAATTTGCTTTACTTCGTGAGCTTGTCCTCATATGTTATAGCCTCATTACCCCTCACTGAGTTGGTTTGACTTACCCACTCTTCCTTTCCTGTTTCAGACTCTAGCGCCGTGCTTAATTCCGTTCCTTCGGCTTCGTATAGTGCAGACACTTCAGACAGCCCTGCTACATGTGAGGGCCCTTTTGTAATTCCTTATTTTGATGATCTGGACCCATCTGCTATCTTATAGTTGCTCCATGATCTATAGACAGAGTTCCTATGATGTGATGTGCTAAGAATATATATATATATATATATATATATATATATATATATATATATATAGAGAGAGAGAGAGAGAGAGAGAGAGAGAGAGAGGCACGGGAGTAAATGAACTTGTTTATATGTATTACTGTCATAAAAAATGAATCCTTCATAATTATGCCAACTTGTGTGAGAGTGCTCCGAAAGCCTCTAGTTGGATTTATACTGGTTGACTGATTGATACAGTTATAGCCATTATGGGGAAGCTTGAAAACAAGAGGACACTTTGTCCGTTTGACTTGAGAATTGACATGTAGGCTTGCTGGAGGTCCATTACCTCGGTCACGACTCCTGGGTGGGTCGTGCCAATAGTGACCAAATGTTCACATATGTTAGAATTAAAAAAGCTAATTATGTGTTTTCCCATATTCCGAGATTAGATGGTGAGCCCTATTGTTATGCTTTTGTGCCACTAGAGATCAACCATCAACGATTGAGTCATCTCATGGTTCCTAGTTTGTCTAAAGTGTTAACACTAGAGTGCGAGTGTTAGATGGGAAAACATATCTAAAGTACTTTTCACAATAGAGTCTATGTTTCCTTTTACTTTAGTGTACTTAGATATTTGGGATCCTAGCTGTGATTCTTCAACTTTGGGTTTCCAATACTTTGTTACTTTTATTAACGTTATTAACGAATTTTTTCACTGTACTTGGCTATTTCTTATGAAAAATAGTTTTGAAGTTTTCTCTATATTTCAAGGTTTTTGTTTAGAAAATTCAAAGTCAATTTGGTACCCCTATTAAAATCTTGCACATTGATAATGCATGAGTATCTTTCTACATTATTTCAATTGTTTTTGTCTTCCAAAGATATTTTTCACCATTCATCATGTGCACATACTCTCAAGATGCGAATGCAAAATTCGGCACCTTGTGGAAACAGCTTGTAACTTACTTGTTCACTACATGCCTATTCGTTTTTGGGGGCAATGTCATTCTCATTGCATGTTACCTCATCAATCATATGCCATCCACTGTTCTCTAAAACCAATTGCCTCATTCTATATAATTCCCCAAGTAGGATCTCTACTCTCTTCTTCTTCATGTCTCTGGATGTGCTTGTTTTGTCCATGATCTTACTCCAGGTAAAGATAAATTGGCTGCAAAGTCATTGAAGCATCTTTCCCCTCAGCTACTCACAGTTACAAGGTGTTTCGCACAAAAATATTTTGGCTAGCCGGATGCGTCGAGAATCAAGGCATGCTAGGAAACTATTCCATGATGACCAAGAGGATCGGCTAGTGCAAAACACAACCGATTCCCATAATCAGATAATTAGTACCAAAAGCGTGACTCTGTCTCTTGGTAAATAGGTTCCCAAACTACTCCAAAGAGCGTTTGACAGGCAGATCAGCAAATTAGGTCACCAAAAGGATATTGATGAACAACTGAAGGCTAATGAAATGAATTGAAACTTAAACGGGTTGAAAATAAATGAAGTGCAGTAAATAAAATGCGGTAAAGAAATGCTACAAAGTGCTGAAAAGTAAAGGCAAGGAATGTAAAGTTTATAAAACATAAAGATAAATGTAAAGGAAACTTGTGTTTAATCCATTTGTTTAGGGGATGAGTTTACATATTGTACTCAAGGCTATTTATACATGTACAAAACTTAACAGTTATCCTAAGGCATCTATTAACCACGTTCTCACACAAACATGGTCAGCAAACTTCGTCCTGATAACCGCCTCGTAATTGTCTTCTATGTCTTCCTTGAGTGCACTCTTCTTAGCGTAGCGATAACTACTTAAACCGCACTTTGCCTTTCATCTATCTCTTCACTTTTTGAACTAGAAACCGCTTTTCTCAGCTGCTCCTACTTTCCAGAGAGTGGTCACGGACTTGGTCAAACTCCTACTCTCAGCTGCTGAAGCACGTTCTTTCTCCAATCAAAGCCCAGAACTGATATGAATTACTAGCTGTCAAAAAGGTCCAAAACCTAATACGAAATTCATGCCCTCGACTAACGGCTACTATCAATTGTCAACCGATGGCTATCGATTGATGGTTAAATCAGCTGTCAACTATCGGCTGGGACCCGTATTAGCTGTCAAGCCTCAAAAATTGTGAATAAGAGTTCTTATAGGCAACTACACTTAGTTAGAATCTTAATCACAAAAGGCAGGGCAAATTAGCTGAGGCAAAATAGAAAAATGGTCGAGATAATATTGAACAACCTTTTTTCATGCCCAAAACGGCTTTAACCAGGCCAGCCCTGGTTGCCACATCCCAGCCCTAGCTGCCACATCGATGCTCTCGTCTTGGACTTTCCATAGATATGCAATAATGGTTATTTTGACACCCATATCTTAGCTGGCAGTTAATTGAAATTTAGCCGAGCATTTTAGCATATTTAAATCATTTTAAGCTGAACAACATATTCCATGTCGGCCATCAGTCGTTACAGTAAAACAATTGTTGTTTGCCAATGGGTTTATACTATCAAGATTAGGTCAGATGGCAACATTGACTGTTTCAAAGCTCGACTAGTGGCCAAAGACTACACCTAGATATCTGGCCTTGATTATGGAAATACTTTTTTCCTATTGCCAAGATTGCTTCCATTTGTCTTCTTGCAATGGCTACTATTCACTAATGGCCCCATCAACTAGACATGAAGTTTGCATTCTTACACGATGAGTTGCAAAAAAGGGTCTATATGGCACAACCTGTAGACTTTACTGTGCATGCCTCATTGGGATTAGTTTGCCACCTCCATTGCTCCCTCTATGGTTTAAAGTACAATCCCCTCGTGCTTGGTTTGGGAGATTTAGCAATGTTATTTAGCAATTCAACATGATTCATTGTGAGGTTGATCACTCTGTTTTCTTTTGTCACTCTTCTACTAGCTGTATTTACCTAGTTGTTTATGTAGACAACATCATTATCACTAGTAATGATGAGGCTGATATCTGGCTTCTCCAATAGCGCCTTTCACACAATTTTCAGACCAAAGACTTGCGTTCTTTGAAATACTTTTCGAGGGATCGACGTTGCTTAGTCTACGACTGGTGTTGCCATTATCCAAAGATAATATGCTTTGTAGATACTTGCCAAAACTATCATGTAGGATTGTCACCCTAGTGATACTTCTACAAATCCAAATGTCAAGTTACTACCGGGTCAAGGGGAGCCTTTGAAAGACCCTAGTAGGTATCGATGTCTTGTTGGCAAACTTAACTATCTTACAGTAACCAGACCAAATATTACCTTGTTGTGAGGTGTCGTAAGCCAGTTTCTAAATGCTCCTTGTGATAGTCATTGGGAAGCTATGGTTTGCATTCTTAGATATATCAAAAGTGCAAGCAAGAAATAACATGTTATTGGCTTATTGCTAGATCCAAAATAGGAGTTTAGTATCAAGCATGGCAATAGCAACTTGTGAACAATGTTATTAAAAATCCGCCATGGCGACGCCATCTTTCCATGGCATGGTGGAAATCATGCAAACCACCATGGGAGAGCGCATCTCCTGGTGGAATATCGTGGCAGGCCACGGCGACTACCATGCGTATGGCGCCATGGCCGTTCATGGTAGCAAATATTGGCCGACCCTTACTTTTTTTCCTTTTTTTAAAACTTCAAAGGATATTTTGGGGATAACGATGCATGGACATGCCTTTAAGCCTACCATACCGGTATGAGATATGCAAACGGTATAGACACGGTGGACGCGTGTCGGAGGCCTGTCTTCTTCTACCTCAGCTTTTGAACTGGAGGCCATTCGATGCGGTGGCGACACATGTTGAACTCAAGTGGATATGGTGGCAAACTCCTTCTCACACCTAGTGTGCAGTCGTCATCGCGAAGAATCTCCTCTCTATCACTAGTTGCTCATTGTCGTTGTCTTTTGCTACAGTTTAAAAAAGAGATGTTTTTTCTTTTGTGCCTTCTAGCTGCTCCATTTTTGCAATATCTTTTAAATTTTTTTTATTTTCTAATATACTAATATTAGTCTTTGCACCATTTAGTTTCTAATTAGCTTCGGGACTTGTAATGCAAAACATTTTCGTTTTTTCCTTGCAAAACTTTGACTTAAATCTTTTGATTTCTCTCTCTCTCTCTCTCTCTCTCTCTCTTTGATATTGTAAGATTGAAGTTGTAATGTTTGCAAATAATGGACATGGAGGAGAAGAAATTGATACCTTTTTCATTAGACAATAGAGCTAAGAATATTATTTTCTAATAAATTGCAGTATCTTGAGATAAACTTTTTAATTTCATGCAAAATATATCTATTTTTATGTTTATTAAATGTCATTTTTCATTATAATATATTATTTCTATATTTAAGAATATTGATTTTTATGTTTTGTGATACATTTGATAAATTTATTACTTAAAATATGTTTCAAATTTTATTGTTCTTGATATATGTTATTAGTTTTTATTATTTATTATGTTTAGCAATTTTTTTTGTGTATATATATATATATATATATATATATATATATATTTTTTTTTTTTTTTTTCAGTCCGCCATGGCTTCCACTATAACTCGCCACGCCATCCGCCATATTTTTATGGTGGATTTTTGCTGCCATTCAATATTGACAACTATGCTTGTGAACTTACGTGGTTAATGCAATTGCTTAAAAACTTAAACTCGGATATGTCAAGTAGATGAAGCTAATTCGTGACAACCAAGCTGTGTTACATTTGCTTCTAATCTAATTTTCTGTCAAAGAACCAAGCACATAGAGAATGATCGCCACTTTGTTCAAGAAAAAGGTCTCAAGCGAAATCACAACTGGATTTGTTAATTCTAATGACTTGTTAGTTGATATATTCTCTAAGTCCTTTAGAGGATCTCGGGTTGAGTCTATTTGTAACGAGCTTGGCACATATGACATAGATGCTCCAATTTGAGGGGCAGTGTTAGAACTAAACAAATGCTGGTTATGTAGCCTTACATATTCCTAGATTGGCTCTTACTTTAGTGTGCTTTACGCTTGGTTCCTAGTATATAGTTATTCTTGTATGTATGTTGTATATAGTATATATACATATCTATGGGGACTGATGGAACACACATTTTCTCTACATTTCTATAACCTCTTACCCTTCCCACGACATCATCTTTCTATTTTTCTCTAGGATCAGTCATTATTTGATTGTGTCACATCATCAAGTCATTTTTTTTTTCTGCGTTGGCATCATTAATTTTTTACCATTTGGTTAGTTTCTATAACTTCTATATCAGGAACATTACTCCTAGGGAGAAATTATAAATATTGGAATATTAATACTCTTCAACCAAAAGTGAAGAGGGAGGAATGGCAGGGAACTTGGAGTGCCACAATGTTATTATGGTATCTATCTTGTTCACGAACCAAAGACAAGAAGCAATAATTATGAAAATATATTATAATAGTTGGATAATTATGTTCTGTACTCAAAGAAGGATTATAAATCATACAACTGAATAACCCTTGCCATGGTAAAACTTGACGAGTCAATGCACAAAAAAATGACTTCATGATGTGGTGCAAACAAATGAGTAGTTGTAGAGAAGTATAGAGAGAGCCTATAAAAGGTGGAAAGGGGGGGGAGGTGGATATTTAGTCACGTTACTAACAGGTTGTTTTAATCTTGGCCTATAATATTGATTTAATACTCATATCTCACAATAAACAAACCATCTCATGTGATACACTCCTTATACATACATGTATATAAATAGAAAGTCACACAAGTTTAGTTCAATTTCAGTGAATTTAATTACCGGATCAAATCCAATCAATTCAAACAAAATCAATGAATTCCACCTCTTAATTATTGCAACCACAGTGGAAACTACAGGGCTTAAATTTGTCAATTTCTAAAGGCCCATTAGTAAAGTGAGCGTTAATTTTTATTGTAATGGAAAATTGAAATGCATAGTTAATAACAGTTATTCATATCATACATCAGATCCAAAAAGGAAAATGGAGTAAATGGAATAAAATACCTCGTTAAAGTCATTTTGAAACTCTCTGATGGAAGAAATAGCTACTGTAGCAGCTTCATCATAAGGGTAGCTGAAACAATGCAGCATCATGCAATTGTTATAAAAAGCTTAAGGTGTATTGGAAAATCAAAAGGGGCAATTACACTTGAGAGCCAAGAGATTGAATTATGAGGTTTGACAACAGATTGGTCATCATAACAAACAACATGGCCTCGATATCAGAAATGGTCAGCTGTTGTGTTATTTCACGAGTAAATTTAATTTTTTGTTTCCAACGACCAAACTTTTAAAATGAATAGCCACGATGGTCCTTTTAAATCATAAATTCATACTGTCAGAGATCCTTAAATATAATTCTCCCAAAAGCAAATCAGAAGTGCAGCCACATTGCCTATCCCCGATGAAAGAACATTACCTTAGGACTCCATCATGAAAGACAAATAAGATCACATCCCAAGGCATGCTATAGCAGCACAAAGTTTGACACTAGTCTTGCTGTGTGATGATTATTGATAATCCAAACATTGAGGATAAATACAACAAATTTAGATAGGCAGGGGGAATATTTAAAATAAACCTACCCATAGACACCACATGATATTGCTGGGAATGCTATATACTGAATGCTGTTCTCTTTTGCGACCCTCAAACTGTTCCTGTAAATCAATTTGAGAATACACTAACGTCTCAATCAAGTGTAATGACAGTGAACTAAAACACAAATAGAATAAACCTTTTTCAGATTCAAAGATGGCAAAGTATAGCTGCACAAGCACGACGGTAAAAAAAGGCTACCTGTAAGCACTTTCCAGAGCGGCAGCAGGATTTCTATCCGCATCATAGATCGGTCCAACAGTATGAATAACATGAGAAACAGGAAGCTTAAAACCTCTGCACAATGCACATCAACAAGTGATGAGTTTATAATAGACAGCCAGAACAAGTTATATTATCAGTATTATATCATACTATTTAGTTATTTGTATATTGCTACCGCATAAGCTGCTTTTTGCTTTTGTAACGGCTTATTTTCATAGTCATATTCATAAGCTTCAATTTAAACAGATTAGGTGGTGTTTTCAGAAAACTATTTTAATAAAGTAATCCTAGTATGATTATGCTTCATAAGTGCTTGTTGCACCCAAATAAGCTGAAAACATGCTCGTCCAAACGGGTCCTAAATGTAAAACTAGAAAAACTCACGGTGTGATCCTTGCTTCCCCTGTTGGGCAGCGAACTCCGGGCCTGACTTCTGGAACATTAAGGCATGCTTGAAGAAGATCTGGGCCTGCAGCTCTATGTATTGCTGAAAGCCACGTAACAGGGTGCCATTCAACGTCAGTTTGGTACACCAATAAATACGGGGATGAGCTCAATACCCGAAAAAAAAAAGAAAAACTCATCGTTAAAGTATTTAATACTTAACTGACTATAATGGATTTATCCTTCCTTTCTCCTTGAAAATATTATCAAATTTCAAGTAAGGCATATTTGAAGACAATATTTTTAGAATATAATCTCGTCTTCTTCTTTTTTTTTTTTTTTTAATTTAAATTGCATGCCCGGTTGGGAGAGAACTTTTATTTACAAGTTGTTTTCAACTCAAAATAAGTTAATACAAACAGACATGGTACGAAAATCAGTTACCTCCGTCAGCGCCACCACCTCCAAGCATTCTCTCATTTGCAGGATTTACCTGCACGAGAGCAAATCATGCGAGAAACATATAATTCATTTTTTGCAAAACACCAATCTTCAAGTACAAAAAGAGAGAGTAACTTTTTACATACTATTGCATCAGTGGAACCATCAATGGACCATTTGGTGATGTCTCCTTTCTGAATGACCAGAGCGCTCGACGTAGACAACGGGAACCGAACCACACCCCCGCTCCCATTGGAAGAAGCCCTGGCAGAAGCAGCATCCATTCTGAACGCACGGCAACTTCTCAGGTTCGCGTTCGAACTCGAGCAGAATCTGAGGCTCCTTCGTAAAAATCGCGAGCCTTGCGCCACCAACACTCCCGAGAAAACTGTTGTCATCGTCTCCGGTCTATAGATTTTTTGAAGACGTTCAAGACTCTAGTGGGAGGTTTATGTTACAATGTGGAGAAGTTACCCTGCAGCCTCACGTGGAGAGGTATTATCCGTTGGATGAGTTTTAGCTTTGGGGCGATGATCACATGCGGCGCACCCTGTTTTCTCTTGGTGTTCTCTATTTTTAATGTTGCCACGTGGAACGGAGACTTTGACCTGAGGAGGCGCTAGTTCGGCTAACATTTTCGTCTTCGTCTTCGTCTTCGTCTTCGTCTTTCTCCGGCTTCCCTGATCCAAAACGCTATGGGGAGGTCTCGGTTGGATGCGCTCGTCTCCGTGTTCGTTACGGTGCACCCGCACGAGACCTCTGCACTGCTCCACTCCTTCTTCTGCTTCTTCTTCGTGAGTTTCTCTTTTCAAAAACGCAATGACTTTCTTCGTGGTTTGCTTAAGTTTTTCTAATATAGTTTTTTGGTTGTTGGTAATTGGTGCAGATTTTGAGTGCGTATTTCGTGGTTCTTCCGTTGCGCGACGAGGGTGCCATCTCGTTGGGGTTATCGAATCTGCCTGGTCTATTTGTGGGTTCTTTGGTGCTCACGATTATTGCTGCGCCCGTTTCGTCTCTCATATTCTCTCTCCCTAATCTTTCAAAAACCAAGGTATCATTTTTTCTTTTTTTTGTTTTTTTTTTAAACTACTGATTAAACAGCATTGCGTTTTAGCTCTGAGATGGCAGCGCAGTCATGCATGCTGCACAGAATGCTTTAGCTTCTAGTTAATTCAATTCAATGTTACATTGTTGATCGTAGCAGCTGTTGTTATTTCTTTTACAGCATAGGAACAGTATATGCTTTTTCTTTCGAATTTGTTTAATTGACAACTTCTGGATGGTGCTTTTCTCTTTATATTTCATAAGCAAACTATATACAAGGGTGCATCTTGACTAATCCCAATCTACTTCTGGATTTACTTATCCAACATCAGTTTTGAGCATCTTAATTGACCATTTTCCCCTGATGCAGGGCTAATATTTCATTTTTACTTAGCCTTTGAATGGCTTTCTAATATATATTTGGGTCATAACTTGAAGAGAATTTAGCATGGTATTTTAAACTTGGTGCTGTAATTACCTGTTAAATCACACAACATAATACCCACACTGGATGATTCAAATAGTAAGCAAGCTTGATCTTAGCGGTCAAGGGGCTTCTGAAGTGTCGGGCTTGAGGACATGAGAAAGCACTTCTAGGGATGGGGCAGCCTCAATACCTTGAACGCAGATTAGTCTCACACTCTTTGGGTGTAAAGAAACCTCAGAAGATAAAAGAAAAGAAAAAGTTACTTGAAATTTTGATCTAACACATTGTATGTAACCAGACGAATTGGTTTCTGAATCATTCGTATAATTTCTGGTTCTACTAAATATGAGAAAATCATTACCATTATGGTAACATTTATATATTTTGAATATTAGTCATTTTTGTCATGGAAATTTATTTTTGAAAATGATATATAATGGTTACTAATTTATGTTTGCTTGCATGTGATGCTGCAATGGTGCTTCTTGAAATTCCAGGCATTGGTTTCAATACACAGGTTCTTTAGCATATCACTCATAGTGTTCTTTATTATGTGGCGCTCCTCATCAGCAGGATATTCGATGTCCAAACTGACAGTAAGCCAATAAGATAACTGTCTGTTGTTTCTTACAGTCTGAACTGCTTGTTCACTTCAGTATTATTTATATTCGGTTGTGTTAAATTGGGGTTATGTTCCTAGGGATCCAATACTTTGAGCCATTCCTCAGAGCAAGAAGGGAAGATTGGTAATCAAGGCAGTCTTGCATCTTCACTAGGTTGGGATAACCACGGATGGTTCTATATATCGGTCCGAATGGGATTCTTTCTTTGGGTAGTATATAATAATAATTATATTTATCATTTTTATGTTCTAATGTATATTTTGGCGTCATTCTGCTGGTAGCATGCTTCAGTAGACATTTTTGTGATACTAGTTTATGCTTTTCTTGAAGGTTGGTATGATTAATCTAATTACAATTTCTTCAACTTGGGCAAGGGTAATTGATGTGATGGATAGCGAGGTTTGTTTACGGATACATCATTCTCATCGTAGTCTATGTTATTCAGGGCCCATTTAATTTGCCCTATGTTCAGTCAGGTTCAAGATTATTTGGATTTATTGGTGCTGGTGCCACACTTGGACAACTTTTTGGGTCTCTTTTTGCTACCGCAATGGCTTTTGTAGGGCCATGTAAGTATGCATGTACCCTCTACAGTCCATTCTGTTTTAGTTTTTCTTTGCTTTAAAGTAAAATTTCGTCAATTGCAGTCTTGCTTCTTTTTGCTGCAATATTGTTGGAACTTGCAGCACAGACATCAAAAGGGATAAATCGTGATACACCTAATGTTGAAGAGGAAATGTCTCCCATGAGGTCATTCCATATATTCATTTCTTCATAGTTTTATAAGTGAAAACTGGAGAAAAATTTCATGTTCCACAATTATTGTGTTCTATACGTTATTTTCATCTAGGGGATATATATTGACCTTGAAGAAGTGTACAGCATCTAGAACTAGACATTTCTAATTCCTTGTAGTACTGGGAATTGGAAAAGTTAATGGAGTGGAATAGGAATTGTTAAAAAAATTAATGATTAATTAAGTGAAAAATTATACTTGATAGAAGATCTAGCTAAACACATTGATTACAACAATTACATGTAAATAGAACAAAATAACCTCAGTCTGGGAGAGAAGAATTATTTCTAGGGCAATTCTAGAACCAGGGCAGCAGACTCTATTAACTTTATACATAAAAGATTCATCGAACTTAGTTACAATAAGATTCTGAACAGAAGTTCTCCTTTCTAAGAATAAATGTCATGGGGTTGCTGCTAGTGCTAGGTTTACTTGTATATTATGAGGGTGCTTGTCTTCTATTCTGATTTTCTTTATAGGTGGTTTGTATGCAAAACACGATTGATTAGTAATCTTGAATTGGGATCTTTTGGCTCAACTTTATCCCAGTTTTGCCGAGGGAGCAACTCCATTTTTCACCTTGAATTGGTCAAAATATGCTGAATATCTTACTTTTCATGGAGGATTATGGCTGTCCGATATTGCGCATCACCATTTAGCCATTGCAATTCTTTTCTTGATAGGTGGTCACATGTATAGGACCAACTAGGGGATTGGTCATGGTTTAAAAGAGATCTTAGAGGTTTGAAATGCTAAAATGTGGTTCAAGTAATTTGGCAGCTCAATTCCCACAGGCATGGGCAGGGAGATAGACACACTTAGGTGACCACACACACGCATAGAACTATTAATTATTGGTAGGTGACACCCCCCCCAACCAAAAACAAAAAACGAAGAACTATTAATTATTGGTATCTTGGATTGCATGCACCTCATTAAATTATTTTTTGAGGTAAACTTGTCTTCTGTCAGAAAGTGTATTGTGCAAGGCAAGAGGAGGATAAGATCATAATTAGATATTTATTTTGAATTTAATTTAGAGAATCTGATTCCAACCGTGAAAATGAGGCTGATGAGAAGATTGAACATGCTCCAAGAGCTTCTCTAAAGTCACCTACTTCTTTAGAGAAACTTCAAATTTGGCCCATATTAGAAGGACTATGGCTTGTACTATCATCAACTTACCTGTTGCATGTATCATTGTTCATCTGGCTAAGTGCAGTTATCTCTTCATTCTTCTACTTTCAGGTAACGTATTCTTCTCCCCGTGTTACAATCCTTGGTTTTCATTAGCATCATTTCTATCCTAGCCTAATGATAGAACATGCGGAAAATTGTCTATGTATGTGTGTGTGTGTGTGTGTGTATCAATAGGGTGTCAAAAGAGCATTAAAGCTCTATTTGATGCTCTAAGATTTTTCTATAAATAAGTCTGATTGTATAGTTATTCTATTTCCATTTTTTAGCTTAGTCTATGCAGAAAGTGGTATTTTATATCTTAAAAAGATGTACAGAGGCTGCAATATATAGGCCTAGGTCAATCAGCCAAAAAAAAAAACTAAATCTCCTAGAATTAAGGAGGAAATATTTCCTCATAAATACAGACTGAAATTAACACCTATACAATCTCTATAAATAAGGAAAAAATTAATCCTAATCAATTACAAATCTGGTCAATAAATCAGGATATTTTCCTGACATAATAACCAAGATCTTCCAACGCTCCCCCTCAAGCTGGGTGGTAGATATCTACCATTCCTAGGTTGGACCTAAGAGTATCATAGATTATCTTGGAGAGCCTTTTAGTTAGGATATCTGCAGTTTGCATGCTTGAAGGAATGTATTCCAAGGTGGTTGTCCCACTGTCTAACTTTTCCTTTATGAAGTGGCGATCAATCTCCACATGTTTTGTCCTATCATGGTGTACCGGATTTTTTGCAATGCTTATAACAGCTTTGTTGTCACAAAGCAGCTTCATAGGACAATTTTGGACAATTTCTAGTTCATTGAGCATCCTTTGGAGCCATATTCCTTCACAAATGGCATGGGATAAGGCCCTAAACTCAGCTTCAGCACTGCTTCTTGCAACTACAGCTTGTTTCTTACTTCTCCAAGTGACTAGATTTCCCCACACATAAGAGCAATACCCTGAGATGGATTTTCTGTCTGTGATGGACCCTGCCCAATCAGCATCTGCAAACACTTCAATGCCCCTATTTGAGTGCTTTTTGAAATGTAGACCCTTGCCTGGTGTTCCTTTCAGGTACTGAAGGATTCGGTTGACAGCTTTCATGTGGCATTTAGTGGGATTATTCATGAAACAACTAGCCATACTCACCGCAAAGGCGATGTCTGGCCTAGTGTGAGTTAGGTAGATTAGTTTTCCCACAAGGCTTTGGTACCGATCTTTGTTTGTTGGAGGACTCTCTTCCTCCCCTCCACCTTTTCTCGTTGGATCCATGGGAGCATCCACTGGTTTGCAGCCCAACATTCCAGTTTCTCTGAGTAGATCCAAGGTATACTTCCTTTGGGATATTGAAATTCCATTTCTTGATCTGGCAATCTCCATCCCTAGGAAGTATCTCAAGTTTTCTAGGTCCTTGACTTCAAATTCTTTAGCTAGCAGCCCCTTGAGCCATTCAACTTCCTCTTGGTCATCCCTTGTGATGACAATATCATCAACATAAACAATGAATAGTGCTGTCTTACCTTCTCTAGAGTGTTTGACAAACATGGTGTAGTCGGTCTGACATTGTACGAAATCGTTTCCCTTGACCACCTTGGTTAGTCTCTCAAACCAAGCTCGAGGAGATTGCTTGAGACCGTATAAGGACTTCCGAAGTCTACACACCTTGCCCATTGACTGAAGTGTCTCAAGTCCTGGAGGGATGTTCATGTAGACCTCTTCCTCAAGTTCCCCATTCAGAAATGCATTCTTGATGTCAAGCTGGTGTAAGGGCCAATCCAAATTTGCTGCAAGGGATAGGATGACTCGAACTGAATTTAGCTTAGCCACTGGAGCAAACGTCTCTTCATAATCTATATCGTAGGATTGTGTGAATCCCTTTGCTACAAGGCGGGCTTTGTATCTGTTGACACTCCCATCAGCATTGTATTTTATAGAGAAAATCCATTTGCACCCAACCGTTTTCTTTCCCTGAGGCAAGTTGGAAAGTTCCCATGTTCCATTTTTCTTTAGTGCTTGGATTTTTTCCCTTACAACTGTCTCCTACTTTGGATTTTGTAATGCTTCTTCTATATCCCTTGGTATTTGGGTCCTGTCAAGAGCTGTCACAAAGGCTCTAAAATTGGGTGATAGCTTGTCATAAGACACAAACTTTCCAATGGGATGTTGAGTGCAAGATCTCACACCCTTCCTCACAGTAATTGGCAGATTTAGATCAATAAATTCTTGACTAGAATTCTCAGAATTTGTAGGGTCAGAGAGAATGTTACCTTGGAGTGTTTCTCTAGGCTCTGATATTCGGTTAGAGTCTTGACTTTGTTGCGGAAGTGTGAGTAGTTCTGCCTCCTTTCAGGTTTTCTTTCTTTTTGAATATGTCAAGAGTGGTTTCACTACTTGTGCAGGAGGGTGAATAGTGGGTTCACTTGCTGCTGTTTGTGGTGCCGAAGTGGTTGTTTCAGGTTCAGTTGGGGCTGCTTTAGGTGCTGTTTCAGGTGCAGGGATGTTTGTTAAGTCTGATTCAGGTGCTGTTTCAGGGATGTTTGTAGGGAGCAGGTTTGATTCATAATTTTGATTTGCTGAATGTTGTTCCTTCTCAAGTGTAGCTGTGTCTTCCATCTTCTAGAACTGTAATTCATCAATCCTCTCCCCCTAAATTTTAGTTTTGGAGTGGAAGGGCTGATTTTCAAAGAAAGTAACATCCATAGAGTGGTAGAATTTTTTGGTGGAGGGAGAATAACACTTGTAACCCTTGTGATTTGTTGAATAACCCAGGAAAATGCAAGGTATTGAGGTGGGGTCTAATTTGTTGCGGTTGGGGTGATGATTGTGGACAAATGCAGTGCAGCCAAAAATTTTAAACTGCAAGGAAGTGATGAGTCTGGTGTTGGGAAAGGAATTTTGGAGGGTAGTGTGTGGAGTATTATAGTTAAGGACTCTGGAGGGCATCCGATTGATAAAATAAGTAGCTGTAAGGACATCTCCCCAAAAATGGTGTGGCACATTTGTTGCTATCATAAGAGACCTTGCAACTTCCAAGAGATGGCGGTTCTTGCGTTCAGCAACTCCATTCTGTTGTGGGGTGTTGACACAAGAGCTCTGGTGGATAATCCCGTGCATTTGTAGGTAAGAGCCGAGTTCTGAGTTATAGTATTCACGACTATTATCTGTTCTCAGCACTTGAATGCATGCTTGGAATTGGGTTTTTACCATATTATGGAAATATTGGAACAATTGAGCTACCTCTGATTTTTCCTTCATAAGGAACACCTATGTGATTCTTGTGTGGTCATCAATGAAGGTGATGAACCATCTAGAGCTTGTAATGTTTTTGACTCTAGAGGGTCCCCACACATCACTTTGAATTAGGGAAAACGGTTGGGAAGGTTTGTAAGGTTGTGTGGGATAATGGCTTCGTGTGTATTTAGAGGTTTGGCACACTTCACAATTATAAAACTTGGAATTTTTATTGAATAGAGAGGGAAATAATTTTTCCAAGTACATGAAATTTGGGTGGCCTAATCTATAGTGCCACAACATTACAGGATCAGGTTTGGGTGTGGTTGCTGCACAAGCAGTTTTGGACACTTCTTGATTCCTCTTGGAGTCATCAACCCGAGCCCTCCACACTCCTTAGCACTGCCAATCTTCTTCCCCGAATTCAAAGCCTGAAATTCACAAGTACAAGGAAGGAATTTAGTGACACATTGTAGGTCTTTTGTCGATTTACTGATTGACAGTAAATTGCAATCAAGTTAGGGAACATAGAGCACATCTTGTAATGTGATATCTTGTGATATAGTCACTAAACCTTTACCCACTACTGCTGAGTGAGTACCATCAGCAATGCGAACCGTGGAATTATCATGACAAGGGAGATACTTGCTGAAGTTAGTAATATCCCCTGTCATGTGGTCTGATGCTCCTAAGTCCACAATCCAAGCTGATTTTCCTGCTTTGCAAGCGGTTAAAGCACATAAATGGTTACCTTTATGGGCAAGGGATGCAGTACCGCTTGAGCTTCCTGGTTTTAAAGTTTGTTGGAGTAATTTCTGCAACATCTCCATCTGCTCCTTGCTGAAAGGGTTTTTTTCTGGTTCAGTGTAGTCTAAACCATTTTCATTTGTGTGGAAATATGCTGAATTTCCACGATTTTCTCTTCCTCTAGGATGCTTAGTATCTGCTGGTTTTCCATGCAAGAACCAGCATGTATCCTTGGTGTGGCCTGTCTTCTTGCAATGTTCGCACCAAGGCTTTGATTTCTTCTGCTGGGACTGAGCTTTGTGACCCTTCACTACCAAGGCTGAGCTCTCAGTTCCTTGTATATTATTTGGAGTACCAAGCATGATCTTTCTTCGGCTTTCTTCTCTTCTGACTTCAGAAAACACCTCTCTGACCTTAGGAAGAGGTTTGGTTCCAAGTATCCTACCCCGTACTTCATCCAAGTCTTTGTTGAGTCCAAGGAGGAATTTGTATATACGATCTTTCTCAACAATAGACTTATAGAGCTTGCTATCTTCTGGGCACTTCCAATCAGTTTCTTCATAGATATCCAGCTGCTGCCAGTACCTTGTTAGTGTATTGAAATACTCAGTGACAGTGGAGTTACCTTGTTTTAAATCATGGAGGAGGCTCTTAATCTCGAAAATTGCTGATGTGTTGTCAATATTTGAGTAGGTTTCACGTGCTGCCTCCCAGATCTCCTTAGCCGAACTGAAGTATAGAAAATCTTCTCCAATTTCTGTAGTCATAGTGTTCAGCAACCATGACATTATAAGGCTGTTCTCAAGCTTCCATTTCTTGAGTGCGCCCTCATCTTTTTCTGGTTTCTTGGCCTCATTAGTGATATATTCTTCCTTTCCTTTCCCTTGAAGGAATATGTGGACCGATCTGGCTTATTGGGTGTAGTTTTGACCATTTAATTTATGGCCAGTGATAGGAAGTGAGGTTCCTTCAACTGGGTTGGCTAGAGAAGTGCTTCCAGTCTCTAGCTGAGGTCCTTCCTCTGGTTTTCCATTTTCTTCTGCCATCAGATCGTGCTCTGATACCATGCAGAAAGTGGTATTTTATATCTTAAAAAGATGTACAGAGGCTACAATATATAGGCTTAGGTCAATCAACCAAAAAAAAAAGTAAATCTCCTAGAATTAAGGTGGAAATATTTCCTCATAAATACAGACTGAAATTAACACCTATACAATCTCCATAAATAAGGAAGAAACTAATCCTAATCAATTACAAATCTGGTCAATAAATCAGGATATTTTCCTGACATAATAACCAAGATCTTCCAACAGTCTATTTTATGTTGTTCATTATTTTCATATATTCTTTCCCTAATTTAGGATGTCGATGTTCTTATTTTTATTCAATTACCTGATGTAATTTCCTCTATAAAAGGAGGAATCCCTATACAGTTAGTGTATCAATAATATTTTGCATATTTCAACTTGGCATCAGAGCCAGGTCTCTGGGCCTCTAATTTGCAGCCATGGCTGGTAGTTCCTCAACCACTAGCAATGACCAGAATAAGGAGAATACCATTCACAAAGACTCGCTGCCTCCAAAACGGGAGCAAAGAGTCCTTTTTGAGGATTCTTATTCTGTCCAAATCACCTCTTTTCGGCTCAATGGGTTGAACAATTTCCGGTGGTTCCAATCTGTTTAGATGTATATCTGTGACAAAGGAAAGCTTGGATACCTCACTGGTGAGTGACCTGAGCTAGACATCATTGACCCACAGCATATTGTGTGGGATGCTGAAAACTCTATGGTGATGGCGTGGTTGGTGAACTCCATGGAGGAAGACATTAGTAGCAATTATATGTGCTATTCTACAGTCAAAGAATTGTGGGCAGTGTCACAAAAATGTATTCTGATCTTGGGAATAAATCTTAGATTTATGAATTCACCTTTCAAGCTAGAGAAGTTTGGTAGGGAGGTGACAACGTGATAGGATACTTCCACTCCTTGAAGCGAGTACAGCAGGACCTTGGTCTCTTCAACACTTACAAGTGAAGTTAGCTGAGGATGCCAAACATCATCAGCAAACAGTGGAAGAAGGAAGAATATTTCAATTTCTTTCGAGTCTCAATGAGGAGCTAGATGAAGTTTGGACAGAATCATTGGGAGAGCAGCCCTACCTTCACTGGGTGAGGTCTTTACGGATGTTTGAAGAGAGGAAACTCGTAGAAGGGTGATGATGGGAAAGACTAAAGCTGATCCAACTCCTCCTGAGACCAATGCACATGCTGTGGAAGCTGTTGCCCTTAAGAGTTCAACAAACCATAACTGCTCAAATCTCTAGTGTGACCACTACAACAAACCATGTCACACCTGAGAAACTTGCTGGAAAATTCATGGGAGACCAACACACCTTAAGGGTAGCAAATCAGGTCCTAAAGCACCCAAGCCTTCCCCTGTAGCTCATGAGGCAGAAAAGATGTCTTTGAGCAAGGAACAAGTTGAGAAACTCATAAGGTTGTTAAAATCTAGTTCTTTAGCTGGTACTCCTAGTGGTTCTTTGGCACAAATAGGTAATTTTAGTACTTTCAACTCCCTTAATTGCACCTCAAATATGTGTGTATCATGGATCATTGATTCAGGTGCTTCTAACCGCATGATCAGCCTTTCTTCTTTATTTAAAACTTATTATCCTAGTTTTGGAAATGAAAAAACTAGAATTGTAGATGGTAGTTTTTCATCAGTTGCAGGAAAAGATAGGATTACCTTATCTAAAGACATTGATTTAAAAAATGTTCTACATGTATCAAAACTTTCCTGTAACCTTCTTTTTGTTAGTAAAATCTGTAGCGATTCCAATTAAAATGTGAAGTTCTTTGACACTCATTGTATTTTTCAAGAACGGACTTCGGGGAAGATGATTGGCAGTGCTAAGATGATGGATGGACTCTACTACTTTGAGGATGCTTTCAGGAATAAAATAGCTCAGGGTCTTAGCAATATAAGTTCTACCCTTGTGAGAGACCAAATAATGCTCTGGCATAATAGACTAAGGCACCCTAATTTTCAATATATCAAGCATTTGTTTCCAAGTTTATTTAAAAATGTTGATTGTTCTTCTTTTGAATGCGAAAGCTGTGTTCTTGCTAAAAGTCATAGAGCCCCTTATTCCTTTCAACCTTATCATGCATCTAAACCTTTTCATTTAATCCATAGTGATGTATGGGGTCCATCGAAAATTACAACCCAATTTGGAAAAAGGTGGTTTGTAATTTTTATTGATGATCACACCTAGTTGTGTTGGATATGCATGAAAAATCTGAAGTTCCTAATATATTTAAATATTTTTCACAGATGGTAGAAACACAATTTGACACAAAAATCTCCATTTTGAGAAGTGACAATGGCACTAAATATTTTAATAAGAATCTCAATGAATTTATCCAAAATAAAGGTATTTAGCATCAATCAACATGACCAAATACTCCTCAACAGAATGGCACTGCTGAAAGGAAAAATAAACATCTCCTTGAAGTATGCCGTGTCATCATGTTTGAGAGTAATGTTCCAAAATATTTGTGGGGAGGATGCTATCCTAACTGCAGCCTATCACATAAATAGAATGCCCCCACTTGTGTGTTAAATTATTGTACACCTTTGGACACTTTCAAAACCTTTTTTCCAGCATGTCAATTGCATACTAATTTGCCTCTAAGAGTGTTTGGTTGTACTATATTTATGCATACACTCTCTATCTCTTGGTGTAAACTAGACCCAAGGATAGAAAAATGCATTTTTGTTGGATATTCTCCAAACCAAAAAGGTTATAGATGTTTTAATGCTAGCACAAATAAGCTTCATCTTAGCATGGATGTTACCTTCTTGGAACGTCACCCTTTTTGTCAAAAAAATTCCCTTCAAGGGGAGAATGTGAGTGAAGACAATTTTTTGCGTAAACCATTGCCCACACCTGTTTTGCACATTGATGATACAGATTTAATTGATGAGACAAATGAATATAATAAGGAAGAATATGTGGCAAGAAGTCATGAAATTGATTAGGGAAACCTTATGCTAGGTGGAGCTTAAACAAGGAAAGAAATACCACAGTCAAAAAGGAGCTTCGTGTTTATACTCGACAATATCCTAAAAGGACCAGAAACCAGTCCATCATCTCTACATCAAGCCAACCAGAAATCCCAGAAGGGGGCCCAGTAGTAATGCCACAAGAACTTTCAGGTAAGATTGAAATTCCCACTTCTAATATTGATCTGCCCATAGCTATCAAGAAAGGAACCAGAACCTGCACCCAAAAATCACCCAAAATCAGCACAAACCACCCCATTTCCAAATATATTTCCCACCAAAACCATTCCCAAAATCATCAAGCCTTTACCTCTAAAATTACAAATTTGTTTGTGCCTAGAAATATTGAGGAAGCACTAGATGATCCCAATTGGAAATTAACAGTCTTAGAAGAGTTGAATGCACTTAAGAAGAATAGGACTTGGGAGATTGTAAACCTGCAGCACGATAAAAAGCAAGTGGGGTGTAAGTGGGTCTTTACCATTAAGTGCAAGGCTGATGGAAGTGTAGAAAGGTAAAAGGCTAGATTGGTAGCAAAAGGATTCACACAAACTTACAGAATAGATTATCAGGAGACTTTTGCTCTAGTTGCTAAACTTAACTCCATACGGATTCTTTTATCCCTTGCTACCAATTTCAACTGGCCTTTACATCAATTGGATGTAAAAAATGCTTTTTTGAATGGGGAGCTAGAGAAGGGAGTGTTTATGAGTCTTTCCCCTTGATTTGAGGAAGATCCTGGAAGAAATAAGGTGTGTAGACTAAAGAGGTCACTGTATGGACTAATGCAATCTCCAAGGGCATGGTTTGAGTGGCTTGGAACCTTGGTAACTTGGTTATATCTAAGGCCAAGTTGATCGCATGCTATTCTATAAACATTCAGCAAATAATAAGATTGCTATCTTGATTGTATATGTGGATGATATTATCTTGACAGGTGATGATAGCTTGGAGCTCAAAAATTTAAAGGATAGACTTGCCAAAGTTTTTGATATTAAGGAACTTGGCCCATTAAAATACTTCCATGGAATTGAATTTGCAAGGCCTAAGGAAGGTATTTAGTATATTCTAGATCTTTTAAAAGAAATAGGATCACTTGGATGCAAAGTTGCTGAAACACCGATGGAGCCCAACATAAAATTGCAACTAGCTGAACTTGAGTAAATGGTGGACAAAGGAAGGTTTCAGCGACTGGTGAGAAGGCTAATATGTCTATCTCACACATGAGACATAGCCTTTGCTATAAGCATGGTAAGCCAGTTTATGCATGCACCAGGACCCAAACACTTGGAGGCAGTTCTCAGGATCCTAGATACTTGAAGGGATCACCTTGGAAGGGAGTACTCTATAAAATCTGTGGACACCTTCAGGTAGAAGCCTACACTGATGCAGACTAGGTTGGAAGTGTAACAGAACGAATATCAACATCAGGCAATTGCACCTTTGTTGGAGGAAATCTGGTTAGTTGGAGAAGCAAAATCCAGACTGATGTAGCAAGGAGTAGTGTAGAAGCTGAATTTAGAGTAGTGGCTCATAGAATTTGTGAGGCATTGTGGGTGGAAATACCTATTGCACAAGTCTGCAATATCTATTGCACACAACCCTATTCTACATGACAGGACTAAGCATGTGGAAGTTGACAAACACTTCATCAAGAGATGATAGAAAGGGGACATATTTGTATTACATATGTTCCCACTGCAGAACAATTAGCAAACATCCTAACCAATGGATTATCCAAGAAATCCTTTGAGGCATAACCAACAAGCTATCTATGGAGGATATCTTCAAGCCAGCTTGAGGGGAAGTGTCGACAGGGTGTCAAAAGAGCATTAAAGCTCTATTTGATACGTAAGATCTTTCTGTAAATAAGTCTGATTGTATAGTTATTATATTTCCTTTTTTTAGCTTAGTGTATTTTAGGTGATTCCTTATTCTCATATATTCTTTCCCTAATTTAGGATGCTGATTTCCTTATTTTTAGTCAATCACCTGATGTAATTTCCTCTATAAAAAGAGGAATCCCTGTACAGTTAGTGTATCAATAATATTTTGCATATTTCAACTATATATATATATTGCATTTTGAAATTCTACTATCATTGTTGTTCTCCCTTGACTGAACAAAGGAAACGCAAAATCTGAAAGGTGACTCATCTGTTGAATTTCTCAGTCTAATCCTCCCTCCTTTATATCAAAAATTAATGTCTCACCTTGATTTTCATGTTTAGTCCTTCTTGTCCTGCAGAACTCATTCAATACTGTTTATTATCTATTTATACATTACAGAAGCACGCTATTAGTACATACTGAATTCTAGAATAAGAAAATAATTGTTTTTTTTGGTTTTTACCGCCTTAATAGTGTTCAACTATTTTGCTGTTTTAGTGGGATTTCAGACAGTTAGATGGCACTATGGCAGTTTTGGGGCTCTTGATTTCATGGAAGAGAGAAGGAATATCATTTAGAGTTCCAATGAATAAATGGAGGTTTCAAGGCCGGCTTCATAGCCCAAGTCCATAAACACTATGGGTGGAAGGCCTTCATAAGACAAACATGCCTCACACTTCAACAATTTGTTTGAGAGAAAATTTAGTCGTGGACTTCTGGGCCTAGTAATGAAACATCATTTTGTTTTTCTTCTGGGACCAGAACTCTCACATAAAAGCTACTGAACCAACAGATTTAAATTTAATAAATGCGGCCCCAGGGATAGGATTCCCTTCGAGATTCTGGATCTTGCCTTTATCTTCTTTTATATTTTTTATTTCTTGGACTTATTATGTATTAAGATATAGCTGCATGGATTTTGATAAAATTCCTGATCTGTTATAGCAGAGATGACTCATACTTAATAAGCTAAAACCTTAGATTTGACATATATTAATCCTAGATGACTCATACTGCAATTATGTTGATTAGCTTGTGATTAGGCTGTAAATTAGCTTCTTGATTAGCCTTGTGATAGCTCCATTTATTTATTGCAATCAACATATAAGTAAGAATACAAACGTGCAACTCACACACAATTTCTTTCAAACACTCTTCAAACAGAAATAAGTGTCAGTTTAGTTTTGTATGATCACTCTCCAAAATGGTCTTGATTGCTACATGTTTTAGGATGATTTTTTGAAAACACATGTGTAACGCCCCGATTTCCGACTTCCGACCTCATCAGTAAAGGTTTAAAATTTCCGATTTTCAATTTTATTAAGGCTCTAATGGACTGGTTAGGATTTTCCGATTTCCGACCTTATGTACATAATATACGAGTTCTGACCTTAGGTAAATTAGAATGAACACGAAATCCGACGTTCGAGTTGATCTCAACCAGAAATGGACGCGAGATCAAATCTCTGAATTGGTCTCAAAGTTCGAGTAAAATTTCACGAGTTCTGATCTCGAGTTTATTACCAAAAGCTCTTTATTTCCGTTGATGTTCCCGAGTTTGTCTATAATATACTTCCGAGATTAAAATTGGAGTTTCAAAATTCTATAAGTTCCGATTTCCTGGAATATAGGATTAATGATTTTGAATCCCGATCTCCGATGTCATGCTTAGAATCGAGTCAAGTTTACCAATGTCCCGGACTTCTGGATTTAAGTGCTTGGTTTCATATCCGACTTTGCTTCCAAGTTTCGAGTAAACCAGACAATATTTCTGAGTTCTGATTT
This sequence comes from Pterocarpus macrocarpus, assembly GCA_031439585.1. NCBI lineage: Eukaryota > Viridiplantae > Streptophyta > Magnoliopsida > Fabales > Fabaceae > Pterocarpus > Pterocarpus macrocarpus. The sequence goes on from CM062514.1 coordinate 53,895,143, forward strand.
CATGTGCACGATTTCCGACTTTAAGGAGAGTACGAGTTCCGATGTCATCTTCAGAATATACTGGAAATGAGTCCCACTTTTAGGCGACGTGGAGAGCATTTTGGTCACAAAAAAAGGGGAAGGTTGGTTGAAATTCAGCTTTGTATTTTGAGGCTAATCAAAACCGTCCAAGTTAACTACCACTCATGCCTATATAACATATTCTCCTCCTCTCATTCAGTCCCATTTCTTACGTTGCCTTCTCCCTCACTTCAGCTCTCTTTTTCCCTTCTTCACTCACTCAACTCTATCCAACTTTCAAATTCAGCCAAGTTCCAGCCACAAACTCAAACCTAACCATATAATAAGAGGTAGAGATTTTCTTCTTACTTGATTTTCTGACTCTTGGATGATTGGTGGTGATTTAATTCCTTAATTTTGATATATTGATTGAATGATTATGATGAATTATAGCTAGTTTATTAGCTGTTTGTGAGATTAAAACTGAATTAGAAACCAGAAAGGATGAAGATAGGAAGAGTTGAGAGGCTGGAAAACTCAAAATCCTCAGCAGTCCATACAGCGGAGTGTACAGCTTCGCCTCCCGCCGTTTAAAATTGATGAAACCATTTTTATGTGCAACTAGACATCTAGGGCTTTGTATACATATATCATATAAGGCCATTGGATTAATATTGAGAGAGATAGGAATTTTTGAAATTTGACCTAAACATCAGGACATTCACCCTAGCAGTATGGGTTGAAAAGGGTGTAACTCACCTTATATAACTCCAAATTGAGTGAAACCAATTTTGTTGGAAAGCTTATACATAGGAGAACATTATACAAAGAAATTCTGAGTTTGTTATTATCTCAGTTGTTCCCAGTGATTCGAAGAAGTTACCCTATGTCTAAACCAGGTCAAAACATGGCAGTTCAGGAAGGTTAAGTTTCGAGGCTTATAACTCGAGCCTTACTAAGGCAATTGAAATGGAACTTTTTGCATATAAAAATTTGTCCTGTTAGCTTTGATAAGAGACCAATTTCGTGTAATTTGAGCCAATTTTTGATTTTTAGTAGATTTTTACTTTTGAGTGTGTAATTCTGGCCAGCCATAGAGCAGGCCGGGATAAAACCTGAATAACTTGAGTTATGGTTATCGAAATTAGATAGGACCAAAGAGGTTAGAAAATAGACACATAACACTTTAACATATCCAAAATTGAGGTTCAAATGAGTTAAATAAAAATTATGACATGATTTACAAAAATCGGGTTGAATACAAGTAGTGAGATAGTAAATATGTTTTAAAGTGCAATACTTGTGCCTTAAATTTGATAATTGAAACATGAATGAAATATGTTGAGTTATGTATGGAACGAGATGTTTTCTTTAATAAGTTGATATACTGAGTACTAGCACTATTTATGGGGAAGCGGATACGTTTCGTTATGCCGCCAAAATTGCAGTAAAGTATATACATGAGTTATAATTTACATGTAGATACATGAGCATTTTCTAGAAAGTTATGAAAGTCATGTTATAATGAACATAAGAAATTCGTTATGATGAAAGTTCCATGATACTTGGGCCTGCCCCGGAATAAAGTTAAGGGGAATAGATCGGTGAGAAGTCGGGAAAAAGAACCCAGATTCCTCAGATAGGAACGAGTTCGATCCTGAAAAGCAGATTATTATCCAGGAGTCTAAAGTGGCCAAGAACTCCCAGGGGACCAAGTGATAGAAAATGATGAAAAGTAATGGAAAAGTTTATGAGAAATGGAAAAGTTTTTGAAGAAAGGTTCAAGAGCAAGTTTTGCATGATTGCATTAAATGCATAATTACATTGAATAGTCAATATAAGTCAGTTACATTTCGTTTGTTAAATTCACTTATCGCTATTAGTTTATTCTGTTTCTTATATTGTCTTAAGTAAAACTGAACCCTATCTCAGACCAGATCTTTTTCCTAACCTTATTGAATATGAATAGTTAAGTTTAATCTCGTGTTTTTATAATTAAATAAAATCCGAGGCAGTTGAGAATGAACGCGACGTCAGTTAAACATCATGCATGAACCCTACTGAGAATTTCTTTAAATTCTCACCTCGTTCTGTATTTCCCGCAACATTCCCAGACACTGGTGATGGACTCCACGGCCACCCTTTTCATTGAGATCTCAGATTTGTAACTTCACTACGATCTAGTATTAGACTCCCTGTATATAGCCGGTTCTTGTAACTTCCACCTTTACCTATTTAGCAATAGGAATTTTGCTATCCCTCTACATCATCCTGCTTTCAATCCTGCGACTTCTTACATCGCCATCCCACTACACATGGCACACCCACCTCCAGCTCCTCCTACACCCGTAGCACATGCAACTCCTGGTGACCCTGCACCCGAGTCACCTCCGCAGGCAGTTCCAAATATACCACTTAGCTCAGAGAGTGACCCTTCCGAGGCCACCGGCTCGTCACTCTCCTCCTCGGGACCTAGTGCATATTAATCTCCAGCCGGGTCTGGCATAGCCAACAGCTATCTGACAGAGTAGGCCAGTCGCAGGAGACTTTGTACAATATCAGTATGACCCTCTTTTGACAGCACGTAGCTTTGGGTCATAAACATAACAGTAGGACTAGCAGTAGGTTTTGAAATGTCCTCTGAGGACCAATAGGATCATTTTGACTGATACGGGCCTTATGTCTTTTTGGTACGCCGGCCCCACTTATGTGTTCCACTTTGAAACTTTGTACATAAAACTGAAGCAGTGGCTTCTGATATATATATATATATGCACATCTACAATTGACGGTATATATGTTATTTGTTCTTATTTTTCTATTTTGTTGTGATATATTAAACTCTATCGCGTTCATTATATACAGCACTCCGCTTTTTCGGTTACCAAAATAAATAAATAAATAAATAATAGTATGTTAAACGAAACGTAAGCAGAGCAATAACACGATAACGCAGTCTACTTAATTTCATGCTATGACTTAAGTATAACATTAAATTGGTAAGGTGTTACAACATGCATCTATACACCATATTTCTGCTGAAGTTTCCCAGTATTTGACTGCAGAAAGTGAGTGTGATTGCCGCTACAGTTACAAGCTCTCTTGGCAGGAGAAAATTGTTTGCACAGATAAATAGCTTTATTGCTGTTTTTATACTTGTTGGACAGCTTTCCCTGACGGTAAGTTAATCTGAAATGACTGTTCCTTTTCTGTTGGGTATTGAACTTTCTTTTGGAGTGGAGTTTGTAGCTTTTCCTAATAATAATAATAGTGCAATAGGAAGAAAGTTTAATCTCTGTGGCAGTGCACTGTCTATGCCATTGGTATATTTGGTTAGAGTGCAACTCATGTATTTTAATTACATGGTTTCGGACAAGTAAGTCTTGTGGGATAAGAATAGACATTAGGCCCCTATTTGGTTCATGCTCATGATCCTTTTAAAGTGGTTTTTTTGTTAGATATATTGATAGATTGGAAAGCTTTGCTTTATAAATGATTGTTTTCATTTGCATTCTTGTTTTTTAATCTTTGTGTTCTTCGTCCTTTCATATTAAAAATTCTTCTTTAATAAAAAATAAAAAAAAAATATAATAGATACATGTTGTAGTTTGTGTCAATGATTAAAAAACCAGACTGGACTAGTTGGTTCAATCTGAAAACTGGTGAACCTGACATAGGATGGTCCATTTAAGCTAACAAACAACAAGAATGCAATTTTTTGAACCAGTCAGAAACCCTGGCAAAAACTGGCCAAACCGGTTAGATGGTTCACAAGTTCAAAAAACTAATATTTAAAAATATAATTATATGATAGGGTAGGCCTTGTCCATCCCCTGTACCAATAAATAGCCCGCCATAGCACTTTGATGTTTTACTTGAGTGTAACTACTTGCTTGTATAGATGTTGAATAGTTGAATGCTCTTGTTATTCACCAATGCGGGATTGAGGCATATAAAATAAATAAAAAGTTAAGTAATCTATTGGTTCCTATAATTTTATTGACTTTTCAAATAGGTCCTTATATTTTAAAGGTTTGTGATTGGATCTTTAGAATTTTAAATTTTTGGGGGAAAAAAGGGTCTTTACTCAAAATAATCTTTAACATTTGCTCAACTATATGGACCTATTTAAAAATTCAATAAACTATTAGGACTTATTCAATTGTAATATTCATTAAATATGTTCTTATAGTCCATTTGAGATTTTAAGCAAGTCTTTTAGTTTAGCAGAAGTTAGCAAGTAAAGACTTATTTAATTCAACAAAATTATAGAGAACAATAGATTAATTTAACCTATAAAAAATTTCAAAACATATGGAAATTTGTATTTATCAAAATGTCAAGCAGCACCACTAGACTATAATTGTTGCTTAGATACTAAAAAGGGCAGCCTTGTGCACGAGGCTCCCACATGTTAGGGTCTAGGGAGGATAGATGTATGTAATCTTACCCTAGCAAGAGGAGAGTTTGTTTCTAGGATTTGAGCCCATAACCACAAGTTAGCTACCTTACTATTGCGCTAAGACTCAACCTTTGTTGCTTAGATACTATGCTTACATTTTTATATTTACTATAATGTTTTGCAATATGTTCTAGTTTATATAAATATATATATTCTTTTTTAACCCTAGTTCCCCTAGTTCAACTATTGACCCGCAAATCAGTTCCTTCATGATGACTGGTCCAGTTTTCAAGGTATTTGTTTTTATTCTTTGATATTGGTGTTATTGATGCATATTACTAACGTAGACTGTGCATATATTTTACTTTATCTAATACAGGGGCGCATTCTTACTGTTGCTGGGGTGACTATAGCCATATGCTCTGCACCTTTTGTTGGCTTCTTAAATTTAGTCGCTCTAGCTGTTTGGCCAGACTGGCTGGTTGTTGCTATTTGTGAAACATTGAGAAAGGTTGTCCTCTGTGACTCGCAAATATTTGTTCTTTCTTTAATAGAAGAAATCAATAGTTGACAGTGTGTTACATATTACATTCATCTTAATATCTTGCAGTTATGGAGAAATTCATAACTACGACCTGTTACTCACCAGTTACAGAGCAGCATATTGTAGATTAACTGTTGTCAAACTTTTTTATGTGAATTTATGTTCACTTTCTATGACTTTGCAGGTTGTTACATATGTTGTGACAAGGCCTGGAAGAGAACTTTTATTTACTGTTGTTTCACAGGCTGAGAAGTACAAAGCCAAAGTATAATCTTCTCTTCTTTTCTGTCATCTTCCTTTCCCTCCTGATGATGATATAAAGCTATCATTATGAGAAGTGTCTTAGGCTTGTAGAAGCACATAGAAACAGCCATGTTCCATATTTTCATTTTAGATTCAACCAATGGTTTCACTGTAATGTTATTACAGTGTTACAGACATTCTATATTTCTTATGTATTTCCTAGTTATTGAGTACATAAAATGAACTAACGATTCAATGAACAAATTTTGTCGAGACAACACTTAACTGACTATATGCTGATGCAGGTATGCATTGATGTGTTGGTTCAAAGACTTGGAGATGCTGCAGCAGCTGGAATGTACAAAATACTTTTTGGTACTCTCAAAGGGAAGCCATCAACAGTTTCCCTTTATGCTTTGCCTGTATGTGTGAACTTGTCATTCTGTCCTTCTCTCTCTAAATATCTGTCCAGTTTTGTTTAACGGCAAAAAGAGAAGGAAAAAAGAAAAGTAGAAATACAGATTGAGCATATACTAAACTCCTCTAGTTATTGGTTCATATAGTTATCTTTACTCCTTATTACTGTGGCTTTCCCCAGTATATGAATGCTATTTACACACTAAAAAGACACGTAATTTTTTCCCCCTTTTTTCATATTTTATACTTCCCGTGGGCAGGACTGATTCTATGGACCTTTTTGTTTCTTTAAACCAGGTCTGTTTGTTGTGGATAGTCACGGCATTCTTTTTGGGTCGCCGGCAAGCAGAACTTTCAAAGCACCAGATTGCCTCTAGTTAATTGAATTTGATACTAAATGTATAGTGACTTATATGTAAGGAACAGGGAAATATGAACAGAAGTAGTAACACAATAACCTCACTGCACTGGTATTAGTAATGGTGGCTTAATTTAGTGGAATTGATGGCTAGCAGCAGTGTGAAGAATTGAAGCAAGTGCAGCATAGAACCAAGAACAGAAAGAGAATTCAAGGGTCGGAAGAAAGAAGAATCCAGGAAGAGAGAATACAGGCGTCGTTCACACCAAAGACACTACCCTCTCCCTTTACCATTTCCTTATGACATTCTGACCATTCCAAAAATCTCTATGAAAGGATTTTCAAGCTAATGGATAAATGAGAAGCCTCACAATGTCTGAAGGATGCTTCTGTTCAATACTTGAAGACTATATCTCTTCATAGAGATGCCTCCCAAAGTCTATAAAGGGACAGACATCATTAATTTGAAGTTGATTAAAAACTAATTCCCGTTTTTCTGTGCAGAGAGATTTGGAAAACTTTCATTTTGTAAACACCACTTTTGCCATTTGCTTGCTCAAGTCAGCTCAAAACAATTCAAGTTTTGCCGCTGTAACTTGCAAGAAATTCGCCGACATCAATTTGCATCTAGTTATTGTTATTGTGGGTGTGAATTAAAACTAACGGATATTGTAATCTCACGCCTTGAAGGTTTAGTATAATTTTTGGCTTTTAAATTTCTTCTACAATCCATCGGTTTAATTTTGTTGTGTCAATGGCTGTTAGCTCCATCGCTTTTTAGAAGTCACTAATAATCATTCTGAATGTCTATTTTAAGTGATTTTAATGAATAATAAACCAATTTCAAAAACTAAATGTTATATTAATGTTTTGTATGAGTAATGATATTAGAATTGGTTTTTCAAAGCTCACTTAACAATCAAAAGCATGACCTTTCATTGGCTTCCAAGATGATTTCATGCTTACAAGGAAATTCAAGAGGACAAGGAAATAAGTACAAAGGACAGTTGACATTAACGGCTAGTTATCAGAAATGGCTACCTGAACGATTGACCGGACAAAAGCTTGGCAAATAGTTAGGACGAATAGTCAAATTTCACATGCCTATAAATTTAGCAAAATTGAAAAGAAATGAATTGGAGAATTGATTTCAAAGCGTACTCATTGCTTTCATTTATTGTCTTCCATAATTCATCCTTCTAATCAAGTTTCTAAACCATTATCTATTCTTCTAAGCTATTAAAGAAGGAACATAATTCTTTGGGAGTTTATTAGACAACATCCTCTTTAAGAGTAGTTAGAGAAAATTTCCTCACTTGCAATTATTGTACATCCACACTTAGTGTGATTGAGTGAGGCTATTCTAAACACAAACCTTTCATTCCTATTTTGTAAGTTGTCACCTGACCAAGTAATGGACAAAAAGTTAGTTTGGAGAGGCTAATAAATACTACTTGAATCATTAGCTTGGAGAGGCTAGCAAAATACTACTCGATTATAAGCTTGGAGAGGGTTATACAGAACTACTTAGATAATATAAGTTCTCATGTTTCTATTGGGGACTAGATGCAAGTAGTTATTGATCGAACCAGTTTAAACCTCTTTGTGATCCTTCTTATCCTTATCTTTTTTATATTATGTTCATAACCTTATGATCTTCATCTCATCACTTTCAAATAGTGTTTTATAATACAAATTAAAGAGTTTCCTAAAAGTAATTCTAAAGATATAACTAAGTTATCTAACTCATATGCTTCTGCATTCCAAGTTGAAACATATTTGAGAAATTTGTTTGAATTTTTCGGATTTCCAAAATCTTTGAAGGCATGATTCAACTTCCCTCTCATGTCAACTGCCATCCACAATTGGTATTAGAGCTCAGTTCCTGGGGTTGAGCTTCTTAACGGTTGCAAAGGAAAATATTCAGAAAGATGGTACAACCACCGTTTACATTGTTGAAGGACACTCCGTCAACAGGCCTTTATACTTCAATGGAGAATATTATCCTTATTGGAAGGATAGGATGAGGTTGTTCATTGAAGCCACAAGTCTATACATGTGGAAAATTATTGAACAAGGACATGATATTCCTATGGTGGATCAACCACCGCAACAAGAAGGGCAACCTCCTCAAGTAGCACATCAAGTTGCTATCCAAAGAAATCAGTTGACTAATACTCAAAAGGCAAAAGTTCAATTAACTGCCAAAGCAAAGTATCGACTTACTTATGCACTAAGCAAAAGTGAGCGCGATTAGATCATTTCTTGTGATTCAACAAAGGAAATATGGGATAGTTTCCAAACTCTACATGAAGGGATGGACCAAGTGAAGGAAACAAAAATCAGCATGCTCGTTCTTCAATATGAGATGTTCAAGATGAATGAGAATGAGTCCATTGCTGAGATGACCACTCGTTTCATGCGTATCATCAATCAACTCAAGGCTTTCGAAAAACTTTTTACACAAATGTTGAAATGGTCAAAAAGTTTCTCAGAAGCCTTCCCAAGGTATGGCGACCTAAATTGACTGCCATATAAGAGGTTAAGGACCTCAACACATTATCCGTTGATGCTCTTATTGGGTCTCTCAAGACTCATGAGATTGAGCTTATTAAGGCACATGAGAATGTGTCTAAGAAAGCGAAGATTGTGACTTAAAAATATCTTCAGAAGATTACTAGATCAAGCAACAAACTCATAGCAATAGAAGACACTAAGGTATAGCCTTATTAAGCCCGACATTCTTATGAGTTATTGTTAAATGCATACAATGAGCTTCTAAATGATTCCCGAGTCATATCTACTCAATATGTAGTACCATACTAGCTAACTATTATCCTTGTTATTTATTTTATTTTGAAAATAATTAACCAGTAGAATATTACCAACTTTCTACCTTAATTTTTGCAGGGTAAATTTTTTTCCATTGATCGTAATTACTTAATTTCATTTTTATTTTACCAAATTAGCATAGCAAAAATAATCCTACAACATATTAGTTGGTTCATCCCATAGCTAGGACAACTATCACATACAGAAACATGTATCATAGCTACTACAAAGTCATAATAGTTACATAACTACCAATACAAAGTACATAGCCAAAATATTAAAAGAGGATGCCCTATACTACTAGTCATTCCCACCCAACCTATGTATAACCCTCAAAACTGAAAGATACGCTATGTTAGATGAAGATGCCACAAAGGGATGCAAAAAGGGGCATCCTATCTACGACTGTATCAAAGGATGTTAGAGTCTAGTCATTAATGATAGTAATAGTAAGCATTCGATCCACAATATGCAAGATAATCCTATTATTAATAACATCAAGCTTGAAAGCCACTTCTATGTTGATGTTGAGAATGATCCGCGCCATCTAGGAACACTAAAGAAAACAAGTCAGAAAAGTCTCCAAGTAGGGTGGTGTTCCCAGGGGAGTTTCGCTTTATCCCAAAAGTCCTAGGAATAAGGCGGGAGTGCAGCAATATGCAAATTAACATAATAACTCACACATAACACTATTAGAATAATTAGTAGTAAAATGAGACATAGATAAGTCACAAATAATAAATAAGATAAATTCTCATTCCCAGCTATCAATTAGTGTCAAGCAAGATGGAAGTGGATAATAATAAACATAAGCTGTAAAACAGCAACATAAACATAGTAATTATAATAAATAATAACAAGTATCCTATCAAATCCCCTTTTACTACTTCCCGATTCCTTTCTGATGGCTAAAGTCTGTAGGATTTGCATCAGATATCCAGATCTACGAGAGCTCTCATTACTATGTTGTCTCTTAATCAGATCAGTGATTGTCAAGTCCTTATTCGCTACAAGTGGGGACCCAATGTGTCATTTAATTCCCACTACAAGACTTAGTGATCACCAAGTATCCACTACTAGGCGAGGCCTAAGGTGTCACTTAGGGAAATGTATGGCTTGTCCGCTATACGTTGGGACCTATACACACACTTATTTATTTATTTCATACAGCAGTCATATAATTCACATATATTGCACATTTGAACAATCCACAGGCATTTCAAGAACATATAATACACAATGTGCCAAAAGATCTCATGTTCTTGCATAAAGGTGCACATAATTCATATGCCTTCATATCATGCTCAATATAAGACCATTATCATAGAATTTCCATAGATATCTCATGGTGAGAATTCTAATCACATTATTACACATTCTCAATAATTCTTGAATCATGTATACTTGCAATGACGACAAAACATAATTCCTTAAGTTGACCATGCTCACATAACATAGTTACACCAAGTACATATGTTATGCAAAAATCACATAGAACCATAAGATGAGAAACACTTGCCTTAAGTAAGAATGCTAACACAAAGAAAGAGATTAGAATAAGTAAAAGTAGGGTGTTCAACACCAAACCAATCCAAACAAAATCGAATAAACCGACCAAAAAAATAAAAAATCGAAAAGAAGATTGAACAAATTAGTTGTATTTGGTTCATTTTTACAAAAATCAATTAGTTCGGTTCAATTTTGGAATTTTAAATTGAAAATCGAACCAAACCAATTACTTATATATATATATATAGCTTTTACACAAATTCCCTTAATCCTGGCTTCTTCCCCCAAATCATTGAACACTCTATAGCAGAACCTTATCCCTGCGACCTTTCCAAGCTGTCACATTGCCTTCTCATTCTATTGTGATAGTGCCGTTGCCCTTTTGCTGGTTGCAATTGCCTAATCTCTCTTCACCATTCGCTTCTGTCCAACCGTCCCATTCTAGCGTTCACTACTTCTTTGCTATGTTGGTTGTCACATCTTGATCTATGCTTGCTATTACTCATTTTCTGTCAACAGCTATGGTCTTGTCCTCCAAAAGTCATTTTCTCCTTACCTCTAAGTCTCAACTTTAAGTTTAGATGTTTAAGGCAAGTTTGATACTAATAGCAATAGTTTTACCTTGTCCATTCCCTTGATATTTGTCACTACTGTTAATATTTTTTTTTTACTGATTGTTCAATAAAATTAGAGATAACATCAAACGAAATTGATATCTCGAGAAAATACCAATTTGATTTCCTAATCTATTTGATTATTGAGGTAATTTTTTGTTGTTATTAGTATTTGAACTAAGTGAGAATTTTACCCAAATTTTTTTTCATTTGAAAACCGAACAATTGAACGAAACCAAACCAATTCTTCTTAGTTTGGTTTGGTTCAGTTCTTAAGAAAAAAAAAATAAACCAATTGGATGATATTATGCGTAAACCGATTAGTTCAGTTCAATTGAAAATTTACCCCAAAACTGAATCGAACCGAACCATGAACACCCCTAAATAAAAGTAATAATTTAAGAGAAGAAAAATCCGTTGGAAACACTTTAAGCTTTAGAAAAACATTTCAAGCAAGGACCTAGCTAGTTTACATGAAACTTCTAATGGGGCCTTAACCTTAATCTTCATGTTTAGAGTTCATTAATGTGATTTAGAGTATATAAAGTCCAAAAGTCCATATTCTAATGTCTATAGTTTGTGTCCATAGCAAAGGTAACACCTTAATTGGTCTCAAAGACTCATTACAGTCCAAATATAGTCCATACAACGTCCATAAGCATAGGAATATGTCCAATCGTGATAAACTCTCTATGCAAAGGTCATGCATGGTCCATTTTATTAAGCGTCTTTTAAAGGCTTATTAAGTTTTAATGGTCCCAAAAGAAACTATCACATAAACAAAGCTAATTCAATCATGCTCAAAGGTTTGAAAACATATAACCATGACAAATCAAATAAAATAATTTTATACTTTAAAAGTGGCGCATGGCCAAGACATATATGATCAAATCTTGGTTATATTGTTTCCAAACTACACAAACCCAAGTCTTCATCAAGTAAAAACACATTATTTGAGGCATCAACCCAAGGATATAAATCATTTAAATGAGTGAAATAAGAATGTTTGAGCTGCTGCCCAAAACAGCAGTGTTAAAAACACTCTTTTATCACATGTGTTTAACTTCCATATTAAGGAAAATGAACAAGCAAGCACATATTGTAATAACATAGATCCTAATGCTTCAAAATATCATTTTGATACATTTAAATGCATCAAATGCATGCTGAAAATCCGAGAACAAAATAGGGCAATTTTAGAAATGATCTTGTATCATATGTTTTAAGTGCATAATGTAACATCCCCACTTTCTTAAATAAAGAATAATAGAAATTTTGAATTATTTCCCTTAGGCAGTATGAGAATTTCTCAGACAGTGCTATACCATGACAATCCTTACACTTAAAACTATAGGGTAGCGTAACACTGCTATTGAGAATATGGCACTCCCATATGTTAAAAATTAGAAAATTACAAAGATACCCTTATGAACTTTTTGTTACTTGTAGGGTTGCCCAGGACTTTTAAAAATTTTCACTTTGAACCCACAAGCATATTTCCATAAGGACCCTAGATCTTTTTAGAAAATGACATCTATGTCCTTTCATCTGTAGAGTTAGCAGAATAAGGCTTTAAGCGGAGCAGAATCATGTGATAAAACCGTAGAAGTTTAAGTCTCGACCGTTTGAGCCACGAGAGTAGTCAAGTGTGAAATGACATGGGGTGTCCCTGGACTTGCTCAAATTTACAGAAAATGGCATTAATTATGAAAACCAAACAAAAAATGCTAAAGGATTTATGAAAAAGCAAAAACATAACAGTTCAAAGAAATGATGCGATTGATTTGCGGTGCTAATCAACTTATTAGAAAAATAAGAGTAAATAGGGATGAATTATAAATACTAGAGCTAAAGAAAATTTAGATTGTTATGTAAAATACTATGAGAAATTATTTAGTATAATGTCCGAAAACATTCTATCATTTTTTTTTTTTTTTGACAAGTTGTTCAATTTTATCAACTACTTGAGATTAATTAGAATTCGATTAAATATTTACTTAGAGCTGAGAGAAATTAGATATGAGGGAATTAGATTTGAAGCATAGGAAACTTCATAGGATATTTCCAAAACCGATTTACCGATTTAAAGAAAATCGATAAGATTTCGGTATTTAAAACTGTCAGAACCGAATCAATATAAACTCTAAACCCTATGTTTAGTGGCTAAATACACAGCCACATAACCACTCAATTGATGGTGCAAATCAGCCCTAAAATGAGTGGAGTTGGCTGCAATTCAGCCACAAAAATTTCAGCCAATAAGAATGAAACTTACCAAGCACTTCATCTAACTTTTGGGTGAGTCTTTTCCTCCCTTATCCCTTCATTTTCGTGCTGCCCCTTCAGCTGCTTCTTCCCCACCATTTCTTCCTTCATTTTACTTTATTTCACCTCATCTTCAAGCTGCCATCACTTCCTATTCAAGAGGAGCTTAAGACTAGTTAGTCTTGCATCAAAAATTGAAGATAAGGTTCAATAATCCTCATAGTTCTCTTGTGTGTGGCTGATGAGGGTTGGGATTTCCACCCTTTATTAGATGATATATCACATACATATGATGATTCATGACTGGTTTGGCATGAAACTCTTGGGTTTTGGTTGAAACTTGCATGAAAATCCATGAAGGAGAACAACCAGAATAGGATAAGCTGGGAAACTCTACGGTAGTCTGTATGGCGGAGCATACGGCTCTGCCTATAGCAGTTTAAATTTAATGAACCTATTTTTATGTGAAACTATACACTTAGGGCTTTGCAACCATATAAAATATAAGGCCATTGGATTAGTATAGAATTAGTTATGAATTTTTGAAATTTAATCTAAAATTATGGATTCCCTTCTAGGCAGTATGAGTTTCGAGGGGTGTAACTCACCCTACAAAACTCTAAATTGAGTGCAAACAATTGGCTTTGAAAGCCAACATATAGGAAGTATCCCATAAAAATTTCAGAGTTTGATTTGATTCCAATTATTGCCAGTAATTCGATGAAGTTGCCTTGAGTCCAAACCAGACTAGAATAGGGCAGTCTAGAAAGGTCAGCTTACGAGGCTTATAACTCAAGCTATACTTATGTAAATGAGATGCAACTTATTGTAAATAAAATCTTGTCCTGTTAGCTTTAATTTGGCATAAGTTTCGTATGATTTCACCTAGTTTACTATTTTTAGTGAATTTTTACTTCTAAGAGTGCAATTCTGGCTAGTTGTAGGCAAATAGAAGTAAAGTTGAATAACTTGAGCTACCTAAATCAAAATGAGATGGGAGCAAATAGCACTATAACATATTTAAAATTTAGGTCCAACTGAATTGAATAGAAATTATGGTGAATTTTATAAAATCAGACAAAATTGAGTAGAATGAGCAGAAAACCTAAGTTATGTATTTATGTTGACATATAATATGATTGATATTATTGTTATAAAACTTGATACTCTATGTTGGATTTGTTGCTTGATTGATCCTTCTAGTAGTCTGGCACTATTCATGGGGAAGTAAACTTGATTCATTATACTGCTGAATTTTTGACAGGAGTTTATAAGGACTTATATTATGAATAATTGTGCTAAGATTATAAGGATACATGTGTTCATATGAATGCCATGTCTATGAAAATCATGCATGCAAATAGGATTGAGGAATAATATGAGATATATGCATGAACGCATAGAGCATTCACGTGCATAATTATATCCAAGAGGTAGTAAAAGATTATAAGGACTTACAAGAGGGACGTACCAAGCTACCACGTTAGGCATGGCATAGACCCAGCTAGCGTGGGACAGAGTGGTACTATCTAAGACTTGGGCCAGCCCTCGACTAGATTTAAGGGGAATAGACCGATATGAGTGTCGGGGAAAGTAAACTCGTCACTCATGTATAGGTATGAGCTTGGACCTGAAAAGCAGGCTATTACCTAAGGGTGAGAGAGGCCATTCACCTTCAGGGGACCAAGTACAGAAGAGCAAGATCAAGTTGCAAGTACAGAAGAGCATCTACATGTGCATCTCTAATTATCTCATTATGTCATAATGTTATTATGATTCTTATTGAAGTATGTTACACTATTCTTATTTCTATGTCTGTCACATAATATGCCAAGTGGTTGTTAAAATATAACCCGCTTCGAGAAAGATGTTTTCAACTTAAAATTGAACCACTGCTTGCATATATATGCTCACATTTTCATAAAAAATCGAAGCGGCTAGAATGTTTATGATGGCACTGTATTAGTAATGGTTCGAGTTTACCTACTGAGAACTTTAGGTTCTCATTGCCTGCTTGTATGTTTTTCTTTTCCATAAACATTCCAGTGCGGCAGTGCCAAGGCTAAAAATTTAATAATGAGGCAAAATCCTGGAGAATTGATCGTGCAAGACTCAGGCATAAGTCAGCCCCGAAGACTATGGAGACCGACTAAAGTCAGTAAGGGCAACAGCTGCAGTGTGGAAGTAAGTTTCTGTGTATAATGTTAGCCACAAAACTTTTTCTTAAAGTGTAATTATTTTATTCTATATGTATCATAAATGACGAAATTTATGAACCATTATTCAGTAATATAGTATGCAGTTAAAGGGCCATATATTATACTTTCTATATTTCAAAGATCTCCTAGCACAGTAACAACCTCTTAATATAACTCATGACTCGAGCATGACTTACATGATAGAGGGTGTTACACATAAATCAAGGAAACAAGCATGTATCTTTAACACATAAATCCTAAAGCATCATCAAGTAAAAATCTATCATCCAAGGCACTAAACCAACACTTAAATGTATTAAACAAGTGAAACTTTTATAAGTTAAGTTGCTGTTCAAATAGGGCAGCAGCCCCTTAAATTTAGCTTTTAACACATGATTAATTTACCGGAAACAAGTAAAACTATCATATAAACACATTGCATCAAAATATAGATTTTGTAACTTCAAAATAACATTCACACTTTAATTACATGAAAGACATGTTGGAACCTTAAATCCAAAACAGGTTAGCATATGAATTTCAAATGAAAATCACAATTCTTGTGACATAAATTGAAACTATTCACCAATAAAGCACTATAGAACAAGACCAACATATTAGAGTCATAATCTATCATCTTTGGACATTCAAACTCATGTACTTCATAAAGAATACCTTCAGCTCCCTAACATTGGTCGAGAGCTTCATGAGGCTATGTGGGAAAATTTTACAAGTTAATCACACCAAAACTTACTTAATTCAAAACCCAACGTAGTAAGCTTTCAATCAAGCATAGATACACCATCATAAAACATCAAAAGAGATTATTCACCCTCGCCCCCATAAGGGCCGTGAGCTTCATAGAGCAAAAGGAAAGATTATTTGCGTTTTAAGAGCTCAAATCCATGGAAGCATCAAACTTACACATAAAGAGCAATTTAATAAGCATGGATGCAACTGGCAATTTTTACAACAAACTCAAGTCGCTAACAAACCCTAATATGGCCGTGACTTACATAAACAAAAGCATGAAGGTTCATTTCACAAAAATTCAAGGAAACATGAATATAAGTCTGTAAATAGATGAATTCATAGTTAAAACTTCAAGACCATGAAAAGAATCATCAAATCTACTAAAGTCACAAAGTTTCTTATTGAACCGTAATAGGGCCATGAGTCACATATAAGGAAAACAAGAGATTTTATTCTTTAAAACACAAGGAAACATGTATATAGGCATTTAAACATAAGAACACAAGATTAAAGCTTCAAATCCTCAAAAGAAATCATCAAACTCTAAACCTTTCCTAAACTTTTAGAAGCTTAAAAGAAGGATATATATTTTGAAAATAGTGAGCAAAAACTTCAAATAACACCAAGAATCACGCCATACCCATGCATGAAGCCTAAAAGTGAAGAAGAAAAACCTACGTGGTATCAAGGCCTAAAACTCAAACTCTTCAAGGGGCCGAACTAGAGTTTGTTCAAACTTTTATCTCCTATTTGAGTCTTCAAACTTGAACTATAATGGTGAAAGATGATAGTGTTTGAGGGTGTTAAGAACTGATGAAGTTTTTGTGGTGTTTTGGTGTAGTTTATGGGTGTTTTGAAGCAAAGTGATGGAGTAAGGTGGAGGTGGTGGTCTTGGCCTCTTAAGGAGCTTCAGACTAAGTTCTAAAAGTATGGGGGGTGATGGTTAGGTGCTTGTATTATAGAAAAAGAGCTAAAGTTAGTTATGTTAATTGTTTGATTAGTTTTTGTCTTAATTAGTTAGTTTAATTAGTTAATTGTCAAGACTTTGATTAACTAACTTGGAAGCTTCATTAATTTTATTTAGAGACATATTAGAATGACAATCACATGATTAAAAATAAATTAGGAGAGTGTTATGTGAGTTACTCATCAATTAGTGCAAATATGACAAATTAACCTTAACTAATTAAGTGAAAGTTGTAACATTTTCGTTTTTCTTAATATAGCATAATAGAAATTTCTATTTATTTCATTTAGACAATATGAGAATTTCTCAAACAGCATTATGTTATGACGATCCTCACACTGAGAACTATAGGGCAGTATGACATTGCCATTGAAATTATGGCACTGCCGTATACCAAAAATTAGGAAAAGACAAAAATACCCATTAGTAGAAAGTTTTGTTATTTATAGAATTTCCCCAAGAGTTTTAGTAATTACACTTAGACCCCAAAGACTATTTCTATTTAGATCCAAAATATTTAGAAAATAACATTTAGATCCCTGCACTATTAGAATTAGCAAAATAGGAGTTCAAGTAGAGCTGAGTAACATAGTGGAACCACAGAAACCTAGATATTTGCTGATTGGGCCACGGAGTATCCAAGTGTGAATGATATGGGATGCCCCTAGATTTGTTGATAATTACAAAAATACTATTAGTTACAGAAAATAAGAAATATAATAGGAATTCCGATAGAAAACAGACAAAATACATTAAAGGGCTTACAAAAACCCAAAAACTACCTGAAAGACTTTGAAAAATTTTAGAAAAATTATAAATGCATTATTAATATAATTTTGAAGATAAAATTTAACAAATTTGAACAATACATAATTATACAAAAAATAATCTCACTAAGGTGCAAAACGGGCCCCAAAAACCCTATAAGACTTCTCTAACTTGCAATACGACAATGAATCAGTGGAGTTTTGGGCTTGAACATGTTGGGCCATGACAGTGGTTGAAGATGGGTCAAGCCTATTTGAAATCAATCTTGAGTCAAACTACACAAAAAGGTCAAAAATACATCATAAAACCTAAATAAATCAAACAAAAATATAAAACCCTAACCCAAGGGCTACCTAACCATCCTCTCTAACCCCCTGGTTCAGTTTTAACCAAATAAGAATGAAACTTGGTTGAATTCTAACTAAAATGTCAACATCACATTACTTTACATTAATTAACATTTTACCAAATTAACTAACTTTTGATGTTAACCTTTTACTAAATATTTTGTCCCCTTGAACACCTTGAAAAGGAGTGAATGCACACGGCGGCTTAGTAGAAAATTTTTATTTTAAATTATAGATAATTAATTATGTAATTAACTCAAAAATAGGCTTAATTAAGGTTTTATACACTAAAAATCCTAAAAATAAGTAGAAAATTTCTGTAAATTGTGAGATGTCATATATGCATATATGAACATTGTTTTGATGATAGGCTAAAGAAATTTAATTGTTTGCAAATTATTTTATTAATTAAAGATAAAATTACCCAATCCAGATTTAAGCAAAATTGCTAATTATACACTAAACACCTTAACCTTTTTCTTAATCCTTATTAGACACATAAGATGAGTATTAGGGTGTCTCTAAAATAGTTTTATTTGGTTTTTAAATTAATTAACCAATGTTGACACAATTAACTAATTAAACTACCTAATTGGACTAAACTAACTATATCATTAACTAACTAACTAACCACCCTTTTTCTATATATAGAACCTCACCAACACCCACCCTCACACTTTAGAGACACTTAGCTTCAACCCAAACACACCCCTTTTGTAACATCCACCATGAGTTTCGATTTCACCTTCAAGTTTCCACGATTTCCGACTTTATCTTCAAGTTCCAAATAAAATGGATCTTTTCTGATTTCCGACTTCATCTTCGAGTTCGAATTATTTCTGATTTCCAACTTTATCTTCAAGTTTCAAATTAAATTGAGTGGTTTCCGAATTCCAACCTCCAACTTCGAGTTTCAAATATATTGTACATAATTTCTGACTTCCGACTTCATGGTTCAAAATAAAGAGAACATGGTTTCTGACATTCGAGTTGATAGTTTAACAGAATGGTCACAAGTATCGACCTCCGAGTTGAATGTAACGAGTTCTGACCTTAGAGTTGAACTCAACAAGAATGGACATGAGTTTAGATCCTTGAGTTGATCTCCAAGTTCGATCAGAATTTACACGAGTTCCGATCTCCTACTTTATTCCCAAGCTTCAAGTAAAATGGTCATGATTTCCGATCTCCGGATTTATTTCCAAATCTCAAATAAGATGATCACGAGGTCCGACATCCGACTTCAACTTCAAGTTCAAATAAAATGGACCTGAGTTCCGATTTTACACAGAATAGAGATGAGTTCTGATTTCAGATAGAATGGAAGCGAGTTCCACTTTTAGGCGACGTGGAGAACAATTTAGCCACAAAAGAGGGAGATATGGCTGAATTTTACCCACAAGCAATTCAGCCAATCAACACTCACAATTCTAACTACCCTCGTTATGTTTAAGTCAGATTTTCCTCCTCACTTCTTGCTGACTTGCGCCTCCCTTTCCCTCTTGTTCCAGCCTTCTTCTTCTCTTCCCCTCTCAACCTACTCCATCAAATCTCCAAGCTTTGTCAAGATTCCATCAATCCAAACTCAAATTCAGCAAGATCACACCTAAGGAGGTAGGATTCAATTTCTGTTCTTAATTTTCCTAAACTGTGGCTGTATGAAATTTCACTCTTCTTCATGTATTTGATGATATATTGGATGTATATGATGGATAATGGTTGGATTAATATGAAATATTGAGTTGGAATTAAGGTTGGACGAAGAAAACTAGGAGAAGTGGATGATTGGGATGCTGTCTAAGTGAGAAGCCCACGACAGTCTGTACAGCAGAGTGTATGGCTCCGCCTACAGCCGTTCAAATTCAATAGAACTATTTTTATATGAAACTAGACATTTAGGGCTTTCCCTACATATATCATATAAGGCCATTGGATTATTATGGAGAGAGATATGAATTTTTGAAGTTTGACCCAGGAATCAGGACTTTCATCCAGGTAGTGTGACTTGAGAAGGGCGTAACTCACCCTACACAACTCCAAATTGAGTGAAACCAACTTTGTTAGAAAGCTTACACATAGAACATTTCAGAATGAAATTCCGAGTTTGTTACCATCTCATTTGTTCCCAGTGGTTCGAGGAAGTTGCCTTATGTCCAAACCAGGCCAAAACAAGGTAGTTCAGGAAGGTCAAATTTTGGGCTTATAACTCGAGCCCTACTAAGGCAAATGGAATGGAACTTTTTGTAAATGAAAGATTGTCCTGTTAGCTTTAATATGATACCAATTTCGTATGATTTGAGCCAGTTTTCAATTTTTAATAGATTTTTACTTTTAAGAGTGTAATTCTGGCTAGCTATAGAGCAGCTCGGGATAAAACTTGAATAACTTAAGCTATGTTAAATAAAATTAGATGGAACGAAAGAGGTTAAAAAATAGACACATAACACTTCAACATGTCCGAAATTCAGGTCTAAATGAGTTAAAATTAATTTAAGGCTTAATTTTTAAAAACGGGCAGAGTTGAAGAATATGAGCAGGATTCCCAAAGTCAAAGGATTTGGCACCTTAATTCACATATGAGTTCAAGTAAAGCCTAAGTGTTGCAATTCCATGTTGGTGCTTGAAAGACTAATGAATTATATTTGATCTCTTACTGTGACTGACTGTCTACTGAAATTGGCACTATTCATGGGGAAGCAAACTCGATCCATTATACTGCCAAATTTTCAATAGAACAGTAAGGAAGCTATGAGCATTTATATGTTATGAATATTTATGATATGAATATGAAATTCTATATGCAAGGATACATGAAAGTAAATGATGAAGTGTAACACCCTCCTAAATACAGTACTATGCTTAAGTCATAGTACTACACCTTGGAGTTGTTACTATTACCTGAGCGGACCTTATCTGACAGCAACTTCAGCCATCTTCAGAACTTCTTGAACTATCTGGAGATAACACGGAAATAGGAGTGAGAATTTTGAATTCTCTGTAGGATTCCTTAAGTATCATACATAATGTCATCGTTGTCATCTCCAATTGCTTCGATTTATTATGAAAAAGGTGAACATGTTATGTAAACCGTTATATTTTATGGTTCGAAAATATATTATCCGAAGCAAAGTTCATTTTACTCATACACTTGGTATTTGGAAGAGCCCATACAAAGTCAATCCATGAATCATACTATGAACGATAACTGCACACATCGTAAGATACTATAGCATCAATATACTAGAGACATAACATCTACACATGACTTTACTTGTACTTGAAGTTATACAGATACATAAAATTTACTTTTCTTTCCTTATCTTTTGCTTATCATTATCATGCCATATTCCAGATTTTGATTGCCATGCCATACCCCATCGAGGTGTGATCGCCATGTCACATTTCTTAGGAATATGTTCTTCCTGCCACGTTCCAGAGTATGATCGCCATGTCATACTCTATCAAAATGTGATCGCCATGTCATATTCCTTAGGGTGTGGGATCATTATGCTATATTCCAGAGTATGATCGCCATGTCATACACCATCAGAACGTAATCGCCATGTCACATTCCTTAGGAATATAGACTCATCATCATATCTTTCATCATAAAATCTTTACATGTCACCATGAATTTTTGGTACTTACACTAGTTGGGTCATGTCATGCCTCATGTAAGTCCTGTCCCCTATACTCACACTAGCTGGGTCGATGCCATGCCTCATATGAGTGGGGTGCTTGCATATGCTTTAATTTTTTGTCTTTAGTCTTTACTGCCCTTGGGTAGTTTGATCTAAGAGTGAGCTCATCAACTCATCTTGTGACCGTCATCACACAGACTAACCCACAAAGGGATTCACGTGCCTCTAGTCTTGGAGGAATCTCATGTTGGTCATGTGCCTCTAATTGAAGGGATCTCTTCTGGTCACGTGCCTCAAATTGAGGGATCTAATCTGACCACGTGCCTTCAATATAGAGGGATCTCATTTGACCACGTGCCTCCAAGATAGAGGGATCTCATAGTTTTAGTTGTCTTCATAGGGAAGGATTCAATGTGCAACTACCTCCAAGTGAGGGGACCCACATCTTTATCTTTTAACTGCTTTCACAGGAAGGGATTCAATGTGCAACTACCTCCAAGTGAAGGGATTCACATTTAATATATTTATGTCTTTTCATTCTCATGCATAATCAAGAATAGACATGCTAAATACACTCATACATATACTTCATCATTTAGTTTCATATACCTCATATCATACTTATATCATTCTTGCATATAGAATTTCCACATACATATTCATAATTGTATAGCTGTTCATATCATAAATTACTTGTAATATAAACACTCATAGTTTCATAGACTTTTGCCATAAATTCGGCAGCATAACGGATCAGATTCGTTTCCCCATGAATAGTACCAGTTCTCACGGACAATTCAGTCATAGCAGTATAATCAATCTAACATGTCTATCCATGTAAAACTTGCAACTGTCAACTCAAGCCTTATTTGTTCACTAGCACTTGTGAAACCATCAATTTGGTCATTTCTGCCAATTCTACTCAGTTCTGCCCAAATTTTGTATAATCCACCTTTACTTCTATTTAACTCACTTAAACCTGAATTTTGGATCATAGCTCTATGTGTCTAGTTTCCAACCCTTTTGGTCCTATCTCATTTTGATATGTGTAGCTCAAAATATTTAAATTTTTCCTCAGCCTATTCGGTCACTGGTCCGAATTATACTCTTGGAAGTAAAAATTCACTAAAAATCGAAAACAAGTCCAAATCATATAAAATTGGTGTCATATCAAAGCTAACAGGACAACCTTTCATTGGAAAAAGTTTTATTTCATTTGCTTTAGTATAGCTCAAGTTATAAGTCCTAAAATTTACCCTTCTTAAACTACCCTGTTTTGGCCTGGTTTGGACATAGGGCAACTTCCTCGAACCACTAGGAAGAAATGGGATCATAACAAACTCAGAATTTCATTAAGGGATGTTCCCCTATGTGTAAGCTTTCTAACAAAGTTATTTTCACTCAATTTGGAGTTGTGTAGGGTGAGTTACACCTTTTTCAAGTCACACTGCCCGGATGAAAGTCTTGATTCTTGGGTCAAAGTTCAAAAATTCATATCTCTCTTAGTACTAATCCAATGGCCTCATATTATATATGTATGGAAAGCCCTGATTGTCTACTTTCATCTAAAAATAGTTTCATCAAATTTAACCGGCTATAGGTAGAGCCGTACACTCCACCATCCGGACTGCCGTGGACATTTTACCCAGACAGCATCCTAACTCTCCACTCCTTCTAGTTTCCTCCTTCTAACTTAAATTCTAACTCAAGATTTCACATTAATCCAACCATAATACATCATATACATCCAATATATCATCAAATACATGAAGAAATGTAAAATTTCATGCAGCCATAGTTCAAAGAATTTAAGAATAGAAATGGAATCCTACCTCCTTTAGGTGTGATCTTGCTGAATTTGAGTTTGGATTGATGGAACCTTGACAAAGCTTGGAGATTTGATGGAGTAGGTTGAGAAGGGAAGAGAAGAAGAAGGCTGGAGCAAGAGGAAGAGGGAGGCGCAAGTCAGTCAGAAATGAGAAAGAGAGCCTGACTTAAATACACGAGGGTAGTTGGAATTGTGAGTGTTGATTGGTTGAAATTTTGTGATTGAAGTTCGGCCATGTCTCCCTTTTTTGTGGCTAAACTATCCTCTACGTCGTCCCAGAAGTGGAACTTGTTCCCATTCTATTTCAAGTCGAACTTGTCTCTATGCTGTATAAGGTCGGAACCCGCGTCCATTTTATCTAAACTTGGAGCTGAAG
The DNA here is from genome assembly GCA_031439585.1 of Pterocarpus macrocarpus. NCBI lineage: Eukaryota > Viridiplantae > Streptophyta > Magnoliopsida > Fabales > Fabaceae > Pterocarpus > Pterocarpus macrocarpus. Next base: position 53,919,205 of record CM062514.1, read on the forward strand.
TCGGATTCCGGAAATCGTGCCCACCTTATTTGAGACTTGGAAATAAATTCTGATATTGGAACTCGTGTAAATCTTGATTGAACTTGGAGATCAATTCAAAGATCTGAGCTCTTGTCTATTCTAGTTGAGTTCAACACTAAGGTCGGAGCTCATTATATTAAACCCAAAGGTTTGTGATCATTCTGTTAAACTATAAACTCGGGGGTCAGGAACCATGCATACTTTATTTTGAACCGTGAAGTCGGAGGTCGTAAATGAGTGAATACATGATTAAGGTCGGAACTCGATAATTAGGAAACATTCATAACTTAGAAGACCAATATGGACTAATGTCGGAAATTAGAATCACAAGCACATAAAAACACTTTGAAATCGAAAGTCATGGACAAGAATATCGAACCTAAAATACTTAAACCCGGAAGTCGGGATTTTTACATAAACTTGGAAGTTGGTACCAGAATAAGAAACCTTATACCCGAATCCCGGAAATCGGAAATTATGTACAATATACTGGAAACTCGAAGTTGGAGATTGGAACTTGGAAACCACTCCATTTAATTTGAAACTAGAACATGAAGTCGGAAATCGTGAATAATCAAAATTGTAGATTAAGTCAAAAATCGGAAATGAAGTCGGAAATCTTGGTGGATGTTACATGAAGCATATGTATGAGTGCATTCAACATGTCTATGCATTGATTATGTATGAGAATGAAAGGATATGAACATATTAAATATGAATCCCTTCACCTGGAGGCAGTTATGAGGTCCCTCCTTGTGAAGGCAGTTAAACAAGATAAGATGTGGGTCCCTTCACTTAGAGGCAGTTGCATATTGAATCCCTCCCTGTGAAGGCAGTATAAAACTATGAGATCCCTCTACCTTGGAGGCATGTGGTCAGATGAGATCCCTCTATTCTTGAGGCACGTGACTAGAAGAGATCCCTTCAATTTAGAGGCACGTGGCAAAAATGAGATCCCTCCAAGACTAGAGGCACGTGAATCCCCTTGTAGGTTAGTCTGTGTGACGCCGGTCACGAGTTGAGTTGACGAACTCACTCCTAGATCAGACTACCCAAGGGCAATAAAGACTAAAGATTAAAACATATGCAAGCACCCCACTCGCATGAGGCATGACATCAACCCAGCTAGTGTGAGTATAGGGGATAGGGCTTACATGAGACATGGCATGACCCAGCTAGTGTAAGTGCCGTAAGAAAGGAAGCAAAGAAAGTTAAAGAAATGCACCAGTGCATTTGCGCGAATTCAAATATGAGTATTTGCATAATTATATCCCATGTTTTGTTGATACTGAAACTGCTCTATCTATTTATGCTATGATGAGTCCATATTCCTAAAGAACATGATATGGTGATCACGCTCTAATGGGGTATGACATGGTGATCATACTCTAGAATATGGCATGATGATCCCACACCCTAAGGAATGTGACATGGTGATCACATTTCGATAGAGTATGACATGGTGATCATACTCTGAGATGTGGTAGGAAGAACATATTCCTAAGGAGTGTGACATGGTGATCACACCCCGATGGAGTATGACATGGCGATCGTACTCTGGAATATGTGTAATAAGTAAGGGAAGATAAAGAAAGAAAAGAAAATTATGTGTATTTGCATAAATTCAAGGACAAGTAAAGGCGTGTATAGATTTTATGTGTTTAGTATATTGGTGCTATTGTATTTCAATAAGTTTCAATTATTACTCATAGTATAATTCATGAATTGACTTTGTATTGGCTCACCCAAATGACAAGTATATGAATGAAATGAACCTTACTTCGGACAGTAAGTTTTCGAACTATAAAATTGAACAGTTTATATAATATTTCACCTTTTTCATAATAAGCCAAAGCAACTGGAAATGACAACGATGGCATGTATAATAGTTAAAGAATCCTACTGAGAATTTAAGATTCTCACTCCTATTTCCGTGTTATCTCCAGACAGCTTGAAAGTTTCGAAGACAGCTGAAGTTGCTGTCAGAAGAGGTCCGCTCAGGTAATAGTAACAAGTCCTGAGTATGGTACTATGACTTAATTATAGTATTATATTTCGGGAGGATGTTACACCCTTGGCTGAGCATACCTTCATCACCATCCACTATTATTTCTCTCAAAAACTCCGTAGAAACTCCATTGAATCACCTTCGAACTATCACCTGTCTCCATAGCTCTCAAACACCATCAACCTCCATCCTTATAGCTTGAGTTTCAGCCCTTAAAAAGATGTTAGAAAGGATGCAAAGTTACTGCCTAGCCCTTGGTGATTTTGAGTTCAAGCACCATATAACAAGTAAGTTTTTGCTTTTCACTTTTTAGGCTTCATACATGTATACTATGTTTTTCCTTGAGTTCTTTGAAGCTTTGAACTACTATTTTCAGAATATGAACTCATTTCTCATAGCTCTAATAGCTTGTGAATGGTTTGGTTTATGATAGTTTCTTTAATGATTTGTGGTTCTAATCATGTACTCATATGTTTTGAAGTGTGACAACTTGTTTTCTTGCATCTTCATGAACTAAACTTCTATGTTTATGAGCATGTGACTTAGCCATGAATAAGGCAATGGGCAACTTGGGTTATTTTGAGGTATAATCTTGCTAAACATGTTAGTTTAATTGCTCAATGTGTGTTTTCTTGAGTCTACATGAATTCATTGTTGTTTGAAGTTAAAAATCATCACCTCAAACCTTAGGAGGCTCATGGCCATGGCTTGGGCTGAGGGTGAGAGATTTTGATTTTATTAATTTTGATGGTGCTTCTATGATTATTTGATGGCACTTTATGTGTAGGAATATGTTACCTTGAGTTTTGAATGGATTGAGCTCAAAAACTCTTGTTCTTACCTATTGAACCACATGGCTTTCCTAAGGGCGGTGGGTGTTCTTTGTGTTCTTATATGTTTTAAGACTCATAGATGACAAATAAGAGTCTTGATACATTGCACTTGACATATGGAAGCTTGATTCTTGTATAGATACAATTTATGACATAGAAATTGTGATTTTTATTTAATATACAGTTGTTGTCCTGTTTTCAACCACAATTTTCAACATGTTTTCTCATATGTTAAAGTGTGTAAAATTGTTATTTTGAAGTCCCATAACATATAGTTTGAAGCTAGATGCCTATATGTTAATTCTACATGAGTTTGGTGCATTAAAGTTGTGTTTGAATTGGGTTTCGAGGGCTACCCTATTTTGGGTAGCGCCTAACTCTCTTTATTTTACCTATATTGAATATTTAAAATGTTAGTTTTATGTCTTAAATGATGAACTTTCATTTGATAAAGCCTTTTCAATTGATATCTGCAAGATACATGCTTATTTCCTTAATTTAAGCATTTGATATATATGAACAAGTTTGATTTTCAATTGTAGCCCCCTGAGCTGTGACTAGGGGTGAAAATAGGTCAAGCGGCCTGCCAAGGGCTTGTGGCCTGACCTATTTAAAAATAGGACCAGGCTCAAACCTTTTTTAAAGCCTGTTTTCCTTATTAGGCCAAGCCCAGACTCAATTTAAAGCCTATCGAGCCTAACAGACCGGCTTGGGCCTGTTAAGACAATATTATATGCACACACACACACACACACACACACATATATATATATATATATATATATATATATATATATATATATATATATATATGTATGTATATATTACTAAAACATCAAACATTAGACTTAAACCCCTATGTATTGAGAAACTTACTAGCTACCTACCAGTAAACAACTTCTCTCTTTTAATAATAGTTTACATGTTTTATACTTTTATATTTTCATATTATTATATCTGAAAGTAAACAAACCCTAACATTTATTCTATCTTCTCTCTTCACCCTTACTCTTACGGATTCCCTTTACCCTCCCTAAAGCTAATGCTGCTTCATTCTTTTCTACTCCCTTTCTTCATTTTTCTCCCACTAGGCACCCCACCCTTTTCAAGCTCCCATTGTTGCCCTGTATGTCACTGTTTCTGCACCCTTCTCAAGCTTCCACATGCTGCTATTACATCCCATGAAGATCGCATCCTGTTCCTGCGCCCTTCTCAAGCTCATCACCATCGCTGGAGCTGTTCACACCACCGGAGCTTCCTTGCTAGTGTGTCTCAACTTGGTTGAATGAGTTCATATTTCCCCCATCTACTTGTTTTTTTTTTTTTAAAAGATCTACTAGAACAACAGTAGCTACCAACCCAAAAATAAAAATAAAAATAAAAAAATAAAAGTAGCCTGTGGTAAAAAAAAAAATTATTTCATATTCATCATCAATTACTTCATATTTAAAAAAAAAAAAAAAAACTTGGCTGAAGCAATGTCACTATTATGTCAATCTCTATTTTTTTGGTTTTTTTTTTTTTTTGGTTGAAGGAGTTCGCATTTCCCCCTTTCAAATTGATGTATTAATTTGAAAATCAAAATTGGGGGAAGGTAAGTAGGTAACACATTCTCTGTTCTAATTGCTATTAATAATGGGTCTATTCTGATTATGTCATTTTTCAAACTAAAATGTTGTTGAGTTCAAAGAGATCAGCTTCACTTTGTCTTGGTTTGAATTATTATAACACCCTCCCAATTATAGTATTATGCTTAAGTTATAATATCCTATTAGGAGTTGCTCACAGTTAATTAAGCAAACCTTGAGTTGTTACTCATTTCATGTTATGAGAGGAATACAATATCTCTTACATCATACAATAGTTATATTACAATACATTTTTTCTCAAACATATAAATGATACTACTAAGAATTTCAACAAATGAAACTGTTGTCTAGCACTAATAGATGTAGATACAATTCACCAATTTGTCTTCGGCAACTACTCCAGCTACGGTCGATTGCTATTAAGTTGGCCTTCATTGAGCTCTTTTAAGTTCACTAGAGACGACACGGGAAACACACATAGACATGAGAATTTTCATTCCCAGTAGGATTCCTAAGCTACTTGATAGTTTATGTTATCGTTGCTATTCCAGCTGCTTCAGTTTATTCATAAAAAGGTGATATCATACACAGGATTGTAATTTCATTTATTAAGTTTAAGAAAACATATGGGTCTGAAGCATATTAGTTTTAACAATCACTTAGTGGTCCCCATTATAGATATAAAGCAGTAATAGGTAAGGACAGTAACATTAACTGCAAAATGGCATGAATGGATAAGATGCATAGGCAGATGCACAAATTAAGCCATGCTAATGCACTAGAATTCCTTAAAACTTTCATTTACATTTCTTTATTTGACACACCTAGGTGTTACATATTGCCATCCCTATGGTGTCTACACTTGTCTTTGTAACATTCCCAATTTTTTTGTCTAAGCTAATTAGCTCAGTGATCCTGGCTAATTAGAGAGGTTAACGATTAACTGAGGATTAATCGGCTAATTTCGACGAGCAAGAGTTTAGTGAATTGAGTCAAGTCAATAATTGAATCATAATGCACTAAATATTTTAATTAAAACCAAATTATTCGAACCTCATTAATTCGTAACTTAGAAATATAATTAAGCTAATCCAATCTTATTAATTAAGTACAAGACAATTGTTCTACCTTACCAATTGAGATAAATTAATTCTAAACCCTAATTACATAATTCATAAGATCAATTCTTTTAAGAGGAAAAATGTCTTAAGGATGTAATTAACCGAAATCGGTTAAAGAGCAATTTAACTAATCCAATTAATTAACATTTGGATAATTGTAACAATTATAAAGATATAGAAACTTCCCTTTAATTATTATTTGAAAGTTTGGTCAAAGCAAGAGCCATATCCAACTATCCATTTGCCTTCTCATTCCTTGAGTCATGACAAAAGATCCACTCTTCTCCATCAAGATTGTGACACTTGGAGTGATCACAACCATTCAATGCCAATCCTAGGATAGATCATGCTTTTAACCACTAGAAAAGAAACACTATAAGCCTTTACCCAAGTGCCAAGACTCAAAGGAAACACAACCCACTCTTTTACCCCAAAGTTCCTAGCCCTTTTGCTTGAAAAAGAAGTAAGACTCATCTACTCTCTCTTGCTTGTTGGAGAAGCAAAGCAATCAGCCCACTTCTCCCCATTTTTGCTCCTAAACTGGCCCTCCCACTCTCTCATTTGTGATTTTCATCCTCTCACTACAAGCCTAAGCTCCCACTTCTCTCTAAGCCTCATTCTAGCTCTTCTACTTTTCCAATTCCTCTTGTTCTTCCTCCCACTTTCACACCCCATCCAACTCTCTTTCCTTTCACCATTCCACTAGCCCTTCAAGGACCACCCTCTTTGGTTCTTGAGGAAGCAAAACAAACACTCACTTAGCCCCATTATCAAGCTCAAGGAGGAAGAAGGCCATCTCCAACCATTCTCATTCTTCAAACTTGTCAAGAGAAATCCTTGTGGTAGTGACTCTAACCCTCTCTTTTTGTGTATTTATCAAGCTCTAGAACTCCTAAGCTCTTCATAGCTAGGTGGTTTTAGGACTTGCTCCAAGGTCTCATGACCATTTCTTGCTCTATGAGCTTTCTTTGTCTTGTTGAAAAATGTTGCCTTGAAGTGAGAATATGTGGCATGATGGTTTTATGTATCTTGCTTTATCTTGGTTTAAAATACTAATTTGATAACTAAAATATTGAAGATGATGATGAGATAAAACATAAAAATGGTGATTGGAAAGTGATATAACAACATTTCTATAAGTTTGGTATGTAAAAACTCAAAAACGAGTTAAGCTGGAATTCTGGCAGTCGGTAAAGCGTACGACATAACTCACTCCAAAAAACTCAAAATGTAACAAAACTAATTTTATGTGAAAGTAGACTCAAAGAGCTTTTCATACATATAAAATATGCGAGATTTGGCTTTAAAACGAGAGAGATATGATTTTTCAAAGTTTGCTGTTCCTGGATGGGTTTCTGTCCGGGCAGTAGGTAATAAAACATGCATAACTCAAGTTATACATAACATTTTTAAGTGGGACCAAGTTTTTTAGAAAGCTAAGACATATAATAACACTCCCATAAAACAGTTTTGTCAGTTTCCATATGAGGAACTCCCAGTGAAGTGGACAAGCCACTGACCCGAGTTGAACTTTCAATCTGGAACAGTCAGGATAAAATGTGCATAACTCAAGCTACAAAATGAATTTTTAAGTGGGGTTTGTTTTGTTTAAAAATAGACTCAGAGAAGTACATCCACACAAAAATTCGAAATAAAAGAGTAAAAGATGAAATTATGGTGAATTTTCAAAGTTACTGCCCCACTGTAAAAGTAAAAACTGGTTATGGTAAAAGTTAAAGAATAAGGAGGCATAAGCTCTAAGACATTAAGACCCTTACTTTAAGTATTGGAAAACCTTCATAATTCAACTTAAAAGTTTCAAAAAAGGATAATGGATGAAATTGGCCTATGCCTAATAAAAGAATTTATGCAAGAAGCAAATCAATTAAAAGCATCCCAAGTTTCTTAAAATTTAAGCTCATAAGACTTTGTGTGAGATGTATGCCTCTATGTGTCAATATGATGACAATGACATGATGATGATGATATGATATGATGATGATCATGATGATGATGGTATGATAATGATGATCCTGATATGATATGATATGATGATGATCATGATGATGATGGTATGATAATGGTGATGATGATATGATATGATGAGTATGATAGTGACATAATGATTATGATAGTGTTATGATGATGATAATGATGATAATGATATGATGACGATATTATAATGAATCATGATGATATGAATATGATAAGTTGATGATATGATGCTTTATGATATACATGAAAGAATTAATAAATATGAACACCCTGGGGGACGGCGATATGTAACGCCTAAATGTGGAAAAGAATCAGAATAATTTTGCATCATAAGCTTTAATAAGAAGAGAAATGTAAACTAAGGGTGTGATCCTTCAAAAGGGAAGGTGACCCAAAGTAAGCTCCCCTCACCCACGACTCACATGAGGCATGGCATGACCCAGCTAGTGTGAGTATAGGGGATAGGTCTTACATGAGGCATGGCATGACCCAGCTAGTGTAAGTACCGAAATTTTATGGTGGCGACGGCCACGGTATGAGCTCATTACCACTTATGTTTAGTGGGTGAAAAGATAAAGTTAAGTTAAGAAAAGAAAAGGGACCTCGGTCTAAACCCTAGCAAAGGAAGAAGTTAAGAAAAACTTATCGCACAGTCATGCATTTTTATATGATTATACTTATGCCCATGTATGTTATGATATAAATGATTAGAGAGTATGTTAAAATTGAATTCGCTTCGGATATTCATGATTTCAAAAATCCAAGAATTGAACCTTATGCATGTTCACTATTTTCATTAATAAAACCGAAGTGGCTGGGACGATGGCGATGACACTTTCGTGTCGGGTTCGAGTCCTACTGAGAAATTCCATTTCTCACCTTAGTTGTTCTTCCGTATCGTCACCAGATCTCGACGGCGCATCCGGTGGAGTGGAGCGTGGATCCCCAACACTGTGAGCCGACGTGTGACGTGGGATGCAAGACGAAGCTGTTTTGGGCTTGTAGCGACCATCGCTCTGCATCTTCGCATATTTCTTTTGAGTTAGGCTATGCCATTTAAATTTGTACTTTGTATCTAGTATTTGGATCATGGCTCAACCATAAGTCTCCCTTGTTGTAATGCTGAAATGTATGTATATATATTATGAACCCATATGAATGTAATGGTTAGTTATTTAATGCAATATATTTGTGAATTATTATTTGTTTACCTTATCCTTGTTTTATGATATTGGAGTATATATTTTATGCGATATGCTCTTTCTCTAGCTATCTTCTCGCTCAAGGCTTTACTTTTCAAAACGTTGCTAAGTGACAACGTATTTCAAAGAAAAATCTTACCGTATTTTTCGCGTAATTTAATTTCAAGTGAAGTTTAGTTTTCCACGAGCCTAAGTAACAACTAATAAAACGCCGTAATACGACTTAAGCGTAGTATGGGTTTATTAGGGTGTTACAGTCTTCACCCATACTTGGTCCAGTGGGAGCATTTAGCCATATAGCTCCTAGGTAATAGTCTACTTATCAGGATCGAGTTCGTTCCTATACAGGATAGCCAAGTTTACTTTGTCCCTATCCATTGAATCTAAATTGCGTAACTTTGTAGAGGCCAGCACCATCCCTACTGGCACAGGCTAAGGAGACCGAGGTAGAGCATTTGTAGTTGAATCAAACTTGGGTTCTTATTGATCTTCCTCTTCATGTTAAATCTATTGGGTGTAAGTGGGTTTACAAAATCAAGAGGTGTCTTGATGGTTTGGCAAAATGTTACAAAGCATGTCTCGTTGCTAAAGGGTATCCTCAAACTGAAGGAGTAGACTACTTTGAGACTTTTTCCCCAGCAGTGAAGATGGCCACCATCCAAGTGGTTCTTACTTTGGCTTCAATTAAGCGATGGCATGTGCAACAGCTTGATATCAATAATGTCTTCTTGCAGAGTGACTTAAATGAAGATGTCTACATGATGATTCCTCCTGGTATGTCTACTTTACACCCTAATCAGTGCTGCAAATTGTTGAAATCTCTGTATAGGGTTAAACAAGCTAACTGTAAATGGTATGAGAAGTTATCTATCTTGCTTTTATCTTGTGGGTATCAGCAAGCTCAAGCTGATCATATTCTTTTTATTAAATGCATTGGTGATGACTTTACTGCCTTAATTGTTTATGTTGATGATATTGTGCTTGCTAGCAACTTGACTACAAAGATGGATAGTATTAAGAGCATTCTTCATTCTAGTTTTCGTATTAAGGATCTTGGAATTCTTAAATATTTTCTGGGATTGGAAGTGGCTTATTCAGATCAGGAAATTTCACTATGTCAGTGGAAGTATTATCTTGATTTATTACAAGATTATGCTTTGTTGGGTTATAAGCCATCTCCAACTCCTATGGACTATTCTATCAGACTTCATCAAGATTTAGGCCCTGCTTATCCTAATGCATTAGCTTTCAGACATCTTGTTGGTCGCTTGGTTTATCTCACCACTACTTTCTTGGATATTGCCTTTGCAACACAACAATTAAGTCAGTTTATGGCCAATCCCACTCAAGCTCATTTTTGGGCAACAACACACATTTTGAAATATCTCAAAGGTTGCCTCGGAAGATGGTTATTTTTCCCAAGAGATTCTCCCATTTAGCTTATCGGTTTTAGCGATGCTGACTTGGAGGTGCCTAGATTCCAGAAAATTAGTCACAAGATATTGTTTCTTGCTTGGGCAATCCCTTGTTTCTTGGAAAACAAAGAAGAAAACTATGGTATCCCAGTCTTTCTCTAAAGCCAAATATAGGGCACTTGCTACAACTACATGTGAGCTACAATGGCTCACTTATTTGTTGCAGGCCTATACTACAACAGTCAAAGTGCTTTGCACATAGCTACGAATCTTGTTTTCCATGAGTGTATGAAGCACCTTGATATTGATTGTCATCTAGTTTGGGAAAAGGTTGAAGAAAGGTTAATGAGACTGCTACTAGTTCCTTCCAAGAACTAGCTTATTGATGTATTTACCATAGCTCTTCCATGAAGGCCTTTTGGTATCATTCTTTCCAAGCTGGGGTTAGTTGACATTTTTCAACCACCTCTAGCTTGTAGGGGGCTATCAGAGAACCAGGATAACAAGGATAGCTAGGATGAAAGGCATGAGGGGCCACCTTAAAGCCCAATTTGTGACTCTTCCTATCAAGGCCTTCTCTGTACATTCCATGCACTAAGTTATGTTCTTCCTATTGAATAGTTTTTAGAAGGTGTTAGTTGTAATGAGTCATTACATTGAGTCATTTTATTCCTTCTTCTAATGGATTTAGAGTTTGTTATCTGGATAGGAATAGCCACTCTGTTAGAATCTTTGGTGATGTTTGTAGATTTCCTGAGCTATGGCATGTATAGAATAGAGGTATATAAATATAGAATGTATTCAATGAATATACACGGTAACAGAATTTGCCAATTCCTCTATTTTTGATTCTATTATTATCAATTCTTATAACATCCTTCCTCCACCTTATAACCCCTTACTCACCAAGGACCTTCACCCTTCTTCACCCTTCTTCACCCTTCTCTCTCTCTCTGCAATCTCACTTCCCACACATAATTCCGCGATCTCTTCTGGTAGGTGTCTATGGCGCATTATCTTTACGAGTTGCTCGTGGTTCTCGACATGGTTACTGGCATGGCTGGCGACATGCTTGTCGGCATGGTCTCACCATCGCCTATGCTGGCCTATCTGGTGACTTTCTCTGTGGTCTTGATGGTCATCGCCATCATCATTTCTTTAATACCCATCATCATCGCAGATACCATCATCAACGTATTCGCCACCGCTGCCACATTCGTCGCCACCACCACATTGGTTGTTACCGCTAACGAAGAAGGATGTAAGTAAGTGGCTAACATACAAGACTTGTCGAGTCTTGAGTTATAGTGTAGGGAGTTAGCCTATTATTTAGGTAGCTATGGACCTGAAAACTTTGTTTTACTGCGTGATCTAAATTCTGGGTAGGTGTTGATCTGTACTTTGGCTTAGGTTATTCATCTCTTAGTATTCGCATTCTCTAGGTGTGCTTATTATCAATTTGTAATTTCTGTAGTTGGCCTTGTACTTACTATTTCATATGTTCAGTTTCATGAGTGTGAATTTGTCTGGGTCCCTTGATGGGTATATCCCCATTATTTATCTCTGATTTTGCATTGTCAATTAAGATAAGAATGGGCCATCAATTAATTGATTTCAATCAACCAGACATTTTTTCAACCAAAACAAAAATTAGACATATATCAAGTAGTTAATTATCCATAGCATAAATTGAAAGAAAAAAAAATCTAAAACATAATGATTTGTAACAACTTAGCCTACTCTCTTTATCAATTAGTAATGTTCACAGCTAGAACATTATTTTTGGGGTTTAATACAACAGCCTGCTATATTAATTTAAAGAATTGATTGGAGCTGCTGGTGTCTTCTTGCTGTTGTAATAGAGCACTTGTAGGTGGTGGTCTCTTATTATAAGAACTTGTCTTCTAGTGTCAGAATGGAGGGGGTATGTGTTAGCTGCATGGTCGTCAGGAGCGCGTTCTTGCACGTAGGAGCGCATGATCCTACGCTCCCAGAAGAGGCCAACATGCTCGAACCCCATATTTGGCGCGGACTGGACGGAGTGCAATGGGAGCGCCATGCAAAAGTGTAGGAGCGGTAGGATCATGCAATCCTAATGAGCTGGGCGCTCCCATGGGTCCAAAAACTAACCCCACCCATTTTAGAAAGAAGCCCTAAGAAAACCCCTCTCCGTGCATTTGATCTCCCTCTCTCTCTGTCTCTCTCACACTCAGACTTACTCACTCTCTCAAACGGTGGCCATTTCTGTCTCTCACTCCGTCGCCAGTCGCCAACCCATTTCTAACGGAATGGAGGTCCCCCAACTCTAGAGAAGGAATGCGCGATGGACAGAAACAGCTAAAGAAAGAGCGCGATGAAGAGAAAGTGATGGCAGAGTGAGAGAGAGCCTGTGAAGAGAGATAAGCCAGGGAAAGAGATCCATGGGATGGTGTTGGTTCGTTGGAGAGAGGGGGCCGCGAGGTAGTGGTAGTGCAGCAGAGGGGAAAAGCCATGAGGTGGTGGTGGTGGAGAGGGAGAGAACGAGAAAGAAGGAGATGATGTGGAGAGAGATCAAGAGAGAAAAGAGGCAACAAACGTCTCACCGTACAGAAACTTGGAGAAGAAGGGGGGCTTAGGGTGGACCACCTCACTTACGGTGTTGGTGGTCCTCAACCTTTCTCTCTCTTTCTCTCTCTCTCTCTCTTTTTCCCTTTTTTTTTATACATATATTTCATATTTAAAATTTTATTCCGGCTCTAAATTAATTAAATTCCTCTATTAATGTTAAGCTTAATGTAAAATTTTAAAATTTTCTGTTACTTATGTTTTATGTCAAATAGGATATTATATTTTCTATCATCAAGAAATTTGGTCCCTGAATTTCAAGAATAGTGAACGGCTATTTATGACGGAATGGAGGAGATCCTATAGAAAATAATGAATATGATTATCATGGCCTTAATAATTTTCTTTAAATATCATTCTAGTTCTAGTAGTTGTGTTATTGACTTGTTTTTAATGTTTTAATTTTAAATGATATCAAAAATTTGTGGGTTGTTGTGGCTTTTATATTTTGAATTATGAATTATGATATATGGACTTGATGTAGTTATGTGATTTTTAAATTTAAAATTGTGATTTATGACTTTATTTACTTATTTGTGTCCGTGCCATGATCCTATGTTTTATGCTCTTGTATCCCCCTTCCATTCCTACATAGGATCTCACTCTGACAACCTTGGTTAGCTGCACTATATTAGCTGTGTTGTTATCTTAACCTTGAGTTAGGGGGAGATTCCTTATTTCCAATTTGTTGCTTTGCTTGTAAATGGTCCTTGGACATCAATGACTATGTTGTCTCCTTTCGTTTTTGAGAGTTTAGAGCTGCTTCCTACCTTTGAAAAAAAAAAAAAAAGTCTACTCTCTTTATGACATATGCAACTAGTCGATTACACATACGCTTTTTCTTCATAAGCTCGTGATTTTTTTACTTTTCCGTATTAATAAAATTACGCGAAAAATTAATTCTTAATATGGCAATATATAAGAATTTCTAGTCCTCCCTTCTTCTTGGTTTTTAAATCGTTATAGTGTCCCGTTAAAAAATTGTTATAGTGATGTATCCAAAAAAAGAAAAAAAGGGAAATTTGTATACATCTATACTTTGATTCCTTTACTTCATATAAAAAATAAATTTTATACAAGAAGCATTTTCCAATTCAAATGAAATTTGCATAACTTTTTCTTTCAGAACTTGAACATATTATGTGATGAAAAAAAAAAAAAAACTCTGTAAATTATACATAAACTTCTAAGACTTAATTTAAATGCCCTTTTTTTTTAAGACTAACGCCTATTCTGTAAGCCTGATGGAACAGTTTCTATTGAGATATTGGTCCCTACCTGCTCAGTTGATTCAAATCCTTTGCCATTACCAATATCACAAAATACCCTAAAAATGCCATAGAAATGCCACCCTATCACATCTGAAGGACTTCCTTTCCTTTTAAAGAAAATGAAAATGATCCTAATCAGCAATTTATGATGGTAATAGAAAGGGGGAAGAAAACAAGCACAGATAATTATGATAGGTTTTGTACACCACAATAATTATACGTTTGGTTTTGGGGAGACCTAGCATATCCGATTACATGGTCAAGGGATCAATTCTGGCCTCCCATCTTGTGGTTTGTGCTAAAGCTCCTAACTCCTACTAAATTGCAAGCCCTTTGAAGACGCGGACTCAGCTCGCTCTTAGGCCCAATCATGCGAAACTACAGCTGCAACCTCAGGAGTACTGAAGGGGTCAGCATGCAAAGGGAAGTGATCAGGGCTAATAACTAACTAATGACCAAAAAAAGGGCTAATAACTAACTTAATCAGCACTAGGGGTGTCAAAAAAACCCGCACCCGCGGATACCAGCCGGTAATACCGGCAATGGGGCGGGCATGGGGGGAAGATTTTGCCCCTGCGGGTAATAGGGACGGGGATTTTAAATATTCGCATATTAAACAGGGCGGAGGCGGGGATCATTATCCCCTTACCTGCAGGTAGCCACCATAAAATTACTATTTTACCCTTAAATTATTAACTTAGTTAAACTAATATTATTATTATTTAAATTGATTAGACTAAGATTTAAATTTATAAGTTAGATTTATTTGTACTTATTATATATTAGACTAATGATTGGATTACTATTATGTGTTTATTTTTATTTTAAGTATTTTAAGTTATTAGAATTTAGATTGTAGAATTGGATTATTATACTTATTTTTTGTTTATTTTATGTGTTTATTTTTATTTTAAGTATATTAAATTGTTAGAATTTTAATTATTAAATTAGATTATTATTTATGATTATTTTAAGTATTTTATGATATTAGAATTTTTATATTTAATTTAAATTTTTAAAATTTTTAATATTCTAACAAGTATGCATGGATATCCAAGGGTACCCATAAACCTACGGGTAAATAAAAAATGGATACCCACACGGACATGGAACGGGGGACGGGGGCGGGTATTTACTTGCGGGACGGGGGATGGGGGCCTATCCCCGCCCCTCCACTCAGATTGACATCCCTAATCAGCACGTGTTATTTTAATTATGCATATGTAGGTATATTTCAGCTCGTTAGCTAGACCGTTATAAGGCTTTTTGACGAGAGTGTGTTAGCTTTTAAAACAAATTATCCAACTGTGGCTGTTCACAAACAATTTTCCTATTTGGGGTGGTAGGGGAAAACCATGGCACAAGTTGACAGCGCGCCAACATCAACAGTGCTGGCGGAGATGGCGCAGGTTCAGGTTGCGCCACCTTCGCCCTTGATTGACAAGTCCTGCAATGGCGGTGGTTGGAGTTGCGCCACTCATATGGTTAGTGCCGGTTCAAGTTGCGCCAACTTCTCCCCCCTTCACGTGCCAACAGTGTCCAGTTGCTCAATCCTCGCTTATATATACCCCCGAGCTTATTCCGTTCATTTCATGCAATCCATCACCTTACCATCTATGTTTTTGTTTGAGATTTTGAATTTTCCAGCTTTTATGTGCTTTTTAAAATTTTTGATTTGAAATCCACGTCTGTTTATTTTGTTTGTAGTATTTTAAATTTTTAAAGCTTTATTTTGTTTAAAATTTTTTATTTTTCTTTGCAGTGTTTAATTTTTTTTATTTCTCAATTTTTAGCCTATATTATTCTAAATCTTTGAATTTTTTGAGGTTCTATTTTTTTGTCAAATTAATTTATAGTAATATTTTCTTTTTAGTTATTTGAAGAAAATGAGTACTTTTAATGTATTTATATACTGGAATGGTAGAAAATTTGATGGGCATAAGGATGTACTTTTGAAGGTGATAAAAGATTAATTAGAATAGAGAAAGGTGTCAGTTATAATGCATTAAAGAAAAAAAATTGCCGTTAAATTAAAACTTCAGCCCCATCAAACAATTTTCAGTCTCACTTATAGATTTCCAATTGCTCGAGATAGTAGTTCATATATTGCTCTTGAGATAGTTGATGATGATGATGATGATTGCATGATTAGCACCTTTGAGCAACAGTCTTCTTCGACGGTGCTCGAATTATATGTCGAGATTAATGTTGCAGGTAGTTCATTGATGCCTATTGCTCATAGAGATCACTCTATTGTTGCATTTGATGATGAAGATGAAGATAATGATGAAGATTACATCAGAAATCTATCCTCAGATGAAAATGAAGATGATGAAAGTGAAAATCCTGATGGCGATTCTTCTGAATCTGAGGCTGAATTAGATTCTTCGGCTGTTGCAGTTTCTCCTGTTGCATCCTCGTTGCATATTAGAGAGCAAATTTCACGACAAGAAGGTTAGTTTTTAATTAAGTATTTATGTATACTATAATTTAAATAGAACTTTTTTAATGTTTTGATGATAATTTTATAGGTGTAACACATTTGACGGAATCTCCATTTTGGAGTGCATCTCCACATTATAATTATATCAATTGGGATCACCCGGATCAAGAGATGGAGGAATTTTCTGGGTTGGATATGCCTGGTTCCTGGCGTATTGGAGATGAGCTATACATTGGTTTACAATTTGATAGCAAAGAAGCTATACAAATGGCTGTTAGGCATTACTCTATGAAAATCCATCAAACATATATTGTGGTTGAATCAACACCGACAATTTTCTGCACAAAATGCATAAGACACAAAGAAGGTTGTCCCTGGCGAATGAGGGCAATTTTAGGAAAAAAGACAAACAAGTGGCAAATTACTAAATGGGGTGGTCGTCACATTTGTCTTAATCCTATGCTATCTCAAGATCATTGTAAATTGGATTCAAATTTTATTTGCGCAAATATATTAGGTATGGCACTAAACAATATATGAATTATATATTTTATGGATGTTAACTTTTATTATTGATAAAAGTTTGATTGCCTAATTTATGATAGGGTTGGTTAAATTGGAACCATCAATTCCAATTTCCTTGATCAGAGAAAGAATTAGCTTGATCAATATGGATTTCAAGTATCATCTTAGGAAGGCTTGGAAGGCAAAGCAAAAGGCAATAACAAAAGTGTTTGGTGACTGGGATGAATCATTTGCAATGCTTCCTGGATGGCTTGCATATATGCAGATGTTTGCACCAGACTCCGTGTACAAAATAGAGACAACCGAATTTATCGTCAATGATCAAGTAGACACTCGGTTTCGTACATTTCATCGAGTATTTTGGACATTTAAGCAATGTTGCGATGCTTTCAATTTTTGCAAACCCATTATACAAGTTGATGGCACATTTCTATATGGAAAATATCGTGGTACACTCTTAATTGCCACTACACAAGATGGCAACAATTGCATTTTACCGATTGCTTTTGCTATTGTTGAAGGAGAAACTTTAGATGCTTGGTCATGGTTCTTGGGAAACATTCGACAATATGTGACAAGAAAACAAGGTCTGTGTCTTATCTCTGATAGGCATGCAAGTATAAACGGAGCTGTGGCAAATGAAAACCTCAGTTGGCAACCTCCATATGCATATCATGTGTACTGTATTCGCCACATTACTAGCAATTTCAACCACAAGTTTAAGAATACGAAATTAAAGCAAGACCTATTGAAACTCGGTAAAAAGTAAATTTTCATAATTTTAATATTATATCTATGAATTTTGTTTCTTTCAAAAATAACATTTAATTTGTGATAATATAGGGTATACGGCTTGCATGCACCGATTTGACAGGAATTTGGAAAAATTTCGTCAAACTAGTCCTGAAATTCAAAGATGGATCGATAGCATACCGAAGGAGAAATGGAGTCAGGCATATGATGTAGGAGGACGTAGATATGGCCATATGACAACAAACTTATCAGAGGCTGTGAATAAAGTCTTAAAAGGTGCTAGAAATTTGCCAATAACTGCATTGGTTAAGTGCACATACGGAAGGATGGTCGAGTATTTTGTCCAAAGAGGTGCAGAGGCTAGGGCGGAGCTAAGCACTGGAAATAGGTTTTTCAAGAAGTTAATCGATGCTATTAGGAAGAATCAAGAGGATGCTTGTTCCCATCAAGTTCGCAAATATGATATAGAGACCACAAGGTTTGAGGTTGAAGAGGCATTCAACCCTGTGACACAAAGTGGTGGTCATACGTGGGCCGTGAACTTAAGGAGAGGTACTTGCCAGTGCGGCAAATTTCAGGCATATAAATATCCATGTTCTCACGCCATTGTTGCCTGTGCTGCTGTGAGTATAAACTTCTACAATTTAGTTAATCCTGTTTACTCTATTCAAAATATTGTCAATGCGTATAGCGGACAATGGTGGCCAATTGGCAATGAGGATTGCATCACAGCTACATCTGGTTGGACATTGGTTCCAAATCCGTCAACCGTTCGTGCTAAAGGAAGGCCGAAGTCCACACGTATAAGGAATGAGATGGATTTGAGAGAATCGCAGCGAAGGCAACGTTGTGGAATATGTAAAAGGGAAGGTCATAACCGACGTCTTTGCCCTCGTTTCACTGGAAGTCAAAGCTCCCAACAAGATACTGACACCATAGATAGTCCAGATTTTTAATATCTATGCAAACTTTTCTTAAGTCCACTTGTGTAATTTCATTTTAATTTTAAGAACAAAAACTTTGATGCAGTTGTTAATTATTTTCTTGCCATTATACCCTTGTTTATTTTGTATCATTCTCTGATTTACCATTAGTTTAGTTAAGTAAACTATACTAAACTTAAGATTAATTTATTATATTAGTATTAACTTTTACAGTAAATAATGCATATTTAATAAATAAATGTTTAATAAATAAAAAAATAAAAAAAAAGTTAAGATTAATCTATACCCTTAGTTTAAGTAAAAATTAATAAAAGAATTAAATACATATTTAATAAGAAAATTAAATACATTTTTTAAAACATTTACATAAATAACCCATCTTTAATAAACAAGCAGATATGTCCATAATCAATCATGTGGAGAGTTAGGCGATAATATACAACCACGTTGCCTGTCTCTCGCTCTACGATGCGGGTTTCTTCTCACATCAGCCGCATCGTCCTCAGGGCTAACTACAGATAAAAATTCTTCATTCAAGTCAATACCCTGTGGAGAAACAACATTCACACCACGTGGAGTGTAAAGGGTTTCTTGTGATAAGAAATCCATAAACTCCATAGGTGCACTAGGTGTGAACTCTAGTGGCATATATGCAGGGGGTGTAAATTGTGACGGGCTAGGTGCGAAAGGAACGTATGCCTCGTCTGGATAATATGAGTGATATGCAGCATGGGAAGAGGATGCTACTGCTGTTGTTTGATGCTGAGGTGGCCAATAATAACTTCTTTCACTGCCTGAATCCATCGGATTGGCTGATGATGCCGATGGAACATAATATTGACCATAACCACGTTCAGGCAGTGGAGGAAGGGTATGAATCTGTGTTGCCTCTCGTCTTCTACGCCGTTGAAGTCCCTGACCTTCAACCCAAGTCGGAGGTATTGCCACATTCACATCAGGTTGTGGAATAGGCTGCTGTTGAATACGGGGTCCTGCAGGTTCAGTGACCCTATCTAATTCCTCAAATTGTTGCAATAACTCTGCTGTTACGTCTTTGACATCCTCCATCGAAAAGGTTGAATCGTTGATAGAGGATAAATGATGCATTCGCTCCAACTGGTTGTGCTGTTCAAAATGACAAAAATATTATATACATAAATATTATACACCTTTAACAATAACAAAATTAATTTAATTAATAAAAAAGAAATAATACTTACTATTTGCCCTCTGCATGCACCATCCCTACTGATCCAGCGACGAGTGTGCCTTGAATACCATCTCATGTAAGGATCATTCTCACTTAATAACACCATCTGTTGATCGCTACTTACCAAATATTGTACTCTCTCATTCCATATTTGGATAACAGAAGCATATAGAAGCATCCAATTATCACTTTCTTTACCACGCAAAGTAAGATCGTGAAGTTGTTCGGGCTGACGTGGTGGGTTTGGAATACTTTGTTGTAAGCCAAATTGACGCATCACTCGATCTGGTTGATGCCACTCTACGATATGAAAAAATATAAGCGGCACAACAGCTCTCCAAATGTGAGAGCCTTCAAGACATATATGCGGAAGTGACCCATAAAATTCAAGATAAGGTTCCCATACAATCTGTAAATTAATAATAATAAACATTAAAAGTTGTATACAGTCAAAATTATAGATGTATTAATAAGATGTTCTTACATCTTTTCACTTTAAAAGATCAAGTTTGCGATGATAGTATGGCAAGTCTTGTCGTATAGCCACAAAAGTCATACCACCTATCCATCTGTTATTTTATATATTAAACCAAATATTATAAAAGGGCAATCATTATTTAAATAGAAAACTTATTACAAAAATAAGAAGGAAAAAAGTCATACCGAGCACCAAGTGGGGCATGGGCGATCTCTATTGAAGGAGTTGGGGATATTGATGGGAATCTGTCCCATGCCTATAGCTGAACCAACATATCCATGCCTCCAATCTCACGCCGATTATAATTTGCACACTTGCACAACTCGCGATATAAATAAGAGAGCACAGCTGATCCCCAGCTATATTGTCCAGCTACAACGAAATCCTCTAAAAATGGAAGAAGTCTTAAAGGCACCAAGTTTCTAGAATGATCTGGAAATAGCATTGACCCCATCAACTGCAAAATATATGCTCGAGCGAACTGCTGAACTTGGACCTCATTGTCAATATGGTCATTTATATTGCTAAAGTGTGTATTTAACCACCCCATTTTTAGTCGATGACCATGAAAAGCGTTTTGCGGGGGAGTTACGCCAAGTAATTGCTGGATAATAGGTTGCCATGGCCCAGAAGTATTGCCAACAACTGGCATTCCATCAATACGAAGGCCGGTTTGAATAGCAACATCTTGCAGCGTAATTGTGCATTCCCCTGGAGGCAAATGAAATGTATGTGTCTCTGGCCTCCAACGCTCCACTAGAGCAGATATCAACGTGTGTTCAATTTGAAAAAATTCAAATTTTGCAATTTCAAGAAATCCTGCTTGCTCCAAGTATGGAATAATCTGCACAGGAATTTGCTCGTCCTTATTACGAACAGAAGATTTTCCTCTAATAACTAACACTCGATCAGGATGTCCATTCCAAATATACTGTGAAATGTGTGTTTCTTGCATTGTCAATAGTGATGTATCTTCTGGCCCGGGCCGTATGACACGTGATGAAGAAGAAGAAGAGCTGGATGCCATCTGTTAAAAAAAATTAATTATTAAATTGTTTATATACTTTTCTATACATAATAGTAATATAATTATTTTTATTTAGCTTTTTTAGTACTTTATTTCTTCATTAATATAAATTAAAAATTACTTTTTACATATGTCTATAAATATTATGTCTAGTCTAATAATTTTTTCAAAATTCTAATCTTGAAATAAAAAAAATTAAATATTTTTTAACACTATAAGTTAATTACCACCCTAATTGCCATTCTAATATTTTTTCAATAAATATTCTAACAAGCTTCTAAATATCCTAATAAAAATTTTTAAAGTTTAACTCAAAAAAAATTAAAAACTATTGTAATTTTCTCAAAAATTTTAAATAAGTAATAAACTCATAGTAAAATATAAATTGAATGAATTAATTAAAATCTAAAACTAATAAATAAAATTAAAATTATTCTTATAAAATCTATCTACAAAAAATAAAATAATAAAAAAAATTTAAAATAAAATTACATTACTTACAATTGGAAAAGGTGGTGCTGCGGAATTGAGGAAGATGGCCGAGGAAGCAAAGGGGGAGGAATTTGAAGTTTGGACGGTGAACGAGAGGGGACCAGCAGTTATATATGGGTGAAGGCAGACACGTGGCAGCTCCCCATGCATGGCGCAACTCCAACCACCGCCATCCTGCTGCTGTCTTTTTGCTGTCGGGTGTGGTGTGGCACGACCTGAACATGCGCCAGCCAAGGCGTGCTCCCCTTGTCCCATCTGTGTCAGGCCGAAGACCATGGTGGCGCAGTATTGTTTTGCGCCATGTTCTGCACCACCTCCAACGTACCCCAGACAAAAAAATTGTTTGTGAACAGCCACAGTTGGATAATTTGTTTCAAAAGGTGGCACACTCTGGTCAAAAAGCCCCGTTATAACCACTATTTAGTTCCGTTGATGGCTATAGCAGTGTATCTCAGCTTGTATATATATATATATAGTGTGCATACCCAATATAACGCAAATAAGATTCATTTTCATTTTTCACTTAGAGTTCTTTCTCTCTCTTGTAACGTACTGTATAAATATTATAATTATGAAATATTTATTGAATAAATTATTGTAAGTAATATTTTTATAAATTTATTTTATATAATAATTTATTATTAAAATTGTAATTTTTTTTTTTAAAGATATGTAGCTCTAATTTTTGAATAAGGAATGAACAAATAAAACAAATTCCTCTCCCTCCCATTTCTTTAGCCTTACAATAAAGTAATTTGCAAGATTAAATTTCATAGAAGTATTTTAAACAAAAATTTATTATTGAAAATATAATATACTTTATAAAGATATTCACTTGTAATTTTTAAATGAGAATTGAATAACTCAGAAAAAAAATTCATTCTATTTATATTTTCCTACTCTTATTTCATCCTCTTAATAATGTAATTTAAGAATACACACATACACACACACACACACACACACATACACACACACACACACACATGAAAATTACTTTTTTATAAAAAAATTAATTTTTGTATTTTTGGATGATTTTTTAAAAATAATCAGAATCTTAAAAAAAAAATCAATTTTCAACCTAAAAAAATTAAAAAGAGTAGTTTCTGAAAAAAATTAATTTTTAATTTTTTCAACAATATATAAAATTTAAGCTTTAAAATCACTTTTCTAAAAGTCGAAAAAATTGCATTATATATATATATATATATATATATATATATATATATATATATATATATATATATATATATATTCATTTGTTGTTAAAAATATAATTCGTTTTATAAAAATATTTATATTAAATTTTTAAATGAATATTGAACAACAAAAAAATAATTCAGTCACCCTATCCCTATTATTTCTTCTAATAAAGAATACACAAAGAAAAAATTGTATAAAATCACTTCACATTTATTAAAAGTATAGTTCATTATATAAGAATATATACTCTCAACCTTTAAGCGAGAAACAAATAATAAAAAACTAATTTCCTTTCACTCTGCCTCCCGACCCCCACCAAAAAAGCACTGAGTCTATGACTTCTTTCAAATAAAAAAAAAAAATTGATGCTAACATCGTTTATTTTTGTCGCCAACAGCAACTTCTTCTTCTTCCTCTTCCTCCTCCTAATTCTTTCTTGGTAGACTATGCTTTATTATGTCAGTATCTACTTTACAAAAATGGGAATTTTGTTTTTATACATGATTTCCAATTTGAATTATTGCATTATTGATTTAGCATAATAAATCAATTTTATTTTAGTTATTAATAAATTATTTGAAATATTTTAAGTATAATTTTGTCTCTACGATAAATATTTAAAATAAAATATGATTATTACATATAAATTATAATATTGTGATAAATTATAGTTAAAAATATTTAAAATAATTTATTACCAACTAAAATATCATTAATTTATTTTGCCAAATGAAGAATACAATAATTAAAATCTTGTATAAAATCGAATTAAACCACTTGCAATGAAGAAATGAACACCCTAATTAAACTATTTATTTCATGTCACATCATATGTAGATTATGGAAATTATATGAATAGGAAAGAAAAAAAAATATTGAAAAATCCAACCAATTCTTTGGCATTGAACATATAATCAACCATATAGTATTTTCAGAGCAAATATGTGAACCTGCAGAACCGTCTTTAATGCTTGCTGGTGGCGAGTTGAATTTTACTTCCAATTTGCTGTGCATGCGTTAGAAATGTGATAATTTTTTCTTCCCCTTATTCGGTTGTACAAAGGAGGAGAACCTTTCTGTGAAGTTTGTTCATCCTACTATAAAGCATTTCACTTTACTGAGTATCACTATTTTTGAAAACTTTTATACAAGGAGAGCTACCTTCTCCTATGAGAGAGTATTATTTTCTTTCCTTGTGAGAGGAATCTATAATTAAGTTCCTCTACAGTTTTACATATTGAAAGTCTTCTTATTTTATCTGTGATTTTTCTTTTATTTTTAGGAAGCTTTTTATATATTAAATATTTTATGTCAATTCCAATTTTTTTAACTTTATTTTAGTTACAGTATATTATTTCTGTAATTTTAGTACCCAACAAAATAATATTTATAAATTACAAATTGTAATTTGATTCAAAAAGTGAAATTTTTTGTTCACAATAATATTAGATTTTATTTCCATCAAGAAGAAACAACTACCAACATAAGGAAAAGATCTTTGTAACACATGTTAGTATATTAGTTGTTTATTGACAGAGAGCGACCTTGTTTTTCTTTTACACGATCAATAAATTAATAAAATGAAATTTTTTGAAATACATACCACTGATATCAGTAAAGAGGGAAGAAAAAAAAAAGGCTAAATTTATTGTTTATATCAACCACCTTAAAAAAAAAAATCTCACCCACTACAGAAACATAAATAATGACCACCGAAAAAAGGAAGACATAAATAATCACTGGACACCACTTGATAATTGTCTCTTTTTTTTAATCTTCACATAACTAATTCATTATCAATTTATTAAATTAAAATATTTTTATTTGAGACTAATTTATTTTTTATTATATTCTTCTTTTATGAAAATTTATGTAATTTTTTTTTTAGATTCAATTTCCCCAATATAATTGTAAATATTGTCTTTTTTTATTTTAAATATTTTATTTTATTTATTTATATTCTTTAGGCTCTAACTAACTTTAAAAATCCAATGTAAAATACAGATGCTCAATAGTTTATCATTATCTGAATTCTTGAAGGAACTTTGATATAACAATGATCTCAATATTTCTCACAAATTGGATCAAAATAGATTGCTAGATTTGATGATTGCAAGTACATGAGTATACTTGGGCCAATTTTTTTTCTTCCAATGAACCACTCTCAAAATTCTGAAAAACTAATTTAGCACCCCCTTCTTCTTCTAAAATGGTATTTAAAATTTATTAAACTTTAATTAATTTTATTTTAGTCAAAATTAATTTATTATGGAATAAAGCTTTGTAAATGTTAATTCCCTAAGCTATAATGGTTTTAATTTTGCAACATTTATTTCAGCTACCTGCGCCCTCTTAGCGCTAAAAAAAAAATAAAAATAAAAATAAAAACTAAAAATAATTCTCATGCATTGAATGAGTTTATTAATACTTTTAAAATTATTTTCGATAAGAATACTTTTAAAAGAAATATGCAATAGTGTCTAAAAATTAGATATGGTAAGAATAAATTAAATTTTTTTAGTTGTTCTATATAATACTTTTTTTATCTAGTTTGTGTATTTATCATCTTTCTCAACTATAAGAATTCTCATCTTTTTTAGTGAGGTTGCTCTGAACAATGCAATATATAATTGTTCATAACAAAATATAAGTCTTGGCAAGTATAACCCATATAGTTCAATGATTGGTCTTGATATTTTTTATTATCATTTGCATAGTACAAAAAGTGATGGTGGGACGGAGACAAACGCAAATAAGTGATAATAGAGGAAAGGGGATAGGAGCACCTTGAGGAAGATTGAGATGGCAAGTTAGAAAAGATGTTGCGGTAATAATTAGCAAGCTTAGGTGGTGGTTGCGTGATGTGAGTAGAGCGGCCAGGTTGGGGTGGGTACGACGACAGTGTTAGGGTTTGAGGAGAAGGGACAATGGCACTGTAGGTAGAACAAGGTGGACTAGTATGAAAATGTGGTTCAGTAAGAGTAGGGGATTGAGGGTGTAAGTGTGGGCTAGAAGAATGGATTCGTGCATGCAATGTGAGTGGTTGGGCTTGAGTGTTACGGTTTGGGCCAGTGTTTTGTTGGTGGGAAATGGGCTCTTATGAGTGAGTGGTTGGTCCAATGGGGCGTGAGAGAGGGTGTGTTTTGGGTTGGTTGCGTTTTTAGAATAGGAAATGCATTCCAACAAAAAGAACATTTCTGGAAATAAAAATGTCTCAAGTATCAAGATCCAAAATAATGTATCCTTTCATCCCTGTTTGAAAACCCAAAAACACACCGCATCTAGACCATGGATCAAATTTATCCCACTGAGCAATGGAAGATGAAGCATAACAAAGACATCCAAAAACTTTGAGCATTGCAAAATTTGATGGTTTATTGAACAAAAGCTAAAAAGGAGTTTTAAGGTATAATGATAAAAAAAAGAAAGAATGGGATATGACCCTTCCTGAAGTGATCGACGGTGATCCATAAAGACTTAAGGAACCTCTATAGGGGAGACAGAGTGACATGAAGGACCCTCTAACTTAGAGGTAACCATTATCAGCTTAGTCTGATTTGCTTTAGTACTGTGTGACGACGGTCAGGGAATGAGCTCATGTCTAAAAGCAGTTTATTTCAAAGGAAAAGTAAAAAAATCAAGCACGTACTAAATACGAAAGTAAAGTTAAAGAAAGACTCGAGTCTAGTCTAAGAAGTTACATGAATGTGCTTACATCTTTATCTTCTCATTTGTATGGTCATGAATGCTTATACTATGTTCTCATATTTATATGCTCTTATATTGTAGCTTTGAGTTTCTTTACATTATGTTTATATGAGGAAGATTAAAAGAAACCCGCTTCGGGAACCTATGTTTTCAAACCTTTAAAATGGAATCTATGCATGCTCACTGTTTTCATGAATAAACCCGAAGTGGCTGGGATGATGACGATGACATATTAATGGTTTAGTCGGGATCCTACTGAGAAATCTTGTATTTCTTACTCCTATGTTTCTGTGTCATCTTCAAACGGAGCTGATGGCATCCATGGTAGCACTTCTGATGGTACTTGACTTGATAAGACAAGAAGCTGCCATGTTTCTTCACCAAGCTATCGAGTTAGTAGCATAGTATTTTCACCTTCTTGAGAGCCCTAGTTGGGCAGTTTATGTGTAATTAAGAGCATGTAGGAAGTCATACTATTTAATTTGACCTATTACATATGTAATAATTATTAATATAATGATGACTCTAAATTATCTATGATTACATTATTGGCTTAAGGTATGGTACTATGTTATTTCAATTTTGTCATTTGTCTTTCTACTAACTTCGCAATATGAGGAACAACGTCTATATGTATGCGAAGCATAAAGGTTTTATTAAAAAAAATTTACAAGCTATTTTCGTATAATACGGTAATTTCAACTATAAGAACTTCCACTAGTTAAGAGTAGCAACTAGTAATGTCATAAAATGACTTAAGAATAATATGGTATGATTAGGGTGTTAAATTTTGGTATCAAGCAGTTTGTCCTTGTAGAGCCTGGGGATGGACTAGCTATGCTTCTAAGCATACTCTGTCATGTGTTAGAAATCATGCCATGGATCTTACCACAGGAGTAAGATATCGGAGTTAGGTTGGCATGACTACCTAGTTGTGGATGTGATTAGCTACTGCCATACTTAGCTTGATATTGAACTTGATCAACTCAATATCTTTGTTTGTGTATCCAGGAACTGATGGCTTCTAACAGGCAGCATGTAACATCCCCATTTTTACCTAAGTTAATTAGCTCGGTGTTTCCGGCTAATTAGAGGGGTTAGCGATTAATTGAGAATTAATCGATTAATCTCGAGAGCAAGAGCTTAGTAAATTAAGTCTAGCCAACAATTTAATCATAATGTCCTAAGCGTTTTAATAAAACCTTAATCGTCGAATCCTTAATTACTCGAAGGTGCCAAAACAAAAGTAAGACAACCTAACCTTACTAATCAAGTTTATAATGATTAAGACACTTAAGACAACTCTTGAAAAATTAAAACCCAAATTTAAGCATATGCTTAACCGTAATACAAGGTATCATAAAAAGTGTAATTGACAAGAGTTAACTCATGGGTAATTAAGCCAACTAAGTTAAATTACACTTAAATAATTCTAATAACATTTAGAGATAAAAGTTCTTCCATGCATATGCCCTAAAAAGACATACCAAGGAGGAGCAACATCTCACCCTTCATTCGATCTCTTTAATCCTCACCATTAGATCAAAAGCCAAGACTAGGATCCTTGTCATCCACCATTAGATCTTGACACTTGGTGTGATCCTAGCCATCCAATGCCCAATCCTAAGAGGCTCGTGCTTTTAACCACTTGGACAAAAACACTACATAGTCTTTGCTGATTCTTGCCAAGACTCAGAAGGAAGCACAACACCTCTTTTGCCCCAAGGTTTTCCAACTCCCTAGAGCATGTAAGCAAAATCCATCACCTTTTCTCCCCCATTTTGCGCCACCATCAGCCCTCT
Source organism: Pterocarpus macrocarpus (assembly GCA_031439585.1). NCBI lineage: Eukaryota > Viridiplantae > Streptophyta > Magnoliopsida > Fabales > Fabaceae > Pterocarpus > Pterocarpus macrocarpus. The sequence continues at coordinate 53,947,849 of CM062514.1, forward strand.
CTCTCCTCATTCATTTTTCACTTCCTCTCTCAAGACACACACACACAAAGCTCTCTCCTCTCTCCTCTCTCCAAGTCTCATACTCTCTTCTTCTTCCAAGCTTCATTGTGTTCTTCCAACCCTCATACTACTTCCTACTCACCTCCATTTACCATTCTCACAAGCCCTTCAAGGACTACCATTTTGGTCCTTGGAGAAACAAAAGCCACTCATACACAAGCCTCACTATCAAGGTCGAGGAGAAGGAGGCCATCTCCAACATCTTTCTTTCTCTTCAAGCTTTCAAGAAATCCAATTGGTAGTGGCTCTAAACTCTTTTCTCTCTTGTTTTCAAGCTTTAGAACTCCCTATGCTCTCCATAGCTAGGTGGTTTAAAGATTGATTATGGCATCCATAGCCATTCTTTGTCATAAAATGAGATGTTGTTGCTTGTATGGTGGTTTGTTGAAAACATGTTTTCGGTTTTGGTGTGATGCATGGTTGAACTCAATATTTTTTGAACTCCAACATGTTAGTTTTCACTAATCTTTCATGGTATATGAGTGTTTTATAACTTGAGAATGTTTTCTTGAAAGTGAGGTTGAGTGTTTTGGAAAACATGAGGAAAATCAAAACGTGAAATCTGGATTTTCTGGCAGTCTGTAAACCGAACAGTATAACTTTTTCCAGAGAACTCAAAAATTAGTGGAACCAATTTTATATGAAAATAGACTCAAAGAGCTTTCCATACATATAAAATACATAAGATTCGGAGTTAAAATGAGTGAGATATGATTTTCAAAGTGGACTGTTCTCAGATTGGTTTCTGTCTGGGCAGTCTACACTAAAATGGGTATAACTCGAGCTACAAAAATGATTTTGAGTGAGACCAAGTTTAATTAGCTAAGACATATAGGAACAAACCCATAAAACAGTTTTCTCAGATTCCTTCTGAGTAATTATAATGAGAAGTAACAATCCACTGTACCGGGAGTGAACTTAGAAACTGAACAGTCAGAATAAAATATGCATAACTCAAGCTACAAAATGAATTTTTAAGTGGGGTTTCTTTTGTTTAAAAATAGACTCAGAGAAGTATATCACACAAAAATTCAGAAATAAAAGAGTAAAAAGATGAAATTATGGTGAATTTTCAAAGTTACTGCCCACTGTAAAAGTAAAAACTGGTTATGGTAAAAGTTGAAGAATAAGGAGAAATAAGCTTTAAGACATTAATACCCTTATATTAAGCATTAGAGAACCCTCATAATTCAACTTAAAAAGTGTCAAAAAGGGCATTAGACAAAAAGTGGCATTATGCTCAATAAGAGAAGTTTACACAAGAGATAACCTCAATTAAAAGCTTGCACCTAATTTATCAAGCTAAGCTCATAAAATGTTGCTTGTGAATATGCCTATGTTTATGTGCAAGCATGATGTTATGATAATGATCATGATGATATGATGAGGTTATGATGATGTTATGATGATGATATGATAATGATGATATGATATGATTCTTGATGATACTATGATGTTGGTTTCTCTGTTTGGCAAAATTTTGGGAAAGCTTGGTTTAGCGGATTATCTTTGCCGAAATTTTGTAAATTATGGACTTAGAAATATTTTGCATCATAATGCTTAAATAAGAAGAAGTTTAATTCAAGTAAGTGATCCTTCAAAAGGGAAGGTAACCTAATTTAAGTTTCCCCTCACCCACGACTCACATGAGGCATGGCATGACCCAGCTAGTGTGAGTATAGGGGATAGGTCTTACATGAGGCATGGCATGACGCGGCTAGTGTAAATGCAGAAATTCTATGGTGGCGGCTGTCAGTATGAGCTCATTACCACTTATGTTTAGTGGGTGAAAAGATAAAGTCAAGTTAAGAAAGAAAAAGGGACTTGGTCCAAAACCCTAGAAAGAGAAGAAGTTAAAGAGAACCTTCTAGCTTGAACATGCATGTTTATCACGATTACACTTGTGCTTATGGTCATTATGATACAAATGATTAGAAAGTATGTTAAAATCGAATCCAACCGGATACTCATGTTTTCAAAATCTAAGAATGGTATTTGATGCATGCTCACTGTTTTTATTAACAAAACCGAAGTGGTGGGGCGATGGCGATGACACCACGTGTCGGAATTAGTCTTGCGAAAATCTTATTTCTCACCCTAGTTGTTTTCCGTCTCGTCACGGATACTCATGGCTCACCCCGTGGAATGGAGCATGGACCACTCCCCACCATGAGTGGGCTTACGAGGATACACCGCTATTGTTGGCCCACGACCACCCGCAGTGAAATGCGTACACATTTTTATACGGGTGAATTTTGAAGAGGAGCCGAGGAAAACCCGACCCCGTAGGCGTCTCTTGACTCTTCTTGGACTGCCGCTGGGTCCTTGGGACTTCCCGCTGAGCCATTACCCGACGAGATGGGCCGATGTCGCCGGGTTTGCCCGCATGGCCGAGTTTGCACCCTGCGGAGATCCTGTGATGGAGGTGAGCTGTGACCACACCTAGAGCAGCCGCCCAGCTCCTGAGTATCACCTGCTGAGTCGAAGAGGACCCCTCGAGCACGTTAGTGCGGCGACCATACCAGTCGTCGGCGTGCGTCGCTTTGGGAGGTGATCGATCGGCACCCCAGCATCATCACTCCTCGCGTTCCCAGGCCAGGCGAGGGAACCAGGCATTCGAGGACTTGAGCCCACTTGATCGAAGGCATGGAATGGGCGAAGAAGGCGTGACGTCCACATGGGTCTATTTTATTCCTTATCTGTTGTATTTCATTACGTATCGGACTTATGTATCTTTGACTTGGGGGCCATGACATGACCATGAGTTCCCTTTTATGTATGGATATTATGAGATTAATTATATTTATGATTGTTGTAGTAATTGAATGCATGGTATTTTGATTTTATCCTTGTTCCTTTAATTTTTACTGAAATCTTTGCGATACGTTCGTTTGTTGCTACTTTCTCGCCTTGAGGCTTTACTTTCAAAAAGTAGCGGCGTATTTCAAAGAAAAAAAAAAATATTTACCGTATTTTCCGCGTAATTTAATTTCAAATGAAGTTTAGTTTTCCACGAGCATAAGTAACAGCTAATAAAATGCCGTAATACGACTTAAGCGTAGTATGGGTTTATTAGGGTGTTACACAGCATATGTTGCGAGGCAAATCTACCACCTTAGGCATGGCAGATATGATGGATGTTTCTCCTACATTAGTTTTCACTACAAGGGAACAAGTTGCTATAACTAACGAGCATTAGGAGGAATGGTCGGAACTAAGGCTGATCCCAGAATACCTAAAGCTCGCTAAGTTTATGAAAGCTAACCTACCAACTTTCCAAGGAGTCTTCAACCCTAAGGAAGTTGAGGGATGGATCGAGGCACTGGAAAGGACATTCTCTGTATTAGGTTGCAACGGGCTGTAGAAAGTAATATTTGCTACCTATATGCTGGATGCTGAAGCTTGGTGGGTCAATGCTGAAGCCTAGTGGGCCAATGCTAAAAGGATAATCGAAGAGTCCCAAACCCCCAGTACCTGGGAAGTGTTCAAGGTTGCACTCTATGGTATGTGCGCCACGCCAAGGAAAGACGCTTATAGGAAAAGGTCAATTTCCCAATACCAAGGGAGTAAGCACGTCCTGTACCACAAGAGACAACCGCAGTTTGTTAAGGGCATGAGTGGTCAGTTACCAAAGCAAGTGGTGATTCATGGGTGTCCTAGGTGCGGCAAGAATCATGGAGGACAACCATGCTTAGCAGGATGAAATGTTTGTTTTCGTTGCGGACAGCCTGGACATATCGTCAAGCATTGCACTATCAAGTTGTTGCCCCCTGCCAATAAGCCTTAACATCAAGGAAGGATATTCGCCCTCAATGCTGAGGAGGCCACTTAGTTCGACGTCTGATCCAAGGTATGTGCGAGGTTAACAATAGAACCTTAACTGTGTTATATGATTCTGGAGCTACATACTCCTTTATTTCTCATGAATGTGTAGATAGATTGAGATTGTCTGTGTCTGAATACCTTACATGTTAATAGCTTTTACTCGTACTGGGAAACTAGTTAAGATTTGTCAGTGTTGTTATAATTGTCGTTTCCAAATGATGGTAGGTTTTTTGTAGCAAAGTTGATTTGTTTGCCTTTGTCTGGTTTGGATTTGATTCTAGGTATGGATTGGCTTTCAGCCAACCATGCTATGATAAATTGTTCTGAGAAATCTGTTATGCTTTCCCCGATACTTGTGAAACCTGTTGAATCTATTTATCTATTCTTGAACTCTATTAGAATAGGGAGTAGTGAGTCTGATAATCAGGGATATGTTCTCCTTACGACAAGTGAAGTAGAACTCGAACAGGTATAGGATGAGATTCTCATATTCAGGGAATACCCAGAGATATTTCCTGATGATATACTCGAGTTTCTCCTGGAAATGGAAATCGAGTTTTCTATAGAGTTGGTACCGGAAATGGGGCCAATCTCTATAGCACCTTATAGGATGTCCCCAATGGAGTTGTTGGAGTTGAAGGGATAGTTGGAAGAGTTGTTAGAGAAGTTTGTGAGACCTAGTGTATCATCTTGGAGAACCCCAGTGTTGTTTGTGAAGAAGAAAGATGGGAGTATGAGGCTATGTGTAGATTATAGGCAGTTTAACAAAGTGACTATTAAGAACAAGTATTCTTTTCCTAAGATAGATGGCCTCATGGACCAGCTGCAAGATTCAGTTGTGTTCTCAAAGATTGATCTGAGATTCGGATATCATCAAATAAGGGTGAAAGAGGAGGATATACCCAAGGCTGCTTTTAGGACAAGGTATGGGCATTATGAGTTTACGGTGATGTCGTTTGGTTTAACTAATGCCTCACTGTGTTCATGGATTATATGAACAAACTTTTTAGACCTTACTTGGACAAGTTTATAGTTATTTTCATAGATGATATTCTCATTTACTCAATAACAAAGGAGGAACATGAAGAACATTTGACGGTCGTATTGGGAATCTTGAGGGACAAGAAGCTTTATGCCAAGTCGTCTAAGTATGAATTTTGGATAGCAGAAGTGAAGTTCTTAGGACACATGGGGTCACAAGGGGGTATTGCTGTAGACCCTAGTAAGGTTGAGGCTATGATGAATTTGGAGAGACCAACCTCAATAACAGAGATAAGGAGTTTCTTGGGTTTAGTTGGTTACTACTGTAGGTTTACAAAAGGATTTTTCTAGATATCTTTACCTTTAACCAAGTTGACAAAGAAGGATGCCCTATCTGTATGGATTGGGGATTTGTGAGAAAAGCTTTTAGGAGCTAAAGGAAAAGTTAACTTCAACCCCAGTATCAGTATTGCCTGACCCTAGTGGACGATTCAAGGTTTACTGTGATGCCTCTAGGAGAGGTTTAGGTTGTGTTTTGATGCAGAATAGGAACGTGGTTCTTCTAGGCAATTGAAGCCTCACAAAGTAAACTACCCGACTCATGACCTGGAGTTAGCAGCTCTAGTGTTTGCCCTGGAGATATGGAGGTATTATCTATATGGTGTAAGGTTTGAGGTGTTTTCTAATCATAAAGGCTTGAGGTGTTTTCTAATCATAAAAGTTTGAAGTATCTTTTTGATCAGAAGGATTTGAACACGAGGCAAAGGAGATGGATGGAATTTTTGAAGAATTATGAGTTTGGGTTGAACTATCACCCCAGGAAGGCTAATGTAGTGGCTGACGCCCTTAGTCGAAAGTCATTACAAGCATCCTGGATGATGGTGAAGGAAAATGAGCTAGTAAAGAGCTTCAGAGACCTTCACCTCGGAGTTGTACTGACCCCCCATAGTTTAAGATTGAATTAGCTTAGGGTGACATGTGATTTCAAGAGTCAAATTACTTAAGTCCAAAGTGAGGAAGAGGATTTCTAGAAAACCTTAGTGCTGGCAGAAGAAGGAAAGTTGAAGGGTTTCACTCAAGGTACGGATGGACTATGGAGGTTCGAAGGAAGAGTTTGCGTACTCGCAAGTGGTGACCTCTGAAGAAGAATTTTGAAGGAGGCTCACAAGAGCTATTTCACCATACACCCTGGTGTGATAAAGATGTATCAAGATGTTAAAATGATGTTTTGGTGGACGGGATTGAAGAAGGACATTACAGACTTGGTAAGTAAGTGTTTGATTTGCCAAAAGACAAAGATTGAGCACCAAAAGCCCTTTGGTATGTTACAACCATTGGAGATCCCAGAATGGAAATGGAAGAGTATCTCTATGCACTTCATGATAGGTTTACCCAAAATGCAAGCTGGTTTTGATGCGATATGGGTAATTGTTAACAGATTAACCAAGTCTACTCACTTTTTGCCCATTTAAGCTACTTATCCTTTGGAGAAGTTAGCCCAGCTTTATGTTCAAGAGATAGTAAGGCTGCATGATGTACCCTCAACTATAATCTCAGATAAGGACCTGAGATTTACCTCTAGATTCTGGGGAGCCTTACAAAAGGCATTTGGGACAAAGCTTTGCCTAAATGCAGCTTATCACCCCCAAACGGATGGACAGGCAGAGAGAACCATCCAAACTCTAGAGGATATGTTGAGAGCCTGCATGTTGGATAATCAAGGAAGTTGGGATAGATACTTACCTTTGATTAAGTATGCCCATAACAATAGTCATCATGCAAGTATTGGTATGGCACCCTACGAAGCTTTGTATGGAAGGAAGTGCCAATCTCCCCTATGTTGGTTTGAACCGGATGAGCAAAGCCTATTAGGATTTGATCTTGTGAAGTAGGCCATGGAGCAAATAAGGAGTAATAGGGATAGAATCCTTACGGCTTAAAGCCACCAAAAGAGTTATGCAGATAAGAGAAGAAAGCCTTTAGAGTTCCAAGAAAGACAACATGTGTTCCTGAAAATCAATCCTACAACGAGTATATGAAGGTCATAAAGTTGAGCCCTCATTTTCTTGGTCCTTTCCAAATTCTGAAACGTGTCGAGCCAGTTGTTTATCAAATGGCCTTACCTTCGAACTTGTCAAACCTTCACGATGTTTTTCACATGTCTTAATTGAGAAAATATCATTCCGATCCTAGTCATCTACTTAAGCCCGAAAATGTACAATTAAGGGAGGACCTAATCTTCAGTCTACCACCATCTTGGATCATGGATCGTGGGGAAAACAATTGAGGAATAAGACCATACCATTGGTCTAGAGTCCGAGATGAAGAACGAGTTTCCCAACTTGTTTACAAGTAACAAATTTTGAGGGAAAAATTCTTTTTAAAGGTGAGGAGAAATATAACATTCTCAATTTTTTATCGTGCTAAATTACCTCAGTAACCTTGAGTAATTGGGCACTTAATGAGAAATTAGAGATTAAGGCTTAATTAATGAATTTATGTGGCAATTTGTAAGAGAAAAGTTAAGTAAATGCTTAATTGAGATTAGATAATCTCTAATTAAGTAAGTCAAACTCCTAATTGCTTAATGAAGTACTAATTATCCTTAATTAGCTTAATCGAGTTTAATTAAGGATAACTGAGCTTAATTACAAGTTTAACTTTCTTAATCATGTTCTTGTGTGTTAATTACTAATTCTTGCTTAATCAAGTTGATTAAGTTGCAAGAGCACTTAATCACATCATTAAAATTCAAATTTAGTCAACTAGACAATAAAGCATTGATGACATCACTAAAGTGAAAAAGTAGAAGATAATATTGCTTTATGTAAGAAAAGCATTAGGGGTTGTCTAAAGTAAACCCCATAATTAACCATTTTGTCTCCTTAATTACAACAAAATGAAGAAAATATCTCCTCCCTCATGCCCATATACCTACGGCTATACACCTACATACATGCATATCCATTTTCATTTTAAAACTTTCATTCTCTCTCTAAGTTTCTCAAACTCTCTAACCTCTCACTACATTCTCTTTTCTTCTTCTTCATCTTCTTCTTCATTCTCCACCACCACCATAACCAAAAACTCTTACTAAACCCTTCAAAGACCACATCTTTTGGTCTTTGGAGACAAGATCTACACACTACAAACTCCATTTCATCAAGAACTTAAGAGTTCTCTCCTCCCTCATTCAAAGCTGCCACCATCATTCACCAAAGAGGAGTCTTCTTTTTCTTCTCTTGCAAAAGATGCCACTTTTTGACTCTAGGTAGTAATCTCTACTCTTCTCTTTTGTTTACTCAAGAAAGCTTGAAACTTGGTTCCTTTCATGACTAAGATCTTCAAGTAAAAGCTTGAGAAAAACTCTCATGCTCTTCACGAGCAAAAATTTTCATTTTTAGTAAAATATATTCATGTTCTTATTCATGAGTTGTTCTTGATATTTTTGACACTTCCTTTCTTGAAATGCTTTAAAGTTTCTATTTTTCTTTCTTAGTGCTTGAGATCTTGATGTTTCTTATGAGTTATTGGAAAGAGAATGATGTTCTTGGTGGTGTTTGGGTTAAAAGTTGTTTATTTCCTTATGACAATGCCTATGATTAGAAAAGTTGTCATCTTTATCATTTTCTCTTGATTTGACAAGACTAAAAACATTCTTGATGAATAAAATTTCAAAAAGTTTGTTCCTTGCAACCTTAAAAGTGGTGCAGGTTTTGTGCCTCTCTAAAGTTTTATTTTGTCCTTCTTGAAGATAAAGATACGTGTAAAAGTTTAAGCTTTTTAGAACATGAAGCCTTTTTAAGTCATAAAATGAGAACTTGTCACTTCATGTATTGAAAATAGAATCTTGAACACAAGACCTTTCATAAAGTTGTAAACTTTAATCAAGAAGGTAACTTTAGGTCATAAAGTTGTAGATTTGCACTTTAATCTTGTAAAGGTTGAACATTGAGATAAAATGTTGAGTAAAGTTCTAAACTTACTTCAAGAATGTCACTTTTTAGTCATAAAAGTGTGGACTTGCAACTTTTAATTTATAAAGTTTGTATCTCGAGATAAGATAATGCAATAAGTGCTAAACTTTCTTTCTAAAAAGATTCTTTTAAACTGTGAGACCACTTTAACTCATAAAGTTAAGACCTTGATGGTCTTAGAATAATTAAAAGTGTCAACTTTCATAAAGAATAAGACTTTTTGGTTCTAAAGCTAATATCTTGTATCATCGTTTCATAAAGATTGACTCTTTAAGAGAAGAATATAATTTTAAGGGCACATACTTTCTTAAAGAATGAAACTTTGTAATTACTTTATAAAGAATGATAACTCTTATATCATTAAAGGTGAAATCTTGTTGAGTTAATTATAAAAGCTCGAAACTTTGCAAGTTGAATAAGTTAACAATCATTCCTTGATGAATGGAAGGCACATGGTGTTGTTGGGTTCATAAGTGTGGTTATGCGCTGCCATGACCCAAGGGACCAGAGGGACCTCAAAATCCTTTGGGAACAAAAGTATGATTAGGGCCTCTGAACATACCATGAACCTAGGAATTGCTAAGTGCACTATCTCAAGATAAGAAAAAAAGATAATCACTTAACAAAGTTAACTTGAATAAAGTACTTCATAAGATATGTACCTAAGTAAGGAGTAACTTCACTCAAGCATTAAGTAGCTAAAAGACTACATACACATTTATTTTAACTATGTAATTCTCTTATGAGTAGACATGAAAAATCATATTATGGCTCATAAGACTTTCCACAAAGAATAACACAACTATGAACCTTCTTAGGGTAAGAATGTATGATACCATTAGGCATGATGTATGAAAAGGCTGATCAAGCATTGTCTCATGATTGAATTATTGGTATGATGATATGAGATGGATATAATGGATCATTGGTTGAAAGTTTCATGATTGGCATTTTAGGGAAGCTTTAGTCTAGCCGTTATACTGCCAGATTTTCGTCAAAATTATGGACTTAGTTATATCATTGCATGTCCACATGTGTCATATCAAGAAGTACTATGCATGAAAGGTATAATGATAAGAAAAAAAAGAATGGGATATGACCCCTTGATTACTTTAGGGAAGTAAGAGACGGTATTCTACAAAGACTCAAGGAACCATTATAGGGGAGGTAGGGTGATATGGAGGACCCTTCAACTTAGAGGTAACCATTATTAGCTTGGTCTAATTTGGTTTAGTACTGTGTGATGACAGTCACGAAATGAGCTCATGTCCAAAAGTAGTCTATTTTAAAGGGAAAGTAAAGAACGTTAAGCACGTGCTAAATATGAAAGTAAAGTTAAAGAAAGACTCGGGTCTAGGCTAAGAAGTTACATGATGTGCATTCATCTTCATTCTCTTATTTGTATGGTTATGAATGTTTATACTATGCTCTCATATGTATATGCTCTTATATCGTAGCTTTGAGTTTCTTTACATTATGTTTATATGAGGAAGATTAAAAGAAACCCACTTTGGCAATCTATGATTTCAAACCCTTTAAAATGGAATCTATGCATGCTCATTGTTTTTGTGATTAAACTTGAAGTGTTTGAAACGATGACGATGATACATTAATGGTCTAGTCGAGATCTTACTGAGAAATCTTGTATTTCTCACTCCTACGTTTCTATGTCATCTTCAGACGGAGTTGATGGCATCCATGGTGGCACTTCTGATGGTTCCTAACTGGATAAGACGAGAAGCTGCCATGTTTCTTCACCTAGCTAAGGAGGATTGAGATAGTAACATAGTGTTTTCACCTTCTTGAGAGCCCTAGATGGGCATTTTATGTGTAATTAAGAGCATGTGGGAAGTCATGATACTTAATTTGATCTATTATCCTACATGTTACTTAATTTGACCTATTATATATGTGATAATTATTAATGTAATGATGACTCTTGATTATCTATAATTACATTATTGGCTTAAGGTATGGTGTTATGTTATTTCAATTTTGTCATACGTCTTTCTAGTAACTCTACAATATGAGAAACAACGTCCGTATGTATGTGAGTAAGTAAGCTCTTAAAGGCTCAGTTTTCAAGTATAAAGATTTTATAAAAAAAAAAAAATTTACAAGCCATTTTCATATAATATGCTAATTTCAACTATAAGAACTTTCGCTAGTTAAGAGTAATAACTAGTAATGCCATAAAATAACTTAAGCATAGAATAGTATTATTAGGGTGTTACAATGTCTGCTATAGAATATGCCAAATGATTGTTAAAATATAACCCGCTTCGAGAAAGGTGTTTTCAACTTAAAATGGAACAACTGCTTATGTGTTTGTGTTCACGCTTTCATAATAAACTGAAGCAGCTGGAATGTTTATGATGACACCCGGTGTGTGAACAATGATTTAAGTTTATCTACTGAGAACCATAGGTTTTCACTACCTGCCTGTATGTATTTCCGTAAGCATTTCAATACTTAAGCTAGAGTTCAAGGGCGAAGTAAAGTACTGAGACGTTCATTGTGCAAGACCCAGACGTGAGCCAGTCCGGAAGACTATTGAGGCCATCTAATGATCAGTGGAGGCGACAAATACAGTTTTGAAACAAACTTCTATGTATAGTATTAGTTAGAATTTTTTTTAAGTTGTGGTTATTTTATCTTATATGTATTAGAGATCTAGATCTATGAATCATTATTTTGTAATAAAGTATACCATTAAAGGGCCATCTATTATATTTTCCTTGTTCTAAATATTTCATAGCACAGTAGTAACCTTTTAGTATAATTCCATGACTCGAGCATGGCCTATATGATAGAGGGTGCTACATAGGCTAAAGTTAGGCAAAGAAAAGAGCCTATAATAAGCCATAGGCCAGGCCCAGGCAAATTTGTTACTATACAGGCTTGGCTTATTTCTACCCTTAGCTGTGATCTTATGTCATGTTTTTGAAGTGTTTTTGACGTTCTTAAAATGGTGGTTTGATGCTAAAGAGTGCACATTACCATGTTATATGTTTAGTTGCTAAGTTTCTTGAATTTTAAAATTGATATCAAGAATTAAAAGTTGAGTTTCAAATTTTCCCTATTTTGGGCAGCAAGCATTTCAATGTTATTTCTTCCATTTAAATGTTTTATAAACTTTGTTTGATGTCTTATAACATGTATTTTTACTTGATGAAGCTTTATGCACAAGTTTGAGGAGTTTTGAAGCAAAATAACTTGGCTTTCACCTTATGTTTGGATTCGGCCATGTGCTTCTTTGCAACATGAAAGTTGTTTTATTTATTTTGCTATAATGAAGTGTTTTCAAACCTTTGAGCATGTTCGAATTAGTATGGTTTATATGATATTTTCTTTTGGGACTATTAAAACTTAATAAGCTTCTAAAAGGCACTTAAAACTTGTTAAAATATACCATGACCTATGCTATGGAGTTGATGATCATGCAAATTTGTACATATGTTATTGGACCTTGATTGGACTATGTTTGGACTATTATGAGTCTTCAGACTCACTTGGATCTATTTGAGACCTTTATGGTCATATCTATGCATTAGAGGACCTATGCTTTGGATTGAAAAATGGACTTTGGACCATGGATTTAAATACACATATAATCACACTACTAAACTTTAATCATAAAGATTTAAGTTAAGGTCCTGTTAGAAATCTTATATGAACTAGCTAGTTCTATGCTTGAAGTAGTTTTCTAAAGCTTAGTTTCAAAAGAAATGTTTTTCTTGAATTAATATTTTAAAATAGTTTTAGAGCTTTTATCTAATCTATATTTGCATCCCTAAACTCGCATGAGAATAACTAAAAACTTAGGTACTGTCCCTTACGTCCAAGCTAGCCGATTCTCTAATTAAACATTGACATGTAGCGGTTTCTAATCCACCTCAGCAACACCTCTAACAGAGTCATGAAGTCATGTTACGTAAGACTCTTCATTTCCTTTTTTCTCTCACTGAATGGTTTCTCCCCTAAACACTCTCAAACTCTGCTCACAAAATAGAAACAAGCACTATAACTACCTTGCGATCGCTTCGCAAAACTCTCTCGTAGTATCTCTGCAAATTTGAAATGAGCACTACAATAGATAATTAATATTGTGAACCTCAACAAAGCTTTCTTTTCTACCAAAAGCATTGACATTGTTAGTGCTTCAGTTCAGGTAACTAAAAATGTCATCTCTCTTACTTTTGGGCATTTGTGCATTTGTTAAGCAAACGTTATGCATTTATTAATGCAAAGCATATACGATTCTTGCTTTGAAAGAAAAAAAATAAATTTAAAAGAAACAAAAAAACTTAAGCTTTTTGCTTATTGGTTAGTTCTATTGTGAAGCTCGAGCTCTATGTCCCTTGCTAGCCTATGTAGCAAATTAAATATAATTTAGATGTGTTATGAAGCCCACTATGATTTATGCTTCTTGCTAGCTTATGCTGAATTTTCAATTGAATCAATTAACTAATAATTATTTATTTTCATTTGGTTTATTCTATCTCCTTTTACCTTTTCTTTTCATTCATCCTATATATATATATATATATATATATGTAGGTATTTACAACTTAACGGAAAGTCTAAGTAATATTACATACAGACCATGCCTTGGTCTGGAATCATCTCCTAGTTGTTATCAGAGTGAACACTTTGATCCTTTGAACTGGACATTAAGTCCAGCTTTTGAGCTTTGTAATTATTTCCAAAACATCTACTATTGGCTTGGAATCTATGCTACATACTGGAATGTTTACGAAAAACAAACAAACAGGAAGTGAGAACCTAAGGTTCTTAGTAGGTAAACTCAATACATTATTTATACATAGTGTCATCATAAACATTCCAGCTGCTTCGGTTTCGTACGCAAATGTGGATGCATACACATAAGCACTAGGTCAATTTTTATGTTTGAAAACACCTTTCTCGAAGCGAGTTATATTTTAGCAACCATTTAGCATATCCCATGGCAGACATAATAACAGTGATAATACAGCAATTCAATTAGAATCATAGTAATATTATAGTACAATGAGATGCTTAAATGTACATATACAAATGCTCATAATTGACTTTACGCAAGTGCACTTGACCTTCTTATCTCTTTCTTTCTTTAACTTGCACCTTGCTTCTCTGTACTTGGTCTCTTAGAGGTGAATGGCCTCTCTTACCTCTGGGTAATAACCTACTTCTCAGGTCCGAGCTCATATTTATACATAAGTGACGGGTTTACTTTCCCTGACCCTCACACTGGTCTATTCCCCTTAAATCCGTTCAAGGGCTGGCCCGAGTCTTAAACAATACCGCCTTAGCCCACTACGAGGTGGAGGCTCGGTATGTCCCCCTACAAGTTCTGATATCTTTCTTTTTTTTTTGACATCATCATGCATGCATCATGCAATTGTCTCATATTTACATTCAAATATTCATGCTTGCATGATGTTCATGTAAATAACATATAAATATTCATAACTTTCACATGTTTCTACCAGAATTTCGGTAGCATAACCGATCAAGTCTGTTTTCCCGTGAATAGTATCGTTCAAACAAACAATCAATCACAATGATAGGACCAATATAATGCACCAACCATCCAGTATTTCCATAGTTTTGCACATCAAAGTTCATTTGAGCTTATTCATGTATTAAGACAATTTTGCTCATAACACTCAATTCTGTCCTATTTTCTAAAATGCACCATAATTTCATCTTAATTCATTTGAACCTGAATTTTGAATATGATGTAGCATTGTTTGTCTATTTTTTATTGCCTTTATTCCCATGAAGTTTTGATAAGTATAGCTTGAGTTATTGAAGTTTAGCCTAGGTTTGCCATGTTGTTAGATAGAATTAGGGTCCAAAGTGTGAAAAATTGCCAAAAATAGAAATCTTATTAGATTTACTTGAACCTTATGTCATTTTAAAGGTAACAGAGATAGCTTTAATTTCCAATAATTTAGTTTCATTTAAGTGGACAAAGCTCAAGTTATAAGCTCTCAAATTTGATTGAATTAGCCTGCCCTAATTTAGCCCAGTCAAGACATAGGATAATTTTGGCAAATTACTGGGAGCAAACTGCTTAGGGTTTAAATCTAAAATATTTATGGCATAAACTTCTATATGTTAGCTTTCTAAAAAAATTAGTTTCACTCAATTTGAAGTTGTATAGGGCAAGTTATGTGCTACACAATCTAGTCTACTTAGGACTAGAGACAAAAATCTAGGGTTAACTTCAAAAAATAGTATCTTACTCGATACTAATCCAATAGCTCTATAATTTATATGGTTGGAAATCTCTAGATGTATAGTTTCATCTTATTTTGATGACCGTACATATCACAGTACAGACGTTGTAGGGTTTCTCAATCACTCCAATTCTGTTTGAGTTTTCTTTTGAATTTTTGCTCAATTTCTCAACCCAAACTAAGTTTCTCCATTTCAAATCACTAGAAAATATCATAACATCATCATACAAGCATGAACCAAGGATAAGAAGAACATAGCAACCGTATAATCAGACAAAACCTTAAATAACTAAGGATTTGAGCTACCTATCTCAAAATCCTTGAAACTATGGAAGCAAGGAAGCCAAAAACCAACTCCTAGCCTTCTTCCTTCACCGTGGCAGTAGCTCATATGAATGTGGGGAGCCTCTATTTGATTTTTAATCATGAAATTCTTAGAAGGGTTTTGTGGAGAAGGAGGTAAAGATCAATTTTCATAAAAGGAGCAAGAGAATTTGAGGTCAAGAAGGCCTCCAATCTTGAGCTTGAAGCTCTTGGTTATGGAGGTAAGGAAGAAAGGAAAAAGAAGAAGAAGGAATGGAGGGGAGGCTGCTGTAACACCCTCTATCATATAAGCCATGCTCGAGTCATGAAATTACATAAAAAGGTTGTCACAGTGCTGAAAAACTCTTTAAAATAGGGAAAATATAATACATTGCCCTTTTATTATCCACTTTAATACTAACTACTAAACTGTAATACATAGAGAATAAAACAATTACACTTTAAAAGCAATTTGTGACCGACAAAGTAAACAGTGCGTACTTCCGACTAATCATTAGCTAGCTTCGATGGTCTCTTGATCTGGCTAGCGCCTGAGTCGTGCTCAATGAGCGGCCCTGCATTCCGTCTTGCACTGGATGTCCAACTTAGGTACTGGAATATTTACGGAAAAGAAGAACATACAAGCAGGCAGTGAGAACCTAGGGTTCTCAGTAGGTAAATTTGAACAAAACTTATGATGTCATCATAAACATTCCAGCCGCTTCGGTTTATTATGAAAATATGAGCATATATAAACAAATAGTGGTTCAATTTTAAGTTGAAAATGCCCTTCTCGAAGCGGGTTATATTTTAACCATCACTTACCATATTATATTACAGACATAGAAATATGATTAGTATGATATGCTTCGACCAGAATCATGATAATAATAATATGACTTGATGAGGTAACTAAGGATGCGCTCATAGATGCTTATGCTTGACTGTATGCAAGTGCACTTGACTTAATTCATATCTTTATTTAGCTAGCAACTTGATCTTACTTTTCTGTGCTTGGTCCCCCGGAGGTGAATGGCCTTTCTCACCCCTGGGCAATAGCCTGCTTTTCAGGTCCGAGCTCGTACCTATACATGAGTGACGGGTTTACTTTCCCCGACTCTCACACCGGTCTATTCCCACTAATCTGGTCGAGGGCTGGCCCAAGTCTTGAAACGATGCTTTGGCCCACGCTAGCTGGGTCTATGCCATGCCTGGCGTGGTAGCTTAGTTCGTCCCTCTTGAAAGTTCTTATCATCTTTCCTTTCCATATCTTATCATGCATGCAGATGCTTTGTGCATACATCAATATGCCTCATGTCTTATTTCTCATATCATATTCTAATTATGCTTGCATGCATGGCATACATGAACATAACATGTGAATGTAATATATTCAAGGTATAATCTCTCATTGCATAAGCTCTCGTAACTCATATCATGCCTAAAATTCATCTTTGCTTGTACACATTTCCCAGTTTCCTAGACTTCTGCCGTAAATTCGGCAGCATAACGGATCAATTCCGTCTCCCCATGAATAGTGCCAGATTCAATCATAGCAATATAATCAATGTAACATATATATAGATACATCAATATAGAACTGGCAATCCTCAACTCAAACCTTATATGTCCACCAACTCTTGTGAAACTATCACTTTGGCCATTCTGCCAATGTTATTCAGTTCTGCCCGAATCTTGTATAATCCACCTTTATCTCTATTCAACTCATTTAAACCTGAATTTTGGATATATCATAGCTCTATATGTCTACTTTCAAACCTCTTTAGTCCCATATCATTTTGATTTATATAACTCAAGATATTCAAATTTTGCCTCGGCCTATTTGGTCACTGGCCCGAATTACACTCCTGGAAGTATAAATTCACTAAAAATCGAAACTAAGCTCAAATCATACGAAATTGGTCTCATATTGAAGCTAACAGGACAACCTTTCATTTGCCACAAGTTTCATTCCATTTTCTTAAGTATACCTCGAGTTATAAGTCCTGAAAGTTGACCTTCCTCAACTACTTTATTTTAGCCTGGTTTGGACATATAGTAATTTCCTTGAATCACTGGGATCAATTGGTGCCATAACAAACTCGAAATTTCATACTGGGATGTTCCCCTATGTGTAAGCTTTCTAACAAAATTAGTTTCACTCAATTTGGAGTTGTATAGGGCGAGTTATATCCTCCTCAAGTCACCCTGCCCGGAGGAAAGTCCTAAACCCTAGGTCAAACTTCACAAATTCATATCTCTCTCAATACTAATCCAATAACCTTATATGATATATCCATGAAAAGCCCTGAACGTCTACTTTCATCTAAAAATGGTTTCATCGGATTTGACCGATTGTAGGCGGCGCTGTACACTCCGTCGTACAGACTGCCGTGGGATTCCTCACCAAGACAGCATCCTGATGCTTCTCTCCTTCTAATTTTCTCTTCTAACCATAATTTCAACTCAAGATTTCCTATTAATCCTATCATAATTCAGCTATTAACTCATCAAATACATGAAGAAGAATACAAGTTCATACAACCTTAGGGCAAATAATTCAAGAAGAGAAGTAGAATCCTACCTCTTTGGAGTGTGATCTTGAGTTAAGTGTTGAAGCTTGAATTATTAGGACCTGGCCAAGCTTGAAGGAGTGATGGAGTTGGGTGAGTGGAGAAGAGAAAAGAGAGCTGAAGTGAGGGAGAAGAGAGGGCACAGAAAATGGGTCTGAATGAGGGGAGAAGAAGGTGTTATATAGGCATGAGTGGTAGTCAACTTGGAGGGTTCTGATTGGCCTTAAAACACAAGGCTGAAATTCTGCCAACCTTCCCCTCTTTTGTGACAATTTGCTCTCCACGTCGCTCTAACAGTGGGACTCGTTTCCAGTATATTCTGAAGATGACATCGGAACTCGTGCACTTCATGAGATGAAATCGGAACTCGTGGATGATTTGGAAACCAGCTCAAAGATCCGAACTCGAGCCCTTTCTAACTAAATTCCACTTTAATGCGGGACCTCGTGACATTTTACTCGGAAGTCGGTACTTGCACCATTGTGTTAAACTATAACTTCTGAGGTCGGAAACCATGTACACCATTAAGGTTAGATCGGAACTCGGGTAAATTTTCTTTGAGACATGAAGTCGGATATCGTGGAATTATGTCATGTTGTTCGGACTTGAAGTCCAAGTCGGAAGTCGGGAAATGAGGAATTTCAAGTTGAAATCGGAGGTCGGAAATTATACCCACTATACTTTAACTCGAATATTGGAACTCGGAAGCCACTCCAGTTAACTCGAAGCTAGAACATTAAGTCGGAAATCGGAAAGTCCATGAAGTCGGAATTTTGCAGACCAATTCGGAAGTTGGACAGGACATGAAGTCGGGAATGAGGAACATGCTGGGATAAGGTCAGAAGTCGGAATATTGACATGAAGACAAACTCGGAAATTGGAAATTGTTCCATTTCATGTGGAATTTGAGTACGAAGTCGGAAATCATAAAATTAATGAACTCGGAACTCGGAACTTGTTGTGGAGGTAAAGTGGAATAATTTAGCGCAAAGAAAATTGGGATGTTACAGCTGCAACTGGTGGGGGCGAGAATAAGGAGGAGTTAGGAGGAAATCTGTTAATTTTATAATAGAAAGGATGGAGATAGAAAGCTTGTGATTGGTGGAGGCTTCGGTGGTGGTGGTTAAGCCAAATTTCCTCCCTTCCTTTGGAAGCATGTGGTGCCCTTAAGTGGGGTAGGAGTGGCTAAATTTCAGCCACTCAAATTAAGGTTTTTAGTATAAAATTCTACTAATTCAGTTCCGATAGTATAAAATATTGAATCTTAATCAATTTCCTTCAAACTAGCAAACTATTACTAGTAACTTTGTAAGATTTTCTGGATGTCTATTCTAATTTTGCTTAATCCTAATCTCTTTAATTAATCTCTAATTAACTCCTAATTAATCTTTAATTAACTTCTAATTGCTCTTACATAACTATTAAAACGGAATAAATTGATTAACGATGTAAGTTAATCGCTTTGCAAAAATTTAGGGCCTTTCTGTTTTCTATTTTTTGTAACTAATGGTATTTCCATAATTTTGAGCAAATCTAGAGGCATCCTATGTCATTTCACACTCGAATATCCTCGTGGCTCAATCGGCAGAGATTTAAACTTCCACGGTTCTGCTACATGATTCTGCTACATTTAAAGCCTTATTTCACTAACTCTACAGATGCAAGGACATAAAATGTCACTTTCTAAAAGTTCTAGGGTTATTATGGAAATAACCATGTGGGGTCAAAGTGAAATTTTCTAAAAGTTTTGGGCAACCCTATAAATTACAAAAGTTTTACAGGGGCATTTTTGTAATATCCTAATTTTTAACATATGGCAGAGCCATATTTTCAATGACGGTGTTACACTATCCTATAATTTTAAGTGTGAGGATTGTCAGGGCATAACACTGCCTAAGGGAAATAATTCAAAGTTGCTATTACACTATGTTTAAGAAAGTGGGGATGTTATACTCTACCCACCTTAAAAAGAATTTTGCCCTCAAAATTCCACAATTAAGAATATTTGAGAATAACCATTTAACCTATTGGGGTAACTCTCTCTTTGAGTTCGTGTCTTGTCCAGAGATTGCTTGCTGGTAGTTATAAGGTATTGTTTTAGTATGTGCAAAGAATCCTTAAGGAATATGTTGGTGCCCAAATTTACCCTGTCTCAATGACATCCTAAACCATCATTGGGTTCATTGGAGACTTTCCTTATTTCCTTTGCTTTGTAGTCAACTACTTTTGCTTAGTAGTAGCTGCTTAAATCTTCCACTACTTGTACTTGAAACCTTAGATATCAATTCATGAAGATTCGCGATTATAAGGATTACCAATTATTGCTGTGATCAATGTCAATATATAGCAATGACAATGGCTGCGTCAAAGTTTTAAGAGGCTCATACAACTCTTTCCAAGATTCTTATTCATGCGAATACTCTTAATCCAAGAATAAACTTTTCTCTGTTAAAGTCCTTTTGAAATAGGGTTTAATTCTCTCCTCAAAATTATAGCTAGGAGCTTTATCTTAAAACTCCCTTTTTACTTATAATCTTTACCTCATGTTCCAATGCTTGTTAGGAAGATCTTAGGTTGCTCCCTTTATGGAACCTCTTGATGCTTATCTCGAGTTCTGTTTCCTAAGATATGATCAGCTTAATGGGAGAAAAAGGAAGTGGCAGTCTTGCCTCCTTGTTGAACTGCAAGGATCCTGCTATTTTCCTATTCTCTTCAACATATTAACAAGGAGATTCCTCATCTGTCGCATTGATGTCCACTTTCCTTTAGACTTTAAATACCAACTCAAGAAATCTTGTGGTCACCAACGTTATCATTTTCATTGGTGGTTAGCCCTAATACAAGTCGTGCCAGTCTCAATGGCCAAATTTTATATTTCACTCACTATTGAACCTTCTTGCTATCCATTGTAATATCTTGTTCCTAGGATGTGACCTATTCAGTGTGAAAGAAGGAAGTGATAGGCTCGCTTCCGTATTGGGGTTGCAATATGAGGACTTCTTAGAATGTCACCTATCCTAGTACTACCCTTGCCCAAGGACGCTCAATTGCGGAGTTTTGATGGGATCCGGTGCATTAGCACTGGTATGATTGCACCCAATCTAGCTCCTAGTATGGAGATGTCACTGATTGCCTCCGCTCATATATCGTACCCTTGACCATCATGGGGCATGTCTCCAAATCCTTTAATCTTATATTGGTGCTTCACCTAGTCTTGCTTAGGGCACCTTGGGTCAGTTGCACTCATTACTAGTGTCAAAGCAACCTTATTCAGTACTTCCTACAAACTCTTGTTTGCACATCATTCCATACTAGGTAGCTTTTTGCTTTTTAATGGGCCATTTAGAGTCAAAACTTCTTCTTTTTCTATATCTCTACTATAATGCCCATTGTCCTTGCAAAAACTTGCTTTTGTTTTAGTTCGTTAGGACCTTCCATACTATTGCTATCTCGGTCTATCAGGATCAACTGCATGCTTTAAGTCTTTATTATCCTCACCTGTATCTAAATACAATCCTCATTGAGCTGCTCCACCCATAACATATGCAATACTGCCAGAAGGTGATCGTTAGACTTCGCCTTTCTTCCGCATTCCTTTGCTAACAACATGTTGAAGACAGTCTTGTCATGTGGTTCCTATGGTAGCTAAGATTGATAGAGTCTGAGCATAACTAGAGTTTCTGACACTTTCTTTTATCCTTAACAGGTAGGAAACGTTACACTTGTTTCGTGTGCCACCTTAATCCGAAAGTGTCTTTACTTCTGGGTAATAGGAGATATACCGCCTTCCTTCCTAAAGGATGTTTTCAGATTTCCTCTTATAACTTCGTCGCCTTCCCATACCATGTATAACCATATGTCTGTCTTGATGTAATGTACAGTAGATGGGTTCATTCAAAGTTTATCCAACTGTTCTCCTTTGAAGCTGACATTCCACTTAATTCTCTTCCAATTTGCAATCATTATGGTGTTGGTTCCTAGTCTTAAGAAGGAAAGCCATTCCATCATCTGAATGAAGACTTAGAAAGGTCTTCCTTATGCCTAACTGAATCTCCTGCTCTTAACTTCTCTCACTAAATTTCTGCCTTATGTGTCTACGCTCCAAACTTCTCAATGAAGGATCAGGCCTTTACAATATGGCATTACCACAATCTGGAATTAAAACCATTGACTAAATTTGCCGGCGGAGTATTTTCAAGGTGATTTCACCTACGAAGAAAATAAGGGTACTATCCATACCACACAATATAACCTCATTAGCAGATTATTGCCCTACTCCTCTTGAATATTCATTAATCTACAAAACTAGGCAAAAGAATTCCCTAGATTCAATCTAGAGAAAATAAGTTAAATCAGGTTATCGCAAATGAAGCTTAAAATAAGCATCATAAGGGTGAAGAAGATTCTTACTCGACTCATCTCCAACTAAGATCCTGCCCTTCATGACGTGAAATTCTCAGCTACCCAACATTCTTACTCGACTTGTCTTCAACTAAGATCTTGCCCTTAATGATGTGAAATTCTCGGCTGCCTGGCGGCACTTGATAAACAACCCTTCTTCACTATAACCAGGTTTACTATGTCCATAGCAAACCGTCCGACACAATTTCTTGATTAAATTTCCAATCCTCTACACTCCTTGACTTACTCAATCGTCTACCCCTTTCTACTACCGCTACTTCCAGGAGTTTCGTCCATAATAACTATGTTGAGGAGGTTCCAAAGGAGTATTCGCGGATATTCTACTTCATCTAAATCTTACAAGGCATACAACTTGAAGAGGAAGATCATAGGAGAAACCATACATGTATCCTTCATGGTGCTATTGGTTGATCACCATAAAAAAATTTGATGATCTTTAGGAAGAATTAAAAAACCTTTCTCTTAGTAGTAAAATCAGTACTGAAAAGTCTCAACCTCTTCAAAAGATTCCCCCTGAGCAGCCTACACAAAAAGAAGATAACAAGAACAATAAAAAAGAAAAGCAGCCAATCACAGATCAAACCAAGTGCTACTTCTTAGCCAACCTTTTGATGTCTAGACAGAAAATTCTGAAGAACCATCTATTAGGAGAATATGTATCAGTGCACATGATATCAATGCAATATCAAGAAATCCAATATTTGGATAAGCTTTGAAGATATAAGGACAAGATCTTCATTTAGAAATGACTTAAATATGGCTCTCATATCTTATATGAAAGCCAAGGATATGGAAGAACCACTTCAAGATTGTAAATGGGTTGGGGCTACTGAGAAAACATAAACAAAATAAAAATAGAAAGAGAAAGAGAATGGAAAATCCTTTTGTGTGGCCGATAGCTATTTACATCCCCCTACAAAGATTGTGAAACTTAGGGAGGTACTTAAGTCAACTAAACACTAATCTACAAAACAAAAGAATTAAAAGAAAGGCATAACAGCAAAATAAAATAAAATAATTGCAAAGAAAATCCATCCACAATCAATAAAAAAGAACAAGTTGAACTATACCTAACACATATAAAGAGAATAAATAAAGAGAAAACCCATAAAGGGGGCTATGGGGTGTGCTATTTGGGCTTCCAAATTCGAATTTTTTTTTTTTCAAGAATTTCACCACAGCCCCATGGGATTTCCCAAGAAGGACTGCGAGATTCACTGCCAAGGCCATTATTCACTTCCTAAATTACCTAACCAAATCTAACTAGATGAACCTACTACTAAAAAAGTAAAAGGTGAAAAAGCACATGAAAACACATTATCATGCACACAGACCCACATCACAATCATTCAACATAAACATTAATCATGCATATAATCAAAAGCAAAAGCTATATCTACTTCCCTAACTCTGTTTTTCAATGAAATATTGTCTTCAATTCGTTCTCTCTCCATCATCTATGCAATTCTCTGAAGCAAATGCACAAAGCAGTAAATTAATTGTCACAAAACAATGGTTCTAAATGACACATCACACTAAAGAAAGAATATAAAGGAAAATTAAAGAACTGAAAAGAAAAACTAAAAAAATATGGGTTTCTTCCTAAGAAGCACTCGTTTATAGTCATAAGCTCGACTATACTATTGCTTAAATGATTCTAGTGATGCCTACATTAGCTATGCCTGCATTGCCAATCCTCACATTGTTTCCTTCATAATAGGATTTGATTTTGTTTGGAGTTGGGCCATAGCTTTACAATCCTCTTTGTAACACCCTAATAATTCCATTTTATGTTTAAGTCATATTGTGGAATTACTAGTTGTTACTTTTGCTTGTGGAACTAACATTACCTTTTAGAAATTACTTTTTAACGAAAATAGGGGTAATTTTTTTTTAACAATAACAAGTAAACCGTTTTTGAAATCGAGAGCCATGAGCGCATCGTGAACGTATAATACAAACGTCGCTATCTCATACATACATCACATTTAACATAAATAGAAACAATGAGAATAACCACAATCTTAGATAAAGATAACATTCATTCCATAGTCATCCCATAGCTAATATAATAGTAGTAATAGCAGCAGTCATACACAATGATAATAATGGGTCCGATACCTACTGTCAGCCCTACAAAATACCTTAATGAAATACATGATAAAAAGAAATACATAAGAAATCCCAATCCGTCCATACATGCCGAATGAAAATAATAACCCTCGCTACAACCAAAAAGGGGCTATTCTCAATCTCAGCTTCGCATGCAAATCAATACCTCACTCATCTGGCGGGAGGTAGCCATTCCCGAATCCACTGGGAAGAATATCACCACATCCTCCTCCTCGAGCACGGCCATGTCCACGAGGCACGGCACGAGTACGAATGAACCCGCGATCGCGAACTAGGGGTGGAGTGTGACAAGGGGCTACTGAAGAAGAAGATGAATTGAACGACAGGTGAATCATGGACAGGAAGGAAGGCTCAGACGGGTCTGTCTTCACATGGTAGCTCGGATAGGAAGGTTCCGAACGATCAGAATCCAACGAAACTGTCGGTGTCAAGCTGGTGTCCGAGTTGCAATATCCGTCAGTGGGGTACCTCGGAGGATGGAAAGGGGGGCGAACATCATCCATAATGATGTCCTCGATTGGCTCATGAGGGCGAAAAAATGGACTTATCACAGGTGCATAGAACTAGCGGCTATGAAACATGTAGACCCGCATTGCTACCTAAGTAGTCATCACAGATGCATTTAGCACCGGGTCAAAGTGCCAATGCATCACTGGGAACTCAACGAAAATCACCACCGTGCCTGACACCAGCATCCTCTGAAGACGACACGAAAATATAGGAGTGAGAAATACTAAATTTCTCAGTAGGATCACGACTAGACAAACACAGTGTCATCGTCATCGTCCCAGCCATTTCGGGTTTACTATAAAAATAGTGGATAGATATCGATTCAATTCTAATAGTTTCAGAACACGTAAATCCCAAAGTGGGTTACTTTTAACTTTATCATCATATCCATAGTGTCTCCATAGTGTCATACATAGGCATACATGCTAATATACATAATAAACATTTATAATGCACATAAGGAATATAATAACATGCATGACTATGCAACTCATCAACTTGACCATGGTTCTACTTTGACTTTTGGTTTTAGCATGTGCTTAACATTCTTTTACTTTTCCTTTGAAATAGACTGCTTTTGAACATGAGCTCATTCCGTGACCATCGTCACGTAGTACTAAACTAAATCAGACTAAGCCGATATTGGTTACCCCTAAGTTGGAGGGTTCTCCATGTCACCCTTGCCTCCCTCATAGAGGTTCCTTGTGGATCACCATCTCTCACTTCTCGGAAGTGATCAAGGGGTCATGTCCCATTCTTTCGTTTCTTATCATTATACTTTACATGCATAGTTCTTCCTTGACTAGACACATGGAATGATATGACTAATATGACTAAGTCCAAAATTTTGATGGAAATCCAATAGCATAACAGCTAGACCGGAGCTTCCCCAAAATGCCAATAATCAACTTTCAACCAACAGTTCATCATATCTATATCATATCATCATTCAATCATGAGACAAAGCTCAATCAAACTTGTCATTCATCATGCTGAATGGCATCATACAGTCATACCCTAAAGGGGTTTATAGTTGTGTTAATCTTTGTGAAGAATCTTATGAATCATCACATGATTTCTTGTAGTCACCCATGAGAGAATCACATAGTTAAGATATATGTGTGGGGTCTTTTAGTTACTTAGTTCTCATATGAAATTATTCTTTACTTGAGTTCATGTCTTATGGAACACTTGTTCAAATTAATTAAGTTAAGTGATTGTTTCCTTTCCTTGAGATAGTGCACTTAGTGATTCCTACGTTCATGGTATGCTTAGAGGCCCTAATCACACTTCTGTTCCCAAGGAGTTCAAGATCCCTCTAATCCTTGGGTCATGACAATGTATAACCATACTCATGAACCCAACAACATCATGTTCACTAATCACCAAGGTTGATTTTTAACTTAGTCAACTTACAAAGTTTCAAGCTTTCATTCTTAACATATCAAGGTTTTAACTTAAACATTATTAAAGTTATCATTCTTTATAAAATAGTCATAAAGTTTTATTCTTTATGAAAGTAAGTGCCTCGAAAATTAAGCAGAATCTTAAAAATTAGATCTTTATGTAATAATGATACAAGTTACTAGCTTTTCAACTAAAAGTCTTGTGCTTTATGAAAGTCGACTCATTTAATTATTCTAAGACTATCAAGGTCTCAACTTTATGACTTAAAGTTGTCTCTACATTAAAAAGGTTCCTACCTTATCAACTAGTGATATGAAACATTAACTTTAAGGTTAAAAAGTCTTGATCTTTATAAAAGTTAACACCTTTTGCATTGTTTGGTTCAAGATCTAAACTTTATGAATTAAATGTTACAAAACAACACTTTTATGACTTAAAGGTCTCATTCTTGATTAAAGTTTGAAACTTTGTGAAAGGTCTTTTCTTTAATGTTTGATTTCTAAGACATAAAGTGACAAGATATCATTTTTCTAACTCAAAAAGGCTTATTATTCCAAAAAACTTAGACTTTTACATGTATTCTTGCCTTCAAAATAAAACAAAATAAAACTTTATAGAAGCTTAAAAGTTGCGCCACTTTTAAGGAATTGAGAAGCAAACTTTTTAAAGTTTTAAGCTTTTAGGATGTTCATAGTCTTATCTAATTATGAAAAACATAAAAAGATGAAGCTTTTCTAACCATCAACTCATCATAAGAAAAGGAACAACTTTAAACAACATACCATCAAGAATACTTAATAATAAGAACATATTTTTCTAAAAGTAGAAACATCAAGAACACTTGAAGAACAACAATAACATATTTTTCCAAAAGTAGAAACATCAAGAACACTTGAAGAACAATAAAAACATATTTTGCCAAATATGGAAATTTTTACTCTTAAAGAGCATGAAGGATTTTCTCAAGTTTTCACTTAGAGATCTTGGTCATGAAAGAACCAAGCTCCAAGTTTTTTTGAGCAAGCAAAATGAAAAAGATAAAGATCACTACCTCTTCTTGAAGATGGCGCAAAAACAAGAGAAGAAGAAGAAGATGATGATGACTCCTCTTGATGATGATGGTGGCGGTTTTGCAAGGAAGAAAGAGAAGCTCTTGAGATCTTGTGAAAATGGAGGTTGTAGTGTTTTAATCTTGTCTCCAAAGACCCAAAGATGAGGTCCTTGAAGGGCTAAGTGAGATGTTTTGGATGGTGGTGGTGGAGAAAGGAAGAAGAAGATGAAGAAGAAGAAGAAGAGAGAATTTTAGAAAGAAGTTGGAGGAATAGGAAACTTAGAGAGAGAATGAAAGTGTGAAAATGAAAAGTGAAAGTGTGTGCATGAGTGAATAGTGGCCGTGAGTTTCAAGTGGGTGGGGGGAGATATTTTTGTGTTATTTTGTGTTAATTAAGATTTAGGGGGACAAATTGGATTATGGGAGAACAAAACATGTACAAACTCTTACAAAAAGCAATCTTATCTTATGCTTTATGCTTTAATGACATCACTTTTTACTTTATTGTTTAGTTGACTAAATTTGAATTTAATTATGTGAGTAAGTGCTCATACAAGTTAATTAAGATGATTAAGCAAGGATTAGTGATTAACACACAAGAACATGATTAACAAAAATTAATCTTGTGATTAAGCTTAATTAACCTTAATTAAACTCGATTAAGCTAATTAAGGGCAATTAGTGCTTAATTAAGCTATAAAGGCTCTGACTTGCTTAATTAGAGATTATCTAATCTCGATTAAGCATTCTCTTGACTTTTCTTATCCTAGTTAACTCATAAACTCTTCGTTAACCCCTTAATTAAGCTTTAATCTCATAATTTCTCATTAAGTGCCTAATTACTCAAGGTTACTGAGGTAATTTAGCACGACATAAAATTGAGGATGTTACACTCTTCATACCTTTCTTTCTTGTAAGAGTTAAATTTTATTAGTTCCTAATGATGTGGAGGGTTGCTATGTCTAAATGTAGCTTTGCTCAAGAAGTCACTCACATCATCCCTATGTCGCTACTCATTCTTTATTGGGTGATTCACTTCTCCAGATATCTTGAAGGTACTCTTCTCATCTAAAACTTGTAGCATCAACCTTCCTTCTTCGATAGCAATTAGAGCTCTACCGATGGCCAAGAAAGGTCTTCCAATATCAATGGAATATTAGCATCTTTCATCAATATCAAGCACAACAAAATTAGTTGGAAAGAAGAATTTATCAACCTTCAGCAAAACGTCCTTTACTACACTACACAGATGCTTAAATGAACAGTTAACAAACTGGAGAGACATCATGGTAGTCTTAGCCTCTCCATTCCCTAGCCATTGAAGATGGATAATGGCATCAAATTGATGATGGTTCCAAGATTACATAATGCATTCTCAATGACCAAAGAACCAATGGTGCGTGTGATGGTAAAGTTTCTAAGGTCTTTTAACTTTAGAGGTGTCCTCCTTTGTACAATGGCACTACACTCTTCTGTCAACATCATACTCTCATCTTCCTTTGACCACCTCTTTTTGGTCAATAATTCCTTCATGAATCTGGCATAGGAAGGCATCTACTCAAAGGCTTCCATAAACGGAATGTCGACTTGTTTCTTTTTAAATACTTAAAGAAACTTAGCAAACTGCTTTTTGTGATCTTGCTTCTTCAATAATTGGGGAAATAGAATTCGGTCATAGGGTGAAAGCTCATATGATGCATCCTAATCAAGCTCCTTCCTCTTCCTCCTCCACTTTGACTATTCTTCTTGTTAGGAGGCTTTATTAGAGGCTTAGTTTGTTGAAGAGCTCTATATTGGTTTATATTTTGCCAAAAAGCTCTTTATTCTTTTTAGCCTTGTCTCCTAAGCTCGAACTTTTATATGCCTTACACCTCCTTAGAGTCATTGTATTGCATTATACTCTTGGATTTGCATTAGTATCGGAAGGTAGTGTACCATGTGGTTCCTCAACTAGCTGCCTCAAAATTTTCCATGTTATATCTATAAGTTTCAAATGGCAGCTCCCTTATTTTTAAAATTCTCCTCACACCACTGCATAAAATCCTCAATCCACTATGTAAGCATAAATTTCTCCTATGTGACTTCTAATGTAGAAACCTTATCAGGCTAGTGGTTGTTTTGATTGTTCTGGAAAGGGCTTTGATTGTTCTGAGAAAAGTTCAAGTGATTTCTCCATCCAAATTGTGGGTTTTAGGATATGGATTATTCTGGGACCTTGGAAAATTATCCATATAGTTAACATGCTCTTGAGGCACGGAAGAATTAGCCTAACAACACCATTTGGATTATTGCCTCCATAGAAATTGCAAACCATAGATAAGTGAGTAGTGTAACGTCTGAAATTTTAAAACATTTAATTTACCCTGTAAACGATTTATTCCCTTTTATTGAATCTGTAAATTTAATTAGAGGTAAATTAAAGGTTAATCAAGAGTTAATTAAAGACATTAGAATTAAGGAAAATTAAAATGATATAAGGTTTGAGCAAATCCAATAAGATTTCTATTTTTGGCAATTTTTCACATTTTAGACCCCAATTCTATCTAACCCCAACCAGACCTAGGTTAAACTTCAATAACTCACTTTATACTGATAAAAACTTAATGGGGCTAAAGAGATTATAAACTAGACACATAATACTTCAGTGTATCAAAAATTCAAATTTAAATAAGTTAAATGGGAATTTTGGCATAAATTACAAAAATCGAGCAGAATTGAATGTACTCCATTAAGGTTTGAATGTTACCAGATCTATATTAATGTTGAAAGATTGATACATAATATTGGTTCTACCGTTGTGATTGATTGTCTATTTGAATGACACTATTCACAGGGAAACTAACTTGATTCATTAAGCTGTCGAAATTCCGGCAAACATTATAATATGATATACATGTGGATGCATATGACATTCCAGTTAATTCAATCATGATTATATAATTCATAAGAACTATATGGATTCCATATTACTTGGGTCAACCCCAAAATAAAGTTAAGGGGAATGGATTAGTGATAAAGTCGAGGAAAGCAAACCCAGCAATCCTATATATGAATGAGCCCGATCCTGAGAAGTAGACTGTTACCCAAGAGTTATATGGCCAAAAACTCCCTGGGGACCAAGTATGGAATCTCATGAAGTATGAACTTATGTAGTGATTAAAGTGAAGTGCATTCTATTTCAATAAAGTCTCATCATTGATTCATGTATGTAGTTTACATGATTAATTTGATTTGCTTGTACATGATATCTCTTATGACTGTTTATTATTTTATTATGCAATGTACTATTCTATATGATAATTATTCTACCCCTTCAATGAGTTTCTTTATGTCTCTTATCTCTTTAAAGTAAAATAAAACCTTGTTTCGAGCTTTGTTTTCCTAACACGAATGAATAGGAATATAAGATCTATAACATCCTCAATTTTCCTTCATGCTAAATTATCTCAGTAACCCTGAGTAATTAGGCACTTAATAGGAAATTAAAAGATTAAGGCTTAATTAAAGGATTTATGTGGCAATCGAAAAAGAAAGTTAAGAGAATACTTAATTAAGATTAGAGAATCTTTAATTAAGTGAGTCAAAGTCTTAATAGCTTAACTAAACACTAATCGCCAATAATTAACTTAATCGAGTTTAATTAAGGATAATTGAGCTTAATTATAAGTTTAATCTTCTCAAATCATATTCTTGTGATAATCCTTACTTAATCAAGATAATTAAGTTGCAAAAGCACTTAATCATATCATTAAAATTCAAATTTAGTCAACTAGACAATAAAGCATTGATGACATCACTAAAGTAGAAAAGTAAAAGACAATGATGCTTTATGTAAGACAAGTACTAGGGTTTATCTAAAGTAAACCCCTTAATTAACCATTTTGTCCCCTTAACTATAACAAAAGAAAAATATCTCCTTCCCCCATAGAATGAAACCTACAGCCACTTCTTGCACACATACACACACATTCACTTTATTTTCAACTTCTCATTCTCTCTCTAAAGTTCTCTCACTCTCAAGAAAGCTCTCATCTTCTTCTTCTTCCTATCTATCTTCTTCTTTTTTTTTCTCCACCTTTATAACCAAATCTTCTTCACTTAGCCCTTCAAAGGCCACGTCTTTTGGCCTTTGAAGGAAAGATTCAAACACTACAAGACTCATTTTCATCAAGAACTCAAGGGTTCTCTCTTTATCCTTGAAAATTGCCACCTTCACCCACTTGGAAGAACACCATCTTCTTCATTTTCATCTTCTTGGAGGTACTAAACTCATCATTAGGTAGTGATCTCTACTCTTTTCTTTTGTTTACTCAAGAACACTTGAAGCTTGGTTCCTATCATGACCAAGATCTTCAAGTCAAAGCTTGAGAAAAACTCTCATGCTCTTTATGAGCAAAAGTTTACTTTTTTAGCAAAAAGTGTTTATATTTTTCTTCATAAGTTGTTCTTGATTATTTGAAAGTTTGCTTTTTGAATGCCTCAAAGTTTCTATTTTTCTCTCTTAATGCCTAAGATCTTGATGTTTCTTGTGAGTTGTTTGAAAAGGAATGATGTTCTTGGTGGTATTTTATTTAAAGTTTGTTCCTTTTCTTATAATGAGCTTAGGAGTGGAAAAGTTATCATCTTTATATGTTTTTCATTATTTGATAAAACTATGAACATTCCTAAAAGCATAAAGTTTTAAAAAGTTTGTTTCTTGATGTATGTAAAGTGGCGAAACATATATGCTTCCTTAAAATTCCATTTTGTTCTTTTCAAAGAGAAGAATATGTGTAAGGGTTCAATCTTGTTGGAACATGAAATTTTTTAAGTCATAAAAATGAAAACTTGTCATTTTATGTCTTAAAAATGGAATCATGAAGGTAAGACTTTTCATAAAATTTCAAACTTTAACCAAGAATTAAATTTTAAGTTATAAAAGTGTTGACTTGCAACTTTTAATTTATAAAGTTTGTATCTTGAGTTAAAATAATGCATAAAGTGTTAATTTTTATAAAGAACAAGACTTTCTAATTCTAAAGCTAATGTCTTGTATCATTATTTCTTAAAGTAGGAATCTTTTAGATTTTAAGACAACCTTAAGTCATAAAGTTGAGACTTTGAGGGTCTTAGAATAATTAAAAGTGTCAACTTTCATAAAGAATAAGACTTTTTAGTTCTAAGCTAGTATCTTGTATCATTATTTCATAAAGATTGAATCTTTAAGATAAGAGCATAATTTTAGAGGCACATACTTTCTTAAAGAATGTTACTTCATAATTACTTTATAAAGAATGATATCTCTTATAACACTAAAGGTAAAATCTTGTTATGTTAATTATAAAAGCATCCCTTAATGGTTGATGAACATGGTGTCATTGGGTTCATGAGTGTGGTTATGTATTGTCATGACTCAAGGACTAGAGGGATCTCGAAATCCTTGGAAACAGAAGTATGATTAACACTTTTGAGTATAGCATGAACTTGGGAATCACTAAGTGCACTATCTCAAGAAAAGGAAATAATTATCTAACTTAGTTAACTTGAACAAGTATTCCATAAGACTTGTACTCAAGTAAGAAGTAATTCCCATAAGGACTAAGTAATTAAAAGACTATACACACATTCGTTTTGACTATGTGATTCTCTCATGAGTAACATGGAAAATCATATGAAGGCTCACAAGACTTTTCATAAAGAATAACACAATTATGAACACCTTTTAGGGTATATGAATGTATGATGTCATTCGGCATGATGTATGACAAGTTTGATTGAGTATTGTCTCATGATTGAATGATTGGTATGATGATATGAGATGGATATAATGGATTGTTGGTTGAAAGTTAATGTTTGGCATTTTGGCGAAGCTCCGGTCTAGCCTTTATGTTGCCAAATTTCCATCAAAATTTTGTACTTAGTCACATCGTTGCATATCCACATGTGTCTTGTCAAGAATTACTATGCATGTAAGGTATAATGATAAGAAAAGAAAGAATGTGATATGACCCCTCGATCACTTCAGGAAAGTGAGAGACGGTGATCCACAAAGACTCAAGGAACCTCTATGGAGAGGCAAGGTGACATAGAGGACCCTCCAACTTAGAGGTAACTATTATCAGTTTAATCTAATTTAGTCAGTACTACATGACGACGGTCACAGAATGAGCTCATGTCCAAAAGCTGTCTATTTCAAAGGAAAAGTAAAGAATGTTAAGCACATGCGAAATATGAAAGTAAAGTTAAAGAAAGACTCTAGTCTAGTCTAAGAAATTACATGAATGTGCATGCATCTTCATTCTCTCATTTTTGTGGTCATGAATGTTCATACTATGCTCTCATATGTATATGCTCTTATATTGTAGCTTTGAGTTTCTTTATATTATGTTTATATGAAGAAGATTAAAAGAAACTCACTTCAGGAACCTATGTTTTCAAACCCTTTAAAAATGGAATCTATGCATACTCACTATTTTCATAATTAAACCCGAAGTAGTTGGGATGACGACAATGACACATTAATGGTATAGTCGGGATCCTACCAAGAAATCTTGTATTTCTAATTCCTATGTTTCTGTGTTGTCTTCAGATGGAGTTGATGGCATCCATAGCAGCACTTTCGGTGGCACCGGACTAGATAAGATGAAGAGCGGTCATGTTAATTCACCTAGCTAAGGAGGACCAAGAGAGTAGCAGAAAGTTTTCTCTTTCTTAAAAGCCCTAGTTAGTCAGTTTATATGTAATTAAAAGCATGTGGGAAGTCATGCTACTTAATTTGACCTATTATATATGTGATAATTATTAAGTGCAATGATTACTCTTGATTATCTATGATTACATTACTGGCTTAAAGTACTGTGTTATGTTATTTCAATTTTGTCATACGTCTTCCTAGTAACTCCGCAATGTAAAGAACAACATCCATACATAAGCGAGTAAGTAAGCGCATAAAGACTTAGTTTTCAAGCATAAAGGTTTGACAAAAAAAAATTACATGCTATTTTCGTATATTACGCTAAGTTCAACTATAAGAACTTCCGCTAGTTAAGAGTAACAACTAGTAATGCCATAAAATGACTTAAGCATAGTATGATATTATTAGGGTGTTACAAGATCTTCTATTCACCTTTCTATAATTAAATAAAAATTGAAGCAACTGGGAATAAACGCGATGTCAGTGTAGAATAGTTATAATAATTCTACTAAGAATTTTCACAAATTCTCATCCTGTTGTATGTATTCGCATCATTCTTAGACTATGGACATCGCGGCAATGGCCATCCTCTTCATTGAGTTTCTTGAGCTGTAGATCCACCTCGACTCGCGTGATCAACTCCATGTATATCACCGGTACCTATCGTTTCCATTTGTATTTCTTTTTTTGTAGAGACTTCGCTGTTCCTCTTTCCCACCTTCTATTTGATCCTGTTACACCCTGCCTAGCCATGCTGCTATATATGGCACATCTCGCTCTACCTCTAACGGCACTGGTAGCTTCACCACCTGCCTCACCACCTCAAGTAGTTCCTTTTCTTTTTCCTGGTGATGATGAGCCATCAGAGACAACAAACTCATCCTCTGGCTTGTCTTCCGAAGCCAGTGACAGCTACATCCCAGCGGAGCCCAGTATGGCTAGTAGGTTCCTGTCCTCAGTCCGGCTAGAGGCATCATCTACCCAAATAATTGCAGTGTACAATGTGGTCCTCTTTTGGCACTTTTATGACCTTTGGCCATGGACATAGTTACTTTTGTGTCCTCATGGAGTGACTTAGATGAAATGTCCCATTTTGGACCATATAGATGTGTACATCAAAAAATACGGATCAGATTATTTTGTTTGACGGTCCGAACTCGTTTACTTTCTTCATCATATGCAACTGACATCTTGAGACTCGATACACATATATACATATATATCAGATGTTATGTTATTTTATTTTCTGCTGAGTTATTTAAACATTTTTATTGCGCTACGTCTGTACAATATCTATATACTGCACAATCACATTTTCCGTCTAGTTAATAATCGCATCCCAACTTAAGAATACGATCAATTAAGCTAATGAAGCAAGGTAAGACAAAAAAAGAAGAATATTTGCATTTGACATAAATATGAAGCGAAATATTATGATTTTAGCATAGTGTTAAGTTTGGTAGGATGTTACAAGTAGAATGAATTGCATTTACCTTCATTTCACCAATCTCCTTAGTGAGGTTCACAATCTGGTAAGAGAAAGATGCATTCTAAGCAAGCATATCATTAAAAGCATCGAGCTCCATCACTCCTTTCTTCATAATTACTCTCTCTAAAGGAGCTTGGTAGTCACTGGAAACCATAAATTCAATAAGTCGATTTGCTTCATTAAGGGTTTTTGTATTGATAGAACCCTTAGCTAAAGCAACAATTATGGATCTTGTAGTATAATTTAGACCATTGTAAAAGTCTTGAATTTGCTACCAATCCTCAGGCAAGCTATGGACACTTTGTTAGCATCTCCTTGAATCACTCCCAAACCTCACTGAGCAAATCAGCTTTCTTCTAAGAAAAACAAGTGATTTCACTCCTCATCTTCATATTCTTAGATGGAGGGAAGTACCTGGAGAGAAATATCTTGAGAAATTTGTCCCATATGTTGATGCTTCCAAGAGGTTAAGTTTGAAGCCAAGACTTGGCTTTGTCATGTAAACAGAATGGAAACAACATCAGAAATGGCATCCTCAGAAGCTCCATTCATTTTAACAGTGTCACACAATTGTAAGAATTCAGGCCCATGGAGATTAAGGACTTTAGATGGATGACCCCCCAAACTAATCTTGTTGAGCTAAATGTGTAATACCCTCTATTATATAAGCCATGCTTGAGTCATAGAGTTATATTAAGAGGTTGTCACTGTGCTAAGAGAATCTTTAAAATGTGGAAAATATAATACATGGCCCTCTAACTACACACTTTATTACTGAATAATAATTCATAAATTTCATCTTTGATATATAGAGAATAAAATAATTACTATTTAAAAATTTTTGTAACTAATGTTATACGCAAGAATTGCCTCTACATTGCGGCGGTCGCCCTTTCTAAACTTCAACCAGCTCCTATAGTTTTCTGGGCTGACTTCAGCCTGAGTCTTGCATGATGAACGTCCTAGTATTCTGCCTCGCTCTTAAGTTTTAGCCTATGATCTGGAATGTTTATGGAAAGAAGAACATATAAGCAAACAGTGAGAACCTAAGGTTCTCAGTAGATGAACTCGAAACATACATTATCATCATAAACATTCCAGCTGCTTCGATTTCTTATAAAAATGTGAGCACATATACACAACCAGTGGTTAAATTTTAAGTTGACAATATCTTTCTCGAAGTGGGTTATATTTTAGCAACCACTTGGCATATTATATGACGGACATAGAAACCCGAATAGTGTAATATACTTTAGTAAGAATCATAATGACATCATGACATAATGAGATAACTAGAACTGCACATATGGATGCTTGTATTTAATCGTATGCAAGTGCACTTGACTTAATTCATCCCTTTCTTTAACTTGCAACTTAACCTTGCTCTTCTGTACTTGATCCCCCGGAGGTGAATGGCCTTTTTCACTCCTGGGTAATAGCCTGCTTTTCAGGTCCGAGCTCGTACCTATACATGAGTGACGGGTTTACTTTTCCCGACCCTCACACCGGTCTATTCCCATTAATTCTGGTCGAGGGCTGGCCCAAGTCTTAGATAGTACCGCTCTGGCTCACGTAGCTGGGTCTACGCCATGCCTCACGTGGTAGCTTAGTACATCCAACTTGCAAGTTCTTATTATCTTTTCCTTTCCATATCTTATCATGCATGCGGATGCTTTTGTGCATTCTGGGATATGCCTCACGTCTTATGTCTTATATCAGATTCTAATTATGCTTGCATGCATGATGTACATGAATATGACATGTAAATGTAAATATATTCAAGGTATAATCGCCCATAGTATAAGTTTTCATAACTTCATATCATACTTAAACTCGTCCTGGCATATATGAACCTTATGAGCATAACATATAAATATTTATAACATTCATATGATTCACATATTTCTGCCGAAATTTCGGCAGCATAACGGATCAAACCTACTTCCCCATGAATAGTGCTAGCTTCCACGGATAAATAAATCATAGCAGTATAATCAATCTAACATATCTATCATCGTAAAACTTGCAACCATCAAATCAAGCCTTATATGTTCACTAACACTTGTGAAACCATCAATTTGGTTATTTCTGCCAATCCTATTCAGTTCTGTCAGAATTTTGTATAATCCACCTTTTGTCCAATACAACTCATTTAAACCTGAATTTTTGATATGTCATAGCCCTATATGTCTAGTTTTCAATCCATTTCGTCCCATCTCATTTTGTTATGTGTAGCTCAAGATATTTAAATTTTGCCTCAGCCTATTCGGTCACTAGCCAGAATTACACTTCGGGAAGTAAAAATTTATTAAAAATAGGAATCTAAGTGAACCATATGAAACCTATACCAATTTAAAGATAACAGGACAATCTTTTACTTCCAAGAAGTTGCATATCATTTGCATAAGCAGAACGCAAGTTATAAGCCCCGCAAGCTGACCTTTCTAGACTGCCCTGTCTTAACCCGATTTAGACTTAAGATAATTTCATTGAATTACTAGGAGTTATTCAAAATGAATCTAATTCTAAAATTTTTATAGGATGTTCCCTTACATATTAGCTTTCGAACAAGACTAGTTTCACTCAATTTGAAGGTGTGTGGGGTGAGTTACACCCCTCCCAACATGTACTACTCAAAAGGAAACCCAGATTTTTAGATTAAAATTCAAAAATTCATAACTCACTCAATACTAATCCAATGACCTTATACTTTATGTGTATGGAAAGCCCTGAATGTCTAGTTTTACATAAAATTAGTTTCATTTTGTTTTATTGGCTGTAGGCAGAGCCGTACACTCCGCCGTATGGACCGCCGTAGGTTCTCCTAGGTTTTCAAATTCTAGTTTGCTCTGGAACTTACGTTCCATGCAAGATTCAATCTCAATCTCTCCAAATACTTAATAAACCAGCCAAAAATCATCACACACATCAAGTATATCATCAAAGAAGTGAAGAAAGTTGAACTCTCATATAGCTTTAATCCATGAAAACAAGAAGCAGAAAATAGAAATCCTACCTCTAGATTGTTGTAGATGTTGGCTAGATACAAGTTCTTGGCGTCGAAAAGGGATGGAGCTTGAAGGTAGAAGTAAGGTGAAGTGAGGGAGGAGAAGAATGAAGAAAGAATAGAGAAGAGGCAGCTGCTGATGGAGTCGAAAATATCAAGGGAGGAAAGTAGAAGTTAGTTGAATTTTATAGTGGTTGAGTCATGGTGTGGTTGGTGGCTTGGGTGGTGGAGACTTGGCCACTCCTCCCCTATCTAATGGCTCAAAATGGCGCCATCCTAAGGGGGTAAAGTGGGTGAGTTCTCAACCATTGGATCTTAGGTTTGGAGTGTTGAATTTGGCTAGTTCAATTCTGAGGTTTTTTGCTCCAAGTTCAAGCAGAACAAGCAATATCAGGTTCCGAGCTCCATGTTGATCGCTGAGTTTAATCGGAATGTACATGATTCCCGGTTTCCGAAGTGATCTCCAAGTTTAAATAAAATAAACATGAGTTCAGAACTTGAGCAAGAATTAGCGATAGTTCTAAGTGATAGTGCGTTAATATTGTTATGCAACATGTATGAATACTAGATCAAGTTTAGTTAATATCGGAACTCGGAACTTAACAAATAGAGAGCTAGATCGGGTATAATTAATGTCGGAACTTGGAACTTAGGAAACACATTAATAAAAGTTTTGGAAGACTAATTGTGGCTTAAGGTCAGAGATCGGAAATCACAACACATAAATCACCTTAAAATCGAAAGTTAAGGACAGAATATAGAACCTACACCCGGAAGTCGAGTATCTTAACATAAACTTCGAAGTTGGTACCAGAACATGAAACCATATACCCGAACCTCGGAATTCGAGAACTAGAACACTTTAAAACTCTTATATACATAATTCCAAAACTCACTATCTCATTAAACATATAATCCCGAAACTCGGTCCAGAATCAATCCCAGAGATCGATACTAAACATAACCTCAAAAGTCAAGAAACAAAACATTAACCTTATATACCTAGAAGTCGGGACACTATCTCGAAACTTGAACACAATT
This sequence comes from Pterocarpus macrocarpus, assembly GCA_031439585.1. NCBI lineage: Eukaryota > Viridiplantae > Streptophyta > Magnoliopsida > Fabales > Fabaceae > Pterocarpus > Pterocarpus macrocarpus. Next base: position 53,987,546 of record CM062514.1, read on the forward strand.
CAATCTCAGAAGTTGGTCCTAAGCTCAACCAAAATGGATAAGAGTTCCGATCTCCGAATTGATCGCTGCGTTCAAAGAAAATGGACATGAGTTCTGACTTTAACCAGAATGGAGATGAGTTCCGATTTCAGACAGAATGGAAACGAGTTTCCAATTTTTAGGCAAAATAGAATAATTTAGCACAAGAAAAATTGGAGATGTTACAATTCTACCCACCTAAAAAGAATTTTGTCCTCAAAATTCTAGGATTAAGAAGGGTCAAGGAAAAATCCTTTTGACTTATAGGGATACTCCTCTTTTCAAATTTGCATCTTCTCTTGAGATTACTTGCCAGTAGCTATGAGGTATTGTTTTAGTATGTACAAAGGATCCATAAGGGTTATGTTGGTGTCCGAGCTTGCCTTGTCTTTATGACGCTCTGAATCATTGTTCAATTTATTAGAGACTCTTACTCATCTCCCTTGCTCTATATTCCACTACTCCTGCTTTGTGGTAGCTGCTAAATCTTCCACCACTTGTACATGAGACCCCAAATATTTAACTCATGAAGATTTGCAATTGCAAAGATTAGCAGTTATCGTAGTAATTGACGTCAATATGTAGTAATGCCTATGTCAAGGAGGTCCATCTATTCTTTCTCAAGATTCTTATTCGTTCAGATACCCTTAATTCAATAATAAATTTGCCTCTAATACGGTTCTTTAGAAACATGGGCTTAGGCCTTTCCTCAAAATTATAACTAGGAGCCTTATCTTAAAACTCATTCTTTTTAGTAAAATTTGTCTCATGCCTAATGCTTGTAGGAAAATTTTAGGTCGCTTCCACTATACGGATTAAGTTCTAAGACTCATGACTCTTTCTATTTGTCTGATATCCTCCTTGATTCCTAGTTATTGAGATACAGGCAATTTAATGTGAAAACCAAGGTTAAAAGTCAGATCCTTTTTATCGAAGCTATAGAGTTTCCTTACCATATTGTCTTACAAGATGCCTTTCCAATATCCATGCAGAGAGTTGTCGTGGATCATATGGGTGCCAAAATATACTTTGTTTTGTTGATGTTCTGATCCATCATCAAGTTCATCGAGTAAATTCGTCATCCTCCTTGTCATGTGTCTGACTACTTGTGCGCTATGTTTTCCAGTAAACTTTCTAATACTTATGCCTTGGGCCCTAAATACCAACTGAAGAAGTTCTATCATTACGAAAACTATCAGTTACAGCAGCAATCAACTTCGACAAATAGTGGTCATAGTGGCTTCACAGAAGTTTTTTGGGAAATTGATCAAGCCATATCCAACTCTCGCCTACCTAATCCTCTTTGATCAGTGATAAATCCCCTCCTGTTAGGTTTCAAGTGTAAGGCTAGAGCTCCCTTCTAAATTATAACTATGGTCCTTGCTTCGAAATCTCTCCTTGCTCTTGTGGACTTTATTCCATTTCTCACTATTTGCTAATCAGATCTCGTGTCGTCCCTGTTGAGCTTCTTAATGACTATTACAATATCTTTTTCCCCAAAATATGATTAATTCAATATGAGAAAAAGGATTATTGAGCTAAAAAGATTCCATTACTCTCCTATTTTGGTAATGGGGAGATTCCTCGTGTCATATGTGACATTCACCTTCCTTTAAACTTTGAATACCAACTTAAGGAATCTCATGGTTACCAATACTATATTTCTCATTGATGGTCGATCCTAGTATAATATATATCAAGTCTATCGTTAAACTTTACATTACTCTCACTACTAAGCCTTCTAGTTATCCCTTCTAACATCTTGCCCCTAGGATGTAATCCATTCGCTATGAGAGATAGAAATGATGGTCTTGCTACCATGTTGAAGTTACAATATGAGGACTTCCCAGAAGGTCACCCATCTTAATATTACTCTCGTCCGAGCACGCTTAACTATGGAACTCTGATGGAACCTAGTGCGTTAGTGATGATTGCATTTAATTTAGCCCAAGGTATAGAGACTCTTCTGTCTGCCTCTAATTCCGACATCGTAACCTTGCCCCTCATGGGGCACGCTCCCAAATCCTTTTTAATCTTATATTGGTGCATCATCCGGTCTTACTTAGGGTGCATTGGGTTTGTTGCACTTATGACCAGTGCCAAGGCAACCCTGCTTGATATTTCGTACACAATCTTATTTGCACCGTAATCTTATACTAGGTAGCTTTTCTCTTTTTAATGGGCTAGTCAGAAATTCAAACTTCCCCTTTTTCCTACCTCATTCTTACTATGTTCTATTGTTCCTATAGAAATTTGTCTGTTTTCATGTTTCAGGACTTACCTTGTGGTTGCTTCCTTGGTCTATTGGGATTAGTTGCATACTTTAAGTCTTTATTACTCTCGTCTGAGTCTGAATACATTCCTCATCGAGTTACTCCACCCATAGTGTGACGTCCGAAAATTCAATCGCCTGTTATTAATCAATTTTCTCGATTAATTCACGCGAGTAAGGTTAGCTATGAACCATTTAAGATTTATTAGGATTCAAATGGATGTTAGTTAGGTAGATTAGAATGGAAAATTTAAAGTAGAACTAAGGTAAAGGCGAATGCGAAATCGGGTAAATACCGAATCTCCGGTTGGGGGAAGATCCGATAAAACTTCAATAACTTAAACTACTGGAATAAAATAATATTAATAGCCCTGGATCCAAAGGTGGGGAGGCCATCCACCCCACCACCATCAGACGGTCCACAATTCACCTTGTGGCTCAATTGAGGCCACAAGATTAAAGGACCAATCACACCGCGACAACTCACCCCTTCAATTTTTACACTTCAAAATATCTTCTCTCTCACTCTCCTCTCCTTATCTCATCCGCCACCCTTCCTTCTTCCTCCCTCCTCCATTTTTCTTTTCCTCTTCTTCATCTCTCTTCACTTCATACACTCTTCACTTTGGAGATTTGAAGTTCTTTTGAAGAATCAAGTTGGAACTCAAAGGAGGTAGGGTTTAAAGCTTTAAATAGATGTTTGTATTGTTGATTAAATCTGGATTGGATATGGTTTCTGATCTGTCTTCTTGCTGATCTTGATGAAATATGGGTGGAAAAATGATGGGATGAGTGAAGAGGTGATAGATCAATGGGGTAGATCAAGAAAGGAGAGAAATCAGCAAGTCTGGAAATAGAGTTCTCTTAAGGTTTCCATACGAAATGCCCTCTGTCCCTCAGTTCCCACCATTTAAATTCTATGAAAATATTTTTAGATGAAACTGGACGTCTAGAGCTTTCCATACATATAAATTATTAAGTCATTGGATCAGTATAGAATTAGTTATGAATTTTTGAAGTTTGACCTAAGTTTCAGAATTTGATTTTGGGCAGGGAAGTTTACGTGAGCCATATCTCACTCCATATAACTTGGATTTAGGTGGAACAAGATTCTATAGAAAGCTAAGATCCAGTAGTTTATGCTATAAAAATTTCGGATTCAGACCTAATTTGAGTAACTCCCAGAAATTTTCTAAAGTCACCCTTGATTCTGCTTAGGCCAAAACAGGGCAGTTTGTAACACCTGAATTTGAGGTTTTATTACTTAAGCTATAGTTGGCCAAATGATGTGGGACTTATTGGAGGAGAAAATTTCATATCCTAGCTTCAAAACGACATAGGTTCGGTAGCCATACCCTTAGGATTCGAATTTTAACAGATTTTAACATTTTAGAGTGCTGTTCAGTTTAGTTATAGACCAAGCCAGAATAAAATGACAATATCTTGAGTTGTAGATATCAAAATTGAACGGGACCAAAGAGGTTAGAAACTAAACACACAGGGCTTCAACATATTAAAATTTCAGATCCATTGGAGTTGTGTAGCAATAAACTCAGAGAAAACACTAACCGGGCAGAATAGGAAGCATCTGGTGGCAGCACCCAAATTTTTAGTTTACTCTTCTCTTGATTATAACAAGTATGCATGCCCAGTATTATTATGAGAATCCTATATTGTTATGAACATTATATATACTGTTATAGAAATTATTGAACTATTGTTGAGAATTACTGGAATTGTTGCTGCTGGCACTATTCATGGGAAAGCGGATGTGATCCGTTATGCTGCCCAAATTTCGGTAAGCATTATGATTGATTATGAGATTATAAGTTTAAGCTGGAACATATATAATCCTCGAGTAAGAAGATAATCTTATTTAAGTTCCCCTCACCCACGACTCACATGAGGCATGGCATTAGACCCAGCTAGTGTAAGTACCGAATATTTAAGGTGGCGACGGCCATGGTATGAGCTCATTACCATTTATGCTGAGTGGGTGTAAAGATTTTAAGAAAGAGTCAAGCTTAGAGGAAGGATAAGAGTAAAGTTATGAGTATATTCCCTTTTTACACGCATTAAGGGTATTAAATGTTGTTGAATTGTATACTTGAGTTATGCATGTATATTTTGTAATATGCTATTCTACTATTAATAGTTAGACTTATTCACTACCTCCGACCATGTTCATAGTTATCATAATAAAAAATCGAAGCCATTAGGGGTTAAGATGAGATAACTTTAGGAATACAGAACCCTACTGAGAATTTGAAGAATTCTCACCCTATGTAGTACCCACTCTACTTTCAGATCAGTACGATGGACACGACAGCGGTGGTGTTCATTGAGTTCCCGCGTATGTAGCTTCATTACAGCCCCACCTACGACTCGTTGTACATAGTCGGCTCGTGCCGATTTAGGGTATACTTTTTCAGCAGCAGTGACTTCACAGTGCCACTCTTCCACCCCTTGTTCGACCCCACTGTTCCATATTTCGCCTTCTCCATATCCGTAGCACATCCGGCACCTCCTCCCGCACCTGCGGCTCAGGCGGATCCCACACTAGCCTCACCTCTTCATATGGTTCCCGGAGACCCGATGGACGCCGAGGATGACTCGTCCGAGGCCACCGACTCTTCGTCCTCCTCATCCGGACCTGATGATCAAGCTCTCAACCGGCCTGCTATGGCCAACGGGTACTTGACCCTGTAGTAGATATATTTGGCTAGCTGTTGTACATGATGGCCCTCTTTTGACAGGATGATGTATTGGGCCATAGGAGTAGTTTTGTTAGGACTTTGACTTGTACTCAAATGTCCTATGAGGACTCTTAGGACTGCACTTTTATGATATCGGCCAAGATCTTTTTGGTATGTACTGGCCCTACATGTATTCCTTACAGTGTATATATCAGAGGATGTCCTCTATGGATGCAGATATATATATATTTACCTTTTAGTATATGTGCATAAATTCAGAAAAATTCTCTACTGCATTCCTTTCATTATTTCAGTTTGTATGAAATTATTGTTTCATGTTATACGCTTAAGTTCTTCTGCATGCGAAATATAAAGAAAGATTCGTCGTGTAAATCATAGTCAGGACTATAAATAATAAATTTTAATAAAAACCTTTAACATACTATACTACAATTAAGTAAATATAGTAGATAGAGTAGGACTTTACACATAGCATATATAATAGTACTTAAAGGCGATTGTTCGACTTTGCCTTTCTTCTCTAAATAGCCTCATTCCTCTACTAATAACATGTTGAAGATAATCCTATCATCCGGTTCCTGTGGTGGCTGAGGTTGATAGAATCTGAACATGACTAGATTTTCTAGCACTTCCTTTATCCCTAAAAGGTAGGAAAATTTACTCTTGGTTCGTATGTCACATCTAGTATGAAAGTGTTCCTACTTCAAGTTAGTAGGAGATATACTGCCTAGTTCTCTTGTTACACTTATAACTTCATCGCCCTCCTGTACCTGTATAACAATATCTCTATCTTGATTCAATGTACAGTTGGATAGGTTTCTTTACAGTTTGCTCAACTGTTTCCCTCTCGAAGCTAAGATTCCACTTAACGCTCTCCCAAATTTGCGATCACTACAAGGTTAGTTCCCTGTATCCTTGAGGGAGAAACCACTCCATCCTCTAGACAGGGACTTAAAAAGTTCTCCCGTATACCCGACCGAAGCTTCTGCCCTTAGCTTCTTTCACTGGTTCTTTGCTTCACTCGTCCACTCTACAATTTTCTTTTTAATGAAGGATCAGGTCTCTATAATGTGGTGTTACCACAATCCAAAATAAAAACCACTGACTGAATTTGTTAGCAAGGTTCCCTCGGGGTAGTCTCATCTACGAAGAATATAAGGGTACCATCCATGCCATATAAGATAACCTCATCAGTGAGTAATCATCGTATTCCTGTCGCGTATTAAAGTTACAAAACCAGGTAGAAGAATGCCCTAGATTTAATCTAGAGAAGATAGTCTGGATTGGGTAATCACAATGAAGCTTGAAACAAGCCCCATCAAGGTGAAGAAGATTCTTACTCAACTCGTCTCCAACTAAGATCCTGCCCTTAATGATGGAAAATCTTTGGCTACCCGGCAACACAACAACCTATTTCGATATAACTAAGTTTACTATGTCCATAGCAAACCGTCCGACACAATTCCTGTGATTGAATCCCTAATTCTCTGCACTCCTCAACTTGCCCAATTGTCTATCGCTACTTTCTAGGAGTCTTATCCTTAATAATTATATATAGAAGGTCCCTAATAAGCCTGCTGGGTGTTTTAGGCTTCTGTTTACACAAAACATTATATTGAGGTGTTTAGGCTCAACATTCAGTCAAGTACAACAGGTAGTCCCCAACACTCACAACAAGGATACCATGCATAATATTCTATGTCCTCTTCATGTGAGGACCTAAAGTATGGTTTACCTAAATGCTCAGAGTATGCATTAGAAGCATAATCAGTCCAACCACGGGCCTATACAAGACGAACTACTCTGATACCAATAAATGTAACACCCTCTATTATATAAGCCATGTTCGAGTCATGGAGTTATATTAAGAGGTTGTCACTGTGCTAAGAAAATCTTTAAAATGTGGAAAATATAATACATGGCCCTCTAACTGCACACTTTATTACTGAATAATAATTCATAAATTTCATCTTTGATACATAGAGAATAAAATAATTACAATTTAAAAATTTTTGTAACTAATGTTATACGCAGGAAATGTCTCTACATTGTGGCGGTCGCCCTTTCTAAACTTCAACTGGCTCCTATAGTTTTTTGGGCTGACTTAAGCCCGAGTCTTGCATGATGAGCGTCCCAGTATTTGGCCTTGCTCTTAAGTTTTAGCCTATGATCTGGAATGTTTATGGAAAGAAGAACATACAAGCAAGCAGTGAGAACCTAAGGTTCTCAGTAGGTGAACTCGAAACATACAGTGTCATCATAAACATTCCAGCCGCTTTGGTTTCTTATAAAAATGTGAGCACATATACACAACCAGTGGTTAAATTTTAAGTTGAAAACATCTTTCTCGAAACGGGTTATATTTTAACAACCACTTGGCATATTATATGACAGACATAGAAACCCAAATAGTATAATATACTTCAGTAAGAATCATAATAACATCATGACATAATGAGATAACTAGAAATGTGCATATGGATGCTTGTACTTAATTGTATGCAAGTGCACTTGACTTAATTCATCCCTTTCTTCAACTTGCAACTTAACCTTGCTCTTCTGTACTTGGTTCCCGGAGGTGAATGACCTTTCTCACCCTTGGGTAATAGCCTGCTTTTTAGGTCCGAGCTTGTACCTATACATGAGTAACAGGTTTACTTTCCCCGACCCTCACACCGGTCTATTCCCATTAATTCTGGTCGAGGGCTGGCCCAAGTCTTAGACAGTACCGCTCTGGCCCACATAGTTGGGTCTACACCATGCCTCACGTGGTAGCTTAGTACGTCCATCTTGCAAGTTCTTATTATCTTTTCCTTTCCATATCTTATCATGCATGCGGATGCTTTGTGCATTCTTGGATATGCCTCACGTCTTACGTCTTATATCAGATTCTAATTATGCTTGTATGCATGACGTACATAAACATGACATGTAAATGTAAATATATTCAAAGTATAATCACCCATAGTATAAGTTCTCATAACTTCATATCATACTTAAACTCATCCTTACATATATGAACCTTATGAGCATAACATATAAATATAACATTCATATGATTCACATATTTCTGCCGGAATTTCGGCAGCATAATGGATCAAACCTACTTCCCCATGAATAGTGCCAGCTTCCACGGACAAATCAGTCATAGCAGTATAATCAATCTAACACATCTATCAATGTAAAACTTGCAACCATCAACTCAAGCCTCATATGTTCACTAACACTTGTGAAACCATCAATTTGGTCATTTATGCAAATCCTATTCAGTTCTATCCGAACTTTGTATAATCCACCTTTAGTCCAATACAACTCATTTAAACCTGAATTTTTGATATGTCATAGCCCTATGTGTCTAGTTTTCAACTCTTTTGATCCCATCTCATTTTGTTATGTGTAGCTTAAGATATTTAAATTTTACCTCAGCATATTCGGTCACTAGCCAGAATTACACTCCTAGAAGTAAAAATTTATTAAAAATAGGAATCTAAGTGAAACCATATAAAACCTATACCAATTTAAAGATAACAGGACAATATTTTATTCCAACAAGTTGCATATCATTTGCACAAGCAGAACGCAAGTTATAGGCCCTGCAAGTTGACCTTTCTGAACTGCCCTATCTTAGCCTAATTTAAACTTAAGGCAATTTCATTGAATTACTGGAAGTTATTAAGAATGAATCTGATTCTAAAATTTTTATAGGATATTCCAATACATGTTAGCTTTCAAACAAGACTAGTTTCATTTAATTTGAAGGTGTGTGGGATGAGTTACACTCCTCCCAACACGTACTGCTCAGAAGGAAACCCAAATTTTTAGATTAAAATTCAAAAATTCATAACTCACTCAATACTAATCCAATGACCTTATAATTTATATGTATGGAAATCCCTAAATGTCTAGTTTCATATAAAATTAGTTTCATTTTTTTAGCAGCTGTAGGCAGAGCCGTACACCCCGCCGTACGGACCACCGTAGGTTCTCCTAGGTTTTTAGATTCTAGTTTGCTTTGTAACTTACGTTCCATGCAAGTTTCAATCTCAGTCTCTCCAAATACTTAATAAACAAGCCATAAATCATCACACACATCAAGTATATCATCAAAGAAGTGAAGAGAGTTGAATTCTCATATAGCTTTAATCCATGAAAACAAGAAGTAGAAAATAGAAATCCTACCTCTAGATTGTTGTAGATGTTGGCTAGATAAAAGTTCTTGGTGTGGAAGAGGGATGGAGCTAAAAGGTAGAAGTAAGGTGAAGTGAGGGAAGAGGAGAATGAAGAAAGAATAGAGAAGAGGCAGCTGCTGATGGGGTCGAAAATATCAAGGGAGGAAAGTAGAAGTTAGTTGAATTTTATAGTGGTTGAGTCATGGTGTGGTTGGTGGCTTGGGTGGTGGAAACTTGGCCACTCCTCCCCTATCTAGTGGCTCAAAATGGCACCATCCTAAGGGGGTAAAGTGGGTGAATTCTCAGCCATTGGATCTTCGGTTTAGAGTGTTGAATTTGGCTAGTTCAGTTCTGAGGTTTTTAGCTCCAAGTTCAAGCAGAACAAGCAATATCAGGTTCCGAGCTCCATGTTGATCGTTGAGTTTAATCGGAATGTACACGATTCCCGGTTTCCGAAGTGTTCTCCAAGTTCAAATAAAATAAACATGAGTTCTAACTTTGAGCAGGAATTATCAATAGTTCTAAGTGATAGTGCGTTAATATTGTTATGCGACATGTATGAATACTAGATCAAGTTTAGTTAATATCGGAACTCGGAACTAAACAAATAGGGAGCTAGATCGGGTATAGTTAATGTTGGAACTTGGAACTTAGGAAACACATTAATAAAAGTTTTGGAAGACTAATTGTGGCTTAAGGTCGGAGATCGGAAATCACAACACATAAATCACCTTAAAATCGAAAGTCAAGGACAAAAATATAGAACCTAAACCCGGAAGTCGGGTATCTTAACATAAACTTCGAAGTTGGTACCAGAACATGAAACCATATACCCGAACCTCGGAATTCAAGAACTATGACACTTTAAAACTCTTATACACATAATTCCAAAACTCACTATCTCATTAAACATATAATCCCGAAACTCGGTCCAAAATCAATCCCGGAGATCGATACTAAACATAACCCCAAAAGTCGGGAAACAAAACCTTAACCTGATATACCCGGAAGTTAGGATATTATCTCAAAACTCAGACACAATTCAATCTCAGAAGTTGGTCTTAAGCGCAACCAAAATGGATAAGAGTTCTGATCTCTGAATTGATCATTGTGTTCAAAGAAAATGGACATCAGTTCCGACTTTAACCTGATGGAGGTGAGTTCCGATTTCAGATAGAATGGAAACGAGTTTCCAATTTTTAGGCAAAATGGAATAATTTAGCATAAGGAAAATTGATGATGTTACAAAATGTAGAAGAACTGGCTTGATCTCAAAAGTGTTAGCCTACATGGGAGGTCAAACTAGCAAACCTATAAGCAATAAGTGTGGTATATTCTCTTAGAGTTCGCCTTCTATTACCTCCAGTCTACCATGGTTTTCTCCTCGATTTGCTTCTATTTTCAAACTTGCTAACTTTCTATTTGCTCGGATAGTATGTTCTATCTTTGGATCAAATATGAATGACTCCGAATCAATGGTACCTCACATAACAAATAGAAAGCAAAATTAGAAACTTATAAATATATAAACTAAAATAAAGAAAATTATGCCTAGACTAGTATCCTTCTAAGGTATTAATGATATCAATCAACAAATCAATCATTAGCAATAATGCCAAAAACTTGATGCAGCTCTAGCAATTATACTAGTTTGTATAAGTAATAAAGTATAAGTAAAGTATCATCCCACAGGGATTGATGTGATTGATTACCTGTTCCTTAGTCCAAATGTTATCTAGGCGCCAAAATTCAAGAGCACTAACCAAATTCAAATTTAAAAACTAACTAAATCAAATCCCAATTAATAGATTTGCTAGAGAATCTAAGTATTTGTTTGGATGAGAAAGAGAAAGTGAGAGGAAAGAAAATGAGAAAAAAGACAATGAAGAGATAAGAAAAAAAGAGAAAAGTATATTTTCTCTATTAATGTTTGGTTGAGAAGAAAAGTGATAAGAAAGAAAATATGATTGTATGTAAATGACTCTTTTGAGGGTGTTTTTTATATGGTGAGACAATAAGTTTTATGTGTAAAATGGTAATTTCAGTTATAAACCATCATTATCTCAGTTTTCTTGTCAATTGAGTGAAAAAAACTTTTATGGGTGGGGCCCACGATTGTTTCTTCTCTTTGTTAGTATTCTTTACTCTTCCAAACAGGTAAAATTGCTCTTTACTATCCTTTTTCTTCTCCTCCAATTTCTTTCCTCCATTTTTTTGCCATTCGAAACAAAGCATAAACGATTGTGATTGGCTGGATCAAAGGGGGAATAGGTGCTAGGGTACAGACTTCACCTAGTTGTTTTATGAGTTATTGAGCTCCTAATCTAGTGATGATCAATCTACCCAATTCCTTGTCATATCAATACTCTTTAATCCCTAGAACCTAGTTAATTCCTTAACTTGGATCCTAAGGTTAAAGACCTTAATGCTCGATGAAATTCCTAATGTATCTCACACAATTATCAATTTTTATTCCTAGATAATCAACAATTATGGTTTTTATCCCTAGGTTTAAGCTTTGTACTAATTTTTCAATTGTCTACACAACTCATGGTGTCAATTCATAGATAGCCAAACCATCAAAGCATTAATGACATAGATAGAAACTCAATTGAAAGAATATTCATTAGATAAAAATGAAACTCAATATCTCATTATCCCAACATAGGTTACATCATCACCCTAGCATATAAGAAATTTAGCCGCTGAATTCGATACATTCCTATGAAGTAGAAAGATGCTTGTTGATGAAGAATTCCTCACTCCATTGCGATGAAGGCCTCATCAAGTTGATAAATCCTCTTGGCAAAAGCTAATCTTGAAAATGATCATATATGTGAGGTAAGATCTTGAAGTTCCCTCGGTCTTAAGTTTTGTGGGAGAACCCTTCGTAAATATAACCTCAAGCTACTCCCTTGACCTCTTCCAAGTAGGTGGGCTAGACAAGATGGCCAAGCTATTATGCCCAGTAGAAACAACACGACTAGAGCTCCACCAAAAGGGAGGCCCACTAGCTACTGCTATTTTCTTCTTGGACAATAAGGCTTGGAGGTCGAAGGATGAGATTTTCGATGCCATATCACCTGCACACATGAACAACAATGGAAATGAATTATAATGCCCATAATAACATAAAAATACATACAAACAAGATTAGGTTGGAGGGCTTACTAAAGTGCTTGAGCATCTTGGCTTTATTGATGTCCCATAGCAAAAAGTGGGGTATTGAGGAAGGCCTAGGACGAATCTAGCTCTTCGAATAGTCCACCAAGTATAGGTCATCAACAGACAAGCAATCATAATCTACACCCAATATTTGTCTAGATTGAGAGTCCTAGTATTAGGGATATTTCTCAAGGCCATAACTATCCAATAAAAAGGGGAAATCGACCATAGGAGACTTTACTTTAAAAAATTTATCCATAAAATCCTTGGACAAGCTTTGGTAGGAGATGAACAACTTCATCCTAGGATGACTATTAAGAGAAACCCATAACCTTTCCACACTCCTTTAAACTGAAACAAAGAGAAAAGGACTCCAACTGAGAGCTCTACTCCTAGTGTAACACCCTACTGAATGCAACACTATGCTTCAGTCATAGTGTATCATTCAGCAGATGTGTTATTACGAGGCATCTCTCACTTTCCAAAGTTTGCCTTATTGTCTCTTATATCAACTTATTTAATTTAGTTTTTTTTTCTTACTTATTAGTGCCTTAATGTTCAATTCTTAAAACGAGGCGCAAAATTGTCTAAGCAGAGAACGTATCACAATGTATATAAAATATAGTTGGCTAAAATAACGCGCTAAAAGTAATTGAATGACTCAACAGAGAACATGAAATAAAATAACGCAACATTGACTATATACATATGTCAGACACTAAGTCTCCAGTTTGGTACATGTGCAAAAAATGGGTACATATATTGGGTCATTGTCCACAAAAAGATAAGTGACCCGTGTCAGTGAAGTGCACCCCTAAGTGGTCCTCAAAGGACATTGCAGACTAGTGCCAGTATCATCGACTAAAGTACTACACTCATGGCCCAATGCCACATACTGCCAAAAGAAGGCCATACTGTACACTATAGGCTAGCAACAGCCAACTACTCTGTCAAAAAGCCATTCGCCATGCCTAGCTCGGTTGGCATGTAGTCGGCGTTTGGACCAAAGGACGAGGAAGGAAAGTCGGTAGCCTTCGAGGGGTCATTGTCGGAGCCAGGTGAGAGGTCAGGGACCACCTGGGCTGGTGAGGCAGATGGGGATGTTGCTAGGGCTACTAGTGGAAGAGGTGCAAGATGTGTCATGTGCAGTGGAATGGCAAAATATGGAATGGAAAGGTCAAAAGCAGGGTAAAATAGGGGAATGGCGAAATCTCTTACTAAAAAAAAGACGGAAACAACAATCAACTATGTACAGCGAGTCGAACATCGGGTCGTAGTGCAACTGCATGTTTGGAAACTCAAGAAAAAGTACCACCATCGTGTCCATCACTAGGGTCTGAGAATGATGCAGAAATACGAAACAGAGTGAGAATTTGAAGAAATTTTTAGTAGGATTCGTGTGCTTTATCATATTAACATCACGTTTATTCCCAGTTGCTTCGGTTTTTATTTAAATTAAAAATATGTAACATAGCTATGATATTCTATTCAATTAATATTAAGAAAAATATAACCCGAAGCAAAACTTAATTTTACTTAAAATAAAAAGAAGTGAAAATAGAAACATATTCCTAACACAATTTGTGCACTAACCACAATATAAACAAAAATATAAGCACAAGGGATATACAGGTAATAATGCATTTAACTCAGGACTAATAAACAAAACCATATGAATGCATGAATGAAAGTGAAATGGACTTAGCTTCGATGATCCTTTAACTCATATGACTTATTCTTTTCCACACTTGGTCCCCTGGGAGTTCTTGGCCATACAACTCTTGGGTAATAGTCTGCTTCTCAGGATCGAACTCGTTCTTATATAGGAATGTCGGGTTTACTTTCTCCAACCTTCCCACCGATCTATTCCCCTTAACTTTAATCCGGAGCTGGCCCAAGTATTATGGAACTTTTCTCATAACATAACTCTTATAAGCTTTATGCAAGTAGCACACGTATCAGTATGTATCTCATAATTTATGCATAATTTTTGCCAAATTTCGGCAGCAAGATGGATCATATCCATTTCCCCATGAATAATGCCAATATTCAAATCATCACTTATTCAGAAAAATCATAACAGTGCAATCATATATCAAAATCATTCTCATAGGTATAATACTTGCACTTGAATTCAAGTTCCTGCCTATGTATCTCAATTCCGCCCGATTTTGGAAATTCACCATAATTTTTATGTAATTCTGTAGAACCTGAATTTTTGAAATATTGGAGCTTTATGTGTCTATTTTCTAACCTCATTGGTTCCATTTTATTTTGATAGGTGTAGCTTATGTTATTGGGGTTTTATTTCGGCCTGCCTTGTAGCAAGCCAAAATTGTACACCCAAAAGTAAAAATCCACCAAAAATCAAAATCTACTTGGATTATTACAAAACGTATGTTGTTTTAAAACTTAATTTTCATATCCAACAAGTTCCACTTCATTTTCCTAAGGAGAAATCAAGTTGTAAGCTCACGAAGTTGATGAGATTGGACTGCCCTATCTTTGTTCCACTAGAACAAAGGACAACTTCACGAATTTTTTGGGAGCAATAGGGACTGAATTTAACCTAAAATTTTCATGGGATGTTTCTCTATGTGTAAGCTTCTAAAAAAATTGGTTGCACTCAATTTTGAGTTGTGTAGTGTGAGTTATACCCTTCTGAACTGTACTACCTAGAATAGAACATAGGATTCCTAAGTAAACTTCAAAAAATCATATCTCCCTCAATACTAATCCAATGGACTTATAATTTATATGGTTGGAAAGCCCTAGAAGTCTAGTTTCATCTAAAAATAGTTTCATTCGATTTTTAATGGCTAAATGATGGTGTGTACACAACTACAGTACGGATAGCATAGGGTTTTCCTAGAATTTCTGATTCTATTTTTAGGAGTTTTAGTGGTTTCCTCTTTAAGCTTTGAATTAAACCCATCAAAATCCTATCAAATTCATTCCAAATCACCCCATTGTCATCATATCATATCAATTTCATGAATAAATAATAATTTCAGATCCATCAGCAAAACCCAAGAAAATCAACTAAAACCATAGAATCCTACCTCCAACAAGTGAATCTCTTGAGAAAAGTTGAGGTTTTTGTACAAAGAAGTAGATGAAGGCTTGAGAGGATGTGAAATGAAGGAAGAGGAAAAGAAGAAAATGGAGGAGGAGAGCCAAGAGAAAGAGCGCTGAAAATTGAAGACTGAGGGGATTTCTTTTTGGAGTTAAATGGTGGTGGTAGTTGGCTCACTTGAGTTTCATTGGTTGACAACTCAAGTAGCTCCTAAATGAGCCAACAATGCTCATGGTTGGATGGCTATAAATGGCGCCACTTTGGGGTTAAGGTGGATGGGTTTTGAACCCTTGGATCTAGGGTTTTCTTGTGGTAATTCTATTAATTCGATTCCGGTGATTTAAGATACCGAATCTCTACCGATTTTCCTTCAATTGGCAAAACAGTTTTAAGAAATTTTGGTAAGTCTCCTATATTCTATTCTAATTGTTCCTAATCATAATCTCTCTGTAATTAACCTTTAACTAATTATTTAATCAATTTCTAATTAATCTCACTTATTCAATAAAACCGAATAAATCGATTAAAAACGACAAGATTTTTCAACTGTTACACCTAGGTACTCTATTAAAATCTCGAATGATTAAATAAAAGTCTAACTATTTGAATGAAATTAAGTAAGGGGCTACATTTAATTGGCAAAATGGCACACTCAAAAATTAGTAAATAGGAGTTTATGACTTGACCTTCAGAAAAGGCCACATACATACATGCAAAAGCCATATCAATGTCTAAGTTTCAGGAATAGAAAACCTATCATCAAAAGCATTAGAGATATACTCAAATTTAGATCTAGTGCTTACCCTAGAAAACATAGTATATTGTCAGAGCATGATAATACTCTGGACACTATAAAAAAGTGATGCCTCTTTCTTAACTAATGAGTATGCCTATCAATATCTATCCCTAGAGGTTGTTAATTCATCCTTACACTTATTATCTTTCACACTCTTAGCATTTTTCGATTTCCTATCTTTGGCCATGGAATAATTTTGAGGAGAGAACAAAATTGAAATCCTACGATATAAAATTCAATCAACATATTAAACCAAGTTCATTTACATTGCTGCAACAATCAAGCATAATCCTAGGCTAAATAGTCAAACATAGAGTTTGAACACAATCCAAATATCAAAGGACATAAAGGAATAAAGAAATACAAAATGAGAAACATACTTGAGTAACAAAAGAGAAGGAGAACTTCGTGAATGAAATCACAATAAGAGCACTAGAGTTTGTTGCAAATAAGGAAGAAAGTTGTTGGGAATGTGTTAAGCAATGAAAGAGAAATGTCTCACATTGTTAGAACTAGGAGGAGAAAGGAATGATCTTTTGCCATCCTATGGCCATAAAACTTTCTTTCTAATAAGCCTTGATCTTAACTATGAAGGATATCAATGGTTGGGGAGCTTCCTTTGAGAGATTAGATGGCTTTGATGAGGCCAGAAACCTCATCATTTCTTATTAAATGCGTAGTGAAGGAGGGGACAACTCATGTCTTGCCATGTGGCTAAACATATTTCCTATGGCTGCCAATTAGCATGTGAAAGGTTGTCAACTCTAATTGTCATTTGCTCAAAATTGCATAAGCTCGACTTATAGCCCTTGGATTATAGCCAAGCTTAGGGGCTAGGGATTGGATTGATTATGTAACACCCATTCATAATAAAGTTAATGGCACAACTTTACATAGAAAGTTCGGAGTTGGACATTAATATACATAGATACAACATAAAGTTCAAGAGCAGAAGTAAAGTTCTGCTTGCAATAAGCTAAACATTTTTAAGCTCGATAATAAAACTATAATTTATTTAATTACCACTCCACATATTTTTGGCAGCTCGAAGAGTCCACCTTCCTCTAGGACGTTACTTGACTAATCTAAAACCACAAGAAATAGAGTGAGAATTGAAAATTCTTAGGAGATAATGATTAGTTTCAAAGCATACAAACTATGATGGTTCCAACCATGTCTTAATACGGAAATTCACCTGGCTATCATATTATAATCTCATCACATTACTTATAAGCATATCATAATATTATGGGAATTAAATGCTTAAAAATATATGTTATACAATACATAAAGTGGCAAGCATTAATATGAATATAATCTCTTTATTTTAATTTTAATTTTCCTTTGTCTACTTGGCTCACACATATTCGAAGGTCTTCTCTTAGGGAATTCTCATTCTCTATTGTTACTTTTAACATCGTGACGACAAAGCAAGACTTTTACGCCACATTAACCAAGGCAGATAACATAAAGGATCTTGCATCTTATCGCTCTGCCTTTTTGGTGGTTAGCAGCAAATCTTAAATATCTTCTTTAAAATTTCTTATTTGTCATTATGCATAAATTCACAATAGATATACCAATGTATAAAATCAAGCAAAAATTAGAAATTAAATAAGAACTCAAATAACATAAAATAAGAATAAACTTGGATAATGCAAATAAATTCATCATATTTAAATGATCATAATAAGTTAATAGTGTGATGTAACTTAAGCAATAAAATAAACAAAAGTGCTCAAAATATAAATTCTTAAATTGAAAATAAATAAATTTATCACATAGTAATTTAAATAATCAAACATAAAATTGAGCAAATAGAATAAATTGAATGAAGTGTAAAAGATATAAATTAATTCATAATCTTAGAGTAAATAAAATGCATAAGGACTGAAATAATATGAACTTGAATAATTAACATAATATCTCAATAATATTTTTCAAAGTATAGAATTACCAATTTTAAATGTTAATTTATAAATGGATCGAATCTAAAATCATTTTCATTTAATTTTTTTGAATCTTTCTTATCATGGTCCATATATCTGTCCTTGTAATTATAGCGCATTTAATGCATATTGGTTCTATCTTTTCGAGGATCACAATAATGTTTATAAGTCAAGAGTCATCATAGTATCCATAAGTCAAGATATAAAATTCCAAATAAAGATATTGATAATTTAATTGCTTAAGTTCATATATAATCAATTTTTTTTACTTATGCTTAGATATAATAATTTATCATTCATATTGGTTCTCTATAGAAATTACCATAAAAATTAACAACTCAAAATAATGTATTAGTATAAAAATAATATTATAATAATAATAATAAGCAATAGTATAAAAGAACATCATATAAATTAACTTAAAAGGATAAATAAAAATAAACAAAAATGATAATGAGCAATAATATAAATTAAAATTAGTGCAAATAACTTGGAATGATAAATAAACTATTTTACCATGATAAATAATAAGTAGCAATAATATCAAGGATTAGTAAATAAAATAACTTGGGATGATAAATATAATAAATTGAAATAAGAGTAATTGAGCAACTTTAATAAATAAAAGAACTTGGAATATAAAATAAACTGCAATAGTAAATAATATTGCGTAATAATGCAAAATAACATAACTTGCAATAATAAATATAGCCATGATTTTGTCTGCTACCCCTCTCTCCCTTTCTCTCATTTTCGTTCTTTCTTTCTCTCTCTCTCTCTCTACCTAATCTTCCCTCTCTCACGTTGCACGCTCTAACACACACGCAAAATCACTCTCTCACTTTTTCACACACATACTTTTTCTTCTTTTTCTTGTTTACTGTAGCACCTTTACTCCCCTCTATTTATAGGCAAATTTGGGGAACTTGGAGGTTGGCAATACATTTATGCACTATCTATTTTCAGCAATCATACTAATTACATTAAGCCTTTTATGTAATTTAACTTGACTTATTTGTTCAGTTATATTATTATTATTATTATTATTATTTGTTTATCTTTTCTATAAAAATTTTAATGTGTAGTACAATTTCTTATCATAACAGAGTAGTATATTTTGAAGTGATTGTTGGTAGTTAGTCTTACTTTAGAAAGTAAATAACTATGACTTAATTATTGGATTTACAATTATTATTGCAAAAATTACCACAAAAATATTTAATGACTAAAGGGGATGTTATAATTCTCCCTTCCTTTTAGAAATTTTTTCCCCAAAATTTACTAACCTGCTAAGAGTAACTCTAGATATGACTTCTTTATTTCATCCTCCAATACCCATGTTGCTTCCTTGTGTGACAATCCATTCCAGACTACTTTAACTAAAGGAATTTCCTTTCCTCTTAAGTGTTTGACCAATCTATCTATGATTTGTACTAGTTTAGTTTCAAATGTCAAATCATCTCTTACTTGCATCGTTTCATATCCTATGATGTGTGAAAGGTCAAAATAATATTTTCTAAGTTGAGAGACATGGAAGACGTTATGGATGTTTGAAAGATTTGGGGGAAGTATAATTTGATATGCAACAGGTCCTATTTTTTTAAGAATTTGGAATAGACCAATAAACTTTGCGTTTAGCTTTTTGGATTTGTGGACTCTGCCAATCCCAATAGTTTGAGTGACTTTAAGGAAAATATGGTCCCCTTCTTTAAATTCTAGAGGTCTCCTGTTGTGATCAGCATAGCTTTTCTGTCTACTTTGAGCAACAAGTAATCTTTGCTCGCTGAATTTGATCTTTTCTGTGGTCTATTGCACCAAATCAGGTCCTAACAAGCTTTTCTCTCCTACCTCAGACCAACATAAGGATGATCTACACTTTCTACCATACAGAGCTTCAAATAGTGCCATACATATACTGGAATGGTAACTATTGTTATAGCCAAAATCGATTAATGGCAGATGAGTATCCCAACTTCTTTGAAATTCTAACACATAAGCCCTAAGCATGCCCTCTCAAGTTTGAATAGTCCTCTCTATTTGACCATCTATTTGAGGGTGGTAAGCTATACTAAAATGAAGTTTAGTACCTAAGGCTTCTTGTAGTGCTACCCAAGACTTAGAGTTGAATCTAGGATCCCTATCTAAAACTATACTTGTTGGTATCCCATGCAATCTTACAATTTCTTGGATGTAAACTTGGGCCAACTTATACAATGGGCAACTGATCCTTATTGGCAAGATATGGGTTGACTTAGTTAATCTGTAAACTATCACCCCTACTGCATCATACCCTGAGGGAGTCTTAGGTAATCCCACTACAAAATCCATTGATATGCTATCCCATTTCCATTCATGAATATCTAAAGGTTGTAAGAGTCTTGTAGGTTTCTGGTGCTTTATCCTAACCTTCTGACAGGTAAGATATCTAACTACAAAACTAACTATGTCTCACTCATCCCATTCTACCAAAACAACTTTCTAAGGCCGTGATACATCTTGGCTACACCAAGATGCATAGTGAACTTACTATAATGTACCTAAGATAAAATCTTATTCTTTAGCTCCTCATTATTGGGCATACATAGTCTTCCCTCATACATCATAGCTCTCTTGTCATTGATGTGAAAATGCTCAAGTTGCTTTGTTTGAAGCCTACCCTTTAAAGACTTTGGAAATTCATCACTTTCCTGGGATAGTCTTATCTGGCCTCTCATATCACATTCTATTCTAAGTTCACTAGCATCTATACAATGGGGTTCTAGAGACACTAAAATATTCATGTCTCTAGATTCCTCCAATAACTTATGCTCCTCTGTCATCATTAGAGACATGTGTAGAGATTTTTTTCTCAACGCATCAGCGATTACATTAGCCTTGCCAACATGATATTTCAATTCAAAATCATAATCCTTCAAAAACTCTATCCACCTTCTTTGTCTCATATGTAATCCCTTTTGATCAAAAAGATATTTCAAACTCTTGTGGTCACTAAATACCTCAAACTTCTTCCCATACAAATAATGTCTCTAGATTTTTAAGACAAGCACTATTGCAACTAGCTCTAGGTCATGGGTTAGATAATTCTATTCATGAGACCTAAGTTGCCTAGAAGCATAAGCCACAACTTTTCCTTTTTGCATCAGCATACAACCTAATCCTCTCTTGAATGCATCACAGTATACTACAAAATTTTTCTTACGATTAGGAATTATTAAGATTGGAGTAGAAGTAATCCTATTCTTTAACTCCTGAAGGCTAGATTCACAAGTTGAATTCCACTCAAAAGGTAGATTTTTCCTAGTTAACCTAGTCAAAGGTAAGAACAAGTTGAGAGAACCCTTTAATGAACCTCCTATAATAACCCACTAATCCCAGAAAACTTCTACCTTCAATAAGCATCTTTGGTATTTCGCAATGAACTACAGCTTTAGCTTTACTTGGATCCACTGCTACCCCTTCTTAAGTGATCACATGGCCTAAGAATCGTACCTCACTTAAACAGAACTCACATTTTGCTAACTTGGCATACATTTTCTTCTCCTTCAAGATTTGCAACACTACTCTAAGATGTTGTTCATGCTCCTCCCTAGTCTTGGAATAGATGAGGATATCATCTATGGAGACTACCACAAATTGGTCAAGGTAAGGCCTAAACACTCTATTCATGTAATCCATGATTATTGCAGGAGCATTGGTAAGTCCAAAAGGCATCACAAGATATTCATAATGCCCGTACCTAGTCCTGAAGGCAATCTTAGGTATATCTTTTTATTTCACTCTTACCTAATGGTATCCTGACCTCAAATCTATTTTGGAGAAGACTGAGGCTCCTAGCAATTGATCCAATAGGTCATCTATCCTAGGGAGTGGATACTTATTCTTGATTATGACTTTATTCAACTGCCTATACTCTACACATAACCTCATGCTTCTATCTTTCTTTTTGACTAAAAGAACAGTTGCCCCCCAAGGAGACACACTTGGCCTAATGAATCCTTTAGCCAACAGTTCCTCAATTTGTTTCTTAAGTTCAATCAACTCTAAAGGAGACATTCGATAAGGTGCAAAGGATAAAGGTCCTGTTCCTAGCATGAGTTCAATGGAAAACTCAACCTATCTTTCAGGTAGCAAGTTCACTATATCAATGGGAAACACCTCTGGGAATTCACTTACTATAGGTATGCTATCTATTTCCTGCTTGACCTCTAACTTTAAAGAATAAAGCAGAAACCCTTGAGCTCCTTCTAAGAGACACTTCTCTACTTGGGTGGCATTACGGAATAAGGAATCAAAAGACTTTTGTTTATTGAGTGGGTCATTGGGAAAATAGGCAAGTCTTTTGGAACAATCTAGGAGCATGTCATTACTAGATAACCAATCCATTCCAATTATGATATCAATACCAGTCAAAGGCAAACAAACAAAGTCAATAACAAAAGATTTTCCTTCAATTAAAATAGGACAATGCAAATAGACTTGAGAAATAGAAACTTTTCCCCCTGTCGAAGTAGAGACTAGCAAATCAAAAGGTAAGGTAGACAAAGGTAAACTTAACTTCTTCACACAATCAAAAGATATAAAGGACTGCGTAGCTCCTGAATCAAATAATGCAATTAAGAGAGTGTTTTTAAGAAAATATGCATCTTTGATCATATCAGACTGAATTGCCTCTTCTCCACTTAGAGAGTGAATACTCTTCTTTTAATTTGTGGCCTGGGCACAAGATTGTTCAGCAGTTTTCTAGTGTTGTAATCCTTGGCATAGTGTCCTAGCTTCCCACATCGATAGCAAACGTTTTCGACAAAAAGACAAGATTTGGAGCCATGAGATTTTCCGCACTTACAGCATAGAGGTCAAGATTCCCTAACTGGCATTTGCCTATCCTTCCCTGGGTTAAATTTACTCTTAAAAATATTCTTCTTTTGCATTTCTGCTACCTTTTTTCTTTTGAGAAAACTTTGTCTTTCTCTCACAAACTTCATCTCCAGGAAACTCTTTTCTGCTATCCTACACTTATTCACTAGAGCGGCGAAGTTCTTGATTTCTAGGGTGGATACATTCTCTCTTATCTCAGGCCTTAACCTCCACTCAAATTTTGTCGCCTTCTAATGACCATCAGGGTTATTTTTCAAATAAGAGGAGAATTTGGAGAGTTCATCAAATTTGGCTACCTATTGACCTATGGTCATACTTCCCTATTTTAGTTGGATAAATTCAGCTTCTTTTGCCTTCTTAACACTATCAGGAAAGTATTTATCAAAGAAAGTGATTAAGAAAACTTCGCAGGTAATTTCAGTCCCACTAGATTCTAACAGGCTTTTAGCACCTCTCCACTAGGGGTCTTCATGACCCGGCCCAGCCCGATAACCCGTCCCGGCCCGAAGGTTATTGGGTCGGGTTCGGGTTTGGAATTTTAACTCCATGCATTTTTCGGGCCGGGTTCAGGTCATATTTCGGGTTGTCCCAACCCGGCCCGAAGTCATATGATTATTTAGAAGTTATATTTTTTAACAACATTAATCATAAATTGTGATATTTTTATACTTCTATTAATATGTTTTACATATGATAATGTTATTTTTGTATTGACATAGTTTGTTTTGAAATATGTATTGTAAAATATCTCTTCAACTTTATTTGTAACTTCTAAAATTTCATGATTTTACTATGTATAATGTTCAAATTTACATATATTGTGTAAATGTCAGGTTGACCTGGTTTGACCTGGTTATTTTTCGAGTTATTATCGGGTTGGGTCTGGGTTCTAAAAAATGACCAGATCAAAAAATCGGGGCCGGGTTCGGGTCTACCTCAACCCGGCCCAACCCGTCCCTTGAACACCCCTACTCTCCACCAGTGTTATGCCTCTCCTTCTAGTATATAGGTGGAAAAAATCACCTTTTGTGAATCTACACATCCTATGACTGTAAAAATTTTCTCTAATTTCATAACCCATTTTTTAGCTAAGACTGGATTGTAATCTCCATGAAATGAGAGTGGTGTAGCCTTTCTAAATTCAAAGAGACATTGGTAACAAGGATTGACTATAAGGGCTTCTCCTACTGAGTTCCCACTTCCTTCACCATGATTATTATGATCCCTGTCTTAGGTCTCCTGCATGCATTGTAGAACCACTCTATTGGATTCTGCCTGGGCCATGGTAGCTTCAGCTAGACCCTTAACAGCTCCCATGATCCCTGATAGAGTATCATTTGGTGTAGTCTGCACTTCTAGGATCCCTTGTCCTTCTAATGTCATATAGTCCTACAAGTGCAAAACAACCCAATATTGAGTTGATCAGACTCAATATTGTATAATTAACGCATTAAGAATACTACGAGGCATGCAGAAAGAAAAATTGGAGCCACCATGCAGATAACAAAGGCTCAATGTACATTTAACACCTAATTATGCCTAGAACAAAGCTCTGATACCAAATATGTAACACATATTCATAATAAAGCTAATGGCACAACTTTGCATAGAAAGTTCGGAGTTGGACATCGATATACATAGATACAGCCAAAGTTCAGGAGCAGAAGTAAAGTTCTGCTTGCCATAAGCTAAATATTTTTAAGCCTGATAATAAAACTACAATTTATTTAATTACAACTCCAAATGTTTTTGGCAGCTAGAAGAGTCCACCTTACTCTAGGACGTTACTTTACTAATTTGAAACCACCAAAAATAGAGTGAGAATTGAAAATTCTCAGTAGATAATGATTAGTTCCAAAGCATTTGAACTATGATGGTTCCAGCCACGTCTTAGCTCGGAAATTCAATACGGCTACTATATCATAATCTCATCATATTACTTATAAGTATATCGTAATATTATAGGAATTAAATGCTAAAAAATATATGTTATACAATACATAAAGTGGCAAGCATTAATATGAATATAATCTATTTATTTTAATTTTCACTTTCTTTTGTCTGCTTGTCTCACACATATTCGAAGGTCTTTTCTTAGGGAATTCCCATTCTCTGTTGTTACTTTTAACATCATGATGACAAAGCGAGACTTCTACGCCATACTAACTAAGGCAGGTAACATAAAAGATTTTGCATCTTATCCCTCTACCTTTTGGTGGTTAGTGACAAATCTTAAATATCTTCTTTAAAATTTCTTACTTGCCATTATGCATAAATTCACAATAGATACACCAATATATAAACCCAAGCAATAATTAGAAATTAAATAAGAACTCAAATAACATAGAATAACAATAAACTTGGATAATGTACATAAATTCATCATATTTGAATTATCATAATAAATTAATAGTGTGATGTAACTTATGCAACAAAATAAATAAAAGTGCTCAGAATATAAATTCTTAAACTAAAAATAAATAAATTTATCGCATAGTAATTTAAATAATCAAACATAAAATTAAGCAAATAGAATAAACTGAATGATGTAAAAGATATAAATTAATTTATAATCTTAAAGTAAATAAAACGCATAAGGAGTGAAATAATATGAACTTAAATAATTAACATAATATCTCAATAATATTTTTCAAAGTATAGAATTACCAATTTTAAATATTAATTTATAAATGGATCGAATCTAAAATCATTTTCATTTAATTTTTTGAATCTTTGTTATCATGGTCCATATATCTGTCCTTGTCATCATGGCACCTTTAACGCATATTGGTTCTATCCTTTCGAGGATCACAACAATATTTATAAGTTAAGAGTCATCATAGTATCCATAAGTCAAGATATAAAATTCCAAATAAAGATATTGATAATTTAATTGCTTAATTTCATATATAATCAATTTTTTTTACTTATGCTTAGATATAATAATTTATCATTCATATTGGTCCCCTAGAGAAATTACAATAAAAATTGACAGCTCAAAATAATGTATTAGTATAAAAATAATATTATAATAATAATAAGCAATAGTATAAAAGAACATGATATAAATTACCTTGAAAGGATAAACAAAAATAAACAAAAATGATAATGAACAATAATATAAATTAATATTAGTGTAAATAACTTGGAATGATAAATAAACTATTTTACCATGATAAATAACAAGTGGTAATAATATAAAGGAACAGTAAATAAAATAACTTGGGATGATAAATAGAATAAATTGAAACAAGAGTAATATGGAGCAACTTTAATAAATAAAAGAACTAGGAACATAAAATAAAGTAAGGCAGTAAATAATACCGAGTGATAATGTAAAATAATATAACTTGCAATAGTAAATATAACCATGATTTTACTTCACAAATAATTTTATTATCTACTTTTAATAAAGACAACTAAAAATAATGTAGGTGCACTACACTTCTTTCCTTTCTCATCTGCTACCCCTCTCTCTATTTATCTCGTTTTCATTCATTCATTCTCTCTTTCTCTCTCTCTCTTTCCACCTAATCTTCCCTTTTTAGCGTTGCGCTCTTTGACACACACACAAAATCACTTTCTCACATTTTCACACACATACTTTTTCTTCTTTTTCTTGTTTACTATTAAACCTTTACTCCCCTCTATTTATAGGCAAATTTGAGGAAGTTGGAGGTTGGCCGTACATTTACGCACTGTCTATTTTCAACAATCATACTAATTATGTTAAGACTTTAATGTAATTTAACTTGACCTATTTGTTCATTTATATTATTATTATTATTATTATTATTTGTTTATCTTTTTTATAAAAATTTTAATATGTAGTACTATTTCTTATCATAACAGAGTAGTATATTTTGAAGTGGTTGTTGTTAGTTAGAGTCTTACTTTAAAAAGTTAATATCTATGACTTAATTATTGGATTTACCATTATTATTGCAAAAATTACCATAAAAATACTTTATGACTAAAGGAAATGTTACAATTCTCCCCTTCTTTTGGAAATTTTGTATTCAAAATTTACTAACTTGCTAGGAGTAACTCTGGATATGACTTCTTAATTTCGTCCTCCAATTCCCATGTTGCTTCCTCGTGTGACAATCCATTCCAAATTACTTTAACTAAAGGAATTTCCTTTCCTCTTAAGTGTTTGACCAATCTATTTATGATTTGCACTAGTTTAGTTTCAAAAGTCAAATCATCCCTTACTTGCATAGTTTCATATCCTATGAAATGTGAAAGGTCAAAATAATATTTTCTAAGTTGAGAGACATGGAAGACGATATGGATGTTTGAAATATTTGGGGGAAGTGCAATTTGATATACAACAGATCCTATTTTTTTAAGAATTTGGAATGGACAAATAAACTTTGGGTTTAGCGTTTTGGATTTGAGGGCTCAACCAATCCCAGTAGTTGGAGTGACTTTAAGGAAAACATGGTCCCCTTCTTTAAATTCTAGAGGTCTCCTTCTATGATTAGTATAGCTTTTCTGTCTATTTTGAGTAGTGAGTAATCTTTCCTTGATGAATTTGATCTTTTCTGTGGTCTGTTGCACCAAATCAAGTCCTAGTATGCTTTTTTCTATCCCACCTCAGACCAACGTAAGGGTAATCTACCCTTTCTACCATATAGAACTTCAAATAGTGCCATACATATATTGGAATGGTAACTATTGTTATAAGCAAACTCAATTAATGGTAGATGAGTATCCCAACTTCCTTGAAATACTAACACATAAACCCTAAGCATGTCCTATAAGGTTTGAATAGTCCTCTCTATTTGACCATCTGTTTGAGGGTGGTAAGCTAAACTAAAATGAAGTTTAGTACCTAAGGCTTCTTATAGTGCTACCCAAAACTTAGAGGTGAATCTAGGATCTGTAATAACTTACCAGACAAAATGCTATGCTTAGGTCATAATATGTCACCTGATAAGTATCACGTATGGGTGTTTGTTTATTTCGTTTCAATTCAATATTATTTGCCCATAGAAGAATTAGTTGTTCATTTATTTATTTATTTTGGTCGTAGAATGAACAAATGGATTTAACGTCATAACAGTAAAAAAATCCATGGAATAGACAGAACTACAGAAAACTACATCGTATATATACATGTAGATATCCATTACCAGAGTTTGCTAAAAAAAAACATAAAACAGTACAGGGTATAAAGATGAAGCCACCAGAACAAAATAAATTGACCTGTCTCTACAAAATAAAACCCTAGCTGGTCCCGACAAAACATTCTGTGTACTACAAAACTAAGCCTATGGCCTAAAAATGCCAAAAGAGGGCCACACTATACACCACCACTTGCTAGGCTAGATACTCTTCTAAATGGATTTCGAAGAAAGGAACCCATTCGCCATGTGGGCGTCTGCCGGAGCATAACCCTCATCTGGTGCAAAGGATGAAGAAGATGAACTCGCAGCCTCTGATAGGTCATCATCATCATCGAGGGAAATAAAAGGGACCTATTGGGGTGATGCCACCGGTGGTGCAGCTAGAGTTGCTGTTGTTGCTACTGGAGGTGGGGAGGGGCATGCCATATATATCAGAATAGCGATGTAGGATGCGGTAAGATCAAACAGTGGGAAAGTGAGTCGAACAGCAAAGTCTCTGCTAAAGAAGAAATAAAGACGAAAACGGCAACTACCAGCAATATATATAGAGTCCAGAACACGGTCAAGGTGAAAGTGCAGATCAGGAAACTCAAGGAAAGGAACGCTCGTCGTCGCGTGCTCCATGATCTGAGAATAACGCAGCAATATACAGTATGGTGAGAATTTAAAGAAATTCTCAGTAAGAATCCAATACCATGCTAATCTAACCTTGCCATCATTCCCAATTGTTTCGATTTTACTTAATTTAAAAAGGCGTAACATAACTATAATATTCTATTCAATTAATGTTATGGAAAACATAACCCGAAACAAAACTTAATTTTTCTTAATTTAACAAGAAGTATAACTAGACACGTATTCTAACATAGTTAGGGCAATAACCAAAATGTAAACAGTAATACAACACAAGGAATATATAAATAACCATGCAATTAACTTAGATTTTAGCAAACAGAGCATATATATGCAGTAATGGAAATGCACTTAGCTTTAGGGATCTTTCAACTCATGTGACTTATATTTTTCCACACTTAGCTTTACAGGATGGCCAAGTTTACTTTCCTCGACTTTCCGTCTGGTCTATTCCCCTTAACCTTACTCAGGGGCTAGCCCAAGTAATACGAAATATTTATAACCCTCATAAATTTCATGAACAGAACTAATTTACCTTAAATATCACATGCACAGATATATACTTCACAGATTATGTAAAATTTCTGCCGGGATTTCGGCAGTATAACAGATCAAGTTCACTTCCCCATAAATAGTGCTAGGTTACCAAAAAGATCAATCAGACAACAATACCAATATAAAGCCTCAAGCCTTTAGCATTTATATTAACAATATGACATTCTAACATAAATTGGGTTTTTTGCTACCTTTACTCAATTCTGCCTGCTTTTTTAAATTCCACCATAATTTCTATTTAATTTATTTAAACCTAAATTTTGGATAGATTAGAGTCCTATTTGTCCAGTTTTCAACCCTCTTGGTCCCATCTCATTTTGATATAAGTAGCTCAAGCTATTTGAAATTTACCTCGGTTTGCCCTACAACTAGTCAGAAATGCAACCTTAAAAGAAAAAATTCACTAAAATAGAAATCTAGGTGAACTCATACGAAACTTATACCAAATTAAAGCTAATAGGACAAGCTTTTATTTCCAACAAGTTTCATCTCATTTATAGAAGTGGAGCTTAAGTTATAAGCTCTTGAAGTTGACAAATCTAGGCTGCCCTATTCTAGTTCAATTTGGACTTACGGCAATTTCATAGAATTACTGGGAGCAATTGGGATTGAATCTAACTTTGAAATTTTTATGGGATGTTGCCCTATGTGTAAGCTTTCTAACACAATTTGTTGCACTCAATTTCGAGTTATGTGGGGTGAGTTACACCCTTCGAAACTCATACTGCTTAGAAGAGAACACATAATTCTTAGGTAAACTTTCAAAGTTCATAACTCACTTTGTAATGTCTATGGTTTAATTCTAGGTTCTTTCCTTCTAATGTGATATTGCTGCTGTATTTTTCCTCGTTGTAATCGATTACAAGGTCTCATAATCGATTACCAGGGACCATGACATATGACGACCAAGTTTTTTCTTTACGTAATCGATTACATAAGGCTGAATTGGTTTCCAGGGTTCTGCACGCTCCGTGGTAATCGATTACATAGGCTTGTAATTGATTATCAATTTTGGGTGTTAGGTAATTGATTACATAATCGATTACCAGGCGTCTATAAAGCCACCTGCAACAGTTTCTCTCTCATTTTTCTCGACATTTTCTCTCTCCTCTCCCTCGAACTCATCTCTTTCTCCCTCTAAACTCACCCAAACTTCATCTTAATCCTTCCTCATCAACTTATTTCACTTTAACCATTTATAAACATGCATTAAACACAAAAATCAGGTCCAACCATCATCAAATCTATCTCTTTGTCTCTCTACAACTCCATTGAAGACTTTGAAGTTTGAAGGGGGATGAATCCGCGAATCGACCCTTGCCTGCACCCTCATTGGCTTCCTTAGGGTAATTTCTAACATCTTTCCTCCTTCCTTTCATATAGATTTAGAATTCTTGTTGATTTGGAGGTTCAATCTTAAACCCTAGGTTAGATACTTTGGGAGTTGAGCATGATTAGGATAAATCCTTCATGTTAGAAGCTAATATACCATTATATGGTTATGGTTATGGTGCTAGATTGTTCTAAGGGATACCCTTCTTGCTCTGTGGTTCCGGTGTACCGATATCCTTTCATGAACTGGTGATCTGTGAGTAGATAGAATTCCTTTGTCTTGTTTATTGCCTTAAATTCATGTTATCTCTATAAATTTTTATGTTGAAATTGTTTTAGAAACTTCACATGAGTCAATGATGAATATTTGTAAGAAATGTTTGAAAATTAAGGCATGTTATATGATGAAAAAGGACTGAGAAAGTCTATGCAGGATCTGCCTACTAATGGCAGTAGATGTTAACCCTGGTGTACATTGAATTATGAATTTCATAGCCACTCAAGGGATGGTGCATGCCTGTTATTCACAGCCATACATATAGTGTGGTGCGTGCCTGATTATTCACAGCCACTCTAATAGTAGTGCATGCCTATTTACATGATTCACACGAAGGAATGGCCACCTAAGTGTGAATCCTAACAGATCATCCTATTAGATAATTCCTATGATTGTTAAATTGAATTGAAACTATAGTTTGCAAATGTGTATTGACTCATGAATTCAAAGGTGTCCTATCTCTCACTGAGTTTCATAAACTCACCCCGTGGCTATTCTAGCTTTTTCAGATACAGGTTCAGACTTAGGAGCCAATCCCCCTGCTCAGTAGTAGTTGACCTCCACTCTTGGTGAGCCCTTATAGATAAGGGCCTGGTTTGGTTATTCTATATTGTTTGGGAATCTTAGCATTGTAGCTCCATAGTACTACAGGTAGGGTCCAACCCTTGCTAGTTTGTAATAGTCTTAGTATGGTGGAATTATGTAACTGAATTGGTTGGATAAGTTGTGATAGAGTTATGTATTGGAATAGTATGGATAGTTACATTATGATGTGCATGTTTGGTTTGTTGAATTGTGCCTGATGGATTAAATATGTTGTGTGCTGGGGGGTGCATTCTGAAAATACCTAGATCCTCGATGAAAGAATGTGTTTGTTGATTGTGTAGGAGGAGTACTCTTATTTGGGAATTATCCTAAATATAGGGAAAACTCTGTCTGATTTTCGTGAAATATTCCTGTGAAAGGCTTGCTAGGGAACTTGTTTTATAAGCGTCGATCACAGCCTGGGTTAGGTCATGACAAAGAATACTAATCTAATGGCCTTATATTTTATATGGTTGAAAAGCCTTAAATGTCTAGTTTCATATAAAAATAAGTTCAATAAGTTTTGATGGCTAGATTTCGATCCGTACATGGCGAATGTACGGACGCTAAAGGGTTTCAGTCCAAACAGCATTCTGCTTCTTCCTATTCCCTAGTTTTCTCCTTCCAATTTCAATTTTAACTCACAGACCCAAGTTAAACCAACCATAAACCATCATCTACACCCAATATAGTATCAAAGAAATGGAGAAAGATGAAATCCTATACAGCTACAATCCATGAGAAATAAGAATAGAATTTGAAACCCTACCTTGAGCCCAAGCTTTGGGTCAAGAGAGTGAGTCTGGTGTGAGTATGGCTTGAAGAGATTGTGAAGAGGAGTGAAGGAGCTAAGAAAATGAAGAGGAAGGTAAGGGTATGGTGCCTTCCAAGTTCCAACTGTTGGAGTAAAGTAGAAGAAATGAGATTTTTTTGAGTTTGATGATTTAATTGATGAAAGTGACTCTTCTTCCTGCATTGGTGGATTTCTTTCTTTATTTCAATTTGATGTGGCTGCCCATTTTAAGGGCTGAGATTGAGCCATTTAAAGGGGTTGGGTAGCTGAATCTTAGCCTTCCAAACTACAGTCCTCACAGTATAATTTTTACTGATTCAATTCTTATAATTCGAAGTACGAATCTTTACCTATTTTTCTTAAACTGGCAAATGGTTACTAAATAGTCTTGGAAATTTTTTTCTATGCATCTATTCAAATTCCTCAAGTAAACTCTCCCTAATTATCTTCTGATTAACCCCTAATTAACCTTAATTAGATTTCAACTAAATCTTACTTATCCGATAAAACCAAATAAATCAATCAACAAAGTAAATTAAACATTTTGAAAATTTTTGGATGCTACAGGATCTCTATATGAAAGTATGCTTGTTGGTATCCTAAGCAATGTTACAATTTCCTGGATGTAAACTTGGGCCAACTTATACAATGGGCAACTAATCCTTATTGGCAAGATATGGGTTGACTTAGTTAATCTGTAGACTATCACCCATGCTGCATCATACCCTGAAGGAGTCTTAGGTAAGCCCACCACAAAATCCATTGAT
Source organism: Pterocarpus macrocarpus (assembly GCA_031439585.1). Taxonomy (NCBI): domain Eukaryota; kingdom Viridiplantae; phylum Streptophyta; class Magnoliopsida; order Fabales; family Fabaceae; genus Pterocarpus; species Pterocarpus macrocarpus. The sequence goes on from CM062514.1 coordinate 54,020,657, forward strand.
ATGCTATCCCATTTCCATTCAGGAATATCTAAAGGTTATAAGAGTCCAGCAGGTTTCTAATGCTTTATCTTAACCTTCTAACAAGTAAGACATCTAGTTACAAAACTAGCTATGTCTCACTCATCCCATTCCACCAAAACAATTTTCTAAGGCCTTGATACATCTTGGCTGCACCGGGATGCATAGTGAACTTACTATAATGTGCCTCAGATAAAATCTTATTCTTTAGCTCCTCATTATTGGGCACACATAGTTTTCCCTCATACGTCATAACTCCCTTGTCATTGATGTGAAAATGCTCAAGTTGCTTTGTTTGAAGCCTACCTTTTAAAGACTTTAGAAATTCATTACTTTTCTAGGCTGTCTTATCTGGTCTCTCAAATCACATTCTATTCTAAGTTCACTAGCATATATACAATGGGGTTTTAGAGACACTGAAATATTCATGTCTCTGAATTCTTCCACTAACTTATGCTCCTCTGTCATCATTAGAGACGTGTAGCGATTTTCTGCTTAACACATCAACGACCACATTAGCCTTGCCAGCATGATATTTCAATTCAAAATCATAGTCCTTTAAAAACTCTATCCACCTTCTGTGTCTCATATTTAATTCCTTTTGATAAAAAAGATATTTCAAACTCTTGTGGTCACTAAATACCTCAAACTTCATCCCATACAAATAATGTCTCTAGATTTTTAAGACAAGCACTACTGTAGCTAGCTCTAGGTCATGGGTTGGGTAATTCTATTCATGAAACCTAAGTTTCCTTAGAAGCATAAGCCACAACTCTTCCTTCTTGCATCAGCATATAGCCTAATCCTCCCTTGGACGCATCATAGTATACCACAAAATTTTTCTTAGGATTAGGAATTATTAAGACTGGAGTAGAAGTAAGCCTATTCTTTGACTCCTGAAAACTAGATTCACAAGTTGAATTCCATTCAAAAGGCAGATTTTTCCTAGTTAACCAAGTCAAAGGTAAAACAAGTTGAGAAAACCATTTAATGAACCTCCAATAATAACCCGCTAATCCCAGAAAACTCCTACCTTCAATAACTATCTTTGGCATTTCCCAGTGAACTACAGCTTCAACTTTACTTGGATCCACTGCTACTCCTTCTTGAGTGATCACATGGCCTAAGAATCTTACCTCACTTAACCAAAAGTCACATTTTGCTAACTTGGCATACAATTTCTTCTCCTTCAAGTTTTGCAACACTTCTCTAAGGTATTGTTTATGCTCCTCCCTCATCTTGGAATAGATGAGGATATCATCTATGGAGACACAAATTGGTCAAGGTAAGGCCTAAAGACTATTCATGCAATCCATGAATATTTCAAGAGCAATGGTAAGTCCAAAAGGCATCACAAGATATTCATAATGCTCGTACCTAGTCCTGAAGTCTATCTTAGGTATATCTTTTTGTTTCACTCTTATCTAATGGTATCTTGACCTCAAATCTATTTTGGAGAAGACTGAGGCTCCTAGCAGCTAATCCAACAGGTCATCTATCCTAAGGATTGGATACTTATTCTTGATTGTAACTTTATTCAACTGCCTATAGTCTATACATAACCTCATGCTTCCATCTTTTTTTTTTTTTTACTAAAAGAACAGGTGCCCCCCAAGGAGCGCACTTGGCCTAATGAATCCATTAGCTAGTAGTTCCTCAATTTGTTTCTTAAGTTCAATTAACTCTAAAGGAGATATTCTATAAGGTGTAAAGGATAAAGATCCTATTCCTGACACGAGATCAATGGAAAACTCAACCTCTCTTTTCAGGTAGGAGGTTCACTATATCAATGGGAAACACCTCTGGGAATTCACTTACTATAGGTATGCCATCTATTTCCTACTCGACCGCTAACTTTAAAGAATAAAGCAGAAACCCTTGAGCTCCTTCTGAGAGACACTTCTCTACTTGGGTGGCATTAAGGAATAAGGAATCAGAAGACTTTTGTTTATTGAGTGGGTCATTGGGAAAATAGGCAAGTCTTTTGGAACAATCTAGGAGCATGTCATTACTAGATAACCAATTCATTCCAATTATGATATCAATACCAGTCAAAGGCAAACAAACAAAGTCAATAACAAAAGATTTTCCTTCAATTAAAATAGGACAATGCAAATAGACTTGAGAAATAGAAACTTTTCCTCTTGTAGGAGTAGAGATTGCAAATCAAAAAATAAGGGAGACAAAGGTAAATTTAACTTCTTCACACAATCAATAGATATAAAGGAGTTCGTAGCTCCTTAATCAAACAATGCAATTAAGAGAGTATTTTTAAGAAAATATGCACCTTTGATCATATCAGACTGAGTTGCCTCTTCTCCACTTAGAGAGTGAATACTCTTCTTTTAATTTATGACCTAGGCACAGGATTGTTCAGCAGCTTTCTAGTGTTGCAATCCTTGGCATAGTGTCCTAGCTTCCCACATCGGTAGCAAATATTTTGGACAAAAAGACAAGATTTGGAGCCATGAAATTTTTCGCACTTACAACATGGAGGTAGAGATTCCCTAACTAGCATTTGCCTATCCTTCCCTGAGTTCAATTTACACTTAAAATTATTCTTCTTTTGCATTTCTACTACCCTTTTTCTTTTGAGAAAACTCTATCTTTCTCTCTCAAACTCCATCTCCAAGAAACTCTTTTCTGCTATCCTATACTTATTCACTAGAATGGCGAAGTCTTTGATTTCTAGGGTGGACATTTTCTCTCTTATCTCAGGCCTTAACCCCATTCAATTTTTGTCACCTTCCAATGACCGTTAGGGTTATTTTTCAAATAAGAGGAGAATTTGGAAAGTTCATCAAATTTGGCTACATATTGACCTATGGTCTTACCTCCTTATTTTAGTTAGATGAATTCAGCTTCTTTTTCATTCTTAACACTATCAAGAAAGTATTTATCAAAGAAAGTGGTTAAGAATACTTCGCAGGTAATGTCAGTCCCACTAGATTCTAACAGGTTTTTGGCACCTCTCCACCAGTGTTATGCTTCTTCTTCTAGCATATAGGTGGCAAAAACCATCTTTTGTGAATCTGCACATCCCATGATTGTAAACATTTTCTCTAATTGCATAACCCATTTTTTAGCTAAGACTGGATTGTAATCTCCAAGGAATGAGGGTGGTGTAGCCTTCCTAAATTGATTCATTGGTAATAAGGATCGACTATAAGGGCTTCTCCTAATGAGTTCCCACTTCCTTCACCATGGTTATTATAGTTCCTCTCTTAAACTCCTGCATGCGTTGCAGAATCATTCTATTGGATTCTACCTAGGTGATGACAGCTTCAGCTAGACCCTTAACAGCTCCCATGATCCCTGATAGAGTATCATTTGGTGTAGTCTGGACTATTGAGATCCCTTGTCCTTCTGGTATCATATAGTCTTACAAGTGCATAAATAACCCAATATTGGGTTGATCAGGCTCAATATTGTATAATTAGTGCATTGAGAATACTATAAGGCATGCAGAACACTTAACACCTAATTATGCCTAGAACGAAGCTCTAATACCAAAAATGTAACACTCATTCATAATAAAGCTAATGGCACAACTTTGCATAGAAAGTTCGAAGTTGGACATTAATATACATAGAGACAACACCAAATTTAGGAGCAGAAGTAAAGTTCTACTTGCCATAAGCTAAACATTTTTAAGCCCAATAATAAAACTATAATTTATTTAATTACAACTCCACATATTTTTGGTAGCTAGAAGAGTCCACCTTCCTCTAGGGCATTACTTGACTAATCTGAAACCACCAAAAATAGAGAGAGAATTGAAAAGTCTCCGTAAATAATGATTAGTTCTAAAGCATTTGAACTATGATGGTTCCAGACATATCTTAGCTTGGAAATTCTCATGGCTACTATATCATAATCTCATCACATTACTTATTAACGGATCATAATGTTATGGGCATTAAATACTTAAAAATATATGTTATGCAATACATAAAGTGGCAAGCATTAATATGAACATAATCTCTTTATTTTAATTTTCACTTTGTTTTGTTTGCTTGTCTCACAAATATTCGAAGGTCTTCTCTTAAGGAATTCCTATTCTCTGTTGTTACTTTTAACATCGTGACGATAATGCAAGACTTTTACGCCATACTAACCAAGGCAGATAACATAAAGGATCTTGCATCATATCCCTCTACCTTTTTTGTGGTTAGCGAAAAATCTTAAATATCTTCTTTAAAATTTCTTACTTGCCATTATGCATAAATTCACAATAGATATACCAATGTATAAACCCAAGCAATAATTAGAAATTAAATAAGAACTCAAATAACATAGAATAACAATAAACTTGGATAATATAAATAAATTCATCATATTTGAATGATCATAATAAATTAATAGTGTGATGTAACTTAAGCAATAAAATAAATAAAAGTGCTCAGAATATAAATTCTTAAACTGAAATTAAATAAATTTATCACATAGTAATTTAAATAATCAAACAAAAAATTGAGCAAATAGAATAAACTGAATGAAGTGTAAAAGATATAAATTAATTCATAATCTTAAAGTAAATAAAACGCATAAGGACTGAAATAATATGAACTTGAATAATTAACATAATATCTCAATAATATTTCTCAAAGTATAGAATTTCCAATTTTAAATCTTAATTTCTAAAGGAACCAAATCTAAAATCATTTTCATTCAATTTCTTTGAATCTTTCTAATCATGGTCCATATATCTGTCCTTGTTGTCATAGCATGTTTAACGCATATTAGTTCTATCCTTTTGAGGGTCAAAGTAATGTTCGTAAGTCAAGAGTCATCATAGTGTCCATAAGACAAGATATAAAATTCCAAGTAAAGGTATTGATAATTTAATTGCTTAAGTTCATATATAATCAATTTTTTTTGCTTATGCTTATATATAATAATTTATCGTTCATATTGGTCCCCTAGAGAAATTACTATAAAAATTGACAACTCAAAATAATGTATTAGTATAAAAACAATATTATAATAATAATAAGCAATAGTATAAAAGAATATCATATAAATTACCTTGAAAGGATAAATTAAAATAAATAGGAATAATAATGAGTAATAATATAAATTAACATTAGTGTAAATAACTTGGAATAATAAATAAACTATTTTACCATGATAAATAATAAGTAGCAATGATATAAAGGAACAGTAAATTAAATAATTTGGGGTGATAAATAGAATAAATTGAAACAAGAGTAATATTGAGCAACTTTAATAAATAAAAGAACTTGGAACATAAAATAAAAAAACTAAGGTAGTAAATAATACAGAGTAATAATGTAAAATAATTAAACTTGCAATAGTAAATATAGCCATGATTTTACTTCATAAATAATTTCATTATCTACTTCTAATAAAGACAACTGAAAATAATATAGGTGCATTATACTTCTTTCCTTTCTCGTCTGCTACCCCTCTCTCCCTTTCTCTCTTTTTCATTCTTTCTCTCTCTCTCTCTCCTTTTCTTTCTTTCCACCTAATCTTCCCTCTTTCATGTTGCACTCTTTGACACGCACACAAAATCACTTTCTCACTTTTTCACACACATACTTTTTCTTCTTTTTCTTGTTTATTGTAGAACCTTTACTCCCCTCTATTTATAGGCAAATTTGGGGAAGTTGGAGGTTGGTGGTACATTTACGCACTGTCTATTTTCAACAATCATACTAATTACGTTAAGACTTTTATGTAATTTAACTTGACTTATTTGTTCAGTTATATTATTATTATTGTTATTAATATTTGTTTATCTTTTCTGTAAAAATTTTAATATGTAGTACTATTTCTTATCATAATAGAGTAGTATATTTTGAAGTGGTTGTTGCTAGTTAGAGTCTTACTTTAAAAAGTTAATATCTATGACTTAATTATTGGATTTACAATTATTATGGCAAAAATTTCCGAAAAAATACTTTATGACTAAAGGGGATATTACAATTCTCCCCTCTTTTTAGAAATTTTGTCCCCAAAATTTACTAACCTGCTAAGAGTAACTCTGGATATGACTTCTTTATTTCATCTTCCAATTCCCATGCTGCTTCCTCGTGTGACTATCCATTCCAAACTACTTTAACTAAAGGAATTTCCTTTCCTTTTAAGTGCTTGACCAATCTATCTATGATTTGTACTAGTTTAGTTTCAAAAGTTAAATCATCTCTTATTTGTATCGTTTCATATCCTATGATGTGTGAAAGGTCAAAATAATATTTTCTAAGTTGAGAGAGATAGAAGATGTTATGGAGATTTGAAAGATTTGGAGGAAGTGCAATTTGATATGCAACAGATCCTATTTTTTTAAGAATTTGGAATGGACAAATAAACTTTGGGTTTATCCTTTTGGATATGAAGGCTCTACCAATCCTAGTAGTTGGAGTAACTTTAAGAAAAACATGGTCCCCTTCTTTAAATTTTTGTGATCAATATAGCTTTTCTGTTTACTTCAAGTAGTGAGCAATCCTTTCTTGATGAATTTGATCTTTTTTGTGGTCTATTGCACCAAATCAAGTCCTAGCAAGCTTTTTTCTCTCCCACCTCGAACCAACGTAAGGGTGATCTGCACTTTGTACCATACAGAGCTTCAAATGGTGCAATACATATACTGGAATGGTAACTATTGTTATAGGCAAACTCAATTAATGACAGATGAGTATCCCAACTTCCTTGAAATACTAATACACAAGCCCTAAGCATGTCCTCTAAGGTTTGAATAGTCCTTTTTGTTTGACCATCTGTTTGAGGGTGGTAAGCTGTACTAAAACGAAGTTTAGTACCTAAGGCTTCTTGTAGTGCTACCCAAAACTTAGAGTTGAATATAGGATCTGTAATAACTTACCGGACAAAATATTATGCTTAAGTCATAATATGCCACCTAATAAGTATCACATATAGGTGTTTGTTTTATTTTGTTTCAATTCAATATTGTTCGCCCACAGAAGAATTAGTTGTTCGTTTATTTATTTATTTTGGTCGTAGAATGAACAAATGGACTTAACGTCATAACAAAAAAAAAAATCCGTGGAACAAACAGAACTACAGAAAAAAAAACATCGTATATATACATGTAGATATCCATTATCAGAGTTTGCTAAAAAAAACAAAACATAAAACAGTACAGGGTATAAAGATGAGGCCGCCAAAACAAAACAAATTGACCTGTCTCTACAAAATAGAACCCTAGCTGGTACCGACAGGCCATTCTATGTACTACAAAACTAAGCCTATGGCCCAAAAATTCCAAAAGAGGACCACACTATACACCACCACCTGCTGGGCTAGATACTCCTCTAAATGGATTCCGAAGAAAGGAACCCATTTGCCATGCTAGCGTCCGCCAGAGCATAATCATCGCCTGGCGCAGAGGATGAAGAAGATGAACTCATAGCCTCTAACGGGTCATCATCGTCATCAAGGGAAATAAAAGGGACCTACAAGGGTGATGCCACCGGTGGTGCGGTTGGAGTTGCTATTACAGCTGTTGGAGGTGAGGAGGGGTGTGCCATATATATCGGAATAGCAACATAAGGTGTGGTAGGATCAAACAGTAGGTGAGTGAGCAGAACAGCGAAGTCTCTGCTGAAGAAGAAATAAAGATGGAAATGGCAACTACCAACAATATATACAAAGTCCAAAACAAGGTCGAGGTGAAACTGCAGATCAGGAAAGTCATGGAAAAGAATGCCCATCACCGCATGCTCCATGATCTGAGAATGACGCGGCAATATATAGTGGGGTGAGAATTTAAAGAAATTCTCAGTAGAAATCCAATACTATGCTAATCTGACCTCGCCGTCATTCCCAGTTGTTTCGATTTTACTTAGTTTAAAAGGGCGTAACATATCTATAATATTTTATTCAATTAATATTATGTAAAACATAACCCGAAACAAAACTTAATTTTTCTTAATATAACAGGAAGTATAACCAGCCACGTATTCTAACATAGTTAGGGCAATAACCAAAATGTAAACAGTAATACAACATAAGGAATATACAAATAACCATGCAATTAACTTAGAATTTAGCAAACAGAGTGTATATAAGCAATAATGGAAATGCACTTAGCTTTAGGGATCTTTCAACTCATGTGACTTATATTTTTCCACACTTGGTCCCCTAGGAGTTTTTGGCCATAATACTCCTGGGTAATAGTCTGTTTCTCAGGACCGATCTCGTTCCGATTCAAGATGGCTGGGTTTAGTTTCCAAGACTTTCTCACTGATCTATTCCCCTTAACCTTATTCAGGGGCTGACCCAAGTAATATGGAATCATTTATAACCCTCATAAATTTCATGAACAAAACTAATTTACCTTGAATATCACATATACAGATATATACTTCACAAATTATGTAAAATCTTTGCTGGGATTTCGGCAACATAACGGATCGAATTCGCTTTCCCATAAATAGTGCTATGTTACCAGAAAGATCAATTAAACAACAATACCAATATAAAGCCTCAAGCCTTTAGCATTTATATCAACAATAGGACATTCTAACGTAAATTGGGTTTTCTGCCACCTCTACTCAATTCTGCCTGATTTTGTAAATTCCACCATAATTTCTATTTAATTCATTTAGACCTAAATTTTGGCTAGATTAGAGTGCTATTTGTCTAATTTTCAACCCTTTTAGTCCCATCTCATTTTGATATAAGTAGCTCAAGCTATTTGAAATTTACCTTGGTCTGCCCTACAACTAGTCATAAATGCACCCTTAAAAGTAAAAATATACTAAAAATAGAAATCTAGGTGAAATCATATGAAAATTATACCAAATTAAAGCTAACAGGACAAACTTTTATTTCCGAAAGTTTCATCTCATTTGGATAAGTGGAGCTTGAGTTATAAGCTCTTGAAGTTGACAAATTTGGGCTGCCCTATTCTAGTCTAGTTTGGACTTAGGGCGACTTCATAGAATTACTGGGAGCAATTGGGATCAAATATAACTTTGAAATTTTTATGGGATGTTGCCCTATGTGTAAACTTTCTAACACAATTTGTTGCTCTAAATTTCGAGTTATGTAGGGTGAGTTACACCTTTCGAAATTCATACTGCTCAGGAGAGAACATAGAATTCTTAGGTAAATTTTAGAAGTTCATAACTCAATCAATACTAATTCAATGGCCTTATATTTTTATATAGTTGGAAAGCCCTAAATGTCTAGTTTCATATAAAAATAAGTTCAACAAGTTTTGATGGTTAGATTTCGATCTGTACATGGCGTACGTACGAATGCCGAAGGGTTTCACTCCAAACAGCATTATGCTTCTTCCTATTCCCTAGTTTTCTCCTTCCAACTTCAATTCTAACTCAAGACCCAAGTTAAACCAACCATAAACCATCATCTACACCCAATATAGCCTCACAAAAATGGAGAAAGATGAAATCCCATACAACTACAATTCATGAGAAATAAGAACAGAATTTGAAATCCTACCTTGAGGCCAAGCTTTGAGTCAAGAGAGTAAGTTGTGTGTGAGTGTGACTTGAAGAGATTGTGAAGGGGAGTGAAGGAGGTAAGAAAATGAAGAAGAAGGTGAGGGTATGGTGCCTTCCAAGTTCCAGCCGTAGGAGTAATGGAGAAGAAATGAGATTTTTTTGAGTTTGATGATTTATTTGATGAAAGTGACTCTTCTTCCCTCATTGGTAGATTTCTTTCTTTGTTTCAATTTGATGTGGCTGCCCATTTTAAGGGCTGAGATTGAGCCATTTAAAGGGGTTGGGTGGCTGAATCTTAGCCTTCCAAACTATGGTCCTCACAATATAATTTTTACTAATTCAATTCTTATAATTCGAAGTACCGAATCTTTACCAATTTCTCTCAAACCGGCAAATGGTTACTAAATAGTCCTGAAATTTTTTTTCTATGCATCTATTCAAATTCTTCAAGTAAAATCTCTGTAATTATCATCTAATTAACCCCTAATTAACCTTAATTAGATTTCAACTAAATCTTACTTATCCGATAAAACCGAATAAATCGATCAATAAGGTAAATTAAACATTCTAAAAATTTTCAGATGTTATAGGATCTCTATATGAAACTATACTTGTTGGTATCCTATGCAATCTTACAATTTCCTGGATGTAAACTTGGGCCAACTTATACAGTAGGCAACTGATCCTTATTGGCAAGATATGTGTTGACTTAATTAATCTGTCAACTATCACCCATGCTGCATCTTACCCTGAGGGAGTTTTAGATAATCCTACTACAAAATCCATTGATATGCTATCCCATTTCCACTTTCATTCAATAATATCTAAAGGTTGTAAGAGTCTTGTAGGTTTCTGATGTTCTATCTTAACCTTCTGACAGGTAAGACACCTAGCTACAAAACTAGCTATGTCTCGCTTCATCCCATTCCACCAAAACAATTTTGTAAGGCCTTGATACATCTTGGTTGCACCAAGATGCATAGTGAACTTACTATAATGTGCCTTAGATAAAATCTTATTCTTTAGCTCCTTATTATTAGGCATACATAGTCTTCCCTGATATGTTATAGCTCTCTTGACATTGATGTGAAAATGCTCAAGTTGCTTTGTTTGAAGCTTACCCTTTAAAAACTTTAGAAATTCATCACTTTCCTGGGCTTGTCTTATTTGGTCTCTCAAATCACATTCTATTCTAAGTTCACTAGCATATATACAATGGGGTTTTAGAGACACTGAATATTCATGTCTCTGAATTCCTCTCATAACTTATGCTCCTTTATTATAATTAGAGACATGTGTAGAGATTTTCTGCTCAATGCATCAGCGACCACATTAGCCTTGCCAGCATGATATTTCAATTCAAAATCATAATCCTTTAAAAACTCAATCCACCTTCTTTGTCTCATATTTAATTCGTTTTGATCAAAAAGATATTTCAAACTCTTGTAATCTCTAAATACCTCAAACTTCACCCCATACAAATAATGTCTTTAGACTTTTAAGGCAAACACTATTGCAACTAGCTCTAGGTCATGGGTTAGGTAATTCTCTTTATGAAACCTAAGTTGCCTAGAAACATAAGCCACAACTCTTCCTTCTTGCATCAACACACAACCCAATCCTCTCTTGGACGCATCATAGTATACCACAAAGCTTTTCTTAGGATTAGGAATTATTAAGACTGGAATAAAAGTAAGCCTATTCTTTAACTCCTGAAAACTAAATTCACAAGTTGAATTCCACTCAAAAGGTAGATTTTTCCTAATTAACCTAGTGTTAAGAGAACCCTTTAATGAATCTCCTATAGTAACTCATTAATTCCAAAAAAATTTTAACTTTAGTAATTGTCTTTGATATTTTTCAGTGAGCTACAACTTCAACTTTACTTGGATCCAAAATTACATTTCTTTGTTTAGTAGATCAATAAGCGAACGACATAAAAATTAATTTTATTTAAAAGTTATATTATAAAAGAATAAAATGAGACAATTATATTATTTATAAGTTATAAATTTTTGTTCCTCATTTTGCTCTAATTTTGGAGGAAAATAAAAATGTGCCTTTGAGAATAAAAGAGTGAGAATAAATTCTTTAAATTTCTTTTCTTTCCTATCGATATTTACACTATCAAATAAGGAAACGGATTTCCTTTTTCATTTTTTCCCCTTTTCTCTTATTGCCTATCTTTCAAATAGTGCAAGGGGATTTACTTTGGCAATCACCTAATTTTGGTTAGATTACCATACATTACCCCACACATGCATAATGCATTTAAATGTACGATGACAAATGGGCATTTATGGAAGTTAATGAAAAATTGGTCCATGACTCTTCCCATTTTGCTTTGATATGTGCATCATCATCATCAAATGGGGTCGTTCTCAGCACGGTCCAAAAAGTCAGTGCAGCGAAAACGGACGATCCGAAGAATACCCTTTTCATTTCTCTCTCTCTAGAATAATCATCTCCCATTTCTCAGTAAATTAGTAAGACAAAGCTCATTTCTCTATTTCACCATTTTCTCATCAATTCTCACAACTTCTCTCTCTGTAGTACACACAAAAATAACATATTTTTCACTTTCTGGGTTTTTTTTTATGTACTTAACGATCTTCAGGATCAGCTTCATCTTAATTTAAATGGGAATTTTCTAGATAAAACCCAGGTACCCCTTTTTTTTATTTTTTGTAAATGCTGTGTTCTCTCTGATTTGTTAGTTTTGTTTTCGTCTCTTTTTAGCTGAATTTTCTGACAATTCTCGTGTGATCATTTTTATTTTTTTTGGTTTTACAGAAAAGACCTGAAAACTGAAACAAAGAAATAAAAAAGGATAAAAAAATTCCCCTTTTGTTTTTGTTATTGTCCCTTGAGGATTATGGCTGTTGCTGAGAATGCAGGGGCCAAAATCGGTTCTTCAAGTCAAGATTTGGACAGCAGCAGTGTAGTGTCATCGGACTCAACTGTCCCAAACGAAGTGGAGAAACAACCGAAACCCAGACCAACTGGTTCCGTTGGAAACGGCGTAGAAACTGATCAGAATCTGAAAGGGGTGTTCGACCACCAGGATAGAGGAGTTCCGAGTACTGTTTCAGTCCCCAACGGAGATTTCAAGCCCCAAATGGGTCAGATGCGAAATGGGTATGACACAAACGGTGTCCAGGGGCAACAGATGGTGGTGAACAATGGTGGTGGTGGTGGTGGGTATGGGATTGGCCAGATGGGAAACGGAGTGAGGAATGGAGGTGAGGACGGAGGCGAGAGCTTCAAGCGCGATATGAGGGATTTAGCGGAGCTTTTGTCGAAATTGAACCCCATGGCTGAGGAGTTTGTGCCCCCATCACTTGCAAAGAATCATGGGTACTTGCCTGATGGCGGCGGGTTCGGCTACACCAACAATTTTCTACTCCCGGCTAATTATGGCAATGCTAATGGACACCCCAACCGAAGGGTATGAGTAAAATTTTGGTGGTTCCATTTCTTCTTTGTTTTAAGCTGAGTGATTGTTTTATTTATATTCCTTTGGAATAGAGGGTGATCTTTGGCGCAATGGTAAGGTTGCCGCCCTGTGATCTGGAGGTCACATGTTCAATTTCTGGAAATAGTCTCTTTATTTGCAGGGTAAGGCTATGTATATCTATACTCCCCAGACCTAACCAGGTGGGAGCCTTGTGCATTGGGCCTCCTGTTTTATTTATATTTCCTTGGAATATTAGCTTGGTCAAGTAAAGGATGAAAAATTATGTTGTTTGAATTTGGCCTGGAGTTGTGGTTCATTATGTTCCTGCTTGTTCCCAGCACTATGCTTCTAGCATGAAGATTATATTTTGGCTGAAGGTTTCGCTTTGGTTTATTACAATACTAATGTATTGCAGAGAAAGAATGGCTACAATCAGGGGAAGCAAAGAGCGAATCATAAAATAGAAATGGAGAAAAGGGAAGAGATGACTAGGAGGACTGTTTATGTGTCTGACATTGATCAACAGGTAAAAATTTCTATCTGGCCTGTCGATTCTCTCATTTCAGCTAGCTTGCAATGCTTGCCAGGTGTATTTACTTGGAAGGGTTGTTTTTGCTTTTCCCTTGTTGGCATCTAGGTCACTGAAGAGCAGCTGGCAGCTCTATTTCTTAGCTGTGGCCAGGTATATGTTATGTTTTGTTTATAATGTGTGTTTTTTTAGTGATAATGGTGGACCATGTTGTTGAATCAACTCCTTTTTTCATGGTCTGAAGGTTGTTGATTGCCGTGTATGTGGGGATCCAAATTCTATTCTTCGTTTTGCCTTCATCGAGTTTACAGATGAAGGTAACATCACTGCCAAATATATTTGCTTCATACGGTGTAAAGAATGACATTTCACTGTACTCACAGTGTTATGCCTGCAGATGGTGCAAGAGCTGCTTTGAACTTGTCTGGCACCATGCTTGGATATTACCCAGTGAGAGTGCTCCCTTCCAAAACTGCCATTGCACCAGTTAATCCATCATATTTGCCCAGGGTAATTATTTCTTAGAATGGCACCTAAAGCTATTAAAGCTGCCAGAGTCAGTTTTAGAAGATGATTGACAAGAGTGAGCTAATAAGTTTTCTCTTTCTGTATTGGATTTGTATTGGTTTTATATTTCTCAGTCTGAAGATGAAAGGGAGATGTGCTCAAGAACTATTTATTGCACAAATATCGACAAGAAGGTAGTTTCGGTTTAACCTTGTCTTATTATCTTGATGAGTGAAACTAGTTGGTCTTTTTCATGTCTGGTTTTGCTCCAAATATAGCTCGTAGTTCTTAAATTTTCCATTCTTGTTACTAATGCAGGTTACTCAAGCTGATGTCAAACTCTTCTTTGAATCTCTTTGTGGAGAGGTTTGTAGCTTTTCATGGAAACATGCTTATAGTGTTTGTTTTTGGTTCAATTTAGTATCTGATAATTTATATTATTTTGGTACATTTGTCTAGGTTCAACGCTTGAGGCTTCTTGGGGATTACCATCATTCGACTCGAATTGCATTTGTGGAGTTCACAATAGTAATTACTTCTTAACATCTTGACTTCTATATTTTTCATTTGAATCAACTCTGGTGTACTAAATACTTTTAGGTTATCGATCCATTTGTGAATTATAGCCCTTATATTGAGTGCTACTGGTTTTTATCCAACAAAAAACTATTGAGTGTTATTGGTTTTGCATTTATCATTCTAGAATAGAGTGAACTTTTCTCCCTTCCTCTCTCCTTTTTCTCCCTTGCTCCAAAAATGCATTCTGTTTGTGCTGCAAAATTTGATATCTCTCTTTGTTGCTTCTTTGGTTATGCTCCTCTTTCTCAAAATAATTATGCTTCCCAGCTTATGGTGGTTCATAGGAAATAATAACACCCACTAAAGCAGCTCCACAGCAGAACTTCACCCCTTTCTATAAAATTTTATAGATATGGTCCAACGGTCAGTTTTGTAAATATTTCACCGATCAAAAGTTGTTTAGTGGTGTAAGAATTGTTTTAACTTTTGCTGCTGTAACTTGATCCTGACTATATTTGTGTGTGTATGTATAAGATTAGTTAACACTCTTTGACATGAAAGTTTATGAGAATGATCTATGTTGTGTGAACTTTTATTCAACAGTGATTTCATGAGATGTTTATCCTATGGAAAGTTATTTAGAGGTGTAACTTTGTCATAACTCTTCTACGTATTATTTGCCAATTGCTAAATACATGTTTATTTGCCAATCAGTGGAAGTGGACCCAATCTCTGAACACAATGAGCTGAATTTGTAATTATAAATTTGTTCCTACAAAGTGAATCAGGTTAAAAGTATTTTCTTACCGGTTCATCTGTCAGTTGCACACCTGTTTACTGGGTAGTGATGTAATGCTACTTCAGGGTCCCCTCCTTTAGAAAGATTCGACACCACATCTTATGGGAGAAGGATGTTTGTGCTGTTCACACTTTTATTCAGTCGTGCAGTGTGGCTGTGTTGGGAATTACTATAATCTAGGCAGCTTACAGAGTTCATTAGTTGCTTGCTTGTGAATGTGTGCGGCATGGAGGTTCAAAATTGGACCATTGATGTGCATGCAATGGACATAGGTAGTTCTGTAAGGTGTAATTAGAGCTACCACAGGATGGAAGAGAGAGTGGGAGATGGCAAAGTGATATGCTATGCAGAAGGTGCTAAGAGGCAGTAGATGGTCTATGATCTGATACCTAAGTAGGTCCCTACCTTTAAGAGCCAAATAGATAAATATAGCTGTTGCTTGACTACCCATTTGAAGGTGGAAATTTACTTTTGGCCATCCAAGGACAGTGGTACTTAGGCTTACTTGCTAAGATACAATTAGATGTTAAGGAGTCATATACTGGGGACTTCTTGTTCAACTGCCTTGGTTTAGCCTTTTCTTTCATTATAGTCACACGTGCTTTAGCAGGCTTTCTTTGTATTGTGGGGCTATTAAGCTCACTGGAGCTTGTTGTGAACTTAGTTTAATCTAGTTTTAAAGAATGAATTTCAATTTGTATAGATAGATTTCGTTAAGTGTAGGACTTGCACTATAAAATAACTTCCCCGCACTCCATCTAACACAAATTTTATTTATTGAATAGGCTTAAGTTTCAGTCTTATGTTGTTCTGCTCGGTTAGTTGTGACTTTGAGTTGCTTGCATATTGTTTGGATCTGTTGCTTGTATAATGTGTTGTTTTTGTTTCATCTCTTGCTTCTTTCTGCAATGATCGAAATTGTTCTCTTCCTCCCTTATGATATTTTCAAATCCATTAGAGCTTTCACTTATTGAAATGTTACTTCTTTTACCTTTCTTTTTAGGTTTTTGTATTAGCTCTGTAGGGGCTTACATTTTATTCATATGATATGTCTGTAGGGTACCAACAAGGATTGGGTGTAGTAGAAGGGGCTAGTCCCCCACAACGTGGCGAACCATACTTCGAATCCCAGCTAGGACAAGTGTCCACATTTAGTGTCCAACTGTACCTCGAACAGGATTGCCTCTGGTGGAGGATACCTGTGGGGGGAAAAACTGATAAATCTATGGAGTTGGTTTTATTTTCCACTTGGGTGTTCTTGGGCCATTTGCCCCTAGAAAATGTGGTAGTGCAAAAAGGATTGCGTTGTTAATAAGCCTTATATCTCTGAAATTATAAATTCTTTTTATTTCTATTTCTTAGTTTAAATAGTTCGATGTTGTGGTTTAGGGTAGCACCTATAGATGGTAGAATTTTGCCTTAGGTGCCTTGGGCATACGTAGAAGGCATGTAAAAGTCACAGTAAGTAAAGTAAATCAGATAGAAAGTAGTCCAATAGCTAAAGATAGAGGAATACCTAATAAAGCTATATGTGAAACTGTTAAAAAAGATTTAAATTTTAATGGTTTGGATATAAACATGATTTATGACAGGACAGTGTCATTTGATTCATGTAGCCAACTCCACTTAGTGGGACAAGGCTTAGTTGTTGTTGTAGTAGTTCCATCTTGCGGTTGCAGCTAAACAGTAACACTTGTGTCCAAATATTTTTTGGTATCTAATGATTGTTTTTGTCGAAATTAACAGGCTGAAAGTGCAATTGCAGCCCTGAACTGTAGTGGTGTGATTTTGGGTTCACTGCCTATAAGGTCGGATTAACAGATTTCTCTTGATTTGAGCGTTGTCCTTATAAACTTTGATCTCTTTTCATATTACTGCAACTATCGTTATGTTTACTATGCAGGGTAAGTCCATCGAAGACACCAGTCCGGTCTCGCACTCCTCGTACTTCGATGCATTGACTCATCTTTCCATGTCTTTGGCCTTCATTGCTGCTCAGATATCCTTACATATATACATACAACAGATATTCCCTAAGGTACCTGTGGCGATTAGTGGTGGTTAAGTCCTTGCATTATGCTATCCTTGTTTCCCCCTTGGGAGTTATGGATATTGTGTTTAGTTTGTAGAGTTGGATAGGGCTTTGAGGATCTTAATGGCTTAAGTTATGATGCGCAATGTGACTGTTAATCTTGAAATATTCACTTCTATGGTTGGATGTTTCTAACAACTGGAATTTCCTGAAAGAAACTCGTTACAAAGCCTTCGTTCCTCATGAGCTGTTTATTTTGTTGCCCGCAATGGCTTTTGCATATTTCTTTCTCTCTTTGATGCCATCTCAGTTTGTGTCTTATCCCTTTGTCTTTGCTAATATGGATTAAATGTTTATTTTGCCATAATTGGAACCTCTCCATTAGGTTATGAGGAAATTGTCTTTTCCATGTGCTGCTTGTCTTCATCCTGCATGGCATTGCATGCCTATAATTAAACCACCAACACCGCCAGTAACACTGCTTGTACTGCTGCCCTTCTATTTTCAACACTTTTATAAGCATGCATTGGCTGTTACTAGTGGTGCGCTTCCCTCACCATTTTCCCCCACCAAACCATTAGGTGACTAACCCTATCACTCGTATTGATTACGTGGCACTTAATTAGTGTCACTTCAGTAGAGTGTCTAATATTACTTTTATATGTCTATTGTCACTTTTATCATGGAGTTATCATTTTGGAGGGGATTTTATTTAACCATTATCTTGAGATTGTCAAAGCAATTCTTAAGACTAACAAATTTTTGTCTAGTTTCTATAAAATCTTTTTCTTTGTTAATTAAAATAATTGTCTATTATTAATTCTTTATTGTCAATCAATTCTATTTAAATTTATTATTTTTTAAAAAATGTTTAACGATAATATTTTAATTTATTTAATATAATTACTTAGATTGAAATATTAAGTTGTTTCTATGAATATATTAATATAATATTTATCCAAATAATATAACTATTAGCATTTTAAAAAAAGACAACAATAAGTAATAGTGAATAATGAAGTGAATTGAAAAATCGAAATATATACAATACATATAGCAAGTGTTTTACTATTTACCCAACTTAATTGTTTTCGTGTAATATTTATAGAATATTAAAATATAAGTAAAACAGTTATTATGTCTAAATAAGTCGTGTGAATTGAAGAATTTAATTTAACTTCTAAGTTCTCTTTAAGATCAAGATAATGAATTTGTGTTGTAATTATATCCTTTTCTTATGTTTAAAAATTTAAATTTAATCTATTTTATTAATAAGTGCAAAATAAAAATCTTTTCACTCATTGCAAAGGAAAAAAAAAAATTAACTATTAAAATAATTTTTTAAAAATATTAATAATAAGTTTAAATAAAACTAAAAATGATAATCAATTACTACTTTAATTTTGACTAAATATGTATTTTAGTCTTTAAAAAAGTACATGTGATATCAGTTTACTTTCTAAAAGGTTTTTAATATTAAATATATTTCTAAAAGTTCAATGAGATATCATATTAATTATTAAAAGTTTTTGATATCAAATTATTTCCTAAAGGGAGCGTTTGATAAGAGATTTGAATTTTTATTTCATGGAATAATTTTTTTAGGTATGTGTTTTTTAGAGAATTTGGTAAACGGATTAAATTTTCGAGAATGTGTTGCACATTTCCAAAAATACCTTTGGTGGAAGGCGACAGTCGGCGAAGGATAACCAGTGATGAGTGGCAATATGTGACAATAAGGGTAATTTGGTTTTTTCTCAAGGGAAAATATTCTCATCTCATGGGGATATTGTAATCCCATATACGAGATAGAAACGTTTTGATGAGAATTTTAACCTAAAATCAATTTCAGGAATGCAATATTTTCGAGAATATTTTTCTAACTTTATACCAAATAAGGGAATGTTTTCACATTTTTAGGGAATTGAAAACATTCTTCTCTACCAAACGCCCCCCTAAAAGTTAAAATGTGATATTATTTTAATTTCTAAAATATGCATGTAACATTTATTTGATTTCTCTTTTTCCATAAATTAAGAGATTTATTTGATGTCACATGTACTTGATAGTGATTAAAGTAATGTCATATTTTAATTTTTAGAGACAAATTTGATGTCAAAAATTTTCAAAAAATAATGTGATATCAAATTGAATTTTTAAGGATCTATTTGAAATTAAAGATCTTCTAGAGATTAAAGTGATGACATGTGTTTTTTTTAGAGATTAAAATACATGTTTAGCCTTTAATTTTAAGCAAATCAAATGAAGGTTAGTTGAGTAGGACTGAAAGTAAATAAGTAGGAGGCGCTCTCCATTTCAGGGGCATGAGGGGCGACATATTGGAAGTCCTCATTTGCATTTCACCCCAAGTACGCTTAATGAATGAGATATATCTTGGCTTGCGTAACAACCTTGGCTTTGTTAATATGCATTGATCTATTCTACATCAAAATCAAAAGCAAGATTTCAATCTTGATTTCTGCAAAATAAATACGTCCAAATCCTGGAGGTTTGAGGAATCTTGGAATTTTTTTTTTTTTTGGCAAAAGTCAAAACCAGAACAATTTTTTCTTTTATTACACGAGGAACATTTTTGTGGTGAAATTTTTTTTTCTTTTTGTTAATGGAATGTGCACTGGAATCAATACTCGGGCAACATGCGCAGCTACCTATTATCTAGAAACCATAGTTACTAAACTCTCGAGTTAACTCTAAAACTCTTATGAATTTATGATTCTATTATATAAAAATGAGTTAACTCACGTATAAATTCATTTTTTTTATCAAACTTGTACAAGTTTAAGTAAACTTTAATAAAATTAGTAAATTCTCGATTTTACAAATGAAATTTAAAATTATATTTGATTTTGCTCTTCAAATATAAAATATTGGTCATTTTTATTATTACTTATTTATTTCATGTGATATATATTAGTTTTATTCAATTAATTTTATCTATTTATTATTATTTAATTATGTTTTGTTGAACTATAAGATAATATATGTATGGAATAAAGTATGATATAAAAATAAAGTCACATATTGGACTATATTTTATACTTTTTTCATTTATGTTGTTATAAAGTTACAATTGTTCAATATTAATAATAAAAATGTCATTTAATTATTAAAATATATTTTTAAGTAATATTTTTTAAAAATGTAAATTCTTACAAATTTACGAGTCGATTTTGCTAAAACTTCGCGAATTTACCTAAATTCTCAAGTTTGATAACTTTGCTAAAAATCATAGATATACAAATTGGCTCGAACTGGGCACTTGGGCTAGTGAATTAGCCAACTAGCCAGGCTGAGTAGCTCTATGATCAAACTTGTCTTAGAATCGGTGTGAGCTGGTCTAACTCGGCCGATTTTGGAGAAAACTTGGCCTGTTTAATCAAACCGGCAGGTCATACATATTTTTAAAAAAATTTAACCTTTTATAAAATTAATAGATGACTTTTCCAAATTATAATTTAACTATTTGGGTCTTAAAGTGAGGGTTACATTAAAGGCTTTAGTCATTTTATAACTAAATATTTAGCTTTTAACACCTCCACCATTTAATGTGGGAATAAAATAGTGGGAGTCATTTTATAACTATATATGTCTTTTAATTCCTCTACTATTTGATATGGGACTAAAATAGTGAGATGTAAGTTGTATGCAAATTATTTTTCTACATGGATTTTCAATGTAAATGACATATCTTTTATTTTATAATATATTTTTATATATTTATTTAATTATATCTTGTTGAACTAGTGATCCAATGACCCGATGCTTTGTCCGAGTTGAGTACCGAGTCAAGTTTTGTAACTATGCTGGAAACCATACAAGGATTTCACACAAAATGTTACAATTTAAAGGAAAAAGGTCAAGCACTTTAAAATTTAATAATATTGTCTAAAGTTGAGTATACTAGCTAATTCAGTCCTCATCGGCCTGATTGGCGACAGACCAAGAATAATGAGCCACACAGCCTACAAGCTAAATGGACTAAAAAAAATCCAGACCGTATCTGCCTGCATAACTTGCTAACTCGTGGGCTGACCTGAACCACAACTTCTTCTTCTTGTTTGTTCTTTTTTTGTAGCTAAAGTCTCATATCTAGAGAGCAAGTGGTTCCTCATCATCGGAATCTCTCCAAAGAAGTTCTTGTAGGCCAGACCAAGATGGTACAAGTAAAATAGCAATGTGACTTGTAACCAAAAAAAAAAAAGATGTCACTGTTGTTAGAAACTCACCACAAAACTGGCTGTGAAACAAAAATAACGGCTTCAAACTTTCTGAAAGCGTAACTGGCTGTAACTTCCATCCAACAATTAAATATTATTTACCAACCGAAAAAATAAAAATAAATATTATTTCGTTCCCAATTGTTCCATATGTTAGTTCTTTGCCAACAGACAATTTTCCACTCACTACACACCCAGAATTGCTTCGTGAAGAAACGCATTCGTACATTCATGAATATAAACGTCTATCCGTAATGCCTTCTTGCAATCACAAAATGCATCCAAATTTACCAATCATTATCATCTCTTATAACAAGGAAGAATAGATGCCTACTGTAATTTTGAGCAATGATACAAGTGATGATTTTGGTCCGAATGGTGAGAGATTGCATAATATGTTTGTTGACTTCTATTTTCATTTTTGTTGAATAGGTTTTTTTCCCTTATATCTAAATTAATTACGTGTTCAAATTTTCCTTTATTTATAGGTTTATGGAGAGACAATGAGAGCGAAGCGTGAATTTATTAAGGTACAGATTGTGTTTCGTAAAACGACGCATGAATCAATCGATCACAAGATGTATTTTGCATTTTGGTTTTAAGCGATTTTTTCTCTCCCCATTGATTACCACCACCTGTCTGATTGGTTAGAAACCAATTGTGACGCTCGACAAAAATAAATTCGTCCCATATAGCAACGCTTGTTAGGACAACGGACCATTTTCTTTTCTTTTTTTTACTATGAATTCAGTTACTAATGTACTTACAAATTTTGTTTTCTTCGACCCATACATGTTTCAAATTGAGGGTAATTCTTTGCACATAAAGGTACGGTAGTAAATCTAATTTTTATCTATTTTATACTGTCGATACCATAACTAATTGAAGATTAATGATGGGCTAATACATGACCCGAAATTGGGCCTAATTGGAGACTGAAATGGGCTAAAGGAAGTGGTTGGATCCAAGGCAAATGTTCATCAGCTGAGAAGTAATTTTAGGCTTAAAAAGGATGCATCAGCTGAAGGGAATAATGGGCCAAGAAGAATGATTAAACCCAATTGTTGAAGAAAATGAGGTAGTTGGAAGCTGGAGCCTTAATTGAGCAATGGTTACCACTAGCAAAGAACGTGGGTGCATGGAATTGAGTCGAGGAACATTATGTGTATGCAAATGGCTAAAACTTGGGAGGATATACAAGCCCATTCACATATAATAGAATAGGGACAATTGAGACACCATGCCACTTTGATTATTATCTTTTATTTCTTTGTCAATTGTACTTTGTGCATTATGTTATTTTCTTATTTTCATTGTTGAGATTCAGGCGTATATGAACTCTTAAGTTGATTAATGCAAGTTCTATTCCCATTTTAATTTTCGTTGGTCAGTCTTACTCAAAGACTTGCTCGTGACTCAATTGAGGAATCCATTTGCTAAGGGATAGAGTACCCTCCTTAACCTAAATTGCTTGAACATTGGTAATCTTTGGGAGTTTATTTTCATATAAGTTTTTTTTAGAGAAATTTAGCCGATTACATTTTTATCCAGCATAAAATTTGGCATGCCCAGTGGGACATCCAAGGTCAGATCAGTGAAAGTTTCCCGTTTCAAGGTTAGATCATATTTGGCATGTGAATCTAAGATTCGGGAAGGTCATCAATATGAGTTCAGCAAATCCAAATCCGGCCTCAAAGTAGAAAGCAGGGGGCAACCAGCTACGTACGTGGTTGCCTTGACTACACCCGAAGTGGTGACTTTAGAGGAGCCAAGCACAATTGCTACCTCCCCATCGCCTAAGGCCTCAGCAGGATCTCCTAATGTGTCTAGTTCAACTCAGACTAGATGCAAGGAAAGGCAGTCGATAGTAATATACGCATCTTTCATCAAATAGCAGATTGAAGCAGGAGTAAATGATCTGATGCGTGAAGTATCTAAGCAACTAGTTGAGAGAGTGCAACTAATGGTGTGAAATGAGATGTAGTTAGTTTAGCAACAGTAAAGGGAGATATCACAAGTCCAGGGCCATTCGGCTAAGGCCATGCATAAGAATGGGCTTAAAGCTGTTAATGAAGCAATAGCTTACATTGGGGGGTATCAAGGGCCCCAACTTGGCTAAGTGCAATTAATCAAAAGACCTCACAATGTGCCAAGGAACTTAGGACTCCTTTTTGGTAACACAGGTTCTTGGAGTAGCTCTAATAATAATTGGGACTAACTTGCATATACCAATCCTATTCCAACGGTTGATCTAGTGGTTCAAACAAGTTGGCCTTAAGGAGATATGCAATGGAATATTCACAATTCAGGAGCCAATACTCAGCTGATTGGGGGATATACGGCTTAGCCTATAGGATCATTTCAGCCTGTGTATGCACCACCACAAGTTTATTTCTCATAGCTAATGAATACGCCCCAAAATATATCCTCCACCTTATATGCAACCCCAAAATAGGGTGCATCAAGAAATCGAACAAGGGGCTAATCAGCAGGTAGCCTCTATTCAGCCTCAGTCGTATGCTGAGTCGAAAAGGGCTATACCTCAATTGACTGGCCCAAATATGACAGCCGAGTCTATGAGGAGGCATTTTGGTGTACAATTAAGACTTTTAGAGAGGCCAGTATATAGGAAACCATATCCATAATTGGTGGATACAATTCAATTCCCAAGAGGTTTTAGAAGTCCAGATTTTATTACATTTTCTAAAGAAGATAGCAACTCTACAATAGAGCACATCAGCCAATTCATAGCTTAGTGTGCTGAGGCTAGCCAGAATGATTTCCTAACATTGCAATTATTCCCTTTGTCTCTAACTGGGCCAGCATTCACCTAGTACTTATCATTACCACCAAATTCTGTACAAAGCTCGGCTGATACGAAATGACTATTCCATGACAGATTGTACAAGCCTCAGCTAGAGGCTTCTGTGGTAGATTTGTTGCATATTAAATAGCAAGCTAATGAGCTTGTGATAGAATTTTTGGAAAGATTTAGAAGAGTTAAAGGAAAATGTAGCATGCAATTACCTGAGGCTAAATGTTCCTCTATTGCCATGAATAATATGAATCCTCAGATGAAGGAGAAGCTGATCGTCTCATAGTATTGTGATTTGGCCCAACTTTCTTAGAAAGCATCTCAAGTAGAATAGTCCATAGTAGAGAAGGAACAAAGGAAAGCTAATAGAGTAAGGCCTAAAGGCTCTCAACTAGTTGCTGTGGTTGAATGTGACTCAACCAAGGAGGAATAGGGGATGAGAAAGGGACTATGCATGGAGAAATATGGCTGTCGAGTTATTGTGAGACAAGCCATATACTTGTCCTGCTCTTACCTCTGCTAAAGGAAAAGAGAAGATCAAAATTTAGAAGATGCAGGCATATCTGTTTGATATTTCAAAAGCAAATAAGATCTTTGACTTCTTAGTCAAAGACAAACAAATTAAGCTTTCAAAAAGACATAAGCTGCCTCTTGTAACATCCCCATATAATGTTATAGTTAATAATGAAAACGTCCTTGGGCAAACTTTTATTATTTACAGCCTTGCCCCTAAATATTTTTAAAAATGATATTTAGGTCCCTATATCAATTGAATTAGCAAAATAAGGTTTTAAACGAAGCAGAACCACGTAGTGGAAATGTAGAAACTCAATTCTTGGCCAATTGGGCCATGGAGGTGTCCACATGTGAAATGACGTGGGATGCCCCAGACTTGTTTAAAATTACGAAAATGCCATTAGCCATGGAAAACAGAAAACAAAAGGCCCTAAATTTGCAAAATATTTAAGTTACACCGTTAATCAATTTACTCGATTTTATTGAGTTTGTAAAGTTAATTAAAAGTTAATTAAAGGTTAACTAGGAGTTGATTAGAAGTTAATTAGAGAGATTAGGATTAAGAAGAATTAAAATAGACCTATAAAAACTCTTACAAAACTATTTAGTAATATTTTGCCGGTTTGAAGGAAATCATTAAAGATTTAGTATTTCAAACTATCAGAACCAAATCAATAGAATTATACACCCAAATTCTATGATTCTATGGCTGAATATTCAGCCACATACTCACCTAAGGGTGGCGCAAGGAGAGCCACCAAATGAAGAGGCTTAGCTAAAAATTGGCCACAAAGCTTACAACCAATTAAAACACAATTCTCCAACTACCTCATTAAAGCTTTTATAAGATTTTTCTTTCCTTTTCCTTCAGTAGAATTTCGTCCTCCCTCTTCCAGCAGGCTTCTCTCCTTCTTCTCTTCATCTTCTTTATCTCCTTCTTCCATTTTCAGCCTCCTTCAAGTCTTTTGTACCCATATCTTTCACTAGAACTCAAGGCTAGCTTGTTTTGCATCAAAATAAGGATAGTTCAAGAAATATTGGGGACAGCCAGAGGTTGCTATCAGACAAGGTTCGTTCAGGTAACAATAACAACTTATGAGTGTGGTGCTATGACTTAAGCATAATACTATACTTGGGAGGGTATTACATTTCTAATGGATCAAATTCGAAATATGAAGTACTACAAGTGGCACAATTCGTATTCATACTATACAAATAATTGTACTATTTTTTGTAACATTATTTAGAAGGCCTTGAAAGAAGGAAGGTTCAAACTTACAAATAAAAAAAAGGCTAGTATGACCATAGATACCAACCCTTTCCTTTAGCTACTATCAGTATGATTTCCATCTCAACTGAGAACAAACTTGCTAGGAAGGAGGCTTTATCTTCTCAACCTGGGTATTATTTTAAGTAAGTTTAGATGCCAAAGTCAATAGAGATCAAGGAAAATACCATAACCCTGAGTCACGACACCTTAAGGAAGAATGAAAGGAAAAAGTGGAGACTTAAATTTGAAAGAAGAATAGAGACTAGGGGACAATCTAGGCCACCTCGCAGAGCATATTTCAGAGGTTACACTTTCCTCAACAGAATGCTCAGCTGAGAAGAGGAAAGTATGAGTAAAGACAGGTCCCACAGATCTCAAACTACCAAGTGCTTAAGGATTCTAAACGAGCCATCGAAGTCAATTATAATTAAGAAAAATCTACTCGCAGAATTACTGTGAGGAATGGGGAAATGTTAAGAAGTGCTAGGATGATTAAACCAAAGGTAGAATCCAACAAGGGAAAATGGTTCTTGAACAAGTACTGTAAAGGAAAGCAGGCAAAATCACAACCAATTTAGTTGACTAAGATTCAAAAAAGAAAAATGTAGAGGAAGAAATGCATTCAAAGGATGAGAAATGGTAGCTATGTTAGACCAAGCCAAACATGTAGAAAGAGATGAAGTATCTAGCCCAAAGGTAGAAATCTTACAAGAAATCTAAGAGCATATCCAAATTCAGGATTGTGCTCAAACAGCTAAGACATCAGCTGAGAGAGTCCAAGGGATAGAGACTAAGTTGTTAGAAAATTGGATTGTTGAAATTATCAATGATGATGATTTGCTTATCTGATACACGATCTTCAAGATGATGGAAATTTAGTGGCTACCATAGGGGTTTTGCCTGCTAAATTTGTTGTGAAAGAGGATCAGCCCATACAATTAGATGGTGATGTCTTGGTAGCAGAAGCTATATGGGGTACTTTAGCCGATGATACAGATGCGGCAGGAGGTGAGTTGAAAAAGAAGAAATCAGATGACATAGAGGAACTCATTAGGTTTTTCAAACCCCAGTTGGCAAGGCATTTAAGGGCACTCTATGTAAAGGATTGTATTGATAGCAGGCTAATCAGCTAAGTGTTGATAGATGGTGGCACCATCATGAATGTCATGCTGTTGGGAATCTTGAGGAAGTTAGGCAAAACTTAGCGGGACATTAAAAAAGACCAATATGAAAATGACCAATTTCATAGGAGAATGCACAGATACTTTAGGACTCTACATTGTTAAACTAACAATGGGAACCAAAATATCCAACATTGTGTTTTTCGTTGTAAACACAAAACCAGGGTATTCTCTGCTTTTAGGGAGAGAATGGATCCATTCCAACATGTATGTTCCATCTATGTTCCATCAACAGCTGATGTTTTGGAATGATGGCAAAGTAGAAGTTGTGTTAGCTAATCAAAAACCTTTTTTAGCTGATGTGAAGGTGGTTAAAGCTACGTACTACACTCCTAAATTCCAGCCAATAACATGGTCTTCAAAGATCCCTCAGGATGCCATTCAGGCTGTGAATTTTACCAATCAAGGATTTAAGTTTGAGGTAAAGGTCGAGACACGGCTTGAGCAAGGAATTGTCAATGAATAGCAATGATATAGTGGCAAAAGATGTCCTACAATGACTGGCCTTGCATTTATCTAAGGCAACACTTGAGGAGCACCTTTTTCAGTAGGAATTACTCGAGAGGGACGAAGAATTTATGGGGTTGATGGATGGCAATGATCAGCTAACAGGGAAAGGAGATGGAAAAGATCAAGTAGTAGATCTAGTCATGCCACCTATCAGAAGGGAAGTTCCAAGTTTTGAATCTCAGGACCCTCTAATTGAAATCAACCTTAGGACCGTTGAAGAACCAAGGCAGACTAAAATTAGTGGTTTACTTAGTTAAGGTGAACAAGATCAAGTAGTTTAGTTGATAACCAAGTATAAAAATTATTCTGCTTGGAATTATCATGAAATGTCTGGATTGTCTAGAGAGCTAGTTGAGCACTAATTTGACATTAAAGAAGGATTTGGGCCATTCAAGCAACTGTCTAGAAGGCTCAATCCAAAATTATTGCCCAAGATAAAATAAGAGATTGAAAGGTTTTTGAAAGCAAGCTTTATCATAACAGCTAGATATGTATAGTGGCTTTTGAATATTGTTCCTGTAATTAAAAAGAATGGTCAAGGTAGGACATGTATAGATTTTTGTAATTTGAATTTAACTACCCCTAAGGACGAGTATGTTATGCTTATTTCGGACATGTTAGTTGATGCCACAACTAATAATGGAATTTTATCATTTATGGCTGGTTATTCTGAATATAGTCAGATCTACTTAGCTAAGGAGGATATACACAAAACTGTATTTCATTGCTATAGATTCATTGGCATTTTTGAGTGGGTGGTCATACCATTTGGTCTTAAGAATGCCAGGGCTACTTATCAAAGGATAATGAATTTAATTTTTCATGATTTAATTAGACAATGCATGGAGGTCTATATTGATGATGTGGTTGTGAAGTCGGTTGCTTTCCAAGGCCATTTGGCTCATTTAGAACATGCATTCCTCAGAATAAGGAAGCATTATCTAAAAATAAACCCTTCTAAGTGTGCTTTCGAAGTCTTGGCTGGTAACTTCCTTGGATTCTTAGTCCATTAGAAGGGAATTGAGGTGGATAAGAACAAAGTGAAGGTCATGTTGGAGGCAAGACCTCCAGTCAATAAAAAGGAATTGCAAAGTCTAATAGGCAAAATAAATTTCATGAGGAAGTTTTTTGCAAACTTGGCTGGCAAGCTAAAGGCCTTTTCACCTTTGCTAAGGCTTAAGTAAGTCGAGGCATTCATCTAGGGTAGTAAGCAGCAAAAGGCATTTGAACAAATCAAGTAATGCCTCACAACACCTCTAGTGCTAGTACTACCAATGGTAGCTTGTTAGTGCAAGACTCAGAGGATGGGACTAAGTAGGTAATATATTATTTGAGTAGGTTACTAAATGATGCTAAAACTAGATATACTTTAATAGAAAAGCTGTGTTTATCATTGTTTAATACATGTACGAAACTAGAGTACTATCTACTACCTAGGGAGGTGTTAGTTATTTGCAAAGTAGATATAGTCAAATATTTGCTAAATCGGCCAGTCCTTCAAGGAATATTGATGAAATAGGCCATCAAACTCAATGCATTTGCTCTAAACTATGTGCCATTAAAGGCTATGAAAGGATAGGTGCTAGCTGATTTTCTAGCACAACACCCTTGTATAGAATTGCAGAACCCATTACTCGAGTGTCAATCTTAAGCGCAAATTAAACCATGGATTCTCGCTTTTGATGGTTCAAAAAATCAGAAGAGGGTTGGGACAGGAGTAGTAATACTAGTCCTAAAAGAGTGGATAAGAAATTTATGTATCGACTGAATGTCTAATGTTCCAACAACCAAGCAGAGTACGAGGCTCTCATAATCGGCTTAAAATTGTTGAAATCCTCAGATGTGAACATTGTGCAAATTATGGGAGACTCACAATTGGTGGTCAACCAACTACTGGGAAAATGCAAGTACAATAGTCCAATATTGGAAAGATATCTTAAGGAAGCTAAAGGTTTATTGAAACATTTTTTCGATGTCATAATATCATATATCTTAAGAACATCTAATGAAGCAGCAAATGATTTAGCACAATATGCCTCTGGATATAAACTTATGATATCAAATGTCAACACTATGGAAAATGGTATGTAGCAATAATTAGTAGTCAACTGAGGGCATTAGACGATTGGAGACAAGAACTGATCTAATATTTTGCTTACCCATTGGTTCAGGTTGATTTCAAGCTTAAATAAAAAGCATTAAAATATGTATTGATTGATGGTGAGTTGTTCAAAAGAAGCCAAGAAGTTATTTTACAAAAATGCTTGAACAAGGAAGAGGCAATAAAAGTAATGGGGGAAGTCCATGAAGGTGTTTATGGAGCTCATAAATCTGGCTCTAATATGAAATGACTAATTTGTCAATATGGATATTATTGGCTAGCTATTACAGCCGATTACTTTGCTTATACTAAGGGCTGTGAAGCCTATCAACTACATGGGCCAATTCAAAGAGTGCCAACTAAGGAATTCCATGCTATTGTTAAACCTTTGCCATTTAGAGGTTAGGCAATGGACCTCATCGACAAAATATACCCTCTATATTTTAAAAGACATATCTTTATTATAGTAGCTACTGACTACTTCACAAAGTGGGTGGAAGCCTAGTTAATGACTAGTGTATCACAGGTTGATGTGATAAGATTTATTGAAAGGCAAATTAAATATCGATTTGGTATTCCAGAAGCTATAAGAACTAACCAAGGCACTATGTCCACAGTAGACAAGGTGAAATAGTTTGTATCAGAATATGGAATTAAGCTAATTCACTCATCACCTTATTATGCTCAAGCCCAGGTCAGGCCGAGGCAACCAATAAAGCTTAATTGACATGATTAAAAGAACCATCGATGACCAGCCGAGGAAGTGGCATGAAGCATTATCTAAGGTTCTTTGGGCATATAAGAATTCGAAAAACAAGGCTATAGGTTTAACTCCTTTTAGATTGACCTATGGCTAAGATGCAGTTTTGCCTATGGAAATAAATATTAAGTCATTAAGGGTGGCAAACCAAGTTGATTTGCAACCTAAAGAATATTCTCAGGCTATGTTTCAAGAGTTGGAATCAGCCGATGATTACAGGATCATGGCCTTTGAAAATGTTAAGATAAATAAAGAAAAGGTTGCAAGATTTTATAATAAGAAAGTGAAAGGGAAATAGTTTACCGAAGGTGATATTGCATGAAAAATAATTTTGCCTATTGGAACTAAAGATTCTGGATTTGGCAAATGGTTTCGTAATTGGGAAAGTTCTTACATTGTTAGCCAAATTATATATAGAGGAGCATGCAGATTGGTTGACATGAAAGGAAAAGAATTATCCAAAAGCATAAATGGTAAGTTTTTAAAAAGATATCATCCTTCTATTTGGGGAACTGTTCAAATTAGTTAAAAAGAAAAAGGAAAAGCCACAAGCCAGTTATCTAACTTAATAATATTCTGATTACAAATGAGAAAATAAGACCTTAAGCCTAACCAACATGATATGTGGAAGATGCATTTGTAGCTTTTGCTTTGGGTATCATCTAATAGGGCGTGGTCTTGTCCAACAGCCGATTCTACAACCATCTATTCTTGCAAAACTGCTGTTAATGCATCCCCAATAGTAGCTAAGATATTGTCCTGAATAGCTTCAGTCTGAGCTTAGGGACTGGAAGAGCAGAAGTTCCGCCCACATAGGGAATGAGTACTAAACCAGGAGATTGAATAGTTTCTTTGCAAAGTGTTAGGACATGTTAGAAAAGCTAAAAAGCCATAAGAAGCATGTGAAATAAACAAGAAAGATGATATAACTACCTAAAGAAGGCGGCAGCCGAGCTTCTTAGAATTTATGAAATATGGAAGTCCATAAAGCCTCAGCCTCAGTTAAACCTTTATTGCCCAACTCCAATGCATGTTCCAAGGGTTTTTGCTTTTCAGCAAGCAAGACAATTTTGCTGTCCAAAGACGTAGCTTGAGTATACAACTGAAGTCTTTGTGCATCTTCAGCCTTCATTTGTGCATTAATAGCGGCTAATTCTGGTTCTAGCATTCCCAATTCAGCCTACAACTTGGCAATCTCTTCATGGATTGACCTAATACAATCAGTCAACTAAGTCTGTCGATGTTGGTGTTGATCTCAGCTAGACTGCACAACTTGATACTGGGTCAAGTATGTACTCTGCTGAGCCTTGAGAGAAGCCAGCTCTTCTAAAGCTTTAAGGTTGTTGTCTTGGCGGGTCTTGTACATTTGATAATCTGGCAAGGCATCAGATAAGGTGAGTGCAATATCAACACAGGCTTGTCGAAGGGTAGGAGGAACATCAATTGCCTCGAATACCCTTAAAAGGGATCTTGCTAAGCGAGCAGAGATAGCAGAGTCAGTTGGAAAAGGTTTCTGTGACCCTTCTTCAATAAGTTGAAGATGTTGTTGCATAGGAGAAGAGCTACCACTTAGAGGTTGTGTGATAGGAGCATCGAAGTAGCTATCTAACTTTCCATCGGGCACTAGAGCTAGAGTAGCAGAAGGGGAAGCAAGATTCTGTTGAGGCAAAGTTCTTGTTTCTCCTAGATTCGGTTGAACCTTGTCAACTGCTGCAAGACTTCTCGACTGGGCAATAGGCTGATCATCAGTTGGAGTTGCAATAGCTGAGGGATTTGCTTGTATTGTAGCCGTGATGGGAGGATCTTGACCAATAACTTCAGTTGTACCCCTCTAATCCGGTTCTGGAAAGGCGGTTGGTCCACCATATTAGCTGATAAAGTAGTAGTGGAGGACACCGGCCAAGAAGCACTCCTAGATAATCTTTTGAGAAGACGTCCTTCTTCTTCTCCTTCCTCTTCTAACTCAGGGATAATAGCCTTCCTCTTTTGAGGTGTCAGCTTACCCAGTAGAAGAGGAGCAGGATAGTTCAACTCAGCTTTCTTCTTACTTCTTCTTTCTTTCAGCAAAACAAAAGTACAAATAATATTAGAGATTAAGTATTGGCTTTGTGGGAGTTGAGAAAAAGGCACTTACTCTTATAGAAAAGCTTATCTTATTCCAAAGCCTCAGTTGGAACCCTAAGGGGTGTAGCCAAAATGAGATTTCTTAGACTCCTTTTCCCAGTGGTTTTTGGCCTCGGCTAAGTAGGAACATGAGTCTCTACATCTATGATTTGAGGCTTTGCATCCCATGAAGAGAATGTTAGGTATTATTGAGTAAATGACAAGGGATCAGCTGAATTTAAAAAAAAAAAAAATTGAGATGTTTACCTTTGATGGTTAGGGATGTGGACTTAGGTGCTAGTTTGATGCTAGCTTGTGTAATTGCTTTGCTAGTGGTAAGCCAAGGAGGCTGAAAAGATCTACTATGGCTGCCACCAATTAGCTTTGATAGATAATGTTCAGGAAGGGAAGTGAATGCACTTGCAATAATGGACTTCCACCATTCAACATACTTTGAAGAAGTTCCAGGATTGACCATGAAGGGTTGGAATTGGAATCGAGCCAATTTGTTATCGTTGGAGGTCACAAGCTGATTTACCTTGAAAGGAAGAAGTGAGGGCTTGTCATTTAATCCTACTAGAGATGGACAGGGTGCTGGAATTCCTTAGATTAAACCAAATTACTGAGCAAAGCAATTTGGATTATAAGGCTCAGCCAGGATCTTATTGAAACAAGCATTTGGACGAACTCTATTTAGCAGGTCTCTATTAGTCAGGGCACTACTCTAATATAGAGCCATCTTGACCAATTCTTCATCAGAAGCTGTGAGCATGTCCAACTAAACCCAAGCAAGACCATAGGATCGGTACAGAAAAGGGCAAATTTCCAAATAAAGCTTGTGTTGCATCTTAAACAGCCGATTAACTACTTGGAAAGCCAAGAAGGTAGGGATAAGAACTATCTTGTAGCAGATATAGGGTGAGGCACCTTAGACTGGTTCAATGATAAAAGAGCAGTTGTGGTAGAATTCTAGCAAGTATTCGTTCATCTACAGGAATAAAAACTACATCGAACCAAGAATAGCTTTGTTTTCTTTGGCCTTTAACTGATTTATCCATAGTTTCATACCCTCATAAAATGAAGAAAGGAACAGAGCTCCTACTCTCATCGACCTACCAAAAATCATGGCCGAGGCATAATAGGAAAACTCATTCACTATAGATAAAGATTGGCTACAGAGGAAAAACTTGCAAAGCCAACAGAAGAGGAAGGCATTGTGTTTAATCTTACTCACAGCACCTTAAGCTTGTCAATTGTTTCCATATATTTTTTGTAAGCAATGGTCTCCCTAGAAACGAGAAACCGAGTTCCTCGAATCCTTCATCGTAATGGAAGGGGATGTCCTCTCCGACAATTGGTAGGCCCAACATGACGGCTACGTTAAACAAAGAAGGGGACATGATCCCAAAAGGGAAGAAAAACTGTTGATTGTGGAGTTCTAGAAGTTGAGGCAAGTGAGGAACATGTCCCTATTGGGGGAGAAGCTTAACTTGGAAAGCATAATGACATCATAGATTCCCCAGGTTTTTCGCTCTTCTCCCTACTGATATGCTACTCTATCTAGCCATTTGAGGTAGTCTTCATTTGGCTTAGGCCAGTAGCAAAGTTATTTTGGGCATCGGGAGATGGAAAACCAATCCTTGGCTATTAGGAGATTGAATTCATCAAGAAGGATGAAGGTTTCACTGATATGGGAAAATAAAGGATGCTCTATACAAATGGACCCAGAGTGTAATTATAGTGAGCTTGGTGATGAGGAATTAAAATCTCAGCTCTAGGCTCATCTTCTAAAGAAGAATCCCTGTCTAAGTAAGACAAAGAAGCTATTTGGATGGATTTCAACTTGCCAACAAGAGCCTTGAGAACTTAAGTGGATTGTTGGATCCTGTGATTTGATCATTATGGGGAATCAGTTGACAAATTAATTGAGAAGCTTTCAAAGCTTGATGAAGAAAAGCTCTCTAACGAATCACGAGTGGCAGCAATAAATGAAGTTCATTTTTAAAAAGACAAAAAAACATCAAATAAAAAAAATGAAATGGACTTTTTTGAAACATTAAAAAATGTTATCCATTGAGTCATTTATACGAATAAGAAAGATTATTCTTATTAAGAACTCAACGGGACCCCCTCGAATTTATCAAAAAAATAGTGGATTCCCGTTGAGTTCTTCTTACACGTTCATTTTGAAAACTCAATTCATCCGATTACTACAGGGATGAGCCCAATCCAGAATATGAACCATAAAAGAAAATACCAATTAAACCGATCATAGGAATACCAGTTATAGTACCTCTTATACCAAGAGGAATCCTTCTAGTAGTATCGGTCATTTATCCCGCTTTCCTCCACATTTGATCACGTAGTCATACTAGAGACATAAACAATCATAGATAATTATGAAATGATATCCTTCCGAATGGGATAAGAAATTTCCGAATACGTATTTACTATTTCCTTTTCTTCTATTAATT
Source organism: Pterocarpus macrocarpus (assembly GCA_031439585.1). Classification (NCBI taxonomy): domain Eukaryota; kingdom Viridiplantae; phylum Streptophyta; class Magnoliopsida; order Fabales; family Fabaceae; genus Pterocarpus; species Pterocarpus macrocarpus. The sequence goes on from CM062514.1 coordinate 54,055,941, forward strand.
GAAGAAATAATTTGAAAATAAAACAGCAAGTACAAAAATGAGTAATAACCCCCAGTAGAGACTGGTACAATTCAATTCAACATTTTGCTCGTTTGGGTTTGATTGTGTCGTAGCTCTATAATTCGGATTAGGTTTATCATTGGATGAACTGCATTGCTGATATTGATCCCAAAAAAAAGACGGTGGGTACCGCTACTCGGGTTTGCGAGTTTAAGTGTTCAGAAGATATTTTGGGGATGAAAAGCAAGAGATGAGCAAGAAAAGCTGGAAGCTTGCAATTGAGAAGAAGAATTTGAAAGGTTGTTAAGGAATGGAAGGAGAAGAAGCTGAATCGTGAGAAAAAGCAAGAGAAAATTTCACGTGGTGAAAGTGAAGGAACAGTAACAGTAATGATCTTTAATACATTACTTAGCTGAGTAAATAGCCGTTAGCTAGGTAATATATGGGGGGCATATGTTGGCACCTAATCAATTGAAGACTAATGATGGGCTGATAAATGACTTGAAATTAGGCCTGGCTAGCAGTTGAAATCGGCCAAAGGAAGTATTTGGATCAAAAACAAATATTCATCAACTGAGAAGTAATTTTGGGCTTAAAAGGGATGCACTAGCTGATGGGAATGATGGACCAAGAAGAATGATTAAGCCCAATAGTTGAAGAAAAGAAGGCAATTGGAGACTGGAGCTAAAATTGAGCAACAGTTACCACTAGTAAAGAACGTAGGTGCGTGGAATTGAGCCGAGGAACATTATGTGTATGCAAGTAGTGAAAACTTGGGAAGAATATAAAAGCCCATGCACACATGATCGAACAAGGACAATCGAGACCATGCCACTTTGATTATTAGTTTTTTTTTCTTTGTCAATTTTACTTTCAACATTATGTTATTTCCTTATTTTCATTGCTGAGATTCAAGCGTGTATGAACTCTTAAGTTGATTAATGCAAGTTCAACTCCCATTTTTATTTTCATCAATCGATCTTGCTCAAAGACTTACTCTTGTGAATCAATTGAGAAATCTGTTTATTAAGAGCCAAAGTACCCTCCTTAACCTAACTGAACATTGGTGATCTTTAGGAGTTTATTTTCGGATAATTTTTTTTAAAGAAATTTAACCAATTATATTTTTATCCAACATATGCTTTTTCTAATATTTTCTAAATTTTATAGTAAATATTTAGTTCTCGTATATTTTAACAAATTTCTAGTATATTTTAATAAATTTTTGCACATAATTTTATAAATGAGTCAGATGCAAGGTGATAGTAGGATCAAAATCCTAATCAACAATTATTCCAATCATAGTTTTGAAAACTAGACCGGATCGACTAGTTCAAATAGTTGAATCAGGAACCGACCAGGTATCCGATCCAAGAATAGCTATAAATTCGTTATTTTAAAAACCGTTTTTGAACCACTCGAATCAACCAAAAATCAGTAAACGGGACTAACCGATCTGGTTTATTAGGCTAGCCAATGTTTTTTTTCCCCAAAAAAAGACACAAAGAACCTCCCAAACCCACTGAGAGAGATGAAATAGAGGTTGAAATTACTCACCTACCCACCACTATGTCGTCGCCTCTCCTTCCCTCTGTCACGCCATGCCATGCTGTTATCCTTTATCCACTACCAATTGCAACAGCACAAACCCTCTGCGTTAGATCTGTGACCAAGAAGACCATCATCTTCCTCTTCTTGCTGAACCAGTGAGCATCATTGATGGATTTAAGTTGGAGGCCATATCCAGATCTAGGCCAACACCAAGTGCAACATGAGAAAGAAGGGGTGGTGCAACTTAGTGTATATAATCATGAGAAAGAAGGTGTGGCGCTGTATAGGTGAGAAAAGAAAGAAGGAAGTTGGATAATTAGGGATAAATTTTTATAAATTTTAATGGGCTTGTTATTGGACTATTTAGTTGGGATTTTAATGCTGCAATGTTTACTTTTATTGACATTATGCAACATAAATCCAAATTTGCAACCAAGAAAAATAATGCATCCAAATTTCGACCAAGAGAGAGCACGCACTCAAATTATATATATATATATATATATAGTCCAACCCCGATTGAACCAGTTTAACTAGTAAACTTGTGAATTAATGCCTTCTTCGATTTGATGCTTGGTCTGATTTTCAGAACCTTGATTCCAATCAATCAAAACAAGGATTCCTAACACAGGACATACATGGTAGCTAAGAAAAATAGAGAAGAGATCTCCATAAAAATTAAAGAGACACTACTGAACACAAATAGAGATGGGACATGCACGTTAAAGAGCTCTATTGTTCTATCTTATGCTGTGCCTGGTCTTCAAGCAAAAGCAGCTTATTTAAAGAGCCTTTACTACATGCAAAAAGATTAATGGAGCAAGGAATGTAACTGTTTCCGCCGTAGAAGAGTTTTCAGGAGCTTTGCACAAGAATTCGTTACTTTCGATCCTAAAGTAAATATGTTGTCTAATCATGGTTAAGTGTCTAACTGCTTTTTGTTAGCAGTTTTCTTTTATTATTTGCATTTCAGATAATCAACAAATATTTAATTCAAAAATGGAACTTACATGTGGGACATATCAAATGGTTTAAGTAACGACTATAGCTTTTTAGAGAGTTTATCCTGGTTTAGACCCCAAACCCCGGACTAAGTTGTTAGTATTAATCTAAGCAAGTAAAATTTGATCTAAGCAAAGTCCGCATGACATTTCACCATTGACAAGCATTCTAAGGCCATCTTTAAGCTCTGGTATCCCTTCCCCCAAAACGGCACACACCGGAAAGACGGGAACATCGTAGACCCTTCTCTTTAACTCATTATACACTTGGTCTGCACCTTCCTCATCAATCTTATTTGCCACTATCAAAGATGGCCTTTTGGATAAACCTTCCTGATGGTACTCAAGCTCAAGAATCAGGTCTTTCAGCTGTTCCCATGGTGGAATTCCCTTCCTTCCATCTAAAGCAGCAGCCAAGTCTACCACATAAGCCAGAACCTTTGTGCGTTCTATGTGGCGTAGAAATGCATGTCCAAGTCCACGATCTCGGTGTGCACCCTTTATAAGTCCAGGAATATCAGCCACAGTTATTGATAAATCATCATAGTTCAGGTTCCCCAAATTGGGTCTAAGAGTGGTGAAAGCGTAGGAACCAACACTAGGCTTGGCCCTTGATATGGCCCCTAGCAGAGTGCTTTTACCAGCATTTGGCATTCCTACAAAGCTAACATCAGCAATGCTCTTGAGTTCTAATATAAGTACAGTCTCAGAACCAGGCAAACCTGCACTCAGAGAGGAGAGATCACTGTCATAATCCTGAAGATTGAATATGTCTTGACAGGACCCAGCCTTTGTAGTCAAAGTCTTCCTTGAATCTTTGGACATAGACACATTGCCTAGACCACCCTCCCCTCCGTGAGCAACAATAATTTGTTGACGTTCTTCTGTTAATTCAACAACATTGTATAGTATCTCTTGTTTTTCCCCTGTATCCTCTGCACCGAGTTTGGGAGTTCTATTAGCAGTTGAAAGTTGAGAAAATTCATCCGTTGATGCAACTTGTCTTGATTTTACAGATTTCTCAACATTTGTTTTGGCAGCTTGTGATGAGGAGCAGCCAGCATGATGTATTGCTTTGACTTCTTCTGCACTCGTAACATTGGAGATAGAATTATCACTGCCAGGGTCAGAAAGATCATCAACAAGTGCACCAGGAATTTCCCAAGGATCGGCATCTGTCGAGGATTGAGTTTTGACTCTAGAAGGAATATCACCGCTAACAAGATGAAGTACAGTACCAACTGGGACATGGACAACCTACTAAAGAATATGTTTTTGGAATGAAATCACAATTCTGTATTGCACACAGATGGCCAAACAAAGAAAGGGGAATTATGAAACATTTTCCATGCAGAAAGAACAGATAAAGATCATTTACCTTATCCGCACCCCTGGTTCCTATCTTATTCTTTGATGATCCTTGTCCTCCTTTCTCAGCTATCTATGGAAAGACCAATACTGTCATTAATTTTTCAGACATGAAATTTCATCATTTCAGGGAAACTTGGTAGAAGAATAAGTGCATACTAGGTGGTGCTGCAAACCACTGAAGTCCCAAACACTTGGAGAGCATTCCAGAATCACATCACCGCCTCTGCCACCATTGCCACCTGCATTAAACACAGACAACAATGTACCATTGTCATCTGTTCCATTGTACTCTATCCAAATTTCTTAACATCAATTTGATAGTACTAAAGATACCACATTTCTGACTACAGAATAATCTAATCACATTCAAAGAATAGATGGCAACAGATATGTATTGTTTGTGTTTTTCTTACCAAGCATAGGTACAAATTATAATTGAAAATAGATCATTATATTTTGAAAGGAATCACAAAGGTAGACATCATAACTTTATAAAGAGAAAAGGAAACACACCATCAGGTCTGCCCAGGCGATCATGTCGGCTACGGCGAAAGCTGGAGCAACCATGACCACCATCTCCTCCTTTTGCGAATATCTTAAACTTGTCGATCATTTTTCTCTCCTACAAACCAAAATGGCCAAACCCCAACACAGTTACAAACAGGAAGTATATCACAATCAATGTGTAAATTTTTAAGCATTAAGCAAGTGGTACCCAAAAAAAAAGGGAAAAAAAAAAAAAGGGTTGAGCATCAACCTGCAAAGGAGCAAGCTTAGACTTCTTGTGAGGAGTATCCGAGTAACAAGAATAAAGTGTAAAAGACCATCTAGATATACATGTTTGTCTAAAAGCTTCTACAAGTCGCACAGATCTTGCTTGAAAGGCCAACATTTGTGGATGTTCAGTTATCAATAAATAAAAATGTAACTTTTTGAACTGGAACCAGGCTAGTCCTTTACACTCTGTTGAAGCTTCACACCTTCAAAAAAAGAAAATGCACGAAGAAGATGGAACTTGTATATTAGACCAACACTAAGCAAGTTATTTCATATAAAATTAGCCAAAAAAAGGTTTTATGCGTGGGATTTCTCTTTGCAGAAATTTCTGAAGCAAGTGTCATGCATGGCAAAATATCAAGTCTTTCTTTTTCTAATTTTTTTGGGGTGAACAGATTAGTCATTGGACCATCAATTTGAATCCTTTTCATCTAGGCACAAATCACCAATATGGCCAACTATAAATGCAGCTAAGAAAAATAAAAACAGGAGCTATGCAAAATAAAACAGGTAGAATAAATAATTGAAATAGCTTTAAAAGCTATAAGTGAAACACACAAAGGGCATGCAATAGAAGAAGATTACTCACAAATAACATCACACCCATTGCCCCTCAAATCAAGGGCAGTTGGTTGTGGAAGGATTCTAATATTGTCCTCGTGAGTTAATGACCATCATAGTCTTTGAATTTTAGCCATTGATTTTATTAATGAAAGGTTGAGATTGATTTGGATTAAAGGTTTGTTTAATATAAAGAGTAAATTAATTATATTTTAAGAATTACATAATAACTCAAAAATTGATTAAATTATAACTTTTTAACTTTAGTTTCCCATTCTACCCTCCCACCAACCCCACCCTCCACTGCAACAGCTCTCAAGGGAAACCTGCCGGATCCAAAAGGTCTGACAAGGGTAATGCTGCCAACTGACCTGCAAGAACATTAAGCAGCATTGTCTATCCTGAACATGAAGGCCCCATTATAGCTAATAACCTGTAATGAACTAATAGGCCCAATGGGCCCAAGAGTGCAGGGTGAGGAAACAGAGTGAGGCATGATCATTGTGGTATAATCTCTTTTCTCTCAGAATTCCTTTCCCTTCTTCCTGAATTCTTCACCTCTCTATGCGCTCTCTGGGATCTATTCGTTCTCATTCTCACTTAATTCACAGATTGGGAGTACTTCACAGCAGGAAGCTATTCTTGGTTGGTTATTGAGTACCCATTGTCAAGTGTCTGCAGTTATGGTTGACGAACTATCAGTTACTATTTCATAAATTCTGGAGCTGTAATTGCTGATAGATTGCAAATTCTGTTTCTGCGTTAAATTATCAAACACTGTTTCATAGCAAAAGAGTTTTACACGTTACATAACCTTCCAGGTTTTGCTTCTCCACTCACATTTTTCAGCAAAAACCTCATTTATTCATTTAACATCAAATTCCAACTATCAACAAAATGACAATTAGAACAGAAGACCAAAAACCGCACAGAGCAATAGAACTATTACAAAGGTTGAACCAACAAGTGTATGTAATTATATTCTCGATTTATCACCCACTGAAAATCAAAATAACCATACATATACAAGGCAAATAATCAAGTTTTTCCACTCTACAGAAGTGAATAAGTTTGCAGCAAAATATATCAGTAACCCATGCTCTCTGGGCAAACTCTGAAACATTTCCCCATACCTCACATATCTAACAATTGCAATGTTATGTGCTTCTCTCAGACATTTCATCAAACAGTTTTTCTTGCACAAACCACAACTCCAAATTTCAAGAACTGCAGCGTGCATAGCACACAACAATGGTTACAGTAAAGATAGTTTTATAAAAAATTTGCAGTTACTGCAAAGAAAGAATATTTAAAGGAATTTTTTTTTTTTTTTAAAAAAAGGGCATATGTGCACTTCTAAGCAAAAAGAGGGAGAAAAAAATCGAAAAGAAAAAGAAAAAAAGGAATACCGCTAAAAGAACTCTGCGAGTGAAGCAGATTAAACAGGGACGAAGAGGACAGCGACGAAGATGAAGGCGATAATGGAGGAGGTGTTCGAAACGGTGTCGTCGATGAAAACGCCGTGCGCGCGAGGCTGCTGCAAGAGGCACATTCGACGTGTACGTTGTTAGTTTAAGCCTTGGCCGATATATGTATAAATAATTTTTATTAATAATAATTTATTATTTTTTATTCATAATTTGTATATATTTATTAGAATAAATTATAAGATAATTGTTAAATACTTTATTTTTAATAGTTAAGAATATGAGTAATGGAGTAGTCTAATACCATATCTACTATTATAATAATTCAGAAGCATTACTTGAAAACTCCTATCAAGTGTCATCTTCAAAAGTATTCCCACAATTTTTTCAAATCAAAATGTTACTAAAAATGGAAAATTTTCAAACTTAATCCACATAACAAAATCTACTACTATAATAATTCAGAAGCAATACTTGAAAACTACTGCAAAGTGTCAGCTTCAAGAGCATTCCCACCATTTTTTCAATTCAAAATGTTACTAAAAATGGAAAATTTTCAAACTTAATCCACATAACAAAAATAAATATTAATAAAATTAATTTGCTAACTTCCTATTGGCTAAATTTTGAGCCACATTATTAGACATTCATCCACCATCTAGATTCCCTAAACCTTACTAATTGCTTTCTCAGTTTATTTTATCAATCTATCCTTTATCATTTGGCTTCTTTAACACGCTACTAAAAGCTTGCTAGACACTTATCAAAAGTCCTCTATCTTCATCCCAAAAATATGAAACCCTACCAAAGAGCTATTTCAAAAAGTTTTAAATTCAAGTGAGTCTGGTTGGAAATCCCTAAAGGTCTAGTTTTATATAAAAATATGTTCATGGCCAGATTGTGATCTGTACAAAACAAACGTATGGACGCCGTGAGTTTCTTACCCATACAGCATTCTGATTCTCTCTATTTTCCTAATCCCCTCGTCCTAACTTCAATTCTAACTCAAGACTTATGTTTAATCAGCCATAACCCATTAAATATATCCAATAGATCATCAGATAAATGAAGCAAAGTAGAATTCCAACCAGCCACAATCTATAGAAATCAAGAACAAAGGGTGAATCCTACCTTGATTTGGTAAAGTAACTAGTAAGGAAGAGGAATTCTTGAAGAATTAAGTTGATTGGAGCTCAAACACAAGGTAAAAGTGAGTAGCTGGATTCCTTCTCCCTTCCTTCTCTTAGACATAACATTAAGGAAGCAAGGAGAAAAAACTCTGGTGTTAATAATGTGGGTGGTTGAAGTCTTGAATTCTAATTGGTGGATTCTTCAAGTGGCTCACAATTGAGCCAACAAGGCTCTCTTTGTGAGGCTGATGTGCACCACTTTTAAGTGGCTATGTGGCTGAATTTTCAGCTACTTAACATAGGGTTTAAGGTGCGTAATTATATTGATTCGATTCTGACAATTTAAAATACCGAATCTCTACCGATTTCTTTCAAATCGGTAACAAGGTTCGAAAAATCTTTGTGAAGCTTTTCTATATGTTTATTCTAATTTATTCAACTCTAATCTTTTTAATTAATATCTAACTAATTTCTAATTAGCCTTTAATTGGCTTCCTATTAAATATCGGATTGATTTCTAATTAATTTCACTGATTCGTTAAAACCGAACAAATCGATTAAAACTATAGAATTTTTTGGGTGTTACATTTGCGAGTCAATTATAAGAAGAAAAATCAAGAGAATACTTAATCAAGATTAGATAATCTCTAATTAAGCAAGTTAGAACCTTAATAGCTTAATTAAGTATTAATCATCCTTAATTAGCTTAATTGAGTTTAATTAAGGATAATTAAGCTTAATCACAAGATTAATTTTTGTTAATCATGTTCTTGTGTATTAATCATTAATCCTTGCTTAATCATGTTAATTAAATTGTAAGAGCACTTAATCACATGATTAAATTCAAATTTAGTCAACTAGACAATAAAGCAAAGGTGAAGTCACTAAAGCACAAAAGCATAAGACAAGAGTGCTTTATGTAAGAAATTATACATGCTTTGTTCTTCCATCATCTAATTTGTCTCCCTAAACCTTAATTAGCACAAAATAACACAAAAATATCTCCTTCCACCCTATTCAAACTTACGGCCACACCAACAACACACACACACACACTCAGATTTTCATTTTTGTGTCTTCTCATTCTCTCTCTAAGACTCTCATCCTCTCACTTTTCTCTAAAACTCTCTTCTTCTTCTTCTTCTTCTTCTTCCATTCTCCACCTCCATAACCAAACCTTCTTCACTTAGCCCTTCAAAGATCACATCTTTTGGTCTTTGAAGAAGAGATTCAAACACTACAAGCTTCATTTTCAAAAGAACTCAAGAGTTCCCTCTTGGTTCATCTAAAACCGCCACCATCAACATTAAGGAGGAGCCATCATCTTCTTCATTTCTCCTTCAAGAACACGCCATTTTCAATGCTTAGGTAGTGATCTTCACTCTTTTATTTTGTTTACTCAAGAAAGCTTGAAGTTTGGTTTTTCTCATGACCAAAATCTTTAGGTGAAAACTTGAGAAAATCTTTCATATTTTTCATGAGCAAAAGTTTCTATTTTTGGTCAAATATGTTCATATTCTTGTTCATGAGTGTTCTTGAGTTTTTGAAAAGTTCCTTTCTTTAAGTGCCTTAAAGTTTCCATTTTCCTTTCTTGATGCATGAGATCTTGATATTTTTGGTGGTATTGGAGTTGAAAATTGTTTATCTTCCTATGATGATGCTTATGATTGGGGAAATTGTCACCTTTATTAATTTCTCTTGATTTGACATATTCTTGATGCATGCAATTTCAAAAAGTTTGCTTCTTGATGCATGAAAAACAGTGCAAGTTTTGGTGCCTTTATAAAGTCTTGTTTTGTTTTGTTTTGAAGACAAAAATACATATAAAAGTCTAAACTTTTTGAAATATGAAGCGCTTTAAGTTATAGCAATGATATCTTGTCACTATATGTCTTAAAAATCAAACCTTGAAGACAAGACCTTTTATAAAGTTTTAAACTTTAGTCAAGAATGAAATCTTTAAGTCATAGAAGTGTTGTTTTGCACCTTTAATTCATAAAGTTTAGATCTTGAGTCAAAGCAATGCATAAAGGTATTAACTTTTATAAAGATCAATACTTTCTACCTTTAAAGCTAATGTTTTATATTCTTAGTTCATAAAGTAGGAATCTTTTAGGCTTTAAGACAACCTTAAATCATAAAGTTGAGACCTTGATGGTCTTAGAATAAATAAAAGTGTCAACTTTCATAAAAAAACAAGACTTTTTAGTTTGAAAGTTAGTATCTTGTATCATTATTCCATAAAGATTTAATCTTTAAAGCAAAAGTATAATTTTAGAGGCACTTACTTTCATAAAGAATCAAACTTTATGATTACTTTATAAAGAATGATAACTTTTCTAATACTTAAGGTAAAACCTTGTTATGTTAATAATAAAAGCTTGAAACTTTGTAATTTGATTAAGTTAAAAATTGCCCTTGGTGATTAGTGAACATGGTGTTGTTGGATTCATGGGTGTGGTTATACGTTGTTATGACCCAAGGATTAGAGGGATCTCGAACTCCTTGGGAACAAAAGAATGATTAGGGTATCTGAGCATACCATGAACTTAGGAATCACGAAATACACTATTTCAAGGAAAGGAAACAATCATTTAACTTAGTTAATTTGGACAAGTGTTCCACAAGATATGTACTCAAGTAAAGAGTAATTTCACATGAGAACTAAGTAACTAAAAGACCATATACATATATTTTAATTATGTGATTTTCTCATGGATAACCACTGGAAATCATATGATGACTCATAAGATTCTTCATAAAGAATAACACAACTATAAACTCCTTTAGGGTATGGATGTATGGTGCCTTTGGGCATTATGAATGACAAGTTGATTGAGCTCTATCTCATGATTAAATGATTAGTGTAACGATATGAGATTGATATAATGGATTGTTGATTAAAGGTTTTATGGTTGTCACTTTGGGGAAGCTCCGGTCTAGCCATTATGCTGTCGGATTTCCGTCAAAATCATGGACTTAGTCATACCATTGCATGTGTCTAGCCAAAGAAGTATTATGCATATAAAGTATAATGATAAGAAAAGAAATCATGGGATTTGATCATTTAATCACTTCAGTAAGTGAAGTGAGAGATGGTGATCCACAAATACTCAAGGAACCTCTATGGAGGAAGCAAGGGTGACATGGAGGACCCTCCAACTTAGAAGCAACCAATATTGGCTTAATCTAATTTGGTTAGTACTGTGTGACAATGGTCATGAAATGAGCTCATGTCCAAAAACAGTCTATTTCAAAGGAAAAGAAAAGAATGTTAAGCATGTGCTAAGAATGAAAGTAAAGTTAAAATAGAACCATGGTTGAGTCTATGAGGTTGCATGTCAATGCATGTATTTATATTATCCATATGCATTAAGAATGTTTATTCTATGCTTTCGCATGTATATTTACTTATGATGTTATGCGTATGATGATTAAGTTTAAAAGCAACCGGCTTTGGGACTTAAGTTTTCAAAATCATTAAAAATTGAACCTATACATGTCCACTGTTTTCATAACTAAACCCGAAGTGGTTGGGATGATGACACAGTGTTTGTCTAGTCGCAATCCTACTGAGAAATTTAATATTTTTCACTCTTACGTTTCCGTGTCCTCTTCAGAGGATGCTAGTGTCGGGCATGGTGGTGATTTTCGTTGAGTTCCCAGTGATGCATTGGCACTTTGACCCGGTGCTGAATGCATCTGTGCTGACTGCTCAAGCATGCAGGTTTACATGTTCCATAGCCGCTAGTTCCGTGCACCTATGATGAGTCCATTTTTCTGCCCTCACGAGCCATTCGAGGACATTACTATGGATGATATCCATCCACCTTTTCATCCTTCGAGGTACCCAATGGATGGGGATTCCAACTCTGACACTCGGTTGACGCCGACTGCTTCAATAGAAAAGGATCCTTCTAAGTCATCATACCCGACTTATTCCCATGGGATCCTACCGTTCGGATCCATCTTAGCCTTTAGTGATTCGCTTATCTTCCAACTCTTAAACTTTGCTTGCTGGCCCAGCTCCACCCTCGATTCACGGTCGTGGGTTCATTTGTACCAGTGCTGTGCCTCATGGGTATGGGCATGCTCGAGGAGGAGGACGTGGCAATGTTGCTCCCGGTGGTTTCGAGAATGGTTTCGGGAACGGTTTCCTCCCGCTTGATAAGTGACGTAGTGATTGCATGCGGAGCTAAGCATAAGGATAGCCCTTTTTGGTTGTAGCTAAGGTTATCATTTTCTTTTGGCATGTATGAGTGGATGAGATTTCCTATGTATTCCTTTACAGATGTAATTGTTAGGTTTCTTTTGTAGGGTCGACAGTAGATATTGGACCCATTATATCACTATGTATGACTCTTGGTATTATTATATTAACTATAAATGGCTATGGATTGACTGTTATATTTATCTAAACTATTGTTACTCTTGTCGTTTCTGTTTATTTTATTCGCACTGTATGTATGAGTTTGCGATGTTTATATTATGCATTCACGATGCGCTCATGGCTCTCGATTTTCAAAAGAGTTTATTCATATTGTTCAAAAAAAAATTTATTCCTATTTTCATATAAAAGTAATTTCAAAGGTAATATTAGTTCCACAAGCAAAAGTAACAACTAGTAATTCTATAATATGACTTAAGCATGTGTGGAACTATTAGGGTGTTACAAAGATGGAGGGAATGGAGAAAAGAATGAAATGGAAGAAAGAAATGGAGAGTGAATGGTGTTACGGGGTGGCCGAAATTTTGCTTGGGCAAAGAAGGAAAATGGTGATGGCTTATATCCTAAGTTGGAAGACTGGAAAAGAAGGTGATTATTGGACATGAATGGCATTTTAATTTTTGTTAATTCTTGTATCATGTGGCTAGGATTTAGCTAACAAACATGGGTAAGGTGGCTAGTTTCTGGCCACATATTTTAGGGATTTAAACTAGTACTCATGTCATCTTGCAGTGTAAATTCCTATCAACTCGGTTTTTGCATCACAAGATACTGTAAACAAACCAATTCTCCTCAAACTAGCAAAATATTGCTATTTTGTCGACATAAAATTTTCTGCGAGGAAACTCAATTTCATCTAATCCTAATATATGTATTTCGATATTGGCTATTCGTATATCTATAATGTATCGAAACAAATTAGTTAACGTATTAGTCAAGCGCACTGTTCTTCGAGATGTTACACCCATGACTTATGAGAGCCAAGGGTATTTTGAGAATTTTACTTTAGGTATACAAATGAGTTAACAATAATATTAAAAGATTGATTTTATAATTTCATTGCCAATTAGAGATGAACCTAGTTAGTCGCACACAATAGGACATGTACCTGCCAAAAAGGAATTAATCTAATTAAGATAATTAATTAGAATTTAATTATCAAATTAGATTTGCAATTCAATTGTAGGGTTGCTAGCACATCCCAAAGTCAAGTCCAAAGTGAAGGTGGATCCTCATATGGAAAGTTTCTATATATGGAAAGTTGACAATTTAGAAACTTGTATTAGGGCATTTTGGTCTTCTCAATTTTAGGTTAATGTAAAATATGAGATGACTTATATATTAATATATGTTAATTTTTGGTGAATATAAAAAATTACATTGGCCTATTTAAAATAAGAATTATTTGAGAATTAATTCTATTTTAAAGAAGATTTTGGTTATTATGGGAATCAATTAGGAATTGATTATGGCATAAATTGTTAGCCCATATTTTGCACTTTTCAAAAGTGTAACCCTAGAGAAAAGAAAAAGGAAGGCCACAATTAATTAAAATAAATAGAGAAAGGAGGCTAAGGGTTATATATACAAGATAGAAACCTTTTGAGCGAACAACACCTCTCTCTTTTAGTTGAAAAGCCTCTAACACCGCCACCCACTCCACAGTCATCAGAGGTTCTCGTTTTTCAAGAGGGCAATGGGGAATGGACCTTGGATTAAGAAGAGGAGTTTCTTGGTAGATCGTGTTTTTGTGGACGAGCTAGAGGTTGTCCGATTGTGTGACTATGTGTTCGTAAGACGAACATCAAATTTCTATGGGACATTACTTCAAAAGGTAAATGTCTTGCACAATCTTTTATAGTTTCAGGTATTTGCGTTGTCTACATAACATGACGTGATACCAAACTCATGAGATATGATTTCACGAGTGTTTATTGATCCTATATGAATGTGTTCATGTGATGAAAAGTTTTTGTTTGCTCATTCAACTGCGTTTATCTATAGTTTTCTAACAGTGATATCAGAGCCACCCTGATTATTTCAGACACATTTTTTTGCCTTTGGTTTGATAAGAAAATTGTTCTTTTCAAGAGAAAAGTTCTAAGAATCGTCCAAGAAGGAGATCATGACTTTTACTTCTGCCACAATTTTAACAAGATTGGCTTTCTAGGATGTTTTGAAAAATAATTTTCTAATCAATCTTAAAACCATGGAATTTGATTTCATGGTATCTAAATATTTGATATTTAGAATATTATGAAAGAATGCCATCCATGTGATGCTCGCCATGTTTTTTGAAAATTTGACTCTTGGAAATATTATCTTTTCAATATATACTCCATGAAATTTGGATTCCATGATTACTAAATATTAGATATTTAGCAATTATGAAAGTATTCCATTTTGATACGTGACATGAATGGTAGAATATGCTTTTTCGAAATTGATAACTTAATCTGTGATATTTTGTTAGTTTCTGTTTCGCACAAAAATATTGGCTAGCCGAATGGGTTCAGAGTCAAGGGGTGCCAGGAAACTATTCCAAGATGACCAAGCGGCTTAGCTAGTACAAAACACAACCGATTCCCATGATCAGGTGATTAGTACCAAGAGAGGGACGCTGTCTCTCAACAAATGTGTTTCCAAACTACTCCAAAGAGCGTTTGGCAGGCAAATCAGCAAATCAAGTCACAAAAGAATATTGACAAACAACTGAAGGCTAATGACATGGATTGAAACTTAAACTGGCTGAAAGTAAACGAAGTGCAGTAAACAAAATGCGATAAAGAAATGCTGTAAAGTGCTGAAAAGTAAAGGCAAGGAATGTATAGTTCATAAAACATAAAGATAGATGTAAAGGAAACTTGTGTTTGATCCATTTATTTGGGGGATGGGTTTACAGATTGCGCTCAAGGCTATTTATACATATAAAAAACTTAATAGTTATCCTAAGGCATCTATTAACCACGTTCTCACACAAACATGGTCAGTAGACTTCCTCTTGGTAACTGCCTCGTAACCATCTTCCATATCTTCCTTAAGTGCACTCTTCTTAGCATAGTGGTAACTGCTTAAACTGCTCTTTGCCTTCCATATATCTCCCCATTTTCTGAACTAGAAATTGCCTTCCTCGGCTACTCCTACTTTCTAGGGAGTGGTTATAGACTTGGTCAAACTCCGACTCTCAGCTACTGAAGCACGTTCTTTCTCCAACCAAAGCCCAGAACTAATATGGATTACCAGTTGTTAGAAAGACCCAAAGCCTAATAGGAAATTCATGCCCTCGACTAACAACTACTGTCAACTGTCAGATGATGGCTATCGACTGATGGCTAAATTAGCCGTCGACTATCGGCTAGAACCCATATTAGCTGTCAAGTCTCAAAATAGGTGAATAAGAGTTCCTATAGGCGACTACACCTAGTTAGAATCCTAATCACAAAAGGCAAGGCAAAATAGAAAAATGGCCGAAATAATATCGAAATGGCCTTTTTTCAAGTCCAAAATGGCCTCAACCGGGTTAGCCCGATTGCCACATCGACGCTCTCATCTTTGGCTTTCAATAGATATGTAATAATGGTTATTTTGACACCCAAATCTCAGCCAATAGCCAATTGAAGTTTGGCCGAGCATTTTGGCCTATTTCAATCAACTTAAGTCGAGCAACATGTTCCGTGTTGGCCATCAGTCATTCGCCTATTCTTCAGCAAACTACTATCGGCTAAACCTGATTGAATACTGCCTTATTCAACTATTTCTCCTTAGCTGATATCTATCCTCAGCTAGTCGCAACTTTTTGGTGCTAATAGTTTGAAAATAGGCAATTATGTTATATAGGCAAATTTCATGATACAGATTTTTGTTTTTGAAATTGATAAAATGAGATTTGTGATATTTGGTTTTAATTTATTTTGGTAAAGTCATGAATGGGATTTGGTTAGTTTCAAAATTAAAAGGCAAGTTTTAAATATGAATATTTGAAATGTTATGTAATAGTTACAGATTATATTGAAGGCAAGTTTTAAATATATGATATTTGAAACAGTCATGTTGATGGCATAAAATCGAAATCTCCTTGTTTACTAGTGATTCCTTATTTGATCTTATTGCATGGGGTTGATTATGGACTTTAGGAAACCGATCTGATTGGTTTTATTTATGGGATGTAATTTATTTTGCAATGGGTTGTAATTTAATTTTAATTATTATTATTCATTGGGATGTAATTTTATTGATTTGAGTTAGAGGCTTTTTTAGAGAGCCCATTTTCTTTTATTTTGGCCTTGGTATGCCAAGGATAAATTCTTGTAATATACGAGATATCAAAGGAAAGGTGAAAGTGGTGGAGGCCCAAAGCCCAAGAAGGAAGTCCATGGAGATGGAGCCCAGTGGGAGCTTGAAGACTATTTAATTGCAATATTACCCCATTGGCCCTACCCAATCCTTGTGGTTAGGATTGATCCCATAGAAAGTCCATGATCATGCCTTTTATGTTTCCGTTTTGATATTATGGATGCATGTGATGTATGATCTACTGAATACGAATGCATGTGAAAAGTGAAACCAAAATAGGAATTAGGTTGCCCTAAGAAAATCTTCCAAATAAGATATTAAGTCTAAAATGGTATAGTTTTGGAAACTATGTCTAGGCTCTCCACTAAAACGTTAACAAAGAATTTTAACTGATTCCGTCGTTGGCTATGGTAACATAGAGCAGCGAACATTGGTTAATATATTTCTGCATTAATGTTCAAACATGAGATGTTTATAGATAGTTCATTACCAAGAATGGAAATACCTGAGGTAATTGATATCTAAGGTTTAGTAGGTTAAACTTAACTAAGTATAATGGGCCAAGAATGGATGTACCTAAGGTCCAAAGTACTATAAGCCAAATAAGATTAAGCTGTACGTAAGATATACTGAACAAGAGTTGTTCACTTATAGGATATTAATTCTCCAAGAGTGGATGTACTTGAGGAGGGTTAATATTTTATAGGAATTCAATCACCTACCAGGAATCTAACCTAACTAAGGTTCCCATTTCCTATTTTGGAAGTGTAGGATTTGAAAAATTAGTAGAAGATCATTTTAATTATAAGACCATGATCATTATGATGGATACATGTACCCTTACACTAATTTAATTTTGTTATTTCCTGCAATATTATCGAATATGAAATCTTTGAACCTTCTCGCTAGCATCTCAATATAAATAGGCTGATTAGGCCTAATTTTGTGGATTGGGTTCGCAAGTTGAAAATTCTCTTGAATTCAAAACGTATTGGATACATTCTAGACACTCCACAACCTGGTCCGTTGGTGGAAGAGCCACGATATAGGAAATAGATGCTTATAATAAATGGCAATTCGATGACATGCAAGCATGATGTTAAATGCTAGCTTCTATGACTAATAGGTTGCACAAGCAATATGAAAACATGAAAATTGCAAGTGAGGTTTTGCTGCACCTTAAAGAATTATATGATGAGCAAAGCAGGTCTGCTAGATATGAGATATCTAAGTAATTATTCCAAGTTAAAATACCAAAAGGGTCTAATGTAGGAGCTTATGAGCAAGGGATGATCAGGCTGATTAAGCAGCTTGAGAATCTTGATGTTCTACATGGATTTTAACCTCGATTTGGATTTTATCCTTCAGTCACTCCCAGAATCATTCTCTTAGTTCATTGTGAATTTTCACATGAACAAGATAGAATGTATGCTTGCTAATCTACACAACATGTTGGTCACAGCCCAAAAGGCTATGACCAGCAAACGAAAAGAAAAGCTTCTTGTGGCTTTTACTTCTAGTAAGACTAAGAAGAAGAATGATGTTATTAATGAATGTTATTAAGCAAGAATGAAAACAAAAGTTCTTGCTTCTTTGCAGGAACTAGCAAGTAATAGGGTCCTCAAGAGGAATAATGTGACCTTGAACATAGGCAATGGAGCAAGTGTCGCGACCAAAGTTGTGGGTTCAAATTCTTTATTATTAATGGATAATCATGCTATGTTTTTGGATCATGTATTGGTTTTACCAAATGCTTATCGCAACATTATCTCGGTTTCTAGTTTCACTAAAATTGGTTATTATTTTGATTTTAAAGATAATGTTTGCAACATTTATTTTGGAAATAATGTTGTTGGAGTTGGTTACTTGCATGATGGGCTTTATTACTTGAGCACCAAAAACAAAAGCATCTACTAGGATTGTCAAAATGAATGCTATATCTAATTCAACCCTTAGTCTCAAACAACTTTGGCACCTAAGACTAAGTCACGTTGCAGAGGATAGGATAAACAAGTTGGAGAAGATGGGATTATTAGTTCCTTTGGGTTCTGAACCCACTCCTACTTGTGAATCATGTCTCCAAGACAAAATGACTCGGTTTCTATTTGTGGGACAAATGGAAAAGGCTAAGGAAGTTTTAGACCTTGTGTATGGTGATGTGTAAGGCCCATTCAATGCAATGGCTAAAGGTGGATATCACTACTTCATAACCTTTATTGATGATTTATCTAGGTATGGGTATGTTTATCTTATGAAGAATAAACACGAATCCTTTGAAAAGTTCAAGGAATTCAAATCAGAAGTAGAGAAACAAATAGGAAAGCACATCAAAGTTCTTCGATCCGATCGAGGAGGAGTGTACTTAAATACTGATGAATTTCTAAAATTACATTACATTATTTTCCAATGCACCCCTCCAAGAACAACACAATTAAATGGTGTTTCTGAAAGGAGAAATAGTACATTATTAAATATGGTGCAGTCTATGATGAGTTATACAGATCTTCCTATCTCCTTTTGGGGATATGCATTGCATACTACTTTCTATATTCTAAATAGAATCCCATCTAAGTTAGTCCCTACTACTTTATTCGAGATATGGAAGTGTAAGAAACCTAGTCTTAAACATGTTAAGATTTGGGGTTGTCCAGCATTCATTAAGAAGTTGAACATTGACAATTGGAAACTCGGTCCCTAAAAGGCAAGTTTGTTGGGTATCCAAACTATAGCTTTGGATATTATTTCTATCTTCCTACTGAACAAAGAGTTGTTATCAGTAGAGATGCTATTTTTCTTGAAAAAGAGTTTGTTCAAGAAGGAGGCATAGGAAGGGAAATAAAATTAGATGAGGAGTCATTGGCCCAACAAATCGATCAAGTGTCTGAACTAATGGATATTGATCAACCAGTGAAAGTGTAACACCCTTTATCATGTGCGCCATGCTCGAGTCACGGAGTTATATTAAGAGGTTGCTATTGTGCTATGATATATTAAAAATAAGGAAAATATAATATATGGCCCTCTAACTGTATACTTTATTACTGAATAATAGCTCATAATTTTCCAAGTTACTGATACATATAAAATAAAATAATTACAATTTAAAAGAAATCGTAACTAACATTATGCGCAAAACTTGGTTTCCACTAGTCGTTAGCTGGCTTCAATAGTTCCTCGGTGTAGCTCGCGCACGGGTCTTGCACTATGAATGTCCCCATATTCTGCCTTGTACTTGAATTCCAGCTTAGGTACTAGAATGTTTACGGGAAGAAAAAAAACACATATAGGAAGTGAGAACCTAAGGTTCCCAGTAGGTAAACATGACCCACTAATTGTACAGGGTGTCATTATAAACATTCCAGCCGCTTCGATTTATTATGAAAAAGGTGAACATGTTATATAAATTGTTTAGTTTTATAGTTCAAAAACATATTGTCTGATGTAGAGTTCATTTTATTCATACACTTCCTATATATGGATGAATGTAATTAAACTCTTGATAAGCAGATAAAGGAATCGAGCCATATAGCAGACTAAAGAACAGATAAATAATGTGCACATGTGAATGCAGCAGCACTCTTGATGCAAATGCCTTTGTTTTATTTTAACTTTCTTTACCTTCGTTCCTTGGCACTCCTAGGCGTTACGTATTGCCGTCCCTAGGGTGTGTCCTTCACTTTCATCTTGCCTTTCTGTACTTGGTCCCCTGGAGGTGAATAGCCTATTTCACTCCTGGAAAATAGCTTGCTTCTCAAGTCCAAACTTATACCTATATATAAGTGACAGGTTTACTTTCCTTGATACTTACACCAGTCTATTCCCCTTAAATCTGGTCGGGCATTAGCCCAAGCCTTAGACAGTACCGCTTTGGCCCACGCTAGTTGGGTTTTGCCATGCCTCACATGCTCATACTAGTTGGGTCTCTACCATGCCCCATGTACTCACGCTAATTGGGTCTATGCCATGCCTCACATGGAAGCATTGGCACGTCCCTTTACAAGTGCTTATAGTTTTCATTATTCCTTTCCATATCTTATCATGCATGTAGATACTTTTTGTATTCATGTCTATGTTTCATGTCATGTGTCTCATCCCACATTTTAAACATAATTGCATGCATTCTTTCAAGCAAATAGAATTCACATAGCCTTTATATCATGATCAAATTAACATGAATGACATGTGTGCTTGCATATATAACATATTATGTGAATAAATTCTGCCGAAATTTCGATAGCATAACGGATCAGATCCGTTTCCTAGTGAATAGTGCCAACTTAAAACAGGCAGCTAGTCACAATAGCAGAACCAATATAATATATCAACATTTCAGCAATAACATGGATTTTGCAATCATTCAAACTTCAATTGAATTTCATACATGTACTAAGGTATACAAAACCTTCAATTTGGAAATTTTGCTACCCTCATTCAATTCTGCTCAATTTTGTAATTTATACCATAATTTCTACTTAATTTGTTTAAATATGAATTTTTGCTATGTTGGAGTGTTATGTGTCTAGTTTTTAATCTCTTTAGTCCTATTAAGTTTTGATAAATATAACTCAAGTTATTAAGATTTAACCTAGGTTTGCCCTGTTGTTAGGTAGAATTGGGTGCTAAAGAGTAAAAATCCACCAAAATTAGGAATCTTATTGGATTCATACGAAACTATATCATTTTAAATTTGACTGAACTAGCTTTCATTTCCAAAAGTTTCATTTCTTTTGAATAAGCAAAGCTTAAGCTATGATCTCTTAAAGTTGGTTAACTTGAGCTGCCCTATTCTAGCCTAGTTAGGACATAGGGCAACTTCAATGATTATTGCTTTATACTTCAGCTTTCTAAAAAAATTAGTTTCACTCAAGTTGAAGTTGTATAAGGTGAGTTATGCCATGCACAAGCCACTCTAGTCAGATCAAGAGGCAGAAATCTAGGGTAAATTTCAAAAATTCATATCTCAATCAATACTACTCCAATGAGCTTATAATTTGTATGGTTGGAAAGCTCTAAATATCTAGTTTCATTTAAAATTAGTTTCATTAAATTTTGATGGCTATGTATGAAGCCGGACACTTCATAAGTATGGATGCCGTAGGGTTTCTATTTTCTAGCAACCTTGTTTTTGTTTTTCTTTGAGTTTTTGCCAAATTAACCATCCCAAACCAAGAATACCTATCTTTAATACTTGAAACATATCATAAGATCATCAAATGATATCAGAATAAGATGGAGCAGCTCAGACCCAATCAGCTACATATCATCAAAATGAAGTAAAGAGTGAGAATCCTACCTCAAAATTGAAGTTTGAGCTTGAAAGATGGAACTTTGGGTGTAGAAGGTTGTGTAGGATGAAGAAGTAAGAAGAATAGGATGAAATGGAGAGCAAAATGAGGGAGAGAGAGCTCAGCCTTCTCATGCACGAAAATGAGAAGGAGAAATGAGGAATTATTGAGATGTTGAAGTCATAATTGAAAGATAGAAGCATGTAGTGTGGTTGGTGGCTTGGGTGGTGGCGGCTAAATTCTAGCAACCCAAATTAGGTTTTAACAGTATAAATTTCTACTGATTCGGTTCTTGTGGTATACAATACCAAAAGTCTACCAATTTCCTTCAAATCGGTGAAACATTACTAGAAATCTTCCTATAATTTCTACATGATTAATTCAAATTCTCCTATTCCGAATCTCTCTATACTTCACCTCAAATTATTTATACACCTCTAATAAAGTTGAGTAAATTGATTAACAACATAAATTAAACATATTGTAATTCCGGACGTTATACTAAAAAATTTCTCATAGTCTTTTACATAACAACCTAAATTTTCTTTTGCTCTAATATTTATAATTCAACCCTAATTATTCTTATTTCTCTAATAAATTGGTTAGCGGTGCAAATCAATTGCATCGTTTCTTTGGAATTGTTACATTTTAGCTTTTTTGTAAATCCTTTAGTATTTTCTGTCTGGCTTTCGTAACCAATGGCATTTTTGTAATTTTGAGCAAGTCCAAGGGCAACCCATGTCATCTCACACTTGAATACCTCTGTGGTTCAATCGGTTGAGATTTAAACTTCTACGATTCTATCACATGATTCTGGTCTGTTTAAAGCCCTATTCCGTTAACTCTCCATATGCGAGGACATAAATGTCATTTTTTAAAATGTTCTAGGGTCATTATGGAAATAATTATGTGGGTTCAAAGTGTAATTTCTAAAAGTTCTAAGCAACCCTGCAAATAACAAAAGTTTACAAGGGCATTTTTGTAATTTTATTAATTTTTAACAAACGGTAGCGCCATATTTTTAACGGCTATGTTACGCTACCCTATAATTCTAAGTGTGAGGATTGTTAGAGTATAGCACTGTCTAAGAAATTCTCACTGCCTAAGGGAAATAATTGAAAGTTTCTATTATACTCTATTTAAGAAAGTGGGGATGTTACAGAAAGAGCTTATTTAGAATGAGACTGTCATAGAACCTTGAAGGTTATGTAGGATAATTCATCCTCTCACGAGATAGCTTGACCTTCATGAAAATGTACAAGAGTTGTTCATACATGGAGAAAATGATCATCGAGGTGATCCTACAACTTATGAGGAAGCTATATCTAATATAGATTCTTCAAAATGGCCAGAAGCCATGAAATCTGAAATGGACTCCATGTACTTGAATAAAGTTTGGGATTTAGTCGATCACCTATTAGGAACAAATGAATCTACAAGAGAAATATTGGTTCGGATGGAAAGGTAAAGACTTTTAAGGAAAGACTAGTGGCAAAAGGGTATCGCCATAGGTAGGGAGTTAACTATGAGGAGACTTTCTTGCCTGTAGCCATGCTTAAATCCATTAGAATATTGCTAGCCGTGCTTAAATCTATTAGAATATTGCTAGCCATAGCAGCGCACTATGATTATGAGGTTTGGCAAATGGATGTCAAAACTGTTTTCCTTAGTGGATACATTGAGGAACACATATTCATGGACCAACTCAAGGGTTTTGAATCTGAGGATAGGTCTAAGGTGTGCAAGCTTAAGAGATCTATTTATGGTCTAAAGCAAGCTTCGAGGAGCTGGAATCTTCGTTTTGATGAGGCCATTAAGTCCTTTGACTTCATCAAGAATGAAGACAAACCATGTCTGTACAAAAAGGTCAGTGGGAGTAAGATCGCCTTTCTTGTATTATCTGTGGATGATATTATACTAATGATGTCAGCATGCTTGCGACTATAAAGGTTTGGTTGTTGTAACACCTTACCAGACAAAGTACTATGCTTAAGTCTAATATATTATCTAATAAGTGATTATGTGTGGCGAGCTAATTAAATTCCATTTTCTGTTTCATTATTAATTACCCATACAGAGTTGACTATTCACTTAACAAATTTTCTGTTTGATGGCGAAATAACTACTAGAAAATCGTTGTACCAGAAGTATCATAACATAAATAAAAATGCAAAATAGACAGAGCTACTGCAAACTGCATAATCTATGGTCGATTCAGTAACAAAGAAACATAAGTTTTTAGCTGTACCTCGTAAAAAAAAAAAAAGACTTTTTGTGGAATTAACTATTCCATTTTTTTTAGAAAGAACAGAAATTATGTTCAAATAAGCAAATATATCATGGTTGCAGAAGTTTATCTATCGCATATAGGCTTAAGGACATCGTAACAATAGACTAAAAAGGGAAGGAATAAGGCAAGCAGTATGTTAATTTCTCACCTTAAATCAGTCCTTCCCCTGCCTTCTTGTACAAACGAATAAAAAATTGTAGGAGTGAAATCAAAATAATATAATTCGAAAAAGCAAGAGCAGCAAATCAAGTACACGAAAAAATATATATGTGTTTGTATTTGTCTATTTTTTTAGGGTTAAACAAAGGGATTCGCAAATAAAAGTGCTAATGCTAAAACCAGCCCATAAATTGTTAAAGCTTCCATAAAAGCCAGACTAAGCAATAAAGTACGCCGTATTTTTCCCTCTGCCTCTGGTTGTCGCGGCATTGCTCCGTCAGGCTTTCGCCCATTGCGGAAAATTCCCCACTGCTGCCTCCTGTAGGAGTCTGGCCGTGTCTCAGTCCCAGTGTGGAGGTAGAAGGCCTACGGGTCGTGAACTTCTTTTCCCGAAGAAGAAGCAATGACGGTATCCAGGGAATAAGCATCGGCTAACTCTGTGCCAGCAGCCACGGTAAGACAGAGGATGCAAGCGTTATCCGGAATGATTGGGTGGGGGAACTTTAGGGCATCCTTGGGGAAATGCACCTGGTGCCGTAGCTAATCGAGTAGCTCTCGAAGCATGTGTACAAGCTCGGAATGAGGGTCGTGATCTTGCTCGTGAGGGTAATGAAATCATCCGTGAGGCTAGCAAATGGAGTCCTGAATTAGCTGCTGCTTGTGAAGTATGGAAGGAGATCAAATTTGAATTCCCAGCAATGGATACTTTGTAATCCAGTGATTACCATTCGTTCCATTAATTGCAATTAAACTCGGCTCAATCTTCTTTTACTAAAATAAAAGGATTGAGCCATATTTCGAGAAAAAGTATCTCTTGTTTTTCGTTCCCATTCACATAAGAATGAATACTATGATTTGTGTTTCGAACAGGCATGAATACAGCATCTATAGGATAATTTCCGTCTTGAAAGTTTTTTACTCTTTTTATACAATATCCGCGATTCCTCTCGATTTGTAATCCAATACACAAATTAATGGGTTCTGTTAGGTTAGCTATATGTTGTGTATTATCAACGATTTCCACAGAAGGTGGTAAAATGATGTCTTGAGCAGTTACATATCCAGTACCCTTGACACAAATAGACGCATCCCGAGTTCCATACAGATAACTTCTCAATACTATTTCTTTCAAATTCATTAAAATTTCATGTACTGATTCTTGAATACCTACTATGGTAGAATATTCATGTGGTATTTTCTCAGATTTTGCACGTGTGATACATGTTCCCTCTATTTCTCCGAGCAAAACTCTTCGCATCGCAATGCCTATTGTATCGGCTTGGCCTTTCATAAGTGGAGATAGAATAAAGCGTCCATAATAAAGCCGCTTACTGTCTACTCTTGATTCAACACACTTCCACTATAGTGTCCGAGTAGATACTCTTACCTTCTCTCGAACCATAGTAATCTATTTTCTTTTTTTTTTTCAAATCCTTGAATTGTTTATTTCTCTTGAAATCCATTCTATGTTTATTTCTCATTTTACACACATCTTTCTTTAGGGGACCTACACCCATTATGTGGCATAGGGGTTACATCTCGTATAAAATTTAATAGTATGCCACTTCTACGAATGGCTCTTAATGCCGCATCTCTTCCGAGACCGGGACCTTTTATCATGAATTCTGCTCGTTGCATGCCTTGATCCACTACTGTTCAAATAGCATTTCCTGCTGCGGTTTGAGCGGCAAACGGTGTTCCCCTTTGCGTACCTTTGAATCTACAAGTACCTGCGGAGGACCAAGAAATCACCCGCCCCCGTACATACATACTTGATCACAATGGTATAGTTGAAACTAGCTTGAACATGAATAACTCCCTTTGGTATTTTACGAGCATTTTTACGCGAACCAATTTTGGGTATAGGTTTTGCCATATCTTATTATCTTTTTTTTTTATTTCATAATTATTATCTCACAAATAGAAGTCCAAGATATATGGATATATCCATTTTATGTCAAAAACGGATGCTTTACTATTTTCTAATTAGAAACTAGAATTTATATTCTATTAATTGGTATTCTATTTCTATGTATTTAAATATAAAAAATATCTCTTATATTATAATGGATAATATAAATATGAATATTAATATTTATATATAAGTTAATATAAATATTCTATATATATATAGAATATAATTTCTAATATAGAATATATTTCATTTCTAAATAGAATTTCAAATTTCATAATAAATTGAAATTTGCACATATTCAAATATATTACTATATATATAAAATTTATATAATTTAATGTAATTTAAAAAATAGTAAATATATTACTACATATATATAATTTAATGTAATTTAAAAAAGATTGAAATTAAATATGTGATTTTTAAAATTTTGTTATTTGTGCATCCGGTCCTTTATAATTGAAAGACTTTTCTTGTCTTGTGGAAATATTATCCTTGTCTTTGTTTATGTCTTGAATTGGAACAAATTACTATAATTCGCCCTCGCCTACGGATCAATCGACATTTTTCACAAATTTTACGAACAGAGGCTCTTATTTTCATATTTGTCATTCCTTAACTTAATCCTGAATCCATTTTATTGGAAGAAAATATGGTTTCCTTAAATTTTGAATTTCTAATCGTACCCCTCAAAACAAATAATGTTGAGGCTGAAAAAACAGTCTAATTAAATAACTTATACTTCCATTTTTTCTTTCCCTGTCGTATACATATAAAAGAGGAGAAATCGGCCACATTAAAATTACCTTCTGGGGAGGTCCGTTTGATATCCAAAAACTGCTCAGCAACAGTCGGACAAGTGGGGAATGTTGGGGTAAACCAGAAGAGTTTGGGTAGAGCCGGATCTAAATGTTGGCTAGGTAAACGTCCTATAGTAAGAGGAGTAGTTATGAACCCTGTAGATCATCCTCATAGGGGTGGTGAAGGGAGGGCCCCAATTGGTAGAAAAAAACCCGCAACTCCTTGAGGTTATCCTGCACTTGGAAGAAGAAGTAGAAAAAGGAATAAATATAGTGATAATTTGATTCTTTGTTGCCGTAGTAAATAGTAGAGTAGAGAAAATCGAATTTGTTTCTTCGTCTTTACAAAAAAAAAAAAAGGAGTAATTAACCATTTTTTATGGTGTTTTTTTTTTAATTATGATTTCTGGGTGAACGAAGGGAATTGAACGTTAACGACGAGATCTATTATCATTTTTTGCATGTCCTCGGAAGTTTAGAGTAGGTGAAAATTCGCCCAATTTATGGCCTACCATACGATTTGTTATATAAATAGGTAATTAATCGTTGTTGTTTTAAGGTCAATCTATTCACCTGTCTAGATAATATTTTTCCTTGTTCACTAATAAATCGACTAATTAAACTCATGTTTTTATAATCAATTCGATCCGCTAATTGGATCGGGGGCAAACGCCTACGAAAAGATTGCTTGGGTTTAAGAAAGAGTCGCTTAGATTTATCCATGATTTGTTTATTCCTTTCCCGAGATTCCTATTTCTTACCAAAAAAAAAAAGGATTTGTTTTATTTTATTGATTTCTTACTTTTTTTGTTCTACAAAAGAAAAAGTGAGTTTTAACTTTAGAGATAAATATTAGTTTGAACAAAGCAAGTTATTATGCTAAAAGATTAAAATTCAAAAAAAATATTTGGCAGATATTACAAAAAAGAAATCCTCTATTAGGCCGTAGATCACAAAATCCTCTATTAGGCCATAAATCACAAAATACTCTATTAGACCGTAAATCACAAAATACTCTATTAGACTGTAAATCGCAGCATTCTTTTTTTAAATCTATCATGGAAAGGGTGTAACATCCACCAAAATTCATTTATCGTTTTTCGCCTAATTATTCGGTTTTATCAAATAATCAAGAATAATTAGAATTCGGTTAAATAATCATTTAGAATCAATTGATTAGCAATTACTTGAGTTTAGATATGAGGGAATTAAGTTAGAAATATAGAAGATTTCATAAGAATTTTCATGAAACCGATTTACCGATTTAAAGGAAATTAGTAAGTTTACAGTATTTTAAACTGTCGGAGCCGAACCAATGGAATTACAAGCTTTAAACCCTATTTTGAGTGGCTGATAACTCAGCCACTTATCACCCAAAAGTGGCGCAACAAAGGCCACCAAAACATGAAGAAGCTTGGCTGAATTTCAGCCATACAAGATTAGCCAATCACAAGCCAAGAAGCCACCTACATATACTCTTTCAATCAGATTTTTCCTTCTCTTTCTCACTCATTCAGACTGCGCCTTCTCCTCCTCTGCCCCAGCTCTCTTCTTCTCTTCTTCACTCACATAATTCCAGCCAAGCATCAAGCCTAATCAAGCTTTGTTCATCCAAGCCTCAAAAATCAAGCAAAATCACTTATAACAAAGGTAGAGGTTTGATTCTTGCATCAATTCTATGGTCTTGGCTAGCTGAGGTTGGATTATTTTCACAATATTTGATGTGTTATATGAATGATTATGATGATATGTGACTGGTTTTGGGCTGTTTGTTTGGTTAAAACCGAATTGGAAGCAAGAAAGAATGGAAATAAGAAGAGTTGAGGGGCTAGAGAACCAAAACCCCTCGGCAGTCCGTACGGCGGAGTATACGGCTCCGCCTACAGCTGATTAATTTTGATGAAACCATTTTTATATGAAACTAGACATCGAGGGATTTCCATACATATATCATATAAGGCTTTTGGATAAGTATTGAGAGATATATGAATTTTTGAATTTTGACCTAGGGTTTTGACTCTGGTTCTGGGTAGACTGGGTTGTTCAGGGTAGAACTCGCCCTATACTACTTGAAAATGAGTGAAACTAACTTTGTTAGAAATCTTACACATAGGAGAATATCCCATAAAAATTTCAGAATTAGATAAGGTCCCGTTTGCTCCCAGTGATCCAAGAAAGTTGCTCTATGTCCAAACCGGCCCAGAACAGGGTAGTTTAGGAAGGTCAGAATTCGGGGCTTATAACTCGAGGCCTACTGAGTCAAATGAAATGGAACTTTTTGCAAATGAAACTTTGCCCTGTTAGCTTTAATATGAGAGCAATTTCATATAATTTGAATCAGTTTTGGATTTTTAGTGGATTTTTACTTTTAGGTGTCTGATTCTGGCTAGCCACTGGGCAGGCCAGGATAAAACCTAAATATCTTGAGCTATAGATATCAAAATTAGATGGGACCAAAGAGTTTAGAAAATAGACACATAACACTTTAACATTCCCAAAATTTAGGTCCAAATGAGTTAAATAGAAATAATGGCTTGAATTATAAAAATCGGGTTGGTTGACTATGTTGAGGCAGAAACTCTACCTTAATGAGATTATTGTTATTATGAGTTCCATGTTGAAATATGCGTGCAATGTTGTGACCTTTGTGATAAATTGATGTTCTGGTGTGCTGGCACTATTCATGGGAAAGCGAACTCATTCCGTTATGCTGCCGAAATTTCAGTAGAACCCATGCATAAATTATGAATTTCATGTTAATGCATGTGCAATTTCAAGAAAGCTATGAAAGTTATGATAAGAATTATGTTACTATGAAAGTTCCATGCTACTTGGGGGCCAGCCCCGGATAAGAAGTTAAGGGGAATAAATCGGTGGGAAGGTCGGGGAAAGTAAACCTGGCATTCCTGTATAGGAACGAGCTTGATCCTGAAAAGCAGACTATTACCCAGGAATCTAAATGGCCAAGAACTCCCAGGGGACCAAGAGATGGAAAAATGATGACAAAAAATGAAAAAGTTTATGAAGGAAGGTTCAAGAATGAGTTTGCATGATTACATGAATGCATGAATACATGGAATAGTTATGTCAAGATATTTACAGTGGTCTATTATGTTTGTTTACTGTTGTTCATTTATTTATTCTGTTTATCATTCTATGTGTCATTATTAGTAACCTATTTTGTTCTTGTACCGTCTAAAGTAAAATTGAACCTTTCCTCGGACCAGACATTTTCTTGAACTCATTAAAATGGATATTTCAGTTTGAACACATGTTTTCATAATTAAATAAAAACCGAGGCAACTGAGAATTAATGTGACGTTAGATGAACGCTATACACGAACTCTACTGAGAATTTCCTTAAATTCTCACCTCGTGTTGTATTTCTGCATCATTCTCAGACGCTGGCGAAGGGGTCAATGGCCACTCTGTTCATTAAGATCCCAGACCTGCAGCTTCACCATGACTCCGAGTTGGACTCGTTGCACACAGCCTGCTCCTGCTAGTTCTGCCTCTGCTTTTTAGCAATAGAAATTTGCTGTTCGGTTATTTCATCTGCTGTTAATATATATATATAGACTGAAGCGTTGGCTTCTGACCTACATATGTACGTATACAGTTGATAATATATCACTTATTCGTATCTTTTCTGTTATGTTATATTAAACTTTATTACGTTTTATAATGCTATTCATGTCTAGTATATGACGGCGCGCCGTTTCGACTGTTTTGTGATACTACTTATGAAATTTAAGCAGAATGTTAACACGGTAACACAGACTACCTAATTTCATGCTATGACTTAAGCATAACATTAAATTAGTAGGGTGTTACATTTTGGTATCAGAGCAGTTCGTCCTAGCTAAGGCCTGAGGATTGGACTGACTATGCTTCGCGCATATTCTGTACTTTTAGCTGATAATATGCACCAGATCTTGCCTGCATGGTTGAGATATAGTTGTGCATGTGTATGAAGTGCCTGACCATGTGAGCTGTTATTTACTAGCACATTAGACTTAGTATTGAGCCTAATCACCTCAATAACTTTTATTTTGTGTGCTCAGAACTTAATGGCTTCCGAAAGGCGAGGCAGGCCATGTGCAGAACCTACTCCAGAGGACCCGACTGATTGTATGGACATAATGCGAGAAATGGCCCATTCGATCCGTGGTGGCTCACCAGATGATGGACCAGCTAGGCAGACGACCTGAGGCAAGCTATGGAGGGAACCCTCACGGCCTAGGAGTTGACCTGGACTATCTCAAGTTTGCTGAGTTCAGAAAGGCAAATCCGCCAAGGTTCCAAGGGGCGTATGATCCTGATAAAGCTGACGAATGAGTCAAAGCCATCGAGAAGATTTTCTCTGTCCTGGATTGCTCGGATCATCAAAAGGTGACCTTCGCCACTTACATGCTCGAAGCAGACGCCGAGTTTTGGTGAAACGGCGTACAAAGATTGTTCGAAGAATCTCAGACGGTAGTCACTTGGGCAATGTTTAGGGATGTATTTTACCAAAAGTACTTTCCAGCTTCCGTTCGAAATGCTAATGAAATCAAGTAGATTGTGTTACCAGATTAACGCTCTGCTTACCTTTCCTACTTCGTTCTTCTTTAACAAAATATGAGAATAGTACAATAACGTTATTGTATATGTGCATGTATATATATAAAGTCACTGCTTCAGTTTCTGTACAAAGTTTCAAAGTGGAACACATAGGTGGGTCATCATACCAAAAAGACAATAAGGCCCGTATCTGTCAAAAAGAGATCCTATGGTCCTCAAAGGACGTTTCATAATCTACTACTAATATTACTGTCAAGTCTATGACCCAAAGCCATGTGCTATCCAAAAGAGGGTCATGATGTACAACGTCTCCTGCTGGCCGAGCTACTTTGTCAGATAGCCATTAGTCATGTTAGGCTCGGCTGGTGAGTAGTCTGCGCTAGGTCCCGAGGAGGAAGAGGGTGACGAGCCGGTGGCCTCGGAGGGATCACTCTCTGAACTGAGCGGTACATCAGGAACTACCTGCGGAGGTGACTCCGGTGCAGGATCTGCAGGTGCTGCCGGTGCAGGAGGAGCTGGAGGTGGGTGCGCCATGTGCAATGGGACAGCAATATAAGGAGTGGCAGGGTCAAAAATAGGGTGGTGTAAAGGGACGTCAAAGTTCCTATTGCTAAAGAGGTAGAGACGGAAGTTACATGAGCCGGCTATATACAAGGAATCCAACTCCAAATCATGGTGAAGCTATAAAGCTGGGATCTCCATGAAGAGGGTAGCTGTGAAGTCCATAGCCAGCATCTGAGAATGATGCGGAAAATACGGAACGAGGTAAGAATTTGAAGAAATTCTCAGTAGGGTTGGGTTTAGTGGTTATCTGACGTCACATACATTCTCAGTTGCCTCGGGTTTCATTTAATTGTAAAAAAACATGTGATTAGACAGAAATAGCCATCTTACTTAGTTCAAGAGAATGTCTAGTCCGAGGCAAGGTGCAATTTTACTTTAGAAGACATGAAAATCTAACAGACTACTAATAAAGATACGTAAGGTAATAAACAGGATAAATAAACAAACAGCAGTAATTAAATATAATAGACAACTGTAAACATCTTAACATAAATATTCCATATAATCATGCATTCATATAGTCATGCAAACTTATTCCTAAACATTCCTCCATAAACCTTTCATCATTTTCCATAACTTTTCATCCTTTTCCATTTCTTGGTCCCCTGGGAGTTCTTGGCCATTCAGACTCCTGGGTAAT
The DNA here is from genome assembly GCA_031439585.1 of Pterocarpus macrocarpus. NCBI lineage: Eukaryota > Viridiplantae > Streptophyta > Magnoliopsida > Fabales > Fabaceae > Pterocarpus > Pterocarpus macrocarpus. Next base: position 54,088,496 of record CM062514.1, read on the forward strand.
AGTCTGCTTTTCAGGATCGAGCTCGTTCCTATATAAGAATGCCGGGTTTACTTTCCCCGACGTCTCCACCGATTTATTCCCCTTAACTTTTTATCCAGGGCTGGCCCAAGCATCATGGAACTTTTATCGTAACATAACTTTCATAGCTTTCTTGATAAATGCACATGCCACTATATGTATATCATAACTTATGCATATACTTTACTAAAATCTCGGCGGCATAACGGAACGTGTCCGCTTCCCCATGAATAGTGCCAATATATCAGAATACCAATTTCTCATAAAAATTGCAATATTTTATGCACAACTCATTATGGAACTCATAGAAGCATTAGTTTTCTTGAGACAGAGTTACAGCCTCATATAAATCATTCAATCCGGTTTTTGTAAATCATGCCATAATTTCTATTTAGCTCATTTGGACCTCAAATTTGGGTATGTTAAAGTGCTATGTGTCTATTTTCTAACATCTTTAGTCCTATCTAATTCTGATGTCTATAGCTCATGATATTTAGATTTTATCCCGACCTGCCTAGTGGCTGGCTAGAATCAGACACCTAAAAGTAAAAATTCACTAAAAATCGAAAACTAACTCATTTCATACGAAATTGGTCTCTTATCAAAGCTAACATGACAAAATTTCTTATGCAAAAAGTTCGATTGCATTTTCCTTAGTAGGGCTCGAGTTATAAGCCCTGAAACTTAACCTTCCTGAACTGCTCTATTTTGGCTTGGTTTGGACATAGGGTAACTTCTTCAAATCACTGAGAACAAATAGAATGGTAACAAACCCGGAACTTCTAGGTAGGATGTTTTCCTATGTGTAAGCTCTCCAACAAAATTAGTTTTACTCAATTTGGAGTTGTATAGGGTGAGTTACACCCTTTTCAACTCATACTGCCCGTGTGAAGGTCTTGATTCCTAGGTCAAACTTCAAAAATTCATATCTTTCTCAATATTAATCCAATGGTCTTATGTGATATATGTATGGAAAGCTCTAGATGTCTAGTTTCACATAAAAATGGTTTCATCAATTTTAAATAGCGGGAGGCGGAGCTGTACACTCCGCCGTACGGACTGCCGAGGGTTTGGAGTTTTTTAGCCTGTCAACTTCTTCATATCTTCATCCTTTCTTACTTCTAATTCAAATTTTAATCTTATAAACAACCAATAAACCAGCTATAATTCATCATAATCATTCAATCAACATATCAAAATTAGGAAATTAGAACACCACCAATCCTTCAACAGTCAGAGAATCACGCAAAAATTAAAACCTCTACCTCTTAGTATGAATGATTTGGCTTGAGTTTGTAGCTGGAACTTGGTTGAATTTCAAAGTTGGTGGAGTTGGGTGAGTGAAGAAAAGAAAAGAGAGCTAAAGTGAGGAAAAGGCAATGTGAGAGGAGAGTCTGGATGAGAGGAGGAAAGTGTGTTATATAGGCATGAGTGTTGGTTAACTTAGAAGGTTTTGATTGGCCTCAAAACACAAGGCTGAGTTTCAGCCAACCTTGCTCTCTTTTTGTGACCAAAATGCTCTCCATGCCGTCCCCTTTGTGTGGTAGAATTGCTCTCCACGTTGCCTAAAGTGGGTCTAGTTTCCAGTATATTCTAAAAATGAAATCGTAAATCATATTTTTAAAGTCGGAACTCGTGCACATCTTGGAGATGAAGTCGAAAATCTGAAAATATTGCCCAATTTACTCGAAGCTTGAAAGCAAGGTCGGGTGTGAAGTCAAGCACTTAAAGTCGGAAGTCGGGAAATTAGGTAAACTTGAATCAATTTTTAATCATAATACTGGAGATCGGAATTCACAACATTAATCCGTGTACCAAGAAATCGGGACTTATAGGACCTCGATCTCGGAACTCAGGAACATAGAGAAATGAGAGCTCTTGGTATTAAACTCGAGATCGGAACTCGTGAAATTTTGAGTCGGTCTTGGAGACAATTTCAGAGATCTGATCTCGCATCCATTTTTGGTTGAGATCAAATCGGATGTCGGATTTCGTGTTATGTTGAAAATCATAATATCGGAACTCGGAAGAATCAACCAATCTGTTTCAACTAATTAAATCGGAAATCGGAATGACCAGGTCGAAATTCGTACATATTTACACAAGGTCGGAAATTGTAAAATCCAAGCCAATCCATTTGAGCCTTACTAAGATCGGAAATCGGAAATCTCTTTTTTAAAATTCACTGACGAAGTCGGAAATCGGAAATGGGATGTTACAGCAATCATGCTCTGATAGGGTATGACACAGCGATTATACTCCAGAATGTAGCATAAGGATCCCACCCCTAAGGAATGTGACATGGTGATCACATCCCGAGGGAGTATGACATGGCGATTATACTCTGGGACATGGCAGGATGAATATATTTTAAGGAGTATGACATGGTGATCACACCCCGATGGGGTATGAAATGGCGATCATACTCTGGAATATGGCTTATGACTACATCCTAAGGAATGTGACATGGCGATCACACTCCGATGGAGTATGACATGGCGATCATACTCTGGAATGTGCATGACAAGTAAAGAAAGACCAAGAAAGAAAAGAAAATTATGTATATCTGCATAAATTCAAGTATAAGTGAATGCAGATGAAAATTTCAAGTTTTCAGTATGTTAGTGTTATTATGTTTTAATATGTTATAGTTATTATTCGTAACATGCTTCATGACTTTTCGTGTATTGGCTCTCCCAAATGACAAGTGCATGAATAAAATGAATTCTGCTTCGGACAATGTATTTTTTGAACTATAAAACTGAACAGTCTAGTAAACATTCTCACATATTTTATAATAAATCGAAGCAGCTGGAGATAATAATGATAACACCGTACAAAATTTATTAGCGAACCCTACTGAGAATTTAAAATTCTCACTCTTATTTCCGTGTTATCTCCAGATAGTTCGAGAAGATTCTAAGACGGCTGAAGTTGCTGTCAAGCAAGGTTCGTCAGGTAATAGTAACAACTCCAGAGTGGGATACTATGACTTATGCATAGCACTGTACAGAGGAGGACGTTACAAAGGGTATACCTAGATATCTTTCTATGTATCATTTGTATTCCTAGGGTCGATGTACAACTTTTTCTTGATTCAAGAAAAAAAATAAAAAAACAAATCATCCATTTACAATAATGAAGAAAATGTGGAAAGAACTGAAAAAACAAATCAAAGTCTAATTCACTTTATTTCGCTTCTCAAAAAATCTTATAATATTAGGAATACGAATTCAGTGAATTTGTGTGACGTATCCTCGTTGTCATAGGCATATGTATTTTTTAAATTATCAGAAACCCAAGTTATTAACATATATAAGTTAAGATCTGTTTTTGAATATCATCGAAAATGCTTTTTTCTTAAGAATGAAATAAAGGATTTTTTTTTTGGAATACAAAGAATATTTGATTCTAAATTAAGACAAAAGAACCCTTCCAATTCTCTAATGAATCAATGGACAAATTGGTTATTAAAGGGTCATTCTCAATATGATTTATCTCAGAGGAGATGGTCTAGATTATTGCCACAAAAATGGAGAAATAGAATCCATGAGCGTCGTGTCTCTCAAAAAAAAGATTTAAGAAAATGTGATTCATATGAAAAAACCCAATTAATTCTTTACAAAAACCAACAATTAGACTCATTAAAAAAAAAAACAATATGAATATGATCTTTTTTCATATAAATCTATTAATTATGCAGATAAGAAGCACTCATATATTTATGGATATGGATCATCATTCCAAGCAAATCAAAATCAAGCTATTTCTTATAATTACAACACACAAACAAAAAATATTTGATCTAACGAGTAATATCTCTATCAAGAATTATATAGCAGAAGATTATATTATAAATATGGAAAAAAATCTGGATAGAAAGTATTTTGATTGGATGGGAATGAATGAAGAAATATTAAATCGTTCCATATGGAATCGTGAATTTTTGATCTTTTCCAAATTTTGGATATTTTATAATGCATATATGAGTAACCCGTGGATCATACCAATCCAATTACTTTTTTTCGATTTTAATATAAATAAAAATGTTAGTGAAAATAAAAACATTACTGGAAGGAAAAAAAATAATAGATATTATTTATATTATTTATATTATTAATCTCAGATACATTACAAGTAGTTTCATTAGCACCCGAGGTATTATAAGACGAAACGATATATTATTTGTGAATGAAATAGATTAATTAATAGATTATGTCTTACACATATACCTTATGTAGTAATTATTATATTAGTAATAATTATATATATAATTAATAAAAAATAATAATAATATTTGAATATTTCATAACCCCCAAAAAAAATACTTCAAAATCTAAAAGAAAATAATATAAATAATATAATAATAATAAATATATAATAATAATAAATAATATATATAATCCATAATTAGATTATTATATTCAATTCAATATATTCAATATTTGATATTTTTTTTTTGAAAAAATAGAAAAAGGAGCATGCTGATTATATCGAAAGTAAAGGGCAACATTTATTTTCCTTTATTATGGGTAAGGACACCATCGCTGACATAATAACATCTATATGAAATGCTGACATGGATAGAAGAGGAACGGTTCAAATACCATCTACTAACATCACCAAAAACATTGTTAAAATGCTTTTACGAGAGGGTTTTATTGAAAACGTGAGAAAACATAGGGAAAGGGAAAAAAAAAATTTTAGTTTTAACTCTACGGTATAGAAGAAATAGAAAAGGATCATATAAAACGAGTTTGAATTTAAAACGGATCAATACACCTGGTCTACGAATCTATTCTAATTATCAAAAAATTTCGAGAATTTTAGGAGGGATGGGGATCGTAATTCTTTCTACTTCTAGAGGTATAATGATAGATCGAGAGGCTCGATTAGAAAGAATTGGCGGAGAAGTTTTATGTTATATATGGTAATATTTCTGATATCCGAATTATATGAAAAACTTATATAAATTTTTGTGAAAAAGGAAAGAGAGAGAAAACATAGGATCACTCCAATAAATACGTGAAAAGGGTTTAACGGGAATAGGAATAAAAAAACGGATTCATGAAGGTTTAATTAAATTACTGAATCAATTTCTGGGGGTATATTCCAGGTTCATTTAAATTTAAATAATGAAAATATGATTCTAGACTATATTTCCGAAAAGGTTCAACATACTCTTCTTTTATATGTATACGACAGGGAAAGAAAAAATGGAAGTATAAGTTATTTAATTAGATTGTTTTTTCAGCCTCAACATTATTTGTTTTGAGGGGTACGATTAGAAATTCAAAATTTAAGGAAACCATATTTTCTTCCAATAAAATGGATTCAGGATTAAGTTAAGGAATGACAAATATGAAAATAAGAGCCTCTGTTCGTAAAATTTGTGAAAAATGTTGATTGATCCGTAGGCGAGGGCAAATTATAGTAATTTGTTCCTAGTGAAAAGAAAACAAGAATTCTACTATAATATATATAATAATCAAATTCCAATTTCATTGAATATGAATATAATATTATAAAATAACTAAAACAAAATACGAAAATTCAAATGAATAATTTTCAAATTTACTGAGATTCATCCTTGTTAGATCGTCAATATTATACCCAGGGTGTCTTTCGAGTATACCGAATCAGTGTAGCTATCCTTCTTTTGACACAGCAACGAAATTTGACAATCCGTGGCGAGATCAAGTACTAGATTCTTTCTAATTTTCTTGTTGGTTGTATCGATGTACTCAATAGAAAATTCCTCAAAGTTTAATAGTATAAGAGATGTTTATAGTATAAGATGAGGGTTCTCCACATTACTAGCTTCAGACTAGAAACTGAAGATCAATTAAAATGTGAATCCGACGGATTTGTTTTTGATAATTCATGAGGGAGATTCTCATATTTTATTTCTCCAATTCAATTAGATGTCAAATCTAGAAATAGACTTTTTTGTGGTTGTCGAAGATGTTTTTTTTGTTGGAAACCCCCCTTTTTTTTCATTTTAAAGAGTTGAATTGGTTAGTCCTCCAGTAACAAGTAACAAAGATAGCAGTAATAGATACTATTTGATGACAGAAACAAAGGCTCTTTCGTGGCTAAATTACAAGGATAGAGTTTTCTATTAAAATAGAATATGGAAAGACAAAAAAACTGTGGAACCCTAGTTTCGAGTGATCTCATATCCTTTTTATTCTCGTTGTAGATAGTAGAGGAATGGAACCCACTACTAAATCTAATGATTTAAAATAAAAAAAAAGTAAAGGGCATTCTAAGGTAACTTTTCTTTTATTCTAAAATCAAAAAAATTAAAAATAGAATAAATTAGATACAATAAAAAAGGGGTGTATAGTTTTTCGATTTTCTTCCATATAAATTCAAAGTTAAATGGAGTTAAACAACAAAGTTCTTTTTTTTATGGTTTTTTTTTAATATTAATCATTATTTTCATTATTTTATTAATATTATTTTTTAATTTTATGCTTCTAATTTTTTATATTTCTAATTATTAAATATTTCGAATATAAATAGAATATTTATAGAATATAAACAATAAATAGAAATATTCTATAATTAGAAATATCAAAAATGAAAATCTTTTTTGGATTAGTTTACTCAACTCACGAGTTGCTCAAAAAATCTGTTGATTTTGAATCACAGGATGGATAGAATAGATGTCACAAGTGATGAATTGATTTCTTACCTATGTCACTATATTTTTGTTCGTCTGTAATGATTGATTGATAAATCCAAGATTTTTCGTTGTATCTCTCAAGTGGTATTTTTGCTTATTCTACTATTTGATTTTTTTTTTCTCTCAAAAATGGAAACTTAGGGAAGTGCTTTGTAAACATTTGTATAAAAAGAACTTATTTCACTTAGCTTCTTTATGCCCACTATAACTAGTTATTTCGGTTTTCTACTAGCGGCTTTAACTATAACCTCGGCTCTTTTTATCGATCTGAGTAAGATACGACTTATTTAATTTGAAAATTGGAATTGAATTGGAAATTTTTTGATACTCTAGACATTCTATAGTTCCTTACCATGTCAATTTCCAATTCTTGATCATTGAGATTCATGGTCGTCAATACAGATTAATATTTAAGGATATATATTACCTCCCCCTTTCCCTTTCAAACAAAAAAGAATGATTGAAGTTTTTCTATTTGGAATTGTATATATATATAGACGTCTGTGTACAAACAAAATACTTCATTCTCATCATCTGTATCTGGACCTAGTAGTGGTCAGTGTAAAGCTTGGAAAGGCTAGGAAAATACTACTCATTTGTGAAGCTTGGAGAGGCTAGGAAAACACTACTTGATTGTAAACTTTGAGAGGCTTGTAGAAAGAATACTCACGTGTAAGAAGCTTGGAGAAGATTAGACAAACAATATTCAGAGTATATAAAATCTCAACGAAAGGCTAGGGACTGGAAGTAGGCAAGTGATTTGGCCGAACTAGTATAAAATCTGCTATATGATTATCTCTATCTCTGATCTTGTTATTTGATTATATCACTTAGATTCAAATCCGTTTAAAATTTATCTGAATCAAAGTTTATTTCAGTGTTATATAGAATTAAACTATTGTTAAACTAACACTATCGCTTCCACAATCCAAGTCCTGAACTTAAGATAGATATTTTCCCTAAAAGTTTTCAGATACGAAATTAGTTTAAAAGCACTATTCAACCCCCCTTCTCGTGCTATCGTATCCAACACACAAGTCAAAATAACTTATAAAGTAACAAGCAAATTTTTCCCCTTATATCCCCCAAAATTTCAGCCACTTGTCACTCCCTCTTAACCTCCATTTTCTTCTCCATCTTTGTGCTCTTCTCCAACTCCTCTATATTCACCCAAGAACCCTTGTGAATCTTGTCTCCTTTTGATCAAATTTTCCACTTTCTCCTTATGTATCCTTAAGAAAACTCAAGATAAGCTCATAAACCTTTTCCCTTTGGATCATTTAGTCTCAGCCCAGTCAAGAACAACAAGTGATTTGCACCTCCATCATGGTTTTTGAGGAGTAGAGCCACCAAAGATTCAAGTAGATAAGCTCAAACTTTGGAATTGAGATAGGATTTATTGGATTGGTTGTGTTCTAAGGTTTAGGGCTAATTAGGGTTTCTTGACGTCATCCTTTTAATTGACTTTGTATGATGTTAATATAACTCATTTCTAGTGATTTGAGATAGGAAAACTTGATTTAGGATGAACGATAGATCAAAAGACCAAGAAAAGATACAAAATAGAATAAGCTGTGAGACGAACCCTAGTGATCATCCATATAGCAAATGGTATTTCTTGACCTATAGAACTCAAATTTGAGTGAAACTATTTTTAGATGAAATTATACTTCTAGAGCAATCTAACCATATACATTATAGGTCCATTGGACTTAAAATGAATTAGTTATGATTTTTAGAAATAGACTATAGAATTTCACTTTCTATCCTGACTAGAGTGTGATGTGTGGGGTATAACTCGCCCTATATAACTTCAAATTGAGTTAAATCAATTTTATTAGAAATTTAACACATAGAGAATCATGCCCATAAAATTTCAGAATCATAGAATGAGTACATTGCTCCCAATAATTCTTTAAAATTGACCTATGCTCTGTTCGGGTGGAAACAGGGCAACGTACTTGAGGAGCTCAGAACTCGAGCTCTACCTACCTAATCGAAAAGCTTATTGGGACTGAAAGAGTGCCCAAATAGATACATTTTGATATAAATTTCAGATAAAAATAATAAGAGATGGATTTGCAGTGATTTTCTAAACTTAGGTGCATAAGTCTATCCTAAAATAAGATAGCCTTGAGTAAAACTTAAATAACCTAAGTTATACATCTCAAATTGTAGTAGGACCAAGGAAGTTCAAAAGAAGATTGATAGGGCTACAATTTATTATATTTTTAGATTGAAATGAATTAAAATGAAATTTTATAAATTTTTTGGTTTTCTAGGCAGATTTGAGGAAATAAGATCACTTGATAAGCTTCAAGGTTAAGAAACTCCATAAACCATAAAGAGCCAAACGACTGAATTGTGTATGGGATTTCTTATCAAGGATGATATGCTATTGATGTATTGTATGATGACTCTGATTAATGTGACTGGCTGGCTGAAATTATACTGTCTGTATATTGAAAAGTCTTATGTTTCAATTGTTATGCTGCCGAATTTTTGGTAGAAATATATGAGTATGTACCATGATTTTAAGTTCCTCAAGCATATTCATTCATGAATATATGATCTATGATGAAAGTATGATTCCATATTAGTTAGGCCAGCCCCAGAATGATTAAGGGGAATAGATCGATGTGAGCATTGGGGAAAGTAAACTTGATAATTGACTCGAGTGTCGAGCTCGATCAAATTACAGAACAGAACTACACAAACTTGTAGTATAGTGCAATCCGAGTCATTTCCCAAAGATGATGATACTATATGATAAGAAATTTAGGGGTTTTATCACCAAACAAGTTGTAAATAGAATGTAAATGAAGAGAATTAACATGAAATTTAAAACAGAACTGAAGATACAGTCCAAGAATCAAAAGAAAACAATTGTCACTCTATCATCAAATTCTAAGCATACATCAACATTCCAATTCAGTGGTTAATCTTGAATTTGAATGAAACCTCAATCCAAATTCAGCATTCATATGAAGACCTTCATGCATTCAATTAACACATAATCAATCAATACTCAGATACCTCTAGAACCTAATTAACTTGTATTAATTTTAAGTACCAATGCACTTAACCTTAAATTTCAAATCTGAAATCTAATTCATACTCTTCCAACAATCGAATCATATAAATCAACCAATCAATATGAAAACAATCAAATTCTTAATCAACATTTCGAAATGAAAACCTTCAATTCAAAAATGAGATCAAGAATAGAGAATGAGTCGATGAAACCGAATTGAAGTGTTGAATCCGAGTTCACCAATCCTCAAGAATGTCAATGCCTCTTTGAATTCTTGGATCAGATAAAGAATCTACTCCATTAATGGAGGAAAATGAAAATTCAAAGATAAGAGAAAGAGGGAGAGAAAGACAAGATGTGTTTTTTATTTCAAATTCTATTTAAATGATTCAAAAAATGTATCTGAATTCGGCTTTCCCTTATTTATACACTTTAATTAGTTCTCTAATGTCTAATTACATTAATCTTCTCTCCTTAAGCTACATTTGGACACTTCATTTGCATAAATGGAAATTTTGGAGGGAAAGTTATGCCTAAAACATTCAATTAGGTTCCCTAAACCCATCAGTGGACTTCCATCGCATTTTTGGCCAAGAAGATACATCTATTTTGATCAGTGGTTTGAAGATGAAATACAATCTTGGGTGTTAGCTTTCAAATGGCGCTAGAACAGGCTCAATTGGGCTCCTAGGAGCCGAGATATGGTCCAAACAATGCACCCTTCTCAAGAACGGCGATTGCATCCCTTCACTCCACTTCCAGGTCCAATTCCAGCTTCGTGGCTTGAGAATCAGCCTTTGACCTCTCATAAACTTGTAGGCCCAACTCTCAGCTTTTCTACAAATCAAGAATCATAATCTAGTGAGGCCTATAACTCAAGTTATGGTCCAAATACCAAAGTAGTGTTAGAATGAGCACAATGCTGGAAAAATTGGAGCAAGGCCCAACCAAAACTCAATCAACAAATATGATCCAAATCAATTCAATTAAGCACAAAAGATGGTTAATGCACTAAATATGAGGGGAATATATATATATATATATATATATATATATATATATATATATATCCAATTCATCAATAAGTTCGTATAGGAACGAATTCGATTCTGAAAAGCAGACTATTATCCAGGAGTTTATATGGCCAAATACTCTCAAGGGACGAAGTATGGAAAGGTTATGATACAAGTTAAGAAAATGAAAAGTTAAGTGCACTTGCATTAAGAATTCATTTGCATTCATCTATGCATATTATTTAATTGCTCTTTAATCTGCTATATTTATAATCAGATCCTTTTCTATTTGTTAAGTGTATGAGCAAAATGAACTCTGCTTCGAAGACTATGGTTTTGAAATTATAAATTGGAATTTATGATTTAATAACATGTTTTTTTGAATAAATTGAAGTAGCTAAAAATGATTGCGATAACACTGAATGACAGTCTAGGAAATCCTACTGAAAAATTTCAAATTCTCACCCTATCTATATGTATCCGTGTCGTTCTCAAACAACAGTTATAACCATGATGGTGTTCTTCACTAAGATTCCAAGATGGTCGTGGCATCAAGATGCTTCCTTTTATTCTTTTATTTCCCTGTATTTTGATAGACATCCCTACATGGACCCTTTTGAATCTTTGTTTTCCTTAATGTGACTTAGATGGAAGTCTCACATTAAGTACACTCAAAGACTTGTAAATACCTGCTGAGTAAATGTAACTACGATACCAGATGATATGTAAATTAATTATTCTCAGTGCATGCCTGATTTCCTATTGTGGCTCTTTGTTTATGGTTAACTCCTTACATATGTCAGTTTAATTAGGTAAGGTGCCTCAGAGACGTGAACTTTGCATATATTTTTACTTGAATTGCGCAACGAAACTCAGATTTAAGTAATATTATGTTAAAATAATAGGACCTCCACACGTAGCAAACTCCTAGCTATAGTATTATGACTTAAGCATAGTAATATAGCAATAAGGGTGTTATAGGTGCTCCAAATTGTATAGGTTGGAATGGTAGCCATGATGGTAACTTCTCTATCCATTCTTCGTATGACATGCTAACTGGTACTTCTTCATTTATTTCTAATCCTACTTTTAAGCTTATTTGGAAATGGAAGGGGTTGGCAAGAGTGAAGGTTTTCCTTTGGCAAGTTTTGGTTGATGCTCTTCCCACCAATTTTTTTTTTTAGTTTACGAGACATATTGCAATTTACCCAAACCTTCTGTTCTTTGTATGAGCATGAAACTACATTACATGTGTTGAGAGATTGTCCTATTGCTCTGGATTTTTGGCATAGGTTGGTGGATCCTATGCTATATCCTCACTTCTATACTTCCTCTCTTAGAACTTGGTTGAGTTGGAACTTGCAAAACTCAATTTCTTTTCTTGGGCATTCTTGGGATGTATTTTTGGCTATAGCTATTCAATATTTTGGAGAGTGAGGAATCAAGAGAATTTTTTATTTGCTTACCACTTCTAATGATGAGCCTTTCCACAAATTTTGGGATGGTTTCCACAATCAACATCTTTACTCTTGTCTAATTAATCCTACTAGGCGTCAACCTTCCCATGAGCTTTGCTATATTTCTTGGAAGGCTCCTTTGGCAAGTTGGATCAAATTAAATAATGATGTTTTTGTTAAAAATCAACAGAAGGCATCTTGTGGGGTCTTCCTAGAGATGAATTGGGACAGTTTCATGGTGATTTTGTTGTTAATCTCAGCTTTTGCCTCGTCATTGTGGCTAAGATTTGGGGTGCCATTTATGCTCGAGTTTGCATGGTCTAATGGTATTAGGAAGGTTATCTAAGAGATTGATTTTGCTGCTGCTTTATCTTTGATTTAGAAGGATGTTGGTATTAAACATGCTTATTCTTTGGTCATCCGCAAGGTTCAACAATTGATTAGCAGGAATTGGGATGCTCGCATGGTCAAGATTTTTCGGGAAGCAAAGTGTGCTATAGATTGTTTGGCTCGTCTGGGTCGCTCTATCTTGCTGAGTGTTTGTTTTTATTTTGATCCTCCTAGTTGTTTAAGGTCCATTTTACCTTATGATTTTGTAGGCATTACTCTGACGAGATTAGTTATGTTGTTTCTTTTTGTTTGGGCAAAGGCGCTTTGGCCCATTTAATCATGAAAAAAAAAGTTAGTATAACCAAACCAAATAATGCCTTAAAAATCCCTTTTTTTTCCCTTAAAAATCTATGACTAAACTTGTTTAACCAATGCAATTAACCAAATTGGAATACAACTTGGTGCACTGATTCTTTAAGGGAGTGTTTGATAGGAGGTTTGAATTTTTACTCCACGAAATGTGTAGAAGGTTTGAATTTTTATTCGCTAAAATCCTATTCTCGAGAATATTATCTCCAAGAATAGCTTTCCCAAGTAAGTGTTTTTTAAAATATTTGATAAATAGATTGAATTTCCGAGAATATTTTGTTCATATCCAAAAATACCCTTGGCGATCCAACAACGGCCAATGGCGGAGGGTGGCAGTAGAGGGTAACTGACAGTGGGTGGTAGTAGGTGGCGATAAATGTAATTTGATCTTTACACCCAAAAAAACATATATTCCCATCCTATAAAAATGTTGCAATTTTATTTATGAGATGGAAATATTTTGATAAAAATCTTACCGCAAAACTAATCTCCAGAATTTAATATTCTAGTGAATATTTTTTCAAGATTTATACCAAATATGAAAATCTTCTTAACTTTTTCTAGGAAATGTTTTCTATCCTTTTACCAAATGCCCCCTAAAGGAAGAGTATTCTTGAGATGTGAAGTACTTCCGCCATCATCATGTGCTCGTCCCCGCCATTCAAACTGAAACGCTCCTCTTCTTCACTGTGGTTGTTAGTTTTCCCTCTAATTCCTCCTGAATCCACTTTTGTAGTGGCCAACTCGCTACTATTGCTTGGTGGTTGCGAGTCGTTCTTCATCGGAGCCAAAAGCAACAGTGTAACTCAACAGGAAGAAGAAAGACTCATTGAATACATAATATGATTATTTAAGAATTAGTTAAATATTTAAAATGGAGAATGGTGGTGACATTAGAATTTAGGAAATAAAGGCGCAAAAATGAGGAAATAGTAATAAAAATCAAAAACGAAAAGAAAAAGGTGAATGAAGAAATTGAAATAGTATGAAACCCCCGTGACTCTCCATGCTCTTAGACGCGACCCTTCACTGGTACAAGCCCCACCCCAAATCAAAGACTCCTGTTGTGGGTTAATTTCTTGAAAACACTACTGCAAACTGCGAAGTGGCATGGGACAATGGATGGCACCACTTAACCGGTTCAAACCAGTTTTAATCCAATTTTAAACCGATTTGTGTGAGAGCCATCCGGTTTGGTTCAGTTTTTTGAACCGAAAATCTAGTACAGTTTGGTTCAATTTGGTTTTTCATAACCAAACCATGCCCATCCCTACCTGAATATGTCTTTGTTCGAGTTTTCACCACACCATACCATCTTTATCACTTGCCGCCATAAGCCGTTGGCAACAAAATTTTGTAGACGAGGACATTTTGTCACTAGATCATCCCTGATTCTAGTATAATTATCGGAGCGCGTGCAATTATACGTAGACATCAATACAACATCTGGAGAGGTCACTAAATTACGTTCGCACCATCTATAGTTCTATACATGCTCTACCTTCTGTCAAAATATGAACAAACCCCCGGCATTTGGTAACAAAACCAGGTTTCCACAGCTAGGCAGTTGCTTTGGGAAGGCTATCCATGCACCGTTTCAACTTACTTACATCCTGCATGATAAAACATCAGTTATTACTTCGAACAATTTAAAAGCAGCTCATAGATCATCCAAAAATCCTAGTTATATGCCTACAATTTTGTTAAAATATTTGCATAGTTGCAAATAAAGCCTCTACCTTCTCACATTTCTGGCCTCGTAACAGGAGTGAAGACATTATATCAAAAACAAAAGAATAGAGAAATTTTTTTAAAGATAATAGAAGATAAATACAACAAGAGTGAGGAGAAGATATACACAAAAATCGAACAAACTTGTGACAGCAAAATAGATTTTAAGGCCCGAGAATGTAGCAAGGTTGTCAAATCTCTCTGCACGTTAGTAAGAGCAACCGACATGAAAGAACATTAGCTGAACACCGAAAAAGCCATAAACATCGACCTCCCCACAGCAAATTTAGAGGCAAAGAGATTTCTAAAAATGTCAGTGTTCACCTCCAACAAAATGCACAAAATAAGCGCACAATCAGCACACTGCCATAAAATTTTAGTTCCTTATTTTTGCCAAAAACAGTATACAAAACCATCAAAAAGTGCTCCAAAGTTCAATTACACTCTGAATGCTCCCCAAGTACCCAAAGAGGTTGTTCCAAAGGAAGGTGATTGCTTAACAATGCAACAAAAGAAAAAGACACTCTGGCAAAAAATAAGTGTAGCAGAGATGAGGATAGTGAGTTGGATTAGTGAACATACAAAAAAAAGATAAGATTAGGAACAAAGTATCTAAGGGGAAGTTGGAATAGCAATAGCACCTAATATGGAGAGATGAAAACGATTTGCCAAGAATCTCATTTTTTTAAGAATTCTTTCATATATTTTATACATGAAACCTTCTACAAAAGCCACTTGCCAGCCCAAAAACAAAAGTTTCAAGAGCATGAAGATAGAAAAAGAAATAATGAAATAATTAACCATGTATCTGCTTATCATAAATCACAACGAAAGGGTAGGTTAAATTAATCTCATGGCCCCTATAATTTTTTTAATTTTTCAAATAGGTCTCTATAGTTTAAAAGTTTATAATTGAGTCCTCATATTTTACCTTTTTCTAGGTCCCTACTAGTTTTTACTAAATTAAAAGGACCTATTTAAAATCTCAAATAAACTATAAAGACATTGTCATGAATCATCTCTATCAAAAGCTTAAGCTATTAGATAGAAACAAATGAATGGTTTTATATCTTATCACACTCCTTGATGCAAGAATCCTTTGGGCTTGAACTGTAGACATTGCACAATCCACCAACCTTGTGCTGAAATTCAACTTATTTTATTTAGAAGAATGATGATGGCAAGGATTGAACCCTAGATCACTTGGTCATAGAAGCTCTAATATTATATCATAAATCATCTTTCACAGAAACTTAAGTCATTGGATAGAAGCAAATTGATGGCTTTGTATCTTGAGAGACACATTTGATGAACTGTGCATTTGAATAAGTCCTTATAGTTTATCTGAGTTTTTAAATATGTCCTTATAACTTAGCAAATGTCATCGATTCTTTATGAGTAAGGACTTGTTTAAAAAATATATAAAATTATAAGGATTCAATTACAACAGGATGAGCTTTGGCACAATGATAAGGTTGTTGTCTTATCACCTAGAAGTCATGGGTTTGAATTGTGGAAACAGCCTCTCCACTTGCAGGGATAAAGTTGTGTACATTTACTACCCTCACCATAACCCACTAGATGGGAGCCTCATTCACTAGGCCACCCATTTAAATTATAAGGATCTATTTGAAAAACCAATGAATTATTTTAACCAAAATATTACAATTAGTTATTTTACCTTCCTTGGAGATAATATTTCTCCATTTATCCTTGAGGTCAACAGGCGTGCGAGTCTTATCAAAAACATGACAAGCAGATTCTAAAATTCTCCTCCAAGGGATATGCTGATTTTCCTTTGAGAACCTTAACACTCCTTCCTGCAATGTGAGAACCAAAGTTAATGCTATTAATTCAAAAGTAGAGATACTAAATTTGAGTGTCAAACATATGCATAGTATCTTGTACCATAGTATATCAATCAAATCAATATCAGTTTTATATTATTCAATCTCTATTCTCTTCTTTTATCCATCTTTATCTAAAAAACCCATAATCTCAACATAGTATCAGAGTGATATCATCTCTACGACCTATCTCATCACTATTCTGCTGCCGAGTTCTCCAAAATTTGGAACTCTTGTTTGTTATACCCTCTTTAGTCCTTCCTTCATTTCAAGCAAACCATCAACTTGTTGCATCTCTTGTTCGAGGTTGTCAGCGTTGTTTCTGTCTCGTCAATAGGTTTTTCACCCCATCGCTGCCACCATCCTCCCCAATGTGCTCCAATCAGCCAGCCCCTAAAGTTGCACCATCCAACCTTATTGCGCCTCCATGCACTGCTCCTTTGTTAGTGTCTCTTTCCTTCAACAACGTGCTGCCTCTAGTCCAGCCATTGTCGCTTCCGGTTGTCTTCCCTAGTCATGGCTGGTAAAATCCAATCTTTCTTGCCCTTGTTCTCCACTTTTCTGTGGGTGTTTAGCTCCCGTTTTGTGGTTTCTTCATGTCCAATGGTCAAATTTGATGAATTGTCCTTCCTTCATCAGACCTGATCTATTTTTGGCTGATTATGCCTCTTGCCCTCTTCAGTTGTTTTTTGTTGATTTTGGCAAACCCAAGCAATCTGGCCTGGTTTTCAACAATCCCAGATGTCTTGGCCCATATTTGGCAATCTTAGATGTCCTGGCCTGTTAGAACTAGGGAATGCAAGGTATTATTACTAAATCGGAATCCCTAACAAGTGTTAGGAACCCTAGAATTTGGGGAAGAACAATACACTAGAGGTACTCCTCCTGCTAAGGGAATTCTAGAGCCCTCACTCTCTTCTGACTAATCAACTAAAAAATGACTAGCTACCTCCCTTTCTGTTGCTCCCCTTTTATTCTCCTTTCCAACTAATTTTCCCGCCAATTCCTTCCCACAAACTAACTGCCCAAGCTCTCAGCCTATGACCTTTCATCATTATTTACAATTGGGCTTGTATTCTGGCCCATGACTCTGTCCCTCCTATTTCTTCTAGTATATGCTTGCTTAAATCTCTGATTCCTAACATGGCCCATGTTCGTCTTAGTCCCAGATATGCTGAGCCATACAATGATGAATTGGCTGTGATTCATACCAACTCCCATCATGAATCATACCTATAGTGATTTCTCTGTTTCACTGATGAGTCATGTCGATGATGAATTCTCCATGGTTGGAGATACACATGAGCCATAGTTTCAATCTCAAGGTCTCTGGATCTCAGTTTCAATCTCAAGGTCTCTGGATCTCTCACATTTTTCCTTGTTGTTCAGGCTTTCAAATGCTATTTTGCTATATATTATTGCTCGCCAGGAAATTTTTTACGATTGACCCAGCAAAGTCTCTTCTTTCTTAGTCATGTAACATTCCAACCAGCTCTTAAGGTTGATGATCATTTCAGCCCCATGTTGGCGAGTTATCATTTTAGTATAATGTCTCCAACATCAATGAGTTACCTTGCCAGCTGTTTTTTAAGGAGTTAGCCTTATATATATATATATATATATACCAATAACAGCTGATTTGTAACAAGCTTAAAGCTTAGCCTTTTGTTAGAAATCAGGAAAATATCTCTTATCCTAACCATATCATAGAAATATCATAGAGTATCTTAAATGATCTTTTAGGAATAGCTCCTACATTTCCTTAGATTTCATTATTGAATCAAAATTAGGGTGAGCCTTAGCGTAATGGTAAGGATACTGCCTTGTGACGTAGAGGTCATGGGTTCAAATTTTGAAAATAGCCTCTTCACTTACAGGAGCAAGTGATAGGAACCAGGACTTGCATTGGGCCTTTGGTTAGTTAGGAGTTCCTCTAAATAGGTGCTAAAGGGAAATCAAACTTGTAATTGACTAATCGAGAGAGTTTTGGGTAGGGTCGTCAAAACTAGCTAAACTCAGCGGGCCAGCCCATTCACCTGCCAAAATTAGGTGGATCAGGCAGCAAAAATCTTGATCTGTTTAAATTAATTTATTTTTAGCGTGGCTTGTTTAACTCGTGGGTTAAACAAACCAGCTTAATGGATAAATGAGCTAACCCATATACCCTTTTTTTATTTTTATATTTCTGGAAAAAAAAAAAAAGAAAAAAAAAGGGAGCCTTGCCACCACTATTCATTAGCCCCAAAGGACAGTTCACCTAACCCATTACCTAAAGATCCTAAACAATCAAAGAAGAGCGCAACACTATTGGGCCAACAACATTTACATGTCATAAGACAAAAAAGTCAAGCAATTTTTTGAAAAATCCCTCAAAGTGCCTAGGATTTAGGTTTTATTTTTCCCTAAAAAAAAATTTTTAACAGATTGGCCACTTTAGGCCTGCAAGCCAGCCTTAAATTTTCTGGACCACTATATTGCTAGCTCGTTTAGGCGGCTATAGGGTTGGCCCAACCCATTTAGCTCATGAGCCTAAAGGGGCCAAGCCAACCTTTCTGACACCCCTAATTTTTGGGAGAGTTGAGGGAACTTTCAAATTATCCCTCATCTTTGTAGAGATTATCAGTGTAATGCCATATTCTTTGAACCAGTTATAATAGTAAGACTGCATATATCTATCCTCCCAGACCCCAACAAATGAGAGCTTCTTGCACTGGACCGCCCTTTTATTTAATTAGGATTAGAAGTCTAGTTTTATTATAAATAAGGACTGGTACTTTGTCTTTTATACCACAATACATCACATCAAATTAATATTAGTTTGATATTATTCAGTCTTCTATTCTCTCCTTTTCTCCTTCCCTTCCTAAAACTCATTGTTAGAGAATATTGAGAATATATTTAAATTAATGTGGAATACACCCAAAATATATTGTGGACTCAATTAGTCATCTAATTGAGGAAGCAAATCGAATCTTAGGATTTCTGATTTATGTCATGCTCCTAATGTGTTTAATTAGGGTTATTAGCCTTCTTGTTAGTGGGCTTGGACTAATGCTGGTAGTACTAGTATTTGACCTAGCTATTAGCATAAATAAAGGTATTAGGGTAGTGTTTTGTATGCTATTATCTATCAATAATATACTCAGCATTATTTGTCTTTGATCTTTCTTTTTTCCTTAATCCTAAATTCATAATTCTTCAACATGGTTTCAGAGCGATACCACCCACCTTAATGAAAATTCCTCCCTAAACCCTAAATATATATATATATATATATATATATATATATATATATATATATATATATATATATATATATAACCCAACTTGGCAATAGTATGGTGATTTATGAGTGGATGTTCTTCTGTTTTTAGCTTTGGTTTCCTGTTATTGGGCTATTGACAACATTTGGTGCACCTTATTATATTTGAACTTAGTGGAAAGGGCTGCCTGGCTGAATGCAAAGCACAAACAATGAGGTGGAGCCACCCCAAAGATATTAGAGGAGAGGGCTGCCTGTTAGACAGAGCCACCACTATGTAGTTGGCCTATCTTAGGAGGAAAGGGCTATCAACAAGGTGGAGCCGCCTTAGATTTCAGTTTTCTCATTGGAGGTGCAACCAAAGATGCTACTTGGAGGGTTCAGCTGCTGAGCTTCTTAGCTTCCATTTTATATTCTGGGTATGTAACAACCTAGAGCATAGTAAGCTTTATCTTGAGGGGGAGTGTTAGAGAATATTGAGAATACCTTCAAATTATTGTGGAATATATCCAAAATATATTGTGGACTCAATTAGTTATCTAACTGAGAAAGCAAATCAAATCTTAGGATTCCTGATTTATGTCATATTCCTAATGTGTTTAATCAGGGTTATTAGCCTTCTTGTTAGTGGGCTTGGGCTCAAACTAGCAGTACCAGTATTTGACCTAACTATTAGTATTAATAAAGGTATTAGGCTAGTGTTTCGTATCCTATTATCTATCAGTAATTCAGTGTTATTTGTCTTTGATCTTTCTATTTTCCTTAACCCTAAATTCATAATTATTCAATTCTCATAATATCAACACATCTAATTGATGGACAGTACACTCTCATGCAGTAAACACTACCACAAATAAAAGCTTGAGTTTGCTGTTGCCTCAATATTCTTGTCAAACAATAACAAGGTTGATTGCAATTTTCTTAAGCACCAAAAACCCGGCTGATTCTTGATTGAATTTTCCCCATAAAGTCATAAACCTGTCAAACCAAATATCTTACCTTCACAGGAAATGTTCACAGAACTTAGACAGCCACCAGTATGACACTAATATCCCCTCCTATTTCCTGCATATCACCCTTCCCCCTTTCTTATGCATCAATTGAACTTTCAAATTTACCTATTTTGTACCATTAATTTGCCCCTACATATTCTAATCCTTCAGCTGGCCTACATCACCCCACTTTCTGATAAATTGACAAACAGCCTCAGTAACACTCTTCAAGGTTGTTGCAAGGATATGCTAACTATGGTTCTTTCAATCGTACAACCTTAAATGTAATTAAAAAAAAAAAAAAAACAGATAAGCAACTAATTTTAATGTACCTTGTATATAGTGCCAACCGACTGTCAAATATGAATATGTTCCACCATATCACACTTTTGGTTTAATCATGAGATTAAGGTAGTCCCAACACATACTATAGCTATACTAGTCTAAGTTCCTCATGTCTACTTCTAACAAACTCCCACCATGCACTCAAATGGTGGCACATTTGTGTGTGTGTGTGTGTGTGTGTGTGTGTAAGTGTGCGCGTACGTGCTTGCAAAATTGAAACTGGTTTGAAGCCATTTGATATTGGTAGAGTGTGATAGAAACAACTCAATCACTTCTAGAAACATATGACATTTTATGAAACTTATACCTCCAGAGCTTTTTCTTCTTCAGCAGTCCAAAGTAATTTCTTACGCCTTATTGTCAGTGAAGTTTGGTTCTTGCTGCAATAATAGACTAAACAATTAACTCCATTACACAACTAAGGGAGAGCAAGTCTCCGTCAAAAGAATAGTTAACAGTGCTCACATGGTGGCATTTTTGACAAAATAAATTCCAATGAATAATAAAACAAGCATTTAATCATACACACAGAAATGAATAACTCACACTTGCTTTGACAAACTCTGTCTCTGCGATCGTCTTCGAGTTCTGGAGCTGGTAACTTCCTCATTTATGTTACTAGCATTTTCCCCCTTAGTGTTATGCTCCTGCAATGATGATTTCCTGACATAAGCAACATTCTGAGGATATACTGTCTTTTGGACCTTCCTTTTGCCAAGGCATTTTCTCCCTTTGATGATCTCAGAATCTGAATCATTAGTTTCACTCACAGAACTACCTACTGCAGACACCTTTTGTTCTCTGCAGGGCATCTTTCCTTTATCTGTCATCGTGCCCTCCTCTGCAGATTTTGAAACACTTTCTTGCGTCTCTTTGGCAAATGCTATATCTGGTGAATGTCCGTCAGTATGCTTTCCCAAATGGGAAGCACTCAGATGTCCTGCTTCCTCTCCAACCTCAACAATTCTTTCGCGTACATACTCCTCATTATGTCTTGAATCCTCTGTTTCAAACCTTTCTTTCTGTTCCAAAATTCTGATCTCATCTGTTTCAGTTTTGTTAGGCTTATCAAATTTCTCCGAGTCAACAGAATCCTCAACCAGATTATTATCTACCGGCATCTCTTCTTCTCTACAAAGTCTAAAATCATCATCTGCATCAGTTTGATCTTCAAGTGCCATCTCACATTGAACACTATCTTCCTTTTGTAATTCTCTTGGTTGGTCTCCCTTGGGCTGCAAGGTCTGAATGTCGACACCATCAGTCTCCTGCCTACTATCACCGCCTAACAAGATCCCGTCTCCATCATCAGGCTCTTTCCTCTTAGCAGCCACGTCGGTCTTCACCAATTCATCACTCGAAACCACATCTCTATCCAAAAAGCTTGACAAAGCTCTCTTTGCCATCAAGGCCCTTTTCTTCAACTCTTGACTCTTGTCGCCTGCTCGCTTGTACCAGCAGTAGGGGCAGTAGAAGTTACCCAAATCATCAAATTTAGGCTCGGAGCAGATACACTTGGCGTGGAGCGTCACAGGGCAACCACTTTCACTACAAACTAACACTCCCTCACCTTTATTGCAACATATGCAAATATTCTTGTCCAACAAATCTACAGACTCGTGACTGAAAACATCAAGAGGGCTTCCATTAGAATGCTGATCATCACTCCCACGTGATGTCTCAAACTCAGTTGCACTACATCCGTCCTGTTCAAAATGTTTACCAATTTAATGAAATAGGTAATGTGGAATTAAATTGTTACGTGCCATTAAACAAGAAGAGAACGAAATTTGGCGAATTAAAGACAGACAAACCCTCCAAAACTGTTAGAAGAAATGAATAATAGAGAAATTGGGTTAGAAAATTAGAATTTGATGGGAATGAAAAGGGGTGCTTTTATTTTTTAAGTTGAATTGAGAGGAGAGGTAGGTACCTGTGTGGTGGTGAGAGAAGGAGGAATCGCAGAGCGTGGACGCTTCCTACGTCCGCCGAGAGTCTTGGTTCTCATTATTTGCTATTTACGATTTGGCATTTAGAATTCGGAGAAATAGAACGAAGCTCACCCTTCCTCGTTCACGGCGAAACCCAGTGGCGAGCGAGACTGTACTCAATATATGTTAGAAAGAACTGTTTAGCACAGTAGTATGTACGCTTGACCTCACCGGGACGGTCAGATTAGTAAACTAACCACCCGGTCCTCGGGTCACTTCGTTTTGCGTTTTAAATTAGAAATATATAAAAAAAAAAAAAATCAATCGACTCGTACGGCTTAGCTAATTTGGATTTAAAAAAAATAATTAATTTACCCGTAACTTATTTTTATGTGATATCTTTAAATAATAATTGTTTTATATTCATCTTTAAGTAATAAATATTTTAAATTTATCCTTTAATTTTAAAAAAATAAATACATATATTCTTGTTATAAATGTGATTTGTTGTATTAGAGAATAAATCTAAAAATATAACTTGTCACAAAAAATATTATCTATATTATTTTTATCAACTCAGATATTAGATATGATTCTTCTATCAATGTAACTAACATTATTTATGAAGAAAATAAGTATATCCAAATTTTACAATTTACAAGATAAATTTAAAACATATATTACTTAGAATACAAATTTAAAAGCAAATACAAACAACAAATCAATTACTTTTGTCATTTTATTAAAAATTCTTAAAATAAAAATTTACTTTTCATATATTGTTAGTGCACAAAAATTTTATATAGATATTCAGTTATATATTATCGTATTAGTAAAAGTACTTAACTAAATCACATACTATCTTAAATATTTTACAAATAGAAGCATTTAAATAGATGACCATGTAAAAATTTTTTACATTGACAGTGCATCAAAATTAATCTTTCAAAATACTATGTATTACTTTAAATTTACTTTTGATTTATAAAATTTTTGGAATTAATTATAGGATTTAATTTTAATGTACTGCTGTGTAAATTTTTTTTACACTGTTATTCAATCAAATCCGCTCATATACATCACTTTTGATGTAATGTGATTGAATCAACATTATTTTCTAATATGGCTATATATGATTGAATGATAGTATAAAAATCTTTTATACTATTTGGTGTATCAAAATTAAAATCTTATTTATATATAACATTTACATTTATATATTTTATTTTGGAGATTGATTTTGATATAATATTAGTGTAAAAAAATCTTACACTATCATCTAATCACATGTTTTATTTGTAAGAGTTTAAAGATAATATAGATAATTAAATCAAATATTTTTGTTACTATAATAAAGATTTAATTTGTATGAACTTACAATGTAAAACTATTTGATACTATTATTGAATCACATTTTCTCATTTGGATGACTTTTGAAGTAGTGAAGGTGAGGGTCATACATATTTATTTATATGATAGCATATGATTGAATGACAGTATAAAAAAATTTTATACTGCAATATATACAAATTAAATTCATATAATAATATATAAATTTAATAAATTGTTAGTGTAAAACTTTTTTAAACTAACAATTGATCAAAATTAACTTCTTCATTTTAATATTAGATCCATTCAATTTTACCCGATCATTTATTTTCTTGCTTGGGAGTTGCTTTCTTTTTTCTTTTTTTTTTAAATGAACCCCGTTCTAACTGGCCCAATTGAGGTTTTTTTTTTTTAAACGGTTTTTTATTTGGTCATACCCAATTGAGTTCATTCTATTTCATTTTGCTCTGCCTTCAACTTCAAGTGCTGATTCACGACCAAAAAATAAAAAATAAAAAATAAAAAACTTCAAGTGCTGATTTTTGTTTAGGATTAGGATTAGCAACCCCTCTGCCGGAACACTTGCGATTTCGATTTTTCAGAGAGGAGCGACAGAGAAGCACTCCCCTACGAGCGCCCCTTAGGTAACGCTGATGGTGCTAGCCGTGTTTTGCTTTTAGCGTCGTGTGATCTTTTGTTTATTTGGTACGTTTCTAATATAATCAAGCACTGAACAGAATCTTTCTTTGTCATGTTATTTGCTTTAATGAAGGATAAGAGATATGGAGCCGGAGGTAGTGGAGGCAGAGCTAGTGTTGCCAAGCTACCTCAGTTTCAAGAGAGTTCAAATGTACGAGAAATACCCCAAAGGCCAAGCCAGAGGCAGGCACTGGAAACATCTTAAGCAGATTATTCAGGCTGAGAATTACCAGAATTACCCTCCTGATGAACCCAATTGTGAGTCATCACATGCATTTCCTATTTTTCCTCTTCTTCTTGATCTTGTTCTTCTTAAAATAAAAAGAACTTATGCCTACGCCTCCTTTCTTAGAAAGGCTTTCTTGATAATCTTTTTGCTTGCATTTTTGGTTCCTTGTTAGGAAATCCGTATAGCTGCATTTTAATCGAAATAGTTAGCTGCTTATTTCCTGTATATAGTCCAGCTTTTGTGTGAGAGAAAAATACATTTGTAATTTGTGTATCTTCCAAATTTGAACTGTGCAGAAGATTGGTGGGTTGTTTGGAAGCAGTTCTAATTTTTGTTAAATTTGAGGCGAACTCTTCTTATGGATGCAATAACCAGTGAATTTGAAATGTTTTTATGGTATTTGTAAGAGGCTAAATGCCCCATGGAAATGTGCGAATTTTGCAGTCCTATGCGGAATTTTGTTGCAGTAGAATAGAATGCCTACATTTTCAAGGCCTCTATATCTGTTGTGCAATATTATTATTGTTATATTTTCCCTTTGGTTCTCTGCTCATGAATGTTTTAGGGAAGTCTATGTCTATGTCGAATTTGTACAGAGATTTAACAGCCACACTGGCTTACTGCATTCCTTAGCTTCATTACTTTCTCAGCCCCCCCCCCCCCTCTTTTTTATTTCTGTTGTAGGAATTCTTCTCCCCTCCCTTCAACTGTACTTCTTTTTCTCTCTAATAATATTTGTTCTTTTGATGAAAAACCAAAAAAACAAACAAAAAGAAGGAAGAAATGAAACATAGCGTTCTGCATTTAGGTCTCCATGAGATGTATATAGATTGGTATCAGAGTTAAGTATTACACTGGTTAACCTTTGTTCTTAAGACTACTTCCCTATTATAATTCCAGTTATTTGTTTTATTTCTTCGTATTTGTGCTATCCATGTCTGAGCTTATATTCAAATTTTATTTGTTTAATTATTTATATTGGATTGTCTTGCAGATGTCAATATTGAGTCACCCCCCTCTATGCATCCCTGCAAAAGAATTTGCGATATTACCGGCTTTGAGGTATGTTGTGATCTTTATTATTCTTTTAGAGTGGTGTTCCCATGGATATGGTTGTTGTTAGTAACCCATTTCTCTGTTTGGAGTAAATGTTTAAATAACAGAATTCTAGTTTCAAGAGAAAAAAATGTGCTTTTCATTTGTGGAAGAAATCTGTGAATTTTCTACTTAAAAGATGATTTCTCAGCAGTTTTGTAGAAATTGTGAAACTAATTTTGTTCTATCCATTTCATGTCACTGTTCATACTTGAAAATCTTTTTGAATATGTTGTAAGCATTTGAATCTCAAAACTCAAATAATATCACACATCTTGCTTTTGGGCTAACATTCAAATTTTGTGATTGTATCTTTTATTTACATTAAAAATTTTGCTTGCTCTGTCTTCTCTTAGCTTTGTGCTGAGAACTATGGATTTTCATCTTAGGATGGCCGACAGACCACTCAAAGTAAACACTTTTACAGTTCCTTGGTGTTCTATAATGGCTGTTTGGTGGCTCAGCACAAGCATCGTTTATCTTCCCAACTTCCTGCCCAAACTTTGAATGCCATACTTGCTTCTTACCTTTGTTCGATTTAACCAACCCAAGATATCAAGTGAAAAATAGGATATATTGTGCTTGAATGTCTTAAACATTTACTAGATATGTCCATGTGGTTTTATCTTCTGGAGTTGCATCTTAATTTAGTAAGCATTGAATAATTAATTCACTGTTGAGCAAAGTATTCTTTTTGCTCGATAAAGTTCCTTTATTTTCTGCTATCCAATATCTAATATCTACCACTAAGATTGTTCGAGTCTGTATTATGTCCATTTGGCAATGATCTGAGATTTAGCTTTCTTGTGGTGCCTACTTGATTAGGGGTTTCTTAGTTTGGTATGCTTCAGTGTAAATCCTTCTGGAATTTGGAACTGTAACATGTTCAGCTTGGCCTAAATCTAATGGTACCATTCTGGTTGAGGTTTGGGTTGCATATTCATTAGAATTTAAATCTAGTTGTATTTGGAAGAAGTATTTGTATACTGCACTGTTTATCTCCTCTTTATAATTCCAACTTCTTACAACAACCAAGCCTTATCCTACTGGGTGGGGTTAATTCCAACTTCAGAATTGAATGGAAAAAGCTAGATTAACATCATGTGACAATCTGAATAATCTCTGTTATTTTTCTTATATGATTGAGTCAAGGCTGCTTTAAATTGATTTCTTCGTGGTTGTTAAGCTTGACCTTGGTTTGTTTAGATGCCAATCTGAATGGTGCAGTACAGTCCTTTTGAGCAGCTTGTTATTGTGCTGGCTTAACTTAAATAAATATAGCTTAATCACATTAATTAAATTAGCTACGTGCTAAAACAGCAGAAAACTAAAATTTGTTCATTAATCTTATATAGCTTGGTGTGAAATGTGTTCATGCCTTTAATTGATTAATTTTGAATCATGATGTCGATTATGATTATTAGTTATGCCATGCCATTATCACTTGTACTGGAAAATTGATTAATTAGTTGACCCTGCAGGCACCTTACTATGATCCTAGGACTAATCTCCGGTATGCTAATGCCGAAGTTTTCAAGATGATCAGATCGCTTCCTAATGAGTATGTGCAGAGATACCTAGCTCTAAGGAATGCTGCGGTGGTTCTTAAGTAGTTCTGTCACTTCTCCAACTTCTGAGACACCTTATTCTTTTAGCATGTGAAATAGGTTTACTCGTTGGACATTGTTAACTTGTGTACTGTCACTCTTTGTCATCAACTTGGTCTTGTCTGATAGTTAGTTACAGGATGTACTATTGATAAATGACATTGCTAGTTACTACCAATCAATGATGTTGTATGTACACAAAAAAACTCATTCGCCTTAGGAAAATATCAAATAATCTCCTGTGGCTTGAACAAATTCTAGTTTGACACACTGGATTGTTTATCGGAGTTTTTAACAAAAATAAAATGGTCGCATTGCCCTGCCCCCAGTGGGTAGAGTAACATACATTTGCCAACCAATTGTTAAACTAAATTAGCGACTTGAACACATATAGTAATTAAAAAATCATTCAACCATTTATTCATCTGAATTAGCGACTCAGCACCTGACTTGTTTGCTTTATTATAGAGTTGCAAGTAAAATTTAACTTATACTAGCTTTATTATGGATTTATTATATTAATTTATATTTTATATAAATCTTTTAATATTATTTTTAAAATAAATAAACTATTACAAATTTATAACTCAAGTTTATCTAGATCTAGAAATTTAGGCAAACTTGTAAGTTTGAAAACTTCAGATGTTTTACTTTTTTTTATATCTTTTTATTTTTTTTTGGGTCAGCAAATTTCTTAATGTATTCGAAGGGCCCTTTTCCAGTTGGTCCTGATCTCGAAACCTGGGCTTTAGGTCAAGTTGAGAATAAAAGATGCCCGCATAGGGAAGAAGTCAGATTCATTTCAACATTTTGCAGCTTGACCCAGCACACAAAAAAATAATAATAATAAGTGCAGCACAATATTAGGCATATTTAGTCAAAATTTACTCTAACCTAATCTATTTTCAAACGGAAATGGGTTTATTTATTTGAAAATTTTACATAACTTTGTCATGTGTTCATTTCTATTATTAATTAAATTTTCCTATGGGTCTATATTTAACCCCACTTTCTTGATCAATGATGAAAATGATGATATGATAATATCATATGAAATTTTTATATAAGAGAATCCATTTCTATTTTTAACCCCATTTGGTCCACTCCAATTTTCAGTTTTACCACTTAAACACTCTCCCATTACCGGCCATTCGTTTAATCCTTGTTGAAACTCTCCATTCTGCTTCCTCTGTACCGGTGCTGAGATCACATATTGTCCGTCTTAAAAGTAAATAATTCCTCTAGATATTATGATGGAATTTCTTAGATTGCAAGCGAATGAACATTGGCATTGGTATAAAGAACAGATAACAAGGAAAAAGATGAAGCAACTAACATAGTTCATGTACCCGGATGCATTGATTATTTGTGGGGCCTCAAAAGCGTATCTTTGATTCAAACCAAAATTGTCAAAAGAAAACTATCCAAACAACTAGAGGTCGAGTGTGTTGAACTCTAAACCATATTTCTACAGCAATTTGCGTCAACAATGTAGTAATGCCATTGATTGATAGAAATTTATGAAGCACAAACACTTTAAACTATATAAAAACAAAAAAATTGTCTATGAAAAAATTATACAAATTTCTGGAACTCCATCGCACAGACCCTTCAAAGACGGCTAATTAACTATTTGTCAAACTTATTTAATCACCTGACCATTAATAAGTTAGCCACTTGATAATGGTTAGAGGTTGGTGATTAACCATTTGTTAAATATATTTAATTAGTAAATACTTATAGATACAACAAAGAATTTAAGAATTTGGTCGTGAGATCCTCGTTACTCACAGAAAATACAAGAAAGAAATTCTGGTTCCAGTCTCAAATTCTGATCAACCAACTTTAAAAGGAAGACAATCTTGTTTATTACACATCTCAAGAAAACTGAAAATTTCAAAGCAACCTTTAGTGCCTTACTCTATTACAACATACAGAAAGTTGGTTGTAGATACAGCTGCAGTGTCCCAACACACACAAGCAAAAAGAATGCCCTCCAAATAGCAACACATCAGCTACAAAGATTTGGTATGCATACCCCAGCATCTGGATTCTGCTGTTCCTTCCATATTCTTCCTGTAACTCTGAGTTTCAGCTCCTTCCTATCTCCACCGGAGAAAAATAGTGCCATATTTCGTTGAATAATGAGACCGTCATTACTATCCCTGACTTTGCGGTGGCTATCCCGAATACTTCGCGGTGTACCCTCCCAAATGAGTTTCCTGCCATTTGCCCCAACCTCAAGGCTATAGCTATAGCTCCGAGCCTCATTCTCATCGCCCATAAAACGAAGGAATGCCATGTAAACTGGAGCCATGCCTAGCTGGAATGCTTCAAAGTGAAGGCAGAAGTATTGGCCAAAACAATGAAATACCTACCAAAGAAAATATAAGTTGGCAAACACAACAATCAGGCAGTGAGGAGCATACTGACATACGACCACAGTTTCAGCTAAATAAGGAACAAAGATAAAGTAGTCATTTGTAAATTCTTACCAATCTACAAAAATAAATAAATAAATAAAGAAACAAAAAGGAATTGTTTAATCAATTAGCTGTGACACATGGTAAAAATGTGGATATAAGGAAAAGATACACTTGCCATTTGAAGCATTTAAAGGGATTTCACAAGACATCAATTGCCATCTCTCTCCACAACTTCCCATTGTTACCAACAATAGAGATTAGAGTATGATGAGAAATAGGCGGTGGTAGTGTATGTCACAGAGAATATATGACAAAGGGTAATAATCTGTAGAAAGAAATCTGACACACTTACAGTAAGCATCCAAGTTGCATTCTCCACTTCACGAGGATTTGATTTTACATAACGATGGTTGAATGTGCATCCTGTGTGCATATCCACCTTGTGATCATCCCTTAGATGTGCGACAAGGAAGGGAATGTCCCCAGCAATGGAACACTCTGATCCAGCATAAGGACAATTGTATGGTCTGAAATTGCACACAGTCTCATGCTTAAGCTTGCTGTAGTATGGAAATATTTCTGGACACCCAAGGGAGTAGTACTTGCAAGGTAACTCGAGCGATTCAGCCACCTTCTCCAGCGCAAGACACCTAATATCTCCAAGCTCTTGTCTACAAGTGGGACATCGATTGTGCACCCTTGTTTTACAGGTGGAACACAATGTGTGCCCATTGTGGCACTGCAAGCAATCTATTTGTTACTCTGTGTTTTCCAAATTTGCAAATACAGACTTTTTACAGTATATGTCAACTGTCAATTAATATGCTTCAATAATGATAGGAACAGCTTTGAAAGACCTCAAGTGAGGAATCAAAACAACAATTGTAGAATCAAGTATCAGGCAGAGTTTGAACAACAACAAAAACAACTATGCCTTTTTCCCACTAGGTGGGGTTGGCTACATAAATTAAACAACACCATTGTGTCTTATTGTAAACCATGTCTATAGACAAGCCATTAAAATCTAAGTCCTTTTCAATGGTTTCGTGCTAGAACTGGATCAGAAAATGGAAGAAAATGCAGGAAAGAAATCAAAGAATGATGGTATTATTCACTGATTCTTGGCCAATGTGGCTCAAGAACTCACACAAAGTACAAGAGAGATCCCTAATTCGAGAGTGGGAACTCCAACTCTCCTACTGACTTGCTCAACAAGCTAGACAACACTTCTAACTAACCAACTTCCTATTTATTTCGTCTTTCTACAAACTAACTTTCCCGCTTCCTTTCCTCTTCCCTAACCGCTTCTGTTAGCTGCCCCTCTTGGGTTCCTTGGCCCAAGTCTTCTTGCCCCTCTCTAGACCTTCTAACATATACCTTCTTGACTAATGGGCCTCTAACATTTCGTCTATAATTTTCATTGGTCTCCCTCTACCTGTACCAATTGGGCTACCCTTCATCTAATGTATTCTTCTTATTGGGGCTTTTACAGTTCTTCTCCTCACATGATCAAATCACCTAAGGTGAAATTCTACCATCTTTTCCTCAGTAGGTGCTGTCTAATTTTCTCTCTAATGCATTCATTCCACAATAGATGTTTAAATGACAAGACATGGTCCCATTGCTTAAAATCCACTCTGGTATAGGGTTTTCATTTGGGCAGATTTTTGAGAGCATTATATGTGGAATGTGGCCATAGGTTAGAGCACGGTTACAGCTATGAAAAAGAAATAATACTACGTCAAATTATCTCTCATTTTTGTTTTTGAATAAATTCATCGCCTTCTGGCTTCATTATTGTTAGTGGGAGACAACAAAATGATGAAACCAGGTATGCATTATTTATTATAATATAATTTGGTATGTTAGGTAGAAACATTGGCACTGTGCAGAGAAAAAATGGTTTTCATGAATCTTTACAGGTTACAGTTTTTTTTAAGCATAAAGTCATTTTAGCATTTAGAAAACATCCAAAAGGATAAGGTGATTTTTTTCTTTTGAAATTGTGTGAAAAAAATTACTAAGGATCTAAAAGAGTAATTGTTAAGTCCAAATGAAAAGAAAAGAAGAAATTGTTACTTTTTCTCGGTTTCCATTTTTTATCCTCTTGGCAGGAAGGGAAGAGCACATGGTAATCAGTTACTGAAGAGAGAGCAAGTACAATAAGCTCCAATTTGTTATTTTACTCCAACTAAAGAAGATTGTCTATAAGAAATACTAGCCAATAAGATAATCTGAACATCTCCACTACTGCCCCCTCCCCCTTCAATACACACACAGTGCTTGTGCATGCTACAGAAATAATGAAGGTCAAAAGGTAAATTTGTAATTCCAGAACCAAAACTATAAGTATACTAGTGAGTTTTCTAATGGCAGACTAGCCAACTTCATCATGCACCCATACAAATAACAGAGGGTTTTAAGATCTCATCTCAAGATGCTTACAGCATCACATTCCACCATCCAAAACACAAGTGCATTACAGATAAAACAAACTCATCAATGGCCAAGGCAGGAAGCATGATATAATTCAATTGATTAACAACATCCCTCCATGCATGCTGTGACCCTCACTGGAGAACAAGGGCCTATACTATAACATACAATTCAAATAAGAACCAAAGATAATACTAGTAACCACAGCCCTTCTTCAGGTCCATCCCAATATAACCTGGTTCATTTCTAAGTGGGAATTTTGCATTTGGCTTCATATCTTAAGATTCATATACATCAAAGTCAACTCTATATCAAAATTATTTTTGTTCCCTCAGAACAGTGGATCTCATAACCACTCACTAAAAACGCAAATGACATGACAAAGTTCTGACACTGTTGAAACAAACAACCAGAACCATTAGCTTCTGATTGAGGATTGGTATTCATTTGAGTTCCTTATATCACGTGATCAAACTAAGTGTAGAGCTAATGTAACAGATTGTCAGTATCATAAATTTCAAATCCTCATCTTAATTCATTATGATCTAAATACCATGCAATCAGCATCAGTCCTCCAACCATCCTATTCTCCTCATCCAAAAAGGGTAATCTTGAAATGTTAGAATAAACATGATGGGAGCCAGTGGATTTAAAAAGGGTACAGGAAAACATTATTTTGACCCAAACCACATACAAAAGGGCACGGATAATTCCAAATAGTCAAACACTGCTATCGGTTGACAGATCAGCTTGCATTTGTTTAATTTCAAGGACGTCTTCAGCTTTCCTAAGGTTGTAGCTGAAGAAAGGAAACTTATGCACTTCAGCTATTCTGTGAACAACATGCACACATAGATGAACACTCACTGAAACATAATGTTTATCATGTAAGCAGCAAACAACATAATATTTATAATTTTTCATAAAAGAAAGGTGCTTGCTTCATTCATCAGTGTTGTTTATTTCTAGGTTTAGGCTTTCAAAATTATAACGCAAAACATATATTTGTGATTGCTAGTCCATTTTGAAGAAATACAGTCAATATTCTTTCGTGAATTTATAAGCTACAGGATTCTGATACAAGCTGCCAGCATCATCTCTTCTTGCACTCTGTGGTTACATATCAATTGTGGACTAAGTCCTGGCAGTTTTAGGGACTCCAGACTTGTAAACTTTTTTTCTTAATACGATGATTGATACAAGCTCTTAGAGGGTCGTGGCTCCTCCCAATTCTCCCTTCTACAAAATATTCCTCATAACCCACTCTGAATGCCTCTCCCTCATTTTATTCATCTCCTAACAGGAACTACCTACATACCCCATGCATTCCCACATTCCCCCCTAACACATATGCAGTTATTTACATGTGCAGTATATGCCCAAGTAGGTTATTCCCCACCTTACCATATAGGCTCATGCTGAAGGTAGTTTTTCAGTCAGTAACTTTTACCTGCATATCTTTGGGATAGGCTTACGTATTCTAACCTCTGTGGGTTTCAGCTCATTCATTTTTCAAGGGTAAATTTTCAGTCAGTAATTTTCTCGTTGCTGGTTTTTCTATGTTTGGGAAGTAATCCTGATTCTCCACACTGTATTTCCTTTCTCCCAATAAAGTCTTCTTTAACATAAAAAATAAAATAAAATCTTTTCTAAATTGCTATTTAGGGATTTAATTTGTAGTTCAGACCTAGTATTTGTGGGTTAGGATTAGGCGTCTTGCTTCTACTTGGTGCAAGGCACACGATATTTTTAGAGGGGTGTCTCTCTCAAATATGCAGAGAGATTGGAAAGCTTTGCTCTTTTGATGTTTTTTGTCTATTCCTAGTTTTTTTATTGAGGATCTCTTGTCCTCCTTGCTATTTGTAATATCCTTCTCTTTTTGTTAATAATATTTCTTCTTTTATTAAAAAAAAAAATACATATAAGTTATTATTTCGTTCTTTTTAGCCAGCCTAATAGATAAAGCAAAAATAAATCCATTACTAGTTTACTACTTTCCAATAAATGATAAAGAAATTTCTCAACCATACTTTCTTTTGGGTTACACTGACTCTGTTCACTTGTCTTCTAATTCAGATAAAAAGATTTGTTCTCATGAGTCATGACCCTTATGGGTGGTTTCATGCAAATCCTTCTTTCAATTCCTAATTCATTTGTCAATAGAGGCACTTTCCATCTTGATAAACCCCTTTGAAAGTCCAAAGCTCACTGCCTCCCTTTGATAAACCTTTAATGACATGTTAAAGGTTCACAGGCCAAATAAGATTCTTTCCACAGATATGTGTGTTATGTATCCTTCGTGCACAAAGCCAGTTCCTCATCTGTTCTTACATTGTTCAGCTGCTAACTCTATATGGAATACCTTTCGGGCTTTCTGGTGAATGCTGAGGGTACCCTCATTTACCAAGCGGTTACTACATATTTATCAAGCATGAATTGCTTTTACTTCAAACCCACTTTTAATCAAAACCATGTCCGTAAAATCAATTTCAACAAAACTTAGTTTCCTAAACTATAATAAAAACACACACTTAGGACTAAGACAACCGATCAATTTGCAATTACTAAGCAGGAAAGGAAACATTAAACTGCAATAAGATAATTCTCTTTGCCCAAATATTTATTTGTATAACAAAGGTGGATTAAATTTTCACACCATGGTAAATTCCTTGAACTGGCACCTTACTTCAATCATCACTGAAGTGTCATCAATTCCAGTAAACCAAACATACACCTTTATACATAACACTTTCCCCAATGTAATGAAAACCTAAACGCCAAAACCAAAATCCAAAACTTCCTCTTCCCCTCCCCCAAAGCCAATAAATATTCAAAATACTTGTCATCGAATCCACTCAATCCCACTTAAAATCCATCAAATTTATCAAACAAGTCACAACAGACCAAAAAAAAAAGAAGACAAAAACAACAACCTTCTTAACACCACCACCACAATATGACCAAAAATAAATAAATAAATAAATAAGGTGTAAATTACTGCAAGAACCTTTACCTGATGAATCGGGGGATACATTGAATTGGTGCAAACGGGGCATTCCAGCAACTCATGGACACTCGTTGCGGGAGCAATGACCGTGGGGCCCATAACATTGTTGTTGTTAGCGCCTCCGTTGCGAGGCTTCGCGGAGGAAAACTCAGAGTGGTGATGGGAATGGGGATGATGAAGACTATGGTGTTGGATCTCATCCTCATCGATGCCATCAGATGATGACACACACTCAATGCTGTCCAAATCCATGAGACTCACCAAAACCCAGAAAAAATAAACTCAAAGAAAAGGGTAAAAAAAAAATACCCAGTTATCAAAATCGGAAATTTAACCGATTTAAATCAGCTGGGCATCTCTCTCTCTCTCTCTCTCTCTCTCTCTCTCTCTTTTCGCTCTCCAAATCTGTTTTTTCTTCTCTCTGTTTTTGCTTTTCTCGGAAAAATTTGTATCAGGAGAAAGAAAAAGGAGGAAAAGAAAAGAGGAGAAGGAAGATGGGGATGGTGGTCATGGATGGATCGATGATGAGATGGGTGATTCCGACGAAGCCAAACCACCTTTCCGTGGAAGAACAGGCTCTTTTCTTCCTTCTCTCTCTTCCCGAGTTTGAGGTTGTCTCGTGTCTGAAGTGAGAGAGCGAAAGAAAGGAAGACCGTTGGATTTCAGGGATTAGATTGGAGATTGATTGATCCAACGGTAGTAATGCTCGTCCTTTTCTTCTTTATGTTTTTTTTGGTTTGTTTTCTGTTTGAGTTAAAACCAAAACTCGTAATAACAATACGATAAAAATAAAGTGAAATTTAGTAACGACCCCCGTAGAAAATTTCAACAAAAACAGTACACGTGTTGATGATTCTTCTGACATTGCATTTGTATTTTCGTAATTAATATTTCAACCAAATGAACTACTAATAATTGCAAAGTGGTTGAGAAAAATACCAATGACGGACATCGATTCTATTACTTTTCACTTAAATATTGATTCATTAATTCTTATCTGACACATGGATGCATTATTCACAAGCCTTCTGCTAAAAAAGAAAAAGGTTAAATTTTACGGGTTTTTATTTTTTATACAGTAAAATCTCAATTAGCTTCCCGGCAATTTTGGGGTTAGGTTGGTTTTCAATAAAAATAAATTAATTTATTGGTCTTTAATAATGTCATCTATTAAATATATGTTAGTTTTTGATATCAAAATTGACAAATTTAAAAATTAATATGTTTAAATTGATAATTATCAGAAATTAATATAACTAAATTTTATATATAGCATATTAAAATAAAAAAGCAGTTATTTGCATGAAACATCAAAAAATTTATTTTCCCTTGTTCTCAATAATATGTTATATTTAAATAAAATAGATGTTACATAATTTTTCACATAATTTGACATTTATTTAACATGTTTGATAAATTAATATAAACTAATAAGTGATCAACGTTACCAACATAAATTAAAAAGAAAAACTATAAATTAGTCTTTCAAAGATCATAATATTACCATATTAATTCTCTAATAAAGAGCCATTTTATCAAATAAGTCTTTGAAGGATATAAATATGTCATCACATTATTTTTATATATAATTAAAGTTATAATGCAAAAGGATAAATTTGATATCTACTTTAAATTTTTTATAGACTAATATGATAATAGCATAATAATCTTTAAAAGATGAATTAATGATTTATTTATAAATTAAATTTTATATCTATAAAGTAGCTGGGTCTTTTTTTTTTTTTATTTCTTCCTAATTGAGTCAAACCTTATGTTTGCAGCATATTATTTTTATTTAGTTATATATGTTTAACTTGAAATAAATTGGCATTATTTTAAGTCGATAAGATAAAGCCATCATATATATATATATATATATATATATATATATATATATATATATATATATATATATATATATATATATATATATATGTGCATCAATAATTGACAACATTGATAACAATGATATAAGTAGTAAATTGCATGTTTTTATGTGATTATTCATACATCTAACACTGTAGCTTGCGAATCAAACTCATGTTGTGTTGATTAAGCATTTTTTTAAGGATGAATGATGTCATTGCATGTGATGATTCATGCACTTGATATGATGACTTGTGCGATTATATCTTATATTCATACATCTAATAGAGGGACTTATGTTAATATCAAGGTTAATGCCAATTTTAAATAAACAAAATATATTATTCTTCCTATGTCCATCTTGGCATCCCTATGTCGTGTTGGTTCATGCAATTTAAGAGATGTTGCTGAGAGATTAATTAAAATATGGCCTTGCAGCATATTTGTTCGTAAATAATTGCATATGTCCTAAATAAAAGGGGATATCGTTATACACTTGGCTTTCATAATTTAGATGTTTTCTTTCTTTCCTTCTTTTTTTTTTCCCTTTCTTTCTTTCAATTAACTTTATGTTTGATTATAGTAAAGTCAATTTTCCTTGTATTTTAAGTAGCAAGTTGAATCTTACCGCTTAGGGCATCTTTGTATAAATAATAAATATAATATATATCTAAACTAATATCCATTTAGAATAACAACATTATGAGGATGTTCTATGTAAATTGGTGTTTTTGTATTTTAATATGCTATATATAAACTTTAATCACATTGATCCTCGATAATTGTCAATTTAGACACATTGGCCCCTGAGTCTGTTAGTTTTAACGTCGGGGACTAACGTGTGTCCTACGAATGACATTGTCAAGAACCAATGAACTAGTTTATTTTTGTTGGGGACCAAAACATCCGACCCCGAATTTGTTAGAGACCTAGTTGGGGGTTTACTTTTTTTTTTATATGATATTCGAGTTTGATATGTTCAATAATATGGGATTTGGGCTACATTTACAATAATATAGGATTTAATGAAATTGAAAATTCAAATTTTAATTTTCTATGCAGAATCCGAGTACATAAGGTGAAGTCGAAAATTTTGAGTTCCAACTTCAGGGAACCTATATTCCATCTAACGTGCATGGGAACAACAATGACTACTCTAAAATCAGAATTTTCAATTTCCGCAAGGAGACACCATGTGTTCGATTGCATGTGTTTGCTGCTGCATGGGAATCTTGTAGTCTGAAATCAGAAACTCACATGTATTACCCACGTTGGAGTATAAATGGAGGGAGGGGGTGCTGGGGAAGGGATTGCAGTATATAGGAAGAGAAGTGTCGAGTGTGTTGTGTGTGGGTTTTGGAAGAAAAGAAAGAAAGGGAGAAAGATTGTGTTGTGTTGAGAAAACAATAAGAGTTGCAATAAAAAAAAAATTGATTTATTTAAGAAAAAAATAGATTATCTGTAAAAATGGTTCGGGATACAATAGCGGATCCATGCCAACATATTTCTAATCAAATTCTTGATCATAATATAAGTTAATTTTTTTTTTAGAAAATAAATTTGTTATGTGTATTATGTTTCTTATTAAATTTGCTATCATATGTTATTGATTTTTTTTTAAATAATTTTGATTATGTAGAAAAAATAATTTGAAAATATATAGTAATTATTTCATAAAAAATAATTTAGTAGCTATAGCAATATTAGTTTTTAAATTAAAAATATCTACTAAATTAATTAATTATATTTAGTGTTTACATATTGGTTCATAAAGAATATACTAGTTATTTTGTTAAAAAATATTAGTTTTTATTATTAATTCAGGACTTTATTTGTTTAAGTAGATGTTAGTTAGTCTTCAAATATTGGCCGAGTAGGGTTTTACATATTTTATATACTAATTAATTAAATTACATTTCATGAAACAATAAGTAGCTATAGCAATATTAGTTTTTAAATTCAAAATATCAACTAAATTGGTTAATTTTATTTAGTCTTTACATATTAGTTCATAAATTATATTTTAATTAGTTAAGAATATTAGTTTTTAAAATTAATTGAGGTTTTTATTTATTTTACTATAACTAGAGGATATTAGTTAGTAAAAATAAATAAATAAATAAATAAGTGAACTTACTCTTATAAGTGGATATAGTTGTTAATATATAGATAAGTTTAAAAGTATGATATTATGCTTACTATTTGTAATAGGGGATGAGAGTATTGCGGGTCCGTCATTTGAAATTGGATCCACCGAGACACGAGATTCATGGGATCTTGCAGCAGGTTAGTTTATATCATATTGCACAGATTAGCCACATGCACATAAATAATCATTTGATAAGTGCACTAGTCGAATAATGGAGACCAGAGACCCACAAATTTCATTTTCCTTGTGGAGAATGCACGATGACATTAGAAGATATTGCCACTCAACTCAGTCTCTGTGTCAACAGTATGGCCGTCATTGGACTTACTACTCCCAACACTCCAGAACTTCTGCAGCAATATGATTATTTATTTGGTGCTCAACCTGGGGAGGGCGATATTGATGGGGTACTATTAGGTTAATGTGGCTGAACGAGTACTACATATTGCTCCATGGTAATGATGACATCATTGTACAACGAATGGCTTGCACTTATTTACTATCCTTGTTAGGCCACATCATATTGCCTGACAAGAGCGATTTAGAGGTCCATGGAAAGTGTATGTAGTTGTTTGAGCATGTGGAGCGGATTGGGTTATATAGCTAGGGTTCAACAAAGCCTCGCCATGCTTTGCTAGGCATTAGATCGTGTTTCGTGTAAAAGAACACAAGACATTTAAGGCAACTTGATACTTCTACAAGCGTGGGCATACCTCATGCTCCTATTTTTGGCATTGATGCCGACCCAACATTTTACTTTTCCTATTGCTTCCAGGTAACAATTGTTTTCATAACAAATTTTTAGTTTGTTATCATGAAAATTGTATCTAATTCATATAATATCTCACAGATGGAGTCATGCACGGTATCGATGGCAATCTGATATGAGAAATCTTGGCAATTTAAGGGTGCTTATAGATTGGATGGGACCTCATGAAGTAGTTATTAAAATATTGTGCAAGTTCTTCTAATGTTGCAGTTTATATCATTTGCATATCTCATGTATTTTTGTTGATGTAGTTTGTGTGACAACCATACGATGATCCTGCAATTCATGGTGTTATTCCATATGATATGTGGGTTGAGCTGCTGATATGGTCGATGATGGCACCACTAATATGCTTCGTAGTGATTGAGTGGTACCTAGCTAACCGCGTAATGCGTCAATTTAGGTTTTTTTCCATATAATCCTATCAAGATTCGTAGTCTAGCAAGTTCCTATAATATAGACTTACGGGGATAAGGAGAAACTAACTAGAAATCGAGGCATATTGATTGGGTGACACTGTGGGATCACTGACAAGAGTGCGTCCTACAAGGACAATCGGCTGGAGACTACCAACCTTCAGATGAGTACTAGTCATGGCATTTACACCATGCCACCCCTCTATGGTTGTCTACTCAAATAGCGCAGCCACCTCCCTAGCAATAGGAGGGCCCCATGGGATAGCCACCCCCAGCAGCAAGAGTTCCTTATAGAGTAACTAGCCCCCCAAGTCCAGGTCCCTAAGCTATTGCCACCTTTCCAGCAACAATTCCCGATACCCTCACCATCGCCAAATGAAGATTTCTATTGGGATCCACAAGAGCAGCAATTTCGTTGGACTTAGCAGCTTAGCCAAGAGCAGCTCCCTCAGTAACAATTCTATTCAGATCCGCAGACACATCATTCAACTTGCATGGAACCATTGCGAATGCCCTTATATGTAAAGGACATTCATCCTGGTTCAAGAAGCAGTCAGAGTCAGGGAAGAAGGTCTGTTGATAGTAATGGTAGCATCCAGATACAGAGTGGGGTTGGGGGCAACTTTGCACGTGCATTCATTGACATCGCTCAAGAAGATGTCACTAAATCTACTCGACGACGTGATTTGGACCTGTCCTTGTCACTTCTTGGATGCGTCGATATGTATCAACCATAGATGGTGACACAAGACCACCAACCATAGATAGTCACACAAGAGCACTAACCACAGATGGACTCACCAGAGTACTGACCAAGATGATGACACCAAACTTTCTGAATAAATCTCAGTTAGTATTCTCCCCAAGTGATCAGTGGATGACATCCTTGCTACATTGGGTGATGACAAAAGACGCACCTACATCTAGCCAAGTGTTAGAGTGAGATGGCGGGGGAGTTCAAGGTGTTGGGGATAAGGGTGGTGGAGATGAAGGTAGTGGAGATGAGGGTACAGGGGATCAAGGTGCTGGAGATCAGGATATGGGGGTGAAGGTGTCAGAAGAAGAAAACAAAGGCAGACCATGGTCTGATATTTGTGGGAATGTGTGTTTCCACCTCTCAAATTCAGCCCTTCGTTAATCAGAAAGAAAAAAGGGAAGGGAGGGTAGTGTATATAAGTTAAGGATTTTACCTTTTTATGTATTATTTTTTAATTTCTTTTAGATTTTATGTGAATGTTGTATCTTTTAGTTTTGTAAGTGAAATAATTTAATAGAATTTTGTGTATCATTGTTCAAAATATGTACTAAATTGGTTAATTTTATTTAGGGTTTACATATTAGTCATTAATTGAAAAAATTCAAATCTATGCATAAGCATAAGCACTAACTGATTAGCATATTTCAAATTTAAAACCCTACTAACTAACATCCCCTATGCCACTATTTAAAATATAACTAATTAACATATAGTTAAATTAATTGAAAAAAATTGAAAAATTGAAAGGAAAAAAAAAACCCAAAATGACATCCCCAAAACCTAAAATAGTCAAAACTGGAACCCGGACCTCGGATTGTGTAGCCCTACCTGCTATTGAACCATCTGTCGTATCCCATACCCCACATCCATTGTCCAACCTCCTCATCAACCGTTACCAACTCAGCCTATAGCCACGAATCTTGGACCCCAGATCCAATGCCCACTTCATCGACCCTCCCTTGCTTAAGACCCCGGATCCAATGTTCACTTCGATAACCTTCCCATGCCTCGGACCTAGGATAAATTTTTTTTTTTTTTATGTAAAGATATCTATACATATACAGTGTACTAACTTTAGGATTTATATACCAGTATATCTTTACTAAATTAGTTAATTTAAAAACAAACATTTTTTAACTTAATAATTAGAATATATTTTATGGTCTTACACCCTAAATTAAATTAACCAACAATTCATTAATCTGATAAAATAATGTGTTTGATTTCCTAACTTAATAGTGCCAAACTAATCCATTAATCAATTCATTAATCAAAGTATTAGTTTTAAAGGCAAAATATGTACTAAATTGGTTAATTATATTTAGGGTTTACATATCAATCATTGATTGAAAATAAATAACAAGTCATTAATCAAATAAAATAATAAACAATCAATAACACGATTACAAACACATTATTAAAAATAACACGATTGGAATAATCCATTAACAAAATAACACCAAGAAAGGCTAATAAATTATTACAAACACTATTACAACTATGAATTTGACCCAGGAAGGTTTGGACGTCGGCTATAACTATATCCTTCACCTCAACAAAGACCACAGTACCGTGATCCCCACATCTTACGCATATCCATTTTATTTAGGAAATGGGTTAATTTGGGCCTACCTTTCACTGTATGCTTCAAAGCAGGGTCAAGATAAAGTGTTGGGCCTATATACTGGTGCCATATACTTTCATTCCCAATGACCCCATACTCCTTCTTATACACTTTGCAGAGTTCATCAATCCTATAGGCATCCTCTACATAAACTCACCAGTCAACATTTTGGCGAGAGCAGGAGGCAATTGCGTGATGACATGGATATCAATCTGTTTGAAAATTGCCACAGTCACAATATATTTGCTGCAGATCAACTCCATATTCATTCCTGTTGGATAATTCTTGAACATGGAAAGCCTCATTTTGTCGATCAAATTGACTAATGCACACATTTCTGGATGCTTGCTTGTTTGCCCGCAGTCATGTCGTCACAGCCTCCGAGAAAGCATGTCCTACCTTTTTTCACACATATGCCTCCCTACCTTTTCGAGTGAACAACTCACCTAACCAGAAATAAGTTGCTCTAACCAGTGCCATGATGGGAAGATTGTGAGCCCCCTTTAACACAAAATTCATGCACTCAACTAGGTTCGTGGTCATTTGACCTTACCGATGCCCACTTCGAATACTTGAACCCATTTTTCTCGTGGGATTTCATCAAATCAATCTGCATATACTTGGCCACGTTCGTGCATCTACTCATAATGGTAATTAAATTCATGCTCAATTCTCAAATAGCTTGCAAAATAGACAGAATATGGTTTAGATATTATTTTCTAAAAATTGCACTCACACATACAAAAATATAAATTACCCATGCTCATGACAAGTTGTGCAAGTAGGGTGCCTCGAATCTCAGCAAGAAATTAGTAGCGATATGCCTAATGCAATACATGTGGAATCCCTTTGGCGGTTCCCATTGACCATTGCTTCGCCTTATTGCTATATTAATCGACTCATGACAATTAGAAATAATGTCAACTCCATCTCAAGTCACAACATATATGTGTAAATTGTCTAGGAAAAAATGCCATGTATCTACGGTATCGCCCTCAACAATAGCAAAAGCAACTAGCAATATATTCTGATTGTCATCCTATGCAACTGTAACCAATAGAGCTCCTTTGTATTTTCTATACAAATGTGTCTTGTCAATCTATACAACTGGTTTGCAGTGTCTAAATACTCTAATGCAGGGACTGAAGGTCCAAAATACCCGACGTAATAGTTGAGCATTTGAAACTAGGTCATCACCATGGTAAGCTCCATAACATCTATCTGAACAACTAATCCTCAGACAACATCACACATT
Source organism: Pterocarpus macrocarpus (assembly GCA_031439585.1). Classification (NCBI taxonomy): domain Eukaryota; kingdom Viridiplantae; phylum Streptophyta; class Magnoliopsida; order Fabales; family Fabaceae; genus Pterocarpus; species Pterocarpus macrocarpus. Next base: position 54,133,180 of record CM062514.1, read on the forward strand.
ACTACACACCATTGTTGTAAAGCTTCATGTGTTGCTTCCTAACCATCATAAACTTTTTATATTGCCTTTTGTTTTGCCATCCATACTTTTTAGTAATGAAATCGTGTATTCGAACCGAGATTGAACCTCTCCAATCATAGCTTTTAACTTAAAGGATGGGTCAAATCCTACTAGGGGCTCTATACATTGAGCAATTGTGTCCGAACCCAACTTCGTATGGTCCTGCGAAATCCTCGCCCCAGTGCAAGCGTGTGGGCCATTGTACTTCCTATTTTCCAAAAGTACTTATTCCTCCTAAAACTCGCCCTAACATGTCATTCGCAGTTTATGCCATAGCAGACACATTTACAATAAAATATCGTTGGTTTTAACTCATACACCTTACAATCAATTCCTCTGGTTATACTATAACTCTTAATTGCTTGTATAGCAGCCTCTCTATCACTGAATTTCATTCCAACATACAGTTCACCATCCATAGCAATAGCACCTATGAAAGTACCAGCAAAAAATAAATTAAATTTACAAATTAAATTCAATTTACCAATAATAAAATTAATTGTAAAAACTAATATTTAATTTTAACTAACTAATATATACTTTATGATCTAATCTGTAAACCCTAAATAAAATTTACCGATTTAGAAGATATTTTGAATTTAAAAACTAATATTTCACTTAAATCTCTACTCATGCATGCAGTTTACTATGAAAACTTTAGGTTTAAAGACTAATATTTTTTAACTAGCTAATGTATATTTAAATAAATAAATTCCTCAATTAATTTTAAAGACTAATATTGTCTAACTAGCTACTTAGTATATATTTTATGAACTTATATCTAAACACTCTAAATAAAATAAAGCTACTAATTATATCATAAAAAAAAAATTTAACTACAAAATATCTAAAACCCTACTAACTAACATCCACTAGGCCAATATTTAAAGACTAACTAACCTATGTTTAAGACTTTAGTTGTGTGCTACATACCCATGTTTGCTATAACATCCACCGAAATTCTTTTATCGTTTTCTGTTCAATTGTTCGGTTTTTATCGAATAATTGAAACTAATTAAAATTCGGTTAAATAATTATTTAGGATCAATTGATTAGAAATTAATTGAGATTAGGTACAAGTTAATTAGGTTAGAAATATAGAAGATTTCATAAGAATTTTCACGAAACCGATTTACCGATTTAAAGGAAATCGGTAAGTTTATGGTATTTTAAATTGTCAGAACCGAACCAATGAAATTACAAGCTTTAAACCCTATTTTGAGTGGCTGATAACTCAGCCACTTATCACCTAAAAGTGGCACAACAAAGGCCACCAAAACATGAAGAAGCTTGGCTGAATTTTAGCCATACAAGATTAGCCAATCACAAGCCAAGAAGCCACCTACATATACTCCTTCAATCAGATTTTTTCCTTCTCTTTCTCACTCATTCAGACTACGCCTTCTCCTCCTCTGTCCCAGCTCTCTTCTTCTCTTCTTCACTCACATAATTCCAGCCCAAGCATCAAGCCTAATCAAGCTTTGTTCATCCAAGCCTAAAAAATCAAGCAAAATCACTTATAACAAAGGTAGAGGTTTAATTCTTGCATCAATTCTGTGATCTTGGCTAGCTGAGGGTGGATTATTTACACAAACTTTGATGTATAAATTGAATGATTATGATGATATGTGGCTGGTTATTGGTTGCTTGTTTGGTTAAAACCGAATTAGAAGTAAGAAAGAATGAAAATAGGAGGAGATGGAGAGTTGCAGAACCAAAAACCCTCGACAGTCCATACGGTGGAGTGTACGGCTCCGCTTACAACCGATTAAATTTGATGAAACCAATTTGAAATGAAACTAGACATCCAGGGTTTTCCATTAATATACATATAAGGCTTTTGGATTAGTATTGAGAGAGATATGAATTTTTGAATTTTGACCTAGGTTTTTGACTCTGATTTTGGGCAGATTGGGTTCCTCAGGGTACAACTGGTCCTATACTACTTGAAAATGAGTGAAACTAACTTTGTTAGAAAGCTTACACATAGTAGAATGTCGCATAAAAATTTCAGAATTAGATAAGGTCCCGTTTCCTCCCAATGATCCAAGAAAATTGCCCTATGTCCAAACCGGGCTAGAACAGGGCAGTTTAGGAAGGTCAGAATTCGGGGCTTATAACTCGAGCCCTACTAAGTTAAATGGAATGGGACTTTTTGCAAATGAATCTTTACCCTGTTATCTTTAATATGAGTCCAATTTCGTATAATTTGAGTCAGTTTTTGATTTTTAGTGGATTTTTACTTTTAGGTGTCTGATTCTGGCCAGCCATCAAGTGTGCCGGGATAAACTCTAAATATCTTGAGCTATAGATATCGAAATTAGATGGGACTAAAGAGGTTAGAACTAGACACGTAACACTTTAACATATCCAAATTTGAGGTCCAAATGAGTTAAATAGAAATTATGGCTAGAATTATAAAAATCGGGTTGGTTGACTATCTTTGAGCGTAAACTCTGCCTTGATGAGTTTAATGTTATTATGAGTTCAATATTGAAATATGTGTGTAATGTTGTGACCTTTATGATAAATTGATGTTCTGATGTACTGGCACTATTCATGGGGAAGCGGACACGTTCCGTTATGCTGCCAAAATTTCGGTAGAATCCATGTATAAGTTATGAATTACATGTTAATGCATGTGCAATTTCAAGAAAGCTACGAAAGCTATGATAAGAATTATGCTACTATGAAAGTTCTATGCTACTTGGGCTAGCCCCGGATAAGAAGTTAAGGGGAATAAATCGGTGGGAAGGTCGGGGAAAGTAAACCCGGCATTCCTGTATAAGAACGAGCTCGATCCTGAAAAGCAGACTGTTACCCAGAAGTCTAAATGGCCAAGAACTCCCAGGGGACCAAGAGATGAAAAAATGATGAAAAGTAATGAAAAAGTTTATGAAGGAAGGTTCAAGAATGAGTCTGCATGATTACATGAATGCATGAATAGATGGAATAGTTATGTTAAGATGTTTACAGTTGTCTATTATGTTTATTTACTGCTGTTTATTTATTTATTTACTGCTGTTTATTTATTTATTCTGTTATCATTCTATGTATCATTATTAGTAATCTATTTTGTTTCTTGTGTCGTCTAAAGTAAAACTGAACCTTGCCTCGGACCAAACATTTTCTTAAACTCATTAAAATGGATATTTCAGTTTGAACACATGTCTTTATAATTAAATAAAAACCGAGGCAACTAAGAATGAGTGTGATGTCAGATGAACGTTATACACGAACTCTACTGAGAATTTCTTTAAATTCTCACCTCGCTATGAATTTTTCGCATCATTCTCAGGCTCTAGTGATGGACTCCACGGCCACCCTCTTCATTGAAATCCCATATTTACAGCTTCACCATGATCCAGAGTTGGATTCTCTATATATAGCCGGTTCTTGTAACTTCCGTATTTACCTATTTAGCAATAGGAACTTTGTTGTCCCTTTACATCATCCTATTTTTGACCTTGCGACTCCTTACATTGTTATCCCACTGCACATGGCGCACCCACCTCCAGCTCCTCCTGCACCCGCAACACAGGCAGCTCCTACTGACCCTACACCGGAGTCACCACCGCAGGTAGTTCTAAATATCCCACTTAGTTTAGAGAGTGACCCTTCCGAGGCCATCGGCTCGTCACCCTTTTCCTCCTCGGGACCCAGCGCAGAGTGTTCTCCAGCTGGGCCTGACATGGCTAACGGTTATCTAACAGAGTAGCTCAGCCAGCAAGAGATGTTGTACAGCATGACCCTCTTTTGACAGCACGTAGCTCTGGGTCATAGACTTGACAGTAGGATTAGCAGTAGGTTATGTGTAACGTCCCAATTTCCGAGATCCGACTTTGCCTCAGGACTGATCAATTTCAATTCCCGACTTCATCTTCGAATTCTACACAAAGTGGGATAAATTCCGAGTTCCGAGTTCGTCTTACGTAAGTACATGATTTCCGGCTTCATCTTATGATATTCTCCGATTTCCGAGTTTGTCTCACCTATGTCCACGACTTCCGACTTCATCTGGATTATTTCTACAACTTCCGAGTTTAACATTCGAGTCCGAACAACGTGAGTGATTTCCGATGTCCGATTTCACATAAGAGGAAAACGGACCCATTTCCGATCTCATAACTTATCTCCACGTTTCAAGTAAAATACATGCAATCTCCGACTTCATGTTTCAAGGACAAATATACCCGGTTTCCGATCTCATCAACCACACTGTATATAAATCCCGACTTCCGGGTTTAAGTACTTGGGTTTGTCCATGTGATTCGAATTCCCGAGTTCCGATCTCCGATGTTACATCCAGCATTGACATTCCCGAGTTCAAATAGGGAGTTCCGAGATTTTATGATTGTCAGCTGCATGACTTCCGACTTCCGACTTTGATTCCAAGACTCAAAGTAAACAAGATTTCCTCAAGTCACAAACAATATGGTACGAGTTTCGATTTCAGAATGCAGTGGAAACGAGTTCCACTTTTAGGCGACGTGGAGAGCAATTGGCCACAAAAGTGAGAGACATGGCCGAACTTTAACCGCAAAACTTCAGCCAATCAACACCACAACTTTCATCTATTTAAGTCAGACTTCTCTCTTCATTCCCAGCTGATTTACGTCTCCCCTTCCTCTGTGCTCCAGCCTTCGTCTTCCCTTCCTCTCTCAAATCCAACTCCATCAAATCTCCAAGCTTTGGCAAAGTTCCATCAATCCAAACTCAAATTCAGCAAAGTCATACTCCAAAGAGGTAGGATTCAATCTCTAGTCTTAATTCCTCTAGACTGAGGATGCATGAAAGATTCCTTTTTATGATTATTTGATGATATATTGGATGTATATGATTGGATTAATATGGGATTAATATGAAATCTTGAGTGAGAATTAGAATTAGAAGAAGAAAACTAAGAGAAATGGATGGATGAGGGTGCTGTCTTGGTGGAGATTCCATGGCAGTCTGTACGGCGGAGTGTACGGCTCCGCCTACAATCGGTTAAATCCGATGAAACCATTTTTAGATGAAAGTAGACATTCAGGGCTTTTCATAGATATATCATATAAGGTTATTGGATTAGTATTGAAGGAGATACGAATTTTTGAAGTTTGACCTAGGGTTCAGGATTTTCATCCGGGCAGGGTGACATGAGGAGGGTATAACTCACACTATACAACTCCAAATTGAGTGAAACCAAATTTGTTAGAAAGCTTACACATAGGGGAACATCCCAATATGAGATTCCGAGTTTGTTATGGTCCCAATTGTTCCCAGTAATCCAAGGAAGTTACTCTATGTCCAAACCGAGCCAAAATAGGGTAGCTCAGGAAGGTCGACTTTCAGGACTTATAACTCGAGGTATATTTAAGCAAATGGAGTGAAACTTGTGGCAAATGAAAGGTGGTCCTGTTAGCTTCAATATGAGACCAATTTCGTATGGTTTGAGCCTAGTTTCGATTTTTAGTGAATTTATAATTCCAGGAGTGTAATTCGGGCTAGAGACTGAACAGGCTGAGGTAAAAGTTAAATATCAGGAGTTATATAAATCAAAATGGTATGGGACCAAAGAGGTTAGAAAGTAGACATATAGAGCTATGACATATCCAAATTTCAGATCTAAAAGTGGATCATATGAAATTCGGACAGAACCGAATAGAAGGTAGCAGAATGGCCAAAGTGATAGTTTCACAAAGTGACCCAATTGAAGATTTCACAAGTATTATGGAAACATAAAAAGTTTGAGTTGAGGATTGCCTACTTGACATCGATATATATGTGTGTTAAGTTGATTTATGTTGCTATGACTGGTTTGTTCGTGGGAACTGGCACTATTCATGGGGAAACGAATATGATCCAGATTATCTTTGCCGATTTTACTACAAGTTTATGAACCTAGGGATATTTATATGCAAGAATGATATAAGGGTGATGTGAGATATATGAGACTAAATAAAAAAGCAGTATGATATGAGGTATATGAGAAATACTGATGAAGCATATGTACGAGTACATTTAGCATGACTATGCTTGATAACGCATGAGAATGAAAAGATATAAGTATATTAAATGTGAATATAAAGATGTGAATCCCCTTGTGGGTGAGTCGGTGTGACAATGGTCACGAGTTGAGCTGACAAGCTCACTCCAAGGTCAGGCTACCCAAAGGCAATAAAGGTTAAAGAGTAAAGACTTAAAGACCAAAGAATTAAGTATATGCCCCACTCACATCAGGTATGGCATCGACCCAGCTAGTGTGAGTATATGGGGGGTAGGACTTACATGAGGCATGGCATGACCTAGCTAGTGTAAGTACCGAATGAAGGTCCTATATTCCTAAGGAACGTGACATGGCGATCACGCTCTGACGGGGTATGACATGGCGATCATACTCTGGAATATAGCATGAAGACCCCATATTCCTAAGGAACGTGACATGGCGATCATGCTCCGACGGGGTATGACATGGTGATCATACTTTGGAATGTGGCATGCAAAGATATGATGATGAGTCTATATTCTTAAGGAACATGACATGGCGATCACGCTCTGACGGGGTATGACATGGCGATCATACTCTGCGATATAGCATGAGGATACCATATTCCTAAGGAACGTGACATGGCAATCACGGTCTGATAGGGTATGACATGGCGATCATACTCTAGGATGTGGTATGATGCTGCACTTGAGGACGGTGATACGTAACGCTCAAGTGTAGACAGATGCATGCACCCTAGGGACGGCGATACGTAACGCCTAGGTGTGTCGAATGAAAGAAAAGAAAAATTTTATGTATATGTATGAGTTCAAGTGCAAGTTAAGTTATGTACAAAGGTTATGTTCCCAGTAGATTAATGCTATGTACGTTTTATATGTTGAAGTTATTATCCATGGTATTATTCATGAATTAATCTTGTGTAGACTTCCCCAAATGACCAATATATGAGTAAAAATGAACTTTGCTTCGGATAAGATATTTTTTTTTTTGAAATGTAAAATTAAACAGTTGGCAAAGATGTTCACCTTTTTCATAATAAACCGAAGCAAACTGGAGATGACAACGATGACATTACATGTGTATCATAGAGAATCCTACTGAGAATTTATGATTCTCACTCCTATTTTTTCGTGTTGTCTCCAGAAAGTTCAAGAGGTATCAGAGTAGTGCAGCGGAAGTTGCTGTCAGATAAGGTCCGTTCAGGTAACCATAACAACCCCAGGTGTGGTACTATGACTTAAGCATAGTCTTGCATTTGGGAGGTGTTACATTTTGGTATCGCAGCGATTCGATCCTCCCTGCACTGAGGATTTGGGTGACTACGTTTCCAGGGCACTCTGGTATTCTTAGAAAATGTCATGTGACAAATCTTATCTGTTTAGACAAGATATAGGGAACTAGATATGCATGACTGCCTAACTGCGATTGTTGTTAGTTGCTGTCACACTTAACTTATTGTTAAGCCTGATCAACTCAATGCTTTATTGTGTGTGACTAGGAACTAATGGCTTCCAGAGGGCGTGGTAGGCCACTTAACCTGCACTCCACCCGTAAGATCCTACTAATTTTATGGATATGATGCGTGAACTAGCTCATGCCATGCGGGAGCAGGCTGCTGCAACTCATCAAATGATGGACCAGTTGGGTAGGCGGCCTGAGGCTGGTCATGGGGGAAATCCACATGGCCTAAGAGTAGACCTGGATTACCTTAAATTTGCTGAGTTTAGAAAAGCAAATCTGCCCAGTTTCCGAGGAGCTTTCAACCCAGATAAAGCCGAGGAATGGGTCAAAGCAATGGAGAAGATCTTTTCTGTCTTGGCCTGCACTGATCAACAGAAAGTGGCCTTTGCCACTTATATGTTGGAGGCAGACGCCGAGTTTTGGTGGAACGGCGCAAAAAGGCTGTTGGCAGAACCCCAAGTTGGTATCACCTGGGACATGTTCAAAGAGGCATTCTATCAGAAATATTTCCTTGCATCGGTGCGAAACGCTAAGGAATTGGAGTTTATGAAGCTTCAACAAGGAAACATGAGTGTTTCAAAATACATTGCTAAGTTCGAAGAACTCTGTAAATTTTCCACCATCTATCAGTAGAGCCCAGATGAGGCGTGAAAGTGTGTCAAATTTGAAGGTGGATTAAGGGAAGATATCCTTGCAGCAATTAGCCCTATGGAGATCAGGGATTTTCCTACTTTGGTAAACAAGTGCAGACTTGTGGAAAACTATAATAAGAAATTGGAGATTGTCCAATCTGACGTTTACGAAAAAAGGCCAGCACTTGAGAACCAGAAACTCGAATATGCCTCACCACCAAAGAAGCAATTTCACATTAGTGAATATGAGGGCAAGCAGCTACAAGAATCGGTAGTCAAACAACGATGTTCGAAGTGTGGGAAGAATCACGGAAATAAGCCTTGCCTGGTTAGACGATATGTGTGTTTCAAGTGTGGCAAGTCAGGACATATGATCCGAGAATGCCCCGATAACCAACCACTGACTCCTAAACCGCAATGTCTGGGAAGGGTTGTCACTATAAATACGGAGGAGGCGCCACCCCGAAGGAGCCATGGCGAGAATTAGGGATAAACCAGAATAAGGAATTGGCTAATTTAGTTTTAGTCAATCATATTATGCTAAGGGGTTTTACATCTACTATGTGCTTGTATGTGAACCTTACTTATACTGTTATAGTTATAACAAATTCTGAAGAAATTTGTCTAAATATACGTTATATCAGAGTAGAGGCGTGGTTATTCACAGCATTTAAAATGAAGTAAAGCTATACGAATAACCCGAAAGCATCCTTTAAAGTAAGGGCAGGATATTTCCTACTAACCAGAAGAATAGGGTGGCACATGAAGCAAGCTTGGTATTCCTTATCCGTTAAGGGTAAAGGAGGTATCGGAAGATCGGGTTATACCAGGACTCTATCAATCTTAGTCATTTATAAGCATCACATGATGCGACTATTTTCAACATTTGTAAAGAGATACAGTTATCGGGAGAAGAAATGTAAGGTGTAAAGATCGTCAATGGACATCATTATAAATGCTATCAGTAGGGAAACTTGAGAAGGAGCGTAGTCAAATTCAAGTAAGAATAACAAGGAGTTAGAGTGTGCAACAGATCCCGATAGGACGAGATAGCAGTATTATCGGAGGCCATAACGAGCCAAGACCAAGATAAGCTTCTACACAAATAGTAGGACACTACAAGAGAGAGAGAAGGAGACAAGACTATTAATTTTTCCTCTCACATTGGGTAGTCGCACATGGGGACAAGATATTGCTATAAATCGTAAAAAGGTTTAGTAATGAGAATGATATAGAATTTGACCACTAAGGTTGATACGCATTGTATGGAGGCTAACCGCTGAGGAGGACAACAACCTTGGGAACCGCAAGACCTCTTAAGCTAGCATTAAAAGACTCGGAGGCTAGAATTCAACACATCTAATAAGGAACCCCCGTGTTTTTAAGATAAAGGGGATAGGCAAGGTAGGATTCTTGCAAATCAATATGGAAGCAAAGCTATTATTCCCTCCTTCCCCCATCTAGTTGGTCCTATTTGAGTAAATAAACTCATGAGGAGCATTAATAGTTCTCGTAGAAAAGACAATTTGAGACCTTTCTAACACGCGTTGAGATACGAAATAAAGCTTATAAAGAAGAAGAAATTCTAAGACAAAGCTCCTACCTATAATTCCAAAGGAGAATTTTTGAGTCTCTATAAGGGTCGTGCCTCTGAACTAGTAGTATAGTCAATCAAGAATGTCGAAAATAGTTGGGCTCTACTTGTGACCTGTGGTATCTGATAACTCGGGCTGAGTCGCAACTTTAAGAAGATTTCACAAGGAAATTTCCCAGCATAATCTTATGACTTGTTGGTCATATGTTAACTGTAGCAGAGCAAGGGAGCATGCCCCAAGTTATTTGGGAGCTAGTTGACAGAAGTAAGCAACCATGCTAAATGACATGATTAGAAAGTTATTGTGAAGGATAATTATAGGTCAAGGTCAGCATTCAAAATCTAAGGAAAAGTGTGACCCTACAAGTGGGATTTACCAGAAAAAGCTTCTCCATATGATCGAGGGTGATCACGTAAATAGGAATTCTTAAATTAGTGAAACTAGCTTCCCAGCACCAAATATAGTTACTATGACTACAAGTTAACTATTGCTATAAGTAATAACTGTAGAACTCATAAAACTGCCCAAAGTGATAAAGGGGGCAAGTATCCTTTAAAGGAACTCAGGATTGGGTCAGAAATGTTATATGTAGGGTGTTATTGAGGTAAATACTTTAATATTGTCATCGTAATCATGACCTGCTGACATCGGACATGGGGACAGCTGGTATACGCACAACAAAAAGTTTAAATGGCTACTACTACGCAAAGTAATTGGGCACAAAAATAAGGAAAATGAGAATAGTCTCCACCAAATTGGATGCTGGTTCAGGGCGTCATACAAACTAGACAAACCCGAGGCACGAACATACTTCTTATGGATCCTTTGTACTTACTGAAATAGCACCTCGTAGCTATCCGCAAGGAACACCGCGAGAAGGAGTGCCTCTATAGGATAACAGATTTCTCCTCAACCATTCTTAGCCACGGAATTTTGAGGACAAAATTCTTTTAAGGAGGGTAGTAATGTAACGTCCCGATTTCCGAGATCCGACTTTGCCTCAGGACTGATCAATTTCAATTCCCGACTTCATCTTCGAATTCTACACAAAGTGGGATAAATTCCGAGTTCCGAGTTCGTCTTACGTAAGTACATGATTTCCGGCTTCATCTTATGATATTCTCCGATTTCCGAGTTCGTCTCACCTATGTCCACGACTTCCGACTTCATCTGGATTATTTCTACAACTTCCGAGTTTAACATTCGAGTCCGATCAACGTGAGTGATTTCCGATGTTCGATTTCACATAAGAGGAAAACGGATCCATTTCCGATCTCATAACTTATCTCCAAGTTTCAAGTAAAATACATGCGATCTCCGACTTCATGTTTCAAGGACAAATATACCCGGTTTCCGATCTCATCAACCACACTGTATATAAATCTCGACTTTCGGGTTTAAGTACTTGGGTTTGGCCATGTGATTAGAATTCCCGAGTTCCGATCTCCGATGTTACATCCAGCATTGACATTCCCGAGTTCAAATAGGGAGTTCCGAGATTTTATGATTGTCAGCTGCATGACTTCCGACTTCCGACTTTGATTCCAAGACTCAAAGTAAACAAGATTTCCTCAAGTCACAAACAACATGGTACGAGTTCCGATTTCAGAATGCAGTGGAAACGAGTTCCACTTTTAGGCGACGTGGAGAGCAATTGGCCACAAAAGTGAGAGACATGGCCGAACTTTAACCGCAAAACTTCAGCCAATCCACACCACAACTTTCATCTATTTAAGTCAGACTTCTCTCTTCATTCCCAGCTGATTTACGTCTCCCTTTCCTCTGTGCTCCAGCCTTCGTCTTCCCTTCCTCTCTCAAATCCAACTCCATCAAATCTCCAAGCTTTGGCAAAGTTCCATCAATCCAAACTCAAATTCAGCAAAGTCATACTCCAAAGAGGTAGGATTCAATCTCTAGTCTTAATTCCTCTAGATTGAGGATGCATGAAAGATTCCTTTTTATGATTATTTGATGATATATTGGATGTGTATGATTGGATTAATATGGGATTAATATGAAATCTTGAGTGAGAATTAGAATTAGAATTAGAAGAAGAAAACTAAGAGAAATGGATGGATGAGGGTGCTGTCTTGGTGGAGATTCCACGGCAGTCCGTACGGCGGAGTGTACGGCTCCGCCTACAATCGGTCAAATCCGATGAAACCATTTTTAGATGAAAGTAGACATTCAGGGCTTTTCATAGATATATCATATAAGGTTATTGGATTAGTATTGAAGGAGATACGAATTTTTGAAGTTTGACCTAGGGTTCAGGATTTTCATCCGGGCAGGGTGACATGAGGAGGGTATAACTCACACTATACAACTCCAAATTGAGTGAAACGAAATTTGTTAGAAAGCTTACACATAGGGGAACATCCCAATATGAGATTTCGAGTTTGTTATGGTCCCAATTGTTCCCAGTAATCCAAGGAAGTTACTCTATGTCCAAACTGAGCCAAAATAGGGTAGCTCAGGAAGGTCGACTTTCAGGACTTATAACTCGAGGTATATTTAAGCAAATGGAGTGAAACTTGTGGCAAATGAAAGGTGGTCCTGTTAGCTTCAATATGAGACCAATTTCGTATGGTTTGAGCCTAGTTTTGATTTTTAGTGAATTTATAATTCTAGGAGTGTAATTCGAGCTAGAGACTGAACAGGCTGAGGTAAAAGTTAAATATCAGGAGTTATATAAATCAAAATGGTATGGGACCAAAGAGGTTAGAAAGTAGACATATAGAGCTATGATATATCCAAATTTCAGATCTAAAAGTGGATCATATGAAATTCGGGCAGAACCGAATAGAAGGTAGCAGAATGGCCAAAGTGATAGTTTCACAAAGTGACCCAATTGAAGATTTCACAAGTATTATGGAAACATAAAAAGTTTGAGTTGAGGATTGCCAGTTTGACATTGATATATATGTGTGTTAAGTTGATTTATGTTGCTATAACTGGTTTGTTCGTGGGAACTGGCACTATTCATGGGAAAACGAATATGATCCGTTATGCTGCCGATTTTACGGCAGAAGTTTATGAACCTAGGGATATTTATATGCAAGAATGATATAAGGGTGATGTGAGATACATGAGACTAAATAAAAAAGCAGTATGATATGAGGTATATGAGAAATACTGATGAAGCATATGTACGAGTACATTTAGCATGACTATGCTTGACAATGCATGAGAATGAAAAGATATAAGTATATTAAATGTGAATATAAAGATGTGAATCCCCTTGTGGGTGAGTCGGTGTGACAATGGTCACGAGTTGAGCTGACAAGCTCACTCCAAGGCCAGGCTACCCAAGGGCAGTAAAGGTTAAAGAGTAAAGACTTAAAGACCAAAGAATTAAGTATATGCCCCACTCACATCAGGTATAGCATCGACCCAGCTAGTGTGAGTATATGGGGGGTAGGACTTACATGAGGCATGGCATGACCCAGCTAGTGTAAGTACCGAATGAAGGTCCTATATTCCTAAGGAACGTGACATGGCGATCACGCTCTGACGGGGTATGACATGGCGATCATACTCTGGAATATAGCATGAAGACCCCATATTCCTAAGGAACGTGACATGGCGATCACACTCCGACGGGGTATGACATGGCGATCATACTCTGGAATGTGGCATGCAAAGATATGATGATGAGTCTATATTCCTAAGGAACATGACATGGCGATCACGCTCTGACGGGGTATGACATGGCGATCATACTCTGGGATATAGCATGAGGATACAATATTCCTAAGGAATGTGACATGGCAATCACGCTCTGATGGGGTATGACATGGCGATCATACTCTGGGATGTGGTATGATGCTGCACTTGAGGATGACGATACGTAACGCTCAAGTGTAGATAGATGCAAGCACCCTAGGGACGGCGATACGTAACGCCTAGGTGTGTCGAATGAAAGAAAAGAAAAATTTTATGTATATGTATGAGTTCAAGTGCAAGTTAAGTTATGTACAGAGGTTATGTTCCCAATAGATTAATGCCATGTGCATTTTATATGTTGAAGTTATTATCCATGGTATTATTCATAAATTAATCTTGTGTAGATTTCCCCAAATGACCAGTATATGAGTAAAAATGAACTTTGCTTCGGATAAGACATTTTTTTTTAAATGTAAAATTAAACAGTTTGTGCAGCATGTTCACCTTTTTCATAATAAACCGACGCAAACTGGAGATGACAACGATGACATTACATGTGTATCATAGAGAATCCTACTGAGAATTTATGATTCTCACTCCTATTTTTTCGTGTTATCTCTAGAAAGTTCAACAGGTATCAGAGTAGCGCAACAGAAGTTGCTGTCAGATAAGGTCCGTTCAGGTAACCGTAACAACCCCAGGATGTGGTACTATGACTTAAGCATAGTACTGTACTTGGGAGGGTGTTACATTATGAAATGTCCTCTAAGGACCATATGATCTTTTTGATTGATACGGGCGTTATTGTCTTTTTGGTTCGTCGGCCCACTTATGTATTCTACTTGGCAACTTTGTACAGAAACTGAAGCAGTGGCTCCTGATATATATATATATATATATATATATATATATATATATATATATATATATATATATATATATATATATATATATATATATATGCATGTATACAGTTAATGTTATTGTACTATTCTTATCTATTGTGGTATTATGTTGAGTTTCGTAACACTCATAGTATAGCAGCGCGCCGTTTCGACCATTTAGTAATACTAATCACAAAATTTAAGCAGAATATTAATACAGTAACATAGTCAACTTAATTTCATGCTATGACTTAAGCATAACATCAAATTAGTAGGGTGTTACATTTGCATACTCTGGAAACTTGGATGTATGCATAGTTTGAAGATCTAAAGCATGCATAAAAGATGGCTCTCCAAATGGATGCTGACTAGCCACTTGCTCGTCATCTGCATCATCATCCACATCATCAAATGCACCTTCGTTACCGCTTCCATATTCGTCTTCGAACTCCTCTTCATCACTTTCACTATTGCGCTTTTCCCATTGTACATCTTTCTCAGGAAATGTGCTCAGCTCAGGTTCTATTGCAAGAGCAACTTCTCTGAAATTAACATAACAGCTCAATGCAAGCAATGTTTGCTTGATGTTACTGATGAATCCTAAACATTTGTTGCATACTGTTGTTATCACTTATTGGAATAGCTTGATATTGAATGAACCAGCCAGAAATAGAGATTGGACACCTATATCTTATTTTTTTCCACTATCTTCAGAGTGTTTGTATTTATGCATTGATAGAGTTTATTCTTTAATTCCGCAAGTTGTAACATCTCTACTTTCGTAAACAAAACATAATAGAAACCTTGAATTATTTCCCTTAAGTAATGTGAGAATTTCTTAAGCAGCGTTATGCCATAACAATCTTGACACTCACAATTATAGGGTAGTGTAACACTGTCATTGGAAATATGGCACTACCATATGTTAAAAATTGGGAAATGACAAAAGTTCCCCTATAATATTTTGTTAATTGCAGTAATGTCCAAAATTTTTAAAAATTATATTTTGACCCCAAAGACTTATTCCCACAATAACCCTAGAACTTTTCATGAAATGACCTTTATATCCCCACATCTATAGAATTAGCAGAATGGGATTTTAAATGGACTAGAATCACGTGGTGAAACTGTAAAAGTTTAAACCTTTGTCGATTGGGTTATTGAGGCAGTCTAGTGTGAAATGATGTGGGGTGTCCCTGGACTTGCTCAAAATTCCGAAAATGCCATTAGTTACAGAAAATAGAAAACAAAAAGGCTCTGAATTTGCGAAAATGTCTAATTTACACCGTTAATCTATTTATTCGGTTTCAATAGTTATGTAATGGCAATTAGAAGTTAATTAAATATTAATTAGGAGTTAATTAGATGTTAATTAGAGGGATTAGGCTTAGGAACAATTAGAATAGAGATATAGAAATTCTCTCAGAGTCATTTAGTAAAGTTTTGTTGATTTGAAGAAAATCGGCGAAAATTTTGTATTTTAAACCGCCAGAACCGAATCAATAGAATTTCACACTAACATCACTAGTTGAGTGGCTGAAAATTGAGCCACTTCTACCCCTATGGTGGGTGCCAAGTGGCTGCCAAGTGAGTGGAGAAACTTGGCCAAACAACCACCAACCAAGCCTCCACCAATCATAAGAGAGCATCATCTTTTAAAACACCAAAATCCCCTCTAACTCCTCCATTATTTCGCCCCCCCACCAGCTGCCATATTCTCTCCATTCCTCCTTCTTCTTCTTCCTTTCTTTCCTTGTTTCCGTGGCCATGAGCTTCAAGCTCCTAGTTCATGGCCTTCTTGGCCTCAAATCCTCTTGCTCCTTTTATGAAAATTGATCCTCACCTCCTTCTTTACAAAACCCCTCTAATAATTTCATGATTAAACATCAAGTGGAAGCTCCCCACACTCATGTGAGCTGCTGCCATGGTGGAGAAAGAAGGCTAGAGTTGGTTCTTGGCCTCCTTGCTTCCATAGTTTCAAGGATTTTGAGGTAGGTAACTCAAATCCTTAGTTAATTGTTGTGTTGTGTGACTATATGGCTGTTGTGTGCTCCTTATGCCATGCTTTTCCATGCTTGTGTTATGATGTTTTTCTTGTGAATTGAAATGAACAAATTTAGTTTAAGCTGAGGAATTTATCAAAAACTCAAAAAGGAGCTAAGTAGAATCTATTTTTGTGAGAAAACCTACGATGTCCGTATCGGCGGAGTGTACAGCTCCCTCTATAGCTGTAGAAAGTGGATGAATCCATTTTTATATAAAACTAGACATTCAGCGCTTTCCATACATAGAAATTATAAGACCATTGGATTAGTATAGAATTAGTTATGAATTTTTGAAATTTGACCTAGAAATCTAGATTCTCATCTGGGCAGTATGAGTTGAGAAGGGTGTAACTCATCTTACACAACTATAAATTGAGTGAAACTAACATTGTTTGAAAGCTAACATATAACAGAACATCTCATAAAAATTTTAGAGTTAGATTCATTGCCAATTATTTCCAGCACATCAATGAAGTTACCTTAAGTTCAAACTAGGCTAGAATAGGGTAGTCCAGTAGGTTCAAGTTAAAGGACTTATATCTCAAAATATACTTATGCAAATGACATGAAACTTATTCCATTTGAAAGCTTGTTCTGTTAGCTTTAATTTGATATAAATTTTGTATGATTTCACCTAGTTGTCTATTTTTAGTGAATTTTTACTTCTAAGAGTGCAATTTTGGCTAGTTGTAGGGCAGACAAAAGTAAACTTTGAATAACTTGAGCTACATAAGTCGAAATGAGATGGGACCAAAAGCGTTGGAAACTAGACACATATCACTATAACATATTCAAAATTTAGGTCCAACTGAGTTGAATAGAAATTATGGTGAATTTTTTAATATCGGGTAGAATTGAGTAGAATGAGCAGAAAACCTAAGTTATGTATTTATATTGACATGTTATATGATTGATATTATTGTTATAAGATTTGATGCTCTATGTTGGTTTTGTTGCTTGATTGATCCTTCTGGTAGTTTGGCACTATTCATGGGAAAGCGGACTCAATCCGTTATGTTGTCGAATTTACGGCAGGAGTTTATGAGAACTTATATTATGAATAATTGTGCTAAGATTATAAGGATACATATATTCATATGAATGCCATGTCTATGAAAATCATGCATGTAAATAGGATTGAGGAATGATATGAGATATATGCATGAATGCATAGAGCATTCATGTGCATAATCATATCCAAGAGGTAGTAAAAGATTATAAGGACTTGCAAGAGGGACAAACCAAGCTACTACATGAAGCATGGCATAGACCCAGCTAGCGTGGGCCAGAGCGGTACTATCTAAGACTTGGGCCAGCCCTTGACCAGATTTAAGGGGAATAGACCGGTGTGAGGGTCGGAGAAAGTAAACCCATCACTTATATATAAGTACGAGCTTGGACCTGAAAAGCAGGCTATTGTCCAAGGGTGAGAAAGGCCATTCACCTCCGAGGGACCAAGTATAGAAAAGCAAGATCAAGTTGCAAGTTAAAGAAAGAGATGAATTAAGTCAAGTGCACTTGTATTCAGTCAAGTACAAGCATCTATATATGCATCTCTAACTATCTCATTATGTCATGATGTTATTATGATTCTTACTGAAGTATATTACACTATTCGTGTTTCTATGTCTGTCATATAATATGCCAAGTGGTTGTAAAAATATAACCCGCTTCGAAAAATATGTTTTCAACTTAAAATCGAACCACTGCTTGTGTATGTGTGCTCACATTTTCATAAGAAACCGAAGTGACTGGAATGTTTATGATGACACTATATGTGTGATGGTTCGAGTTTACCTACTGAGAATCTTAGGTTCTCACTGCTTGCTTATATATTTTTCTTTTCCGTAAACATTCCAGATCCTAGGCTAAAACTTAAGAATAAGGCAGAAACCTGGGATATTCATCATTCAAGACTCAGGCTTAAGTCAGCCCGGAAGACTATAGAGGCCCGTTGAAATTCAGTAAGGGCGACAGCCGCAATGTAGAAACAATTTCTGTGTATAATATTTGTTACAATTTTTTTTAGAATTTTATTCTCTATGTATCAGAGATGACGAAATTTATGAACTGTATTCAGTAATAAAGTGTGCAGTTAAAGGGCCATGTATTGTATTTTTCGCATTTTAAAGATTCTCTTAGCACAGTGACGACCTCTTAATATAACTTCATGACTCAAGCATGACTTATATGATAGAGGATGTTACACAAGTGACATCATATATGGAATAGAAAAATATGCTGGCTTCTCATATACAAATGTCACACCCTCATTTGTATTTAGAACATCACCATTAAATATACAATAATATTTGCACTACTTTCCATTTCTTCCTCCTTTTTTACTTTCCTTTTTTTTTTTTATCCACACATTGTCCCTTTTATTTTTGGCATCCACTTGCAACGAATTTAAGTGAGGAGGAGAGTGTTTATATAGTTGAACTATGGTGAAATCGAAAATTCCATGTTTAATTTTTCTATTAATTAACTGAAATCGGAAATTACGTTTTTGTTTTTAGAAATATTTTACTTTTTTTGTTTGTAATAAAATTGGAAATTCCAATTTCTATTTAGAATTTTTTTTCCCATTAAAATTGAAATTTTTTATTTTTGTTTATAATTTTTTATTACAATGAAATTGGAATTTTAGATTTTTGTTTAACAGAATTTTTTTTTATCTTGAAATCGGAATTTTCGATTTCATTTTAATAAAAAATTCTGGTAAATAGAAATCAGAATTTTCTATTTTATGTAAAACCCATATCTATGTAAAATTGTCCTATTTCCCATATTTTGGTATGTTTTAAAACCAAATTTCATATTAAAAAAAAGCACCCAAATTTTACTTTTATCATTTTTTTAGCTTAATTTTACTTTTATTTTTTAAAAATATAGACGTCATCACTTTAATTCATAAAATAAAATTATCATTAAAATATTATTAATAATGTAAAATATCATTTCAATATTTTAAAAACTTTAAATATTAATTTATTTTTCAATAATACAAATATCATTATATAATTTTTAAGTATAAATATTATCATATTAATTTTTAAATTAAAATTTACGTACACTCATTTCACTAATAATTAATTGGATGATATTTTGTAGAAATAATTAATTAAATTAATGATAATTTTTCAAGGACAAAGTGAAATAATATTTATATTTTTAGAGAACCAAAGTAGAAATTTCAAACCTTTTTTTTTAAATTATGCACCAATAACAGTATAATTTGATGTTATACTTTTTGTATAAGCAGCAATTTTTATATGATTTATTTTACTTCTAAAAGTTTATTTCAAACTTTGATTCTATGCAATAACTAATCCACTTCCAATCTTCATGTTTCAAGAAAAAAATGTTAAGTTACACGTAATAAAAGTTGCTTTAAAATTTATTTGCAATGTAATTAATATAGAATTAGTGTTTCTAATAAATTTTGAATTTTTCTTTTCAACAGTAATAACAAATGATGCTAGCTGCCTTTAATAAGGAAAAGATAGATGGCGTATCTTCTTCTCGCAGATTTAAGTCCATAATAAGATCACAGGATGAAGCTCCTAGTCCACAATAAGTACACAATATGTTACATGAAAATGGCATGACAAAAATAAAATGTGTTTACTCATATTCGTCTAAAGTAAAGCCTCGATTTAATAATTAAAATTGTACACGTCAAACAAAAAAAATTAAAATTGTAAACATTGATGAAATTAATTCTTAACATTAAAGATAACCATTTTATTCACTCAGATTACATTTTCTCAAGGGAAAATTAATAGTATGGTCCATTAGTAAGAATTAATTAAAAAGAAGGACTGATTATATTAAATTATTTAAAAAGACCTAATAAAATATTATTTAAATTGAAAGACCATACAACTTTTATATGTAGACATTAATATCTCTTATTTTATTAATTCCTAATTATTCATCGCTATCGCTTCTCTTTCATTACACTTGCAGAATCTCTCCAAATCCTCTTTTCATGGCCATGTTCCATTATCTTCCGTCTTCTATGACGAACTCACGAACTCTTTGAACGTAACCTACGTAGGGATGATTATTTGAACACCCCTTTGAAATGAATTTCGCATGAATGATGTAATCCCACTCAAATTGGACCTGAACCTATGCACCATATGGCGATTATATTAAATAGCGTTGACGTGAAGGGGAACTAGTGAGCACAAAGTTGCAGAGGAATGATTAGTATAGTCCTTCTTTCTTGAATCTCTAAATTAGATTACACCATAAGACTTAATAAAAGAAAAGTACTAGTCAATGAAATGAAATAGGATGATCGCTCGTGGATTGTGTTTTTCTACTTTACTTGTTCGATATTTGACAACCATTCAATAGCCCCCAAAGCTCCACCACCAACTTGTTCTGTTGTCTATATTCCTCCCCACAACCAGACAATTCAAGAACTTTGGTAACAGGAAATTAAAAAAAAAGAAAAACTGTGGTAATGAAAAGAGAACATGGAGAAGATTTGCAGGTTTAGTTGAAAGAGGGGCTAGAGGGATGAGTAATTAAGAATGAAGGAAAAAGGGATAGACATGTAAAAATTGTATGGTCCTTCTACTTAAATAATATTTCATTAGGTCTTTCTTAATAATTTTAGTATAATTAGTCTTCTTAATTAATCTTTCTTAACGGTCCATACTATTAAAATTTCCTTTTCTCAGTCAGATTAGTTCTTTCATTAATAGACATTAGTTAACGTGAACAAAGATGCCTGAGTAGAACGTTAAGTGCGAAGTTAGACTCCTAAGTGGCATTTCAGGTTAAATGATGTCATTTTAACTTACTAACCATGTTCCTAATGAATTCCCAAATCAGACACCAAAACATTGGGCCTGTTTGACTGTGATTTTTAAAAACAATTTTCAGTTTTTAAAAATAAAAAAACAAAAACACTTGTTTGGCAACATGTTTTTTTGATGTTCATTTTAAAAACTAAAAAACAAATGTAAGTTTTAAAAACAAGAAATAGAAAACAGCTTTGAGATGTTTTCTGTTTTGTTGTTCTGAAAACAAGGGGTTTAGACGGTGGCATTTTTGTAGTTATATTGTTTTATTGTTTTGTACCTCATTCGAATCTCATATCAGCTAAAAAAGAAATCAGCCCCAATGACCCATACCCATTTCATCGTCTTGCCTTCGATCTCCGCCGCGGCCTCAATTTCTTTTCCTTTCCCTTATATGCCTAGCCACCCATACCCATTCTTTCTTGCCTTTAATCTCCATCGCGGCCCCAATTTCTTTCTTCCTTTGGCCTTTCCTCTCCCTTGTTCTCAGGCATTCAACTTTTGTGGATCTATTTTCTTTTTTTTCTTTCCCTTCTCCTTCTCTAATGCAAGTAAAAGTGATGGTGGGATCTACCTCGACGTTGGTTTCGTGCACGAAGGTGGGATCTACCTTGATAGGGACGGCACAGACGACGAGGCCATTTTTTCCGATGAACGCGAGACAGGCAGAGGAAGAGAAGGTTGGGACAGCGGAATTGGCGGTGCTTTGAATCTCTCCTCACAAGCAAGCGAACCAAAGGATCGTGGTTAACAAATTTCCAAGGATGAATTTTTCTAGTCATTGAATCTTTAGTAGTTGAGTAATAATGTCTTAGCTTAGTGCTTCCTACATAAACAATTTGTGATGAATGGTGTTTTTGACATATTCTTTTCATGTGAATTTGACTACTAAATAACGTCCTCTAATTTGATAGCAAACACTGCTTAAACATTTTTGCTAATATAATTTTATTCATCTCTGTGTAGTATTTATAATTTTATACATCTCTGTGTAGTAGAAAAGGTTCTTGAATGTATTTGGAGAGTAAATATTAGTGTGATATCCTTCTCCTAATTTCTACTTTAGTGTGATTGAATTTAGCCCAAAATTGTGTGATGTGCTTTTGTTACAAAGTGTGATTTTTTTTTTTCTTTTGCCATCTTGGATGTATTTATATTACGATCATTTTACCCAATTAATTGCGTAAAATCAAAAGAAATATTCACTTAATTGGTTTTGATAGGAAGATAACTGATATGCATCAATAAAAGATATTTTTACAATTTTATTATCTTTTTTTAATTTGCATTTGGTTGATGAGAATATATTTATGGGCTTGAAAAAAAAACAGTTTTAATCCAATTAATAGAGATTAAAAAGGAGTTACAAAGTGTAAATTCTTTTTGCGTATAGCTATAGATTTGCTACTTCTGAAAAAAAAAAGTGTTTGCCACTCGATTGAGAAAAAATAAATAGACTCATGAATATTTGAATGCATCAAGTTGTATTAGGAAGTTGATTATTGAAACTGTATAAAAATATTATGTATCAAACTTAATATTATGTTAAATTTTATTTATAATAATGTATCTATATTATATTTATTTGCTACTTTTAAAAAACATTTGCCAAATAGGTTTTTTATTTTTCTACTTTTAAAACTTATTTTTAAAAGTAACTATCCAAACAAATTTTTTGTTTTTCATCATTAAAAAACTGTTTTAAAAATAAAGTTGCCAAACAGGTTTGTTTTGTTCTTTTATTTTTTAAAATTGGTTTTAAACTTGTTTTTTAAAACTATTTTGAAAAACATAAAAACAAAAATAACTCCAAGCAAGCCCATTGTAGTTTTGGCTTGGGTGGGAAATTATTAATTATTCAATTGAGGATATTGCATCACATTCTTTCAATTCCCCTTGACACAATAATTGCACCTCACTTTTTTCACAAGATTCATTATGCATTTGCAATTGAGAAAGTGAGAAGAAATGATAGAGAAGGAGATGTTGAAGCCTAAAATGGTCTAGTTATCATTTGAAGGTTAGCATTTGTTCCCACCGTCTAACACATATATCAATTAAAGATGCTATCAATGGTGAGCACTTGGTCTTAGAAGTAATCAATGGCCCATATTTGTCCTGAAAACCTTAATCATTTCGAATTTAACACTTAGTGGAATAATCACAAGTAACTAAAGGACATGTGGCACGACGCTCTACCTCATAACTACCATTAGCCTATGAAAGGTTACACCATCCGGTTGCCATAAGTTTAGAGTCGTGAGGTTGGCACATAATCCTTAGATTATAAACAAGCTCGGTGTAATGTCCTCCTCTGTACGGTGCTATGCTTAAGTCATAGTACCACACTTTGGAGTTGTTATTATTACCTGAGCAGACCTTATCTGACAGTAACTTCAGCCGTCTATGAAACTTCTCGAACTATCTGGAGATAACAAGGAAGCAGGAGTGAAAATTCTAAATTCTCAGTAGGATCCATTATGAGATTTCACACTGTGTCATCGTTATTATCTCTAACTGCTTCGATTTATTATAAAAAATGTGAGTATATTAAACAGACTGTTTAGTTTTATAGTTTGAAAATATATTGTTCGAAGTAGAGTTCATTTTATTCACGCACTTGAGTCACATTGGCAATATTTCATGTTTAAAATAATAATCACAGTATAAATAGATAGAATAGTCTCCGTATCAATAAAACATGGGATATAATTATGCGAATATTCATACTTGAATTCATGCAAATACACTGGTATTTTTCTTTGACTTTCTTTGCTTTCTTTGCTAGGCACACCTAGACGCTATCTATCGCCATCCCTAGGGTGCTTGCATATGTTCTAATCTTTAGTCTTTACTGCCCTTTGGTAGTCAGATTTAGGAGTGAGCTCAACTCGTAATCGTCATCACACAGTACTGACCTATAAGGGGACCCACGTGCCTTTAGTCTTGGAGGGATCTCATTTTGGCCACGTGCCTCTAAATTGAAGGGATCTCTCTTGGTCACGTGCCTTAAGAATAGAGGGATCTTAGCTGACCACTTACCTTCAATATAGAAGGATCTCATCTAACCACGTGCCTTCAAGGTAGAGGGATCTCATAGTTTTATACTCATGTCCTTTCATTCTCATACATAATTATGCAGAGACGTGCCAAATGCACTCGCACATATGCTTCATCATTTGCTTTCATATATCCATGCATGTAGTATATTCAAAACTTAAATCTTCATATCCTCATTAGTTGTCACACACAACAAAGTCTCATGAGCAAAGCTTAGGTAGCTAGGTGTAAGTTTAAAATCTTAAGCCTTAATCTATCTTGCAAGCTTTTAATTTCTATTGATGTTCCCGAGTTTGAGCTCAGGACCGAGTTCCGAGATTGAATTTGGGTATGAGTTACGAGATTATGTACGTTCCAACTTTCGGGGTTATGTAATGTGTTGGTTCCCGACTTTCGGGATGATGTAATGTATTGGTTCCCGACTTCCGGGATTGTGTAATGTTTTGGCTCCCGACTTCCGGGATTATGTTCGATCTCCGAGATTATATATGTTCCGAGTTCAACTTTAAGTATACCCGACCTAGCTCTTTGTCTACTAAGTCCCGAGTTCAACATTAAGTATACCCAACCTAGCTCTCTGTCTGCTAAGTCCCGAGTTTCGATCTTAACTAAACTTGATCTAATATTCATATATGTCTCTAACTAGAATTGCACTCTTATAAGAGAAAATTCACCAAAAATAGAAATATGGGTGAAATCATGCGAAATTTATATTAATGTAAAGCTAACAGAGCAAGCTTTCAAATGAAAGAAGTTGCATATTATTTGAATGAGTATAATTCGAGATATAAGCCCCGAAATTTGACCTTCCTGCACTGCTCTATTTTGGCCCGGTTTGGACATAAAGCAACTTTCTAGAAGCACTGGGAGCAAACAAGACGTTATCCAACTTTGAAATTTTTATGGGATATTCTTCTATGTGTAAGATTTCTAACAAGTTAACTTCATTCAATTCCAAGTCATATAAGGCAAGTTTTGCCCCGAACAACCCAGTCTACCGAGAATCAAACTCAAAAATCGAGGTCGAATTTCCAAAATTTATATCTCTTTCAATACTAATTCAATGGCCTTATATATATATATGTATGGAAAAGCACTAAATGTCTAGTTTCATATAAAAATAGTTTCATCAAATTTAAATGGTGGTAGGCGAAGCTGTACACCCCACCATACGGACTGCCGAGGAAAAACCCTAACAGCTTCTTGAGTTTTCTCTTCAAGTTCTTTCATATCAATTCTAATTCTAATCATAATATACATGCATAATCAACTATAATCCATCATTATCACTTCAAATCTCATCAAGTTCATAAGATATCCAAGACCCCCATACAGTCCCAAACTAAGGAAAGTAAGAAAAGAAGTAGGATTCCTACCTTGCTTAGTTGAAATCTTGTTGATTTGGTGTCTTAGATAGAAGCAACTCTTGATGAAACTTGAAGAGGGGATGAGGATGGAGTGAAGAGGAGAGTGAATAGAAGAGAAATGAGGGGAGTCTCAACAGCTAGGTTGGCCGAAAGTTTCATGAGAGAAGGAAAGAAAAAGGTGAAGATTTTTGAAGCAAGCTTCACTTTGATTGGTGGATTTCATCTTGCCTTCCAATTTAGCTTGGCTTCCAACTCTTCATGGCTGAAAGTGGTGCCACATGTGGGGTATCTTGCTAAATCTTGGCCATCCATTTTAGGGTTCTCACAGTATAATTTTTATTGATCCAGTTCTGACAGTCTTAAATACTGAAATCTTATTGATTTCTCTTAAATCGGTAAACTGATTTTAGAAGAATCCTATGAAGTTTCCTATGATTCTAATCTAATTTCATTATACCTAATCATCTTAAATCACACTTAATTATGTTTAAGTGAATACTAAATCGGATCCTAATTAATCACACTTATTTGCTAAAAACTGAGCAACTCGGTTAAAAATAATTAAAATTTTTCGGATGTTACACTCGGGGGTTATGGACTAGATGATCTATGGGCCTATAACTTAACCCAACCATCTATTTGAGTTGTTCCCTTAAACATTAAATAAGGACCTGCTTTTAAAGAAAGTGGGGACTAGAGTTTCCCTCATATTTGGGCAGTTTTAAGGATCTCAGAACAAATTCTGAAAGCCCTTTTGAGTGATAACTGGACCATTTCTATTTTAAATAACCTCAATCTCAAAGCTCCACATATGTTATACGCCCCAAACACATAGAATAGCTAATTTTGAGATCGATTTTAGCATCGAAGTATATTTGTAGGTCCCCACCAGAGTTGTTCCAGGCTTGGAGAAGAAGATCTATACTAATCTATACTAATCTCATACCTCAGGTGAGAACAAAATGGTATGTTAATTTGTAAGGCTATTGAATAACCTAAACAAACCAATTTGGACTTGTGAGTTAAACATGTCAAACCTAACCCTATAGTAAGTATTAATAGGGTTGGTATTATGTTTAAGGCCAACTGACGTGGATGTCGAGCTCATTCAAATTAAAAATTAGATCCAATTTTTATAATTACTTGTAATACAAGAAACAAACCGAGTCGTCTCTCAGTGATCTTAAATGCAAATTAAATCAAATCAATGACAAAGATTGGGGGAGGGGGGTTTAATGATCAAGATTACAAGCTAAATAACTTAAGACAAATAAAAGTCAATATTTGAAACAAGCAATCCAAGAAATCTATCAGAGATTGTATTGAATCTATCACAAACTACTAAACATGTATTGAATCTTAATTGATATGGTTGATTTAAATTTGATTGATATCTCTATATCAAATCCAATATTCACTGCTAGATAATCACCTAGGATTCAACTAACAAATAAAATAAAAGATTTGGAATCACATAATCTATTTAAACCTATGTTAGTTTATGATCAAGAACACAATCAACCTAGATTCACAAATCTATCAAATCTAATGTCTCAAATTCATGTCATGTGATAACATCAAGATCAATTAATCAATGAATCAAAACCTCATCACAATCTTAATAAAAAACAAGGATTCAATTGGATCCAAACACAAATACAAACCTCCATTCATGTCATTCAAGATTAAGAAAATAAGAATAAGAAAAAGAAGAGAAAAAGAAGAGAAACATCAATAAAGATTCAAATTCAATAAAAACAAGGTCTCAGGATCAAACCACAATTTCTTCCACAAAGAATGAAGAAGAAAAGAGAAGAGAGAAATGTAACATCCCCACATAACGTAATAGAAAATAATACAAATAAACTTTTATTATTTATAACCTTGCCCCTGAACTTTTTAGAAAATGACCTTTAGGTCCTTATATCAGTTGGATTAGCAGAATAAGGTTTTAAACAAAGCAGAACCATGTAGCAAAAACGTAGAAAATTAAATCTCGGCTGATTGAGCCACGGAGGCATTCATATGTGAAATGACATGGGATGTCCCTATACTTACCCATAATTACAAAAATGCCATTAGCCACGAAAAATAGAAAACGGAATAGCCCCAAATTGGTAAAACGATTAATTTACGTCGTTAATCAATTTATTCGATTTTATAGGATAAGTAGGATTAAATTAGAAGTTAATTAGAGGTTAATTAGAAGCTAATTAAGTGTTAATTAGAGATATTAGGATTAGAAATAATTAGAATAGAAACATATAAAACTTCCCAAATTTCTTCAAAACCGATTTACCGATTTAAAGGAAATCGGTAAGATTACGGTATTTTAAACTGTTGGAACCGAACCAATAGAATTTCAACTCATCAACCCTACTTTAAGTGGCTGAGAACTCAGCCACTTAACCCCTAAAAGTGGCACAAACAAGGCCACAAGAAAGGAGGAAGCTTGGCTGAATTTCAGCCTCTTGTATTTCAACCAATCAAAGCCTTGGAAGCCAACCACCTCTTTGTATTTGAATCAGATTTTTTCCTTCTCCACTCAAATTTTCGAGCTCCCTTTTCCAGCAGCCTTCCTCTCCTCTTTTCTTCATCCTCTTCATCTCCTTCCTCCTCTTTCAGCCTCCATCAAACCACTTGCATCCATATCTTCCATTGAAACTCAAGACTAGCTAGTTGTTACATCAAAATAAAGGTAGGATTCCAATTCTTGTCTTGATTTTCTGATTGTGGGTAGCTGGTGTGACTCTATTTACTCAATTCTTGATGAGATAATTGAATGATTATGATGTTATTTGGCTGGTTTGTTAGCTGTTGTTGGTGTTAAATTCATTTAGGAGGTAAGAAAAGGTGAAAGGATAAAGATGTGGAAGCTGAAAACCTAGAATCCCTCGGTAGTCCGTACGGCGAAGTGTACGACTCTGTCTACAGCCTATTAAATTTGATAAAAATATTTTTATATGAAACTATACATCTAGGGCTTTCCATACATATATCATATAAGGCTTTTGGGTTAGTATTGAGAAAGTTATGAATTTTTGAATTTCGGCCTAGGTTTTTGACTTTGATTCTGGGCAGACTGGGTTGTTCAGGGTAGAACTCGCCCTATACTAGTTGAAAATGAATGAAACTAACTTTGTTAGAAATCTTACACATAGGAGAATGTCCCATAAAAATTTCAGAATTAGATAAGGTTCCGTTTGCTCTCAATGATCCAAGAAAGTTTCCCTATGTCCAAACCGGGCCAGAATAGGGCAGTCTAGGAAGGTCAGAATTCGGGGCTTATAACTCGAGCCCTACTAAGTCAAATGGAATGGAAATTTTTGTAAATGAAACTTTGCCCTGTTAGCTTTAATATGAGACTAATTTCGTGTGATTTGATTCAGTTTTCGATTTTTAGTGTATTTTTACTTTTAGATGTCTGATTCTGGCCAGCCACTAGGCAGGCCGAGATAAACTCTAAATATCTTGAGTTATAGATATCAGAATTAGATGGGACTAAAGAGATTAGAAAATAGATATATAACACTTTAACATACCCAAATTTGAGGTCCAAATGAGTTAAATAGAAATAATGACTTGAATTATAAAAACTGGGTTGGTTGACTATGTTGAGGCAGAATCTCTACCTTGATGAGTTTAATGTTATTATGAGTTCCATAATGAAATATGTGTGTAATGTTGTGACCTTATTGATAAATCTGATGTGCTGGCACTATTCATGGGGAAGCAGACTTGATCCGTTATGCTGCCGTAATTCCGGCAGAAATATGTGAATTATATGAATGTGATAAACATTTATGTGTTATGCTCATAAGATTAATATATGCAATGATGATTTAAGTATGATATGAATATATTGAATGTGGGTCCCTTCACATGGAGGCAGTTACAAGATCCCTTCTTGTGAAGACAGTTAAATAAGATAAGATGTGGCTCCTTTCACTTGGAGGTAGTTGCACATTGAATCCCTCCATGTGAAGGCAGCTAAAACTTTTGGGTCCCTCTATGTTGGAGGCAGATGGCCAACTGAGTCCCTCCAACCTAGAGACACGTGGGTCCCCTTGTGGGTGAGTCGGTATGGTGACGGTCACGAGTCGAGCTAACGAGCTCACTCCAAGGCCAGGCTACCCAAGGGCAGTAAAGGCTGAAGACTAAAGATTAAAAGATATGCAAGCACCCCACTTACACGAGGCATGGCATGACCCAGCTAGTGTAAGCAATGAAAATGTATGGTGGCAACATCCATGACATTAACTCAGTACAAAGAAAAGAAAGCTAAAGGAAGGCATCAGGGTATTTGCATGAATTCAAAGATGAGAATTTGCGTAATGACATCCCATGTTTACTTGATGTCAAGTCGCACTATCTATTCATGCTGTGATTATTTTCTAAATATGAAATATTACCAATGCGACTCAAGCGCATGAATAAAATGAACTCTGCTTCGGACATTATATTTTCAACTATAAAACTGAATAGTCTATTTAACCTGCTTACATTTTTCATAATAAACTGAAGCAGCTGGAGATAATAACGATGACACGGTATGAAATTTATTAATGAATCCTACTGGGAATTTTATAATTCTCACTCCTATGTTTATTTCTGTGTTATCTCCAGATAGTTCAAGAAATATTGGGAACAACCAGAGGTTGTTATCAGACAAGGTCCGTTCAGGTAACAATAACAACTTCTGAGTGTGGTGCTATGACTTAAGAATAGTACTGTACTTGGGAGGGTGTTACAAGAAAACTTGATGCCCAAGAACTCTTAAAATCCTAAAACTATAATAAATGAAAAACCTTCTCATGAAACTAATGACTTAAACTTTAAATAGTCACCTCTATCTCTCCTAATCTAAATGTAACCCTAGACTATAAGTAATCCATGGCATTTTAGCTTTAAGTGGACACCTACTTTTGGCTTAGGATAAGAGAGTTATGGCCAAATTAGTCTTTATAGCTCGCTAGGCTTATCATCCAAATTTGATAGCCAATAATGCCTTCAAGATATCATCTTTTGGACAAGTAGTCTGATATGAATTATTTTTAGTAATAACCTAATTAGTGCACATTGCTCATGTTCCAGTGACAACAACTCTATTCTAACTTCGAGGTCCAATTTGACCCACTAGAAATTTGAATAAGCTCTTTACCTCTTGATCAAATTAGTTGAGCTTTCTCTTAGCTTTCTTACAATATAAGATATGTAATTTTTAGATTTCTATAACTCAAGATATGCCCAAATAAAAAATAGTGTAAGACTCACAATAATGTTGAAAAATGCAATTAAGCCCAATTAGAGTCCAAACTTATAAAATGTATCCAACATCAATATTAATCAATTAAGCACAAAAGAGTCCAAGAGAATAAATGAAGGTTAATTAATATATCAAAATCTCACTTATCACTAGCTCACATGCCTAAATGGGGCTACCCATTTTTTTAAACAAGGAATCAAATGGTTTTGGATTTCAAATTTGAATAAGGAAGTGGCTAAAATTCAAGAAAATAAATAAGAGTTATGGGAGAAGGGTCTCCAAAGAAATCTAAACAAGTAAACATACATTGATGAAATGTGTCTTTGTAAGCTTCATAAGTCAAAGCAATCTACCTAAAGACACCAATAAACTAGGAAAAATGATATTGAATCCATAACAAGTATTGTAGATAAAGTAGATTCAAAGGTTGGAAGTTTAAGATCTTTTTAAAGCAATGAGAGAAATACTCGATTGGTGTGATAAAAAAACCACACAAGAACTTGAATTTTAGAATTGTGATTGAAAATTGAGAAAAGAAAAGACTTTTTACAAAATTCATCACAATACACAATAAGCATGTGCCTTAGAATCAAAACATGCAATTAAGTCTTCTCACCATGAAAAGATAGAGTATTAGCAATTAAGCAAAGCAAAATGAGTCAATCCATGCAATCCAATTTTAGAATTAGAGGAAACCTACAAAAAAGAACTTTAAGATTGCTTAGAAGCATAATGACTTGTAGTTCATTTAAGGCCATGATGGAAGGGATTGAGGGGAGAGGGGGTAGCTCTATGATGTCATGACATAGGGTACTAAAAGGACAATGGGTGACGCTATGATGTTGTGATAGGCATGGTCATGGATCATGTGTGTTATAGCAATAACATGGTGCAATGAGGACTTGTATATTGCAAGGAGAAAAGGTAGCACAAGTTCAAACTTGGATGGTCTCTTAAGAGAAGGATGACATAAATGTTGGTATCATATTAGGGTGTCATTTATAATGTGTTTGGAAGACAAGTAGTGGGAGGAAGGGAAGGAAAATGATGGGGAAGGGACTTATTCCCTTGTTTGGGAGTTTAATAATAGGTAAGAAGGGAAGGGAACTTAGGGAAAATAGTTTCCCCTTTTTCCACCTCAAAAGCCCATTATTCAGTTCCCTAAAATTGGGGTAGAATGAGAAAAATTGAAATTTTGGAAAGTTAAAAATTACAAATATTTCATTATGTTCCTTTATAATGTAACTTCGAACTACAATTAATGAATTTTTGTTTTGTTTCCTTATTAATCTTCCAAACAAGCATGAAAGTAACTTTGTTCCCTTCTTTTTCTTTCCTTTCCCATCCCTTCCTACTAGTTTCAATTCATTCTATTAATGAAAGAACATCCAAGCATAGCCTTAGGGTTGTTTGTTATTTTTCTTTTTGAATTTTAATTTAATTTTGAAAATAATATTATTTTGTGACTAAGTGTCATATGAATAATGGTTTGGGTTAATGTCTTCGGCCTTTTTAGGCTATAGGTAGATGTTTTATTTTTTATGGATTTTGAAACTGTTGTTTTTTTAAAAGTTTTTTTAAAAATTTAAATAGGTAAACAAGCCAACTTAAGGAGTTTAACCTATTCTGACGATCATATTTGTAACACCCTCCCAAGCATAGTACTATACTTAAGTTATAGCACCGCACTTAGGAGTTATTACGGTTACATAGCAAACCTTGTTTGACAACACTCTTTGGCCATTTTTTGACCTTCCTAATTCTGCCTAGTATGATCATCTTCTCTCTCCTGAGATATTTGGAGATAACATAGGAATATACATAGGAGTGAGAATTATAAATTCTTAGTAGGATTCCTTAGACTACCATTACCACACATTGTGTCATCATTATTATTTGCAGCCGCTTCGGTGTATTATGAAAAAGGTGAACATGTTATATAAAATTTCTAGTTTTATAATTTGAAAACATATTATCCGAAGCAGAGTTTATTTTATTCATACACTAGTTATATAGAGAAATAATCCAAACATTAACATAACGAAATAAAGAACAATTGAATAAGATGCATCGATTCATAATAAAATAAGGAACAATTGAATAACATGCATGAATGAATGCAAATGACTTCTTGATATGAGTGCACTTGTCTTTCTTTAGTTTTCTTTACTTTCTTTTCTTGGCATACTTAGGCGTTACGTATCGCCGTCCCTAGGGTGCATTCTTTACTTATCTTTTTGTTACTTGTATCTTGCTTCTCTGTACTTAGGCCCCCAGAGATGAATAGCCTCTCTTATCCCTGGGTAATAGTTTGCTTTTTAGGTTCGAGCTCGTATCCATATATGAGTGACGACTTTACTTTTAGCAACCCTCACATCTATCTATTTCCCTTAAATTTGGTCAGGGACTGGCCCACGTCTTAAACAATACCGCCGTGGCCCATTGCGAGGTGGAGGCTCGATTTGTCCCTTAGTATCCTTTAATTTTCATGCATAATCATGCATGACATGGTATATGCTCTTATGCATATGTCTCATAACTTACTTTAAAACATTCTTGCATGCATGACTTTCATGGGTAAAATACACACACACATACACATACACACATATGCTCATAGCTTCACATTTATAACTAGACCAGACAACCAGTGAAAATACCAAAATCAACATAATATCGCATTGACAATTTAGCAGTATAATAGAGAATTATATCTTCAAGATCTTAATCCATTGGTATTCATGTCATAAGAAGTATTCAAACTCTTGACATTCCCTACACATGTCAATCTCCTAAATTTACCCTATTTTGTAAATTATGTCATAATTTCATCTTAACTCCTTTGAGTCTGAATTTTTAATATGTTGTGGGATTATGAGTCCATTTTTATTCCTCTTCAATCCTACCAAGTTTTGATGAGTATAAATTGACTTATTGAAATTTAATCCAAGGTTGCTATGCTGTTGGGTAGAATTGAGCATTTAAATGTAAAAATTCACCAAAAATAGAATCCTTATTAGTTTTATCCAAAATTTACATTTCTTTAAAGCTAATTGAACCATATTTCATTTCTCATAGGTTTTATTTCATTTGGGTAAGCAGAGCTCAAGTTATAAGCTCCCAAATTTAGCTAAAATAGTTTGCCCTATTCTAGTCTAGACGGGACATAAGGTAACTTTGGTGAATTATTAGGAAAAATAGGGAAAAAATCTAACTCTGAAATTTTTATGGAATGTTACTGCATGTGTTAATTCTAAAAAAAATTGTTGTACTCCATTTAGAGTTATGTAGGGTGAGTTATGCCTTTTACATTCTTGTTTGGTTAGGACTAGAGACAGAATTCTAGGGTTAACTTCAAAAATTCATATCTCACTCATTACAGACCAATGGACTTATAATTTATATATTTGGAAAGCTTTAAAAAATTGGTTTCATAAAATCTTGATGGTTATAAATGAAACTGTACAATTCATAGTACAGACACATTTAGGTTTTTCCAATCTGACCAATTTTGTTTAATCACCTTTTTGGTTTTTCAATCAAGTTCGCATCCACACCTAGCATTTACATTTTAATCCAGCCATTAAAACTCATATAAACACAGTATATCATCATCAAATAAATGAGTAGGAATAAAACTTCAACCAGCCACCAAATCACAAATAGCAAGAGAGAATCATGAATCCTACGTCAAGATTGGTATAACAGCTAGCTAGATTCAAGTTCTTGATGGAGGAAAGGGTGAAGCTTGGAGATAGAAAGGAGATGAAGTGAAGTAGAAGAAGAAAGAAAAGAAAACTCAATAGAAATGGGCTAAAAAATTTTGGGGAGTTAGGAGGAATTATTCAAATTTTATAACTCATGTGATAATGACTTGAAGCAGATGATTGGTGGATGTCATGGGTGGTTGGTTTTTAGCCAAATCTCCCACATTGTATGGCTATCTATGGCACCATTTGTAGGGTGGATTCAGCCACCCAATTTAGGTTTTCACAATATAGAATTCTACTTATTTGGTTCTTGCAGTATAAAATACCGAAATTCAATTGATTTTCTTCAAACTTGTGAAACGTTGCTAATAACCCTCTTAAATGTTCTACATAACAAATGTAAATCTTTCTAACCCTAATGTTTATATTTCAATCTTAATTAAGTGTATCTCTTTAATGAAATGAAATAATTCAATACTAATTAGAAGCACCATTTCTTCGGGATGTTACAATATCAATTTCCATAATCGCTATCCTCATTTTTTTAGTGTGTATGGTCCCCTCCTTGTGTTCCTTGTCTGCCCTATCCCTATCATGTGTATTATATTATTGCATTGTTTC
The DNA here is from genome assembly GCA_031439585.1 of Pterocarpus macrocarpus. Classification (NCBI taxonomy): domain Eukaryota; kingdom Viridiplantae; phylum Streptophyta; class Magnoliopsida; order Fabales; family Fabaceae; genus Pterocarpus; species Pterocarpus macrocarpus. The sequence continues at coordinate 54,168,356 of CM062514.1, forward strand.
TATTTTGGCCATTGTTGTGATCCTTTTTGGATGGCATTTTTAGAACATTAATTGGGTTAATTTTTTTGTTCTATATGAATAAGTGTTTTGCCATTTATTGTGGGAAGTTTTGTTGTTTCAATTCCACTCTTGTGTATTCTTGATAAACCAACATTTATATATGGATATAGAAAGATTTATTTGGAAAGTAAGAAGTCCTCTTGACATCTCTTCATTTGCAAAGAATTCTCAATATGAAAACATAGAGACAAAGGGTTCAAATTCCAGTGAAATGTTCAAATTTCCAACCTCCGACTTCATCTCCAAGTCTTAAATGAAATGGCTATGATTTCTGATTTCCGACCTTATGCTTCAAATAAATAGGATACGAGTTCCAACCTTATGGTTGATTGTTGAACCAGAATAACACACAAGTTCCGACCTCCGAGTTGATCTCAAACTAGAAATGGATGCAAGATCGGATCTCTGAGTTGGTCTCCAAGTTCGACCAAAATTTACACGAGTTCCGATCTCCTACTTTATTTTCAAGCTTCAAATAAAACGGACATGATTTTCGATCTCCGAATTTATGTCCAGGTCTGAAATAAGATGATCACGAGGTCCGACATCCGACTTCAGCTTCAAGTTCAAATAAAATGGACGCGAGCTCCAACTTTACACCGAATAGAGACGAGTTCCGATTTCAGATAGAATGGAGGCGAGTTCCACTTTTAGGGGACGTGGAGAATAATTTAGCCACAAAAGAGGGAGACATGGCTGAACTTCATTCACAAAATTTCAACCAATCAAAACTCACAAAGCCAACTACCTCTTCAATGCTTAAATTAGATTTTTTCTCTCTTATTCCCATACTGATTATTCCCACTCTCTCTTCTGATTTCGGCCTTCTTCTTCTCTTCTCTTCTCAACCAACTCTATCACTCCTAAGAGCTTAACAAGGTTCTATCAATTCAAACTTCAACACTTAGCTTAACACCTAGCAAAATCACACTCCAAAGAGGTAGAGGTTCAATTTTGTTCTTGATATTCTGATTGTGGGTGACTGATTTTGGTTCTATATTCTCACTTCCTGATGTGATTAAGGAATAGATATGATGATCTTTGGCTGTTTTTGTGTTTAAATTTGATTAAGGAGTAGGAAAGGGTGAGAATGGGAAGATGTGAGGGGCTGGAAGACTAAACTATCTCGGTAGTCCATATGGTGGAGTGTACAGCTCTGCTTACAATCAATTAAATCTAATGAAACTATTTTTATATGAAACTAGACATCTAGAGCTTTCCATACATATATAATATAAGGTCATTGGATTAATATGGAGAGAGATATGAATTTTTGAAATTTGACCTAGGAATCAGAACTTTCATCCGGGTAGTATGAGTTGAGAATAGTGTAACTCACCTTACACAGCTCCAAATTGAGTGAAACCAACTTTGTTAGAAAGCTTACACATAGGGGAACATCCCATAAGAAAATTCCTAGTTTGGTATGGTTCCATTTGCTCTCAGTGTTTCAAAGAAATTGCCCTATGTCCAAATTAGACCAAAATAGGGCAGTTCAGGAAGGTCAAATTTTGGGGCTTATAACTCGAGCCCTACTAAGGTAAATGGAATGGAACTTTTGTAAATGAAAGATTGTCCTGTTAGCTTTAATATGATACCAATTTCATATGATTTGAGTCAATTTTCGATTTTTAATGGATTTTTACTTTTAATAGTCTAATTTTGGCTAGCTACAGGGCAGGGTGGGATAAAACTTGAATAACTTGAGCTATATTTGTTAAAATTAGATGGGACCAAAGAGGTTGGAAAATAGACACATAACACTTTAACATCCAAAATTGAGCTCCAGATAAGTTAAATAGAAATTATGACTCGATTTACAAAAACCGGGTTGAATGTAAGTATTGAGACAGCAACCATATTTTAATTGCAATAATTGTGCCATGAATTTGATGTTTGAAATATAAATGAAATGTGTTGATTTCTATGAGAAATTGGTGTTCTAAGTACTGGCACTATTCATGGAGAAGGGACATGTTCTATTATGCCGCCGAAATTTCGGTAAAGTCTATGCATGAGTTATGATATACATGTAGATACGTGTGCATTTTCAAGAAAATTATAAAGGTTATGTTATGATGAACATGAAGAATATGTTATGATGAAAGTTCCATGATACTTGGGCCAGCCTCGGATTAAAGTTAAGGGAAATAGATTGGTGGGGAGGTCGGGAAAAGTAAACCTAGCATTTCTGTATAGGAACAAGCTCGATCCTGAAAAGCAGACTATTACCCAAGAGTCTAAAATGGCCAAAAACTCCAAGGGGATCAAGTAATGGAAAAGTTTATGAAAAAAGGATTCAAGAATAAGTTTTGCATGATTACATTACATGCATGATTACAATGAACAGTACAATTGTCTGTTATATTTACTTACTGCTGTATGCTTATTATTCTGTATTTTATTGTTAGTAGTCTATTCTATTTCTTATGCTGTCTTAAGTAAAACTGAACCTTGCCTCGGACCAGACGTTTTCTTAAACTTATTGAATATGGATAGTTCAGTTTGATCCCATGTTTTTATAATTAAATAAAAATCGAGGCAACTGAGAATGAATGTGGCGCCAGTTACACACCATATGCGAACCCTATTGAGAATTTCTTAAATTCTTACCTCCCTTGTATTTCCACAACATTCTCAGACGCTGGTGATGGACTCGACAGCCACTCTTTTTATCGAGATTCCAGACCTGCAGCTCCACCAGGACCTCGAGTTAGACTCGTTGTGCATAACTAGCTCCTGCCATTTCCATCTCTACTTTTAGCAATAGGAATTTTGTTGGTCCTTTATTTCACTCCACTTTTGAAATATATATATAAACTGAAGCATCGGCTTCCAACTTATATATGTATATATATACAGCTGATGATATGTTACCTGTCTTCATTCTTTTCTGCGTACTTTTTATTAAATTCGGTCACGTTCTATAAGGCTGATCACGTTTATTATATAGCGCGCGGTTTCGTAGGTATACTCTTCAAAATATATATATATATATATATATATATATATATATATATATATATATATATATATATATATATATATATCAGAGAAAAAGAGAATATAATATAATGAATACTGCTATATATGGAATACTAACACGGTAAGCAACCTATCCAATTTCATGCTATGACTTAAGCATATAATTAAGTTGGTAGGGTGTTACATTTTTGGTATCAGAGTAGTTCGTCCTAGCTACGGCCTAAGGATTGGACCGACTATGCTTCGCGCATATTCTGTATTTTTAGCTGATAACATGCACTAAATCTTGCCTATACGGTTGAGATATAGGTGTGCATGTGTAAGAAGTGCCTGACCGTGTGAGTTATTATTTACTAGCACATTAGACTTAGTGTTGAGCCTGACCAACTCAATAACTTTTGTTTTGTGTGCTCAGAACTTAATGGCTTCCAGAAGGCGAGGTAGGCTATGCACAGAACCTGCTCAAGGGGATCCGGCTGACCTTATGGACACGGTACGAGAAATGGCCCATGCAATGCAGGAATAGGCTGCAACAGCTCACCAGATGATGGATCAATTAAGTAGGCGACCTGAGGCAAGCTGCGGAGGAAACCCACATGGCCCAGGAATTGATCTGGACTACCTTAAGTTTGCTGATTTCAGGAAGGCAAATCCACCAAGCTTTTGAGGGCGTATGATCCTGATAAAGCTGATGAATGGATCAAGGTTATGGAAAAGATTTTCTCTGTCCTGGATTGCTCGGATCATCAAAAAGTGACCTTTGCCACCTACATGCTCGAAGCAGACATAGAGTTTTGGTGGAATGGCATATGAAGACTATTTGATGAATCTCAGACAGCAGTCACCTGGATGGTGTTTAGGGATGTATTTTACCAAAAGTACTTTCCTGCCTCGGTTTGAAACGCCAAGGAACTCGAATTTATGCATCTTCGTCAAGGAAACCAGACGATATCCGAATATATTGCTAGGTTTGAAGAGCTATGTAAATTTTCTACAATTCACCAGAGGAACCCAGATGAAGCATGGAAGTGTGTCAAATTCGAAGGAGGGTTACAGTAAGATATTCTTACCATAATAGGGCTAATGGAGATTAGAGATTTCCCCACATTGGTGAATAAATGCCGACTTGTGGAAGATTGCAATTTGAAACTGGCTGCAGCTAAGGCATCTGGTGGTGGTTTCAAGAAGGGATTGGCACCACAGGGCCCCAGCTTTAAGCCCAGCTTTCAACAACAGAGAAGATTTCAACCGGTGGGCAACAAAGGCTAGCAGCCCCAAAGGCCCTTTCTGAATCCAACTTGCACGAAATGCGGTAAGAATCACGGTGATCGACCGTGTTTGGCAGGCCAAAATGTCTGCTATGGGTGTGGCAAGCCAGGCCACAAAATTTATGAGTGTCTAACCAGGAATCCACCACAGCCGTCTAGACCACAACGTCAAGGACAAGTTTTTATGATGAATGCAGAAGAAGCTGACAAGTTCGAGGGACTAATCCAAGGTACCTACGAAGTGGACGGTGAGACTCTAACTGTACTTTATGATTCGGGTGCCTCCCACTCATTTATTTCTCATAATTGTATGGCTGTTTTGCAATTACTAATTTCTGAATTGCCTTATGATTTACTGGTTTTTACTCCTACCAATGAACCTGTTAAAACTAGTCAAATTTGCATCAATGTTTCTCTTCGAATTGAGGTAGGACCTTTGTAGCCAATTTGATTTGTCTCTCTCTCTCTCTAGACTTGACGTAATTCTGGGCATGGACTGGCTTTCTGCCAATCGAGTCATGCTCAATTGCTCTGATAAGATGGTGGTATTCCCCTCTGTCTCATCTTCTGAACCCCAAGCTTTAACACTCTTCTATATGAACTCTTTATTAGTAAACTATAGTGGGTCGAAGAGTCAAGGATACATCCTCTTGTCAGCTAATGTGACAGAAGTTGAACAGAAACTAGAGGAGATCTCGGTTGTTAAGGAATATCCTAGTGTTTTTCCAGAAGATATTCCTAAATTCCCTCCTAAGAGAGAGATTGAGTTCACCATCGAGTTGGTTCCAGGTTTGGGACCAATATCTATAGCTCTATATCGAATGTCACCTTTTGAGCTAACAGAACTAAAAAGACAAATCGAAGAGCTTTTGGAAAAAGGATTCATACGGCCAAGTGCGTCACCATGGGGAGCTCCAGTCTTGTTGGTCAAAAGGAAAGATGGGAGCATGCGCCTATGCGTGGATTATAGGCAGTTGAATAAAGTGACGATTAAGAATAAATATCCACTACCAAGGATTGATGATCTCATGGACCAGCTACAAGGTGCAACGGTATTTTCCAAGATCGACTTATGTCACGGATATCATCAAATTCAAGTTTGGGAACAAGATATCCCTAAGACAACCTTTCAAACTCGTTACGGACACTATGAGTATACTGTGATGTCGTTCGGACTGACCAACGCACCAGCAGTATTCATGGATTATATGAATCGAATATTCCACCCATATCTGAACAAATTTGTAGTGGTGTTTATCGACGACATACTTGTCTATTCGAAGACAGAGTGGGAGCATGCGGAACACTTGCGGCTAGTTCTGCAAATTTTAAGAGAAAAGAAACTTTATGCTAAGTTATCCAAATATGAATTTTGGATGAAAGAAGTAAAATTTCTCGGCCATGTAGTATCCTATGGAGGAATCTCCGTCGACCCCAGCAAAGTAGAAGTAGTACTAAATTGGGAAAGGCCAACCACAATCACTGAAGTCAGGAGTTTTTTGGGCTTAGCTGGATATTACAGGCAATTCATTAAGGATTTTTCTCAAATAGCCTTGCCTTTGACCAAGCTAACCAGGAAGAATGTCCCATTTGGATGGATGCCGGAGTGCGAACAGAGTTTTCAAGACTTGAAGAGAAGGTTGACTACGACACCAGTGCTAGCCTTGCTAGACCCTCGTGGACCATTTGAGGTCTATTATGATACCTCCAAACAAGGATTAGGATGCATGTTGATGCAAACCGGAAACGTGGTCGTATATGCCTCCAGACAATTAAAGCCACATGAAAGGAATTATCCTACGCACGATCTTGAATTAGCTGCAATAGTATTTGCCTTAAAGATATGGAGACATCACCTGTATGATGTAAGGTTCGAAGTCTTTGCTGATCATAAGAGTTTGAAATATTTCTTTGATAAGAAGGAATTAAATATGAGGTAGAGAAGGTGGATGGAACTTCTTAAGGACTACGAATTCGAATTGAAATACCACCCAGGTAAGGCAAATATTGTGGCAGATGCTTTGAGCATGAAATCATTGACCATGGCCTGGATGATGATTAAAGAGATAGAGCTTATTGAGAGTTTCCAAAATCTTAATTTGGGAATCCTTGCAACTCCCAAGACCTTTCAGTTACACCAAATTAAGATAACCAGTAACTTTAAGGACCAGATTTGGCAAGCACAGCAGTAGGATGCTAATTTCCAACATACGATCAACTCGTGTAGTCAGGGAAATTAACGAGTTTTGCGCAAAGATAAAGAGGGCACATGGCGGTGTTGTGACAAGCTGTGTACACCCGAGGGAAATGATCTCTGGAGGAGAATCTTGGAAGAAGCACATAAAGGTGAATTCGCCGTACATCCCGGCATTACTAAAATATATCAAGACCTCAAGAAAATGTTTTGGTGGCCAGGCATGAAGTTAGACATGGCAAGCTTCGTGAGCAAGTGCTTGACCTGTTAGAAGGTGAAAGCAGAACATCAAAAACCCTCCGATATGTTGCAGCCCTTGGAAATCTCTGAGTGGAAGTGGGAGAGTATCTCAATGGATTTTGTAATAGGATTACCAAGAACGCCAACAGGATATGATGCCATAGGGGTCATTGTGGATAAATTAACCAAATTTGCTCACTTTTTACCCATTCGAGCAAATTATCCATTGGAAAAATTAGCTCAACTGTATATTTAAGAGATTATCAGGCTACATAGGACCCCTTTAATCATTATCTCTTATCGAGACCTAAGGTTTACCTCATAGTTTTGGGGAGCCTTACAAAAGGCATTTGGTGCTAAGTTGTGCCTAAGCAATGCATATCACCTGCAAATGGATGGCCACAATTCAAACCTTAGAAGATATGCTACGAGCCTACATAATGGAGCAACGCGGGAATTGGGATCGATACTTACCACTAGCCGAATTTGCATACAACAATAGCTATCACGCTAGTATCGACATGGCTCCTTACGAAGCATTGTATAGACGGAAGTGCCAATCTCTACTGTGTTGGTACGAAATAGGAGAATTGAGTCTATTGGGGCCTGATTTAGTTGAGCAAACCATTGAGAAGATCAAGAAATATGAAGTAAGATACTTACCACTCAAAGCCGTCAGAAGAGTTACGCGGATACCAGGAGGAAACCTCTGGAATTTTAAGAAGGAGACCACGTATTTCTAAAAGTTACACCCACAACAGAGATAGATAGAGCCCTTAAAGTCAAAAAGCTAAATCCCCGTTTTATTAGTCCCTTCCAAATCTTGAAGCGAATCGAAGCAGTTGCATACCGAATCGCTTTACCTCCAAATTTGTCAAACCTTCATGATGTTTTCCATGTTTCTTAACTCAGAAGGTATCACCCTGACCCAACACAGCTTCTAGAACCCAAATCAATACAGTTAAAAGAGGACTTGACTTTCCACGTCTGACCAAAGACGGATCATAAATGTAAGCGGCGAGTAACTTCGAAACAAACCCATGCAGCTAGTAAAGGTAGCATAGGGAAAAGGAGATGCTGAGGACTACACTTGGAAACTGGAATCAGATATGAAGAAAGAGTATCCTGAACTCTTCTAAAACACTAAATTTTGAGGGCAAATTTTTTTTTACGAGGGTGGTAATGTAACGTCCCTCGATTTTCGACATCCGACCTCATCTCCAATTCCAGTGAAATGTTCAAATTTCTGACCTCCAACTTTATCTCCAAGTCTCAAATGAAATGGCTATGATTTCCGATTTCCAACCTTATGCTTCAAATAAATAGGATACGAGTTCCGACTTTATGGTTGATTGTTCAACCAGAATAAGACACGAGTTCCGACCTCCGAGTTGATCTCAAACTAGAAATGGACGCGAGATCGGATCTCTGAGTTGATCTCCAAGTTCAACCAAAATTTGCACGAGTTCCGATCTCCTACTTTATTCCCAAGCTTCAAATAAAATAGACATGATTTTCGATCTCCAAATTTATGTCCAGGTCTCAAATAAGATGATCACGAGGTCCGACATCCGACTTCAGCTTCAAGTTCAAATAAAATGGACGCGAGTTCCAACTTTACACCGAATAGAGACGAGTTCCGATTTCAGATAGAATGGAGACGAGTTTCACTTTTAGGCAATGTGGAGAATAATTTAGCCACAAAAGAGGGAGACATGACTGAACTTCATTCACAAAATTTCAACCAATCAAAACTCACAAAGCCAACTACCTCTTCAATGCTTAAATTAGATTTTTTCTCTCTTATTCCCATACTGATTACGCCACTCTCTCTTCTGATTTCAGCCTTCTTTTCTCTTCTCCTCTCAACTAACTCCATCGCTACTAAGAGCTTAACAAGGTTCTATCAATTCAAACTTCAACACTTAGCTCAACACCTAGCAAAATCACACTCCAAAGAGGTAGAGGTTCAATTTTGTTCTTGATATTCTGATTGTGGGTGACTGATTTTGGTTCTATCTTCTCACTTCCTGATGTGATTAAGGAATAGATATGATGATCTTTGGCTATTTTTGTGTTTAAATTTGGTTAAAGAGTAGGAAAGGGTGAGAATGGGAAGATGTGAGGGGCTGGAAGACTAAACTATCTCGGCAGTCTGTACGGTAGAGTACACGGCTCTACCTAAAGTCAATTAAATCCAATGAGACTATTTTTATATGAAACTAGACATCCAGAGCTTTCCATACATATACAATATAAGGCCATTGGATTAATATGAGAGAGATATGAATTTTTGAAGTTTGACTTAGGAATCAGAACTTTCATCCGGGCAGTATGAGTTGAGAAGAGTGTAACTCACCCTACACAACTCCAAATTGAGTGAAACCAACTTTGTTAGAAATCTTACACATAGGGGAACATCACCTAAGAAAATTCTGAGTTTGGTACTATCCCATTTGCTCTCAATGTTTCGAAGAAGTTGCCCTATGTCCAAACCAGGCCAAAACAGGGCAGTTCAGGAAGGTTGAATTTTGGGGCTTATAACTCGAGCCCTACTAAGGCAAATGGAATGGAACCTTTTGTAAATGAAAGATTATCCTGTTAGTTTTAATATGATACCAATTTCGATTTTTAATGGAATGGATTTTTAAGCCAGTTTTCGATTTTTAATGGATTTTAACTTTTAAGAGTGTAATTATGGCTAGCTATAGGGTAGGCCGGGATAAAACTTGAATAACTTGAGCTATATTTATTAAAATTAGATGGGACCAAAGAGGTTGGAAAATAGACACACAACACTTTAACATATCCAAAATTGAGGTCTAGATGAGTTTAATAGAAATTATGGCTTGATTTACAAAAATCGGGTTGAATGTAAGTATTGAGACAGTAACCATGTTTTAATTGCAATAATTGTGCCATGAATTTGATGTTTGAAATATGAACGAAATGTGTTGATTACTATGAGAAATTGGTGTTATGAGTACTGGCACTATTTATGGGGAAGCAAACATGTTCCATTATGCCGCCAAAATTTCAGTAAAGTCTATGAATGAGTTCTGATATACATGTAAATACATGTACATTTTCAAGAAAATTATAAAGGTTATGCTGTGATGAACATGAAGAATATGTTATGATGAAAGTTCCATAATACTTGAGCCAGCCTCGGATTAAAGTTAAGGGGAATAGATCGGTGGGAAGATTGGGGAAAGTAAACTCGGTATTCTTGTATAGGAACGAACTCAATTCTGAAAAGCAGACTATTACCCAGGAGTCTAAAATGGCTAAGAACTCCCAAGGGACCAAATAATAGAAAAGTTTATGAAGAAAGGATTCAAGAATAAGTTTTGCATGATTACATTATATGCATGATTACAATGAACAGTCATTACAAGTTATTTATAATTTGTCTGTTATATTTACTTACTGCTGTATGCTTTTTATTCTGTATTTTATTGTTAGTAATCTATTCTATTTCTTATGCTGTCTTAAGTAAAACTGAACCTTGCCTCGGACTAGAAAATTTCTTAAACTTATTGAATACAGATAGTTCAGTTTGATCCCATGTTTTTATAATTAAATAAAAATCGAGGCAACTGAGAATGAATGTAACGCCAATTACACACCATATACGAACCCTATTGAGATTTCTTAAATTCTCACCTCCCTTGTATTTCCGCATCATTCTCAGACGATGTTGATGGACTTGACGGCCACTCTTTTATTGAGATTCCACACTTGCAGCTCCACCAGGACCCTGAGTTGGACTCGTTGTGCATAACTGGTTCCTGCCATTTCCGTCTTTACTTTTAGCAATAGGAATTTTGTTGTTCCTTTATTTCACTCCGCTTTTGAAACATATATATAAACTGAAGCGTTGGCTTCCAACTTACATATGTATATATATACAGCTGATGATATGTTACCTGTCTTCATTCTTTTCTGCGTGCTTTTTATTAAATTCGGTCACGTTCTATAAGGCTGATTACGTTTATTATATAGTGCGTCGTTTCGTAAGTATACTCGTCAATATATATATATATATATATATATCAGAGAAAAAGAGAATATAATATAGTGAATACTGCTATATATGGAATACTAACACGGTAACGCAACCTATCCAATTTCATGCTATAACTTAAGCATAACATTAAGTTGGTAGGGTGTTACACACAGAACCAAAGTATCAACAATACTAAAAATATAGACTCAAGAACAATGAGCAATCTTAGAATGTTCTCAAAGTTTAGAACATGCCAATCATACATCGACAATTGTTGATATACTTTTTCAAAATCAAATCTATTACAATTATATATATTACAATGGAAGCCAGACCCTACCTATGGGTTATGGAGCATAACTAAGAACATTTACAAACAATTACTTAGTTAAATACAGATCAAATACAGTGACAACCTAGAAGCTGCCATGGATTGATGTGTTGAGCTCGCCGAACTTCTATACCTCTAACTAATGAGGCAAACCCCTCATAGCCTGCACTTAGCTCTGAAATAGGGGGAGAGTAAGGAGTGAGTCAAACAAACTCAGTGAGAGATAATATACCTATAACGAGAGTAGGACAAGTGCAAGCACAAGATTTTCAAAAATAGATATATTTGATAGAATAATACTCCTACCTTAAGATCCATTTATATAGAAATAATATTCCAAACAAACATGATGTGTTAACCTAGAAAATGATAAACCGGAAAACAAAACAAAATTTTTAATGGAAATTCGTCATTAACATATAAATACTTTCAAAATTGATAATTGATTACATAGGCACCAAAACCCATTTTAAATGCATGATTAAAACTAGTTTCAAAATATTAGAAGTTCAGAGGGGGAGGTCTTGGTTACAAAATTAGAATAGAGACAGACACATCTCACTAACAGGTGTCCCCAAAGGATCTTTAAGAACAAACATCTCACCAATGATCCTATGCCAAAGCATTAATGAATAGAGCCAAATGTGTGGCCGTTACACTAGACTAGCAACACCCACGCTAACTAGGTTAGCCAAATCGAGGTGCACCCAGTGTTAACACTTACTACCATTAGCATGCAGTGTTGTTAAAGATGCCTCCCATAAAGAAAGTCATTTATCCAAAACTCAAATAGAGTTCCTAAATAACCTTATTCCAAGAATCAGATTCATCTGAATCTAAATATACTTCTTAAACTCCTAGAATATTAAAATCCAATATAGTCCTCTAGCATATCAGATTTTAGAATCCAAATACCAATTCCAAACCTTCTCAATCATGTCATCTAATGCCAAGTTGAGAAATACTTCGTGGGAATCAATCTCAAAAACTTACTATATCGAAATCCATAAATTTTATCATCCGAAATCATAATATTAATTCTAAACTCCACATCAGTTTCAAAGCCTTTAGATAGTTAGATATCAAATATCAATTCATCTCAACACATGAAATCATTTAACGAAATTAGAGTATTAGAAAGCAAATTCTTCAAAATACTTGTCCTACCTATGAACCTATAGAATTAGATAGCATAATAATAATATAAGGGTTTTTAAAGGTATATTGAGTAAATCGCATTTAACAAATAGCTGTTAGAACATATATTTGGCATATATTTAGGAAAATAAGGATAGAAAAACAAGCTATAAATATACTGATGAGGAACCCCGTATCATATACCATCACTCACAGACTAAACCAAGAAGGAGTGGTAGAAGATTATGGCATCTCGGAGCCTCGATCACTACCCAAAGGAATCTAACACCACAAACATCACCATTCATATGCCAATTAGCCTGTAGAGCCAAGAATTAACCCAAGATACCTTAGAACACAAAACCCCCAAATTCCTTTTCCTAAGGTTCTACCAACTTACCCCAAAATTAGAATCAATGGAGAATAATTAACTAAGACATATGGTGCTAGTGAGTAGTGCTAAAGTAGTTCAGTAAGATTAATTCACTTTTAAATACCCATGATACTCAAGAATTAACATCAATCAAGAGTTACCAACATATACCAAGATAAACAATATAAGGCATCAAGTTATACAACATAATTTTTCTTACTATTTTGTAAACTATACTTCATACCATGATGACAACCACTAAGCATAAGGCATGTTACAAGACAAATCTAAATTTTAGTTTTTCCTTGCTTTCTTTTCACTAAGATAGTATTACATTAATTCTGACTTGTGCGTACTTATCATCATCAACAACTACCTGATTACATCTATTAATTAAACTAATAGCAAAACCAACAAGTTAACATGATTAACTTCCAAGGTCATGATAAAATTAAACTAATTAACTCATAATTCCTTTTAATCCTCATAACTTAAATCAAAATCTCAAAATCTTAGTAAACTAATTCAAACTAAATTCGTATACATGTCGAAAATTAATTTAACTATCTCACAACTAGCAATATAACAATTCCAGCAACTTATCATCTTCAAAGCATAAAACTTTAGTAAATATAACAACCTAGTGTTGTGACTCAAATCCAAATTCTAATGATAAAGCTCACTCACAAGAACATTAATACCAAGGTATGTGTAACACCCTCCAAATATATATGCCATGCTTGAGTCATGGGGTTATATCTAGAGGTTACTAGGAAACTTTATAAACAAAGAAACACAGCATATGACCCTTACAATATAATATTTCCTAAATATATAAGGGTTTATAATCCAAATTATGTGATGGACATATGATGGAAAACAATTTGTTAAAACTTAACTACTATTATACGCGGAACATATTTCATGTTGCATTCTTTACCTCGTTATACTAGCCACCCACCTTGACACTCAAGCTGGAACTTTAGGTGTTAGGCTTAAGCTCGCATCTTGCAGTTCATAGAAGTCCAAAAATCCTGTTGTAGGATTGAAGCTTATTCTTTACACTAAAATATTTACGGAGATATACAAATAGATAGTGAGATATAAAATTCTTAGTAGGTATTCTCAATCCACTAAGCACATAGGGTGTCATCGTAAGTATTCCAACCCACTTAACATTTTTAGAATAGATATAAAGCAGTAACAATAGAATTTCCAACCATAATAATAATAATTGTATAGCATACTAAGATAATAGAATATGTATATACAGATGCACATAACTAGATCATACAAGTGCACTTGTCTTTCTTGTCTTTTCTTTTAGCTTGCAACTTGAACATTTGTACTTGGTCCTCTAAAAGTATATGGTCTTTCCCACTTTTGGTTAATAGCCCACTTTTCAGGATCGAGATCGTTCCTATACGTGATCACTGAATTTACTTTCTCCGATTCTCACACCGATTTATTCCCCTTAAATCTGTTCAGGAGCTAGCCCACGTGATCATTGTAACATCCTAATAATCTTATACTATGCTTAAATTATTTTACGAAATTTATTAGTTATTACTTTTGCTTGGGAAACTTAACTAACTTTTAAAAATTACTTCATAAGGAAAATAAGGGTAAATTTTTTTCATTTTCATAGTGGAAGAAAACTTTTTGAAAACATGAGCCATGAGAACATAGCAAACGTATATAATTGAGCATTTAGAACATACATACTCGCAAGGCAATAAACAAAAGCAATATAAAGAATATTCAACTCATCACTAACCATTACAGTTATCCATAGCCATTAGATATATAAATAGATAATAATATGTTTCACAAAGGTAGTTAAGGGACTGATAACTACATTCAGCCAAACAAAACATCTATATCTAAAAGGAGTTCAAACATCAAAAGTAAATACATGATTACATAATTAGCCTCCACAACCATATATGCCATAAAATGATAGCTCTAAGACTACAACAAAAAGAGTTATGCTCACATCCAAGCTCCGCATTAGCTATCTTGTAGTCATCCTAAACCTCAGAATAGTATGTAGCCATTCCCAAATCCTCTGGATCATCACCACATCCTCCTCCACAGGCTCACCCACAACCTCGAGGTATTGCATGGATACAGGTGTGGTGCCTGGCTCGCAGCAAATGAAGAAGAATTTGAAGTCAGACAGATTATGAAAGGGTAGATCGGCTCCTAAAGGTCAGACTCTATCGAGTAAGTCAAAGCCAAGCAGGTATATGAATCAAACTCTCCATCAATAGGGTATGTTAGGGAATGAAAGGGAAGTAGCACATCATCCAGGATGACATCCTCTTACAGCTCGTATGGGCAGAAGAATGGACTCATAACTTGTGAATAGAATTGACAGCCATGGAACATGTAGATCCTCATGGCAGTGATGTAGTCATCACAGATATATTCAGTACCAGGTTAAAGTGCCAATGCAAGACAGGAAACTCAAAAAAGATGATCACATTAGCTGATAGCATCCTCTGAGGATGACATAAAAACAAAGGAGTTAAAAATACAACATTTCTCAATATGATTCCTGTAACATCCACCGAAATTTTCTTATCGTTTTTCGTTCAATTGTTCGATTTTTATCGAATAATTGAGATTAATTAAAATTCGACTAAATATTTATTTAGGATCAATTAATTAGCAACTAATTGAGTTTAGGTATGAGTTAATTAGGTTAGAAGTATAGAAGATTTCATAAGAATTTTCACAAAACCGATTTACCGATTTAAAGGAAATCGGTAAGATTACGGTATTTTAAACTGTCAAAATCGAACTAATAGAATTTAAACTCATTAACCCTACTTTGAGTGGCTGATAACTTAGCCACTTAATGCATGAAAGTGGCACAAACAAAGCCACAAAAAGGGAGGAAGGTTGGCTGAATTTCAGCCTCCCAAGTTTCAACCAATCAAAGCCACCCATTCTAACTATCACTCTATGCCTATATAACACATTCTCTTCTCATTCAGACCCATTTTTCTGCGCCTTCTTTTCTCCTCACTTCTGCTCTCTTCTTCTCTTCTTCAACTTCATCAAAGCTTCAAGCTGAACAAGGTTTTGATAGCCCAAACCCCCAAAGCAAGCCAAATCACTCATAGTAAGAGGTAGAGGTTTAATTCTTGTCTTAATTTTCTGATCTTGGATGGCTGGTGCTGGTTTATTTTCTCAATTTTTGATGTATTGATTGAATGATTATGATGATATATGGCTGGTTTATTGGTTGTTGGTGAGATTAAATTCAAATTGGAAGGCAAAAAGGATGAAATTAGGAAGAGCTGAGGGGCTGGAGAACCAAAAACCCTCTACAATCCGTACGGCAGAGTGTACGGCTCTGCCGACAGCAGGTTAAATCTGATGAGACTATTTTTCTATAAAACTAGACATTCAGGGCTTTCCATACATATATCATATAAGGTGATTGGATTAATATTGAGAGAGATATGAATTTTTGAACTTTGACCTAGGAATCAGGACATTCACCCAGGCAGTGTGAGTTGAAAAGGGTGTAACTGACCCTACACAACTCCAAATTGAGTGAAACTAACTTTGTTAGAAATCTTACACATAGAAGAACATTTACAAAGAAATTACAAGTTTGTTACTATCCCATTTGTTCCCAGTGATTCGAAGAAGTTGCCCTATGTCTAAACTAGGCCAAAAATAGGATAATTCAGGAAAGTCAACTTTCGAGACTTATAACTCGACTCCTACTAAGGAAAATGAAATGAAACTTTTTGCATATGAAAGTTTCTCCTGTTAGCTTTAATATGAGATCAATTTCGCATGATTTGAGACAGTTTTCGATTTTTAGTAAATTTTTACTTTTAGGTGTATGATTCTGGCTAGCCCCAGGGCAAGCCGGGATAAAACCTAAATAACTTGAGTTATACTTATCAAAATTAGATGGGACCAAAGAGGTTAGAAAATAGACACATAACATTTTAACATATCCAAAATTGAGGTCCAAATGAGTTAAATAGAAATTATGGCTTGATTTACAAAAATCGGGTTGAATGATTATGTTGAGGCTGTAACTCTACCTTAATAGGATTAATGCTTCTATGAGTTCAATGATGAATTATGCATGCAATATTGTGACTTCTATGAGAAATTGGTGTTCTGATATACTGGCACTATTCATGGGGAAGCGGACACATTCCGTTATGCTGCCAAAATTTTGGTAAGATCTGTACATGAGTTATGATATACATGATTGATACATGTGCATTTACAAGAAAATTATGAAAGCTATGTTGTGATGAACATAAGGAATATGTTATGATGAAAGTTCCATGATACTTGGGCTAGCCCCGGATAAAAATTTAAGGAGAATAGATTGGTGGGGAAGTCGGGGAAAGTAAACCTGGCATCCCTGTATAGGAACGAGCTCAATCCTGAAAAGCAGACTATTACCCAGGAGTCTAAAATGGCCAAGAACTCCCAGGGGACCAAGTAATGGAAAAGTTTATAAAGGAAGGAAAAGTTTATGAAGAATAAGTTTTGCATGATTGCATTAAGTGCATGATTACATTGAACAGTCATCACAAGTTGTTTACAGTTTGTCTGTTATATTTACTTACTGCTGTATGTTCATTTATTCTGCTCATTATTCTGTTTCCTATACTATCTTAAGTAAAATTGAACCTTGACTCGGACTAGACATTTTCTTAAACTTATTGAATATGGATCGTTAGTTTGATCCCATGTTTTTACAATTAAATAAAAACCGAGGCAACTGAAAATGACTGTGATGTCAGCTATATACCATACGCGAACTCTACTGAGAATTTCTTTAAATTTTCACCTCGCTTTGTATTTCCACATCATTCTTAGACACTGGCGATTGATTCAAGAGCCACTCTGCTTATTGAGATTTTCGGACTTGCAACGCCACCACGACCTCGCAGTGGGCTCACTGTATATAGCCGACTCTTTCCATTTCCGTCTTTACCTTTTTAGTGATAGGAATTTTGCCGTCCCTTAACTCCATCCTGCTTTTGATCCTGCTGCCCCATACTTTGCGGTCCCACTGCACGTGGAACACCCTCCGCCAGCACCTCCCATACCCGCAGCACCTGCTGATCCTGTGCCAAAGTCACCTCCACAAGTGGTACCAGATGTACAGCTCAGCTGGGAGAGTGACCCTTCTAAGGCCACCAGCTCATCACCCTCCCCTCATCAGGACCCAGTGCAGACTACTCACCAGCCGGGCCTGGCATGGCCAATGGCTACCTGACAGAGTAGGTCAGCAGTAGATGACGTTGTACAGTATGACCCTCTTTTGGTAGTTCGCAGTTTTGGGTCATAGACTTAGCAGTAGATTTTGAAATGTCCTCTGAGGACCATATAGGATCATTTTGACTGACACGGGCCTTATGGCTTTTTGGTACGCCGACCCCACTTATATATCCTGTTTTGAAATTTGTACATAAACTGAAACAGTGGCTTCTATATATATACACATATACAGTTGACAGCATATATGTTATTTGTTCTTACCTTTTCTGTTGTGATGTATTAAACTCTGTCACATTCATTATATACGGTGCTCCGTTTCTTTTGTTAAAAAAAAAAAAAGTGATACGGAAAAGGAAAGATAAGCGGAGTATTAACACGGTAACACAATCTACTTAATTTCATGCTATGACTTAAGCATAACATTAAATTAGTAGGGTGTTACAATTCCGACTAGACAATTAATGTTTGATCATCGTCATCTTAGCCACTTCGGGTTTTAAGTTATAATAAGGTGGACATATACATTCAATTTTTAGGGGTTTGAAAAATATAAGTTCCCAAAGCAGGTTTTTTAAATCTTATTCTTATAGTTATAACAGATGGTAAGACAACATCATAAGGTGTCTATAAGCAAGAAAGAGCACAATATAAAACATTCATAACCAAGGGTATGAAAAAATAAAGATGCATGCATTTTCATGAAACTTCATTGACTTTAACTTGGCTCACTTAACTTTCATACTTAACACGTGCTTAACATTCTTTTCTTTACATGCCCTTAGATAAACTATTTTAAGACATGAGCTTATTCCATAACCATTGTCACATAACACTAATCTAAATCAAACTTAGCTTATAAAGGGATCTATGTGTCTCTAATTTGGAAGGATCTCAAAGTCTTTGTGGATCACTTTCCCTACTGAAAAATCATGTCTAATTATTTCTTTTCTTAACATAATACTTGATATTACATCTTATATCTTACATGCATGAAGCTTAATGATAAGACACATAAAGGCATGTGATAGATATTTTATGTCCACAATTTTGACGAAAATTAGGTAGCATAACAGCTATATTGGAGCTCCCCCAAAATTGCCAAGCATGGAAATTCAACTAACAACCAACTATAATCATTTCATATCATCATATCAAGTACCAATAGTAATTTAATTATAATCTAGTAACCAAACAATCTTGCCAAACAACATGCATAAAAGCATCATACATTCATACCCTAAAGGGGTTTCTTTAGTTTCCTTTGTACTTTGTGAAAGTATTGAGTCATTATGAGAATCCTCGTGTCTTCTCATGAGAGAATCACATAACTTAAGATAAATATGTGTTGTAAGTTTTTAGCTAGTTATGCTTCAAGTCAAGTTCTTCATTTTTATCTCAATGAAAGGTCTATTTATCCAATCATGTATCTTGGGTTTTAATTATCTTGAGTTTAGGTGTTAAGTATTTCTCCTTCTTACTTAATAGCTCAAAAACCATGGCCATGATTATAGTCTTATTAAGACTAAGGTTTCATATTTACTATGTAACTTACTAGATTTCTTATCAACACATTTTAAGAGTTAGATTTTCTTGAGTTAAAATTTTTAACACTTTATTCCCTTTTTCTTCTTGTTAGGGTTGTGACCTTAGATAGGGTCTTTCCAACTAAACTTTTTGTTTTTAAATCTTTTTGTTTCCTTGAGATGGACACAAGTGATTCTTAGGTTCATGGCATGACCATTGGAGCCTAATCATACTTCTGTTCCCAAGGGATTTCGAGATCCCTCTAGTCTCTTGGGTCATGACAAAGCATGCCCACACTCATGAACCCAACAACACCATGTGCTCATCATCATCAAGAAATGATTTTTATCTTAGATAAAGTTTTATTCTTTAAGAAAATTTGAACCTTTACTTAGTGTTTTATCTTCATGGAAAATAGAATGGACCTTTAGGGATACACACACCTAGGCGCCATTTTTTAGGGTCTAAGAAGCAAACTTTTCCATCTTTTATGTTAAGGAACATTAATGGTCACATCAAAATCATGTTTTGAGTGTAAAAGGAGAAACTTTTTAATCATAAGAACATTATTTAGGGAAAACAAGACTTGACCAAAGCTATTTAGCAACCAACAAGAAAACATTCCATAAACAAGATCAAGATGCATGCTTTTCTAAAAAAAGTAAGAATGTTTCTCAAGAAGACACTTGATGCTCTTAGCCATGGGGAAAGTCAAAGCTTCAAGCTTCTTGAATCAACCAATAAAGAAAGTGAAGAATCACTACTTAGGGCATAGTTTGCGCCTTGTGAAGAAGAGAAAAAGATGAGGATGATCTCCTACAATGGTGGTGTGGACGCAACTTAAATACAGAAAAAAGAGGGATTTGTGTTCTCCTTGAGAAAATGGAGGTTTGAGTGTTTGAATTTTATCTTCAAAGACCAAAAAGTGTGATCTTTAAAGGGCTAGTGGTGAGGTTTGGCTATAAGGTTTCTAGAGAATGGAGAGGACGAAGAAGAAAAAGAAGAAGAAGGAACTTTGGAGAAGAGGGAGTTACAGAGAGAATATGAAGCTGTAAAAGTGGAAATGAGTGTATTATGGGGGGTTGGCCGACCTTTATATGCTCAAGGGGGAGATATTTTCTTGATTTTGTGCTAATGGTGATTAAGAGGGGACAAAGCTTGTACCCTTCTCTTACAAAAAGCAAAGTTGTCTTCCACTTTTTCAACTTAGTGATGTCATCAATACTTTATTATCTAGTTGACTTAATTTGAATTCTAATGATGTGATTAAGTGTTCTTACTACTTTTTTGACTTAATTACTCAAGGATTAGTGATTAACTCATGTTGTCATGACAAAATTTTTAAATATGCTTAATTACCCTTAATTAAATTGGATTAAGCTAATTATTAATGATTATTGCTTAATTCAAAATCCTCTAATCTTAATTAAGTATTTTCTTAACTTTTCTCTTCTTGATTACCCTTGTTATCCCTTAATTAAGCCTTTATTATTTAATCCTTCATTAAGTCCCTAATTACTCAAGGTCACTGAGGTGATTAAGCATAAGGGAAAATTGGGGAAGTTACGGTTCCTGAGTTCCAAGTTCAAGTAGGATAGGGGCTGTCTTGGTCTCCGAGCTTCGAGTTCAAGCAAAATAGGCAGCCTTTAGTTCCAAATTTTGAATTACAGGTGGTCTCCGGTTCTAAGTTTAAGCAGAATGGAAAATAATTTAACACAACAAAAATTGGGGATATTACAATCATCTTTGACGATATCACCCTAACCCACTACTTGGTGGAGGCTCGATATATCTTACAAGTTCATGTTACCTTATATGTTCTTCCACATGGTCATGCATGAGAATGTTGTATGTACTTATACACATGCTTCATACATCTGTGTTTCAATCTTTTCACATTTAGGCGTTATATATGATCATCTCAGTGTGGTTCTTCTAGCTGTCACCCTTGGGCATAACGTATTGTGATCCCCAAGGGGGTCAGTATTCCATTCAATAACTGTAAGCAAGCAAAAATAATATTCAACTATTCATTTCTCATCATCTGACCTTTATATTCAATAGGAACATTCCTTATTGTATCCTCTAATTAACTCTCACGATCCCATGTGATTTACTTAGGGGTAACTCAAGTTATGCTCTTTTTAACTAAAGTTGTCCTATTTTATTTGTACTAGTCTCGACTTCCGAATTTACTCCTTGTCATTTTTTCCTCATTTCCCGAGTTTCAGATTCCAAGATTAAGGGAAAGGGTTCACTTCTTCCTCCAAGTTTCCAAGTTCCAAGTTTCAAGGAAAATGTTAACTTCTTCCTTATCCCCTAAGTTCTAGGTTCCGAGTTTAAGGGAAACGGGTACTTCTTCCTCATCCCTTGAGTTTCGATTTAAGAGTTTAAGAGGGAGGGTTCATTCCTTCCTAGCTTACCAAGGTTCTAAGTTTCGATCTTAAAGAAGATAGTCCACTCCCTCTTAGTTTACCAAGGTTCCAAGTTTCGATCTTAAGGAAGACAGTCCATTCCCTCTTGGTTTACCAAGATTCTGAGTTGAAAAGAGAAGGGTCACTTTTCCCTCGTCCCCAAGTTTTGTGTTTAAAGAAAATGGTTCACGGATTAAACTCGGTTTCTGTCCTATTTTGTTCTAAAATTTATATCTAATTCATTTAGGCTTGGATGGCCTAGATTTTTGGTTTATATACTCTACTTTTCTTATACTAATGGGAAAATAACCTTAACCACATAAAATTACCCAATGAGTGCAATTTTTCTAAACATTCCTATTATTCTATTTTATACCTTAATCTCAAGTAGCCAACTTGTATGATTTCCTAAAAATTCATTTCTAGTTAGCTTTCCACCAAATTTTAATTGAAGATAACCTTACATGTTAACTTTCAAATAAAATAAGTTTCACTTAAATCTAATATCTATAGCTCCAAAAATAACTTTTGTGGTACAAGGTGTCCAGGACAGTGGCTCATCCACCTTCATTTTGCTATGTAGTTACTTCAAAGCTTTTAAACTTAATTCTTATGAACTCTACTCACTTGAATTCTTCCTCAAGGACCTCAAAAGACTAATTTGACATTAACTAAATATTTAGTTCAGTTCATATAAAGGTAAAAATGCATGCTCACATAATAATCCACAACTAAGTGTAGAATCAAACTCAAAACAACATTTCAAGGCATACAATCATATAATCACATCATCAACACCACAATCCAACCAACCAACATAAGATTTCAATTGGAAATCCAGGTTTTGGGCAAGACATAGAGCACAAGAGATTAAAGGAAAATAACCTAGGATTTGAGCTACGTACCACAAGGTTCCTTGAGCCATGGAAGCAAAGAAGCTAAAAACAACTTCTATCCTTCCTCTTTACTCATGGCCACGACTTTTAAGGGCTAGAAAGGCTCCATAAGTAACTTGAATCTTTTAATCTTTTAAGGGGTTTTGAAGAGGGAGAGATGAGAATAAATTTTCATAAACGGAGTAAGGTGTTGAGGCCAAGAAAACCCATCAACCATGAGCTAGAAGCTCATGGCTATGGTGGTGGTAAGGAAGAAAATGGAGAAAATGATAAGGATGGTGTGTATGTGTATGTGTGTTGGTGGCATGAAGATGAAGGAGAAGAGGAGAAGATAAGGTTATTGAGATATTTGTGGAAGGAATGGTGGTGAATAGTACACCAAATTGGGGCTGTGCAGCATTCTCACATCCACTCATTTACCAAATGTAGGGTGTGGCTCATTTCTAACCACATACTCTAGCTACTCTTATGATATGTCTATTTAATCTCTGTAAGATTATTTCCCTAGATTTGTCATGCCTAAAATCAATATGAGACCATTGAGGATTAATTCAATGTATTCAGCTATTAATTCAGGTACTCTAAGTTACTTGAGATATTATGTATGTATGTGAGTAATTTCACACTTTTATTTAAAACCATGTGTATAAAATATCATTTATAAATTTATTGCATCTATATTAATTATTACTAGTGTTGTAGGGCCCACATATTCCCTAAAGTGGGATTTTTCTGCTAATAACCCTCTTGACAGCCATAAATCTTTATTTACAGTTTTGCCATTATGATCAAATAATTATAATTTCATCCCTTTTTCTACTGCAGTTCACTTATTTATGATTTTGCTCTTGCCTCGGCATTAAGCTTTCTTATATACTAGTCTACCCTCAGAGTTAGGGACATTATAATTCTCCTATCCTTTTAAAAATTTTTGTTCATAAAAATTCTATATTCTTTAACCTATAGGGAAAGCTCTTTCTTTATATTCATGTCTTGTTCCAAGTTTACTTGCTAATAGCTCCGCAATTTGAAATAATCCACCTTATATGTGTAAGCTTATGTCAATAAGAATATTCAACTTCTTCGCCTCTGATTGCCGGGTTTTTCGAATTATCATGTGCCTTTAATGGAGTCCTTATAATTACTTGGAAAATTGTGAGGGGTATAATGGAATTGATTGAGAGTATCGACAACTCATTCCATAGGGATTGCTCATCCATTTCTTTTGCTATTGAAGTTACATCGAGATCTCTCACTCTTGAGATAGTATGCTTGTCCTTCGACATCATCTCTGATCCTGAGTGTTGGAAAATTTATACGGGGATACATTGCCTCTACTAACGTTCCCAAAGCTTCTCTCTTGTCTCGATTCTTACAGGTCTTCATGGGTGTGTGCAGTTATTTACTCTTCTAGCTTCTACTATATGTGTTAAGTCCTAAGGCTTCTGGTCCTTCTTAATCTCACAATGATATTCCTAGAATTGGTATATTATCTCGTACCAAGTCTCTTGTGAGGCTAATATGTTATTGATTTACAATTATCCCTCGGTAGCAAATCCCTAATCATTTAACCTAGCATGGTGCATTCAGTGTAACTGCCCCTGTCTATTAACACTTGAATGGTTCTTATGGTGTGCTCGTCACTCTATGGCTGACATATGGTTGGGAATATGGGATTATTCTAGGTAATTCCTTGTGAAGTCTTCCTAAGTTCGTGGATCAATCCAATTTATTGGGTATAAGAGATCGTGAGCGAAACACCAGCCTACCCAATGATTCTTTGTTACCCGGCCTTAAGGAGAGTTTTGTGCCGACTAACAATGAGTATATTATGTTAGACGGTCTCCTTACTATTATTTGAGTGAAGTCATTCGACCTGCAATGTTGACATCCTTGTTCTCTAGTCTGTTTAGGGACTTTCTTTTCCATTCTACCTTTTGAGCTCTTAGGGTCAACATTAGGAATTTGCTATCTTTGGTGTCCCTATTTGAATATTTTGCCAATTTCAAATGTGTGGCGATCATGATGACTTTATTGAGGTTTTGTTAAAAGTCACCTCAAGTGCTTCTCCTTGACTTTTATGCACTTTACTACTTGTTGGCCCAAAAGTAAGTCTCCTTTCCTTTTGAACATGGTTCCTCTGGGTCTACCTTCCTAAAATTATGCCCACAAGCTCTTACTTTAAAGCTCAATCTCTTGAGAGTTTACCCTACTTCTTATCACCTAGCAATCTACCGCTTCACCGTGACTTGATGAAATTTCCCCACCTCATCACTGAGTTTCTCAAGTTTCCTTTTTTGATTTCTTGTTATCAAGGTATAGGTAGCTCAATGCAAAGAAAAGAATTGACAATCTTACTTTCTTATTGAGGTTGCAAATTTTCATCATTCCATCTTCCTTACGAGGTGTTATCTAGGTATGTACGGAGAGTCCCCGTTAATTATGCTGGTATCAAAGTTCACCTTGTTTCAACAAACCTTAATTTATCACTAAGTTCCTTAGGGAATTTTATTTATCTTCTCTACATGTATTTAACTTTTCTCAATAGAGCTAAGGTTTTCAATAGCCCATAATTAGCTTGACCTTATGCATAGAGACCAGTTGTGGTTATCTGAGTTTGAGAGCCTACTAAACCCTATATCATAACCTTGATCACCATGGGGTATAGTTCCAAACTCTCTGATCTAATATTGGTGATCATCTAGTCTTTCTTGGGGTGCATTAAGCAATCCCAAAAAAGTCCTTCAGATTTTATAACCTTACTACTAATATTAGGACAATCCAGCGAGTTAGCTCTTATAAACTTTCACTTGTACCCTAAATTCAACTGGCTGACATTCCTCATTCTAGTAGGCTTCTCCAAAGGTAAGACTTTCTCTTTTATTTCTTGTAGTATCCCACCATTCTTGTAACACCCTAGTAGTTCCATTCTATGCTTAAGTCATATTGTGGAATTACTAGTTGCTACTTTTGCTCGCGGAACTATCATTACCTTTTAGAAATTACTTTATACCGAAAATAGGGGTAAAATTTTTTCTACAAAACAAGTAAACCATTTTTGAAATCGAGAGCCATGAGCACATCGTGAACATATAAAGTAACACCGCTATCCCATACATATATCGCATTTAACAAGCATAGAGACCATAAGAGTAACCACAATTCTTAGAATAATGTAACATTCATTCCACGGCCAACCATGATAATACAATAAGAGTCGTACCAGTTCATACATAAGATAATAATGGGTCCGATATCTATCGTCGGCCCTACACAAAAGCCTACCAATACATAATAAAAGGAAATACATAAGAGAATCCTACTACCCAAGCATGCCACATATCAGAATGATAACCCTATAACTACTACCAAAAGGGGGCTATCCTCGTGCTCGGCTCCGCATGCAGTCGTCACATCAAGCATCTGGCGGGAGGAAACCGTTCCCATATCCACCAGGAGAAGTACTACCACGCCCTTCTCCTCGAGCATCGCCCTCACCACGGGGCACAGCGCGGGTACGAATGAACCCACGCCCGCGAACCGGGGGTGAAAATGGGCCAGCAGATGAAGCAGAAGAATCAGAAGATAGACGAATCACTGAAGGCTGCGACGAACCCGAACGGTGAGAACCCCCAGAATGAGTCGGATAGAGGGGCTCGGACGGATCGGTCTCCACATGGAAGCTCGGATAAGACGGCTCCGAGGGATCGGAATCCAGTGAAACAGTTGGAGTCAAACGGGTATCCGAGTCAGTCTCATCATCATCAGTGGGGTATCTCAGTGGCTAAAAGTAGGGGGGAATGTCATCCATAGTAACCTCGCCAAATGGCTGATGCGGTCGGAAAAATGGGCTCATCACGGGAGTCTGGAACTGGCGGTCGTGGAAGATGTAGATCCTCATCATCTGCGCTCGCCGACAAAGATCGAGGCGTTCAAAGACCGGGTCAAAGCGCCAACGCCACATCGGGAACTCAATGTAGATCACCACCGTGCCCGACGTCGACATCCTCTGAAGACGACACGGAAACGTAGGAATGAGAAATACTAAATTTCTCAATAGGATCGCGGCTAGACAAACACAGTGTCATCGTCATCGTCCCAGCCACTTCGGGTTTAATTACAAAAACAAAGGGATGATATAAGTTCAATTTTTAATGGTTTTGAAAACTTAAACCCCAAAGCGGGTTGCTTTTAAACTTAACATCATAAACACATCATCATGACTAACATCCGTACTAAAACATAGAATAACATCCATAATGCAAATGGGCCATATACTTTCATGCAAAGACACGCATCATCACAGATGTAACCATGGTCATACTTAGACTTTACTTTCATTTTTAGCACGTGCTTAACATTCTTTACTTTCCTTTGAAATAGACTGCTTTTGGACATGAGCTCATTCCGTGACCGTCGTCACGCAAAGACTAACCAAATCAAACTAAGCCGATATTGGTTACCTCTAAGTTGGAGGGTCCTCCAAAACACCCTTGCCTCCCTCATAGAGGTTCCTTGTGGATCGCCGTCTCTCACTTCCTTCTTGAAGTGATTGAAGGGTCACGTCCCATTGATTCTTTTCTTATCTTTATACTTTACATGCATAACTCCTTGACTAGACACATGCAATGATATGACTAAGTCCATAATTTTGACAGAAATCCGGCAGTATAACGGCTAGACCGGAGCTTCCCCAAAATGCCAATCATCAGCATTCAACCAATAGTTCATCATATCTATATCATATCATCACACTTATCATTCAATCATGAGACAAAGCTCAATCAATCTCATCATTCATCATGCCAAGTGGCATCACACATTCATACCCTAAAGGGGTTTATAGTTGTGTTGTTCTTTGTGAAGAATATTATGAATCATCACATGATTTCCCATGATAGAATCACATAGTTAGGATATGTGTTTATAGTCTTTTACTTACTTGGTCCTTGGATGAAAGTATGCTTTACTTAAGTACATGTCTTATGAAACACTTGTTCAAGTTAATTAAATTATGTGATTGTTTCCTTTCCTTGAGATAGCGCACTTAGTGATTCCTAGGTTCATGGTATGCTTAGAGGCCCTAATCATACTTCTGTTCCCAAGGAGTTCGAGATCCCTCTAATCCTTGGGTCATGACAACGCATAACCACATCATGAACCCAACAACACCAATGTTCACTAATCACCAAGGGTGACTTTTAACTTAGTCAAGTTGCAAAGTTTTAAACTTTTACTAATAACATACCAAGGTTTTGCCTTAAACATTATTAAAGTTGTCATTCTTTATAAAGTAGTCATAAAGTCTTATTCTTTATGAAAGTAAGTGCCTTTGACATTAAGCTCTTATCTTAAGATTGGATCTTTATGAAATAATGATACAAGCTACTAGCATTTTGAATAAAAAGTCTTGTTCTTTATAAAAGTTAACACCTTTTGCATTAGTTGGGTTCAAAGTCTAAACTTTATGAATGAAATGTTATAGAACAACATTTTTATAACTTAATGATCTCATTCTTGAATAAAGTTTGAAACTTTGTGAAAGGTCTTTTCTTTAAGGTTTGATTTCTAAAGCCTAAAGTGACAAGATATCGTTTTTTCTAACTCAAAAAGTTTAGACTTTCACATGTATTCTTGTCTTCAAAACAAAACAAAGTAAAACTTTATGGAAGCTTAAAAGTTGCGCCACTTTGAAGAAATCATGAAGCAAACTTTTTAAAGTCTAAAACTTTGAGAAGGTTCATAGTCTTAT
This sequence comes from Pterocarpus macrocarpus, assembly GCA_031439585.1. Lineage (NCBI taxonomy): Eukaryota > Viridiplantae > Streptophyta > Magnoliopsida > Fabales > Fabaceae > Pterocarpus > Pterocarpus macrocarpus. The sequence continues at coordinate 54,196,810 of CM062514.1, forward strand.
CAAATCATGGAAACATAGAAAGGTGAAGCTTTTCTAATCATTCACTCATCATAAAGAGAAAGGAACAACTTTAAGCTAGAGATCAATAAGAACATAGGTTTCCAAAAGAAGAAACTTAAGAACACATGAAGAACATCAAGAACATATTTTACTAAAAGAGGAAACTTAAGAACACATGAAGAATATCAAGAACATATTTTTCTAAAAGAGGAAACTTAAGAACACATGAAGAACATGAAGGATCTTCTCAAGTTTTCACTTAGAGATCTTGGTCATGAAAGACCCAAGCTCCAAGCTTTCTTGAGCAAACAAAATGAAAAAGATGAAGATCACTACCTTTCTTGAAGATGGCGCAAAAACAAGAGAAATGGAAGAAGAAGATGATGACTCCTCTTGATGATGAAGGTGGCGGTTTTGCAAGAAGGAAGGAGAAGCTCTTGAAATCTTGTGGAAATGGAGGTTGTAGTGTTTTGATCTTGTCTCCAAAGACCCAAAGATGAGGTCTTTGAAGGGCTAAGTGAGTGGTTTAGGGTGGTGGTGGTGGAGAAAGGAAGAGGAAGATGAAGAAGATGAAGAAGTGTTTAGAGAGAAGTTAGAGAATTTGGCTTGAAGAGAGAGAATAGGATGAGTGAAAATGAAAATGAATGAGGAGGGAGAGAGAGAAAGTAGCGCCCACTTTAAGGAGGGAGGATGAGATATTTTTGCTTCACTTTGTGTTATCTTGTGTTAATTAGTGATTAAGGGACAAATGGGATGATGGGGAGACAAAGCATGGTCAAACTCTTACATAAAGTAGTCTTGTCTCATGCTTTTTGCTTTTATGACATCACTCTCTACTTTATTGTCTAGTTGACTAAATTTGAATTTAATCATGTGATTAAGTGCTCATACAACTTAATTAAGGTGATTAAGCAAGAATTAGTGATTAACACACAAGAACATGATTAACAAAAATTATTCTCACGATTAAGCTTAATTAACCTTAATTAAACTCGAGTAAGCTAATTAAGGGCGATTAGTGCTTAAGTAAGTTATAGGGGCTCTAACTTGCTTAATTAGAGATTATCTAACCTCGATTAGGCATTCTCTTGACCCTTCTCGTCCGAGTCAACCCCTTAATTAAGCCCTAATCTCGAAATTCCTCATTAAGTGCCTAATTACTCAAGGTTACTACGGTAATTTAGCACGACATGAAATTGAGGATGTTACAATTCTTGCAGAAAACTTGTCTTTGTCTCAGTCCGTTAGGAGCTCCTACTTTACTACTATTTTAGCCCATTGAGATTGGTTGCCCTTCCCTTAGTTGCAGCATGCCTATTTTCAAGTTCCTAATCTTCATTGCCCCATCTTAGAGCTAGGTGCATTCATCATTGAATTACTCTACCCATAGAGCTCATAATGGTATCCAAAGGTAATTGTTATATCCTATTCTCATCTCTAAACAACTCGACTTTCTCGTTAGTAATATGTCAAAGATGATCTACTGCTCCTATGGTGGCTAGGGTTTATTGAAGTTTCATATAACACTTGAATTACCCTTGACAGGTAGGAAATGTTGTCTTGGATCCCTTTTCTCACCTTATTATTGGTTGAGAGTATCCTTACTTTAGATTAGTGGGAAATGTACCACATTTTCTCCCGAGGGATCTCCTGAATCTATTGTTATACCTCTATCTTATTTCTATCACTAGATAAAAATAAGGTCTTTACCTTAGTATGATATATGATTAAATGAATTTCTCCAAGGCTTTTCCAACTATTCGCTTTTACTCTGAGGCCTCATCTAGGGTTTCTCAAATTTGCAATTGCTAGAGTGTCAGCTCCCAGTATCCTTGAGGGAAAAGGTTACTCCATTTTCTAGATAAAGACCTAGATAGGTCCTCCTTGTGTACGGCCAGGGTCTCCATGGGTGACTATCTTGCTTGATCTCTGCTTCACCCAACCATGCTTTTTAGGTAAGGATTCAATCTTAACAATGTGTAATTATCACAACCGATTGTAACAAGACCTCAATTGAGCTTGCCAGTGGATTATTGTCGAGGAAGCTTCACCTTTAAAGAAAGGTAAGGATGCTATCCACGCAACTTGGTTTAACTCTATTGATGGATAGTTACCTTACTACTATCGATTATCTGTTAAACCTATAGAACCAGGCAGAAGAACTCTCTAGATTCAATCTAGAGAAAATAGCTTGAATCAGGCCAACACTATTAGAGGTTGGAACAATTTCTTACTAACATCAGAGAGGTTCTCACCTAGCTCATCCAATGTCGAGATCTCACCCTTGATGGCCTGAGTTTCTGGTGTCCTAGTAATGCTAGATAGAGTAATCCTTCCCTTTTGTGGCTAGGTCCACCATGTCCAAAGCAAACCAGCTTACATAAGTTCTTTGATTAGGCCTCCATCTTCTTTGCAATCCCTAGCCTGTCAACCATTTACCCTTTCGAGTAATAGCTACCTCCCTGAGATTTCCCCATGTGACTCTTACACTACGAATATCTATATCAAGGAAGTCCCTAATAAGCCTGCCAGATTCCATAGACTTTAATCTACACAAAATATTAAATTGAGATGATCAGACTCAACATTCGATCAAGTGCGATAGATAGACTACAACACTCATAATAAGGCTGCCATGCACAATCATCTATGTTCTTATCACACAATGACCTAAAGTATGACTTTTCTAGACTCTCAAAGTATGCCTCAGAAACATAGTCAGTCCATCCCCGGGTCTACACAATACGAACTATTCTGATATCAAAATGTAACACCCTCTAAATATATACACCATGCTCGACTCATGAGGTTATATCTAGAGGTTGCTACAGGTACTGTGGAAACTTTCAAAACAAAGAAACATAGCATATGGCCTTTACAATATAATATCTCTTGAATAAATAAGGGTTTACAATCCAAATTATGTGATGGACATATGATGGAAAATACAATTTGTTAAAAACTTAACTACTATTATACACAGAACATGTCTCGTTCTGCATTCTTCACCTCGTTATATCAGCTGCCAACCATGACACTTGAGCTAAAATTCCAAGTGTTGGGCTCAAGCCCACATCCTATGATACGTAGAAGTCCTAAAATCCTATTGTAGGCTTGAAGTCGATTCTTTATACTGGAATATTTACGAAGACATACTAATAGGTAATGAGAATTTAAAATTCTCAGTAGGTATACTCAATCCACTAAGTACATAAGGTGTCATTGTAGGTACTCCAATCGCTTCAATTTATTATGAAAATATGGACATATGCATAAAAGCATAGGTTAAATGTTAAGCTTGAAATCGTATTTCTTGAAGCAGGTCACCTTTAACAATCACTTAACATTTTTTAGAACAGATATAAGAGTAGTAACAATATAATTTCCAACCATAATAATAGTAACTATACAACATATTGAGACAATGGAATATGCATATGCAAATGCACATAACTGGATCATGCAAGTGCTCTTGTCTTTCTTGTCTTTTTGTTTAACTTGCAATTTGAACATTTGTACTTGGTTCCTTAGAAGTGGATGGCCTCTTCTACTTTGGGGTAATAACCTGCTTTTCCGGATCAAGCTTATTCCTATACGTGATCATTGGATTTACTTTCTTCAACTCTCATACTAACTTATTCCCCTTAAATTTGTTTAGGGGCTGGCCTAAGTGATCATCTTTCACGATATTGCCCTAACCCACTACTAGATGGAGGCTTGATATGTCTTGCAAGTTCATGTTACTTTACACATTTTTAGACATGGTCATGTATGAGGATGCTATATGTACTTATACATGTGCTTCATACATCTGTGTTTCAATATTTCCATATCTGGGCATTACGTATTGCTGTCCCCAGTGTGATTTTTTTAGCTGTCACCCTTGGTCATTACGTATCACTGTCCCTAGAGGGGTTAATATTTCATTCAATAACTATAAACAAGTACATAATAATATTCAAGTATTCATTTCTCATCATCTAACCCTTATATTTTATAGGAACATTGCTTATCATATCCACTAATTAACTCTCATTGTCCCATGTGATTTACTTAGGAATAACTCAAGTTATGCCTTTTTTAACTAAAGTTGTCGTGTTTTATTTATACGAGTTCCAAGTTTACTCCTTGTCATTTCTTCCTCGTTCCCCGAGTTCTAGCTTCCAAGATTAAGGGAAAGGGTTCACTTCTTCCTCGAAGCTTCCAGGTTCTAAGTTTAAAGGAAATGGTTCACTTGTTCCTTGTCCTTCATGTTTTGGGTTCCGAGCTTAAGGGAAAAGGATTGCTTTTTCCTTGTCCCCGAGCTCCGAGTTATGAGTTTAAGATAGAGGATTCACTCTTTCCTGGCTTACCAAGGTTCCAAGTTTTGATCTTAAGGAGGATGATTCACTCCTTCCTAGTTTACCAAGGTCCTAAGTTGAAGAGAGAAGGGTTACTTTTCCCTATTCCCCAAGTTTCGAGTTCTATGTTTAAGGGAAAGGGTTCATGAATTGAACTTGATTTCTATCATGTTTTATTTTGAAATTCATATCTAATTTATTTAGACTTTGATGGCCAAGATTTTTGGTTTATATACTTTACTCTTCTTATACTAACAGTGAAAAATAATCTTAAACTCATAAGATTACTTGGTAGTGTAGTTGTTTCTAGACATCCCCACTATTCTATTTTATACCTTCATCTCGGGCAACCAACTTGCATGATTTCCTAAAAATCCATTTCTAGTTAGATTTCCACCAAATTTTAACCCTATGTGTTAACTTTCAAATAAAATAAGTTTCACTTAAATCTAACATCTGTAGCTCTAGAAATAATTTTCGTGGTACTAAGTGTTTTGGATAGTGGCTCATCCACCTTTCTTTTGATATGTAGTTACTTTAAAGCTTTTAACTCAATTCTTATGAACTCCTTTCACCTCAATTCTTCCTCAAGGACCTCAAAAGACTATTTTGAGATTAATTAAATATTTAGTTCGATTCATATAAAGGCAGAAACACATGCTCACATAATAATCTACAACTAAGTGTAGAATCAAACTCAAAACAACATTTCAAGGCATACAATCACATCATCAATATCACAATCCAACCAACCAATGTAAGATATTAGTTGGAGACTTAGGTTTTGGGCAAGACATAAAGCACAAGAGATTAAAGGAAAATAACCTAGGATTTGAGCTACCCACCTCAAGTTACTTGGAGCCATGGAAACAAAGAAGCCAAGAATAACTTCTATCCTTCCTCTCCACTCATGGACTCACGGTCACAACTCTCAAAGGCTAGAAGTGCTCCATAAGTAACTTGAATCCTTTAATCTTTTGAGGGGTCTTGAAGAAAGAGAGATGATGATAAATTTTCATAAAAGGAACAAGCTATTTTGAGGCTAAGAAGGCTATCAACCACTGGCTTGAAACTCATGGCTATGGTGGTGGTGAGGAAGAAGATGGAGAAAATGATAAGGATGGTGTGTGTATGTGTATGTGTGTGTGTGTTGACGGTGTGAAGATGAAGGAGAAGAGGAGAGGATGAGGTTGTTGAGATACTTGTGGAAGGAGTGGTGGTGAATAATCCACCAAATTGGGGCTGCGTGGCACTTTCAAGGCCACTCATTTACCAAATGTAGGGTGTGGCTCATTTTTTACCATATATTTTGGCTACTTTTATGACATATCTATCTAATCTCTATAGGATTATTTTCTTGGATTGTTATGTCTAAAGACAATATGGGACCCTTGAGGATTAATTCAAGGTATCCAACTATTAATTTGAGTACTCTAAGTTACCTGAGATATTATGTACATATGTGAGTAATCTCACACTTTTATTTAAAATCATGTGTATAAAATATCATTTATAAAGTTATTACATGTATATTAGTTATCTATTAATGTCATAGGGCCCACATATTCCTAGAATCGGGATTTTTCTGCTAATGCCTCTCCCGATAGCCGTAAACCTTTATTTACAATTTTGCCATTGTGATCTAATATTTATAATTTCACCTTTTCTTCTAATACGGTTCACTTATTTACAATTTTATTGTCTTGGGCCCGGACTTTCATCTATACTAGTCTATCCTCAAAGTTGGGAACATTATAGTACTCACCAAGAGTTGTTGATTTAGAGGGCCAAAATAGGAGTCCCAACTGCAAGGAAGGAAGAGCCACAACGGAGTGAGAAACAAAACCATGGCGGAGAAAGAAGCAGAACCACGGTGGAGCGAAAAAAATTTTAGGGGGGAAGGGTGAGTTAAGAAAGGGTCGCGATAGTGATGTGTGGTGGAGGGAAGGTTGGCGATGGCGGTAAGGCTGAGAAGGAAAGAGACGGTGAGAGAGTAAGAGTGAAAGATTGAGAAAAAGAGAGGGGGGGAGAGAGAGAGCACTGAGAGATTGAGAGAACAAAGAGAGTTAACAAGAAGAAAGGAAAAGAAAAAAAAAAAAAGAACGGCTTAGTGTGAACCCTATCACTTAAGGTATTGGTGGTCCTTTCCTATTTTTTTCCACTTCTAAAATAATCTTCACATAATTTGAATTAAATTCCTTTATCCTTATATAATTTAAAGAAAATAGAGAAATATCCTAAAGACTTAAGCTATGTAAAATTTTAAAATTTTCCGTTAATAATGTTTATTTTAAATCAATGTTTTATTTTAAATTGAGTATTACATTGCTAGCCCAGAATTCCCCAATGAGCTACCATCAACATTGATCTTAATGACTTAGTGTGGAAGGCAACACCAACCCACCTAATGAGCTTGTTTTGCAAACATTAATATGTAGGAAAACTAGTTGAAAAATGTCCACATGATGATCAATTTTTCATAAATGATATCCTTGGCGAAGGTGATTTTAGATAAAATATTTTGGATTTTTAGAATAACAAATATGTCAAATATCCGCAGAAACATAATCCCCTTTGTAGAGAAGTGAACTCCCTAACCTAGGAGAATAAATCAAGTGAGACGAAATATTTATTATTCCACAAACCCAATAAATGCCAAATTATTTTTGCACGAAAACACTTGTGGAGACATGAATAATGATTTCAAAAGAAGCCCCTTAACAAGGGCAACTATCATTTGAAGCAAAACATTATTCAACACATTCATTCAACTAATGCTTTTAATAAAGGGGAAATATATCAATTTATATAGATATAAAGTCATGCTATCAAGCAGCGGAGAAATATTATACCTTTTTTTTATCAGATTTTGTAGCAAGCTAGTTCCGATATAGAGGATATTGTATCCTTTTTTCTTTTTCTATTAGTTTTTTATCATGAGATTATATCCTTTGAGTATGAATAAAGCATATTCCCCATTGGACATCCGGAGGCTAGTGTTATGAACATTATTGCAAAGTGGATATGCAAACAAGAAACTATTATTCAATTTAAATATTAGTAAACTTGTATCTTAGTAGTATTTGATATAATTTTAAATACCTAGTTCAGAGAGTGTAAATATTCCTTTGAGTACTTTATGTAATACGCAATTTGACAATGACTACTAAACTCTTCACTTGTGTAAATCTTAAGGTGTTTATATTGATTTTAGGCTTAATTATATTTTTTATCTCTCAAAATATCATTTTTTTTTCTTTTTGTCCATCTTTTTTTAAAAAGGTTTTCATTTAGTTCCTGATAAATTGTTTTCATTTCTGTTTGGTCTCCTCGTTAGTGTTCTATTAGCTTCTACTGATATCTTATGTGAATGTTGACATGGGCTACAAAAGGACCAAACAGAAAAATGGTAATATTTAGGAGGACTAAACGGAAAGATTATAATATTTTATATGAAAAATTGTTTATGTGTATATATATATATATATATATATACCAAATAAAGTTTTGAGTATGAAATTAAATTATTATATTAAACATTTTTTAAAAATATTTTTTAATGAAATATTTATCTTAGCATGTAATATTTAAAAATTTATATTATATGTTACAAAATTAAAAAAAACTTACATAAAATATAATTAAAATAAGACGTATGACTGAGATGTGAAAAACATTATATTAAATTTTTTGAAAAATTAAATTAAATTAAGAAATTGATCAAACTCGGTGAACAATTTGTGTACTTATTCTATAAAATCATCAAGTTACAAAAGTTAAAATATCGGATACAAATTATAATCACTAATCCGTTCCAATTTTATTTTGCATATTCGCATACACTTGATTTTAAAATTTAACATGTTTTTGTACTAAAGAAAATTAAGCTTTTTTATGTTAAGAAATAAAGATAGAATTGAGATGATAAGAAATAAAGATATAAATTTTTTTTTTTTACAGTGAGAAAAATTTGTTTCAAACTATGTTGCATGGGTATAGGTAGAAATATGGGTGTAGTTACAAAAATTTTATTAACAAAAAGGTACAGGTATGAGAGAATGTATTATATAAAATTTTAAATAATAAAATAATTATATTACAAAATAAATTAAAATTTTATAATATTGAAGCAAAAATATATAAAGAAACATAAAATTTGAAAGAATAAAGTAATAATAGTTTGTTTTATTTACAAGCAAATCAAATAATTTATTGCAAAGTTTGATATTTTATACGGATTAATTTATATTTAAGTAGTATTTATTTAACATAAGACTTGACTAACAAATATTCATAAATTTTTTCCTTTGTTTTTGTATGAGAACAAATATCTATAAACGCCCAACAAGTACTGCGCCTGTACGGGTATGTCAACTGTTTAGGAGTATCATTACTTCAGAGGTTCCAAACTGGCTATTAGACAATTGGGCAGTAAATCCCGGTCACTCAACTTGATTATGAACTTAATAGATTTACACATCCTTGTTCTACATTATCTTTATTTGCCATTATTGAAACGAAAAGAAACCATGTGGAAGGACATTGGCATGCCTTAGCCTACTTTTTAAGTGAGGTGCGAAACTTGTAGGATGCATAAACACCTAGCGCCACCACTACGACTGTCGCACCCACAAATATCAGCTTTTGCTTATCTTGTTCATCAAACCTCTTCGCCAATCTAGTTACTGCTCGAGAAGCAGAATCAGACATATCCTTGATTCTTTTCGCTGGTGGTTCAGTTATGACCTTTTTCTGATCTTTCTCTGTAGTCTTTGGCATTGGTGATTTGGGGTCCTGGTTAGAAATGCCTTCTTGACGCGTTTGATCTTCTACCTTGGCATCAATTTTTTGTTGATCTACATTAGTTGTAAATTGTGGGGGAATGCCCCCTGGACCCTTATCTGGGCTTGGTTTTGTTTCTTGTACCGGAGGTTTTGGGGCTTGGTCCTTATCTGGGCTTGGTTCTGTTTCTTGCTCCGGAGTTTCTGGGGCTTGGTCTTTATCTGGGCTTGGTTCTGTCTCTTGTACCTGAGGTTTGTGGGCTTGGTCCTTTTCTGGGCTTGGTTCTGTTTCCTTTGCCGGAGGTTCTGGGGCTTGTTTTGTTGGGGCTTGGTCCTCATCTGGGCTTGGTTCTGTTTCTTGTTCCGGAGTTTTGGGGACTTGGTCCTCATCTGGGCTTGATTCCGTTTCTTGTTCCGGAGTTGTTGGGGCTTGGTCCTTATCTGGTTTTTGATCAGTTGGTTGGTCAGGCTGTTCGTCCGAAATGACCTTCTTTGGCATTGTAATGGTAACAATTCCTCCCTCGAACTTTCCCCTAAGTCTGTTTATATCACAGGTTGGTGGAACTTGATACGGAACACTGAAACGCTTGATTGTATTGTTCTGAAGCGGTCGTTCACCAAAAATCCTTACTCTTCCATAATCCAATTCAACTTTAGCACCAATATGCTGCCGTGCAAACCCTGTACAGGCGAAGACATAAGCATATCATGGCAGAGAACAGGTATGTATGCTTTGTTCATCGGATTATATGATTCGAAATAACAATATGTTGAATGGAGGCAAAATAAAACTAAAGGTAATTTAATATTCCCTCTATTTCAATTTAGACAATTGGATTTATTTTTAAATTAATATATTTGGATATAATGGACAATTTAGTTTATTAATTAATGTATCTGGATACAAATTATAATTTGTATCCCGATACATTAATTTAAAAATAAACTAAATTATCCAAATAGACAGATAAATTGAAATCGAGGGAGTATAAAACAAAAATGTCCTTTTAAAAATTTTTTGTTTCTTTTGTCATACATTGATAAGTTGAAGATTATTAAGCTGATGTGTTTTTTGAAAAAAATTGAACATTCATCCTTGTTTCATAATCTAGATCTAAACATCAAAACGATCATGACATTTAGTAATTACATCTACCAAAATCTAAAGAAAATGCCAGTTAGAAACATATAATCTGATTAGCATCAATATCTTCTGCCATTATAATATCATTGTTACTTTTTAAACGAAGACAATAAATTGCCAAGATTTGAAAACACAACAATACATATGATGTTGATTTATAGAAAGACAATCATGGAATAATAAATTTCGAAATGATAATAATATTAAGATGTCAGCTATTGGAAGAAATACTATATAGTTAAAGTTGTCTTTGGAAGTTTACTAAAACAAACAAATGCCTCAAAAGAAGGAAAATGATTTTTGATAAAACTAATAAACATGAAATATAAAAATACATTCTGTTAATTTTTGAAACATGAGAATGAAAATATAAAAATAAAAATGTCAAGTTGTGAGCGTTGATATACAAAAAATAGCTAATCATTGAATACTGATAATATATTAAAAATATGTCTTGCAGGCAAAAATAATTTTAAGTTATAAATGTGAAACATAAAATAATCCATACTATATTGGGAGTTAAAAAAAGATTTAATTTGAATGTATTATCAGTATAAAAAACTTTTACATAGACATTCAATCATGTATTGCCACATCAGCAAAAGTTTTTGATATAATCATCTACTATTTGAATAATTATGTAAATAGAAGGTTTTGATTGGATGACAGTATAAAAAATACATCTCAATTAAACTCTTAAAAAAAACTAGTTTTTATGCTGAAATTAATTTGAAGTTCATGGAAACTGAAGAAGACAGGATATAACAGAAAAACAAGAACATGAAGTTGATCTAATAAATATTAAACCAAACAAACCAGCAGGAACATGAACAAGCAGTATGTGTGATTCTCGCGTCTCCTTTGGTTCAATTTTTGGCATCAAATCTTCGTAGGATGGCTTGGTAGACATTTCAGTCAGTTGCATTGTTGACATCTCTTCTCTTTGTTTTCAATTCCAGCAAACTACGGCAATAGTACGATGGAACTTGAATTGGATTTCCTCGTTGTTATATTTATAGTGAACTGTTTTCTTAAAAGCGAAACCATTCCTTTTTGACTACTTTAGTATTCCAACGTGATTAAACTTCATGAGTTTCCCGTTTCCCTTTTCCCTTGATCATATGTGAGGTATAACTTCTCTAATAATAAGTTCTTTGTTTGCCTCATACGGCAATCATTCTGCACTTGTCCTCTGGTTCCCAGACCCCGTTGAGTATTCAAGGAGAAATTGAACTCTTTTTAATTTTTACTTAATCTTCTAGATTGAAATTCTTTTCTCATGTATATGCTTATGTGGCAAAATCTCACTCAAAACTCTGCTAAAACAAGTGCTCCTCTGACATTTTAATTAAGGGTTGTCCTCTTTCTCACATTCATCATGGATTTGTGCATAATTTCCATTGGCTCGTGTTCTCATCTTCTATAGAAGCATTAGTTTGTTGTCTGTCCTCTTAGAGCCATTGATTGGCTGTGTTTAATTATTTAATTGTTTGTCTCATGATCCTTAAACTTCTTCCGTGGCTCAAATTACCTTCCTGTGCATCAGTATCGTTCCTGGGGCCAGCTTCAGCAATACTTTTCTTATTTTTAAGACCCCGTTCGTTGACCGGCACTGTGCTTTGATTTAAAACAGTTAATATCATTTTGAATTGGGTGAAAGAAACAAAAAACAAAAAGAACTACTGGATATTGCATAACATAGTCATGGGTTGAAGGACATATGCCATTAACTGAATCTTCAGAGAAGCCTAAGACAGTACCCCATTAACTGATTTGGTGGTGTATTGTGTCTCTATTTTGTACACTTGCGCCTCTCTTCCTAGAGAGTTTGAGCCACTTTCAATTATGGACAAAAAAATAAGGGGATGAAGGACATGAATAAGAACAAAAACTAAAAGGTGCCCGATTTGTTGCTCCTTGCATCGTCCGGACTAATGTTTGTCTCATGTTAGAAGTGATCCATTTTTAAAGCCCATCACCTTTGGATTCATGATATTTTAGATCGGATGGCTCCTATTCAATCGGCCTTTAGTAGTTAAGTAAATAATTTTAAATGTTTGAAGTGTAAAATGTTAGAATTTTTTGGATTTGAACTCTATTGATTGGTGGGCTTTTATTTTGTTAAAACAGATTAAATGGATAGCTTGATATTTCTTTGGAGACCTATATTATTATGTGATCTATTATGAGTTTGGGATTTACCATATATTATTTGGCTTGGGCTCAATAGTGAGTGTGCCGGAGAGTGTAAAGGGCCATGAGTGACCTAACTAGGTCTTTGATGGATAAAATTAGGTTATTATATATATAAATGGGCAGGATCCTCACTTTACTATTGACACTCTTGACGGCCACTTCTCCATCGATGTGGCCCTCTGAAAGGTGAAGGAGAAGGAGAAGAAGAAGGAGTGGATTCTCCTTTACTAAAGTATGCATATGCGTGCGTTTTCTCTTTAAAAATGATTCATCGATAGTGTTCCTCAACAATGTAAATCTAACAAATACGCATTGTTATTAATTTATATTTCTATTTGATTAGTGTTCTAAATTCCGGATATAGATTCGGTAAAATTTTACATGTGGTATCAGAGCGAATTACTCCGGGATTAGAATCAAAATTGAGAAGATTCCCAAATTGTTTTTAAATTAGGAATTTCTCTTAACTAGGAATTTAGAATTTGTAATTATTATTATTTTTTTATATCTAGCTTATGTTTTTGGTTGGATCGAAATTATTTTTTGCATGGAATATAATTTTGAACCAACAATTTGGAATATAATTTTTTGGTTTCCGTCGTCTTGTTCGGATTGCCTATCCGTCACCATGGCTGTCCTGAGGGAGGTCGGGTTGAGATTTTCTGGTTTGTCCATGGCCGCGACAGATGCCTAACGAGGTGGTTCGTGGTGGTCATCGCATCCGGTCACCCTCTAGTATTGGTTAAAGGAGTAGTAGGTTCGTCGTTGTTGCTGCTGCTAGATCGTGCTGTGGCCGCCACTGAGCGGAGAAAGCGTTCTTCCATGGCTGTTGGTGGCTGATATTTGTGGAACGGCTAAGCGCGAACTGTCTCATGAAGGAGAAGTTCTTGGTCGCTGCTACCAGGAGCTAGCCCTGTCCATCGCGCCACTACCGTTGGTTGGGGTAGCTGTCCGCCGAAGCGCTTGTGCCGTCATTCTCCGCTCGCCCACTGTCGGCCACAGATCTGGATGTGTTTCGTGTTTGCGGGAGGAGGGGGGACGGCCTTCCATGGCAACATGGCCACTAGTTTTCGCTGTGCCTGCGGAGGAGGGATGCACGCTATGTGGCTTATCTGTTTGGTTGCAAGATGGAAGAAGGGTGCGTGCAGCTCTACTTCCTCCTGGGTGCGTGTGTTTTGCACGTTGAGGAAGAAAGAAGAAGGGGCTGTAACCCCTTGTGCATGCCCCCCCTAGCGAGCATGGGTCAAGTGACTCGGTTTTTAACCCGTTTGGCCCAATACCTTATTGAAAAAATAAATTGAAAAATAGATAGGAAAGAGAGAAATTAATGAGATTTTTTAATTCTTTTTTTTGATAAAATTTATAATCATAAAATACCGATTTAAAATTCTATAAAATTATAGGATTTGAGATATTTTGTGATTATTAAATTTAATTTGAATTCTATGAAAATTATAGAATTGAAAAATGCCTATTTTTGGTTATTGAGTCTCACTGTTGCATTGTCAAAATTGTTTAGAAAATTTGAGCTGAGCTAAAATTTGATTATTTAGGCAATTATTTATCCTTATTAAAAATTCTGTTGGCCAAGAAAGTTTCTACACCACAGTGGGTTACTTGCAAAACTGATAGAGTTACTTGTTTATTTATTTGGGATATTTTGTTACTTAGGTTGGTTATGAGTTGATTCACCGACAGGTAGTTAGCTCATTAATTGATCTTGATGTGGTATGATTTGTCACTTAGTTGTGGACTAAATCACCCATAGGTAGTTAGTTCATTGATTAATTTGATGTGGCATGGTATTTGAGATAATTTTGACAATAAAATCCATCTACCCACAGGTATTGGATTTTTGTAACTATTATTTTATATGATATTTTCTCCACCCCCATGTGAGCTAATATTATATGTTGAGTCCCTGATTATGATAATGCATATTACTATTCATTGCCTATGTAAATAATTAAATTCTTTGTAATTTTTCAATTGTGAATTTTTTCATGAATAGCATGACAACCAAATTGAGCTCTTAATTGAAATTGTTATAAAAGGAAATTTAGCAAGGCAATTATGTGATTACCTTTTGGTAATTGTTGATATTATTTTGTAGGGCCAACCTTGTGATAAAATTAAACATTCTTCTTATTTTGAGTTTGATTTTCTAAGCTGCGATTTGTTTATATTTAAAAATAAATATGTTTCTATCTTTGGAAAAATTTTAAAATTTTTTAAGATAAAGGGACAAAGTTAATGAGCTAGAAAAATCAAAATTGTTAGGTTGGTATTGTAAATTTTCTCTAAATTAGACATGATGATAATAGATAATCTAAGGGACCTCTTGCTGAATATCTTATGGATTAGAGGGATTATTTTTCAATTTAGCATGCTAGGAACTCTGAATAAAATGGGATGGTTGAATAAAGAAATTTTATCTTGTGTTAAGTCATTTTAACTTACTTGAATTCCATTGAAAAGAAAGATTAAAACAATTGTTTATATCTTAAATAAACTACTATATAAAAATACCATTTAAACTGTTTAAGGGTTATAAATTTAGCCTCAATCATACTTTGTATATGTGGTCAAGTCATTGAGTTGAAAGCTTGTGATTCCACTATCTCAAGAAGAATTCTAAAGCCACCTATTATCCCATGAATATTGAAGGTTACAAACCTTGTGGTCATAACCATGGAGCAAAGATAGTTGTACATAGCTTTATTGAGTTCTTGAGAAGGACATAGGTAGCTTTGACATCTTTGTTAGGTAATGGTTGAAGCCATGGACAATTTGTTTGAGTTCCAATGGGATATGGAAGCTTATGGAAGCTCTTGGTGGTTATAAACCTATTGGTGCAAATGGGTATTTGAGATGAAGACTCCAATGAAAGTGTGGAGCGGTCTAAAGTGAGTATTGTGGTTGAAAGTTTCCTTAAAAAGGTATAACTATTGTTGTGTGCAACTGTGTAATACTTGAAGAGGAGAGTTATAATAGTCATGGTTAATTTGCATTAGTTTATGCATGAATTAAAGGGCAATTATGCCTAATATTCAACTTAGTTGAATGAAATTTCATTTATACCACAATTTTTGCTGCACGGTATAATGTTTTGTTTCTCTTGATAAAATTCTTTTATGAGAAATGTTATGATAATTGTTAATTATTATTGCTTTTATTAGACTTAGTTGTTTGTTAAGTGCATAAAGAAAGAGAAATGTCTCATTGTCATAATATAACTTTAGAGAGAATGATTAAATAATTGTTATGACTAGCAAATTAGTTAGCAATAGTAAATGGTGGCTTGGAAGATAGCCTATTTATTAAGCTAATGAAATAATTCATGAAAATTTTATGTGCTCTCAACCTTGGTTTAACTGACATGTTAGCTACTCATGTTAGCTAAATTGCAGTCTAATGTTAATTATTCTAATTTGCACGGTATATTTGAAAGTTTACTTTTATGCAAATTAGTGTTCATTACTTGCGTGATGTGACTTTATGAAGTGTTTCATGGTGTGTTTCTTAGGAAACATGTTTTAAGAAAATTTATATATGGGAGTTCAAAATAATTTAATGGACTAGATTATCATTCCTACTTGGGAGCCCACTTACGGATAGTGATCTTTTTCAGTACAGTGAGTCATTCATGAAGTTAGTAGAGTGACCTGTTAATTTGGGGATGGTTTTGTTGCTCAGACCAATTAGTGCATTGATCTACCTACAGGTGGTCTCCTATATAAATTGGTTCAAAAGGGCAGCGAAAATTTGAGATTATTTGACAATGAAAATTCTTCTACCCACAGGTGTTGAATTTTTTGAGATTGTTTTATATGGTATATTCTCCGTTCATAGGCGAGTTTATATTTATGTTTTGTAAATCCCTATTATGGTGATATTTGTCATTGATTGTTGTCCATTAGATCAACTAAAGGTTGATTGTGTTTATTTTTCAACTTCATATTGCTTTTCCCTTAATAAAATAATTAAACTGAAATGTTGCAAACTTTGGCTTATCATTTAAAAGGATGGAAATTATATATAGTAATAGTTTTTGGGCATGATATGTATGTTTATCCATAAAATTATGCTTGAGTTCATACTTAAGTGAATTTTCATGTTTAAAGAAAATATTGATTATTTCAATGAGTGGGAGCTAGGGTATGTGTTGTGCATTCTGCCCACAGGTGATTGTACAATTATATGCCTAATCTCCTATGAAAATTATATTATGCCCAATTAATTATTTTTTATCATATTCTTGTATTTATGCAATTAGATAATTGCACAAGGTTGGTAGGAGCTAGTTGTTTGGTTCTGTTTACATACTATATATGATTTCCGAAGTCTTTGATAGTCAAAGTTGTAATGACTATATTAGCACTGAGGAAGTGCTTGCTAACTCCTTGACTGAAGGACTTAGTCCCATGACATTTATGAAACATGTTGAAAATATGGGTCTTGTAAGGTCTTTTGATGCACTTGGTTAGTGGGAGTTGTTATATTCATTTGATTGCATTGAGTTTATGTAATCTAGTTGATAAACTCATGCGCATGTTATGATATTATATTTTGGTACTATTATGATTATATCTCAAGATATGAATGTTTTCTTTTGAAAACATTGATCTTTTGTGAGAAAGATGTTGTTCCCTTATGGGAATGGTGTTTCATAAGAAACATATTATAATCTCCTTATGGGAGGTTGGTTGTGTCTTCTTAGGAAAGCACAATGAGGATCCATACACAGTAGTATAGAAAGATCACATGTTATGCTATGATGTGTACATTTACACCTTGCACACTTATGTTTTGGATCATTGTTGATAAAGTTATTTGGTTATATGGTTATGGGTGAACTAGACTCTTTATAATTTATCATTCGCCTATGGCTCTTAGCTGATAGCCTTATTAACTAAAGTGATATGGTTTTGTGGTGATTATTTTCAGGCTATGTTTGTGGCCACAATTGTTCAGCCCAATAGTCGTTTTTAAAATGTTTTAAAAATTAAATAAAACCCAATCAATATTGCCCAAGTGGGAGAATGTTAGAATTTTCTAGGTTTAGGCTTCTATTGATTGGTGGGCTTTTATTTCTTTAAAACGGGTTGAATGGATAGCCTGATATTTCCCTAGAGACCTATGTTATTATGTGATCCATTATGGGTTTGGGATTCACCATGTGTTATTGGCAATGGGTTCAATAGTGAGTGTGTTGGAAGGCATAAAGGGCCATGAGTGACCTAGGTCTTTGATGGACATAACTAAGTTACTATATATATCCATATTATGGGCAAGATCCCTACTCCACTCTTGGCACTCTTGACAGCCATTACTCTATTGATATAGCCCTCTGAAAGGAGAAGGAGAAGGAGAAAGAGTGGGTTCTCCTGTACCTAGTGTATGCATGTGTATGCGTTTTCTCTTTGAAATGTGATTTATAAACGATGTTGATCAATAATGTAAATTTGATAGGTACACATTATTATTAATCTATATTCCTATTTGATTGGTGCTCTAAATTCTTGGTATAGATCTGGTAAAATGTTATATAAAATTTGCAGATGGGTCCTGTGTCTTTCTCAATTAGAGGTCTGCTTTGTACACCAACAGCAAAAGGAACAATCTAGTTTTGCGGAACAACACTACACCGAATACAAAATAAAAGCTTATCACCTTTTATCTTACTCTAACTGTAGGGAACACCAACTCAACATAATCTTTCACTCTCTCTAATTATTACTATCAAAAACAAAATAAAATCCATCCTTAACTTAGAAGAAGCAAAAGCAACAGAGCAACTCTTGAGGTTGAGGCTGTGATAATGCAACCCACGCCTGGTGGCAGAAGCAGTAGTGGCGGCGTTAGAGGAGCAGCCTTGCTTGTTTCTGTTCAACTCTAGCAAGCTGGTTAGAAGCACTTTTCCTTAAGGAGGAAGTATAAGGAGAAGGTGAAGATCCCTTGGCCTTCAATAGTAGCAAGGCTTCACTTAGCTACTTTTCGGTGACCTAAGTGGGTTTTTCTGGCAGATTAGTTCGCCGCCGGAGTTACTTAGGAACTCCATATTCTACTCTCAATAATACATATCCAAGTACGACTACGCTTCATTAGATAATAATATTCAAGTTTCTCCCACTACTAATGCTAATCCAATCCTATAGGTTCTATTACACTCCCTTAACTATTCCTTAATCTAACTAAATCTATCACCCTCTTTCTTATCCCACATGCTTTGGTAACAATTGTTGAAAGTTGATGTGGATCTGATATAGTTGACGCCGATCTTCAATGGATCGACAAGGTTGACCACGATGGCTACCATGTTGATGAGATTCATAGGACCAAATCAAGTGATTTTCAAAATGAACTTTGCTCCAACCAAAAGAACAACCCTTTGGAAATAACTTTTTCTACAATTAAAATACCAAGGTATCCCTCTTGCAATAACTTTGTGGGGTTATTTTCTAATTTTAAGACTAGGACTAATGTTAGTCCCAAAGATGCAAGGACCAATGTAATGGGTACCAAATTAAAAGGAGCACTCTATGGTGCACTTTAGTCTCAAACTACACTAGTGCAGTTTTGAGTTGGGCAAATGATTGTTAGACACATGGAAATGAAATACAGAGTTGTGCTGCACTCCAGTGATACTTAAGTATAATGTCATCCTACAAACTAATTAACATAAAGCTAGTTAACATAAAAATAATATTAAATAAATTAACAAAAAAAAAAAATTAGTAAGTAAACTTAGAAAAGATTGAAAAGAATTGTAAACTCTATGAAAAAAGGTGATGTAGAGTCGATAATTCTTCTCTTTCTCTGATTGTTTTAAGTTGGGTTTTATAAGCATTTACGAGACAAGAAAAATAACCAAGCAAGATTAAACAGTAAAATAATAAGAATGAGATAAGAACAATGACTAAAATTCCTCTTTTTTATTTGATTAATACTCTTGAATACAAAAGAACTTGTTAAGCTTCTCTCTAAAACTACTTTTACTTTTAATCGCTAGCCAAAAGAATCTCTCTAAGTGAATAGTGCCACCTCCTATTTATAAGCAATATTGAGGATACAATCATCTTTTCTAATTTTTTTGAATAAAGGTGCCATATTCTTATTGGTCTTAAATCATTGGCCCATGGGGCTTTAAAGTCAAACCCAATCTAATTTGCTAGTTGTCACTGGCTCCTCTAGTGCCTCTGGCTCCTGTTTGCCACCTCTAGCTCCTCTTTGGTGCTACTCTAGCACCTCTAGCGACTTTAGCTCCTTTGGTGCCTATGGCTCCTCTCTAGAATAGCTGTCTCTAGTGCCTTAGGCTTCTCTCTAAAGTTATCATTTTTGACTCCTTTGGCTTCTCTATGGAGCTAGAGCTAGAGCTAGAGCTTTTTCTTTTCCTTACTTATAGTTTTGTGTCATTTGTTTTTGTTTTTGTTGTCTCCTTTGTGGGTGTTTTTGTTATACTCTTTATAGGTATTTTTGTTTTCCCCCTTGTGGGTGTTCTGGTTTCCCCTTACACGTATTTCTATTTTGATGATCTTCAGATGATAGAGATATTTAGATTTATTTTTAAAGGAGACGTGATACATTCTTCAATTGCAGCACTTTTTGTGTTGGTATCTAATGTGAAAAAATGCTTAGACATCAATACTTTTCAAGCAAGAAGTAATGTGATAGATCATTGGTTAGTACAAAATGTAGAATGCATATGTTTCTTATTTAATTTGGATATAATTTATTTGTTTTTGATTTGTAGGTGTCAATAGGATTTTTTATGAACAAACTTTTCTTTCTCATAACAAAAGTTATGTAAACCAAAATAAAAAGATCAAAGGAGCTATTGTTCTTGTTCATAGCATGATGTTTTACGCTTATGACATAGAGATCCTCACTATAAGGAGGTATTACAAGCTAGTATTTTTGTTCATAGCTTACAAGTTACAACAAGGAGGTCTTGCAAGCTATTCGAGGAGGCTCTATATTCAAGATTTGATGCAAAGATCCTTATCACGAAGGGCGAGGTATAAACTCCTTTTTGTCTTGCAAACTTACAATGAGGAGGTGGGTTTTGTTTAAAGGAGGTTGAGTAATAAGGTGGAGATCATTACCATGGAGGTAGTTCCATTTTGTCTTATAAGGTCAATATGTGTAATTTGTTTTTGTGACCCATTTTTTGCTTCTACTTAGGTGGATTAAAAAGAAACAAAAGAATGGTTTTTGTATTTTTTGAGTTTGAGTCATGAGTGGGTTCCATGAATATGCATATCCATGAATTTCGCCAATAGAGTTGCGCAAATAGGCTTCAAAATTCCCAAATATGTTTTCATTTGTGTTAGAGTGCTTAAATCTTGTATGGGCTATAATTAAGCTAGATATGTATAAATTGCTTGCAGAGATTTGTACCTTTACCATTTGCGTATTTTCCTTACACACACCAATTTTGTATAGAGCTTTTGAGCCTTTTTTTTATTTGTAATGAGATATAATTGCTTGTAATTTATACTCCATTTTGCAACTAATGATCCCAAGCAAATAGTTGAACAAGTGATTTTTTTCAAGGGTAATACTACAATGCACCTCCTTCTAAATGGTGCTTTTTGTAGGTATCCTGAATCTAAATCATTGGAATATTGTGCACCTAAATGATAATAGAGCACTTTAGTAGTCCTCTAAAGTTGCCACTTTCTCTCTCTCTCTCTCACGGTTCCCTTCTCTTGTGCACCTAAATGATAATGATTGCTTTGTGAACTTATGAATATTGTGACTATGTAATTAGTAATTGCATGGGAATATGTCTAGTATGGCATTGAGTATGTTCAAATATGTTCGTAAGAATAGGCTTTGAATATGTGCTATCATAAGTGTGCATGTGATATGAATTATCAGTGAAGAGTTGTTTATGTTCAAAGCTTTGGAATTGATACTAGCCTAAAAAGATGATGATATCTAATTTGGATTGATCATGATATGCAATTATTAGAATTAGCATATGAATATGATTGTGATTCTTGACAGCAATTGCTTTTGATGGGCTTGGAATTTCTTGATTGATAACAAGATGTATTGAATATGATAGTTATGTGCACTATATGATAAACATGAGACTATTTGAATGCACTAATTGTATGGCTGCCATGTGAAAGTAAATAAATAAGTGAGTGTGTGGGTCCCATCGTGTAGTGGACAAACCATGCATTTCCCTAAGTGACACCTTGGGCCTTGCCATGCTAGCAGAGCAGGACTTTGTGATCACAAAGTGATGCCTTGGGCCTTGCCAAGATAGCAGATAAGGACTTGGCAATTATTAATCTGACAAAGGGATGTCCTAGTAATGAGAGCTCTTGCAGATCCGGATATATGATGAAAACATTGCACATTTCAACCGTTAGAAAATATTAGTAAGTAGTAGAAAGGAAATTGATAGTATACTTGCCCCTATTTGTGAGCTATATTAAGAATGGTGATAATTGCATTGTTACTTTATTATTCATACTTATTACCTTGCACTACCATCTTGCTTGCAATTATGAAATGGCTGGGAATGATAATTTATTTGAATCACTATCTATGACTTATTATGTGTCATTCTACCATTAAATGTTCTCATGATTTTATACATGATTTGAATTCTTATGCGTTATGCATATTGCTGCACTACTGGGAAATTTCTCTCACCCTATTTTCTTGGTGTTTCTAGATTAGCAGGATCCGTCATAATGATGGAGATAAGTGTTAGCACGAGGTCTTGTCTCTATGAGGAAGGAAGTTATACAGTGGAGTTGTATTTTATTTAGGATTAGTTTGATGAGAAGTTAGGGCATCTATGTGTATCCTTTGGCTTGTAACTTAAGCGTCCCCATTGTAATTTTAGAACTATATCTGTATAATAGATATTTATAATGGTCAATTGTTTAAAGCTTAGGCTACCTGTGGGATGTAATGTAAAGTAGCTATTTAATTTATACTTAGAATTTGATAAATGGATTTATATATATTAGGTAAAATCATCGTTAAAACTAACTGAATAAAGAAAGGAGATTGTAGCTTCTGTAAATTTAAAAAATAAAAAGAATTCTCAAATTTTACTTAAGGTTAAGGTGTTACAAGGGTGATGGTGGTTTTGGCTTGATGGCTCCGTGGTCTTGTGTGGTGGTGCACGATGTCAATGCCAACATCAACATCAGGGTTTATGGTGATGGGGGTGATTGCGGGTTACTAGGATGAAGAAGGATAGTGATGGTGTGACAAGTTGATGGTGATGGTGGTTTAATGAGTGCTGGTTGAGATTGAAGGCAGTTATTGATTAGTGGTGGGTAAGCGAGCCAGTCTGGTCCGCGATGGACTATTTTTAAACGAGCTGGACCGGGCTAGTCCGCATCCGCACCGCATAAGCTCATGGGCCAGCCTGCACCGTATATTTTTTTTTTTATTTTTTTGGGCCTTTTTTGATTTTTTTCTGCATTCATTTTTTGGGCCTTCTCTTTTTTTTAGCTTCAAGTTTTTGGGTCTTTTTTTTTTCTGCCTTCAACTTTTTAGGCCTTTTCTCTTTTTTTTTTCCTGCCTTCACATTTTTTGGACTTTTCTTTTTTTTTTTTTCTGCCTTAAATTTTTTTAGGCCTTCTTATTAGAGAGAAAACCCTAGTGTAAACTAACATAGAAGGTTAGCAAGCAAATACTTTCTCCACTGATATCTATCCTATAATTCCATGTTGAGGACTTACAACTTCTCTATACTCTATTTCTTCAGTCCTAGTAATGATTATTAATCAACCAATCATCAAAGATTCAAAGGCAACTTCAATCTCATACCAAATACTAAACACTATAAGTCAACAACTACCAAATATCAAATGTATCAAATACCAAATAATGTATGAGTACCAATGATAATCCAATAGTCCAAAACACCAAAAACCAAAGTCTAATACATCAAATTCACAAAGCCTAATGTAAAACTGTTCTTTCAACTTTTCAACTTCCTAACAACTACACTACAACCCTCAGTAGAAACAACCTTTCGAGTGTAAAACTCTACTAGTTTAATTATTAACTTATCAATTATGATTAGTAACTAATCTAATATGCGTTACATAGATTATTCTTTTTAATTATCTAATTGTTTTTTTTTTTCTGTTTGAATAACTAGAGCATATTACTAATTTATTACTTTTCCCACTAATAGGCAAAAATCATTGTTTTATGAATTATATTTTTATTCTCCTAAATTAATAGTGAGAATACTAAATTCATTACTCAATTAACTAATCAAAATTAAGAGTGATTACAACTATATTAATTAATACATACAGTCTAATTACACAATTACCATATTGACATACAACTCTGTGGTCACACCCACTAGACAAAATACATTAAAGAGCTTTCTATACTATTCTATAGACATGAAGCATCCCAATGAATCCAGACCTTGCTATCCTGTCGTGTACCTAGAAACACCAAGAAAATGGGGTGAGATACTAATCTCAGTAGGGGTAGTAATCCCAGGGGTCTGCCGTGCACCCAAAAATCTCCCAGGTTTAGACAGACAGATATAATAATAATATAATAGCAGCACAGATAGCACTAATTCACATCATTAAAACTTGGAATGCACCTGAAAGGTATATAGGAAGTAGTGACATATAAATGTATAAGGCAATAGAAGATGTAAGTGAGATAATTGAATGAATGCACAAGACAGTCATAATATCATAAGTGGGGAATAAATAGAATGTATGTGGCAATTCCTTCCGTCAGGACTGATGGACATCTAGCATTAAAGCTGATGGGCCCATACACCATCAAAACTGATGAACAAGAGTCCATCAAGGTGGCAACCACACCCACCACGAACTGCAATGCATGTTAATACACTTTACTTTACTAATCTTTCCTCTTTCCTTTTTCCTTTGCTCAGTAGGAAGGAAGCTAGTGGCCTTTACTCATCTCCTGCCACGATTTACTAAGAGCTCTCTACCAAGGCGTCCCCTAATCCCAGATCAAAACCATGGACACTAGCCCCATGCCCAAGCTGAACCATCCACTCCAAACCCATCCACTCCAAACAGAGCGGTGAATGTCCCACCGATCCACTACGAGGTAGGGCCAAGACATTCGCCATAACATTTTCATACAACCATAGTGAATATTCCACTTGTCCACTTCAAGGTGGGGCCAAGATATTCACCATACATTTCATAAAAGACTTTATTTATTCATGCATGATCCACACATTCACCATGTCATGCCTTGAGATCTTTAATATTATGCACTTCACACATATGCTCATGCATAATAACTTACGCTTCACACATTATATGGAAATTGATTCGCATGTATTATAACACATATTGTAACACCCTCCCAAGTACAGTACTATGCTTAAGTCGTAGCACCACACCCTGGAGTTGTTACTGTTACCTGAACGGACCTTTTTTGACAACAACTTCAGCCGTCTTTGAAACTTCTTGAACTATCTGGAGATAACATGTAAATAGGAGTGAGAATTACAAATTCTCAGTAGGATTCTCTAATTAAATTATCATACATAATGTCATCGTAGTCATCTCCAGTTTGCTTCGGTTTATTATGAAAAAGGTGAACATGCTATACAAACTGTTTAATTTTACATTTCAAAAAATATATTATCCAAAGCAAAATTCATTTTTACTCATACACTTGGCATTTGGAAGAGCCCATACAAATCAAATCATGAATAATGACTAAAACATAATGAAATATAATAGCATCAATATATTGGAGATATAACATCTACACATAACTTTGCTTGTACTTGAATGTATGCATATACGTTCATCTTTCTTTTCATCATAAAATCTTTACATGCCACATTCCAGAGTATGATTGCCATGTCATATCCCATCAGAGCGTCATCGCCATGTCATATTCCTTAGGAATATGGGACCTTCATTCGGTACTTACACTAGCTGGGTCATGCCATGCCTCATGTAAGTCTCATCCCCTGTACTCACACTAGCTGGGTCGATGCCATGCCTGATGTGAGTGGGGTACTTGCATATGCTTTAATCTTTAGTCTTTAGTCTTTAGTCTTTAGCCTTTACTGCCCTTGGGTAACCTGGCCTTGGAGGGAGCTCGTTAGCTCAACTCGTGACCATCGTCACACCGACTCACCCACAAGAGAATTCACGTGCCTCTAGTCTTGGAGAGATCTCATTCTGGCCACGTGCCTCTAATTGAAGGAATCTCTTCTGGTCACGTGCCTCAAAATTGAGGGATCTCATCTGACCACGTGCCTCCAAGGTAGAGGGTAGCTGCCTTCACAAGAAGGGATTCAAAGTGCAACTGCCTCCAAGTGAAGGGATTCACATCTTTATCTTTTAACTGCCTTCACAGGGAGGATTCAAAGTGCAACTGCCGCCAAGTGAAAGGTTCACATGTAATATACTTATGTCTTTTCATTCTCATGCATAATCAAGTATAGACATGCTGAATACACTCGTATATGAGCTTCATCATTTGTTTTCATATATCATTGCACATATGATCTTCACGTACGTATTCATAACATATAAAGGCTCGTAGTCTCTTTACCATTCTACCGGCACTCATACATATGCTGCATCATTTACTCTCATATACCTCATTTCATACTTATATCATTCTTGAATATAAAGTTTCCATCTACATAATCATATTTGTATAGCTATTCATGTAACACCCTCCCAAAGTACAAGACTATGCCGGGCTCATAAGTACCACACTCCCTGAGATAGTGTTATCAAGTATCTGAATGTGACCTCATTTGACAGCAACTTCAGCCACCTTCGGGAACTTCTGAATTTATCTGGAGACAATACGGAAATAGGAGTGAGAATTATAGAATTCTCAGTAGGATTCTCAAGTTTTCATACATAGTGTCATCATGATCATCTCCAGTTTGCTTCGGTTTATTATGAAAAAGGTGAACATGTTATGTAAACTGTTTGATTCTACAGTTTAGAAAAATACATTATCCGAAGTAAAGTACATTTTATTCATGCACTTGTCAATTCATGAATTATATTATGAATAATAACTGGAACATAAATAGAGTATAATAGCCTCAAATTCCTGGAAACATAACCTCTACTCATAACTTTACTTGTACTTGAAGTTATACATATACATAAAATTTACTTTTCTTTCATCTGACACACCTAGGCGTTACGTATCGCCGTCCCTAGGGTGCTTGATCCGCCACACTCCTGAAGCCGTTACGACGCCGCCCTCAAGTGCAGATCCCGCCACATTCCGCAGTATGATCGCCATGTCATACCCCATCGAGCGTGACGCCATGTCACGCCTCCTTAGAATATGGATTCGTGCTATATTCCAGAGTATGATCGCCATGTCATACCCCATAAGAGCGTGATCGCCATGTCACATTCCTTAGGAATATAGACTCATCATCATATCTTTACATGCCACATTCCAGAGTATGATCGCCATGTCATACCCCATCGGAGCGTGATCGCCATGTCACGTTCCTTAGGAATATGGGATCTTCATTTAGTACTTACACTAGCTGGGTCATGCCATGCCTCATGTAAGTCCTACCCCCTATACTCACACTAGCTAGGTCGATGCCATGCCTGATGTGAGTGGGGTGCTTGCATGTACTTCAATCTTTAGTCTTTAGGCCTTTACTCTTTAACCTTTACTGCCATTGGGTAGCTTGGCCTTGGAGTGAGCTAGTCAGCTCAACTCGTGATCGTCGTTACACCGACTCACCCACAAGGGGACCCATATCTTTATATTCACATTTAATATACTTATATCTTTTCATTCTCACGTATAGTCAAGCATAAACATGCTGAATGTACTTATATACATATATATATATATATATATATATATATATATATATATCAATGTAAAACTGGCAATCCTCGATTCAAACCTTATGTATCCATCGACACTTGTGTAACCATCAATTTGGCCATTCTACCAATCTTACTCAGTTCTGCCTGAATTTTGTATAATTTGCCTTTACCTCTATTAAACTCATTTAAACTTGGATTTTGGATATGTCATAGGTCTATATGTCTACTTTCTAACCTCTTTGGTCCCGTATCATTTTGATTTATAAAACTCATGATATTTAACTTTTACCTCAGCCTGTTCAGTCACTACCCCGAATTACACTCTTGGAATTATAAATCCACTAAAAATCGAAACTAGGCTCCAATCATACGAAATTGGTCTCATATTGAAGCTAACAGGACAACCTTTCATTTGCCACAAGATTCATTCCATTTGCTATAGTATAGCTCGAGTTATAAGTCCTGAAAGTCGACCTTCCTGAATTACCCTGTTTTGGCCTGGATTGGACATAGGGCAACTTCCTTGAATCACTGGGAGCAATTGGGACCATAAAAAACTCGAAATTTCATATTGAGATGTTCCCCTATGTGTAAGCTTTCTAAAAAAATTCATTTCACTCAATTTGGAGTTGTGTGGGGTGAGTTATACCCTCCTCAAGTCACCCTGCCCGGATGAAAATCCTGAACCCTAGGTCAAACTTAAAAAATTCATATCTCTCTCAATACTAATCCAATAACCTTATATGATATATATATGGAAATCCCTGGGTGTCTACTTTCATGTAAAAATAGTTTCATTGAATTTAACTAGTTGTAGGCGGAGCCATACACTCCGCCGTACGGACTGCCGTGGAACCTTCACCAAGACAGCATCGTTATCCATCCATTTCTCTTAGTTTTCTTCTTCTAATTCTAATTCCCACTCAAGATTTCATATTAATCCCATATTAATCCAATCATACACATCCAATATTTCATCAAATAATCATAAAAAGTAATCTTTCATGCATCCTCAGTTTAGAGAAATTAAGATTAGATATTGAATCCTACCTCTTTGGAGTGTGATCTTGCTGATTTTGAATTTGAACTGAAGGAAGCCTTGACAAAGCTTGGAGGTTTGAGATTGAGAGAAGAAAGGAAGAAGAGGAAGGCTGGGAAGGGGTACGTAAATCAGACCAAAATGAAGAGGAGAGTCTGATTTAAATACATGAAAGTTGTGGTGTTGATTGGTTGGAATTTTGTGGTTGAAGTTCGGCCATGTCTCTCACTCTTGTGGCCAATTTGCTCTCCACGTCGCCTCAAAACTGGGATACGCTTTCGCCCTACCTGAAATCGGAACTCGTCTCTATAACACTTGAAGTCAGAACTCGTGAATTTTTTTTTTACACTGCTTGAAGCTGAAGCCGGATGTCGGAACTCATACCATATTGTTTGTGACTTGAGAAAATCTTGTTTACTTTGAGACTTGGAATCAAGGTCGGAGGTCGGAAGTCATGCAACTGACAATCATAAAATCTCGGAACTCCCTATTTGAACTCAGGAATGTTGATGCTGGATATAAAATCAGATATCGGAACTCATGTATGACTGAAATCAAGTCAAAGATTTGAACTCATGTCCATTGAGTTCAACTCTAAGGCCGAAACTCGTAACATTAAACTCCCTGAGCTCGCAGACTTGTACTATTCAGATTAAACTATAACTTCTGAGGTCGGAAACCACATACACTACTTTGAAGCATGAGGTATGAGGTCGGAAATCAGGTACCTTGTTGAAACCGGAAGCTACATCATGAGACCAGAGATCGGGTACATTTTCTTTGAAACATGAAGTCGGATATTGGAACTCGGAAGCCACCCATTTAACTCGAAACTAGAACATGAAGTCGGAAATCAAGAAAAATAAAATTAGACGAAATTGGAAGTCGGATAGTACATGAAGTCGGAAATGGAAATTGATCAATCCTGAGGTGAAGTCGGAACTCGGAAATCGGATTTTACAATTCATATCATAAATTTCTTGTAATATAAGCACTCCTAGTTCCATAGACTTCTACCATAAATTCGGCAGCATAATGGATCAGATCTGTTTTTCCATGAATAGTGTCAGCTCTCACAGACAAATTAGCCATAGAAATATAATCAATCTAACATATCTCTTAATGTAAAACTTGCAATCCTCAACTCAAACCTTATGTGTCCACTAACACTTGTGAAACCATCAATTTGGTCATTCTGTCACTTCTATTCAGTTCTGCCCGAATTTTGTATAATCCACCTTTATCTCTATCTAACTCATTTAAACCTGAATTTTGGATATATCATAGCTCTATGTGTCTATTTTCTAACCTCATCGATCCCATCTCATTTTGATCTGTATAACTCAAGATATTTAAATTTCGCCTCAGCCTGTTCGGTCACTAGTCCGAATTACACTCTTAGAAGTATAAATTCACTAAAAATCAAAACTAAGCTCAAATTATACGAAATTGGTACCATATCAAAGCTAACAGGACAACCTTTCATTTCCAAGAAGTTTCACTTCATTTGTTTCAGTATAGCTTGAGTTATAAGTCCTGAAATTCAACCTTCCTGAATTACTCTGTATTGGCTTGGTTTGGACATAGGGTAACTTCCTCGAACCATTGGGATCACTTGGAACCATAACAAAATGGAAATTTCATATTGGGATGTTCCTCTATGTGTAAGCTTTCTAACAAAGTTAGTCTCACTCAATTTAGAGTTATGTAGGGCGAGTTACACCATACTCAATTCACCCTGCCCGGATGAAAGCCCTAGTTTTTAGGTTAACATTCAAAAATTTATATCTCTCTCAATACTAATCCAATGGCCGTATATTGCATATCTATGGAAAGCCCTAAATGTCTACTTTCATCTAAAAATAGTTTCTTCAGATTTAATAGGCTGTAGGCGAAGCCGTACACTCTGCCATATAGACTGTCGTGGAGCTTCTCACTGAGATAGCATTCCAAACCTTCACTTCTCCTAGTTTTCTTCTTCTAACCTTAATTTCAATTCAATATTTCATATTAATCCAACCATAATCCATCATATACATCCAATATATCATCAAATAATTGAAGAAAAATGGAATCTCATACAGCTACAGTTCAGAGAAATCAAGAATAGAAGGTGAACCCTACCTCTTTGGAGTTTGATCTTATTGAATTTGAATTTGGATTGAATGGAGCCTTGACAAAGCTTGGAGATTTGATGGAGTAGATTGAGAGAGGAAAGGAAGAAGAAGGCTAGAGCAAGAAGGAGAGAGAGTGGCATAAACCAGATCAAAATGAAGAGGAGAGTCTGATTTAAATACATGAGGGTAGTTGGAATTGTGGTGTTGATTGGTTGGAATTTTGTGATTGAAGTTCGGCCATGTCTCCTTCTTTTGTGGCCAAATTGCTCTCCACGTCGTCCTAAAAGTGGAACCCGCTTCCATTCTATCTGAACTCGGAACTCGTATCTATTATGTGTGAAGTCGGAACCCGCGTCCCTTTTATTTGAGCTTGCAACTGAAGCCGTATGTCGGAACTCGTTCCATCTTATTTGAAACTCGGAGATCAGAACCCGTGTATGACTTGGAAATCAGCTCAAAGATCCGAACTTGTGTCCATTCTAATTGAGTTCAACTCTAAGGCGGGAACTCGTTACATTCAAATCAGAGGTTGGTACTTGTAACCATTGGGTCAAGTCAGAAGTCGGAATGGGGATGCTGGGTTAAGGTCGTAACTCGGGAATTCGGAATCACAATATTAAACCCAAATACTTAAACCCGGAAGTCGGGATTTCATATACAGTATATTTGAGACTCTAAGTTGGAGGTTGGAACTTGCATATATCTTACTGGGAACTTGGAGATAAATTATTAGATTAGAAATCGGTTACGTTTTCTTTGACATGAAGTTGGAAGTTCTGCGAGACGAACTCGGAACTCGGAAATAATCCCATTTATCTGAAAGTCAAAGGTGAAGTCGGATGTGAGACCTCGTGCTCACCTTATTTAAGACCTGGGCATAAATTCGGAGATCAGAAATCATGTCCGTTTGATTTGAACCTTGGGAATAAAGTATGAGGTCGGAACCCATATAAATTTTGGTCGAACTTAGAGACCAACTTAGAGATCTGATCTCGCGTCCATTAACTCATTGGTCGGGAATCATGTCTTACTTTGGCTGAACAATCAATCATGAAGTTGGAACTCGTATCCTATGTATTTGAAGCATGAGGTCGGAAATCGTAAATAATGCCATTTCATTTGGGACTTGGAGATGAAGCTGGAGATCGAAAATATGACCAACTTGCTGAGATGAGGTCGGAAGTCGGAAAATCAAGCCAGTCCATTATTAAGTCGAAAATCGGAAATTCTAGGTAGTAGGTCGGAAATCGGGACGTTACACATATGATCATGAATATTCATGTGGAGCATATATTGTACATACAAGCCCATAGTCAAAATAAAACAAGACATTGAGAAGTAGTATATAGGTTTAGTTTTCATGAGCAATTGGGCCAAGTGTTATGACTTACTTAGTTTATTCCATTCATTGCCAATTAGGTTCTTAATGTTTCATTCATTATTTGTCACTTTAACCCTAGAATTATAGTCCATGGTCTTATTATATTTTCTTGGGTCAAACTTAACAAAAGATATAAGTTTTCACATTTTGGGCAGAAAAAAACAGCAAACTCATACAGCAAATAGCCCATAAAGTAAATACAATTAAAATAGTAAATTATCTCTAAAATTCATAAAACTTTGTCAGTTGGTCCTTTGGTATGTTAAGAGTATTCTCTAAAAATTTCATGTCAATTTCTTAAGAGTAAGTAGGGTAATAAAATCCCAAAACCCAGATAGTTCAAATTCTCGTCTTTAATTATGCAGTTCCAGTTTCAAGGATTTATTTCATATAGTTAAACATTTCTAAAAAAATCCCCAAAAAATTCTCGATCATATTTTCATGTGTTATTTACATTGTGTAAAAATTTGAAGTCTAAATTCGTAGAATTACTATATTAACAAAAATAGGCAATTTTAGTGTTTCTAGAAATCCATCACAGGTTCAATAAGAGGGCAATTCTGTCTGAAATTTTTAAAAATAGTAAACCTCCACAAAAATTCACAAGCAGGCACATGAACATGTTAACTCCAACATATAAAATTTCCAGATCAAAATAATGAGATCTACTAGGATAAAAAAATCGCGCAATAACAGCAGTCCAACAACCCAGCAAAAATTTCAGCAACATAAGAAAGCAATAGATCAAAAGATAAACATATGAGCATCAACAATCACAAACATCAACAAAAATTAAAGAACACCATGGGAGGGTCAGTAAGAGATAGAAGATATAAGAACCCCTACTTGTTTGGGATTAAAAAGGATGATGGAGATGATGATGTTGATAGTGGTGGTGGGAAGATGGTGGTGATGGTGAGTTGATGAAGATGGTGGTGCTTCGTACCATTCTTTGAAGAATCTCAAGAATTCTCACTAAGTGTTTTGCCTCAAGACTCCTCCTTCTTTGATGTTAGAAGGAGAAGAAAGTGAAAACTCTCACCAACTCTCTTCTCTGCCATGACAACAACATGAGGAAGGGAAGAGTGCTTTATTTCTCTAACTTGCTTGGCTTCTCTTTTTTCTTTCACGGTTGCCTATATCCCACTTTAGTAAATCCTCACTTTTACTCTCTTGCTATTAGTTGTATTATTATTATTATTATTATTATTATTTTCTTCTTGCTTGCTGCTTCGCGTTTGGACTCACTCTCTCCACATGTATTGGCCGAGGATACTTGGCCACTAAGTCTATGATGTAAGTGATGATATGTAGTGCTGATGTAAGTATTGCACCGTGTACTTATTTCTTTCTTTTTATTTTTATTGTTTTCTTAAAAGCCTTAAAGATTTATCATCATTATCTTATCATTATTATTATTATTATTATTATTATGAGGAGTCAATAATGTATTTTTTAAATTCTATTATAATGTTACTTAGAGAAGAGGAGAAGCTACATAACAACTCCTTATTAGCTAAGTTTCATTAAATGAAATCCTAAAATCAACTACTTGGTCCCCAAGGTTTTTGAGAATGGCGCCACTTAACAAGATCAAGGGCTAAGATCAATTTTTATTTCATGATACTAAAATAATATTAATCTAATTCTAGATAAATTAACATATATTGATTTAATTAATATAGTCTAATAAATTTTCTTGTTACAAGAATTTTGGGATTTAAGGCCAATTTGATTTCTAAAACTTATTTGAAATTAATCTAATTAATTTTATGGGCCAAAAATTATATCTCACTTTGTCCTAACTTTTAGAATATTAATTTCCATGTTTTCTTAATTAAATAATAAATTCTTAATTACATAAGCTTCTAATAAATTACTAAAATAAATTCTAAAATAATTATAACTCAATTCTGTGTATTTAAATTGAGTCAAATAATCAATTATAATTTTATTATAATTCTTCCAGGGTTATTTCTAATTATTTCTAGGGTTTTAGGCGCTTTTACCCTTAATAGGCTCAATATGTAAGTAAATTTTATAATCATTATCCACATTTTATTTGACTATGATATTTTTGTCACAATTTTAATTACCTAACATACCTATCAACTACTTGTTAACTGACAGAGACCCTTTTTCACAATTGTTTTAATTGAACCGGGATCAAGGGTTATTACACTAAGGGTATTTTTGTCTTAATAGAGTTATAATTTGTTATTAGTAATTTCTAAAGGATTTTATTTTGCAGTATTTAGTAAAATAAGAAAATATTTAATTTTAATTTCTTTTTAGTGATTTGACAATTTTGCCTTTATTTTTGTCAGCGACATTTTTAAATTTAGGATTTTCATTTTCATTATTTTTTATTACTACCATTTAATAGAGTAGTTGGAACATGAATATTTTATGTTAATATATCTAGACTAACAAATCTAAAACTATTTTAAATTAATTAACTATTATTTTGACAGGATGTTACATCAAGCATATGCATATACTACACATATGAAAGACAAGTCAACAACATTACAGGATTTCAATTATTTGCCAACAATAAAACACAACATACATCATGGGTACTCATATAAAGTCCAAGTCTCCAATGCATGAAATACACAAATAAAATCAAATTTAACATCCTTACAAAGTCTCTCCATCAAACGTCAAATATTACTAATGTCCAATATATTAAATACATAAGAAAAAATCACACAATTTTTCAAAGCCCTTCATTCATCAATCACCGCATTTGAAGCACTCATGGTCATGGATGCTTTTGCATCAATCTTTTTCTCCACCTCTACCAAGGTTGAATTTTCATCTTGGTCTACAACTCACAAGTCACAACATGAAGAAAGTTAAACAAAAGAAAAATAATAATAATTAAAACCATATTTAGTCAAAACATATATTAACATAAGAAAAGATATGAATTAATTTCATATTATTTTTACCTTGCACATCAAAGCCAAGCAACCAATTTCTAGTACATATCAAAGCTTGCACATTTTCAGGAAGAAGAGAACTACTATATTTATTGAGCGCATGAGAACAATACTAAAATGCCGATTCGGATGCCACTATTGTTATTGAAATGCTCAAAATATCACTAGCCATCAATGCTAAATCTGGAAATCGATGTTATTGTACTTCCGATATTGTAAAATATCAAGATTTTGATGGGATTGAAACTCCATCTTCTGCTCATCCAAGTAAACATCCTATTGTGACTTTCCAATTTGTGGAACATTTTGATTCTCATATTCAATATACTCCTATGTCATTTTCAAATTATAACAAAAAATCCAAATAAAGAATCAAATAAATCAAACATATAAAAAATAAACAAGTAAGATACATAAACTTACATCCACATCAATCCAAGGTGATGGGTCTCCAATACCACTTCCAGTAGCTATTTCATGAGCTTGAAGTTGGCTATTTTGAACTTGAGAACTATTTGACTCTCCAGAAGACCTTTGCACATACTCATTGAAAAGAGTGGACAACTTACTTTTCACAACATTTAACTTTTCTTAACAAGCTATTGGATCAAGACCGAGCTTTCAATAACAAAATGCTAAAAATGAGAACTTCATGCGGGGGTCAAGAACGGATCCAAGTGCAAGCACAATGCTACAATTGTAACACCCTCCTAAGTACAGTACTATGCTTAAATCATAGTACCACACCCTGGAGTTGTTATGGTTACCTGAACGGACCTTATCTGACAGCAACTTCCGCTGCGCTACTCTGATACCTCTTGAACTTTCTGGAGACAACACGGAAATAGGAGTGAGAATTATAAATTCTCAGTAGGATTCTCTATAATACACATGTAATGTCATCGTTGTCATCTCCAGTTTGCTTCGGCTTGTTATGAAAAGGTGAACATGCTGCATAACTGTTTAATTTTACATTTCGAAAAAAAGCATGTCTTATCCGAAGCAAAGTTCATTTTAATCATACACTTGGCATTTGAGAGAATCCATAAAAATTCATGTCATGAATCATATTGGGACTAATAACTGAAATACAATAAGTACGATAGCATCAATGCACTAGAGGCATAACTTCGACATATACTTTACTGGAACAACATCATATTAAGATGATGCCCACATGGTATCAATATGCTGAGAACATAACATCTGCACATAACTTATCTTGTATTTTAGATTCATGCAGGGACATAGAACTTACTTTCCTTTCTTTATCTCTCTTTTCATCATAAAATCTTTACGTGCCACATTCCAGAGTATGATCACCATGTCATACCCCATCAGAGCGTGATCGCCATGTCACGTTCCTTAGGAATGTGGGATCTTTCTTTGGTACTTACACCACCTGCCATGCCTCATGTAAGTTCTATCCCCGATACTCACACTAGCTGGGTCGATGCCATGCCTCATGTGAGTGGGGTGCCTGCTTAAGCTTTAATCTCTAGTTTTTAGTCTTTAATCTTTAGCTTTTACTTGGCACACCTAGGCGTTACGTATCGCCGTCCCTAGGGTGCAATTACTGCCCTTGGGTAGCCTGGCCTTGGAGTGAGCTCGTCGCCTGCGGATTGTCGTCACACTGACTCACCCGCAAGGGGACCCACTGCCTCTAGGTTGGAGGGACCCAATGTGCAACTGCCTCTAACATAGAGGGACCAAAGTCTTTAGCTGCCTTCACAAGGAGGGATTCAATGTGCAACTGCCTCCAGGTGAAGGGACCCATGTCTTTATCATTTAACTGCCTTCACAGGGAGGGACCTCAATTAACTGCCTCCGAGTGAAGGGACCCACATTCAGTACATTTACATTCTTTCATTCTCATGCATACTCCAGCATAAACATGCGGGATGTACTCATATATACATGTTTCATAATTTATTCTCATATGTCTCATGTCGTACTTGTGTCATTCTTGCATATATGCTTCATAGTTTATTCTCATATATCTCTTATCATACTTATGTCATCCTCAAATATAGGGTTTCTATATACCCATTCATAGTCTAATTCTTCCTTGATAACTCATATCATTTTAAAATTCATCCTTACATCTGAACATTCATAGCTTCTTAGACTTCTCGCCAGAATCCGGCAAAGATAATCTGATCAGGTCCGTTTTCCATGAATAGTGCCAGCTCTCACAGACAGTTCAGTCATAGCAACATAAATCAACTTAACACATATATATCGATGTCAAATTGGCAATCCTCAACTCAAACTTTATAGGTTTCACTAACATTTGTAAAATTATCATTTTGGCCATCCTGCCAATTCTATTCGGTTCTGCCCGAATCTTGTATAATCCACCTTTATTTCTATTCAACTCATTTAAATCTGAAATTTGGATATGTGGTACCTCTATATGTCTACTTTCTAACCTCTTTGGTCCCATATCATTTTGATTCATAGAACTCAAGATATTCAACTTTTACCTCAGTCTGTTAGCCACTAGCCCGAATTACACTCTTAGAGGTATAAATTCACTAAAAATCGAAACTAAGCTCAAATCACCCAAAATAGGTCTCATATTTAAGCTAACAGGACAACCTTTCATTTGCCACAAGTTGCATTCCATTTGCTTAAGTATACCTCGAGTTATAAGTCCTGAAAGTCGACCTTCCTGAACTACCCTGTTTTGGTTCGGTTTGGACATAGAGTAACTTCCTCAAATCACTGGTAACAATTGGTACCATAACAAACTCGGAATCTTATATTGGAATGTTCCCCTATGTCTAAGCTTTCTAACAAAATTCGTTTCACTCAATTTGGAGTTGTATAGGGTGAGTTATACCCTCCTCATGTCACCCTGCCCGGATGAAAATCCTGAACCCTAGGTCAAACTTCAAAAATTCGTGTCTCCTTCAATACTAATCCAATAACCTTATATGATATATCTATGAAAATCCCTGAATGTCTACTTTCATCTAAAAATGGTTTCATCGGATTTGACCGATTGTAGGCGGAGCCGTACACTCCGCCGTACGGACTGCCGTGGAAATCTCACCAAGACAGCATCCCACTTCTCCATTCCTTCTAATTTTCTCCTTCTAATCATAATCCTAACTCAAAATCTCCTATGAATTCAATCATAACTCAGCATAATCCATCATAATACATCATATACATTACATATATCATCAAACAATCATCAAAGAGTAATCTTTCATGCATCCTCAGTTTAGGGAAATTAAGATTAGAGATTGAATCCTACCTCTTTGGAGTATGACTTGAGCTAAGTGCTGAAACTTGGAGTGTTAGAACCTTGCTAAGCTTGGAGGAATGATGGAGTTGATTGAGAGAAGGGGAGGAGGAGGCTGGAACCAGAGGAAGAGGGAGAGTGGCGTAGATCAGCCAGAAATGAGGGGAAGGGTCTGACTTAAATAGATGGGAGTAGTTGGAATTGTGGGTGTTGATTGGTTGAAGTTTTGTGATTGAAGTTCGGCCTTGTCGCCTGCTTTTGTGGCCAACTTGCTCTCCACGTCGTCCAAAATCGATACGCTCGCTCTACCTGAAATCGAACTCGCCCTTATATTACTTGAAGTCGGAACTCGTGACCTTTTTACAAGAGTGAAGTCAAAACCAGACGTCGGAACTTGTACCATGTTGTTGGTGACTTGAGGAAATCTTGTTTGTTCTGATACTTTGAATCAAGGTCGGATATCGGATGTCATGCAGCTGACAATCATTTAACCTCGGAATTCCCTATTTGAACTCGGGAATGTCAATGATGGATATATACTCGGATATCGGAACTCGTTATCAAACTCGGAGTTCGGTACTTGTACCATGGTGTTAAACTATTACTTCTGAGGTCAGATGTATGATATCGGAAATCGGAACCTCATCAAGTCGGATATTGGAACTCTGAAGCCTCTTATTACGAAGTCGGAAATCAGGAACAATCAAACTTAGACGAAACCGGAAGTCGGTAATTTACATACAGTGTGTTTGATGAGATCGGAACCGTGTATATTTTCCTTGAAACATAAGTCGGATATCGGTAATTCCAATAGTACGAGATCGGAAATCGGGCCTATGACTCGAGACGTGAAGTCAGGAATAGGATGAAATCGGAAATCGTTATGACATGAATGAACTCGGAACTCGTAAATAACCCCTTCTGTCCGATTTTCAAAGACAAAATCGGAAATCGGAATTAATCACCCTGGCTAAGTCGGAGCTCGGAAAACGGATATTACATTACTACCCTCCTTAAAAGAATTTTGTCGTCAAAATTCTGTGGCTGAGAATGGTTGAGGGGAAATCTGTTATCCTACAGAGGCACTCCTTCTCGTGGTGTTTCTTGCGGATAGCTACGAGGTGCTATCTCAGTAATTACAAGGATCCATAAGAAGTATGTTCGTGCTCGGGTTTGTCTAGTTTGTATGATGCCCTGAACCAGTATCCAATTTGGTGGAGACTATTTTCATCTTCCTCATTTTTGTGCCCAATTACTTTATGTAGTAGTAGCCATTTAAACTTTTTGTTGTGTGTATACCAGCTGTCCCCATGTCCGACGTCAGTAGGTCATGATTACGATGACAATATTAAAGTATTTACCTCAATAACACCCTACATATAATATTTTTGACCCAATCCTGAGTTCCTTTAGAGGGTACTTGCCCCCTTTATCACTTCGGGCAGCTTTATGAGTTCTACGGTTATCACTTATGGCAATAGTTAACTCCGATATTATGGTAGTCATAGTAACCATATTCGGCGCTGGGAAGCTAGTTTCACTAATTTAAGAATTCCTATTTACGTGATCACCCTTGATCACATGTAGAAGCTTTTTCTCATAAATCCCACTTGTAGGGTCACACTTTTCCTTAGATCTTGAATGCTGACCTTAACCTATAATTATCCTTCACAATAACTTTCTAATCATGTCATTTAGCATGGTTGCTTACTTTTGTCTACTAGCTCCCGAATAACTTGGGGCATGCTCCTTTGTTCTGCTACAGTTAACATATGACTAACAAGTCATAAAATTATGCTGGGAAATTTCCTTGTGAAATCTTCTTAAAGTTGCGGCTCAGCCCGAGTTATCAGATACCACAGGTCACAAGTAGAGTCCAACTAATTTCGGCATTCTCGATTGACCATACTACTAGTTTAGAGGCACGACCCTTATAGAGACTCAAAAATTCTCCTTTGGAATTATAGGTAGGAGCTTTGTCTTAGAATTTCTTCTTCTTTATAAGCTTTATTTCGTATCTCAACACGTGTTAGAAAGGTCTCAGATTGTCTTTTCTACGAAAACTATTAATGCTCCTCATGAGTTTATTTCCTCAAACAGGACCAACTAGATAGGGGAAGGAGAAAATAGCAATCTTTGCTTCCATATTGATTTGCAAGGATCCTACCTTGCCTATCCTCTTTATCTTAATAACACGGGGGTTCCTCATTTGATGTGCTAATATCTATTCCCCCGAATCTTCTAATGCTAACTTAAGAAGTCTTGCAGTTCCCAAAGTTATCGCCCTCAACAGAGGTTAGTCTCCCTACAATGCATATCAGCCTTAGTGGTCAAATTCTATATCACTCTTCGTTAATAAACCTTTTTACTATTTATCGCAATATCTTGTACCCAAGTGCGACTACCCCATGTGAGAGAAAGAATTAATAGTCTTGGCTCCTTGTTGGACTGCAACGCTGAGATTTCCCAGAAGGTCACCCATCTCAGCATTACTCTTGTCCAAGCACACTTAGCCATAGGGTACTAATGGGATTTGGTATGTTAGCGCTACTATGCGCGTATCTAATCTAGCTTCGAGTATGAAGACTTAACGGGCTTACCCCCGATCTTGTATTGTAACTTTAACCAATATGGGACATATTTCCAAATCTTTCAATTTCATATTGGTGCATCCCCCAATTCTGTTTAGGGTGCATCGGGTTGGTTGGGCTTTTTACTAGTGAAAAGACCACCTAATTTGTTACCCAGTACAATCCCTTGCCTGTACCATAATTTCATACTGATTAATAGGTCACTCGGAAATCGAGACTCTCTCTTGTAATATCCTATTATTCGTGTAGAAGCTTATCTTGGTCTTGGCTCGTTATGGCCTCTTATATTACTACTTTCTCGTCCTATCGGGATCCATTGCACACTCTGACTCCTTGTTATTCTTACCTGAATTCGAATACACTCTTTCTTGAGTTTTTCCCCACTGATCACATTCATAATGATGTCCAATGACGACCTTTACATCCCGCTTTTCTTCTCCAAATAACTGCATCTCTTTACAAATGTTGAAAATAGTCGCATCATAGGGTGCTCATAATGACTAAGATTAATAGAGTCCTGGTGTAACCCGATCTTCCGATACCTCCTGTACCCTTAACGGATAAGGAATACCAAGCTTGCTTCATGTGCCACCCTAATCTTCTGGTTAGTAGGAAATATCCTGCCCTTACTTTAAAGGATGC
This sequence comes from Pterocarpus macrocarpus, assembly GCA_031439585.1. Lineage (NCBI taxonomy): Eukaryota > Viridiplantae > Streptophyta > Magnoliopsida > Fabales > Fabaceae > Pterocarpus > Pterocarpus macrocarpus. The sequence continues at coordinate 54,238,082 of CM062514.1, forward strand.
TTTCGGGTTATTCGTATAGCTTTACTTCATTTTCATATCGTGAATAACCGCGCCTCTACTCTGATATAATGTATATTTAGACGAATGTCTTCAAAATTTGTTATAATTATAACAGTGTAAGTAAGATTCACATACAAGCACATAGTAGATGTAAAACCACTTAACAGAATAGGATTGACTAGAACTAAATTAGCCAATTCCACATTCTAGCTTATCCCAAATATTATGGGTCCTCTGAGGAAGTAGTTCTTTTAGCTTTCAACCTTGGATGTTACCGCTTAGGAATAGGTAGCTGATGGCCGGGGCATTCTCTAATCCTGTGTCCTGGCTTTCCACACTTAAAACATATCTTCTGCCCAGCCAAATAAGGCCTTCCTCCATGATACTTTCTGCACTTCGAACATTCTTGATTAGTAGTTAACCTCTGCGGCTGCTTACCTTCCTTTCCGTTAAGTTGAAATGGCTTCTTTGGTGGGGGATTATACTAAAACTCCTGCTCTTCAAGTGCTAGCCTCTTTCCACAAACATCTATCCTGGCATCAGCGAGCTTCTTGTTATATCCCTCAACTAATCGACTCTTGTTTGCTAATGCAGCAAAATCCCTTATTTCCATTGGCCCCACCAAGGCTAAAATGTCCGCATTTAATCCTCCTTCAAATTTGATACATTTCCAGTTCTCGTCAGGGTTGTGCTGATAGATGGTGGAAAATTTGCAGAGTTCTTCAAACTTAGCAATGTACTCTGAAACACTCTTGTGTCCTTGTTGGAGCCTCATAAACTCCAACTCCTTAGCGTTTCGCACCGATGCAGGGAAATACTTCTGATAGAATGCCTCTTTGAATATGTCCCAGGTGATACCAACTTGGGGTTCTGCCAACAGCCTTTTTGCGCCGTTCCACCAAAACTCGACGTCCGCTTCCAACATATAAGTGGCAAAGGCCACTTTCTGTTAATCAGTGCAGGCCAAGACAGAAAAGATCTTCTCCATTGCTTTGACCCATTCCTCGGCTTTATCTGGGTCGAAAGCTCCTTGGAAACTGGGCGGATTTGTTTTTCTGAACTCAGCAAATTTAAGGTAATCCAGGTCTACTCCTGGGCCATGTGGATTTCCCCCATGACCGGCCTCAGGCCACCTACCCAACTGGTTCATCATTTGATGAGTTGCAGCGGCCTGCTCCCGCATGGCATGAGCTATTTCACGCATCATATCCATAAAGTTAGTAGGATCTCCTGGAGTGGGTACAGTTCGTGGCCTACCACGCCCTCTGGAAGCCATTAGTTCCTAATCACACGCAACAAAGCATTGAGTTGATCAGGCTCAACAATAGGTTAAGTGTGATAGCAACTAATATCATTCGCAGTTAGGCGGTCATGCATATCTAATTCCTTACATCTTATCTGAACAAATAAGATTTATCACAAGACATTTTCTAAGGATTCCAGAGTGCACTGGAAACGTAGTCAGTCCAAATCCTCAGGTCCGGGGAGGATCGAACAGCTCTGATACCAAAATGTAACACCCTCCTAAGTACAGTATTATGTTTAAGTCATAGTACCACACCCTGGAGTTGTTACGGTTACCTGAACGGACCTTATCTGACAGCAACTTCCGCTGTGCTACTCTGATACCTCTTGAACTTTCTGGAGACAACACGGAAATAGGAGTGAGAATTATAAATTCTCAGTAGGATTCTCTATAATACACATGTAATGTCATCGTTGTCATCTCTAGTTTGCTTGTTATGAAAAGGTGAACATGCTGCACAACTGTTTAATTTTACATTTCGAAAAAAAACATGTCTTATCCGAAGCAAAGTTCATTTTAATCATACACTTGGCATTTGAGAGAATCCATAAAAATTCATGTCATGAATCATATTGGGACTACTAACTAAAATACAATAAGTACGATAGCATCAATGTACTAAAGGCATAACTTCGACATATACTTTACTGGAACAACATCATATTAAGATGATGCCCACATGGTATCAATATGCTGAGAACATAACATCTGCACATAACTTATCTTGTATTTTAGATTCATGCAGGGACATAGAACTTGCTTTTCTTTCTTTATCTCTCTTTTCATCATAAAATCTTTACGTGCCACATTCCAGAGTATGATCGCCATGTCATACCCCATCAGAGCGTGATCGCCATGTCACGTTCCTTAGGAATGTGGGATCATTCTTTGGTACTTACACTAGCTGGGTCATGCCATGCCTCATGTAAGTTTCTGTCCGATACTCACACTAGCCTGGTCGATGCCATGCCTCATGTGAGTGGGGTGCCTGCTTAAGCTTTAATCTCTAGTCTTTAGTCTTTAATCTTTAGCTTTTACTTGGCACACCTAGGCGTTACGTATCGCCGTCCCTAGGTGCTATACGCCTTGGGTAGCTGGCCTGGAGTGAGCTCGTCGGCCGCCTCGTGACTGCCGTCACCGACTCACCGCAAGGGGACCCACTGCCTCTAGGTTGGAGGGACCCAATGTGCAACTGCCTCCAACATAGAGGGACCAAAGTCTTTAGCTGCCTTCACAAGGAGGGATTCAATGTGCAACTGCCTCCAGGTGAAGGGACCCATGTCTTTATCATTTAACTGCCTTCACAGGGAGGGACCTCAATTAACTGCCTCCTAGTGAAGGGACCCACATTCAATACATTTACATTCTTTCATTCTCATACATAATCCAGCATAAACATGCGGGATGTACTCATATATACATGTTTCATAATTTATTCTCATATGTCTCATGTCGTACTTGTGTCATTCTTGCATATATGCTTCACAGTTTATTCTCATATATCTCTTATCATACTTATGTCATCCTCAAATATAGGGTTTCTATATACCCATTCATAGTCTAATTCTTCCTTGATAACTCATATCATTTTAAAATTCATCCTTACATCTGAACATTCATAGCTTCTTAGACTTCGCCAGAATCCAAAGATAATCGGATCAGGTCCGTTTCCCCATGAATAGTGCCAGCTCTCACAGACAGTTCAGTCATAGCAACATAAATCAACTTAACACATATATATATATCAATGTCAAACTGGCAATCCTCAACTCAAACTTTATAGGTTTCACTAATATTTGTAAAATTATCATTTTGGCCATCCTGCCAATTCTATTCGGTTCTGCCCGAATCTTGTATAATCCACCTTTATTTCTATTCAACTCATTTAAATCCAAAATTTGGATATGTGGTACCTTTATATGTCTACTTTCTAACCTCTTTGGTCCCATATCATTTTGATTCATAAAACTCAAGATATTCAACTTTTACCTCAGCCTGTTAGCCACTAGCCCGAATTACACTCTTAGAGGTATAAATTCACTAAAAATCGAAACTAAGCTCAAATCACCCAAAATAGGTCTCATATTGAAGCTAACAGGACAACCTTTCATTTTCCACAAGTTGCATTCCATTTGCTTAAGTATACCTCGAGTTATAAGTCCTGAAAGTTGACCTTCCTGAACTACCCTATTTTGGCTCGGTTTGGACATAGAGTAACTTCCTCAAATCACTGGTAACAATTGGTACCATAACAAACTCGGAATCTTATATTGGAATGTTCCCCTATGTCTAAGCTTTCTAACAAAATTCGTTTCACTCAATTTGGAGTTGTATAGGGTGAGTTATACCCTCCTCATGTCACCCTGCCCGGATGAAAATCCTGAACCCTAGGTCAAACTTCAAAAATTCGTGTCTCCTTCAATACTAATCCAATAACCTTATATGATATATCTATGAAAAGCCCTGAATGTCTACTTTCATCGAAAAATAGTTTCATCAGATTTGACCGATTGTAGGCGGAGCCGTACACTCCGCCGTACGGACTGCCGTGGAAATCTCACCAAGACAGCATCCCACTTCTCCATTCCTTCTAATTTTCTCCTTCTAATCATAATCCTAACTCAAAATCTCCTATGAATTCAATCATAACTCAGCATAATCCATCATAATACATCATATACATTACATATATCATCAAACAATCATCAAAGAGTAATCTTTCATGCATCCTCAGTTTAGAGAAATTAAGATTAGAGATTGAATCCTACCTCTTTGAAGTATGACTTGAGCTAAGTGCTGAAACTTGGAGTGTTAGAACCTTGCTAAGCTTGGAGGAATGATGGAGTTGATTGAGAGAAGGGGAGGAGGAGGCTGGAACCAGAGGAAGAGGGAGAGTGGCGTAGATCAGCCAGAAATGAGGGGAAGGGTCTGACTTAAATAGATGGGGGTAGTTGGAATTGTGGGTGTTGATTGGTTGAAGTTTTGTGATTGAAGTTCGGCCTTGTCGCCTGCTTTTGTGGCCAACTTGCTCTCCACGTCGTCCAAAAACTGGGATACGCTTCCGCTCTACCTGAAATCGGAACTCGTCCCTTTATTACTTGAAGTCGGAACTCGTGACCTTTTTACAGTGCTTGAAGCTGAAACCAGACGTCGGAACTCGTACCATGTTGTTGGTGACTTGAGGAAATCTTGTTTGTTCTGATACTTTGAATCAAGGTCGGATATCGGATGTCATGCAGCTGACAATCATTTAACCTCGGAATTCCTTATTTGAACTCGGGAATGTCAATGATGGGTGTATACTCGAATATCGGAACTCGTTATCAAACTCGGAGTTCGGTACTTGTACCATGGTGTTAAACTATTACTTCTGAGGTCGGATGTATGATATCGGAAATCGGAACCTCATCAAGTCGGATATTGGAACTCTGAAGCCTCTTATTACGAAGTCAGAAATCAGGAACAATCAAACTTAGACGAAACCGGAAGTCGGTAATTTACATACAGTGTGTTTGATGAGATCGGAACCGTGTATATTTTCCTTGAAACATAAGTCGGATATCGGGAATTCCAATAGTACGAGATCGGAAATCTGGCCTATGACTCAAGACGTGAAGTCGGGAATAGGATGAAATCGGAAATCGTTATGACATGAATGAACTCGGAACTCGTAAATAACCCCTTCTGTCCGATTTTCAAAGACGAAATCGGAAATCGGAATTAATCACCCTGGCTAAGTCGGAGCTCGGAAAACGGATGTTTCAACAATCACTTCAATATTTGTCAAACTTCACTTTCATCCTGGAAGCCATATCCTTAATCACTTCATCCTCATTGTCCATATTTTGAATCAACAAACATTCAATCCTCCACACTTGTTTGAAGTACAAATTGGATGTAGGATAAGATGATCCAGAAATTAGATTAGTGATCACATAAAAAGGGTGCAAAAATTCACACACTTTTTTTTTGCTCTTTTCCATTCTTCCTTAGAAGGGCAACACTTATTATAATTTGAATCATTCATGCCAAGATCCCAAAAAGCACGTTGATATGGAAGTACACTATCAAGCATCAAAAAAGTGGAGTTCGACCTAGTAGATACATCCAAACGCAAGCCAACAGAAGTGTTAATACCATCAATTTCTTTAATAATTTCTTTAAAAGTATTCATTCTTCCCTCTGACCCCTTGACATACTTGATACTCTCTCTAATTTTGTACAAAGCATCACTAGTAGCCTTCAAACCCTCTTGAACAATTAAGCTTAAAATATGAGCACAACACCGAATGTGAAAAAACTCACCATTACATAACAAACCATTATATAAGGAACGAATCCTCTCTTTCAACACTTCTTGCATGTTGTCATTAGAAGTTGCATTATCCAAAGTTAATGAAAAAACTTTTCGCTCAATACCCCACTCTTTCAAAAAACTTAACACAACCCTATATAATTCACGTCTAGTATATAGAGGAGGCATATGAAAAAAGTTTAGAATTTTGCTATTAAGCTTCCAATTTTCATCAATAAAATGGGATGTCAATGTAATATAGCCCTCAGTTGTGCAAGAAGTCCATACATCAAAAGTCAAACATACTCTACTTGGAATGCGAGACGACACTTGCTTCAGTTTTTCTTTTCACTCTCATACATATTAATCACATCCATAGTAACCATACATCTAGAATAAATCTTGGCTTCAGGATTTAGGCATTTCAACAATTCTCTCACCTTCCTATATTCAACAAAAGAAAATGGAAGATCATGCTCTGTGATAGCCATAGCAACTAAGTCACGCACAACTTTGTTATCAACTTTTCTAGATCTCAATCTTGTAGCTTGATCAAGCATTAATTTTCCAACTTCAGTATCAGAAAACCTAGGTAATTTCTCATATTTATTTACATGGCGTAGCAAAGTTGAAGTCCCATACTTATTACCACCATTAACATATTCTTTTTCACAAGCATTTCATTGTGCTCTTTCTTTCCCATCACTACCCATACCAATTTTATCAAAATATTTCCAAACATTTGATGAAAGGCCCCTAGTTCTCTTATTAGCTGTTTTAGATTCATCAGTAGGACCTTCAACAGTAGGGGCTGTAGGCCCACTACCACTACCAACATCTTGAACCTTTTAACTATCTTGATTCATGACATTTACTTCAACAGAAGAATCCACATTTGACATATCCATATCTAATTATCAAACTAAAACAATTACAATACAAAACAAAACATTTCAACTAAAAATCTCACAACTAAACCAAAGGCACAGGCATAACAAAGTTTACATCATAATTTTGAATTTGTTTGGCTTTTTTATCGATAATTGATTGAACAAAATGGCTCAAGACTTTCAAAAAGATAAGAGCAAAGGCTGTCAAAAAACAAAATAGTCTCAAAAGCAAGACATTAGTGTTAAAAACAGCACAAAACACCAATATCCCAAATCCTAAAATATATAATTAGTCACCAAAATCCCAAATCAGGAGCATAAATAAATGAAAAAGAAATTGTATCAAATCAATCAGAATATAACATCAACTATTCATGAAAGTAAAATCAATCATACAGTGTTTTTCTTTTTTTATATGTTCAATGAATCAATATAGAACTCCAACAAATTAATACATAGATACAACAATTACTCTGTCACTTTTGGAATATATGTTTTATAAAATTTATACTCATCAAATTAAAGGTGGAGAAACAACATGCTCTACATATTTGTAGACAAACATTATAGATTCCAAACCAAGCCAAAAAGAGTGATAGAGGTTAAAGAATCAACAAACCTCAGTTGAAGATTGATAGAGGGCTCGACCAAAAGAAAAAAGAGTGACAGAGGAAGGGCATCACAGAGCCAACAAAGGGGAGAGGGAGGGATGTCGGTGTTGGCATGTCACAGCTTGCAGAGGAAGAGGGACAATTGGCGGGTGTCACAGCTCACAGGCGGAAGAGAGAAGTGTAACACCCTCCATTATATAAGCCATGCTCAAGTCATAGAGTTATATTAAGAGGTTGTCACTGTACTAAGAGGATCTTTGAAATGTGGAAAATATAATACATGGCCCTTTAACTATACCCTTTTATTACTGAATAATAACTCATAAATTCCATCTCCAATATATAGAAAATAAAATAGTTACAAATTAAGAAACCTTAATAACTAATATTATATGCAGAAAACTGGCTCTACATTGCATCTGTCGCCCCTTTTAATCTTCAACCGGCTTCTATAGTCTTTCGGGCTGACGTAAGCCTGAGCCTTGCATGATGAACGCTTAGTATTCTGCCTTATTCTTAAGTTTTAGCCTATGATCTAGAATGTTTATGGAAAAAAGAACATACAGGCAAGCAGTGAGAACCTAAGGTCCTCAGTAGGTAAACTCGAACCATACAGTGTCATCATAAACATTCTAGCCGCTTCGGTTTTTTTTATAAAAACGTGAGCACATATACACAACTAGCGGTTCGGTTTTAAGTTGAAAACATCTTCCGCGAAGCGCATTATATTTTAACAATCACTTGTCACATTATATGTTAGACATAGAATTACAAATAGTATAATATGCTTTAGCAAGAAACATGATAGCATTATGACGTAACGAGATAATGGAAGATGCATATATAGATGCTCATACTTGATTGTATGCAAGTGCACTTGACTTAATTTGTATCTCTTTCTTTAATTTGCAACTTGATCTTATTCTTCTGTGCTTGGTTCCCCGAAGGTGAATGGCCTCTCTCACCCCTGGGTAATAGCCTACTTTTTAGGTCCGAGCTCGTCCCTATACATGAGTGACGGGTTTACTTTCCCTGACCCTCACACCGGTCTATTCCCCTTAAATCTGGTTGAGAGCTGCCCAAGTCTTAGACAGTACCGCTCTGGTCTATGCTAGCTGGGTCTATGCCATGCCTCACGTGGTAGATTGGTACGTCTTTCTTGCAAGTTCTCATAAATCTTATTCTTCTTTGAACATGATTATACATGCATATGCTACATGCTTTCATTCATATACTTCATATCATTCTTGCATATATGAATCTTATGAGCATGACATATAATGTTCATATCAGTCATATAATTCACGTATTTCTGCCAGAATTTTGACAGCATAACGGATCGAGTCCGCTTCCCCATGGATAGTGCCAGACAACCAGGACATCTTAATCAAATAGTAAACTCAATACAAAACATCATATTCATACCAAGAATATAACAATATTGATAGGTGCAAGATTTAGAATCTTAAGTATTAATCAATCTCGCAAGCTTCTAATTTCAATTAAAGTTCCCGAGTTTGACTTCCAATATTTAATGGATTCCGAGTCCTGACTTAGATGCATTATGGTCGGTCTCCCGAGATTATATAATTCCCGACTTCCGGAATTACACTTATAATGTCCATGTCTTGATTCTCGACTTCTGGGATCATGTATTCCATGTCTTAATTCCCGACTTCTGAGTTATGTATGTAGTGTCAATATCTCGATACCAATTTCCGTCTTTAACCCATAATTGGTCTTCCAAGACTTATGAATGTTTTCCTACGTCCCGCCTTCCAACATTAACCATACCCCGTCTTCCCAAATTTTTCAATTTACGACTTTTAACTATGTCCGACTAGTTTCCTATTTGCTCATTCCCGAGTTCCGGCATTAACTATCCCTGATCGGGTTTGCTATTTACTAAGTCCCGAGTTCAACGTTAAGTCACCCTTCCGAGTTCATCCTTAAGAGTTTAACCTTAAATATCCCTGACTTAGTCCTCTATTTGCTAAGTTTCGAGGTCAACCTAAAGTGTACCAGACCTAGCTCTCTATCTGCTAGATTTCCGAGTTCAACTTAAGTTCACTATTTTCCGAGTTCTGATGCGGATTAAACTTAATCTAGCTTTCACACGTCTCTAGCCTGAATTACACTCTTATAAGAGGAAATTCACCAAAAATAGAAATCTGGGTGGAATCATATGAAATTTATATCTCTCTAAAGCTAATAGAACAAGCTTTCGATTGAAGGAAGTTGCATATTATTTGGATGAGTATATTTTGAGATATAAGCCCCGAAACTTGACCTTCTTGAGTTATCCTGTTTTGGCCTGGTTTGGACATAGGGGCAATTTCCTCAAACCACCGGGAACAAATGGGATCATAACAAACTCGAAATTTCTTTATAGGATGTTCTCCTATGTGTAATCTTTCTAACAAAGTTGGTTTCACTCAATTTGGACTTGTATAGGGTGAGTTACACCCTTCTCAATTCACACTGCCTAAATGAAAGTCGAAATTCCTAGGTCAAATTTCAAAAATTCATATATCTCTCAATACTAATCCAATGGCCTTATATGATATATGTATGGAAAGCCCTAAATATTTAATTTCATATAAAAATAGATTCATGAAGTTTAAATGGCTGTAGGCAGAGCCATACACACTTTGTCAGACGGATCACGAGGAAAAACCCTACCAGCTTCATGAGTTTTCTCCTTCCTTCAAGTTCTTTCATACCAATTCTAAGTCTAATCATAGTATACATGCATAATCAACTATAATTCATTATCATCACTTCACATAATATCAGTATTATAAGATATACGAGACTCACACACAACTCCAAACCAAGGAAAATAAGAAGAGGATTAGGATTTCCTACCTTGTCTAGTTGAAATCTAGTTAGTTTGGTACCTTAGATGGAAGCAACCTTTGATGAGACTTGAAAGAGGGAATGAAGATGGAGTGAAGAGGAAAGTGAATAGAAGAGAAATGAAGAGAGTTCCAGCAGCTAGGTGGTCGAATGTTTCAAGGGGAGAAGGAAAGAAAAGGTGAAGATATTTTTGAAGCAACTTTACTTTGATTGGTGGACTTCACCTTATCTTCCAATTTGGCTTGGCTTCCCATCCTTCAATGACTGAACAAGGCACCATATAAAGAGGTGGTTTGGCTAAATCTTAGCCATTCATCCTAGGGCTCTCATAGTATAATTTCTATTGGTTCGGTTCCGATAGTTTAAAATACCGAATCTTTGCCGACTTTCTTCAAATCGGCAAAACTTTACTACATGTCTCCGAGGGAATTTCTACATCTCTATCCTAATTGTTCCTAAGCCTTATCCTTCTAATTAACATCTAATTAATATTTAATTTAACTTCTGATTGTCCTTACCTAACTATTGAAACTAAATAAATAGATTAACAGCGTAAATTAGACATTTACACAAATTCGGAGCCTTTTTGTTTTCTAATTTTTGTAGCCACTGGCATTTCTATAATTTTGAGCAAGTCTAGGGATGTCCCATGTCATTTCACACCAGACTGCCTCCATGGCTCAATCGGCAGAGATCTAAACTTCTACGGTTTCACCAATTCTACTTTGTTTAAAATCCCATCCTGCTAATTCGACAGGTGTGGGGACATAAAGGTCATTTCATGAAATGTCCTAGGGTTATTGTGGGAATAAGTCTTTAGGGTCAAAATATAATTTCTAAAAATGCTGGGCATCACTTAAATTAATGAAAGTTTACGGGGGCACCGTTGTTCTGTTCATGAAAGTAGAGATGTTACAAGAAGGACGTCGCAGCTCGCAGGGGAAGGGAGACAAATGTTGCAGCTCGCAAAGGGACAAGGATGGCGTCGCAACTTGCAAGGGGAGAGGGAGGGGCGGCGGTATAAGGGGTAGATTTAGGGCTTGAGATGAGTTTTGTGTGATTGTCTCTTGACTCTTGAGTAAAGTGAATGACAGAATGAGTGAGTCTGAGAGAGTAAGAGTGTTTGTGAAAAAAATGAAGCAAAGGCCAAGAAGGGAAGTAGGTCGCAGGTGGTGAGGTGAGTCAAGAGTGGGTCTGGGTAAATGGGCCTTAGGCTGAGCTCTCAACAAGGTAAAAAAAAAAGAAAGAAAAAAATATTCAAATGCGGGTTAGCAGGTTGGTCTGCGAACTCACGGGCTTAGCCCGTTTAACTCGCGGGCTAAACTGTGTAGGCTACAAAACCCGCAAAAAAAAATGGACTAATAAACGGGTGGTTAAAGTGGTGTGGATTGCAGATTCAATGGACCAACCCATAGATCGTGGCCCGTATACTTGGCTCTACAAGGTTGTATAAGTGAGATGATGGCGAAAGGAGGAAGTTATGAGAGGAATCAGGAATGGTGCTTGTTTATGGAGGTTACGTGGTGACTAGAGTGTTGGTAGTTAAGGTGTGGTGGGATAGTGGTTTGTAGGGTGACAAGAATGGTGGCATTTGGAAATTTGCAAGGTAGAAAGGAAGTGGTGTTTAGTTGTTTTATGGTTGATTAAATAAGGAAGGACGTGGTGTGAATGTTTGGTGGTATTAGGCTGTCACGACCCAACCCGGGCCATGACCGGCGCATAGGGACAAGTCCCCACGCAAGCCTTCCACCATAGAATTTTTATAAAAATTCAATAGAACCCCCTTTGTAATTAGGATATTTCCCAATTACAAAAGGTCACCTGCAACATTAGTAAACACACTCTTCCATCGGGGATCCAGGCATTCTCAGAATGCATCCCTCAGCACACAACAAAATTAATTACAAGCACATTATATATATATATATATATATATATATATATATATATATATATATATATATATATATATATATATATATTCATCCAAAATACATAACTTAATAATTTAGAAAACCAAATCCTTTTAAGAAATCCAACAACGTAGTATCAACATATGAAATACAACAGAATCAATATAATCAGGTCAAGACCGGACCCTGCATGTAGTACTATGGAGCTACATACTAAGATTACAACTGAAATAGAATTACAAATCAGGGCCCTTAATATTGAGGGCTCACCAAAATAAGAACCTAATGATGCTGAGCAAAAGAGTCGGCTCCCAAGCCTGAACCTGTATCTGAAAAGGGTATAATAACCACGGGGTGAGTTTTGAGAAACTCAGTGAGAGATAGAATATCCCTAACCCACATGAGACACTGTACAAACTTATAGATATTAAGGCAATACAATAATATGTATAACAAAACTAAAATAGAAATCTTAATCAAATATTATCCAAATTTTCCTTTCCAAAAATAAAGTCCATCTATTTCAGGATAATCCATCAAGAATCACACTTAGGTGGCCTTTCCTTCGTGTGAAACCCGTAATTAGGCACGCACCGCTCTTTCAGTGGTCGTGAATATTAGGCACGCACCACACTATATGTATGGCCGTGAATAACAGGCACGCACTACTCCCTTGAGTGGCCATAAAATCCAACATCCTAGGTGCACCCAGGGCTAACGCTTACTGCCGTTAGCCTACAGATCCTAGCCTAGACTTTCCCAAGTCTTTCTTTGCTATTATACAAAATATTTAATAAAGATTCTTATAAAATATACGAATATACCTTATATAAAACAATAAAATTGTAACTTCAAAGAAAATAAAGCTTTAACACTTTAATAAATAAAAAATTAACAAAAGTCCAAAGCTTTTATCCAAAAACCTTTCAAAACAAAGAAAATTTTCCAAAGTTTAATAGGAAACCAAGGTAATAAACATTTGCCACATTTTTCTTTTTGAAATCAAGTCATCGTCTCATGTGAACCAATAGAAATAGATAAGCTACCAAAATTTAAATTATATTACTAAGACATACCAAATCATTTGCATATGTATATATATATAGACAAAATACATTAAAACTAAGATATGGGTAAACTATCTATTCACAGACTTAATGCCAATAGCGAACTCCTAATCCCATAAATTCTGAGAGCCAAAGCCAGTCCTCTAGTGGTATATACTATCAATAATATGGCAATTTAATTCAAGGTCAGTCCCTTAGACTACGGATTAATCTACTTTACTCTCAGATATGAAAATTGTTAATTCTTCTAACCTAGGGTTCTCCAAGAACTCACTACAGAGGAAATAATTCATAATTCATAGGAAAGGAAGAGGAAAGGAGTTTGAAGATTACCTTTTTGAAGGGAGAATGGAAGAAGAAATCTTTAGGAGCCTTGGTGTCACCTCCTCCAAGCTCCAAGACCAAATGTGTTAATTTTTGGATGAGGGTATGATTTGAGATTAAAGAAAGAAATTGAGTTTAAGTGAATAGGAATGGTGTAATTTGATGAAAAGATGTGAAGGATTGGGTTTAAGAAGGAAGGGAGATATATTTTAGAGAGAAAGGAGAGAGTTTTGAGGGTAAAGAGAGAAAGAAAATCATGAAATGAGGGAAAGGGACGCATCTCGGCTTATATATTGACCTATGGTAATTGATTACCAAGGGCTGGTAATCGATTACCACGAAGACTTGGTAATCAATTACCAATTATGATAATCGATTACTACAGCCAAAGAGCTCATAATCGATTACCAATGCTGGTAATTGATTATCACAAACCCAGAAATGGTAATCGATTACCATCTTTGGTAATCGATTACCACGCAAAAAATTTCAATCCGTGGGCATACAGAGAGGATTGTAATCGATTACAGATCCTCTGTAATCAATTACCAACTCCAAAAACTTGGTTTCCTCCTTCTACAATCCTTTCCCAGGTCCAGGATATTGTACAAATTTATTTATATTTCTTAATTTTAAGTTAATGGGACATTAAATTTAAAACATAAATATAAATAAGGGAATACTCCCCATTTGGATTCAATAAAAATATCTAAAAATTCAAAATCTTTAGGAATCAAAATCCAACTTTTGGATTTTAGTACAATTCTCCAAAAACTTGCGCTTTTATGAACTTGAGGGTTGAAAATGAAGGGATTATCCATTCCCTAAGATTAATTAAAAATCCCTCTTCAACTCATTGATGCCTAGGGAACCATTACCGGGACTTTTGATCTTAAGAAAATGCCTCAAACCTATAGCCCTCCAAGGAGCCATAGGGTTCAGACTCAGAATTTTTCAGGTTCTGGTTTCGACAAGTAACTGCACTCAGGCTGGGGTGTTACATAGACGGTTGAGTTAGTAAAGGATAGAGGCTATGAGAGGAGCCATGGTTAGTTCAAGCTAAGCATGGTGGAAGGAAGAATAATAGTGATTTATGGTGGCTGACAAGGTTGAGAAAGGGGGCTATTTCGGTGGTGTTGATAAGTGTTTTTAAAAGGATTGTGTATTCTCAGTATTTTTCTGGATCATTTTCTAATATTTGCTAATGGTTGTTGCTAATTTTTAATTAGGGATTTATAATAGTTTTTGACCTAAAATATTATTAAATGCAAAATAAATTAATTTGATTATGATTTACAAAAATTTGAATTAATTGACAATGATTGAGAAAATTGATTTAATTTGATTAGATGATTGATGATTTGATTGATTAATTTTTTTAATCTTTTCTTTTAAAAAAAAAATTGGCTAAGATGGGTTACGAGACTTGGGCTAAAAAAATGGACCTTTTATGTATTTTTTTTCTTTTTCTATTTTTTTCCTTCTTTATTTTTTTATTTTTTATTTTTTTTAAAATGATTCAAATAAATTATGATGTTCATAGATAAAAAGGAAAATTTGAATGAGATAAAACCAATTTAAAATTAATATTTTCTAGAATTGGTTTTGGAGCAAAATTGGTTTAAATAAAAATTAGCTTTTTAAATATTTAGTTACTTATCAAACAGAGTTTATCAAAACCTAACCTTATTATACCTAAATATATATCTGGTTTTTCTGCTTTATCAAACATCTTGTTAGTTTTTAGCCTAGGATGTATCCTTATCTTATTACACTTAGCTATTAGGGGGTTGGAAAAGAAATTATGGTACCTATATCTTTCTTTGTCACAGTGTGGTCAATATGGGAGTTTAGAAACAAAGTTATCTTCCAGCAGGTGAATGTTAGCTGGACGTACTTCATGATACAGTTAAAAGCATGTTTGCAAAATTGCATGAGAGTGTAGCCACAGTAGCAGATGGATGCTACACACTTTACATGATGATTTGCAGTCTTTATTGTTCATTGTTTGCAACCTTGTTGATACTTGCAGCTCAGTGTGGGTCATTAGTATTTGCAAATTCTGGTTTTTTGTTAGTGGTGCACTTTATATTTTGTTGGCTAATTCATATTTTGGGGAGTCTAATGTACTTGGGCATTTCATCATACTTCTAGGCCTTTTTGTGACTCTGTCATTACTTGGTTACTAGTTTTCTTGTTATGACTCTAGCTTGTTTGCTCCTCAATTGATTCAGTTGAGTTTGAGCCTTTGAATAATACTTATAAAAAAAGAAAAATTAGATTATGGTTTGCCAATGTTGACTCTTTCATTTATGCTAAGGAAACTAGAACTTCAACTAAAATCTCCATGCTATGAGGTCTCACCTTTTAGTATAAGGTTAGGGTATGCTCACGACCATGTTTTAGAGTACCATAACACTAGGGATTAATGATTAATTTTTCTGGAATTTTTTTAGTCATAATTTTTTTGGGGATTTTAGTTATGCAATGGGGATTTGAAAACTAATTCTCTCCAATTTTTCTATCTTGTATAATTATTTTAATGGGAAAACATATATAAAAATTTGTAGATTTTAGTGTATTGATTAAGGAAGTGAATTACATTTCTCTATTTTTTTTATATGTCCATTTACTTGTGAGATCACCAGTAATCATATTGATATCTCTAAAAATTAACACTCAAATCCTCAGTAATATTATAGTGTGAAAATTTTCAGAAAGAATATTTTTAATCCATAATCAATACACTAAAATTTGCAAATATTAATACTTTAATCCCTAGTATGAAATAATAAATTTGTAGAAATAGAAGTTATTTTGTCTACAGTCACAAAATGAAATTCGCAAACATTAATTTACACTCCCCACTCACATCTTCATTCCAAAAAAATTACACCAATTAAGAGAATCTAATACTCATTGTATGCTTGGTGAAGATGGTAGACAAATCCCACCTTTGAGGCTTAATTATCTTGGAGAAGAAATGTAACGTCCTCCTTTGTACAATACTTTACTTAAGTTATAGTACCACACTCTGAAGTTGTTACTGTTACCTGAGCAGACCTTATTTGACAGTAACTTCAGCCGTCTTTGAATCTTCTCAAACTATCTAGAGATAATATGGAAACAGGAGTGAGAATTTTAAATTCTCAGTAGGATTCGCTAAGAAATTTCATACTGTGTCATTGTTATTATCTCCAGCTGCTTTGGATTATTATGAAAAAGGTGAGCATGTTATTTAGACTATTCAGTTTTATAGTTCAAAAATATATTATCCGAAGCAGAGTTCATTTTATTCAAGCACTTGAATCATATTGCAATTATATGATTAATTCCTGTTTCATAATAAGCATGGCAGTCACGACACTCACAAATATAGTAAATTTTAGCATAACAAGAATATCGGAATAATATATATATATATATATATATATATATATATATATATATATATATATATATATATATATATATATACACACACACACACACACACACAAAGACACTTATTTAACCTTCCTTTACTTTTCTATAACTCTCTTTCTTTACACACCTAGGCGTTACATATCGCCATCCTCAGAGTGTAGTTTTTCTTAATTTTCTTTACTTATCATGCACATTCCAGAGTATGATCGCCATGTCACATTCCTTAGGAAGTGCTCATCATGTCATATTCTAGAGAGCGATTGCCATGGCATATCCCATCGGGGTGTGATCATCATGTCACATTCCTTAAGATGTGATCATAATGCCATATTCCAGAATATGATCGCCATGTCATACCCCATCAGGGTGTGATCGCCATGTCACACTTCTTAGGAATATGGGACCTTTATCATATCATTTAACTGCCTTCACGAGGAGGGATCCAAATAACTGCCTCCGAGTGAAGGGATTCATCCTCACATATTTATATATCTCTTCCTTTGCATGCAAAGATGCCATCTTTCACAAAAGGAATCATGATCATATCATCATGCAATGTTTATATGCATTATAGTTCACTTACTTTCGAACACTCTTGCTTTTAGAATTTCATATTCATAACTTAAATGTTCATAACACAAGCTATCATAACTTCATATGCTTCTGCCGAAAATTCGGCAGCATGATGGATCAAGTCCGATCCCCTATGAATAGTACCAGTCAACCAAACAGTCATTCATACAGAAAAATCAATGTAATGTATAGATGTTCCAATAATCAAACAAAGTTTCATAACCTTGATCTTGAATTAGTTTTCTGCCACTTGCTGTTGATTCTACCCGGTTTTTGTAACTTAGGCTATAACATCCTCATATAACGTTATAGGAAATAATGAAAACATCCTTGGGTAAACTTTTATTATTTATAGCCTTGCCCCTGAATATTTTTAAAAATGACATTTAGGTCCCTAGATCAATAGAATTAGTAGAATAAGGTTTTAAACGAAGTAGAATCACGTAGCGAAAACGTAAAAACCTAAATCTCGGCTAATTAAGCTACGGAGGTATCCATATGTGAAATGACGTGGGATGCCCCTAGACTTGCCCATAATTATGAAAATGCCACTAGTTACAGAAACCAAACAGAAATTTATAAAGGATTTTCGAAAAAGCGAAAATATAACAATTCCAAAGAAACGATACAATTGATTTGCATTGTTAATCAATTTATTGGAAAAATAAGAGTAATTAGGGATGAATTAAAAATATTAGAGTTAAAGAAAATTTAGATTGTTATGTAAAAAATTATGAGAAATTATTTAGTATAACGTCCGGAATTATAATACGTTTAAATTATGATGTTAATCTATTAATATGACTTTATTGACTGTGTAGAATTAATTAGAAGTTAATTAAATATTGATTAGGAGTTAATTAAATTCTAATTAAATAGATTAGACTTGAGAAGATTAGAATAGAGATATAGAAAATATCACAAATTTACTTAGTAATGTTTTACTGATTTGGGGGAAATCGGTAAAGATTCGGTATTTTAAACTGCCGAAACTAAATCAAAGAATTACACATCAAAAACTCTAGGATAAGTGGCTAAAATTCAGCCACCATTTTCCACCAAAGTGGCAACAAGTTGCTGCCAAAGAATGGGGAAAAGTGGCTCAACAATCACCACAAACCCAACAACCAATCATGTGCCAAACTCCCAACTACTATATGTTATTAAATCTCAAAATTCCTCATTTTCCCCTCCTTTTTTTTGTGCATCAAGAGGGTTGAGCTCTCTCCCTCATATTACTTCCCCTTTTCATCCTCTTCCTCTTACTTCTTCATCCCACACCATTTCCCACACTTAAGGCTTCCATCTTCCAAGCTCAAAACTTAATTTTGAGATAGGATTCTTCAATTTCTTCTATCATTGGTACTATTGCGGCTGAGTAGAATTCTTATTCTTTCCATTTGATTGATGATATATGGTGTTTATATGAATTATTATGGCTGGATTAATGTATAAATGTTGAGTTTGGATAAGAACTTGGGTGAGAATTCAAAAAGGGATGCAAAATAGAAGCTGAAACCATTGAAAACCTTTCGGCGTCCGTATTGGGGGAGTGTACGACTCCGCCTATCGCTGTTTAAATTTGATGAAACTATTTTTACATTCAGGGATTTCCATACATATATAATATAAGGCCATTGGATTAGTATTGAGAGAGATATGAATTTTTGAAGTTTACCCTAGGATTCTAACCCTGATTCCGGGCAGACTGGATTTCGAGGGGTATAACTTGCCCTATACTCCTTCAAATTGAGTGAAACTATTTTTTTTAGAACATGCCATAAAAATTTTAGAACTTAAATTAATCTCTGTTGTTCCCAATAATTCGAGAAAGTTGCCCTAAGTCCAAACCCGGCCGAAATAGGGCAGTTCAGAAAGGTCAACTTTTGGGGCTTATAACTCAAGCCCTACTAACACAAATGAAATGGAACTTACTGTAAATGAAAGTTTGTCTTGTTAGCTTTAATATGACACCAATTTCATATGATTTGAACAGGTTTTCGATTTTTAGTGGAATTTTACTTTTAAGTGTGTAATTTTGGCTAGCTACAGGGCAGGCTGAGATAAAACTTAAATAACTTGAACTACATTTATCAAAATTAGATGGGACCAAAGAGGTTATAAAATAGACACATAACACTTCAACATATCCAAAATTCAGGTCTAAATGAGTTAAAATGAATTTAAGGCTTAATTTTTAAAAACGGGCAGAGTTGAATAATATGAGTAGGATTTCTAAAATTAAAGGATTTGGCACCTTACAGCATATATGAGTTCAACTAAAGTCTAAGTGTTGCAATTCCATGTTGGTGCTTGAAAGATTAATGCATTATATTTGATCTCTTACTGTGATTGACTATCTGCTGAAATTGTCACTATTCATGGAAAAACAAATTTGATCCGTTATGCTGCCGAATTTTTGGTAGAATTGTAAGAAGGTTATGAGCATTTATATGTTATGAATATGCATGTTGAAGGAAATCATGTAAGCAACGATATATGAAAGTAAGTGATGAAGCATATGCATGAGTGCATTTAGCATGTCTATGCATGATTATGTATGAGAATGAAAGGATATAAACATATTAAATGTGGATACCTTCACCTGGAGGCAGTTATGAGATCCCTCCTTGTGAAGGCAGTTAAATAAGATAAGATTGGGTCTCTTCACTTTGAGGCAGTTATTTGGGTTCCTCTAGGTGAAGGCAGTTAAAAGATAAAGATGTGGGTCCTTTCACTTGGAGGCAATTGCACATTGGGTCCCTCCTTGTGAAGATAGCTAAAACTTTTGGGTCCCTCTATGTTGGAGGCAGATGGCCAACTGAGTCCCTTCGACCTAGAGGCACATGGGTCCCCTTGCAAGTCAATACTGTGGACGACGGTCACGAGTTGAGCTCACTCCTAAATCAGACTACCTAAGGGCAGTAAAGAGTAAAGATTAAAACATATGCAAGCACCCTAACGACGGCGATACGCAATGCCTAGGTGTGCCAAGAAAAGAAGGCAAAGCAAGTTAAAAAAAAACACCAGTGCATTTGCATGAATTCAAGTATAAGTATGAATTCAAGTATAAAAATCGAAAATTAGTTAAAATCATATGAAATTTGTATCATATTAAAGCTAACGGGACAATATTTCATTTACAAGAAGTCCCATTTCATTTTCTTGAGTAGAGCTTAATCTATAACTCCGAAATTTGACTCATCTAGACTGCCCTGTTTTAGCCCGGTTTGGACTTAGGGCGACTTCCTTGAACTACCGGGAGCAATTGGGATCGAATCTAACTCGAAAATTTTTATGGGACTTTTATCTATGTCTTAACTTTCTAATAAAATTGGTTTCACTCAATTTGAAAGAGTATAGGGCAAGTTATGCCCCTCGAATTCCAGTCTACTTAGAATCAGGGTTAGAATTCTAGGATAAACTTCAAAAATTCATATCTCACTCAATACTAATCCACCTTATAATTTATATGGTTGGAAAGCCCTAGATGTCTAGTTTCATAAAAAAATAATTTCATTATATTTAAACGGTCATAGGCGAGTCAGTACACTCCACTGCATTTGATCATTGTAGGGTTTCTCACCTAGACAGTATCCTGATTCTCCACTTCTTCTAGTTTTCTCCTTCTAAATTCCAACTCAAGATTTCATGATCATCCAACCATAAACCATCAAATACATCCAATATATCACCAAATAAATGAAGCAAATTAGAATTTCAAATAGCCACAATCCGTAGAAATCAAGAACAAAAGTTGAATCCTACCTCAAATTAATGTAGAAACTAGCTAGATTTGAGTTTTGAGTGCAAGGGGTTGATGGAGGTTGAAGATGGAAGAAGAAGAAGATGGAATGTATGAAGAAATAATGGGGGAAACCTCTGCTGAATGGGGAGCATGAAATTGCTATGGGAGAGAAGGTGAGTTAGGTTAGTTTTGAATTTAAAAAGTGAAAGCGACATAGGTGGTGGTAGGTGGAACTCGTGGTGTTGCTAAAGCTTGAGTGGCTTCCATTCTTATGGCTGAAATAGTGCCACTTTTAGGGTGTTTGTGGCTAAGTTCTAGCCACTAAATTTAGGGTTTTCAATGTGTAATTCTATTGATTCGGTTCCAACAGTTACCGAATCTTTACCGATTTCCTTCAAACCGGCAAAATATTACTAAATTGTTTTCTAAGAGTTTCTATATATCTATTTTAATTCTTCTTAATCCTTATCTCTCTAATTAACTTCTAATCAACTCCTAGTTAACCTTTAATTAACCTTTCATTAACTTCTAATTAATTCTACACATTCAATAAAGTCAGATAAATCCATTAATAACGTATATTAAACTTAGCGTAATTCCGAACATTATACTAAATAATTTCTCATAGTCTTTTACACAACAATCTAAATTTCCTTTTGCTCTAGTATTTATAATTCATCCCTAATTACTCTTATTTTTCTAATAAATTGATTAACAGCACAAATCAATTGCAATGTTTATTTGGGATTGTTATCTTTTCGCTTTTTCGTAAATCCTTTAATATTTTTTATTTGGTTTCCGTTACTAATGGTATTTTCGTAATTATGGGCAAGTATAGGGGCATCCCATGTCATTTCACATGTGGAAACCTCTGTGGCCCAATTGGCCAAGAATTGAGTTTCTACGTTTCTGCTATGTGGTTTTGCTTCGTTTAAAATCTTATTCTGCTAATTCTATTAATCTAGGGATCTAAATGTCATTTTCTAAAAAATTAGGGATAATTATGGAAAAAAATCTTTAGGAGTCAATATGTAATTACTAAAAATTCTGAGCAAAGCTGCAATTACCAAAAGATTACACAGGGGCATTCTTTTTCATTTCTTAATTAGATGTATCTCTTTAATTAAACAAAATAATTCAATCAACAGTGCTAATTAGAAGTACTATTTCTTCATAATATTACAAGAAATCTTCATCTCATATCCAAACCAAGCCAATCGAGCACCCTGAAATTCCCTGATAAGCGTATTTTGGGAACTAACTACCACCCTGCACCTACACTAACAAGGTTAATTATTATTGTTATTATTTTCTTAACCATTGTTTTCTCATTTTGCTACGGGGAAATGTCCCTAGTTTGCTCCCGAAACAATTCACTTTATGCTTTGGGGTCATATCTACGTGCAGATGGCAACTCATCATTGCCAAAACCAGTGCTATATCTTATGTGCGTTGTTTTTCATTTTTTTTTATTGGCTTGAAATTGAATAAAAAGATGGGTTAAAAAGAAAGAATAAAGCAAACGCTGGCACATTATCTCATTATTCAATCATTGCCAAAAGGACCATTCCATTCTTGTTACACATTGATATGAATTGTTTAACTACGGCTTTTCAGTAATCTTCAAGCCTAAACTAAAAACAATGATAGCCCCTTTCTTTTTCTCCTAACAGCAATGACTTTTGGCTTAAATGTTTATTACACACGCCATATCTGCTTACCTCGTATCCTTGTTTTTTACCGTACAACTCTCTGCCCCTCTTCTTAAGCAAAAAAAAGGTTATAGTATCAAAACATGCTATTTCTTTTTCTTTTCAGGTAAGTAAAGTAATGACAAGTACCCAAAATTTTTTGTCTGAAGTACCCTAATGTGGACTAATACTTATGGATGGGGCAACTCAAAATAATGTGTTATAAATCTCACATAAATTACTGTTTTACAAATTGTTTAGCTTAAAAAATAAAAAAACCTCAATAGAGTTATGCACAAGTACTAATTATAGACATTAAAATACGTGCTAGTATGTATTTTTTTATTTATTGAAAATTGAGACTGAAAATCAACTATTGTCGATCTGTTTTGTTCTTTGTTAAAAAATTTAATTGAGAATAACTACGCATTGTAACTTTTTATACTAAATAATTATGCAGGCAGTTAAATTTATATAAAAATAATATTCAATTAAATATAAACAGTGACTATTGAGAGTATTAATCTTAATGCTTTGCTTATTATTGGGTCGACAAAACAATAAGATTTGCCACGAGTGTATTAGGTGGTTGCCAACTGTATAATAATATGCGCTACGGGGTCCAACATCCGTGATTTTGATAAATACCAACGACGGTTGCGCGGGTTTATAGTTACTAATCTCACACGCACTTCGCTGTTTCTCTCTCTCTCTCTCTCTCTCTCTACCTCTTTCTCTCTCTCTAGAATCTGCATCACAAATCACAAATCACAAATCACAACTCTCGGAGTCTGCTAAATGACCAAACATTTCCTCGCTATGAATCTGAAAAATGCCAGCCACAATATGTGACGTGATCCAAAACAGCAACATTTGTCTCACCAGGTTTGTATCATATATAGCTCCTTTTCTTGTCGGTCTGAAACTTAGCAGTACACATGGATTTCGTCTTGGTCACTGGCTAATGTGTGTTAGGTAGGTTTTGGGTACGGTAATAATAATCAAATTATTATATAGTTTTGACTTGGCTGAATTGGTAATACATGTGGTGATGGAGGTGGTGGTGCCTTTGCTAATGAGAAGCAGATCATTTAATCACAGATGGGGAAAAAAGGAGGTAGCTGGTTTACGTCGGTGAAGAAAGTTTTCAAGTCATCTTCTAAAAATTTGCTACCAGCTCCAGTGCCGGAGAAAAAGGTGTGATCCATTGTTCTGTTCTTATCTTGTTTTCAAATGTTACAATTCTTCTTCCTCTTAAGAGTGTGCTCTGTTATAATTCTTTTCGTTTCGAAAGAATTATTACCAGCAGTTATTTACCTTTTTCTTTACTTTCTTTTTTTTTTTTTTTCATGAAATTCTGTTTTCTAACTTATAGTTTTCATTTAGATTGATGTTTCAACAATATAACCAAAATGCTCATACAACTTCAATCAAATTCTTCATTTGTATTGTGAATTGTGTCATTTACTCTCTTTGGAAAGCTTAACCAGTTTAGCACTGCAGTTAGCTATGTATTCGACAGCTAATTTTTTCTCTTTTTTTTTTAATCCTGAACATTTCCACCCTGTACGCAGTAAGTAGAAAATCGGTATCGATACCACTTGAGGCTGATCAAGAGATTTTTTTTTAATATATATTTCTGAATTAAAAAACAACTTTAATTATGCATTATTTCATTAATCTCTTAAGTTATTAGACTAATGGTAAGAGATTTAAATAAATTACATAAGATTATAGGTTCAAATTTTATTGCCACTAATATACTAAAAAAGTTAATCATTGATTCAAGTCAAAATTCTTAAATTAGTTAGGGACTTTCCCCAATTCCTAAATCTCAAACCCAAAAGGAAGCAGGAACTTGATATGATATCTACGGCATAAATAATGCTGTCATCATAATCTATGGGATTCCATATTTCTGCTCTCCCAGTTAAGACTTGTCATAAATAAAATTATGGATTATTTTAAAAAAAATTAGTTTGAAAAGAAATATAAGTAATATGGGACAAAATTTTGCTGCTCAGTTCCATGTCCCTCTGCTGAAACTCTAAGTGGGGAACAAGGAAAGTGATAGAAAATAAGATTGATTGAATATTTCAATCCCTATTAATGGAAAAATTAGGGGATATTTATGGAATATAGGTGAATTATACTCTATTTAATAATAAAATAATATTTTAAATAAATATGTGATTTATTGACATATTATTTTATTATTAGATGAAATATAATTCTACCTAATAATTCATGTGCATCTAATAATTAATCCTATTTATTTATGCCTTACACATTAAATGCTTAAACCGCCCCCATATCTACATTTAAATTTTGCTTTATTTTATCCCAACGAAACATACCCTAAGACAACAGCAATTTATTAATTCCTGTAATGTTGTTCTTGTCTTTTATGCGCTCCCCCACACTAATGATGAGTTTCCTGACCCTCTCTCTGTTTTCAGAACCTCAACCCAATGCAATATGTAAATTATGTGCGTATATGGTCCCCTATAATGTCAACGTGTGCCAAAATTAATATGATAGTTTACGTGTCACATAGTTATCATACTACACAGCCCATCACATCATTCATCTTCTTGAGCATCATGTGCTTCCTAAGTTAGATCCTCATCCCCATAACCGAAATAAAAAAAACACTCTTCATGTTGTTCATTATGTAATTGTTCCAAATGACTGCTAATTATCAGGTCTTGGGATCTGCTTGGTGTTTTTTTTTTTTTTTTGCCACTTTCAGAAGGACAACACAGGAAAGAAATTGCAGCATGAAGTGCCAGAAGTGGTGCCTGTTGAGCGTTTTCCAGCAGAGAGTTCTCCAGATGTGACCATTGAGGAGAGTACCACATCAACGCCTGTGGCTGAAGATAGGGACCATGCCATTGCCGTAGCAGCGGCAACTGCCGCAGCTGCCGAAGCTGCGGTGGCAGCTGCTCAGGCTGCTGCTAGAGTTGTGAGATTGGCAGGTTATGGACGCCACTCTAAGGAAGAAAGAGCAGCAACACTCATTCAATCATACTACAGGGGATACCTAGTATGACCTCATTTGCCTTTCTTTCTTAAGCTAAAACTTCATCAATTATTGTTGATTTCCTTTTTTGTTTTTTTTTTTTTTTTGGGGTACAAATAGAAATGCCTTCGATGTTTGAAAATTATGATCTCATCAATTTAACTGAGGAGTCCTTTGGTTCGGTATAGGCCATAAATATTGCCACCGACTCACAAAAGTTTCACATTCATATGCCTTAATGATGCAGGAGTGGCAGTTACTTGCAGTTCCAAAATAAATGAGTTTTCTCATTAATAAAAAAAAAAAAAGAGTTTTCTCAACCAGTTGCCTTAGGGAGTTGGTTAAGAAGTTAAAAGTGAAAAGATTTTGATTAAAAAGTAGGGTTTGTTTAGTATTTTGGGAAGAAAATAGTAAAAATAATAAAATAATAATTTTTTATTATTTTTTTATAAAATTCTAAAAATAGAAAACATAAAAAATAAAAACAGAAATTAAATAAACCCTAAGATTTTTAAATTTTTAATATTTTCAATGCATTGAAAACTTCAAAATTTATTCATTCTGGGTTCTTTGATTGCTACCATGAAGTTACTAGTTAGAAGAACCCAAATAAAATTTATTTTTTTATAACCAACAAATTTGTAGCTCAATTGGCTTAATTGATCAACCTATCTTCTCATCTATAAAATAAAAAAAAAAATTTAAAATTTTATATATTTGTTTAATTTTAATATAGAATTTAATTTAAATATATTGACAGTGTAAAACACTGTCAACCAATAGAAATAATGAAAAATGCCAACTTACATAAATAATTATCCATTATAACGAGAGACCCACCATGATTTCTCACTTTTTTCTATTTCTATTGGTTGACAGTATAAAGTAGTTTTACACTGTCAGTGCATACCAATTAAACTCTTTAATATATTAAGAAACACAAAAAATTTGCTAAAAAATTAGCAACTTTGTTGAAATTTAGTTATTAGAAAAATATGATATGATTAATGATCTTTTTATATAAATAGCAGGGTATGCCATTTTATTTTATCGAACATTTTTTTTTTTTTTGGGTCATCAAAAGTTCTAACTATATTTTTCTGCCCATATAACATTACTGAAAAAAAGATATTTGTATTCTAATTCTATGCCCGACTTTCCATGGGATGGATAATAAAAGCAAGAGGGGTCCCAATAACGGTAAGTACTAGCTGCATGAACGCTAATTGTTGTTAATTATACATAGAAATTTAGTTAGTTGTGGTTATCCGTCAATTAGTTGTACCGACTTCTACATATCTGCCTCAGGTGTCCTCCTTTAACTATGAGCAGATGCTAGTATCAATGCCTTCAAACCTGCTTGCAATTTGTTTGGCCCTTTGCTTCAAGGCAGCATTGTCAACATTTTCTTTTCCCTTTTTTAAAAAAAGAAAAAAGAAAAAAAAACTTATATGCAAATCTTATCCCTTGAAATGCTATCCTAATTATGTTGAAACAATTTATGGCTTCAAAGTAAATGCTTCCAAGCGGTATTAATTGGTCAATTTTTATTTGATATTGACTGTTAAATTCTGCAGGCTCGACGTGCACTGCGTGCATTGAAGGGATTAGTGAGGCTGCAAGCGCTAGTGAGGGGACACAATGTGCGCAAGCAAGCGCAGATGACAATGCGCTGCATGCAAGCATTAGTGCGGGTGCAAGCAAGAGTAAGAGCTCGAAGGCTCCAACTGACACACGAGAAGCATCAGAAGACGGTGGCAGAAGAGCATGAGCAAATAGAGGTTGAGAAGCAGGTGCCACCTAAGCCTATGAGCCCCATGAGAAAGTTGGATGCCAATGGTTGGGACAGTAGGCGTCAGAGTAGCCAGAAGGTTAAGGAAAACGATTTGAGGAAACATGAAGCTGCAGTGAAGAGGGAGAGAGCTCTTGCGTACGCTTTCAACTGCCAGCAGGTTAGTTCACTGTCTTTCTTAGCTGCATCAATTTTGGATACACTATTTTGGCACTAGAAAAAATTATATATTAATAATTGAGAATATTGGTTATGATACTAGTAAATCTGTATCTGTATGTTAAAAAACAAAAATCTGTATCTGAAAATCATATGTTAATAACTTGATATTTATTTAAGTTATTTTATTAGTGAATATATTAACACATGATTTCTTGCTAATAAATTTACCAAGAATGCAATTAAAATTCTTACTTATTGATACTCGTGTCAATATAATGTATCCAAAATTGATGTGCAAATATTATTAATGTATATCTTTACAATGTGTGTACCTACAATGCTTTAGTGTTTTTCCTATTTCATCTATATATAACAAAAGAGCATGTAATTAATGTGACATTCGTAAACTATTTTATTTGAATCTGGGATGTCTCATATTTGACTCTCATCCCTTCTCTCAAAGATATCTTCTAGAAATAATTTTTAGTTTCACTGTATTCAATAAAAAAAAAAAAAAAGAAGAAGAAGCCTGTTTTACAGTTACACAGCACAACACTCTAATCCATGCAGAAATATTTGTTCAATTCCTGCACAGAAACCCTCACATTTGTGTGGTTCTTCGGGCTCCCAAAAATAACAACCAATAATCATTATGGAGACGAAATAAACATTGTCTTCATTTTAATTCTGAAACCATTATATTCACCAGAAAAATTCCGAAACCATGCTGTTTGCAGGAACAGCAACAGCAGAAGCAATATCTGCAGACAGACCCGAATAGTGATGACCTAGGAGCTTATTATCCAAATGAGCGTGAGAAAGCCCAATGGGGTTGGAACTGGTTGGAGCGTTGGATGTCATCTCAACCATACCATGTTCGGCACACGGGGCCGCGTGAGACCCCTTATATGAATCTTGCTTCAACTACCTCGACCACCACAGATAACATGTCTGAGAAGACCGTAGAAATGGACAAGGTTGCAACTCCAGGCCCAAGCAATGTCAACATGGGCCTCATGAACCAAGACTTTCTTGACTCAAGCCCAACTCCGAGTAGACAATATCTGAGACCGCCCAGCCCAGGTAGACCCAGCTATATGGCACCAACCCAATCTGCAAAGGCCAAGGCTCGGGGTCAAGGCCCAAGCAAGCCACGAGCATCACCTGGGCCACAGTGGAACTCATCGACGAAGGGAGCTTCTGTTACTGGGTCAGGCTGTGACTCCTCAAGCTCAGGTGGAGCAACTGGTTACCAATATATCAGGAGCCCAAGCCCAAAAATTAATGGGTTTCGTCCACAGTCTAGAAGGATTGTGGGTAGCAGCCCGGAGTACATTGAGGATTGGGCCCTTCCACTTGGAGCCCATGGTTGGGCATAATTGGATTAATTTGCTTTCTTTTTATGAGAAAAATTCAAATCATAATAATTATTGTAATAGATTGTACTGTGAGATATGCATAAAAGAGTGTACTGTGAGATTGATCGTCTGGCATGAAGTGGTATTTATGCACATTTTAATAATATCGTTCATGACATGAACAACGATTTTTGAGATTGTAATATCTTGTAAGCACATTTTTTATATTGTTTGTGTTATCGTGTAATAGTTTCTGAGTAAATTTTATATTTTTTTTATAAAGTGTTCTATAATGCTAATGAATTACATTTCATTATACTAGTTACTTGATAGGCACTATTTTAATTTAAATTTTAACATGTGTTTTATTTTTATGCATTGATAATATAAAATTTTTTTTATATTGATATTCAATCAGATATTTATATTTGTAAGACTTTTAAAAGGCATTTGGTATAGAAAATTTATCTGGATTATTGGTAATATTACTTTAAATTGCTTGAACTCACTATGGTACCTTGTATAGTTGAGCTACATTACTGATAATCCAGATTTCTAAGATAATTCACATTACCTTCAAAGTGGCAATGTAGATTGCCCCAATGGAGGTGTCTATATAGATTATCACCCACGTGGGAATCTTTTAATTATTATTATTATTATTATTAGGTTTAATTATTTTACAGATTTCTATAGTTTCACTCAATTTTTAATTTAATCTCTATAGTTTAAAAATATATAATTATATCCATATATTATATAAAATTTTTCAATTCGGTGCCTAAAGGTAACAAATATTACAAAAAAAATAGAATATTCCATAAATATTCCGTCTCTATCTCCTTCTATATCCTCTATCCACCTTCCCCAACCACCCACCACCCAAACTAAGCCCAAACCACCATAGTCACCAAAACCATCAAACTGCCAAACCGCCACGACATGGTGCAAGGGACGTGTAACGTCCCGAATCACAGTATGCTTAATTTAGGTTATTAATCGATTTATTCGATTTTAACAATTATAAAAGAGTAATTAGAAGTTAATTATAGAGATTTGGGGTTAGGAGAAATTTAGATAAACATGTAGAAAAATCTTAACAAAATTGTTAGTAAAAGTTTGCCGGTTTGAGAAAAATTGGTTAATTAAAATTCGGTATTTTAAATTATTAGAACGGAATTAGTCAAATTTTATACTGCAAAACCCTAAATTTGATGGTTGAAATTCAGCTACCATCATCACCTATTTAGTGCCCTATTCAGCCGCAAGAATGAATTGGCCAAATGAGCACCACACGAACACCAATAAATCAAAATCCAAGATTTCAATTACCAAAGCTTCAATTAGATGCCCTTTTCTGCTACTTTCTCTCCATATTCTCTTCTTCCATTTCATCTTATTTCATTCTACCTTCAAACCTTAGTCACTTCCTCCATTAAAAGAAACCAAAATCTAGCTAGTTTTGCATCAAATTGGAGATAGGATTCACTCTATCTCATGGTTTCTTTTATGTTGTGGTTAATAACGGTTTTAGTTTCAATCTTTTATTAGATGATATATTGTGTTTATGTAATGTTTTATGGCTAGTTAGCATAAAATTATTGGGTTTGGATTGAAGCTTGAATGAAAAACAAAAGGAGTAGCAAAATAGAATCTGAATCAAGTGAAAACCATATAGTCTTTGTATTTATGAAGCATACGACTTCACACACAGTCATCAAAATTAGAAGAAACTAATTTTAAATGAAACAATACATTTAGAGCTTTCTAGCCATATAATTATAAGGCATTGAATTAGTATTGAGTAAGATATGATTTTTTAAAGTTTAGCCTAGATTTCTACCTTTGGACTTGACTAGAGTGGATTGTGCAGGGCATAACTTACCCTATACAACTTCAATTTAAGTGAAACAAATTTTTTCAGAAAACTTACACATGGAGAAACATGCCATAAAAATTTCAGAGTCAAATTCAATCTTTGTTGCTCCCAGTAATTCATCAAAATGGCCCCATGTCTTGACTGGACAAAGACAGGGCAAACCAATTTCACTAACTTTCCAAGCTTATAACTTGAGTTATGCTCATTTAAAATAAATGAAACTTATTGGAAATGAAAGATGGTTCTATTAGCTTTACAATGAAATAAGATTCATTCAAATCCAATAATATTTCTATTTTTAGCAAATTTTTACATTTTAGACCCCTGCTCTATCTAATATAGGGTAGACCTATGTAAACTCCCAATATCTTAAGTTATACGTATCAAAATTGAATGGGACCAAAGAGTTTAAAAACTAGACAAATAACACTTCAACCTAGTAAAAATTTAGAATTTAATAACTTAAGTAGTAATTATGGCATAAGACACAAAAACGGGCAGATTTAAGTGATATGAGGAGAATTGCTAATTAGGTAATTGGCTACCTTAATGCATGAGTAAGTTGCAGTTAGTGTTAGATATTGCAAACCTATGACAATATTGCAGGATTAATGTGTGATGTTTGTTCTACTGTTGTGACTGATTTTCTAGTAAGCTGGTACTATTCACGGGGAAGCGGACTTGATCCGTGATGCTGCTGAATTTTTGGCAGAAGCATATGAATGATACATCATGAATATGCTTCCTCTAACATATGCATTCATGATTTTATGATTAAAGATATAATAATAATTCTATGTTACTTGGCCCAGTCCCTGAACAAATTTAAGGGGAAGAAGTCGATGGGAGCGTTGAAAAAAGTAAACTCGGCAATCCTGTATAGGAATGAGCTTAGTCCTGAAAAGCAGATTATTACCTAGAGGGGAGAGGGACCATTCACTTCCAGAGGACCAAGTACAGGTGAAAGATAAGTAAAAGGGAGCAGTGAGGAACACTCAACTGCAGACCGATGTACGCACCCTATGGACGACGATACATAATGCCTAAGTGTGCTAAGGAAAGAAAGTGAAAAAAGTTAAAAGAGGCAAAGACATTTATACCAAGAAGTCATATGCATTCATTCATGCATGAAAATCAACTGTGCCTTATTTTATTATGAATATATGCATCTTATTCAATTATCCTTCATGCTATTTAACAAGTGTATAAATAAAATGAACTCTTCTTCGAATAATATGTTTTCGAATTATAAAATTGAACAATTTATATAACATGTTCGCCTTTTTCATAATAAACCGAAGCAACTGGAAATAATAGCAATGACACGGTATTCGATAGTCTAAGGAATCATACTGAGAATTTAAAATTCTCACTCCTATGTATATTTTAGTATTATCTTCAGATATTTCAGGAAAGCTAGAAGATAAGCATACCGGGCAGAGTTAGGAAGTTTGAAGACAACCGAAGAGCACTGTCACACAAGGTCCGTTGAAGTAACAGTGACAACTCCTGAGGGTGGTACTATGACTTAAGCATGGTACTGTACTTGAGAGGGTGTTACAGGATGCGAAGGAGGGTCGCGATGTAACACCCGAAAAATTTTAATCTAATTAAGTGTGATTTAGAAGTAATTAAGCTTGAGGAAATTATATTAGAATCATAAGAAACCACGTAGGAAAATTTTTCTAGAACCAGTTTACCAATTTAAGAGGAATCGATAAGATTTCAGTATTTTAAATTGTCAAAAACGGATTAATAGAACTTATAGGATGAATGCCCTAGGATGAATGGTCAGGATTTAGCCAAATTACCCCCTCTTATGGCGCCACTTTCAGCCATAGATGACAGCCCAAAAATCAAATTGAAATGGGAAACACAAATCCACCAATCAACTTCAACTTGCATGAGAAGTTTTCTTCTTTTCCTTTTCTGCCCTCCCAAGTTCAGCCCTTTATGTGTGCTGACCCCTCTCCATTCTTCTCTCCTTCATCCCATCTCATCCCACCTTATCTCCCACAAACCTTCAAGTCACAACAAGATTTCTCCAACTCAAGCTTAAATCTAGCAAGAAATCACACCTACAAAAGGTAGGAATCCTACTCCTCTTCTTATTTTCTTTGGTTTGGAGTTGTGTGTGAGTCTTGTATACTTTGTGCTATTAATGATATGTGAAGTGATGATGATGAATTATAGTTGATTATACATGTATGTCATGATTAGAATTAGACTTGGTATGAAAGAACTTGAAGGAAGGAGAAAACTTATGAAGCTGGTTGGGTTTTTCCTCGGCAGTCCATACGGCGGAGAGTACGGCTCCGCCTATAGTCATTTAAACTCCATGAATCTATTTTTATATGAAACTAGACCTTCAGGGCTTTCCATAAATATATAATATAAGGCCATTGGATTAGTATTGAGAGATATGAATTTTTAAAGTTTGATCTAGGAATCAAGACTTTCATTCGGGCAGTATGAATTAAAAAGGGTGTAACTCACCCTATATAACTCTAAATTGAGTGAAACGAACTTTGTTAGAAAGCTTACACATAAGAGAACATCCTATAGAGAAATTCTGAGTTTGTTACAATCCCATTGTTTCCCAGTGAGTCAAGAAAGTTACCCTATGTCCAAACGAGCCCAAAATAAGGTAGTTCAGGAAGGTCGAGTTTCAAGGCTTATATCTCAAAATATACTTATTCAAATGATGTGCAACTTGCTTGACTTGAAAGCTTACCCTGTTAGCTTTATAGAGATATAAATTTCATATGATTCCACCTAGATTTCTATTTTTGGTGAATTTTCTCTTATAAGAGTGTAATTCGGGCTAGAGGCATGGGTGAAAACTAGATCAAGTTTAATCCGTATCAGAACTCGGGAATTAGTGAACTTAAGTTGAACTCGGAGATGTTAAACTCAGAAATCTAGCAGATAAAGAGCTAGGTCCGGTATACTTTAGGTTGACCTCAGAACTTAGTAGACAGAGGACTAAGTCGGGAATATTTAAGGTTGAACTCTTAACGTTGAACTCAGGGTTTAGTAAATAGCAAACCCGAGTGAGGTATAATTAATACCGGAACTCGGGAATTGGTAAATAGCAAACTCGATCAGGAAGGGTTAATGTTGGAACTCGAAACTAAGGAAACATTCATAAAAGTGTTGAGAGACTGATTGTGGCTTAAGGTCGGATGTTGGAAATCACTTGAAATCTAGAGTCAAGGACGAGAATATGGAATCTAAGATAGTTAAACCCGGAAGTCTAGAGTCTTCAATACAACCCCGGAAGTCGGGAATAAAACCATGAACCCGGAAGTCGGGAATCAGGACATTGACCTCACATATGATACTAATATGATCTTGGAACTCATAAATCGGGAACATCAGTAGAAGTTAAAAGCTTGCGAGACAACTTGAGGCTTAAGACTATAGAATTTGCACCTATTGCTATTGTCATCTTCTTAGCATGATTACACTGTCTTATCCTGGGTTTGCTGTCAGATCTAAATATGATATGAGGTATATTAAGATGAAAACTGAAGTATATATATGAGTACATTCAGCATGTCCATGCATGATTATGTATGAAAATGAAATAATATAAACATATTAAATGTGAATCCCTTCACCTGGAGGCAGTTATGAGATCCCTCCTTATGAAGGCAGTTAAAACTATGAGATCCCTCTACCTTAGAGGCACGTGATCAGATGAGATCCCTCAATTCTTGAGGCACGTGACTAGAAGAGATCCCTCCAAGACTAGAGGCACATGGGTCCCCTTGTGGGTTAGTTTGTGTAATAATGGTCATAAGTTGAGCTGACGAGCTCACTCCCAGATCAAACTATCCAAGAGCAGTGAATAATAAAGATTTAACATATGTAGACACCCTAGAGATGATGATACGTAACGCCTAGGTATGCCATATGAATTCAAGATGAGTAATGCTACACTTGAGGATGGCGATACATAACGCTCAAGTGTAGGCAGATGAAGACACCCTAGGGATGGTGATACGTAATGCCTAGGTGTGTCGAATGAAAGAAAAGTAAATTTTATATGATTGTATAAATTCAAAGGCATGTGTAGAGGTTATATCTCCAGTATAATAATGCTATCGTATTTTAATATGTTGTAGTTATTATTATTATTAGTATAACTCATAACTCATGAATTGAATTTGTATAGGCTCTCCCAAATGCCAAGTGTATGAGTAAAATAAACTTTGCTTCGGATAATATATTTCGAACTATAAAGTTAAATTGTTTTCATGACATGTTCACCTTTTTTATAATAAACCGAAGCAAACTAGAGATGACAGCGATGACAGCATGTATGATATTTAGGGAATCCTACTGAGAATTCAAAATTCTCACTCCTATCTCCGTGTTATCTCTAGATAGTTTGAGAAGTTGCAAAGACGGCTAAAGTTGCTGTCAGTTAAGTTCCTCTCAAGTAACCATAACAACTTCTGAGTGTGGTACTATGACTTAAGCATAGTACTGTACAAAGGAGGATGTTACAGGCAGTGCTCTGCCACCCTCCTTTCCAACGAAACAGCCGCTTTGTCTACTCGAAAGATAGAGTATGGTAGTGGTGGGAAGTAGAGGTGTTCGCGGTTCGGTTTGGTTCGGTTTTGGAGGAAAAACCAACCGATCCAAACAATAAATTTTATTTCGGTTCGATTTGATTCGGTTTGATTACAATTGAGAAACCGAACCAAACCAAACCAATTTAAATCGGTTTGGATTGGTTCGGTTTTCGGTTTTTTAATAAAAAATTTTATAAAGTATAAAAAATAAATTTTATTTTAAGTAAACTAAAAGAATTAATCGATAATTACAAATTTAAAATATTGAGTTAAGATATAATAAGAATATTTGAATAATTTTAGTATTATAATATTATAGAATATATTTACATGTATATTTGTAAAAATATAGATATGGATAAGTAATATATAATATGTAATATATCTTATATGCATATATATTTATTAATGTGTAATATATTATCAGTTTAGTTCGGTTTGGTTCGGTTTTAGAAATTAAAACCGAAAACCGAACCGATCCGATCGGTTTTTATAAAACAAGAACCAATTAAAACCAATTTATTTCGGTTTTAATCGGTTTTCGGTTTTTTTGGATCGGTTTTCGGTTTTAATTCGGTTTGGATCGGTTTTGAACACCCCTAGTGGGAAGGGGTGAGAAGGGGGTGGTGTAGTGTGGTGTGTGCGGTGGTTTTGGTTTTGAGGGTGATGATGATTGCCTATAATATACCATACTAAGTGGGGTGTATTGTACTTCATATTATTTTTAGCCATAGATTTTCATTTTATATACAATTAAACAGTTTAAATGAACAAAGTGTTTGATGCACTTGACTTCATCGGGTGCACCATAACATTGCCACAAATTTTTTTTGACAGTGTTACCTTGAAGGACTTAATTACAAATTTTTAAATTATAAGGGCTAAATTAAAAATTAAATAAAACTATAGAGACCTATAGAATAATTAAACTTAATTAGTATTATACAATAATAAAAATAATAGCAAAAAACATATATTATCTAGTAATCTTTTTTATATGCCAAACAAGGTAATGTAAATTGTCAATTAGATTACCTATGCATACAAAACATTGCATTATAACATTACCAGTAATTCAAGAAATGACAATCTTTCTAAGTATACCAGTAATCTTAATAGACAATGTGTCAAATGCCACCTTAAGACAGTGAATGATTGGATTAAACACTTTTTTCTAGTATGGTAATACATGGTTGGATGTTTGTGTAAATTCATTTTTGAAAAATCAATTTAAAATTGAAATGACTAAATTTATTTTTATTTTTGTTCATTTATTATACTCTCAACTTTTCTTAACTTCCATCTACTAAAGAAACTTCTCTTAACTTCCACACTTTGTGGATATTTTAAGAACCCCAAAATAATAGAAATAAAATTGAAAACAAATTATGACAAAAAGGAAGTTAAAGTGACTCAATTTCTTTATACAGGAGTAGAGATGTCTAACTTTTAGAATTGTTATTATAAAAATCTAATATTTTTAATGATGTGATTATATATGATTAAATAATTAAAAAAATCTTTTGCACTTATAATACATAAAAATTAAATTCTTTTTATATTAGGTCTTTTATGTTAAAATTGCACAATTGAAAATTATAATGTAAAATATTAGTCCATGACAGGTCCATAGGATTAACAAAGAGTTGGCTAATAAAATTGAAATAATTGTTTGACAAATTTTAAATGGCCACAATTACACGACCATAAATTTACTGAGTTTATTAATGCATCACGTCAATTAACACTTTATTGATTAATTTTAATCATAAATTTAAATTTTAGCAAGTAATTTTGAATTTGAAAATAATATTACTTAAATATACTTCTTCTTCTTCTTCTTACTCTTTCATAAGATTTGAACCAAAGATATTACTTAAGAAGAACAAATAGCGAACTACTTGAACTGATCAAGCATTCGAGGGCTAAACTAGTAATTTGATCTCTTAAAAATATAAATGACATCAGTTTAGCCCTTGAAAGTTTTTTTTACATCAGTTTACTCTCTGAAAGATACATGTGACATCAACTGAATCTCCGAAAAATTTTTGATATTAGTTTAATTCCTGAAAGATACATGTGACATCACTTTGGTTTTTAAAAGATGCATGTGACATCAAACAAGTTCATGAATTTATAGAAAAGGAGGGATTAAATAGATGTCAAATACATCTTTCAATGACCAAAGTGATGTCACATGTATCTTTTAGGGACTAAGTTGATGTCAAAAATCTTTCAGGGACTAAACTGATTTCATGTGTATCTTTTAGATACTAAATTGATGTAAAAAATCTTTCATAAATTAAATTGATGTCACATATATCTTTGAGGAACCAAATTGATGCGAAGTTTGCAAGTATACTAGTTTGTGCAAGTAATAAAGTAATGAGAAGATATCATTTCATGAGGATAGATCAAGTACCAAGTAACTAAAATGAGTGACTACTTGGACCAAAAGAATGGAATGAATAAAGAAAACTAAAATCAAAATAAAACAAGAAAATAAAACAGCACTTTGAAGATGACTTAAGTTCACTAGGATGGTCACTAGGGCTAACTAACCACGCCTAACTATGGACTCAATTACCCTGGATCCCAATTATCTAGTTTTTATCATAACTGATTAATGATCGGATTTCCTAAACTAATTCCAAGCCTTTCTCAAGGTTAGATAATTCTCTTTATCTTAAATTAATTGCCTAATATCTTAGTTACAAACTAATTAGGAAAATGTCGGAGCCCTATGGATTCCTAACATAGGCCCATGAGTCGCATTTGCCTATTTCTAGTTTTTGATCAACTCACGGAGTTTATGATGAGAAGTTTTGTTTACAAACCCTATATCTAGTTATTACAAACTAACAAATCAATTGAATGATGACCAATCACTCAAAAGCATTAAGAACAATCATAAACACTTAATCATTAAGATAAAAACATAAATAAAATTAATCCATGAGTAGCAACATCACGTAGTAGGATCTATAACTAATTGAACATTATCCTCTCCACCCTTTTTCACTTTGGTGCTTGCTTTGGTGAAACACACATAGTTTGCTTCACCATGAAGTTGTGAATTGGGCAAATAGAAAGGCAACAGGTGGAAAGTGGGGTAGATGTTAGTCAAATATCATTAAGATGCTTTACTAGGATAAGTGAAAATGTGTGTTTTGCTTAACTCATTAGTGATATTCATTGTTTTCATTATCCATTACACCAATAATACAAAAATACAAAAACCCCAAACAACATCCCAGGAAGAATCATCATTGAAGGTGGTCACTATGGTTTCGACCACCCCTCCCAGTCCAGAACACTAGGTATGACTGAGATCTGCAAGAACACCATTCATCTTTGAAGGCTGAAATCCGCATTGTGCATTGGTGGTCAATGTTGCTACAGGGCGAAGGTGGTTTACCCTTATTCACATTGTCATACTTGAAGGTGTTGAGGAAGCGTAGCAACGGTGAGCCCCTAATGGGGGGAAGCTACGATGGCTATGTCGAAGGAGCAAAACCATTACCATGCCCAACAATTCTCTTTTGCCATACCCTACCAATTAATTTTTCTGTACTCTTCTGCTTGATACAGGGATCGGTTAGTATAACTATATCAGCTATAGTGCCCCATCTGCACCCCATACCATGCCCAACACAAGTGAACTGCCAAGAAGCCACATCCTTGAAGTTGTAGATGCTATACATGTCTCTCTTCCTCATAGCTCTTGGCATTAGACCTTGTGTTGTGCCCTTTTTAGTAGACTAATTTGATATGACCAAAAGTGGTGTGGTGTAATGTCCTCCCCTGTACAGTACTAATCTAAAGTCATAACACCACACTTAGAAGTTGTTACTATTACTTGGATGGACCTTGTCTGACAGCTACCTCTGGCCATTGTTAATATTCCTTGAACTATCTGAAAATAACATGGAAACATATATAGGAGTGAGAATTATAAATTTTTAGTAGGATTCCCTAGACTATCACAAATTGTGTCATTATTATTATCTCCAGCTGTTTCGGTTTATTGTGAAAGCGGTGAACATACTATATAAATTGTTCAATTTTAAAGTTTGAAAATGTAGTATCCGAAGCAGAGTTCATTTTAATTAGACATGAGTCAAAAGAATCAATACAAAATAAATCCACAATTCACAATATGAATACTAGTTGCAGCATATTAAAATACAATAACATCAATATAATGGAACCTAAAATAAACATATGTACTTATATTTTCCTGTAACTTTCTTTTAATTTCCTTTCCTTGGCACATCTAGGCATTACGTATCGCCGTCCCCAGGGTGCAGTCTTACTCATTTTCCTTTACTTGTTATATACATTCCAAAGTATGATCGCCATGTCATACCCCATCGAGGTGTGATTGCCCTATCAAACTCCTTAGGATGTGGTCATCTTCCTATATCCCAGAATATGATCGTCATGTCATACTCCATTAGAGCGTGATCACCGTGTCATGTTCCTTAGGAATATGGACTCATCTTTATATTTTTAATCACAGAATCATGAATGTACGTACTTCATACCTTATTCCTAAATAATCATACTTGCTTGATATTCATTCATATCACCTATAAATATTAACACATAATATTTAAAACTATTGCCGATTTCTGCTTGAAATTCGGTAGTATAACGGATCGA
The DNA here is from genome assembly GCA_031439585.1 of Pterocarpus macrocarpus. Classification (NCBI taxonomy): domain Eukaryota; kingdom Viridiplantae; phylum Streptophyta; class Magnoliopsida; order Fabales; family Fabaceae; genus Pterocarpus; species Pterocarpus macrocarpus. The sequence goes on from CM062514.1 coordinate 54,278,245, forward strand.
GTCCGCTTTCCCATGAATAGTGCCAACCAACCAATCAATGACGATAGCACAATCACTGTAACATAGCATAATTAAGGTAACATATCCAATCCCTTATCATTCATATATATTCAGCAACAAACATATTAAGTTAAGGTCATACTTGCACTAAAGCATAGAATTCTTCAATTTAGCAATGCTATTAATCCTTACTCAATTTTGCCCGATTTTGTTATTTTTGCCAAATTTTCTACATAGGTTAATTATATATGAATTTTTGATATGTTGAAGTGTTATATGTCTAGTTTCTAACCTCTTTGGTCCCATTAGATTTTGATGAGTAAACTCATGTTATTAGTATTTTACCTAAATCTGTCCTGTTACTAGGTAGATTTACACTCCGAAAAGTAAAAATTTACTAAAAATAGAAAATTAGTTGGAATTATACGAAACCTATACTATATTAAAGCTAACTGAACTAACTTTCATTTCTAACAATCATTTCCTTTGAGTAAGTAGAGCTCAAGTTATGAGTTCTTGAAGTTGGCTAACTAGAACTGCCCTATCCTAACCCGATTAGGACATGAGGCAATTTCAATAATTTACTGGGAGAAATAGACTGAATTTAACTCTGAAATTTTTATGGGATGTTTCTCTATGTATAAACTTTCTAACAAAATTGGTTGCACTCATTTTCGAGTTATATAGGATGAGTTATACCATTCACAACCCATGCTACCCGGAACAGAACACAAGATTCCTAAGTAAATTTCAAAATATCATAGCTCTCTTAATACTAATATAATAATCTTATAATTTATATGGTTGAAAATATCTATATGTCTAGTTTTACCTAAAATTAGTTTTATCTCATTTTGATGTCTATAGGTGAGTCCATACAACGTACAAGTACAGACACCGTAGGGATTTCAAGGAAATCCAGATTCTATTTTATTGCTACTTGTGTTTCTCATTCAATATTCAATCTAAACCAAGCAAACATATACTAAACCAGCCATGAATCATCATATAAACATAGTATATCATCAATTAAGGGAGGAGAAATATGATCCTCATCAGCCACCATAGCACCAATAATAGAAGAAGTTGGAGAATCCTACCTCCAATTGATGTAGAAACTAGTTAGAATTGAGCTCTTGGTGGAGGAAGTGGATGAGGCTTGGAGTTTTGAGGAGGATGAAGTGAAAATGGGAGAAGGGAGAGTGAAAAATGGCCAACTGAAGAGGGAGCACGAAAATGAGGGAGTTAGAGGGAATTACTGAGGTTTTATGAAGCATTGGTTATTGGAAGCTTGGGTTTTGATTGGTTGGTGATTTTGTGGTGATTATGAGGCCAATTCTCCTTCCTTTGGTGGCTGAAGGTGGCGCACATTTGTGGGGTAAAGTGACTGAATTTTTAGCCACTAAAGTTAGGGTTGTTGATATGCAATTCTATTGATTCGGTTCCGACAGTTTAAAATATCAAATCTTTATTGATTTCCTCAATTTGGCAAAATAACACTAAATAATTTTGTAAGGTTTTCTATATGTCTATTCTAATTTTTCTTAAGCCTCACCTCTCCAATTAATACCTAATTAACTCATAATTAACTTTTAATTAACTTCTAATTATCCTTACATATTTAATAAAATCGAATAGATCGACTAACGGTATAAATTAAACGTTATAAAAATTTTCGGACATTACATGTGGTATTTAGGAAGTGGAGCCTCTTCAATTGGTATTTTTTCATCATCGGTTTGGCTTCTCTAAATGCTTTGACCATTGTGGTTTACATTCAAGATAGTAAAGGTTGGGGCTAGGGACTTGGCATTCCAACCATTGCCATTACCATGTTCCTCTCTAGGGTTTTTGTGTTTTTATATTATTGGTGTCATTGATAATGAATATGATGCATCTCACTAATGGGTAAAGCAAAATGCAAAGTTTCCACTAATCTTGGTGAAGCAGCCTAATGACCTTTGGCTAACATTTGGCCTTACAATCCACTCGTTACCTTTCTATTTGCCCAACTCACCACTTCATGGTGAAGCAAATTATGTGTGCTTCACTAGAGAATCCACTTTCACTTTTCTCTATTCTCTTCTTTTCTTTCCTTTTCTTTTTGTCTTGTAAGACACTTGTTTTGGATTCTATTTTGTAACATTCATTACGGAGTAAGACTTCAAACTAGTTCAAAGACACGACAAGGGCATTATGATTGTAATCTTGAAACCCTATGCTTAATTCTGAATGCATGTTTGTTTTCTTGATTGTTAGTCCTCTTTAATTTGTAAACTTGCATTGAATGGTATTGATATGTGGGTTTATAAATGGGGAATTACTTTGGTGATTACTAATTGATTAATTGGTATAAACTTGATTTATTAAAGAAATAAAAATTGGGTTTGGGTCCAAACCTAATATAATGCAATTGGGGCTAAAAATCAATATAGATTAATTAGAGTTGAGGTCTCAATTATCTAATGAATTACATGTTGGTTGAATGCCTAGAGACCTCTAGGTAGAATAGAATTATGGGGTTGTTAATAGAGATCTCTCTAATAGCTCAAATTAGCTACACTTTATATGTTTGATATATTGTGGCTCATAATTTATTCATCTTATATCTAAGGAACTTTTTGAATTAATGCTTTTAATTTCACCCAATTTTTATTTGAAACTTATTTACTGTATATTTATACAAAATCTCCTTGTTACTTAATTAAATAGTAATAATATTTTTGTGAGACTATCTTGGTTGTACTATATTTTAAATTTAGTATACTTAAATATTTAAAATTTGTAATTTGGAGTGGATTATGACACTTGCTACCAATTACCTTAATAAATCCTTTGTGAATAAATTTCTTGTTCTATTTCATTAAATATATATAACTATAATTGTAAAATTATCATTGCTTTCCCCTTTAATTATAATTTTCCCCTATAACCAAGCTGTAACACTCACCGTACGTTACAGATTAGAATTTGTCCCGTTCAGTCCTCTCAAGAATGATCTCACCGTGCAGTGACCGTTGATTGTCCTTATCCACCGCATTAGAAACAGTCAAAATGGGACCCCCAATCCAGGGCACTTCGGTCTTTCCACCGCCCATGCAAGAGAAGAAAAACGCGCATCTTCCCGTGAAGAAGAAGCGCCAAAGGAGCCTCTTCCTTCGTCACAATCGCGATCACAATCACAATCCACAACTGACACTAATTCACACACGCACGCGCATTCGATCTCTCTCTCTCTCTCTCTCGTCTTATTGACTATAAAAGTACACATATAACACTCACAAAAACACACAACCACTTCACTATAGCTCGTCAATGCCATGGGGTCCGATAACAAGAACAAGAACCTCAATCATCATCATCGTGATCATGGAGTACATCATGAACCAAGACAACACACACCAGCCAAGCTCTCCCTTTTAGTCCCTCCACGGAGTAGCATGCCGCCAGAGGCGCCGACGCCGCCGCCGCGGACGACGACGGTTTCTGTTCCGTTCCAGTGGGAGGAAGCACCGGGTAAGCCTAGGCCCTGCCACACCCGATCCCAGCCCAACAAGGGCAGTGATGTTGCTAGAACCTTGGAGCTCCCTCCGAGGTTGCTGTTCCTGGAGACCAAGGTTTCCAGCAGCATGGCTTCCCCAACAACGGTTTTGGATGGGCCGTACGTTGGACGTGCCACGTCTTTTACGTCGTCGTATAGGACCCCAAAGGAAACTTTGAAGGACAATTTTGGGTCTAGCAGGTGGAGCGGGGTAAAGAAGAAGAAGAACGAGGAGGACACTGAGGGTAGTTTTGACTTTTCAAGTTGGACGGAAGATGGCACTAGTAAGGTGAAGATCACAAGGATTAGGAGAAGAGGAAGCTTCTCTCAGGCAAGGTCACAGTTGTGGGTAAGTCTCATTTCCTATTTGAATTCCATGTATAAGCATGATTATTAGTCAATTGGTTTTGCATCTATGGCTGTGAGAGTGCGAGTCTATGAACAAACACAAACAGTCTCTAATTTGAAAATAAAAGAGCACTCAAAACTCGGTTATTTTTTTCTTTTTTCTTTTGATCATGAAATTAGGTGTCTGATTTTTTATTCTTAGCAATTCTATGTGTTAGTATATAATTTCTCCAATGAATGAAAAACTGGAATACTCCATCCGTTTCAAATCATGTACACAATGATGACAAAAAAGATATTAAAAATATCTCACTGGCAAACAAAAAGATATTAAAAATATCTTACCGGCAAACTTGTCTTCAACGTCCAAAACATCTCCCTTTTTTCTTTATAGGTGTCTTCTGATTTTTAATTAGGTGGTTCAAGATCTAGCTCCTAATATTTTCTCAAACATACATAATCACAAAATGCGTATTATTTCGTAGATAAATTAATAGTCGACTAAAAATATACGATGGTCTTTGCATTGAGCCCCCAAATTTATAAAAGTTTGTTCTTTTCGTGTTCTTAGTCAGAAAGGATGCGCTTGCGACTAAAGAAACATTTTTCCTTCTTTCTCTCTCTCATCTTAGTACGTTTTCACTTCCTGTTTGCAACTTTTGTTTTCAAATTTTCAGAATAACGAGAAATTTTTTTTCCCTATTTTCACTCATTCTTTTTGCACAAAATTCTAAAAATAAAAAAAATTAGAGATATAGAGACTCCATAAGTTCCAATTTAGTTGAAGTCTCTAGGACAAATAGAAGCATGTAAGCTTATAATGAAGGAAATCTAACACATGATTCAAAAGATATACATTCCCAAAATTGCCTGACTTTTTTTCTTTTAATAATTGAATAAAACTCAACTCTCAAATAGAAGAGCAATTAGCATACATCAACCATTCCAAAAAGAAATACGAAACATTCCAATAAGAAAACATGAAACATGTTTCTTTAAACCCGAATCATGACGACACGAAACACTAAACTTGAAACCATCAACACCATACTCGAGCCTAGTATTGCTGGACTTTCCCTAAAGTAGATTGCTACCAAGAAACAACTGTTTTTGCTGCGACTTTTATGGTGTTTGTTGCGTATTCGTCTGATCATTTATTTGGTTAGGTTGTTATCTTAATATATAATTATGATGAATTTTATAACTGCAGGCGAGCATTTATGAAAGCTTTAAGCAAGTAGTCCCATGGAGGCGCAGGCAAGAAAGGCATAGAAGATGCGCGTCCAAAATTGACACCGTTTGATCTTTAACCAATCAAACGTCAGAGTTGTCCATCACACGATTACCATACCACTTCTATCTGTACAGGAGCAGGAATATAAAGAAGATAGAACTATGTGTTCCTCTTACTTATAGAGTAATTCCAGGTGATGCAAGGTTTCAAAAGAGCAAACAGTACTTTTTCTACGCAAGTGAATCATGGCATAGCTAATTATTAATTTCTCAAATTAGATTATGTCATTGTGTACAATTTGCAATCACCACAAAATCTACTTGAGCTTATATAGTGTTTATATTAATTGACGATATTGCCCACGACACAACTTTACTCCTCAAGAGAGGACAAAATGGACTAAGCGCATAGATAAGTCAGATATGAAAGCGTCTTAACTAGTAGGGCCAATATTTTTGGTAGTAGTCTTAAAAGTCATAATTATTTCAATTTTTGACCATTTCCAATCTATATATAACAAACTTTGGCATGGACCACGCGTATTGGATATATTTTTCCACATGGATCTAACCTAATTTAATCCGTGAGTTATTACACCAAGAAATTTTGAATCTTCTCAAAGTAAAAAAAGTTTGTTATCTATACCAATTAATGTTTAATACTTCAGTTTTATAGGTTATTAAATCTTTCTACTTACATTTGTAATGCACAGGTGATAAGCATTGGATAACATAGAAAAACAACTCTAGGATACCTGAGAATTTCTCATAACACTGATTAAATCTATAGCATTTCATTCGGTGATTGACTATGAAACAGTTCATCCATATTCATGGTTCTCCAATTTGGGTACGTAGTTACTCCTGAGCTTATATATGCATTGACTAACTTTCTGGTGCATATTAAGACTTTTATTTTATTTTTTTGGTCGACGTGCATATGAAGAATTTTACATAGTCCTTTTATTCATAAGGAGGTATTTGAGGTTATAAGCAATTTTAACCTTTTAGATGAGGATGTAAGTTTAATTTTTAGGGAAGCCACTCTTGTAGGAACTGCATAACTCGTGCTCCTAGCTATAAATCGAATAAAGATTAATTTTATGAGAAGTTTAAATGAGCCGAAATTATGAGAATATCTTGTGATTTTTGCCAACAAAAATAAATAAATAAGAATTCTACATCTTGGTTTTCAAACATAAGGAACTATTTGAATTTATTTCTCCAATTTTTGTACGCAGTGCTTTGCTTATATTTACATTGACTATCAAGTGCATACTAAGAATTCTACTTGTTGGTTTCAAAAACGTAAGGAACTATTTGGATTTAGTCAAGACTAAAACCCTAATTGAAAGTATTGTATGACTGAATCCATTGCAAGCTATGCTATGATCGAAGTTCTAAAGAGAGAAATATTGTTTGTACATACACTTTCTCTTACATAATCGACACCCTCTTCGTATTTCTCTCCTTTTTCTCTTTATTTTTTCACTTTTTCATTTACTTTTATAATTTATTTTATATATTTTGTGAGTGAGTGTTGAAGGGTGTCCCACTTCAAAGTGGTATAAACAACACCACTCTATAAAGATGTAGAGATGTTGGACAAAAGGCTCTTCAATATTCTGGGCCCATTTGACACATTGTATTAGACCTATTAGTACAATATAATATAATAAATTATGACCATATTGGTTTCTTGGTTCAAGCACTATTTTGTGTAAGTATATCTATTAATGTTCCCTTGTAGATTAAAATTGTAGATAACTTAATCAAGTCTTGTAGGGTGGGACTAGCCTCAATTGAGTTAAATATGAGGAGATGCTATGGTCCATCTAACTTTGTCAAGTTGTTTTAAAACCTACTTATATGATAGTGTATTGGTCCCAATAAAAATAAAAAATAAAAGTGAGTAAAGTTAAAAGTTATAGTTATATATTTAATCTTAAAAGATTGTTAACCTTCGCACCTTCATGGGAGGTTAATAAGCTTTACATTTTATTTTGGACATAAAAAATTATTCTCCTTTTTCATGAATCAAGTTAAGATTTTGGTAGCATTGTAATTTTGTCTTGCTCACATTTATTATTCTAATTTTTCTCTCTCTTAATTAATGTCCACTTTCCACTATTTATCTTTATATAAATACTATATATATTATATTCATTTTAAAAATTGTCCCTTACCTAAATATGATATAAGTGATTAAAATTTTATGTTATATTATTATATGCTAGATAAATAAAATATTTTTTATAAAATTAATAAACAATTAACATTATAAAGTTTTATATATATTTATTTGAAGTGATCAAATTTTTAAAAAACCAAATAATTCAGAATTGTAAATTTTTATTAATAAATTAGTTGAACTCTCACTCATAATTATAAATATTTTAGCTTTTGTCAATATATAAAAATATTTTATTTTTTGTCAAGATGTTCTCATGACGTTAATCTTCGAATGCTTATAAAACTTAAAAATCCTTTTTTTAGCAAATTAATTATTTAAATGCATAAAAATTGAACGTGATTCACAGTTTTTTATTAAACCAATATCAAAAGTATATTTATCCAACACATTATAAGGTAGGAGAAAAAAATTTTATAAAAAAAAATAGTATTCATATAGAGATAAATAGTGGGGAGTGAATATTAATTAAGAAAGAGAAAAGTTAGAATAATAAATTTGAGTGAAATTAAATTATAATGTTGCCCATAATTTTAAATTGATTTATGAAAGAGAATAATGATTTTTTTGTCCAAAATGAAATATGAAGCTTGGTAATCTCCACATGAAGATGTGGATATTAGCAATCTCCTTAATCGTATATGTATATTTGATTTGTATAGTTTATTGGCAAACCTATCACGAAATCCATGGAGATGCTCTCCTATTTCCACTCCGGAATCTCTAAGGGTTGTAATGTCCCTGCTGGCTTCTGATGCTCTATTTTCACTTTCTGACAAATTAGACATTTGTTCACAAAACTCGCCACATCTATCTTAAGGCTTGGCCGCCAAAACATCTTCTTGAGGTCTTGATATATCTTATTAATGCCAGGATGTATAGTGAATTCACTTTTGTGGGCTTCTTCCAAGATTTTCTTCCGAAGATCACCCTCCACAGGCACACATATTCATCCTTGATACCACCATATGTCTTCTGTATCTCGAGTAAAACCTGTTAGTTTTCCTGATTGCACCAGTTATACTGTATGCTGAAAGTTGACATCCCGTTGTTGTGCCCTGGTCTTTAAAATCATTGATTATCTTAATTTGATTTAACTGAACGGCATGAGGAGCTATAAAGATTTCGAAGTTGAGGTCTCGAAAATTCTCTATAAGTTCGATTTCTTGATCATCATCCATGCCACGGTCAAAGATTTTCTACTTAGGGCATTTGCCACCACGTTTGCCTTACTAGGATGATATTTCAGCTTAAACTCGTAATCTTTAAGAAATTTCATCCATCTTCGTTGCCTCATATTTAATTCCTTCTAATCAAAAAGGTATTTCAAACTCTTGTGATCAGAAAATACTTCAAACTTCACTCCGTAGTGATGTTGTCTCCATATCTTCAGAGTAAATACTACCGCCGCTAACTCGAGGTCATGTATCGGGTAATTTCTTTCATGAGTTTTCAATTGCCTAGAAGCATACACACCACATTCTTGTTTTGCATTAATACGCATCCTAACCCTTTCTTGGAAGCATCACAGTAAACTTCAAACGGCCCATGAGAATTTGGCAAAGTGAGCACTAGGGCTGTTGTCAACCTTTCTTTTAAATCTTGGAAACTTCATTTGCATTTGGGCATCCATTCAAATGGAACATTCTTCCTGGTTAATTTCGTTAGGGGCAGAGCTATTTGAGAGAAGTTTTTGATAAATCTCTTGTAGTATCTTGCCAAACCTAGGAAACTCCTAACTTCTGTAATTCTCGTTAGTCGTTCCCAATTTAATACTGCTTCTACCTTACTAGAGTCTACAGAAATTCCCCCATGGGATACCACATGGCCAAGAAAGTTTACTTCTTTTATCCAAAATTCACATTTGGATAACTTAGCATAGAGTTTCTTCTCTCTTAGAATTTGCAGAACCAGCCACAAATGTTCTGCATGCTCTTGCTCTGTCTTCGAGTATACAAGTATGTCATCAATGAATACCATCACAAATTTGTCTAGATGTGGTTGGAATATCTGATTCATATAATCCATAAATATTGCTGGCGCATTCGTCGGTCTGAAAGGCATCACAGTATATTCATAATGTCCATAACGAGTCCAAAAGGCTGTCTTAGAAATATCCTCTTTTCGAACCCAAATCTGGTGATATCCAGACCGTAAATCGATCTTGGAAAATACGGTTGCCCCTTGCAGTTGATCCATGAGGTCATCAATCCTCGGTAGCGGATATTTATTCTTGATTGTCATCTTATTCAACTGCTTGTAATCCATACATAGTTGCATGCCCCCGTCTTTCTTCTTAACTAACAGGATTGGGACTCCCCATAGTGATGCACTTGGCCTAATAAATCTCTTTTCCAAGAATTCTTCAATCTGCTTTTTAAGTTTGGTTAACTCCAGGGGTGACATTCAGTACAGTGCTATAGATATCGGTTCCGCTCCTGGTACCAATTCAATGGTGAACTCAATTTCCCTTTCGGGAGGGAATTCGAGGATATCTTCAGGGAATACATCGGGATACTCCCTAGCAACTGGAATGTTGTCTAATTTCTAATCAACCTCCATTACATTGGTTGATAAGAGAATACGCCCTTGACTCCTATCCCCATAGTGGTGTACTGCTAAGGAGCTTAAATAAAGGTTTACAGAGATTACAGATTCAGAAGATGAAGCAGAGGGAAACACAATGGCTCTATTAGAACAATCTAACATGACTCAGTTAGCTGAGAGCTAGTCTATACCCAGAATAATGTCAAGTCCAAACAAGGGAAGACAGATTAAATTGGCTGTAAAGGTTCGACCTCTTGTCTGAAAAGAGACATTTATACAAATATGATTGGTTTTAACGAGCTCATTTGTAGGAGTAGAAACTAGCAATTCATAAGGTAATTCAGAGAGGGGCAATTGTAAAGTTGACATGCAATCACGAGAAATGAAGAGTGTGAAGCACCTGAATCATATTAAACAGTTAGGATCTTACCATTCACTTCACATGTATCCTGAATCAAATTTTCAAACCTTTCAACTTCTTGTGCATTCATGGTGAAAACTCTTCCCTGGCGTTGTGGCTTGGGAGTCGGTTGAGGGTTTCTGACCGAGCATTCATAGATCTTGGGGCCGAGCTTGTCACATCCGAAACAGATAGTCTGACCTACCAGGCACGGATGGTTGCCATGATTCTTTCCACACTAGCTGCAAGTCTGGTTTCCAAAAGGCCTCTATGTTGCTTGCCCTTATTGCTTGTTGACTGAAACTTTCTCTATTGCTGAAAGTTGGGTTTAAACCTTGGCCCTTGTGGTGCCAACCGTTACTTGAAGTTACTGCCAATTGATCTACCAACAATTAACTTCTTGTTACAATCCTCCACCAATCAGCACTTGTTCATCAAAGTGGGAAAATCTCTAATCTCCATCGGGCCCTATAAGGGTAAGAATATCTTCTCTTAGTCTACCTTTAAACTTCACACATTTCCAAACCTCATCAGGGTTTTGTTGATAGATTGTGAAAAATTTACACAACTCCTCAAATTTAGCAATATACTCCAATATGCTACTATTCCCTTAATGGAGGTTCATAAACTCCAGCTCCTTGGCATTACGGACAGAGGTAGGAAAATACTTCTGATAAAATGCATCTCTAAATACACCCCAAGTGATCTCTGTTTGGGATCCCTCTAGTAACCGCCATACATCATTCCACCAAAGCTCTACATCCACTTCCAGCATGTAGGTGGCAAAGGCCACCTTCTGGCAGTCTATGCAGTCTAAGACTATGAAGACTTTCTCCATAGCTTTAACCCACTCATAGGCCTTATCAGGGTCGAAGGCTCCCCTAAAGTTGGGTGGGTTAGCTTTTCTGAAATCAGCAAATTTGAGGTACTCTAGGTCCACTCCTAGACCATTAGGATTCCCTCCATGACCAACATCAGGCTGTCTACCTAGTTGGCCTATCATCTAGGTTGCCATAGCTGCTTGTTCTCGCATGGTGTACGCCATTTCCTGCATTGTGTCCATAACCTCGGTAGGTTCCTCCTGAACTGGTGACATTCATGGCCTATCTCACCTTTTGGAAGCCATCAAGTTCTGAACACACAAAATAAGAGTTATTGAGCTGATTAGGCTCAATACTAAGTCTAGTGTACTAGTAACTAATAGCATACAGTCAGGCAATTTTTTTCACATGCATCCCTATATCTTATCCAGATAGACAAGACTCAGTACATAATAGTGTTTAAGAAACACAAAGCATATATGAACCATAGTCAATCCAATCCTCAGGCCTATACTAGAACAAACTGCTCTGATACCAAAAATGTAACAGCTTACTAGACCAAATACTATGCTTAAGTCATAATATATTACCCGATAAGTTATTACGCGTGATTGTCTAATTAAAATTTAATATTAATCCAAGGATATTTACTCATAGAAGAATTAGCTGTTTATTTGTTTATTTATTTTGGTTGTAGAATAAATAATGGATTTAACGTCATAACAGAGAAAGAAATTTGCAGAGTAGACAGAACTACGGGAACTACGTCATATATATATATATATATATATATATATATATATATATATATATATATATATATATATATATATCCATTTTCAGAGTTTACAAAAAGTAACCATACAACACAGGGTATAAAAATGAGGCCGCTAAAACAAAATAAACCAGCTGTCTCTACAAATTAGAACCCTAGCTAGTCCCCACGGGACATTTCATGTACTAATCATTTATAAACAAAACCCACTAAACTAAGCTTATAGCCTATAATGCCAAAAGAGGGTCATTCTATACATCACTTCCTACTGTTAAGTCTCCTAAATGGATTCAGAAGAAAGGAATCTGCCATGCTGGCGTCTGCCGGGGCATAGTCACCTCCGGGTGTAGAGGGTGAAGAAGATGAGCTCGCCGCCTCCGATGGATCCTCTTCCTCAGAAAGCAACATAGAAAGAACTCTTTGAGATGGCCTTGGGCCATCACCGCTTCTTTGGAGGTGGGAAGGGGTGAGCCGTATTTAGTGGAATGGCAACGTAGGGTGCGTATGGGTCAAACAGTGGATGATTGAGTGGGACAGCAAAGTCTCTGCTGAAGAAGAAATAAAAGCAGAATCTACAACTACCAGCAATATATACAGAATCCAGAATGGGTCAAGATGAACATGCAGGTCATGAAACTCAATGAAAAGAACGCCCGTTGCTGCATGCTCCATGATCAGAGAATGACACAGTAATACATAATAAGGTAAGAATTTAAAGAAATTCTCAATAGGAATTCTAATTCTACTCAAATCTGACATCGCCATCATTCTCAGTTGTGCCATCATTCTCAGTTGTTTCGGTTTTCTCAATTTAAAATGATATAACATAACTGTAATATTCTACTTAATTCATGTTATGGAAAACATTACCCAAAACAAAACTTTATTTTAAATTAGTGAATTAAAAGTATAACCAGTCATGCATGCTAACATAGTTAGAGCAATAACCATAAGGCAAACAGTAATATAGGCACAAGGAATATACAGATAAATATGCAATTAACTTAGAATTTATCAAACAGAGCATGTATATGTAAGATGGAAATGCATTTAGTGTTTGGAACTTTCACTCATGTGACTTGTATTTTTCAATACTTGGTCCCTTGGGAGTCTTTGGCTATATACTCCTGGGTAATAGTCTGCTTCTCAGGACTGAGCTCGTTCCTATACAGGATTGTCAGGTTTACTTTTCTCGACTTTCCCACTGATCTATTCCCCGTAACCTTATTCAGGGGCTGGCCCAAGTAATATGGAATCCTTTATAATCCTCATAAATTTACATGCACAACTAATCTATCATGAACATCTCATAAATATTTTGTTTAGTATGTGAAATCTCTGCCGGAATTTCAGCAACATAATGGATCAAGTCTGCTTCTCCATGAATAGTGCCAGGCTACTAGAAAAATCAATAAAGCAATACAACCAATATGAAGCATCAAGTTTATAACAATAATATCCATCATATAATATGCCAACATAAATTATGTTTTTCTACTCATTCTACCCAATTCTGCCCAGTTTTGTAAATCCCACCAAAATTTATGTTCAATTTATTTAGACCTCAATTTTGGATATGTTATAATGCTATGTGTCTAGTTTCCAACCTTTTTTGTCCCATATCATTTTGATTTATATAGCTCAAGTGATTTGAATTTTACCTCAGTCTATCCTACAACTAGCCAAAATTGCACCCTTAAAAGTAAAAATTCACTAAAAATGGGAAACTAGGTGAAATCATATGAAACTTATACCAAATTAAAGGTAACAGGACAATTTTTTATTCCCAAGAAGTTTCATCTCATTTGCATAAGTAGAGCTTGAGTTATAAGCTCCGTAAGTTGACCTTTCTGGACTGCCACCAAGGCAATTTCATCGAATTACTGGGAATAAATGGAATCAAATCTAACTTTGAAATTTTTATAAAATGTTTCTCTATATGTTAGCTTTCAAACCCAATTAGTTGCACTTAATTTAGAGTTTTGTAGGGTGAGCTACACTCCCTCGCAACTCATACTGCCTAGAAGAGAACCCAAAATTTCATATTAAACTTCAAAAATTCATAACTCACTCAATACTAATCCAATGGCCTTATGTTTTATATAGATGGAAATCCCTCGATGTCTAGTTTTACATAAAAATAGATTCATCAAGTTTTGATAGCTAGATTTTGGTCCATACAGGACAAACATACGGATGTCGTAGGATTTTCACACAAACCACATCCTACTTCTTTCTATTCTCAAATCCTTCCACTCTAACTTCAATTCTAACCCAAATATACATATTAAACCAACCCTATTTCATCATCTCTACCCCATATAGTATCAGAAATATGAAAGAAAGAAGAACCCCAAGCAGCCCAATCCATAGAAAATAAGAATAGAAATTAGAATCCTATCTTTTTTAGGTGTTGAACTTGTTAAATCCGGGTCTTAGATTGAAGAAAGCTATTGGAACTTGTTGGAGCTTGAAAGCTTGATGAAGATGGAGTGAATATGAGATGAGAAAGAAAGAAAATGGAGAGGTGGTCTGCTATTTATTAGGCCCAAAATTGCAAGGGAGTGGGAAGGAATTTTTTGATGACTTTTGGAAGAAGTTTGAATATGATTAGTGGATTTCTTTCTTCCTTTTAATTTGGTGTGGCTGCCTATTTTAAAGGCTGATGTTGTGCCACTTAAAAGGGTGGGGTGGCTAAATCTTAGCCTTCTAACCTAAGGTTCTCATAATATCATTTTTATTGTTTCGGTTCTGACAGTTTAAAATACCGAAATATTACCGATTTCCTTTAAATAGGTTTTGGAAAAATCCTATGAGCTCTCCTATATCTCTAATCTAATTCCCTCAAATTTGATCTTTCTAAATGATACTTATTTGGTATTATATAATAATTAATCGAATTCTAATTAATCTCAATTATTCGATAAAAATCAAACAACTTGGTTAAAATGATAAGATTTTTTGAATGTTATATGCTTGATCCTTATCGTAGTTCTTTATCTCCCACCACAGTGGAGGCCTTGATTTGCACACAAAATTGGTTGAGGCCTCCTAAGAAGAAAATTGATCTACGAGATCAATTGCAAGATCCTGAGAAAGTTGAACCAAGTATATAATTAATAATTATCATTTTGAATCTTTAACTTTGTTATATTAGTTATTGTTTATCTTTATCATTTGACATAATGTTTTTTCTTGTTGCATTTTTGTTCTATTAGAAATTTCAGCAGTTCAGGAGTTGAAGATATTGAGATTCAAAGTGCTTTACAAGTTCAGCCATAAAGGTGAAATCAAAATTTTTTCTCATTCTTATACATTTAATATTTCATTAAAACACCTTCTACCAATTGTTTTTAGTTAGTGCTAGAAATTTGAAGGATTTCAAGGCTGGGTCTATGACTTTGAGGAGAAGACAAATTGCTCAAGACTCAAGAGTTTGTGTTATCTTTTTCTTTCTATAATTGGAACTTGGGAGCTGCTATTATGTTTTATTAGTGTATTGCATAATGGCTTTTGGATAATTGGATTGATGAATATTGTCAGTTGTTATACTGTTATGTTGTGAATATCACTATTATGCTGTTGATTATTGTCATAATGGCTCTTTTGGATTGATGAATGTTGTTGGATTATTGATGTTGAGACTTGAGAGTAATACATCTTTCTTTTGGTGTTTACTTTCTCTAATTTGTGAGAAGCCTTTGAATTTGAATTAGTTTTGATTTATGTTAGTATAGAGTTAGATACTTAGATTTATTGATGATTGATATTATATAGTACATAGTTAGATTTATTGATATTGTACAACAAGTTAGTGAGTTATTTACACTGTTACAAGTTTGAAAATATCACAAAATGGGGTGTTCTTAATCTATTTTCCCCCCGTAAAAAAGAAGCTGACCACCTACCCGAGTACCTGACCCCATCCAACCCGGAAGTGGTCGAGTTAGGTTGGTTTGAGTTGGAGGGTAAGAAAGCTGAAACCCGACCTAACCCAACCCGAAGCTGTTTGATTGGTTTGGATATTTTTTTCCCCTAAACCCGACCCAACCTAACTCGTGCACACCCCTAGTTTCAAGTCCAATTGACTTACAATTTTATATGGTTAGAAATCTCTGAATATTTAGTTTTATATAAAAATAGTTTTATCAAATTTTGATGCCTACCGACGAAGCTGTACTATTCATTGTACAGACATATCCTCATGTTTCAATTCTGAACAATGCTATTTGAGTTTCCTTTTGAGTTTTTTGATCAATTTTCCTTCCCAAACCAAGAATTCCCATGCTCAATCAATTGAAACAAATCATATATTCATCATACATCATCATATTAGAGAGGAACATACAAACCCTAATTAGCCCCAAAAACCTTAGAAGCAAAGATTCCAAGAAATCCTTCCTCAAATACAACTTAGGAGCTTTTAAACTTAAGTTTCTTGGTGGCTTCTCTCCACTAAGGTTTGAAGATGATAATGATTCCTTTCTTCCTTCCTGCTGTTTGAGGTTAGATGATTCAAATAATGTGAGTTTATGAGTTTGTTCTAAGGTTTCTTGGGGACACACATAGGAAGAGTGAATGATTTAAGCAAAAGTGACAAGGTGTAAAAATTTTGGAGTGAGTATGAATGTATTGATGAAGAAATTGAAGGTGGAAAGAGAAGGGGAGGGACTACACAAATTTGGAAGGACAAAGGTGAAAAGATTTGGTTCCTTATGAACCAAGTTGGAAGAATTAGAAAAAGAAGGTGATTGGTGGACTTCTTAAGCTTTTCAATTTTGGTTAAGCTTCCAAGTTGTGTGGCCATGGTTTTGCCAACAAGAAGGGGCATGGTGGCTAATTTCTAGCTGTAGAATTTAGGTTTTTTAACTAATATTCATATCATCCTATAGTATAGGTTCCTATCAACTCGGTTCGTACATTACAAGACATCGTAAACAAATCGATTTTCTTTCAAACGAACAAGACAATGCTATTTGTTTACACAAAATTTTCTCTACAAAAAAAACTTAAATTCTCTAACCCTAATAGATAAATTTTGATTTGGCTTACTCATATATATATATATATATATATATATATATATATATATATATATATATATATATATATATATAAAATTTAAGTATTCAACCATGCTAGTTACATGAAATTTAGAATGTTACATTGCTACCTCCCTTAAACGAATTTTGCCCACAAAATTCATTTATTCCCAATAAGCCAACTAAATGCTGTAGATTCACGCCTACACCGAACTTCATATTGAGGTGATCAAGCTCAATATATAGTCAAGTGCAACAGATAAGATATAACACACAAGGCTGCCATGCACAAACATCTATGTCCTTGTCATGTAAGGACCTAAAACATAGCTTTTCTAAACCCTCAAAGTATGCTTTCAAAAGCATAATCAGTTCATCATGGGTCCAGTTAGGACGAATTACTCTAATACCATTATGTAACGTCCTCTTAGACACAATACTATGCTTAAGTCATAGTACCATACCTAAGAGTTCTTATTGTTACATAGTAGACCTTGTGTAACAGCAACCCTCAGCCATACTAAAGAACAAAGCAAATTTCATTTTATTCATACACTTGTTAAATAGAGAAATCATATAAACATAAGTACAATATACTAAAGAACAAATAAATGATATGCGTATATGAATGCAACTGGACTCTTCATGCAAATGCACCTATCTCTCTTTTATTGTCTTTACTTTCTCTTCCTAGCACATCTAGGCGTTATGTATCGTCATCCTTAAGGTGTATTCTTTACTTATGTTTCCTTTACTGCATCTTACTTCTTTGTACTTAGTCCCCTAGAAATGAATAACCTCTTTCACCCCTGGGTAATAGCTTGCTTCTTAGGTTTGAGCTCATACATATACATGAGTGATGGGTTTACTTTCCTCGGCCCTCACACCGGTCTATTCCCCTTAAATCTAGTTGAAAGTTGGCTCAAGCCTTAGACAATACCGCCTTGGTCCACTACGAGGTGGAGGCTCGATATATCCCTTTTCAATTTCTTATAATCTCTTCCTTTTCATGCATGATCATGCATGCAAATGCTTTACATTCATACATGTCTCATATCATATCTCAATCATACTTGCATGCATGCCCTTTATGGACAACACACACACACACACACACATACACACACACACACACACATGAGTACATATATATAGATATGTACTCATGACTGCACATGCTTTATGTCTTACTTTCAAACATTATTGCATGAATAACTTCCATCTACAACATACATAGTTATAACCTCACATCTCGTACTTCTGCCGAAAATTCGGTAGCATAACAGCTTAAATATCGGGCTTTCCAAAGTAAACAAAATAGGAAAATAGCTAGCCAGTCGTAGCAATTTTCATCTTCATGCAATATATCATTATCACATCATTATCATAAGAAAGGAGCATAAATAATTCAATCATTGACTCCTTATAGTTTAGGGAACTCCTAAACTCTTAGGCTGCCAAGATATCTCAATTTTCTTAAATTTGTCCCATTTCATAAATTACACCATAATTACATCTTAACTCACCTAGATCTGAAAATTAAGTATATTGTGCCATTATTAGTTTACTTTTAATTCTCTTTTGTCCCACTGAGTTTTGATGAGTATAAATTGAGTTGTTAAAATTTTACTAAGACTGCCTAATATTGCATAGATTTGAGCACTTAAATATAAAAATTCACTAAAAATTCAATCTTTATTGATTTTATTCAAAATTAATTCTGAATGAAGGTTATTGACCCAACTTTCATTCCCCATGAGTTTCATTTCAATTTGATAAGTAGAGCCCAAGTTATGAGCTCTCAAATTTGATTAAAAGGATTTGCCCTATTTTAACCTAGGCAGGACATAAGGCAACTTCGAAAAATTTCTAGGAATAATGTATTTTAAGATATGAATCTCAAATTTTTATTGAATGAACAACTATGTGTTAGCTTTCTAACAAAATTAGTTGCACTCAATTTAAAGTTGTATAGGGCGATTTATGCCCTTCAAAACCCATACTAGTTAGAATAGTAGATAGGATTCATGGGTTAAATTCAAAAATTCATAACTTTCTCATTTATGGTCCAATGGGCTCATAATTTATACAATTGGAAATCTCTAAATGTTTAGTCCATATAAAAATAGTTTCATCAAATTTTGATATCTATAGATGAAATTGTACTATTCGTCATACAAATACATCCTCAGGTTTTGATTCTCAGCAATTCTATTTGAGTTTCCTTTTGAGTTTTTTGATCAATTTTCCAACCCAAACCAAGAATTTCCATGTTCAATCAATTGAAACAAATCATATATTCATCATACATCATCATAGTAGAGAGGAACATACAAACCCTAATCAGCCACACAAATCCTAGAAGCAGAGGTTTTCAAGAAATCCTACCTCAAATACAACTTAGGAGCTTCTAAACTTAAGTTTCTTGGTGGCTTCTCTCCACTTAGGTTTCAAGATGATGATCATTCCTTTCTTCCTTCTTAGTGGTTGAGGTTAGATAATTCAAATAAAAGGAGTTAATGAGTTTGTTCTAAGGTTTCTTGGGGACACACAAAGGAAGAGTGAATGATTTGAGCAAGGGTGACAAGGTGTAAGAATTTTGAAGTGAGTATGAGTGTGTTGGTGAAGAAATTGAAGGTGGAAAAAGAGGGGGAGGGGGCTGCAATGAATTTGGAGAGACAAGGGTGGAAAGATTTGGTTCCATGTGAACCAAGTTGGAAGAATTAGAAAAAGAAAGTGATTGGTGGACTACTTAAGCTTTTCAATTTTGGTTAAGCTTCCAAGTTGTATGGTCATGATTTAGCCAGAAAGAGGGGGTGTGGTGGCTAATTTCTAGCTGTACGATTTAGGATTTTTTACTAGTATTCATGTCATCCTACAGTATAAATTCCTATCAACTCGGTTCATATATTACAAGACACCATAAACAAATCGATTTTCCTTCAAACTAACAAGACAATGCTATTTGTTTTCACAAAATTTTCTCTACAAAGAAACTTAAATTTCTAACCCTAATAGATAAATTTTGATTTGGCTTACTCATATATATAACATATCTAAAAATTTAAGTATTCAACTATGCTACTTATATGAAATTTGGGATGTTACACTAAAGCTATTAGCTTGTTTAAAATTATAAGCATGTTAGTCTATTTAAAAGGTCCAAGTTGTAGTTGACTAGATTAGCATGAAAAAGGAGGTTAAATGGTGCCTAAAAACTTTTTCAAACATAGAAACTCAAACAAGAAATCTTGAGTATATTTCAACTTAGATGGCAAAAGTAGCAATTTAGATTCGAGTTTATTATCTTAAGAATATCCTTTTAAGAAATCATTACTTAACTTTGACTCTAAACTACATTAACTTCAAGAGATGTAAAGGAGAAGATGATAAGACAAACATGTAAAAAAGAAAGGATTTAAAAGATAACATAGTGAATTTATCTTCATTCAACCAAACACTCCCTATTTTCAATTCTCAATAAGTTGTTGAGATTTTTCATTGTAGTCTAAGTGTTCTTTGCCCAAGTCTATCCAAAGATGATGAATGACCATATTTGAAATGGCTCTTGTCCTCCCTTATACGACAAGATGAAAGCTTGTAATTCTAAAGGCAAAAATTAATTCTAGGAATCAACAACCAAACATCATCAAAAATTGATAGAATCAATTCTGGGGGGACAGAATTGATTCTAAATGCAGCAAATATACTCCCAAATATACTGTTCACCACATGATGTGCATCAATCACTCACTATTTGATGCCCGCTAGGGTTCATTTCTTTCCATATATTATGCAGAGAGATCACAAGGACCAATGTGCAATTTTATTTAATTAGAGGACCCATACCATAAACACATACATGGGCATTAAAAATTTTAGAAATAACTTTCATTATGTCCATCACGACAAAACTAGTAGTCCAAAACAATTACAAAAATGATAACAAGACACTCTTTTTTCAAAGTAAGTATTGAAATGGTCACCCAAATGTTTTCAAGTTTGACCCAAAAGCTACCAAACTTAAGGTCATCCAAATGAGCTAAACTGTTGGGTTAGCCCTTCTATCCACTAAAATTATGCGAGGCGGTTAGAGAAACATTGAACCATTTAAACATTTATATTTTTAATTTGACTCATTTAATCTGTGGACAAAATTGACCGATTTATTTAACTTGCATGTTGGTCCGTTAATTCATTTAAAATTTTTAAAACGATAATGCTTAATAATAACATAACAATTATTAAAACCAAAAAAACATAAAATTAATATAACTAAAAAATATTCAAAACTAATTTCGTATGACTATTAAAATGCCTTTTTCTATTAAAACAAAAAAAGCTTAGATTCTATGATTTTGATTTAGAGCTTGGGATATTACAAGTGATATAATTTTAGTTTAGAAGCATAAAATAGTTATAGATTTAATTTAGAATTAAAAGCTCTAATTTATTATAGTTCGTTTAGAACTAGAAGCTTCAATTTGATGGGATTTAAATTTTCTCAACATTTTGTTCATAATTTTTAAAATAATGTCCAAAAAATAAAATTAATTTTTTTAGAACAATAATACTCTAACTTGGTTTGGTATTGCTATGATTTTTTTTCAAAGATGTTAAGCTCTCTCTAGATTCTCTAAAAATTGCTTTTAAAAAATCATAGTAATATTATTTAGTGAAATAATATAAAATTTATTCTCAATAATCAGAAACTACAATAGTAATATTTGGTAAAGTTATTCCTAAAATCTATAATGATTATAATATACATAAATATTAAAAAAAATGATTTGTACTTTCAATGTCATTTAAAATAGTAAAATTATATTAATATTTTAAATTTTAAAGAGTATAAGCTAACTTTAAAAAACATCATATGAGAGCTCTAAATAGCACTCTTTGATTTTTAAAAGTCAAGAGCAAAACCACCTTTTTTTTTTTCTTGTTTACCAAAAAGAAAAAAAAATTAACTTATATTTTTCTTAAACAGAAACACCCCTAGAAAAGAACTATCAAACCGAGCCTTATATTAAGCACAGTAAGAACTCTAAATGGTCGAAAGCTAGTAAAATAAAAATCTATTTATTCTAACATTTTTTTTAAACAATTTTTTGCAAGTATTATATATCGGAAACAATCTTATTCAAAGTGCAATCATACATTAAATATGTTAATCCATCCTACTCAATCCATAAATTAAAAGTGTTGCTATATCCTTTTAATAATCAACTGAATTGGTTGATGGTCTAACAACCTTGATTGAATTCTTTTTTTTTTTTAAATGAAAAGTTTAAGTTTACAAAAAGTTTGTTTCAGTCTAGATCAGGCATATGTCTGGACTTATTAAGTGTTTGTAGAGATTCTTAATTATAAATCACTCATTAATAAAAGAAACTTAATCAAATTTAATTCATAGCAATATATAAGCAAAAGCCCGACTAAAGTAAGCCAACTCTAATCAAATTCTAATGCTAAAATGAAAAAGCCACTCATTAAACCCAAACTTGAAAAGAACCAGAGTGGAGCATTCCAGGGACCCACGCACTTTGCCGCAAATAATGCCGCTGATTATTATCAGATTTCAGAATGAGAAGAATAAAGTAAAATGATTTTTAATAACTAATATCGATGTTGTTCTAGCCTTCTAGTATCGTGGACGGGGAGAACTCCACAAGTTCATTGCCTGACTCGTTTATTTATTTAAATGAAAAAATAATGTTTGTGAAAGAAAACATGAGGAGAGGACATCGGTCGCTGTACAGTTCGCCGGAAGACAATTTTTCTTCCAGAGAGCATCCATAATATTCATTGCATTTTTTATTATTTATTTTTTGTTTCATTTTTAATGGTTGGGATTCACTTCCGGAGGAGTAATGTAAGTAATTCTGAGGACATTAGAGCTGAGAACGATATGTTGGAACTAATTAAATATTCCAAATTTACATTAACATTGTACAAATTATAGATTTTATCTGTGTACATTATGGGTGCATTTGGTTCACTCTATTTTTACAGAAAAAATATTTTTTAATTAAAAATTATCTTTTATAGAAAGTATTCATTCCAAAGCTGAAATAAATAACTTTTGTATAAATTACTAGGAGTGGTATAGTAATCAGGGATTTTGGTAGTTTGTATAAGTTTTTAAATTCAAATCTCATTATCGTCAATGTGTCAATAAAAAAAATAGCTTTTGTGTTTGTTAAAAGAAGTTGAAATAAATGCACCCTGTATATATGACTTTTAAGATTATTATTGTAGAATTATATTGTTTTTTCTTTGGCACAACTTAACTTTCCTTTATAATTATTAAATTTTGAATCACTATTATATCTTAAACAAGATTATGCTATATCATAAGTCTTTTTTAGTAGGACTATAATAACAACTAGCTTAATTTTTTCTATATATCCATTCTCATTTTCGTTTTATAATTCAGGTTCAAATGTGATTTTTGTTAAATTACACGGAGAGGAAGTAATATTTTGTCAGCCTTAATTAGGATTAAAACTTATTTGAACATGTTGCAAGACCAACATGAGGTCCATAGATTAGAGTTGCACCAGTCGTTCAATTTGCTTTCCTGACACTCATTTGCGTACATAATTTATTATTGTACATGAACTGATTTGTGAAACTTTTTCCATGTCAAATAATTTATCAATTGCATGATTCCTTATCCCCTCACTCACATTTGAAAAGAATAAAAATAAGTCAGAAACCCCATAAAGGTAAAAGCAAAACACTAGTGCATAATACTTACTCCTTTTCCAGATCTCAATCAAGTCACTCCCGCAATTGATGGAAGAAAAATAGAAAAAATGGAGCCCATAAGATGGCAATGATGTGAAGTGGCCACCACTAGCCAGTTTCTGCTTCCCGAAGCAAAGAAATTGAAGAATCAATGTTCTTATTTAACTTTATTCACATGAAAATATCGTATAATGTCACTAGATTGGGCTAATAGTAAGGGATTTAGGTAATTTATATAAGACAATAAGTTAAAACTTGAGTGTCACTGATTAACCGAAAACAGAAAGGCAACAAGAAGGGTTGCACAGGCTTTTACCATTTTGCTCTTATATTTTTTTTTGGTAATTTCTATAGTACCCTCTCTAAATTAAAGGGTTTGAAATCCTTTATATATGATCTAATAAGATTTGATCATATGTTAGACTTTTATCCATTTAAGCAATGAGTTATTACTTATAAATTTATATTTAGATCCACTCTATATTTTTTTGATTACAAATTTACCCCAAGGCTTACTAATAAAATTAGAAATTTCTTTTCCAAACATCAAATGATCTATTCTAAACACCTAAAGAAACTTGTTATTTCCAAATAAAAAAGAATCCTAAAAAAATCAATCCCTAAATATTAAAATATGAGAAAACAAATTGTGAAATTATTTCCATTTATGCTCAAGAAATTTGAATATACGAGCATCAAAACAATTTTTGGTGTGAATTGAATTGAAAGGTGAGGGAAATAAATGATTAGAAATAGCTTTGTGTGAATAGAGACATCCTTCAGGACAGCAACTTCAGTGTACTCACGATCATACTGCAAGCACAATTGACCGTTAACGACTTTGCTTACATGCTTGTTGACGTTGTTTCTATTCCTATACTTAATAATTTCAGCCACCTTTTTCCTCAACCTCTCAGTTTTGGATCCTTTGACAATCAAGGTGGTGATGTTACAGCATCGATGGAAATTGGTTGTTTTGGGGATAATTTTTTTTTTTTTAATCTTATGATAAACCTGGGGATAAATTTGTAACAAAAAAATATATAAATAGGTCAAAATATAAATTTATAAATAATAATAACTTGATGCTTAGATGAATAAAAATTTAACATATAGTCAAATTATATTGAATTATGTAAGAAGGGTTTCAAACCCTTTAATTTAGAGAAGACACAGTAGAAATCGCCTTTTTTTTTTTTTTTTCCCTCCTCTTCGTTGCAAGTTTTTGAAATTATTATTAAAGAGAACGAAACCAAAACTTTCATTTCTCACTATTCCTCTGCCTCTAGCCTAACGTGCTATCGTCTCTTTAGTTCTCACGTTGCTATCATTCATCCTTTCTCAACTCTACAACTTTAGTTGTTGCCTTGTTGGAAACTTTGATGTATCGCTTTCCTCTCTGGCTTAGTCAAATATATCGAGTACCAAACCATTCTGGTGAGTGTTGGAGTTAAAGGGTGGTCCACAACGTGCTCCTTTTGACTTTTTTTTTTTTTTATCTGAACATTTTGGTTTCAAATGGGTAGTGAGTTTCACTTGTCCTTGTACTCCTGACTGAGCTGAACAAGAAGATCAAGAAGCTCTGTGAAAAGGGATACCAGGTCGGTTTCTGCATTTTCCTTCCATAACCAATTTGTTTGTTATCTTCTCGGTTAAAAATAAACAGCTAGGTTGCTTGTAATTTGGTTTTTGGAAGTTATTAGAAGATTATTTAGTTAAGTGAAGCAGGAAAAGTAACCACCTTCACTTGCTCGAGTCTACTATAGTTTGGAATGTGCAGACAGAAAAGCTTTAAAAGAGCATCATTGTATGTTACTACGCCATATTCTGCTGATTTTCTTGAATCAACATCTGTATGTTCATATCTACTATTTCAGATAGTTACTCTTTGATAAGAACATCACCTTTTGGTATTATCATAATCATAATCATATTAGTTATAAGTGAAATGGCTGTCTCCTTCTTTATCTATCTTCCAACCTAGCGGTTGTTGTCATTGATGACAATGTTGTAAAGAATAAAGGACTTTAGTTTTGAGTATCTTCGCCTAACCGCCTAAGAGTTCACTGTCTTTGGTTATGATAATATGATCCGTCTCTCTTCTTCTCAAATGGTTTCTTGTTTACCCTCTTCACTCTCCCAACTTGAATTTGAATTTACTTTACCAATTTTTACGGATAAAAATAGGTGAACCTCCTTCCATCATTTTCATTCATGGGGAAGATTGCAACTTCTGTACTGCACCCTGTATCTCGAGAGTCTTCAAATTATGATGAGGTTTTCATGCAGCAGAGCTTGCTCTTTGATGATAGTCTGAAGGTAACTTTGATCCTGTAATTGCTCTTGTATTTTGTCCTGTACTTGAAGCCCCTGGTTTTTACTGTCCAAAACTGTTGTCTAATGCAACTATTGCTTTAATTTAGAATATACCTCTCAAGTAAGTGGGCTCTAGTGAGGATGTGTTGTGCTAATTATCCTTTTTGTTTCTTTTTTCGTCCATATTCCTAGGATTTGAAAAATCTAAGAACACAATTGTACTCAGCAGCCGAATATTTTGAACTCTCATACACCAATGATGAGCAAAAACAGATGTGAGTTAATTACTTTGCTTGGGTTGGTCTATATTTATATTCTGATATTATTATATGCTTTGTACGCATGTTTATTTTCATTTACTCTTTTTATCTTCTGTTTTCAGAGTGGTTGAAACATTGAAGGATTATGCCATCAAAGCTCTCGTAAATACGGTGGACCATTTAGGTTCTGTGACCTTTAAGGTGAATGACCTGTTGGATGAGAAGGTTGCTGAGGTCTCTGGAGCAGAGTTACGTCTGTCGTGTATTGAACAGGTATACTTAATCATCTCTATTTGGCATCACTGAAAGAAAATCTATTAGAGAAATATTGAAAGTAAATGCTATAAATAATTAATTAACAAGCACAATTTATTATTGAAATCACCAGCGTAACTTAGTACGTGCCTTAAATTGCTTGAAATAGAGAAATATTATGATTGTTGCTTTGAGGTGGTGAGAGTATTTTATAGACATGCTGGAGCATTCCATTTGTGGCTCTTATCCTACTTTATTGACTAGTAGGTGGGAGAACATGTACAAAACATATAATTGTTAAATTTTACCGCTACTTAGGGTTGAATGCTAAATGAAGAACTATAAATTCAATTATCCGGGGGGGAAAAAAAGGAAAAGAAAGAAGAATAAGAAAAGGAGAGAATGTTTGTCAATCACAGTTGCTGCATGGCTAAATGATTATTTGCTATGGTGCTTAGTTTCACCAAAATGAACTTGATAATCTTGGAAAGTAGGGTTCTGTTTTTCTTTTAGCAATTTAGCAATAAGATACCTTTCAAAGGGTAATTTGATTTTATTGCATTGGATAATGGTATTTTAGTGAATGTCCCTTTGGAAAAACAGTATCCGGCAAAAGAATAAAAATGATAGTAAAATAAAAGATCAATTGAACCATCATCCCTAGTTAATGTGGTTGATGGAGGGAGCTGATATAGACAGTGAATCTATATGCATGGCTTGGACTTTTTTGTCAAAAACTTGCTTTGACAAATAACCAGGTATTAGTATATCTGCTTAATGCAAAATTTAATTATAGCTGACACCATTTAATTCAGAGCACAATTTTTCATCTGCAGCACTGGTTTTGAACACTGCCCCTTTTTTTATATTATTGAAGTCTCCGTCATTTTTGATCCATAAATCTTGTGACAATCACTAACATTGCTTTTTTCTTAACGTGGTAAAATAGAGAATAAAGACGTGTCAAGCATTTATGGATCACGAGGGGCGTACCCAGCAGTCACTGGTGATCGGTACTCCAAAATATCATAAGCGTTACATTTTGCCAGGCAAGTTTATATGACATTCTCCTCAACTTTATCTTAAAATTGCTTAGGGGTAAATGATCACATTCTATAAATTCATAACTTTAGCTGGGGAGACCATGTATGGAACCAACTTCAGAAGAACAAAATATGTAGGATGCAGCCTAGATGATGAAGATGACTGGCATCACTTCAGGAATGGTACCACATTCTCTCTCCACTATTTTCATTCCACTTATCTAGGGAATAACCTCAGGCATAGGCTTATATTTCTTTTACTCTGACCTGCATCCAAAAGCTGTTCGAGCTACAATTAGAGAAACGCCTTCGTCCACGGTGAGGTAATTACAAATTCTGCGGGTCATTTGAGAAATAATTACATGCTCTCAAGCATAAAAAGATTTTGTTCTATATTATTGATCACTTAACATATCAATTTTGTGAACCAACATTGTCTCGCACTTTTCTTATATTTTTAATGCAATAATTGATGTGTCGAGTGACAAATAGTATAAAACAAAACATTTTTCTTACTCTGATCGAAGAATTTATCTTGTCATTCTACCTGGTCAATGCTAATTCCTGAGCTGGCCAATCATCTTGACATAATTCTATAATTCTTCATGTAGTACTAAAGGGCGTTCCCCATCACCTTCTTTACGACCTCAGAAACCTGGAGCTTTTTCATTCACTTCAAGTTCACCCATGCCGAAAAAGGATTTAGGTAATATACACATTCAATGATATGGTGTCTTATATATTGTTCATTTAACCGTTATTGTGGCCATCCATGTTCTTTCTCCATGTTCTTATCATTTTCAAATTAAGCCTAAGCTTCTAAATCTACTAATATTAATTGAATTGCAATCTTTCATGTACTGCAGAGAAAGTTTCACCACACAGATTTCCGCTTTTACGCACTGGCTCTTTGTCAAGTAGGGCTACAACACCAAAGACAAGTAGATCAACTACTCCAAACCCAAGCAGCAGACCAACCACACCAAGTCCTTCTAATGCAAAATTATGGGTAAGTGCAATGCAATTTCTTGATACCAATGTTATTAAAATCGGATCAGATTGGCCGATCAGCGCAAGTTAACCGAGAAGTGATCAATCAACTTGTCACTCAACCAGTTGAATCCACCAAACTTTGAATTGGTAATTTAACCAATGAGCCAATTACAAACCTGGGGTAAACCTTGGTGCAATGGTAAGATTGCTGCCTTGTGATGTGGTAAACAGATTTAAATCACGAGAAAAGTTTCTTTGCATTTAGGAGCTTTGTGCTGTAGTCCGCTCTTTATATCAAAAACAAACCGGCTTGTATTTAGTACAAAAAATGCTCAATATATCCTTATCCAAACCTGGGAAATGGAAAGCAACCCACAGTATCACTTGGTTCCAAGAAGTTCATATATTTTTTTAGTGGTACTAACATAAATATTATATATTCAACTGGATTTGTAAAATGCTTTAAATAAGAATCAAACATGACTCCTTTGAAATGGCAAAGAGCATAGTTCACTATAACAGCATTTTTTTAACGTAAATTATCTATTAAAATAAAAAAATAATACTATAACTTCCCATTTGAACCTTCTACTAAAATATATATTTCATAATCTTATATTACTTTTCTATATATTTTGTTGTAAATTTAGTATTTTATTTATAATTTATAATTTAATACTGATTTCAACGGTTATTTAAGTTTGTTAAAAATAATATTTATATAATTTATTTATAAAAATATTAATATGGTTTATTAATTAAAATTTTAATTTAATTACTTTTTTTATTCAAATGCTTCATATATTTGTTGTAAATTCAGTTTTTTTTATTTGTAGTTACTACCATCAAAAGTTATTCAAGTATCTTATAAATAATATTTATATAATTTATTTAAGTATCTTGAAAATGAAAAATGAAATAAAAAGCATAATCCATTTTAATAACTTTATATTCAAAAATGATTTTGACTATTATCACCAAAATATTTATTCTTTCTATCATAATTACCTTTGATATAAAGATTTTCAAACATAAATCATGTTGACACTAACTCAATTTTGATTAAAATCAATTTTGTAGAATCAAGTTGATCCCAATCCTCTTTACAAACTCTAATCCAAACACAGACACACATAATTGTATTCTCACTTTAAATTCTGTATTTACTCTGACTCTGTCTCCATTATTTTTTTCACCAGTACCCTTCAGAGCCTCGCAAATCAGCTTCAATGCGATTCCCTGATGAGAGAGACGGAAACAGAGACATAGAACCTTCTAGCAAGAGTAAACGTCTCCTGAAGGCCTTACTTAGCAGGCGCAAGTCTAAGAAGGATGAAATGTTATACACTTACTTGGACGAGTACTGATCATAATTTGACACAATCAATACCCCATAGAAATGAAATGCAAGGGAAAGAGTTAATAGAAGTGTGGACAAAGCTGGGTTTTGCTTACCAGTTTTGCCTATTTGATTTAATAGGTTGCGTTTGTTTGTTACTTCCTTGATCTTTCCTTCTTTATTCTTCCTTTTTTTTTCACTTTTTTTTTTTCTTTTTATGTCCTTTTCTTGATGAACATCCGTCATTTTATTTTTGACCTTTTTTAATTATTTACCATAAGCTTCCAAAATTACCTTGTTTGATGTCTTAATGCTATTCTTCATCAGCTTTACGTTTTAGTGGTGAATAATATTGTTGTATAATTAAGTAACATGGTTTCATTTCACTTTCTTGCTGCAACTAGAAGCAACAGGCTGCCAGATTAACCAAAAAAAAGGTGAAATTCATAACACAGTTTAATTTTTTTTTTTCCATTGCATAAAAATAGAAGTGAAAACTATGAAACTTTTACTCACATTCTTACCCTACATCAAACATACTCTTAATAATATAAAATTTATATACACGATTATCTTTTGCTTGGTTGAAAAGAAAGAAAATAGGGAAATTCTAAACTTCTCTCTTACTTGAATACAAAGAGAAAATAGAGAGAAAAAAATATGCGTGTGGAGCCCACAAAAAATTCTCTCCATTTTTGGAGATAAAACTAAATAAAAAGAGTGATTTTATTTAAAATGACAATTTTATCTTTATTTTTTGTAGACTCTTCGCTAGCAATAAAAATCACAAAATTATTTAAATAATTATACTTTATTTCTTCTTACTTCTCTCTAACCAAGCAAGATAAGAAATGTTTGTCATTTTTTTTTCTTCATTTTATCATGCAAATGGCAAAGCTACATTGGCATAAGGTAAGCATACGCTTCCCTTAAATTACAAAATAAAAAATTACTAACAGTAAAAAATTCAAGACCTAAGTGACTAAAAACTTATTTTTCTTGCATATGCTTTAAATATATATAACCAATTATATGATAGTTATAATATCTACCTATTATGATAATTACTGAATTTTATTTATATAGATATCTAATCATATATTGTCATATCAATAAAAGTGTTTAATGTAACCACCTATTATGTTAAAAATCTTACAAATAGAAACATGTGATTAAATAACTGTATAAAACTTTTTTATATTGACAATACATCAAAATTAATCTCATTATTTTTTTATAAATGATTATATAAATTTTACAATTGTTTTTGGTCATTACACACTACACACTTTTTTTGGGGGGGTTGATCCTCATGATCGAACCTAGTTCATGGATTTTCACAAGGCATTTCATCTCCACTAAATTTTTACAATTTAATTGTTCTCCTAATTTTTGAAACTGACCTCATCATCGTATTGTTTCCTTGTAAAAGTATATTCTTTTTTTTGGTCTCCTCGAAGTTATAAAAGTATCTTTTTTTCTTTTAGTAAATATTTATTTTGATCCCCAATACAAATTTTGAGAGCCAAATTAATCTTTTAAAATTCAAAAATTTTTGAATAGTATCTCACCATTTAAAAAGATGATATATTAATTCCTTCGTACAAATTTATATCATTAAAAAAATTCTGTATAAAAAGATTAACATATACCCTTTTTTTTAATAGTGAACGAATACTTAAAAAC
Source organism: Pterocarpus macrocarpus (assembly GCA_031439585.1). Taxonomy (NCBI): domain Eukaryota; kingdom Viridiplantae; phylum Streptophyta; class Magnoliopsida; order Fabales; family Fabaceae; genus Pterocarpus; species Pterocarpus macrocarpus. The sequence continues at coordinate 54,309,788 of CM062514.1, forward strand.
TTTTTTAAGAACCAAAATAAATATTTATTTATTTGGTCGAAAGTTGTAAAAGTATCGTGGAACAGCTCGTTTTGCCTCCGATTGTCGGGTATCGATACACATATTGAAACATGGTGGGGGACCAAGCCCAGCTGCCCCACTAAACGACGTACTGGCGGGCCGTTTGGGCCCTTTGTATAGAGGGCCCTTCGAGCATTATTGCAGTTTCATGTTACTGTCTTGTCTTGTGAGCATATTAGTATATTCCTGCGGAATATTTGCTGAGTTTTCTTCCAATTCCAGGGTATATTATTGGGCATAACACATATTCTTTGCGTCTCTTTCTTTTTCCTTCTTCTTTGAGTTTGTGTGTGTGCCTTGTGAACTTGCCTTCTTCAAGCTCCGCAAGCCAGCCAAGATAGCCCAAATCATCTGTGTCTCAAGAATCAAAGTGCCAGGTATGTTTTCTCTCTATTTTTCCTTTAGGATAAAAAAAACATGCACTTATATTACGGACGTACGAAGTTATTTTTGCATGATGCAAATTCCTAACTATTATTTATGGGACAATTGGAAAAATCATTTTCGTCTCTTCTGAAGTAGTTATATTGTACAATGAGAAATTCCTACTGTGTATAGGACGTCTTTCTGTTATCTGACATGGGGTTTGCTTTGGTATTCATGTTTTCTCCTTCAACGCATGATTTGTTTATATTGTTTATGGTAAGTTGAATTAATCAAGCCAAAATGGTTATGACATGATTGTTCAGCAATTTCGTTGTTCGGTAATATTCTAATTTTGTGTCGTGTCCATGAAATGGTCCTGCGAACTGACAATTGCTTGTTTTTGCTGACATTTTGCAAGCCCAAGTTCACATCCCAAACATAAAATTTGTTAGACTAGACCAAAATTCTTATGTTGATAAGTATTAATAATCTCTTAATGTTAGTTATATTATTACTACTTTACTAGAATGTTTATATTTTGGTAGGAAGTTACAAATATGTTGAATTATAAGAATGAAAATTCTATGATTTGTTTAAATAGTGGGTTTGATCTTTTTCGGGTTTGCAGATTTAGAGGTGTCAGTTAAGTTGGGTCAATCTACAATCTTCTTGGTTTTAATCAATTTCAACGCAAATTTCAACACAAATGGTGAGATTAAGGCCTTTGTATAATACTATTTATAATATTTTTTATTTTTTAAAAATTAAAAGTCATATTTTTTATTTTTTATTTATTTGACTATGTTATACGGTTTATTATTTTTTAAAAAGTTATTTTTAGTATTCTTTTAAAAGTTAAAATATTTAACTTCTCCAAAAATATTTTTTAGAATATTCTAAACAAACATTTTTATTATTATATATTTAAACATAAAAATAATTTATTTTTATATAAATTTTTAAATAAGTTATTTATTCAAAAAGACCTTAAGTCTTGAGTTGTGCCTTTTAAAAACTACACGAACTAACTTAACCTGCTTATTAATTTTTATTGTAAAAATAATGCAAACTGGATTGTTTTTAACTTGGATGACGACTCACGTCAAAAAAAAAAAAAAAAAAAAAAACTGGGATGACAACCAACCTTTTAGAAAATTAACAGTATAGTCAATGATTACAATAATTCATACGCTATTTGAGATTACATTGACTATAATTAACTTAGGTCACTAAAGTTTCATGACTTTTGAGACTCCTACGGTGTTTCAATTCATTCAAGACTTACGTTATTAGTGTTATTACTTCTTTCCTTTTTCTTTTTTTTTTTTTTGACCGGGAGTTGTTGCTTTAGTTTAGTCTTTAGTTTGAGACAGATATATATTTGTTGGAGTGGAGACTTACTGCTTTAGTTTAAATCATTCTAGAATTTAATTATTATGAACCAATAATGTATATAAATTAAATCCTTTACTTTAGACTTTGGTTGTAAGATAAGGCTTATAATATATACTTCTTTTTTTTTTTGGTTATGTATAATTTTTTTTTTTTTCTTGTCACTCATGCATCCAACTCACATATACAATCATTGGGAACTCGACCTTGGGGATCGGATACACGACCCCTAATATGCACTTCTTGCAAGGCCAACCAGATGACCACTAGACATTTATTTTAGCATCATCCCAATTCAACCCACTTATGACGGGTGAGTTTCCATCTCGCTGAACTAGAAAAATATAACACCTCCAACCAGGCCCAATCCTTTAATTTAACAAGTGGAGGGTGTTCAAAACTGTATCTAAATTAAGCCCAATGTAGGTGAAAATATGTATATAGAATTTAAACTTAATGCATTATTAGTATAAAAATTTTACTCAACCAATTAATCATATATTATTATATTATTATCATATAAACACATAATATAATAATTTAATTAAAGTAAAATTTTAAATTATTTCCATGTGCCCTGTTTTTCCTTTCTTATATTTATCAAATAGGTGATTTTCCAAGCTGCATGTGGTCAAGTTTTTATGACAAAAGATGATATATTCTTCTCCTGAATTCTGAGGTCATATCATCCATCATGTGGTATGGAGGTGAATTTCCAAAGTTCCAATCTGTTAAATATAAAAAATTACAGTATACAAAAGGGGTGTGAATCAACCATCATCTTCAGTGTCTCGTTCGCTTTATTGGCTGTACAAATTCACCTAGTCAATAAAGGAAAATGTCAGCGTCATGGCTCAGCACAGATCAAGGGCAGGGAGAGACCCTCTCTAGTGCTTTATAGGAAGAACCCCTCGTTCCCTCAGAAAACAAAGAATCAACAATGCCGCATACATGGGCCTCATCTTGCTTGTACAAATTAAATATCAACCACCTGCAATGAGAGGGAGTTAAGAATTCCCGAGCTCTGCATATCTTTATAAAATAAACTAAAAAGAAAAAGGAAAATAAAAAAGTAATCAACCCAAGCTTAATATGCAGAAAAAATAATTAAATTACCTATTAAAAACGAAGGGGTTATGGACCATTAACATATGAGGGGGAACATCCAACTCGAACTGGTTTTAAGCTTCTTAGAAGCTTTCTTCCATATTCAAACACTAAAACAAGGAGACCAAACAAGTATAATAGGCAGAGATGAAGTTTTTCTAATAGGCAACATTTAAGGGAGACATTGCTTCCACCCTGAATTGTTCCGACAAATAACACCCTCTTCTCTTTCCACCCTGCACAAGATCATTATATATCTTATCAGAATAAAGCAGCGTAGCTGTTAACAAATAAACAAACTAAAGATGACAGGCTTTATACTCCATAAATTATTGCAAGTTTGCAACTTCAGACCCATAAGCCTATGGCTAGATTCATAAGAACAGATTGCAGTTAGAATCAGTTGATGAGAGATCAGAGTATCTTAACTTTGGCCCCATAAGCCTAGACCAGATTCATTAGAACATATTGCACTTTTATTAATTGGTAATTTATATTTCAAATAAGGATGCATGTGATATCAGACAATATGCTAAGCTCACTAGAAGCCAGCGACACAGACCCAAAAATTTTGAGCGGTGGCCGAGTGAGGGAAAACCTTTTGGCCAACCTTGTCAGTAATTTTTTTGTATTTTCAAGTTTTGCTTTGATATCTGTTGATAAATTTCTATGGCAGGCAATGTTAATGTGAGTGTAACTATCATTTTTTCTCTGGTGTGTATGAGAGCTAGTTCATCTCATAGGAATTCACCTGTGAATCCATCTGGGACAGGGTATGCACTGAAACATGGCTCTGTGCTTTGTATCTGTGGAGACTTGGGCGCTAATTAGGTCATCTAGCCAAGCGGGAAACCAATTAACAGTTTAACACATAGAATGAAATGGGTTTGCGACTGGGAAGAGAGCAATTGGGCAAAGTCCAAAAGAGAGGCATTAGCTGTAGTTATTTAAAATTGGAATTTACGTAATCAACCTTGTTTTGAGGGAAAGCTCCTTAGGTTGTGGGCACAAAAATGGTAAAACACGGATATAGCAGTAGAAAATTGAGTGGGGAAAAGTGCCCCCAACACCCACCAACGTGGGTCCCGTCTCTGCTTGGAGCTTAGACTTTACCAAGTACCAACCACCAAGCTACAGAAAACAGTCAGGGCATGTGCCATGTATGAGCTCTTGCTGAATTGCATAGTGCAAGAAAATTCCCTTCAATGTGGAATACTTACAAGACTGTTTTGTTGATAAATTAGTCCAATCATGTGGGCTCATATTCGCTTCTGATGCCTTGATCAAGTCAAAAAGTGCTTGATTAACCTGAATTTTGAAATGCTATCAGTCCATTTCTATTGTCAACCCTTACAAATATTACAAATATCAATCTGGAGAGGCAAAGTACAAATCAGGTATTTATAACATATTTTACGTGCAATATATACCTCTTCAGGCCGCTCATGACTCACTAAATGACCTCCATGAAGATCGACCATTCTGGCCATCGGGTGAAGCCTCCCAGCAAGTCTCTTTGCATAATAAATCTGAGCAATTATATCATGCCTGAAAGTGCAGGAAATTTATAATCAATCTCTAAAGATAAATTATGTGTGTGTGTGTGCAATGTATATTTCATGCATAATTTGGCTTCTGTGTGAGAGTAATCTCGGTATTACATAAATGTCTACAGAGTACACACCTTCCATGAATGACTGAAACAAGAAAACCTCCAGATTTTATCACCTCAATATCTGATTGAGTCACTTTATGTGTCCAACATGCATTGAGTTGGCCATCAAAACCATAGCTAGATTGCATTCCTGATGATGATATACCTTTAACATATTGCTGATAGAAACAGTGACATTGAATTAGGATCGCTTTGAAGGGAAAAATTTCAAATACTTAATCAAGCATAGCATGATGGTTAGCAATATATGGTAATCAGTGTAAAGGTGTCGGGGAGTTGACAGGGAAATAAAAGGGAAGGGAATGACTATATGGACTTTTGCTTCCAATCATTTGAATGCTCAACATGAAATAGAGCAAGGAAATGGAGGGTTACATAAAAGCCAATTTTTTATTATAATACATATTTGCAAAGTTAACCGATGTTAATGAGCTACATTATTAAAATTCTATTTCAAAAGTTGAAGTTAGAAAGAAACTAGTTATCATTCCTGTGTGATGCATGGATTTCATGAGCAGAGATTTATTTGTTGATATACTTCTTGGTGGAATACATTTTACTGTATTGGTGTTCAATGTACTTATCTTAAAATTCTGAGTCCAAAAGAATTTTAATTGAATTTTGGCCAACTTATCATTAATGGCATTCATTGCACTCGTCTTTATTGATGGATAGATTAATTATTCATTAATGATGTTTGTTAAACCCAAGTTTACATTTATTCAAGTCAAGTCAATTTTACAATATATAAACATCGTTTATGATATAACACAATCACATTATTTGATCCATGTAGCTGACTTCAATTAGTATGATAAAGCTTTGTTGATATTGTTGTTGTATAGATAGATAGGTAGATAGTTATAGACATGAATAGATTTGAAATTACTAATATTGGTCTAATATCAACTCAGTTAATTTCCCCACCAAAATTCCCTAAATTGGCATAACTTAGAAAGTTGAATATTAGAGGATTAAGGAGGGTTATCTGAAAATCCCTCATTAAACTTTCCTTCTCACAGAAACTCCTAAATGTCCCTTTCTTCCCCTACCTTACTCTTTCTCCAAGCATATACTCGTATACACTGCAAAACAAATCATAAGAGTTACACGGTCCAATTTTTAAACTTGGGAATTCGCTTTGAACCATATCATACGATTAAAGACATGTCAGGATTTGGATATTTTGATTATATGCGTCTACTTCTGTGCATTTTTGGTCATGGTAGCGTATGCATTTGCATCATTTAATCACAGGGAAGTTGCTGCAACTACCTATATAAGTTTTGTTTTTCTCTATAAATGTTTCTTATATATTGCTATTTAACTATAGAACAAAGACTGAACTACAGCTCAAAAATAATAAACTCCAAGCAGCAGACTTTAACATCTGCTTAGCTTAATCAAGCCTATTTAATATACCATACCTGGTATAAGATTGTTCTCCTCTTATCGGTTCCAACATATTCCTCAAGATATTCCTGCATTTCATGTTTGAAATTTGCCTTTAAGATTCATCCTATAGACATCATGAACATAGACCTATAGGCTGTTAATGATTTGAGTGCAGCCTGAGTGATTCAATTTATTAATTCCTCACTTTTGTAATAAAATTGGGGCTCAACATACTTTGTGGAATCTGGTGTGTGATAGAATTTCAGGACAGAAGCTATGGCAACAAATTGTTAACTGGATATAAACAACAAACACGAGAAATGTTTTACCTGTGAGTAGTGGGTGTCCAAGTCAACAGCAGCCCTCTGTTCAGGAGTCTTTGCTTTCAAGAAACGGTAAGCGACGGAGAATGTTTGTCGGTCAAACTGCACAAAACAAAAAAAAGGAAAGAAAGAACCACCACATGAGGATCTCGGCTATTGTGCCTAAGTTCTTGGACATTGACATTGACATTGACATTGAATTCTAAATCATGGTAAACACCGTATACAATCTGTGAGTAACCATGGATCAGATTAGATAGATCTTAATTCCAATATAATACATTTAACACCAAATACACTTCTATTTAGTTAATTATATATCAAGCATGTAAATAAATACAACATTTGTGAATATAGAAATATTTAATATTTAGGATTCAATCAACAAAAGGCCCAACCAGAAATTTGGGGAAGTTTACTGGCATAAAAATATAATATAAAAGTGCTTTACGTTTGGTCAATTGATCAGGTTCTGGCTGATAAAATGCTTTTAACCTTATTATCATCAGATTGTCTACCATACAATAACACAGTATACAAAGCCTGCATAGTTGCATCAGGTTCCAAAGTACCTAAAAAACAATTTCTTTACAATGTATTATAAGCCTAAAACTGAAAATGAAAAATGATAACCACCTATAAAAACCTTGTGACAAACGTATACTATGGCACCACACCCTGTTGGGCTTTTTCCTCAGTCATAATTTAGTGATTCTTAAGAATGGTCTTTTTGATAGTAACAATGATAACTAAGAAACCAAAAATGAAGGAAGAATCTGGATACGGTAAAATCATGTATAAATGCACTCCTCTTTCATTTAAAACCCCTTGTATGGAAAGAGAAGCTTTCGACAACATTTCCCCTAAAGGAATCACCTAATTGTGCTATAAAATCAATTAAAAACAAGAATGGGGTATTAAGAAATTATGTTATGCAAGTTCACGCATCCTGAACTGGTTTGATAATTAGAAGTGGGTGCACCAATTCATAATATTTGTCATTCTTCCATCACTCCTCGAGTGGGATGAGCAGGGACAGAGTCACAGCGAACAATACAATGTGGTGATATAAATGGTACAGAACTGTATCAAAAACAAATCAAAAAATTTTGTAGATTTGTATAAGCGTTGAAAGATATAGATATACAAAGTACCTTTGGAAAACATTGAAAACCTCCGCCTGTGGCATTGAGCAATGCCAAGGAGAGAACCCTATCAGGAACCATTGCTGCTAGCTTAGAAGCTATCATAGCTCCTGTTATGAATATGGAAAGGTAATTAAAAAAGGTAAATAATACATCAAACCATAATCTATGTCAGAGTTATATAAAACAGTTTTTTCTGTCCTACAAAATAAAAAACCAAATTTATTTATAAACAAAAATGCTGTTCAGAGCAATATGTTTATCTAAACACCATTTCGAGAAACCATCTGAATAAGGTAAAGATGTCAGCTGGATTATGGAATCATCTTAACCAATGAAAAGTTTATCTTGAAGATTATTAATGCAAAACCCTACTAAAGAAACCCCAAATGAATCGGAGGTTCAAGTCCTCCTTCTATTGAAACTAGTTCTTCTTAAACTCTTTGATGAGCTCGGAGGCATGTCTTGACGCTGGATTAGGATGAGATTTCCCTTAAACCTAAATATTTATTACAACCAATGGAAAAAATAAATAAATAAATAAAAGGGGAAACACCAAATGAAATTCAGGATACAAGACTCAGTACTCACCCATTGAGTGCCCAAAAATATGGGCTTTCTTCCAACCTAGATGGTCTAATAATGTAATCGCATCCTTCGCCATGATCTTGGTTCTGCAGCCAACAATCCCCAATAATCGCAAGTCAAAATCCATATCCTTCGCCAATTACAATTTCATCCCGATTCTTTTCTTTTTTTTTTTTAAAAGAAAAACAAAAAAAGAAAAGAAAGTTCAAAACTGACAGACGTAGGAGAGTATCATAAAACGCAAGCGTGGTTCCAATAGTACAATAATTGCAATACAGAAAAGAAAGTTCAAAATTGACAAAGACGTAGGAAAATATCATAAAACGCAAGCGTGGTTCCAACAGTTCAATAATCACAATACACGATCCCGCTTCCAGAATGAATGCGCAAACAAGCATAGCCAAATTCAAAATGCAAAATCAAATGAGCATTGAAATGAAACCCGAATGAAATGACAAATGACAAATGAAACTCGAGACTCACGAGTATTCGGATTTTTTGACAGGCACGGAGCTCCGACCCACGCCGCGATTATCAAACGCACAGACCTCGATACCACCACCTTCCTCATTGTCATCTCCGGTCCAAACGTCGTCGTTCGGGACGGTGGTTCCGGTCAAGGCCTTTATCTGTGGGCCCCACGAGTCGTGTGTGGCGGCCAATCCTGAACGTTCGATCTCCACAAAATCAGCGGCGGCCAATAAAAAATATCGTAACCGGAAAAAAAATTTGATAATTGTTTGATGAAGAAAAATGAAGGAAGCGATGAAAGACCTATGATGAGGAGCACTTTGGTGGGACCGCGACCGTAAGTCCGATAAAATATCTTTATGTCATTGTTGAGGTGCTCGTCGGCGGGAACGACGGCGGAGGATGCGGCGGCGGAGGGGGAGGAGGATTGCTGGACTCCGACGTCGCAATACGGCATCTTCGCGGCGGCGCGTGAGGGAGCGAGTGGGAATTGGATTGGAGAGAGAGAAAGAGAGAGAGAGATAAAGCACGCGAGAGAGAGAGAGAGAGAGAGAGAAGGGGGGGAAGAAGGAGAAGAATGAAAGGGTGCGTTTGGGGGAGGCTTTATAGGGTAGGGGGAAGGAGGTGATGGGAGGCAGGGCGGGAACACGTGGCGGATAAGGGGTGGTTGATGCCACGTAGGATGGTCGGTTTGGTTCGGCTCGACGACGCGGAAATAATTAGTGTCAAAGTCAGAGTGCCAACGCCAAGATTGAACAGAATACAGAATCTGAGAGAGGACGGTTCATAAAGCGTGCTTAGTTTAAGTGATTTATTAATTATTAATGTAGAGCAAGTAAAGGCAGCGGAAAGAATCTATTAAAAAAAGGGGTAGGGGAAGGGAAATGTTGATATAATGTTTTCTGGTAGATGACAGTGGCACTGGATAACGGAAGGAATATTAAAATGTTTACTTTTTTCTGGTTAATAATTAAAAAACTTCAATTGATTGATAATCTGAGCTAATAGGCTGTTTATAACAGAGAAGCTGTTACAACAAATTCTTATTAAACAATAGCTACATCAAAGATTATAATCAATAACCCTGTACAACTTTTAATAAGTGTTTACACAAAATTTAAGGGGGTAGAATTGAGCTGTAGCCGAAATGATGTCAGCTAAGATGCAGAATGAAAGTGAGCTGAGAATGACTTAGTTGAAATGAACTTAGTTGAGGCGAGGATAGTTAAGGAGGAGTTAGTCGAAGTGCATATGGTCGAAATGTGTTTAGCCGATGCACTAGAAGAAACGACTGTGTGGACTCGTGACGGGTGTTGTTTGCAATTAATGTTAGAAATAAGTTATAACTACTTGTGAAAGCAAGGTCCGAAGTCTAAGGTATTGCTATCAGGCAATTGAAATGAAAAGATCGAGGAGCGGTTAAAAGCCAGCTAGTTGGAAGTTATCTTTCAATCCAAATATAAAAGCCGCCTCCAAGAGCAGTTATCAAGAAGTTAGTTATCAACCTAGAATATGGTTGGCGGTTTTCTGTTGATAGCTGCTTTAAGTTTAAATATCTACACATGTATATATATTGCAGACAAATAGTTTTGTTAGACACACAATGCTTAATATAACAACCTAGTTTACAAGTTTTCTTTGCACTTTTAGTTCCTAGCATTTTACTTTCCAGTTGTTTACTTTTTGTGCACTTTACTTGCTTGTGTTATTTTTCACATTTAGCCTTGAAGCTTGTAAGTGTTTCAGAAATCTCCTCAACGAGGTGTTTACTTGATTTTTAAGTCGACGGAACAAATTAAATCGACTGCCATCAATTTGTTTCACAGATCTCAATTCGAGGAATGGAAGTAGTTCTTCTGATCAGTTCTTATAAATTAAAGTGTCAAAAGTCAATAAATAAATAGAACAAAATTTTATTTAAATTAACTAGATTCAAGTCAAAAATATGAACAAAACATAAATATATTGACGGATCAAAAATTAGTAACAGTGATGTAAAGAAACAAGATCAATAATAAAATATGACAATACAAAAGACCATTACTTGAGTTCTTCCATACTCTTGAGTGTCAGAGTGAGTATTTTGATGGAGTGTATTTAGAAGTAAACCTCAGTGTAAAAGTCCCCCCAATCCTACCCCTATTTTCCTATTTATAGCCAAATGATTTTCTAAAACCTAGGCCCAATATATCCACTTTTTGGCAATTTGTGTCATTTAGGCCCACGTTCTCCTTTGCTTCCCCACGTTCTGAGTTGTGTGCGAGTCCTTCCAAATGCTTGGCTCCTTCCACGTCTAATATGTTGTAGTTTCATATTATTCGCTTCTAGGATAACTTCCATGTTGCCTATTGGTATTGCTATCCATAATCCATTTGTTGCTTTACGTACTTCAATCATGCATGCATTCCTTAACTTTTATTGTCGAGTCCTTCACTTATCTCGACACTTGCTTCATTGAATGATAGAGGGCCAATATAGTACTTCAAGCCTTCGACACCTGCAGCTTGTTCAAGGGTGTCGACAAATTCTCATTATCGACAATACACTTACTAGTTTATGTTATGCACATAACAGCCTCATAACCTTAGCACATTCCTCTTCATCTTATCCTCAATTTAATCTAATTTTCATATCAATATTGCCACTCACTGGAAGTCACTTGGCGTGACATCAATTTATAATGTTGAACCATGCTAGTGTTGAGTTGTCCTTTCGAATACTTGTAGCAATATGCTATATTGTTGTTTTATAGAAATTCTAATACATGACCCACAATTAATGCCTTATTTGCTTTTGTCCTTATACTAAAATTTGTCGAAGAAATTACACCCCTAACACGAGAATTCAAATGCTCTTAGGAGTAGTTTAGAAACTCATTTGTTGAGAAATAGAATCGCTTCCTCGATCGAATTGCCTGAAAATGGTAATAGATAGAATTTCGCTTTAGTCAAGCCTATTGACAGCACTTGGAATTATTTCTTAGCACATCATGACTTTATACCCAATTCGGCTAGCCAAAATCCATAGCAAAACAATAATACACAATAGTATATAGAGAATTTTACATCATACATAAAATGAACATGAGAGCACAAATAAACGCGTTAGATGTCTGATCTTGGCTTTAAAGCAACTTCTAAACCCCAGCAGCATGGAAAGGGACTATGAGCTTAATCTTTAACTAAAACTCGACAGCCGCATATTCTATGGAACCAAAACACCAAACACGTGGCCATCTCTTTTCCACCGTACATATGAACATACTAGTAATTGTACGAAACAAGAGCATTATACATGAGAGCACTAAGCCTACACCATGGTACACATCAACACGTCAGCAGCCACACAAAAGCCAAAGCACCAAACACGAGGCAACAAAACCAACTACGTGGTACATATTAGAACACGAGTAACTATAGAGCCTAAATGACTGTTCAAAAAAAAATATTTTTTGTACTATTAAAATAGGCAAATATTTTGGATATTTAGAGATAAAAAAATAAAAAAAATAAAAAAAGTGACAATTGATAAAAAAAAAAATTGAAATAGAGTATTGGGATGTTAGAATTTAAGATATATACAAATAATATATCTCACCCCAAAAAGAGACCTAACGCTTCAAGCCATGTGCTGTGACACGTGGCCTCAAAACAAAACAAACACAAGCCGAAGTAATTGCTACAAGCATGCCATAGCGAGATTTATGAGTTAGCTCTGCATTGTTTCTGACAATACAAATGTTAGCACTATCAAAAGAACCTCACCAAACAATATACATCAGACAAATAATTATCATGCAAGAAGGAGTTAGGACAAAGAAAAAAAAAACAAAAATAAAAAAAAAGAAGAAAAAGCCTTTGTACATGAGAATGGGTTGCCTGAAACCATGGAGGAAAGATCTTCCTTCATGGCAACGACTCCCCCTCAAAGAAAGGATAGGAAAAGGTTACTGCTGATCGAGGGGGAGAAGTGTGGCTTGGTGAAGGAGACTAGGGGATGGCTATGCTGAGGTTTGGGAAAGAAAAATAAATAAATAAAGATATTTTACTATTTTATACTATTTTTAAATGACTAATAGGAAATCATTAACTCATACTGTTTATTTTAAGATCTGTAAAAGATTAATAAGATACGTTTATAACTTTTACTTTACTATTTCATTTAAATTATAAAATAAATAATTAATAGTAAAGTTATGATAATAATAGATATTAATGCAATGAAACTTTAGGGAAAAAAATGAACAAAGGAGTCAATCCTCTTTACAGAAATAGAACTGTAGATTACTCATTTAAAAATTTAAAATAAATATAAAGAAGATAAAAATATAAATTCAAACACTTTTCAATGCACCAAAAACAAAAATACTTCTCAATTATTGTCAAATATTAATCGTTATTAAATTTTAGCAGTAAAAATATACTTCTTGTTTCCTAAGTCTTGCTATCAGTATTGTTTTCACTCCAAATATTATTAAAACTCAATGAGTTCATCCTAAATTGATGTTAATACATTTATCTATCTTGAATATTTTGATGTGATTTAACTAGACGATTTTATTAAAACGTTAAAAATATAAAGTCATCTTAAATTTATTAATTAACCTCCGCTTGAAAAGTACTTAAAACAGTTCAAAATAAATTATTAAACAAAGAAAAGTTCTTCACTGCCAAAATAATTAATAATAATAATAAAAGATAAAAAAATAAAAATAAAATGCGAATGCACACATAGGTATAATCTATAGTCTATTACAGCTCATATCGTTATCCAAACCTGAGGGTTTATCCTATTTTAAATTGAATGGCAGATATTTTTTGTTGTTGAATGTAAACCAGTAAAAAAAGAAATGCCACATTTTTTTATTATAAAATGCAAAGCCAGATTTTAATCGTGTGCAATTCAGATTCCGTAAGCAGCCAAGAGTATCTCGAGGTGTGTAGAAGAAGTGCGTTTTCTGGTCCATTCGCTCAATCAGCGATTGGTCGTTTGCACATGTGTCTGGTTGAAAATGAATGAGAAAAGGGTTTCGCGTTGTATTGTACTTATTGGAATCGGGATATATTCACTAGCTCCAATAGTCCAATGAGAGAAATACATGGTTTAGGAGTATCTGTTTCTAATTAATTATATAAATATATTTTATATAAAATTATGTATTAATAATAAAATTTATATAAAATATATTTATATGATTAATTTAAAAATGTAATTACATAATATTTCTGTATCATATAAGTATTTCTCATCCAATGAACGTGGCACGCACTTTGTGTGATCCAACTCCTCGACGATCATACTCCAGATGTCCATCCTTGTTCCCAACTCTTAAGAGCTATCAGACAAATGTTGAGTTACCCATAATTTGAGCGAAGCCAACTCTTTTGCAGATGGCCTGGCTAAATTTGGCCACTATATTCACTCGGACTATGTTGAGTTCTCATTGGTTCCTTCCATTATTTCTTCTGCTTTCCTAGCTGATAACATGGGGATTGCCTACCCCAGACTTGTAGTCATGTAATTCTGTTTCTTGGGCTTTCGCCACCCTGATAATCCAAAAAATGAACGTTGCACGCAACCGAATCTACGCCATTTGTCATTCAATAATGATATAGCCTTTTAAATTTTTTTTAAGTGAAATGTTTTTTTGGACGCACGCAATGGACGCACACGCGATGCAACAGTGTGTTTTTGGCAAATCCATCGTATATGTTAAGTATTGTGGTACATCTTAAATGTCTCCTTCACTTCTTTTGCGCTGCCCATCCCGCACCCGTCCAAATAACATCTCTTCTTTTTTTAAATATCCTGTAACTATTAAAATGAAATAAAAAATATATATAATTAATGTATTAAAATTTTAAAAACAAGTAATTTTTTCTTTATTTAGTAATTGGAGGATATTTAAGAAGATTTGTTAGCAAGGTAAACTATTTCTCTTTATCATTTCTCAAATTTTTGAGAAAACCTTTAAATTCATACTTAATTAAATTAGCGTCAAATTATTAATTTATGAGAAATAAACATTTTTACATAATTTTTAAAAATAAAAATATCAATTACGTTAATTATTTTTAATTCTTAATTATAGACACATTAATTTTTAATTACTAGAAATATTAATCAGACTCAACTGTGACGATTTACTCTCAAATTTTTTGTTTGTCATCAATTAATATTTCGCTCTACTGACTTTGCCATTTAACTGACGAAAGTGACATGCCAATCTCGGACAAATTCTTGGTTCTAGAAATGCTTTTGTCCAATCTAATTGCAATTACGACATTCCAGTCTTTATCTTGAGGACTTTTGCCCCTCTGATTTTTCTTCTAAAAAATATTTTTCAACTGGCTGCCAGCATTTTATACCATAATCTGTAATTTTTGGGACAGGTGTGTACCAAGTGTGGGCTTTCTATCTAGTCTTCCGGTTCTAAAAAGAAATTGCAATTCTTTTGTGAAGGCGACTAAAATAAAACTATAAATGAAATTTATTTCGGATGAAACTAGTTCCAATCTTTTGGCACTTGATTTGCTTCAAAGTACCGTGCTGTCCTGATATCTTTTCTACTATATTTTTATGTATATTGATTGTTGGCACTTAAAAATATTGGAATTTGGACCAAGAATTCAGAGCCAAGAAGATTCAACAAGACACTTCAAATTATTCAAATTATTCGAAAAGCGACTTGGCTATCCCCCGGGGAGAGAGAGGGGGGGGGGAATAAAAGTGATTTAGTAAAAGGTCAACCAAAAACGATTAGCTTCAAGTTTGAAACAAAATGAAAGACTAATATTGACTAAGTCAAACTCCGTGAAGTAGATAAGTAACGTTACTATAGAATAAGAAAAGCCTAGTGTTAATTAGTGTTAATTATGTGCTTAATTTAGGTTAATTTGCCTTAATTAATTATCTTAGATTATTTTATTATTTCACCACCTCTATCAAGCTCCAAGATATTTGTCTTAGTCAAGAATAAGATTGGAATTAGCCATAGTCAAGTTTATAGTCAATTGTCTAATTATGGTTACTAGTCCTATCTTACTAGTATTAGGTAATTGATAAAAATTTACATGGTTCTAGTGCTTTCGAGGATGTGCATGTCCAAGGGCTAAGTTACGGTTAGGGTTCTTATGATTTGACATGTCCAATTGCTATGTTAGAGTTTGGCGCTTTCGGCCTTTGTTGTTTAGGTTTTTCACCCTCTTTTGGTAGTTTAGGTCCGATTTTACCAAAAAGTCCAATAGACCGGTACATTATTGTTTACAGCCCAAAATTGAGGCCCAATTTCATGATCATGTGACCCAATCCCAAAACTCATAGTTTTCCAACGAGAAGATTGAGTGGCTTTATGGGATTTTTAGGGCCTAAATGCACTTATAAGAAATATGTGTGTAGTTGTCCAAATAATAATCAAATTTACTAAAAATTATTTAGCTAAATTTTATTAAGAATGTGTTTATAGTTTTTCATAATTTTTCTGAAATTTTTCCTAAGTTTTCAAACAAATTTTAGCCTTCCATAGTGAATTTATGGATTTACCATAACCAATTCTGTCATAAAATTTATTTTTCTATTATTAGTGGTATTTTTGTAATTTCTTAATGTTCCAAGGGCATTTATGTGATTCTACATATAGGAACCTCGATGTCTTTATAACGCCATCCTAGCTAATCATTAATTTACTCTTTCCAATTCTTCCTAATTTATAATTAACTAGCATGTATTAGTAACTATCACTCAATTTTAGGACATTTTTATTTTTCTTCTTATTACTTTTTATGAATGGGAAATACACTTTATCTATGCATAATAGTTGCAACTTTCTATCATTATTTACGGGATGTACAGTAGATAAGTGATCGTAACTAGTCGAAGCATCACATGACAAGGCATAGATAAAACACCACAACTTATGTATATACGTACATGCTTCAGTACTACTTATGCATCTTAGTGTCATATATGTCTTAAATATCCTAGGGTTCTAATAGTTATTATTAGATACAACAACTAGATGTCCTCTACTTGATCTATGTACAGACAAAAAAGGATAACAGAAGATCTGTTTGTCCATCAAGCAGAGTTAGAAAATACAAATGTAGCATCAAAATATCTAATTCATCCTAGCTAGCTATCAGCCTCCGTCATATCTGGATGAAGTAGTAGAACGACCGCACGTGCTGCAATAAGATCACATACTGGTGTCCTATCGGATCAAAAGTTGTAGTCACCTCACTCGAGGCATGAATCTGTTCCTTTGAAAGCATCAATAAAACTCGGGTGAGATGTTAATCTCCAAAAGGGTACTGCTTCCAAGGATTTGCTGGATACTTAAAATCTTCCAAGGTTTCAAAAATGCAGTAACCAGTATAAAACATGTAATAGTAATTAAAATGAAATAATAGTTTGCAGGCATTTACTAGAACCTTTAAATGTCAAATAAAGTAGATATATCTTTTAAAATGATCATGCATGTATGATATGACACTAAAAAGGTAATGTAGGAATGCATATACGCTCATGATACACTTTTTAATTAACTTTCTATAGCTTTCTTATCACTATGGTCGTAGAGATCTTATCATATTTCATATCTCAAGCCTATATCTCATATCTATGATATATTAAAGCTCTTGTGCTAGGGTATCCCCAAGTTCAGATCCATGTGATCGCAAAGTCTTCCGCTACTTGGCGCCCCTTGCATCACCTATCACTTGCCACTACGAGACTTTCCTAGTGACTATATCATCCTTGTATGCTACTAGGTAGGGTCCCATACATCACAAAATCTTTCATATCTTTTGAAAAATCATTTCCATGTAAATGAATCATGTTAAAATCATATTTTCACATGAGTATGCCAAAATCACTTTTCTCCACAACCTCAAGATTCAAGCCTAAACATGATCAAATCATCACCCATACGTTAATTCCAGGTTCCAATAGATTCAATACACCTTAAAATAGTTTCACAAACATAGAACACAAATTCCTTATCCTTTTTCATTCCTTGGCCAAAAAGCTACCCAAAGTAACATGAGAGGATTTTGATCCCAAGCTAGCATTCACATGGTCCATACCATAATCACCCTATACCTTAGTCAAATGTGTAATATCTCAAAGAACAGTACGTCTAATTAGCACTGTTAATTGATTTATTTCATTACATTAGAAATAGTGTTGGGAGGCGAATGTTAGGATTAGAAAAATTTAAGTTGCCTTGTAGAAAAATTTTATGAAGACTGTGAATATCGTATTTTGTTCGAGATAAAAGAATAATAATAATAAACAAAAAAAAGAAACAAAAAGAAAATAATAAAAGAAGAGAAGAGAAGAAGGAAGAAAAGGAAAGCTAGTCCATTTTAAAATAAAAGGATAGCCCAACCATAAAATATTTTAACCAAAAAAAAAAGAAGGTAAGAAGAAAGAGAAAATATAAAAAAATAAAAAAACATAAAACATAAAAAAAAGAAGAAAAGAAAAATTAAAATCAAATCAGATAAATGAAAATAAAATCTGGTTAGCATATCTTAATTTCATGCATGATCTGTTTGGTATCTGTTTCCTTTAAATCAAGATCAAATTTGCCAATCATCATTAAAACAAAATTCCAAATTAAAATTAATTAGGTTTGATGTCAATTGATCCCTTAACACATATAAATAGATCAAGTATTGAAAGGAAAGGGGGTTCTTTTTAGCACCAGCCCTAGAGATTGCAGCACTGGACTAGAGTTGAGTAAGGGTGCGTGCTACTATGAGAGTTAGGCACCAGGATACAATCGATTTTTGGTCAGACAAAGGTAAAGCCGCCATCCACCTTTCTATTCCCAAAGCCATTTCCAGCATTCCAATCCTCTTTATACCCAAATTCAAAGGAAGGAAACAAAAATCATCCAAACCAATAAATCATCATCATCTTCACTCAACATAGTCGCCGAACTGATTTTGGAGTTCGCAATTCATTTTGGATTGGCAAGGGCTTTGCTTATGGTAGATCGCCATCATATTAGAGCACCGGTGTGCCTCTCATTTTTGTTTTAAATTTTCTAACGTTTTGCTTTTTTTTTTCTTTTCTTTCAATGAACATTGGGCTTTTCTTTCTTTTTTTTGGGCGTTTACTTTTTTTTATTTCTTATTTTACTTTTGATTTTATTTCTTGTCAATATACAGAAAATAATTTCCTTTTTTACTCAAATAATAAGAACAATTTTTTTTTAATCTTTAAAATCTATGCAACAATCTCTAATATTGATATATGGCTTAGCCATTTTCAAAGGTTACGAGAATTGTAAGGATTTATTGTATAACTCATGCTATCATGAATCTTGTGCAAGAGTGGATTAGTTTTTTTGTCTTTTCAAGAATCTTTTTCATAAATAAAATCAATCTAACATAGAATTATTTTCCACAAGAACTACGTAATTTTGAATTCCTCATTGCACCAGAGAATACATAGGAGCAGATAATCTCCGTCAAATCAAAAGTTAAATTTTCTTAAATTTGTTTCCATTTTAATTCCTTAAATAATTGTAACATTAATTTTACTTTCATTTCTGTTTGTAAATAATTGTTATAGCAATTTCTATTTTTTTAAAATAATCATAAAATTAATTTTACTTTCTTTTTCTTTTAAAATAATTATTATATTAATTTCTGTTTCTCTTGTAAATAATTGTATATTAATCTTGCTTTTTTTGGGAATAATTATCATATCAATTTTGCTTTTTTTTCCTTTTATAAATAATTATCATATTAATTTTATTTTTTCTTCTCTTTTGCAAATAATTATTGTACTAATCTAACTTTATTTTATTTTATTTGTAAATAATGATCACATTAATTTTATTTTTTCTTCTCTTTTGTAAACAATTGCGATACTAATCTTGCTTTTTTTTTAAATAATTATTATATTCTTAAGGGGAAAAATAAATATCATTAAAGTTATTAATTAATTTGCATAATAAACTCTAGGGTAACCGTTGCAAAATGGATGTATTAGGGGTGCAGTGGGATTAATTTTCCATTCTTTCTATGCATAATCGGACTCCCGAACCTAATCTCTTCTAAAAAACTGGTTTTGCAAATTTAAAAGGTTTTTCCAATTTTTTTCACAATAAAAATTGGTGGCGACTCCATTGAATTATTTTTTCAATTCTTTTGTTGCTTCTCGTCATGACGCCCTCCGGGCACGTTGTGACAGTTTGGCGACTCCACTGGGGATGGTTAGAGAGTCAAACTCATTAGAGTAAATTATGCTAATTATATAACTAAAATAATATTTATTTTTTCCCTTCTCATTGCTTTTCATTTTTTTGGGTTGTAAATAATTATTTTTATACATAATTTTTATTTGTAAGTATTTATTTTATTTGTAATTATTTATCACTCAAACCTTAGGATAGCAGATTTCTTTTTGTCTTTTTCTTTATGTTGTAAATATCTCAAACCTTAGGATGGTTGACTTTTTGTATATATTATTTGGACTTTATTGTGTAATTTTAGGGCTTTAAGCCCTCTGTGCTCCTTGCACACACTTCACCGTCACTTTCCTCACATACCATTTGGGCTCTATACCCGAGCCTGGGAAAGCCGTAGGGCTAGAAGGAGTTTTGATGAGGTTATTGTGAGGCTTATGCTTCCCTGACAGTCGTTGACTCTCTACTCAGATTGTTACTGGGATTGTGAACTACCATATTGTGACTTGTATGTCCCTATGACTTTGCTCATAAGTTCGGGCCTTTATCCTATGGATAGGGGCAATCTGGGGACCATGATTTTTAAGGTGTTTAGATCCGTCCCAAAAATGCACTAATAGATTGAGCTTAGCGGCTCTTCAAATTAAGATCTTGATCTTAGAAATACCTAACCATTAGGTCCCACTTTTCTAGGACACAAAGGAACATACTTTTCTCATCATAATCTAAATCATGCAACATAGCATACATAAATAGGTAAAAAAAAAAAAAAAAACTTATTGAACAAGCATTTTTCATTCGCCCTTTATCATTTCCATGCATTTATTGGATTGCAACATAGCATACATATACAAGCAAAAAAAATAATAAATCATTGAACTTGTATTTTTCATCCTTTCTCTTTTCTATTCCTTCTATACATTCACCACATCATAGAAAAGCAAAAAAAAAAAAAAAAAAAAATCTCATTCATAACATTGCATCTTTTGTTTTTCCTTCTATCCTTTCCATCAATTCATAGCATGCATAAAAAAAATTAAAAAAAAAAAAACTCTTCAAACTTGCATTTTTCCTTTCTTCCCCTTCCATACATTCATGACATGCATTAAAAAGCAAAAAATAAAAAAATAAAAATTCATTTAACATGTATTTTTCTTTTAACCTTAAACATTCATAGCATGCACTTTTTCCTCATCTTTCTTGTACATAATAGCACACGTCAATAAGCATTTAGGAAGAATTCATCTAACCTGCATTTTTTCCCTTTATCTCTTCCATATTACTCATGCATATCATACACCTTCTCTCATTTTTAACATGCATTTTTTCATGAAAAATAACTTTGAAAAGATGATGCACCATTTTGTCTCTAAACATCGCTCACTCAAGGAAAACTTTGTTCAATCCAAGTAGTTGTGTTTGAGAGTCATGGACGAAAAAATAAAAAAGAGTAAAAGGAAAAAGAGATAAGGTGGAAAACAGAAAATTACAAGAAAGGGGTATGACCCAAGGAATCACTGAAGAGAAGATCCTGCATATTTGAAAGATGATCATGCATATTTGGAAGTTGTTCCTAGCCCTGGCAGAAGCTACAACCTTCAATCTTGATGAGTCCATCAAAGCTTTGGAAAATATGAAGAGACGTGTTCATTGCAATGACGAGGCATTAGATTATTAGGGATATAAATTTTGATCTGACTTGATGTATCTTGAATATTGAATAACAGGCTCTTATTGCCTCTATTTTGTATTTGAGATCCACTAAAGTAATGAAATGATTATGCATGGTTTCTTCTTTTAAATCAACACATTATCTCTTATGTCTTGTCCATACACTCTTTCTTTCTTTTGCAACCCCTACAAGGTCATTTCTTCCTTTTGGAATCTCTATCCCATGCGGATAATCATGAAAAACCTATTAATTAATTCTTCTGTTGCAGTGGGCATGAACGATCATGAACATGATAAAGGTCCTTAGCTATGCAAACAATTTGCTAAAATATTAAACTTAATGGCAAAATGGCAAGGCGGTTGAGCGAAATGTTACCCCATTCAGTCCAATTTAATCATCAACTGGGACAATGTTAAGTGTGTTGTATGAAGGTGAGAACACCAAATGGGTTGAATCGGATTAAGAAGAAACATTGATTTACCATGGATAAATGTACCAAAGATGATGGGAAGAGCATTCTAGCTCAAACAGTTTAGCTAGATGACTTCTCAACTCAAGAAGACAACCAAGGCAAGAGGGCACCAAGAACTTCACAAGCTAGTCAAATCAAGTGCAATGAAAAGTGTCTCCAAAAAGAAAAAAAAAAGAAGAAAAGAAAAAAGAAAAGGCTAGCTAGATTGAAAAACTTAAAAGGACGGTCTAGGCAAAAGTTAGAGCCCAAAAAATAAATAAATTAAAAGGCTCGCTAGATCAAAAATGCAAAAATGGTCTAGGCAAAAATTAGAGCTAAAAAAAAAAAAAACGGAAGAAGAAACATGTGCTTGCTAAGTTGAAAACCCAGGAGGGCGATCTAGACAAAGTTAGAGCAACAAAAATGTTACCAGGGTGACCTAGGTAAAAGTGTATCACTTGAGAAGCCAAACAAAAGAGTACATGAACAAGAAGTATTAGAAGAATATTTAACTGGGGCAATTTAATCATGAAGAGTCAACAGTCAAAGGCAGATTTGTTTGTCGCATAGCAAGGGATTTTAGTTTTGATAATGAGTTCTAGTCTAAGTAACTAAAGAATCAATGAAATGGGTAAATCATGTGAAATCTGCATTACAAGCCTCTCTGCACTCCATCTATCTCTCCATACTTGTCCATGTCTTGTAAACACTGCCAGTCTTGAGCTTAATAAATTTGTCTTATTCTTTTACTTTCCCTCTTACTTTCATTCTCTACTCTCTCTCTATCTATCTCTCTCTCATTATCATCATCAAAGGGTGCATTTTTCTTGTTTCATATGTTCTTTTTTAATCATGCATAATCAAGACATTAGATTTAGAATTCTCAATGCAATGGTTAAAAAGAAAAGAAAAGCTCGTTAGATTGAAAATCCAAAAGGGCAGTCAAGACAAAAGTTAGAGCATAAAAGAAAAAAAAAAAAAAAGAACTCGCTAGATTGAAAACCTGAAAAGGCAGTCTAAGCAAAAATTAGAGTATAAAAAAAGAAATAAGAAAAGAGAAATAAAAATGCTCGCTAGATCAAAAATCAGAAATGGAGATCTAGGCAAAAATTAGAGCACAAAAAAAGGGCAAATTTTTTTGAAAATAGGAAATGGCAGTATAGGAAAAAGTTAGAGCAAAATCAAAAAAGGAAAAATTCTTTAGCACACAAGACCAAGAATGTCAAGATAGAAATTCAAGAAGCAAGTAGTTCACTAAGAGGTTCTTCAGCATATAAAGCCATGAGTCAGAAGCCAAAGTGAGGTTAGGACAAATAGTTCAAAAGAGTGGTCAAATGCAATGACTCTTCAAATAGAACAACTTACTTTAATCTAATAAGGATTTTCCCAAAACTATGATGTTTAGAAATTGTAAACTGGGGCAATTTTTTTTTTCTTTTCACTTTCTCATCATTCATCTTTTTGCATCATCATATCATCTAGGTCAATGCATATATCATTAACACTAACTCAATCTTCATATCATCTTCACCATATCATTCACATTTTATATCATTTCATAAATTGGGGCAATTTTGTTTGTAATTTCTCATCATCATTGATCTTTCAATTTTTATACATTGTCATGACATCATTCATCACTTTATCATCCTTAGCCATTTTTTACATTACAAGTCATTTACTTTTCTGTAAATATTGCATATCATAAACCATTCATTGTTAACAGTTACTACAAGTCATTTTCTTTTTTGTAAATATCGCACGTTATAAACCATTCATTTTCAAATAAATCATTGCAAATCATTTCCTCTTCTGTAAATATCACATATTATGAATCATTCATTTTCAACAATTTTCACAAATCATCTCCTTTTTGTAAATATCCTATATCATGAATCATTTACTTTTCAGTTATTAGCACCATCACTTTACTTTTCTGCAATTATCAAGACCACTTTATTTTTAGCAATTATCACAATCACATTACTTTTGTGCAACTATCACCATCATTTACTGTCACTTTGCTTTTCTAACAATCATCCCCACTATTTTACTTTTCAATGATTATCACCATTATTTTATCTTATTACAATCATCATAAGTCATTTACCTTTCACATACTTTCCGCACTACAAGCATTTAACTTTCGCATTTCATCCGCAAGGCTGCATTTCATTGGCAAGGCGGTAAGGCTACATTTCATTTCGTCTGCAAGGCCGTAAAGCTGCATTTCATCCGCAAAGCCACCAGGCTGCATTTTATCTCATTTGCAAGGCCGTAAGGCTACATTCCATTTCATTCACAAGGCCGTAAGGCTGTATTTCGTCTGCAGGGCCGCAAGGCTGCATCTCATTCATTTCATCAGCAAGGCTTTAAGGATGCATCTCATTTGCAAGGTTGCATTCATAAGGCCGCAAGACCACATTTTATCTCATTTGTAAGGCCGTAAGGCTACATTTTCATCCGCAAAGTCGCTAGGCTGCATTTCATCTCATTCACAAGGTCGTAAGATTGCATTTCATCTGCAAGGTCGTGAGGCTGCATTTTCATTCGCAAGGCCGCAAAGCTGCATTTCATTCAAAAGGTTGCAAGATTGCATTTCATCCACAAGGCTGTGAGGCTGCATTTTCATTCGCATGGCCACCAGGCTACATTTCATCTCATTTGCAAGGTTGCAAGGCTGTATTCCATTTCATTCGCAAGGTTGCAAGACTGCATTTCATACGCAAGGTCGCAAGACTGCATTTCATATGCAAGGTCACAAGGCTGCATCTTATTCATAAGGCTGCAAGGCTGTATTCCATTTCATTCGCAAAGTCACAAGACTGTATTTCATACGTAAAGCTGCATCTTATTCGCAAGGTCGCAAGATTGCATTTTATTCGAAAGGTCATAAGGCTACATTTTCATTTGCAAGGCCACCAGGCTACATTTCATCTCATTTGCAAGGCCGTAAGGCTACATTCCATTTCATTCGCAAGGCTACATCTCATCGCAAGGTTGCAAGATTACATTTCATTTGCAAGGGCCGTAAGACTGCATTTCATCCACAAGGTCGTAAGGCTGCATTACATTTCATTCGCAAGGCTACATTTTCATTCGCAAGACTGCAAGGCTGCATTTTATTTGCAAGGTTGTAAGATTATATTTCATTTGCAAGGCTGTAAGGCTGCATTTCCTTTCATTTGTAAGGTCGCATTTCATCATTTTCCTTGCTCGGACAAAAATATGTGTTCATATCTTCACTAGTTCCTCACCACAAAATATCAAAACTACGATTTTATATTTTCTAGTAAGAAACAAGTAAAGACGGGTAACTGTGAATACCATATTTTGTCCGAGACAAAAAAAAAATAATAAACAAAAAAAAGAAACAAAAAAAATAATAAAAGAAGAGAAGAGAAGAAGGAAGGAAAAGAAAGCTAGTCCATTTTAAAATAAGAGGATAGCCCAATTATAAAATATTTTAACCACAAAAAAAAGAAGGGAAGCAGAAAGAGAAAATAAAAAAAAACAAAAACAAAAAACAAAAAAAATGAAGAAAAGAAAAATCAAAATCAAATTAGAATAAATGAAAACAAAATCTGGTTAGCATATCTTAATTTCATGCATGATTTGTTTGGCATCTGTTTCCTTTAAATCAAGAGCAAATTTGCCAATCATCATTAAAGCAAAATTCCCAATTAAAATCAATTAGGTTTGATGTCAATTGATCCCTCAACACATATAAATAGATCAAGTATTGAAAGGAAAGGGGGTTCTTTTTAGCACCAGCCGTAGAGATTGCAACACTGGACTAGAGTTAAGTAAGGGTGCGTGCTATTACGAGAGTTAGGAACTAGGATATAATCGATTTTTGGTTAAGCAAAGGTAAATTCTCGTTCATGCTCTCATTTTTGGTGGCATTTTAACATTCATTGCATATATTACATATCAATTATTCCTAATGTCCTTCATCTAAAACAACCAACGAACCACTCGAGCCACCACCTCCAACAAAAAAAAAAAAACAACATAAAGCCGCCATCCACCTTTCTATTCCCAAAGCCATTTCCAGCATTCCAATCCTCTTTATACCCAAATTCAAAGGAAGGAAACAAAAATCATCCAGACCAATAAATCATCATCATCTTCACTCATCATAGTCGCCGTACTGATTTTGGGGTTCGCGATTCATTTTGGATTGGCAAGGGCTTTGCCAATGGTAGATCGCCATCATGTTGGAGCACCGGTGTGCCTCTCATTTTTGTTTTAAATTTTCCAACATTTTGCTTTTTTTTTTCTTTTCTTTCAATGAATGTTGGGCTTTTCTTTTTTTGTTTGTTTGGGCGTTTACTTTTTTTATTTCTTATTTTACTTTTGATTTTATTTCTTGTCAATATACAAAAAATAAGTTCCTTTTTTACTCAAATAATAAGAACAATTTTTTTTTAATCTTTAAAATTTATGCAACAATCTCTAATATTAATATATGGCTTAGCCATTCTCAAGGGTTACGAGAATTGTAAGGATTTATTGTACAACTCATGCTATCATGAATCTTGTGTAAGAGTGGATTAGTTTTTTTTGTCTTTTCAAGAATCTTTTTCATAAATAAAATCAATCTAACACACAATTATTTTCCACAAGAACTACGTAATTTTGAATTCCTCATTGCACCAGAGGATACATAGGAGCGGATAATCTCCATCAAATCAAAAGTTAAATTTTCTTAAATTTGTTTCGATTTTAATTCCTTAAATAATTGTAACATTAATTTTACGTTCATTTCTATTTGTAAATAATTGTTATAGCAATTTCTATTTTTTTCAAATAATCATAAAATTAATTTTACTTTCTTTTTCTTTTAAAAATAATTATTATATTAATTTCTGTTTCTCTTGTAATAATTGTATATTAATCTTGCTTTTTTTGGAAATAATTATCATATCCATTTTGCTTTTTTTTCCTTTTATAAATAATTATCATATTAATTTTATTTTTTCTTCTCTTTTGTAAATAATTATTGTACTAATCTAACTTTATTTTATTTTATTTGTAAATAATGATCACATTAATTTTATTTTTTCTTTTCTTTTGTAAACAATTGCAATACTAATCTTGCTTTTTTTTTGTAAATAATTATTATATTCTTAAGGGGAAAAATAAATATCATTAAAGTTATTAATTAATTTGCATAATAAACTTTAGGGTACCCTTCCAAAATGGATGTATTAGGGATATAGTGGGATTAAGTTTCCACCTTTCCCTATGCATAATTGGACTCCCAAGCCTAATCTCTTTTAAAAGACTAGTTTTGCAAATTTAAAATATTTTTTTTCGATTTTTTCCATAATAAAAATTGGTGGCGACTCCATTGAATTATTTTTTCAATTCTTTTGTTGCCTCTCATCGTGGTGCCCTCCGGGCATGTTGTGACAAAGACTATTAGCAATGTTTTGCTAAATTAAGGCAAATCGGTTTAATTGCGGGATTGTGTAATGCAAGAACTAAATCAATAAGAATTTATATTGTAGGATAACATAAGTACTAGTTTAAAATCCTAAAACATGTGGCTAGAAATTAGCCACCCACGCCCCTTTGTTGGCTAAAGGATGGCAATGAAAATAAGAAGCTCAAGAGTAATTGAACTCATTGAGTTTGACCAATTACAAGCACATGAGTTATCTACACTTTTATGACTCAAACACAAATTATTTCCAATCTTCTCATCTCATTTTAGACCCTTCACCATAAAACCTTTTTCTCTTTCATTTTCTTCCCCAAATTCATCTTTTCATCCTTATTTCTTCAACCCACTTCTACACTTTCACCCAAACTTGCTTCTTTTTACCTTCAACATAAGATTTAAGGTAGTATTCTTGAATTTTATGAACTTTTGGGATGAATGAAATCTGCTAGAATTTCTTGTGTCTTCTTTAATATGATGTTGTTGATGATTATATAACTTGTTTCCAATGAATAATATAGGAATTCTTAGTTTGGGTTGGAGATTTAATCATAAACTTAAGGAAACACTCAAACAGAGTTGCTGGAATAGAAACCCTAGAGACCCGTCTGTACCACAAACAGTGCATCTTGACCTACAGAGGTCAAAATTTAATGACACTATTTTTAAATGAGACTAGATATCTAGGGCTTTCCAACCATATAAATTATATGGTTATTGTAACATCCCCATATAACGTTATAGGAAATAATGAAAACATCCTTGGGCAAACTTTTATTATTTACAGTCTTGCCCATGAACTTTTTAGAAAATAACATTTAGGTCCCTATATCAATAAGATTAGTAGGATAAGGTTTTAAACGAAGTAGAATCACGTAGCGAAAACATAGAAACCTAAACCTCGGCTGATTGAGCCACGGAGGTATCCATATATGAAATGACATGGGATGCCCCTAGATTTGCCCATAATTACGAAAATGCTATTAGTCACGAAAATCAAATAGAAAATATTAATGGATTTACGAAAAAGTGAAAAGATAACAATTCCAAAGAAACAGTGCAATTGATTTGTGCTGTTAATTAATTTATTAGAAAAATAAGAGTAATTAGGGATGAACTATAAATAAATACTAGGGCTAAAAGAAATTTAGATTGTTATGTAAAATACTGTGAGAAATTATTTAGTACAATGTCCGAAATTACGCTAAGTTTAATATACGTTATTAATCGATTTATATGACTTTATTGAATGTGTAGAATTAATTAGACATTAGTGAAAAGTTAATTAGGAGTTAATTAGATATTAATTAGAGAGAATTGGATTAGAAATAATTAAAATATAAACATAGTAAACCTGATAAAATTATTCCTAATCGTTTTGTCGGTTTAGAGAAAATCGGGTAGAATTCGGTATTTTAAACTGTCGGGACCGAATAACCAAATTTATTACATCAAAACCCTAAGTTTAGTGGCTAAAAATTTAGCCACTTCATCTCCTAAGGTTGGAACCACTTAGCCACAAAAGAATGAGGAAACTTAGCTCATCTAATTACCACTCATATGGCAACCAATAGGATTTGAGAGATTCAACTACCTAACTCTATATAATTTCAATATTTCCCTTCTTTCTCTCATTTTTTGGGCGACCAAAGCTCCAGCTGCCTTCTCCTCCATTCTTCATCCATTCTATCTTCAAGCCCCATCCATCCTCTTTATCAAAACTTTCACCTAGCCAACATATACAACAATCTAGAAGTAGGATTCAATTTATGTTCTTGATTTCTCTAAACTGTGGCTGCATGAAGTTTCACTTTTCTTCATTTATTTGATGATGTATTGGATATATTTGATGCGATATGGTTGGATTAACATGAAATTTTGAGTTTGAATTAAAGTTAGAAGGAGAAAACTACAAAAGTGGAGAATTAGGATGCTATCTAGGTAAAGAACCTACGGCGGTCCGTACGGCAAAGTGTACAGCTCCGCCTACAGCCATTTAAATTTGATGAAACTATTTTTATGTGAAACTAGACATTCAGGGATTTCCATAGATATATAATATAAGCCATTGGATTAGTATCGAGAGAGATATGAATTTTTGAAATTTGACCTAGGTTTTTGAGTTTGATTCTGGGCAGACTAGGTTGTTCAGGGCAAAACTTGCGCTATATAACTTGGAATTGAGTGAAACTAACTTTGTTAGAAATCTTACACATAGGAGAACATCCCATAAAAAATTCAAAGTTAGATACGGTCCCATTTCCTTCCAGTGGTTCGAAGAAATTGCCCTATGTCCAAACTGGGCCAAAACAGGATAGTTCAGGAAGGTCAAATTTCGGGGCTTATAACTCAAGTTCTACAAAAGCAAATGAAATGGAACTTCTTGCAAATGAAAGCTTGTCATGTTAGCTTTAATATGATACTAATTTCATATGACTTAGCTGGTTTTCTATTTTTAGTAGATTTTTACTTTTAAGTGTGTAACTCTAGCCAGCTACAGGGCAGGCTGAGATAAAACTTAAATAACTTGAGCTATATTTATCAAAATTAGATGGGACCAAAGAGGTTAGAAAATAAACACATAACATTCTAATATATCCAAAATTTAGATAGAGATGAGTTAAATAGAAAATTTGGCTTGATTTACAAAAATTGGGTTGAATGAATGTGCTGAGACAGCAACTATGTTTAAATGCAATAATTGTTCCTATGAGATTGACGATTGAATTGTGAATGAAATGTTATGATTTCTCTGAAAAATTGTTTTATTGAGTACTAGCACTATTCATGGGGAAGCGAACTAGATCCGCTATGCTGCCGAATTTTTGGTAGAATTGTAAGTAGGTTATAGGTATCTATGTGTTAAGAATATGTATGTGGAAATCATGTATGCAAGGATATATGAAAGTAAATGATAAAGTATATGTATGAGTGTATTCAACATGTCTATGCATGATTATGTGTGGGAATGAAAGAATATGAACATATTAAATGTGGATCCCTTTACCTAGAGGTAGTTATAAGATTTCTCATTGTGAAGGCAGTTAAATAAGATAAGATTGGGTCCCTTCACTCGGAGGCAGTTATTTGGGTCCCTCCAAGTGAAGGCAGTTATTTGGGTCCCCTTGCGGGTCGGTACTGTGTGACGACGGTCACAAGTTGAGCTCACTCCTAGATCAGACTATCTAAGGGCAGTAAAGACTAAAGATTAAAATATATGCAAGCACCTTAGGGATGGTGATATGTAATGCCTAGGTGTGCCAAGAAAAGAAAGCAAAGAAAGTTAAAGAAAAATACCAGTGCATTTGCATGAATTGAAGTATGAGTATTTGCATAATTATATCCCATATTTTATTGATGCGGAGACTGTTCTATCTACTTATACTGTGATTATTATTCTAAATATGAAATATTGCCAATATGGCTCAAGTGCGTGAATAAAATGAATTCTGCTTCGGATAATATATTTTCAAATTATAAAATTGAACAGTCTATTTAACATGCTCACATTTTTCATAATAAACCGAAGCAGCTGGAGATAATAACGATGACACAGCATATGGTAGTTTAAGAAATCCTACTGAGAATTCATAATTCTCACTCTTATGTTTATTTCCGTGTTATCTCCAGATAGTTCAGAAGTTCCGAAGAAGGTCCTCCGAGGCAAAGTTGACTAGTAAGATTGAAGGTGGTCGAAGGTTGCTGCCAGACAAGGTCCGATTAAGTGACAGTAACAACTCCTAGGTGAGGTATTATGACTTAAGCATAGTACCCTACTTGGGAGGGTGTTACAATTATTGGACCTAAAATGAGGGAGTTACAAATTTTTGAATTTACCCTTTGAATCTTGCCCACTGTTCTGACTAGTAAGGGTTGTGAAGGGTATAACTCACCCTATACAACTTCAAATAGAGTGCAAAAAACTCTGTTAGAAAGCTAACATATATAGTATTATGTCATAAAAATTTTAGATCTAAAACTAAATTGTGTTGCTCCTAGTAATTTTTTAAATTTGACCTAAGGTTTTATCCGGGTAAAATAGGGCAATCCCCTTTAGCCCATTTTGAGAGCTTATAACTTGGGCTCTACTTACCCATTCGAAATGAAACTTGTGGGAAATGAAAGATGATTTAATTAGCTTCATTTAGATACAAATTTTGGATAAAATTAATGAAAATTGTATTTTTAGTGAATTTTTACAATTTTAAAAGTAAACTAATAAGGCTATAACATATTAAATTTTCAAATTAAAATAAGTTAAAATGAAGTTTTGGTGCTAATTATAAGAACAAGGCACAATTGAAGAAGTTAAGGTGAATTGCAAACTTTAAGGGTTAGAAACCCTATAAGTCATAAGAGCTAATGGTTGAAAAAATTGCAACATTCATGCTAGTTGGGTCTATATCATGATACCTATTAGAGCATGCACACTAGCTAGGCCCTTTGCCATACCTCACATACGTCCTTGGTTGGAAAGTCACGCATTGCCATAGTTCACGCGTGAGAGTTCCCAAGGATTGGCTTAATTTTCTTTGCTCTGATACCAAAAATTGTTACGTTCATTCTAGCTTGATCTATGTCATGCCTCATGTGGTGGCTACAAATGGTACCTATCAGAGTACGCATGCTAGCTGGGTTTATGCCAAGACTCATGTGGTGGCTACAAATGGTATCTATCAGAGCACGCACGCTAGCTGAATGCTGTAGGTTCCTGACTGTATCGAACTTCATATTGAGGTGATCAGGCTCAATATACAGTCAAAAGTGACAAATAAACTACAACACATAACAAGGCTGCCATGCATAGACAACTATATCCTTATCATGTAAGGATCTAAAGCATGACTCGTCTAAACCCTCAGAGCATGCTTTGGAAGCATAGTCAATCCATCCTAAGTCTAGCTAGGATGAACTACTCTGGTACCAAAAATTGTAATGTTCACGCTAGCTGGGTCTATGCCATGTCTCATGTGATGGCTACAAATGATACCTATGAAAGCATGCATGCTAGCTTGGTCCTTTGTCATACCTCACGTATGCCCTTGGGTGGAAAGTTGCACTTCACTATAGTTTACACATGAGAGTTCCCAAGGATTGGCTTAGTTTCCTTTGTTCTGATACAAAAAATTGTAAACATTCACTAAAAATATAATTTTCATTAATTTTATCCAAAATTTATATCTAAATGAAGCTAATTGAATCAACTTTCATTTCCTACAAGTTCCATTTTGAATGGTTAAGTAGAACCCAAATTATAAGCTCTCAAAATGGGCTAAAAGGGATTGCCCTGTTTTACCCGAATAGAACCTTAGGTCAAATTTAAAGAATTACTAGGGGTAGCACAATTTAGATTTAGATATGAAATTTTTATGACATAATACTCTATGTGTTAGCTTCCTAACAAAATTTGTAGCACTCAATTTAAAGTTGTATAGGGTGAATTATACCCTTTATAACCCTTATTAGTCAAAATAGTAGGCAAGATTGAAAGGGTTAATTCAAAAATTCATAACTCTCTCATTTTAGGTCCAATGACCTTAAAATTTATATGGTTTGAAAATTCTGGATGTCTAGTTTCATTTGAAAATAGTTTCATTAAATTTTGATCTCTATAAGTCAAGATACACCACTTGTGGTACGGACGGGTCTCTAGGGTTTCTATTCCAACAACTTTGTTTGAGTGTTTCCTTAAGTTTATGATCAAATCTCTAACCCAAACCAAGAATTTCTATGTTAATTCATTAGAAACAAGTTATATAATCATTAGCAACATTAAAGCGGACACAAGAAATCCTACAAGATTTTGTACATCCCAAAAGTTCATCAAATTCAAGAATCCTATGTCAAATCTTAAGTTGAAGGTAAAAAGAAGCAAGTTTGGGTCAAGGTGTGGAAGTGGGGTGAAGAAATAAGGATGAAGAAATGAAGTTGGGAAAGAAAATGAGAGAGAAAGAGGTCCGATGGTGGAGGGGTGAAAATGAGAGGAGCAGGTTGGAAATAATTTGTGTTTGAGTCATAAAAGTGTAGATGACTCATGTGCTTGTAATTAGTGGAATTCAAAATGAGTTCAATTACTCTTGTGCTTCTCATTTTTGTGGCCATCCTTTAGCCAACAAAAGGGTGTGGGTGGCTAGTTTCTAGCCATATATTTTAGAGTTTTAAAGTAGTACTCATGTTATCTTATAGTATAAATTCCTACTATTTCGGTTTGTGTTACACAATCCCATAATTAAACCGATTTGCCTTAATTTAGCAAAACATTGCTAATAGTCTTCATAAAATTTTTCTACAAGGCAACTTAAATTTTTCTAATCCTAACATTCACATCCCAACACTATTTCTAATGCAACAAAACAAATTGATTAACAATGCTAAATAGATGGACTATTCCTCGAGATGTTACAAAATGTCAAATGTCAAATATACTTAAAAGTTCATCTCATGATCCCCAAGTACTCAAGTATTTATTTTCATGCAACTAATACCTCTAAACCTTAATAGACATATAGTAACATTAATAAGGTTTAGTCTCCTTCATGACAAGATTAAAGCCTATTTATAAGTAATCTTTCACCCCAATTCAACTCACCTAAAGGAACACAACTCACTCTAAGTCCAAGCCAAAACACATTAAAAATAAGAATCCTCATATATTGCGCACACACTAGGCCGAACACACATACACAAGCACAAGAAGAAATTTCACTTTTAATTTCTTTTAGCCCTCAAGTATAATCCTCAAGTCACTTCAATCTCAACCAACACATGATCAGTTATTCAGTCAACTCTAAGAGATCAAATAAACATGAGTCAAACAAGAAAATCAACTCTTCTACTCCTCCCTTACTTTGGCTGAGACACATGCATGCGTGCGCGCACACAAACACACAAAATTTCTTGTACACAACAACACAAATCCAAACTTCAAGAATCAACCCAAGAACCTTAGGACAACATTTGGATACAAATTTTAACATGAAAAATCAAAGAATACAATAGCTCCACCATTGTCCATCATCAAGTCTCCCTAGTCCATGAATCAAGCAAAAACAAAGAAAGCTAGTTAGAAATCTGGTAAAAAATTAAAATCATCAAGAAAGAAAATTCATGGGAGTTGTAGAAAGAGACGAGAGAAAGAAAGAACCTATACATGTCTGAAGTCACAAAGTGGTGGAGATGAAGTAGATGATAGTGGTGGTGCTCTCCTTGCAAGAATTCTTGAAAACTTGAAGAACAAGAACACAAACTAGCTCACAAGTGTATCACTCACTTAATCTTCCTCATGATAGTAAAAAAGATAGAAAGAAACCCTCTCAAACCTCTCTCTAAGCTTCAGCGAAGCATAGGTGTAACGTCCGCAATTTCTGACCTCCGACCTCATCAGTAAAATGTTAAAATTTCCAATTTCCGACTTCATCTCCAAGGCTCAAATGGACTGGCTATATTTTCTGATTTCTGACCTTATGCTTGAAACAAATAATACACGAGTTCCGACCTTAGGCTCGAATTAGAATGGGCACGAAATTCGACATCCGAGTTTATCTCAACTAGAAATGGACGCGAGATCAGATCTCTGAATTGGTCTCCAAGTTCGACTAAAATTTACACGAGTTCCGATCTCCGAATTTATTCCCAAGAGCCTTTCATTTCAATCAATGTTCCCTAGTTTGCCTATAACAAACTTCTGAGATTAAATTTGGAGTTCCGAGATTCTATAAGTTCCGATTTCTTGGTACATAAGATTAATGTTTTGATTTCCGATCTCCGATGTTATGCTTAGAATCGATTCAAGTTTACATAATGTCCCTGACTTTCGGGTTTAAGTGTTTGGTTTCACATTTTTGTCCTTGACTTCGATTTTAAGGTGATTGGGTGCTATATGATTTCCGACATCCGACTTTGCTTTCAAGTTTCGAATAAAGCAGACAATATTTCCGAGTTCTGATTTCATCTCCAAATTTCGAATAGATTTGGACGAGTTCTGACTTTAAGGAGAGTACGAGTTTCGATGTCATTTTCAGATACAATGAAAGCGAGTTCCACTTTTTAGGCGACGTGGAGAGTAATGTTGTCATAAAAGAGGGAGATATGGTTGAACTTTACCCACAAAATTTCAACCAATCAAAACTCACAAAGCTAACTACCACCTCAAGCTTATATAACTCATTTCTTTCTCTCCTTCAGCCCCATTTTCTACGCTGCCTTCTCCCTTGTTCAGCTCTCTTTTTCTCTTCTCCACTCATCCAACTCCATCCAACCTTCAAGTTTAACCAAGTTCTATTTCCAAACTCAAGCTTAATCACATAATAAGAGGTAAAGGTTCAATTTAGTTCTTGTCATTCTGATTGTGGATGGTTGTTTTTATTTTATTTTCTTACTTCTTGATATAATTAGTGAATGAAAATGATAATCTTTGGCTATTTTGTGTTTAAAATTGATTAAGGAATAGGAAAAGGTGAGGAGAGTAAGACCAATTTTCTTCGGTAGTGTGAACGGTAGAGTGTATGGCTCTGCCTACAGCTGGTTAAATCTGATGAGACTATTTTTCTATGAAACTAGACATTCAGGGCTTTCCATACATATATCATATAAGGCCATTGGATTAATATTGAGAGAGATATGAATTTTTGAAATTTAACCTAGGAATCAGGACCTTCATCCGGGCAGTGTGACTTGAAAAGGGTGTAACTCACCCTACACAACCCCAAATTGAGTGAAACTAATTTTGTTAGAAAGCTTATACATAGGAGAACATTTTACATAGAAATTCCAAGTTTGTTACTATCTCATTTGTTCCCAGTGATTTGAAGAAATTACCCTATGTCCAAACTAGGCCAAAATAGGATAGTTCAGAAAGGTCAAATTTCGGGGCTTATAACTCGAGCCCTACTAAGGCAAATGAAATGGAACTTTTTGTATATGAAAGATTGTCCTACTCGCTTTAATATGAGACCAATTTCATATGATATGATCCAGTTTTTGATTTTTAGTAGATTTTTACTTTTGAGTGTGTAATTCTGGCTAGCCACAGGGCAAGCCGTGATAAAACCTAAATAATTTGAGGTATGGTTATCAAAATTGGATGGGACTAAAGAGGTTAGAAAATAGACACATAAGATTTTAACATATCCAAAATTGAGGTCCAGATGAGTTAAGTAGAGATTATGGCCTATTTACAAAAATCGGGTTGAATGATTGAGCTAAGGCTACCTTTGTCCTAATATAACTAATGCTTCTATGAAGTTAATGTTGCATTATGAATAGAATGA
Organism: Pterocarpus macrocarpus; assembly: GCA_031439585.1. Classification (NCBI taxonomy): domain Eukaryota; kingdom Viridiplantae; phylum Streptophyta; class Magnoliopsida; order Fabales; family Fabaceae; genus Pterocarpus; species Pterocarpus macrocarpus. Next base: position 54,346,351 of record CM062514.1, read on the forward strand.
TATGATTTCTTTGATAAGTTGATATGCTGAGTACTAGCACTATTTATGAGGAAGCGGACACGTTCCGTTATGCCGCCAAAATTTCGGTAAAGTATATGCATGAGTTATGATATACATGTAGATGCATGTGCATTTTCAAGAAAGCTATGAAAGTCATGTTATGAGGAAGCTAAAGATTATGTTATGATGAAAGTTCTATGATACTTGGGCCAGTCCCAGAATAAAGTTTAGGGGAATAGCTCGGTTGGGAGGTCGAGGAAAGCAAACCCGGTATTCCTGTATAGGAACGAGCTCGATCCTGAAAAGCAGACTATTATCCAGGAGTCTAAAGTAGCTAAGAACTCCCAGGGGACCAAGTAATGGAAAAGTTTATGAAGAAAAGTTCAAGAATAAGATTTGCATAATTACATTAAATGCATGATTATATTGAACAGTCATTACAAGATGCTTCCAGTTTGTCTGTTATATTTACTTACTACTGTATGTTCATTTATTCTGCTCATTATTCTGTATTTTACTATTAGTAGTCTATTCTGTTTCTTATGCTATCTTAAGTAAAACTGAATTTTGCCTCGGACTAGATGTTTTCTTAAACTTATTAAAAGTAGTTCTGTTTGAACCCATGTTTTCATAATTAAATAAAAATCGAAGCAACTGAGAATGAATGTGACGTCAACTAAACACTGTACGCGAGCCCTACTGAGAATTTTTTTTAAATTCTCACCTCGTTTTGCATTTCCACATCATTCTCAGACGCTGGTGATGGACTCGACGACCACTCTGTTTATTGAGATCCCTGACCTGTAGCTCCACCAGGACCTCGAATTCCACTCGCTGTACTTAGCTGTTTCCTGCTATTCCCGTCTCTACTTTTTAGCAACAGAAAATTTGTTGTTCCTTTATTCCACTTAGCTCTTGAACATATATTTATAAACTGAAACTTTGGCTTCCAACTTATATATGTATATATACAACTGATAATATATTTCCTGTAACTATTCTTTTCTGCGGTGCTTTTTATTAAACTCTGTCACGTTCATTATATACAGTGCTCCGTTTTTTCTGTTACAATAAAAAAAGTGATATGATAAACGAAACATAAGCAGAGTATTAACACGGTAACACAATCTACTTAATTTCATGCTATGACTTAAGCATAACATTAAATTGGTAGGGAGTCACAATAAGGAGTGGGTAAGAAGACAAAATCTCTTTCTTTCTCTACCAAGCTAAGTTACCTCCATACTTATATTTACATAATCCATAATTTAGAAAATTCAAAAACAAAATAAAATTGACTACTTGCTCCCCAAGGTGATAGGAGATCTTGCCATTTGGCAAGGAGAGGAGCAAGATATCTTATATTTCAAGAAATTAAAATGAATTTCATTTAGCTTGAGTAAATTTTCATGTCTTAATTTAGTTAATTTTAGTGTGTTAATTTAATTAATCCTCTTGTTACAAGATTTAGGCCCAAGGCCCTTTTAATTTTCTAGAGCTCATTTGGGTTTAGCAAAATAAATTTTGAGAGCCAATTAGTATACCTTGTCTTAAATTTGTTATGATATTAATTTATATGATTTTTAAATAATTATTAACCTTTAATTACCTCGACCTTAAATTAATTACTAAATTATCCAAATAAATTATAAAAAAATTATAATTCATTTTATATATTTAACTTAAGTTAAAGAATTAATTATAATTTTTCTAAAATTTTTCCTAAACTTTTTAATTATTTTTTCCTTCGACAGCTCAAAACATCTGTCAATTTTATGATTATTATTTGTATTTTATTTTATCATAAAATTTTCGTCATAACCTTCATTATCTGTTATGTTTGTCAACTACCTACTAATTGACAGAGATCCTTCTCACAATCGCTTGAATTAAGCCGGGGTCGAAAGTTATGGCACCAAGGCTATTTTTGTCATATTCACCTTATACATATATACTAAGGATTTTTGGAGATGCTATAGTCTTCATATAAGAGTTTTGGGTCATTTTGGCAATTCTGCCCTATAGTAGTTCAATATACTTCAATTTCTAAGAGTGGGAACCTTTTTGTAAATTTTGAAAGGTGTAGGGACCTAAATATAATTTGTTTAAGTTCAGGGATCTAATTATAAATAAAATTTGGGACATAACTATGATTAAAAAAAAATATTAGAATGTTTATTTAATTTCCTAAAATGTTGGACATAATTATAATTTCATAAACTTACTATTATTTCTATTTCATTAGGGATTTTCATACATTGAATTAAGGGATGTTACAATTGGTGATGGCATTAAGGGAGGCTCTCCCCCTATTTATAGGGGGAGTTCCTCAAGGTGTTGGAAAGCCACATGTTGGCCATGCAGCAAGTGGCACAATTGCGATTGATGCCTTTAAAAGCACATGATGCAAAAGTGATTTCAATTAGGGATAGCAAAAAAAATTGTTAAAGCGAATACCTGCTTTACTTGCAATGGAGACAAAGATAAGGGGAAAGTCCCCATTTAGTAAATGGGTTGAGAGCGAAGGATGAGGTCCTTGTCCCATGGGGATTTGCTAAATCCCCAATAGTGTAAATTTACTTAAATATCTTCATATTAGGGGTGTTCAAAACCGATTCAAACCGAATTAAAATCGAAAACCGATCCAAAAAATCGAAAATCGATTAAAACTGAACTAAATTAGTTTTAATTGGTTCTTGTTTTATAAAAATCGATCAGTTCGGTTCGATTTTTGGTTTAATTTCTAAAATTGAACCAAACCGATAATATAGTATAAATTAATAATTATATATGTAACATCCACAATGAGTTCTGACCTCCGAATTGATTTCCAAGTTATACACGAGTTCCAATCTCCGAATTTATTCCTAAGAGCTTTTCATTTCTATTGGTGTTCTCGAGTTTGACCTATGACCGACTTTTGAGATTGAATTGGGAGTTTCAAGATTATATAAGTTCCGATTTCCCGGTACATAAGGTTAATGGTTTGATTCCCGATTTCTAGTGTTATGCTTAGAATCGACCTCCAAGATCGATCTTGAACCGAGTTTTAGAATTATGTGTAATAAGAGTTTTAAAGCATCCTAGTTCTCAACTTCCAAGTTTACGTTAACATCCCCAACTTCCGGGTTTAAGTATTTTAGGCTTCATATTCTTGTTCTTGACTTTCGATTTTAAGGTGATTTGTGTGCTGTATGATTTTCGACATCTGACTTCATCTCCAATTCAAATGAAATGGGCATGATTTCTGACCTCCAACTTTATGTTTCAGATAAATTGTGCATGATTTCTGACATCCGACTTTATTTCCAAGTTTCAAATAAAATAGACAAGATTTCCGACCTCCGATTTCATCTCCAAGTTTCAAATAAGATGGGCATGAGTTCCGACTTTAAGCATAATCAAGACGAGTTCCGATTTCATATACAATGGAAGCGAGTTCCACTTTTTAGGCAAAATGGAGAATAATCTGGTCACAAAAGAGGGAGACATGGCTGAACTTTATCCACAAAATTTTAACCAATCAAAACTCACAAAGCCAACTACCCCTTCAATGCTTAAATCAGATTTCTCTCTTATTCCCATACTGATTTACGTCACTTTCTCCTCTGATTTCAACCTTCTTTTTCTCTCCTCCTCTCAACCAACTCCATCAAACCTTCAAACTTCACAAGGTTCTATCAATTCAAACTTCAACACCTAGCAAAATTACACTCTAAAGAGGTAGAGGTTCAATTTTGTGCTTGTTATTCTGATTGGGGTAGCTGATTTTGGTTTTATGTTCTCACTTTTTGATGTGATTAGGGAATGATTATGATAATCTTTGACTGATTGTTGGCTGTTTTTGTGTTTAACTTTGATTAAGGAGTAGAAAAGGATGAGGATAGGAAGATGTGAGGGGCTGGAAGACCAAATTTCCTCGTGATTCAGATTGTGGAGTGTCTGGCTCACTTACTGGTAGTTAAATTTGATGAAACTATTTTTATGTGAAAGTAGACATTCAGAGCTTTCCATAAATATAAGACCATTGAATTAATATTGAGAGAAATATGAATTTTTGAAATTTGATCTAGGAATCAAGACTTTCATCCGAGCAATGTGAGTTGAGAAGGGCGTAACTCACCCTACACAGCTCCAAATTGAGTGAAACTAACTTTGTTAGAAAGTTTACACATAGAAGAATATCCCATAACAAAATTTCGAGTTAGATACGATCCCATTTCCTCTCACTGATTCGAAGAAATTGCCCTATGTCCAAACCGGGCCAAAACAAGACAATTCAGGAAGGTCAAATTTCAGGGCTTATAACTCGAGTTCTACTAAAGCAAATGAAATGGAACTTCTTGCAAATGAAAGCTTGTTCTGTTAGATTTAAAATGATGTCAATTTCGTATGATTTGGACTTGTTTACGATTTTTAGTGGATTTTTACTTTTAGGTGTGTAATTCTGGCTAGCCACAGGGCAGGTCAGGATAAAACTTAAATAACTTGAGCCATATTTATCAAAATTAGATGGAACTAAAGAGGTTAGAAAATAGACACATAACACTTTGGCATATCCAAAATTGGGGTCTAGATGAGTTAAATAGAAATTATGGCCTGATTTACAAAAATCGGGTTGAATGTAAGGGTTGAGACAGCAACTATATTTTAATTGCAGTAATTGTGCCATGAATTTTGATGTATGAAATATGAATAAAGTGTTATGATTTTTCTGAAAATTTGATGTTCTGATTATTAGCACTATTCATGACTGAAATTTCGGTAAAGCCTATGCATGAGTTATAATCTACATTCAAATCCATGTGCATTTGCAAGAAGTTCATAAAGTTTATGTTATGAAAATATGATAAATCTAAAGGTTATATTATGATGAAAGTTCCATAATACTTGGGCCAGCCCCAGATTAAAGTTAAGGGGAATAGATCGATAGGAAGTTCGGGAAAAGTAAACTCGGCATTCCTATATAGGAACGAGCTCAATCCTAAAAAGCAGACTATTACTCAGGAGTCTAAATGGCCAAGAACACCTAAGGGACCAAAAAATGGAAAAGTTTATGAATACAAGTTCAAGAATGAGATTTTGTATGGTTGCATTGAATAGTCATTTTATGCTGTTTACAGTTTGATTATTATATTTATTTATTACTGTATGTTTGTTTATTCTGCTCATTATTCTGTGTATCACCGCTTAATAGTTTATTCTGTGCTTATATCTTTGTCACCAAGAAAAATTGAGCGCTTGCCAATTGTACACTTTCTTAACTTTATTAAATATAGATAGTTCGATTTGATCCCATGTTTTCAAAATTAAACAAAAATCGAGGTAACTGAGAATGAATGTGACATTAGTTACACACCCTACGTGAACCCTACTGAAAATTCCTTTAAATTCTTACTTCGTTTTGTATTTCCGCATCATTCTCAAACGCTATAGATGGACTCGACCGCCACCCTATTTATTAAGATTCCCAACCTATAGCTCCACCATGATCCCATAGTGGATTCGCTGTACATTGCCGGCTCCTGCAATTTCTGTCTCTACCTTTCTAGCAATAGGAATTTTGTTGTTCCCCTTTTTCAACCTGTCTTTGATCTTGTCACTCCATATTTTGCTGTCCCGTTGTATATGGCACACCCTCCTCTTGCACCTCTAGCGTCCGCAGCACCTGCCGCACCTGCCAGTCCTCCACCCGAGTCCCCTCCACAGATGGTTCTAGACATCCTACTCAGCTCCGAGAGCGATCTTTCGGAGGCCACTGGCTCATCATCCTCCTCCTCGGGACCTAGCATGGACTACTCTCACTCAGGAGCTGGGTGGCCTGACTGAGTAGGTTCCAGCCGTGGGTTGCAGTGTACAGCATGACCCTCTTTTGGTAGTGTAGTATTGGTCCATAGACGTAGATCAGCTATTTCGAGATGTCCTTAGAGGACCTTGTAGGATTGTTTTAATTGACACGGGCCCCATGTTCTTTTTGTTACACCGGCCCCGCTTATATATCCTACTTTGAGTCTGTACATAAACTGAAGCATCGGCTTCTATGAATAAGTAATATATAATATGTAATATATTTCATATACATATATTGTAACACCCTACCAATTTAATGTTATGCTTAAGTCATAGCATGAAATTAGGTAGATTGTATTACCATATTGATACTCAGTCTACTAATTACTTATCATGTAACGTCTCTATCTTTTTTTTTTTTTTCCTATACGGACGAAGCGGCGCGCGGTATATAACATACGTGATCAACATTGCAGAACATAACAGAATTTACAGAAAGGCGCAACAGAAAGGATGCAGACAGGTAATACATAATTAACTATATATATATATATATATATATATATATATATATATATATATATATATATATATATATATGTAAGTATTATTATATCTTAACTCAATATTTTAGATTTGTAATTATCTGTTAATTCTTTTAATTTACTAAAAATAAAATTTATTTTTTATACTTTATAAAACTTTTTATTAAAAAACTGAAAATCGAACCAATCCAAACCGATTTAAGGTTTGGTTTAATTCGGTTTCTCAATTATAATCAAATCAAACTGAAATAAAATTTATTATTTGAATCGGTTGATTTTTTTTCCCCAAAATTGAACCAAATCGAACTGCAAACACCCCTACATCATATATATAAATATATAATTTAAAAAAATCCTAATCATAAGATTAATATATTTGTGATTTGAATATTTTTAATTATCTTTTAATAAATTTACATCATATATTTTATTTTTAATTTGGATTATATTATATTAGATAATATTATAATAAATTATAAATATTTCTACATATTTTATTTAAATTTAAGAATATTTTATTTAAAATTTTTTCTATCTTCTAATTTATTTAAAAAATTTTATATAAACTTACGAATATCTACGACTATTCAAATTTACACGAAGAATGGAAAATGAGAATCAAAAAATGGGGATGGAAATGGAAACGGCAACAAAAATGGGAGGCAAAAGTCTAAACGAAAATGATGGCTGCCGCCCATGAGGATATCAATGGTCCATTCTTACTTTGAATGTCAGCCTCATGCTCAATGTGTCTTGTCGTGTTGGTAAGGCGCGAGTGCGCTTCAAGTTGCAAGACGGGACAAGTCAAAGGCACCACCTCCACACCCATCATTCACACTGTGCTGCAATGTGACAGCGCAACAGCTTTCTTGTGAATTAGTAGCCATTCTTTCCTTTTTTTTTTTTTTTCTAAACCTAAAAGAGTAATAGACAAAAAAAAAAAGAAATCTTGCACCCCGTCAATGTGGTAAAAACCACCATAGACAAGGAAGAATGACACCATGAATGTTTCAACGTTTCCCCCTGCATTCCTTTTGCATTGTCTATATAAAATATCAATTGAAAATCGACACCTCCCCAAAAAGAAGGTAACAACCCTATTTATATCTTAAGGGCACGTCCTATACATTGCTAATCAAAGTTTTGTACACTGTCCTCTGTAATGTAATCAACTAGCAAGTCTGAATGGATTAGGTATATTTATAGATAATGGAAATCACAGACAACACCATCAGACATACATTTCTTTTTTAATCTTATCAGCACAACACAACCTATCTATAATATAATATAGCATGACATATGCACACGAGAATGTTGGTCACTGTGTCAACTAAGAGGGAACATCCATCCCATGGTCCAACCAAGAAGGAAACCAGCACCAGCAAGACCTAAACCCAAAGCAAAAGCAAAAGCACATCTTCTAATCCCACACCTTCTGCTACTAACCTTCCTCTTTTCAGCTCTATGATGAGTCCTCTTAAGCTGCTTTTCCCCGTATGGAAGGAGATTTAACAATGGTTGTTTTTTGTTTCTGAGTTGAAGGCAAAGGTTCTCCAGCTGCAGCACATGGAGCCACTGTTTGTAAGCAAAGAGTTGTGAAGCCTGTCTGAAGAAGAGACTCAGGATATGCTCCTTCTCATTGTAGGCTTGCTGTGCTGCAATTTCAGCCTCTCTTGCACGTGTTTGTGAATGGCACAATGCTTTCAACAGCTCAACCTTGCAATTGTTCTCAGAAATTGTTTGATCATCCTTGTCACCTGAACTAGAATCTTTGCTCTGGCTGGAACTGAAGATATGTAAAATTGTTTGATAATAAATGTTTGTTCGATAGAAATATTTGATAATAAATTGAACATAGCATAATCATGACAATTCTAGTCACCAATATAAAAGTTGTAAAATTTCTAAATTTCTTGTTTTCAGAAAAACTATAATAATATATAGGTTAGGAATTCATTATGCTTACATTTAGAATGACATCAAAACTTATTTAAAATCTCCAAGAATGTGCAGCATCAGTTGTTAATATAATATTATTAAGTATGCAACTACAAAATTATTCCCATTATGAGTTTACATAATAACAAAGATCGTGCCATGTAGATATCAGGCAACTATATGAGGCTGGAGAGAAATGGCTGAGAATCAGAAAGTCCATGTGACCATGTCCTTAACTTGCTGGTCTTATATGAGAAAATCAATTGACAGCAAACTCAATGGGAAAAATATATCTTTCAAGGGAGTCAAGATTAATTCAAGGAGGGAGTAGAGAGTATACATCCTCCGGAATTTGGCTTTGTAAATTAAACTTGCGACTTCTTTGATTTCCTGTATGTGTTAGTAGCTCTATATGCTTATATAACTGAGTTATCACCAACAAGCAAATATAATAAAACATATCAGTTACTTATCATCTATAAAAGCAGCTTTGATTTCAGTTGTCTCAGCATCATCAAATTCATTGTCAGAAGATGGATAACCATACCTTGATTTAGGAATCAGTACGGGCATTAGTTAGAGCCATAAGTCATTTGGACCAGGAGATCCAGGAAAAATAAATAAAAATGACATTATTTTATACCCACATTAAGATGCACCAAAAGCGAAGTAGGTCTAGGAACCCTTCCACTGGATGGTTCATACAAATAATGTATGAAGTTAAGATAACTCCATATCATGGGAACCCACAAAGATACACCAAAATTGGCAGAGTCATGGGAAAAGGCATCATCAATACTTGTAGAGGTATAAAACGTAAATAAAATGACTAAATGTTTGATGAACGATAAATAAGGGGTTTTGAAATCCATCCAAATTAGTAATGGTGACAAAGTTTACTCATGTTATTTGATGACACATAGCTGATTGGGGTTTAAAATTGAAAAATTGATGTCCTAAGAAAAGGAATAAACAACTAGGCCATAGAAGAACAAAAGAATATTTCATGGGAGCAATTGAAGGTTGGGCACATGGGAAAACTAGCTTCCATCACCATGAAGCAGTATCTGAAAACATCAACCGGTATTGTAACGTACTTAGCACCTGTAAGCGAACACCCTAAATCCTAATCAAAATAATTTACTTGGAACAACAATACTTTAAACAGCCAGAAAATCAACTTTCTTCCTAAAGCTGTGTTTGGATTTATGGAAAATGATGGAATGAACCAGAATGGAATATGATCGTATTGTGATCCATTGTTTGAAACATTAAAATATGACAAAATGGAATGGTATTGGATGACACCCATTCTATTTCATTTTATTCCATCCAATAAAAAGGGCAGCCCAACGCAAGAGGCTCCCACCTTGTGAGTTTTGGGAAGATAGACCCTTATTTTTCTTTCCCTCCAATTTAAACCGAATGAAATGAAATGAAAGCAAATAACTTAAAGTTCTTACTATTTCACCCCCTTTCATTATATTTCCAAACAATAGAGTTGAAACTTCTCTCAGTTGTATTATTTGACATCCAAATAATAAAATGGAACACTTATTCCATTCCATCACGTTACATTCCACTCCACTCACTATTAAATAAATTGGACATGATAGCAAAGATTATAAAGAGCAGTAAAAAGAATTCCTGGTTATCCTTCTAAAGCATTACCTGAGAGGTCTTTCTGAATCCTGAAATGAACAACCAGAAGTCAAGGTTTCAGATGTATAACCATTTGCAATGGAAGAACCCATCTTTGCTTTCTGATTTAAAGATGATGGAAGCTTCTTAACATGGTCAACACCCTTGCTGTAAATGGATGGTCTATCAGTGAAATGCTTAATCTGGCGCGGAGGGAGATCACAGTTCTGAGTGTCCTCAAGTGCCTTCTGAGAAATCAAGGAAGCCAACTCATCTTTTCCAGCATTGCACCACCAAGGCCCAGTTTTCCCAGCTCCCATCCATTGTGGCTCCAGATCAGATGATGTCCTTTTCCATTGTTCAGAGACCAAAAAGTCCCCCTGATCTTTCTTTTTAGGTGTTAAATGTAAGTCATTATTCCAAGCAGCCTCAATTTTTGGCAGTTTGGTATCATTGTTTTTTGTCATACATTTAGGAGAGACATTGCATGGCTGCTCTAAAGCTACATTGACACTTTCAATACAAGAAAGAGCATCAAAGCTTTTGACAGATTGATATCCCCCAAACTTGACGTTGTCATCAACAAGCCGCGAGCAGAAAGCATCAACCTCAGACTCCCAGGAATTCAGATGTTGACATGTATAATTTGCTTCACCCCCAAGGTTGGTTTTCACATGTAACCACCATTTCATATCCGGTAACTTATCAGAATTTCGATTGTTAAGCATGCAACCTGAATTGGCATGATCATTAATAGAATTACTTGGTGTCCAATCAGATTCCAAAGTTTTTGAAACTGAAGATGGGTGGTCAGAAGAATTATTAGGCTTCCTGAAATCTCGGGTAAAACAATGCTTAACTGCATAAGCAGCCCTTGCTTCAGCAGATGCCATTACTTCTTTTTCTTGGTCTCTAATTGTGATCTTCTAATGGATGGGCATCTGTTAAATCAGTCAGAAATTAACTAATAACATAAGTTGCAATCTATGCAATTGGAAACTATAATCTTATTGAGGTGTTAACCCCAAATCTCTAGTACATAAACAGAGTAAGACCAACAAATTATCATTCTTCAAATTTAACAATACTCTTTTCTTCCCCTACATAACCAACTCTAAGATAAGGAGCATTATGAGTTGATCAAAATGGAGGTCAAGCAGGAGTCCAAGAAAAGAAAGATAACCACCCAAAAAATCAAAAAATGATCCATTCTGGAACTAAGATAGTAACCCCTACGTTTTATTTCGTCCCCTAGTATATGAAGAATCCCGAATCCAATAACAGCAAGATTCTTTGCCATTTTTTCTTTCCTAGAAAGAATTAATTTGCAATAACTTATCCATAACAAAAAGTAATTAGTTTATAGATCATGGACTGGAATCATGAACATGCCCCCCCAGCAAACGTAAGGAGCATGCCAATTTTGTGTGTCCAAGATTCAGCTTTTAAAAATTCTGATTCTTATTTCGAATAAGTCACAGAACCAAAGCAAACATCCAAGATAATGCAACTTCCACGATTTCTATTGCTAATTACTAATTAGACAAGCTATTCGCGAATTCTCCCAAACCGCCAAAGCAAATTCGGCATGCCCAGAGAAATCTCAAGACAAGGTGCACAGGAACTTCACAACAATAGTTCAGCAGATTAAAAACATGGCGAGGTCAATGGGAAAAATATTCAATACGTGAAGAACTAGACAAAGGCATGTTAGAATAACATCAGATCATAAAGAAGCAAGCAAGGATTTTCGTTTAAAGGAGAGAGAGAGAGAGAAGACCTGCTTTGCTTGTGCAGACAGTATCTTTGGATTTCCGAGGTATCTCTCTGTATGGTTTTAATAATTTTCAAGGTTCACAACGTACTGTACTGGAACTAGTACTATACTGAAACTAGAACTGAGAGTGAGAATATTTCCTTCTTTCACACGCAACCATGTCGTTCATTTTGTCCCCTCGGGATGGTGTTATCCCGCAGACTGGAATTTTGCTTTTGGAGTTCATGTTTTTGTGCACTTGATTTGACCATTTGTCAGCCCAAATACCAGTAAATCTCTCCACTTTATTTCCATTTTTCTATATATCTGTTTTGTTCTTTTTCGTGTCTCGGTGTGCTTGTAGCGTAGCTACAGTCAATTATGAGGGAGTTTGTGCTATTATTCCGGTGAAGCTCTGGAGAATTGAAAAGGAAAGGTAGGGGGCTAGGTAGCCGTGGCACTTTCGTGGCACCATATGCTTTGGACACGAGACACCATTGTCTTTGTACGACTTTTCTTTTTATTGTTTTCTTATCCTTCTCCTTTATGTTTTGGATAAAATCAATATCTACTCTAATTACCTTTGAGTGAGAACAGAGAAATACTGCTATTAACATAAAGTTATCTTATTTATTTAAATTTAATTTATATATATTGATGACATAAATTTTTTTTATAATATTATTTAATTATATATTATTATATAAATAAATATAAATTTAATTTAAATATATTAAAAATATAAAATAATTTTATATTATTAATTAATAAAAATAATAAAAAATATTATATTTTTTTATTTTTTTATTTTTATTAATTAATAATATAAAATTATTTTATATTATCAATATATATCAATTAAATTCAATAAATATATATAATTTTTATTTTTATTACTCCAAAAAAATAATATAAATAAAAGAATATAATTAAATAATAGAATAAAATATAAAATTATTTTATTTATTTGGATTTAATTTATATATATATATATATTAATAATATAAAATTATGTTACATTATTATTTAATCATATATTATTATATAAATAAATATGTATAATCTTTATCTTTATTATTTCAAAAATAATGTAAATAGAAGATTATAATTAAATAACAGTGTAACATAATTTTATATTATTAATATATATAAATTAAATCCTATTTAATTAGTTACTTTTTATTTTTTTTCCTCTATTATCAGATAAGAAATAAGAAACGACGTTAACAGAAAAGTAGAAATCTTCAACGCCATGACTCAATCGACGTGTCTAAAATGGTGCAGCCAAAAAACTGGACACCGGTGATTCAAAGAATTGTTGCCGAAGTGATACTAATAAAATAAGGTGACGGTTTGGATGCAGTGAGGTGAATTTTAAGTTGGACAACATACACTAACACTATGGATACACTGTTAGAAATTGGATAAATTGTTTAACGAATCAAATTTGTTCGATTTTTTAATGATATAAATGGGTAAATTATGGAAACACTTGCACAGCAGCCGATGGAGAAAAGTCCTGTTTTAATTATTTATATTTTGTCGCGGTGGAAACGAGTCAATGCATTGCATTTTTTGTGTTACATTTTTTCCCTCAGTTGTATTGTATTAAATATAGATATAGCGGTTGGTACAGTATCATTAGTTGAGTTTATTTTTTTTATGGTGTACTAAAAATAAAAGTTAGTGTATTGAATATGTAAGATTTTATTATTTTATGAGTTTAATTGGTATATATTGATAATATAAAATAATTTTACACTATCAACCAATAAAAATAAGAAAAAGTGAGAAATCATGATAGGTCCCTCATTATAATGGATAATTATTTGTATGAGTTGACACTTTCCATTATTTTTATTGACTGATAATATAAAATTATTTTATATTATCAATATATTTAAATTAAATTCTTATTTTATAGGATCATGGCTAATATATATTTTTTCTAAAGATAGTTAATATATATTTTTTTTTTGGTGGTTAAAGATAGCTTATATATATACAATGACGGGATGAAGGGAAAAAATATGTATGGAGTCGCGGCTATATGGCACATCTTTTTTTAAATAATTTTGTAAAATAAAGTTATCATTGAAAAGATTGATTATTTGGTGAAAAAGAAGGAGGGACCTTAAAAATAGACGATAAAATTGTGTTAATTATTAAACATGGAAAAAGAAAATAAACAGTATGCTGCTATTGTCTTGTTTATTCAAGGGTATTTACTTGCAAAATTTTATTATTCAATTTTATATTCGGTGCGTTTTGTATAATCTTTTTAAAATAGAGATATTTTTTCAAATGTAATTTTTAATAGAGTTTTTTTTTAAAAAAAAGAATTTTGCATTTGTATAATTTATTTATTAAAACTATTTATGAGTTTGATTGGATTAAAAGGAACAAAAATGGTTTGTTTATAGATAAATTGGATAAAAAATAATGCAAAAAGAGAAGAACTATAGTTTGACAAAAGATACAACTACATAAATATAAATTGTATTGATTAAAAGCATTTTTTAACATAAAAGTATTTTTTTTCTCAGAAAAAACCATTTCAAATAAACCCACACTATTATAGATAGAAAATGTTCAATGGAAGAAAATGTCCATAAGGCTTATGACACATTGAGATGGGATTTTCTTGATAAGGTGATGGAGAAAGGAGGAGATGGATTGGTGTTTGTGTCTCAATAACCTCCATGTCAATTCGTGTTAATGGTTCACCATCCCTTCCTTTTAAGCTTGAGATGAGGTTAAGGTAAGGGGACCCTCTTTCCTTTTTTTTGTTTGTTATGATTGCTGAAGTTCTAAATTGTTTACTGTTGAAGGCAAAGGAGGAAGCATCATTGAAGGGATTAAGGTGGCAAGGAATAACATTGATATTTCCCACTTGCAATTTGCAGACGATACATTGATTTTTAGTCCTGCAAATAGTGAAAATATTTTGAATATTCGCGGAGTGCTGGATTGCTTTACTGTCATGACAAGCCTTAATATCAATTACAGCAAATCCGCCATTATTCCGATTTGTTTTGAGGAGAATTGAGCTACGGATATGGCTGATGCGCTTAAATGTAAGAGGATGTCTCTTCCTATTACATATCTGGGGATTCCTCTTGGAGCTAACCCGAAAAAGGTGTCTACATGGAAGCCGGTTGTGGAAAAAATTGAAAAGAAGCTAAGCATGTGGAAAGCTAAGACTTTATCTAGAGCGGGCCAACTTACCCTTATTAAATCAATTATGAATAATATGCCAATATACTACATGGAGCTATTCAAGATTTCGAAGGTGGTGGTGAAGAAAATAATATAGGTGTAGAGAAATTTTTTCTAGGCTGGCAGCGGGAATGGAAGAGGAATACCCTTGGTGGCATAGGAAATAATCCAAAGACCAAAACACTTGGGTGGTCTTGGTGTTGGAGATTTGGTTATAAAAAACGCAGCGCTTCTTTTTAAATGGCGGTGGCATTTTCTTGATGGGAATGAGTCACTTTGGAAGAGAGTTATTACTTCTAATCACTATCAATACTTGAATATTCAAGAGATTGTTTTGGAGGAAGGTGTGGAAGAAGGCTTATGAGGGCAGGTTATGTCTATTCCATCTACTAGCCATGAGATTTCAGATGTTATATCCTCAGGCTTGTGGAGGAAAGTAGGAATAGGAAATGGAACTCTCTTCTAGGAGCATGTTTGGATTGAAGATAAAGCTTTGAAAGAGACTTTTCATCGTCTTTATAGTATATCAAATCAAAAGAAGACTCATGTTATTGATATGGGTTATTGGTATGGAAATAGGTGGAGATGGGCTTTTAGTTGGAGGCAAAATTTTTTCCAACGAGAGATTGAATTATCTGATAGATTTTTAGATTTGATTGAACAACACTCAATGAGACCAAATTTAAATGATGCGGTGAATTGGCGACACAGCTCAGATGTTATCTATTCCACCATGTCTTTTTGTCAAAGTTTTGGAAATTCTATAGCCAACATATCAGTGGGAGCCCCTACAGCACGCATTGCTTGGACTGGTATTGCACCCCCATGTGCTGAGATATTGGTGTAGTTTGTGTTTCAAGGAAGGCTTAATACTAGAGAAAGACTTGCTAACCTTAGCATTATTCCCCCTATAGCTGTTGTTAGCATTATTTCCCCTATAGCTGTTGTTTGTCCTTTGTGTTTCAGCTGTAAAGTTAGTTGCACAGATCTTTATTGAGTGTAGTTACTCATGGAGAATATGGACAGATTGCCTTCTCTAGTGGGAGTTACCATGGTGTTGTCCAAATAATCTGGCTGAGCTTTTAAAGCATGGTGCGGTGTAAGGTTGATGGAAGTTGAAAGAAAGATGTGGATTATGTTATTCTATGTGACTGTTTAGACATTGTGGAATATTAGGAACAAGGTGATATTTGAAAATTACAAACCAGAATGAGAGTTAGAATCGAGATAGATCAAATTGCGTTAGGGCTTCTGGTTGAAAGCCTTGCTAACAAATAAGAATGAGATGGTTGAAGAACTAGAATCCAATCCGTCTGCTTTGAGGAAATGGAGATGGTTAAGTAGTAGAAGATAAATGGTTTCTGTAGAAAGGTGCATTTCGATATACAGGCTTCTATTGATGTTTCCTATTTCGTAGGACTTGTTGCCTTGAGTTTGTGTTTGTTTTTGTCTGAGCTCGCTTGTGTGTTGGTTGTTTTCTTTTGTGATGCTGGTTTTTTGTATTTGCTAGCTTTGTTCTTGCTCCCTTACTTTGGGGTGAGCTTTTGGCTATATATATATATATATATATATATATATATATATATATATATATATATATATATATATATATATATATATATATATATATAACATGTAATGCAAGATGGGCATACTACTCAGTTCAAGAAAAAAATCTTTCAATTTTGGTTAGTTTGACATGAGTATGTTACATACTTAGCTTGAGTTATTATGTGTTATGTAAATTTGAATGGAGTGGAAAGTTAGTCTATTTGAGTACTGTTGAAGTAATTATTTAAGATGTTATTAAAGTAATGATGGAAAAACATTTGGGGTAGCGTCAAAATGAAAGGCCTTCATGCCTTTGATAAAATAATATGGGTGAAGTAGTTTATTACTTAGTGTTAATGGTTGTGGTTTATTTGTGGTAAGTGGTTTATTAGACGATTACACCAATTTGTCATGTGGAATATTCATTTTTAAGCCAACGTGATGGAACTCATTGGTTGAACAAAAAGTTTTAATAATGTACTAATTGAAAATAATTAAATAGATACTTGAATTTATATTGGTATGTATATATTGGTTTTTATTTTTTAGTTTTTTCATTTAGTTTGATAAACATGAAAAGGGAAATATTGTAAGGTTTTGTAACTATATATAGACATAAAAAAAAATGTCTTGTAAAGTTGTTCTAATTGATAATAATATTCATGTGAAAATGAATAAAAAATAAAAATCATGTAACAGTTACAAAGTGGAGATATGAAAATGAAAAGTTTAGAAATAAATTTTGTCAAACAAATTAATATCCTAGAGTGACAACTTTTCATCTCTATTTCTCCTTTTTTTTCAAAATGGATACTATTCCTCCCTTGCTTTTTGACGCTTGCCTTCGTTCACTCTCTTCTAAAACTTGCCTACACCCATCTATCTTGCCTCTCCCTTTCCACTCGATCCTATGTGGTTGTGAGGCATGACTTCCTTGTAATCTTGCCAATTTTCTTATTTCTCGAGGTAGAAAATCAGATGGGCATATATACTTATATTAAAAAAAAATTGCATTTATATGAGAAAAAAAAAAAGAAAAAAACAAAGAGCAAAATACAAAACTTTGAACATTTGAAAAACATACCTAACACATGCCAAAATCAAAGAGAAGACATTGAAAAAATAAATAAATAAAATGTAAAACTTTATAGTAGCCTAGACTTGTTAGGAGAAGAAAGCTATGGGGTAACTTTGATCATGAGCAACTTTAGAAATAGGATAACTTTATATGATTGGTGCAATCTGGAACGGTACCACCAGTAGATTATTTCAGTGATGGGAGGGAGGAGAGAGAAAATGTCAAGTTTCAGTAGGGAGGAGAGGAAAGCAGTTATTAAAACTATTCATAGAGCAATAGGCTTTTCTGTTTTTTTTTTTTAAATTGAAATTTGAATTAATTTTTAATCAAATGATATGTCACATTTTGATTGGTTGATTGTGTAAAGTGTGTTTACACTAATAATGTATGTCAATTAAACTCTTTTTTCAAATGTAATTTTTAGTAGAGGTTTTTTTTTTTAAAAAAATAATTTAGTATTTGTATAATTTATTTATTAAAACTATTTATGAGTCGATTGGGTTAAAACAAGCGAAAATGGTTTGTTTATAGATAAATTGGATTAAAAAAATGCAAAAAATGAATAACTATAGTTTGATAAGAGGTAAAAAGATGTAAATATAAATTGTATTGATTAAAAGCATTTTTTTAAAAACATAAAAGTGCTTTTTTCTCGGAAAAAGCCATTTCAAATGAACTCACACTATTATAGATAGAAAATGTTCAATGGAAGAAATGAATGGGGTTGAAAATTGTAGTGTGTACAAGATGTAATGCAAGATGGGTATACTAATCAGTTTCAAAAAAACAAAATTCAGTTTTGGTGAGTTTGACATAAGTATGTTAAGTGCTTAGTTTGAGTTATTAGGTATTATGTAAATTTGAATGGAGTGGAAAGTTAGTATATTTGAGTACTGTTGAAGTAATTATTTAAGATGTTATTAATGTAATGATGGGAAAACAATTGGGGTAGCGTCAACATGAAAGGCATTCATACCTTTGATAAAATAATATAGATGAAATAGTTTATTAATTAGTTTTAATGGTTGTGGTTTATTTGTGTTAAGTGATTTATTAGACGATTACACCAATTTGTCATGTGAAATATTCATTTTTAAGCCAATGTGATGGAACTCGCTGGTTGAACAAAAAGTTTTAATATTGTACTAATTGAAAATATTAAACAGATACTTGAATTTATATTGATATGGATATATCGGTTTTTATTTTTAATTTTTTTCATTTGGTTTGATGAACATGAAAAGGAAAATATTGTAAGGTTTTGTAACTATATGTAGACATAAAAAAAAAAAAAAAAGGAATGTCTTGTAAAGTTGTTCTAATTGATAATAATATTCATGTGAAAATGAATAACAAACGGAAATCATGTAACAGTTACAAAGTGGAGTTATAAAAATAGAAAGTGTAGAAATAAATTTTGTTAAGCAAATTAATATTACAATGTTAATATTATATTGGGAAAGGTTATTTTAGTGTGCATACCTGTAACAAAATTATTTAGGGCCCAATTTATTTAAACAAAATGTGTCTACGACTTAATACAGGTAAATTTGTCTTTATGTACTATTCTTTTCAACCAAAAAAAAAAATCTTTTCATGCCCTATAGATAGTTTCTCGATAGTTATTAAACTCGATCCGGTAATTGACTTGGCTGAGGCACTAGGTCACTGGATCATTGGTTCAACCAGTGGGTCACTAGTTCAATCGGTTGAACCAGATATAATTAAATAAATATATAAAAGTATATTAAATATCAAATAAATATAACAAAATGATAAATAATTAGCAATTTAGTACATTTTAAGTATAAAATATATATTATTATTGGAATATCATAACATAACAACACACATGGTCCGGTGGTTAGAGTGTGTGCTTGCTTTTCTCAAGGTCTCGAGTTCAAATTCTATTTGCACTAAAAATGAATTTTTGAGCACATATTCGGTTGGACCAGTGAACCAGGCTAGTTCACACCGATTTGAATGCAAAATCGGTCCATTACTTGACTCGGACCGACCAAACCAGCTAGTTTGAGCTAGGTTTCATCAACCGGTCTGAGTTGCTTATTGGGCCTTGCCATAGATCCGGATCAACCCGTGTGACTCGGCCAGATTTCATGCTAATCGATGACCTGGTCCTGTTTAAGCAAACCAACCAGATCAAGCTTCTCCATTTTTTTTTTCTTCTAATATAAAATGATGTTGTTTTCCTTATCAAGAAAAAAAAAAGAACAAAACAAAACTTGACTAATTTAGAAAGCAGAAATGAAGACAGAAAGAGCACGAACAGCAAAGAAAGGGGGAAGGGGTTTAGGCATTTCACAAGCATAGAGAAAGAAGCACAGAATGAGGAAGCAATCATCGCCGTCACTGCCATTCGTCCATTCCACCGCTCGCAGTCGCGACAATCATTGGTTATCTCCCCCAACCACCAGTGAGCCATTGGCTTCTGTCTCGCACCCTTGCAGGCCACCACCACCATCTCGCACTGACGCGACATCACCACATCTTTGATAAGGAAGGGTTGTGATAGAGAGACTGAGAGTGAGAGTGAGAGATAGAGCTTAGTGCCTCTATTGCGGTGCTAATAGAGGAGAATCGAGAGAGAGATACTTAAGTTTGCCTTTTTACTTCCTATTTTTTTTTTTTTTTTTTGAATTAACCCACTCCCCAGTTAGCCTTGTAGCCTGAGCTTGAATTCATTTTAGATAGGTAAAGTTTTTTTTTTTTTTTTGGACATTAAGCCCAAATTCTTCAGTAAAATTTGATAAAATTAAAATAAATTTTTAATTTTAGATGTTGTTTTTTGAAATTTTAAATATACTAACTAGTATATAATGATTATATACATGCTTTTATATATATATATATATATATATATATATATATATATATATATATATTGTGTTAAATTGTTAATTATTGGTATTATTTATTATATTTATATTAACTTTAATATATTTTTATATATTTATTTAATTATATCCGATTTAATCGGTTCAACCAATGATCCAGTACCTTGATCGAGTCAATCACCAGTCCAAGATGTAGACATGAAAAAAAAAAGCATCTTGTAAAGTTGTTCTAATTGATAATAATACTCATGTGAAAATGAATAACAAATGAAAATCATGTAACAGTTACAAAGTGGAGATATGAAAATGGAAAGTATAGAAATAAATTTTGTTAAGCAAATTAATATTACAATGTTAATATATATATATATATATATATTGGTTAGAAGAGGGGGGATTTTTGGTTGGGGGGCAGGGGCCATGGGGCTCTCTGCCCTGCGAGTTCGAACTTGCGCCCCTTAGGTGCCATTACTTTTGGGGTTTGCGGGTGTGCCATCTAAGTTGGCCCCCAATGGCATGTTAATATTATGTTGGGAAAGGTTATTTTAGCGTACATACCTGAAACAGAATTATGTAGTGCCTAATTCATTTAAATAAAATGTGTCTACAGCCTAATACAGGTAAAATTGTCTTTATCTATTATTCTTTTCAACCAAAAAACCAAATCTTTTCATCCCCTGTAGATGGCTTCTCTTCTCAGGTCTCACTTTCACTTTAAAAGGTACCAAAAAGGATGGATGTCAAGCTTATAAAATTGCATTCATAAGTGGTTTATTTGGTCTTTGTCATTGGAAGAAAACTGCTATTGACCGGATCAAAAATGGATCATCAATGCTCAATTTTTTGACTGGACCATTGCCTACTTATAGTGGACTGATATGGGAACAAGTCAAGTAAAATTTACATTAAAGATTAATTAAAAATTAACTTGTCTTACATGACTCACGTATTTATACCCGTGAGCTTAAATGCGTTTGATTTGTTTTGCTAACTCTAAAGAAAAATGATAGAAAGACGGAGGAATTGAGAAAAACAAAAATCACATGACCTATATTTTTTAAAGTATGATTTAGTAGATGGCGATGAGAATGAATTGAACTAGAGAAATTTAAACTTTAATCACCAAAATAAAAAAAAAAGGAAATTTAAACTTGCAATATAACTTTTGTATTACAATATCAATATTCATCATGTTTGGGTTGATTTTTGTTCCAAATGTGTTCTTGAATAAAAATGAGAAATTTCTTTTTTACAAAACAAAGTGTATTTATCATTTATTTTAGAGGCAAATAATATTAAGTTTCTGGGAAATGACTTACATGGAAATAAATAAAGACATATGTGGATTTCAGAATTAGTATCATTAAATATGTGCTTCTTGAATATTATATCAAATGTAAAATTAATTATTGTTTTTTGAAAACTTCTTTTATAAAAAAAAAACTTTAAAATAAGTTATTTTTTGAAAAATTTATCCGAAGAAACCTATAATATTATTGAGGTTGGTATTTTTTTATTCAGAAGCAAACAAAGTTTCCTCATTGAGCTATAAGAGAATATAATTATAATTGAAATATGAGGAATGAGAAGAGCTACAACAGAGAGAAGCTCTGACCTAAGAGGGGAAAAAAATGAGAGATCCAATAGAATTCATGCTTCTCAGCTTTCCTTAAAAAGCCAATTACTATTTTTCGAAAGCTTTTATGGTGCTCACAAAATATATTGAAGCATCTCATGTTCATAATTTTGTTTTTTAATTACATTCAGTTATTGGAGAATTATATGTTAATTCTAGAGGAATTCGGTTTATTTATTAGAAAATTAGAAGTCAACGCATTCCGCCTTTTTCATGTTTTCCATGTATTTAGAGGGAAACCATATGTTAATTTCTGAATTACTGGGGAAATGAAAGCATAGTTATTAAATTCGAACCAGTGATTGATCTGGTTAAGGTACTAGGTTGTTGGTTCAACCAATGGGTCATTAGTTGAATCGATTGAACGGAATTTGATTAAATAAATATATAAAAATATAATATAATTCAAATTATATATTATTATTAACATATTATAATATAAGAAGTTGCATAGCATAGTGATAGCACAGCGTGCCTCTCATTCTCCACGAACAGGGTTCAAATCTCATGAATTACAATTTTTGAGCTCAATAAATTTAGCCTTGAAACCAGTTCACACCAGGTTTGATCAATTTAGATGCAGATACGGTCCAAATGAAGAGCCAAATTGACTGGTTCGGTCCGGTTTTAACAACTATGAATGAACGTTGTGCATTGGTATCCTTTGTATTTTTTGTACACTTGTTTGCTTTTTAATAAATAAATTAAATTCTCTTGGAATTAGCACACAGTTTATCAGTAAGAATGGGTACAGAAACACAAAAAAGGTGAAATATGTGATCAGTAAGAATGGGTACAGAAACACAAAAAAGGTGAAATATGTGACATATTTGCCCACTAATTGAATGTAAGGGAATTTTTTGTTTTTTATAAGTATAAAACCTTCCAAAATTTTTAATAAGCATTTGAAAACTCTTGCTATTTTTCCCATAACAAATAAAATGCTTCTCTTTGTGGCCGAGGCCAAGGCACCAACAGCACATCCTATAGCCTCGAAAGCAGCCACACCGGGTTTGAGTCGACTCTCTTCCTATCGTCTCACTCTTACTTGGCATAGGTGGTTTCATCTAATCCTGAGTCACTTAGTATCCTTTTCTCCAGTTTTATATCTTTGGTCATGTGTTAGCATGCAACACTCACTAGTGCCACGTAGGAACAATGGACTACGAATGACTGATAGAGTATCATACAAACTTGGATTTTTTTTTTTAATAGGTACAAGTATATATTAGGTACACTCACATGAGATGGTTGTGGGGCCTATCTCATATGAGTGTGCTTAAGATACACTTGTGTCCATATAAGAATTGCTCAACAAATTATATGTGGGTGAGGTTGTGACGGATAGATAAAGCCTTGAACTACAAGCAACACTACCATCTAGGACCAGAATTGCAAGGTAGGATTTGTATACTATCCTCACTAAGCATGCAAAGAGTATTAGATCCTCATAATTGGAGCAAAAATTTGTTTGGCACAAAGATATGAAAGGGGAAGGTAATGTAAATGTCTAGCGATTTTAGTTTGTGATTGAAATGGAATAACACCATTTTTTTTTTTTTTTTTGGTTTATGAGATAGAATAGCTTTTCTATCTACAGAATTTTTGTTTCGTTTTCTTCTATACTAAGAATCCAAGTGATGTTCTCTGGGGATTTTAATGTAAATTTTCTTTATGGAGATTTTTGCGCCATGATATTACTTGGGATCAAAGTATTAAATTTTCCAAAGTGTTTAAATATCGAAGTGGTTTTAGATGAGAGTGGGCTTGCATGCCCAAAGACATACGGCTGTGGCTTGGGCTGCGATTTGCCCCGTTTGCCTTAAACGCAAAATGATATAACCCCTTTTTTATGCAAAATAGCCCATGATTTGCTTTGTGAGTTTAATTAATTATTTTTTCTGCTTTGATTATTAAATTAATTCAGATTATCCATTGTTACAGCCTTACAGGAGAAACCGCCCACTATCATTGCTCTTTATTTCACTTTAATTCAAACGTTCAGAGATTAATTATTTTCAAATATTAAAAACGTTGTTTTAATTATTTTTCAAACACTGAATTTCAATTTTGCTGCTTGCCACTTCTCGACTGTCTTCATCTGCCTTCATTTTTCTTTGTTATCCTTCTTCTGCTTGGGTTATACACGACAAAAACAACCTTCCTGTTCTTGAGTTTCTGGTTTCACCCGACTTCACTTCATTTGTCTCATTTATTTCTTTGTATGACCTTATTTTTCAACATTTCTTTCTGTTTTACTTTCCATTGTGGGATAATGTCTTATGTGTGATAGCAATAACAATTTTAGAATTAGACTCAGATTCACTCTTTTTGTTTCCTTCGGATAAGTTACATACAAGACTTCTTGTAACAGGATTGCTCGGAAAATTTATAATCTTAGCTCCTTCTGTAATGGTCCATACATAAGCTCGTAAGCAGCATCAGGAGTACCTAATGAAATATCATTTTTAATTGCCTCATTACACATACAAGTAGCAGCATCCGTAAATTCATCTACAAATTACAATAACATCATGTTTCCTCATACCGGAAAAACATTTTGAGGGGAAAAAGAAAGAGTATATAAGTCAATTTACTGTATCGTAGAGGCAGGTGATCAAGGGACCTTGCCAGGCTTCCTTGTGTGCTTTGGATTGGGTCTTGCTTCATCATAATCCAACACAAAATCACGTGCAAATAGCTTCCTCGAGTTCACCTTGATACCATCCTTCATTCAAAACCAGATTGAAGAGTAATTGTCAGTAAAAGGATCCTCCAATGTTGTTGGGTTGACAGAACAGCTTAACATTTTTTGATTAAAGTTTCAAATTGGTTCCCTAACAAAAATATCACTAGACAAATTCTTCCCGGAGAAATAAACAATCTCAATATAATCATTGAGAATTAAAAATATGGGTTAAATTAGTTCTTAGGGACTAATTTTTCATATGACTAATTGTCTAGTAAAAAGTATTTTTTAGGGACTAATTTGTTCTTAGGGACAAATTTTATATAAGACTAATTTGTTTAATAAAAAGTATTTCTTAGGGACTAATTTGTTTATAAAAAAGACTATTTTAACTTACATTTTTAATTCTAAGGGAATTTGTGTTTTAGAGTAAAAATATATAAAAAGTAATAAAAATATTTTTGGGCCTTGCAATATCCGGCCTATGAAAAAAGGTGAAAAATATAATAATAACAAAAAGAATAAAAAAAATAACACAAGATAGATTAGATATTTGGAAAACAAAATACTCTAAAACCCTAACAAAAACCCTTCCTCCTCTTTTCAACCCTCACAAAACCCTCTTATGCCTCTTTTGTGTTAAAAAATAGAACCCTACTCTGAAACAATGTACTGATATTTTTCATTTTTGAGCGACAAATTTGTTTAGTAATATTTTCGTCAAGGACCAATTTGAGACTCTACTCAAATTTTCATGTGATGAAAGGTGAATCATAAGCAATATTATTAAACACGAGTATCTCTATTTGCCTCATAATGTAGCTCCATCAAATATTTATCTCAATTTATTCTGGCTAGTCTTATCCTTGTAGCATTTAGAACATAGATAGGAAGCATATACCTTGTAAAGCAAGTGATGAGTGAGATGCATGCTTTCCCCGAAGTCTTCAACCAGGCCTAAAAGGAAAATTTTTCTGTTACATATATGCCCCAGAAATAAATGCCAGTGCAATTGTATCCACAGACATAAAGAACTTCCTCACCTGAAGACAAGGGAATGAGAATCAAGAGAAGGGCTAAAAGTAAAGCCTTGATCTTGAGAGCCATGGCAGGTATGCATATATGTATGGTAGCTTTTGTTATTTAACAGACTGGAGCTAATAACATGACATATACGTTCATTTGGCAGACAAAATGCAGTTATGTGCATCTCCTTATAAACTTGCAGTGAGAGCTCTTCTAATGGTGTACCCCACCCATTAACAAGCAATAACTTTTAGGCTTTATCTTGGCTCCTTCCTGCTTAGGAAGTGCTTTGTGCCTGTCTTATTTATTTGTTTATTTAAAAAAACTTTTAGGCTTTATTCCACAACACTTTTCTAAGTTACGTCAAGAAAGTAGAAACAAGCAATTGCGTGCATGTGGACATTACTAATATTTCCTTGCATGGCACAAAGTCAAGCCACTTTTGGCTTGGCCACCTTTTCTCAAGTCAACCTCATTTACTTTTCTACTTTCATATCAGTAACTTGCACAATTGTCGTATATTTTATCGTATGTGCTTCTCTACTTTAGGCTTCTCTATTATGTTAATGCCAATTTGGTTAGTACTACAAACTTCAAATTACGATTTTATCGCCCATTGTTCGGTCTAATGAAAATTTTAATTAGATTTAATGCTCAAACTTACCACAATGACATAAACTAGCTAGATAGTGGAAAGTTCCTATACAAAACCTCCTAGATTTCAAAATTTCCGTGGTACTAAACAGCTCCAGAGAGTGGGCTACAAATTAATTCAAATGGAAAGCTAGAAGAAAGGTGAATGTGCAATGCGCTAGTGGCTGAACCAACAAAAGAAGGGATAGAGCATTACTGGTTTACTAATCCTATTTTAACCCAAAGAAATGTCAATTTGATCATCCTCAAGGAGACCATAATATATTTTTTTTGGTAAATGGCAACGACGCTCATAATGAACTGATTCAAGTTACGAACAGTTTTTCTATATTTTGTAATGGTATGCTAATTGGGGGGAACAGAAGACTAATTGGCCTTCAGTAGTAACACGTCAGCTAACAAATTTGTCACATGCACATCTAACAAATTTGCCACATGCATATGTATCATGTGCGAAGCGACATAGGTAATACCTAAGTCTCTTTCGTACCCATACCAGGCGTGTATCCAATGCCGGTACATGTTAGAGTACTTATAGATACTTGAAGGTTAAGCATTAATCTTTACAAAACATCAAATTTTATAACTAGACTATTTAGTTTGTTTTTGAATGATTCAAATTACTACTTCATCCCTTCAAATTTTCTATCCCTTTAGATATTTTGCTTGCTTGATATATTTTATAGTATTTAGTGAGGAATTAAAATAATTTACATGATATCATAAGTTTAAATCTTATTACTATCCAATATAAAGAGAGAGAGACCGACATGTGGTGAGTCTCTTCCTTACTCACCTCATGATGTAAGCCTCTCTTTTCTCCCTAAATGGCACAACTTAAATTTATTTATTAATTTTACAAACTAGATGGCCCAGACAAAACCCGCCCAAAACAAATCCAAAATGCAGTCCTTCAAAATACTATCAGGTAAAACATTGTTCTTCTGTAGCACAGATCATCAAAGGTAGACGACTTCACCGTACCAGCCGATTGATATATGAGAATCCCTACATATCTAAATTTGCTAATTACACATTGTTGGGAAGAATGGTCAAAAATTCCTTCATTTAATTTAGTTTCGTACTTTACAAAGCCAAAATCAGGAAGAACTATTTCACTAATTCATTTATACGCTTTCATTCCAATACACTGATGGGTCCAAACTTCAAAGCTCATCATGATCATCATCGCTTTCCTCATGGCCATCAGCATGAACTGTGTTGTAGAAAATAAACTCATGATTAAGCATCTCCTGGAGTGACAACTTTTCATCTCCGTTCTCATCAGCCTGCATCAAACAGAGCCAACAATATAATCTCACATATTCAAAAATACTCCTTTTTTTCACTTTTTTGGTTGTAAAAAATACAATATATTTATGCAGATCATGGGCATCACATTTAAATGCGTTATGAGCTTTTTGGTACATCACTAATTTTCAAGATTCCCACTTTATTTTTAAGATTCCCACTTCATTCCTGCTATCTGTATTCCAATCACGCTATACACACACACACAATTACAATCCATAGAAATAACTAACCTCATTCATTAAATAGCACGTGAAATATTTAGCATAAGCTAGCTCTCCAGGGTAGAGGTATGGAAGTATCGGTATTAATTCTTCCGGTGACAAGAATCTGCCAAATAGATAGTAATGGTAAACTTAGCAGAGTAAAAACAATTCCATAACACTAAACTAGTTACAGTATATATTAAAGAACAAAAAATTATTTAGAATTTTTTATAAAAAAAAAAATCCCACGTACTTGTCCTTGTTCACATCAAGCTCAGCAAATTTATCCTTTGCATCAGGTACATACTCTCCATTAGTTTCAAAATCCATATAACTTTCATATGTATTATATACATGGTCTTCAAATTCATTGAAGTTCAGCTTCCCATCATTTTCATCATCCATGCGCCTGTTACTCGAACAAAGCAACATATTGTTAAGCCAATTCACACGTGCTTGTGGGTCCATACAGGAACTTAAGCTACACAAATGGAATTGTATTCCCTACTCTTACATTACAGTCCCTGTCATAACCGCTGAGAATTGAAGCAAAGACCTCAAAATTAGCTACCCAGTGCTCAACCATTGCAATAATTGTTTTCATTGCTCCTCCATAGAGTAATTGTAAGCTAATGACATGAAGTGCATACAAAAACAAGTGAGTATCTTTTTAGTAAGAAGGCTTACTTAAGTTTATCTCTCAACATCCATTCCAGCATAGCTTGATTTGTGCTGTCTTCTGGGTGCAAAAAACTGCAAGAAGAGTTGGTTCTCTTGTGGTCAATTCCAATGCATAAAATAAAACAATTGCAACACGTTGTAAACCACAAAAGAATATTGAAAACCCAAAAAAAGAAAAGAAAATAAAAGAAAAGAAAAGAAATATGTATTACTCTCTAAGCTCTGTGAAGTTCAGAAGCCCATTGTGATCAATGTCTGCAATATCAAATCTCTCCATCCACCATCCTGCTTCGCCGTGCCCCATTTCTCTTTTCTCTGTTTCATCAAAAACTTCATTGTCAAACGCATGTTCAATATATATTGACAACTTGATCATTTATGTCTACAGCTAGCTGCACTGTCAACAAAATATAAATTAAACCCACCCAAAAACACAAAATGAGAAGGAAAAAAAGAAATACTTCACGAAATTTTTAGAGAACCTATTTTTCGCATGCATGGTAAATTTGAGACCCAGATGTTAAGACCCAGCTCTCTCAGAAGTTTGAAGTTATCAGTAGAAGTCCATAAACGATTTGTATCTTTAACTTATTACCTCATTCAAGAGCAAGCCTATTTTGCCTAATTAACCAAGAACCGAATGACTGCCTACTTAGTCATAAAGACTTTCATATCATATCTATATTAGCATTCTTAAAAGCTTAGTCAATTAAGCGAAATTTGTTAATAGTTTTAATATATTCTAAATTGCGATTGCAGCCACAAATGCAGTTACAGTTGCAGTTGCAGGTATCATAGTTGTCGCAAGGCGTATTACGGCTATTGCAGCATGAAACTTTTGTATGATTGAAACAGGAAATGGAGCCTGTTGTGACCTTTTGTAGCTCTGATGCACCCTGTTGTGACTACGTTGCAGCCAATTTCTGTGTTCTAGAGTCATGTTACGATTATGGTGTGATGAGGACCACAACCATAATTTTGAGGCCACATCATATGACGCGGTCCGCAATTTGAAACATGGTTCAATTGCTTTGCAATGAACCTCTTTTCTCTACGAAAGAAAACAAATTACCTATATCCTTGTCAGAAAGCTGAGGCAGATACTCCCTAAAAGAGAGGGCCGAATCTCCATCCTTGTCCTTGGACTCCAACTCTGCCTGCGTGACATAATCCAATCTCTCCACAGCTCGTTGAGTAATCCAAGCCTGTAACTCATTGAAACTAACCATACCGTCTTTCGGTTCTCTGTCCAACAAAGGGAACAAAATGATCAACCTCAGCGTCGTGTTCAACTTTCCGGCCGAGGTAAGATATTGGTATGTCTCCGCAGCCTCCTTCACCGATGAGGTGTTGTCCAAACCACGAGGAGGAGGAGTTGGCACATTATTTTGCGCTTTATTCTTTTCAGCCTCTCTTTCAATCTTTGTCACAAGAGGGTCAAAATGTGGTGCTCTTTCGACTAGTTTGTAACCAAGCCTGCGATTAAGGCGACCTTTGGGTTCCTCAAGGTTCAATGGGGATAGGACTATGAAGCACAATGTGGCGGTGGCTATTAGGACATAAACCACCGCCTTTGCCATCTTGGGGTGCTTGTGTTTGGAGGTTCAGGGGAAGAAGGAGCTATGAAGATCAGAGGGAGAGAGAAAGAGAGAGAGAGAGAGAGATGTTAGGAGAGAAGAATATGGCAGGGAAAAACGGTTATTGATGGTTGGAAGTTAGCGGAACATAGAGCATTGGCCAAATGAGACAGGACCTAGAGTTGCCATTTTGCAATGTTTATTTATTTATTTTGTCTTAATGTACCAAATTAGCTACTTGTGCGTCGATGGCTCTAAATCTTTTTGCTTGCATTAGCAATGTGGCATTGTGAAATCACAGCCTATGATTGGTGTCTGGACCAAGTTGGTTGCAGCTTCATCGTCAAATGAGGGGAAAAAAAAAGGTGCATTTGCTTGTGTCCTACAGATGCAGTAATTCAGCCTTTGACTGCAATCCCTTGTGATGAATCCTTTGTTTTATTAACTTCTATAAATGCATTAAACTATAAATTTTGATAGGGAGACAAATATTTTTGCGTTTCAGAGATATAGGTGAAAGTATGCTAATGCAAAATTCTTCAGCCCAAGGAATACAGAGGATAAATTTATACCTCTTAGAAATCAGTTCAGCTCAATATGATACTAAGGCAACCTTTAAGTTAATCACGCGCAGTAGACAGACATGAATAAGTATGCATCCATTAGGCTATAATATTGTCAACAAAAAAATGGGTATTACTTCAAACCTATAATTAAGTTTCTATGAAGTAATGTTATTACACTAAATAGAAATACAAAGTCCTGCGCTACCTATAACCGTCAAATACTTTCTCTCTTTCTCCTTCTATGATGCCCACTTTTGATTTTTTACTTTTGATGTTATTGAATATATAGTTTTGATGATGAATATTATACTATTTGATTATTGGGGAAATTACATTGATCTCTCTTGAAGTCTATTGAAAATATATTTACTCTCTCTTATATTTTAAAATTATACATGCCTTCTTTACCTCTAAATAATTTTTTTAATATTTTCAAATTACCCTTTATAACAAAAAAAAAAAAAAAAAACTAACGCTTATCTACCCCTTTTCCTCCATGGCACCACTTTAATCCACATCCACAATTGTGCTCCTTCACTCCTATCAATCACATCCTAGAAAATCAGAATTCAAAATGCAAAGAAAACAACACCTAGAAACTCAAACAATAATGGGGTGGTTATTTCACATTAAGATTTGATACCCGTTTACTCTAATCTCCCAACTTTTTTTATTTCACACATGAACGAACCCATGTATACAAGTACACGAATGTATGTGCTTTGTGTAGAAAGAGCATACCACGAGACAACACAAGTAATGTACTATTCAAATGAGGTTATTGTTGTACTCATTGTTAAGTAGCCGATGACGTTTTCAGCTAGCACCTTCACCACCGAGATACTTGTTTTTTTGTTTGTGGTAAATTGGCCCAAAAGCCCAAATTAATTTAGAGGAAACATTGTTTTTGCAATTTTGAGAAATGGAGCATTTACCGTTACTCTCTCTCCCAATAAATACGATTCTTGGGATTTGGACTTGTGCCTTCATTCTTATGGGAGATCAAACTATTTACCAATTATCCAATAATTTGTTGGTACCACCAAGATACTTTTAAGAATAAAAAAAGGAAAAAAAATTCTCACAACAATTAATGAAATGAAGAAATGAAAATGTATATAGAGAATGAGAATTGTGGCGATCGCGGTAGTCATTGGAGACACTAGCATTTATGATGATGATAGAGGAGGAGCAAGAGTCCATCCATGAGGAGGAATAAAGGATGGATTTGTAAAGTGGAGATGATGATGTGATAATTAGAAGAGTGGCAATGAAATAACAATAGAGGAAACAGTTAAGGGTATAAAAGTTATTATATATATATATATATATATATATATTAATTTATAACGGATATCAATGAAATGACTTGTAAGCAATTAAGGGAGACATATATAATTTGAAAATATAGGAGGGGATAAATGTATTTCTACTGGGCATTAAGAGAAGTTAATGTAATGTCTCCTTGATTATTTGATCGCATGTGTTGATGTATTTCAATTTGAATAAATCAAGATAGAAATATTAATATAATTATTTTTATTTCACAATAATAATTATAATTATAATTGTAATTTTATTAATTTGATTCATATCTCTTGATTAACATGTTTTAAAGTCGAAATTCAAATTTGATTTTGATAAGATTTTAACACGTGCTTTATGTTTTAATATTTGACACTAATTAAGCCATTAGAATTAGTCTAGTGGTGAGAGGTTTGGATAGTTTATATGAGGTTCTAGATTTAAACTTTTTTGACCAAAAACAAAAAATATTTGGGACTAATTAGATTCATAATTCATGAATTAATATCTCTAATTGATTGACTAAAATTATGCTACTAATGATAGAAACTAAAAATATGATGAATTATGCACAGTAAAAGAAAACAACTAATGAAGTGAAAACAGGAACTGCAGGAGCGAAAACATCAAAACAACAACTATTGGAGGGAAAGCAACAACACTGGAGCAAAAACGAGTGAACACAACAACTACATGTTTTACACGTGAAAGATGTCTAAGGCATATAGAGTTATTTCTCGACTTCAATCACTCTTCAATAGCTAGCAAAATCATAAGAATTTATCTATTATAAAAGCAAATCAATATTTCAAGAAAAGAGGACATTAAAGATAAAATGAAAGACATTTCTTTCTCCAAAATTTCAAGCGTGATTTTTTTGACCTGAAAAAAGCATGATTCTCGAAAATAATGAGTGATTGGTATCCAACAAATTCATTCTAGTAATAATCTAGCGTATTTTCTTTTATTAAGTTGTTGCTCATTTCTTCTTTTGGAAAACTAGTGCACAAATCGAAATGCGTTGATTCTAAAATCTTAAGTGATGCTCCTAAAAAGAGGATAAATACTATACTTTTTTTTCTCTTAGGATACATTTAGTTGGGAGTAAAATAAAGGGTGAAAATTTTATGGATAAGCTCTAAGTGTAAAATTGTACATAGAACTCATCTATAAAATTTTTGTCCCCGTTTTTAACCACTAACCAAACATGCCCCCAAGGATTTTGTGCTATTGATTTTTCCTTGATAAGGATTTTAATGTAACAGCTCTTATGGTGACAATATTGTATTTTTTTTACCCTTCATTAATGTTTGTGTATGTAAAATAGATAAAAGAAAAAGGGATTAAGAGTTTATAATATATTTTTATAAATTTACTTTTTGTTAAAATAATTACATATAATTAATGTTTTATAAGATAAATAAAATTATTTTTTTAAATACTTCAATAAAAATATCATAAATTATATTGTAACCTCATTCAAATCCCTCCAATTTTAAGAACTATAAAAAAAGAGTAATAAAAAGTTTTAAAAAATTAATAAAACCCACAAACGATATTCTTTGTTAGAAAATAAAACTCAAAAGAGGGATAAAACATTAAAACCCTGTAAACCTGTCTTTTCCTCCCCACCCTCTCTAAAACAAATTTTATAATTCTCTCCCTTTCCTCCTTTTTTTCCCTCTAAATCAAACCCCATAAAACCCTCTCCCTTGTAGCTACCAGTTTCCAACCGCTCGCCATCTGTCGTCTCCTACGAAAGTGTAACTCGTTCGAGTTTTTCATGTATATGTCTCTTACGATCAAATGTAATGGAGGCATAAATTTGGGGCTGAGCAAAGGAAACAAGAATATATCAAAATACACTTGATTTGAAACCATTTCCTCAGCGGTGCACAGGCGAGGACTACATTGAAATTTGAAAATGGTATCTACACCACGACTAAGGCGTAAAAAAAAAAAATGAGTTATATGGACATGTGCATCCTGTATGGATTTTGCCAAGGTCGTACTTAGCCACTATACTAGCCGAAAGCAGCGCCGGAGCAAACAGGGAATCAATTTGCCTCCCCCACACGCCGCATGCAAGGCCAGTTTGACTCGCATATGTCGCATGGGGAACTGCCATCGTTGTCCTTCAAGTCTGTGTCTGCGTTATGTTTCACTAAATACTCAGCTATTGCTTCCCTCTCACAGACGACAGCGTAATGCAGTGGAGTTTGTCCATCATTGTCCTTGCAAAAGGTTAAAACATAATATCAGCAAAAGTAGCAAATACAGCATTAGTGTAAATAACACTAAAGGGTCTTCTAAAGTATATGCTAAACTTTTGAGATTATGCAACTATTGCAATAAGGAATAATGCTTAATTTAACATTCAAGCTAGGTTCTGTCATGTTTCCATTCCAGAGACTCAATCTCAAAGGCAATGCCACTAAAGCACATAGATAGCTCAAATAGGGTTTAGTACTCAAATTGTAACGTTTATTGTAACGTTTATTGCAACATATGAATACCTTGGCATTAACATCAGCATTCCTGTTAACAAGCAGCTCTGTGACATTAAGGTGGCCACGATCCACAGCCCAGTGTAATGGTGTCCGACCTTCACTGTCTGCAATCATTTCAGAAATCAATATTGAGGGGGAAAAAAAATAGTAAACTAAATTATAATGATATGAAAGAGAGTAGCATAAATGGAAGCAATGACACAGAAACATGATTATTCAGATCCTTTATGACTATAGGGAGCAGACAGATAACTCACTGCGGCATGAGACAGCACTAATTAACTAATTAATAATCACCGTAATACCAAAAAGCAATCTTTTCAGGAGTTCAATGGCAATCCAGAAAATAATTTTCTCTATCTAATATCATGTGATGATGACTGATGTTGTAGAAAATGACTTGGAAATGGTTGCTTAAAAAATCAATTAGCCAAGAGAATGTACTATGAAGGACAAGAACAATACAATTTTCATGTATCTACTTCCCTTATTATGAATCAAACTTCCCATTTTTGAAAGACAACAGTGGGGACATATCCTCTTATGTGTAATTTTCACATGATCAAGTCATGTGTGATCTTTCACCATTAATTTTCTACTATCAAGTGTCATGTATGGGCCCACTCTCTTGATTAATGGTGGAAGATCACACAGAACTTGGTCATGCGAAAATTACATATGAGCAGATCCATTCCTGACAACAGTGAATCATTGGTGTTACTCGACCCTAAGAACACAGGTGTAAGAAGACAAGGACAAAAGAAACACTAAATGAAAAATTCAACAAGGCAAGAAAATTTTCTTCACTGCACTACTTTAACAACTGATATAAAATTGCTAAAGCAAGTCTTACAAAGTTAGTTCTTTTTCATGTCGCACATCAGTCAACTTTCTATCTTCAAAGTTCAAAAAGGCATTCATGCACATTTAGTTTTTTTTTTTTTTTTAATATTAAAAAAAAAAAAAAAAACAGAGCACTTACCTTATTCTACAAAGAAATGAACAATCATATAGGAGTCAAGCATACATATGCTCAAGTTAAGCTTGGTAAGCAATGCTGCCTAAAATTCAGGTAGACGTTGTCTCACTTAATCAGTCAATTGTACTGCTTAATGCTGAGCACAAGCTGTTATGATAATCTTGTTCCACTTAACAACCAAAAAAGCATTATAGACAACTTTCAGCACAGTTGTGAGTAATATATAAAATGAGAATAGCAATAGCTATGAATAACTCACCCTTCAAATTCACTGAAACACCATTTTCAACACAATTGAGCAGACTAGCCACATCACCTTCTCTGGCAAATCCATGAATGGCATCCATTTTCCTGTAGAAGATAGGGAAAACATTTATATCTATCAATTTTCTGATCATTTTAGAAACTATACCCTTTGGATGATGAAGCTCCCTAACTTCTGAGTTTTACAA
Organism: Pterocarpus macrocarpus; assembly: GCA_031439585.1. Lineage (NCBI taxonomy): Eukaryota > Viridiplantae > Streptophyta > Magnoliopsida > Fabales > Fabaceae > Pterocarpus > Pterocarpus macrocarpus. The sequence goes on from CM062514.1 coordinate 54,382,319, forward strand.
TTGTTCAAAAGTTTCCAAAGGATATATTTGTTCTTGGTAGTTGGTATATTGAAATAAGTATATAAAATCTTAAACAAGAATAATTTATATAACTTCACTAAGCCTGTAAACTTCTTCACTCAGAATTGTGAGGATCAGTGATGTGTTCATACATAAATATAAAGGTGATGTACAAGAAAGACAACATGGCAAGTAGACAGATACATACATACATTTGTGATAGATTTGTACTAGTATGTCAAGGAAAGAACATAGACCAATGCCTAAGTTTCTTTCCTACCCAAGGTAGTTAATCCAAAGAGCAATGTTGAGCGGCTAACCCGCAAAACACTAGTGGTGTATATGCTACACCAAGGATAGCAAACAGAATACAGATAATTTCTAATGCACGCAAAATAGATGCCTAATAACAATATCAATTTAAGGCATAACTAATGACAATAAGTCAACAACAACAAAATGCGTAACAAAATAGAATGTACAGAGACTGGAGGGGAAGCTGATTAAAAGAGGACCTCCAGCTCAGGTTCCACCGGAGAAGGTTTTTACATGTCAAACCAGCAATGCTCGCTGTATCCTACTATATAATAAATCAACAAGGCTTCCTTCCATTCTCTCTCTCTCTCTCTCTCTCTCTCTTTTCTTCCTTTTTCACAGCCAGTGGGGATGGCCTTAATGAGAGATGGACTTATTTGTGAGCTTCAGGAGACAGCCTCATTCCGAGTCAGAGCATTTCTTTTAATTATGAGCCATGGTAAATATTAAATACCTAAACCAATTTCAGTTGAATAATGACCAACAAAAGCAGCAGCATGTATATGACATTACCGGAATTCAATCTAGATTTATTTAATCAAATGAGCACCAGTAAACATAAAGTGTGAATGTCAAATCTATAATCATAAAAGGACCAAAATAAGAAGGTGGAAAACTGTGATGAAACAAAAGTCCTGTCAACACAAACAACAGTAAAGAAACAAAATCCATCAAAATAATCCTGCCAAGATATCCCACCATCCTCATCACAAGAGACACATCAGGGGAATATTCATGTAATGACATCTATTAAACATAAGCATCAATGGATACATAACAAATTACAGAGGCATGCCCATCCAGATATATATGAATTAAAAACTCATATGACCTGAAGTTCTAAGAATCTTACAACTCGCTATCTGAGTCCTCTTCATACACAAAGCTGCTGAATACAGGTCCCATCGGTCCCTTAACCCCTGAACTAGTGCTACCACGATCATTACCTTTGGTCCTCTGTCATTGACACAACAGTAGTTACTAGTTAGAGACTAACCATAGTATTTTCATTTTAAATATAACTTTCTACCGTTTGATGAAAGATGCAGTGATTCATATGTAAATAACACAGGAAACATCTTATAAGCTCACCGAAGCTGAATCACCGTCAGCCCATGAAGGATATAGCTCTGTAACAAGATCAATGTACTTCTGCATTGCATCTTCAGGAGGCATAGCACCCAATTTCTGCCACGCTTGCCTACGAAAAGGGCGGAAAAAAAAAAACATTATCCAAAGAGCAAACAAATAAGGAAAAAAACCATATTCAATCAGTTAAGAAAAAATGATTGCCTAAAACACTCAAACAATAGCACATACCACACAGGCAGTCCCCACACCACAAGGCTCCAAAATTAAAGAGTATAACATAACTACCACCGAAAAATAGGGACACAAACAAACAAAAAGCGAGCTATAATTAAAATTACACACAAAATGACTACTTTCAGACTATAAAGGGCACAAAATCAAAGCCTCACACAACACTTTAGTACGATACTTGCCATAATTTTATTTTTCTCTTTTTGAGTAAACACCAATTTCGTCTCTAAAATTTACATCGGACACATTGGTGCTCAAAAGTGAAAATCTCCAATTGGTAAGAACCAGAAACATCGGTGTCACGTAGTTTTCAAGTTTTAAAAGCTAATTCCCAAGAAAAGGACTTAAAAATCATATTCTTTTTCTTTTTTTTTTTTTTTCTTTACTATGCAATGCAGCATTAACCCTAAAATGCTACTAACGAAAATTACACCAAAAACCAATGGCAGCGCCGAAAAAGCACACTACCATTTGGCACGAGCCGTCATTTTCAGTGCCGACGGTTGCGGCGCGTTGCACGGCCCTTCGGTGGCAATCTTGTAGAGCCCATAGAGCTGAAGCTGCACGTCCGTCGACACCTTCTGCGAGAGCTGATCCGCCGCCGCGGCCGCCACGAAAGCCGTGGCGGCGCTGAATGCCTCGTCGAGTTCCGTGCTCTCCACGCCTTCCCAGTCGTCGTCGTAGTCGTAGTCGCTGTCACTGCCCATCCCCTCGTTCCTCACACTGCCCTGCTCGGCAACCATGGAGTCGGCCTCGTGGGCCTCGCCGGCGTCGGGCCTGGGCCCGAAGCGGGCGGCATCTTCGGGCCCAGTGGCGGGCTCGGGTTTGGAGGCGGCGGAGCGAGTGACGGTGATGTTGTCGTCCTTGAAGGCGACGACGAAGGAGATGAGCTTGGCGAGGAGGAAAGAGAAGATGAGGCCGAGGATGATGGATTGGAGGAGTGACTGCCACTCGGCCATGTTGGGGGAAAGAGGGTTTCGTGAAACCCTAGGAATGAGGTTAAGGTGAGGTTTGGGTGTTTTAGGGGAGAAGGTGAAAAAACACTAGGGATTGGTCATTTTGGATTTTTGGCTTCAGAGAGAGAGATAAACCCTCGGAAATGACGAGATCGAGGAAGATTGCGAAGGAAGGAATTTCAAGGAGAGAAGAATTAGCGGTAATGGTGTTTTGTTGGCGCCCGGAGCAGTTATCGGGTGTTTCGCGGAGATCTTGCGAACAGCAGTTTCGTTCGAGTACGGATCAGCGGCCCCGGGGTGGGGGAAGAGGAGTAAGCCCCCGAGTGATTCAGACAAATTAATCACTAAAAAAAATTTGATTAAAATGTCAGACAATATATTTCTTCGATCAAGTTTCTATGTTAAATATTACGATATGATTTGTTAAATAATTGATGTAATCTCATTATTTCTGGGATTTAATTTAAGAATTTAATTTAAATATATTATTAGTTTAAATTTTTTATATAAATATTTAATTATAAATTATTATATTAATAAATTTTTTTGATATAATTGTCTATTATTTGATGGTCGTATAAATAGAAGATTTTGATTAAATGATAGTATAAAAATTTTATATTATTAATACACCTAAATTAAACTCTTATTTTTAATTTATCACTTTTATTTATTAAAATAATGTTAATTTTACAAAATTTCTTTTATTTATATATCATATTAAAATATAATATTTAACATATTAATTTAAAAATCCACCAAAAATGAAATCATTTCAATAAATGAAAATAACTAAAATAATAAGATAAGAGATATCAATATTATATCAACTATTTAATAAATTATATCATAATATTTAATAAAAATAAATTATTTGATATTTTGAAATATTATAAACTAATTTATCATATTATTTTTATTAAAGGCCAATTTTTTAGATACAAAAATCGATAAAAAAAATTGTGGTTTACTCAAAAAAAAAACAAAAATTGTGAGTTCAAATCATTAATTACAAATGAAAAATGTTACATGACTAGAAATAGTGCCCGAACACTCGTGCTCGAAGAATGTGGCATTGTATCAAACATTAATATGTCATCTTTTTTTTTGTTTTTGAAATCAAAATTCTTCGCATTGTCACCATCCAACATCTCACAACACCATTTTAACCGCACTGCCATCTCTGGCCTTGATTGATCTAGAGGAAGCAACGCCACCAAGCCAAGCTCTACACTTTTGCTCTAAGATGGGTTTATTTAGATCTTTTGTTTTTTTGTTTTTTTTTTTTCGGTCATGCCAATTTAGATCTTGACTCTCAATAGACTAAGGAACTAAGCAAACCTAGGCTAAAGCCATCCATTCCATCAAGGTCTTCTATTTCATCGAGTTTTGGAAACCATTTTTGAAATATTTTGTTGTCAGCAGCATCGGTTTTCTTTTTCTTTTGACTTACTTCAACTAGTTGGGCGTTTTGGTTACGGGTAATGAATACATTTTCAATGTTTTCCACTTTTGGTTAGGAAGAAAGAAAAAGGATTTCATTAAGAAACTCAATCGTTTGAGTTGGGTGGATATAGAAAAGAGAAGAAGAGGGCAAAATGCAGTGAAACAAAGGACCTTGCAGTATTTGTGATTCACCTTTTTTTTAGTTTGTTTAAAAGATTATTAAATTAAAAAATGTTATGGAATTAAAATTTTAAGTGACCTGCCACCTCGTCTAAGCCACTTCATTCTGGCAGGTTTTATGTCGGGCAACAATTCTGGCCAAATTGTAGTTCTCATTACAAAATTAATTTTTAATAAATATGATTTTATAAATTTAATTTAATTTTGGTTAAAATAAAATTTGTAATCATTATGGACTAATAATTAGATCCAATACTAAATTCAACCTAAAGGACCAAACGAGAAGCCCAAGCTGGAAGGCCTCTAACAGCAGCACTAGCCATTCATTTAGTGGAAGTGACCTTTGGGAAATTTTCATTTATCCTCTTGATTGTTTCCCCCACGACCTCGAAAGTGGGGTGAGGAGGAAGATGGAACATACTATGTATATCCCAATAAATGTGTGCTTTGTGCTTACCTACCTTTGGAATTATGCTTATATAAACCACAATGAGTAGGGAGCGCAGGTGAGTAACTAATCTCAACTCACTCAATACCTCTAGTGCACTCCTGACTTGAGCATTAGAGACCTTACAGGTACACACCTCACCATACTACAATGAAGGAAGGAGCCTTATCATTTCTATTCATCACCCCTTTTGGAGTCAAGAAGTAACTCGAACTCTAATTTACTTAGTTCATAAAATTGGCATTGTCTATAGGGTCTATTGTAACATGCTGCCTAAATCATACAAAATAAGTAATTAACCTAAAAATAATTTAAAATTTATTAGCTCTAATTAAGTTAAAATAAAATAATTATTCTATCAATTAATAGTAATATGACAAAAAAATAGAAATTTTGAATTAAAATGTCACTGAGAAATATAGTGGCAAAATAATAAATTTTCTTTGAGAATAAAAGCAAAAATGTCTAAAGTATAAAAAGTCAAACCCAAGTCAACTAAGAAGAATTGTATCCATATTTAACTAGTTAATGATGACATAATATCCACAAAGAATAATTAACAAAAAATTATAACAACAGTAGACAAAAATGCCCTTGCTGCATAACCTCTAACTTGGTCATAATCTAGGTCACTGTGTACACCCTACCAGCAAATTATTAATTAGTTATTTTTTCCATTGATTACCTAATTAACAATTAACTATCCTTTTCTTATTTAGGCCATACGTTCCTTTCCCCGCTTTTTTCTTCATTTTTATACATGAGAAACTTTATCTTTCTGTTTACCTGATTTTTAAGTCGATAGAACAAATTAAGTTGACTGCCATCAATTTGCTTCGCAATCTCACTGTGAGGAACGAAAGCGGATCTTCTGATGAGTTTTCATAAATTAAAATGTCAAAAGTTAAGAAATAAATAGAATAGAGTTTTATTTAAATTAACTAGATTCAGGTCAGAAATATGAACAAAACATAAATGTACTGACAGATCAGAAATTAGTAGCAGTGATGTAAAGAAACAAGATCAATAATAAAAGATGACAATACAAAAGACCATTACTTAAGTTCTTCCATACTCCTAAGCATCAGAGTGAGCATTTTGACGGAGTGTGTTTAGAAGTGAATCTCAGTGTAAAATGTCCCCCCAATCCTATCCCTATTTTCCTATTTATAGCCAAATGATTTCCTAAAACCCAGGCCCAATATATCCACGTTTTGGCAGTTTGTGTCATTTAGGCCCACGTTCTCCTTTGCTTCCCCATGTTCTGAGTTATGTGTGGGCCCTTCCAAATGGTTGGCTTGTTCCACGTCTAGTATGTTGTAGTTTCATATTATTCGCTTCTAGGATAACTTCCACGTTGCTTATTGGTATTGCTATCCATAATCCATTTGTTGCTTTATGTAACACCCTTTCAATCTGATCTTATGCTTAAGTCATAGTAGCACCTGGAGTTATTCTTTTTATTGCACAGACGGACCTTATCGGCAACTTGGTTTGTCTTCGAAACTTCTTGAACTATCTAGAGATAATACGGAAATAGGAGTGAGAATTATAAATTCTCAGTAGGATTCTCTAATTATCATACATAATGTCATTGTTGTCATCTCCAGTTTGCTTTGGTTTATTATGAAAAAGGTGAACATGCTATACAAACTGTTTAATTTTATAGTTCAAAAATATATTATCCAAAGCAAAGTTTATTTTACTCATACACTTAGCACTTAGAGTGAATTATATTATGAATAATAAAATATAATAGCATCAATACACTGAATACATAATATCTACACATAACTTTATTTGTACTTGAACTTATGTATATACATAAAATTTGCTTCTCTTTCTTTATCTTTCTTTACTTGTTACACATATTCCAGAGTATGATCGCTATGTCATACCCCATCGGAATGTGATCGCCATGTCACAATCCTTAGGAATATGTTCTTCTTGCCACATCCCAGAGTATGATCGTCATATCATACTCCATCAGAATGTGATCGCCATGTCACATTCCTTAGAGTGTGAGATCATCATGTTATATTCCAGAGTATGATCGCCATGTCAAACCCCGTCAGAGCGTGATCGCCATGTAACGTTCCTTAGGAATATAGACTCATTATCATATCTTTACATGCCACATTCCAGAGTATAATCGCCATGTCATACCCCGTCAGAGCGTGATTGCCATGTCATGTTCCTTAGGAATATGGGATCTTCATTCGGTACTTACACTAGCTGGGTCATACCATGGCTCATGTAAGTCCTATCCCCTATACTCACACTAGCTGGGTCGATGCCATGCCTCATGTGAGTTGGGTGCTTGCATATGCTTTAATCTTTAATCTTTAGTCTTTAGCCTTTACTGCCCTTGGGTAGCTTCGCCTTGGAGTGAGCTCGTTAGCTCGATTCGTGACCGTTGTCACACCGACTCACCCACAAGGGGACCCACGTGCCTCTAGTCTTGGAGGGATCTCATTCTGGTCACGTGCCTCTAATTGAAGGGATCTCTTCTGGTCACGTGCCTCAAAATTGAGGGATCTCATCTGACCATATACCTCCAAGGTAAAGGGATCTCATAGTTTTAGCTGCCTTTAAGGGAGGGATTCAATATGCAACTGCCTCCAAGTGAAGGGACCCACATCTTTATCTTTTAACTGCCTTCACTGGAAGGGATTCAATGTGCAACTGCCTCTAGGTGAAAGGATTCACATCTTATGTTATTTAACTGCCTTCACAGGGAGGGATCTCAAATAACTATCTCCAAGTGAAGAGACCTACATTCAATATATATTCACATTCTTTCATTTTCATGCATAATCAAGCATAGACATGCGGAATGTACTCATACACATGCTTCATGATTTATTTTCATATATGACATAACTCATATCATACTTATGTCATTCTTGCATATAGAATTTCCACATACATATTCATAATTGTATAGTTGTTCATATCATAAATTCCTTGTAATATAAACACTCATAGCCTCCTAGACTTTTGTTGTAAATTTGGCAGCATAACAGATCAGTTCTATTTTCCCATGAATAATGCCAATTCTCATGGATAAATCAGCCATAGCAATATAATCAATCTAACATATCTATCGATGTAAAACTTGCAATCCTCAACTCAAACCTTATATGTCCACTAACACTTGTGAAACCATCAATTTCGTCATTCTGCCAATTTTATTCAGTTCTGCCCAAATTTTGTATAATCCACCTTTACCTCTATTCAACTCACTTAAACCTGAATTTTGGATATGTCATAGCTCTATGTGTCTATTTTCTAACCTCATTGGTCCCATCTCATTTTGATCTGTATAACTCAAGATATTTAAATTTTACCTTAGCCTATTCGATCACTAGTCCGAATTACACTCTTGGAAGTAAAAATTCACTAAAAATCGAAACTAAACTCAAATCATACGAAATTGGTGCCATATCAAACCTAATAGGACAACCTTTCATTTACAACAAGTTTCACTTCATTTGCTTAAGTATAGCTCAAGTTATAAGTCCTGAAATTTGACCTTCCTGAACTACCCTATTTTGGCCTGGTTTGGACATAGGGTAACTTCCTTGAACCGCTGAGATCAAATGGGATCATAACAAACTCGAAATTTTATTATCAGATGTTCTCCTATGTGTAAGCTTTCTAACGAAGTTAGTTTCACTCAATTTGGAGTTGTATAGAGTGAGTTATACCCTCCTCAAGTCACCCTGCCCGGATGAAAGTCCTAATTCCTAGGTTAAACTTCAAAAATTCATATCTCTTTCAATACTAATCCAATAACCTTATATTATATATGTATGGAAAGTCCTGAATGTCTACTTTCATCTAAAATTAGTTTCATCTGGTTTAACTGGCTGTAGGCAGATCCGTACACTCTGCCATATGGACTGCCATGGAATTCCTCACTTAGGCAGCATCCCAGTCCTCCACTTTTCCTAGTTTTCTTCTTCTAACTCTAATTCCAACTCAAGATTTCATATTAATCGTATCATAATCCATCAAATACATCCAATATATCATCAAATACATGAAGAAGAGTAAAATTTCATGCAATCATATTGCAAAGAATTCAAGAACAGAAATAGAATCCTACCTCTTTGGAGTGTGATCTTGCTGAATTTGAGTTTGGATTGATGGAACCTTGACAAAGCTTGGAGATTTAATAGAGTAGATTGAGAGGGGAAAGGAAGAAGAAGGCTGGAGCAAGAGGGAGAGAGAGTGGTGTAAATCAGCTGGGAATGAGAAGAGGAGTCTGACTTAAATATATGGGGGTAGTTGGAATTGTGAGTGTTGATTGGTTGAAATTGTGTAATTGAAGTTCGACCATGTCTCCCACTTTTGTGGCCAAATAGCCCTCCACGTCGTCCCAAAAGTGGTACTCGCTTCCATTCATCTGAAATCAGAACTCGTCTTTATTATGTGTAAAGTCGAAACCCGCGTCCCTTTTATTTGAGCTTGGAGCTGAAGCCGGATGTCAGAACTTGTCCAACCTTATTTGACACTTGGGAGTAAATTCGAATATCGGAAGTCATACAGCTTACAATCACCTAATCTCAGAACTCCCCATTCAAACTCGGGAACGCCAGCAGAAATGGAAGGCTCCTGTGAATAAGCTCGGATATCGGAACTCATGTATGACTTGGAAATTAGCTCAAAGATCCGAACTCATGTCCATTCTAATTGAGTTCAACTTTAAGGCAGGAACTCATTACATTTAACTCAGAGGTTGGTACTTGCATCATTGTGTTAAACTATAACTTCGGAGGTCAGAAACCATGTACATTGTCTTTGAGACATGAAGTTGGATATCGGGAATCACATTCATATTGTTCAGACTTCGGTTAAGTCAGAAATTATGCTAAAATTCGAAGACGAACTCGGAAGTCGGAAATTATCCCATTTTGTGTAGAATTTGAAGATGAAGTCGAAAATGGGAGTTGATCAAACTTGAAGATAAAGTCAGAACTCAGAAATTCGGGACGTTACACTTTACGTACTTCAATCATGCATGCATTCCTTAACTTTTATTGTGGAGTCCTTCACTTATCTCGACACTTGCTTCATTGAATGATGGAGGGCCAATATATTACTTCAAGCCTTTGACACCTGCAGCTTGTTCAAGGGTGTCGACAAATTCTCATTGTCGACAATACACTTACTAGTTTATGCACGTAATAGCCTCATGACCTTAGTGCATTCCTCTTCATCTCATCCTCAATTTAATCTAATTTTCATATCAATATTGCCACTCACTGGAAGTCACTTGGCGTGGCATCAATTTATAATGTTGAACCATGCTAGTGTTGAGTTGTCCTTTCGAATACTTGTATCAACATGCTTATACTGTTGTTTTATAGAAATTCCAATGCATGACCCACAATTAATGCTTTATTTGCTTTTGTCCTTACACTAAAATTTGTTGAAGAGATTACACCCCTAACAGATGCCCCCCAAATATATATCATTTGTCTTAGAGGAAAAAGATAAATATTTCATCTTGCTGAGTTACTCTTCGATAAATGCAACTTTCTTAAGACGATTTTTTTTGCTCTCTGGGGTGTCTATTTCATCCACGTGTCATCGCCCCTTAGTCTTTAGTCATCTCAATTGTCTTTTCCATTTAATGCGTTCCCTCTCTTTCTTCCTTTTTTCGTACTTACAAAGACCACTTCCGAATTTCTTCTCTCTCCTCAACGTCTCTTCACATTTCCTCTTTTTTGTTGTTTCCTCTTCTTCTTCTCTCTCTCTCTCTCTTTCTCGTTTATAATGATAGTGGAACTTTCTCTTTTTCCTTAGTCGGGAATTGGGAGAGTCGAAAGCAATTCCTCTTTCATCAATCCAAAGGATTTTCAAGATGATAAGGAGTTATCTGGCACTAAGGTAATTTTGATCCCACCTCTCTTCTGCATTTGTTTACATATCGCTCATTTTCTTACCTCTCAATCGCAGGATGATGCTTTACTTTATTGTGAGGAGGTCGAAAAAGCAAACTTGGTGGAGTTATAGACTACCTCTAGGCAGAAGGACCCTTGCAAGGATGACAGTGTAGTATCTCCTGCCCTCGACAAAGACACTATCCTTGCAGATGATGAGAAGGAGGCTGTTGATCAATTGGAGAGGGCCCCCAGCTCGTCCCTCCCTATTTTGGTATCTAAGTCGACACAAGCACCAATTGCCCCATTAGCTGTTCAAGTCATGCTAACACTTAACGATGATGATGATGACGATGTCAATTTTGGTGACCTCAATGCCTTCGATGATATCTTGTCAGTCAGTTTTGCAGTACCCGAGAAAGTCCCGACTGTATCCGGGTCAGACATGCAAAAACCATCTGTTGGGTCTTCTTCTTTGACTCCGACTCACACTTCTCCACTGCCTTCAATGCCTGTCCTTGAAGTCCCCGTTAATCTCCTGAGCTCAATTTCTTCTCTTCTGAACCGTCCTTTGAGCATCTTGGCTGCTGATGGGGATGTCAAACATTCATTGATCGAGTCGATCTCTGCTTTGAGAAAAGCTGCTTTGCCTTCTTCTATTCGACCTCTCTACCAGTTCCTCTGCCACTTCATGGAAGAGCACTTGGAACAAATGCCAAAGGATGATACTGCCAAGGCTTCCTTTTCTAAGGCTTCACAACAATTAGAAGCCTTTGACAATGAGCTTGAAGGGTCAATGAAAGCTAAGGACCTAGCTTCGACTAAGTTGGCCACAGGGGAGACCCGAGCACAAGACATGGCTACAGAGATTGCGCTTGTTGAGGAAAGATTGCGGGTTCTCAAGGAGAAGAAAACTACTCTCGACCAGGCCGTGGCCAAGCTAAGGGTTGATATTATCAAGGCAGAAAGCAAACTTGCAACGAAACAATCCCAGCATCAAGCCAAGATCACGCTTGTCGAACAAAGCCGCCAATCTTTGGAGGAAGTTCAGGCTGTCAAAAAAGGAGTGGCCAAGCAACAAGGCGAGTTGAAATTGACAATTAGGACCTTTTTAGCTTAGCTTAAGAATTTCTATTTTCTTTGTTTTGTGCAATGGCCTCCTAGGCTTTGATTCTTGTAGACATTGTTCGAAAATTTGCTCCCTTATCGAATTTTTATTTCGTGTATTGTGGATTTATAATGTTTGAGGTATTTTCCATTTATTGATGCAATTCTTAAGCTATTACTGATGTCGGCCACTGCATATGCATTACCCGAGAATTTCTTTTCGATTTTAAATGGTCCTTCCTAGTTTGGAGACCACTTCCCAAGTTTCCGTATTTTTTATCCATGGGTAAAATGACTTTCCAAACTAACTCACCTTCCTCGAAGGTTTTTTACTTTAATTCGACAATTGTAACTTTCCTAATGGACTCTTTTTATCGAATCAAATTTTCTAATGCATTCAACCTTTCTTCCTCCAACTTGTTCAACTCATCAAACAATGCATTCCAATAATCTTCGATAGGTAAATCGTTTTGCCTTGCAACGTGAATGTTTTGAAGATTAATCTCAATCGGTAGGATGGCATCGTGCCCATAAACAAGCTTATAAGGTGTGGTGCATGTCGCATCTTTAGGCGAGTTTTGATAGGCCTATAGGATTTGGCTCAACAAATTATGCCAATGCTTTGGTCTCCGATTAACATTTTTCTTTATCAAGGCAATTATTGATTTGTTTACTACCGCTTCCACTTGGCCGTTTGCTTGGGCATAGTATGGTGTCAAAGTTACCATTTTTATTTGTTGACTTTCAGCGTATTCCAATACCCTTCTACTTCTGAAAACCATTCCTTGATCGGTGGTCAGTGTTTGGGGTATCCCAAACCTATGTACTATGTGCTCTTCAATAAAATCTATGACTTGAGTTTGTGTTACCTCCTTTAATGGTATTGCTTCGAACCACTTTGAAAAATAATCCACAACTATCAAGATATACTTATGCCCTTTGGACAAGGGGGGATGGATTTGCCCAATAAGGTCGAGGGCCCATCCTCTAAATGGCCAAGGCTTCATAATCAAGTGTAGTTATGCTACAAGCAAGTGCTAAACACTACCATGTTTCTGACACTCCTCACATGATTTTGCAAACTCAAAGCAGTCCTTAATCATGGATGGCCAAAACATTCTATGCCTATACAAAATCCATTTCATCTTAGCCCTGGCCTGATGGGCAACACATATTCCTTCGTGTACTTCTGCGAGAGCTATGTAAGCTTCCGATTTACCCAGGCAGGTTAACAAATTACCATCGACACTCTTTTTAAACAAAACATCCCCTAATATTGTATAATTCAATGCCCTTCTTTTGATCTTTCTATCAATGGCAGCATCAGGATTTTTCAAAAATTCGACAATGGATCTTCGCCAATCTGAGGGACTAAGATTTAACAAACATACCTCCCTTTCATGACAAAGTGTGCCTTGGCCTTTCAACTCAATCAATCTTTTCAATGTCGAAGAATTTATTTTGTATCTCAATGCTAATTGGGCTAGCTCATTAGCTTCAAAATTTTCTTCCCTTGGCACGTGTCGAATAGTAACATTATCAAAATGACTTAAAAATTTCAAAACCAGTGACAAGTATTTAATCAAATTTTCGTTTGTACATTTATATTCTTTCGACACTTGTTTTATCACTAACTGGGAATCCCCGATTAATTCGACGTTTCTAATTCCTTTTTCGATTAATATTTCTAAACCCATTATTAACGCTTCGTATTCAGCTTCATTATTAGAACAATCTTTGTCAAGCTCAAAAAGGAATTTAGTCGGTTCTTCCATTAGGGAAATTAGCAGGATTCCCATCCCTGCCTCTTTTTCGTGGCTTGATCCGTTGAAGAATAACTTCCACGGCTTGGGTTCAATTAGATCGACCTGAATCTCAGGCCTTGGATGGTTGACTACAAAATCGGCTAAAGCTTATCCCTTTACTGGTTTTGTAGGGATGAAATGGAGTGAAAACTTGGTTAGAGCCAACATCCATTTACCTACTCGATTATGCAAAATTGAGGAAGAAAACATGTACTTAATAACATTGAATTTAGAAATAACAAAGATTTCACATGGAATTAGATAATGCTTGAGTTTCATATAAGAAAAATACAAGGCAAGACACAATTTCTTGATTGAGTTATATCTAGTTTCAATGTTGATCAATGCCCGGCTTAGGTAGTATACTACTCTTTCAACACCGTCTTCGTTATCTTGTGCTAACATACTTCCTATGGTGTTTTTCGATGTTGCAATGTATAGCTTCATGGGGTTTCCATGCCTTGGAGGAGCCATGATTGGAGGCGATGACAAATATCGCTTGATCTGGTTGAACGCCTATCGATGCTCCAAAGTCCAAAAGAAGTCTTCTTACTTTTTAAGCTTGATTAACGAGCCAAAAACTCTTGTTTTTCCAGAAAGGTTCGAGATGAATCTTCTCAAATAATTCACTTTGCCAAGGAAGATCTGCAGCTCTTTTTTGTTCAACGGAGGCTTAGCTTCTCTTATCGCCTTTGTTTTATTTCTGTCGACCTTGACCCCTTTTTTATGAATGAGAAATCCAAGAAAGTTTCCTGCGGACACACCAAATGCATATTTTAGAACATTCATCTTTAAATTGTGTCTATGCATTTTTTGAAAAGCCAATTTCAGATTGTCAAGATGGATATTTTTAGAATTCGATTTTATTACAATGTCGTCAATGTATACTTCCATGAATTTTCCGATGTACTCATGGAATATTGTATTCATTGCTCATTGATATGTGGCTCCAGCATTTTTAAGCCTAAAAGGCATTACTAACCATTCAAATGTGCCAATGGCACTAGGGCATCGAAATGCTGTTTTCGACACATCTTCTTCTGCAATGTAAATTTGATTATATCCAGAATGTCCATCAAGAAAAATCAAAAATTCATAACTAGAGGCTAAATCAATTAACATATATGTAATAGGCATAGGATATTCTTCTTTTGGCATAGCATTGTTCAAATTTCTAAAATCAATACAAATCCTAAGCTTACCATTCTTTTTTAAAATAGGAACAATGTTAGAGATCTAGTCTGTATACCTGGCAGTTCGGATGAATTTGGCTCTTAATAATCTCTGGATTTCCTCTTTTACCTTCGACACTATTTCTGGTGAAAACCTTCGAGGTGCTTGCTTTACTGGTCGAATGTTTTCTTTGATTGGGAGCTTGTGTTCGACAAGTGTTTGACTTAATCCCGACATTTCTTCATATTCCCATGTAAAGCAATCCTTGTATTCCTTGAGCACCTCCACCAATTCTTCTTTGAACTCATGACTGATCAAGGAGCTGATATATGTGGGTCGATGTTTATCATCATCTCCTAAATTGACTTCCTCAAGTGGATCTTGTACTTCGACTCTTTTTATTTTTTCTTCCAAAGATTGATCAAATCCTAAAGGGCTAGAATCATAAATGCAATCTAATCCTACTTCCTCTATACATAACTATTTGTTGGCCATATAGGCTGACAATTGAGCCAGATGGCTCGAGAGATCCATACTAAGTCTCTTGTGGGGCCAATCTTGCCTGAGCCTTGGGCATAAAATATAGACCATTTGGACCGAAATAGCATCCCTCGATAAGTTCAGGGTCAAAGGTGCTGTCATCCACCACAAGAGGTTTTACTTTCGGATTGTAAACCTTGAAATTTGTGTGGGCTTGCTGAAAATAACATGGGCTGTCATTAGCTACTATAACTTCGATATACCCCTCTCCGTTCTAGATAATCAACTTCTGATGGAGAGTCGAAGGTACCACTCCCGCCCCGTGGATCCATTCTCTTTCCAACAACGCATTATAACCAGCTTTTGAAGCTATTACAATGAAAGGTGTAATCCTTTTGACAGATCCTACTTTCACCTTTAACATAATGATTCCTTTCGAAATAGAGGTCTTGCCTGTGAAGTCAGTTACTACTACGTTAGCCTTTGCCAATTGGTTGACCGTTTTTCCAAACTTGGCCAGCATGGATTCTGTTAACAAGTTTATGGCAGCCCTTTTGTCGACCAGTACTCGGTTGATCAATTTTCCGGCTATGTCGGCCTTAACATGCAATGGTCGAAGGTGTGACTTCATTACTTCATCTGGACTTTCGAATAACACACCTTTATCCTCGTCATTTCCGAAAAAGAAACATTCTTACTCCGGAACCACATCGAAATAACCTTCACCATTACCCTATGCTTCTGCTTTCTTTTCAAATTCTGCTGGCAGAATCGTCACCATACCAACAAAATCAGCTCCCAATATGGCCTCTAGATCATCATCGAACCTCGTCTCGAAATTTTCAGTCAACAGATCATCCTTATCTTCAAACTTCATTTTTTTCATCTTTTTCGATGCATGGTTCCTTTTTTCCCCATTGGGTTTTGAAGAAGAGTGAGTAGATGGCAGTAGCTTGGCATCGGGTTAGGTTTGGAACCCCTCCAAGGGTACATACTTAGGGTATTTTTCTTATCGGTAACTTTCCCCATGCCTGGTCAGATGATATACCGAAGTTTGGAAAGGTTGCTGAAGGCCACACACAGACCCATTCGGGTTCATCTAGGACTGCATGTTTCCCCTATTTTGCCATACATGATTTGGCAATGGGGTTTCATGATATCGAGTTTTCACCCACCTTGCTTTTCTCTTGTATAGCATTTGAATATAAGGCCCAGGAGCCTTGCGTGTATTATGGATCCATTTGTTATTTATCACATTCGATGGGGGCACTCGGGTCCTCATCTTCTAGTTTCTGATCGATCATGACCGCTATTTTACTTGTTGCCTTGCGCTTCTGCATGGCTATGGCATGCTGGGTCCCAGTGTTTCTGTGTCAATAGCGATATGCTTTTCGACTATGTCCCTTCTCAGTTGTGCCACCTCAGCTTCTTTTTCGGCTAACTTCTTTTTGACTTCTTGTCTTTCTCGTTCAATTCCCTTTTTTTCCTTTCGAATGCTTTTGCTGCCACCTTATCGAATACTACACTACACCTTGGGCAAATAGTCACATTTGCATCAGCATCCCTTTGTTTTAAAAGGAAATCTAACAAATCTTCCCTAGCCTTGGGGTATATTAGCTTTTCAGTACTTTCAAATGCATCTAGCTCCATTGCTTCTTTTATCTTATCCTTTACATCTTCTTCAAGTCCCACAACATTGATCGACAGATGTACAGGCTTAATGAAGGCTGAATTCAAAGGGGTCAACGTCGACAGTCATGCTAGACTGAGGTTTCTCCTCAAACTTCAAGCATCCTTCTTTAATTGCCTTCTAAATCAAGTCCCTAAAACGGACACAATGGTTAGTTAAATGTCCAATAATCTAATGATATTTATAGAATTTTTGATTTTTTATTTCTTCTACTGAAGGCATTTTCTTTCCCTCAGGTAGAATAATCTGTTTATCCTTTAGCAATACATCAAAAATTTGATCTACCTTTGTTATGTCAAAAGAATAGGACTTGTTACTTGTGTTAGCCTTTTCTTTTCCTTTTATTGGTTTAAGTGAGGCACAAACATATGGAGGGCCTGCTTGTAATTCGGTCGCTCTAATTTCGGCCAAATTTATTTCGTTGGAGTTGAAATCATCTACCTCCTCATCAGACTCCATTTCGACAAAACTTACTTGTTCCTTTCTAAAAGCCTTTCTAAGCCTAGTTCTTTCAATGCTATCCTTTTTAGCTTTCAGTTGTTCGATTTGTTGAACTTTTTCAGCTAGTTGAGCCAAGTCTAGGAATTATAGGTTGACTAATTTTTTCCTAATGTTATAATCAAGTCCATTAGCCACCATTTTTACCATTTCAGACTCTAGGATAGGGGTGAAACATCGATTTTTCATTATTCTAAACCTTGCTAAGTAATCATCGACTCACTACCCTTGCCTCCTTCTTATTGTGAACAAATTAGTCAAACTCACTCTCATTTCTCCCCTAAAAAATTGGTCATGGAAACTTTTCTCTAACTGATCCCAGAATTGGATCGAATTTGGTTGCAAATTTGCAAACCAAGTAAAAGCATTCTTTGTCAGGGAAGATGGGAAAAACCTCATCTTTAGGTACTCGATGTTAGCAAGTTCACCAATTTCCATAGTGTATCAAGCGATGTGCTCGACAATAGATTCTCCATTTTCCCCCTGAGAACTTGGTTAATGATTTTGGAGCTTTCCTTCCTCTAGGAAGCTCTGCCTGTTGTACATAATTAGGGAATGTGGAGACTAAATGAGGCTGATTTCCATAGCCTCCATTAAAGCTGAAGCAATTTAAGACCTGTTCAACTGCCCTAGTTAAGTTATGATACCCCCCAGCATTATTTTGCCTCAGCCTTTACAGCACTTGGTCTACATTCTGTCCTCAATTGACAAATCTTATGTCATTGATTATTTGGTTTTCTGGCTGGGTAGGAACTTGTTTTGGGTTAAAATTATACGGTTCACTTGTCGAGCTAATTGCTCATATCTAGTGTTGTTCGACTCTAGGATTGGTGTAATTATAGTAGTCATTTGATGAGTAAGCATGTTGACCAACTCATGATGGCTTTCTTCGAGTTGTTGTCGAAAAGTGGCCAATGATTCATTAATATAAGAGGGGGTCGTTAATAGCATTGTCCTAGTCATGTTCGGGTACAAAGGGCCCACTAGGTTTCGTACACTTGGGCCTATTGAAGGCACTGGGAGCGATCTATATAACGGATTTTGAAAAGTTGTAACCCCCCTAATCCTGGTTGTATCGGGGCTTGTGTAGCTACGAGTGGTACAAAACCAGGTGGCATCCCATACACGGGCATTGTGCTCACTGCCATAGTACTCACACTACTTAGAGCTTGAGTAGCCACTATTCTTCCAGCAGTGTGTGCTGGCATCAAACTGTCTCTAAAGGTTGAGCAGCCGTAGGGGGCGCTCTCCTTCATTATTAACCTCATCACTAGAGGATATCCTAGATAACGATGTTTTTGATCTTACCATGCTAGACAGAATAGTGCCACTCCTTAGAATCATGCACTATTAGCAACACTTTTTTCTTTTTTATGGTCCTACTAGGCGTGCTAATTTGTTTACTTGATTTTTAAGTCTACAGAACAAATTAAGTTAACTGCCATCAATTTGTTTTGTAGATCTCACTTCAGGAAACAAAAGCAGTTCCTTTGATGAGTTCTCATAAATTAAAGTGTCAAAAGTCAAGAAATAAATAGAATAGAGTTTTATTTAAATTAACTAGATTCAGGTCAGAAATATGAACAAAACATAAATGTACTGACATATTAGAAATTAGTAGCAGTGATGTAAAGAAACAAGATCAATAATAAAAGATGACAATACAAAAGACCATTACTTGAGTTCTTCCATACTCCTGAGCATTAGAGTGAGCATTTTGACGGAGTGTGTTTACAAGTGAATCTCAGTGTAAAATGTCCCCCTAATCCTACCCCTATTTTCCTATTTATAGACAAATGATTTCCTAAAACCCAGGCCCAATATATCCATGTTTTGGCAGTTTGTGTCATTTAGGTCCACATTCTCCTTTGCTTCCCCATGTTCTGAGTTATGTGCAGGCCCTTCCAAATGCTTGGCTCTTTCCACATCTAATATGTTGCAGTTTCATATTATTCGCTTCTAGGATAACTTCCACGTTGTCTATTAGTATTTCTATCCATAATCCATTTGTTGCTTTACGTACTTCAATCGTGCATGCATTTCTTAACTTTTATTGTTGAGTCCTTCACTTATCTCGACACTTGCTTCATTGAATGATGGAGGGCCAATATATTACTTCAAGCCTTTGACACTTGCAGCTTGTTCAAGGGTGTTGACAAATTCTCATTGTCGACAATACACTTACTAGTTTATGCACATAATAGCCTCATGACCTTAATGCATTCCTCTTCATCTCATCATCAATTTAATCTAATTTTCATATCAATATTGCCACTTACTGGAAGTCACTTGGCGTGGCATCAATTTATAATGTTGAACCATACTAGTGTTGAGTTGTCCTTTCGAATACTTGTAGCAACATGCCTATAATGTTGTTTTATAGAAATTCCAATGCATGACCCACAATTAATGCCTTATTTGCTTTTGTCCTTAAACTAAAATTTGTCAAAGAGATTACTGCCCTAACACTTTCCTTAATACATGGCTATAATTGCTTGATCCATTTATTATAGTCACCTCTACTTTAAAAAACCCCTTTACTAATTCATTCTGATAGGCCCAACAGAAAAATGTCTGTATGTATTTGTTCGGAGATGGGTTGTCGGAATCTGAAAGATGGATGAGCTTTAAACAAATGAGGGACTCCAAGGCTACTCCAAATCAATCTTGGAAAGTTGAGGTTGGATTTCCATGACGGTGGGGTGTGTATATGCAAGGACTTTAACCCAAGTCAAGGAGTGCAAGAGATACTAGGTATAGGGTTTATTACATGTACATGATTTCAATGATTAGTCATTTATTTATAATGACTAGTAGATGAGGATGAGAAAGAGTGTTCCACGATTTTAGGGAGTAATCTCTGGAGCCTTAATGGCTTATTGCTCATTGATGGGTCTGAGATATGTAGCGACATGTTAGGTGTGGGCAGTTCCTACATAATCGTGGAGGCCGCTCAACATTCTTATCCTTGTGGCTTGTAGGGGACTCTTCTCCATATAGGTTTTGTGTTGGACCTCAAATCTATAGCGCATGGGCTCCAATTTGGGCCACTCAATCCTGGGTTGAGTTGAGCTTCAACAGAATAGACTTGGTATTCTTGATTCTAGTCCAGAACGATGCCCCCAACTCGACTTCGAAGGTGATAATGTTGGGTGCCGAGTTTCATCAAATTATTGGACTCTCGGGTTTGAACTAGGATAGGGGATGGCTGTCTTGCGTTCAAGCTGACTTTTTCCTAGGGATGCATCCCTTTTTTTCCCTGACATAAAGTCACATTGTGAGTCACATCTCATCATCTCGAGGAGACATGTAGCATTTTGGCGCCTCGTTTTGTGCGTCTTCATCATTTGAATTGAGGCATTTTCTCAATTCTACCCTTAGCTTTATGGTGCAAAAAGATGCATATTGCCCTCTAGGACTTTTGGATTGTGCAGTTAGAGACATCACGATCCCTATAAATCCCCCCTCTCTTCTTTTTCTTCATTTTCTACTTCTTACCATTTCACTGTGCAAGGAGTGTGTCTGAAAAAGTTATCCTAGGGAGGAGATTTGCTAAGTCTTCAAGGTTTTTGGTTGTCCTTGCATACCTTCTACGCTAAAGGTATGCTTCTCTTCTTTATTATCCCACTTTCTTTAGCATTTGTAGTCTTGCAAAAATGATAACGTGGTTCTATGGTGGTGGTGTGATTGTCCCCTACTTTGTTCTTGCTATTTTTGCACTGTTGGAATGGTTACTGCCCCTAACTTTTCTTCTCCTTCACTTTTCTCTAGTAGCTTGAATCTTTTAGTAAGGCAACCACCATAGGCTTCTTTTTTTCCCTTTTATTTTGTTTATTTTTTGTCCTTGATTTTTCGAATTTGATAATCTAGAGGTGGTTTTCTTGTGTAGGTTCATCTTGGAGCTTGAGATGGCAACAAGTAAAAGGCCCTTGTATTCCCTCCCTCAATTCATTGGATCTATTGCTAGATAGATCCCTCAGTCATGACTTTTGAGTTCTTGAGGCACTTCAGAGAAAAGAACTTACTTACGTCGAAAGACGAGTATGAAGAAGACCACATCCTGGAGGCCCCCAGACTAAGTGAAAGGGTGTGTTATATCAACCATGGGAACGACCCAAGTTGGATGTGGATGTATGATGTCCTCATTTCTAAATTTGGTATCTGAGTTCCATTCACCTATTTCTAATCCACAACCTTAGAATGGACTCCAGTTGCTCCTTCTCAATTGCACCCGAATAGCTGTGCCATGATGCGAGGCTTTGAGATCATTTGTGAGTATCTCGGTGTGCCGCTTTCTCCCAACACGTTCTTTTTCATCTTCAACCTTATTGGCCCCACTGGTGGTGGTTTGACCATAGGTTGGCTGTCTTTTCGAGCTCATTTCAATCAAAAGGTATTTATTCTTTATGAAGAGTCCTTCCATCACTTTAAACCCATTTATTTCAAGGTCTTCAAGGCTCCAAGCACGACTCCTTTTTGAGAAACCAAGGAAGGAAGCTCTGAATTAATTGTTACTGGTGCAAGAATTTTGAGGCACCTCGGATAAATAAGGATAACCTCACATCCAAGGAACGAGCTATCATTCAATTCCTTCTTCAGAGCTTTAGGAAGAATCATCTAAATTTTAAAAGCATAGTTGGCATAAAGGCCGAAGTGGCTAGGAAATACTTAGGTTTTTCCTTTTCCTTTTAATATTTGCCTTTCTTTTATAACTTCTCGTTCTTGACCTTTATTCCTTTTGCAGATGACATGGCTTTGAGATTCGCAATGGCCAAGTTCTGATTTTGCATTTTGAAGAGGTCGTGCAAGGGAGATTCGAGCAATAGTCCTAGATCCATCGATTCCGGGGAGCTGTAGTTCACATCTGCTTCAGAATCTCTTGCCCCCGTGATCTATCCTTTGTAAAAATAGAAGGGGAAGAAGGTGGCAGAGGAGAAAAGATTATCCAAGTCGACCCTGAAGATTTTCTAACTTTGGAAAGTAAGTTGGATATCAATGTATTAGCCAAGGACTTCCCTTATCCAGAGTTCATGGATAAGGAGTTGATGACCCCAACCTACCTCAAGCAACTCCGGGGTGATGATGGCAGCCTGGTGGAAAAGTTCCAGTGGGTTGGCCATATGTTGCTGAAGTCGGCAACAATGTTTAGGTGCTCAAAGCCAATAATTTCTTTCGGGGTCTGGGCTATCCATGATGTGAAAGATTTAGTGAAGAGAGTAATGTTGGAAGAGATGACATGAGAAGCGGGGTTGAATCGTGTCTTCACAAAAATTTCTTAAACTTGATAGCTTTGATAAAACAATTTTATCAAGTCCGAGACTAGGATTGCGAAAGCAAATTTGTTAGTTTATAAAACTATATTTTTTTTTTTTAAAACAGATATAGATCTTTTCATATTTAAAATGCAAAGAAAAGAACTTATGTGATAAAATCAAATAACAAGATAAGGGATGGAAGAATCACACAAGAGATTTTTATATTGATTCGGCCAGCCACTTGCCTACTTCCAGTCCCCAACTCTTTTTTGAGATTTTATAAACCACGAGTATTTTTTGTCCAAAATTCTCCAAGCTTCTTACAAACGAGTAGTCTTTTCTCAAGCTTCTCCAAGCTTTACAACCAAGTAGTGTTTGTCCTAACCTTTCCAAGCTCACATTGACCACTACTGGGTTTGGATGCAATTGATGTAAACAATATGTTTGTGTTTGAACACTTACACTAACTCTCTTAACGGAGAATAAACAATAAAGCAAAGTGTGTATGACTTCTCTAAATTCTCAAAGAGAGAATCTTATCTATTATAGAACAGAAGAAAAGATTTTCTGTTAAACTGAAGTTACGATGAGTAACTTTTTGGTGTCTTTAAAAGTTGAGAAGGATGAAAGAAGGAAGCTCTTTATGCTTAGGAAATATTCAATCTTGCTAACTATTCTTTCTTCGACTTTCAGTCTTATATAGACTTCGAAATATGACCGTTGAAGCTAGTAGGCCTTGATCCTTGTGATTCTTTTTTGAATTGCTGGTCTACGACTGGACAGAGAAGAAATAGTCTTCCTTTTTCCCATTCTTCGAAACTTACTCAGAAGTAGAAAAGTAATCGTTTGTTGGTTTATCAACTATTCAGACTTCTTAGTGCCTTTTCTGCATTTTGTCAAATCATTTTTTTGACTTTTTGAATTTGTCTATAAAGCGTGCAGAGGAAGCTTTGAAGGTATAACACTTTGTGAGAAGCATATTTCTGCAAATATCCCTTCGAGACAGGGTCATCTTTCTGAATAAGCAGTGTTCATTCTTAAGGCACGTTTTTCACTTCTGATGTTGTAGTTTCATCCTTTTGAACTTTTCTTTCTATTTCTTACGTGATAGCTCAAGATGTACACAAAGCATATATTCCATATCAAGCATATTCAAATAAAAGAATGATGGATAACAAAGCTTTGTTGATTCTCAAGCAGTTAAGGCATGTGATTAAAATCTTTTTCATGACAGAAAATATTTCTTGAAAAAAATTGTTTATATACAAAAAGATTAGCTTAAACTCTGATTTGGTATTCATCAAAACCTTAAAGCTCATTCTGGTTCACAACCATAGAATGGTTTCTGAAGGGCATTGGAGCTAATAAGTAATGTAACACCCTACTAATTTGATATTATGCTTAAGTCATAGCATGAAATTAAGTAGACTGTGTTACTGTGTTAATATTCTGCTTAAATTTCATGATTAGTATCACAAAACAGTTGAAGCGGCGCGCTGTCGTATAATAGACGTGAATAGCATTATAAAACGTATTAAAGTTTAATATAACATAACAGAAAAGATACGAATAAGTGATATATTATCAACTGTATACGTACATATGTAGGTTAGAAGCCAATGCTTCAGTCTATATATATATATATATATTAGCAGCAGATGAAATAAGGAATAGCAAAATTCCTATTGCTAAAATGCAGAGGCAGAACTAGCAGGAGTAGGCTGTGTGCAACGAGTCCAACTCGGAGTCATGGTGAAGCTGCAGGTCTGGAATCTCAATAAAAAGAGTGGCCATTGAGCCCTTCACCAGTGTTTGAGAATGATGCGGGAAATACAGAGCGAGGTGAGAATTTAAAGAAATTCTCAGTAGAGTTCATGTATAACGTTCATCTGACGTCATATTCATTCTCAATTGCTTCGATTTTTATTTAATTATGAAAACATGTGTTCAAACTAAAATATCCAATTTAATGAGTTCAAGAAAATGTCTGGTTCGAGGCAAGGTTCAGTTTTACTTTAGACGGCACAAGCAACAAAATAGATTACTAATAATGATACATAGAATGATAAACAGAATAAATAAATAAACAGCAGTAAATAAACATAGTAGACAACTGTAAACATCTTGACATAACTATTTCATGTATTCATGCATTCATGTAATCATGCAGACTCATTCTTGAAAAAAACTCTTTCATTACTTTTCATCACTTTTTCATCTCTTGGTCCCCTAGGAGTTCTTGGCCATTTAGACTCATGGGTAATAGTCTGCTTTTCAGGATCGAGCTTGTTCCTATACAGGAATGCCGGGTTTACTTTTCCCGACCTTCCCACCGATCTATTCCCCTTAACTTCTTATCCGGAGTTGGCCCAAGTAACATGGAACTTTCATAGTAACATATTTCTTATCATAACTTTCATAGTCTTCTTGAAAATGCACATGCATTAATATGTAATTTATAACTTATGCATTGATTCTACCAAAATTTCAGTAGCATAACAGAACAAGTCTGCTTCCCCATAAATAGTGTCAATACATCAGAACATCAATTTATTATAAAGATCACAATATTACACACATATTTCAATATTGAACTCATAATAATCTTAAACTCATCAAGGCAGAGTTTCTGCCTTCGCATAGTCAACCAACCCGATTTTCATAATTCAAGCCATAATTTCTATTTAACTCATTTGGACCTCAAATTTGGATATGTTAAAGTGTTATGTGTCTAGTTTCTAACCTCTTTAGTCCCATCTAATTTTGATATCTATAGCTCAAGATATTTAGATTTTATCCCAGCTTGCCCAGTGGCTGGCCAGAATCAGACACCTAAAAATAAAAATCCACTAAAAATCAAAAACTGACTCAAATGATACAAAATTGGTCTCATATTAAAGATAAAAGGGCAAGGTTTCATCTACAAAAAGTTCCATTCCATTTGACTTAGTAAGGCTCGAGTTATAAGCCCTGAATTCTGACCTTCCTAAACTGCCCTGTTCTGGCCCGGTTAGGACATAGGGTAACTTTCTTGGATCACTGGGAGCAATTGGGCCCTTATCTAATTCTGAAATTTTTATGGGACATTCTCTTATGTGTAAGCTTTCTAACAAAGTTAGTTTCACTCATTTTCAAATAGTATAGGGCGAGTTCTACCCTGAGCAACCCAATCTGCCCAGAATCAAAGTCAGAAACCTAGGTTGAAATTCAAAAATTCATATCTCTCTCAATACTAATCCAAAAGTCTTATATGATATATTTATGGAAATCCTTGGATGTCTAGTTTCATTTAAAATTGGTTTCATGAAATTTAATTGGCTGTAGGCAGAACCGTACACTCCGCTGTACAGACTGCCGAGGGTTTTTGGTTCTCCAGCCCTCCATCCCTTCCTATTTTCATTCTTTCTCATTTCCAATTCGGTTTTAACCAAACAAACAGCCAAAAGCCAGCCATATATCATCATAATCATTCATTTAACACATCAAAGATTGTAAGAATAATTCAACCAGCTAAAGCCACAGAATTGGTGCAAGAATTAAACCTCTACCTTTGTTATAAGTGATTTTGCTTGAGTTTTGAGGGCTTGGATGAGCAAAGCTTGAGTAGGCTTGATGGTTGGCTGGAGTTATATGAGTAAAGAAGAGGAGAAGAGAGCTGAATGAGAGGAGAAAGTGGCGCAGAAAATGGCTGAGGGAAAGGAGAGGAATTGTGTTATAAAGCATTGTGTAGTTGTTGGCTTTCTTGGATTTTGATTGGTTGAACACAAGAGGCTGAAATTCAGCCAGCCCTCCTTGTGTTTGTGGCCAAAGTGGTGCCACTTTTGGGTGCTATTGTGGCTGAGTAATCAGCCCTAGCTCATAGGGTTTGAAGCTTGTAATTCCATTGGTTCGGTTCCGACAGTTTAAAATACCGTAAACTTACCGATTTCCTTTAAATCGGTAAATCGATTTCGTGAAAATTCTTATGAAATCTTCTATAATTCTAACCTAATTAACTTGTGCCTAATCTCAATTAATTGCTAATCAATTGATCCTAAATAATTATTTAATCGAATTTTAATTAATTTCAATTATTCGATAAAAATCGAACAATTGAACGGAAAGCGATAAAAGAATTTCGGTGGATGTTACAAGTAACCCTCCTTCAAAATGAGAAGCTGGCCCTGGAGAAGGCCATACAAGAGCTATCTTTCGAACTTGATGAGTTAAAGGGGAAGGTGCGATTGAAAGACCAACAGCTGGAGGAGTCAAGGGTTCGTCTATCGGAGATCAAAAGGGCCCATGCCGATTCTTCTAAAATGGTTTCCAAGGCTGAGGTCAAGTACGTAGAGCAGCAATGGGAGAAATCAGCCTTCGAGATTAAAGGCAATATCTTGCGTAATGCCAAGTTATTTGTCTGGAAGTCGACTTTAGGGAGGTCAGGCCCGACAGGCATATTGTCAACAATGGCATCGAAGTCATCCCCAATGGTGAAAAAGAGGAAGATCTTGAAGATCTAGGGTCCGAGCTGACCAACCTTGTAGCCAACTTTTGAAATCATCTCCTTTTTAATATGAGGTATGTTATTTGTACATACCAAAAACTCCAACACCCCAACACCCTCTTTCAGCTTTTTCTTTCTCCATTAATTATTTCACTCTTTTCATTTTCTTTTACAAATTTTTTTTCTCCTTTCTATCTCTGGGTGTCCAAGATGTCTACCTATCCCAGTGGTACAAAAAACATTTCTCTTTTGATATTTCTCTTATAATTTCTTTTCTATTATGTGCCCCTGTATGGGCTCTATGTACCAGACATTTACCAATTTTTGGGTTTATCAATGAAACTAACATTGCCAATTGTACGTGCCTTTTTTGTTTTTTGCCTAAGTTAAGTAACTTGAAGGGAATATTAACGACATTCCAATTAGCTTGTCAATTTGCTTGAAGAATTAATTCAATCCAAGGTTATAGTGAAAACCTGTCTTTTTCGAATTAGTTATGAACAAATTGAATTTTTTGAATTAGATATGATCGAATTGGATTTTTCGAATTGGTTATGACCAAATTGGATTGTCTGAATTAGTTATGACCGAATTGGATTTTTTGAAGTCTTTTAATAACATGGTTTTAATTCTGCTTAAGTTTAAAACCTAAGGAATTTTAATTTTGCTTAAGTTAAACTCAAGGATTTAAGTAGGTTCGAGGTAAAAGCCTAGACTTTTCCAAGGTAATTGTAAACATGGGTTGACTAAGACTTTTCCTTGGTCGTTTGATGACCTGGATTAGTTCTCCACTTAAGTAGACTACTTAAGGTTGTACAATGTTTGTCCGAGTTGCGTGCTAACACATTTTATTTGCAATTATTCCTAAGGTGTTGGACTTGGGTTTCATGTATCTTGAAGAAGGGGTGATCAGTCCCTTAGGTTAATAAACTAAATAATAATAAACTTAACCAATAGACGAGAAGATAATGTATTTGAGGAATTTTATTCACAATAAACTAGAGAATACAAATGAAACTATCTTGGATATTGGAAAGTAAAAACTGAATGGAGGTGTGTGAACACCACTCGGCCCATGAAAGTCTCACCTCGTTAAAATCTCCTTAAGAAAACCCAGTAGAACAAAATTGGAGGTTGTAACATCCCCATTTTCACCCAAGTTAATTAGCTCGGTGTTCCCGGCTAATTAGAGGGGTTAACGATTAATTGAGAATTAATCGATTAATCTTGAGAGCAAGAGCTTAGTAAATTAAAGGCAAGTCAACGATTGAGATTTAATGCATTAAAAGTTACAATTAAAAGCATAATTGCCCAATCCTTATTAATCCATGATTTAGAACATAAAATCAAGGTGATCTAACCTAATTAACTGAGAGCATATAAGTCTCAAATCTTAATCATATTAACCCTCACATCTTCTTATATAATTAATGAGAAAAATCCTTTTTAATTAAAATGTGCTAATGAGTAATTTAAACCAAGTGAATTAATTAACATTTAGATAATTACAACAATTATAAAGATGTAGAAACTTCCCTTTAATTATGGTTTGAAAGTTTGGTCAAAGCAAGAGCCATATCCAACCATCCATTTGCTTTTTCAACATACACCACAAGATCAAGAGTCCATATTAGTAGATTCCTTGAGTCATGATAAAAATCTACTCTCCTCCATCAAGATTGTGACACTTGGAGTGATCACAATCATCCAATGCCAATTCTAGGATAGAACATGCTTTTAACCACTTGAAAAGAAACACCTACAAGTCTTTACCCAAGTGCCAAGACTCAAAGGAAACACAACACTCTCTTTTGCTCCAAGGTTTTTCCCACTCCCTAGCTTGTGTAAGAAGCAAAGTCACCTCACTCCTTCTCTCATTTTTGTGCCACCCATCAGCCCTCCTCTCTCTTCATTCCTTTTTTATTTCCTCTCTCAAAGAAACAAAAAGCTCTCTCCTCTCTCCAAGTCTCATACTCTTTTCTTTTTCCAAGCTTCATTGTTTTTCTTCCAACCCTCATACTACTCCCTACTCATCTCCATTTACCATTCTCACAAGCCCTTCAAGGACCACCCTCTTTGGTTCTTGGAGAAACAAAACAAACACTCAACTAGCCCCAATATCAAGCTCAAGGAGAAGGAGGCCATCTCCAACCATCTTCATCTTCCAAGCCTTCAAAAAGGAACTTTTTGGTAGTGACTCTAACCCTTCCTCTCCATATATTTTTCAAGCTCTAGAACTCCTAAGCTCTTCATAGCTAGGTGGTTTTAGGACTTGCTTCAAGGTCTCATGACCCTTCCTTGGTCTATGAGTTTTCTTGTTTTGTTGAAAAATGTTGCCTTGAAGTGAGAATATGTGATATGATGATTTTATGTATCTTGCTTTATTTTGGTTCAAAATACTGATTTGGTGACTCAAACTTTGAATATGATGATGAGTTAAAACATGAAAATGGTGATTTGAAGTGATATAACAATTTCTCCATAAGCTTGAAGTGAAAAACTTAAAAACTAGTAAGTCTGGAATTCTGGCAGTTTGTAAAGCATGCAATATATTTATTGTTACAAAACTCAAAATGCAACGAAACTAATTTTCTGTGAAAATAGACTCAAAGAGCTTTTCATACATATAAAATATGCGAGATTTGGCTTTAAAATGAGAGAGATATGATTTTTCAAAGTTTGCTGTTCTTGGATGGGTTTCTGTCCGGGCAGTAGGTAATAAAACATGCATAACTCAAGTTATACATAACATTTTTGAGTGGGACCAAGTTTGTTAGAACGCTAAGACATAGGGAAACAGTCCCATAAAACAGTTTTGTCAGATTCCATATGAGGAACTCCCAGTGAAGTGGACAAGCCACTGACCCGAGATGAACTTTCAATCCTGAACAGTCAGAATAAAATGTGCATAACTCAAGCTACAAAATGAATTTTTAAGTGGGGTCTGTTTTGTTTAAAAATAGACTCAGAGAAGTACATCACCAAAAATTCGAAATAAAAAGAGTAAAAGATGAAATTTTGGTGAATTTTGAAAGTTACTGCCCCACTGTAAAAGTAAAAACTGGTTATGGTAAAAGTTAAAGAACAAGGAGGAATAAGCTTTAAAACCTTAATACCCCTACATTAAGCATTGGAAAAACTTTCATAATTCAACTTAAAAGTGTCAAAAAGGATAATAGATGAAATTGGCTTTAAGCCCAATAAAAGAAGTTTACACAAGAGACAATCTCAATTAAAAGCTTGCACCCAATTTATTAAGCTAAGCTCATAAAATGTTGCTTCAGAATATGTCTATGTTTATATGCAAGCATGATGTTATGATGATGATCATGATGA
This sequence comes from Pterocarpus macrocarpus, assembly GCA_031439585.1. Classification (NCBI taxonomy): domain Eukaryota; kingdom Viridiplantae; phylum Streptophyta; class Magnoliopsida; order Fabales; family Fabaceae; genus Pterocarpus; species Pterocarpus macrocarpus. Next base: position 54,412,705 of record CM062514.1, read on the forward strand.
TGATGATATGATGATGTTATGATTATGATAATGATATGTTGATGATATGATGCTTAATGTTATATGATATTGGTCTCTCTGTTTGGCAAAATTTTGGGAAGCTTCGGTCTAGCCGTTATGCTGCCGAAATTTTGTAAAAATTATGGACTTAGAAATATTTTGCATCATAAGCTTTAATAAGAAGAAATTTAATTCAAGTAAGTGATCCTTCAAAAGGGAAGGTAACCTAATTTAAGCTCCCCTCACCCACGACTCACATGAGGTATGGCATGACCCAGCTAGTGTGAGTATAGGGGATAGGTCTTACATGAGGCATGGCATGACCCAGCTAAGCGTAAATGCAGAAATTCTATGGTGGCGATGGCCACAGTATGAGCTCATTACCACTTATGTTTAGTGGGTGAAAAGATAAAGTCAAGTTAAGAAAAGAAAAGGGACTTCGGTCCAAAACCTTAAAAGGGAAGAAGTTAAGAGAATCTTCTAGTTTGGACATGCATGTTTTATACGATTACACATGTGCTTAGGGTTATTATGATACAAATGATTAGAAGGTATGTTAAAAATTGAATCCGCTTCGGATACTCATGTTTTCGAAAATCTAAGAATTGAATTTGATGTATGCTCACCGTTTTTATTTATAAAACCGAAGTGGCTGGGACGATGATGATGACACTTATGTATTAGGGTCGAGTCCTACTGAGAAATCTTATTTCTCACCCTAGTTGTTTTTCTGTCTCGTCACCAGATACTCATGGCTTACCCCATAGAGTGGAGCGTGGACCCTCCCCACCATGAGTGGGCCTACGATGGAGAAACTCATGCTATTGTGGCCACGACCACCACAATAGTCCGCACATATTTTTACCTGGTCGGATTTTTGAGGAAGAGGAGCCAGAAGTCCCGCCAGCCCCTGCAGACATTTCATCGGCCGACCTTGGACAGCCCCTAGGTCCTTGGGATTTTCCGCCCGAGCCGTTGCCCGACATCGAGATGGAGCCGATGTCGCCGGGTTTGCCCGCAGCCGAGTTCGCACCACCGCCGGAGATCCCTGTGATAGAGGTGAGCTCGATGGCCACTCCTAGGGCCGCTTCGCCACCGTTCCCCGAGTATCACCCTGCCGAGTCCGAGGAGGATCCCTCTGAGGCATGTTCTTCTATGACCAGCTATACCCCAGGTCATCGTGTGCATCGTATTGAGGTGATCAGTAGGCACCCTTGCATTATTCGTACTCCTCACATACCCCGAGGCTGAGGAGCGAGGGGGACCAGGCACTCGAGGACTTGAGCCCATTCGATCGAGAGGCACGGGAGGGGTAGAGAAATCAGCATGTGTCTGCATGAGCCTATTTTTATTTGTGTTCCTTATCCTATGTATTTCATTTTGTATTGGACCTTGTCAGACTTATGTACCTTTGATTTTGGGGCCATGGCATGACCATGAGTTCCCTTTTTATGTATTTGTTGGATATTATGAGACTAATTATATTTATGTGGTTGTAGTAGTAATTTGAATGCATGATATTTTGATTTATCCCTTATTCCTTCAATTTATACTAAAATCTTTGCGATACGCTCATTTATTACTATCTTCTTGCGCAAAGCTTTACTTTCCAAAAGTGACGACGTATTTCAAAAGAAAAAGAAAAATTTTACCATATTTTCCGCGTAATTTAATTTCAAGTGAAGTTTAGTTTTCCACGAGCATAAGTAACAACTAATAAAACGCCGTAATACGACTTAAGTGTAGTATGGGTTTATTAGGGGGTGTTACAGAGGTAGGAAAAAGAGTACGGCAACTTAGTATGGTTTACATCATCAAATAAAAATTTTCCAAGGTTCAAAGAATTCCATGAGCTCGGAACCTTGGATCCTAATAATTTGGAGAGCTTGTAAGCTCCCTTTCACAAGACTTCAATAACTCTACAAGGACCTTCCCAATTAGCCGCTGGCTTTCCTTGCCTAGAAGGATGGTCCGATGTAAGCACGTCGGAGCACCAAGTCTTTTACTTGGAATTTTCTTAGAATAACATTGGCATTGTATCTATTGGCTATTTGATGCTTCAATGCCTTTTCTAGATATGTGCCATCTCCCTGGCTTCACTAGCAAGATTGGCTTCTTCTTGGAGGGCTTGTGAACTCATAGATCAGAATATAACCCATGGACTGGGCTCTTCGACCTCAACTAGTATAATAGCATTTGCCGTATTAGTAAGCTTGAAGGGGGTCTTGCCCATAGTTGGCTGTGAGGTCATTTGATAAGACCATAAAACATTATCGAGTTCATTAGCCCATGCTCCCTTCGTCTTGTCAAGTCTCTTTTTTAGCCCTTAGAGCATGACCTTGTTGGCTATTTCGACTTGGCCATTGACTCGGGGGTGCTCAATAGAGGTGAAGTGGTGCTTTACTTTGTAGCTGACAAGGAAATCTCCAAACTTCTGGTTGAAAAATTAGGTTTCATTATCAGTTACCACGGAGTTTGGTATCCTGAAACGAGTGAGGATGTTCCTCCAAACAAACTTTTGAGCTTAGGTAGCTGTGGTGGTGGATAATGGCTTTGCTTCCATCCACTTGGTAAAATAACCATTCACTACGATAAGATATTTCACCTGTCCTAAGGCGAGTAGGAAAGAACTTAGGAGGTCGATTCCCTACTTATTGAATGGCCAAGGGGACATGATGGTGGATAGCATCTCTACTAGGGTGGCATAGAAGTAGGCATGTTGTTGGCAGGGCATTTCTTCACATAATCAATAGAATCCTTAGTCATTGAGGGTCAATAATAGCTAACTCATAAGAACTTCAAGGCCAACACATTCCCTCCAAGGTAATATCCACAAGATCCTTTATGAACTTCTTTGAGTATGAAGGAAATTCGATCTAGACTAAGGCACTTCAATAGTGGTTGAAAGAGACCTCTTTTATGTAGTTGTTCTTCAATGATAGTTTAGTAAAGGGCTTCTTTGACCATCCTCTTTGCCTCCACGGGGTCTTCTAGCCGTGTTCTACTCCATAGATACTGGATAATGGGGGTCATCCAATTTGAAGACCCTTCAATGGCTGGGGTTAGGAGCACTTCTGCTATGGAGGAAGACTTCAGCATCTCTTAGATCAAGCTCTGATTGTTTCCTTTGAGCTTTGTACTGGCTAATTTAGAAAGGATATCGGCCTTGGTATTCTCTTTTCTTGGGACATATCGGATCTCCGGGGCGTCAAGTGGCTTCATTAGATCCTTTACCTTCACAAGATACTTCTAAAGAAAAATATCCTTGGCTTGGTATGTCCCAATCACTTGTGATGTCACAATCTGGGAATCACTACAAATCGTGAGTTAGGTGGCGCCACATTGTTAGCTAGTTGGAGTCCAGCTATTAGGGCCTCATACTTTGCCTAGTTGTTTGAAACAAGGAAATCGAATTTGATGGATAGCTCAACTATGATCTCCCTTTCCTTTTCCAATATCACTCCCACTCCACCTCCTTTGGAGCTAGAAGCTCTATTTATATGTAATGTCCATCTTGGTTCTGGGGGCTATCCTCTTACACTATTTCTGCTGAAAAATATGTTAAAGCTTAGGCTTTTATGGCTGTTTTTGACTCATATTAGATGTCGAATTCTAAAAGCTTAACTGACCATGTCACTATTCTTCTTGCCAAGTCCAACTTTTGAAGGATTTGCCGAATTAGCCGGTCGGATCTGACAACTATTGTGTAAGCTTGGAAATATTGGCAGAGCCATTGTGTAGTAATTACTAATGCAAAGGCAACCTTTTCCAATTTCTAATATCGGATCTTGGGCCCCTATAGTACTTTACTAATGAAGCAAATAAGGTGTTGTTGTCGGCATCTTCCCAAACCAAGATGCTGGCTATAGCCATGTTGCATACAGAGAGATATAAAACAGTGGTTTGCCGATTTTCGGCTTGCTCAATATTGGTGGGTAGGAGAGATATCCTTTGAATTCAACGAATGCAGCTTCACACTCTGGCATCCACTCAAAGATATTTTTTTCTTCGAGAAAGAGAAAATGGGGAGAGCCTTCCAAGCTAATGCCGCCATAAATCTGAAGAGGCATGTTATTCTTCCGGTCAAGCACTAAACTTCCTTTGTGAAGACCGAATTCTATCTGTAGAATTGCTCGACACTTATCAGGGTTCGCTGCAATCCCCTGATGTGTGAGCATAAAACCCAAGAACTTTCTTGCCTTGATGGCGAACGCACACTTCTGTGGATTCAACTTCATGTTATGCCATCATAGGCAATTCAAGACTGATTCTAAGTTGGAGAGGAGGTTGCCATTCTCTTTGGTCTTAACCAACATGTTATCTATGTAGATCTTTATCAGTTTTCAATGTTCTCTAAAAAGAATTTATTCATTAATCTTTAGTAAATTGCTGTCACATTCTTTAACCCGAATGGCATAACCTTATAATAATAGTTAGCCATTGGTGTTATGAATGCCATCTTTCCTTCATCAAGAGGGTGCATCGAGATTTGGTTGTATCCTAAGTAAGTGTCTATGAAGGAAAGAAATTGAAAATCGGAAGCAACATCCACTAACTCATCTATACTTGGTAGTAGATAGGGATCTTTCAGGCAGGCTTTATTCAACTCAGAGTAACCAACGCACTTCCGCCACTTCCCATTAGATTTTGGCACCATGACAACCTTTGACAACTATGTCGGGTAGAAGATTTCACAGAGAAACCCGGCATCCAAAAGGCTTTGGACTTACTCTTAAACAGCAAAGACTTTATTTGGACTTGTTGTTCTTTTTTTCTAGGCCACTGGTCGGGCTCTAAAGAACATTGATAGCTGGTGACACATGAATTCAAGGTCGATCCCAGGCATATTGTTGTTATCCAAGCGAATAGGTCCATATTGGACTTGAGTAGGGCTACGAGGTCTTGGTTCAACAAATTCAGGATAGCCTTATTAATTTGAGTTGTTTAGCTTATCTCTTTCCTAATCTGGACCTCTTCTAATTCGCCACCTGGTTCTGGCCTTCTTCCTTCCCTCTATCTTGCGTCAAGGCCTACTAATAAGCCCTTTGATAAACTTGGAGGTTGTACTTCTTCCTTATATTTGTTATTCTTTATCACCACTTCTAAACTTGCATTGTAACATTTGTGGGCTGCGATTTAAGCTGCCCTTACAGTAGCTATTTCTCCTTTGTTTGTGAAGAATTTTATTGTCAGACAAGCGATAGATACTATGGCTTCGATCTTGTTTAAGATCAGCTTTCCCTGAATGACATTATATGCTAAGGGATATCTAACAACGGACCAAAAAATCAACCTTGACTGTTCGGGTTTGAGGTCAGGTTCCCAAGGTCAATGAAAGGTGACGAATCCATTGGGGTGGACCTTCTTGTCGAAGAAACCAATGAGCTCGTCTTTGTAAGTTTGCAAGTTGGAGTTCTTCAATCCAAGCTTGTCGAAAGACCTTGTTAGATGATGTTTGCTAAACTCCATTGGTCCATGAAGACCTTTTTCATTTCGACGTTAACCATCACTGCCGAAATGATCATGAGGTCATCGTGTCCTGGGATAACTCTTTCTAGGTCGGAACTGGAGAAGATGATCTTGGGAGTAAGCAATGGCTTTTGTGTTTTCTTCATCTTTTCTGATGACAAGCTAAGGACCTCTTAGAGGTGCTTTTTGCAGGTAGACTTTGTTGTGCCATATCCCCTAAAACCTCCAGCAATGACATTGATGGTTTTGGTGACCGGCTCATGCTCTTCATTTCCTTTTCGAGTTCTCTCGGCTTCTGAGGTTCTTTGGTTCCTTAGGTTCCATTTTTCCTCATCCCTCATGGGGAATGCTATTCTCTTTTGGGGGCTTCTCTATGAGGTAATGTACATTGCCAGTTAACCTTCCCACATCAATTACTCCATTGCATCTTGGCGATTATGGCAATCCTTTGTCCTATACCCAAAATCATTATAATGCTCGCAAAACAAGGACCTATTGGTGCTAGCCCTTGTCTTGAAAGCTTTTGGTTTGGGGAATCTTTCTACCTATCCAACTTCCCTGTATAGATCAGCAAGGGATACGTTGAGGAGAGTATACTCATGGCATCTTCCGACCCTCGATGTTTGTGCCTTTTTCCTTGAGTGCTCTTCTTAATGGACTTTCATCTTTTTCTCAGTCTGGTTCATCCCCAAATAGTAGTGGCTTTCTCTGTTTCTTCGAGGGAGATGTACTTTTCGGCCCTCATCTGAATTTCCTCGGGGGTTCTGGTCAGGCGCTTGGGCAATGAACTCTTGAAAGGCCCAAGTCATAACCCATTAAGCAAAGTGAGGACTGCTACCAAGGTTTCTTACTCCTCTACCAACAATGTCTCCACGTTGTATCACTCAAGAAAATCTCAGAGTGACTTTTCTTGTCGTTGGGATATTCCAACTAGGCTAAAAACCGGTTTTGGCTTAAATATCCAAGTTGTGAAATAAGCCAGGAACTGTGATGAGAGGTTTGAGAATCTATCGATAAACTATGGGGGGAGAGAGTTGAAACACTTGAGTGCTACTTTCTTCAACATGATCAAGAAGGCTCAACACATAACAGGGTCTGACACCCTAGCCAAGGTCATTCTCGATTTGAAGGTGTCCATGTGCTTCTAGAGGTTGGTGCTCCTATCATAGGACTACATGTAACATCCCAAATTTTAGGGGTAGACCATGATAGAAGGAACCTCAGGCTCGAGGCAAGGACAAATTTGTAATTAGGTAAACCGTAGAAAAATTTGTAAAGTAATTAACATTATTAAATTATAATGGCAAAATGGTAATTAAGGCATTACATTTGTTAAGAAGGGCAACCATAAAGGAATTTTTGTGTCCAAGATTTTTATGGGCACCACGGCATCGGTAGATAACCAAAATACCTGTAATAACTTCAAATAGAAGTTTTCTACCCATAGTTTTAATTAAAAGTGTGAGGTTACTTACACAATGTTTCAAGAACTCGAGTAACCTAAATTACCTGAATTGATATTTGGACACTTTGAATTGATCCTCATGGGTCCCACATTATTGGTGAGCATGAGTATCAATTAAAAACCCTTTCAATGGTCAAAGATAAGCCATTCAAATTCAAGCCTAGAAGAATTTAACTTTTGTTCCAAACTTACCAATAGGATTTAACCCACAAAGCTTACAAAACAAGCTATTCGGTAGAAGCGTCGGGAAAAGTAAACTTGGTAATCCTTTATAAGAACAAGCTCAGTCTTGAAAAGCAGACTATTATCAAGAGGTGAGAGAGGCCATTCACCTCCAGGGGACCAAGTATGGGTGAAAGATAAGTAAAGGGATGCACTTGAGGACGGCGATACGTAACGCTCAATTGTAGACCGATATGCGCACCTTAGGGACACCGATACGTAATGCCTAGGTGTGCCCAAGAAAAGAAATTAAAGAAAGTTAAACAAAACACCAGTGTATTTGCATGAAATCAAGTAAAAGTATTTGCATATATATGTTCTATTTTCTTATTATATGGGGATTGTTATATTTGAATATACTGCAACTATTATTCAAGTCATTAGTTATGAATTTTTTTTGTAATAGCTCATATGACTGAAGTATGTGAATATAACAAATTCTGCTTTGGATAATATATTTTCAAACTATAAAACCAAAAAGTTTAATAACATGTTCACATTTTTCATAATAAACCGAAGCAGCTAGAGATAATAACGATAACACTATGTATGATAGTTTAAAGAATCCTACTGAGAATTTTAAATTCTCACTCCTATATTTATTTCCATATTATCTCCAGATAGTTCAAGAAATATTGAAGACGGCCAGAGGTTGCTGTTCGACAAGGTCCGCTCAGGTAACAGTAACAACTCCTATGTATGGTGCTATGACTTAAGCATAGAACTATGCTAGGGAGGGTGTTACACGTAATGCTTAAGTGCAAACCCATGCAGACACCCTAGGGACAACGATATGTAACGCCTAGGTGTGTCAAGTAAAGAAAGTTAACGAAAGACTAGTGCACTTACATAAAGTCCAGTATGAGCATTTGCATGTGCATATTTAAGTATCTCAACATAATGTGATGTTATTATGATTATGATTGAAATGTTATATTGTTACTGTTATTATGTTTGTCATGAAATATGCCAAATGTTTGCTGAAAATAATCCTGCTTCGAGAAAAGTGTTTTCAAACTTAAAATTGAACCAATGCTTAAGCACATGTATTCATATTTTCATAATAAATCAAAGTGGCTGGAATGTTTATGATGAAACCTTATATGTTTGTGGATTGAGTATACCTATTGAGAACCCTAGGTTCTCATTACCTATTGTATGTTTTCCATAAATATTTCAATAGTTAGAATAGATTCCAAGTCGGCAACAAATTTTAGAGAATACTTACAAGACACAAGACTTGGACTTGAGCCTAGTCCAGGAGACCAAAGTAGGCGATCAATAGCCACAGAGTGGTGACAACAGGCTAAGACAAAATTTATACATAATATTAGTTAAGTTTCTTCTAAGTTGTAGTTATTTTACCTTGCATGTATGACTATTTGGGATTATAAACCCTTATTCAGTAAAGGATTATGACGGTTCAAGGCTATATGTATAATATTTTCTGATTTAAAAGTCTTTTCCAGTAGCAGTAACAACCTCTAGATTTTGCTCCATGACTCGAGCACGGTGTCTATGTTTGGAAGCTATTACATTATGATATCAGAACAGTTCATCCTGCATAGGCTCGTGGATGGACTAACTATGCTTTTGAAGCATACTCTGAGAGTCTAGCTAGGCCATCTTTTAGGTCCTTGTGTGATAAGGACATAGATGATTTTACATGGTAGCCTTGTTGTGAGTGTTGAGAACTATTTGTCACACTTGATTGAATGTGCCTAGTCACCTTAATGTAAAGTTTTGTATAGATAGAAGCCTATGGCACCCTAGCTATAGGCTTATTAGTAACAATCTCAACATAGTTATTATGGGGGAACTCTCTAGGAGGTAGAGGTTGCCCAAAATGGGGGTAGATGGTTGGCAGGCCAAGGAGTGCAGAAGACTAGGGATTTGATAGAAGGAATTATATTGGACGGTTTGCGAAGGACATGGTAAATTGGGCCACAAAGGGAAAAAGGATTATTTTATCTGGCATTACCAAGAAGTTAGCAATTCAAGTCATCAAGGGCGAGATCTCAATTTGGGACGAGCCGGGAGAAAATCTCCTTTATCTTAATCAGGTTTATTTTAAGCCTTACTAGCATTTGCCCAATTCAAACTATTTTCTATAGATTCCATTTAGAGAATCCTTTTGCCTGATTCTATCCGTTTAACTGATAATTGATAAGAGTAGGGTAACTATCCACCAATGAGGTTATAACATGTGGTCTAGATATACCTTTATTCTTCCTCATAGGTGAGATCACCTTGCAAGTAATCTGCTGGCAAGGTCAGTTGATGGTTTTGTTTAATGGGTTGTGGTGATACCACCTTGTGAGTGTTAGATCCCTTACTTGAGAAGTTTGGAGGTTGGTTGGGTCAAGCAGCAGTTAAGTGGAAGTAGTTGAGAATGAAAAACCCAGGCATACATGATGAGGACTTCTTCAGGTCTTCGTTTAGGAAACGAAACGATCTTCTCTCTCAAGGGTATTGGGAGCTGATGCTATAGCAGCTACAAGTCGGAGAAGCAGCAAGTGAGGGCTCAATATTAGAAGAAGGTAATTGGACGGATTTTGAATGGAATTCATTACTCGCACACTACACCAAGGTAAAGGCTCAAATGTACATGGTATGGGAAAAAGGGCAGAGTTGGAAAGTAAATCTGAAGGATCCTTTAGGAGAAAAGGCGGTTTATCTCCTACTAGTCTGAAGTAAAGATATTTCTAAACTATAGTAGTGTATGGAGTAAGACCACATTTCCTATTTATAGCGGGTAAGAGAAGTGGTAGAAGGTCCAGTTATGTCAAAACTCCATCAACCCTAGCCACCTAGGAACCATATAGTAGGATCATATCCAATATGTTACTGATAAGGAGATAGAACTATTCAGAGGCGAAAAGAGGAGGTAACGGTTACCTTTAGACACCATTGCGAGTGCCATGGGTGGAGTACCTTGATGGGAATGTTTCTAGACTTAAGATGGGATGATGAAGATTTTGGATCTGCAACTTGGCATGTTATGACCAAGAGGAGTGCAACTGATTTCTATAGACTGAGATAGTAGTAAAGTGGAAGAATTTAATAGATTAAGATGAAGATAAGTTTTCCTACAAGAACAATAAGATACTTCAAGAAGGAAAAGGAAAAGAAAAAGTTTGTGAATTCTGGGTAGTTCATTAGAGGGAGGAATTCAGTATAGATTTGGGGTACAGGTAAAATTTTATAGAAGTTAATGGGCTGGCTTGTTCCAACATCAGTAATAATACTATCAAATCTGAAGGACTTTTTGGGATAACTTGATACACCCCAGGAAGGACTGGGTGATGCATTAATATAAGATCAAAGAGTTTGAAACTATGCCCCATGATGGTCAAGATTTTGATGTAGGACTAGAGGGCTCGCAACCTTAGACAATTAAGTTTCCATACTTAAGGCTAGGTCAATGACATATGAAGCCTCACTACTCCATCGAAGGATAGTCGGATATAAGGTAGATAAGACAAACAAATCTCCTTATTAAATATCGAAAAGGATAAGTGGTAGTAAAAATCCTTGCAGCCTTAATGAGGAAACGAGACTGTCCCTTCCTTTCCTCACATTGAATTAATCATATCTTATGAATAGATATTGTCATAGGCATCAAGAGGCTCAGTAAAGGGAGCGACATGAAATCTAATTAATGAATAATGATGAATGGGATAAAGCTCATAAAGGAAAATGGGAAGTTTTGAAAATGCAAGGCCCATAGTTACAGTTTAGAGGAAGACTTTGACCATACACTCTAGACCCAACAGAAGGAGATTCATCATTGGACTAAGGATGGTCAAGTGAGTAAGAATCTTGGGAACAACAAAATCAACATCCTAAAACTTTGACATAGCCATTATGACTACTACTTGTCAAAATTGACCACTACTGTAAATGGTAGCCTTTGTAACGGTAGGACTTCTTGAGTTGGTATCCAAGGTCCAGAGCACAAATAGCGGAAGGTTTATCAACAATCACAGAACAAGAATAGTCGGACACGTGGCAAAGAAGACAAGTAATATTCCTAACAAATTCAGTAACGAATCAGGGCATCATCAGGACAAAGTGTACTTTGGTGTTCACCTAATCCACGAGAACTCTCCGCACATACTGGAAAGATTGTAAGTTCTAGAATTTAACCCATATGGTGAAAGCGAAAAGGGAAAATAGCCGCACTCACCTATGAAGACCTTGAAACCAAGATAATAGGAAGTTTTAGTAATCATAGACAACGGGTCCCCTTATAAACTTCTTTGGCTCTCAAGATCAGAAATGAGGTTTATAGGTGAGTGCACTCTTTTATGAGTGAGGAATCTCGACATAACTTCGATGAGAAAAAAAAGGAGATTGACATATAGACCCTAGAGGGCAAGGGGTTAGTGCTTTCAACCAATGTTGTTGTATGTCTCACAATTTTCCAAGATAATGATTGGACCTTCAACAAAAGCACTTAGAAATTTAAGAAGTCTGACAGTCAGAAGAGAATTGTAAAAGAAGGGAGGCTATTGACAAGCAAATTTGGAGCAGAATACGAACTTAGAAAGGGAGTTTCTATAACACCTTACCAGACAAAGTACTATGCTTAAGTCATAATAATCTATCTGATAAGAGATTACGTGTAATACTGATTAAATTTCTCTTTCTGTATTAGTATTAATTTCTCGCATAAGACTACCTGATCTTATAACAAAATTTTTCTTCAGGATGGCGAAATAAATACCAATCAATCGGTAAACTGTAAATAACTTAACATAAACAAAAAATACAATAAGAACAAAATAACTGCAAATGGCATCATAGATATGTACATAGATATCTGATTTTAAAGTTTGTCAAAAGTACAAGGTGTCAAAATGAGGCCGCTAATACAAAATGAAACGGCCAGTATCTATGAACAGCACCCTAACTGGTCCCCATGGGACATTTCAAGTACATTCCTAATATCTACCCATCCAACCATGACCCAAACTGCCAAAAGAGGGTCATCCTATACACCTACTACCACTGTGGTACGCCCACTATCTAACCAGAATCTGAAGAAAGAAACCCATTCTCCATGGGTGCATCTGCGGGAGGGTGGCCCGTGCTAGGAGCAGAGGATGAGGAGGAACTCGCTGCCTCTGATGGGTCCTCCTCTGGTGTCGAGGCGGAAAGCATCGGATGGGGTGGTGAAGCAGGAGGAGCCATAGGAGCAGGGGCTGCTGATGCTGCTGTTACAGGAGGAGGTGGGAACGGATGGGCCATATGAAGTGGGATGGCAATGTATGGGACAGCGGGATCAAACAGTGGGTGCATCAAGGGTACTGCGAAGTCCCTCTGGAAGAAGAAATATAAACAAAACTAGCATCTACCCGATATATATACAAAATCTAGAAAAGGGTCGATGTGGATGTGAAGCTCAGGAAACTCAATGAATAGAACCTTGGTCGCCGCGTGCTCCATGGTCTGAGAATGACGCGGAATATATAATATGGTGAGAAATGAATATTTCTCAGTAGAAAATCCTAACTTCTATACATCTGTCATCGCTGTCATTCCCAGTTGTTTCGGTCGTGCAAGATTTTCAGATAGTACGGTAAAATGATAATATTTAACTTAAATACTCATTTGTAAAGCATACACCAAAACAAGTTCAATTTTAATTAACAGATATACTAATGTACTCAAACAGTAATCACAGAGAAACAATAGCATGTTATGAATAATAAATAGAGATCTAGAACAATCAATAGAAAAGTATTTCATTGTACATATGCATGTGCAATGAGAAGATGCATCTTATTCTTGGAGGCTTTCGCCTGTTATAACTTATTTCCATCCTTGGTCCCCTGGGAGTCATTGGCCATATACTCCTGGATAATAGTCCGCTTTTCAGGACCGAGCTCGTTCCTATACAGGATGGCCGGGTTTACTTTCCCCGACCTTCCCACTGATCTATTCCCCTTAATTTATTCCGGGGCTGGCCCAAGTGATGTGGAATTCTTTATAATGTCATCAAATGAATACACATCTAACTTGTCTCTTTTCATATGATGTACTCAAGTTGTCAAAATTTTCATAACATATGAACTTCTTACCGAAATTCCGGCAGCATAACGGATCGAGTCCGCTTCCCCGTGAATAGTGCTAGACAACCAGTTACAACTTACAATTTCAGTATAGGGCAACAATTATACATGTACATTCATAACATCAATTAACAATCTCAATTATACATGTACATTCATAATCTCAATCAACAATCTGAATTTAAACATCAATAGAGTTTCAATTTAACCCCCTCTGTTCTGCCCGAATTTGGTGTGCCTCATTTCTCATTCAGTTCAACTCATTTAAATCAAATTTTTGGATATGTTATAATCTCATATGTCTAGATTCTAACCCTGTTAGTCCCATCTCATTTTGAGTTGTATAACTTTAGGTATAAACATTTTATTTCAGCATGTCCTGTTCCCAACCAGAATTGGATTCCTATAGGAGAAAATTCACTAAAAATCGAAAACTAAATGAAATCATGCGAATTTTATATCAAAATGAAGCTAACACAACAAGCTTTAAAATGAGTTAGGTTTCATGTCATTTTCCTAAGTGGATTTTGATCTATGAGTCTCGAAACATTACCCTACTGGGCTGTCCTGTTCTAGGCCAGTTTTAGTCTAAGCCAACTTCATTGATGTGCTGGGAATAAATGAAAACGAATTAAATTCTGAAATTTTTATGGGATGTTCTCTCATGTGTTATCTTTCAAACATCTTTAGTTGCACTCAATTTGAGGTTGTATAGGGTGAGTTATACCCTTCTCAACCCATGCTGCCCGGGTGAATACCTAGATTTCTAGGTCTAACTTCAAAAATTCATAACTAATTCTATACTAATCCAATGATCTATTATGATATATGTATGGAAATCCCTGAATGTCTAGTTTCATCTAAAAATTGTTTCATCAAATTTAAATGTTGGTAGGAAGAGCCGTACGCTCTGCCATACGGACCGCCGAGGGAAATCCTATCCTGATTCTAGGTTTATCTCCTCCCTTCAAGCTATTTGCCCCCAAATCCAATTTTAATCACAACAGACATGCAAAATCAGTCATAAAACATCATCATCACTCTATAAAACATCCAAATCTCAGATTAAGCATGCCCCTCATACAGCCCCAAATCAGAGAGAATAAAAGAAGAAGTAGGATTTCCTACCTTGTCTTGTGTAATCTAGGCTGATTTTGTGTCTTTGATGGTGGTGACTTGGGATGGGACTTGAAGATGGGTGAAAATGGAGTAGAAATGAGAGCAAAGAGGAGAGAAAAAGATGGTCTTCAGCAGCTGAAGGAGGGTGGCTGAAAATGGATGAGGAGAAAAGGAGAAAAGTGAAGATATTTGGGTCCAACTTGGTCTTGATTGGTGGATCCAAGTTTTGTATTGATTTTGGTTGAGCTTCCCATCATCAAGGGCTCCCAAGGCGCCACTTGGTGGGTTGTTTGGCTAAATCCTAGCCGTTGATTCTAGGGCACTCATAGAAAAATTCTACTGGTTCGGTTCCGACAGTTGGATATACCGAAATCCTACCGATTTCCTTTAAATCGGTAAATTGGCTTGAAATTTTTCTGTGAGGTTTTCTATGCTCCTAATCTAATTCCATCAAGTCTAATCCATCTAAATCACACTTAATTTGACTTCGAGTAAATGTTTAATCAAGTTCTGATTAAACTCACTTATTTGATTGAAAACCGAATAATTCAGTTGTTAACGATAAATTTTTCGGTCGTTACAGTTTCCCTTATAGAGTGAAACATACCAAAACTCTAGAAAGAATTATCTAGAATCATTCTCAAGCACTAAATTTTGAGGATAAAATTCATTTTAAAGGTGTGTAGTGTATAACATCCCAAGTCCTAGGAGTAGGCCAGGATAAAAGGAAGCTCAGGCCTGAGGCAAGGACAAATTTATAATTAAATCGTAGAAAAGTTTGGGACGTAATTATCATTATGAAATTATAATGGTAAAATGATAATTAAGGCCTTCCGGTTGTTGAGAAGGGCAACTATAAAGAAATTTTTATGTCCAAGATTTTTATGGGCACCACGGCATTGGTAAATAACCACAATACCTGTAATAACTTCAAATAGAAGATTTTTGCCGACATTTTTAATTAAAAGTGTGAGGTTACACACTTTCGCAACCGAGATCACAACGAAATGGCGAAATGATAAAGAGAAAAAAATAATTAAAAATGAAAATGAAAAGGATGGATGAAAGATGATGTAATGTGGGAAATGGATAATGGGGATTAAGTCAGTAAAAAATAGCTCAATGGAGTCGCCACCAATATTTATTTAAAACTGGAAAAATATTGGAAAACCCTTTTAAAAAAAAAAAAAAAAGATGGCCTTCAAGAACCAGGTTTGAGTTTGGGAGTCGATTATGTACGGGCAAGGTTTGGAACTTAATCCTACTACACTCTTGATACATCCGTCCTTTAGATGATTACCTTAAGTAAGTTGTGCAAGCTAATAGCTTTGAAAATGTTTATTTTATCCTCTAAACATAAGATTGATAGTAACTGATTATTCATTAAAAAATGGAAAAACTTTATTTTTTTATTATTTTTAGATTTTTTTTTATATTTTTTAGAAAAACATACTTTTTAATTAAAAAAATTATTTTATTTTATTTTTAGGACAAATAAGGATACAATAGTTATTGACAAATGGAAAAAAAAATTGAGAAAAATTAATTTTGGATTGATTTGTGCTCCTACGTATACTCTGGTGTAATGAGGAGCTCAAAGCCATGTAGTTCTTTAAAAATAATAGTGTGTTGGTTGATTTTATTAATAAAGATGTATATTTTTTTTTATAAATTTATAACAATATTTTTTAAAAAAATGAAAAGAAATATATATTTTTATTTTTTATTTGTTATTAATGTCGAATCCTACTAGCGCTCATGGCAGAACCTAATGAGGCCTCGAGAATTTCAGGAAGAGCTTAATCAATCGATACTTCAATCCTCTCATGATATTTTTGTCATTAGCCAGTTTCAAATTATGTTATTTTAAATGGAACGATAAATCAAAGTGAATTACCAAAGTCATTTCCTTAAACTAGTAATCTTTTTTTGAAAAATTTTGATTATAACACTTAAATTTAACAAATTTGTTTATTATTATTATCATTTATTTATTTTTATATAAAAATATTGGAAACATATTTTTACTTTATTATGTAGTTAAAGTCAGATCCTACTAGCGCTCTTGCCAAAGCCTAATATAAGATCTCAAGAATTTCAGGAAGAGTTTATTTGATCGGTGTTCCAATCCTCTCATGATTTTTCCATCGTTAGCTTGTTTTGAATTATTTTATTGACATGAAATTCTAAAGGGAACAATAAACTAAAAGAAATTATCGTTCCATTTAAGTGAACATTAAAAAATATCAATTATGTTGTCAAGATTATATAGATCGGTTCATACAAAATTATGAAAATATTTTATTTTATTTTATTTGTTGTTGCAGTTGGATCTCACCAACACTCTTGGTAAGACCTGATATAAAGTCTTAAGAATTTTCAGGAAGAGTTTATTTGGCTGATGTAATATCCCCCAAGTACAGTATTATGCTTAAGTCATAATATCTCACCTAGGAGTAGTTACTGTCACTCAATCGGACCTTGTCTGGCAGCAACCTTCGGGCACCTTCGCCTTGGAGGGCCCTCTTCAGAAACTTTTGAACTATGTGGAGATAACACGGAAAAAGAGTGAGAATTTTTAAATTCTCAGTAGGATTCATTTAATTACCATATGCTATGTCATCATTATTATCTCCAGCTGCTTCGGCTTATTATGAAAAAGGTGAACATATTATATAAACTCTTTAATTTTATGGTTTGAAAACATATTGTCTGAAGCAGAGTTCATTTTATTCAAGCACTTGGGTCACATTGACAATATCCCATATCTAGAATAAACATCACTACATAAATAGATATAACAGGTTCAGCATCAATAAAACATAGTATATAACAATGGTAAGCATTCATAAGGTTCAGATAGGTTTTTGAAAACATGATTATCCGATGCGGATTCGAATTTCACATATCCTCTGATCATTTGTATTATAATGAGCATAGGTACAATTACAGTCACATAACACATGTATGGCTGTGCTATACACTTCTCTTAACTTGTCGCCACCATAACCTCTCAGTACTTACACTAGTTGGGTCATGCCATGCCTCATGTAAGCCCTACCCCTATACTCACACTAGCTGGGTCACGCCATGCCTCATGTGAGCGAGGGTTACTTGTCACACATATTCCAGAGTACGATCGCCATGTCATACTCTATTGGGATATGATCACCATGTCACACTCCTTAGGAATATATTTATCCTGCCATGTCCTAGAGTATGATCGCCATGTCATACTCTATCGGAATGTGATCGCCATGTCACATTCCTTAGGGTGTGAGATCATCATGCCACATTACAGAGTAAGATCGCCATATCATACCCTATAGAGCGTGATCGCCATGTCATGTTCCTTCAGAATATGGACTCATCATCATATCTTTTATCATAAAATCATAAATACATAGGCTTCATATCTTATTATCAAATAATAATACTTGCTTAGTATTTCTACATATAACAACATTAACACATCAACATTTAGAATTATCACTAATTTCTGTCGAAAATTCGGCAGCATAACGGATCGAGTCCACTTCCCCGTGAATAGTGCCAGGCTACCAGTAAAACCAACCAAGCAAAAGTTCAACATAGAGTAGCAAATATGTCTCATTAATGTCAATCATGTAGGGGTTGGACCCTTATATCTATTCTGCCCATTATACCTATTCTGCCCGATTTTTGTAACTTAAGCCATAAATTCATTTTAGCTCCTTTAGACCTGAATTTTGGATATGTTAAAGTGTCATGTGTCTATTTTCTAACCTCTTTAGTCCCATCTAATTTTGATAAGTATAACTTAAATTATTTAGATTTTATCCCGGCCTGCCCAGCAGCTGGCCAGAATTGCACACTTAAAAGTAAAAATCCACTAAAAATCGAAAACTAATTCAAATCATACGAAATTGGTCTCATATTAAAGCTAACATAGCAAAATTTCATTTGCAAAAATTTCATTTCATTTGACTTAGTAAGGCTCGAGTGATAAGCCCTGAAATCTAACCTTCCTAAATTGCCTTGTTTTGGCCCAGTTTGGACATAGGGCAATCTTTCTTGGAACACTGGGAGCAAACAGGATCTTATCTAACTCTGAAATTTTTATGGGATATTCTGCTATATGTAAGCTTTCTAAAAAAGTTAGTTTCACTTAATTCCAAGTAGCATAGGGCGAGTTCTACCCTGAACAATCCAGTCTGCCCAGAATCAAAATCAAAAATCTAGGTCGAACTTCCAAAATTCATATCTCTCTCAATACTAATCCAATGTCTTATATGATATATGTATGGAAAGCCCTAGATGTCTAATTTCATATAAAAATAGTTTCATCGAATTTAATCTGCTGTAGGCGGAGCCGTACACTTCGCCGTATGGACTGCCGAGGGTTTTTGGTTCTCTAGCCCCTCAGCTCTTCCTAATTTCATCCTTTCTTGCTTCCAATTCGAATTTAACCTCACAAACAGCCAATAAAATAGCCATATATCATCATAATCATTCAATCAATACATCAAAAATTGAGAAAACAAACCACCACTAGCCACCCAAATTAGAAAATCAAGACAAGAATTGGAATCCTACCTCTAGATTGAAGGATAGCTTGACTAGATGAAGTGTTTTGATGTTGGAGGTGCTTGGAGCTTGGAAATAGAAGAGAAATGAAGTGAAAAGGAAGGAAGATGAGAGGGAATGATGGGAGGTCTATGGGGAGAGAGGGAGGCCGAAAATTTGGTGAAGTAAGAAAGGATTATATAGAAAAGGTATAGAGTGGTGGTTGGAAGGAGTGGCTCATAAGTGAGCCAACCATGCTCCCTATTTGTGGCTTGGGTGGCGCCACTTTGGTAAGGGAGGTGGCTGAATTTTCAGCCAATGGATTGAAGGTTTTCATCATATAATTCTAGTGATTTGGTTCCGGCAGTATAAAATACCAAATTCTCTATTGATTTCCTTCAAACCGGCAAATCATTATTGAATAATTTTGTAAGAATTCCTATATATCTATCTCAATCTTCTCTAAACTTAATCCTTATAATTGACACTTAATTAAATCCTAATTAATCTCTAATTAATTTCTAATTAACTTTACTTATCCACTAAAATCGAATTAATCGATTAAAGGTGTAAATTAAACGTTTTGCAAATTGAGGGCCTTTCTGTTTTCTGTTTTTCATGGCTAATGGCATTTTCGTAATTATGGGTAAGTCTAGGGGCATCCCATGTCATTTTATATATGGATACCTCCGTGGCTCAATCGGCCAAGGTTTAGGTTTCTACGTTTTCGCTACGTGATTCTGCTTCGTTTAAAACCTTATTATGCTAATTCTATTGATATAGGGACCTAAATATCATTTTCTAAAAAGTTCAGGGGCAAGGTTGTGAATAATAAAAATTTGTTTTTATTATTCCCTATTACGTTATATGGAGATGTTACAGCTGATGCTCTAATCCTCTCCTGATTTTTCATCGTTGGCCTATTTTAAATTATTTTATTGATATAAATACGAAAGGGTTCATGAACTAAACGAAGGACTAATAATGTATATATTAGAAAATTATTATAATCCTACTCGCACTCTGGGCAAAACTATATAAACTTTCTTTAATTTAAGAGATTCATAATATTACTTCTTGTTGCAGTTGATTTCGATTATTCTGCTATCAGAAACTTTCATTCACAACCAATAATACAAGTACAATCACACATAAATGAACAAATGAATAAGCATGTAAATAAGCCAAGCTTCCTAAGAGAAAAAAAAATGAAAATTAGAATGTTAATCAACATGTAAAATTAAAGTATGTTAAAAAAATAAAATAAAATGTAAAATGAAAGTGAGAAGAACAAAAGTGGACTATTCTATTAACGTTAAGCCCACAATTAAAACAAAAGAAAACTATATTGGGCAACAAAATAGGGTGATTTTTTTGCATATGGAGTTTTGGGAATGATATTGGGAATATATGTAGTTTTTGACAAAATTTGAAAAATACGGGCTTTTGGAGGGAATTTAATTTGCTGTTAGTCAGATTCTATTATTTTAATAAAAAGTAAAACATAAATCCGCTATTTGTACAATCGGATTACAAAAAATAATAATAAAAAAAGGAATCCGATTGGTTGTCAACTGGATTCTATTTTTTTAATAAAAGTAAAAAGTGAATTGATAGAATATAAATCAGATTCTATTATTTAATTATTTGTATGTGAATGTGTCTCTTTTTGTGCGTGTGTGTGAGTGTGAGAGTGAGAGAGAGAATGGGAGAGAGGAGAGAGAAAAAAGCGGAGAAAATGAGAGAGCGTGAGAGTGAGAGTGAGAGTGAGGAGAAAGAGGAGAGAGAAGAAAAAGGAGGATAGAGAGAAAAAGTGAGAGCGAGAAAAAGTAGAAAATAGAAAAAAAATAAAAATACCACATTTTTAAAATTTTATCAAAACACCATATTTTTCAAATTTTCTTACCCAAAAATTATATAAAAAATAATTAAGGGTGATTTTTTTGTATATGGAGTTTTGAGAGTGATATTGGGAATATATGAGATTTTTGAAAAAATTTGAAAAATACGGGTTTTTGGAGGGAATCTGGCTTACTGTCAATTAAGTTCTATTATTTTAATAAAAAGTAAAAAGTGAATCCACTATTCGTACTACCAGATTACAAATAATAAAAATAAAAGGAATCCTATTGGCTGTCAACTGGATTCTATTATTTTATTATAAATAAAAAGTGAATTCGGTTAAATATACACCGGATTATATTATTTTATTATTTATATGTGAAGGTGTGTATTTTTGTCTTTTTGTGTGTGTGTGTGAGTGTGAGAGTGATAGAGAGAGAGAACGGGAGGGAGTGAGAGAGCGTGAGAGTGAGGGGAGAGATGAGATAGAAAAAAGTGGAGAGAGGAGAGAGAAGAAAAAAAGAAAGAGAGAGAAAAAGTAAGAAATAGAAAAAATAATAAAAAATAAAAACACCACATTTTTCGAATTTTTTCAAAAACACCATACTTTTCAAATTTTTTTATACAAAAATCATATAAAAAAATAATTATCCCAACAAAATACTTGGCCCATAACTTATCAGCAAAAATTAAAAGTAAAGATGAAAACAACAATGCCAAATAAAAAGAACGCATTCGACCAAATTAATAAATAAATAAAAAGAACGCAAAGCAAGTTAATAAAGAAAGAAGCTTTTGGATTCTTTTCATTTAGGGTTTGTAGCAGGGTTTCATGGAGGTAGAGGATGGGAGTTTGTTTTGTATAGCCGCATAAACACACAAGAGAGAAAGAAAGAGTTTGGGGGTAGCAAAAAAAAAAGAAGAGGGTGTAACACCCTAATAAACTCATACTACGCTTAAGTAGTATTACGGCGTTTTATTAGTTGTTACTTATACTCGTGGAAAACTAAACTTCACTTGAAATTAAATTACGCGGAAAATACGGTAAAATTTTTCTTTTTCTTTTGAAATACGTCGTCACTTTTGGAAAGTAAAGCCTTGCGCGAGAAGATAGTAATAAACGAGCGTATCGCAAAGATTTCAGTATAAATTGAAGGAATAAGGGATAAATCAAAATATCATGCATTCAAATTACTACTACAACCACATAAATATAATTAGTCTCATAATATCCAACAAATACATAAAAAGGGAACTCATGGTCATGCCATGGCCCCAAAATCAAAGGTACATAAGTCTGACAAGGTCCAATACAAAATGAAATACATAGGATAAGGAACACAAATAAAAATAAGCTCATGCAGACACATCTTTGATTTCTACCCTCTTGTGCCTCTCGATTGGATGGGCTCAAGTCCTCAGTGCTGGTCCCCTCGCTCTTTGACCTCAAAGTGCGTGAGAGTCACGGATAATGCGAGGGTGCTGCCTCGATCACCTCAATCTGACCTTGCAGCGACGACCTGGGTATAGGCGGCCACGGAAGAACGTGCCTTGGAGGGATCCTCCTCGGACTCGGCAGGGTGATACTCGGGGAGCGGCGGCGAAGCGGCCCTAGGAGTGGCCGTCGAGCTCACCTCTATCATAGGGATCTCCGGCGGTGGTGCGAACTCGGCTGCGGGCAAACCCGGCGACATCGGCTCCATCTCGATGTCGGGCAACGGCTCGGGCGGAAAATCCCAAGGACCTAGGGGCTGTCCAAGGTCGGCTGATGAAATGTCTGCAGGGGCTGGCGGAACTTCTGGCTCCTCTTCCTCAAAAATCCGACCCAGGTAAAAATATGTGCGGACTATTGTGGTGGTCGTGGCCGCAATAGCGTGAGTTTCTCCATCGTAGGCCCACCCATGGTGGGGAGGGTCCATGCTCCACTCTACGGGGTGAGCCATGAGTATCTGGTGACGAGACGGAAAAACAACTAGGGTGAGAAATAAGATTTCTCAGTAGGACTCGACCCTAACACGTAAGTGTCATCGTCATCGTCCCAGCCACTTCAGTTTTATAAATAAAAATGGTGAGCATACATTAAATTCAATTCTTAGATTTTCGAAAACATGAGTATTCGAAGCGGATTCAATTTTTAACATACCTTCTAATCATTTGTATCATAATAACCCTAAGCACATGTGTAATCGTATAAAACATGCATGTCCAAGCTAGAAGATTCTCTTAACTTCTTCCCTTTTAGGGTTTTGGACCGAAGTCCCTTTTCTTTTCTTAACTTGACTTTATCTTTTCACCCACTAAACATAAGTGGTAATGAGCTTATACCGTGGCCGTCGCCACCATAGAATTTCGGTACTTACACTAGCTAGGTCATGCCATGCCTCATGTAAGACCTATCCCCTATACTCACACTAGCTGGGTCATGCCATGCCTCATGTGAGTCGTGGGTGAGGGGAGCTTAAATTAGGTTACCTTCCCTTTTGAAGGATTACTTACTTGAATTAAACTTCTTCTATTAAAGTTTATGATGCGAATTATTTCTAAGTCCATAATTTTTACAAAATTTCGGCAGCATAACAGCTAGACCGAAGCTTCCCAAAATTTTGCCACACAGAGAGACCAATATCATATAACATTGAGCATCATATCATTATCATAATCATCATCATCATATCATATCATCATAGCATCATGCTTGCACATAAACATAGGCATATTCTCAAGCAACATTTTATGAGCTTAGCTTAATAAGTTGGGTGCAAGCTTTTAATTTAGATTGTCTCTTGTGTAAACTTCTTTTATTGGGCTTAAAGCCAATTTTATCTATTATCCTTTTTGACACTTTTAAGTTGAATTATGAAAGTTTTTCCAATGCTTAATGTAGGGGTATTAAGGTTTTAAAGCTTATTCCTCCTTATTCATTAACTTTTACCATAACTAGCTTTTACTTTTACAGTGGGGTAGTAACTTTGAAAATTCACCAAAATTTCATATTTTACTCTTTTGTTTCGAATTTTTGTGTGGATGTACTTCTCTGAGTCTATTTTTAAACAAAATAAACCCCACTTAAAAATTCATTTTGTAGCTTTAGTTATGCACATTTTATTCTGACTGTTCAGGATTGAAAGTTCATCTCGGGTCAGTGGCTTGTCCACTTCACTGGGAGCTCCTCACATGGAATCTGACAAAACTGTTTTATGAAAGTGTTCCCCTATGTCTTAGGTTTCTAAAAAACTTGGTCCCACTCAAAAATGTTATGTATAACTTGAGTTATACATGTTTTATTACCTACTGCCCGGACAGAAACCCATCCAGGAACAGAAAACTTTGAAAAATCATATCTCTCTCATTTTAAGGCCAAATCTTGCATATTTTATATATATGAAAAGCTCTTTGAGTCTATTTTCACAGAAAATTTATTTCGTTGCATTTGGAGTTTTTTGGAGTGAGTTATATTGCACGCTTTACAGACTGCCAGAATTCCAACTTAACTAGTTTTTAAGTTTTACATATCAATCTTGTAGAAATGTTGATATACCACTTCAAATCACCATTTTTATGTTTTATCTCATCATCATACTCAAAGTTTTAGTCACCAAATCAGTATTTTTAACCAAACTAAAGCAAGATACATAAATCTATCTGCCACATATTCTCACTTTAAAACAACACTTTCAACAAGACAAGAAAACTCATAAGGCAAGAAATGGTCATGAGGCCTTGAAGCAAGTCCTAAAACCACCTAGCTATAAAGAGCTTAGGAGATTCTAGAGCTTGAAAAATACATGAGAAAGAAGAGTTAGAATCACTACCCAAAGTGTTTCTCTTGGAAGTTTGAAAAATGAAGTGGTTGGAGATGGCCTCCTTCTCCTTGAGCTTGATATTGGGGCTAAGTGAGTGTTTGTTTTGCTTCTCCAAGAACCAAAGAGGGTGGTCCTTGAAGGGCTTGTAAGAATGGTAAATGGAGATGAGTAGGAAGTAGTATGAGGGTTGGAAGAAAAACAATGAAGCTTGGAAGAAGAAGAGAGTATGAGACTTGGAGAGAGGAGAGAGCTTTTTGTTTCTTTGAGAGAGGAAATGAAAAATGGAATGAAGAGAGAGGAGGGCTGATCGGTGGCGTAAAAATGAGAGAGGGAGTGAGGTGACTTTGCTTCTTACACAAGCTAGGGAGTGGGAAAAACCTTGGGACAAAAGAGAGTGTTGTGTTTCCTTTGAGTCTTGGACATTGGGTAAAGACTATGTAGTGTTTTTGTCAAGTGGTTAAAAGCATGAGCTCTCTTAGGATTTGGCTTGGATGGCTAGGATCACACCAAGTGTCATTATCTTGATGAAGAAGAGTACAACTCTTATCATGACTTAAGGGATCTACTAATTTGGACTCTTGATCTTGTGGTGTATGATGAGAAAACAAATAGATGGTTGGATATGGCTCTTGCTTTGACCAAACTTTCAAACAATAATTAAAGGGAAGTTTCTACATCTTTATAATTGTTGTAATTATCTAAATGTTAATCAATTGGTTTAAATTACTCATTAGCACATTTTAATTAAGACGGATTTTCCTCATTAATTATATAAGAAGATGTGAGGGTTAATGTGATTTAGATTTGAGACTTATATGCTCTCAGTTAATTAGGTTAGATCACCTTGATTTTATGTTCTAAATCATGGATTAATAAGAATTAGGCAATTATGCTTTTAATTGTAACTTTTAATGCAATAAATCTCAATTGTCGACTTGTCTTTAATTTACTAAGCTCTTGCTCTCGAGATTAATCGATTAATTCTCAATTAATCGTTAACCCCTCTAATTAGCCGGGAACACCGAGCTAATTAACTTGGGTGAAAATGGGGATGTTACAGAGGGAGGTAGGATGCATCTGGCCATGAAGCAAGGGTAGACCGGCGGTAGCAGTGCGGTGGTGGTTCCAACGGCGTCGTGGTGGCTCTTGCTTTGTGGGATAGAGGCATGACAATGGTTGAACGGCAGTGGCTGTGGATCTTGGTTGTAGAGCGCGGTTCTAGTCGTAGTGGTGATGCACGACGATACGGCGATGGTGGGGCTGTTCTACGGTGAAGATGGTTTGGTGGGTTCGAGGTCAAGGTTGTTGGGATGGGTTGACGTGGTGACGGAACTCTTCCCACCTTTTTGTCTTCTGGTTTCAATACATTTCTTTTTTTTTTCCCCTCAATTATGGGGGTTATGTGATAAGTGGGTGGAGACTGTCTTTGAGTTCGTGTTTCTGAGTTTTGCTCAAACAAATATGTTATTTTGATTTTTATTTTTTTGGTTCTAGCTTGGTTCTCTAGTTTATGTTTCTAGATTTTCCCAACTGTGCCAACATAATTTTTATTTCATTTTTTTTTTATTTCTATATTGATCCTTCGGATTACTTGCAAGTAAATGATCCAAGAAGGTGTGTTGTGTGTGAGATTGAAGATGTGTTATGTGGGTGAGATTGATTGATTGTCCATTGAGCTATTTGTTGCATTCTTCATTTTGAAATACATATGGTGCGATGTATTTGAGTGTATCATGGTGCCGATGTTCAGTTTAGTAAATCAAACAACAGTCAAATGAGTGCAATGTTTATTTTCAGTATCACATAATGAAAATATTTAGAATAAATTGTGAAGATCTCTTACTTATTTCAGCCTTCAAGACAAAGAGTTGCCTACTATCTTCACCTTCTCTGATTTTTTTGCTTGCTCGCCCAGGATCACTATATGTGATTTTAATCTTTTTGCTTGCCGAATAGCCCTCTTAGTATTTTCATGTACTATTGCTCACTTCCTCTTAAAGAAGGTGCCTGTATCCCTATCTTTGCCTACTCAGAAATTTGGTAAGAAGCTCTTTCCCTTCTTTTCTGGTTGAAGCCCCTCCCTTTTATAATGTTGTTGCATTGACCAAACTATGCAAATTGCAAAACTTGCTGATGATCATGATTTTTTCATTTTATTTTGTTATTTTATTTTTAGCCATGGGCTTGGATTATTGAAGCTTTGGGCATAGTTGGGTTAACATAATTTTTGAATGTAAAACATATTAGGATTTTGGCTTAAGGTTGGGTTTTTTTATTCAATTTTTATTTTTATTTATTCAATTTTTTTAATTTATTTTTATTTTTTTATAGTATATATAATTTTTTTAAAAAAAAGAGCAATAATAAAAGAGAATGCAAAATGAATAAAGTATGACATAAGAACCAAAATTGATTTGAGAAAAAAGATGAGTAAAAGATAGGATCATTAAAATTTAAATTGTAGCAAAGGAATTTTTTACTCATGGTATTCACAATGAAAGTGAAAAAAGTAAGAATAATAAAATAAAGAATTTTTTTCATTTAAAAGTCAATCAAAAATTGGGTGCTAACACTCACACAATGTTTTAGGAACTTGGGTAACCTAAATTACCGGAATTGATATCCGGAAACCTTAAATTGATCTTTGTGGGTCCTACATTTTTTGTGAGCATGAGTATCAATTAAAAACCTTCTCAATGGTCAAAGATAAGCCATTCAAATTCAAGCCTAAAAGAATTTAATTTTTGTTCTCAACTCACCAATGAGATTTAACCCATAAAGCTTACAAAACAAACCATTCCAACTTAGCATGAAAGTCACGAATTTTTCCTTTTCTACCCTTGAAAATTTGGCCTCATCTCACCATCCTCCATGACTATGAGCTTCATGCTCATAGTTGAACACCTTCTTAATCTCAAAACCACTCATTTCTTTTATGAAAATTGATCTTCATGCTCTCCTCTATAAAACCTCTCTAATTATTTGTTGTTAAACATTAAGTGGATGATCTCCACCTCCATATAGGTCATTGCCATGGAAGAAGAAGAAGGTTAGGATGATGTTCTTGGCTTTCTTGCTTCCATAGTTCCAAGGATTTTGAGTTAGATAGCTCAAATCCTCAATTATTTAATGTTTTGTGTGATTATGTGGTTGATGTTACCTCTTTGTGTCATCATGTGTTACTCTTATATGATGCTTATATGACATCTTTTTAGTGATTTGAGATAAGAAATCTTGGTTTATGTTGAAAAGTAGGCCAAAAGAACAAGCTAAAACTAAAATAGAAAATTGTTAGATGTAAACCCTAGAGTGACATCCGTACGACGGAGCTGATATCTCAACATACAGAACTCTAATTTGAATGAAACTAATTTTAAATGAAATTAGACTTCAAGCGCAATCCAGGGATATAAATTATAAACTAGTTATGAATTTTTAAAGTTGGCTGTTGAGTTTCATTCTCTGTCTTGACCAAAGTGTGATTTGAAGGGCATAACTCGCCCTATACAACTTCAAATTAAGTAAAACTAATTTTATTAGAAAGCTAACATGTAGAGGAATATGTCAAAAGAATTTCAGAACTAGATAATGAGTAGGCTTTCCCCAGAAATTCTTTGACATTGACCCATGCTCTATTCAGGTGGAAATAGGGAAGCCTATTTAAGGAACTCATAGCTTGAGCTGTATTTACCCAATTGGAGGGGAACCTATGAGGATTGAAAGATGATCAAAATAACTATAGAATGATATAAATTTCAGATAAAAGTGATATATGATGAATTTTTAGTGATTTTCTAAGTTTAAGTGTACAAGTTTATCCTAAAACAAGGCAGCCTTGAGTAAAACTTTAATAACTCATGTTATACATATCAAAATTTAGTGAAACTAAAGAGGTTTAAAAGTAGACAAACTGAGCTATAACCAATTAAATTTCTAGATTAAAATGAAATTTTAGTATAATTTAGAAAATAGGACAAATTTAAAAGAAAGTGGCATACCTTGAGAATTGCCTAGAATTAGAGACTCCATAAGCTATAAATAGTTCAAAGGCATAAGTTTTACGAAATGTCACACTAAAATAATGTTATATTGACATAGTATCTATGATGACTATAATTGTCGTAATTGGCTGGTTGTATGTATATTATTTGCACATTGAGATGTCTCCATATTTCAGCCATCATGCTACCAAATATTCGGCAGAAACATGTACAGTCATGGGTATACATTATACCTCAATCACTATATATATATATATATATATATATAATGATTGAGGTATAATGCGAGGCATATGCATAAATGCACAAAAGCGTTGCATGCATGACCATATATGAAAAAGAATGATAATAAGAACTTGCAAAAGAGGATATATTGAGCCTGGCTATACTATTTAAGACTTGGGATAGTCCCTGACCAAATTTAAGGGAAATAGACCAGTGTGAGGGCAGGGGAAAGTAAACCCATCACTTATATATAGGTACAAGCTTAGACTTGAGAAGCAAGCTATTACCTAAAGGTGAGAGAGACCATTCACTTTTAGGTGACCAAGTAAAGGAAGACAAGAAAGGTTGCACCTTGAAGATGACAATATGTAACGCTCAAGTGCAGACCCGTGCAGATGCCATAGGGATGGCAATACATAACACCTAGGTGTGTCAAGTAAAAAAAGTTAAAGAAAGACTAGTGCACTTACATAAAATCCAGTATGAGCATTTGCATGTGCATATTTAAGTATCTCAACATACTGTGATATTATTATGATTATGATTGAAATGTTATATTGTTATTGTTATTATGTTTGTCATGAATTGTGCCAAGTGCTTGCTAAAAATAATCCAGATTCGAGAAAGGTGATTTCAAACTTAAAATTGAAGTATTGCCTAAGGGTATGTATTCATATTTTCATAATAAACTGAAGCGATTGGAATATTTTTGATGATACCTTATATGTTTGTGGATTGAGTATACCTACTGAGAACCCTAGGTTCTCACTACCTGTTGTATGTTTTCCATAAACATTCCAATATTTAGAATAGATTCCAAGTCGACAGCAGATGTCACAGAATACTTACAAGATGCAAGACCTGGATCTGAGCCTAGTCTGGGAGACTAAAGTGGACGATCGATAGCCACGGAGTGGTGACAGCAAGCAAAGACAAAATTTATATACAATATTAGTTAAGTTTCTTCTAAGTTGTAGTTATTTTACCTTATATGTATGAATATTTAGGATTATAAACCCTTATCCTGTAAAGGATTTTGAAGGTTTAGGGCCACATGTATAATATTTTCTTATCTAAAAGTCTTTTCTAGTAGCAGTAACAGCCTCTAGATATAGCTCCATGTCTCGAGCATGGCGTCTATATTTGAAGGATGTTACACTCCATGTTAATAAAGGCTTAAACACTTCAGGGAACGAAACCTCTATAATGTAATCAGAGAATGACATCTTATTGCGATCCTCGAAAGCCTCGTATCGCTTTGAGTAGTGCCTGAATTGTCGATCTAAGCTCCTTGCTCGAGAAGGTCTTAACTCGAAGCGCTACACATGATGGCGAGCATGCTTGATCTGAGGTTCCCTCCAAGTGGCACTATCGACATTCTGATCATAATAGTCATCTTGATGTCGGGGTTCTTTACTTGGGCTGTGCTCCATATGATGCCAAGGCTCATTGTGGTCTCGGCTCCTATGGTGTTGATGATGCCGCTCCTAATGTCATCTCTCCTCATCAACTTCCTGCATCTACTACAGGTTATGCTCCAATTCTTGAATGCGGGTGCCTTGATCCCACATGATGGATAACATTTCGACAAGCAGGTCTCTCGAGGTTATAGCTCCACCCTAAATGCTAGGGCATTAGCTGTGGTTGGGATCTAGGAGCGGTTTGCTGCCAAGTTCTATGCATTATTTCGATCTCTGGTGTCCAATGTTGATTCAAAAGCTGCTCTGCTATCCACTTGCTTCATGTGGTGAGGTTGCTGGTTATTAGCAGGGCCATGTGCCCCTATGTGTTCTGGTCTGCGTTGAATGGACATAGGGTTAGAAGCGCCATGGAATGGTGATAATGAAGTAGTGTTGGTTCCTCACAGATGGCACCAATGCTCGGAGGTGGCTTACTAGAATCTAAAAGCTGGATGAGCTCCGAACAAATGAAGGACTCCATGGCTACTCCAAATCGATCTTGGAAATCTGAGGCTAGATTTTCATGGCAATAAGTGGGTGTACTTGCAAGGACTTCGATGCTCAAGTCAAGGAGTATAAGAAATACTAGGTATAAGGTGTATTATGTGTACTTGATTTTAAAGATTAGCCACTTATTTATAGTGAATAGTGGATGAGGATGAGAAAGAGTATTCCATGATTTTAGGGGCTAATCTCCGGAGCCTCAATGACATACTGCTCATTGATGGGTCTGAGATATCTGGTGACATGCTGGGTGTGGGCTGTTTCTACATAATCTGGATGTCGTTCAACATTCCTATCCTTGCACTTCGTGGGGGACTCTTTTCCATATGGGTTCTGAGTTGGACCTCAGATCTATAGTGCACGGGCTCTGATTTGGGCCACTCAATCCTGGGCTGAGTTGGGCATCAATGAAATAAACTTGGGCTTCTCGATTCTAGTTTAGAACACATATACACTCATATATTCAAGCACTAACCTAACTAGGCCAGTATACAACTATGTGGTTATGCCCATTGTAACACCCTCCCAAGTATGGTACTATGCTTAAGTCATAATACCTCACCTAGGAGTTGTTACTGTCACTTAATCGGACCTTGTTTGGCAGCAACCTTCGGCCACCTTCAATCTTACTAGTCAACTCCACCTCGGAGGACCTTCTTCGGAACTTCTGAACTATCTGGAGATAACACGGATATAAACATAGGAGTGAGAATTATAAATTCTCAGTAGGATTCCTTAAACTACCATATGCTGTGTCATCGTTGTTATCTCCAGCTGCTTCGGTTTATTATGAAAAACATGAGCATGTTAAATAGACTATTCAATTTTATAGTTTGAAAATATATTGTCCGAAGCAGAGTTCATTTTATTCACACACTTGAGTCACATTGGCAATATTTCATATTTAGAGTAATAATCACAGCATAAGTAGATAGAATAGTCTCGGCATCAATAAAACATGGGATATAATCAT
This sequence comes from Pterocarpus macrocarpus, assembly GCA_031439585.1. Classification (NCBI taxonomy): domain Eukaryota; kingdom Viridiplantae; phylum Streptophyta; class Magnoliopsida; order Fabales; family Fabaceae; genus Pterocarpus; species Pterocarpus macrocarpus. The sequence goes on from CM062514.1 coordinate 54,444,410, forward strand.
GTAAATACTCATACTTGAATTCCTACGAATGCACACTGGGGTTTTTCTTAATTTCCTTTACTTGTCAAGCACATTCCAGAGTATGATCATCATGTCATACTCCATTGGAGTGTGATCGCCATGTCACATTAGGATGTGCTCATCATGCCATATTCCAGAATATGATCACCATGTCATACCCTATCGGGGTGTGATCGCTATGTCACACTCCTTAGGATGTACTTATCATACCATATTCCAAAGTATGATCGCTATGTCATACCCCATCGGGATGTGATCGCCATGTCATACTCCTTAGGATGTGCTTATCATGCCATATCCCAGAGTATGATCGCCATGTCAAACCCCATCGGGGTGTGATCGCCATGTCACAGTCCCTAGAAAAATGGGACCTTCATCATATCATTTAACTGCCTTCACAGGGAGGGATTCAATGTGCAACTGCCTCCAAGTGAAGGGACCCATATCTTTATCTTATTTAACTGCCTTCACAAGGAGGGATCTCATAACTGCCTTCAGGTGAAAGGATTCATATTTAATATATTCGTATCCTTTCTTTCTCATACATAATTATGCATAGGCATGCTGAATGCACTCATGCATATGCTTCATCGCTTACTTTCATATGTCCTTATATACGTGATTTCCACATACATATTCATAACATATAAGTGTTCATAACCTTTTTACAATTCTACCAAAAATTCAGCAGCATAACAGATCAGATCCGTTTTTCCGTGAATAGTGCCAAGGAACCAGTAAAACCAATCAAGCAAAAGCTTAACATAGAGTAGCAAACATATCACAATAATGTCAATCATGTAGGGATTAGACCCTTATATATCATAATAATGTCAATCATATAGGGATTGAACCCTTATGTTCAATTCTGTCCATTATATCCATTCTGCCTGGTTTTTAGAAATGAACCCTTAAATTCATTTTAGCTCATTTAGGCCTAAATTTTGAATATGTTGGAATGTTATGTGTCTATTTTCTAACCTCTTTAGTTCCACTTAATTTTGATAAATGTAGCTCAAGTTATTTAGGTTTTATCCTGGCCTACCCTGTAGTTGGCCAGAATTACACACTTAAAAGTAAAAATTCACTAAAAATCGAAAACAAGTTAAAATCATACTAAATTGGTCTCATATTAAACCTAACAGGACAAAATTTCATTTACCAAAATTTCCATTCCATTTGCCTTAGTAGGCTCAAGTTATAAGCCCCGAAATTTGACCTCCCTGAACTTCCCTGTTTTGGCCCGGTTTGGACATAGGGCAACTTTCTCGGACCACTGGGAGCAAACGGGATCTTATCTAACTTTGAAATTTTTATGAGATATTATCCTATGTGTAAGCTTTCTAAAATTTGGTTTCACTCAATTCCAACTAGTATAGGCCGAGTTTTGCCCTGAACAACCCAGTCTATCCAGAATCAAACTCAAAAACCTAGGTCGAACTTCCAAAATTCATATCTCACTCAATACTAAACGAATGACCTTATATGATATATGTATGGAAAGATCTGAATGTCTAGTTTCATATAAAAATAATTCCATTAAATTTAAATAGCTGTAGGCAGAGCCGTACACTCCACCGTATGAACTGCCAAGGGATTTTGGTTTTCTAGCTCCTCACATCTTCCTACTTTCATTCTTTTTCACTTCTTAATCGGTTTTAAACATTAAAACAGTCATCAAACCAGCCAATAATCATCATATACATCCAACACCACATCAAGAAATGAGAAAACAAAACCCCAATCAGCCACGCATAGCCCAAAGGAGACAAGAACAAAGTTGAATCTCTACCTCTTTGTATGTGATTTTGCTTGATTTTGGAGTTTAGACTATCAAAACCTTGTTGAGCTTGAAGGTTTGATGGAGTTGGGTGAGTGGAGAAGAGAAGAAGAGAGCTGGAGCAAGGAGAGAAGGTGGCGTAATCAGCTGAAGGGAGAAAGGAAGAAATGTGTTATAAAAGTGTTGATGAGGTAGTTGGATGTTTGCAACTTGATTGGTTGAGAGTTTGAGGCCAAATATTCAGCTAACTCTCTTCATTCTTGTGGCTTTTGTGGTGCCACATTTAGAGGTTAAATGGCCTTAAGTCATAGGGTTTAGGGCATGTAATTCTATTAGTTTGGTTCCGACAGTTTAAAATACCGAAATTCTACTGATTTCCTTTAAATCGGTAAAACGGTTTTGAAGAATTTTGTGAGGTTTTATATGTTTCTATCTTAATCCTAATTTCTCTAATTAACTTTTAATCAACTCCTAGTGAACCTCTAATTAACTTTTTAATTAATTCTACAAACTCAATAAAATTGAGTAAATCGATTAACAGTATACATTAAACGTTTTGCAAATTTAGGGCCTTCTGTTTTCTATTTTTCATGGCTAATGACATTTTCATAATTATGTGTAAGTCTAGGGGCATCCCATGTCATTTCACATATGGATACCTCCATGGCTCAATCAGCCGAGGTTTAGGTTTCTACGTTTTTGCTACGTGATTCTGCTTCATTTAAAACATTATTCTACTAATCCTTTGATACAGGGATCTAAATATCATTTCCTAAAAAGTTCAAGGGCAAGGCTATAAATAATAAAAGTTTGCCCAATGATGTTTTCATTATTTCCTATAACATTATATGGGGATGTTACACCCATTACATTTATACAATTCATATTACATCTGTGTGCCCAACGGAATGCCTTTAGAGATAAGCTACCCAAGAATTGATTCTTCAACATACCACAATCCTTGATATCCTATCATGTATCTAGAAACACCTAGAAAATGGGGTGAGATACTAATCTTAATAGGGAGTGGTGTTTCTAGGGGCCTGCTGAAACACCTGAAATCTTCCTAGCTATGTCATAGTCAGTAACACACATATAACATACATCAATGCAACACATCAAAATACAACACGGTATTCAACATAGCAATGCACATACTAATACATAACAAAGCAATGATATAACTCATAAAAGCCAAACAATACACCTAGCAAGTAATGCACATAACAAGCACTGGTCATGCTAATCAATCTTATAATGATGGCAAGCAACAAAATATCAAATAGCATGCACAATTAATTAGTTATTGTTAATCTTTCTTGCTATGTTCTATCCTCGTAGGTTCATTATATCACATCTAGATCTGTGAGAGCTTTTATCCTAGGGTGTCCCTTACCTGGCTCAGTGATCACATTGACGTCTTGATCCGTTACAAGGGGGTTAATTGCATCAACTCGACCATTACTACATATATGACCACATTGATATCCTAATCAGCTACAAGGCGGGGCATGTTGCATTATCACGACCACTACTGTAAACGTGACCACATTGACATCCTACTTGCTGCAAGGCGAGGCCTGTTGCATCACATAGTCTTTTATTATCTTTTCATACACAACACTTTCATATTCCATTTTTCATAATGCATATTCTCATGCCACATGCAATTTCACATAATGCCAGCAGTCACAGAACATGTCAATCTCATAATCATGCATGCATGTTCAATCAAAACACAATTCCAAGTAATTTTCATGCATAATATCCAATCTAATCGTCCATTAAGCATCATGTGATCACTAAATTCAACACTTTCAAGTAATATGAACAATAGAGCCAATCACTTTCAAAATCATACAATTAGGCATAAACTAATCCATGCACCAAACACATCACTTTACTAATAATATGTTCTTTCAAGCATACTAATTCCAAACATAACCTCCATCAAATCAAAACATTCTTATCCAATCAAAAACTACACATGGCCGGATTATACACTCTTGATGCTTAAACTGTTTTCTTTGAAAGTTCTTTAGCATTCATGTGTTCTTTCAAAATGAACATCTAGTTTTGTACCCAAAGATAACAACTCATGCTTCAAATGCATTTAGATCATAGCAATTAGCATCACCACACATACTTAAGGCATGTTCACATTCTAGTAAAATTCTAATTAAACTATTTTCATATCAAGTGCAATTCTAGCATCATGACCTCATATAAGTCTCATTGAAATCACACATTTTCATACAATTCCTAATCATGGCCATATTTGACTAGTGATGGTCACCATCATGCATTTTGTGTGTTCTTCAAGATTTGAGTCCTAACATGCCCTAATCTTTGTCCAATTACTACAATTTCACTCAATTCAAATGAAAGTCTAATTATGCTTTAATCTTTTCCCAAGGCCAAATGTCATGCATTTAGAATGACAAGAGAACTTTTCATTCAAAACATTAAGATCAACACCAAAAACCATGGTTAAATAATCATTTTCATATCAAGCCACGAAAAATTGTTTAATTCAAAATTTTATAAACTAAGCTTAATAGGAACTCCTCATGGCCAAATTGACACCCACCACATACCTAAATGAGATTTTGATCTTAATTAAGTTAACAACAAACCTATTCATGAAATCTTAATCTTAAGTACTTTCAAACACATTTTTGAATACTAGGAGCACAAAGTATCAAATTGAGAAATAAACTTCCTAATAAAGGAATCTAGGCTGATTTATACACATACACACTTGCCCACTAGGTTTTAAACTTAAACACTATCAAAATCTCTTTAGATCACTAGAAAACACAAAGGTTGAATCAAAAGAGTAAACTTCTTGAGGAAGTATTTTGGCCGAAAATCAAAGGTTCATGAACTCAAAAGATTTTGTTCTCAAACTTCTTCAAAATCATTCTAGAGCATCAACATCACAAGAACTCAATTAAAAGGTTAAACTTCTTGAGCAAGCAGTCATGGTTGAAATTACATACACATAGGAATATGAGTTTTTCTTGATCTTAGATACCTTTAGACTTTTCTTAGACACCAAAAACACAAGACATCAAATTAAGAAATAAGTTTTCATAGGTGAATAGCTTATGGTTGAATGCATCTCAACACACATGCACATGAAGTTTTGATTTCAAACACATTCAAACTTATCTTAGAACACTAGAAACACAAGATTTCAAATTAAAAGATCAATCACACAAAAGAAGCTCATACCGCCAATTGCACAACGTACATAGACATGAGAATTTCAAGCATTTGATTGTCACACATAATCAATCAAATCGTTAATAACATGAATTTCACATAATAAAACATATAATCAATCAATAATTCCCAGCCCCAACAATCGTCTTTGTATCACATGAATCAACAAGAAAACAACATAATCTAGCTCATTAAATAACAAACAATAAGCAAGGACGGTTTAAGAAGGTAAGAGGAAGAGAAAACCCCTACAATTCTTGGAAAGGATGCTAGGATGATGGTGATAAAGCCCCTTGTTAGAACTATCAAGGATCTCTGAAAGCTTATACTCTAATTCTCACAAGGTGTTTTACTTACTTGAATCTTTCTCTTCATGTTAGGAAAGATTAAGAGCACTCAAGAATATAGAGAATGAGATTTTTTGGTGAGAACTTCTCCTCCCCATGAGGTATGGACACAACTTGCGAAGGAAGTTGTCTTAGATTATTTTTATTTTTCTAATTTAAAGAATTGTGAAAATAAATCAATTTATGTTCTTGGATTACAAGATGCTGCCACTTGTCACCTAGAAAATTAGGAAGAATTTATTTTATAAACTAAAATTAATTAGTATTCCTTTTTAATTTTGTTTCATGCTACTAGACTTAGAAATTAATAAAATCTAGTTCCAATTTTATCGGATGTCCCTGAAGAGACATAAAATCTAGTTAATTAGACCCAATGACCCATTTGGGTTTCTAAACTGTATTTGTATTTGGGTTTGGCCCAATAAAAATTATGGGCCTACATTGATGTCTCATTATGTATTAAATTTTTATGGCGCTAGTTTTAATGATTTATCAATTAAATTATTATTGTTTAATTATTTAATCCTTAAATTAACTACTAATTCACCTAACAAATATAAATTGATTTTTTTATATATGTACTTTGGGGCTAATAATTAATTACAATTTTTCTAAACTTTTGGACCAATTACCATATTTAGAAGAAAACTAAACTGGGTCTTTATACACTAAGTTCATACTATTTATAAAAATTGGAAACAAGATTTAATTCCATCTCCTTGCTCTCCAAGGAGTTGCTTGGTGGCGCCACTTGGCATAATGAGTAGTTAAACTTGCTTCGTATTTTAAGGTATTAAAATGATATTAATCTAATTTAAGTAATTTAACATGTATAAAATTAATTAATTTTAATTAATTTTTCTTGTTACAAGAATTGGGCTTAAGGCCTATTTTATTTTCTAAAGCTCATTTAGGCTTAGCCCAAATAAATTTTGTGAGCCCAAATTGGTAACCCACTTTTTCTTAAATCCTTATAGTATTAATTTTCATATTTTCTTAATTAAATTATTAATTCTTAATTACATAAGCCTTTTCTTAATTACTCAATCACCTAAATAAATTCTAAAATAACTATATTTCATTTTTATATTTTTAGGTTGAGTCTAATGATCAATTGTGATTTTATTGTAATTCCTCTAGATTTCTTTCTATGTTTTTGGATGCTTTTACTGCTAATAGGCTTAAAGCATCAGTTAATTTTATAATTACTATATGTACTTCCTTTTACCATAATATTACTGTCATGACTCTAACTACATGTGATGCTTTAGTCTTGAATTCAAAAAGAAGAATTCAATCAGAATGATGACTCAAGCTTTTGATCATATTTGAATGTGAAAAGCCAGGATAGTTTTGGAACATAGGATGATTTTGTAACACCTCACTATGCCATGTTGCCACAATTCAATGAAGCAGGAAAGCCAAAAGCCATGCTCACACAAAAACGCCATTGTTTCAACCTTGAAACCAACCCTTAGTCATTTTCTTTAAACACCGAACCTTTTCACTCACTCTAAAACTCTTTTCTCTTCCAAGTTATTGAACCCCAAAACACTGTTCATACAGTTCATTTTCATTCCCTAGTTTCAAACTTTCAAACATCTTGCCCTCATCATCATCATCATCTACCCAAACACATTCCCTTCTTCTTTCAAGCTTCAACATTTGCATTCTATAATGGCAAACAAGAGCAATCAAAGTGTTCCTTACATCTTTGAGGATGAAAAGATGCAAGCAAACTTTAAACATAATTTCTTTTGAAGGCCTATTGCTAGAGAGAGAAGTTTCTATCTGGAAAATTTTACTACCCTTCCCGAAGTTTTTGATGCTTTTGAGTTTCAAGGGTGGAACGACTTCTTGAGAATCTCAGAAGACATCTACACAGGGTTGATTCCTACTTTCTACAACACCCTGGTACCTTCTAACTAAGACAACACCTCTCTCTAAAGCATTATTAGATGCTTTGAGTTGCAAGTCCTACCCTCTGATATCGCCTTGATTACCAACACACCAAATGACAATATTCTGTGCCAAGTTGGAGAAAGGTGGTGGGAAGAACTCGACACTACAAAGGAAGAGGTTACTGAAAAGAAGTATGCATGTAAGAGATTTTCAAACCTCTCACTTGCCGATTCCTGTTAAGGCTATATTTTCAGTGGTCCAACATACTGTACTACCCGGAGTGGTAACACAAATGTCATGACAGAGGTGGATCAGATGGTGATGTTTTACCTCATGACAAGGAGAATAATCAACTTGGTAAAGTTGATTCTGGACTTCATCCTGGCTGCTATGAATCCTGAGTGGAGAACGCATACCACCCTTCCATATGGCATGTTTCTCACTCAGGTGTTTAACTGCCATTGGATGGGCATAGGGTTGATACCAAAAGGCTAACGGCCATAATGAATACCTTTTCAGTATTGGGACTGAAGCCCTAAGCCAAAGAAAAGGAGAAGGAAAATAAGAAGAAAAATTCTTTTATCAAGGAGACAAGTTCAAAGGAGGAGAAATCCAAGCCTTATGGAGAAGGCAAGAAGAAGAAAAGAAAAGAAAAAAGCCTCTCACTAATTCCTGAGGAAAAAAGAACTAGCAAGAGAAGAGTTATGAAATTTCTTGAAGAGTCCTCTTCATCCTCTAGGGTTGAAGATAAGGTCTTTACAATTGGTGCCAAACCCATTAACTTGGTTGAACCTATTGCCTGAATTGCTTCTCGAGTTGAAAGACCAGCTCATAAGGGAATTATAATGAGGGAACCCATCCCCTAAGAACAACCTACCCAAGAAGAGGTCCCAAAAGGAAAAAGGGAAGAAGAAATTGAAGAAAGCCCCTGCTATTCCTTCTTAAGATTCTACACCTTTTCCCCTGAGAAGAACATGAAGGGAAGTAGAGGATAATAAGTTAAGAAAAGAGAGGCATTCAAAGATAGAGAAATTTGGCTACAGGAGTTGGAGCATCCGAACCTAGAAGCTTTTCTATTTCTCAGGAGGTAAAATAATAGTTTGTGGTGGTTGAGGAGGCAAACCTTCCTTCTAAGATGAGAAAGGTAGTTGTGCCCTCTGTGCAACAAGCTGAGCAAGTGGGACAAGTTGCAACTCAACCTCCAAACCTGCCATTAGTCTCTACTGGTACAGAAAGAACCATGGCTGAGAGAGCTGAGACTACAACTGAGGCTACTACACTAGAAATGATTGAAAAAGAAAGGCTCTAGCCTTGGTGACATAAGCTCAAGCTAATGGTGTCCTTACACTTGAGGTTGCACTAATCTCCACTTCAATGTTGAAGCCATCCTCTACCACTGCATCCCAAGACATCTCTACCACCCTAACTACTGCTAAGACTCTTCTGTTGTTGACTTCTGGCCCAAGATTTGATAGAATAGTAGCTGAAGCTGGCTTTGAATCTACAAAGTCTTTAGCTGGTCACACTAAAAAGCTACTATCTAAAGAACCATCTACTGCAAATGTCTTCCCAAATGTTACTAAAGTACAGATGGATTTCATTCTGACTAGCCAATAGACTATCATGGCCTATTAGCATGAACTTCAAGCTGATCAACATGCACTGGAAAGAAGAATGGACAGGATGGAGAATCTGCTACTGCAAATGCTAAAGGCTATTTGAAAGGAAATTCGAAAGGCAATTAGTGATGGTCTTCTATGATTCGTACTTATCTTTTGATGATGACAAAAGGAGGAAAAGAATAGAGAAAAGCTTAGTTGAGGGGGAACTGATTGAGGGGGAGTTGGAGCTACTGCAAATTCATCTCATACATTCATACATAAGATATTTATATTCTTTTTACATTATAAGAAAAATTTTAATTTCGTTGGCTACATTTATATCATTTTAGAACATTTTATTTTATCTAGTTATTTGCTCTAATATTATTTTTTTTTTATCATGACTCTTTGTTATTATTGTTTTGCTATGATATTACACTTTGATAGTATAATCATTCTGCTTTGATATCTTATGCAAATTTATGCTCTGATACTCTTATGCTTTGATACTTATCTTAGAATAGTTTACATTTTGCTCTGATGTTTATCATTGGATTTTTCAACTATAAGGATTGATTTGATATCTTTGTTTTGATAATTTAATGCTTTAATATATGTTTTTGCACATTCTACTCTAATAATTATCTTAATTGTGTTGATCGTTCTATTGCTTTGATTATGCAAATTCTGTGAAGTTACAATTCTCATTTATATAACATTTCTAATTGCTTTGATTATTTCTTATTACTCTGATTATACATATATTTGGCTTTGATTATTATAATTCTTATATGTTATAGTCCCTTTATACTTCACTTTTTGCTCTAATTAATCATGAACCTTTTGCACTATTGAGAAGTGATGAATTGACTCATCTTGCTTTGATTTTAAAAATATTCAAAATTTTTATGGTTAATAACTTTTGACTAAGTATTTGCTCTAATTAACATGATCTTCTGTTATCAACTTCAGAAAGAATAATTACAAATTAGAAAAATTGAAACTAACAACAAAAACATATGTTCATGTGCTTACAATTCTTTTTATAAAATAAAAGCTTTTCTTTAGTATTGGTTTGCCATCATAAAAAAAGGGAAGACTATAAGCTCCAATGCCCTTTAGTAGCCACAAGGTGGTCTAAGCTTTATCGAGCTAAGGGTTTTGATGAACAACAAATCAATTCTTAATACAATCTTTTGTGTAGAACTAACAGTTTGTTTGAAGTATTTATTTCCATTTGCACTAGATCATGCAAGACGCACAAGGATGAGAATTTATGATCTCTCTCTCAAGAAGCATATTAAAAGAATCAGAAGGATGTAATTATTTAGTTAGAAGGAAATCAAGCCATCAAAAGGATAACAAGCACTTTAGAAGGATGAACTATCCAAAAAGCTTTATTTAGAAGGATGAACTCAAAAAGTTGATTTACATGAAGAATTTCACTCTCAAAGCTTCTTTTGCATGATTCATGGATCGTTCCTAAATGTCAAACTTGACAAGACAAGATTCAAAGGAAGTGCTAACAAGTCTGAAAAGTTAGTGGACTCAACGACTAGTTTTCTTCTTTGGTGACATTCCTACTTATTGAGAAAAAAAGCAACCTACTTCTCTTTCTAATCTTAGGCTAGTAGATCAAAAAGCTCTGGGCTCAAGGTCTAAAAGTCTCAACGGCTAGATTTTGAAGCCTATATAAACCTGGAAGATGATGAAGAAGAAGTGAGTCAATTAAAAACTTTGTGCATTTGAATATTTATCAAGTCTTCATCTTTCTTAACCTTTTGAACATTCAAAAAGTTACTCATTGTAACTTCTTGAAAAGAAATCTTCTCATTTGCTTTGTATTATTCAATATCCTCTTACTGAGAGTATTGAGAAGTCACTGCACATTATACTTAAGCATTTTATAAACCTTCAAGTGATTTAGTGTGGGTGTTAATCTAAACACAAACCTTTCAATCTATTATTATAACTTGACTAGGTAGTGGTCTTTCTAAACTTGGAGAGGCTAGGATAAAACACTACTCATTGTTAGCTTGGAAAGGCTTTGTAAAAACTGCTTGTTTGGTCAGCTTGGAGAGGCTAGGAAGAACTACTCAGTTGTAAAAGCTTGGAGAATCTTGGACAAGGAATACTCTGTTTATAAAAATCTCAACAAGTTGTTGGGGATTGAATGTAGGCAAGTTGTTGGCCGAATCAGTATAAAATCTCCTTGTGTGATTTTCTATCCTTATTTTCTTTATAGTTTTTCATAGTCTATTTATCTTTCTATGTGCTTATTTATTTGTTGCCTAGCAAAGTTATTGTGAAAATGATAGCTTATGTTTCTAACTCAAAACACTTCTACATTCAAAGACCACAAACTTGAGAAAGTTGTTTAAAAAATTTTCAGGAATGAAAAAGTTTTTAAGAAGCATAATTCAATCCCCCTTCTCATGCTACTTCTTCCTACAACTTGACCATAGCTTCTTGGATCTTTTCCATTACTCATAAAGTGTCTCTCCTTACATCTAACATATACCACATATATCTTTTCACATTGTAGTAGCACTAGATTTAAGAAAGAATTTATGAAGAAAGAGCATTTTCATATCAATCCATCTTGTGACAAAACTAGAAGAAAGATGACAAAGCCATTCCATGGCATGAGAAACTGAAGGCTATCTGTAACACCCTAATAAACTCATACTACGCTTAAGTCGTATTACGACGTTTTATTAGTTGTTACTTATGCTCGTGGAAAATTAAACTTCACTTGAAATTAAATTACGCGGGAAAATACGATAAATTTTTTTTTTTTTTTGAAATACGTCGTCACTTTTGGAAAGTAAAGCCTTGCGCAAGAAGATAGCAATAAACGAGCGTATCGCAAAGATTTCAGTATAAATTGAAGAAACAAGGGATAAATCAAAATACCATGCATTCAAATTACTACAACAACTATATAAATATAATTAGTCTCATAATATCCAACAAATACATAAAAAGGGAACTCATGGTCATGCCATGGCCCCAAAATCAAAGGTACACAAGTCTGACAAGGTCCGATACAAAATGAAATACAAAAGATAAGGAGCAATAATGTAATAGGCCCAATGACATAGGTCAAGCTTCTCGCCCCTTCCACGCCTCTTCAATCTGATGGACTCAGGTTCTCGAGTGCCTGGTCCCCCTCGCTCCTCGGCCTCGGGGAATATGAGGAGTATGGATAATACGAGGGTGCCTGCTGTTCACCTCAACGCGACGGATGAGACTACAGGAGTATAGTCATGATCGAAGAACATTCCTCTGAGGGATCCTCCTCGACGCCGCGGCAGTGATACTCAGGAGCGGCCTGGTTGCCACGCCTCAGGAGTGTCGCCGCCGAACTTACATCGATCACGCGTGGACTCTAGCGTGGCACCTGCCCTGGGCCACAGGTAGACCCGGAGACATTGGCTCCATCTCGATTTTTGGCAATGGCTCAGGTGGGAAATCCCAAGGACCTAGCAGCGGTCCAAGGTGAGCCGATGAAACATCTACACAGGGCCGACAGATGGGACTCGCTCCTCTTGCTCAATAATTCGACCGCATAAAAATATGTGCGGACTATTGTGGTGGCCGCCGCCACAATAGCTGAGTATCCCCATCGTAAGCCCACCACATGGAGGTCCATGCTCCACCTTACCGGATGTGCCATGAGTATCCGTGATGAGACTAAAACAACCAGGTGAAAAATAAGATTTCTCAGAGGACTCGAATTCCCCATAAGTGTCATCGCTATTGTCCTAAATGCACTTTGGTTTTATTAATGAAAATAATGAAGATGCATAAGGTTCGATTCTTGGATTTTAAATCACGAATATCCTAAGCTGATTCAATTTAGGGTATCCTCTAATCATTTACACTATCATATACCTCGAACACAAATATAATTACATAAACATGCATGTTCAAGCTTATAAGATTCTCTTAACTTCTTCCCTTTCTAGTGGTTTTGGACCAAGTCCCTTTTTTTTTCTTAACTTGACTTTATCTTTCACCCACTAAACATAAGTGGTAATGAGATCATACCGCGTGGTCAGCCGCCACCATAGAATTTCTGCATTTACACTAGCTGGTCATGCCATACCTCATGTAAGACTCCTATCCTCATACTCACACCTGTCATGCCATGCCTCACATGTGAGTCGTGGGTGAGGGGTGCTTAAATTAGGTCACCTTCCCTTTTGAAGGATCACTTACTTGAATTACATTTCTTCTTATGAAAGCTTATGATGCAAATCATTTCTAAGTCCATAATTTTTGCAGAATTTCGGCAGCATAACGGCTAGACCGAAGCTTCCCAAAATTTTGCCAAACAGAGAAATCCAATATCACATATCATCATCATAATCATCATCATCATATCATATTCTCATCATCATATCATATCATCATAGCATCATGCTTGCACATAAACATAAGCATATTCTCAAGCAACAATTTATGAGCTTAGCTTAATAAATTTGGTGCAAGCTTTTAATTGAGATTTGCCTCAGGTAAACTTCTTTATTGGGCATAGTCAATAATTTCATCTATTATCCTTTTTGAAACTTTTAAGTTGAATTATGAAGGTTTTTCCAATGCTTAATATAGGGGTATTAGTGTTTTAGAGCTTATTTCTCCTTATTTCTTAACTTTTACCATAACCAGTTTTTACTTTTACAGTGGGGCAGTAACTTTGAAAATTCACCATAATTTCATCTTTTACTCTTTTATTTCGAATTTTTGTGTGATGTACTTCTCTGAGTCTATTTTTAAACAAAACAAACCCCACTTAAAAATTCATTTTGTAGCTTGAGTTATGCACATTTTATTCTGACTGTTCAGGATTGAAAGTTCACCTCGGGTTAGTGGCTTGCCCACTTCACTGGGAGTTCCTCACATGGAATCTGACAAAACTGTTTTATGGAAGTGTTCCTCTATGTCTTAACTTTCTAAAAAACTTGGTCCCACTCAAAAATGTTATGTATAACTTGAGTTATGCATGTTTTATTACCCACTGCCCGGACAGAAACCCATCCAGGAATAGCAAACTTTGAAAATTCATATCTCTCTCGTTTTAAGGCCAAATCTCACATATTTTATATGTATGAAAATCTCTTTGAGTCTATTTTCACAAAAAATTAGTTTCATTGTATTTTGAGTTTTGTGGAGTGAGTTATACTGTATGCTTTACAGACTGCCGGAATTCCAGATTTACTAGTTTTTATGTTTTACATGTTAAACTTATGGAGATGTTGTTATACCACTTCAAGTCACCATTTTCATGTTTTATCTCACCATCATATTCAATATTTTAGTTATCAAATCAGTACTTTAAAACAAAATAAAGCAAGATACATAAAAAAACCATCATATCACAAAATTTCATTTCAAAACAACATTTTCATCAAGGCAAGAAAACTCATAGAATAAGATATGGTCATGAGACCTTGAAGCAAGCTTCAAAACCACCTAGCTATGAAGAGCTTAGGGGTTCTAGAGCTTGAAAAATACATGGAGAAGAAGGGTAAGAGTCACTACCAAATGTTTTTCTCTTGAAAGCTTGAAGGATGAAGATGGTTGGAGATGGTCTCCTTCTCCTTGAGCTTGATATTGGGGCTTGTGTATGAAGAGTTTCTCCATCGACCAAAAATGGTAGTCCTAAGGGATTGTGAGTGTGGTGATGGAGATGAGGTAGGGAAGTAGTAAGAAGGTTGGAAGAAGAATAAGAAAGATGGGGAGAACAAAAGAGTAGGATGAGACTTGGAGAGAGGAGAGAGCTTTTTGGTGTTTTAGTGAGAGGAATGAAAAATGAAATGAGGGGGGAGAGAGGGGGCTGAAGTGGAGCAAAAATGGGGGAGAAGAATGATGTGATTTTGCTTCTTATAGCAAGCAATAGAGTGGAAAAACCTTGGGGCAAAAAGAGGGAGCTATGCTTCTTTGAGTCTTAGACTTTGACAGGCCAGTGTTTCTTTTCAAGTGGTTAAAAGCATGATCTATCCTAGGATTGGCATTGGATGATTGTGATCACTCCAAATGTCACAATCTTGATGGAGGAGAGTAGATCTTTTGTCATGACTCAAGGAATCTACTAATATAGACTCTTGATCTAGTGGTGTATAATGAGAAGGCAAATGGATGGTTGGATATGGCTCTTGCTTTGACCAAACTTTCAAACAATAATTAAAGGGGAGTTTCTAAACTTTTACGATTGTTATAATTATCTAAATGCTAATTAATTTGGTTAGTTCAATTATATCTTAACACATTTTTATCGAAAAGGAGTTTTCCTCATTAATTATGTGAAGAAGGTGTGAGGATTAATTTTTCATGTGATTAGGGTGTGATGCTTGCCATTCTCTTAGTTAATGAGGTTAGGTTACTTTGATTTTATATTTCTAAGTCATGAATTTATAAGGATTGGGCAATTAGGCTTTTAATTATAACTTTTAATGCATTATGTCTCAATTGGTGACTTGCCTTTAATTTACTAAGCCCTTGCTCTCGAGATTAACCGATTAGTTCTTAATTAATCGGTAACCCCTCTAATTAGCCGAAAACATCGAGCTAATTAACTTAGGTGAAAATAGGGATGTTACACTATCAACTTGACATGATTTGCATGAATTCACTATGGCTTCATAGTTGTGCATACTACATGAAACTTCTTGAGATACTTGTAAGGATACTCACCAACGAAACCAAGAAATATAGGAAAAAAATGGACTAATCCAAGTTTAAGTTCAAATTCAGCATCTAAATCAGGATATTGATACAAAATACTTAATTTGTGACATCAGGAGTAGCCAATCCCTTTAGAGTCCTCTTATTTATATTGTTAGCCTAATCAACAAAAATAGAGCAATTAAACAACTTGGTCCTAGTCTTCTTAAACAATCTTGAAGTCTTATCTATTACAAGGTCAAGCTCAAGCAAATTCAGATCAATGGAAGATCTAGTAATGTAATGTAAGAGCCTATCTAAATAGGATGCAAAAACACAAACAACTACAAAACTCACTCAAAATAAATCTGATTAGCATATCTAGTTTTAAGAAATGCAAGACAACTGCAAAATGAAAACTAAATCTAAGTGGAACCAAAGAGTTTAATAAAAAAAGCTTAAAATTCGAAAAAGTGCTCTCAACATTGAACTTTGGCCAACATGGTCCTCACTCTATCATAGTGAGTTTTGCTCTACATACCGCAAATGGCCTAAACTGCATCGAGAATGACTAAAACAAAAAAACAGATGTTATGGGCTAGTCAAGGTCTTTATACAATGAAATAGCACCTAATGATCATTAACAATAACACCAAACTTTTATTCAAATGTCAAGCTCACTTAAATTACAAAATTGATTTGATAGTAATTTGTAATGTGCAAACCAAGTTGTCTCTTAAGGATCAAGGTGAAATTCAATCAATATCAAGGTAATACAAAGGGGGATTAACGAAAAAAAAGAACAAGTGAACAATCTATGTTAATTAAAACTAAGAATTAAGTGCAATCAATCCCAGGATCCATTAGAAACTACTACGTTCATCTATCATAGACTATAACAATTGCATCAAATATCATAACATGTGGTTAGCTTGAATTAAACATAAATCATTCCATCCAATTCAACATTCACACTAAGAAATCTCCTAGAATTCAACTAACAATTGATCTAGTAGATCTATATTCGCAAAAACCTAATTATATAACCATGCTAGCTTAAAGAACAAGAATGCATTAACATTGGAATCAAATGTGAAACTGTAACACCCTAATAGTTTTATTCTATGCTTAAGTCATATTGTGGAATTACTAGTTGTTACTTTTGCTCGCGGAACTAACATCACCTTTTTAAAATTACTTTTTAATGAATATAGGGGTAATTTTTTTTTTTGAACAATAGCGACTAAATTATTTTTGAAATCGAGAGCCATGAGTGCATTATGAACATGTAATACAAATATCGCTATCTCATTCATACATCGCATTTAACATAAATAGAAGCAATGAGAATAACCACAATCTTAGATAAAGATAACATTCATTACATAGTCAGCCCATAGTTAATATAATAGTAATAATAGTCGTAGTCATATACAAAGATAATAATGGGTTCGATACCTACTGTCGGCCCTACAAAATACCCTAACGAAATACATGATAAAAGGAAATACATGAGAAATCCTAATACGCCGATACATGCCGAATGAAAATAATAACCTTTGCTACAACCAAAAAAGGGCTATCCTTATGCTCAGCTCTGCATGCAAATCAACACCTCACTCATCTGGCGAGAGGTAGTCGTTCTCGAATCCTCTGAGAAAAACATCACCACTTCCTCCTCCTCAAGCACGGCCATGCCCACGAGGCACGATACGAGTATGAATGAACCCGCGACCATGAACCGAGGGTAAAGTGTGACGAGGGGCTGCTAAAGAAGAAGACGAATCGGACGACGGGCAAATCACGGACGGGAAGGAAGGCTCAGGAGGGTCTATCTCCACTTGGTAGCTCGAATAGGACGGTTTCGAAGGATCGGAATCCAACAAAATTGTCGATGTCAGGCGGGTGCCCAAGTCGAAATCTCCATCAGTGGGGTACCTCAGAGGATGGAAATGCGGGCGAACGTCATCCATAGTGATGTCCTCGAACGGCTAATGAGGGCGAAAAAACAGACTCATCACGGGTGCACAAAACTGGTGGTTATGGAACATGTAGACATGCATCGCTGTTTGAGCAGTCATCACGGATGCATTTAGCACCAGGTCAAAGTGTCAATGCATCACTAGGAACTCAACGAAAATCACCACCGTGCCCAATGCCGACATCCTCTGAAAATGACACAGAAACATAGGAGTAAGAAATACCAAAATTTCTCAGTAGGATCGTGACTAAACAAACACAGTGTCATCGTCATCGTCCCAGCCACTTCGGGTTTAATATAAAAACAGTGGACAGATATTGGTTCAATTTTAATAATTTCAAAAAATGTAAATCTTGAAGCGGGTTACTTTTAACTTTATCATCATATCCATAGTGTCACACATAGGCATACATGCTAATATACATAATAAACATTCATGATTCACATAAGGAATATAATAACATGCATGACTATGCAACTCATCAACTTGACTATGGTCCTGCTTTGACTTTCATTTTTAGTATATGCTTAACATTCTTTTACTTTTTCTTTGAAATAGACTGCTTTTGGACATGAGCTCATTCCATGACCGTCGTCACGCAATACTAAACCAAATCAGACTAAGCCGATATTGGTTACCCCTAAGTTGGAGGGTCTTCCATATCACCCTTGCCTCCCTCATAGAGGTTCCTTGTGGATCACCATCTTTCACTTCCCGGAAGTGATTGAGAGGTCATATCCCATGGTTTCTTTTCTTATCATTATACTTTACATGTATAGTACTTCTTTGACTAGACATATGCAATGATATGACTAAATCCATAATTTTGATAGAAATCCGGCAACATAACGACTAGACTGGAGCTTCCCCAAAATGCCAATCATAAACTTTCAACTAACAGTTCCTCATATCTATATCATATTATGACACTCATCATTTAATCATTAGAAAAAGTTCAATCAAACTCATCACTTATCATGCCAAATGGCTTCACACATTCATACCCTAAAGGAGTTTATAGTTGTGCTATTTTTTATGAAGAATATTATGAATCATCATATGATTTCTCGTGGTTACCCATGAGAGAATCACATAATTAATATATGTGTACATGGTCTTTTATTTACTTAGCTCTCATATGAAATTATTCTTTACCTTAGTTCAGGTCTTATGGAACACTTATTCAAATTAATTAAGTTAAATGATTGTTTCCTTTCCTTGAGATAGTGCCCTTAGTAATTCCTAGGTTCATTGTATGATCAAAGGCCCTAATCATACTTCTGTTCCCAAGGAGTTCGAAATTTCTCTAATCCTTAGGTCATGACAACATATAACCATATTCATGAACCCAACAACACCATGATCACTAATCACCACGAGTGATTTTTAACTTATTCAACTTACAAAGTTTCAAGCTTTCATTATTAACATATCAAGGTTTTACCTTAAACATTCTTAAAGTTATCATTCTTTATAAAGTAGTCGTAAAGTTTTATTCTTTATGAAAGTAAGTGTCTCTAAAATTAAGCTCTAATCTTAAAAATTAGATCTTTATGTAATAATGATACAAGCTATTAGTTTTTTAACTAAAAAATCTTGTTTTTTATAAAAGTTGACTCATTTAATTATTCTAAGACCATCAAGATCTCAACTTTATGACTTAAAGTTGTCTCTACATTAAAAAGGTTCCTACTTTATCAACTAGTGATATGAAATATTAACTTTAAGGTTGAAAAGTCTTGATCTTTATAAAAGTTAACACCTTTTAGCATTGTTTTGGTTTAAGATCTAAACTTTATGAATTAAATATTACAAAACAACACTTTTATGACTTAAAGGTCTCATTCTTGATTAAAGTTTGAAACTTTATGAAAGGTCTTGTCTTTAAAGTTTGATTTCTAAGACATAAAGTGACAAGATATTATTTTATAATTCAAAAAGGCTTGTTATTTTAAAAATTTTAGACTTTTACATGTATTCTTGTCTTTAAAACAAAACAAAAGAAGACTTTATGATGGCACTAAAACTTGCACCACTTTTTGTGTATCAAGAAGCAAACTTTTTGAAGCTTTAAGCATTAAGAATGTTTGTAGTCATGTCAAATCAATAGAAAATGATAAAGAAGACAACTTTCAACTCAATACAACCAAGAACATGAAGATCTCATGCATCAAGAGTTAAAAATGGGAACTTTAAAGCATTTAGAGTGAGAAACTTTCAAGGGTCAAGAACACTTGGGAAGAAGAGCATGGACATACTTTACTAAGAATGAAAACACCAAGAACACTTTAAGAAGAAGATGAACATGTTTTGCCAAAAATGGAAACATCAAGAACACTTTAAGAAGAACATGAACATAGTTTACCAAAAATGGAAATATCAAGAACACTTTAAGGAAACATCAAGAACACTTTAAGAGAAACATCAAGAACACTTTAAGGAAACATCAAGAACACTTTAAGAAGAAGATGAACATGTTTTGCCAAAAATGGAAATATCAAGAACACTTTAAGAAGAACATAAACATATTTCACCAAAAATAGGAGCATCAAGAGCACTTTAAGAAGAACATAAACATATTTTGCCAAAAATAGAAACTTTTGCTCTTGAAGAGCATGAAGGATTTTCTCAAGTTTTCACTTAGAGATCTTGGTCATGAAAGAACCAAGCTCCAAGCTTTCTTGAGCAAACAAAATGAAAAAGATGAAGATCACTACCTCCTTATCAAAATGGCGCTACAATAAGGAAAGAGAAGAAGATGATGATGGCTCCTCTTGGTGATGATGGCTCCTCTTGGTGATGATGGTGGTGGTCTTGCAAGGAAGAAGGAGAAGCTTTTGAGATCTTGTGAAAATGGAGGTTGTAGTGTTTCGATCTTGCCTCCAAAGACCCAAAGATGAGGTCCTTGAAAGGCTAAGTGAGAGGTTTTGGGTGGTGGTGGTGAAGAAAGGAAGAAGAAGATGAAGAAAAAGATGAGAGAATTTTAGAGAGAAATTAGAGGAGCAGGAACTTAGAGAGAGAATAGAAGTTGAAAAATGAAAAGTGAATGTGTGTGTTTGTGTGTTGTTGGCTGTAAGTCTCATGTAGGTAGGGGAGAAGATATTTTCTTAATTTTGTGTTAATTAAGGTTTAGGGAACAAATTGGATGATGGGGGAATAAAGCATGTACAATCTCTTACAAAAAGTAACCTTGTCTTATACTTTATGCTTTAATGACATTATTTTTTATTTTATTGTTTAGTTGACTAAATTTGAATTTAATCATGTGATTAAGTGTTCATGCAATTTAATTAAGATGATTAAGCAAGGATTAGTGATTAACACAAAAGAACATGATTAACAAAAATTAATCCTGTGATTAAGCTTAATTAACCTTAATTAAACTCGATTAACCTAATTAAGGGTGATTAGTGCTTAATTAAGCTATAAAGGCTTTGACTTGCTTAATTAGAGATTATCTCATCTCAATTAAGCATTCTCTTGACTTTTCTCATCCGAGTTAACTCATAAACTCTTTGTTAAGCCCTTAATTAAGCCTTAATCTCATAATTTCTTATTAAGTGCCAAATTACTCAGGGGTACTGAGGTAATTTAATATGACAAGAAATTGAGAATGTTATAGAAACTAATATCTTCAATTTCATATGATCAACTATGAATAGATCAATCATTTAACCGAATCTAATCATAATTTCAATCAAAATTTTGGAATCAATGATCATTGTAACATCCCAAAGAAAAGTGCATCTGATTAGCCCTGTTAATTGATTTATTTCATTGCATTAGAAATAGTGTTGAGATGTGAATGTTAGGGTTAGGAACATTTAAATTTCTATGTAGAAAATTTTATAAAGACCATTAGCAATGTCTTGCTCATTTAAGAAGAATCGGTGTAATTTTGGTATTGTGTAACACAAGACCCGAACCGGTAGGAATTTATACTGCATGATAATATGAATACTAGTTTAAAAACCCTAAATTTTGCTGCTAGGAACTAGCCATTTACTCTTGTTTGTTGGCCAAATCATGGCCATCCATTTGAAAGCTCAACCAAAATTAAAATACCATAGAAATCTACCAATCACACTCTTTTCTCTTCTTTCCAACTTTGTCCACAAATCATCAAATTCTTCCTCCCTTGTCCTAGCAAAAATTTGGCCAGCCTACAACATCCCACACTCTCCATTTCTTTCTTTCATTTCATTCCTTTCTCTATTCTCTTCAT
Organism: Pterocarpus macrocarpus; assembly: GCA_031439585.1. Lineage (NCBI taxonomy): Eukaryota > Viridiplantae > Streptophyta > Magnoliopsida > Fabales > Fabaceae > Pterocarpus > Pterocarpus macrocarpus. Next base: position 54,466,165 of record CM062514.1, read on the forward strand.
CTCTACCTAGGCTTCTAAGTGTGTCTTACTTCCTTTCTCTCAAAATTTCCACTCTTTCTTTGTATTTTATCAAGAACTCTCAAGATAACCTCACAAACCTCCCCTCTTTAGATCATTTAAGCTCAGCCCCTCCAAGAGCAAAAAGAGATTTACCACTATTTCAAGGTTTTAGTGAAGTAGAACCACCAAAGATTCAAGTAAAAGAGCTCAAACTTTGGATTTGAGGTAGGATTTTCTTAGATTGTTTGATTTCTCTAATTTAGGTGCCTATTAGGTTTTCTTATGTCACATTTTAATTGATGATATTTGATGTTAATATGGCTTGCTTTGAGTGATTTAAGGTAGAAATTATTAGTTTGGTTTGATTATTTGATCAAAATACCAAAAGAACACTCAAACAAAAAAGCCAAGAGAATACCCTAGGGCGGCAGTCTGTACAGCAAAAGTACGACTCCATCCTTAGGCATCAAAATTGAGTGGAACTAATTTTATATGAAACTAGACTTCAAGAACTTTCTAACCATATAAATTATAGGTTCATTGGATTTAAAATAAGAGAGTTATGAATTGTTGAAATAGACTATTAAGTTTCATTCACAACCCTAACCAGTGTGCGTTGAGAAGGGAATAATTCACCCTATACAACTTCAAATTGAGTGCAATTAATTCTGTTAGCAAGCTAACATATAGATGATCACACTATAAAAATTTCAGATTCATATCTAAAGTATATTGCTCCCAGTAATTTTCTAAAGTTACCCTATATCCTGTTCAGGTTAGGACAGGGCAATACAAGATAGCTTACTCTACGAGCTCATAACTTGCACCTACCTAATTAGAATGAAACCTATTGGGATTAAAAGATAATTCAATTAACAACAGATTGATATAAAATTCGTACAAAAATGATAAGAATTAGAATTTTACTGATTTTCTAAAAATTAGGTGCTCAAGTTTGTCTCAAAATAGGACAGCTTTGGGTAAAGCCTTAATAACTCAAATTATATACCTCAAAACTTAATGGGACTAAAGAGATTTAAAAATAGACTAATAAGACTACAACATATTAAAATTTCAAATCAAAACAAATTACAATAAAATTTTGGTGCAATTTATAAAAACAGGGCATAATTGGAGAATTTAAGGTGAATTGCCAATTTTAAGGGTTAGAAACCCTATTAGTCATAAAGAGCCAATAGCTAAACTTTTGAGCTAATTCCTTCTTATATTAATGTAATATTGATATGTAAATATAATGCTTCTGTTTATGTGACTGGTTGATTGAAATGATAATGCCTATAGATTAGGAAATGTCCTGTTTTCAGCCGTTTATATGCGAAATTACAGTAGAAATATGTGAATGCTTTGCTATGGATGTTTATATGTTATGGTCATGATAATCATGCATGCAAGAAATGTTTGAAAGTGAAACATGAGGCATATGCATAAGTACATATAGCATGCTCATGCATGATTATGTCCAAGGAATATAAGAGATGATAAGAACTTGCAAAGGAACATACCGAGCCTCCACCTCGCAGCGGGGCAGTACTGTTTAAGACTTGGGCCAGCCCTTGATCAGATTTAAGGGGAATAGATCGGTGTAAGGGTTAGGGAAAGTAAATCCGTCACTCACGTATAGGTATGAGCTTGGACCTAAGAAGCAAGCTATTACCCAGAGGTGAGAGAGGTCATTCACCTTTAGAGGATCAAGTAAAGGAAGGCAAGAAAGTCTGCACTTTGAGGATGGTGATATGTAACATTGAAGTGCAGATATATGCAGACATCCTAGCGATGGCTATACGTAATGCCTAGGTGTGTTAAGTAAAGAAGAAGATTAAAGAAAGACAAATGCACTTGCATCAAGAAGTCATTTGTATTCATCTATGCATTTTATTCAATTGTTCTTTATACTGCTATGTTCATTATCAGATTCTTCTCTCTTTGCTTATCAAGTATGTAAATAAAATTAACCTGCTTTGGAAGGGATATTTTTGAACTTTATAAAAATGAAATTTATAGTTTATATGGCATGATAATTTTTTCATAATAAACTGAAGTAGCTAGAGATAATAACGATGACATGATATGTCATAGTCTAGGGAATTCTATTGAGAATTTTAATTCTTACCCCTATATATGTTTCTAAGTTATCTCCAAATATCTCAAGAGATATAGAAGATGGTCATACTAGGCAAACTTGTTCAAGATTGGTAGGCAATTGAGGGTTGCTATCATGCAAGGTCTATTTATGTAATAGTAACAACTCTTAAGTGTAGTATTATGACTTAAGCATGATATTGTGCTTGGAAGGGTGTTACAATCATCAATTACAAGATTCAAGATCAAAAGAAGAAAAGAGAAACATATATTCAAGACCAAATCAATAGTTCATTTTTTTTTTTTCTGAATTCCTTGAATTGGTTACAAGATCTTACACTTCCAATGACGTAGAAAAATCAGAGAGAAGAAGAAAAGTTGAATACGAGAAGAGAGAAGGAAGGAACTTGCAAGAGAAGCTAAACTACTTCTAAAAATTTCAATTGCTAAAATTGTAACGTCCCTTCAAATTCCCAATTTTCCTTCTCATATAACCATGCCAAAATTTAGGAATTCTATAATGTTCCCATTCTGCAATCAATCATCAGTTTAAAAGCTTTAATTGGACTCCTTATTTGCCTTCATTGGACTTTGTGTTGATGGAGTTGTGGGCAAAATAGTTCGTGAAGGTCTCTAAACCATCGGCTAACTTCAATGATGAAAATCACCACCCAAATGATCATGTTTGCTGACGGGGTCTACATAAAAGGTGTAGCTTAGTCTCTTAGTTTTGAACTAGCATTGTTTTCACCTTCATTTGACTCCTATGGCCCAATTAACAACCCAATTGTGTACATTGTTCAAGTTCTCATGAGAACTCCTCTATCCTTGCTTCCAGGCCCCCAAACATCCAATTATGCTCCTAGCTTTTTTTTTTTTTTCTTTTTTATCAAAGTTGTAGATAATTCTCTTAATGTTCCTGCAGTTGAAAGAGTATACTTTTAGATGCTAGGATATCAAGATGTGACACAATAAAAAGATAACGTTAAATTGATAATAATGCTAAAAAATACACTTGAACCTAAATGAAATCCAAACATTAAAAATGTGTTCATCACTAATCAATTAAGTATAAAAAAGATTAATATAATAAATATGAGCATTAATTAACACATCAAAATTTTAATTATAGTGATTCAAAGAGGCTGTTAGATCACGTCAGAAAAAAAAACAAATGAGGCTTTTAGATGCTCACAATTCACATGCGGATTTCGTAACAAGAATGCTTATATTTTAACATAATTTCCATTAAATAGATGAACAGATAATAACTTTTGCTCCTATCGATGCCCAAAATTCCCATCTTATTTAAGTAAAATTCCTATAATTTAAACATAATTGTTTAGCAGTTAATTATTCGGATGAAATCAATTGTAAGCGTAAAATATTCTAAACTTGCATGTGAGCATGTAAAAAGCTTTCCATTTCCAATACATTTACCTCTTTAAAGATAGTGCTCTAGTTGCATGAGGCATTTCTTCTTCTTCTTCTTCAAGCTCCATGGGATCCTATGGCATCAAGCGCAATATATGACCGTCCCTCCTTCATCGGCCAACAGCAATAGTATCAACAGCTTCATCTTGGCGGTTGCTGATCGTATTGAGCTTGTTAGATTATATTACGGGCATCTTTGTGGGCCCAAATTGAGATTGAACCTACAAAATTCAAGCCCACGAACTAATATAGGTTAAGATGACCGTGATTAACAAAAATGCTTCAGAATGATTGTGAGCAACGACAGCTGCAGCGTTCCTCATTATATGGATGTCATATACAGGAGTCATGTTAGGCCAAAATAGCCCAAAGTTCTTCTCAAATATTGGACCGGGCTTCAGATTTTCATCAAACAAAGCAAAAATATAGGTTTCAAAAGTCCGGTTTGGCATGAGAGGTGTCCCAACCCCAGACATGACGTGACGAACGAGATTCCCATTATACTCACAAGCACTCATTGGGTCCACACCAATTTGGGCTGGATCATCCTCCGTGGGCCAGCCCGTTTCCGCAATCACAATCTCAACATCCTCAAATCCCAGAACTTTCATGGCAGAATAAACAGCATCAAGCTGTGCATCTAACATGTTTGTGTATCGAAGCTTAGTGTTGTCATCAAACATGCCGGAATTCGGCAAGAAAAGCGCGTAATCGAGGGTGTCGGAGGAGAATCCGAAAAACGGGTATGGGTTAACCATGAAGGGAGCATTGGAATCTCTAAGGAAGCTAAGCATTGGTTTGATTACATGGGTGTCATAACCTTGCCTAAACTTGCCGCTAGATGGTGGGCTTGAGTTTGACAAAATGCCCAAAGAGTGTGGTGTGGACACTTTTATGCGGTTGTCTAATGAGGATTCCACAAGGGCTGTGTGGAGGGTTTGCATGGCAGGGACAAGGTTACTAATAAGGAGTTTGTTAGCAGTGGATAAGACTTCATTGCCTACAAGAATTCTGACCAAATTGGTGGCAGGGATGAAAGGTTGGACATTGGTGTTGACCCATTGTTGTGCAAAGCTTAAGTTGGTTATGTGGGGGATTTGATCATTAGGGACAGTTATGGTGACCTCAATCCCTGTGTCAGCAAAGGCATGTAAAATTTCCGGGTTGGCATCGAAGAGTCTCACCCGGTTAATGATGGTGGATTGTGAGAGGAATTTTGCAACTTGTGCTGGTGGAGGAAGGTTGTCTGCTACTGTGCCATAATTAACACCAATTCCTTGCACTCCTGTTCATGATTTCAACAGAAAATTCAACAATCTTAGCCATTTACACTAGAGGAATGCATTAGAACATAAACAAATTGCTCCTGTAGAATGGAGAAAACCAAAATGGCAGGCAATCATACCTTGGATAAGAGTTAATGCAAGAAGCACCAAACTTCCATGTAGTATTGAAGCCAAGGATATAAAAGCCGTTTTCTCCATGGCTACCGCGTTTGCTGTTGATAAAAAAGTAGTGGGTGTGGTGAATTGAGGGAGGGAAGTCGTTTATGAACAAGTAACCTGGAGATGCTTTGCTTTGTGATCCGGCGAGTTCTTGCTGCCATGGTTTCTGTGAGGTAAGAGAACCTTTTCCTGTGTGCTTGCCTAAATTATTGGTTGAATAGGCCACTGCATCTTCGCTTTATCCTGTGCATCTCCTCGTTTTTTTATTGCATAAATATCATTTTTTTTTTAACATTATTAAGTATAAGAAAGTATGTATAAACTGTGGGATGTTGCTCGAAATTTTAACTGCCATGAAGTGACAGTTAATATCGGGAACTGAAATATATTATAAAGTCGTTTGCTTCATTTAAACTTCTTATATATACTAAAAAGATGACCGTAACCAAAGTAAACAAGGAAAGTGTTGCTTCAATTTGGGTAGACAGGGGAATAATCTTTCCTTACCTCGATGGAGAAGGTATTGTCTCATTGCAGAAAAGCACTGCTAACAAGCAAACTTTGTCTCTTAAACAAATATAAACAAAAGGAAAAAGACAATCATTTTATAGTGTGCTAATTGTCATGGTTGTCCTGGGTTTAATCCTTACCTTTCCCTGTTCCCACATTTTCCTTCTCCTTTAGAAACTTTGTGAACTTCCTATACTATGTAATACTGAAAAAATGAAAAATTATTTCTCACTTCAAACCCAATGTCAAGAGAAGATTACATAACAAAGTAGCACTTGAAACTTTCATGAAGATTTCAATAGGGGATTTTTCGGTAAAATTAATTAACCTTTACATATTCAGTTGATTGGAATAATTACTTGATTTTTCAACAGCAAATAGTACAAAGAAGCGAAACTAGTTTTCTTGAGTCCGAAAAAAAATTAACAAAGGTAACTACCGCTTAGGCAAGCCTTGGCATCCGCAAGCTGTTATCTAAAGGATGTGATTCTGAGGAGGTTTAAATATAGTTTTGGCCAATGAAAATATATCAAATTTTGATTTTAATCAGTATAAAATTCCAGGTTTGGTTTCAATCAAAAATTTTCTAAAATGTGAAAGAGATTTCCATTGAGTGATGTTGTGCCTAATAGAAATCCAAGCCACACCCCACATGTTGCCTATGATAAGACGGATCCAAAAAATTTAGGTGAGAGACGTAAAGATACATAAACATAATAAGAAGATTCACATAATTACATTTAGGTATTAAAAAAAATATATTAATCAAGTTTCAAATAATTTAAATTATACATCAAAAAATATATTAATCTAAAATGATAAAAGATCAATTTGTGAAATTGTAAGCAGAGTAATGGGCGAAATGAAAAATAAAAAAATGAATTGATTTCTTTCAATTATATTTTTTACCTTAGCGTGAGCTCAAGCTTAATAAAATAATGGGGACAAATATCGGGTACTCATGAGAAAGGTGGCGTGCAAAGGTTTCAAGTTCAGAGTCATACGCATGGTATGAAGCTTAATAAAATATTTGGCTTGAATGCTTCGGACTCCACCTTTTTGCTTGGCTTGCCTTCAACCTCCATCAAATAGGTGAAGCATGGGGGTTTTAGACACCGAGCTTGGAAAATCTTTTGGATCAGCTAAGATTCTAATTGAGACTTACGTTTAACGTTTTATTACAACTTGGGTTTTTCTATCCATGGGAGATTTGGTTTTGATATATATACGTCAGGGAATTAAATGGAGATGTATGTCCGTGCCTATGTTCTTTGTCTTGTCCAGCTAAAATTAGTGATGGTATGTGTAAAAGTGATCCCCCTAGTCACGTAATGCCATCTCTGTAGTGCCAGAAGAGGTCAGGGCAGCTTGTGGTGAAGATAATGCGACACTGGATTTTTTGAATGAATCCTTGAAACCGTAAGAACAATAAGATTCATCATGCAATCGCTAACCAGAAGCAGCAACATCAAATTGTGTCCATGCCTCAGGTTTGAAAGAGTATACCTCAGCTCCTTTAGTTATTGTGCTCTGAATCAAAACAACTTTGTAATCGTTCACAACTGAAGTGACACCAAAGCTAAAGCACGTAGATGACCTCACAACAGTGTTTGGACTTGGGATGCACTTAACTTGCTTGGTTGCAGGGTTCCATGCAAGAATGAGTCTCCTAGCTGTAAGACACAACCAACTATTGGAATAACCCTCAATTCTATTTAAATCATCAATAACAGGAAGGGGTTGTTCCATTGTTGTAAAACTCAGACCGGTGATCGACTCGGCCAAGGTATCGGGTCACCAGATCATTGGTTCAACCAATAACATTGAACTAGATATAATTAAATAAATATATAAAAATATATTAAAGTTCATATAAATACAAAAAAGACAAGTAATTAATAATTTAACACACTTTAAAACTTTGTATTATATATAAGCATGTATACAATTATTATATACTAGTTAGTACATTTAAATTATAAAAAAATTATTTAAAATTAAAGTTTATTTATTTTTTGGTCACCTAAAAGAAAAATTTATTTTAATTTTTTCAAATCTTATTCAAGACTCAAGAGTTTGGGCCCAACCCAAAAAATAATTCACTTACCCAAAAGAAGGGCTTGTTGCCATAAGCAGTCAATTACTACTTTTTTAAAATTTTAAAAACTAACAACAAATAAAATGGCAACTAACCCTAAATATCTTTCTCAATGTCGCTAGTGAGGTTCTTAACTCCTCAACTCATCTCTCTCTCTCTCTCTCTCATATTCATAGCCTTTTTCCTCATCGAGGTGGTGATGACACTGCGAAGGTGTGAGATGACGGCGATGGCATGCCGTAATGCCAGAGGTTAAGCACGAGGTAGCCGGTGGTGGTGGGAGATAACCAATGATCAGTGCGACGACAAGTGGAGGTGCGACTGCAACGTACTATTTTTGGGTTCTGTGAGGGTTGTGTTCTGCCATTGATCTACTTCTTCCTCTTGTCATCACTCAGTCCGGTTTAATCAAACCAATCAGGTCACTGATTTTCGCCCAAAACAGCCAAGTCTAACCAGCTCATTTTGGTTCTATTACATGACCCATGAACCTAGGAATCACTTTTGTATCATCTCAAGGAAATTAAAAGATTAGAAGATAAAAATTTTGGGTTGAAAACCCTAACTAAGGGCCGCAGACCTAACAAACAAAAAAGGGAAATAAAGTGTTAAAAACCTAACTCAAATGATTTAACTCTTAACATGTGTAAGTAAGAAACCTAGCAAGTTATATGGTAAAAATGAAATTTAAGATTTAATAAAATTATAATCATGGCCACGATTTTAAGTGATAAAGTAGGGAAGAAAAATGTTTAATACCTAAACTAGAGATAACTAAGACTCGAGATACATGATTGGATAAATTGGTATTTCACTTAAGATAAAAATGAGGAAAGAATCAATACAAAACCATTAGGGAACTCATGATTAAATTCATAATCTAGGTAAATTCTAAACTTACACTACTTAAGTAAATGAGGTATAAACTTTACTTGAAGCAAAAGTAGCAAAAAGCTTACCACACACATTTACACTAAGCCATGTGATTCTCTCATGATTGGACATGAGGAATCTAAAATGATTCATAAGATTCTTCACAAACAAAGAAAATTGTAGATTCCACCTTAGGGTGTGGTGTGATTATATGATGCTCTATGTTTGTCACATGGCAAGAATTGTTTGGAATGTGATTCATTGATTATTGACTAATGATTGAATGATTATTAGTACATGACATGATGACATGAAATGAATATTTTGGTTGTTGGTTGAATTTCTATTTTTCGAAATTTTGAGGAAACTCCGGTCTAGCTGTTTACTGTCGAATTTTCATCAAAATTGTGGACTTAGAAATATCTATTTTTATGCCTATATGCATCTTGTCTTTGAACTTAATGCTTTTAAACCATAACATTTAATATCAAGTATTATGATAAGAAAAGAAAAGAGATAACTGAACATAATCCTTCAGTAAAGAAAGGTGATCTAGATGGACCTTGAAATCCCTCTACTTTTGAGGCATGTGGCCAAACTAGATCTCTCTAATTTAGAGACACGTAAATCTCATTGTCAGCTAAGCCTAATTTAGATTATTACTGTGTGACGACGGTCATAAAATGAGCTCATATCCTAGAATAGTCTATTCAAGGACACTTAAAGAAAAGAATGTTAAACATATGCTAAATATGAAGGTGAAGCTAAAAAAGTACTCGGTCAAATCAAAGTTAAATAAGCCAAGTCAAAGGATAGTCAAAGTCAATGAAATTGCATAAATGTGCATGCATCTTTATTTCTTCTTATTCATGGTTATGAATGCCTTATGCTATGCCCTCACATGTACATGTATGCCCTATGATGCACGTGTTATGATTGCAAGAGTAAGATTATAGGAGGCCCACTTTAAGGACTTATTTTTCAAATTCCTTTAAAATTGGATTTATGTATGTTCACCTTTTTAAAACTACACCTGAAGTGGTTAGGATGATGACAATGACACATCAATTGTCCAATTAGAATCCTACTAAGAAATCTTGTATTTCTTACTCTTGTATTTCTGTCTTGTCTTCAGAGTATGGCATCGGCTAACGTGATCATTTATGTTGAGTTCCCCATTTAGCATTGGCACTTTGACCTATTGCTAAATGCCTTCGTGCTAACTGCACGATTTGCGATGAAGGTCTACATGTTTCATGGCTGTCAATTCTATTTGCCTGTTATGAGTCCATTCTTCCACCTACACAAGCTATACGAGGACATTACCCTAGATGATGTGTGACCTCCTTTTCATACCCCGATGTACCCTACTGATGGAGAGTCTGATTTTGATACCTGCTTAACTCTGACGTACTCGATTGAGTTTGATCCTACGGAGCTGACATGCCCCTCTGTGACCTGCCTGACTTCAAACTCTTCCTCTTCTGTAGCAAGTCAAGCACCACCCCTAAGGTATGGACATGATTTTATCTACACTTGAGCAATACCCCGAGGATATGGGCGACCCCATGGAGGAGGGCATGGTGATGTACTGAGAGGATTCGGGAATGGCTTCGCTTCATTCTGAGGTTGGGGATGATACGAGATAGCACATGTGGAGCTTAGATACTAGTATAACTCTTTTTGTTTATAGTTTTAGGGCTATTATTTTATGGCATGTATAGTTTATGGAGGCTGTTTATGTATTTCCTTTCAGTTTGGTACTTGAACCTATTTTAGTTATGGGTGTTTTAATGGGTCGAATGTAGTTATCAATCTCTTTGCTACCTTTATCACACACACACACACACAAATTTGATTTGATATAATGGCTATGGATGACAGTTATAGTTACTTTTGATTTGAATGTTCACTTATAGTGCTTTTATTTATTGCAATACGAGTATGCATGTACTAGACAATCGATTATATATGCTCATGATGTGCGCATGGCTCACGTTTTCAAAAAGTTTATTTCCACTATTGACCAAAAAATAAAGATTTACCCCTATTTTTATTATGAAGTAATTTTAAAAGGTAAGTTAATTTTTTGCAAGAAAAAGTAACAATTAATAATTCTCATAATATGACTTTAAGCGTAATATAGGGTTATTAGGTTGCAATAAGAAGTGTCAATGAAGATTGTGAGCAATACACAAAGACATATGAGTGTCAAAGAAAAGAGGAAAAAACCTTAGCCGAGATTGATTGGTGTGGTGAAGACAAGACTTTTGATAGCAATGGGAAAAGTGTATTCTTTCAACCCTTCAGTGTGGCTTTAGATGTCCCTCACTGGGATACATAAAGAGAAAGGCCTTTGTTCTTTTTGGTTAGGGGCTTCATGGCTTTGTCAATACCTTTTTCTTGCCCTTCATCTTCATTCTTCTTCCTTTTCTTTTCTGTCACTATTGTTGTTTGATTCTTTTTTGCTTTTGGTAGTTTTCTCTTTTGCTTTGTTGATAGTTTGTTCTTCCTCTTGTTCTTCTTGGTCATCTTCTTCATCTTCTACTTCTTCGTTTTCTATACCCTCTTCTTCTTCTTCTTCTTCTTCTTCTTCTTTGTCTTCTTTATTTCCTTCTTTCTCTTTCTCTTCACTTGCCTCTTCTTTATCTTTTGCCTCTTCCTTGCTTTCTTTTCTATTTTTGTTGTGTTCCTTTTTACTTCTTTTCTCTGACGACTCCGTCTTCCCTTTCCTCTTCCTAACAAGTTTTTCTCCTTCTTTTTCTTTCTCTTGTTCCTCAAAAATAGAGGTTGATCCTATCACTAAAAAAAAATAAAGAGAGAGAGAGAGAGAAAGAGAAAAGAAAAGCTATAAAGATATAGACAAAAGAAAAGAAGTATGAGGGTGTCGAAAGATCTCGCTATGGCTTGAATTAAATTGTTGGCAAGATAAGACCAATGTAATCCAGTGAATGATACTTCATAATGTCAAGGATTCCAAGAAAATATTTCAAGTGCCCCACGAGGTGGGTCTAGCAAAGGATCTACGATGCCAAAAGGTGCATTCAGCAAGGGAGGAAATTTGAAAGGTCTCATGAAAGCCTCATGTCGAACAAATGGGTTGACAAATTTAGCCTTCTCGTAAGCTCTCCAACATCTTCTTTCCTGAGCTTCTTTCTTTTGTTTAAAAACTTCATTGGCATCACAAACCACCTTCCTGACCTCTCAAGGATTCCGCTTCACTTTAAAAAATTTATCAAATTTGACAATTTCTTTGACATGAGTACCTTTAGTCTTTGACGTTGGGTCCTCAGCACTCTGCACCACAAAATCATTAGTCATCCTATCAGTGCATGTTTTAAAAGGGTCTTATATACCCTTATAATAAAAATTCCACCACTTAGCAAAGGAGGGAGTAGTGTAAGTGCAAGTGTCAATGACAGAAGGATGATAAAAGCTACGTCAAGACTCATTATCATCCTAAGCATCGACAAGTTAATCCTCAGAACGAACCTCGACATTATCTACTTGCCTTGATTCCTCAAGGACCAATGGTGCTGGGATAGCCTGAGCGAATCCAATTTGTCGACAGATAGTGTTCAGAGCATATAGATTTACTCTCAGGTTGCCTTCACCTGGGAATCTTGAAAACAAGACTTGGGATGTCAAGAAATTGGACCATATCTGGTCATTCTCATTTTGAGCCTTGATACTGGAAGAAATTATGGGTCTAGTAAACTAAAAATGGCCTGCTCATTGATCAATGAAAGGTGTTAAGTTGAGCTTGTGTTAGCTCCAATGCCCTTTAGAAGCCACCTTGTAGTCTGAATCCTATTGAGAAAAAGGTTTTCATAAATAACAAACCAAGGTTTGATAAAATCTTTTGTGAACTAACTATGGTGTTTAAGTGTTTGAATGCTTCTGTGGGTTAGATTAAGCAATTCATATAGGAATGAATATAGGATTGAACAAAGCACAAGTTCTCTTGCATATCTCATGACTACAACTTTTTGAAAATAGAACTCTTTCCCAAATCCATGATCTCTCTCACTCAAGAAGCACTTCAAAAAGTTCAGAAGCAAGATTTTATAACTTCAGAAGGAAGAACAAGTCATCAAAAGAATGAACTATCCAAAAGGCTATATTCAGAACGATGACGACTAGAAAGTTGATCAATTCGAAAAGTCAAACATGATTTGACAAGATCCAAAAGAAGCGCTGATAAGTCTAAAAAGCTAGTGAACCTTCAATGACTACTTTTCTTCTTCTATGACACTTCTACTTATTGAAGAAGAAAGCTATATCTTCTTCTTTCAGTCTTGGACTAGTGGATCAAAATAGCACAAGGCTTAAGATCTGCATACTTCAATGGATATATTTTTAAATTCTATAAAAAACTAGAAGATTATGAAGAACAATGTTACACAGTTGAACATTCTGGGCTATCAAAAAGCCTTCAATACTCAACCTTTTGAACATCCAGAAAGTTACATATTGTAACTTTTGAATAAGAAAATCTTCTCTTCTGCTTTATCTTAGCCAACATTCTCATTTTGAGAAGTTAGAGAAGTCACACACACTATATCTTATTATTTATACTCTTACGAGAGTTTTTAGTGTGAGTGTGTTAAACACAAACTTTCAAATCTACTTATTGTAACCTGACCCGTTAGTGGTCCTTGTAAGCTTGCAGAGGCTAGGATAAAATACTACTCAATTTAGCTTAAATAGGCTTGGAAAAGACTAATCATCTGTAAAGTTTGGAGAGGCTTGAGAAAACTACTTGGTTGTAAAAGTTTGGAGAAACTTGGACAAACAATACTCGAAATATAAAAATCTCAACAAAGTGTTGGGGACTGGAAGTAGGCAAGTGGTTAGCCGAACCAATATGAAACTCTGCTATGCAATCTTTCTATGCATTCTACTCTTTATTGCTTTAATTTATTAAGTCTTTAAATTTGTGTGCTAAATAACCTGCTACAAGAATTAAATATCTGTAAGAAATACAGTTTATACTTCTAGCTTAATCACTTCCGCATTTCAAGTCTCAGACTTAAGAAAGTTGTTTTCAAAGGTTTTCAGGAATTAAATCTTAGTTGAAGCATGATTCAACCCTTCTTCTTGTGCTATCTTGTCCTACGGCTTGCTGTTTTCTAATAGATGATAAAATGGCTCAAAGTAGTGTTTCATTTTGTCAGCATTTAGGCTAGTCTGATGAGGGTGTTGTAGCCAGCAAAGTCGAGGTCCTTCAATTTCTTCATAATAAGGATCTTTGACTTGTTGAACCTTGAGGTATGGTTTGAAAACAACACCGAGCCAAAGTTGGACAAACCAAAAAAGGCTTCGTAAATTAGTCATTCTCTTACCCTCTTTCATTCCATCAACTACCTAGTCCAGTGTGTCATAAAGTTGGGAAAGAAGGAGTTTTGCTAGGCATAGAGGCTTACCTTCAATCAAGAGAGTAGCCAATGGGACAAAGATGTTAGCTTTCTCCAACGATAGCATTTAGCCAATAAAATAGAAAGCCAACGGGCTCATCATCAATAACAAGGTCTTTTGATCTACTGATGTTGTTGGCTATAAAGATTGGATAGGTCGTTGAAGAAATGTCGATGGCATATCTCCTCCTTTTTCTAATCTTCATTGTGGTCAGAATGTCAGCACCTAAAGGGGAAAGGCCAGTGATGGCAGTGATGTCGAAGAAGGTTGATCCCATCATCCCATATTTGAAATGAAAATTGTGGGTAGACTTACACTAGAGGTGAAGAGAAGCCCCAATCAATCCTATGTTGAATTTAAAGGATTCCTTACTTAATTGGATGATGTCATAGATACCTATTGATTTCCAATACCCACCTTTGGCTTTCTTTACCCTTTCTAACCGTTTTCTATAGCCTGGGGTGTTTTTTGGGGAATTTTTAAAGAACCTATTATCTTTATTAAAGTACCCTATAAGGATAGACTTAGCAAAGGCCATGATTTGGTGTTTTGTTTGTCAAGGAAAAAAATGGCTAATACTCTCAACAAAAGAAGAAGAAATGAGAGGACCAATAAAAGCATGGGTTAAGTCCCTAATAGAGAAAGGAAGGAGTACCGGCTAAGTCCATAGCTCAGATTTGTCAACATCAGGATTAGGGGTATAACAACATTTTCTTTCCTTTACAAGCTTTGAGGCTTTGGCCACCAATGCGAGTTTAGGGGCCACTATTGAAGAAACAATAGAAACTAGTTAGAGGACTAAGAACAGAAGTTGAATAAAGCTTGAGTTTTGGCGCCCATAGTAGGGGTTGAAAAGAAGTTGAAAAGGTTTGTGATAAAATGAGAAGAGATGGGTTTGGATAAAAGTTCTCTAGCTTTTGAGCAGTTTGCTTATAAGTGGAAACTCAAATGAAAGTGGTTAAGAAAAAGTGGGGTTATGAGAAAACTATGCTCAAGAAATGTAGCATTCATGGATTGAGCAAATTGTTGCAACCGCCTCAAGGAAGTTGCATGAACCTCAGGATATGAAATGTCAAATTTTAAAAGAAGAGAAAAATGATAACATCAATAAATATAATAAATTATCTCAACAACTAAGATTTATCTCTCTTGCTTCTATAGTTGACGAGTGATAACTCTTGGGGGGCATAATGTTGGGGCTAAAATTATTAAGTGTCATAGACTTGATTGACATTGATAATATGAGCCCATAAGCTAAGGGTAGGATATGGACCTAGAAAAATTCTAAGAGAATAGCTTGATGGAAAGCATGTGCCTTTGGCATGTGAGGATAGCATCTCGACTGTTGGAAACGTTGGCAATTATGACCCAAAAGTGAGCACGGAGTAGTCATAAAGATGGGAAGCAATTTAGCATTGGAGGTAGTTGTGTGAAACTTTGATTTTGATGCCAAAGGCGGCAACAATTACGAACAATTCAAATTTAGAGCATTTTGAAGCCTTGATCAAATAATTGTCAAGGACACTTAGCAAAATTTGAAGGAGTCACTTAGTTTGTAAATAAGGAAGGAGTCATTAGTTTTAGGGAGTTTAGTATGGGAACACACACTTGTAAACACTCTGAAACACTCTTTCATCATGCTAACAATGTGGAGTCAATAGGAAATCAAGTACATTCCCTTGAATTAATTTCTTTTGTTTTGAGTTTAGTTCTTTGTTTCATCATTCCCTTTCTCCTTCTTCTTCTTCTCATTGTACTCAATTTCTTTGAACTTTATTTAATCGAAATCCTCATCTCATTTCTTTCTTGAAGTTTATCATTTCTGCACTTCATTACTTCAAGTTTATTATCTCTACATTTCTATCAATTTATACTTTATTTCAATTTGAGACATATTTGACACTTGAAAACAATGACGATTCATTGTAACACGTCAAAAGATAGAGAATCTAATGGTAAAAATCTTTTGACAAAAGCTCTAAGTCTGAGAGCTTGCAAGAGGAACCTTGTTTCCCAAATTGAGATCAAGAAGCAAACTGTCTTTGTTGTTTGTTTGTTTTCGACAATAAGCAAAAAACTAAGTAAAACAAAAATGTATAGAAGCTCTTTGAGCAAAATTATGTACATAGCAAGTATCTAAAATGAACTCCAATGGCATAATGGATACTAGAGTTATGGACATAGTATAATGTAACTAAAATAAAGCTGAGAAAATAGAAATTGACACAAAAATTTATCATGGAAAACCCCCTAATATTGAAGAAAAAATCATGGGTAAGATAAAGAAAATTTTCACTATATGGAGAATAATTTTGCAACTTCTCTCTAAGTACAAGGAGAGAACAATAATACTCTCTTATAATAGAAGAATACAACTCTCAATATATATCACATAGAAAACACTAGCACTTAACAAGTAAAATGCTCTAAAGTGGGATGAAACACTTAATGGAGGAGTCTCCTATTTATAGAGGAGATCACCTGAAAGTGGCTTTACTTTCGACTGCACATTTACAATAATTTGCACAAATTGTGAGAGGAGCTCGGTTTTTCTTTCCTCAAGTAATTTAATGGCTTCTTTCCCTAATTCACTTGGTAATTGGAGCCATATCGAATTTGTTAATGATTCCAAGTCTTTTGCAAAGTCTAGTCAATTCAACAACTTTGGGATAGCTAACTTGGTTGATGAAATTCCCATTGTTGCTAATAAGTACTCTTTTTTAACCAATTCTTTTATATTGATTATGCCTATCATTTTTAGAATTTCAAACTGTATTATTTTTCAATCTATATATTTTAAATTTTAGAATAAATATCACTTTTAGTCCTGATATTTTTAAGTTAACATCAATTTAGTCCTAAAATAATTATTAACATTAATTTAGTTATAATATTTTGAATTTTGAAATCAATTTGGTTCCATACTAATAATTTGATGGAAAATTTGATTTTACAAAATATTGGTTACGACAAAATTGACGTCAAAACTCAAAGTATTAGGACTAAATTGATATTAAATTTAAAATATTAGGAGCAAATTGATTTAAAAAAATTTTTAAGGCCCAATTGATGTTAACCCTAAAGTATCAAGACTAAATTGATATCAAAAATATTTTTTCAGGACCAAATTGATGTCAATTTTAAAATGTTAGGATTAAAAATATTATTTAGTCTAAATTTTACCTAAATACAATGCATATATCCATTATAATTTCAAATAAATTTTCAAATTTTTTACCTGAACTTAAAAATACACAAATAGTTCATTTTACACTTATTAAAAAGGAATGCGATTAATAATGGTGCATTTTAAAATGGGGATCCAATGTTTGGGTACACCATCACCACCCCTTCTATCAAATTACCAATGTGTCCACTCCCCTACCACCTTCTCTCCCATTCATACCTCTGCCACCAAACTTCCATTTTTTGGTGGCTTTTTTTTTTTTCTTGATAAGTTATCATAGGGTCACTTACTCACCTAAAAACAAGGAAAAGTCAATAACAACCAACAACTAAATCTGTAACTAGTAATCAAAATCAAAAATCAAGGCAAGCTAAGGGTGCATTTGTTTTAGTTTTAAAAAAATAATTAAATTTTATATATAATTAAAAAAACTTGAAAATTGATTTTTTTTAAAAGTTATTCTTTTCCGCTTTAAGTTGAAAACAGATTTTTTTGAAATCCTGATTATTTTTAAAAAATTATTCAAATATACGAAAACTAATTTTTTTATATGAAAAAAAATGATTTTTTACCAAAAAAATCTCAAACAAACTCACCTTAATTCTACTAAACACAAAAATCGTCAATAATTGGGACTTATGTCTTAAATCCTAATATTACTCCTATGATAAGTTCAATGCTGTGATTTCAAAAAATTCTTGCTCTTGTTCCATTCACATTGAGTCTTTGTTCTCTAACTCCAAAAGGTGCATTTCTATCGCACTGATCCAACTAGAACTTTGCCATTTCCTTAGCTTCCTCCCAACTTATTTCTTTGTTCTAACAAAGACAACTATTTTTGCATCTCCACACAATGTAGAGGCAACACATGTATGCTCGGAGAACATACTATAGCAGTCGTGACATGGAGCCTAGATGTTGTGTGGTGTGGTGTGATGGGATTGGCCGTAGTGCGGTACTCCACGTACGGTGGTTAACAATGGCTCAAGACAAAGTGGTAGGTGCAAGGATGGTGGTTGACGGTAGCTAACACATTGGGCAAGTGGTGAGGCGATGCACAAGAAGTGGGTGCCTGTTACGAGCATAAGTCCTTGGGAGAACCACACCTCAAAAGCTAGCTATTGGAATGGGAGAGCCCAAGTCCTTATAAGGCCTCCCTTTCAAAGTGACCTCCTCGATGTGGGACTCGTAACATTGCCACCCCTTTTGGAAGCTGGTGTCCTGACGGCTGTACTCTACGACACTTCACTCGGTGACGCTTCACTCAATCACGATCAGCCCCTCTGCCGGTCAAATCTCTCTACTAGTCAGAACCCTCTGCAGGTAGCCCTTTCCGGTTGGCTAGCTCTCAACGAAAGCACCATTTGTTACGAGCATAAGTCCTTGAGAGAACCACACCCCAAAAGCTAGTTATTGGAGTGGGAGAGCCCAAGTTCTTATAAGGCCTCCCTTTCAAGGTGGCTCCTCGATGTGGGACTCGTAATAGTGCCACCATTGCAGAGGCAATAAGGGTGGTTCGACAGCTGGTCGCTTTTTCCTCTTCGCCACCAACAGCCATGAAAATTGATGCTTCTTTCACTTTGGCGAAGAGCTTCATTGAGGACGCACCATAAGAGACTAGACAGGCGGCCATGGCGCAAACAGAATGGGTGGTGGGAGGCAATAGCGCTGGAGGGGTAGACCACGGGGGTGGAGTGCAATGGCAGGGGGTGGTGGTGGCAGTAGTTGGGTTGTGGAAGCTGAAAATGAAATGAAAAATAGATAGAGATAGATATGTAATTTTACTATATTTAATATAGTAATTTAATATTATTTATCATTTAACTACACTTGTCTTTACAATTAATCAGATTATGTAAAGGTGGTTAAATGCTTGGTCCATGATGGACCAAAGATAAGACTCCCACCCTAAATGCCACAATTAATAATGGCAAGGAAAATATGTGAAGAACTATTCTCATAAATACTTCATTTAGCAAGAGATAAAATCACAATGATAAATTTGTTTGTGCGCATTTAGCCATTTGTTAGCAATGTTGATTTCAAGTTATATGTTTATTTATATTTTTAAAATTTTTAAGTGATACAATTATATATGGTGCCCACATCGCCGTAGGATCATGGTTATGTTAGTTTTATCTATTGAGCCCAATAACGCTTACTTAACACGATTATATTCATCTAGTTCTAGAGCCATTTTAATTAAGATTGTAGGAAAAGTATTTTTTTAAAAGAAGAAGCAAAAGTAGAACCGGTCAAATTTAATTGTTTTGTCATCTTTACTAAGTGCTTCATAATCTGAAAAAGACAATGAAGCAAATTTGAGAGTCCATTTATCTTATTATCTATTTTTTATTTTATTAATTACATGAAATTCTCATTACTTGCTGGCTTTTGATAGATTATTAATAATTCCACGCTGGTTCCTCTTTATTAAAATATATTGTATAAAGAGAAATATGCATTCCTCCTCAACATAACATTATAACCATTCAGTACTTAAGAGCCGCATTACTTTACAACTCACAATAATTTTAATAGTGTAACATCTACTTGAAAAAAGAAAAATTCTTCCTACAAGAAAACACAAGATTTTTTCTTATATCAAATAAATAAGGGCCTAGTCGATCGGCTATCGATAGGATATAAATTTTGCATTCTGCATATCGATTTGGCTTATGCACAGAAGAGATGATATGACAAGGGAAGAGTTCAGACTATAGACTTCCTCCTCTTAATTAGCATTAAATATATAATATATTCAATCAAAACTTACGGAGACGTCTCTCATTTTTTTTCTTTTTCTTTTTCTTTTTTTTTGGGTATTGTGGAGGCATCTTAGAGACATCTTTCTTTGTTAATATATACTTTTATCTCTAGCTAAGAAATTGCACCATTTTCTTCGGCCTCCTGTTCTCTTCTCTCCCTGCAAAGCGCCCAGTTGTAATAAGAATCCGATCTTTCCCCAATGTCTTTATTTTTTTTCAGCAATACTATTCTCTTTCCGCCCCAGAAAACGAAACATAGAAACGTACGTATGCAATATCATAGTCAGAAATTTTACATAGAAAGTTATATATATATATATATATTAAAGCAACATATTTTCCTAAAAAATGTAAATAGAATAAACATCTGGTGCTATAATTTTGATGTAAGGAGAAGCCAAAAGATTTATATTATGCTCCTATCATGCATACATGAAAGTTGCATGTAGTCATAAATAAGTTGCACTTCAATAGTGAGGATATGGGCTCAAACCCTGAAAAAGGCAGCTATTGAGAGGGTCTCTTAATGCTTAAAGATAAAAATACTTTAAAGACCAAAAAATCAATGATGCCTTACACAAAATCAATCAAATGATATGCTTCTGGAGAAGAGCTAGGAAGAAATAATCATTTTTTCTTTTTTTTTGGGCAAATCTAACGAGAAGAATGATGCATTTTTAGAACTATCAAATGATATGTTAGTTATTAATAGGGAGGCTTGGGTATTAACTTACCAGACAATTAATTGAGCCGAAAACAATACACGGAAGACAAAAAGCTTGCGGTCACAGCCACCGCCTCCCACTTTTTAACATTGCTTGCTCAAATGAGCATCACAGCCTTTGGGGACACCGGCACACATTCATGATGATATGCACGCACGCCAACTGCAACTGTGGTTGGAATACTCATTTGAGCAAGAAACGTTAGAAAGGGGACTCCATATTACTCTTTCTCCCTCTCCCTCACTGTGTCTCTCTCACAGAAAAACCTCAACAAGTACATAACTATACCCAAAAGCCATGGCCCTTATACTAGTTCTAGTTATGTGTAAGAAGGGCCACCTAACAGCTTGCTATATATAGATGCCTCGATGGTTTGGGACCTTGAATTATCAACAGCTTCTGTAGAATGAGAGGGCCACAAGGCTGGTCCTAATAACAAAGATAGCTCCATCGTCTTATTTGAAGTGGTTGAGAAGGGGCATTGTTGTGGGTCTGGTTGACATTTTGACAGTTAGTTTACGAGTTTAAAACAGAAAGGACTTGTAGGTACTCAAAGAATGGCAGCTAAAGACAGTTGAAGCTCAACAACCAAAACCAGTGGCAATCAAACTAAGCGTAATCATAATTAGGTCTTGAACCTACGGTTAAACGCAAATTAAAGTGTCTTAGAACCATTTTACAAGGTTCTAAGAAATGCATGCTTGGGCAACGGGCATCAGCTTCTGAAATTATACATCATTTTCTTAGTACTAAGTATTAACCTCCTCCTAATATTTGTTATTTATCATAAAGATTAAAACTATCCAGAGAATGTCCTTTGAGAATCTCAGAAGAACATTTTTTAAGTAGGTAAGAAAAGTTGATATATAGAGCACATGCATAGTGTAGAGCACATGACTTGCCCCCAACTTTCCAATTTGGTTGGATAAGATCCTCGCCAAGATATAAGATAGTACAAGGGTAAATTAATATCTCTGGAGAAGAAGTTAGGCCCGTGAAAGCAAGTAGGGGTACAAAACTACCCACTTGTTACGTTATCATTTTCAGTTAAAAGTTTGGTGAAACTCATGAATTAATAACGCATTCTCTTATGCAGGAGCCCAAAAAACACATTCTCTCATGGAAGGATTCTATCGGTCTAGACCTGGATAATACATGCATATATAGGTCTATTTTATTTTGTGTTAAAATTTAACTTCTACATCTATACACATAATATTTAGGAACCTTAAATATGAAAAGTTCTGTCATATGTCAGCTTCCAGTCAATTATTTTTCCGCCAAAATTCAAAAGTTGCTACTTTTAAAATTCTTCAATTAAAAAAAATCTTAAGGTAAATTATAATTATTTATTTATTGGTTATTGGGTATTAAGGCATAGAGTGTTTAGTCAGTAACTCACCTAAATATTATAACATGAGCCCACTATTTCGACTCTGTTTTGGGTGTGTCAACATGCAGCCCATTTGAACTAATAAAAATTTGACATACTAATATAAAATTAAATCTACATAAATGGAATTTACATTATTTTCAATTTCAATGCGTGCCAATTGTAATTTTTTTTTTTGAAATTATTTTCAGTCCCTTGTTATGCTTTTCATAAGAAGTTGTGCTTTCTTTTTTTTTTTTTTTATTGATTGACAAAAAGTTGTGCTTTTAGAAATGGAAATAATAAATTTTTTTACACGAGAAATGGAAAAAATAATTAGAATTGAGGACATAGCTATTTTTTTATATAAGGTATATTGAAATAAGTTGGATTTCAAAACTGTTAGTTATATGTGACAAGGGAATAAAAAAATCGTGTTAGGAATGATCCATCATTCATTGCAAATTTTGTAGTTAACTATATTTGTATTTAAAAAAATTGTAGCCTTTAATAAGAAATGAAAGTTGTGTAAACATAAATTACATAACATTACAAAAATACATATATAAATTAAGTAAATTATTCAAATCCTAAATTGTAATAATATGTTAACATACACTTCGCAAGTACCATAAAAAAGTAAGACTATTTTGAAAAAGATGGTGTATTCAGGTGTTTTTCTTTTGAAGACTAATTTTTTATCAAGTGTTAAATTGTTTAAAGCGAAAAAAAACAAAAAAATTAAGTCTTAAAAATATAAAGAATATATATAGTATTTTAAATTTCAAACTCTTTTATTCAAGTTTCTTGAAAGTTATTTTATTATTTCAACACACATAAGTTTTAAATTTTCTATTTTCATATATACATATAATTAATATTTGAACACAAATAAATTTTAATTTTTAAAATTATTATATACAAATTAATTCATTAAAATCTATTTTTAGTTCTAAATATATTATAGATTATAATTTTATTTGACAACATTCACTACTAAAAATTCGTTAACAACCAATGGATTTTATCGAAGGCTACAATTTATCGGAAGTACCAACGGATTATCCGTCGGTAAAATTAAACAAATCATTGATCTAAAAATTTACTAATGGTTTAATATTATGTCGGTAAAATTGTCGATAAATATTCGCGGATAATGATGCCAAACCATTATCGATGAAAAAATCGTCGGTAAGTAATAATGTTTTCAATTTTTAATTTAATTTAAAAAATTAGTACATTACTGATGAAAAATTCGTCGATAATTTAAATTATATAAATATTATTTTATTTTTACTTTTTAGAATTTATTTAAATATTATTGACGGATTATCTGTCAGTATTTGAAAATTGGGAATAACCGCCACTGGTTGTTCATTTTCCATATTATCAATGAATTTTTCGTCAATAATGAATGATTAATGAAACGATTTGTTTCATTATCATTTTATTGACGGAAAATTCGTCAATAATAAGTGATTAATGAAACGAATTATTTCATTAAATTATTACTGATGAAAAATTCGTTAGTAATATGTTAAAACGTGATCGTCTCTTTCTTCTTCCCCATTTGCGTAGAAACCTCTCTATCTACTTTCTCTCTCTCTCTCTCTCTCTCTCATCCCCTATTGCAGCCTTAGGCTATTTTCTCGCCACCAAAGCTTCCATTTCACTGCTGGATGCCGCCATTGTGTTTGTGGTATATTGTTGAGCATTTTAATTGATTTAGTTTTTTTGTTTAACCTTTTTTTTTAATTCCATTTCTTGACTCAAAGTCTTTAGTTTCTTAGTTAGTTGACTAACTTATTTTGTTATGTTGATTGTTAAGTATCTCATTTGGAGCACTTGAAGTGCTTCCATTCTAGTGCATTCAGTGATTTGAGCTTTGTGGTATATTAGATATGTACATTGTATTCTTTTTTTAACTCTATATTTTTTTGAAATATTAGAGACTTAAAATTTTCTAGGATAGAGTTGTAGGATGGATGAAGAAGAATGAGATTGCATAATTGTGGGAAGACTTAGAATTTTTTCCTATTGTTTGAATTATGTGTTGTGGTGTTGTGTGCCTGTATGATAATAAGTAAGGTGATGTGCTCTAGAACAGTTTTTAGGATTAACTGATTAATGTGCATGACTGCATGTATTTGTTATTTGTGTTTAACTGGTGAAATAATTTTTTTGGAGGCTCCTAAATTAAGAGGAGACTTTGCCCAAATAATTTTGATCATTTAGAATATTATTTGAATTAAATAATTATTATTATGCAATAAACAATTATTATTTGTGTTAAAATGCTGAGGTAATTTTTGTTGAGACTCCTAATTTAAAGGGAGACTTTGTCCAAATATTTTTTATCATTTAGAATATTCTTTAAATTAAATAATTATTGTTATGTGATAAATAATTGTTATTTGTGTTGAAATGCTAAATTAATTTTTGTGGAGGATCCTAATTTAAGGGGAGACTCTATCCAAATATTTTTCAACGTTTACAATACTGCTTTCAACATTCTCTAAATGCACCCCACAGCATACATATTTTCAACATACGTATATTTAGTCAACCGGGAGGCCAATTAACATTTTGCAGCACATTGGAAGCAAGACCCTGCATGTGGAATAATGGAGTATCACTAAAGATTATATACAATTGTATTTAAACAAATATAAATTTCAAATATGGACAACCTTGGAAACCACACAAACAAGAGTGTGGATTTACTGAAAATCCAACAACTTTAGCTAGCAATAGACAAGAAGGCATGAACCTGTACTTGTCTAAAAACACGAAGATAGAAAAAGAGTGAGTTATACAAACTTAGTGAGAGATAATATACTTATAATAAAAGTGGAACAAGTTTAAACATACCATTTTCATAAAACATATATTTAATATGAAAATCGTATATTCTTAAAGATTCATAGCAGTGGAACTTGAAACCCAAATCCTCTACATTCTTGTAATTCCATGAGTTACTTTTCATAACCTCTTTCAAGCAAAAATACTCATGTATGTAGAAAATATTGTAAAGGTTTCCATAAAACATGCCTAGTATATGACATGCCTCTAAAATATCCTTAGTTTATTAAATCACCTTCTGAATTCAACTAGACATAAATTTCTTTATATATATAACAATAGTACATTTAAAAATAACTATAACAAATCATTTATAATAAAAGTATAGCAACTGTGCATTTCAAGGGCGATTTCTATTCCAGAATTATCTTCCTGCTAGGTGGCCCTGACAACCTGACCCCAGCAGTACAAAGTTCAATCCACAACTAGGTGGCCCTGACACCCATCCTAGTGGGAATCCTCACACTTGAGGGGCCTCGATAACCTATCCTCAGTGTGCCTATAATTCTCTACCAAGGTGCACCAAGGGCTAACATCCCTACCATTAGCGTATAGTTCTGTTAAGGATCCCTCCTATGTAGAAAACAATTTGCTTAATATTTCAAATAAGATTCCTTAAATAACTTTATTCCAGAAATCAAGTTCTTTAATTCTAAATACATTGCTCAAACTCTTAGAACATTAGAATTTCATAGTTGTCAACATATCAAGCTTCAGTATTCATAATACTAATTTCTGAATCTCCTTTAAATCCTTAAAATTTCTAATGTCACCAACATAACATCTAAGTACAATAATTTCAAATTCGTTCTACTTAAAGTGCCTTAAGTTCTATCTCAAGACGTTGGGTTTAAAACATCATAATTTTGAAAACATAAGACTAAATCCTTTTCTATCAAGTTATTCAAAATATCAAAAATCAACTTCCAAGGTAACTTGTCCCACGTATATACATAAACATATATAGAGGAGTAATACCTTTTGTCTTTCAAGGAGTCAATGAGTAATTCAATAAAAGACTATTTCAACTTTTGACCTTTAACAACTCAAACCATAAACATAACATTTATAAACTTAAACATATACATAAAACAAACTATAAATATATTATCAACTCACAGATCAAGTCCGAAAACGAAGGAACTTTAGCTCTATGAAGCCTTGAAGCCACTAAGGGATCCCTGGGATTATCTAACATGACAAATATGTAAATTAGGCTCCCACAACTTAACTATTTTAAGAATTTACTCGGATTAATTTCATAGAGCAAAAATCCCCAATTCTTGAACCTTAACCCCCCTCATATGCTATATCTTGAATTCATAGAAAAACTAGCTAATCCATGGTATTATAAGGAAGGCTAAGCTCAAGAATTACCTTAGAGAGTAGAGGAAAGTGGGGGAGCGCGAGCAGAGTAGTGGGTCTCCTCCCACCTTCATTTTTTCTCACTAAAAGAAAAGAGAGAAAAAGCTCCAAGGGGAAAACCCAAGCTAGAGTGATGATGATATGAAAAAGATGGATTGGCTAATAGATTTGAGTAAGAATTGATGAAAGATTGATAGGATTCATGTGGGGAGAAGAAGGATGCGAGGGAAGGAAGAGAGAGAGGTTTGATCAAAAATGGGGGAGAAAGGTCGAGAATCCCCTTTTTACTCCGCCTAGCAGGCGCCCGGGGGCTACAACTTGGGCGCCCAACCATGTGAAAGTAGCCCTCCAGCAAGGTAGTTGGCGTTGGCCCTTGGGCGCCAAGCCCCCCTTTTTCTTGTGCTTTTCTTACACTTCTCAAATATCACTGTATACTTATTGACATTTCTTAATTTTAAGTTAATTCCATTAACTTTGGAACATAAATGTAAATAAAGGAATACCCTCCATTTGAATCCAATAAAATACTAGAAAAGTCAAAATCCTTAAGAATCAAAATTCAACTTTTGGATTTTAGTACAAATTTCTGAAAACTCACATTTTCTTAAACTTTCAGGCTAAAAATGAAAGAGTTAATGACTTCCTAAAATTCATTAAAAATCATTCTTCAATTCTTGGATATCTAAGGAATAATTATCGGGACTTTTGATCCCATGAAAAATGTCCCAATCATATGGTCCTCCAATGAGACATAAAGTTTAGACTTAGAGCTTCCGTGGGATCCGACAAGATGGGGTATCATAATTCATGTAATTCTCGATGTGGGTGTTACATTTGGTATGAAGAGTCATGATTGTCATATGTTTATGGAGTGTTCGCTTCCTACTATATTTAAGGAACTCCCTAACCATGTTTGGAAGCCATTAATTAAGTTAAGTGAATATTTTAGAGACTTACACTCAGCTACCCTAAGGATTGGGGACCTCTTGGTTATGGAGAAGAACATCCCCATTATTTTGTGTAAGTTGGAGAGAATATTTCCCTCAGGATTTTTTGACTTTGTAGGGCACTTGCAATATGCTTAGCATATGAAGCAGAGGTATATGGGCCAGTACAGTATAGATAGATGTATCAATTTGAAAAAGATATAGGAGGGTTCAAAAGAACTATGAAAAATAGAGCTCAAGTGGAACAATATGTGAAATTTACATCTCAAATGAGACATCAAAACCTTTGCTCTTATTACTTTGAGCCACATGTTCAATCTAGGAGAACTAGGATTGGTCGAAATGATGGTAGATGTGAAAGCTCAATTCAACTGACTTTGTCAATATTCAACCAACCTAGTCGTGCGTAAACCAAAAGACCACTAGTTATCAGGGAGAGAAAAACATGTTGCATATTTGCATGTCTTGATCAACTATGATGAAGTGCAACCATTCAAAATGTAAGTACTGTACAATGTTGTTTTGAATTTTTAATTATCACAAATAAAATCTTATTTTACTTTCAATGCCTACAAGTATTTTGAACAAATACAAGGTCAGTAGTACCTTAATCAATTTCCATCATGTTTCAAATTTTATGTATGTGATCAAACTAAAATTCAATCTTGTTCTTATCTTTTTTGGTAATTGGCTTGAGTTTGAAATTTGAATCTTTGTGTGTAAGTGCATGATCATGTGAATGATATAATGTGTCCTCACTTACATAATTTAGCATGGGGTCCTACCAATAAAGCCATTAGTTAGCCTATTTACCATGTCAATAGATACAAGTTCCATACATCCAAGTTAGGGAAAGGGGGAAAAACAAACAACAGTGGGGTCTATATTATGGGAAATATTGGTGGAAATATCGGTGATGGAGAGGGTGATTGGTATGAAGTGCGTAAGGAAATACTTGAGTTTAAGTACATGGGGTGAACGTGTGAAAAGGGTAGTGCTATTCTATTGTGAGCAGTACGAACCAAGACATCCTAACAAAGCACATAAACATAATAACTATAAAATTATTGAGATTACCATATCAAAAGAAATGCTACCTATGATCCATTTATTTTTGCCCACAATGACAGGCAAGTTTTGTCACGACCCAACCCGGGCCATGACCGGCGCATAGGGACAAGTCCCCATGCAAGCCTTTTACCACAAAAATTTTATAAAAATTTCGACAGAGTCCCCTTTGTAATCCAGATATTTCCCAATTACAAAAGGATACCCTACAAGATAAACAAACACAATATTTCATCGGGGATCCAGGTATTCTTAGAATACACCCCTCAGCACACAATATAATAGTAAAATATATAAATACAATCGTATATCCAAAATACATTATTTAAGTTCTTCAGAAAACAAATCCTTTAAACAACTTTAATTCCAAGAAGTTGAAATATATATAAGTATATAGATATATGAGTGAATACATAACAACAATAAAAACAGAACTAGGCCGGACCCTGCCTGTAGTGCTATGGAGCTACACACTAAGATTACAACAGAAATAGAATTATAAATCAAGGCCCATTACTAAATGGGGCTCACCCAGATAGGAATCAAATGATGCTGATATGAAGAATCGGCTCCCAAGCCTAAACCTGCATCTGAAAAGGATAGAACAACTACGGGGTGAGTTTTGATAAACTCAGTGAGAGATAGAATGTCCCTAACCCACATGAGACAATGTACAAGCTTAGATATTAAGATGATACTATAATATGTATAACAAAACCAAAAGTAGAAATTTTAATCAAATATTATCCAAGTTTTCTTTTCCAAAATAGAGTCCATCTATTCCAGGATAAATCCATCAGGAAACACACTTAGGTGGCCATTCCTTCGTGTGAATCCTGTGAATCGTGCACGCACTACTCCTCCCGTATGTGGCCGTGAATAACAGGCACGCACCACACTATATGTGTGGCCATGAATAACAGGCACGCACCACTCCCTTGAGTGGCCATGAAATCCAACATCCTAGGTGCACCCAAGGCTAACGCTTACTGCCGTTAGCCTACAGATCCTGGTCTAGACTTTCCCAAGTCGTTCTTTTCCATAAACAGAACATTTAATAAATATTCTTATAAAACATACCAATATAACTTATAATAAACAATAAAATTGTAACTTTAAAGAAAAGTAAAGCTTCAACACTTTAATAAATCAAAAACGAATAAAGGTTCGAAGCTTTTATCCAAAACCTTTCTAACAACGAGAATTTTCCAAAGTTTAATAGAAACCAAAGTAATAAACATTTGCCACATTTTTCTTTTTGAAATCAAGTCATTGTCTCATGTGAACTAGTAAAAATAGATAAGCTACTAAATCATTTGCATATGCATATATCTATATATGTAGGCAAATTACATTAAAAGTAAGATAGGGGTAAACTATCTACTCACAGACTTAACGCCAATAGCGAACTCCTAATCCCATGAGCTTTGAAAGCCAAAGCCAGTCCTCCAATGGTATATACTATCAACAATACGGAAATTTAATTCAAGATTAGTCACTTAGACTGCCGATTAATCTACTTTACTCCCAAATATGAAAATTCCTAATTCTTTTAACCTATGGTTCTCCAGAAACTCACTATAGGGGAAATAATTCGTAATTTCATAGGCAAAGAAGAGGAAAGGAGTTGAAGGATTACCTCTTAGAAGGGGAAAGGAAGAAGAAAGATTTGAGAGCTTTGGTGTCACCTCCTCCAAGCTCTAAGACCAAATATGTTGATTTCTTGTTGAAGATGTGATTTGAGATTAAAGGAAGAAATTGAGTTTGAGTGAATGGGAATGGTGTAATTTGATGGAAAGATGTGAAGGATTGGGTTTAAGAAGGAAGGGAGATGTGTTTTAGAGAGAAGGGAGAGAGTTTGGGTTAGAAAGAGAAGGAGAATTTCGAAAATAAAGGGAATGGACGCGTCTCGGCTTATGGATAAGAAAATCCCCCCATTTGGATTCAATAAAAATATCTGAAAATTCAAAATCCTTATGGATAAGAATCCAACTTTTGGATTTTAGTACAATTCTCTGAAAACTTGCATTTTTATAAACTTGGGGGTTGAAAATGAAGGGGTTATCCATTCCCTAAAATTCATTAAAAATCCTTCTTCAACTCATTGATGCTTAGTGAACCATTACCGGGACTTTTGATCTTAAGAAAATGCCTTAAACCTATAACCCTCCAAGGAGGCATAAGGTGGTTCAGGACTAATTTTTCAGGTTCCGATTTGACAGTGTAACTTTCAATTTGAGGTGTTACAAGTTTATTATCTACCATATCCTAGGAAGTGCAAATAGAATTGGATGTTAGTAATTAAGACTAGACCAAGGGGTCGAGTTGAGACCGAGGAAGTCTTTGAGGAGGCTTATCAAGTTAGTGAGCCACTCCCTTCAAGAATAGTAGTTGATATTGAAATTCCATCAAGTCTACATTTTACTTCAGGGAAGGTTAAGATAGTTGAACTGTTGACGCAGTGTTTAGTGATAGTGTAAGGATTTTTTTATTGTTTTTCGCCTAGTTGTTCGATTTTTTATAGAATAATTGAGGTTAATTAAAATTCGACTAAATATTTAATTAGGGTTAATTAACTAGCAAGTAATTGAGATTAGATGAGAAAGAAATAGGTTAGAAGTATAGAAGACTTTATAGAAATGTTCCTAAACTGATTCACCGATTTAAAGGAAATTGGTAAGATTTTAGTATTTTAAACTGTTGAAACCGAATCAATAGAATTATACACCCAAAACCCTATGACTTAAAGGCTGAATACTCAGCCATTTATTCAGCTATTGGTGGCGCAAGGAAAGTCACAAAATAGGGAGATATGGCTGAAATTTAACCACAAAATTTCAGCCAATCAAAACCTATGAAGCCAACTACCTCTTTAAGACTTTTATAAAATATTCCTTCCCTTTTCCCTTCAGCTGACTTGCGCCCCCTCCTCTCTCCTTTCCAACCTTCTTCTTCTCTTCTTCTCTTTTTCTCTCAACCAACTTCATCAAACCTTCAAGCTTTGATAAGGTTCCATCAATCCAAACTCCAAAATCTAGCAAGATCACATACAAGGAGGTGGAGATTCAACTTTGTTCTTGTCTTCTTGGGTATGGATGGCTGATTGGAGTTTTTGTTTTCTCATTCCTTGATGTGATGTTGGATGTATATGATGATTATTGGCTGGTTTGATGGTTGTTTTGTGTTTAAAATCAAGTAAGAAGTAGAAAAGGATGAAAATAGAAAGATGTGAGGGGTTGGAAGACCAAAATCCCTCGGCAGTCCGTACGGCAAAGTGTACGGCTCCGCCTGAAACTATTTTTATGTGAAACTAGACATTCAAGGCTTTCTATACAAATATAATATAAGGCTATTGAATTAGTATTGAGAGAGATATGAATTTTGGAAGTTCGACCTAGGTTTTTGAGTTTGATTCTTAGTAGACTAGGTTGTTTAGGGCAAAACTTGCCCTATACAACTTGGAATTGAATGAAACTAACTTTTTTAGAAAGCTTACACATAGGAGAATATCTTATAAAAATTTCAGAGTTAAATACAGTCCCGTTTTTTTCTAGTGGTTTGAGGAAGTTGCCCTATGTCCAAACTGGGCCAAAATAGGGCAGTTTAGAAAGGTCAAACTTTGAGGCTTATAACTCAAGCTCTACTAAAGCAAATGAAATGGAACTTCTTGGAAATGAAAGCTTGCATGTTAGATTTAATATGACACCAATTTCGTATGATTTGAACTGGTTTTCGATTTTCAGTGGATTTTTACTTTTAAGTGTGTAATTCTGGCCAACTACAGGGCAGACTGAGATAAAACTTAAATGACATGAGCTACATTTATCAAAATTGGATGGGACTAAAGAGGTTAGAAAACAGACACATAACACTCTAACATACCCAAAATTTAGGTCCAAATGAGTTAAATAGAACTTGCAGCCTGATTTACAAAAATCGGGTTGAATGAAAGTGTTGGAATAGCAACCATGTTTTAAATGCAACAATTATGCCCATGAATTTGATGTTTGAATTGTGAACAAAATGTTATAATTTCTTTGGAAAATTGTTTTCCCGAGTATTGGCACTATTCATGGGGTAGCAGATACGTTTCGTTATGCTGTCGAAATTTTAGTAAAGTCTATGCATGAGTTATAATATACATTCAAATACATGTGCATTTTCAAGAAATTCATAAAGGTTATGTTATGATGAAAGTTCCATAATACTTGGGTCAGCCCCGGATTAAAGTTAAGGGGAATAGATCGGTAGGAAGGTCGGGGAAAGTAAACCCAGCATTCCTATATAGGATCAAGCCCGATCTTGAAAAGCAAACTATTAGCTAGGAGTTTGAATGGCCAAGAACTCCTAGGGGACCAAGTAACGGAAAAGTTTATGATGATAAGTTTAAGAATGAGTTTTTGCATGGTTACATTGAATAGTCATTATAAGTTGTTTATAGTTTGACTGTTATGTTTACTTACTACTGTATGTTCATTTATTATGCTTATTATTTGTGTAACACTATTTAGTAGTTTATTCTATTTCTTATATTGTCTTAAGTAAAATTGAATATTGCCTCAGACCAAACATTTTCTCAAACTTATTAAAGGTGGATAGTTCAATTTGATCCCATGTTTTTATAATTAAATAAAAATCGAGGCAACTGAGAATGAATGTGACGTCACTTTAATACCGTACTCGAATTCTACTGAGAATTTCTTTAAATTCTCACCTCGCTTTGTATTTCTGCATCATTCTCAAACCCTGGTGATGGACATGACAGCCACTTTGTTTATTGAGATCCCGGATCTACAGCTCCATCATGACCCCATAGTAGACTCGTTGTACATAGCCGGCTCCTGTCATTTCCGTCTCTACCTTTTTAGCAATAGGAATTTTGTTGTTACTTTATTTCACTCTGCTTTCGACCTTGCCACTCTGTATTTTGCGGTCTCGTTGCATGTAGCACACCCTCATGCAGCACCTCCAGTACCTCCAGCCCCTGTCGGCCCTCCACCAGAGTCATCTCCATAGGTGGTTCCAGATATTCTGCTCAGTTCTGAGAGCAATCCTTCTGAGGCTACCGGCTTATCGTCCTCCTCTTCGAGATTGAGTGTTGACTACTCCCAGCCGGGCCTGGTATGGTCAACGGCTACATGACTGAGTAGGTCCCGCCCGCGGGTTATATTATGGCTCTCTTTTGGCAGTGTGTAGCATTGGGCCATAGACTTAACCATAGGTATATTAGCTAGTTTGAAATGTCCTCTGAGGACCTCGTAAGACCGTTTTGACTGACACGGGCCTTATATCTTTTTGGTACACTGGCCCCACTTATGTATCCTCTTTTAAACCAGTATATAAACTGAAGCATTGGCTTCCAACATATATATATGTATACAACTGATGATATATTACCTATCTTTATCTTTTCTGTTGTGCTTTTTATTAAATTTTGTTACGTTCTACGATGCTGAGCACGTTTATTTTATACAGCACACCATCTCTTCTGTTTACATACATCTATATGATCTTTGTGCCCCGAAGTATATTTCGTCAAAAAAAAATTATATATATATTAGAGAAAAAAAGGGTATGATATAATAAATAAATAGTAAACAGAGTACTAATACGGTAACACAATCTACTCAATTCCATTCTATGACTTAAGCATCACATCGAATTGGTAGGGTGTTACATTTTTGGTATCAGAGTATTTCTTCCTAACTAAGGCCTAATGATTAGACTGATTATGCTTTGCCCATATTCTGTATTTTTAGATGATAACATGCACTAGATCTTGCCTGTACGGTTGAGATATAGATGCGCATGTGTATGAGATGCCTAATTGTGTGAGTTATTATTTACTAGCACATTAGACTTAGTATTGAGCCTAATCAACTCAATAACTTTTATTTTGTGTGCTCAGAACTTAATGGCTTCCGAAAGATGAGGTAGGCCATGCATAGAACCTGCTCAAGAGGACCTAGCTGACCTTATGGACACAATATGAGAAATGGCTCATGCAATGCGAGAACAGGCTGCAGCAGCTCACCAGATGATGGATTAATTAGGCAGGCGACCTAAGGCAAGTTGTTGAGGGAATCCACATGTCCCAAGAGTTGACCTGGACTACCTTAAATTTGCTGAGTTCAGAAAGGCAAATCCGCCCAGCTTTCGAGGAGCATATGATCCAGATAAAGCTGATGAATGGATCAAAGCCATGGAGAAGATTTTCTCTGTCCTGGATTGTTCGGATCATCAGAAGGTGACTTTTGCCACCTATATGCTCGAAGCAGACGCAGAGTTTTAGTGGAATGGCGTACGAAGACTATTTAAAGAATCTCAGACAGCAGTCACCTAGATGGTGTTTAGAGAGGTTTTCTATCAAAAGTACTTTCCTGCCTCGATTTGAAATGCTAAGGAATTAGAATTTATGCAAATTCATCAAGGAAACCGAACGGTATCCGAATATATTGCCAGATTTGAAGAGTTGTGCAAATTTTTTACAATTTACCAGAGGAACCCTGATGAAGCTTGGAAGTGCATTAAATTTCAAGGAGGACTACGAGAAGATATTCTTGCAGCAATAAGGCCAATGGAGATTAAAGATTTCCCCATGTTAGTAAATAAATGCCAACTTGTGGAAGATTGTAACCTGAAACTGGCTGCAGCCAAGGTGTCTAGTGGCAACTTTGAGAACGGGTTGGCACCACAGGGTCAAAGATTCAAGCCCAACCTTCAACAGCAGAGAAGATTTCCATCGATAGGCAACAAAGGCAAGCAGTCCCAAAGGCCTCTTCAGAATCCGATTTGCACAAAATGTGGAAAGAATCACGGTGATCGGCCGTGTTTGGCAGGTCAGAATGTCTGCTATGGGTGTGGCAAGCCAAGCCACAAAATTTATGAGTGCCCGACCAGGAATCCACCACAAACGTTTAGACCTCAACAACAAGGATGGGTCTTTACAATGAATGCAAAAGAAGCTGACAAGTCTGAAGGACTAATCCAAGGTACCTGTGAAGTGGACGGTGAGACTCTAACTGTACTTTATGATTAGGGTGCCTCATATTCGTTTATTTCTCATAATTGTGTGGCTGTTTTGCAATTACCAATTTTCGATTTGCCTTATGATCTACTGGTTTCTACTCCTACTAATGAACCTGTTAAAACTAGTCAAATTTGCATCAATGTTCCTTTTCAAATTGAGAATAGGACCTTTGCAGCTGATTGGATTTGTCTCCCTCTATCTAGACTTGATATAAGTCTAGGCATGGATTGGCTTTCTGCTAATCGGGTCATGCTCAATTGTTCCGATAAGACGGTGGTATTTGCCTCTGTCTCATCTTCTAAATCCCAAGCTTTAACACTCTTTTATTTGAACTCTTTATTAGTAAACTGTAGTGGGTCGAAGAGTCAAGGATACATTCTCCTGTCAGCTAATGTGACAGAAGTTGAACAGAAACTAGATGAGATCCCAATTGTTAAGGAATATCCCAATGTTTTTCTAGAAGATATTCCTGAATTCCCTCTTGAGAGAGAAATTGAGTTCACCATCGAGTTAGTTCAAGGTGTGGAACCAATATCTATAGCTCCATATCGAATGTCGCCTCTGGAGTTGATAGAGCTAAAGGGACAAATTGAAGAGCTTTTGGAAAAAGGATTCATACAACCAAGCGCGTCACCATGGGGAGCTCTTGTTTTATTGGTCAAAAAGAAAGATGGGAGCATGCGCCTATGCATGGATTATAGATAGCTGATGTAACGTCCGATTTCCGACTTCCGATCCCATTTAATGTTGAAAATTCCGATTTCCGAGTTTGTCTTATAAATTTCGACTTCCGATCTTGTTTAATATTGAAAATTCCGAATTCCGAGTTTGTCTTTAACTTTCAAATAAATTCCGACTTCCGACATTAGTATTAGTTTCGATTTAGATTTAGTTTCCAAGGCTTAAGAAAAAGGGTGGCTGTATTTTCCGTTTTCAGACTTTATGCTCGAGTAGGGATGAACATGATATCAGGAGTTCAGACCTTAGTTGATTCAAGATGGACCACGAATCGACTTCGAGTTTATCCCGAATTGGATTAAAAGTTCAACCAAAATTTTCACGAGGTTCAGATATCAAGTTAGAATCTTGAGATCTATCATTCAAACTTAGGGTTAAGTGTTTTGGTTTCACATTACATTTTGACGTTAGATTTAAAGGTGATTGTACCTTCACGAATTAGAGTTAAGCTTTTACTCTCCAATTTTTGAATAAAACAAGATGATTATTAGAGGTTAGGCTTAACCATGCAATTCAGCTTTAGGAAATACGAGTTCGATGTCAAGTTTAGATCTGTTGGAGCGAGTTTCACTTCTCTGGCTGACGTGGAGAGCAATTTTAACACAAAGAGGGAGACATGGTTGAACCTTGCCACAAAATTTCATCCAATCAAAGCCAACTCATTCTAACTACCACTTGAGCTTTGTCTATATATATATCCTCCTCCTGCCTCTTGACTCATTTTTTCTTACATTGCTTCTCTTCCTCACCTTAGCTCACTTTCCTCTTCTCAACTCTCACTCTATCAGCCTTCAGGTTGTGACTCTAATATTCAAACTCAAAGCGAGGTAGAGGTTTTAATTCTTGTCTTGGTTTTTAGATTTTGAATGATTATTGGTAGTTTAATTCTTCAATCTGATATATTGGTGAGTGATCATGATGAATTGTTGCTGATCTATTAGCTGTTGAGAGATTAAAATTGAGTTGGAAACAAGAGAGAATGATGATATGAGGAAGTTGAGAGGCTGGAAAACTCAAAAACCCTCGGCAGTCCGTACGGCGGAGTGTACGGCTCCGCGTCCCGCCGTTCAAACTCAATGAAACCATTTTTATGTAAAACTAGACATCTAGGGCTTTCTACACATATATCATATAAGACTATTGGAGCAATATTGAGAGAGATATGAATTTTTGAAGTCTAACCTAGGCATCAGGACATCCACCCGGGCAGTATAGGTTGAAAAGGGTGTAACTCACCCTATACAACTCCAAATTGAGTGAAACTAATTTTGTTGGAAAGCTTACACATAGGAGAACATCCTACCTAGAAATTCCGAGTTTGTTACTATCATTCCGAGTTTGTTACTATCCTATTTGTTCCCAGTAATTTGAAGAAATTAACCTATGTCCAAACCGAGCCAAAACAGAGTAGTTCAGGAAGGTTAAGTTTTGGGCCTTATAACTCGAGCCCTACTAAGTCAAATGGAATGGGACTTTTTGCAAATGAAAGATGGTTGTATCAGCTTTAATATGAGACCAATTTCGTATCATTTGAGCCAGTTTTCTATTTTTAGTAGATTTTTACTTTTGAGTGGACAATTCTGGCTAGCTCTTTGGGCAGGCAGGATAAAACCTGAATAACCTGAGCTATAGATATCAAAATTAGATGGGACTAAAAAGGTTAGAAACTAGACATATAAGGCTACAACATATCCGAAAATCAGGTTTAAAGGAGTTACATTGAAATAAAGGTGGGCTATACCATAACTTTAAGGCGAAATAAGCGGGAATCAGTTAAAAGTTCTATTGAAGCTTGTTGAAGCTATGAATGTATGTGCATAATTGCTGCTCTATATTAAAATTGCAATTTGTGTAACTGTATTGGTTGGCTGGCACTATTCATGGGAAAGCGGACACGTTCCGTTATGCCGCCAAAATTGCGGTAGAGTATATGAATAAGTTATGATATATATATAGATGCATGTGCATTTTCAAGCAAGCCATGAAAGTTATGTTATGAGGAACCCAAAAAATATGTTATGATGAAAGTTTCATAATACTTGGGCCAGCCTCGGATAAAAAGTTAAGGGGAATAGATCGGTGGGGACGTCGGGGAAAGTAAACCCGGCCATCCTGTATAAAGAGCAGGCTCGATCCTGAGAAGCAGACTATTACCCAGGAGTCTAAAATGGCCAAGAACTCCCAGGGGACCAAGTGATGGAAAATGATGAAAGTAATTGAAAAGTTTATGAGTAATGAAGAAAGTATACGAGTAAAGGAAAGTTCAAGAGCAAGTTTTGCATGATTGCATTAAGTACATGATTACATGTTATTTATAGTTTATCATGTTTCTCTTACAGCATATGTTCATTTATTACACTTGAATTATCTTGTATCATTGTTAGTAGTTTAATACATTCCTTATCTTTGGCTAAAGTAAAGCTGGACCTGCCTCGGACGGACATTTTCTCAACCTTATCAATTATGAATAGTTAAGTTTAATCTCATGATTTTATAATTAAATAAAACGAGGCGGCGAGAATGAGCGAAGTCGATTAAGCGTCATGCGACCCTGAGAATTTTCTTAAATTCTCACCTCGCTTTGCATTTCCGCCTCATTCTCAGGCGTGGGCGATGGGCGGGCTACTCTTCGTTGAGGTGCCGAGCTTGCAATTCACCATGACGGCCGGCTGAGCTCATTTGTATATAGTTGGCTCTTGCGATTCCGTCTTTATCTTTTTAGTGATAGGAACTTTGCGTCCCTTTGCACCATCCGACTTTGATCACTGCGCCGCCTTTGCGGTTCCACTACATGTGGCATACCTCACTTGACACCCCTGCACCTGTAGTACACTTAGCTCACCGATCTGCGCCCAGATTCACCTCGCGGGTAGTACGACATCCATCATCAGCTCGAGGCGACCGTTAGAGCCCAACTCATCATCCTCCCTCTCTCCTCGGACCCGGTATGGACTACTCACCAGTACGGGCGAGTATAATGCGGCTACTGTTGAGATCAGCCGTAGTAGCGATATTATGTATAGTATGACCTCTTTTGGCGCATGCAGCCTTGGGTCATAGACCTAAATGGTTAGGTTTTTGAAATGTCCTTTGTGGACCATATAGGATCAGGTTGACTTACATAGGCCTTATGTCTTTTGGTATACGACCTTCCTCATTTTGATACATTGTATATAAACTAAAGCAGAGGCTTCTGGTATGTACATAAATATATACATAAATATATATATAACCGTGTTATAATGTTATTGTACTATTCTCATCTTTACGATATTCAGTTTAATTCGTTTCACTTTTTAGCATAGCATAGCATTAACACAGTAACACAATCTACTTAATTTTATGCTATGACTTAAGCATAACATTAAATTAGTAGGGTGTTACAGCTGAATAAAGTGACGATTAAGAATAAATATCCATTACCAAGGATCGATGATTTCATGGACCAACTACAAGGTGCAATGATATTTTCCAAGATTGACTTGTGTTTCGAATATCATCAAATTCGAGTTCGGGAACAAGATATCCCTAAGACGACCTTTCAAACTCGTTGTGGGCACTACGAGTATACCATGATGTCGTTTGGACTGACAAACGCACTAGCAGTATTTATGGATTATATGAATCGGATATTTCGCCCATATCTGGACAAGTTTGTAGTGGTTTTCATCTACGACATACTTGTCTATTCGAAGATGGAGTGAGAGCATATGGAACACTTGCGGCTGGTTCTGCAAATTTTAAGAGAGAATAAACTCTATGTAAAGTTATCCAAATGTGAATTTTGGATGAAAGAAGTAAAATTTCTCGGCCATCGGCCATGTGGTATCCTATGGGGGAATTTCCATAGACCCCAACAAAGTAGAAGCAGTACTAAATTGGAAGAGGCCAACCATAGTCACTGAAGTTAGGAGCTTCCTAGGCTTAGCTGGATATTACAGGTGATTCGTTAAGGATTTTTCTCGAATAGCTTTGCCCTTGACTAAGCTAACCAGGAAGAATGTTCCATTTGAATGGATACCGAAGTGTGAACAGAGTTTTCAAGATTTGAAAAGAAGGTTAGCCACAACACCAGTGTTAGCCTTGCCAGACCCTCGTGGACCATTTGAGGTCTATAGTGATGCTTCCAAACAAGGATTAGGATGTGTGTTGATGCAAACTGGAATTGTGGTCATATATGCCTCTAGACAATTAAAGCCACATGAAAGGAATTATCCTACACACGACCTCGAATTAGCAACAATGATATTTGCTTTGAAGATATGGAGACATCACCTGTATGGAGTGAGGTTCGAGGTCTTTTTTGATCATAAGAGTTTGAAGTACCTCTTCGATAAGAAGGAATTAAATATGAGTCAGCGGAGGTGGATGGAACTTCTTAAGGACTACGAATTTGAATTGAAATACCACCCAGGCAAGGCAAAATTGTGGTAGATGCTTTGAGCAGGAAATTTCTGACTGTAGCCTAGATGAAGATTAAAGAGATAGAGCTTATCGAGAGTTTTCGAGATCTTAATTTGGGGATCCTTATAACTCCCAAGACCATTTAGTTACACCAAATTAAGATAGCCAGTAGCTTTAAAGAACAGATTTGGCAGGCACAATAGCAAGATACTAGTTTTCAACATACGATCAATCTCATGCAATCAGGAAAATTAACGGGTTTTGCTCAAGATAAAAAAGGGCATATGGGGGTGTCATGATAGGGTGTGTGTGCCCGAGGGGAATGAGCTCCGAAGAAGAATCTTGGAAGAAGCACATAAGGGTGAATTCACCATACATCCCGGCATTACTAAAATGTATCAAGACCTCAGGAAAATGTTTTGGTGGCCAGGAATGAAGTCAGACGTGGCAAACTTCGTGAGCAAGTGCTTGATCTATCAGAAGGTTAAAGCGGAACATCAGAAACCTTCTGGGATGTTACAACACTTGGAAATCCCTGAGTGGAAGTGGAAGAGTGTCTCCATGGATTTTGTAATGGGATTACCAAGAACGCCAACAGGATATGATGCCATATGGGTCATCGTGGATAGATTAATCAAATCTGCTCACTTTCTAGCCATTCGAGCAAGTTATCCGTTGGAAAAATTAGCACAATTGTATATTCAAGAGATTATAAGGCTGCATGGGACCCCTTCAACCATTATTTCTGATCGAGACCCAAGATTCACCTCACGGTTTTGGGGAGCTTTACAAAAAGGCGTTTGGTACTAAGTTGTGCTTAAGCACTGCATATCACCCACAAACGAATGGTCAAACAGAAAGGACAATTCAAACCTTAGAAGATATGCTACGAGCCTATATAATGGAGTAACATGGGAGTTGGGATCGATACTTACCACTAGCCGAATTTGGACACAATAATAGTTATCACGCTAGCATCGGCATGGCTCCTTATGAAGCGTTGTACAGACGAAAGTGCCAATCTCCACTGTGTTGGTATGAAACAGGAGAATCAAGTCTATTGGGGCCTGATTTAGTTGGACAAACCACCGAGCAGATCAAGAAAATTCGAAGTAAGATACTTGCAGCTCAAAGCCATTAGAAGAGTTACGTGGATACTAGGAGAAAACCTCTAGAATTCCAAGAAGGAGACCACGTATTTCTGAGGGTTACGCTTACGACAGGGATAGGTAGGGCCATTAAGGTCAAGAAGCTAAGTCCTCACTTTATTGGTCCCTTTCAAATCTTGAAGCGAATTGGATCAGTCGCATATCAAGTCGCTTTACCTCCACATCTGTCAAATCTTCACGATGTTTTTCATGTTTCTCAACTCAAAAGGTATCAACCTAACCCTACACACTTTCTAGAACCTGAGTCAATACAGTTAAAAGAAGACCTGACTTTCCACGCATCGCCAAAGATGGATCGTAGATGCGAAGCAGTAACTTGAAACAAAACCGTGTAGTTAGTAAAGGTAGCATGGAGAAAATAAGATGCTGAAGACTACACTTGAGAATTAGAATCAAACATGAAGAAAGAGTATTCTGAACTATTCTCAGGTACTAAATTTTGAAGACAAAATTTTTTTTTTAGGAGGGTGATAATGTAACATCCATCGGATTTTTTTATTGTTTTTCGCCAAGTTGTTCGATTTTTTATTGAATAATTGAGGTTAATTAAAATTCGACTAAATATTTAATTAGGGTTAATTAACTAGCAAGTGATTAAGATTAGATGAGAAAGAAATAGGTTAGAAGTA
This sequence comes from Pterocarpus macrocarpus, assembly GCA_031439585.1. NCBI lineage: Eukaryota > Viridiplantae > Streptophyta > Magnoliopsida > Fabales > Fabaceae > Pterocarpus > Pterocarpus macrocarpus. Next base: position 54,508,307 of record CM062514.1, read on the forward strand.
TAGAAGATTTCATAGAAATTTTCCTAAACCGATTCACCGATTTAAAGGAAATCGGTAAGATTTCGGTATTTTAAACCATTGAAACCGAATCAATAGAATTATACACCCAAAACCCTATGACTTAAAGGTTGAATACTCAGCCATTTATTCAGCTATTGGTGGTGCAAGGAAAGCCACAAAATAGGGAGATATGGCTGAAATTTAACCATAAAATTTCAGCTAATCAAAACCTATGAAGCCAACTACATCTTTATGACTTTTATAACATGTTCCTTCCCTTTTCCCTTCAGCTAACTTACACCCCCTCCTCTCTCCTTTCCAGCCTTCTTCTTCTCTTCTTCTCTTCTTCTCTCAACCAACTCCATCAAACCTTCAGGCTTTAATAAGGTTCCATCAATCCAAACTCCAAAATCTAGCAAGATCATATACAAGGAGGTAGAGATTCAACTTTGCTCTTGTCTTCTTGGGTATGGGTGGCTGATTGGGGTTTTTGTTTTCTCATTCCTTGATGTGGTGTTGGATCTATATGATGATTATTGGCTGGTTTGATGGCTGTTTTATGTTTAAAATCAATTAAGAAGTAGAAAATGATGAGAATAAAAGAAGCGAGGGGCTGGAAGACCAAAATCCCTCGGCAGTCCGTACGGCAGAGTGTACAGCTCTACCTATAGCTATTTAAATTTGATAAAACTATTTTTATGTGAAACTAGACATTCAAGGCTTTCCATACATGTATAATATAAGGTCATTGGATTAGTATTGAGAGAGATATGAATTTTGGAAATTCGACCTAGGTTTTTGAGTTTGATTCTGGGTAGACTAGGTTGTTCAGGGCAAAACTTGCCCTATACAACTTGGAATTGAATGAAAATAACTTTTTTAGAAAGGTTACCCATTAGAGAATATCTCATAAAAATTTCAGAGTTAAATACGATCCCATTTGCTCCTAGTGGTTTAAGGAAGTTGCCCTATACCAAAATAGGGCAGTTTAGAAAGGTCAAACTTCGAGGCTTATTACTCAAGCTCTACTAAAGCAAATGAAATGGAACTTCTTGCAAATGAAAGCTTGTCCTGTTCAATTTAATATGATACCAATTTTGTATGATTTGAACTGGTTTTCGATTTTCAGTGGATTTTTACTTTTTAAGTGTGTAATTCTGGCCAGCTATAGGGAAGGCCGAGATAAAATTTAAATAACTTGAGCTACATTTATCAAAATTAGATAGGACCAAAGAGGTTAGAAAATAGACATATAACACTCTAACATACCAAAATTTAGGTCCAAATGAGTTAAATAGAACTTGCGACCTGATTTTTTTAACTTGCGACCTGATTTACAAAAATCAGGTTGAATGAAAGTGTTGTGATAGCAACCATGTTTTAAATGCAACAATAGTGCCCATGAATTTGATGTTTGAATTGTGAATGAAATATTATGATTTCTCTAAAAAATTGTTTTCCTGAGTACTGGCACTATTCATGGGGAAGTGGACATGTTCCGTTATGCTGCCAAAATTTCGGTAAAGTCTATGCATGAGTTATAATATACATTCAGATACATGTGCATTTTCAAGAAATTCATAAAGGTTATGTTATGATGAAAGTTCCATAATATTTGGGCCAGCCCCAAATTAAAGTTAAGGGGAATAGATCGGTGGAAAGGTCGAGGAAAGTAAATGTCCGAAAAATTTTATCGTTAATAACTGAGTTGTTCGATTTTATCAAATAAGTGGGTTTAATTGGAATTTGATTAAGCATTCACTTAAAGCCAATTAAGTGTGATTTAGAAGTGATTAGGCTTGATGGAATTAGATTAGGAACATAGGAAATCTCACAGAATTTTTCTAAAACCGGTTTACCGATTTAAGAGAAATCGGAAATATTTCGGTAATTTAAACTGTCGGAATTGGACCAATAGAAATTATACTGTGAGAACTTTAGGATGGATGGCCAAGATTTATCCCACTTACCCATGCAAGTGGCGCCATCTCAACCCTCCATATGGGCTACCAAACCAAGTTGAATAACCAACACAAATCCACCAATCATATGCAACTTGTTTTAGAAGTTTTTAAATTTTTCCTTTTTTGCCCTTACAAATTTCGGCCCCTATATGCTGACTGCTCTCCATTCTTTTCTCCTTCATCTCATCTCATCTCAACTCATATCATCTTCATCTCCCACAAACCTTCAAACCACAATAAGATTTCTTCAACTCAAGCCACAAATCTAATAAGAATCACACCTAGAAAAGGTAGGAATCCAACTTCTCTTCTTATTTTCTTAATTTGGGGCTGTGTGGGGATCTTGTTTTCCTCATGATATTGATATGATTTGTAGTGATGATGATGGTTCATGATTGATTTTGCATGTGTGTTGTGATTAGAATTGGATTTGGTATGAAAGAATTTGAAGAAAAGAGAGAACTCAAGAAGCTGTTAGGGTTTTTCCTCAGCGATCTGTACGGCGAAGTGTACGACTCCGCCTACAGCTGTTTAAACTTCATGAATCTATTTCTACATGAAACTAGACATTCAGAGATTTCCATAAATATAAAATATATGACCATTGGATTAGTGTAGAATTAGTTATGAATTTTTGAAGTTTGACCTAGAAATCTGGACTCTTATCTGGGCAGTATGAGTTGAGAAGGGTGTAACTCACCCTACACAATTCCAAATTGAGTGAACCCAAATTTTTTTGAAAGCTAACATGTAAAGAAACATCTCATAAAAATTTCAGGGTCATATTCATTGCCATTTGTTCCCAACACATCGATGAAGTTGACTTATGTTTAAACCGGGCTAAAATAGGGTAGTCCAGTAGGGTTAAGTTATGGGGCTTATATCTCAAAATATACTCATGAAAATGACATGAAACTTATTTCATTTGAAAGCTTGTTCTATTATCTTTAATTTGATATAATTTTGTATGATTTCACCTAGATTTCTATTTTTAGTGAATTTTCACTTATAAGGGTGCAATTTTGGCTAAGAACTGTGCAGTCTGAGGTAAAATACTTATAACTTGAGTTATACAAATTAAAATGAGATGGGACTAAAAGGGTTGGAAACTAGGCACATAAGATTATGACATATCCAAAATTTAGATTTAAGTGAGTTGAATTGAACTAAGGTTGGAATATAACACAATCGGGCAGAATAGGAGAGAATAAACCGAAAACCCTATTGATGCTTGAATTGAACTTGATGAATGATGTTATGAAGATATATATAATTGCTGATCCATGTTGAATTGCAAGTTTGAATAATTGTGCTGGTTGTTTGGCATTATTTATGGGGAAGCGGACTCAATCCGTTATGCTACCAAAATTTCGGCAAGAAATTCATATGTTGTGTAAATTACAATGGCATAAACACATGATGTTTGAAAGAATAAAGTTAGTTGTGCATGCAATTCATGGATATTACAAAGGATTTCATATTACTTGGGCCAGCCCCTAAATAAGTTTAAGGGGAATAGATCAATGGGAAGGTCGGGGAAAGTAAACCCGGCAATCCTGTATAGGAACAAGCTCGGTCCTGAAAAGCGGACTATTACCCAGGAGTATATGGCCAATAACTCCCACGGGACCAAGGATGGAAAATAAGTTTTAAGAGGCGAAAGCCTTCAAGGATAAGATGCATTTTCCAGCTGCACATTAATATGTACAGTAGATAATCTTTAATTGATTGTTCTAGTTACCTGTTTATTTCTCTTGATATATTATTGTTTACTTATAGTTACTGTTTTAATTGCATTAGCATATTTGTTAACCAAAATTGAGTTTGTTTCGGTGTATTTTTTATAATAAGAATTTAAGTTAAATATTATTATTATGTCGTACTATTTTAAATTACGAAAAAATTGAAACAACTGGGAATGATAGCGATGACAGATACGTATAAACTGGGAATTCCTACTGAGAAATCTTTATTTCTCACTCTACTGTATGTTTTTGCATCATTCTCAGATCATGGAGAACGCAGCCACGGGCGTCTTGTTCATTGAGTTTCCTGAACTTCATATCCACATCGACCCGTTTATAGACTCTGTGTATATATCTGGTAGATGCCAATTTCACCTTTATTTCTTTTTCAGTAGAGATTTCGCAGTCCCACTTTCTCACCCCCTTTTTAACCCATCTGCACCTTATATAGCTATCCCACTATACATGGCCCATCCCTTTCCACCTCCACAAGTAGCAGTAGCACTGGCAGCAGCAGCAGCTCCCATGGCTCTGCCAGCCTCTCCACTGCAGCAAATCCCCTCTGCTTCTATGTCCAAGGAGGATCCATCGGAGGCGGTGAGTTTGTCTTCCTCATCCTTAGCCCCGGGCGTGGACTACACTTCCGCCGATGCCAGCATGGTGAATGGATTCCTTTCCTCGGAATCCATCTAGTTAGCACACATGTAGTAGCAGCAGGAGGTGTACAGAGTGGCTCTCTTTTGATATTTTGGGTCACGGGTAGTAACTTAGGAGTTGATCAGTATGTGAAATGTCCTGTGGGGAACCAATTAGGGTATTGTTTAAGGGACAGGCCGATTTATTTTGTTTTAAGCGGCCTCATTTTATTACCCTATTATGCTTATGTATCTTCTGTCAAACTTGAAAAGCAGATGTTTATGTATATATGTATGATGCAGTCTTCAATAGTTCTGTCTATTTAGCATTTTTATTTGTTATTTTACTTCCGGTATAACGATTATCTAGTATTCATTCCGTCGTCAAATAGAAATTGTGAAAAGCGGATAGTTAGCTCTACATGGGTAAGAAATAATGAAACAGGAAATGGAATTTAATTAGCTCGCTACACATAATAACTTATCAGGTAATATATTATGACTTAAGCATAATATTTCATCTGGTAATGTGTTACAGTAAACTCGACATTCCTATATAGGAACGAGCTCGATCCTGAAAAGTAGACTATTACCTAGGAGTCTAAATGGCCAAGAACTCCCAGGGGACCAAGTAACAGAAAAGTTTATGATGATAAGTTTAAGAATGAGTTTTTGCATGGTCGCATTGGATAGTCATTATAAGTTGTTTATGGTTTGACTGTTATGTTTACTTACTGCTATATGTTTATTTATTCTGCTCATTATTCTGTGTAACACTATTTAGTAGTTTATTCTGTTTCTTATGTTGTCTTAAGTAAAATTGAACATTACCTCGGACCAGACATTTTCTTAAACTTATTAAAGGTGGATAGTTCAATTTGATGCCATGTTTTTATAATTAAATAAAAACTGAGGCAACTGAGAATGAATGTGACGTCACTTTGATACCGTACTCGAATCCTACTGAGAATTTCTTTAAATTCTCACCTCGCTTTGTATTTTTACATCATTCTCAGACCCTGGTGATGGACACGATAGCCACTCTGTTTATTGAGATCCTGGACTTGCAGCTCCACCATGACCCCATAGTGGACTCGTTGTACATAGTCGGCTCCTGCCATTTCCGTCTCTGCCTTTTAACAATAGGAATTTTGTTGTTCCTTTATTTCACCCTACTTTCAACCCTGCTGCTCCGTATTTTACGGTCCCAATGCATCTAGCACACCTTCCTCTAGCACCTCCAGCGCCTGCAGCACCTGCAGCCCCTGCCGGCCTCCACCAGAGTCACCTCCACAGGTGGTTCCAGATATTCCGCTCAGTTCTGAGAGCAATCCTTCCAAGGCTACTGGCTCATCATCCTCCTCTTCGGGACCGAGTGCTGACTACTCCCCAGCCTGGCCTAGTATGGCCAACGGCTACATGAACGAGTAGGTCCCGGCCGCAGGTTATATTATACAGTATGGCCCTCTTTTGGCAGTGTGTAGCATTGGGCAATAGACTTAGCTATAGGTATATCAGCTAGTTTGAAATGTCCTTTGAGGACCTCGTAGGACCATTTTAACTGACAAGGGCCTTATGTCTTTTTGGTACACCGGCCCCACTTATGTATCCTCTTTTGAACCTGTATATAAACTGAAGCATTGGCTTCCAACATATATATATGTATACAACTGATGATATATTACCTATCTTTATCTTTTCTATTGTGCTTTTTATTAAATTTTGTTACGTTCTACGATGCTAAGCACGTTTATTTTATATATCGCGCCGTCTCTTCCGTTTACATATATCTATATGATCTCTGCGCCCCGAAGTATATTTCGTCAAAAAAAAATTTATATATATATTAGAGAAAAAGAGGGTATGATATAATAAATAAATAGCAAATAGATTACTAACACGATAATGCAGTCTACTCAATTCCATGCTATGACTTAAGCATAACATCGAATTGGTAGGGTGTTACAGAGAGCAATTGATGGCATCGAATAGGATGGTAGCATTAAAGATGAAGAAGATGAATTTGAGGGTGATGTTGTTTTGGAAAGTGATGAAGATCGTCCTCATCTTTCGAATTAGAAAAGGTTATACTGGACCCTAAATATAATATCACTATAACATATTTTCTATCTTTGTCAAGTTATTTACATGTTATACATCTTTAATTTATTTCAGATGTGGTGGCCAAAGATAGCGGAGTCGACCGAAGAATAGTACCCGCTTTAGCATCCTAATCTCCACCTCCACCACTCTAGATCCGGCCACCACCCTTACAATTCTTAATGTAGTTATTTAGTTTTTTTTTTTTCTAGTAACATTGAACATGTCAACATTTTATGAATTAGTTATAGATAAGTTATGTATTCGACTTGCATTTATCTTGTCTCCCTAATTATTATTTCAAACTATATAATTTTTAATAAAATTAAAAAAATAATGATAAAGAAACTAGAAACCAAAAACAATAATGAAAATTAATTTAAAACGTGTGTGTGTGTGTGTGTGTGTGTGTGTGTGTGTATGTATGTTACTGATGGATATTCTGTCAGTAAATATTAATATTTTAGATTAAATTTAACATTACCGATGGAAATTTTTGTCAATAAGGTTAAACAATTATTTTTAATCGTAATATTACCGATGGACTATTCTGTCATTAATATTTTACAAATCTATCGAAAATATATTTTTCCAGGACGAAAATGGAGACAAATTTTCTCCAATTTTGTCGACGGATTATATTATTTTTATCGACGGAATAATAATCGATAATTTGCCGATGGATTTCTTTTTTTTTTTGCGGTAAGTTTTACCAACCATAGTTTATCGATGGACTGGTTCCATTACCGATAGATTTTAATTAGAAATCCGTCAGTAAAACGTTATTTCATCAATAAATCCATTGGTAAAAACAATACCGACAAATTTTAATTAGAAATCCGTCGGTAAAACGTTATTTCTTATAGTGATTATATGTTAGCGCAGTATCGTCATCAACCCAATGGCAATTACGTGTGGGAGCGAATATCTCTCTAAAAATAGTGATATATTTTTTGCCTTGGAATCGCAATATTTAAGCTCTTGTTCATCTTCTACCCTATTTTCCTAACAAAGTTAGGTCGCATTTTCAAAGAGACAAACAAGGTAGTAGACACTCTTGTAAGAATGGATCACTTGTCCGAGCTAGGCATGACATGCTTTGGGCAACCTCCTCATTGTATCCACAGTTTGTTAAGCAATGTTGTTGGTGTTGCCTACCATAGAAGGGCAACCTAGTTTTTTTTTTCTTGGGTTCTTTTTTTTTTCTTCGATAAACTTTTCCTAAGGTGCTCTAGCGTAAGGTATATTACCAAATAATAATAATAATAATAATAATAATATGTGATGATTCAATACCCATCGGTTATGGAATTAATAACTACAACTAAGTTTTGTCCCACTATGTGAGGTCCAATACATGGATTAGAAGATGTCACAGTTTCTTATCACAAATCATGTCTATATAGTCAAAGTATTAAAATCTAAATTAATCTTACTTTATAGTTTCCCCTATAGTATTTCTTAGTCTCCCTCTATCTCTAGTTATTAGACGACTCTCCATTTGATCAATTATCCTTACTATGCCGTCAATGAGTCTTCTCCATATATAATTAAACTACCTGAGGCAAGATTTGTCACAACCCCATCGGAGGCCATGACCGATGCTTAGGGAACACTATTCCCCCAGCTAGCCTACTCGAATAAATTAGAACAAATGGACAGAGTTTCCCCTTAAACTCAGACATTCTTTGAATTAAAATAATCCCTATTACAACTCAAATCATATAGCTCAACCACAAATCCAATAAATCAATAGGATCCAAAACACAATCTCAAAATCAAGTTGCATGCTCAAAGCACTTTTACAGCCCAGAACCAGGAAGCTAAACATATAAACTAGTATTCATATACTGATTCATAACTAAATCTATTACAACAATACAACACAACGAAAGCCAAACCCTGCTTGTAGATTAAGAAGCATCACTAGGATTTTATATAATGCATATCGCATCAATTTAAAAGACAACCTTACAGCTCGCATAGACGAGCATGATAGGCTTTCAAAGCTTCCAACTTTCTTCTAGTTGGGATGCTCCATTCGCTAACTTGTACCTACAGGGAAAGGATGAGGAGTGAGTCCAACTGACTCAGTGAGGGATAATGAAACTATAACATATGAGGACAAACTCTAGAAGTAAAGCAAACTATGATTAAATAAAAAGTTAGTATCATGAATTAAGCTTAAATAAAGAAATCATCGTTTTAAATAATATATACACAAAGAATTAATGTTAGAAACTATATAGAAAAATAAAGAATTAACATTATTTCATAAACTGGAAAACATATTTCTAAAATATAGCTACCTAAGCGGGGAGGCTATCAATTCAGAGAAATTTTCAAATAAGGGTTAGCTTTCAGATCTGACTAAGTCAGCGATGTGCGTAGATCTCACACACACACACACACACACACAGCTAGCAGCACCCCTGCTAGCTAGGTTCAAACCAAGGTGCACTAATGCTAGCATCAGTAGCTGCTAGCTACGGATTAACTAGAATCCTCCCACAAGGTATATAGAAATTAAAGTAATAAATATCAATGAAGTAACAAATATCAAATCAGATTCTGAAGAACAAAAGTATTCATCAAAATTTAAAATTCCAAAATATAAGTTACTCAATAAGTCAATTTAGTAATCCAAACAAAAGATTAGAGCTTGTTCTTTCATTTATAAAATTCGCAATCTCTTCTAAAAACTTCCAGGACATTCAACAATAGCTTACCAATAAAATTTTCTCAAAACCAAAATGGACGTTCACGAATAGGTAGATATTTCAAACTAGATGATAACTATATTGCAAAACAAAACATTCATAATTAACTAAATATATAAAAATAAGCTGTCAATATATCTTAAAATCAAACCAATACTAATTGTGTAAAAAAAAATCATATGCCATAGAGGCATTATCCACTCACAGAACATTACAAAACATTAAGTCAACGCCTTACGGGGTTGCCACACTTGAAGGTTGATCTCCCTGAAAATCTGAAACCAACACCTGACCAATTTAAACACAACTCATGGTTTAGAAACTAAACCTCAATTCTTTTTTCCATTTTTAATCTTTAGCAAGCATAACTATGAATTCAACCTTCTCCAAACATATCACGTTAACATAGCCCTTATCTATTTGTCTATATGTCATTCAATAGCTATATAAGGTACAACCTAACCCATCAAAGTATGAATACCATATGACCACCAACTATTATGCCACCTCTTGAAATAAGAATACTTATGAAAGCTAACAACATACCCATACTAATAGTCTAGTCAATTACAACATAATTATGATTATTAGTAAAATAACAACAATACTAACAAGTTAAATTGATTAGCCCTTAAGTTAAAAGTTAAATTAAGCTAACTAACTCACAACTCTTTTAATTCTCTTAATTTTAAAGTCAAGACTGCAAAGCTCCAATTCCACTTGAGGTTACTAAATTTTCCAACAATGAGCGATGTAACGTCCGCGACTTCCGACCTCTGAGCCCATCAGTATTCACGACCTCGTCAGTGAATCTTAAAATTCCCGATTTTCGACCTTATGTAAGCATGTAAGAATTCCGACCTCATCAGTAATAAATCCCGATTTCCGATTTCATTAGCTCAAATGGAGTGGCTTATGCTTCCGATTTCCGATATTAAGACTTCTGACTTAACACGAAATCCGACGTCCGATTTTATCTTAACCAGAAATGGACGTGGGATTAGATTTTTGAACTTGTCTCCAAGTCCGATTCAAAATTTCAAGAGTTCCGATCTCGAGTTTAATACCAAGAGCTCTCATTTCTCTATCTTCCCGAGTTCCGAGATCGAGGTCCTATAAGTCCCGATTTCCTGGTACACGGATTAATGTTGTGAATTCCGAGCTCCGGTGTTATGCTTAGAATTGATTCGAGTTTACCTAATTTCCCGACTTCCAACTTTAAGTGCTTGGCTTCACATCAGGCTTTGCTTTCAAGTTTTGAATAAACTGGATATATTTTCCGAGTTCCGACTTCATATGCAAGATGTGCACGAGTTCCGACTTTAAAAAGGAGTACGAGTTCCGATTTCATTTTCAGAATATACTGGAAACTAGTCCCACTTTAGGTGACATGGAGAGTAATTCTGCCACACAAAGAGGACGACGTGGAGAGCATTTTGGTCACAAAAAGAGAGCTAGGTTGGCTGAAACTCAGCCTTGTGTTTTGAAGCCAATCAAAACCTTCCAAGTTAACTACCACTCATGCTTATATAACACATTCTCCTCCTCCCATTCAGACTCTTCTCTCACGTTGCCTTCTTCTTTACTTCAGCTCTCTCTTTTCTTTTCTTCACTCACCCAACTCCATTCAACTTTGAAATTCAACTAAGTTCCAGCTACAAACTCAAGCCAAATCATTCATAATAAGAGGTCGAAGTTTTCTTCTTGCTTGATTTTCTGACTCTTGGATGATAGGTGGTGATTTCATTTCTTAATTTTCATATGCGAATTGACTGATTATGATGAATTATAATTGGTTTACTGGCTATTTGTGGGATTAAAATTGAATTGGAAACAAAAGAGGATGAAGATATGAAGAAGTTGAGAGGCTGGAAAACTCAAAACCCTCGGCAGTCTGTACGGCAGAGTGTACGGCTCCACCTCCCGCCATTTAAAATTAATGAGACCATTTTTATGTGAAACTAGACATCTAGGGCTTTCTATACATATATCATATAAGACCATTGGGTTAATATTGAGAGAGATATGAATTTTTGAAGTTTGACCTAGGAATCAAGACATTCACCCGGGCAGTATGGGTTGAAAAGGGTGTAACTCACCCTATACAACTTCAAATTGAGTGAAACTAATTTTTTTGGAAAGCTTACACATAGGAGAACATCCTACCCAAAAATTCCGAGTTTGTTACCATCCTATTTGTCCCCAATGATTCAAAGAATTTACCCTATGTCCAAATCGAGCCAAAATAGAGCAGTTCAGGAAGGTTAAGTTTCGGGGCTTATAACTCGAGCCTTACTAAGTCAAATGGAATGGGACTTTTTGCAAATGAAAGATGGTTCTATCAGCTTTAATATGAGACCAATTTCATATCATTTGAGCCAGTTTTCAATTTTTAGCAGATTTTTACTTTTGAGTGAGCAATTCTAGCCAGCCATAGGGTAGGCCGGGATAAAACCTGAATAACTTGAGTTATGATTATCAGAATCGGATGGGACCAAAGAGGTTAGAAAATAGACACATAACACTTTAACATATCCAAAATTGAGGTCCAAATGAGTTAAATAGAAATTATGGCATGATTTACAAAAATCGGGTTGAATGATTTATGTGAGGCTATAACTCTGTCTTGAGAAGACTAATGTTCCTATGAGCTCCATGATGAATTGTGCATGCAATATTGTAATTGCTATGAGAAATTAGCATTCTAATGTACTGGTACTATTCATGGGGAAGCGGACATATTCCGTTATGCCACCAAAATTGTGGTAAGGTATATGCATGAGTTTTGAGATACATGTAGATGCATGTGCATTTTCAAGAAAGCTATGAAGGTCATGTTATGAGAAGCCTATAGATTATGTTATGATGATAGTTCCATGATACTTGGGCCAGCCCCGGATAAAAATTTAAGGGGAATAGATCGGTGGGGATGTTGGGGAAAGTAAACCCGGCAATCCCTGTATAGGAACGAGCTCGATCATGAAAAACAGACTATTACCCAGGAGTCTAAAATAGCCAAGAACTCCCAGGGGACCAAGTGATGGAAAATGATGAAAAGTAGAAAAGTTTATGAGAAATGAGAAAGTTTATGAAGAAAGATTCAAGAGCAAGTTTGCATGATTGTATTAAGTGCATAATTACGTTGAATGGTCATTATATGTCATTTCTAGTTTCTTTGCTACATTCACTTACTACCATATGCTCATTATTCTGTGTATTGTTGATATTAGTTTATTCTGTTTCTTATGTTGTTTTAAGTAAAATTGGGCCCTGCCTCAGACCAGATATTTTTCCCAACCTTATTGACTATGAATAGTTAAGTTTAATCTCATGATTTTATAATTAAATAAAACCCGAGGCAGCTGAGAATGAACGCGACGTCAGTTAAACGTCATGCACGACCCTACTGAGAATTTTCTTAAATTCTCACCTCGTTTTGTATTTTCCGCCTCATTCTCAGACATGGGCGATAGACCCGACGGCTACCCTCTTCAGTTAGATTCCAGACCTGCCGCATCACCAGGAACCGAGTTGAACTCGCTGTACTTAGCTGGCTTCCGCCATTTCGAGCTATACTTTTAACGATAAGGATTTTTGTTGCCCCTTTACTTCACTCTGCTTTTGATATGTATATTTATAAACTAAAGCTTTGGCTTCCAACTTATATATGTGTATATGCAACAAATGATATTTCTATGCTAATCACGTTTATTATATAGAGCGCCCTATTTCGTAGGTATATACGTCAGTCATATACATATACATCAGAATATAAAATAATGAATACAGCTTTAGACAGAAGACTAATACGATAACGCAACCTATCCAATTTCATTCTATGACTTAAGCATATCATTAAGTTGGTAGGGTGTTACATTTTGGTATCAGAGCAGTTCGTCCTAACTAAGGCCTGAGGATTGGACTGACTATGCTTCACGCATATTCTGTACTTTTAGCTGATAATATGCACCAGATCTTGCCTGTATGATTGAGATATAGTTGTGCATGTGTATGAAATGCCTAACCGTGTGAGCTGTTATTTACTAGCACATTAGACTTAGTGTTGAGCCTGATCAACTCAATAACTTTTGTTTTGTGTGTTCAGAACTTAATGGCTTCCAGAAGGCGAGGCAGACCACGTGCGGAACCCGCTCAAGAGGATCCGGTTGACTTCATGGCCACAATGCGAGAAATGGCTCACGCAATGCGGGAGCAAACTGCAGTAGCTCACCAGATGATGGGACAGCTAGGCAGACGACCTGAAGCAAGCTATGGAGGGAGCCCTCACAGCCCAGGGATTGACCTAGACTATCTCAAGTTTGCTGAGTTTAGAAAGGCAAATCCGCCAAGTTTCTGAGGGGTGTATGATCCGGATAAAGCTGACGAATGGGTCAAAGCCATGGAGAAGATTTTCTCTGTCTTGGATTGCTCAGATCATCAAAAGGTGACCTTCGCCACTTACATGCTCAAAGCAGACGCCGAGTTTTGGTAGAACGGCGTACGAAGATTATTCAAAGAATCCCAGATGGTAGTCACTTGGGCGATGTTTAAGGATATATTCTACTAGAAATACTTTCCTACTTCTGTTCGGAATGCCAAGGAACTTGAGTTTATGCAGCTTCGTCAGGGAAACCGGATGATATCTGAATACATTGCTAAGTTCGAAGAGCTGTGCAAATTTTCCACAATTTACTAGAGGAATCCAGACGAAGCTTGGAAGTGCATCAAATTTGAAAGAGGGTTACGAGAAGACATTCTTACTGCGATAGGGCCAATGGAGATCAGAGATTTCCGCATGCTGGTGAACAAATGCCGACTTGTGGAGGATTGCAACATGAAGTTAGCTGCAGCCCGGGCATCTGGTGGAAATTTCAAGAGGGGGTTAGCCCCACAGGGCCCAAGATTCAAGCCCAACGTGCAACAACAGTGGAGATTTCCGCCGGCAGGCAACAAAGACAAGCAACCTCAAAGGCCTTTTCCAAATTCAACCTGCACCAAATGCAGCAAGAATCATGGCGATCGGTCGTGTTTGGCAGGCTAGAATGTCTGCTATGGGTGTGGCAAGCCAGGCCAGAAAATTTATGAGTGCCCAACTAGGAATCCACCACAGCCGTCTCGACCTCAATGGCAAGGACGGGTTTTTACCATGGATGCAGAGGAAGCTAATAAGTCTGAGGGACTAATCCAAGGTACCTGTGAAGTGGACGGTGAGACTCTGACTGTACTCTATGGTTCGGGTGCCTCACATTCGTTTATTTCTCATAATTGTGTGACTGTTTTGTAATTGCCAATTTCTGAATTGCCTTATGATCTGCTAGTTTCTACTCCTACTAATGAACCTGTTAAAACTAGTCAAATTTGCATCAATATTCCTCTTCAAATTGAGGGTAGAGCCTTTGCAGCCAATTTGATTTGCCTCGATCTTTCTGGACTGGACATAATTCTGGGCATGGACTGGCTTTCTGCCAATCAAGTCATGCTCAATTGCTCTGATAAGACTGTGGTATTCCCTTCTGTCTCATCTTCTGAACCCCAAACCTCAACACTCTTCTACCTGAACTCTTTATTAATGAACTATAGTGGGTCGAAGAGTCAAGGATATATTCTCCTATCAGCCAACGTGACGGAAGTTGAACAAAGACTAGAAGAGATCCCAGCTGTTAAGGAATATCCTGATGTTTTCCCAAAAGATATTCCTAAATTCCCTCCTGAGAGAGAAATTGAGTTCACCATCGAATTGGTTCCAGGTGCAGGACCAATATTTATAGCTCCGTATCGAATATCATCTTTGGAGCTGCCAGAGCTAAAAAGACAGATCGAGGAGCTTTTGGAGAAAGGATTCATACGACTAAGTGCATCACCTTGGGGAGCTCCAGTCTTGTTGGTCAAGAAGAAAGATGGGAGCATGCGCCTATGCGTGGATTATAGGCAGTTGAATAAAGTGACGATCAAGAATAAATATCCACTGCCAAGGATTGACGATCTCATGGACCAGCTATAAGGTGCAATGGTATTCTCCAAGATCGATCTGCTATCATCAAATTCGAGTTCGGGAATAAAATATCCCTAAGATAGCCTTTCGAACTCGTTATGGGCACCACGAATACACTGTGATGTCGTTTGGACTGATCAACGTACCAGCAGTATTCATGGATTACATGAATTGGATATTCCGCCCATATTTGGACAAGTTTGTAGTGGTGTTCATCGACGAGATACTTGTCTACTCGAAAACAGAGCGAGAGCACGCAGAACACTTGCGGCTGGTTCTGCAAATTTTAGGAGAAAAGAAACTTTATGCTAAGTTATCCAAATGTGAATTTTGGATGAAAGAAGTGAAATTTCTCGGCCACGTGGTGTCCCATGGAGGAATCTCTATAGACCCCAGTAAAGTAGAAGCAGTTCTAAATTGGGAAAGGCCGACTATAGTCACTGAAGTCAGGAGTTTTCTAGGTTTAGTTGGGTATTACAGGCGGTTCGTTAAGGATTTCTCTCGTATAGCCTTGCCCTTGACCAAGCTAACTAGGAAGAATGTTCCATTTGAATGGACACTGGAGTGCGAATAGAGTTTTCAAGACTTGAAGAGAAGGTTGACTACGACACCAGTGTTGGCCTTACCAGACCCTCGTGGACCCTTTGAGGTCTATTGTGATGCTTCTAAACAAGGGTTAGAGTGTGTGTTGATGCAAACCAGAAAGGTGGTCGCGTATGCCTCTAGGCAATTGAAGCCATACGAGAGGAACTATCCTACTCACGACCTCAAATTAGCAGCAGTAGTATTCGCCTTAAAGATATGTAGACATCACCTATATGGTGTAAGGTTCAAAGTCTTTTCTGATCACAAGAGTTTGAAATACCTCTTTGATCAGAAGGAATTAAACATGAGGCAGCGAAGGTGGATGGAACTTCTTAAAGACTACGAATTTGAATTGAAGTACCACCCAGGCAAGGCAAATGTTATGGCAGATGCCTTGAGTAGGAAATCTCTTACTGTAGCCTGGATAATGATTAAGGAGACAAAACTTATTGAGAGTTTCCGAAATCTTAATTTGGGAATCCATATGACTCCCGAGACCCTTTAGCTACATCAAATTAAGATAGCCAGTAGCTTCTAGGAGCAGATTCGGCAAGCACAGCAACAAGATACTGGTTTTCAACGTATGATCAATCTCGTGCGATCAGGGAAATTAATTGGTTTTGCTCAAGATAAAGAGGGCATATGGCGGCATCATGACGGGGTATGCGTGCCCGAGGGAAATAACCTCTGAAAGAGGATCTTGGAGGAAGCACACAAGGGTGAATTCACCGTACATCCTGGCATTACTAAAATGTATCAAGATCTTAAGAAGATGTTTTGGTGGCCAGGCATGAAGTCAAACATAGCGAGCTTCGTGAGTAAATGCTTGATCTGTCAAAAGGTAAAAGCGGAACATCAAAAACCCTCCGGGATGCTTCAACCCTTGGAAATCCCTGAGTGGAAATGGGAGAGTATCTCCATGGATTTTGTAATAGGACTACCAAGAACGTCAACGGGATATGATGCCATATGGGTCATTGTGGACAGATTGACCAAATCTGCTCATTTCCTACCCGTTCAAGCAAATTATCCGCTGGAAAAGCTAGCTTAGCTGTACATTCAAGAGATTATAAGGTTGCATGGGACTCCTTCAACTATTATCTCCAATCGGGACCCAAGGTTTACTTCACGGTTTTGGGGAGCCTTACAAAAGGCGTTCGGTGCTAAGTTGTGTCTAAGCACTGCATATCATCAGTAAACGGATGGTCAAACAGAGAGGACAATTCAAACCTTGGAAGATATGTTGCGAGCCTATATACTAGAGCAACGCTGAAATTAGGATCGATATTTACCGCTAGCCAAGTTCGCATATAACAATAGTTATCACGCCAGCATCGGCATGGCTCCTTACGAAGCATTGTATGGACGGAAGTGCCAATCTCCCTTGTGTTGGTATGAAATAGGAGAATCAACTCTATTGGGGCCTGATTTATTTTAGCAGACCACTGAGCAAATCAAGAAAATAAGAAGTAAGATGCTTCCTGCTCAGAGCCGCCAAAAGAGCTATGCTGACACTAAGAGGAAGCCTCTGGAGTTTCAAGAAGGAAACCACGTATTTTTTGAAGGTTACGCCTACAACCGGGATAGGCAGAGCTATTAAAGTCAAGAAGTTAAATCCTCGCTTTATTGGTCCCTTCCAGATCTTGAAGCTAATTGGATCAGTTGCCTATCAAATCGCTTTGCCTCCACATTTGTCAAACCTTCACGATGTTTTCCATGTTTCCCAACTCATAAAGTATCACCCTGACCCTACACACATGCTAGAACCCGAGTCGATAAAGTTAAAGGAGGACCTAACTTTCCAGGTTCAACCAGCACGAATAGTAGACAGGAGCAGCTGACAACTTCGAAACAAATCCGTGCAGTTAGTAAAGGTCACATGGGGAAAGGAAGATGTTGAAGACTACACTTGGGAACTGGAATCAAGGATGAGAAGACAGCACCCTGAACTATTCTCAGATACTAAATTTTGAGGACAAAATTTTTTTAAGGAGGGTGGTATTGTAATGTCCGCGACTTCCGACCTCCGAGCCCATCAGTATTCACGACCTCGTCAGTGAATCTTAAAATTCCCGATTTCCGACCTTATGTAAGCATGTAAGAATTCCGACCTCATCAGTAATAAATCCCGATTTCCGATTTCATTAGCTCAAATGGAGTGGCTTATGCTTCCGATTTCCGATATTAAGACTTCCAACTTAACACAAAATCCGACGTCCGATTTTATCTCAACCAGAAATGGACGCGGGATCAGATTTTTGAACTTGTCTCCAAGTCCGATTCAAAATTTCATGAGTTCCGATCTCGAGTTTAATACCAAGAGCTCTCATTTCTCTATCTTCCCGAGTTCCGAGATCGAGGTCCTATAAGTCTCGATTTCCTGGTACACGGATTAATGTTGTGAATTCCGAGCTCTGGTGTTATGCTTAGAATTGATTCGAGTTTACCTAATTTCCCGACTTTTGACTTTAAGTGCTTGGCTTCACATCAGGCTTTGCTTTCAAGTTTCGAATAAACTGGATATATTTTCCGAGTTTCAACTTCAAATGCAAGATGTGCACGAGTTCCGACTTTAAAAAGGAGTACGAGTTCCGATTTTATTTTCAGAACATACTGGAAACTAGTCCCACTTTAGGCGACATGGAGAGCAATTCTGCCACACAAAGAGGATAACGTGGAGAGCATTTTGGTCACAAAAAGAGAGCTAGGTTAGCTAAAACTCAGCCTTGTGTTTTCAGGCCAATCAAAACCTTCCAAGTTAACTACCACTCATGCTTATATAACACATTCTCCTCCTCCCATTCAGACTCTCCTCTCACGTTGCCTTCTTCTTCACTTCAGTTCTCTCTCTTTTCTTTTCTTCACTCACCCAACTCCACCCAACTTTGAAATTCAACTAAGTTCCAGCTACAAACTCAAGCTAAATCATTCATAGTAAAAGGTAGAGGTTTTCTTCTTGCTTGATTTTCTGACTCTTGGATGATTGGTGGTGATTTAATTTCTTAATTTTTATATGCTAATTGACTGATTATGATGAATTATAATTGGTTTATTGGCTATTTGTGGGATTAAAATTGAATTGGAAACAAAAGAGGATGAAGATATGAAGAAGTTGAGAGGCTGGAAAACTCAAAACCCTCGGTAGTCCGTACAGCGGAGTGTACGGCTCCGCCTCTCGCCGTTTAAAATTAATGAGACCATTTTTATGTGAAACTAAACATCTAGGGCTTTCTATACATATATATATAAGACCATTGGAGTAATATTGAGAAAGATATGAATTTTTGAAGTTTGACCTAGGAATCAAGACATTCACCCGGGCAGTATGGGTTGAAAAGGGTGTAACTCACCCTATACAACTTCAAATTGAGTGAAACTAATTTTTTTGGAAAGCTTACACATAGGAGAACATTCTACCCAGAAATTCCGAGTTTGTTACTATCCTATTTGTCCCCAGTGATTCAAAGAAGTTATCCTATGTCCAAACCAAGCCAAAACAGAGCAGTTCAGGAAAGTTAAGTTTCGGGGCTTATAACTCGAGCCCTACTAAGTTAAATGGAATGGGACTTTTTGCAAATGAAAGATGGTTCTATAAGCTTTAATATGAAACTAATTTCGTATCATTTGAGCCAGTTTTAAATTTTTAGCAGATTTTTACTTTTGAGTGAGCAATTCTGGCCAGCCACAGGGCAGGCCGGGATAAAATCTGAATAACTTGAGTTATGATTATCAGAATCAGATGGGACCAAAGAGATTAGAAAATAGACACATAACACTTTAACATATCCAAAATTGAGGTCCAAATGAGTTAAATAAAAATTATGGGATGATTTACAAAAATCGGGTTAAATGATTTATGTGAGGCTGTAACTCTGTCTTGAAAAGACTAATGTTCCTATGAGCTCCATGATGAATTGTGCATGCAATATTGTAATTGCTATGAGAAATTGGCATTCTGATGTACTGGTACTATTCATGGAGAAGCGGACACATTCCGTTATGTGTAACATCCCGAGTTCCGATTTCCGACCTAACCTTCAAGCCCATGATTTTCGGCTTCATTTTGGAATATCAGTTAGAATATTATTTCCGATTTCCGAGTTTGTATGGCTGAATTCCCGACTTCATGTATTGTACGACTTCCGATTACGTTTAAGTTTGATTATTCCCGATTTCCGTGTTCGTGTTCAACTTTCAGCATTAATTTCTGACTTCCGACCTTAGCCAGCACTCCCCAACTCCCAACTTCCGATTTAACCTTAGTATCCACGCAATTACCGATATCCGACTTCATGTCTCAAGGCAATGGTCTCGATTTCCGACCTAAGACCTTATAGAATTCACAATTTCCGACCTTATGCTTCAAATACAAAGGAAACGAGTTCCGACCTTAATCCATCTTACCATTACGACTTCCGACTTTACCCCAAGTTCAATGTAACTAACACGAGAGTTCCGACTTAAATTGCACGGTTTCCGACTTAATATTTTATAGAAGCGACCTCCGGGTTTAATATGGAGAGCTTCGTTCTTGGAATTGAGCTCAACTAGAATGGGCATGAGTTCAAATCTTTGAGTTGATTTCCAAGTAATACACGAGTTCCGATATTCGAGATTAGTCCGAGGAGCCTTCCGTCTCTGCTGGCGTTCCCGAGTTCAAATAGCGAGTTCCGAGATTATAACTTCCGATATCTGACCTTGATTCCAAGTATCAGAATAAACAAGATTTCCTCAAGTCACCAACAACACGGTATGAGTTCCGACATCCGGTTTCAGCTTCAAGCAATGTAAAAGGTCACGAGTTCCGACTTCAAGTAACAAAGGGACGAGTTCCGATTTCAGGTAGAGCGGAAGCGTATCCCAGTTTTTGGACGACGTGGAGAGCAAATTGGCCACAAAAGTGAGAGACATGGCCGAACTTCAACCACAAATCTTCAGCCAATCAACACCACAACTTTCATCTATTTAAGTCAGACTTCTCTCTTTATTCCCAGCTGATTACGTTCTCCTTCTCCTTACTCCAGCCTTCTTCTTCTTCCTTTCCTCTCTCAATCCAACTCCATCAAATCTCTAAGCTGGGTCAAGGTTCCATCAATCCAAAACTCAAATTCAGCAAGATCACACTCCAAAGAGGTAGGATTCCATTCTGTCCTTGAATTACTTGCAATATGATTGCATGAAATTGTATTCTTCTCTATGTATTCGATGAATTATTGGCTGTATTATGATGGATTATGATGAATTATGATTGAATTAATAGGATATTTTGAATTAGGATTATGATTAGAAGGAGAAAATTAGAAGGAATGGAGAAGTGGGATGCTGTCTGAGTGAGAATTCCATGGCAGTCCGTACGACGGAGTGTACGGCGCTGCCTACAACTGGTTAAATCCAATGAAACCATTTTTAGATGAAATTAGACATTCAGGGCTTTCCATAGACATATAATATAAGGCCATTGGATTAGTATTGAGAGAGATATGAATTTTTGAAGTTTGACCTAGGGTTCAGGAATTTCATCCGGGCAGGGTGACTTATGGAGGGTATAACTCACCCTATACAACTCCAAATTGAGTGAAACCAATTTTGTTAGAAAGCTTACACATAGGAGAACACCCCAATATAAGATTTCGAGTTTGTTATGATCCCAATTGGTCCCAATGATTCAAGGAAGTTGTCTTATGTTCAATCCAGGCCAAAACAGAGTAGTTCAGGAAGGTCGACTTCCAGGACTTATAACTCGAGGTATACTTAAGCAAATGGAATGAAACCTTTGGCAAATGAAAGATTGTCCTGTTAGCTTCAATATGAGACCAAATTCGCATAATTTGAGCCTAGTTTTGATTTTTAGTGAATTTATATTTCCAGGAGTGTAATTCGGGCTAGTGGCTGACAGGCTGAGGTAAAAGTTGAATATCTTGAGTTTTATAAATCAAAATGATATGGGACCAAAGAGGTTAGAAAGTAGACACATAGAGCTATGATATATCCAAATTTCAGATTTAAATGAGTTGAATAAAAATAAAGGTGGATTATACAAAATCCGGGCAGAACTGAGCAAGATTGGCAGAATGGCCAAGTTGATAATTTTACAAGGGTTAGCGCACATATAAGGTTTAAGTGAGGATTGCCAGTTTTGCAGTGATATATATGTGTTAGATTGATTATGTTGCTATGATTGATTTGTCTGTGAGAACTGGCACTATTCATGGGGAAGAGGATCTGATCCGTCATGCTGCCGAATTTACGGCAGAAGTCTATGAAACTAGGAATGTTTACATGCAAGGATAAATTTGATGATGATATGGATTATCAAGGAAGAATTAGAATATGAATGGGTATATAGAAACCCTATATTTGAGAATGACATAATTATGTTATGAGGTATATGTACGAGTACATTTAGCATGACTATGCTTGACTATACGTGAGAATGAAAAGATATAAGTATATTAAATGTGAATATAAAGATGTGAATCCCCTTGTGGGTGAGTCGGTGTGACAACAGTCACGAGTTGAGCTGACAAGCTCACTCCAAGGCCAAGCTACCCAAGGGCAGTAAAGGTTAAAGAGTAAAGGCTTAAAGACGAAGGATTGAACCATATGCAAGCGCCCCACTCACATCAGGCATGGCATCGACCCAGCTAGTGTGAGTATAGGGGGTAGGACTTACATGAGGCATGGCATGACCCAGCTAGTGTAAGTACCGAATGAAGGTCCTATATTCCTAAGAAACGTGACATGGCGATCACGCTCTAACGGGGTATGACATGGCGATCATACTCTGGAATATAGCATAAAGATCCCATATTCCTAAGGAATGTGACATGGCGATCACGCTCCGACGGGGTATGACATGGCGATCATACTCTAGAATGTGGCATGCAAAGATATGATGATGAGTCTATAATCCTAAGGAACGTGACATGGCGATCACGCTCTGATGGGGTATGACATGGCGATCATACTCTGGGATATAGCATGAGGATACCATATTCCTAAGGAACGTGACATGGCGATCACGCTCTGATGGGGTATGACATGGCGATCATACTCTGGGATGTAGTATGATGCTGCACTTGAGGATGGCGATACATAACGCTCAAGTGTAGACAGATGCAAGCACCCTAGGGACGGCGATACGTAACGCCTAGGTGTGTCGAATGAAAGAAAAGTAAAATTTTATGTATATGTATGAATTCAAGTGCAAGTTAAGTTATGTACAGAGGTTATGTTCCCAGTAGATTAATGCTATGTGCGTTTTATATGTTGAAGTTATTATCCATGGTATTATTCATGAATTAATCTTGTGGAGACTTCCCCAAATGACCAGTATATGAGTAAAAATGAACTTTGCTTTGAATAAGACATTTTTTGAAATGTAAAATTAAACAGTTGTGCAACATGTTCACCTTTTTCATATTAAACCGAAGCAAACTGGGGATGACAATGATGACATTACATATGTATCATAGAGAATCCTACTGAGAATTTATAATTCTCACTCCTATTTTTCCGTGTTGTCTCCAGAAAGTTCAAGAGGTATCATAGTAGCGCAGCGGAAGTTGCTGTCAGATAAGGTCCATTCAGGTAACCGTAATAACTCCAGGGTGTGGTACTATGACTTTAAGCATAGTACTGTACTTGGGAGGGTGTTACATTATGCCACCAAAATTGCGGTAAGGTATATGCATGAGTTTTGAGATACATGTAGATGCATGTGCATTTTCAAGAAAGCTATGAAGGTCATGTTATGAGAAGCCTATAGATTATGTTATGATGATAGTTCCATGATACTTGGGTCAGCCCCGGATAAAAAGTTAAGGGGAATAGATCGGTGGGGACGTCGAGGAAAGTAAACCCGGCAATCCCTGTATAGGAACGAGCTCGATCTTGAAAAGCAGACTATTACCCAGGAGTCTAAAATGGCCAAGAACTCCCAGGGGACCAAGTGATGGAAAATGATGAAAAGTAGAAAAGTTTATGAGAAATGAGAAAGTTTATAAAGAAAGATTCAAGAGCAAGTTTGCATGATTGCATTAAGTGCATAATTACATTGAATGGTCATTATATGTCATTTCCAGTTTCTTTGCTACATTCACTTACTACCATATGCTCATTATTCTGTGTATTGTTAATATTAGTTTATTCTGTTTCTTATATTGTTTTAAGTAAAATTGGGCCCTATCTCAGACCAGACATTTTTCCCAATCTTATTGACTATAAATAGTTAAGTTTAATCTCATGATTTTATAATTAAATAAAACCTGAGGCAGCTGAGAATGAACGCGACGTCAGTTAAACGTCATGCATGACCCTACTGAGAATTTTCTTAAATTCTCACCTCGTTTTGTATTTTCCACCTCATTCTCAGACATGGGCGATAGACCCGATGGCTACCCTCTTCAGTTAGATTCCAGACCTGCCGCATCACCAGGAACCGAGTTGAACTCGCTGCACTTAGCTGGCTTCCGCCATTTCGAGCTCTACTTTTAACGATAGGGATTTTTGTTGCCCCTTTACTTCACTCTGCTTTTGATATGTATATTTATAAACTGAAGCTTTGGCTTCCAACTTATATATGTGTATATGCAACAAATGATATTTCTATGCTAATCACGTTTATTATATAGAGCGCCCTGTTTCATAGGTATATACGTCAGTCATATACATATACATCAGAATATAAAATAATGAATACAGCTTTAGATAGAAGACTAATACGGTAACGCAACCTATCCAATTTCATGCTATGACTTAAGCATATCATTAAGTTAGTAGGATGTTGCAAGCGACATCAAGCAAGTCAATCAAATTGTTAGGGAAGAGGGACACAAAACAAGAAGAAACGGGACTCACCCAAGGGCTAGGGTTATTTGAAGAAGCAGAAACTGTCGAGCCTCCAATGAAGGAAGCGAAACAAAGATAGACAGAAGCAGAGAGTGAGCCACACTAGAAGAGAGAGAGCTTGGCGAAGAGACGGTGCCTCATGGAGAGAGACTTTGCCACAATGGTGATGGTGTGGTGAGGTCAGGTTGAGACCAAAGAGAGAAAAAGAGAGTGCGGCTGGAAGAGAGAAGCCGCGGTGGTGTTGGTGCCGGAGAGAAGGAACTCATGTTGTGGTTGGTGGTGGAGGGTAGTGAGGCGGTGGGAAGCCGAGGAAGGGAAAAACAGAACAAAGAGGGGAAAAGGAAAGGTGAATTCGAGAAGGAGAGAAGAATAGTGAAAGAAGGAAAGTTCTAGACAAAGGCGGGTTTAGTGTGCTCATAAAAAATGAGGGTGTCGTGTGATCTCAACTTGATTTACACACTTATTTTACAAAACCTTTTTATTTAATTAGTGTTAGTTCCTTTATCACTATATGATTCAATGTGAATAAAGATATTACCCCAAAGACTCAAGCTTGCCCAAAATTTTAAAGTTCCCGTAACCAACAATTTAATTTTAACCGGGGTATTACAAGATTCTAATATTTTTTCCATAAGTGCTACCCCAACTCTTGTTCTAATGTATTCATTCCTAATTTTATCCAATCTGGTGTGTTCTCTTATCCCATACCACATTCTCATCTTTGTAGTATTTAGGTTATTCTATTGTTAGCTTTTTACAGCCAAGATTTAGTCTCATACAATATTGCTGGTCTTACTGTGTGATTTTCTTAAGCTTGAGTGAAACATTCTTCTATTTCATCCACCTAGTTTGAATCATATGATTTATGTCTTCCTTTATTTATCTATCATTTTGTAAGATAGACCCAAATACTTAAATCTTATACCTTATGGTATGGTATTGTCCCCATCAAATATGAAATATGCAAAAATATTCACGTAAAAGATTTTGAGCTTATGATGTTATACGTAGCGGCTCTAAAGTGAGCATGAAATATTATATTGCAACTATCTAGATCCTTTGTATATCACAAAGAAAATTAAATCTATAACTATAATCAAACAAATCTGGACGGTATTGAGGGGAATGAGACTAAGCTTAGATAATATAAATTACATATGACAATACCTAATCTTTTGATTAGAGATTCTAAAAATTTTAATTCAATGAGAAGAATCAATCAGTGAGTGGTTTGTTATGCCATACCCTTTAAAAGGATGTGGAGAAAATTTCACCATTTGCAAAACTTGCAAGTGAAAATAATCCGTCAGCAAATAATTAAGTTCTTGAGCAAAGTCTCCATTTATTTCAAGTCGTCCACTAATCTAAAAGAACTTAATGTGGGGTACCAAGAGTTGACAGTTGGCACGAAGCCTATGTGGAACGAAATTTCGGCATTCAATAGTGGAACGTGATTTTTTGACGTTTGTCTAACCACTAGTGGGTGACAACTACCTACAAATTCAGAACAAATGATCATCAATAGGTACAAGACAATTTAGCTTCCACGAAAGGTCGGTACGAACACATGGAATGGTTGACTCGGCCGTGTAAATGTTGAACGACTTGAAAAAATTCATGCGTGACATGGAAATGAATGTAAGTCTATTAAATATTTATTTTTAGCTAGTTTCACGGTGCATATTTAAACTTTCATTAAACTTAACAAACATTTAATAAATGTTTAATAAAAATTTCTTAGTGATGAGACCGAAGTCAAGAAAGCATGGGAGATAGGGAAGCAACTTGGTTGTCAATTGAGGATGAAAATGAGATTGTTAAAGTATTAGCAGAGGACTTCGATAATGAAAAGAACAAACTCATGAGGCATAAAAAAAAAGTAAAAGGGGAAATATAGGAAGAATTGATCTTTTTCATTGCATTCATGTTTGAATTGTGTTTCCCTATTTTTTATGTGTTTGTTTGAGTTGTTGGTTTGAGTTAGGTGTTGTTGAGTTGGTTTATATTGATTTTTTGTGCTTATTTGTCTTTTTTACGCTTTTGCTTTGCTCCTCTCTTTTCAAAGAGTTTGAGCTCATTTCAACTATCGAAAAAAAATTTTTCTGAGTGGCGTATGCAATTTCTAGGTAAATTTAGACTAAGAAATTTTAGGGAAAAAAGTGTCTTCTTAATTCATACAAGTAAACAAAGATATGCATTATTAGATTGAATAATGAAGATACTTCTCTTCCTTTGAAAATACTAAACAGTTTTTTCTCCAATTCATTCCTGGTAGTTTTCTGTTTTCCAAAGTGGACTGGTCCATGTGCAAGTCACGCTTCCTCGAAGTTAATTGGCAAACTAGGCACATGACATGAGAAAAATTTGCATGGTCTGAGAGTACCGTATGATTATATTTCTGATCAATTATATAGTACATTTTATATGAGACTAATCATATAAATGCATTTTACTGTAAAATACACTTATATAATTGACCAAGAGTATAATCATGTGATATTTTCGAATCATGTAAATATTTCTTTATGACACGTGAAGGAAATGCCGTCTGTGCTTTCTTACCTACTTGATTGCTTATTTATAAGATTATTTTTCAATTGCTAAATAATAAATAAAAACAGATATTCATGTCTTAATAATCTACATGACTTTATATTAACTATATTTATTAAAAACATTAAATCACAATTCAAAAGTGGCTAATTGCAATAAAAGTAAATTATGGCTCCAAGTAAATTACTCCATCTATTTTAATTTATTTATCTATTTAGATAATTTGGTATATTTTTAAATTAATATATTTACCAAATAGATATATAAACTGAAACGGAGGGAGCATATTTGTAATAACAAGGATTTAAATCTTAAAGTGACTACTTTTAAAAAAATTTCACCTAATTACTATCTTTAATCCGAAATTACATGATCAGCTCTAAAGACAAAAAAATAAATAAATAAATTACTGTTTCAATACGAATGAACTTCATTAATTTTATTTTTAGAAATTAATTTATTTTTAATTTTTTTCAAGGATTTTTAACTAATTCTTTTAAAAAATTTAATTTTGATGTAGTTTTCTTAATTTTTGAATAAAATTCTTATTTTAACAATGAAGTAATAACAAAAATATAGATACTACTTTTCAGTATGTTGGTGGTACTTAAATTTATTTATACTATTCAAGTTTTTCGCCACTGATCAATTCTTAATAGCATTTTTTTTAAGGAAAATTCTTAGTAGCTTAAATACATTTTAAATAGAAGGTTAATATCTCTACCAAAAGGGAGGAATAAAATTAGCCGTCCTCGTGTTCCATGGGCGTGGAAAGCGTTTGACATCGGAGAAATGGAGAACTCAAAGAAGAGAGTGTTGCTCTCCTCCAACGGCGACGAGGTCTCCCAGGGCATTGCTTTCCACTTAGCCAAACAAGGATGCGGGTTAACTAACTCTTTTCCTCTCTCTCTCTCTCTCTCTCTCTCTCTATCTCCTTTTTCATATTCAGTTTTTTGGTTCCTCGATTTCTTCTTTCTTATACCGATCACTGATTGATCTTGATCCAGGTTGGTTTTGATGGGGGACGAGGCCATCCTGCGAAGCATCGCTCACAAAATCAACGGTTCCCTCTCTTTGGGCACTGCTTCGGCTTCTTATTCACCGGTGGATGTCGTGGGATTAGACATGGAGGATGAAAGGGAATCAGTTTTTCATGACGCTGTCGATAAGGCATGCCATATTTTGGGCAAGTTGGATGCTTTTGTAAACTGTTACACTTATGAAGGTACACACAATTTCTCTCTCCCTGCTTTTTATCAGGAAAAAATAATAATAATAATAATATACTAAATGATTGGTTCAAGTAGCTGTACATTTATTTTCTAAGGTCTCAAATTCGAATATTATAAATTAAAAAAAAAAATAGTATTGAGAGAGGTTTAAAGTAACCGCTGATACGTCTCGAGCCAGGAACATGGCTCTTTAGACCAAAAAAATCAATAATATGATGTTGCGACTTTTTTCTCTCAATAGATAAAGCTGAATCCCTCTAAACATTTGAAAACAGGGAAGATGCAAGAGCATCTAGAATTATCCGAGAGTGAGTTCAAGAAAATAGCCAAGGTAAATTTTATGGCTGCATGGTTTTTGTTAAAGGCTGTTGGCCAAAGGATGCGGAACTTCAAGACAGGGGGCTCTATTGTATTCGTAACATCGATAATTGGCTCCGAAAGAGGGATTTATCCTGGAGCTGCTGCATATGCTGCAAGCTTGGCAGGAGTGCAGCAATTAGTAAGGGTAAGAGAATTATCTATTGCTCACTTTTTCTTGTAATATTAACATAACTATGTTGTTGTCGTTTGCTGGAGTTAACGTGGTTATAAATTGCAGTCCGCAACTATGACTATAGCCGTGAAATTGCAGTTTTTGGTTGTCTTCACTACCGCAATTGTATGGCAATTTCTGTAATTGCAATGCAACTGCAACCATGGATGGAAATTATTTATATGAAAATTGGCTTGTTTGCTGCATTTATGTTTAGTATGCGAAAAGAATCTGTGAAAAGAAGGAAGGTTTTCATGACTTTGTGATTGCAGTATATGATTTATCCTTGTATTCCAGCACACAGTAAATTTGGCAGAGCACTTGTCGTATGATCTCAAATAACTATGCTGGCTTTGTTGCAAATCTTTACATAGCCGGTGTGTAACCCGGATAAAAAGAAGAGGATTATCTTAGGTAGTCAAAAGCTGATGTAAAACTTTGTAGAATTTTCATAGACATAAATCAACAATGTGATTTTGTTAATGTTTTGAATGGGTTGAACATAATTTAAGATACAATGTTATGTTGCCGTTTGATCTATATCGCCAATCCCACCTAGTGAGGAAAAAACTTTTTTGTTGTTATTGTTGTTGTTGTTGTTGTAGGATCACAGAGTTTCTAGGTTGGTTCTACCAGCTCTTGTTGACTTTAATGGAAGATCAACTTTTTGCCCATCTTTTTGTGGAAAGAACTTGTTTTTTTTTTGGCAGCTGATTAGACACCAGTATTCTATTGTATGATTGCTTTCTGTCTCAGGGTCATGGTTGATTCAATTACTGTATTGCTTCTATTGTGTTGACTTCCGATTTTGATTAAATCTTGGCATTCTAGTTGTGTTTGTCAATACAAGAAAGTTAGAATGAGAAGTTGCTATACTGTGAGGAGCAGTGACAGCATGGATTGCACAGGAGATAAGAGGACAGTCAATCATATGCTTTTGTTGCATGTTAGAAAATGACTAACTAAAATGGGATTTATGAGAAGGATGACAAAATTGAAGGTGGTGGCGAAGGGGAACGGGGGCAGACGAAAACCACCCACCCTGTAAAATGGGCAAACTGCATTTACTAAACATTTCTGATCCCTTTTTAGTCTCGTCTGCTTTATTTATAGTTACTCCAGTTACTCTGATTTATCATGTATTTTTTCCCTTCTATTATTTTGTTTTATCTATCATATGCTTTAATTCTTCTTTTAATCCGTTTGCATATTTGTGAGCTGTGACTGCTTTTATTCTGGTCTTACCAAGAAAATATACCCAATTTGGTAACTGGATGGGAAACTAAACAAATTTATGAGTTTATAGAGTGGTGCTATAAGTCTTGATATAATTCAGTCTTTCTATGATTATGTCTTCTTGGATAACAAAGTGGACCTTTGCTGCTGTTTCTTTCTAGTTGCTAGGGACTTTCCCTGTTGGACTGAATAAAGCTGAGCCTTCTTCTAGAGCCCCTAGTAGTTGTGAAGTTGTACGCTACGCTTGAAGTCCCTATTCTTGTGCACTAGAGTTATGTTTGAGCTTTTTAACTGTTTCGGACCACCAGATTATTCTAGATTTCATATATTAGGCTAGCCTTGTTCTTATCTGCTGCTGCCCTGATATATATTTTTGCTGCTCAATTACTTTCTATGTTTGAATTTAATTTTGATGCACTATCAGTGTACAAGTACTTTACAGAAACATTTAATTATGTAATCCCACATCAGTAAAAATATTTAATTCTCACACCCACCAACTCAAAAATCTCACATATAGTGATATATGATTAGATGACAGCGTGAAATTATTTTACACTGACTTTGTATCAAAATTAATCTTGTATTAATTTTCTAAATGACCATTGTAGAAAACTTCAGTTGCATTTCACATTTGGAAATGTTAAGTTTGGTAGTCATTGAAGTTATGCTCTATTTAACATCATCATCATATTAAGTTGATTTTGTGTCAAATACATTTTCTTCAGGCTTCGGCTATGGAGATAGGTAAGTACAAGATCAGAGTTAATGGGATTGCACGTGGCTTGCACCTGCATGATGAATTCCCATTATCCGTGGGAAAGGAAAGGGCACAGAAGTTTGTGAAGGAGGCAGCACCACTTGAGAGATGGCTTGATGTTAAGAACGATCTTGCTTCTACAGTCATCTATCTAATCAGCGATGGTTCATGCTACATGACAGGAACAACCATATACGTTGATGGGGCCCAGTCTATAACCAGACCTCGGATGCGTTCCTTTATGTGATTTTTCCCACACGCTATGAACAGCCGGTGTTGGCAAGAATTTTTGCAAGGGATATTCTACATTGCACATTTGTGTGTGTGTGTGTGTGTGTGTGTTTTTTTTTTCCCCTATCCATTGGGGAAAACATTATTTGGAAAAAGAAACTCATAAAGCATTATTTGTCATACTTAGTCATGGAATCGTATATTAATAGCTTGGGGATTTTAGTTATATTACTGGCAAATCTGTCTATCAAGAATTATGGGAAATCATTTGTTAATAACATAGGATTACATATATCTTATTAATGAATTTAGTAACTAATGATGGATACAAAATCCTTTTATCAGATTTATGAGTAAGACAATTGAAA
This sequence comes from Pterocarpus macrocarpus, assembly GCA_031439585.1. Lineage (NCBI taxonomy): Eukaryota > Viridiplantae > Streptophyta > Magnoliopsida > Fabales > Fabaceae > Pterocarpus > Pterocarpus macrocarpus. The sequence continues at coordinate 54,539,810 of CM062514.1, forward strand.
TCTCAGTTATTAATACTTGATTTCTTATGATTCCCCGTGGCTATATGCAGATTTACCAGGAATGTAATCGAAATGCTATGTTATTGATATATAATTTCCCATGTGTCATAGTAGTATATGCAAATATTATGTACAAATAACAGTATTTTTATTAGGTTGAGTGTAGCACTTTATATAAAATTTTTTTGTCACGTATTAAGAAAGGTTGCAAGGTTGAAGAAAGCGAGTACAAAAGAAAATGATTTCATAGTCAAGAGATGAGTTACGCAATAGGAAAAAATCACTCAAGAACAGCAGCGAAAATGGAGCTGCTTCTTATTTTTTTTGAATTTCCTCCATTTTGGCCTTTCTTGTTGTCCTCTTTTTTTGGGGTAAAATATAGTTTAAGATTTTCTCTAGACTAGGGTCTAGACATGTTTGTTAGAGATGGCAATGGAGAATTGTAATTGGGGATATCCATGGGGATTTTTGCATTGGAATCCCCATTTTTTGGGAATTTTTCCCCATGGAAACTGAGATGGGGACTATACCCCGTCTCAAGCCAAATACCATATTTGCCCTTTATACAATAGCGCATAATAGATGTACTATAGGTTATTTTAGTAGTTTCAAATTTATTAATTTTTTAATGAAAAAAATGAAACAAATTGAATCAATCACTCCCAGACTCATTATTATTGTTGTATATTTAACTCTTAAATCAACCTTGTTCAATTAATTTTAAGATTTCTTTTCTTATTTCAATTTTTTGGGATAATAAAACTGCTTTTTGAATTGATTCGATTTTCGGTTTTCTATTAAATGTTTCATAAAATACAAAAAAAACTTTCAATTTTATTAAATTATATTAATCATTTTTTTTAATAAAATCATACAATTATAAAATCTAAATTAATTATCAAAAGTTATACTAATATCTAATATTAACAAATTAAGCAAATAATAAAAAAATTGAACAAAAATCATATATATTTACATAAATATAGATATGGACTAATGATATATAATATGAAATATATCTCTTTAAAAATATGTAACTACTAGTATGTACTATATTTTTAGTTTGATTTAGTTTCATTTTGATTAGTTAGTTGGATTCTAGAAACTAAAACCATAAATCGAACCAAACCTATCAATTTTCATAAAATAAAAATTAATTCAAAACGATTATCGGCTTTTGAATCGGTTTCTAGTTTTCGATTTTAATTTGGTTCAAATTGGTTTTGAATCCCTAGATTCATCCATACATACATCAGTAATGTCTTGAAAATTTTTGTTCATGAAAAAGCAAAATGGATTTTTTTTTGAGAGAGAGAAGAGAGAGCATATGGCAAAACAATAAAACAAATAAGAATCATCGACCAGGGCGTGGGTGGAGAAAGGGAGGAAGGGAGCCAACAAATGACTACCATATGAAAGGATACAAATGGCAAGGCCTCTGTAGGGACTATCTGAGCCTTAACAAGGCCTGACCTGTATACTCAACAGTGGTGAGGAAAGAGAAGATGGAAGGACGGGTGACTTGGAGTGGCGTTAAGTGACAATGGGGACAATGTCAAAGCTTGGAACCACTGGAGATTTATCTGGTTCTGGCAACACCGATGAAGAAGAGAATGGCCTCCACACCACAATGTGAGAGCGTTAGTGATGGGATTTTTTTATTTTTTTTTTCCAATACAATGGTGAAAAAATTTATTTCAGGTGAGTTTAGTTAGGATAAAAGTAGGGAAAATTTTTCATGGATGAATTTTATATATAATTATATGTGAAATTCATCCATGAAAATTTCCCCCTACTTTTACCCCCAACCAAACACATCCTTGAGGTTATTTTTTAAATTTCAAAGTGGACTGGGATTGTCTAGAACTCATGCAGACCACTTTATCACTCGCCCGATTTCCATCGGTGGCCTCTCCTAGGAATGACTAGAGCCAAGGCACTAACTGTTTACCACCATGCTTATGCCTTCTAGACACTCCGATTATGCGTACGAAACGTTATGCTTGCAAATTATTTTTCCTTTCTGCGATGAACATAAAGACTTCTACGTTGACACATATGTCCTTAAGACTCTTACTGTGCGACCATTAGATCTGGCGCATAAAGTATCATCCATTTATTCCAAATAAACTAGTACTATCTGTGTGTACTGATACCCAAAGTGTTCTATGTTAGTACAATAAAGAACGTTGTGTTGGGTGCAATATCTCGTCTAATGGATGTCTACACTATATGGCTTCCAAGATCAAGGCTGTAAATAACAAATTGTCATCCTAAAGACGAAAAAGGATACGTACTCAACATTACTTGCAAGAGAAAAACCAATTAACCTTTAAACTACAGCCAATTAGAGGTACAACTTGAGATATGGATGACCAGTAGAACGTGGCGACTGGCTAAAGATACCATGTATGACTTTCTTCGTGTAATTAAACGAGCAATAAATCACCTTAATTTTGCTTGCCAAAATTGTTCAAAAAATAAAGTGATGATTTTCTACGTGACAGACATTGTTAGATAACTAACTGACTAGGTACGAAGTTACAAATCATAGTGTAATTAGGATAATTAAGATAATGAGGTTAGGTTACCAGGGCAATCGGCAACAGCCAGTGTTTAAAATAGCCGTAAGTTTCCGAAAGCAATAAACAAGCTGTTGTCATATTCAAATTGACAACAGACTTATCTCGAGCTACAGTGAGGTTCCAAATTGAGATGAAATGCTCAATCATGAAAATCATCAAGGAATTGCCCAATATACTCAAAATGGAATGACATATGAAAAAGTACAAAATAGCCAAGAGTTAGTATGAATTCAAATGATTTTCCAACAGTACATAAACTCGTAGATAAAATAGTACACTATCAGTGCAAGACTAATGGCAGAGCAGACTGCCACGGCTTAGCTATGCAGAAAAATCAATGGAGAATTTAAAAAGCAATGTGTGTGCATTATGCAACTAAAAGAAGCCAGCTAACAGATCTACTCTGTAGACTAAAAGGATCTTTCTTTCTATTTTTTATTATGGCATATCACTAGTTTGAATCTTCAAGACATCTTTCATCATACAAAGAATCAGAACTTCAACTCCATAACTTGCACTCTCACAGGCAATGCTCTCTCCCCGTCAAGATTCAGTTAAAGATATAGAGTGCGGGCAATCCATTCATACCTCGTACCCAATTAATTCTCCTGAAACTGATGACCACAACCAAGACACGTGTAGAAAGTGGTTTGCCCTTCATCTGCTGATCTCATCTGAAATTAATAAGATTCACATACATAAATATGGATTAAAATGTAATCTTTAAATTAAACTGACGAATCTTCATTACAAAGTCTAATTACCTGTCTGGTATAAAAGGTAGCTTCACCATGACCACATTTTTCACATTTCTTGTTGACCTGTCAAGGGCAACATCATTAATACAAAGAAAATACCTGGTTAATGATGATGCCCTTAATTATATATTGCAGCATGATGCATTACCTTAGACAATTGAACCTTCTGTTCATCAATTATATTGATTCCAAGCTCTCTTCTTATATCCTGCCAACCACAATGAGCACATAAGCAATATATGCCAATAGTATATATTAAGTGAACAAGGCCATGCTTATCAGGACATCAATTTTTCTCTAACGCCATCAAATCCTAAAGCTGGGGCCAGATGCCAGGAATGCTAAATTATTCAAACTCCCACAGTGGTGATCTTTCCACCAACTCCCACCCTAGCGTAAATGAAACAAAGCTATCTAAACCCTTCATTTACTAGCATATACTAAAACACTAAACTCATCAGTTTATCATGGATTTATGATTCATATCTGTCAAAGTCACAGGGTATGTGGACAATTTAAATATTTTAAAATACAAAGGGCATCGAATGTACACCCTCTACCCAAACCTCCACTCACCCATTCATGTGAGCTACTAAGCCCAAGTGGTGGAACATTGTCATATAATGCATCAAAAATTGGACAACAGAATTAACCTACTTAAAAAATCAATAAAAATATGGCCTGCTACTAATCTAAAGCATACCTCAGCAGAAATTTTGTAACTTATTTCCTTTCCACGAATATCTGAAGATAAGGACATTCAGTTAGGAAGTGTAAAAGATCAACAGAAGAAAGTAATATTTACATAATGGGATATCTAGACCAAAAAACAAAGAAACAAACGAGAAAGCAAGGAAGATGCAACTTCACTTGAGCTCAATATGCACCCATACACTATAAATTTAAATATGCAAGTGCGCGCACACACAAGTGTATTCACACTACAGAAGTTGGTGCTGCAAATTCCCATCTATGCCTTCCAAAGTTTGATAGATGAATCACAAAATAACTTTCATATTTTGTGTCTTGACAGCCTTACAAAGATATGATTCCCATAGAAAGAGATGAACCAAAAAAAATATAAAATAAAAAATAAAAAAATAGAAACACTATACTTTGGTTTACACCAGTACGCCTATGATTTATTAAAAACTAGTTAAATATAAAAACTTCAAAAATATTACATCAGATGTGCATTGTTTAATTAAAAACACCATAGAAAACATTGTGTAAAGGCAACATTTTACTGAAACTCAACAAGCACGCATAACAGCAGACTGAACATAATAAGCAAATTGGTAGACCAAATCTCTTAGACAGAATATGATGAACAGCATCACACCACGGTACTATTTTTAGAGAGAGAGAAAAACCAAAACAAAAAACATAACCACACATAACATAAACACTGAGCTGACATGACTAACAATTAACAACCAAAGCATCATGCTACACAAAACATTGGCTCAGAAACAAACCAACTACTTTTTTTCTTCCCCAAACAAAAAAAAAAAAAACAAAAACACACAAAAAAAAAAAAAAAAACAGAAAATTACACACACAGACGTTAAGGGCCAAACTCAAGGAAGCAGAAATAATTTAGCAGCAGCATTATCTGAGCCCATTTCTGGTGTATCAAAATTAGCACAGTTTCACTTATAGATGCAAAATTGACTCTTATGCAGACAGTGCAACAAGATAATTGCAACTAATAGTTCACAAAACCTACTCAAATTATATAATAAACCTAAGTATGTTGTGGTCACCGTATCCAGCAGACACATTTTCTTCCTTAGTAATTTGCATATATTATGTGGCCTATTCATGATCTCAAAATGCAAACAATAGCTACATACATTCATAACAAAATAGAATAAGCTATTCACTCAAACCACAAAAGCAAGAATCTCAATTAGTGACACATCAACAAAGAGAAACAGATATGCAAATTAATTTAAAAAAGAAAAGAATAGAAAACAGGTTTTACGTTTTATGCTTCGCCTAGTCTTGCACAAGGGGCACTCTGCGTACTTAGTTGAAGGGACAGTGAGCATCGTGCCACACAAATGGCAGAACGAGAAATCGCGTCCCCGAGAATAAGCCATCATATGAACAAATGTAGCAGAAGAAACAGCGTCGAGGAGCAAAATATGGCTCCGTTTCGCGTGCTGCAGAGGAGTCGGGATACGTGGTATTATGTCGTGAGATAGGGTAAAGTATCGGGCGAGATAATGGAGTATCAGTGGTGAAAATGAACTTTTCGAGCCTGTGAGAAGAGGAGCTGGTTTGAAGTGCCAAGCGTGGGTGTGGGGAGATGAAAAACCCGCAAAACCCTAACAACAGGAAGAGTAGCTGGTTTGAAATCTTCCCTTGTAATTTCGTGGCCCCTTAACCTTCATCAAAATTTGAAGTGTGCCCTATAAGAAAAAGTTGACAAGGGTAACGTTACATTGCATCAGTCATGTAATTTTTAGATTTTCTCATACCAACTTTTTTGTTTGAATAAATCTGCTCTTTAATCCTAAAAGATATTTATTTTAACGCTTTAATTCTTAAAAATTAGGGATGGAAACCCATAAGATTAGGCCAGATTTTTTTTTAATAGATCATTCGTATTGCAACTTTTAAACCTAAGCCTGTCTTGTAGTATATTATAGGCTTTTTTATAAGCCTAAGCTTGATTTATTTAAAAGTTTGTCCCAGTTTAAAACCTTTCTACAACACTATTCATACTCTCAATCATTTGAAATTGAAGCAAAAATTCTATTCAAGAAAAAAAAATAAAGCAAAAATTCTTTTCCAAAAAAGATTGAAGCAAAAATCGACCAAAAAAATTGAAGCAAAATTACACAAAATGCCAAAAAAAAAAAAAAGGCTATGATGCTAGTTTTTCCACCTAATACAATAAACCTGCAATCTTATGAACCCTTCAAAGTCAAAATAATACTATGTAGTTACATGAAAAATCAAATCGAAAATCTCAAAAAAAGAGCATAAGAAAGCGCATAAACAATGAATGACAACAAATAAAACAATGATTTGTTCATTAAAAAAAAAATTAACCACATGAAAAAGAATCACAAAGAAGTCAGTGGTTTTAACAGTAATTAGAGTGGGAAACCAAAACCAAAACGAAAAATCCAAGCACAACAACTAGATGCATTGAGGCTCGCAAAGAAGATTGGTAAAAGAGACCAGAGATAGAGAGCGACCAATGGTCCGACGCGACTCAAGAAGAAGGCAATTTGTCTGACGCGACTCCGACAAGGTGGGTTGCGGTGGCGGAAAAGAGCATAAGAAGTTTGTTGGTTGTTAGTGTTGGGGAAATGAGTATGGATGTATGGTTTGTGATAGAGATATAGGGAAGGAGAGAACCAAAAGCGGCTGATGAGAACGTAGGTAACATCTAGAACATTACCTCCTAAGAGTGTTAGTAATGCAGATTATCATTTAAAAAGATTGTTATTTTTAAATTATTGATAATATTAAATATAGTATTTAGTATGTATAGATAATATAAGTAACAATTTATATTATCCTATTTAGTATATCAAAAAAATTATTAGGTAATGTATGTATATATATATATATATATATATATATATATATATATATATATATATATATATATAAAATAATAATAATAATAAACTATTTATTGTTATTATTATTAAATATTAATTATATTGATAATGAATTATTATTAAATAATATTTATAATTATAATTATTATTAATAATTAATCATGATAATATTAACAATAATAATATTTATTTTTAATAATAATAATAAATAATAATATTATTATTATTAATTATTAATAATTAATTAATATTATTTTTTAATAATAACAATAACAAGAACACAACAACAGCAATAACAACAACAATAATAATAATAATAATGGGAGAATTACTATATTTGTGGTAATGTGGATTAGCACCTTGCAAGAGGCAATCTATATTACCATATTACCTTGAAAATTTGGATTGTTAGTAATGTTACCCTATCAAATAAAATAATACTATGGGCCTAGGTAATTTAATCAAATATTACTAGTAATCTGGATAGATTATCCTATACCAAACTCTACCTAAAAGAAAAATTGGGGTTTTAATTTTAAATAGAATTAGATAAAGCTTTAAAATTAAAATTATGCGGAATATTAATGAGTGACTACGGTGGATTAGTGGCGAGGTGGTTGGTTACTCTTCCTAAATGTCTATGATGAAGATATGCATGCCATACTTGTTCATCTACCCATCTAATACCTTATAGAAAAATTATCATTGATTGGTTGAGGAAGTGAATACACATCCCTCATCATCGTCCCCTGGGTCAAAATCTTCCCTGTCATCTTGTTCTTAATAACAAAACTAGTATATGAGACTTCACAAGTACAAGGAGCATCAACTGGCTAATATATAATAAATTCTTTTGATTATGAGGAACAAGTAAGACATATGTAAAAGGCAAATGCGGCCTAGAAATGAGAGAAATACAAGTATCGCCAGTATATGAGATGTGTGATGTGTCACCATTACCTACAGCCACAACATTGTTACCATGGTAAGGTTATATAATTGTGAGTATACATCATTGGTCATGTGAGCACTAGCCCCAGTGTTAGGAAGCCATGCAAATGGATCAGTGGGATCATGGAGAGTTAGAGCAGCCAATGTCGGAGATAAAATTGGCGGTTGATCGGCATGATCATATTGTTGTCGAGAGGAGAAAGCCTCATGATTCTTACCATGACATATCTAATAGATTATTGGAGATAAGTTTGAATTTGAAGGAGGCCGCTTGGATGAGTTAGAGTTGGACTGTATATAAGGAGTTGAGCCTCCGCCTTCGGATGTGAAAGTGTTGCAATTGGACTTGGATCTTTGTGATTTATGATTATCATGACTAGCATAGAAAGCTAGCACAGTGGTTGGGTTGTGAAGAGCAGTGGTGTGAGTATGATAATTAATGAGTTGAGGAAGCACAAATTGATATGATGGAAGAGGGTGCCCAACATAGTGGTTGTAAAGGCACTGTAACCAAGTCCAAGTCCACAAAGTGGTGTGTAAAGGCATTGTAGTTAGGTCTAAGTCCACAAAGTAAATGGAAGACTTTATCTTGATTAGAAAGAGGTTTTTCCAATCAAGGAAAGGTCATCACAGATGCTTTTGAAATATCTAATGTAGACATGAATGGACTAAGAGGAGTCCTTATTAAGAGATGAAAGTTTGTGTTTCAAAAGAAATTTATGCTCTATAGATGTGTGCAAAACCTTCTTGGAGTGCCGATCACACTTCACAAAAGATCTCCAAATCAACTAGGAGACTGAGAGGAGAAGAGACTTGTTATCTATGCACAGATAGTTCAGTTCAATCTAAGCTAGTTATAATAGTCAAGATTAGTACTACAACACAATTGATATCTAGTAACATTTAAAAATGTTACTATTTACATTAGTAACATTATTACCAGTGTTGTGCTTAGTCCATATTGCTAAAGAGTTTTAGCAACACTTCCCTATAGTTTTTGTAACATTTAAAAAATGTTGCAATATATCATTTTTTTGTAAAATTTGAAAAATATTACAATTTACTATTTTTTTCAACATTTGAAAATGTTACAATTTATCATTTTTTGCAACATTTTAAAAGACACTACAATTTACTTGGTTTTTTACAACATTAAAAAATGTTATCAATTTAAATACCTATATTAAATTTGTTCTAGCCTAAAAAAATTGTATTTTAAACCAACTTAAATTTAACCTTTTTATTTGATTTATTTCCTAACTCCCTATGCTCATTCTAAGAAATTGTAGATTATATTTACAACATAACAAATTAAGAAATTAGACAAGATATATTATTAACACACACACACACACATTACATTGCATTCGGAAAATGCATTCATTATAGGATAAATTGCAACATTACATTTGGGAATATTTCATTATGGGATATATTGCAACATTATATATTTTATTTGTTCATCCACATTACATTACAAAATGAAAAGTAAAACAAAATCATACAAATTAAAATTATTCGGGATAGAATATTCGTTTATCTCACTCTTCTCTCAACAAGAACAAACCTACATGTTTTATTCCCTTTACCGAGTAGGATAATCCACAATGTAGGTAGCATAGTCTACAACTACAATACCAGTATACCAAGTATAGCCAGAGTAAATAGCCTGTGTTGACCCAAGTAGCTTTTTCGTTAGATATTCACAAGTAACACAATCTGTGATTATGTGGAAATAAGATGTAGAATTTATCGTCATAAAGACTACTTACAAATAGAATGACAGAAAGACTTCAACACTTCTAATTGGAAGAATAAGACTAACACACAAATACATATCAATACATGCACGCAAGCACACCAAAACATAACGAGACCAACTTTTTCTAAAAGGTATTTTAACTTATATGGATAAGGATCCTCGTAAATTCCTCTAACACACTCTACTAACCTCATTATCCTAAGTATACATACATTTCTATTTGGGAAATAATTTGCAAAAGCAAAAGTTCATAATTAAAGAAAATTCAATAAGACCTTGGACCATATATCATATGCTCTAATCAAGAAATCTTCCTCATATTTTTGACCATTCTCCAACCCCATCATTACTTGCAATTATGGAATGTGGGATGAAACAATTTATAAACCACACAATATTTAATCACGCTATAGTCAACCAATGCATTTTCCTAATGAAAGAAATAGAAGCTTCAGAAAATACCTATATAGCAATATGAGGAGAATCTCCAACATAAAAGATTTCTTTAATTACCTTGTTTCTATGATCAACAAAATCAACAACATTACTATCATTCATAACGACATCTTCCCCAATTACACGAGTAAGGATTTCTTGTAAAACCATTTGACTAATAACTCTAGTGACTAGAAGCCCACATTCCACTGCAGAAGTGAATGTGTCAAACTCGATGTACCTAATAACGAACTATATATCAATTCATGATAGCAAAAGCTAAAATTTCATTAAAAAAAAAAAAATAGCATCTCCAGTTTTTATAGAATATTAAGGAAGTAAGATTCTCGAACAAGTACACAAGAATAGACTATTTAACTGATGTGAACTTCTCCACTTGTAGGAACCTCTTTGACCAACTTGTCATAGTCATCTTCTTCATCCTCCTTTGCCTCCACCTTTGCATCCACATATTCTTCCCCTTCTTCTTACCTTCCTAACCAAAACCTTTAACAAGCCTAGATACAAGAGGAGGGTCTCTTGCCTCTCCCATAATTTTCATTATCTCCTCAACACTTTGAATAGAAAAGCTTGAGTTGCCTCTGTTGTAACTAACAGCCTGAGTTGATTTAGTAAGTTCCTTTGGAAGACTCTTTGAAAAACCATAGGTGGTTCTTAATACCCTCAAGAGTAATTCTCTATAAACAATAAAGAGAACATGCCTTGGCGGGTAGCTTAATATAAACACAATCTTGACTCCAAACTTCGAATGTAATTAAATATCTTTTCAAAAGCAACTTGTTTGACATTATCATATTTAAAATCTTTTCTTTCTGTTTTGAGTATGCATCAAATAAACTCGAGAATAAACTCAAGACACAATAATAACTGTACTTGAATAAAGAGCAACATATATAGATATTTTAAGTAATTTGTTTAATAAAGGCTTAAGGGAATATAAGCAAAAGTCTAAAGATCATATCCTATCATTGTTTTAATCAAAATATACAACCAAATAGCCACAAAGGTATCCATGTTCAAAGTTTACAATATCATAAGACTTCTATTCCTATTGTATATGCCTCAATTTCATAATGTCCTTATATTCCCATATAAATCACAAGCAAAGTAAGATGGAGAGGTGATAGAAAGCATTACATGAATTGTTTCTTGAAATTCCTAGGGTCATAATGATCCCAAAAGGGATATGCTCCAATGAACATGACATAAAGATCACTCCACATGTGGCATGACCATACATGAGCCAACTAAACTAAATTTTTGAAGAGAATATCATTAATGAAGTGAACAAATCCTTTACATGAAAAGTATATAAAGACAAAAATTCTTCTTCTTCCTGGTAGAATGTTCAAAGGAACAAAGCTACCAAATTAGTGATGAGCAAGATGTTTCCATGCTATTGGAATTTTTTAATGGCCTAAATACAATTACTCTATTAGGGTCTTACTTCCATAAATAACCTTGAGTCTACAATCCATTTTGCCTAATTGGTGCGCTATTGTTTTCCTCCTACCCTATTATATAATTACAAACCAACACAACACAGTAGCCGATACTTGAATATTACTATAAAATCAAAATTCAAGCAAATAAAAAAAAAGATTCAAATCATAAAAAAAACAAAAACCAAAGCTCAAACCTCTAAATAATAATTGAGCAGAACAAATCATGCACATTTAGTTATCAAACTTGGAACCTTAAATTGCGAATAACATAAGAAAATTGTAGGTAACAAAGAAAAAAAAGGAAAGATCAAAAATCAATACATCGAATTTGAGTCAACGAGAAAAAGGAATCAAATCCAAAAATAGAAATGAACCTTGTTGTGATATACTAGTCAGCAAGGTTTGTCAACATCAAAGAACTCGCCGGAAAACAAGATTCTTCTTTTGTGTGCATCATTTGATAAACTCTCAATGGTGGTGGTGTTGCTGCTGACTCAGTCTCTGGCCTCGGTGGAGCGATGCAGATGTCGTTGATGCCACCGATGATGACCGTGCGATCCACAGAGACATCGAAATTGGGTGACATGGTGGATGTCATCAAAGATGGATCAAAGTGCAAAGGAATTTTGAATTGGGTGAAGAAGGCGAGAAAAAGAAAGCCAAGTACTTCTGGTGCTCTTGTAAAAGAAATTGAATGTAAAAAAGTAAAGAAAGGGTAACATTTCCTTTCATAATGTTGGTAAAGCTATCATCTTATAAGTATTAACAACATTTTCATAAATGTTACAAATTAAATTTTAGTAAATCCAATAACGTAGTAGTGTGGGCTGAGCAAGTCTCATGCTAGATGATGCATCAGGAAAGCAATCCACTATGGTCTTGGCTTTCTATCAAGTTCTTCATCTAAGTTCACCATAAAATATAATTAGAGGGTGTGAGATCAAAAGAGATGAAGTTACTGATATTGAAAGTGGCTGGGTAAGGCTATGGGGAAGTATTGTTGGTGGCATCGGAGGTAAGGGTAGAGGATGTAATGTCCAAACATTCGCAATTCGTTTAAATTACACTATTAATTGATTTATTCGATTTAACTAGATATGTAGAGGTAATTAGGAGAGAATTAAAAGGATAATTAGAAGCTAATTAGAAGTTAAAGAGATTGGGATTAGGAGAATTTAAAATCAACATGCAGAAAAATTTCAAGGATTACTAGTAATATGGTGTTGGATTAAAAGAAATTCGGTATTTTATACTGTCAGAAACAAACTAGTAGAGTTTTACATTGAAAGAGCCTTACTTAAGTAGCTGAAATTTAGCCACCCTTACCCCACATACAAGGTGCCAATTTCTACCAAAAGGAAGGGAGAAACTTGGCTCATTTCACACCACTAAGAGCTCCACCAATCACAAGCCATTTTTGTGCCTTGAAACATTACAAAAACCCCCTCCAATCCTTTTCATTCTCGGCTCCTCATCAAAATTGAAGCTCCCCTCATTTTTTTGCTCCTCTCTTCCTCCATTTTCACTCCTTCTTCATCTCAACTCCAAGCTTCACCCATATACTTCAACACAAACTCAAATCCAGCTAGTCTTTACATCACTAAAAGTAGGATTCATGAGTTCTTTCTTCAAATTGTGAATCTGTAACTGATTGAACTTTTATTTCCATTCGTTTATGTGCTGTTATAGTGTGTCTATATGAGTTCTTGTGGCTGATTAAACTTGTATAAGTTGGGTTTGTTTGGGAACTTAAGGGAAAAACCAAAAAGGTAACAAAATAGAACCTGTTCAAGCTGAAAAACCCTAATGTGTCTGTACTGCGAAGCATATGGCTATGCCTATGACCACCGAAACTTGATAAACCTATTTTTATTAAAACTAGACATCCAGGGCTTTCCAATTATATAAAGCATAAGGCCATTGGATTAGTATTGAATGAGATATGAATTTTTGAAATTAACCCTAGGATTCTAACCTTAATTCTGGGCAGATTGGATTTAGAGGAGCACAACTTGCCTTATACTCCTTCAAATTGAGTGTAACTAATTTTGTTAGAAAGTTAAGACATAGAAAAACATGCCACAAAAATTTTAGAATTTAATTCAATCCTAATTGCTCCCAGTAATTCATGAAAATTTCCCTAAATCCCAACTAGACTAGAGTAGGGCAATGCAGGTTACCCAAATTTAAAAGCTGATAACTTGAGTTTTACTTATTGAAATGAGGTGAAACTTGTTGGAAATAAAATTTAGGTCAGTTAGGTTTAAAACAACATAGTTTTGTTGGAATCCAAATACTTTTCGATTGTTAGTGAAATTTTACTTTTTGATGAGCAAATCTACCTAGTAACAGGACATACCTAGGTAAAATATTAATAACTTGAGTTATATATATCAAAACTTAATGGGATAAAAGAGGTTACAAACTAGACACATAACACTTCAACATATCAAAAGTTTAGGTCTAAAGGAGTTATACAGAAATTATGGCTTGGTTTCTAAAAATGAACAAAATTGAAGCAATTAACAGAAAATCAATTTAAATGCAAAGGGTACAAGTTTTGTATAAGTATTGAAATGGTTGGCACATTATATTGATTTTCTATACTAATGATTGTCTGGTTGGCTAGCACTGTTCACAGGGAAGCGAACTCGATCCGTTGTGCTGCCGAATTTTGTATAGAAGTTTATGAAATTATGATAATATGTGTCATGAAATTTTATGATAAGAATATGAGATTTTATATGTAAGAATGTTTGAAGATAAGTGTAATAAAATGCATATGGACATTGTATGATGATATGATCATGATCTTCTTCATGAAAGTTTGCATATTTGCATGCAAATAAAGAAAATATATGATTATGTAAGATTGGTCCCTTCACCTAGAGACAGTTATTTGGATCCCTCCTTGTGAAGGTAGTTAAAGCTATGAGATCCCTCTATCTTGGAGGCACGTGGCCAAAATGAGATCCCTCCAAGACTAGAGACACGTGTATCCCCTTGTAGGTTAGTTTTGTGTGACGATGGTCACGAGTTGAGCTCACTCCTAGGTCAGACTAGCCAAGTACAATAAAGATTAAAGACAAGATATATGCATGCAAACGCCCTAGGGATTGCGATACATAACACCTAGGCGTGTCAAGTAAAGGAAGAAAAGAAATTATAAGTGTATTCACATGATATTCATGATAAGCCATTGCACATGCATAATTTACTATTGTTATTATTACGAAATCACTCACAATTTGCTATGCTTTAATTCTTGTTTTGTTTATCAAGTGTATGACTAAAATGAACTCTGCTTCGGACAATATAGTTTCAAACTATAAAACTGAAAAGATTTATATAACATGCTCACCTTTTTATAATAAACCGAAGTAGCTGGAGATAATAACGATGACACAGTATAAAGTTTCTTAGTGAATCCTATTGAGAATTTATAATTCTCACTCTACATATTTTTGTATTATCTCCAGATATCTCAGAGGACCTAAGAAGTAAGCATTCGAGACAAAGTTAGAAAAATTCAAGATGGCCAAAGAGTGCTGTTATACCAGGTCCATTGAAGTAACAGTAACAACTCTTGAAGGTAATACTATGACTTAAGCATAGTATTGTATTTCGAGAGGATGTTACAGAGGAGAATGTTATTTTGGTGTTGGGAATGGTGTTAGCCATAGAGGTTGTCGATACCGTATAGAAGTAAAATAGTGCAATGGTCAAACTCAATGAAAGTAATGACCCAAACTTTATTAAAATAGCTAGAGAATTGCATGAAAAAGGTAACAACTCATCACAACAAAGCAAAATAAACCTTCATAACAAGAAATATAATGATAACAACTTGAAAAGTTAATAATTGACATTTGAATTCAAAACAAATAGGCAACATAACTAATCCTGATTTGATGCATTGTGACCTCTTACCTATTGGAACAATACATATGATGCCAAAAAGACTCTATTGGTGGCCATGACGCATATCTTTGTGAACCAATTTTTTGGGTACAAAACCAACATGAATGCATTTCTTCTATCTCAACCCAGATTACTGTCCTTCTACTTAGAAATTCATGCTTGCTACAATTCTTACAAGGCCAATTCGAGTCCTATTAACCAAATGCTCTTTCACGTTGAATCTTGGGCATGTTCTTTCAAAGTGAATGGCCTAGGATTCAATGTAAAAGATGATTTGGTCAATGGGACTCAATTGGTCTTGTACAAAGTGTAGCAGCCATTCATTTCCCAAGTGGAAGCGCAACAATCTAGGCTAAGAAGAAGAAATTTATAGAGGTTAGATTGGTTTTGTAGCCAAAAATTGGTTCATAAAGGCAAGCCCACTTGATAGTCATCACCTGCTAATGTACAGTTCATTCCATCATGAATCAGACTGTCCAATGGAAATAATGTCTTAAGGGAAATAAAGAGAGGAAAAAGGGAAACATAGTTACAGTCTTGAAGCCGAGGAAGGGAAATTGAAAGAAGGCCAAAGAGAGAAGAAAAAAATGTACCTAGAGGGAAGGGATGAAATGTCACACTAGAAAATAGTGCCTCTTTCCTTCATAGCTGGTATGATTTATAACCATCATCTCCCATGTCTTTGCAATGCTTAGGCTGCCATGTGTCTTTTCTTTCATTACAACAAATTTGTTCCACCTCCCCAACTAGTCATTACAAACCCCAGGTTGCGGATTATATGGCATAAGTTGGCACATCTTGCAACACTAATTAGATCCTTGTGGGTGTTCATGCCATTAAAGTTGGATTAGATAATGACTTGGTCTATTTACCAAAGTTATCATTGCCATTACTCTTTCTTTCTCAATGTTTGTAGGTAAGGACTGAGGACAAAAATTACAACATATATACACATAACTTGCTCGGTTTGGAGCCTTGGACAAAGAGAGATTGCCAAAAATGGAATTTTAATACAAACAAGGCAAATGCATGACTCCTATTGTGTTATTATTATTGGCTATTGCTACAACTAGCTTGGTGACCCTAGATGAGCGTTAGCTCACTTTGAGATTGGTGGCATTTTAGGACCTAGAAAATATTTATCGTAACTTTTTTTTTTCATCAATGAAGCTAATCTATTTATTTATAAATTTATGAATATTTTTACTATGCTTTTTATATATATTGCTAATAAATTAAAATATTTTATGGACTTTTAATATATTTAATATATCAAAAACTTAAAAAATTATTCTATAATGAAGAAGATATTTTTTAATTGCTATGTTATGGATATTAATAAAAAAGTTATTTATTTGTTTATTTTTTTACTGATATCTAAACATAAGTGCATTGATCATATACCAAAAAAGAAGGTGTACAAAAAAAAATTTGCTAGTTAAGGGCATTGATCAACTTCCATCTCCATTTCTTTTTCTTTAAGTTTGTGAGTTAATGATTATGGATTCAAGCATTACAAAATTTTGAAAAATATTACTACTTTTGTTCTTAAATAACTGTTCACTTTTGAATGTATATACTTTAGTACCAAAAGATTTTTTTTTAACACTTTAGTTCTTAAAAGATTAAATACATACACTTTAGTCCTTGAATAATTTTTTAACACCTTAGTTGTTAAGAGAATAAATGTATACACTTTATATATCTTGATATTTTTTTCTTATGAAATATAACTAGAAAAATAAATTATAATAGAATATAATTTTTATTAATTATTTAATTTAAAATTTAAATGTTAATATAGTTATTTAAATATTTACTATTTTAATTGGAATTATTTTAATTATTTTAAATTTTTTTTACATATAAATATAATTTATATTAAAACTAATTTATTATTTATTTATATATTTTTACAAATTAATTTTATTATTTTCATAATAAATATGAGAGAGAGAGAGAGAGAGAGAAAGTCTTTATATATCAAAGTTTAATTAAGTTAATCCTATATCAGAATGTGAGATTAGCTTGATTAAACTTTAATATATAAAAACTCTTCTCTCTCTCTCTCTCTATGTCATTTTTATATTTATGAAAGTAATAAAAATAATTATTCAAAATATATAAATAAATAATAAATTATTTTCAATAAAAATTATATTTATATATAAGAAAAATAAAATGATTATAATTTAAAATAGTAAATAATTAAATATCAATATGAATTTTTAAATTTTAAATTAAATAATTAATAAAAATTATATTTTATTATAATTTATTTTCCCGGTTACATTGTATAGTTAAAAAAAGAGAAGAAAATATCAAATATATAAAGTGCATAATTTAATATTTTAAGGACTAAAGTGTTAAAAAATCATTTAGGGACTAAAATGTATGTATTTAATCTTTTAAGGACTAGGGTATCAAAAGAAAATCTTTCTAGGACTAAAATTTATGTATTTAATCTTTTAAGAACTAAACTATTAAAGGAAAATCTTTTAGGAACTAAAGTGTATATATATAATCTTTTAAGAACTAAATTGTTAAAATGAAAATCTTTTAAAGACTTAAATATAGAATATGTGCAAAGTATCACTCATACACATTATGAGACCAAACCAACAAGGGTGATCATATTTAAGGTAGTTTGCAAAAAGAGGACAGATTTGAGTATTTAATGCTAAACATAAGCTTATAGACATAGGCATGAGACCTTGTGTAACACTTTAGTAGGATCATACTACGCTTAAGTTGTATTGTGGTATTTATTAGTTATTACAGCTAAACTAGCAGAACATTGGTAATCATAAAATATGTTAGTTGATGAAAATAGCATAATTTTTTTTTTTAAAAAATACTTTCTAAAAACTGAGCCCTATAGTGCATAGAATCAATATTATCGTTACGATGTTCGATATTAGAATCCGTGATCTAATTTGCATTGTAATAAGGTAAGATAAAGGAGCGATATAATTTATATGAACAACTGTACATTCATATATTTATAGAAGTAAGTACTGGGCATACATCTATATACAGTAGTATCTCAAATACCCAAAATGAGTCAAATTAACAAGGCTACAAGCCGTGCTAAACAAAATAGGTACAGTCATCCTTGAAGAAATACAAATTAACATAAAAGTCACTATCATATCCACATGATCACTGCTAACCATACATAAAGTACTGCAGCACTCAAAATATACAGTTTTTAAGCCATAGTTAAAGAGTCCCAACACAGACATGCACTCGCTAGCTCATAGTTCAAGGTCCATATATACATATATAGCAAAAAGACTAGCCACACTAAAACTTAACCCTACGGAGTGTGGAATCTGTTCTCTAGAATAGGCTCCTCAGGATCCTCCTAACTGCATCTCCGGCAGAACCTCAGTGTTGGCAGAAGAAGAACCAAACTTGGCCATATGCAAGACAGCGGCAGGCGAACTCTTCTCTGATGGGTCAATCTCCATAGAAAAGATAGAAGGAGCACACTCTGGGAAGTACAGCAGATGAGCAAAATGTAGTGGGAAGTTAGCATAAGGATGGCAGGGGTCAAAGTACTAGCTAACTACTGGAATGCTAAATGGATGGCAAAAGAAAATGTATAGCCTAAAACTACTAAGAGCTACAAGAAAAAGTGAGTTGAGGGCATGATCATAATGCCATGACCACTCAGGTGTCTTCATGAAGATCACCGCGGTTGCCATCTGTTGTGTCTGAGAATGACATGGGAATACACAGAGATGAGAAATGATTTATTTCTCAGTAGGGATTCCTAACTAAACATTTAACTAACATCGTCATCTCCTTAGCCACTTCGATTTATTTAATAAAAATTAGTGAACAAGTATAAATAGAATAAATGTTTATTTTACTAAATTCTGAAAACATAACTCCGAAGTGGATTCATTTTATTCATTCACTTAAAGAAAGACTCTAAAATGTAGTAATATTAACAACACATTGAAGCATCACTCAAATGCCAATATGCAATAAATGCCATGCAAAACTTGTAATGCATATGTATGCTCGTTTTTCCTTTGCCCTTGTGGCTACTCTTTATTTCTTTGCCCTTGTGGCTATTCTTTGTTTCTATGTCATTAAGGCTATCTCTTAGCACGTACTCTTACTTATTACTGCCCTTGGATAGACTGTCATAGGATGTGAGCTCACTCCATGACTGTTGTCACATAGTACTATCTAAATCAGACTTTGGTTGACAAAGGGGTCTACCTTTACAGCTGGAGGGATGTTCGACCGCTACCTCCAAAGTAGAGGGGTATCATGGTGGGTCACCTTCCCTTACCAAAGGATCTTGCCCAATTATCTTGTCTGTGTGGATCACCTTCCCTTACTGAAGGTCATTTCCTAGTCTTAATTAGAGAATTGTGCATTACTTTAACATGTAAAATTCTTCAAATAGAGTTGATAATTCTTGGCACAATTTTCTCTAATCCTCATGCACTTATGCATTATGATGCCACTCATAAAAAGAAACTTTTCTGGTGAAAATCTAGTAGCATAAGGGTTGCACCGAGAGCAATCCAAAAATTTAAAAACGCTAATAAACAGCGAAAATTTCCTAGTCATAGTCATAACATCAATAATAATTCATCATCTCATAATTCCAACACACCTATTATCATAAATACAACCATCATCATCATAAGGCATAAGTGAAGTAATCAAGGTAAGAACCATCAAAATTCCAAGAGTCAAAAGTAGAAAGGCATACCTTGGCTTTTATTCTTTTGCCTCATTGGCCACCACAATCATTCAACAATTTCCATCCCAATTGTTTACCACCATCACATTCGTTCACATCAAAATAGATATGTAACATAACACTTTTCTCAAGATCTCTTGGCTTCATGATTTAAGTTTTGTTCAAAGGAGTTTATTCCAAACTTGTTAACACTTTAGTCACAATTAAATTTAGTTATCAAGTCTTTTAGCCCATGCTAAGGGAATGGTCTACTACCCTTATTGGCCTAATCTTGGTAATATGCCTTTTTCTCACCATTTACTCCTCCAAACCAACTCTAAACCTTATCAAACTTACCTCACATGATTGTATATGGTTCAAGGCACTTAAATTCACCATAATGAGTTTGAATACTTTCACTAAAATATGAATTTTGGTGACCCTCAAATATATGGCCAAAAATGGCACTAGTTACTAGGAAACTTGACTAGTTGATGCTTAATTCTCTCATAATTCATCTCAAACCTATTCTAACCATTCAAAGACATGTTTAAGGTCTATATAACTAATTCAAGCCTAAATCAGTTATACCATCCATTAAGAGATAGAAACTGAAGTCTACCCTTTTAGTGGCTTAATGGAACTAGTTTACGTCAAAAATTATTTCTACTTATTCTTACATCAAACCAACCATCCAAAGGCAGTTTCAGACTTCATATAATATATACTTTAAGATGTAAAATCAGTTTTCCTTAATTCCATTTGTAAGATAATTAATTTCCCACTTTTCTAAGTTGTTAGTACGTGATTCTGACTACTCCTTTTATAACAAAACTTAAGATAATGCTTCTAACAAGTTTGTACTCCTAATCACACTTATATTTAGGGTCAACTAAGTTATTTAAACCTATAGGAACCTCAATCTTATATTAAATCTCTGGGATTCAAGTTTTAACCTCAACCCATCCTATGCTAGCTAGTTTGTGGCATAACCAAATTAAATGCTCTCCTAAGGGTTCCATCCCACCAAAATCATATCAGAACACTCACCCAAGATAACATAAACTAAATCTAAGCTCTAAACAAAACATTATGCTCAACTCTTTGAAGCCTAGAATAGTGACTCAAACATAAACCACACTTTTCTCAAGAATCATGACAAGGGAAAAGTAGAAATCCCTACCTCACTTCGTAGCTTGAAGACTCCTCCAAATTTTCGAGCTATTCCACCAAGAACTACCCAACCTAGAGAAGAAACTCCTTGCTACAGTTTCACGACTTTGAGGGAGAGAAGTGGGCAGATTTTGTACCTTTACAGGGAGAGGAAGAAGAAGAAATGGTAAGAAGAAGAAGAGTGCTGGGGTATTGAGAAATTTTTGAGAGCTTTGAAGAGT
Source organism: Pterocarpus macrocarpus (assembly GCA_031439585.1). Lineage (NCBI taxonomy): Eukaryota > Viridiplantae > Streptophyta > Magnoliopsida > Fabales > Fabaceae > Pterocarpus > Pterocarpus macrocarpus. The sequence goes on from CM062514.1 coordinate 54,561,374, forward strand.
GGAGGAAGAACAAATGGTGAGAGTTTTGAGAGGAAGAAAGAGTGACGTGAATAAAAGGTGCGAGGATGAGTGTTTAAGTATTTTTGTTATGTTTTGAGGGAGTTTGAGTGTTCAAGTTGTAACATCCTCAATTTCTTGTCATGCTAAATTATCTCAGTTACCTTGAGTAATTAGGCACTTAATGAGAAATTATGAGATTAAGGCTTAATTAAGGGATTAACGAAGTGTTTATGAGTTAACTCTGATGAGAAAAGTCAAGAGAGTGCTTAATTGAGATTAGATAATCTCTAATTAAGCAAGTCAGAGCCTTAATAACTTAATTAAGTACTAATCGCCCTTAATTAGCTTAATCGAGTTTAATTAAGGATAATTAAGCTTAATTGTAAGATTATTTTTTGTTAATCATGTTCTTGTGTGTTAATCACAAATCCTTGCTTAATCATGTTAATTAAGTTGCAAGAGCACTTAATCACATGATTAAATTCAAATTTAGTCAACTAGACAATAAAGTAAAGAGTGATATCACTAAAGCATAAAGCATAAAACAAAAATGCTTTATGTAAGAAATTGTACATGCTTTATTCCCCTATCATCCAATTTATCTCCCTAAACCTCAATTAATACAAAATTAAGAAAATATCTCCCTCCCTCCCTTGATGTATGTTACGGCCAACACCAACACACACATACTCATTCACTTTTCATTTTTCAACTCTCATTCTCTCTCTAACTCTCAAATCCTCCTATTTCTCTCTAAACTTTCTTCATCTTCTTCTCCATTCTCTATCTCCATAACCAAACCTTATTCACTTAGCCCTTCAAAGATCACATCTTTTGGTCTTTGAAGAAAAGATTCAAATACTACAAGCTTCATTTTCAAGAGAACTCAAGAGTTCTCTCTTGGTTCATCCAAAATCGCCACCATCATCTTCTTCATATCTCCTTCAAGAACATGCCATTTTCAAAGCTTAGGTAGTGATCTTCACTCTTCTATTTTGTTTACTCAAGAAAGCTTAAAGCTTGGTTCTTCTCATGACCAAGATCTTCAAGTGAAAACTTGAGAAGATCTTTCATGCTCTTCATGAGCAAAAGTTTCTATTTCTAGTAAAATATGTTCATGTCATGAGTGTTTTTGAGTTCTTGAAAAGTTCCTTTTTTTAAGTGCTCCAAAGTTTCTATTTTTCTTTCTTAATGCATGAGATCTTAATGTTTCTTGTGAGTTGCTTGAAAAAGAATGATATTCTTAGTGGTATTTTGTTTAAAGTTTGTTCCTTTTCTTATGATGAGTTTATGATTAGAAAAGTTTCATCGTTATATGTTTTTCATGATTTGATAAGACTATGAACATTCCAAGAGTTTAAAGCTCAAAAAGTTTGCTTCTTGATGCATAAAAAGTGGTGCAAGTTTTGGTGCCTTCATAAAGTCTTATTTTGTTTTGTTTTGAAGACAAGACTTCATGTAAAAGTTTAAGCTTTTTGAAATATGAAGCCTTTTTAAGTTATAAAAATGATATCTTGTCCCTTTATGTCTTAGAAATCAAACCTTGAAAACAAGACCTTTCATAAAGTTTCAAACTTTATTCAAGAATGAAATCTCTAAGTCATAAATGTGTTGTTTTGCAACCTTTAATTCTTAAAGTTTAGATCTTGAGTCAAAATAATGGTTAAAAGTGTCAACTTTTATAAAGATCAAGACTTTTTAACTTTAATGTTAATATTTTATATCCCTAGTTCATAAAATAGGAACCTTTTTGACTTTAAGACAACTTTAAATCATAAAGTTGAGACTTTGATGGTCTTAGAATGAATAAAAGTGTCAACTTTCATAAAAAACAAGACTTTTTAGTTTACAAGCTAGTATCTTGTATTATTATTTCATAAAGTTTAATCTTTAAGGCAATAATATAATTTTAGGACACTCACTTTCATAAAGAACGAAACTTTATAACCTCTTTATAAAGAATGATAACTTTGATAATATTTAAGGTAAAATCTTATCATGTTAATAATAAAAGCTTGAAACTTTGCAATATGAATAAGTTAAAAATCACCCTTAGCGATTAGTAAACATGGTGTTGTTGGGTTCATGAGTGTGATTATGCATTGTTATGACCCAAGAATTAGAAGGATCTCAATCTCCTTGGGAACAGAAGTTTGATTAGGGCCTCTGAGCATACCATGAACCTAGGAATTACTAAATGCACTATCTCAAGGAAAGGAAACAATTAACTAACTTGATTAAATTGAACAAGTGTTCCATAAGACATGTACTCAAGTAAAGAGTAATCTCACATAAGAACTAAGTAACTAAAAGACCACATACATATATTTTAACTATGTGAATCTCTCATGGTAACCACAGAAAATCATATGATGACTCATAAGACATCTCACATAGAATAACACAATTATAAACCTCTTTAAGGTATGAATGTATGATGCCATTCGGTATAATGAATAATAAGTTTGATTGAGCTTTGTCTCATAATGATTAGTGTGATGATATGATATAGATATGATGGACTGTTGGTTGAAAGTTTATGATTGGCATTCTGGGGATGCTCTGGTCTAGCTGTTATGTTGCCGGATTTCCGTCAAAATTATGGACTTAGTCATATCATTGCATGTGTCTAGTCAAAGAAGTATTATGCATGTAAAGTATAATGATAAGAAAAGAAATCATGGGATATGACCCTTCAATCACTTCGGTAAGGGAAGTGAGAGACGGTGATCCACAAAGACTCAAGGAACATCTATGGAGGAGGCAAGGGTGACATGGAGGACCCTCCAACTTAGGGGTAATCAATATCGGCTTAGTCTGATTTGGTTAGTACTGCATGACGACGGTTACAGAATGAGCTCATGTCCAAAAGCAGTCTATTTCAAAGGAAAGTAAAGAATGTTAAACACGTGTTAAAAGTGAAAGTAAAGTCAAGTATAACCATGGTTAAGTCTGTGAGGTTGCATTGCATGTCTTTGCATGTATTTATATTGTCCATTTGCATTATGAATGTTTATTCTATACTTTCGTATGTATGTTTAGTTATGATAATATAGTTATGATGTTAAGTTTAAAAGCAACCCGCTTTGGGGTTTAAGTTTTCAAAATCATTAAAATTGAATCTATACCTGCCCACTATTTTTATAATTAAACCCGAAGTGGTTGGAACGATGATGATGACATAGTGTTTGTCCTCGCGATCCTATTGAGAAATCTAGTATTTCTCACTCCTACATTTCCATGTTGTCTTCAGCGGATGTCGATGTCGGGCACAGTGGTGATCTTCATTGAGTTTCTAGTATGGCGTTGGCGCTTTGACCTTGTAACACCCTCCCAAGTACAGTACCATGCTTAAGTTAGAGTACCACACTCAAAGTTGTTACGGTTACCTGAGGGGACCTTAACTAACAGCAACTTTAGCCGTCTTTGCAACTTCTCAAACTATCTAGAGATAACACGGAAACAGGAGTGAGAATTTAAAATTCTCAGTAGGATTCTTTAACTATTATACATAATGTCATCATTATCATCTCCAATTGCTTCGATTTATTATGAAAAAGGTCAACATGTTATACAAACTATTTAATTTTATAGTTCGAAAACATACTGTCCAAAGCAAGGTTCATTTTATTCATACACTTGTCATTTGGGTGAGCCAATACAAAGTCAATTCATGAATTATACTATGAATAATAACTAAAACATATTAAAATACAATAGCACCAATATACTGAAAACATAAAATCTGCACACACCCTTTACTTGTACTTGAATTTATGCACATACACATAATTTTCTTTTCTTCCTTTATCTTCCTTTACTTGTTACACATATTCCAGAGTATGATCGCCATGTCATACTCCATTGGGGTAGGATCACCATGTTACACTCCTTAGGAATATGTTCTTCCTGCCACGTCCCAGAGTATGATCGTCATGTCATACTCCATCGGGATGTGATCGCCATGTCACATTCCTTAGGGTGTGGGATCATTATGCCACATTCCAGAGTATGATCGCCATGTCATACCCCATCAGAGCGTGATCGCCATGTCACGTTCCTTAGGAATATGGACTCATCATATCTTTCATCATAGAATCTTTATATGCCACATTCCAGAGTATGATCGCCATGTCATACCCCATCAGAGCGTGATCGCCATGTCACGTTCTTTAGGAATATGGAACCTTCATCATATCTTTTAACTGTCTTCATAGGGAAGGACCCAATTAACTGCCTCCAAGTGAAGGGACCCAATCGTATCTTATTTAACTGCCTTCACAGAGAGGGAGCTCATAACTGTCTCCAGGTGAAGGGATCCATATTTAATATATCCACATTCTTTCATTCTCATACATAATCATGCATTGACATGCTGAATGCACTCAAACATATGCTTCATCATTTATTTTCTCATATCCTTGCATCTAGAATTTCATATTCATAACTTAAATCTTCATAACACAAGCTATTATAACTTCATATGATTTTGCTGAAAATTCAGCAGTACAATGGAACGTTTCCGTTTCCCATGAATAGTGCCAGTACTCAGACCTTAATTTCTCATAGAAGTTATAACATTTCATTCATATTTCAAACATCAAATTTAGAGGAGCATTAGTTACATTTAAGATAGGGTTACTGCCTAAGCACATTCATTCAGCCCTATTTTTGCAAGTCATGCCAAAATTTCTATTTAACTCATTTGGACCTAAATTTTGGACATGTTAAATTGTTATGTGTCTATTTTCTAATCTCTTTGGTCCCATCTAATTTTGATAAATATAGCTCAAGTTATTTAAGTTTTATCCTGGCTTGCCCTATAACTGGCCAGAATTACACACTTAAAAGTAAAAATCTACTAAAAATCGAAAATTAGTTCAAATCATACGAAATTGGTGTCATATTAAAGCTAACAGGACAAGATTTCATTTGCAAAAATTTTCATTCCATTTTCCTTAGTAGCGCTCGAGTTATAAGCCCCGAAATTTGACCTTCTTGAACTGCCCTGTTTTGGCCCAGTTTAGACATAGGGCAACTTCCTTGAACCACTGGGAACAAATGGGACCATATCTAGCTCTAAAATTTTTGGGGGATATTCTCCTATGTGTAAGATTTCTAACATCATTCAATTCCATGTCGTATAGAGCAAGTTTTGCCCTGAACAACCCAGTCTGCCCAAAATCAAACTCAAAAACCTAGGTCAAACTTCAAAAATTAATGTCTCTCTCAATACTAACCCAATGACCTTATATTATATATGTATGAAAAGCTCTGAATGTTTAGTTTCACATAAAAATAGTTTCATCAAGTTTTGGTGGCTGTAGATAGAGCCGTACACTCTACCAGTACGGACGCCGTAAGGTTTTTCAAGGTTTCAGCTTCAGTCTTGCATCCCTTCTTGAATTCGCACCCAAGTTCTCATCCAAACTCAACATTTATACATTAATCCATCCGTAAGAATTCATATAAACATCATATATCATCAATCTAATGGAAAGAATAAGAATTCTACTCAGTCACAATAGCACCAATAATAGAAGAAATTGAAGAATCCTACCTCAAAATTGAACCTTAAGCTAGTGAGGAAACAAGTCTTGGGTGAAGGCATGAAGGAAAGGTGAAGAAACAAGGATGAAGAGAGGGAGATGAGGAAGAAAATGAGGGAGAGCATGGCCTGGTATATTGAGGCCAAAAATTGAAAAAGGATTGAGGAGGAATTGGTTGTATTGATATAACTCTAGGTAGTTGGATTCTTGGCTTCTCATTGGCACCAATTCTTGTGGTTGAAACTCAACCAAATTGCCCCCTATGTGGCTGCAAAGGGCACCACATTTAGTAAGGTAGGTGGCTAAATTTTCAGCTATTGGATTGAGGGTTTTCATCATATAATTCTAGTGATTTGGTTCCGGTAGTTTAAAATGCCGAATTCTACCCGATTTTCTCTAAACCGGCAAATCATTACTAATTAGTTTTGTGAGAGTTCCTATATATCTATCTTAACCTAAGCTTAATTCTTCTAATTAACACTTAATTAGCTTCTAATTAACTTCTAATTAATCCTACTTATCCTATAAAATCGAATAAATCGATTAACGACGTAAATTAATAATTTTACCATTTTAAGGCTATTCTATTTTCTATTTTTCGTAGCTAATGGCATTTTCGTAATTATAGGTAAGTCTAGGGGTATCCCATGTCATTTCACATATGGATCCCTCCGTGGCTCAATCAGCCGAGGTTTAGGTTTCTACGTTTTTGCTACGTGATTCTGCTTCGTTTAAAACCTTATTCTAATAATTCTATTGATATAGGGACCTAAATGTCATTTTCTAAAAAGTTCAGGAACAAGGTTGTGAATAATAAAAGTTTGCCCCATGACATTTTTATTACTTCCTATTACATTATATGGAGATGTTACAGACCTGGTGCTGAATGCCTTCATGATATCTGTGAGCACAGCGATGAGGGTCTATATCTTCCACAACCGTCCGTTTCAGAGTCCAGTGATGAGCCCGTTTTTTCGACCACATTGGCCATTTGACAAGGTTACCCTGGATGACATCCATCCTTACTTTCAGCTGCCAAGATACCCCACTGACGATGAGATTAACTCGGATACCCGTCTGACTCCGACCATTTCATTGGATTCCGATCCCTCGGAGCCTTCCTATCCGAGTTATCATGTGGAGATTGACCCTTTTGAGCCTTCCTACCCATCGGTGATATGTCTGATGTCTGATTTGTCTTCTTTAGTAGCTCCTTGTCACACTCCACTCCCGGTTCGTGGTTGCAAGTTCATTCGCACCCGTGTTGTGCCTCGTGAACGTGGCCATGTTCAAGGAAGAGGATGCGGTGATGTTGCTCTCGGTGGTTTTGAGAATGGTTTCCTCCCGCCTAATGAGTGATGTGGTCATTGCATGCAGAGCCGAGCACAATGATAGCCTTTTTTGGTTGTAGTTATAGGGTTATCATTCTATTGTATGACATGCTTGGGCAGTAGAGATTTCCTATATATTTTCCTTTATGATGTATTTGGTAGGTTTCTAGTGTAGGGCTAATAGTAGATATCAGACCCATCATTATCTCTATGTATGACTTCTGGTAACATTATTATTAGATTAAATATGAATGGTCGTGGAATGAATGTTATGTTTATCTAAGCTATTGTTACTCTTGTGGCTTCTGTTTCTTTATTCGCGCTGTATGTATGAGGTAGCGATGTTATTATTATGCGTTCCCAATGCACTCATGGCTCTTGGTTTTCAAAATATTTTATTCGTTATTGTTCAAAAAGAAAAATAATCCCTATTTTCATTACAAGTATTTTCAAATGGCAATGTTAGTTCCGTGAGCAAAAGTAACAACTAGTAATTCCATAATATGACTTAAGCATAGTATGGGATTACTAGGGTGTTACATAAGTGATAATGGGTGTTTAAAATCTAGCCTTTAGATTAAAGATAAGACTTGTAACTTGATCCAAGCCCTTGATAAAAAGGTTGGAAGTGATAGTTATCACTTTATGTCATTCATGGGTACTATGTGATATGACACGGGTACTCCATTATACCCGAAATCCTTAAATTAAACAGTTTTGGGAGCTTTAAGAGATTCCGGTAAAAATTCGGAACTGCTTCTAAAGGTCTTACTTTGAAACATATTTTACTAAATTTTTATTCCTGATAGGATATTTAATAGTACAATTTAATTTATTTTTAGCTTATATTATTCCTCCGTTTTAATTTTTATTTGCTACTTTTTAATAAATAATTCTCCCATTAGCTTTTATTTAAAATTTATGGCCAATACTTAGTATAATTTTTATTTTAAATATGTTTTATCCCTTAATGAATTTACACAGTATTATTTATTTAATATGTAACACAGAGTTATAAATAAAGCAAAATTGGGGATGTTACACCTTGGTGTAGAATATAAATCCCCAATATAGTTTCAGTTAAACTTAATGTATATGAAGGTTTATACTATGATGAATAGGCTTGAAAAATGTAACACCCTCTATCATATAAGCCATGCTCAAGTCATAGAATTATAGTAATAGGTTGTCACTGTGCTAAGAGAATCTTTAAAATGCGAAAAATACAATACATGGCCCTTTAACTGCACACTTTATTACTGAATACAGTTCATAAATTTCGTCATCTCTAATACATAGAGAATAAAATTCTAAAAAAAAATTGAACCAATATTATACACAAAAACTGTTTCTACATTGCGGCTGTTGCCCTTACTATACTTCAACGGCCTCTATAATCTTCTGGGCTGATTTAAGCCTAAGTCTTGAATGATGAATATCCCAAGTTTCTGCCTTGTTCTTAAGTTTTAGCCTAGGATCTGGAATATTTACGGAAAAGAAAAATATACAAGCAAGCAGTGGGAACCTAAGGTTCTCAGTAGGTAAACTCGAACCATCACGCATACAGTGTCATCATAAACATTCCAGCTGTAACATCCCCACTTTCGTGAACAGAACAAAAGTGCCCCCGTAAACTTTTGTTAATTTCAGTGATGCCTTAAATTTTTAGAAATTATATTTTGACCCCAAAGACTTATTCCTACAATAACCCTTGAACTTTTCATAAAATAACCTTTATATCCCCACATCTGTAGAATTAAGAGAATGGGATTTTAAATAGATCAGAATCACGTGGTGAAACCGTAGAAGTTTAGATCTCTGCCGAAAATGATGTGGGGCATCCCTGGATTTGCTCAAAATTACAGAAATGCCATTAGCTACAGAAATTAGAAAACAAAAGGCTCTGAATTTGCGAAAATGTCTAATCAACGCCATTACTCTATTTATTCGGTTTCAATAGTTATGTAAGGACAATTGGAGGTTAAATTAAATATTAATTAGATGTTAATTAGAAATATTAGGTTTAGGAACAATTAGAATAGAGATATAGAAATTCTCCCAGAGTCGTTTAATAAAGTTTTGCCGATTTGAAGAAAATCGGCGAAGATTCGGTATTTTTAAATTGTCGGAACTGAACCAATAGAAATTATAATGTGAGAACCCTAGGATGAATGGCTAAGATTTAGCCAAACCACCTCCTTATGTGGCACCTTGATCAGCCATTGAAGGACGGGAAGCCAACCAAATTGGAAGGTAAGGTGAAGTCCACCAATCAAAGTGAAGTTGCTTCAAAAATCTTCACCTTTTCTTTCCTTCTCTCCTTGAAACATTCGACCAACCTAGCTGCTGGAACTCTCCTCATTTCTCTTCTATTCACTTTCCTCTTCACTCCATCTTCATCCCCTCTTCAAGTCTCATCAAAGATTGCTTCCATCTAAGGCACCAAACCAACTAGATTTCAACTAGACAAGGTAGGAATCCTACTTCTCTTCTTATTTTCCTTGGTTTGGAGTTGTGTGTGGGTTTTGTGTACTTTGTGCTACTAATGATATGTGGAGTGATGATGATATTTTATGACTAATTTTGCATGTGTGTTATGATTAGAATTAGAATTGGTATGAAAGAACTTGAAGAAAAGAGAAAACTCAAGAAGCTGGTAGGGTTTTTCCTCGGTGGTCCGTACGGTAGAGTGTACGGCTCTGCCTACAGCTGTTTAAACTCTATGAATCTATTTTTATGTGAAACTAGACATTCAGGACTTTCCATACATATATAATATAAGGCCATTGGATTAGTAAAGAGGAAGTTATGAATTTTTGAAGTTTGACCTAGAGATTAGGACTTTCATCCGAGCAGTATGAGTTGAGAAGGGTGTAACTCACCCTATACAAATCCAAATTGAGTGAACCTAACTTTTTTAGAAAGCTTACACATAGGAGAATATTCCATAAAAATTTTCGAATTAGATAAGGTCCCGTTTGTTCCCAGTGAGTCAAGAAAGTTTCCCTATGTCCAATCCGGGCTAGAATAGGGTAGTCCAGTAGGGTGAAGTTTCAAAGCTTATATCTCGAATTATACTCATTCAAATGATATGAAACTTACTTCATTTGAAAGCTTGTTCTGTTAGCTTTACATGGATATAAATTTCGCATGATTTCACCTAGATTTCTATTTTTAGTGAATTTTCCCTCATAAGGATGCAATTCTGGCTAGAAGTAGGACAAGTCTAGAATAAGACACAAACAACTTGAGTTAATGTCGGAAGTCAGGATTTAGTAAACAGAGAGCTAGGTTGGCACACTTAAAATTGAACTCTAAACTTAATAAATAAAGGACTAGGTTGGGAATATTTAAGGTTAAACTCGGAAGGGTGCACTCAAGGATGAATTCAGAAAGGTATACTTAAGGTTGAACTTGGAAGGGTATACTTAATGATTGAACTCGGAACTTAGTAGAGAGAGCTAGATCGGGTATATTTGATGTTAAACTCGGACTTAGTGAATAGGAACCTATATCGGGAATGTTTAAGGCTGAACTCGGAACTTAGTAGAGAGAACTAGATTGGGTATATTTGATGTTGAACTCGGACTTAGTGAATAGGAACCCATATCGGGAATGTTTAAGGCTGAACTCGGAACTTAGTAGAGAAACAGCTAGATCGGGTATATTTGATGTTGAACTCGGGACTGAGTAAAGAAGAAACTTGGAATTTAGGAAACACGCTTATCAAAGTCTCAGAAGACCAATAGTGGGGTAAGATCGGAAACCGAACATAACCCGGAAGTCGGTAATTAAATAACCTCGGGAGACCGAACATAACCATGGAGGTTGGAACTTGTATAAGATCGGAACTTCGAACCCATCAAATCTTGGAAGTCAAACTCGGGAACCTCAACAGAAATTAAAAGTTTGCAAGGTAGATTGATACTTAAGATTCTAAATCTTGCACTTATTGATGTTGTTATATTCTTGGTATGAATATGATATTTTGTATTGAGTTTGCTGTTTGATTAAAAATTCCCTGGTAGTCTGGCACTATTCATGGAGAAGCGGACTCGATCTATTATGCTGTCAAAATTTTGGCAGAAATATGTGAATTATATGACTGTTATAGACATTTATATGTTATGCTTATAAGCTTCATATATGCAAGAATGATTTAAGTATAATATGAAGTATATGAATGAATGCATGTAGCATATGCATGTATAATTATGTTCAAAGAAGAATAAGATTTATGAGAACTTGCAAGACAGACGTACCAAGCTACCACGTGAGGCATGGCATAGACCCAACTAGCATGGGCCAGAGCAGTACTGTCTAAGACTTGGGCCAGCCCTCGACCAGATTTAAGGGGAATAGACCGGTGTGAAGGTCGGGGAAAGTAAACCCATCACTCATGTATAGGTACGAGCTCGGACCTAAAAAGCAGGCTATTACCCAAGGGTGAGAGAGGCCATTCACCTTCGGGGGACCAAGCACAGAAGAGCAAGATCAAGTTGCAAATTAAAGAAAGAGATAAATTAAGTCAAGTGCACTTGTATACAGTCAAGTATAAGCACCTTTATATGCATCTTCAATTCTCTCATTAAGGCATAATGTTATTATGATTCTTGTTGAAGCATATTATACTATTTGCAAATTCTATGTTTGTCATATAATATGACAAGTGATTGTTAAAATATAACCCGCTTCGAGGAAGATGTTTTCAACTTAAAACTGAACCGCTAGTTGTGTATATGTGCTCACGTTTTTATAAGAAACCAAAGCGGCTGGAATGTTTATGACGACACTGTATGGTTTGAGTTTACCTACTAAGAACCTTAGGTTCTCACTGCTTGCCTGTATGTTCTTCTTTCCATAAACATTCCAGATCATAGGCTAAAACTTAGGAACTAGGCAGAATGCTGGGGCGTTCATCATGTAAGACTCAGGCTTACGTCAGCCCGGAAGACTATAAAAGTCGGTTGAAGTTCAGAAAGGGCGACAGCCGCAATGTAGAGGCAATTTCTGCATATAACATTAGTTACAAAAGTTTCTTAAATTGTAACTATTTTATTCTTTATGTATCAGAGATGAAATTTATGAGTTATTATTCAGTAATAAAAGGGTGTAGTTAAAGGGCTATGTATTATATTTTCCACATTTCAAAGATCCTCTTAATACAGTGACAACCTCTTAATATAACTCCATGACTCGAGCATAGCTTATATAATGGAGGGTGTTACATTTTTGGTATCAAAGCAGTTCATCCTATATAGGCCTATGGATGGACTGATTATGCTTCTGTGGCATACTCTGAGAATCTAGATAAACCATACTTTAGGTCCTCATGTGAAGAGGACATAGAAATATTATGCATGGTAGCCTTATTGTGAGTGTTGTGGACTACCTGTTGCAGTTGACTGAGTATTGAGCTTGATCACCTCAATATAAGATTTTGTATAAACAGAAGCCTAAAACACCCAGCAGGCTTATTAGGAGCCTTCTATACATGATTATTAAGGATAAGACTCCTAGGAAGTAGTGATGGCAAAAAGGGGTAGGCAGTTGAGCAAGTTAAGGAGTGCAGAGAATTAGGGATTCAATTAAAGGAATTGTGTAAGACGGTTTGCTATGGACATAGTAAACCTAGTTATGTCAAAAAGGTTGTTTGCAAAGTATTGCCAGGTAGCCAAAGATTTTCCATCATCAAGGGCAGGATCTTAGTTGGAGACGAGCTAAGTAAGAATTTTTTTTTACCCTGATGGGGCTTGTTTCAAGCTTCATTGCGATTACCCAATCCAGACTATCTTCTTTAGATTGAATCTAGGGGATTCCTCCACCTGGTTTTGTAACTTTAAAACACGACAGGAGTAAGGTGATTACTCGCTGATGAGGTTATCTTATGTGGCATGGATAGTGCCCTTATTTTCTTCATAGATGAGATTACCCTGAGGATACCTCGCTAGCAAATTCAGTCAATGGTTTTTATTTTAGATTATGGTAACACCACATTCTAAAGACCTAATCCTTCATTAAGAAATTTGTAGAGTGGACAAACTAAGTAGAGAATTAGTGAAAGAAGCTAAGGGCAGAAGCTTCAGACAGGTATACCGGAGAACTTTTTAAGTCCCTGTCCAGAGGATGGAGTGGTTTCTCCCTCAAGGGTATAGGGTTGTAGCAATTGCAAATTGGGGGAGTACTAAGTGGAATCTTAGCTTCGCAAGGGAAACAGTTGAGCAAACTATAAGGAGACCCATCTAACTGTATGTTGAATCAAGATGGAGATACGGTTACACACGGTATGGAAAGCAATTGAAGTTATAAGTGTAACAAGAGTGGGGTGCAGTATATCTCCTACTAACCTGAAGTATGAATGCTTTTAGATTAGAGGTAGCATACGAATCAAGTGTAAATTTTCCTACCTTTCAGAAATGAAGGGAGTGCTAGAAAATCTAGTCATGTTCGAATTCTGTCAACCTCAGCCACCATAGGAACTGAATGATAGGATTGTCTTCAACATGTTGTTAGTAGAGGAATGCGGCTATTCATAGAAGGAAGGTGAAGGTTAACAATCACCTTTAGGCACCATTATGTATGCTATGGAAAGAATAATTTGATAGTGAATGTAATCAGATTCTAGCAGGGATGACAAAGACTTGTGCGGCTGATTCTGGCAACCTGAGATAGTATTAAAGTGGGAGGTCCTAATGGACTAAGATGAAAATAAACTTTTATAGGGACAACAGATATTATAAGGAAGAAATAGAAGAAAAGAAAGTTTTGATTCCAAACGGCCCATTGAGAAGGCGAAATGCTATCTAGTACAGAATTACAATATAAACAAGAGCTTGCGGGAGGTAACGAAACTGGGTTGCCTTAACACTAGTGATGAGTGCAACTAATCCCGATAGACCAAGGGAGCAACCACAAGATAAGTGCTGACAAATGAAAACAGACAAATTTCTGCAAGAACAATAGAACATTGTAAGAACGAGGTAGGGAAAGGGGAAGTTTGGATTTCTGACTGGCCCATTAAAAAGAAAAAAGCTACCTGGTATGAGATCACGATTGCAAATAAGATTGTGTATGAAATACAAAGCAGGGTTGCTTTGGTATCGGTCATAAGTGCAATAGACCCAATGCATCCTAAGACCGGATGATGCACCAATATAAGATCAAAGAGGACTTGGGAGCGTGCCCATGAGGGGCAAGGTTACAATGTCGGAATTATAGGCAGTCAGAAGAGTCTCCATACCTTGGACCAGGTTAAATGCGATCATCACCAATGCACTAGGTTCCATCAGAGTTCTGTAGTTAAGCATGCTCGGACAAGAGTAATATTAAGATGGGTGACCTTCTGGGAAGTCCTCATATTGTAACTTCAACAGGGTAGCAAGACCATCATTTCCACCTCTTATAGCAAATGGATTACATCCTAGGGGCAAGATGTTACAAGGGATAACCAAGAGGCTCAGTAGTGAGAGTAATGTGAAGTTTAACCATAAACTTAATATCTATATTATACTAGGATTGACCATCAACGAGGAATGTAGTGCTGGTAACCACGAGATTCCTTAAGTTGGTATTTAAAGTTTCGAAGAAGGTGGATGTCAACATAATAAACAAAGAATCTCCTCACTACCAAATTGAAGAAGATAGGAGAATGATGGAATCTTTTCAACTCGACAATCTTTTTTCTCAGATTGAATTGATCATATTCTGGGGGAAAGGATATTGCAATAGTCATTAAGAAGCTCAACAGGGACGACACGAAATCCGACTGGCAGATAATGAGAAAAAATGGAATAAGGCCCATAAGGAGAAGAGAGATTTCAAAGCAAAACCTGTAGTCACAGTTTATGAAAATGTTCTAGTCCTACACTCTAGACTTGACACAAGGGAACTCATCCCTGATCAAAGGTGGTCAAGTAGACCAAAAATCTTGGAAACTGCTAAAAGTTGGTGTCAAAGACTTAAGGCACAAGTAATGAAGAGTTTACTAGAAATCATAATGCAATAGTAGTCAGACACATGACAAGAAAGATAAGTAACTGTCTCGGCAAGCTCGTTAACGGATCAGGCCATCGTCAAGATCAAGTGTACTTTGGGAGGGTCATACAATTTAGGGGGACTCTTGACGTGTTAGGAAGGTATCTCATAGAAAAGGAATAGGATAAGGAAAAGTTTGCAACTTTGCTAAGGAAATATGGCTATTAACTCGCGTTTCTACACCGAATCATGTATACCTTGATAGTTAAAAGTCAAGGGGAATAAAAGGATGGTAATAAGAAGAGCTATGAATCTTATAAACTTTAACCATACAGTGGGAGTGACCTGAGGTCTTCCCACAAGTAATGGAGTACGAGGTGAAGTTTATAAGGAAAAAGGAGTTTTACGACAAAGCTTCTAGCTACAAGTCTGAGAAGAGACCTAAGCCCATAATTCTAAGGGATTTTAATGGAGAGAATTTATTTTTGGACTAAGGGTATTCATGTGGGTAAGAATTTTGGAAAAAGTTGTATGAGACTCCTAAAATTTCAATGCAACCATTTTCATTATTATACATTAAGATCGATTATGACAACAGCTGGTAATCCTTATAATCGCAAATTTTCAAGGATCGATATCTAAGGTCTCAAGTGTAGAGAACAAAAGATTTAGTAGTTACTACCAAGTGAAAGTGCTTAAGTTTAAAGCAAAGGAGATCAAGAAAGTCTCCAATGAATTAAATGATGGTTCGGCGCATTATAGAGACAAGATAGGATTGGGTGCCAACATACTCCTTATGGATCCTATATACGTACCGGAGCAATACCTCGTAGTTACCAACAAGCAAACTCACAACAAGAGGAAACCTCAAAAAGAAAAGTGCCCTTGTGGATTAAGAAAATCTTCTTCAACCCTTCTTAGCCCTGGAATTTTGAGAACAAAATTCTTTTTAAGGTGGGTAGAATGTAACATCCCTACTTTCATGAACAGAACAAAAGTGGCCCCGAAAACTTTTGTCAATTTCAGTGATGCCCAGAATTTTTAGAAATTATATTTTGACCCCAAAGACTTATTCCCACAATAACTCTTGAACTTTTCATAAAATGACCTTTATATCCCCACATATGTGGAAATAGGAGAATGGGATTTTAAACAAATCAGAATCACGTGGTGAAATCGTAGAAGTTTAGATCTCTGCCGATTGGGCCATAGAGGCAATCTGGTGTGAAATGACGTGAGGTATCCTTGGACGTGCTCAAAATTACGGAAATGTCATTAGCTACAGAAATTAGAAAACAAAAAGGCTCCAAATTTGCAAAAATGTCTAATCAACGCTGTTACTCTATTTATTCGATTTTAATAGTTATGTAAGGATAATTGGAGGTTAAATTAAATATTAATTAGATATTAATTAGAAGGATTAGGCTTAGGAACAATTATAATAGAGATATAGAAATTCTCCCAGAGTCGTTTAGTAAAGTTTTGCCGATTTGAAGAAAATTGGCGAAAATTCGGTATTTTTAAACTGTCGGAATCGAACCAATAGAAATTATAATGTGAGAACCCTAGGATGAATGGCTAAGATTTAGCCAAACCACCTCCTTATGTGGCGCTTTGATCAGCCATTGAAGGATGGGAAGCCAGCCAAATTGGAAGGTAAGGTGAAGTCCACCAATCAAAGTGAAGTTGCTTCAAAAATCTTCACCTTTTCTTTCCTTCTCTCCTTGAAACATTCGACCAACCTAGCTACTGGAACTCTCCTCATTTCTCTTCTATTCACTTTCCTCTTCACTCCATCTTCATCCCCTCTTCAAGTCTGATCAAAGATTGCTTCCATCTAAGGCACCAAACTAACTAGATTTCAACTAGACAAGGTAGGAATCCTACTTCTCTTCTTATTTTCCTTGGTTTGGAGTTGTGTGTGAGTTTTGTATATTTTGTGCTACTAATGATATGTGGAGTCATAATAACATCATGACATAATGAAATAGTTAGAGATGCACATATAGATGCTTAAATTTGACTGAATGCAAGTATACTTGACTTAATTCATTTCTTTCTTTAACTTGCAACTTGATCTTGCTTTTCTGTACTTGGTCCCCTAGAGGTGAATGGCCTCTCTTACCCCTGGGTAATAGCCTGCTTTTCAAGTCCGAGTTCATACCTATACATGAGTGACGGGTTTACTTTCCCCGACCCTCACACCAGTCTATTCCCCTTAAATCTGGTCGAGGGCTGGTCCAAGTCTTAGACAGTACCGCTCTGGCCCATCCTAGCTGGGTCTATGCCATGCCTCACGTGGTAGCTTGGTATGTCCCTCTTGCAAGTCCTTATAATCTTTTACTACCTCTTGGATATAATTATGCACGTGAATGCTCTATGCATTCATACATATATCTCATATCATTCCTCAATCCTATTTGCATGCATGATTTTCATAGACATGGCATTCATATGAACACATGTATCCTTATACTCTTAGCACAATTATTCATAATATAAGTCCTCATAAACTCCCGACGAAAATTTGGCAGCATCATGGATGGAGTCCGCTTTCTCATGAATAGTGCCAAGCTACCAGAAGGATCAAGAAAGCAACAAAACCAATATAGAGTATCAAGTTTTATAACAATAATATCAATCATATAACATGTCAATATAAATACATAACTTAGGTTTTCTGCTCATTCTACTCAATTCTGGCCGATTTTGTAAAATTCACCATAATTTCTATTCAATTCAATTGGACCTAAATTTTGAATATGTTATAGTGCTATGTGTCTAGTTCCCAACGCTTTTAGTCCCATCTTATTTTGATTTATGTAGCTCAAGTTATTCAAAGTTTACTTCTATCCACCCTACAACTAGCTAGAATTTCACTCTTAGAAATAAAAATTCACTAAAAATAGGAAACTAGGTGAAATCATATGAAATTTATATAAAATTAAAGCTAACAGAACAAGATTTCAAATGACAGAAGTTTCATATCATTTGTATAAGTATATTTTGAGACATCTGCTCTGCAACTTGACCCTATTGGACTACCCTATTCCAGCCTGATTTGAACTGAAGGTAACTTCATTAATGTGCTGAGAATAATTGACATTGAATTTGACTCTGAAATTTTTCTGTGATGTTTCGTTATATGTTAGCTTTCAAAAAAAGTTAGTTTCACTCAATTTAGAGTTGTGCAGGGTGAGTTACACACTTCTTAACTCATACTGCCCAGATAAGAATCTAGATTTCTAGGTCAAATTTCAAAAATTCATAACTAACTCTATACTAATCCAATGGCATTATATTTTATATGTATGGAAAGTCCTAAATGTCTAGTTTCATATAAAATAGATTCATCAAATTTAAATGACGGTAGCCAGAGCCATACACCCCACTGTACGGACCGTCGAGGGAAAAACCCTAATAGCTTCTTGAATTCTTCTTGGATTCATGTTTTCCTTAAATCAATCCATCCAATCTTCAATTCAAACTCACATATACACCTTAAATCGGCCTTAATTCATCATCCCCACCCATCACAACATCAGGATCATGGATAAACAAGGGACCCTAGGTAGCCCCAATTCAAAGAAAAGAAGGAGAAAGTTGAGATTCCTACCTTGGTGGTGTGAAATCTTGGTGGAACTTGATCTTTGAGTGAAGTTGATGGTTGGAGCTTGAGCTTGGGGATGAGAGGAAGTGGAAGAAGATGAAGGAAAGTGGGAAAATGAGGCTGGTCTGCATCTATTGTGGGGACGCTGAAAATTTAAGGGGAGAAGGAAGAAAAAAAAATGAAAACTTATGAAGGAAGTTAGCTTTTGATTGTGGACTTCAATCCTCATTCAAACTTGGCTTGGCTTCCCTCTTTATGGCTGTTGGTGGCGCCACTTGTGAGAGGGTGGTGGCTGAATCTTGGCCAATCCTCATTCAAATTTGGCTTGGCTTCCCTCTTCATGGCTGTTAGTGGCGCCACTTGTGAGGGTGTGGTGGCTGAATCTTGGCCATCCATCCTAGAGTCTTCACAGTATAATTTCTATTGGTCCGGTTCTGACAATTTAAAATACCGAAATCTTATCGATTTTCTCCAAACCAGTGAAATGTTACTAAATAACTTTTTAAGATTTCTATATGTCTATTCTAATTTTCTTAAGCCTAATATCTCTAATTAATATCCAATTAACTCCTAATTATCTTTTAATTACTTTCCAATTAACCTTAGTTAATAAAAATTGAATAAATCGACCAACGACGTAAATTAAATGTTTTGCAAATTTAGAACCTTTCTATTTTCTGTTTTCCATAGCTAATGGCATTTTCGTAATTTTGAGCAAGTTTAGGGACACCCCACGTCATTTCACACCAGATTGCCTCCTGGCCCAGTCGACAGAGATTTAAACTTCTACAGTTTCACCACGTGATTTTGTTCTGTTTGAAATTCCATTCTGCTAATTCTATAAATGTGGGGACATAAGGGTCATCTCATAAAAAGTTCTAAGGTTATTGTGGGAATAAGTCTTTAGGGTTCAAAATATATTTTCTAAAAATTCTGGGCATTATTGCAATTAACAAAAGTTTATAGGGGCACTTTTATCATTTCTTAATTTTTAACATATGCCAGTGCCATATTTTCAACGGCAGTGTTACACTACTCTATAATTCTGAGTGTGAAGATCGTTATAGCATAACGCTGCCTGAGAAATTCTCACAATGTCTAAGGGAAATAATTCAAGGTTTCCATTACGTTCTATTTACGAAAGTAGGGATGTTACAAAAAACAAAGAGACACATGAGGTCTAATCATAAGTAATATGGCTCAAATAAGAACAAGTGCCAAGTGTTACCAAGTAACCATATGCAAAATGAAAAGAATGACCAAAGTGTGATTTATGCATGTGTCAATGAAGCTAGGATTCTTATGAATGTTATCCTATGATGTAGTGGCTAAACCTATGAGTTAAGAATGCATGTATTGATTATGATGCTTTATAAAAGATGAACTTGGTTTTTCTGTAGTTTTGTGTTGTTTGGTAAATTTGATTACATGGTGAACGCATTGGTATTACACACCCTATGGTCATCCGACTCCTTTGTTGGTATGTGATTGAATTTTTATTATTTCTTTGCTTGTCTTTTTATTTCTTATAAATTTATGTCATGACAAAAAAATTCTAGTGCCTACTAAGCATATGGATCTCATATCGACTATGTGGTATTAATAGTGAACAAATCTTGCATTTGTGTATTCCAACTCTAAAACTAATGTTGCCTGAAAGTTTTGGGCCTTGAGGGAACTTTAGGAACATAGGTTATTATATTGTTGAGCTTAAACTAGTAAACTAAGGTGAATTGGTGTGCAAATCTTCTTATATGTCATAAGATTTTAAATTTGAATGGCCCCTAAACCCTAGATAGCAACTATAAATATTGATTTGTAATTTTATCAGGATGACTATGTTCTTGTTAAAGTTTTATGATATTCAATTGCTGGTAAGTAGATTTTTGAGAAATATTTCAATTATGCTTCTAGATTTGATTAGTGTAGGATAAGATGCCATGTTTTCTTTCTTGTAATTTGATCTTGCTAGTGACCAAACTTCTGTTTCTATTAACATTCAAATCAACGTATTGAAGGGAAGCCTCATGTGAGTTTAAATATTAGAAAACAATGAAGGAGTTAGTTTTGGTTAATCTTTTGCAAAGGTAATTTTTATCTAGAGGTTCTGTTTGGTACCGTTCTTGAAATTCGGGGACCGAATTTCTTAAAGGGGGGGAATGTGATACCTATTTGAAATAAAATGTAGGTAACAAAAAAACTTTAAAATTTCACATTAAGCTTTATGTTAATAGAGGAATTTAATTAATTTAGAGAGGGATAAAATTTTAAATATGAAGTATATGTAGGAAAAAGAGGAAAAAAAAAGAAAAGAAAAGAAAATAAGAGAAGAGGTGAGGACCACCAACACCATAAGTGAGCTGGTCTACTCTAACCCCCCTTTTATCCTCCTTCCTTCTTGACGGTGAAGCACCAACCTTCATATCTATTTCAATCTTCTCTCCCCTTATCTCTTCTCGTTCTTTCCCTCTCCTTTCCACACCACCACCACCTCATGGCTCTTCCTCTCCGCCAGACACCATCACCCCACGAGATCTCTCCCTGGCTCGTCTCTCCCTCTCCTTGGGCTCTTTCTCTTCACCATCACTCTCCCTCCATTGTGCTTTCTCTGGGTCTTTCTCTTCATCATGTGTTCCTCTCTAGGCTTGAGGGACCTCTGTTATGCTCCTTTCTTGGTGACTGGGCATCTTTTGCTGCTTCCCAAATCAACCCATAGCTTATTGGTGAGTGTTACCTATATTTGAAGTGGGTCAGTGAAAGTAAGCTCATCTTGTAATTGTTTTTGTATGGTGGGTTGTGATGTTCTGATTTTATGTTAGTTAGCTAAAATTTAGTTTTACCTTGGGTTAAATCACAGTATCGAGTTGTTTTAGTTGCTAAAGTTTTGTGTTTGGATAAATGATTTACTTAATTTTGGGTATATTGATTTATTATGAATAGCTTAAATTGTTATAGTGATTTTCTTCGCGGCAAAACCTTGTAATTGATGAACTCTAAAATTTATTGAAGATATTGTTAGTATATATGTTTAGAAAAAATGGTAAAATTGAGTGCCATGTAATATGTTCTTTCTTAATCCTTATTCTTACTTATAGATATAAGGATAAAATTATAAAATTATTAGTCTTCAAAGGAACTAAAGAATATATAATAGATAATAAGGAACTTACATTTTAATTGCTAAAGTTGTAGAAAGAGGGTTGGGATTAGATTCTAACCATAGTATTATGTTTAAATTGAAACTAATTGATTCGGTGGTGATTATAGATTCTTCAGGTGATCGACCTTTGAGTTTAGTGGCTCCTAAGACACAAATTTGACATCTTCTCTTGCTGTGTGAGTGGACAATACTTCTATGGCATATGCATTTTATGCCATTAGTATCAGTTTGCTTCGAAATATATAGTGTTATTTAAATTTTTTTATATCTCAGTATACTTAATTCATGGCATATGTTGTTTTAGTTTTGGGAAAAATCAACTCGTATGATTTTATTGCATGTTGGAAGAATTTCTTTGAAAACAGATTTCCCAAATATGAAAGGACAAGCTCGGTAAACAATTGTTTGAGTTATTAAACTTAATTATTGACTAAATGATATTTTGGATTTTTGCACTTTGCTGAGTACTTCTGTTTATCAGAAATTTGATTGAGTTTATTTGCTTTAGATTTTAATTGATATATATTATTTTGGTTTTTATATACTTGGGGGGAGGAATCTCAATTTATTGGTAGCTAACAATCGCTGATGCTAGTCTTATTGCATCTTGACCTAGACCCAGCTAGTAGGGGTGTTGCTACCTCGGCGTGTGTGTGTGTATGGCCAACGCACACTACCGACTCAGTTGACTCTAAAAGTGGCTAATCCCCTATCTAAAAATTTCTCGAAATTGGAAGCCTCCCTATTTGAAGCTTACATTTGTGAAATATATTTTTCAGTTTTTAAAATAGTGTTGATTCTTTATACATATACACAATTCTGAGGTTGGTTTTATACATATGTATATTATAAATGATGAGTCTTATTTATGCTTAAATTATGATATTTACTCTTTACTTAAGTGTAATTGCTTTATTTTAGAGCTTGTCCTCATATGTTATAGTTTCATTGCCCCTTACTGAGTGGTTAGACTCACCCTCTTTCCCTTCCTATTTCAGACTTTGGCGCAGCATCTGACTCGAGTCCTCCAACTTTTTTAGAGTTGCTCCACCATCCATAGGCAGGATCATGCGACCTAATGATTTATTTGTTTTATGAGATATTTATATATATGCCTTATGGTTTTTTTGAAACTTGCTTTCTTATTGAATGGGATGTAAATAAAGAGTATAATTAAGGAACATATAAGTGGGTGTTGTATGTATAAATGTGAATTACTGGAAAGTGCTCTAAGAGCCTCAAACTTGTATTTGTTGGTTGGTTGTCTGGAATAGGCTTGGCTAATTCGGGGAGGTAAGGAAAAACAGGGGAAACTCCATTTGTTTTTCTATAAGAAGAGTCATAATAGGTTTGCCAAAGATTTGCTATCTCTAAGCGCCGATCACGACTCCGGGGTGGGGTTGTGACAAAACCAGTATATGAGACTTCACAAGTACAAGAATCATCAACTGGCTAATAGATAATAAATTCTTTTTAATATGAGAAACAAGTAAGACATCTTTAAGAGGCATATGCAACCTTGGGAGAAATACATGTATCACCAGTATGTGAGATATGTGATGTGCCACCATTACCTATATTCACAACATTGTTACCATGGTAAGGTTTTGTACTTGCAAGTATACATCATTGGTCAAGTGAGCACTAGCCCCAATGATAGGAAGCCACACAAATGGATCAGTGGGATCATTGAGAGTCAGGGCGGCCAATGTCGGAGACAAAATTGGTGGTTGATAGGCATGATCATATTATTGTCGGTAGGAGAAAGCGTCATGATTCTTACCATGACATATCTGACAAATTACTGGAGATAAGTTTGAATTTGAAGGAGGCCGCTTGGATGAGCTAGAGTTAGACTATATATGAGGAGTTGAGCCATTGCTTTTGGATATGAAAGTGTAGCAATTGGAGTTGGATCTTTGTGATTTATGATTATGATGGCTAGCATAGAAAACCAGCATAGTGGTTGGGTCGTGAAGAGCAGTGATGTGAGTATCATAATTAATGAGTTGAGGAAGCACAAATTGATATGATGGAATAAGGTGCCCCAACATAGTGGTTGTAAAGGCACTGTAACTAAGTCCAAGTCCACAAAATAGATGGAAGACCTTATCTTGATTAGAAAGAGGTTTTCCAATCAAGGCTAGGTCAACATAGATGCTTCTGAAATATCTAATGTAGACATGAATGTGTAACGTCCGAAAAATCTTATCATTTTCAACTAAATTATTCGATTTTTATCGAATAAGTGAAATTAATTAGAAATTGATTAAGTATTTATCTAAGGCCAATTAAGTATCAATCAGAGAGATTAGGCTTATAAATAATTTCAATAGCAACATAGAAAACTCCACAAAATTCTTCAAAACCGTTTTGCCAATTGAAGGAAAATCGATAGAGATTCGGTATCTTAAATCACCAACACCGAATCAATAAAATTCTACATTGAAAACTCTTAAATTGGTAGCCAAGAACTCAGCCACCTTCACCCTATCCCAAGTTGCCACTTGTAGCCTAAGAAAAGTGGAAACTTGGTAAAACACCACCCATCCAAAAGCCTCCACTAATCACATGTCACAACACCTTATTAATTGTGTTATAAAATTTCAAAATCCATTCATTTTTGTACTGCCTCTTCAACTGACTTCTTTCCCTTCATTCTTCTTCTTCCTCACTTTCTCTTTCTCAAATCTCCAAGCTCCACCCACTTCCTTTACCCAAAAACTCAAATCTAGCTAGTTTCTACATCAATTTGATGTAGGATTCAAGCTTTATTTATGTTTTTATGGATTTTTGGTTGATTATAATTCTTGCTTCATCCATCTAAATGAAGATATATGATGTGTTTTTGATGATTTGTGACTGATTTATTAAGTAATTGGTTGAGTTTGAGTTGAATCTTGCATGAAAAACTAGAAAGGGAGGAAAATAGGAAATCTGGAATCTCTTGATTCCTAGGGCATCCATACTCACGAACTGTACAGACTCTCACAGAGCCATCATAAATTTATGATACCATTTTTATGTGAAACTAGACATCTAGAGCTTTCCAACCAAATAAATTATAAGGTCATTGGATTAGAATTGAGAGAGATATGAATTTTGGAAGTTTGACCTAGGTTTTTGAGTTTAATTCTGGGTAGACATTATTCAGGGCAAAACTTGCCCTATACAACTTGGAATTGAGTGAAACGAACTTTTTTAGAAAGCTTACAAAACACCACATAAAAATTTTGGAGTTAGATTCGGTCCCAATTACTCCCAATAGTTCAAGGAAATTGCCCTAAATCCCAAACCAGGATAAAATAGAGCAGTCTAAAAGGGTCAAATTACTGAGCTTATAACTCAAGCTCTACTTAAGAAAATGAAAGGGGACTTATTGCAAATGAAATCTTGTCCCGTTAGCTTTAATATGATACAAGTTTCGTATGATTTCAACTAGTTTTCGATTTTTAGTAAATTTTTATTTTTGAGTGTGTAATTTTGGCCAGCTACAGGGCAGGCCGAGATAGTTCCTAATAACTTAAGATACACTTATCAAAATTAGATGGGACCAAAGAGGTTAGACAATAGACACACAACATTCCAACATATCCAAAATTTAGGTCCAAATGAAATAAATAGAAATTATGGCTCATTTTACAAAAACTGGGTAAAGTGAAGGTAAATAGGCAGCAACTAAAATTCAAGTGCAACTATTATTTCTATGAGATTGATATTGATATGTGAATGCACTATTGTGATTGTTTTGGATAATTGATTGTCTGAGTATTGGCACTACTCACGGGGAAGCGGATTTGATCCGTTATGCTGCCAAATTTTTGGCAGAAGTCTATGAAACTATGAGTGTTTATTTTACGAGAAATTTATGATATGAACAACTATATAATTATGAAAATGTTATGGTGATATGATCATGAATTATTCTTATGAGAGCATGCATATTTGCATATGAATGAAGGAAGAATATATGAGATCCCTTCACTTGGAGGCAGTTATTTGGATCCCTTCAGGTGAAGGCAGTTAAAAGATAAAGATGTGGGTCCCTTCACTCAGAGGCAGTTGCACATTGGGTCCCTCCCTATGAAGGCAGCTAAAACTTTTAGGTCCCTCTATGTTGGAGGCAGTTGGCCAACTGAGTCCCTCCGATCTAGAGAATGTGGGTCCCCTTGCGGGTCAGTACTATATAACAACAATCACGAGTTGAGCTCACTCCTAGATTAGGCTACCTAAGGGCAGCAAAGATTAAAGGCAAGGATATATGTATGCAGACATCCTAGGGACGGCGATACGTAACGTCTAGGTGTGTCAAGTAAAGAAAGCAAAGGAAACGCAAAAGCATATGCATGATTTTATGATGAATAGTGCATACACACAAATAATGTTTGTTATTATCATTATTATGACATTGCAAATAGGCTCTTGTTATCATTATTATTATTATTATTATGAAATATTGTTGTACTCATGCTTGAATCCTTACTCTGTTTAACAAGTGCATGAATAAATTAACTCTGCTTCGGACCATATGTTTTGAAACTATAAAACGGAGCAATTCGTATAACATGTTCACTTTTTTTTTAATAAACTGAAGCAGTTGGAGATAATAACGTTGACACGGTATGAAATTTTTTAGTGAATCCTACTGAGAATTTAAAATTCTCACTCTTATTTCCGTGTTATCTCCAGATAGCTCGAGAAGTTTAGAAGACGACTGAATTTGCTGTCAATAAAGTCTGCTCAAGTAATAGTAATAACTCTTAAGTATGATACTATGGCTTAAGCATAGTATTGCATTTCGGGTTATAGAATGGACTAAGAGGAGTCCTTGTTAAGAGATGAAAGTTTGTACATCAATAGAAATTAATGTTCTTCAAACATGTGTACAAAAGTTTCTTGGAGTGTTGACCACACCTCACAAGAAGCCTCCAAATCAACTACGAGACTGAGAGGACAAGATACTTGTTATCCATGCATGGATAGGCTAGTTCAATCTATGCTAGTGATAATAGTCAAGATTGGCACTACAACATAATTGATGTCTAGTAACATTTAAAAAATGTTACTAAATTAGGGGAAAAAAAGTTACTATTTACATTAGTAACATTTTTACCAATGTTGTTACTATTTACATTAGTAACATTTTTACCAATGTTGTGCTTAGTCCATGTTGCTAAAGAGTTTTAGCAACACTTTCCTATATTTTTTGTAACATTTAAAAAAATGTTGAATTATATTATCTTTTGTAAAATTTGAAAAATATTACAATTTACTATTTTTTGCAACATTTGAAAAATGTTACAAGTTACCATTTTTTGCAACATTTTTAAAGATGTTACAATTTACCTTTTTTTTTTTTTTACAATATTAAAAAAATGTTATCAATTTAAATACCCATATTAAATTTGTTCTAGCCTAAAAAATTTATATTTTAAACCACCTTAAATTTAACCTTTTTATTTGATTTATCTCTTAACTCCTGATGCCCATACTAAGAAATTGTAGATTATATTTACAATAGCACAAATTTAGAAATAGGACAAGATATATCATTAAGAAACATGATAAGATATATCATTAACTAACACACACACACACATATATTTCGTAAGTCCATCCATATTACATTGCAAAATGAAAAAAATAAAATAAAATAAAATCATACAACTCTAAAATTATTTGGTATAGAACATTCATTGTGGGTTATCTCACTCTTCTCTCAACAGGAACAAAGTTGCATGTTTTATTCCTTTCACGAAGTAGGATAGTCCATGACACAGGCAGCATAGTCTACAACTGCAATGCCAGTATAACAAGTATAACCAGAGTAAATAGCTTGTGTTGACCTAAGTAGCTTTTTGCTTACATATTCATAAGCAACACAATTAATGATTATGTGGAAATAAAATGTAGAATTTATGGTCATAAAGACTGCTCACAAATAGAATGAAAGAAAGAGTTCAACACTTCTAATTGGAAGAATAAGGCTAACAGACAAATACATATCTATGCATGCATGCAAGCACACTAAACATAACGAGACCAACTTTGTCTAAAGGGTATTTTAACATATGTGAATAAGGATCCTCACAAACTCCTCTGACACACACTATTGCACTCATTATCCTAAGTATACATACATTTCTATTTGGGAAATAATTTGGAAAAGCAAAAGTTTAGAATTAAAGAAAATTCAGTAAGACCTTGGACCATATACCATATGCTCTAACCAAGAGATTTTCCTCATATTTCTGACCATTCTCCAACTCCACGATTACTTGCAGTTATGGAATGTGGGATGAAACAAGTTAGAAACCAAACAATATTTAATCATGCTATAGTCCGCCAATGCATTTTCCTAACAAAAGAAATAGAAGCTTCAGAAAATATCTATATAGCAGTATGAGGAGAATCTCCAACATAAAAGCTTTCTTTAATTACCTTGTTTCTATGATCAACAAAATCAACAACATTACTGTCATTCATAATGACATCTTCCCTAATTACACGAGTAAGGATTTCTTGTAAAACCATTCAACTAATAACTCTAGTGATTAGAAGCCTGCATCCCACTACAGGAGTGAATGTGTCAAACTTGATGTAGCTAATAACAAACTATATATCAATTCATGATAGCACAAACTAAAATTTCATTAAAAAAATAACATCTCTAGTTTATATAGAACATTAAGGAAGCAAGATTCTCGAACAAGTACACAAGAATAGACTGCCTAACTGATTTGAACTTCTCCACTTGTAGGCACCTCTTTGACCTGCTTGTCGTAGTCATCTTCTTCATTCTCCTCTACCTCCAACTTTGCATCCACATATTCTTCCCCTTCTTCTTACCTTCCCAACCAAAACCTTTAACAGGCCTAGACACAAGAGGAAGGTCTATTGCCTCTCCCATAATTTTCATTATCTCCTCAACACTTTGAATAGAAAAGCTTGAGTTGCCTCTATCGTAACTAACAGCTTAAGTTGATTCAGGAAGATTCTTTGAAAAACCATAGGTGGTTCTTAATTTCCTCAAGAGTAATTCTTTATAAACAATAAAGAGAACATGCCTTGGCAATTGGCTTGATATAAACATAATCTTGACTCCAATTTCAAATGCAATTAAATATATTTTCAAAAGCAACTTGTTTGATATTATCACATTTAAAATCTTTTCTTTCTGTTTTGAGTATGCATCAAATAAACTCAAGAATTAAAGTCAAGACACAATATTAATTGTACCTGAATAAAGAGCAACATATATAGACATTTTGAGTAATTTGGTTAATAAAAGCTTAACGGAATATAAGCAAAAGTCTAAAAATCATATCCTATCATTGTTTTAATCAAAATATACTTCCAAATAGCCACAAAGTTATCCATGTTCAAAGTTTACAATACCATAAGACTTATATTCCTATTGTATATGCCTCAATTTCATAATGTCCTTATATTCCCATATAAACCACAAGCAAAGTAAAATGGAAAGATGACAGAAAGGATTACCAGAATTTTTTCTTGAAATTCCTAGGGTCATACTAATCCCAAAAGGGATATGCTCCAACCAACATGACATAAAGAGTCACTCCATATGTGACATGACCATACATTAGCCAACTAAACCAAAATTTTGAAGAGAATATCATTAATGAAGTGAACAAGTCCTTTACATGATAGCTAATCAAAAAAATATAAAGACAAAAATTCTTTTTCATCCCTGTAGAATGTTCAGAGGAATAAAGCCACCAAATTAGTGATGAGCAAGATGTTTCCACACTATTAGAATTTTTTA
Source organism: Pterocarpus macrocarpus (assembly GCA_031439585.1). Taxonomy (NCBI): domain Eukaryota; kingdom Viridiplantae; phylum Streptophyta; class Magnoliopsida; order Fabales; family Fabaceae; genus Pterocarpus; species Pterocarpus macrocarpus. The sequence continues at coordinate 54,590,787 of CM062514.1, forward strand.
ATGGCCTAAAAACAATTACTCTATTAGGGTCATTCTCCCATAGATAACCCTGAGTCTACAATCTATTATACCTAATTGGTGCGCTACTTTGTTTTCCTTCTACCCCATTACATAATTACAAACCAACATAACAAAGTAGCCGATACTTGAATATCACTATGCAATCAAAATTCAAGCAAACAAATAGAAAAAAAATTCAAATCATAGAAAAACAAAAACCAAAGCTCAAATCTCGAAATATCAACTGAGCAAAACAAATCATGCACACTTAGTTATCAAATTTGGAACCCTAACATGCGAATAACATAAGAAAATTGTAGGTAACAAAGGAAAAAAGAAAGATCTAAAATCAATATATCGAATCTGAGTCAACTAGAAAAAGGAATCGAATCCAAAAATAGAAATGAACCTTGTTGTGATATTCTGGTCAGCAAGGATTGTCGGCATCAAAGAACTAGTTAGAAAAATAGGATTCTTCTTTTGTGCACATCATTTGATAAACTCTTGATGGTGGTGGTGTTGTTGCTAACTCAGTCTCTGGCCTTGGTGGAGCGATGTAGAGGTCGCTGATGCCACCGACGACAACCATGTGATCCACAGAGCATCAAAATTGGGTGACATAGTCGGTTTCACCGAAGATGGATCAGAGTGTGGGGGAATTTTGAATTGGGTGAAGAAGGCAAGAAAGAGAAAGCCAAGTAATTCTGGTGGTCTTGTAAAAGAAATTGAATGTAAAAAAATAAAGAAAGGGTAACACTTCTCTTCATAACGTTGCTAAAACTATCGTCTTAGAAGTATTAACAACATTTTCATAAATGTTACAAATTAAATTTTACTAAATTCAATAATGTAGTAGTGTGGGTTAATCAAGTCTCATGCCAGATAATGCATGAGGAAAGCCAATATGTGGAATTGGCCCTAGTCTTTCTCCACTGATAAAACCACTATGGTCTTGGCTTTCGATCAAGTTCTTCATTTGAGCTCGCCATAAAATATAATTAGAGGGTGTGAGATCCAAAGAGACGAAGTTACTAATATTGAGAGTGGTTGGGTAAGGGTATGGGGAAGTATTGTTGGTGGCATTGGAGGTGAGGGTAGAGGAGGATGTCATTCTGCTGTTGGGAAGGGTGTTAGCCATAAAGGTTATCAATACCGTATAGAAGTAAAATGGTGCAATGGTCAAACTCAATGTGAGTAATGACCTAAACTTTATTAAAATAGCTAGAAAATTGCATGAAAAAGGTAACAACTCATCATAGTGAAGCAAAATAAATCTTCATAACAAGAAATATAATGATAACAACATAAAAAGTTAATAATTGACATTTGAATTCAAAACAAATAGGCAACATAACAAATCTTGATTTGATGCATTATCACCTCTTACCTATTGGAACAATATATATGATGCCAAAAAGACTCTATTGGTGGCCATGGCGCATATCTTTGTGAACCAATTTTTTGGGTACAAAACCAACATGAATGCATTTCTTCTATCTCAGCCCATATTGCTATCCTTCTACTTGGAAATTTATGCTTGCTACAATTCTTACAAGACCAATTCGAGTCCTATTAACCAAATGCTCTTTCACATTGAATCTTGTGCATGTTCTTTCAAAGTGAATGGCCTAGGATTCAATTTGAAAGATGATTTGGTCAATGTGACTCAATTGGTCTTGTACGAAGTATAGCAGCCATGCATCCCAAGTAGAAGGGCAATAATCTAGGCTAAGAAGAAGAAATGTATAGCGGTTAGATTGGTTTTGTACCCAAAAATTGGTTCACAAAGGCAAGCCCACTTGATAGTCATCACTTGATAACGTAGTACTCAGCTCATTCCATCATGAATCAAAATGTCCAGTGGAAATAATATCTTAAGGGAAATAAAGAGAGGAAACAGGGAAACATAGTTAGAGTCTTGAAGTCGAGGAAGGGAAATCGAAAGAAGGCCAAAGAGAGAAGATAGAATATACGAAGAGGGAAAGGGGGTGAAATGTCACACTAGAAAATAGTGCCTCTTTCCTTCATAGCTGGTATGATTATAACCATCATCTCCCATGTCTTTGCAATGCTTAGGTTGCCATGTGTCTTTCCTTCCATTACAACAAATTTGTTGCACCTCCCTAATTAGTCATTACAGGCTCCAGTTTGCGGATTATATGGCAAAAGTTGGCACAACTTGCAACACTAATTGGATCCTTGTGGGAGCTCATACCATTAAAGTTGGATCAAATAATGACTTGGTCTATTTACCAAAGTTATCATTGCCATTACTCTTCCTCTCTCAATGTTTGTGGATGAGAACTGAGGACAAAAGTTACAACACATATACACATAACCTACTCGGTTTGGAGCCTTGGACAAAGAGAGATTGCCAAAAATGGAATTTTAATACGAACAAGGCAAATGCATAATTCCTATTGTGTTATTACTTATTTGCTATTGCTACAACTAGCTTAGTGACCCTAGATGAGAGTTAGTTCACTTTCAGATTAGTGGCATTTTGGGACCTAGAAAATGTCTATCACAACTTTTTTTTTCATCAATGAACCTAATCTATTTATTTATAAATTTATGAATATTTTTAATGAGTGTTTTTCAATATATATTGCTAATAAATTAAAATATTTTATCAAATTTTAATATATTTAATATATCAAAAACTTAAAAAATTATTCTATAATTAAGAAGATATTTTTTAACTTATATTTTAAGGATATTAATTAAAAAGTTATTTATTTATTTATTTTTAACTGATACCTAAACATAAGGGCATTGATCATATACCAAAAAAGAAGGTGAACAAAAAAAGAAGTTAAGGGCATTGATCAAATTCCATCTTTATTTCTTCTTCTTTAAGTTTGTGAGTTAATGATTATGGATTCAAGTATTACAAAATTTTGAAAAATATTACTTCTTCTTTAACTATATTCACTTTTGAGTGTATATAGTTAGTTCCTAAAGGATTTTTTTTAACACTTTAGTTCTTAGAAGATTAAATATATACACTTTATATATTTTGATATTTTTTCTCATAAAATATACTTAGAAAAATAAATTATAATAGAATATAATTTCTATTAATTATTTAACTTAAAATTTAAAAGTTAAAAGTTAATATAGTTATTTAAATATTTACTATTTTACTTGTAATTATTTTAATTATTTTTTATTTTTGTTACATATAAATATAATTTACATTAAAAATAATTTATTATTTATTTATATATTTTATATATTTTCATAATAAATATGAAAATGTGAAATTGACTTGATTAAACTTTGATGTATAAATATTCTCTCTCTCTCTCTCTCTCTCTCTCTCTCTCTCTCTCTCTCTCTCTCGATATATATATATATATATATATATATATATATATATATATATATATATATATATATATATATATATATGTGTGTGTGTGTGTGTGTGATTTTTATATTTATGAAAAATAATATAAATAATTATTCAAAATATAAAAATAAAAAATAAATTATTTTCAATAAAAATTATATTTATATATAAAAATAAATTAACAATAATTAAAATAATTATAATTAAAAATAGTAAATAATTAAATAAGAATATGAATTTTTAAATTTTAAATTAAATAATTAATAAAAATTATATTTTATTATAATTTATTTTCCTAGTTATATTGTATAGTAAAAAAAAGAAAAAAAAATATCAAAATATATAAAGTGTATAATTTAATCTTTTAAGGATTAAATTGTTAAAAAAAATTTTAGGGACTAAAGTGTATATATTTTATCTTATAAAGACTAAAGTAGCAAAACAAAATCTTTCAAGGCCTAAAGTGTATTGCATTTAATCTTTTAAGGACTAAATTGTTAAAAGAAAATCTTTTAGGAACTAAAGTATATGCATTTAATATTTTAAGAACTAAATTGTTAAAATTTACTCTTTTCATTTTTATAAGTATGAAAAAATACAACAACCTTGATGTTTTAAGAAAAGACATTAGTATCCACAACAACAGTAATCAATCAGCTCAGAACTAGGCATGATCTATGACAACATCCGATGCTATGCAAAGAATTTCTGAAGTTGTTCTTTCTCTTTTGTAATAAGAAACGCTCATTAGGCTATCCACATCCTTGCGAGAAGGGTACAGTGAACTAAGGACAATATGGTGTGGTTGGGTGACCCACCTCTTTTCCTTTTAAACTTCTTAAGCTGATGTGCTCAGTTTCTTTCTATTTTTAATTGAAAAGTTTATTTTTTCTTGCCAAAAAAAAAAAAAGAAAAGACATTAAATTTCAAACTTATAAAAAAATGGATACTCCACTCAATTATAAAAAAATGTACATTAATAACTAAAATAAAAGTAATATTATTATGAGTTTAATTTGTATGCACGGTCAGTATAAAAGAGTTTTATACTATCATCCAATCATATACTGTCACATAAACAAAAATAGTTTCCTTTTGAGGTGGTAGGTATAAGTGTAAGGTCCTACTCTATCTACTATATTTACTTAATTGTAGTATAGTACGTTAAAGGTTTTTATTTAAAATTTATTATTTATAGTCCCGACTATGATTTACAGCTAATCTTTCTTTTATTTAGGCTTGAAGAACTTAAGCGTATAACGCTAAAACCATAATGTCATACAAATTGAAATAATGAAAGGAATGCAGTAGAAATTTTTCACGAATTTATGCACATATCTTGAAAAGGTAAATATATATATCTCTGCATCCATAGAGGACATCCTCGATATATAGCATGAGAATACATGTAGGCGATTACATACCAAAAAGATCCTGGCCGATATCATAAAAGTAGTCTAAGAGTCCTCATAGGACATTTGAGTACAAGTCAAAGTCCTAACAAACTACTCCTATGGCCCAATACATCATCTCAAAAAGAGGGCCATCCTGCAATAGCCAAATATGTCTACTACGGGGTCAGTGCTGGGTTGGCCATACTTGAGCCTGGGTCGGGAGGAGTCATCAGGTCCGGATGAGGAGGGCGAAGAGTCGAGTGGCCTCGGACGGTCATCCTCGGCGTCCATCGGTCTCAAGGGAACCATCTGAAGAGGTGAAGGTGGTATGGGATCCCTTTGAGCGCAGTGCGGGAGGAGGTGCCGGATGCTTGCTACGGATATGGGGAAGCGAAATATGGAACAGTGGGGTCGAACAAGGGGTGGAAGAGTGGCACCGTGAAGTCACTTCTTTGCTGAAAAAGTATACCCTAAATCGGCACGAGCCGACTATGTACAACGAGTCGTAGGTGGGGTTGTAATGAAGTGCATATGCGGAACTCAATGAACACCACCAGCTGCCGTCCATCATACTGATCCGAAAGTAAAATGGGTACTACATAGGGTGAGAATTCTTCAAACTCTCGGTAGGGTTCTATATTCCTAAAGTTATCTCATCTTAACCCCTAATGGCTTCTGCTTTTATTATGATAACTATGAACATGATCGGAGGTAGTGAATAAGTCTAACTATTAACAAAGTAGAATAGCGAGAATACAAAATATACATGCATAACTCAAGTATACAATTCCACAACATTTAATACACTTAATCACGTGTAAAAGGAATATACTCATAACTTTACTCTTATCCTTCCTCTAAGTTTGACTCTTTCTTAAAATCTTTACACCACTCAAAGCGTAAATGGTAATGAGCTCATACAGTGGCCGTCGCCACCTTAAATATTCGATCTTTACACATTCTGGGTCTAATGCCATCTTCATGTAAGACTCCACTATACTTCACACTGCCAATTTGGGTCTGATGCCATGCACCATGTGAGTGCGTGGGTGAGGAACTTAAATAGACATTATCCTCTTACTCGAGGATTATATATGTTCAGCAAACTTATAATCTCATAATCAATCATAATGCTTACAGGAAATTTGGGCAGCATAACGGATCACATCCGCTTCCCCATGAATAGTGCAGCAGCAACAATTCAAGTAATTCTCAACAATAGTTCAATAATTTCTATAACAGTATATACAATGTTCATAACAATATAGGATTCTCATAATAATACGCATGCATACTTGTTATAATCAAGAGAAGAGTAAACTAAAATTTGGGTGCTGCCACCAAATGCTTCCCTATTCTGCCCGGTTAGTGTTTCCTCTGAGTTTATTGCTACACAACTCCAATGGATCTGAAATTTTAATATGTTGAAGCTCCTATGTGTCTAGTTTCTAACCTTTTAGTCCCGTTCAATTTTGATATCTACAACTCAAGATATTGTCATTTTGTTCTGGCTTGGTCTATAACTAAACTGAACAGCACTCTAAAATGTTAAAATCTGTTAAAATTCAGAATCTCAAGGGTATGGCTACCCAAACCTATGTCGTTTTGAAGCTAGGATATGAAATTTTATCCTCCAACAAGTCCCACATCATTTGGCCAACTACAGCTTAAGTAATAAAACCTCAAATTCAGGTGTTACAAACTGCCCTGTTTTGGCCTAAGCAGAATCAGGGTGACTTTAGTAAATTTCTGGGAGTTACTCAAAATTAGGTCTGAATCCGGGAAATTTTATAGCATAAACTACTGGATCTTAGCTTTCTATAAATTTTGTTCCACCTAAATCCAAGTTATATGGAGTGAGATATGGCTCACGTAAGCTTCCCCTGCCAAAAATCAAATTCTGAAACTTAGGTCAAACTTCAAAAATTCATAACTAATTCTATACTGATCCAATGACTTAATAATTTATATGTATGGAAAGCTCTGGATGTCTAGTTTTCATCTAAAAATATTTTCATAGAATTTAAACGGTGGGAACTGAGGGACAGAGGGCATTTCGTACGGAAAACCCCAAGAGAACTCTGTTTCCAGACTTGCTGATTTCTCTCCTTTCTTGATCTACTCCATTGATCTATCACCTCTTCACTCATCCCATCATTTTCCACCCATAATTCATCGAGATCAGCAAGAAGACAGATCAGAAACCATATCCAATCCAGATTTAATCAACAATACAAACATCTATTCAAAGCTTTAAACCCTACCTCCTTTGAGTTCCAACTTGATTCTTCAAAAGAACTTCAAATCTCCAAAGTGAGGAGTGTATGAAGTGAAGAGAGATGAAGAAGAGAAAAGAAAAATGGAGGAGGGAGGAAGAAGGAGGTGGCGGATGAGATAAGGAGAGGAAAGTGAGAGAGAAGATATTTTGAAGTGTAATAATTGAAGGGGAGTTGTCGCGGTGTGATTGGTCTCTTTAATCTTGTGGCCTCAATTAGTACCAAGGTGTATGGACCGTCTGATGGTGGTAATTGGGGTGGATGGCCTCCCACCTTTAGGGATCCATTAATATTATTTTATTCGAGGTAGTTTAAGTTATTGAAGTTTTATCGGATCTTGCAACCGGAGATTCGGTATTTGCCCGATTTCGCATTCGCTTTTACCTTAGTTTCTACTTTAAATTTTCCATTCTAATCTACCTAACTAACATCCATTTGAATCCTAATAAATCTTAAATGGTTCATAGCTAATCTTACTCGCGTGAATTAATCGAGAAAATTGATTAATAACAGGCGATTGAATTTTCGGACGTCACAATAAGAGTCAACTACTTTTCTTTATGTGGCATCACATAATTGGATGTTTGTAACACCCTATCAACTTATGTTATGCTTAAGTCATAACATGAAATTGGATAGATCGCATTACCATATTAGTTCTCCGTCTAAAGCTGTACTTATTTTATTATATTCTAATATATATGTATATGACTGACATATATACCTATGAAACAGGGCGCTCTCTATATAATAAACGTGATTAGCATAGAAATATCATTAGTGGCATATATACATGTATAAGTTGGAAGCCAAAGCTTCAATTTATAAATATATATATATCAAAAACAGTGTGAAGTAAAGGGACAACAAAATTCCTATTGTTAAAAAGTAGAAACGGAAATGGCGAAAGCCAACTAGGTACAGTGAATCCAACTCGGGGTCCTGGTGAAGTTGCAGGTCTAAAATCTCAATGAAGAGGATAGCTGTCGAGTCCATCGCCCATGTTTGAGAATGAGGCGAAAATGCAAAACGAGGTGAGAATTTGAAGAAATTCTCAGTAGGGTTCGCGTGTGGTGTTTAACCGACGTCGCGATCATTCTCAGTTGCCTTGAATTTTATTTAATTATAAAAACATGAGATTAAACTTAACTATTCATATTTAATAAGATTAGGAAAAATGTCTGATCCGAGGTAAGGTCCAGTTTTACTTAAAATAGCATAAGAAACAGAATAACTACTAATAGTAAAACATAGAATAAAGAGCAGGATAAATGAACATACAGTAGTAAGTAAATATAACGGACAAGTTGCAAGTATCTTGTAATGACATGTTCAATGCAACCATGCACTTAATGTAATCATGCAAATCTCATTCCTGAACCTTTCTTCATAAACTTTTCCATTGCTTCTCATCATTTTCCATCACTTGGTCCCCTAGGAGTTCTTGACCATTTTAGAATCCTGGATAATAGTCTGCTTTTCAGGATCGAGCTCGTTTCTATACTGAAATTGCCGGGTTTACTTTCCCCGACGTCCCCACTGATCTATTCCCCTTAACTTTATTCCGGGGCTAGCCCAAATATCATAGAACTTTCATCATAACATAATTTGTAGGTTCCTCATAACATGACTTTCATAGCTTTCTTGAAAATGCTCATGTATCTACATGTATATCATACCTCATGCGTATACTTTACCGTAATTTTGGCGGCATAACGGAACGTGTCCGCTTCCCCGTGAATAATGCCAGTACTCAGCATGTCAACTTATCAAAGGAATCATATCATTCCATTCATAATGTAACATATTTCATTCATGTCTCAATCATCAAATTTAAGGCGAAAATATTGCAACTAAAACATGTTTACTATCTCACTACTAGCATTCAACCCAGTTTTTGTAAATCAGGCCATAATCTCTACTTAACTCATCTGGACCTCAATTTTGGATATGTTAAAGTGTTATATGTCTATTTTCTAACCTTTTTGGTCCCATCTAATTTTGATAACCATAACTCAGTTATTCAGGTTTTATCCCGGCCTGCCCTATGGATGGCCAAAATTGTACACTCAAAAGTAAAAATCTACTAAAAATCGAGAACTGACTGAAATCATACGAAATTGGTCTCTTATCAAAGCTAACAGGACAACCTTTCATATGCAAAAAGTTCCATTTCATTTGCCTTAGTAGGGGTCGAGTTATAAGCCCCGAAATTTGACCTTCCTGAACTGCCCTATTTTGGCTTAGTTTGGACATAGGGTAACTTCTTCAAATCATTGGGAACAAATGAGATGATAACAAACTCAGAATTTCTTTGTAAGATGTTCTCCTATATATAAGCTTTCTAACAAAATTGGTTTCACTCAATTTGGAGTTGTATAGGGTGAGTTACATCCTTTTTAACCCATACTGCCCGGGTGAATGTCTTGATTCGTAGGTCAAAATTCAAAAATTCATATCTCTCTCAATATTAATCTAATGGCCTTATATGATATATGTATAGAAAGCCCTAGATGTCTAGTTTCACATAAAAATGGTTTCATCAATTTTAAATGGCAGTAAGCAGAGCCGTACACTCCGCTGTACGGACTGCCGAGGATCTTAGGTTTTCCAGCTTCTCAGCTCTTCCTATCTTCATCCTTTCTTGTTTCCAATTTGGTTTTGATCTCATAAACAGTCAATCAACCAGCCACATATCATTATAATCAATCAATCAACACATCAAATATTGAGAAAATAAGCCACCACCAATTATCCAAGAATCAAAAAATCAAGCAAGAAATAAACCTCTACCTCTTATTATGTGGTTAGGCTTGAGTTTGTAGCTGAAACTTGGTTGAACTTGAAAGTTGGATGGAGTTAGGTGAGTGAAGAAGAGAAAAGAAAGCTGAAGTAAGGAAGAAGGCAACATAGAAGTGAGGCTGAAGGAGAGAAAGAAATGAGTTATATAAGCTTGAGGTGATAATTAACTTGGAGGGTTTTGATTGGCCTCAAAACACAAGGCTGAATTTCAGCCAACCTTCCGCATTTTTGTGGGTAAGGTTCAACCATGTATCCCTCTTTTTGTGACAAAATTGCCTTCCACGTCGCCTAAAAGTGGGACTCATTTCCAGTGTATTATGAAAATGACATCGAAACTCGTACTATTCTTAAAGTCGGAACTCGTGCACATCTTGAAGATGAAATCATAAATTGGAAATATTGTCTAGTTTCTTCGAAACTTGAAAGCAAAGTCGGATGTGAAACCAAACACTTAAATTCGGAAGTCGGGGACATTAGGTAAACTTGAATCGATTCTAAGCATAGCACCAGAGACCGGGAATCAAATCATTAATCCTATGTTCCAGGAAATCGGAACTTATGTAATCTCGAAACTCCAAACTTAATCTCGAAACTCAGAACTCTAGAAAATCAAGAGAAATGAAAAGCTCTTGGTAATAAACTCGAGACCGGAACTCGTGCCAATTTTGGTCGAACTTGGAGACCAATTTAGAGATCTGATCTCGCGTTCACTCCTGGTTGAGATAAACTCGGAACTCGGATGTCGTGTACATTCTAATTTACCTAAGGTCGGAACTCGTATATTATATACATAAGGTTGGAAATTGGAAAATCAAGCCAGTCCATGAGACTTTGAGATTAAGTCGGAAATTGGGAATTCTGACATTTTATTGCTAAGGTCGGAAGTCGGAAATCGGGACGTTACAATGTTAGTGTAAAAATCTTTTATATTGACAGTGTATATAAATTAAACTTTATTATTATATGCTAAATATATATTGTAATAAAAGAATATTAAATAAAAAATTTTTAATGTCATAAATAATTATCATTAAAAATTCTAATACACACACACACACACACACACACACACACACATATATATATATATATATATATATATATATATATATATATATATATATATAACTCCATGTGACTTATATTTCTTAAAAAAATAAATTAATTATTGTTAATACATCTAATACATTAATTATGTTTAAATAAATTACAATATAAAACTTGTTAAACTAATTAGTAATTAATATTATTGAAAAGCAATTTTAAAGAAGACCTTTTTGTTGCAACAATATTAGAAAATTAATATCATAACACCTTCGTCAAGATCAAATCTTTAAAATATTAATATAAGATAATTATAAGAATTTAATTTTAATATATTGTTAATATATATATATATATATATATATATATATATATAATTTAATAAGTAATTTTTATAAAACTCATCATAAAAAATTATCATTAATTTTTTTAACATATATGTATTTTTTTTTTTAAAATGTATCTCTTCATGTGGTTTACATTCCATAAAAATATAAGTTAGTTATTTGTTAGTGCCTCTAATATATGAATTATATTTAAATTAAAGTTGTAATAATATATATAAATAACTTCAAAATATATGAAACATGAGATTTGCTAAATTAATTAGCACTTAATATTGTTGAAAAGTGATTCTTATTGTTACGACAATACTAAAAAAATAGTCTCATAGTAATAAGATATCTTAGTCAATATTAAATCTTTATAATATTAATTTTAAGATAATAATAAGGATTCAACTTTGATATATTGTCTATATTAAAACAAAATTAATATATTGTCGACATAAGTGAATTTTTATAGTTATTTAATCATGTATATTTTAGCATATAAAAATATTATTTGAATTTTTAATTCTTAATATATTATTTAGATAGAGACAATTAGAATAAATACAATGTTATTTAGGCAAATACAAATAGCAAATAGTGAATATTAATTAGGTAAGAGAAAAAAAATTAAAGTAATACTTAATGTGAGTAAAATTAAATTAAAAAAATGGCTAGACTAGTTATTTGGTCCCTCAAAAATATACATGACATCGGTTTAATCCCTAAAAGATATTTGATATTAGTTTAGTATCTAAAAGATATATATGATATCAGTTTAATCCTTGAATTTTTTTTTATATCAGTTTAATCACTGAAAGATATATATAATATCATCTTGATTCCTAAAAGATGCCTGTAGTGGTGGAGCTTGAATGAAATTCGTAGGGAACCAAAGAAATTGAAAGAGGTAAGATAAGGCAAATCAACCTACTAATTAAGTAGTAATTTTTTTTATTTCTACCAAATATCAACACAATTCACAAACAATTGATAAATTCAATTCTAGTTATTGACAAGCATTAAGAATAAAATGCCAAAGTTGAAAAGGCAAACTAATCTTCTTCTATTCAGTCAAATCCATAGGATAGTATTTGTTAACAAGAGTACAAATGCTAGTGTGTCTGTATTAATTTCGAAATTAAAATTATTTCAATAATCAATTATTTGAAAATCAATTTTGTGTTTGAATGTATTAAAATTAAAGTAATTTTAAATTAGTGTGATTTATTTGGGTTGCATGATGATAATTGCTTTTATATGACAAGTTATGAAGAAAAAAAATGAAATGATTTAGTTATATTTTATAATATTTGATACTCAAGGTTATTTTGATAAAACCTTATAATTACAAAATAATCAGCTTTTACTTATAATCAAAAGTTTCAAAAATCTACTTTTACTTGTAAGTGGATTAATTTACACTTAAAATTAGAATTTGTTTTGCTTATAATTTATTCAAACTTTTTATCCAAGTATAAGAAATTATTTCAAAATGTAACACCCTCCCAAGTGCAGTACTATGCTTAAGTCATAGTACCATACCCTGGAGTTGTTACTGTTACCTGAGCGGACCTTATCTAACAGCAACTTCAACCGTCTTCGGAACTTCTTGAACTATCTCTTTGGAGTGTGATCTTGCTGAATTTGAATTTGGATTGAATCGAGCCTTGACAAAGCTTGGAGATTTGATAGAGTAGATTGAGAGAGGAAGGGAAGAAGAAGGCTAAAGCAAGAGGGAGAGAGAGTGGCGTAAATCAACTGGGAATGAGGAGAGGAGTCTGACTTAAATACATAGGGGTAGTTGGGATTGTGAGTGTTGATTGGTTGAGATTTTGTGATTGAAGTTCGGCCATATCTCCCACTTTTGTGGCCAAAGTGCTCTCCACGTCGTCCTAAAAATGGGACTCGCTTCCATTCTATCTGAACTCGGAACTCGTCTCGATTCTGCTTAAAGTCGGAAGTCGTGCCATTTTACTTGAGCTTGGAGCTGAAGCCGGATGTCGGAACTCGTCCCATCTTATTTGTGACTTGAGGAAATCTTATCTGGTTTATTCGAGACTTGGAAGCAAGGTCGGATGTCGGAAGTCATACAGCTTACAATCACATAATCTCGGAACTCCCCATTCAAACTTGGGAACACCAACAGAAATGGAAGGCTCCTGGGAATAACTCGGATATCGGAACTAGTGTATGACTGGAAATCAACTCAAAGATTCAAACTCATGTCCATTGAGTTTAACTCTAAAGCCGGAACTCGTTACATTAAAATCGGAGGTCGGTACTTGTACCATTGTGTTAAACTATCAACTTGGAGTCAATTCGGAAGTCGAAATGAGGATGCTGGGTATGGTTAAGGTCAGAACTCTGGTACATCTGCTGAAACTGGGAGATAAATTATGAGATCAGAAATCGAGTACATTGTCTTTGAAACATAAGTCAGATATCGGGAATCACGTTCATGTTGTTCGGACTTGAAGGTTAAGTTAGAAGTCAGTAAATTATGCTGACATTCGAAGACAAACTCAGAAGTCGGAAATAATACCATTTTATGTGAAACTCGAAGGTGAAGTCGGAAGTCATGGAAACTTGAAGGTGAAGTCGGATGTCTGACCTCTTGCTCACCTCATTGGAGACCTGGACATAAGCTTGGAGATCGAAAATCATGTCCGTTTTTATGTGAAGCTTCAGAATAAAGTATGAGGTCAGAACTCATATAAATTTTAGTCGAACTAGGAGTCCAACTCAGAGATCTAATCTTGCGTCCATTAACTCATAGGTTGGGAATCGTGTCTTATATCATGAAATCGGAACTCGTATCCTATGTGTTTGAAGCATAAGGTCGGAAGTTGTAGATTAACGTGAAACGAACTCGAAAATCGGGATGTTACACAAAACATCTTTTATTGAAAAAAAAAAAGGTGATTTTCATGCATTCCCAAATATACACTTAACAATATCAAAAATTTTGTAAGCATTCTCACGAATTAAAGAAAAACTTAGAGTTAACAACTCTATTGCATGATTATTGAATCTGCTATTTAACAATTATAATTACTTATCCATTGTAACAAAAAATATTTTTACTCTAAAATGATATTCAATTGTGAAGTGGTCATTTTGGTTTTTACTTTTTTAAATAAAAAAACTAATAAGCTTTTAAATTAGAGAAGCTCATTTATGTATAATAATATTATTTAAGTAGAGTAACATACTTAGATTTAAGCATATTTATCAAAAAAAATTTGTCTCTCTCTCTTCTCTCTCTCTCTCTCTCTCTCTCTCTCTATATATATATATATATATATATAAGAAAAAAGATTTTTGGGGGGGGGGGATGCCCCCAAAGTCCAAACTAACCTAACCCGTAAATGCATGTTACATTAAATAAGTTCATGAATTTATAGAAAATGAGGGATCAAATAGATGTCACATACATCTTTCAATGACCAAAGTTATGTCACATGTATCTTTCATGGACTAAACTAATATAAAAAATTGTCTCGAATCATAAAGTGGTTCATAAAAGAGGGACATGAGTTTTTTGTTCAAGACAAAATATGGAACTTGCTAACCTCTATAAGAAATTATAGAGGTAGCATTCACAATATATAAATTGTTTTGCATTTTATCTTGCAAGTTGTAACACCCTACCAAGTTTAATACTATACTTAAGTCATAATATTTCGTTTGGTAATTATGCTACGTACGAATATCCTACTTCTTTTTATTTTATTTCATTTTAAACTTAATTGACTAAATTATTAAATTGAAGCGCAAGGTTATAAACTAGACAGAAATCGTGCGTGTGCTATTTATAATGGTTTAAACACGTGTAGCATAACAGCAGCAATTAAATAGTTCAGCGAAAGAAAGAAACACAGCCTTATATATATATATATATATATATATATATATATATATATCAGAGTTTCAAACTTTTATATACAAGTAAGTAGATATATGAGTTAGGACTGCCAAACAAAATAAATCGGCCCATATTTGTGAAGAGCACCTCTATGTGGTCCTCATAGGACATTTTGTAACATCCCCGATTTCCGAGTTCCGACTTCACCTTCAAGTTTGATCAAATCCTATTCCCGACTCCATCTTCGAATTTCAGATAGATGGGGCTATTTCCGAGTTCCGAGTTAGTCTTGTACAATTTCCGACTTCATGCCCAGTCTGATTTCCGATTTCATCTAATTTTGATTATTCCTGATTTTTTTACTTCATGTTCTGGTTTCGAGTTAAACAGGTGGTTTCCGAGTTCCAATATCCGACTTTGAGTTAAAGTATACTGGGACATGATTTCTGATCTCCAAACTTATGTCCAGGTCTCCAATAAGGATTATTCCCGATTTCCTCATTCGTCTTCAACTTTCAGCATAATTTCCGACTTCCGACCTTAACCAGCATTCCTCATTTCCTGACTTCCGACTTAACCCTCAAGCACAAACAACACGGACGTGATTACCGATATCTGACTTCATGTTTCAAAGAAAATGTACCCGATTTCTGGTCTCATAATATAGCTTCAAGTTTCGGCCGAGGTACCCGAGTTCCGACATCATACCTCATGCTTCATTATACATGGTTTCCGACCTCCGAAGTTATAGTTTAACACAGTGGGGCAAGTACCTACCTCCGAGTTGAATATAACTAGTTCCCCGACTTAGAGTTGAACTCAATTAGAATGGACACGAGTTCGGATCTTTGAGCTAATTTCCAAGTCATACACGAGTTCCGATCTCCGAATTTGTTCCTAGAAGCTTCTGTGGTTGTTCCCGAGTTTGAATGGGAGTTCCGAGATTATGTTGTTGTAAGACTTCCGACCTCCAACCTTGCTTCCAAGTCTCGAAAATAAACCAGACAAGATTTCTTCAAGTCACAACAAGATGGTACGAGTTCCGACTTCAAGAATGAAAGAGACGAGTTCAGATTTCAAGTAGAACGGAAGCGCATCCCACTTTTGGGACAACGTGGAGAGCAATTTGGCCACAAAAGTGAGAGACATGGCCGAACTTCAACCACAAAACTCCAACCAATCAACACCACAACTCTCATGTATTTAAGTCAGACTCCCCTCCTCATTCCCAGCTGATTTACGCCACTCTCTTTCCCTCTTGCTCCAGCCTTCTTCTTCCTTTCTCCCTCTCAATCTACTCCATCAAATCTCCAAGCTTTGTCAAGGTTCCATTAATCCAAACTCAAATTCAGCAAGATCACACTCCAAAGAGGTAGGATTCAATCTCTAATCTTAATTTCTCTAAACTGAGGATGCATGAAAGATTACTCTTTTATAGATATTTGATGATATATTGGATGTATATGATAACTTATGGTTGGAATAATATGGGATTAATATGAAATCTTGAGTTGGAATTATGGTTAGAAGGAGAAAATTAGAAGGAATTGAGGAGTAGGATACTATCTAGGTGAAGAATCCTGGCCAGTCCGGATGGCGGAGTGTACGGCTCCGCCTACAACCAGTTAAATCCAATGGAAATATTTTTAGATGAAAGTAGACATCCAAGGCTTTCCATGCATATATCATATAAGTTATTGGATTAGTATTGAGAGATATATGAATTTTTGAAGTTTGACCTAGGAATCAGGACTTTCATCCGGGTATGGTGACAGGAGGAGGGTATAACTCACTCTACAGAACTCCAAATTGAGTGAAACCAACTTTGTTAGAAAGCTTACACATAGGGGAACATTCCAATATGAAATTCTGAGCTTGTTATATTCCCAATTAATCCCAGTGGTTTGAGGAAGTTACCCTATGTCCAAACTAAGCCAAAACAGAGTAGTTTAGAAAGGTGGAATTTTAGGACTTATAACTCGAGCTATACTAAATCAAATGGAATGAAACTTCTTGCAAACGAAAGGTTGTCATGTTAGCTTTAATATGACACTAATTTCATATGATTTGAGCTTAGTTTCGATTTTTAATGAATTTATATTTGCAAGAGCGTAATTTGGGCTAGTGACTGAACTAGCTGAGGTAAAAGTTGAATATCTTGAGTTATATAAATCAAAATGATATGGGACCAATGAGGTTAGAAAGTAGACACATAGAGCTATGACATATCCAAAATTCAGGTCTAAATGAGTTGAATAGAAGTAAAGGCAGATTATACAATATTCAGGCAGGACTGAGTAAGATTGGCAAAATGGCCAAATTGATAGTTTCACAAGTGTTAGTGAGTATATAAGGATTGAGTTGAGGATTACAAGTTTTATATTGATAAATACGTTAAGTTGATTATATTGCTATGGCTGATTTATCCATGAAAGCTAGCACTATTCATGGGAAAATGGATTTGATCGGTTATGCTGCCGAATTTACGGCAGAAGTTTGGGAGACGATGAATGTTTATGTGTAAGGATGAATTAAAGTATGAATATGTATATAGAAACTCTATATTCAAGAATGACATAACTATGATATGAGGTATGTGAAGGTAAATGACGTAGCATATATATGAGTGCCAGTAGAATGGTAAAGAGGCTACGGGCCTTTATATGTCGTGAATATGTATGTGAAGATTATGTGTGCAATGATATATGAAAATAAATGAAGTATATGTATGAGTACATTTACTATGACTAGGCTTAAGTATGCATTAGAATGAAAGAATGTGAATATATTGAATGTGAGTCTCTTCACTTGGAGGCAGTTATTTGAGGTCCCTCCTTGTGAAGGCAGCTAAATAAGATAAAGATATGAATCCCTTCACTTGGAGGCAGTTGCACTTTGAATCCCTCCCTGTGAAGGTAGCTACCCTCTACTTTGGAGGCACGTGGTCAGATGAGATCCCTCTATATTGAAGGCACGTGGTCAGATGAGATCCCTCAATTTTGAGGCACGTGACCAGAAAAGATCCCTTCAATTAGAGGCACGTGACCAGAATGAGATCTCTCTAAGACTAGAGGCACGTGGGTCCCCTTGTGGGTGAGTCGGTGTGACAACGGTCACGGGTGAAGCTTATGAGCTCACTCCAAGGCCAGGCTACCCAAGGGCAGTAAAAGCACCCTAAGGATGGCAATACGTAACGCCTAGGTGTGCCAAGTAAAGACTAAAGACTGAAGATTAAAGTATATGCAAACACCCCACTCACATGAGGCATGGCATCGACCCAGCTAGTGTGAGCATAGGGGCCAAAACTTACATGACGCATGACATGACCCAGCTAATGTAAGTACCAAATAAAGATCCCATATTCGTAAGGAACGTGACATGGCGATCACGCTCTGATGGGGTATGACATGGCGATCATGCTCTGGAATGTGGCACTTAAAGATTGTATGATGAAAAGGAACATAAAGAAAGAGAAGTAAACTTTATGTATATGCTTAAATTCAAGGGCAAGTAAAGCCATGGGCAGATTTTATGTGTTCAGTATATTGATACTAATGTATTTTATTATGTTTCAGTTATTACTCATTAGTATTAATGAATTGATTGATTTTGTATGGCTCTCCCCAAATGACAAGTGTATGATAAAAATGAACTTTGATTCGAATAACATATTTTTCGAACTATAAAATTAAACAGTTTACATAGTATGTTCACTTTTTTTATAATAAACTGAAGCAAACTGGAGATGACAACGATGATATTACGTATGATAATTAGAGAATCCTACTGAGAATTTATAATTCTCACTCCTATTTTCCTAGTTTCTGAAGACGGCTGAAGTTGCTGTCAGACAAGGTCCGCTCAAGTAACAGTAACAACTCCAAAGTGTGGTACTATGACTTAAGCATAGTACTGTACTTGGCAGGGTGTTACACATTTCATCTAATATCATTGACTAACAAAATGAAGTAAATATGCATATGGCCCAAAGTCGTAAAGGTGCCAAAAGTGGGCCACTCTATACACTACGGTCTGCTACTCAGCTGCCATCTCTAATCAGATGCTGAAGATAGGAACCCATTGGCTATGCCGGGTTCTATTGGTGTTTAGTCACAAATGGGTCCAGAGGACGAGCCAGAAGATGACTCTACTGGCTCCGAAGGATCCTCGTCATTTAGGGAAAGAGAAGGGACCACATGAGATGGTGAAGCTGTTGATGGTGTTGGAGGTGGTGCGGGTTACGCCATGTGCAGCAGAATGGCAATAAAGGGTGCAGCAGGGTCGAATAAGGGGTGAAAAAGGGGAACGGCAAAGTCTCTGTGGAAAAAGAAATATAAATGGAAACGGCAGATTCCGATGATATATATGAAGTCAATCACCGGATCAAGGTGGAAATGCAAGTCAGGGAACTCAATGAAAAGGACTGCTATCGTCGCTTGATCCATGCTCTGAAAATAACGTGGATATATACAATAGGGTGAGAATTTGTAAAATTCTCAGTAGGATTCGTATAATATACTATGCTGACATCGCGTTCATTCGTAGTTGCTTCGGTTTTATTTAGTTATGAAAAGGTGAGCAACAGAATACATTATCTCTATTCATTTGGATTTAAGAAAATATAACCCGAAGCAAGATTCAATTTTACTTAAGGAAGTAAGAAGCAAAATAGATATCAGATACAATATCACATAGAATAAGGTGCAGTGTAAACAAGGGTAAAGATTATAAAAGAACACCAAGTAATAGTGCATTCAAATCAAAAGTAATTTAACATGTTTATATGATGTAGTAATGCACGTACATGGGATATACTTTGCCTTATTGATTCTTTAACTCATATGTCATAGACTTTTCCATACTTGGTCCCATGGAAGCTTTTGGCCATATAACTTCTGAGTAATAGTTTGCTTCTCCGGACTCAACTCGTTCCTATAAAGGATTGTCGGGTTTACTTTTTCCAACTTTTCCACCGATTTATTGCCCTTAACTTTATTCCAAGGCTAGCCCAAGTAATATGGAATCCTCATAATTCTTATGAATCATGTAACCAAGATTAAATTAACTTGAATGTTATATGCATCAACAAGTACATCATGCTTAGTGCACAATTCTTGCCAGAATTTTGGCAAAATAACGGATCAAGTCTACTTTCCCATGAATAGTATCACTTAGCTAGATAATCAATCACAGCAGTATAATCAATATGACACTTTAATCTCTCAACATCAATATATATTTTGCAGTATTCGACCCAAGCCTCATGTGTATACTAATACATGTAAACTCTCAATTTGGTCATCTTGCCAACTCTATTCAATTCTATCCAGATTTATAAATTATGCCACAATTTCTGCTTAATTCATTCAAGTCTAAATTTTGGATATATTGGAGTGTTATTTGTCTAGTTTTTAATTTCTTTAGTCTCGTTAAGTTTTGTTAAGTGTAACTCATGTTATTAACATTTAACCTAGGTCTATCCTGTTGTTAGGCAGATTTACACACCAAAAAGTAAAAATTTACTAAAAATTTGGAATTATATTAAACCTACATCATTTTAAAGCTAACTGAACCAAATTTCATTTCCAATAAGTTTCATTCCTTTTGAATAAGTAGAACTCAAGTTATGAGCTCTTGAAGTTGGCTAACTTGAGTTGCCCTTTTTAGCCCGGTTAGGATATTGGGCAAATTTAATGAATTACTGGGAGCAATAAGGATTGAATTTGACTCTAAAATTTTTATAGGGTGTTTTTCTAGATGTAAGATGTCTAAAAATATTGATTGTACTCAATTTGAAGTTATATAGGGCGAGTTACACCTAGCATAAGCCATTCTAGTCAGATCCATAAGCAGAAATCTAGGTTAAAATTAAAAAATTCATATCTCACTCAATATTGATCCAATAGTCTCATAATCTATATAGTTGGAAAGATCTAAATGTATAGTTTCATATAAAACTAGTTTCATTTCATTTTGAAGTCTGTAGATGAGTCCGTACACTTCACAAGTACGGACACCGTAGGGTTTTACATGGTTTCAAATTCTCTTTTGCTCCCTCTTTAGCTTCTCATTCAATTTTCAATCTAAACCAAGTAAATAATTGCTAAACCAGCCATAAATCATCACATACATACCATATATCATCAACTAAATGAAGGAATAAAAATTTCCCAATAATCATCAACTCAACAGATTCAAGCAAAGAAGTTGAATCCTACCTCTAATTGATGAGAGTACTAGCTAGGATTGATGTTTTGGGTGCAAGATGTGATTGGAGGTTGAAGGTGGAGTGAAAATGAAGTGAAAGAGAAGAAGAAAGAAGAGATAAGGCTGCAGAATATGGGGCAAATAGATGAGGGAGGTAGGAGGAAATATTAGGATCTTATTAAAATTGATGGTTGGAAGTTTGGCATGCGATTGGTTGTTGTAGTTTATGGTGGATGATTGGCCACTTTCTCCCACAAATGGGGCAGCAGATTGGCACTATACAAAAGGAGAAGAGTGGCTAAATCTTGGCCACGTTAGGGTTTTTGGTGTGCAATTCTATTGATTCGATTCCGGCAGTCTAAAATACCGAATCTTTACTATTTCCTTCAAATCAACAAATCATAACTAAATAATTTTGTGAGAGTTCCTATGTATCTATCTTAATCTTCCCTAAGCATAATCCTTCTAATTAACACTTAATTAACTCTTAAGTGCCTTCTAATTAACTTCTAATTAATTTTACTTATCCGATAAAATCAAATAAATCGATTAATGATGTAAATTAAACATTTTGAAAAAATTTCGAACGATACACAAGTTATTTGAATATAATCAATATATTAGATGCATTAACAATAATTAATTTGTTTTTATAACTCAGAGAAATGTATTTTTTTCAAAAAAAAAATTATAAATTTTTAATGATAATATTTATGATTTTTATAAAAAATTAATATTTTATTAAATTATTATTAAAATATGGATAAAATTTATTTACATCCTCACCTTTTACAAAGATTTCGATTTAGTGCCAAAAGTTTCTTTTTTGTTCTATTTACGTCTCTAATGTTTTTAAAACGATTTAATCTTACCCCTAAATTATGAACAAAAAAATTTGATATAGAGGTCAAGTTATATTACTAGTGATGATATGTCTGTTGTAACACTCTTCTAAATGCAACACCATACTTAAGTCATATCATCGCACTTAGGAGTTGCTACCAATTCATTAGCAAACCTTATTTACTTACTTACTACGATCTTGGCGAATTAGTGTAAAATTTATTCGTCATACTGAATACAATATAACAAGTAAACTGAAAACAAAGGGAACTTTACTTTAAATACACTAAAGCCCACATCATAGTCACATTTATCACTATACATACTATCCTAGTAACTTTATTAGCAACATTTCCAAGACTCATAAAAGAGCTCTACTAAGAGCTTCACATATGATGTCAGTCATTTAGTATTATAATACATATACTTGACTTCAACCCTTCGCCGATGAGCCAGGCTTGATCAGAACTTCCCAGGAAACTTGCTTTCAAAGGTCACCTCTGGAGATGACATGGAAATATATAGGGGTAAGAAGTGTAATTTTTCCCGGCAAGTAGTCCTAATAGCAATAGTGTCATCCTTATCATCTTAGCTACTTTAGTTTATTATAAAAAGATGAGCATACCAAAAAAACAAGATTCATTTTAAAAGTTTGAAATCATGATCTTCCGAAATTGGGTTCCTTTAATGAAGCATTTAATCTAAATAACTTTACAGTTAATAAATCCTACTTATCATGGTTCAAAAATAAAGTAAAAATGCTTATGAAAGTGAAATAATATTATGTGACCTGCGCGCCCCTATTCTCTTTACTTGTTTTTAACCTTCCTTACTTAACACACCTAAACGTTACGTCTTGCCATTCCTAGGGTGTCTACATGTATCTACACTGGAATATTATGTACCACTGTCCTCAAGTGCAGCCTTACACATGCTTGAGCATTATGGGTCACTGTCCCTAGGATGCAATCCTCTTCACATGACGGGGGATTCTTCGCTATCCCTAGAATAATAACTTATGACTACCTGAGCGTTACTTGTCATCATCCTTAGTAGACAAATTCCATTATACATGATCGTATCATCCTAGCCCACTACTTGGTGGAGTCCCAGCACGTCACTGGTGATCGTATCGTCCTAACCTACTACTTGGTAGAGGCCTGACACGTCACTTAATTAACTTACAAAATTCTTATATTCATACTACATTTTTTTCATATAACTATATTCTCATATAATCTAACATAATCATATCTTACGCTTTTACTAGACCTCATGAGAATTATCTTTCAAAATTAAACTTGTCAAAGTTCCGGCAGTATAACGACTGTATCGAGAGGTTCCCCAAAATTTGAAACAGTTAATCATTCAATTAAACTTGAATAATTATCACAATCCTAAATAACGAGGATTCCCATGCTTAAAAGAACTATATAAATTTAGCCAATAATTTAGAGATATCATAAGTCATTCCAATAGAAAAACCTAAACAAAACCACATAAAATACCAAATTTGCCCAGAACTTTGGAAATTCACCCAAATTTCAAATTAAATCATCTTAACCTCAAACTTCACAGGAATTATGCCCTACTAGTCTATTTTCAAACCTCTTTGGTCCCACTAAATCTTGAGACGTATAACTCCAGTTATTCAAGTTTTTCCCTACTATTATCTTATAATGGGATAGACTTGAGCACCTGAAAATGAAAAATCACTAAAAATTCATCTTTCATTATATTGCCCTAAAATATATGCTTATATCCACGTGAACCCTCTTTCAAACAAACCAAATCCTACTCAATTTGGCTAAGCAGACCTTAAGTTATAAGCTCGATATTGGGGCTGCTCTGTATTGACGCTTATATAGCATGAGGTAACTTCGTGAAATTTCTAGGGACAACTCACTGGGAGTTTAAATCTTAAAATTTACAGACTTATTCGCTTTCTTGTTAGCTTTCTAACAAATTTGGTGCACTGAAATTGATGTTATTTTGGGCAAGGTATGCCCATTAGAACACTTGCTGCTCAGGTTTGTTCCTCCCAACCCACAATCTAATTAAAAAATCCATAACTCACTCATCCTAAGTCCAATTGACTTCAAATTTTATAGGTCCACTCTCCTATATCATTTAAAATTAGTTGCATATTATTTTGAATTTGCTAACTTGATTTATAAGTCATGGATTCATGACTGTCCAAAAATTCTCAACATAATTAATATCCTATTTTGTGTTACCTTGACTCCTTAGCATGCTATCCTTCACAAACCAAGTTTCACTAACTATAAATAATTAAAATAAGGTTATATATAATCATCATCAACCCAAAATATGAGTGATGAAATAAATTAGAAACCCTAACTCTTATGGAAACCATATCAACATATAACAAGTTCACACCTACCTCACTTTTAAGATAGGAAACACTTGATCCTTTGGACTCCAAACTCTCTTAAATCAAGCAAAATACTATCAACCTCTCTTCCCTTGACCTATGGCTAAGCTCCTTTTGAACCAAAAGAGAGAGGTTTTGCTTCCTTGTTGGGTTGAATAATGGTAATAGGGCTTAAGTTTCAAGTAGAATTCAAGAAGAACGAGAAAAAGGCAAAGTTTTGGGAGCTAGGAAATAAAAATGGAGAAGGAGAGTGAGAGAGAGGGTGCATGGCTAAAGGGAGGAGAAGATGGAGATTTTGTCATCTTCTTTTTTTGATATTTTTAAGCTAATTTTGTGAGTAATTAATAATAAAGGTGAGGTAGGCAGAATGGGTGGCCAATATTCATTCTTGTTTTACTATCTAGGTGCTTATTTTTGAACCACAAAAATTAATTTTGTCACATGATAGTTAAGCTCTCTTGTATTATAAATTTCTTACCGGATCAATTTCTTATGTTCTAAAGAATTATTCTGAAATTTTTTATGATACGATTAAAATTCTATTATCAACAATTTTTTTTTTTAACCTTATGACATTATTCTTATTGTTCTACACTCTCCTCTCTTATTCATAAATTTAGTATTAATTAATCCATATTAGTGTTAATTATAGGCATGATTAAATTAGGACATTACATCTGCTACTTATTTGTGGGATGACATTGCTTACTACATCATTTTCTGCTATATTTTTGTAAGATATGAAAGATTTTTCCCTCTAATATAAACCCCCTTAATGCTCTAATCTTTCTCCAACTAAAACTCATACCCAAAGCTTTCCCTTGGATAATTGAAAGTGACCAATCTCTATTTATAGTGTTTGGATATCACTAACATTGTAACCTGACCTCCACATCTATTTTTTGCATTTATAATATCATTTATAGAAAGGGTAAGATTAAAATATTTTGAAAATGTTATATAAATAGGACAAAATTGAAACCTTTGTAAAATATGAAGGGCATAAATAAGCTTTATCCTTAAAATATATTTATTTAGCATATAATAATATTAATAATTAAAATAAAATTAATTTTTTACACAAAAAAATTACTTTCATTTTAGTTATTAATATATTACTTTTTGGATAATGGAGTGGATTGTCATTTTTTCATAAGTTTAGAGTTTAGTATCTTTTCTAGAAACCTCAAGGGAGTTGTTGTACTTTTCTCTATAATTATTTATGATTTTATAAATGACAAGATTCTATTGGAGATAGGAAGGGAGAAATGAGACATATATCCATGAATGGCATGAAATGGAGTAAACTATAAAATTAGTTCTCAAAGTTGGTAACTGACTTCAAATTCATCCTCAAAATTGGCAATCAATTTCAAATTTGTCTTTAAAGTTTTCGTTGAACTCTCCTAAGGTCCTTAAAGTTGGCAAAAGTTGATCAAGTTAATCCCTCCAAAGGACTAACTTGACTGACTTTGGCAACCTTAGTGAGGTTTTAAATCTTACGGACAATTTTGAACTTAGTTGCCAACTTTATAAACTAATTTGATGGTTTACTCATATGAAATATGATGGAATAGTATAAGTGAGATTGAATGAGATAAATATTCTATACTATTGTTGGATATCAAAGAATAGAATAGAAAGAAAATTCTACTCCATTATTTGGGAATGGAATATTAAGGATTCTTGTTTGATTTTGAAAAAAGGAAAATTATTTTTTTGTTGTCATGTCATATGTTTGTGTTAATTATAAAAATATCACATTATTTTCATTTTGTTTCCTATTTTTAGAATTTTTCCAATGAAACATTGAAAACCAAAAAGTTGTTTTCACTATTTCCTTCCCAAAATATTGAATGCATGAAACAAAACTAAAAAACACAAGATTCTGAAAATTGGATCAAACATCGAACTAGACAAGACACTAATTCAAAAGTTCTTTTGTTTAATCAGGGTTTAATGTAATAATACATATATACATACATATATATATATATATATATATATATATATATACATACATACATACATACACACATATGATTAACTACATGCTATAAAATAAATAAATACAAATTTATATAGTTATAATACCCCTTTTTTTTTTGGTTGATCAAGTGGGTTGAAGCCCGAATGTTACTCTATTTATTCAGTGTTTAAAAAATTAAATATGATACCAAAAATTAAAAAATAATTAAATCTAATACCAAAAAAATTAAATCAAAATCCTGTAATAAATAGTTTGTAGTTTGATAGATCTATGCAAAGAAGCCCAAATAAATATTGGCCTCAAATTCCATGCACAAATTATTAAACTAGTTAGGCCTAGTTAAACAACCAAAAAATAAAAAAGCCTAGTTAGGTGCTATTAAAAGTAACCTAATTTCACTTTTCATTTCTTCTCTCAAAACCTTTCAGCCACCACTATTCAAACAACTTCATTCCAAGAATCCCAATTGGGTTGCCTCATATACATCCTTGCTAGCTCACCGTAGCTCCATTGCCGCCCGCTCGTGTAGTACTTCGCTCCCTCCGCTGCGAAGACGTCAAATCGAGTTGTGTCGCAGCCTTCACCATGTTCAATTCCTTTCATTTTCTACCAAAGTTGCAACCTTTTTTGATTCTTCATGTCCAAATCCCACTTCCTCTCTCCTCCTCCACATTTTTTTTGTCATTTAAAAATAAAAATCAGCCAACCATGAGAACTGTATCAGTTCAACTAGTTCACTTGTTTTGAGCCGATTCTCATGATTTTGAAAATGCAGTTTTGTTAACATGATTGGACCGATCAAGTGACCGATTCCTAATTGAACCAATTGGTCTAATCCAGTTCTTACAATGCTTAAAAAAATGTGGTATTTTAGTAATTAATATTGAAATCAACAAATAAAACATATGTGGACATATTGTTTGGTCATTAGCCCAATTTTCTCCTAACAGACCTAACCCAACACTAGGACATTATACTCAAACCAATCTTAGCAATACCACTTATCTTCTTGTAACTCATCTCCTCCCCTTGGTTTGCATTGCAAAATAGAAGCAAGCAACAAGGAGCAGCACTCCCAACTCTCGTATTCTCCGTCCAACCTACGTCCGTAGCCTTTGCTTTGGTTAGTATTTTATCATCATGACTAGGCCAATGTGGATGTGCTCTTCACCCTAGTTAGAGTAAACTCTAAAATCAATCCTTGACAATGTCCTCGATGTAACATTCGTCCTTAACAAAAAATAATTAATCTCGTGGTCCCTGACAATTCCAAAAATTGGATATCAGTGATCCATAACTCGCTTGCAATTGGTAAAAAGTCTGATGTGGAGGTTAAAATGATAACTAGAACTTCCTTAACCCCATCCCACATGACACGCTTTAAACGCACAATTTACATAACTTTATAAAAAAAACCCCTTTACTATTTTGAAAGGTTAGGATTGGGTGTGTAAATTTTTTTTTTTTTTCAATTTATGCAAACTGTTCATTTAGAGGGTGCCACATGAGATAGGGTTAGAGAAATCCTGGTTATCAAGTGAGTCAGAGACCATAGATATCCAATTTTTACAATTGTCAGGGACCACAAGACCACTTGTTTTTGGTCAGAAACAATGAGTCCAACGAGAACATTGTCAATGACTAATTTGAGGGTTTACTCTCCTAATTAGACCTCTATGGTAATTCAGAATAAAGAAGCCCCTGGTCCTGATGTAGTTTCTTACAAACCAAGGGATAAATGCCATGGTGCTAGAAGAGAAGCAAATCAAGTATTCGATGCTTAGGAATGAGCATGATGGTCCTTTTCTAGTCGCTCAATGGCTAACTTTGTGAAGCTATTTGTAGTTAAGGAAGAGGAATAAAATTGAAGAGAACGAAACCTAGCCCTCTTGAGTCTTGATACATACATACATACATACATATATATATATATATATATATATATATATATATATATATATATATATATATATATATATATATATATATATACTGGCTTTTGATAATTTGTGAGCCAGCCATTTTAAGCCATCAACCTAGTTGGGTTAAGCTAGGTTATGTTAAGGATTTTTTTTTTTGGTCTTGCTATTAAGTGAGTCAACGTATTTTGACTTGTTTTTGCATTAACCTGTGGTGGGCCAAATCAAGTGAGCTAAGTTTAACCTATTTTGATAGCTTAATGTGTAGATCTTAATGAGTATTTTTTTGCAACAAATCTACGAGTGCATGGGTCATCAAACAAGTAATAAAATAATGAGTAGAGTATTGTCTTTACGAGGATCATGTTATTACCAAATTTTCCAATTTTAATTATTTCGGCTAACAATTGGGCAACCTAACCTAACCTTGATCTGATTGGATTGGATTGGGGTGGTCAGTTTTTTTTTTTTAAATAAGAAAATAGCATTACAATATAGAGAAAAAGATTAAAAAAAATCAAGTCTGCAAAGAAACCAACGAAAATGGCGGCCAAAATATTGTGAGTCCGTTTGGATAAACTTCTAAAAAAAGGAGTTTTCTCTAAACTTTTTTTAGTAGAGGTTTAATTTTTTAAAAAAGTTATTTTGTATTTGCATAGACTATCTGAAAGTACTTTTAATTATTAAAAGTACTTATAAGTCTATTTGGATATAAAAGAACAAAAGTACTTCTTTTATAGCCAAATTACAAAAAAAGACATCCAAAAAGGGAAAAGAGAATTAGGATTTGATAAGGGACAAGAATGGAAGAACATATATTGTAATTTTGAATAAAGATAAAAGATATTTTTGAAAGATAATTTTACTAAAAATTACTTCTACTTCTGCTTTTTTAAAAGCTAGGTATTCCTAACTTTTAAAAAAAGTGATAAATTGACTTTTTCTAATTGAAACACTTTTTTTAAAAAATGTATCCAAACACCTATAAAAATTTATAAAAGTATTTTTTTTAAAAAAAGTGCTTTTTTCTTTAAAAAAGCCAATCCAAATGGACTCTGTATCTCCTTGAGTACCTTTAGAAAATCGCACCTCTTGTTTTGATATTATATTAAAACAAGGTTGACGTGGATGACATTCATGAATATCTCTTGAAAGGAGTGGAAGCAATGCTTGATCATGGAGGCAAGGATCAGGAAGACATGCTAGGAGAAGGAAGGCAAGGAGCGAAGAGTGAAAGCGAAGTTACAATTCTACCACCACCTGTGGCATCGATAGTTACCACCAGTGACACCAAGAAGAAGAAAGGAGAAGGAGAAAAGGAAACTATTTACGAACCATGGAAGAGCATTTTAAATTATTTTTAAAACATCAAGTGAACACAAGTGACTTGAAATAGCATGTATGAAATAGTGCTTCAAAAGATTTTAATAGCATTGAAAATGTCTCCATACGCAACAATGTGAACAAGCATGTTTGGGCTAATCTGAAAAGGTAAAATTGACACACATACTTGAAAGGAATAAGCTTATAATTTGCCAACATCCAACCCATAAATTTAAAATTACAAGCTGTTGAAGGGGGGTTCTGTGGACACCAAAGAGATAGGGACAACAGATCAACTAGGATCAAGCAATAAAAATGATGAGAACACGACAGAAATAATCACGGAAATCCAACTTTTGTGTTGACTGATCTTTCTTGTTTACCACAATGATACTTTCTCTGAGATCAAGATAGTGTGTCTGCCTTCAGTGTGCTCCTCTACCATTGAAAATGAAGTCAACTCTATTTATAGGCAATGCTAAGAAGTATAATGGTCTTTTCCTTCTCTCAGCACTATAATAGATAATAAATGATGAGTTGTCACCTTGTAATTGGTTCTTAATCATTCGAATCACGGGCACATGAATGTCAGTCCCAAACCCATTTTGTCAGTTCATTAGTAAGGGTCGTATGTTGTTTCGTGCTCTTCTTGGACAAGGATGATACTCTATCTTTTTTGTTGGGCAAGGACCTTATGAAGGCCCTCCTTTTTTTTCTTGACTCTAATGCCTCCTATTTAAGCTCTAGCATCCCTTTCTTCTTTTTCTAGCGCTTTGAGGGTGCTCCTCTAGGAGTCTGGCACCTCCTTCCTTGATTTCTGGAGCCCTGGGGAGCTTTTCCAATGTGATGGCACCTTGCTTCTTATCTCTGGCATGTGGGGGACTTTCTTCTTCGTAGTTCTGGCGCCCTGGAGGGGCTTCCTCATGGCTCTGGCGCCATGTTTCTCTTCTTCAGCACTCTGGGGCTCTCCACCCTGCCTCTGGCGCCATGCTTCTCTTCTCTGGTGCCTTAGATGGCTCTTCAACACAAGCCAATAGGAAGTTGAATAAGATACTACAGCTAAGTCTAAAACCCCTTCAAATATCTATAATTCATTTTTGTCCTTCTTGTCTCTTTGATGCTATGCCTTTCTAGAGTATATTACATATTCAAAATGTTCGCTATCATGTGCTTTTTTATTTGCTCGCTTGTTCATGCTTTAAAGTTTATCCATATAGGTTCTTCGATCACGTTTCTTCTACAAAGTTAATATGTGCACTATACATATTATCAGCTTTTAAGATTCTTTTGTTCGATGGGCGTCACATTTTTGGTTCCTGAGCTCCTTTTTAAAAAATATTCAGCTCAATTATGGATGATACACTGTTTTCCAACATTACAAAGGATATTTCTACTGAAAAAAGATATTTGATTGAAAATGCTATCTGAATGATTAAACCAGGACCGAACATAAATATTCTTTCTAATAATACCTCTATTTATTTAATAAGTTTCTGAATCGCCAGCATATATGCTCCTTTCTCACTCTCTTATTATTTTTGCATTTTGCAAATTGCCTTTTTTTATTAGGAGAAATATAACAACTAAAATAAGGATATGCGTGGGAGGTGAAAGCCAATTAAACTTATCGGTTCAGAGTTAACTAAGTGCCGTGGAACTTAGAAGTGTGTGCGAGATAATTCAGAAACGTAAACAAAGTATCAAAATTCACCATTCCTTTCGTACAGAAAATAATGTTATTTGAACAAGAAATACTTTAAGACCTAGAGAATAAAGTCTAGTGATTATTTATGAAAAAGATCAAACCACGGATTTTTGATAAAATGTACTCCATATGGATAGATTTCACATTCCCAATTTCTAATAACAGAACAAATATCAGCTTCCAAAAAGATAAATAAACAAATAACAGAAAATATATTGCTTTTCAAAGTGCAAAGCTTATAGGAAGGATAGTTGAGTATTGAATTGAAGTACAAGCCAGGCAATAATGCATCGCCGTTTTGTGCACTGATTCGTGAGTCACTATCTCGTTGGACACGTGAAATTGCCATATTCTCCAAATCATGATATTCTCTAAATCATTCCTACCCTAAACGTTAATGCATTGTTGCATAGTTTCAGTAATGCTTAAACTAAAGATGATCACTCCTTCAAAATAGATCTGATTTTGAAATTTAATATTTACCCAAAAAGACTTGCTCTCTTACATCCCTGTTACATAGAAGAAGAGTGTTATTTGTATCACTCTTTATTGTAGACATTCAAACACCCAGAGATAAAATTAGAAAAAAAAATTATAAAAAAAAAAAAGTGAAAAAACAAGAGAAAGGAGGAGAGAGATAAATACAGGATGTCAAAATATGTTAATTGGTAAAATATACAAAAAAATATTTCCCTACATAGAATGGATTGAAGCAGCGTAGACCACAAATCAGTTTGTGAACAAAAAATTATTGAAACTCAAGCGCAATCACACGCGTTTATGCAACTGTTTAGTCTACTGACATAGGATACCCTTGAATCATCTTGAGATCTAATTGGCTAGACTTCTGTTATTTATTTGCCCTCAGGTCACTTAGGTAAAAACATATTGAACTTTCTTATTGATCTCAATAGGGAAGTAATGATGCTTCTTGCAGCCATTCTCAACTTGAAGTGGTGAGTGCTTAAGAATTTCAGTTTCTTTGTTCTTTCTAGTGAACAGGAAAGTGGGATTATACAGAACTTTTGTTTATTTCTGTTGGATTAACTAGCCACAACCAGAGTCAAGAGGCTAAGACAAGATTGAAAAAAATTACTTACACAAGCAAATTACAAGTTTACATAACTGCCAACAAAATGTCAATACTATAAAATCAAATTAGAATGGATAAGAAGATCATAGTAACTCAACTAATCAAAAGTTATGTCAGCCTAAAATTGAGAACATTTATGGAATATTTGTTAGCAATGATATTGTTAGCACTGCAGCAGCTGCCAAAGGCTCTGGCAGTCAGCTAGACTAGTTTGTATTTGTGAAGCAACAGCAGCCAAAAAAGCACCTCACCTATCCAAGCAGAAATGACCGTCCCAATCATCCTTATCACGCTTCCAACCCCAGCCAAAAGCGGCCCTACCATGAGATGGATGGCATGATTGGCAGACAAGGAGATTTTAATTAGTTATCCCAGCCAATGATATAATCACAAACACCCCCACCATTTTTTCCTGAAGTGAACTTCAGCCACCAGCTCTTGAATCTCTCTCTATTCGATTTTGGCAAACAAGAGACTTTTACAAAGGTCCCACACTGGCTCAATGTATTTCAAGTCCTAAGACATGACTTTGCATCTTTCTTGAGGGCCAGCTGATTCTTGTGTTGGAAAAAGGCAACTAAAACCGGCCTACCAAGACAAGCAAAACTTGGCCACTTGCTGATTTCCAGCAGGATTACGTTTAAACCACAGTAATGCCGCCACGTTTCACCAACCAATGAGTGATCTAAAGCCCCTGAAATCTGAAAGGGGACCCTCCAGAAGTCAAAGTTCCTGCAATTATCTAAACTGCAATCCCTGCTTAGGTTTGACCTCAACCTGCTCAGTTGCTGATGCTGCCAAACTTAATGTCACACTGTGTCTCAAAGAACCTTAGCAGCATGTAATTTGCCAAGGACAATGTGCCCAAGCAAAGCAATGAATGATGATACTATAATCCAATCTAGGAAAAGCAACTTCATTTTAAAGTACCGGTAACCCATAATTGTGGAATGATTTTATCCGCCCATCCCAGCCTGCCGCCACAATGACTAGACCCCATGCATGAGAACTGGAGGTACACTTGCAAGAAGATTTCAAGAACTTGCATGCAGATTTGTGCACTGCTGATGTTTTAGCCTTAGGGCTCGAAATAGGAAGATTCTCCTCAGGCCAAGTTGCAGATCCCTTGGGAAAAGACTCCAAGAAAAAATCTTGGCTTAGAGAAAAAGATGCAGGAGGATTGAGACAAATAGCTTGAGGCGACCTCTTGTCGAAAACATCCAATTGATGTGCACTTTCAGTATTTTGAGATTTCAAACCACCCCAAGGTACTGCAACAGATGCATTTGAAAAAAATCGCTCACAGGACTTAATCTTCTTAGCTTTCATGGAGGTAGACTCACCCTCCCTAACATTCCACAGATATACATTAGAGTCCTCACATGCTGATAAAAGATGTTTCCCATCCAAAGTAAAAGATGCAGACATTTGTCTTGCTGCACTGAGGCCTAAAAACAAATTATAAGGAAGAATCCTTAGTAATTGAACATATAATGAACTGAATAAAAAAAAATAAGCTAATAAAGCTATAAAATTGAGAATGATCTTTCAATTCTTAAACAATGCTGTTGGTAACCATGAAAATTCTTGACAAATGTAGGAATGAGACAGAGGAACATACCTTTGTATTTACTAACCACATTAAGCCCATCAAGGATTCTGACTTTTGAATCAGCACAAGTAACCATAACTTTGTTAGAATCTTGTGGAAGAAACTGAAATTAACAACATATAACAGTTAATAATAGAAAAAGGAGCTTATATCAAAACTGACAACATATAAAGGGAGAAAAGACAAAACGACTAAAGAGGCAAAAATGAAAAAAATACCTGAAAACCAGTTATTCCTCTGCAAGGAAGTTTCTTTTTACCAAGTAAGCATAGCTGAGAATCCAACTGCAAGTGATTCTCTGATCCAAGCAAAAACGAAAATGAGCAGGGATAAGTAGTAGCCTTTAAAATTTGCCAAGTCTTGAAGTGGTTGTATTTAGAGCTATCACAGTCACATTATCCCAGTTATAACTTCATTAGTATTTTGAGGGACAGAGAATCTCATTACTTCCTCTTCTCATAGCCTTACATCCTGTCAATTAACAACTACCTATATTTCAACCATACAATACATAAAAAATTCATGAAATAAATTGACTAGAAGAATTTATCCATACATACAATAAAGCTAGCCAATAGCCACACGTCACCACCTGATCTATTTCAATTCCTGCCTGCTGCTTTTCTTTTTGACTTGCAGCATCCAATTTGAAAATCACCAATCCTTTGGCAGTGCAGAGCACAGGGACTGAGGACAAGTACTTAAATTTTATCACAGATTTTAGATTAAGTTTGTTTGGCTTAGCTTATTATATTAGGTTCAAAACAACTTATAATCAAAAGCTTCAAAAGCTAACTTTTGGGGGGGAAGAAAGCAATTATCTCTTCCAAAATAATCTGGTTCCAAATATGCTCCAAGTTTCTACAAGTAGATGCTTACTTAAAAGCCAGCTTAAACCACCAATTTATCATTCACAGCATTAGAGCAAGGAAGCAATAGCTAGCCTTGATCATCTAGTCTAGTAAATATTTTATATCAACGACTGAAATCTAGCTATATAGATTTGGAAACTACAGTTCAAATATTAGCCCCCCCAAAAAGGGAAAAAAAAAAAAAAGGACAATTAGTCAGATCCACCAAGCCATAACATATCAATCACCAAACATAAAACAATAACAACTTGAAATCCAAATTCCAAACCCCATATAATTATCATGAATCTACCAAATGCAGCTAACTGATGTTACTTTTATTTTTTTTATTTTTTTTAAAAAAAGGAAAATATGGATATATATGCAGAAAAGATGATACCTGATACATTGTAAAACCGACAATTGCCTGTCAGGGAACCAATAATCCCTCCCTGTATAAAGTAGATCAGTCACCTGATATTAATTCCAATAAAATCCTCTTTTCTATAGAAATAAACTGGTTAAGAAATTGTACCTGTCCATTGGGCCGATAACAAACTGCAGTCACAATTTCCCGGATATCAGTCCAATCAACAACATGACACTGAGGAATTGCCCAAATGCGCACTTTTCCATCAATGGATCCGCTAATGAAATAATTATCATCCACAGGATTGAATTGTATGCATGTCACTACAAGACATTATCAAATAACACAAAAATTGTGAGGAAAATTCAAATCATAAAAGCAAATTAGACTGATGGACATGAAAATTAGAATAGAAAACAGGAACAGAAAGGCAACAAGGCGCACCATAATTACTATGTGGAAAAACTTTCAAGCAAAGGTCATGTCCCACTTGCCATAGACGGACAGTTTTGTCAACCGAAGATGAAAGCAGATACTGCAGCAAAATTAAGATGAGAACTGAATCAATTGCCAAACATTTTATCTATACCAGAATGTATGCTTAGATCACTAAGTAACTGTAATTATGACATCCACTCACATTATTTTCTGACCAAGAGAGATCCAAAATTTCACCTCCATGCCCATGGAACTCATGCAATGGTTTCTCCAACAACCGGAAGACCTTGGGAGGGAAAATAATGCAAGCTGAATCTGATGTTTTTTTCAGGCTTTTCACTTTGCTTAATATTTCCTTATCCATAAACAAAGGTGTCAATTCAGAGAGATTATTCACTGTAAAGTAAATGCAGGATGGATCAACTTCTGGAATGTCAATTTCATTACATCGCTCATCCTCAACCACTAGCCACAATCGCACAATCCCATCTTCACCAGCACTCGCGAGATACTGGCCGTCAGGACTGAATTTCATGGTCAAAATTGAACCTTTATGTGCTTGAATATCTTGCCCCATATATAGAGCCGAAAGTTCCTTCATGTGCTTCCTGCATTGACGGACCTTAACCTTCTGAATCCTACTAGACCCTGAGAATGCACAACCGCCCTCGTGTCCGCTGCCATCAGATTCACCTTGCCTATCAATCATGCATGTTATTGTACGGAATCTTCTAAACCAACCCTTTCTATTCCTATTCAACCTCACCTCAAAAGCATCTGTGTCCTCAAACTCCTTACCAATCTTCTCGCATTGGAAAGAGGGAGACACCCCAGAGATATCCTCAGAATCCTCAGGCTCCTCAGCAACCACCAGCCGATCTGGCCCTGCATCTATACCATCATCACTCTTCTCCCTATCCTGCCTCACCTGATCCGCATTACACCCAACTCCACTGTCCAGATTCCCATCATGGCACAGCATGCTCTCCACCAAACCAAACTCCTCTGAAGAATTCATAGTAGACCAACAAGACATTGATGACTGACTCGAACAAAACTCCTCCTCAAAACCAGAACTTCTTGTCACACTCCCACTACTATCTTTCATTCTATCTATCTCCTCTTCCCTATCAACATCTACTGAATTCTCAAGGGCAATTTGATCAGTACTGAGTCCCATCCACTTCATAAACTTACTCCTGCGCTCTTGAACACTCCGCGGGCTCCGAATCCACAGTTCATACCAAAATTCATTCAACACTGCGTCCTTAGGACTTGAATTAGCTTCAGGAGTGTCAGTGCCATCCGATACTGCATCCTCTTGAGCATCAAAAAATGGACATTCTTCATCTTCGCTGAAGCTACCCATTATTCTTCTTGTTCAACCCATGAAATCACCCTCAAAGAAACAGCATTTTGAGCCCTTGGAATGTAGCTAAATCCTTTTCTCCACCCTCCACACAAAGCCACCCAGATAATAAACTATATGTGAAAAAAAAAATGCACAGAAATCAATAGAAGCCAATAAGCACGTTTACTAAGAAAGCAATGATAAAAATAAGAAGAAAACGGGAACCGAGAGATCCAACATAGATCCCAATCCACACGCATTGAACCTGGTCTTATGAAGAACAAACAAGGACTCCAAAATTTCAATTGTAAATCACTAGTCAGAATTCAAAAAGCTGAAATAAAAAAAAAAAATGAAGCCATGATTCTGCAACACACAAGGAGATGAACACCCAAAATGATTTTCTAAAAGAAAAACGAAAAAAGGGTGGAATGATAGGGTGATTACGTTGGAAGAAATGAATCAGCAAAGAGGAGAATTGCACAGAGAGGAGTGTTTGGAGGAGGAGCTTTATAACAAACAACATTCTTTGTTTTCCGAAGGAAACAAGGATGTGCTTACATGGGTGCTTGTTTTATGTGAAGAAGATTATGTCTTGAAATTGAGGAGGGCTCAGATCGAAGCAGCAGCGTCCATGAAAGATTGGAGCATTCTCTCTCTCTCTCTCTCTCTCTCACATACAGACACACGAAGAAGCACAATGGAACACTAGGTGGCGGAGGAAAATCCAAATATTTAATATTTTAATAACAATGTAAAAGTATTAGTAAGTTTGCGTTTGATTTGGGATATAATTAATTTTATTGAAATTGATTTTAAGAAAATTGATTTTGAAATAAAATAATTTATATTTAATAATTTAATTTAAAAAATGTATATGTTGAAATAATATTAATTAAAATTATTTATATATATATAATTTATCAAAAAAAGTGTAAAACCAATTTTAATAGAATTAAAATATAACAAATTTTTATTTTTATCTAAAATTATTTTTAAAACAAGAATTGATTATGATAGATGTATAATGAGAATTAAATAAGTTTAAAAAATATTTAAAATCAATTTTGGTAGATAAGAATGATTATGAAGTTTTAAAATGGGAATCCAAACACATGCCAATTAGGAATGAGTATTTAGTTCAAATAATTAGAAAAATAAAAGAAGAGGGTAAAACAGGAAAAGAGAATATGTTCATCGATATTCGAGAAGCCGGTCCGAGAAACGAGATTCCTAGTGCGGAATGCTATTGTGTCTCTCTAACACTGTGGTTGGGAGGAAAGGGAGGGGAAGGAAAGTGTAATTGTGTCTTTCTAATGTAGTGTGTGTTGTTTTAGGGTGGGTGTAAGATTAAAATTATTTTAATAATTATTTATTTATATAATTATTTTTTAATATAAATAATTATTTAAAAATTAATTTATATTTAAATATTTTAATAAAAATAATTTTAAGATAATTTATTTATTTAAATTATATAAAAAAATATTTTTATATAATAAAATTATTAAAAAAAGTATAGAATAATTATTTATATTATATAATATTTAATATTTAAGATTTATTAAAACTCAAAATCAAGGATTAATTTTAAAAATATTTATTAAAATATTTTAATTTAATAATTAATTTATTATATTAATATTTTATTACTTGTTACGCTACAAATTGTGAGGAATAAAATAAAAAAATTTATAATAAATATTTTATTAAAATATAAGAGTAATAGATAATATAAACTAAAACCTTTTACTAAAAGTGACAAATAATTTAAATCGAAGGAAGTAGTATTTATGCTTGTAATTTTACATGTTTATTTTGATCTTCTTATTTTTTATTTGATATTTTTTATTTTTATTATTTTTTAAAATAAATTATCTGTTATCTTATTTATTACAAAACTAAAATGAACTTCTTGCATTGAAATATATCACAATCTCTTGAAAGCAACTTTGGAATTAAATAAGCCAATGATTTGTTAAAGAGGATTGAAAAGTAATAAAACTAAGTGTCAGAAGAAAGATTTTGATATAAGAAACTTCAAATTTTTAATTGTAGAAACTAAAAAGATGAAAGAATAATTTTCTAAATCATAATTATAAAAACAACGACACCAGGGACCAGCAACACTATAAAAGCCATTTATGGCTTTGCTCTTCTCTTAGTAGGACAGCCAAGAAGCATCGCATCACAGCAAAGAACTAGGGTGACAACTTTAATATGAGAGTAGAGACTTAGAGGAGACCTCTAATGGTTCCAACGGGCAGTAGCAAAGGAGGAGGAGAAGGCGAAAGATCGATAGGAAATGTTGAGGTACATGGAAAAAGAAATGAATGTTTCTAAAAAAAGAGGAAGAGACTAAAAGTTTTATGTGCGAATAATTTCTCTTTAATTATAATTAAGAGTTATTATGAGACACTAAAAGATAGTTTATTTAATTATAAATAGTAGATTTAAAATGTTTAATCCGTGGAATAGAATAATATATGATATTATAAGGTTCGATAATACAAAAATTATTTAATAGAAATTTAATTTTGATGCACTATATATATATATATATATATATATATATATATATATATATATATATATATATATATATATTATATCTATTGTTATATCAACAAAAGCATCTAACTCTTACACCTACTACCTCAAGAGTCTCATATATGGTGATATATGATTAAATAATAGTGTAAAATTCTCTGACATAAATAGCATATTAAAATTAATCTCTTTAAATATAATATGGTATTTAGTTTAATATTGTGTAAAATATTATGTTTTATAGAATAATAGTATTATAAATAATACTAATAAAAAGTAACAATTTCAAAAAAATATTAATTTTATTAAATTTTTATTCTTTTAAATTATAAATTTCTTTAAAATTTTGTATTTATTATTACAATTATAATTTGTAATAAATATTATAAATTTTATATTTATTATATTTGGTATTATTTAATATATTTCCTACTTTTTTTGATTAACACAATATTTTCTCTATGTTTTTAATATTTTTGCTTTGTGTCTCTTATTGTAAGATATAACAATAAAAAAATTATAATAAAAATAATTTCTATCAATTATTTGAACATAAATTTAAAAACTGTTATTATTTAAATAGTTGACTTTTAATTATATTTATTTTACATATTTTATTTTTTGTTATATATAATTATAATTTATAAAAAAATTATTTATTATTCATTTAGATACTTTTTTAAGAATTTGTTTATATATATATATATATATATATATATATATACTTGTATCTCTTATCACTCACGATAAAATAATAAAAGTTTATGAAATATTCACTTTTATTACTTATTTGATAATGAATTCTAAAAACAGTATCATTCACATATTTATTATTTTATTTATAATCATTTTCAAAATTTCTTAATTATTTATGATAATTAATTATAATTTATATTAAATATCATTTTTTATACATCTATATATTTTTCTTATAACTTTTTTTATAATAAAATTAAAAAAACATGTGAGATGGAGTTAAAATCAATCAATTCTAATCTCACATATGAAGGCTTGATTATGTTATTTGTTATTTGAATATATAAGATGATTTTAATGAATAAGTTAATACAATATGTTGTCTATATTGATAACTAATAAAGTCATAATCCATTGTATTACAGCCAAGGGTGGAGCAAGACCTTTTTGGTGGAAGAGGCCAATACTTAATAGTTAATTTTATGCAAAAAATAATTTATATCTTATAATTTTTACTCTTATATAAAAGTTTAAATATTAGTCAAAATATATAAAAGAAAATAAATATTTCATAATTAAAGCTCAATACACACACGCGCACGCACACACACACACATATATATATATACAACATATTGTCTATTATAATATTTAAGCATCTACTTAAGTAAAGGGTTGATAAAAACTAACCTCAAATATTCAAATTGCATTTGTTATATTCAAATACTAATCAATTTTATTTGCAAGATTATTGAAACTATAACTAAATTATCATAGTTGACCTCTTTTCTTTTTATAGTGTAAGTATAAAAAAAAAAAATAGAGAGGCCAAATAAAAAAATTTAAGTAATTTTACTAAAACTTAAAATCTTTAGTGGGGACCAGTGTCCGCTTGCAATTCAAAAGGCTCCGCCCCTAATTACATCATACCAAATAAGCTTTTATATCCTAAATAGTCTTTACAAATAATTGGACAACCCCCTATGAGGATAATTTTTGGGATTGACTTAGATTTACTCAATTCTAAAATGTTATCAGAGTATTTATGACTAAGTAGCCTAAAGTTTGATTCTCATTTTACCCCTATTCTTCTAGATAAATGTTTAAATTTTAGCACAAAGTAGGATGGGCTTGTGCATAGCCTAGGATTCAAACTCGAAGGGGCTCTTACTTGAAAAGACATGTTAAGGTATGATATTATTCATATATCTCTATCTAATAGTTTAAACTTTTGAAAGAGATAATTCATAACGTAGTATCAGAGTTTATCCTATATTTTGTGGTAGGTCACGTGCAAATGTCCAATCCTATATACTTCATGCTTTAGATGTAGGGGTGTGTTAGAATCCTATATCGGCTAAAAGAATAGCCTAGTTAGACAGCCTTTATAAGTAATTCAACAACTCTCCCCATGATCTAACTTTTACTAATATTTAACATAAAATTTAACTAAAAGATTGAGCTGCACATGTCTTAAAGTATAGAGATGCTACTAATGTTTTTTAAAATTTAAAGATCAAAGTTTACATGACCGTAAATTGGAATAGATACGTAAATTGGAAGAGGTAAATTATAATTTTTCTTTATTTAATTTTATTAACTAGCTAAATTAAATTTATTTTCCAAATATTTATGTTTTAATTTTCTTCTTCTTCTTCTTCTTCTTCTTCTTTTGCAAAAATTTTAGATATGAAATCTTAACTTCTTGAGCGTTGTTGCTCGTAGAGTTGTACAAAATATTTTGCAATTATGTGAAAAAATAAGATACTATGATCAAAGTTCAAGGATTTTGATCCTATAAAGTGAGGATGATTGTAAAATAAGAAAGTAAGAAATCATTAACTCTTGGATCAATTTGATAGGATCTATACACATGAAAGTTATTTATCGAAAGGTGAATAATCTCTCACTTTCTCATCTTATAACTATCCTCATTTTAGAGGATCTTAATCCCAAAGTTCAAATATGAAAATATTTTATGTTTTTAGTCTAAATCACTAATATCCAAAATTTATTAGACTCTAACTAATCGACCTCGAGTTGAGTCAACCCCACTATAGGGATAAAACTCTTCCAGCACTAATTTTTTCCGTCTCCAAGAAAAATAAGTTCTAATCCACTTGATATTTTGTACTTGCATGAAAAAAACACATAGTGAACTATATGAAATATTATACAATTATATGAACAAAAAATAAAAGAAGATAATCCAATTAAAAATAAGAAAATATTTCATAATTGAATGAAAAAAAATAAAAAATGTGAATTCTTAGATAGTGTTAAAATATTAATTTAGCACCTTTCAATTAAGCATTAGACAACAAAAATTAGAAAATTTTTCCTCTATTAACATTTGTCATAAAAGTTTTATAATTTTAACCTTTGTCACTCCACTTGTATTTCCAAGTCATTGAGCTAAGACCTGCCTTGATGGGGTGCTCGGTCTTTACAAAAATATGATGGTTATGAAAATAAGGTCAAAGTGATAAGTAATATTTTGATACATTGATTAACCCTCATATTTAGTTTATTAGACCTCTTTTGTGCTTAATTGATCAACATTAGGCACATTCTATGAGTTTGAGTTCTAATTGGGCTTAATTGCATTTTTCAACATTATTATAAATTTATACTGTTTCTATATTTTGAGCATATCTTGAGTTGTCAACATCTAAAAATTAAAAATTTTATATTGTAGGAAAGCTGAGAGAAAGATCTACAACTTTGATGAAGATGTCAAAAACTGATTCAGATGTGTATTAGGACGAACTAGGTCACGAAGTCAGAATAGGGCTGTTGCGCTGAAACCTAAGCAGTGTGCACTACTTGGGCATAACTTGAGTTGTAGAAATTGGATTGAGGTGAAACTGGTGCCATTTGAAAGATAAGATATAAAACTTCAATTCATATGAAGAACACTCCCCAAAATAATGACATCTTTACAGACTTATTGGCTGTTGAATTTGACTGACGTGAATAGAGGTACAACCTAGACATGTTACAAAGATTGGGCCATAACTCTCTCATTTCAATACCAAATTAAGCAAATTGGATGTCCACTTAACGCTAAGAGGCAGAGGATTAATTTGGGCTGAAGGGCAATGTTGGATATTCATACTTGAAGTCTGATAAGAAGAGAGAAAATAGAGACACGAAGGATTCTCATCTCCAACATTTTTCATTTTTCTCTCTTCTCCTCTCCTCTCCTCTTCTTTTCTTTTCTTTTCCTTTCATTTTGTAAGATACTTGTTTTGGATTTTATTTTGTAACCTTCATTGCTATGGAGGAGTAGCACTTCAAGCTAGTTCAAGGAGACTCCAAAGGCATTATGGTTATAATCTTGAAACCCGATACTTGAGTTTCAATCATGTTTGTTTTCTTGATACTTTGTTTGTATACTTACATTGAATGGTATTGATATGTGGGTTTATGAATGTGGAATTAGTTAGGTGATTACTAATTGGTTAATTGGTATGAACTTGTTTAATTAAAGAATTAGGAATTAGGTTTAGGTTCAAACCTAGGCTAA
This sequence comes from Pterocarpus macrocarpus, assembly GCA_031439585.1. Lineage (NCBI taxonomy): Eukaryota > Viridiplantae > Streptophyta > Magnoliopsida > Fabales > Fabaceae > Pterocarpus > Pterocarpus macrocarpus. Next base: position 54,634,727 of record CM062514.1, read on the forward strand.
TGCAATTGGGGTTAGAAATCAACATAAGTTAATTAGAGTTGAGGTTTCAATTATCTAATCAATTATATATTGGTTGAATTCCTAGAGTTCTCTAGGTAAACTTGTGGGGTTGTTAGTAGAGGTCTCTCTAATAGCTCAAATTAGTCACACTCTATGTGTTTGATATATTGTGCGTTAATGATTGATTCACCTTCTGCATAAGGAACTCTTTGAACTAGTGTTTTAATCATAATTCTGAAAACTAGATTGGACCAGGTGGTTCGATCGGTTAAACTGGGAACCGGACCCCTATCCAGTCCGGTTAATGAAAAAAAGTCAACAATTTCAAAATCGGTCAACAACCGGAAAAATCGGTCAAAAATCGCTAAACCGCTTGAACCATGGCCGGTTCAAGCAGTCAATGGTTACTTTGTAGTTTTAGGCAATTTGGTTCATTGCGCATCTTCTCGTATATATACACCTCATGGTTGTGCTTGGAATACTCTCCCATCGATGTGGGACTATGAAAGACATAAGAAACCTGCTGGAAGTGTTCACATATTTATACATCTGATGGTTGTGTTTGGAGCACTCTCCCATCGATGTGGGATTAAAAAAGACACAAGATATCTTGCTAGAAGTGGTATGTACTTGTTCATTCTTTGGGAGCATTATGTCAAAACCCATGTGAAAGTACACAGAAAAACATGCAGCACAAAAGGTTGCAATTCTAGTGTCTTCCACATTAACTCATTACCCTATAGATTACATTCAGATCTTTCCCTTGCCAATAGTATCACACGCTCACCCATGATGAGAACATATAACTATGGGGGTGATGAAATTTCAAAGCCATTCACGTGTGTTGGATTTTTTGTCATGTTAAATTTTATTTTATTTTTTATTTATATTTTTCAATAAAATATTCTTATTTTAAAGCATATAATTAATGACTTATATATATTTACATATAAATATATGTTTTATTATATTTCGGTTGAACCCCGGTTAAACCGGTTGAACCATTGAATCTCTGAACCAATAGCTTGTCCGGTTTAATGACCGGTTTGGTTTTCAGAACCTTGGTTTTTATTTTCACTTAATTTTCTTTTATAGCTTATTTACTGTATATTTGCATAGACCCCCTTGTTACTTAACTAGATAGCAACAACATCCTTGTGAGACGACCTTGGTTGCACTATACTTCAAATTTAGTATAATTAAGTATTTTAAAATTATAATTTGGAGTGGGCTGCGACCCTTGCTACCACAAAGCTTTCTTATTATAACCACCAAAGCATAGGCAAGTTTTTCAATCTTCTGCTAGCGAATTTCTGCTCCCTATAATAACACCTTACTTACAAAGTAGATTGGCTTCTACTAATGTCCTTCTTCACATACCAAGAATGAGCTTAAAGCTTGCTCAATTACTAATCAGCAAACATACAAAGGTTCTCCATCCATTGGTTTACACATGATGGGAGTTGTGAGAAAATTCTTCAACTCTTCGAAACAAGGACAAACCTATTAACAAAATATTGGAGGCACATGCCCCACCAAGTTTTGAAAATTTTTTAAGAGTATATAGATATATACACATTTTGCCCCCCGTTATTTTATTATTTTGACCCAATACTAAAATAAAAACTATGTGAAACTTTTTCGTATTCTTATATATTATTTTTGGCCTCTATTATTTAAATTTTTTGGATCGGTCACTACTTGAAAAGCTGTTTCATATTCCGAGGTCCACTAAAAGGTGATTTGCTTTTTCAAGAGCAAAAAAAATGGGCACGTTCTTTCAACTGACCTTCAAAGGAATCTAGATAGAGCTAAAATTTGACATATCGGCTACTGCACTTCCTTCGCTATTCTCAAGCTCCTAATTTCCGAAATTGTTCAACATTTCTCTAGGTTTGCCTTAGTTCCCTAGTGTATAAGCATGAATCTAAGAAACTTCCCACCTTGAATGCCAATTGCAAACTTTTTTGGGTTTAAACTTATGTTATATTTTCAAATCTAGACGAAGATTTCTATCAAGTCTTCACAATGGCCTCCTCCTATCACTGTTTTGGCAATGATGTAATCAACATAAATCTCCATGATTTTTCTGATTTGATCTACATAAACCTTGTTTCTAAGTCTATGGTATGTAGCTCCTACAATTTTTAATCTGAGTAGTATGACCTTGTAATAATAATTTGCTTTCTCTGTGATAAAAGTTGTTTTATCCTCATCCGTAGGATTCATTTGGATCTGGTTGTACCAAGAATAAGCATCCATGAAATAAGGTCTCGCCATCCTGAAGCGCCACTTGTTGATGCTCAACAATGGCTATGTGTCTTTAGGGACTTTGATGATCTTGGTAAAATCAATGGACGTCCTCTATTTCCTTGATGCTTTAGAGTTTGTTCGGATTGGTGGTAAGTAATGGAGTGGAGTAGAATGGGGCCCAAGAGAGTCAAATGGAATGGAGTGAAGTGGAGTAATTATTCCAATCCATTGCTTGGATAAAATGGAATTCCACCTCAAACCCCCCAAATTAGGAGCAACAAAAAATAGGGGTTTTAGTGGAATAGGATGGAATCTATTACCTCACTAACCCATCCACTCCATTATAAATTTATCAATCTAAATAATGTAGCCTAAGGGAATATAATGGGCTTTCATTCCACTTTACCCTAAAGCATGAATCCAAACATACCTTTAGGGACCATCACGACACTGACTAGCTGTGTGATAAATTGAATTTCCTTGATAAATCTTGCATAGAGTAGCTTCTTTGTAACACCTTATCAGACAAAATACTATGCTTAAGTCATAATATATTACCTGATAAGTTATTACGTGTGGCGGTCTAATTAAATTCCATTTTCTGATTCAATGTTAATTACCCATATAGAGTTAACTATTCACTTAATTAATTTTCGTTTGACTGCGGAATAAGTACTAGATAATCGTTGTAACTAAAATAAAATAAAATAAATAAAAATGCAGAATAGATAGAACTATTTAACTTCATTATATGTGTATATGTACATAGATTTCCGTTTCCCAAGTTATCAAAAGTATATATAAATAGTACAAGGTAATAAAATGAGGCCGCTGAAACAAAATAAATCGGCCTGTCTTTATGAACAGTAGCCTAACTGGTCCCCAAGGGACATTTCATGTCCTAACCATTCACATATAACATACACTAAACTACTGCCTATAGCCTAATAATGCCAAAAGAGGGTCACTCTATACATTTCCTGCTGCAGCACTACATGGGCACCCTAGATGGATTCCAAGGAAAGGAATCCATTCGCCATACCGGCGTCAGCTGAGTGTAATCCACGCTCGAGGCAGAGGACGAGGAAGATGAGCTCGTTGCCTCAGATGGATCCTCCTCAAATAGTGAAACAGAGGGGATCTGCTGTAGTGGTGAAGCGGGCGGAGCCATGGGAGCTGCTGCTGCTACTGCTGCGTGTGGAGGTGGAAAGGGATGTGCCATGTATAGCGGGATAGCAATATAAGGTGCGGTGGACTCGAAGAGTGGGTGAGTCAGGGGGACAGCAAAATCTCTACGAAAGAAGAAATAAAAACGAAACTGACATCTATCGGATATATATATATATATATATATATATATATATTTATATATATATATATATATATATAAAGTCTAAAAACGAGTCCAGGTGGATATGCAGCTCGGGGAACTCAATAAAGGATGCCAGTCGCCGCATCCGCTATGATCTGAGAATGACACGAAAATATACATTTAGGTGAGAAATAAAAATTTCTCAGTAGGAAATCCTAATCCTATACACATTTGTCATCGCTGTCATTCCCAGTTGTTTCGATTTTTCATTAATTTTAAATAGTATGACATAATGGTAATATTCAACTTAAATTCTTATTATAGAAAACATAAATTGAAACAAACTAAATTTTAAATTGGAGCAATGAAATATAGTTAAATCGATATGCTAATATAATTAAGACAGTAACCATAAATAAACAGGCAATTATAACAATCAACTAAGAATTTTCATACAATGCATATAAATGTACAAACTGGAAAATGCATCTTATCTTTGAGGGCTTTCGCCTTCTATAACTTATATTTTCCATCCTTGATCCCTAGGAGTCATTGGCCATATACTCCTGGGTAATAGTCTGCTTTTCAGGATTGAGCTTGTTCCTATACAGGATTACCGGGTTTACTTTCTCATACTTTCTTGCTGATCTATTCCCCTTAAACTTATTTAGGTGCTGGCCCAAGTAACATGGAATACTTTATAATATTCATGAATTGCATGCACAACTAACTTTATCCTTTCAAACATCATGTGTTCATACTAGTATAACTCACACAACATATGAATTCTTTGCCAAAATTTCGGCAGCATAATGGATCGAGTCCGCTTCCCTATGATTAGTGCCATACTGCTAGTAAAATCATTCAAACATGCAAATCAATATGGAACAGCAATTATATATTCACAATATCATTCATCAAAGTCAATACACATATTAATAGAGTTTTCTGCTTACTTCATCCTATTCTGCCTGAATTTTTGTATAATCCACCTTTAGTCCAATTCAACTCATTTAGACCTGGATTTTGGATGTGACATAGCTCTATGTGTCTAGTTTCCAACCCTTTTGGCCCCGCCTCATTTTGATTTGTATAACTCAAGTTATTAGTATTTTACCTCAGACTGCCCAGTACATAGCCAGAATTGTACCATTATAAGTGAAAATTCACAAAAAATAGAAATCTAGGTGAAATCATACAAAATTTATATCAATTTAAAGCTAACAGAACAAGCTTTCAAATTAAAGAAGTTGGATATCATTTTCATTAATATATTTTGAGATATAAGCCCTGTAACTTAACCCTACTGGACTACCATGTTCCAGCCCGATTTGAACTTAAGATAAATTCATTGATGTGCTAGAAATAATTAGCAACGAATATGACTTTGACTCTGAAATTTTTATGAGATATTCTCTTATATGTTAGCTTTTAAACAACATTAGTTTCACTCAATTTAGAGTTGTGTAGGGTGAATTACACCCCTCTCAACTCACACTGCCCAGATGCGAATCCAAGATTCTAGGTCAAACTTCAAAAATTCATAAATAATTCTATATTAATCCAATGGCCTTATATTTCATATGTATGGAAAGACCTGAATGTCTAGTTTCATATAAAAATGGATTTATCAAATTTAAATAGCTGTAGATGGAGCTGTACACTCCACCGTATAGATCGTCGAGTGAAAACCCTAATAGCTTCTTGAATTCTCTCTATTCTTCAAGTTTTTTCATACCAATTCCAATTCTAATCACAACATACATGAAAAATCAACCATAATCCATCCTCATCACTCAAAATCACATCAGTATCATGAGAAAAATAAGATCTCCACATAGCCCCACATCAATGTAAACTAAGAAGAGAAGTTGGATTCCTACCTTATCTAGTTGAAATCTTGTTGGTTTGGTATCTTAGATTTGAAGAAACTTTTAATGAGACTTGAAGAGGGGATGAAGATGGAGTGAAGATAAGTGTGAATAAAAAAGAAATGAAGAGAGGTCTGCCCTTTTTTGATGGCCAAAATTGCAAGGGTAAGAAGGGAAAAATTTTGAAAACTTCGGAGAGAAGCTATCATATAATTGGTGGATCTCATCTCTCCTTCCAATTTGGCTTGGCTGCCCTTCTTCATGGCTATTGGTGGTACCACTTGTGAGGGTGTGGTGGCTGAATCTTGGCCATCCATCCTAGGGTTTTACAGTACAATTTCTATTAGTTCGGTTTCGACAGTTTAAAATACCGAAATCTTACCGATTTCTCTTAAATCAGTAAACCAGTTTTAGAAAAATTCTATGAGGTTTACTATATTGCTAATCTAATCTCATCAAATCTAATCCTTCTAAATCACACTTAATTAGTTCTAAATGAATGCTCGATCGAATTCTATTTAGTCACAATTGTTTGATAAAAATCGAACAACTCAGTTGAAAATAATAAATTTTTTTCGAGTGTTACATTCTTGGTTTCCTCGGCAGTTGCATTATGCTTTTCCTCTTCGAGTTTTCATTTTTTCTGGGCAATAGGTTTGAGTTTGGGGTTAATTAGTAATTTGTGGCAAATGACCTATGAGTCAATCCCTAACATCTCCTCCGGTGCCTGCACAAAAATGTCTACATTTTCTCTTAGTATCTTGGCAAGGTCATCCTTGATTTGTTGTGGTAAACTTGCTCCCACAAGGTAAACTTCTCATGTTTAGGACCAATTTGAATTAGCTCCAACAATTCATTTAACTTTGGTCAATCTCTAATATCCTTTCTAGGGTGAAGTTCTTTCATCTTTGGTTGGTATCCTACTCAAATAGATGCCATATTCACTTCTTTCTTTTCGTCACTTGGACGTTTCTATTTTAAGCATTCATTGTAGTAGAAATAGGCTTATTTCTTATTAGCATGAACGACCCCTATTTCTATTTCAAAAATAGGGAATTTGAGTGACAAGGGTGGCATAGATACAATAGCTTAAGGAAGTTTTCCCTAAAATCATTTGGTAAGGTGTTTGGCAATTAATTATGAGATACCGAACATCTACAATCTTGATGATAAGCTCAGTCCCCAATGTGATTCTAGCTCAATTATTCCTTGGACTTTTACTCATTGACTTGAGCATCCAATAAGGTCTTTGTGGTAAGGTCAAAGTGAGGTCCTAGTTATCTGTATCTTCTTAAAAGTAAAAAAGTACAATATTTTGTCAAACTTCCTTAATCGACCAGGGCTTTTTGAGCTATGTAGTTCTTAGCAATTGCTGAAATCACCACAAGATCATGGAAGTTTTGATTAATACCAACAAAATCCGAATTTGAGAACAATAATATCAGGCTAGGAGTATTTGATCTAGAAGGAGCTGATTTATCTACAGCCATGATTACTCAAAAGTGTCTTTTCTTGGGTAAGCTCGTCTCTCCTCAACTTACAAAACCTACAACAATGTAATTTGACTTCTCAAATCTCCTTAGAAGGTTGCTGAAATCTGAGTTCCTTAGTCTTGTTCTCCTCATCTGGTGTTGATCTTTGCTCCTGCTTCTCCGTCATATTTTGTATTTTGCGATTTCAACTTCTACCATTTCTTTTTCGATCAACATATTGGCTAAGATGGCCTTGCTTGGTTAGTAGTTCAACATAGTCCTTCAAGATTACACATTCCTTAGTTGTGTGTCCACATGTATGGTGGTAAAAACACTGCTTACTGCGATATGCATAGGTTGGTATCTATTGCTTACCTCTATTAGACAGAAATTTAATGATCTGGGAGTTGCAAAACTCCCAAAATATTATCCCCTAATTAATGTTTAAAGGTGTGTGATCATCATATCAAGATTGCAATTGCTAGAAAGATCTACACTGCTATAATCTCGGCCTTGGTCTTGCCGATCTCTGCCACCTAAGCCTCCTCTTGCTGGATTAATGTCTTGGTTTTCGTTGTCACAACCATGGTGTTGCAGGTATATTTTATTGAGACCCATGATGAAGGCCACTTTTCTTACCTAAATTCCAAATTTAAAGAACTTCATGTTGATTTGAGCTTTGTAAAATACTAGTGGAGACCTACAAGGGACTTTGATGCTCAAATCAGTACGTTTCTTACTGTTTGTTAAGTGAAAATGGGTTGGTTGCATACTTGGAGACTAGTGGGAAGGTTTTTATTTAAAATTGAGAGAGGATCCTATTTTTTGGGGAGCTATTGAGATTTGATTCAATGGTCCTACAGATCTTGATCGGTTCCTATCATTAAGGTATTTTGGGTTCAAGTCAAAGTTGCGCATCCTCAGATATTGGTTAGTGATTTGTTGTTGAGTAATCCTTGACTTGTAACCTTCTCAATGAATCCCAGCTACTAGGCAAATAGGCCGAGTTATAGGCTTGGTAAAATAGTTCATTGCACCTACATCAGGTCTTTTCTCCCTAGTGGACCCCAAAAGAACCACATCATACCTTTGGAATAAGACCAAATAGTATTAGACAAGTGGTCCTTAGAGTAACAAATTTTCAGTATAGCTCCTGAAATTAATGAGGTTGAATTATGTTTAAAATTTTACTTTCGTGTTAAATGAGAATGAGAGCTATCTCACCTACATTGTAGTACACTACTTTAATTATATCTCACTTTGTGATGGATGTCTCAAGGCAGATCAGGCAATTATCATGGTTGGAAAACACTCAGCAATAGATAACTTTTTTGTCACAGCTAACACGATAGTGTGAGGGCAGCAATATAGGGAAAAAACACTCAGCAATGGAATTTATTTTGTGTTGCTATATGTTCAAGATAGAGGGTTGGGGTCTAATCTTTAGGGTTAAGTTGCCATCTCTTGGTTGGTCATATGGTATATAAAGAGCCTGGAGGGGAATCTAGGCATTACTAGAGTGGTTGTTAGGCTTCTTGTAATTGAATGATTGAAGGGAATAGATGTTATGGAATGATCCCCATTTCTGAGGGGAGTATGTTGTGGCATAATGGTAGGTACATGAAGCTAAGGTAGGGCCCTCAAAGCAAAGCCCTAGCTCAAGCAACCTCAGCAAATGTTCGGCTAGGCCACGGTAGGGCATGACGCAATAAGAGTCTATAGGTCATCAGCTCGAACATGTGGCTAGTCGAAGTGTCTCAGTCAAGCCATGACTGATCGCAAGTCCTCCTGACCTAAGTTTGAAAGGACGAAAGGTTAAGAAATGGTGTGGAAGAGGATAGTAAGCTAGTCCTTATGGCTGGTCCACAAGCCCTCCTGACCTAAGTCCAAAAGGACGAAGCATTACGAGATGATATGGGAGAGGGTTGTAGGCTAGGCCTTATAGCCAATCCAAAAGCCCTCTGACCTACGTCTAAAAGGATGAAGAGTCACGAGATGGTGCGGAAGAGGGTGGTAGGCAAGGCCTTATGGCCAGTCCATTTTGTTTTATAAGTAAACATGAAAACAACATGGGAATATATTTGATAGCAATAGATGGAAAAATTAACAGAAAGAATAAAGTGAATATTCAAGAAAATTTAGGAAGCATGCTACATTTTTTTTAATTCATAAGCTAAAGTGCACATAATCCATAATTCAGTGAGATAAAATGCTTTTTTACCCCTTTTAATTCATGAGTTAAAGTGCACATGCCTTATAATTCAATGAGATAAAATGTTTTTTTTCCCCTGTAAACTATCTATGAGGGTAGAACTTAAGGAAAACATGTTACAAGCGCATGATGCAATGAATCCAAGCACTTCCATTAGGTTAAATCTTTGTTATTAATAAAAAGGATTCCCCTCTTTAACATTTTTTTTTTTGGCTTCAAATTTTGCTATTCCTAAAATACCTACAAGTTGAAGGATAAAAGAGAAAAAAAAAGTATTAAAACAAATTTATAGGAAGGTATGATAAGTAACCAAAAAATAAAATAAATTTATTCACTTCAATTTAAATTTAAGTTTTTAGAAATGAGCAAAAATAAATATTTAAATTTACACAAAAAATAAAAAATGTGGGTTGATAGGTATGCTGCTGCTTATTAATCCACTATGATAATAAAGCATGCAATGCATGGGCCACTGCACTAATGGAAATAATAATAAAGAGTGTAACAATATATAAGAGTGAGAGAAAAATATAATTGATAATCTCAAAAGTGTTTTATATTGGACACCCAAAGAAATATTTATAGCTTGAGGCTGAAGCATATATTACCGTATCAAATCTCTATCAGATCAAGGTAAAGGTAAATTTTTATATAATCAAATCTTAATCAAAACATGATTATACAATAATATATTATAATATCTCTTTACTTTGGTCCTCATATTTAATTTTTTTATATATTTAAAAAACAGTTAAAATTGTTTATTGCACAACCCATATTCTTTGTTAGTTACCTATTCATCTATTGGCATAACTTTTAAGAAGTTATTATTTGAAGTTAAATATTATCTTAATTTTTTGAAATTTTAATTAAAAATAAAACAATTATATAATAAAAGTAATTTTTAAATTAATTTTATTTTAAATTTAAATTTCATTTTTCAAAAAAAAATCTTTTTAAAAATTTATACTTAAAAAAAATTTGTGAATTGATAGCCATGTGCGTATAATCCACTAGTCCACTAGTATAGACAAAACATCACTTCTTGGTTCCTAAGAAAACCATTTATATTTGGCAGTGAAAACTATGTCCACAACACAAATTAATTTGTTTTTCTAAACCAATTAATAGTATAAAGGATTTATTATGTATGTGTCTCTATTACTAATTGACTACATATACTTATATGATCGCCTCGAGTCGTGAAATCAATCACATTATGCGCACTTGTTCATTATATACTTTTCCTACTCTGCTCCACCCAATTATTTCAATCATTTAATGGTTGTTAAGATGCATTTATCAATCATGTTATGCACGCCAATGATGGAACTTGACACACAAAATCTGCAACAAGTGTTTGAGTAATTTGTATTCTTCTATAATTGATTATACGATTAATACTAATGATGTGATCTGCTGCTGCCAAGTGAAATTAATGTGTGTTTGTATACATTTTGACATATCTGGAATGATATAACAGACAAAATTGAGTTAGACGTCTTACGTTGGAATGTTGCACGAGAAAAAGATAAAGTAATCATGTACGCGATTATCTGCATTGTTGTCATTACAAGGCCATACACGTTACAAGTTATAGGTGAAGCTATTGGCAGTTATCTCAATTATCTATTACTCTTTATTACTTTTTATAATTTTAATTTTAATTTCTTAAATTAATTTATCTTAAATTCTTTCTATTAAAGTTAAATTTTGATAAAATATATTAACTTTTGTCAACCTACACTTTATATTATTAATTATTTTATTTTTTACATGTGTAATATTCGAAAATGTTAAAATCATTTAAATTTTTTTATTCATTGTCTTTTTCATACCTCATCTATATACAGCCACAATAACATGACTACTAAATATATACTCCTTTAAATATAGAATAAAAGTACTTTTATGATGTAATTTTTTTAGTGCTTTTTTAATTATTCCTTTCAATTGATTGAAAAAATCATTAAAACAGCTTTTATTTCGGCTTTTAACATTGTTTCGAAAAAATTGATCTACATGTCTTAATTTTATATATATTTTTAATTTAAAAGTACATTTAAAAAAATTCAAACAAACGGCTTTAGTTGTTTTTTTTTTTAATATCATTGACAGGATAAAATGTTAAATTAATAATTACTTAAATTTTTTAAAAGATAAAAAATATATCATATTAATCCTTAAATTATCTTTTACAAAATATGGTTATTTTAAGATTATATTTTAGTGAATAAATAAAAGTTCTTAAATATCCGTTCTCTTTATTTCAATTTATATAACTTTCTAATAATTTGAATTATTTATAATAAAATATTTTAACATATTTTCATATCATAATAGAATATTTCTCTTATCTATTAAAAAAAAATCTTATACTCACAATAAAGGGTTTTAATATTAGCTTTTAAGTTTTTTAGACAATTATCGTGTTACCAATATGGGGTTGGTCAAGATAATAGGTGTTTTAACTCGTTAACCAGAGGTTTCGGTTCGAGGCTTCGAAATAGAAAAAATCATCATTGGGAGATCCATGTCCCCTTCTGAGTCCTCAATCAGTTGGAGTTGGATCAATCGGGTGATAATAGGGCCCGGATACTGGTGGTCCCATTGAGATAATTAGCATGCCACGTTCACATACTTAAACATAAACAAAATAAAAAAAAGAAGAAGAAAATAACATATCGAAAATAAGCATGTTAAGATAAGAACACAACTCTAAGTCTACACAAATTTTACCATTGTGAGATAAGAAATTATAGTAAATTTTAGCTTGTAACAAGTTATAATTAGTTTATCTTGTGAAGAAAAATGTAATATCCTAGTGCGGGTTGTAGCTATTTGTCAATATTGTATCCTGAAAAATTCTAAGTCTGAGCCCTATACCTCATTAGAGGGCTATAAGATCAAGACATTTTTATAAGATCAAAAGTCTTAGTAATAATTCCCTGGGTATCAATGAGTTAAAAGGTGATTTTTAATGAATTTTAGAGGATGGACAACATTTTCGTTTCTAACCCAAGAGTTTATAAAAATGCAAAGTTTTTAGAAAATTATACTAAAACCGAAAAGTTGAATGTTTATTCTTAAGGATTTTGATTTATTTGATATTTTTATTGAATCCAAATAGAGAGTATTCCCTTATTTATATTTATATTTTAAATTTAATGAAGAGTAAAGTGAAAAAGAACATTAACTTAATGTAAATAAGTGTGCGAAATACCTTGGTCTTAGAAAGAGACTCCAAAAATGAGGAAAACAAGTTTTGAGGTCTATAATCGATTATCTTGGGGCCTGTAGTCAATTAGAAGTCTCTTGATATGCCCACCGACCAAATTGTTCATTTTTGTAATCGATTACACGGACTAATAATCGATTACAACAATCTGGGCTCGTGGTTATCGATTGCCAGCACGTGTAATCGATTACAATGCGGCTATATATATATATATATATATACCTAGGACACATTCTCTCTCTTTATTTTCGTTATTTCCTTCTCTCTCTACCCTCAAAAACTCTCTCCCTTTTCTCTAAAATCACTCTATTCCTTATCCTTTACCTCTATATTAAATCTTTTCATCAAAATCTACTCCAAACACACATTAAACACTCTCTATTACCTCAAATCATCATAAAATCTGCCTCCTTGTCTCTTTATCTCCATCATTGTTGAGCTTGGAGCTTGGAGAAGGAAAAATTGCAGAATCTACCTTATTCTCATCCTCATTTGCTTCCTAAGGGTAACTCTTAACATTTTTCCTTATTTTCTTTCTAGAAATTTCAATTTTTGCATATATTGAGTTCCTTCTAAACTCTAGGTTAGAAAATTGGAAAGGGCCACCTAAGTGTGATTATGACGGATTATCCTGTGTAAGATAGTTCATATGGTTTTTAAATAAAGTTAAATTTCATTCCGTGTTGAGATTCATTAATTGTTCTTATACATTGACTCATGTGGGTTAAAGATGTCCTGTCTCTCACTAAGTTATGTAAATTCACCCTGTTGTTTCTTTCTCTTTTTTATATACAGGTGCAGACTTGGGAGTTGATCCTCCACTTCTCAGCCTTGATCCTTGATTTCTTTGGTGAGCCCTCATGAATAAGGGCACTATGAAATTTTAGATTATTAATGTACTCTTAAAATGATTTAGTTTCATGGCACTACAGGCAGGTATGACCCTTGCTAGATTATGATGATGTTTGTGTTGTAGTTATGTGTACTGAAATTGTTGGAACTATAAAGAGATAGAGCTACGTATTTGGATTTTAGCTGTTTGAAAAGATATTTATATATGTGTATTTATTTGATTGAACATATCTTGATAATTAATTATGTTATGTGCTGAGGGGTGCATTTTGAGAATGCTTGGATCCTCGATGGATGAGTGTGATTATTTATTGTGCAGGTAGTAAACCCGTATTTAGGAATTATCCTAAATACAAAGAGAGCTCTGTCCAATTTTCGTGAAAATTGTGTGATAAAGGCTTGCTAGGGGACTTGTGACTTGAGTGCCGAGCTCAGTCAAGTTACAATTAAAAAAAAATCAAATCACAAACTTGTAGTGTAGTGTGCAATTTGAGTTGTCTCACAAGGATGCTAATGCCATTTGATCGAAAATCATTAGGGTTCTCAACATCAAATAGAACGTATGCAATATCTAAATGTGAAGAATCAAAGTGAAATTATAACCGGATTGAAGATCTAATCCAAGAATCAAGAAGAAAATAATTGCTACTCTATCATAGAATTTTAAGCATGCATCAACATTTCAAATTAGTGGTTAATATTGGATCGGAATGAATCCTCAATTCGAATCCAACATTCACATGAAGACCTCCATGCATTCAATGAACACAAGAATTAATCAAGCTCAAAAACCTCTAGAACCTAATTGACCTATGTTAATTTCAAGCACCAATGCAATTAACCGTAGATTTAGACTTGAAATATAATTCATACTCTTCCAACAATTGAATCACACACATCAACGGATTAATATGGAAATAATCAAATTCTCAATCAACATTTTGGAATGAAAACCTTCAATTCAAGAACAAAATTTGGAATAGAAGAAAGAGTAGATGAAACCGAGTTGGATTGTTGAATCTGAATTGAACCAATCCTCAAGAGTATCAATGCCTCTTTGAATTCTTGGATCAAATGAGGATCTAATCCTCCATTAATGAAGGAAAACGAAGCTCAAAAAAGGGAAGAGAAGAGAGAAGAGAGAAAAGAAAAGGCATGTTTATTTCCAAATTTGAAAAATATTTAAAATGCTAAAAGGACCCCATTCAGATTGGGGTTTCAACTATTTATAGCTACAACTAATGTAGTAAACTCAATTACATTAATCCTCTCTTCCTAAGCTACATTTGGACACCTCATTTGCATAATTTGGAATTTTGGAAAGAAAGTTAGGTCCAAAACATGCCATTGGGTTCCTTAGACCTATCAGTTGAATTTTGCCACATTTTTGGCCATGAAGATACCTCCTTTTAGAATAATGCTCTAAAGGTTAATTGAAATTCTGGATGTTAGCTTTCAAATGGCTCTGGATTGGGCTCAATTGGTTTTTTATGCATTAAGATATGGTCTCTACAATACATCCTGCTCATAAGAACTGCAGCTGTAGCCTTCACTCCACTTCTAGGCCCAATTCCAGCTCCAGAACCTCAAAATTTGCCTCTAACCTCTCATAAGGGTTGTAGGCCCAGCTCTTAGCTTTCCTACAAATCAAGAATCACAATCAAATGAGGTCTATAACTCAAGTTATGGTCCAAAAACCAAAGCAGTGTTAGAATTAGTATAATGCTAGAAAAAATTAAATCAAGACCTAACCAAAACCCAATCAACCAAAAGGATACAAATCACTTCAATTAAGTACAAAAGAGGATTAACGAACTAAATATGAGGGAAAATATATATATAAAAATCCAATTCATGAACTTGTCCCTTATGCACTAGTCACGGCTCGGGATGGGTCGTGACAAAAAAAATAAAATGATGATAAAAAAAAAGAAAAGAAAAGAAAGAAGACTAGAGAAAAAATAAAGAGTGAAGATTTTGGTGCATAAAAAAGTGTAAATTATTAATTTTTTTTTCAAAAGTACAAATAGTTAAATTAATAGTAATATAATTGATTAATTTTAATTTGAATTAAGTTTATTTAAATGAGAGTAAGTTAGATAATTATAATTATAAATTATTAGTAGAGAGTATAGATAGAATGTTAGGACTATCATGACAATCCATAAATTATAGGAGTTGAACCAATAAATAACACTAAGAATGAAATTAAGTCAAAGCTATAAATAGTAATATGTTTTTTAGAATATGTTTAGATGCAAATAGAGAAAGAGAAAAATAGAAGGGAAATAAATGTTTCAATTATTGAATTGAAAAAGAAAAAACATGTAAAAAATAAAATAAAATAAAATAAGGAAAATGTTTAAATAATGGCAAAATAGACCTTTTTCCCTTATCTTTATTTATTTTTTTCAATTTAGTCTCTTATTTTTAAATTATTTCAATTTGGTCTCTTATATTAGAAATTGTCTTTAACTTGGTCCTTAGTTACTTTTCCATTATACATAACTAACAAAAAATGCTAGCAGGAGACATACTACATCACATCCATCACTACTAGAAAGTGGCTACTTAACCGACAAATTTATTGGTGGAAAAGTGGAGCAAATCCGTTGGTAAGCATTTTACTGGCGGAATTATTGACAGACATGGTCCATTGGTAAGATGAGCATCGGAAATTAAAATAAAAAAAATGAATATTATTGACAGAAAAGCTTATCCATCGGTAATTTAGGTAATTATATCGACAAAAAAAATTCATCGGTATAATTAAAAAAAGCTTCAGTAATAATGACGTCAAAAAATGTCACTGACGGAATTAAACTAATGAATTATTCATAATTACCGACAGACAATCTATAGGTAATTTTATATATTTTCTTTATTTTAAAACTATTGCCGACGTATTATCCATTGGTAATATAAAAAAATATTTTAATATATATAATTACTAATGAAAAATTCGTCGATAATTGGGGAAAATAATAATTTGCCTACTAATTATTACAAACAGAAATTTCATATGTACTTTAGGATTTTTTTTTTGTTTGTATTATTAAAATTTGAAATTAGTATTTAAATGTTTCAAATTATTGTTTTAATTATTAACAAATCCATATAATTAAAAATATAACAAAATACAAAAAATACTATTAATTAAAATAAAAACTATCAATAATAGAAGAAATAGGATATAACTATCAAAGTACAATTCTACAAAACAGAAAATATGCTAAAAACGATGAATATTGATCATCGTCAATATTCGAAATGCCACACATCGTCTCCAAGTGTGTGGTGGTGTAGAGAATGTAGAGGCAGAGGTGGTGGAGGCAATGGAGGCTATGCATTGGAGGATGAATTGCCACTCCACATCTGCTCGAAGTAGTTATACATGGTCATCATTCTCTGCTCCATGGATTACATTGGTTGCATCTACTACTCCTTGTCCCTCTCATGCCATTCATGTAGCTCCATGTACCTCCTGTTGACCTCCTTGAGCTGCTTTTGCATTGATTCATTCAATGCATGGACCCAATCATGGATGTTTTCCACATCTGCCCTAGTAGGCCCAACTCCAGACACAGAGCCCAGAGAATATGACTTGCTGTAAGCAATCCCTATACTGTAAATTCGCCTTTTCTAATGGTCGCCAGTTGTCTGGGCCCATATCTCATCGTCACTAACAGGTGGCCTAGCAAGAGTGCTTTCATCCTGCTGCTGTAACTACAGCAATTGGGTCTCAGTCAGTTATTGGGTGAGCTCATGCTACAATTGAAAGAAATAAAACAAATTAGATTTAAAGAATAACAAATATAGTAAATTAAAAGTATTGGAAACTACAATTATAAGTACTTATGTATGTGGCCTCCAGCTGAGTATCAACCCACTAGGACTTGTCCTACTTCTGGGTGTGGGTCTCCTAGAATAGCTTACCTTGAGTCAACCACCTGCTCATCATCTTCTCCTATATTTCAAACAATTTTCCACGTGATCATATAATATTTAATACAGAAATTGAATAACTAAATGAGTAAAGGATGATATTTACCATCCTTAGTGCATGCCCTCAACAGTAGTGGAGCCTCCAATTTGTAGCGAACCACCTCGGGCTAATTCTTTGCTAGCTTGGGTTTTCACCTGCTTTGCCTTGAACTTGGGTGAATCCCAGTAGGCCCTTAGTGCCTGAAGGATGTCATCAGTGAGCCAAGGGGTGCTAACATCATTTTCACGAATATTGTGAAACATATCGTGGATCTGCTTCCCAGCTTGGGTCCTCCATGCCTTGTAGATCGAAGCCTTCTCACGTAGATCAATAGTGAACATACACTGCACACAAGTAACACAATAGTTAGCTCAATTGTAATAAATAAGCATGCATATGGATAAAAATAAAAACTAATGATAAAAAGTAATGATTATTTTACCCTTCACTTTCTCAACCACAACTCCTATGCAACCTGAAGAGCTTGCACAAAACTAGGATACGGGCCATGAAAGTTCTTTTCAAATACCTTGGTAATCTTGTGCAAACCCAAAGCTAGTGGAATCCAGTTGTGTCTTAAACAATAGATTAAATCAGGTATCTGTTAGTTAAATTTTCTATCACAATTAAAAAATCATAATAAATTTAAATTTGAAATTACTTACTACGATTTATCATTATATTTGATCTCCACGGGCTAGTTCATGGAGCCTAGAGGGGGTCGACTTTAAGGGTTAGGCACCCTGTGAACCAGGCTGGCTAGGGGTAGGGGAATAAGTGGGATTGGAACTAGGTACAAGTAAGGTGTAAGCCTCACCTCCTAGAGGTGGGGGTGTAGATGGAGAAGGCTGTAGGGGGGAGGGGAATGAGGGCTGAGGCCCTGACTCCACATATCTAAGATTGGGTATTATAACAAACTTCTAGTTATGTGGAGAATGAACAGGAGGGGTAGAGGTAGTAGCAATGGTGGAAATGGTGGACACGTATGTAGTGGAGGTGGTGGCTAGAGCATGAGTGCAAGGGGGCAAACCATGCTTCCTCGATCAACCCCTGGCTCATCTAAAACTAGATTTTGGTCCTACCATAAATAATCTGTATAACATGTGTATAAATCAATAAATATATGCAACAAACATAACATGCATATAACTATAAATGCAAAGAATTAAACTATAACATCAAAATAAATATGCACAAAATTGAAAACGTAAGAAATATATTAACTAAATGACAGTTGAGGACTATCTTCATCACTCTCAGTTTCAACATAATCGTAAAATTCCTTTTCCTTATCCTTATCCTCATCCTCATCCTTAGGGATGGTCCTCTCTCATTAGAGTGATTCATTGAATATTGCCTCGGGAGTTCAATTATGTCAACTTCCCTTGAGGCGGAGCATAGATTGGAGGGGATGTCAGTATCAACAACCTTGGAAGGACTTGGATTATTAGTTTGGTAAGCTTACTCAAATACTTCTTCAACCTCTACTTTATCCCTTGATTTGTATTTTATTTTCACCTTTCAGGGTGTGGTAGATAATAAACTTGTCTTGCATTTTGGACGATGATAAATATATCAAAATTTTCATATCTTTTAGTTTGGTTAATCTCAATTATTTTGTAGTAATTATGTTTACGTATTCCCCCAAGATGTGTTGGATTATACCATTCACAAGATAATAGCACAATCCTTTTAAGAGGTTTACTAGGGTACTTCAACTCAGGTATTTCATTAACCACTCCAAGTCAGTCACTTGCTCTATCCCTAATATCTTCCCTAGCATAAACCCTAGTGTTGTCAGTTTTTTTCCCCCTTCCCCATTTAGTTGTATGAAACTTACAACTATTTACATAGTACATTGGCCAACTTGTAGCTCTAGATTTCGGACTCCGAGCTAAATTATACAAGCAAGGATTGGTTACACCATTCCTCTTATCATGCACTTAAGTATATAGTTTGGAATATTAGTTGCATAATAATCCAAAAACAAAAACACGAATAGTAAAATAGAATCACTATGTCACATACAAATGATTTGAACCACTCAAAAAATTGTTCAAGAGATTATTGACCATATTGTTGTTCAAGCTACCTGTAAGCATTGAACAAAACATAACAAAGGACACTTTGTCTCAATTTACCATTATATAGGATTTGAGGAATTAGAGAACAAAGAATACAAGAAAATAGTTTATCAATTGCCTTTTGAGTAACTCTACTTCATCACAATTTGGCAACATATGTAAATATGCAAACTTCCATTCACTCCCAGTCAACCATCAGTCTTTGCATCGTCTAGCAGCATGGCTAGGTTAGTTGAATTTTGACAAGGTTGATTCGATTGAGCTTTAACCATTATCATCATTCCGACTAACTTTGGTTCTCCTAGATTGGACATGTAGCTCAAAGGAGTAGGAGCAAAAGTTAGTTGTCTCCTTTGAAATGTATGCTTGACATATTGATTCCTCTACTTTAACTCTATTCTTTACTATTCTTTTGTACCTTCCTCTTTCCCACTTGAATGGGTAGATCCACTTGGACTGGCCCATATGCCGGTGCTTCGTAGGTCAAATGTATAGACAAGTTCTCCATAGAGTCAGAAAAATCTAGGAGGAAAGACCTTTTCTAACTTATAAAGAATAATGGGATTATTCTTCTCCATCACCAAAAGATCATCAACCCTAAGAGTGCATGAACACAAATCTTTGAAATATTTATTCAACTCTGTTAACAACCTCCAAACATGATCAACCAGTTCTCTCAATGTAATAGGTAGTAGACACTCCATAAATACATGACAGTCGTGACTTTTCATGCCAAAAAAATTTCCTTGTGTAACAATCTTATACATAGCCAAGTTTGAGACATAACCACCCGGCATTTTTAACTCTTGCACCCATTTACACATATCTTGTCTCTGCATGGAGGTCAATATATAACTGGCCTTCGGCTTAGACCAACGACCATCTCTTAAAGGTTTTAAATTTAACACAAGGCGTCTATAGTACTTCTTTAAATCCATCCTTACTTTCTTATTATCTTTAATTCGATCACCATTCATCATAGTGTACATAATATTATCAAATACATTCTTATCAATATGCATCACATCTAAACAATAACAGACTAAGTGATCTTTCCAATAAGGTACTTCCTATAAAATAAGTAGTTTGGTCTAATTGTGTTCTACCCCATAGCCAAGCAATCTAATGGACTTCCCAAGTTTTATAATCTTTGGAAGTTGCCTAACCCTGTTCCAAATTTGCTGACGGATAAGTATAACAGGAGCCTCCTCACTTTCTATGGTGTTCTTTCAAAATCCATACCTATTGCACCTATAAGTATGATCCATATCTAAAAAGTTTCTATGATAGTCAAACCAAGAATTCTTTCAACCATACTTCAAAGTGAATGCTTTTATATCCTCGATACATATTGGACATGCCAATTTCTCCTGCATCATCCATCCAAAAAACATCCCGTAAGTTGGAAAATCATTGATGGACTTTGCTTGATTGAGATGTTATAAGTCATAATACTATTACACCATAACTCATTCACTTTATCAATTAAAGGTTGGAGATAGACGTCAATTTTGGTCTTCGGATTATCGGGACCTAGGATTATGCAAGTTAAGAACAAGTAAGGATCTTTCATGCACATTTCATATAGAAGATTGTAAGAAGTAACGAGCACAAGCTAACTAGAATATGATTTACTAAATTGATTGTTAGGTGTAAAACTATCGGCACATGGCCCTAACATAATATTATGGGGATCGCATGCAAAATCATAATAGATTTGATCAAAATGTTGCCAAGCTTCACCATGAAAAGGATGTGTCATTACACCATTACCTCTTCGATTCTCAAAGTGCCATCTCATATAAGGTGCTAAACTCATTAATGCATACTACCTTTTAAGTCTAAGAATTAGGGGTAGATATTGCATTCTTTTATGCGAAACATCCCTATACATTACACTTCCCCCTCTCTTTGGCTTAAATCTAAGCTCTTCATAGAATTTACAATGAGTTAGGGCAACATAATCTTTGTAATAAAGCATGCACTCATTCAAATAGAAATCAATTTTCACTTCATTCGACCCAAGCTTAGAAATTAACCTTTTGGCCTGGTAAAAGTCCTTTAGGATAGTTTCTAGTTGTGGACTAATCTCATTTACTAATGAAGCCCACTTATTAAAGGAATTTTGGTTTTGGTTTGCCTCTGACTTATTACTTAACATTCTTACCACTAGAGACAACTGGAAATGCACACACCTTCCCATAAAAGGCTTATTCACTGCCTCTAACAAACTATAAAATTTCTCATCATCTAGATTAGGAACCTCTTCTGAAGGTTCGAAATATATTCCAAACTCATGGCTAGCAGCATAAAAAATCATCCCCTGATAATGGCTAAGGTTATTTTCCTAAGTCACATTACCACCCTTTTTGTTACCTACATAGACCCCAATCGAACTACTTCCAACATAACCCACACTGAATTGATTCTTTGGTGGTAGGACTTCCCCATGTTCAGTCCAAACCCAGTAATCAAGCTTAAACACATCCTTGTACATGTGATGTCTAATGGACTCTATATCTAAAAATCTCCTACATTTACATTTACGAGAAGGACACCTAACTGTCCCTTCATGTGTAAACTACTTTGTTCGAACATAAGCCGTTATGAATTCTTCAACCTCCTCATAAAATTCTAGTTTTATCCCTTCCACCATGGGTGCAATCTATCATGCATCCATACTCAATTTGGAGCAAACATTTTGTATCTCAACAGTATCACACACCTATATAGCAATGCAATTACTTATCAATCAAAAAATTGGGCAGAGTCTCCCCATAAATTAGGAGTCTCCACTAATTCTTCTTACAATAATTTTGTAGTCCACAACAATATTTTAATGCAAACTTCCAATATTTATTTAATTCAACCAATATTTTTAAATAATGTTAAAAAAGATTTAGGCAGAGTCTCCCCTTAAATTAAGAGCCTCCACAAAAATTAATTCGTCAATTAAATACAAATAACAAATACTTATTTCATTACAATAATTATTTAATTCAAATAATATTCTAAATGATCAACAAAATTTGGGCAGAGTCTCCCCTTAATTTAAGAGCCTCAACAGAAATTATTTCATCAGTCAAACACAAATAACAAACACATGCAATCATATAAAATTTAATCCTAATAACTGTTCTAGAGCGTATCCCCTTACTTCACATCATGCAGGCACACAACACCATAGCACACAATTCAAATAATGGAAAGGAGGTCTAAGTCTTCCCCAAGTCATGCAATCCCATCCTCTTGCTTCCATCCTACAACTCTATCCTATAAATTTTAAGTCTCTAATATTTCAAAAAGCATAAATTTAAATAAATGGTACATATACCTAATGCTTCCCAACTTACTCTAATCAATCAATGCACCAAGCACCAAATGCTCTAAGTGCTTTAAACAAGATCTTTAATAATCAACACAATGACATAAGTTAGTTAACTAACTTAGAAACTAAAACTTTAAGCAAAGAGATGGAACAAAAAAAATAGGCTAAGTAAAAAAACTAAACTGATTAAAATACTTAATGACATACCATACACACAATGGCGATCTCTGCTAGTGAAATAGAAGCTCCAACAACACTCAAATAGCCAATGGTCAAGTAGGAGACAAGAGAGAGAGAGAGAGAGAGAGAGAGAGAGAGAGAGAGAGAGAGAGGGAGAAGGAGAGGGAGGTGGTTCGATGAGGAAGAAGAAAGGTGTCTTGCGTTTTAACATTTTGGTTTAATATTACTAACAGATTTTTTGTCAGTAATGATTTAATGAAATAAATCGTTTCATTAATCACATTTTACTGATGGATTTTCTATCGGTAAATAGATAATGAAATGAACGTTTCATTAATCAATCATTACTAATGGAAATTCCATTGGTAATATGTGAACCAAATAGTCTCTAGCGGTAACCCCGAAATTTCAAATACTAGCGAACTTTTCATCTGTAATATTTAAAAAAGAAATTCTAAAAAAAATTAAAAATATAGAATATTTATTTTATTTTAATTACTGATAGATTTTCCGTCGGTAGCATATTAAGTTTTTAAATGAAAATAAAAAAGAAAATATAATTACTTACCAAAGGTTTTTCCGTTGGTAATTTACTTTATTTGTGGACAAAATTATTATTGGTAAATTATTACATTTAAATAAAATTAAAATTAAAATGTATAATGTTACCGATGGACGAATGGCGCCAACATTTATCGACGGAATACAAAACCATCGATGAAGTTCAACATCAATATTTTTTTTTAATTTTATTCCGACGGATTATTGCTGTTGATAAAATCTGTCAGTTTTCAACGAATTTCTAGTAGTGCACATATATGCCACTTAACACAGTTTATGTCACATCAACATTTTTTGTTAGTTATGTGATGGACAAATGATCATAGGGGCCAAATTCAAAATAATTTGTAATATAAGGGACCAAATTAAAATAAATTAAAGATAAGAGACCACAGTAAAAAAAATAAAGATAAGGACCAAAAAGCTTTTTTTTGCCCTAAGTAAACCTTTCTATAGTTTGAAAGATTTTTAAAATAAATAAATTACAATAACACATTATCATGTATCTTTCGAAAAACCTTAGTTATTTTTATGAAAGTTTAGAATTTCTTCTAATATGGAGGATATTTTAAGATTTAAAATAGAGTCAAATATATACACTTTCAAACAATTATATACACTTATATATATATATAGCTTTTGAAGTAATTATTGTAATAGTCCAATACTCTTAAATTACGTGATAACATATGATTAGATGACTATGTAAATTGATTTTTTTCACATATATGAATATTAAAGTCTTTAAAATAACTTACTAAAGAGAATAAAACTTATTACGTGGAGAGTAAATTACACTCTCCTATTTGTGTTTGGAAAAAAATCTTAGGTAAGAGATGGTGACAGAGAATGTTGTGTTCTTTGTAAGAGCACAAATTGAAACGGTGGTAGAAGACAAACCCCCAGATGGAGGGGGTTGGATATTCTCTATTTCTTTTCATGACAAAGCCACAGGAACAAATATCCCCATACCTCCACCTTTGGAGAATCTTGATCTTTTGTAGGAAGAGTTAGCTAGTTTGGAGTTTATCGATAGTAATAGGCTACGTCTAATGGTGTATTTGGATGCAAAGGTCAAAGAGGAGTTGTGTCTACCATGGAAGGACACCCTAGTAGTCAAGCTCTTAGGGAAATAATTAGGGTATCCAACCCTAAGAGATTGTTTGAAAGCTACCTAGAGGTTGAGTAGTGGCTTTGAGATGGTTGACATAGGTCCTAATTTCTTCTTCATGAAGTGTGATCTTAAGGAGAACCGTTGCAAAATTATGGAAGAAGAGCTTAGGTAATCTTTGATCACTATTTAGCAGTTCAAAGTTGGTAACCGGATTTTATCTCATTAGAGGCTAAGGTTCAGAAAATGCTTGTCTAGATTAGGTTTCCTGAGCCAAATATGCTTTACTTCGATCAAAGTGTCCTTAAACTCTTGGTTGCTGGCATAAGACAACCTGTCAAGGTGGATTATACCACAAAGAAACTTCCCTAGAAGGAAGTTTGCAAGAGTCTATGTTAAGATTGATCTCACTTAACTAGTTGTGAGGAAGGTTAGTCTTAAAGGGCATTGGTATAACATTGAATATTAGAGCTTACACTTGATCTGCTCAAAGTGTGGTTGTTATGGACACCTTTCTAGGGATTGCTCAATTAGTGCTATGGGGAAGGATGCCAGGGACATGCATGGTAAGAAGAAGGAGGGGACGGCAAAGGTTTCTAGTGATCGAGTGGCGGCTCCTAACATGCAACATTCTAATAGGGTTGTGAACCCTAATCTAAAGAATAGTGCACAAAATTTGGATAGTAAGGGCTATCAGAATCTTGCAGTTAATATAAATACTTTAGTTTCTAATCTCCATGGGGATTAGTTTGTTGTCAAATGTAAAAAGAGGAACAACAAATTGAGATTCAAGGGATTCGCTGGTCCATACAATCAGGTAGGGGCGATACTAAGCGATTTGTGCAAGATGTGCAACCATCTATGAAAGAGTCATCTTTGCACCATGCAACTCATCCCCAATGCACGTGAGGGTGATATGCATTTCATAAGCTAGCACAGTGACAAATCCAGCCTACCAAGGAAGTGGGTCAGAAAGAAAAGATTGAGGAAGGAAGCCTTTTTATTTCCCTATCAAATATGGGCTCAAAAGGGAAAGGGGAAGCCTATGTTTGGTGTGTTATAACTCCAGGTCCATTCTTCATCCAAGCAACAAATGTTACGTTGAATCAAGCCCAATAGGATGAACATGTAACTATGGCACCTAAGGAAGGAAAAGTAGGAGAGATAGTTTGCGATGTGAGCATGCATGATAGTGAGTGTATGTCACGAGATGTTGTCAAGGAGACTCAGTTTGTAGAGGATGATGCCTCTACTCCACCTGGCCAAAGTTGAGGCCATGCAGTGTAGTTTGCTACCTTTATCATTTTTTTTTAATGATTTAGTTCTAAGATTTATCCATTTTCTCCTAGAATATCAAGGGGGCTTACAGTAAAGTTGTAAAGAATCAATTGAAAGAATTGATTAGGAGGTGCAAACTTAGTACATGTTTCATTTATGAAACACATGTCCCTTCTAGTAGAGTGGCAAAGTTTTGGAAAACTCAATGGTTTACTCTAGTTGCAATTAAGGAAGCGCATGGTTGTGTAGGGGGTATTTGGATTCTTGCAGCCGAAACTAGTTACAATTCTCTATGCTAGATCACTTTTCTCAGGTAGTCACTATTTATGCATGGGCTCATTCAACGATTTATGCAAGTCCAATTTTAGCATTATGTTCATTTCTTTGGTAGCATCTTGGGATGCTACATAATCAAATTGATATCCCCTAGGCTTTAGTTGGTGACTTTAATGAGATATCTAGGCTTGCTAAGGTGCATAGGGGTTCTTTTTCCTTCGATTATGCTGAGGCATTCTAGCAAATGTTGGAGGATTGTCGTCTTGTTGATCTTGGGAGTGTTAGCTCGATGTTTACTTGTTTCGAAGCACTATGAATGGTACGAGAATTTGCAACAGGTTAGATAAAGGCATGAGGGATTATGATTGGTGTTTGGCTTTTCTCGAGGTGGTTGTCTATACTCTTGATCAAATATACTTAAACCATCATCCATTGCTATTGCGTTGCGGTAGTCCTCCTCTTTATAGTGGTGTTAGGTTGTTCAGGTTTCAAGCAACCTAGAATGACTATCCTTATTATCCGGCTGTGGTTAGGAATGCTTGGCAAACTGTTAACATTTTTGTCAATAGCAAGTTGAGTAAGGTTAGGGAGCAATCTTTGATCTTTAACAAGGAAGTGTTTAGCAACATTTCTTGGCAGAAGTGGTTACTGGAGTCTCGCATTAGAGGTGTACAACGGGAGCAAAATTCAGTTCCTAGTTATGATATGTTGAGACTGGACAAGCAACTTAAACATGAGTGCTTATGAATTTTGCATAGAGAAGAGTTGTTGTGGTTCCAGAAATCCCAAAAGAACTAGGTAAACTTTAGGGGTAAAAACATTCATTTCTGTTATACCCAGACTGTAACATCCTCAATTTCATGTCGTGCTAAATTACCTCAGTAATCTTGAGTAATTAGGCACTTAATGAGAAATTATGGGATTAAAGCTTAATTAAGGGGTTGACTCGGATGAGAAGAGTCAAGAGAATGCTTAATCAAGATTAGATAATCTCTAATTAAGCGAGTCAGAGCCTTTATAGCTTAATTAAGCACTAATCGCTCTTAATTAGCTTACTCGAGTTTAATTAAGGTTAATTAAGCTTAATCACAAGATTAAATTTTATTAATCGTGTTCTTGTGTGTTAATCACTAATCCTTGCTTAATCACCTTAATTAAATTGTATGAATGCTTAATCACATGATTAAATTCAAATTTAATCAACTAGACAATAAAATAGAGAGTGATGTCATTAAAGCATAAAGCATTAGACAAGACTACTTTATGTAAGAGTTTGACCATGCTTTGTCTCCCCATCATCCCATTTGTCCCCTTAATCACTAATTAACACAAGATGACACAAAATTAAGCAAAATATCTCACTCTCCTCCCTTTAATGAAGATGCCACTTTCTCTCTCTCCCTCCCTCATCTATTTTCATTTTCACTCATCCTATTCTCTTTCTTCAAGCCAAATTCTCCAACTTCTCTCTAAAACTCTCTTCATCTTCTTCATCTTCTTCTTCCTTTCTCCACCACCACCACCCTAAACCACTCACTTAGCCCTTCAAAGACCTCATCTTTGGGTCTTTGGAGACAAGATCAAAACACTACAACCTCCATTTTCACAAGATCTCAAGAGCTTCTCCTTCCTTCTTGCAAACTGCCACCATCATCATCAAGAGGAGCTATCATCTTCTTCTTCCTCCTTTCTTGTTTTTGCGCCATCTTCAAAAAAGGTAGTGATCTTCATCTTTTTCATTTTGTTTACTTAAGAAAGCTTGGAGCTTGGTTCTTTCATGACCAAGATTTCTAAATGAAAGCTTGAGAAGATCCTTCATGCTCTTCAAGAGCCAAAGTTTTCATTTTTAGAAAAATATGTTCTTAATGTTCTTCATGTGTTCTTAAGTTTCCTCTTTTGGAAAAATATGTTCTTGATGTTCTTTGGAAAAATATGTTCTTGATGTTCTTCATGTGTTCTTAAGTTTCCTCTTTTAGAAAAATATGTTCTTGTTGATATCTTGCTTAAAGTTGTTCCTTTCTTTTTATGATGATTTAATGATTAGAAAAGCTTCACCTTTTTATGTTTTCATGATTTGATAAGACTATGAACATTCTAAAAGCTTTAAACTTCAAAAAGTTTGCTTCTTGATGCACAAAAAGTGGCGCAAGTTTTAGTGCCGTCATAAAGTCTTCTTTTGTTTTATTTTGAAGACAAAGATATAAGAAAGGGTCTAAGCTTTTTAGAATAACAAGCCTTTTTGAGTTATAAAATGATATCTTGTTACTTTATGTCTTAAAAATCAAACCTTAAAGAAAAGACCTTTCATAAAGTTTCAAACTTTAATCAAGAATGAAACCTTTAAGTCATGCAAGTGTTGTTTTGTAACATTTAATTCATAAAGTTTAGAATTTGAACCAAAACAATGCAAAAAGGTGTTAACTTTTATAGAGAACAAGACTTTTTATTCAAAAAGCTAGTGACTTATATCATTATTTCATAAAGATCTAATCTTAAAATAAGAACTTACTGTCAAAGGCACTTACTTTCATAAAGAATAAAACTTTATGACTACTCTATAAAGAATGATAACTTTAATAATGTTTAAGGTAAAACCTTGGTATGTTATTAGTAAAAGTTTAAAACTTTGTAACTTGAATAAGTTAAAAGTCACCCTTGGTGATTAGTGAACATTGGTGTTGTTAGGTTCATGATGTGGTTATGTGTTGTCATGACCCAAGGATTAGAGGGATCTCGAACTCCTTGGGAACAGAAGTATGATTAGGGCCTCTGAGCATACCATGAACCTAGGAATCACTAAGTGCACTATCCCAAGGAAAGGAAACAATCACATGATTTAATTAATTTGAACAAGTGTTTCATAAGACATGTACTTAAGTAAAGAATACTTTCATATGAGCACTAAGTAACTAAAAGACCACAAACTCATATCCTAACTATGTGATTCTCTCATGGGTAACTACGAGAAATTATACGATGATTCATAATATTCTTTGCAAAGAAAAACACAACTATAAACCCCTTTAGGATATAAATGGGTGATACCATTCGGCATGATAAATGATGAGTTTGATTGAGCTTTATCTCATGGTTGAATGATGAGTGTGATGATATGATATAGATATGATGAACTGTTAGTTGAAAGTTTATGATTGGCATTTTGGGGAAGCTCCGGTCTAGCCGTTATGTTGCCAAATTTCCATCAAAATTATGGACTTAGTCATATCATTGCATGTGTCTAGTCAAAGAAGTATCATGCATGTAAAGTATAATGATAAGCAAAGAATTAATGGGACATGACCCTTCAATCACTTCGATAAGGGAAGTGAGAGACGGCGATCCACAAAGACTCAAGGAACCTCTATGAGGGAGGCAAGGGTGACATGGAGGACCCTCCAACTTAGAGGTAACCAATATCGGCTTAGTCTGATTTGGTTAGTACTGCATGACGATGGTCACGGAATGAGCTCATGTCCAAAAGCAGTCTATTTCAAAGGAAAGTAAAGAATGTTAAGCACGTGCTAAAAATGAAAGTAAAGTCAAAAGTATAACCATGGTTAAGTCTATGATGATGCATGTCCTTGCATGTACTTATGTTGTCCATTTGCATTATGAATGTTTATTCTATGTTTCAGTATGTATGTTAGATTATGATGGTGTAGTTATGATGTTAAGTTTAAAAGCAACCCGCTTCGGGGTTTCATTTTTCAAAACCATTAAAATTGAACTTATATCTATCCATTGCTTTAATAATTAAACCCGAAGTGGCTGGGATGATGATGATGACACTGTGTTTGTCTAGTCACGATCCTACTGAGAAATTTAGTATTTCTCACTCCTACGTTTCCGTGTCGTCTTCAGATGGAGTTGATAGCATCAGTGGTAGCACTACTGACGATAGCTAACTGGATAAGATGAGGAGCTGCCATGTTTCTTCACCTAGCTAAGGAGGATCGAGAGAGTAGCATAGTATTTTCATTTTCTTAAGAGCCCTAGATGGGCAGTTTATGTGTAATTAAGAGCATGTAGGAAGTCATGCTACTTAATTTGACCTATTACATATGTGATATGTACTAAGTGTAATGATGACCCTTGATTATCTCTTATTGCATTCTTGGCTTAAGGTATTGTGTTATGTCGTTTCCATTTTGTCATATGTCTTATTAGTAACTCAGCGATATAAAGAACAAAGTTCACACGTATGCGAGTAAGTAAGCGTGTAAAGGCTCAGTTTTCAAGCATAAAGGTTTTACAAAAAAATTTACATGCTATTTTCGTATATTATGCTAATTTCAAAGCTAAGAACTTCCGCTAGTTAAGAGTAACAACTAGTAATGCCATAAAATGATTTAAGCATAGTATGGTATTATTAGGGTGTTACGCAGACTATTGTGCGACAAAGGAGAGGTAAGATTTTGGGTCTCTACATTGATGATCATTGGTGTATTGAGGATGTTGTTCTTAAAAGAGAAGCTTTGACATATTTGAAAAATCTCTTTTGCACCATTGACCCTTATTTCCCATATAGCCTTTCTCTTAGCTATGTTCCTAAGTTGAACACTGAGGCTTACATCAATCTCGCAAAGGAGGTCACCAAGAAGGAAGTTTATGCGGCTTTAATGGCTATGGATTCCTTTAAGGCCCTATCAGGATGGTTTTCAAGTAGTGTTCTTTAAATCTTATTGGTAGACTGTAGGGGATGACGTTTGGGCTATGTTCAAGGAAGCATTTAAGATTGGTCAAGTTGATCCCTATCTTGCTGAGACTTTAGTGGTTCTAATTTTGAAGATCAAGCCTCCTTCCCGATTTAAGGACTTGAGACCCATCAACTTGTGCAATATGGTGATTAAAATCGTGACTAAGGTCTTGCTTAATATAGTTCATCCTTTCTTGACTAATATTGTAGGTCCTTTTTAGCTTTATTCCAAGGCATGGAACCTTAGAGAATACAATCATTGCCTAGGAAATGATTCACTTTATTCAGAAAGCTAAAGGTAAAAATGGTTTGCTCATGTTCAAAATCAATCTTGAGAAAGCCTATGATAAAGTTAATTGGGATTTTTTGCGAACTACTTTGGATCATTTTAGTTTTCCTTTAGCTCTTGTTGACCTCATCAAGAACTCTATTTCAGCTTCCTCTTTTTCCTTGTTTTGAATTGAGAGTTGTCTTCATAATTTCAGCCCTACTAGAGGTCTTAATCAAGGTGATCCTTTCTTTCTCTACCTTTTTGTTCTTTACATGGAGAAGCTAGCACTTTTAATTATGTTGAAGGTGAATGAGGGCTCTTGGCTTCTAGTTAAGGTCTCACGCCATGGCCTGGCTATTTCTCATCTATTCTTTGTGGATGACTGTCTCCTGTTTGTCAAGGGAAAAGTTTCTCAGGTGTAGCTTCTAAATGATATTCTTGGTCATTTTTGTCGAGTTTTTGGCCTCAAGGTAAATTTTGAAAACTATAAATATATGGCTTCCAAGATTGTTCTGAGAGCAAAGTGTTAGAGATTTTATGGTGTGGCCTCCATTCCTCATACTACCAACATGGGGAAATATTGGGCTTTCCTTTAATTCATGGTAGACTCTCCAAAGTCAACTTTTAATTTATTGTTGATAAAGTGCAATCAAGATTGGATGGGTGGAAAGGTAGGCTCCTGAACAAACTGGGCCTCCTTACTCTTGCAAATTTGGTGCTCTTGGCTACTCCGGCTTATGTCATGCAAAATTATTGGCTCCTAAGAGGCATTTATGATATTATTGATGCCACAGTTCAAGGTTTCCTGTGGAAAGGTAAGAGTAACAACAATCAAAGTTGGCATCATGTAAAGTAGGAGATAATGTCTCATTCTTAGAAACATGGAGGCTTGTGGGTCTGCCATTCTAGACTCCAGAACACATCCTTGTCGTGTAAGTTAGCCTGGACAATTATCTCTAACCCTAACAAGCTATGGCTCCAATTACTCTCAGTGAAATATCTTAATGGCAAGTCAATCTCGCATGTTAAGAAATGGACCACGGATTGTAACATCCCAAATTTCATATAACTAGCACTATTGAATAATTAAATTTTTAGACATATTATAGATATATATGTAGGTTATAAGGGAATGTTAATTATAGGATCAAACAAATTCAAGTCTTCTCTATAGAAGAAAATGGCAATGTTTGGTTCGCCAAAGAAAATTTGCCTTGCTAGTAGGAGCTCAGGATGTAAGAACCAAATTGGTAGGGATCTATACTATAGGATAACATGAGTACTAGTTAAAAACCTAGAATATGTAGCTAGAAACTAACCACCTAAGTCATCTTGGTTGGCCAAATCATGGCCACACAAAGAGGAAATTCAACAAAATTTAAAACCCTTTTTAGAATCCATTAATGACGAGCAAGTCACCAACTTGTGAAGCAAGAAGCCCTAAATTTTCCCATTCTCTCCTTCAAAATTTGTGCAGCCCCTCTCCCTATTCTCTCCATCTTCATTTTCTTTTCTAACCTATTCATACACACCCAAAACTCCCACATCTTGCTCCCTCTTACTCAAATCTTCGATTCTTTCCTTGTGTATCCTCAATAAAACTCAAGATAAGCTTATAAACTCCCTTTCTTTGAATTATTTAACTTTAGCCACCAAGAGGAAAGAGAGGATTCATCATCTATTTAGAGCTCTAATGAGGAAGAACCACTAAGAAAAACTCAAATTTAGAAGCTACAAGTTGGATTTGAGGTAGGATTTCTTAGATTAATGGATTTCTATAGATTATATGGTTGTTAGGGTTTCTTAAGTCATCCTTCCTTTGATGATATCTAATGTTAATATGACTTGTTTTGAGTGATTTAAGGAAGGAATCATTGGTTTAGATTGATGATTTGATCAAAAGACCAAAAGAGAACACAAATAGAAATGCTAAGAGAAAGTCCTTAGGTAACCATCTGTGTAGAAAATAGTATTTCTCCACCCATAAGTATCAAATTCTAGTGAAACAAATTTTAGATAAAACTAGACTTCTAGAGATTTTGAATCATGTAAATTATAGGTCCATTATATTTAAAATAAGAGAGTTATAATTTTTAGAAGTATGGCATTAAAATCCACACACTGTCTTGACCAATGTGTGTTGATGAGGGCCTAACTCGCCCTATATAATTTCAAATTTAGTCCAGCTAATTTTTTTAGAAAGCTAACACATATATAATCGTTGCATAAAAATTTTAGCCTTACATCTCAAGCACGTTGCTCCCAATAATTCACTAAATTTGACCTATTCTCTGTTTAAGTTAAAACAGGGCAGCCTAATTGAGGAGCTCATAACATGAGCTTTACTTACTCAATTTGGAGAAAAATTCTTAGGATTAAAAGATAATCCAATTAGCTACAATATGATGTAAAATTCGGACAAAAATGATAAAATATGGAATTTTAGTGATTTTCTAAATTTAGGTGCTTGAGTCTAACATGAAACAGGGCAGTCTTGAGTAAAACTTTAACAACTTAAATTATACACTTCAAAACTTAGTTGGACTAACGAGATTGAAAATTAGACTAATAAGGCTACAATATATTAAATTTTCAAATTAAAATGAGTTACAATGAAATTCTAGTGCAATTTATAAAATAGGGCAGATTTAAGGGAAGTTACGATAACTTGATAGTTTTCAAGAGTTAGGAGCCCCATAAGCCATAAAAAGCGAATGGCTGAGCTATTGCTACAATTATTTATTATATTGATGTGATTTTGGTATATGAATATATTGCTTCTATTTATTGTGACTGGTTGGCTGGACTGATAATGTCTGTCTATGGAATGTTTCCTGTTTCAGTTGTTATGCTGCTGGATTTTCGGTAGAATTATATGAATCATACACCATGAG
The DNA here is from genome assembly GCA_031439585.1 of Pterocarpus macrocarpus. NCBI lineage: Eukaryota > Viridiplantae > Streptophyta > Magnoliopsida > Fabales > Fabaceae > Pterocarpus > Pterocarpus macrocarpus. The sequence continues at coordinate 54,668,601 of CM062514.1, forward strand.
CATAAATTCCTCAAGCATATTCATTCATGAAAGTGTGTTCTAAGACATAATTAAGATTCCATATTACTTGGGCCAGCCTCTTAATAGATTTAAGGGGAATAAAGTTGGTGGAAGAGTCGAGAAAAGTAAACTTGACAATCTTGTGTAGGAATGAGCTCGGTCTTGAAAAACAAGCTATTACCCAGAGGTGAGAGAGGCTATTCACCTCTAAGGGACCAAGTGAAGGAAGATAAGAGAGGCTGCACTTTGAGAATGGCAATATGTAACGCTCAAGTACAGACCCATGTAGACATTCTAAGGACGACAATACATAATGCTTTGGTGTGTTAAGTAAAGAAAGCTAAAGAAAGACAAGTGCACTTGCATGTTTACATGATGTGCATTTACATATGCATAAGCTATATTCTTTTTATTTCTGTCATAAAACTACTCTCTTAATTGTCAAGTGTGTGGATAAAAATCAACCTGCTTTAGAAGGATAATATTTGAAGTTTATAAAATTGAAATTTATAATTTACATGGCATGATCACTTTTTCATAATAGACCGAAGCAGTTGGAGATAATGATGATAACACTGTGTGTGGTAGTATAAGAAATCCTATTGAGAATTTATAATTCTCACCCTTATGTATGTTCCCATGTTATCTCCAGATAACTCGAGATAGTGAACATGATTTTCTTGGACGGAGTTGAATGAGATTAGAGGACGGCTAAAGGTCATTGTCAGACAAGGTCCATAAATGTACTAGTAACAACTCCTGAGTATAGTACCATAACTTAAGCATGGTATTGTGCTTGGGAGGGTGTTACATAGATTCTGTGGTTTGGCTCTCTATCTTGAAGGCTGTTGAGGAGCTCGAGGAGGGCTTTTGGTTTCAGGTGGGAAGTGGGAAATTCTCTCTTTGGTACGATAAATGGGTAGGTGAGGGGCCATTATGCAATCTGGTTCCCTATGTGCACATATCGGATATTGAGCTCAAAGTAAAAGACATGTTTTTTATAATGAGTGGCATTTTGACTTGCTAACCGCTCCTATGCCTGATGATGTGCAACACTTGATTTCTTGAGTTCCAATGGTTAAGCTGTGCTTTAATGATCTAATATGCATATGTTTCAGGGATTTATTTGATTAAATCTGGTTATACTTGGTTTCTGCAACCTGAACTTGCTTCGTTACCTACTTATTATTAGGTCTAGCATGTGAAACTCAAAGTTTCATAGAAGATCAAATTTCTGTTGTGGTTGATATCTCATAATTCTTTACCTACAAATGAGATGAGAAATGCAACCTTTTTTGTTATTATTGCCCTGATGATGTTGAAACGGCTCTCCACTATTTATAGGAGTAGTTTCTAGCATAGCAAGTTTGGGCCAAGTTGGGATTTCTCCATATCTTGGATTGGTTTCTCTTGCTTACTCATGGTCATAATGGCAATCTCTTCATTATGGCTATCCGGTGGATTTGGAAGTTTTAGGGGGCTATAGTGCTTAGTGGTGAAGACTAGAATTTGTGTGAGGTTTTATAGAGAGTTGCTAACCTTCATCGTGATATACTTTTTGTGTTCGGATCCGCTACCCCTAGTATTTGAGAGCCTCGCACGGTTGGTTTGAGGACAGTAAGTATGGTGGCCTCATCCATGATAATGTAGGAAACTGGTATGTGGGCTTCTTTGGCACGCTTGGTGACACCATAATTCTCTATGCAGAGTTGGTAGCGATCAAGATTGGACTTTAACTTGCATAGGGTAGATGCATCAAGAAGTTGGCCTGTCATTCAAATTCTCTTACTGTAGTAAACTTATTGTTATATGAATTGGAGATTTATCACAGGTATGCCAGTTTAGTAGTTGATATTCAAGCCTTGCTACACAAGGAGTGGGTTGTAATGGTTAAGCACACCCTCAAGGAAGGTAACTCATGTGCTAATTAGTTGGCAAAGGATGGTGTGCGAGACGATGCTACATTCAAGCTTTAGGCAACACCCCCACCAGCATTCTTCACTTATTTGCTGGGTGATTCATTGAGCATCTCTTTTGTTAGGTTGTAATTGTGTTTTCATTTTTCTGATGTACTGAAAAAAAAAATTACACTCTCCTCCCCTAAGAGATGCCTTTATTACACAGCCTTCCCCTCTATTTTCAAAATATACACTCTTTTCCCTTTAAAGATGAAAATTTGCTACACTTTGATCCATTTTTATGTTTTCTAGTAAATATTTTTCCCTTATATTTACTACTTTATTGTTTTGGACCAACCTTTTATTATTGAAATCTTTTTTTACAAAGTTAAAAATAGGTATAACAAAACAAAGTAAAAATTATGTGGCTGACACTAGCATAAAAATAGTAACATGTGTATGTACATTATATTATTTTGTGAAAAATTTTAAATATTGTTATATTAAGCAAACAAATTATAATAATAATAATAATAGTGATAATTATTTTTGAAAAGAAAGAAATGCATACTATTTCAAATTTTTTCAATATATTTAGACTATAATATGTGATAATTATTTATAAATGTTAATAAAATATTTTTCGTATTAATTTATTGAAATGTTAATAAAATGTATATTTTATATTAAATTTTACATTTTTTAAAATTATTAATAATTTTGATAAATATAATGGCATGAACATTAACATATCAATTTTCAAGAATTTAAAAAAGAAATAATTTTAATAATATTAAATAATAAATTATGAAATAATAATAAATATTTAAAAAATATATTTATGCTAATTAATAAAATTGTCATGACCCAACCTGTCCGTGATCAACGCATAAGGAGTTCGAGGCTCCTTAGCAAGCCTAATTGAAATTCTATAGGAAAACGGATAAAGTCTCCCTTAAAATCTGGACCTTCAGTAAAATCCTAGCTCGACCTGATTTCACATAAATCATCATCTAAATAGCATAGTATATATATAAATACTTTGGCACATACATGCATCCTATTCTAAGTTTAATATACATGCAACTTTATAACTAAAACAAAATATGGGGCAGTACTTAGTTTTTCTACTCATAACCCTATATAGGCGGGATCCTGCTTGGTATTCAAAGGAGTTCTAATCCAACACACAAAAGAAGGCCCACACTTAAGTGGCTGGCTCACCAAAAGTGTACAAGTGTCGCTTAAGAGATTGGTGTAACATCCTCCTCTGTACAACACTATGCTTAAGTCATAGTACCACACTCTGGAGTTGTTACTGTTACCTGAGCGGACCTTATCTGAGAGCAACTTCAGCCGTCTTTGAAAACTTCTCGAACTATCTGGAGATAACATAGAAGCAGGAGTGAGAATTTTAAATTCTCAATAGGATTCTCTAAGAAATTACATACCGTGTCATCGTTATTATCTCCAACTGCTTCGATTTATTATGAAAAAGGTGGACATGTTATATAAATTGTTTAATTTTATAGTTCGAAGCAGAGTCCATTTTATTCATACACTTGTCATTTGGTTGAGCCAATACGAAATAAATTCATGAATTATACTATGAATAATAACTGAAACGTATTCAAATATAATACCACTAATATACTGAAAACATAAAATCTGTACATGCCTTTACTTGTACTTGAATTTATACAGATACATATAATTTTTTTTCTTCCTTTATCTTCCTTTACTTATTGTTCATATTCCAGAGTACGATCGCCATGTCATACTTTGTAGGGGTGTAATCACCATATCGCATTCCTTAGGAATAAGTTCATCTTGCCACGTCCCAGAGTATGATCGCCATGTCATACTCTATTAGGGTGTGATTGCCATGTCACATCCCTTAGGGTGTGGGATCATTATGCCACATTCCAGAGTATGATCGCCATGTCATACCCCATTAAAGCGTGATCGTCATCTCACGTTCTTTTGGAACATGGACTCATCATCATATCTTTCGTCATAGAATCTTTATTATAGCTTTCATCGTAATCATGAATGCATATGTATCAAAGTGTATTTCATAACCTATGCATAGGCTTTGCTGAAATTTCGGCAGCATGACGGATCAAATTCGCTTCCTCGTGAATAGTACCAGTACTCAAAAACCAATTTTACAAAAAAATCATAACACTTCATTCACAATTCAATCATCAATTTCATGGGAACAATTGTTGCATTTAGAACATAGTTACTGCCTTAGCACTTTCATTCAACCCAATTTTTGTAAATCAGGCCACAATTTCTATTTAACTCATCTGGACCTAAATTTTGGATATGTTAGAGTATTATGTGTTTTTCTAATCTCTTTGGTCCCATCTAATTTTGATAAATCTAGCTCAAGTTATTTAAGTTTTATCTCGACTTGCCCTGTAGCTGGCCAAAATTATGCACTTAAAATTAAAAATCCACTAAAAATTGAAAACTAGTTCAAACCATACGAAATTGGTATCATATTAAAGCTAATAGGACAATCTTTCATTTGCAATAAGTTCCATTTCAATTGCTCTAGTAGAGATTGAGTTATAAGCCTTGACGTTTGACTTTTCTAAACTGCCCTGTTTTGGTCCGATTTGGACATAGGGCATATTCCTCGAACCACTGGGAGAAAACAGGACTGTATTTAATTCTAAAATTTTTATGGAATATTCTCCTACATGTAAGCTTTTTAAAAAAGCTGATCTCATTTAATTCCAAGTTGTATAGGGCAAGTTTTGCCCTGAAAAACCTAGTGTAACGTACGATTTCCGACTTCCGATCTCATTTAATGTTGAAATTTCCGATTTCCGAGTTTGTCTTATAAATTCCGACTTCCGACCTTAGTCATAGTTTCAAATTCCGACTTCGTTTCCAAGGCTTAGAGTAGGCTGCATTTAGATTTAGGCCTTGTGTAGCGTGTAAAATTTAGGCCTTAATCGGTATGAATTCCGATTTCGATTTCATTTCAAGTGGTGATGTTTCCAATTCCGATCTTAAGATTTCGACTTAACACTAAGTCAAGCGTCGATTTTATCTCGACCGAAATGGACGAGATCAGTTTTGAACTTGTCTCCGGTCAAAGTCAAATTTTCACGAGTTCAGATCTAAAGTTTAATACCAAGAGCTCTCATTTCTCTATCCTCCAGAGTTACGAGATCGGTCCTACACTTCACGACTTGAGCTTTAAGTGTTTGGCTTGTCAGAAGCTTTCTTTCAGAGTTTGAAATAAGCTGGATACATTTCCCAGGTTCGACTTCATATCCGGGATGTTCACAAGTTCGACTTTAGAGGAAATGCTGAGTTAGATTTCATCTTTAAATATCTGGAAACTAGTCCCACTTTGGCGACCTGGAGAGCAATTCTACCACACAAATAAGGCACGTGAAAAGCAGGTTGTTTGAAACTCGGCCTTATGTTTTGAGGCCAATCAAAACTTTCAAGTTAGCTACTCATGCTATATATAACATGCTCTCCTCCTCTCTTCAGACTCTTCTCTCCTGTGTTGCATACTTCACTCAAGCTCCCTCTTTTCTTTTCATCACTCACCTAACTCCATCACACTTTGAAATTCTACCAAGTTGCTGCTACAAACTTAAACCAAAATCATTCATAGTAAGAGGTAGAGGTTCTAAATTCTTACTTGACTTTTTGATTCTTGAAGGATTGATGGTGGTCCAATTTCTTAATTTTGATATATTGATTGAATAATTATGATGAATTATAGCTGAGTTATGGGCTGTTTATAAGGTTAAAACCTGAATTAAGTGAGAAAGGATGAAGATATGAAAAAGTTGAGGCTGAAAACTCGACCTCGGCAGTCCGTACGGCGGAGTGTACGGCTTTGCCTCCTACCATTAAAAATTAACGAGACCATTTTTAGTGAAACTAGACATTCAGGGCTTTCCACACATATATCATAATAGGTCATTGGATTAGTATAGAATTAGTTATGAATTTTTGAAGTTAGACCTAGAAATCTGGGTTCTCACCCGGGCAGCATGGGTTGAGAAAGGTGTATCTCACCCTATACAACCTCAAATTGAGTGAAACTAAAGATTTTTGAAAGCTAACACATGAGAGAACATCCTATAAAAATTTCAGAATTTAATTCATTGTCATTTGTTCTCAGCACATCAATGAAGTTGGCTTAGGTTAAAACTGGCCTAGAATAGGACAGCTCAATAGGGTAATGTTTCGAGACTCATAACTCAAAATCCACTTAGGCAAATGACATGAAACTTAATTCATTTTAAAGCTTGTTATGTGAGCTTCATTTTGATATAAAATTCGCATGATTTCATCTAGTTTTCAAATTTTAGTGAATTTTTTCCTATAGGGACCCAATTCTGGCTAGGAACAGGATAGACTGAGATAAAATGTTTATATCTATAGTTATATAATTCAAAACGAGATGGGACTAAAGAGAGTAGAAAGTAGACATATAAGGCTATAACATATCCAAAAATGAGGATTTAATGAGTTGGATAGAATAAAAATTGGAGCATGTCAAACTCGGGCAGAACAGGGAAGGACAAGCTGGAATCTTCTTAATGCTGGATTTGCAATTGTTAAATGATGTTATACGTGTTTATACATGTTTGCTGGTTTATACTGAAATTATTAGTTGTGCAACTGCGGATTTATGCAGCACTATTCACGGGGAAGCGGACTCGTCCGTTATGCCTTGATAATTTGATAAAAATCCATAAGTTATAAATTTATGATAACTTGAGTACATCATATGAAAGAGACAAGTTAGATGTGCATTCATTCCAAGACATTATAAAAAATTCCACATCACTTGGGACCAGCCAGAAATAAATTAAGGAATAGATCAGTGGGAAGGTCGGGAAAAAACCCGGTCATCACTGTATAAGTAGCTCGGTCCTGAAGCTATTACCTAGAAGTATATGGCCAATGACTCAGAGGCCAAGTATGGAAATAAGTTATAAAGGCTAAAGCCTCCAAGAATAAGATGCATCTTCTCATTGCACATGCATATGTCTGATGAAATACTTTACTAATTGATGGTTCTAGATCCTTGTTTGTTAATCATAATATGCTATTGTCTTGCTATGTAATTACTATTTGAATACTTTAGTATATCATTGACTAAAAGTGAATTTGTTTGGTGTATGTTTTTCAATAGTATTTAAATTGAATATTATTGTTTTATGATATTATTTGAAAAAATGTTGCCCAGAAACAAGGGAATGGCAGAGATGACGGATGTATAGAAGTTCAGTTTCTCTTGAGAAATATTCATTTCTCACCCTATTGTATGTTAGCGTCATTCTCAAACCATGGAGCACTTGCGGTGAGTTCTATTCATTGAGTTTCACGAGCATCCACATCGACCCTTTCTAGATTTTGTATATATCGGGTAGATGCCCGTTCGTTTATATTTCTTCTTCCAGAGGGACTTTCTTTGTACCAACTTATGCATCCCCTCTTTGATCCCTGCTTGTCCCCACATAGCCATACCTCTTCACATGGCCCATCCATTTCCGCCACCAGCCGCAAGCCGCACTCAGTTCCATGGCCCTCCTGCTTCCATCTTATGGTAGATGTCGTCGGCCTCGACCTGAAGGAGGACCCCATCAAAGCGGTAGTTCTTAAGTCGTCATCTGCTCCCGGTCTTAAGACACACCACTCGGTGACGCCATGGCTAACGGTTTCCTTTCATCGGACTACTGTTTAGATAGCGTGCATCTTTGTAGTAGGGTTAGATGTGCAGAATGACCTCTTTTAACAGTTTGGGTCATGGTTGGATGGATATATATTAGGAATGTACATGAAATGTCCCATGGGGACTAGTTAGGGTGATGTTCATAGATACTGGCCGTTTCATTTTGTATTAGCGGCCTTGTTTTGACACCTTGTATTTTTTAACAAACCTTGAAATCAGATATCTATATACATATCTATGGCCTTAGTTTGCCGTTATTATTCTTATTGTATTTTTATTTATGTTAAGTTACTTATAGTCTACCAATTGATTTGTATTTATTCCGCCATCCCGTAGAAAAATTTTGTTATGAGATCAGGTAGTCTTATTTGAGAAGTTAATATTAATACTGAGAGAGAGAGATTTATTCAGTATTACACGTAATCTCTTATCAGATATATGATTATGACTTAAGTATAGTACTTTGTCTGGTAAGGTGTTACACCTAGTCTGCCCAGAATCAAACTCAAAAACCTAGGTCAAACTTCAAAAATTCATTTCTCTCTCAATACTAACCCAATGGCTTTATAATTTATATGGTTGGAAAGCCCTAAATGTCTAGTTTCATATAAAATTAGTTTCATCAAATTTAAATGGCTGTAGGGAGATCCGTACACTCTACCATACAGACTGCTGGAGGATTTTGCTCTTCCAGCCCCTCACTGCATCCTATTCTCACTCCTTTTTACTTCTTAATCGAATTTAAACACAAAAACAGCCATCAAACCAGCCAATAATCATCACATACATCCAAGCACCACATCAAGAAATGAGAAAATAAAAGCCCCAATCAGCCACCCATAACCAAGAAGACAAGAAAACAAGTTGAATCTCTACCTCCTTTAGGCGTGATCTTGCTAAGTTTGAGTTTGGATTGATGGAACCTTATCAAAGCTTGAAGGTTTGATGGAGTAGGTTGAGAGGAGAAGAGAAGAAGGAGGCTGGAACAAGAAGAGAGGGAGGCGCAAATCTGCTGAAGGGAAAAGGAAGGAAATATGTCATAAAGTCTTAATGAGGTAGTTGAAAATGTGAGTTTTGATTGGATGGAACTTTATGGCCAATTTTTTAGCCAAGTCTCCTTCTCCTTGTAGCCTTTGTTGCGCCACCCTTAGAGGGTTAAGTGCTAAGTATTCAGCCTTTGAGTCATAGGGTTTTGGGTATATAATCCTATTGATTCAGTTTTGACAATTTAAAATACCGAAATCTTACCGATTTCCTTTAAATCAGTGAATCAGTTTAGGAAACTATTTTTTTTTTTTTTATGAAATCTTCTATGCTTCTAACCTAATTCCCTCATATCTAAACTCAATTAGTTGCTAATTAATTGATCCTAAATAAATATTTAGTTGAATTTTAATTAACCTCAATTATTTGATAAAAATCGAACAATTAGGCAAAAAATGATAAAAAAAATCTGGTGGATGTTACAATCGGTGGGACTGAACTCGAGTCTATACCAGAATTTGAAATAGGGAGAACCAATGGAGTGAATTACACAACTTAGTGAGAGATAATCTATTTACAGTTTGCATGGGATCAAGCCATGAATCTATTTAGATGGGAATCAAGTGGGTCGACTGGAAATAGTTCAAAATCTTATCTTCTTTTAAACACATTTTCATACAATACACACACACACACACACACACATCAGGTGGGCGGCCACAACTATAGACATTCTGCCATAATACCCTATGCAGCAACATCGGCACAACCCTCAGGCATTGAGCGACATCATTGGCACAACTCACCCCACAAATCCTTTTTCATAATATATTTAAAAAGCATTTTCTAGATTCCATACACTCCTCAAATCATAATTTATGCTAACTTCCGTTCGCAACATAAAGTTAGGAAAATTATTTAATTAAACATGTAGAATTATCAAAATATGCAAAGCTAAACATAAATACATGTACATATAGCTGATAGAAAACTACCATAAATAAATTATGTACTCTCATTACATAAACCACTAGATAAGAATTCCTCTAAGGAGCCACAACACCAAAATGGTACTTCCAGAATGGATCTAACACTTTGAATCTGGTAACATAGCCATATATTAGCTATAGCATTAACAGGTCAACATAAGTTGCTCCTATATCCCTGAAAACCCCATATTCACCATTCTAGAGTTCTAGAATCTAACCCAAAAATCAGTTTCGTAGAAAGAAGTTACTTAAACTTGATATGGTGGTGACTATAAGCTCAAAAGTTACTTGCAGTTTCGGGAAATGGAAAAGAAAAAGGTGAAGAGGATGAGTCTCCTCCCAAGACCTCTAAAGTTCTTCACTTGCTAACTAGGGAAAAACAAATGGTAGAAAGGCTAGGAATTTGACAGATAAGGAGTGGATAGAGTTAAACGGGGGTTAAAGATGGTAAAAATACCTGATATAAGTAAATCTAAAGAGAGAAAGGAGAGAAAGAGAGAGAGAGAGAGAGAGAGAGAGAGAGAGAGAAATATCCCTTTTGCAGTCGTAGGCCCTGTTTTATTTTTTCTCCTTCGCCTCGCTATGCTCAAGCGCGCCCTACTGTACTCGAGCATAGCCAAGGCCTAAAAACTTCCTTGGCTCCACTGGGAGCACGCTTGAGCGGGGCTTTCTGCGCTCGAGTGTGGCTTCCTGTGCTCGAGCGTGACTCCCTGAGCTCAAGCATGGCACATGCACAGAAAGTTCCTTGAACTCTGGTTGGCAACACGCTTAAGCATACCTTCTTATGCTCAAGCACATTCCTTCTTGAGTTTAAAATGCTCCCAGAGTCCTTCTAGGTGTTCCTACCTCCAACACCACCTTATCCTTGCTTTATACATTTGTTTGCCTCCCTTGATACGTAGGAGACATTTCATGTGATTCTTGGCTTAGGTATTACAAAAATACCTTGTATAATGCATAGTTTAGTAAATTTACACACACACACACACACACATACACACACACACACACACACACACACACACACACACACACATATATATATATATATATATATTACTTAATAAAGTATTTTGGTCTAAAATATATATTTTGAAAATAAAGGGGTTTATATAATAAGACTTCTCTCAAGGGAAGGAAGTGTAATTTACTCGTACATAAATCATCTTATTTTCCTTTATGCTCATTTCTTTTGATCATTTTTCCTTTTAATTTGCAGAAAACAATGGATTCAATTATTCAAATTTTGGTAGGATGTCCTATTTTTTGTGCATAGTATAAAGTATTATGTTGGAAATAATAATTGGAGACACATTTTGTGTGGTTTGTATCTCCTTGAGGACCATACAAATCCTAAAATGGTCAAGAAAGGAAGGTGCCCAATGCTTCCAATTAACCCAACAAAATACTTTCATTGGCATTGATGGAATTGGTGGAAAAGATTTAGACTTAATTTTAAGTTAAGTAAAGTAACCTAGGAGGTCGCTTTCCAACATGATGATCGCTCCAGCACGATAGAAATTGCACTCTAGGGCGATGACATCGAGATGGAAAATAAGAAAGGGGCATCTCCTAACTCGCTTTCTCCTCCTTTCTCTCTCTAGGATCTCTCTTATTTGGTGATTTTATCATCTTTTTCGCTTTCTAAATTACGTTTATGCCCTACCTACTCTTTGTCAGTTACATCTTTAGCTCTTCCATCGATTGAATCTTCTTTGAGCAAGTAAAGGGAATCTTTGGGAAGTCTTAGAAAAACACCAAAACTCCCCACCTTATTCCCTTTTGTTCCTTGATACCCAAAGGTAAACTTTAATCTCACAATCTCTTCTATGTCTAGATTTAGATAGCTCCTTCTTGTAGGGTTGGTTCTTTGGGCAAGGTTTTGGAGCCCAAGAGTTATGGATCTGAGGATTTTAGATATGTAGGAGTAATTTGTGTTAATCTTTTGCCTTTGTGGCTAATATTTGATTATATTGTCACGCTTATTGTGTCAGAACCGTTCTAGGAGCAACCCTTGGTTCCAAGGCTCCATATAGAAACTTCTGCTTCATGGTCTAAGTAGTATAAGTGGATAGTTTATATGTGTGTTGTAACAACCTCTATCATATAAGCCATGCTCGAGTCATGGAGTTATATTAAAAGGTTGTCACTGTGCTAAGAAATCTTCAAAATATGGAAACTATAATACATGGCCCTTTAACTGCTCACTTTATTACTAATTAATAGTCTCTGATACATAGAGAATAAAGTAATTACACTTTAAAAGAAATTGTGACTGACATAATACACAACGTCTACTTCCAACTAATCGTTAGCTAGCTTCGATAGTCTCTTGATCTGGCTTACGCCTGATTCTTGCTCAATGAGTGGCCCTGTACTCTGCCTTGCACTTGAGTTCCAACTTGGGTACTGGAATGTTTACTGAAAAGAAAAACATACAAGCAGGTAGTGAGAATCTAGGGTTCTCAGTAGGTAAACTCAAATTAATCTTATAGTGTCATCATAAACATTCCAGCGGATTCGGTTTATTGTGAAAATATGAGCACATATAAACAAATAGTAGTTCAATTTTAAGTTGAAAATACCTTTCTCGAAGTGGGTTATATTTTATCAACCACTTGCCATATCATATGACAGACATAGATATATGATAGTATAATATGCTTCAACAAGAATCATAATAACAGTATGACTTAACGAGATAATTGAAGATGCACTTATAGATGCTTATACTTGACTGTATGCAAGTGCACTTGACTTAATTCATATCTTTCTTTAACTTGCAACTTGATCTTACTCTTCTGTACTTGGTCCCCGGGAGGTGAATGGCCTTTCTCACCCCTGGGCAATAGCCTGCTTTTTAGATCCGAGCTCGTACCTATACATGAGTGGCGGGTTACTTTCCCCGACCCTCACACCGGTCTATTCCCACTAAATCTGGTCGAGGGCTGGCCCAAGTCTTAGACAGTACCACTCTGGTCCACGCTAGCTGGGTCTATGCCATGCCTCACGTGGTAGCTTAGTACGTCCCTCTTGCAAGTTATTATTATCTTTCCTTTCCATATCTTAACATGCGTGCAGATGCTTTGTGTATACATGGATATGTCTCACACCTTATTTCTCATATCATATTCTAATTATGTTTGCATGCATGGCATACATGAACATGACATGTAAATGTAATATATTCAAAGTATAATCTTCCATAGCATAAGCTCTCATAACTCATATCATGCTTAAATTCATCCTTGCATATCTGAACCTTATGAGCATAATATATAAATATTTATAACATTCATATGATTCACATATTTCTGCCAGAATTTCGGCAGCATAACGGATCAGACCTACTTCCCCTTGCATAGTGCCAGCTCCCACGGACAAACCAGTCATAGTAGTATAATCATTCTAACATATCTATTAATGTAAAACTTGCAATCATCAACTCAAGGCTTATATGTTCACTAACACTTGTGAAACCATTAATTTGGTCATTTCTGCCAATTCTATTCAGTTCTATCTGAATTTTGTATAATCCACCTTTACTTCTATTCAACTCGTTTAAAACTGAATTTTGCATATGTCATAGCTCTATGTGTCTAGTTTTCAACCCTTTTAGTCCCATCTCATTTTGATATGTGTAGCTCAAGATATTTAAATTTTGCCTTAGCCTATTTGGTCACTAGCCCGAATTACACTCTTGGAAGTAAAAATTCACTAAAAATCGAAACCAAGGTCAAATCATACGAAATTGTTGTCATATTAAAGATAACAAGACAAGCTTTCATTTGCTTTAGTAGAGCTTGAGTTATAAGCCCCTAAATTTGACCTTCCTGAACTGCTCTATTTTGGCCCGATTTGGACATAGGGCAAGTTCCTCAAACCACTGAGATTAAATGGGACTGTATCTAACTTAGAATATTTTTATGAGATGTTCTCCTATGTGTAAGATTTCTAACAAAGTTCGTTTCACTCAATTTGGGGTTGTGTAGGGTGAGTTACACCCTTCTCAATTCACACTGCCCAGATGAAAGTCCTGATTCCTAGGTCAAACTTCAAAAATTCATATCTCTCTCAATACTAATCCAATAGCCTTATATGATATATGTATGGAAAGCCCTGAATGTCTATTTTCATATAAAAATGGATTCATCAAATTTAAATGGCTGTAGGTGGAGCCGTACACTCCACCGTACGGACTGCCGTAGGATCTCCTAGGTTTTCAGTTTCTGGTTTGCTCTCTATCTTATATTCTATGCAAGATTCAATCTCAATCCCTTCAAATACTTAATAAACCAACCATAAATCATCACACACATCAAGTATATCATCAAAGAAGTGAAAAGAGTTGAACTCTCATATAGTTTTAATCCATGAAAACAAGAAACAGAAATTAGAAATCCTACCTCTAGATTGTTGTAAATGTTGGCTAGATGCAAGTTCTTGGTGTGGAAGAGGGATGGAGCTTGAAGGTGGAAGTAAGGTGAAGTAAGGGAAAAGAAAAATGAAGAAAGAATAGAGAAGAGTCAGCTGCTGATGGGGTCGAGAATATCAAGGGAGGAAAGTGGAAGTTAGTTGAATTTTATAGTGGTTGAGTCAGAGTGTGGTTGATGAGTTGGGTGGCGGGGACTTGGCCACTCCTCCTCTATCTAGTGGCTCAAAATGGTGCCATCCCAAGGGGGTAAAGTGGGTGAGTTCTTAGCCATTGGATCTTGAGTTTGAAGTGTTGAATTTGGCTAGTTCAGTTCTGAGGTTCCGAGTTCAAGCAGAATAAGCAATATCAAGTTCCGAGCTCCATGTTGATCACTGAGTTTAATTAGAATGTACACGATTTCCGGTTTCCGAAGTGATAGACATGATTTCCAACTTTGAGTAGGAATCAGTGATAGTTCTAAGTGATGGTGCGTTAATATTGTTATGCGACATGTATGAATACTAGATCAAATTTAGTTAATATCGGAACTCGGGACTTAACAAACAGGTAGCTAGATCGGGTATAATTAATGTCGGAACTTAGGAAACTTTCATAAAAGTTTTGGAAGACTAATTGCGGCTTAAGGTCAGAGGTCAGAAATCACATACATAAATTGTCTTAAAATCGAAAGTCAAGGACAAGAATATAGAACCTAAACCTGGAAGTCGGGTATCTTCAATCCAAACTCGGAAGTTGGTACCAGACCATGAAACTATATACCCGAATCTCAGAATTCGAGAACTAGGACACTTTAAAATTCATGCACGTAATTCCAAACTTGCTATCTTATTGAACATATAATCTCAAAACTCGGTCCAGAATCAATCCCAGAGATCGATACTAAACATAACCCCGGAAATTGGGAAACAAAACATCAACCTTATATACCCGGAAGTCGGGATATTATCTCGGAACTCGGACACAATTCAATATCGGAAATCGGTCCTAAGCTCAAGCAAAATGGACAAGAGTTCCGATTTCCGAATTGATCGCTGCGTTCAAAGAAAATGGACATGAGTTCTGACTTTAAGCAAAATGGAGGCGAGTTCCAATTTCGGACAGAATATAAACGAGTTTCCAATTTTTAGGCAAAATGGAATAATTTAGCACAAGAAAAGTTGGGGATGTTACATGTGTGTGTATGTATTTATGTATTTATGTTTTATGAAATTTTTTCCCAAGAAAGTTGGGTAGCAAAGCCATGACTATAGAATTTAAGATCTGTTCGGATACGCTTCTAAAAAGTTGACTTTTTCCTCTAAACCTTTTTTTTAGTAGAGCTTTAATTTTTAGATAAAGTTATTTTGTATTTGGATAGACTATCTGAGAAGTACTTTTAATTATTAAAAGTACTTATAAGTTTGTTTGGATACAAAAGAATAAAGGTACTTCTTTTATAGCCAAATGACAAAAAAAAGACATGTAAAAACAGGAAGGAGAACTAGGGTTTGATAACGATAAGAAAAGAACGATATGTATTGTAATTTGAATGAAAGCAAATGATATTTTTGGAAGATAATTGGATTAAAAACTACTTTTATTTCTATTTGTTTGAGAAGCTAGGTATTCTTAGCTTTTAAAAAATGTGGTAAATTGACTTTTGTTAATTGAAGCATTTTTTTTAAAAGTTGTATTCAAACACCTATAAAAACTTATAAAAATACTTCTTAAAAAAAAAGTTTTTTTACTTTAAAAAAGCCAATCCAAATAAGCTCTTAGTTTTTCTGAGTGAAAAGTGGCTGATAAAGAAACTACTATGATATAGCTTTTATGTAAAGTGCATGGAATTAGCTTATTTGTACTAAAAACCTACCTTGAAATTAGATATGCTTTGATGGAAAGGGTTATGAACTTTCAATGCTATCTTAGCTCTTTATGAAAACAAAAGGAATAATTTTCTAGTTATATTATGATAAAAAGGGATTTGAGCCATGTTCAATAAGAAATGAGTTTTTTGGGATAAGTCTTTTATAGAATCGTAGCAAATAATGGTAGATGTTAGAGTTGGTGCACCTCATACGGAACCCCAACTAGCAAGGTAGGTGCTAGCACGGTGTGTTAAGTCAACACAGTCAGCTTATGGTTTTGCTGTGGTCTGGCTATCGGTGCCATTGCAGTAAAACATGAACTTTGTAGTTGTGATCGCCCACCAGTTGAATATTATTATTTACATGATTTTATGAAAAGTATGTTTTGAGTACGATTCCAAAAAAGTAAGATATATGAGTATATTTAGTTGATGCATGTGAAATTTAAATATAAATGTTTTATTTTAATCCCATCTTAGCTATAGATAAATTATCTCTCATTGAATTGTTTACCTCACCCAATTGTTCCCCCTGTTTTAGATTTTGGAGTAAACTCAAGTCCAGCTCCGCCAGCCCCATAGGCAGTTGGCATCTATCTTTTGGTGAGCTTGCTATAAGAGTATGGGCCTTCTTTTGTATTCAGACTATTTGTAATCCTGTATATAAACCTTTGAATTTTAGTCCTTCATTGAACTACATATAACACTTTCCCAATTATAATATTTTGCTTAAGTCATATTATCATATTGAGAGTTGCTATAGTTTAATAAATGGACCTTGATTCATTATTCGCTTCATTTTACATGAGGATATCACAATATTCATTACATTCTACAAATATTTAGTATTACAAAACAGTCTGTCAATTTACAATGAATAACTTTACTAAGAGTTTCCACCTAAGAGAAATAGCTATTTGATACTAACATATATGCATTTGTTATTGGCCTTTTGCAATCAATCCATTTCGTTCACAATCCTCTGAGTTGGCCTCCTTCAACATCTTCAGACTATCTGCAGACGACATGGAAACACATATCGGAATGAGAATTTTATATTCTCAATAGGATTCCTAGACTATTTGGCAAATCCATGTCATCATGGTCGTTCCAGCTACTTCGGTTTATTATGAAAAGGTGATTTCATACGTAGTAGTAAGGTTCATTTGTTTAATTTAGAAAATGTACCTTCTCGAAGAATATTGTATTTTTAAGTCATACACTTGGATATAGCATAGAAATAACTATAGCACTACTAAGTAGGCATCTTCTTGACATACCAAATTATCAAACAAAAGTAAATATGCTACATGTTCATGAAGCGTATGAATAGAAGCACTTTCTCACTTTCTTTCTTACTTCACTTATGTCTTTAATCTTTACTGCCCTTGGATAGCCTAATCAGGGAGTGAGCTCAACTTGTGACCATTGTCACACAGTACTAACCTACAAGGGGATCCATGTAATGTCCAAAAATTTTTAAAATGCCCGATTTACGTTATTAATCAAATTATTCGATTAAATTGCATGAACAAGGTTAATTAGAGGCCAATTAAATGCTAATTAGAAATTAATTAAGTATTAATTAGGAAGATTAGACTTGAGAAAATTAGAATAGACATATAGAAAGCCTCACAAGATTTTCGTGGGAAGGTCGGGGAAAGGAAACCAGGCATTCCTATATATGAACGAGCTCAGTCTTGAGAAGCGACTATTACCTAGGAGTTATATGGCCAACAACTCCAAGGGAATCAAGTAAGGGAAAATTTATGATGTCAAGTTTAAGGATTAATGAAGTAAAGTGAATCCTAAATACATGCATATTTGCATTACATAAACATTATACTTGTTTGTAGTCTGAATATTATGTTCTTCTACAATGGTTGTCCTTATTATTCTCCAATTTATACCATATGTTGCCATATTGATGCTTATTCTATTTTTACTGCTTTAAGTAAAATTGAACCTTACTTCGGGCCATATTTCCTTAAATCTAATGTTTATGGATAATGTATGGTGCTATTCACCTTTTTCATAAGTAAATAAAAATCGAAGCAACTGAGAATGATTGCGATGTCAATATAGTATAGATTTAGGAATACTACTGAGAATTTCTTTAAATTCTCACCTTACTGTATATGGCCACATTATTCTCAGACCATGGACCAAGTGGCGATAGGAGTCCTTTTCATTGAATTTCCTGACCTGTACTTCCATATTGACCCTTTCCTAGACTCTGTATACGTCTCCGGCACCTGCTAATTCCATTTTTACTTCTTCTTCTTGACTTCGCTGCTCCTCTCGCTCACCCATAGTTTGACCCCTCTACTCCCTATATGGCTATCCCATTATATATGGCACACTCATTCCCACCTCCAACAGTAGCAGTAGCTCTAGCCTCACCACCCCAATAGGTCCCCTCCATCTCTGCCAATGTCGACGATGACCCCTCGGAGTCTATAGGCTTATCCTCCTCATCCTCAGCACTAGATGGCAGTTACGATCCAGCAGATGCCAGTATGGTGAATTGATTCCTTTCTTTGAAATCCATATAGGAGGGTATCAGCCAATGGATAATGATGTATAGCATGGCCCTCTTTTAACGTTGTTGGGCCATAGACTTAGTTATGTTAGTACTTCTTATGGAGAGTCAGTACATGCAATGTCCTATAAGGACCATCTAGGGCTATGCTTCATATAAATAGGCCGATTTATTTTGTTTTTGCCGCCCCCATCGTTGTACCATTTTACTTTTTATGTGCTCATGTTGTAGCAAACTTGGATGAGATGAATATATTTATATAGTTAAAAGCTAAAGATGCAGTTTTTGGTCCGTTTTACTGATCTCTTGGTTATGACACCAATTGATTGACTGCGTTCCACATTTATTATTCACTTTGACATTAAAGAATGGCAAAATTTATGATTTATTTCACGTGACAAATTACCAGGTGAAATATTATGACTTAAGCATAGTATTACTTCCGGTAAAGTGTTATATTTTTGGTATAAGAGCAGTTCGTCGTAGCACAGGCCTGAGGATTGGACTGACTATGCTTCATGCATACTTTGCATTTCTTAAATGATACCATGCATTGAATCTTGTCTGCATGGATAAGATATAGAAAGCATATGTATAAATTTGCCTTACCGTGTGAGCCGTTATTTACTAGCACACTAAACTTAGTATTGGGCTTGATTAACTCAATAGCTTTTATTTTGTGTGTTTAGAACTTGATGGCTTCTTGAAGGCTAGGTAGGCCATGAATGACGCTTGCTCAAGAAGAACCTGCTAAGTTCACAGACATGATATAGGAAATAGCATATGCCATGTAGGACCAAGCAACTGCGGCGTACCAGATGATGGACCAACTAGGTAGGCGACCCGAGGTTGGTCATGGAGGCAATCCTAATGGGCCCAGAGCGAACCTAGAGCACCTCAAATTTACTGAGTTCAGAAAGGCAAACCCACCTAGTTTCAAAGAAGTCTTCGACCCTGATAAGGTCGACGAGTGGATTAAGGCCATGGAGAAAGTCTTCTTTGTCTTAGACTGCACTGACCACCAGAAAATGGCTTTTGCCACTTTTATTCTTGAAGCGGATGCTAAGTTTTGGTGGGATGGCGTAAGACGGCTATTGGAGGAATCCTAGATGGAGATCACCTGGGATGTACTTAGAGATGCATTTTACCAAAGTATTTTCCTTCCTCAATTTGAAATGCGATGGAGCTAGAGTTTATGAATCTCTATCAAGGAAATAGTAGCATATTGGAGTATATTGCCAAATTTGAGGAATTGTGTAAATTTTCTACAATATATCAATGGAACCCCGATGAGGCTTGGAAGTGCGTGAAGTTTGACGGTAGATGACGAGAGGATATCCTCACAACCAAAGGGCCTATAGAGATCAAAGACTTTCCCAGAACAAATGCCGACTAGTGGAAGATTACAACAAGAAGTTGACTGCTGCTATGTCGACTGATAGTAACTTTAAGAAAGGATTAACACCATAGGGACCAAAGTTCTAACCTAACTCTCAACAGCAGAGAAGGTTTCAACCAACGGCAATAAGGGCAAGCAACTCCAGAGGCCTTTTGTGAACTAGACCTACAACTAGTGTGGAAGGAATCATGGCAATCTCCCATGCCTGGCAGGCCAGAATGTTTGTTTTGGATATGACAAGCTAGGCCACAAGATCTATGAGTGCCCAACTAGAAATCCTCAATTAACTCCCAGGCCTTAGCGCAAAGGAAGAGTTTTCACCATGGATGCACAAGAAATTGAAAGATCCAAATATTTGATTCAAGGTGCATGTGAAGTGAATGGTAAGATCCTGATTATTTTATATGATTCGGGTGCTTCATACTCCTTTGTTTCTTGTGATTGCATGTCAGCCTTGCAATTACCTATCTCTGAATTACCCTATGATCTGTTGGTTTCTATTCCTACAAATGAGCCCATTAAGACCAATCACATTTGTATGATGTATCCCTTGGATAGAAGGCTGAACTTTTACAGCCAATTAATCTGTCTTCCTTTATCCGAACTTGATATGATTCTAGGCATGGATTGGCTCTCTACCAATCGGGTCATGTCAAATTATTCTGATAAGACCATTGTGTTTCCCTCTGTTTCACCTCCTGAGTCTGTGACCCCTGTAAATCTTTATCTAAGTTACTAGCAGTTTAACACTATGGGGATAGGGGTCAAGGATACGTCTTTTTGTCAACCAATGTGACGAAGGTTGATCAGAAATTGGATGATTTTCCAGTTGTTGTGGAATATCTCGATGTATTCCCTAAAGATATTCCCAAATTCTCTCCCGAGAGAGAAATTAAGTTCACCATCGAGTTAGTGTGAGGGACATGACCAATATCCACAACTCTGTACAGGATGTCACCCCTGGAGTTAGCCAAACTCAAAAAGCAGATTGAAGAACTTCTAGAGAAGAAATTTATTAGGCCAAATGTATCACTATAGGGAGCCCCAGTTCTATTGCTTAAGAAGAAAGACAGGGGCATGCGACTATGTGTGGATTACAGGTAGCTGAATAAGGTGATGATTAAGAACAAATATCTATTGCCAAGGATCGATGACCCTATGGATCAGTTGCAAGGGGCAACCGTGTTTTCAAAAATCAACTTGCACTTCGGATATCACCAGATTCGAGTTTGAGAAGAAGATATTCCGAAGACGGCCTTTCAAGCTCGCTATGGAAACTATGAATATACCATGATGTCTTTCGAACTGACAAATGCACCAGAAGTATTCATGGACTATATGAATCGGATATTTCGACCATATATAGACAAGTTTGTGGTGGTGTTTATCGATGATATACTCGTCTACTCAAAGGTGGAGCGAGAGCATGCAAACACTTGACGCTAGTACTGAAGATCTTAAGAAAAAAGAAGCTGTATGCCAAGTTATCTAAGTGTGAATTCTGGATGAAGGAAGTAAAATTTCTTGAGCATGTAGTATCACAAGGAGGAATTTCTGTAGATCCTAGTAAGGTGGAAGCGATGTTAAACTGGGAACGACTGACTACAGTCACAAAAGTCAAGTGTTTCTTGGGTTTGGCCAGATACTACAAAAGATTTGTTAAAAACTTCTTTCATATAGCTCTGCCTCTAACAAAGTTGACTAGGAAGAATGCTCCATTTGAATGGACGCCCGAATGCAAACATAGTTTCCAACACTTAAAAGAAAAGTTGACGACAGGCCCAGTGCTCACTCTGCCCAACCCCCATGGACTGTTTGAAGTTTATTGCGATACCTCCAAGAAAGGGTTAGGATGCGTGTTAATGCAGAATAAGAATATGGTCGCGTATACTTCTAAACAATTGAAACCCCACGAAAGAAACTACCCGATGCATGACCTTGAACTAGCAGCAGTAGTATTTGCTTTGAAGATATGGAGGCACCATCTTTATGGAGTAAAGTTTGAAATAACTCTTTGATCGGAAGGAATTGAATATGAGGCAGCGAAGATGGATGGAATTTCTTAAGGATTATGAGTTTAAGCTAAAATACCATCTTGGCAAGGCAAATGTAATGACAAATGCCCTGAGCAGGAAATCTTTAACTGTGGCATGAATGATGATCAAAGAAATAGAACTTATAGAGAGTTTCCAACACCTTAACTTGGAATCTCTATAACCCCTAATTAAACCAGATCAAGATAACCAGTGACTTCAAGGACCAAATTCGACAGGCACAACAATGAGATATCACTTTCAACATAAGGTGCATCTGGTGAAATCAGAAAAGCTGACAGGCTTTGCTCCGGATAAAGAAGGCATATGGCAATATCAGGGAAGGATAAGTGTGCCTGAAGAGGGCAACCTCCATGAGAGAATCTTGGAAGAAGCCCACAGAAGTATATGATACACCATGGCATCAATAAGATGTACCAAGATCTCAAGAAGATGTTTTGGTGGCCAGACGTAAAGGCGAAGGTGGCGAAATTGATGAGCGAATGTTTAGTCTGCCAGAAGGTAAAGATAGAGTATCAAAAACCAGCAAAAACACTACAACCTTTAGAGATTCCTGAATGGAAGTAGGAGAGCATTTCCATGGACTTCGTGATAGGATTTCCAAGAACATCCTCGGGATATGATGCTATATAGGTTATAGTGGATAGACTGACTAAGTCTGCTTACTTTTTACCTATTCGAGTGAATTATCCTTTGGAGAAATTAGCTCAAGTGTATATTCAGGAAGTAATGAGGTTACACGGCATCCCTTTAACCATCATCTTAGATCGAAACCCAAGATTTACCATGGGATTTTGGGGAGTGTTTTAGAAAGCGTTTAGTACTAGGCTATGTCTAAGCACTAGGTATCATCTACAAACGGATGGTCAGACTGAACGAACTATTCAAACTTTGGAGGATATGCTACGGGCGTATATCTTGGAGCAGTGCGGAAACTGGGATCGGTATCTACCACTAGCCAAGTTTGCATACAACAACAGTTACCATGCTAGTATTGGCATGGCTCTGTATGAAGCATTATGAAGACGGAAATGTCAATCTCCGCTATGTTGGTCCGAATCAGGAGAGCAGAGTCTACTAGGACTAGAGTTGATCAAGCAGACCACGGAGCAACTTAAGAAAATCAATAGCAAGATACTTGCAGCCCAGAGTCATCAGAAAGGCTATGCAGATGTTAGAAGAAAACCATTAGAATTTCAAGAGGGAGACCATATGTTTCTGAAGATCATGCCCACAATAGGAATAGGTAAAGCCATTAAGATTAAAAAGCTAACCTACAAGGGAGTGTTTCTCACTTTTTTTTCTTACTTTACTTATGTCTTTAATCTTTACTGCCCTTGGATAGCCTTATCAGGGAGTGAGCTCAACTCGTGACCGTTATCACACAGTACTAATCTATAAGGGGATCCATGTAATGTCCTAAAATTTTTGAAATGCCCGATTTACGCTATTAATCTTATTATTCCATTAAATTGCATGACAAGGTTAGTTAGAGGCCAATTAAAGGCTAATTAAGAATTAATTAAGTATTAATTAGAAGATTAGACTTGAGAAAATTAGAATAGACACATGGAAAGCCTCACAAGATTTTCTCAAATAGTTTTGCTGATTTGAAGGAAATCAGTAGATATTCGATATTTTAAACTGTCAGAACGGAATCAATAAAATCATACAGTCAAAACCCTAATATGAGTGGCTAAAATTTAGCCACTCCAACCCAAGTTAGGGGCACCATCTTATGCCCTAAAAAGAGGAGAAGCTTCGCTTCATTTTAGCCACTCAATTCTCCTCCAATCACAAGCCAAGCTTCCAACCACGTCATGCCTTCTAAAAGCTTCATAATTCCCTCTAGGTCCACCATTTTTGGGATGCCATTTGCTACTGCTTTCTCCCTTCAATTTTTCTTTCAACTTCTTTCTTCTCCTCTTCATCTTCAACTTCTATTACCTCTTGACCTCTAAAACCCCAAACTAGCTAATATTTGCATCAAATTGAAGGTAGGATTCAATTTTATTCTTGATTTCTATGAATTGTAGCAGTATGGAATTTTACTTTTCTCCATTTCTTTGATCATATATTGGATGTATATGATGGTTTATAGTTGGAGTAGCATGAAATTTTGAGTTAGAATTGAAGTTAGAATGAGGAAACTAGAAATAATGAACAATTAGATGCTATTTGGGTGGAAACCCTATGGAGTCTGTACGCTCAAAGTGTACGGATTTGTATCCAGCCATCAAAACTTGATGAACCTATTTTTATATGAAACTAGATATCTAGAATTTTTCAACCATATAAATTATAAGACCATTGGATAATTATTAAGAGAGATATGAATTTTTGAATTTTGCCCTAATTTTCTGATTCGGATTCTAACTAGAGTGAATTTAGCAGGGCATAACTTGCCATATACTTTTTCAAATTCAGTGTAACAAATTTTTTCAGAAATTTGGGTAATATGCCATAAAAATTTCAAAACCAAATTCAATCCCTGTTGTTCCCAGTTATTCATAAAAATTGCCTTAAGTCCCAATTAGGCTAGAACAAGGCAATACAAATTATCCAAATTAAAGAGCTCATAATTCGAGTTCTATTTACTCAAATGAAGTGAAAATTGTTGGAAATGAAAGTTAGTTTAGTTAGCTTTAAGGTGATATAATTTCGTATGATTCCAATAAGGTTTCTATTTTTACTGAATTTTTATTTTTCAGGGTGTAAATCTGCCTTGTAACAGGACAGACCTAGGTAAAATGTTAATAACTTTAGTTATATATATCAAAACTTAATGGGACTAAAGAGGTTAGAAACTAGGAAAATAACAATTTAACATATCTAAAATTTAGGTTTAAATGAGTTACATAGAGATTATGGCTTAATTTCTAAAAGCGGGCAGAATTGAAGCAATTGGCAAAAATCCAATTTAAATGCAAATGTTGCACGTTTTGTATGAATATTGGAATGGTTGATGTATTATGTTAGTTTTTTGTTTAAATGATTGTCTGGCTAGCTAGAATTATTCACGTTATGCTACCAAATTTTTGGCAAAAACCCTACAAAAGACATGAGACATTTGCATATGCATGAGATATCTAAGTCAAGTTGTTATTCATTATGAGACTTATAAAGCTTATAAGAAGTTTCATATTACTTAGGCCAGCCCTGAAATAAAGTTAAGGGGAATAGATCGGTAGGAAGGTTGGCGAAAGCAAACCTGGCATTCCTATATGGGAATGAGCTCGGTCTTGAGAAGCAGACTATTACCTAGGAGTTATATGGCCAACAATTCCCAAGGGACCAAGTAAGGGAAAAGTTTATGATGTCAAGTTTAAGGATTAATGAAGTAAAGTGAATCTTGAATACATGCATATTTGCATTACATAAACATTATACTTGTTTGCAGTCTGAATATTATGTTCTTTTACAATGGTTGTCCTTATTATTCTCCACTTTATACCATATGTTGCCATATTGATGCTTATTCTATTTTTACTGCTTTAAGTAAAATTGAATCTTGCTTTGGGCCATGTTTTCTTAAATCTAATGTCTATGGATAATGTATGGTGCTATTTATCATTTTCATTAGTAAATAAAAATCGAAGCAACTGAGAATGATTGTGATGTCAATATAGTATAGTTTTAGGAATCCTGCTGAGAATTTCTTTAAATTCTCACCTTACTGTGTATGCCTGCACCATTCTCAGGCCATGGACCAGGCGACGACAAGAGTCCTTTTCATTGAGTTTCCCAACTTGTACTTCCATATTGACCCTTTCCTAGACTCTATATACTTCTCCGGCACCTACCGATTTCATTTTTACTTCTTCTTCCGCCGAGACTTTGCTATTCTTCTCACTCACCCATAGTTTGACCCCTCTACTCCCTATATTGCTATCTCATTATATATGGCACACCCATTCCCACCACCAGCAACAGCAGCATCTCCAACCTCACTACCCCAACAGATCCCCTCCATCTCTGTCGACGATGACGATGACCCCTCGGAGTCTACGAGCTCATCCTCCTCATCCTCAGCACTAGATGGTGGTTAAGATCCAAAAGACGGCAATATGGCGAATGGATTCCTTTCTTCAGAATCCATATAGGAGGGTATCAACTAGTGGATAGTGATGTACAGCATGGCCCTCTTTTGGCATTTTTGGGCCATAGACTTAGTTATTTTAGTACTTTTTATGGAGAGTTAGTACATACAATGTCCTGTAAGGACCATCTAGAGCTATGCTTCATCTAGACAAGCCAATTTTTTTTTTTCGGCCCCCTCTTTGTACCTTTTTACTGTTTATGTACTCATGTTGAAGTAAACTTGGATGAGATGTATATATTTATATAGTTAAAAGTTAGAGATGTAGTTTTGGTCCGTTTTACTGATCTCTTGGCTATGACACCCATTGATTGACTGCGTTCCATATTTATTATTCACTCCAACATTAACGAAAGGCAAAATTTATGATTTATTTCACGTGATAAATTACCGGGTGAAATATTATGACTTAAGTTTAGTATTACTTCTGGTAAGGTGTTACATTCCACATGTCTCTAAATTTGGATAAATCTCATTTTGGCCAATTGTCTCTAGTATAGAGGGATTTCATAGCTTTCGTATGATTGTCTTCATGTGGAGGGACCTTATAACTACCCTTACGCAAAGGGATCTCATCTTATTTATTCACATGTATATCTCATATACTTGAAGAATCTATAATCATAATGATTGATGCATATAGTTTTACTAGAAATCCGACAACATAATAGCTACGGGTAAGCTTCCTAGCAATGCAGCAAAGCCATTTCAACTAGTCAGTCCAAATAACAGGAACATCATAATTATGTAACATCATTTCAATAGTTTAGTAGAGAATTTGCGCACATGAACTCAATAAAGTTGCAAGTTATAGCTAAGTTGGCCATTCATGCCATGTCCCTGCATCTGCCCTATTTTGTAAAATGTGCCATAAATTCATCTTAACTAATTTAAATCTAAAATTTTAGTATTTTGTAACATTTTGTGTCTATTTTTATCTCTCTTTAGTGTCATTAAGTTTTGATAAGTACACATTAAGTTATTGAGTTTTTACTCCGGCTGCCCTAATGAGGATCAGATTTGGGTACTCAAATGTAGAAAAATCCATCAAAATCCCAATTCTTACCCATTTTATCCTAAATTTATGTCTGAATAAGCTCATTGAATCATCTTTTATTCCCCACAAGTTTCAAATTGATTGAGTAAGTATAGCCTAAGTCTGGGCTCTTAATTCGGGCTAAAAAGGAACTACCTTGTTTCCTACATACAGGATTTTAAGTCAAGTTTATGAAATTATTGGGAGCAACACATAATATATTTATCTCTAAAATTTTTATAGCAAGATATCCTATGTGTTAGCTTCCTAAAAAATTTGGTTGCACTCAATTTGAAGGTGAATAAGGCTAGTTATGCCTAACACAACCCATACTGGTCAAAACAGATGATAGGATTCAAGGATCTATTTCAAAAATTCATAGCTCCTTCATTTTCAAATCCAATGGCCTTATAACTTTCATGGTTAGAATAGGTTCATAAATTTTTTTCCTTCGTAGGGCAAGCCGTGCAGTTCATTATATGGATAACTCCTAGAGTTTTATTTTCCAATAACCCTGCTTGTGTTCCTCCTTGAGTTTTTGACTACTAATCCAACCTAAACCAAGAATATTCATGTTTAATCACTTGAAACAAGTCATAAGATAATCACACAACATTAGGAAGAAAAAGTACATAACAACACTAATCAACCACCTAACATTAAAATCAAGTGGAGCACAAGAATCTTACCTTAAATTTAAGCTTGAACTAGTAGGATGCAAGGCTTTTGGGTGAAGAAACTTGTGTAGGATGAAGAAGCATGGATGAGAGCAGGAGATAAAGAACAAAAATGGGGGAGAGGTCTAGTCTTCATTGGCCGAAAATTAAAAGGGAGAAAATGGGAATGGTTTGAGTTATTGATCATAAATGTTGAAAAGGACTTAAGCGCTTTGATTGGTGGAACTCAAGGCTTATTGAATTTTGCTTGGTTGCCCATTTTGGATGGCTAAATGGCGCCACCAAGAGGGTATGGATAGCTCAATCATGGCCATCCAACTTAAGGTTTAATAATGTAAGTTTCTACTGATACAGTCCTTACGCTGTACAATATTGAAATTTAACTGATTCCTCTTAAATTTGCAAAACGCTGCTAATGGTCCTCATTAATTTTCTACATAACAAATTCAAATTTTTCTAACCCTAACATTCATATTTCAATCTTAATTGCTCTTTTTTTTCTAATGCAATGGAATAGTTCAATAACAGTGCAAATCAGACGCACTGTGCTTCAAGATGTTACAATACTACCCTCCTAAGAAAAATTTTGTCCTCAAAATTTACTCACAAAAGTAACTATTTATTACCATAAGAGCTTGATAAAAGAGTTTACATATAAGCACACAAATTCGATAAGTATAGTTGAAGAAAATACAGCAAATCTAGTTATATAATTTAACACAACACAGTCGACAAGGAGTAAGTTCTTATCTTGGGTTATTTCTAATTTCACTTCAACTCCTCTGGGGAGGTAGTTTGTTTAGCATTCAAGGTGAAAGCCCTTCTTGGATGTTGCGGCCTAGTAGGTGGTTTATGCTTATGTGGTCAGTCCTAATCATATATCCTGGCTTCCCACATCTGAAACATACATTCTGTCTGGCCAAATAGGGTCTACCCCCATGGTCCTTCCCACACTTTGAGCATTCTTGCCTCACGGTTAGCCTCTGTGGCTGTTTACCCTCATATCCATTAAATTGAGATAGTTTCTTTAGGGGTGGGGTATGTTGAAATTCCTAGCTTTCCTGTGCCACCCTCTTCTTAATAATATCTAACCTGGTGTCAATCAGCTGCATTCCTCCATGAGTCGGCATTTATTCACTAGGGCAGCAAAATCTCTAATCTCCATGGGTCCTACTACTGCTAGAGTATCCTCTCTCAGTCCACTTTCAAACTTAACACACTTCCAAACCTTGTCTGGATTCTGCTGATAGATGGTAGAGAATTTGCATAACTCTTCAAATTTAGCTATATACTCCAACACACTCTTACCTCCTTGTTGAAGTTGTAGAAATTCCAACTCTTTATCATTTCATACAAAAGCAAGAAAGTAATTTTGGTAGAAGGCCTCTTTGAATATGTCCCAAGTAATCTCCATCTGAGAATCTTCCAGCAATTGCTGCATGCCATTCCACCAGAACTCAGTGTCCACTTCCAACATATAGATAGCAAATGCCACCTTCTGGTAAGCAATACAGGCCAAAATTGAAAAGGCTTTTTCCATTGCCTTGATCTATTCTTCAGCTTTGTCTAGATTAAGGGCTCCCCTAAAGCTAGGAGGATTTGCCTTTCAGAACTCTGCAAACTTGAGATACTCCAAATTGACCGCATGTCCATTTGGGTTTCCTCCGTGCTCTTCTTCTGGTTGTTTTCCCAACTGATCCATTATCTAATGTGCTGTGACTGATTATTCTCTCATTGTGTATACCATTTCACGCAGTGTGCCCATGAGATCAGCAGGGTTTTTAGGAGAAGGTTCCCTTCGCAGCCTATCATGCCTTCCGGAAGCCATTAGTTTTTAATCACATGCAACAAAACATTGAGTTGATTAGGCTCAATACTGAGTTAAGTGTGGTAGCAACTAATTACATTCACAGCTAGGCGGTCATCCATATCTAATTCCTATATCCTATCTAGACAGAAAAGATTTATTGTATGACATTAAATAAGAATTCCAGAGCATGCTGGAAGCATAGTCAGTCAAATCCTCAGGTTCGGTTATAATTGAATTGCTCTAATATCAAAATATAACACCCTTCTAATTATAATATTAAGCTTAAGTCATACTATCATATTGGGAGTTACTATAGTTTAATAAATGGACCTTGATTCACTATTCACCTCACTTTCCATAAGGATGTCACAATATTTGTTACATTCTACAAATATTTGGTATTACAAAATAATTTTTCAATTTACAATGAATAACTCTACTAAAAGTTTCCAAATAAGAGAAATAGCTATTTGATACTAACTATATATATATATATATATATATATATATATATATATATATTTGTCATTGGCCTTTAGCAATCAGAATCAGTCCATTTCGTTCACAGTCCTCTGAGTTGGCCTCCTTGAAGATCTTCAAACTATCTGAAAATGACATGGAAACACATAGGAATGAGAAATTTATATTCTCAGTAGGATTCCTAGACTATTTGGCAAATCTATGTCATCGTGGTCATTCCAGTTGCTTCAGTTTATTATGAAAAGGTGATTTCATACATAGTAGTAAAGTTCATTCGTTTAATTTTGAAAATATATCTTCTCGAAGTAGATTTCATTTTTAAGTCATACACTTGGATATAGCATAGAAATAACTATAGCACTACTAAGTAGGCATCTTTCTGACATATCAAATTATCAAACAAAAGTAAATATGCTACATATTCATGAATCGTATGAATAGATGCACTTTCTCACTTTTCTTTCTTAATTCACTTATACCTTTAATCTCTATTGCCCTTGGATAATTTGATTAGGGAGTGAACTCAACTTGTGACCATCATCACATAATACTAACTTGCAAGGGGATCCACATGCCTCTAAATTTGGAGGGATCTCATTTTGGCCAACTGCCTCTAAAGTTAAGGGATCTCATAGCTTTCATATGACTACCTTCATATGGAGGGACCTTATAATTGCTCCCACGTGAAAGGATCTAATCTTATTTATTCACATGTACATCTTATATACTTGAAGAATCTATAGTCATAATGCATGATGCATATAGTTATACCAGAAATTCGGCAACATAACAGCCGGGGGTAAGCTTCCCAGTAATACAGCAGAGCCATTTCAACCAGCCAGTCCAAATAACAGGAACATCATAATTATGTAATATCATTTCAACAGTTTAGTAGAGAATTTGCACACATGAACTCAATAAAGTTGCAAGTTATAGCTAAGTTGGCCATTCACACCATGTCCCTGCATCTGCCCTATTTTGTAAAATGTGCCATAAATTCATCTTAACTCATTTAAATCTGAAATTTTAATATGTTGTAGAATTTTGTGTCTATTCTTAGCTCTTTTTAGTCCCATTAAGTTTTGATGAGTACATATTAAATTATTGAGTTTTTACTCTAGCTGCCTTGATGAGGAGCAGATTTGGGTGCTTAAATGTAGAAAAATCCATCAAAATTTCAATTCTTACTCATTTTATCTGAAATTTATGTCTAAATGAAGCTCACTCCCACAAGTTTTAGATTGAATGAGTAAGTATAGCCCAAGTTATGGGCTCTTAATTCGGGCTAAAAGGAACTACCTTGTTTCCTATGTACAGGATTTTAGGTCAAGTTTAAGAAATTACTAGGAGCAGCACATAATAGATCTAACTTTGAAATTTTTATAGCATTAGCTTCCTAACAAAATTGGTTGCACTTAATTTAAAGGTGTATAGAGTGAGTTACGCCCAACACAACCCATATTGGTTAGAATAGAGGACAAGATTCAAGGATTTACTTCAAAAATTCATAACTTCCTCATTTCATATCCAATGACCTTATAACTTATATGGTTGGAAAGCCCTAGATGTCTAGTTTTCATTAAAATAAGTTCATAAATTTTTTACCTCTATAGGGCAAGCCATATAGTTCATTGTACGGATAGGTCCTACGGTTTTGTTTTCCAGCAACCCTGTTTGTGTTCTTCCTTGAGTTTTTTCTGCTAATCCAACCCAAACCAAGAACATTCATGTTTAATCACTTGAAACAAATCATAAGATAATCAAACAACATCAAGAAGAGAAGGTACATAACAACCCTAATCAGCCACCTAACATTAAAATCAAGTGGAGCACAAGAATCCTACCTTAAATTTAAGTTTGAACTAATAGAATGCAAGGCTTTTGGGTGAAGAAACTTGTGTAGGGTGAAGAAGCAAGGATGAGAGGAGGAGATGAAGAACAAAAATGGGGAAGAAGTCCAATCTTCTTTGGCTGAAAATTAAAACGGAGAAAATGGGAATGGTTTGAGTTGTTGATTATAAATGTTGAAAAGGACTTGAGCACTTTGATTGGTGGAACTCAATGCTTATTGAATTTTGCTTGGCTGCCCATTTTGGATGGCTAAGATGGCACCACCAAGAGGGTATGGATGGCTCAATCATGGCCGTCCAAGTTAGGGTTTAACAACATAAGTTTCTACTAATGTAGTCCTTATGTTGTACAATATAAAAATTTAACCGATTCCTCTTAAATTAGTAAAATGATGCTAATGGTCCTCATTAATTTTTTTACATAACAAATTCAAAATTTTTAACCTAACATTCATATTTTAATCCTAATTACTCTTATTTTTCTAATGCAACGAAATAGATTCAATAACAGTGCAAATCAGACGCACCATGCTTTAGGATGTCACACTATAGGCAGAGTCTAGTTCTATTTTTGGTTATGGGCCTGGTTATGTTGTAGTGATATGTACTTCTATATGTATATTCTGGCATTACTCGGGTTATGCTGTGGAATGTTTATACAAGGTTGTTTATATCTGGAAAGTCCAGTTTTTAAAGGAAACTCCATCAATTTTTTGGTAAAGTTTCATATTAGACTTGTTGGCGAGCCAAGGCCCCCTATGCGCTTGTCATGGTCAAGTTGGGCTATAAAATTGTAGATCCTACAGCTAGAAACTAACCGGTTACCCTTGGTTGTTGGCCAAATCATGGCCCTCCATTTGGGTAGCTCAACAAAATTCAAATTGCCATAAAAATCCATCAATCACCTTCTTTCTCATTCTTCCAACTTTGTCCACAAGTTAACAGATTCTTCCCCCCATGCCCTTTAAAATTTTGGCTATCCCCTTCTACATGACACTTTCCATTTTCTTCTTCATGTTCTCTCCATCTCTAACCTTGAAACTTCCACTCAAGACCTTGGTGATCTTAGCCTCTTTAAATCAAAATCCTTCACTTTCCTTTGCATATCCTCAAGTAAGTCTTAAGATCAACTAAAAAATCCCTTTTTCCCTTGACCTTTAGGCATCCTCCCATCCAAGATCAATAAAGGGTTTATACATATTTCAAGGTTTTAAAGCCATAGCACCATCAAACTTCAAGTAGAAAGACTTAAACTTTAGATATTAGGTAGGATTGTCTTGGATTTTGGATGTTCTTTATGATTTAGAGTTGATTAGGGTCTCTTCATGTCATCCTAATTTGATGATATTTGATGATCATATGACTTATTTGTAGTGATTTAAGATGAGAATCATTGGTTTGGATTTAAGAATTGATTCAAAGACAAGGATAGAGCATAAGTAGGAATGCTATAATGAAACCCTAGGTGTGCTATTCATATAGTGAATAGTATAGCTCCACCCACACACATCAAATTCCAGTGAGACCAATTTTAGATGAAGTTAGACTTCTAGAGCTTTCCAACCATGTAAATTATAGGTCTATTAGATTAGAAACTAGAGAGATATGATTTTTACAAGTAAGGTGTTAAAATCCATTCCCTATCCTGACCAGTAAGTGTTGTGAAAGGCATAACTTGCCCTGTAAAATTTTAAATTGAGTGCAACAAATTTTATTATAAAGCTAACATATAGTAATCATACATAAAAGTTTAAGATTTAAATTCTAAGTATATTGTTCCTAGTAAATCTCTAAAGTTACCTTATGTCCTGTTTAGGTTAGAACAGGGCCATACAGAATAGTCTACTCAAGGAGCTCATAACTTGAGCTCTACTTACCACATGAGGATCAAACTTACTAGGATTGAAAGATAACTCAATTAGCTACAATTTGGTATAAAATTTGTATAAAAATGATAAGAATTGAAATTATAGTGATTTTCTAAAGATAGATGCCCTAGTTTGTCCTAAAATAGGACAGTCTTGGGTAAAACTTCAATAACTTAACTTATACATCTCAAAACTTAATGGGACCAAAGAGGTTCTAAAATATACTAAAATGCTACAATATATTAAATTTTTAGATTAAAATAAGTTAAAATAAAATTTTAATGTAATTTATGAAATAGGACAGATTGATCAAATGAAATACCTTGACAACCTCAAAGATTATAAGCTAGTGAGTCATAAGAAGCCAAAAGATGAACTATGGATGCAATCCCTTGCGATATAATGTGATATTGATATATGACCATGTTTGATCTTATTCTTGTGACTTGCTGGCTGAGATTATAATGTCTGTACTTTGGGAAATTCCCTATTTTAGCTATTATGCTACCGAATTTTTGGCAGAACTATATGAGCAATATATCATGATTTTAAGTTCCTTGAGCATATTCATACATGAATATGAATAGAGAAGATGAAACCCCTTCACTTGGAGGCAGTTATAGGGTCCCTCCCTGTGAAGGCAATTAAACAGATAAGATGTGGGTCCTTTTACTTGGAGACAGTTATTATAACATCCCCATTTTCTTAAAAAAAAAAATTGTATAATAGAAACAATGCTTTTGATTAGCACTATTGATTGAATATTTCATTTCATTAGAGAAATACACTTAATTAAGGTTGGAATGTAAACATTTGAATTAGAAAACTTAACTTTGTTAAATGAAAAATTTAAGAAGACCATTGGTAATGTTTTGAGGATTTAAAAGAATTTATAACGTCCAAAAGTTTTTAATGTTGTTAGTTAATTTATTCGATTTTTTTGGCCCAAGTGAGATTAATTAGAAATCGATTAAGTATCTATTTAGAGCCAATTAGGTATTATTAGAGAGATTAGGATTAGATACCATTAGAATAGAAATATAGAAAGCCTCATAAAATTCTTCAAAATCGTTTTGCAGATTTGAAAGAAATCGGTAAAGATTCGGTATTTTAAACCGCCAAAACCGAATCAATAGAATTATACATTGAAAACACTAAATTTAGTCGCTAAGAACTCAACCACTTGCCCCCACAAAGTGGTGCCACTTGCTGCCACACATGAGCAGAAAACTTGGATGAATCATAGCCACCCAAAGAGCAACCAATGAGAAGCCAAGAATCCAACTACCTAGAGTTATATCAATGCAACAAATTCCTCCTCAATCCTTTTTCAATTTTCGGCCTCAATACACCAGGCCACTTTATCCCTCATTTTCTTCCTCATCTCCCTCTCTTCATCCTTGTTTCTTCACCCTTCCTTCATGCCTTCACCCAAGACTTGTTTCCTCACTAGCTTAAGCTTCAATTTGAGATAGGATTCAAGTTTATTTTTGTTTTTATGGATTTGTAGTTGATTATAATTCTTGCTTCATCCATCTAAATGAAGATATATGATGTGCTTTTGATGATTTGTGACTGATTTATTAAGTAATTGGTTAAGTGGGAGTTGAATCTTGCATGAAAAACTAGAAAGGAAGTAAAACAGGAAATCTGGAATCTCTTGATTCCTAAGGCATCCGTACTCACAAATAGTAAGGAATCTCACAAAGCCATCATAAATCTATGAGACCATTTTTATGAGAAACTAGACTTTCAAGGCTTTCTATACATATAAATTATAAGGCTATTGGATTAGTATTGAGGGAGATCCAAACTTTTGAATTAAGTTTCTGGCTTTGATTTTGGACAGGGAAGGATGTGCAGCCATAACTCGACTTATATAACTTGGATTTGGGTCCAATAAAATTTTTTAGAAAGCTAATACATAGAAGAATATACCATAAAAATTTCATGGTCAAATTCGTTTTCTATTATTCCCAGTAATTCATGAAAATCACCCTAAATCCCAACTGGGCTAGAACAGGGTAGTGAAGGTTACCCAAATTCGTGGACTCATATAGCTATGTCAGTGAAACTTATTGGAAAAGCTATGTCAGTTAGCTTTACAAAAATTTAGATTTCATATAGTTTCAACTAGTTTCCTATTTTTGGTGAATTTTTAGTGTTTGGTAGGTAAATCTGCCCAGCAACAGGACATACTTAGGTAAAATGTTAATAACTTGAGTTATATATATCAAAACTTAATGGGACTAAAGAGGTTAGCAACTAGACAAATAATACTATAACATATCCAAAATTCAGATTTAAATGAGTTATACAAAAATTATGGCTTAATTTCTAAAAATGGGCAGAATTGAAGAAATTGGCAGAAAATCAATTTAAATGCAAAGGCTACAAGTTTTGTATGAGTATTGAAATGGTTGATGTATTATGTTGGTTTTCTGTCTAAATGATCGTCCGGCTAGTTGGCACTATTCATGGAAAAGTGGACTTGATCCGTCATGCTGCCGAATTTTTAACAGAAGCATATGAAGTTATGATAGCTTGTGTTATGAAGATTTATGATATGAATATGAAATTCTATATACAAGAGTGTTTGAAAGTAAGTACACTATAATGCATATAAACATTACATGATGATATGATCATGATTCCTTTTATGAAAGACGGCATCTTTACATGCAAAGGAAGAAGATATATATAAATATGTGAGATTGATTCCCTTCATTCGGAGGCAGTTATTTGAATCCCTTCCTATGAAAGCAGTTAAAAGATATGATGAAGGTCTCATATTCCTAAGGAGTGTGACATGGCGATCATACTCTAGAATATGGCATGATAAGCACATCCTAAAGAATATGACATGGCGATTGTAACGTCCGAAAAATTTATTGTTAACAACTGAATTATTCGGTTTTTATCAAATAAGTGAGTTTAATCAGAACTTGATTAAACATTTACTCAAAGCCAATTAAGTGTGATTTAAATGGATTAGGCTTAATGGAATTAGATTAAGAGCATAGAAAACTCCTATAGAAAAATTTCAAACCGATTTACCGATTTAAGAGAAATCGGTAAGATTTCAGAATTTTAAACTGTCGGAATCGAACCAGTAGAATTTTTCTATGAATGCCCTAGAATCAACGGCTAAGATTTAGCCAAATACCCCCTCAAATGGCGCCTAGACAGCCCTTGATGATGGGCAATGAACCAGATTTTATGACCAAGAAAGATCCATCAATCACATGCCTTCAACATTCAATCATCTCACCTTTTTTCTCTCTTTTTCTCCTCCAAAATTTCGACCAGCCAGCAGCCCTTCTCAAGTGTTGAAGCACTTCTCTTTCTCTTCTCTTTACCTTCATCTCCACTCCATTCTCATCCACCCTCAAGCCCCATCACAAATTTCTTGTATCAAAGACACACAAAATCAGCACAAACTCCACCACACAAGGTAGGACATCCTACTTCTCCTCTTGTTTCTCTGATTTGGGGCTGCATGTTGGGCATGCATAATCTGAGATGTTGGTGTTTTATAGAGTGATGATGATGTTTTATTACTGATTTTGCATATATGTTGTGATTAAAATTGGATTTGAGGGCAAATAGCTTGAAGGAAGGAGATAAACCTAGAAGTAGGATAGGGTTTCCCTCGACAGTCCGTACGGCGGAGTGTATGGCTCCAGCTACCGCCATTAAAATTTGATGAAACCATTTTTAAATGAAACTAGACATTCAGGGCTTTCCATACATATATCA
The DNA here is from genome assembly GCA_031439585.1 of Pterocarpus macrocarpus. Classification (NCBI taxonomy): domain Eukaryota; kingdom Viridiplantae; phylum Streptophyta; class Magnoliopsida; order Fabales; family Fabaceae; genus Pterocarpus; species Pterocarpus macrocarpus. Next base: position 54,706,049 of record CM062514.1, read on the forward strand.
TAATAGGCCATTGGATTAGTATAGAATTAGTTATGAATTTTTGAAATTAGACCTAGAAATCTAGGTTCTCACCCCGGCAGCATGGGTTGAGAAGAGTGTAACTCACCCTATACAACCTCAAATTGAGTGCAACAAAAGTTTTTTGAAAGCTAACACATGAGAGAACATCCCATAAGAATTTCAGAATTTAATTCGTTGTCATTTGTTCCCAGCACATCAATGAAGTTGGCTTAGGTTTGAACTGGCCTAGAGTAGGACAGCCCAGTAGGGTAATGTTTCGAGACTCATAACTCAAAATCTACCTAGGCAAACGACATGGAACTTAACTCATTTTAAAGCTTGTTGTGTTAGATTTAGTTTGATATAAAATTCGCCTGATTTCACCTAGTTTTAGATTTTTGGTGAATTTTCTTTTATAGGAACCCAATTCTGGCTAAGAACAGAGCATGTTGAGATAAAATGTTTATATCTAGAGTTATACAACTCAAAATGAGATGGGACCAAATGAATTAGAAACTAGACATATAAGACTGTAACATATCCAAAAATGAGAATTAAATGAGTTGAATTGAATAAAAATTGGAGCATGCCAAACTCAGGCAGAACAGGGAAGAACAAACTGAAACCTCATTGATGCCTGATTTGCAATTGTTGAATGATGCTATATATATATATATATTTGCTGGTCTATACTGAAATTATTAGTTGTGCAATTGTACTAATTGTCTGGCACTATTCATGGGGAAGCGAACTCGATCCGTTATGTCGCCGAAATTTCGGTAAGAAGTTCATATGTTGTGAAACTTTATGATAGCTTGAATGCATTATATTCAAGAGTCAAGCTAGATGTGCATTCATTTCATGATATTATAAAGAGTTCCATATCACTTGGGCCAGCCCCGGAATAAATTAAGGGGAATAGATCAATGGGAAGGTCGGGGAAAGTAAACCCGACCATCCTATATAGGAACGAGCTCGGTCTTGAAAAGTGGACTATTACCTGGAAGTATATGGCCAATGACTCCCAGAGGACCAAGGATGGAAACAAGTTCCAATAGGCGAAAGCCTTCAAGAAATAAGATGCATTCATAATTGCACATTCATATGCACAGTGTAATGCTTATTGATTGACTGTCTTAGATACCTATTTATTTATCGTAATATGCTATCGCCCTTTTACAATTACTGTTTAATTGCCTCAGTGCTTCTGTTGATTAAAATTGAATTTGTTTGAGTGTATGTTTTACAAGCAAGTATTTAAATTGAATATTATCATTTTATGATACTATTTAAAAAGTATTGCACGACCGAAACAACTGGGAATGACAGCGATGACAGATGTATAGACGCTAGGATTTTCTACTGAGAAATATTCATTTCTCACCTTATTGTATGTTTCGCGTCATTCTCAGACCATGGAGCACGCAGCGACCGGGGTCCTATTTATTGAGTTTCCCAAGCTTCACATCCATATCGACCCGTTTCTAGATTCTGTATATATATCTGGTAGGTGCCAGTTTTGTTTATATTTCTTCTTCCAGAGGGACTTCGCCGTACCACTATTGCACCCACTGTTTGACCCCTCGGTCCCATATATTGCCATTCTACTTCATATGGCCCATCCATTCCCACCTCCTCCAGTAACAGCAGCAGCCCTAGTTCCCATGGCCCCTCCTACTTTACCGCCACAGCCGATGTCGTTGGCCTCGACCTCGGAGAAGGATCCGTCCGAGGTGGCTAGTTCTTCATCATCCTCTGCTCCTAGTGCCGAAAACCCTCCAGCGGACGCTGCCATGGCAAACGGGTTCCTTTCATCAGACTCTGTTTAGATAGCATGCATGCTGTAGTGGGGTTAGATGTACAGAATGACCCTCTTTTGGCAGTCTGGGTCATGGTTGGATGGGTAGATATTACGAATGTGCTTGCAATGTCCCATGGGGACCATTTAGGGTACTGTTCATAGGAACTGGCCGTTTTGTTTTGTATTAGCAGCCTCATTTTGTCACCATGTATCAGTCTGATGAACTTAAAAATCAGATATATATGTATACGTTTATGATGCCCTTTTTGCAATAGTTCTGTCCTTATTGTATTTTTATTTATGTTAAGTTATTTACAGTTTACTGATTGATTAGTATGTATTCCGCCGTCACATAGGAAATTTCGTTATGCGATCAAGTATCCTTATGCAAGTAATTAATACTAATACAAAAAATAGAATTTAATCAGTATTACACGTAATCTCTTATCAGATAAATTATTATGACTTAAGCATAGTACTTTGTCTGGTAAGATGTTACAGCGATCACACTCCGATGGAGTATGACATGGCGATCATACTCTGAAATGTGCATGACAAGTAAAGAAAATTAAGAAAATTTGGACTCTAAGGACGGCGATACGTAACACTCAAGTGCAAGCACAAGCAAACACCCTAGGGACGGCAATATGTAACGCCTAGGTGTGTCAAGAAAGAGAGTTATAGAAAAGTAGAAGAAAGTTAGATAAGAACACAAGTGCATTTGTATATATATATATTCCGATATTCTTATTATGATAAAATTTACTATATTTGTGAGTGCTGTGACTGCCACGCTAATTATGAAATATGAATTGATCATATAATTGCAATGTGATTCAAAGTGCTTGAATAAAATGAACTCTGCTTCGGACGATATATTTTCGAACTATAAAACCGAACAGTTTACATAAAATGCTCACCTTTTCTTAATAAACCGAAGCAGCTGGAGATAATATCGATGATATGGTATGTGATAGTTAATTGAATCCTACTAAGAATTTATAATTCTCACTATATTTTCGTATTATCTTTAGATAGTTCAAGAAATATTGGGGGCGGGCAAAGGTAGGGCTGTCAAACGGGCAGGTCTGGCTCTTTTAAGCTTGGCCCGTTTAGGTTCGCAAAATAAATAGGTTGGCCCGTCTAGCCCACAGACCAAAATTTTTTGGCCCGACTCGTTTAAGATTAGCCCGCGGTCTTAAATGGGTTGGCCCGTTTATTTTTTATTTATTTATTTATTTTGTTTTTCATGTTTTAAAAATTATTTTTATTAAAAAATAATTTTTATCTTAAAAAAAAGCTAAATATTCTTATTTTTTATTAAAAAAATGAGAGTGTTCTAAATTTAATTATTAAATTATATTTTTATGTCCTAAATTTATGTAATTTTACTTAAAAAATAATAATAATAATAAATGTGGGTAAACGGGCCGAATTAAAAATGGGTTAGTTTAAATGGGTCATTATTTTTTAAGCCTATTCCACCTATATTTGGCAGGTAAACGAGTTTAGCCTATTTTGACAGCCCTAGCCAAAGGTTGCTATTAGACAATATTGTTCAGGTAACAGTAACAACTCTTAAGAGTGGTGCTATAACTTAAGCATAGTACTTTACTTGAGATGGTGTTACAGTTATTGAGTCCATCCGTGTGAAGGCAATTAAAACTATTAGATCCCTCTACCTTGGAGGAAGTTGGCCCATTGAGTCCCTCCAATTTAGAGGCACGTGGGTCCCTTTGTGGGATAGTACTGTGTGAAAATAGTCATGAGTTAAGCTCACTCTCTATCAGACTACCAAGGGCAATAAGAATTAAGGCCATATACAAAGTAAGAAAGAATAGTGAGGAAGTGCATCAAGTCATATGATTCATAGACATGTAGTATATTACTTTTATTTGATAATTTGAATTGTCATGAAGATGCCTACTTAGTAGTTATATAATTATTTCCCTGCTATACCTAAGTGTATGAAATAAAATGAATTTGATTTGGGAAGATACTTTTTCAAAATTGAATAAATGAACCTTACCGCTGTATATGAGATCACCTTTTCTTAATCAACCGAAGTACGTAGAATGACAACGATGACATAGATTACCAAATAGTCTAGAAATTCTACTGAGAGTATAAAATTCCTATTCCTATATGTGTTTTCGTGTCATCTCCAAAAAGCCCAGAAGATTTTGAAGAAGGTCAATCTAGAGAATTGTGAACGAAACTAGACTGATTGCTAAGGGTCAATGACAAATGTATATATGTTAGTATTGGATAGCTATTTTTCTTAGTTGGAAACTCTTAGTAGAGTTATTCATTGTAAATTGAAAGCTTGTTTTGTAATACCAACTATTTGTAGAATGTAACAAATATTATGTCATTCTCATGGAAAGTAAAGCAAATAATGAATTAAAGTCCATTTAATTAATTGTAGCAACTCTTAATGTGATAATATGACTTAAGTGTAATATTATATTTCGGAGGGTGTTACACTAGGCGCCCAAGGCCAATGCCCAAGCACTGGTTGTGCTGTAGAATGATGATTTTCAGGTAGGTGGGAGCCCAGGTACCCACTGGATGGGATTAAAGAAGGGTTCTCAATCCTTCTTCTTCATTTTCCATCAAAGTCTCTCTCTCTTCTTTCTCTCTCATCCTTTTCTTGCCCCACATGAATCCAATCAATGTTTTGTTAATTTTTACTCAAATCCATCACTAAATCCATCTATTTCACATCATCAACACCTTAGTTTGGGTTTTTGCTTTTGGAGCGCTCCATCTCCTCCTTTTTAGTAAGAGAAAATGATGGTGGGAGGAGACCCACTGCTTTCCTTGCACTCCACCACCTTCCTCTGTAACACCCTAGTAGTTCCATTCTATGCTTAAGTCATATTGTGGAATTACTAGTTGCTACTTTTGCTCGCGGAACTATCATTACTTTTTAGAAATTACTTTATACCGAAAATAGGGGTAAAATTTTTTTCTACAAAACAAGTAAACCATTTATGAAATCGAGAGCCATGAGCGCATCGTGAACATATAAAGTAACACCGCTATCCCATACATATATCGCATTTAACAAACATAGAGACCATAAGAGTAACCACAATTCTTAGAATAATGTAACATTCATTCCACGGCCAACCATGATAATACAATAAGAGTCGTACCAGTTCATACATAAGATAATAATGGGTCCGATATCTATCGTCGGCCCTACACAAAGCCTTACCAATACATAATAAAAGGAAATACATCAGAGAATCCTACTACCCAAGCATGCCACATAAACGTATGATAACCCTATAACTACTACCAAGGGGCTATCCTGCGTGCTCGGCTCGCATCGATCGTCACATCAAGCATCTGGCGGGAGGAAACCGTTCCCCATATCCACCGGGAGAAGTACTACCACGTCCCCTCCTCGAGCATCGCCCTTGCCCACGGGAGCGCAGTAGGGCATTTAATGAACCCACACCGCGAACCGGGGTGAAAATGGGCCAGCGGATGAAGCAGAAGAATTAGAAGATAGGACGAATCATCAAGGCTGCGGCGATTTAACCCGAACGGTGAGAACCCCCGAACGAGCTCGGATAAGGGCTCACGGACGGCCTCCACATGGAAGCTCGGATAAGGCGGCTCAGGGATCTGGAATCCGATGAAAGCAGCCGAGTCAAAGCGGTATCCGGTCGGTCTCATCATCATCGATGGGTATCTCGGTGGCTGAAAGTAGGGGGCAAATGTCATCCATAGTAACCTCGCCAAATGGGTCATGCGGTGAAAAATGGGCTCATCACTGAGTGCAGGCGGCGGTCGTGGAAGATGTAGACTCATCGCCATTCTATGAAAGATCGGCGGCGTTCAAAGAGGTCAAAGCGCCAACGCCACACCAGAACTCAATGTAGATCACCACCGTGCCCGACGTCGACATCCTCTCAAGGCGACACGGAACATAGGAACGAAATACTAAATTTCTCGATGCAGGATCGCGACTAGACAAACACAGTGTCGCCGTCATCGTCCCAAACCACTTCTGGTTTAATTACAAAAAGCAAAGGAGATATAAGTTCAATTTTTAATGGTTTTGAAAACTTAAACCCGAAGCGGGTTGCTTTTAAACTTAACATCATAAACACATCATCATGACTAACATCCGTACTAAAACATAGAATAACATCCATAATGCAAATGGGCAATATACTTTCATGCAAAGACACATCATCCACGGATGTAACCATGGTCATACTTAGACTTTACTTTCATTTTTAGCACGCATTTAACATTCTTTACTTTCCTTTGAAATAGACTGCTTTTGGACATGAGCTCATTCCGACCGTCGTCACGCAAAGTACTAACCAAATCGCACTAAGCGATATTGGTTACCTCTAAGTTGGAGGGTCCTCCAAAACACCCTTGCCTCCCTCATAGAGGTTCCTTTGTGGATCGCCGTCTCTCACTTCCCTTCAAGTGATTGAAGGGGGTCACGTCCCATTGATTCTTTTTCTTATCTTTATACTTTACATGCATAACTCCTTGACTAGACACATGCAATGATATGACTAAGTCCATAATTTTGAAATCCCAACATAACTAGCTAGACCAGAGCTTCCCTAAAATGCCAATCATCGACATTCAACCAATAGTTCATCATATCTATATCATATCATCACACTTATCATTCAATCATGAGACAAAGCTCAATCAATCTCATCATTCATCATGCCAAGTGGCATCACACATTCATACCCTAAAGGGGTTTATAGTTGTGTTGTTCTTTGAAGAATATTATGAATCATCACATGATTTCCCATGATAGAATCACATAATTAGGATATGTGTTTATAGTCTTTTAGTTACTTGGTCCTTGGATGAAAGTATGCTTTACTTAAGTACATGTCTTATGAAACACTTGTTCAAATTAATTAAATTATGTGATTGTTTCCTTTCCTTGAGATAAGCGCTTAGTGATTCCTAGGTTCATGGTATGCTAGAGGCTCTAATCATACTTACTGTTCCCAAGGAGTTGAGATCCTCTAATCCTTGGGTCATGACAACGCATAACCACATCATGAACCCAACAACACCAATGTTCACTAATCACCAAGGGTGACTTTTAACTTAGTCAAGTTGCAAAGTTTTAAACTTTTACTAATAACATACCAAGGTTTGCCTTAAACATTATTAAAGTTGTCATTCTTTATAAAGTAGTCATAAAGTCTTATTCTTTATGAAAGTAAGTGCCTTTGACATTAAGCTCTTATCTTAAGATTGGATCTTTATGAAATAATAATACAAGCTACTAGCTTTTTGAATAAAAAGTCTTGTTCTTTATAAAAGTTAACACCTTTTGCATTAGTTAGGTTCAAAGTCTAAACTTTATGAATGAAATGTTATAGAACAACATTTTTATAACTTAATGATCTCATTCTTGAATAAAGTTTGAAACTTTGTGAAAGGTCTTTTCTTTAAGGTTTGATTTCTAAAGCCTAAAGTGACAAGATATCATTTTTCTAACTCAAAAAGTTTAGACTTTCACATGTATTCTTGTCTTCAAAACAAAACAAAATAAAACTTTATGGAAGCTTAAAAGTTGCGCCACTTTGAAGGAATCATGAAGCAAACTTTTTAAAGTCTAAAACTTTGAGAAGGTTCATAGTCTTATCAAATCATGGAAACATAGAAAGGTGAAGCTTTTCTAATCATTCACTCATCATAAAGAGAAAGGAACAACTTTAAGCTAGAGATCAATAAGAACATAGGTTTCCAAAAGAAGAAACTTAAGAACACATGAAGAACATCAAGAACACATTTTTCCAAAAGAAGAAACTTAAGAACACATGAAGAACATCAAGAACACATTTTTTCCAAAAGAAGAAACTTAAGAACACATGAAGAACATCAAGAACATATTTTTTTCAAAAGAGGAAACTTAAGAACACATGAAGAACATCAAGAACATATTTTTCCAAAAGAAGAAACTTAAGAACACATGAAGAACATCAAGAACATATTTTTCCAAAAGAAGAAACTTAAGAACACATGAAGAACATCAAGAACACATTTTTCCAAAAGAGGAAACTTAAGAACACATGAAGAACATCAAGAACATACACATGAAGAACATGAAGAACACATTTTTCCAAAAGAGGAAACTTAAGAACACATGAAGAACATGAAGGATCTTCTCAAGTTTCCACTTAGAGATCTTGGTCATGAAAGACCCAAGCTCCAAGCTTTCTTGAGCAAACAAAATGAAAAAGATGAAGATCACTACCTTTCTTGAAGATGGCGCAAAAACAAGAGAAATGGAAGAAGAAGATGATGACTCCTCTTGATGATGAAGGTGGCGGTTTTGCAAGAAGAAAGGAGAAGCTCTTGAAATCTTGTGGAAATGGAGGTTGTAGTGTTTTGATCTTGTCTCCAAAGACCCAAAGATGAGGTCTTTGAAGGGCTAAGTGAGGAAGGTTTGGTTATGGAGGTGGAGAATGATGAAGAGGATGAAGAAGAAGAAGAAGGAATGTAGAGAGAGGTTAGAGAGTTTGAGAACTTTAGAGAGAGAATGAGAAGTTGAAAATGAAGTGAATGTGTGTGTGTGTGAGAAAGTGGCGTCCTACATTAAGGGAGGGGGAGTGAGATATTTTGCTTAATTTTGTGTTAATCAGTGATTAAGGGGACAAATGGGATGATGGGGAGACAAAGCATGGTCAAACTCTTACATAAAGTAGTCTTATCTTATGCTTTTTGCTTTTATGACATCACTCTCTACTTTATTGTCTAGTTGACTAAATTTGAATTTAATCATGTGATTAAGTGCTCATACAACTTAATTAAGGTGATTAAGCAAGAATTAGTGATTAACACACAAGAACATGATTAACAAAAATTAATCTCACGATTAAGCTTAATTAACCTTAATTAAACTCGAGTAAGCTAATTAAGGGCGATTAGTGCTTAAGTAAGCTATAGGGGCTCTAACTTGCTTAATTAGAGATTATCTAATCTCGATTAGGCATTCTCTTGACCCTTCTCGTCCGAGTCAACCCCTTAATTAAGCCCTAATCTCGAAATTCCTCATTAAGTGCCTAATTACTCAGGGTTACTACAGTAATTTAGCACGACATGAAATTGAGGATGTTACATTTCTCCTCACCTTTAAAAAGAATTTTTGCCCTCAAAATTCGTTACCTGTAAATAAGTTCGGATACTTGCTCTTCATTTCGGCCTCCAGCTCCCATGTATATTCTTCCCATTTCCATTCTGGGACCTCCAATGGTTGCAGCATACCAGAGGGCTTTTGGTGCTCAATCTTTACTTTTTGGCAGATTAAACACTTGCCTACCAACTCCGCATAATGTCCTCTTCAATCCTCGGCCACGTAACATCTTCTTGGCGCCTTGATACATCTTTGTCACCTGTATGGTGAAATGGTTTATGAGCCTCCTCCAAAATCCTTCTTCTCGAGGTCACCACTTGGTACCAATTGCATCTTCCTTCAAATTTCCATAGTCCACCGCACCTTGTGCTAAACCCTTCAACTTTCCTTCCTTCACCAATGCTAGGGTTTTCAAGAACTCTTCTTCTCGCCTTGGGCTCGAGCAATTTGATTTTTGAAATCGCTCGTCACCTAAAGCTCATTCAATCTTAAACTATGGGGGGTCAACGTAACTCCAAGGTTAAGGTCTCTAAAGCTCCTTACTAGCTCATCCTCCTTAACCATCATCCATGTTGCATGCAAGGATTTCCAGGCTTAATGCGTCGGCCACCACATTTGGCTTTCCCAAGGTGATAATTCAACCCAAAATCATAATCCTTGAAACTCCATCCACCTCCTTTGCCTCATATTCACTCCTTTTGATCAAAGAGATACTTCAAGCTCTTATGATCGGAGAACACCTCGAACCTCACACCATACAGATAATGTCTCCATATTTTCAGGGCAAACACTATGGCCGCTAATTCCAAGTCATGGGTTGGGTAGTTCACTTCATGAGGCTTCAACTGTCTAGAGGCATAAGCCACCACGTTCCTATTCTCGCATCAAGACACAACCTAAACCTCTCCTGCAGAGGCATCACGATAAACCTCAAGCGGTCCACTAGGGTCCTAAGAGACCAATCTTGGGGTTGAGGTTAACTTTACCTTTTTAGCTCTTGGAAAGCTCTTCTCACAGTCCATTGTCCACACAAACGGGGCATCCTTCCTTGTCAACTTAGTTAAGGGTAGCGACATCTGAGAAAATCCTTTTATAAACCTGCGGTAGTAACCGGCTAAACCTAAGAAACTCCTTATCTCAGTCACTAAGGTTGGCCTCTCCCAACTCATCACAGCCTCAATCTTACATGGATCCACAGCAATACCCCCTTGTGACACCACATGCCCTAAGAACTTTACCTCCTCCGCCCAGAATTCACGCTTGGATAACTTGGCATAAAGCTTCTTTTCCCTTAAGATCCTTAACACAACCCTCAAATGTTTCTCATGTTCCTCCTTTGTCCTAGAATATATGAGAATATCATCTATGAAAACAACTACAAACTTGTCCAAATAGGGTCTAAAGATCCTGTTCATATAATCCATGAAAACAGCAGGGGCATTAGTCAATCCATACGACATCACCGTAAACTCATAATGCCCATACCTTGTCCTAAAAAGTCGCCTTAGGTATATCCTCCTCTTTTCACCCTTATTTGATGATATCCAGATCTCGAGATCAATCTTCGAGAACACACCGTGCACCTCGCTGGGTCCATGAGTCATCTATCCTAGGCAAGGGATACTTGTTCTTAACGATAACCTTGTTTAATTATCTGTAATCCACTTTCCCCTCATCTGCCATCCTTCTTTTTCACAAATAGCTCCCAGTGAGGCACTAGGTCTTACAAACTTCTTTTCTAACAACTCTTCCAATTGTCCCTTCAACTCCGACAAATTTCAGTAGGGACATTCTATAGAGTGCTATAGCAGATTGGCCCAATACCCTGCACCAACTCTATAGAAAACTCGATTTCCTTTCTGGGAAATTGCGGGTATGTCGTCAAGGATACATCCTGGTACTCCTAACTCACGGGATCTCATCCAACACTGCTCGAGTTCTACTTCACTTGTCATAAGGAGAACATATCACCCATCACCAAACTCACTACTTCCTACCCTAACGAGTTCAAGAACAAACTAACACCTCCAGGCTTATCGTATGGGGGAAAAACAACAGACTTTTTCGAACAATTTATCATAGCATGGATTGTCGAAGCCAATCCATGCCTAGAATCGAATCCAAGCCGACAAAGGCAAACAAATCAAATTCGCTATGAAAGACCTACCATCAATTTGGAATTGACAACTCAAGCAACAATGACAAGTCTTAACTGGTTTCCCAGCAAGAGTAGAAATATTTAACATATAAGGCAATTCGGACACAGATAATCCTAATCTATCTACACAATCACGAGAAATAAAGGAGTGTGTAGCTCCAGAATCATATAGCACAGTTAAGGTCCTACCATTGACCTCGCACTTACCTTTGATGAGATCGTCGGATCGCGTGGCCTCTTCGGCATTGAGGGCAAAGACCCTTCCTTGGTGTTGGGGCTTGTTGGCAGGGGACAACAGCTTGACAGTACAATCTCTTGCCATATGCCCAGGCTTTCCGCATCGGAAACAAGCATTCTAGCCAGCTAAACAAGGGCGTCCTCCATGGTGTTTACCACACTTAAGGCAAGCTTGACCATTCGTCGGCTTGGGTGGATTCCCAGCCAGGCTTGGTGCTCTCGACACCTCCACCCCTGAAATGGTTTCCTCGCAGGTCGGGCTTGAACTTCCTCGCCTGCGGTGCCAACTTCTTCTTGTAGGCCTCGGACCTTGCCACCGACAGCTTATGGTTGCAATCCTCCACCAAACGGCACTTGTTGACGAGTGCAGCATAGTCACGGATCTCCATTGGTCCTACAGATGCCAGTATCTCCTCACGCAATCCCCCTTCAAACTTCACACACTTCCAACGCTCATCCGGGTTCCCTTGGTAAATTGTCGAGAACTTGCACTGACTCTTGAACTTGGTCAGATACTCAAGAATATTCATGGTCCCTCGACGCACTCATGAACTCCACTCTCCTTCGCATTCCCTCACAGATGCGAAAATACTTCTCATAGAAGTGCGACTTGAAAATCTCCCAGGTGATGTGGGTTTGGGCCCTCCAAGAGCCTCTTACGCCTACTCCACCAAAACTCAAGCATCGACTTCCAACATATAGGTAGCAAAGGCTACCTTGCTCCCTCCGTGCAGGGCCAATCTGTGAAAATTTTCTCAATGGCCTTGATCCACTCCCTCGGCTCGATCGGGGTTGTACGTTCCTCTAAAGCTCGGCGGATTTGCCTTCCTGAACTCAGCAAACTTGAGGTACTCAAGATCTACCTTAGCTCCTCCATTGTACCCTTCGGGATTCTCCTCATCCCTTTGCTCCATTCGCTCCATCATTCGATGGGCAGAGCTTGCTCCCCTCATGGCGACCATTTCGCGAAGTGTCCCCATGATTTCCTCGGGACCTTCTGGCTCGTTGTGGGGCCTACCATGTCTTCCTGAAGCCATTAGTTCCTGGTACACAAGACAAAAGACATTGAGTTGATCAGGCTCAACATTTATGTTGAGTGAACCAGCAACTGACCACATTCAGAATAGACGATCATGCACATCTAATTCCTATTCCTCATCATACAGACGAGACTCAAAGCATGACTTAACTAAAACATATGCTTAGAAGCATAGTCAGTCCATCCCCAGGCTCTTCAAGGACTAATCAAGCTCTGATACCAAAATGTAACACCTTAGTAGTTCCATTCTATGCTTAAGTCATATTGTGGAATTACTAGTTGCTTCTTTACTTCATGAAACTATCATTACCTTTTAGAAATTACTTTATACCGAAAATAGGGGTAAAATTTTTTTCTACAAAACAAGTAAACCATTTATGAAATCGAGAGAGCCATGAAGATCGTGAACATATAAAAGTAACACCGCTATCCCATACATATATCGCATTTAACAAACATAGAGACCATAAGAGTAACCACAATTCTTAGAATAATGTAACATTCATTTCCACTACCAACCATGATAATACAATAAGAGTCATACCAGTTCATACATAAGATAATAATGGGTCCGATATCTATCGTCACTCTACACAAAAAGCCCTACCAATACATAATAAAAGCGGAAATACATCGCAGAATCCACTACCCAAGCATGCCACATAATGAATCGATAACCCTATAACTACTACCAAAGGGCTATCCTCGTGCTCGCTCGATGCGGTCGTCACATCAAGCATCTGGCGGGGGAAACCGTTCCCATATCCACCCGGAGAAGTACTACCACGTCCCTCACTCGAAAGCACGTCCTTGCCACGGGCCTGTGCACGAATGAACCCACGCCCCGCAAACCGGGGTGAAAATGGAATGCCGGATGAAGCGGAAAGAATTAGAAGATGACGACCGAATCATAGGCTGCGATGAACCCGATCGGTGAGAACCCCGTAATGAGCCTCGGATAGAGGGCTCGACGGATCGGTCTCCACATGGAAGCTTCGGATAAGACGGCTCCGAGGATCGGAATCCATGAAACGATCGAGTCAAGCGGGTATCCAGCCGAGTCTCATCATCATCGATGGGAGTATCTCGGTGGCTGAAAGTAGGGCAAATGTCATCCATAGTAACCTCGCCAAATGGTCGATGCGTCGGAAAAATGGGCTCATCACGGGAGTCCGAACCGGGCGGGTGCGTGGAAGATGTAGACCTCATCGGCCGCTGCTTCGGCCGGCCGCTCAAAGCGTTGACCGAGGTCAAGGTCAAAGCGCCAACGCCACACCAGAACTCAATGTAGATCACCACCGCTCCGGCGTGACATCCTCTCAAAACGACCGCGAGCGTAGGAATGAGAAATACTAAATTTCTCGATGAGGATCGCGACTACACAAACACGGTGTCATCGTCTATCGCCCCACCACTTGGGTTTAATTACAAAAGCAAAGTGATGATATAAGTTCAATTTTAATGGTTTTGAAAACTTAAACCCCGAAGCAGGTTGCTTTTAAACTTAACATCATAAACACATCATCATGACTAACATCCGTACTAAAACATAGAATAACATCCATAATGCAAATGGGCAATATACTTTCATGCAAAGACACGCATCATCACAAATGTAACCATGGTCATACTTAGACTTTACTTTCATTTTTAGACGTGCTTAACATTCTTTACTTTCCTTTGAAATAGACGCTTTTGGACATGAACTCATTCGTGACGCCGTCACGCTAAAGACTAACCAAATCGGACTAAGCGATATTGGTTACCCTCTGTTAGGTCCTCCAAAACACCCTTGCCTCCTCATAGAGTGTTCCTTGTGGATCGCCATCTCTCACTTCCCTTACAAGTGATTGAAGTGGTCACGTCCCATTGATTCTTTTCTTATCTTTATTCTTTACATGCATAACTCCTTGACTAGACACATGCAATGATATGACTAAGTCCATAATTTTGACGGATATCCGGCAAAGATAACTAGACCAGAGCTTCCCCAAAATGCCAATCATCAGATTCAACCAATAGTTCATCATATCTATATCATATCATCACACTTATCATTCAATCATGAGACAAAGCTCAATCAATCTCATCATTCATCATGCCAAGTGGCATCACACATTCATACTCCCTAAAGGGGTTTATAGTTGTGTTGTTCTTTGTGAAGAATATTATGAATCATCACATGATTTCCATGATAGAATCACATAATTAGGATATGTGTTTATAGTCTTTTAGTTACTTGGTCCTTGGATGAAAGTATGCTTTACTTAAAGTACATGTCTTATGAAACACTTGTTCAAATTAATTAAATTACGTGATTGTTTCCTTTCCTTGAGATAGCGCACTTAGTGATTCCTAGGTTCATGGTATGCTTAGAGGCCCTAATCATACTGCTCCCAAGGAGTTCGAGATCCTCTAATCCTTGGGTCATGACAACATAACCACATCATGAACCCAACAACACCAATGTTCACTAATCACCAAGGGTGACTTTTAACTTAGTCAAGTTGCAAAGTTTTAAACTTTTACTAATAACATACCAAGGTTTTGCCTTAAACATTATTAAAGTTGTAATTCTTTATAAAGTAGTCATAAAGTCATATTCTTTATGAAAGTAAGTGCCTTTGACATTAAGCTCTTATCTTAAGATTGTTTCTTTATGAAATAATAATCCATGCTACTAGCTTTTTGAATAAATAGTCTTGTTCTTTATAAAAGTTAACACCTTTTGCATTAGTTAGGTTCAAAGTCTAAACTTTATGAATGAAATGTTATAGACCATCATTTTTATAACTTAATGATCTCATTCTTGAATAAAGTTTGAAACTTTGTGAAAGGTCTTTTCTTTAAGGTTTGATTTCTAAAGCCTAAAGTGACAAGATATCATTTTTCTAACTCAAAAAGTTTAGACTTTCACATGTATTCTTGTCTTCAAAACAAAACAAAATAAAACTTTATGGAAAGCAAAAGTTTGCGCCACTTTGGAAGGAATCATGATGCAAACTTTTTAAAGTCTAAAACTTTGAGAAGGTTCATAGTCTTATCAAATCATGGAAACATAGAAAGGTGAAGCTTTTCTAATCATTCACTCATCATAAAGAGAAAGGAACAACTTTAAGCTAGAGATCAATAAGAACATAGGTTTCCAAAAGAAGAAACTTAAGAACACATGAAGAACATCAAGAACACATTTTTCCAAAAGAGGAAACTTAAGAACACATGAAGAACATCAAGAACACATTTTTTCCAAAAGAAGAAACTTAAGAACACATGAAGAACATCAAGAATATATTTTTCCAAAAGAGGAAACTTAAGAACACATGAAGAACATGAAGAACACATTTTTTCAAAAGAGGAAACTTAAGAACACATGAAGAACATGAAGGATCTTCTCAAGTTTCCACTTAGAGATCTTGGTCATGAAAGACCCAAGTTCCAAGCTTTCTTGAGCAAACAAAATGAAAAAGATGAAGATCACTACCTTTCTTGAAGATGGCGCAAAAACAAGAGAAATGGAAGAAGAAGATGATGACTCCTCTTGATGATGAAGGTGGCGGTTTTGCAAGAAGGAAGGAGAAGCTCTTGAAATCTTGTGAAAATGGAGGTTGTAGTGTTTTGATCTTGTCTCCAAAGACCCAAAGATGAGGTCTTTGAAGGGCTAAGTGAGGAAGGTTTGGTTATGGAGGTGGAGAATGATGAAGAGGATGAAGAAGAAGAAGAAGGAATGTAGAGAGAGGTTGGAGAGTTTGAGAACTTTAGAGAGAGAATGAGAAGTTGAAAATGAAGTGAATGTGTGTGTGTGTGTGTGAAAGTGGCGTCCTACATTAAGGGAGGGGGAGTGAGATATTTTGCTTAATTTTGTGTTAATCAGTGATAAAGGGGACAAATGGGATGATGGGGAGACAAAGCATGGTCAAACTCTTACATAAAGTAGTCTTGTCTCATGCTTTTTGCTTTTATGACATCACTCTCTACTTTATTGTCTAGTTGACTAAATTTGAATTTAATCATGTGATTAAGTGCTCATACAACTTAATTAAGGTGATTAAGCAAGAATTAGTGATTAACACACAAGAACATGATTAACAAAAATTAATCTCACGATTAAGCTTAATTAACCTTAATTAAACTCGAGTAAGCTAATTAAGGGCGATTAGTGCTTAAGTAAATATAGAGGGCTCTAACTTGCTTAATTAGAGATTATCTAACCTCGATTAGGCATTCTCTTGACCCTTCTCGTCCGAGTCAACCCCTTAATTAAGCCCTAATCTCGAAATTCCTCATTAAGTGCCTAATTACTCAGGGTTACTATGGTAATTTAGCACGACATGAAATTGAGGATGTTACATCCTCCACCCTCTAAGGTAATTTTTGAGCTTAATCGTCCTTATAACACCATGGATTAGCTAGTTTTTCTATGGATTAAAAGTTTAAGCATGTGAAAGGGACTTAGGGTTCAAGAATTAGGGGATTTTCCTCTATGAGGCAAATTTGAGTAAATTCTTATAATAGTTAAGTTGTAACAGTCTAATACATATATTTGTCATGTTAGATGATCTCTAGAATCCCTTGGTGGCTTCGTTGCTTCGTAGAGCTTGAGCTCCTTCATTTCCATATTTGATCTATGAGTTGATAATATATCTATAGCTTATTTTAAGTATATATGTGATTTTAGAAATGTTATGTTTATGGTTTGAACTATTCAATGTTAAAAGTTGAGATAGCATTATATTGAATTACCTTATTGGATTTTTGGAAGGCAGCATGTACTATTCCTATATATATGTATAAATGTATATTTATGTATGTACGTGGGAAAAGTTACCTTAGAAGTTTATACTTGGTAATATAGAAATTCTAAAGAATTATGAAATTTATCTTTTGATTGTGCGAGACTATAATGATTAAAGAACTAAAGAGGATTCAGGAATCCGTAGTGTGAATACTGAAGCATGATATGTTGAGAACTATGAAATTCTAAGAGTTTGAGCAATGTACTTAGAACTAAAGAGCTTGATTTCTAGAATAAAGTTATCTAAGGAACCTTATTTGAATTTGAGCAAATGATTTTCTTCGTGGGAGGGATTCTTTAACAAACTTGTATGCTAACGGCAGGTACGTTAGCCCATGGTGCACCTTGATAGAGCCCCAGCTAGCAGGGGGGATCCTAGCCTAGCGTGTTTGGCCGACGACAGGAAATGAGTGATGGACACACTAGGGTCAGGTTGTTGGGGCTGCCCAGTTGTGAATTAGATTTAGCATTGCTAAGGTCAAGTTGTCAGGGCCGCCCAGCAAGGATTCTGAAATAGTTACCTCTCCAAAAACATACAGTTATTTTTAAATGTTCTATGATTATGTATACAAAGAAGTTTATATCTAGTGAAATCCATAAGGTGATTTAACGAACTATGAAAGTTTTAAAGACAAATCATATTCAGGTATGTTTTACCGGAGATTTTTATGATATTTTCGATATATACATATACAGATGAGTATTTTTACTTGAGAAATGACGTATGAAGTTCTTAAGTTTTATAAAATTTTACTTTGCTAAAAGCTTATTTGAAAGGGAGATGTAAAGTGAATTATGAGGTCACAATGAAGTACTGAAAATTTTTTTATGTGATTTTAAGTTCTATAGCCATGATTCCTCAAGAATGTATTCTCGTAATAATTGTATGTTTTATGAATAACTTATGTTTAAGCATATCCTACTCTACTTATAGGTATATTATCTCTCACTGAGTCTATGTGACTCACTCTTCTTCTCTCCATATTTTTAGACAGGTATAGATTTATGTTTGGATGCCTACTGCTAGCTAAAGTAGTTGAATTTCTAGCAAGTCTACACTCTTGTTCGTGTGGTTTCCAAAGGTTATCCATGTTTGAGATTTTTATATGTTTGTGCACATGTGTATAAGATCTTTAGTGATGCTCCATTAGCCAATAGGCAGGGTTCTTCCTGTGTTGGTTTATTTGTTGTAATAAAAGTATGTTGTTTTTATTGATGACCAGTTTGAATCTCAATGATTATGGATTAAGGTCCTTGAATGGATATGTATATATGTTCTCATAAGCATGAATATGTTTTAAACTCCTATATTGTGTGCTGTGGGGTGCAATCCAAAAAATGCCTGGATTCCCAATAGTTTTGTGTTTATATTGGTTGTGCAGGGAAAGGATCCATATTCAGGAATACTCCTGAATATAAAAGAGACTCTGCCTAATTTTTTTTTAAGAAAAAAGGTCTAGTGTAGGCTTACTAAGAGACATGTCCCTATGCGCTGGTCATGACCTGAGTTGGGTCGTGACAAAGGACCTCAGGTCTCAAGCATTCGATCTCGATCCTCCTAACACCCAGGTGCACTTGCTATAGGGCCAACTACATGACCACTTCAACCAAAACCTTGTCTGCATCACATTCAAAATTGAACATCTCAAACATGAAGTTTGCAAGATTGGATATTTGCGGGTGACCCAATAATAATTACAAGATAGACTCAGATATCATCTTAAAAATTGAGTAAGCATAACTCAATCCCAAAAATTAACTCATGAGAGAAGGGTTATCCAAATTTTTTGAGACTATATTAGCCATATCTTTAAACAATGTGAAACTTTGACAAAATCCCGATTACCTTTTTTTTTCTGTTTTACAACGAGAGTTTATTGTCTTTGCGAAAAGTTAATGCTTTATTGTCTTCGTAAAATTAATGTTTGCATCTTTAATTAAGCTATTAATTTTCTCATTAACGGTTCAACTACTGTACTTTATCTCCTAGTAAAATGCACTTCCACTTGAGCTAAATCCAAATGATGGATTTAGCTCTTTTATTAATATAATCCGTATTATTAATACTTTTTGAATACTCCTTTCGTGCATAGTGTCTCATTCTTTCAATAACTGCTCTATATACTTGAGTTTTGTGAACTGGATCGCTTAGCAAGACATTCCATCTTGAACTGGAAACCGTCGAGTGTACATTATTCAATTTTTATGGGTCTAACCAGTGCCTTAAATTGTCGTTTGATAAGAAAAAAAAATGTTCTATGTCTGTTAAATTTTTTATATATTAAATGTTTTATTTTATTTTTATTCCTCAACTAATGTCCTTTAAATATTTGTCAATAAATTCCTTATTATTGTTATATATAAAAATACTCTCCATATACTTATTTATGAATTTGGGTAGAACAAAATAGGGCATGGTTTTGTACATAGTTATTAAACCCGAATTGGTGATCGACTCGACTTAGGCACTGAGTCACTAGTTTAACCAATGAATTCTTGGTTGAATCAGATATAATTAAATAACTATATAAATGACCTAAATAATTAACAATTTAACGTATTTTGAAAATTTATATACTTGTATAAATATATATAAAAGTATGCATAAAATTATTATATATTAATTAGTATATTTAAATTATAAAAAAATATATCTAAAATAAAAATTTGTTTTAATTTTTTTAAATCTCACTCATGGATCAAGACTCACATAAAAATAATTTACAAAAAGCCTTAAAAGGCTTGTTCCCGATGAGTTTAAGGAGAGAGGCCTCCCTCCCATGAGTCCATTAAGGCCTTATTACTTAACTTTTTTAATTTTTAAAAATAATAACAAAAATGTGCTAAGTAAACTAACCCTAATTTAGCTTCTCTCAAACTTAACTCTTATGCCGCAACACCAACCCCTCTACTACCTCTTTCAACTTCTCTCTCTCTCTCTCTCTCTCTCTCTCTCACTCAGTCACTCAAAAACTCAACTCTTGTGTAGCATCCACACTATGGATGTGGTGATGGTGCTAGATCTTGGCAGCGATAGCATGACACAACATCGACCCTATGTCCTTGTCGCCATACACAATGCAATGCTAAGGTTGATTACAAACAGCGGATCCCTATGGTTAAGCACGAGCAATGAGCTGCGGTGCATAACACCTCTCCTTTCCTTATGAGAGAGTGGTTGGTGGCTCCTGAGAGTAGGAGAGATGAAGAGTTTTTTTTTTTTTTTTGAGATTGCTAGACCGGGGGAACCAACGACTCACCAGCTCACCCATTCTTTGAAAAACCAACCAAACCAAAACCAAACCAATTCACATTGGTTCTTGATCAAATCCGATCCTTTGTGCAACTTGAACCAATTACTTGGCTGGTTCACTAGTTCACCGATCCAACCAGCCAGCCCGATCCGATTTTTATAACTATGGTTTTGTACCAGCAATCCAAAAGTAATGCTTATTGGTTTTTTGTAAGGGTGTGAACAGATTGATTTTGATCATATTTGAGTAAAAAATAAATCTAAATCGATTAAATTTAATTGGATTGATTTGGTTTGGATTTTAATTTTCTTTTTCAAAAAATTTGAACTAAATCGATCTGATTAAGATTAGGTTAGTTTGGTTTGGGCCATCGAATTGAAGTAAAAAATAAATAATTATATTTTTTCAAAAATTTATTTCTGTAACAATTAACAATAATATGAAGCTTGATTATGATATACTTAATAATGGTATAAATAGATAAATTTTTTAAACAAATATTAACAAAGAAGATAAAAAGTGACTATATTACTAAAAATTTAAGTACAAACTTTGAAATATTAGAAATTAAAAAATAATAATTAATCGAATGATCGGGTTAAATATTTGGATAATCGAGTTGAAAAATCATAAATTCGAAATCAAACTATTGATAATTGGTTTAGTTTAGTTCTACCTTAAAAATGGACTGATTACCCGAATTAATCTAAACTAATTCTATTGATTTGATTTGAATTTTTGGATTTCTTAAATCAATTCAATCCCCTTGTACCCGCTAACTCTTTGCCATGCTATGGCTTTGAATACCATAAAATTCGCGAATATCAAAGTTGGTGAATCGCTAGTCTTAACTAGGCTTTAATTGATGTGATAGCTAATAACTATTATGTTTTGAAATAAGTTTTAATTAAAATTAAATTTTGTTTTCAGTTTTCTGTAAATTTTAAGAATACTAATTAAATATTTTTTATTTACTCTTATTAAATGAAGAATATAAATACATTAAAAAAGGATATTATGAAAGAGAGAAATTTGAGTGATAAGAAATAATTTTATAGAGTACACTTTAGCTTATCTAAACTTGAAGTCTATTTGACATTCTTTTTTATATTCGTGTGTACATATATAAAAATGACACTTATTTAAAAATAGGGGAAATAACAATTACTTCATCCATTTTACAATATCTCCTATTTTAAAATTTACATATAAATTAAGAAGATCAATTAATTATCAATTTTATTAATAGCAGAGCATAAATTACCTTCATAAAGAACTATCCTTATACTGATATTAAACTTTATTCACATTTGTTATCACTTCATTATTAAATGTAATTAATGTAAGGTATAAGGATAAAATTAAAAAAATTACTTCCTTTGGTTTAAAATAATGCAACTTTGGTCATTTGCATGGGTATTAAGATATGTAAAATTAATTATTGATTATAAATATGTTTATTAAAATGCTTTTATTTAATAACTACTAATTTATTGTATTAGTATTTCATTATTTGTTGTGCTGTAAATTGTGTAGAAAGTAAAATAGGAAATTTTGTAATAAATATTTTATTGAAATGTGAAAGTGGTAGATAATATAAACAAAAAAAATTTTACTTAAAGTGACAAATATTATAACAAAATGCTACAATTAATATTCCAAAAATAGAATTTTATCCCTGGGATATGAATACTAGTAAAGTAACCATCGATTCTTCGATGCTTAGCAGAGAAACCAAAACAAACACAACCTGGTTTGATTAATCCAAAGCTTATGTAATTTGTACATGTGTATAAAGAAGACAAGGGGGGGATTTGTCCCTTATCTTTATTTTTTTTTAATTGGATTTTTTATCTTTAGTTTTTTTTTTTAATTTGATCTCTTATATTTCAAATTGTCTTTAATTTGATCTCTAGTTACTTTTCCATCACTAATTAATGAAAAATGATAACATGGTACACACGACAATATTTTCTATTAGCTATATGACAAAAAAGTTATTAGAGACCAAATTGAGGAAGATTTGAAACATAAAGGAACAAATTAAAGAAAAAAATAAAGAATAGAGACCAAATTTAAAAAATAAAGGTAAGGGACAAAAAATCCTACTTTACTTATAAAGAAACATCTATTCATAGGCTTTTTCCCTAGCCTCTAGAAGGTTTCTCATTTCATTGTATAAAGAAGTTTCAATTTAAACTTCAAAGACTTCCATTAAGATCTTGATAATAACAAATGAAGTTAACGACATGTTCTCACTTAGGCCTAGTTTTGTGATGCTCTTTGAGAGGATTTTCTTGTTTATGAGAAGTATAAATCAATTTTTTCTGTTTGTTAAATAAAAAATTGAGGTACTTTTGCTTTTAACTTTTAAAAGCTAGGGGGCATTCTTCAGAGTGCTCATAGAATGCTTTTCAAATTTGGCTTATGCTCTTAAAATTTTAAAAAACTAATATAACATTACTCTATTTAATGACAGTAAAAGTAGAAATTACTTTTCGGGCTAGACCAGTACCTTGGACTTGGCTACTTGCCCACATTCAACCTGCTCAACCTTGGGACCTGTGTTCGAATGTTCATGGGCAAGCATAAGCTTGCCTGGGGGTTCACATTGCCTCCACTATCACAAATACTTGTGCATTACCTATACCACCCTGTTACATCTCTCTCTCTGTCTCCCCCCTCCATGCATCGTTGACAGGTTACATTAAACAAGGAAACCCCCAAGATCGTGACTATTAATGGCAGCAAGTCAATACCAATCATATTCCTAGCATTTAATGGAGAATCCATGATTAAGTCTTTTACACAATCAAGGAATATTCCACTTATGCAAGCTATCTTCCAAAAACCCTAGAGAATATAAGGGCCTTGCACCCCTAGGGCTATTTGGCACATCTGATAGTATAAAGTCTGATTATATAAGGCCTAATAAAAATTTAATATTATGCAGTATTTGATATATCACTATATAAGATATTGTGTTATATAAAATATAACCAAAATAAAATATTATAATAAATATATTTTTTTAAATATTAAATTTAAAAATTAATATAATTGTTTAAATTTTTATTATAATTATTTTAGCTATTTTTTTATTATATATAAATATAATTTTATATTAAAAATATGAGAGAGAGAGAGAGAGAGAGAGAGAGAGGTAGCTGTTATACATCAAAATCTAAGCATATTCAATATCATATTCCTATATTTGGTTTTATTTTTTATTATATATAATTAGATTTATATATTTTAATAATAAATTTTTATTCCTATATTTTTATATTAGTTTGAATAGTTATTTTATAATTATTATTTTTTATTTATATGTTTTTATTTTTATTATTTATTTAATACTTTTTTAATAAAATATATTAAAAAATAAAAAAGTGAAAGAACCCTTATACATCAAAAGCTAATCAGGCCTAATACAGTCTCTCTAAGCTGGATTAAGTTATCCATCATTTTGATATATAAAGGAGATTTGATAGATAAACTTATACAATATATTGACTACAACAGACAATAGATAAGGTCATAATGTATTATATTACCTTATCCTATCATGTCTAATATAACATGCCAAATGCACCCCATGCCAAACGCACCCCGAATGTATGATTGAATCCTTTTTCCATACATATTGTCTCTTAGACCAATTCTGACTTGAGCATCAGAATGTCTTTGCAGGTGCCCCCACTATTGCGAACCACTATGCCATCGAAGGACTTGCGCTACCCGACTATCAAGCAAGAATATAGTCTTTAATATTTATGTCTATTATAATAATTTTATATTTTAAAAGTAACTTTACTGAATATTATTTTTGTGACTTCTATTTATTGAAAGCAACTTTTTCATTGCTTTATCAAATAATACTATTATAATTTTTTAAAAATAACTTTTAAAAAGCCTAGAGAGTTCAATAACTTTGAAAAAATCATAACAATACCAAATCAAATCTTAATATATCTTAATTTTTTAAGAAGTTAATTTTGGTACAATGCTTTTCTTCTATATATACCACAACTAAATACATTTTTCAGTAGAAAGAAGGAGCTTTTACTTATAGTTTCATTGGATTTAGATAATATCATTGAGCAAGCAATTTCACTTGTATGACATATATGTTAGTTATAAATAGTATCGAATAAAAAACACAACTAGGTTGGACGTGAATATATTAATTCTGTAGTTGGGCATGCCTCCTTCTCAAGCAACAAATCATTCTCTGGAAACCCCCACGACCACCCAAAGATTTTATTCCTCAATAATACCCTAGCCAGTCCATGGCATTGCTTGGTAGTTTTTGTTCTCGTGAAAAATGCAGCATCAGCCATCTGCATGTACCTAATTGTAATTTACTCGCAACATTTTTCTTTGGTTGACATTTTCCATCTATTTTGTTCTTCATGTTTTAGCATGATCACTTTCACTAATAAAATTTGATTTTTAAATTCTGATTTCCTTTAATCGCATCAAAGTTGTCCAAATTTATGTTTTCGTTATCATTTTGCATATAAGAGGAAAATAAATATAAAAAAAAGGGGAAGAAAATCTATATCTTCTATGATCTCATCACGAGTGGGGGTCGTAGATGCGAGAATAGCTGCATAAACTGCTCTACATATTGGCAGCCAACATAATATCTAATAATAAATAACGTGAGTTACCTGTTGGTAGTTAACAGCGAAGCCATATTATTGGAATGTCTTTGTTAAGTGTTTCTTGCCGACAATCGATGGAGGTCGATCCTGACAGGTCGTCACCATCCTATTAGATTTATGATATTTTAATATATTGCCTAGCATAAATTTTTTTTTCTTTTTTTTGTACAAAAATATATAGTGAGGAGATGACGCTTCAGTTTAAGGTAGGGAAAACCTCCCAATTTAAATAACACTTACTGATAAATTTATATTTACTTTACCCCAAGGAGGCGAGTGAGTGTTCGAATCTATGACTTGTCATATGCCACATCTTGTCTTGCTCCACTTGACCAACTTTTGAAGTTGTGGCAATATTATTTTCAAATATTATAAAAAAAACATTCTAAATAAAATTTTAATTTAATACTGAAATTTAAATTTAATTTTAATATATTACTAATGTAATTTTTTTTAAAAATTATTATAGAATTTTATGTTAATATAACATTTAATAAGTTTGACTATATTAATAAGTAAACGAAATAATAAATTTATTAAATAATACAATACATATTATTAAAAATAAATGTAATTTTATTTTTTACTAAAAGTAGATAAAATTTATTTTTTGAAAATTTTATACTATTAATTCTCTTGAGTTTTGTAAATAAAAAATTAGTATTGAAAGAAATTTATTCTTATAATATGTCAACTTTAAACTAAATTGATTGAAGTTCAATAAACTTTAAGTACTCGTAATCTAAACAAAAATTAAATATAAGTGTAACACCCAAGTCGAGAGTACAATGAACTATGATATTTTGTTCTGTCGTGTAACACCCCAAGGTTATATATAATATAAGTTTTAAGTTTCTTTAAATTATGGACTTTTGAATAATTTTTTTTTTTTAGTAATATTCTTGAGTTTTGGAAGTTTTTGAGTGGAGATATATTTAGAATTATGGTTAAGACATGAAAATGCAAAAAAAAAAAAAAAACAAAAAGAAACTGGAAGCTTGGCTCCTAGGTGGTGGAGTCCTGGCACGTAGGCGGTGGTGGTCTGGCACCTAGGCGGTGGAAGCTTGGCGCCCAGGCAGTGGTTGCATTGACTGAAAATTAGCTTCAGATCGTTGGGCACCCCGCTGCAAGAATAAAAGTGGGGTTTCGACCCCTTTTCCTCATTTCACTCCAAAACCTCTATCTCTCTTACTTCTCTCTCTAAGTTTCTTCCTCCTCCATAACCCCTTCAATCCTTCATCCTTTCCCCTAAAGATTTGTTACAAACCCACCACAAACACCTCTCTTCCACCCCCTCATCATCATCTTCATCTTCATATTCATGTCTCTCTCTCCTCTTAGTGGGAGAAAGTGAAGGTGGGAAGAGAATCACCACCCTATACTTGCTTTATTTTCCTTCCTCAACATACTAAGCTAAGTTCTTGCTATGATCTTCTTCTTGTTATGGGTTAGCTAATTTTTCCATAGATTTAAGGTTTGAACAACTAGAGGGGGAGTTAGCATTCCAAGCGTCTCTAATTTGGGGGTTTTCTAATTAAACATTGATTTGAGCTAAATTTAGTTTTTAAAAGCTTATTAATGTTGGATTGATGTCTGTTGTAGCTCCCGATACTTCGAGGGTCGTCCCATTGTTTCGGAGGC
The DNA here is from genome assembly GCA_031439585.1 of Pterocarpus macrocarpus. NCBI lineage: Eukaryota > Viridiplantae > Streptophyta > Magnoliopsida > Fabales > Fabaceae > Pterocarpus > Pterocarpus macrocarpus. The sequence continues at coordinate 54,732,785 of CM062514.1, forward strand.
ACTACCCAGTTGAATCCCCACTTTTGGGTTTTGATTGTAAGTGATAATATGTCTATAGATTATTTTGAATATATGCATGATTTTAAAGATATTATGCTTATGGTTATACTATTAAATGTTGAAAGTTGAAATTGCATCTTATTAAATTCTTGAAGGACAAAATGATATTACTTCTCTCTTTCTTGATATATGATTACGTATGTATGTGGGACAAGCACAAGCACCTTAGAAGTTGATTTCTAATACTTGAATAGTTTGATGGAAAGGTGTAGTTCATGTTATTGGAAATTGATTATATAAAGGTTTTGAAACTAATAGGATGTTTAGAATTTATAGATTTCTATAAAGCAAGTTTAATACTGATTTCAATGAAATTCTACAGTCTCAAAGAGTCTGAACAATGTATCTAGAATCAAGGATTTGATTTCAGGAGATAGTTTGAAATTAATATTTTATGGAAGAGCTCTAGATACCTTAAGATAAATAGTTTGAAAGAATTATACTCTGAACCTATGTTTGTTAAGAATACGGAAGTTTTCTTAAATCTTATTATGTGTTAAATGATATGAGCAAGAAAGTATATGATTTAAGATTAAGAAAAGTTTTAGTGACAAGGAATTAGAAAGAAAATGCTTTTTCAAAGAATTTAAGCTAAGGACTCACATGAGATATGGCGAAAACCCAGCAAGTGTGAGTGCTTTCCCAAGGGGAAGAAACTGTAACAAAACTGTTTGCTAATGTAGTAGCATTAGCCTTGGTATACCTCAAGTAACCCAACTAGCAGGGTGATTGCTAGCCAGGCATGTTTGGCCAACATATTCGGAATACATAGACACGCACAAGCGTGATGTTATCATTTACTGCTGGAGTCAGGCCATAGGGCCACCCAATCAAGCAACTATTTCTAAAATAGGATCCTCCCTTAAGTTTTATTATGATTTTAAATCAAGTATTTACTTTTCAAGTTATGAGAAAGTATTTCTATTTTTTTTGCCTAGTTCTTATATTCTTATTATATATATATATATATATATATATATATATATGATTTATTACATCTAGTTGTAAAAGCATTATACTTATATATGTTTGTAAAGAAGTTTTTATCCAATGGAAAGAAAAATATGATTAAGGACCTATGGATGTTTTAAGGACAGATTATACTTTAGGTATGTTTTACTAGAAAGTTTATAGTATGTTAACATATATATAAAGTATTTTTCTTAAGAGATGATGTATAAGTTTTTGAAGAAGTTATAAGTTATACTTTTGCTAAAAGTTAGTGTTACAGCTTGTTCGACGACTATTATAGATATATTATCTCTCACTAAGTCTATATAACTTACTCTTCTCTCTTTCTCTCTCCATGTTTTTAGACAGGTGTGGGATCGTGCTTAAGCTTCCTTAGTTAACGAGAAGATTCGACATTTTGGTTTAATTGTATAATCTCTAGAAGTGCTCCAATAATCCACAGGCAGGGTCCTCCCTATGTTAGTCTAAAATTTTGTAGTAAAAGTATGTTGTTTTAATTATATTAAGTCTCAATTTTAATGATGGTTGATTAGTGTTCTAGATTGGTAAATGTATATGTTTTCATTAGTATGAATTTGTTGTAAACTCCTTCATTGTGTACTGTAAGATGCATTCTGAGAATGCCTAGATCCCGAATGATATTGTTGGGCTTGTATTGCTTTTGCAGCATGAGGATCCTTATTTGGGAATAGTCCTCAATACAAAGGAGACTCTATCCGATCTTTGTTTAGAAAAAGGGTCTAGTGTAGACTTGCTAGGGACATGTCCTTATATGCCAGTCACAGCCTAAGTTGGGTCGTGACAATAAGTTTAACCAATAAGGTATTGGTCTAAATGGAAAGGGTTTGGATCCCTTAATTATGAAGTCCTAGTTTCATCTCAGGATTTATGTGTATAGAAAAAATACAGTTAAGAGTGTCTCCTACTCAGAAATCTAACCATATTCCAAGAGATTATTCTCTCACCTATTGGGTGAGAGATTATTCTAAAAAATTAAAATTAAAATAAATCTAAGTTTTTCTACGGACAAAAATATGGTTTGATACACCGCACTGCATCGATATGATTGAAAATACTAATAGCATTAATAGTCTTGTTAAAAAGTTTGGTTCACATGAATCAAACAATTTTCAAATCTTTGCAAACTCAATCACTACTATAAGAAATGAAGGGAGATATACCATTTAGATATGTTGGGGATTTGGGGTTGTTTAACAAATGGAGATGTTTACGGTTATTGTTAAAGCTTAGAGAACGAAGACAATCAGGTCAATGATTTTTTTTTAAACCTTTGAACTTTTAATTTTGATTATTTGTATATATAGTTATATGATTAAGATTTACTCCTTTTATCTCTCATATAAAAATATCCCTTCTCACTTATATATATATATATATATATATATATATATATATATATATATATATATATATATAAGAAAATCAAATAAGAGGAATAATTAATTATAAGAATAAAAAGAGCAAATTTTAACCATTGAATATTATATAAATGGTCAAGAATGAAACATAAAGTTATGCGATTTTTTTAAGTGATCATATAATATTTAAACAACTTTAAATCTTGACTATCTATATATGATTATACGACTCAGATTTACTCCTCTCATTCTTATAATAAACCACACATCTCATATAATGCATTATATATATATAGAGAGAGAGAGGGGGGGGATCAACTTATACCAATATAAGTTAAATGCATATCTTACATCATTAAATAACTTTTTAACTAAAGAATATTTTGACAAAAACGAACTACTAGATTGAAAATTTATATGTTATAGATAATGTCTATAAAATTTCATATTAATCTGAAAATCATTTAATACACTTTTTATATAGTTCTAAACCAATGTAATGAATACTTCTTAAATATATATAAACAAAAATTATTTGATCATATTCTTATTGATGTCCAATTTTTTTAAAAGTTGGCAAAAATAATCAACATGATATATAATTCAACGATTGGATTTATAAAAACTATATTCTATAAAATGTTATTAAAGATGTAAGTGTACCAAGTCTTACACCAGTGTCAACTGATTCTTTTTCATATATATATATGTATATATATATATATATATATATATATATATATATATATGTATAAACACTATATGTTTTGAAAGTTGATTAATATAAATTATTTTATTTTAAAGTTATATTTTTCCTCAAGAAAATGTTATATGCATTACATGAGTTAAAAATTTAAATTTTTTATTGTACATAAATAATTAATATTTTCTTATATAAAAAAGCAATAACAATAAATACTTATCACCATTTTAGATTTCTAAAATTGTGTATATACGCGTTGATGCAAAACTTAGTTGTTTAACTTTGTTTAAAATTATCATTTATGTTCTAGGAAAAAAATCATTTAGGGTATATTTGGTAGATGGAATGTTTTTATATTTCTCGGAATTTGACCATGGGAATGTAAGGATATGTTTGGTTTATGCTTTTGTTTCTTATTTTTTCGTTTTCGTGATTTTGTGAAAGAAATAGTAGAAACAATAAAATCTTATTTCCCATTTTTATTTTTTATTTTCATTATTTCTTTCACAAAGTTCTAAAAACAAGAAAACAGGAAATGAAAATTGAAACCAAATAGGCATTAATATTCCCATGTTTCGTATGCGCTTGAAAAGAAATATTTCCAAATAAGTTGCAATCTCGAGAAAGAAGAAATGGGAGGATTTTTATTTCACCATATATGGGAAAGGAATGTTTCTAGGAAAATGAAATAAAAAAAGAAAAAAAAGACCAAATTGCCTATCACCACCACCACTATCATCACTATTGCTACCATCTATGTTGCCGCCACTACTGCCACTGCCATTGCCACCGCACTACCATTACCGCCACTATGATTATTATTATCATTTTTATGTAAATCATGTCTAAATTTGAGTTCAATGTGCTTGATGGCTAATTTTTGAGTTGAAATTGTTTAGGTATTTTTGGAATAATATACAGTATTCCCAAAAATGTCAATGTCAACCAAATAGTATATATAAGGCCTTGAGGTAGGGTAGGCTAGTATTTAGCCGTGAAATGTCCTAACCTCCATTGTAGGAAATGAGGGGTATATATAAGGCCTAGTATCATTATGGCAAAGGGCCCCATTAAGGCATAGGCTAATAGAGAGAATCATTAATAGATTAGCATTGAGAAGGAAATCCCACTCGGGGCGTAAATATGGTAGTTAATAAGATAATGTATGTTCTTAAGCTGGGCACCTGAGGGTTGGTAGCTCGACCCTCAAATCTCAACCTCTAGAATTGAGGCTATGATTAGCATAGGGCCATGAACCAAGCCGAGCTATTTTAGCCAACTGAGGATAGGTTAGATGTATCAACTAGGCCACGAACCTCACCCTTGAACTCAGTAAGGCGATGAGGCTTAAAAATTGAGTTGAGGTAGACCTCGAACCACAAGTCCCCCAGCCTCAAGCTCAGTAGAGCAATGAGGCTTGGAGAACGAGCTTGGGTAGGTCGGTTAGGCCATGATGGTCAGGTTACACTGACCGGACCACAAGTCCCCAGTCTCGAGCTCAGTAAAGTGATGAGGCTTGGAGAATAAGCTTGTGTAGATTGGCTAGGCCATGAAGGTAGGATTATGCCAATCAGGGCTTGTTGGCTGCTTCTGCTTGTCCATTACTTTGGGGGTGTTTAACTGACAAGAAGATTTACTTTATGCCTGATCTCTCACAAAATCCTTTAAAATTCTTATCGATGAATTGAGTGCCATTGTCAGTTACTATAGCATAAGGGAGCTCGAATCTGCACGCAATGCTCTTCCATGTGAAGTCTTCTATCTTCTGCTTTATTATCTTAGCAAGTGGCTTTTATCATCTTATGTTGTTCGATGGCTTGGGGGAATGGCCTAAGGAGCTCCATGCCCTATTTGCAGGACGACCATGGATTGTTCGAGCTGTGTAATTCTTCTGGGGGGGCAAAGTGCATTTGGGTGAATCTTTGGCACTTTTCACACTGCTGGACATACTTCATATAGTTAGCCTTCATTGTTGGCTAATAGTACTCTGCTTTAAAAATCTTTGCTACCAATAATAGTCCCCTAAGTAATGTCTACACACCCCCTCATGTACCTCGGCCATGACATACTGGGATTAGTCTTTACTTATGCATTTGAGAAGCGGGATTGAGTACCCCCTTTTGAAGTGTTAGTTGTCAATAATTATGTAAAACGATGCCGACTTTTTGATCTTTAGAGCGTTCTTTAGTGTTTTAGGAAGGGAACCTTCCTATATGTATTTTAATATCGGGGCCTGCCAAGATGCAAGGTCTTCTTCTATTTGCATGACTTCCTCTTTTTCGATGCTGGGTTCCTCTAAAATCTCCTGGATGACTGTCTGGTTGCTGCTTAGCCTTTTGATACTTGCCAACTTTGAAAGTAAGTCTGCTAAAACATTTCTGCTCGGGGAATATGCTCAATCTTGAAGTCAACGAAGCTTTTAGAAATGTTTCACACCTTGTAGGTATTTAGCAAGCTAATCATCTTTTGCCTGAAACTCTCCCTTAACTTGGCTTATCAAATTATTATGAATGAAAAAAGAGATGCAAATTCTAAAAGAAAATCAACAATAATCAATCAACAAACATCTTATTGAATGGGAAACCTGGTTATAAGGGTAATACCCCTTGCATTTATTACAACTAGGAAATAATTAATAGATGTAAAATAACTTTTGCTGGCTTAAGGCTCGGTTACCCTTCCATAAAAAATAACTAGCTAGTGACTAGCTGAGAGTCACTTTTCACAATGAGGAAGTCAGCTCCCATCTTCTTCACTAGTTGTAAACTAGCAATCAGAGTTTATACTCTGCCTAGTTGTTACTCGCTTTGAAGTCAAACCTTAGTGACTGTTCGATCGCTATTTCCTCCAATCCCTCGAGTATGATACCTACTCCACTGCCCTTCAAATTGGAGGACCCATCCACAAAAAAAGCCCATGTCAAGCTTTCTCTCTCTGACTATGTGTTACTCTATATAACAACAAAATCAACAAGGAATTTGGACTTGATGGTGCCCCAAGGATGATATATGATGCTGAACTCTAATAACTTAATCAACTAGGCAATCATCCTCCCTGCTAGGTCTAGCTTTGCGAGGATCTACTTAATCGACTAATCGGTCTTCATGATGACTTGGTGAGCCTAGAAATAGGATCTCAACCTCCGGGTTGCAGTGACTAAAGCCAATGCAAGTTTCTCAATTTTCTGATACCGAACTTCCAACCCCTGTAGAATCTTACTGGCATATTGGTCTCTGCTCTCACCCTCTTTCTTTTACTAAAATTGAGCTGATGGCTTTCCCAAAAATTGATAGGTATAATAGGAGCTGATCCCTTGGTTCAGGCTTTGTCAAGATCAAAGGGATGGCCAAGAACTGTTTTATCTAGAGGACGGCATTCTCACAATCCTTTGTCCAATCAAAGCTATCACTTTTTTATACATTTGAAAAGGGGGCCACTTTTCAGCAGCTTTAGACATAAAATAGGACAAGGCTGTTACTTTCCTTATGATGTTTTGCACCTCTTTCACTATGCTAGGTCTCCTCATGTCAATTATAGCCCGGCTTCTTCTAGGTTTGCTTCAATCCCCCTTGTGATCATAAAGCCTAGAAATTTGCCGGCTTTCACCTCGAAGGCACACTTATTAGGGTTAAGTCGCTTGTTTCTTTTCCTTAGTTAGGCAAAAATATCTACTAAGTCCCTGGAATGGTCTCTCGAGGTCAAGGTCTTAGCCACCATGTCATCAACATAAACTTCCATATTTTTACGGATCTGATCAGCAAATACTTTGTTCATAAGTCTCTGGTATATAGCTCCTACATTTTTAAGCTTGAGGGGCATCACCTTGTAATAATAGCTTGGTCCATTACTCATGATTGTGGCCTTCTTTTCGGCCTCGAGGTGCATTCGGATGTGGTTGTACCTTGAATAGGCATCCATGAAACTTAGGTACTTATAACCTACAGCTAGATCAACCAATTTATTGATGATCGGGAGCGGATAGGAGTCTTTGGGGTAAGCCCTATTTAGATGGGTAAAATCAACACACATGCACCATGTCTCACTAGTCTTCTTTTCTACTAAGACTACATTAGAAAGCCATGTGGTGTATTTTATTTCTCTAATGAACCCAGCTTCTAATAACTTGTTATCTTCTCTTGGACAATCCGTCTTTTCTCCTCAGTGATCTACTTCTTTCTCTAGGCCACTAGTCTAGCTGTTGGCTCAATAACCAACTAATAGGATATGAAATCGAGATCAATGCCTCGGCATGTCAGCTAGAACCCAAACAAATAGGTCAGCATTCTACAATAGTAACTTGGTCAACCTTGTCTTTAGGTCTTCTAAAAGTTGGCCACCAATTTGAATGAAATCATTCTCCCTAGAGTTGACTCATACCCTAATCAATTCTCCCTCAGGTTGAGGCCTCCTCTCCCTAAAGTCTTTGCTTGGATCAAGCTCTGCCAAGTTTACATCAACCACCCAACTGTTCTGCATTTGACCAGCCCTTGATAGGAGGTTCTCTCCCTTCTTAATTCTCAGACATTCCCCATAAGATTGTTTTGCTTCTCTCTAAATAGCATGAATAGCACTAACTTGGCCATTAAGAAGTGGGAACTTCATCATTAGATGGGGAGTGGACACAATCACCCCTAGTTTATTCAGGGAAGATTTTCCCAAGATGGCATTGAATGGACTTTCTCGCTCCACTATCAAGAATTTAACCGGGATTGCCCAAGTGCCGGCAAAAGTCGTTAGCAGCTTTATATGTCCTTTCACCCAAACTTGCTCTCTGGCAAATTCCACAAGGGTGCTATGGAATAGGCCAACCTCCTTCATCGGCATGCCAAGCTTGTTGAATGCATCAATGAATATTATATTAGCTGAAATTCCCAAATCTACTAATACTCTTCGCACCTCAAAGTTTGCAATTATTACCCTAATCACCATGGGGTCATCATGATTGGCATTTGCTCCTCGGAAGTCATCGCCAGAAAGAAGTGATAGGAACAAAAGGAGTTGGTCGATTTGGCAAAACATGCCCAATGCATATGCCAGCTTAAATTGCCCTTAGATGCTTCCTTTTGGTTGACTTGTTCTGCTTTCCCCCAACGAAGCCTCCAGCAATAGTATTGATTACTCCTCGGATTAGGGAATATTTGTTGTAGGGCTCACCCGACTCAACTTCAGTCCAAGTCGTTTCGGGAGTTATTTTTTCGAGATCTACTGAATTGGGTGGGGAGGTTGTTGCTGCTGTCATTAGTTACCTCTCGGGATATATTTTTTAAGCCTTCTTCTTCTTGCAGACTTTCTAGAAGGTCCCTCAGCCCTGCACATTCTTCTATTTAATGTCCGAACATTCGATGGTATTCACATCATTTTTTCCTGTCAACATAGTTTGGTTGGAACTTGGGAGCTGGAGGTAAAGAGATTTGTTTGGTAGCAAATATCTCTTGAAGGATCATCTTTTTTAGAGTATTGAGTAGTGTGAAGATATGGTAAATTGGTAGAGGGGGAGGGGCTCTATTTTCGAAGTATATGCTCCAATCTATCTCTTTGACTGTGGCTGGTACCTTAGATTCGATGCTTCTCCTCATCAGTCGATGGCCTCAGCTTGCCTTGTTGGGGTCTTTTGATCCTTTTTTTACGTTTTTTCCATTCTCAGCTTCTTCCTTTACTCTGATGTAACTTGCAACCCAAGTGCGGAACTTGTATAGGGTCTCCAATGGAGAAATATCTAAGGATTTAGCAAATAGACCGGGTTTGAGAGCCCACATAAAGGCATACAATGCAACCTTCTGATTAAGGTTTTTTATCAGGGTGGTCTCCTTATTAAATCTTCCAATCAAGTCTTTGAGACATTCAGAATCCCCTTGGTTAAGCTGTAGAGGTTGCCCATAGTTTTTTGATGGGCACAGTTATTAGTGAAGTGATTCAAGAATTTCTCTGTGAGCTCAGAGAAATCTCCAACAAATCGGAAGGGGGGAAAGGAAAACCACCGTGGGCAACTTCCCTTAGTATGGCTGGTAAGGCCTTGCAACGTGTGGCATCCGAGTCATCGGAGATGAGCATTGGTTCCTTGAATCCATCCATATGGCTTTATAGAATGGTGGTCACATCATAAAGTTTAAAATGAACCAGAGGTCAGTAGGACAAAGGTACAGGTTTGGACATGATGAACTTAGTGAACGGATGGCTAGGGTAATGGTTGGTTGTTGACTGTAAGTGGTTAGGATGACTCGAATGGTGAGTAGGGTCATGAGATGGTGGCTAAGACTTTGCATAATCATTGGAGTTGTGGTTGTTATTCTATAGACGATCAATCTGCTGCTGCATATCTTGTAGGGTTCTAAGAATATCATCAATAATAGGGTTAGGAATGCTAGTGTTAGAGTCACGATTTGGGTTAGGGTTTGCGTCCATGTTCCCAATGAGACCTTGGTCTAGGGTGGTAGTAGGGATAGGGGTGTTTTTGGTCCTACTATTGTGGGTGGTGTTGGGTGCGGTTGCAAAGGTTAGAGTTTTGGAAGTATTATGTGCTGCGCATATCTACCATGAAAAATGGTGACCCATGCGCCACTTGTAGTGTTAAGGGTGGAGTAGGAGAGGCTTTACCTTTCCTTACAAATGGCATCAAAATGTTCTTGTCTCATACTCTGAGGCAGGGTAAATTAGTGTTTAGGCATGGAATGTCCTAACCCCCACTATAGCAAAGGAGTGGTATATATAAAGCCTAGTATCACTATGACAGGGGGTCCTATTAGGGTGTAGGTTAAGGAAGAGAATCCTTAATGGATTAGCGTTGAGGAAGGAATCCTGTTGGGGGCATAAATGTGGTAGTTAATGAGGTAACGTACATTCTTTGGCAAGGCACCTGAGGATCGGTAGATCGTTGCCCAAATCTCAACCTTTGGAATTGAAGCTATGGTTGCATAGGGCCACAAATCGAGCCGAGCTCTTTCAGTCGATTAAGGATAAGTTGGATGTATTGATCGGGCCATGAACCTCACCCTTGAACTTAGAAGGCCAATGAGGCTTAAAGAATGAGTCAAGGTAGACCTACCGGGCCACAAGCCCTCAGCCTCTTGCTCAGTAAAGCGATGAACTTGGAGAATGAGCCGAGGTAAATCATCTAGGCCATGAAGATCAGGGTTATGCCGATCGAACCACAAGCCCCCAACCTCAAGCTCAGTAAAGCAATGAGACTTGGAAAACAAGCTTAGGTAGGTCGGCTAGGCCATGAAAGTCAAATTATGCCGACCAGGCCACCAAGTATATCCTGCAAGATTCTTGGGACTTAAGTCTATGAACCAAATATGCCTAAAACATCATGTTGTGAAAGCTATTCTTGGAAATAACATTCCCAAAACTAGTATTCTCAAGAACGAAAAATTAATCCACGTACTAAACACACCCTTATATTGAGGCACTTTACATATCCATGATATGGTATGTTAACATTGTTATAAGATTAAAATATATTTGATTCCTTGGTCTAAACCATTAGTATATGAAATTTAATGAAATTAACTAATTTGGCTTGAGTTGAGTTGATCTACTATAGGGATAAAACTCTCTCAGTGCTAGTTTTTTTTCTCATAAACAAGACTTGAACCCAAAATCTTGCGTAAAGGAAACAGATGACGAATCACTTGAACTAAATAAGTGTTGGAAACATATTTTTGGCCTTATGTTTTAATCCGCACATTGTTGTTTTAAATTTTGAGATTCATATGATAAATTTGAATTTAGGGTTTTTTTCCCTAATACTTAGTTACAACTAGGCTCAAACTATCCTTAATAAGGAGAAGAGTAGCACAAAGGGGAAAAAAAAATCTAGAGCATGACACTAGCAAGAAGAAAATTAACCAAACAAAACTAGATATAGCTAACATAAAGACTAATCATAACACAACTCTTCTTTTCAATTTGTTGAAACATCTAAATTGTCACACTTGTATGCATCTTCTTAAATTAACTCCACCAATCATCCTTTCTTCAAATTACACCATTATGATTTACATTGTCACCCCCACTAGTATGACTAGCTATATACTTGACACTTTCCTACAATAGGCCCATTTTACTCCAATATTCCTCAATACTCTTTAGTCTGCATTTGCTACATACAAAGATGATAATCTTAAAAGGACTTGATACATAGTAGATTACCTTGCTAGTTATTCATCCACCAAATTTTCACCTTCTCATTTCCCACTTAAGGACTATTGCTTATGGTTCTAGTTTGTAGAATAGGTTCTTCCACATAGAACTAATGATACTCATGCAATATTTTTAAATTCATTGTATATAGGTCCCTTTAAACTAGCTACTACAGGTCCTTTTCATTTCAGGCCGTTCAATGGTCCTAACACGATTAGCATGTAGTAGTTGGAAATTGAATTCATAACACATCGAGTAATCTTGCCCAAGAGGTCAAAACCATCACACAACAATCTTCTCCTAACTTTGGTCTCAAAACTTCAATGAAATCCCTTATTATTAGTAAAAGGACCCCAATCTTATTTTTCAACTCAACTAATACCATCCTCACTTTTTCTATGCTCTAGTTTATAGGAGTTATAGACCACTTCATTATCACATTTAGAAACTATCTCATGTAAAACTCCGCTGACACATATCCATCATTGCACTTTTATGATTTCAATTTCTTTCAATTACCCTTAGTGCCAAATACACAATAATTCACCATTTTCATTTGTTGCATCAACTAAACTCCAATTGCAATATGAACTTCCCCACAACTTAACTCCTGATCTTTTGAAAATTTGTACTCACCATTTTTTATCTTAACCACCTCTAGAATAACACTTTCTTTTTCAAACCCACATTTATTATTGCTACCTATTTCATCGACACTCCTAATTCCCTAGAAATCCAGCCTAATATTTTCATGATGAAGAATCAAACTCACTAGTTTTAACGTCTTAGATGCTTTCCATCCCTTTTTCTTCTTATTTTCAAATAGAACTTCTTCTTCCCTTCCTTCCAAATCATTCTTCTATGAAGGCCTTAATTACTTCTTCATTGTTTTTTCCGACATCTCTAATATTTTCCCCAAGTCCCGCGTCTTTCTTGCCTCCTCGAGCTCGTCTTCTTCTACTTCCAGCAAGATCTCCTCTATCTGCTGTAAGAGAGCTATTGCACTATCTCTTTTGGTGGGTTTCTAATTTGTTCTTCCACTGCCTTACTGTAATCAATCCCAAAACCTCATAGAAAAAGAGGGCTCATAACACTTTTTTTTTTCACACAATGCATAGTATTAAACTCACCAACATCCTTTGCAGCTAAACACAACCTTCATTTTATTTTGGTCGGTTAAAATAAAAGCTTCATTAGAGTGATTCAATTATTTTTTTGGGTTCTTGAGGCCCAATTTGGCCCACTCTTTTTCTGCAACTATATCAATAGTCAATCTATCATTACTGAGTGTAACAATTTTGCTCGTTACTTCTTCAAAATTTTCAACTACATTTCCTATACCTTAACAATCATGCTTATTTTGATTTAAGTCTCCTAGATAATGATTGTAGTCTAATTCCAATACATTTGCATTTATTCTTTACCTCCCAATTCCTTCTTATCATCCAACAAATCTCCGCCAGAGATACTCCAAAATATTCCTTTCTCCATCATCGTCGAGCTGAGTTGATTCATCCTCCCCCACATGATCAAAAGCCAAATTTTAAATGTGGGTGACTCTCCCAGCTGAGATTTGAACCTTGGTTTACCATGCCCTGGTGAATTCGCCCCTTAACCGCTAGCCCCCTAAATTAGAACTTTTTGTAATAGAATCCTATTTGATACTTTTCCTAATATAATATTTCTATGGTACCTACCTTCTTTGCTGTAACAATCTCTACCATACAAGCCATGCTTGAGTCATGGAGTTATATTAAAAGGTTGTCATTGTGCTAAGAAAGCTTTAAAATGTGGAAAATATAATACATGGCCCTTTAACTGCACACTTTATTACTGAATAATAGTTCATAAATTTCGTCATCTCTAATACATAGAGAATAAAATAATTACAATTTAGAAGAAATTAGAACTAACATACTACAGAGAACTTGCTTTCGACTAGTCGCTAGCTGGCTTCAATAGTCTCTTACTCTGGTTTGCGCCCGAGTCTTGCTTAGTGAATGCCCCAGTACTTTGCTTTACACTTGATTTCCAACTTAGGTGCTGGAATGTTTATGGAAAAGGAAAACATACAAATAGGCAATGAGAACCTAAGGTTCTTAGTAGTTAACCTCGAACCATCACACATACAGTGTCATCATAAACATTCCAACCGCTTCGGTTTCTTATGAAAATGTGAGCACGTATATACAACCAGTGGTTCAATTTTAAGTTGAAAACATCTTTCTCGAAGCGGGTTATATTTTAACAACCACTTGTCATATTATATGACAGACATAGAAACACAAATAGTGTAATATGCTTCAATAAGAATCATAATAACATTATGACATAATGAGATAATTGAAGATGCATATATAGATGCTTATACTTGACTGTATGCAAGTGCACTTGATTTAATTTGTTTCTTTCTTTAACTTGCAACTTGATCTTGCTCTTCTGTACTTGGTCCCCTAAAGGTGAATGGCCTCTCTCACCCCTAGGTAATAGCCTGCTTTTCAGGTCCGAGCTCGTACTTATACATGAGTGACAAATTTACTTTTCTCGACCCTTACACCAGTCTATTCCCATTAAATCTGGTCGAGGGCTAGCCCAAGTCTTAGACAATACCGTTCTGACCCACGCTAGCTGGGTCTATGCCATGCCTCACGTGGTAGCTTAGTATGTCCCTCTTGCAAGTTCTTATTATCTTTTCCTTTCCATATCTTATCACGCATGCGGATGCTTTGCGCATTCATGGATATGTCTCACACCTTACTTCTCATATCATATTCTAATTATGCTTGCATGCATGACGTATATGAACATGACATGTAAATGTAAATATATTCAAAGCACAATCATCCATAGTATAAGTTCTCATAAACTCCTGCCAAAAATTCGGCAGTATAACGGATCGAGTCCGCTTCCCTGTGAATAGTGCCAGGCTACCAATACAATCAATTAAGTATGCAATTCGATGTAAAACAACAAGTTATAGGAACATTATTAATCATATGATATGTCAAAATCAATAAAAATATCAACAGAGTTTTCTGCTCACTCTACTCTCTTCTACCCGAATCTTGTAAAATCCACATTTACTCCTATTCAACTCATTTAAACCTAAATTTTTGATATATCATAGCTCTATGTATCTAGTTTCCAACCCTTTTAGTCCCATCTCATTTTGATTTATATAACTCAAGTTATTAGTATTTTATCTCAAATTGCCCTATACTTAGCTAGAAATGCACCCTTATAAGTGAAAATTCACTAAAAATAGAAATCTTGATGAAGTCATACGAAATTTATATCAATTTAAAGCTAACAGAACAAGATTTCAAATAAAATAAGTTTCATATCATTTTCATGAGCATATTTTGAGATATAATCCCTGTAACTTAACCCTACTGGACTACCTTGTTCCAACTTGGTTTGAACTTAAGGTAAATTCATTGATGTGCTGAGAATAATTGGGAATGAATCTGGCTTTGAAATTTTTATGGAATGTTATTTTATATATTAGCTTTCAAAAAGCATTAGTTTCACTCAATTTAGAGTTGTGTAGGGTGATTTACATCCTTTTCAACTCATACTGCCCAGATGAGAATCCAGATTTCTAGGTCAAACTTCAAAAATTCATAACTAACTCTATGCTAATCCAATAGCCTTATATTTTATATGTATGGAAAGCCCTGAATGTCTAGTTTCATATAAAAATAGATTCATCAAATTTAAATAGCTGTAGGTGAAGCCGTACACTCCGCTATACGGACCATTAAGGGAAAACCCTAACAGCTTCTTGAATTCTTCTTGGATTCATGTTTTCATTGAATCAATCCATTCAATTTTCAATTCAAACTCACATATACATCTTAAACCAGTCTTAATTCATCATCCCCACCCATCACAATATCAGAATCATGGATGAACAAGAGACCCTAGGCAGCCCCAATTCAAAGAAAAAAAGGAGAAAGTTGAGATTCCTACCTTGTTAGTGTGAAATCTTAGTGGAACTTGATTTTAGAGTGAAGTTGATAGTTGGAGCTTGAGCTTGGGGATGAGAGGAAGTGGAAGAAGATGAAGGAAAGTGGGAAAATAAGGCTGGTCTGCATCTATTGTGAGGAGGCCGAAAATTTAAGGAGAGAAGGAAGAAAAAAATGAAAACTTATGAAAGAAGTTAGCTTTTGATTGGTGGAGGCTTAGTGGTTGAGATAAGGCCAAGTTTCTCTACTATCTTGAGCAACACTTGGCGCCACTCATATGTGATAGGAATGGCTGAATTTTAGCCACTTAAGTGAGGGTTTTCAGTAGAAAATTCTACTTGTTCGATTTTTGCGGTACAATTTATCGAATCTTTACCGATTTCCTCAAAACTGGCAAAACGTTACTAAAAATCCAATAAGATTTCTTGAATATCTATTCTATTGGTCTTAAGCCTAATCTCTCTAATTAACCTTACCTAATCAATAAAATCGAATAAATCGATTAATAGCGTAAATTAAACGTTTCGCAAATTTAGAGCCTTTCTGTTTTCTATTTTCCATAGCTAATGACATATCCGTAATTTTGAGCAAGTCCAGGGACACCCTACATCATTTCACACCAGACTGCCTCTATGGCCCAATCGATAGAGATTTAAACTTCTACAGTTTCATCACGTGATTTTGCTCTGTTTAAAATCACATTCTGCTAATTTTACAGATGTGGGGACATAAGGGTTATTTCATAAAAAGTTATAGGGTTATTGTGGAAATAAATCTTTGGGTTCAAAATATAATTTCTAAAAATTCTGGGCATCACTGTAATTAATAAAAGTTTACAAGAGCACTTTTGTCATTTTCTAATTTTTAACATATGGCAGTGCTATATTTTCAATGGTAGTGTTACATTACCCTATAATTCTGAGTGTGAAGATCGTTATGGCATAACGCTGCCTGAGGAATTCTCACATTGCCTAAAAGAAATAATTCAAGGTTTCCATTATGTTCTGTTTATGAAAGTAGGGATGTTACATTTGCAGCCATATGTATCCTATATTGCTAGTCTCATAAACTCTTGGTCTCCTTTAAGTGCTTTCCATTTTTTTTTTTAATCCTTTGAGTGTTTTCAATCGCTGTTCGCGCAAAAGGAAAGTAATGTTTCTTTCACCATTTGACGCCTAGCAATATTGCAAAGGAGTGTTACCTCAGCTTCATATCATTCTGAGACATTTATTCCTTTTTTTTTTTTTAAATTGAGTTTCTGTTTCTTATATATTTTGGATATTTGGTATTTTTTATTTTTCAATTTTTAAGATTAAAACTCATATTTCAAAATTATATTTAATAATGATGCTAATTAATATTAAATATAAAAATTGACTATAATTAAACTATTAGCTCAGCACAAAAATATCCTAACTAAATCTAATAATTAACTTAAATAAAAAATGTAGTTAAATAAAATTTAAATAACTCAGTCAAGTTTGATGAAACACAAATATAACAATCTATTCATATCATATTTGTGCAAGAGTAGTACATCCAAATTTATTATGTTGTGACTCCATCAAAAAGATAATTGGCTAGAATTTTTGTATTTAATATTAATTAATATAATTATTAAATATAATTTAGAATATGAGAATAGTAATGCATGTTTAGTTTAACTTTGATAGAATTAATTCTAGATAAAATTGATTTTATTGAAATTGATTCGGTTAGAATTGATTTTGAGGTAAAGTGATTTATATTTGATAGTTCCTCTAAAAGTAATTTTGACAGAAAATAAAAAAATTTCACTTCATCCATAATTAATTCTAGATGTGAGAATTGATTCTGGGAGTATACAACCAAATAATACAAAAATTGACTAAAATCAATTCTCACATCTTAGAATTGATTTTGTAAGGTTGTAACGTGTAACCAAATACACTAGTAGTAGATAAAAGTTTAATATAAGTTTTAATTAAGGATATTTTAAAAATATTAAAATAAAAGTAACTAAAAAAGTATGACAATAGATAATAGAGTGTAATAATAGTTACTTCCAACTTATAAACATAATAGTGCTAGTTAAAAACTAATTAATAATGAACATAAGTTAAATTTTCTCTCTTTAACAAAACTAAACCTTTATATTTTCTTTCTTTATTAAATGAATACCAATAATTTTAAATTATTTATAAAAGCTTATTAAACTGAAAAAAAAAGAAAGAAGAAATTAGCAATTGTTTTTTATATATAGACGTAATGGTTTCAATATCGCAATTAGGCAGTATTTATATAAATTTTGAATTATAATTGAGTAGATAATTTATATAGATTTCAGTCGCAAAGTAAAAAAAAATCAAAACCCAATCACATTTTTGCGACAAAGACCTCTAATGTCACAACTCTCATTTAGCACATTGTGGGGTTCAACATTTTAACACAGACCATTGAAATTCCTTACGACAAACAGGACAAGGAAATGGCTGTCGATCTTGCTGAGTGTCAAGATGTGACACCCTTTTACCCAGGCTGCTGTCACATTTGTGCCTGCTAAAACAATAAAGAGCTAAACCCTTACATTACATCCACTCAGACTTTTTTGTTTTGTTTTTGTTTTTTTTTTTTAATATCTCCTTTTCTCTCTGTTTCGTCCTCTTTCTTGTGACCTGATGGGATTGAACAATAGTACCAACTCTATCTAGTGCGAGATTTTGGTTTAGGGAATTTAATTTTAATATATTAATAGATTAAATTTTTTTTATACCGTTATTTAATTATATATAATTATTTTATTAAATTTATTTGATTTTTAATATTATTATTTCAAAAATTATATAAAAGTAAGATTTAGTTAATTAATGGTGTAAAGTAATCTTAAACTCTTTAAACTGATAGTGCATCTATGTCATGCTCATATTAATCAATTTAGAACTAACTGATCAGAAAATTTGAAGAACAACTAGTATCGGGGTTGGATAATACTGTTTATTTATAGAGTGCTTTAATTGTTGAAAAGTCCAACAATGGGTTTAATGCGTTTCCTCCTTTACATAAAGGGATACATTGAACGTCAATTATGTAATGCTGTGTATGGTGAGAGCGCAGTTGACCTTGAATTTGACCCAGAGCACAGTACACCTTGATTAGAGAAAAGGGGGAAAAGGTCAAAATCATGAAAAGACTTTGAAATCCATCCATATCTATTTTGGTAGAAGTGTATGGCGTTTGTGAATTTCCTGATGCACGGAAAGTGCATGAAAGGTGAAGTAGGTTCATGAAGGGGATATGGACGTCATTGTCAAAAGAGGGTTATCTTTTCAAGGTCCAATCAAAACAGTCGAAATGGAAAAATCGTGGAGGAGCACGAGGAAATTATCAAGTGAGGTATTTTTCATTTGAGATTAATTTTGGTACTATTTGAGTGTAAAACAATTATATATGATTTTATGCATAATTAAATCAAAATATTTTTAGTAGTATAATAATATATAATTAAATTATTATATAAAATTTTTCTTTGGATTGATGGTATATTAATTTTTTTTTTTTATCTTTTGTTTCATGGAGATGGTGATATTGGATAGGTGCTTTGGAAACGGGGTTCACAATTACACACATCCAAACTCCTGAGTACCACGGCTTTGGATAAATCTTTTGCGAAAGCTAAGTGAGAGAGAGAAGAGGGAAAGGTATGTCTTATGGTGGAGTAGACAGGCTTCCACCAAACAAGCTAGTGTGGTGGGAATGGGACGTGTGGGTCTGCGGCTGTAAGACTTTTTGATGGTTTCGTTTCTACTCTACGTATGTCGTTAAGTGGAATGGGTGACCACTGTCCACTCTAGTCTTTTTGCCGGCAAGTATGGTTAAATATTATTTTGATCCCTTAAATTATATATATATTTTATAGTATAATATCTGTGATGATATATCATACGGTAGATCCCTTTAAAGTAGTATGTTGGTATGATATTGATTTTAAATTAATTTAAATTAATTCTTAAAATTTTTAAAATATATCAAAAAAATTCTTAAAATTTTTTAAAATATGTTAAAAAAGTTTAAAATTCCTAATTTTTTTTTATAAATTTTAAATTTTTAATCTTTTTTAATTTTACTAATTTTTTTCTATTTTTATATTCTATTTAGACTAGATCTTCTCCACATAAAATAATAAGAAGAGAATATAAAAAAATAAAATAATAAAATATAATAAATAATTTAATGTAATTCATTCTACTTTAAGATCTGAAAATGTTTCTAAAATTAACGAGTATTTATAAGTGTATTTATGAATAATCCATCATAAAAAAAAAATCTAAAAATCAAACTTAATCGAAAGAACAACTAGGTAAAGAGTAAAAATTAATAAGCTCCCCAATTTGAGGACTTCCTTTAGACTATACTCCTCACAGAATCAAACTTTCTGAATTTTTATATTAAAAATAAAAAATCTAAAGAATTAATTTTCAAATTTCAGACATTAAAATAAAGCATGCTTATAATTTTAAGGACTAAATGATATTTAACTCGTTATAATTTGCACCTTAATATCTTCACCAATCACCATGGTTGTTCGTTTTCTCATTCACTTCGCTTGCATTTGATCTAAAACAGCCTTGTAATGTTCATTCAACCATGGATCACACGAACGATAACTTATCTTTACAAACGGCATTTTATTTTTAATTGCTTAATTAAAATTTACTTATAGATGAAAAACGTTTTGTTAAATGAAGTGTGCTGGAGGAAAAGGAAAAAGAAAAAGTAATGAAAGTGTTCTCTATATTATTTGATTAAGCAATGCTATATAGTAAAAAAAAAAAAAAAATCGGAATCTTTTACACAAAAACAGGAGTAGGATGAAATAAACCCGTATGGATCATTTAGGATCCATTTATTTCGGTTTTTGTTAAGAAAAATATTTTTTAACTAAAATATATGTATAAAATTTTTTAAGATTTTTATTTTCAAAAAACCTAATTTTTTTCAAAAAAAATCTGTTTGTGCTTTTTTCTCATAAATTAAAAAGAGTATTATTTTTCAAATAAATAAATTGTTATTTCATAAAAACGTTTTATTAAATTTGAACAAATGAACCCTAAACTCATAAAAAATCAACAATCATATTACATCTTCTTGGCAAATAAATTTTGATAAAAGTTCTTACTTTATAGTATTTTCTATTAAAATATTTAATAACAAATAAAAAATGAATAACCTAGCCCTGACAAAATTTTGCAGGAGTTGGGAGGGAGAAAATGAAGGAAGAAGAAATAGTTATGATTTTTATTTTATAAGAGCAATTTACTTTGCATAATTGTATACTTGCTTTTCAGAGGAATTTATTTTAATGCTGTAGAGACTTACAAAATTAATTTCTTCTTTCTTTCTTTTTTTTCAATAAACTTTTCTCTCTTATTCACTATATGGTGGTGTGAAACTTATACTAGAAGTGATATAAAAATTTTCCAAAAAGATGTTTCTAAAAATTATTTAAGTTCAAATACAACTTCTCATAACTTCACAATCAAATTTAAAATTTGTGATAGTATCTAAACTAAAAAAAAAAAGAAAGATTATTCCCGAGTTCTTTTTTTTATTTTACTTCTTATCACCAATGATGCAATTTTATTTTTCTGGAAAGACAAATGTGCCTCAACTTATAAAAGAAAGAATAAAAATATGAATGAAAAATACTTCGTATTTGTTAATATAACAAAAAAAAAAGAAAAATTTGTGTCCAAAGTAGATTTTTGTACCCTTATTATTATTATTATTGTTATTATTATTATTATTTTTGCCAATATACATACATCTTCATGAGAGAAAGGAGGGTTTATATATCACAAATTAAATTTTATCTGATATCAAATTTGAATATAATTAATAAAAGATAAATAAATTTATTATTAAGCTAACGCCTACATTATTGTTGAGTATTTACCATTTTCCTCTTTATCTTTTTATTTGTGGGGTTTAAAAAATGTATGCATGGGCTTTTGTAGGCGCAATGTTTTGAATTTTTAGTGACCTGCATTGCCTTTGCCCGGTGTAGGCCAATTCTTACCCACAGATGACTGATAAGAATTATAATCATGTCAGTACCGTGCCATCAGGCTCATAATCTCATTTCATCAAATCACGAGAATTTCATGACATGTTTGGATGCGTCATCCCTTCTGCATCAAATCCTCAAGGAGCACTTGAAAATTTCAGAGCAATCATTGAACCTGATAATAATATTGGCTTCTCTTTAGTCATGTCATAATTCTTCGCAAACCCCTCAATTAAAATTTGATTCCGAAAGGCTCAAACTTTTCACTTATAGATAATTAACGGAATGTTTGAGTTGTAGAGTTGAATTCATTCAAAAATTGAATTTAATTTTTTATTTAGAATTAATTAATGTTATAAAATTAAAATTTTAAAAAAATTTAATTCTGTAAAAATATCTAAAAATAAATTAAAACAAAATATGTTTGATTTATAATTTTTAATATGATAGATTTAATATTAAAAATTAATATATCAAATATACTCTTAATTTTATTTAATATTTTTTTTAATATCTAATAAAGAATAAAATAATTAAAATAAAAAATTTAACTCATTTTTATATATATTTTAAATAGTATAATTAAATTTAATTATATAATTTATTGATTTATTTAAAATATAAATTTAAATTATAATATAATTGAATTCAATTACTGATAAAATTAATTGATTTATTTAAAATATAAATTTAAATTATAATATAATTGAATTCAATTACTGATAAAATTAAATTTAATTTTATCTCTTTTTCATTTCAAACAACCTGTAACATCAGCAATTTAATTTTCCAATGTAGATAATTAACATTGTTCTTACAGGGAAATAGGAAATTCAAACCATTGGGCATAAAAAAATTTTGTGGCAAACTAAAAATGTTGTAGCTAGCCAGAGATAGAGAGGGAAAGAGAGAAATGAGAAATCAATGTCGTTAGTGGTTGCTTCACTTGTCTGCTAGTGCTGAAGGGTGCCAGAGTCACTAAAACCTCTCTATATATAGCTCGCTTCAGAAGAGAAAGCCCTCTCATAGGGATCAGAGTTTCTGATATGAAATCTTTGGCAGCTGATACAACCTGATAGCCAGACCTTATAGCACCTTAAGAAAAGTACACACTGCTTCTTCTGGATCATAGTTTTTAACACACCTTTTTCCCCCAAGGACCACAACTTGTTGTGGCTGGTGCATCCGATCCAAAATCAAAGGGCATCAGTCACAACTCACACAACAGTTTGTCACAGTTACAGGCTGGTGTTTTGGACCACTCTTATGGTTTTTGTGTACATGCCTAATGCCGTTTGATTAAGATCGGACGGTGATCCCTTGCTGTGTGTGTCTGAGTCCTTTCTGCTGTAGTTAATTGGTTATGGTACACCCCTTAGGGGATGGACCATCCTATTGGGGCAGAGTGTGTGTGTGTTTGGTCAGATTTGAGAGGGGCATAGTGTGGTCCTAAAAGAGGATCCAATAATCATAAGGTTAGGAGGAAAAGCGCGTTTGTGTTCTGCCTTGTTTGTCAGTGTCGTAGCTGCTTCATTTTGTACAACTTAGTATTAGTCGTAAATCACTAACTCCCCCACCCTGCAAAGTAGTGAGAGGTGTGAGTGTGTGATTTGGACTCTCTGGGGGGTGTGTCCAAAAACCAAACGGAGGATGGGACTCCACGTTGACAATTGACATTCCACCATTTTCCGTTCTCTCTGTCGTTTTCTTTCCATTTTCGATGTATGTGCTAGTGTTTGGTTGGGTATGTACGAAAGTGGAGGGAAAATTATTGTGAAGAGCTGGCTTTAGCAAAAGAGTAAGTGAAGGGGAAGCCAAGTCAGTGTCGAATTTCGGAACGCCCCCTGATTGAACAAGTGCATTAATAATCAAAGTAATCGAGTATCTGTCGCTGTGATTGTTGTGGTAAGGCTTGGCTGTGAGCAACTATGGCTTGAAATTAAGTGCTTTAATGATTGAAGTGGAAGAAGGATGGTTGCTGGCATTTGGAATTTCGGCTTGGAAAATTAAAAAGGAAAGGATCACGAGAATTGAACCCGACGTGAATCGAACACGCAACCTTCTGATCTGGAGTCAGACGCGCTACCATTGCGCCACGGATCCTTGGCTAATGGCCTCCAATTTATAAAATATTTATTGAGTTTTACGTTGATGATGCTTTCTATTTTATTTTATTTTGCGCGATCAAAAGATATTTTCATATGTACTGAATGTGATATTAATATTTCTTGACCATCTACTTGACCTTAATTATTTAATTACAAGATGCCTTTAGTAACTTTTAAACACTGCGAATTTACGCATATATGAATCCAAAGTTTAATTTGATGTATTTTTAATGTAAAGAAATTCTATATTATAAATATTTTTGTGAGATTTAAATATTATAATGACTTCATAAAACAGAACTAATTGATGCTGTAAAAAATTACACTTAAACTATATTAAAATTAAATTCATGAATTAATGTATGAAAAAAAATTATATGGATGATTCTTAAAACATTTTGGGGCTTGTTTTAACTATTCTATGTAATTCACAAAATATTTTTAAAATATATTTTATATTTCCTATAATATTTGAGAAATATTTTTTGGTGTTTGAATTTTTCAAGTTATAAAAAGGTTTATTTGAAGAGGCACTAAACAAAATGTCTTAATGCTTTGTCTTTTTTGATTAAAATTCACTCAAATATGATAACAAATGAACCAAAAAAAAAAAGGAATTTTTTTTAATAGAAAACAATGTTTATTTTATCAAAATAAGTACATCTTAATGCTCAATTTTTTTTTCTTTTTATATTTGGCAACTCATAGTCACTTTGA
Organism: Pterocarpus macrocarpus; assembly: GCA_031439585.1. Lineage (NCBI taxonomy): Eukaryota > Viridiplantae > Streptophyta > Magnoliopsida > Fabales > Fabaceae > Pterocarpus > Pterocarpus macrocarpus. The sequence goes on from CM062514.1 coordinate 54,756,877, forward strand.
CTTTGTATTTATATGTGTCTAATATACTGCACGAATTATGTAAATTTATTTCACTTTTCACTTTTCACTTTTATATTACCTATAACTAATTGGGGCTTTTCTTTTATTGACTACTATGATGATATGACACAAGAAAACTAGTAGGATATGACACGCATACCCATATAAGAACGGTGATACGACCCCACATGGAAGGACGCTTGGATCGTGGATGAAGAGTGCTCCACGTTGGGCAATTGGTCATGTTGTTTAATCTTATATGTTTTTTTTTTAAATTAGCAATAGGAGATTTTATCAAGTAACTAAAAGTTGTTTTGATTTACTGCATGAAAGTAGGAAAGTAGGTACGTAGGAGTAGCAAATAGTTATGTAGCTCTCATGCATATTAAAGAGTCAAAAGACCTGGTTATGTTTATTTTACGCTTTCGGAGAAAATAAAGTTGAGAGTTCTATCTCTCTTGGAGTCCCTAAGCCTGACTCGAAAAATGTACACATACGACACTGACCAACAAGGCAGAACACAAATGCTCTTTTCCTCCTAACCTTATGATTATTGGATCCTCTTTTAGGACCACACTATGCCCCTCTCAAATCTGACGAAACACACACACTCTGCCCCAATAGGATGGTCCATCCCCTAAGGGTTGTACCATAACCAATTAACTACAGCAGAGAAGATTAAACAACATACTCAGTTGCCCAACGTGGAGCACTCTTCATCCGCCAAGCATCCTTCCATGTGGGGTCATATCACATGGCACATTCACAATGCTGCTTTTTATTTTTACTTTTTTTTTTTTAAGTTTTAAGTATTAGACAATATTTGATACATTCTTACTACTTTTATTTCATGTGGGACTGCATCTTATAGTGAAAACTGAATACATGAAAAAGAAAATCACATAGAAAATCATGATTGTGCCATTGTTTGCTACTTCTATGCTTCATAGCTACATTTGTAACTTGCAATTGACAACTACCAAACGCTGGATGGTGTTTTTTTTTTTTTTTAGTCAAGTGAGTGATTAGGGTTTTGGGAGCATAAAGGAGATTGATGGAACAATTTTGCTCTGAATCATAGTGCAGATGAAACACCTAACTCTAAACATTGGATGGTTGTTGCTTGCCAATATCCCAAAGAGTGAATGTCGAGTGGACCATTTTTCTTATGACAGTTGGGCCTTTGTCTTAAAACCCATCTGTCTATTATGTGTTTTTTTTTTTGTCAACATCTGTCCATTTTGTTAATGGATTCAAATTTCCAATAGTCAAATGGGTTTGGTTTTAACTACTTTGGGCCCAAACAACTTAGCTGTTATTATTATTATTTTTTTAATCTAGAAAACTTTGTCACATAACTAAATAAATTTATTCATGACAATACCCATTAAAAAAATCAAAGCATTGGTAATAATGTATCACTACATTGCATTTAGCACATGATTTTGTGTAGAAATTTTTGTAATAATAGGGAATTGAAGTTAAACTTTTCAATTGTGGACATTTTGGGGCTTAACGACATTTTCTACATAATTGTGCTGGAACTAAACCAAAGAACCAAAGAGGTGAGCCAATTGTTGTTTCATGATAAACTCTCATTTAAGAAATAAATCTATGCTAACATTAGAAATCCATTTTTTTTTATTGACAACGGGGCTAAATGCCCAAAGAAAAACAAACTAAATAGTCACTATTCTAGGATAGACAGAGCCAACAAAATCAGTATGAAAAGTTAAAGAAATACAAGTAGGTAGAGACGTAAACAAATGCAGACCGAGCTGCATTCCATAACCTAACTTAGCAAGAGTGTCTGCATAGGCATTGGCCTCTCTCAACTGATGAATGATCTAAACTTCACCAATGGCAACACAAAGATTCCTAATTGCTGAAGTCAACGGGCTACAAGAGTGACTCCCAGTTGGAGTATAAAGGAAAAGTTGCATAGCACAAAGAGAATCTACCTCCAAGATAACTTTTCTCTTCCCCATATATTGAGCAACTTTTAAACCAAAAAACATCAGCCACCATGATGGAACATAGACCCAAATTAGCACTAAAGCCCAATAAGAAATGGCTATGATGATCTCGAACAAGACCTCCACAAGCAGCACTATTATTAATGAAAATAGAACCATCTGAGTTAACATTGACCCAATCTTTGGGATAAGGCTTCCATCTAATGTATTTCAATTGAAATTTAGCTACTTTTAGCTTTTGCTAAAGTAATCATAGACTGAGCCAAATAAAAATCTCTAGAAGTCCAGATAATCAGAAAATATCATGGCAGTCAGCTTGCACTCCCTCAAAAATAAAAAGATTACGATGCTTCCATAACAAGTTGCAGCAAGAAGCAAAAAGGAGGGGCCAAGGGACCCCATACATAATCCAAGTTTGGTCAAAAGTATTAGATGCCAGCCATTCAGGAAGGTTAAGCTGGAAGCAATCTCTTTGAGCCAAACTAGCATCAATGCTTGTCCATATAGTTTGCGCCACTACACAGTCATAGATAACATGAAGAATTGATTCAACATTATCACCACAATAGCACGGGTTGAATTATGGGCAAGATGTCTGCTAACTCTATTTTCATTAGTCAATAGAGAATCATTTGCAACAAGCCATAAAAAAGATCTTACCTTCTGGGGAGCATGGATTCTCCAAATCTGTTGGAAACTATTACTATATATCTCAGTACCAGGTGATAAGTAAACTAAACAAGCATATTTGATAGAGAATTCTCTCGAACTAGTAAGAATCCAAGCAATATCATCTTCACCAAGGTTGTCCTCTGGCGATTTAATAGGAAGGAACAGCTACAGGCACTCTTCATCTAACACCTGGGAAAGTTTCACAAAGTCCTAATCACCCTCTAGAGTAACATAATCAGCAACTTTTCAGTCAATAGCTCATCATCTAAAAAGCCCTCAGCAAAATTAGCAAGATTAGTAACACCAGGGATCCAATGATCTTTCCAGAGATGGAACACCCATTAATAACTCTCCAAATAAGATTTCTTTTAAACATGGGCCAAACATGAGTAATTCCCCTCCAAGCATTAGAAGATTGCCATGCTTTGTGTGTGTCTGGAATTAGACTATCACCACATTTATATTTACTCCACATAATCTTAACCCATAGACTGTCATTGTTATGGATTAAATTCCAAGCCAACTTTGTCATATTAGCATTGTTGATGACTTTAGCCTTTTGAAAACCCAGCCAACCCTCCTTTTTGGGCCTGCGAATAATGCCCCAGCTAACTAGATAAACCTTGTGACTGTCTCCAAATCCATTCCAAATAAAATCCTTGCAAATCTTGTCAATTTGATCATAAATACTCAATGGGATTCTAGTCGTCTGCATGACATAAGAGGGAATAATAGCCAACGCAGGCTAAGTTAAGGTAATCTGACCTGCTAAAGACAGAGCACTAGCTCTCCAAGAATTTAAACGAGCAATCATTCTATCAATAATGTAATGGAAGTGCTATTTTGAAACTTTATCATGAAACAAAGGCACTTCTAAATATTTACCCAAATCAAAAGTTAATCTAACTCCCAAAGCACTACTAAGTTTTATCCTTCTATTCTTGTGTATATTCTTTGAAAAGAAGACACAAGATTTATTCAAATTAACTTTCTGACTAGAACTCTTCTAGAAAAGATCCAAAATACCTTTTATAACCTGAACTTGGTCTAAGGAGGCTTTGGCAAATAGAACCAAGTCATTAACAAAGCAGAGGTGAGAAATCTTTAGACCACTCCGGCTAAGAGTAATTGGTTCCCGAACCTTGCTAGAAGAACTCTCTTTCCATGAAAGCTGCATATTGGAAAAGGTGATGCACCAGTGAATGACTTCAACCAAATTCTCAGGAATACCCGCATCTCTTAGTTTCTTGAATGAAGCTCCAATTAAGGCAATCATAATCTTTCTCCAGATCAACCTTATTGGCCATGAACCCTGTAACACCTTACCAGACAAAATACTATGCTTAAGTCATAATATATTACCTAATAAGTTATTACGTGTGGTGAACCAAAAGTTAACTATTCACTTTAATCAATTTCAACTAGGCAGTGAGATATGCACTAAACAGTCATTGTATCGGAAATAAAGTAACACAAACAGAATTATGAAATAAACAAACTGCATCATATATATATGTACATGCTTATACCTTTGTTTTCAAAGTTGTCAAAAGAAATACAATACAGTACAAGGTAAAAGAAATAAGGCCGCTAACACAAAATAAATTGGCCTGACTATATGAATATTCCCCCCTACTGGTCCCCATGGGACATTTCATATACAACTACTAACTCCTACCCGTATGCCTATGACCCAAACTGCCAAAAGAAGGTCATCTTGTACATTTACTGTTGCTACGACGGGTACTCTAGATGGACTCCGAAGAAAGGAATCCATTCGCTATACCGGTGTTAGCAGGGTTATAGTCTATGCTCGAGGCAGAAGATGAGGACGATAAGCTCGCTACCTCCAATGAATCCTCCTCAGACATAAAGACAGAGGGGATCGGTTGCGGTGGTGCGACTGGCGGGGCCATGGCTGGTGTTACTGCTGCGGGTGGAGGTGGAAAGGGATGAGCCACGTGGAGAGGGATGGCGATGTAAGGGACGGCAGGGTCAAAAAGCGGGTGCATAAGAGGTACAGCAAAATTTCTCCGGAAAAAAAAAAGTAAAGACGAAACTGGCATCTATCAGATATGTACACGGAATCTATGAATGAATCGAGATGGATGTGGAGCTCTGGAAACTCAATGAACAGGATGCAGGTTACCGTGTTCTCCATGATCTGAGAATGATGTAGGAGTATATAATAGGGTGAGAAGTAAAGATTTCTCAGTAAGAATTCCTAAATCTATGCATATTTATCATCTCTATCATTTTCAGGTGTTTTGGATTTTTGGTTAATTAGGAGAAAATGTTACCTCACCAGGAGGTCCTACTCTTTACTCAATTAGTTATGTAAATTATAGCTCGAAACACAGCTTTGTTTTACTTAAGGAAATAAAGGAAATTAAATAGAAAATAAGCAACCAGATCTGTGTACTAACATAAAGAAGTGACAGTTATAAAGTAAGCAATAATATGTATATAACATCCAATGGTGCAATTTTAAATCAATGCATAAAAACTGAAATTATGTATATGCATGAAAAGTGATGCGCTTGATCTTAACTCATATTTTTCCATACTTGGTCCCCTGGGAGTATATTAGCTATAAGACTCCTGGGTAATAGTCTGCTTTTCAAGATTGAGCTTGTTCCTATATAGGGTCGCCAGGTTTGCTTTCCCCAATTTTCCCACTGATCTATTCCCCTTAACTTTGTTCAGGGGCTGGCCTAATTCACACGGAAATCCTTTCTCATGCTTATAGAGTAGCATTGCTTGTCTAACACTTTGACCAATACATGCATAACTTGTAAATTCACTGTAATTGCATTTTTTGCTGAAATCTCAGCAGCATAACGAATCATGTCCGCTTCCCCATGAATAGTGCCAGACAACTAGAACATTTTAGTCAAACAGTAAACTCAATACAAAACATCATATTCTTACCAAGAATATAACAATATTGACAAGTGCAAGACTTAGAATCTCAAGTATCAATCTATCTTGCAAGTTTTTAATTTCTATTAAGGTTCCCAAGTTCGACTTTCAAAATTTAATGGGTTCCGAGTTCCGATCTTATACAAGTTCTGACTTCTCTACATTATGTTCGGTTTCCCGAGATTATATAATTCCCGACTTCTGGGATTGTGTTCGATTTTTGACCTTAATATGGTTTTCCAAGACTTATAAATGTTTTCCTACGTCTCGCCTTCCGACATTAACCATACCCTATCCTCCCAATTTCCGAGCTGCGGCATTACTATGCCCAATTAGTTTTCTATATGCTCAGTCCCGAGTTCAACGTCAAATATATCCGATCTAGCTCTCTCTACTAAGTTCCGAGTTAAATCTTAAGTATACCCTTGCGGGTTCACCTTAAGTGTACCCTTCCGAGTTCAACCTTCAATATTCCCAACCTAGCCTTCTAATTTACTGAGTCCCGACTTCAACCTCGAGTATTCCCGACCTAGTCCCTTATTTACTAAGTTTAGAGTTCAACTTTAAGTGTACTAACCTAGCTCCCTGTTTGCTAAATCCCAACTTTCGACATTAACTCAAATAGTTTGTGTCTTATCCCAGACTTGTCCTACTTCTAGCCAGAATTACACCCTTATGAGGAAAAATTCACTAAAAATAGAAATCTGGGTGAAATCATATGAAATTTATATCCATGTAAAGCTAACAGAACAAGCTTTCAAATGAATGAAGTTTCATATCATTTGAATGAGTATAATTTGAAATATAAACTCTGCAATTTGATCCTATTAGATTACCTTATTCTAACTAGGATTGGACATAAGGCAACTTTCTCGACTCACTGGGAACAAACGGAACCTTATCAAATTTGAAAATTTTTATGGGATATTCTCCTATGTGTAAGCTTTCTAAAAAAGTTAGTTTCACTTAATTTGGAGTTGTATAGGGTGAGTTACACCCTTTTCAACTCATACTATTCAGATGAAAGTCCTGACTTCTAGGTCAAATTTCAAAAATTCATAACTTCTTCTTTACTAATCCAATGGCCTTATATTATATATGTATGGAAAGGCCTAAATGTCTAGTTTCATATAAAAATAGATTCATGGAGTTTAAATGGCTATAAGCAGAGCCATATACTTTGCCGTACGGACTGCCGAGGAAAAATCCTACTAGCTTCTTGAGTATTCTCCTTTCTTCAAGTTATTTCATACCAATTCTATTTCCAATCATAACACACATGCAAAATCAGCCATAAAACATCATCATCACTCCACATATTATCAATAGCACAAAGTATACAAGACCTACACACAAATCCAAACTAAGGAAAATAAGAAGAGAAGTAGGATTCCTACCTTTACTAGGTATGATTCTTATTGAATTTGTGGTTGGAGTTGAAGAAATCTTGTTATAGCTTGAAGATTTGTGGGAGAGGAAGTTGATATGAGTTGAGATGAGATGAGATAATGGAGAAAACAATGAAGAGGGGTCAACTTAGATAGGACCAAAAATGTGCAAGGGTAGAAAAGGAAAAATTTAAAAACTTCTAAAGCAAGTTACATGTGATTGGTGGATTTGAGTGGGTTATGTAACTTGTTTTGGCAGCCCATTTGGAGGGCTGAGATGGCGCCACTTGCATGGGTAAGTTGGCTAAATCCTGGCCATCCATCCTAAGGTTCTCACAGTGTAATTTCTATTGATTCGGTTTCGACAGTTTAACTTACTAAAATTTTACCGATTTCTCTTAAATTGGTAAACCGATTTTTAGAAAAAATTCTATGAGGTTTTCTTTGTTCCTACTCCAATTCCATCAAACCTAATCACTTCTAAATCACATTTAATTGGCTTTAAATAAATGCTTAATTGAATTTCGATTAAACCCATTTATTCGATAAAAATCGAACAACTCAGTTACTAATGATAAAATTCTTTGGATGTTACAAATCTCGTATCCCCTTTCTTATTACGCATGGAATGAACGACTTCCTATGCCACCAGAATGTTGTCAGCACTTTATCTCCCTGGAAAAAAGCTACATTGGAATAGACTTATAAGTTAGCCATGATCCCCTTAAGTCTTCTAGTGATCAATTTTGTCACCACTTTGTAGATGACATTGCACAAACCAATAGGCTTGAAATGGGCAAAGGTCTCCAACTTATCCTACTTAGGAATAAAGGAGAGAAATGTATTATTCATCGATTGAATAGCAGCTGGGTTTTGAAAAATACTTTGCACCTAACCAATCACTGAACTCCTCACTAGATTCCAATTATTTTGAAAGAACATAGCTGGAAGACCATCAAGGCCAGAAGCTTTCCACCCACCCATGGAAAAAATAGTAAAGGCAATTTCTTCATCTGTGACTGTACCCTGCAACATAGTTCTCTCTTCAGTGATTAATTGAGGAAAGAAGCCAGAAACTAGAAATTTTTCGTGAGCACCATCCTCCATATACAGACAGGAAAAGAAGTCAATCCCCATACTTTTGAGTTTTTGTTGATCTTCAACCCAATTTCCTTGGTCATCTCTAAGCATCAAAACTTTATTCCTCCTCTTGCAGGCAGATGCAAGATTATGGAAGTACCTAGTGTTGTGGTCTCTATAATTAATCCATTATTATCTCAACATTTGCTTCCAATAGACCTTTTCCTAAATAAGTATAGCTTCTAGTTCCTTCCAAAGCTCCTTATAAAAGCTTTTCTAGAAAAATATTTTCCTAAAAAAGACAACTTTTGAGAAACCCCTTCGAGGCGAAGCATTAATATATTCTTCTTCCTCAGAATATGCCCAAAGACCTCCTTATTCCAGATTATGGCAGCTTTAGTAAAAGACAAAGTATTATCTTCCAAATTGGCTTCTTTTACCCAAGACCACGTCATGAGATTCCCAAAATCTTCATGGATTAACCATGAAGCTAGAAATTGGAAAGGTCGATCAACACCTGCTCTACTGCCCAAGTTTTGAAAAACCAACATAATCAGCACATGATTTGACTTCAATATAGGTAAATATTTGACAAAAACCTCCCCAAAGCAATTAGACCATTTGCTATTGGCAATGAAACGATCAAGTCTACGATGAAACCCTTCGTTGCCAAGTAAAAGGCTACCCTTTGAAACCAATATCATAAAGGCCACAATCCAGCAAACAAGAGTTGAAAATATGAGAGTCTTTGGATAGATTCGATGAGCCCCAGTGACATTAAAAGTTAGTGTAACATCCAAAGAATTTTATCGTTTTTAAACAAGTTGTTTGATTTTTATCGAATAATTGAGGTTAATTAGAATTTGACTAAGTATTTATTTATGAGTTAATTAATTATCATTTAGAGAGATTAGGTATGGGGGAATTAAATTAGAAACCTAGGAAACTCATAGAATTTTTCCTAAACCATTTTACCGATTTGAAAGAAATCGGTAAGATTTCGGTATTTTAAACTATCAGAACTGAATCAATAGGATTATGCACCCAAAATCCTATGATTCAATGGCTGAATACTCAGCCACATATTACCCAATTGGTGGTGTAAGAAAGGCCACAAAATAAAGAGAGTTGGCTGAAATTTTGCTACTAACTCTCAACCAATCAAAATCTGAGCTGCCAACTACTTCATTAAAGCCTTAGTGAGATTTTTCTTTCCTTTCCCTCCAAGTAGAAATACGATCCCTCTCTCCCTTTCCAGCCTCCTTCTTCTCTTTTCCTTTCAATCTACTTCCTCAACCTGCAAGCTTTGATAAGATTCCATCCATCTAAACTCAACATCTAGCAAAATTACACTCAAAGGAGGTAGAGATTCAACCTGTTTTCTTGTCTTCTTGGTTATGGAAGTTGTTTGGGGTTTTCATTTTTATCATTTCTTGATGTGGTATTTGGATGTACATGATGATTGTTGGCTGGTTTGATGACTATTGTTATGTTTAAATTGAAGAGGAAGTGAGAAGGGATGAGAATAGAAAGAAGTGATGAGCTAGGTGATCAAAATCCTATGGCAGTCCATACGGCGGTATGTACAGTTTCGCCTATAGCCATTTAAAGTTGATGAAACTATTTTTATGTGAAACTAGACATCTAGGGATTTCCAACCATATAAATTATAAGGTCATTGGATTAGTATTAAGGGAGATATGAATTTTGAAAGTTTAACCTAGGTTTTTGAGTTTGATTCTAGGCAGACAAGGCTGTTCAGGGCAAAACTTGCCCTATACAACTTAGAATTGAATTAATACAACTTGGAATTGAATTAAACTAACGTTGGTAGAAAGCTTACACATAGGAGAACACCCCATAAAAATTTCAAAGTTAGATTCGATTTCAGTTGCTCCCAGTGATTCAAGGAAATCTCCCTAAGTCCAAACCGGGCTAGAACAGGGCAACCCAAAAGGTTCAAACAGCGGAGCTTATAACTCAAGCTCTACTCAAGAAAATGAAATGGGACTTCTTTCAAATGAAAACTTGTCCTTTTAGCTTTAATATGATACAAATTTTGTACGATTTGAACTTGTTTTCGATTTTTAGTGATTTTTACTTTTACGTGGGTAATTTTGGCTAGCTACAGGGTATGCCGAGATAGAACCCTAATAACTTGAGCTACATTTATCAAAATCATATGGGACCAAACAGGTTAGAAAATAGACACACAACACTCCAACATATCCAAAATATAGGTCTAAATGAGTTAAATAGAAATTATGACTTATTTTACAAAAACTGGGTTGAGTGAAAGTGCTAAGACAACAACTATGCTTTAAATGCAACTAATGTTCCTATGAAATTGATGTTGAATTGTGAATGAAGTATTATGATTTTTTTGTAAAATTGGTTGTCTGAGTACTAACACTATTCATGGAAAAGCGAACACGTTCCATCATGCTACTGAAATTTCGGTAAAGCCTATGCATAAGTTATGAGATATATTTAGATACATGTGCATTTTGCAAGAAATTCATAAAGGCTATGCTATAATAAAAGTTCCATAATACTTGGGCCAGCCTCGGATTAAAGTTAAGGGGAATAGATCGGTGGGAAGGTCGGGGAAAGTAAACCCGGCATTCCTATATAGGAACGAGTTCGATCCTGAGAAGCAGACTATTACCCAGGAGTTGAATGGCCAAGAACTCCCAAGGGACCAAGTAATGGAAAATCTTATAATACTAAGTTTAAGAATGAGTATTTGCATGGTTGCATTGCATAGTCATTGTAAGTTATTTATAGATTGACTATTATGTTTACTTGCTGCTATTTGTTTATTTACTTTGTTCATTATTCTGTATATTGCTGTTTAGCAGTTTATTCTGTTTCTTCTATTGTCTTAAGTAAAATTGAACTGTGTCTCGGACCAAATATTTTCTTAAACTTATTAAATGTGGGTAGTTCACTTTGATGCTATTTTTTTTTCTATATAATTAAACGAAAACCAAGACAACTGAGAATGAATGCGACGTCAGTTTAATACAGTACTCGAATCCTATTGAGAATTTCTTCAAATTCTCATTTCGCTTTATGTTTTTTGCATCATTCTCAGACTCTGGCAATGGATATGACGGGTGTACTGTTCATCGAGATTTCAGACTTGCAACTCCACTATGACCCTATGTTTGACTCATTATGCATAGTTGATTCCTGCAACTTCTGTCTCTATCTCTTTAGTAATAGAAATTTTGCTGCTCCTCTATTTCACCCTGCATTCGACCCTATTGTCCTCTACTTTGCTATCCCCTTACACATGGCACACCCTGCACCTCCTCTAGCGCTTGCAGCACCCGCAGCTCCTGCAGCCCTTCCACCAGTGTCACCTCCGCAGGTAGTCCCAGACATCCCGCTCAGTCCTGAGAACAAGCCGTCTGAGGCTTTTGGTTCATCATCCTCTTCTGGATCTAATGCTGATTACTCCCCAACCGGGCTTGATATGGTCAACGGCTATCTGACGGAGTAGGCTCCGACCGTAGGCTACATTGTACAGTATGCCCCTCTTTTGGTGGTGTGCAGCATTAGGCCATAGACTTAGCCAAGTGTACGTAGTTTCTTAGACCAACTAGTTTGAAATTTCCTCTGAGGACCTTGTAGGATTGCTTTTCACTGACACAGGTCTTATGTCTTTTTGGTGTATACCGGCCCCACATATATATCCTTTTTTGAATCTATACATAAACTGAAGCGTTAGCTTCCGATATATATATATATATATATATATATAAACAGCAGATGATATACTATAATAAATAAGTAAATAATAAACAGAATACTAACACGGTAATGTGATTACTAAATTTCATGCTATGACTTAAGCATAACATTAAATTGGTAGGGTGTTACAGTTAGCACCGAATTGAAATCTCCACCCACGCACCAATCACCCTGAACCTGATTAACTATATCCCTCAGGGTGTCACATAATTTAGCACAGTTAGTAGCTCATGGTGAGCCATATACAATTGTAAGGAGCCAAGGTCTCCCTTGTTCAAAAGTCACTTCTAGATGCACAAATTGTCTATGAGACAAATCAGCCTTTACTTTCCAAAACTCTTTCTTCCATATACACCAAATACCTCCAAAAAACCCCATACCATCCATAATAAACCAATCTGTGAAATGAAATTTCTTCACAATCTTTCTTGCTCTAGAACCCCCAACATGAGTTTCCAAAAGGCAAACAAAATTGGCTGAGAGATAAATCTTTTATCATTGTAGCAAAACCTTTACAAGGCACACCTCTATAATTCCATATTAATAAACTCATAAATAAAATGGAAAAGGAGAAAGGAATCAAATCCCAACAAAAGGCTACCAAAAACACTAGCAAAGAGGGTTTGACCCCTCCACCATGCTAACATCTACCTGATTACTAGGAACAACTGATGAGGTTGAGTTAAACCATGATCTGTCCTCTCACCAGGATTTAGAGATTAGTCAGCCCCCTTGGTCACCAATGTCCTAAGCTGAAATTGTTGAAAGAAATTGATTTCCTCGGGGGAGGATTGCGAACTTGAGTATGTGGTGGAAGCTCCGTTTCTCTTGCTTCCTTGTATGCCATCCAATTGTTCTGGTTAAATCTCCTAAAATTATGCCAATATTTTGCATGATCCATCATGCCCTCTCCTTCACAAGCTGCGATGCTCTTGGATTTTTAGAGTGATTCACCGAAGATGAAGCCATGTCACTGTTCTTCCTTTTCTTTGAATTAGTCATATGAATCCTTCTAGATTTATCCTGGGCTTTCGTATTCAAGTGTTGCTTCTGACCCAAAGGATTAGAATATTTTACATGCTGGCTCTTTTTTCCTTTCTGGGTTTGTTGGTAAGTATTGGGCTTACAAACCCTTTCTCTCCCTAATCCACCTTGTCCTCCAGCCTCAAAGTGGGCTCAACTTCAATGTCATTTGCTAACACATTAAAACGGGTTCCATTAATTTCCTTGCTCTTCATATATTGTTTTTCTTCTTGCAAAAATCCCAGACGAAAATTATTGAAATCATACATGGGCCAAAGCATGAGGAATCTTCAATAATCTGATCATTGACTATTGACTTTCCTTCCACAATCATTGGTTGCGAGATACTCTCCAAATTCTTTTGATTTGAAATGGACAACCCTTGATTTTCGGATCTAAGAATTGAATGCGGAATCTCCTCCTTAACGCCTTCCATCGAAATCCTAGTCATTGCAACCATCGCTGCTGTAACCAGAGTAGCAACCGACTCCATACAAATTTCCATCTGATGGCCATAGCGACTACATTTGAAGCAAATTAGATGAAGGCACTCATACTCCACCTTGAATTCTCTACCCAACACTGTGATAGGAGGAACGAGTTTCCTCCTTAGATCAATCTCACCACATATGTGGACAAATTTGCGTCTAGAATGAATGGAGGTATTATGGTCAATCTTCAACATGGTACCCAATTTCACTCCAGCCCTCATGAGGAAAGTTTTTGTATAGAACTACATAGGAGTTCCGGAATACGAATCTAGACTGATAGTTTTTGCACTACTTTGTCAGAGGGCTTGAATAAAGGACACCACCTCTGAACCAGGAGATAATGATCAGCCACGAGCCATGGTCCCTCAAAAAGAGCATGTTTATAATCACCTTCATCAGTAAACCGAATCAGAAAGAGTTCATCTGTCAAATCTACAATTTTAACATCCCTTCCCTTTGGCCAAGCCCGGCGGATCCAGTTAGCCATAACATGGAACCCTAGTTTCTTCCCCAATGGTTTAACTATTAGGGAGAACTTCCATGGCCTGCACCATTCATCATATTCCTCTAAGGAGACTTCCACATTCGATTTCGAATTAAAAGGAGTTGGCTCCTCCAATAGAACCTCTAGGGAATCCGCTGTTATGTACTCCTCAATGACAGTATTATCTATATCTTCAGATGAAAGATCCTTCCTAATGCCATCAGCGAGAAAAGAGTCACGATATGACCTCTTGGGCATTCCTTGTATCATCTAAACATCTTCTCCAATAGGATTAGAGAGTTGCTCAATCAACACTTCTTCCATCTCTATAGCACTAGAATCTTTCATCGCCTTACCATCTATTCTCTCTTCTTGTGTCTGAACCTTCTTGGTGCTTCGAGCCACTATGTCTTGCTCCTCCGTTGACCTTCCTCTGCCCATGTTCTATCCCGTCGTGGTCATTGCAGCCCTATGAGCATTATGACAACATTAGAAATCCTAAATGCAATTTAGTGTAGCTGCGCAGTTGTCAGGCTCATTTAGAGGTCCTTTTTATTTTTTTTTCCCAATTAAATCGTGTTAAGTAGTGTTAAATTACAATTTGCAATGACTAATGCCTGCAAAATGCAATACAACTATTTATTTATTTATTTGTGTTTCCATCCTATTCTATTCTCTCTCTCGATCTACTAATCCAATTATTTCTTTCTCTCTCCTTTTTTTTAGTTAGATCATGCTATTATTTCTAAAAAGGTAAAATCTCATTTATATTCTTTATATTTTACAACAATTTCAATTTAGTATCAAAGGTATTTTTTTGTTTTATTTATATCTCTAATATTTTTAAAATATTTCAATATTGCCCTTTAAATAAACATCAAATTATAAACAAAAAAACTGATATTAAGGTCAAATTTCAATATTAATAATATCCAAATACCACCAATAGAGATTGTTTTCTTTTAATTCTTCAAGGAAAAACTTCGGGTATGAGTTTTAGTAGGAAAAATATTATTTGAACGTTAAAAGGATTTAAATTAAAAAAAAATTTTATATCCTATAAAAATATAGGGACAAATGATGGTAAACAATATTATCCTATCCAAATAAGTAATGAATACATCATCACTAATATTATAACTTGATCTTCATATCAGTTTTTCCATTTATAAGTTGAATGCCAAAATAGTAAGATTAAGATATTTTGAAAGCGTTAGAAATATAAATAGAAAAAAAAAACTTTTGAGACTAAGTTGAAATTGGTGTAAAATATGAGAGACGTAAATGAGGTTTTACTTTTTCTAAAATCATGCTTGATGACTTTTAAATAGAAATGGCAAAATTGGCTCAACCCGCCGGGTTGACTTGCCAAACCCACCAAAAATAATGGATTGGGTTGATATATTTGGCCCGCCAAAAATTTTTGACCTGCCTAACCTGCGGATTTTGGCGGGTTGGCCCATGGGGCCAAGCTTATTTCTTTTTTTTGTTTTAGGTGAAAGAGTACCTTTTAAAAAAAATTAGGTTTTTATTATAAATTATGTTGTTATTATATTTTTATTAATTTGTGAACTTTATACTATAGACTTTATGTTATAAATTTATAGTTAATTATTATTTATAAACTTATTTATCTATCATAATTAGTTTATTATATTTGTATTTGAGTTAAATTTGGATACAAATTATGTAGTTTAATTATTTTGTTCTATTTTATTTAAGTAGATTTTTTATTCAATATATTTTTCTAATTTTTAAAATAATTTAATTCATAAAAAATATTAAAATAAATTTATTTTTACTTTTCATTTTTTTGGCAGGCAATCCACCTTTAAACGGGGCGGGTTAGAATATTGAGCCCGCCTTCCTAATTCGGCTCTCCCCGCTCACCCGCCTTGCCCGCTTTTGGTGGTGGTGGTCAACCCGCTTTGCCATCACTACTTTCAAACAAGCATGGCCTCTATATCTACTTGTGAGCTTCATAAAGACAGCAAAGTTTACTCGTTCATATGACTTGAGTTCTTAGAGAACTCCATCAACAAAGTTTAACTAGTCATTATTTACATCCTCATTATTTACAAAAATTTAACTATCAAAATGTGGATTAAAGTAGTAATATTGGTTAAACTTTAAACTAGTCATATTTCGAATCAAATATTTTTCAATTCGATGAGTTGATCATAGTTCAACAACAAATTTAGTGAATTGAATCAATTAAATTATGATCTAGAAGAAGCAATAAACCCACCCTTCCACCTTCGTTCTTCTTCTCTCTTTTAGCACAATTCCCTAGCTACTTTCTCTCCCTCTCTCTAGCCTATTTGGAAGGGGCTTTGGGCCCCATAGAGGTGGCTTAGCTCCTCCATGGTGATTTCTGGCAACCCCTTCCTTTCACTCCTCTTTTTCTGCCTTGTTATCCCTACCATTATAGGATGGTTTGTTGATATCCCATCAACAAATTTTTCTTGATGGCAGCAACGTCTAGACCATGAATGAATATTGTTCTCATGGTGGCTATTACACTTGCTGGATTGGAGGAATGTGCTCATGTTAAGTGATAGATCTACCTTTGCTATGGTTGTTGGTTGGATGTTTTTTGTTCCTATGGTGATGCCACATTTGTTTAGGTATTTGACCTCTAACTTTAACTCTTAGCTATACTCTAAGATGCTATGATGGAAAATAATATGCTTATCAAAGCTAAAGGAAGAAAAAAAGTGAAATTTTTTGTTGGTTGAAGATGATACAATTCAAGTATAAAATGAAAGATTAGGCACAGAAGAAAATTAGAGTTCCTATGAAACAAGATTACCTTTGTGTATCTTTATTCTTAAATTGGATTATACAAAATTAGATAGAGATTATTCTTCTTATTTCAATGTATTCTAACCCCATTGTTATAGGTAGCAACTCAAGGTTGTAACTAATAAGTTGCATTAGGATGTAGTGCTTATTTCCCAACTGTGGGCTTCAAATTATTAACCTTACTATAACTCCCATTTATATGTTGAGTTTTGTTATTAATGATATTCAGTACTTTTGACAAAATAAATAAATAAATAAATATCGATCTAGAGCCCTTGCTAATAATTTAATCTCCGGTTCAATTTTTCAACGTGGCCACCAAATATTGCTGAACATTCTTGAAATAAAAAACAAATTATGAAAAGAAAATGGCCGTGCTAAACAGCTTTAGAGCCTAACTATCGAAGCCCTAATAATAGATCACATAATCATGTATATAATTAAAAATGACCAAAAGGCGAAGACTACCTCTAAACATGAACAATTACGAGGGCTGATTTGGACAAGCATGCAAGAAAAAACAATTGCAAATACATCAGTTGTCAATGACTGCCAATGCCTTCAGATGATGACTTCAAGTTGAATCAACTAACAGGGGAAAAAATTATGAGCTTAGTCAGAAGTGGCTTGTTAATATAGACAAAGGAAATTGGTTAGCAGCTCGAATATTTGCCAGGTTCTGCTGCCCGAATTGGGTGGAATAACGTAGAATAGACATCTTACAATTTTCACCCACGCATAATTTCTGTCTTTTCACTCAAAGTTTGTCACATGTATTTGACTATATTTATTCTGAGAATATATTTTGCCAGTGTAGTATTACTGTTAGACAAAATGTTCAGTTGGATATTCATGTTCGTACCCATTGTAGTCATAGTACAATCTTTCCCCCTTTGTTATATCTCTGTTAGCAATTAAAAGAACCCGACATTCACCATTGACGTCAAATCTCAAGCACTTCAAGTTCTGCTTCTTTTTTCCTTCCCTGCATCAAAAACAAGGGACTTCATTAAGGGTTATTTCTATCAAACAATTACGTTACTTCGGTTGAAAAGATAATGTTATACTTGACATGGACTCCGATAATCATGAGCCTTAAGGAGGTCTTTAAGTTGAAAGTACTCATCTTAGAATTAAAAGTGAATATTGTTTTTGTTATTCAAATCAAGCCCACAAACCAGTCAATTATATAAGTATGCTTATCTAAATCAAAGTTAACATTTTTATTTATTTATTTATTTTTTTAAAGATAAAGACTCTCGTACTAAATTGCAATTTGCTTAACATTGATTGGAGACGTCCCTTTTGTAAAACATCCCAGAGATGAGGTAGCATGTGTAGGCAAAGAATAAGATTTGAGATTGAAGAAACTTACAGTGTGTGATTGTTGATGCCATTAATGAAACGTGCTATGTTGCTGCGTTTATCTGGACAGATGACAAGCGTTTGGGAAGGATCAAGAGCTGAAAGAAGTGTCATCATGCTATCTCCATCATCATTTTCCCGGTTCTGTAAAAAGTCTACATCTCCAACATATTCTGTGATTATTGTCAAATCTCTTATGAATCTATCCGCCTCAACTGTGAACCTGCAGAAAGAATAAAAAAAGGGTCAAGCTCAGTGCAAAGGGAGAAACAAGAAAATGCCAGTTTATGTTGCATATGTGGTTACCCTTCCAGAGGATCAAAAACAACCATGAGGGGTGGGCATTCACCTCTTTCCATCATAGTTCTGCACAAGTTTAATGTCTCCGTATCTTCTTTTGATAAGACCTGAATTAAAGGACATACACACTTGTCTGAGTTGCAAATCTAGATCAATAGGAAAAGGAGGAAGAATGAGAAGAAATTATACCAATGAAGTTATACACACATACTCATGTTTTTGCACCATTGTGGACTCAAATTGAGAATTATGAAAAACATAACACTAAAACATTTCTAAACGGGTGTGCACTGATAATGAGATAAATATTGGTTTAGGGTCACTGCCAGCAACTATTTTTACTGTAATGCTTTTATTGTTTTATGCAGACCCCTCTACTGTATTTTCAAGTGCAGTCTTACATTAACCGTAAGTTATGTATCCAAAAATTTTTGCTTCTCTGAGAAAATTGTTGTTTTTTGTCTTCAAGTTGTGGCACTGTTAATTTTTCACACCAAAACAATCTTCTATAGTCCCTCTTACATGAAAGTGGGAAAGAAAGATATATTCTATGAGTTATGAGTTAAAATGTTTGTTTCTTTAAACAACTGGCAGCAAGAACCCGAATAGTATACTGTCTCATGGGTTGATAAAGGGGATAAACACAATGATTTTACTACTTGTAAAGAAGCAGACAAATACTCCAACTCGAATTTATATTTTTGTTTTCTCACATTTCTCACTTTCAAGTAAATTTCTTTGCTTAATTTTCGTTAATTGTTATTTTTAACCTTCCCCCTAATTTCAAGCCTATATTTATCTAATCAAATAAATCATTGAACAGGAAAAAGTGATTTATATCGGTTAGCAGTTGTAGTGTAGTACTAAATCATTATTAAGAAAAAATCGTTACGTTTAATATTCTTTTGCAGTATGATACATGTTTATATTGTCCAAATTGCCTGTTTTCTATGATGAAGTTAACCAAAATATGAGGCTCGTATAATAGAACTACAATTAAACTTTTGTTTCTCAAGTGTATTGGTGCTAGTCTTAAGAAAAAACAAAAATTCGAAGGTGATGATAAACTCTACTGTATAGTATTCCTTAAACATAATTCTTCTCCAAACAATCAGGATACACATTGAAATGCTTCTCTACCTCCAGAATCCTTAATATCAAAGATCATTTAAACATAAAGTCCACATTGCACCAAATTGAGAATAAATTCATCTAATTGACGGAGCGATAAGTTAATTACCTGCATCCCACCATGCTCCAAAGCAGGACAATTAGCAGACCTTGGTGCCATCCCAGGCCTGTAAGTAAGCTCATTGCTGAACTCCGTTTTGGTCGCCGTCAGCGCCGTCGCCAGCGACGCCATCTGTTCTAGCCTCCTCTTAGGATCCTCGCTCGCCACGAACGGCAGCAGTTTCCTTTTCTTTTTCGACACCACCAAGCTCCCACCCCGCTTTCTCTTCTTCCTGGCATCTGTAACGACATAAACCAAAAGAAAAAGAAAAAATAAAAATAAAAACTTAGAATCCAATTAGTTTCAAATCCTCACTTTCGTTATACAATACTATTTCGCCTTACCTTGACTCGATATAAGTGGTGCCTCCGAAGACCGTTTAATTCGAAAGAAGTCAATGATTTTCGTCTGAACAAGAGGAAAAGCTGCATTTCACCATTAAAAAATAAAATAAAATTAATAAATAACAAAAAACACAAGCTGTTAGTTATTTAATAAAAATAATTTTGATAATAAATTTGGCTTCTGAGCTTATTGTTCGAATATTATTATGGACCGCTAGATCTAGCACTCAGAGATTGAAATTAACGAAGGGGGACATACACTTGGGGTTTTTGTTGCCTTTTTTGGAGCAAGAGGGGCAGAACCAAGAGCCTTTGGGGACCGAAGGAAGGATGGGTCGGAGGCAGAAGAGGTGGTACCCTTGGTCGCATTTGTCGCAGAGAAGCAACTCGGCGGGGGACTCGCCGGAGCCACATCGGTCGCAGACGACGTCGTCGCCGCCGTCGAAGCCGGAGGAGGAGGGCGGTGCAGGTTTGGGAGCGTGGGTCCTTCGCCTGAGGGTCATGGTGGGTCTCGAGGAAGAAGAAGCCATGGGGAAATGGTAGCTACAGATTGCAAACGAGGAATAGGGTGTGCCAAGCGTGGGATACTGTGATATTGAAGTAATGAGAGAATCGGTCATTCATTTCGCGCGCTAATTTGGTTTCGCGGGAAATTGGGTCTTGGCGCCATTTTTTTTGGGAGGGGGGGTTATTTTTCGTGTTTGTATTATTATTATATTATATATTATTTTTTTCAGCTGACCGGCTGGCGCCACGTTTTATTTATTATTTATTTATATTTATTCTTAGTCGTGAGCTGGCGCCACGTTTACGCTGGTAAAAATTGAACGTTGAGGCCTGAATATGGAATGGAGAGGCCGGAAGGAAATTGATTTGAACTTTAATGGATAATATATTTATTTATTTATTTTTATTTTAACGAAAAGAGAAAGCTTGATTCGTTAAACGTATCTAAAATAAATTAGGCGGATACTTTAAAAGATTGTTATTTATGGGAATACGAGTAAGGAAATTTTTTTATGGATTATATTTATGTATAATTTTATAGATAAATCTATGGATTATATTTATGTATAATTTTATAGATAAATCTAATTTATAAAAAAAAATTTAATTTTTATTTTATACCAAACTCACCTTAAAAATAAAAAGATTCTAATAACTATTTATGAAAGCAATCTATAAAAAAGTATAACAATTATCTATTGTTACAATAGAGAGGAATTACTTTTTGATGTTTTACTTTTCTTAAAGATAAACATAATATTTTCGTGTTTTTTAAATAAAAGAGAAAAATCTCATTTTAACACTTATATCATTTTCATTTGATTATTTTTCTTTTTGGCTGTACAAGTAGGGGTCAAAGCCCATTCTACTTGACTATTTACTTTCAACTTTGGTATAATTTGGAATTATAAATGAAATAAAAGTGTGGATGAGACCCGGCAAAAGTAGTAAAATAGCTTGTCCCATAATATCATGTAAAGTGTTCAAATTTAATCCAATCTAATTAAAATCATTAAATCAATCCAATTCAAATGAAAAATCGATCAAAATAACAAAAGTTTGCATTAAATTGGATCTTATTTTTTTACAAACAGCAAAAATTGGATCGGATTTCAAATTTAAATTTCAAAACCGATCTAATGGAATTCAAACTACATAATATTATATAATAAATTTGTTTATTATTAAGTTTATACTTTTATTTATAATAATTTAAATTTATTAAATAATTTTTTATTTATGTATCATTTCTCACTTAAATAACATTTTATAAATATTTAATGACTTATTTTTATTTTTTATTTTTATTTATTCATTTTATTGATTTACGTTATTTTTATTTTATAATATTATAAATTATATATTTTATTTTTTCAAAAATCGGTCAAATCAATTCAATCCAAATCACAAAAGATTGGATTGGATAAGATCGGATTTAAAATCTAAACTAAACCGATCTAATCCAAACCACCATAAATTATATTATTTGGATTGAATGAAGTTTTTACTCAAAGTCGATCTAAACCTCACCATGAACACCTCTAATACCATGTAAAGGGCTCAATCTCCCATCCTCCCAAAAAAATCTTGTAAATATCCCCTCCCCTGATAAAAAATAATAATAAAAAAATTAAACATCGTATACAAGTATTTTTACATCAGATCCAAAATTCACTATACTTTATCTAATTTATTTTGAGCTAGGTTGACCCACTATGAAGATAAAATTCTCCCACAATTAGTCTTTTATTTTATTTTTTCAATCCACAAAATTCAAACCTAAAACCTTATTTAAAGAAACAAGCGGCAAACCACTTAAACTAATTAAGTATAAGTCGTATACAAGTGATTTTACAGTTTCTTTAATCAATTTTAGGAATTAATAAAAATGAGATATTTATAGAAAAAGTTGCATAGTAAACCATATACCAAGAGCAATAATAATAATAATAATAATAATAAAACTTATTACGTATTGTTATTAACAATAGAACAGTTGTCAGACGTCATGTTATTACATGTTATTAACAATAGAACATGTTATTACATGTTGAGCTTTAAACATATGAGCTTGCAACTATTTTCATGTCTTGTCTATTTATATGCTTAATTACAAAAGACATGCTAGAACATGTGGTGCGTTTTTGGTGGCTCACATCATATCACACATTGAAGGAGCAACTTAATCTTAGCCTTTGAATTTCATTTTGGATCCCCCTTGATCATTTGCAAGGCTACGATCTTTTGGTTTTTGGTGAGAAAACATGTGGACCATTAGATTAATAGGTCCCTTTTTACAATTTTACCTTTAAATTTCAAGAATCAACTTATTTCCCTCATTTTATTTCTCATCTTCCTCAAGTTTTATTTTCTTTCTTAAATTCCTTCTTTCCATCATTGTTGTATTATAGAGCCTTTGAAGCCTTGTGCACATGTTCTTTGCCTTCGCCTTACTTTTTGGTGCTTGTTTTTGCTGTAATCCTTTATTTGATCATCATTCTCTTTCTGAGCTTTTATATGTGATGACTCAAACTTAAGCCATGACCAGCGATTTTCTTGACAAACCTAAGAATAGAACTCTACTATCATAGAATGACAACTTAATCATGGAGCCACCAAAAATTTGGCAGAATCTATCCTAAAAACAAAACAATCCACATAACAAGTAAACCTGCTCCATATCATGTATACTTATCCAGAATCACTAGTCAGAGTATATCCAAAGTATTAGTTGCAAATATCAAAAGGATCAATTATACAAAAGAGCATGTTAAAACTTTATGGTTATTTACATAGCCCAAAAACATAAGCCTTTTCTAGCAATGGAGGCTTGCCAAAAGATAACTCCTATGTAAACAACAAATCTTAGGAACTTATTACTTATCATTCTGTGAATCTGAAATAAAGGAATAGGGTGAGTCACACAGACTTAATTAGTGAGAGCATGCAAACAAAGTGGATAGGAAAGAGAAACAAATAGACGCAAAAGCTTATAAAATAAAAAGGAAATAACTTAACAATCATACAATCACTAAAAATAATTGGTGGAAGTAACAATCACCCAGTATTATCTCATAATCAAGGTCTATTCACCTTGTATCTCATCTGACTATACTATGTCCACATATATCTCTTCACTAACAATGAACAGTACCATTATATATCTTCGTTGATTATGAATGTTTTTCTAACTTGGAACCCATCATGGTTTTCTCAACACAACTTATAGCAAAACACAAGGTTCAAATTCATAAATCATTATCAATAATATTCCATTCTTGAAAGGAAAACTCTTATAAATCATTTAAGTATAAAGTGAAATAAGATACAATAACACCATGAGATTACAAAAATAACAAGGAGAGTTAATAATAATTTCAAACCAATGGTCAAAGCCATAATTTAATTATCATAATAGAAAGGAAAGGTAACTAGTTAAAATAACTAATTGAATAAATCAAGTAACATAACAAATCATTGGTTTTAATAAGTTAGATTCTCCCGTGAAAATAAACTTTAAAACATTGCCATTAGGTAAATATCCACTCACAATACTAAGAAATCATTTGAGCTACTTCCCAACAGCTCTTGAAGGAGTAACTGGTGTTTTATCAAGAGAATTAGATCAACACAGTCATTTTTTACAAGCATAGATATTGGAGACAATTTAACAATTAGTAAGCCTATTAAGCAAAATCCAATTTGTAAGATCCAAGGCTCCTAAGGATTATACTGGTAATCCAAGTTTGCCTTTCCCATGGCAATCTATTAGTGCTTAAGCTCTTAACCCAAAAGATTTCTACTCAAAATCCCAAACATTTACTCATCAACTATTTTATCACCACTCACTAGTCTTGAGAAAAACCCTAGAGTTTATCCATAAGAATAAGGTTTGAGATTAGAGACTTACCTCAAATCTTAGAAACTAGTGGGTACCAAGGACTTGATGATAAAGTGAAGGTTTAATTAATTTGTAGGTCTCTATAGTTTCACTCAATTTTCAATTAAGTCTCTACAATTTACAAATTTGTAATTAGGTTCCTATATTGTATAAAATTTTTCAATTAGGTCCCTATATGTATCAACCATTACAAAAACATGAGAATTAATTGAATATTTATCGAATATTCCTTTGAATTCATCTCCCTTTCACTTTTGCCTTCCTTTCTCCACCATCCACCACCTCAATCACCCCCAAAGGTTACCAGTGACAATGTTGTGTAGGTCCTTATCTTAAACCAATGCTGCCTTGATGCACAAGTTGGTTGGTTCATGCTCAGTAGGAGCTAGCAGCTTTTGTTATTTCCTTGGCACTCAACTTTAGCCCATTCTTGTATAATGGCATTGTGGCAATGTTTCAATAGCATCTAAATTTCAGGTGCTCAATGAGGGGCCACCCAAGAACTCTTATGTGGTTGATGATGAATAGTGCTTAGTATGGTCACAAGGTCTAATTTGGAAATGAGGAAGAACTTTCACATCAATTTTATTACTGTTTGAAAACTTACAGTTAGTTAATAGTTTTGCAACTCAATGCTTGAGTAATACTATTCTTCATGCGCTTTGATATGCTTTTGAAGATATAAGAAAGTGAGAGAAAAGGCAAGTTCCTAATACTCCTTTTTTTCTAATGGAGCTGGAGCATGAAATTAATGTCAAAATAAAATGCTAAGCTAAATATTTTGATTTTATAACATGGGCATTGGGTAGAGGGAAGAGCATAGGGGGAGGAAGTAGGGGCAAGGAAGAGGAGGAGCTGGAGCAATAAAGAGGGTGATAGTATGTCTAGAGTGCACTAACTACACTAAATAGGTGTATTGATATTCCATACTATTTTGTAGCCATAAATCTTCATTCTATATACAACGGTTTAGATCAATAAGGTGTGTGGTGTATCTTCATAAAGTGTACCACAATATTGACCAAAAGAATATTTCATTTAATAAAATGTTTTTGTAATGGTTGTTAGTTCTAGGGACTTGATTACAAAATTTTGTTTAATATAGGGATTTGATTACAAATTTTTAAACTTAGGAACCTATTTAAAAATTAAGTGAAACCATAAGAACATGCAAAATAACTAAACCTAAAGTGAAATAAGAATGGAGCTTGATGATTAGGTGTAGAAGGAGAAGAAAGAAATGGATAAGGGAAAAGGGTGGGGTTGAAAAGAAGAAAAAATGAAAGAGGGGGAGGGTTTCGATGAAAAGGAAAAAGATGCCCCTTTCCTTATTTGTTTATTATCATTTTGCCAAAATTACAAAATTGCCACCATCTTTTCTCCCCCCAATTTTCCTCCTTTTTTTTTTTTTCTGTCCACTACATCACAATACTTCTCCCAAAAAAAATCGTCTTCAAATTTAAACCATCTACTAGTTTTAGGTGTCAAAAGGTATGGGTACATCTCTTGTATAATCGCATTGGGCTCTTATGTGGTTTCTTTGCCAAATGGCCCCCACCAAACAACCTTTACAGAAACAACATCCTTAGATCATAACCGCTTCACTTGCTTATCCATTATTGCCACAAGCTACTCATTATAGCTTTAGTTTTCATTAAACTCAACCAAATTGTGCTGGATGATATGGGAAGGATTATGAACATATTTCCAAAGCATCGATACATGGAAAATTGGGTGAAGTCCCAAAGGTCGATTGGAAAGGCTAAGTGGTAAGCTACTTGCCTTACTCTCTCTAATATCTCGAAGGGTCCTATGAACCTCGGGTTTAGCTTCTCCTTCCTACCAAACTTCAAGATGCCTTTCATAAGAGAAACATGTAAAAACACATGTTTCCTTATGCCAAACTCCAAAAGTTGACATATCTGATCCGCATAAGATTTATTCTAGGCAACCACTAAACATTCTTAGATCAACTGAACCTTCTCAATAGCTCTCTGTATTAGATTTGGGCTAACAAGTTTAGATCCTCCATTTTCAAACCAACCAATTAGCGATCTACAACATCTTTCATACAAAGGCCCAAATGGTGCCATCTGGATACTAAATTAATAACTATTATTATAAGCAAACTCTATCAAAAATAGATATTGGCCTTAACTTCTTCCCAAGTCTAAGACACATACGAAATATATCCTCCAAAATCTGTATAGTCCTCTTTGACTGACCATCTATCCAATGGTGGAAAGCAATGCTTAAGTCTAGTCTAACTCCTAATGCTATCTTGAAAGATCTCCAAAATTTAGTTGTGAATTGAGACCTTTGATTGGATATTATAGACAAAGGCACTCCATGCAAAGATACAATTTTCTCCTGATAAAGCTTAGCATATTGAGCTACTATGTAAGCAGTCTTCACAAGTAAAAAGTGAGCATACTTTGTCAATTGATATAAAATTACCCAAGCTAAGTCATTGTGGTTTTAAGCATCCCCGTCACAAAATCCATGGTGGTCCACTCCCATTTTCACTCTAGTATCTCAATTTGCTGGAGCAAACCTATAGGCATTTGGTGCTCAACCTTCACCTGTTGACATACTAAGCATCTTGACATGAAGTCAGCTGCCTCTTTATTCATCCTTTTCTACTAATAGAAATCCTTCAAATTTTGGTACATCTTTGTAGAACTTGGGTGAATGGTGTAGGAAGAATGATGCGCTTCCTCTAATATCTTCTTCTTCAAATCCACTATGTTAGAACACATAAGCATTTGCTAAGACACAAAAAACCTACATAATCAATTACAAAGTTTGAAACCTTACCTGCTTGGACCTCCTCCATAATCTTCCTTAAAATGAGGATCTTCTCCTTAACTACTCTTAATATTTTCCACTAACGTATAATGAACTTGAGCATGAGCTAATAGTGACTCTGCAACTTGTGACTTTAAACTTCACCCCTCTATGTACAAGCTCTTGGAAATCCTTCACTATTGGTCTTCTACACTCAAACAATGTATGTCAGACTACCCATAGACTCAAAGTATCAGTCACAATATTTGCCTTTCTTGGACGGTATAATATTGTGCAATCATAATCCTTCAAGAGCTTTATTCACCTTCTCTATCTTAAATTCAAGTCCTTCTATTGAAAGATATACTCAAGATGCTTATGATTAGTGTAGATTTTGCATGTATCACCATTTAAATAATGCTTCCAAATCTCAAGAGCAAATATCACTGCTGCAATATCCAAATCATGTGTGGGATAGTTCTACTTGTGCTTCTTAGGCTATTTAGAATCATAAGCAATCACTCTCCCCTACTATAGTAACATACAATCGAGAAGCATTGCAATATACTACAAAATCACCACCAGAAGTTGATAAAGCTAACACTTAAGTAGATGCCAAACAATTCTTGAACTGCTGGAAACTCTGCTCACATGTATTAATCCACTGAAACTTAACCTGCTTCTATGTTAACTTAGTTAAAAGAGTTGCTAGTTTAGAAGTCCTTGATAAATTGGTGGTAATATTCGAAAAGCTTAAGTAAACTTTGAATCTCTGTCATAGATGTAGGCCTAGGCCAATTTTATACTGCTTCCACCTTCTTTGAATCCATGCTTGTCCTTTCCTTAAACACCACATGACCAAACAAAGTCACGCTTTCCAACTAAAACTCACATATAGAGAACTTAGCATATAGTTTATGCTCTCTCAAGGTTTGCAAGGCCAATCTCAAATGTTGCTTATGCTTTTCTTTACCCTTTAAATACACTAACATGTCATCTATAAAGACTATCACAAAGTGACATAAGAATGGTTTGAATAACCCTTTAACTCAAGACCCGAATCATCTCGGATTTACCAAGATTCATATCATGATTTCAAAGAAACTTACATTAAAATCCAAGATGATTCATGTTTTGGGTTTTGAGTTCTGGTAAAAAGGTTATTTTGACAAACAAGTGCCACTCCCTGAGTTTTGAGTTTCGAGTTTAGTTTACGTGACACATTAGCAAACAGTGATAGTGGACAAAAGGAGTTAGGGGCAGGGACTAACGTGACTCATGTATTTCAAAGTAAGGGAGTAATTTGACAATTTCGAAAAATCAAGGATGAACGTGACTCATGTGTGAAAAGTCAGGTACTAAAGTGACAATTTTAAAAAGTCAAGGATGAAAGTGACTCACATGTGAAAAGTCAGGGAGTAAAGTGACAATTAACTCCTCATAATCTTACCATTACATTCATTACTCCCTTCATTCCTTCCATTATATTCCTCATTCTAACTTACTCTAATCTAACCATGAATTTCTCCATTATCTGCTTCGCCATTTCTCTCATCTTCTTCGCTATCATCCGGTATTAGATGAAGCGTCATGGCATCCTTATGGACGTCGGCAGCAAGCCTGGCTTTATGGTCTGCAATAGGGAGTTCAACTCAAACTTCCTAGTGAGTTAGGCATTGAAGGATGTCAAGACCATCACGGTAAACATTTTGTTTTTTGTTCTTTCCATGACACACATATGTCCATGATCCCCACTGCACACACAATTCCACGCATAGATTCTTTTATTTTCTCCTCACACAATAGTCCATGGATACTAGATTCAGAGGCTACTAATCACATTAGTTCATCTCTTAAATGGTTTGCAAATTACTCTCAAATTAATCCTATCACTATTGAACTTCCTTTTGGGTCTTTGATTATTTCTCAATATTTAGGTACAATCAAATTTTCTTCATCCTTTCTCCTTCACAATGTCCTATATATTCTTGATTTTACATTTGATCTAATCTCTATTCCTTAATTAATTTCTGGTCTTTCTTGCAAACTCATATTTTCTCATAATCTTTGTGAAGAAATCTTTGTGAAGAAATACAGGATTAGAGCTCATTGAAGATGATTGGTTTGGCTAAGTTAGAAGACGGTCTTTATCATTTGGTCATCAACAAGCCAGAGTGGTGTTCACCCCCTTCAAGTCCTTTTATTAATTCCTTTATAGCTACACTTGTTACCTTCACCAACATTTGGCATTTTCGTTTAGGGCTGTTGTTTGGAAATTGTTTAAGTTTATTGAATCGAGAATTTCCTTTCATCTTTAAACACACTATTGAAACTTGCGATGTTGGTCATTTGGCTAAGCAATGAAAATTATCGTATTCCACAAGTGTGAGCAAGGCATCCAAAATTTTTTGAGTTAATTCATTTAGATATTTGAGGTCCTTTTTCAAAAATCTATATACATGGTCATAAGTATTTCCTCACTATCCTTGACAATTTTAGCCATTACACTTGGGTCATTTTACTAAAGACCAAAGCTGACATCCAACATAGCATTCAAAATTTTATCAATCTTGTTGAAAATCATTTTGACACAAGGGTCAAAATCATTTGATTTGATAATGGTCTCGAATTTTTTATGAAGGAATTTTATGCTTCCAAAGGTATTTTCCACCGAAGGAGTTGTGTAGAAACTCCCTAACAAAATAGGAGAGTAGAACACACATATCAACATATTTTAAATGATGCACGAGCTTTAATGTTTCAACCTAACATACCAAGCAATCTTTGGTCTTATGCTATTAACCATGCCATTTATTTTTTAATAAATAGAGCCCCATACCCAATACTGAAAAACAAAACTCCTTTTCAGGTCTTGTTCAATAAACCACCAAATTTTGCAATGCCAAAGTTTTGGATGTCTATTATAACACTCTCCCAAATATAGTACTATGCTTAAGTCATAGTACCACACCTAAGAATTGTTACTAATACATATACGCCTTATCTGATAATAACCTTCAGCCGTCTTCTAATCTCAACCAACTCCGTCCAGGATTGGCCATCTTTACTACCTCTTGAGCTATCTGGAGATAACACGGGAACATACAAAGGGGTGAGAATTATAAATTCTGAGTAAGGTTTCTAAGACCACCATATATAGTGTCATCGTCATTATCTCTAGCTAATTCGGTTTATTACGAAAAAGTGATCATGCCATATAAACTATAAAAAAAATCCTTCCGAAGTAGGTTTATTTTATTCACACACTTGTCATTTGATGGAGCAATTTCATAATAGTATAAAAAGAATATAATTTATGCATATGCAGATGCACATTATATAATCATGCAAATGCACTTATGTTTTCTTTAACTTTCTTTACTTCCTTTACTTGACACACCTAGGCGTTACATATCGTTGTTCCTAGGGTGTTTGTTGTGTCTTTAATCTTTACTATCATTGGGTAGCCTAATTTGGGAGTGAACTCAACTTGTGACCATTGTCACACAGTACTGACAAGCCAAGGGATCCACGTGCCTCTTAATTGGAAGGACTCAGCTGACCAATTGCCTCCAATATAGAGGGACCTAATAATTTAGCTGCCTTCATAGGAAGGGACCCAAATAACTGTCTCTAAGTGAAAGGACCCACTTCTTGTCTATTTTACTACCTTCACAGAGAGGGACACAATAACTGCTTCCAAGTAAAGAGATCTTGTCTGTTCATATTCTTGCATGGTTCATATGCTCATATATTTCATGTATGAATATGCTTGAGAAACTTATGCACATACTTCATATCTCACTTTCAAACATTCATGCTTGCATGATGTTCATGTACATAACATATAAACATTCATAACTTTCACATATTTCTACCGAAAATTTGGCAGCATAACGATTGAAACGTGAGATTTCCTAAAGTACAGACAATATCATCTTAGCTAGCCAGTCATAGTAAATAGAAGCATCATATTCATATATTAATATGACATTATTATGATAAAGAATTATAGCATTAATCCAGCCATTGTTTCCTAATGGCTTATGGGGCTTCTAACTCTTGAAATTATTAAGTTATCCTAACTTCCTTTAAGTTTGTCTTGTTTTATAAATTGTATCTTATTGGATTATCTTTCAATCCTAATAAGTTTTTTTCTAATTAGGTAAGTAGAGCCCAAGTTATAAGCTCCTCAAATAGGCTATCTTGTTTCAACCCAAACAAAGCATAGGTCAAATTTAGTGAATTACTAGAGCAACATACTTAAGATCTAAGTCTGAAATTTTTATGGCATCATTATCTATATGTTAGATTTCTAAAACAATTGGTTACACTCAATATGAAGTTGTATAAGTGAGTTATGCCCTTCACAACACATACTAGTCAGGATAGTGAGTAGGTTTCAACATCCTATTTCTAAAAATCATAACTCTCTCATTTTAAATCCAATGGACCTATAATTTATATGGTTGAAAAGCTGTAGAAGTCTAGTTTTATCTAAAAGTGGTGTAACTCGAATTTGAGACCTATAGAGTGAGAACCACTATTCGCTGTACGGATGGCTTCCTTAGGATTTATCTCATAGCATTCCTATTTGTGTGTTCTTTAGGTATTTGATCAAATCTTCACCTCAAACCAATAATTCTTTTCTTAAATCATTTAAAACAAGTCATATTAACATCAAATATCTTCAAAGAAAGGATGACATAAGAAGCCCTAATAGCCTTATAATTCCTAGAAATCAATTAATCTAAGAAATCCTATCTATAAACACCATTTGTAGCTTCTAGTTTGGAGCTTCTTGATAGCTTTTCTTCACTAGGGCTCCAAATAGATGATGACTCCTCTCTTTCCTATTGGTGGCTAAAGTTGGATGATTCAAAGGGAGAGAGTTTATGAACTTATCTTGAGTTTTCTTGAGGAAACACAAATAAAGAGTGAAAGATTTGATCAAAGTGGGTAAGAGCACAAGAGTTTCAAGTGAGTTTTGAGAAGTATGGTGGTGAAAATGAAAGTGGAGAAGGAGAGGATGGGCTACACAAAATTATGAGGAGAAAGAGCAAAAAAAAAAAAAAAAATATGGTCTTGCTGCTTAAGTTGGTGTGCCTTGCTCCTTAAGTTAATAGGTCATCTCTCATTAGTGAACATAAGACCTAAATTGAATTTTACTAAGTTTTCCATTTGTGTTTGGCCACCAATGGGGCTAGTGTGGCTAGTTTTTAGCCACATATCCTAGGTTTTGTAGTTGATATTTATACTATTGTATAGTATAGGCTCCTACCAATTCGGTTCTTATTTTACAAGGTACCATTAATAATAAGATTTTCTTCAGCTGGTAAAACATCACTATATATATTTTTTTCTATAGACAAGCTTTTAAATTCACCTCACCTTATAATTGCCATTTTCTTATTACCTACTTATATATCTATAATGTATCTAAAAATTTAATTATTTGACAATGCTAGTTATATGCAATTCAGGATGTTACATCTTTGTTATGCTTCATCTTCCATCGCTTATTGGAATAAATTTGATCCACAATCTAAATGTGGTGTTTTTTTGGGTCTTTAAGCAGGGGTGAAAGGATACATTGTTTTGGATCTTGATTCTAGAGACATTTTTTATTTCTAGAAATGTTCTTTTTTATGAAATGCATTTCCTATTCCAAAAACACAACCAGCCTAACACACAACCTCTTTCACGTCCTATTGGACCAACCACTCACTCACAAGAGCCCATTTCCTACCAACAAAACATTGTCCCAAACCGAGACACTCAAGCCCAACAGCCCACATAGCACTCTCACCAATCCATTCTTTAGCCTAAACTTACATCCTCAGTCCTTTAACCCTGAACCTAACTCTTACACTAGTCCACCTTGTTCCTAAACTATAGTGCTGTTTGTGTAACATCTCCACTTTCATAAACAGAACGTAATGGAAACTTTGAATTATTTCCCTTAGGCAGTGTGAAAATTTCTTAGCAGGCGCTATGCCATGACGATCCTCACACTTGGAATTATAAGGTAGTGTAACATTGCCGTTGAAAATATGGCACTACCATACGTTAAAAATTAGAAAATGACAAAAGTGTTTCTGTAAACTTTTGTTAATTACAGTGATGCCTAGAATTTTTAGAAATTATATTTTGACCCCAAAGACTTATTCCCACAATAACCTTAGAATTTTTCATGAAATGACCTTTATGTGTCCACATTTGTAGAATTAGCAAAATAGGATTTTAAATAGAGCAAAATCACGTGGTGAAACCGTAGAAGTTTAAATCTCTGCCGATTGGGCCATGGAGGCAGTCTGGTGTAAAATAATGTGGGGCATCCCTGGACTTTCTCAAAATTATGGAAATGCCATTAGCTATGGGAAATAGAAAATAGAAAAGCTCCTAATTTGCAAAAACGTTTATTTCACATTAATAAGCAACTTATTCGATCTTATTGATTAAGTAAGGTTAATTAGAAGTTAATTAAATGTTAATTAGGAGTTAATTAGATGTTAATTAGAGGGATTAGGCTTAGAAACAATTAGAATAGAGATATAGAAATTCTCTCAGAGTCATTTAGTAAAGTTTTGCTGATTTGAAGAAAATCGGCGAAGATTCGGTATTTTAAATCGCCAGAACTGAACCAGTAGAATTTTCTACTAGAAACCTTCACTTAAGTGGCTGAAACTCAGCCACCCCTACCACATATGAGTGGCGCCAAGTGTTGCTCAAGATAGTGGAGAAACTTGGCCTCACCTCCACCGGATTTTTATCATTTTTTTGCCTAGTTATTCGATTTTTATCAAATAATTGAGGTTAATAAAATCCGACTAAACATTTATTTAGGGTTAATTAACTAGAAAATAATTGAGATTAGATGGGAGAGAATTAGATTAGAAGCATAGAAAATTTCATAGAAATTTTCCTAAACCAATTTACCGATTTAAAGGAACTTGGCAAGATTTCGGTATTTTAAACTGTCAGAACCGAATCAATAGGATTATGCAGCCAAAATGCTATGAATCAGTGGCTGAATACTCAGCCACTTATTCATCCATTGGTGGCGCAAGAAAGGCCACAAAATGAAGAGAGTTGGCTAAAATTTAGCCACTAGCTCTCAACCAATCAAAATCTAAGTTGCTAACTACTTCCTTGATGCCTTAATGACCTATTCCTTTCCTTTTCCCTTCAGCAAAAAATATGCCCCCTCCTTTCCCCTTCCAGCCTCATTCATCTCTTCTCCCTTCAATTTACTCCATCAACCTTCAAGATTTGACAAGATTCCACCTACCTAGACTCCAAAATCTAGCAAGATTACATACAAGGAGGTAGGAATCTCAACTTTCTCCCTCTTTTCTTTAAATTAGGGTTGCCTAGGGTCCCTTGTTCATCCATGATTACGATGTTATGATGGGTGGGGATGATGATTTAAGGTTGGTTTAAGGTGTATATGTGAGTTTAAATTGAAGATTGGATGGATTGATTTAAGAAAAACATGAATCTAAGAAGAATTCAAGAAGCTGTTAGGGTTTTTCCCTCGATGGTTTGTACGGCGGAGTGTGTGGTGTAATGCCCCGATTTTCGACTTTCGACCTTAGCAAAAAAATGTTAGAATTTCCGATTTCCGAATTAATCTCAAAGTCTCATGGACTGGCTTGATTTTCCAATTTCTGACCTTATGTACATAATATATGATTTTCGACCTTAGGTGAATTAGAATGTACACGAAATCCGACGTTCGAGTTGATCTCAACCAGAAATGAGTGCGAGATCAGATCTCTGATTTGGTCTCCTAGTTCGACCAAAATTGGCATGAGTTCCGGTCTCGAGTTTATTACCATGAGCTTTTCATTCCTATGATTTTCTCGACTTACGAGATAAAGTTTGGAGTTCCGAGATTCTATAAGTTTCGATTTCCTGGAACATAAGATAATGTTCTAATTCCCGATCTCTGGTGTTATGCTTAGAATCGATTCAAGTTTACCAATATCCCCAACTTTCGGATTCAAGTGTTTGCTTTCACATCCGAGTTTGCTTTTAAGTTTCGAATAAACCAGACAATATTTTCGAGCTTCGATTTCATCTGAATAGATGTGCATGAGTTCCGACTTTAAGGAAGTACGAGTTCCGATGTCATTTTCAGAATACAATGGAAGCAAGTTCCACTTTTAGGCGACGTGGAGAGCAATTTTGTCACACAAAAAGGGATACATGGCCGAATCTTACCCACAAAAATAAGGAAGGTTGGCTGAAATTCAACCTTGTGTTTTTAGGCCAATCAAAAACCTCCAAGCTAGCTACCACCTCAAGCTTTTATAACTCATTCCTCTCCTCTCATGCAGCCCCATTTTTCTACGCTGCCTTTTCCTTCACTTTAGCTCTCTTTTTCTTTTCTCCACTCACCCAACTCCATCCAACTTTCAAGTTCAACCAAGTTCTAGCTACAAACTTAAGCCTAACCACATAATAAAAGGTAGAGGTTTATTTCTTGCTTGATTTTTTGATTCTTGGATGACTGGTGGTGACTTATTTTCCCGATCTTTGATGTGTTGATTGATTGATTATGAAGATATATGGCTGGTTTAATGGCTGTTTTTGAGATTAAAACCAAATTGGAAGCAAGAAAGGATGAAGATAGGAAGAGCTGAGAAGCTGGAAAACCTAAAGTCCTCGGCAGTCCATACGGCGGAGTGTACGGCTCCGCCCACCGCCGTTTAAAATTGATGAAACCATTTTTATGTGCAACTAGACATCTAGGACTTTCTATACATTTATCATATAAGGCCATTGGATTAATATTGAGAGAGATATGAATTTTTGAAGTTTGACCTAGGAATTAAGACCTTCACCCGGGCAGTATCGGTTGAAAAAGGTGTAACTCATCCTATACAACTCCAAATTGAGTGAAACCAATTTTGTTAGAAAGTTTATACATAGGAGAACATCCTACAAAGAAATTTTGAGTTTGTTACTATCCTCTTTGTTCCCAGTGATTCGAAGAAGTTACCCTATGTCCTGACTGGGCCAAAATAGGGCAGTTCAGGAAGGTCAAATTTCGAGGCTTATAACTCGAGCCCTACTAAGGCAAATGAAAAGGAACTTTTATGAAAGGTTGTCCTATTAGCTTTGATATGAGACCAATTTCGTATGATTTGAGCCAATTTTCGATTTTTAGTAGATTTTTACTTTTAGGTGTGCAATTCTGGCCAGCTACAGAGCAGGGCGGGATAAAACCTAAATAACTTGAGTTATGGTTATCAAAATCGGATGGGACCAAAGAGGTTAAAAATAGACACATAACACTTTAACATATCCAAAATTGAGGTCCAAATGAGTTAAATAGAAATTATGGCACGATTTGGAAAATCGGGTTGAATGATTATGTTGAGGCTGTAACCCTGCCTTAAGGAGACTAATGCTTCTATGAGTTCAATGTTGAATTATGCATGCAATATTGTGACTTCTATGAGAAATTGTTATTCTGATATACTAGCACTATTCATGGGGAAGCGGACATATTCCGTTATGCCGTCGAGATTTCGGTAAAGTATATGCATAAGTTATGATATACATATAGATGCATGTGCATTTTCAAGAAAGCTATGAAAGTTATGTTATGATGAACCCAAAGAATATGTTATGATGAAAGTTCCATGATACTTGAGCCAGCCCGGGATAAAAAGTTAAGGGGAATAGATCGGTGGGGACATCAGGGAAAGTAAACGTGGCAATTCCTGTATAGGAACGAGCTCTATCCTGAAAAGCAAACTATTACCTAGGAGTCTAAAATGGCCAAGAACTCCTAGGGGACCAAGTGATGGAACAATATGGAAAGTTATGGAAAAAGTTTATAAAGAAAGGTTCAAGAGCAAGTTTTGCATGATTGCATTAAATACATAAGTACTCTGAATGGTCATTATGAGTCACTTACAGTTGGTTTGTTAAATCCACTTACTGCCGTATGTTCATTATTCAGTGTATTGTTGATATTAGTTTATTCTGGAC
Organism: Pterocarpus macrocarpus; assembly: GCA_031439585.1. Taxonomy (NCBI): domain Eukaryota; kingdom Viridiplantae; phylum Streptophyta; class Magnoliopsida; order Fabales; family Fabaceae; genus Pterocarpus; species Pterocarpus macrocarpus. The sequence continues at coordinate 54,793,917 of CM062514.1, forward strand.
CAGTATAACTGGACCTTGTCTCGGACCAGACATTTTTCCCAACCTTATTTATGAATAGTTAAGTTTAATCTCATGTTTTTATAATTAAATAAAACCCGAGGCAACTGAGAATGAATGCGATCTCAGTTAAACACCATACGCCAACCCTACTGAGAATTTCTTCAAATTCTCACCTCGTTTTGCATTTCTGCCTCATTCTCAGATGTGGGCGATGGACTCGATGGCTACCGTCTTCTTTGAGATTCCAAACCTACTGCTCCACCATGACCCCGTAGTAGGCTCATTGTATATAGCCGGCTCTTGCCATTTCCGTCTTTACCTTTTTAGTGATAGGAACTTTGTCGTCCCTTTACATCATCCTTCTTTTGATCTTGCCGCCCCATACTTTGCAGTCCCACTGCATGTGGCACACCCTCCACTAGCACCTCTTGCACCCGCAGCACTTGCAGCTCGTGCTGATCCTGTGCCAGAGTTTCCTCCGCAGGCAGTACCAGATGTACAGTTTAGCTCGGAGAGTGACCCTTCTGAGGCCACTAGCTCGTCCTCCTCTTCCTTAGGATCCAGTGCAGACTACTCACCAGCCGAGCTTGGCATGGCCAACGGCTTTCTGACGGAGTAGATGAGCAGTAGATGACGTTGTATAGTGTGACCCTCTTTTGACAGTACGTAGTTCTGGGTCAAAGACTTAGCAGCAGGCCTAGCAGTAGGTTTGAAATGTCCTCTGAGGACCCTATAGGATTATTTTGACTGATACGGTCCTTATTTGGTACGCCGGCCCCACTTTTGTATCCTATTTTAAAATTTGTATAAACACTGAAGCAGTGGCTTCCTATACACATACATATATACACATATACTGTTGACGACATATATGTTATCGGTTCTTATCTTTTTATTATGATGTATTAAGCTCTGTCACGTTCATGATACGGCGCTCCGTTCCTTCTGTTACAAAAAAAAAAATGATACGGAAAAGGAAACATAAGCGGAGTATTAACACGGTAACACAATTTACTTAATTTCATGCTATGACTTAAGCACAACATTAAATTAGTAGGGTCTTACATTTTGGTATCAGAGCAGTTCGTCCTAGCTAAGGTCTGAGGATTGGACTGACTATGCTTCGCGCATATTCTGTGCTTCTAGCTAATGATATCCACTAGATCCTACCTATACGGTTGAGATATAGGTGTGCATGTGTAGGAAGTGCTTGACCGTGTGAGTTGTTATTTACTAGCACATTAGACTTAGTGTTGAGCCTGATCAACTCAGTAACTTTTGTTTTATATGCTCAGAACTTAATAGCTTCTGGAAGGCGAGGTAGACCGCGTACAGAACCTGCTCTAAAGGATCCTGCTAACCTTATGGATACGGTACGAGAAATGGCTTAGGCAATGCGGGAATAGGCCGCAGCAGCTCACCAGATGATGGATCAACTAGGCAGGCGACCTGAGGCAAGATGTGCAGGAAACCCACATGGCTCAGGAGCTAATCTGGACTATCTTAAGTTCACCAAGTTCAGAAAGGTGAATCCGCCCAGCTTCCGAGGGGCGTATGACCCTGATAAAGCCGATGAGTGGATCAAAGCCATGAAGAAGATTTTTTCTGTGACTTTTGACACCTATATGCTTGAGGCAAACGCCGAGTTTTGGTGGAACGGTGTACGAAGACTGTTTGAAGAATCTTAGACAGTAGTCACTTGGATGGTGTTCAGAGATGTGTTATACCAAAAGTACTTTCTTGCTTCGGTTCGAAATGCCAAGGAACTCCAGTTTATGCAGCTGCGTCAAGGAAATCGGATAGTATCCGAATATATTGCCAGATTTGAAGAGTTGTTTAAATTATCTACAATTTATCAGAGGAACCCAGATGAAGCCTGGAAGTGCATCAAGTTTGAAGGAGGGTTACAAGAAGACATTCTTGCCGCAATCGAGCCAATGGAGATTAGAGATTTTTCCACGTTGGTAAATAAATGCCGACTTGTGGAAGATTGCAACTCGAAACTAGTGGCAGCCAAGGCATCTAGTGGTGGTTTCAAGAAGAGGTTGGCCCTGCAGGGCCCAAGATTCAAGCCCAATTTTCAACAGCAGAGGAGATTCCCGCCGACAGGCAACAAAGGCAAGCAGCCTCAAAGGCCTTTTCCGAATCCAACTTGCATGAAGTGCGGTAGGAATCATGGTGATCGGCCATGTTTGGCAGGCCAGAATGTTTGCTATAGGTGTGGCAAGCCAGGCCACAAGATTTATGAGTGCCCAACCAGGAATCCATCACAACCGACTCGACCCCAACGTCAAGGACGGGTCTTCACCATGGATGCCAAGGAAGCTAATAAGTCCGAAGGACTAATCCAAGGTACCTGTGAAGTGGACGGTGAGACTCTAACTATACTTTATGATTCGGGTGCCTCCCACTCATTTATTTCTCATGACTGTGTAGTTGTGTTGCAATTACCAATTTTTGAGTTGCCTTATGATCTACTGGTTTCTACTCCTACTAATGAACCTGTTAAAACTAGTCAAATTTGGATCAATGTTCCTCTTCGAATTGAGGGTAGGACCTTTGTAGCCAATTTGATTTGTCTCCCTCTCTTTGGACTTGATATAATTCTGGGCATGGACTGGCTTTCTGCCAATTGAGTAATGCTTAATTGATCCGATAAGGTGGTGGTATTCCTTTCTGTCTCGTCTTCTGAATCCCAAGCCTCAACACTCTTCTACCTGAACTCTTTATTAGTAAACTATAGTGGCTCGAAGAGTCAAGGATACATCCTCTTGTCAGCTAATGTGACGGAAGTTGAGCAGAAACTAGAGAAGATCCCGGTTGTTAAGGAATATCCTAATGTTTTCCCAGAAGACATTCCTGAATTCCCTCCTGAGAGAGAGATTGAGTTCACTATCGAGTTGGTTCTAGGTGCGGGACCAATATCTATGGCTCCATATCAAATGTCACCTTTGGAGCTGATAGAGCTAAAGAGACAGATCGAAGAGCTTTTGGAAAAAGGATTCATACGGCCAAGCGTGTCGCCATGGGGAGCTCCAGTCTTCTTGGTCAAAAAGAAGGATAAGAGTATGCACTTATGCGTGGATTATAGGCAGTTGAATAAAGTGACGATTAAGAATAAATATCTATTGCCAAGGATTGATGATCTCATGGACCAGCTAAAAGGTGCAGCGGTATTTTCCAAGATTGATTTGCTCTCCGGATATCATCAAATTCGAGTTCGGGAACAAGATATCCCTAAGACAGCCTTTCAAACTCGTTATGGGCACTACGAGTACATCGTGATATCGTTCGGACTGACCAACGCACTAGCAGTATTCATGGATTACATGAATCAAATATTCTGCCCGAAGATGGAGTTCATCGACGACATACTTGTTTACTCGAAGATAGAGTGAAGAGCATGCAGAACACTTGCGGCTGGTTCTGCAAATTTTGAGAGAAAAGCAACTTTATGCTAAGTTATTCAAATGTGAATTTTGGATGAAAGAAGTGAAATTTCTCGGCCATGTAGTATCCTACGGAGGAATCTTTGTAGACCCCAGCAAAGTAGAAGCAGTTCTAAATTGGGAAAGGCCGACCACAGTCACTGAAGTCAGGAGTATTTTGGGCTTAGTTGGATATTACAGGCGATTTGTTAAGGATTTTTCCTCGGATAGCTCTGCCCTTGACTAAGCTAACTAGGAAGAATGTTCCATTCGAATGGATGCCGGAGTGCGAGCAGAGTTTTCAAGACTTGAAGAGAAGGTTGACTACGACACCAGTGTTAGCCCTGCCAGACCCTCGTGGACCATTTGAGGTCTATTGTGATGCGTCTAAACAAGGATTGGGGTGCGTGTTGATGCAAGCCAAAAACATAGTCGCTTATGCCTCTCGACAATTAAAGCCACACGAAAGGAATTACCCTACTCACGATCTTGAATTAGCAACAGTAGTATTTACTTTAAAGATATGGAGACATCACCTATATGGTGTAAGATTCGAAGTCTTTTCTGATCATAAAAGCTTAAAGTATCTCTTTGATCAGAAGGAGTTAAATATGAGGCAGCGAAGGTGGATGGAACTTCTTAAACACTATGAATTTGAATTGAAGTACCACCCAGGCAAGGCAAATGTTGTGGCAAATGCTTTGAGTAGGAAATCTCTGACTGTAGCTTGGATGATGATCAAAGAAATGGAACTTATTGAAAGCTTCTAAAATCTTAATTTGGGAATCCTTATGACTCCCAAGACCCTTCAGCTACATCAAATTAAGATAGCCAGTAGTTTTAAGGAGCAGATTCGGCAAGCACAGCAGCAGGATGCTAATCTCCAACATACAATCAATCTCGTGCAATCGGGGAAATTAACGGGTTTTGCTCAAGATAAAGAAGGCATTTGATGACATCATGATAGGGTATGTGTACCCGAGGGGAATGATCACCGGAGGAAAATCTTGGAGGAAGCACATAAGGGTGAATTCACCATACATCCTGGCATTACTAAGATGTATCAAGATCTTAAGAAGATGTTTTGGTGGCCAGGCATGAAGTCAGACATAGCGAGCTTCGTGGGTAAATGCTTGGTCTATTAAAAGGTGAAAGCAGAACATCAAAAACCCTCTGGGATGCTTCAACCCTTGAAAATCCCTGAGTGGAAATGGGAGAGTATCTCCATGGATTTTGTGATGGGATTACCAAGAACGCCAACAGGATATGATGCTATATGAGTCGTTGTGGATAGATTGACCAAATCTGCTCACTTTCTACCCATTCGAGCAAATTATTTGTTGGAAAAATTGGCACAGTTGTACATTCAAAAGATTATAAGGCTGCATGGAGCCCCTTCGACCATTATCTCTTATCAGAATCCAAGGTTTACTTCACGGTTTTGGGGAGCCTTGCAAAAGGCGTTCGGTGCTAAGTTGTGCCTAAGCACTGCATATCACCCACAAACGGATGGCCAAACAGAAAGGACAATCCAAACCTTGGAAGATATGTTACGAGCTTATATACTAGAGCAACGTGGGAATTGGGATTGATACTTACCGTTGGCCGAATTTGCATACAACAATAGCTATCACGCTAGCATTGACATGGCTCCTTACGAAGCGTTGTACGGACGGAAGTGCCAATCTCCCTTATGTTGGTACGAAACAGGAGAATTAGCTTTATTGGGGCCTGATTTAGTTGAGTAGACCACTGAGCAGATCAAGAAAATACAGAGTAAAATGCTTACCGCTCAGAGCCGCCAAAAGAGCTATGTGGACACCAGGAGGAAGCCTCTGGAGTTTCAAGAAGGAGACCACGTATTTTTGAAGGTTACGCCTACAACGGGGATAGGTAGAGCCATTAAGGTCAAGAAGTTAAATCCTCGCTTTATTAGTCCCTTTCAGATCTTGAGGCGAATCGAATCAGTTGCATATCAAGTCGCTTTGCCTCCACATTTGTCAAACCTTCATGATATTTTCCATGTTTCTCAACTTAGAAGATATCAGCCTGACCCTACACATGTGTTAGAACCCGAATCAATAAAGCTAAAGGAGGATTTGACTTTCCATGTTCAGCCAGCATGGATAGTAGACAGAAGCAGCAGACAACTTCCAAACAAATCCGTGCAGCTAGTAAAAGTAGCATGAGGAAAAGACGATGCTGAAGACTACACTTAGGAACTGGAATCAAATATGAGAAGAGAGTATCTTGAACTATTCTCAAGTACTAAATTTTGAGGACAAAATTTATTTTTAAGGAGGGTGGTAATGTAACGCCCCGATTTCCGACTTCCGACCTTAGCAACAAAATGTTAGAATTTTCGATTTCCGAATTAATCTCAAAGTCTCATGGACTGGCTTGATTTTCTGATTTCCGACCTTAGGTGAATTAGAATGTAAACGAAATCCGACGTCCGAGTTGATCTCAACCAGAAATGGATGCGTGATCAGATCTCTGAATTAATCTCCTAGTTCGACCAAAATTGGCAAGAGTTCCGGTCTCGAGTTTATTACCACAAGCTTTTCATTCCTATAATTTTCTCGACTTACGAGATAAAGTTTGGAGTTCCGAGATTCTATAAGTTCCGATTTCCTGGAACATAAGATAATGTTCTGATTCCCGATCTCTGGTGTTATGCTTAGAATCAATTCAAGTTTACCAATGTCCTCGACTTCCAGATTTAAGTGTTTGGTTTCACATCCGACTTTGCTTTCAAGTTTCGAATAAACCAGACAATATTTCTGAGCTCCGATTTCATTTGAATAGATGTGCACGAGTTTCAACTTTAAGGAAGTACGAGTTCCGATGTCATTTTCAGAATACAATGGAAGCGAGTTTCACTTTTAGGCGACGTGGAGAGCAATTTTGTCACACAAAGAGGGATACATGGCCGAATCTTACCCACAAAAATAAGGAAGGTTGGCTGAAATTCAGCCTTGTGTTTTTAGGCCAATCAAAAACCTCCAAGCTAGCTACCACCTCAAGCTTATATAACTCATTCCTCTCCTCTCATGTAGCCCCATTTTTCTACGTTGCCTTCTCCCTCACTTCAGCTCTCTTTTTCTCTTCGCCACTCACCCAACTCCATCCAACTTTCAAGTTCAACCAAGTTCTAGCTACAAACTCAAGCCTAACCACATAATAAGAGGTTGAGGTTTATTTCTTGCTTGATTTTTTGATTCTTGGATGACTGGTGGTGACTTATTTTCTCAATCTTTGATGTGTTGATGGATTGATTATGATGATATATGGCTGGTTTAATGGCTGTTTGTGAGATTAAAACCAAATTGGAAGCAAGAAAGGATGAAGATAGGAAGAGCTGAGAAGCTGGAAAACCTAAGGTCCTTGGCAGTCTGTACGGCGGAGTATACGGCTCCGCCTACCACTATTTAAAATTGATGAAACCATTTTTATATGAAACTAGACATCTAGAGCTTTCTATACATTTATCATATAAGGCCATTGGATTAATATTGAGAGAGATATGAATTTTTGAAGTTTGACCTAGGAATTAAGACCTTCACCCAGGTAGTATGGGTTGAAAAGGGTGTAACTCACCCTATACAACTCCAAATTGAGTGAAACCAATTTTGGTAGAAAGCTTATACATAGGAGAACATCCAACAAAGAAATTCTGAGTTTGTTACTATCCCCTTTGTTCCTAGTGATTTGAAGAAATTACCCTATGTCCAGACTGGGCCAAAATAGAGCTGTTCAGGAAGGTCAAATTTCAGGGCTTATAACTCGAGCCCTACTAAGGAAAATGAAATGGAACTTTTTGCATATGAAAGTTTGTCCTGTTAGCTTTGATATGAGATCAATTTTGTATGATTTGAGCCAGTTTCGATTTTTAGTATATTTTTACTTTTAGGTGTGCAATTCTGACCAGCCACAAGGCAGGCCGGGATAAAACCTAAATAACTTGAGTTATGGTTATCAAAACCGGATGGGACTAAAGAGATTAGACAATAGACACATAAAACTTTAACATATCCAAAATTGAGGTTCAAATGAGTTAAATAGAAATTATGGCATGATTTATAAAATTGGGTTGAATGATTATGTTGAGACTGTAACCCTGCCTTAAGGAGACTAATGCTTCTATGAGTTCAATGTTGAATTATGCATGCAATATTGTGACTTCTATGAGAAATTGGTGTTATGATATACTGGCACTATTCATGGGGAAGTGGACACATTCCGTTATGCCGATGAGATTTCGGTAAAGTATATGCATAAGTTATGATATATATATAGATGCATGTGCATTTTCAAGAAAGCTATGAAAGTTATGTTATGATGAACCCAAAGAATATGTTATGATGAAAGTTCCATGATACTTGGGCCAGCCCCGGATAAAAAGTTAAGGGGAATAGATCGGTGGAGACGTCAGAGAAAGTAAACTTGGCAATTCCTATATAGGAACGAGCTCGATCCTGAAAAGCAAACTATTATCCAGGAGTCTAAAATGGCCAAGAACTCCCAGGGGACCAAGTGATGGAAGAATGATGGAAAGTTATGGAAAAAATATATGAAGAAATGTTCAAGAGCAAGTTTTGCATGATTGCATTAAATGCATAATTACTCTGAATGGTCATTATGAGTCATTTACAGTTGGCTTGTTAAATCCACTTACTGCCGTATGTTCTTATTCTGTGTATTATTGATACTAATTTATTCTGTTTCTTATATTGTCTTAAGTAAAAATGGACCTTGCTTAGGACCAGACATTTTTCCCAACCTTATTTATGAATAGTTAAGTTTAATCTCATATTTTTATAATTAAATAAAACCTGAGGCAACTGAGAATGAACACGATGTCAGTTAAACACCATATGCCAACCCTATTGAGAATTTCTTCAAATTCTCACCTCGTTTTGCATTTCCGCCTCATTCTCAGATGTGGACGATGGACTCGATGGCTACCCTCTTCTTTGAGATTCCAGACCTGCAGCTCCACCATGACCCCGCAGTAGGCTCATTGTATATAGTCGGCTCTTGCCGTTTCCGTCTTTACCTTTTTAGTGATAGGAACTTTATCGTCCCTTAACATCATCATGCTTTTGATCCTGCCGCCCCATACTTTGCGGTCCCACTGCATGTGGCACACCCTCCACCAAAGACTCTCCCACACCGCAAAGACTGCAGCCTCCCTGATCCTCAAGGCCAGAGTCTCCTCCGCGGGTAGTACCAGACGTACAGATTAGCTCGGAAAGTGACCCTTCTGAGACCACCAGCTCGTCCTCCTCCTCCTCAGGACGTAGTGCAGACTACTCACCAGCCGAACTTGGCATGGCTAATGGCTTTCTAACGAAGTAGATCAGCAGCAGACGACGTTGTATAGTGTGACCCTCTTTTGACAGTACGTAGTTTTGGATCATAGACTTAGCAGCAGGCCTAGCAGTAGGTTTGAAATGTCCTTTGAGGACCCTATAGGATTGTTTTGACTGATACGGACCTTATGTCTTTTTGGTACGCCAGCCCTACTTTTGTATCCTATTTTAAAATTTGTACAAACACTGAAGCAGTGGCTTCCTATACACATACATATATACACATATATTGTTGACGGCATATATGTTATCGGTTCTTATCTTTTTATTATCATGTATTAAGCTCTGTCATGTTCATGATACAACACTCTGTTCCTTCTGTTACAAAAAACAAAATGATACGGAAAAGGAAATGTAAGCGGAGTATTAACACGGTAATACAATCTACTTAATTTCATGCTATGACTTAAGCATAACGTTAAATTAGTAGGTTGTTACATGTGGCTCCGCCTACAGCCATTTAAATTTGATGAATCTATTTTTATATGAAACCAGACATTCAAAGATTTCCATACATAAAAAATATAAGGCCATTGGATTTGTATAGAGTTAGTTATGAATTTTTGAAATTTGACCTAGAAATCTGGATTCTCATTTAGGCAGTATGAGTTGAGAAAGATATAACTCAGCTTACACAACTCTAAATTGAGTGAAACCAACGTTGTTTGAAAGCTAACATATAAGGGAACACTCCATAAAGATTTTAGAGTCAGATTTGTTGCCAATCATTCTCAGCACATCAATGAAATTACCTTAAGTTCAAAATGGGCTAGAACAGGGTAGTCCAGTAAGGTCAAGTTACGAGGCTTATATCTCAAAATATGCTCATGCAAATCATATGAAGCTTCTTTCATTTGAAAGTTTGTTTTGTTAGCTTTAAATTGACATAAATTTCATATGATTTCACCAAGATTTCTATTTTTAGTGAATTTTTACTTATAAGGGTGCATTTCTGGCTAAGTACAGGGTAGTCTGAGGTAAAATATTAATAACTTGAGTTATACAAATCAAAATAAGATGGGACTAAAAGAGTTGGAAACTAGACACATAGAGTTATGACATATCCAAAGTTTAGGTTTAAATGAGTTGAATTGGACTAAAGGTGGGTTATACAAAATTCGGGCAGAATAGGATAAAGTAATCAGAAAACTCTATTGACGGTTGTATTGAATTTAATGAATGATATTGTGAATATATAATTGCTGTTCCATATTGATTTGCATGCTTGAATGATTTTACTGGTATTCTAGCACTATTCATGGGGAAGCGGACTCGATCGATTATGCTGCCGAATTTTCGACAGGAGTTTATGAGAACTTATGCTATGGGTGATTATACTCTTTTCATTTACACGTCATGTTCATATATGTCATGCATACAAGCATAATTAGAATATGATATGAGAAATAAGGTGTGAGACACATCCATGAATGCACAAAGCATCCACATGCATGATAAGATATGGAAAGGAAAAAGATAATAAGAACTTGCAAGAGCGATGTACTAAGCTACCACGTGAGGCCTGGCATAGACCGGCTAAGCGTGGACTGTAGCGATCTTGTCTAAGACTTGGGCCAGCCCTCGACCAGATTTAATGGGAATAGACCAGTGTGAGAGTTAGGGAAAGTAAACCCATCATTCATGTATAGGTACGAGATCGAACCTGAAAAGCAGGTTATTACCCAGGGGTGAGAGAGGCCATTCACCTCTGGGGGACCAAGTACAGAAGAGCAAGATCAAGTTGCAAGTTAAAGAAAGATATGAATTAAGTCATGTGCACTTGCATATAGTCAAGTATAAGTATCTAAATGTGCATCTTCAATTATCTCATTAAGTCATAATGTTACTATGATTCTTGTTGAAGCATATTATACTATTCGTATTTCTATGTCTGTCATATGATATGACAAGTGGTTGTTAAAATAGAACCCGCTTCGAGGAAGGTATTTTCAACTTAAAATTGAACCACTATTTGCATATATGTGCTCATGTTTTCATAATAAACCGAAATGGCTGGAATGTTTATGATGACACTGTAAGAGTGATGGTTTGAATTTACCTACTGAGAACCTTAGGTTCTCACTACCTGCTTGTATGCTTTTCTTTTTTGTAAACATTCTAGCATCCAAGTTGGAAATCAAGTGCGAGGCGGAATACAGGGCTACTCATTGAGCAAGACTCGGGCATAAACCAGATTAAGAGACTATTGAAGCTAGCTAACGACTAGTCGGAAGCAAATGCTGTGTATTATGTTAGTCACAATTTCTTTTAAATTGTAATTATTTTATTCTCTATGTATTAGAGATGACGAAATTTATGAGCTATTATTCAGTAATAAAGTGTGTAGTTAAAGAGCCATATATTATATTTTCCACATTCTAAAGCTTTCTTAGCATGGTGACAACATTTTAATATAACCCCATGACTCGAGCATGGCTTATATGATAGAGGTTGTTACAGTTTGTCCCGTTTGCTCAGACCCTAACACCATCATTGTCCTTACCCCAACCTCGCCACTCTACTCACGTCACGTGACCAACACCTAAGCTTACTGATTACTACTGTAACATCTCTTCTAACTTGTATCTCAATCTTCCTCAAGGTGCTCCTATCCCCCTTTCCTTTGTTCTCACTTATTCGCATCTATTTCCCTCAAATCATTGCTTTAGTTTGTCCCTATCCACTGAATCTGAACTACAAAACTTCATAGAGGCCAGCATATCCGTTGCTGGTGGTGGGCCATGGAGGCTGAGGTAGAGGCACAATAGTTGAATCAAAATTGGGTTCTTATTGATCTTTTTCCTCATGTTAAACCCATTGGGTGTAAGTAGGTTTACAAAATCAAAAGGTGTCCTGATGGTTTGGTAGAATGTTACAAAGCACATCTTGTTGCTAGAGGTTATTGTCAAGCTGAAGGAGTAGACTACTTTAAGACTTGTTCCCCTGTATTAAAGATGGCCACCATCAGGGTAGTTCTTGCTCTGGCTTCAATTAAGCGATGGCATGTGCAATAGCTTGGTATTTGTAGATTGAAGTAGCACGAGAAGTGGGGGTTGTATCATGCTTCAATTGAATCTTAAATTTCTAAAAAACTTTTAAAACTTTCTCAAGTCTTGGACTTAGAATGCAGAAGCGATTGAGTTAGTTATAAACAGAATTTTAAAAAAATTGCTTTGGTGTAAACAAAGCAAATGATTCAATGTATAAAAATAATGAAGAGTAAAAAGGATAAATAGATCACATAGAGAGTTTTATATTGGTTTGGCCAACCACTTTGTCTACGTCTAATTCCCAACACTTTGTTAAGATTTTTATAGTCAGAGTATTGGTTGTCCAAGCTTCTCCAAACTTTTACAAGAGAATAGTTTTCTCAAGCCTCTCCAAGCTATAATGAGTAGTGTTTTGTCCTAGCCTTTTCGAGTTCACAAAGACCACTAATGGGTCAAGTTACAATAAGTAGATTTTTGAGGTTTGTGTTTGATACACTCACGCTAAATCTCTTAAAAGAGTATAAGGAAATAATTACAGTGTGTAGTGACTTCTCAATACTCTCAACTAGAGGATATATAAAGCTAATGAGAAGATTTTCTATTTAGAAGTTGCAACAAGTAACTTTTTGGTAGTTCAGAAGGTTGAGAAAGATAGAGTATGAAAGCCATAGAATATATAGAATGCTTAAACTATCTAACCACTTCTTCATGGATTTTCAGCTTTTTATAGACTTCAAAATATATCAGTTGAGATGTGTAGATCTTGAGCCATGAGCCTTTATGATCCACAAGTCTAAGACTGGACAGAGAAGAAGTTGCTTTTCTTTCTCAGCAATTGAAGAATATAAAAAAAGAGGAATAATAGTCGTTGATGTGTTACTAACTTTTCAGACTTGTTATCACTTCTTTTGGATCTTGTCATGTCACATTTGACGCTACTAGAAATTATTTTAGAACCGATAGATTTTATCGACAGATTATCCATCGGTAAAGAAAAGTTAATTATTGATGTGGAATATTATCGGCGGTTTATACATCCGTCGGTCAAATCATCGATAAATGTTCGTGCCTAATGGAGGTAAATCATAACCGACAGCTAGTCTGTCGGTAATTTAGATAAAATAAATATTAATTATTATTTTCCTTTTTTTATCGACGGATTTTCCGTTAGTATTTGACAAATACAATTCCCGCCAGAATGGTTTTTAAAAGTTTTTAATGAAAATGGGTCGTTTCATTTACCAATTATTGACACAAAATCCGTCCGGAATATTGACACAGAATACTAAAATACGAATGACTCCCTTCTTCCTCATTGTGAAGAATAATCTCTCTCATTCTCTCTCTCTCTCTCTCTCTCTCTCTCTCTCTCTTTCTTGTCCCTCATTACGGTCTCAGGCCATTTTCTTGCTGCCGGAGCTTCTATTTCGCCACTGGATACTACCATTATGTTCATGGTATGTTAATGAGTATTTTAATCGATTTATTTTTTTTTTTAGCCTCTTTTTGTTGTTCCATTTCTCTACTCAAAGTTTTTAGTTTTTGAGTTAATTAACTAATTTAATTTGTTATGTTGATTGATAAAGATCTTGTTTAGAGCACTTGGTGATTAATGCATTGACTGACTAGAGTGAGTTGGGAAGCTTTAGGTATGTACATTGGATCCATTTGTTATTCTTTATATTTTTTGAAATATTAAAGATTTAAAATTTCTAGGGTAGAGTTGTAGGATGGAAGAAAGAGGATAGGATTGCATAATTAGAGGAAGGTTTAGAGTTGCTTCCCATTGTTTGAATTGTGTATTGTGCTATTGTATATTTGCATGATGTAAAGTAAGGGGATGCATTCTAGAACAGGATTTAGGATTAACTAATTAATTTGTATGACTGCATATGTTTGTTATTTATGTTTGACCGATACAATAATTTCTATGGAGGCTCCTAAAATAAAGGGAGACTCTGCGCAAATTTTGTTGATCATTTAGAATGTTGTTTGAATTAAATAATTATTGTAATGAAATAAGTAATTATTAGGTATGTTGAGGGGATAAATTAACTTTTGTAGAAGATCCTAACTTAAGAAGAGACTCTGCCTAAATCTTTTTTATTGATGTGTGGTTATATTGCTCTATAGGTGTGTGATATTGTTGAGATACAATATGTTTGCTCCAAATTGAGCATGGGTGTATGATAGATTGCATTTAAGTTGGAGAGGGATTAGACCAGAATTTAATGAGGGAGTTGAGGAATTCATAACGGCCTGTGTGCAAAAGGAGCAGTTTACTCGTGAAGGGACATCTAGGTGTCCTTATCATAAATGTAAATGTAAGAGGTGTTTAGACATAAAGTCTATTAGATATCACCTATATAAGGATGGGTTTAACCTGGATTACTGGGTTTGAACTGAGCATGGAGAAACCCTACCATCGGGGAATCAATTTAGTGTCAGTTATGCTGGAAGTAGTTCAACTAGGGGTGTCCACATGTAGCTAACGAAGAAGGTAATAATATCACTTGAAAAGATGACCTTAATCGTTATTAAGGAATGATTTTTTATGCTGTTGGCCATGAGTTCAGAATGTATTTTGAATCTTTGAAAGAGCTTACCAATCTGGATGATCAGAGATTTTATAGTTTGTTAGAGTCAGTGAATAGGCCTTTATGGGAAGGGTGTATATATTCACAGTTGCCTTTGGCGATAAGAATGTTGAGTAATAAGTTAGAGGCGAACCAAAGCCAAAGTTTCTTTGATCAATGGGCTTCGTTGATGAGTGGGATTAGTCCATAATCAAAACCTATCCCAAAGGACTTTCACCAAGCCAAAAGATTAGTTTCTAAGCTTAGGTTGCTTGAATTAAAAATTGATTATTGTTTGAATGGATGTATGCTCTATCATAAAGATGATGTTGCCTTGACTCATTTTAAATTTGTAACACCCTCCCAAGTATGGTACTATGCTTAAGTCATAATACCTCACCTAGGAGTTGTTACTGTCACTTAATCGGACTTTGTTTGGCAGCAACCTTCGGCCACCTTTAATCTTACTAGTGAATTCCACCTCAGAGGACCTTCTTCGGAACTTCTGAACTATCTGGAGATAACACGGAAATAAACATAGGAGCGAGAATTATAAATTCTCAGTAGGATTCATTAAACTACCATATACTTTGTCATCGTTATTATCTCTAGCTGTTTCGGTTTATTATGAAGAAGGTGATCATGCCAAATAAATTGTTCAGTTTTATAGTTTGAAAATATATTGTCCGAAGCAGAGTTCATTTTATTCATGCACTTGAGTCACATTGGCAATATTTCATATTTAGAATAATAATCACAGCATAAGTAGATAGAACAGTCTCCACATCAATAAAACATGGGATATAATTATGCAAATACTTATACTTGAATTCATGCAAATGCATTGGTGTTTTTCTTTAACTTTCTTTGCTTTCTTTTCTTGGCACACCTAGGCGTTACGTATCACCATCCTTAGAGTGCTTGCATATGTTTTAATCTTTAGTCTTTACTGCCCTTGGGTAGTCTGATCTAGGAGTGAGCTCAACTCGTGATCATCGTCACATAGTACTGACCCGCAAAGGGACCCACGTGCCTCTAGTCTTGGAGGGATCTCATTTTAGTCACGTGCCTCTAAATTGAAGGGATCTCTCCTGGTCACGTGCCTCAAGAATAGAGGGATCTCAGCTAACCACTTGCCTTCAATGTAGAGGGATCTCATCTTACCATGTGCCTCCGAGGTAGAGGGATCTCATAGTTTTATACTGCCTTCATAAGGAGGGACCTAATTAACTACCTCCAAGTGAAGGGATCCAATCTTATCTTATTTAACTGCCTTCATAAGGAGGGATCTCATAACTGCCTCCAAGTGAAGGGATCCACATTTAATATGTTCATATCCTTTCACTCTCATACATAATCATGCATAAACATGCTGAATGCACTCATACATATACTTCATCATTTACTTTCATATATCCTTGCATATAGAATTTCATGTTCATATCATAAATATTCATAAAGAAACTATCATAATTTCATAAAATTCTGCTAAAAATTTGGCAGCATAATGGATCAAGTCCACTTCCCTGTGAATAGTACTAGTCAACCAGATAGTCATTCATACAAAAAAATCAATGCAAGGTATAGACGCTCCAATAATCAAACAAAGTTTCATAACCTTGATCTTGAATTAGTTTTCTGCCACTTCTTTTTGACCCCTTTAGATTACCCTATTTTAGCCCGGTTTGGACTTAGGGCGACTTCCTTGAACTACTGGGAGCAATTGGGATCGAATCTAACTTTGAAATTTTTATGAGACTTTTATCTATGTCTTAGGTTCCTAATAAAATTAGTTCCACTTAATTTGAAGGAGCATAGGGCAAGTTATGCCTCTCGAATTCCAGTCTGCTCAGAATCGCGGTTAGAATTCTACGGTAAACTTCCAAAATTCGTATCTCACTCAATACTAATCCAATGGCCATATAATTTGTATGGTTGGAAAGCCCTAGATATCTAGTTTCATATAAAAATAATTTTATTATATTTAAATGGCTGTAGGCAGAGCCGTACACTCCATTGTATGGACTGCCGTAGGGTTTCTCACCTAGACAGCATCCTGATTCTCCACTTCTTCTAGTTTTCTCCTTCTAATTTCAATTCCAACTCAAGATTTCATGATTATCCAATCATAAACCATCAAATACATCCAATATATCACCAAATGAATGAAGCAAAATAGAATTTCAAACAGCCACAATCCATAGAAATCAAGAACAAAAGTTGAATCCTACCTCAAATTGAATTAAAGACTAGCTAGATTTAAGTTTTGAGTGCAAGGGGTTGATGGAGGTTGAAGATGGAAGAAGAAGAAGAAGGAATGGATGAAGAAATGAAGGGGGAAACCTCTGCTGAATGGGGAGCACGAAATTGCTATGGGAGAGAAGGTGAGTTAGGTTAGTTTTGAATTTAAAGAGTAAAAGTGACATAGGTGGTGGCAGGTGGAACTTGGGATGTTGCTAAAGCTTGAGCGGCTTCCATTCTTACCTGCTGAAATGGTGCCACTTTTAGGGTGCTTGTGGCTAAGTTCTAGCCACTAAATTTAGGGTTTTCAATGTGTAATTCTATTGATTTGGTTCTGACAGTTTAAAATACCGAATCTTTACTGATTTCCTTCAAACCGGGAAAACATTACTGAATAGTTTTGTAAGAGTTTCTATATGTCTATTTTAATTCTTCTTAATCCTAATCTCTCTAATTAACTTTTAATCAACTCCTAGTTAACCTCTAATTGACCTTTAATTAACTTTACAAACTCAATAAAATCGAATAAATCGATTAACAGTGTAACTTAAATGTTTTTCAAATTTAGGGCCTTTTATTTTCTATTTTCTATGGCTAATGGCATTTTCCTAATTTTGAGCAAGTCCAGTGACACCCCACGTCATTTCACACTAGACTGCCTCCATGGCCCAATCGGCAGAAATTTAAACTTCTACGGTTTCAGCACATGATTTTGCTCTATTTAAAATCCTATTCTGCTAATTCTACAGATATGGGGACATAAGGGTTATTTCATGAAAAGTTCTATGGTTATTGTGGGAATAAGTCTTTGGGGTCAAAATATAATTTCTAAAAATTATGAGCATCACTGTAATTAACAAAAGTTTACAGGGGCACTTTTATTATTTCTTAATTTTTAACATATGGCAGTGCCATATTTTCAATGGCAGTGTTACACTACCCTATAATTCTGAGTGTGAAGATCGTTATGGCATAATGTTGCCTGAGGAATTCTCACACTACGTAAGGGAAATAATTCAAAGTTTCCATTACGTTATGTTTACGAAAGTAGGGATATTACAAAATTCTGTGGAGAGCTTAGGTTTTAAGCCAAGGAAAGGGGGAAGTGTGACGTATAAGGATGTTCTGTATAAAAGAATGTACTATCTAGCCCTAATCCCAGACTTAAAAGGTTGTGTGCATCAATGAGTTCAGCACCTTACATGAGGTGGCACTTTGAGAACTAAAGGAGTGATGGTGTAATGACACATCCTTCTCATGGTGAAGCTTAGCATCATTTTGATCGAATTTATCCTGATTTTGCATCTAATCCCCACAATATTAGGTTAAGGCTAGGTGTTGATGGTTTTACTCCTAATAATCAATTTAGTAAAACATATTCTTGTTAGCCTATGGTTGTTACTCCTTACAATCTTCTACCTGAAATGTGCATGAAGGATCCTTACTTGTTCTTAACTTGCATAATCCTTGGTCTCGATATTCCAAAGGCCAAGATTGATATCTATCTCCAACCTTTAATTGGTGAATTAAATAAGTTATGGCGTGATGGTGTTTTAACTTATGACATCTCAACCAAGTAGAATTTTGGGTTAACTGCAGCATTAAAGTAGACGATCAATGATTTTCTAGCTTATAGGATGTTGTCTAGATAGATGACGTAGGACAAATTGGCATGTTCGATATATAGGGAAGATAAAAAAGCGTTCACTTTGAAGTATGATAGAGAGAATTCTTAGTTTGATTGTCATAAAAGGTTTTTGGATATGGATTATACTTATAGGCTCAATAGGTATGGATTTCGAAAGAACACCAGAGAGTGAGGAGGCTCTTATTAGACTTACCAGTCAACAAATTTGGGACAGGGTTAGGTGACTTCTAAAGATTACAGAAGTTAAGAAATTCGTTGGATTAGTTAGCTATGGGGCAGAATGCAATTAGACCAAACAAAGTATATTTTGGTAACTACACTATTAGAAGGATCACTTAGTCCATCATTATTTGGATGTGATGCATGTTGAGAAGCACGTATTTGATAATATTATATACATTGTGATGAATAGTGACCTAACTAAAGACAATGAGAAAGCAAGGATAGATTTAGAGTACTGTAGATGCCTTGAGTTAAATTTATAACCCTTAAGATATGGTCGTTGGTGTAAGCCTAAAACTAGTTATACATTGACCTTTGTACAGAGACAAGATGTGTGTAAGTGGGTGCAAGATTTAAAAATGCCAGATGGTTATGCCTTAAACTTGGATAGGTGTGTAAATGTTGCACAAGGAAGGTTTTTTGGCATGAAAAGTCATGACTAATATGTATTTATGGAGTGTTTACTGCTTGTTACATTGAGAGAACTGCTTGATCATATTTGGAGGCAATTAATTGAGTTAAGTACTTCAAAGATTTGTGTTCATCCACTCTCAGGGTTGATGATCTTTTGGTGATGGAGAAGAACATTCCTATTATTCTTTGTAAGTTAGAGATGATCTTTCCTCCTAGATTTTTTGATTCTATGGAGCCTTGCCTGTACACTTGGCTTATGAAACACAAGTATGTGGACCTGTGCAATATAGGTAGATGTATCCATTTGAGCAGCAAATAGAAGGATTTAAAAGAATGGTAAAGAATAGAGTTAAAGAAGAGGGATCGATACATCAAGCATACATTTTGAATAAGACATCTAACTTTTGCTCATAATACTTTGAGTTACATGTCCAATCTAGGAGAACTATAGTTAGTTAGAATGATGATGGTGGTGAAAGCTCAATTGAACCAACTTTATTAGTATTCAACCAACTTGGTCGTGTTGCTAGAGTTGCTAGACGATGCAAGGACCCATGGTTGACTAGGAGTGAATGGAAATTTACACATTTACATATATTGTTAAATTGTGATGAAATGGAGTCATTCATTAGGTAACTGATAAATATTTTATTGTATTCTTTGTTTTATAATTCCTCAAATTCTATATAATGGTAAATTGTGACAAGCTATCTTCGCTTGTATTTTGTCTAATGTTTGCAGGTATTTTGAACAGCTATACGGTCAACAATCTCTTGAACAATTTCCTAAATAGTTCAAATCATTTGTATATGATAAAGTAATTCTATTTTGTTATTCATATTTTTGTTCTTGTATTATTATATTATTAATATTCCAATCTTTATATTTAGATGCACGATTAGAGGAATGGTGTAACCAATCCTCACTTGTTTAATTTGGCTTGGGGTCCAAAAACCAGAGCCATAAGTTGTCCAATGTACCATGTCAATAGTTACAAGTTTCATACAATTGAATAAGGAAGGGGAAAGAAAACCGACAACATTGGGGTTTGTGTTAGGGAAGATACTGGAGACAGAGAAAGTGATTGGCATGGAATAGTTAATAAAATACTTGAATTGGAGTACCTTTGTAAACCTCTTAAAAGGGTTGTGCTATTTACTTATGAATGGTATAATCCAACACGTCCCGGGGGAACTCATAAGCGCAATCACTACAAAATAATTGAAATTAACCACACTAAAAGATATGAAAAATTTGATCCATTTATCATTGCCCAAAATGCAAGACAACTTTGTTACTTGCTGTAACACCCTAATAAACCCATACTATGCTTAAGTCGTATTACGGCGTTTTATTAGTTGTTACTTATGCTCGTGGAAAACTAAACTTCATTTAAAATTAACTTACGCGGAAAATACGGTAAAATTTTTCTTTTTCTTTTGAAATACGTCGTCACTTTTTGAAAGTAAAGCCTCGTGCGAGAAGGTAGCAGTAAACGAGCGTATCGCAAAGATTTCGGTATAAATTGAATAAACAAGGGATAAATTAAAATACCATGCATTCAAATTACTACAACAACCACATAAATATAATTAGTCTCATAATATCCAACAAATACATAAAAAGGGAACTCATGGTCATGCCATGGCCCCAAAATCAAAGGTACATAAGTCTGATACAAAATGAAATACAACAGATAAGGAGCAATAAATGGAATAGGCCCACGTAGACATAAGCTGACTTCTCTGTCCTTTCCACGCCCTTCAATCGGATGGACTCAGGTTCTCGAGTGTCTGGTCCCCCTCGCTCCTCGGCCTCGGGGAACACGAGGAGTGCGGATGATGCGAGGGTGCCTACTGATCACCTCGACGCGACGGAAACGACGACCTGGGGTATGGCTGGCCACCGAAGAGCGTGCCTCGGAGGGGTCCTCCTCGGACTCGGCAGGGTGATACTCGGGGAGCGGCGGCGAAGCGGCCCTATGAGTGGCCGTCGAGCTCACCTTTATCACAGGGATCTTCGGCGGGGGTGCGTACTCGGCTGCGGGCAATCCCGGCGACATCGGCTCCATCTCGATGTCGGGTAATGGCTCAGGCGGAAAGTCCCAAGGACCTAGGGGCTGTCCAAGGAGAGCTGAAGAGACGTCTACTGGGGCTGGCGGGTTTTCTGGCTCCTCTTCTTCAAAAATTCGACCCAGATAAAAATGTGTACGAACTACTGTGGTGGTCGTGGCCACAATAGCGTGTGTATCCCCGTCGTAAGCCCACTCATGGTGGGGAGGGTCCATGCTCCATTCCACGGGGTGAGCCATGAGTATCTGGTGACGAGACGGAAAAACAACTTGGGTGAGAAATAAGATTTCTCAGTAAGACTCGACCCTAACACGTAAGTGTCATCGTCATCGTCCCAGCCACTTCGGTTTTATAAATAAAAACAGTGAGCATGCATTAAATTCAATTCTTAGATTTTCGAAAACATGAGTATCCGAAGCGGATTCAATTTTTAACATACCTTCTAATTAATTGTATCATAATAATCATAAGCACAAGTGTAATCGTATAAAACATGCATGTCCAAGCTAGAAGATTCTCTTAACTTCTTCCCTTTTTAGGGTTTTGGACCGAAGTCCCTTTTCTTTTCTTAACTTGACTTTATCTTTTCACCCACTAAACATAAGTGGTAATGAGCTCATACCGTGGCCGTCGCCACCATAGAATTTCGGTACTTACACTAGCTGGGTCATGCCATGCCTCATGTAAGACCTATCCCCTATACTCACACTAGCTGGGTCATGCCATGCCTCATGTGAGTCGTGGGTAAGGGGAAACTTAAATTAGGTTACCTTCCCTTTTGAAGGATCACTTACTTGAATTAAACTTCTTCTTATTTAAGCATTATGATGCAAAATATTTCTAAGTCCATAATTCTTACAAAATTTCGGCAGCATAACGGCTAGACCGAAGCTTCCCAAAATCTTGATGAAGGAGAGTACAACTCTTGTCATGACTTAAGGGATCTACTAATGTGGACTCT
Source organism: Pterocarpus macrocarpus (assembly GCA_031439585.1). Classification (NCBI taxonomy): domain Eukaryota; kingdom Viridiplantae; phylum Streptophyta; class Magnoliopsida; order Fabales; family Fabaceae; genus Pterocarpus; species Pterocarpus macrocarpus. The sequence continues at coordinate 54,815,844 of CM062514.1, forward strand.
TGATCTTGTGGTGTATGATGAGAAAGTAAATGGATGGTTGGATATGGCTCTTGCTTTGACCAAACTTTCAAACCATAATTAAAGGGAAGTTTCTACATCTTTATAATTGTTGTAATTGTCTAAATGTTAATTAATTCACTTGGTTTAATTTACTCATTAGCACATTTTAATTAAAAAGGATTTTCCTCATTAATTTTGTAAGAAGATGTGAAGGTTAATGTGATTAAGTCTTGAGATTTATATGCTCTTAGTTAATTAGATTAGATCACCTTGATTTTATATTCTAAATCATGGATTAATAGGGATTGGGCAATTAGGCTTTTAATTGTAACTTTTAATGCATTAAATCTCAATCGTCGACTTGCCTTTAATTTACTAAGCTCTTGCTCTCGAGATTAATCGATTAATTCTCAATTAATCGTTAACCCCTCTAATTAGCCGGGAACACCGAGCTAATTAACTTGGGTGAAAATGGGGATGTTACACTTGCCATGTCCTAGGAAAGGCAAATCTAACTGGAAGGCGGTAATAAAATACAAACCAAGGGATAAAGTAGAGCTTGAAGAAGTATTTGAGCAAGCATACCAAATCGATGATCTAAGCCTTTCTAAGGTTGTGGTTGATACTATTATCCCTTCTAATCTATGTTCCATGTCAAGGGAAGTTGACATAATTGAACTCCTAAGGCAACATTCAATACATTAGGCTGATGAGAGGGATGCCAACACTAAGGATGAGGATGATGATGAGGAAGAGGAATTCAACGACGATGTTGAAACCAAGAGTGATAAAAATAGTCCTCAACTTTCTGAATAACGAGGTGCCAAGTGTGTTGTGTCTTTATACATTTTCGATGTTGTGCATATATATTTCAATGTTATGTGTGCTGAATATGTTTATTAATTTATACACATGTTATACAAATCACTTATGGTAGGATAAGGATCTAGTTCCAGACGAAGCAGGGGTGGACCGAGGAAGCACAGTCTACCCTCTTGTAGATCTTAGGATTTTTTTCTATATTTAGAATTATAATGTGACAATTTTATTCTATTTTTTCTATAATTGACAGTTTTTATTTTAATAAATAGTACATATTTTTATATTTTTATTTATATGGATTTGTAAATAATTAAAACAATAATTTGAAATATTTTAATATTAATTTCAGATTTTAACAATAAAAACAAAAATAAAATTCAAAAATCTTATTTACTGACGAAAATTTTGTCGATAATGATATAAATTAAAAACTTATTTTTTAATCTTACCGACGGATAATACGTTAGTATTATAAAAAATTTACAAAAATGAATTTAAATTACTGACGGAAAATCCGTCGATAATTATAAACATAGTCGTCGAGATAATTGGGTCAAAGATGATTTCTAACATTATTATTATTGATTTTTTTTTTGTCAGTAAAATAAATAATAATACCGATGAATTAGCCTTTCCATTGGTAATATTAATATTTTTTATAATTGACGCATCTTTTATCGATAGATTGCTTATGTCGGTTAATCTTTCGGTAAAATTATTATGGACAAATTTTTTTTTTTTTTCCGTCAGTAATTGACGTATTTCTAATAGTGTGATTTTTGAATCTAATCCTTGAATTGGAAAAAGATTTGAGGATGAGGAGCTTTATGAGAAACATCCTTCCGATGGTCACCTTTCTAGACAAAGCCTTCTAGACAGTTCATCCTTCTGATGGCTTGTTTTCTATTCTGATGATGCAGATCCATCCTTCTGAACTTACTTATGTGTTTCTTAAGTGAGAGATCGTAGATCCTTCAAGATGTTCTTTTCCAAGAAGTGTATACTCATGAGATATAGGAAAGAACGATATGCTTTGTGTTGTCTAAGACTTGTTTCTATTCGAATTGCAAGATCTTACTCACAAAAGAATAAATCCACTTTAAACAAACCATTAGTTATCAAAAGATTTTATGAAAGCTTGATTTGTTGCTCATCAAGACCTTTAACCTCAATATGGTTTAAACCATGAGGTGGTTTATGAAGGACATGGGAGCTTACAATATCAACAATGCCTTCTTGCACGAAGATGTTTGTATGATGATTCCTCTTGGTATCACGCCCCAATTAGTGTTGTAAATTAATGAAATCCTTGTATGGGCTTAAATAATCTAGTCATAAATGGTATGAGAAGTTATCTATCTTGCTTTTATCTTGTGGGTATTAGCAGGCTCAAGCTAATCATAGTCTTTTTATTAAATGCATTGGCGATGACTTTACTACCTTAATTATCTATGTTGATGATATTGTGCTTACTGGCAACTCAACTATAGAGATGGATAGTATTAAGAGCATTCTTCATTCTAATTTTTGTATTAAGGATCTTGGAATTCTTAAATATTTTCTGGGATTAGAAGTGGCTTATTCAGATAAGGGGATTTCACTGTGTCAATGGAAGTACTATGTTAATTTATTACAAGATTATGGTTTGTTGGGTTCCAAGCTATCTCCAACTCCTATGGACTATTCTATTAGACTTGATCAAGATTTAGGCCCCGTTATCCTAATGCATTAGTTTGCGGTAACTTGTTGGTCATTTCCTTTATCTTAGCATTACTCGCTTGGATATTGCCTTTGCAACACAACAATTGAGTCAGTTTATGGCCAATCCCACTCAAGCTCATATTTGGGCAACATCATGCATTCTGAAATATCTCAAATGTTGCCCGAGTAGAGGGTTATTTTTCTCAAGAGATTCTCCCATTCAGCTTCTCGATTTCAATGATGTTGGCCGGGAAGGGTGTCTAGATTCTAGAAAATTAGTCACAGTGTATTTTTTCCTTCTCGAGCAATCCCTTGTTTCCTGGAAAACAAAGAAGCAGATTGCATTATCTCGGTCTTCCTCTGGAGGCAAATATAGGGCACTTGCTACAACTACGTGTGAGCTACAATGGCCACTTATTTGCTTCAGGACCTGAAGGTTTCTTATTCTAAACCTGTTGTTTTATACTACGACAATCAAGGTGCTTTGTGTAGAAAGAAGTAGCACGAGAAGAGGGGTTGAATCATGCTTCTAAAACTTTTGTTCCTGAAAACTTTTAAACAAAATTTTCTCAATCTTTTGACTTGGAATGCGAAAGCGTTTAACTTAGAATCAAAAGCTATTTTTGCAATGCTTTTGTTAGGTAGCAAATATATGTAGATAAGCACATAGAAGAGTAAATTAACTACGAAAGATAGTAAAAGTGATAAGAATAGAAAATCATATAGAAGGATTTTATGCTAGTTCTGCCAAACCACTTGCCTATGTGCAGTTCCCAAAAAATTTGTTGAGATTTTATAAACTGAGTATTCTTTATCCATGCTTTCATAATCGAGTAGTTCTTCCTAGCCTCTCCAAGCTAACCAAATGAGTAGTGTTTACAAAGCCTCTCCAAGCTAACAATGAGTAGCATTTCATCCCAGCCTCTCCAAGTTCACAGAGACCACTACCGGGTCAGGTGACAATATAAAGATTGAGTGATTTGTGTTTGATAAAACTCACACTAAATCACTCTAGATTGTATAAGCACTTAAGTACAATGTGGAGTGACTTCTCAATACTCTCAATAGGAGGATATTTGTAACATCCCCAATTTTTGTCTAAGCTAATTAGTTCAGTGATCTTGGCTAATTAGAGAGGTTAACGATTAACTGAGAATTAATCGGCTAATCTCAATGAGCAAGAGCTTAGTGAATTGAGTCAAGTCAACAATTGAGACATAATGCATCAAAAGTTACAATTAAAAGCCTAATTGCCCAATCCTTATTAATCCATGATTTAGAATATAAAATCAAGGTGGTCTAATCTAATTAACTAAGAGTATATAAGTCTCAAAACTTAATCACATTAACCCTCACATTTTCTTTACATAATTAACGAGGAAAAATCCTTTTCGATAAAAATGTGTTAATGGCATAGTTGAACCAATCAAGTTAATTAACATCTAGATGATTGTAAGAATTATAAAGATGTAGAAACTTCCCTTTAATTATGGTTTGAAAGTTTGGTCAAAGCAAGAGCCATATCCAACCATCCATTTACTTTCTCATCATACACCACAAGATCAAGAGTCCATATTAATAGATCCCTTAAGTCATGATAAGAGTTGTACTCTCCTTCATCAAGATTGTGACACTTGGAGTGATCACAACCATCCAAATGCCAATCCTAGGATAGATCATGCTTTTAACCACTAGAAAAGAAACACTACAAGCCTTTACCCAATTGCCAAGACTCAAAGGAAACACAACACTCTCTTTTGCCCCAAGGTTTTTCCCACTCCCTAGCTTGTGTAAGAAGCAAAATCACATCACCTTTTCTCCCTCATTTGTGCGCCACTTCAGCCCCCTCTCCCTCCTCTCATTTCATTTTCCATTCCTCTCACTAAAACACTAAAAAGCTCTCTCCTCTCTCCAAGTCTCATACTCTCTTCTTCTTCCAAGCTTCATTGTTTTCTTCCAACCCTCATACTACTTCCTACTCATCTCCATTTACCATTCTCACAATCCCTTCAAGGACTACCATTTTTGGTCATTGGAGAAACAAAGCCACTCATACACAAGCCCCAAAATCAAGCTCAAGGAGAAGGAGGCCATCTCCAACCATCTTCATCTTCCAAGCCTTCAAAAAGGAACTTTTTGGTAGTGACTCTTCCCTTTCTTTTTCATGTATTCTTCAAGTTTTAGAACCCCTAAGCTCTCCATGGTTAGGTGGTTTTAAAGCTTGCTCCAAGGTCTCATGACCACACTTTTCTCTATGAGTTTTCTTATCTTGTTGAAAGTGTTGTTTTGAAATGAAATTTTGTGGTATGATGGCTTGTTATGTATCTTGCTTTATTTTGTTTTAAAGTACTGATTTTATAACTAAAATATTGAAGATGATGATGAGATAAAATATAAAAATGGTGATTTGAAGTGATATAACAATTTCTCCATAAGCTTGAAGTGAAAAACTAAAAAACTAGTAAATCTGGAATTCTGGCAGTCTGTAAAGCGTGCAGTATATTTATTGCTGCAAAACTCAAAATGCAACAAAACTAATTTTATGTGAAAATACACTCAAAGAGCTTTTCATACATATAAAATATGCGAGATTTGGCCTTAAAACGAGAGAGATATGATTTTTCAAAGTTTGCTGTTCTTGGATGGGTTTCTGTCCGGGCAGTGGGTAATAAAACGTGCATAACTCAAGATATACATAACATTTTTGAGTGGGACCAAGTTTGTTAGAAAGATAAGACATAGAGGAACATCCCCATAAAACAGTTTTGGCAGATTCTTTGTGAGGAGTTCACAGTAATGTTTAAAAGTCACTGATCCGAAATGAACTTTCAATCCTGAACAGTCAGAATAAAATGCGCATAACTCAAGCTACAAGATGAATTTTTAAGTGGGGTTTGTTTTGTTTAAAAATAGACTCAGAGAAGTACATCCACACAAAAATTCGAAATAAAAGAGTAAAAGATGAAATTATGGTGAATTTTCAAAGTTACTGCCCCACTGTAAAAGTAAAAACTGGTTATGGTAAAAGTTAAAGGTTAATGAGGAATAAGCTTCAAGACATTAATACCCTTACATTAAGTATTAGAAAACCTTCAAAATTCAACTAAAAAAGTATCAAAAAGGACATTAGACAAAATTGGCCCTATGCCTAATAAAAGAATTTATGCACGAAGCAAATCAATTAAAGGCATCAAAGTTTACTAAGCCAAGCTCATAAGACTTTGTGTGATATGTATGCCTCTATGTGTCAATATGATGACAATGACATGATGATGATGATATGATATGATGATGATCATAATGATGATGGTATGATAATGGCGATGATGATATGATATGATGATTATGATAGTGACATGATGATTATGATAGTGTTATGATGATGATAAGGATGATAATGATATGATGACGATATTATAATGAATCATGATGATATGAATATGATAAGTTGATGATATTATGCTTAATGTTATACATGAAAAGATTAATAAATATGAACACCCTGGGGACGGCGTCACATGCTTGGAGGTGATTCATAAAGGAACCACATTTAGGGACGGCGATACGTAACGCCTAAATGTGGAAAAGAATCAAAATAATTTTGCATCATAAACTTTAATAAGAAGAGAAAGTAAACTAAGGGTTTGATCCTTCAAAAGGGAAGGTGACCCAAAGTAAGCTCCCCTCACCCACAACTCACATGAGGCATGGCATGACTCAGCTAGTGTAAGTACCGAAATTCTATGGTGGCGACGGCCACGGTATGAGCTCATTACCACTTATGTTTAGTGGGTGAAAAGATAAAGTCAAGTTAAGAAAAGAAAAGGGACTTCGGTCCAAACCCTAGCAAGGGAAGAAGTTAAGAAAAACTTATAGCACAGTCATGCATTTTTATATCATGATACTTATGCCCATGTATGTTATTATATAAATGATTAGAGATTATGTTAAAATTGAATCCACTTCGGATATTCATGTTTTTGAAAACCTAAGAACGGAACCTTATGAATGCTCACTATTTTCATTAATAAAACCGAAGTGGCTGGGACGATGACGATGACACCTTCGTGTCGGGTTTGAGTCCTACTGAGAAATTTTATTTCTCACACTAGTTATTCTTCCATATCGTCACCAGATCCTGACGGTGCATCCGGTGGAGTAGAGCGTGGATCCCCAACACTGTGAGCGGACATGTGACGTGGGATACAAGATGAAGCTGTTTTGGGACTTGTAGGGACCATCGTTTTGCACCTTCGTATGTTTCTTTTTGAGTTGGGCTTTGTCATTCAAATTTGTACTTAGTATATAGTATTTGGACCATGGCCCGACCATGAGCCTCCTTTGATGTAATGCCGATATATATATGTATGTATATATATTATGAACCCATATCGATGTAATGATTTTGCTATATAATGCAATGTATTTGTGAATTACTATTCATTTACCTTTCTCTTGTTTTATGATATTGGAGTACGTATGTTATGCGACACGCTCTTACTTTGTCTAGCTTCTCGTTCAAGGCTTTACTTTTCAAAACGCTGCAAAGCGACGACGTATTTCAAAGAAAAATCTTATCGTATTTTCCGCGTAACTTAATTTCAAGCAAAGTTTAGTTTTCCACGAGCATAAGTAACAACTAATAAAACGCCGTAATATGACTTAAGCGTAGTATGGGTTTATTAGGGTGTTGCAATATTTGGTAATATAAGTGAATGAGAAGATTTTTCTTTTTAGAAGTTACAACAAGTAACTTTCTGAATGTTCAAAAGGTTGAGAAAAATGAAGTCGTGAAAGATAATCAAATATGTAGAGTATTTGACTGACTAACTTCTTCATCATCTTCCAGGTTTATATAGGTTTCAAAATTTAGCTGTTAAGACTTCAAACTTTGAGCCCAGAGCTTTTGGATCCATTGGTCTAAGACTGGAGAGAGAAGAAGTTACTTTCTTTCTCAGCAAGTAGAAATGTCACAAAAGAAGAAAATTAGCCGTTGATGTTCACCAACTTTTTAGAGTTGTCAGCGCTTCTTTTGGAACTTGTCTTGTCAAGTTTGACCTTTAAGAACGATCCATGAATAGTGTAGAAGAAGCTTTAAGGGTGAGGTACTTCATGTGAATTAACTTTCTGGTGGTCATCCTTCTTGATATAGCCTTATGGATGATTCATCCTTCTGAAGTGCTTGTGACCTTTCTAATGGCTTGGTTTCCTTCTGATGACATAAATGCATCCTTCTGGACTTCTTGATATGCTTCTTGAGAGATAGATCATGGACACTTTTGCCCAAATGGTTCTTTCTCTGCGGTATATATATCTATGAGATATGTATAAGAAATTTTTTTCTTTGTATGATCTAGTGCAAATGTGAATAAACACTTGAGCAAATCATTAGTCCATACAAAAGTTTTTATTAAGAATTGATTTGTTGTTCATTAAAACTCTTAGCTCGATAAAGCTTAAACCACTTAGTGGCTTCTAAAAGGCATTGGAGCTTACACTTTGCACATAGCTGTGAATCCTATTTTCCATGAGCGCACGAAGCACCTTGATATTGATTATCATCTAGTTTGGGAAAAGGTTCAAGAAGGGTTAATGAAACTAGTATCGGTTCCTTCCAAGAACTAGCTTGCTAATGTATTTACCAAAGTTCTCCAACTAAGGTTTTTTGGTATTATTCTTTCCAAACTAGGGTTAGTTAACATCTTTCAACTACCTCCAACTTGTGGCTATCAGAGATCTAACCCAATATAATCAAGCCCAATAGCAAGGATAGCATGGATGAAAGGCATCAAGGGCCACCTTAAAGCCTAATTCGTGCCTATTCCTATCGAGGCATTCTTTGTACATTCTGTCCACTAAGTTTGGTTCTTCTTATTGCATAGTTTTTGTTTCTACATGATGTTAGTTGTGATGAGTCATTATGTTGAGTCATTTTATTCTTTCTTCTGATGGATTTCGGGTTTGTTATGTGAATAAGAATAGCCATTCTATTAGAATCTTTGGTGATGTTTGTATATTTGTTGAGCTGTAGCATGTATAGAATAGAGTAATGGAATTCACCAATTCCTCTGTTTTCATACTATTATTTTCAATTCTTTTAGTTTGGTTGACCAGCAATTTAGTGACTTGGACCATGGCAATTAGTTATTCCTTCGGACCCACGAGGTGATCTCGCGGGAGGTGGAGATAAGCCCCAATGGGAGATCCTTTGCGAAGCTTCATCTGGGGGGGGTTACAAATGGCTCACGTATCACCAATCCCATGATGCTGTGATTTGTTTCTCTAATGGTTTGACATTACTTCACATTTGGGACAATGAGCGTAAGACTGCCTTCATTGACAATAGGCTAGAATGCTTTATCGTGTTTTATGTTTGTCTTTACGCTTCAAAGAAAATATTTATGTGTGTGTGTGTTTTAATTTTGCATGGGAATTTTTATCCTGCAGGAAAGATAATGATTTGATGTTATTTTATTGGTTGTTCCCCTTTTTTTTTCCCATTATGGTTGCTTTAGGAGAAATGTGATGGTTGTAACTCTACATGCGTTGTTGGGAGAGGAACCTGTGTGTCATACGTTGAATGACGTTTTTGTTTCCTCCTTTGTTTATAGTTTGAAATGGTCTTATTTAACATATTTGAGCTCCTGTGCTTTTTGTCCTTTCTTTTGCTTTATTTTCTTTCTCTCTCTTTCTTTGCGTAACATCATTTGTAAAATGTGTACCAGATGGAGGTTAAAACTGTGATTTGTAGGCACAAAGAATTGAAAAAACTTGTTTATGTTTATGGACAACTTGAGTGGGTGAAACATATGTTATGCATGGATGAAATATCCCATTTAATGTCTTGTATGCACTGCATGGCTAGATGATCGTTTCCTTTGTCGATGTTAAGAAAGCTGGTGGCAAAGCCGTGGTTAGGGGACAGTAGTCCCATCCAGACTAGATTGCAGTTATAACATACACAAGTAGAAGTACAGGATTGCCTAAGGTTTGAAGCATCACTGTGATATGTAGTTTTTCTAGTGTCAATTCTTGTATCCTTTCATTGTTTGACTGTCGTGACTAGTAGTTTAGATAAGACCATAATTTTGTTTACTTATTTTTGTTCCTGGTCATTTTTTCTTTGGTTCTTTCTTTCTTTCTTTCTTTTACACAGCCTATGATGATAACACATCCTAATATCTTAGCAACAATCCCTGCTATAATGACCATAATTCAAAACCTTAGGAGAAGTGATGTATATCTGGCATACTTATCGATGACTGATATCCTTGAATTAGTACTTGAGGTATGGATATTTACTTTAGTATGTGGATTAAAAAAATATTTTAGTTTAAAACCATTTTGTTTCATTTTATTTTTCTTCTGAAAAACTCAACTTACAACTACTTGTTTTAGCATATAATTGCAGCTGTTGGGGGTACTATAGTATAGATACCCTTTGACTCTTATTGATACATCAAACAAGACAAAAAAAGAGAACAAAGGGAGATGCCACTGTAATGATGCCAATTGTACCAGCAATTCTTGATCGTGTATGTAACAAAGTGCTCCAGAAGGTATTTCATTTTTGTTGTGGTTGAAGATTACACACTTGCATATTGTACATCATAGTATTTGTGTATTTATTAGTAAGCTTATTGAACAAATCCTTTAGCTATACAATTAGAGTCAACATAACAAGACTAAAGCCTAATTCTTTTACCTAAAAGTTTTGGAGTTCTAAAAGAAAAATCAAACATGCTATTAGCTATATAATCAGAGTCAATGTAGCAAGACTAAATCTGGATGATGCAGTTCAATGCAAAGGGAGGTCTATCAAAGAAATTGTTTTATTTAGCCTACGAGTGGAGATTGCAAGCAATTAGTGGTAGTTGCTTTGGTGCTTAGGGCTTGGAAAAAGTTATATGGAATTCTTCTTGTGTTTAGAAAACTTCGAGCAATTTTGGGTGGTCGTATTTGTTATATACTATTTGGTGGTGCTTCCCTTTCGTTGATACCCAAAGATCCATCAATATTTGTCTTAGGTTAGTATTGTCAATCCCTCACACTCTCTCTCTTGCAAATAAAAGAAGAAACACCGTTGAAGAAGAAAAGTGAAACGTAATTGCAGAGGATAAGATCCCTTGTCCCTATAAAATAACCATGAAACGAGAAAATCATTGTACTCCATACAAGTAGAAAGTTCAAAATTACTTCATCCTATTTGAAGTTGAAATTGTTTTTTATTTCTTGATCTTGAGTATCAAAGCATCAAATTTAAGACCAACTTAAGAATGACATAGGAAATACATGGAGATTATACCAATTGAGATTTGGTCTAGCAAAAAAGAGCTCATCCACCACAACGTGGACAACCATGGTTTGAATCTCAGCTGTGAGAGTTATCTAAATATGTGTCCCATAGTATTTGAATATGATTAAATCCAATAGGAGGATACCTATGGAAAGCTATCATAATCACTTCTTGAGTAAACATGACCCAATATAAAAGAATCAAATCTTTTATACCACTATCATAGAGACTGCTTCACACTATATAATGATTTCTTCAAAAGACAGACATGGTCGTTATTGCCTTGAACTAGAAAACCTTCTGATTGCTTTATATAGATTTGTTCTTCAAGCTCTCCATGCAGAAAAGCTATCTTTACATCAAGCTGCTCAAGGCTCTAAGTCAAACGATGCCACCATGGCGAGTAACACCTAGATGGAGCTATGTTTGACAACTGGAGAGAATATTTTGTTGAAGTCTACTCCTCTTTGGCTAAACCGTTTTGCAATTAAGAATGCTTTGTAATGGGTTGCTATATCTCCAGGGGATCTTTTTTCTTCTTGAAGACCTACTCATAACCAATGACCTTTTGTCCTTTTCATGGTTTCACCAGTTCCTAAGTATGGTTCTTGCAAAGATTTTCCAATTCTTACTCATTACTCATGATAGCCTCATGGTATTTTACAAGATCTTGACTTTCAATATCCTTTGCAACTGATAATGCACAAGAGACTATGTCTACGTGAGCATATCTCTGAGAAAGTCTAATTTGCCTCCTTGCTCTATCTCTTGCAAGACTATATTGTTGTTGTGTGGGTGGAATCTCCTCTTACTCTTCAATGAACTCTTGCTTCTGCTCTTCTTCATGAATAGGCTGTTCAGAAGTATCTTCATGTACTTCCTATGGACGCTAACTTCAAACTCCACCTGCTTGTTGATACTCTGCTCTTTTTTGCATCTCTAACCTCATTTATCGAATGAAGCATGGTTGATTCATTGAACTTGACACTTCTGCTGATTACGAACTTGGTTGATCTAAGTTCTGTACACTATAACCTGTAACCTTTCACCCTTAATGCATATCCAAGAAATATACACTTTTGTGCCCTTCACTCAAGTTTACCATAATTAGTATGAGCATATGCAGGAAAACCAAATATTCTTAGATCAAAATAATCAACAAGAGTACCAGACTATACCTCAAATGGAGTTTTACAATCAATTGTAGTATAAGGAGATCGGTTCACCAAATAACAAGCCATATTAACTACTTCAGCCCAAAACTCTTTTAGTAAGTTGGTATTAGATAGCAGTCAACGAGCTCTCTCCAGAAGAGGTCTGTTCATTTGTTCTGCAACATCATTTTCTTATGTTGTCTTTTGCATAGAACAATGTCTTATGATGATTTCATTCTCACAAAACTCATTGAATTGGCCTTCACAAAACACCAAACCATTGTTTGTTCAAAGATGCTTGATCTTCTTGCCGGTTTGGTTTTCAATGAGCACTTTCCACTTTTTAAAAGTAGGAAAAACATCATTCTTATGCTTTAGAAAATAGACCCAAACTTTCCTTGAGAAATCATCAATGAAAATCAATAAGTATTTGGCACTACCTTTTGACAAAATAGGTGCAAGGCCTCACAAATCAAAATGAATGTAGTCAACTGTGCCCTTGGTCTTGTGAATGGCAGTGCTAAACTTGGCTCTAGTCTGCTTCGTGCAGAAACAATATTCACAAAAGTCAAGTTTCTCAATTTTATCATCACCTCACAAGCCACGCTTGCTCAACATAGACATTCCAACTTCACTCATATGCCCCAGAAGCATATGCCATAAACAAGTAGTATCTTACTTAGAATTATGAGAGGATAATATAGCTGCAAAACCAACAATTGTGCTGCCTTGAAGTAAGTATAGACCATTGACCAATTTTCCTTTGATTACAATGAGAGCACCTCTGGAGACCTTTGAAAATCTACCTTCAGCGGAATACTTACACCCTTGGGAATCAAGAGTGCCTAAAGAAATGAGATTCTTCTTTAGGTCATGTATATGCCGAACCTCAGTCAATGTTCTCATGACTCCATCATGCATCTTAATTCTCACTGTACCAATACCAATAACCTTATAGGACATATTGTTGCCCATAAGAACAACACCACCTTCAATTGAATGATAAGTTGTAAACCAATCTCAATTTGGACACGTGGTAGGAGCATCCAAAATCAATGATCCATGCATCACTAATTAAAGTCGTAGAAATAGAGAGAATATCGTCGGTACCTTCCACAATAATTGTTGCATTACCTATATCAACCTCGTTCTTTTCTTTGAGCTTTGGACATTCTGCTTTCGAATGCCCTTCTCTCTTGCAATAATGACATCTTCCTTTACAATGTCTAGATTTAGATATAGACTTGCCTTTACTATAACTACTCGAACATACCTCCTTGGATCTTCTTCTAGCAAAAAAGCCAGCTGCAGGGTCATCATGTCCACCGTTATCGTGCTCCAAGGCGATTGGCTACCATCTTCCTCATATACAATGACTCTAACTTGGTCCATAGTGTTGCTGTTGTTTTCTCTAATAGGACCTATTGTAATACATCATGTGTGATGGATAATTGAATGGTTGAAAGAGCTTTTTGATAAGCTCTTTCCCATTTAGAGTACTTTCTTGTAGAGGGCTTCTTATCTTTTCCATCTAGTGCTATCTTCAAATTTTGTTGTTTGAGAACAACCATCATATAGACCTTCCACATTCCAAAGTTGATGTGCTCATTGAACTATTGAATATTAAATTTTGTCATAGCTATATTTTCTTTTACCAGGTTTGTCCAGAATGTTATAAGTGCTCTGATACCAGTTTGTTATAAAGTAAGCGAAAGAGAGTGGAGATATGAGAATAATTGTGGTTTGGCTTATAGTCTACATCCACAAGTCAAGCAACTTCTTTAATTGATATTAAAAATATGATGGAGAGTACAAAAGAAGTTTATTCATATTTCTCCATCTCAAACGGCAAATACACCCAAACATTAATAGTATATACCCACACCACTCTCAAGTATATGAAACAAAGAGAAGATGAAGGGAAACCAAACTTCTCTATGATAGATGTTATGTTTGAGATATTACAAATGATGATGAATTTACAAATGAAGAAACCTTGTATTGATAGGCCCAAAACAGTCTCCCGTAACTATCCATTAACCAATGGAAAAGAGATGTGTATTCCTAGTCTCCCAATTTATAGGAGACTAAAGCTAAGAAGAATCTTTCATATTTTCAAGTCAACAATCCATGGTTACTCGAGCAGTCATTATAATAGTTGTGTATACCATAAGAAGCTACTAGATGTTTCATTTGTCTATTTGTTGCTTTATGTTGATGATATGCTCATTACTTCTAAGAGTATATTTGAGATCAACAAGTTGAAGTCTCAGCTTAGTGATGAATTTAAAATGAAAGATATGGGAGCAGCTAAGAAAATTTTAGGCATGAAATTCATTAAGATCAAAGTGCTGGAAAATTACACTTGTCACAAAGGAAATATATTGAGAAAGTATTGGAGCACTTTGGGATGCATAATACAAAACCTGTGAGTACTTTGCTAGCTGCTCATTTTAGACTCTCAGCTGCAATGTCACCATAGAATGATGAAGAAAAGGAATAGATGATGTATGCTCCTTATGTTAGTTTAGTTGGAAGCATGACGTATGCTATGGTTTGTACACGTCCAAACATTTCACATGTAGTTAGTGTCATTAGCAGGTATACAGGAAATCTTGGCAAGGTGCATTAGCAAGCTATGAAATGGATACTTCGATATCTATGAGGTACTACTGATATTAGCTTGATATTTGATAGGAATCATAATATTAGTGATAGTATTGTTGGCTATGTTAATTTTGACTATTCTGTACATTTGGATAAAAGAAGGTCTCTAACAGGATATATCTTTACCCTCTTAGGGAGTGCGATTAGCTAGAAAGTAACATTGTAGTCCACTATTGTACTATCTACAATAGAAGCCAAATAGATGGTAGCAGCGAAGGTAGTCAAGGAAGCTATATGGCTGTGGTCTTTGGTAGACAACTTGGGATTGAAGTAAGACATCACAATTGCATACTGTGGTAGTCAAAGTGCCATATATTTGAGTAAAAATCAAATATACGATGGAAGGGCCAAACACATTGATGTTCGGTATCATTTTCTAAGGGAGATTATTTCACAGTGTGCCATTATTGTGAAGAAGATTGGCACGTCAGTAGACATACTGACAAAGCCAATTCTAGTTTCTAAGTTCAAGCTTTGTTTGGACATAATTGTTGTTCATAACATGTGAGTTCTTTGACATTTTGGATAAAGGTGGCATACGAAGTTTTTTAGCCTAAAGATTTCAAGCCAATGTGGAGACTTGTTAATTGGTAGCTTAAAAATATGAAAGCTTCTCCTTAACTTTGGGCTCTTATAAATTAGGAGGCTAGCAATGCACATTTCTCTTCCATTGGTTATTGGATGGTTACGGGAGACTATTTTGGCCTATAAATACAAGGCTCTTTCATTTGTAAATTCATTATCATTTTTAATATCTTTAACATAACATTTCTCATAGAGAAGTTTGGTTTCCTTTTATCTTCTCTTTGTTTCGTATACTTGAGAGTGTTGAGTGTATACACTATTAGTATTTGAGTGGGGTTTGGGATATAGAGAAGTGTATAGACTTCTTTTGTATTCTCCATCGTATTTTTTATATCAATTATAGAAGTCACTTGACTTATGGACGTAAGCTATAAGCTAAACCACATTTATTCTCATATATCCATTCTCTTCCACTTATTTTATAACAAAAACGAATACACACACACAAAGATCGTTCTTTTGATGATGATTTGGTAGTAATATAACTTGTTTCTTTTGTTCCAAAATAAAAATCACAAGCCAAGGTTTTTTTTTTTTGCAAACTTCCAATATCCACTTATTTCACTATCAAATTCCTAAGAATTTAATATTTTACAGTTTCATCATAGCAATAGTATTGTAAGCCAAGATAGGGAAGCCCACTACAATTAGACTTGATAGTTAACATTAAATATAATTTACATTTTGTGGCTCTGCTTATTTCTTATAGAAAATTCTACTCTTATATATGTTATGGCTAGATTGGCCATCTAAAGTAAATAGTAATGGATTCGCTTTGGAATGGTCTTTACTATAGGAAGTATTAGTAGTCTACTTGCTTTATCCATGTACTTCTTGTTCTATTTTGCTTTTCAGATTTTCTGTATAATATTTCTTGCCACATTTATATTTAGTTGTGAATCCTAGTGCTACAATAGGTCAAGGATGTGGTCTCACAGAGACGTGCTTGTAGGACATTTTTTGATTTTGGTGATACAAATATTGGTCGTGTTGTACCACTGCTTCCTTACTCATATATTAAGGTAGTGATTCATCATATATAATTCTCCTTCGGACATGTTTGCTTCAAGGATTGTTTTATAAAGATTAATCATATTATTTTACTTCATTTGATATTCATATGGATTTCATTTCTTACTAGTCTTTAATGGAATTATAGTACTCACATAGATTTGGCATAGCTACTCCTTGCGATTTATACATCATATCGGAGTTAATCTAAATTTCATACTTAAGATATTGCGTTAAACTCCACCTTGTTAATGAAAAAGAAATAATGCTGCTTTCTTTATGATTTAGGCTTTTTGTGAACTTGGTATTAGCAACAAGAGATGTTCAGACCCCAAAATTTATTTATTACTCGTAACTTTATCCCTGTAATGCATTGGAAGGTTAAACAATTTTAAGGAAAAATGGTTGATATGAATAGATGGATTTTTACTTCATTATGAATGTGCAATTATACACTTTATGTATACGATGGGTTTGCAAGAAAAGTTGGTACTCCATCAAACATATTGTTTCTTGATGAATTCAATAGTCTAACGATGATCAATGCCATTGAATAATATCAGAAACATCTAACAATGATTGTTGCATTTTAAATCCTCATTAATCACCTAAGATGGTAGTAGATTGATATGCAACACAGAAAGTAATGCAAATATTAGTCAAAAAAGGAAATATAAATAATTAAACGGAAATAAGATAAATTTCAAACTTAGATATATTAAATAGTTCTCACCATTTTGGGCAATATTATGAAATATCTCCCTATAAACAACATTGATGATGCAATTTTCGGTTATTGCTGTCATGATTTTTCAACAAAATTCTCAATCCTTGCTTATTCTTTACTCTAAAATAGCCACATATAACTGCCCATGAGTGAATATTGGCCTTGGAAGGTATAATCCAACAGTAGATAATGTTTGTCCTTGAAATATATTCATTGTAATAGCAAAAGAAACTATTATTGGAAACTATCTCCTTTGGAACTTAATGGGAATTGTTTCATTGTTTGGTACCATATTCATTCTCAGTATCAATACTACTTCACCAACTTTGTTTCCTATAAGAGTCAAACATTTAATCACATGGTTTCCCAACCTTCTTATCTGCAATCTTGTCCCATTACCTGGTACACCTTCTTTCAATGTCAACTTATGTGGTGGTAGTCCAAAACATTTTATTCTATTTAATATCTCAGGTGAAAAAGCATCCAATTTAGATTCCATGTTACCTTCCTCTATGCAAATTGAATCAGAGTTTAAATAAATTTTTTCCTCCCTAGGAAATCTAGACATAATGTAGTTAGTAATATGAGCAACAATTTCCAAGGTAAGTGCAAGGATAGTCCTTTCCTTGAAGTAAACAAAATTATTTAAATATTCCAATATGTTTGGATAAACTAAATCTATCAACTCATCGAAAGTAGTATTTGAATTCTTAATCAAAATATCACCTGGGATTTCAACTTCTGATTCTCTTTCTATTGAGTCTCCAGCAACTCCATCTCCTATATGCAGCAATTATTCACTGAAAATTTTCAACTTAGAATTCTCTGTACCAATAACACCCAATGCCAGTCTCATGTTTTTAAAAATCTTAGGAACATTACAAAAAGGCCACAAATATGAAGAGTTTATGGATGCCTATACAATCTCTTGTCTTGAACCCTTAGGAATTATTAGGAGAATTTGCCTTAAACCTCCACCCAATACAACAACTTTTCTTGCAAATGGTAAAATAGGATTATAGCCTTCAGAAAGTCTTAGGACATCTTTCAAGCATTTGTCTAATGCTTCAAAACAAAATTTGCTTAGCATCTGTGCTTTATCCCATATAATCAATTTAGCTTTGGCCAATAATCTTGCATAAGGACTCCCTGCTTTATGTTACATATTGAATCCTTATTTGTGTTCAGTAGAATCTTAAACCTAGAATGAGTAGTTCTTCCATTTGGTAGCAGTAATGAAGCAATTCCATTAGAAGCCACATTTAGAACAATATCACCTTTTGACCTTATTGATGCAGACAAGCTTTTCCATAAAAAAGTCTTTCATGTGCCGCCATATCCATATAAGAAAAAGAAGCCACCTTTATTACGACCGATTGGTTTCATGATTTCACCATACACCTTTCTTTGCTCATCTATAATGCTATTCAAGTATTCAACCAATTGATTGGATAAAATATGAGTATCAAGGTTCAACTCTTCCATAATTAACCTATCTTGCATAGTAGATATAATTTCTTTTGAAGGTAAACGCATGTTTGAATATTTTTTCAATCTTCCATTTCATTGAAGCATTTCCTCAATATTGCCAAGAGTGATATTTCTTATTTGATCATTAGTTAGAACCAAATTTGTAAATGAAATATATATGGAGGATTAAATTACTAAGGTACACTATATTTGTATTAATGATAGTATAACGAATACAATGATGACAATATTGAAAAGTATAAAATGATTACCTTCACAATAATGCTGCCTTCTTTGTCTATACACCACATCACCAGAAAAATGTTTCCAATGTAACATCCCCATATAATGTAATAGGGAATAATAAAAACAAATTTTTGTTATTCCCAACCTTGCCCCTGAACTTTTTAGAAAATGACATTTAGGTCCCTATATCAATAGAATTAGCAGAATAAGGTTTTAAACGAAGCAGAATCACATAGCAAAAAACGTAGAAACCTAAACCTTGGCCGATTGAGCCACGGAGGTATCCATATGTGAAATGACATGGGATGCCCCTAGACTTACCCATAATTACGAAAATACCATTAGCCATGAAAAACAGAAAACAGAAGGCCCTAAAATTTGCAAAACGTTTAATGTACACTATTAATCGATTTACTCAATTTTATTGAGTTTGTAGAGTTAATTAAAAAGTTAATTAGAGGTTAACTAGAAGTTGATTAGAGGTTAAATTAGAGACATTAGGACTAAGATAGTAACTTATAAAAACCTCACAAAGTTCTTCAAAACCGTTTTACCGATTTAAAGGAAATCAATAAGATTTCGGTGTTTTAAACTATCGGAACCGGATAAGTAGAAATTATGCCATGAGTGCCCTAGGATCAATGGCTAAGATTTAGCCAAATAAACCACCCAAGTGGCACCTAGGGCAGCCCTTGATGGTGGAAGCCAAACCAAAATGAAGAGCTTAATGGAGTCCACCAATCACATGCCTTCACCTTCCAAATATCTCTACCTTTCCCTTCCTTCTCTTCTTATCATTTTCGGCCTCCCCACTAGCAGCCTCATTTCCTCACCCTTCTTCATCTTCTTCCACTTCCTCTCATCCCCAAGCTCAAGCCCCAACCATCAACATCACTCCAAGATCAAGTTCCATCAAGATTTTACACCACCAAGGTAGGAATTCCAACTTCTTTTCTTGTTTTCTTTGAATTGGGCTGATTGGGACTCCACTTTCTTCCCAATTTCTTGCAAGATTCTGATGCTATCTTGAGTGATGATGATGAATTAAGATTGGTTTAAGGTGTATATGTGAGTTTGAATTGAAGATTGGGTGGATTGATTAGAGAAAAACATGAATCCAAGAAGAGTTCAAGAAGCTGTTAGGATTTTCTCCTCGACGGTCCGTACGGCGGAGTGTACGGCTCTGCCTACCGCTGTTTAAATTGGATGAAACCATTTTTAAATGAAACTAGACATCTAGGGCTTTCCATACATATATCATATAAGGCCATTGGATTGGTATAGAATTAGTTATGAATTTTTGAAGTTAGACCTAGAAATCTGGGTTCTCACCCGGGCAGCATGGGTTGAGAAGGGTGTAACTCACCCTATACAATCTCAAATTGAGTGCAATCAAATTTTTTTGAAAGCTAACACATGAGAGAACATCCCATAAAAATTTCAGAATTTAATTCGTTGTCATTTGTTCCCAGTACATCAATGAAGTTGGCATAGGTTTAAACTGGCCTAGAACAGGATAGCTCAGTAGGGTAATGTTTCGAGACTTATAACTCAAAATCTACGTAGGTAAATGAGATGAAACTTAACTCATTTTAAAGCTTGTTGTGTTATCTTTATTTTGATATAAAATTTACATGATTGCATCTAGTTTTCGATTTTTAGTGAATTTTCTTCTATAGGAACCGAATTCTGGCTAAGAACAGGACATGCTAAGATAAAATGTTTATATCTTGAGTTATACAACTCAAAATGAGATGGGACCAAAGGGATTAGAAACTAGGCATATAACGCTGTAACATATCCAAAAATGAGATTTAAATGAGTTGAATTGAATAAAAATTGAGGCATGTCAAATTCGGGCAGAACAGGAAGGAACAAACTGAAACCTTATTGATGCTTGATTTGGAATTGTTGAATGATGCTATGAATGTATATATGTAATTGCTGGTCTATTCTAAAATTACAAGTTGTACAAATGTACTGTTTGTCTGGCACTATTCATGGGGAAGCGGACTCGATCCGTTATGCTGCCAAATTTCCAGCAAAAGTTAGTGATAGTTCTAAAGGTTGTTGTGACGTGTATGAATACTAAGCAAGTATTATTGTGTGAGATTAAGGTATGAAGCCTATGTATTTATGATTTTATGATAAAAGATAGGATGATGAGTCCATATTCCGAAGGAATGTGACATGGCAATCACGCTCTTATAGGGTATGACATGGCGATCATACTCTGGGATATGGCATGATAAGCACATCCTAAGGAGTGTGACATGGCGATCACACCCCGATGGGGTATGACATGGCGATCATACTCTGGAATATAGCATGAAGATCCCATATTCCTAAGGAACGTGACATGGTGATCACGCTCTGATGGGGTATGACATGGCGATCATACTCTGGAATGTGGTATGATGCTGCACTTAAGGACGGCGATACATAACACTCAAGTGTAGACAGATGCAAGCACCCTAGGGACGGCGATACGTAACGCCTAGGTGTGTTGAATGAAAGAAAAGTAAATTTTATATGATTGCATAAATTCAAAGGCATGTGTAGAGATTATGTTTCCAGTACAATAATGCTATCATATTTTAATATGATACAGTTATTATTATTATTCATAGAATAATTCATGGATTGAATTTCTATGGACTCTCCCGAATGCCAAGTGTATGAGTAAAATAAACTTTGCTTCGGATAATATATTTTCGAACTATAAAATTAAACAGTTTATATAGCATGTTCACCTTTTTCATAATAAACCGAAGCAAACTGGAGATGACAACGATGACATTATGTATGGTAATTAGATAATCCTACTGAGAATTTATAATTCTCACTCCTATTTCCGTGTTATCTCAAGATAGTTCGAGAAGTTGCAAAGACGGCTGAAGTTGCTATCAGTTAAGGTCCGCTCAGATAACCGTAACAACTCCTAAGTGTGGTACTATGACTTAAGCAAAGTACTGTATGAAGGAGGACGTTACATCCAACACTTTTCCCAAACCAACTCAAGCTTGCTCATATTGTTTAATATTAATAATATCACAAGTAATTTTCTAAGGTCGTTAGTAGAAGCCCATGAGCTTGCTTCAATGTCAGCATCAATGAATTCTTTATCATCTTGTAGCACACCCAAAGCATAACATGCATCCTTAAAAGTTGCATGACCAATATGATCAACAGTTCTTATGTAACACCCCTACCAAATATAATACTATACTTAAGTCATAATATTATACTAGGTAGTCTGTCATGTAATGCTAATCTTAACCTAACTTTTCTTTTGGATTATTAATTTAGTGGCATTTATTTTTAACTGAATGTGGATGATTGGTTCTGTTTCATATACGTGATATGTACCACATGGATGCATCACAATATAAAAAAGAAAGTAAAGGATACAGACAGAAATAAGACCTATCATAATGCATCGCATATATATATATATATATATATATATATATATATATATATATATATATATATATATATATATATATATATATATGTAAATATCCTCTCATGCATTCATATAAATAAACACTGAGGGCCCGTTTGGCACAGCTGATAGTATAAGACCTGATAGGATAAGGGCTGATAGTACAAGGGCTGATTGTATAAGGCTTGATAAAAATTTAATACTGTGCAGTGTTTAATGTGTCATTGTATAAGATATTGTATTATATACAATATAATCAAAAAAAGAGATTATAATAAATATAATTTTTGAATATTAAATTTAAAATTTAAAAATTAATATAATTGTTTAAATATTTATTATAACTATTTTAGTTATTTTTTATTATATATAAATATAATTTTATATTAAAAATTATTTATTTATTTTTAATAGTTTTTCATAATATAAAAAGTATGAGTGAGTGTGAGAGAGAGAAATAGAGAGAGAGTTTTTATAAATTAAAATTCAAGCAAACCTAATATCATATTATTATATTTGGTTGTATTTTTTATTATATATAATTAAATTTATATTAAATATTACTTATATATTTTATTAATAAATTTTTATTTTTATATTTTTATATTAGTTTGAATAGTTATCTTATAATTATTATTTTTTAAAAAAATAAATTTTTTATTAAATAATAATATTTTTTGTTTATATGATTTTTATTTTTTATTATTTATTTAATAATTATTTTTCTTTTAATAAAATATATTAAAAAATTAAAAAAAGTAAAAGAACCCTTATACATCAACAGCTAATCAGGCATAATACGACCTCTCTATGTTGGATTAAGCTATCCATCATTTTGACATATAAGAGAGGTTTGATGGATAAGCTTATACAATACGTTGACTGTACCAAACAATGGATAAGGTCATAACATATTGTATTATCTTATCCTATCATGCCTAATACAGCATGCCAAACACACACTGAGTACAATAAGCAAGATCGTCAAACAAAAGAATCCAATCCATATCTGTGAAACACAACTCTATATGGGTCCGTATAAGGACATTTAGCTTGTATGAATACATGAAAAAACAAAAGAAACTACGCTTGTGGCCCGAGATCATAAGAAGACACCAAAAGATGGCCATTCTATACAATACTGCTGGCTCCAGCGTGTAACATCCACCAAAATTCTTTTATCGTTTTTCGATCAATTGTTCGGTTTTATCGAATAATTGAGATTAATTAAAATTCGGTTAAATAGTTATTTAGGATCAATTGATTGGCAAATAATTAAGTTTAGATATGAGGGAATTAAGTTAGAAGTATAGGAGATTTCATAAAATTTTATTGAAAACTGATTTACCGATTTAAAGGAAATCGGTAAGATTACGGTATTTTAAACCGGCGGAACCGAACCAATAGAATTCCAGTTCTTTAACCCTACTTTAAGTGGTTGAGAACTCAGCCACTTAACACCTAATGTGGTGCCACTTTGGCCACAATCCATGGATAGGCTTGGCTGAATTTAAGCCATACAAGATTCAACCAATCAAATGCCAAGGAAGCCAACTACTTCTACTCCTTTAATCAGATTTTTCCTCCCCTTTTTCACTCATTCAGACTGCGCTGCCTTCTCCCCTCCTTTCAGCTCTCTTCTTCTCTTCTTCACTCACATAACTCCGTCAAACTCTCAAGTTCAACCAGGTTTTGCTCATCCAAGCCCCAAAAACTAAGCCAAATCACATATAACAAAGGTAGAGGTTTAATTCTTGCATTAATTTTGTGATCTTGGCTGGTTGAGGGTGGATTATTTCCACAATCTTTGATGTATTGATTGAATGATTGTGATGATATATGGCTGCTTATTGGCTGTTTGTTTGGTTAAAATCGAATTGGAAGCAAGAAAGAATGAAAATAGGAAAAGCTGAAGGGCTGGAGAACCAAAAACCCTCAGCAGTCCGTACAGTGGAGTGTACGGGTCCGCCTACCACCGATTAAATTCGATGAAACCATTTTTATATGAAACTAGACATCTAAGGCTTTCCATACATATATCACATAAGGCCATTGGATTATTATTGAGAGAGATACGAAATTTTGAATTTCGACCTAGGTTTCTGACTTTGATTCTGGGCAGACTGGGTTCTTCAGGGTAGTTCTCACCCTATACTACTTGAAATTTAATGAAGCCAACCTTTTTAGAAAGCTTACACATATTAGAATTTCCCATCAAAATTTCAGAATTAGATACGATCCCGTTTGCTCCCAGTGAACCAAGAAAGTTGCCCTATGCCCAAACCAGGTCAGAACAGGGCAATTCAGGAAGGTCAGAACGGGGCTTCTAACTCGAGCCCTACTAAGTCAAATGGAATGGAACTTTTTGTAAATGAAACTTTGCCCTGTTAACTTTAATATGAGACCAATTTTGTATGATTTGAATCAGTTTTCGATTTTTAGTGGATTTTTACTTTTAGGTGTCTGATTTTGGCCAGCCACTGGGTAGGCCAGAATAAAACCTAAATATCTTGAGCTATAGTTATCTAAATTAGATGGGACTAAAGAGGTTAGAAAATAGACACATAAAACTTCAACATACCCAAATTTGATATCCAAATGAGTTAAATAGAAATTATGCCTTGATTTATAAAAATCGGGTTGACAGACCTTGTTGAGGCAGAAACTCTGCCTTAATGAGATTAATGTTATTATGAGTTCAATGTTAAAAAAATGTATGCAATGTTGTGACCTCTATGATAAATTGGTGTTCTGGTGTACTGACATTATTCATGGGGAAGCGGACACATTCCGTTATGCTGCCGAAATTTCAGTAGAATCTATGCATAAGTTATGATATACATGTTAATACAAGTGCATTTTCAAGAAAGCTATGAAGGTTATGATAAGAATTATGTTATTATGAAAGTTCCATGCTACTTGGGCCAGCCCTGGATAAAAAGTTAAGGGGAATAGATCAGTGGGAAGGTCGGGGAAAGCAAACCCGACATTTCTGTATAGGAACGAGCTCGATCCTGAAAAGCAGACTATTACTAAGGAGTCTAAAAGGGCCAAGAACTCCCAAGGGACCAAATGATGGAAAATGATGGAAAGTTATGGGAAAAGTTTATGAAGAAAGATTCAAGAATAAGTTTTACATGATTACATTAAATGCATGATTACCTTGAACAGTTATTACATGTCATTTATAGTTTGTCTGTTATGTTTATTTACTGCTGTATATGCATTTATTCTATTTATTATTCTGTGTATCATTATTAGTAATTTATTTTGTTTCTTATACTGTCTTAAGTAAAACTGGACCTTGCCTCGGACTAGACGTTTTCTTAAACTGATTAAATATGAATAGTTAGGGTTGATCTCATGTTTTTATAATTAAATAAAACCTGAGGCAACTGAGAATGAATGTGACGTCAGTTAAACGCCACACCCAAACCCTACTAAGAATTTCTTTAAATTTTCACCTCGCTTTGTATTTCCACATTATTCTCAGACGCTGGCGATGGATTCGAGAGCCACTCTGCCTATTGAGATTTCCGGACCTGCAGCTCCACGATGATCCAACAGTGGACTCGCTGTACATAGCCGGCTCCTGCTATTTCCGTCTCTATTTTTAGCAATAGGAACTTTGTTGTTCCTTTATTTTACTCTGCTTTTGAAACATATATATAAACTGAAGCGTTGGCTTCCGACCTATATATGCATGTATACAGTTAATGATATACTACTTCTTCTTATCTCTTCTGTTGTGATTTATTAAACTTTATTACGTTCGTTATATACAGCGCTCCGTTTCTTTCACTACAAAAAGAAAAAGAAAATGATAAATGAAATGCAAGCAGAGTATTGACACGGTGACACATTCTACTTAATTTCATGCTATGACTTAAGCATAACATTAAATGGATTCCGAAGAAAGGAATCCATTCGGCATGCTAGGGTTGGAGGGTGCATAGTCGTTGTCAGGGGCTGATGATGAGGAATAAGAGGAATCCATCATCTCTAACGGATCGCTCTTGGAGGACATTGTTTGTACAAGGTGAGGTGGTATTGTAGGTGGTTGAGCCTGGTGCAGGGGTACAGGGTCTGGATGAGCTATGTATAGAGGAACTCCCAAGAAAGGAGCAACAAGATCAAAAAGAGAGCTAAACACGGGTATCATAAATGCACACTGAAAAAATATATACAAGCAGACTCGGGAAGTAGCAGTCAGGTATAGAGAATCTAAAACAAGATCATAGTGTCAGTGCCACTCTAGCACCTCAGCGAAGAAAGTTATGGCTGCCATCGCTGTCATCTGAGAATGACATGGACAAATAATAGGATGAGAATTTAGAAAATTCCCAGTAGGATTCCCTAACTACCATACACTAACATTGCATTCATTCTCAGTTACTCCAGGTTAGTTTAATTATGGACAAAAAATGTGATCAGCAAGGTAAATATCTCAATTTATAAGTATTAAAAGAAGTGAACCGAAGCAAGGATCCATTTTACTTAAGGAATTAATAAACAGAAAGAGAACACATGATAAACAAAGTAAATATCATAGGGAATAACTTGCAATTTCAACCCAAACTACAATTAATTACACAATATGCATAAGTGGATGCATAATAGAAATTTCAATGTAGATGCATTTGACTCCTCATCTTTATGGACTTGTATTTCATACATTTCCACCCTTGGTCTCCTGGAAGTTCTAGGCCATATAAATCCTGGGTAATAGTCTACTTCTCAGGATCGAGATCTTTCCTATATAGGATAGCCGAGTTTACTTTTCCCAACTCTTCCACTAATCTATTCCCCTTAATTCAATTTCGGGGCTAGCTCAAGTGATATGGAATCCTTATGTTTTTCATAACTCATGTATTCATGGATAATCAAACTTGAAAGATTTAAACCCCTAATACATCATTCATATGTAATTTGCTGAAAATTTGGCGACATAACGGCTTAAAATAGGCTTCACCATGAATAGTGCACATGTAACTAGCCAACTAGTCAAAATACCAGGATCAACATAGTATCATATTAACATTTCAGTAGCCAAATAGAGAATTATACCATCAGGATTTCAATCCATTAGGCATTCATGTCGTAAGAGTGTTTAAGAACTTAAACCTCCATTTACACTTCAACCTTCTAAATTTGCCCTATTTTAAAACTTGTGCCATAAATTCTTCTTAACTCAATTAAATCTAAAATTTTAGTATGTTGTAACATTGTTTGTCTATTTTTAGTTCTCTTTAGTCCCATTAAGTTTTGATAAATATATATTGAGTTATTAAGATTTTCTCAGGCTGCCCTAATATTGGGCAGCATTAGGCACCTAAATATGAAAATTCACCAAAATTCCAATTCTTATCAAATCTATCCAAAATTTATATCTACTAAACCATCTTTCATTCCCAAAGTTACATATTGAATGGGTGAGTAAAGCCTAAGATATAGGCCTTCAAACCAGGCTAAAGAGAATTGCACTATTTCACCCATACAAAGTTTTACGTCAAGTTTGAGGAATTACTGGGGGCAACTCAACTGGAATTTCAATGTGAAATTTTGATGGAATGGCTGGAATTTCAATGTGAATTTTGATGGAATGATACCCTATATGTTAGCTTCCTAAAAAAATTTGTTGCACTCAATTGAAAGTGTATAGGGTGAGTTATACTTTTCTAAACCTATATTGGTTAGAACACTAGATAGAATTCATAGGGTAATTTTAAAAATTCATAACTCTCCCATTTCTGATCCAATACTCTCATAATTTATATGGTTGGAAAGCTTTGAATGTCTAGTTTTATTAAAAATAGTTTTGTTAAATTCTAACCTCTATAGGTCAAGCCTTACTACATGCAGTATAGATACATCCTAGGGTTTTGATTTCTAACTATTCTGTTTGAGTCCTTTTTTAGCTTTTGTGATAAATGTTGCAACCCAACCAAGAATTCCCATGACCAATCAATTGAAACAAGTAACAAAATCATCATATAGCATCATAATAAGAGGATATACAAAAACTCTAATTAGCCATACAACTCTAATTATCAAGTAAAACTTAAGAATCCTACATAAGTTCCAAGTTTGAGTTAATCAAAAGCTAGTCTTGGGTGTAGATAATTTGTGTAGGATGAAGAAGTGAGAATGAAGAGGTGAGATGAAGAAAAATGAAGGATAAAGGTCAATTCTTTAAGGCTGAAATACAGAAGGAGAAGATGGGAATTGTTGGTCCTTGAGTCATAAAGTAGAAAGAAGGCTATTAGTGGTGTGTGTCTTAAGTTAATTGTTGTTTAGCTTCCCTTTTGTGGCTATTGGGGGCACCACTTTTATGGGTGAGTGGCTGAATTCTAGACACTCAAATTAGAGTTGTAATAACATAAAACTCTATTGACTTAGTTCTAGTAGTATACAACACGGAATTTAAACCAATTTTTCTTAAATAAGCAAGGTAATGCTAATGATCTCTCTAAATTTTCTACATAAAAATTCCAAATTGCTCTAACCCTAACCTCTCTAATTCAACCCTAATCACTCTTATTTCTCTTATGCAATCAAATAAATTAGTTAGTAGTGCAAATCAGATGCATCACGCTTCAGGATGTTACATCTTATATCTTCAAAACTCGTACAACCCTTTTGAATATTCAATAACAATCTAAGATAGTAATTTTCTCCATTTCCTAATGGTACATGACTAATTCTACCAATAGCGTAGCCTTGTTTCCTAGGCATCCACTTTTAACATTCATCCTTCTAGATAAATTTTGTAAGGAACTTAGTATCTATTAGACCTCTTGTATCCGGATACATCCTGTTCATTTCCATCCATCGCAATAACATAGTTTTTTTGTATTGTACCATGTTCAACACATTAGGAATACTTTCATGATCTCTAAAGACTATTGGTTGTTCATCAAGCAAATGGAATGGTAGTATAATAACTGCAAGTTCCTTAAATTGAATATCAAATCCAAATAATCTCTAGGAAGATTCATAGCCTGAAATATACCTACAATCATAATAATTACTTATTTCATTCACCCTTCTATTCGATGAGTTTGATTTATCACCTTGAAAAAAAGTTGCAATGTCCCTTTTGCACATATTTAAAAGGATATTTTATAGTTGTAGCTTGGCAAGTATATTCCACATTAATATGGCACCTATATTTCAATAGAAGTGTTGGATTGTGCGGGACAATATACATGTTGTCTAAAACACAATTTCTTTTATTTATTACCATTTCATCATCCTTTCTTCTGTATTTAGGGAAACCAACCTCATCAATAATAGTGAAGGACCTGAAACCCTTGGGATAGTATTTTGAGCACCTTCCATTAACCATGCAATAACTGTTCTTGTTCTAATGACCACATGGACCATGAACCGTGAATTTCTCAACAGCTTTATATAACTTGGGACTTCACTTTTTTTTTGGAATTGCTACATGAATGAACTTGTCTATATCATCAAGTGTTCGAGGCTTGCATTCTGGTTGAATGAACAAAAGAATTTGTGCATGCGGCAGTCCTCTTTTCTTGAATTCAATAGTACAAACATCTACAAAATTAAAACCATTAGTGCTTAACCAACAAAGTAGTAACTTTCATCTGTTTATTCTTCTGAAACATGTCCCTCATTTAAGTCCTTTATTAACTGATTAATCTTCATTTTAAATATCCTATATAAAATATCAGGCCAATCTTCAACATTTAACCCCCTTTTCATAACAAATCTTTTGATTTCTTTCCATTCTAGGTTGCAAGTCATAGTGATAAAGTAACCTGGATATCAACAACACTTGCATATGGCAAATACATCTTTGCAATTATTGAACATGTATCTTGGCCCTCCAGTGAAAGTACTGGGCAAAATTATCCTTTGTCTAGTTGCTGTGGCATAAGTTTCTCCTCTGACCAAATAATCATGTAAACCTTTGTATTGTGGACTCTTAATTTTGGCTGATTTTGTCTAAAATATCTCAACCTCTTAGATTTAGTAATGTCCGAAAAATCTGATCGTTTTTAACCAAGTTGTTTGATTTTTATCGAATAATTGAAACTAATTAGAATTAGATTAAGTATTTATTTAAGGGCAATTAAGTATCATTTAGAGAAATTAGGTTTGAGGGAATTAGATTAGAAGCATAAAAGGCTTCATAGAATTTTTCCAAAACCGTTTTGCCAATTTAAAGGAAATCGGTAAAATTTTGGTATTTTAAACTGTTAGAATCAAAACATTAGAATTTCATAACCAAAACCTAAATTAAAAGGCTAAAAATTCAGCCACCTTACCTCAAGATGTGGAGCCACTTGTTACAAGAGTGGGTGGAGAGACTTGGCTCTCTAAACACCACAAACCCATCCATCAATCATCACTCAATACTTCCTCCAAAAGAACTTAAAAATTTCCTTCTCACTCCCTTGATATTTTTGGCCTTATTAAGATAGCAGACCCACCTCTTCATTTTCTTTCCTCTCATCTCATCTTCACTCCATCTTCATCATACCTTCAAGCTCCAACAAGCTCCAACAAATTTCTTCAACCAAAGACCTAAATCCAATAAGTTCCACACCTAGAAAAGGTAGGATTTCCAATTCTGTTCTTGTTTTGTTGGATTGTAGCTGTATGGGATTTCATCTTTCTTCATTTCTTTGATGCTATATTTGGTGTAGATGATGGTTTATGGCTGGTTTAACTTGGTTCTTTGAGTTAGAATTGAAGTTGGAAGGAAAGAACTAGGAAATTGGAATGAGCATAATGTTATTTCGGGTGAAACCTTACCACGTCCATATGTTCGTCTTGTGTGGACCAAAATATAGCCATCAAAACTTGATGAACCTATTTTTATGTGAAACTAGACATTTAGGGCTTTCCAACCATATAAAATATAAGGCCATTGGATTAGTATTGAGTGAGTAATTAATTTTTAAAGTTTATCTAAAAATTTTGTGCTCTCTACTAAATAGTATGAGTTGTGAAGGGTGTAACTCACCTTACATAACTTTAAATTGAGTGCAACAATATTGTTAGAAATCTCACACATAGGCTACATCCCATAAAAATTTTTGAGTTAGATTTGGTCTCAATTGCTCCCAGTAATTCAGTGAAATCGCCCTAAGTCCAACATGGGCTAGAATAGGGTAACCTAGAATTGTCAACTTCAAGAGTTTATAACTCAAGCTATACTTATGAAAATAAGATGAAACTTGCTGCAAATAAAATCTTGTCTTGTTAGCTTTAAATTGGTATAAGTTTAGCATGATTTCACCTAGATTCCTATTTTTGGTGAATTTTTACTTCAAAAGGTGCATTTTGGGTAGTTATAGGGCAGACTGAGATAAATTTCAAATAACTTGAGCTACACAAATCAAAATGAGATGGGACTAAAAGGGTTCAAAACTAGACAAATAACACTCTAACATATCCAAAATTTAGGTGTAAATGAATTGAATAGAAATTATGGTGGAATTTGCAAAATTGGGCAGAATTGAGTAGAGGTAGCAGAAAACCCAATTTATGTTTGCATGTCATATTATTGTTATCATTGCTACAAACTTGATGCTCTATTTTGGTTTTATTGCTCGATTGATCTTTCTGGTAGCCTGGCACTATTCATGGGGAAGCAGATTGATCTGTTATGCTACCGAAATTCTGGCAGAGATTTCACACACTAAGCAAAATATTTATATGTGCATGCGATATTCAAGGTAAATGAGTTATACATGTAATTCATGAGGATTATAAATGGTGGCTAGCCCCTGAATAAAGTTAAGGGGAATAGATCAGTGGAAAAGTCAGGAAAAGTAAATATAGCGATCTTGTATAGGAACGAGCTCGGTCCTGAGAAGCAGACTATTACCCAGGAGTGTATGGCCAAAAACTCCCAGGGGACCAAGTGTGGAAAAATATAATTCACATGAGTTAAAAGATCCCTAAAGCTAAGTGCATTCTCATTTTTGCATATATATGCTCTATTTGCTCAATCCTAAGCTAATTGCATGATTATATGCATATATTCCTTGTGTTTGTATTACTGTTTGCATTATGGTTATTGCTCTAACTATGTTAGCATACATATCTAGTTATGCTTCCTATTACACTATTTTAAATTAAGTATGGTTTCAGATTATGTTTTCCATAGCATTAATTAAATTGAATATTATAGTTATGTTATATCATTTTAAATTAAGTAAAACCGAAACAATTGGGACTGATAACGATGTCAATTTTGCGCAGAATTGGATTTCCTACTGAGAATTTCTTTAAATTCTCATCCTATTGTATATTATCGTGTCATTCTCAGATCATGAAGAATGCGACGACACTAGCTAATCATTCAAAACTCAATTTATACCTAATAATCCAGTTATGGACATTCACATAAAATCATTATGACATCAAATACATACATATAGATGAATTTTCCAATAGCCACCAGTTCACAAGAAAATCAAATGAGGAGGTTGAATCCTACCTCACTAAGTGAAATAGCTAGCTAGTTTTGAGTTTCTTGATGGAAGGGGTGCTTGGAGCTTGAAGATGGGATAGAGATAAGATGAAATGGAAGAAAGATAGGAGGAAAGCCAGCAGAAGAGGTAGCCCAAATAAGGGATATAGAAGGCTAAAATGAAAATTTTATAAAGCTTAGGTAGTTGGAAGCTAGCTATGTGATTGGTTATTGCATATGTGGTGTTTATTTGAACAAATTTCCCCCATCCTTGCGGCTATTGTGGCACCAATTAGGGGGAAAGGTGGCTGAGTTATTGGCCACCAATTCTAGGGTTACCAATGTGTATTTCTATTGATTCGGTTTCAGCAATTTAAAAATACCGAATCCTTACCAATTTCCTTCAAATCGGCAAAACATCACTACCTAACTTTATAAGATTTTCTATATATCTATTCTAATTTTAACAAACATCTAATTGACTACAAATAAATCTCTAATTAACCTCTGATTAACCATGCTTATATAATAGAATTGAATAAATTGATTAATAACGCAAATTGGACGTTTTAAAAATTTTCAGATGTTACATAGCAAGACGAATTTGGAAACCTCTGGAATACTTGGAAGGATGAATAGTCACTTACAATGATCAAAGCAATTGATAACAAGGTTAGAATAAATTAGACACACATCATCAAATATAGAAAATCATTGAAGCAGTTCCATTAATTGTACTTTTAACTAATTTTCAATATTTGATTAAACAGCTTGATCATCTCAAAGTTTATTCTTTTGGAGGGGAGCTATGGTAGTATCAGATAAAACTCAATTTTGGAAGATGATAAAGAAGGAATTGTTATTTTAAAGAAATGAACAGTAAATCAATATACTTATCCAAATGTCTTTTATGCACAATATGGTTTTTAACAAAACTGTTATGACCATTTAATGCACAAAGATTAATAAGAAAAATTATAAATCCATTACAAAAATATTTTGTAAATCTTCTTGCCCCACCCAAAAAAAAAAAAAAACATTATTTGTGCTTCAAACATAAGAGTCTCGAAGATGCATAGTTACATGATAGTTGTGATGTTCGTAACATCAAGTAACTACTGTTATTTAAGACTACAATATCTTATCAACAAAGAAATAAAAGTTACTGTTGGATGATAATAATTATAAATTATTTTTTTGGTTATTGTAGGAATTTTCAGGCAAAACAAGATATATGCATTCTTTAGGTTTTATATTGGATCGTTTGTTATATTATTTGTTTATAAAGCTGATATTATCCATTTCTAAATCCAAAAGTATAATTTAATTTATTGTTTTTCAAGATTCAGGAATTTATTAATGATGCGATATATAAGACATTGAGAAGAATTCTTATAAGATAAAAAATAAATACATAAGTTATCATTAGAAAGATTCTTATAACTAAAACAAGAAAACAAATGCTAATAATTAACTCTTTTTTTTAAAATCATATGTAGAAAAATGAAGAATACACTAGATATTCAGTCATATTTTGGCCTCCCTATTAAAGACAAATAATAAGATATATGATTCGATAATATCTGTATTTTATAAATTTATAAATGGAATTTGTAAATATTTATTCATATTTATACTTTATAAATTTTAAATATTGTTGTTAAATTAATATTTATATTTACTTTATTAATTTATAATATTGATGTTTATAAATTTTTGTAATATATTAATTTACATGCATAAATTTAATTATATTATTACTCAAAATAAAAAGGTGGCTTAACATGCAGAGAAATGTTATTTTGACCACATTTTTGGGGACACATACGGTGTCACCGTATACCATAGTGGGAAGAAGACAAAAATCATATAGAAACTCAGGGTATCTAAACAGTGAAGTACAAGTTTTAAATTTTAAAAAAAGAAAAGCAAAACCCAAAGCCCCACATCAGCTCCCTCCTTGCCCCTACTCTCACTCTGAACTGAAGTCCCTCACTCTGAAACTCTCACACTCAATCCCATCTTCTTTTCTTCTCTTACTTGTATTGACGAATTTGAAATGCTTCATTTTTCTTTCACCTGAAATGCATCATTTCTCTCACTCAGAAACTCTTCACATTCCTTTCCGGACTCTAAAACGCATCATCAAACGGCTTGATCCTTTCCTTTTCTTTTCTCCTCCACACAAAAGCCCAAAGCACAATGGATCCACCGCCACCACTGCCGCCTACCACATCATCCTCCTCCAGTGATAAGAGTGTGCACGATTTTTTGCTTCTTGTACAGCTGAGTTTGTGATTTTGGACACAAGTTCGTCTTTTGGCTCGACTTCGTCTTCCGCTTCGTTGACCAATTTATTTGTTTGTTTATTTCTTATTACTATCATTATTATTTTAGGAATGGCCACATGATACATACCAACCATGGGCTCATGGTTCTGGCTATGTCCTCTTCCGAGACATAGCAAAATTCATTGTCCATGGTGGCCACCAGGAAAGAAAACTCCAGGTAAGAAGTTCTTCTTTGCTATTATAGGATGGAAAATGAAAAAACTTATATGCTTATTGTAGAATCTCTTGGTTAATCAAAGGATATGCTTCGCAAAGTTTTTTCGTATTAGAAGTGTTAAATAGCTGCCACGTTCTTAGTTTGGTTATGGGGATTGGGAATAAAACCTTACTCATGCATCAAAATTTTGCCAGGGACTCACTTCTGTAAAATCAAATGGAGTTTAAAATTGACTTAAACAAGTATTATCTTAAACTAAATACAGGTGTATTTTTGAAAATTTTAATTGCCATCATTGCATTATTTTGGGTTTTGTTCAAGAATTTATATTCTTCCATTACTTCACTATATATGTCCTTATCAAATGCAAAATAAATCTGTATAGTTTTCTCTTTTAATCTCATTTAATGTAAGAGTGCTTTTATCTAACTGCCTAATTTTTTTTATTCTTAGCTCTTTAAACCAGAAGATGTTGCAATGGGCATATGGATTGAATAGTTCAAGAATGGTTGTAAAGAAGTGCATTATGTAAATGACGAGAGGTTTTACAATGTTGGATGTGAAACAAATTATGTACTTGCCCATTATCAAAGCCCACGGATGGTGCTATGCCTTTGGGAGAAACTGCAGAAAGAACATCAGCCAGCATGCTGTGAGTGGATTGATAAAATTTTAATCTAATTCTTAATATGACAAATGATAAACAAATACTATAATTAGAATTAGGTGTCAGAATTACCTGGAACACTAGAAACTAATGAGTCCATAATTGAGTGCTTCCTTTTGTCTATCAAAGAAAACCAAGCTATAGAGAGAATACAGAGAGAGAGCTCCTCCTATCACCTCTTTAGTTTCAAAACTATACTATCCCAATGGGGCAACAACACTCTAATGAGGTTAGGAGCAGGGGCCTCTCTGGTTAATAACGAAATGGGCCAAACTTACCCATTATGGTTAAGCCCAATAATAATAACCACGACCATATCCATTAATCAAATAAAGTTGTCACAAATAAGCCAAATAACAATAAGTAATTTGAAAAATGGGCTAAACAGCATGGTTCAATATTTGGCATTCAACTAATCTGGAATCAAATTAATATTATAACAAAAATGATTTATGCCAATCCACATACACATAAAATATCCAACATTCTCCCACTTGGACAGCATAAATCAAAACATCATATTATTCCAAATTAATCAACAATATGTGGCCACAATGAGATGCCAAAATAAGCCAATATTTACCATGAAAGAGGTCCAAAATGGAACTATAAGCATCTTGACAATGCAGAAAATCTTACTCGAAGGAATAATGATATCATACATTGCAAGATACCTATATCCTGTGACCCGACAACAAAATGGAATATGGATAAATGGGAAAGCACAACAAAACGGCATGCCAAAGTGTGAACAAAGTGCAATTTCCCAACAAAATGGCTCAAGCATCCGCCCAAAATGCTATATAAGTTACAATAAATCTTATCACACACAAAATTGAGACTAGGTCCAAAATGTCTCCACAATATGCCATCACAATATATACATGCACAGTAATAATTATAATAATTAAACTGCACAAAACAACTTTGATATGGCAATAATAATAGCAACAAATAACCATTGTTTGAATAATGTCTCAAATATTATTCAATGTCTCAAAATATTACAAATAAGAGGTCATAAAAATATAAAACAAACTCCCACTAATCTAAAACATCAAAAGACCTCACTACACCCATACGAGTTACATGATTAACAAACGTTTTAATAGTTATGCCTTTTGTTAAGGGATCGGCAACCATAAGCTCAGTAGGGATATGCTCGACACGAGTTTTAAACTCTTAGATCTTCTCTCTCACAAACATAAACTTTGTCTCAAAGTGCTTTGTTCGCTTCAAACTTTTATTATTAAGAGAGAAGCTCACCACAGCAGAGTTGTCACAATATATAGTCAGAGGCCTAGAGATACTCTCCACAAGATCAAACTCAATAATAAAGTTTTTTAACCACATCGCTTGACGCGTAGCCTCATAACAAGCTATATACTATGCTTCCATGGTTGATGTAGCAGTAAGAGTCTATTTAACACTTTTCCAAGAGATAGCTCCTCCAACTAACATGAATATATAACCTGATGTGGACTTATGATCATCTGGACAACCACCATAATCAGAATCACAATAACCTGTCACCTCAAGATGATCTGACCTCTTGTATGTAATCATATAAGCTTTGGTACCTTTCAGATACCTCAAAACACGTTTTGCAGCCTGCCAATGTGCCACACCAGGTACAAACTTGAGTATACATAAGACCGCCAACAACAGAAGAATAAGGAATTTTCTTCATATCTGCCATTTCATTTTCAGTCTGAGGACACTAGGCATTAGAAAGTTTCTCACCCTTTTGAATGGGTGCAACACAGGGCTTACAAAATTGCATATTGAACCGGTTTAGGATTTTATCAATGTATCCTTGTTGAGACAAACCAAGGACATCTCGAGATCTATCACGGTGAATCTCAATGCCCAAAACAAAAGATACATCACCAAGATCCTTCATATCAAAATGAGTTGTAAGCATTTGTTTGGTCTCATTCAGAAAACCCACATCATTACCAATCAAAAGGATATCATCAACATAGAAAACAAGAATAACAAATTTTCTCCCACTATTTTGTAGATAAATGCACTGAACAACTGCATTTTCCTTAAAGCCAAGAGAGCCTACAATATGATCAAACTTCAAGTACCACTGTCTAGAAGCTTGCTTCAAGCCATAAATGGATCTTTTCAATTTGCAAACCATATGTTCCTTACCATTTTCAACGAAACCATCAGGCTGGTCCATATAGATATCCTCAAATAAATCACCATTCAAGAATGCTATCTTAACATCCATCTGATGAAGTTCTAGATCAAAATGAGCAACCAAAGCCATCACAATACGAAAAGAGTCTTTGGTAGAGACAGGAGAAAACGTCTCTTTATAGTCTATGCCTTCCCTCTGGTTGTACCCTTTAGCAACAAGTCTAGCTTTGTACCTCTCTATCTTTCCTCTAACATCACGTTTGGTCTTAAAGACCCATTTACAACCAAAAAGTTTGCAACCTTCGGGCAATTCCACCAAATTCCAAACATCACTCTTTCTCATAGAAGCCAATTCATCCTCCATAGCCACTAACCATTGTGAACTATGAGAATCAGAAATGGCTTCATGGAAAGTAATGGGATCAGGATCCTCAATAGAAGCATACTCATGTTCCTGCAAATAAACAATATAATCCCTGAATCTAGTAGATCCAGTAGATCTAGGAACACGATCAGATCTCCTTAATTAAGGCTCAACAATATCAGGATTCTGAACATGATGGTGAACATGTGGATCAATATCAGCATCAACAACGGGATCAATACCCTCATCATGAGTGATAACAGTTGGCATAGACTCGGGCAAAGAAGCAATTGGTATAGGAATAGTGACATGTTCTTCTCTGATGCTAACAACACGCGGCACCTGAGTTACAACATGTTCTGAATCATCTTCGAAATAGACAGCACGATCAGATTCAACAACTCTAGTGGTGTGTGTAGGACAATAAAATCTAGAACCCCTAGAGCCAACACAATATCCTACAAAGAAACTGCTAATTGTCTTAAGATCAAGCTTCTTCATTTCTGGATTATAGAGTCTGACTTTTGCTTTACAACCCCAGACATGAAAATGCTTCAGAGTAGGCCTTCTTCTTGTCATAAGTTCAAACGGAGTCCTTGGAACTGATTTACTGGGCACATGATTTAAAATATAAGCTGCTGTCTTCAAAGCTTCTCCCCATAAAAAATCAGGAAGAGTGGAATGGCTAAGCATGCACCTAACCATCTCCATGAGAGTACGATTTGGCCTTTCAGTGACACCGTTTTGTTGCGGAGTGCCAGGCATAGTATACTATGCCTCAATACCATAATCCTGTAAAAACTTTGCAAAGGGACCAGGATTCCTGCCATTTTCATCATACCTTCCATAAAATTCACCACCTCTATCAGACCTCACACACTTAACCTGTGTGCCATATTTCAACTCAGTGGCAGCTTTAAAAGTTTTAAAAGCATCTAAAGAGTCTGATTTCTCACGCAACAAATTAATCCAGCCAAATCTAGAGAAATCATCAATAAATGTAATAAAATATCTAAATCCTCCCAAAGCAATGGGAGTAATTGGCCCACAGATATCTGTATGAATCAACTGTAATATCCCTTCACTCTTAGCAACTCTTTTCTTCCTGACCCCAGCAGTGAGCTTCCCTTTCACACAATCAATACAAGTATCAAAATCTGAGAAGTCCACATTGTGAAGAACGTTTTCTTTGATCAATCTTTCCATTCTTTCTCGGGATATATGTCCTAACCTCATATGCCACAACATAGAAGAATTCTCAACAACTTTTTTATGCTTTTGCCCAACAACATTATTAACATTGGAATGTCATTGTTCAATAGAAAGAGGATCAAGATTCAACATATACATGCCATTTAACTTAACACCATGACCAACAATAGCAGATTCATAATATAAAACAACTTTATTAGATCCAAAATGGAAAGAGTAGCCACAATCATCCAAAACAGAAATTGAAATCAAATTCCTTCTCATAGAAGGTACACAAACAATGTCTTGCAAAACTAACTCATGTCCACCACTTAATTTCAAAGCAACTACTCCTATATGTTCTACTTTGACATTCATTCCATTTCCAACTGCAACAGACACCTCCCCTTCATTTGGCCTTCTCCTGGTTTTGAGCTCCTGCATAGATTTTGTAATATGAATGGTCGTGCCAGAATCTAACCACCAAGTGTGAGAAGGTACATCAATAAGATTAGATTCAAAACACACTAAAGCTAGATGAATACCTTTCTTCTTCCACTCTAGCCACTTCTTAAACTTAAAGCAGTCAGATTGTTTGTGCCCAAACACATTACAATGCTTGCAAGTGCCATTAAATCTCCGTTTTACACCAGATGGTTCACCATTTTCATGAACTGAAGGAGGTCCAGAATTATCACTCCACTTCTTTTTGAATTGAGGCTTGCTACTCTTTCCTTTAAAATGATTCTTCTTTTTGTCATGACTCTTATGGGAAACCAACTGAACAACTTGAGCCTTACCCTTCCTCATAGTTTGCTCCTCCTGATTAAGAATGGCTACGAGCTCATCAATAGACCACTCTTCCTTTTGCGCATTATAAGAAGTCTTCAGAACATCAAATTCACTAGGAAGAGAGTCCAACACCTGCCAAACCAGAAAATCACTGCCCAGTTCCACTTTCATGGATTTCAACTTGTTGTACCAATTGGTAAGCT
Source organism: Pterocarpus macrocarpus (assembly GCA_031439585.1). NCBI lineage: Eukaryota > Viridiplantae > Streptophyta > Magnoliopsida > Fabales > Fabaceae > Pterocarpus > Pterocarpus macrocarpus. The sequence goes on from CM062514.1 coordinate 54,856,300, forward strand.
TCATAGCATGCTCACGAACACCAGATACACCATCATACCTAGTCTTTGTCAGCAATGAAAGATAGTAAGCCTTCTCCGTCTTATCAAATTTCTTAAATTTCTTGCCTACAGACTCAAGAAACTCCTTAACACTGTTCGTCTCAGGAACATTATCTTTGATGGTCTTGTCCATAGTGAACTTCACAGTCAATAGACAAACTCTATTAGAATGAGCCCACTTATCGTGTTTTGCTATAACAACAACAGAAAACTCAGGTGTGGGAACTTCAAGCTCATCCTCAGTAAGGGCAGCATCAATATTAGAAATGGCAAGGAACCACTTAATAGAATCAGCCCAGTCCTCATAATTTGTTCCATTCAGCTTTGGTAAAGAGTTCATATTCATTGGTAAAGCTGGAATTTATACATTAATGGGAGATTTTTGTCAAGCATATCCAAAAGACGAAATAGAGCTTATGCCAACAATAAAGTCACTTCACGCAATTATAATTCTGCCGAAGGGTCCCGAATTATAATACATGAGTTAACTCCCACATTACAGAAAATAATTATATTTTTAAAGCTAATATCAAAAGGATATTGAAAACTTTAAAATATAATTACCAATCATCAGGAACTATATCAATAAAGACAAATCGATAGGTAGGTGCATTATTAACATAATTCCTAATGCCCCAAAAACATGTCACAAAATTTTATAATAGCAATATGACATAATCACAACAATCAATAATATGCAGATAATAAGGCACAAATTATTTAATTAACCAAATGATATCAAATATGAGATTGTACTGTATATTATGTGGCTAATAGTGTTAGAAATATGTACAAAAAATTTCAAACAAAAATTCAGAGAATACCATATAGTTTTGATCAATTTAAATCTAGAATAAATTAAAATAAATATTTCTTGTGCTCAAAAAATTAATTAAAATTCACCAATATTTTTATTTTATCAAAAAACCCAAAACTGCAAATTTCGGTACAAAAATGGGCCCTGGAAAGGCCTCCACGCACTGCACGTGCCACTTGCATGCGAGTGGGCCACGCGTGGACAGAACTGTTCATCTTCATCAACCTTCAGACGGGCTGAATGACCTGATTCGCGACCCATCAAACCTGAAACAGGTCAAGATCGATTTCTCCTTCGTTTCACAACCGTTTCGCATGATTTTAGTGTCTATAAACTCGTGATAGAGAGAGCTACAAAACCTATACAATGTCTTGAAGAACCATCGTCTATATTTTCTGGGTTTTCAACATGAAGTTTCACGTGGGCATCTTCGGATTTTCAAGGATTTCTCCCTCAATTCTTAATGAAAATTCATGTTCTAGGTCTCAATAGATTCGAAATTTTATCATCTATAAAAGCCCTAAGGTAATCGAAACAATTTCACACATTTATGAGTAGTGTTTTCAAAAATCGAATCGGGTTCAAAGTTAGGGTTCATATTTTTCAAAACTAAAATTCTCTATGTATACTAATCCGTTTCACACGATCTTTATGTCAATTTTCTCAGGAATTTATCAGTAATAATAGCCCTCAATCAATTTCGAAATTAATCAGTCAAATCACAAAATCCCAAATTAGATATTAGGGCTTATTACACATACGAAATTCATCATCAACACCTAATCTGGAACAGTAAAATCACTGCCATATCAAAATTAGACAAGCTCTGATACCACTTGATAAAATTTTAATCTAATTCTTAATATGACAAATGATAAACAAATACTATAATTAGAATTAGGTGTCAGAATTACCTAGAGCAGTAGAAACTAATGAGTCCATAATTGAGTTCTTTCTTTTGTCTATCAGAGAAAACCAAGCTACAAAGAGAATACAGAGAGAGAGCTCCTCCTATCACCTCTTTAGTTTCAAAACTGTACTATCTTAATGGGGCAACAGCACTCTAATGAGGTTAGGAGCAGGGGCCTCTCTGGTTAATAACGAAATGGGCCAAACTTACCCATTATGGTTAAGCCCAATAATAATAACCAAGACCATATCTATTAATCAAATAAAGTTGTCACAAATAAGCCCAATAATAATAAGTAATTTGAAAAATGGGCTAAACAGCATGGTTCAATATTTTGGCATCCAACTAATCTGGAATCAAATTAATATTATAACAAAAATGATTTATGCTAGTCCACACACACATAAAATATCCAACATGGATGTCAATTTCTTTTTTTTTCTTTTTTCTTTTTTTTTAGCAATGACCCCTTGCTTCTGAGGTTTAAGCGTATTTATATTTATAGGATATATGTTTGTCATCACTAATCATCTTATATGTATTCTGTATCTTATTATTCATTGATTTATTCATTCACAAGAAATGTTATTTTGCCCACTCCTTTGATGACATATACGATGTCACCAATATGTTGCAAAACTAGTTTGCAACTCCTAAGGGATAGAGCTCTTGCCAATTTTTTTTCTTTAACTTTAAATATTGATAGGGCTTAAGTTGCTTGTTTCATTTGTGTTATAGCCCCATGCATTGATTGAACACTTTTTTAGTGAACTTGTTCTTGGAGTCACTTTTGTTTTATTCGTCTATGGCGACGAATGGCTTATGAAATTTTGATCCGTATCTTTAGTTCTTTCTTGAAAGGAGTGCAAGATAGAGCATTAGATAGCCTCCTTAAAACACTAGTGTGTGTGTGTGGTCTATGCATCAAGACAAACATGATTCGATTTTTTTCAATTATTAATTTATTACATTAGGTAATTGGACTAGTAGGAGAAACACTTATGCTAGTGTACAATTATTTCCTGATTGATTTTTCTTTTTCTTAGGCTAAAATCTAGCTAAAACAAAGACCCAATAGCATAATTCTTTGACCATTAAGAATAATCCCGTCTCTCCTCTATTTTTTTCTAATGTAGACTTGTCATTTTACAAGACAAAGCATATCTTGGACACTATTGACACAGTGACAAGCATTAAAGGTGAGTCTGGAATTAATATGTAATGAGATCCCATTCAATCAAGAGAGAATATGCGAAGCTCATGGAAGAAGCAATTGGAGGATTAACATTTTTTGTTTTGCTAGCTGTATTGTTGTAATAGAGAATATGGTTTATTTGATGGCACATGATTATTGGCAATTATCTATGTAGGTAGTAGTATTTATACAAAAATATTTTGTGCAAGTAATTTGGGTTGTTCACATGTGCCGTCACATATACTATTGGCTTTTGTTATATAACAACAATGTATACATGACTAAGTAGGTCAATATTATGTAAATGAGTAGACTACCTTCTACATCGTTGACTATTAACTAAATTTTATATTTAACAAGCAGATTGATCATTTTCAACAGTTAATAAGATCTTTTGAACTTGCATTTGAGGATAAGCTGCAAAATAATGGTTTTTAAATTGACACATGTTGGTATGTAACAATTGCAAAATAATGGTTTTTAAATTGACTCATGTTGGTATGTAACAATTAGTCAAGTTGTATATTGACAGGTTTGTTGTACTCCATTCGGGGTGGTTATTTCTGTTTGGTTTAAGTATATTACTTGATCTTGCTGGTGATGCTAATTGGACAAACTTGCAATATATGTGTTTATTACCCTTTACTTGCTTTTCTACATTGAAAACTGCAATTCCCGCTTGGTTTTAGCTTGTTCTTTGCCTAAGGACTATTTTGATTGAGATGCACTTTCCTTATTTCTTAATGTGTTCAGATTGGTTCATTTCGTGAATGTTCAGGCTTCCCGCAGTCTATAACCATAACTTGAGGTGCAGAAGAATTCTTAGAGTTTCAAGAATGTTAGTATAAGGAATTGGATATAAAACAATATGGAATGCAAGAGTTTTTTGTGACAAGAAAGGGATGCAGGCCTCAATAAGTGGGCATGGTTCTAATACAAGGAATGCAATTTGATTTGATACAAGAAAGGGGTGTGCAACAACAAACGTGACTATGTGTTTAAAAGATAAACTTTGGCAATATTTGTTGGGTGGTTTCAGGGTACACTTTGATATTATTTGCTAGATAATATTGCATTACTGATAAATTTTTCTTTTTGTTTCATTGAGTATCTATTGGTGTTCTTAAAATACTTGCTAATGAAATCATCTAATTCTTTATTTTCTATCCTTTTTCAGTTTCCCCTCAGTGCATTTTACAAAAGCCAAGGAAGTAGAGGAGTTCTTTGTTAACCATGCTAAGCTATCACTTGCTAGAAGTTAAAGCAGAGCCTTGAGTGGATTAATATCAATGCAAATTGAGTCTACAGTATTAAGAATGAGAAAAGTCTTGTTGAAGTTGTGAAAGAGTTCGCATACAAGAAACACTATGTTATGTTTCCTCTTGTTTACTGTTTAGCATAAATTTCTATGAAATAGTTGTGGGACTAATAATGACTTTCTTCAGTATGTTAGTGTAATTGTGTTACTATTAAGCATAAAACTAATTATGCATCTTTTGATCTAGTATAAAAGTTAAGTGATCTTATATCTTTTATTTAGATTTGATCAAGGTTAGACTTACTTGGAGATGTTATGTTATTAATACATAAGATTATTGAAATAGCTAGTGTTTTATTTATTTATTTTAAATCTCGTACTATGAGAACAAAATCGCAGCTTCAACATCCTAACTTGTATTATATCCTATTAAAACAATTCTCTATGATTTTGTGGCACTGGGATGAGGATAAGGTTTTGTGTCTTATGTGTTGGACACAATTTTTACAGGTTATGTGCATATAAAGTGAAAAAAATATGCACAAATTATACAGAACTAGTAAATGTGTGTGCTATTCTTTTTCTTTTTAGCCAAATGTTGAGCTGCAAGTTATGCGACAGTTAATTTTAATTGCACATTTACTAGAAACCTATGGTCCATTGGCAATAAAATATGATCAAGTGAACCTAAATACAAGATGGAATTAGTGCTACACTAGAAAAGTCACTTCAAATTGTTGTGCATAAGGTTGGTAACTTTCAGTAAATGTTGGTAAATGTAGTTTAAGATATTGGTAACTGGTCAACAATGCTAGTAACTTTTTAGAGTTCAAAATTTGGAAGGTATTAGGGTTTTTTTAAACTATTTTTGTGATAGATAACAAGTTAAGAAAACTCCTTGGCAGTACTAATTGATGAAGTGAGTTTAAATATAACATAGAATTATTACTACAATGGCTAATTAGCTTCAAATATTTCCGCACTTGATTGGTAACTTGGCAGCAAAAGCTAGTAACTTTAGTTCAAAATGATGGTAACTTCTTGAAAATATTAGTAACTTTTTAGTTCTTGGAAATTTTGCAAGTATTGAGATTTTTGAATAAATTTATGTTACCGAACAAGTTACGAGGACTCTGTATTCATAGATTAATAAAGGGACCCTGAAAACAGCATGAAAGTAGTTACAATGCCTTAAGAAGCATACCTTTTTTCCTGTACTAGGTTGGTAACTTGGACTCAAAAGCTGGTAACTTTAGTTCAAAAAGCTAGTAACTTATCGAAAAAGCTAGTAACTTTTCAGCTCATAGGAATTTAGGAAGTATTAGGGTTTTCAAGTCATGGGCATTTAGAAAATATTAGGAAGTATTTAGTAGGTGGCACCAAATCACATGGGGCGAGACTTGAAAAGCCTAAGTTGCCACCACTTGGACTTGCACATGGCTGGTAACTTCGCCCAAAATGCTGGTAACTTTAGTTCAATAAGCTGGTAACTTCAGCAAAAAGCTGGTAACTTATCAGGAATTTGTAGTTCTGGTTATATTGGACTTGTGGAATGGATTGACACATCCAAACAACTTGGTTGGTAACTTGATCGAAAAAGTTGGTAACTTCAGTTCAAAAGGATAGTAACTTTTACAAAAAGCTGGTAACTTTTCAGTTGGTTGATGTTTTGGTTCTATTGGCCTTAAGAATGGATTGGTGCATCCAAACCACACATATTCATGCTATATTGATGGGGGAACCCTCATTCACACATGGGGAGTGAATATCAAAGCCTAGGTGAGGATTTGCACTTAGTTGGTAACTAAACCTCAAAAGTTAGTAACTTTTGTTCAAAAAGCTAGTAACTTTATTAAAGAGCTGGTAACTTATCAGTTACTTATTGTCTTGGTTCTAATAGCTTTGGGGATGGATTGGTGCATCCAAAACACACCCCAGTCATGCTAGATTGGTGAAGGGAAGGCTTATCTTCATGTGGGGAGTGAGTAGTAAAGCCTAAGTTAGGATCTGCACTTGGTTGGTAACTTGACCAAAAAAGCTGGTAACTTCAGTTCAAAAAACTAGTAACTTTTACAAAAAGCTGGTAACTTATCAGTTAGTTGATGTCTTGGCTTTGTTGGCCTTGGGAATGGATTGGTGCATCCAAATCGCACCTATTCATGTTATATTGATGGGGTAACCCTTATCCACACATGAGGAGTGAGTATCAAAGCCTAAGTGAGGGCCTACACTTAGTTGCTAACTTGACCCAAAAAACTGGTAACTTTAGTTCAATAAGCTAGTAACTTTTACAAAAAGCTAGTAACTTATCAATTAGTTATAGGTGCAAATAAATTAAGGTAGCAAATAAATTGATAGATCCAAACTACTCTTTGAGATAGCAAATAAATTAAACATGCAATGTACAAACCCATTACAAGATATCAAGAAATGCTTCATAATCCAAATCATACTTTCTAATACAATATTCATTTTTATTACAGACCCAAAAGTTGGTAACTTTTGTTCAATAAGTTGATAACTTATCAGTTAATTGTTGTTTTAGTTCTAGTGATCTTGCGAAATGGATTGATGCATCCAAACAAGTTAAGACCACATCCATTTGTGCTACATTGGTGAGGGGAGTCTCAACCCCATTTGGGGAGTGATTTGCAAAGCCTAAAAAAGGGGGGGGGGGTTCTCAAATCTTGATCGGTGAGGCAAGTTTGTTTACAAATCAATGTACTTCCACAATTTTGCAACACCTGAAAAGTTACCATGGATCTAAAAAATTTACTAGCTTGTTGAGAAAATGTGTGGTACAAATGATATCTCTCAACCTATATCCTTATATAAATTTAGGAAAGAAGCTATAACCCCTACAATTTATTTTCACTGTCATCATCAGCATCTGCTGCTAAGGCTGCCACAATAGGAAACCTTCTTTGGCTCAGCTCTAACACCAACCAAACAACATGCTTGAGCCTAAGGCCTTCCCAGACTGCACAACCTGCGGTGGCACCACATGCTTCTTCTTTCGACCTTCCACCAATGGACAAAACGCAAATCTTGATGAGCCTTTGGACTCAACTTGAAGTGCCCGAGCCTTGATCAAGCCATAATAACAACTTGTTGAACTTGGAATCCTTCTATGTAATAGAAAAGCTAAAGAAACTCGAGGTCTATGAAGTGTTATGTAAACTAGGTTGATAACAGAGAAGCCATTCCAAAAACCAGAACATCTATCCAATGAAAACACGATGTGGGTTCTGCTTAGTTTTCTGGGTTTTGGTTAAAAAGTTGCAGCAAACGATGCCTTTAAACAAATGGAAACGTTGAAAACAAAGTGGTGATAGGATAATAACATGATGTGGCTTTTGTGAAGTTCGAACTTCTACTGTCACTGGACGATCTTTTACAGCAAACAGAGGCAGTAGGATTTCATTTTGTGGAGTTGGAATTGGAAACTCAGCCAATGTGTGAGCCCTGCTTCTACCTTCAGAGTTTCAGATTCAGATTTCAAAGTGAGAGAGGGAGATAGACGCGGGTTAGCGTCTTTCTTTTCTTAAAAAAAAAGAAAAATTAACATTCATTTTTACATTTATAGCATCGTATATATATTTGACTCTCTCTATACTTATTTTGCCATTTTTTGTCTTTTCATACGGTGTCATCCGTATGCGTTGCCTTTGAGAGCGTCAAAATAACATTTCTCTAACATGCACGAAAGTGCCTGTTGAAGCCGCTAGTCACCTATTAATTGCACGGTACTTCCTGGAAAATCATTTCTCTTCCCATGGATCCCCAGAACCACAAGCCTTTCGAAGTCCACCTAGTCTCCTCCAACGACTCGCCCGAGTTCACCCTCCTGACTCGAGCCCTGACTCGGTCCTCAGTCGTGGGGCTCGACGCCGAGTGGAAACCCGTACGAACCCACCAAACGTCGTTCCCCACCGTTTCGCTGCTCCAAATCGCGTGCCAACTCGGCGGCGACTCGGAACCGGACTCGGCAGTGTTCCTGCTGGACCTGCTCGCCGTCCCTCTCTCTTCGCTATGGGAACCACTGCGAGAAATGCTGGAGTCCCCCGATATCTTGAAACTCGGATTCAGATTCAAACAAGATTTGATATACTTATCCTCCACTTTCTGTTCCCAGGGTTGCGACCCCGGTTTCGACAAGGTGAGAGAGCTACAATCGCTTTGTTTAGCTCGCGAGAAAATTTTTGGCTATCGAAGTTGTATGCGTGCTTCAATTTATCTCTGAAATTAAGGAATTAATGATATAGTTTCTGAATTTATAAAACATGATTCAAGTTAGTGGGTGGGTGATTTAATTTAGTCCTTACATGCGTCATCCAAGGATCACATTTTGTAACTTTGGGAACTAAATAATTATTTTCTTGATGTTAGGGACTAAATTGAAGCACGCATAGGATTTCAGGATCAAAATGAGACTTTATCAAAGAAACAGAAGTTATGTCAATTTGCGGTTATTATAGTTGGTGGTGAATTGTGGATAGGTTGAGCCGTATTTGGATATCACGAGTGTGTACAATCATCTGCATCATAAGAAACATGGAAGGAATGCACCGAAGCAAATTAAGAGTTTGTCAAATATATGCGCGGAAGTGTTGGATTTTCCTCTCTCGAAGGTTTGTTTTCATTTGCCTATTCAATTTTTTTTTTCACGTACACGTGCCGAATTCATAAGACAACCAGTGGTGTTGGAGCTCGGTGAATTTGTAGCATTGAATGAGTTGCATTTTAGCATTTTGTGTTTATGTGCGACTTGAATGTTTAAAATAAATTACATGAATCATTGTGTGAAGTTCTATGTTGTAGGTCAAATGAGTTTTCTGTCAGCATTTGAGAAGTTGTATTTACTGTGTTATTAATGGCAGTTAACAACCTCTTCCATTATTGCCATCCATATCTTTCCTAGTCAGAAGAAGGAATGAGATTGTGAGAGGTCATCCATTATTATTTGTAAGGAAGCTGCATTTAATATTTAAATATGTTACGATTCAATCATCCAAAAATTTTAAGCTATTAGACAGAGGAACATGAATAGTTTTAAATCTTTGTTGTGTCCCCTCATACAAGGGTCCGCTAACTTTGGAGCATGGACAGTGTGTAGGTTCACTTTTACCCTATGATGAAATTTATTTTAATTATGAAGAGTAATGTCAGCAAGCATCCAAGTACTGACCACTGGGTTATAAAGCTTTGATACACGTCAAGAACAAATCTTCTTCAATGCTTAAGTAATTAGGTGGATAACTCATGAATGATTGTATATCTCCCTACTAGTAATTTATTGTTGGACATCACATCATATTTGTGTCAAGGTTATGTGCTTGCTTCTTCTCTGTGGGTAGTAGACTGATTGTTAGGGATGTGCTCTGGATGTAGAAGATTTTCATATTGTAGTCTCAATTGAAAATATATATATTTTTATTGGCTGAATGCATGACCATTTGTCAGTTGTTGGATTTATTAAAGGTTGTAGTAGCAAGTGTCAATATCATATGACCAGTGGACTTGGTTTCAATTCTACCAGAACTAATCTTTACTAGGTTGTCTTGAAGTGATAGGTGCATCTTTTCTTTTTGGATACAAGAAGAACTTTACTAATAAGAAGAGAAGAATACAAAGAGATAGGAGGACAACACACCTCCTCACAAAAACAAGAACCAACAAGAGGGGGGGGGGGACTATAAATGAAGTGGATCTTTCCATCTCTCAACATATCCAAGAGGGAAACATCTAAAAGATCATATGGTTTGCACCAAATAAAAGTAAACTACATGATCTTATCCCACAAGATTTGTTTGTTTGAAAATATGTTGATAAAGGTCTGAGAATTACGCTTCAACCATAAACACCAAATAATGGCATAGACTGCATGTTGTCACAAAGATTTGGCTTCTTTCTCTTCCCCAAACCAACAGAACTAGTCAACAGGAACGATCCAAGGTTGTATGGCACACCCAACATTCATCAAATATACCAAACTTGCACCACACATTACACAAGCTTCAGGGAAAACATGTTTGCTATCTATTGTATCTAATAATGGCTTTTGGATTTTTTATATGCTTTCTAATAAGAAAACATGTTTGCTTTCCTATTGCTGGATTATATTGATCAGAATATCTTAGCTATGCAAAGTGATTTCTGAAGAATCAGTTTGTTTGATCAAAAAAAAATTTTGCAATTTACAGATAGTAATGTTTATTGAAAGTTATTGTTGTCTGTATTTTTGCATTTTTAACGAAAATTGGATGTCTATAATAAGATATGAAGGGGAACCTCTGATTTGTACAAGGCTCTGGTTTGGTTGTCCCTCGGAATTTCAGGTTTAGGGTCGGGGTCCAAATGGAATTTTTCAATTACCATAAGTTGTTAACCAAACTTATGTCTGCTTTAGGAACTGCAATGTAGTGATTGGTCATGTCGTCCTCTTACAGAAGAGCAGATAACATATGCAGCTATGGATGCTCATTGCTTGCTTGAAATATTTAAGGTCTTCAAGGCAAAGGTTGCCAGTGAAGGTTGGTAATGCTCGAAAAGTTTATACCACAAACTCTGCACAAGTTTCCAGCATGTCATTAGGTTATACTTCTTTCATTGCAGTAGTAATCAAAATTTTGTTTTGCTACTTGATTGGATATTTGCTCACTATAGTTTATAGAATGTTGCAAGAAACAGAGAGATAGGGCAAGAAATAGAGAAAAATAAATGTAGTGTATTATTCAATGGCTTCCCTCAAATCTGAGGGACCTAGAGGTTGAAGATGAAGAAGATACAATTTGGCTTCAGGGTTGAGAGACCCTGAACTCTCCCAATTCCTCCCAATTCCTTCCTTGAATCCTTTTCTCTGTTTCTCTCTCTATATATATGGAAATCCTACTAACTCTCACCATCATTTAGTTGGGATACGATCCCTTGTTTGCTATCTATTTTTCCTAGTGTCGACCCTTTTAATTATAAGTTTTACTTGCAGCAATTCCATCTTCTTACTTTTCTAATTGACTGGTGACTGAAGTTAACCACCCCCTCTTGGAAAATAGAATGTGCCAATGTGGCACTGACAAAAGCTGACAAACTATGATGTCGTGTCATGCGGCAAAGATAGATGGTCAATATTTTGTTATTAGAGCTTATTTGTATTGTTATATTGTCAATCCACTTAGTCTCCATGTCAAAAGAGTATGTTGGTGTCACCGGCTTTTGTTTGTAACTGAACAACAAGATAATGCAGGGACTAAGATGTGCTAAATTTGAAACCTCGGAGGGCTACATTGTTGCTATTGGAATGAGGGCTATGTGTTTGCAATTTTGCAAAAACCTAGAATAATTAAAGCATTGAAGTGCAATTGAGCCTTTTTTGTATTTTCAACAGGATGGCATTAAAAAATGTTTTTCACTTGCATGACTATTATATCTTGGAGAGGGCTTCTACAATTAACTTCTAAGCTTAGTTTAAACAATTGTTTTGCTGATGATATAGTCCTAGCAGGAGAGTCGAGAGAGGAAATAAATGAGAAATTAGAGATGTGAAGACAAGCTTGAAATACATGGTTTTCGTATAAGTAGAAATAAGATGGAGTATATGAAATGCAAGTTTAGTAGGTGGTGCATAATTCTAACCTTAAGGTGAAAATTGGAGACAAATATCATATCACAGGTCACAGGGACATATAGATAAATATGAAATCTTTTTCTTTATATTTTGTCATCTTACCTTTAGATCACTGGATATATTCCTTTATTCCCATCTAGTCTTTTTATCTAAAAGTTTGAATTATTCTCCATCCATAAGCTGAGGCTCTATACAGAGACTTTTTTTCATTACATTTTTTAAATTTTCACTGCAGGAGATTTTGTTCTAAAGTCAACCAAATTGTCTAACGCTGATGCAAATCTTGGGTTGAAAGAGCTTTTTGCAAAGCATAAATCGAGTGATAAAGTCCTAGGAACGCAATTTTGTGAAGCTTCAGCAATTGTCCAAGCCACTACTGGTTCTGATGTTGCTCAGGTGATACCTTCCGCTGAGGGAATGATTCAAAAATCATCATGTAGGGTTACCATGCCAATGGATGAATTTTTGTTGAAGGTTATGCGAAAATATGGTGATAGAATTTTGCTAAAGGAGTCAGACAAAAAACCCAAAACCTCAAAAAAGAAAGGGAAAAAGCGGTCTTTAATTAATGGTATTAGCAAAGTAAAACATTTGGAGAAATTTGATGAGTGGCAAGGTATCTCACCTTGGGATCCATCAGTGGGAGGTGATGGATGTCCAAAGTTCCTTTGTGACGTTATGGTAAGCATCTTAACTATGAATATTTGTTGTCCCCGTTATTCAATTTTAGGAGCATTAGCTCTTCAGGTTTATTATGGATGTAATTAAATTCCAATCAGCCGTGGAATACAGAAGATATAAGGCTTACCAGTAACAATAGTCATTGGAATCCCTTTTTCTGGACTTGTATTTTTGTTTTTGTTTTTTTTTTTTGGGGGGTAATATTTTGTTGAAATGTTTTAACCAAAAAATGGATCCTATTGTAATTTAGAATCTGAATGAGTGGTATTAATAAAATGAATATAACTCTGGTAAGGAATTTACTCAGGTCGAAGGCTTGGCAAAACATTTACGATGTGTTGGGATAGATGCTGCAATTCCTTATTCAAAGAAGCCTGAACCAAGGTTATAAATACAGTATGCTTTACCGTTTTTTTTTTAATTGTTGATTGTTGATTTTGCTTTAAGATTATTTTTGTTTTTCTGACAGTTGGTTTGATCCTATATTCATTTTTTGGGTGAAATTTTCCTTTCATTATATCCAGGGAGTTGATAGAGCAAGCACATAAAGAGAAAAGAGTACTTTTGACACGAGATGCCAAGCTGCTAAGATATGAGTATCCAATAAACAACCAAATATATAAAGTGAAGAGTCTTCTGAAAAATGAACAGCTACTTGAGGTATGCATACTTTAATTATTACCTTAAAGAGATTGATAATATACATTTTCTTTGAATGTAGAAAGTAAGATTGTATTTCACCTCTTTATAAATTCTTATTTATTAATTTTAGTATGTGAACTTTTATGGATATGCAAAAGTGCTCATGTTGGGATTGGGTTTAGCCCGATTTTGATGCTGCATCCATATTTAACCTGCAAGTTTCTCTTTGCTACGGTGGCACAGTATTTATGTTAGATTTTTTTTTTTTGGTTTTTTTTTTTTGTTTTTTTTTTTGGGGCTATTTATACTTAGTTGAACATTATTGCAAAGACAGATAGAAAAATTGTTAAGCATGTCTTGCTTGAGAAACTGATGGCATGCTGTCACAAAGGCTAAAATTGTAGTGTGTTTCAGGTTATTGAAACTTTTAAACTAAACATTAGTGAGGATCAGCTGATGTCAAGGTGCACAAAATGTAATGGGAAATTTATTCAAAAGCCACTGTCAACTGAAGAGGCTATTGAAGCTGCAAAGGGTTTTCAAAGAATTCCAAATTGCTTATTTGACAAGAATTTAGAGTTTTGGCAGTGCATGGACTGTCACCAACTTTATTGGGAGGTATTTTTTACCAGTTCAGTTTGTTTTGCATCGTGCTACTGAACATTACCTAATCATTCATCTTTGATTGGCATTATTTTCTTCTACATATATGGATGTATATGATCAAATAGCAACCTTTCTGACATGGAAATTCTGTGCAGGGAACCCAATACCGTAATGCAATACAGAAGTTCATTGACGTTTGCAAGTTGAGTGATTAATTTGCTCTCCACTGTGGATGTGCACTGGAGTGATGGTGCCATCGAAGAGGTCTCCATTATCATGAAAATGTCGTTTTCACTTGAATATATTTTGTTTCAATGCAATCTATCCATGTGATGTATTTTATTTTATATTTTATACATCAAGTTTGGCTTCCACATCTTGTCCCCACTTCTGTTGCTCTGTATTCTGCTGAGTGGAGTCTTGCATTTCAATGGGGGAAAAGCTGTATACCATAGCTGGAAATCTTTAAAAATACTGAGATCGCGTGCGTTCTCTGTGTAGGGTTGAAAATCTTTATTTCTATCATAAAATGTCATTTTAAGGCAATTGCGCCGACTTTAGTGATCACATAAATTACTCATATCCGATTCCTTGAAGGCTCGGTTGGTGGAAGATTAGCCTACACCACTAAGACATAGTTCGCTTTTTGTGGCCTATTGAGGCTATGCAATCGTTTAGAAGCGTGCAGAGAAGCAAACCTATAAGGATTTGCGCACCCGAGAAGACAAGCAGACTAACGTCTACCTTTCTTGCAGCACAAAATTGTTTAGATTCAATCTCTTTGAAAAAATCAAATTCTCGATCGATGGCATAGTTTATCAATTCTAAATTCCTATTTAAATCAATCTGAAATTATCCCAAATCACTAATTAGGAATCCAATCCTAGTACAACTTGCTCCATTATCACATGTAGAATTAACTGAAGCTATAATAGGATTTAGAATACCAATAATATAGGAATATAATCTAATAGTATCGCGTACCTCTTGTCATGTTACCAAATAATGCAATCTGAGAATTTTGTTAGATAAAAGAGACGTACACACATATATGCTAGATACAGGTTCTTCCACTGCATCTATTTATCTGTATAGAGGAGAGGCATATGGAGCAATGAGCCAAAAGAGATACCAAGAGTGGAGTATTTATTTTGTCTATAGTATTAATATATAGTTACTTATTTCCATCCATTAAAGACCTCAGTTACCTATGGCTCCTATACTATAATCCAACATATTCACCATTAAGTCCAAATCTAATATAATATGATAAATATCAAACCTATAATGAATCATATAATAATGACATGGATTTCAAGAGAACTATCAAGCTATTTATTTAACTAGTTTTATATAAAACAAAACATTTGCTAGCTAACAGTAGTCCAAACTCGAAAAATTCTACCAGCAATCTCAGGGCATGCATTTTATTCTATGATGTGATTTCTCACCGTGTTTGCCTTGTATGTTATGATTTTCAGTTTCAGTGTGTTGTGTGGTTCTCGTCCCACCTATGGAGCCACAGTTCGCCTTTTAAATCTAGGTTTGTTTAAATCTTACATGTTTAGGACTTTATCGGTTTGCCAAATCTTGTTTCTAGATAAGCTTTGAAATGCTTGAGTGACTTATATAATAATGTACGCCTTCCATTCTAAAATAATAGTCTTTTTTTAAAAAAAGGTTTCATTCCATATTATTAGTAATTTTAGAAAGATTTAATTTATATGTACTGTTAGATATCTAATTATATATTATTATATTAATAAAAATATTTAATTTAATTATTTATTATCTTAAAAATCTTACAAACACAAACATCTTATTAGATATTTTTACGATTAATGCATAACAATTAAACTTATTTTAGAATTTCAACCATAAATTAATTATTTTATATAAATTTTATCTTTATCTTTATTTATTACAATTACTTCCTCTCTCTACCTTAAATGACTATTTTGTCCAATATCATTCCTATTTTATCTGTCAATTTAAATAATTTAATATATTTTTAAATTAATATATCTAAATATAATTTATATCCAGATAAATTAATTTAAAATTATACCAAGTTATCTGGATTGACCGGAGGGAATACAAAGTAATGCTATATGAAATGTTACAAAATGGATTACGATCAATTAGGATGGGGTTGGCTTAAAACGTGCAGGACCCGAAAAAAAAAAACTCACACAAACATAACTTTTTCACCTACTTTTAACTCTTGTACTGATTTCGCAAATGCTTTTTTGTGCCATTAAGCAATTCTCTTTATCCATTGGGGAAAGCATGTTGCATGGTAGTGTTCATTCCCGAGTGTTCAACTGTTGTAATATCTTAGGTACATGGCACAGGTGCTGAGAACTAATTAACTGGATTGTTTCGGCACTTTGTTCCAATTTATAACTTTTTTTTTCCCTGAAATTGGCGCTGGAAATTAGATCGTCTCAGAACCTCGAATCCACCAAGATACATTAATTGTGTAACTAATATTCCTTGTAGCAACCACATACGGTTACTCCTAACCATCTCAATGGAATATATATGCGGATATACTACACAGCCTGGAATTCAATCATCAGCATAGAGGTAAGTTGTGATAGTCATAGGTTTTCCTGGAGAAATACTTACATGATCCGAGAATACTGTGCTCCCGGATCAATCATGTAAGTATATTTTACACGAAATCCATAATTAATACACAATCTCATGCAAAATGCACTTACTTAATTGGTTATGAGCATAACTACGTGATGGTCTCAAACCATGCAAGTATTTCTCGATTTTCCCGCGTGTCACAATTTTGAAGGAAGTCAATCAGCATAGAGGCAGGTATCATAGGTTTTCCCGCTGTCCATGCTGTATCGTGCTATATGTATGTGTATATATTATAGTGCTATTCATTGAGTATATCATTCACACTTAGCAATGGCTTCCTCTCCTCGTAAATTCTTCGCCATCTTTTATTTCCTCTGCCTTGCCTTCCTCCTTTTCTCCGCATGGGGTATAACACAAACTGAATCTGTGTTACTATTTGCTAAGTATCCTTACCCCTATTGAACATTGATTTTCTTTGGTTTGTTATTTTCATTTTTTTATTTTTTATTTTTCTTGGCAGAGATACAACTTGCAGAAGCAAATATTTGTCAAAGGCCTAGCAAAACATGGCATGGGCCTTGTTTAAACACAGGAAGCTGCAAAAATCAGTGCATCAGCGTGGAACACGCAGTTTTCGGAGCCTGTCATGGTTTAACTTGCTATTGCTACTTCAACTGTTGAGAACTTACGCTCTAGTCAAGCAATGCGTAGCTTTAATATTTCCAATAAAATAATAATGGGAGAGAAAAATGTAGTTTCTTTGTTTCTCCCATTGGATCTCTTCCGCCAGAGATTAATATCTCAGTTTGTGTTTTTTTCAATAAAGAAAAGTTGAAATGGCTTCATTTTTTGTACTGAATTACCACAAGGTAATTAACATTTGACGTCACTTTGCTAAGTAATGAAAAAAAGTTGTTTGGATATTGTTCTCCTTTGCTAGACTTAGTTTTCAAATATTTTCAACGTTTTATCAATACTCTAGTAATATTCAAAAGAAATATTATAAGTCACTTTGTTTTCCTACATTCAATGAGCAAACGGTAACTTTATGAAAGTGTAATTAAATGTTAAAAATGTCTTTTAAGTAGACATACAAATGAACATTTTGCAAATGCTGGCCCATATTAAAAAATGATAATAATTTTGTAGCATTCAAGTACTTAGCAATGGTTGAAGCAGTGGCATAGTGGCTGATATAACAGCCTTGTAAGTCCACACCAAGGGGTGGAAACGCATTCCCTTCCCCTCCCCACAAAATCCCCTCTTCCCCAGACCCCAAAAAAGAAAAAAAAAAACCGAAAACAAAATGGTACCTTGATGGCGCAGGCCATAATAAAAGACTCGACCCACAAACATACACCACGAGAAGCAAAAAGTCTTGAATAGGGTCAACTCGAATCCGTCCTTTTTTACGACCTTATGCGCCCGCTAATAAATGTCAAGTTATATTTGGTTAAAAGAAATGATAAGGGGATTCATTTTTTATGGGATATCGTACCGATTTATCACTTATTTACTATTGGATGGGATATGAACCCTACTTATATCCTATCCAATGGTGAATGAGTAGTGAATCAACAGGGTGTCCCACAAAAAAGAGTCTCCTCAACATTTCTCTTTGGTTAATGACTAAAATTTAATGAAGAGAGAACCAGACCGGACCGGTCAGATGGGTCCAACCGGGAACCGGACCCCAGCCCGTTCCGATCTTCACCACAAAATCGGTTGTGGTCAAAATTGGTGAACCAGACCCGTCAAACTGGTTGATCGGTTTTGTTTTTTCGCTTTTTTTTTTTAATTTTGATAAAAATTCTATTTTTTCTTTTATAAAAAAAGAAAAAGAAAAAGCTCAATCAAAACAAAAATTCATTTTTTTCAAACTTTGATTCTTTTAGTATACTTATTTTCTATATACTCTTAAATTAATTTAAAAATAAAAAATAAAAAATAATTGTTATACTGTCTATGAGTACTTTTCAAAAGAAATGTAAGTAAAAATTAAAATAAATGAATTTTACATTTAAAATGTTTGATAAAGTGCTTCATAATAAATATTATTTGCATTAGTTATGTTATTGTTAATAATTTAATATAATTTTTTGCTTTTTAATTAATTATATGCATATATTTATATATATAAATAATTAAATATATATTTTTTATTATGTCCCGATCGAACTCCCGGTTGAACCTCTGAACCTTTGAACCCCTGCCTTGGCCGGTTCGATGCCTAGTCCGATTTTCTTAACCTTGCTAAAATTACTTAATCATTACCAAATATTTTTCTATTTGTATTTGATGACCACCTTTTTGTCAAAAGTCATCGACCAAGATTGTTAGTAATGTAAATTATCACTTAAAAAGATTATCACTTTTTAAATTGTTAGTAATGTTACAATGTAGAATTTGGTAAGCATAGACAATATAATTATCAATTCACATTATCCTCTTTGACATATCAAATAAATTACTAAGTAATATATGTCTTTTATCAATATTATTGACATAATAATAATAATAATAGTAATAAAAAAATCAATAGTTAATTATTATTAATTAATAATAAAAAGAAAATTTAATTATTAATTATGATTATAATAATTAATATTATTAATTAATAATAATTACTTATTATTATAATAATAAAATTGCCACATTAGTGGTAATCCACATTATCTTGAAAATTTTGGATTGTCAGCAATATTGCCTAACCTAACAAAATAATGTCAACCCAGGTAATTTAATCAAATATTTACAGTAATCCAGATAGATTATCCCACATCAAATACTACCTAATAATAATGTTTTTCCCTTGAATGGCCAAGACCATGGGGAGGAAACTTCCCTCTAATATTTAAAAGATTTAACATTAATTATTTATTATTTTGTGCATGATTTATTTAATTACTTCCAGACAAATAAGAATTAACCAAAATAACTAATAGCTTAAATATATTTTTTATCCCTATAAATATAAGCTATTTTAATTTTAGTTTCTCTAAGATTTTTCCTTTGATTTTGATACCTCTTTTTTCCTTTTTTCTTATTTTTAGTTGTTGTTGTTCTAAACTTTAGTTTTTATAAGTACTCTAGAATATGCGTCATCCTTACAAATATTTTAAATTTTTTTTTGATCATTATAAATATTTTCTGAATTTTCTTTTGGTCTTTATAAATATCATCACTTAATATATTGGGTCTAAAAAAAACAAATTTATCAGGGATGAGAGAAGGAGGAGAAAATCAAGGAACGCCAATGGATGGTGGTGGAGGCAAGGAACTTGAAGGCAAAGGAGATAAATGGGTGGATGGAGGTGATTGCCTTGCTAAGAAAGTTTCTTTTCGAGACAAAGTGATGAATGGAACCTCCTCAGTGTATAAAACATACTCTCCCTAATGACTTATTGCTACACAACTTAGCAAAGATCGAACCTCACGAGGGCAACAAGCAACGTCCTCGCATTAGTTTTGCTAAGACTGTGATAGAAGCTATTGCATCCCCATGGAGAGATGCTCTTGTTATCAAACTTTTGGGGCGAACATTGAATTATACAGTGCTTAAAGAGAGTTTGCGAAGCTTGTGGCGACTGAAAGGAGGCTATGAGGTGATGTTGGCTAGTTTTGGATACTTCGTGGTTAAGTTTGATTCTATGGAGGATTAGGAGAAGGCGATGACAAGTGGATCGTGGGTAGTGCAAGGTTGCAATCTAGTTGTTAAGCGATGGACGCCAGATTTCAGTCCATGTGACCTTTCCTTTGGCCGCACAATCATATGGATTTGATTTTCTGGACTAATGCTATGTATTTTGATAGAAGTGCACTTCAAACAATAGCCTCAGCCATTGGGGGGCCTGTGAAGTTTGATATAGTGTCAACGGAGGTTAGGAGAGCAAACTATGCACGGGTCTATGTGGAGGTGGACTTAATCTCACTGGTGATCAGAGAAATATGGATTGAAGACCACTGGCACACAATGGAGTACAAGAGCCTCAACATGATATGTGGCGTATGCGATCGTTACAGTCATGTTTCACATGAGTGCCCTTTGAAGGAGAAGGAACCGGAGGTTGTAGAGCCGGAAGGTGATCGGAATTACGGGAACAAGGAGGGTAAGCAAGGGCAAGGGATAGTGGCGAAGCTAGCCAAGACACCCATGGCAGAATAGAATCAAAATTCCAAATTGAGTGAGAATTCTCCTGTGGAAGACTAGGGCTGGAATCTGGTGTAGAATCAGCGTAATTCTCGGGCCAAAAATGGAAAGAATCCGATCAACCCTCATACGGAATACATACAGATGAATATGGATGGCTCACGTGACTACACACGTGATAACTTAAAGTCAATCCAAAAGGGGGGCAAAGTGGGAATTTCTCATAGTAACAACAACAAGTAGGCCTCAACGTTGCATGCTTCGTTGGGAACCCCCATCGTGGCTTCTAAGCCAATTCGCCCTGACAAAGTGATTAAGGGGGTCCGTATTATTACTATTCTTCGACCTACTAACCGAACGGAGATGAAGATGTTGCCGTTGAGGGGAAGAAGGAAGCGACTACTTATAGCTAGTCTTGAGACTCACTAGTGGAGAGGTTAGCTGGTGTGAAAGATAAAAACAAAGCGGTTGCGAGGGTCCCAGTGCATGGGAAAGAATCAGTTAACACTGAAGGAAGAGATGAGGTGGTGACTTCTTTGGGAAGTAATGTGCATGAGGAGGTGTAAGAGGGAACTCCATGTATGGATGCAACATAGTGTGTTGCATTTCGATGTATTTCTCTTTCTTTTCCTTGTCCATGGATTTGTCCATTATGGCATGGAACATTAGAGGGGCAGCAAGTGGGAGGGGGAAGAGATATGTAAAGGAGATTGTGACGAAGTTTAAGCCTAATATCATGATATTGGTAGAAACTAGAGTTCAATATCATAGAGTGGCTAAGCTTTTTCGTTGTTGTTGCTGTGGAGGAAGCTAGGGGGTTTTCGGGTGATATCTGGGTGTTGATGAGAGATAAGTCCATCAAGTGCCCTATTGTTGACTTTACTACTCAAACTGTCTCTGTCTCGTTTGGGGCTTGGCAAATTGAGTTGGTTTTGTAAGGCAGTTTATGCAAGCCCTATTCCAAATATTCGTAACTCCCTGTGGGACAATCTCCGAATACTGCACAACCGCTTTGATAGGCCATGGGTGGTTCTTGGAGATTTCAACAAAATTCTTAGGAATTCGGAGGTGCGGATAACAAAGCTCGTCTTTTTCAAGATTGTTTGGATGATTATGGTTTGATTCATATAGGGGCTATGGGTAATCTCTTTATGTAGAGGAGATGTGCTCATGGCCAGGTTCCTTTGTTTAAGCACCTTGATAGGGTGGTGGCGGACTGTACTTGGCGGCTCATGTTCGCTAATGCCAATTTGGAGATTTCGCTGTTTATGCACTCGGACTATTGCCCCTTGTTGCTTTGTCTGAGTGGCTTTCTTAGATCCCAAGGTGATAAACCCTTTCGATTTGAGGCGGCTTGGGTTGATCACCATGACTATCATAACATGGTGAATCAAGCTTGGAGTAGTGAATCTAGCAGTGTGGTGGATAGCCTTAGCGAAGTTCGTGAGGACTCTATCATCTTCAACAAAACAGTTTTCGGAAGCGTCTTTCGTAGAAAAAGATTCTTGGAAGCTAGATTGGCCGGCATTCAACAACAGCTAGCGGAAGGGATGGGTCCTCTTCATAATCTTTTTTGTTTGGAGAAATCCCTATAGCTTGAATATGATCGAGTTTTGAGGCAAGAAGAGTTAATTTGGTTCCAGAAGTCTAAAGAGAAGTGGATCAGGTTTGGAGATCACAACACTACCTTTTTTTATGCTCAAACTATGATTAGGCGTTGCAGAAATAAGATGGAGAGCCTTCATGTAGCAAGAGATATTTGGTGCACAGACAGTGAAATTCTTAAAAAGGAGGCTCTCAGCTATTTTAAGAGTTTGTTTATTGCTGAGAATAGCATTCGAGAACCTGCTATATCTGTCCCTCATGTGGTGACTTTGCCTGTGGAGGCTTCTCATTCTCTTCTTTTTGACGTTTCTAGAGAGAAGGTTTAGGAAGCTCTGAAGTTTATCAAAGCTTTCAAAGCTTTGGGACCTAATGAATTTCAACCCTTCTTCTTCAAGAAATTCTAGCACATTGTTTGCAATGATGTTTGGAGACTTGTGAGACATGCTTTCTCAATTGGCTCTTTGATTCCCATCTTCTTGACCTTGATTGTTCTCATTTCAAAGGTCGATATGCCAGCGAGGTTTTCTCAATACCACCTTATTAGTTTATGTAATGTCTTTTACAAGATTATTTCTAAAGTCTTGGTGAACCGTTTGCATCCTTTCTTGAAGGACATTGTTGGCCCTTTTCAGAGTAGTTTTTTTCCTGGTCGAGGTACGATGGATAATGTCATTATAGCGTAGGAAATTTTGAATAAAATGCATCGTTCAAACAAGAAGAAGGTTACCTAACCCTTAAGGTGGATCTCCACAAAGACTATGATAGCATTGACTGGGGTTTTTTGAAGCATACCCTTATTGACTTTGGTTTTCCTTCCAGTCTTATTGAGTTTATTATGTTTTGTGTTTCTTACTCTTCTCTTACTTTGGTGTGGAATGGGGTTAGATTGGATAACTTCTCTCCTAATAGAGGCCTTCGACAAGAAGACCCTCTGTCTCCTTATCTCTTTGTCCTTTGCATGGAGAAACTTTTTATGCTTATATTGGAGAGTGAAGAGAAAGGGGAATGGAAGCCAATCCAAGTGTCGAGAGATGGAGTGGGTATATCTCATTTGCTCTTTGCTAATGGCATTTTATTGTTCACTGAGGCTAAAGTCTCTCAACTTAGGGCAGTCTTGAAGGTACTAAAGGATTTTGAACTGGCTTCAAGGCTGAAAGTGAATGTCGGAAAGTCCAAAGCTATGGTGTCCAAGGGTGTTCCCATCATAAACAAAAGCATTTGATGGCTTTGTCTTCGATTGCCTTTGCTGGTCATTTAGGTAAATATTTGCGCTTTCCCTTCTTGAAAGGCATAGTTAAGAATTCAAACTTCCAGTTTCTTGTTGAGAAGATGCAATCCAAACTTAGTGGATGGAAGGGCAAGTTGCTGAATAGAGTGAGCCGTATTACTCTTGCTAAGGCAGTGCTTTCTATGATGCCGATGTATCATATGCAAACAACCTGGGTTCCTCAAGCTATTTGTGATAACATGGACAAAATTATCAGAAAATTTGTTTAGAAAAGAGGTGGGCATAAGGGTCTGCACTTGGTTAATTGGGATAATGTTACTCATCCCAAATGTGAAGGAGGTCTTGGCTTAAGGAAAGCTAGAAGTGTTAATATTTTCATGTTAGGCAAACTCATCACGGAGTTCCACGGGCAATCTTTGAAACTTTGGGTTAGAGTGATGCTTGATAAGTATGGTAGTGGAGGGCAGTTCCTAACCTTGGAGCAACACCAAGGTAGTTCTAACACTTGGAAAGCAATTCTTAAGGCTGACACCAAAGCATGCGTTCTCTGTGTAGGGTTAAAAATCTTTATTTCTATCATAAAATGTCATAAAATGGCTTCCTCTCCTCGTAAATTCTTCGCCATCTTTTGTTTCCTCTGCCTTGCCTTCCTCCTTTTTTCCCCATGGGGTATAACACAAACTGAATCTGTGTTACTATTTGCTAAGTATCCTTACCCCTATTGAACATTGATTTTCTTTGGTTTGTTATTTTCATTTTTTTATTTTTTATTTTTTTTGGCAGAGATACAACTTGCAGAAGCAAAAATTTGTCAAAGGCCTAGCAAAACATGGCATGGACCTTGTTTAAACACGGGAAGCTGCAAAAATCAGTGCATAAGTGTGGAACATGCAGTTTTCGGAGCCTGTCATGGCTTAACCTGCTATTGCTACTTCAACTGTTGAGAACTTACGTTCTAGTCAAGCAATGCGTACCTTTAATATTTCCAATAAAATAATAATGGGAGAGAAAAATGTAGTTTCTTTGTTTCTCCCATTGGATCTCTCCCGCCAGAGATTTATATATCAGTTTGTGTTTTTTTCAATAAAGAAAAGTTGAAATGGCTTCATTTCTTGTACTGAATTACCACAAGGTAATTAACATTTGACGTCACTTTGCTAAGTAATGAAAAAAAGTTGTTTGGATATTGTTCTCCTTTGCTAGACTTAGTTTTCAAATATTTTCAACGTTTTATCAATACTCTAGTAATATTCAAAAGAAATGTTATAAGTCGCTTTGTTTTCCTACATTCAATGAGCAAACGGTAACTTTATGAAAGTTTAATTAAATGTTAAAAATGTCTTTTAAGTAGACTTACAAATGAACATTTTGCAAATGCTGGCCCATATTAAAAAATGATAATAATTTTGTAGCATTCAAAGTACTTAGCAATGGTTGAAGCAGTGGCATAGTGGTTGATATAAGAGCCTTGTTAGTCCACACCAAGGGGTGGAAACGCATTCCCTTCCCCTCCCCATAAAATCCCCTCTTCCCCAGACCCCAGAAAAAAAAAAAAAAAAAAAAAAAAAAAAAAAACCAAAAACAAAATGGTACCTTGATGGGCGCAGGCCATAATAAAAGACTCGACCCGCAAACATATACACTACCAGAAGCAAAATGTCTTGAATAGGGTCAACTCGAATCCGTCCTTTTTTACGACCTTATGCGCCCGCTAATAAATTTCAAGTTGTATATGATTAACAGAAAAGATAAGGGACTCATTTTTTGTGGGACATCGTATCAACTTATTACTCATTTATTATTGGATTGGGATGTGAACCCCACTTACACCCTATTCAATAGTGGATGAGTGGTGAGTTGATACACTATCCCACAAAAAATGAGTCCCTTCAATATTTCTTTTTGGTTAATAACTAAAATTCAAGAAAGAGAGAATTGGACCGGACCGGACCAGTCAGTCGGACCGGTCCAACCGAGAACTGAACCCCATGCCGGTCCGATCTTCACCACAAAATCAATTGTGGTCAAAATCGGTGAACTGGACTGGTCAAACCGATTGACCAGTTTTGTTTTTTTGTTTTTTTTTTTTTTTTAATTTTGATAAAAATTCTATTTTTTCTTTTATAAAAAAAGAAAAAGAAAAAGCTCAATCAAAACAAAAATTCATTTTTTTTAAATTTTTATTTTTTTAGTATACTTATTTTTTATATACTCTTAAATTAATTTAAAAATAAAAAATAAAAAATAATTATTATACTGTCTATAAGTACTTTTCAAAAGAAATGTAAATAAAAATTAAAATAAATGAATTTTACATTTAAGATGTTTGATAAAATGCCTCATAATAAATATTATTTTGCATTAGTTATATTATTGTTAATAATTTAATATAATTTTTTGCTTTTTAATTAATCATATGCATATATTTATATATATAAATAATTAAATATATATTTTTTATTATGTCCCGGTCGGGTCCCCGGTTGAATCTCTGAACCTTTGAATCCCTGCCTTGGCCGGTTTGATACCTAATCTAGTTTTCTTAACCTTGCTAAAATTACTTAACCGTTACCAAATATTTTTCTATTTGTATTTGATGACCATCTTTTTATCAAAAGTCGTCCACCAAGATTGTTAGTAATATAAATTATCACTTAGAAAGATTATCACTTTTTAAATTGTTAGTAATGTTATAATGTAGAATTTGGTAAGCATAGACAATATAACTATCAATTCACATTATCCTCTTTGGCATATCAAATAAATTACTAAGTAATATATGTCTTTTATCAATATTATTGCCATAATAATAATAATAGTAGTAATAAAAAAATCAATAGTTAATTATTGTTAATTAATAATAAAAAAATTTAATCATTAATTATGATTATAATAATTAATGTTATTAATAATTATTATTATTATTATAACAATAAAAAGAAAATTTAATTATTAATTATGATTATAATAATTAATGTTATTAATAATTATTATTATTATAACAATAATTAATATTATTAATTAATAATAATTACTTATTATTATAATAATAGAATTGCCACATTGGTGGTAATCCACATTATCTTGAAAATTTTGGATTGCCAACAATATTGTCCAACCTAACAAAATAATGTCAACCCAGGTAATTTAATCAAATATTTACAGTAATCCAGATAGATTATTCCATATCAAAAGCTACCTAATAATAATGTTTTTCCCTTGAATGGCCAAGACCATGGGGAGGAAACTTCCCTCTAATATTTAAAAGATTTAACATTAATTATTTCTTATTTTGTGCATGATTTATTTAATTTCTTCCTAACAAATAAGAATTAACCAAAATAACTAATAGCTTAAATATATTTTTGATCCCTATAAATATAAGCTATTTTAATTTTGGTCTCTATAAGATTTTTCCTTTGATTTTGATACCTCTTTTTTCCTTTTTTCTTATTTTTAGTTGTTGTTGTTCTAAATTTTAGTTTTTATAAGTACTTTAGAATATGCGTCATCCTTGCAAATATTAGCAATTTTGTTTTTGATCATTATAAATATTTTCTAAATTTTCTTTTGGTCTTTATAAATATCATCACTTAATATATTAGGTCTAAAAGAAACAAATTTATCAGGGATGAGAGAGGGAGGAGAAAATCAAGGAACGCCAATGGATGGTGGTGGAGGCAAGGAACTTGAAGGCAAAGGAGATAAATGGGTGGAAGGAGGTGATTGCCTTGCTAAGAAAGTTTCTTTTCGAGACAAAGTGATGGATGGAACCTCCTCGGTGTACAAAACATACTCTCCCTAATGACTTATCGCTACACAACTTAGCAAAGATCGAACCTCACGAGGGCAACAAGCAACGTCCTCGCATTAGTTTTGCTAAGACTGTGATAGAAGCTATTGCATCCCCATGGAGAGATGCTCTTGTTATCAAACTTTTGGGGCGAACATTGAATTATACAGTGCTTAAAGAGAGTTTGCGAAGCTTGTGGCAACTGAAAGGAGGCTATGAGGTGATGTTGGCTAGTTTTGGATACTTCGTGGTTAAGTTTGATTCTATGGAGGATTAGGAGAAGGCGATGACAAGTGGATCGTGGGTAGTGCAAGGTTGCAATCTAGTTGTTAAGCGATGGACGCCAGATTTCAATCCATGTGACCTTTCCTTTGGCCGCACAATCATATGGATTTGATTTTCTGGACTAATGCTATGTATTTTGATAGAAGTGCACTTCAAACAATAGCCTCAGCCATTGGGGGGCCTGTGAAGTTTGATATAGTGACAATGGAGGTTAGGAGAGCAAACTATGCATGGGTCTACATGGAGGTGGACTTAATCTCACTGGTGATCAAAGAAATATGGATTGAAGACCATTGGCACACAATGGAGTACAAGAGCCTCAACATGATATGCAACGTATGCGATCGTTACAGTCATGTTTCACATGAGTGCCCTTTGAAGGAGAAGGAACCGGAGGTTGTAGAGCCGGAAGGTGATCGGAATTACGGGAACAAGGAGGATAAGCAAGGGCAAGGGATGGCGGCAAAGCTAGCCAAGACACCCATGGCAGAATAGAATCAAAATTCCAAATTGAGTGAGAATTCTCCTGTGGAAGACTAGGGCTAGAATCTGGTGTAGAATCAGCACAATTCTTGGGCCAAAAATGGAAAGAATCCGATCAACCCTCATACGGAATACGTGCAGATGAATATGGATGGCTTACTTGACTACACACCTGATAACTTAAAGTCAATCCAAAAGGGGGGCAAAGTGGGAATTTCTCATAGTAACAACAACAAGCAGGCCTCAACGTTGCATGCTTCGTTAGGTGTAACATCCACCATGAGTTTCGATTTCCAACTTCACCTTCAAGTTTCAAACAAAAACAGATTATTTCCGATTTCCGACTTCATCTTCAAGTTTCAAATTAAATGGAGTGGTTTTCGAGTTCCAACCTTTGACTTCGAGTTCTTTGTACATAATTCCCGACTTTCGACTTCATGGTTCAAAATAAAGTGTACATGGTTTCCGACCTCCGAGTTGATAGTTTAACAAAATGGTCACAAGTACCGACCTTTGGGTTGAATGTAACGAGTTCCGACCTTAGAGTTGAACTCAACTAGAATGGACACGAATTCAGATCTTTGAGTTGATCTCCAAGTTCGATCAAAATTTACACGAGTTCCGATCTCCTACTTTATTCCCAAGCTTCAAATAAAACGGACACGATTTTCGATCTCCGAATTTATTTCCCAATTTCAAATAAGATGAGCATGAGTTCCGACATCCGACTTTAGCTCCAAGTTCAAATAAAACTGACCCGAGTTCCGATTTGACACAGAATAGAGACGAGTTCCGATTTCAGATAGAATAGAAGCGAGTTCCACTTTTGGGCGACGTGGAGAATAATTTAGCCACAAAAGAGGGAGACATGGCTGAACTTCACTCACAAAATTTCAACCAATCAACACTCATATTTCCAACTACCTTCTTTATATTTAAGTCAGATTTTCCTTCCCACTTCTTGCTGACTTGCGCCTCCCTCTCCCTCTTGTTCTAGCCTTCTTCTTCTCTTCTCCTTCTTCTACGCTTCTCCTCTCAACCTATTCCATCAAACCTCCAAGCTTGACAAGGTTCCATCCAAACTCCAAAACTTAGCAAAGTCACATACTAAGAGGTAGGATTCAGTTTCTGTCCTTAATTTCTCTAACTGTGGCTGTATGAAATTTCACTCTTCTTCATATATTTGATGATATATTGGATGTATATGATGTATTATGGTTGGATTAATATGAAATCTTGAGTTGGAATTAAAGTTAGAAGAAGAAAAACTAGGAGAAGTGGAAGGAAGCCCCACGGCAGTCCATATGGCGGAGTGTACGGCTCTGCCTGCCGTCGTTAAAATTTGATGTATCTATTTTTATATAAAACTAGACATACAGGAATTTCCATACATATATAATATAAGGCCTTTGGATTAATATTGAGAGAGATACGAATTTTTGAAGTTTGACCTAGGAATCAGAACTTTCATCCGGGCAGTGTGAGTTGAGAAGGGTATAACTCACCTTACACAACTCCAAATTGAGTGAAACCAACTTTGTTGGAAAGCTTACACGTAGGAGAACATGCCATAATAAAATTTCGAGTTTGGTATAGTCCCATTTGCTCTCAGTGTTTCGAATAATTCGTCCTATGCCCAAACTGGGACAAAATAGGGCAGCTCAGGAAGGTCGAATTTCGAGGCTTATAAGTCGAGATCTACCAAAGTAAATGAAATGGAACTTATTGTAAAGTCCTATTAGCTTTGATATGACACCAATTTCATTGATTTGGACTTGTTTTCGATTTTTAGTAGATTTTTACTTTTAGGTGTGTAATTGCCACCACAGTAAGGCCGGGTTAAAACATAAATAACTTGAGTTATATTTATCCAAACTAGATGGGACTAAAGAGGTTAGAAAATAGACACATAACACTTTGACATATCCGAAATTCAGGTCCAAATGGGTTAAGATGAGTTTAAGGCTTAATTTCTAAAAATGGGTAGAGTTGAAGAATATGAGCAGGAATTCCAAAATTTAAGGATTTGACACCTTAATGCACATATGAGTTCAATTAAAGCTTAAGTGTTGCAAATTCCATGTTGGTGCTTGAAAGATTGATGCATTATATTTGATCTTTTATTGTGATTAACTGTCTATTGAGACTGGCACTATTCATGGGAAAACGGATCTGATCCGTTATGCTGCCGAGTTTTTGGTAGAATTGTAAGGAAGTTATGAGCCTTTATATATTATGAATATGTATGTAAAAATCATGAATGCAAGGATACATGAAAGTAAATGATGAAGCATATGTATCAGTGCATTCAGCATGTCTATGCATGATTATGTACGAGAATAAAAGGATATGAACATATTAAATGTGGATCCCTTCACTTGGAGGCAATTGCACATTGAATCCCTCTCTGTGAAGGCAGTTAAATAAGATAAGATGTGGGTCCCTTCACTTGGAGGCAGTTGCACATTGAATCCCTCCCTGTGAAGGCAGTATAAAACTATGAGATTCCTCTACCTTGGAGGCATGTGGTTAGATGAGATCCCTCTACATTGAAGGCACGTGGTCAGATGAGATCCCTCTATTCTTAAGGCACGTGACCAGAAAAGATCCCTTCAATTCAGAGGCACGTGGCCAAAATGAGATCCCTCCAAGACTAGAGGCATGTGAATCCCCTTGTAGGTTAGTCTGTGTGACGACGGTCACGAGTTGAGCTGACGAGCTCACTCCTAGATCAGACTACCCAAGGGTAGTAAAAACCAAATATTAAAACATATGCAAGCACTCCACTCACATGAGACATGGCATCGACCCAACTAGTATGAGTATAGGGGATAGGGCTTACATGAGGCATGGCATGACCCAACTAGTGTAAGTACCATAAGAAAGGAAGCAAAGAAAGTTAAAGAAAAGCACCAGTGCATTTGCATGAATTCAAATATGAGTATTTACATAATTATATCCCATGTTATGTTGACGCTGAAACTGCTCTATCTATTTTTGCTGTGATGAGTCCATATTTCTAAGAAACGTGATATGGCGATCACGCTCTGATGGGGTATGACATGGCGATCATACTCTAGAATGTGGCATGATGATTCCACATCCTAAGGAATGTGACATGGCGATCACATTTCAATGGAGTATGACATGGCGATCATACTCTGGGTCATGACAAGAAAAACAGATTGGCATGTGCAGATTTTATGATTTCAGTATATTGGCGCTATTGTAGTTTAATACGTTTCAGTTATTATGGATAGTACAATTCAGGAATTGATTTTCATATTAGTTCGCCCAAATTACAAGTGTATGAATAAAATGAACTCTACTTCGGACCATATGTTTTCAAATTATAAAACGGAACAGTTCGTATCATATGTTCGCTTTTTTTATAATAAACCGAAGCAGCTGGAGATAATAACGATGACACGGTATGAAAATTTCTTAATGAATCCTACTGAGAATTTAAAATTCTCACTCCTATTTCCGTGTTATCTCCAGATAGCTTGGAAGTTCCAAAGACGGCTGAAGTTGCTGTCAGAAGAGGTCCGCTCAGGTAATAGTAACAAGTCCTGAGTATGGTACTATGACTTAAGCATAGTACTGTATTTCGGGAGGATGTTACATTGGGAACCCCCCATCGTGGCTTCTAAGCCAATTCGCCCTGACAAAGTGATCAAGGGGGTCCATATTATGACTATTCTTCAACCTACTAACCGAACGGAGATGAAGGTGTTGCCACCGAGGGGAAGAAGGAAGCGACTACTTATAGCTAGTCTTGAGACTCACTAGTGGAGAGGTTAGCTGGTGCGAAAGATAAGAACAAAGGGGTTGTGAAGGTCCCAGTGCAGGGGAAAGAATCAGTTAACACTGAAGGAAGAGATGAGGTGGTGAATTCTTTGGGAGGTAATGTGCATGAGGAGGTGTAGGAGGGAACTCCATGTATGGATGCAACATAGTGTGTTGCATTTCGATGTATCTCTCTTTCTTTTCCTTGTCCATGGATTTGTCCATTATGGCATGGAACATTAGAGGGGCAGTAAGTGGGAGGGGGAAGAGATATGTAAAGGAGATTGTGAGGAAGTTTAAGCCTAATATCATGATATTGGTAGAAACTAGAGTTCAATATCATAGAGTGGCTAAGCTTTGGGAGAAATTGGGGTCCGTTGTTGTTGCTGTGGAGGAAGCTAGGGGGTTTTCGGGTGATATCTGGGTGTTGATGAGAGATAAGTCCATCAAGTGCCCTATTGTTGACTTTACTACTCAAACTGTCTCTGTCTCGTTTGGGCTTGGCAAATTGAGTTGATTTTGTAAGGCGATTAATGCAAGCCCTATTCCAAATATTCGTAACTCCCTGTGGGACAATCTCCGGATATTGTATCATGCCCAAAAAATTTTAATCATTTTAATCGAGTTGTTCGATTTTTAGCAAATAATTGGGATTAATTAGGATTCGATTTAGCATTCACTTAAATCTAATTAAGTGTGATTTAAAATGATTAGGCATAATGGAATTAGCTTAGAAACATAGTAAGCCTCATAGAATTTTTTTAAAACCGGTTTGCCGATTTAAGAGAAATCGGTAAAATTTCGGTAATTTAAACTGTCAGAACCGGATCAATAGAAATTATACTGTGAGAACCCTAGGAAGAATGGCCAAGATTTAGCCAATTTACCCATGCAAGTGGCACCATCTCAGCCCTCCATATGGACTGCCAAATCAAATTGAAACTCCAACACACATCCACTAAGCACATAACTCCTTGCTCCACAAGTTTGTGTTCAATTCCTTCCTTGCCCTTGGTAATTTCGGCCAGCATAAGGAGCTGACCACTCTCCATTTCTTTTCCATACACACTCATCTTCACTTCATCTTCAACCTCTCTTCAAGTCTCATCAAGAGTTGCTTCCATTTGAGACATCAAATCAACAAGAATTCAACTAAACAAGGTAGGAATCCAACTCCTCCTCTTATTTTTTCTTGATTTGGGGCTATGTGGGGATCTTATCTTCCTCATGATATTAATGTGATTTGGAATTATGATGATGGTTTATGATTGAATTTGCTTGTGTGTTGTGATTAGAATTGAAATTGGTATGCAAGAGCTTGAAGAATAGAGAAAATTCAAGAAGCTATTAGGGTTTTTCCTCGGCTATCCGTACAGTGGAATGTACGGCTCTGCCTATAGCCATTTAAATTTGATGAATCCAATTTTATATGAAACTAGACATTCAGGGCTTTCCATATATATAAAATATAAGGCCATTGGATTAGTATAGAGATAGTTATGAATTTTTGAAGTTTGACCTAGAAATCAGGACTTTCATCCAGGCAGTGTAAGTTGAGAAGGGTGTAAATAACCTTACACAACTCTAAATTGAGTGAATCTAACGTTGTTTGAAAGCTAACATATGAGAGAACATCCCATAAAAATTTTAGAGTTAGATTCATTACCAACTATCCCCAGTACATCAATGAATTCACCTCAAGTTTAACCCGGGTTGGAACAAGGTGGTCCGGTTGGGTCAAGTTTTGGGGCTTATATCTCGAATGATACTCATTAAAATGATATGAAACTTATTTCATTTGAAAGCTTGCTCTGTTAGCTTTACATTTATATAAATTTCGCATAATTTCACCCAGATTTCTATTTTTGGTGAATTTTATCTTATAAGAGTGCAATTCTGGCTAGAAATAGGGCAATCTGGAATAAAACACAAATAACTTGAGTTAATATCGGAGCTCGGAACTTAGCAAACAAGAGAGCTAGATCGGGTATACTTAATGTTGAACTCGGAACTTAGTGAATAGCAAACTAGATCGGGTATGGATAATGTCGGAACTCGGAACTTAGGAAATACATTCATAAAAGTCTTGGAAGACCAATTATGGATTAATGTCGGAAATCGGAATCACAC
Organism: Pterocarpus macrocarpus; assembly: GCA_031439585.1. Lineage (NCBI taxonomy): Eukaryota > Viridiplantae > Streptophyta > Magnoliopsida > Fabales > Fabaceae > Pterocarpus > Pterocarpus macrocarpus. The sequence goes on from CM062514.1 coordinate 54,890,133, forward strand.
AGCACATAAAACACTTTGAAATCGAAAGTCAAGGACAAGAATGTAAAACTTAAAATACTTAATCCCAGAAGTCAGGAACCAAAACATTACATAACCCCGTAAGTCGGGAACCAAAATATTACATAACCCTGCAAGTTATAACTTATATAATCTCGGAACTCGGACCCAATTCAACCTCGGAAGTTGGTCCTAAGCTCAAACTCGGGAACATCAATAAAAGTTTAAAAGCTTGTAAGATAGATTAAGAATTAAGATTTTAAACTTGCACCTAACTACCTAAGCTTTGCTCATAAGACTTTGTTGTGTGTGACAACTAATGAAGCATATGTATGAAGTGCATTCAGCATGTCTATGCATGATTATATATGAGAATGAAAGGATATGAATATATTAAATATGGATCCCTTCACCTGGAGGCAGTTATGAGATCTCTCGTTGTGAAGATAGTTAAATAAGATATGACAAAGGTCCCATATTCCTAAGAAACGTGACGTGGCGATCATGCTCTGATTGGGTATGACATGGCGGTTGTACTTTGGAATATGGTATAATGATCCCACGCCCTAAGGGATGTGACATGGTGATTACACCCGGATAGAGTGTGACATGGCGATCATACTCTAGGATGTGGCAGATGAGCATATTCCTAAGGAGTGCGACATGGTGATCACACCCTGATGGAGTATGACATGGCGATTGTACTCTGGAATATGTATGACAAGTGAAGGAAATGAGCAAGACTGCACTTGAGGACAGCGATACATAACGCTCAAGTGTAGGTAAATGCAGACACCCTAGGGATGGCGATACGTAACACCTAGGTGTATCAAATGAAGAAAGTAAAGATCAATATTAAAGGAAGACAAAGGAAGAAAAGAAAATTATGTGTATATACATAAATTCAAGTACAAGTAAAGGCATGTGCAGATTTTATGTTTTCAGTATATTAGTAGTATTATACTTTAATACGTTTCAGTTATTATTCATAGTATAATTCATGAATTTATTTTGTATTGGCTCTCCCAAATGACAAGTATGTGAATAAAATGGACTATGCTTTGAACAATATGTTTTCGAACTATAAAATTTAACAGTTTATATAACATGTCTACCTTTTTCATAATAAATCGAAGCAGCTAGAGATAATAATGATGACCCGGCATGAAATTTCTTAGTGAATCCTACTGAGAATTTAAAATTCTCACTCCTATTTTCGTGTTATCTCCAAATAGTTCAAGAAGTTTCAAATACAGCTGAAGTTGCTATCCAATAAGGTCCGCTCAGGTAACAGTAACAACTCCACGGTGTGGTACTATGATTTAAGCATAGTACTATACAGAGGAGGACGTTACATACTGCACAACCTCTTTGATAGGCCATGGGTGGTTTTTGGAGATTTCAATGAAATTCTTAGGACTTCGGAGGTGCGGATAGCAGAGCCCATCTTTTTCAAGATTGTTTGGATGATTGATATGGGGGCTATGGGTAATCTTTTTATATGGAGGAGATGTGCTTATGGCCAGGTTCCTTTGTTTAAGCGCCTTGATAGGGTGGTGGCAGACTATACTTGGCGACTCATGTTCACTAATGCCAATGTGGAGGTTTCGCCGTTTATGCACTCGGACCATTGCTCGTTATTGCTTCGTCTGAGTGGCTTTCCTAGATCCCGAGGTGATAAACCCTTTCGATTCACAGCTTGGGTTGATCACCATGACTATCATAACATGGTGAATCAAGCTTGGAGTAGTGAATCTAGTAGTGTGGTGGATAGCCTTAGCGAAGTTCGTGAAGACTCTATCATCTTCAACAAATCAGTTTTCGAAAGCGTCTTTCGTAGAAAAAGATTCTTGGAAGCTAGATTGGCCGGCATTCAACAACAACTAGCGGAAAGGATGGGTCCTCTTCATAATCTTTTTTGTCTGGAGAAATCCCTATAGCTTGAATATGATCGAGTTTTAAGGCAAGAAGAGTTAATTTGGTTCTAGAAGTCTAAAGAGAAGTGGATCAGGTTTGGAGAACACAATACTACCTTTTTTCATGCTCAAACTATGATTAGGCGTTGTAGAAATAAGGTGGAGAAGGTGGAGGGTCTTCATGTTGCAACAGATATTTGGTGCACAGATAGTGAAATTCTTAAAAGGGAGGCTCTCAACTATTTTAAGAGTTTGTTTATTGCTGAGAATAGCATTTGAGAACCTGATATATCTGTCCCTCATGTGGTGACTTTGCCTGTGGAGGCTTCTCATTCTCTTCTTTCTGACATTTCTAGAGAAGAGGTTGGGGAAGCTCTGAAGTCTTTCAAAGCTCTGGGACCTAATGGATTTCAACCTATCTTCTTCAAGAAATTCCAGCACATTGTTTGCGATGATGTTTGGAGACTTGTGAGACATGCTTTCTCAATTGGCTCTTTTGATTCCTGTCTTCTTGACACCTTGATTGTTCTCATTTCAAAGGTCGATATGCCAGTGAGGTTTTCTCAATACCGCCTTATTAGTTTATGTAATGTCTCTTACAAGATTATTTCTAAAGTCTTGGCGAACCGTTTGCATCCTTTGTTGAAGGACATTGTTGGCCCTTTTCAGAGTAGTTTTTTGCCTGGTCAAGGTATGATGGATAATGTCATTAGAGCATAGGAAATTTTGAATAAAATGCATTGTTCAAACAAGAAGAAGGGTTACCTAGCCCTTAAGGTAGATCTCCATAAAGACTATGACAGCATTGACTGGGGTTTTTTAAAGCATACCCTTATTGACTTTGGTTTTCCTTCCAGTCTTGTTGAGTTTATTATGTTTTGTGTTTCTTACTCTTCTCTTACTTTGGTGTGGAATGGGGTTAGATTGGATAACTTCTCTCCTAATAAAGGCCTTCGACAAGAAGACCCTCTGTCTCCTTATCTCTTTGTCCTTTGCATGGAGAAACTTTTTATGCTTATATTGGAGAGTGTAGAGAAAGGGGAATGGAAGCTAGTCCAAGTGTCTAGAGATGGAGTGGGTATATCTCATTTGCTCTATGCTAATGACATTTTATTATTCACTGAGGCTAAAGTGTCTCAACTTAGGGCAGTCTTGAAGGTACTAAAGGATTTTGAACTGGCTTCAAGGCTGAAAGTGAATGTCGAAAAGTCCAAAGCTATGGTGTCCAAGGGTGTTCCCATCACAAACAAGAGCATTTGATGGCTTTGTCTTCAATTGCCTTTGCTGGTCATTGAGGTAAATATTTGGGCTTTCCCCTCTTGAAAGGCATAGTTAAGAATTCAAACTTCCAATTTCTTGTTGAGAAGATGCAATCCAAACTTAGTGGATGGAAGGGCAAGTTGCTGAATAGAATGAGCTGTATTACTCTTGCTAAGGCAGTGCTTTCTATGATGCCGATGTATCATATGCAAACAACCTGGGTTCCTTAAGCTATTTGTAATAACATGGACAAAATTATCAGAAAATTTGTTTAGAAAAGAGGTGGGGATAAGGGTCTGCACTTGGTTAATTGGGATAATGTTACTCATCCCAAATGTGAAGGAGGTCTTGGCTTAAGGAAAGCTAGAAGTGTTAATATTTTCATGTTAGGAAAACTCATCACAGAGCTCCATGGGTAATCTTTGAAACTTTGGGTTAGAGTAATGCTTGATAAGTATGGTAGTGAAGGGCAGCTCCTAACCTTGGAGCAACACCAAGGTAATTCTAGCACTTGGAAAGCAATTCTTAAGGCTAACAATTTCGTTGGTTCTGGATTTAAAATCCGTGTGGGTAATGGCACTTTATCCTTTTGGTTCGACAATTGGCTGAATGATCGCCCACTTTGTTAGCCGATTCCTTTCATCCATATTTTAGATACAGCTTTACGAGTTTGTGATATTTGCGGAGAGAATTCTTGGAGCCTGGAACATTTGCAAATGCCAATTCCTCCTAATCTCATTCAATGTCTAGAGGGTGTTCGTTTGTGGCTTCATCCTGCTACCCATGACCGTGTTGTGTAGTCTAGAGATATATCTGGAATTTATTCAATTGTTTCTTGTTATAATTGGCTTTGTGGCCTACAGCCCCAAAGTAGTGATGGGGATTGGCTTTGGATTTGGAGACGTCCCACTACTAAGAAGTGTAAATTTCTTATTTGGCTTGCCTGTCATGACACTTAATTAGACACTTCATGTTGCAGGAGATATTTGGTGCACAGACAGTTAAATTCTTAAAAAGGAGGCTCTCAACTATTTTAAGAGTTTGTTTATTGTTGAGAATAGCATTCGAGAACCTACTATATTTGTCCCTCATGTAGTGACTTTGCCTGCGGAGGCTTCTCACTCTCTTCTTTCTGACATTTCTAGAGAGGAGGTTTGGGAAGCTCTGAAGTTTATGAAAGCTTTCAAAGCTTCGATATAACGTCCTCCTCTGTACATTACTATGCTTAAGTCATAGTACCATACTATGGAGTTGATACTATTACTTAAGCGAACCTTATCTGACAGCAACTTCAGCTGTCTTTGAAACTTCTTGAACTATCTGGAGATAACACAGAAACAGGAGTGAGAATTTTAAATTCTCAGTAGGATTCACTAAGAAATTTCATGCCGTGTTATCATTATTATCTCCAGCTGCTTCGATTTATTATGAAAAGGGCGGACATGTTACATAAACTGTTAAATTTTATAGTTTGAAAGCATATTGTTTGAAATAGTCTATTTTATTCACACACTTGTCATTTGGGAGAGCCAATACGAAATAAATTCATGAATTATACTATGAATAATAACTGAAACGTATTAAAGTATAATACTACTAATATACTGAAAACATAAAATCTGCACATGCCTTTACTTGTACTTGAATTTATGCAGATACATATAATTTTCTTTTCTTCCTTTGTCTTCCTTTAATATTTATCTTTACTTTCTTTATTCGACACACCTAGGTGTTACGTATCGCCGTCCCTAGGGTGTCTGCATTTACCTACACTTGAGCGGTACGTATCGCTGTCCTCAAGTGCAGCCTTGTTCATTTTGCTTTACTTGTTATACATATTCTAGAGTACGATTGCCATGTCATACTCCATCGGGGTGTAATCACCATGTCGCACTCCTTAGGAATATGCTCATCCTGCCACATCCCAAAGTATGATCGCTATGTCACACTCTATCGAGGTGTAATCACCATGTCACATCCCTTAGGGCGTGGGATTATTATACCGTATTCTAGAATATGATTGCCATGTCATAACCCATCAGAGCGTGATTGCGATGTCACGTTCCCTAGGAATATGGGACCTTCATCATATCTTATTTAACTATCTTCACAAAGAGGGATCTCATAACTGCCTCCAGGTGAAGGGATCCACATTTAATATATTCATATCCTTTCATTCTCATACATAATCATGCATAGACATGCTGAATGCACTTCACACATATGCTTCATTAGTTGTCACACACAACAAAGTCTTATGAGCAAAGCTTAGGTAGTTAGGTGCAAGTTTAAAATCTTAAGTCTTAATCTATCTTGCAAGCTTTTAACTTTTATTGATGCTCTCGAGTTTGAGCTTAGGACTGAGTTCCGAGATTGAATTGGGTCCGAGTTCCGAGATTATATAAGTTCCAACTTCTGGGGTTATGTAATGTTTTGGTTCCAGACTTCCGGGATTAAGTATTTTTGGTTTTACATTCTTGTCCTTGACTTTCGATTTCAAAGTGTTTTATGTGCTTGTGATCCCGATCTGCAACCTTAATCCATAATTGATCTTCCAAGACTTTTATGAAGGTGTTTCCTAAGTTCCGAGTTCCGACATTATCCATACTCGATCTAGTGTTCTATTCACTATGTTCCGAGTTCAACATTAAGTATACCCGATCTAGCTCTCTTGTTTGCTAAGTTCCGAGCTCCGATATTAACTCAAGTTATTTGTGTTTTATTCCAGACTACCGTATTTCTAGCCAAAATTGCACTCTTATAAGAGAAAATTCACCAAAAATAGAAATATAGGTGAAATCATACGAAATTATATCAGTATAAAGCTAACAGAGCAAGCTTTCAAATGAAACAAGTTTCATATCATTTGAATGAGTATCATTTGAGATATAAGTCCCAAAATTTGACCCTACTAGATCACCTTATTCCAGTCGGGGTTGAACTTAAGGTGAATTCATTGATGTAGTGGGGATAATTGGCAATGAATCTAACCCTAAAATTTTTATGGAATGTTCCCTCATATGTTAGCTTTCAAACAACGTTAGATTCACTCAATTTAGAGTTGTGTAGGGGGAGTTACACCCTTCTCAACTCACACTGCCCGGATGAAAGTCCTAATTTCTAGGTCAAACTTCAAAAATTCATAACTAACTCTATACTAATCCAATAGCCTTATATTTTATATGTATGGAAAGCTCTGAATGTCTAGTTTCATATAAAAATGGATTCATCAAATTTAAACAGCTGTAGACAGAGCCATACACTCCGCCGTATAGACCATCGAGAGAAAAACCCTAATAGCTTCTTGAGTTTTCTTTTCTCTTCAAGTTCTTTTATACCAATTCCAACTCTACTCACAACACACATGCAGATTCAGTCATAAATCACCATCATCACTCCAAATCACATCAATATCATGAGAAAAATAAGATCCCCACACAGCCACAAAACAAAAAAATAAGAAAAGAAGTTGGATTCCTACCTTGTTTAGTTGAATTCTTGTTGATTTAATGTCTCAAATAGAAGCAACTCTTGATGAGACTTGAAGAGAGGTTGAAGATGAAGTGAAGATGGATGTGTATGGAAGAGAAATGGAGAGTGGTTAGCTCCTTATGCTGGCCGAAATTACCAAGGGCAAGGAAGGAATTGAACACAAACTTGTGGAGCAAGGTGTTATGTGATTGGTGGATGTATGTTGGAGTTTCAATTTGATTTGGCAGTCCATATGGAGGGCTGAGATGGTGCCACTTGCATGGATAAGTTGGCTAAATCTTGGCCATCCTTCCTAGGGTTCTCACAGTATAATTTCTATTAATCCGGTTCTGACAATTAAAATTACCGAAATCTTACCGATTTCTCTTAAATCGGCAAACCAGTTTTAGAAAAATTCTGTGAGGTTTCCTATGTTTCTAATCTAATTCCAATATGCCTAATCATTTTAAATCACACTTAATTAGATTTAAGTGAATACTAAATCGAATCCTAATTAATCACAATTATTTGCTAAAAACTGAACAACTCGATTAAAAACGATTAAAATTTTTTCGGGTGTTACATCCAAGACCTGATGGATTTCAACCCTTCTTCTTCAAGAAATTCTAGCACATTATTGGTGATGATGTTTAGAGACTTGTGAGACATGCTTTCTCATTTGGCTCTTTTGATTCCCGTCTTCTTGACACCTTGATTGTTCTCATTCCAAAGGTCGATGTGCTAGTGAGGTTTTCTCAATATCGCCCTATTAGTTTATGTAATGTTTCTTACAAGATTATTTCTAAAGTCTTGGTGAACTATTTGCGTCCTTTCTTGAAGGACACTGTTGGCCCTTTTCAGAGTGGTTTTTTGCCTGGCCGAGGTACGACGGATAATGTCATTATAGCAAAGGAAATTTTGAATAAAATGCATCGTTCAAACAAGAAGAAAGGTTCCCTAGCCCTTAAGGTGAATCTCCACAAAGCCTATGACAGCATTGATTGGGGTTTTTTGAAGCGTACCTTTATTGACTTTAGTTTTCCTTCCAGACTTATTGAGCTTATTATGCTTTGTGTTTCTTCCCTTTCTCTTACTTTGGTGTGGAATGGGGTTACATTGGATAACTTCTCTCCTAATAGAGGCCTTAAGTAAGGAGACCCTCTGTCTACGTATCTCTTTGTCCTTTGCATAGAGAAACTTTCTATGCTTATATTGGAGAGTGTAGAGAAAGGGGAGTGGAAGCCGGTCCTGTTGTCTAGAGGTAGAGTGGGTATATCTCATTTGCTCTTTATTTTATATTTTATACATCAAGTTTGGCTTCCACATCAGGTCCCCACTTCTGTTGCTCTGTATTCTGCTGAGTGGACTCTTACATTTCAATGGGGAAAAGTTGTATGCCATAGCTGGAAATCTTTAAAAATACTGAGATCGCATGCGTTCTCTGTGTAGGGTTGAAAATCTTTATTTCTATCATAAAATGTCATAAAATGGCTTCCTTTCCTCGTAAATTCTTCGCCATCTTTTATTTCCCCTGCCTTGCCTTCCTCCTTTTTTCCGCATGGGGTATAACACAAACTTAATCTGTGTTACTATTTGCTAAGTATCCTTACCCCTATTGAACATTGATTTTCTTTGGTTTGTTATTTTCATTTTTTTATTTTTTATTTTTTTTTGGCAGAGATACAACTTGCAGAAGCAAATATTTGTCAAAGGCCTAGCAAAACATGGCATGGGCCTTGTTTAAACACGGGAAGCTGCAAAAATCAGTGCATAAGTGTGGAACATGCAGTTTTCGGAGCCTGTCATGGTTTAACCTGCTATTGCTACTTCAACTGTTGAGAACTTACGTTCTAGTCAAGCAATGCGTACCTTCAATATTTCCAATAAAATAATAATGGAAGAGAAAAATGTAGTTTCTTTGTTTCTCCCATTGGATCTCTCCCGCCAGAGATTTATATCAGTTTGTGTTTTTTTCAATAAAGAAAAGTTGAAATGGTTTCATTTCTTGTACTGAATTACCACAAGGTAATTAACATTTGGCGTCACTTCGCTAAGTAATGAAAAAAGTTGTTTGGATATTTTTCTCCTTTGCTAGACTTAGTTTTCAAATATTTTCAACGTTTATCAATACTTTAGTAATATTCAAAAGAAATATTATAATTCACTTTGTTTTCCTACCTTCAATGAGCAAACGGTAACTTTATGAAAGTTTAATTAAATGTTAAAAATGTCTTTTGAGTAGACTTACAAATGAACATTTTGCAAATGCTGGCCCATATTAAAAAATCATAATAATTTTGTAGCAATCAAAGTAATTAGCAATGGTTGAAGCAGTGGCATAGTGGTTGTTATAACAGCCTTGTAAGTCCACATCAAGGGATCGAATCCTATTCCGTTCCCCTCCCCACAAAATACCCTCTTCCCCAGACCCAAAAAAAAAAAAAAAAAAAACCAAAAATACGTTGATGGGCGCAGGCCATAATAAAAGACTCGACCCACAAACGTATACACCACCAGAAGCAAAAACTTGTGAATAGGGTCAACTCGAATCCGTCCTTTTTTACGACCTTATGCGCCCGCTAATAAATTTCAAGTTACATTTGGTTAATGACTAAAATTACTTAATCGCTACCAAATATTTTTCTATTTGTATTTGATGACCATCTTTTTATCAAAAGTCACCTGTCAAGATTATTAGTAATATAAATTATCACTTAAAAAGGTTATCACTTTTTTAAATTGTTAGTAATGATACAATGTAGGATTTGATATGCATAGATAATATAACTATCAATTCACATTATCTTCTTTAGTATATTAAAAAGATTATTAAGTAATATATGTCTTTTATCAATATTATTACCATAATAATAATAATCAATAGTTAATTATTATTATTATTGTTATTAGTTATAATAATATAATTATAATACTAATTTTTAATAATAATTATTATTAATTAATAATAATCATGAGCAGAAAATATAATTATTAATTATGATTATAATAATTAATGTTATTTATAACAATAATTAATTATAATAATAATAATAGGATTGCCACATTTGTAGTAATCCACATTATCTTGAAAATTTGGATTACCAGCAATATTGCCCAACCTAATAAAGTAATGTCAGCCCAGGTAATTTAATCAAATATTGACAGTAATCCAGATAGATTATCTCATATCAAACGCTACTTAACAACAATGTAAAACCCTTGAATGGCCAAGACCATGGGGAGGAAACTTCCCTCTAATATTAAAAAGATTTAACATTAATTATTTCTTATTTTGTGCATGATTTATTTAATTACTTCCTAACAAATAAGAATTAACCAAAATAACTAATAGCTTAAATATGTTTTTGGTCTCTAGAAATATAAGCTATCTTAATTTTAGTCTATCTAAAATTTCTCCTTTGATTTTGATACCTCTTTTTCCTTTTGTTGTCGTTCTAATTTTAGTTTTTATAAGTACTTTAGAATATGCGTCATCCTTACAAATATTAGAAATTTTGTTTTTGATCTTTATAAATATTTTTTGAATCTTCTTTTGGTCTTTATAAATATCATCATTTAATATATTGGATCTAAAAAATGTTGTCAAAAATAATTTGAACACTAGTATTTTAGCTTTAAATAATAAGAATAAAATGACAGCAACAATAAGAAGTAGTAGAATAAGATTATCACGAATCGTGAAAAGCACTATCCTTAAGGGTTTAATCCCGCCCTACCCAAAGTTATGCCCGGTGGAATGGCGTTGATGGTTAACCCTCCAGGATTAGACATGGGTCTCCACGAGAACTCGTCCACATGATGGTCCCAGTACGTTGAGCAGCAGATCTTGCAAGAAGCAAAAAATACAGCAAAAGCAGTGGGGGCAGCTTCTATTGCACAGAAGAGAGAGAATGAGGAGATGATTGTTGTTCTGTATGTTGTGTTGTGCCATGTAGCAGGCTTTATATAGGGAAAAGAAATAGCTATTGTAAAAGAGCCGTTGCAAACTAGCCATTGGATAACGGTAAAAAAAAGAGCCATTAGAGCATTAAAGAGATGCAACGGTAAAAAGGAAATTTGACTAAAAATAAAAATAAAATTTGTAGGGTAGTAAAAGCTTGGCAAGCCCATACGCGCGCGGACGAGACGAGACGGGGCACGTGTGTATGTATTTAACTAAGGCCCCAAGTCCACAATACTTCCTCAATACCATAAGGTATTTACTGATTAGATACCATCATATATAAATATTTATTAAAACATTTTCATGAGCAATGTGAGACTTCTTCCGTAGCTAAATACACATAGAATAACTAAGTTTGAAACACACTAAGATCCATATATATACAACAATCCCCCACATGTTTCAAACTTAGAGGAATAAACAGGAATGTTATGCTTTAGTGTAGTATCCAAAGGATTTGAACTTCACCTTAGGTACAGGTGGGTGACAACCCTAAGGAAATTTGGTAAAGAAATCTCTTTGAACCAAACTTCTAAGATAATGGTAGGAGCACGTCCACCAACCACACAACATCCCATAAGTTATGCTGCTCTTAGCCGTTTTGCGCATTAAGACCGTGCGCTATCCTGGAATCATGAGAGCTCTAGAGTTTTATGCCCATACTCATGGGAAACGGCCTCATCTCCACTCTCACTTAGGTGGCATCCAATAGGAGTATGCTACAGCAGATATCCCACCCCCACATTGAGGGCTATGGATCCATTAAGAGCATTGCTCATCCTTAAACATCACTGTAGTGGTACTTTCATACATCATAAGGAGGGACTCTTCACCAAGCATCTCATATGAATGGCAGAAATCAGTAAGAAGCGACAATACCCTTTGTGAGACTCGTATGACTTCATTTACCACATTGAACCACCTTCATAGGATCGCCAATCACAGTGGTTAGGTTTCCATCATACCACCTCAAGTAATAGGTATCAGTCCCATCCCCCTCGATGTTTCACTTACTAGCGTCCTAGTAAGTGGCTTCGTCAAAGGGTCGGCCAAGTTCTTTTCTGACTTACAAAATTCATGGATATCACATTATTCTCAATCAACTGCCTTACAATATTATGTCTCAATCTGATATGCCGACTTTTTCCATTATATATTTTGTTCTTTGCTCGAGCAATGGCAGCTTGACAATCACAATGAATAGACACAGATGTTTGTGTTCTATCCCATAATGGTATGTCCACCAATAGGTTTCTCAATCATTCAGCTTCTATTCCTATCTTTTCTAAAGCTATAAATTCTAACTCCATGGTGGACCTGGCAATACAAGTCTGTTTGGTGGACCTCCAAGAAATAGCCCCACCCGTAACGTCCTCCTCTATATGGTGCTATGCTTAGATCATAGTACCACACTTTGGAATTGTTACTATTACCTGAGCGGACCTTAGCTGACAACAACTTCAGCCGTCTATGAAACTTCTCGAACTATCTGGAGATAACACGGAAGCAGGAGTGAGAATTCTAAATTCTCAGTAGGATCCATTACAAGATTTCATACTGTGTCATCATTATTATCTCCAACTATTTCGATTTATTATGAAAAATGTGAGCATGTTAAATAGACTATTCAGTTTTATAGTTTAAAAATATATTGTCCAAAACAGAGTTCATTTTATTCATGCATTTAAGTCACACTGGCAATATTTCATGTTTAGGATAATAGTCACAATATAAATAGATAGAACAGTCTCCGCATTAATAAAACATGGGATATAATTATGCAAATATTCATACTTGAATTCATGCAACCGCACTGGTGTTTTTTTTTTACTTTCTTTGCTTTCTTTGCTAGGCACACCTAGGCGCTACGTATCGCCATCCCTAGGGCGCTTGCATATGTTCTAATCCTTAGTCTTTACTGCCCTTGGGTAGTCTGATCTAGGAGTGAGCTCAACTTGTGACTACCGTCACACAAAACTAACCTACAAGGGGATCCACGTGCCTCTAGTCTTGGAGGGATTTCATTTTGGCCATGTGCCTCTAAATTGAAGGAATTTCTCACGGTCACATACCTCAAGAATAGAGGGATCTCAGCTGACCACTTGCCTTCAATGTAGAGGGATCTCATCTGACCACGTGCCTCTAGTCTTGGAGGGATTTCATTTTGGCCACATGCCTCTAAATTGAAGGGATCTCTCTCAGTCACATGCCTCAAGAATAGAGGGATCTCAGCTGACCACTTGCCTTCAATGTAGAGGGATCTCATCTGACCACATGCCTCCAAGGTAGAGGGATCTCATAGTTTTTTTTTTTTTTTTTTTATACTGCCTTCACAGGGAGGGACCTAATTAACTGCCTCCAAGTGAAGGGACCCAATCTTGTCTTATTTAACTACCTTCACAAGGAGGAATCTCATAACTGCCTCCAAATAAAGGGATCCATATCTAATATATTCATGTCCTTTCATTCTCATACATAATCATGCATAGACATACTAAAAGCACTCATACATATGCTTCCTCATTTACTTTCATATATCCTTGCAGGTAGGATTTCATATTCATAACTTAAATCTTCATATCTTCATTAGTTGTCACACACAACAAAGTCTTATAAGCAAAGCTTAGGTAGTTAGGTGTAAGTTTAAAATCTTAAGCCTTAATCTATTTTGCAAGCTTTTAATTTCTATTGATGTTCCCGAGTTTGAGCTTAGGACCGAGTTCCGAGATTGAATTTGGTTCCGAGTTCCGAGATTATGTACGTTCCAACTTACGGGGTTATGTAAAGTTATGTACCCGACTTCCGGGGTTATGTAATGTTATGGCTCCCGACTTCCGGGATTCGGGTATAAGGTTTCATGTTCTGGTACCAACTTCCAAGTTTATATTGAAGATCCTCGACTTCCGGGTTTAAATATCTTAGGTTTTATATTTTTGTCTTTGATTTTCGATTTCAAAGTGTCTTATGTGCTTATGATTCTGATTTTCGACATTAATTTATAATTGGTCTTCCAAAACTTTTATGAATGTGTTTCCTAAGTTTCAAGTTCCGACATTAATCATACCCAATCTAGTTTGCTATTCACTAAGTTCCGAATTAAACATTAAGTATACCCGATCTAGCTTTCTGTTTACTAAGTTCCGAGTTCCGATCTTAACTAAACTTGATTTAGTATTCATATATGTCTCTACCCAAAATTGCACTCTTATAAGAGAAAATTCACCAAAAATAGGAATCTGGGTGAAATCATACAAAATTTATATCACTGTAAAGCTAACAGAGAAAGCTTTCAAATGAAATAAGTTGCATATTATTTGAATGAGTATAATTCAAGATATAAGCCCTGAAACTTGACCTTACTGGACTACTCTGTTCCAGCCTAGGTTGAACTTAAGGCAAATTCATTGATGTACTGGGGATAGTTGGCAACGAATCTGACTCTAAAATTTTAATGGGATGTTCCCTCATATGTTAGCTTTCAAACAACGTTGGATTCACTCAATTTGGAGTTGTGTAGGGTGATTTACACGCTTCTCAATTCACACTGCTTGGATAAAAGTCCTGATTTCTAGGTCCAACTTCAAAAATTCATAACTACCTCTATATTGATCCAATGGCCTTATATTAATATGTATGGAAAGCCTTGAATGTCTAGTTTCTCATAAAAATAGATTCATGAAATTTAAACGACCGTAGACGGAGTTGTACACTCCGTCATATGGACCGCCGAGGAAAAACCCTATCAGCTCCTTGAGTTTTCTCTTTTCTTCAAGTTCTTTCATACCAATTTCAATTCTAATCACAACACACATGCAAACTCAATCATAAACCATCATCATAACTCCAAATCACATTAACATCATGAGGAAAATAAGATCCCCACACAGCCCCAAATCAGGAAAAATAAGAAGAGAAGTTCGATTTTTACCTTGCCTAGTTGAAATCTTGTTGATTTGGTGTATTAGATGGAAGCAACTCTTGATGAAACTTAAAGAGGGGATGAGGATGGAGTGAAGAGGAAAGTGAATAGAAGAGAGTTGAGGGGAGTCTCAGCAGCTAGGTTGGCCGAAAGTTTCAAGAGAGAAGGAAAGAAAAAGGTGAAGATTTTTGAAGCAAGCTTCACTTTGATTGGTGGATTTCACCTTGCCTTCCAATTTGGCTTGGCTTCCCACTCTTCATGGCTGAAAGTGGCGCCACATGTGGGGGTATCTTGGCTAAATCTTGGCCATCCATTCTAGGGTTCTCATAGTATAATTTTTATTGATCCGGTTCCGACAGTCTTAAATGCCGAAATCTTACTGATTTCTCTTAAATTGGTAAACAGGTTTTAGAAGAATCCTATAAAGTTTCCTATGATTCTAATCTAATTTCATTATGCCTAATCATCTTAAATCACACTTAATTAGGCTTAAGTGAATACTAAATCAAATTCTAATTAATCACATTTATTTGCTAAAAACTGAGCAACTTGGTTAAAAACGATTAAAATTTTTCGGATGTTACACCACCTGCCAGCATAAAAACATAACCACTTGTAGACTTTAATTCATCAGAGTCAGAAATCCAGTTTGCATCACTATATCCCTCTAATACTAAGGGATAACCAGAATACACTAAACCAAAATCTTTAGTACATTTTAAATATCTTAAAAGTCTAATTAAGGCATTCCAATTGATATCACTAGGATTATGAGTATATCTACTTAGTCTATTTATAGCATATGCAATATCTGGTCTAGTGCAGTTCATTAAATACATCAAACTACCAATTATGCGTGCATATTCAATTTGTGATACACTATCACCTCTATTTTTAATTAGATGCAAACTAGAATCATAAGGAGTAGATACAGGTTTGTAGTCAAAATATCCAAATTTCTTAAGCATGCTTTCAACATAGTGAGATTGAGATAAAATGAATCTATCATTTTCCTTAATCAATTTTATTCCAAGTATAACATTAGCAACACCCATATCTTTCATATCAAATTGAGAAGACAAAAATCTCTTAGTTTTAGTTACAATATCTAAACATGTACCAAAGATCAGTAAATCATCAACATATAGGCAAATGATAACACCAACACCATCATTAAACTTGCTATATATGCATTTATTAGATTCATTTGTCACATACCTGATAGAGCATTCATTTATACATTATTCTAGTGTTATTCCTAGCTTGTTTACATCATAATTGTGTTTTAATTGATGCAAATAAATGAGTTTGATGACATTGATCTTCATTGAGAATTTGTATAAATGTGTGCTAATTTTCGGATTTCATACTTGTTTTGACCTTTCTGTCTTCTACAGCCCATATCTTGAGCTACAAGTATCGGAATTAAGCAATCTTTAGCTCGTTGGAAAGATAACGAAAAATCCTACAACTTTGCTGAAGACCTCAAGACCGAAATCTATCAGATTTTAGACATAATTTTCATTGCAAAGAGGCTATAGTAAACAGGCCCAAAATTGAGTCTTTCTTGGGCCTATTTGTTTTAGATGGGCTTGGCCCTCCTCTTTTGAGGTTTTTGAGTTTTCTGAAAATACTATTAGAGGAGAGGGGGGACGAGTGCAAAAGGAGGTGTGGAATTTGGAGGAGTTTTAGGTTTTTCATTAGAGAGGAAGATATTATTATTTCTTTTCGGTTTTGCTTTCTTTTTGGCTGGATGTCTCATTTCTGTTTTATTTGTCCATGACTATGGAAGGCTGAATTCTTGTTTCAGCTTAGGAGGTTCATCACTCAATGCATGGATTCTGAGGTTTAGTGTTTGATTATATTCAATTTCAGTCTCTATTCTTCCCTCTCTTTCTACAATTCTGATTTTCGTTTATTCTCCCAAACATTGATCAATGGTTGATAAAGCTATTCTGATTAGAATAGAATTGTTTGTTTCAGAATTGAATTCTAATTAGACTTGGATTGATTAATTCGAATTGGATTAGAGTAAAATAGAGGGCTAATCTCAGATTTTGGAATTAGGTTAAAATCGAATTAAACACTTGAAGATCTTCTTATTTTTAGTTCGAAAATAACATAATGGAGCTGAATGCGAAATACTTTTTGTGAACCTATGACGAATCCTCATTGTTGTGAATGAATTTCCTAAGTTGATCCTCAATCAAGTGGTTTTTCTGCAACTGTTTTAAATTCAATTAGATTTCTGAATTCTTGTTAATGAAACCCCCCCCCCATTTTGGTCATCCTGATGTATTCATGAAATTTAGAATAATTCCTTGGGAAACGATCTAGGTTTGCACCTACACTACATTGTTTTGCTCAAAACCTAGTCTATTTGAGTGCATTGCGATAGTGCGCGTCAATACCCATTGTAAATCATAACATGATCAAATTTTTCATGCCATTGTTTTGGAGCTTGCTTTAAACCATTAAGAGATTTAACAAGTTTGCATACCTTGTTCTCCTTGCCCTTAACCACACATCCCTTAGGTTGTTCCATGTAGATCTCTTCTTCAAGATCACAATTGAGAAATGCAGTTTTCACATCCATTTGATGCACAACAAGTTTATAGATAGATGCAATGGCAAACAAAACTCTAATAGATACAATTCTAGTAACAGGAGAATAAGTATCAAAGTAATCAAGATACTTTTGTTGCTTGTATCCCTTAGCTACCAACCTGGCCTTATATTTATCTACACTACCTTCCAGTTTTAGTTTCTTCTTAAATACCCATTTACATCCAATAGGTTTTGTCTTAGGTGGTAAATCTACTAATTCCCAAGTATGATTGGCCATACTAGATTCAATCTCAGCATGTATGGCATCTTTCCAAAAAGGAGCATCAATAGACGTAAAGCATCATAATAAGTTAAAGGATCATCAGAAACAAGATAAGCATAAAAGTCATCACCAAAATCCTTTTCTTTCCTTGTTCTTTTACTCCTTCTCAATTCATTATCATTTTGATCAACTATATCCTCAAACATATTCTCATGTGAGTTACTAATATGCTTCTCTTTAGTTTTCATAGGAAACACATGCTCAAAGAATGATGCATTACAAGATTCAATTATGGAATTATGTTCTAACACATCACTTTTCACAACAACAAATCTATATGAACTACTATTTTGAGCATATCTAATAAACACACAATCACATGTTCTGGAACCAAGTTTCCTTTTCTTAGGGTCTGGCAATATTACCTTAGCTAAACACCCCCACACTTTCAAGTGTCCTAAATTAGGTTGTTTATCAAACCAGAGCTCATAAGGTGTTTTATTAAATTTCTACACAAATTTCACATTTATCCAAGTTAATATTATCCAATCTATCAATTAGTCCCATTTCTTTTTAATTTTGAGATATAAGGAACATTTACATGTCCTAATCTACCATGCCAAACATCAAGAGAATCAACCAAGTAAGCAAAAGAAGAACTTCCTTCATTGTTATTAGTAGCTATATTCAAAACATAAAGACCATCATTAAGATAACCTTTACCAACATATATGTCATTCTTAGATAGGGTAACTATGTTACTATCAAAGGTTACCTTCACATTGGCATTGTTAAGGAGATGGACTGACACTAGACAATGTTTAATGGCAGGTACAAAGAGTACTTCAAACAGCACAAGGATTTTCCCAGATGTCATTTTTAATGACACATTTCCTTTACTTAAGACTGAGATTTTGTTTGAATCTCCTAGGTAAACATAATCTTTCCCATCCTCTATGGGAGAAAACTCAGAGAACATTTCCTTCTTAGCACAAATGTGCTTTGTGGCACCAGAATCCACAATCCATCCATTGGCTTCCTTCACTAAAAAGTATTTAGACACCACTGCCACTATAACATCATCTTGATGTTCCACCACGTTTGCTCTTGTCTTTGATGATGATCCTCCTCCTTTATTTCCGCCTCCTTGATTGTTCCTTCTCAGTCTACAAGCGGACGCAAAATGACCTGTTTTGCCACAAAAAAACAAGTACCCTTCTTCTTTTGTTGTTGGTTGTTGGTTAGAATCATGCTTGAAATGTGGTTTATGAACTCTAATGTTATGATTTTTAGAGCCATAAAATGAATTTTTAGACTGCATATCCTTAGCAATGTTAGCTCTAGCATGCATTTCCTTAGCATTTTGTTCACTAGCCATTAGCCTATTTTTCTCCTCAATCTTAATATGCACAATGGTTTCTTGCAATGTCATAGCTTTTCTCTTTTGCATGAAATTCATTTTATAATCTTTCCAAGATTAAGGCAGTTTATCAACAAGAGTTTGAGATACAAACCTTTCAGGCAAAATATCTCCTTCCTTAGCTAATTCATCTACAAGCTTAGTAAATTCATTAATTTGAGAAGCAACAAATTTATTTTCATCCATTTGAAATTCATTATAATTATGAACTAAGAACTTTTTACTACCTTATTCTTCATAAATATATTTTTGAACCAATGTATCCCAAATATCCTTTGCATGAACATAATGACAGTAAATATCATACAAATCATTTGATAAAGCTCTTAAAATATTATGTTTGCACAATTCATCAGTCAATTCCCAATCCTTCAAGGCTTGTTGATAATTTTCAAAATCATGTTTTGGTTTAGGATCTTGCAAAACAAAACTGATTTGAGAAAAGTCTAAAACTTCTAAAATTCTGTGTTGCCATCGTTTAAAATTATTTCCATCAAATGATTCAATCCTTGAAGCATCAGGAATGACCTTAGCAGCAGCTAAAATACTAGGGCAGAATTAAACCCTTAAGAATGTAGTAAAAAATAATTTGAACACTAGTATTTTAGCTTTAAATAATAAGAATAAAATGACAGCAACAATAAGAAGTAGTAGAACAAGATTACCACAAATCGTGCAAAGCATTGTCCTTAAGGGTTTAATCCCGCCCTACCCAAAGCTATGCTCGGTGGAATGGCATTGACGGTTAACCCTCCAAGATTAGACGTGGGTCTCCACGGGAACTCGTCTACACGATGGTCCTGGTACGTTGAGCAGCAGATCTTGCACAGAAAACACAGCAGAAGCAGTGGGGGCAGCTTCTATTGTGCAGAAGAGAAAGAATGAGGAGATGATTGTTGTTCTGTAAGTTGTGTTATGCCATGTTGCATGCTTTATATAGGAAAAAGAAATAGTTGTTGTAAAAGAGCTGTTGCAAACTAGCCATTAGATAACGATCAGAAAAAGAGCAGTTAGAGCATTAAAGAGATGCAGCGGTAAAAAGGAAATTTGACTAAAAATAAAAATAAAATTTGTACGGGTAGTAAAAGCTTGGTAGGCCCACACGCGGGCGGACGAGACAAGACGGGGCGCGCGTGTGTGTATTTAACTAAGGCCCAAGTCCACAATGCTACCTCAATACCATAAGGTATTTACTGATTAGATACCATCATATATAAATGTTTATTAACACATTTTCATAAGCAATATGGGACTTCTTCCATAGCTAAATACACATAGAATAACTAAGTTTTAAATACACTAAGACCCATATATATACAACAAAAAAAACAAATTTATTAGGGATGAGAAAAGGAAGAGAAAATTAGGTTATGCCAACGATGACTGCACCGGATGGTGGCAGAGACAAGGAACCTAAAGGCAAAGGAGATAAACGGGTGGAAGGAGGTGATTGCTTTGCTCAGAAGGTTTCTTTTCAAGACAAAGTGATGAATGGAAGCTCCTTGGTGAAGAAACACACTCTCCCTGATGACTTATTGCTAAACAACTTAGCAAAGATCGAACCTCACGAGGGCAACAAGCAACGTCCTCACATCAGTTTTGCTAAGAGTATGATAGAAGCTATTGCATCCCCATGGAGAGATGCTTTCTTTATCAAACTTTTGGGGCAAACATTGAATTATATATTGCTTAAAGAGAGGCTGCGAAGCTTGTGGCGATTGAAAGGAGGCTATGAGGTGATGTCGGTTAGTTTTGGATACATCATGGTTAAGTTTGATTTTATGGAGGACTAGGCGAAGGTGATGATGGGCGGACCGAGGGTAGTGCAGAGTTGCTATCTAGCTATTAAGAGATGGACACCAGATTTCAATCCATGTGACCTTTGCTTTGGCCGCACAATCATGTGGATTCAATTTTCTGGACTAAATGCTATGTATTTTGATAAAAGTGCACTTTGAACGATAGCCTCAGCCATTTGGAGGCTTGTGAAGTTTGATATAGTGACAACGAAGGTTAGGAAAGCAAACTATGCATGAGTCTATGTGGAGTTGGACTTAACCTCATAAGTGATTAGAGAAAATATGGATTGAAGACCACCGGCACACAATGGAGTATGAGAGCCTCAACATGATATGTGGTGTATGTGATCATTAGGGTCATGTTTCATGTGAGTGCCCTTTGAAGGAGAAGGAACCGAAGGTTGTAGAGCTAGAAGGTGATCAAAATTAGAGGAACAAGGAGGGTAAGCAAGGGCAAGGGACGACAATGAAGCCAGCCAAGACCCATGGCCGAACAGAATCAAAATTCAAAATTGAGTGAGAATTCTCTTACAGAAGATCAGGGTTGGAATCTGGTGTAGAATCAACGTAATTCTCGGGCCAAAAATGGAAAGAATCCGATCGACTCTCATACGGAATACGTGTAGATGAATATGCATGGCTCACGTGACTACACACATGATAACTTAAAGTTATTCCAAAAGGAGGGGCAAAGTGGAAATTTCTCAGAGTAACAACAACAAGCTAGCCTCAATGTTGCATGCTTTGTCGGGAACCCCCACTATGGCATCTAAGCCAATTCACCTTGACAAAGTGATCAAAGGGATCGTATTATGACTGTTCTTCAGCCTACTAACTAAACGGAGATGAAGGTGTCACTGTCGTGGAGAAGAAGGAAGTTACTACATATAGCTAGTTTTGAGAACTCACTAATGGAGGGGTCAGCAGGTACGAAAGATAAGAACAAAGGGGTTGCAAGGGTCCCAATGCAGGGGAAAGAATTAGTTAATGCTGAAGGAAAAGACGAGGTGGTGACTTCTTTGGGAGGTAATGTGGATGAGGAGGTGCAGGAAGGAACTCCATGTATGGATGCAACATAGTGTGTTGCATTTTGGTGTGTCTCACTTTCTTTTCCTTGTCCATGGATTTGTCTATTATGGCATGGAACATTAGAGGGGTAGCAAGTGGGAGGGGAAGGAGATATGTAAAGGAGATTGTGAGGAAGTTTAAGCTCAATATCATGATATTGTTAGAAACTAGAGTTCAATATCATAGAGTGGCTAAGCTTTGCGAGAAGTTGGGGTTCATTGTTGTTATTGTGGAGGAAGCTAGGGGGCTTTTGGGTGGTATTTGGATGTTGATGACAAATAAGTTCATCAAGTGCTCTATTGTTAACTTTACTACTCAAACTGTTTCTATCTCATTTGGGCTTGGCAATTTGAGTTGGTTTTGTAAGGTGCTTTATGCAACTTTGTTCCAAATATTCGTAACTCCTTGTGGGACCATCTCCGGATACTACACACCTGCTTTGATAGGCCATGGGTGGTTCTTTGAGATTTCAACAAAATTCTTATGACTTTGAATGTTCAGGGGGGCACAATGGTGAGTAACAAAGCTCGTCTTTTTCAAGATTGTTTGGATGATTGCGATTTGATTGATATGGGGGCTATGGGTAATCTCTTTACGTGGAGGAGATGTGCTCATGGACAGGTTCCTTTGTTTAAGCACCTTGATAGGATGGTGGCGGATTGTACTTGGCGGTTCATGTTCCCTAATGCCAATGTGGAGGTTTTGTCGTTTATGCACTCGGACCATTGCCCCTTATTGCTTCGTCTAAGTGGCTTTCCTAGGTCCCGAGGTGATAAACCCTTTTGATTCAAGGCGACTAGGGCTAATCACCATGACTATCATAACATGCTGAGTCAAGCTTGGCATAGTGAATCTAGCAGTGTAGTGGATAGCCTTAGTAAAGTTCGTGAAGACTCTATCATCTTCAATAAAATAGTTTTCAAAAATGTCTTTAGTAGAAAAAGATTCTTGGAAGCTAGATTAGCCGGCATTTAACAACAGCTAGCAAAAGGGATAGGTCCTCTTTATAATCTTTTTTGTCTCGAGAAATCCCTATAGCTTGAATATGATCAAGTTTTGAGGCAAGAAAAGTTAATTTGGTTCTAGAAGTCTAGAGAGAAGTGAATCAGGTTTAGAGATTGCAACACTGCCTTTTTTTTATGCTCAAACTATGATTAGGTGTTGTACAAATAAGATGGAAGGCCTTCATGTTGTAGGAGATATTTGGTGGACAGATAGTGAAATTCTTAAGAAGGAGGCTTTCAGCTGTTTTAAGTGTTTGTTTATTGCTGAGAATAGCATTAGAGAACTTGTTATACCTATCCCTCATGTGGTGACTTTGCCTACAGAGGCTTCTCACTCTCTTCTTTCTGATGTTTCTAGAGAGGAGGTTTGGGAAGCTCTGAAGTTTATGAAAGCTTTCAAAGCTCTGAGACCTGATGGATGTCAACCCTTCTTCTTCAAGAAATTCTAGCACATTGTTGGTGATGATATTTGGAGACTTGTGAGACATGCTTTCTCAATTGGCATTTTCGATTGACCTTCATTGTTCTCATTCCAAAGGTCGATGTGCCAATGAGGTTTTCTCAATACCGCCCTATTGGTTTATGCAATATCTATTACAAGATTATTTCTAAAGTCTTGGGGAACCGTTTGCATCCTTTCTTGAAGGACATTGTTGGCCCTTTTCAGAGTAGTATTTTGCCTGGTAGAGGTACAATTGATAATGTCATTATAGTGCAGGAAATTTTGAATAAAATGCATCGTTCAAACAAAAGAAGGGTTACCTAGCCCTTCAGGTGGATCTTCGCAAAGCCTATGACAACGTTGAGTGGGGGTTTTTTGAAGCATACCTTTATTGACTTTGGTTTTCCTTCCAGACTTATTGAGCTTATTATGTTTTGTGTTTCTTCCTCTTTTCTTACTTTAGTGTAGAATGGGGTTAGATTGGATAACTTCTCTCCTAATAAAGGCATTTAGTAAGGAGACCCTCTGTCTCCCTATCTCTGTCCTTTGCATGGAGAAACTTTCTATGCTTATATTGGAGAGTATGGAGAAGGTGGAGTGGAAGCTGGTCTAGGTGTCTAGAGGTGGAGTAGGTATATCTCATTTGCTTTTTGCTAATGACATTTTATTGTTCACTGAGGCTAAAATGTCTCAACTTAGGGCAATCTTGAAGGTACTAAAGAATTTTGAACTGGCTTTGAGGCTAAAAGTGAATGTAGAAAAGTCCAAAGCTATGGTGTCCAAGCGTGTTCCTCATTGCAAACAAGAGTATTTGGCGACTTTGTCTTCTATTGCCTTTGCTGCTCATTTGGGTGAATATTTGTGCTTTCCCCTCTTGAAATGCGGAGTTAAGAATTTAGACTTCCAGCTTCTTATTAAGAAGATGCAATCCAAACTTAGTGTATAGAAAGGCAAGTTACTGAATAGAATGGGCCGTATTACTCTTGCTAAGGTAGTGCTTTCTATGATCTCGGTGTATCATAAGCAAACAACCTGGGTTGCTCAAGCTATTTTGTGATAACATGGACAAAATTATTAGAAAATTTGTTTGGAAAAGAGGTGGGGATAAGGGTTTGAACTTGGTTAATTGGGATAATGTTACTTGTCCCAAATGTGAACAAGGTCTTGGCTTGAGGAAAGCTAGAATTGTTAATATTGTAAGCTCCAATGTCCACTTAAACAGTTTCTCAGCTTTAGACGTTTTATGTTTTAAAGATTTTGATGGATATAAAATCAAACTTTAAGTAAATATCTTGAATTGCAAACAATTTGTTAAACACATGCTTTTTTGTGTAAAATGATATGCTTTAAGGCTAAAATTGTTTTTTTGTATAAATCAAAGCATCAAGTGCATGGTACATTTTCCAAATGAGATTATATTGGATATATTGCTTTGTGTCCTATATGTTTACTCACTCAGGAACAAAATAGAAAGTGTAGAAAGGTGGTGATAATGCACCAAAAAGGAAAAGCATGCCATGAGAAAGGTCACACCTCATTTAGAAAGATAACTTGATCTAGAAGGGTGAATTCTCATGAAGTATTTCACCACTAAAGCTTCTACTGTACGTGCTTCATTAATAAGTTTAAAAGGTCAAATATGATGTGACAGGTTACAAAGAAAATGCTAATAAGCCTAAAAAGTTGGTGAAAATTTCAATAGCTACTTTCTCCCTTCTATGTCATCCAAACTTATTCAAGAAGAAAGTTATACCCTCTCTTTCCAATTATAGACCAGTGGATCATAGTAGCATAAGGCTCAAGGTCTGCAAGTTTCAATGGTAACATCTTAAGTTTATATAAAGCTGGAACTTGAAGAAGAAGATAGAGACATTGTTCAAAATTTCAAATTAGCAACTGTTTCATATCTTCATCCTTCTTAACTTTCTAATTTACTAGAAAGTTGCTCATTGTAAATACATGAAAAAACCTGAATCAATCATAGTAATTGCCACCTAAACTCTTGCAAAACTACATCTGATCCTTGTGGAACCTAACTATGAATGATATCTCCTATAATTGCTCCTATAAACCTCTTTCATTTGCTAAAGAAATTGGTCAAAAAACAAAACCATATTACTCAATGCCATATAAGCATTAGTAGAATTCAAAATCATTCTATATTAGGCCATTGTTTATGCCAAAATTTTACCAATTCCAGTGCTTCCTCCTTCTTGATTGTTTTCTTGTCAAAAATGTATTTGCTTCTACACCTTCATGTTGTCCAAATGCTGAAAAAGAATGCTCTCCACCATGCTTTCTTCTTCTGACCACTTAATGGCACCACTATCCATAATTCAAAGAAGCTTTTCTGATCTATAGTAGAAACTCAACTAACACTCCACTCTTTCAACCAATGCCACCACATATTATTGTAACACCCTAATAGTTTCATTCTATGCTTAAGTCATATTGTGGAATTACTAGTTGTATTTTTGCTCACGGAACTAATATTACCTTTTTGAAATTACTTTGCATGAAAATAGGGGTAAATTTTTTTTTTTGAACATTAACGAGTAAATTGTTCTGAAAATCGAGAGCCATAAGCGCATCGTGAACATGTAATACAAATGTCGCTATCTCATATATACATCGCATTTAACATAAATAGAAGCAATAAGAATAACCACAATCTTAGATAAAGATAACATTCATTCCATGACCATTTATAATAATATAATAATAGTCATACCAAAGTCATACATAAGATAATAATGGGTCCGATATCTACTGTTGGCCCTACATAAGAAACCTACCAAATACATGATAAAAGGAAATACATCAGAAAACCCTATTGCCCAAGCATGCCATATAATAGAATGATAACCCTATAACTACAAACAAAAAGGGCTATCCTCATGCTCAGCTCCGCATGCAATCATCACATCACGCATCAGGCGGGAGGAAACCGTTTCCATATCCATCGGGAGAAACATCACCACGTCCTCCTCCTCGAGCACGTCCTCATCCACAGGGCACAGCGTTGGTACGAATGAACCCACATCCGCGAACCGGGAGTGAAGCTAGGCCAGCAGATGAAGCAGAAGAATCAGAAGATGGATGAATCACCGAAGGCTACGACGAACCCGAACGGTGAGATCCTCCAGAATGAGTCGGATAGAAGGGCTCAGAGGGGTTAGTCTCCACATGGTAGCTTGGGTAAGACAGCTCCGAGGGATCAGAATCCAATGAAACAGTTGAAGTCAAACGAGTATCCGACTTAGTCTCATCATCGTCGGTGGGGTATCTTGGTGGCTGAAAGTAGGGGCGGATGTCATCCATAATCACCTCGCCGAATAGCTGATGCGATCGGTTTTCAAATTATAAAACGGAACAGTTCGTATTATATGTTCACTTTTTTTATAATAAACCGAAACAGCTGGAGATAATAACGACGATATGGTATGAAAATTTCTTAATGAATCCTATTGAGAATTTAAAATTCTCACTCCTATTTCCGTGTTATCTCCAGATAACTTGGAAGTTCTGAAGACGGCTGAAGTTGCTGTTAGAAGAGGTCCGCTCAGGTAATAGTAACAAGTCCTGAGTATAGTACTATGACTTAAGCATAATACTGTATTTCAGGAGAATGTTACACGAGTCACCTCGATCAAGGCTTGAGACACCTCATTCAAGACTCGAGACACCTCGGTCTTGATTCACCTCAGCCATGACTCAAGTCACCTTAGACATGACTTAAACCAGCTAGGCTATGCCTTGAGTCCCGTTGTCCATGACTCAAATCAATTCAACTAGGACTCGATTCAACCCAACCAAGACTCAAGACATCTATGCCAGGACTTGAGATATCTCAAATAAGATTCAAGACACATTAGCCAGGGTTGGAGTCAACTTGGCCAAGACTTAAGTCACATCTTGGCCATGACTCAAGTCACCTTAACCAAGACTCAAGATACCTTGGTTAGGACCAAAGTGAACTTGGCCAAATAATGCTTTCGCTAATTTGATAACATAAGAAACAACCACAAATTAAGCAGTTACATTCCGAATTTCCAAGAAACAGAGCGAAAGATAGCGGAGGATTATATAATCATGTGTGGAGACAAAATCTTTTTTTCCCCTTCTTCTTCGGTCTGCACGATCCCTAACAAGCATGAATGCAATATCACAGAACCTTCTTCTTAAGGTTACAACATTGCAAAATCCTTTGAATCCCCATTTTCCAAGTGATGTCTAGTTGAATCTAAGTTAGAGATACAGTTAATTGGAGTGCCATAAAACTCTCTCCACAGTAGCCAAATTCACGTGACATTACATTGGCATTTGGTTCATTGTGAAAAGCATACCGGGAAAAAGAAAAAAAAAGCAACATACTAAAGAAAAAAAAAATGCAACACTTTTTCACTCCACAAGTATAATAAAAAGAATCATTACATAATTTAAGATAAGTTAAGAAAGACTCAAAAATTGTTATTTAATATAATGATGCTCGATAAATCATTATATCTCTAACCTAATAGGAAAAACCCAAAACAGAAGCAAATGCAAGTTACACTTAACACACCATGTAGCTAATTGACATGAAAGATATCTAACTAATTTCACAATTCCAAATTGTTCATGGCCATCTAATCTCAAAGAGTTTGCAAAATATCATTGATAAGATGCGAATGCCAAATAAATTCAAAAGTCAAAAGTAAATTAAATAGTTTGCAAAGAATGCAACACATCACAACTCACCTGGAGATCTACCACCAAGTTCATTCACTCATCAACACCCTCAAAACCAAATATAATGTTATAGTATATAGTTAGTGCTTTAATATACTTTTCATTTGATTTACAATAAATTTTGCCTATAAGTGGTTCTAGGTCAAGCATGTTGTCACAATAAAAGTAATCTTTGAGGAACTACAAAGAAAAAGTGCACAATAAATTTCATATCTCAAAGAAAGCAATCTACTTATGAGCTTCATTTGTAATCCTTCTCTTGCTATAGATGTTGGATCTTTTTAGAGGGAAAAAAAAAAAACACTAAATTGAAGTAAGACATATTGATGTTTTTCCATGTAAAGCATCTAAAATAAAATATAATTATCCTATTTATCTTTTGTCCTTAGCCTCCAATAGATTACACATCTTGCAAGGGTATCCTAAGAAATAAACAACGGACTCTATGCACAAAACATTCAAAAACAACGAAGTTATAATGAGTTGTGTTAGTGAGAACACAATCAATAATGCATCAACTATCTCATAAGCATATTTGTCATGAGGCTATAGTACAGTATCATATATCTGATGGTAAACACATAATATGCTTTTCAAGTAAAACCAAAGCTACATCTATATAAAAAAATTAAATGAAGACAAATAGGAAGAAAAGAAAACCGTGATAAAAGAAATATAGTTAAAATTTTATGGAATTCATAATAGATGAAGATCAGATAGAGATACTAACAGTTATAGTAGAGGCATAAGAATTAAGGCAAATATAATAATAATAATAATAATAATAATAATAATAATAAGGAGTTAGAAAATGATTTGATTTCAATAAAATTTAAATAGATAAATAGTCTTGAAAACAATGTAAAATTTGATTAATTATATTATAATCAACCATAAATTATGTAAAACATAAAAAACAAAAATAGTACCTAAGGAGTTGGAAAAACAATTCTTTTCAGCAACATTTAAATTGATAAATTTCCTTGAAAATGATGTAAAGTTTGATCAATTATAATTAACGATAAATTATATAAATAATACCGTCAACAAAATGGTGAAGTTTTGTCTTGCATTTGCTTTTACTTGAACCTCCAACATTCACTATCAGTCTCCTGGGTTTAGAAAGTCACCCATCAGGAATTTATATGTGAGCCCATAGAGGAAGTAATTGTTTTCTGTAATGCATGGGAACCTATACAATCTAATTTAATCCAATAAGAGCATACAAAGAATTGATAGATCATGACTCAAGCTTCAAATTGAAAATGAATCCTAACTCTTAAGAATTGAGTGCCTAGAACTGGTGGAGTATAAAGTTTGCAAGGACTGGACATTTATGGATGGCCTAACTTAAGAACTGACTGGATATGCTTTGATACTATCTTAAGAACTGACTGGGTCAAACTCAAACCCAAAAGCCAGTTATCTATGCCATATCCTTAAGCGATGTAGGACTCTAACACACCCAGGATTGGACATCTGAAACATGAAGTTTGCAAGAATCGAATATTTGCGGGTGGCCCAATAATAATCACAAGATAAGCTCTGATATCATCTTAAGAATTGAGTGGGTCTAACTCAACCCCAAAAACTAGCTAATAGGGGACGTTCGTCCAAACATTTATAAAGGCTATCTTGATTATATATTTAACCGATGTGAGACTCTAACACTATCCAAGTATAGAATCTCATATCTTTTGTTACAAAGTTATAAAGAGTGAACATAAATGAGATATGTGAGAAAGAACCAGAATAACATCTTTCTATATGGATAGTGTGAAGTGACAAAAGCTCAAAGTAATTATTTGTACAAACTTTCTCTAAACAAAACATTATTACCAATTGAAAACAACAACTAATATAATTACCTATAGAATAAAAGCACTAATGAGAAGATGAATTATATGCACATTTTCAGTCCTGCACAAACTCTATGTATATGAAGCAAAGGATTGAATTCAAAAAATAAAATTTCAACTAACAAGCACAAGAGAAGCCCATTGCAATATCTCCTTCCCCAGTCCTGAATCCAACATATAACATCATTTTCTTTTCTTATTGCAACATATAAACCCATTAAGTAATGCATGCCATTTTATGAGAGTCTTGCACAATATCACATCATTAATGGGACCATGAATCCATGATAAGAAAATATCAAACAGTATACAAACAAAACACTCATGTAAATGGTACAAGGTATCAATGCAATAAAAATAGATAAAAGATTAAAGTTTTTGAAAAATCAATCAAAAGATATCGACTCACAGGATAGTGCTCTTCAACAAAACTATGCAAATATGTAAGATGGGGGTAGTCCTTCAACTAAGATATGACAGTGCTTTTCTAGTCTTAAACAACACTTTCATATAGGAGTAGAACAATTCAGTTTACCAATTGTAGTTCATTGCAATTGACTCTAAAAGCCATAGATTGCTTCAAGCTATATATAAAAATAGGAGAAAAAATGGACAACCTAGGTTTAGAAATAGGGGGATGCTACTTTCCTTTTATTTGAAGCATAAAACTGCATCACAGAAAAAGCCAGAAACAAACCATATGCAAAACAGAAGTAATTTCACTAGTTTAATCACATAACAAAAACAACAAATTAAGCTGAGATGTACTTGGCTAATTTGCAAGAAAAAAAATAACAGAAAGCCATGGATCACACAATAGTTTGTAAAGCCAAAACCCCTTTTTTCCTCTTCACTGCACACTGGCCTCGAGAACCATGCATGCAATATCACATAATCAACAACATTGTAGAATCCTTTGTTGTCCAAGAACCTTGTTGAAATCAAGATGATGAAGATGTGAGTTGGAGTTCCTGTACACTCAATCCATAGTTACAAAATTTGCTATCACCTACAAACTAGGAACTACTATTAGAGCTTAAGTACATTGGTGTCTTTGTTCATTATGAGAAGCCCACTTCAAAGGAAAAGAAAAAGAGGAACATACCAAAGAGAAAAAAGAAATGCACTGCTATTTTTTCTCCATACCAAGCTAATAAATGAATTCATTACATAACCCAAGATAATTTAAGAAAGAGAGACTCACCATTCGATATTTAACATAATGGAGCTCAATAAATCTTAAACCTCTTTCCTAACAGAAGAAACCAAAATTTAGAAGTAAAATCAAGTTACACGCAACACAACATGCACCTAACTTGCACCTAACTCGTGCGAAAAAAATGTCTAACCCATTTGCCACAACTCTATATAGTTCATGACACTCCAACATCAAAGAGTTTGCGAAAGCAAGTGGCTAAATAAATTCAAAACACAATAGTAAATAAATCAATTTGTGAAGAAAGCCACACACCACATATCACCTAGAGATCTTCCCTCCTGCACCAAGTTCATGCACTAATCAATACTCTAAACAAGAAAAACAATTGTTACACTATAATTGGTGCTTTAAGATACTTATTATTTGATTTAGAATAACTTTTTCCAATCAAGTGGTTCTAGACAAAACATGTTTCCACAATAAAAATAATCTTTGAACGACTACAAAGAAGAAGTGCACAATAAATTTCATATGTCAAAGAAATGATTATAAATTTTTTTTTACCGAAGGTAGTGAGAGTCAAAATTATTCCTAGATGATTTTTTTTGAGGGAGGGGATTAAAGTCGAACATGGGACATCCCTAGTTCAAATGAAATATGTAGAAAATAACCACTAGGTTGTGGGCTCAACCGCAAAAAAAAATTATAATTACTAGCTTCATATGTAATAATTCTCATAGACGTAGGAGCTTTTTAAAGGGAAAAAAAATTAAAAACCAAATTGATGTAAGACATTGATTCATTTCCATGTAAAGGATTTAAAAGAAAATATAATTATCCTATTCACCCTATGAGACATTAGCCTCCAATAATTACACATATTGCAATGAAATCTTGATAAACAAAAAATCATAGTGACTAAATTTGTAAAAATTTAAAATAATGAAATCATGATTTTTTTTTTAAATGAGAGCATAATCAAGAGTGCAAGAGCTATTTCAAAAGCATATTTTTCATTAACTATAGTACAATATTAGTATCGGGTGGTAAACCCAACATAATATGCTTTTGAAGCAAAATCAAACCATATATCTATATAAAGAAATTAAGAAAAAACAAACAAGAAGAGAAGAAGATCGTGATAAAATTAAAAAAAAAAATGTTCAATTAAAAATTATTTGGAATACATATAGGAGAGGGTCAATTAAAAACACTAAAAACAGTTATAGAATTTGACCAAGAATTGAGTGAAAAAAATGAGTGACTATTAAATTCTAAACAAAAAAAAAAGATATGATTAACTGGACATACAAAGACCAAGCATAGAATCTCATATTTATGGTAGAGTTATGCTATTTGAACTAAAATTTTCTCGACTTCCATGTCAACTTACTCTCATCTATCATTGGATGGGGTGTGAGACTTAGACCAAATGGGGGTTAGTATATTTCTCTTTATACTAACAAAGTCATCAAGGAATGAAGTAACAAGAGCTCCTTCCAAGTAAGTGATTCTCTGCACACAACTTTCTCTAAACACTATGTCCTAACTGAAAACAAAAACTAACATAATTACTTTTAAAATAAAAGTACTCATCACAAAATGAATTTATATGTACCTCGTAAGTCTTGCGAAGGGGTTTTCCTACAAAAACTCTAATTATATGAAGTAGAGGATTTATTAGTATAGTTAATTGTTAAATAAACTTAGTTAGTTACCCATAACTATAATTAGTTATTTTGTTAAGAAATCTATTGCACATCTTGTACACATAGATACGATTGTACATACTTTGCCAAGTTTACTCAATACAATTCAGATCCACTTCATTCTTCTTTCTCGGTCTCTGACCTATCTCACTATCTTTCAATGTCTATCTCAATATGGCATCAGTGAAGAATTATTGAACCTTCTGCATCCATTTTCCTGCATTTTCTTGTGATTTCATTAGATCTTCTCTCGATTCTCTCAGTCATGGCTACAAATCAAGCTCCAATCGACCCCTAAACCCTCACTTTGGGTGATCATCTAGGGTTAATACTCGTTTCTCAGCCTCCCACGGAAACGAATTACAACTCTTGGTCTCAATCTATGCATATGGCGCTGAATTCCAAGTGCAAGTTCAGTTTCATTGATGGTTCCATTTCGAAACCTCCTCCAAATGCTAATTCGACGCTTCTTGAATCGTGGCAATATGTGAACGATATCATCCATTCTTGGGTTTTGAACTCCATCTCCAAAGAGGTTGTTATTGTAACATCCCCGAGTTCTGATTTCTGATTTCATCTTCAAGTTTGATCATTTCCGATTTCCGACTTCATCTTTTACTTTCAAATTAAATGGAGTGGTTTCCGAGTTCCAACCTCCGACTTCGAGTTTCAAATATATTGTACATAATTTCCGACTTCCAGGTTTAAGTATTTTAGGTTTGATATTCTTGTCCATGACTTTCGATTTTAAAGTGTTTTACGTGCTTGTGATTCCAATTTCCGACCCATATTCGTCTTCTAAGTTATGAGTTTCCTAATTCCCGAGTTCCGACCTTAACATATTCAGTATTCACTCATTTCCGACTTCCGACTTTATGTTCCAAAACAAAGTATATAGGTTTTCCGACTTCCGAGTTGATACTTTAAGATATGGTCACAAGTAGCGACCTCCGGGTTCAATGTGAAGAGCTCCGTCCTTAGAGTTGAACTCAATTAGAATGGACATAAGTTCAGATCTTTGAATTGATTTCCCGTCGTACATGAGTTCCGATCTTAGAGTTTATTCCTAGTAGCTTTACATTTCTATTGGTGTTCCCGAGTTTGAATTGGGAGCTCCGAGATTATGTGTTTATGTGCAGTATGATTTCTGACATCCGACTTTGCTTCCGAGTTTCGAATAAACCAGACAAGTTTTCCGATATACGATTTCATCTTCGAGTGTCAAATAAATGGAACGAGTACCAACTTTAAGTAGAATCGAGACAAGTTCTGATTTCATATAAAATTCAAGCGAGTTCCACTTTCGGACGATGTGGAGAGCAATTTAGCCACAAAAGCGGGAGACATGGCTGAACTTCAATCACAAAATTTCAACCAATCAACACTTACAATTCCAACTACCCTCGTATATTTAAGTCAAACTCCCCTTCTCATTTCTGGCTGATTTATGCCTCCGTCTCCCTCTTGTTCCAGCCTTCTTCTTCTCTTCTCTCAACTAACTCCATCACTCCTCTAAGCTTAACAAGGTTCTATCAATTCAAGCTTCAACACTTAGCTCAACACCTAGCAAAATCACACTCCAAAGAGGTAGGATTCCATTTCTGTTCTTAAATTCTTGAGCTGTGGCTGTATGAAATTTTACTCTTCTTCATGTATTTGATGATATATTGGATGTATATGATGTATTATGGATGGATTAATATGAAATCTTGAGTTGGAATTAAAGTTGGAAGGAGAAAACTAGAAGGAATGGAGGATTAGGATGCTGTCTAGGTGAAGAGTCTGCGGCAGTCCGGATGGCGGAGTATACGGCTCTGCCTACAGCCTGTTAAATCTCATGAAACTATTTTTAGATGAAAGTAGACATTCAGGGCTTTCCAAAAATATATAATATAAGGTTATTGGATTAGTATTGAGAGAGATATGAATTTATGAAGGTCAACCTAGGAATCAGAACTTTCATCCGGGCAGTGTGACTTGAGGAGGGTGTAACTCACCCTACACAACTCCAAATTGAGTGAAACTAACTTTGTTAGAAAGCTTACACATAGGGGAACATCCATTATGAAATTCTGAGTTTGTTATGATCCGATTTGTTCCCAATGATTTGAGGAAGTTGTCCTATATCCAAACTAGGCCAAAACAGGGTAGTTCAGGAAGGTCAAATTTCAAGACCTATAACTTGAGCTATTGAGGAGGGTGTAACTCACCCTACACAACTCCAAATTGAGTGAAACTAACTTTGTTAGAAAACTTACACATAGGGGAACATCCATTATGAAATTCTGAGTTTGTTATGATCCGATTTGTTCCCAATGATTTGAGGAAGTTGCCCTATGTCCAAACTAGGCCAAAACAGGGTAGTTCAGGAAGGTCAAATTTTAGGACCTATAACTTGAGCTATACTAAAGCAAATGGAATGAAACTTCTTGCAAATGAAAGGTTGTTCCCAATGATTTGGATTTGCTTTCGATTTTTAGTGAATTTTTACTTCCAAGAGTATAATTTGGATTAGTGACCGAATAAGCTGAGGCTAAATTTAAATATTTGGAGCTACACATATCGAAATGAGATGGGACTAAAAGGGTTGAAAACTAGACACATAGAGCTATGACATCTCCAAAATTCGGGCAAAACTGAATAGAATTGGCAAAAATGACCAAATTGATAGTTTCACAAGTGTTAGTGAACATATAAGGCTTAAGTTGACGGTTGCAAGTTTTACATTGATAGATATGTTAGATTGATTATACTGCTATGACTGATTTGTCCGTGAGAACTAGCACTATTCATTGAGAAATGGACCTGATCCGTTATGCTACCAAATTTATGGCAGAAGTCTATGAAACTATGAATGTTTGTAATGAAAGAAAATTTATGATATGAACAGCTATACAATTATGAATATGTATGTGAAAATTCTATATGCAAGAACGATTTAAGTATGATATGAGGTATATGAAAATAAATGATGAAGCATATGTATGAGTATATTCCGCATGTCCATGCCTGATTATGCATGAGAATGAAAAGACATAAATATATTAAATGTGAATCCCTTCACTTGTAGGCAGTTGTACATTGAATCCCTCATTGTGAAGGCAGTTAAATAAGATAAGAAGTGAATCCCTTCACTTGGAGGCAGTTGCACATTGAATCCCTCCTTGTGAAGGCAGTTAAAAGATAAAGATGTAGGTCCCTTCACTTGGAGGCAGTTACACTTTGAATCCCTCCCTGTGAAGGCAGCTAAAACTATGAGATCCCTCTACCTTGGAGGCACGTGGTCAGATGAGATCCCTCTATTTTGAAGGCACATGGTTAGATGAGATCCCTCAATTTGAGGCACGTGACCAGAAGAGATCCCTTCAATTAGAGGCACGTGACCAAAATGAGATCCCTCCAAGACTAGAGGCACGTGATTCCCCTTGTGAGTCAATCTGTGTGATGACGGTCATGAGATGAGCTAATGAGCTCACTCCTAGATCAGACTACCAAGGGCAATAAAGGCTAAAAACTAAAGACTAAATATTAAAACATATACAAGCACCCCACTCACATGAGGCATGGCATCGACCTAGCTAGTGTGAGCATAGGGGATAGGGCTTATATGAGGCATGGCATGACCCAGCTAGTGTAAGTACTGATAATTCATGATGGCATGTAAAGATTTTATGATGAAAGATATGATAATAAATCTATATTCCTAAGGAACGTGACATGGCGATCACGCTCTGATGGGGTATGACATGGCGATCATACTCTGGAATATAGCATGATGATCCCACACCCTAAGGAATGTGACATGGCGATCACATTCTGATGGAGTATGACATGGCGATCATACTCTGGGACGTGGCAAGAAGAACATATTCCTAATGAATGTGATATGGAGACCACATCCCGATGGAGTATGACATGGCGATCGTACTCTGGAATATGTGAAACAAGTAAAGGAAGATAAAGAAAGAAAAATAAATTTTATGTAATTGCATAAATTCAAGTACAAGTAAAGTTATGTGCAGATGTTATGTCTCCAGTATATTGATGCTACTGTATTTTATTATGTTTCAGTTACTATTCATAATATAATTCATGAATTGATTTTGTATGAGCTCTCCCAAATGCCAAGTGTATAAGTAAAATAAACTTTGCTTCGGACAGTATATTTTCGAACTATAAAATTAAACAGTTTGTATAGCATGTTCACCTTTTTCATAATAAACCGAAGCAAACTGGAGATGACAACGATGACATTATGTATGATAATTAGAGAATCCTACTGAGAATTTATAATTCTCACTCCTATTTCCGTATTATCTCCAGATAGTTCGAGAAGTTGTAAGGACGGCTGAAGTTGCTGTCAGTTAAGGTCCGCTCAAGTAATCGTAACAACTCCTAAGTGTGGTATTATGACTTAAGCATAGTACTGTACTTGGGAGGGTGTTACAGTTGCAACCGTGGTTTATGTGGATTTTGATGCCGTTCTTTAGACTTTTCTCCATGAGATGTATTGCCATGGCAATGGACCTCGGATTTTTCAGCTAAAACGCGATTTGTTGAGTCTCACACAAGGTCTCTCTATGACTGATTATTTTTGGCAAGGTGAAGTCTCTCTGGGAAGAACTACTTGGTTGTTATCGACTAGTTCTTCATTGCAATTGCAGTGGTTCACATCCTTTTCAAGAGTTCTTATAGCTTGAGTATGTTCTTTGTTTCTTGATGGGATTGTATGAATCTTATACTTAGATCCGAAGCCAAATCCTCCTTATGGAGCCAATTCCACCTATCAATAAGGTATATTCCCTGGTTGGGTAACTAACTAAGTTAATTTAACAATTAACTATCCTAATAGGATTGAATTGGTGGGAAAAATATTAAACTAACAAATAAAGGGTAAGCCCATTGCAATTTCTCCCTCCCAAATCTTGAATCCAACATGTAGGCCCATTTTCTTTATTATTATTATGACATACAATCCCATTAAGAAATGCCATGCCTTTCTACGAAAATTTTGCCAAGAAGATTACACCATTAATAATATTATCAACCATAATAGAAAAATAGCAAATAACAGTCCATCAAAACCCATTTGAATGAAACAAGGTATCAATCCTATAAAAACAAGAAAAAAAAAAAGATAAAAGCTTATTATGAAAAATCAAACAAAAGATATTGACTAAGATGATAGTGCTTTTCAACAAAACTATAAAAATTTGTGCGATGTAGGTATTCCTTCAGCAATACTTTTAAAACAATGATAGTGCTTATAAGAGTAAAATAAATCAGTTATTAAAATTGTTGATCATAACATTGATTGACTCCAAAAAGCCATAGAATGCTTAAAACTGAATCTTGCAAAAGCCCAAAACATGAGTGAGAAACAGGCCATCGAGTTTTAAAAAGCCAACGAGAATAGAAAGCAAGAATCAACAAGAAGTAGAGACAAACTAAACAAAACGGAAGTGTTTTCGCTAAATTTTAAGAACGAACCACTGATTAAGCAGCGACGCTCTTCGCTAATTTGCTAGATACAAGCTTTGTCCTTCTTCTTCTTCGCTATGGACTAAGCTTTGAGACGTAATGGAGAGACCAACCTCTGAGAGGGGAAAATATGATGGCTTGAATAGTGATCAAGCACCTCTCGAAATTGCAATTATAGAGAGAGAAAAATAGGAAGAGAAAGGGGGGACAAAGAGAGAGAGAGATTCTCAGTGAAAATGAATGGACTCCACTCTAATCAAAACTATTACCGTTTATATACAATCAGTCAGTTTTCTCCAATGGCTAATTAACCTCTTCACATTCCAGTGTTCAAGCCCATTTATTTGATTAACTTCTCCAATAACTAATTAATGTCTCTAAAAAAATAAAACAATTAATTTTAAGGTTTGTTTTTAATGCACCTTGTTTAATAATGGTGCATCAAGCACCTTGTAATCCAAAGGTAAGGATTGAATGGTGTATTGATGCTACCATCCATTATGATACACCATAACCCACTCTCTTCTTCTTCTCCATGTTCTACCACTCCCTTATAGTCTCCATCTTTGAAACCCCTCCCTCCGTCACCTTTCATTTCTCGCTGCCGGGCTCCCATTCCCCTCTACTCCTACCACCAATGAGCACCGACTATGACCTCCACATCAAGCCCACATTCTCTTCCTTCCCTACCAACCCATCTTCAAATGCAACATCTCTCTTCCACTGGTCACTGCAACTCCTTCGAAAATGACCACTAACAACAACAATGCAATCCTCAAGATGGGATCTCTGCTGCTCGGCCAACCTTCGTCATCATCCTTCGTGGCACCACCCCCGCCATCTCCATGTGTCTTCATTGGTGGGCGGATGTGGATATGCTCGGGGAAAATACTCATCGTCGACCTTCCCGGCATCTAGCCAAATCCATTAGCAAGTTGTGGTGCCAAAGGGGGGTAGGGACAGGTTACAACGGAGGTGATGGGGATAAAAATTATTGTTTGTGAATTATTGTTGTCGTCAATTGTCGAAGAGGATGGGGATGGGTTATAGCAGGGGCGGTGGCGCCAGAAAGGAAAGGCTTTAATGTTGAAGGTCGTCGGTGGTGTTGTCGAGGTTGCGGTGGTCGGTGGAGGTGGAGGTGAATGCGTAGCAAAGAAGGAAGCAGGTTGAAGGGAAAAGGGAGAAAAAATTAGAGTGCATCACATGTACTTAAGTGCATTGATACACTTTTAAACCTGACTGTTGGATAACAATGATGCGTAATGCACCATAACAGACATAATGCGTTGAAGATAGACCCTTACTTTTGGGGATTTCTTTTCGTATTCTTATTTTTATAAGGATGCCTGTATCTTTTTATATCTACTGCCGTGATTTAATTATAAATCTTAAATATAATTAAAAAATAATTTTAAAATTTTAATAATTTAAATTATTAATATACATGACAAATTTTTAGTCATAACTAATTAAAAAGTACAAATACCCTTAAATCTAATAAGGGTATTGGAGAAATCCCCTTATTTTTATTACCCAATAATTATTTATTTAAAAAATTATCCAAACACACTCTTGATTATTTGATTGGAAGAAATAATGCATCAACTTTTTTTTCCTATTTATACTACCAGCAGTTAGCAGAGTACCCTTGCAATGGCGTTCTTGTTATGCTGTAAATAATTTTGCTACCTGAAAATACTTAATTATTTGATTTTAAATAACTAGTAACATTTTTTTTTAGAGTAATAACATGTAACAATTCGAATATCGCATTATATAATGTATGCATATTTTCATGAACATGTACATATATATTTTTATATTGGATTAAATAAATACAGATAGAGGTTACAAAAAAATAAATATGAATAGCAATACGAGATATGTAGATAGAAGTCCGAGATAAATAAATAGAAGTCAGATATGTATGGATATATATTCATTTCAATTTTTTAAAAAAACAGATGTTTTATTATCTTGTAATTTAAAAACAAGAATGTCTATCAATAAAAAATTAGAAATTAGAATTAATATTCTACTTTTATTAATAAATACAGCTAGTGTATTGCACAGGTAGATTATACAATTCAAATACAAAGTAGCTGTATATGACAAATATATTGATTCGGTTTGACATTAACTTGAAATAATAAGAATGTTTAAAATTATCTTTTAAAATTACTCATTATTTGTTTCTTCGAAAGTTCACAGAATTTCAAAGGAAAATGAAACTCTGAAACTCGAAGAAGGTTTGAAAGAAAATTGAGAAGTTAAAAAACTTGAAAACTAACATTCTGAACTCTAGTTACACTGATACGAGCTTATATACAGAGTAAACACAAATGTGAAGCGTGATAAACTCCCTAACTAACTGAACTACCAGTGTAACAGCTCTAACTAACTCCAGCTCAGCTACTAACTAACTTTTCTAATTTGGCATGCTTTCCTTTTCTAGCAGGTGGTCTAATACCCCCCCGGCACAAGCTTGAGGCTTATATATGTCGAGCAGTCCAAGCTTGGGTAAGAAAGAAAAGATTTGAGAGGCAAAGGCAAAGCCTTAGCGAGAATATCAGCACACTAGTTATGAGTGGAAATTGGCAAAAGACACATCAAACTAAACTGAGACTTCTCCCGAACCAGGTGACAATCGATGTCCAAGTGCTTGGTTCGTTCATGGAAGATCGAGTTTGCAGCAATGTGGAGTGCACTTAGACTGTTGCAGACAAAACGGCAATACAAGTGCACTAAATCTAAAGATCATTCAGGAAATAGACTAGCCACTAAAGTTCACATGTGGTAGTGGCTAGCGCCCTATACTCAGCCTCTGCGGAAGAACACAACATCGTGGATTGCTTCTTGGATTTCCAAGAGATAAGTGAGTGCCCAAGGAAGAAGCAGTAACCACTAGTGGATTTATGAGTATCCACACAACCCCCCAATCAACATCACTAAATCCTAGTAATTGAACCTCAAAATTACGAGAAAACATCAGACCTCTGCCAGGGAAGCTTTGAGGTAGTGCGCAACATGCATAGCTGCTTTATAGTGCTGCATTGTGGGATTAGCCATGAATTAACTAAGTTGTTGAGTGGCGAATGCTATGTCTGGCCGATTGGTTGTCAAATAGAGAAGACGTCCCACTAAGTGCCTATATGCAGGGATGTTAGGATATGATTGTCCTCCATCTTGATGTAGGTGTATCGCAAGATCAAGGGGTGTAGCAGCAGGCTTGGAGGTTGAGAGCCCCGAATCTTGCAATAGTTCCAACCAGTACTTTCTTTGGCATAAAGAGATACCCCGAGTTAAGTGAGCCACCTAAGGTCCTAAAAAGTACTTCAACAAGCCTAGGTCCTTTATCTTAAATTTCTCATCTAGCACTTGCTTTATGGAAGCAAACTCTGATAAAGAATCCCCTACAAGTATGATGTCATCGACATATACTAGAAAGGCAATGAAAGATGAGGAATTGGATTTGAGGAATAGAGTGTGATCAGCAGTGGCTTGATGATAACCACACTGCAAAAGCACAAATGATAGCTTCTTAAACCATTTCCTACTTGCCTCCTTCAAACCATAGAGGGATTTGGTGAGTTTGCACACCTTATTAGGACCTGGAGAAGGAAAACCAAGTGGGAGCATCATGTGTACATCTTCCTCAAGGTCACCATGGAGGAAAGCATTATTAACATCCAATTAGTGGATATGCCAATTATGCATAGCTGCTAATGCTAGCAAAAGTCTGATGGTGGTCATTTTTTCTATGGGGCAAAAAGTATCAAAGTAATCTAGACCCTCAACTTGATTACAACCTTTGGCAACAAGGCATGCCTTATCGTTCGATACTCCCATTAGACTTTCTTTTGATCTTGAAAATCCACTTGTTTCCTATAGGAACCACACCAACAGGAAGGTCCACAACAACCCAAGTCTTGTTGGTCTCAAGAGCTAGTATCTCAGAATTCATGGCATCACGCCAACAAGCAAACTACGCAATCTTAGTATAATTATAAGGTTCAGACTCAGAGGATAAGGCTAAGGAAAATGATTGCTGGGTTGCAGAGAGTGCATTATAGGAGATGTAATCTGATAGAGGATACAGAACCTTAGAAGAAGATTGAGATGTAGGAGTGCTAGTCTGATTACAGTGGTAATCTGCCAAATAAGAAGGAGCCTTCTTAATTCTCTCTGATACTCAAGCAACTGGTGGGAAAAGAGAGGGTGGTGTAGGAAGAGAAAGCAGTGGCAAATCGTCCATGCTGAGATTAAGTAGGGTTGAAGTGTTTGCAGGGTGACAAATGCAGTGCTTTGGTGTATTGGTGGGAACAGGT
This sequence comes from Pterocarpus macrocarpus, assembly GCA_031439585.1. Lineage (NCBI taxonomy): Eukaryota > Viridiplantae > Streptophyta > Magnoliopsida > Fabales > Fabaceae > Pterocarpus > Pterocarpus macrocarpus. The sequence continues at coordinate 54,932,490 of CM062514.1, forward strand.
GTATCATGTGCACAGTTAGTATGATGCAAATCAGGAAAAGTGTAACCATGAGACACTGGGAGGTGAGTTTCAAAGAAAACAACATTTCGTGAAACAATGACTTCGCTAGATTGCATATCTACCAGAACATATCCTTTAATACCAGGCTTAAATCCAAGAAAAACACATTTCCTTGCCCAAGTGTCAAACTTCTGCCTACCACTCTGTAAGGTGGAAGCATAACATAGATAGCCAAAAGGTTTAAGGACATGAAAATCAGGTTATGTAAAGAACAATATTTCATAAAGTGATTGGTTATTTAGCAAAAGAGTTGGAATATAATTAATTAAGTAGATAGCATGGAGAAGAGCATATGACTAGAAAATCTTTGGTAATTTAGAATGAAATAGTATAGCTCTAGCAACATTGACCAAGTGTTGATGCTTGCGTTCTACCCTACCATTTTGTTGAGGAGTTCTAGTCCATGTAGTATGATGGAGAATTCCTTTTGAGTTGAAAAATTGGTTCATGAAGAATTCAGTCCCATTATCTATCCTAATGATTTTAATCTTGGCATCAAACTGTTTCTCAGCAAACACCACAATATTTTGAATGCTTGAGTGTACTTTAGATTTGGTTTTAAGCATAAAAATCCAACAGAATATGCTATGATCATCTATAATTGTTAAGAAAAATCTATGACCATGAATGGATGGAGTGCCAAAAGGACCCCAAACATCAAGATACAATAATTCAAAAACAAATGAAGCTCTTTTATTACAAGACTGAAATGGTAATCTTTTTTGTTTTGTAAACTAACATATGTCACATTGTACCTCCAAATTGTAAGTAATAAAAAGGAACTATTTGTTTAGAATTTGTAATCTGCTATTGGACAAATGACCTAACTTGTAATGCCAAAGTTTTGTTTTAGGGATAGAAGGATTGGTGAAGGTGTGAGCTCGAGTATGCAGAGAGTTAGCAAAGCTGTCTTCTTGATGAGCAGTATCCAAGTAATACAGACCATTGTACTCTCTACCCAAACCAATCATCCTTTGAGATTAGGTATTCTGCACAAGACACTGTTTGTTAGTGAATGTCAGTATTTGTTAGTGAATGTCAGGGCATAGCTGAGGGTTTTAGATAGTCTTGAGATTGAAATCAGGTTGAAACTGAATTTTAGTATGTGCAAAACATTACTCAAAATGAAGAATTTAGAGAAACAGACTATAACTGCGCATTTAGGTAAAACTATATGTTCATTTGGCAACATAACTTGACTAGGACTGATTTGTGTATAAGATACAAAATAAGTTAGGGAGGAACAAATATGATCTGTGGCCCCAGAGTCAAAAATCCAAGAGTGTGATGAAATGGAAGGAAAACAAGAAAGAACAAATGAATTACCAGAACTGTGATCTACATGTTGTGAACAAGTGGATTGAGGAATAGCGGTGATATGTGAAGCTAAGGCTTAGTTTGGTGTGAAGGAGGCTTGACTGTGCAAATTTGCTTGTTGAAGCAATGTCACTAATGTCTTGTACTGCTCTTGAGACAAACCAGAAGCCGATTGTTGAGGAACTTCACTCCTAGGTGCAGTGTTCTCATCAGTGTTGTTTACATTTGCATTTTCTTCCTGCAAGATATTATGTGCTGAGGATCCATTTCTAAACTTGAAATGAGGAGGGAAGCCATGCTTACTATAGCACACATCCACAGTATATCCAACCTTTCCACAATGTGTACACACTTTATTGGCATTTGCACCTCTGCCTCTACCATATCCTCGATTACCTACAACTGCTACACTAATTAGAATTTTCGATTCATCCTAGAATTGTACAACACTAGAAACCAGCTTCTCTTGCTGCAAAATCTTGGAGAAAGCTTGATTTATAGTAGGAAATGGATCGGTTTGTAGAATTTGGAGCTTGATCTGTGAGTATCGGTCATCTAATCCGTTCAGGAATTTCACTACATACTCTTGTTGCTTAAACTGTCTTGCATTTCTCATCGCTTCACAGTTGCATTGAACCGAACAAGAATAGAAAGGAATCGGTCTATAATTCTCCAATTCCTCCTAAAATGCCTTCAACTCAGTATGATATTCAGTTATAGTCGTTGTTCCTTTTTTCACGCATCAAACTCTTTCATCCATTTAGCAATTCTCACCATGTCTCCTCTAGAAATTTTTTCTTTCAAATCTTTCCACACATTTAATGCTAATTCTAGTGCATCCACACTTCTAGCTATTAAAGGTGAAATGAAATGCATTATCCAGTTATGTACCATGTTGTTGCATCTCTCCTATGCATCAAACAAAGGATGAAACTCGTCTAGCTCAGAGATTGAACCATTGACAAATTTGAACTTATTCTTTGAGATTAAGGCTCTTTTCATTGATCTAGCCTAGGTATGATAATTAGAACCAGTAAATATAGGAGAAACTAGCACCTAGTTTGGGCTTTCATTCGGATAAAGAAAATAAGGATTTTGTAATGGATCTTGAAGTTGATTTTGGTTCTACATCTGCACATTCTGATTTGATCCACTTCCTTGATTCTGATTCGCAGTTGTAGCAGCTGAACTTTGATGTGCATTTCTCGCCATGATTGCAGTGATGCGCAGTAGAGCTCTGTGTATTAGAGCTTTGATACCATCAAAGGAAAGTGAAACTCTGAAACTCGAAGAAGGCTTCAGAGAAATTTAAGAAGTTGAAAAACTTGGGAACTAACATTCTGAACTCTAGTTATAATGATACTAGCTTAAATACAGAGTAAACACAAATGTGAAGTGTGATAAACTCCCTAACTAATTGAACTGCCAGTGCAACAGCTCTAATTAACTCCAGCTCAGCCACCAACTAACTTTTTGATTTGGCATGCTCTCCTTTTCTGGCACGTGGTCTAATAGAATTTTTGTTAATCAAGGAGTAAATAAGATTGCCTTTTAAGAAGTATACTATGTACTCTAATAAATATAGCAAGGAAGAACAAACAATTTGGTCCTCAAAAGATCAAAATACTGATAATTTAACCCCCAAAAGATACTATTTTCTCCAGTGGCATCCCAACAATGATTTCGCTGACAATTTAGCCTCTAAAATATTAATGCATTGACAAATCGGTCTCGAAAATATCTTTTGTTAATATTAATAAAGCCTATAAACAATAATAGAATTCATCATCGGTGTACCACAGACTAATAAAAAATCTTTTAAGGATTAAATTGTCAGTGTTTTGATTTTTTAGGGATCAAATTAATGATTCTCCCATATAGCTGTAATATACAGACTTATAGTTGGAGTGTCACAAAATTAAAAAAAAATAATTATTATTAATAATTTAAATTGTTTATATTTTATTATCATTCTTTAAAATTATAATAATTACCAAATTCAAAAATTTATAAATATTAATGACTAAATTGATAAATTTAATTTAAATTTAATGGTAAATCAATACCTTGTAATGTACATGCTTAGTATAAATATCCAATTGAGTTCCGTTATTTGGCCCACGCTTTTGTCAACATATACAGTGGACACCGTATCTAAAGGAGGAAAACGACAAAAAGTGTATGGAGCCAAGCTTCTCACATACGGTAGCAATAATTTAATAGAAATGAAGTACAAATTTTGAAAAAGTAAAAAAGAACCCAACCCCCGTCACCTTCCCCATTCCATTCCCGTCACCCACACATACACACACACACACTGCCACTACTTCCAGCAATCTTCACATTTTGAAAAAGGAAAAAAGATCCCAACCCCTGTCACTGCCCCTATTCCATTCCCCTCACTCATACACACACTGCCACTACTTCCACCAATCTACAAAGTAATTTCCATCCAATCCATGAAGTTCAAGGCATACCTCATCAAACAAGTTCCACATTCCTCAAGAGCCTCTTCTATGCTTGTTTGGCTTGAGGCTGCAAAATGGGCATGGCAACCACTACAGTGAATCAGAAGAAGGAAGGGGACAAACTACTCGGGTTGCCAACCTTTAGCGAGCTAGGAAATGGGCATTTCAAGTGCGTAGAGACTAGGCACGAGGTCCTTTCTAGGACATAGAGTATACTCTCGCAGCAAAAAATGTCATTTGGGTCTCATCGATTTTGCCTTGTCCAATAATAAACCTCCTCTCAATATGTTCAAGCAAGTCTGTCTTTGCCAATAAATAACCCCCTTTTCACCTTTCAATCATGTTTAGAATCTACTACTGCTTTTGTTTGGAGTGTTATCGATTTTCATGAATTGAAATTTGGGGTTTCTTTGCCCATAATTATGTGAAAATATATTATGTAACCAAAAAGAAATGTAAAAATATTTTTACTTTTATGATATTTGTCTAGCTTTCTCTATTTATACCTTTGTATTTTTATCCCACTAGTTTCTCAGTATATGTTATTGAATTTGTTATTAAGTTATATGCTTCTTATAACTTTTAGTATGTTTCATAAATGTTTAATATTATGATAATTAGGATATGGGCCCCTAGTGCAAATGGAAGAATTGATAGCTCAACTTTCTTTCATATTTACTAAAAGAAGAAAAAAAGTGTTTTAGTTGTAGTTGCAGCAGTTTTTTTTCTTTTTTTAATTCATTTAATTATGATTGGGAAGTATGATTTAGAGTTATGTCAAACTTTTTGACAATTAGGATTATGGATCTACTACATGAATGGATACTAACAATAACTTGTAGGTGGCTAGTTCATGGCATTCAGTGCAAGACTAATATTTATTTATTAGTGTCCAGATTGAAGTAGGTTTTTATGGGTTGTTAGCAAGTTAGGGGAATCAATGGAGTTTGCTTTTACATCAACAATATTATTGAGGTAGCAAATACTCACTTTGATAATTCCCATGCATATGTGTATACAAGAGTGTAGGATGGAGGACATATTTGGGTTCGTTCTTTTGTTCTTACTAGTGATTAATATGGCCAATCAAGTGCATGTTGTGTCATTAAATGATATGCCAATGCAATAATTTTTCTTTTGATAAGTTTAACATCTTTTGTTTTAATTAATATATTTTTTATATGATATTGGGTAATACTTGCATTACAATAGAAAATAGTGGCTTGAAGATGGGAAAGGCGATGCATAGGGATCTTGCTGGGTTAAAGAAGTCGATTTTAGACAAAAATAATATCCTTTATTGGTCTATTCTTCTTCTTTATACAGAGGTTATGTCTAGTGACTTCATTGAGGATTTCTATGAGATTGAGTAGAACAAGAGTACAGGAGAGCTCAACTTCTTAGCTTCTTTTATGAATTGTGGAGGTTCAATGGGTAAGCCACTATGACTTTTATAAAATTTGGGTTACGGTTTGTTTTTGTTTGCAAATTAATGTTTTCGTTTATATATGCTACAATTAGAGTATTCACCACCATCCAAGAAAATGCACCAAAAAGCGATATCCTCGCTTCTTATTTTGTTTTCATAATCAATTCTTCTGTCATTATTATTGTCATTGTCATCAATGACAATGAATATTAAATCAGTTTTGGGTGTTGATAATAGTGCTTCTTTGTATTGTGCAGGTTAGCTATTTTTAGAAATATTTATTTGTTTTTAAAAACTAGAACATGTTTGGGAAGATGTTTCTATGTTAGTTTTGAAGATAGAAAAATGGAAACAGTTTGAAGATATTTTCTAAAAAATGTTTATGAAACAATGTCTTCATAATAGCACTCTTGTACTCAACTGCAATCTGTAAAATGTTTTCACATCTCACAGATATTTAGGGTTGTTTACTAATTGATTTTTACCCTTCTCTGCTTATTGACAGTGAGGTACACTATCCGTTCCTTTGATATTAAATACTTTGTGGTCAGTCACCCACAAATGAGAGGAAGAATTGAACTACTTCTCAAGCAAAACAAACTTAGTAAGAAGTATCTCAAGGATATACTTTAGGTATATGTCCTTAGCGGCTAATATTTGAAATAATGATTTTGAAGTTTATTATTTGCTTTTTTTTTCATTTTTTTTTTTTTTTGAAATTGTGGTTTCTATAGTGACCATGCATTGATGGAATCCTAAGTCCAAGTGTAATATCATTTTTGTTTCTCTTAAAGACGCTATGGTCATTCATTGTTGCTCAACTGGGTGAAGATGAGACAAAGCCATTCAAATTAGCACAAAGCAATTCTTAGAGCATTTAAAGTTCTAGACTATGAAAGGAATTCAACCTTTGAGGAATCAGGGCTTGCCAACTCTATGATCTCAGTGACTTGTAACTGAGTTCAAAGTCATTGCTGGGTTAAGTTTATAAGACCTTGGAGAATTTTTATTGGTGATTCCCATCTACAAATCTTTTGCAGTGATGAGGATGGTTTATGATCAAAGAGAAGGGGATGTTTTATTTTAACAACTTGTGTATATTTTATGAATATGAATGATGGGTTAAATTTTAATTAATGAAAATATATCAATGTTTTTTTTTAACTGTTTTTTGGTACAAAGAAATATATCAATGCTATTTATACTTTATAATCATAGGGAGTCCTTAAAACTTGTTCAGCCACACAAATTTATCAAAGAATCCCAATACTTCTTAAATTCCCATGACTTGAAAAGTTATCAGTTTTTTTGATAAGTTACCAGCTTTTTAAACCAAAGTTACTGGATTTTGAGCCCAAGTTAATAATCAAGTGTGGTACGGCTCTGGCAAGTAATGACCTTCAATTGTGTTAGACCATAGGTAGTATGTATTTACTCCATAATCCATAAGTAGAAACACAAAGGGATTGTCTTTATATGTTAGTTTTATAAACATGTAGCAATTAGTAACTGTGGATCAAGGACTTCCCTGCTAGTTTTCCATTCTATGTATCAACTTTCTGTTGAGAAAAGTGATTTCAATTATGCTGCTACATTGAACAATATTCAACAATGATGACTTGCACATTTGCTAGTGCGTTGTGATTAAGTCTACTTATTGTAATATTAGATAGAACCTTGCATATTATGCAGCATCGTTCACGCTTAATCCCCTTGAATTTGAAATAGATTGAGACCCAAATCTCATTTTCTTTAGAGCTGTGTTAAATTGTGTGGCTACTCGGGTTTTTCCATTAATACGGTTGCAAGTATCTATCTACTTTTTACCAACAAATTAATTAGTTCTTTGCTAGGAGTTTTGATTCAATTATGGCTATTTCTATTCGAGGATTGGTAAAAAAAATTCTAAAACAGAGTAGATAATAAATTATTTGGTTTAGTTTCAATTTAAAATAAACTTGATTACTTGAATTAATTTGAATCAATTCCATTGGTTAGGTTTTTCATTTGGGCTTGTTGTATCAATCCAAACCACTTATCAATTAGTTGATATCTTGGTTTTATTGGCCTTGGGGATGGATTGATGCATTCAGACCACACCCATTTAGACCACACCCATTCATGATAGATTGGTAGGGAAATCTTATCCCCATGTGGGGAGTGACTATCAAAGCCTAAGTGAGGATCTGCATTTGGTTAGTAACTTGATTGAAAAAGCTGGTAATATCAGTTCAAAAAGCTAGTAACTTTTACAAAAAGCTGATAACTTATCAGTTAGTTGATGTCTTGGTTCTATTGGCCTTAGGAATGGATTGGTGTATCCAAACCACACCTATTCATGATAGATTGGGGGGGGAACCCTATCCCCATGTGGGGAGTGACTATCAAAGCCCAAGTGAGGACCTGCACCTGATTGGTAACATGACCAAAAAAGCTGGTAACTTCAGTTTAAAAAACTAGTAACTTTTGCAAAAAACTGGTAACTTATCAGTTAATTGATGTCTTGGTTCTATTGGCATTGGCAATGGATTAGTGCATCTAGACCACACCCATTCATGATAGATTGGTGGGGGAACCCTATCCCCATGTGGGGAGTGACTATCAAAGCCTAAGTGAGGACCTACACTTGGTTGGTAACATGATCAAAAAAGCTAATAACTTCAATTCAAAAAGCTAGTAACTTTTGCAAAAAGCTGATAACTTATCAGTTAGTTGATGTCTTGGTTATATTGGCCTTGGGAATGGATTGGTGCATCCAAACCACACCCATTCATGATAGATTGGTGGGGGAACCCTATCCCCACGTAGGAAGTGACTATCAAAGCCTAAGTGAGGATCTGCGCTTGGTTGGTAATGTAACACCCTACTAATTTAATGTTATGCTTAAGTCATAGCATGAAATTAAGTAGATTGTGTTACTGTTTTAATGCTCCATTTATGTTCTCTTTTTTTTTTTTTTTTGAACAAAAGAAACGGTGCACTACTATGCTAAAAGTGAAACGAATTCAACGGAATATCATAAAGATGCGAATAGTACAATAACATTACTGAATACGTGCCTATATATATATATATATTTATGTATATATTTATAAATATATCAGAAGCCTCTGCTTTAGTTTATATACAAAGTATCAAAATAGGATACATGAGTGGGGCCGTGTACCAAAAAGACATAAGGCCCATGTCAATCAACCTAATCCTATGTGGTCCTCAGAGGACATTTCAAAAACCTATCACTAGTCTATGACCCAAAGCTGCATGCTGCCAAAAAAGGGTCATGCTATACAATACTGTCTGTGGCTGACCTACTCAGTCAGGTAGTCGTTGGCCATATCAGGCCCGGCTGGCGAGTAGTCAGTACTGGGTCCTGAGGAGGAGGATGCTGAGCTGGTGGCCTCTGAAGGGTCGCTATCGAAGTTGAGCGGGATGTCAGGTACGACCTGCAGAGGTGACTCTGGTGCAGGGTCGGTAGGGGCTACAGGTGCTGTGGGTGCAGGAGGTGTTGGGGGAGGGTGTGCCGTGTACAACGGAATCGCAAAGTAAGGGGAAGCAGGATCAAAAGCGGGATGGTGCAAAGGGACAGCAAAGTTCCTATCACTAAAAAGGTAGAGACGGAACTGGCAAGAGCCGTCTATATACAGCGAGCCTACTACAGGGTCATGGTGGAGCTGCAAGTCTGGCACCTCAATGAAGAGGGTCACTGTCGTGTCCATCATCCACGTCTGAGAATGAGGCGGAAATGCAAAACGAGGTGAGAATTTAAGGAAATTCTCAGTAGGGTCGTACATGGCGTTTAACTGACGTCGCTTTCATTCTCAGTTGCCTCGGGTTTCATTTAATTATGAAAACATGAGATCAAATTTAACCATTCATATTTAATAAGGTTAAGAAAATGTCTGGTCCGAGGCAAGGTCCAGTTTTACTTTAAACGGTATAAGAGATCGTCTAAACTACTAACAGTAATACACAGAATAATGGGCAGGATAAGTGAACACATGCTATAAGTAAGCATAATAGTTAAACTGTAAATAACTTGTAATCATGCACTTAATGCGATCATGCAAACTTGCTCTTGAACTTTCCTTCATAAACTTTTCCTTTGCTCATATACTTTCTTCATTACTCATAAATTTTTCCATTACTTGGTCCCCTGGGAGTTCTTGGCCATTTTAGACTCCTGGGTAATAGTCTGCTTATCAGGATCGAGCTCGTTCCTATACAGGAATTGCCGGGTTTACTTTCCCCGACGTTCCCACCGATCTATTCCCCTTAACTTCTTATCCGGGGTTGGCCCAAGTAGCATGGAACTTTCATAGTGACATGAGTCTTAATATACTTTCATAACTTTCATTGAAATGCACATGTATTATCATGAAATTCATAACTTGTGCATGGATTAACATGTAATTCATAACTCGTGCGGGGGTTCTACCAAAATTTTGGCAGCATAACGGATCATGTCCACTTCCCCATGAATAGTGCCAGCATACCAGAATATCAATTTGTCATAAAGAACCGAACATCACATACATATTCCAATATTGAACTCATATCAACATCAAATTCATTAAGGCAGAGTTTCTGCCCTAGCATAATCAACTAACCCGGTTATGGTATAGCCAACCTTTTTTTCAATTTAACTCCTTTAAACCTGATTTTTGGATATGTTGTAGCCTTATATGTCTAGTTTCTAACCTTTTTAGTCCCATCTAATTTTGATATCTATAGCTCAAGATATTCAGATTTTATCCCGGCATGCCCAGTGGCTTGCCAGAGTCAGGCAACTAAAAGTAAAAATCCACTAAAAATCGAAAACTAACTTAAATGATATGGAATTGGACTCATATTAAATTGAATAGGGTAAAGTTTCATTTACAAAAAGTCCCATCCCATTTGGCTTGGTAAGGCTCGAGTTATAAGCCCCGAAACTTAACCTTCTTGAACTGCTCTGATTTGGCTCAGTTTGTACATAGGTTAACTTGTTCAAATCACTGGGAACAAATAGGATGGTAAAAAACTCAGAATTTCTGGGTAGATGTTCTCCTATGTGTAAGCTTTCCAACAAAATTAGTTTCACTCAATTTGGAGTTGTATAGGGTGAGTTACACCCTTTTCAACCCATACTGGCCAGGTGGATGTCTGGATTCCTCGGTCAAACTTCAAAAATTCATATCTCTCTCAATATTAATCCAATGGTCTTATATGATATATGTATAGAAAGCCCTAGATGTCTAGTTTCACATAAAAATGGTTTCATTAATTTTGAACAGCGGGAGGCGGAGCCGTATACTCCGTCGTACGGACTGCTGAGGGTTTTTGAGTTTCCTAGCCTCTCAACTTCTCCATATCTGCATCCTTTCTTGTTTCCAATTCAACTTTAATTTCACAAACAGTCAATAAACCAGCCACAATTCATTATGAATCACTCAGTCAATATATCAGAATTGAAGAATTAAACCACCAATAATCATTCAAAATCAGAAAAATCAAAACAGGAATTAAAACCTCTACCTCTTGCTTTGAGTTTGGAAATAGAGCTGGGTTGAACTTGAAAGCTGGATAGAGTGGGAGAGTTGAGAAGAGGAAGGAGAGCTGAAGTGAGGAAGGGAAAGCAACGTAAGAAAAATGAGCTGAAGAGGCAGGAGAAGGATATATATAGACAAGGCTTCGAAGTGGTAGTTAGAATGAGTGGCTTTGATTGGGTGAAATATTATGGGCAAAGTTCAGTCATGTCTCCCTCTTTTGTGTCAAAATTTGCTCTCCACGTCACCAGAGAAGTGAAACTCGCTTCCTACGTATCTGAGCATGACGTCGAAACTCGCACTCTTAACATCGGAATTCGTGCCTATCCATTCAGATGAAGTCGGAACTCGGAAATATTGCCTTGGTTTATTCACAAGGTAAAGTCGGACTTCGGGATCGTAAGATACAATTACCTTCAAATCGAAGGTCAAGGGCAAGAATGTGAAACCAAAATACTTGAACCCGGAAGTCGGGAGACATAGTAAACTCAAATCGATTCTAAGGATGACACCAGATATCGGGATTCAAAACATTAATCAAGTGTACCAAGAAATCGGAACTCATAGGATCTCGGCACTCCAACTCGATATCGAAACTCGGGGAGTAAGAGAAATGAAAGCTTCTGCTAATAAACTCGAGATCGGAACTCAAAACTTAATATCGGAAATCGGAAGCATAAGCCACTACATTTGAACTAACAAAATTGGAAATCGGGATATCGTGTTGATTCTAACTCGAGCATAAGGTCGGAAATCGCATATTACGTGCATAAGGTCGTAAATCGAAAGATACAGCCAGTCCTTTGAGACGAAGTCGGAAATCGGAACTCCGACGTTGTATTACTAAGGTCGGAAGTCGTAATTCATCTGAAGTTAAAGACAAACTCGGAAATCGGAAATTTCAATATTAAGTGATGAGATCGGAAGTCGAAAATCGGACGTTACAGGTAACTTGACCGAAAAAGCCGATAACTTCAGTTCAAAAAGCTAATAACTTTTACAAAAAGCTGGTAACTTTATCAATTAGTTGATGTCTTGGTTCTATTGGCCTTGGGAATGGATTGATGCATCCAAACCATGCCCATTCATGATAGATTGGTGGGGGAACCCTATCCCCATCTGGGGAGTGACTATCAAAGCCCAAGTGAGGACCTGTATTTGATTGGTAATGTGACCAAAAAAGCTAGTAACTTCAGTTCAAAAACTAGTAACTTTTGCAAAAAGTTGGTAACTTATCAATTTGTTTATGTCTTGGTACTATTGACCTTGGGAATGGATTGGTACATCCAGACCACACCCATTCATAATAGATTGATAGGGGAACCCTATCCCCATGTGGAGAGTAACTATCAAAGCTTAAGTGAAGACCTACACTTGGTTGGTAACTTGACCCCAAAAGTTGGTAACTTTAGTTCAAAAAACAAGTAACGTTCGTAAAATGTTAGTAACTTATTAGTTACTTGTTGTCTTGGTTCTAATGGCCTTGGGGATGTATTGGTGCATCCAAACCACACCCATTCATGCTATATTGATGGGAGAACCCTTATCCACACATGGGGAGTGAATATCAAAGCCGAAGTGAGAACCTGCACTTGGTTAGTAACTTGACCCCAAAAGCTGGTAACTTTAGTTCAAAAAACTAGTAACTTTCTTAAAAAGCTAATAACTTATCAATTACTTGTTGTCTTGGTTCTAATGGCTTTGAGGATGGATTGATGCATCCAAACCATACCCATTCATGCTAGATTGGTGAGGGAAGCCTTATTTTCATGTGGGGAGTGAGTTATAAAGCCTAAGTTAGGATTTACACTTGGTTGATAACTTGACCCAGAAAGCTAGTAACTTTAGTTCAATAAACTAATAACTTTTTCAAAAAATTAGTAACTTATCATTTAGTTATAGGTGCAAATAAATTAAGGTAGCAAATAAATTAATGGATTGGTGCATCGAAACTACTCATTGAGGTAGCAAATAAATTAAACATACAATGTACAAACCAATTACAAGATACCAACAAATGCTTCATAATCCAAATTATACTTTCTTATACAATATTCATTTTTATTACAAACCCAATTGAAATTGCAAATAGTATATTTGAAAGTACGTGAATATTATGCAAACCGAAGTTACAAATTTAATGTTAAATCCATGGGCGCACACAATATGAAACTAGCATCAGTCACATTCATTGTAGGTCCAACCTCGACCAAGGAATCTATGGAGAGGTTGCTTCCATGCGGCTGGATGACAAATCCATCAATAGAGTCCTAAAGGTTGCAATTGAAAACAAACATTAAGATTTAGTAAACACAGAAAAGAAGTTTAAGGCATTATCATAAATAATGTTTATTGTAAATGACCCATAAGTATTATATCACCATGAAATGAGATGCAAAAGTTGCAATGTAAAAATCAAGCTAACAATATTAAGCCCTTAGACACAAAGTGGCCTTTGCCTTATGTATGAGGAAAAATCTGAGGAGAACAACATGAAAAAGAATAAAGAGTGCCTCTAACCTCATACGGACAAGCAACAAGTCTTCTAAAAGCCCTTCATATACATCAGTAGCACTAATAGAATAAGGGGCTTCCATAAGCCCATGAGAGGCAAGGTACTCCTCAACTTTCTTAGTTAAAGAAAACCTTTGTAAATGTAGTCACCTAACATGTACAAGCCCAAATGAGAACATGAAACTTCTATATTCCAACCAAATCCAAAACAATGATGAAAAAATGGTGGTTTCTAGAATGTAAAAGCCAATTTTCAATAAGAAATGGACCACTAGCAAGAAAAGCTTTTAGAATTTGGATAATTAGAATCTTCCAAATCAAAATAAATGAATTCAATATTATAATTAGTTTTACGGAACTTTTGAACAAACTAGGACCAATATTGGACTGGTTTTTTTTTTAAAAAAAAGAAAAAATATAGATTTATGAAACTGGTTCTATCTTATGCCATTTGCAGAAGGCATGCCTTAAAAGACAAAGCTCTCAACATTCACACACAACAATAGGATTGACATTCAAGGCCCAATCTAGAACCATTTTTGTTCACATTCCACTCACTAACTACTTCTTACTCCTTACTTCTTACTCTCACTCCTCACCTATATATGTAACATCCCCACTTTCGTAAGCAAAACGTAATGGGAATTTTGAATTATTTCTCTTAGGCAGTGTGAGAATTTCTTAGGCAGCGCTATGCCATGACAATTCTCACACTTGGAATTATAGGGTAGTGTAACGCTGCTATTGAAAATATGGCATTGCCCTATGTTAAAAATTAGGAAATGACAACAGTGCCGTTGTAAACCTTTAATAATTACAACGACACCCAAATTTTTTAGAAATTATATTTTGGCCCCAAAGAATTATTTCCACAATAACCCTTGGACTTTTTATAAAATGACCTTTGTGTCCACCCCATAACTTTTCATAAAATGACCCTTATGTCCCCACATCTATAGGATTAGCAAAATAGGGTTTTAAACAGAGCAGAATCACGTGGTGAAAGCGTAGAAGTTTAAATCTCTGCCGATTGGGCCATAGAGGCAGTCGGGTGTGAAATGATGTGGGGTGCCCTTGGATTTGCTCAAAATTACGGATATGCCATTAGCTATAGAAAACAGAAAACAGAAAGGTTCGGAATTTTGCAAAACGTTTAATCTACACTATTAATCGATCTATTCGATCTTATTGATTAGGTAAGGCTAATTAGAAATTTATTAAAGGATAATTAGAGATTAATTAGATGTTAATTAGAGAGATTAGGCTTAAGATAAATTAAAATGAACACGAAGACATCTTACCAAAACTATTAAGTAACGTTTTACCGGTTTGGAGAAAATCGGTAAATATTCGGTGTTCTAAACCGCCAGAACCGAATCAGTAGAATTTCACTAGTTTGAGTGTGGTTTAGAATGATTAGGTATAATGGAATTAAATTAGAGCCATAGGAAACTTCATAGGATTCTTCTAAAACCGTTTTACTGATTTAAAGGAAATCGGTAAGATTACGGTGTTTTAAACTGTCGGAACCGGATCAGTAGAATTTTTCTATGAGTGCCCTAGAATCAACGGCTAAGATTTAGCCAAATACTCCCCTCAAGTGGCGCCTAGACAGCCCTTGATGATGGGAGGTAAATCAGATTTTATGAGCAAATGGGATCCACCAATCAAAACCAAGCTAGCTTCAAATATCTCCACTTTTCTCCTCATCCATTTTCGGCCTCCCCCACAACCAGCCTCATTTCCCCACTCTTCTTCATCTTCTTCCACTTTCTCTCATCCCCAACTCAAGCCCCAACCATCAACTTCACTCCAAGATCAAATTCCATCAAGATTTCACACCACCAAGGTAGGAATTCCTACTCCTTTTCTTGTTTTCTTTGAATTGGGCTAATTGGGACTCCATTTTCTTCCCAATTTCTTGCAAGATTCTGATGCTATCTTGAGTGATGATGATGAATTAAGATTGTTTTAAGGTGTATATGTGAGTTTGAATTGAAGATTGGGTGGATTGATTAGAGAAAAACATGAATCCAAGGAGAGTTCAAGAAGCTGTTAGGGTTTTCTCCTCGATGGTCCGTACGGCGGAGTGTACGGCTCCGCCTACCACCGTTTAAATTTGATGAAACCATTTTTAAATGAAACTAGACATCCAGGGCTTTCCATACATATAAAATATAATGCCATTGAATTAGTATAGAATTAGTTATGAATTTTTGAAGTTAGATCTAGAAATCTGGGTTCTCACCCGGACAGCATGGGTTGAGAAGGGTGTATCCCACCCTATACAGCCTCAAATTGAGTGCAACCAAAGATGTTTAAAATCTAACACATGATAGAACATCCCATAAAAATTTCATAATTTAATTCGTTGTCCTTTGATCCCAGCACATCAATGAAGTTGGCTTAAGTTTAAACTGGCCTGGAACAGGACAGACCATTAGGGTAATGTTTCGAGGGTCATAACTCAAAATATACTTAGGCAAATGACATGAAACTTAACTCATTTTAAAGCTTGTTGTGTTAGCTTTAGTTTGATATAAAATTCGCATGATTTCACTTAGTTTTCAATTTTTAGTGAATTTTCTTCTATAGGAACCCAATTCTGGCTAAGAACAGGACATGCTAAGATAAAATGTTTATATCTTGAGTTATACAACTCAAAATGAGATGGGACTAAAAAGGTTAGAAACTAGACACATAATGCTATGACATATCCAAAAAATTAGACTCAAATAAGTTGAATTGCAATAAAGGTGGAGTATACCAAAATCGGGCAGAATAGGAAGGAGTAAACTGAAAACCTTATAGATGCTTGAATTGAACTTGATGAATGATTCTATGAATATCTATATAATGGCTGATCCATATTGAATTACAAGTTTGAAAGATTGTACTGGTGGTCTGGCACTATTCATGGAGAAGCGGACTCGATCTGTTATGCTGTCGAAATTCCGGCAAGGATTTATGAGAACTTATGCTATGAATGATTATGCTTTGAGTGTATTTACGTTTACATGTCATATTCATGAACATCATGCATGCAAGTATATGCTTAGAACATGATATGATGTATAAAGTATGAGACATACTCATAAATGCACCAAACGTCTGCATGCATGACAAGATATGAAAAGGAAAAAGATAATAAGAACTTGCAAGAAAGATGTACCAAACTACCACGTGAGGCATGGCATAGACCCAGCTAGCGTGGGCCAGGCCGATCTTGCCTAAGACTCTGGGCCACCACCGATTTAAGGGGAATAGACCAGTGTGAAGGTCGGGGAAAGTAAACCAGTCACTCATGTATAGGTACGAGCTCGGACCTGAAAAGCAGGCTATCACCTAGGGGTGAGAGAGGCCATTCACCTCCGGGGGACCAAGTACAGAAAAGAGCAAGATCAAGTTGCAAGTTAAAGAAAGATACGAATTAAGTCAAGTGCACTTGCATACAGACAAGTACAAGCATCTTTATGTGCATCTTCAGTTATCCCATTAAGTCATAAGGTTATTAAGATTCTTGTTGAAGCATATTGCACTATTTGTACTTCTATGTTTGTCATATAACATGGCAAGTGATTGTTAAAACATAACCCGCTTCGAGAAAGATGTTTTCCACTTAAAATTGAACCATTGTTTGTGTATATGTGCTCATATTTTCATAATAAACCGAAGCAGCTGGAATGTTTATGATGGCACTATATGAGAATAGTTCATGTTTACCTACTGAGAACCTTAGGTTCTTACTGCCTGCTTGCATGTTTTTCTGTTCCGTAAACATTCCAGCACCTAAGTTGGAAACCAAATGCAGGCAGATCTGAGGGCCATTCATGGAGCAAGCATCGGGCGTAAGCCAGACCAAGAGATCATTGAAGCTAGTAACGACTAGTCAGAAGTAGACGCTGTGTATTATATTAGTCACAGTTTCTTTTAAAGTGTAACTATTTTATATTTTTCCATGTATCAGAGACTATTAATCGGTAATAAAGTAAGCAGTTAAAGGGTCATGTATTATATTTTCCATATTTTAAAGTTTTCTTAGCACAGTGACAACCTCTTAATATAACTCCATGACTCGAACATGGCTTATATAATAGAGGGTGTTACAATATAAATTTCTGCATACAACCTAACAAGTCCGCCAACATTCTCAAAAATTAATCAAGAAATAATGCAATTTAAAATACTGTTATCAATCTTAAGAGCAGAAAAATAATAAATGAAGCATAGAAGGGTACACTTCATGTGTCTAATTGGTTAGCTATTGTCATAGGCGGCATCACTTATTCACTGGCACCAAATCAGTTAACAAAATTAATCACTATCTCTTAGACGCACTAGCCCCTAAAGAGTCTACTGATTTCTATAATAATCATGTGTTGCTCCCATCAAGTTCAACTAAACCATCAAATAAAAAAACCTTTAATAACATTAATTAAAAAAAAAAAGCTATATAGTTCACTCACTGATATTGAGTAATAAAATATGAGAGATATAAAGTATCATATTCATATCATTCCTTGCACACTCTATTGTGTTTGATAATAACCATCAAGTGAAATTGCAGCTCTTGTGTTGAACTTATCCTGCAAAAGAAGATTCCTTTTAATTTTTCATACCCAAGACTATAAGATCACAGAATTTTAGACTTTAGAGAGGCTAACAGTAGGAGGACAAACCATTTGTTGCAAGTTGTCTAGTACTCAAACACTTATAACTTCTGCCTCGTGAAGGATTTAGTACCTTATGCACACCAAAATAAAATGGCGGACCTTTACTTTCTAATGCTTCAACTATGGGTGTTGCAACTTCAAATCCTTTTTCCTATTAATAAAATATGAAAGCATAAGAGAACATTGTATTACGACAATGTATAAATAAGTCACACTTTTTATGCATTTGATTTGAGACAATTCATGATATTTGATCTACAAAACCTATCCAACAAATCAAATCACCTGAAGCATCACAATTACAATCAAGGCCAAAACTTTCTCGCATAGAATAGTAAACAAAAGTCACAAAATTGAAAAGACTTTAGCTGAGTCAGCATTGATGAAAGAAAGAAAATGGAAAGGGAAATGATTATAACCAACTTGGAATTGTCTTGCTTCATTTGCAAGAGCTGGTTCAAGACCTCAATGCATTCGACGAAATTGACGGTGATGGTGAGGATGGCGTTGTCGCAATCGATGATGTAACATCCCCAATTTTTGCCACATTTGCAACTCTGTGTTACAAATTAAATAAATGATGCCACGTAAAATTATTTAGAAACAACATATATTTAAAATAAGATCAACATTTTTTAAGAAACCATGGATTTTAAATAAAGTTTAATAGATAAGAATTATTTACTAAAACACAACAAATAAAAATTAAAACGGAGAAATAAAATGAGAAAATAATAGATTAAAGTGCACAGTTAAATATCCTGCTAGGGAGGCAAATTTAGCAAATTATTTTCTGGGTAAAAATGATAATTCTGAAACAGTTTAAAAATCCTTCCAAAACTCCTTAAAGCTCTTGTAACTATTCAATTTAAGGATTCTGGGTACAACCGAGTACCCGTGTCATGTCACAAAGTATCCATAAGTGACATAAAGTAATAACTATCACTTCAAACATTTTATCAAAGGCTTGAATCAAATTACAAGTCTTATCCTTGATCCGAAGGCTAAATTTCAAACACCCACTACCATTTAAAACACCCAAATACCCCTTAAAGCATAACTCTTTTTCTCTCTCATTCTTTCACTCATGTCACTTTCTCTTCCTCCCTCTCTTCCTCACATTACTTTCTCCTTCTCAAACTCTCACCATTTCTTCTTCTTCCAACCCCACGAAGCTCTCAAAAATCTCTCAAAACCCAAGCACTCTTCTTCTTCTTCCCATTTCCTCTCATTTCCTCTTCTTCCTCTCCCTTTGTTGGCGCAAAAATCTGCTCCTTCTCTCCCCTCAAGTCGCGAAACTGTAGCAAGGGAGGAGCAAGGAATTTCTCCTCTTGATTGGGTGGTTCTTGGAGGAATAGCTCGAAAATTTGGAGGAGCCTTCAAGCTAGGATATTGAGTAACATTCACTATTCTAGGGTTCTAAGTGCTCAATATAGTGATGTGTTTGAGGTTTAGATTTGGCTTAGGTTAGTCTAGAGGAGTATTCTAATATAGTTTTTGTGAGTTAAAACCCTTAGGAAGGTTATTAATCAAATTATGGCATAAACTAGTTAAATAGGAATATTGAGGTTAAGGCTTAAAACCCCATGAGTCAATGAAGGATTAAGATTCCTATGAGTTTAAATGGCTTAGTTGTACCTAAATATAAGTGTGGTTATGGAGACAAACTTGTTAGAATGCTTATCTTGGGTTTTGTCACAAAAGGGGTAGTTAAAACTCAACACTAGCAACTTAGAAAAGTGGGAATTTAATTATCTCATCAATAGAATCATGTCAAACTGATTTTACCCCTTGGAATACATGATATATGGAAGCCAAAAGTGTCCTTTCATAGTTGGTTTGGTGTAAGAATAAGTAGAAATAATTTTGGACTCAAATTAGTTATAGTAAGCCACTAGAAGGGTGAGTTTCGGGTCTCATCCCCCAATAGATGTCAAAACTATTTTTAGGCTTGAATATTTAAGTTATATAGACCTTAGAAACATCATTGAATGGTTAGAATTGGTTGGAGGTGAATTATGAAAGGTTTGGGAATCAACTAGTCAAGTTCTCTAGCTTATGAGTTATTTTCTGCCATGTGTTTGAGGGTCAACAAAACCCATGTTTTAGTGGAGTATTCTAAGCCATTATGTTGAATTTAAGTGCCTTGAACCATATATAATCAAGTGAGGTAAGTTTGATAAGGTTTAGAGTTGGTTTCGAGGAGTGAATGATGAAAAAAATGGCATATTACCAAGATTGGGCCAATAAGGGTAGAAGACAACTCTCTTGCATGGGCTAAAAGACTTGATATCTAAAAATTTTTTTAATTGTGACTAAAGTATTAGCGAGTTTGGAATATGCTCCTTTAAACAAAAACTTAAGTCTTGAAGCCATGAGCTCTTGAGAAAAGTGTAGTGTTATATATTTATTTTAATGTGAAATGATTGTGATGGTGGTAAGCTATTTGGAATGGAAATTATTGAATGATTGTTGTGGCCAACGAGGCCAAAGAATGAAAGCCAAGGTATGCCTTTCTATTTTTGACTTTTGGAATTTTCATGATTCTTGCCTTGAGCACTTCACTTATGTCTTATGATGATGATTGTTATATTTATGATGATGGATGTGTTGGAACTATAAGATGATGAATTATTATTGATGTTATGACTATGACTGGGAAATTCTGGCTGTTTATTAGTGTTTTTAAATTTTTGGATTTCTCTCGGTATAGCCATTATGCTGCCAGATTTTTGCCAGAAAAGTTTCTTTTTATGTGTTGCATCATAATGCATAAGCACATGAGAATTAAAGAAAATTGTGCCAAGAATCATGAACTTTATTTAAAGAATACTACACGTTAATGTAACGTACGAATTCTCTAATGAAGACTGGGAAATGATCCTTTGGTAAGGCAAGGTAGTCCGCACAGACAAGATAATTGGGCGTGATCCTTTGGTAAGGGAAGGCGACCCCTAAGATACCCCTCTACTTTGGATGTAGCGGCTGAACACCCCTCCAATTGTAGAGATAGACCCCCTTGTCAGTTAGAGTCTGATTTAGATAGTACTGTGTGACGAGGTCACAGAGTGAGCTCACATCCTAGGACAGTCTATCCAAGGGCAGTAATAAATAAGAGCACAGGTTAAAGATAGCCCCAAGGCTAAAGAAATAAAGATGGCCACAAGGGCTAAAGAAATAAAGAGTCGTCACAAGGACTAAATGAGTAATGAGCATAAGCATGCATCATGAGTCTTGCATAACATTCTTTGCATATTGGCATTTGAGTTATGTTTCCATGTGCTAGCGATATTACTATGTCTTAGAGTCTCAATCCAAGTGAATGAATAAAAATTGATCCACTTTGGAATTAAGTTCTCAAAAGCTATTAAAAGGAACCTTTATTCTGTTTATACTTGTTCACTGGTTTTATTAAATAAATCGAAGTGGTTGAGGCGATGATGATGTTAGTCTAGTGTTTAGTTAGGAGTCCTTACTGGGAAATAATTTATTTCTTATCCCTATGTGTTCCCATGTCATCCTCAGACAAAGCAGATGGCGACCGCGGTGATCTTCATGGAGGTGCCTGAGTGGTCTTGGCACTATGACCCTGCCCTAGACTCGCTAGTTCTAGTAGCTCACAGTAGCTTTATGTTGTACATTTTCTTCTGCCACCCATTCAGCGTCCCAGTAGTTAGTTGGCACTTTGATCCTCGCCATCTGTATGCTGATTTCCCCTTTCGTCTTGCTCATCCACCGTATTTTTTGAAGCCTGCACCCTCCGCCTCTTCAATGGAGACTGACCCCTCTGAGGGGAGTTCACCTCATTCGGTTGTGCATGTTGCTAAGTCCGGTTCTTCTTCTACGAGTACTAAGGTTTTGCCGGAGATGGAGTTAGAGGAGGATCCTCAGGAGCCCGTGTTGGAGAACGGCTTCCACACTCCGTAGGTTGGGGTTTTAGTGTGGGCTAATCTTTTTGCTATATATAAATATGTATGTATGGATCCTGAGCTGTGAGCTAGTGAGTGCATGTTTGTGTTGGAATGCTTGATTTGTGGCTTAAAAACTATATATTTTGGGTGCCATAGAATTTTAGACATGCTTGATAGTGGTCATGTGATTATGATAGAAACTTTTAATGCTGATTTGTACTTCCTCAAGGATGACTGTACATATTTTGTTTAGCTTGGCATAGAGCTTTGCTAAATTGACTTACTTGGGTACTTTTGAAATATAGTTGGATAAATATGTACATCCAGTACTTATTTCTATAAATATATGAATGCACAGTTATCCATGTAAATTCTAAAATTCCTTTATTATACAGTATTATTATACAAATTAAAATCACAGACTCTAGTATGGTACATCATGACAATAATATCGATTCTAGGCACTATAAGGCTCAGTTTTTAAAGAGTATTATTTAAAAAAAAATTACGCTATTTTCATCAATTAACATATTTTATATATACAAATGTTCCGCTAGTTTAACTGTAACGGTTAATAAATACCGCAATATGACTTAAGCGTAGTGTGGTATTATTAAAGTGTTACAGATGACGCAAGAGGCATTGCAGTTGGTGGCAGTGGACAATGGTGAAGACAATGAATCTTGGCTTCCATGTTGAGATCGAGGATTAGAGCGCGAATCGAATGGTAAGTGAGGTTTTTGGGAAAGAGCGAGAAGCAAAAGTCGTACATTAAATGAGAGGAGCTGAATAAATCTGAGTCACATTCAAAAATTGAGATGAGATGTGAGGGGGGAGGGTAGAGTTCGAAGGGTGAGAAAGTTTAAGAGATTGGGGGATTTGCGGGTGGGTGTTTGCTTTTGTTTTTTAAATTTTTTTACTTGACCGCGGTCTATTTCTATCTCAACCGTATATATCCTGGAGAACTTGTCTTTTGTACGTGCCTTTTCTCTTCTTCTGCCCAATGCATATGGTGACACCGTATGTGTCTAAAAAAGAGTGGGCAAAATAACATTTCTCATCCAATGTATATATTTGGTTTTATCTGTTTGAGATATCAATATTAATTAGAAAATTATTCTAATGTTATATTTTATCTATCATGCAAGCATCATTATACTAAACAAGATTTCAATATGAACTTGTAGCGTAAGTTGAAAGATCTTATAAAATTCCTCATCCCCTATTTTGTTGAGCATTAAATCCATAGTATTTTTTTATTTAAAGTTATATAATATTTTTTGTTAAAACTTAAAGTATTAATATAACTAGACAGTAGTGCATGGGGAAATAAATTTTTAAATTATTATTTATTTAAAATTATTTAAATTTATATAATATTTTATTTTATAAGATATTAAATTATTTTTTATAATTTTATTTTTGAACATGTTTATTTATATACATATTTGTTATTAGTTATTACAAAATAAAAAATAAATAAATTAGACACCCCTCCCTTAAAAAATATCTTTATTACACAACTCTTCTCTTTTCTTCAAAATATATACCATATAGCTATAAGATGAATTTTGTTAATGAATTTATTTATTTATTTTAAATGTAGTTAATCTATTTGACAATTTGAATAACTACATAATTTTTCAAAAACAATTGAATACCAATAAAACAATGAATTAGTTGAAATAATGTAACATATAAAGATATAAATATTTTAAAATTAATTAAATTAAAATTTAGATATTATCTTTATTAAGTTAAATTTAACATAAATACATTGGTCATGATTTAGATGATAAGTGCTGCAACTATTTTAAATTGTAACAATAATATTTATGTATATTATGATCATCCAACAATTATGCACAATTATTCGCCTTAAGAATTTTGAAATTAATCAAGACAAATTATTGATATTATGTATATCAAGTTTAATTTAACATATATTGAACCAATATATAATATAACTATATTAAAATATTACAAAATGTTATATTGTGTATATCTAAAAAAATAGTTGAAATTACTTTAATTATCCTCAAGATTTTGATTTTGTCAAGTTTAAATTAACATATATAGCTATATTTTTTATGAGTTAAATTAAATAATATCAAGATATTGATTTTATTGAATAAGACACTTCCAAATATGGTTATAAAATTAATTTTGTTAATGAGGTTAAGTTAAAACAATGAAGGTAATTTATTTGACAATTTGATTAACCACATAATTTAAAAAAAAAATAAAGATTTTGAATACTCAATAAAATAATAAAGTAGTTGAAATAATATAATATACAAATATATAAAGATTTGAATTTAATTAAATTAAAATTTAGATATTACCTTCATTAGGATAAATTGAAATATTTCCACTTTTATAAAATAAGCGATAAATGATATGAATATTTTAAAGAAAATATATGCATATTCTATAACATGATTAAATCAAATTAAATTAAAATTTTAAAGTTATAAATATAAAGTAAAGATATAAAACACTTAAAAGTTAAAAAAATATTACATGAATAATATAGCAAAATTATATTTATTAAATGTATTTATAAGTCACTAAAAGTAAAAATATTTGATAATTTTATAAAATATACATATAAATACTGTTAAATGAACATAATTAAGGGTGTATTTTTTTTTAGCTTTTAAAAAGAGTTATTATAAAACATGAACTTTTTATTTCCTATGCACTATGATTATTTTTTTTTAAAAAAGTTGTATTTGTTTCCTATTCACTATATATATAATGTTGATAGGTATTTAAACGAAGTATCTATTAAACTAAAATATTTTCTTTTGCACATAGTTGTTTCACCTATGCTTCTCCTCTTCTTTTATTTTTCTACAAATTCAACAAATATTTAAAATATGAATTCATAAATTTTTTTTCTCCTATGAATATATTAATTTTTTTTAAAAAATCTATTTTTTGTTTTTTAATCAATACACTAACAATACCAAATAAGAAATCTCTGCAAACATATAGAAATTAATTGATTTAAAATACATTTGATTTTGAACCAAAAAACATATTTTGGAAAGGCATAAATTAAGTGAAAATTGAAAATTTTGGGTTTTAGAATAAAAAAATGAAAGGTTGTCAATAAATGGGTGGAGAAGCCTAAATTTGTTATTGTAGGTATTTAATGCAAGTCTTGGAAGAAGACAAAAATAAAAAAAATATTAAATTGAGAGTATGATATATCATATATCATATATCATATATCTATATCTTAAAGTAATATTATGACTTTTCATATTTTAGATACCAGAAATCTCAATTTTATATTCTAAATTTAATATCTTTTACCTTTATTTTTATCTTTCTTTAGAATTTTGCATTAAATAGTTATGCCACTATTTTTAAGCTTCTTCACCCATTCATTGATAGCCATTTTTCTTCGCCAAAATCAAAACTTTTCAATTTTCATATCACTTATTGCTTATTCTATAATTATAGGAATATCTAAATTTATCTAATAAAGGAAATATCTAAATTTTAATTTAATTAATTTCAAAATTTTTATGTCTTTATATGTTATATCATTTTCAACTAATTCATTGTTTTATTGGATACTCAAAATCTTTATTTTTTTAAAAAAAGTTATGTGGTTCATCAAATTAATTGTCAAATAAATTATCTTCATTATTTTAATTTAACCTCATAACAGAATTAATTTTATAATCATATTTGCAAGTGTCTTATTCTGTAAAACTAATATTTTGTTATTATTTAATTTAATTTATAAAAAACATAGTTACATATGTTAGGACAATTTATGTGATTTCAACTATTTATTTTAGGGAAATACTCTATAACATTTTATAATATTTTAATATACTTATCTTATATATTGGTTCAATCTATGTTAAATTAAACTTGACAAACACAATATCTATAACTTGGCTTGATTAATTTCGAAATTCTTAAGATTAATAATTGTGCACAATCATTAGATAATCATAATATATATAAATATCATTGTTATAGTTTTAAATAATTATAGTAGTTATCATCAATCTATGACCAATGTATTTATGTTAAATTTAACCTAATAAAGGCAATATCTAAATTTTAATTTAATTAATTAGTTTCAAAATCTTTATATCTTTTTATGTTATATCCTTTCAACTAATTTATTATTTTAATGGGAATTCAATTGTTTTTAAAAATTTATGTAGTTAATCAAATTATCAAATAAATTGCCTTCAATTTTTTTAAATTTAAAATGATTAACAAAATTCATCTTATAACCATGTTTGGGGTGTATGTTTTGTAAAATAGAAGGAAAATTGTGTAATAAAAATATCTTTTAGTGAAGAGATGTCTAATTTACTTTTTTTTTTAATTTTTAACTAATAACAATATATTGCATAAAAATGCATATATTCAAAATAAAATTATAAAATTAATTTGTAAACAAAAAATTATAAAAATTAATTTATTATCTTATAAAATAAAATAAAATATTAATAATTTTAAAAATTCTTTTCCAGTGCAATGCATGCGCATCATTTAGTTAATTGAGGGACTTATGGTATCCATAATATGAAAAATTATAATATTACTTTAAGATTTAGATATATGATATGATATATATGAAATAAAAAATATTAGCAAGATATAATAGAGTAAATTGATGTCATCTTTAGTTTGATTTTGTGTATAATTTGTTAAGTATAATGTATTAAGAAATTAAATGCAAAAAATATTTTAGTTTAATCAAGAAAGAATTCACATCACATTTAATTTCGTTTGTTTACCTTATTTAATTATTTCTTCGGAAAGGGAAAGAAGCACAAACCATTTTAATTTTCAATAAATATTTAAGAATAGATAAGTATAGATAATATCTTCAAAGAGTTATGTTAGTAATTAATGGAAATCAAGAATATGAAAAGTCAAATTTTTATTAGAAATTTTATTGGTGAGTGAATATAAGAGCAATTTATTGAGAACTTTCATTTTTAGACTATGAAAAGTCAAGGTTTTTTGTAGTACTACTTTTATATATGAATACATGATATGATATGATATGATATATGATATGTGATAGGCATAATTATAAGATATAAATCTAAAATAGGAGTGTTGCAAGATTTAAAAAATATTTAGAAAATGCTTTAAATATTCATATTTTCATATCAAAGTTAAAATTTTTTGCATATAATAAAATAATATTATTTATTAATTTTAATTTAGTATAAATTGATAGCAATTATTTGGTAGGTAAATCATTACTCATGTCATGTACATGTTTGTCATCACCCATACAATGTATAAATTTGATATCATCCATTTGAGCAATCAAAATTAATTAGAAAATTATTTGATTATTAATTTATTTTGTCATGTAAATATTATTATCTTATCATAATATAAAAATTAATTATTATGACATTAAAAACATAAGTACATATAATTTATGAGTTTAATTGGAGTGCACTGACAGTGTAAAATTTTTTTACACTATCATCCAATCAAAATATTCCATTTGCATGACTATTCAAGTAGTGGGTGGTTATGTTAAAGACTTTTACTGATGTGGCAATATATGATTGGATGTCTGTATAAAAATTTTTTACACTAACAATATATTCAAATTAAATCTATAATTTATTAATTTAGATTTAATATAAATTGTTAATAATTAGAAGATGTATTAATCATTAACCTACAATTTATATATTTATATCACTCATGCAATGTATGTTTAATATCACTCATTTGAGGTATCAATATTAGTAAGCAAATTATTCTATAGCTAATTTATTTTGTCATATACATATCATTATCTTAAATAAAGATTTTAGTATAAATTTGTCGCAAAACTTGTGAAGATCTTATAAAATTCTTCTTCTCTACTTTTTGAAGCTATTAAATCCACGGCATATATTTTATTAATCAAAGGCTACATAAGATTACTTATTAAAGCTTAATATATTTAATCTAATTGATATAATGTGAGATATAAATATGTAATTGAGTGTAATTTATATGTTTATATCACATGTGTAGTATATGTTTAATTATTATCACCTAAAGCCAATTTATTTGCTTGCATCACCCATTTAATTTATTTTATTGTCTAACTTATACCTTAATCGATAAAGACCTTATTATATTTCTTATTCCCTCTTTATTCGAATCAATAAATTTATGATATTTTTATTAATCAAATAGTAAATAATTACTCATTAAAAGTATCTGATATATTAGATATGGTTGTAAGATACAAATATATACTTGGCGTTATAATTAAGATTAAAAAATTACTTAATACAATATTAAAAATATATTTAAATGTAATTTATTAATTTCAATTTAGTATAAATTTCTGATAATTGGTATTACCCATTTGCGGTACTATTTACTACAAAGTCATTCTATAACAAATTTCCTTTGGCATGAGAGCATTATTATTTCAAATAAGATTATAATAATGACTTATTATATAAATTGTAAAGACTTTTTAAAATTTCTCATCCACTTTCGCAACATTAAATATATGGTACTTTTATTAATTAAAAAGTAAATAATATTATTTATTAATATTTGAAATATCTAATATAATAGATATGTCTATACGATATCTGTAAGATATACAGTTAAGGTGTTGTAAGATTAAAGAAACGAATTAATATAATAATTTAAATTATTTATATTTTCTTTTCAAATTAAAAAATATTTATTATAAGATTAAAGTATATATAAATATAATTTTTTAATTAAAATTTAATATAAGTTAATAATAATTATAAGATAAGTAAATCATTACTTTAAATATTTATCTTTGATATCTGTGGCATCTCTTTTTTTAAAATATTTTATGTGGATTAATATTTTAATTGATTTGATTGAGTTGATTGTGCGACAATAATTAGTCAAATAATTCAATCATAGACATAAACTCTTCAAAGTAAAAATATATGTTAGTAATGATAATCTTAAAACAAGAATATTATTAATTTAGAAATAATATTAAATTTTAAACATATAATATCACTCATTAATATAGGCGTGCTGCCCCTATCACGCCTCACGCTAACTAGCTAATTCAATTGTAACATGAT
This sequence comes from Pterocarpus macrocarpus, assembly GCA_031439585.1. Taxonomy (NCBI): domain Eukaryota; kingdom Viridiplantae; phylum Streptophyta; class Magnoliopsida; order Fabales; family Fabaceae; genus Pterocarpus; species Pterocarpus macrocarpus. The sequence goes on from CM062514.1 coordinate 54,961,475, forward strand.
TATTTCATTCTATTTTAGTTCCCATATTATTATTATCTCTTGTATATATGACTTATACATATATGTACAGTATTTTGAAGTAATGCAACTAACATAATTATTAGTAGAGAAATGTTATTTTGACATCCTCTTTATAGACATATACGGTGTCCACCGTATCTAGAGTTGGAAAACGACAAAAGCCACTGTATAGAGAAGCAACCATATGGTAGATGATTTTTTTACGGTCAGCATTACCAGGAAAAGGAAAGTGAAAAATTCAAAAATTAAATCCCTTTCTTCCTCCCCCGCCTCACCTTTCTTCCTCCCCCTTCACCCACGAGACATCCGTCCCCATTGCTGACTTACTCAAGCCTTGAACCTTTGTCCCACTTCCCCCACTGCCCCACACCCACACCCGCAAGAACCTGACCTTTCATCGTCCTCCCTCACCCGTGAGAACATCCGTTCTCATTGTTGACTTACTGGAGCTTTGAACCTCTGTCCCATTCCCCCCACCAGGGGATGGACTGTCTGAAAGTTTCCCCCTTCCCTTACCAACTTATCCCTTAATCTGACCACCACGATCCCCACACCACTGGGAATCCAGCCTCCACCGCAATCGAAAGTGACAGCGAGCAAGCCCGTGCCCTAGCCTGGCTGCAGTGTCCTTATACTAGCCGGCAAGCCTTGCCGGAACCCGGCCCCATCACCGCAAGAGAGTGAACTCGTGGTTTTGGATTTTAGGTAAACTCGTGGTTTTTCCTCTGCTTCTTATTATTTTCTTAAATTTCAATAATCTATTTCGAAGTTTTGCAATAGAGTGAAAATGGTGAGATTTTTTTGAGTTGGTTTTTGTCCATGTTAATATATATGTGAAGTATGTGAGTTGTGTTTGCATTTGTTGCCACATTTCTATCTGATGACGATGACTTTGACTTTGTGTTTTGTTCTGTTTGTCCATGGTTGTTACTTAATCTGTGTTTCACTAGCTGGTTTTTTGGTCTAATGCAATTATGGGTTACCAACATGATAGATGGAATTGTTGAGAGATTTTGAGTTGGCTGTTGGTCATGTGGACAGTTTGAGTAACTAATCTGTTAAAGTTTAAGTTTATATTCATTACATTATTTTATCAAGTGCTTTGACTTTGGGGTGTTTGTTTTCCTTAAATTGATTTGTTTTCAGTTATGTTAGGTCAATTCGTTTAACCTCTTGCATAGTTGAGTTTGTTGAGGTTGGTTATACTTATAGTTGTGCTTAGAAAGTGGTCCTGGTCCCTTGAAATGCAAGTTATATATTTATAGCCTCCTGAACCTGTTTTACAAATTGGAGTAGCTGCTTATGTTCTTGCAATTGATGCCCTGCTATGCATGATCTGTATGGGATGGCTTGCTCTCCTTGAACTCCTCCTTCAATGATTTATCTCTCTCCCATACCAGTCTGTAGGCTATGTGCTAATGTGCTATGTTTGTCTTGTGCGGTCAATTTTTTTAGGAGTTTCTGCTTAGCCAATGGAATAGCTACTTAGCTCAATGCTCTTTTGAATTGAATGTTTACTCAGTTCTGTTCTGTGCTGTGGCTTAGAACTAATGAATTTATTTATTTATTTTCTTGGAAATTTTAATTACACTTCTATATATGCTTTTGAAGCTGTGGATGCTAGTGTTCTATTAAACATGGTTTTGAAAGATGGTAGATATGGAGGGCATTTCTGGCTGTGTCAGAAAGAAAACTCACCTTCCTGCTTCTTTGTAGTGATGTTTATTATGGAATGTGCCCAATCAATGTAGTTTTAGGTATAGGCACTTAAAAAGCTAGCAACATCTATGTTTAAGATTCCCCAACTGGTGTGCTTAAGATTCCCCATCTGGTGTGCTCATCAAATATGTTAACTAGATGTCCAAAATTATCTGGAAATAAGAAATTTACTTGTGTAAACTAGATGGCCAAAATTCTGTGGAAATAATATATTTAGTTGCTGTTGATGAACTTATGATCTTTAACCTTAACTGAAAAACAAAAATATCTCTTGAAGGGAGGGTGAAAAAATGATAAGATTTTGAGAGCAGAGTTTTGAAAAGCTATTTTATCTGGGATATGGATTAAAGGAACAATGCTGCCTTTGCATTGTGCATACAGCAAAAGCTTTACAAACCAAGAGAAGGATTGCTATATATGGAACTCAGATTTTCATCTTCTTCTGCTTGTGTTTAGTAGCCGTAAGAATAAGAATGCATTCTTGTGCGTTTTAGAGTAGTAGTTTTATCCTTTTGCCTATATGTTAATAGCTGTTACCAAACTACTATAGTCTTATCCATGAATCTACACACTATATTGGATGATTAGTAACAATAACTAAATTCTTTTTAAGACATCCTGAAGGATCTTATTAAAGTCTACAGGACTAGTGATAAGATTATTGGGTAATGTTACTTTTAGCAGGGGATTTAGTTATCTGCTTGTTCTTGGCCTGTTTGTGTACATATTGTATTTGATGAATGATAATACTAACTAAATTCATTTTTAAGACAATCTGAAGGACATTATTGTAGACTACAGTAACAGTAATGAAATTATTGTGGTAGTGTTACTTCCAAATATCAGTTTTTCTTGGAATTGGGTAACTTCCTTTCCGAAGGGATAAATATAGAAGGTTGTTGCTTATCTAGTAGCTGAAAAAGGGTCTGGGTAGTGGTTGGAGGAGGGAATGGAATTGTTTTTATCCTCCTCCTGCTTCTCCATGCTGCATGTAGTTGAAGATGTGGGAGTTTATTAAATTGATCGAATAAATCTATTTCAATTATTATTATTACAGCTACAAAGCAATAAACCGCAATGAGTGGAGTGGGGGACCTATGGGCAGGCCTGTGAACAAATTTCAATGATGAAAAAACAAACTTAAATTAGTGGTGTTTGGTGATATGAGCATCAATCTTACATTTAGTTAAAAATAAGTTAGATAAGATAAACTAAACTTAAATTAGGCTAACAAGAGTTGGGTGTAGTTGTAAATGTAGTGTAAAAATTGTGCAAGAGTGCAACAATTTTGAACCCATACAAGAGTGCAACAATTTTGTTCAAGTTGTTCTAGTATGGTCTTTCATATAGGCAATCACTAGTTTTTGGCTTCCCATGTCTTTAACTAACTTATAGGCGAATGTTTGATAATCTGTCATTACATATCCGTGAAAAATTTTACATTTTTCAGATTAATCCGATCCATCTGTTATGATTGACTAAGACAATAAATTTGATCCTAATTTGTATAGTCAAGGAGATAAGGGAACTTCAAAGATATATTATTTTTCTAACAATACAAAAGGCGTTAAAAAACATATGTACGGTGTTAATCTCTACAAATATCCATCGTATATTCCTTTTTCTTTCTATAGTGTTTCTACCATGTATGTCCTGTTGTTGATGGTCTTGTAGCAAGAGGCAAAACTGTTTTGGTCAGAGCTGCAATAACTGAACCCCACCCATATTAGACACAAATCTTTTCCACAATTGCTATTATCCAAAGTATGACACATATATCTGCAAAGCTATGTGATGTGTCAGCTGCAGCAGAGGGAGAGGGGTTTGTGGGCACTGGAACTGAACCAAAAACATTGGCACCAATTGAGTTTGTGGTGTTCAAGACTGATGATCTAGTACTGCAATTTAGACACCGAATTAATATGAGATTTTTTTGCCAAAAAAAAAAATGAAAAGTAGATATATAGGTAAAGAAGGTCACCTAGTGGATGGATACTGACATGTAGCAGTGCCTGCAAAACAGGTAAGTACATCAATTAAAGGTTCTGAACATCCAAGAATAAAATAATATAATTAAGTATATCACCCCAATAAGAAGTTTTACTGATTAAACAAATTTAATTCATAAATGTTGTGCATAGTATTCATGTCACTACATTTTTTTTTATTCAAGTGTCTTTATTTAGATATGTTTTTTTTCTGTCTCATTTATATGTATTCACTTTAGTCGTTTGTGCATAATTTATGAAAAATTGTGATGAACAGCAATCTTTTAGATATTGATGACATTATGATAATAAAGAAGCTTTTGAGAAGCGGCTTCCAACAAAGTAGAAAAAGAAAAAAAGTTTTACTTTTGCGACACTCATGTGGCACTTTTGTATCTCCTATATCCACAAACCACTATCAAAAGTATATTAGAACATGCAGTAGAAGTTTCTTTTTTAATAGTCTGTTCAAAATTGATTCGAAGACCCACCTAATGACACATGATTTGGATGTTGTTGGTCAAAATTGAACCCAGGAATTCTCCAAAGGGACTATGCCAGTTTATCAACTTGCTACACATTAAAGTTGATATGTCTGATTAGAATAGCAACCAAAGGCACTCTGCCAGTTTACCAACTTGCTACACATTAAAGTTGTCTTAGATTTCATGGCCATCCTTTTCTTTTCTTTTAAAAAATATACATTAGACTCATATTGAGAGCTTCAACTTATAATGACCATTTAAATTCTCAACCTACTCAACCACATGGCCTAGTTTAGGATTTGCTTTAAAATGCAAGTATATTTTGTGAATGCAGTGAACATTGTAACAGCAAAAGCCATACTTGGGTTAGTGTTAGTGATGACAGCAGTTCCCCCAAAATTGCAGCTATTAGGAACAGGATTCTTCAGATAATACTTATTGAAGGCATAAGAGGCATGGTCATGGATAGTATTTGGGTTGTAACAGCTTCCACCAGGTTGAATTGCTGAGCAATCATCACCACCATAGCCACATGCATAGTCCAATGCAACTTGCAAAGCAGTTTGTGATGCACTTGGGCTTGCAATGCACCAGCTTGCACCTGAAGACATTGGGGAATTCACTGTGGTTGGAGTTGTAACTGGGAGTGTGGAGGCTGGAGATACTGTGTCAGGGTTGGCATTAGGATTCAGGAAGGGAGATGTTGAAAATGTGGGAGTGGTGGGAACCAAGTTTGGAATTGTGGCAATGGGAGTGGTAATATCCTTTTGTGTGGTAGAAATTTGGGCAGTGAATTCTACTTGTTTTTCTTCATGTAGTAGTACATTCACATGTTCAGTTGGTTCCTTCACTGTTCTACTTGAACCTGTGGTTGAAAAGAAAATTGAAGTAAGATTTGGTTTGTTCTGTTCTCTGCCTAAACCATGTGAAGAAAAAAACAACCAAATATGGATTTGAAATCAAATTTAAGCCTGTTCTTTTTGATGGGGGTGAAAATGTATAGCTGGATTCAAGTTGTGCCTATTCTTTAGAATGCACATCAACATACACATGCTTAATATTGTTGAGGATTGTGACTTCTGTGTTCCTGTTGATGTTCATGAAGGTTACTTAATTATTCTGTTTGACAAAATGACTGAAAAAGAGAAGGAAAAAAAATTGATTGTAATCGGTTTATTGTTGTTACTTTGTCACAGGTAATGATGATAAGGGGCAACGATAAGAGTGAGGCTGAGGAATAGGATCTCAGGTGCTCCTTTGTTTAGTCATCTTATTGATGAGCAGGAAATTTTATCCAAGTGAAACACAATATTTTTAGTTTATGTTAGTTATTAGTTAGGCACTGGGAAATGCTATTTGGTTTTTGGCATTTTGCTGAGCTTCTTTATGGTTTATTCTCTACTTACATACTTAACAAGAAACTTTTTCACTGGTCTAGTGCCCAATTGAAAGCAGCGCACTAATAAACAACAGTTTGTTCTGGTTCAAACATTACTTATATGCATACTTGAATAGTTGAATTATTCTGTGGTGACTACTAGATTGTTAACTATTTTATATGGGTATTGATCCTGATGAAGAACATATATCAAAAGTTGATAGAGAGCTTATGGAAAGAGAGCTTGAATGTGAACATGCAAGAAGAAAGCATAGAGGCATTGATGGTGTAGAATCAGAAAGAATGAGATATAGCATTGCTAGGCAAATGTGGACCAACTATATCTCTCAAAATTTGTTTTGTTTTTATCCAATCAATGTACTTATAAGACTAATTGCTTGAAAAAAAAATGAAAAGCGTGTTAGCCTTGGTGACTTTGTGATTTGTGTATCAAGTTACTGTAAGTGTTGTGCTAATTTTCATTGCACATTGTACTAATGGTTGTGTTTTAAAAAATTGGTTTACTTCATGGGTTTGAAGTTGTGAATCTGATAGAAGAAAGTCTATTACTTTTGTTTAGGCTACTACGAAAATTCTACCAGGAAAATAAATACCACTGTCAGCTTATCTGATCTGTTACTTTTGTCAATTATACAGGTATGCCACTAAACTATAACATTCTGATATCTGATATGGTCATTTATTTTTCTTAGATTTCTTATCCTTAAGATAGTATATATGACACTTTGGTATATTCTGATTTGCCTTTTTGAATTTCTCTAATATTGCTGTTGTATTTACTTTATACTGTTGCTGCTTTTACTTTATGTTAATTTTTTGTTTCGATTCCAATGTGTTGAAATAGGTTTTAAATGGCATGGTTTAGTTTCAGTTTTGGCTTCACTGTACTTTTGATATGTTTTCACATGGTTGAGTGAGTAACTTTTAAAATTCTACTATCATTGTTTCGTTTGTCATGGTGTTTTTTTTATTTGTCACTTTGTCAATTGAATGATTGTTATATTTAGTTTCTAAATTGTTCCATTGAAGCTATTGTTTGAATTTTTCTGCATTGGGTTTTTTAAATCCTCATCCATTGAAATGCTTAAATGTATTGTTTTAGTCCTGCCAAGCTTTTAATCTGAGTTAGTCTAATCCATGCTCTTAATCATGAGTTTCTTTATTTAATGTCACTAAGGCATAGATATATATATTAATGTTTGTACTGTTAATTTTTGTACTAATTATTTGGTGTTCTTTTAGTATGGCCTTATCTTGCTGTTCATTGTGCTTGTTTTGATTGTATGTTTCTCTCAAGTGTTGTTCAAGCTTTCTTTTATGCAATGCATGACACTGCGATGTTTTTGGCAGTATTAGTACGTCAATTTGGAATGCATCTTCGTGCTTATATTGATCCATTCAATTTATATATCATATGGTATAAGGAAATGAAATCAAATCTTTTGATGCACGGGGATCACCATAGGCATCCTTATGCTTCCAGTGGCTTTAGCTATGTAATCTTAATAGCTATCTAATGGATTTCCATGAGTGACCAAGTCTCCCCTACCAAAGGCATCCACAAATACACACACATGAATGGCTATAAGCACGACTCAATTTTTTTTTTTTAAATTATAATCAGAGTCGAGCTATTTCTAATCCCACCATCAATGCTTTGTTCCTTTTTTTTACTGTTGACAGTATGACTTAGAAGATAGGTATGAGAATCATAATTTCGAAATAGGATGAAGCAAATTAACTTTCTACTGACTTAGTTAACCATGTGTGGCCTGTGGTATGAATTGTTATTGGGCTTAAATAGTATGTACTGTGTTGGAATGCGTGGTTATTAAGATTTGGTGTTTTATTATAGGTGAGTCAACGTCATACTGTTCGAGCAATATCAACTGATACGGAGACTGAAATGGGGCGAGGGAAAGCAAATGCTAGAAGTCGTGCTACAGGTTTGTCATGCTATTATTAGTTGTTTGGTTTGGGAGGGGGTGAATGTTGGGAAAGTTGGCAATACACCCTACTTTCCCCAAGTAAGTGGGGTTGGATCCAACAGCATGGGTTCAACTTAAAGTTAATAGGTAATATTAAACAGAGCTTCATTGAATATTGGTGGCTGTGTAAACTTTATAATGATGAGATGTAGTTGACCTAAGGGCCAATTGGAAATGAGTGTTTTGTCATAATTCGTGATAATAGATACAGTGATAATGTTTAAATAAAGTAGAGGACCAAACCAATTTCACAAGCAAAGCAATTCAACCCTTATTGATAGCCTAATAATTGTGATTAGTCGACCACAAAGACACTTGTTATTGTCACTTTATTCCCAGTTCTTTACTAAGAACCCTTTTTGTTGAAGCAACTTTAATTTGTCCTACACATTTTGTTTGGTGATAAATTTTTTCGTACAACCTTCACCTTAGTATGGGACTGGTAAGAAGTTATATCATTTTTTATTTGTTAGTTGTTGTTTTTGTTTGGTTATAATTTGTATTTGCCACCTATGATTCTGTTATAAATGCTTTTTTGATTCATGAAATTAGTCAGATATGTTAGATTTTATAAGAAATGATTTGCGAATCCCTCATTTCTTCTATTTGACGAATTTATCAGTGTAACTTTTTCGTTGTCTTTACTTGGATTTGCATTTTCCCTGTAATCCTTCTTTTGCAATACAAATTGTTCGATGTATTAGATTAAATATTCATAATGTATTCTAACTGTAGATATCTTTTCAATTGGCAGGCCAACATGTGAAGGATGTGTTGGCAAATGGAGATTCTGGATCTGATCCTGAGTTTTATCCTTCTGCAGTGGGTGAGGACGGGAGCCGTTAGTCCATATAATGTCTTTTAAAAAAATTTAATTTTAGTTTTATTTAGTGGTACAGTGAATTATATGCTTATCTTATAATATTGTGTACAGATCAAAGAAGTGATAGTCGAGAATGGTCTGCTGACCCCGATAGCCCGGGAGCTAAAGGTGTGGCTGGACGGCCAAAGAAGCGTGACCGTAAGAATCAAGCAAATGTAAGTGTTAAGTAATACAATTGTGATTTATTAATAAATGCATTTAAAATGAGGGACTGTATGAGTATTTTGCATTGTTTTGGTTAGGATAAGAGGGGAAGCTACGGCAAGTCTCTTGCTGAGAAAGGTTCTCGCCAGTCTAGTCATGGAGTGGTAAATCACGCCCTACTTGTTGTATTGCTTTATGATATAGTTATTTAGATAATTTTCTCTTGCGGCTTTCATAGTGATTTTGTAAACCTAGATGTACTGATTGCAATGCGTGTGAATTTTAGGCTGCTTTTGGTACGCGGTGTTCGTCTTTCCGATTGCAGAAGCTGTGCCAAATTTTGACGGAACAGCAAGCCGACCTTGTGAAGGAGATGGGATTTGGCACAGTATTTGATGTCAAGTGCCGGATCGAGCGGGTATTATGCTTGGAGCTAGTCAATGCACTGGATATAACCAAGATGTGCATTTTCGTGAAGGGTGAGCCGATCCCACTTACATACCATGATGTAGGCATGGTTTTTGGCTTGCCGGCTTCAGGTATTACAACCTACCTATTTGTCATTGCTATTTTATTTTTTTTTTTTGTATATGATGAGTAAGCATGCTAACCATGCAATTTTAGGGTTGGAGATTCCTACATCGTTGACTGAAGAGCAGAAGCTTTTATTGAATGATTTTGACGGGGTCACTGATCGTCAGTTAGAGCAGATGATCCGGCAGGGCAAAGTTGATGATAGCTTCAGGCGAGCCTTCATCCTGTATGTTATGTCCGGGTTCTTCTACCCAACATCGAAGATGGCACCTAGTCCAAAGTTATTTGGTGCCATTGTTGATGTTGATAATGTCAAAATCTATAATTGGAGCCAGTTCATCTTCGACTAGCTTGTAGCTCAGATCACAAGCTACAAGTCAAGTCACCGGAAGACGGGGAGCATCGGCGGTTGCCTTTTCTTCCTGATGGTATGTAATGTATCATTATTTTTCTGTTGCAGTGAAGCTTCTTTTCTAGCCTTTCTACTGAAAGTTTATCATGCTTGTGTATACTTGTCTATTGCCCTTACATACGTATATGTTGGTAACCTAATTTGTGATTTGACTTGGCATTGCACAGATTATATACCTTCATCGCCGGCCGCTTGGTGTTGGGGATCCGGCATCCACTGGTTCATTACTAGCATATTGGGATGAAGAAAGGGTGCGAAGTCGGATTCGCATAGAGAGAAACTTAAAACAGGTAACTCGGGTAAATAGGATTACAGTCTGTTAAAAATAGTAACGTGGTTCTTGTTTTTTTCCATGAGATTAAGGTCAATAACTTAATTTCAAAGTTGTTGGTATTGTGTATTTTCCACCGCTTTTCTTTATGCCATCCATTGAATTTTTTGATAGGGTATATTGTATCGCACTCGGCGTCGAAGTGAGCTATATGATGATGTGTGGTTAAAGAAGACTTATAAGACAGAGGTAATGGGGATTATTTAATGCCTCAATAATTGATAAGGTTTACGATTTAAGCATATTTTCCTTATGTTATCCAAAAAAATTGATTAGCTTTTTGATAGGTCAATGGTTTATTTAAAATTATGGTTTTATTATATTTTATAATTTTATTTGTGAATTTAGTTATTGATTTTCCTTGCACAACTATGAAGTCCAAAACTGATATTATAAAGACCTTGATTATTAATTTATGCATTTCTGTGAGTATATGCAATTTGTAAAAGGTGGATTCAGTGGGAGTGATTAAAGATTCAGGACTGGCATCGTAAATGAGGGAGATGCTAGCATCCGATATCTTTTTTGTGCATAATTGGATGGATTTTGAGCCGAAGCTGATTCTTACTTCCTTAAATTGATGTCTTTTATTTTTGAAACACTGAGCTATACCAAAGTTCTATTATGCTTGTGCCCACTTGCAAATTTTTTATTTCCCTTGACATAATCATGTGTATGCAGATTGTGCAGGACTGGGTTGTGGCGCATTTGCAGATGCTGAAGGATATGGATGATGCCATTTTGGCAGGCAAGTACGATGCGCACCGTTTTGTCCCTAATTTGCCAAGCTTCAAGGAGGCCGAACCTGCTGCGACTGAGAAGAAGAAGAAAGTGGTAGGGGTTGATTCAAATATTCGGGATGACCCTTCACACTCTGCCGGGAAAAGGGAAGAGAAAATGCTACTTGATCTTTATATGTACTGCACCCAGCCAGGGGTTGCAAGCGAGTATGGATATTTACTTGAACTCTTTTTGCCCTAATCTAGATACTTGCAATGAGCAAACTTACTTCGTATGATATTTCTCTAATTACTTTGGGTATGTGATTCAGGAATTTGGTTAGCATGCTTGGTCAGTATCTGGATCGGCATGATGCTCGAACATTGGGACCTAGGGGGTGGATTAGTAATTATGTAATAATAACTCTTAATATCAGTGTTTTAGTCTGAATTGCATGCATGCCTCAAAGTGAACTGGTTGGTAACGAATATTCAATTGTTATGTCAGGTTGTAACTTTTGCGGGAGCGATTTTTAATGAGTCTGAGCAGGGACGAAAGGCGAGGGGTCGCTATTGTTTGCCTTCGTATTTCATGGTGATGTCATCTAACTTAGATATGTTTGACATGCATATTTTAATTCAGAATTGGTTCGGTGTGCTTATGTTTGTTTCTCTGAATTTAGGAGAAGGTCGCACATGGTTTGGACGCCTTCAGGAGACGTCGCCACCAACCATGGGATACGCTACCGACTGGTTTCAGGGACCTTCAATCTGTCATTGCCACTAGCAACCAGGTATTCAATTTCATCCTCTGTGTCAGTTCATTTTATATAATATGGCTATAGGGTAATGATATTTTCTACGTTGTTGGTAAAGGTGTTTGCACCTATTGTGTTTGATCACCACTGGTGGTGCTATGCTTTCAACCGGGAAAAGAAGCGGTTATATGTGTTAGACTCTTTGGGGGGAAGGCATAAGGGTGACAAGGCTCACCTTGACAAATTGGTGGTATGGTGCTACAAATAACTTGATTACTTTATTTTATACGTATCCTCAGTATTTGGCTGTTAAAAAGTCCATTGAATCTATTCTTTTTTCTGAACTTGTAGAGTTTATGACATAGTTGGTAATCACTTGATTCACTCTTTCTGTCCTTTGTACAATATTATATGAATATAGAAGCAATCCAACAAATATTTGATGGAGCAAATATTAAACCTTTTTGAGTTCTTTGTATTTGAGCTAAAGCCTTGATTGAATTTTCACTCCATTTCAATAGCAAAGAAGTTGTTAGTAGTCTCACAGTATCATGCATTTTGGTAAACATTGTACAAAATAGAAGGATAGGTAATGGTCAATGGTGGACAGTGTAAGTCAATGAAAAAAACGAATGTCATGTGAGGATGCATCCAAACAAGTTATGACTGCACACCTTCATGCTAGGTTGGTCAGGGGAGCTTCATTCCCGCTTGGGGAGTGCCTTCAAATACCTGATTACGAAACTGAACATGGTTAGTAACTACACCCAAAAAGTTGGTAGCTTCAGTTCCAGAAGCTAGTAACTTCTTTTAGAAGCTGGTAACACTATCAGTTACTTTGAGTTTTCTTCCTATTGGCCTTGTAGAATGCATTGGTGCATCCAAACAACTTATGACCACCCCCTTCATTGCTAGGTTGGTGACGGGACCATCATTCCCACTTAGGAAGTGCCTTGAAATGCCTAATTACGAAATTGAATATGGTTGGTATTTGCACCGAAAAAGCTGGTAACTTTAGTTCAAAAAAAGGTAATAACTTTTAATAAAAGCTGGTAACTTATCAATTACTTTGAGTTTTCTTTCTATTGGGCTTGCAGAATGCATTGGTGCATCCAAACAAGTTAAAACCACATATCTTCATGCTACAAACCTTTAACAGTCTGTTAAATTCTTAAGAAAATGTATATCACAAATGATATCTCTCAACCTATTGTTACATAAATTTAGTCAAAAAGCTATAACCTCCACAAATTTATATAACCTCAACATTTAAGTACACTTTAAATTGTCACCCCAAGAGGCATGCTCTGATAGCTAAATCAGGAAAGTTATAAACAATAAGACCGACATATCGATGGGCAGTTAATTGGACAAGAGTTCAAAGCTTTTCGCTCTGACTTATTGGCTTGCATCTGATTTTACTCTTTCAAAGTTACCCTTGACAGTAGCAAATAAATTAAACGTGCAATATACAAACCCACTACAAGATACCAATCAATTCTTCATAATCCAAATCATACTTTGTTATACAATATTCATTTTTATTAGAGCCAATTAAAATTGCAAATAGTATATTTGAAGGCACATGGATATTATGCAACATCCACCATAAAACTTTCCTACACCACATAGTACTACAAAGAACAGATAATTGTAAATAACTCAAGTGCCATCAAATAAACTGTCTACTCTATTACCCTTTTAGACTCCAAATACAAAAAATTAAAACAAAAAAAATCAAAATCTTATAGCATTGATCTGTGCCCTCCCAAATATTGTCCAATATGCTCCAGATATTGTGTGATTTCCTATTTGGCTACTTCCCTTGTCTTGTTATGCAGCACATCCATAGTAACAAAACAAAAAAGATGTGCTTCATGACTGTAAGTGTCCTTGGAAAAAAAATTGGCTATGTAAAATGTACACCTGTAATCCTGGTCCTGCACATAAAATATTAAAACATAAGGAAAAAATGAGAAAAATTTTTGTTATTTTAACTATAACAAATGCACTACTAATAATCCACTTACCTATACAAAAAGGAAGGCATCATTCTCCATTTACATTAGCTAGTATATCTGTATTGCTTACATATAGCAAATATCGTCAGTCAAAAAGTCAAAATCCTTAACATAATATTACAATGATTCCGCAACATTTTCAGAACTGTCATTACCATATGTGGGACTGGGGAGGTGTTCCTGCGGATCAATATAAGGCGATAGTATAAGTAAAATAATCCCAAATTAGACGCAAAAATACCCAACTTGTTTACATGCCTGCATAGATAGTCCAATATCGGCAGTAAAGCCTTCGAGCAATGACACAAATCCACCTTGTTGAACAATTGATAGTTCTGAAACCAAACAAGTTTCTTCACAATTGGGAACTGCATCAGCTTCATTGACAGGAATACCCCTGCTCTGGCTCTAAGCAATATTAGACAAGCAACAATTAGTGGTCACTTCATGTCACACTCGTGGTAGTTAAATCATTGTTAATTGTCCATCCCTATGAATCTATCCCTATGAATCTGACTCGCAAAATCAACATTCTCACTAAGTGCATGTAAGAATAAAATAATAGATACCATAAGTCCATAAATACATCGCAACAATCATTACACAATATGGACCATTTTTTCCATATTCAAATAATAGATGCACAACATCCTACAAAACAAAGTATTTCCCGAATTTAAACATCATCTCGTCAATACAATTTATCTCACAATTCACATCAAATACCAACAACAAAGTGGAAAAAAAAAATAATTTGCATATGTAGATTAAGACCAAACCGAAGTTACAGATTTAATGTTAAATCCATGCACACACACAACATGAAATTTTCATCAGTCACATTCATTGTAGGTCCAACCTCCACCGAGGACTGTATGGAGAAGTTGCTTCCACGTTGCTGGATGACAAGTCCGTCAATAGAGTCTTACAGGTTGCAATCGAAATCAAACATTAAGATTTATTTCCATTGATACCATTTGTGTAAACACAAACAATAACAGATGATATAATAAACTAACCTTCATAACTGACTTGGCACCATTCATGCTTTGCTTTCTATATTTCTGCACAACCTTCTCGCCATGAGAGATTTTTCTCTTTGAGGGTGGTCGATCTTTACGTGCTACACGGGAAGGGCTACGAATTTGAATCGGCTGATCCGTACACCCCTCACCCATGGTGGCCTCTGAGCAAGTGTCCTTACAAGTTGCATTCATTTCCTTTTGAGAAGAAGCCATTCCATGCATATCACCAAGGACTTTATCCAGTGCACTATGGAGGAGATTGCTTGCATCATTAGATTCTGCAGCTACTTCTGCCACATTATAGAAATGCTTGCACAACTTATCAAATCTATCTGACCTTGGTTTTAACTCAGTCACATCATAACTGCTTCTAATGTATGAATGTCTCCACTTGATTTTCTTGCTCCATCTTGCCAAAATATACTTCGAAGCCACATGCTTTACTCTTTCAAGAGCAAGCACCAAGTGAGTGCCTACACATAATGCCCCTAAATTCAAACAACAAGCATTGGCAGCTGACATCATGATTTTCACGATTAAATTTAACTTCATACAAAACCTCCTTCACATGGCTACCAACCAAAAGCTCCTCAAACACATTGTAAGTGGCAATAATCCCCTCCACACATTTGATGGATGTGCCACAATTCATTTTCCCTCTGAATTCAGCTTGAACTTCATTAAACTTTGCATGTGTGTATTCCGCTTGAAATTGTTTTTCAATGAGAGAGTTTGACCCACAGGGAATTGTAGTATTCATGGACCGAAAATCTGCTTCAAACTCCCTTTCTGCCCTGCTCCTAAGAGCATTGTCATACTGCTTCACAAATTGTTGTAGGCTTGTTTTAGAGTTGACATATCCGTCAAAGAAAGCATGTATGCTCTCACTACGTTGGGTGGTGGACAACCCTGCCCAAAAGTACTTCCTTAACAAGACTGGAACCCACCTATGTCGCTCATTGAACAATCCACTCAGCCATTCATTTTGTTCAAGTTGAAATTCTTTCACAAACAAACACCATTTCTCATTAAATTCTTCCTCCGTGAGAGTGTCATAAATGGCTTCCTTCATTGCATATTTCATTCCCTTATATGCTGCATATCCTTTGAGTTTATCAGGGATCTTTCTCATTATGTGCCACAAGCACCACCTATGACGTGTTTTGGGCAAAGCTATCCCAATTGCTTTCTGCATAGCCTTACATTGGTCAGTGACTAGACCTCCAGGATGCTTCCCACCCATGCATCTAATCCAGCACTCAAAAAGCCAAACAAATGATTCCGTATCTTCACCTGAAAGCAAACCACACCCAAACAAGATCGATTGGCTATGGTGATTTACACCCACAAATGCCGCAAATGGCATCTCATACTTATTTGTCAAATACGTTGTGTCAAAACTCACAACATCTCCGAAGGCTTCATATGCAGCTCTACTCCTAGCATCTGCCCAAAATATATTTCTCACACGAAACTGATCATCAAAATCAATATCATACCAAAAATTACAATTCAGCTCCTTCATCCTATCAAAGTAATTTACCAAAGCTTTGGCATCTCCTTCCTTCCCAATCGCACGTCTTTCCTTATTAATGTAGTTCCTCACATCTTGTTCAACAAACGAAAGATTCTCGTACCCTCCTGCATCTTGCACAAGAGCTTGGAATGTCTTGCTGATCCTCACTCCTGCCTCATCATTTAGCTCGACAGTTCTCTTCACATGCAGACTAATATTCTTATTTGCCTTATACATTCTTGATTTCGTAGGGCTAATATCATGACTATGGTCAAGAATAACTGACTTTATAGACCATAAACCGTCTGATGCCTTGCTTGCAGTAATCTTTGCACGACATTTTGCAACTTGTGTAGGTAGTGTCTTCAATGTTGCTGGGATTTTTGACACCCAGCTTCCCTCTCGTGTGCAAGCAAGCATCAGATAATTTAACTCCCCATCATCTCCTTTTTTCGAATTCCGTATTTTCCATCCAAAGCCCATCACATTTGCATACTTTTGGTAAAATGCTTTTATTTCTTCAGTCGAATGAAATATCATCCCAACACTTGGCTCAACTATTTTACTATTGCTCTTAAAGGAATCAACTTCCGGTATGGATCCAACAACCCGGTTCGCATCACCACCACTTGTATCTTCCATGAAGTTTTGCTGCATGTGATGCACCAACCTACATAAAATAGGAAAAGAAAATTAACTGGGCTCTGCTACAATATGAAAGAATACCCTCCTTTGCATCATGTGTTCTTTCATTTTTATTGAATAATTATCCAAAAATAAAATAGTCATTATCGTAATTCATTACAACTTCATAATCCTCTGATAACTTACTGATAGTATAACACAACTTATTCTATGGGATAGCTATCACTATCTACATAAGTGGTATTAGCACAAAGCAAATAATTTAACTGAAAAAACATGTTTATCATTATCAACAAAGCATAAATGACGGATTTTATGTAGCAGCTAAAGAAAGAGAGCCTTCAAACATTCAATTATTTCTTTAGCATTAGCAACACTCCTAAAAACTCCTAAAAACATGCTGCATTGGAAGTAGACAGTATCAAAGTACATACCAACATAAATTACATGAATTTGGCATTTTCCATCAAAGTCACAAAGTATATTTAAGCTAGATTGGTGAGGTTTTGCTTCATCTCCACATGGGGAGTGACTTGATATGCCTAAGTAAGCACCTGCACTTGGTTGGTAACTACACCTAAAAAGCTAGTAACTTTAGTTTAATAAGCTAGTAACATTTTTAAAAAGCTGGTAACTTTTCAGGAACTAAGTTTTGGTTCTATGTCCCTTGGGGAATAGATGGATGTATCCAAACAACTTAAAATCACACTCCTTCATGCTAGGTTAGTCAGGGGAGCTTCATTCCCACATGGGGAGTGACTTGATATGCCTAAGTAAGAACCTGCACTTGGTTGGTAACTACACATAAAAAGCTAGTAACTTTAGTTTAATAAGCTAATAACTTTTTTAAAAAGCTGGTAACATTTCAGGAACTAAGTTTTGGTTCTATTTCCATTGGGGAATAGATGGGTGTATCCCAACAACTTAAAACGACACTCCTTCCTGCTAGGTTAGTCAGGGGAGCTTCATTCCCACATGGGGAGCGACTTGATATACCTAAGTAAGAACCTGCACTTGGTTGGTAACTACACATAAAAAGCTAGTAACTTTTCAGTAACTAAGTTTTGGTTCTATTTCCCTTGGGGAATAGATGGGTGTATCCAAACAACTTAAAACCACACTCCTTCATGCCAGGTTAGTCAGGGGAGCTTCATTCCCACATGGGGAGCGACTTGATATGCCTAAGTAAGAACCTGCATTTGGTTGGTAACTACACCTAAAAAGCTAGTAACTTTAGTTTAATAAGCTAGTAACTTTTTTACAAAGCTGGTAACTTTTCAGAAATTAAGTTTTGGTTCTATTTCCCTTGGGGAATGGATGGGTGTATCCAAACAAGTTAAAACCACACTCCTTCATGCTAGGTTAGTCAGGGGAGCTTCATTCCCACATAGGGAGCGACTTGATATGCCTAAGTAAGAACCTGCACTTGGTTGGTAACTACACCTAAAAAGCTAGTAACTTTAGTTCGATAAGCTAGTAACTTTTTAAAAAAGCTAGTAACCTCTCAGGTACTGAGTTTTGATTCCATTTCCCTTGGGGAATGGATGGGTGCATCGAAACAAGTTAAGACCACACTCTTTCATGTTAGGTTGGTGAGGGGAGCTTCATTCCCATGTGAGGAGTGACTTGATATGTCTAAGTAAGAACCTGCACTTGGTTGGTAACTATACCTAAAACGCTAGTAACTTTACTTCAATAAACTAGTAACTTTTTAAAAAAGCTGGTAACTTTTCAGGTACTGAGTTTTGGTTCTGCTCCTAATTTGCATTTTCCACCAAAATCACAAAGTACATATAAGCTACATTACATGTTTTCAGTTATTCATACTTTGATCTCTTTAGACACATTCACAAGAAGCTTACCAAGATAAAAAAGTCCAAAATTATTGCCTCCACTACATGCTATATGTCTCCTTTTCATACAGGGAGTGAATCTCTTATAAGAGAGTAAAACAACTATGGTCTTCTATGTTTATAATAAGATGTTCAGTTTATGAATAAATGTGCACATTACTTACTTTGCCTAAAGCATGACAAATGTTCACTAAACAATCTTATAACCAATAATCAAGACAATCTTTGCTAATATTTCTATAGATTATAGAAAACCATGCTAAGTGACAACCAAATTTTACCCTCAATGACAATCATTATGTTACCCTGACTTATTGTTGGGAAGAAATATAGCTATCACTTTGAAAGACCCTAATTATGAGGACTCTTTTTGACAATCATAACAAGAAGGACATTATGCAACTGCAACATATAGTGAACCTTAACCAACTCAAAATGAAAAAGTAGAGTTTTCATTACTGCTGTACTAAACAAAGCAAAGCAACTAAAGATTAATCCATTTACGGGAAGTCATTTTGACAAACTCCTCCACTGATGACTGCTCATTTTCAAACTACCAATGATTAAGCAAGTTCTCATATTTTGCATAATTCCCAAAAGAAGACACATACATCAAATAGAAGTAAAATCATCAACGCAAATGGGTTTACTAAACATATACAGTTTTCAGTTCAAACATAAATGGGTTTTCAACAATAATCATACATGAAAGTTACTAGCTTGTTTGGATGCACAGTCTTCAGCAGCAAAGAAAATTTATAAGCCAAAGAGAAGAAGAAATAGTAGCACATGCTTACCAGAGGCAAGAGGGCGTCAGCGTGGAATCGGAACTGCAAACTCAAGCAAAGTGTTTGACCTTTTGCTTCTACTATCAGAGTCTTCAGAGTGAGAGAAGGAGTTTCAAAGCGAGAGAAGAAGCTAGACGCGTTTTGCTTCCTTTGATTCTGCTACCTTCAGAGGGAGTGAGAGAGGAATCAGAGTGAGAGAAGAAGCTAGACGCATTTTGCTTCCCTTGATTCTGCTACCTTCTGCCACCTTCGCGTTTTGCTCCCTTTGATTCTGCTACCTTCGCATTTTGCTCCCTTTCATTCTGCAACCTTCGCATTTTGCTCCCTTTCATTCTGCTACCTTCAGAGGGAGTGACAGAGGAAGCTACAGAGTGAGAGAAGAAGCCAGATGCGTTTTGCTTCCTTTGATTCTGCCACCTTCAGAGGGAGTGAGAGAAGGCGTCAGACTGCAAGAGTTTTTCACTGTTTCTTCTTCCATTTTTCCCGCTCTACTCCACTTGCTCTACTCCACTTTTGTCGTTTTCTTTATTTTCATATGGTGTCAACCGTATGTGTCGCCCAAATCGTGGGCAAAATAACGGACCTCTTATTATTCTGTGGAAATTAACATAGAAGCTTCACAAAGTTTGAAAAAAAAAGAAAAAAAAAAGAAGAAGAAAAAGAAAGGGAGAAGTGTGAAGTCAAGTTCTGTAACATTTAAAGTCAAAAACTATAATGGCAATAGTAATTACTATGAGACTAGTAATAGTAGTTACATAACATATTAACGAAAGAAAAACGTCATTAGTGACGTTTTTACCTGCTGCAGGAGTTCTAGAAAAGGGAAAGACGTATTACAAAAAAACGAAGGAAAAAAGGGTAAAAGAGTGATACTTAGCATTGTGTTAGAAGAAAGAATAACAAAGCAAAATGAGAGTGAGAGCCGAGAGAGGAAGAGAAAGGGAAAGAAGGAAAGAGTAAAATTTATTAACCAGATCAATGGTGACATGCTAATTTCATCTTTATCCAATATAAAGATAGATAATAAAATTAATTGTGGTAAAATTATGATTATATTACTCATTGCAAGTTATGTTATTTAACGTTATTTTATATTATTATTCATTATTATTCACTATTGCAGTTTATTTTATATTCCAAATTATCTTATTTAATGTCTCTTTATCATAATTTATTTCAAGTTATTTTATTTGACTTTTTTTATATTATTGCTCTTTATTATTTATTCATTGCAGTCTATTTTATTATTACAAGTTATTTTATTTATTATTTCTCTTACATTAAAGTTGCTCAATATTTCTCCTATTGCAATTTATTTTATTTATTATCCTAGGTTATTTCATATCCCTTCATGTTATTACTCCTTATTAATTATCATTGCAATATATTTTATTTATTGTTTCAAGTTATTTGATCTAATGTAAATTTATATTATTGCTTAATATTATTTCAATTTTATTTTCATTTATCCTTTCAAGTTAATTCGATTAATGTTCCTTTATACTA
Source organism: Pterocarpus macrocarpus (assembly GCA_031439585.1). Taxonomy (NCBI): domain Eukaryota; kingdom Viridiplantae; phylum Streptophyta; class Magnoliopsida; order Fabales; family Fabaceae; genus Pterocarpus; species Pterocarpus macrocarpus. Next base: position 54,982,210 of record CM062514.1, read on the forward strand.
TTACTTATTATTATTATTATTATTATTATTATTAAATTCTTGTTATTATAATATCATTATTATACTGATACATTATTTTGTGTTGTCAATTTTTATAGTAATTTATCTAAGAAACCAATATTAACAGCGAAATACTATATCTAACCATAAGTAAAATTTATTATTCACAAACTTGAGCTATTAAATTATCAATATATTTGCTTGAAATTTTATATTTGGCTCATGGATCATATTATGACTCTTAATTTATGGACATTATTGGGACTCTTGAAAAGACAAAACTAATATTCGTGAAATATATCATAATGACAAAGACAGACTTACGGATCATATAAGTGAGCTTAAAAGGAATTAAATAAAAGTGACATTAGATTCGGTCCCTTTAAAAATTAATATTAAATTTGACAATTCTATATTATTTGAAATTTTATTAAGATATTATGTTATATTATCTTGACTCTTGTACTCTTCATTTATTTTAAGTTTATGAGTTAATTTATATTTTTTGCATTTTATTCAGTTTATTTTATTACTTAATTTTATGTATTGTTATTTAATTTATTATGTGATAAATTTATGTTATTCAAGTTATTGTTTATTTTATATTATTTAAGTCTTTTATCTAAGTTATATTAATTGTAAATTTATGCATAACGGTAAGTAAGGGATTTTAAAAGAAGACATTTAAGATTTGCTGCTAACTACCAAAGAAGCAGAGAGATAAGATGTAGGATCCTTTATGTTACCTGCTTTAGTTAATATGGCATAAAGGTCTTCCTCTATCACCACGATGTTATGAGTAACACCAGAGAATGGAAATTTTCAAAGAAAAGACTTTCGAATATATGTGAGATAAGTAAATAAAGAAAAAATAAAAATTAAAACAAAGATAGTATAATCATATCAATGTTTGTCGCCTTATGTATTGCCTAGCATTTTTTTTCGACATTTACTACTCATAATATTATAAAATATAATTTGCTTTTGAGTAATATGATGAGCTCATAATGTAGTAGCCGCATAGATTTCTGTACTAAGATACTGCTGGAACAAACATATCTCAAATGCTTTAAAACTCTTTATTATTTATTGAGAATTTTCAATTCTCTTTCTATTTCCGATGGTTTTAGATTAGTCAAGTAACGTACTGAAGAAAGGCAGGCTCCTCCAGCTACTAAGAACTTACCGAAGTTGTGCTTAAATAAATTTATAATTTTTTAATTTGGCCTAAAAATATTTAGCTTATGGCGAACAAAGCCTTACCCTGCTCCTGAACTTTGTGTTGTATTTATTTATATTAATGACCAACTTTGAACATTCTATATAAAGTTGTATCATTAGCTTTACTATGAACGGATGTTACAATATCTCTCATGCAATTTATATATATTTTTATCACATTAAATACACGGTAATGTATTTACTCAATTTGCATGTAAATAATTTCTTATGACTTAAAATTGCAAGTTTCTCATTTACTATATGTAAGAATCTGTGTCGAACGATGGAGTTGATGAAGAATATACTATATGATTTATTTAAATTCATTGATAATCAGCAACTCGGTACATGATACATTAGCTTGAGAAAATAAATGTAGTAAGCAATTTGATTCTACATAAGTTGAAAAATTATTGTTATACTTTATAGTAAGAAGAACTGTTAGCAGTTGTCGCATAGCAAACGTGAATATTAAAATAATGGAACCTGCAGCTAAAGTTGGAAATGATAAAGCCGTATTCTAGAGACTAACAAAGCGTTGTATCTCAGCTTGGAAATGATAAAACCTTATTTTCAAAACTAACAAAGTGTTGCATAAGCATGGCCATCAGTTTGCAGAATAAAGAAGTAATACGAAGATAAGATAAGCATCAAAACTCTCTCCTGAAGGTGATGATATGTATTTCGAATGTTAAAACTGTTTTTTATAAAACAACATTCCACAAAAGTCTTGAACTATAACTGTATACATTACGTTGCCAAAATAGAAAGAACAATTAAATTAAATGATATAAAAAGCTATTTAAAAGCTTTTGATTAACATCAACTCCATTCACCAGTTGATTTAAAAAAACCAATAATACATATTTCATAAGTTATGAATATCAGAACTTTTCATGGAGACTGCAAAGTCCTTGGCTGATATGGTTTTTCAAGAATTTTAGTCATCATGAGCAAACTTCCAACCTCATATTTCGCCTAAAAAGTATGCAGAAGCTACAGACAACCAAGACCATTCACTGCATTTGGAGGATGAGGAATCCATCTTAATATAAGTGAAAAACACAACAAAAAAGAGAAAAAGAAACCATGGATGGAGCAAAGTTGTCCACTTCTCAACATATAATTCCCTATAAAGTAAAACTCACTCAAAACTCACAATCACTTATGCAAAGAATGGAGCAATTTGAAACATACTTCCTCATTTTATTTTCATTTGTTTCGTAGGTTTGATAGAACAATTAGGAAGTGCACAATCAATGAAGAAGGCTGGAATGAGCTTAGTAAGATAAAAACATAGCAAAGCAACAATAGTAGCGTGCTATAGCACAAGGGCATAGAAGCAAAACTTTTGGAGGCATAGTCTGCACTATAGCACGCCAACTTGCACTATAGCAAATGCCCATTTCTGCAAAGTGCAAATTTGGGGTTTTTCATGCATGGAGGATACTCTTTGACAATGATGATGATTAGTCTTGGGAAATAACTTTTCTTTCCTTCTTTTTGTTTGTATTTTTTTACATTGAGGACAATGCAAACTTCTAAGTTGGGAGTTGGGAAAATCCATTATTGCACTTCCTATTTGCTCCTATTTTTGTTAGTCTTTTTGCTTTGTTAATATAATATTAGTGGTCAGTTTGTCTTTGAAGGTAGAAGTAGCACGAGAAGGGATTTTAATTGTGCATTTTAAAACTTTCCTAAACCTAAAATCTTTAAACAAATTTCTCAAGTCTTTAGACTTGGATTGTGGAAGCGTTTAAGTGTTAGAAACAAAAGTTATTATATTCACAACAATTTTGTTGTATGGCAAACAGAATAAGCACACGAAACTTGAAATAACAAAAATCAATGAGAGATAGGGATAGAAGATCACACAAAAAGATTTATACTGGTTCGACCAAACCACTTACCCACGACAAATCCTCAACAAAGTAGTTACGATTTTTATAACCACAAGTATTCTGGTACAAGCTTATCCAAATTTACAGCTGAATAGTCTTTTCCTAGCCTTTCCAAACTAATCAAATCGAGTAATATTGTCCTAATCTCTCCAAGTCAACAATGACCACTATCGGGTCAGGTTACGATCTAAGAGTTTTAAAGTTTGTGTTTGAAAAACATTCACACTAAAGCACCCAAGGTGTATAGATCTATTAAGTACAATGTGGAGTGACTTGTTACAAGTCTCACTAAGAGGATGTTTGCTATTACAATACAATGAGAGGATTTTCACTTGAGAAGCTTCAGAAAGAAACTTTCTAGTTGCTCAAAAGATTGAGAAGGATGAAAACTTATAAGAATTTCAATTAGCAAAGTTCTAGCTACTTCATCTTCAAGATTTATATAGGTTTCAAAATCTAGTCGTTATGACTTCAGACCTTGAGCCCATAGCTTTTAAATCCAATGGTTTTAAACTGAAGAGAAAAGTAGGTATCTATTCGGACGTGGGTTACCTGAGAAATCTCCGAACCGAGAATGGGATCCAAGCTGCTCTGAAGGAGTGTTTCCACGGCGGTGGGGGGTGTACCTGCAAGGACTCCGACGCTCAAGTCAGTGAGTGCAGGAATATGTGAGAGGTAGGTCAGAAGAGATACTTGTAGTTCGAAATTGGACCCATTTTATATTGATGAGCAGTTGAGAGGAAAGGGGGATTTGATCCTGCCTTTTTAGGGGATAACCTTGGACGTCCGTTATCTTGGGGATATCGGATGGGTCCGAGTTTCCCGGCTATATGAGGGAAAGTCATTCCGCTATGCCAGGGCACAGGGTTCAGCCCAAGTTTAGGCCCCAATTCGGATGAACGGTCAGGGTTAATCTCGGACTATAAATCCGTTATGTATCTGGGCCTAGCCATTGGGCCGAGTTGAGCTCCTACGTTGTAGCCCAGAACAGTGCCCCCAACTTGATGTCCAAGGTGGATTCTTCGGATGCCGAGTTCCTTGTGAACTTCCGAGTTAACATGCTGCGTTTAGACCTCGGATTGCCATTTAAGTGATTTGACATTTACCTGTGATGATGTCCTGAGTCTTCACGAACTGGTGACGTCCTTTCGTCTCATAAGTCGTGCCTGATAACCTTGAGCGGACACGTGCTATTTTGGCGCTTCGTTCAGAGCGCCTCATTATTTGAATTGGGGCATTCTTTCCATTTCTGCCCCCACTCCTCTTACGCGAAAAGACAGGTTGCACCTTTGGCGACGTTTGGGATGCGCGGCAAAGGGTGTTTTCGTCTCTATAAAAAGGGTGTCATGTCTTCGCAACCCCATTTCTCTCGCCTTACCCAAAAGAAACTCGCCTTGAAGGGGAAACGAAGGAGCGGTAAAGAAACACAGTCGTTCGCGCCTCCATTGCCTCGCTAGTGACAGGTATGCTTTACCCCTTTTGTTTGCTGCTTCTGTAACTAGTTTCGTTGGGTGGTGTATAATTGGCGGTTTGGCTTCCGCTGATCCCTTTTTGATTCGTGCTTTAGGAAGGTTTTAGCATTTTGCTTGCTTAGTTTTTGCTCCCGCCGCCCATCAGTGGCTTTTCGTAGAAGGAAACCACCATAGGGAGCTTGTTTTTTCAGTTCCCATTGTCTTTAGGGGTTTCCGACATTAGGCTTTAGGCTTTTCCTGAGTTTGTGACGTAGTGGTGGTTTCCTGTGTAGGTTGTTTGGGATCGAGAAAACTGGCCAAAAAGAGGGCTTTAGCCTTTCCTTCCGAAATCAACTTTATCTACCAGTGGGTCGATCCCGAGGTTTTGGGGACTCCATCGGTTGTAACCCCGGAATTCCTGACTCATTTCAGGGAGGAAAACCTTATCTCACCGGAGGGCGAGTACGAGGAAGAGTACTACTTGGAGGCTCCGGGTCCAAGCGAGAGGGTGAGCGACTTTAACCTTGAAGGGGGGCCTTGGTGGATGTGGTGTTATAATGTCCTTATCTCCAAGCTAGGAGTTCGGATCCCGTTCACCCACTTTCAAATGGAGATTCGACGCCAAACTGAGGCCGCTCCTTCTCAACTACATCCGAATAGTTGGGCGATGATCCGGGGTTTTGAGATCATTTGCAAGTATCTTGGATTGGTGCCATCTCCAAACGCCTTTTTTTCCCTGTTCACTCTAACCCGACCTACCGGTGGAGGATTAACCTCGGGATGGCTATCCTTCCGAGCTCACGCCAATCGGAAGATATTCCTTCTATACGAGGAATCCTTCCATAATTTCAAGCCTGTTTTCTTCAAGGTTTTCGGATGTCCGAACTCGATCCCCTTTTGGGAAACCTTGGAAGGGGAGCTCCGCTTTAACGTCTTCTGGTGTAAGCATTTTAGCGCTCCCCGGATAGAGGAGGATTTTCTTAAGCCCAAGGAAGGAGCTGTTGTTGACTTCCTTTTCGAATGCTTTGGGAAGAATCATCTGAACTTAAAGAACATAGTTGGCGTAGATCCTGGGAAGGCCAGGCAGTATTTAGGTTGTCATTTTTCTGTCATTGCACTGTCTTATGCCCTCTTTATCGGATGCTTACTGTTGTTTCTTTTGCAGACGAGATGGCTCCGAAGTCCGCCCTTGCTGAGTTTCGCCGGAGGATATTGAAGAGGTCACACGAGGGGGATGGGAGTAATAGTCCGAGGTCGGTGGGGTCTGGAGAACCGGTGTTCGCCTCCGTTCCCGATAAGGCGGCTCTAGAGGCTCATCCTTCCAAGAAACCAAAGTCGAAGAAAGCGGCCAAAGGGAAGTCCGTGGTTGCCGACCCCAAGACCCTTCCTTCGCCGAAGGATCGGTCCGACGTCCATGTGATGGACAAGGATTTCCCTTATCCTGACTTCATGGATAAGGAATTGATGGTTCCCGCCCTTCTCGAGCGCTTGCAGGGTGACGATGAGAACTTGGCTGCAAAATTCCAATGGGCAGGGCATGCCATGCTGAAGTCGGCGGCCTTACTCAGATACCTGGAACCGGTCATAACCTCGGGTGTACGAGCTATGGAGGAGGTGAAGGTGTTGAAGTCCCAGCTCTCCGTTCTTCAAACCGAGAAGTCGGCTTTAGAGAAGTCCAAGGAAGATGAGATCAACAAGTTGAAAGCGGCGCATGAGTCGAGGGACTGGGAATTGGAGGATTCTCGTTCTCGGATGTTGGAACTCCAGAGGGAGTGCGCCGATTTTTCAAAGGCTGCTGCGAGAGCGGAGGGCGAGGTGGCTCAGGTGGAGCAGCTGTGGGCTAGGTCGGCCAGAGAAATTAAGGTGTCCCTCCTGGAGCAGTGCCAGGTTATTTGTCCTGATGCTAATTTCAGCGAGGTCAGATTGGACAAAGTTGTAGTTGACGGTCGTATCGTGGTCGCCTCCGAAGAGGACGATGGCACCGATGACCCTGAAACTGATCCGAAGGACTAGACTTTCGACCTTAGATGCGTTTGTTTTGTATTGCCTTATTAGGTTTCGGGGCTTTTTTTGAATATTTGTCCGATGTTTGGAACCTTCAATGAAATTTGATGTGATGTTATTTTGTTGCCTGTATTGTTAATTTGTGCGCCGGTTATTCGCCTAAGTTAAACCTTGAAGGGAATATTGGTGGCATCTTAATTGCTTTACCGAACCGGATTTTGTCTGAGTTGGAATTTTGGCTAGAACTCGAGGTTTTGTTCGCTCAAGTTAGCGCGATGTAAACTGACCCGAGGTTTGACTCCGGACTTTAATCGTATTCGAGATTACGTGTCCGAGTTATCGTACCGGGGTCCTTTTTTCTCGACTATAGGGTGATCAGTCCCTTAGGAGAATTAAGGCGGGTCGAAATCGTCAACCATAATATGTAATAAAGATAATGGAAGCATAATAATGGAAGTAATGGAAATAAAAAAAAAACAGAACCGATGACATAATAATGAAGTAACGTTAGATAAAAGTGACATGTAAAAGTAAATACTAAAGGTAAATATCGAGAGGGATCTTCTAGCTACAGCTCGGCCCATGGAGTCTCGCCTCGTTAAAACCTCCTCGGGAAAACCCAGTGGGACAAAACCCGAGGTAGGAAAAAGAGTACGGCTATCTCATGTGGTATATACATCAAATAAAAAATTTCCGGAGGTTGGAAGAGTTCCACAACCTCGGAATTTTTGTGCCCGACAATGTGGAGAGTTTGTATGCCCCTTTTCCCAAGAAGTTGATCACTCTGTATCGGCTTTCCCAGTTTACAGCTAATTTCCCCTGGCCCACGGGAGGTTCTCCAATGTCAGCTCGTCGGAGAACCATATCTCCTTTTTTGAAAGTCCGGGGTACTACTTTGGCATTGTACCTTTGGGAGATTCGATGTTTTAGTGCCTTCTCCCTTAGATGAGCGATTTCCCTTGCTTCGTTTGACAGATCGGACATCTCCCGAAGTGCGTGGTGGTATGTAGGTCGGAATGTGATGCGCGGGCGGGCTTATCTCCTCGACTTCAATTAGTATCATTGCGTCCATCCCGTAACTTAGCTTGAAAGGAGTTTCCCCCGTTGTTGAGTGCTGGGTGGTTCTGTAGGACCATAGAATGCTCTAGAGTTCGTCGGCCCACGCCCCCTTTGCTTCGTCGAGTCTCTTCTTCAGTCCTCGGAGGATGACTTTGTTGGCAGCTTCAGCTTGGCCATTTGCTTGGGGGTGCTCGACTAAGGTAAAGTGATGCTTAACCTTGTGGTTGGAGAGAAATTCACGGAACTTCTGATCTATAAATTGGGTTCCGTTGTCCATGACGATCGAGTCAGGTAGTCCGAACCGAGTGAAGATATTCCTCCATACGAATTTTCGAGCTTGGGCGGCAGTGATGGTGGAAAGCGGCTCCGCTTCTATCCACTTTATGAAGTAATCCGTTGCCACAATTAGGTATTTTACTTGTCCCGAGGCGAGTGGGAAGGGACCTAGGAGGTCGAGTCCCCACTTATTGAAAGGCCAGGGGGACATGATCGACGTTAGTTCATCGGAGGGGGCGAGGTGGAAAGCGGCGTGTTTTTGGCAGCTGGGGCACTTTCATGCATACTCTATTGAATCCTTCATCATCGACGGCCAATAGAATCCGGCTTGTAAAACTTTTAATGCAAGCGACTTTCCTCCGAGGTGATGGGCGCAAGATCCTTCGTGGACTTCCTCAAGAATGGGGGGAACCCGATCCGGTCCCACGCACTTTAGTAGTGGCTGGGACAACCCCCTTCTGAATAGTTGGTCATTGATGATAGTGTAATAGGAGGCTTCTTTGGCTAGCCTCTTGGCATCGACGAGATTTTCTGGTTTGGTTCCATTCCTCAAGTACTGAATAATCGGAGTCATCTAGTTCGGAACTCCATCGATGGACAATGTCGGGAGGATATCTGATATTGAGGGAAGTTTTAAGGTCTCTTGGATCAAACTCTGATTGTTCCCTCTGGGCTTAGTGCTCACCAGCTTGGAGAGGATGTCGGCCTTGACATTCTCTTCCCTTGGAACATGTCGGAACTCTATCTAAGGGAATTTTTCCATGATTTCTTTCACTTTTGCCAGGTACTTCTGCAGTAGAACGTCTTTGGCTTGATAAGCCCCGGTGACTTGGGAGGTCACGACTTGAGAGTCACTGCATACCGGAAGTCGGGATGCTCCGACGTCCCTCGCTAGCTTGAGGCCTGCGATAAGGGCTTCATACTTGGCCTGGTTGTTGGAAACTGAGAAGTCGAATTTAATGGAGAGCTCGAGGATTATTTCACCTTCTTTTTCGAGAATGGCCCCAGCTCTGCTCCCCTTCGAGTTGGAGGCTCCATCCACGTGCAGTGTCCAACCAGGTTCCAGGGTGTCCGCCTCGCCCACTATTTCAACTAAGAAGTCTGCTAGTGCTTGAGATTTAATGGCGGTCCTAGGTTCGTATTGGATGTCGAACTCCGAAAGCTCCACAGACCATGATACCATCCTCCCTGCCAAGTCCGGTTCTTGAAGGATTTGTCGGATTGGCTGGTCAGTTCGGACGACGACGGTGTAGGCTTGGAAATACTGGCGAAGCTTTTGCGCTACGATGACTAGGGCCAAGGCGACCTTTTCAATCTTCCGGTATCTGGTCTCTAGTCCTTGAAGCACTTTGCTAATGAAGTATACCGGGAGCTGTTGTCGGGAATCCTCCCGGACTAGCGCCCCAGTGACGGCAATGTCACTAACAGATAGATATAGGAATAAGGGTTTTTCGATTTCAGGCTTACTCAGTATTGGCGGGCGGGATAGATAGTCCTTGAAGTTGGTGAAGGCAGCTTCGCATTCCGGCGTCCATTCGAAAGTATTGCCCTTTTTCAAGAGGGAAAAGAGGGGGATAGCTTTCCTGGCCGATGCCGCCATGAATCTTGAAAGAGAGGCAATTCTTCCCGTGAGGCATTATACTTCTTTTATTGTAGTTGGACTTTTCATTTCGAGTATTGCTCGGCATTTGTCGGGGTTTGCCTCGATCCCCCGATGCGTAAGCATGAATCCCAGGAATTTGCTGGCTTCTACTGCAAAAGCGCATTTGTGTGGGTTGAGTCTCATGTTGTGCTGTCGGACTCGATCAAATACGACTTTTAGGTCGAGTAAAAGATTTTCTTCCTGGTGAGACTTGACCAACATGTCGTCGCTGTATACTTCCATAAGGTCCCCGACCAACTCTGCGAACACCTTATTCATAAACTTCTGGTATGTTGCTCCCGCATTCTTTAATCCGAAGGGCATGACCTTGTAGCAATAATTGGCTGTTGGGGTTATGAATGCCGTTTTTTCTTCGTTGAGTTCGAACATCGGGATTTGGTTATAGCCTGAGTAAGCGTCCATGAAGGGGAGCAGTTTGAACCCGAAAGCAGCGTCCACTAATCCATCAATGCTTGGTAGGGGATACGGGTCCTTTGGGCAGGCTTTGTTTAGGTCGGTGTAGTCAACGCACATTCACCATTTCCCATTGGACTTTTTTACTATCACGACGTTGGACAACCATGTCGGATACTCGATTTCGCGTATGAAACCGGCTTCCAGGAGGCTCTGGACTTGCTCTTAGACTGCTAGGGCTCTATCTAGGCTCATTCTTCTCCTCTTCTGGGTAACCGATTTTGAGCCGAGGAAAACGAAGAGTCGATGGGAGATGAATTCTGGGTTGATTCCCGGCATGTCGGCGGCGGACCAAGCAAACAGGTCTGCGTTGGACTTGAGGAGACTGATTAAGCCTTGCTTCAGCGATATCAGAAGTTTTTTATTTATCCGAGTTACTTTCCAGTGTTCTTGCCCGATTTGGATTTCTTCTAACTCACCATCCGGCTCGGGTCTCTCTCCTTCAACTTTCTTTTCGTCCAAATCTATCATCATGACATTCGAAGAGTTGGGGGGTCTGGCATCGGCCTAGGACACCACCTTTTGTCTCTTTTGTATTTCCAAGCTAGCATTATAGCATCGCCGAGCCGAGGCCTGATCAGCTTTCACAGTGGCGATTTCCCCTTGGTCGGTAAGGAACTTCATGGTTAGGGATGCCGTTGAGATAATAGCGCTTATCTTGTTCAACGTCGGTCTTCCAAGTATGGCGTTGTAGGCCGAGGGGCAGTCGATAACTAGGAAGTTGACCTTGATCGTACGGGTTTTTGGTCGAACCCCCAAGGTTAGGTGGAGGGTGACGTAACCCTGAGGGTGGACTTTTTCTCCGGAGAACCCGATCAGCTCCTCCACGTGTGTTTGGAGGTCGGCGTTACATAATCCGAGTTTATCAAATGCATCTCGGAATAGAATATCGGTCAAGCTTCCTTGATCGATGAATACCCTCTTTACCTCGGCGTTGACCATGACTGCGGATATTACCATTGGGTCGTCGTGGCCCGAGATTATGCCCTCGAAATCGGAACTTGAGAAAACGATGTCTGGTATTGGCCGAGATGTCGGCGCTGGCTTTTTTATCTTTCCAGAAGAAACGTTAAGAACCTCTTGCAAATGCTTCTTCCGGGCTGACTTCGTCGTCCCGCCACTTGCAAAGCCTCCAGCGATGACGTTGATAGTCCTTGTGATCTGTTCCGCGTCGTTGCCTTGACTTGCTTCCGGCTCCGAGGTCCTCCTGCTCCTCGGATTCCTTCTTTCATCGTCCCTGTGATCGGGAGCTTGCCTTCTTTGTGGACTTCTTTGGGAAGCCACATACTTCGCCAATCTACCTTCTCTTATCAACTGTTCCACAGCATCGTAGCAATCTTCGGTTTTATGTCCAAAACTGTTGTGATACTCGCAAAACAAGGACTTGTTAGTGTTGGGTCTCATCTTGAGGACCTTTGGCTTGGGGAACCTCTCGACTTGGCCGACCTCTCGGAACAGCTTGGATAGGGATACGTTGAGGGGGGTGTAGTCATTGTACTTACTGGCCCTGGAACGTATATCATTTCTCGGGTGTTTGTCTTGGCCGCCGATTTTCCTGTCGGGTTGGTTCCTTGCGGGGTTGGCAGTGGCCTTCTCCGTTTCTTCGAGAAAGATATACTTCTCGGCCCTTATTTGTATTTCTTCTTGGGACTCTGGCGGTCTTTTGGACAGCGAAGTTTTAAACGGTCCCGGTCGTAATCCGTTTAGTAGTGTCAGAATGGCAGCTTGAGTCTACACCTCGTTGACAAGCAAAGATTCGGCGTTGTATCGCTCGAGAAAGTCTCGGAGCGACTCGTTTTGCCGCTGGTGAATTCCGAGGAGGCTGGAGACTGGCTTCGGCTTGAACTTCTTAGTAGTGAAGTGGGCCAAGAAAGTTGAAGCAAGGTCGAAAAATCGATTGATCGACCTAGGAGGAAGAGAGTTGAACCACTTCAACGCGGCTTTCTTCAGGGTTATTGGGAAGGCTCGGCATTTGACGGGATTCGAAACTCCGGCTAGTGTCATTCTAGATTTGAAGGCGTCCATATGTTCCTGGGGGTCCGTGCTCCCATCGTATGGTTCCATGTCAGATGGGGGCTTGAACCCCTTGGGAGGCAGCGTTCTCATAATGGAGTCGGAGAATGGTGTGTCCTCGCCGTCTTCGGGGTTCTCGTGTCGCTCGGAACCACGTCTATCTTGTTCGTCATTGTATCGAGGGAGAGGTTGGATGTCAGAATGTTCGTCGTGGCGGCGTGTACTTTCCACCCGAGGCTCTTTACGGCTGTGGGATTCATTCCCACACTGCGAGCCCCTATGGTGACGATGTTCCGAGCTTCGACTTCTTTCCCTCTAACTCTGGCCTCTACGATAATCCGAACTCCTATCGTGGTGGTGCCTATGTCGTTCCCGACGTCGCCTTCGTTCTGAGTCCTTCATGTGGTCCAGGTTTTCCTCCAGCCTTTGAATGCGAGTGGCCTGCTCCCGCATCAGGGTTAACATTTCGGCGAGCGGGTCGGTGTTGGCCTGAAGGCGAATTTCGACCCTAGAGGCGACCACGTTTCTCGCAACCCGGACGACGGTGCGGGTTGCCGCTGAGTTCTTGCCGATGAAAACTTATAAGATTTTCAATTAGCAAAGTTCTAGCTACTTCATCTTCAAGATTTATATAGGTTTCAAAATATAGTCGTTATGACTTCAGACCTTGAGCCCATAGCTTTTAAATCCAATGGTTTTAAACTGAAGAGAAAAGTAGGTATCCTTCTTTCTCAACAAGTAAGTATATCATCAAAGAGAAAAAAATTAGCCGTTTGAGTCAACCAGCTTTTCAGAGTGTTAGTGCTTATTTTGGATATTTGTCTTGTCGTATTTGACCTTTAGTAAATATCTATGAATTGTACAGGGCAAGTTTTGAGAGTGGGCTCTTCTTTATTTAGACTAACATTCTGGAGATTACCCTTTTGGTCAAGCCTTCTGGATAAGTCATCTTTCCAATGTGGCTATGTGCCTTTTGATCACTTGATATCATTCTGATGATATACGGAGAACCTTTTGATGCTTCTAAATAGCTTTTTTTGAGAGATAGGATTTTTAGAGCATAGATTCTTTTGCCAAAAAGCTCTTTCTTTTTAGATTTCGTTCAAGGTAGGAAAGAAATTTAGAGAATCTATTTGAAAACTAAATATTGCATGATCCAATTCTCTCAAATGAGTGTAGAGAGTGATTTGTGCTTAATCAAACCAAATAGTAAATAAACCGTTAGTCCATACAAAAGATTTTCAGTAAGAGTTTGTTTATTATCCATCAAAACCCTTAAAGATGTATATCAAAGACCACTTAATGGCTTTTGAAGGGTGTTGGAGCTTACGGTCTTTTTTGTTTCTATACCGAAAATAAAAAATAAAAAACCAAAAAAGAAAAAAAGCAAAAAGATTCTTTTGTTAATTAGTTTTTGTGTCTTTTGTGTTGTTTGGCTCAATTCCTATGATCTAATTGATTGTTTTGCTCTTTGACTACTTAGAAGCTTGGATTTTTGCTTGAGCCATGAAAATTCTCTTGTGCATCTTTGTGTTGAAAAAGATCACATGCTCATGCACTTTCATTAGGGATTAGCAACCTAGGATTGATGATCTTCATGCTGTAATGCCATATTTAGGTTGAGACATGCATCCTTTTATATACTTGAATATCTCTTGAGACAAATGTGAATGAATTCTAGCCATAGAGAGGATTTAGGCCATGTTTGGAAGCCCTTTTCAGCCTTGATGCCTACCCTATGGCATTTATTCTCTAGTCACCCATTTTGAGCCTCATGGACTATTTTCTTGGTATGAACTACATCATGATCTTATAGACCTTTTCTTTCTATCATTCTTTGAACCTAAGATTACCCTTAGGCCTAGAACTTCTATATTCATGAGAGTAGGGTACTACCCCCACCAAAGAAACTTCATGTTTTTCATTATCAATAGTGGGTGGAAAAGAAAGTGTGAAAATAAAAATGACAAATGAAAAAAGATAAGAAAAGAAAGTGATGAAAAAAAAAGGAGAAAGAAGAAGGAAAAAGGTGGTTTCAATGGGATAAGAGGGAGCAAACTCTTTTCTGAATCTCATGGTTACCAATTCCTAAGGTTCAAAACAAGAAAAAAATATGAAAGTTGTAACTCAACTAAGTTGGAGGTGGCCCTAGTAATGGCAAAAAGGCCAACCCGCCCCACCTTGCGCCGTCATGGGTCAAGGTTTAAGCGGGGTAGGGCGGGCCAATCCACGTTAGTAATTTAGGTTGAATATATTAACCTACCTCAGGTTGGAGGGTTAGCTCACCAAAAAAATAGAAAATAAAACAATCCTTTTTATGTAAATTAATTCATCTATTTTTAATAAAAATTAAGGAATTTTTCATTAAATGCAACAAAATAACATCCATACAAAGAAGTTCATTTCATTTATTCATCAAGCATTAAACTATTTACTCAACTCTAAAAAGGTTAAAAATCACAATTCTTAATTAAAATAAGATAGAACTTCTAACCAAAATAACCACAATAGATAAGTTTACAAGCCAATATTCAAATCCAAACACATTAAAAAATTCACATTCTACAAATTAACCATGTCCATAACAAAGTATAAATTTATAATCAATAAGACAACAATATAGTCCACAAAGCATAAATATAATCAACAACATAGTCCAAAAAAAAAAACTATGGAGTCCACCAATATTACATAAACACTAATAAAAAGGGCCCAAATATTATATGTATTGTGTGTGGAGGAAAAAAAGATGAAAACAGAAAAAAAAATAGTGACTTGCGGGTCAATCGAGGTGGGTTATGCGGGTTGAAATTTTTGTGAGTTAAAAATATCAATTCACCCTCTCAAAAATTGCGGGTTATGCAGGTCAATCTGGCGGATCCAACCTTTTTTGCCATCTCTAGGTGGCCCAAGGTAGCGAATCTAGTAGTAAGGGTTCCTAAAGTTGGGGTAACACTGAGCCAAAATACCTTTCCATCATATCTTCACCCTTAGTTTAACATTACAAGCTTGAGAAAGACCTATTAATCTTTGGCTAGATGGCATTCATGTGAGTTTAGAGAGGGAGGATAATGAGGCTAGAATGTTTTTTTGTCTCTTCTAAAACATGGCACTGATAGGAAGTGAATCAACTTTTCATTGCTTACCTTACACACACACACACACAGACACATGATCTATTTTCTTTACATTGTGTTTGCACAATTGAATGGTTATTGATGCTTAAGTTTGAAGTATTAGTAGCTTTTTGAGTAAAGTTATAGAGCATTGCTGAGGAGAAGATGAGTTGACTACACATGGATACATGAAATTTTGTCACTTTTGGTTTGATTATTTTTGTTTTTGTCTTTCTTTTTGGGTAGGTAGTGTTTTGTTGATAGTGCCTCCTTGAGCTTTATGGCCTTTTGTAGGGGATGTTTATAGTTGTCGACTACACAAAAAGATTTCCTCTTTGTTCAGCTTTGTCTTGTCTCTTACTTGAGGACAAACAAGTTCTTAAGTTAAGGGTTGTGGTAACTCTTCGTAGTGAGTTATTTTTATTTTATTTTATTTAGATTTAGGCTTTAGTTATTTGAATTTTTTTAGTGTTTTAGTTATTTTTAGTTGGTTATTTTGATTTAGGTTTTTTTTCTAGTATAATTGTCATTTTCTCATTTTTTAGATACTTATGTTTTTGCCTAATTGTCGTTAGGTACAAGCATTCAAGATGGAATTTATAGCCATGAGAGAGTTTATCTTGCATGAAATTAAGACATTTCGGCATTGGAAATTCAATATCTAGTTCTAGAAGTTAGATTGTGATGATTAAAGATTTTTTGGAAAGAAAAAAAGAAAATCTCCAACTTTGTTGTTGGACACTTTTTCCAGTTCTCAAGTCTTCTAGAAGAATAAGATGCAAAAAGATTGAAGCTTCATCTTGTCTTTGATGTTGTTAAGTATGATCTTTTAGCACTATTTTATTAATATCTTGTGATATAGAGGTCCAAATGAGGTGGATCGAAAGACATTAGAAATCTAACTTGAAGATCTATAATTTTCAGATAACCAAGGCTAATTCAGAGGATTTGGAGCTCAAACTGAGGCTTGGAAGTTGGCAAAAAAGGCAAAAACACAAAATTGTTGTCAAGCCATTGTGTTATAGTGCAAATTTTTGTGCTGTAGCGCAACAATTAGAATTGTAAGTTTTTGGGCTGCGCTATAGTGCAACTAGTTGTGCTATAGTGGATACTATTTCTTTTAGTGAGCTACATTGTAGGTAGCTACCTGCGCTACAGTGCACTCCTGATTACACAAATATTGGGCTTGAGCTCAATTTCATTATTGGGGACCCTTTCCTCATTAGTTTTCTATGACTACTTTCTTTGTTATTCTTTATTATTTCTTTGATTTGTTTATGATTCTATCATGAACTAAATCCCTTTTCTAGGGCGTTGATAGATCTTACTTGTGATGATGCTACTTATGGATTTATGTTATTTATGTTTTTATTTTAAGGATTGAGTGTTTATATTTGTTCTGACCTTTGAGTGATTGATTATTGTTCAATTGATTTGTTTATTTGTAATAACTAAAGATGAGGTTTGTGAACAAAGCTTCCTAACATAAACATCGTGAATTGAGTGAAATTTAGTGATAGACAAATGCAACTCATGTGATCATATTAGGGATTCATAGAGTTTTATCCTTTTCCTATGTTAGTCTGTGCTAAGAGATTAGGCAATTAACTTAAGCTAAAGAGAATTCATTGACCTTGAAAAAGGTTAGAAATTATATTAGGGAACCTGACCATTAATCCATTAAGATAAAAAATAGATAATTGAAGTCTATGGTAGTTGAATCCATAGTTAAATGAAGTCAATAACCCTAGTGTCCATCTCATTGAGTTACATTTATTCTTGTTTGCACTCTCTTGATCTTTTACTTTTATTTACTTTTATATTTTTTATTTATTTAATTCATACAGTCCAAATAGTGATTTGTGTTAGCTAACTTGGCACTTGATCTTTCTTTGTGAGAATGATAACTTTCTAATCATTTTATTACTTGTACGACCTAATATATTTGCTCGTGCTGCATCAAATATATATAATATCACTTTTGTCCTTCAAAGGTGCATATGATATCAAATAAGTTCATGAGTCCACAGATCAAATAGATGTTAAATACATATTTCAGGGATTAAAGTGATATCACATATATTTTTTAGGGACTAAATTAATGTCAAGAATCTTTCAGGGATTAAACTAATATCAAGAACCTCTAGGGACGTGCATTTTTTAGAGACTAAACAAATGTCAAAAATGTTTTAATGTGTATATTTGAGGGATCAAATTATTAGCTTAGTCAAAATATTAATTATATTACAATATGAAAGGCATTTCAGGATAATTAAACAAAAGCTCATTAAATAATGAGTAATAATAGATAATAAGGTATGACAATAGTTACTTTATTAAAATATATTTTTAGATAATGTACATAAATATTGTGACATTTCCTTCCTTATAGAATACTTTGTGTGGAGTAATTGCGTCATTTAGACCATTTAAATATTTTATTTGATTTATTTGAATTAATTTGTAATTAGTGAATAATAAATAATTAATAAATTGATTAAGTTTTAGACATTAAAATTTTAATATAAAATAATATATTAATTAAAGTAATCCTAATATATATTAAAAGTAAATTTTGTTAATATAATATTGTTATTTCTATTATATATGATTAATATAAGATAATGATATAGTAATAATATAATCTTACGTGTGTAACATCAATAAAAGTAACGTACTATAAGATAATAATACAAGTAGTTAATGGACAGAGATTAATAGTTGAAACTAAAATCAAAATTTTTAAAAATATTTATATTAAAACTGAAAAGAAATTTATAAAAACTTGAATCAAAATTTTCATATTTTATAGAAATTGAAAATACATTTAAGCCAATTTTTATTGACGATGCACGGCAAGTGCAGCACCTTGCACAACCCAAGACTCTAAAATAGTGGTTAAAAACGAATGAAGCTAGCGGTGCTCAACCACCAATCACAATTTGTAATTAAGAGTGAAAATAGGCTTAGACGGCCCTATCCTGACTATTTTAAAAATAGAACCACGCCAGGCTAATTTAAATGCTTACATTGTATTATATAATTTTAAATTTTAGAATTCAATTTGAAAAGGCGAAACCTAATCTCACTCTTATCTCTTCTAATCCCTAATTTCTCTTATTCCCCCTTATTAGCCGCACAAGACCCTTGCTGGTGTCACTTTCACCACCGTCTTCTTCCTTACTCCCTCAGTCACCGTACGCCACGCTACCCCATTCATCAGGCGCCGCGATCTGGTTCCATCAGTCACTGCGGGTGCAGCTGTTTTCACTTGCAGCGACTCAACGCCCCTGCGCCTTCTCCATCAATCGCCATGGCATGTTTCTACCCAAGGTGACTCAAGCTTAGTCACTGCACTTACCCTCATCCGTGGGTATTGTCAAGTTTATTTCTTTCTTCCTATTTTTTATTTTTTTCAAAATTTTCCTGTGGTGTGGTAAAAAGATACGAGTAAAGTGGTTGAGTTTTATTGTATTATCGTGAAATGAGTGTGAGTCACTGATGGGGAAATGGCTATCTGGGAGTTTTTTCTTTTCTTTTATTCTTTTAACAGAAGCTAGTATTTTGCAATTTTGGGGGTTATGCATTTGCACTTTTAGAATCATTGTGATTATGCAGATTTGGTTTTAATTTTTTTATATAGATAGGCTCGATATGTTTTGGCTTGTAAAACCCGTGAGTTCATTGAAGTTGTTACCTTGTAGTTCGACTCTGCTCCTCCATTGAGGAATTTTGTTGAGCCTTTTAATATAAAAAAATCGCAGTTCTTTATGTAAAAAGTGTGATTCATTGATTTTAAATGAAGCTGTCTTTTGCTTCGTTGGGTCCTATAAATGTAAAATTACTATAAAATTAGGCAATGTACACAATGTATTTTGGTAGTTAAACAAAAACTTTTTAAATAGGCTCTAGGCCAGGCCAGACTTTTGAACAGGCCAAGCTCGGCCCGAGAGATTGTAATACAAGCCTGACTTGTTAAGGGTGAAGCCTGGCCGGTTTCCACCCCAATTTGTAATGTTCAATAATATTTTAATCTTATACTTGAAAAGATAAGGTAAAAGAAAAAGGGCTGCAGATGCCCTTGACGCATGATAGATCATGTGTCCTTCATTCGAGGCATAAAGGCAAGAAATGAGGACAAGTGCCTCATATATACATAGTGAAATACGGTGAAGCGGTGAAATTTGCTTTACATAAAAGCCACCCACGCCTATAAATAGGCATCAGGGAAGGTGTGGGTTTTCATACCCAACTTCAGAGTAACAAAATACAAAAGAGAGTGAGAATTTAAAAGAAAGAAACAGATATTGCTGTAAAGGAGAGCAACAAGATTGAATGAGTGAGGCACTGAGAAGGAAGAATCGGAAATAGAGATAGAAGAGCACCGCATTTTCATATTTATATGTAGAGAATAAGAGTTAGCTTTTGCAAGTTTTAGGAAGTCATTTGTTGTTTAAATGCTTCTTCCTTTCCATTTTTTCTTATTCTTTCTATATTCCATATGTTTAATATCACTATGATTGTGTTTTAATATTGTTTCTTTTATGTTTTTTATTCTTCTTGTTATGAGTTTCGGATATTTAATCTTGAAGGCATGAGGATTGGCCCTCGCCTTTGATGTCTAATGTTCTTGTCAAATTCTCAAGTCATTATCTATTTATGATTCATTTTTCCTATCATTTGACATTGATTTCTTAGTTAGCACTCTTTGCTTGCTTGGAAGTTATTATCCTTAAGCAATTGTGTTAGTTCTCATTATTGCTTGATTTGTAGCCAAAGTTGTCAATATCGGATGGCGGCTCATGGTGGTAAGCCAAAAATCGGCCATAAAGTTATGGCAGAAGTCATGGCGGACTGAAAATATACAAATATATATACAAAAAATATAAAAAAAAAACTGCTAAACATAATAAATAATCAAAACTAACAACATATATCAAGATGACAAGATCAAGAACAATAAAATTAGAAACATATTACATATTTTGATTAATAAATTCAGCAAATGCATCACAAAATCAAAGTCAAAGTCACAACATAACATAACATACTCATACTCAGATACAAACATAGAAATATAGCATAATCCAAGCTTCAAAGTCATACCATTAAGACCAAGGGAAACTAAAATCAACTAAGCTAGGCACTAGTCCTCATCATCATCTCCAATATAATCATCATTGTCATTATTTTCTAGTGAGGCATATTCGTCCACTTCTCCTTCCGATTCTGAGTCATCAAATTGAATTTCTTCCTCCTCTTCTGAAGAATCCTCTTGTTCTTCAAAGAAAGAAAGAGCTGAAATAGAGTAGAAAGAGCTGAAATAGAATTAAAAAAAAAAGAGTAACATGTTTGGATTAAAGAGCTTAAACAGAGTAGAAAAAGAGCTGAAACAGAATTAAGAACCAAAAAAAAAAAAGAGAGAGATAGAGAGGGAGCCAGAACAGAATAGAAAAAATGGGGGAAGAAAAAAGTTGAAACATAACCAAAATGTTGGGGGTGCAAGAGATCGGAACAAGTTAAAAGAAGAAGAAATAAAAGAAGCAAAAGGAAGGAGACATATCAGAAGAAGAAGAAGAACAGAAGAAGCAGAAACAGTAACCTTGACAGCTTGACTTCGGTGGTGTGGTGAAGCTGCCGCAGCTGGTGGTGTTGTCGTCGGAATGAGGCCGCCGCCGGAATGGGGGAAGTAGCGAACAAGATGAGAGAGAGCAGAGTGAAGAGCGAATAAGATGAGAGAGCAAAGTGAAAGGAGGGTCACGGCTGCGTTATCTGAGGCAATAGGTTTTTCTTTTTAACCCAAAATTCCTATACTGTCCTCTATGCTTTGAAAAAAAAGAAAGGGGACGCAGCCGATATTTCTTGCATGGCCGCCATGAAACGCCATGGGGCCATGAACATATCGGCCGCCACGCAAAACCGCCAGAGAAGATGATACACCATGGTGCTCAGGCAAAAATCCTTCACGCCATGGCGGGATGGTGCTGCCATGGCCGCCATTTAACAACGCTGTTTGTAGCTTCTTTTTGTCTTAAAATCCCTTCTTCTACTATATTTATTCATCATGTAAATTATTTATCATTCTTGGATTGTTTCTTTTACTTGAGATGTGCTATGTTCTCAAAATTACTCTTCTACTTGCTTATATGTTCGAAGTAAGTCTTTTCTATTTACTTGTAAATTCAATAATTTTATACATGTATCAAGTGTTTTAGACTCAAGACCAAAAGGTGATGGTCACTAAAAGCTTGCATCAAAGGGTTCATGGACAAACATAGCTCCAGCTTACCCAGCTGAGAAACCCTAGTTTAGAAGAGAATTCTAGGAAATAAGAAAGATGAGAAAAGGGTTCTCAGAAACCAAGAAAGAATTAGCTTCCCCTTGAAGTTTTTAGCACATTCCTTTCTTAAAGATGGTCTCTGGAATATTTTTGAGTTCTCTCATTTAATCTTCATCATATTCATAAAATTCTTCTTCTTGGCTTCCAACTTGATTTTCTACTTAGAATTTATGGTCTTACTCTTTTAATGTTTTTCCTTTTTATAGACTAAGAAAATGCAATGCACGCAAATTATGATATGGTATGACGCAGTTATGGATCCAGTTGAAGGCACATAGTGAAAGTCATTAGAGATATTTGAGTCCACTTAGTGAAAATCCATAAAAAAAAATATATTGTGTGTAAAATAGGGACTTTTAGAACCCAATGATAAGTGTGAGGGAGTGTTTCCCCAAATCTAGGAATAGAATAGATAAGCGCTAGCACAAAAGTTGTGTTGAAATCCTGACTATGTAAAATTGATGTATGTTTATTCACTTGCTCGTTTTCCTTAAGTGTCACTCTACTATTCTAATTACCATAGGACCTTCAGTTACTGATATAAATGCATCTTATTTTGAAGTATATAGTTGACATTTTGAAGTAGATGGTTGATAATACTATCTTAAAGTAGTATTTAAATTGTAGTAGCTAGTAGGACATTACATTTTGGCATCAGATCAAGATTCTAGCTTATTATTAAAGATACTTTGCTAACTTGCATGAAATGACATCAAGGCTAAACACAAGAAGTACGAAGGCTTCTAATCCTACCCTGAGTGAGATTTTTGGGGCAATAGGAGAGCTTGCAAAAGCTTGTAGAACTCAAAATAGGATATCTACAGGAAATTCAAGAAGCGAGAAATGAAAATAATAACACTAAGAGGAACGAGGAGCACATTCAAGGGAATGCCTGAGCAAACTTTCATGGCATATTGGAGTTCCGGAAGGCCAAGCCACCATCCTTCTATAGGAATAATGATCCTATTGCAGCATAAAGATGGATAATATAGTTGGAAAAGATCTTTGAAGTACTTGAGTGCATCGATGCTCAAAAAGTGATTTTTGCCACTTATATGCTAAAAGGTTAAGCTGACCATTGGCGGAGAGGTGCACGTTGAAATTTAGAAAATTAGGGAACCCTCATTACATGGGAAGTATTTCAAACCGTCTTCTTCGATAAATATTTCGCGGAACGCATTAGAAATAAAGAATTAGAATTCATCCATCTCTGCCAAAGAAATATGGCTATTGGCCAATATGTAGCCAAATTGGAAGAACTCTCTTAAGTTCTCCACTCACTTGAGAAAGTCACCAAGTTCCAATGGGGACTCAAGCCAGAAATTCAAGATCGAGTGGCCACGTTAGAAATAAAGTATTATGCTACCTTGGTAAACAAATGCAGAATTGCAGAAAAGAGCCTCATGGAAGTAGAGTTTGAGAAAGGCAGGTAGAATATCAAGAAAAGGAAAAGGGATGCTGAATTGTCCAACAAACTTAGCAAGAATCTAGGAAGGAACCAACTAGTCCAAAAAGGCAGGAATCCCTCAATCTATTCAAGTTGTAAGAAGAGCCATAGTAACAGACCATGTTTGTAAGGACAAAGCGTATGAGTTTTAAGAGTGGAAAGCCGAGACATCTTGCACGAAGTTGCATGGAGGGAGCACAAGAAAGGACTAGCCCACAACCCTAACCCCTGCAAGCCAGGAAACCACAAGCAAAAGGAAGAGTTTTTACTCTCAATGCAGAAGAAGCCGAACGATCACATAATTTGGTACAAGGTACTTGCTTTCTCCAGAATACCCTTTTACTTGCATTGTTTGATTTTGGAGTCACCCACTCCTTTATTTATGAAGATTGTGTAAGAAAATTTAGATTACCTTTGACTCCTCTACCTTTCGAGCTATTAGTATCCACCCTTATTGGAGAACTTGTAACCACTTCCCATACTTGTGTTCAACAACTTGTACAAGTTTTAGATAAGCCGACATTAATGATCGTTATTTGCTTACCTATGCAAGGGTTGGATCTAATTATTGGAATGGATTGGTTGTTTGATAACAAAGTCATCCTAGATTGTTGTAAGAAAATAGCCAAGATTCCAACTGAAAGAAAAAATCTCATCACTCATGACCTTCTCTATGGAACATACCAACCAAAGCCTTCCTAAGGAAACTCAAGGACTTATCCTATTATCCTCCATAGGAACAAAACATGTCACTAGCTTAGAAATATACCAATGGTAAAAGAGTTTCCTTAAGTCTTTTGAGAAGATATAACAAGCTTGCCACTTGAATGAGAAGTAGAATTCTCCATTGATTTAGTCCTTGGTACTTGCCCTATATCCTCTACATCTTATAGAATGTCCTTGATAAAATTAGGAGAACTCAAGAAGCAATTGGAGGAGTTATTAGATAAGGGATTCATAAGGCCCAGTGCGTCACCCTGGGGAGCTCCTATTCTCTTTGTCAAGAAGAAAGATGGAACCCTAAGATTGTGCATTGACTACAGGCAGCTAAACCGAATTATGATAATAAACAACCTTGTAAACATGACACTGACCTCTAATCAAGCCATTCCAAACACCCTCTAACTTCCTTTCTTTCTCTCATTTAGCCACTACTCAACTCTCTCTTCTCTTAACTTTTTCTCATCACTCTATACTCTTAGCCATTGTAACCTTTTCCCCTCCCCTTTCGTTCTGCCATTTGACGAAAACAAAGCTTCATCTTTTCTCTTCCAATCCCTCTTTCTCTGATTTATCTCACTTCCTTTGTTTTCAACCTAGCCAACAACCTCAGCTCGGCATAATGGATGAGAGATTTGGTCCCAGCTGGTTAGTATTTGCATGCGTTGAATGGAATTGACATTAACAATGGGCCTGTGGATTTTGCCGTGTATGACACAAGTGAAAATCTCACACCTTGCAAGCTGTGGAATATATAATGATGTAGCATTTGATGTTGTTCAAGAGGGGAAATTGTAAGTTTTGATTTTGTTTTGTTTTTATCTTTACATCTATTCCATATATGACGTATAGACCTTTGATGAAGTTGGATTCACATCAAAAGATTAACATGCTTTTTTGCTTTATCTAGGAACCAGGAATAACATGGGTTTGTGTTTTGTGTGAACGATCTTGTAGTTGATTTTTTTAAGAGATGTGCTAAATAGCATGAAACGAATTGCACGAATAAATGAGGAAGACGGTTGGCATAATATCATTGCACACTAAGTGAAAAAAGGTTAGAAATCAAGGGAGTTGTGGTGAATAAAACATAATTTGTCGAAATTTTCGTATTACAGTTTTTCGTAACAAATAGCATTTCTCTTTTTTTAATTAAAAAATCGAAAATCAAATTGAATCAAACCAATTACAATCAGTTTGGTTTTGTTGTACAAGCAAAATAAAACCAAATAGATAATATTTTGGTTAAATCAATTGGTTTGATTCGATTGGAATTTTCTCTAAAATCCAAACCCAATAGTGAACACCTTGCTTGTGCCCCACAGGTTCACTCACTAAGTTAGTAATACTCATTCTCATGAACCAAAATCATGTTTAAGAGAATAAGAAAATATTGACAGTGCAACCTATCTTGGATGTGCCTATCTTGGATGTGGCATGAAGGAAAAGAAACCCTCTGAACATTCCCTCTAGCTGGCATTGCCTTTGCTCCTCGCCCATCGTTGGCTTACCGTTGTCCCCAGTCGTTGTCAGCTCTCATCGTCCATTCGTCACTGCCATCTGTATGTCGTCCGCAGTCGTCAAGCTTGCTGCTATAAGTCCCTACCACCTCCATATCTCTCTCTATATATGTGGGTCCTTTTGCCCTCCATTTGAGATGGTTTCTCACTGCTATTTGGGGTCGTTTTTGGTCATGTCTTGGATTAATCGTACTTGCCCAAATGGATTTGTTACATCTTTGGTTTGCTTTTGCTCTTGCATCATTTTCTTGGGCCTTATTCAACCACTGATATACCAACACTAGTTGTAATAAAATTAAAAATTCCATTTTTATTTTTATTTTTATGTTTTTCCTTTTTAATTCGGTTAATTGGTGTATTTATTTATTGTTTTTGGGCTGAGCTTCATCTGTTGTGTTTTTCTTTGTTATGTAGACTACATACTGCATAGGTTTTGGGTCAGTCCTTGTGTCTCTATGTGAGATTTTGGGATTAGTCTAGAATTTTAATGGTCGTCTTGTTTATGCTTGCAAGATACAGCTTATAACTCAACTCACAGACAAATTTTGTTGATAACATAACCAAATAACAGGCATAATGTAGCTTGACCAATCCTTTACACCTTGGACGTACAAGATAGTAAGATAACACAGAAAAAGTATAGAGATAAAAGACTGTTAGAATTGGGCATGACACTGCACTGAGGTATGACTTATGAGTGTCTCGCTTTCTTTTGGACAGTTCACCTCCTATAGTATCTCCAATGGTACTTGGGTGCAGTAAGTCATGGTGTGTTACTCCAGGATAAACAATTTAGTAATCATGCAGTTCATCTCCTTGTTTCTATACGAATAGAAATATGACCCTTCTTCCACACATTTTCTCTACCAAAAAGTTATACACCCCATAGTTGTCAATCGATGATAGTGGCATGGAATGGGCCAACCCTGAAACTGCTTTGGCGGTGTAGTGGATAGCGGGATGGCCGCCACGTCAAAGACAACAGGGACAATATAAATAATTTCTAAATACATATAAGTGTTCAAAACACTAAAAGGTTAAAACCACTCAAAACTTGAGATATATTCACCATTAACTCTTTGAAGTTATAACATAAAAGGCACAGTCATCATTAATAAGACATAGATAATAACAATAAGTCAATAATAGTGATGATTAGTTGATAACATGGTTACTGGAGGCTGGAGAAGCTGCAAACCATAGATGGGCTTGGCTGGAAAAGCTTGAAACGGAGCAAGAAAGTGTGAAATATAGGAACCTTTGTGATGACAGAGAGCTGTTAAAGAGGTGCAAAACAAAATAGCCTTTGTGAGGAATGCTGAGATATCTTCTTACCTCTCTGTGTGATGTGTTTGTGTAAGAAAGAGCATAAATTGCTTTGTTTTGGGAGCATGAAGGAGCTGCTGCTTGCTGGAAATGCAAAACAAGGGTTGTTAGCTTGAAGAAGGTGAGTTGAGGGCAAAATAGGAACTTCATATGTTTAAGTAAGGGCTAAACAAGAACTTCATCAGTTTAAGTGAGGGCAACATAGAAACTTCAATAGACTAACTGAGGGCAAAGTAGAAACATCAGTATTATAAGTGAGGGAAAACAGGGAATTTAACCTAAAAAGATGAAAAACATGGTTTAGGATTTGTGGTTTCACTTGAAACCAGGGGTTGCCCAATCATGTCTTGTGTCATCCGCCCAAGTTATGGCCATGACAGAGCTATAGGCTATTGTAACTGCGATTGGCTGCCACAATGGCAATGCTGAAGCGCTGTTGCATGCTTCGGCTGCTCTGTGATGCATTGTTGCAATAGGGCACGACTAACAACTATGAATTACACACAACATAAATAGTATACTAGTACTTTCTGTATACAAGTTAAATTTTCTTCTGCAATCAATCTCTTTACTAGTTGCATATTTGTAAAGTTGGATATTGTCCTTTTATTTACTAATCTTAACCTGTAAACAAGTCATAAAATAAATATATAGTGCTTATTAAAATTTCTTACCATTAATCATTTAATGACCTATAATCAGTTTTGTTTTATGTCTACTGATTTTTTATGACTTTTTAAAGCATGTTTTATCTTTATAATCAATAAATTACCATATAATTTGTTATCAACATACATTTTTATAAAAATCTTCCAGGCTTTGGGATGAACTGAACTAGAACTTGTCAGTCCTGATCCATTTTTGGCTGAGCTGTGGAAAGCTGATGTGGGTTCACCTGTTTTGACATTCTGCACTGAGACTGAACTATGCTCACAGTTCCCAGCGGAAACCTCATGCTTCTCCGTAGCAGTACATTTCTGCACTCTATACACAGAGGAATCACAAGGCAAAGGGATGCCTTACGAACCCTATGTTCCAACACAGAAAGTCCTGAAATTAAAGACCTACTGGATTACATCGATTCCCTGAAAAACTATGAGAAATCAGGGGTTCCCAGAGGGGCAGGCACTGATTCACATGATGGGTTTGATCTTGGCAGAATGAGACGCCTTTTAGAGCGTTTTGGTAATCCTCAGTCCAAGTTTAAGGTTTGATTTTTCTCTATATTTTTCTTTTTGTTTTTAGTAAAATGTAATGTAGTAAGTAGTAACAACTAATTCATGCATATATGTAAATTGGAAAAGGGGGAAAAAGGAAATATTAATTGAGAAGTCTAAGTTCTTGGCTGGCTTCCAATTTCACAACTTCTGAAGGTGGAAAATTTTCAATCAAAGGCTTGTACCAAATTTTTCCATGACTTGGTTGGAAATTTTATATTCTGATTATGTTGGAATTTTCATGTTTGATAGGTATACTTAAAATATGGGTTTGAAAAATTCATGGATAAGTTTTTCATACATTTTTTTAGTTCAAAGTTTATCCCTTCATTTTCACCTATATTTTTAAGGGGAAACTGACTAGACCTCAAAGAACATCTTGTGGGATTTTATTCCACTCAATTTTATGCAGTTGAAGTAAATAATAGTTGTTTAATTACTGCCTTACTTCAATTTTAGGCTGTTCATATTGCTGGGACAAAGGGAAAGGGATCAACAGCTGCATTTATATCTAATATTCTGAGGGCAGAAGGCTATTCTGTTGGTTGTTATACTAGGTAAAGTTTCTTTATCACTTAAATAGGCTTTAATTCAATAAATATGCAGATGCTTGCAATTTCAACTTTCAGCAATAGCTTTTTACAATTTGTATATCATTGACAACAGGCTTTATTTTTCTCAAGCAGTCCACATATCCAGACTATCAGGGAACGCATTTTACTAGGAAGGTCTGGTGATCCTGTCTCGCCAAAATTGTTGAATAATCTTTTTCATAGTATCAGGCAGGATCTCGACCAAGCAATGAAAGAGGAAAATGGTTGCATAAGCCATTTTGAGGTATTGCATAGTGAATCTCATCAACATTTGAATGCTGTTAAAAAGGGTTTTTGTGTTAACTTGAGTCATTTTGATTAGTTTCTGTATGACCAATTTGGTGTCTGCAACTTGTTATATTCAATTTTTCTGATCACCATTAGTTCCCCTGTTTGTTCTTTTCAGGACTGCTGCATTTATTTCTTGTCATTGGTCAGCATTATTGCAATAAAATATTGCTGCAAGTTAATGTTTCATTATTTGGATTTACAATAAAAAATTGCTGCAAGTTAATGCTTGATTGTTTTGTTTTACAATAAAATACTTCTGCAAGTTAATATTTCATTATTTTGATATTTCCTGCATACATCATAGCATTCTACTAAAATCCAGGTGGATGTTCTGTATTTGCTTATTTGTTTACTCTGTTTTTTGATATGGCTTAAAGGCATCATCTGATCTATGTACCCAACCCTACTTAGTGGGACAAGACTTTGTTGTTGTTGTTATTGTTGTTGTTTTATATGGCTACTTAATATGCCAGAAATTATGTACACCACCAACTTTTTTATTTGATAACTCTAATCACTAATGGAGATGTTTCAGGTTTTCACTACTATGGCATTTATCCTATTTGCTGAAGAGAACATTGACATTGCTGTTGTTGAGGTAAATTATCTATTTCCTTCATCCAGCAACAGCTTCATGCAAACCTGTTATCAAGTGATTCTTCTAATTTTGCTGTTGTTATGTGTCCCTCCAAAAGAATCTTGAATTAATATTGGCTTTTCCTGACCTGATTGGGTGGGATGGGGCTTGATAGTGGTTATTGTTAATATTGGTCTTTTCTTTTTCACAATTTAAACCTAAAATTTTAAGATGGGGAGATGACCAAAATTATAATATTCTACTTTTTATTTAATTCTACAGGCTGGGTTGGGGGGTGCACGGGATGCAACAAATGTTATATCCAGCTCTGGACTTGCTGCATCAGTCATAACCACTGTTGGTGAGGAACACTTAGCAGCTCTTGGGGGTTCTTTGGAAACTATTGCAATGGCGAAGGCAGGAATCATCAAACAAGACCGCCCAGTTAGGTGTTTCTCTCTCTAGATCTTATTAATGTGATATCTGAAATTGACATGATATGATCCTTTTCTTGTAGAGTACATGCTACAATTGCAAAAATTACTGAGTAATTTGACTATTGACAAAGATACAATCCAATTCTTATGTACATGACAAAATACAGTATTGGCTGCATTGATATTATTTTGTCCTTCGGCAATTACTCAATGTTTAATGGAAAGAGGCATATTGTATTTACATTAGCTGGAGAGCTTGTCATCTTCTGTTTTAAGAACTGTCATAATTTGCTTGTATAATTCTCACATTTTATACTTAAAACAGGCCAGGAAGTAGTGGTTGATATAAAATATTATTTCATTTTTGTGTTAATTTATAGTCTATTAATATTTTTTGAGAGAAAGTTATCCTAAAATGTTAGCTAAGCAGCAAAACATGCATGTTGTGGTGCTCTGCCAGCTATAAGAATTCTCTTTTAGGATGGATTGGACCTGTCTTCTATTACTTAGGGTTTTTTGTTATTATATATACATAATTTGATCTTTCGTTCATCGTGCATAGAAACGAATCTTTATTTTGTTCTGGTACGTAAAATCCTTCTTGAAACTTTTATTACTTTAATGGGCTGTATTGTTTTTCTCTTTCATTTTTGCTGACCAAAGAAATGCATTTCAGTTAGTGCTGGGTGGTCCATTTCTTCCTCATATTGAGTGCATTATTCGTGATAAAGCAGTATCCATGGATTCACCTGTAGTGTCAGCATCTGATATTGAGAATCGATGTACTGTAAAAAGTTTCATCATGCTCAATGGCAAGCCTTGCCAAATTTGTGATATAGTGATACAAGTTGTGAAAGACTTAAAACTGGTACGCATTTGTATTCTGTGGCTTTCAATAGTTCAATGTTTATTTTGATAATCGAGTGTATCGGACGTCTATTGGAGTTGGATTTTGAATACCTACTGACACTGATTGCTTAGGATGCATATTATAGACATGGGGTGCAATTTTGGAATTAATTAACATACTTTAGAATTGACACACTTCAGCAGTGTATCGACAACGGTTTAGCATGAAAACTTCTGTTTTTGGATCCGGTTTAGCATAACAGCCTTTTATTGTGAATTAAAGTTGAAATGGATATGATAATAACCTAATAAAAAAAAACTCTTGATTTCGAACTCTATTTGTACATTGTCATGTGTTCCTCTGTGCGAGATCCTGATTGTTTTTGCCATCATTTGTTTTCAATTTTACTTTGTGTGACATTCATCTCATGTCTTATTGCATCAAAATTTCTAAATGTTGAAAATAATTTGAGTGCACCCTGTTTCTCTATCATGATGGTTAGTCCTTTTGACAGGTTTTTCTGTCTAGTTATTCATTGTTGATCTTGTGAAAGTTTTGTGAGCAATTTATGAGTATAGCTATTCATGTAGTCCTGTAAGTTACGTGATGTGAAGCTGCAAATGCTTGGAAGTCACCAACTTCAAAATGCAGCAACTGCTACTTGTGTGGCACTCTGTCTTCGTAATTTAGGTACAACTTTTGTACCATCTGCTTGGCCTTACGCTACATATGTGCCTTTATTTTTTCTTAGTCGTATGGAATATATTCATACTCTAATTCAGAGTTTAGTATGTGGATTACATCTACTAAGGATTTCTGTGATAAATTAAAAAGGCTTTTTGACTTAATACTCAAGTGCACTGTAGTACAATGTATCGATCTTTCATTTTTGTGCAGACATTGCTTCCAGTTGTTCTTTTTCTTTTTCTTTTTTTTAACTTTTATTTTATACTGCTCTAATATAATTGTTTTATAGGTTTTTTTTACCTTAGTCCATTCTTTCTCGCATGACAACCCGAATGAAATTCTTTGATTGTTGCATATTGAAACCCCCCTCACTTGGCAAACCGGGAGGCACTCCCTCTTAAGTTTTTTCACCGTTTTGCTAATTTGATTTCCCCTTCACTTTCTCCTCGTTAATTGGTTGATTAGGATGGAGAATTTCGGATGAATCTATTAGGTCTGGATTAGAGCGTACACACCTTTTTGGAAGGAGTCAATTCCTAACACCTCAAGAAGCTGAAGTATTAGGACTCGCTGGAGCAACAGTACTGCTTGATGGAGGTTGATTTCTCTGGCTTCTCTTTTTAGTAGCATGTGATTAACTGGCGACTTGAATTTGGTTAAAATAAATTGGGATGCATTTGGTCTGGAAAATGTTCTAGAAACCCTATAAAATTTTCTGGGAAAAAAATGACTAATCAAGTTGGATACTTTTCTTGAATTTTCCAGACTGGACACATCCTTAATATTTTATGTGGTCCTGCTAGACTCTTTTGAGAGAAAATGATTATGCTTATATAATGTTTGATGGTACTGTGGGAGGCAATTAGAATTTTTTTTTTCAGATTGGTGACACTAATACGCAAGAACAGCAGTTGTAATTTTTTTATTTTTTGGGATATATGCTGTAGCCCACACAAAAGAATCTGCCAAAGCACTTATGAACACAATAAGGATGGCATTTCCAGAGGCTCCATTGACTTTTATTGTTGCAATGGCAAGCGACAAAGATCATGTTGGTTTTGCTAGACAGATTCTCTCTGGTAAACTATTAATTTTGCGTTATTAATTTTATTGAAATATCATGTTAGTTAAACTAGAATTACATGAAATGGGGACCTTGAGAAAGTGAAAATCATCCTATGAGAAAGTTGTGTTAACTGGACTGAGGCCACAAAATATAAAACAGCTTGTTTAGGCCCATCGAACGTCTAAATTATTGTGCATGCATACAGTGCCATCATTGGAAAAATGCTTTAACCAATAAACTATGCCTTTTTTGGGCATATGTATTGCTGGTTATTGATGCTGTTTCAAATTGACCATCTTGGCTCTCATAATATTCCAAAATAAAAAATGTAGTCTATAAAACTTGGGTGAAATTAGTCTAAATATGGTGGTACTGCATTTGTTCAGGGGTACGTGTGGAGACTGTTATTTTGACTGAAGCTGCTATTGCCGGAGGCGTAACTCGGATTACTCCGGCTTCTTTGCTGAGAGAGTCTTGGATTAAAGCTTCTGAAGAGCTTGGCATTGGGATTGTTCATGATGGAATGGCAGAATACAAAGAAATATTAAAGGATCAGCCAATAAGCTCTGAAACCAATTTGGGTGATGGTAAGACTATATTGGCTACTGAGTCATCTTTAAAGGGTAGTTTGAGAATTGCAAATAAGATTCTCACCAGAAGAGGGGATACAAATGGAGTTATTGTCATCACTGGATCTCTGCATATTGTATCGTCGGTCTTAGCTTCTCTCGCTGGTTAGGAAGCGTTTATGCTGAACCATGTGTAAATGGTCCAGTCATGGTCTTATTTATTTTTGTTATTGGATTGTAAAAATAAGTAATTTATGACTCAATAAATTTCTAATCCAAGGGTCTTTTTCATGCAAGGACCAACATAAAACAACCTTGCTGGTTAATGGCTTTTTATAGGGGACGCAACTTTTAAGGGCTGGTGTGAATGAGATTTTGAAGATGTTTTTTGAGTTTTTTTTTGTTTTTTTTTTTTTGGGGGTTCCCCCGAGATCTTTCGAAAATGTAGAAGTTAATTGCAAATTTTGAGGTAAAATTTGATGTATACTTTTCATTAAATGTTTGGAAAGCACCAACCTTGAGTTTTAAAATGCAAGTCCATGGATACTTAAGGAAAGGCATCCACGAATCGCTGTGATACCGACATCCAATAGGAGAAGTAGCAGGGTAGGGCCCGCTTGGATACCAGCATGTACCGGTTGCAAGGGAGAAGTTTGAACAGTGGATGATTTCGATGAAAGGAGTTGGTGAGCCTTGCTAAAACAACATATGTGACAAGTTTGACATCGATTTATCCACGTAAGGTATCTTACATGAATTCAATGTGAACTGAACTATTTTGGATGATGGATGGCCTAATCAATAATGCCACCGATGAAAAAAAGAATAAGAAATTTCACCTTTATTACTACCTAAAAAGTATCTACAATATTTACATTGTATACAACATGATTATGAGATTGAGGGTCAGCAGAGGACTTGTGTTTGAAAGGGATATGAAAAAACCTGTAAAGGGCATCAGCTCCTAATTTGCCTTGAACTAGCACTTCATTGATAGCTTGAGATTTGACAAAAACAATTGTAAGAGATTAAACTAAGAATAGACTACATTACTCTTGGCATTTTGCTGACATGGACTAAAGTCCTAGTAATATGTGCAACATGAAGTAGTTGATTTAGTGATAGAGATATATTTGGCTTGAATGGTGAAGTGATATTTGAAGAACTAACATGAGAAATAGACAAACCTCGGCCATTGCCAATGTGCAGCTGTTGTAGTCCATTGAACACTAAGCTACGCATTAAATTTCCATATTCAGCGTGAAATGATTGGTAGCGCTTGAATCTGGGTACTAAAAATTATCTAGAATTGTTTATGGCGTACACACCATGTTAGCCATTTGAGCTGTAGCTTTGGAGGGACTAGTTGTGTTGTGATGGGGTGGAGGAAAGTATACATTATGATATGGAGACATTGGAGGAGGTTGAGTAGGTTGATAGTTCTGATCAAACCTGTAATAACAGGTTGCAACTGAATGTCCATCCTTGAGGCAAATTTGACACTGAATTGACCACCTAAGGTTAGAATTAGTGAATCTATCTGCCCTGCCTCTGCTCCTACCACCTCTACCACCATGAGAGTCTTTGTATCCACTGCTGAAGCAACCTCTAGGATTCTTATAAGAATTGATTGGCAAACAATTGGAATTGTGACCGATAGCCTGAGGTTCCAAAGAATTAGTGGATCTATGGCAAAGTGCCATACTTATTGAAGCAAGTTTTTAATAGTTGAGAAAGCAATATCCTTCTCAATCCTGGCTTCTTGGGAAAGAAGTAGAGACTTTATGTCAGGAACCGAGTAAGGATCAATTCTTGAAGTCACCAATGACACAAATGCATCACATGCTAAGGGTAACCCTCCAAGAATTACTTCAATATGCTCTTTGTCCTAATCAATTAGCTAATCAAGATCAAAGCATTCACAATCACCTTAATTCTCAACAAATATTCAATACTAGTATTTGAACCCTAGGTGGTTTCCCTTAGCCTAGATTCGAATTGTTGCACCATTTTGCTCTTGTTTGAGACACATAAAACAATAGAATTGGTTCCCATACCTTCCAACTGTTTGAAACCAAAAAATGAAATAGAGTATTAGCTAAATGAGATTGTTATTCGATAATAATTAGTCGAGTAAGGAAGTTAGTCAATGATGAGATGAGCTAATCTAGTGTTATTTGGGTTTCTGGGTTTTAATTTGGGCCAATGGGGTGGGCTTAATGATGGATAGGCTAGTAGAAGATTAGGTTTTCGGCTTGATTCAAGTTGAATCAGGTAATTGCTAAGGAAAAAATTGGTTTATTCACGAGATTACTGCTCCCCAAAATGTAGGAGCAGTCCTTAGAGGGTTGTTTACAGTTCAACTGGGAAGATAGAATATGCTGGAGCTTGTGGATAATGGCTATTATAAAATTAGATACCATTTAGGGAGCATTGGCCATAATGTGCAAGGGGTATGGATAAGGGATTAGCTGAAAATAATTTGTTTTGCTTAATGCTGATTACCATTGAACAAACATGTATTATGGATAGGAAAACATGGTTAGTGGTAAAATGTTGAATAACTATATTTGGAAATTATAAATAGCCTTGTACAGAAAATAATCAACACATGACTTCATCAATACAACATCAAGTTTATATATTTCATTGCCTTTTTAGCCTTTACTTTTTAATTTTATAGCTTTTATTTACAACTTTTGTTTATTTATTCATGCCTTTACTTTCAACTTTTACATGTCATTCATGATTTACTATAGTTATGTCCCTTTAGTCTTGTTATGCACCATATAGTTGAGTTGTTTAGTTGATCTGTCTACCAAACACTTCCTTTAGTAGTATGAGGACTCATAACTAAGGAATATATTTCTCCATTTGGTGGAATTGCTTGATCTTAGGTATCAACTATGTCTTGTATTAGTCGAGCCATCAACTAAATTCTTGGAACAATTTCCCATCACACCCTTTATTCAACTAAACCTTAAGTAGCCAATTAAGAAAAACATATTTTTGGCATGTTCAGTGGGACCTACAACATGTCAATCGATGAGATTCCCATCACTAAGACTCAATTTTGTCTAGTGTATGTGTTGTTTTTTTGTGGTTTGAAAAGATGCTTTGAAATAGAATTACTCTTTTCTTAGTTGTAGGCATGCTATGAAATAGGAGGCTAGGAGAATGGAATGCTTTTCCATTGTTTTACGGATGGTTAGCATTCATAAGCTTTGCCTATAAATTGAAGTTTCTTTCATTTGTAAAAACACCTTAAACATATAACACATTCTCTCAATTGAGAAGTTTGTTTCTTTTTTTTTTTCATTGGGTTGAGAGTTTTGAGTGTATACACTTGTGAGGTGTATTTGGGTTTGGGATAGCGAGAAGTATATAAACTTCTTTTGTAATCTCCATTGTACTTTTATATCAATTATAGAAGTTTGATGTGTGGATGTAGGCTATAAGCTGAACCACGTTTTGTTCTCTTATATCAACTTTCTTCCACTATTATTATAACAAACTAGTATTAGAGCGCTTATAGCGTTCTGGATAGACCTGGTGAAAAGAAAATATGGCGACAACTAAGTTTGATATTTAGCAATTTGATTGCCACATCAATTTCGGCATGTGGAAGGTCCGTATCATGACAATTTTTACAAACCAAAATATGAAGGTAGCACTTGATGGGAAAGATAAGAAGCCTATTACCATGAGGGACTCTGAGTGGGAAGAAGCTAATCAAAAAGCTCTTTCTACTATTCAATTATCGATCACAGATGACGTATTACAAGAGATCCTATCAGAGAAAACTGCAGCATCATTATGAAACAAGCTAGACTCATTGTATTTGAAGAAGATGGTGGCCAATCGTCTTGGAGTGTTGCAACGCTTATACATGCTCCGCATGGCTAAAGGTACTTCTATTAGGACACATATTTCTAAGTTTATCTCACTCATTATGGATTTGAAGAATATGGATGAGACATTCTCTAGTGAGCAACAAGCAATAATGTTGCTTTGTTCTCTACCTCATTCTTACAAGCACTTTTGAGAAACACTCATATATGGGCATGAACGCCTTGATATTGATGAGCTAAAGTTCGCATTAATAATTTGTGAGAAGATGGAGCACGATAACGGTGGACATAATGACCCTGTAGTTGGCTTGTTTGCTAAAGGAACAAAGGAGGTGGGTTCGAGTAGTCAG
Source organism: Pterocarpus macrocarpus (assembly GCA_031439585.1). Lineage (NCBI taxonomy): Eukaryota > Viridiplantae > Streptophyta > Magnoliopsida > Fabales > Fabaceae > Pterocarpus > Pterocarpus macrocarpus. The sequence goes on from CM062514.1 coordinate 55,019,208, forward strand.
AGCAAATGGAAGTCTAGATCAAAATGTAGACAGCTAAGAGGAAGGTGTCATTATTGCAAGAAAGAAGGGCATTAGAAGATAGAATGCCCAAAGCTTAAAGAAAGGAAAGCAGTTGATACAAGTAATGCAGTAAGTGTTGCTGAAGGTGCCGAAAATGTTCTATTTGTGTGTACAACTTCAGTTGGTGATGCATGGATTATCAATTCTGGTTGCTTGTACCACATGTGTCCGAATCGAGATTGGTTTACAACCTATCAAATAATTGAATGTGGAGTTGTCCTTATGGGGAACAATATGTCCTGTAAGGTTGTTGGCATTGGTATAGTGAAAATCAAGATGCATGATGGAGTCGTGAGAACATTGACTGAGGTTCGGCATATACCCGACCTAAAGAAAAATCTTATTTCTTTAGGCACTCTTGATTCCCAAGGGTGTAAGTATTCCGCTGAGGGTGGAGTTTTGAAGGTTTCCAAAGGTGCTCTTATTGTGATCAAAGGAAAGTTGTTCAATGATCTTTACTTACTTTAAGGTAGCATAGTTGTTGGCGCTGCAGCTGTATCATCCTCCCATAATTCTGAGTTAGATACTACTCATTTGTGGCATATGCGGTTAGGGCAAATGAGCGAAGCTGGACTTGGTGATAGTAAGATAGGAAAACTTGACTTTTGTGAATATTGTGTCTATGGGAAGTAGTCTAGAGTCAAGTTTAGCACTACTATTCACAGGACAAAGGGTACAGTTGATTATATATTCGCTCTAATTTGTGGGGCCTTATGCTTGTTCCGTCAAAAGGTGGTGCCAGATACCTATTGACTTTCATTGATGATTTCTCAAGGAAAGTATGGGTCTATTTTCTGAAGCATAAGAATGACGTTTTCCTTACTTTTAAGAATTGGAAAGTGCTCATTGAGAACCAAATTGGCAAGAAGATCAAGCGTCTTTGAACAAACAATGGTTTGGAGTTTTGTGAAGGTCAATTCAATGAATTTTGCGAAAATGAAGGCATTGTAAGACATCGTACTATGCGAAGGACACCATAACAAAATGGTGTAGCAAAACATATAAATATAACTCTTTTGGAGAGAGCTCACTGCTTGTTATCAAATGCCAACTTGTCAAAAGATTTCTGGACTGAGGTTGTTAATATGGCTTGTTATTTGGTAAATTGGTCTCCTTCTACTACAATTGATTGTAAAACTCCATTTGACGTATGGTCTGGTACTCCAGCTAATTATTCTGATCTAAGAATATTTGGTTGTCCTGCATATGTTCATACTAATGATGGTAAACTTGAGCAAAGGACACAAAAGCATATATTTCTTGGATATGCATCAAGGGTGAAAGGTTACAGGTTTTGGTGTACTGAACTTAGACCACCCAAGTTCATAATCAGTAGAGATGTCAAGTTCAATGAATCAACCATGCTTCATTCAATAAAGGACGTTAAAGATGCAGAAAAGGAGCAGAGTGTTAACAAGTAGGTGGAGTTTGAAGTTGAATATCCACAGGAAGTACATGAAGATACTTTTGAACAGCCCATTCATGAAGAAGAGCAAGAACAAGAGGTTGTTAAAGAGCAGGAGGAGATTCCACTACAACAATATAATCTTGCAAGAGACAGAGTAAGAAGGTAGATAAGGCCGCCTAAGAGATTTGGCCATGCAGACATAGTCTCTTTTGCATTATCTGTTGCAGAGGATATTGAAGCTCAAGACCCTGTAACATACCATGAGGCTATCTCAAGTGATGAGTCTGCAAAGTGAATTGCTGCTATGAGTGAGGAAATGGAGTCTCTTCACATGAACCAAACTTTCGAGTTAGTAAAACCACCGAAAGGACAGAAGATTGTTGGTTGTAAGTGGTCTACAAGAAGAAGGAAAGGTTACGTGGAGTTAAAGCAGCTAGATACAAAGCACGCTTGCTTGCAAAAGGATTCAGCCAAAGGGAAGGAATAGACTTCAATGAAGTCTTTTTCCTTAGTTGTGAAACACAACTCCATTCGGGTGTTGCTAGCTGTAACATCCTCAATTTTGTCTAAGCTAATTAGCTCAGTGATCCTGGCTAATTAGAGAGGTTAATGATTAACTGAGGACTAATCGGCTAATCTCGATGAGCAAGAGCTTAGTAAATTGAGTCAAGTCAATTATTGAATTATAACGCATTAAACATTTTAATTAAAACCTAATTATTTAAATATCATTAATCCGTAACTTAGAAATATAGTTAAGCTAATTCAATCTTATTAATTAATTACAAGATAATTGTTCTACCTTAAGCAATCGAGATAGATTAATTCTTATACCCTAATTACATAATTCATAAGATCAATTCTTTTATAGGAAAAATGTCTTAAAAGTGTAATTAACTGAAATTGGTTAAAGAGCAATTAAACTAATCAAATTAATTAATAATTTGGGTAATTCTAATAGCTTTGAAAATTCAAAATTCCTCCTAATGGTTGCATAGAAATTTCGGCCAAGACAAGGGCAAATCCAACCATCCATTTGCTTTCTAATCATGCACTCTTAGATCAAGGGTCTATGGTAGTAGTATCTCTTTAGTCAAGACAAGAGAAGTACTTTCCTCCATTAGAATTATGCCACATGGAGTGATCTTATTCAATCAAGCCAATTCCAAGAGTAGTGCCTTTCTTTAACCACTTGAGCAAATACAAAATAGTTCACAACATGCACCAAGACTCAAAGAAAACACAAACCCACCATTTTATCTCAAGGTTCCTAGCCTTATTGCTTGAAAAAGAAGCTAAACTCACTTACTTTCCCTTGCTTGTTGGAGAAGCAAAATCCATCAGCCCCTCACCCCCAAATTTGCGCCCCAAATCAGGCCCCTCGCTCCCCATTTGTGACTTTCATCCTCTCACTTCTCTCCAAGCCTCATTCTAACTCTTCTAATCTTCCAATTTCTCTTGTTCTTCTTCCCACTTTCACACCCCATCCAACCCTCTTTCCTTTCACCACCCTCACAAGCCATTCAAGGACCACTCTCTTTGTTCTTGAGGAAGCAAAACAAACACTCACTTAGCCCTGTTATTAAGCTCAAGAAGAAGGACGCCATCTCCAACACTTTTTTTCCCTTCAAGCTTTCAAGACGATCTTTGTGGTAGTGACTCAACCCTCCTCTTTTATGTGTTCTTCAAGCCCTTGAACTCCTAAGCTCTCCATAGCTAGGTGGTTCTAGGACTTGTTCCAAGGCCTCATGGCTATGCTTGTTGATATGATGAGTTTTCATATATTGTGTCATTCTCTTTGGCATGAAATTTTCGGTTGGAATGTCTATTATTTTTGAACCAAATTTTTAGAATTTAAAACATTTAGTTAATATCAAGATCTCAAAGATTAAAAGTGGTTTGGAAGAGAAAAGTGATCACTTGAAGAAAAGACTTAATGTTTTTACAAGAAAACTCATTGAAACCAAAATTGTTGAAGCTGGTAAATTCTAGTAGTCTGTATGGTGTGACTAATAACTCTTTCAATATAACTCCAAATGTAACAAAAATAATTTTAAATGAAAATAGACTTGTAGAGCTTTTTATACATATAAAATGCGTGAAATTTGGCCTTAAAATAAGAGAGATATGAATTTTCAAAGTGTGTTGTCACCATATGTGTTTCTGTTCGAGCAGTATGTAATAAAGTCTTAATAACTCAAGTTATATAGAATATTTTTGAGTGGACCAAGTTTGTTATAAATCTAAGACATAGAGGAACATCCCCATAAAATAGTTTTGGCAGATTCCTTGTGAGGAGCTCATAGTAATGTTTAAAATTCACAATTGCGGAATGAATCTAAGAGACAAAATAGTCAGAATAAAATGTATATATCTCAAGTTATAAAATGAATTTTTGAGTGGGGTTTCTTTCATTTAAAAATAGATTCAAAAAAGTATAATCATACCAAAATTCAATTCAAAAGAATAAAAGGTGAAATTATGGCGAATTTTTGAAGTTATTACCCCACTATAAAAGTAAAAACTGGTTATGGTTAAGTTTAAAGGTTAATGAGAAATAAGCTTAAGGACATTAAGATCCCAAATTAAGATATTGGAAAACCTTCATAATTCAACTTACAAAGTTTCAAAAAGAATAAGAGATGAAATTGGCCCTATACCTAATAAAAGAATTGACACAAGAAGTAAATTTAATTAAAAGCTTGCACAAAGTTAATTAAGTTAAGCTCATAAGACTATGTGTGCTATGTATACCTCCATGTGACAACATGAGAATGATGATTATGATATGATGATAATATGATGCTTAATGACATGTGATATTGGATTATCTGTTTGGCAAAATTTTGGGAAGTTTCGGTTTAACCGTTATGTTGCTGAAATTCCGCAAAAAATTTATGGACTTAGAATTATTTTTGCATCATAAGCCTTAATAAGAAGAGATTGAACTAAGGGTGTGATCCTTCAAAAGGGAAGGTGACCCGTATTAAGCTCCCCTCACCCATGACTCACATGAGGTATGGCATTGACCCAGCTAGTGTGAGTATACGGGATAGGGCTTACATGAGGCACGGCTTGACCCAGCTAGTGTAAGTATCGAAAAGTTATGGTGGCGACGGCCACGGTATGAGATCATTATCACTTATGTTTAGTGGGTGAAAAAGACTTAAGATAAAGTCAAGTTAAGAAAAGAAAGGGACTTCGGTCCGACCCAAGTAAAGAATGAAACTCTCAAGATGTTCATGCATGATACGAATTGTCATATAAGCTCTTATGTATACCATGATGTTGTTATTATAATGAGAATACGTACTTAAAATTGAATCTGCTTCAGATATTTACGTTTTCGAAAACCTAAGAATTGGACCTTATGAATGTTTACTATTTTCATTTATAAAATCGAAGTGGCTGGGACGATGATGATGACACTTTAGTGTCGGGTTTGAGTCCTACTGAGAAATCTTATTTCTCATTCTAGTTATTTTTCCATATTGTCACCAGAATCCGATGGCGCATCCAGTGGAGTAGAGCATGGATCCCCCACATTGTGAGCGGACGTATGATGAGGGATGCTAGACGATGCTGATTTGGACTTGTAGTTGCCGTAGCTCTGCATCTTCATACATTCCTTTTTGTGACGAACTATGTCAATTTAAGTTTGTATTTAGTATCTAGTATTTGGGTCATAGCATGACCATGAGCCTCCCTCGATGTAATGTTTATATATATATATATATATATATATATATATATATATATATATATATATATATTATGAACCTATATGGATATAATGATTAGCTATGTAATACGATGTATTTGTGATCACTAATTATTTATCTTTCTCACATTTTATGATATTGTGTTACGGATTCTCGTGCGACACGCTCTTTCTATATCTATCTTCTTGCTCAAGGTTTTACCTTCCAAAATGCTGCAAAGCGATGATGTATTTCAAAAAAAAAAAAAGTTTACCGTATCTTCTGAGTAACTTAATTTATAAATAAAGTTTAGTTTTCCACGAGCATAAGTAGCAACTAATAAAATGCCGTAATACGACCATAAGTAATAATTAGTAAAATGCCGTAATACGACTTAAAAGTAGTATGGGTTTATTAGGGTGTTACACTAGCCATGGTCACATTGTTTGATTTCGAGCTCGAGCAACTTAATGTAAAGACAGCTTTGTTGCATGGAGAGCTTGAAGAGCAAATCTATATGAAACAACCTGAAGGTTTTGTAGTTCAAGGCAAGGAAGATCATGTTTGTCTTTTGAAGAAGTTGCTATATGATTTGAAGCAATTTCTGCGACAGTGGTATAGAAGATTTAATCCTTTTATGTTGGGTCATGGTTACTCTAGAAGTGATTACGACAGTTGTGTATGCCATAAGAAGTTCTTAGATTGTTCGTTTGTTTATTTGCTACTCTATGTTGATGATATGCTCATTGCTTCTAAGAGTATATATGAGATCAACAAGTTGAAGGCTCAGCTTAGTAATGAATTTGAAATGAAAGATTTGGGAGTTGCTAAGAAAATTCTGGGCATGGAAATTCATAGAGATCGAAGTGCTGGAAAATTGTATTTGTTATAGAAAAATTATATTGAAAAAGTTTTGGAGCGCTTTGGGATGCAGAATGCGAAACCTGTGAATACTCCACTAGCAGCTAATTTCAGACTGTCAGCTGAAATATCACCACAGAATGATGAAGAAAAGGAACATATGATCTACATTCCTTATGCAAATGTAGTTGGGAGCATGATGTATGCTATGGTTTGCACTCAGCCAGATATCTCACAAGCAGTTGGCATTGTCAGCAAATACATGGGAAATCTCGGTAGGATGCACTGGCAGGCTGTGAAATGGATTCTCTGCTATCTACACGGTACTTCTAATGTTGGCCTTATATTTGATAGGAATCATAATACTAGTAATAGTATTGTTGGTTATGTTGATTCCGACTATGCTGGAGATTTGGATAATAGAAGGACTCTGACAGGGTACATCTTTACCCTCTCAGGAAGTGCAATTAGTTGGAAAGCAATATTGCAATCCACTATTGCACTATCTACAACAAAAGTCGAGTACATGGCTATAGCGGAAGCTGTGAAGGAAGCCATCTGGCTTCAGGGCTTAGTAGGTAGTGTAGGGTTGAAATAAGAGATCATAGTTGTATATTATGATAGCCAAAATGCCATATATTTGACTAGAAATCAAATATATCATGAAAGGAGGAAGCACATAGATGTTCAATACCACTTTCTAAGGGAGATTATTTCACAAGGTGATGTTGCTGTGAAAAAGATCGGTACATTTGATAACCCAGCGGATATGCTCATGAAGCCAACTCCAGTTTCTAAGTTTATGCACTGTTTAGATATAATTGGTGTTCATATCTTTTGAAGACAGCTCATGCAGTTTCAGCTTTGAAGGCAGTTCAAGCCAAGGTGGAGAATTGTTATTTTTTTGTGGCTTGAAAAGATGGTTTGAAATAGAATTACTCTCTCCTTAGTTGTAGGCATGCTATGAAATAGGAGACTAGGAGAATGGAATGCTTTTCCATTGTTTTACGGATGGTTAGCATTCGTAAGCTTTGCTTATAAATTAAAGTTTCTTTTATTTGTAAAAATATCTCAAACATATAACACATTCTCTCGTTGTGAAGTTTCTTTCTTTTCTTTTTTTGTTTTCATTGGGTTGAGAATTTTGAGTGTATACACTTATGAGGTGTATTTGGGTTTGGGAGAGTGAGAAGTATATAAACTTCTTTTGTAATCTCCATTGTACTTTTATATCAATTATAGAAGTTTGATGTGTGGACATAGGCTATAAGCTGAACTACATTTTTTTCTCTTATATCAACTTTCTTCTGCTATTATTATAACAGTATGCACTTACGTTATGGAAAACAACTGGGAAATATGAATTCATCCAGCTAGCTAGCTTCCAAGCAAGGTAGCCAAAGTGCTAATCCATTGCCTATAACTTGGTAGCCACTTCAATGGTATTCCAACTGATAATAGTTTCAATTACTCAACCAAGTGCAGCCATACATCACTCGCTCAATTAACAGTAGTGGCAACCACTTCTCAGCCTTCCTCAATCCTTGCAAGTGAACTTGAGCAAGGGTAGGCAATGATTATGATTACTTCATTTAGTCAACAATAGACTAACTTAGACCTAAGTGACCTAATGTACTAAATGTTCAGAGAATTAGCCAAAATAGTAAAGCCAATGGTGCATAATGAAGTACAAATTGCTCATGATCAAGAGCACCTCCATTCTTAGCTATCTAGAGACAATTTAGCATTATCCTTCCATAAAGAACCATAAGGATTGCCTAGCCTAGTCTCTTTTTCGCCTATCGGTGCCAGGTGGCAACTTGTACACCAATCAAATATTCAAGATGGGTAAGTCGCCAACCCAATGGCAAACGAGTACATTGCTTAACCAATTACTATGAAAGGCCATCAACTAAGGAATGCGATTGCATACATCACAAAGTGAACACGGATCAACAGTCCACCTTTGCAAACAAATTAGCGAGTCTTGTTAGCCATTCTGGCCTAGGCTAATTCAAAAGCAGGTAGCCATGGGAAGTGATGCAACTTGCCACCATCAACTAATCGATGGTGCAACCAATAGTACTGTTGCCAATAGTACAACTAGCCAATAGTGCTACAGTACAATCAATAATGCTAGGGCCAACTTGTAGTACAATCAATAATGTTGAACTAATAGTACAACCAGCAACCCAATAACCTACTATTCCTCCACAGCCTATCTACCATCCACCACTATATCCAGCTATTCAAACGCTAAATCATGTGCAACTGGAAGTCTAACCTTTATCATATCAACCACCACACGACAAGTGTGGCCACCCCTAATCCCTTAAGTTAATTAGTCGATGGTAGAAGTTAGGTCTATTGTGCCTCTGTTAATTGACCCAAACAGTATAGCCAAAGCTATTTGCAGATATTTTGGGTTGCAATTGAGGCCACTGGATAAGCTAGTATACAGGAAGCTTTACCCCTAATGGGTAGATAGAGTGATGCCTTTGTCAAAAGGATTCAAGACCCCAGATTTTACCACCTTTTCAGGCGAACATGGTAAGTCTACTATGAAGCATATTAGCCGCTTCATTGCTCAATGTGGAGAGGCAAATCAAAAAGCACACTACAAGCTTCAACTATTTTTGTTACCTCTAATGGAAACAACTTTCACTTTGTATTCCTCGTTGCCTCCGAATTTTGTCTAAAATTGGGCAAATGTGAAAAAGATGTTCCATGATTGATTCTTCAGCCTTATCTAGAGCTATGTAGTCAAGCAATTAACTAGGGAAACATTGTATGATTGACTAATTGAATAAACTAGGTGTAGTTTTATCAATACATAATGATTTTTATGCAAAGGTATCTATTATAATAATGTGGCCATCAATGGTGGATACATGATTTTAGAAACACTATATTTTATTAAAATTGTAGATTGTTGAAGGAAGTTCAAGTGCTCAATATATTTTCTGATTTGAGTATAAATATATATAACTATAAGAAATAACATATGAGAAGGTTAACTTGATGGCAACGAAACTTATGGTTGATGTAAATTCTTTGTACATAGAATGGGCTTTGCACAAGTGTTTTATAAAATAGACATTGGCTTATTTAAGCTAAGCTTTAACCTAGCACATAATCACAATCTATTTTCATCCCTACTTTCACTCTTGTCAAAATCGCGAAGTTAGCATAAACCATATTTTTCCTCTCTAAAACCATTGTTATTTCAATGTGTATATTTCTCTCTTTTCAAGCGTAACAACAAGCATTTCTCCTTGGTGGTTGAATAACATAGACATATTCATAGCTTAGAGAGCGAGAAGGTTCAAAGCTAACAAAGCAACATTCCAACTGTAACATCCCCAATTTTTGTCTAAGCTAATTAGCTCAGTGATCCTGGCTAATTAGAGAGGTTAACGATTAACTGAAGACTAATCGGCTAACCTCAATGAGCAAGAGCTTAGTGAATTGAGTCAAGTCAATAATTGAATCATAATGCACTAAATGGTTTAATTAAAACCTAATTATTCGAACCTCATTAATTCGTAACTTAGAAATGTAATTAAGCTAATCCAATCTTATTAATTAAGTACAAGACAATTGTTTTACTTTACCAATTGAGATAGATTAATTCTAAAACCTAATTACATAATTCATAAGATCAATTCTTTTAAGAGGAAAAACGTCTTAAAGATGTAATTAACCGAAATCGGTTAAAGAGCAATTTAACTAATCAAATTGAATTAACAACTTAGGTAATTCTAATAGCTTTGAAGATTTAAAAAATTTTCTTAATTGATACACCAAATCTTGGCCAAGTGCAAGAGCAAAATCCAACCATTCATTTGTCTTCTCATCATGCACCATTAGATCAAGAGTCTAGGTTAATAGTATCTCTTTAGTCAAGACAAAAGATCCACTCTTCTCCATCAAGATTGTGACACTTGGAGTGATCACAACCATTCAATGCCAATGCTAAGATAGATCATGCTTTTAACCACTAGAAAAGAAACACTACTAGCCTTTACCCAAGTGTCAAGATTCAAAGGAAACACAACCCACTCTTTTACCCCAAAGTTCCTAGCCTTTTTGCTTGAAAAAGAAGTAAGACTCACCTACTCTCTCTTGCTTGTTGGAGAAGCAAAGCAATCAGCCCACTTCTCCCCATTTTTGTGCCTAAACTAGCCCTCCCACTCTCTCATTTGTGATTTTCATCCTCTCACTACAAGCCTAAGCTCCCACTTCTTTCTAAGCCTCATTCTAGCTCTTCTACTCTTCCAATTCCTCTTGTTCTTCCTCCCACTTTCACACCCCATCCAACTCTCTTTCCTTTCACCATTCTACTAGCCCTTCAAGGACCACCCTCTTTGGTTCTTGAGGAAGCAAAACAAACACTCACTTAGCCCCATTATCAAGCTCAAGGAGGAAGAAGGCCATCTCCAACCATTCTCATTCTTCAAACTTGTCAAGAGAAATCCTTGTGGTAGTGACTCTAACCCTCTCTTTTTCATGTATTTTTCAAGCTCTAGAACTCCTAAGCTCTTCATAGTTAGGTGGTTTTAGGATTTGCTCCAAGGTCTCATGACCATTTCTTACTCTATGAGCTTTCTTTGTCTTGTTGAAAAATGTTGCCTTGAAGTGAGAATATATGACATGATGGTTTTATGTATCTTGCTTTATCTTGGTTTAAAATACTGATTTGATAACTAAAATATTGAAGATGATGATGAGATAAAACATAAAAATGGTGATTGGAAGTGATATAATAACATCTCTATAAGTTTGGTATGTAAAAACTCAAAAATGAGTTAAGCTAGATTTCTGGCAGTCGGTAAAGCGTATGATATAACTCACTCCACAAAACTCAAAATGAAACGAAACTAATTTTCTGTCAAAGTAGACTCAAAGAGCTTTTCATGAATATAAAATATGTGAGATTTGGCTTTAAAACGAGAGAGATATGATTTTTCAAAATTTGCTGTTCTTGGATGGGTTTCTGTCCGGGTAGTAGGTAATAAAACATGCATAATTGAAGTTATACATAACATTTTTGAGTAGGACCAAGTTTGTTAGAAAGCTAAGACATAGATGAACACTCTCATAAAACAGTTTTGCCAGATTCCATGTGAGGAACTCGCACTGAAGTGGACAAGCCACTGACACGAGATGAACTTTCAATCCTGAGCAGTCAGAATAAAATGTGCATAACTCAAGCTACAAAATGAATTTTTAAGTGGGGTTTTTTTGTTTAAAAATAGACTCAGAGAAGTATATCCACACAAAAATTCGAAATAAAAGAGTAAAAGATGAAATTATGGTGAATTTTCAAAGTTACTGCCTCCCTGTAAAAGTAAAATTGTTATGGTTAAATTTTAAAGGTTAATGAGAAATAAGCTTTAAGACATTAAGACCCTTACATTAAGTATTGGAAAACCTTCATAATTCAACTTAAAAGTTTCAAAAAAGGATAATGGATGAAATGGGCCTATGCCTAATAAAAGAATTTATGCAAGAAGCAAATCAATTAAAAGCTTGTACCCAAGTTTACTAAGCTAAGCTCATAAGACTTTGTGTGAGATGTATGCCTCTATGTGTCAATATGATGACAATGACATGATGATGATGATATGATATGATGATGATGGTATGATAATGGTGATGATGATATGATATGATGATTATGATAGTGATATGATGATTATGATAGTGTTATGATGATGATAAGGATGATAATGATATGATAACGATATTAAAATGAATCATGATGATATGAATATGATAAGTTGATGATATGATGCTTAATGATATACATGAAAGAATTAATAAATATGAACACCTTGGGGACGGCGATACGTAACGCCCAGAGGTGATTGATAAAGGAACCACATTTGGGGATGGCGATACGTAACGCCTAAATGTGGAAAAGAATCAGAATAATTTTGCATCATAAGCTTTAATAAGAAGAGAAAGTAAACTAAGGGTGTGATCCTTCAAAAGGGAAGGTGACCCAAAGTAAGCTCCCCTCACCCACGACTCACATGAGGCATGGCATGACCCAGCTAGTGTGAGTATAGGGGCTAGGTCTTACATGAGGCATGGCATGACTCAGCTAGTGTAAGTACCGAAATTCTATAGTGGCGACGGCCACGGTATGAGCTCATTACCACTTATGTTTAGTGGGTGAAAAGATAAAGTCAAGTTAAGACAAGAAAAAGGGACTTCAGTCCAAACCCTAGAAAGGGAAGAAGTTAAGAAAAAACTTATAGCACAATCATGCATTTTTATATGATTATACTTATGCCCATGTGTGTTATGATTAAAATGATTAGAGAGTATGTTAAAATTGAATCCACTTCGGATATTCATGTTTCCGAAAACCTAAGAACGGAACCTTATGAATGTTCACTATTTTCATTAATAAAACCGAAGTGGCTGGGACGATGACGATGACACTTTCGTGTCGGGTTCGAGTCCTACTGAGAAATTCCATTTCTCACCCTAGTTGTTCTTCCGTATCGTCACTAGATCTCGACGGCGCATCCGGTGGAGTGGAGCGTGGATCCCCAACACTGTGAGCGGACGTGTGACGTGGGATGCAAGATGAAGCTGTTTTGGGACTTGTAGCGACCATCGCTCTGCATCTTCGCATATTTCTTTTGAGTTAGGCTTCGCCACTTAAATTTGTACTTAGTATCTAGTATTTGGATCATGGCTCAACCATGAGCCTCCCTTGTTGTAATGCTGAAATGTATGTATATATATTATGAACCCATATGAATGTAATGGTTAGTTATTTAATGCAATATATTTATGAGTTATTATTTGTTTACCTTATCCTTGTTTTATGATATTAGAGTACGTATTTTATGTGACACGCTCTTTCTCTAGCTATCTTCTCGCTCAAGGCTTTACTTTTCAAAACGCTGCTAAGCGACGACGTATTTCAAAGAAAAATCTTATCGTATTTTTCGCGTAACTTAATTTCAAGTGAAGTTTAATTTTTCACGAGTATAAGTAACAACTAATAAAATGCTGTAATACGACTTAAGCGTAGTATGAGTTTATTAGGGTGTTACACCAACCATTGAGCTAGCAAAATGAATTATAATACTCCCTCTAATCTTAAATAAGTGTTCATTTTTAAACACACAAGTAAATTAAGGAAGATATTAACACTACAACATTTTTCAGTTTTAGCAACACCTTTCTAAACAACATTTAGAAAACGTTGCCTATTAGGTTTTAGGCAACACTTTATAATTGTTCTCTTTAATCATAATCTTAGGCAACATTTTTTTAAACAAGGATTAAGAAACGTTGCCTAATAAGTTTTAGTCAACACTTTATTAACGTTCTCTTTGATTATTTGTTTAGGCAACATTTTTTTAGACAAGGCCTAAAAAATGTTGCCAATTAGACATTAAACAACACTTTATAATCATCCTATTTAATTATGAATTATTAAGCAATACGTCTTAAACAATGTTTGTAAAATGTTGTCTTAAACTTTAAAGGACACACTTTTTACCAAAGTTAGTTGTTAATATGTTATGATATGTGATATTTAAGATATTGTGATACATATCCCAAATTTATAATTTCGATACTATCTTAGCTTATATCATAGTATGAGTAAATATCTTAGTCATATCTTTAGTATTCCAATGATATCTATGATATTGATACAGTTATCCCGTATCTCTGATAATTTTAAATAATAACCAATCTAGCATATTTTAGTAAGATAATATTTTTAGAATTTAAAAAATTTAAAAATTCAAATAGAATATCTTGTTTAGATAAAATAATTTGAAATATCATATTAGATTTTTAAAAATTAAATATTAAATTTATATTAAAAAATATAATATCAAATAAAAAATAAAAGATAAAAGTCATATATAGAATTATTAAAAGTTAATAAAGACTAAAGAGTCTTATTATCACAAATCATAACTCAATTTGTAATTTTTTTATGCCTTTAGTTAATATATATATATATATATATATATATATATATATATATATATATATATATATATATATATATATATATATATATATATATATATATGTGTGTGTGTGTGTGTGTGTGAAAATTTTGAAAATTGATACGCGATATGATACACGATATAACAACTATTCTTTTTACACATTGCCTAAAATTTGCTTATAATTTTTGTTCAATTATAAAAAATTTCATTATATAGTACCAAAAATTGATAAAATATAAGATTTCCCACATTATTCAAATAAAATAAAAATTTTGAATATATTTATAATACAAGATTTCCAGCATTATTAAAAAAATTTGAACTTTCCTATATATATACATATATTTCATTTTTGTGAGTAATTCTCTCCTATTTAGCTGGCTCAAAACGTTTACTAAAATTTCTCCTTTTCCCATTTACTAAAGCGCGCCCTAATTTCAGTATTTTCCCACCGCCAAAGCGTTTCCTCTTCCACACTATTTGCACGCTCTGTTCTCTTCTTCTCCATTTGCACGCTCTGCTGTCACAAAACTGGTCCTGAAGATCAAGGTTAGTTTTTTCCCCCTCTATTTCCATAATGAATAACAGTATTGAACAACACAAAGCATATCCAAGCCACTTCTCAAGGATGTTGATTTTGCTATAATTTTTTTGGTTTAGGTTTGTATTTAGTTTTTTTGATTTGGCTCAGACACATTCACAATTTTTTGGTTTGGCTCATACTGATGCTCACAGCAACTTAATGTGTTTTACGATAGTGAATGTGTGTGTTGTCTTGTTGAGGGAATGCAACAAGAAATGTTCTTTTTGCTACTCTTCTCTATTCAAGAAACCAATCTCATCTCATCTTTATCGGGCTTTGCTTTTTTTTTTTTTTTGGTCCTTATACAAGTTTTTTTTTCTATGTTTTATCCTCTTAGAGGATACTCTCGTGATCATTTATTTAGCTTTATGTTGTTCCCTGTTGAATCAATATCTACAGATTTGATACTAAGTTCATGTTCCCTGTTTAGACAAACTTTATATGGGTTAATTGTGCTTTTCTCAAAATAAAAGGATTCATATCAAGGGTAAGCAAGAAAAGCAAATACTTTTTGTTGGTACGCTGCCTATTCTATACTCCTAGATATGTTGCCCATAGATGAACGTGCACAATGTCACAATGAGAATTATTTGTCTTGTTGGTCTAGAAATTTAAATACTTAGGTGTTCAGCTTTCTTGGTTAGTCTAGATTATATATAATGGGTGCCTCGTTTCTTTGGAAATAAACATGCCATGTAAATTTGTGTTTATTATATTGTCAACTCAATTTATCAAAATGCTTCTAGAAGCCTTGCTTTTTTGAAACATGGATTGTGTAAAGCAAATAGAGTATTAGACTGAGGTTTTAAACATGGAACATGGTTCTTTAAGTAAATTTTGCCTTTGTGCCCTCTCCTCTTTGTGTCTTTGGTCAAATGTGACTTGTGACTTCACTGCTCCATTGAAAGTGTTTTTTTCTTCAAAAAAAAAAAAAAAAATTCTTAAGTCAGAGTACAATATCATAATGATAAAGATTGAAAATTCCTTGTGGTGTTCGCTGGTTATTAACATGAGCATTAGCTCAAACAAAATAGAAAATCTACACATATACATGTCCAGGCTTATGTATTGGCTTATCATTTTTATTTTCCTCTTGATAAGAGGGACTGCTAATGTATTTTGCTATTGCTTAATTTTAGCTATCTATGATATTCATTTCCAAAAAGAATGACTAGTAAGAAGCATCTTTGAAAGCACCATAGCTGATTACTCAGTAAGGCACCATAGCTGATTACACAGTAGACCAAATTATTAACTCTGAATTTTTCATATATTTGATGTTTCTGGTCAGTTATCTTAGGTCTTCATTAGCTTTAATTGATGAGTGAATGAGACTTAAGAAAGCTCCAATTTATTCTTGAGTTCATGCGAGCTACATGTTATTTATGGTTCATATTTACATTTATATATTATTTGATCATTTGTTTTTATAAACAAATACAAAGATAGGTTGGCCAGTCTTGTGGTCCTCTCTACCTTTACCTGTGAATCTTTGATGGGTTGCTTAGGTGTCTATGGTTCTCAATTTTTTAAATAATAGTTGTCTAGGAAAATAATCTTAAGAGACAAATCATAGTACACCAGTGGATTGATTGTCCAGGAAAAGAAAAATCTTTGTCAATCTTAAGAGACAAATTATACTCGATGTTCATCTTTATTGCAAATATAAAGTATAAACAAACGTATAGATTTGAATTTACTAGGAAAATTAACTACATCTACATGTTCCTTTTACTTACAAGCTCCTAGTTAATGTTCACATCCTCTAATCATTCAGCACTTGGGGGCTATAAAAGAACCAACAATATGAAAAAGTAACTAATAATGACTATAAAATTTATTCAGTAGATTTACTAATAATGACTATACATTTTCTGTTCGTGTTATTCAATGGAACTGAATTGAATAGGTAAATTAACTCCATCCATTTAAATAATTAACAATTTGATTGATGAAGCTACATCAACAACTAATTAATTATACTCCCCAATTAATACTATAACTCTTTCCATATCTCATTGTATATTGCATGATGATTATAACATTGCTATTCTTTGCAGGTTCTTCACTGGGAAAGCCACAATTCTTGTTGTTAGTCTAATTTGGTTGATACTTTTAAAATGCATATCTAGTTGAATTTTTAGTGTCTTAACTAAAATTTAACAAACTTATGATCTTGTAGATTCTTTTTTAGACAAGATGACTAAGGGAGAAACTAACAAGAACAAACCGTCAACTTTCAACGAGAAATGTGAAAGTCCCAATCAACAAGCCAATTTTGATCTTGATTTTAATGCAAGATCCAGTGTTGAATTGGCTAAGATCTTCAAAATCAAACTAGAAAAAGTTCAAAAGCTTGGAAAAGGTAAAGTGGGTGATAGGCAGCTCTTGCAAGTTGGAGGATCTAGTCAAACGGTGGAGAAGCAGCCCGTGCGTACGAATGTACCACAAACACAAGGAACAAACATGGAAAAAAGGCAGCCCAAGAGCATGAAGATGAGGCAGCCATTGCCAACCAACTTCACCCAGAAACAAGTCCCTGAACGGGAGATTCAGAGTGGGAAAGAACTCTCCAATGGTAAAAAGAGGCAATCAATGACTACAAATGCTTGTCCAACTATGTCTAATCAAAATGAGCACGGTTCTAAGGTTAAGAAGACACCTACAGTTTGTCCGGCCATGTCTCTTGATGCTTTCCTTGGAAAAATGGTGTTTACGTAGAAGGAAATCAGCTGGTATAAGATAAAGAACAAGGAGCTGAAGATGAAAGGGTGCTTGAAGAAGTTGAAGAAGTAGATCAAAATGAGCTGTTAGATGATAACTTCACTGACCAGTATGTTGAGAATGAAGAAGCTGAGGAAATGAACAATAGTGCGAAAGGTATAATGTACATCATTTTTTTCAACTATTATTTCTTCAATTACATGTTTCTATATTATTTTGTATTGTAAAATCCTATGTCTCAACTTATGCAAAATTAGGGATTGAGAAGAAAAGAACTCGAGAAAAGACTCAATGCGAATCAATCCATGCTAGATTAGAGGAAGAGCGAGAGGAAATCATATTTGAGGAGGGAGCAGCAGTTGGGCCAACTGACAAAAGTGTGTCTAACTTAAGCTTATTCTTGGGGAAAATGGCTAGAAATACAAAATTGTGTCCACTGAACTACACTAACTTTAAGGCCATTCCAGACTGCTACATAAAAAATATTTTGAAATATGTCCGGGTATGTGTGGGATTTCTTTCAATCATTTTACATGCAATAATAATATATTCTTATAACTAACATCATTGTGATATTTTTCATAGTCAAAATTCATTATTCCCAAGGAAGGAGAAGATTGGGTACTTTTAGGAATAAGAGAAGCATGGAGGAGGCATAAAACTAATATTAAGAAGAAACATTTTACTCCTTGTGACAACACTGAAGATATGTTAAAGAATTGCCCTGAAGATATACCAATTGGTGTTTTCAAACAGTTGATTGCTTATTGGAGTCTTCCTACAGTTCAAGTGAGATCAAAATTATTAGTTCATTTTTAAATTTAATGTTACTTATGAGCTATATCTTTTATAACATTGTACTTCATTTTTTGATGAAATATAGAGAATCAGCAAGATGAATGCTGAAAATAGGAAGCGTCAAAGATGGAACCATCGAATGGGACCTGTGAATTTTGCTAGAGTTCGAAAGTTTGGTATTAATTAAGCTTAAAAATTTGCCAGTTTTACTCATTGTCAAATATTTTACTTACATGTGTCAAATTTGTTGAAGTGTTTGGCAAATGAGACTAATGAGGATGTCACCCACGTGGATTTATTCGTTGCAATGCGCATGGGAGCTAAAGGAAAGGAATTGGATCTTGAAACTAAGAGTGCAATTGTAAGCTGTATAATGTGAAGTTTTTGCAAATCTATTATTGAAGTGTTACACTATAATTTGATAAGTGCTATATCTTTTTGTAGGATGATGTTCAAGAACGAATTGAAAACTCTGGAGAGAATCCTAGTGAAGCCTTTCAAGCTGTGTTTGGCAAGGAAAAGCCAGGTAGAGTTCGTGGATATGGGAGAGGTGTCACCAAAACTAGTTCAAAAATGAATGGTGAGATAAATGCTTTAAAGCACAAGCATGCTGAAGAACTATCAACCTTGAAAGCTGAGATGGAGCAACAAATGGATAATAAGATGGAGGACATGAAGAAACACGTGTCCGGATTAGAAAATGCAGTGAAGGTTTTGCTAGAAAGAGCCAGCCCTGGTATGAACTTGGATGACTTGGTAGCCTTAATGCGCTCGCCAGTTGATGCAAATAGTGCACCAAATGGGGATAAAAATGGTCTTCCACACTCCTCTACATCAACACATAATCCAAACCAAGAGTAGGTAATAACACACTCCAATTTTTTCCTAGCCTAGTTCAAATAAACTCTTGTTATCGATAATAGCTTGATAATTAGTTGCTCTTGCTGATCTCGATATAAAATTTAGCTATTTATATTTGATCTGTCAGCATTGTGGGACTATTGTTGTGCCTCTATTTATTTGATATCTATCCATTTGATGAGAGCAATTGGAATATTTAATTTTGTTGTTCAGTGTTGTTAAATGGCGGCCATGGCGGCGCTATCCCGCCATGGTGTGGCGGATTTTGGCCTGAGCGCCATGGTGAAGCGTTTTGCTGGCGGTTTTGCGTGGCGGCCCATGGCGGCCGATATGCTCATGGTGCCATGGCGTTTCATGGCGGCCATGGCGGAAATATCGGCTGCATCTTTTTTTTTTTTTTTTTTTTTTAAAGCTTAAAGGTCAGAATGGGAATTTTGGGTTGAAAATAACCCTATTGCCTCAGACCCTCCTTTCACTTTGCTCTCTCATCTTACGTTCTTTAGTCTGCTTCCTTCATCTCGTCCACTGCTTCCTCTATTCCGACAAAGACCTCCTTCCAGCGACCATACCACCAGCTGCGGCGGCCTCCTTCCGGCGACGACACCACCACCTGTGGCGGCCTCATTCCGGCGACAACACCACCACCTGCAGCGGCCAAGGTTACTGTTTCTGCTTCTTCTGTTCTTCTTCATCTGTTCTTCTTCTTCCTCTTGCTTCTTCTATTTTTTCTTCTTTTTACTTGTTCTGATCTCTTAACAGCTCCCCTAACATTTTGGTTATGCTTCAACTTTTTCTTCCCCATTTTTTCTATTCAGCCCGCTCTATCTCTCTCAGTTTTTTTTTTGTTCTTTATTCTGTTTCAGCTCTTTTCTACTCTGTTTTAAGCTCTTTAATCCAAACCTGTTACTCTTTTTTTTTTTAACTCTGTTTTAGCTCTTTCTACTCTGTTTCAGTTCTTTTTCTACTCTGTTTTAAGCTACCATGTCAACCCAACCTTCACAAAGCTCAAGGACTAGTAGTAGATCAGACCCAGGTTGGAAGTATGTCCACCCTGTTGCAGAAAATAACACAAATGATACACGTGTAATTTCATGATAAAGTTATGAAAGGAGGGATTACAAGAGCCAAAGAACACTTGAGGGGACAATCTGGTAATGTTTCCAAGTGTCTCAAGTGTCCAAAAGAAGTTAGAGACGAGTTGTTGGCGTTACATAAACAGAAAAAGAAGCAAAGCAGTGACAGTAATGAAGTTCAAAATGTAAGGGATTTTGATCTTGAGAATTTGGGTTTTGGATTATCTGAAGATGATGCTGAAAGGATTGATGAAATCCCTAACCCTAAGCCTAAAGAGAGAAAGGGTGCTTTGAAAGGCCCAATGGATTTATTTGTTAGAAAACCCGAAACTGCGATTGCTAGGAAGAATAAGGAGAGATTGAGGCAACAAAATATTAGAGAAGCATGTGATAAGAGAGCAGTTGCTAGTGTTCATCAATACATTGCTCGGTGGTGGTATCAAGCTGGAATTCCATTCAATTGTATCAAATTGAAGAGTTTTGATGATATGTTGACAGCCATTGGAAGCTTTGGTCCCAATTTGCCTGCTCCGTCTTATCATGACATAAGGGTTCCACTTCTCAACAAGGAGTTGGAGTATACTGAAAATATGATGAAGGATCATAAGGAGCAATGGAGCAAACATGGTTGCTCCATCATGTCAGATGCTTGGACTGATAGGAAGCAGAGGTGTATTATTAATTTCTTGGTAAACTCTCCTAATGGGACAATGTTTGTGAAGTCTGTAGATGGATCTAACTTTGTGAAGACTGGTGAGAAGTTATTTGAGCTTCTTGATTCTTTTGTGGAGGAGATTGGAGAGGAGAAAGTTGTTCAGGTTGTAACTGACAATGGGAGCAACTATGTTTTGGCGGGTAAGATGTTGGAAGATAAAAGGCCGCATCTCTATTGGACTTCTTATGCAGCCCATTGCTTGGATTTGATGCTAGAAGATATTGGAAAGCTTCCATTGATAAAGAAAACAATCAAAAGAGCAATTTCTCTTGTTGGCTTCATTTATAGCCACTCTAGTACCTTGAGTTTGTTGAGACACTTCACAAACAAGAGGGAATTGGTGAGGCATGCGGTCACAAGATTTGCCACTTCCTTTCTATCATTGGAAAGGCTTCATCAAGAGAAATCAAATCTTAGAAAAATGTTTACCTCTGATGAGTGGATGAGAAACAAGTTGTCTAAAGAGGCAAAGGGAAAAGAAGCAACAAAGACTACAATTATGCCTTCCTTTTGGAATCATGTGAGATATACCCTTAAAGTTATGGCTCCTCTTGTTCGAGTGCTTCGACTTGTTGATGGTGAGAGGAAACCAGCTATGGGTTATATCTATGAGGCAATGGACAAGGCAGAAGCCATTATGAAGTCATTCAAGAATGATGAAAGCAAATACAAAGATGTGTTTGCAATAATTGATAATAGATGGAATTGTCAGCTCCATCGACCATTACATGCAGCTGGTCATTTTTGAACCCAGTACTATTATGGCAACCCTGCATTGGAGTTTGATTTGGAAGTTACAAACGGATTGTATGAATGTATTAAGAGGTTGGTGCCTAGTCGGGAGGTGCAACAAAAAATATTGCTTGAGCTGCCAATTTATAAGAGTGCTAATGGTCTTTTTGGAACTGACTTTGCAAAATCACAAATAAAAACTCTTGCACCTAGTGAGGAGAATACAACTTTTAGTTTTCAAATTTCTTTTGATTTTAAGCTTTGAGTGATTTGCTTATATAGCTTTCTTTGGATTTGTAGCTCAATGGTGGAGAATGTATGGGCATTCAGCTCCAAACTTGCAACAGCTTGGCTATCAAGATTTTGAGCTTGACATGTAGTGCTTGGGATGTGAACGTAATCGAGTGTTTTTGAACATGTAATTAACACTTCTTTATTAGTTAGGTACTTTGTTAATACTTATAATAGTAGTCATTAACACTTAGATTATATTGATATTGCAGATCCATTCTAAGAGGAGAAATAGGCTTGAGCATAAAAGGTTGCACAATTTGGTTTATGTAAAGTATAACCAAGCGCTCAAGCGGAGATACAATCTTAGAGATGAGATTGACCCTATCTCACTCAATGATATTGATGAGTCTAATGAGTGGTTGGTTGGAGAGCTAGATGAAGGTGATGATGATGCTGGAGATGAGTTGGTTTTTGGGGGTGATGACACTTTGAATTGGGAAACTGTGTATGTGGCATCTGGGATTGGGGACCCTAGAACATATACTAGGAGGCAAAGTAGAAAAAGAAAGGAGCCTTCAAGTGGTGCAACAGCTAGTAGAGCTTCCAAGAAAGGAAAACAAGTAGTGGTGGCTGATGAAGAACCAGAATTTGAAGAACAAGAGGATTCTTCAGAAGAGGAGGAAGAAATTCAATTTGATGACTCAGAATCAGAAGGAGAAGAAGTGGAGGGATATGCCTCACCAGAAAATAATGACAATGATGATTATATTGGAGATGATGATGAGGACTAGTGCCTAGCTTAGCTGATTTTAGTTTCCCTTGGTCTTCATGTTATGACTTTGAAGCTTTGATTATGCTATATTTTTATGTTTGTATCTTACTATGAATATGTTATGTTATGTTGTGACTTTGGCTTTGATTTTGTGATGCATTTGCTGAATTTATTAATCAAAATATGTAATATGTTTCTAATTTTATTGTTCTTGATCTTGTCATCTTGATATATGTTGTTAGTTTTGATTAGTTATTATGTTTAGCAGGTTTTTGGATATATATATATATATATATATATATATATATATATATATATATATATATATATATTTGTATATTTTCAGTCCGCCATGGCTTCCGCCATAACCCGCCATGCTATCCGCCATAACTTTATGGCGGATTTTTGGCTTACCGCCATGAGCCGCCATCCGATATTGACAACTATGTTGTTGATTTCCAGCTCCTGGGCTAGACTATATGCATTATAAATTAATTTGCCTTTTTTTTTAGTCAAGCAATTCTATATAATTCTTTTTTTTTCAACTGAACTTTATCTTGATGCACTGATGATTTGATTTGTTCAGATATTGGCATGAATCTCATCTTTGTTGCTCTAAAACATATTAACTCCTAAGTCTCTAGTAGTATGAATAATATCAGTGGGGAATAAGAGTTAAGCTTGGAGAAAATGGTTCCTATTAATAGAATGAGAAAAATGCTAGCAAAGAAACACTCATGAATATGTTTTGCTGCTATTTACAATTTGTAATTATTAGAACATATATAAAGGTACTGGGTTTTGCTACTTTTAGCTTAATATATTTGTACTTTCTTGGCGATAATTACTTAATTGAGGTTAACATATGCATTAAACTTTAAAGCTTTGTTGAGGACTCACTTGTTAGTTGATCTCATCTTTTTATTTTGAACTGTTGGTGTTGCTTAATTTGGTCATGTAGCCTTTAGCTAATACATAATTGTATTTTTTGTGTTTTAAACAGGAATCTTGCTGGTATGCTTCCAGGATGAACCAGCTGAGTATCATCTTTAGGAGAATGAAATTCAAAAGTCTAGTTTCTTTATTAGCTCAAAAGTTCAACAAGTCTAGTTTTTGATTTGTTCAAAGTACTATGAAATCATTTTGATTAGCTTTAATTTTTCACTTTTTAGTATTTTTATTGTGTTTTTCATTAAGATTACCTTGAATTGTTAATGGCTTTTAAATTTTTTTTTTTTCATTATGGTGTAAACAGTAAACATCTTTTAATATAATTTATCATCTTTTCTTTATTTTAATTAATTTGTTCACAAAAATTAAATGTCTCATCTCTTTATATATATATATATATATACACATTGATTTCATAAAGTTAATAGACAATGCATTATAAAGGTAAAAAAATCTAAAATAAATTAAATAGACATTATTGTTAAAAAAGAATGAAACCATATGACATCAAAAAAATGAATCTTAAAAGCAATGATTAATATGGTTGATAAAATGTTGCCTAAAAATGTTGTCCACCTAATAAACGTTGCTTGAAGTTGTATAGGCAACACTTTCCAACAATATAGTAAGTTTAGACATAAAGCTTAAAAAAATGTTGTCTATTTATATGCAACATGTACAAAGCGTTATCTAAAGTTTGGCATATAGGCAACGTTTTTCAAACATTGCCTATGTTGAAAGTAAAAACAATATTGATTATATGTTGTCTATTTTCGTGCAACATGCAAAAAGTGTTGCCTTTACATAAAATTAAACACAACGTTTGTCAAATGTTGCCTTAAATTATATTTTTATGCAATGGGTGAAAACCATTACCAGCAACAACCAAGAGCAACTATTTAAAAACGTTGCCAAAAGATAAACATAGGCAACGTTTTGACAATGTGTTGCCATGCGTAAAAACGTTGCCTATTACAATAGGTAACGGGGGAATAGGCAACGACATGGCAACAATTGAAAAATGTTGCCTTAGACTTTAGGCAATAATTTTCAATCAATGACAACATTTTTCAGCCTTTGCCAGAAAGTAAATTTGTTGTAGTGTAAATGCGTCTTAATGTTAGAATAATTTAAGTATATTTTAGAAAATTACCCCGTCTCTTAATTCTACTTATTCTCTCTTTTACTTAATATAAGGGTAGAATGGAAAAAAAATTAATACTCTTTATATTTCCTAAAAAACGGATAATTGTGAAAAGAAAAAAAATTTAAGTTTTGAAGAAGAACACTGATTTGGGAACGAAGAAAGTATCTCATAAGATTAATTTGGCAATAAAACCACACCCTGGGATGTTCAATTGGTCAATCATACCAACATATCATTATGCCATTCCGTATAAGGTCATGCTAAAAAGTTGTAATGCCCGATAAACTGGTAATACTATATGTATTTATATTTTCAACGTTTTCTAGAAAAAATGAAATAAAATTAGGGAAAACAAGGGAGGATGGGGTACACCTCAGGCATTGATTTGCCCATGTTCAAAGTATATATTGTCACTAGAGAAAAGAAACGTATAAGAAAGGGTATCGAGGAAACAAACGAAAACGGATGGGTACAGTGAAAGTCCCGTTTGTTTGAAACATTCGCATTGCTAAATGTGGGGCTAATTCAAACGCGCAAAACAGCTATATCATATACTAGTCACTATCATGAAAAGAGACCTTATTCAAATTTTTGGCTTTTTAAGATGGCCCAGCAATGTCATGCCAACAATATAGTATTCAAATTTAATATGCTGGAAGGTACACCGTATTTTACACCTAAGAAGGCCAGATTTTATGCCATCTCAGCCGGGTGTTTTCAATATAAGAAACATATGCTACACAATTTGGAAAGAGAGGTCCACCCCCACCTTGTACCATTTTTCTTAACTCCAAACATGAAATGGTGGGCATCTTTTTTCCTATATCAATAAAGTGAGGAAAGATCTACTGAATATAAAGACAAATGGAAATGCATCATTTTCTCCGGGCTCTAGGGTGTTCCCCTGTACCCCACTTGATTGTGAATTATGTCTGACTGCAGCTATTGGTAGTTTCATTATTGCTGACGAGCCATAAACTACCATGGCCAGCGTTCAGTATTGATGTTTCTATAAAAATGACGACAAAATTGTTTGCTTTACGTACAGTCTCTTTTAATAAGGACCAAAGAGGATCCTCTATTCTTCGGTGCTTTGCCTCCAATAACAAAACTAAAATGCATGTTACTGCATATGATACATAATAACATATGGTCTCTGATTTAATTACCAATCTATATGCTGAATTACTTTTCACAAGAACACACATGCATACGCACTAGTAAAACATGCATTTATTGTGTTAATTGCTGGAAATGAATCTGCAAAACCCGAAAATAGTACTTTAAGGTGTGCATTTACACTTCCTTTCAAGTTTAATTCGTTCCTATGATTACCTTAACTTGGTTCATTTTTCACCAACGCAACAATGTCGAACGACAATAAAGCTGTTTTACCTTTATAAAATAATAATGTTATGAATTTTTTTCCTGCACGCATAAAAGAAAATAAAAATGAATTTTCAAGTTGTTTTAAAGTTGGCTGCTTATAAAGAGATGTATCCCTTCATATATACTCCTTCAATTCTTAAAAAAGTTTTCATTTCCAAAACTTAGCTTTTTCACAATTATTTGTCATTTTAAGAAATCTAGAGAGTAATAATTATTTTTTCCCATTCTACTCTACTTAAATGAATAACTAAAAAGAGAATTAAGTAAGAGAGATAATAAATAAGATTAATAAATAAAAATAATTTTTTTAAATATATTTAAATGACTCTCATATTGAGTTTTATTTAATATATTTCTTAACTTATGTGTGCATTTAAAAATGGACACCTATTTGAGAATAGAGGAGTAATTGTCAATAACAGTTAACTATAAACAAGTGCACTTGTTAGATAAATCTATCAAATAACAAAAATAAATAATTCATAACTAACTGTCACATGACATTTGGCATAGTTTCACTTTATCAAAATTTATGGTGGGAGGCTTTTATAATAAACTTACTAATGCTTGAGGAATGTTAGGACGTCTTTGGTTTTAGAAAATATTTTTTGTTTTTATTTTTTAAATTAATTATAAAAAATCTATTTTATTTTATTTTATTTTTTATTTTAAGGATTTTATATCAGAAGAAAGTAATAAAGACAATAAAAATATTTTTTCATTTTTTCTTAAAAAAATCTTAAAAATAAGAAATAAAATAAAAACAACGTGGCATTTTTGTAGTTCATTTTAAATAAAGGAAATGAAAATAAAAAATCCGTCCTAAAACGAAAGAGGTCCTTAAATTTCTTCTTTACTTACTTTTTGTGGAAATCCTCTCACATTAAACACATAATATGAAAATTTAAACATGTAAAAATAAAAAAGTAATGGCCTAAATATGCTTTCTCTCCTTAAAAGTATAACACATTTTCATTTTAACCCATCAAAATAATTTTGTTTCGTTTAAGCTCCTCATTTTTTATAATTTTGTTTCGTTTAAGCTCCTCATTTTTTCAAATGAGTGTAATAACCATTGAGGGACTTAAAATATTATGATTTTTATTCATGTGACAAAGGTTATTTGGACTAAAATTAAATTTTTGAAGGGCCAATATCCAAAAGTGCTATTCTGGGACGTAAAACACATTTAAACCAATAGTAATATATTCTTCTTTGATAATATTTTTTTCCAAGTTCTGGAGTGAACAACTTCGTGGTGGAATGTGATGTGGGTGTACCTTTAAAGGGCACTCCAATTAATGCTGAAGTCAATATATGATCTAGAGAGTGTTTATGAGAGGGATTAGATTGCACACTTGGTTGGCTAGCTTAAGCATGTATTTCTAAGGAAAGGTAACTCTGTGTTACTGTAATTTGAATATGATAACTCTTATAGGAGATAATATAGTTAGTTAAGGAATTTTATCCTTTCAAGAAGTATTTAATTAAGGAAATGTTATCCTTTTATCCTATTATATAAGTAATACAGATGTTATAAGAAAAGTTCCCATATAGCATTGTACTGTTAATTAATACCAATATGTCAGGTTATAGAACTTGAGTCACTGGATCATGGAGACCAAATATTCTAGTTCCGGCGATAAATTTCATCATATAAGACACAAAAATTTAGAGTGCATATTTACTGAACTATTAGAGCATTGTTTAAAGACTTAAAACCATGCATTTTGAGTATATTGATTTACAGAAAATGAACTAAAGTGAGACTGCATGAGGGCTGCTTTCATCAAAGAGTATTTTCTTCATTGAGTTTTACTAATAAGAAGCATTTGTTAATATTAAAAAAGAGTTTAATTGGTATGCGTTAATAGTATAAAATAGTTTTACACTATTAATCAATAGAAATACTGGAAAAGTGAGAAATCATAGTGGATCCCTCGTTATAATAAGTAGTTATTTGTATGTGTTGGCATATTTTACTATTTCTATTAGCTGATAGTGTAAAACTATTTTACACTATCAGTGCAGTTAAATTAAATTCTTAAAAAAAATGAAAAATAGAAATTTTGAGTTTTAGTATGTTAAATATTTTAAAAATTTTAATTTTATCTGATATTTTCTTTTTAAAAATCGATATTATCCTATAAAGAGGCTGAGGCACTTTATGAGATGTGTTATTTGTACATAGCCCACCTCGTATTCTAGGCCGACATATCACCAACCTACTATTGGATGAGTTAGAGACCCAATTTAAGTGAGAGTCACACACCCATTCAATGATGGATGAGTGGTATGTCAGCCCGAAGTACAAAGTGGACTATGTCAAAATATAATTTCCCGGCACTTTACCTACCTCTTTCCTGGTCACATTCTTTTTCCTACTTTACCCATATCAAATTTCATTATCATTCAACAATCTATTACATATATAAGAAAGGGGATTATCCCCATTTGGTGTCAAATTTTTTTCCTCTTTTGCCATGGATAATAACTTAAATACAAATGAGAAAATATGATAAAATTGTAAAACTCACTTTCTATCCAATAACTTCTACCGCTACACTGAAAACTACCTAATAACTTCCAACACTCTTTTTTAATTTTCAAAAATATAAAAAATTATATAATAAAAATTAATTAAATAAATTATTTAAAATTTTACTACTTACATATTTAAATTTATTTTTTAAGATTAAGTTTTAATTTTACCCTAAAAAAATGTAGATGGATAGACACGTAGGTGCCCTAAGTATGATTGTTAGCAAAACTACTTTGTAATACATTAACATAATGAGACAAATATGTCGGTAATTTAATCATTAATGGAAGGAGAGGTGCACCGTATTTAGTCCCCAACGGTCAGAGAAAGCGAGATGGGACATGACATATAGTATGGGGCATGGAAATCTAACAGAGAATCAAGCCTATGGGACTCACTTTGGCCCTCAACATCATTCTCTCCTCGAATGTGCAATTACCGAGAAACCCCATTTCTCATCAGCGTAAGGGCAAGAGCAAGTAGGGGGGGGGGGGTGTATGAGAGAGAGAGAGAGAGCGATGGAAGGTGCAAGGAGCAGTAATGTTTTGCTGATACATTTCGTGCGTGGTAATTAATGTGTTTTCAGATTGGGAAATGAATGAAGTTCTCTTACGGAGGACCCAGCCTATTAACTTCTTTTCATTTTTATATTACCATTTCGTTTTTAAATTTTGTCTCACTTTCCCATTTATGGCGTAGGAGGGCCGTAAATGGTATAGTTAATTATATGCTTGTAATTAGGTAGTTACGTATAAAGATGCTCATTATTCATTAGCTTATCCTCGTCTATGTAAACCTATCAAACCTCTAAGCAGGGAAAGATTTAGAATATGACTCTTATAATGTGCTGAGTATATTTTACAGTGCATTATCTTAAACTGTTTATGACAAAAATTTTTTTGATCTGGTTAACGACAATAATTAATGAAGTAAATTACTGTATATGCATAATTTATCATGTAGATACTTATATATTATAAAATCCTTAACTCTAGATTTTCTTATCATTGATTGTAATTATGTACTTTATACTCTAAAGCGGCCTGCATTTTAAAAGAACAAAATCCGAAGAATCATCAAATAAGACAACAAGAATTTCAATGTTGCTTGGCAGCAATAGCTACCGGATATATTGATGTCATTGTTGCTTGTTGATGTTAGAGCTTGGATTTTTTGCGTTTCTTTGCGGAAATCACTAACCTAATGGGAATGGATTCTTTTATGTAAAAAATTTACATGGTACGTTTATGTATAATTTTTACCATTGGTACATTCTCTCATATGTCAATGAGTTATAGTTCAAATGACATCCACCGCTTATTGGCACCTCCATTGATTCAAGTGATTATGGGTTTGTTGGTATTGGACCAGGGATTTTATCCTCATTTATCCTTCCCCTTCTCCATTTCCCCTAACTCCGTTAGGAGCTCTCTAGAATACATTAAAAAAAAAAAAATCTCTCATGTGCTCTTTTTTAAGCCTGTATTGATCAATGATGAAAATTTACTTACACATGACTAGGTTAATAGTTAAATCTCTTAGGTCATATGAAATTTTAAGTGAAAGGATCCATTTCCCTAAACTTATATCTACATATCCTACTCTTCATAAAAGTTAAACTAAATCATAATTGTTGGCATCCTAAGAGACATGGATTTACAAATTATGGAACTTGATAAGTGATACAATTCTACAATAATATTCATTTAAGGCAATGATATGAGGATTAAAAGAGCAACTTAGTAGTTTTGAATTTTGAAAAATGAATTATGAAAGATAAAATTGCCCTTTAACTTATTAAAGAGTCACGTTATATGATAAGCCGGTGGGAGAAATAATGAAAAAGAGTGAAATAGTTACAATGAGTGAAAATAAAGATAAAATTGATGTATAATAATTAGTACTTTGTTAAAATTCTAAAACAAAAAATGATATAAAAAAATTAAAATGAATATTATTTTAAAAGGTAGAGAGAGTAAATTCGTATGCCTCAATAGGTATGAGCTTACCCTAAACCCTAGACCAATATATATATGTTACTTCATAGTGCTAAATATTTTGCTTACCGCTAGCTGAAATTATAGCTGTGTTTCCAATTGATATTATCATCTAAACTTCATTAACTAGCTTTATCTCAAATTCGGACATAATTTATCCGCAAGCTTATGGATATATTGGGTTTTCTGTCAATGGGCAACTATCCTAAAATGCTAGAATTAAGATTTAGGAAAGATTTTATATTTCTAACAAGCTCTATTATAAAAAAGATCTTTGTTTCGAAGGATAATCGAAAGTCTAAGAGCCCACTAACAGAATATTAACAAACCTATAACAAATTCTAAACTAACAAACTGACAAAAGTTAGTCAATGTGGGACTCTCTGTATTTGAGTCAGTTTAATTTGATGAGTTATATCAGTTATCAGTATAAAGCAACTATAGTAACGAATGCTAAAATTTTAAATTTTTGATAAATGGGATGTGCAAGAATTGATCATGGTAAGCTGTGATAGCATTTAAAAGACTAATTAACCCCAAAGTTCAAGTTGTTTGTTAGGTAGTGAATAAAAGTAATTTTATATATCTTTTAACATTTCTGCATTGCAGAACGTGTTGAACCAACTTACCCTAACAAATTTGTTTCATTTGCCATGCAAAGGCCATATTTGGATGATGATAGTAGTGAAAATGAAAGGTGAGCCCATATCATAGTGAAGGTGAAAAAATAGATCTTGATTAGATGGCATTGCACCAACAAATACAAGATCATTATAGATTGTCTCAAAACACCATATGTAGACATGAAAATCACATTAGGGTATCAACCAAATCTTTTGAAAAAATAAATTTCATGTTGATGGCTAAATAGTGGGGGGTCTTAAATAAAACAGTTTGTGAGCTATGCTTAAATAAGATGATGAGAGATGCACAAGTGGCAACAACAAAGGATAAGATGATCAAGCCTCTGGCTAGGTGACATGCACGTCCAAGGAAAGGGACCATTAGGAGAGACGATGGATGTAACACCTTACCAGACAAAATACTATGCTTAAGTCATAATATGTTACCTGATGAGTTATTACATGTGGCAGTCTAATTAAATTCCATTTTCTGATTCAATGTTAATTACCCATACAGAGTTAACTGTTCACTTAATTATTTTCCGTTTGGTTGCGGAATAAGTAATGGATAATCATTGTAATAGAAATAAAATAAAATAAATAAAGATTGCGGAATAGATAGAACTACTGAAACTGCATCATATAAATATATAGATATCTATTTTCAAAGTTTGACAAAAGATACATAAACAGTACAAGGTAATAAAATGAGGCAACTGAAACAAAATAAATCGGTTTGTCTCTATGAACAGTACCCTAACTGGTCCCCACCAGATATTTTATGTACTGACCACCCACTAGATTACTGCCTATGACCCAAAATACCAAAATACCAAAATAGGGCCACTTTGTACACCTCCTACTACTACTACACGTGTGCTATCTAGATGGATTATGAGGAAAGGAATCCATTCGCCATGCCGGCATCAGCTGGAGTGTAGTCTACACTCAGGATGGAGGATGAGGAAGACGAGCTCGCCGCCTCTGACGGATCCTCCTCAGACATTGAGGTAGAGGTGATTTGCTGTGGTGGTGAAGCTGACAGAGCCATGGCGACTCACTGCTGCTTCTTGCCGTCTTCTTCTTCTTCTTTGGGTGGATGTGGGAACGGATGTGCCATGTGGAGTGGGATGGCAATATAAGGAACGGACTGGGTCAAAAAGGGCGTGAGTAAGTGGAACTGCGAAATCTCTAGTGAAGAAGAAATAAAGGTGGAATCGGCAACTACCAGATATGTACACCGAGTCTATAAACGGGTCGAGGTGAATATGAAGCTTAAGGAACTCAACGAACATGACTCCCATTGCCGCATTTTCCATGATTTGAGAATGATGCGGAAACATACAGTAGGGTGAGAAATAAAAATTTCTCAATAGGAATTCTAATTCTATACACTGCTGGCATCACTGTCATTCTCAGTTATTTTGGTTTTTCTTAGGTTTAAATAATTCACTAAGCAATAATATTCAACTTTAATTGATATTATGAAAAGTGTAACCCGAAACAAGCTTTATTTTAAATTAGATCAATAATAAGACATTTAAACCAAGCATGTCAATATGACTAAAATAGTAATCATAGTTAAACAGTAACATGATAGGAGGGACACTGATAATTGTAAAAGCAGTTAGGAATTACAAACATAGCAGATATATATACTAGCAAAAATTTACACTTTGTCTTTGAGAGCCTTCAACTCTTGTAACTTATAATTTCCATTCTTGGTCCCCTGAGAGTCATTGGCCATATATTCCTGGGTAATAGTCTGCTTTTCAGGACCGAACTCGTTCCTATACAGGATTATCGGGTTTACTTTCCTCGACTTTCCCACCGATCTATTCCGCTTAAACTTATTCAGGGGCTGGCTCAAGTAATATGGAATCCTTTATAATATTCATGAATTGCATGCACAGCTAATTTTATCCTTTCAAACATCATGTGTTCATGCAAGTATAACTCATACAACATATGAATTCTTTGCCGAAATTTCGGCAGCATAACGGATAGAGTTCGCTTCCCCATGAATAGTGCCAGGCTATCAGTAAAATCATTCAAACATGCAAATCAATATGGAGCAGCAATTATATATTCACAATATTATTCATTAAATTCAATACAAACATCAATAGAGTTTTCTCCTTACTTCACCGTATTCTGCTCGAATTTTGTATAATCCACCTTTAGTCCAATTCAACTTAGTTAAACCTGAATTTTGAATATGTCATAGCTCTATGTGTCTAGTTTTCAACCCTTTTAGTCCCATCTCATTTTGATTTGTATAACTCAAGTTATTAGTATTTTACCTCGGACTGCCCTGTACTTAGCCAGAAATGCACCCTTATAAGTGAAAATTCACTAAAAATAGAAATCTGGGTGAAATCTATGAAATTTATATCAATTTAAAGCTAACAGAACAAGTTTTCAAATGAAATAAGTTACATATCATTTGCATGAGTATATTTTGAGATATAAGCCCCATAACTTGACCCTACTGGACTACCTTGTTCCAGCCCAATTTGAACTTAAGGTAAATTCATTAATGTGCTGGGAATAATTGGTAATGAATCTGACTCTGAAATTTTTATGGGAATCTAGGATTCTAGGTCAAACTTCAAAAATTCATAACTAATTCTATACTAATCCAATGGCCTTATATTTTATATGTATGGAAAGCCCTGAATGTCTAGTTTCATATAAAAGTGGATTCATCAAATTTAAATGGCTATAGGCGGATCCGTACACTCCACCGTATGGACCGTCAAGGGGAAAATCCTAACAGCTTCTTGAATTCTTCTGGAATTCATGTTTTCCTTAAATCAACGCATCAAATCTTCAATTCAAACTCACATATACATCTTAAACCAACCTTAATTCATCATCATCACTCAAAATAACATTAGAATCATGCAAGAAAGTGGAAGTAAAGTGGAGACCCAATTAGCCCAATTCAAAGAAAATAAGAAAATAGATTGAATTCCTACCTTGTCTAGTTGAAATCTTGTTGGTTTGATGTCTTAGATTGAAGAAATTTTTTATAAGACTTGAAAAGGGGTTGAAGATGGAGTGAAGATGAGTGTGAATGGAGGAGAAATGAAGAGAGCTCAGCTTCTTATGTTGGCCGAATTACACAAGGAAGAAGGAAGGAATTATTTCAAGATTTTTGAAGCAAGTTGTTACATGATTGGGGGATTCCTTCTCATTCTTCAATTTACTTGAGCTGCCCACTTTTGGGCTGATTAGTGGCGCCACATGCATGGGTGAGTTGGCTAAATCTTGGCCATCCATCCTAGGGTTCTCACAGTATAATTTCTATTGATTTGGTTCCGACAGTTTAAAATACCGAAATCTTACCAATTTCTCTTAAATCGGCAAAGAAAAACTCTATGAGGTTTCCTATGTTCCTAACCTAATTTCCTAAATTCTAATCCTTCTAAATCACACTTAATTAGATTTAAATAAATGCTCAATTGAATTCTAATTAATCACAATTGTTTGATAAAACTGAACAACTCGGTTAAAAACGATAGAATTTTTCGGATGTTACATTACTATCCTCCTAAAAAGAATATTTTGTTCTCAAAATTTAGTACTTGGGAATAATTCAGGATACTCCTTTCTCATATTGGATTCTAATTCCCACGTACAGTCCGCTGAGTCTTTATTTCCCCATGCCACCTTCACTAACTGTACGGCTTTGTTCCGAAGGTGTTTGATGCTCCTGTCCACTATCCGTGCTGGAGGTACACGAAAAGTTAAGTCATCCCTTAACTGGATTGATTCATGCTCCAAGAAGTGAGTGGGGTCAGGTTGGTATTTTTTGAGTTGAGAAACATGGAAAACATCATGGAGGTTTAACAGATGCAGAGGTAAGGCGACTCGATATGCAACTGGCCCAATTTGCTTCAAGATTTGAAAAGGACCTATAAAGTGAGGGCTTAGCTTTCTAACTTTAATAGCTCTGCCTACTCTAGTTGTGGGCATGATCTATAGGAACATATGGTCTCCTTCTTGAAACTCCAACATTCGCGTAGCTCTTTTGACGGCTCTAAGCTACGAGTATCTTGCTACGAATCTTTTTGATTTGATCTGTAGTTTGCTTAATTAACTCGGGTCCTAGCAGACTCTGCTCCCTTGATTCGTACCAATATAGTGGAGATTGGCATTTCTGTCCATATAACGCTTCGTACGGAGCCATGCCGATGCTCGCGTGATAACTATTGTTATATGCAAATTCGACTAGCGGTAAACATTGATCCTAGCTCCCGCGCTATTCTAAGATATACGCTCGCAGCATATCTTCCAGAGTCTGAATAGTTCGCTCGGTCTGACCATCTGTTTGCGGATAGTATGCTGTGCTTAGACACAGTTTGGTGCCGAACGCCTTCTGAAACGCTCCCCAAAATCATGAGGTAAATCTGGGATCTTTATCTGAGATGATTGTTGAACGAATACCATGTAGCCGCACCACTTCTTGAATGCACAATTGTGCCAACTTCTCCAGAGGATAATTTGCTCGAATGGGCAAAAAGTGAGCAGACTTGGTTAGTCTATCCACTATGACCTATATAGCGTCATATCCTGAGGGTGTTTTGGTAAGCCTATCACGAAATCCATAGAAATGCTCTCCCATTTCCATTCCGGAATCTCTAAGGGTTGCAGAGTTCCTGCCAGTTTTTGATGCTTTATTTTTACTTTCTGGCAGGTTAGACATTTATTTACAAGACTCGCCACATCCTTCTTGAGGCCTGGCCACCAAAACATCTTCTTGAGGTCTTGATACATCTTGTTAATGCCAGGATGTATAGCGAAATTGCTCCTATGGGCTTCCTCCAATATTCTCTGCCAAAGGTTGTCCTCCTCAGGTACACATATCCTTCCCTGATATCGCCATATACCTTCTGTATCTCGAGTAAATCCTGTTAGCTTTCCGGATTGCACCAGTTGTATTGTATGTTGAAAGTTAATATCCTATTATTGTGCTTGCCAGATTTGGTCTTTAAAATCGTTAGTTATCTTAATTTGGTTTAACTAAACAGCATGAGAGGTTATAGAGACCCCCAAGTTGAGGTTTCGGAAACATTCTATGAGTTTCATCTCTTTGATCATCATCCATGCCATGGTTAAAGACTTCCTACTTAGGGCATCTGTCACCACGTTTGCCTTGCCAGGATGGTACTTTAGCTCAAACTCGTAATCTTTGAGAAACTCTACCCACCTCCGCTGTCTCATGTTTAATTCTTTTTGATCAAAAAGGTATTTCAAGCTTTCGTAATCAGAAAATACTTCAAACTTCACTCCGTAGAGATGGTGTCTCCATATCTTCAGAGCAAATACCACTGCCGCTAACTCTAGGTCATGTGTTGGATAATTTCTTTCATGAGTTTTCAATTGCCTAGAAGCATACGTGATGACGTTCCTGTCCTGCATTAACACGAACCCTAATCCTTTCTTGGACGCATTACAGTAGACTTCGAACGGTCCATGAGGATTCAGCAGAGCAAGCACTGGGGCTATCGTCAACTTTTCTTTTAATCCTTGGAAACTCTGCTTGCACTCGGGAGTCCATTCAAATGGGACATTTTTCCTGTTAACTTTGTTAGGGGTAGGGCTATTTAGAGAAGTTCTTGACAAATCTCCTGTAGTATCCTGCCAGACCTAAGAAACTCCTGACTTTTGTAACTGTTGTTGGTCGTTTCCAGCTTAATACTGCTTCCACCTTATTGGGATCTACTGAAATTCCCCTATGGGATACCACATGGCCAAGAAATTTTACTTTTTTCATTGAAAATTCATATTTGGATAGCTTGGCATAAAGTTTCTTCTCTCTTAGAATTTACAAAACCAATCGCAAATGTTCTGCGTGCTCTTGGTCCGTCTTCGAGTAAACAAGTATGTCATCAATGAATACCACCACAAATTCGTCAAGATATGGTCGGAATATCCAATTCATGTAATCCATGAATATCGTTGGGGCATTCGTCAACCCGAAGGACATCATAGTGTATTCATAATGTCCATAACGAGTCCGAAACGCCGTCTTCGGAATATCTTCTTCTCGAACCCGAATTTAGTGATATCCAGACATTAGATCAATCTTGGAAAATACAGTTGCCCCTTGCAGTTGATCCATGAGATCATCAATCCTCGGCAACGGATACTTATTCTTGATCGTCGCCTTATTCAACTGCCTGTAATCCACACATAGTCGCATGCCTCCGTCTTTCTTCTTAACTAACAGGACTGGGGCTCCCCATGGTGATGCAATTAGCCTAATAAATTTCTTTTCCAAGAGCTCTT
Organism: Pterocarpus macrocarpus; assembly: GCA_031439585.1. Taxonomy (NCBI): domain Eukaryota; kingdom Viridiplantae; phylum Streptophyta; class Magnoliopsida; order Fabales; family Fabaceae; genus Pterocarpus; species Pterocarpus macrocarpus. The sequence goes on from CM062514.1 coordinate 55,056,670, forward strand.
CAATCTACTTTTAAAGTTCGGTCAGCTCCAAGGGTGACATTCGGTACGTTCCTATAGATATCGGTCCCGCTCCTGGTACTAATTCAATGGCGAACTCAATTTCCCTTTCGGGAGGAAAATCAAGGATATCTTTAGGGAACACATCGGGATATTCCCTAACAACTGGAATATCATCTAGCTTCTGATCAACCTCCGCTATATTGGTTGATAACAGAATGTACCCTTGACCCTTATTCCCACAATGCTGCACTGCTAAAGAGCTTAAATAAAGGTTTACAGGGATTACTGATTCAGAAGGTGAAGCAGAGGGAAGCACAATAGATTTATCAGAGTAATTTAACAGGGCTCGGTTAGTAGAGAGCCAATCCATACCCAAAAAAATGTCAAGTACAGACAAGAGGAGACAAATTAAATTAGCTGAAAAAGTTCGACTTCCTATCTAACAAGGGACATTCATATAATAATGATTGGTCTTAACGGGTTCACATGTAGGAGTAAAAACTAGCAAGTCATAGGGTAATGCAGAGATAGGTAATTGCAAGGTTGACATGCAATCATGAGAAATGAAAGAGTGAGATGCACCTAAAATGTATAAAATAGTCAAGGTCTTACCATTCACTTCACACGTATCTTGAATTAAATCTTCTGACTTGTCGACCTCCTGTGCATCCATAGTGAAAGCTCTTCCTTGGTGTTGCGACCTGGGAGTCGGCCGAGGGTTCTTTGCTGGGCATTCATAGATCTTGTGGCCTGGCTTGCCACATCCAAAATAGACATTCTGACCTATTAGGCATGGGCGATTGCCATGATTCTTGCCATACTGGCTGCAGGTTTGGTTTCCAAAATGCCTCTGGGTTTGCTTGCCCTTATTGCCTGTTGGTCAAAACTTTTTTTGCAACTGAAAGTTAGGTTTAAACCTTGGGCCTTGCGATGCCAGTCCTTTCTTGAAGTTGCTGCCAGCTGATCTAGCAGCAGTTAACTTCCTGTTACAATCCTCCACCAATCGGCACTTGTTAACTAGAGTGGGAAAATCTCTAATCTCCATCGGTCCTATGGTGGTGAACAGTCCACCTTCAAACTTTATGCATTTCCAAATCTCATCTGGGTTCCGTTGATAGATTGTGGAAAATTTACACAACTCCTCAAATTTAGCAATATACTCCGATATGCTACTATTCCCTTGACGGAGATGCATAAACTCCAACTCCTTAGCATTGCGGACAGAGGCAGGGAAATACTTCTGATAGAACACGTCTCTGAATATGTCCCAAGTAATATCTGTTTGGGATCCCTTCGATAATCGCCGTGCACCATTCCACCAGAACTCTGCATCTGCTTCCAGCATATAGATGGCAAAGGTCACCTTCTGACAGTCTGTATAGTCTAAAATGGAGAAGATTTTCTCCATAGCTTTAACTCACTCATCTGCCTTATCTGGGTCAAAGACTCCTCTGAAACTGGGCGGGTTAGCTTTTCGGAACTCAGCAAATTTAAGGTATTCTAGTTCCACTCCTGGACCATTGAATTCCCTCCATGACCAATCTCAGGCTGCCTTCCTAGCTGGTCAATCATTTGGGTTGCCGTAGCTGGTTGTTCTCGCATGGCGTATGCCATTTCCCACATTGTGTCCATAAACTTGGCAGATTCCTCCTGAGCTGAATCCATTCATGGCCTACCCCGCCTCCCAGAAGCTATCAAGTTTTGAACACACAAAACAAGAGTGATTGAGTTGATCAGGCTTAATACAAAGTCTAGTGTGCTAGTAATTAACAGCATACGGTTAGGCAATTCCCTCACATGCATCCTATTCAGATGGACAAGACTCAGTGCATGATAATATCTAAGGAACATAAAGCATTTGCGAAGCATAATCAGTCCAATCCTCAGACCTATATTAGGATGAACTGCTCTGATACCAAAATATAACACCTTACCAGACAAAATACTATACTTAAGTCATAATACGTTACCTGATAAGTTATTACATGTGGCAATCTAATTAAATTCCATTTTTTGATTCAATGTTAATTACCCATACAGAGTTAACTATTCACTTAATTATTTTCGGTTTGGTTGCGAAATAAGTAATGGATAATCATTGTAACAGAAATAAAATAAAATAAATAAAGATTATGGAATAGACAGAACTACTAAAATTGTATCATATATACATATAGACATCTGTTTTCAAAGTTTGACAAAAGATACATAAACAGTACAGGGTAATAAAATGAGGCCGCTGAAATAAAATAAATCGGCCTGTTTCTATGAACAGTACCCTAACTGGTCCCCACGGGATATTTCATGTACTGACCACCCACTAGATTACTGCCTATGACCCAAAATACTGAAATAGGGCCACTATGTACACCTCCTACTACTACTACACGTGTGCTATCTAGATGGATTCCGAGGAAAGGAATCCATTTGCCATGCCGGCGTCAGCTGGAGTGTAGTCTATGCTTGGGGCAGAGGACGAGGAAGACGAGCTCGCCGCCTCCGATGGATCCTCCTCAGACAGTGAGGCAGAGGGGATCTGTTGCGGTGGTGAAGTTGGCGGAGCCATGGGAGCTTTGCTCTTCGCCACATCTTCTTCTTCGCTGCTAGGGTGGATGTGGGAACGGATGTGCCATGTGGAGTAGGATGGCAACATAAGAAACGGACGGGTCAAAAAGGGCGTGAGTAAGTGAGACTGCAAAATCTCTACCGAAGAAGAAATAAAGGCGGAATCAGCAACTAGCAGATATGTACACCGAGTCTATAAACAGGTCGAGGTGAATATGAAGCTTAGGGAACTCAATGAATAGGACTCCCATTGCTGCATTCTCCATCATCTGAGAATGATGCGGAAACATACAGTAGGGTGAGAAATAAAAATTTCTCAGTAGGAATTCTAATTCTATACACTACTAGCATCGCTGTCATTCTTAGTTGTTTCAATTTTTCTTAGGTTCAAATAATTCACTAAGACAATAATATTCAACATTAATTGATATTATGAAAAGTGTAACCCGAAACAAGCTTTATTTTAAATTAGAGCAATAATAAGACATTTAAACCAAGCATGTCAACATGACTAAAATAGTAATCAAAGTTAAACAGTAACATGATAGGAGGGACATTGATAATTGTAAAAGCAGTTAGGAATCACAAACACAACAGATATATATACTAGAAAAAATTTACACTTTGTCTTTGAGAGCTTTCAACTCTTGTAACTTATAATTTACATTCTTGGTCCCCTGGGAGTCATTGGCCATATACTCCTGGGTAATAGTCTGCTTTTTATGACTGAGCTCGTTCCTATATAGGATACCGGGTTTACTTTCCTCGACTTTTCCACCGATCTATTCCCCTTAAACTTATTCAGGGGCTGGCCCAAGTAATATGGAATCCTTTATAATATTCATGAATTGCATGCACAACTAATTTTATCCTTTCAAACATCATATGCTCATGCAAGTATAACTCATACAACATATGAATTCTTTGCCGAAATTTCGGCAGCATAACGGATCGAGTCCGCTTCTCCATGAATAGTGCCAGGCTACCAGTAAAATCATTCAAACATGTAAGTCAATATGGAACAACAATTATATATTCACAATATCATTCATTAAATTCAATACAAATATCAATAGAGTTTTCTGCTTACTTTACCCTATTCTACTCGAATTTTGTATAATCCACCTTTAGTCCAATTCAGCTTAGTTAAACCTGAATTTTGAATATGTCATAGCTTTATGTGTCTAGTTTCCAACTTTTTTAGTCCCATCTCATTTTGATTTGTATAATCCAAGTTATTAGTATTTTACCTCGGACTGCCCTGTACTTAGCTAGAAATGCACCCTTATAAGTGAAAATTCACTAAAAATAGAAATCTAGGTGAAATCTATGAAATTTATATCAATTTAAAGCTAACAGAACAAGGTTTCAAATGAAATAAGTTACATATCATTTGCATGAGTATATTTTGAGATATAAGCCCTGTAACTTGACCCTACTGGACTACCCTGTTCCAGCCCAGTTTGAACTTAAGGTAAATTCATTAATGTGTTGGGAATAATTGGCAACGAATCTGACTCTGAAATTTTTATGGGATATTCCCTTATATGTAGTTTTCAAAAAGCATTGGTTTCACTCAATTTGGAGTTGTGTAGGGTGAGTTACACCCCTCTCAACTCACACTGCCCAGATAGGAATCCAGGATTTTAGGTCAAACTTCAAAAATTCATAACTAATTCTATACTATGCCAATGGCCTTATATTTTATATTGTGGTTAGCCCTGAATGTCTAGTTTCATATAAAAATGGATTCATCAAATTTAAACTGTTGTAGGTGGAGCCGTACACTCTGCCGTACGGACCATCGAGGGGAAAACCATAACATCTTCTAGAATTCTTCTTGAATTCATATTTTCCTTAAATCAATCCATCAAACCTTCAATTCAAACTCACATATACACCTTAAACCAACCTTAATTCATCATCATTACTCAAAATAACATCAGAACCATGCAAGTAAGTGGACGGAAAGTGGAGACCCAATCAACCTAATTCAAAGAAAACAAGAAAATAGATTGAATTCCTACCTTATCTAGTTGAAATCTTGTTGGTTTGATGTCTTAGATTGAAGAAATTTTTGATGAGACTTGAAGAGGGGTTGAAGATGGAGTGAAGATAAGTATGAATGGAAGAGAAATAAAGAAAGCTCAGCTCCTTATATTGGCCGAATTACACAAGGGAGAAGGAAGGAATTATTTCAAGACTTTTGAAGCAAGTTGTTACATGATTGGTGGATTCTTTCTCATTCTTCAATTTATTTGAGCTGCCCACTTTTGGGCTGATTAGTGGCGTCACATGCATGGGTGAGTTGGCTAAATCTTGGCCATCCATCCTAGGGTTCTCACAGTATAATTTCTATTGATCCAGTTTTGACAGTTTAAAATACCGAAATCTTACCGATTTCTCTTAAATCGGCAAACTGGTTTTAGAAAAACTCTATGAGGTTTCCTATGTTCCTAACCTAATTTCCTACATTCTAATCCTTCTAAATCACACTTAATTAGATTTAAATAAATGCTTAATCAAATTCTAATTAATTACAAGTGTTTGATAAAATTGAACAACTCGGTTAAAAATGATATAATTTTTCGAACGTTACAATGGAGTTTCTCTAGTAAAGCCAAAGATGAGGGACATTGGAGCTTCTCCATTAAAAAAAGCACCAAGTATTTTGATATTAAGTTTGGCATTAATCATGAAAAGACTTAATACCATGAAAATGTTAATACGAAGGTTTTTAAAATCACCGCAAATCATTTTGTGAGGGTTGAAAACCACCACAAAAAAAAAAGAAAAATCACCCCCAGTTTAGCGCCGTTTCCTATAGTGCATAGAAATGGCGATTATAAAGATAACTTATTGGATAATAAAAAGATAAAGATAAATCTAAAACTAATGATAAGATGAAACAAACTAGATTTAAATTCTAACAATTTGAATCTAAATCCTAACAAAATTATTCTATGTTGTCGTTGCTTTATCAATTTATACAAAGGAGATATCATGACAGAAACTGCAAGGGAAATTCTTAATCCTCCTAAATATCAGCTTTGTAAACATTAATTATTTCAGGAAGAAAGAATATAAAGATGGGATGGAAACCACCCTCCAAACCTTGTCTTCTTCTCCCATCCCACCATTCACCTTTTGCCACTTGAAAGCTAATGCTTATGAGATTTTTAAAATTGTTCTTTATTGGGATTAACCTTTGAAGCTCACCCATCAACAATTGCAGGTAATGATTGTGCTCATGCATCCTATAGGTGACTCAACGCGGATGCCGATCTACGACAAAGATTGGCAACAAATCCCCAATTTAAATAAAATCGTGTGAAATTGTTCCTTCGTTGAGACATTGTTGGAAAGTCATAATCCATTTGCTTTGCAATCATGGCAGGAAGGGTGTAACACCTTAATAAACCCATACTACGCTTAAGTCGTATTACGGCGTTTTATTAGTTGTTACTTATGCTCGTGAAAAACTAAACTTCATTTATAAGTTAAGTTACGTGGAAAATACGGTAAATTTTTTTTTTTTGAAATACGTCGTCGCTTTGCAGCATTTTGGAAAGTAAAGCCTTGAGCGAGAAGACAGATAGAGAAAGAGCATGTCGCATAAAATACATACCCCAATATCATAAAATAAGAGAAAGGTAAATAAATAGTAATTCACAAATATATTGCATTATATAGCTAATCATTACATCCATATGGGTTCATAATATATATATATATATATATATATATATATATATATATATATATATATATATATCAGTATTACATTGAAGGAGGCTCATGGTCGTGTCATGATCCAAATACTAGATACTAAATACAAACTTAAATGGCAAAGCTCATCTCAAAAAGGAATATGTGAAGGTATAGAGCGACGGCCGCTATAAGTCCCAAAACAGCTTCATCTGGCATCCCCCATCATATGTCCACTCATAGTGAGGTGGCTCCAGGCTCTACTCCATTGGATGTGCCATCCGAATCTAGTGACAATGTGGAAAATAACTAGAGTGAGAAATGGGATTTCTCAGTAGGACTCGAACCCGACACGAAAGTGTCATCGTCATCGTCCCAGCCACTTCGGTTTTATTAATAAAAATAGTGAGCATTCATAAGGTTCAATTCTTAGGTTTTTGAAAACATGAATATCCAAAGCAGATTCAATTTTAACATACCCTCTAATCATTTATATCATAATATACAAGGGCACAAGTATAATTACGTAAAATATGCATGGCTGTGCTATAAGCTTCTCTTAACTTCTTCCCTTCAAGGGTTTGGACTGAAGTCCCTTTTCTTTTCTTAACTTGATGTTATCTTAGGTCTTTTTCTTTTCACCTACTAAACATAAGTGGTAATAAGCTCATACCGTGGCCATCGCCACTATAAATTTTCGGTACTTACACTAGCTGGGTCATGCCATGCCTCATGTAAGCCCTATCCTCTATACTCACACTAGCTGGGTCGATGCCATGCCTCATGTGAGTCATGAGTGAGGGGAGCTTACTTTGGGTCACCTTCCTTTTTGAAGGATTACACCCTTAGTTCATTTTCTTCTTATTAAGGCTTATGATGCAAAATTATTCTAATTCTTTTCCACATCTAGGCGTTACGTATCGCCATCCCCAAATGTGATTCCTTTATCGCATATCATTAAGCATCATATCATCGGCATATCATATTCACATCATCATCATTCATTATCATATCGTCATCATATCATTATCATCCTTATCATCATCGTATCATTATCATAATCATCATCATCATATCATATCATCATCATCATTATCATATCATCATCATCATGATCATCATCATATCATTGTCATCATATTGACACATAGAGGCACACATATCACCCAAAGTTTTATGAGCTTAGTTTAGTAAATTTGATGCAAGCTCTTAATTGAGTTTGCCTCTTGTGTAAATTCTTTTATTAGGGATAGGGCCAATTTCGTCTATTATCCTTTTTGAAGCTTTTAAGTTGAATCATGAAGGTATTCCAATATCTTAATATAAGGGTCTTAATGTCTTTAATGTCTTTAAGCTTATTTCTCATTAACCTTTAAAACTTAACCATAACCAGTTTTACTTTTGCAGTGGGATAGTAACTTCAAAAATTTGTCATAATTTCATCTTTTACAATCTTGACTTGAATTTTGGTATGATTATATTTCTCTGAGTCTATTTTTAAATAAAATAAACCCCACTCAAAAATTCATTTTGTAACTTGAAATATGCACGTTTTATTCTAATTGCTCAGCTTTTAAGTTTATTCTCGGGACAGTGACTTTTATTGGATGTTCCTCACAAGGAATTTGATAAAACTGTTTTATGGGAATGTTCCTCTATTCTTAGCTTTCTAAAAAACTTGGTCTACTAAAAAATGTTTTGTATAACTTGAGTTATTAAGATTTTATTACATATTGCCCGAACAGAAACACATATGGGGATAGCACACTTTGAAAATTCATATCTCTCACGTTTTAAGGCCAAATTTCACGTATTTTATATGTATAAAAATCTCTATGAGTCTATTTTGATTTAAAATTTTTGTTGCATTTGGAGTTAGATTGAAAGGGTTATTAGTCACGCCATATAGACTGTCAGAATTTTTCAGCTCCAACAGTTTTGGTTTCAATTAGTTTACTTGTAAAAATATTAAGTCTTTTCCTCAAGTGATCACTTTTCTCTTCCAAACCACTTTTATACTTTGAGATCTTGATGAAAAATCAATATTTTTAGTTCTAAAAAGTTTGGTTCAAAATAAGAATAAATGCACAATAAGTCATTTTTCAAAAAAAGAGCAAAAATCACAAACAACTTCTTATAATGAAAGCATGGCCATGAGACCTTTAGTGCAAGTTCTAAAACCACCTAGCTATGGAGAGCTTAGGAGTTCTAGAGCTTGAAAAACATAAAAGAAAGACGGGTTAGTGTAACACCCTCCCAAGTATAGTACTATGCTTAAGTCATAGTACCACACCCTGGAGTTGTTACTGTTACCTGAGCGGACCTTGTCTGACAGCAACTTCAGCCGTCTTCGGAAACTTCTGAAACTATCTGGAGACAACACGAAAATAGGAGTGAGAATTATAAATTCTCAGTAGGATTCTCTAATTATCATACATAATGTCATCGTTGTCATCTCCAGTTTGCTTCGGTTTATTATGAAAAAGGTGAACACGTTATGTAAACTGTTTAATTTTACAGTTTGAAAATATACTATCCGAAGCAAAGTTCAGTTTTACTCATAGACTTGTCATTTGGGAGAGCCCATACCACACCAATTTATGAACTATACTCTAAATAATAACTGCACATATTAAAATACACATAGCATTATTATATTGGGATCATAACTTCTGCACTTTACTTTACTTGTACTTGAGTTTATGCATATACATAAAATTTACTTTCCTTTCTTCATCTTTCTTTTTATCATAAAATCTTTACGTGCCACATTCCAAAGTATGATCGCCATGTCACGTTCCTTAGGAATATGGGATCTTCTTTCGGTACTTACACTGGGTAGGTTATGCCATGCCTCATGTAAGTTCTGTCCCCTGTGCTCACACTAGTTGGGTCTATGCCATGCCTCATGTGAGTGGGGTGCTTGCATACATTTTAAATGTTTAGTCTTTAGTCTTTTGCCTTTACTGCCCTTGGGTAGCCTGGCCTTGGAGGGAGCTCGTCAGTTCAGCTCGTGACCGTCGTCATACCAACTCACCCACAAGGGGATTCACATGCCTCTAGTCTTGGAGGGATCTCATTCTGGTCACGTGCCTCCAATTGAAGGGATCTCTTCTAGTCACGTGCCTCAAAATTAAGGGATCTCATCTGACCACGTGCCTTCAATGTAAAGGGATCTCATCTGACCATGTGCTTCAAGGGTAGAGGGTAACTGCCTTCACAGGGAAGGATTCAAAGTGCAACTGCCTCCAAGTGAAGGGATTCATATCTTTATCTTTTAACTGCCTTCACCGGGAGGGATTCAATGTGCAACTGCCTCTAGGTGAAGGGATTCACATTTTATCATCTAACCGCCTTCACAGGGAGGGATCTCAATTAACTGCCTCTGAGTGAAGGGATTCACATTCATTATACTCATGCATTGTCATTCTCATACATGGTCATGCATAGGCATGCTGAATATACTCACACATATGCTTCATCCTTTATTTTCATATACGTCATAACTCATATTACACTTAAATTTACCCTTGCATATAAACATTCCTAGTTTCATAGACTTCTACTGTAAATCCGGCAGCATAACGGATCAGTTCCGTTTTCCCATGAATAGTGCCAATTCTCACGGACAATTCAGCCATAACAATATAATCAATCTAACATATCTATTAAGGTAAAACTTACAATCCTCAACTCAAACCTTATATGTCCATTAACACTTGTAAAACTATCAATTTGGTCATTCTGCCAATTCTGTCCAGTTCTGCCCGAATTTTGGATAATCTACCTTTATGTCTATTCAACTCATTTAAACCTAAATTTTGAATATGTCATAGATCTATGTGTCTACTTTCTAACCTCGTTGGTCCTATATTATTTTGATTTATATAACTCAAAATATTTGAATTTTGCCGCAGCCTGTTCAGTCACTGGCCCGAATTACACTCCTGGGAGTATAAATTCACTAAAAATCGAAACTAAACTCAAATCATTCAAAATTAGTGCCATATCAAAGCTAATAGGACAACCTTTCATTTGCAATAAGTTTCATTCCATTTGCTTTGGTATAGCTCGAGTTATAAGTCCTGAAATTTCACCTTTCTGAACTACTCTATTTTGGCTCAGTTTGGATATAGGGTAACTTCCTCGAACCACTGGGATCAATTGGGACCATAAACAACTCAGAATTTCATATTGGGATGTTGCCCTATGTGTAAGCTTTCTAACAAAGTTAGTTTCACTCAATTTGGAGTTGTGTAGGGCGAGTTATACCCTCCTTAAGTCACCCTGCCCGGATGAAAGCCCTGATTTCTAGGTCAAATTTCAAAAATTCATATCTTTCTCAATATTAATCCAATAACCTTATATGATATATGTATGGAAAGCCATGAATATCTACTTTCATTAAAAATAGTTTCATTGGATTTAACCAGTTGTAGGCGGAGCTGCACACTCCGCCATCCGAACTGCCAAGGACTCTTCACCCAGACAGCATCCTAGTCCTTCTTTCCTTCTAGTTATCTCCTTCTAACTTTAATTCTAACTCAAGATTTCATATTAATCCAATCATAATCCATCATAATATATCCAATAATTCATTAAATACATGAAGAAGAGTACAATTTCATGCAATCATAGTGCAAGAAATTCAAGAACAGAATGGAATCCTACCTTTTTGGAGTGTGATCTTGCTAAATTTGAGTTTGGATTGAATGGAGCCTTGACAAAACTTGGAGATTTGATAGAGTAGATTAAGAGAGGAAGGGAAGAAGAGTGCTGGAGCAAGAGGGAGAGAAGGTGGCATAAATCAGCCTCAAATGAGAAGAGAAGTCTGACTTAAATACATGGAGGTAGTTGGGATTGTGAGTGTTGATTGGTTGAAATTTTGTGATTGAAGTTCGGCCATGTCTCCCACTTTTGTGGCCAAATTGCTCTCCATGTCATCCCAAAAGTGGAATACGCTTTCGTTCTACCTGAAATCGGAACTCGTCTCTATTATACTTGAAGTTGGAACTCGTGCCATTTTACTTGAGCTTGGAGCTGAAGCCGGATGTCGGAACTCGTCCCATCTTGTTTGTGACTTGAGGAAATCTTGTCTGGTTTATTCAAAACTTGGAAGCAAGGTCGGATGTCGGAAGTCATATATCTCGCAAGCATATAATCTCGGAACTCCACATTTGAACTCGGGAATATCAATGCTGGGAATAAACTCGGAGATCAGAACTCGTGTATGACTTGGAAGTCAACTCAAAGATTCGAACTCATGTCCATTGGGTCCAACTCTAAAACCGGAACTCGTTACATTCAAATCCGAGGTCGGTACTTGTACCATTGTGTTAAAGTATCAACTTGGAGTCAAGTCAAAAGTTGGAATGAGGATGATTAAGGTCGGAACTTGTGAATTCGGAATCACAATATTAAGCCCAAATACTTAAACTCGGAAGTCGGGATTTATAATAAAAGTGGAACTCGGTACCAGAATAGGAAACCTTATGCCCGAATCCAGGAAGTCGGAAATTATATACAGTATATTCAAGACTCTAAGTTGGAGGTTGGAACTCGTGTATATCTTGCTTGTAATTTGGAGATAAATTATGAGATTGGAAATGGAGTCAAGTCGGATATCGGGAATCACTCCATGTTGTTCGGACTTGAAGGTTAAACTCGGAAGTTGTGGAAATAATCCAGATGAAGTCAGAAGTCGTAGAGCCTAACTCGGAAATCGGAAATTATCCATATTATGTGAAATTTGAAGATAAAGTCGGAAATGGGAATTGATCAAACTTGAAGGTGAAGTCGGAACTCGAAAATCAGGGATGATACAGGTTAGAGTCACTACCACAAGGATTTTCTTGAAAGCTTGAAGAATGAAAATGGTTGGAGATGACTTTCTTCTCCTTGAGCTTGATAATGGGGCTAAGTGAGTGTTTGTTTTTGCTTCTTCAAGAACCAAAGAGGGTGGACTTTGAAGAGTTTGTGAGGGTGGTGAAAGGAAAAAGAGTTGGATGGGGTGTGAAAGTGGGAAGAAAAACAAGAGGAATTGGAAGAGTAGAAGAGTTAGAATGAGGCTTAGAGAGAAGTGAGAGCTTAGGCTTGTAGTGAGAGAATAAAAATCACAAATGAGGGAGTGGGGGGCTATTTTTGGGGCGCAAAAATGGGAGGGAGTGGTCTGATTGGTTTTGCTTCTCCAACAAGCAAGGGGAAGTAGGTGAGTTTAACTTCTTTCTCTAGCAAGAAAGCTAGGAACCTTGGGGTAAAAGGGTGGGTTGTGTTTTCCTTGAGTCTTGGTATTTGGGTAAAGACCATTTAGTGTTTTTCAAGTGGTTAAAGGCATGACCACTCTTGGGATTGGCTTGATTGAATAAGATCACTCCAAGTGGCATAATCCTAAGGGAGGAAGGTACTTCTTTTGTCTTGACTAAAGAGATACTAGTAACATAGACCCTTGATCTAAGAGTACATGATGAGAAGGCAAATGAATGGTTGGATTTCGCTCTTGTCCTTGGCTGAAATTTGGTGCATCAATTAGGAGAAATTTTTAAATCTTCAAAGCTATTAGAATTACTTAAGTTATTAATCAATTTGATTAGTTAAATTGCTCTTTAACTGATTTCGGTTAATTACACTTTTAAGACGTTTTCCTCTAAAAGAATTGCTCTTATAAATTATGTAATTAGGATGTAAGAATTAATCTATCTCAATTGATAAGGTAGAGCAATTGTCTTGTACTTAATTAATAAGATTGGATTAACTTAATTATATTTCTAAGTTACGAATTAATAAGGTTCGAATAATTAGGTTTTAATTAAAACATTTAGTGTGTTATGATTCAGTTATTGACTTGACTCAATTTACTAAGCTCTTGCTCATCGAGATTAGTCGATTAGTCCTCAGTTAATTGTTAACCTCTCTAATTAGCCAGGATCACTGAGCTAATTAGCTTAGACAAAATTGGGGATGTTACAAAGGGAAAGGAAAAGAACCAACTCTAAGAGGGGGAGAATTGATGAGGAGGTTTTGTCTAGGGTGCTATAGAACACCTCAAAAACGGAAGGTGAATCACCAAAACATGTCAAGCCAAACAAAAATGAACCAATTGAGATTTCATCAAGGCATTTGATGTGATCTAAACTCCATGAATCATGCAAGAAAAATCTTCCAACGTTGGAAAACGCAAATTCAATACGAAATTAACACAAGCACATATCTCACGCTACAGGTCTCGGAATTGGATGATTCCAAAACGAGAAGAAAGCTGACGTTCTGAAACACAATTTAGACATGAGAATCACTGAAATCCGATTCATATATCTTGAGATACGGATGAAGGTTAAATGGAAGTTTCTGGGTTAAAACTGTGAATAAAAAAAACATGAATGGAAGAGGATGAACAAGGCACCACAATCAAGAGATTGATAAGCCTAGGAATGCCACAAGGATGAGTACCCTTTATAAGTTCAGAGATTCTATGAAGAACTAAGAGAGAGCAAGTCTCACACTTTAAGCAAATATATTTTGAATTCCTATTTCCAAAAGTTAGGGTTTGCCTTTTATAATGGGCAACACCTTACAAGTTTGCTTAGACCTGACCCAGCTTAAGTCCTTACAATTTATCCCAAATCAACTTACTAATTCAACCCACCACTATAAATAAACTAATGACCAAAACGAAAAAAAAAAAAAGAATGTTTAGCCCATTTTAAAACATACTAAAAAGAAAAACTAAGACTGGCTAAATGGGCCTTATTACAAGCTTTAATTTAAATAAAGATAAAAAAATATAGATGCAGATTGGCCCAAACATAGATGCAGCCTTCATGCTCCATTTCACCAATTTGGACTAAAGTAATTGGATGGAAAAAAAAATTAGGCTCAAACTGAACACAGCCCTTAAGCCTCTATTCCTTCAATTTGGATTAAGCAATTCACGATCTTAAGCTTTAGTTCTTCAAGACTTGGGCTTGCTTCAAATAAAGTTGCCACAAAGTTATTTAGAGCCTCTTTAGCCTTCTTAGATCTCACCCTTGTCATTGGGCCTTCAAGGCCTTATAATTCATCCTTGCTGCCTTCCTTGGACTTGCTTCCTTCCATGTCCTCATCATTCCCTTCTTCTTGCAAAGAATTTGTCCTCAAATTGGGAAGTTCATCACCTACATCAAAAGGGGATAAATTAGAGACATTAAAAGTAGCACTAACACCATGCTCACCTGGAAGGTCTATTTTATAAGCATTGTCATTGATCTTTGCTAGGACTTGGAATGGACCATCTCCTTGAGGTTGAATTTGGATTTCCTTTGAGAAGGAAATCTTTCTTTCCTCATATGTTCCCATACCCAATCACCAGGGTCAAAGATAACCTTCTTTCTACCCTTATTGGCTTGTTTGGCATAACTCTCCATTTTCTTCTCAATTTAAGCTTTTACTTGCTGATGCATCTTCTTTACAAAATCAGGCTTAGCCTGTGCATCTTTATGCTTAAAAACAGAAATATTAGGTATAGGCAGTTAATCAAGAAGAGTCAATGGGTTAAATCCATACACTGTCTCAAAAGGAGAACAATTAATAGTGCTATGGACGGCCTTATTATATGCAAACTCTACAAGAGGCAAACACTCTTCCCATGACTTAATATTCTTCTTTATAATAGCCCTAAGGAGAGTAGAAAGAGTCCTATTAACTACCTCAATTTGCCCATCAGTTTGGGGGTGACAAGTAGTTGAGAAAAGCAATTTAGTACCAATTTTACCCCACAGTGTCCTCCAAAAGTGACTTAGGAACTTGGTGTCCATATCACTTACAATGCTCCTAGGCAATCCATGAAGCCTCACGACCTCTTTGAAAAACAAGTTAGCCATATGACAAGCATCATCTATGTAACACCCTAATAAACCCCTACTACACTTAAGTCATATTACGACATTTTATTAGTTGTTATTTATGTTCGTGGAAAACTAAACTTCGTTTTGAAATTAAGTTACACGAAAAATACGGTAAGATTTTTTTTTTTTGAAATTTATATACATCGTCGCATTGTAGCGTTTTGGAAAGTAAAGCCTTGAGCAAGAAGATAGATAGAGAAAGAGCGTGTGGCATAAAATATATATCCCAATATCATAAAACATGAGAAAGGTAAATAAATAGTAATTCACAAATACATTGCATTACATAGCCGATCATTACATCCATATGGGTTCATAATATATATATACATATATATCAGCATTACATCGAAGGAGGCTCATGGTCGTGCCATGACCCAAATACTATATACTAAACACAAACTTAAATGACAAAGCTCATCACAAAAAGGAATATGCAATGGTGCAAAGTGACAGTCGCTATATGTCCCAAAACAGCTTCGTCTGGTATCCCCCATCATATGTTCACTCATAGTGCGGTGGCTCCAAGCTCCACTCCATTGGATGTGCCATCAGAATCTGGTGACGATGTGGAAAATAACTAGAGTGAGAAATGGGATTTCTCAATAGGGCTCGAACCCGACACTAACGTGTTATCATCATCGTCCCAGCCACTTCGATTTTAGTAATGAAAATAGTGAGCATGCATAAGGTCCAATTATTAGGTTTTTCGAAAACATAAATATCCGGAGTAGATTCAATTTTAAGTATGCATTCTCATTATAATAACAATGCATATCATGCATGAACATCTTGAGTTTCATTCTTTACTTGGGTCAGACCGAAGTTCTTTTTCTTTCTTAACTTAACTTTATCTTAAGTCCTTTTCACCCACTGAACATAAGTGATAATGAGCTCATATTGTGGCTGTTGCCACCATAAATTTTTGGTACTTACACTAGCTTTGTCATGCCATGTCTCATGTAAGCCCTATCCCCTATACTCACACTAGTTAGGTCGATGCCATGCTTCATGTGAGTCGTGGGTGAGGGGAGCTTCTTATTACGGGTAACCTTCCCTTTTGAAGGATCACACCTTTAGTTCAATCTCTTCTTATTAAGGCTTATGATGCAAAATTTTTCTAATTCTTTTCCACATCTGAGCGTTACGTATCGCTATATTCAAATGTGATTCCTTTATCACATATCATTAAGCATCATATCATCAACATATCCTTATCATAATCATATCATTATCATAAACATCATCATCATTATCATATCATTATCATAATCATCATCATCATTATCATATCATCATCATCACAATCATCATCATATCGTTGTCATCATATTGACACATAGAGGCATACATATCACACAAAATCTTATGAGCTTAGCTTAGTAAATTTGGTGCAAGCTTTTAATTGAGATTGCCCTTTGTGTAAATTATTTTATTAGGCATAGGGTCAATTTCATCTATTATCCTTTTTTGAAGCTTTTTAAGTTAAATTATGAAGGTTTTCCAATATCTTAATTTGGGGATCTTAATATTTTTAAGCTTATTTCTCATTAACCTTTAAACTTAACCATAACCAGTTTTTACTTTTACAGTGGGGCAGTAACTTTAAAAATTTGCCGTAATTTCACCTTTTACTCTTTTGACTTAAATTTTATGATTATACTTCTCTGAGTCTATTTTTAAACAAAATAAACACCACTCAAAAATTCATTTTGTAACTTGAGATATGCATATTTTAATCTGACTGCTCAGCTTTTAAGTTTATTCTTGGTAAAGTAACTTGTAAACTTTACTGGGAGTTGCTCACAAAGAATCTAACAAAGCTGTTTTATGGGGGTGTTTCTCTATGTCTTAGGTTTCTAAAAAACTTGGTCTCACTCAAAAATGTTATGTATAGCTCGAGTTATGCTTATTTTAGTATAGACTGCCTGAATAGAAACACATCTGGGAACAACCCACTTGGAAAATTCATATCTCTCTCGTTTTAAGGCCAAAGTTTACGTATTTTATATGTATAGTCCATTTTCATTTAAAATTAGTTTCGTTGCATTTGGGGTTATATTGAAAGAGTTATTAGTTGTGCCATACAGACTGCCCAAATTTTCCAACTTCCACGGTTTTGGTTTCAATGAGTTTTCTTGTAAAAACATTAAGTCTTTTCCTCAAGTGACCACTTTTCTCTTCTAAACCACTTTTATGCTTAGAGATCTTGATGAAAAATCAATATTTTGAGTTCTAAAAAGTTTGGTTCAAAATAAGAATAAATGCACAACAAGTCATTTTCCAAGAAAAGAGCAAAAAATCACAAACAACTTCTTATAATAAAAGCATGGCCATGAGACCTTTAGAGCAAGTTCTTAAAAACACTTAGCTATGGAGAGCTTAGGAGTTCTAGAGCTTGAAAAACATAGAAGAAAAAGGGGTTAGAGTCATTACCAAAGAAAGCTTCTTGAAGAATTTGAAGTGTGGAGAAGGTTAGAGAGAGCCTTCCTCCTTGAAAAGCCTGGAAATGGAGCTTGTGTGTGGGTTGTCTTGTTTCTCCAAAGACCAAAAATGGTGGTCGTTGAAGGGGTTGTGAGGGTGGTGATGGAAATGGGTAGGAGATAGTAAGGAGATTGGAAGAAGAACAAAGAGTTGGAAGAACAAGAGAGTGGGGATGAGACTTGGAGAGAGGAAAGAGCTTTGTGTCTTGAGAGAGGAAATGAAAAAAATTAAATGAGAGGGGAGAGAGAGGGGGCTAATGGCATAAAATTGAGGGGGGAGAGTTATCTGATTTTGCTTCTTCCAACAAGCAAGAGAGTGGGGGAAAACCTTGGGGTAAAAGAAGGAGTTGTGTTTCCTTTGAGTCTTGGCACTTGGGTAAAGATCATTTAGTGTTTTTCAAGTGGTTAAAGGCATGACCACTCTTGGGATTAGCTTCGGTGAATATGATTACTCCAAGTGGCACAATCTTGATGGAGGAAAGTACTTCTCTTGTCTTGACTAAAGAGATACTACTACCCTAGACCCTTGATCTAAGAGAGCATGATGAGAAGGCAAATGGATGATTAGATTTTGCTTTTGTCCTTGGCCGAAATTTGGTGCATCAATTAGAAGAAATTTTTAAATTTTCAAAGCTATTAGAATTGCCTAAGTTGTTAATCAATTTGATTAGTTAAATTACTTTTTAACCGATTTCGGTTAATTACACTTTTAAGACATTTTTCCCTCTAAAAGATTTGTTCTTATGAATTATGCAATTAGGGTGTAAGAATTAATCTATCTTAATTTATTAAGGTAGAACAATTGTCTTGTACTTAGTTAATAAGATTAGATTAGCTTAATTATATACAATTGTCTTGTACTTAGTTAATAAGCTTAGATTAGCTTAATTATATTTCTAAGTTACAAATTATTGAGGTTCAAATAATTAGGCTTTAATTAAAACGTTTAATGCATTATAATTCAATTATTGACTTGACTCAATTTACTAAGCTCTTGCTCATTGATATTAGCCGATTAGTCCTTAGTTAATCGTTAACCTCTCTAATTAGCCAAGATCATTGAGTTAATTAGCTTAGACAAAATTGGGGATGTTACAATCCATCTTCTTGCAAGGTATGAAATGAGCCATCTTGGAGAGCCTATCCATCATCACAAAAATGGAATCCTTGCCATTCTTTGTCCGAGGTAGTCCTAAAACAAAGTCCATAGATAAATCAATCCAAGGAAAATCAAGCATTGGCAAGGAGTATAGAGTCCATGACGCATTACCTTTGACTTAGACTTCTTACAAACAATACATCTTTCACAAAATTTATGTACATCATGTTTCATGTGTGGCCAATAAAAATGTTCATGTAGTATGTCTAAAGTCTTTTAGACCCCAAAATGCCCCATTAAACCCCCCCTCATGTGCCTCTCTCACAAGCAACTATCTAATGAAACTTTTAGGCACACATAACCTTTTCTCTTTAAACAAATATCCTTATGCCTAAAGTATCCATTTTGGACAGCATGCACACAATTCATATAAATTTGAGAAAAATCTAGATCATGCTCATACAATTCCTTTATATGTTCAAAACCAATGAATTTAGTTTCAAGAGTAAAGAATAGAGTATACCTTCTTGAAAGTGCATTAGCAACCAGATTAGCCTTACCTTTCTTATGCATGATCACAAAGGGAAATTGCTCAAGGAACTCAACCCACTTGGCATGCCTCTTATTCAGCTTACCTTGTCCTTTTAAACACTTTAAGGACTGATGGTCACTATAAATCACAAATTCTTTAGATAAAAGGTAATGCTGCCATGTTTGTAATGCCCTTATTAATGCATACAACTTTTTATCATATGTGGGATAGTTAAGAATAACACCATTTAATTTTTTACTAAAATAAGCAATTGGGTGCCCTTCTTGCATCAAAACAGCCCCTATTCCCACATCAGATGCACCACTTTCAATCTCAAAAGATTTAGCAAAATTAGGCAATTTAAGAATAGGTGTATGAGTTAATTTACCTTTGAGGGCAGCAAAGGCTTGCTTTTATTTTTCACCCCATTTAAATCTCACATGCTTTCTAATCACTTCATTCAAAGGTGCAGCTAATGTACTAAAATCTTTAACAAACCTCCTATAGAAACTAGCTAAACCATGAAAGCTTCTTAACTCACTAACATTCTTAGGAGTTGGCCACTCTTGAATAGCTTTCACCTTCTCTTGATCAACCTGCACTCCTTGTGAGCTAATAACAAAACTAAGAAAAAGTATATGATCTGTACAAAAAATACATTTTTCCATGTTGGCATGCAAT
This sequence comes from Pterocarpus macrocarpus, assembly GCA_031439585.1. Lineage (NCBI taxonomy): Eukaryota > Viridiplantae > Streptophyta > Magnoliopsida > Fabales > Fabaceae > Pterocarpus > Pterocarpus macrocarpus. Next base: position 55,076,617 of record CM062514.1, read on the forward strand.
TTCTCATGCCTAAGAGCTTCCAAAATACTCCTCAAATGCACATGATGATCATCATAGGATTTGCTATAAATCAAAATGTCATCAAAATAAACTACAACAAACTTTCCTAGGAATTCCCTTAACACATGATTCATCAATCTCGTGAAGGTACTAGGAGCATTTGTTAATCCAAAGGGCATGACTAGTGTAACACCCTCCCAAGTATAGTACTATCCTTAAGTCATAGTACCACACCCTAAAGTTGTTACTATTACCTGAGCGGACCTTATCTGACAGCAACTTCAACCATCTTTGGAAACTTCTTGAACTATCTGGAGACAACACAGAATTAGGAGTGAGAATTTTGAATTCTCAGTAGGATTCCTTAAGTATCATACATAATGTCATCGTTGTTATCTGCAGTTGCTTCGGTTTATTATGAAAAAGGTGATCATGTTATACAAGCTGTTTAATTTTATAGTTCAAAAATATATTATCCGAAGCAAAGTTTATTTTACTCATACACTTGGCATTTGGGAGAGCCCATACAAAATCAATTCATGAATTATATTATGAATAATAACTGAAATATAATAAAATACAATAGCATCAATACACTGGAGACATAACATCTGCACGTGCCTTTACTTGCATTTGAATTTATGCAGATACATAAAATTTATTTTTCTTTCTTTATCTTCTTTTTCATCATAAAATCTTTACATGCCACATTCCAGAGTATGATCGCCATGTCATACCCTATCAGAGCGTGATCGCCATGTCACGTTCCTTAGGAATATGGGACCTTCATTCGGTACTTATACTAGCTGGGTCATGCCATGCCTCATGTAAGTCCTATCCCCTATACTCACACTAGCTGGGTCGATGCCATGCCTCATGTGAGTGGGGTGTTTGTATATATTTTAATCTTTAGTCTTTAGTCTTTAGCCTTTACTGCCCTTGGATAGTCTGATCTAGGAGTGAGCTCGTCAGCTCAACTCGTGACCGTCGTTACACCGACTAACCCACAAGGGGATTCACGTGCCTCTAGTCTTGGAGGGATCTCATTCTGGCCACGTGCCTCTAATTGAAGGGATCTCTTCTGATCACGTGCCTTCAATATAGAGGGATCTCATCTGACCACGTGCCTCCAAAGTAGAGGGATCTCATAGTTTTAGCAGCCTTCATAGGGAGGGATTCAATGTGTAACTGCCTTCAAGTGAAAGGACCCACATCTTTATCTTTTAACTGCCTTCACCGGGAGGGATTCAATGTGCAACTGCCTCCAGGTGAAGGGATTCACATTTAATATATTCATGTCTTTTCATTCTCATATATGGTCATGCATAGACATGCTGACTGCACTCATACATATGCTTCATCATTTATTTTCATATACGTCATAACTCATATCATACTTGAATTCATCCTTGCATATAAACATTCATAGTTTCATAGACTTCTGCCGTAAATTCGGCAGCATAACGGATCAGATTTGTTTCCCCATGAATAGTGCTAGTTTTCACGGACAAATCAGTCATAGCAATATAATCAATCTAACATATCTATCATTGTAAAACTTGCAACCATCAACTCAAACCTTATATATTCACTAACACTTGTGAAACCATCAATTTAGTCATTTCTGCCAATTCTACTCAGTTCTGTCCGAATTTTGTATAATCCACCTTTACTTATATTCAGCCCGTTTAAACCTAAATTTTGGATATGTCATAGCTCTATGTGTCTATTTTCCAACCTCTTTGGTCCCATCTCATTTTGATTTGTATAACTCAAGATATTTACGTTTTAACCCGGCCTGCCCTATGGCTGGGCAGAATTACACACCTAAAAGTAAAAATCTACTATAAATCGAAAACAACTCCAAATCATATGAAATTGGTGTATATCAAAGCTAACAGGACAAGCTTTTATTTGCAATAAGTTTCATTTCATTTACTTTAGTATACCTCGAGTTATAAGTCTAGAAATTAGCCCTTCCTAAACTACCCTATTTTGTCCTATTTGGACATAGGGCAACTTCCTCGAACTACTGAAAACAATTGGGATAATAACAAACTCGAAATTTCATGTGGGATGTTCCCCTATGTGTAAGCTTTCTAATAAAGTTAGTTTCACTCAATTTGGAGTTGTGTAGGGTGAGTTACATCCTCCTCAAGTCACACTGTCCGGATGAAAGTCCTGATTCCTAGGTCAAACTTCAAAAATTCATATCTCTCTCAATACTAATCCAATGACCTTGTATTATATATGTATAGAAAGCTTTGAATGTATACTTTTATATAAAAATAGTGTTATCGGGTTTAACCGGCTATAGGTGGAGCCATACACTCCGCCATACGGACTGCCGTGGGATTCCTCACTTAGGCAGTATCCCAATCCTCCACTTCTCCTAGTTTTCTTCTTCTAACTCTAATTTCAACTCAAGATTTCATATTAATCCAACCATAATCCATCACGTACATCCAATATATCATCAAATACATGAAGAAGAATAAAATTTCATACAGCCATAGTGCAAAGAATTCAAGAACAGAAATGGAATTCCTACTTCTTTGGAGTGTGATTTTACTAGGTGTTGAGCTAAGTGTTAAAGCTTGAATTGCTAGAACCTTGGTAACCTTGAAGGAGTGATGGAGTTGGTCGGGAGAAGAGCAGAAGAAGGTTGGAACAAGAGAGAGAGAGAGAGAGAGAGAGAGAGGTGTAAATCAGCTAGAAATGAGAGGGAGAGTCTAACTTAAATACATGAGGGTAGTTGGAATTGTGAGTGTTGATTGGTTGAAATTTTGTGATTGAAGTTCGACCATGTTTCCCTCTTTTGTGGCTAAATTATCCTCCACGTCATCCCAGAAGTGGAACTCGCTTCCATTCTATCTGAAATCGGAACTCGTCTTGATTTTACTTAAAGTCGGAACTCATGCTATTTATTTGCCCCTCGGAGATGAAATCGGATATCGGAAAACTTGTCTGGTTTATTCGAAACTTGGAAGCAAAGTCGGATGTCGGAAGTCATACAGCTTACAATCACATAATCTCGGAACTCCCCATTCAAACTCGGGAACACCAACAGAAATGGAAAGCTCCTGGGAATAAACTCGGAGATCGGAACTCGTGTTTGACTTGGAAATCAACTTAAAGATCCGAACTCGTGTCCATTCTAGTTGAGTTCAACTTTAAGGCCGGAACTCGTTACATTCAACTCGGAGGTCGGTACTTGTAATCATTGTGTTAAACTACCAATTCGGAGGTTGGAAACCATGTACACTATTTTGAAACATCAGGTCTGAGGTCGGAATTCGCGTACATCTTGCTTCAAACTTGGAAATAAATTATGAAATCGGAAATCGGGTCCGTTCTCTTTGAGACATAAAGTCGGATATTGGGAATCACGTCCATGTTGTTTGGACTTGAAGGTTAAGTCGGGAAGTAGGAAATTATGCCAGATGAAGTCGGAAGTAAAAAATTATGCTGAAATTTGAAGACGAACTCGGAAGTCAGAAATTATCCCATTTTATGTGAAATTCGAAGATGAAGTCGGAAATTATGGAAACTTGAAGGAGAAGTCGGAACTCGAAACTCGTTGCGGATGTTACAACCAACCATTCATACAGTCCGTATTTGGTTTTAAAAGCAGTTTTCCATTCATCCCCTTCTCTAATTCTAATATGACGATATCCGCTTTTAAGATCAATTTTAGAAAGCACACAGGCACCATGTAATCCATCCAACAAATCATCTAATCTAGGAATGGGATGTCTATACTTTATCATGATGTTATCGATGGCTCTACAATCAGTGCACATCCTTCAAGTTTCGTCTTTCTTAGGCACTAGAATGACTGGAACTGCACACAGACTTAAGCTTTCTTGCACCTACCCTTTTTGCATCAATTCTTCAACTTGCTTTTGAATCTCCTTGGTCTCTTGGGGATTACTCCTATCGGCTAGCATATAAGGCAATGAAGCTCCTGGAATGAGATCAATTTCATGTTCTATGCCTCGTAGAGGGGGTAGACCGTGAGGTACCTCCTTGGGAAAGACATCTTCAAATTCATGCAACAAATAAGAAACTTCACAAGGAAGAGAGTTAGTAGTACCTGCTTCATTTAATTTACTTTCCTTGCTCTAAAGTAAAAGCATTGACTTTTTCATGAGTATAGCCTTTTTCACCTCTTTTTCTTTAATAAATAGATTTTACAATTTTCCCTATGTTTTTCCACTCTATTTTTCCTTTTTCTTTTCATTTCCTTTTTCCATTTTCTTTTCACTCTCTTTCTCTTTTCTTTCCTGTTTTCTTTTATCTCTTGTTTTGGATTGATCCTCACCAACCTCTCTTAGAGACAAAGGGGCAAGAATAGTCTTGCGCTCTTTATGTACAAATGAAAATTTATTTGTGTACCTATCATGCAGAGCTTTCTTATCATATTGCCAAGGTCTACCAAGAAGTAAATGGCAAGCCTCCATAGACACACAAAACTGCATCATCATACTTCCCTATGGAGAATTCCACCTCCACTTGCTTACTTACAATCATTTCACCATCCTCACTAAGCCATTGAAGCTTATATGGCTGTAGGTGTGGTTTAGTCTCCAAATTCAGTTTTGAAACCATCCTTGCACTAGCAACATTAGTGCAGCTCCCTCTATCAATAATTAAAGAACAAACTTTCCCTTGGATGATACACTTTGTGTGGAAAATATTTTCCTTTTGGCTTTCATCCAAGTCCTTTATTTGGCTGCCCAATAACCTCCTCATCATGAATAAATCTCCTTCGAGTGCAGTTTCCTCATCATAATTTTCCTCAGTTTGTGGTGTAGATTTTTAGGATGATTCACTAGTGATTTCCCCTGTAACATCCTCCGAAATCCTTTTATCATTTTCGGTTCAATTGTTCGGTTTTTATCGAATAATTGAGATTAATTAAAATTCGGTTAAATAATTATTTAGAATCAATTGATTAACAATTACTTGAGTTTAGATAAGAGAGAATTAAGTTAGAATATAGAAGATTTCATAAGAATTTTCACGAAACCAATTTACCGATTTAAAGGAAATCGGTAAGTCTATGGTATTTTAAACTATCGGAACCGGACCAGTAGAATTTCAACCCATCAACCCTACTTTGAGTGGCTGATAACTCAGCCACTTAATCCCTCAAGTTGGCGCCACTTTGGCCACAAGAAAGGAGGCAAGCTTGGCTGAATTTCAGCCATGCAAAGCCAACCAATCAAATGCCAAAGAAAAAGCCAACTAAGCACCTTTATGTCATCAGATTTTTCAGCCCCATTATCACATATTCTGACCCACACTTCTACGCCACTTTCTCTTCTCTCCTTCAGCTCTCTTTCTCTCTTCCTCACCCCAAAAACTGAGGCAAACTCCAGCCTTGTTCATCCAAACTTCAAGAATCCAGCACAAACACTTGGATCAAAGGTAGGGGTTTTAATTCTTGCATCAAATCCATGGACTGGGCTGGCTGGGTTTGAATTATTTTCACCTTCCTTGATATATTAAATGAATGTTTATGATGATGTGTGATTGGTTTTGGGCTGTTGGTTTGATTCAAACCGAAGTGGAAGCAAGAAACCATGAAAATAGAAAGAGCTGATGGGTTAGAGAATCAAAAACCCTCGGCAGTCCGTACGGCGGAGTGTACGGCTCCGCCTACAGCCGATCAAATTTGATGAAACCAATTTTAAATGAAACTATACATCTAGGGCTTTCCATAGATATATCATATAAGGCTTTTGGATTAGTATTGAGGGAGTTATGAATTTTTGAATTTTGACCTAGGGTTCTGACTCTGAATCTGGGCAGACTAGCTTGTTCAAGATAGAACTCGACCTATACTACTTGAAAATGAATGAAACTAAATTTGTTAGAAAGCTTACACATAGGAGAATGTTTCATAAAAATTTCAGAATTAGATAAGGTTCCAGCTGCTCCTAGTGATCCAAGAAAGTTGCCCTATGTCCAAACTAGGCCAGAACAGGGCAGTTTAGGAAGGTCAGAACTCGGGGCTTATAACTCGAGCCCTGCTGAGCCAAATGAAATGGAAATTTTTGTAAATGAAACGTCACCCTGTTAGCTTTAATATGATTCCAATTTCGTGTGATTTGAGTAGTTTTCGATTTTTAGTGGATTTTTACTTTTCGTTGCCTGATTCTGGCTAGCCGTTGGGCATGCCGGGATAAAATCTGAATATCTTGAGCTATAGATATCAAAATTAGATGGGACTAGAAAGGTTAGAAACTAGACATATAAGGCTACAACATATCCAAAAATCAGGTTTAAAGGAGTTAAATTGAAATAAATGTGGGCTATACCATAACCGGGTAGAAATAGGCAAAATCAGTCAAAAGTCCTATTGAAGCTTATTGAAGCTATGAATGAATTAATGAATGTATGTGCATAATTGCTGCTCTATATTGAAATTGCAAATTGCAAATTCTGAATTCCCATTTCCAAAAGTTAGGGTTTGCCTTTTATAATGGGCAGCACCTTACAAGTTTGCTTAGAATTGATCCAGCTCAAGTCCCTTACAATTAGTCCCAAATCAACTTACTAATTTAGTCCACCACTATAAATAAACTAATGACAAAAAAAAAGAATGTCCAGCACATTTTAAAACATACTAAAAAGAAAAACTAAGACTGGCTAAATGGGGCCTTATTACAAGCTTTAATTCAAATAAAGAAAAGAAAAATATAGATGCAGATTGGCCCAAACATAGATGTAGCCTTCATGCTCCATTTCACCAATTTGGACTCAAGTAATTGGATGGAAAAAAAAATTGGGCTCAAACTGAACGCAGCCCTTAAGCCTCTATTCCTTCAATTTGAACTAAGCAATTCACCATCTTGAGCTTCAGTTCTTCAAGACTTTGGCCTGCTTCAAATAAAGTTGCCACAAAGTTATTTAGAGCCTCTTTAGCCTTCTTAGATCTCGCCTTTGTCATTGGGCATCCAAGGCCTTGTAATTCATACTTGCTGCCTTCCTTGGACTTGCTTTCTTCCATGTCCTCATCAGCATTTAAGTAACTGCTACATCTTATTATTTATTTATAGTCATATTTTCCTAATTTTATATGTCATTGGAATTTTTTATGCTGTGTTCAATTTTTTTTTAATCTAAAATACAACAGTTATGGATGGCTAAACGAGCATTTGTCTAAAAAGCTAAAAATTAAGTTTTTCATTGCCCATATTTGTTTCTCGTGATCATCCCGTACAATTCATATGTTGTGTTTTTTTTTCTTTTAATTTTTTTTCAGCTAGTTCTGTGTTTGGTGTGGAATAGGAACAATTATGTCTGAAGCAGTTGTGTTTTTTGTGCATTTTGTAGGATTATGACATAGGAAATAGCTAGATAGTGTTCATACCCATTGTTTTGAATAGAAGGATCCTCTTTGGTATTTTTCTGTAGGAAGTGAAAAGAAAGTGATGGGTCTTGTTAGGTTGTCATGGATTGTTCCAACCTCTCAACCTACTCCTTCTTCTACCTTATTTATATTTTAATAAGCATTTATTATTGCCGTATGCTTTTTCTTATATTTTCAATGCTTTTTATATTATGGTCTTTTTGGTTCCACTTGATTTGGCGCTTTTTCTCTAGAAGATGGCTTTTTGGGGGTGAAGCAATTCAAAGGTTGCATTCACACATGTGAATAAGAATATGATGGAAGGTTAACTGTATGGCCTATGAAACACATTTTATTCTCAGTTACTTTCACTTTGTTCTTTTGCTATTATAATAGACAATTTGCATTCTTCTATTCAAAACAACTTGGTTTAATTTTGCCTATTTTAATATTACTCTCACCTGTCACACATGCAGTGTGTGTGTTGAGAAGCCGCATGCCTTAGAAAGTACAATTGACATTGTATTTGTCAATTTGTATATTGCTTAAGAGTTCATATGATTCTAATAGCATTCTTATTCATTTTCAGTCCACAATTTTCATATTGTATTCAACTTTTGTCAAAGCATTTGACTATTTCAAATTATTCGAAACTGATTCTGTTGTGTTGGGAATAACAAGCTAGTTCCTTTTTGCCTGTGTATGTGTATATTATGCATGTCATGCCCCCTTAGTCAGATAAATCCTTAAAAAGCATTGCAAAATGAGTCTCAAGATATGCTTAAAAAGAAAAGTTTAAAAGGTTTACACTTTGCACACACTAACCTGGATTGTTGACCCATTTGTAGTCACCATGATAGTATCATTAGGCAATTTGTAAAATCCCCAATTTTATATATGCCAATTATCTCAGTATCCCTGAGTAATTGGATAAAATAATAAAAATTAAATAATAAAAAGCTTAACTAAAGAATGAAGAGTTAGAAGTAAAGCTAAATCAAAATTTGAAACATATTAATTAAAAGAATACTAAAATCATAAGAGTTAATTAAAGGAGGAAGCCCTAAAGGGGTTAATAAATCACTAATTACCAAGATTTAATCTAATTAAGGTAAAATATACATAATTAAGGAATATAAGTTACCTAATTAAGAAAACTTGAGTTAATCACTAATCTTTAATTAACAAAGCTCATATAAGTAGTAAGAATACTTAATTTTATCATCAAATTCGAATTAAAAGTCAAAGAGACAATAAAGTAAATGATAATGTCACTAAAGTAAAAGTTATGACAAACATGTCTCAACTCTACTTTATGGTTAATTTTATGACAAGCTTGTCTCCAAAATTAGCCTAAAGAGGGATTAAAAGTTGTCATCCTTTGTAATTCAACCCTAATCACTCCATTTTGTTCCCCTATATAATATAGAAAATATTGGTGAAGCCCTAGCTCCCCTCTCATTTTTGTGCCGCCCTCTTTCTTTGTAACATCCCCCCGAGTTCTAAGTTCTGACTTCCCCTTCAAGTCCCCATGATTTCCGACTTCATCTTCGAATTTCACATAAAATGGGATTATTTACGACTTCCGAGTTCGTCTTCGAATTTCAGCATACTTTCCGACTTCCGACCTCATTTGGCATAATTTCCACAACTTCCGACTTAACTTTCAAGTCCGAACAACATGGATGTGATTCCCGAATCCGACTTTATGTCTCAAAGAAAACGGACCCGATTTCCGATCTAATAATTTATTTCCAAGTTTCAAGCAAGATGTACGCGAGTTCTAACCTCCGACTTAGAGTCTCAAATATATTGTATATAAATCCCGACTTCCGGGTCTAAGTTCTTGGGTTTGATATTCTTGCCCATGACTTTCGATTTCAAAGTGTTTTATGTGCTTGTGATTTCGAATTCCCGAGTTTCGACCTTAACCATATCTAGTATTCCTCATTTTCGGCTTCCGACTTAACTCCGAGTTGATAGTTTAACACAACGGTACAATTACCGACCTTCGAGTTTAATATAACGAGTTTCGTCCTTAGGGTTAAACTCAACTAGAATGGACACGAGTTCGGATCTTTGAGTTGATCTCCAAGTCATACACGAGTTCCAATATCCGAGTTTATTTCCAGGAGCTTTTCATTTCTGTTGGTGTTCCCGAATTTGAATGGGGAGTTTCGAGATTATGTGATTGTAAGCTGTATGACTTCCGATATCCGACTTTGCTTCGAAGTTTTGAATAAACCAGACAAGTTTTCCGATATCTGATTTCATCTCCGAGGGTCAAATAAATAACACGAGTTCCGACTTTAAGCAGAATCAAGACGAGTTCCGATTTCAGATAGAATGGAAGCGAGTTCCACTTTTGGGACGACGTAGAGAGCAATTTAGCCACAAAAAAGGGAGACATGGCCGAATTTCAATCACAAAATTTCAACTAATCAACACTCACAATTTCAACTGCCCTCATGTATTTAAGTCAGACTCTCCTTCTTATTCAAGGCTGATTTACGCCTCCTTATCCCTCTTGTTCCAGCCTCTTTCTTCCCTTCTCTCAATCAACTATATCACTTCTTCAAGCTTAACAAGGTTTTAACAAATCAAGCTTCAACACTTAGCAGAATCACACTTCAAAGAGGTAGGATTCCATTTCTGTTCTTGAATTCTTTGCACTATGGCTATATGAAATTTTATTATTCTTCATGTATTTGATGATATATTGGATGTATATGATGGATGATGATTAGATTAATATGAAATCTTGAGTTGGAATTAAGGTTAAAAGGAGAAAAACTAGAAGGAATGGAGGATTAGGATGCTGTCTTGGTAAAGAGTCCACGGCAGTCTAGATGGCAAAGTGTACGGCTCTGCCTACAGCCGGTTAAATCCAATGAAACTATTTTTAGATGAAAGTAGACATTCAGGGCTTTCCATACATATATAATATGAGGTTATTGGATTAGTATTGAGAGAGATATGAATTTTTGAAGATTGACTTAGGAATCAGGACTTACATCCGGGCAGCGTGACTTGAGGAGGGTGTAACTCACCCTACACAACTCCAAATTGAGTGAAATCAACTTTGTTAGAAAGCTTACAAAGGTTAAAAATTTTTTTTCCGATTTCCGATTTCATTAAATGGATTGGATGGATTTTTCAGATTTCCGACCTTATGCAACACGATCTTCGACTTAGCACAAAATCCGACATCCGAGTTGATCTCAACCAGAAATGGACGGGAGATCAGATCTCTGAATTGGTCTCCAAGTTCGAGCAAAATTTGCACAAGTTCCGATCTCGAGCTTATTACCAAGAGCTTTTCATTTCTCTTATTTTCCCGAGTTCCGAGATAGAGTTTGGAGTGCCGAGATCCTATAAGTTTCGATTTCCTGGCACACAAAATTAATGTTTTGAATCCCGGTCTCCGGTGTTATGCTTAAAATCGATTCAAGTTTACATAATTCCCCCGATTTCCAAGTTTGAGTGTCTTGGTTTCACATTCTAGCCCTCGACTTTCGATTTTAAGGTGATTGTGCCTTACGATTTCCGACGTCTGACTTTACTCTAAAGTTTTGAATAAACCAGATGATAATTCTGAGTTCCGACTTCATCTGAATAGATATGCACAAATTCCGACTTTAAGAAGTGTATGAGTTCCGATGTCACGTTTAGATGCGCTGGAAGCGAGTTTCACTTCTTAGGCGACGTGGAGAGCAATTTTGTCACAAAGGAGGGAGACATGGCTGAACTTTGCTCACAAAAATTTCACCCAATCAAAGCCACCTATTCTAACTACCACTTCAAAGCCTTGTTTATATATTCTCCTCCTGCCTCTTCAGCCCCATTTCTTACGTTGCCTTCTCTTCCTCACTTTAGCTCTCTTTTATCTTCTCCACTCATCCACTCCATCCAACATTCAAATTCAGCCAAGTTCCAGCTGCAAACTCAAGCCTAACCAAATAATAAGAGGTAGAGGTTCATGTCTTGCTTGATTTTCTAATTCTTGGATGATTGGTGGTGGCTTATTTTCTCAATTTTTGATGTGTTAATTAGTTGAATATGATGATATATGGCTGGTTTATTGGCTGTAATGAGATTAAAACTGAATTGGAAGTAAGAAAGGATGAAGATAGGAAGAGTTGAGAGGCTATAAAACCCAAAACCCTCGGCAGTCTGTACGGTGGAGTGTATGGCTTCGCCTCCCACCATTTAAAATTGATGAAACCATTTTTATGTGAAATTAGACATCTAGGGCTTTCTATACATATATCATATAAGGCCATTGGAAATATTGAGAGAGATATGAATTTTTGAAGTTTAACTTAGAAATCAGGACACTCACCCGGGTAATATGGGTTGAAAAGGGTGTAACTCACCCTACACAACTCCAAATCAAGTGAAACCAATTTTGTTAGAAAGCTTACACATAGAAGAACATCATACAAAGAAATTCCAAGTTTGTTAACATCCTATTTTCTCCCAGTGATTAGAATAAGTTACCTTATGTCCAAACTGAGACAAAACAGGGCAATTCAGGAAGGTCAAGTTTTCGGGCTTATAACTCGAGCCCTACTAAGTCAAATGGAATGACACTTTTTGCAAATGAAATATGGTTCTGTTAGCTTTAATATGAGACCGATTTCGTATGTTTTGAGCCAATTCGATTTTTAGTATATTTTTACTTTTAAGTGTGCAATTCTGGCTAGCTACTGGGCAGACCGGGATAAAACCTAAATAATTCGAGTTATACTCATCAAAATTAGATGGGATCAAAGAGGTTAGAAAATAGACACATAACACTTTAACATATCCAAAATTGAGGTCCAAATGAGTTAAGTAGAAATTATGGCATGATTTACAAAAATCGGGTTGAATGAGTTATGTTGAGGCTATAACTCTGCCTTAAGGAGACTAATGCTTCTATGAGTTCCATGATGGATTGTGCATGCAGTATTGTAATTTCTATGAGAAATTGGTATTCTGATGTACTGGCACTATTCATGGGGAAGCGGACACGTTCCGTTATGCTGCCAAAATTGCGGTAAAGTATATGCATAAGTTATGAAATACATGTAGATACATGTGCATTTTCAAGAGAGTTATGAAAGTTATGTTATGATGAACTCAAAGAATATGTTATGATGAAAGTTCCATGATACTTGGGCCAGCCCCGGATAAAAAGTTAAGGGGAATAGATCGGTGGGAATGTCGGGGAAAGTAAACCCGGCAATTCCTGTATAGGAACGAGCTCGATCCTGGAAAGCAGACTATTACCTAGGAGTCAAAAATAGCCAAGAACTCCCAAGGGACCAAGTGATGGAAAATGATGAAAAGTAAAGGAAAAGTTTATGAAGAAAGGAAAGGTTCAAGAGCAAGTTTGCATGATTGCATTAAATGCATAATTACATTGAATGATCATTATAAATCATTTACAGTTTATTTGTTACATTCACTTACTGCCATATGCTCATTATTCTGTTTATTGTTGATATTAGTTTATTCTGTTCCTTATGTTGCCTTAAGTAAAACTGGACCTTGCCTCGGACCAGATATTTTTCCTAACCTTATTAAAAATGAATAGTTAAGTTTGATCTCATGTTTTTATAATTAAATAAAACTCGAGGCAATTGAGAATGAACGTGACGTCAGTTAAGCCCCACATGCGAACCCTACTGAGAATTTCTTTAAATTCTCACCTTGTTTTGCATTTCCGCCTCATTCTTAGACGTGGATGATGGACACGACAGCTACCCTCTTCATTGAGGTTCCAGACTTGCAGCTCCACCATGACCCTACAGTAGGCTCGCTGTATATAGCCGGCTCTTTCCAGTTTCGTCTTTACCTTTTTAGTGATAGGAATTTTACCGTCCTATTACACCATCCTGCTTTTGATCCTGCCACCCCATACTTTGAGGTCCCGCTACACGTGGCACACCCTCGCCAGCACCTCTTGCACCTGCAGCACCTGTAGCCCCTGCTGACCCTGCACCAGAGTTAACTACGCAGGTGGTACTTGACATCCCACTCAGCTCCGAGAGCGACCCTTCAGAGGCCACCAGCTCATCCTCCTCCTCCTCCTCAGGACCCAGTACTGACTACTCACCTGCCGGGTCTGGCATGGCCAATGGCTACCTGACTAAGTAGGTTAGCCACAGGCAGTGTTATACAGCATGACCCTCTTTTGGCAGCATACAGCTTTGGGTCATAGACCTAGTGGTAGGCTTTTGAAATGTCTTTTGAGGACCACATAGGATTAGGTTGACTGACATGGGCCTTATGTCTTTTTGGTACACGACCCTACTTATGTATCCTATTTCGAAACTTGTACATAAGTTGAAACAGTGGCTTTTTATATATCTATATATACATATATACAGTTGACGGCATGTGTGTTATTTGTCCTCATCTTTTCTGTTGTGATAAATTAAACTCCGTCACATTCATTATACAGCGCTCCATTTCTTCTATTACAAAAAAAGAAAAAAGAAAAAAAATGATACGGATAAACGAAACGTAAGCAGAGTATTAACACGATAACACAATCTACTTAATTTTATGCTATGGCTTAAGCATAACATTAAATTAGTAGGGTGTTACAGCTATTGTATTTTAAATTTGTTTCAATTATCCTTCATAGTATAATTCATGAATTAATTTTGTATGGGCTCTCCTAAATGCCAAGTGTATGAGTAAAAATGAATTTTGCTTCGGATAATACATTTTCGAACTATAAAATTAAACAGCTTGCATAACATATTCACCTTTTCATAATAAACCGAAGTAAACTGGAGATGACAACGATGACATTATGTATGATAATTAGAGAATCCTACTGAGAATTTATAATTCTCACTCCTATTTTCGTGTTATCTCCAGATAGTTCAAGAAGTTCTAAAGACGGCTGAAGTTACTATCAGATAAGGTCCGCTTAGGTAACAGTAACAACTCCAGGGTGTGGTATTATGACTTAAGCATAGTACTGTACTTGGGAGGGTGTTACACTCTTCCTTCACCTTCAAGTTTTTCTCTCATTTTCTTCCTTAAGAACGCTCACCCTCCCCAAACACCATTGTAGGAGCTACATCTTTTAGCTCTTACAATCACAAACACTCAATCTTCTCAAGCCTAGAAACCACAAAGAACCTCCTTTCTTCTCTCTTGACGCCGTGGATTTCATAGCTTGGAGGAGGAGGTTTTCTTCGTCCACTAGTTGGTTTAGAACTTGAAGAACATTTGCACCACATGTTTCCATCTTGGTTGTTGGTAGGACTTCCTAACCCTTCTTTTATTTTCTCTTCAGGAGCTAAGAATGCTCTAGTCACTTCATGACTAAGAGGTTCAAGCTTTGATCCAATGTTTCTCATTCTTGAATGTTGTCTTGAGGGTGTTGTTCGTTGTTGTTGTTGTTAAAAGATCAAAAAGCTTCAAGCTTTTCTTGTCATGGTCATGGATACTCAAGCCCTAACCTATGACCTTGAGGTTCATGGCTTGTTCTTTCATTTTTACCTCTTGAATATCTCTATTATACTCTCTAATGTTGTTATCTTGCTTGGAACCATGAAAAGACATGTTCTTTATGATGATCTAGGGAAAAAATTGTGACCTTTTACCTTGTCTTAAGAAAAGATTTAGAAAAGATTCAACCTTTTAAAAGATTCCACCTTTCTAAGATGACTAATGTTGAGACCTATAAACTTTAACTAAGAAAAACACATGCTTTATGAGGAAAGACAAAAAAATAAAACTTGATGCTTAGGTTGATGATGGTTTCAACCATATAAGGAAAGGGAGGAATAAAAATGTGTATTTGGAAGTTCTCATCATATGATAACACCACGAAGTGAATCTAATGAATTTGCAAGAAGCAAACTTGAAGCACCATATACGGGAAGGTTTGGCCATAAGAAGAAATAGAGGAGAGAATGAGTTTTATTGAGTGAATATGATGGGTTAAGGACTTATAACACTTAACTAATAAATCTAATAATCTACTAGAAGTAAAATAAATAAAAGACTAATAGATCAAATAATCTACTTGAATTAAAATAAATAAAAGACTTAGGAACTCTAAATGATGGTTTTGGTCATGATAAATGAAAGGGAAAGGAAGAAACTTTAATTTGCTAAGAAGATGGATTAAGCTTCTAATATACCTAATTAAAGGGCCCAACTAACTCACTTAAAGAAAAGTAAAATAAAAAGACCTAGAACCCTTAAGAAGGTGGTTCAGCCACATCGTTTCAAAAAGAAAGATCAAAACTTTAATTTACAATTAAGTAAAATTAAGGTTCCATAATACCTAAGAATTAGACTTAACAAGTTTACTTGAAGAAAAAAATAATAATAAAAGACTTGGTAAAGTCACTAGGGAGAATTCGACCACATAAGGAAATAAAGAAAGAGATTATGTTTTAATAATTTAAGTAAGCTTGAAAAAACAATCTCAAGTAAAAAAAGACTAAAGAAGATGACACTTTAATGATAAAAGACAGATAATTGAAAAAAAAAATGTAAGTGAAACCCTCTTTAGACTTACATAAGACTTAAGAGCAAAGTGCAACATTAAAGCTTGGACATAAGCCCTAACTATGTGCATAAGACTTTCCAATGATACCCTATGCTCTTTTGGATCATAGTTAGTGTCCGCGTGATTTGAGTGATGAGAAATTCTCATCACATGATGTATGATGTAATACTTGAATGATGTGTTGAGATCTTTTAAGGGGTTATTCCCTTTTGTCTTGATTGACTTACAAGTATGATTGCTTATGAATGATTGATGATGATTATGTATGCTATTATTGGGTTGTTGGTTGTATATCTTATGCTTGCAAATTTTGAAAAGCTCCTGGTATAGCCGTTATGCTACTTGATTTTCACTAAATTCTTTCTTATACTTAGAATATTGCCATGCATAATATAAACTATGATGGAACTTGTGTTAAGAAAAAGAAAGACTTAAGATATCGCTAATGCATGAATGATATAAGAATTAATATTTAATTCCATAACCAAGAAAGACATTTGGGTATGATCTTCGGTATAGTGTCCCACAAGACATGGGAGCGATCCTTCGATAAGGGAAGGTGACCCACCAAGAGCCCCTTCTAAAGTGGGAAATAAAGTTGAAGGGTGACAATGGTGATCAAGGTGAGCTCATGTCCTAAAAAAAGTTTGAGAGTGGTATGAAAGTTAATAAGAAAGTAAAGTCAAAGTTAATGAAAGTTGAAGAAAGTAATGAAAGGCATAAAACACTCATACACTGTTCAACTTATCATGCTTCTTATTTATTAGTGCTTATTCATCATACTTATGCTTTATTATGTCATGAGATATATTATGTTATGCTTTAAGTGTATGTTTAAAAGTAACCCACTTCAGAAGGGGTATGTTTTAAACTTAATAAAATGAACTTGATGCATACTCACCTTTTACAAATAAACTGAAGTGGTTAGGATGATAATGATGAAACTTGTTTGTTGAGTTATAGTCCTATTGAGAAATTCTATTTCTCACCTTGCTTTTCATTTTGTCTTCAGACGAAGCCATTAGCGTCGGTGATTAACTTCCTTGGGTGCCCCACTTGGGAGTGGCACTATGACCCAACTTTGTATTCTTTGCTGCTGATGATGATAGCTATTCTAAGGGTCTACATCTTCTTCCGTCGCCCGTTTGGACTTAGTGTGATAATTAGACCTTTCAAACCACAAGACCTACATGACACCATCAATGTTTATGAGGCACACGTCATCTACCCTGTCTATGCTATACC
This sequence comes from Pterocarpus macrocarpus, assembly GCA_031439585.1. NCBI lineage: Eukaryota > Viridiplantae > Streptophyta > Magnoliopsida > Fabales > Fabaceae > Pterocarpus > Pterocarpus macrocarpus. Next base: position 55,093,749 of record CM062514.1, read on the forward strand.
TACTTACTCTAGGTTAGATGCTTCCATGGCCAGGGCTCCTTCCATAGAGACTAACCCTTCCGAGGCTACCCCTTTGCACATCATTTTTCTAGATTTTGAGGCATCATCCACTATGGGGAGCAGAGTTGAGAGGCGTGGTGGTGGAGGTTACAAGAATGGTTTTGTTTCCTCTTAGGCTCAAGGAGTGGGTCTAGCACGTAGCTAGGGTGCAGGGTATTTTTTTGTTTTGTGTGCTCACGCTTATGATGTATATGTGGCTCTTTATTGTATTTTGTAGCCACTTCCTTTGGTATGCAATGTTCATATAGGGATGCTTTATGTATTTGTTGTGTCTAGTTGACTGCAGTTGTTTTGTTTGCAAGGCATAGGGCCTTGTCATAGTACCTATGCTACCTATGGATCTTAGCTAGTTGTTTTGGATGCCAGCCTGTGTGTGTGTACGTGTGTGATGTTTATGCATGAGTTGTGCCTCTTATTGATTTATTTCTTTGCTATGTTATACAATTATGTATGATGTGACGCTATATATTTGATGTTTGTGCTCAAAGTTTAACACCTTTCTAAGCAACACAATATCATGTTTAAGTCATAGTATTACACTCAAGGGTTGTTACTAATACATGAACGGACCTTGCCGGACAGCAACTTTCAACCGTCTTCAACATCTCAATCAACTTTGCCATATTTCTTGAGCTATAAGGAGATGACACAGAACATATATAGGGGTGAGAATTATAAATTCTCAGTAGGATATTCTAGATTTTCACATACAATGTTATCGTCATCATCTCTAGCTACTTCAATTTATTTAAGAAAAAGTCATCATGCTATATCAACTATAAATTTCATTTTATGAAGTTCAAAAACATCCTTCCGAAACAGGTTAATTTTATTTACAAACTTGATAATTAAGGGAGCAGTTTCATGACAGAAATAAAAGAATATAACTTATGCTTATGCAAATGCACATCATATAATGATGCAAGTGCACTTGTCTTTCTTGGCTTTCTTTAATCTTAACTGCCCTTGGATAGTCTGATCTGGGAGTGAGCTCAACTCATGACCAGTTGTTACACAGTGCTGACCTACAAGAGGATGAGGACCCATATGCATCTAAATTTAGAGGGACTTAGTTTGCCAACTGCCTTCAAAGTAAAGGGACCCAATAGTTCTAACTGCCTTCATAGAGAAAGACCCAATAACTGCCTCCAAGTAAAGGGATCCATATCTTGTTTATTCATATTCTTTCATAGTTCATATGCTCATATATTCATGTATGAATATGTTTGATACGCTTACGATCATACTACATAGTTCATGTACTTTTGCCGAGAATCCAACAGCATAATAGCTAAAATATGAAGTTTCCGCAATATACAAAAAGTATACATAACATACAGCAAATCATAATAATCATGATCATCATAAACAACATACTAATATAACATCAGTTTGGTATGAAATTGCATAAACAATTTAGTTCATTGATTTCTCATGGTTTATGAAACCTTTAAGTCATGAGATTTTTAAGTGGTTCTACTTTCCTTAAATTTGCCTTAAACTTCTAAATTACATGAAAATTTCATATTAACTCATTTTAATCTTAAATTTTAATATATTATAGCCCTGTTAGTCTACTTTTAAGCTTTTTTAGTTTCACTAAATTTTGAAGTGTTTAAGTTAAGTTATTAAGATTTTATTTAATACTGCCTTGTTTTAGGATAGACTTATACACCCAAACTTAGAAAATTAATAAAAATTCATTTTACATTATTTTAATCCAAAATTTTACCAAGATATGCCTATTTGGACCCTTTTTCAATCCCAATAAGTTTCACTTTAATTGGGTAGGTAAAGCTCAAGTTATGAGCTCCTCAATTAGGCTTCCCTATTTTAACCTGAATAGAGTATGGGTCAATTTCAATGGATTACTGGGAGAAATATAATCATGATCTGATTTTGAAATTTTATATCCATGATCCCCTATGTGTTAAATTTCTAAAAAAATTATTTTCACTTAATTTGAAATAGCGTAGGATGAGTTATGTCCCTCACTTCACACTCTGGTTAGGATATAGAGTGAAATCTAATAGCCTAATTCTAAAAATCATAACTATTTCATTTCAATTCCAATGGATCTATAACTTATATGATTAAATTCATCTTGAAGTATATTTTCATTTAAATTATTTTCACATGAATTTGAGCTCTACAGGTTGAGGAATACTATTTGCTATATGGATGGTCACTAGGGTTCTTTCCAATAGATTTTCTATTTTGTGTTTTTCTTGGTATTTTGATCTATTCTTCAACCTAAACTAAGTTTTACTATCTCAAATCACTAGAAAGTAGTCATATTAACATCATACAAGAATAAATAAGGGATAACACAAAGAAACCCTAGCAACCCAAAAATCCTAGAAACAACATCTAAGAAATCCTACCTCAAATTCAAGGTTTGAAACTCTTTAACTTGAATCTTTTGGTGTCTCTACTTCCTTAAAGCCTCAAGATGGTTGTAAATCACTTCTTGTTCCTTGCTTGACTGAGGGTTTATCATTCAAAGGAAGGAGGTTTTGAGCTTGTCTTATAGCATTTTGGTGATAAACAAGAGAAAGTGTTGAAGATTTGGATAAGAGGAGCGAGGTGCAAGAGTTTTAGGGTGAGTATGAATGTGTTGGAGAAGAAAATGGAGATGGAGGGAATAGGGGGTGGCTGCACGAATTTTGGGGGATGAAATGGAAAATTTTGGCTTCTTACCTCATAAGTTAATATGACTTATGAAGTGGTGTGATTGGTGGACTTCAAAATGAGCTCAAATCTTCTTAAGCTTCCAATTTGTGTGGCCATTCTTTGGCCAACAATGGGGCTAGTGTGGCTAGTTTATAGTCATATATCCTAGGGTTTTTAACTGATACTCATACCATCCTACAGTATAACTCTTACCAACTCAATTATTGCATTACAAGACACCGTTAGTAAGACATTTTTCCCCGACTAGCTAATTAACATCTTATTGTTGATTACCCTCTAATAATGTTAATTAGCTAAATCAGGATATTACACAAAGGTTCACATTTTCCAAAAGCTTATTTTGAGTAGCTAAAGAAAAAAAATTACCTACTATTTTCACTTAATTTATTCTCGCAAAAAAGTTATGGGTTTCTGCAAAGCAAAACATAACAACTAATAAAGTGTCATAATACGACTTTAGTATAGTATGAGATTATTAGGGTGTTATATAGTCAGCTAGGGAAGAGAAGATTTATTAGATTACTAGTGATGACTAACTCGTTGGTAGTGAAAGTGTTCTTATCAATGCGATTGAAAAGATGACGGATACTATCACGAACCTGACCAAAATCTTTGTCAGCCAGTCGCCTCAGATGTTCCCACTATTTAACCCGATTACACCAGGTATATACCAATAAGTAGGGAGAGTGCATAACACCACAACCATGTTGCCTCCATTGGTGAATGCAGTGCACACCCATGGAATTTATCCATCATAAATCATAGTGCAATGGGGATTATTATGTCAATATTAAACAATGGAGGTCATTCGGCAAATTCTAAGGCAGCCCCTAAAGCAAAATCAACTACCAAATTAACCCGTCAAGATGAAAATAGTGCAGACATGGGTAAGAAACTGTTCTCCCTAATAAGTAATGCATCCAACAAAGTAACCAGTCGGAGTATTACATTAACTATTGATCCCCTTCGTCAGTGCCTGTACCAAAAAAAAAAGGGGCGATTAAGTATCCATATGGTGAGTATTAATGTCTACTTAAAGCCATTCTCGTATCATGTATTTATATAGATCGTATAGTGTTTTTGGTTTGTAACCTGTATTGTTTCATCTTTTATTTGCTTCCACAGTGCATGCTAGTTTTATTCAAGCCACCAGAGGAGATGACATTTACTAATGACGAGTTTGCAATTGCAGCATACATATATGGACCTAACATGTGTGATGAGTCTTTCAGGTAACTCAGGGGTTTCTATATTATTTATTTCATTGTCTCTATGTAACATCCCCACTTTTCTTAATATAACATGATAGAAATTTTGATTTATTTCTCTTAGATAGTGTGAAAATTACTTAGGCTGTGATATATCATGATAATTCTCACACTGAAAACTATAGGGTAGTATGACACTACCGTTGAAACTATGGCATTGTCATATACTTTTAATGTGAAATGATGAAAATGCTCTTAATGACCTAATCTTTTAGTAATTATATAAACACCCTAATATTTTTAATAATTATACTTAGACTCCAAATTTTATTTATATTTAGGCCCCCAAACTATTAAGAAATTACATTTAGAATCTTGCATCATTCAAGTTAGCAAAAAAGGTATTTTAGTGGAATCAAGCAAAACAGAATAGTTGTAGAAACCTAAATCTCTACCGTTTAGGCCTCGGATATAGCTAAGTGTGAAATGACAAGGGATGTCCCTAGAGTTGGCAAAAATTACAAAAATCTATTTGATACAAAAAATTAAATTTATGGCAAAATTTTCAATAGAAAATAGACATAAAATACTAAAAGGCTTAGAAAGGCCAAAAACTATTCAAAAGACTCCAAAAAATTCTAAAAAAATTATAAATATATTTTTAATAAAATTTTAAAGATAAATTTTAATTTTTAGCAAATTTAAAGAGTGTTTGTATAATTACACAAAAATAATGACTTCGAGGTGTATAAAGGGCCCCGAAACTCTATAAAATCACTCTAACCTACAATATAGGGATGAATCAATGGAGTTTTGGTGCTGGCTTGAAGGTCCACGAGATGGGCCTCATATTTGGGCCATGAACAGTAGTTGATGAGAATTTGGACTTTTTAAATTAATTATAGGCTTCAACTTCACAAAAAGGCTAAATTAACATCATAAACTCAACAAAAATGAACTATAATGAATCTATGGGTTGCAACCAAGGAGCAGCCATAGCCTTTTCTCCCTAAGCACTTGATAAACAAAAAAATTAACATGAAGAATGAAGAAAGTTCATGAGGGTAAAACTTTGGTCAAAACAAGTAATCTAGGATTAAAATAACTAAGTCAAATTTCACTTTTTTACTACATTAATTAACCTAAACATAATATAGCCTCATCTAACAGAAAGGAGATATCTTCATCATGAAATCACATGGATGAAGTTTCTTGAAGTATTTTAATCTACGACTAATTTTCTAGCTAACTAAGTTAGTAAATGAATAAAAAGGTAAAAAAAATTATATAAAAAGCTAAAGAACTAACCATGGCCATCTAACTCATCACCTAAACATATATCAACATCGTTTTAATGATTAATTAAGAGGATTATATTATTATGAGATTAATTAGCCCCAAACAAGCTTTCTTACACTTAAATACTTAAGATTAAAATGTCAAATTCACACTATGTGATGAGTAACTCATATAATACCCTCTTAATTCTTTATGAGCCATCTAATTATCATTCTAATATGTCTCTAAATTATAATTATGAAGCTTCTAAGATAATTAATTAAAGTCTTGATAACTAACTCAATTAACTAACTAGTTAAGACTAAACTTATTAGGATAATTAATAACTAAATAAACCAACCCTTGGCCTATAAATAGGACACCCTCCACACACTTAAGACATTTTGGTTCAGCCTCTAAACACTTCAGCCTAGCTGAAGCACACTCCTTCCATTCTCTCCATTACTTTGCTTCCTAAGCCCTCAAAAACTATACCAAAACACTACAAACTCTTCAGTAATTACTATCACCCTCACAAACACCCAATCGATCTCCACCATAGTAGCACGTGTTTCAAACACCCAATCTCCATCATAGTAGCTCGTGTTTAAGTCCCTAGAAGAGAGTTAGAAAGTTGACGAAGCTACTATCCTAGCCTTTGCAGATTGCGAGTTCAAGCTCCAAAGACCAACTAGGGTTTTTCTTTTTTACTAATAGGCTTTATGCATGAGTTTCGTGTCATTCTTTATGTTATTTGAAGCTTTAATTTTTATTTTTAAAATATATGCTCTTCTTTTAAGTGTCTAAAAGTTAATGAAATGTTTAGATTTTGATGTTTTTTTTTAAAGGTTTTGAAGCTTAAATCAAGTATTCTTGTGTTTATATGCCTATATGCATGTTTCCTTGAATTTTTGTGGAATAAATCTTCATGCACTTGCTTGTGCATGTCATGGCCATGTTAGGGTTTTATAGGGACTTGAGTTTGTTGTGGAAATTGTTGGTGACATCCATGTTCATTTGATTGTTCTTTGTGTGTAAACTTGAGTTTTGAAGGATTCTATCTTATAAAACTTAAATAATCTTTCCTTTGGCCCTATGAAATTTGCGGCCTTCACTATGGGTAAGGGTGTACCTATTCATCTGTGACTTATAATTGTAGCATCTTTGCTTGCTTGATGATTCTTGTTGTGTGGTTGTGAGTTATAATGTTCTTTGGTTTCAAAACCAAACAAAATCCCGAACTTGAACCCTATGAGGCTTATGGCTTCATCATGGGCTGAGGGTGATTAATCTCTTTTTGGTGTTTTAATGGTGGCATCTATGCTTGTTTGGAAGCTTGTTATGTGTAGAATTGAGTTTTTACGGTCCTTGGTTCATTATGCTTGAAAAATCCTTTCTTTGAGCTCCATGAAGCCCACGGTTATAGTCAGGGATTGAGGGTCTCCTTTGTGATTATATGTGTTTTGAAGCTTAAAGATGATAAGTTAATGCTTTACCATGTTTGCCTCACTCAAGAGAAGCTTGATTCTTGAATAGTTCCAGTTTATGTCACAAAACTTGTTGCCTTCACCCAAAACATGTATGCTTCCTTGTTTTGTTTTCAATATTCCAACATGTTTTTCAAGAGTATAAAATGCATAAAAATATTATTTTGAAGTTATAAAACCTATATATTGATGCTGTGTGCTTGTTTGCTAGTTTTACTTGACTTTGGTGTGCAAACTATTTGTTTAAAGTTAAATATGAAGGTTGTTCTGTTTTGGACAGCAAAGATCCCTTTTGAGCTCTAACTATTTAATGGATTTAAAATGTTATTTTGATGCTTTGAAAGATGTATTTTCGAGTGATGAAGTTTTATGTAAAAGTTTGTGAAGTTTTGAAACAAAATAACTAAGTTATATGCTTGTCTCAGCCATGCGTTTCTTTTTGAGCATGAAATTATTTCATGGAAGTCATCATATTCATATGTTTTCAAACCTTTGAGTATGCTTGAATTAGCTATGTTTGTGTGATAGTTTCTTTTGGGACCATAAAGATTTAATAATTCTTTAAAAGACATTTAATAAAATAAACTATGATCCTTGCTCATGGAGTTGACATATTCCTACGCTTATGGGCCTTATATGGACTATATTGAGTCTTTGTGACTCCCTTGGACTCATTTCAGACCTTTAAGGTCTTACCCTATGCTTTGGAATACCTTTGCTATGGATATAGACTATGGACTCTTGGATTTAATACACTACTAACCATAATAAACTCTATATATAAAGATTTAAGCTAAGGTTCCATTAGAAATTTCATATAAAGTAGCTAGATTCTTACTTGAAATGATTTTCTAAAGCTTTGGTTTTAAATTGAATGGTTTTCTCTGTAACATCCTCCCTTGTACGGTACTATGCTTAAGTCATAGTACTATATTTGGAAGTAGATACTGTTACTTGGATAGACCTTATTTGATAGCTACCTTTGGCTATCTTCAATATTCCTTGAGCTATCTGGACATAACACGGAAATAGGAGTGAGAATTGAAATTTCTTAGTAGGATTCCTTACTCATAATATACGATGTCATCATTATTATCTCCAGCTGCTTTGGTTTTCTAAGAAAAAAAGTGAACATGCTATGTAATTTGCCCAATTTAACAGTTCGAAAACATATTATCCGAAGCAGAGTTTGTTTTATTCACATACTGATTAATCAAAGAAGGAGTAATTATGAAACAGTAATAGGTAAAATCAATAATAATAACAACTAGCTAGCAGATAGCGATGTATGCAGATGTACAAGTTTTAATTCATATCAATACATTGGGATTATTCGTTCACTTCTTAAACAAAGTAGGAATTGAAGCTTAAATATAGTAATCTAAAAAAAAAGAATAATATGCAAATATGAATGCAATAGGAATTCTTGATGTCGATGCTTCCATTTCTTTTTAACTTTATTTTCTCGGCACACCTAAGTGTTACGTATCGCTATCCTTAGGGTGCTTGTTTTTATCCTTATCCAAACTTAGTCCCCTGGGAGTCTTTGGCCATATAAATCTCGGGTAATAGTCTACTTATCAAGACCGAGCTTGTTCCTATACAGGATTGTCGGGTTTACTTTCCCCGACTTTCCCATTGATTTATTCCTTTTAATCTTTTTTAGGGGCTGGCCTAAGTAATATGGAATCATTATAATCCTCATAGATTACATGCACAACTAATATTATTTTTCTTAAGTATCACATGTACATACAAATATTTCTCATAATATATGAGTTCTCTACCGGAATTTCGGCAGCATAACGGATCGAGTCTGCTTCTCCATGAATAGTGCCAGGCTACCAGAAAGATCAATCAAGCAATAAAATCAACATAGAGCATCAAGTTTATAACAATAATGTCAATCATATAATGTGCCAACATAAATTAGGTTTTCTGCTCATTCTACTCAATTCTACCCGATTTTGTAAATTCCACCATAATTTATATTCAATTCATTTAGATCTCAATTTTGAATATGTTATATTTCTATGTGTCTAGTTTCCAACCCTTTTTGTCCCATATCATTTTGATTTATGTAGCTCAAGTTATTTGAATTTTACGTCAAACTGTCCTATTGCTAGCCAGAATTGTACCCTTAGAAGTAAAAATTCACTAAAAATAGGAAACTAGATGAAATCATACGAAACTTATACCAAATTAAAGCTAACAGGACAAGTTTTTATTCCCAAGAAGTTTAATCTCATTTGCATAAGTAGAGCTTGATAACCTTCTAGACTGCCCTGCTCTAGTTAGGTTTGGACTTAAGGCAACTTCATTGAATTACTGGGAATAATTGGAATCAAATCTAACTTTGAAATTTTTATGGGATGTTTCCCTATATGTTGGCTTTCAAACCCAATTCGTTGCACTCAATTTAGAATTTTGTAGGGTGAGTTACACCTCTCACAACTCATATTGCCTAGAAGAGAACCCAAAATTTCAGATTAAAATTCAAAAATTCATAACTCACTCAAAACTAATGCAATGACCTTATATTTTATATGGTTGGAAAGCACTAAATGTCTAGTTTTATATAAAAATAGATTTATTAAACTTGATGGCTAGATTTTGTTTCGTACAGAACGAACGTACGAATGTCGTAGGGTTTTCACCCAAATAGCATCTTGATTCTTTCTATTGTCAAATTCTTCCACTCCAACTTCAATTCTAATTCAAACATACATATCAAACCAACCTTGATTCATCATCTCTACCCAATATGGCATCAAAATAATGAGAGAAAGAGGAATCCTAAGCAGCTCCAATCTATAGAAAGCAAGAACAGAATTTAGAATTCCTACCTTTTTTATGTATTAAGCTTGCTAGATTCAAGTCTTGGATTGAAGAAAGTTTGTTGGAGCTTGAAAGCTTGATGAAAATGACGTGAAGATGAGATAAGAAAGAAAGAAAATGGAGAGGGGTTTGCAGGTTTATTAGGCCGAAAATTGCAAGGGAGTGGGAAGGACATTTTTGAAAACTTTCGGAGGAAGTTGAATATGATTAGTGGATGTTTTTCATTACTTCAATTTGATGTGGCTGCCCTCTTCAAGGGCTGATCATTGCGCCACTTAAAGGAGTGGGTTGGCTGAATCTTGACCATTCAATCTAGGGTTATCACAGTATAATTTCTATTGATTTGGTTCTGACAGTTTAAAATATTGAAATCTTACCGATTTCCTTTAAATCGGTAAATCGGTAAATCGGTAATCCGGATTTGGAAAAATCCTATGAGGTCTCCTATGTTTCTAATATAATTCCCTCAAATCTAATCCATCTAATTAACATCTAATTAATTTCTAATTGGCCTTAAATAAATATTTAATCGATTTCTAATTAATTTCACTTATTCGATAAAAACCCCACAATTTAGTTAAAAATGATAAAATTTTTCGGATGTTACATTCTCTATATAGTCACTTGAACTTGTTTTAAAACCTTTTGTCTGATCTTTGTTTGCATCCTTAATTGATATGAAGAATTTCCTTTCTTATATTATGTGTGTGGTTCGAATATACTTATGAATAAATAGACTTGAACTATGTGCTATATACATGTGTATGTTGCAATTATGGGAATTAGTGAAGAACGTTTTATGCTTAAATACCTTGGTAATATTCATGCCACGAGAATTACTTGCTCTAATTTGGGCATGATATGAAGTTATTTGAGATGTGCCTCTTTGAGTTTGGTTTAAGCATGAACCGTGAATGATAAGTACGTGCACTTTAATGTATGAAATTAAAATTTCTATGGCTTATGGCATGAAACATTGTGACTATATTCTTGGGATTTATTGAAAATTGATCAGAGATGTGCATTGTATGTTGAATATGAGATATATGCTGCCATGTGAATTGATCAAATTAGTATATAGGCCCCACCTTGTAGTGGGCAAGCCATGCATTTCACTAGTGACACTTTGGACCTTGCCTTGTAGCGGATCAGGACTTGATGATCACAAAAGTCTTGTAGTGTGGTTAAATGACACCTTGGGCCCCGCCTTATAGCGAATTATGACTTGGTGATTGTTTTGTGATGCCTTGTAGCAGATAAGGACTTGGCAATTATTGATCTGACTAAGGGACGCACTAGCAATGAGAGCTCTCAGATTCTGATATTTTGATGGAGACCTTGCAAACTTCAGTCATAAGAAAAAGGACTAGAAAGCAGTAGAAAGGAATATGACATTATCCTTACCATTATTTGTGAGTTATATTGATAATTATGATGATTGAGTTGCTACTTTACTACGCTTGATTATTATTATGCACTACTATTTTGCTTGACATTAATAAATGACTGGGAATGATAATTTATCTTGTTTTGGCTCTTATTTACTGTTTGTGGTTTATCTATATCATATTTTGATGCTAAATGTTCTATATTATTACTACTCTATTCCCGCTATTGGTACATAGTATATTAGTGCTTTTGGTGAGCTGCAGGACATCCCTGGAAGCACTACCCTATTGAGAGACTTGTCTCACCCCATTTTTCTTTGGTGTTTTTGGATGGTGTAGATCATAGCCTCAATTGAGATGGAAGTGGCCTTTGAGTTCGACTTCATCAACAATAGGATTATATTTCATATTGTAGATTGTATTCTTACTACTACCGTTATTAATGGTTAGACTCTAATATGGACTAATGTTGTAGGACACCCTTTTTAGCTTCCCTTTTTGCCATCTTCACTTGACTTATTTTATTTTGTAGTTTTGTAAACTATAATTGGTTAGATGGGGATGATTAGTAGTATAAAGCGTCCCTTTTTTATATTTTGGTTATGTATCTTGTATTGATACTTATGTAACCAATATGACACTATAGTAGTAATGATGCATGTTTTTGTATATGATACTTATCTTATCCATGAAATAAATTACTACTATACTTTAGTATAATTTCTGCTACATTAATTTGATAAAATAAACTTAAAATTAATAATTGCAGTCGGTGAAAATTTTACCCTGAAAAAAATTAAGGTAGAAAATTAATAATATTCTACTAATTAATTATTATCAAAGTAAAATAAATAGTAAGATAACAACTAGCTAGTAGGTGTTACACTCCCTCTTCTTATTTTGTTAAACTGTTTAATTGTTTTCCTTGCACATTATAAATAAAAAGTTTGACTAATGTCTATCCATACAAGACGTGGATGTTTATAAAACCAGAGATGGCAAGTCTTGACTAATTTAGGGAATAGTTTAGTTGGGTTCATTAAACGAAACCTAGGAATTGGTTTGTAAGAATATGTCATTGGAAGTAACTTAAAGATGGCAATTCATTGTGGAAAATGCAAGTATTGAATATTCATGAACCTGACTTGATTCTAGTCATACTGCACTTGCAGCTTGTACTTATTTAGACCTCTTACTACAAGTTAATTAGGATTGACTTCGATGCAGGAAGGAGGTGTTGGTGTCAACTTACAACTGTCACGGTACCAGAAATGCTTTAGCGACTCTAAGACCAAAGAAGGTAGTTTAGTAGGACGTAATAATTCAATTTATTATTTTCAAACTGGAAATATATACTTTGGTTGTGAGTTATGGTAGCTAATAAGTTATCAACTCTATGATTGATAAATGCGCAGGTTCTAAACTTGTTAGCATGTATGTTAACGTAAGAACTACGGGCAATCGTCAAATACCCGTGTCACTGGTTCTTACCAACTACTTTTTCGGTATGAGTTCACAAATAGACCTGTAAACTCCATATTATGTATTTCTTTGTGCACAGCTTAATCTTGTTCTCTAACCTGCCAGCAACTAGAATTAAACTAGTCGCATAGTCTAAATACTCTTATGGAATTCTATGCAGCGGATTATATGGTAAAAGTGGAGTGCCTAGCAAAGATATGTTCAATACATGACCTAGACACCTTGATGGCTTACTCTCTGGTTTAATAACCAGACATTACTTGTTTGTTTTAAACGCAACTTCTGATTAACTTTGGAACTCTACTTGAAGATATTTGTCCCTATAAATGAGGACAATTCACATTAGTACCTTTTGGCTGTCGACCTTGAGAAGAAGTATCTCATTCTTTTGGATTCCAAACCATCTCTTGCAATGAAGCAATGCAGGAAGTGGACTGTTAGACTGCTGGTAAAGTATTTGATGCATCACATCTTCTTCCCTAAATGGATCTAATGCATACTGTCCTAACTATGAATATTTTATTTTTCTTCTTTTTCGTGTTATAAAACACTAGTCAGGGTATATTTTTAGAGGAGATGTCGGCCAATGAATCGTTCCATGAATTTGGCTATAAGCAATTGCCCACATATCTCGATCTCCCAGTCATTGAGCCGGCTAGAATTGGGGGAACCAGATGGCTCCTATGTGTATATCGATGTTCTTATATGCATATTCTTATTTTACTATTACATTTCAATTTTCGTAATTGATTGAATGGTGCCTTGGGAACGATTACGGTGTGTAGGTGACTACAACATGTTTCTAAGTTTTAGGACATTGCAGTCGTTGTTACGCATAAAATACCAGTTAAGAATATAATAATTATTTATTTATTTGTTACTTAGGTGAGCGATGAAAACCGGATGAGGTTGGCAATAAACCATATAACCAAAAGAAGTATGCAGCGAGAGAACTTGCCTGCAACCACTTCAAAAGGTTTCAGGATAAGCAAAACTGACTTGTGAAGATTTTAGCCGTATGATCATCTAGTGATTTGGTTTATGAATTCATATTTTGGGAACCTGGACATGGGAAATGCTTTTGGATTTGGATTAACTAGATCTTCTAGTTGTCACTTTTTTTTCCCCTTTTGTTTTCCGTTGTATCTACAGCTCTTGTGTCTGTGATGTTTATTTTCGACATGGTTATGAGCTAGTCCATTTTTTCAACTTGGTGGTGATGACTGATACCATATATTAATAAGTGATTTATTTGCATGTGCAGCACTGCTCAGAATTGGTATATTTTTCTTTTAAAAAATTTATTGGTCAAGTTAGGCTAGAAATTTAAGTAGTTTATTATATATTTATTTGTGGCAACGACGACAATCATAATTATGGGCCCCCCTCTCCTTTTTTTTCTCATCGTGCTGATCGGGGGGCCATTACATAAGCCAATTTTTTGTTAGCTCTTTCTTTCTGTAATAACAATAAGTAAGCCCATCAAGTCACGGGCCCATTCAGGTTATTTTGATTCACCTAGTATGCTGTTGCGAGTGGTTTTTGAATGAGATGGTTTATAACTACCCATGTACAGGGCCTCATTGTAACGAGCAAACGGTAACACGTTACGGTGGTTGAATATAGACTCGGGGAAAAAAAATATAGCTCTATGAGACTGCCAAAATACCAAGTTCGTAAGGAAGGAATATGTCCGGAATACATTTATATCAAATGTTGGATATAATTTACCATGAACGTGGGCTCTGTTTTTTTTTTTTTTTTTTCCTCGCCTTTCTTTATATTCTGAATGCTAAACCTGGTTGGCTAAAGCTGGTTGTAGGTTGTCCTCGTGGGCCGATGGGTCTTATGCTTCAATGACTTGAGTTTGGCCTAAACATGGTTGCGTATGCAATATGATCAAACAATTCAACTTTTGAGAAAAAAAAATCAACTTAAGATTCTGCATAACTATTATCTCCAAAAACAAAAAAAGAAAAAGAAAAAAAAAAAAGGAGATAATGCTTAATTTCAAATTGGCTTGCATGTAATCTTTTTCTTTGTCCTAGCTCGTGGACCGTACGGTGTTCTACACCTTGTATTCTATTCTATAGGAGATGGGCTTATTCTATAAATGCAATTGTTGGATGAAAATACAATAAGCTAAACTCCTTAAAGAGATTTATCCGAGAACACCATCTCAAAGATTGCCAATGTTCAGATGATTTAGGTTAAAGAGGGTACTCTGCTCCTTAGTAAATGAACTCCTCAAACGGCTCACGGGAGCAAGTCTTTGAGCAAGATCGGTCAACGAAAAATTGGAATAGAAACTTGAACTTTTTTTAATCAACCATGAGTTCATACAAGACCTTTAAGATTGATAAAGAAGCTAAAAAAGTAACATAAAGCTAAAAATAAACTGAAATGTAGAAAATGAAAGCTGATAGTTAAAATGACATGATGTGTGTTTGATCTGAGTGATCCCCTCTCTTCTGTGTAAGTGTGAGCTTTTATGGTTCTCCTAAAATCTCGCCACTTTCTTAATTCATGCACATAGTGGCCTTTGGTTGAACTTCTATGCGCCCACGCTTTTAGTAGTGGTAACCGTTGCTCTTTTTATCATCAGTCTCCAACTACCTTCATTCACACTTGGGCCTATTTCCTTGCTTCAGCTGATGAAGGCTATCTTAGCACCTATCTTGTCAGGCCCAAACTTTTCCAAGGCCCAACTTCTGGTTACTTACTAGCCCATTTTTTGGTGCCAACATATGCCCCCCAATACAATACCTAGCAAACGGCTCACTAGCAGGCTGGGTATTGTATTTAAATCTCTTTTTTACCATTACTATTCATAGCAGCCTCATTTCTTACTTTCTTGTGCGATTATTTTCCTTCTTTATCGACCTTTCAGCTTTTTCTTCCAAAACCATTAGCTTCCTCATTTGTTCCCTTCAATGTCTTCTGAATATTCTGATTCCAAGAACCCTTCCAGCTCTATTCGTACTCCAGCCAAGAGCTCTTCTTCTTCAAGCTTTGAAAGTTTTACCATCCATCTATCAGCCGATTCCCCAAACCCATCAGCTGACAGACTTCAAGAATCTACTTAAGCTTTATAAGCTCTAGCTGGCAAGCCAACTTCGACCCAAATGGCTTCCTCATCTTGACCAGCTAGGGACTCTTCCTCAGAAGATGAGCCTGGCGCAGATACTCTGATTGCGCACAATGCTGACCGTGGTTCATACATTTTGGGTCCTTTGTATACTGAGCCCCCTCTATTCTTCTATATTACAGAATCATTTATTCTTCCAGACGAATTCAGTCTCCCAATCATTGCCGATTGGTTTTCCATATCTTTTCATCCTAAAGAGCTTCGTGGCTGGCCCAAGCCTTCTCCAGAATATGACGCATAGCTCGATAGAGTCTCAGAGTAATGGAAAGTTGAACTGAAGCACTAGGGAATTTATGACATGATTATGCTCTCCAGACTTAGCTTTTCCCCAAACATTGACATGTTTGTGGCTCTCATGGGTTTTTGGAATATGGCTATCAATGCCTTCGTTTTCCCATTTGGTATCATGTCTCCCTCTCTTTTTGACATCGCTGTTATGTTGGGGTTCTCGATTATTGGCAAGGACATCCCTAGCCTGTATGAAGAGAGATTTGAAGACCTCGGCTGCCCTGTCTCCAAGGAAAACTCCTCTTATGGCAAGTTCATGGAAGAGCATAAGTGGGAACGAGGTACTATAAGTACTACAAAGCATAATGCTTTTATTTTCTTCTGGCTCTATAAATTTTTCCTTTGTAGTAAATCCCTCTCCATGGTCAACGAGCTTTCTTATTATGTCTCGGCTATCATATCTGGTCGGCCGATGAACTTGGGAGCACTATTTCTATCTTCCTTTGCTGAAGGCATGAAAATGTGGGGTGGACCAACTGAAATCTTGAGATACCAAGGCTATTCCAAGTCCCATATGGTTCCTGTTCTTGTGAATTAATGAGTACTTTCCGAAATTCTACCACGACTGCTCTATGTCCACGAAATTAGTACCAAATGCTCCTACTTACAGTCTTTGTTACAAGATAGTGCCCATTCTAACCTTTTCTGCTTTTCAACTGGCTGATCGGCTCTTTAAAATGCCTCATCGGCTGTACTTGGAGGTCTGTCCTTTCATTTATCGCTCCTATGGGCCATATTAGGTTCAAATAGATTTAATTTTTGCCTCAGATGATGAAGTAGGAGAAATAATTCCTCATTGGAGCAGTGCTCTGACCAGCCGAGATTTGCTAAATGGGGTTCGCCCCAATGCTCGTTCCAATAAGATATCAGCCGAGTCATGCAATCCAAACTATTTTGCTCAGCAATTTGGATTGATCCAAGGCATTCCTGCTCCTTACCCCTCTGTGGTGACCATTGACACTAGGCTTGCACTTCTACCTGTCGAGCTAAAACAATTGGTGGCCACCAATGCCAATAAGCTGAGTCAATTCCAATTCCAGCCTTTCGTTCCCTAGCTTGGAACTTCCTCAGAGTATGCAAATTGGTGGAGGTCTGTGTATGACAAAGCTTTTCCTTACTCTCCAGATCACTATCTATCGAAGCTCCTTAGTGGCAGCCAAAGCAGGCTCACTTAACCTCCTCAGTCGGCCACTACTATGGCTTTTCCATCAACTAGCACTCAACCTTCAGCCAAAACCATGCCTCCTACCACTCATGGTAAGCATACCTAATCTTTGTGTTATTTGAGCCAATTTATCTTTGTATACTTACCTTATCATTTACATGAAACACAGGGTTACAAATTATAGATGCTGATACTCATGTTCCAACCTAGCTGCGCCATAAAACTCCAATGAGGAAAAGCCCCAGGAACCTTATCTCAGCTACCGCTCTTAGGATTGCCGCTCCAGCCACAGTTGCTTCAAGAGACACTTCCCCCTTAAGGGTATACAACTTTCTTTTACTCTTAATAGCATGTCCATTCCTAGTCTGATATATACTAGCATGCTTGCAGAAAGAAAGGAAAAGTAACAAAAAGGCTGGGTTGAACTCTCCTCCTCCTCATCCACCCAAGTCCACAACGAAATCCTCAAAAAGGAAGGCTATCATTCTGGATTCTGAGGAGGAAGAAGAAGAAGAAGAACGTCCTTTAAAGAGGCGGCCCAAAAGTATTCCTCGGCCTCAGCTTTCATTAGCTCCTACCTTAGATGATCCTCAAAATCAACCATTGCAGTCTAAGCCGAATGAGCCTACCACAACTAATACTATTGTCTCATCTCCTCCTATTACTGTAGTAGTACCCATCAAATCCCTTAACTGATGTCGATTTTCCTGACAACCAGCCCATCATCCAGCCAAGAAACCTAGCAATAGAGACATAGGAAACCAGCAGCTCACCACACTAAAGATTTACACCTCGTGCTTCTCAAGTCATAATTCTTGATGAGGAACTAGAGGCATACTTCAATGCTCCTATCACTCAACCTCTAGTAGGCAGCTCATCACCTATTCATCAACATTTGCAGATAATTGAAGAAAATTTGCAAAAATCATTCCCTCTTGATCCTGCCACATCAGCTAGATTGGAGTGATTGATGTTAAAGGTTTATAGGGCTTCAGATGTTGATATATTTGCTTCACTTAAGCAGGTATGCACTGACATTGCCCTTACTATTTCGGACGCCATGTCTGATTTCAATAGGTTCAAGGCTTGCCGAGATGACAACCTTCAGGCTTTGGAGGAATTGGCGTCCCTTAAAACTCAGAAGCATAACTTTTTAACTCAATATCAAGCTGTCAAATCCAGCCAAAACCAACATCAGCAGCGGCAATCTTAGCTGACTAATCGAATTGAATCAATTCATTTTGAGATAACCAAGTTACGAGCAGAGTTAGGAATCTTGGAGCCTGAGTTAGCTGATGTAACTACCTAGATCAAAGCTGAAGATGCCCAGCGACTTCGGCTCTATTCCCAAGCTAAAGCCTTGGATCATAGGATTGTCCCTCTGGCTGAGAAGCAAAAGCCATTGGAACATGCAGTGAGTATAAGCAATAAAGGCTTAGCCGAGGTTGAATCTTCATGGACCTCTCTATTTCAAAAATTCCAAAAAGCTCGGCCACCTCCTATTGCAGGTAAATTTCTGTCCTCTCTTATTTAGTCTTTCTTGTCTCATGATTTCTCGGTTGGTCTAATATTTCTCCGTATTTTGTGCAGAAATTTCCCCACCTTCTATTTTATCCTTGGTTCCCTTCATAGGTGAAGCATCTACTTTTCCTACTCTAGAATTGAGGCCTGAAGATCTTCAAGATAATATCTTGGTTGCTATTGATGAGGCTATAACAAAACTCTTGGAGGAAGAATTATCTGCAGAAGCAGCTGCCAAATCTACCATGGCTCATCGGTTGAAGCAAAGGAACAAGCTGAATGCAAAGGGCCAAACTACCGATGCTGCTCCTACAAATCCTTGATCTAGGATAGGATATTACTCTTTCTATTTGTATTAGAATTTGGAGCTAAATAGCTGGCTTATGGCTATTGATTTTAAATACTTTAATCATTTGGAAATTGACTCCCAAATAGATTGATAATATTTCTTCAAAAATTTCCCATTGATGCTCTTAGTTAATTCTTTTCTTTGCATGTTAACCAATCTATATGCTCCTCTATATATAACTTGGCCAACAATAGAAGGACCTCCCCAATTTGGAGGCCATTTGCCGAATTTAGGATCTTTAGTTCCAATAGGCAATATTGCATTCCATACAATATCTCCCTTGGCAAATTGTTTCCTCTTCACCTTCTTATTTTAGGACTTTGCAACCTTTTGCTTATTTAGCAGAATATTCTCTAAGGCCATGATTCTATCATTGTCAGCTGATTCCAATTCTTGGAACATGCCTGAGAATACTCTTCAGGTTGCAATGTAGCTTGTTTTGCCACTCTCAATGATTTAACATTTATCTCCATAGGTAAAACTGCATCTTGGCCAAAGGTCAGCCTAAAAGGAGTCAACCTGTAGCCTTATTCTTTGCATTTCTATATGCCCAAAGAACCATGGATAATGCCTCGTGCCATTTCGTCGGCTAATCTTCAATAATTCTTTTAATCATGTCAATCAATACCTTATTAGTTGCCTCGGTTTGACCATTAGCTTGTGCATAATAAGGTGACGAGTGAATGAGTTTAATTCCATAGTCTTACATAAATGCTTTCACCTTATACCCTATAAACACGGTGCCTTGGTTAGCTGTTATGGTCTCTGGAATGCGAAACCGATGTAGAATTTTCCTTTCAATGAATTTCATCACATCAACTTGTGATACACTCGTCACCAATTAAGCCTCCACCCATTTTGTGAAGTAGTCAGTGGCAACTATAATAAAAGTGTGCCTTTTAGAAGATGGAGGATATATCTTGCCTATGAAGTCTATCGCCCAACCCTTGAATGGCTAAGGTTTGACAATGGCATATAACTCCTTGGCGTATGGGTCCATGGAGCTGACAAGCCTCATAGCCTTTAGCATACGCAAAGCAATCGATTGTAATAGTTGGCCAATAGTACCCATATTGGTAGATTAGCCATTTCATATTAGAGCTAGATTTGTGAGCCCCACACACGCCTTCATGGACTTCCCCCATCACTTTTAAAGCTTCATCTTTGTTTAGGCACTTGAGCAATACCCCTTCTTGACTTCTTCTGAATAACTTGCCATCAATCAACACATACTTTAATGCTTTCTGTTTAAGTTTATAATCCACCTGAGTCGATGGGTTAGCCAAATATTGGATCAACTCTTGCTTCCAGTCAACTGATGACCCCAGCTGATGGTTAACTACCAAAACTTTTCCATCTTCCACAGTATTGATATCTGGTGTCATGGACTTATATCCAGAGGCATGTTATGCTAAATCATCTGCTATCTCATTTGACGCCCTAGGAGCATGTGATATTAAGACATCGGCAAAATATTCCAATAAGGTTTGGGCTTTTTTCAAATATCCCTCCAATGTTAGGTGTTGCATTATACTCTCCCAACAATTGGTTGATCACCAACTGTGAACTCCCATGATCTGTACAGCCTTCACATCCAAAGACTTGAGCAGTTTTAAGCCAATTATGAGAGCTTCATATTCTTTTTGGTTATTGGAACACTGGAAATCTAGCTGATACATAAGCTTCTTGTTCAGTCCCTTAGGGCTAGTAATTAACACTCCTGCACTAACTCCTTTTTGATATTTTGAACCATCAAAAGCCAGAATCCATGATTTAATCTGTACATAACCTTGACACTTGGCTAGTGGGCTTTGTACTTCTATACATGGATGTTGTGCTAAGAAATTGGCTAGTACTTGCCCTTTCATGGCCTTCAACAGTACGTATTTTAGAGCAAATGCATTTAGCTTAATGGCCCATTTCATCAATCTCCCTTGAAGAACTGACCGATTTAGTAAATGCTTCACTATGTCTATCTTACAGACCACCAATACCTCCCTAGGCAATAAATAATACCCCAATTTTGTACATGCATGGAATAGTGATAGACACAGTTTTTCTATTGGAGTATACCTAGTTTCGGCATCATTCAGCAGCCTACTCAAATAGTAAATAGCCTGCTCAGTTCCATCATCTGAATCTTGAGCTAACAAGCTTCCGATAGAGTCCTCAGTAGCTGATATATACAATTTGAGGGGCCTTCCAAATACTGGTGGTGCTAGTACTGGAGGTGTTGCTAGGCACTTCTTGATTTGTTCAAAAACGTCTTGCTGTTTACAATCCCAAATGAATTCCTCGGCTTGCTTAAGCCTTAACAAAGGTGAAAAGGCCTTCATCTTGCTAGCCGAGTTAGCAATAAACCTCCTCATGAAGTTCATCTTGCCTATTAGGCTTTGGAATTCCTTCTTATTCTTCGGGGGCCTAGCTTCCAATATAGCTTTCACTTTATTTTTATCCACTTCAATCCCTTTTTAGTGGACTAAGAAACCTAGGAAATTTCCAGCCGAGACCCCAAATGCACATTTGGTAGGATTCATCTTAAGCAAATGCTTTCTCATCTTGAGAAATGATTGTTCTAAACTAGCCAAATGGTTTTGGAAATCGATTGACTTTATAACCATATCATCGATATAAACCTCTATACATTGTCCAATCAGATCATGAAATATCAGATTCATTGCTGTAACATCCGATTTCCGAGTTCCGACTTAACCTTCAGGATTGATCAATTTCCATTTCCGACTTCATCTTCGAATTCCAGATAGATGGGATTATTTCCCAGTTCCGAGTTGATTTCCGACTTTATGAGTCCGATTTCCGATTCCTGATTTCCGACTTCATTTCTGCTTCCGAGTTCCAATATCCGACTTCGAGTTGAAGTATACTAGGACATGATTTCCGATCTCCTGACTTCCGACTTGACTCTCAAGTACAAACAATACGGACGTGATTACCGATATCCGATTTCATGTTTCAAGGAAAATATACCCGGATTCCGATCTCATCAACCACACTGTATATAAATACCAACGTCCGGGTTTAAGTACTTGGGTTTGGTAATGTGATTTCGAACTCCTGAGTTCCGACCTTAAGCATCCTTATTCCGACTTCGGACTTGACCCAAGTTGATGCTTTAAAATAATGGTGCAAGTACCGACCTCCGAGTTAAATGTAACGAGTTCCGGCCTTAGAGTTGAACTCAATGGACATGAGTTCAAATCTGAGTTGATTTCCAGTCCTACACGAGTTCCAATCTCCGAGTTTATATCCAGCATTCACATTCCCGAGTTCAAATAGGGAGTTCCGAGATTATATGATTGCGAGCTGTATGACTTCCGACGTCCGACTTTACTTCCAAGTTTCGAACAAACATAAGATTTCCTCAAGTCACAAACAAAATGGGACGATTTCCGATATCAGGCTTCAGCTTCAAGCTCAAGTAAAAATGGCACGAGTTCCGACTTCAAGCATAATGGAGACGATTTCCGATTTCGGTAGAATGGAAGCTATCCCACTTTTAGGACGACGTGGAGAGCAATTTGGCCACACATGAGAGAGACATGGCCGAACTTCAACCACAAAACTCCAACCAATCATCACCATAATTCCAACTACTCTCATGAATTTAAATCAGACTCTCCTCTCCATTTTGGGTCTGATTTACGTCTCCCTTTCCCTTGCTCCAGCCTCCTTCTTCCTTTCTCTCAATCAACTCCATCACTCCTTTAAGCTTCACAAGGTTCTAACAATTTAAGCTTCAACACTTAGCTTAAATCACACTCCAAAGAGGTAGGATTGTATTCTGTTCTTGAATTACTTATACTATGATTACATAAAATTGTACTCTTCTTCATGTATTTGATGAATTATTGAATGTATTATGATGGATTATGGTTGGATTAATATGAAATATTGAGTTGGAATTAAGGTTAAAAGAAGCAAACTAGGAGAAGTGAAAGTTTGGAATGCTGTCTAGTTGAGGAATTCCACGGCAGTCCGTACGGCGGAGTGCACGGCTCCGCCTATAGCCGGTTAAATTCCATGAAACCATTTTTAGATGAAAGTAGACATTCAAGGCTTTCCATAGATATATAATATAAGGTCATTGGATTAGTATTGAGAGAGATATGAATTTTTGAAATTTGACCTATGAACCAGAACTTTCATCCGGGCAGAGTGACTTGAGGAGAGTGTAACTCGCCCTATACAACTCCAAATTGAGTGAGACGAACTTTTTTAGAAAGCTTACACATAGGGGAACATCCCAATATGAAATTCTGAGTTTGTTATGGTCCCAATTGTTCCCAGTGATTCGAGGAAGTTACCCTATGTCCAAACTGAGCCAAAATAGAGTAGTTCAGAAAGGTCGAGTTTCAGGACTTATAACTCGAGCTATACTAAAGCAAATGGAATGAGACTTTGGAAAATGAAAGGTTGTCCTGTTAGCTTCAATATGAGACCAATTTCGTATGATTTGAGCTTAGTTTCGATTTTTAGTGAATTTATACTTCTAGGAGTGTAATTCGGGCCAATGACTGAATAGATTGAGGCAAAAGTTAAATATCTTGAGTTATATAGATCAAAATGATATGGGACCAAAGAGGTTAGAAAGTAGACATATAGAAATATGACATATCCAAAATTCAGGTTTAAATGAGTTGAATAGAAATAAAGGTGGATTATAGAAGATTCGGGCAGAATTGAACAGACTTGACAGAAGTAACTCAATTGATGATTTCACAAGTGTTAGTGAAACATATAAGGTTTGAGTTGAGGATTACCAGTTTTACATTGATATATATATGTTAGATGGATTATATTCCTATGACTGATTTGTCCGTGAGCAGTGGCACTATTCATGGGGAAACGGAACTGATCCGTTATGCTGCCAGATTTACGGCAGAAGTCTACGAAACTAGGAATGTTTACATGCAAGGGTAAATTTAAGTATGATATATGCAAGGGTAAATTTAAGTATGATACGAGTTATGACGTATATGGAAATAAAGGATGAAGCATATGTATAAGTACATTCAGCATGCCTATGCATGACCATGTGTGAGAACAACAAGACATAAGTATATTAAATGTGAATCCCTTCACTCGGAGGTAGTTAATTGAGATCCCTCCTTATGAAGGCAGTTAAAGGATAAAATATGAATCCCTCCAAGACTAGAGGCATGTGAATCCCCTTGTGGGTGAGTCGGTGTGACAACGGTCACGGGTGGAGCTGACAAGCTCACTCCAAGGCCAGGCTACCCAAGGGTAGTAAAAGCTAAAGACTAAAGACTAAAAACCAAGATTAAAGCATATGCAAGCACCCCGCTCACATGAGGCATGGCATCGACCCAGCTAGTGTGAGTATAGGGGATAGAACTTACATGAGGCATGGCATAACCCAGCTAGTGTAAGTATCGAATGAAGATCCCATATTCCTAAGGAACGTGACATGGCGATCACGCTCTGATGGGGTATGACATAGCGATCATACTCTGGAATGTGGCATGTAAAGATATGATGATGAGTCTATATTCCTAAGGAACATGACATGGCGATCATGCTCTGATGGGGTATGACATGGCGATCATGCTCTGATGGGGTATGACATGGCGATCATACTCTAGAATATAGCATGATGATCCCACACCCTAAGGAGTGTGACATGGCGATCACATTCTGATAGAGTATGACATGGCGATCATACTCTGGGACATGGCAGGAAAAACATATTCCTAAAGAATGTGACATGGCGATCACATTTTGATGGGGTATGACATGGCGATCATACTCTGGAATATGTAAAAAGTAAAGGAAGATAAAGAAAGAAAAGTAAATTTCATGTATCAGTATAAATTCAAATTCCAGTAAAGTATATGCAGAAGTTATACCTCTAGTATATTGATGCTATCGTACTTTATTGTATTTCAGTTATCATTCCTAATATAATTCATGAATTGATTTTTATGGGTTCTCCCAAATGCCAAGTGTATAATTAAAATGAGTTTTGCTTCGGACATTATATTTTCAACTTTTAAAATTAAATAGTTTATAAAGCATGTTCACCTTTTACAAAATAAACCGGAGCAAACTGGAGATGACAACGATGACATTATGTATGATAACTAGAGAATCCTACTAAGAATTTATAATTCTCACTCCTATTTCCGTGTTGTCTCCAGATAGTTTCAGAGGTCTCCGAAGACGGCTGAAGTTGCTGTCAGACAAGGTCCGCTTAGGTAACAGTAACAACTCCAGGGTGTGGTACTATGATTTAAGCATAGTACTGTGCTTGAGAGGGTGTTACAATTGCCCTTTGATAGGTAGCCTTGGCATTCTTGAGACCAAATGGCATAATCACCCACTCAAATATACTAATGGCCCTTGGGCAACGACACGTAGTTTTCTGCACATCTTCCTCACCTAAATATATTTGATTGTACCCAAAATAACCATCCATAAAGGATAAGATTCCATTATTTGATGCAGCATCAACTAACATGTTCGTAAGAGGTATAACATATTCATCCTTAGAGGTAGCTAAGTTTAAATTACGAAAATCTATACAAATCCTAACTTGGCCATTCTTCTTGATTACAAGAACAATATTTGAAAGCCATTGTACATATCTAATAGTCCTAATGAAACCTGCTTTCAATAACCTTTCTATTTCCTGCTTTATCTTTGGCATTAACTCTGGATTAAATCTTCTAGATGGTTGCTTAAATGGCCTAAAATCTTCTTTGATAGGCAAACGGTGCTCAACTAATTCCCTAGACAATCCAGGCATTTCATGGTAATCCCATGCAAAACAATCTTTATACCTGGTTATTAGCCAAATTAGTTGATTTTGTTCGCCTTGGCTAAATAAGCCACTAATCTTAGTCATCCTTGGCTCATTGACAGTTCCAAGGTTAACCTCGACTAAGGGTTCTTGGGCCTTGAATCTTGGAATTTCTCTCTCGATAGGGGACACCAAAGAATCTGTTGCTTGATCTTCTCTCTTTCCTATGACCTCATTGTCTTTCTCGGCTAGTTCTTGCTGAAAGAAAAACTCTTCTAATCTTGCCTCAGCTGAATGTAGGGCTAGCCATTACAGGACATCTTTTGCTACTATTGCATGGCTATCCATTGATGGATTCTGGTTTAGGCCATGTCCCGGCCTCTACTGTAACCTCAAACCCATCCAATGATAAGTTAAAAGACTTGACAGAGTCTATTAGTATTCTTCAAGCCAAGAAATCGGCTCAGTCTTTGAAGAATAAAGCATGGTGTCTTGCATCCTTACATTAGTGGTGAAAGGGAACGAGTCTGCATTTACTACTTCAACCTGGTCTTTGTTCCACAATTGAGCTGTTGATGGAGTCACTATGACAAAAAATCATTTTAGTGGTGGTTATTTAAAGTTTTTAGTGGCGGTTTAAACCCCCACTGCTAGACTTTTCGGCAGAGCCCAAGCCCGCTAGAAATAAAGCGACGAGAAGCATTTAGTGGCAATTTTCACTAACTGCCGGTATGACCGCCCCAAAATGTGTTTGTTAATGGCAGTTTTTTTCTAGCGGTTTAAATCGCCAGAAATATTATTATAGAGGTTAAAACTGCCAGTAAATACTATTCAAGTTTTAGGCCCAATTTTATTTTGTTGGCAGTTTAAACCGCCAGTAATTCTAATGTCTCTAACAATTTTATGACAAGTAAAACTGCCTATAAGTTTTATTTTGTTTTTTTCTTTTTTTGGTGTAATTTATTTTCTTTAAAAATAATTAATCATCAGTCATTTTATATTTAATAAAAAAGGACAAATTGATCATAAATTTTCATTTTGGGAATAAGAACCATGAGATTTTAATACTCCAAAACAAACATCATCAAGATGGACATGAATACTAATTTTTTATATATATGCAATTTAAGTCACAAACCATATTTAGCATATTCAAATTTGCACATTTCATCTCTAATGAAATCAAGACAGAACTAACAGAAACATAAAACAAGTTCAATTATCTTTAGCAATTGTTTAGATATCACAAAAGGTTTCACTTAGAGTAAGTTCAATATTAAAATTATCCTTCATTCAAAATGTGAAAAATATCAACTATAAAGCTAAGTGTTCCTAGGATCATGGCTAGCAAAAGAGTAGGGTCTTGGTTTTCCACTTCCCTCATCTTGTACCTACAAACAAAGTCATAATCCATCAATCAAGGTTAGAAAACATCTTGCCTCGTAGAGGATTTCATAGTAATAGTAATTATTACCCTTTCAAAAGACCAACAAATATATGATCATAGCATACTCTAATTCCACTTTGAATTATGAAGCATGGAGCATTGGCATGAATTATTTTAAGTATAAATCAATGAATAATATTTGATTTCAGACCAATAGCGAGAATGTTATTTCCCTCTGTAATATTAACTCAACCAAGTCAGAGTCCAGTAGCGCTGAGGCAGGACACAAATTAATATGCAAACCAAATGGTAAAATTCTTCTTATCGAATCAATTGTTGTTATGGAACAGTTTTCTTTTAAAGCATTTGCAATTTTAGTTGTGTACTTGTGTTTAAAACTAGAAATCAAACCAATAAGTTTACTTAAGAGAAGCTGAAACTGCTACAATGTATATAAACAAAAGGAAAGGTGAAAAAAAAAAGGCACACCAATAGCAGACACACGTTTACTTTTTACCACTTCAATATGGTTTTGCAACTTCAAATCCTTTGTCATGTTAATAAAATATGGAAGCATCAGAGAATGATGTGTTACGACAAAGTATAAATAAGTCACATTTTTATGCATTTGATTTGAGATAATTCATAGTGTTTGGTCTACAAAACCAATAAAAGATTTGGGTAACAAAGACCCACTAACCTTGTAAAGGACAATTGCTCTCTCCTCGTTAGTGTCCTACACATAATTTTTAACTCTATGATTAAGATATATTTTATTAATTAAATGCCTTTTTTTTTTTTTTTAAACTCTACTAACAAATTTACTTCAAATGAGCAGTTTTCCAAACTAAAAATAGGACTGACTCCTTGACTGCATTCGTCCTTAATAGACTAATTAAATATAGTTTTCAACAATTGACACTATCAATGATATCACATATTTCTTCCTAATCCACTGATAGGAAGTTGTAAACTTAAAAGATGGGCTAGCCTGTGGCACTTTTAGATTATTCTACATTTCGACAAGTAACAGTAATGCACCAAGAACTTAAAAGGAAGATGTAGCAATAGAAAATATTAAGGAAGAATTATTCATAGGATAGGATTCAACAAGAGTACCTGCTGTCAACACATGAGCTGAGGCTTGAATCCCATTAGTCTCCCATCAACGCATGAATTTTACTCCCCCTTTCGCCTCTACTCTAAAATCATGTTGCACTTTACTCTTCTCCTCTTATAACACAAATAAAAAAAAAAATATATCTTACATAATTATTAAAACAGTTAAATTTATCAAAAAATATTAACATAAACTATATACAAATATGACTAAAGTCATTAAACTATATATAATAGAACTACACTTTTATTAGTGGAAAGAGTATTTTTGGCAGCTTGGTACAGGTGGACATCTCATGGGCATTAGTTTCACATATTATTGATATTATTGAACTAGCTAATTGAAGAGGTTTTGCGTCTTGGAGTTTAGAGCCAATGAGTCTATATTATAGGGAAACACATATATTATGTTTCGTATATACTCTAATTTCCGTAACAGGGTTGTTTATTTTTCTTTTCAGTTTTCATTTCGTTACTAGGACATGCATGGTTATGTTTCATTTGTCATTGAAAATATAATTTGAATTGCACGTTCAAAACAATTGAAGTGTACATGATTTAGTTGAGATGTCAATATCTTACCAAAAATCCACTGATAAATGCAAAACTCATTGTTCTTGTGAGTTGGTAGTACTTTTCGTTAAACAGATGAAGAAAGCAAGAGTTAATAGTGAACTTTTGCTTTATTAGTTTGTCCAAACAATAAATGATGATATCATAAACTCACAATCTGGATCCTTATAATTTTTGTTGTTATTTACCAAACTATAGTAATTATTCATTTTTCAATTGCCTTGCCATTTCTAAATATGTCCAAATAATTAGAAAATTATTGGTAGATTGCTTCTCTTTGCTGATTTCAGTTCTATTTATTTGAACATAAAGGTAAACTATATACAATTATAAGCACTCACCAATAAGCACTGCAAGTCCTCAAAAAATTTGGAAAAGGTAAAAAATGACAACTATCATTAACTCTTGGTGTAAGTTATAAATTTCATGTCAAATATGTTCCAAGGAATATGCATATACTAATAATTACCTTCATGATGCAAATTATAAAGCACATCAGGACATATTTGTAATGGACAAAATCAAAACAAGCAAATGAAATAAAGGCACAAAAAAGCATATAAAAATAAGATTCTATGATACATTTATCATATACTTACTTAGTCTTACACAACAGCAATTCACAATCACTATGAAGAGAAATCTACAAGAGATTAGCAAGTCCTATGCATTTAAATATAGAGGGACCAAAATCCAAAAAAAAGCACCTACATGAAGCATGCCAACTTGTAAAAGGAAGTATCACTACAACAGTATGTTCTCCATGGTGCCCATCATGCCAATGTTCATCTCTTGCTCATGCTTTAGCTCCTCCATAAAATGATCAATGTTCCTTGGCTTTCCTTCCTCAATGTACAACACAAAAGCATTAGATTTGGATATATAACAACTTGAAAAGAACAAAATCAGAAATCAAAGCTTCAACTATGATATAGAATTTCAAATTCTTTCCCCTTGGTTGCAAAGGAACTCTCGTGTCTTAATAGCACCAATTTCTAAAATTGCCTTTTATCTCCCTCATACAATTCATACCCACACAACAAAACCCGCACAACAATGAACTTCAATTTGTGCTCTGTTTCGTCAGTGCTTTGCTTGATTTCCTAAAATTGTTATCTCTAAACCCTAATCAATCACCATAGCACAAAATAATCACAAAACCTCAAAAAATTCAAAAAATGGCCAAATCCATAATGAAGTGCAAAAACAATCATGAAATGAAAGTTCATAACTAATCTCATAAACTAAGCTTGAGCAATTGTAAATCGGAAGCAAACCTAGAACAATCTCCAGAAGAGAAACAAAGAAACACATAGAGAGAGAGAGAGAGAGAGAGAAAGAGAGAGAGCGAGAGAACCTGGAGCTTGAGCTTTTTGCCTATTGGTGAGCATTGATAAGCTTTTGCAAGTGGAAGAAGTGAGGTCGGATCAGCTTTTGTGAGCGGAAGGTGGAAATGTCGAAGAGGTTCTAACAAAAATTCAAAGGGTTGAAAAGAATATAATTAAAATGATGATAGAACTGCCAGGAAGTAAAATAATGACTGCCACAAAATTATGTAATTTGTGTCAATTAACATAACTGACGGAAATTTTTCACTTAATGGCAATTAACTGAACTGCCAGTAAGAAACCGCTAATAAAAAAGAGTTTTTTTGTAGTGAGTGTGGAAGGCACACATTGGTTAGTATGAATCCACTCTCTACCTAGCAAGATAGTGTACCCTAACTTGCCATTTACCACAAAGAACAATGTGTTAGTGGTCTTGGACCCCATTGTGAGCTCGGCAATAAGGACACCTAATGCCAGAGTATTTTCTCCAGTGAAGTTGGACATCACAATATTAGTCTCCTTGAGGTCTTTATGGCTTTTCCCAAGCTTCTCAACCGTACTATAAGGCATCACATTAAACACAACTCCTCCATCAACCAAGACTCTGCTTATAGGCTTCTCATTTATATGAGCTGAGATTTAGAGAGGCCTGATATGTCTAGCTTTGTCCCACTTCTCGAACTTTATCTCTCTTGGCGTTGCTGTCACCAAAGCTTCACACTCGGCTTCATCTGCCATTACTTCTCCTTCCAAGTACCAAAAATTGCCATCTTAATCGGCAAACTCCATAGGACTAATCCCTATTGTAGCTATAGTAGTTGATTCATCTCAGAGTCCATCCGAGAAGTCATCATTATTTGGCATATAACTCTGGAGACTTTCTGAATATTCACCATTTATTTCCACCTTGAAACCTTGATTGGTGAAATTTACAGCCTGAATAGCATCCTGGGTGACTCCCGAGGGCCATGTTATTGGCTGGAATTCAGGGGTGTAATACATTGCCTCTGATATCTTAACATTAGCTGAGAACGTTTTTTGGTTTGCAGGCACCACTTCCACCTTACCCTAGTTCCAAAACATCAGTTGCTGATGTAAGGTAGCCGGAACACACATATTTGAGTGGATCCAATCTCTTCCTAACAACAAAGAGTATCCTGGCTTGGCATCCACAACAAAAAATACTGTAGTAGATGTTTTGGTTCCTACAATCAGTTCAGCAATGTAAAATTCTAGAGCATCTGTGCTTTCCCCTATGAAGTTTGTCATCTTCATGTTAGTTTCTTTGAGATCCTTCTGAGACTTGCCTAATTTCTTTAGGATTCCTACTGGCATGACATTTATAATAGCACCCCTATTAATCAATGCTCGGCTAATAGGCCTTCCATCAATATGAGCACTTATGTAAAGTGGCTTTAAATGTCTGGCTAGCTGAGGTCTCTCGAGCTTAATGATTTCCTCTGTGTTATCCTTTCCTTTTGTTCTTTTCTGCTGATTTTTTGTCGTTCCTACCTCATTGGCTAAAGTGGCCCATGCAGTTTCTTCAGCCAAGATGTCACAATCTAATTGTATTGGCTGATTCTCTTTTATAGCAAACTTAACAGGCAGAATTCCTATGGTAGTAGCTAAATTCACATCCTCTTGTATATCATCAGTCAAAATAAGCAGGTCATCATCATTGAGAATCTGATCGATCAAACTCTTTGATAGTTCTATTTCTGGATTCTGTATTATCTCAACTGATGTCTCAACCATTTGAACAACATTCCGTTCTTGAATCTGCCCTTGTATTTCCTACATGACTTCTGTTTTTGGGTTAACAAGTTTCTCTACCTTCATATGTTTAGCTGGATCTAACATAGTCACTGTGTTTTTCACTCTTTGAATGGATCTTCTCCTCTGCATCCTCCTTTTCTGAGTCCATGTCAGTTAACCAGGTTGTGGCTCCACTTGCTTTCCTTTGCCATACTTATTCACGGACCATTCTCCCTTGTTAGACTCAACCTTTGGCTTAATCATCCTTGCCTCCTTAGCCAATTCATCATTTCTTACCGTGATTCTCAGCATGGACCTTCCCTCGCTATAATTTACTTTCATTGCTTGCTTGGAATCTCTAGGCACAGGATGATCAGAGATCTATGGGACTTGCCTCTGCTCATACCACCCTTTCCCCGGCTGGTCTCTTTGTCGAGGAAATTGTATTCTTTGGAACACATTTAGCCGAGCTTGTTCATACTGTACTTTCCTCGGCTGACTCATCTATTGATGGAACTGTATTCTTTGGAATATACTCTATTGAGGTTGTTCATGCTGCCCTATAGTCTCTGAGTTGCCCTAGAGCTTAGGCATCCATTCTTTCCTCTTAACCCTCTTGGATGCGTCATGACTCATGGCTTTGGTCTTTTCCTTTACCACCATTGATTTTGGTCTCCATACTTGCTTATAACATTGGACGGGTTGAGTAGATGAAGCCTCCTTCTTGGTACGTTTATTCTCTGCAGATATGAAAACCATATTGATAGTGGCTGACGGAAATGGATTGGTATCAATAGTCATACCACCTCCCTTTTTATCTGCAAGTTTAAACCTTCCTTCTTTCAAGGCCTTTTGAATCACATTCTGAAAAACTGTACAATTATTTGTATAATGTGAGTATGAATTATGCCACTTGCAGTACTTCAAATTTTGAATTTGATCTGTTGGAGGTAGCTTATGCCTTTTTGGAAGCTTGATCTGTTTATCTATGACTAAGAAGTCAAAGATTTGATCTGCTTTTGCAATATCAAATGGAAATGCCTCCTTTTCTTCCGTTTTGACCTTTTTTTCCCTTTAGCAGGAGTAAGAGCAGGATAGGTGTATGGCTTACCTCCCAGCAATTTTGCTATCATGATTTCCCTATGTCCTGCCCCTTCTTTATCATTTCCCTCCTCATTAGTTGAATCACAATCGACTACAACCACCATTTGGGAACCTCTAATCCCCGCTCTATTAGACCTTCTCTACTCTCTTTCTATTATGAACTATTCAACTTAGGCTGCTTTCCAAAAGAGCTGAGCCAAGTCACAATATTCCAAGACAATGTGTTTTTCTCTTAACTGAGGGTTCATATTATTTACAGCAATAGAGGCACATTCAGCATCCGGTAATTGCATGCTATATTTCCCTTTAACCTTTCTGAATCTTTCCACAAACTCTATCACGGGTTCATTTGCTTGTTATTTGATTCCTAACAAATCAAGGACAGAGGCCTCTGGCTGTGGCTTATAAAATCTGTCATGGAATAGTCATTCCATATCGGCCTAGATTTATACAGAGTTTGGGGGCAATGCTAAGTACCAAGTATATGCTGCCCCAATTAAGGATAAAAGGAACAATTGTAACCTTAGAAAATCATTTTGACTAGCCTCAACGCATTGAGCTATAAATCGGTTAGCATGTTCCATAGTTGATTTGCCATCTTCCCCAGAAATGTTGTAAAATCTGGAGTTCTAAAACCTCTTGGGAATTGGACCCTATCTACCTAATCTGGATATGGTTTCTTATAAACCGGCCTCTCTAAGGGTCTTAGTTGTACTCCAAAATGCCTTTTCATAGCCTTAGCAATCGTGTTTGGCTTAATCAGCTAAGGCCCAGCCCCCCTCGGCTCAACACAAGGCTGAGGCTGAATGGGGGTTGCCTGTCGATTGACCCCTTGTTCAGTTCCTTGAGGGATTCCATGCAATGGTTGCATGTACGATAGCAGATACATCGGTTGTTGGGGTACATTCATTGGCTGAGACATATAGTTTAGTGGTTGCATATACGTTGGCTGTACAGAGCCCCCAGGTTGAGCCAGATATCCACTAATCGACTTAACATTTAGCCCTGGATTGTATGAACAGCCTTGATTATCTCCTTGGGACCAACTTGTTTGACCTACTGGATTAACCATGGGCATGAGGCTTGCATGAGTAGGTTGTTCCCAATTACTAGTGAGACTATTCCACAACCCTGTATTACTCAACGGCAATCCTAAATTTACTGGTACATTCGAAGGTCTTTTTATTATCTGCACTTGGCCAAGTCGAAGATCTTGGTGCCCCCTGGTGTAGGCGATTGTTTCATTAATGGTCTCATGCGCATTTGCATATATAGACTCAGCTGATTAACCATGAGTTTGCAACATTTCCTTCTGTTGCCACTGAAACATCTGCAACTCATTTTGCACCATCGGCTTTATTATCTCAGCCAATTGCTTGGATACTTCCTGCATCTCATTCACTCCTGCTTCAATCTGTTGCCGAAGAAAGGATGTAGACATCACCAACAGCTGCCTCTCCTTGCGTCCAGTCTGCGTTAAGCTAGTCACATTAAACGAGGCTGCCAAAGCCCTTGGCAACTGAGAGGTAGTAGCTGTATTCGGCTACTCCAAAATTGCCACTTAAGGTGTGGTCAAGGCTGCCGCATACGTAGTTGATTACCCCCTGCTTTCTGCCTTGGGGTAAAACTTGGATCCCTCGATGGTTGAGAGGTGGCAGCTGTATTCGGCTGCTTTGAAGTCACCCCTAGGGTGTAGTCAAGGCTGTTGCATACGTAGCTTATTGCCCCCCTGCTTTCTGCCTTGGGGAGGAACTTGGACTTTAATTTGTTGAACTCATGTTGATTACCTTCCCGTATCTCAAATTCATACGCCAAGTATGATCCAGCCCCGGAACAGGAAACACTCGCTGACCTGATCCTGATGGTCCCACCGGGCGTGCCAATTTTATGTTGGACGAAAATGGAATCGGCTAAATTCCTTAAAGAAACTTATTCGAGAACACCATCCCAAAGATTAACAATGTTCAGATGATTTAGGCTAAAGAGGGTACTCGGCTTCTTAGTAAATGGACTTCTCAAATGGCTCACAGGAGCAAGCCTTTGAGCAAGATCGGTCAACAAAGAATTGGAATAGAAACTTGAACTTCTATTAATCAACCATGAGTTCATACAAAACCTTGAAGATTGATAAAGAAACTAAAAAAGTAACATAAAGCTAAACATAAACTGAAAAATAGAAAATGAAAGCTGATAGTTAAAATGACATGATGTGTGTTTGATCTAAGTGATCCCCTCTCTTCTGTGTAAGTGTGAGCTTTTATAGTTCTCCTAAAATCTTGTCATTTTCTCAATTCATACACATAGTGGCCTTCGACTGAACTTCCATCCACCCATGCTTTTAGTAGTAGTAACTGTTGCTCTTTTCATCATCAGTCTCCAACTACCTTTATTCACACTTGGGCTTATTTCCTTGCTTCAGCTGATGAAGGCTATCTTAGCACCTACCTTATTAGGCCTAATTCTACTTTTTCCAAGGCCCAACTTCTGGTTACAGACTAGCCCATTTTTTGGTGCCAACAGCAATTAACATTTCAGACTAAAAACCAAAAAAAAAAAAAAAAACTGTTGAAAAAAAAAAGGGACAAAATATGAGTAAAATAAATATTTATCAGTTATACTCAATTATGAGTATATTAAATCATAATGCCTCATCATGATAAGATACAAATATGAGTAAATTTAATAATATATGGTTGTTTTCAATTACAAGGATATTAAATCATAATGTCTTGGCATGATAAGATACAATTATTTGTAAAGTAAATATTATATGGTTATTTTCACTAACCTAAAGTCTGCTAATGCCTACAAAGTTAATTCAATTTGGAAAATTAACTATCGCTGGCACCAAAAAATGATTGGGCCGAGAAGGATGGTAATTCGGGCCTAGTAGGAGATTGGCCTTAATTGGCTGAAATATGTGAAATGAGGCTGCGAAAGGAGTATTGGCTAAATGGGCTGAAGAGAGAAGATAAGCCCAACGGTCAAGAGAGCAAGGTAGTTCGAGATTAATGACTTGAGAAGCAGTAGTTACCACTACTCAGAATATAGAACCATGGCAGTTAAGACAAAGGCCATTGTGCACGTCATGGGAGGAAATGGCAACATTTCAGGGAGCTTATAAAAAGACCATGTTTTCAAGAGAAAAAAGGGGCGAAAAATATACATCATGTCATTTTAACTATCAGTTTTTATTCTACTTTCTACTTTCTATTTTAGCTTTATGTCATTTCTTTGGTTTCTTTATCCATCTTCAAGGCTTTGTACGAACTCATGGTTGATTAATAAAAGTTCAAGTTTTTATTTCAATTCTTCGTTGACCGATCTTGCTCAAAGGCTTGCTCCTGTAAGCTATTTGAGGAGTCCATTTGCTAAGGAGCAAAGTACCTTCCTAAGCCTAAATTGTTAGGTAATCTTTGGGATGTCGTTATCGGATAAGTTTCTTCAAGGATTTTAGCCGATTGCATTATTTTCATTCAACATAAAATTGGCACGCCCGGTAGGACCATTAGGGTTAAGTTAGCGAGAGTTTCCTGTTCCAGGATTAGATCATACGTGGCGTATGAATTTAAGATCCAGAAAAGTGATCAACATGAGTTTAACAAACCAGAATCCAAGTTCCACCCCAAAGCAGAAAGCAGGGGGCAATCAGCTACGTATACGACAGCCTTGACTATGCCCCAGGGGGTGATTTTAGAGCAATAGAATACAACTGCTGCCTCTTAGCTGCTGACGAATTCAAGCTCCACCCCACGGCTAAAAGTTGGGGGGCAATCAGCTATGTATACGGCAGCCTCGACTACACCCCAAGGGGTGATTTCAGAGTAGCCAAATACAGCTATTACCTCTCAGCTGCCAAGGGCTTCGGCAACCTCCCCTGACGTGACCAGCTCTACGCAGACTGGATGAGAGGAAAGGCAGCCACTAGTAATGTCCACATCCTTCATACAGCAACAAATCGAAGTAGGAGTAAACGATCTGATGCAGGAAGTATCTAAGCAATTGGCTGAGATAGTGAAGCCAATGGTCCAAAATGAGTTGCAGATATTCCCGCAGCAACAAAAAGGAAGATGGCAAACTCATGGTCAATCAGCTGAATCTATGTATACAAATGTTCCTAAGACTAATGATGAGACAATGACTTATGCTGGGGGCACTAAGGACCCTAACTTGGGCAAATACAAATAGTGAAAAGGCCCCCGAATGCACTAGCAAATTTAGGATTACCAGTGAGTAATACAGGGCTAGGAAATAGCCTCAATAGAAATTGGGAACAACTTGTTCACACAACGGTTGATCTAGTGGGTCAGACAAGTTGGTCTCAAGCGGATAATCGAGGGAGCTCCTATAATCTAGGGCTAAATGTTCAGCTGATTAATGGATGCTCCATCCAGCAGGGAGGATCGGCATAACCAATGTATGTGCAACCATCAAACTATATGTCTCAGCCAGTGAATATGCCCCAACAGCCGATGTATCCTCTTCCCTACTAGCAGCTGCCCCATGGAATCCATCAAGTAATGGAACAAGGGATCAATTGGTAGGTAGCACCTATTCAGCTCCAACCTTGTGTTGAGCTGAGGGGGATTGCGCCTCAGCTGATTGATCCAAATATAATTGTTGAGGCTATGAGAAGGCATTTTGGAGTACAGCTAAGACTATTAGAGAGACCGGCATACAGGAAACTGTATCCAGATTGGGTAGATAGGGTACAATTTTCAAGAGGTTTTAGAACCCCAGATTTTACAACCTTTTCTGGGGAGGATGGCAAGTCAACTATGGAACATGTCAGCCGATTTATAGCCCAATGCGCTGAGGCTAGTCAGAATGATTTTCTAAGGCTACAATTATTTCCTTTATCCTTAACTGGGGTAGCATTCACTTGGTATTCAGCATTGCCACCAAACTCTGTACAAAGCTGGGCTGACATGGAACGTTTATTCCATGATAGGTTTTATAAGCGACAGCCAGAAGCTTTTGTTCTTGATTTGTTAGAAATCAAAAAACAAGCAAGTGAGCCTATAGCAGAGTTTGTGGAAAGATTTAGAAGGGTTAAAGGGAAGTGCAACGTCCAACTACCAGAAGTTGAATGTGCCTCCATTGCTGTGAACAACATGAATCCTCAGCTGAGAGAGAAACTCATTATCTCAGAATACGGTGATTTGGCTCAACTTTCTTAGAAAGCAGCTCGAGTTGAACAATTCATAATAGAAAGAGAGCAAATGAGGTCTAATCGAGCAGGGCCTAGAGGTTCCTAATTGATAGCTGTAATTGATTATGATTCAGCCGATGAGGAAGAAAATGAAGAAGAACGGGTAGGCTAAGGGGAAATTATGATTGCTAAATTGTTGGGAGGCAAACCATACACTTGTCCTACTCTTACTCCTGCCAAAGGAAAAGACAAAGTCAAAACAGAGGAAAAAGAGGCATTCCTGCTTAATATTTCAAAAGCAGATCAGATCTTTGACTTTATAGTCAAAGATAAACAGATTAAGCTTCTAGACAGGCATAAACTGCCTCCAACGGATCAAATTCAAAATTTGAAATACTGCAAGTGGCATAATTCATACTCACAATATATGAATACCTGCACAATTTTTTGGAATGTGATTCAAAGGGCCTTAAAAGAAGGAAGATTTAAACTTGCAGATAAAAAGGGAGGAGGTATGACTATTGATACCAATCCTTTTCCAGCAGCCACTTCAATATGGTTTCTATATCTGCAGAGAACAAATGTACCAAAAAGGAGGCTTTATCCACTCAGCCTGTCCAGTGTAGTAAGCAAGTGTGAAGACCAAAATTAGTGGTTGTAAAAGAAAGGACCAGAACCATGAGTTATGATGCATCCAGGAAGATGGAGAAGAAAGAATGGATGCCTAAGCCATACGACAACTTAGAACAACCTCAACAGAGTGTATTTCAAAGATTACAATCTCCTCAACAAAGGAGACAGTCGAAGGAAAGACATCATAAAGGACCTCGGCTGAATGTGTTCCAAAGAATACAATTCCCTCAAAGAGACCAGCTAAGGAAACCATGGTATAAGTATAGGCAACTCCCTCAAATATCTTATCATCCCATGCCTAGAGACTCCAAGCAGGCTATGGAGCTAAGCTATAATGAAGGGAAGTCTATGTTAAAGATCACAGTGAGAAATGATGAATCAGCTAGAGAGGTGAAGATGATTAAGCCAAAGGTTGAGTCTAACAGGGGAGAATGGTTTGTGAACAAATATAGTAGAGGGAAGCAGGCAGAGCCATGACCTATTCAGCTAACAAGAACACAGAAAAGGAGGATGCAGAGGAAAAGGTCCATCCAACAAATGAAAGATACAGCAACGGTGTCAGGTCTAGCTAAACCTATGGGAGTAGCAAAAGCCGTCAGCCCGAAGATGGAAGACATGAAAGAATTACAGGCGCAGAATCAGGACATGAAAGTTATTCAAATGGCTGAAACATCAACCGAGAGAATGCAAATCCTAGAAATAGATCTATCAGAAAGTTTAATTGATTAGATTCTCAATGATAATGATTTGCTCATTTTAACTGATGATCTATAAGAAGATGTGAAGTTAGCTGCTAACATGGGAGTCTTACTTGTTGAGTTTACTGTAAAAGAGAATCAGCCGATATAGTTAGATAGTGACGCCTTGGCTGAGGAAGCCGCATGGGCCACTCTAGCTGACGAAGAAGGAACTGTAGAACCTCAACAGGAAAGAACAGAAGGGAAAGATGATACAGAAGGAGTTATCAAGTTTGAGAAACGTCAGTTGGCAAGATATTTAAAGCCACTATACATAAGGGCTCATATTGATCGGAGGCTTATCAGTCGGCTATTGATTGATGGGGGTGTCATCATGAATGTTATGCCAGTAGGGACCCTTAAAAAGTTAGGCAAATCTCAGAAGGATCTCAAGGAGACCAACATGAAAATGACAAATTTCATAGGAGAGAGCACAGATGCTCTAGGATTCTACATTGCTGAATTGACCATGGGAACCAAAACATCCATCATAATATTTTTTGTTGTGGATGCCAAGCTAGGATACTCTTTGTTGTTATGAAGAGATTGGATCCACTCAAATATGTGTGTTCCATTTACCTTACATTAGTAGCTAATGTTTTGGAATAAGCATAAAATGGAAGTGGTGCCTGCCGATAAAAAACTATTCTCAGCCGATGTTAAAGTAGCAGAGGCAATGTATTATACCCCTGAATTTCAGTCGATAACCTAGCTTGAGGAAATTACCTAAGACGCCATTCAGGCTAAAAATTTCACCAACCAAGGGTTCAAGGTTAAGGTAAGTGGTAAATATGCAGAGAATTTCCAGAATTATATACCAAATGATGATGTCTTATAGGACGAATTCCAAGGAGAATCAGCTATCGTAGCTATGATGGGGATTAGTCCTATGGAGTTTGCCGATCAAGATGGTAATATTTGGTATTTGGAAGGGGAAGTGAGCACAGATGAAGCCGAGTATGAAACTTTGGTGACAGCAATGCTAAAAGGAATAGAGTTTGAGATATGGGTCATGCTAAACATCTTAAGCCCCTTTACATCTCGGCTCAGATAAACAAAGAGCCTATAAGCAGAGTCTAGGTTGATGGAGGAGCTGTGATTAATACAATGCCTTACAGCACAGTTGAGAAGCTAGAAAAAAGCCAGAAGGACCTCAAGAAGACCAATGTGACCATCACTAACTTCACTGGGAAAAAGACTCTAGCGCTAGGAGTCCTTTTTGCCGAGCTCACAGAAGGATTCAAAACCACTAATATAGTTTTCTTTGTGTGAATGGCAATCCAGGGTACAATAAGTTGCTGGGAAAAGAATGGATCCATACTAATCAATGTGTGCCCTTCACTCTCCATCAGCAACTTTAGCTGTGGAATGAAGACCAGGTTGAGGTAGTGAGGGCAGACTCATTCCCGTTCACAACTGATGCAAGGATGCCAGATGCCATGCTTTATTCTCCAAAGATTGAGCCTATTTCTTGGCCCGAGGATGTTACTTTGGATTCTGTCAAATCACTTGACCTCTTGTTGGATGGGTTTGAGGTTACAATAAAGGCCGACTCACGGCCAAAACCAGAATATTTCAATGAATAGCCATGCAATAATGGCAAAGGAAGTCCTGTAATGGCTACCTTTACAATCACTTGAAACTAGACTAGAAAACTTCTTGTTTCAGTAGGAATTAACCGAGAAGGACAATGAGGTAACAGGAAGTAAGAAAGAACAAGCAGTGAATTTGTGTATGTCTCGCATCAAAAGAGAAGTTCCAAGCTTTAAGGCTCAGGACCCCTTGATCGAGGTTAACCTTGGCAATAGCAATGAGCCAAGAATGACTAAGATCAGTGGCTTACTTGGCCAAGGTGAACGAGATCAACTAATTCAGCTGATAAACAGGTACAATGATTGTTTTGCATAGGATTATCATGAGATGCCTGGATTGTCTAGAGAGTTAGTTGAGCACTGTTTGCCTATCAAAGAAGTTTTCAAGCCATTCAAACAACCACCCAAACGATTTAATCTAGAGTTGATGCCAAAGATAAAGTAGGAGATAGAAAGATTATCGGGAGCAGGTTTCATTAGGATAGCTAGATATGCACAATGGCTTTCAAATATTATTCTTGTAATTAAAAAGAACGGTCAAGTTAAGATTTGTATAGATTTTCATAATTTGAATCTAGCTACCCCTAAGGATGAATATGTTATGCCTATTATGGATATATTAGTTGATGCCGCAGCCAATAATGGAATTTTATCCTTTATGGATGGTTATTCGGGTTATAATCAAATTTTTTTAGTTAAAGAAGATGTGCATAAGATTGTGTTTCGTTGCCCTGGGGCCATTGGTATTTTTGAGTGGGTGGTAATGCCATTTGGTCTCAAGAATGCCGGGGCTACCTATCAAAGGGCAATGAATTTGATATTCCATGATTTGATTGGACAATGTATGGAGATTTATATTGATAATGTGGTTGTGAAGTCAGCCAATTTTCAAAACCATTTGGCTAATTTAGAGCAAGCATTCTTCAGGATAAGGAAACATTCACTCAAGATGAATTCTGCCAAATGTGCATTTGGGGTCTCGGCTGGAAATTTCCTTGGATTTTTGGTCCATGGGAAAGGAATTGAAGTAGACAAGAACAAAGTGAAAGCCATCTTACAAGCTAGACCACCAAAAAATAAGAAGGAATTGCAAAGTCTAATAGGGAAAATGAACTTCATGAGGAGATTCATTACTAATTCAGCTCAAGATGAAGGTGTTTTCACATTTGTTATGGCTCAAACAAGCTGAGGAATTTATTTGGGGTAATGAGCAACACGAGGCTTTTGAGCAAGTCAAGAAGTGTTTAACAACACCTCCAGTATTAGCACCACCAGCATTTGGGAGGCCTCTCAAATTGTACATATCAGCCGCTGAGGACTCCATCGGAAGCTTGTTAGCTCAAGATTCAGATGATGGAATCAAGCCGGCTATTTATTAT
The DNA here is from genome assembly GCA_031439585.1 of Pterocarpus macrocarpus. Classification (NCBI taxonomy): domain Eukaryota; kingdom Viridiplantae; phylum Streptophyta; class Magnoliopsida; order Fabales; family Fabaceae; genus Pterocarpus; species Pterocarpus macrocarpus. Next base: position 55,136,195 of record CM062514.1, read on the forward strand.
TTGAGTAGGCTGTTAAATGATGCTAAAACTAGGTACATTCTGATAGAAAAATTATGTTCATCACTATTCCATGCATGTACAAAATTGACATAGTGAAATATTTGCTTAATCGGCCTATTCTTCAAGGAAGATTGATGAAATGGGCTATTAAGTCGAATGCATTTACTCTGAAATATATACCGTTAAAAGCCATGAAAGGACAAGTACTGGCTGACTTCTTAGCACAACATCCATGTATAGAGGTTTGAAGCCCACCAGCCGAGGGCCAAGGATATGTGCAAATTAAACCTCGGACTCCGGCTTTTGACGACTCGAAACATCAAAAAGGAGTTAGTGCAGGGGTGGTGATTACTAGCCTTGAAGGAGTAAACAAGAAGTTTATGTATCGGCTAGATGTTCAATGTTCAAATAACCAAGCAGAATATGAAGCTCTCATAATTAGTTTAAATTTGCTCAAGTCTCTAGATGTTAAGATGATAAAGATTATGGGAGATTCACAGTTGGTGATCAACCTATTATTAGGGGAGTATAGATGCAACAGCCCAACATTAGAAGGATATTTGGATAAAGCCAAAGCTTTGTTAGAATGCTTTGCCAATGTGTCAATATCACATATCCCCAGAGCATCAAATGAAATAGCAAATGAGTTAGCACAGCATGCCTCTGGCTATAAGCCAATGACTTCAGAAATCAACACTGTGGAAGATGGAAAAGTCTTGGTAATTGACCATCATATAGGGGTATCAGCTGATTGGAGACAAGAACTAATCCACTATTTGGCTGACCCATCGGTTTAGGTAGATTACAAACTTAAACAAAAAGCATTGAAGTATGTGTTGATTGATAATGAGCTATTCAGAAGAAGCCAAGAAGGAGTATTGCTCAAGTGCCTAAACAAGGATGAAGCTTTAAAAGTAATGGGGGAAGTACATGAAGGCGTGTGCGGGGCACACAAATCTAGCTCTAATATGAAATGGCTAATCTGTCGCTATGGATATTATTGGCCAACTATTACAGCCGATTGTTTTGCCTATGCTAAAGGATGTGAGGCTTGCCAACTCCATGGACCTATACAAAGAGTGCCAGCAAAGGAATTACATGCCATAGTCAAACCTTGGCCATTCAGAGGGTGGGCAATGGACCTCATAGGTAAGATATATCCTCCATCCTCCAAAAGACACACTTTTATCATAGTTGCCACAGATTTCTTCACAAAATAGGTGGAAGCTCAACCGATGACGACTGTATCACAAACTGATGTAATAAACTTCATTGAAAGATAGATTATACATTAGTTTGGCATTCCAGAAACCATAACGGCTGACCAAGCAACCATGTTTACAACAGATAAAATGAATGCATTTATGTAGGACTATCGGATTAAACTCATTAATTCATCACCGTATTATGCACAAGCTAATGGTCAAGCCGAGGCAACTAATAAAGTGTTGATTGACATGATTAAGAGAATTGTGGAAGATCAGCCAAGAAAATGGCACGAGGCATTGTCCATGGTGCTCTGGGCTTATAAGAATGCAAAGAATAAAGCTACAAGCTCGACTCTTTTTAAACTAACTTTTGGTCAGGATGCAGTTTTGCCCATGGAAATAAATGTTAAATCATTGAGAGTGGCGAAACAAGCTCACTTGTAGCCTGAAGAATATCTCAAACTATGTTCCAAGAATTGGATCAGCTGATGATGACAGGATTATGGCCTTAGAGAGTATTAAGCTAAATAAGGAAAAGGTTGCGACGTCATACAATAAGAAGGTAAAAAGAAAACAATTTGCAGAGGGAGACGTTGTATGGAAGGCAATATTACTTATTGGAACTAAAGATCCTAAACCCGGCAAATGGTCTCCAAATTGGGAAGGTCCTTATATTGTTAGCCAAGTTATAAATGGAGGAGCATACAGATTGGTCAGTATGTAAGGGAAAGAATTAACCAACAGCATCAATGGAAAATTTTTCAAGAAATATTATCCATGTATTTGGGAATCAATTCCTAAATAAGTAGTCAAAATCAATAGCCACAAGCCGGCTATGTAATTGAAATGGCAAATACAAGAGATATAACAATAGTCTCCTAAGCTAAGTTTGGGTCTAAGTGGCAGGTGCATCGGCTGGTTGGCCATCCACATTGGATGATTTGGCTTGATCCCTTGGCTCAGTCGAATGCAACACAGTAGAATTGGCAGCCGCTTCGGCAGCTTGTTCTTCCTCCAAGAGCATAGTCAGAGCATCCCCCAGGCAGCCGAAACGTCGTCTTGTAAGTCTTCGAATCTAAGATCAGAAATGGAAAGAGCAGAAGCTTCGCCCACGTAAGGAACTATGGCAGAGCTGAAAATAATATCTGTATAAAAGAGAAATAAGTGTCAAGATATACACCAAACCTAAAGAGGCATATCTAATTGAGCCGGGTTAAGTTGATTACCTAAAGGAGGAGGCAGCCGAGCTGCTTGAAACTTGGAGAACAGAGAAGCCCAAGAAGATTCAGCCTCAACTAAACCTCTATTGCGTACCTCAACTGCATGCTCCAATGGTTTCTGCTTCTGGGCTAGAGGCACAATCTTGTGATCAAGAGCCTTAGCACGAGAATAAAGCTGCTGCCATTGAGCATCTTCAGCCTTGATCTGGGCTTTCATACTCGCCAATTTAGGTTCCAAAACTCCTAATTCAGCCTGCAGCTTGGCAATCTCTTCATGGATGGATCCGATTCTGTTGGTAAGCTGAGTTTGCCGCTGTCGATGCTGGTCTCGGCTGGACTTTATGGTATGATATTGAGACAAGAAGGCATTCTTTTGCGTTTTAAGAGAAGACAGTTCCTCCAGAGCTTTAAGTCCATCTTCACGACGGGATTTGAACCTGCAATAATCTAACACAGCATCTGAGAAGATCAGGGTAATGTTAGTGCAAGCCTGCTGAAGTGAAGCAGGTACTTCAACTCCCTCGGACTCAGAAACCTTCAAGAGGGAATGTTCCAGTCGAGTTGAAGCCATGGAGTTTAAAGGGAAAAGCTTCTACAGCTCTTCTTCAATAATATCAAGATGTTGTTGTGTAGGGGATGATGAACTACTTGGAGGATGAGTGATTGGAGCATTGAAATAAGCATCCAATTCTTCGTTGACAATCAGAGAAGGAGAAATGGGGGATGGAAGTTGCTACGGTAAATCGCTTGACCCGTGTACATTCAGAGGAGCATCAGCCAGACTCCTCGGATAGATGGTGGGTTGGTCATCAGGAGGATTAGCATCGGATGAGGGATTTATCGATGCTGGTGTAGCCAGAAAAGTAAACTAGGCAGCCTGAGTAATTGCAATAGGATCACTCGGCTCAGGTTCCAATATTTGCTCCTGAGGACCAGCCGAGGAGGGAGTATATGAAGGTTGAGACCGAGGAATGCCTCTAGGCCGCTTCTACAAAGGACATTCATCTACTTCTTCTTCTTCTTCCTCTTCCTTAGTATCTGGTATGATGGCCTTCTGTTTTGAAGATCTGTAGTAGACTTGGGCGGAAGAGGAGGAGGAGAATGCAATTCAGCTTTTTTTTCTTACTTCTCCTTTCTTTCTGTGAACATGCAAGTACCTATATCAGCTATGGAAGAAAACATGCTAATAAGAATAAAAAAGGAAGGTGCATACCCTTAAAGGAAAAGTATCTTTGGTATCGGCTGCAGCTGGAGTGACAATCCACAGAGGATTGGCTGAGATGAGATTCCTAGGGCTTTTCCTCATTGGTGTTTTAAGCTGCGGCTGGACCTGGGAATGAGTCTCAACGTCTATGACTAGCATCTCTATGTTTCATACAAATGGTAAGATAAATGTCCAAAAGGGAAAAGTTCAACCAAATCAGATACAATTACCCTGAGGAATAGGGAGTGCGAGTTTAGATGAAGGTTTGGGGTCAGCTGATGGAATTGCCTTGGCAAGGATAGGCCAAGGAGCATTAGCAAGCCTGCTTTGGCTGCCGCCCACAAGCTTGGACAAGTAAAAATCAGAGGGATAAGGGAAAGATTTGTGAAAGACAGAGGGCCACCATGATGCATAGTCTGAAGTAGTTCCTGGTTTAGGAATGAACGGCTGAAATTGAAATCGGCTCAGCTTGTTGGCATTGGTAGTAACTAGTTGTTTCAGCTCGAGAGGAAAAAGAGCAAGCCTGGTGCCAATAGTCACCATGGATGGCTAAGGAGCAAGAACACCCTGAACGAGTCCAAATTGCTGAGCAAAATAATTCCGGTTGTACGATTCGACTGATATTGTATTGGATCGAGCTTTAGGACGAACCTTATTTAATAAATCTCAGCTAGTCAGGGCACTGCTCCAATGAGGAATGGTTTCTCCTACTTCTTCATCTGAAGAAGAAATCAAATCTATTTGAACCCATTTTGGGCCGTAGGTGCGATAAATAAAGGGACAGATCTTCAAATATAGCCAAGGAGGCATCTTGAAGAGCCAATCAGCCAGTTGGAAAGCAGAGAAGGTAGGAATGGGCACCATTGTGTAGTGTAAGCTGTAAGTAGGAGCATTTGGAACTAACTTTGTGGAGATAGAGCAGTCATGGTAGAATTCAAGGAAGTACTCATTGATCCATAAAAACAGGAACCAGATTGGGCTAGGAATGGCCTTGTTGTCTCGAGTCTTCAGCTGATCTACCCACATTTTCATGCCCTCATAAAAAGAAGATAAGAATAGCGCCCCCAAGTTCATCGGCCGACCAGATACAATAGTTGAGAAGTAATAAGAGAATTCATTGAACATCGAAAGCGATTTACTGCAAAGAAAAAATTTACAGAGCTGGAAGAAAAGGAAAGCATTACGCTTTGTAATACTCACAGGATCGTGTTCTTACTTGTGTTCTTCCATGAACTTGCCATTAGGAGAATTTTTCTTGGAAACAGGGCAACCGAGGTCATCGAATTTTTCTTCATATAGGCTAGGAATGTCATCACCTATAATTGGCAGCCCCAACATGACAGATACATCGAACAGCAAAGGAGACATAATGCCAAATGGGAAAACAAAAGCGTTAATAGCCGTATTCTAAAAACCCATGAAAGCCATAAACATGTCAATATTTGGGGAGAAGTTAAGTCTGCAGAGCATGATCATATCATAGATTCCCCAATGCTTGAATTCACTTTTCCATTGGGCCGACATTCTCTCTAGCCATGACTCGTATTCTGTAGAAGGTCTGGGCCAGCCGCGAAGCTCTTTAGGGCGGGAAGAGATGGAAAGCCAGCCAACAGCAATAAGGAGAATGAATTCCTCAGGAAGAATGAATGACTCCGTGATATGGGAGAATAAAGGAGGCTCAGTACATAGAGGACCCAAGATGTAAGAACCTTGGTCAGCATCGTGCGCAACCAGAGTTTCTGCGCCAGGCTCATTTTCCAAAGAGGAATCCTTGGCTAGGCGAGACGATGAAGTCATTTGAGACGAAGTTGCCTTGCCCGCTTAGGATTTGAGAGCTCGGGTATATTCTTAAAGTCTATCAGCTAATGGATTTGGGGAATAACCTGAGGAGTGACTGGAAGAACTGTTGGAGCTAGAGGAAGAAGAACTCTCGGATGGGGTACAAACAGCTGAGCTAGAAGGGTTATCAGAGTCTGAAGGAGTAGAAGACATGGTGAGGAGTAAAGAGCAAGAAAAGGATTTGAAAGATGATGGCCATTTGAGGTTTGCATGAAAGCCTTGAGAAGCTGTTAAAAGGGAAAGAAGTAGAAACTGAATCGCGAAGAAGAGGCGAGAAGAGATAAGGGTTTATGAATAGTAACAGTCAAAAAAAGGTTTTAAATGCAATACCGAGCCTATTAATTAAACCGTTTGCTAGGTATTGCATTGGGGGGCATATGTTGGCACCAAAAAATGATTGGGCTGAGAAGTATGGTATTACATAAGCAAATCTACTAGGAGTTTCAGCTAGCGAAATAGTCAACTAATGCTAATAAGTGTAGAGGTATTCGTCAATAATCTTCAGCAACTCGTCCAGCTTTGATCAAATCCTTCCGGATTAGTCTTCATTAAGATCTCCTGAGCTGTCTGGAGATAGCACGGGAATACATGTAGGATGAGAATTGTACATTCTCAATAGGTTTCGTAAGCTACTTAGCAATTCATGTCATCATTGCCATCCTAGCTGCTTCGATTTATTAAGAAAATGTGATTTCATATATAGGAATGAGAGTTCACTTAATAAGTTTAGAAAACATATTCTTCTGAAGTAAGTTGATTTTATTCACACACTTGATAGAAAAGGAGAAATTTCAGAACAATAACAATAGACTAATAGTTAAATAAAGCTTATGTATATGCAGATGCTGGTAACTACTAATGTAAGTGCACTTGTTCTCCTTCTATTTCTTTAATTTTCTTTACTTGTCATACACATTTCAGAGTATGATTGCCATGTCATATTCTATCGGAGCGTGATTGCCATGTCACATTCCTTAGGATGTGGTTGCCATGTGACGTTTTTGTCCTTTCTTACTTGGTCTCCTGGGAGTATTTGATCATATAACTCTTGGATAATAGTCTACTTCCTAGGATTGAGCTCGTTCTTATACAAGATAGCCAAGTTTATTTTCCTCGAGTTTCCCACTGATCTATTCTCCTTAGTTTTATTTCGAGGCTGGCCCAAGTGATATGGAATTCTTATATTTCTCATAACTTATGTAATTATAACTAATTGAACTTGAGGGATGTATACACTTATAATGCATCATTCACATAGATTCTGCCGAAATTTTGGTAGTATAACGGCTTAAAATCCACTTCCCCAAAATGCAACAAGCACATTTCTTTCCAACCAGTCAAGATACCAAAATTAACATCATAATATACCAACATTTTAGTAATAAAATAGAGGAATTTCATCAACAAATCTCAACCCTTTGCCATTCATGGTCTAAGGGTGTTCAACCACCTAAACTTGGCATTTGCACTTCAATTTCCTAATCTTGCCCTGTTTTAGAAATTGTGCCATAATTTCATATCTCATTTAAATCTAAAAATTTAATATATTGTGGAATTGTTTGTCTATTTTTAGTTCTCTTTGGTGCCACTAAGTTTTCATGAGTATAAGTTGAGTTATTGGAATTTGACCCAAGGCTGCCTTGCTATTGGACATAATTGAGCACTGAAATGTAAAAATTCACCAAAAAATAGAATTCTCATTAGTTTTATCCGAAATTATCTATTTAACTAACTGAACCATCTTTCATTTCCCACAAGTTTTATTTCGTTTGGATGAGTAGAGCTCAAGTTATGAGCTCTCAAATTTGGCTAAAAGGGCTTGCCCTGTTTCAAGCCAGACAGAACATAGGGCAACTTTGAAGAATTTCTGGGAGCAAACTAGTTAGGGTATGCAATATCAAAGTTTGTTTCTTTCCTTATATGGAGTTTATGATTGGGAAAGTTCTCATCTTTATATCTTTTTCATGATTTTGGTAAGACTATGAAACATTCCAAAAGCATAAGACTTTAAAAAGTTTTCTTCTTGATGCATAAAAGTGGTGCTATATTTCATGCTCCATAAAGTTTCATTTTATTCTTTTTTAAGACAAGAATACGTGTAAAAGTCTAAACTTTCTTGAGATTTGAAGCTTTTAATCATAAAATGTAAGGTTTTGTTACTTTATGTCACACATATTAAATCTTGTAGATAAGACACTTCATAAAGTTTCAAGCTTTCTTTAAGAATGTCACTTATAGGTAGGTCATAAAAATGTTAACTTGTAGCCTTTAAATTGTAAAGATTCAATCTTGAGTCAAAATAATGAATAAAGTATTAAACTTTCTTCAAGAAAAGAATCTTTTAAACTTTAAGGCAACCTTAAATCATAAAGTTTGAATCTTGATGGTCTTATAATGATTAAAAGTATCAACTTTCTTAAAGAAGAAGACTTTTTAATCATAAAGCTAGCATCTTATATCCTTTTCTTATAAAGATTGAACCTTTTACACAAGAATATAATTTTAGAGACTCATACTTTCATAAAGAATAAAACTTTATAATCCTTTTCACAAAGGATGATAACTTCATAATAGTAAAGGTCAAATCTTGTTGTGCTAATAGTAAAAGCTTGAAATCTTGCAACTCGGATAGGTTAAAAATTACTTCTTGATGATTAGTAAGCATTTGGTGGTGTTGGGTTCATAAGTGTGGTTATGCATTGTCATGACCCAAGGGACTAGAGGGATCTCAAAATCCTTTGGGAACAGAAGTATGATTAAGGCCTCTAAGTATACCATGAACCTAAGAATCACTTGTGCACTATCTCAAGGGAATTTAAAAAGTTTTGAACCAAAAACTTTAGCTAAAAACTCTATAATAGGCTTCGGCCATAATAAAGTAAGTAAGAGACAAGTATTGTTTAACTTTAGATCTAAGAATGCATACTTTAAGATGAGATCATAAAGAATCTATTAAGCTTAAAGTGAAGCCCCAATTGAGCAGTCATAGATTAAAAATTTATAACATATATCCTCTTTAGGTGGTTTGCTCTTTCATTAGAAACATGAGGAGTCTTATGACAATTCATAAGATGTTACACAAAGTGCAAGGAAATCCTATATACCAAATAGGGTATGAGTGTATATCACTCTCATATAAGATTATTGATTTGCTTGATTGATTCCAATATGGATTCATGGATATGGTGTATCATTAATGCTTGATGGGATATTCTATGGCGGTATGAGATGGATATTATTGGTTATAGGTTGAAATTTCCCTCCTTGGCAAATTTTGAGGAAGCTCCAGTTTAGCCATTATGCTGCCGAATTCCTGTCAAAATCAGGGATTTAGTGATATCATTACATGTCCACATGTGTCTTGCTAGTGTAACACCCTACTAATTTAATGTTATGCTTAAGTCATAGCATGAAATTTAATAGTTGCATTACCATGTTAGTACTCCATTAATTATTTATTTAGTATATTATATGCTTTTTTTTTTGACAAAATATACCTTGGGGTGCAGAGAATATATATAAACAAAAGGTGCGACATTGGGTATATAATAAACGTGGTTGGTATCGCAGAATAGAAAAAAATTAATAAAAAGTACAATAGAAAAGATAAAGATAAGTAGTATATCATCAACTATATATATATTCGGAAGCTAACACTTCAATTTATGTACAAGTTCAAAAGAGGATACATATGTGGGGCTGTATACACCAACAAGACATAAGGTCTGTGTCAGTGAAAAGCAATCCTACAAGGTCCTCAGAGGACATTTCAAACTAGCTGGTCTAAGAAACTACGTACATTTGGTAAGTCTATGGCCCAATGCTGCACACTGCCAAAAGAGGGTCATGCTATACAATGTAGCATGCGAGCCGGAGCTTACTCGGTTAGATAGCCGTTGGCCATACCAGCCCCGGTTGGGGAGTAGTCAACATTAGATCCAAAAGAGGAGGAGGACAAATCAGAAGCTTCAAATAGGTTGCTCTTAGGACTGAGCGGGATGTCCGGGACTACCTACAAAGGTGACGCTGGTGGAGGGGCTGTAGGAGCTGCAGGCGTTGGAGGAGGTGAAGGGTGTGCCATGTGTAAAGGGATAGCAAAGTAGGGGATAGCAGTGTCGAATGCAGGATAAAACAGAGGAGCAACAAAATTCCTATTACTAAAGAGATAAAGATGGAAATGGTAAGAGCCAACTATGTATAATGAGTCAAATATAGGGTCATAATGGAGCTACTTGTCTGGAATCTCAATGAACAGTACGGCCGTCGTATCCATTGCTAGAGTCTGAGAAATGACACAGAAACATAAAGCAAGATGAGAATTTGAAGAAATTCTCAATAGGATTCGAGTACTGTATTAAACTGACGTCGTATTTATTCTCAATTGCCTCAGTTTTCATTTAATTATATAAAAAAAATGGTATCAAGGTGAACTACCCACATTTATTAAGTTTAAGAAAATACCTAGTCCGAGGTAAGGTTAAATTTTACTTAAGAAAGAAAAAGACATAGAATGAACTATTATATGACGATATACATAATAAAGAGCAGAATAAATAAATAGGTAGCAATAAGTGAATAAAATAACCAATTTATAAACCACTAACAACAACTATGTAATGCAATCATGCAGGTACTCATGAGTTCTCTTACTCTTACTTATTCTTAAACTCAATATCATAAACTTTTCCGTTACTTGGTCCCCTGGGAGTTCTTGGTCATTCAACTCGTGGATAATAGTCTGCTTCTTAAGATCGAGTTCATTCCTATATAGAAATGTCGGGTTTACTTTCCCTGACCTTCTCACTGATCTATTCCCCTTAACTTTAATCCGAGGCTGGCCCAAGTATTATGGAACTCTTATCATAACCCTTGTAAATTACTTGCAAAATGCACATGTATCTAAATGTATTTCATAACTCATGCATAGGCTTTGCCCAAATTTCGGTATGCTTCAGTTGACTCGCGCGTCGTAACACGAGCAAATTAAACCGAATAGCGACTATAGTATAGTAACCAACTCGAATCGTTTCCCAAAGATGAACACACTATTTGATCAGAAAATTCAGGGGGGTTTTTATAACAAACACTTAAAATGCAATACTGAATTCCAAAGCAAACAGAAAACAAAAAGGCTAAACCGAATTAAAATTCTAATCCAAGACACACAAGAAGAAAGCAATCAACACTCAATCATTGAATTCAAATATACATGCACACTCCAATTCGATGATTAATTTTAGATTCAATTGAAACCTCAAATCAAACCTAGCATTCACATGAAAATCTCCATGCATTCAACTAATCACTCAAGCAATTCGGTTTAGAGACCTCTAAAACCGAATTGATTTTGGATTAGCTTCCAAACCAATGCTCTAATCTCATATTCAGATCCGAATTATGAATCACACTCTTGAACAATCGAATCACATATATCAACCGAATTATACATGATTTGATTGACTCTTAATCAACATGCATGAATGAAAACCTCCAATTCAATTACGAGATTAAGAAGAGGAGAAGAGGAGTGAAACCGAAATTGGAATTTCCATGTCTTGATGCACCAATCCTCAAGAGCTTGAATGCTTCTCTTGATGCCTTGGATCAGAGGATGATCACCCCTCCATTAATGGAGGAAAACGCAAAAGAAAGAGAGAGAGAGAGAGAGAGAGAGAGAGAGTTTTCTTATTCAATAAAACTCAAAATTACAAAATGAGCAAAAAGGTCTCTGAAGCATAATCAGAATTTCTATATATACCTCTAATTAAAAGTCACTAATTACTTAATTAAAATAATCCTCTTTTCCTAAGCTAAATTTGGATAGCTCATTTGCCCAATTTGGATGCTTAGAGAGAAAGTTGTGCCCAAAACAAGTTGAGTGGGCTCTCTTAGACTCAGCAGCGACTTCCAACACGTTTTTGGGCCTCATAACGGTTCTTCTTGGCTTAGTGCTCTGAACATAAAATGAATCCCTGGATGTTAGCTTTCCAATGCCACCGGAATGGGCTCAATTGAGTCCCTGTAGCCCAAGATATGGTCCAATCATTGAAGGCTGCTCAGAACCCGCGCCCAAACGCTTCAGTTCAGTTCCGAGCCCAATTTCGGCTTTAAGATCTCAGAATTAGCCCTTGCCTTCTTCATAGAAATTGTAGCTCTATCTCTTAGCTTTCCTACAAATCAAGAAGCATAATAAAATGAGGTATAGAGCTCAAGATATGATCTAAACACTGAAGCAGGTCAAAATAACCGAAATGCTGCAAAATTAACTAAGTCTCACTAAGATCCAAAAAAGGAAAATGATCTAAACTCAACCAATTAAGCACAAAGGAGGATTAATGAGACAAGTATGAAGGATAAAAATAGTATAAAAATCCAATTCATCAAATTCCCCCACACTTAGCCCTTGCATGTCCTCATGCAAGACTCAACCTAAAGGAAACTAAACAAGGAAAATACCAAAATCAACTACAAACCAAAGTGGAAAAACTTATTCTCCAATGAATCATCAAAAGTGCTAAGTTTAGGGACAAAGTAGCATGTGAGGCATCAAGAATCTTCCAACAATCAAATCAAATGATCCCCACCTCTCTAAAGTATAAACCAAGCAACATCACTCAAAGTGCAAAGATCAAGTATGAAGAATCTCAAAAGATGGTGGGTGAGTGTATGAAACTCACTAACTCTCAAGTGTGTGGGTAGAAATGTTTCACTCAATTCACCTCAATGGATCATGCATTACCATAGGCTTGCTAATCTTCTACTTCTCCACTACTTGCAATCATATGCAACACAAATCAAGAGGGCTTCATTAATGGTTGTAATGGGGTTAAGGTAAGGGTAGGAAAAATAGGGAAATGATAAGGTAGAACCTAAGGCAATAGGAGAAATATTGGTCAAGATATAAGCCAAGTTCACAAATGTGGGGAGTTTCCCAAAGTCATTCCATAACATATTCATTCCCTTCATGAACACTCCCATTTTGTTCGCCCTTTCTTTCTTTTTCTCTTTTTTTTTTTTTCTTTTTTTGTTGTTGTTGTTGTTTTTATTTTTATTTTTATTTTTTTTATTTGCACACTTGCAATTTATGCTTTATTTGTAACCATCCACACTTGCAATTGATGCATATATGACTTTCATTTTGCACCCCCCCACACTTGATCTCCAACACAATAATGATAATGAAACCAATGCCTTCCTATTCCCTAAGGTTGGGTAGAATCATGGTTTTCCAAATGGGTTTAGGCTTGTAATGTGCTAGAATTAAAGAAAGAAAGGTCAACAAGGCTCAAAGGGGTTAACAAGGGAATTAATGCAAGGTGGGCTATATGGCCAAGTGGTTAAAAATGAAAAGAAATGCCTCTATCATGTCCATGAATGCATATGAAAATGTAGCCTCAAAGAAGAATCAAAGCAAGTTCTAGAATGACATGAACTATGAGGGTTGACACACAAGAAAGAAAGGAATGGTATGAAATGCAACCATCCAAAACATAGCTCAAACGCTCACAAGGGTAGTATTCATCATACTCAATCCAAGCAAATCAAGATCAATCACTCAATTCACACATTGCAAGAGGGAAAAGAAAAATTGAAATCATGTTGGAACTCCATCCACCTCAATATTTAATGTCCTAACTCAACAACCATCAATTCATCAAAGAAGAACAAGAGCAAAGATTATTTCAGCAACAAAAACAAACCCAAAATGCAAGACTAGCTAGAAAAATGCACGAGAGATAAACTAAAACTAATCATCCTCCCCCCACACTTCAACCCGACATTGCCCTCAATGTCATGCAATGTAATAGAATGCAAGGCAATTAGAAAGAAGTAGGAGAGGGAAGAAGAAAACATCCCTATCAAGCATAGGTGGCCGCTAACAAGCGAACCTCCTCAATGGTGTCCACGGATAGCTCTTCATGAAACAGCTTCAGACGGTGGCCATTCACAATAAAAACTCTGTCCGTCCCAGGCTCCACAACTGCACTTGCAGAACCATAGGGAAAAATCGAGTAACAATATAAGGACCAAGCCACCGGAACGAAGCTTACCAGGAGAAAAGCTTGAGGCGGGAGTTGTAGAGGAGCACTTTCTGGCCGACTGAGAACTCCTTCCGCAACAACATCATATCATGGATGAGTTTGGCCTTCTCCTTATACATGCGGGCATTCTCATAGGCCTCTAAACGGATCTCCTCCAACTCCTGAAGCTGGAGCTTTCTATGAAGCCGGGACTGGTCTAGATCCAAGTTGCAGTGTTTAACTGCCCAATAAGCTCTGTGCTCGATCTCTACTGGAAGGTGGCATGCCTTACCAAAGACAATCCTATAGGGGGACATCCCCAAAGGTGTCTTGTAGGCAGTGCGATAGGCCCATAAAGCATCCTCAAGTCTCTTGCTCCGGTCCTTCTGTTATTTGAGCAGTTTTCTCCAAGATCTGCTTCAACTCTCTGTTGGACACCTCCGCTTGTCCATTTGTCTGCGGATGGTATGGAGTTGAGACCTTATGGGTGACACCATACTTCTTCAACAAGATAGCCATGTTCCGGTTGCAGAAATGGCTTCCCTGGTCACTGATGATAGCTCTAGGCACCCCGAACCTGCAAAATATCTGTGATCTGACAAAATCTATGACAACATGAGAATCATCAGTCCGGTGGCCTTGGCCTCCACCCATTTAGAGACATAATCAACAGCCAGTAATATGTAAACAAAACCAAAAGAAACAGGAAAAGGCCCCATAAAGTCAATACCCCAAACATCAAATATCTCACAAAACAATAAGGGTGTGAGGCATCTCATTCCTACTGAAATACTACTGTCTTCGCATTGTTCACAATTCCTACAATATGTGTAGGCATCGCGAAACAAAGTGGGCCAAGAAAACCTGCATCTAAAATCTTCCTAGCAGTCTTGTGTGGACCAAAGTGGCCACCGCAGGCAAGAGTGTGACAAAACTGTAAAATAGATGGCATCTCAGACTCATGCACACAACGCCGAATGACCTGATCACTACACATCCTCCACAAGTACGGATCATCCCAAATATAGTACTTAGCCTCACTCCTAAGTTTCTCTATCTGATGCTTTTTAAAATAAGCGGGTAACTCAAAGAAAGAACGGATAATTAACTAGATCGACATACCATGGGTCCTTACCTTGCAGCTGTAGAAGCTGCTCATCTGGAAAGGTCTCACGGATAGGAAGAGGCTCTAGGGTCTGCGGGATACGGCTCAGGTGATCCGCTACTAGATTCTCGGCTCCACTTTTGTCCTTGATCTCTATATCAAACTCCTGCAACAGCAACATCCACCTAATGAGCCTAGGCTTAGCATCTGGCTTCTTCAGCAGGAACTTCAGTGCTGCATGATCAGAAAAAACAGTCACTTTAGTTCCCAAAAGGTAAGCACGGAATTTATCTAAAGCAAAGACAATGGCTAGAAGCTCCTTCTCAGTGGTGGTATAGTTGGCCTGCGCAGAGTCCAAGGTCCGGGAAGCATAGGCTATAACATGGGGTATCTTCCCGACCCTCTGTGAAAGAACTGCTCCAACTGCAAAGTTGGAAGCGTCACACATCAGCTCAAATGCATACTCCCAGTTCGGCGGTTGAAGCACCGGGGCAGAGATGAGGTGCTGCTTCAGCTGGTCAAATGCCCTCCTACACTCATCATCGAACTGGAAGTCAACCTCCTTCTGCAATAGTCTGGATAATGGGAGTGCTATTCTGCTGAAATCCTGGATGAATCGCCTATAGAAACCTGCATGGCCAAGAAAAGACCGCACTTCCCGTACGCATGCGGGGTAAGGCAAAGAAGCAATGACATCTATCTTGGATTTATCAACAGAAATACCCTCCCTAGAGATAATATGACCTAAGACCACACCCTGCCTAACCATAAAATGACACTTCTCAAAATTTAAGACAAGGTGTGATTCAACACATCTACCCAAAACTCTAGCCAGGCTATCCAGACATGCATCAAAAGAAGAGCCGTAAACAGTAAAATCATCCATGAAAACTTCCATACAGTCCTCTAGAAAGTCAGAGAATATACTCACCATGCACCTTTGAAATGTACCTGGGGCATTGCATAAGCCAAAGGGCATCCTCCGGTATGCAAATGTGCCGAATGGACAGGTGAAAGTGGTCTTCTCTTGATCTTCTGGTGCAATATGAATCTGAAAATAGCCAGAGAAACCATCAAGAAAACAGTAGTGAGACTGACCGCCAATCTCTCTAGCATCCGATCGATGAAGGCGGAGGGAAGTGGTCTTTTCTCGTGGCTTGGTTCACCTTCCTATAGTCAATGCGGACTCTCCGGTACATTCTGCACTCGTGTGGGTACCAGCTCACCATCTGAATTCTTCACTACTGTAATACCGGTCTTCTTGGGGACAACTTGCACCGGGCTCACCCACTTGCTGTCTGAAATTGGATAAATGATTCCAGCAGCTAGAAGCTTGCTGACTTCTTTCTTGACCACATCCAAGATCAGAGGATTCAGCCTTCTCTGGGGTTGCCTCACTGGTTTCACACCCTCTTCTAACTGTATTCTGTGCATGCACGTAGGGGCTAATCCCGGGTATGTTCCGCCAATGTCCAAATTCTAAAGCCTTCATGTTCTGCCTTAGAATGTTTAACAACTTCTCCTCTTGTTTTGGCAGCAAATCCTTGGCTATGATGACTGGCAGCTTCTCATTGGGTGCCAGGAATGCATACTTCAAGTTTTCTGGCAGAGGCTTCAACTCCAAGGTGGGTGGCTCTTGTATGGAGGGTGCTAATCTTGGAATTTGTTCTGTTTGTTTAATTTCAGCACCAGAATTTTCTGCAGCAGAAAATGCAGAATTTACAACTTCAGAATTTGTAGCAGCAGAATTTACAACTTCAGAATTTGTAGCAGCAGAATCTAAGCAAATCAAATGCAGTTTGTTAGCAAAGCAATATTCATGGAGTTTGAGTTTACGGTGTTGGGACGTAAATGTAGGCTGGAATGGACATCATCAACAAGAGCGGAACTGCAGAATTAATAGCATCAATGGAATTTTTAGAAACGTAAATTTCAGAATGTAAATTGCGTAAACAGAAATTGCGATGTAAATTTCAAAAAAATTCTCAACAGCGAGGTTCCAAAGTGTGCAAAGAATAGCAGAATTTGCACTCTCAATAGCGTGATTAACAACTTGAAACCTGCGAAACTAAATCAATACCTGCAGAGTTCAAGTCTACAAAACCGCACAACCAGAGTTGGAATTAATGTAAATGTAACCAGAAATTTCAGCATGTAAATTAGCATAATTAAATGGTGCGAGAATCGAATCATGGAGGCATGCATCAATCTCAAGACAAACAACACATTTATCATGAATTCCATCACAATCGTAACATTGAAATTCATCTTGAAAGCCTACAATTTCGAAAATCATCCAACAAATGTTCATGCACATTATCAACCAATGAATCAATGATATCTAAGTGAAAAAGCAGAATGCTCTTCCTATGGGAATTTCATGGCATCACACAAGTTAAAATTCACTTTGCTATCTCCAAATTCCATTGACAAGGTACAATGCACATCAATCTTGGTTTTTGCAGTTTTTAGAAATGGCCTACCTAAGATCAATGTTGGTTGATTAATATGCATGTCATCCTCCATATTCAACACATAAAAATCAGCAGGAATATCAATTCATTTACTCTCACCAAAACATCTTCTAAAACTCCTTCGGGGTGGGTTGTGCTCCGGTTGGCTAGTTGAATGACCACTCCCGTTGGCTTGAGCTCTCCCATGTGCAAGGACTTGTAAACCGATGTTGGCATGACATTGATTGAAGCACCAAGGTCTAGCATGGCTTGATTGAATTGCTTGCTCCCTATGGTGCAAGGGATGGTAAAAGTGCCCGGATCCTTGCATTTAGGTGGAATGCTCGGTTGGATGATGGCGGATACATTTCTGCCCATGCTGACTTTTTCATTTCCCTTCAGCCTCCTTCTATGAGTGCATAAGTCTTTGAGGAACTTTGCATATTTGGGAATTTGCTTGATTGCATCCAGGAGTGGAATATTAACTTCAACTTTTCTGAATGTCTCCATGATCTCCTTGTCCACCCTCGCTTCGCCGCTTCTTGTTTTGTGTCACTCTATTGGGGAAGGGCAGTGGCAATTTCTCACTTTGTTCAACTTGCTTTGTCCAATTGCTTGGTTCTGCATAATTTTCCTCTGATTCTGCAGAATCAGATTTTTCTTGTATCCTTGGTTGTTCTACAGAATCTGCAGAATCTGGTTGTTCAACATCGTGAACCTTAAGTTGCTTGCCACTTCTCGAGTGATGGAACCGACATTCCTTGGATTGCTCACGGATTGGGAGGGAGGTTGCCGTAACCTTGGGATTTCAGCTCATTCATCGTTGTAGCCAATCGACCAACTGTGTTTGCGCACTGGATGTCAAGCTTCGTTTCTTGCTGAAATCGAACACCGCTGGTCGCCATCCGCTTCACCAACCGCCAAGCTTGGTTCTCGAGCTCTTGCTTTGTGGTGGTCCGTTTAGCTTCTTCGCGGATATCGCTGTCTCATGTTTGGTCCTGCAGCATTATGCTTGAACCGATATTGAGGCTGCCGCCGCTGGAATTGATTAGCATTACCATACCTAAGGTTTGGGTGGTCTCTCCATCCGGGATTGTATGAATTAGAAAGGGGTCATAATTCCTCTGCTGCTGGTTACGTGGTCGTTGATAAGGCCTCCCAGAAAAATTCCAGCAATCGCTTTCATTGCCTTCTTGTAGCAAATGCGGACATTGGTCTCTTTGCATGACCTGGTATACAAAGAAATTCCACAAAGGCTTGCCGATGGTGGTATGGATTCTTGAGGTCATGTATCGACCAAGTGCCATTTGCCTCACTAAAGTTGTCAACTCATCTATTCATTCTCCATCCTCTCTGGTTCGGATTATAGGTATTCACTTCATTCACTCCTCTTGTAGGCACTATGGTTCGGGTACCAAATTGTTGAGCATTTTCAGCCATGTTAGCAATCAAGTCCCTGGTCAAGCAGGGGTTTTATCTACCGTAGCTCCTCCGTATAAAGATCAATCATACTTCTATCCATTGGCATCGACCTTCATAAAAATATCGAATGAGGAGCTGGTCACTAATCTGGTGGTGTGGACAGCTTGCACACAATTTCTTGAATCTCTCCCAATATTCATGTAAGGTCTCACCATGGATCTGCCTTATGCCACATATATCTTTTCTCGATTGCAAAGCTCTTGAAGCAGAAAGAATTTCTCTAGAAACAGCCTATTCATGTCTTGCCAAAGATGTAATGGAACCAGATGCAGATAGTAAAGCCAATCCTTTGCAGCTCCATCAAGTGAGAAAGGAAAAGCTCTCAATTTAATGTGATCTTCATCAACTCCATGTGGCCTCATGGTGGAGCACACCACATGGAATTCCTTGAGATGCTTGTGTGGATCTTCTCCAGCCAGACCATGGAACTTAGGAAGCAAGTGTATCAATCCTGATTTGAGCTCAAAATCCGCATGCAATTCGGGTATTGGATGGCAAGAGCTTGGTAGTTGACATCCGTGCCGCCACTCTTTCAAAGTCCTATCATGATTGTTAGCCATGTTTTCTGAAGCAACCGGGTCGGGCCTCGTAACTCAAGTCGCTGAATTGAGATGCACTCACTAAAACTATCACTATGCAAGCTACTACTATGCAAATGACTAGTATGAAGACTAAGCACACTAACCTGACTCCTAATGAGCCTATGGAATGTTCTATCTATCTCAGGATCAATATCACACAAATTTTGAGGATTGGACCTGGTCATGCATGATCAGACAGAATTACTTGCAATGCAAGAAAAACACTAAAAATGCAAGAACACAAGAACCAGCATGCACAAGCACTCAGACTAGGTCAAGGGGAGGTGGATCAGATCAGTTTCAGGATGCAAATGAAGCACAAGAAAGCTCAGATCAAAATAAGCTTGTTTGCTACCTGAAAATTGAATTAGAAAAATCAGAAAATCCTAAAAATGAAGAAAAAATAGCCTAAATGAGGTTTTTTTTTTGAGAAATTGGTGGCCCAAACCACCTTCGGCAGTTTGCCGTGATAGATCTTGAAAAGTTATATGAAATGGACATATCATTTGCATCAATCGGAGTTATATGCAAAAAGTTATGCCACTTCAAAGTTTTAGCCTAAAATCTTGAAAAAGTCATACCAGATGATGGAATATGGCAAAAATAGGTGTCACCTGACCCTTTGGGTCATTTTTGCTCAGGATGATGGTAAAACTTTGGACAAGAATCCCTGGCTTCAAACTCCAACTTAGGATCTACTTCAGCAACTCCTATTAGGCTCCCTTATGCTCCCTTGGTGTAATTACAGAAAAACAGGGTCAGCACTCACAACCAAGGTTAGCCACAATCCTAATATGATTAATGTGGTCTATAGAAGCAAGGAAAGGCACTGTTCTATTGGTTGATGCAGAAAGTGCTATGACAGGTACTCGAAATGCTATGCAAGGTGAGGCTAAAGATGCTACTGATATGGATGCAGACTAAGGCTTATATGAATGACTATTCTATGATGCAAACTCTATTCATGTCAGTAGACTAGAAAATGTAGAATGGAGGTTATGTACGAACTAGTCTATGAGCTGGTTATGCAGATGAGGAATTTGCCTAGCCTAGCCTAGCTTATGAAGGTTCCTAGTTGCAGGATGCAGGATGCACGAGAATGCGTAAGAGAAACCGTAATGCAAGGATAGAAGCCAAATGTGCAGAGTGTAGGACCACACAAAGAAAATAGAATTGGACACTAGCACTAAAACTAACAACTCAAAGCCATCAAACAAAACAAACAGAAAACTGCAACAGAGAATTTGGGGAGCTGTATGGATGCAAAACCACAACATAAAACAGGATTAAACACTACTCTTAATGCAGACTACTCCTAGTGCAGAAACTCAGAAATGCAGAAACTCAGAAATGCAGAAATGCAGAAATGCAGAATATGCACAAACACAGCAACTCATGAACACAAAGACACGTAATCACACATGCAATCGACTCTGGACACAAGCACAAACAGGGAGTTAGCATGATATTCACAGGTATGAACATGATCAAACATAATGTATCATCCCCGGCAACGGCGCCAAAATTTGACCCGCGCGTCGTAACACGAGCAAATTAAACCGAATAGCGACTATAGTATAGTAACCAACTCGAATCGTTTCCCAAAGATGAACACACTATTTGATCAGAAAATTCAGGGGGGTTTTTATAACAAACACTTAAAATGCAATACTGAATTCCAAAGCAAACAGAAAACAAAAAGGCTAAACCGAATTAAAATTCTAATCCAAGACACACAAGAAGAAAGCAGTCAACACTCAATCATTGAATTCAAATATACATGCACACTCCAATTCGATGATTAATTTTAGATTCAATTGAAACCTCAAATCAAACCTAGCATTCACATGAAAATCTCCATGCATTCAACTAATCACTCAAGCAATTCGGTTTAGAGACCTCTAAAACCGAATTGATTTTGGATTAGCTTCCAAACCAATGCTCTAATCTCATATTCAGATCCGAATTATGAATCACACTCTTGAACAATCGAATCACATATATCAACCGAATTATACATGATTTGATTGACTCTTAATCAACATGCATGAATGAAAACCTCCAATTCAATTACGAGATTAAGAAGAGGAGAAGAGGAGTGAAACCGAAATTGGAATTTCCATGTCTTGATGCACCAATCCTCAAGAGCTTGAATGCTTCTCTTGATGCCTTGGATCAGAGGATGATCACCCCTCCATTAATGGAGGAAAACGCAAAAGAGAGAGAGAGAGAGAGAGAGAGAGAGAGAGAGAGAGAGAGAGAGAGTTTTCTTATTCAATAAAACTCAAAATTACAAAATAAGCAAAAAGGTCTCTGAAGCATAATCAGAATTTCTATATATACCTCTAATTAAAAGTCACTAATTACTTAATTAAAATAATCCTCTTTTCCTAAGCTAAATTTGGATAGCTCATTTGCCCAATTTGGATGCTTAGAGAGAAAGTTGTGCCCAAAACAAGTTGAGTGGGCTCTCTTAGACTCAGCAGCGACTTCCAACACGTTTTTGGGCCTCATAACGGTTCTTCTTGGCTTAGTGCTCTGAACATAAAATGAATCCCTGGATGTTAGCTTTCCAATGCCACCGGAATGGGCTCAATTGAGTCCCTGTAGCCCAAGATATGGTCCAATCATTGAAGGCTGCTCAGAACCCGCGCCCAAACGCTTCAGTTCAGTTCCGAGCCCAATTTCGGCTTTAAGATCTCAGAATTAGCCCTTGCCTTCTTCATAGAAATTGTAGCTCTATCTCTTAGCTTTCCTACAAATCAAGAAGCATAATAAAATGAGGTATAGAGCTCAAGATATGATCTAAACACTGAAGCAGGTCAAAATAACCGAAATGCTGCAAAAATTAACTAAGTCTCACTAAGATCCAAAAAAGGAAAATGATCTAAACTCAACCAATTAAGCACAAAGGAGGATTAATGAGACAAGTATGAAGGATAAAAATAGTATAAAAATCCAATTCATCAGTCCTCAGAGGAAATTTCAAACCAGCTAGTCTAAGAAACTACGTACACCTTGCTAAGTCTATGGCCCAATGCTGCGCACCACAAAAAGAGGGCCATACTGTACAATGTAGCCTGCGGGCCGAAGCCTACTTGGTTAGATAGCTGTTGGCCATACGAGGCCTAGTTGGGGAGTAGTCAGCATCAGATCCAGAAGAAGAGGAAGACGAACTAGAAGCCTCGGATGAGTCGCTTTCAAGACTGAGCGGGATGTTCGGGACTACCTGCGGAGGTGATGCTAGTGGAGGGGCTGCAGGAGCTGCGGGCGCTAGAGGAGGTGCAGGGTGTGCCACAAAGTAGGGGATAGCAAGGTCGAATGTAGGATGAAACAGAGGAGTAGTGAAATTCCTATTACTAAAGAGATAAAGACGGAAGTAGTAGGAGCCAACTATGTACAACGAGTCAAACATAGGGTCATAATGGAGCTACATATCTGGAATATCAATGAACAGTACGGCCATCGTATCCATTGCTAGAGTCTGAGAATGACACGAAAACATAAAGCGGAATGAGAATTTGAAGAAATTCTAATTAGAATTCGAGTACTGTATTAAACTGAGGTCACATTCATTCTCAGTTGCCTCGATTTTTGTTTAATTATATAAAAAAATGATATCAAGGTGAATTAAGTTTAAGAAAATACGTGGTCCGAGGCAAAGTTTAATTTTACTTAAGACAGAAAAAGAAACAGAATGAACTACTATATGACGATATACATAATAAAGAGCAGAATAAATAAATAGGTAGCAGTAAGTGAATATAATAACCAATTTATAAACCACTAACAACAACTATGTAATGCAATCATGCAGGTACTCATGAGTTCTCTTACTCTTACTTATTCTTAAACTCAGTAGCATAAACTTTTCCGTTACTTGGTCCCCTGGGAGTTCTTGACCATTCAACTCCTTGGTAATAGTCCGCTTCTTAGGATCGAGCTCGTTCCTATATAGGAATGTTGGTTTACTTTCCCCGACCTTTCCACCAATCTATTCCCCTTAACTTTAATCCGGGGCTAACCTAAGTATTATGGAACTCTTATCATAATCCTTGTAAATTACTTGCAAAAATGCACATGTATCTAAATATATTTAATAGCTTATGCATAGGCTTTGTTGAAATTTCAACAGCATGATGGAACATGTCCGCTTCCCCATGAATAGTTCCAGTACTCAAACAACCAACATTACAGAAAAACCACAACATTTCATTCACAATTCGACATCAAACTCATAGAAATATTAGTTGTATTTAAAGTATAGTTGCTGTCTTAGCACCTTCACTCAACCCAATTTTTGTAAAATAAGCCATAATTTCTATTGAACTCATTAAGACCTAAATTTTGGATATGTTGGAGTGTTGTGTGTCTATTTTCTAACCTCTTTGGTCCCATCTAATTTTGATAAATGAAGCTCAAGTTATCAGGGTTTTATCTCGACCTACCCTATAGCTGGCCAAGATTACACACTTAAAAGTAAAAATCTACTAAAAATTGAAAACCAGTTCAAATCGTACTTTGTATCATATTAAAGCTAACAGGAGAAGATTTCATTTGGAACAAGTCCCATTTCATTTGCTTGAGTAGAGCTTGAGTTATAAGCTCCGAAATTCAACCCCTCTGGACTGCCCTGTTTTAGCCTGGTTTGGACATAGGGCGACCTGGGAGCAATTGGGATCGAATCTAACTATAAAAATTTTTATGGGCTGCTCTCCTATTGTAAGCTTTCTAACAAAGTTGGTTTCACACAATTCCAAGTGGTATAGGGCATGTTTTGCCCTGAAAAACCTCATTTGCCCAAAATTAAACTCAAAAACCTAGGTCAAATTTCCAAAATTCATATCTCCCTCAATACTAATCCAATGGCCTTATAATTTATATGGTTGGAAAACCCTAGATGTCTAGTTTTGGATAAAAATAGTTTCATTAAATTTAAACGGCTGTAGACAAAGCCGTACACTCTGCCGTAAGGACTGTCGTAAGGTTTTTGATCACCTAGCTTCTCACTTCTTTCTATTCTCATCGCTTTTCACTTCCTCTTCAACTTAAACACAAAAATAGCCATCAAACCAGCCAATAATCATCATATATGTCCAAATGCCACATCAAGAAGTGAAAGAAATTAAAACCCCAAATAGCTTCCATAACTAAGGAAACAAGAAAAGAGGTTGAATCTCTACCTCCTTTGAGTGTAATCTTGCTAGATTTGAGTTTAGATTGATTGAACGATATCAAAGCTTGAAGGTTTGATGGAGTAGGTTGAAAGGAGAAGAGAAGAAGGACGCTAGAACAAGAAGAGAGAGGCGAGTTTTGCTTGAAGGAAAAGAGAAAAAAAAATCCGATCCAAGACTTTAATAAGGTAGTTGGCTTCTTATGTTTCAATTGTTTGGAAGTTTGTGGCCAAATTTCAGCCACTTCTCTTCCTTTGGCGGTTGTCCTTGCGCCACCCATAGGTCAGTGTGTGGCTGAATATTCAGCCATAGAATTAGAGAATTTGGGTGCGTAATTCTATTGATTCGGTTTTGATAGCTTAAAATATCGAAATCTTACCAATTTTTTTAAATCTGTAAAATGGTTTAGGAAAAATTTTATGAATTTCCTAGGTTTCTAATTTAATTCCCTCACATCTAATCTCTCTAAATGATAATTAATTAACTTTTAAATAAATACTTAGTCGAATTCTAATGAACCTCAATTATTCGATAAAAATCGAACAACTTGGTTAAAAATGATAAAATTCTTTGGATGTTACAGCTAGCAATTGCAATGCATGAAAGATGTGACCATAACAAAAGGTTGGATATGATCCTTCAGTCACTTCAGTGAAGGAAGTAAGGGAAGGTAATCCACTAGGACTTAAAGACCCTCTATGGTGGAGGCAAGGGTGACATGGAAGACCCTCTAACTTAGAGGCATGAAAAGCCTTTGTCAGCTTTGTCTGATTTGGTTTTGTATTGTGTGACATGATCACGGAATGAGCTCATGTCCAATGGCAGTATATTCCAAGGAAAGAAGTAAAGAATGTTAAGCACGTGCTAAGAATGAAAGTAAAGTTAATGAAAAACTTAGGTCAAGTCCATATGTTTACATGAAAGTGCACACATCTTTATTTCCTCATATGCATGGTTATGACTGTTGATGTTATGTTTATGTAATGCCCGGGTCGAGAGATCTATGATTTGTGAACTTTGTCTTGTTAGACCCGAGGAAAGCTCTAAGTCTAGACCCTTTGCCTCCTTGGAAGGCTATATATTTGGAACATTTTCATGAGATTAAAAGTCCCGATAATTGTTCCTTGGATATCCAATAATTGAAGAGTGATTTTGAATGAATTTTAAGAAGTCATTAACCCTTCCGTCTTTAGCCCGGAAGTTTAAGAAAATGCAAGTTTTCGGAAGTTTGTACTAAAATCCAAAAGTTGGATTTTGATTCTTAAGGAGTTTGATTTTTCTAATATTTTCAAGTTGGATTTTGATTCTTAAGGAGTTTGATTTTTCTAATATTTTTATTGGATTCAAATGCAGGGTATTCCCTTATTTACATTTATGTTTTAAAGTTAATAGAGAGTAAAATAAATGAGGAGATTAACTTGAGAGGTGTATATGAATATTTGAGAAGTGTAGATGAAAGGAAAAAAAAAAAAGAAGGAGACTAGGCACCTTGGCGCACAAGGCCAGTGCCCAGGTGCTGACTATGCTGTGAAATTAGCTGAGTTTCAAGCAAGCGAGTGCCTAAACGAGTTTAAAGAAGGGATCTTGACCCTTCTTACTCATTTTACACCCAAGCTTCTCTCTCTCTTCCTTCTCTCCTCCATATATATCTTGTCAATCCTTCACTATTTTCTACTCAAATCATCACCAATCCATCATTTACATCATCATCATCATCACTTTAGCATGGTTCTTCTTAAAGCTCTCTCTCTCTCTTCTCCTTTCTAGTGAAAGAAATGAAGATGGGAGGAGACCCATGTCTTCCATCAAGTTTCTTGTAATATCCTCAATTTCATGTCGTGCTAAATTACCATGGTAACCCTGAGTAATTAGGCACTTAATGAGAAATTATGAGATTAAGGCTTAATTAAAGGGTTAACAAAGAGTTTAGGGGTTAACTCGCATGAGAAGAGTCAAAAGAATGCTTAATCGAGATTAGATAATTTCTAATTAAGTGAGTCAGAGCCTTTATAGCTTAATTAAGCACTAATCACCTTTAATTAGCTTAATCGAGTTTAATTAAAGTTAATTAAACTTAATCGCAAGATTAATTTTTGTTAATCATGTTCTTGTGTGTTAATCACTAATCCTTGCTTAATCATCTTAATTAAGTTATATGAGCACTTAATCATATGATTAAATTCAAATTTAGTCATCTAGACAATAAAGTAAAAAATGATGTTATTAAAGCATAAAGCATTAGACAAGAGTACTACCGCAAGTTTATAAAAGGATTTTCCCAGATATCTTTACCCTTAACCGAGTTGACGAGGAAGGATGTCCCGTTTTTGTGGACGATGGACTGTGAGAACAACTTTCAAGAGCTAAAAGGTAAGTTAACCTCAACCCCAGTATTAGTTTCACCGGACCCTAGTGGACCGTTTGAGGTTTACTGTGATGCCTCTGAGAGAGGTTTAGGTTGTGTCTTGATGCAAAATAGGAACATGGTGGCTTATGCCTCTGGGTAGTTGAATCTTCACGAAGTGAACTACCCAACCTATGACTTGGAATTAGCGGCTGTAGTGTTTTCCCTGAAGATATGGAGGCATTATTTGTATGGTGTGAGGTTCGAGGTATTATCTGATCATAAGAGCTTGAAGTATCTCTTTAATCAAAAGGAGTTGAGTATGAGGCAAAGGAAATGGATGGAGTTTCTGAAGGATTATGATTTTGGGTTGAACAATCATCCTGGGAAAGCCAATATGGTGGTTGACACATTAACTCAGAAATCCTTGCATGCATCATGGATGATGGTCAAGGAGGATGAGCTAGTAAGGAGCTTTAGAGACCTTAACCTTGGAGTTGTGTTGACCCCCCATAGTTTAAGATTGAATCAACTTAGGGTGACAAGCGATTTCAAGAGTCAAATTGCTCAAGCCTAAGGCAAGGAAGAGGAATGCTTAAAAACCCTAGCATTGGTGAAAGGAGGAAAGTTGAAGGGTTTTGCGCAAAGTACAGATGGACTATGGAAATTTGAAGGAAGAGTCTATTTACTTGCAAGTGGTGACCTCCGAAGAAGGATTTTGGAGGAGGCTCATAAGAGCCATTTCACCATACACCCTGGTGTGACAAAGATGTATCAAGACGTTAAGAAGATGTTCTGGTGGCCAGGATTGAAGAAGGATGTTGCAGAGTTGATAGGTAAGTGTTTAGTTTGCCAAAAAGTAAAGATTGAACAACAAAAGCCCTCTGGTATGTTGCAACCATTGGAGACCCCAGAATGGAAATGGGAAAGTATCTCTATGGAGTTCGTGATGGGTTTACCCAAAACGCAAGCTGATTTCGAGGCGATATGGGTAATTGTTGATAAATCGACTAAGTCTGCTCACTTTTTGAGCCTAGTTGTATGTTCAAGAGATAGTAAGACTGCATGGTGTACCTTCAACCATAATCTCAGATAGGGACTCGAGGTTTACCTCTAGATTCTGGGGAGCCTTGCAAAAGGCATTTGGGATGAAGCTTTGCCTAAGTACAGCTTATCACCCCCAGACGGATGGATCGTCGGAGAGGACTATCCAGACTTTGGAAGACATGTTAAGAGCCTGTGTATTGGACAATTGAGGAAGTTGGGACAAATACTTACCTATGATTGAGTTTGCTTATAACAATAGCCATCATGCAAGTATTGGTATGGCACCCTATGAAGCTTTGTATGGGAGGAAGTGTCAATCTCCCTTGTGTTGGTTTGAACCGGGTGAGCAAAGCCTATTAGGACCTGATCTGGTGAGGCAGACCACAGAGCAGGTTAGAAGGATTAGGGACAGAATCCTTACAGCCCAGAGCCATCAAAAGAGTTATGCAGATAAGAGGAGAAAGCCTCTAGAGTTCCAAGAAGAAGAACATATGCTCCTGAAAATCACTCCTACGACCGGTATAGGTAGAGCCATGAAGGTCAAAAAGTTAAGCCCCCGTTTCCTTGACCCTTTTCAAATTTTAAAACGTGTCGAGTCAGTTGCTTACCAAATGGCCTTACCTCCAAATTTGTCAAACCTTCACGATGTCTTCCATGTATCTCAATTGAGAAAATACCATTCTGATCCTAGTCATATACTTGAGCCTGAAAGTGTACAGTTAAGGGAGGACCTAACTTTCAATCTACCACCGTCTCGAATCATGGATATGGGGCAAAACAGCTGAGGAGTAAGATGGTATCCTTGGTCAAGGTGGCTTGGGGTAGAGGGAATATGGAAGAGTACACGTGGAAGCTGGAGGCCGAAATGAAGAACGAGTATCCAAATTTATTTACAAGTAACGAATTTTGAGGGCAAAATTCTTTTTAAAGGTGAGGAGAAATGTAACATTCTCAATTTCATGTCGTGCTAAATTACCTTAGTAGTCCTGAGTAATTAGGCACTTAATGAGAAATTATGAGATTAAGGCTTAATTAAGGGGTTAACAAAGAGTTTAGGGGTTAACTCGAATGAAAAATGTCAAAAGAATGCTTAATCGAGATTAGATAATCTCTAATTAAGCGAGTCAGAGCCTTTATAGCTTAATTAAGCACTAATCGCCCTTAATTAGCTTAATCAACTTTAATTAAGGTTAATTAAGCTTAATCGCAAGATAAATTTTTGTTAATGATGTTCTTGTGTATTAATCACTAATCCTTGCTTAATCATCTTAATTAAGTTGTATGAGCACTTAATCACATGATTAAATTCAAATTTAGTCAACTAGACAATAAAGTAAAAAGTGATGTCATTAAAGCATAAAGCATTAGACAAGAGTGCTCTATGAAAGAGTTAGTACATGCTTTGTTCCCCTATCATCCAATTTGTCCCCTTAAACCTTAATTAACACAAAATTAAGAAAATATCTCCCTCTTCCCCTTTGAATAGTGGTTGCCACTTTCTCTCTCTCCCTCTCTCATCTATTTTCATTTTTACTCATCTCATTCTCTCTCTTAAAATCAAATCCTTTAACTTCTTTCTAAACACTTCTTTATCTTCTTCATCTCTTCTTCTTCCTTTCTCCACCACCACCACCACCAAAACCACTCACTTAGCCCTTCAAGGACCTCATCTTTGGGTCTTTGAAGACAAGATCTAAACACTACAACCTCCATTTTCACAAGATCTCAAGAGCTTCTCCTTCCACCAAGCCAAACCACCATCATCATCATCTTCTTCTCTAGTTTTTGTGCCATTTCTAAGAAAGGTAGTGATCTTTATCTTTTTCATTTTGTTTGCTCAAGAAAGCTTGGAGCTTGGTTCTTTCATGACCAAAATCTCTAAGTGAAAACTTGAGAAAATCCTTCATGCTCTTCAAGAGCAAAAATTTCCCTTCTTGGCAAAATATATTCTTGATGTTCTTCAAGTGTTCTTGATGTTTCTTCTTTTGGAAAAATATGTTCTTGTTGTTCTTCAAGTGTTTGGAAAAATATATTCTTGTTGTTCTTCAAGTGTTCTTGAGTTTCCCTTTTTGGCAAAATATGTTCTTGATATTCTTCAAGTGTTCTTGATGTTTCTACTTTTGGAAAATATGTTCTTATTATTGAGTGTTCTTGATGGTATCTTGTTTAAAGTTGATCCTATTCTTATGATGAGTTGATGATTGGAAAAGCCTTATCTTTTTATGTTTTTCATGATTTGATAAGACCATGAACATTCTAAAAGCTTAAAACTTTAAAAAGTTTGCTTCTTGATTCCTTAAAAGTGGCGCAACTTTTAAGCTTCCATGAAGTTTCATTTTGTTTTATTTTGAAGGCAAGAATACATGTAAAGGTCTAAGCGTTTTTGTATAATAAGCCTTTTTGAGTTAGAAAAATGATATCTTGTCACTTTACGTCTTAGAAATCAAACCTTAAAGAAAAGACCTTTCATAAAGTTTCAAACTTTAATCAAGAATGAAAACTTTAAGTCATAAAAGTGTTGTTTTGTAATATTTAATTCATAAAGTTTAGATCTTGAACCAAAACAATGCCAAAGGTGTTAACTTTTATAAAGATTAAGACTTTTTTAACCTTAAAGTTGATGTTACATATCACTAGTTGATAAAGTAGGAACTTTTTTAATGTAGTGACAACTTTAAGTCATAAAGTTGAGACCTTGATGGTCTTAGAATAATTAAATGAGTCAACTTTCATAAAGAGCAAGACTTTTTAGTTAAAAAGCTAGTAATTTGTATCATTATTAAATAAATATCTAATTTTTAAGATAAGAGCTTAATTTTATAGGCACTTACTTTCATAAAGAATAAAACTTTATAACTACTTTATAAGAATGATAACTTTAATAATGTTTAAGGTAAAAGCTTAATATGTTAATAATGAAAGCTTAAAACTTCGTAACTTGGTTAAGTTAAATATCACCCTTGGTGTTTAGTGAACATGGTATTATTGGGTTCATGATGTGGTTATGCATTGTCATGACCCAAGGATTAGAGGGATCTCGAACTCCTTGGGAACAGAAGTATGATTAGGGCCCCTGAGCATACCATGAACCCAGTGATGATGGAACCCCGTGGATATAAAGATCCAGAAATGTAACACCCTACTAATTTAATGTTATGCTTAAGTCATAGCATTCAATTAAGTAGACTGTGTTACTGGGTTAATATTCTGCTTAAATTTCGTGTTTTGTATTACAAAACAGTCGAAGCGGCACGCTGCTATACTATGTGCGTAATGAAACTCAACATAGTACTACAACAGATAGGAAATAGTAATAATAACATCAACTGTATACATACGTATATATTTACATGACAGGAGTCATTGCTTCAGTCTATACATATATATATGTATTAATAGCAGATGAAATAAGGACGGCAAAATCCCCAATGCTAAAAGTAGAGGCAGAACTATCAGGAGTAGGCTATGTGCAACGAGTCCAAATCGGAGTCATAGTGGAGCTGCAAGTCTGGGATCTCAATACAAGGAGTGGCCGTTGAGTCCGTCAAAAGACATCCCGAGAATGATGCGGAAAATATAGAACGAGGTGAGAATTTAAGGAAATTCTCAGTAGGGTCCACGTGTGGTGTTTGGCTGACGTCACATTCATCCTCAGTTGCCTCGGGTTTTATTTAATTATAAAAATATGTGTTCAAACTAAGCTACCCATTTCAATGAGTTCAATAAAACATCTGGTTCGAGGCAAGGTTCAATTTTACTTTAGATAGCATAAGAAACAGAATAGGCTACTAACAGTAAAACATAGGATAATGAGCCTAGCAAATAAACATATAGTAGTACGTAAATATAACAGATAAACAGTAAACTTCCTGAAATAATCATACCATGTAATCATGCATTCAAGTAATCATGCAAACTCATACTTGAACTTTCCTTCATAAACTTTTCATTTCCTTTTATCATTTTTCCATCTCTTGGTCCCCTGGGAGTTCTTGGCCATTTAGACTCCTGGGTAATAGTCTGCTTATCAGGATCGAGCTCGTTCCTATATAGGAATTGCCGGGTTTACTTTCCCCGACGTTCCCACCGATCTATTCCCCTTAACTTCTTATCCGGGGCTGGCCCAAGTAGCATGGAACTTTCATAGTACATAATCTTTTTCATAACTTTCATAACTTTCTTAAGGATGCACATGCATTAACATAGAATTCATAACTTGTGCATGGGTCTTACCGTAATTTCGGCAGCATAACGGAACGTATCCGCTTCCCCATTGATACGAGTTGTCGCAGCCCGTAACAAATTAGAAAAATTCTTTCATAACCAGATTACACAGAAAATGTAGCTATAGTGTAATCCAGGTCGTCTCACGTGGAAGCAATGGAATTGATTCTAACACAGTAGGGGTTCTTGAAATTGTTAACAGCAATTTTAATTTAAGAAAAATGTATAACCCAAAGATTACCTGCACAGAGACTTCCTCAGATCAATAATCGTTCTATCACCGGTTCAACAAATGAATTCATGATGGTGACTACTTACGTGAATTATGCTTTCGCACAAAAGACGATGCAATTCTACTTAACAGTCATACGAACGTAGTTCCGCTGAGCGTTCAACTAACATAAGAGCTAGTGATCATGATCATGACCCTATAAACCTACGCTAGTTTAAATGCCAATTGCAATAGCCTAATTCCTAACGGAATAAATCCCAACCCCTTTACCAATTGGAAATTATCAAATCAATTGACCTAATTCTCCCAATTCGGATCATGCAAACAAACGAAAACACAATCACCACTCTTAAACTATAATCACAACAATCAGTGCAATTAGAATTAAAAAGAGAAAGCAATGGGGATGGAAAACCAACCAAGAACTGAAATTAAAGAATTGGGAACCTCAAGAATAATTTGATCTTCGGTTGTCTTTGTGCGCGGTAAGGAAATTACTCCTCCATAGCGGAAGAATCAATATCAATCTTTGTCTGATCAAAAAGTAGTGAAAAAATTACAATTCAAAATTCTCTAACTAACTAAGAACCCTAGCCTAGAGAGAGAGAGAGAGAGAGAGAGAGTCTGTATCCCCCCCAAGGGCCGGCGTCTGTCTCTTTTAAAATCCCCCTTTCAAAAAGACGTTACGTTTCCAAGACGCAGAGCAACATGTTCACTTACGACCGCTATAGCGGTTGGATACCGCTATAGCGGTTCAACTTGCTGCCACCAAAACTGCTCTCTGGTGACCGCTTAGCAGTTGGGGACCGCTATAGCAGTTCAAGTGCTGCCACCAAAACTGCTCTCTGGTGACCGCTATAGCGGTCCTGGCTCGCATGTCCTTTCTTCTCGAGCGGTTTTCAAGCTTTTATGTTCCTGCTATTCACAAATAACATGAAATTAACAAAATAATGCAAGATGAGAACAAGATGCAAACTCACCAAATAAATACTACTAAAGAGTAATTCAAATGCAAAGTTTACATTATTGGGACATAGAATGGGTGCATGAATGCACCCCATCAAATCTCCCCACACTTAAACAATTGCATGTCCTCATGCATGGAACTAATATGCAAAAATTCAAAACAAAAATGAGAGTATGGGATGCTACTAGGCCTAATGATGTAAGGTGCATGACACACATGATATGCCATAAACTTATTAAGCAAGGGAGGTAGCTAGAGATGGTTTAAACAACGACCAAGTAACAAAAAATTAGAATCCAATGGCACTCACATGGTCAATCAGGATAGCACATGGCAAGAATGAGCAAAACAAGCATGGTTGATTTAACCTCACAAGGAAGATGTGTATCGCTCACAACTCAACTCAAAAATTTTCTGGCACACTCTAGCACTCAACTAGAAACTTCTTCTATAAACTTGCCTTTTTTCTAAGTCGCCACTGGTCAAGCACATGTCTGGACATATTTCAAGAGGTCTTCTCAAGGTTGATTGGGTTTAGGACAGGTGGGATAGATGGGAGAGATGGGCTAAACTTAGTTCCTGTAATAACAAAGTGCATCACCAGAATTCACATGAAAGAAACTAGAGCTTCAAATTGCTCATCATGCCCCTTTTTCTCTAATAGCTTTTCTAAGTTCGGACCCGATTACATGCTTGCAAGGGTGGAATGGTGAAACTTAGCATTCTCTTTTTCTCTTTTTTTTTTTTTTTTTTTTGGGTAAATTTTGACGGATTTTCACCAATCCACAACTTTAATCTCTCAAGGGCCTATAATACTTTTCTTTCCACCTCAGGCAATGGTTTCCCCACACTTAGATTATTACACAGACTGTTTTGCACCAAGCTTTTACAGGTCCTAAGTTGGGTAATGCTCATGGTTTTTCACTTAGGCTCGAATTGTGCTAAACAACAAAAATGGGCAAATAAGCTCAAATGGGCTGGCTAATGGATCAATGCATGCAGGGTAGGCTCTATGGCTAAGTGGGTGAAAAGAAAGAATGCCTCAGTCATCAACATACCAAACAGTGCGAAGACAATGCTTTAACAAAGAATTGGGCAAGTTCTAGAATCCATTCCAAGAAAGTGCACACACATGAACAAATATAGTGATTAAGTAATAAAAATCACATTTAGGTCCAAGAGCTCACAGGTAAAATTAATTAACCAGCCAAACAAGTCAAATTCAATTGCTTTGCTCATGTGACCATTAGATTAGCCAGTGCACCATGGAAATCAAAACAGAAAATAGCTATCAAGTACAAGCAAGGTTCAACCAACTAACCAACTCCCTCTTCTTTTCATTTTTTTTTTTTTAAATGCAAAATGATATGCAACTACAACTACCATGTAATGTAAGGCATAAAGCTAAAAACAAAATAAAATGAAAAGTACAAGGAAAAAGGAATGAGCCCAAGATCCCCAGAATAACCCTCCCCACACATAACACAGGCACTGCCCTCGATTGCTTAGCGAAATGCAATCAAAATCTTTGGCGACGGCTCGATGGTGTCATTGTCAGAGTCCTCCTCCTCAGAAATCTCAGCATCAGGATCGTCCTCTCTAGAATCCGAGTCAGGATCGTCACGTGGTGCAGAGCACCTAGCAGGTGGTGTAGGACGAGCTGGTGGTGGCGGCGGCTACTCAGGCTCAGCTGGGGGGTCAATGCCATGCAGCCTCAGAACCTGCCTCATAATCCGTCCTTGGCGGCTGAATGGACTCGATGTGTGAGCCTGAAGCTCTATCTGCAAGGAGTCAATGCGGTCAAGGACAGCCTGCATGGGGTTGGAAGAGCTGGCCCCACTCTCCCGTCTCTGTGACTTCTTCTTCGCCTTGGAGTCCTTCGGGAGCAAATTTTTAACCACAATGGGCTTGCCCGGCTCCACTAGGACATCATCAGGAAGTGTGGGAATGGCAGCGGAGACGGCCATCCTAGTAATCAAGGAGGGGTAAGGGAGGCCATTGCAGGCCTTATCATGGTGAACTCTCCCCATTTGTCGCCAAATTAGGCGAGGCAGATAAACTCTCTTTCCTTCAACCAAGCAATAGATGAGGCAAACCTGGTCCAGGGTGAGGTTGGTGACGTGGGAGCAAGGAAGGACCTGAGAGAACACCAACTTCATCCACAAACGGGCCTCAAAGTTCAGCAGTGAGCTCTTTAAGTGAGTGGGGAGGAACTGAGCATTGCGAATCCACTCCGTGCCCGGGTATGTGATCCTGTCCTTGATCACATCTTTGTCCATCCCCGCCAGCTGTTGTAGGAGGCTCTTTGGTAATCATCTGGCTGGCGATCATATGGGGTGACATTAAGCTGGAGGGCATCCCGGAGGGCATGTGGGCTCACTGAAATCTGGCGCCCTCTAAGGTAAACTTATGACTGGCCTATTCGACGCCAATTAGCATAAAACTCCCGCACCAAAGAAGCATTAATAGGTGCGGGGGTTTCCAAAAAGAATCTCCAGCCTTGCATCTCGATATCTTGGAGGACCCTCTCAGCACGGGCCTCCACCCCACTGAAATCAAATGGTGCTTCCACCAGAAGCGGGCGATGGCGAATGATCTTCAGATATTGCTGCTCCGCTTGGTAATCAACAAATCGAAAAATGTCCTGAGCAGGGAGATGGCTATGATCCTCAGTGGCACTTCCCTCAGCACGGGTGCGCTTCCCTTTACCCTTGTCCGCTTTGGGAGCCATTCCTGAAATTGCAAGAAAATGTGCATGAATCTAAAATCAATGAGAAAAGGCCAATTAAGAACAATGCACAAGTATGAGAAACACCATTATACACAAGTATGGGGTAGTTGGGGAGTTGGCTATTTCAATCAAAAGGATTGCCAATTAGTGCAAAACATTGAGATGAAAAATCGTTAACAAATTGGAAATACAAGACCAAACAATTGACGCAAAGTTAGAAGTGAGAGTTCATTCAAGCAATTGCACAAACACTTGGTGAGCTTAAAATATTTAGAGCTCAAAACCTCAACCAAAATGCAAGAACAACCCAAAAATTCAAAATCCCATCAGCAATGAGTGGCAATGAACTAACGATGAAATGAAGAAGGGAAGTGGGATGGGGTAATGGCCACGGATGAGAGGTGAGGGAGTGTGGGAGTGAAGTGTTGTGAGCAATGGGGAACGGTGCTATATAAATGCGAATCGAAACACCGCTATAGCGGTTCCTTGTGATTCCCCTTCCCTTAGTGAAACGCTGCGTTTCACTTAAGGGCCCCTTCGTTCTTCTTTTTTTTTTTTTTTTTTTTTAACTTACTTGACCGCTATAGCGGTCTAAAACTGCTATAGCGGTTCATGGAGTGAGTCACACAAGTGCTTACCGCTACAGCGGTATAACACCGCTATAGCGGTTTCCAGAGGCAGCGAAATTTGCTGCAACACCATGTATCTTTTTCCTGGAACCTCTCTGCACCTGCACACTCCACAAACAGTAAGAATAAAAGAAATAGATAAATAAATAAATAAGAAATAAAAAGAAATGAAATTAAAATATGAGAAATAAAAATAGAATTAGAAGGTGGGTTGTCTCCCACTCAGCACTTGGGTTTACCGTCCCTAAGTTGGACGTATAAGCTCCCCTCACTCTGGGTAAATGGCTTGCACCAGCTTGACTTCCACTTCACCCCCAAGACCCACTATAGTTTCATGGTACACCTTTAACCGGTGCCCATTTACCTTAAAAATTGCTTTGGACTTGGGGTCCTCAATCTCTACAAAGACCAAAGTGGATGTACCTTTGTGACCTTGAGCGGTCCATCCCAGAGACCTTAACTTTCCACATCGGTTTCAACCTGAATTGTAGAGGAGTACTAGTTCCCCTTCATGGAACTCTTTTCTTGAAGTATTTCTATCATGAAACACCTTAGTTCTCTCCTTGTACAACCTAGAGTTCTCATAGGCCTCAAACCTCAATTCTTCCAACTCTTGCAATTGCAACTTCCGAGCCTTGCCAGCCTCTCCCAAATCCATGTTGCACTGCTTAACAGCCCAATAAGCCCGATGCATCATTTTCACGGGCAAGTGACATGCCTTTCCAAACACAATCCTGAAGGGACTCATCCCAATGGGCGTTTTGTAAGCTGTGCGATAAGCCCACAAAGCATCATCCAACCTTACACTCCAGTCCTTCCGGTTGGGCTTCACAGTTTTCTCCAAGATTCTTTTGATTTCTCGGTTAGACACTTCAGCTTGCCCGTTTGTTTGGGGGTGGTAAGGAGTGGATACCTTATGAACAACCCCATATTTACGGAGTAAAGCTTCTATGCTCCGGTTGCAGAAATGAGTTCCCTGGTCACTTATAATTGCCTTAGGCATGCCAAAACTGCAGAAAATGTATGAACGAACAAAAGCCACAACTACAGCAGAATCATTAGTGCGGGTGGCTATTGCTTCCACCCACTTTGACACATAATCCACAGCCAAAAGTATGTAAACATAGCCAAAAGAGCTAGGGAAAGGACCCATGAAATCAATGCCCCAAACATCAAAAACTTCACAAAACTGTATGGGTTGTTGGGGCATCTCATTCCTCCAAGATATATTCCCTGTCCTTTGGCATTGTTCACAAGACTTGCAAAAATTATATGCATCTCTAAACAAAGTGGGCCAATAGAAACCCGAGTCCGATACTTTTCTAGTAGTGCGTTGGGGTCCAAAGTGACCTCCACTCGCATAAGTATGACAAAAACGGAGTATGGACTCGAATTCCTCTTGAGGCACACATCGTCTAACCACTTGGTCACTACAAATTTTCCAAAGATAAGGATCATCCCACACATAGTATTTAGAATCGCTTTTTAGCTTTGCAAACTGAGCTGGTGAAAAGTGTGAGGGGCCTACTCTAGCAACCAAGTAGTTGACAATGTCAGCATACCATGGAACAACAGACACACTCATCAACTGTTCATCAGGGAAATTATCGTTGAGATGTCTGTTGCCCGGTTCAAGATGCTCAAGCCTGCTTAGATGGTCTGCTACTAAATTTTCAGCTCCAGCTTTGTCTTTTATTTCTAAATCAAACTCTTGGAGTAGCAGCATCCATCTAATGAGCCTAGGCTTGGCTTCTGGTTTCTTCAACAAATATTTAAGCGCTGCATGGTCCGAATACACTACCACTTTAGAGCCTAGCAAGTATGAGCGAAATTTATCCAAAGCAAAAACAATGGCTAGGAGCTCTTTTTCAGTAGTGGTGTAGTTGGACTGCAAAGATCTAAAGT
This sequence comes from Pterocarpus macrocarpus, assembly GCA_031439585.1. Classification (NCBI taxonomy): domain Eukaryota; kingdom Viridiplantae; phylum Streptophyta; class Magnoliopsida; order Fabales; family Fabaceae; genus Pterocarpus; species Pterocarpus macrocarpus. The sequence goes on from CM062514.1 coordinate 55,174,561, forward strand.
GCGGGAAGCATAATAAATAGCATGAGGAAGCTTACCCACGCGCTGTGTAAGAACAGCGCCTACCGCATGGTCAGAGGCATCGCACATAAGCTCAAATGGTTGACTCCAATCAGGTGGTTGGATGACTGGAGTGGTGGTCAAGGCCCTTTTCAGCTTCTCGAATGCCTCCCTGCACTTGTCATCAAAAATAAACTCAACATCCTTTTGCAGCAGGGAGGTAAGAGGTTGGGCAATTTTGCTGAAATCCTTGATGAACCTCCTATAGAAACCTGCATGGCCAAGAAAAGAACGAATCTCCCGCACACTTGCGGGGTGAGGCAAGGAGGTAATAACTTCTATTTTAGCAGGATCAACAGCAATGCCCTTGCTAGAGACAACATGACCCAAGACTATACCTTGTTCCACCATAAAATGACATTTTTCAAAATTTAGAACAAGGTTGGTCTCAACACATCTCTGTAACACTCTAGCCAAGCTACTCAAACAAGAATCAAAAGAAGAGCCAAAGACAGTAAAGTCATCCATAAATACCTCCATGCACTCCTCTAGCAAATCAGAGAAAATACTCATCATGCATCGCTGAAAAGTGGCCGGTGCGTTGCAAAGTCCAAAGGGCATCCGTTTGTAAGCATAGGTGCCAAAGGGGCACGTGAAGGTGGTCTTCTCCTGGTCCTCTGGGGCAATATGAATCTGAAAGTACCCCGTGTAGCCATCCAAAAAACAGTAGTGAGACTTCCCTGCCAACCTTTCCAACATCTGATCAATGAAAGGCAGGGGATAGTGGTCCTTCCGGGTAGCCTGGTTAAGCCTCCGATAATCAATGCAAACCCTTCAACTGTTTTGCACCCGGGTCGGAACCAACTCACCCTTCTCATTCTTCACCACGGTGATCCCCGACTTCTTGGGAACCACTTGCACTGGACTCACCCACTCGCTGTCAGAAATGGGGTAGATAATGTCAGCTTGCAAGAGTCTTGTCACCTCCTTCTTAACCACATCAAGAATCAGTGGGTTGAGTCGGCGTTGTGGTTGTCTAACTGGCTTAGCCCCCTCCTCCAGAAATATCCTGTGCATGCAAGTGGAGGGACTAATCCCTGTGATATCATCCAAGGTCCAGCCAATAGCCCTCTTGTGCCTCCTCAAAACCACAACTAACTTATCCTCTTGGGTCTTAGAGAGGCCATTGGCAATGATGACCGGCAATGTTTCACCCTCCCCCAAGAATGCATACTTGAGGTGGTTGGGGAGGGGCTTCAACTCTGGCCCTACCAGTTGTGTACCTGTTCCTGTATGCTTAGACAATTCTAAAACAGTAGAATCATCATATCCAGTGGAAGAAACAGATAATATGGAGTGCAGAAGTAAAATAGTCTCGTAAATATGGGTCTTTGCTCTTGAGTGCACTAATGATCGGGCTTGTGGCATCACCGCCAAAAGTTACGTAGTGTTCTCAAAATGTTGCTCAGTCAAGGATGCATCAATAGTGGCACACCCCCTATGTAAACCAGTGGTACTGTCATCGTTAGCACACTCATACTCTAGTCCCATACTCACTAGCTCCTCAAAATTTTCAGTCAAGCCAACAAAAACCTCATCAATCAGGGATTCGATGACATCAACACTAAAAACAGAATGTTCTTCGGGTGGGTGTTTCATGGCATCAGATAAACAGAACTGAGCCTTCATATCCCCACATTCAAAAGATAAGGTACCCGCGTACACATCGATCTTAGTTCTTGTAGTTTTCAGAAAAGGTCTCCCCAAGATCAATGTGTGCTCGGTTGTGTTGGTGTCATCCTCCATAGCCAAAACGTAAAAGTCAGCTGGGAAAATCAAATTGTTTACCTGGACCAGGACGTCCTCAAGTATCCCATCTAGATTCTGAATGCTCCGATTGGCCAACTGAACTATCAATCTGGTGGGTGCTAGCTCTCCCCCACCTAAGGCTTCATATACTGAACGGGGCATGATACTGATGCCGGCCCCAAGATCCGCTAAAGCTTGCCCAATGTGAAGGTTCCCAATGGTGCAGGGAACATTGAATGCACCTGGATCCTTATGCTTCACAGGGAGCTGACTTGGCTAGATAAGCGAGGAGGCTTTCACCCCCATAGTCACTCTTTCCACTTCATTGCCCCTCAGCTTCCTCTTGTTGGTGCATAGGTCTTTCAAGAATTTGGCATACTTTGGAATCTGCCTAATAGCTTCCAACAGAGGGATGTTGACTTCTACCTTCCTGATAGTCTCCAAGAGGTCCTTCTCCAACTCCAATTCATTGGTCTTCTTAGGTCTTGTAACTCTCTGCGGAAAAGGCAATGGAGTGGGTCTTGTCAATTGTTCTTCTGTTTCTTTTTTGTAAGGTGCAGGCCCATCTTGTTGCACTTCATGTTGATCAACCTCTTCTTCCTGGCTCTCAACCACTACCTGTTCTGAAGGACCAGCAACCTCAGGTAGAACTGTACCAGACCTCAAAGTAATGGCAGAAACATTCCCTTTGGGGTTGGGAATTGTCTGTGAGGGAATAGTAGAGGCACTTCCCTGCTGGGATTGGGAATTCTCAAGCCTGATAATTGCATTCCTCATCTCTTGCATGGCTTGTTCTTGTTTCCTCTGAGTCTCAATCATCATCTTCATCATCTCCTGCCATGGTGCTTCTGAAGGGGCAGGAGGTGCAGGTAGTGCTGGAGGTTGCTGTGGACTAGGAAGCTGTGGGACAGGTGGTGGGTGAAATGTGGGTTGGTTATACTGTTGCCTCTGTTGTGGTGGCATGTACTTCTGTTGTTGTTGTTGAGGGGCATTGTTCCACCTAAGGTTGGGGTGATCTTTCCAACCAGGGTTGTAAGTGTTGCTATATGGATTGTACCCCTGCTGTCCACCCTGATTTTGAGGCCTTCCAGGAAATATATTACCAGCTGCTACTGATGTGGGATCTTCCTGCAACTGAGGACACATGTGCAAGTATGTGACTCGCAAGAACAAATACCGCACACTTGTACTGCCTTGACTGGAGGAACTTGGTTTAGTGCAATTTGCTTCAGAAACTCTGTAAGCTCATCCAGTTTCTTCTACTGCCGCTACTCTCACATGAAGTGACTTCACCCACTTGACGGGTACTGCTACCAGCTCTAGACCCAAACTACTGGGAGTTTTCTGCCATGTTTTCAATTAGCAATCTGGCTGCAGCAGGAGTCTTGTCAACTAATGCACCCCCACTGGCAGCATCAATCATGCTCCTCTCCATGACTATGACCCTTCATAAAAATCTTGAATTAAAAGTCGCTCGTAAATCGATGTCGTGGCGACTTGTACATAGCCTCTTGAACCTCTCCCAGTATTCATAAAGAGATTCACCCTGTAGCTGCTGAATCCCACAAATGTCTTTTCTGATGGCAGCTGCTCTGGAAGCTGGGAAGAACTTCTCAAGAAAAATGCGCTTCATACCAGCCCAACTGTCGACTGTCCCATGAGGGATATAAAAGAACCAATCCTTGGCAGCTCCTTCAAGGGAAAATGGGAAGGCTCTCAGCTTTATTTGCTCCTCCGTTACCCCCTAAGGCTTCATGGTCACACAGATAACATGGAACTGCTTCAAATGCTTGTGTGGGTCCTCCCCAGACAACCCATGGAACTTGGGTAGATGGTGCAAAAGTCCTGATTTTAGCTCAAAATCACCCCCCTGTTCGGGGTAGACAATTCCTAGTGGTTGATAGTTCAGGTCCTGAGCTGCAAGCTCTTTCAGTGTCCTGTTAACTTCTCCCATGTCACCTGAAACACTAGCAGTAGGATCAGAAAGTTCAGGAAAATAATAAGAAGAATTATCAAGTTCCCTAGTTGTATCAGAAGAGGAAGAGGGGTTACCAGATAAATTATCTCCTTCCCTCGCAGCCTTCCTAAGCCTCTTGGCAGTTTTCTCAATCTCCGGATTAATTGGGAGTATGGGAAAATTAGGTAGGGAACGGGTCATACACTTAAATTACCGCAACAACCAAATACAACCGGGAACAAAAATAAAATAAAATAAAATAAAATAAAATAAAATAAACAAAAATTTTAACCAAATAAATAAAACCGAAAATAATTAAATAAAAAGGAAGAATCAATAACACCGCTTCCCCGGCAACGGCGCCAAAATTTGATACGGGTTGTCGCCGCCCGTAACAAATTAGAAAAATTCTTTCGTAACCAGATTACACAGAAAATGTAGCTATAGTGTAATCCAGGTCGTCTCACGTGGAAGCAATGGAATTGATTCTAACACAGTAGGGGTTCTTGAAATTGTTAACAGCAATTTTAATTTAAGAAAAATGTATAACCCAAAGATTACCTGCACAGAGACTTCCTCAGATCAATAATCGTTCTATCACCGGTTCAACAAATGAATTCATGATGGTGACTACTTACGTGAATTATGCTTTCGCACAAAAGACGATGCAATTCTACTTAACAGTCATACGAACGTAGTTCCGCTGAGCGTTCAACTAACATAAGAGCTAGCGATCATGATCATGACCCTATAAACCTACGCTAGTTTAAATGCCAATTGCAATAGCCTAATTCCTAACGGAATAAATCCCAACCCCTATACCAATTGGAAATTATCAAATCAATTGACCTAATTCTCCCAATTTGGATCATGCAAACAAACGAAAACACAATTACCACTCTTAAACTATAATCACAACAATCAGTGCAATTAGAATTAAAAAGAGAAAGCAATGGGGATGGAAAACCAACCAAGAACTGAAATTAAAGAATTGGGAACCTCAAGAATAATTTGATCTTCGGTTGTCTTTGTGCGTGGTAAGGAAATTACTCCTCCATAGCGGAAGAATCAATATCAATCTTTGTCTGATCAAAAAGTAGTGAAAAATTACAATTCAAAATTCTCTAACTAACTAAGAACCCTAGCCTAGAGAGAGAGAGAGAGAGAGAGAGAGAGTCTGTATCCCCCCCCAAGGGCCGGCGTCTGTCTCTTTTAAAATCCCCCTTTCAAAAAGACGTTACGTTTCCAAGACGCAGAGCAACACGTTCACTTACGACCGCTATAGCGGTTGGATACCGCTATAGCGGTTCAACTTGCTGCCACCAAAACTGCTCTCTGGTGACCGCTATAGCAGTTGGGGACCGCTATAGCGGTTCAAGTGCTGCCACCAAAACTACTCTCTGGTGACCGCTATAGCGGTCCTGGCTCGCATGTCCTTTCTTCTCGAGCGGTTTTCAAGCTTTTATGTTCCTGCTATTCACAAATAACATGAAATTAACAAAATAATGCAAGATGAGAACAAGATGGAAACTCACCAAATAAATACTACTAAAGAGTAATTCAAATGCAAAGTTTACATTATTGGGACATAGAATGGGTGCATGAATGCACCCCATCACCCATGAATAGTGCCAACATACCAGAACATCAATTTATCACAAGGATCACAATAATACATTCATATTCCAATATTGAACTCACATCAACATCAAATTCATTAAGGCAGAGTTTCTGCCTTAGCATATTCAACCAACCCGATTTTTATAATTCAAGCCATAATTCCTACTTAACTCATCTGGACCTCAAATTTTAGTATGTAAAAGCGTTATGTTTCTATTTTCTAACCTCTTTGGTCCCATCTAATTCTGATATCTATAGCTCAAGATATTCAGATTTTATCCCGGCATGCCCAGTGGCTTGCCAGAATCAAGCAACTAAAAGTAAAACTCCACTCAAAATCGAAAACTGACTCAAATGATACGAAATTGGACTCATATTAAAGTTAACAGGATAAGGTTTCATTTACAAAAAGTCCCGTCCCATTTGGCTTGGTAGGGCTCGAGTTATAAGCCCCGAAACTTAGTCTTCTTGAACTGCTCTGATTTGGCTCGGTTTGGACATAGGTCAACTTTTTCGAATCACTGGGAAATAATAGGATGGTAACAAACTCGGAATTTCTAGGTAGATGTTCTCCTATGTGTAAGCTTTCCAACAAAATTAGTTTCACTCGATTTGGAGTTGTATAGAGTGAGTTACACCCTTTTCAACCCAAACTGCCCGGGTGGATGTCTGGATTCCTAGGTCAAACTTCAAAAAATCATATCTCTCTCAATATTAATCTGATGGTCTTATATGATATATGTATAGAAAGCCCTAGATGTCTAGTTTCACATAAAAATAGTTTCATTAATTCTGAATGGTAGGAGGCGGAGCTGTACACTCCGCCGTACGGACTGCCGAGGGTTTTGAGTTTTCCTGCCTTTCAACTTTTTCATATCTTCATCCTTTCTTACTTTTAGTTCAAATTTTAGCCTTATAAACAGCCCATAATTCATCATAATCAATCAATTAGCATATCAGAATTAAGGAATTAAATCACTACCAATCATTCAAGAGTCAGAAAATCAAGTAAGAAGAAAACCCCTACCTCTTACTATGAATGATTTTGGTTGAGTTTGTAGCGGGAACTTGATTGAATCTCAAAGTTGGGTGGAGTTGGGTGAGTGAAGAAAAGAAAAGGGAGAGCTGAAGTGAAGAAGGAGTTACGTAGAAGGGTCCAATCGGAGGAGGAGAGAGTGTTATATAGGCATGAGTGGGAGTTAACTTGGAAGGTTTTGATTGGCCTCAAAACATAAGGCTGAGTTTCAGCCAACCTTGCTTTCCACGTCGTCTTATTTGTGTGGTAGAATTGCTCTCCACGTCGCCTAAAGTGGGACTAGTTTCCAGTATATTCTGAAGATGAAATCGGAAATCGTACTCTCTCTAAAGTCGGATCTCATGAACATCCTGCATATGAATTCGGAACTCGGAAAACATATCCAGTTTAGTCGAAACTTGAAAGCAGAGCCTAATGTGAAGCCAAGCACTTAAAGTCGGAAGTCGGGAAATTAGGCAAAACGGATCAATTGTAAACAAATTTCCGGAGGTCGGAATTTACAACATTAATCCGTGTACCAGGAAATCGGGAATCATAGGATCTCGATATCGGAACTCGTACATTGTGAACATAAGGTCGGAAATCGGAATGTAGCCAGTTCATTTGAGCTTTAGAGACGAAGTCGGAATTCGAAAAATGCAAGGCAATCGGTCTGACCCCTCCTAAGGTCGGAAATCGGAAATCATTGTCTGTCCAGTCTAGATGAATCCGGAAGTCGGGAATACTGATGGGCTCGGAAGTCGGAAGTCGAGGACGTTACAAGAAACCCCAGGCACACACTTTGATAAAAAAACAAGATATAGAATAAAGACCCTCCCTACTAAAGCCCCAAGAAACCTGTTCTTGGAAACGTAGATAACAGGGAAAAGGTAGAATAGAAATTGATTGAATATCACAAGGAACTTACCTTAGGATGAATTCTCTCAATTTCTTGATGCAACAAGCAAAGCAAATCACTCACCTCACTTGCACACAAAGCACTGTTTTCTTGAAAGAAAACAAAACAGAATTTCAATTAACCAAAAACTCCTAAACAATGTGTTCCTTGAGGTATTTATAACCTCTTACACTAGGTTAGACACTTAAACTAAGTTCAAGCCCAATAAGAAGTGTTTTGATGCTAAATAATATGAATTGGGCTGGATAAAACATAAAACATAAAATATGGGCTAAATAAAATAACTAAAAGTTTAGATATCCTAAATACTTAAAACTAACTAAACTGAGCAAGACCAAAATAGGATAATGGCCCAATATGGCCAGAACAAGCTTCTAAGCCCAATTCGCAAAAAATAACAAGATCTTGGGTTGTCCATTAGTATGAGTTGGCATCTTCTTGGCCCATTCTTGTTACATCTCTTCCACAATTGCTTTAGCCAAGTTTCCAAAGTCTTCTCTTAACCTCTTTGCTCTTGCTCATGTGATTGGTCCTACAAGCCTGCTAAAATCTCCATCTTGCCCCCTTGTGCTAGAATGTCCAATTTGTCCTTCGGAGCACGTATCACCTAGGAATCACTAAGTGCACTATCTCAAAGAAAGGAAACAAGCACTTAACTTAATTAATTTGAACAAGTATTCCATAAGACATTTACTTAAGTAAAGAATAATTTCATACGAGAACTAAGTAACTAAAAGACCACATACGTATATCTTAACTATGTGATTCTCTCATGGGTGACCATGCGAAATGATATGATTATTCATGAGATTCTTCACAAAGAATAACGCAATTATGAACCCTTCTAGGGTATGAATGTATGATGCCATTCGGTATGACGAATGACAAGTTTGATGGAGCTTTGTCTCATAATTGAATGACATGAATGTGATGGACTACTGGTTGAAAGTTGTGATTGGCATTTTGGGGAAGCTCTAGTCTAACCGTTATGCTACCGGATTTCTGTCAAAATTATGGACTTAGTCATATCCTTGCATGTGTCTAGTCAAAGAAGAACTATGCATGTAAAGTATAATGATAAGAAAAGAATTAATGGGATATGACCTTTCAATCACTTCAGTAAGGGAAGTAAGAGACGGCGATCCACAAAGACTCAAGGAACCTATGAGGGAGGCCAAGGTGACATGGAGGACTCTCCAACTTAGAGGTAACCAATATCGGCTTAGTCTGATTTGGTTAGTACTGCGTGACGACGGTCACAGAATGAGCTCATGTCCAAAAGCAGTCTATTTCAAAGGAAAGTAAAGAATGTGAAGCACGTGCCAAAAACGAAAGTAAAGTCAAAAGTATAACTTGGTTAAGTCTATGATGATGCATGTTTTTGCATGTATATATGTTGCCCATTTGCATTATGAATGTTCATTCTATGTTTCAGCATGCACATTAGTTATGATGATGTAGTTATAACATTAAATTTAAAAGCAACCCGCTTCGGGGTTTAAGTTTTCAAAACCATTAAAATTGAGCTTATATCTGTCCACTGTTCTTATAATTAAACCCGAAGTGGCTGGGACGACAACGATGACAATGTGTTTGCCTAGTCGCGATCCTACTAAGAAATTTAGTATTTCTCACTCCTATGTTTCCGTGTCGTCTTCAGAGGATGTCAACATTGGGCACGGTGGTGATCTACGTTGAGTTCCCGGTGTGGTGTTGGCGCTTTGACCCAGTGCTGAACGCCTCCATGCTGTCGGCGAACGCAACGATGAAGGTCTACATCTTCCATGACCGCCAGTTTCAAACTCTCATGATAAGGCCATTTATCCCACCGCATCAGCCATTTGGTGAGGTTACTATGGATGACATCCGCCCCTACTTTCAGCCACCGAGATACCCCACCGACGATGATAAGACTGAATCGGATACCCATTTGACTCCGACTATTTCACTGGATTTTGATCCCTCGGAGCCGTCTTATCCAAGCTACCATGTGGAGACCGACCACTCTGAGCCCTTCTATCCGACTCATTCTGGGGGATCTCACCATTTGGGTTCATCACAGCCTTCGATGATTCATCTATCTTCTGATTCTTCTGCTTCATCTACTGGCCCAACTTCACTCCCAGTTCGCGGGCATGGGTTCATTCATACCCGCGCTGTGCCCCATGGACGAGGACGTGCTCGAGGAGGAGGACGTGGTGGTGTTTCTCCCGGTGGATATGGGAATGGTTTCCTCCCGTCTGATGCCTAACGTGACAATTGCATTCGGAGCTGAGCACGAGGATAATCCCTTTTGGTTGTAGTTATAGGGTTATCATTTTGTTGTATGGCATGCTTAGGTAGTAGGGTTTTCTGATGTATTTCCTATTATCATGTATTTGATAGGTTTCTTGTGTAGGGCCGACAGTAGATATCGGACCTATTATTATCTTATGTATGATTCTGGTATGACTATTATCATGTTATTATGGATGGCCATGGAATGAATGTTATCTTTATCTAAGATTGTGGTTATTCTCATTGCTTCTATTTATGTTAAATGCAATGTATAAATGAGATAGTGACATTTGTATTTTGCGTTCACGATGCGCTCATGGCTCTCGATTTCAAAAATGGTTTACTTGTTTTGTTCAAAAAAAAAATTACACCTATTTTCGTTAAAAAGTAATTTCTAAAAGATAATGTTAGTTCCGCGAGCAAAAGTAACAACTAATAATTCCCTAAGATGACTTAAGCATAGAATGGAACTATTAGGGTGTTACATTTCTTCCTTCTTTTGCAACACAAGGTAACTCTTTAAGCTCAAATCTTCTTCTAATTTATGGGTATGGAAGGATTTTCTTGATGGGTTGAGTTTAAGGTTGAGGATTGGGAACCTAGGATTCCAAATTGGGGATTTTGGGCTTTGGAAAGCATTTCAAGTTAATCTTTGGTTCTATAGGCTAATTAGTGTTTGGATAACGATGTTTTTGGGTTAGATATCATAGAAGACCACCTCTTGACTCTGGGGCATAGCAAGTTGGGACTTCCTCTTCTTGGCTTAGTATTGTGAGTGATAGTATACCTATAACCTATTTTCTCTAATTTCTAAATATATGCTTAGAAAGTATTTTACTAAATTTATGATGGAATATGGTTAATTGCTATCCTATGTTTATGAAGTCCTTGAAAGCAATTATGTTGGTTATGTGTTATATATATATATATATATATATATATATATATATATATATATATATATATGCTGAGTATATATTGGGACAAGCTCTTAGAGAAGTTGATTTATGATATTTGAGTAACATGATAGAGAAATATGAAATTTCAAGTTATTCAAAATTGTTATGTCCTGAAAGCCAATGTTTTGAGCAATTTGATAGAAAGGGATAGCTAAATTTCAATAAATTGAGAAAAAGCTCTAGCCACTTTAAGTTAAAAAGTTTGGAAGTACTATATGTTGAACCTATATTTGATAGTATAGTTATTTTGAATAACTGGAAAGTTTGATAACTATGTTTGCTAGGAATACAGAAGATTCTTGAATCTTATTATGCGTTTAAAGTTATGAGCAAGATGTATATGATTTGAGTTAAAGAAAAATTTTAGTGACAAGAATTTAGCAAAGAGTAAAGTTTATCTAAGAGGAGGAAACTATAATAGAACTGTTTGCTATTAGCAGCAGCATTAGTCTTGGTGCACCTCGAATAACCTAGCTAGCAGGGTGATTGCTAGCCTGGCATGTTTGGCCAACATGTCCAGAAAATTTGTATAGACACACACTGGGTGTGAAGTTATCTTTTACTGCTGGGATTAGGCCACAGGCCCACCTAGTCAAGCAATTATTTCTGAAATAGGATCCTCCCTTGAAGTTTTATTATAATATTGAAACAAGTATTCACTCTTTATGTTATGAGAAATATTTCTATCCTTATGACTAGTTTTTATATCCTTATGATATATGGTTTATTACAGGTGGTTTTAAAAGTATTATGCTTATACATATATTTATAAAGAACTCACTCTTCCTTTCTCTCCATGTTTTTAGACAGGTGCGGGGACGTGCTCAGGCTTCCACAGCTAAATAGAAGTTTTCAGCAATTAGTTATATTTGTAAAATCTTTAGTGATACTTCATTAGCCTACAGGCAAGGTCCTCCCTATGTTGGGTCATATATTGTAATCTATGTATGGTTGTTTTGAGTTGTAATTAGTTTAAATCTCTATGATTATGGATTAAAGTTTCTTGAATGGATATGCAAACACATTTTCATAAGTATGCTTATGTTTAAAATTCCTATGTTGTGTGCTGTGGGTTGCATTTTGAGAATGTCTGGATCCCCAATGATTTTATGTGCTTGTATTGTTTGTGCAAGGAGAGGATCCTTATTTGAGAATAGTCCTTAATACAAAGGAAACTCTACCTGATTTTCTTTAGAAATGATCTAATGCAAGCTTGCTAGGGACATGTCCCTATGCACCAGTCACGACCTAAGTTAGGTCGCGATAGTTTAGTTCATATGGTTCTATCTTGTGTTTTTATGTTGCTTATGCCATGTTTATGAGATTAAACTTAAAAGAAACCTGCTTCAGGAACTTATGTTTTCAAAATCATTAAAAATTGAATATATGCATATTCACTGTTTTTATAAATAAACCCAAAGTGGTTGGGATGACAACGATGACACAGTACTTGTCTAGTCATGATCCTACTGAGAAATCTAGTATTTCTCACTCCTATGTTTCCATGTTGTCTTAAAGGATGCCAACATCAGACACGGTGGTGATTTTCATTGAGTTCCCTATGATAGCACTTCGACCCAGTGCTGAATGTATCCATCAGGTAGCTATGAGGGTCTACATGTTTCACAGCTGCCAGTTCCATGCACTAGTGATGAGTCCATTCTTCTGTCCTCACAAGCCTTATGAGGACATTACTCTGAATGACATCTGTCCACCTTTCCATCCCCCGAGGTACCCTACTGATGGTGAGTCTGATTCTGACACCTAGCTGACACCAACATATTTCGTGGAATCCAACCCTTCAGAGTCAACCTACCTGACCTACTCTTTGGGTTCCTATCATTCAAAACCATTTTAGCCCTTAGTGATTCGTTTGTCTTCAGATTCTTCTACTTTGTCTGCTAGCCCAGCTCCACCCTTGCTTTGGGGCTATGGGTTCATTCGCACTCACGCTGTACTGTGGCCTTTGACGTGTACGAGGAGGAGGACATGGAGATGACACCCCCATGGTTTTGAGAACGGAAACCTTCCATTCGATGGTTGACTTGGAGGGCATGTACTGAGCTGATCACGAGGATAGCCCTTTTTGTTGATAGTTATAAGGTTATCATTTTCTTTATGGCCATAGTGGAGATTTCGGATGTATTCTTTTCTTGATGTATTTCTCTTTCCTATTGTATATGGTTAGGTCATTTTGTAGGGCCGACATTAGATATCGAACCCATGACTTACTATGTGTGATTTGCTACTCTATTACTAACTATGTATAACTATGATGGCTATGAAATGTTATTATGTTTATCCTAGATGATTGTTCCTTATGACGCCTTATTTATTTTATCGCACCGCATGTATGAGATAATGATGTTTGGTATTATACGCTCATGATGTGCTCATGGCTCTCATTTGTTTTCAAAAGGTTTATTTCAGTATTGTTCAAAAAAAAATTTACCCTTATTTTCAGTATAAACAAATTTCAAGTAGTAAAGTTTATTCCACAAGCAAAAGTAATAACTAGTAATTTCATAATATGACTTAAGCATAGTATGGGACCATTAGAGTGTTACATTTTGGCATTAGAGTAGTTTGTCCTTAAAAAGCCTAGGGATGGACTGACTATGCTTCTAAGCATATGCATTAGTTAAGTCATGCTTTTAGTCTCGTTTGTATGATGGGACGTAGGGATTAGACATGCATGATCATCTGTTCTGAATGTAGTTAGTTGTTGGTTCACTCAGCATAAATGTTGAGCCTAATCAACTCAATGTCTTCTGTTTTGTGTACTAGGAACTAATGGTATCAGGGAGACGTGGTAGGCCTCGTAATGAGCTTGAAGGTCCTGAGGAAGTTATGGGGACACTTCACGAAATGGCTGATGCCATGAAGGAGCAGGCTGCTACTGCTCACTGCATGATGGAGTGGATGAAGCAACGGGACAAGGAAAATCCAAAAGGACATAATGGAGGAGCTGAAGTAGACCTAGATTACCTCACATTTGCTAAGTTCAGGAAGGCAAATCCACCGAATTTCAGAGGAGCTTACAACCCCGATCGAGCTAATGAATGGAACAAGGCCATTGAGAATATTTCCACAGTGTTGGCCTACACTGAGGAGCAGAAGGTATCCTTTGCTACCTACATGCTCGAAGCACATGCTGAGTTCTGGTGGGTGGACACCAAGAGGCTGCTGGAAGGTGCTCAGATCCATATCACTTGGGATGTGTTCGAGATGCATTTTTATGAGAAGTACTTTCTTCTATGAGGAATACAAAGGAGCTAGAGTTCATGGGCCTACGTCAAAGGACCATGAATGTTGTTGAATATACTGCTAAGTTCAAGGAATTGTGCAAGTTCTCTGCAAGTTCTCGACAATCTATCAAAGGAACAATGATCAGCAATGGAAGTATGTCAAGTTTAAAGGAGGATTGCGAGAGGAGATCTTGGCGTTGGTAGGACCCATGGAGATTTGTGATTATGCTGCACTAGTCAACAAGTGCTACCTTGTAGAAGATTGTAACCGTAAGCTGGCTGTGGCAAGGTCCGAAGCTTACAAGAAGAAGTTAGCGTTGCAAGGGTAGAAATTCAAGCAACAATCCCCAAGGAAGCCATTTCAAGGTAGAGGCTTCGAAGGCAAGCAACCTCATAAACTTAATTGTGCTATATGACTTAGGAGCTACACACTCCTTTATTTCTCATGATTGTGCAGATAGATTGGGACTGTCTGTATCTAAATTACCTTACATGTTTATAGTTTCTGCCCTTACTGGGAAACTAGTCAAAAATTGTCATCGTTATCTAAATTGTCATTTCCTATTTGATGGTAGGTTTTTTGTAGCAAATTTGATTTATTTGCCTTTATCTAGTTTGTATTTGATTTTAGGTATGGATTGGCTTTCGGCCAACGCTATGATCAATTATTATGAGAAATCTATTATGTTCCCCCTATACTTGTTGAGCCTGTTCAACCTATCTATTTGTTCTTGAATTCTGTTAAAGTAAGGAGTAGTGAGTCTGATAATTAGAGATATGTTCTCCTTATGGCAAGTGATGTGGAACTTAAGCAGGTATTAGATGAGATCCCCGTAGTTAGGGAATACCCAAATGTGTTGACGATATACTCGACTTTTCCGTGGAGAGGGAAATCAAGTTTTCTATAGAGTTGGTGCCGGGAACGAGACCAATCTTTATAGTACCCTATAGGATGTCTCCAATAGCGGAGTTGAAGGGTCAGTTGGAATAGTTATTAGAGAAGAAGTTTGTGAGACTTAGTGTCTCACCCTAAGGTGCCTCAGTTTTATTTGTAAAGAAAAAGGATGGAAGTATGAGGCTATGTGGATTATAAACAATTGAACAAGTTGATCATTAAGAACAAGTATCCCTTGCCAAGGATAGATGACCTTACGGACCAACTATAAGGTATAGCTTATAGACATTATGAGTTTACGGTGATGTCATTTGGTTTAACTAATGTCCTTGTTGTTTTCATTTTTAGACCTTACTTGGACAAGTTTGTAGTTGTTTTCATAAATGATATTCTCATCTATTCGAGAATAAAGGAGGAACATGAAGAGCATTTGAAGGTCGTGTTAGGAATCTTAAGGGAAAAGAGGCTTTATGCTAAGTTGTCTAAGTGTGAATTCTAGATGGAAGAAGTGAAGTTCTTAGGGCATGTTGTAGTACAGAGAGGAATTGCAATAGACCCTGGTAAGATTGAGGTTGTGATGAACTGGGAAAGACTAACCTCGATTACAGAGATAAAGAGTTTCTTAAGTTTAGTTGGCTACTATCGTAGGTTTATAAATGGATTTTCCTAGATATCTCTACCCTTAACTAAGTTAACAAGGAAGAATGCCCCTTTTGTGTGGATTGCAGATTGTGAGAAAAGTTTTCAAGAGTTAAAGGAAAAGTTAATCTCAACCCTAGTGTTAGTATTGCCTGACCCAAGTGGACTATTCTAGGTTTACTATGATACCTTTGTAAGAGGTGTAGGTTATGTCTTGATGCAAAATAGGAACATGGTGGCTTATGCCTCTAGGCAGTTAAAGCCTCACAAAGTGAATTACCTAACCCATGACTTGGAATTAGTAGCTGTAGTGTTTGCCTTAAAGATATGGAGGCATTACTTGTATGGTGTACGGTTTGAGATGTTTTCTAATCATAAAAGTTTGAAGTATCTCTTTGATTAGAAGGAGTTGAACATAAGGCAGAGGAAATGGATGGAATATTTGAAGGATTATGAGTTTGGGCTGAACTATCATCCCAGGAAGGCCAAGGTGGTGGCTGACGCTATGAGTTGGAATTCTTTACTTGCGTCATGGATGATGGTCAAAGAAGATGAGCTAGTGAAGAGTTTTAGAGACCTTAACCTTGGAGTTGTCTTCACCCCCATAGTTTTAAGATTGAATTAGCTTAGGGTGACGAGCAATTTCAAAAGTCAAATTGCTCAAGCCCAAAAGGAAGAAGAGGATTTCCGAAAAATCACAATGTTAGCGAAAGAAGGAAAGTTGAAGGGTTTCACTAGAGGTACGGATGGACTATGGAGATTCAAAGGAAGAGTTTGGATACCCGCAAGTGGTGACCTTCAAAGAAGGATTTTGGAGGAGGCTCACAAGAGCCATTTCACCATGCACTGCGGTGTGATGAAGATGTACTAGGATGTTAAGAAAATGTTTTGGTGGCTGGGATTGAAGGGAGACATTGTTGAGTTGGTGAGTAAGTATTTAGTCTGCCAAAAGATAAAAATTGAACACTAAAAGCCCTCTGGCATGTTACAATTAATAGAGATTCGAAATGAAAATAGGAAAACATCTCTATGGACTTCATGATCGGTTTACCCAGAATGCAAGCTAGCTTTGATGCAATATGGGTAATCGTTCACTTTTTGCCCATTTGAGCTACTTATCCTTTGGAAAAGTTAGCCCAGCTTTACGTCCAAAAGATAGTAAGATTGTATGGTGTACCTTCAACCATAATCTCAGATAAGGACCCAAGATTTACCTCTAGATTCTAGGGAGCCTTGCAAAAGGCATTTGGGAATAGCTTATCACCCCTAAACTGACGGAAATTGAAGAAGACTATCGAAAACTCTAGAGGACACGTTGAGAGCTTGTGTTTTGGACAATCAAGGAAGTTGGGATAGTTACTTACCTCTGATTGTGTTTACTTATAATAACAACCATTATACAAGTATTGGTATGGCACCCTATGAAGCTTTGTATGGAAGGAAGTGTTAATCTCCCCTATGTTGGTTTGAACTGGGTGAGCAAAGTCTATTAGGACCTGATCCTGTAAGGCAGACCACAGAGCAAATAAGGAGGATTTGGGATAGAATCCTTATAGCTCAGAGCCATCAAAAGAGTTATGCTGATAAAAGGAGAAAGTATTTAGAGTTCCAAGAAGGAGAACATATGTTCCTAAAAATCACTCCTACGACAAATATAGATAGAGCCATGAAGGTCAGAATGTTGAGCCCTAGTTTTCTTGGTCCTTTTCAAATCCTAAAACGTGTCGGGCCTATTGTTTATCAAATTGCCTTACCTCCAAATTTGTCAAACCTTCATAATGTCTTTCACGTGTCTTAATTGAGGAAATACCTTTCTGTTCCTAGTTATCGACTTGAGCCCGATACAGTTAAAGGAAGACCTAATTTTCAATTTATCGCCATCTCAAATCGTGGATCATGGAGAAAAACAGCTAAGGAATAAGACTGTACCTTTAGTTAAGGTGGCTTGGGATAGAGGAAACCTAGAAGAATACATGTGGGAGTTGAGTCCGAGATGAAGAATGAATTTCCAGACCTGTTTACAAGTAACGAATTTTGAGAGCAAAATTCTTTTTAAAGGGGAGGAGAAATATAACATCCTCAATTTCCTCTTTGTGCTAAATTACCTCAGTACCCCTGAGTAATTAGACACTTAATAAAAAGTTAATGGATTATGGAAATGACATGGGATGCCATTGGACTTGATCAAAATTATGGAAATGCCATTAGTTATGGAAACCAGACAGAAAATACTAAAGGATTTCTGAAAAAGCTAAAATATAACAATTCCAAAGAAATGGTGGGACTGATTTGCACTATTAATCAATTTATTAGAAAAATAAGAGTAATTAAGGGTGAATTATAAATATTAGAACTAAAGGAAATTTAGGTTGTTATGTAAAAGACTGAGAAATTATTTAGTATAATGTCCGAAATTGGAATACGTTTAATTTGCATTGTTAATTGATTTACTCAACTTTATTAGAGGTGTATAAATAATTTGAGGTGAATTATAGAGAGATTGAGAATAGGAGAATTTGAATTAATCATGTAGAAATTATAGGAAGATTTCTAGTAATGTTTCACTGATTTGAATGAAATCGGTAGATTTTCGGTATTGTATACCACAAGAATTGAATCAGTAGAAATTTATATTGTTAAAACCTAATTTGGGTGGCTAGAATGTAGCCACCACCACCCACAAAGTGGCACCACCATCAGCCACCAAAAATAAGGGAGATTTGGCATAATCTCCACCACCCAAGCCACCAACCACACTCCATGCTCCTATCTTTCAATTATGACTCCAACACCTCAATTATTCTTCATTTCTCCTTGTTATTTTCATGCATGAGAAGGCTGAGCTCTCTCTCCCTCATTTTGCTCTCCATTGTATCTATTTCTTCTTACTTCTTCATCCCACACAACCTTCTACACCCAAAGCTTCCATCTTTCAAGCTCAAACTTCATTTTTGAGGTAGGATTCTCACTCTTTGCTTGATTTTAATGATATGGAGCTAATTGGGTCTGAGCTACTCCGTCTTATTCTGATGTTATCTAATGATCTTATGATATATATCAAGTGATTAAAGATGGATATTCTTGGTTTGTGATGGTTAATTAGGCGAAAACTCAAAGAAGAACAAAAATAGGGTTGCTGAAAAATAGAAACTCTACGGCGTCTATACTTGTGAAGTGTACAACTTTACACACATCCATCAGAATTTGATGAAACTAATTTTAAATGAAACTATATATTTAGAGCTTTCAAGCAATAGAAATTATAAGGTCATTGGATTAGTATTGTATGAGATACGAATTTTTGAAGTTTATCCTAGATTTTTGCCTCTGTATCTAACCAAAGTGGCTTTTGTAGGGCATAACTCACCCTATACAACTTTAAATTGAGTGCAACTAATATTTTTAGAAATATTACACTTAGGAAACATTACATAAAAATTTTAGGGGCAAATTTGATCCATATTGCTCCTATTAAATCATTGAAGTTGCCCCATGTCCTAATTGGGATAGAATAAGGTAGCTCAAGTTAACCAATTTCAAGAGCTCATAACTTGAGCTCTACTTATTCAAAAGAAATAAAACTTATTGGAAATGAAAGTAAGTTCAGTCAGCTTTAAAATGATGTGGTTTTCATATGAATCTAATAAGATTCCTAATTTTGGTGGATTTTTACTCTTTAGTACCCAATTCTACCCAACAACAGGGCAAATCTAGGTTAAACCTTAATAACTTGAGTTACACTTATCAAAACTTAATGGAACTAAATAGGTTAAAAACTAGACACATAATACTCCAACATATTAAAAATTCAGAATTAAACAAGTAGAAATTATGGCATAAATTGCAAAACCATGCAAAATTGAATGAGGGTAGCAGAATTTCCAAATTGATGGTTTTGTATACCTTAGTACATGTATGAAATTCAGTTTCAAGTATGAATGACTGCAAAATCCATGTTATTGTTGAAATGTTGATACATTATATTGGTACTACTATTGTGACTGGCTGACTATTTTAAGTTGGCACTATTCATGGGAAAATGGATATGATCTGTTATGTTGTCGAAATTCCAGCAGAATTTGTGCACATAATATGTTATACATGCAAGCACACATGTCATTCATGTTAATTTGATCATGATATAAAGGCTATGTGAATTCTATTTGCTTGAAAGAATGCGTGCAAATATGTTTGAGAAGTGGCATGAGACACATAACATGAAACATAGACATAAATGTGCAAAGTATTTGCATGTATGATAAGATATGGAAAGGAAGAATGAAAACTATAAGCACTTGCAAAGGGATGTATCGAGCTACCATGTGAGGCATGGCATAGACCCAACTAGCTTGAGCATGTGAGGCATGGCAGAGACCCAACTAGCATGAGCACATGAGGCATGGCAAGAGCTAGCTAGCATGGGCCAGAGCGATAATATCTAAGGCTTAAGCCAGCCCCCGACCAAATTTAAGGGGAATAGATCGGTGTGAGCATTGGGGAAAATAAAACTATCACTCATGTATAGGTACAAGCTCGAACCTGAGAAACAGACTATTACCCAGGGGTGAGAAAGGTCATTCACCTCTGAAGGACCAAGTACAGAAAAGCAAGATGAAAGTGAAAGATGCACCCTAAGGATGGCGATATGTAACGCCTAGGAGTGCTAAGGAACGAAAGTAAAGAAAGTTAAAATAAAACAAAGGCATTTGCATCAAGATTCTTGTTGCATTCACATTTGCACATTATTTATCTATTCTTCAGTTTGCTATATGCCTCGATTCCTTTCTCTGCCTATCAAGAGTTTAATTATATTCATCCATACATGCTATTTATTCAACTGCGTTTATATTTAAATCCTTTCCTTGTTTAGCAAGTATATGAATAAAATAAAATCTACTTCGGACAATATGTTTTTGAACTATAAAACTAAACAATTTATATAACATATTCACCTTTTTCATAATAAACTGAAGCGGCTAGAATGCTTATGATGACACCTTGTACGATTAGTGGGTCATGTTTACCTACTGGGAATCTTAGGTTCTCACTTCCTATCTGTGTGTTTTTTTTCTTCCGGTAAACATTCCAATACCTAAGCTAGAGTTCAAGAACAAGGCAAAATATGGGGACATTCACTGTGCAAGACCCGTGCGCGGGCCAGAACGGGGAACTATTAAAGCTGGCTAACAACTAGTGGAAAGCAAGTTCTATGCATAATGTTAGTTACAATTTCTTTTAAGTTGTAATTATTTTATTTTATATGTATCAAAAACTTGGAAAATTATGAAGCCATTATTTAGTAATAAAGTATAAAATTAAAGGGCCATATTTTATATTTTCTTTATTTTAAATATATCGTAGCATAGTAGCAATCTCTCAGTATAACTCCATAACTCGAGATGGCATACATGATAGAGGGTGTTACAACTCTCACTCACACACAGACATCTTTTTTTCATTTTTTGACTTCTATTCTCTCTCTAAGTATCTCATCCTCTAACTTCTCTCTACATTCTTCTTCTTCTTCTTCTTCTTCTTCTTCATCTTCTTTTTCCTTTCTCCACCACCACTATAGCCAAATTCTCTCACTAAGTCCTTCAAAGACCACATCTTTTGGTCTTTGGAGACAAGATCTACACACCATAACCTCCATTTTTACAAAAACTCAAGAGCTCTCTTCCTCTCCATTCAAAATCACCACCTTCACTGCTTGGAAGAGAAATCATCTTCTTCACTTTCTCCTTCAAGAAGGCACCATTTTCAACACTAGGTAGTGATCTTCACTCTTTTTCTTTTGTTTACTCAAGAAAGCTTAAAGCTTGGTAACCAAAATCTTCAAGAGAGAACTTGAGAAAAATCTCACGCTCTCCATGAACAAAAGTTTCCATTTTTAGCAAAGTAGGTTCTTGATCTTGTTCATGAGTTGTTTCTTATTTATTTGAAAGTTTCCCTCCTTAAATGCTTCAAAGCTTCCATTTTTCTGTCATGACCTAAACTTGAGTCATGACCGGCGCTTGCAGGTGACGAACCTTTGGCAAGCCTAAGACATCGATTTATCCATGATAAACAGACGGAGTTCCCCCTGTTTTTCCAGCTTCCCCGTATTAGCTAGACCTATATCAAGCAGTCAACCAATATATATCCAAGATTGAGCCTCTCAGAGCACTCTCAAATAGTTTGCATACATAATTACACATGTTTGTTCACTCCCATATATTTGTATGTGTATGTACATATCCACTACGCTACAAGTACAAGGAAACGCAATTTCGAAATAGAAAAACTTATATACAAAGATCCCATCCAAAAGGAATATTAAGTAGCAAGACCCTGTCTGTGGATATTGGAGCAATTCTAAGGTGGCATATATTCAAAATGTAAAAATAAATTCTACAGAAGGCCCTCACATTTAGCGGGGCTGTCAAAAGGTGTCTATACTCTATGAAGCTAAAGAAACCAAATTAGCTGCAGTATTAGGATATGAAACAGGAAAGGACAAATGGGTGAGTCCAACTGACTCAATAAGGGACAATGAAACTATAACATATGAGGATAAGCTCTAGAAATAAAGCAAAGTATGATTAAATAAGGAATTAATATCATAAATTAAGTTAAATAAGAAATCATCATTTTAATAATATTTATATAAAGAATCAAAATTAAATACTATGCATATATGTAAAGAAGTAACATTATTTCATAACCTTAAAACATGATTCTCAAATATAAATTCGAGACAGGGAGGCTTCCAATTCAGAGAAATTTCCAAATCGGGGTTAGCCCCTTCAAATTTAACAGAGTCGGCGGTGTGCGTTACCATACACACACACACACACACACACCGAGCTAGCAACACCCCTGCTAGCAGGATTTGAACCAAGGTGCACCAAGGCTAGCGTCAGCAATTGCTAGCTACCGATTAACTGAAAATCCTCCCACAAAGTATATAGGAACTAAAGTAATAAATATTAATAAAAGCTAAGTAACAAATATTAAATCAAATTTTCGAAGCATAAAGTATTCATCAAAGTTTGAAAGTCCAAACTGCAATTTACTCAATAACTCAATTCAGTAATCCAAACAAAGATTAGAGCTTATCCTTTCATTTATAAAATTCACCGTCTTTTCCAAAAAGGTTTCAGAACATTGAACATTATAAAATTTTCTCAAAACTGAATCAGAGGTCCACGATGAGATAAATATATTAAACTAGAAGACAATTATATCACTAAACAATATAAAAATAAGCTATCAATAAATGTGCTAAAATCAAACCAATATTAATTGCATAAAATAAAACCATATGCCATAGAGGTACTGTCCACTCACAAAACATCAAGGAACTTCCAATCTATGATATGGGGTTGCTGAACTTGCGGGTTGATCTCCTGGGGGATCTAAAATCATATATAAGCAATTATCTCCAATTTAGACACAAATTTGGTTTAGAAACTAGTCTTTGCCCTATTTGTCTAACCTTTACAAATTAATTTTAATTAAAACTACTATCATATTTACCATAATAAATGACATCGAATATCAACTATCAACTATGTAACATAAGAATTTAAATTTATATATGGGAGAATCTAGTAGCTAACTCTCTTTTCCTATTACTCTTTTAATGGCTAAGTCACTTAAATATTTCTAGCTATAATTTCAAAGAGTTAATCTTCCAACTATTTATTTACACACTACTCTACCCCAAAATTAACACCACTAATTGAGGCTTAGTTTCACATTAATTATCTAAATTTTTTAGCACCCACAGAGTAACAATCCATATCCATTAACTTCCCAAAAATTGAGAAACAAGACATAAAAAGAGGAATTAGCTTACCACTACAGTAGCTGGGTTAAGGCGCAAGGACTGTAGTCCCTTGTACCTATGGTAGAGAATGAACCAAGAGGGAGAGAGAAACTGATGAGAGAGAGAGACATAGAGAGAGAAACGCAAAGAGAATAGATCCCACGATGGTGAAGGGAAGGCAGCGTGGATGGTGACAAATAGGGAAACGTGTGAAAAAAAAATTGAGAAGGAGATATGAGTTTGAGAGGAGAGAACGTAACAAGGAAGAAGGAAGAAAGAAAGAAAATAAAAGAAGACATGAGGAGAATGGAGAAGCTTCCAAACAATGGTATTCGGAGATAAAAAGGGGGTCTACAGTGTACCATATCACTTATGGTGCACCTAGTCCCCTCATCTTATTTTCCTTTTCTTTCCCTATCTCACAAACACTTCTAAAATTTCTTATCTAACAATTTTAATTCCTCTATCATTATATTCCTATATGTAATTAAAGGAAATACCTAAAGCCTAAGCTATGAAATTTTTTTAAAAATTCCCAGTTACTAATATTTTATTCTAAACATTCTAATCAAGGTATTACATTTTCTTTCTTGATACTAAGTTCACGATGTTTCTTGTGAGTTGATGACAAAGAATGATAACTCTTGGTGGTATTTTGTTTAAAGTTTGTTTCTTTCCTTATATTGAGTTTATGATTAGGAAAGTTCTCATCTTCACATCTTTTCATGATTTTGGTAAAACTATGAAACATTCCACAAATATAAAACTTTAAAAAGTTTTCTTCATGATACATAAAAGCAGTGCTATATTTCATGTTTTATAAAGTTTCATTTTGTTCCTTTAAGACAAGAATATGTATAAAGATATAAACTTTCTTGAGATTTGAAGCATTCAATCATAAAAAGTAAGGTTTTGTTACTTTGTGTCACATATATTAAATCTTGTAGATAAGACGCTTCATAAAGTTCAAGCTTTCTTTAAGAATGTCATTTATAGGTCATAAAAATGTTAACTCGCAGCCTCTAACTTGTAAAGATTGAATCTTGAGTCAAAATAATGAGTAAAGTATTAAACTTTCTTCAAGAAAAGAATCTTTTAAACTTTAAGGCAATTTTAAATCATCAAGTTGGAGTCTTGATGGTTTTATAATGATTAAAAGTATCAACTTTCTTAAAAAATAAGACTTTTTAGTCATAAAGCTAGCATCTTGCATCCTTTTCTTATAAAGATTGAACCTTTAAGACAAGAATATAATTTTAGAGACTCATACTTTTATAAAGAATAAAACTTTATAATCATTTTCACAAAGGATGATAACTTCATAATAGTAAAGGTGAAATCTTGTTGTGCTAAATGTAAAAATTTGAAATCTTGCAACTCGAATAGGTGTAAAATTACTTCTTGATGATTAGTAAGCATATGATATTGTTGGGTTTATGAGTGTGGTTATACGTTGTCATGACCCAAGGGACTAGAGGGATCTCAAAATCTTTCGGGAAAAGAAGTATGATTAGAGCCTCTGAGCATACCATGAACCTAGAAATCACTTGTACACTATCTCAAGGGAATTTAAAAAGTTTTGAACGAAAAACTTTGGCTAAAAACTCTATAATAGGCTTCGGCTATAATGGAGTAAGTAAGAGACAAATATGTGTTAAACTTTAAATCTAAGAATGTGTACTTTAAGATGAGATCATAAAGAATCTATTAAGCTTAAAGTGAAGCCCCACTTGATGAGTCATAGATTAAAAATTTACAATATATATCCTCTTTAGGTGGTATGGTCTCTCATTAGAGAACATAAGGAGTCTTATCACGATTCATAAGATGTTACACAAAGTGTAAGAAAATCCTAGATACCAAATAGGATATGAGTGTATATCACTCTCCTATAAGATTGTTCATTTGCATGATTGATTCGAATATGGATTCATGGATATGATGCATCGTTAATGTTTGATGAGATATTCTATGGTGGTATGAGATGGATTCATGGATATGGTGAACACTTTATCTTATTATCTTATGCACGATCCAGATTTATAATAAATACACTTTGTTATGTAATTATTAATTTATCGCTTCATTAGTTTTGTAATTTCAGCATACTGATTTTATTTAATTTTTTAGTGAAATTAAAGTATTTATATGAATATTGTTAATATATTGAATATGACATTATATTATAAATAATCTGTACACACTAAATATTAAAGGATGCACGCTCTCCATTAATCATCCAGCACGGAAAATATGATGCGAACAGTATAATTTGGACAGCATACGGATAACTTTTCATGCAAAATTCATCTTGGGCATTTTGGCTTCGCAACTTTAAGGATACCAAACTGATCATTTTATTTAAATTTTCAACCATCAAACGACATGAGTTGAGCAGTGAAAATATCCGATAACATAGACGACACATATACACAAGGTTAATACATGGTCTTTATTTAAAAATACTAATCAGCAAAAGCTAAAGTAGACCATATCATGCATAGCTTGCAATACTAATTTCTTCGTGGTGCTGCTTAAGTTGTTTGCAAGGTTGACGTGAAAGACCATGAGTGAATATCATGTGCCTCTACGCCGCCTTCTGTTGTGGTGGCAGAGAAACCAACCCGGACCTTCTCCGGAAGCACAGCTCTCAAATCAACGACTTGAGCAATGGTAGAAATTTCACCATCTGTATCCACAGCAACACTTAGGGTCTTAGATGAAGAGTCATATGTTATTCTCACATTAACCAATGCCCCACTGACCCTGTTCCATTTCACAGTCTTTAAGGCAATTAAAGAGTTGACAACAATTCCAATATGTTGATTGTTTGGATCCCACTCGTTGATATAACTATCAAATTCTACACCGACAAATTGATTGAAAGCATTCTTTTCATCAATGACTCCCAGAAATCCACCAGTTGAATTGTTGGGAATCTCTGTGCCTGCTGGTGCAAGAAAGAAGACAATCCCATCGGCGGGGCGATAACCTTGGACATCCTCGACCACGAAAGAGAAAGATGTGACAAAGCTAGCAACGTTGCCAGTAGTACTGTCCCAAATTTGCACCGGTGCAGTGTACAAGGCACGTCCCGTGATCCGAGTAGGAGTACGGTTGGTCAGTGCCAAGATCCCATTTGATAAAATCTTGGCAGCACCTTGGAGAGTTATACTTGGGTCACCTGGGGCGAACTTGGGGAATTTGAAGGAAGTTGTTTCAGCCATGGTTTATGAAGTTTCAATACTAAGATCTATTTGAACGATGACAATTGCCATTGTGATTTCATTCATATATATACAGGGGAATGGCAAAAATAAACGAAACTGAAAAACTCGTGTTAAGCGAGGGTAATATAAGACAACTCGTGTTAAGCGAGGGTACGATAGACAATAAATTTAAGAAAAGGACAACAGCTGGGTAGGTACCACATATATATATATAATTAAAAAAAAGTTAAATTTTCTAAATTCGTGTGCCTAAAAATTTTTTTAATTTAAAATCTCTTACATATATTAAATAAGAAAAATATTTGCGGCACGCATCTTTTGCGATGCAATATAAGATGTACACGAAAAAAATAAGTAAAATGACAAAAATACTTGAATAATGGATCCCATATTATCATTGTTATTTTTGTTCAATTTTTTTTATCCAAAAATATACCAATATTTTTCAATAATACACCTGTGTAAGTTTTCATTTGTATGCAAAGAAACTTACTCATGATTGTTCAAGATCTTTAGTAAGTTTTTCACTTTGTATATATATATATATATATATATATATATATATATATATATATATATATATATATATATATATATATATATATATAGCTTACTGAGTGTATTGTTGAAAAACGCTGATAATTTTTTTTTTTACAAAACTTACCTGCGTGAACAGTGCATACGCTAGTAAGTTTTGTATATATTACACAAAACTTACCAGCATTTGCACTGTTGACGCTGCTAGGTTGTTTTTTTTTTTATCTTTTTACAAAACTTACCAGCATATACATTGTTCACGCTGGTAAATTTTTTTTTCCAAAAAATTTACCAGTGTGAATAGTATACACGTTGATAAGTATATATACAAAACTTATCAACGTATGCACCGTTCATGCTGATAAGTTTTACCAACATATACACTATTTATGCTGATATTTTTTTTTTTTACAAAATTTAACAGCATGTACAATGCACAGCTAGTAAGTTTTGTATATATTACACAAAACTTACCAACGTGTGCACTATTCATGCTGGTAAGTTCTTTTTTTTTCTTTTTTTTTTGCAAAACTTATAGGGTGAACAGTGCATACGTTGGTAAGTTTTGTGTAAAATTTTTGAATAAAAAATTTTTTTTGAACAAAAATAGCATTGATTATATATGACTCATCATTCAAACATTTTTATCGTTTTTTTCTTACTTTTTATTATGTGTCGCGTATCCATCCACTACTTATGTGTTCCCCATCAATTCTCATTAAATAATGACAAAAATAAATGAAACAGAAAAAGTCGTGTTAAGAGGGTAACATAAGCAAATAAGGACAATAGCTGGGTAGGTACCACATATATACAATTAGAAAATTGTTAAATTTCCTAAATTAGTATGCCAAAAAACTATTTTAATTTAAAATCTCTTACATATATTAAATAAGAAAAATGTTTGGAGGACGTATCTTTTGCCACGCAATACGAGACGTATATGAAAAAGGTAAGCAAAATGACAAAAATGCTTGGATAATAAATCCTATATAATCATTGTTACTTTTGTTCAATTTTTTTTAATCCAAAAACTTACCAGTATTTTTTAATAATACGCTGGTAAATTTTGCATTTTGTATACAAAACTTAGCAGCGTATTATTGAAAAATACTGGTATATATATTTTTTTTTACAAAGCTTATCAGTCTGAATAGTGCATGTATTGGTAAATTTTGTGTAAAATTTTTTAATAAAAAAAACTTACTACTGTGTACACTATTCATGTCAATAAATTTTTTTTTTTACAAAATTTATTAGCATGTGCACTGATCACGCTGATTTTTTTTTTCACAAAACTTACCAGCGTATTACGTTGGTAATTTTTTTTTTTTTTTTTTACAAAACTTATTGGCGTGAACAGTGCACACATCGATAAGTTTTGTGTAAATTTTTTAATAAAAAAATTTGAACAAAAGTAGTAATGATTATATGAGATCTATCATCCAAATATTTTTGTTATTTTTCTCACTTTTCAGTATGTATCGCATATCCGTCCACTGTTTGTTTTAAATAATGGCAAAAATAAACAAAACAGAAAAACTTAGTTAAACGAGGGTATTATAAACAATAAATTTAAGAAACGGACAATAGCTGGGCAGGTACCAAATTTATATAATTAGAAAAATGTTAATTTTTCTAAATTAGTGTGCCTAAAAATTATTTTAATTTAAAATCTTTTACATATATTAAATAATTCTTGCATATTATATAAATTATAACATATATCATTATGAGTAAAATTTTAAATTAAGAAAACTTTTGGATTAATTTTTAAGAAAGTTATATCAACACTTATGTAATTAATATAGTTCCATGCTTCTTACATTTTGGGGAATGTATTCTTAATATGGTATTTTTTTTTTTGGTGAAAAATTATCAAAACATGGTCTTTCTTTAACAGTTACAAAAGTATGGTGTTTTAATTTTTTTTCTTTAAAAAAGAAAAACCAAAAAGTTGTTACACAATTTTTTATTTTGTATATAGAATTTGAAAGTAAGATATACATTAATATGAGATTTGGGATGAATCTACTTTAATATGGGATCTATTAAAATAAAAAACTCTAATTTAAAGTTCACTTTACTTAACAGGAGAAGGCTATGGTACATTGTATTTTACAAGTTGTATGCACATTGGATGGTCTAGTGGTGAAGATTTATTTAGAGTATCTTTACACCAAGCACTAGTGATGCATAGTAGAAGTTGCTCACTCTATTCTCCTTTATCGATCGCCTTTCTGCACCTCTGCCTCACTCTTTTCCTTCCCCCTATCACCACCACCACCGTCACAGCTGCCGCCACCACCACCAAGCACCAACAACAACCCATCCCTCACTTAGAGCCCTCCCTTTCTTGCACCCTCATCCATCCTCCACCACTTTCCACCGCCATTGCTGCTCACCTCCATCCCCTACAACCGCATGGTCTTCACCTCGCCCTATCGACGCACCTTACACAGCCGTGATGTAACACCCTAATAAACCCATACTACGCCAAGTCAGATTCTGACGCTTTATTAGTTATTACTTATGCCGCGAAAACTAAACTTCACTTGAAATTAAGTTCTGCGAAAAATATGGTAAAATTTTTCTTTGAAATACGTTGTCGCTAAATAGCCGCTTTGAAAAGAAAGTTCTCGAAGCGAGAAGATAGCTAGAGAAAGAGCGTGTCGCGTAAAATATATATTCCAATATCATAAAACAAGAAAAAGATAAACAAATAATAATTCACAAATATATTGCATTCAATAACTAACCATTACATTCATATGGGTCCATAATATATATATACATATCAGCATTACAGCGAAGGAGGCTCATGGTCAGGCCATGATTCAAATACTAGATACTAAGTACAAATTTAAATGACAGAGCCCAACTCAAAAAGAAATATGCGAAGGTGCAGAGCGATGGTCGCTACAAGTCCCAAAACAGCTTCGTCTTGCATCCCACGTCACACGCCCGCTCACAGTGTTGGGGATCCACGCTCCACTCCACCGGATGCGCCCTTGAGATCTGGTGACGATACGGAAGAATAACGAGGGTGAGAAATGGAATTTCTCAGTAAGACTCGAACCCGACACGAAAGTGTCATCGTCATCGTCCTAGTCACTTCGGTTTTATTAATGAAAATAGTGAGCATGCATACGGTTCAATTCTTGCATTTTTCGAAATCGTGAATATCCAAAGCGGATTCAATTTTAACATACTCTCTAATCATTTATATCATAACATACATGGGCATAAGTATAATCATATAAAAATGCATGACTGTGCTATAAGTTTTTCTTAACTTCTTCCCTTGCTGGGGTTTTGGACCGAAGTCCCTTTTTCTTTTCTTAACTTGACTTTATCTTTTCGCCCACTAAATATAAGTGGTAATGAGCTCATACCGTGGCCGTCGCCACCATAGAATTTCGGTACTTACACTAGCTGGGTCATGCCATGCCTCATGTAAGACCTATCCCCTATACTCACACTAGCTGGGTCATGCCATGCCTCATGTGAGTCGTGGGTGAGGGGAGCTTAAATTAGGTCACCTTCCCTTTTGAAGGATCATACCCTTAGTTCATCTTTTTCTTATTAAAGCTTATGATGCAAAGTTATTCTAATTCTCTTTCACATTTAGGCGTTACGTATCGCCATCCCCAAATGTGGTTCCTTTATTAATCACGCCCTGCTGCATCGATCGCCGCCCCTGCGCTGTTCATATTTATTAATCCTTTCTTGTATAGCATTAAGCATCATGTCATCAACATATCATATGCATATCATTATCATTCATTATCATATCGTCATCATATCATTATCATTCTTATCATCATCGTATCACTATCATAATCATCATCATATCACATCATCATCATCATGATCATCATCATATCATATCATCATCATTATTCATCATCATCATAGCATCATGCTTGCACATAAACATAAGGCATATTCTCAAGCAAAGTTTTATGAGCTTAGCTTAGTAAATTTGGTGCAAGCTTTTAATTGAGATTGCCTCTTGTGTAAACTTCTTTTATTAGGCTTAGTGCCAATTTTATCTATTATCCTTTTTGACACTTTTAAGTTGAATTATGAAGGTTTTCTAATACTTAATATAAGAGTCTTAATGTCTTAAAGCTTATTCTTCATTAACCTTTAACTTTTACCCTAACCAGTTTTACTTTTACGGTGGGGCAGTAACTTCAAAAATTCACTATAATTTCATATTTTACTCTTTTATTTCGAATTTTTGTGTGGATGTACTTCTCTGAGTCTATTTTTAAACAAAACAAACCCCACTTAAAAATTCATTTTGTAGCTTGAGTTATGTACATTTTATTCTGACTGTTCCAGATTGAAAGTTCAACTCGGGTCAGTGGCTTGTCCACTTCACTGGGAATTCCTCACATGGAATCTGACAAAACTGTTTCATGGGAGTGTTCCTCTATATCTTAGCTTTCTAACAAACTTGGTCCCACTCAAAAATGTTATGTATAACTTGAGTTATGCATGTTTTATTACCTACTGCCCGGACAGAAACCCATCCAGGAGCAGTAAACTTTGAAAAATCATATCTCTCTCGTTTTAAGGCCAAATCTCACATATTTTGTATGTATGAAAAGCTCTTTGAGTCTAATTTCACAGAAAATTAGTTTCGTTGCATTTTGAGTTTTGTACCAATAAATATGTCGCACGATTTACAGACTGCCAGAATTCCAGATTTACTAGTTTTTAAGTTTTTCACTTCAAGCTTATGGAGAAATTGTTATATCACTTCAAATCACCATTTTAATGTTTTAACTCATCATCATATTCAAAGTTTGAGTCACCAAATCAGTATTTTGAACCAAAATAAAGCATGATACATAAAAACCATCATACCACAAAATCTCTTTTCAAAACAACATTTTCATCAAGGCAAGAACACTCATAAGGCAAGATGTGGTCATGAGACCTTGAAGCAAGTCCTAAAACCACCTAGCTATGAAGAGCTTAGGGGTTCTAGTTCTTGAAAAATATATGGAGAGGAAGGGTTAGAGTCACTACCAAAGAGAGTTTTCTTGAAGGATTTTGAAGGTGGAGAAGGTTGGAGAGAGCCTTCCTCCTTGAATGCTTGGAAATGGGGCTTGTGTATGAGTGATCTTGTTTCTCCAAAGACCAAAAATGGTGGTCCTTGAAGGGATGGTGATGGTGGTGATGGAAATGGGGTGAGGAGTAGTAGAGAGATTGGAGGAAGGATAAGGAAGATTGAAAGAAGAAGAGAGTGGGTATGAGACTTGGAGAGAGGAGAGAGCTTTGTGTTGTTCTTTGAGAGAGGAAATGAAAAATGAATTGAGGAGAGAGGGAGGGCTGAAGTGGCGCAAATGAGGGAGAGAAAGTGAGGTGATTTTGCTTCTTACACAAGCTAGGGAGTGGGAAAAACCTTGGGGCAAAAGAGAGTGTTGTGTTTCCTTTGAGTCTTGGCACTTGGGTAAAGACTATGTAGTGTTTTTGTCAAGTGGTTAAAAGCATGAGCTCTCTTAGGATTGGGCATTGGATGGCTAGGATCACACCAAGTGTCATTATCTTGATGAAGGAGAGTACAACTCTTGTCATGACTTAAGGAAGTTACTAATATGGACTCTTGATCTAGTGGTGTATGATGAGAAAGTAATTGAATGGTTGGGTGTGGCTCTTGCTTTGACCAAACTTTCAAACAATAAAATAAAGGGAAGTTTCTACATCTTTATAATTGTTGTAATTATCTAAATGTTAATTAATTCAATTGGTTTAAATTACTCATTAGCACATTTTAGCTAAGAAGGATTTTCCTCATTAATTATGTAAGAAGATGTGAGGGTTAATGTCATTAAGATGTGATACTTATATGCTCTTAGTTAATTAGATTAGATCACCTTGATTTTATGTTCTAAATCATGGATTAATGAGGATTGGGCAATTAGGCTTTTAATTGTAACTTTTAATGCATTATATTTCAATTGTTGACTTTTACTTATCTTGTTGACTTGCCTTTAATTTACTAAGCTCTTGCTCATCGAGATTTGTCGATTAATTCTCAGTTAATCGTTAACCTCTCTAATTAGTCAGGATCACTGAACTAATTAGCTTAGACAAAAATTGGGGATGTTACACGTGACAGCCGTGGGCGACAACCATGGGTGACTCAACGATGACACTAGCACATCAGCGAGTAAAGCGCACCCACAAACTTGCAGCGACGGCATTAGACGAGAATGGACCGAAGGTGATGCGGAGGTAGCTAAAGGTGTCCTGGCAAAAGGCATGTTGACGATGAACTCTATATAGCAGAAGGTGGAGAGGAGGCGCAGAGGCCGGCAATGGCGTAGGAGATGACAACAGTGAGGCCGATGTAGAGGTGGGTGCGGCCAGTGGTGACAAAGACACGGATGCGCACTGATAGGAGCGGCAGTGGTTAATGGTGGATGTGTGGAGGAAAAAGAAGGAGCGAAGGGGAGGTGGTTAGGTTGGTGTTGTCGGTAGAGGTTGATAGAGAAGATGATGTGCACCGATGGACTTCTAGGGGGAAGTACTATGGTGAACTCAATGTACAATACAACTTCCCAACTACAATGTACCAGAGCCTTCTCCTACTTAATAAACTAATTTGAGCCAATGAAGCTATGTATATTATATAAATTATGTTACTAATATACTTAAAGCCAAAAGACTTAATCTATATATAAATCAAGCCAGCTCATTGAGCTGGAGCTAGCTCATGAACATTTAGCAAGTCGAGCTAGCTCATGAGCATTTGGCAAGTCGAGTTTAAGTCATAAAATTAGGCTCATTTGTTATTAAGCCAAACTATAAGCCGACCTCAATACTATCGAGGCGAGCTAAAGCTATGCTAAGTTGAGGCTTGACTTGACTCACTTCCCTACATGCATCTAAGTTTCAAGAGTATGCAAACACAGTTAGTAATTATGCTGCTAATAATCAATTGAGTGTTGGAATGCAATTCAACGATAGAGAGGTTGTACTACGAATAATCAAGAACTATAATATATCTAAATTAGTGTATTAAAAAGTGGTCGTGTAACACTCTCCCAAGCACAGTACTATGCTTAAGTCATAGTACTATACTTAGGAGTTGTTACTGTTGTACGAACGGACTTTATCTAACCGCAACTTTCAGCCATTCTCTAATCTCAATCAATCCCATTTAGGATTAACCATCACCACTATTTCCTGAGCTATT
Source organism: Pterocarpus macrocarpus (assembly GCA_031439585.1). Taxonomy (NCBI): domain Eukaryota; kingdom Viridiplantae; phylum Streptophyta; class Magnoliopsida; order Fabales; family Fabaceae; genus Pterocarpus; species Pterocarpus macrocarpus. The sequence goes on from CM062514.1 coordinate 55,208,689, forward strand.
TGGAGATAACACGGAACAAACACAGGGGTGAGAATTACAAATTCTCAGAAGGATTCCTTAGACTACCACACACCGTGTCATCATTATTATCTCCAGTTACTTAAGTGATCATGCCATAAAGTTCAAAAATATCATTCTGAAGCAAGTTTATTTTATTCATACACTTGTCATTTGGGAGAGCATTTTCACAATAATAATAACAAGAACATAGCTTATGATTATGCAATAGTCATTATAAAATCATGCAAATGCACTCATGCTTTCTTTACTTTCTTTACTTGACATACCTAGGCATTATGTATTGCCGTCCTTAGGATGTCTGCTGTGTTCTTTAATCTTTACTATCCTTGGGTAGATTAATCTAGGAGTGAGCTCAACTTGGGACCATTGTCACACAGTACTGACCCGCAAGGGGACCCACGTGCCTCTAAATTGGAGGGACTCAGCTAGCCAACTGCCTCCAATGTAGAGAGGCCCAATAGTTTTAGTTGCATTTACTGGGAGGGACCCAAATAACTGCTTTTAGGTGAAAGGACCCACATCTTGTCTATTTAACTACCTTCATAGGGAGGGACCTAAATAACTGCCTTCAAGTGAAGGGATTTCATCTTGTCTTTCATATTCCTTCACCGTTCATATTCTCATGAATGAATATGTTACTTATGCACATGCTTCAGATCTTACTTGTAAACATGATTGCATGCTTGATTTCTATGTACATAACATGTAAACATTCCTAATATCCATATACTTCTACCAAAATTCGGCAGCATAACAGATTAGATCCGCTTCCCCATGAATAGTGCTCCTTAATTCAGACAATCAACCGAAGCAATAGAGCCAATATAACGCATTAACTTTTCAGCATCAATATGGAATTGCAATATTCAACTTTAAATGAAGCTCATACATACATTAAGGTATCTAAACACTCATTTTGGCAATTCTGCTTAAATCACTCAATTCTGCCCTGTTTTATAATTTATGCTACAATTTCTACTTAACTTATTTAAATCTGAATTTTTTGATATATTGTAGCATTGTTTGTCTAATTTTTATTCTCTTTAATCCCATTAAGTTTTGATAAGTATAAGTTAAGTTATTTAAGTTTAACCTAGGTCTACCCTGTTGTTAGGCAGAATTGGGTACTTAAAAGTAAACATTCACCAAAAATAGATATCTTATTGGATTTTTACGAAATTTATATAATTTTAAAGCTGATTGAATTAAATTTTATTTCCAACAATTATCTTTTATTTCCAACAAGTTTTGTTCCATTTGAGCGAGCTGAGCTCAAGTTATAAGCTCTTAAATTTGGCTAAAGTGCTCTATTCTGTTTTAGTCCAGTCGGGACATAGGGCAACTTTGATGAATTGCTGGGAAAAAAAGGGAAAGAATCTAACTTTGAAATTTTTGGCATGTTACCCTATGTGTTAACTTTCTAACAAAATTTGTTGCACTCTATTTGGAGTTATGTTGGGTAAGTTATGCCCTTCATATTCCTATCTGGTCAAGACCAGAGACAGAATTATAGAGTTAATTTCAAAAATTCATATCTCGCTCATTACAGATTCAATGGCCTCATAATTTATATGGTTGGAAAACTCTAGATGTCTAGTTTATTTAAAATTGATTTCATCAAATTTTGATGGTAGTAGGCAAAGCCATACACTTCGCAGTACGAACACATCTAGGATTTTCAATCTAAACAATTCTATTTTGACACCCTTTTAGCTTTTCACTCAATTTCCCATCCAAACCCAACATATACTTGTTAATCTAGCCACAAGGGTTCATATAAACACAATATAGCATCAAGTAAATGAGTGGAGAATAAAATTCCAATTAGCCACCAAGTCACAAATAGCAAGAGAATACTATGAATCCTACCTCAAAATTGATGGGTGAGCTAACTAGATTCAAGTTCTTGATGGAGGAAGTGAATAAAGCTTGAAGATAGAAAGGAGATGAAGTGAGGTAGAAGAAGAGAGGAGAGGGAATTCTACAGAATGAGGGTCGGAACTTTTGAGGGAGTGAGGAGGAATTACGAGAGTTTATAACACAAGTGATAAAGACTTAAAGCACATGATTGGTGGATGACTTATATGGTGAGATTTTTGCCAAGTCTTCCCATTTTGTGGCAACCCAATGGCACCATTTGTGGGGGTAAAGGTGGCTAAATTTTCAGCCACCCAATTTAGGGTTTTATAATATAGAATTTTATTAATTCAATTCTTGCAGTATAAAATACCGAATTTTAACCGATTTTGTTCAAATTTGCGAAATATTGCTAGTAACCTTCTTAAATTTCCTGCATGATTATTTCAAATTCTCTTAACCCTAATGTTTATATTTCAATCCTAATTAAGTGCATCTCTTTAATGAAACAAAATAATTTAGTCAACAATGCTAATCAGAAGCACCATTTTCTTCAGGATGTTACAGGTTTGAGTTAGAACCAACGACATTTTATTGTAAATGCAAATTCTTTGGCATAGGGTGTAAAGGCTTATTAGGGTCAGTCTGAGAAAGAAGGACATTTGCAAAATTAGGAAATACAATGAGTCACATACTTGTACTATGGTAATAATTTCACAAGACCACACAAAGTTGGATTTTGATATGATTGTAGAAATGGTGAGAGCTAATACATCTTATAAAATATAACTTGTGATTATAGAGATTCAATAGAATTTATTTTTTTCTTTATAATAATAATAATAAATAAATGTATAACTATATAATCATGATTATAATTATATTTTAATTATATAACTATGTAACTATATATTACAATAATATTAAGCAATAAATATATAACTATATAAATATCATAAACTATTTGGTTGTGACAATTATTTCTCTCCCCTACATTATTGATTTTTGGTTGATATCCTCCACCAAATGTAATCCTATTCACGCCACAGTCGAATACTAAAAGTGGCTCCCTCTCCGAGCTAGTGTATGTTGAGGACCGGTTCCTTTCGTCAGATACAATCCCCGTTGGTTTTCTCCCCTCTATTATTGTACACTATGAAAAAACTATATACATAAACTAAATTAAATTGAATTCATTGTATAGTGGTGATTCAGCATCATAGTGGTCCCATTGTTCGCGGTTTTTTTCACGTGTTTTGTTTATCGCTGGCAGATGAATTAGGAGTTATTTTTGGCTTGCTATAAGTTTTGTTTTTGGATTTAATTTTAATCTATTTTCATTAAAAAAACACCGTAGTAAAGTTCGTTAGCCGCTGAGACCGGTAAAAATGAAGATATGAGGGAGGCATACACTGCGAACGATTCACCAAGTAGCTTGGCCAGTAAATCGAATGAAATTGCAGTATTTTTTTAATATTTAGCAAAAAGAGTAAAGTAGTTTTTTTTTTTTCAGTATATTCAAAATAAATCCAAAAATGGGATGAAATTGTAGTATTTTTAATTTTAGTATATTCTCCAATAAGGAAGCGTTTATAGAGCTCCAATCAAGCATTTGGACCACGGATGCTCATGCTTTTTCAGCAGCCTATGTAATTTTTTTCGTTCTTAAACTTTGAATAGTACTTAGATTTCTTTTTTTGCTTCGTTTCGTTTTGTTTTTATTTTATATATATTTTTGCCTATAAGTCCTTTTCCTTATCTGTTTGTCTAACTTTTTCATTGATTTTTTTTCCCTATTATCTTTTGCCTAACGCTTACGAGGCTTTCTTTTTTTCACAATATTTTTCTTGTTTAAAAAAATTAATTTTAATACACTGTTAATATAAAATAATTATACAGATATCTAATCATATATTATCATATCAGTAAAATTTTTTTAACTCAACCACATAATATCTTAAAAAGTCCTACAAATGTATATGATTGGAAGATAGAATAAAAACTCCTTTACACTAACAATGCATCAAAATTGATCTCAAATATTTGTTTTCTTGAAAAAAATAAAATTAAAAAATATTTCATTAAAATTTAATAAACTATTTTTCATAAAAAAAATATAAAACACCATCTTTTTTAAAATAACAAATAAATGATATGGCAAACCACAATTCATATCTCATTTAGAAGAGATTCCACGTTTAGTATTCGATCGTGCTTGAATAAGAGAAATATTAAATTTTAAAAATAATACTTTAATTTTGGGCTTATTTTTTTGAACATAGAATTTATATGTAAGATTTATTGAAATATAATATTTTAAATTAATTTACAAGAATATGGAATTTTAAAGGAATTTGTTAATAATGTAAACGAACTTCACAAAATGTATAAAGTGAATCAACCACTGATATAAATAGATTGCACAAAAAAAAATTAAAAAATAATAATAAAAAAACCCTCCATTGGGTCAAGCTGATTTTGCTTTTTATTTTTTGTATATGTGTTTGTGTTGCGTGTGGTCCTTTGTGTGTTTTTTTTTTTTTTTTGGTGGAGCCATGCTAAACACGAAAATATTTGATACTAAAAGTAACGAAAACACATCACCAGTCACATTTGGGGAAAAAAAAAAAAAATTCATGGATGAGGTAGATGTTAGATCCAACAGTAGGTAATGTTCGTACAACTTTGTGTATATCATTTCTCTTTTCTGTGCTGTGTGTGTCTGAGAGAGAGAGAGAGAGAGAGAGAGAGAGAGAGAGAGAGAGAGAGAGAGAGAGAGGAAAAAGAAGTGAAAGAAAAATGTGAAACAAAGAAAGGGAGAAGAGAGATGGGAGAGAACAAAAAATTATATTATAATAAATGTTCCAAAAATCCCATATTTTGGTAAATATATCAATCGAATACCATAAGAAAATTATTCTATTTATGATGAACTAGAAAATATCTATTTTTTTCTTTTTTACAATATACAACTCGTGTAAGTAAAATAATTTAATATAATACTACAAATAAAATTTGTACAGCTCAATTAAATTCATTTTCATATAATATTTTTAAAACTTAATTTTTTTTCGTTGTTTTTAATGTTAAAGTTAACTTCTATTCCTACTAATTAATTTTATAAAAATGTATCGCATATATTTAATGGTACTTCCACATGAAAAATTATAGTTAATTATTTGAATTAATAGGTAAAATAAATACATATAATTTGAAAAGATAAAATTTGTTACGATCTATCTCGAAGCCGTGACTAGTGCTAAGAGGTAACGGACCTCTCGCAAGCCTATATTAATTAGCTTTACAAAAAATTGACAAAGTTCCCCTATTATCCTAGCTTCCTTGTAATATCCTGTTTTTTTTTAACATAGCATAATAGAAATTGAGTTATTTTCCTTAGGCATTGTGAGAATTTTTCAGGCAGCGCTATGCCATGATGATCCTCACATTTAGAACTATAGAGTAGTCTAATACTGCCTTTGAAAATATGATACTGTCGTATGCTGAAAATTAGGAAATAACGAATATGCCCTTATAAACTTTTGTTATTTGCAGAGTTGCCTAAAACTTTTAGAAATTACATGTCGATCCCAAATGGTTATTTACACAATGCCCCTAGAAATTTTCAAAAAATAACATTTAGGTCCCCATATCCGTAGGATTAGCATAATGGGGTTTTAAACAGAGCATAATTTCGTGGCAAAACTGCAAAAGCCTAAAGCACAGCCGATTAAGCCATGAAGGATTCCAAGTGTGAAATGATATGGGATGCCCTTAGACTTGCTCAAAATTACGGAAATACCATTAGTTACAGAAAATAGAAAACAAGGAGGCCGAAAGGGTAACATCTCGAAGGAACAATGCATCTAATTTGCACTATTAACCAATTTATTCGATTTCATTAAGATATATGAGAATAATTAGAGGTGGATTAGAGGGGGATTAAGGTTAGAAGGATTTGAAATGGTTATGTAGAAAATTTAAGTAGACTATTAGAAATGTTTCACAAGTTTGTACGAAATTGGTTAAATTTCGGTATTGTATACCGCAAGAACCGAGTCAGTAGAAGTTTGCACTGAAAAAGCCTTAGATTAAATGAGAACGATGTAGCCACCTATCCTTATATGTGGCACTATAATACCCTATAAAAAAAATAAAAAAATAGAATGCTTGTTAAAAATAAAATATTGGTAATCGAGAACTTTTAAAAAATTTTATGTCTAATGTTTTGGGTATTTTTTTTTTAACTTTTATGAATATGATAATATAGGAATTAAAATTGCCAGGATAGAATTTTTAAAAGTGTTTCCAAGTGTTTTAAAAAAAAAAGAATAAGGACTATGGTGCACTATAAGTGATATGGTATACCATAGACCCCTCTTTTTCTTCATTTCACGTTTGGAGCTCCCCCCCTGATGTAGGATTCATTGTTTCTTTTTCTTCCATTTTTTCGTTCTCTTCTCCTCTATATTGTCTCCCTCGCTCTCTCTCTGCTCATGATCCTCTCTCTGTGTCTTGCCATTTTGCCCGCCAGTAGTCGATCCTCACTTGACTTGGTGGCACAATACATTGCGGCTCCAGTCGTCAGTCTGTCTCTTTTCTTTCGTGAAGTCTCTCTCTCTACCATTCTTTTTAGGTCCATATATCTCTCTCACTCTGTGATTCGTTCCCCTCTACTTTCTATCTCCTTTTGAAATGTCCTAGTGGCTGGGGGCTGGTTCTAATATTCAAAAGTAAACCATAGTCTCAGGTGAGCTCCTATTCTTATAGGTTGTTGCCCTCTCACATGAAAATTTGATTGTCTTGCATTGTTTTTTTATTGCTGGGAAGAATCTAAATAATCCTAAGTGGAATTGGGCTTTGATGTTTTGGATTTTGGACTGGGAGGATTAAAAGAAATTGAGAGTTCGTCTAGCTAAATTTTATTTTTAGATTGACAAATAAATGATTTAATTGGTTAGTGTTGTTATTAGTTTAATTAATGATTGTAATTATGTTGTTATGATGATGATGGAGGTTACTAGTGTCAGGTTGTCAAAGGTTTTGTTCTTGACATAAATTGATCCATAATTGTTATTATAGATTTTTAAATGGCAGGACAAGTTCTTTGAACAAATGGTTGGATTCTCAAACCATGGTGAGTAATGATATACCCACAGCATGTTTTAATGTGTTAATTTTGTAGATATATGTGAAGTAATATTTTGTATATGTTGACTGTTGAAATGTGACTTGATTAATATGGAACTCCAATTGAATTTCTGAGAGATATTTTATTAGTTGTGCTGTTATTTTTTTAATAGTGTGATAAACTTTAGAATTGTCATTTGAATTTTGATTTGTATGATAGTTGAGCTATGATTTATATGTGATACCTGAATTGGCATCAAAATTGGCTAATCAGATTACCTTCTAGGAGCAAAGTGCCATGGATTATAAATTATCTGGAGACCACCTCTTGAGTCCTAGGAAGGCCAGAAGCAAAGTGCCACGGGTGATAAAGTACCCGGGGGCCACCACTTGAGTCCTGGTTGTAACATCCGCATCGAGTTCCGAGTTCCGACTTCACCCTCAAGTTCCCATGATTTCTGACTTTGTCTTCGAGTTTCATATAAAATGGGATAATTTCTGACTTCCGAGTTGGTCTTCAAATTTCAGCATAATTTTCATGACTTCTGACCTTAACCATACCAGTATTCCTTATTTCTCGACTTCTGACTTAACCTTCAAGTCCAAAACAACATGGACGTGATTCCCGATATCCGACTTCATGTCTCAAAGAAAACGGACACTATTTCCGATCTCATAATTTATCTCTAAGTTTCAAGCAAGATGCACGCGAGTTCCGACCTTATACTTCATGTTTCAAAATAGTATACATGATTTTCGATCTCCGAATTGATAGTTTAACATAATGGTACAATTACCGACCTCCGAGTTTAATATAACGAGTTCTGGCCTTAGATTTGAACTCAACTAGAATGGACACGAGTTTGGATCTTTGAGTTGATTTCCACGTCATACACCAGTTCCGATCTCCAAGTTTATTCGTAGGAGTTTTCCATTTTTGTTGGTGTTCCCGAATTTGAATAGCGAGTTCCGAGATATTGTCATTGTAAGCTGTATGGCTTCCGACATCCGAATTTACTTCCAAGTCTCAAATAAGATGGGAGGAGTTCCGACATCCGGCTTCAGCTTCAAGCTTAAGTAAAATGGCACAATTTCCGACTTTAAGTAGAATTAGGACAAGTTTCGATTTTAGATAGAATGGAAGCGAGTTCCACTTTTGGGACGACGTGGAGAGCAATCTGGCCACAAAAGTGGGAGACATGGCCGAACTTCAATCACAAAATTTCAACCAATCAACACTTATAATTCCAACTACCCTCATGTATTTAAGTCAGACTCTCCTTCTCATTTGAGGCTGATTTACGCCTCCCTCTCTCCCTCTTGTTCCAGCCTTCTCTTCTCTTCTCTCAACCAACTCTATCACTCCTTTAACCTTAACAAAGTTCTAACAATTCAAGCTTCAACACCTAGCAAAATCACACTCCAAAGAGGTAGGATTCCATTTCTGTTCTTGAATTCTTTGCACTATGGCTGCATGAAATTTTACTCTTCTTCATGCATTTGATGATATATTAGATGTATATCATGGATTATGATTGGATTAATATAAAATATTGAGTTGGAATTAAAGTTAGAAGGAGAAAAACTAGAAGGAATGGAGGATTAGGATGCTGTCTTGGTGAAGAGTCAATGACAGTCTGGATGGCAGAGTGTATGGCTCTGCCTATAGCTGGTTCAATCCGATGAAACTATTTTTAGATGAAAGTAGACATTCAGGGCTTTCCATGTATATATAATATGAGGTTATTGGATTAGTAATGAGAGAGATATGAATTTTTGAAGTTTGACCCAGGAATCAGGACTTTCATCCGGGTAGTGTGATTTGAGGAGAATGTAACTCACCCTACACAACTCCAATTTGAGTGAAACTAACTTTATTAGAAATCTTACACATAGGGGAACATCCCACAATGAAATTTCGAGTTTGTTATGATCCCAATTGTTCCCAGTGGTTCGAGGAAGTTACCCTATGTCCAAACTAGGCTAAAATAGGGCAGTTCAGGAAGGTCGAATTTCAAGACTTATAACTCGAGCTATACTGAACCAAATGGAATGAAACTTATTGCAAATGAAAGGTTGTCCTATTAGCCTTAATATGAGACTAATTCCGTATGATTTGAGTTTAGTTTCGATTTTTAGTGAATTTTTACTTCCAAGAGTGTAATTCGGACTAGTGATCGAACAAGTTGAGGCAGAATTTAAATGTCTTGACTTATACAGATCAAAATGAGATGGGACCAATGAGTTTAGAAAATAGACACCTAGAGCTATGACATATCCAAAATTCAGGTTTAGATGAGTTGAATAGGAGATAAGGTGGATTATACAACATTCGGGCAGAACTGAGTAGAATTAGCAGAAATGACTAAATTTATGGTTTCACAAGTGTTAGTGAACATATAAGGTTTGAGTTGATGGTTGTAAGTTTTACATTGATAGATATGTTAGATTGATTATACTGCTATGATTGATTTGTCTGTGAGAACTGGCACTATTCATAGGGAAACAGATTTGATCCGTTATGCTGCAGAATTTACGGCAGAAGTGTAAGAAACTATGAATGTTTATATGCAAGGATGAATTTAAGTATGATATGAGTTATGACGTATATAAAGATAAATGATGAAGCATATGTATGATTACATTTAGCATGTCTATGCGTGACCATGTATGAGAATGAAATGGCATGAATATATTAAATGTGAATCCTTTCACTTGGAGGCAGTTGCACATTGAATCCCTCTCTGTGAAGGCAGTTAAATAAGACAAAATGTGAATCCCTTCACCTAGAGGCAGTTGCACATTGAATCCCTCCTGGTGAAGGCAGTTAAAAGATAAAGATGTGGGTCCCTTCACTTGGAGGCAGTTGCACATTGAATCCCTCCCTGTGAAAGTAGCTAAAACTACGAGATCCCTCTACCTTGGAGGCACGTGGTTAGATGAGATCCCTCTATACTGACGGCACATGGTCAGACGAGATCCCTCAATTTTGAGGCACGTGACCAGAAGAGATCCCTTCAATTAGAGGCACGTGGCCAGAATGAGATCCCTCAAAGACTAGAGGCACGTGGGTCCCCTTGTGGGTGAGTTGGTGTGACGACGGTCACTAGTTGAGCTGACGAGCTTGCTCCAGGATCAGGCTACCCAAGGGCACTAAAGGCTAAAGACTAAAGACTAAAGATTAAAACATATGCAAGCACCCCACTCACATGAGGCATGGCATCGACCCAACTAGTGTGAGTATAGGGGATAGAACTTACATAAGGCATGGCATGACCCAGCTAGTATAAGTATCAAATGAAGATCCCATATTCATAAGGAACGTGACATGGTGATCATGCTCTGATGGGGTATGACATGGCGATCATACTCTGGAATGTGGCATGTATAAATTTTTTGATGAAAGGGAAGATAAAGAAAGAAAAGTAAATTTTATGTATCTGCATAAATTCAAGTACAAGTAAAGTTATGTATAGATGTTATGTCTCCAAGGATTTGATGCTATTGTATTTTATTTATGTTTCAGTTATTATTCATAATATAATTCATGAATTGACTTTGTATTGGCTCACCAACTGACAAGTGTATGAATAAAATGTACTTTGCTTCGGATAAAATATTTTTCGAACTGTAAAATCAAACAGTTTACATAACATGTTCACCTTTTTCAAAATAAACCGAAGCAAACTGGAGATGACAATGATGACATTATGTATGATAATTAGAGAATCCTATTGAGAATTTATAATTCTCACTCCTATTTCCGTGTTATCTCTAGATAGTTCAAGAAGTTCCAAAGATGGCTAAGGTTACTATTAGATAAGGTCCGCTCAGGTAACAATAACAACTCCAGGGTGTGGTACTATGACTTAAGCATAGTACCGTACTTGGGAGGGTGTTACATGATGGTATCAGAGCAGTTCGATCCTTCCCAGACCTGAGGATTTGGACTGACTACATTTCTAGTACACTTTGGAATCCTTAGAAAATGTCATATGACAAATCTTATCTGTCCAGATAAGATATAGGAAATTAGATATGCATGACCGCCTAACTGTGAATGTTATTAGTTGCTATCATACTTAACTTATTGTTGAGCTTGATCAACTCAATATTTTGTTACGTGTGGTTAGGAACTAATGGCTACTAGTGGGCATGATAGGCCACGAACTATACCCACTATAGAAGATCCTGCTAATTTTATGAACACGATGCATGAATTGGCTCATGCAATGAGGGAGCAGGCCGCTGCAACTCATCAAATGATGGACCAGTTGGGTAGGCGGCCCAAGACTAGCCATGGGGGAAATCCACATGGCCTAGGAGCAAACCTGGACTATCTTAAATTTGTCGAGTTCAGGAAAGCGAATCCGCCTAGCTTCTGAGGAGCTTTGGACCCAGATAAAGCCGAGGAGTGGGTCAAGGCAATGGAGAAGGTCTTTTATGTTCTGGCTTGCACTGGTTAACAGGAAGTGGCCTTTGCCACTTATATGTTGTAAGCAGACATCGAGTTTTGGTGGAACGACGCGAAAAGACTGTTGGGGGAACCCCAAGTTGATATCACTCGGGACATATTCAAGGAGGCATTTTATCAGAAATATTTCCCTGCATTGGTACGAAACGCTAAGGAATTGGAATTCATGAAGCTTCAACAAGGAAATATGAGTGTTTCAAGGTATATTGCTAAGTTCGAAGAACTCTGTAAATTTTCCACCATCTATCAGCACAACCCTGACGAAAACTGGAAATGCATCAAATTTGAAGGAGGACTAAATGCGGACATTTTAGCCACGGTGGGGCCAATGGAGATAAAAGATTTCGCTGCATTAGTAAACAAAAGTCGATTAGTTGAAGAATATAACAAGAAGCTCACTAATGCTAGGATGGATGTTTGTGGAAAGAGGCTGGCACCTGAAGACCAGGAGTTTCAGTATATTCCCCCACCAAAGAAGCCATTTCAACCTAAAGAAGGTAAGCGGCCGCAAGGGCTAACCACTAAGCAAGAATGTTCAAAGTATGGAAGGTATCGTGGAGGAAGGCCTTGTTTGGCTGGGCAGAAGATCTGCTTTAAGTATGGAAAGTCAGGACATATGATTAGAGAATGCCCCAGCCTTCAGCTACCTATTTCTAAGCCATAACATCCAAGGCTAAAAACTGAAAAGAGTACTTCCCCAGAGGAGCTGAAACAAAATTAGGGATAACCAAGGACAAAGATTCACTTTTCACTAACTGTGTTATGTTGAGTTATATATCTGGGTTTGCTGTACTTTCTTCGATTATGCTTGTTGACTTTTTATGTGCTTATATATGAACTCTTTTACTAAACACTTACGGTAATAAATAGTTAGTTTTGTGATTAAATTTTGAGGACAAATTTTTTTTTAAGGAGGGTGGTAATGTAACATCTGCATCGAGTTTCGAGTTCCGACTTCACCTTCAAGTTCCCATGATTTCCGACTTCGTCTTCGAATTTCACATAAAATGGGATAATTTCTGACTTCCGAGTTGGTCTTCGAATTTCAGCATAATTTTCATGACTTCTAACCTTAACCATACCGGTATTCCTCATTTCCCAACTTCCAACTTAACCTTCAAGTCCAAAACAACATGGACGTGATTCCCAATATTCGACTTCATGTCTCAAAGAAAACGGACACTATTTTCGATCTCATAATTTATCTCCAAGTTTCAAGCAAGATGCACACAAGTTCCAACCTTATACTTCATGTTTCAAAATAGTATACAAGATTTTCGATCTCCAAATTGATAGTTTAACACAATGGTACAACTACCGACCTCTGAGTTTAATGTAACGAGTTCCGGCCTTAGAGTTGAACTCAACTAGAATGGACACAAGTTTGGATCTTTGAGTTGATTTCCACGTTATACACCAGTTCCAATCTCGGAGTTTATTCTTAGGAGCTTTCCATTTCTGTTGGTGTTCCCGAATTTGAATGGGGAGTTCCGAGATATTGTCATTGTAAGCTGTATGGCTTCCGACATCCGAATTTACTTCCAAGTCTTAAATAAGATGGGAAGAGTTCCGACATCCGGCTTCAACTCCAAGCTCAAGTAAAATGGCACGATTTTCGACTTTAAGTAGAATTGGGACGAGTTCCGATTTTAGATAGAATGGAAGCGAGTTCCACTTTTGGGACGACGTGGAGAGCAATCTGGCCACAAAAGTGGGAGACATGGCCGAACTTCAATCACAAAATTTCAACCAATCAGCACTCATAATTCCAACTACCCTCATGTCTGTAAGTCAGACTCTCCTTCTCATTTGAGGCTGATTTACGCCTTCCTTTCTCCCTCTTGTTCCAGCCTTCTCTTCTCTTCTCTCAACCAACTCCATCACTCCTTCAAGCTTAACAAGGTTCTAACAATTTAAGCTTCAACACCTAGCAAAATCACACTCCAAAGAGATAAGATTCTATTTCTATTCTTGAATTCTTTGCACTATGGCTGCATGAAATTTTACTCTTCTTCATGTATTTGATGATCTATTGGATGTATATGATGGATTATGATTGGATTAATATGAAATCTTGAGTTGGAATTAAAGTTAGAAGGAGAAAAACTAGAAGGAATGAAGGATTAGGATGTTGTCTTGGTGAAGAGTCAACGGTAGTCTAGATGGCGGAGTGTACGGCTCTGCCTACAGCCGGTTAAATCCGATGAAACTATTTTTTGATGAAATTAGACATTCAAGGCTTTCCATACATGTATAATATGAGGTTATTGGATTAGTAATGAGAGAGATATGAATTTTTCAAGTTTGACCCAGGAATAAGGACTTTCATCCGGGTAGTGTGACTTGAGGAGGGTGTAACTCACCCTACACAACTCCAATTTGAGTGAAACTAACTTTATTAGAAAGCTTACACATAGGGAACATCCTACAATGAAATTTTGAGTTTGTTATGATGCCAGTTGTTCCCAGTGATTCGAGGAAATTAACCTATGTCCAAACCAGGTTAAAATAGGGCAGTTTAGGAAAGTCAAATTTCAGGACTTATAACTCGAGTTATACTGAACCAAATGGAATGAAACTTATTGCAAATGAAAGGTTGTCCTGTTAGCTTTAATATGAGACCAATTTCTTATGATTTGAGCTTAGTTTCGATTTTTAGTGAATTTTTACTTCCAAGAGTGTAATTTGGACTAGTGACCAAACAGGCTAAGGTAGAATTTAAATATCTTGAATTATACAGATCAAAATGAGATGGGACCAATGAGGTTAGAAAATAGACACCTAGAGCTATGACATATCCAAAATTCAGGTTTAGATGAGTTGAATAGAAGAAAAGGTGGATTATATAACATTCGGGTAGAATTGAGTAGAATTGGCAAAAATGACCAAATTGATGGTTTCACAAGTGTTAGTGAACATATAAGGTTTGAGTTGATGGTTGCAAGTTTTACATTGATAGATATGTTAGATTGATTATACTGCTGTGATTGATTTATCCGTGAGAACTGGCACTATTCATGGGAAAATAGATCTGATCCGTTATGCTGCCGAATTTACGGCAGAAGTCTAAGAAACTATGAATGTTTATATGCAAGGATGAATTTAAGTATGATATGAGTTATGACGTATATAAAGATAAATGATGAAGCATATGTATGAGTACATTTAGCATGTGTATGCATGACCATGTATGAGAATGAAATGGCATGAATATATTAAATGTGAATCCTTTCACTTGGAGGCAGTTGCACATTGAATCCCTCTCTGTGAAGGCAGTTAAATAAGACAAAATGTGAATCCCTTCACCTAGAGGCAGTTGCACATTGAATCCCTCCTGGTGAAGGCAGTTAAAAGATAAAGATGTGGGTCCCTTCACTTGGAGCCAGTTGCACATTGAATCCTTCCCTGTGAAGGCAGCTAAAACTATGAGATCCCTCTACCTTGGAGGCACGTGGTCAGATGAGATCCCTCTATATTGACGGCACGTAGTCAGACGAGATCCCTCAATTTTGAGGCACGTGACCAGAAGAGATCCCTTCAATTAGAGGTACGTGGCCAGAATGAGATCCCTCCAAGACTAGAGGCACGTGGGTCCCCTTGTGGGTGAGTCAGTGTGATGACGGTCACTAGTTGAGCTGACGAGCTCGCTCCAAGATTAGGCTACCCATGGGCAGTAAAGGCTAAAGACTAAAGACTAAAGATTAAAACATATGCAAGCACCCCACTTACATGAGGCATGGCATCGACCCAACTAGTGTGACTATAGGGGATAGAACTTACATGAGGCATGGCATGACCCAACTAGTGTAAGTATCAAATGAAGATCCCATATTCCGAAGGAACATGACATGGCGATCATACTCTGGAATGTGGCATGTAAAGATTTTATGATGAAAGGGAAGATAAAGAAAGAAAAGCAAATTTTATGTATCTGCATAAATTCAAGTACAAGTAAAGTTATGTGTAGATGTTATGTCTCTATGGATTTGATGCTATTGTATTTTATTTATGTTTCAGTTATTATTCATAATATAATTCATGAATTGACTTTGTATTGGCTCACCAACTGACAAGTGTATGAATAAAATGTACTTTACTTTGGATAAAATATTTTTCGAACTATAAAATCAAACAGTTTATATAACATGTTCACCTTTTTCAAAATAAACCGAAACAAACTGGAGATGACAACAATGACATTATGTATGATAATTAGAGAATCCTACTGAGAATTTATAATTCTTACTCCTATTTCCGTGTTATCTGCAAATAGTTCAAGAAGTTTCGAATACAACTGAGGTTACTGTCAGATAAGGTCCGCTCAGCTAACAGTAACAACTCCAGGGTGTGGTACTATGACTTAAGCATAGTACTGTACTTGGGAGGGTGTTACACTGGTAAAGGTTAGGAGCAAAGTGCCATGGTGATAAAGTTCCTGGGGGCCACCACTTTAGTCCTGGCCAAGGCTAGGAACAAAGTGCCACGGATCAAACAAACGTTCGGGGGGCCACCTCTTGAGTCCTAGTCATGTTAGATAAGCTCTGAAATTCTGATATGTCTTACTAGAGGATTTCTTGATGTGATAATTGAATGGATTTTCTAGATTTTATACTAAAGCATTCCTTTATAAACGTGTATCGTTATGATGAATAACATGTGCCTAAGCTTGCCCATTTCTATTATAAGAATATTATCTTTCACTGAGTCTATTTGACTTGCTTTTTCTCTCCACATGTTTCAGGCATAGGTATAGGTCCTCCGGTTAGCTAAAAGCATTAAATCTCTAGTCAACCCACATTCTTATGTGTGTAGGCCTTGTATTTGTGTACATGAACTAGATTTATTTGTATTCCTTGAATATCTTGTTGTGTATAATCTATAGAAATGCTCCATTAGCTACAGGCAAGATCCTGTTTCCCATGTATTACTTCGTTAGCAATAGTATCTTAAAATCTTTATTTCTTGTGATGTATTTTGGAAATGAATGGCTGATTCTGTGTTTATATCTGTATGCTGAGATAGTTAACAAGGTTTATGTAAATGACAGGAATGTCCTAATTTTGGGAAAATTCTGTCAAATTTTCTGAAAAATTCCTGTTCTGGCTTGCTAAGGAGTTGATGTTCTCCATGCGCCAATCATGGCCTTGGTGGGTCATGACAGGCACCACCCTCACCAATGGATTTAAGAAATTCAACAGAAATTTACTCCTACAAGATCCACCAACCAAGCCACACCAACCTAAGTATTAAGTCATCATTTCTTCCCTTTTGCCCATCAAAATATCGCCTTCTTCTCTCTCATTTCTGTAGCCCATCATCTCCTTCTTCCTTTTCTTTCCTTAAACTCCATAACCAAGAGCTCCAAGCTCAAGATTTGGAGGCCTTCTTGGCCTCAAATCTATTAACTCCTTTTATGAGAATTAATCCCTATCTTCTCCTCTACAAAACTCCCCTAATAATTTCATGATTCGTCATCAAGTGGAGTTTTTGCACCTCCATGTAAGCTGCTACCATGGTGAAGGAGGGAGGCTAGGATGTTGCTTTTATCTTCCTTGCTTCCATAGTTTTAAGAATTTGGAGGTAGGCAGCTTAAATCCTTAGCTTTTATTGTTTTCTATGAGTTGTGGTGATTGAAGTGAATCCCTTGTGATAGCTTTGATTTATGCTTGTATGATGGTGTTTTGATGTTTTTCTAATAATTTGATATAAGAAAACTTAGTTTGGGTTGAGAAATTGATCAAAAACTCAAAGGAAAACTCAAATAGAGTTGGCTTGAGATAAAATCTCAGACGTGTCCGTATGTTGGAGTGTACAGCTCTGTCTGTAGCCACCAAAATTTGATGAAATTTTAAATGAAACTAGATATCCAAAGCTTTCTATGCATATAAATTATAAGGCCATTGTGTAACACCCTAATAGTTCCATTCTATGCTTAAGTCATGTTGTGGAATTACTAGTTGTTACTTTTACTCGCGGAACTAACATTACCTTTTAGAAAATACTTTTTAACGAAAATAGGGGTAATTTTTTTTTTTATATAATAATGAATAAACTATTTTGAAAACCAAGAGCCATGAGTGTATCGTGAACGTGTAAAACAAACGTCGCTATCTCATTCATACATCACATTTAACATACATAAAAACCATAAGAATAACCACAATCTTAGATAAAGATTACATCCATTCCATAGCCATCCCATAGTTAATATAGTAGTAGTAATAGCAGCAGTCATACACAATGATAACAATGGGTCCAATACCTACTGTCCCTACAAAATAACCTAACGAAATACATGATAAAAGGAAATACATAAGAAATTCCATACGCCCATACATGCCACAAGAAAAAATGATAACCCTAGCTACAACCAAAAGGGGCTATCCTCATGCTCGGCTCCGCATGTAATCAACTCCTCACTCATCTGGCGGGAGGTAGCCATTCCCGAATCCATCGAGAGGAATATCACCACATCCTCTTCCTTGAGCACGGCCACGCCCACGAGGCATGGCACGAGTACGAATGAACCTGTGACCGTGAATCGGGGGTGGTGTGTGATGAGGGGCTGCAGAAGAAGAAGATGAATCAGATGACAGACGGGTAGGAAAGCTCAGACGGGTCTATCTCCACGTGGTAGCTCGGATAAGACGGCTCCGAAGGATTGAAATCTAATGAAACTGTCGGCATTAGATGAGTATCCGAATTGGAATCTCCATTAGTGGGGTACCTCAGAGGATGGAAAGGCGGGCGAACGTCATCCATAGTGATGTCCTCGAACGGCTCATGAAAGCGAAAAAACAGACTCATCACCGGTGCACGAAAGTGGCAGCTATGCATCACCGAAAACTCAATGAAGATCACCACCGTGCCTGATGTCGGCATCCTCTGAAGACGACACAGAAACGTAGGAGTGAGAAATACTAAATTTCTCAGTAGGATTGCGATTAGACAAACACAGTGTCATCGTCATCATCCCAGCCACTTTGGGTTTAATTATAAAAGCAGTGGACAGATATAAGTTCAATTTTAATGGTTTTGAAAACTTAAACTCTGAAGCGGGTTGCTTTTAAACTTAGCATCATATCTACATCATCATAATCTAACATACATGCTGAAACACAGAATAAACATTCATAATGCAAATGGACAATATAAGTACATGCAAGGACATGCATCATCATAGACTTAACCATGGTTATACTTTTGACTTTACTTTTATTTTTAGCACGTGCTTAAATTCTTTACTTTCCTTTGAAATAGACTGCTTTTGGATATGAGCTCATTCCGTGACTGTCGTCACGCAGTACTAAACCAAATCAGACTAAGTCGATATTGGTTACCTCTAAGTTGGAGGGTCCTCCATGTCACTCTTGCCTCCCTCATAGAGGTTCCTTGAGTCTTTATGGATCGCCATCTCTCACTTCCCTTACCGAAGTGATTGAAGGGTCATGTCCCATTAATTCTTTGCTTAACATTATACTTTACATGCATGATACTTCTTTGACTAGACAAATGCAATGATATGACTAAGTCCATAATTTGATGGAAATCCGACAACATAACGGCTAGACCGGAGCTTCCCCAAAATGCCAATCATAAACTTTCAACCAACAGTTCATCATATCTATATCGTATCATCACACTCATCATTCAATCATGAGACAAAGCTCAATCAAACTCATCATTCATCATGCCGAATGGTATCACCCATTCATACCCTAAATGGGTTTATAGTTATGTTTTTCTTTGCAAAGAATATTATGAATCATCATATGATTTCTCGTGATTACCCATGAGAGAATCACATAGTTAGGATATGTGTTTGTGGTCTTTTAGTTACTTAGTCCTCGTATGAAAGTACTCTTTACTTAAGTACATGTCTTATGGAGCACTTGTTCAAATTAACTAAGTTAAGTGATTGTTTCCTTTCCTTGAGATAGTGCACTTAGTGATTCCTAGGTTCATGGTATGCTTAGAGGCCCTAATCATACTTCTGTTCCCAAAGAGTTCGAGATCCCTCTAATCCTTGGGTCATGACAACGCATAACCACATCATGAACCCAACAACACCAATGTTCACTAGTCACCAAGGGTGATTTTTAACTTATCCAACTTACGAAGTTTTAAGCTTTCATTAATAACATATCAAGGTTTTACCTTAAACATCATTAAAGTTATCATTCTTTATAATGTAGCCATAAAGTTTTATTCTTTATGAAAGTAAGTGCCTTTAATATTAAGCTTTTGTCTTAAAGATTTGATCCTTATGTAATAATGATACAAGTTACTAGCTTTTCAACTAAAAAGTCTTGTTCTTTATGAAAGTTGACTTATTTAATTATTCCAAGACCATCAAGGTCTCAACCTTATGACTTAAAGTTGTCTCTACAATAAAAAGGTTCCTACTTTATCAACTAGTGATATGAAACATTGACTTCAAGGTTAAAAAGTCTTGAGCTTCATAAAAGTTAACACCTTTTTGCATTGTTTTGATTCAAGATCTAAACTTTATGAATTAAATATTACAAAACAACACTTTTATCACTTAAAGGTTTCATTCTTGATTAAAGTTTGAAACTTTATGAAAGGTCTTTTCTTTAAGGTTTGATTTCTAAGGCATAAAGTAACAAGATATCGTTTTATAACTCAAAAGGCTTGTTATTCTAAAAAGCTTAGACTTTTTCATGTATCTTTGTTTTCAAAATGAAACAAAAGAAGACTTTATGATGGCACTAAAACTTGCACCATTTTTTGTGTATCAAGAAGCAAATTTTTTAAAGTTTAAAGGTTTTAGAATATTCATAGTCTTATCAAATTATGAAAACATAATAAGATGAAGCTTTTCTAATCATCAACTCATCATAAAAAAAGGAACAACTTTAAGCAAGATACCATCAATAACATTCAAGAACATATTTTGCCAAAAGTAGAAACTTAAGAACACTTGAAGAATATCAAGAACATATTTTTCTAAAAGAGGAAACTTAAGAACACTTGAAGAACAACAAGAACATATTTTGCCAAAAATGGAAACTTTTGCTCTTGAAGAGCATGAAGTATCTTCTCAAGTTTTCACTCAGAGATCTTGGTCATGAAAGAACCAAGCTCCAAGCTTTCTTGAGCAAACAAAATGAAAAAGATGAAGATCACTTACTTTCTTGAAGATGGCGCAAAAACAAGAGAAGAGGAAGAAGAAGATGATGTCTCCTCTTGATGATGATGGTGGCGGTTTTGCAAGAAGGAAGGAGAAGCTCTTGAGATCTTGTGAAAATAGAGGTTGTAGTATTTTGATCTTGTCTCCAAAGACCCAAAGATGAGGTCTTTGAAGGGCTAAGTGAGTGGTTTTAGGTGGTGGTGGTGGAGAAAGGAAGAAGAAGATGAAGAAGATGAAGAGAATTTTAGAGAGAAGTTGGAGGATTTGGTTTTGATGAGAGAGAATAGGATGAGTGAAAATGAAAATGTGAGTGTGTGTGTGTGCTTGAAAGTGGCGTCCAACATTAAAGGAGGAGAGTGAGATATTTTGCTTAATTTTGTGTCATCTTGTGTTAATTAGTGATTAAGGGGATAAATTGGATGATGGGCAGACAAAGCATGGTCAAACTCTTACATAAAGCACTCTTGTCTAATGCTTTATGCTTTAATGATATCACTCTCTACTTTATTGTCCAGTTGACTAAATTTGAATTTAATCATGTGATTAAGTGCTCATATAACTTAATTAAGGTGATTAAGTAAGGATTAGTGATTAACACACAAGAACATGATTAACAAAAATTAATCTTACGATTAAGCTTAATTAACCTTAATTAAACTCAATTAAGCTAATTATGAGCGATTAGTGCTTAATAAAGCTATAAAGGCTCTGACTTGCTTAATTAGAGATTATCTAATCTCGATTAAGCATTCTCTTGACTCTTCTCATCCGAGTCAACCCCTTAATTAAGCCTTAATCTCATAATTTCTCATTAAGTGTCTAATTACTCAGGGTTACTGAGGTAATTTAACACGACATAAAATTGAGGATGTTACACATTGGACTTGTAATAAGTGAGATAAGAATTTTTAAAGTTATCCATAGTAATCTGTCCCTGGTCTTAACCAGACTAGAATGTGAAGGGCGTAACTCGCCCTATATAACTCTAAATAGAGTGAAACAAATTTTATTAGAAATAGTGTAACATGCCATAAAAATCTCAAAGTTAGATTCCTTCCTTATTTATCCTATTAATTCACTAAAGTTACCCTATGTCCTAACTGTGTTGAAATAGGGCATTGCAGAATAGCCTAATTTAGGAGCCTATAACTCGGGCTCCACTTGCCTATTTAAACTAAAACTTGTGGGAAATGAAAGATGGTTCAGTGATCTTTAATTAAACATAAATTTCGGATAAAATGAGTTAGAGTTGGAATTATGGTAGATTTTTACATTTAAGAATCCAAATCTGCTCTTCATCAGGGCAGCTTGGAATAAAAGCTCAATAACTTAATGTATACACATCAAAACTTAATGGCACGAAAGAGAACTAAAAATGAACATATAATGCTATAACATAATAAAATTTCAAGCCCAAATAAGTTAAGATGAATTTATTGCATAATTTACAAAACAGAATTGAGGGATTTAGGTATAATTGCCAATTTGAGTGCTTGGGCACCCTAATATGTGAATGATCTATATTTCAAGCTTAAATGTTGTAATTCTGTATTGGTACTAAAATGTTAATATGTTATGTTGACTTTGGTGCCTTGGCAAATTGTATGATTTAAAAAGCACTACTTATGGGGAAGTGGATCGGATCTAATATGCTATGCTGCCAAATTCTCGACAAAAACTCATGAATGCTATGATCCTATCTTTTATGTTATATATATGGAGATCATAAATGCAAAAATGATTTAAATATGATATACAATATATGTATAAATGTATATAGCATATGTATGCATGATCATGTCCAAGGAAGGATGAAAGTTAGAAGAACTTGCAAAAAGAGACGTATCGAGCCTCCACCTCATAGTGGGCGAGGGTGGTACTGTCTGAGACTTGGATTAGCCCTTGACTAGATTTAAGGGGAATGGACCGGTGTGAGGGTGAAAGAAAGTAAACCCGTCACTCATATATAAGTACAAGCTCGGATCTAAAAAGTAAGCTATTACCCAAGGGTGAGAGAGGCCATTCACCTCCGAGGGACCAAGTATAGATGAGCAGGATTCAGCTGCGAGTTAAGGGAAAATATAAGGAAAGTCAAGTACACTTGCATAAAGTAAATTATGAGTATGTGCATATGCATTTCTAAGTATCTCATGATGCTAAAATGCTATTATGATCATTGATTGACATGTTATATTATTCTTGTTACATTATTTATGATGAATTGTGCTAAGTGATTTCTAAAATCAATCACACTTCGAGGAATATGTTTTCAAGCTTAAAATAGAACCATTGCCTCTGAATATCTAAACCGAAGCGGCTCGAATGTTTATGATGACACCTTATATGATTAGTGAATTGAGTTATCTACTGAGAACCTTAGGTTCTCACTACCTATTTGCATGTTTTTCCATAAATATTGCAGTACATAGGCAAAATTTCAAGTACGCAGCAGAGTCCTAGGACATTCTTCATGTAAGGCTTGGACATGAGCTCAGTCCGAAAAACTATTCTGAGTGGCTGACGATTAGTGGAAATGACGACTACGATTCTGAAACATGCTTTGTATGGGATATAAGCCACAATTTCTTTTAAATTGTACTTATTTCATTTTATATGTACCCGAGGCACCGGCATTTGTAGACTCTCATGCAGTATTAAAGTATACAGTTAAAGGGCCATATATTATATTTTCTGCATTTTAAATTTTCATAATACCGTAGCAACCTTTTAATATAGCTCCATGACTCGAGTATGAATTATATGATAGAGAGTGTTACATTTATTGGTATCAGAGCAGTTCGTCTTATATAAGCATGTGGATGGACTGACTATGCTTCTAAAGCATACTCTGAGAGTTTAGATAAACTATACTTTAGGTCCTTGTATGATGAGAACATAGATAATTGTGCATAGTAGCCTTGTTGTGAGTGTTGTGGATTATCTGTTGCACTTGACTGAATGTTGAGCTTGATCACCTCAATATATAGTTTTGTGTAGATAGAGGCCCATGGTGACCTGCCGGCCTAATAGGATCCTTCTCAACATATATTATGGGGAAAACTCTCCGGCAGGTAGAGGTTGCCAAATGGGCAGGCGGTTGGTGAGCCAAAGAGTGTAGTAAGCTGAGAATTTTCTTAAACCTATCAGTGTTTACTCAATTAAGTTATTTTCTCTAAATTTTATCTAGAAGATTCTTTTGCCTGGTCCTATCTATTTAACGGATAATTGATAGGAGTAAGGTAATTATTCACCAATGAAGTTATATCATGTGGCATGAATAGTACCTTTATTCTTCTTCGAGGTGAGATTACATTGAAAGTAATCCACCAGTAAACTTGGTTGTTGGTCTTTTATTTTGGGTTGTGATAATGCTACATTGTAACCCGATCCTTCACTTAAGAAGTTTGGGGTATGGTTAGATGAGACAGAAATTTAGGCTTTGTTTGGGAGTTGGGGGGAAAAAGCAAGGGAAGGTATCAAAGGGGAAGGAAAGGGATGGGGAGGAAGGGGTTTTGAGATTTTTCTTTCCCTTCGTTTGGGAGTGTAAGATGGATGAAGGAAGGGATAAGGACGGTTTATGTTACTTTTTTACATTTTTGCCCTTCACTAATCAGTAATGTTTAAACTACTTAATTATTTTATTTTTTTTAAAAGAATTAATTATTCCATTAGTTAAAAATACATGTTTCATATTTTAAAATTATTTTTTTCTAAAAATACTTCCCCATAAAATATTTAATTATTTTATTTTTTCAAAAAATCAATTACTTTAGTTAAAAATACATATTTCTATATTTAAAAAAAAATTTCTTTTTATAAAGATACTATTCACTTAAATTTTTTTTCTACAAACTAAATCATTTCAAAAATTTTATCTTCATTTTTTTTATCTCTCAAAATATTTTTTTCTCATCAATATTTTCCAAAAAAATAATTCTATCAAGATTTTTTAATAAAAAAATTTGAAAAAAATTTTATATTTATAAAAAATTTGTTAATGAGTAATAATACAATATATCTATTGTATTAATTTATATTTGCAAAAAAACAAAAATGTGTACTCAACAAATGAAAATGAAAGCTATAATTTAATTTTCTCATAGCAAAACACAAGAAAGCATTCTCTAATTGAAAAAGAGTCTAACACCGTCAAATGTCATTTGCAAGAGAATAAAATATATCAATCTAAAACTAATACATCAATAGACACCAAAGTTCTCTTCTCATACTACACAATGTAAATCGAAAAAAAAAAACCAAAAAGAAAAAAGGAAAACAAAGTCAACAAGAATCCCTTTCCAAGCTTCTAAATTTCCTTCTTCATCTAACAACATTGATCCCTAATCTTTAAGATCTACAAATGCCAACATGGACAAGATCTCATCATCAACCTCATGAATTTCAAACACAAAGCACACCTAAAACATAAGTCACAAAATAATTACATAAAGTCTATAAAAAGATAAGTCTACCCAAAAAAGAAAAAAAAGACTAGCTTCTTAAAGCAAAATTACATGAATTATCTTCAAGGACCACCAAGACCAAACACCATCTCAAATAGCAACCCCTTTCGCTTGTCCTGAGGACAACCGATCACTGCTCTAATACTCTCAGGATGATCAAGAAGATGCAAGTATACATGGTTGAACAAGTCACTCTCAATTTGCAAATCTTCAAGCATCTTTCAAATTTTAGCCTTAAAAATGGGTAGTTTTTGCTTAACTCTTTCATGTACAATAGTGCTCTCTCTAAGAGCTCCTGCAATATCTCGAAGTGCCATCTTTATCCCTTCATCTTCATTTTCATCCTTAGACTTTCTAGACCCTTTAGCTTTGGGCTCTTGACTACGAGACATTGGTGCTTCCGAAGATGTAACTTCATTATCATTTCCCACCTCCAAAGTGTCTTGAACAATATCCATATTGACTTCATTGGTTTCAATAGATTCTGATTCACTTGGAAGTGTCCTTTTGTTTCTAATATCCTTGGCAGTCTCAACATGCTCTCTAGTAGCTCTATCTTCTCCACACAAGATCATCAGCTTATCATAATTAGGAATGGGTTTTTTCCTCTACTCTTTAGATTCAGGCTTAGTCTGTTATATAAAAATTATTTAATTTGATAAGAATAGACATCAATAAGATAGATTCAAGAAATGTTCACCAAAATACCTCAATTAGCTTTTGCCAAACTTCAGATTCAGCACACCAACGCTTTGTAATTGGATCTCAAGCTTAATTGATGAAAAATACAATATACTATTAATGTTTAAAAGCATGCTATACTATTAACAGAATAAATGAAGGATGCAATGATGCTGCTGGACTTAACACAAGGCTCACACAAACTAATTAAATTGACAACATGAAAGATGAGAACTTAGACTTTGGATAGAGACCAGAGTGATCCAATAAGGCAACATTTATCTTGGGTCGTAGCCCAAAGTATAATGCATCCACAATCCAAGAATGAAAGTACTTGTTTTATAAGTTAGTCTTCCTTGCAACCAGTAGCTATAGGACAACAATTACAGGATAAGACATGATGATATTATCAGTTATCATCATACTTATTCATTGTTGATTATCCATTATGACTAAACAAAGGGATTAATTAAGCTCTAATATCATGATTATAACATCTGATTACAAAATCCAATTAATAACCTCAGTCGATTATAGCTAGAATTTCACATTCCAACTGTCTCAAACTAATAGTCATTACTACAAAGGCCTTTTGTTCTATTCAAGTGTATCTTTTTGATATGAAAGTGAAATGTAATTTACAAGTACAATGCATGGAATTTGAGGAGCAGTATTTATATGGTAGAGCTAGAGTGGCGCAGATAGTGATGAGGTTTCATTTTTATGATTTTATCTAAGGGAAAAATTTGTCAACCGAATCACACCCTACTAAAGATGATATGAACAAATACAAAGGGTTAAATTCCATTCAAGAGGATTAGTAAGAAAATTTAAAGATGATATAACAAGTACGAAGGGTTAAATTCCATTCAAATATTTGCATGGTTCTTGGTTTGGCCATGTGTGGCTTTTGCTTGGTTGTTAATTCAAGATCACAATTAGAGAAATTCAGAAACTGATCAACATAACGAGGGGGGCAAGAAAAAAAAAGGGGAGGCAGTGCATGTAAATTCTCAATTTGATCTCTTTTTGGAGTGGTAATCTATAATGGATGAAAGGAACCCACATAAATGCATTTATTACGACAAGAAAAATATATGGTACTAGTATAGATGATAACTTTGACAAAGAGATATCAGGAAAATATAGAAATATCACTGAAGATAAGCATGCATTTTTGTTGGCAAGCGTATTTTAGAATAGGTTACATGCTTGAAAATATTTTCAATTTAAATATCCTTTTACTTATGCCATATCTTCTTATGCGTGCAAGCATCATTTTGTGGCATTATATCTTACGAGTCCACATGCAGAAAGAACCCACCTTAACTAGGGATGTTAATTTTATCCACCCTCACGGGTACCCTCGGATAATACCTGTGATGGGGCGAGTATGTGGGGAGGATTTTCCCCCCACGGGTAATGGGGTTGGAGAATTTAGATACCCATTTGTTAAAAGGGGCAGGGGCAGGGATCATGACCCCCATACCCGTAGGTACCTGATGTAAAATTACTAAACTACCCTTATATATATATATATACAAATCCTGTTGCCTTAATTTTGTTCTATCTTCTCTTTATTTCTTTCACTTTTGAGTTGCCGCAGCTCTCCACCCCTCGGCTCTTCTTCCCCTACAAAGTAACACACACTTCTTCTCTTCAATTTCATAGCCACTACCGACCAGTGACTGGCCCTCCCTCGCTCACTTTGTCCGTCCCTCCTTCTTTGCACTTTGTCTGTCCCTAGCTCGCTACACTTCGTCTGTCCCTCCCTCTCTACACTTCGTCCATCATCCCTCGCATAGCACCATAGCCGCTTGCTGAGTGCTGTTGTCCCTCACTGAGCCACCATCCCTGGGTGAGTCCTTCTTCCTCTGCCATTGCTCTGATGCTCTGCTATTATTCTAAGTTCTGTAATTTTTTTTTTATGGGAAATAAATCTTAGAAGCTTAAGTTTTGAAACTTGTGGCTTTGCACCCTACCACCTTAATTATCACAAATCATCTATGTGCATTAGTGCATAGCAGATTTTCCAAAAGTTGATTTAAAAATAAGGAAATATATAATTTGACACACACCTTAAGAAAAATCAACCTCCATGAAAGTATATCCAATTCAAATTTGTGTTACAGGTTTATAATGCTGATTGTGTAAAGACAATTGCATTTGTCCATTATATGCTCTGTAGTTGCTTTAAAAAGATAGCCTAAAAAGTCAATGACTTGTTGCACTATTTCTTTCTTCTTTTTTATAGCATGATTCACCTTTGTTCGGAAAAGAATATGCATGATGAAAGCAAACTAGCTAAAATGAATCACTTCCTTCAATCATAATTTACTAATCTCTTTGGTTTACAATTTATGAAAGCTATTATTCTTTTGTCATTGCACTGCTATTTGTCTAAGTTTTGCTACTTAATATGCTTCTAAATGTTTTGTTTTTGAAGTCTCTCAAGTTGTGGCATATTCTTGTTAAAAGGAAAAAAAATATGACTCAAAATATGCTGGTTTGGTGTACTGTTTTGTTGCCTATTGTGACATTCCATTTACTGGTTTGGGCTAAAGAAAAAAACCAATATTCTAAATCTTGCAAAAATTTTTTTTTTTGTTCACATTGCTTCTTTTTTTTTTTGTAGTTATTCTGAATTCTATAGTTAATAAGACCTGTTGCTGGTTTGGTATTTTTTTGGTTTGTTTTGTCATGGTTTATTGTTTGTCTAATTATTTTGCATATTTGATTTGTAGAATGTCGATGGATCCAACTTTTACTCTTATCAACAATGAGGAAATCCAATCACCTATGACACTAGTAGATGAAACTACTACTCCCAATCTCACTTCCGTTGTAAGTGGATCATCTAATGTCAATTCACAAAGTAGAGAAACCGAAACTCAAAGTCCAAGCTTGGCTCCAAATGAAAGTGCACAAGTTAGAAGAAGGCAAACTTCAATTATTTGGAATCATTTCACGAGAAAGTGGATAGATGGAAAGTGGAAGGCCATTTGCAATTATTGTAAGGCAAAGCTCTGAGGTGATCCAAAGCAGGGAACATCACACTTGCATGAGCACTTCAAGACTTGCAAAGTTTGGACTACACGAGATATAACGCAAGCATTTATCAAAACTCAACAAAAAAGGGATGAACATGTAGTTGTTGGAACTTACGCATTCAATCATGAAATAGCACTGAAGGAACTTGTTAACATGATTATTCTCCATGAGTATCCAATGAAAGTGGTTGAGCATTTAGGCTTCAAGAACTTCTGCAATGCTACACAACCTTTATTTAAGGTGGTTTCTCACAACACCATAAGGAGTGATATCATGAAGCTTTATAGTGTTGAGAAAAAGAAGACAATGAAGTTATTGGCAAACAATTCAAGCCGGATTACAATCACCACAGATATGTGGACTTCTAGCAACCAAAATAGAGGGTACATGGCAATTATGACTCATTACATTGATGCTCCTTGGATCTTGCAAAGCCGAATTGTGAGGTAATAACACTAAATTTGACACTAATAATTCTTCAAATTCTTCTTTCTTTCTTTTTTTGGTTAGTGATTTAATGTGTATTATTAACATTGCTATCTATATATTAGGTTCCTTTATGTGCCTGCTCCCCATATTGCCAAAGTTCTTTTTGATACTTTGATTGAATACATGCTGGATTGGAACTTAGATAAGAAGTTGTCTATTTTGACATTTGATAACTGCACCACAAATGATGCTATGATTGAGCGCATTTTAGATAAGGCTTCACCTAGGTCATTTATTTTGGGTGGTTAGTTGTTTCATATGCGTTGCTGTGCTCATATACTAAATTTGATAGTAAAGAATGGTTTGTCCATGATTTCTGATGCGATTGAGAAGGTTAGAAATTGTGTTAATTTTTGGACAACAACCCCCAAAAGAGAGGAAAAATTTAAAGAAACATGTGATCAAGTGGGCATTCCATACATTAAAAAGCTTATTCTTGATTGCAAAACTAGGTGGAATTCTACCTTTTTGATGCTTGATGTTGCCATTGATTATAAAGATGTTTTTTATCGCTTATCACAATGTGAGCAACAGTATAAGTCTTTTCCAAGTGAAGATGAATGGGACATGGCCAAAGAAATTTCTCAAAGATTGGAGTTATTTTATAGTGTAACTTGTAACACCCTCCCAAGTATAGTACTATGCTTAAGTCATAGTACCACACCCTGGAGTTGTTACTATTACCTGAGCGGACCTTATCTGACAGCAACTTCAGCCGTCTTTGGAACTTCTTGAACTATCTGGAGATAACACGGAAATAGGAGTGAGAATTTGAATTCTCGGTAGGATTCCTTAAGTATCATACATACTGTCATCATTGTCATCTCCAGTTTGCTTCGGTTTATTATGAAAAGGGTGAATATGTTATGTAAACTATTTAATTTTTCAGTTCGAAAAATATATTATCCGAAGTAAAGTTCATTTTATTCATACACTTGTCATTTGGGAGAGTACATACAAGGTCAACTCATGAATTATATTATGAATGATAACTGAAACATAATAAAATGCAATAGAATCAATACATTCGAGACATAACATCTACACATGACTTTACTTGTAGTTGAATTTATATAGATACATAAAACTCGGCGTCCACTTCCAACATATAAGTGGGAAAGGCCACTTTCTGTTGATCAGTACAAGCCAAAATAGTAAAGACTTTCTCCATTGCTTTGACCCATTCCTCGGCTTTATCTGGGTCGAAAGCTCCTCGAAAGCTAGGCGGATTCGCTTTCCTGAACTCAGCAAATTTAAGATAGTCCAGGTCTGCTCCTAGGCCATGCGGATTTCCCCCATGGCTGGCTTCAGGTCGCCTACCCAACTGGTCTATCATCTAATGAGCTGCAGTGGCCTGCTTCCACATTGCATCAGCCATTTCACGTATCGTGTCCATAAAATTAGCAGGATTTTCTGGAGTGGGTACAACTCGTGGCCTACCACGCCCCCTGGAAGCCATTAGTTCCTAATCACACACAACAAAGCATTGAGTTGATCAAGCTCAACAATAAGTTAAGTGTGATAGCAACTAATAACATTCACAGTTAGGCAGTCATCCATATCTAATTCCCTATATCTTATTTGAACAGATAAGATTTGTCACATGACATTTTCTAAGGATTCTAGAGTGCACTGGAAATGTAGTCAGTCCAAATCCTTAGGTCCGAGGAGGATCAAATTGCTCTGATACCAAAAATGTAACACCCTCCCAAGTACAGTACTATGCTTAAGTCATAGTACCATACCCTGGAGTTGTTATTGTTATCTGAGCGGACCTTATCTGACAGCAACTTCAGCCATCTTCGGAACGTCTTGAACTATCTGGAGATAACAGGGAAATAGGAGTGAGAATTTTGAATTCTTAGTAGGATTCCTTAAGTATCATACATACTGTCATCGTTGTCATCTCCAGTTTGCTTCGATTTATTATGAAAAGGGTGAACATGTTATGTAAACTATTTAATTTTTTAGTTCGAAAAATATATTATTCGAAGCAAAGTTCAGTTTATTCATACACTTGTCATTTGGGAGCGTAACTCATGAATTATATTATGAATGATAACTGAAACATAATAAAATGCAATAGCATCAATACACTGGAGACATAACATCTACACATGACTTTACTTGTACTTGAATTTATACAGATACATAAAATTTACTTTTTTTTCTTTACCTTCCTTTTCATCATAAAATCTTTTACATGTCACATTCCAGAGTATGATCGCCATGTCATACCCCATCAAAGCGTGATCGCCATGTCACGATCCTTACGAATATGGGACCTTTATTCGGTATTTACACTAGCTAGGTCATGCCATGCCTTATGTAAGTCTTATCCCCTATACTCACACTAGCTAGGTTGAGACCATGCCTCATATGAGTAGGGTGCTTGCATATGTTTTAATCTGTAGTCTTTAGCCTTTACTGTCCTTGGGTAGCCTTATCTTGGAGTGAGCTCGTCAGCTCAACTCGTGATCGTCGTCACACCGACTCACCCACAAGAGGATTCACGTGCCTCTAGTCTTGGAGGGATCTCATTCTGGCCACATGCCTCTAATTGAAGGGATCTCTTCTGGTCACGTGCCTCAGAATTGAGGGATCTCATCTGACCATGTGCCTTCAATATAGAGGGATCTCATCTGACCACGTACCTCCAAGGTAGAGGGATCTCATAGTTTTAGCTGCCTTCACAAGGAGGGATTCAATATACAACTGCCTCTATGTGAAGGGACCCACATCTTTATCTCTTAACTGCCTTCGCCGGGAGGGATTCAATGTACAACTGCCTCCAGGTGAAGGGATTCACATTTAATATATTCATGTCTTTTCATTCTCATACATGGTCATGCATCAACATGCTGAATGCACTCATACATATGCTTCATCATTTATTTTCATATACGTCATAACTCATATCATACTTAAATTCATCCTTGCATATAAACATTCATAGTTTCATAGACTTCTGCCGTAAATTCGGCAGCATAACGGATCAGATCCGTTTCCCCATGAATAGTGCCAATTCTCATGGACAAATCAGTCATAGCAGTATAATCAATCTAACATACCTATCAATTTAAAACTTGCAACCGTCAACTCAAGCCTTATATGTTCACTAACACTTGTGAAACCATCAATTTGGTCATTTCTGCCAATTCTACTCGATTCTGCCCGAATTTTGTATAATCCACCTTTACTTCTATTCAACTCATTTAAACCTAAATTTTGGATATATCATAGCTCTATGTGTCTATTTTCTAACCTCATTGGTCCTATCTCATTTTGATCTATATAACTCAAGATATTTAAATTTTACCTCAGCCTATTCGGTCACTAGTCTCTATTACACTCTTGGAAGTAAAAATTCACTAAAAATCGAAACCAAGATCAAATCATACAAAATTGATCCCATATTGAAGATAACAGGACAAACTTTCATTTGCAAGAAGTTTCATTTCATTTGCTTTGGTATAGCTCGAGTTATACGTCCTGAAATTTGACCTTCCTGAACTACCCTGTTTTGGCTTGGTTTAGACAGAGGGTAATTTACTGGAACCATTGGGAACAATTGGGATCATAACAAACTCAGAATTTCATTGTGGGATGTTCCCCTATGTGTAAGCTTTCTAATAAAGTTGGTTTCACTCAATTTGGAGTTGTGTAAGGTGAGTTACACCCTCCTCAAGTCACACTGCCTGGATGAAAGTCCTAATTCCTAGGTCAAACTTCAAAAATTCATATCTCTCTCAATACTAATCCAATGGCCTTAAATTATATATGTATGGAAAGCTCCAAATGTCTAATTTCATATAAAAATAGTCTCATCGGGTTTAACCTGCTGTAGGTGAAGCCGTACACTCCGCCATATGGACTGCTGTGGGATTCCTCACTTAGGCAGCATCCCAATCCTCCACTTCTCCTAGTTTTCTTCTTCTAACTCTAATTCCAACTCAAGATTTCATATTAATCCAACTATAATCCATCATATACATCCAATATATCATTAAATACATGAAGAATAATAAAATTTCATATAGCCATATTGCAAAGAATTCAAGAACAGCAATGGAATCCTACCTCTTTAGAGTGTGATTTTGCTAAGTGTTGAAGCTTGAATTGTTAGAACCTTGTTAAGCTTGAAGGAGTGATGGAGTTGGTTGGGAGAAGAGAAAAAGAAGGCTGGAAAAGAGGGAGGGGGAGGCGTAAATCAGCCAAGAATGAGAAGGAGAATCTGACTTAAATACATGAGGGTAGTTAGAATTATGAGTGTTGATTGGTTGAAATTTTGTGATTGAAGTTCGGCCATGTTTTCCCTCTTTTGTGGCTAAATTATCCTCCACATCGTCTTAGAAGTAAAACTTGGTCCCATTCTATCTGAAATTGGAACTCACCCCGATCCTACTTAAAGTCAAAACTCATGCCATTTATTTGACACTCGGAGATGAAGTCGGATATTAGAAATATTGTCTGGTTTAATCGAAACTTAGAAGCAAAGTCGGATGTCAGAAATCATACAGCACACAATCACATAATCTCGGAACTCCCAATTCAAACTCGGGAACACCAATAGATGGAAAGCTCCTGGGAATAAACTCGCAGATCGGAAATCATGTACAGCTTGGAAATCAACTTAAAGATCTAAACTCGTGTCCATTCTAGTTGAGTTCAACTCTAAGGTCGGACCTCGTTACATTAAACTCGAAGGTCGATAACCATGACACTATTTTGAACATGAAGTATGAGGTCAGAACTCGCGTACATCTTACTTGAAACTTGGAAATAAATCATGAGATCAGAAATCGGGTCCGTTCTCTTTGAGACATAAAGTTGGATATCGGGAATCACATCCATGTTGTTTGGACTTGAAGGTTAAGTCGGGAAGTAGGAAATTATGCCAGATGAAGTCAGAAGTCGGAAATTATGCTGAAATTTGAAGACGAACTCGGAAGTCGGAAATTATCCCATTTTATGTGAAATTCAAAGATGAAGTCAGAAATCATGGAAACTTGAAGGAGAAGTCGGAACTCGGAACTTGTAGATGTTACATAACTAAATTATTTTCTGGCACCTTTTATCCAACTTCCAATGTTTATTTTCCAAAAATATGTGAAGTTAGATTGGCTTTGAATGAATGGCTTGAGTGCCCTAAATTCATTATTCAAGATATGGCTTCCATCATGATTACCAAATTTGAGAAGTATTGGGGTGCTATAAATGGTGTCATGGCTGTGGGTACAGTTTTAGATCCTAGGTATAAAATGCTACTGTTGGATTACTTTTCCCCCCAAATTTATGGAGATGCCTTAGCTACTGAAATAGAAAAGGTAAAAACTATTTGTCAAAATTTGGTAACTGAGTATGATGGCAAGACCAAGGGTAGGGAAAGTAGTTCTTCATCATCAAGGTCTATGATAGATATTGTTATAGGTTCTACTAGAAGGAAAGAAAATTGGAAATCAAACTTTGCAATGTATGTCAATCAACAATCTATTAGGATGAATCCTAAGTCAAAGTTGGATTTCTATTTAGAAGAGCCAGTGTTGCCTAGTTCAAATGAAGAGTTTGATATCCTAGCGTGGTGGAAGACCAATGGGTTGAAATACCTAACTCTGCAGATGATTGCTAGAGATTTTTTAGCAATTCCTATCTCTACAGTTGCTTCAGAGTCTGCATTTAGTACTGGTGGACGCTTTCTTACTCCATATCGCAGTAGACTGCACCCAAATACATTGGAGGCAATGATGTGTCTCCAAGATTGGCTATAGGCTAAAATCTCAGGTAACCTATAAATAAGCTCATTTATTTTGATTAAATAGCTATATTGATTCATATGTACACATATAATTTTATAATTACTTGATTTTTTTTGTTACTCAGGTTCTTCAAATTCAAAAGTGGATCCTGAATACATTGGAATTCTAGAAGATCTAGATATTGAATATGCTGTTAGTAAAATTTTATAGATGCTTTTATTTATACCATTCATAATAATATTATCCATTTATATTTTTATTTGTGTGTTTATTTTTGTAGGAATCAATTTGTCCAAGCTTAAGTTTCACAGGGAATTCCATGAAGTGGCCATGATGATGATGAGGGATTATGTTTTTGTATTATTGTTGTAATTTTCTTTGGTGGGACTAAAGTTTAGGCTTGGTGGCTAGTTGTAATTTTCTTTGGCGGGTCATTTATGCTTGTTATTTAGAATAAGTTGTTGTTTTCCTCTACTGTTATTGATTCTTTCCTATGGAACCAATTGTGATCTTTTAAGAGCTTAGAGTTTCTAAATGTATTTTATGATAGCTCTATCTATTAATTAAATGCACATCGACTCAAGATTCCTATATATTGATGAATTAGCAAGCTACGTGGTTTTTTCTTCTAAGCATGTGAAATTGTAAACCTTTATTACAACAAGTGATGAATATATGTTTGTAATTGACAGGAAGGAAAAAAAAAATTCTCAAGTTTCTTCAAGCATAAACTCCAAATATGGGTATCCATGGGTATTTGCGAATACCCATATATCCATGGGGGTCTCCAAACATGGGTACCCGCATGGGATAGGGGTGGGGATAGGGGTAGATACCTATCCGTGGGGCAGGGGACGGGTGTAACGTCCAAAAGAAAATTTTATCGTTAATAACCGAGTTGTTCAGTTTTTACCAAATAATTGAGTTTAATCAGAATTCAATTAAGCATTTACTTAAAGCCAATTGAGTGTGATTTAGAAGGATTAGGCTTGATGGAACTAGATTGGGAATATGGAAAACCTCATAGAAATTTTCTACTAGTTTACCAATTTAAGAGAAATCGGTAACATTTCGGTATTTTAAACTATTGGAATTGGATCAATAGAACCTATACTATGAGTGCCCTAGGATGAATGGCTAGGATTTAGCCAAAACACCCCATAGATGGCGCCACTTTCAGCCAAGAAGGCAGCCACAAAACCAAGTTGAATTGGCCAATACAAATCCACCAATCATATTCAACTTGCTTTGGAAGTTTTCTTTTTTTTCCTTTTCTGCCCTTGCATTTTCAGCCCTTATGTATGCTGACCCCTCTTCATTCTTTCCTCCCTCATCTCATCTCATCTCATCTCATCTCATCTCATTTCATCTTATCTCCCACAAACCTTCAAGTCACAACAAGATTTCTCCAACTCAAACCTAAATCTAGCAAGAAATCACACCTACAAAAGGTAGGAATCCAACTTCTCTTCTTGTTTTTCTTAATTTGGGGCTGTGTAGGGATCTTTTTCTCTTCATGATACTGATGTGATTTGGAGTGATGATGATAGATTATGTTTACATGTGCTTCTATGTTGTGATTAGGATTGGAATTAGTATGAAAGAACTTGAAAAATAGAGAGAATCCAAGAATCTGTTAGGGTTTCCCTCGGCGGTCTATACGCCAAAGTGTACGGTTCCAGCTACAGCTATTTAAATTTGATGAATCTATTTTTATATGAAACTAGACATTCAGGAATTTCCATAAATATAAATTATAGGGCCATTCGATTAGTATAGAATTAGTTATGAATTTTTGAAGTTTGACCGAGAAATCAAGATTCTTATCGAGGCAGTATGGGTTCAGAAGGGTGTAACTCATCCTAAACAACTCCAAATTGAGTGAACCCAATGTTGTTTGAAAGCTAACATATGATGGAATATCGCATAAAAATTTCAAAGTCAGATTCATTGCCAATCATTCCTAGCACATTAATGAATCCACCTTAAGCTCAAACCAGGTTGGAACAGTAGAGTCCAGTAGGGTCAAGTTGCGGGGCTTATATCTCAAAATATACTCATGCAAATGATATGAAACTTCTTTCATTTGAAATATTTTCTGTTAGATTTAATTTGATATAAATTTCATATGATTTCACCTAGATTTCTATTTTTAGTGAATTTTCACTTATAAGGGCACAATTTTGGTTAAGAACAGGGCAGTCTGAGGTAAAATACTTATAACGTGAATTATACAAATCAAAATGAGATGGGACTAAAAGGGTTGGAAACTAGACACATAAGGCTATGACATATCCAAAATTTAGATTTAAATGAGCTGAATTGAATTAAGGGTGGATTATACCAAAAACGGACAGAATAGAAAGGGGTAAACTGAAAACCCCATTGATGCTTAGTCTAAACTTGATGAATGATGCTATGACTATATATATAATTGTTGATCCCTATTGAATTGCAAGTTTGAATAATTGTGCTGGTTGTCTGCACTATTCACAAGGGAATGGACTCGATCCGTTATACTGCTGAAATTTTGGCAAGAAATTTCTATGTTGTGTAAATTACAATGTCATGAACACATGATGATTGAAAGAATAAGATTAGTTGTGCATGTAATTCATGAATATTACAAAGAATTCCATATTACTTGGGCCAGCCCTTGAATAAATTTAAGGGGAATAGATCAGTGGGAAGGTCAGGGAAAGTAAACCCGGCAATTCTGTATAGGAACGAGCTCGGTCCTAAAAAGCGGACTATTACCCAGGAGTATATGGCCAATAACTCCTAGGGGACCAAGGATGGAAAATAAGCTTTAAGAGGTGAAAGCCATCAAAGATAAGATGCATTTCAGTTGCACATTAATATATATCCTGTACGATAATCCTTAATTGGTTGTCTTAGTTACCTATTTATTTCTCTGGATATATTACTGTTTATTCATAGTTATTATCTTGGTTGCATTATTATATCTGTTAACTATGTGTTCCTTGTTCCAATCCAAAATTTTGTTTCAGTGTAGGTTTTTATTTAGTAAGAATTTGAGTTGAATATTACTATCATAACATACTATTTTAAATTACGGAAAGCCGAAATAACTGAGAATGACAGCGATGACAGATGTATAAACTTAGGATTCCTACTGAGAAATCTTTATTTCTCACCCTACTATATGTTTCCGCGTCATTCTCAGATCATGGAGAATGCGGCCATCGGCGTCTTATTCATTGAGTTTCTTGAACTCCATATCCACCTTGATCCATTCTTGGACTCTGTGTATATATCCTGTAGGTGCCAGTTTCGCCTTTATTTCTTCTTCCAGAGAGACTTTGCTGTACCACTCATGCATCTGCTATTCGATCATGCCGTCCCTTGTATGGCCATCCTTCTCCACATGGCACACCCATTCCCTCTTTCACAAGAAGCAGCAACAGCTCCTATGGCTCCGCCAGCTTCACCACCACAGCAGATCCCCTTTGCCTCTATGTCTGAGGAGGATCCATCAGAGGCAGCGGGTTCATCTTCCTCGTCCTCTGCCCCGAGCGTGGACTATATCCTGCTGATGCCGGTATGGTGAATGGATTCCTTTCCTCAGAATCCACCTAGAGTGCCTATGCAGTGCAGTTGTAGGATATGTATAGAATGGCCCTTTTTTTGGCATTTTTGGCCTATAGGTGGTACTTTAGTGGATGTTATATGTAGATGGTTCATACATGAAATGTCCCGTGGGGACCAGATAGGGTTCTGATTGTAGTGACAGGTCAATTTATTTTGTCTAAGCAGCCTCATTTTATTACCCTATATTGTTTATGTCTCATTTGTGAAACTTTGAAAACAAACATCTTTGTATATATATATATATATATATATATATATATATATATATATATATATATATATATATATATATATATATATATAATCAGATATTTCGTGATATTTATTTATTTTATTTTACTTCCGGTATAATGATTATCTAGTATTTATTCCGCCATCAAACATAAATTTATTAAGTGAATAATTAACTCTATATTGCAATTAATAATGAAACGAAACATGGAATTTTAATCAGCTTGCCACATGTAATAACTTATCAGGTAATAGATTATGACTTAAGCATAGTATTTTGTTTGGTAAGGTGTTACATTTTTGGTATCAGAGCAGTTCGTCCTAATATAGGCCTAAGGATTGGACTGACTATGCTTCGCATATGCTCTATGTTCCTTAGACAATATCATGCACTGAGTCTTGTCCATATGGATAGGATGCATGTGAGGGGATTGCCTAACCGTATGCTGTTATTTACTAGC
The DNA here is from genome assembly GCA_031439585.1 of Pterocarpus macrocarpus. NCBI lineage: Eukaryota > Viridiplantae > Streptophyta > Magnoliopsida > Fabales > Fabaceae > Pterocarpus > Pterocarpus macrocarpus. Next base: position 55,248,069 of record CM062514.1, read on the forward strand.
ACACTGGACTTAGTATTGAGCCTGATCAACTTAATTACTATTGTTTTGTGTGTTCAGAACTTGATGGCTTCCAGAAGGCGAGGTAGGCCATGAATGAATCCAGCTCAGGAGGAGTCTGCTGAGTTTATGGATATGATGCGGCAGATGGCTTACGCCATGAGAGAACAAGCAGCTGCGGCAACCCAGATGATGGACCAACTAGGAAAACAGCCTGAGGTTGGTCGTGGAGGAAATTCTAATGGTCCAGGAGTGGACCTGGAATATCTTAAATTTGCCGAGTCCCGAAAGGCTAACCCGCCCAGCTTTAGGGGGCCTTTGACCCAGATAAAGCAGATGAGTGGGTTAAGGCCATGGAGAAAGTCTTTTCGATTTTAGACTGCACAGATCGTCAGAAGATAACCTTTGCCACCTATATGCTAGAAGCAAACGCAGAGTTCTGGTGGAATGGTGCACGATGGTTATTGGAGGGGTCCCAAACAGATATTACTTAGGATGTATTTAGAGATGCGTTCTATTAGAAGTACTTCCTTGCCTCTGTTCGCAATGCCAAGGAGCTAGAGTTTATGCACCTCTGTCAAGGGAACAGTAGCATATCGGAATACATTGCTAAATTTGAGGAGCTGTGCAAATTTTCCACCATCTATCAACGGAACCCCGATGAAGTGTGGAAATGCATAAAGTTCGAAGGCGGACTATGAGAAGACATCTTATCACCATAGGGCCAATGGAGATCAGAGATTTTCCTGCTTTGGTGAACAAGTGCTGCTTGGTGGAGGATTATAACAAGAAGTTGGTTGTTGCTAGGTCAACCGGCAGTAACTTTAAGAAGGGGTTAGCTCCGCAAAGCCCAAGGTTCAAGCCCAACTTTCAATAGTAGAAGAAGTTTTAGCCTGCGGGCAACAAAGGCAAGCAACCTCAGAGCCTTTTGGGAACCAGACTTGCAGCCAATACGGCAGGAATGATGGCAACCGCCCCTGTTTGGCAGGTAAAAATGTCTGTTTTGGATGTGGCAAGCCAGGCCACAAAATCTATGAATGTCATGTTAGAAACCCTCAGCTGCCTCCTAAGCTACAACACTAGGGAAGAGTTTTCACTATGGATGCATAGGAGGTTGACAAGTCGGAAGATTTGATTCAAGATACGTGTGAAGTGAATGGTAAGACCTTAACTATTTTATATAATTCAAGTGCATCTCACTCTTTCATTTCTCATGATTGCATGTCAACCCTGCAGTTACCTATTTCTGAATTACCCTATGACTTGCTAGTTTCTACTCCTACAAGTGAGTCTGTTAAGACCAATCATATTTGTATGAACGTCCCCTATCAGATAGGAGGTCGAACTTTTTCAGCTAATTTAATTTGTCTTCCCTTGTCCGGCCTTGACATCATTTTGGGTATGGATTGGCTCTCAGCCAACCAAGCCTTGTTAAATTGTTTTGATAAATCCATTGTGTTTTCCTCTGCTTCACCTTCTAAATCAGTAATCCCTGTAAATCTTTATTTAACCTCTTTAGCAGTGCACCATTGTGAGAATGGGGGTCAAGGGTACATTCTATTATCAACCAATGTCACGGAGGTTGAGCAGAAGCTAGATGAGATTCCGATTGTTAGGGAATATCCCGATGTGTTCCCTGAAGATATCCCTGATTTTCCTCCGGAGAAGGAAATTTAGTTTGCCATTGAATTGGTACCAGGAGCGGGACCGATATCCATAGCGCCGTACCGAATGTCACCCTTGGAGCTGACTGAACTTAAAAAGTAAATTGAAGAGCTCTTGGAAAAGAAATTTATTAGGCCAAGTGCATCGCCATGGGGAGCCTCGGTCCTCTTAGTTAAGAAGAAAGATGGAGGCATGCGACTATGTGTGGATTACAGACAGTTGAATAAAGTAACAGTCAAGAATAAGTATCCGTTACCAAGGATTGATGATCTCATGGATCAACTGCAAGGGGCTATTGTATTCTCCAAGATTGATCTATGGTCTGGATATCACCAGATTCGGGTTCGAGAAGAAGATATTCCGAAGATGGCGTTTCAGACTCATTATGGACATTATGAATATACTGTGATGTCCTTCGGGTTGACGAATGCACAAGCCATATTTGTGGATTATATGAATCGGATATTCGGACCATATCTTGACAAATTTGTGGTAGTATTCATTGACGACATACTTGTTTACTCAAAGACAGAGCAGGAGCATGCAGAACAATTGTGATTGATTCTGCAAATTCTAAGAGAGAAGAAACTTTACGCCAAGCTATTGAAATGTGAATTTTGGATGAATGAAATAAAATTTCTTGGCCAAGTGGTATCCCATAGGGGAGTTTTAGTGGATCCCAGTAAGGTGGAAGCAGTATTAAACTGGGAACGGCCAACGACAGTCACGGAAGTTAGGAGTTTCTTAGGTTTGGCAGGATACTACAAGAGATTTGTGAAGGACTTCTCTCAAATAGCCCTGCCCTTAACAAAGCTAACCAGGAAGAATGCCCCGTTCGAATGGACACCCGAGTGCGAGCGGAGTTTCCAAGAATTAAAAGAAAGTTTGACAACAGTCCCAGTACTTACTCTGCCAAATCCTCATGGACCATTCGAAATCTATTGTGATGCTTCTAAGAAAAGGTTGGGGTGCGTGTTAATGCAGAACAGGAATGTCGTCGCATATGCTTCCAGGCAATTGAAAACTCATGAAAGAAATTATCCAATGCATGACCTCGAGTTAGCGGCGATAGTGTTTGCCTTGAAGATATAGAGACACCACCTTTACGGAGTAAAGTTTGAAGTATTTTCTTATCATAAAAGCTTGAAATACCTTTTTGATCAGAAGGAATTGAACATGAGGCAGCGAAGGTGGATGGAGTTTCTTAAAGATTACGAGTTTGAGCTAAAGCACCACCTTGGCAAAGCAAATGTGGTGGCAGATGCCCTGAGTAGAAAGTCTTTAACTATGGCATGGATGATAATCAAGGAGACGGAACTCATAGAGAGTTTCCGAGACCTTAACTTAGGAACCTCTATGACCCGCAATGCCATTCAATTAAACCAACTTAAGATAACCAGTGATTTCAAAGACCAAATCCAGCAAGCACAACAAAGGAATGATGACTTCCAGCATACAATGCAACTAGTGCAATCTGGCAAGCTAACAGGATTTCCTCGGGATGTAGAAGGAATCTGGCGATATTAGGGTAGAATATGCGTATCCAAGGAGGACAACCTCAAGAAGACGATCTTGGAGGAAGCCCATAAGAGCAAGTTTACTATACATCCTGGCATTACCAAGATGCATCAAGATCTCAAGAAGATGTTTTGGTGGCCAAGCCTTAAGACAGATGTGGCAAATTTGGTGAATAAATATTTAACCTGCCAGAAGGTAAAAATAGAGCATCAGAAACCAGTAGGGAAACTACAGCCCTTGGAGATTCTGGAATGGAAATGGGAGAGCATTTCTATGGATTTCGTTATAGGCTTACCAAGGACACCCTCGGGATATGACACTATATGGGTCATAGTGGATAGACTAACTAAGTCCGTTCACTTTTTACCCATTCGAGCGAATTATCCTCTAGAGAAGTTGGCTCAATTGTACATTCAAGAAGTGGTATTGCTACATGGTATTCTTTCAACAATCATTTCGGATCTAGATCTAAGATTCACCTTGTAACATCCTTATTTTCGTGAACAGAACAAAAGTGGCCCCGTAAACTTTTGTTAATTTCAGTAATGTCCAGAATTTTTAGAAATTATATTTTGACCTCAAAAACTTATTCCCACAATAACCCTAGAACTTTTCATGAAATGACCTTCATGTTCCCACATCTGTAGAATTAGCAGAATGGGATTTTAAACAGAGCAGAATCACATGGTGAAACCGTAGAAGTTTAGATCTCTGCCGATTGGGCCATGGAGGCAGTCTGGTGTGAAATGATGTGGGGTGTCCCTGGACTTGCTCAAAATTACGAAAATGCCATTAGCTATGGAAAATAGAAAATAGAAAAGTTCCGAATTTGTAAAAACGATTATTTCGCATTAACAATTAATTTGTTCGATCTTATTGACTAAGTAAGGTTAATCAGGAGTTAATTATAGGTTAATTAGAGGGATTAGGCTTAGGAGCAATTAGAATAGAGATATAAAAATTCTCTCCGAGTCATTTAGTAAAGTTTTGCCGATTTGAAGAAAATCGGTGAAGATTTGGTATTTTAAACCACCAGAACCGAACTAATAGAAATTATACTATGAGAACCCTATGATGGAGGGCCAAGATTTAGCCAAAACATCCCTACAAGTGGCACCTCCATCAGCCATAAAAGAGGGAAGCCAAGCCAAGTTTGAATGAGGGTTGAAATCCACCAATCAAGAGCCGACTTCCTTCATAAGTTTTCATTTTTTTTCTTCTTTCTCCCTTTAAATTTTCGGCCTTCCCATAACCAGCCTCATTTCCTCACTTTCCTTCATCTTCTTTTACTTCCTCTCATCCCCAAGCTCAAGCTCCAACTATCAACTTCACTCCAAGATCAAGTTCCATCAAGATTTCACACCACCAAGGTAGGAATCCTACTTCTCTTCTTATTTTCCTTGGTTTGGAGTTATGTGTGGGTCTTATATACTTTGTGCTATTGATAATATGTGGAGTGATGATGATGTTTTAGGGCTGATTTTGCATGTGTGTTATGATTAGAATTAGAATTAGCATAAAAGAACTTGAAGGAAGGAGAAAAATCAAGAAGCCAGTAGGGTTTTTTCTCAGCAGTCCATACGGCAGAGTGTACGGCTCCACCTACAGCTGTTTAAACTCCATGAATCTATTTTTATATGAAACTAGACATTCAGGGCTTTCCATACATATAATATAAGGCCATTGGATTAGTAAAGAGGAAGTTATGAATTTTTTAAGTTTAACCTAGAAATCAAGACTTCCATCCGAACAGTATGAGTTGAGAAGGGTGTAACTCACCCTATACAACTCCAAATTGAGTGAAACCAACTTTTTTAAAAAGCATACACATAGGAGAATATCCCATAAAAATTTTCGAATTTGATAAAGTCCCATTTGTTCCCAATGAGCCGAGAAAGTTGCCCTATGTCCAATCCGGGTTAGAATAGGGTAATCTAGTAGGATCAAGTTTCAGAGCTTATATCTCAAATTATACTCATTCAAATGATATGAAACTTCCTTCATCTGAAAGCTTGTTCTGTTAGCTTTAATAGATATAAATTTCACATGATTTCACCCAGATTTCTATTTTTAGTGAATTTTCCTTCACAAAAGTGCAATTCTGGCTAGAAATAGGATAAGTCTGGGATAAAACACAAACAACTTGAGTTAATGTCAGAAGTTGAGATTTAGTAAACAGAGAGCTAGGTCGGTATACTTAAAATCGAACTCTAAACTTAGTAAATAAGGGACTAGGTCGGGAATACTTGAAGTTGAAGTCGGGAACCAAGACATGAATATTATAAGCGTAATCTCGGAAGTCAGGAATCAAGACATGGACATTATAAGCGTAATTCCGGAAGTCGAGAATCAAGACCTAGACTTATAACTCCAGAAGTTGAAGCTGATATTACATCGGAACTCGGAATTCGGTTATGAACTCGAATTCGGGAACCTTAATAGAAATTAAGAGCTTGCAAGATAGATTGATACTTAAGATTCTAAATCTTGCACCTATTGATATTGTTAGATTCTTGGTATGAATATGAAGTTTTGTATTGAGTTTGTTGTTTGATTAAAAATTCCCTGGTAGTCTGGCACTATTCATGGTGAAGCAGACTCGATCCGTTATGCTGCCAAAATTCTGGCAGAAATACGTGAATTATATGATTGATATGACTATTTATATGTCATGCTCATAAGATTCATATATGCAAGAATGATATGAAGTATATGAATGAAAGCATGTAGCATATACATGTATAATCATGTTCAAAGGAGAATAAGATTTATGAGAACTTGCAAAAAAGACGTACCAAGCTACCACATGAGGCATGGCATAGACCCAGCTAGCGTGGGCCAGAGTGGTACTGTCTAAGACTTGGGCCAGCCCTCAACCAGATTTAAGGGGAATAAACCGGTGTGAGGGTCAGGGAAAGTAAACCCATCACTCATGTATAGGGACGAGCTCGGACCTGAAAAGCAGGCTATTACCCAGGGGTGATAGAGGCCATTCACCTCCGGGGTACCAAGCACAGAAGAGTAAGATCAAGTTGTAAATTAAAGAAAGAGATAAATTAAGTCAAGTGCACTTGCATACAGTCAAGTATAAACACCTTTATGTGCATCTTCAATTATCTCATTAAGGCATAATGTTATTAAGATTCTTGTTGAAGCATATTGTAATATTCACAAATTCTATGTTTGTCATATAATATGACAAGTGATTGTTAAAATATAACCCGCTTCGAGAAAGAGGTTTTCAACTTAATATTGAACGACTGCTTACGTATATGTACTCACATTTTCATAAGAAACCGAAGCAGCTGGACTGTTTATGATGGCACTATATGAGTAATAGTTCGTGTTTACCTATTGAGAACCTTAGGTTCTCACTGCCTACTTGTATGTTTTTCTTTTCCGTAAACATTCCAGCACCCAAGTTGGAAACCAAGTGCTAGGCGGAGTACAGAGCCATTCATTAAGCAAGAATCGGGCGTAAGCCAGACCAAGAGACTATGGACACTAGCTAACGACTAGTTGGAAGTAGATGCTATGTATTATATCAATCACAATTTCTTTTAAAGTGTAATTATTTTATTTTCTATGTATCAAAGACTATTAGTCAGTAATAAAGTGAGCAGTTAAAGGGCCATGTATTATATTTTCCATGTTCTAAAGATTTCTTCGCACAGTGACAACCTCTTAATATAACTCCATGACTCGAGCATGGCTTATATAATAGAGGGTGTTACACACCTCACAGTTTTGGGGAGCACTCCAGAAGGCGTTCGGTACTAGGCTATGTCTAAGTATTGCATATCATCCGCAAATGGATGGTCAAACGGAACAAACTATTCAAACCTTGGAAGATATGTTGCCAGCGTACATTCTGGAACAGCGTGGGAGCTGGGATTGATACTTTCCATTAGCCGAGTTTGCATACAACAACAGTTACCATGCTAGCATCGACATGGCTCCATATGAGGCTTTATATGGATGGAAGTGTCAATCTCCCCTGTGTTGGTATGAATCAGGAGAACAAAGTCTGTTAGGACTAGAACTAGTCAGACAAACTATAGAGCAGGTCAAAAGAATCCATAGCAAGATACTTGCAGCTCAGAGCCGTTAGAAGAGCTACACGGATGTCAGGAGAAAGCCCTTGGAGTTTCAAGAAAGAGACCATGTGTTTCTAAAGATCACACCCACAACTGGAGTAGGTAGAGCTATTAAAGTTAAAAAGTTAAGCCCTCACTTTATAGGTCCTTTTTAAATTTTGAAGCAAATCGGGCCAGTTGCAAATTGAGTTGCCTTACCTCCGCATTTGTCAAACCTCCATGATGTTTTTCATGTTTCTCAACTCAAAAAATACCAGCTTGATCCCACTCAGTTCTTGGAACCTGAATAAATCCAGTTAAGGGATGACTTAACTTTTTATGTACCTCCAGCACGGATAGTGGATAAGAGCATCAAATACCTTCGGAACAAAGCTGTATAGTTAGTGAAGGTGGCATGGGGAAATGAAGCCTCGACTGACTGTATGTGAGAGTTAGAATTTGATATGAGGAGGGAGTATCCTGAATTATTCTCAGGTACTAAATTTTGAGGACAACATTTTTTTTTTTTAGGAGGGTAGAAATGTAACGTCCGAAAGAAAATTTTATCGTTAATAACTGAGTTGTTCAATTTTTACCGAATAATTGAGTTTAATCAGAATTCAATTAAGCATTTACTCAAAGCCAATTGAGTCTGATTTAGAAGGATTAGGCTTGATGGAACTAGATTGGGAATATGGGAAACCTCACAGAATTTTTCTAAAACCGGTTTACCGATTTAAGAGAAATCGATAAGATTTCGGTATTTTAAACTGTCGAAACTGGATTAATAGAACCTATACTATGAGTGCCCTAGGATGAATGGCTAGAATTTAGTCCAAACACCCTATAGGTGGCACCACTTTCAACCAAGAAGGCAGCCACAAAACCAAGTTGAATTGGCCAAGACAAATCCACCAATCATATTCAACTTGCTTTGGAAGTTTTCTTTTTTTTCCTTTTCTGCCCTTGCATTTTCGACCTTCATGTATGCTGACCCCTCTTCATTCTTTCCTCCCTCATCTCATCTCATTTCATCTCATCTTCCATAAACCTTCAAGTCACAACAAGATTTCTCCAACTCAAACCTAAATCTAGCAAGAAATCACACTTACAAAAGGTAGGAATCCAACTTCTCTTCTTGTTTTTCTTGACTTGGGGCTGTGTGGGGATCTCGTTCTCTTCATGATACTGATGTGATTTGGAGTGATGATGATTGATTATGTTTATTTGTGCTTGTATGTTGTGATTAGGATTGGAATTAGTATGAAAGAACTTGAAAAATAAAGAGAATCCAAGAATCTGTTAGGGTTTCCATCAGCGGTCTGTACAGCGGAGTGTACGGCTCCATCTAAAGCCGTTTAAATTTGATGAATATATTTTTCTATGAAACTAAACATTAAGGGCTTTCCATACATATAAATTATAAGGCCATTGGATTAGTATATTTTTGAAGTTTGACCTAGAAATCTAGATTCTTATCTGGGTAGTATGGGTTCAGAAGGGTGTAACTCACCCTACACAACTCCAAATTGAGTGAACCCAATATTGTTTGAAAGCTAACATATGACGGAATGTTCCATAAGAATTTTAGAGTCAGATTCATTGCCAATCATTCCCAGCACATTAATGAATCCACCTTAAGCTCAAATCGGGCTGGAATAGGGGAGTCTAGTAGGGTCAAGTTGCGAGGCTTATATCTCAAAATATACTCATGCAAATGGTATGAAACTTCTTTCATTTGAAATCTTGTTCTGTTAGATTTAATTTGATATAAATTTCATATGATTTCACGTAGATTTCTATTTTTAGTGAATTTTCACTTATAAGGGTACAATTCTGGCTAAGAATAAGGCAGTCTGAGGTAAAATACTTATAACTTGAGTTATTCAAATCAAAATGAGATGGGACAAAAGGGTTGGAAACTAGACTCATAAGGATATGACATATCCAAAATTTAGATTTAAATGAGCTGAATTGAATTAAGGGTGGATTATACCAAAATCAGGTAGAATAGAAGGGAGTAAACCGAAAACCCCATTGATGCTTGGGCTGAACTTGATGAATGATGCTATGACTATATATATAATTGCTGATCCCTATTGAATTGCAAGTTTGAATAATTGTATTGGTTGTCTGGCACTATTCATAGGGAAGCAGACTCGATTCGTTGTTGCCGAAATTTTGGTAAGAAATTTATATGTTGTGTGAATTATAATGGCATGAACATATGATGATTGAAAGAATAAGATTAGTTGTGCATGTAATTCATGAATATTACAAAGAATTCCATATTACTTGGGCCAACCACTGAATAAGTTTAAGGGGAATAGATCAGTGGGAAGGTCGGCAAAGTAAACCCGGCAATTCTGTATAGGAACGAGCTCAGTCCTAAAAAGCGGGCTATTACCCAGGAGTATATGGCCAATAACTCCCAGGGGACCAAGGATGGAAAATAAGCTTTAAGAGGCGAAAGCCTTCAAAGATAAGATGTATTTTCAGTTGCACGTTAATATATGTCATGTACGATAATCCTTAATTTGATGTCTTAGTTATCTATTTATTTCTCTGGATATATTACTGTTTATTCATAGTTGTTATCTTGGTTGCATTATTATATCTGTTAACTATGTGTTCCTTGTTCCAATCCAAAATTAAGTTTGTTTTGGTGTAGGTTTTCATATAATAAGAATTTAAGTTGAATATTATTATCATAACGTACTATCTTAAATTACGGAAAGCTAAAACAAGTGAGAATAATAGCGATGACAGATATATAAACTTAGGATTCCGACTGAGAAATCTTTATTTCTCACCCTACTATATGTTTCCGCGTCATTCTCAGATCATGGAGAACGCGCCCACCTACGTCTTATTCATTGAGTTTCCCGAACTCTATATCCACCTCGATCCAATCTTGGACTCTGTGTATATATCCGGTAGGTGCTAGTTGCGCCTTTATTTCTTCTTCCAGAGAGACTTTGCTATACCACTCATGCATTTGCTATTCGACCCTGTCGTCCCTTATATAGCCATCCCTTTCTACATGGCACACCCGTTCCCTCCTCCACCAGCAGCAGTAATACCAGCAGCGGCAGCAGCTCCCATGGCTCCGCCAGCCTCACCACTGTAGCAGATGCCCTCTGCCTCTATGTCTGAGGAGGATCCATTGGAGGCAACGGGTTCGTCTTCCTTGTCCTTTGCCCTAAGCATGGACTATACTCCTGCTGATGCCAGTATGGCAAATGGATTCCTTTCCTCAGAATCCACCTAGAGTGCCTGTGCAGTGCAGTCATAGGATATGTATAGAATGGCCCCTTTTTTTGCATTTTTGGGCCATTAGTGTAACACCTTGCTAATTTAATGTTATGCTTAAGTCATAGCATGAAATTAAGTAGATTGTGTTACCATGTTGATACTTTGATTACTAATTACTTACCAAGTCATGTCTCTCTCTTTTTTTTTTTTTAAATGGGTGAAATGGTACGCTGTATATAACGAACGTAATAAAGTTTAAATTAAAATATAACAGAAGAGATAAGAATAAGTAATACATCATCAACTGTATATATATATATATATATATATATATATATATATAGGTCAGAAGCCAACGCTTCAGTTAATGTACAAATTCAAAATAGAATACATAAGTGGGGCCGGTGTAATAAAAAAGACATAAGACCCATGTCCGTCAAAATGATTCTATGGGGTCCTCAGAGGACATTTTAGACTAACCAATATATATGTGGCTAAGTTTATGACCCAATGCTGCAGATTGCCAAAAGAGGGCCATGCTGTACAGCAGAACTCTTGGCCAGGACCTACTCGGTCAAATAGCTGTTGGCCACACCGGGCCTAGCTGGGGAGTTGTCCATACTAGGTCCCAAGGAGGAGGATGATGAGCTAGTAGCCTCAGAAGGATTGCTCTTAGAATTGAGCAGAATGTCTGAAACCATCTGCGGGGGTGACTCGGGCAGAGGACTGGCAGGTGCGGCAGGTGCTGCCGGCATTGGAGGTGCAGGAGGAGGGTGTGCCGTATGCAACGTGATCGCAAAATACGGAGCGACAGGATCAAAAGCAGGATGAAACAGAGGGACAGCAAAATTCCTATTACTAAAAAGGTAGAGACAGAAATTGCAGGAGCTGGTGATGTACAACGAATCCACTATAGGGTCATGGTGGAGCTACAGGTTGGGCATCTCAATAACTAGGGTGGCGGTCGAGTCCATCTCCAGGGTCTAAGAATGATGCGGAAATGCAAAATGAGGTGAGAATTTAAAAAAATTCTTAGTAGGGTTCACGTATGGTGTTTAACTGACATGACATTCATTCTCAGTTGCCTCGATTTTTATTTAATTATAAAAACATGGGTTCAAACTGAACTATCCATATTTAATAAGTTTAAGAAACGTCTGGTCTGAGACAAGGTTTAGTTTTACTTAAGACAACATAAGAAATATAATAAACTATTAAATAGTGATACACAGAATAATGAGCAGAATAAACAAACATATAGTTATGGGTAAATATAACAGTCAAATTGTAAATAGCATATAATAACTATTCAATGCAACCATGCAAGATCTCATTCTTGAACTTATCTTCATAAACTTTTCCATTACTTGGTCCCCTGGAAGTTCTTGGCCATTTAGACTCCTGGGTAATAGTCTGATTTTCAAGATCGAGCTCGTTCTTATATAGGAATGCTGGGTTTACTTTCCCTGACCTTCCCACCAATCTATTCCCCTTAACTTTAATCCGAGGCTGGCCCAAGTATTATGGAACTTTCATCATAATATAACCTTTAGGTTTATCATATCATCATAACATAACCTTTATGAACTTCTTGCAAATGCACATGGATTTGAATGTAGATTATAACTCATGTATAGGCTTTACTAAAATTTCAGCAGCATAACGGAACATGTCCGCTTTCCCATGAATAGTGCCAATACTCAGAGCATCAAATTTTCAAAAAATTCATAACACTTTATTCATATTTCAAACACAAATTCATGGCATAATTACTGCAATTAAAACATGGTTGCTGTCTCAACACTTGCATTCAACCTAGTTTTTGTAAATTAGGCCATAATTTCTATTTAACTCATCTAGACCTCAATTTTTTAAAGTGTTATGTGTCTATTTTCTAACCTCTTTGGTCCCATCTAATTTTGATAAATATAGCTGAAGTTATCTAAGTTTTATCCCGGCCTGCCCTGTGGTTGGCTAGAATTACACATCTAAAAGTAAAAATCCACTAAAAATCGAAAACAAGTTCAAATTATATGAAATTTCTATCATTTTAAAGATAACAGGACAAGATTTCATTTACAATAAGTTTCATTTCATTTGCTTTAGTAGAGCTCAAGTTATACGCCCTGAAATTTGACCTTCCTTAACTACCTTATTTTGGCCTAGTTTGGACATAGGGCAATTTCTTTGAACCACGGAGAGCAAATGGGACCGTATCTGACTTGGAATTTCTTTATGGGATGTTCTCCTATGTGTAAGATTTCTAAAAAAGTTAGTTTTATTCAATTCCAAGTCGTATAGGGCAAGTTTTGCCCTGAACAACCTAGTCTGCTCATAATCAACCTTAAAAACCTAGGTCAAACTTCCAAAATTCATATCTCTCGCAATACTAATCCAATGGCCTAATATTATATATGTATGGAAAGCCCTGAATGTCTAGTTTCATATAAAAATAGTTTCATTAGATTTAACTGAATATAGTTGGACCTGTACACTCTGCCGTATGGACTACCGAGGGAATTTGGTCTTCCAGCCCCTCACATCTTCCTATCCTCACCCTTTCCTACTCCTTAATCAAATTTAAACATAAAAACAACCAATAACTAGCCGAAAATCATCATATTCATTCACTAATCATATCAAGAAGTGAGAAAATAAAACCAAAATCAGCCACCCACAATCAGAATGATAAGAACAAAATTGAACCTCTACCTCTTTGTATGTGATTTTGCTAAGTTTTGGAGTTTGGATTGATGGAACTTTGTCAAGCTTGGAGGTTTAATGGAGTAGGTTAAGAGGAGAAGAGAAGAAGAAAGCTGAAATCAGAGGAGAGGGAGGCATAAGTCAGCAGGGAATAAGGGACAAAAATTTGATTTAAGCATTGAAGAGGTAGTTGGCTTTGTCAGTTTTGATTAGTTGAAATTTTGTGGGTAAAGTTCAGCCATGTCTCCCTCTTTTGTGGCTAGATTATTCTCCATTTTGCCTAAAAAGGGGAACTCGCTTCTATTCTATCTGAAATTGGAACTCGTCTCCATTCTGCTTAAAGTCAGAAATCATGTCCAGTTTATTTGAAACTTGGAGCTGAAGTCTGAGGTCGGAAATCATATACATTTTATTTGAAATAAAAGTCGGAGGTCGGAAATCATGTCCAGTTTATTTGAAACTTGGAGCTGAAGTCAAAGGTCGAAAATCATGTACATATTATTTGAAACATAAAGTTGGAGGTCGGAAATAATGTCCAGTTTATTTGAAAGTTGGAGCTGAAGTTGGAGGTTGGAAATTATGTACATTTTATTTGAAACATAAAGTCAGAGGTCAGAACTCGTGGTAGATGTTACATTACCACCCTCCTTAAAAAAAAATTTTCTCCTCAAAATTTAGTACCTAAGAATAGTTCAGGATACTCTTTCTTCAGTCTGATTCTAATTGCCAAGTGTAGTCCTCGGCATCTACTTTTCCCAATGCTACCTTTACTAACTGCACGATTTTGTCTCAAAGTTGCCTGCTGCTTCTGTCTATGATCTGTGCTGGTTGTACGTGGAAAGTCAAGTCATTTTTCAACTGTATTGACTCAGGTTCTAGAAATTGTGTAGGGTCAGGGTGATACCTTCTGAGTTGAGAAACATCGAAAATATCATGAAGATTTGACAAATGTGGAGGTAAAGTGATTGGGTATGCAACTGATCCGATTCACTTCAAGATTTGGAAGGGACCGATAAAGCGGGGACTTAACTTCTTGACCTTAATGGCTCTACCTATCCCTGTTGTAGGTGTAACCTTTAGAAATACGTGGTCTTCTTCTTAAAATTCCAGAGGTTTCCTCTTGACATCTGCATAACTCTTCTGACGGCTTTGAGCGGCAAGCATCTTACTTCGAATCTTCTTGATCTGCTCAGTGGTTTGTTCAACTAAGTCAAGCCCTAATAGAGGTTATTCTTCTATTTCATACCAATACAGTGGAGATTGGCACTTCCGTCCGTACAACACTTCGTGAGGAGCCATGCCGATGCTAGCGTGATAGCTATTGTTGTATGCAAATTTGGCTAGCAGTAAGTGTCGATCCCAATTCCCATGCTGCTCCAATATATAGGCTCGCAGCATATCTTCTAAGGTTTGAATTATCCTTTCCGTTTGACCATCCGTTTGCGGGTGATATGTAGTGCTTATGCACAACTTAGCACCGAATGCTTTTTGTAAAGCCCCCCAAAACCATGAGGTGAACCTTGGGTCTCGATCAGAGGCAATGGTTGAAGGGATCCCATGCAATCTTATAATCTCTTAAATGTATAGCTGCACCAATTTTTCCAACGGATAATTTGCTCGAACAGGTAGAAAGTGAGCATTTTTTATTAATCTATCCACGATAACCCATATGGCATCATATCCTACTGGCATTCTTGGTAATCCCATTACAAAATCATGGAGATACTCTCCCACTTCTACTCAGGGATTTCCAAAGGTTGTAGCATCCCGGAGGATTTTTGATGCTCCGCTTTCACCTTCTGACAAGTCAAGCACTTGCTCACGAAGTTCGCCACGTCTGACTTCATGCCTGGCCACCAAAACATTTTTTTTTTTGAGGTCTTGATATATTTTGGTAATGCCGGGATGTACAGTAAATTCACCTTTATGTGCTTCCTCCAAGATTTTCCTTTGGAGATCATTCCCCTCGGGCATACATACCTTGTCACAGTATCGCCATATGCCTTCTTTATTTTGAGCAAAACCTGTTAATTTTCCTGATTGCACAAAGTTGATGGTACATAGAAAACTAGCATTTTGCTGTTGTGCTTGCCGAATCTGTTCCTTAAAGTTACTGGCTATCTTAACTTGGTGTAACTGAATAGTTCTAGGAGTCATGAGGATTCCCAAATTAAGATTTCGGAAGTTCTCAATAAGCTCCATCTCTTTAATCATTATCTAGGCTATGGTTAACAATTTCCTGCTCAAAGCATCTACCACAATATTTGCCTTGCCTGGGTGGTATTTCAATTCAAATTCGTAGTCCTTAAGAAGTTCCATCCACCTCCGCTACCTCATATTTAATTCCTTCTGATCAAAAAGGTACTTTAAACTCTTATGATCAGAAAAGACCTCGAATCTTACTTCGTATAGGTGATGTCTCCATATCTTCAAGGCAAATACTATTACGGCTAATTCGAGATCGTGTGTAGGATAATTCCTTTCATGTGGTTTTAATTGTCTGGAGGCATAAGTGACCACGTTTCCAGTTTGCATCAACACACATCCTAATCCTTGTTTGGGAGCATCACAATAGACCTCAAATGGTCCATAAGAGTTTGGCAAGGCTAATACTGGTGTTGTAGTCAACCTCTTTTTTAAATCTTGAAAACTCTGTTCACACTCCGATGTCAATTCAAATGGAACATTCTTTTTGGTTAGCTTGGTCAAGGGCAAGGCTATTCAAGAGAAATCCTTAATGAATCATCTGAAATATCCTGCTAAGCCCAAAAAACTCCTGCCTTCAGTGACTGTGGTCGGCTTCTCCCAATTTAGTACTGCTTCTACTTTGCTAGGGTCTATGGAGATTCCCCCATGGGATACCATATGGCCGAGAAATTGTACTTCTTTCATCCAAAATTCACATTTTGATAACTTAGCATAGAGTTTCTTTTCCCTTAAAATTTGCAGAACCAGCCGCAAGTGTTCCGCGTGCTCCCGCTCCGTCTTTGAATAGACAAGTACGTCATCAATAAAAACCACTACAAACTTGTCCAGATATGGATGGAATATCCGATTCATATAATCCATGAATACTACTGGTGTGTTTGTCAGTCCAAATGACATCATGGTATACTCGTAGTGCCCATAACGAGTTCGAAAGGCTGTCTTAGGGATATCTTGTTCCCAAACTCGAATTTGATGATTTCCAGAATGCAAGTCAATTTTGGAAAATACCGTTGCACCCTGCAGTTAGTCCATGAGGTCATCGATTCTTGGCAGTGGATATTTATTCTTAGTCGTCACTTTATTCAGCTGTCTATAGTCCATGCATAAGTGCATGCTCCCATCTTTCTTTTTGACCAACAAGACTGGAGCTCCCCATGGCGATGCACTTGGTCGTATGAATCCTTTTTCTAAAAGTTCTTCAAGCTGTCGTTTTAGTTTTGCTAGCTCCAAAGGTGACATCTGTTACGGAGCTATAGATATTGGTCCCGCACCTAGAACTAACTCGATGGCGAACTCAATTTCTCTCTTAGGAGGGAAATCGGGAATATCTTCTGGAAAAACATTGGGATATTCCTTAACAACTGGGATCTCCTATAATTTCTGTTCAACTTCCGTCATGTTAGCTGATAGGAGAATGTATCATTGACTCTTCAACCTAGTACAGTTTACTAATAAAGAGTTCAGATAGAAGAGTGTTGAGGCTTAGGATTCAGAAGATAAGATAGAGGAGAATACTACCGTCTTATCAGAACAGTTGAGCATGACTTGATTGGCAGAAAGCCAATCCATGCCCAAAATTATGTCAAGTCTAAACAGAGGAAGACAAATCAAATTAGTTGCAAAGGTTCTACCCTCAATTCAAAGAGGAACATTGATATAAATTTAACTAGTTTTAATAGGTTCATTGGTAGGAGTAGAAACCAGTAGATCATAAGGCAATTCAGAAATTAGTAATCGCAAAACAGCTACACAGTCATGAGAAATAAATGAGTGGGAGGCACCCGAATCATAAAGTATAGTTAGAGTCTCACCGTCCACTTCATAGGTACCTTGGATTAGTCCTTCGGACTTGTCAGCTTCTTCTGCATTCATCATAAAGACCCGTCCTTGACGTTGAGGTCAAGACAACTGTGGTGGATTCCTGGTTGGACACTCATAAATTTTGTGGCCTAGTTTGCCACACCCATAGCAGACATTTTGGCCTGCCAAACATGGCCGATCACCATGATTCTTACCGTATTTCGTGCAAGTCGAAGTCGGAGAAGGCCTTTGGGGCTGCTTGCCTTTATTGCCCACCGGTTGAAATCTTCTCTGTTGTTGAAAGTTGGGCTTGAATCTGGGGTCCTGCGGTGCCAAACCCTTCTTGAAACCACCACCAGATGCCTTGGCTATAGCCAGTTTCAAGTGGCAATCTTCCACAAGTCGGCATTTATTTACCAATGTGGAAAAATCTCTAATCTCCATTGGTCCTATTGCGGTAAGAATGCCTTATCGTAACCCTCCTTTGAATTTGATACACTTCCAAACTTCATTAGGGTTCCTTTAATAAATTGTAGAAAATTTACACAGCTCTTCAAACCTGGCAATATATTCGGATATTGTCCGGTTTCCTTGACAAAGCTGCATAAATTCTAGTTCCTTGGCATTTCGAACTGAGGCAGGAAAGTACTTTTGGTAGAAAACATCTCTAAACACCGTCCAGGTGACTGTCGTCTGAGATTCTTCGAATAGTCTTCATACCCCATTCCACCAAAACTCTGCATCTGCTTCGAGCATATAGGCGGCAAAAGTCATCTTCTGATGATCCGAGCAATCCAGGACAGAGAAAATCTTCTCCATGGCCTTGATCTATTCATTGACCTTATATGGGTCGTAGGCTCCTCGAAAATTGGACGGGTTTGCCTTTCTGAACTCAGCAAATTTGAGATAGTCCAGGTCAGCTCCTGGGCTATGTGGATTTCCTCCACAATTTGCTTCCAGTCGCCTGCCTAATTGATCCATCATCTGATGCGTTGCCACGGCCTGTTCTCGCATCGCATGAGCCATTTCTCACATCATGGCCATATAGTCAGCTGGGTCCTCTTGAGCAGGTTCTGTGCGTGGTCTACCTCGCCTCCGAGAAGCCATTAAGTTCTGAGCACACAAAACAAAAGTTATTGAGTTGATTAGGCTCAATATTAAGTCTAATGTACTAGTAAATAACAGCTCACACGGTCATGCACCTCTATATCTCTTAGTGCATACTATCATCTAAAAATACAGAATATGCGCAAAGCATAATCAGTTCAATCCTCAGGCCTTAGCTAGGATGAACTACTCTGATACCAAAAATGTAACACCCTACCAATTTAATGTTATGCTTAAGTCATAGGATGAAATTAAGTAGATTGTGTTACCGTGTTGATACTCTGATTACTAATTACTTACCATGTCACGTCTCTTTTTTTTTTATTTAAAATGGGCAAAACGGTGCGCTGTATATAACGAATGTAATAAAGTTTAAATTAAAACAAAGTAGAAGAGATAAGAATAAGTAATACATCATCAACTATATATATATATATATATATATATATATATATATATATATAGGTCGAAAGCCAACACTTCAGTTTATGTACAAATTCAAAATAGGATACATAAGTGGGGCCGGTGTAATAAAAAAAGACATAAGGCCCGTGTCCGTCAAAATGATCCTATGGGGTCCTCAGAGGACATTTTAGACTAACCAATATACATGTGGCTAAGTTTATGACCCAATGCTGCACATTGCCAAAAGAGGGCCATGCTGTACAGTAGAACTCTCGGCCGGGACCTACTCGGTCAGATAGCTGTTGGCCACATCGGACCCGGCTGGGGAGTAGTCCATACTAGGTCCCGAGGAGGAGGATGATGAGCCGGTAGCCTCAGAAGGATCGCTTTCAGAGCTGAGCAGAATGTTTGGAACCATCTGCAAAGGTGACTCGGGCGGAGGACTAGTAGGTGCGGCAGGTGCTGCCGGCGTTGGAGGTGCAAGAGGAGGGTGTGCCGTGTGCAACGGGACCGCAAAATACGGAGTGGCAGGATCAAAAGTAGTATGAAACAGAGGTACAGCAAAATTCCTATTACTAAAAAGGTAGAGACGGAAATTGTAGGAGCCGGCGATGTACAGCGAATCCATTATCGGGTCATGGTGGAGCTACAGGTTAGGAATCTCAATAAATTGGGTGGCGGTTGAGTCCATCTCAAGGGTCTGAGAATGATGCAGAAATGCAAAACGAGGTGAGAATTTAAAGAAATTCTCAATAGGGTTCACGTATGGTGTTTAACTGACGTCACATTCATTTTCAGTTGCCTCGGTTTTTATTTAATTATAAAAACATGGGTTCAAACTGAACTATCCATATTTAATAAGTTTAAGAAACGTCTAGTCCGAGGCATAGTTCAGTTTTACTTAAGACAGTATTAGAAATAGAATAAACTATTAAGTAGTGATACACAGAATAATAAGCAGAATAAACAAACATACAGTAATGGGTAAATATAACAGTCAAACTGTAAACAGCATATAATGACTATTCAATGCAACCATGCAAGATCTCATTCTTGAACTTATCTTCATAAACTTTTCCATTACTTGGTCCCCTGAAAGTTCTTGGCCATTTAGACTCCTGGATAATCGTCTGCTTTTAATGATCGAGCTCGTTCTTATATCGGAATGTCGGGTTTACTTTCCCCGACCTTCCCATCGATCTATTTCCCTT
The DNA here is from genome assembly GCA_031439585.1 of Pterocarpus macrocarpus. Classification (NCBI taxonomy): domain Eukaryota; kingdom Viridiplantae; phylum Streptophyta; class Magnoliopsida; order Fabales; family Fabaceae; genus Pterocarpus; species Pterocarpus macrocarpus. The sequence goes on from CM062514.1 coordinate 55,268,014, forward strand.
AACTTTAATCTGGGGTTGGCCCAAGTATTATGGAACTTTCATCATAATATAACCTTTAGGTTTATCATATCACCATAACATAACTTTTATGAACTTCTTGCAAATGCACATGGATTTGAATGTAGATTATAACTCATGCATAGGCTTTACTGAAATTTCGGTAGCATAACGGAACATGTCCACTTTTCCATGAATAGTGCCAATACTCAGAACATCAAAATTTCAGAAAAGTCATAACACTTTATTCATATTTCAAACATCAAATTCATGGCACAATTACTGCAATTAAAACATGGTTACTATCTCAACACTTGCATTCAACCCGATTTTTGTAAACCAGGCCATAATTTCTATTTAATTCATCTAGACCTCAATTTTGGATATGTTAAAGTGTTATGTGTCTATTTTCTAACCTCTTTGTCCCATCTAATTTTGATAAATATAGCTCAAGTTATCTAAGTTTTATCCCAGCCTACCCTATGACTGGTCAAAATTACACACCTAAAAGTAAAAATCCACTAAAAATCAAAAACAAGTTCAAATTATACAAAATTGGTATCATTTTAAAGCTGACAGACAATATTTTATTTTCAATAAGTTCCATTTCATTTTCTTTAGTAGAGCTTGAGTTATAAGCCCCGAAATTTGATCTTCCTAAACCGCCCTATTTTGGCCTGATTTGGACATAGGGCAACTTCTTCGAACCACTGAGAGCAAATGGGATCGTATCTAACTCAGAATTTCTTTATGGGATGTTCTCTTATGTGTAAGCTTTCTAACAAAGTTAGCTCATTCAATTCCAAGTCGTATAGGGCAAGTTTTGCCTTGAACAACCTAGTATGCTCATAATCTACCTCAAAAACCTAGGTCAAACTTCCAAAATTCATATCTCTCTCAATTCTAATCCAATGGCCTTATATTATATATGTATGAAAAGCCCTAAATGTATAGTTTCATATAAAAATAGTTTCATTAGATTTAACTAGCTATAGGTGGAGCCGTACACTCCGTCGTACGGACTGCCGAGGGAATTTGGTCTTCCAGCTCCTCACATCTTCCTATCCTCACACTTTCCTATTCCTTAATCAAATTTAAACACAAAAACAGCCAACAACCAGCCAAAGATCATCATATTCATTCACGAATCACATCAAGAAATGAGAAAATAAAACCAAAATCAGCCACCCACAATCAAAATGATAAGAACGAAATTAAACCTCTACCTCTTTGTGTGTGATTTTGCTAAGTTTTGGAGTTTGGATTAATGGAACTTTGTCAAGCTTAGAGGTTTGATGGAGTAGGTTAAGAGGAGAAGAGAAGAGAAGAAGAAGGCTAAAATCAGAGGAGAGGAAGGCATAAGTCAGCAGGGAATAAGAGAGAAAAATCTGATTTAAGCATTGAAGAGGGAGTTGGCTTTGTGAGTTTTGATTGGTTGAAATTTTGTGGGTAAAGTTCAGCCATGTCTCCCTCTTTTGTTGCTGGATTATTCTCCATTTTGCCTAAAAAGGGGAACTCGCTTCCATTCTATCTGAAATTGGAACTCGTCTCCATTCTGCTTAAAGTCGAAAATCATGTCTAGTTTATTTGAAACTTGGAACTGAAGTCTGAGGTCGGAAATCATGTACATTTTATTTGAAACATAAAGTCGGAGGTCGGAAATTATGTCCAATTTATTTGAAACTTGGAGCTGAAGTCGGAGGTAGGAAATCATGTACATTTTATTTGAAACATAAAGTTGGAGGTCGGAACTCATGGTGGATATTACAATAGGTAGTTTAGTGGATGTTATATGTAGATGGTTGATACATGAAATGTCCCGTAGGGACCAGATAGGGTTCTGATTATAGTGACAGTCAATTTATTTTGTCTTAGCGGCCTCATTTTATTATCCTGCACTATTTATGTATCGTTTGTCAAACTTTGAAAACAAACGTCTATGCATATATATATATATAATGCAGTTTCTATATATTTCGCATATTTATTTATTTTATTTTACTTCCGGTACAACGATTATCTAGTATTTATTCCGCCATCAAATAGAAATTTGTTAAGTGAACAGTTAACTCTATATTGCAATTAATAATGAAACGAAACATGGAATTTTAATCAGCTCGCCACACGTAATAACTTATTAGGTAATATATTATGACTTAAGCATAGTATTTTGTTTAGTAAGGTGTTACAACGGGGGCTTATCCCCTCCCCCACCTCGCCCCATTGACACTCCTAACCTTAACTTTTGAATAGAGATAAAATGATAAATCAGAAAGAAAGAGTTCTCTTAGTTTTGGTGATTTATTTTCATCTGCTTGACTAAATGTTTCTGACCATTAGATCCTTTGCCACATAAATTAATCACAAGCATTATCTATACAAGTAGCTTGCATCCAAAAATCAAATAAAAAACACAGTTCGCATCATCATCCCTCATGTAACTAACAGTCACATGGTAAAATGAAAATGTAACTAGAGGTAAAGAGATGTGTAAGTAGTGTATACGTACGTTTGGGGATGCAGTCTTCAAATCGAGGAACTCAACATCAATGATGAATTTCCCAGTTAATAGAACCTTAATTGCCCGGACAAAGCCCTCGTTGCTCTTGATCAATTTATCTCTTATTTTTGCATCATGGTGAAAAAAGTTAACAATCAACATGACTTGAGCAATATATTGGAAAACATGGAATTATACTGCATGACCGCAATTAAATCCAGTCTAGTAGTGGTACACACGCCACGCACAACTAAGATATTAAAACATAGCAACTATGCATATATGTAAAGAGTTGAAAGATTCGAAACAAAAGAAATTTCGAATGCTGAGAAAGCAAAATCCTGAATTCCATTAGGTATTTTAGGTATAGTAACAGTCCCAAGTCCTAACTACCCAACAACAAAACACACATGAATGCCGAGAGTAGTAGAAACTTGTAGTTGTACTCCAAAGGAAATGTCAGTAATTAAGCTCAAAATGTGATCAAGATGTCATAGTCATCCATCATTTATAATCATGAAAACCACAAAATCATAGGTGAAGGCCTCAATGCCCATCAATATATAGATCAGTATGAGAAAATTGTAGCAAATTCCCAATACTGACATAGTTAAGCACATAGCTCAATAAGCACAATCTAGACCAAAAAGAAAAAAAAAATTCCTTCTCCAACCAAACGACAACAACCAACTCTTATCCCACCATGTTTTATCAGCTTGGCTACATAATTAATCAATATCATTGTCTTATTCTAAGCCATATCAACTGTCATACCATTAAAATCAATATTTTTTGTTGGTTTTGACCATAATTTTTCTGCCTATACCTCTTTAGCTATTAGCTTACTCTATGTTGATAACGAACTTTCATGAAAACCACTAGATCCTAAATCTAATCAACCAGCACAAGAAGTAACTCAACATGAATAGTAACCAAGCAGTGAAAAAGAACGATGGAAGTGAATCTATATCAACAGTGTTGAGAGAATTGAAGCAAAGCAGAGCTAAGTCAGAATGCAGAAACAGACAACGGCATTAGAGTGTAACAAACGTGCGCATCCCTTGTGGAATCATTGCATTTATTGGAGCCATATTCATCATCATCGTACAAAATAATGAAATTATTAAAAACAAAGAAAACAAATAGGTGCAAGATATCAGAAAACAAAATGGCAAAGAGAAAAGGAGGAAGAAAATGGAAGGAACTAACCTTTCTCTTTAATCTGATTCACATTGTTCTTCACGATTTGGGAATTTTGCTTTTCTAGGGTTCTTCACATTGTTGATTCTTCACAATTCTGATTCACATGTTTAGAATGATAGATGCTTCTATGATATGGGCTTAGGTGTGGGTTGGGAATAATGAGGGGTAAAATAGTTATTTAAAATTATAATATGCTAAAACCCCCTATAATGGAGGAACTAAAAATGAGAGGTTATGGAAGGCTTTGGAGAGCTTCTAAATACCCTCAAACACTTTCCTCCAATTAACTTGCAACTCCCAAACATCTTAAAAGTGCCCAAAGCCTTCCCTTCCCTTTCCTTTCTTCCCTAAACCAAACTCCCAAACAAAGCCTTAGTGAAAGGAATTAAGAGCAAAAGCTTTAGCTATGTATAAGGAAGACCTTTCCAAGTCTCCATTCAGAGGACGAAACTAATTTTTCCCTCAAGCGTACTAGGAATTAACGCTCTAGTGACTGCAAATTGGAGGAAATATTAAGTGGAGAAATAGTTTAACAGACTTTGAAGAAATTTATCTAAACGTACATTATATCAAGCTAGAGACGCGGTTATACATGGTGCAGAAGGAAGATGGGGTCATAAAAGTAAATCTGGGAGCATCCCTTAGGAGAGAAGGCAGTATATCTCTCATTAACATGGAGTAGAGATACTTCAGACTAGGGTGACATACGAAGCAAGTATAACATTTCCTACTTGTTAAGGATAAAGGAAGTGATAGAAAATCTGGTTATGCTCAAACTCTATCAACCTTGGACATCATTGGAACCATATAATAGGATCATCCTCAACATGTTATTAGTGAAGAGGTGCAGTTATTCAGAGTAGAAAGGTGAGATCTAACAATCGCCTTCAGGCAGCATTATAAGTGCTATGAGTGGAGTATCTCAATGAAGAATATATTCAATTTCAAGTGAGAATGACAAGAACTTAGAGCGTGCAACTAATCCTGGTAAATCAAGATAGTAGTAAAATAGGACATCCTAATGGACTGAGACGAAGATAAATTTTTTGCAAGAACAATAAGACATTACAAGAAGGAAAAAGGAAAAGAAGAAGTTTTGATTTTGAATAGCCCATTAAAAAGGAAAATGCTACCCAATATGGAATTAAGGCTCAAGAAAGAGTTGGTAGAAGGAAACAAATTCGGTTGTCTTGACACCAGTGATGATTATGCGGCCTGAAGCACCCGCATGAAGGATTGGGTGATGCATCAATATAAGATCAAAAGGGTTTGGGACTACGTCCCATGCTAATCAAGGTTATGATGCGTGATTGGAGTCAGGTAGTGAAGTCTTCATACTTGAAGCTAGATTAGGCGTGATCATACCAACACTAATGCACCAGATCCTATTAGAACTCCACAATTAAGCGTGCTTGGATGAAAGTGGTACTCAAATGGGTGACCTTTTGGGTTCGTGTTGCAACCCCAACAAGGAAGCAAGACTATCACTTCCTTCTCTCACATTGAATAGGTCACATCCTGGGAATCGGATGTTTCGATGGATAGCAAGAAGGCTCAGTAGTGAGAGTAACCATTAAGACTGTCACGTATTGTATTGGAGCAAATCACCAATGAGAACAGTAACGTTGGTAGCCACAAGATTTCTTGAGTTGGTATTTAAAGTCCATAGGAAGGTAAAAGGCAACACAACAGACGAGGATCACCTTGTTAGTACTTTAAAGAGAATAGTAAAATGGCAAGATCCTTGCAGCTCAGTAGGGAGGCAAGACTGCCACTTCTTTTTTCTCACATGGAGCTAATCATATCTTCAAAAATAGAATTTGTGATAAGCATCAAAAGATTCCGTAATTGGAGTGACTTGAGATCTTCCTAATAAGCATTGTGGCATGAAGTAAAGTTTATAAGGCAGAAGGAGTTCTAAGACAGAGCTTCTAGTTGTAATTTTGAGAAAAGGCCCAAGCCTACCTTTCAAAAGGACTTTAATGGAGAAATATTTATCATTGGACTAAGTGTAGTCAAGTGAGTAAGAATCTTAGAAATAGTTGAACCAACTTCCTAGAACTTGATCCAACCACTATGACTATCACATATTTAAATTGACTACTGCTATAGATGGTAACGGTAGTGATCACAAAGTTTCTCGGAATGGTGAAGAGGGCAAGTAACTTTCTCGATGAACTTGGTAATGGATAAGAGTGTTATCAAGGCAAAGTGTACTTCGATGCCCACCTAATTCACAGGGACTCTCTATAACTCTGAAAAGAGAGTACAACTACAAATTCTCATCTTCACACTAAATTTGCTTATACCTTGCTAACCATAGATTGAAAATGAAAATTTGATGTACCTAATGATAGCATAAAAAGAAACTCTTCTAGAGATTTGGCTTCAAGGTGAGAACTTACAAATAGAATTTGGAGAAGTAGGCTAAATAGAAGACTAAGAAAAGCTACATTAAAGGTACAGTAACTTACTCTTGAGTCAACAATCGATCAAACAAGTAAAGGCCAAAAGAAAGGCAGAAATAAGTGCATTAATATGACTACTAGGCAAAGTGGTCAGAAACTCGATGCTAAGGATAATAGTGAGTCAATAACAGAAATGCTCATAAGAGATACAATATAGGATCACATGCCAAATCCCAAAGACATTAGAGTGGTATTAAGAAAAATCGAGAATTTGTTACCTTTTTACTATTGAAGTGGTGATTACGTGTAAGTTGTAAGGATACTTTTGTGGCTTGCCATGTCTTGATGCATGTTATAATAAAGTGGATCCCACAACCTAAACATAGTTTGTACTAACACCATGAACTGAACTAGCCACTTGGTTTCATCTATCTGATTGACAAATTTTTCAGATGAACATAAAGGAGAAAGCAATTGCACACACCTAAGATAAGATGAAGTTTTCAAACACTAGTAAGAATAATAAGCCCCTTGTAATTTTCTCTGACCCTCAAGATTAGTAATGAAATTTAAGGACAAGACACAAACTTGAAGAGAGCATTGTCCCTAGAGGTTTAAGAAAGAATTTTCTTAAATTATTTTTAGATGTTGAATTTTGAGGGCGAAATTCATTTTAAGGGGGGTAGTGTGTAACATCCCTGTTTTCTTTAACATAGTGTAGTAGAAACTGAGTTATTTTTCTTAAGCAGTGTGAGAATTTCTTAGGCAGCACTATGCCATGACGATCCTCACATTTAAAATTATAAGGTAGTGTAACACTGCCGTTGAAATAATGGTGTTGCCATATGCTGAAAATTAGGACATGATGAAAATGCCCCTGTAAACTTTTGTTATTTGCAGAGTTACCCAAAACTTTTACAAATTACACTTCGACCCCAAATGGTTATTTACACAATGCCCCTAGAACTTTTCAGAAAATAACATTTAAGTCCCCATATCCGTAGGATTAGCAAAATGAGATTTTAAACGAAGCAAAATCACGTGATGGAACTGTAGAAGCCTAAAGCTCAACCGATTGAGCAGCAAAGGATACCAAGTGTGAAATGATGTGGGATGCCCTTAGACTTACTCAAAATTATGAAAATGTCATTAGCTACAAAAAATAGAAAATAGGGAGGCCGAAAGGGTAACATCTTGAAGGAACGATGCGTCTAATTTGCACTATTAACTGATTTATTTGATTTCATTAAGATATATAAGAATAATTAGAGGTGGATTAGAGGGAGATTAAGGTTAGAAGGATTTGAAATGGTTATGTAGAAAATTTAAGTAGATTATTAGAAACATTTCACAAGTTTGTAGGAAATTAGTTAAACCTCGGTATTGTATACCGCAAGAACCGAGTCAATAGAAGTTTGCACTGGAAAAGCCCAAGATTGAATGAGTATGATGCAGCCACCTATCCCTATATGTGGCGCCACCTTCACCTATGGATTTAAGAAATTCAACAAAAATTTACACCCACAAGGTCCACTAACCAAGCCACACCAACCTAAGTATTAAATCATCATTTCTTCCTTTTTGTCCCTCAAAATATCACCCTCCTCTCTCTTATTTCTACAGCCCATCATCTCCTCCTTCATTTTCTTTCCTTCACCTCCATAACCAAGAGCTCCAAGCTTAATATTTGGAGGCCTTGTTGGCCTCAAATCAATTAACTCTTTTTATAAAAATTAATCCCCATCCTCTCCTCTACAAAACCCCCCTAATAATTTCATGATTTACCATCAAGTGAAGTCTCTCCATCTCCATGCAAGCTACTGTTGTGGTGAGGGAAGGAGGCTAGGATGTTGCTTTTATCTTCCTTACTTGCATGGTTTCAAGGATTTGGAGGCAAGTAGCTCAAATTATTAGCTTTTATTGTTTTGTATGAGTTATGGTGACTGAAGTGAATCCCTTGTGATAGCCTTGATTTATGCTTGTATGATGATGTTTTGATGTTTTTCTAATGATTTGAGATAAGGAAACTAATTTTGGGTTGAGAAATTGATCAAAAACTCAAAAAAAAAAAAAAAAAAAAACTCAAACAGAATTGGCTCGAGATAAAATCTCAGACGTGTTTGTACGACTTTGTCTGTAGCCACTAAAATTTGATGAAATCAATTTTAATGAAACTAGACATCCAGAGCTTTCCAAACATATAAATTGTAAGGCCATTGGACCTGTAATAAGTGATATATGAATTTTTGAAGTTAGCCATAGGGATCTATCCTTAGTCTTGACCAGACTGCCCTATATAACTCTAAATAGAGTGCAACAAATTTTGTTAGATAGTTAACATACAGATAACATGCCATAAAAATTTCAAAGTTAGATTCCTTCCTTATTTCACCCAGTACTTCACTAAAATTTCCCTATGTCTTGACTAGGCTGAAACAGGGCATTGCAGAATAGCCTGCTTTGGGAGCGTATAACTTGGGCTCCACTTACCTATTTAAAATGAAACTTGTGGGAAATGAAAGAATGTTTAGTGATCTTTAATTAGACATAACTTTCGAATAAAATGAGTAAATATTGAAATTATAGTAGATTTTTACATTTAAGTGCCTGAATCTACTCTTCATCAGGGCAGCTTGGAGTAAAAGTCCAATAACTCAATTTATACTCATCAAAACTTAATGGCACGAAAGAGAACTAAAAATAGACATATAATGCTATGGCATACTAAACTTTTAGGCCTAAATAAGTTAAGATGAATTTATGGCATAATTTACAAATTAGGGCAGAGTTGAGGGATTTAGGTATAATTGCCAAATTGAGTGCTTAAGCACCCTAATCTTTGAATGATCTATATTTCAAGCTTAAATGTTGCAATTTTGTATTGGTACTAAAATGTTAATGTATCATGTTGACTTTGGTGCCTTGGCGAACTATTTGATTTTAAAAGGCACTATTTATAGGAAAGCGGATCTAATCCATTATGCTGCCGAATTCTCAACAAAAACTCAAGAATGCTATGATCCTATCTTTTATGTTATATATATATGGAGATCATAAGCGGAAGAATGATTTAAGTATGATATACAATATATGTATAAATGCATATAGCATATGCATGCATGATCATGTCCAAGGAGAGATGAAAGTTAGAAGAACTTGCAAAAAGAGACGTGTAACACCTTACCAGACAAAATACTATACTTAAGTTATAATATATTACCTGATAAATTATTACATGTCACGATCTAATTAAATTTCATTTTTTATTCAATGTTAATTACCCGCAAAGAGTTACTGTTCACTTTTTAATTTCCTTCGACTATAGAATAATTAATGGGTAAACGCCAAACAGAAACAATATAATAAAATAAATAAATAAATAAAATCTACGGAATAAACAGAACTATCTAATTACATCATATATATGTACATAGATATTTGTCTCCATGTTTTTCAAAAGTACATAAACAGTACATGGTATAATAATGAGGCCGCTAAAATGAAATAGAGCCGGCCTATCTTTATAATTAGAACCTTAGCTGGTCCCCACGGGACATTGCATGTACTAACCATTCACCTATAACATCCACTAAACTGTTACCTATGGCCCAAAAATGCCAAAAGAAGGCCACTCTATACATCAATAATGCCAAAAGGGGGCCACTCTATACATCTACTCCTACTGCACTACGTAAACCTCCCCCTAGATGGACTCTGAAGAGAGGAATCCATTAGCCATGCCAGCATCTGCCGAAGCATAGCCACCGCTGGGTGCCGAAAATGACAAGGATGAGCTCGCTGCCTTAGATGGGTCCTCCTCCTCAGAAAATGAAATAGAAGGAGCCTGGGGAGGTAAAGCCGCTGGTGGTACTGTGGGGTCTGTTGCTGCTGCTAGAGGTAGAGAGGGATGTGCCACATAGAGCGGAATGGCAATATAAGGTGCGGAGGAGTCGAAAAGTGGATGAGCTAGTGGGACAGCAAATCCCTACGGAAAAAGAAGTAAAAATGGAACTGACAGCTACCAGATATATATATATATATAGTCTAAAAACGGATCCAGGTGAATATGCAAGTCAAGAAACTCGATGTAGAGGATGTCGGTCGCAACATTCACCATGATTTGAGAATGACGCGGAGACATACAGTAGTGTGAGAAATGAAAATTTCTCAGTAGGAAACCCTAATTCTATGCACCTCTGTCATCGCCGTCATTCCCAGTTGTTTCGATTTTTCTTAATTTTAAATGATACAATATAACAGTAATATTCAACTTAATTTGAATTGTAGAAAATAGAACTCGAAACAAAGCTAAATTTTAAATTAGAGCAATACAAATATATTTAACAGGCATACTAACAAAGCTGAAACAGTAATATAACATAAGGAATATACAGTTAACTATAACCTGAACTTAGAAACACATAAACAGAGCATATATATGTGAAATGGAAAAATGTATGTAGCCTTTGAAAATTTTCAACTTATGCAACTTTTATTTTCCACCCTTGGTTCCTTGGGAGTCTTTAGCCATATACTCCTAGGTAATAGTCTGCTTTTCAGGACCGAGCTCATTCCTATACAGGATTACCGAGTTTCCTTTTCCTAACTTTTCCACTGATCTATTCCCCTTAAACTTATTCAGGGGCTAGCCCAAGTACTATGGAATGCTTTATATCTTTCATAAATTGCATGCACAACTAACATTATCTTACTTGAACATCATGTATTCATACAAAAATTTCATAAGGTATATGAATTCGTCGCCGAAATTTTGGCAGCATAACGGATCGAGTCCGCTTCCCCATGAATAGTGTTAGTCTACTAGTAAAATCAATTAAGCATTCAATTCAATATAAAACAACAAGTTATAGCAACAACATCAATCATATAGTACGTCAAAATCAACAAGAATATCGACAGAGTTTTCTACTCACCCTATCCTTTTCTACCCGAGTTTTATAAAGCTCACCATTACTTCTATTCAACTCATTTAAATCTGAATTTTGGATATGTTATAGCTCAATTTGTCTAGTTTTCGACTCTTTTGGTCCCATCTCATTTGATTTGTGTAGCTCAAATTATTTGAATTTTACTCCAGTATGTTCTACTATTGGCTAGAATTGTACCCTTAAAAGTAAAAATTCACTGAAAATAGAAATCTAGGTCAAATCATATGAAAATTATACCAAATTAAAGCTAATAGAACAAAATTTTATTTGAAAAAGTTTCACCTCATTTGCATAAGTATAACTTGAGATATAAGCCCGTAAGTAGACCCTTCTAGACTGCCTTCTTCCAGTCTAGTTTGAATTTAAGGCAACTTCATCGGTTTACTAGGAACAACTGGGAATGAATCTAACTTTGAAATTTTTATGGAATGTTCATCACATGTTAGCTTTCAAACAGCGCTGGTGGCACTCAATTTAGAGTTTTATAGGATAAGTTATACCCTTCTCAATTTATACTGCACAGAAAAGGGCCTAGAATTTCAGGCTAAACTTCAAAAATTCATAACTAAAATACTAATCCAATGGCCTTATATTTTATATGGTTGGAAAGCCCTAAATGTCTAGTTTCATGTAAAAATAGACCCATCAAGTTTTGGTGCGGAATTTCGGTCCGTACAAGACGGACATATGGACGCCGTAGGGTTTTTCACCCAACATCATCTTGCTTCTTTCTATCTTAAAGTTATTCTTTTCTAACTTCAATTCTAATCATCACATACATGCAAAATCAACCCTAACTTCTCATTTCTACCCAAAATAAGATTAGAATCATGGAAGAAAAAGAAACCCCAATCAGCCCCAATCCAAGAGAACAAGAAAAGAAGTTGAATTTCCTACCTTTCTTAGGTGTGATTCTTGCTAGATTTGTATTGTGAGTTGAAGAAATCTTGATGCAGCTTGAAGAGTTGATGGAGATGAAGAAGAGATGAGATGAGATGAGATAAGGAAGAAAGGAAATGGAGAGGGTCAGCAGGTTGGTTGAAATTTGAAAGGGTAGGAAGAGAAAAAAAAAATTGCAAACTTTTGAAGGAAGTTATCATGTGATTGGTGGATTCCTTTTCAATTTCCAATTTGATTTGGTTGCCTTCATTGAAGGCTGATTATGGCGCCACTTGTAGGGATGTTTTGGCTAAATCTTGGCCATCCATTCTAGAGTTCTCACAGTATAATTTCTATTGGTTCGGTTTTGATAGTTTAAAATACTGAAATCTTACTGATTTCCTTTAAATCAGTAAATCAATTTTGTAAAAGATCTTATGAAGTTTCCTATGTTTCTAATCTAATTCCCTAAATTCTAATCCTTCTCGATGATACTTAATTGGCTTTAAGTAAATACTTAATCGAATTCTAGTTAATCTCAATCATTCGATAAAAATCGAACAACTTGGTTAAAAACAGTAAAAAATTTTCGGACATTACAAGACGTACCAAGCCTCCACCTCGTAGTGGGCTAAGGCAGTACTGTCTGAGACTTGGGCTAGCCCTCGACCAGATTTAAGCAAAATAGCCTGGTGTGAAGGTTAGGGAAAGTAAATCTATCACTCATGTATAGGTACAAGCTCGGACCTGAAAAGTAGGCTATTATCCAAGGGTAAGAGAGGCCATTTACTTCTAGGGGACCAAGCACAGAAGAACAGGATCCAGTTGCAAGTTAAGGGAAAAAGATAATGAAAGTCTAGTGCACTTGCATAAAGTCAATTATGAGTATGTGCATATGCATTTCTAAGTATCTCATGATGCTCAAATGCTATTATGGTCATGATTGAAATGTTAGATTATTCTCGTTACTGTATTATCGTGAATTGTGCTAAGTGATTTCTAAAATCAATCCTGCTTTGAGGAATATGTTTTCAGACTTAAAATAGAACCATTGCCTCTGTATATCTATTCACGTTTTCATAATAAACCGAAGCGACTGAAATGTTTATGATAACACCTTGTGTGATTAGTGAATTAAGTTACCTATTGAGAACCTTAGGTTCTCACTACCTGTTTGTATGTTTTTCTGTAAATATCCCAGTACTTATGCGAAATTTCAAGTACGCAGAGGAGTCCAAGGACATTCTTCATGTAAGGCCTGAACATGAGCTTAGTTTAGAAGACTGTTGTGAGTGGCTGACGATGAGTGGAAATGATGATTGCAGTTCTAAAACAAGTTCTATGCGGGATGTTAACCACAATTTCTTTTAAATTGTACTTATTTTATTTTATATGTATTCGAGTGACTGGCATTTGTAGACTTTTATGCAGCATTAAAGTATACAATTGAAGGGCCATATATCATATTTTTCGCATTTTAAATTTCTTATAGTACCATAGCAACCTCTTAATATAGCTCCATGACTCAAGCATGGATTATATGATAAAGGGTGTTACATTCCCCAAACTAACCAACTAGCAAACACAAAATTTGAGGCTCTTAGAGTACTCTCCAGCAATTAACATATACATGAATGAGAATACAACTCCAAGACAAATATCCTAATAGAATGACTAGGTCACAAGATGCTGCCTGTGGATCATAGAGCAACTCTAAAAAGTTGAAAGAACCGAGTTTGGTGCTGTGTGGGAGTCTCAAATAGGAAAGGAAAGTGGGTGAGTCCAATCAACTTAGTGAGGGGCAATGAGTCTATAATATATAAGGATAAGCTCTGGAGATAAAACAAAATCATACACAGATACATACATAAAATCAACAACACAAATCATACATGTGTAAAGAATTACTATTATAATTATACATATAAAAGTATTAACATAACTTCATAAAATTGGTAACACATTTCTCAAACATAAATATTAAAGTAGGGAGGCTTTACATTTAGAGTTATTTCCAAATAAAGATTCATCCATTCTGATGGTAGTAAGTTGGTCGTGCGTGTTGGCCTCACGCATGCACCAAGCTAGCAACTCTCCTGCTAACTAGGTTCGAACCAAGGTGTACCAAGGCTAGCGTTAGCGACCACTAGCTATCGATTGACTGAGAATCCTCCCACAAAATATCAAAAGTTTTTAAAATACCAATATTAAACAAAGTTCTAAATTAATAGAATTTTCAAGATACAAAATTACTGAATAAGGTTTTCAAAAATCCAAAACATAGATTTCTAAACAATTCAGTTCAATAAACCAACACTAGTGCAAAGAGCTTGTCCTATTATTTATAAAAATCCATAATTTATTTCTAGAAATCTTTCAGATTTTCAATAAAGTTCATACTAGTTTATTTTTTGAAATCGAATTACAACAATCATTCATAAAAGTTGAGCATACCAAATTATATAATAGTCATACTAACTAAGCAAAGTATTCATAATTGACCAATTATATATAGAAAATAAACTTCCAATATATATTATGAAATTAAACCAAAACTAATGATATAAATCTTATACGCCATAGAAGTACTGTCCACTCACAAAACAAGAGAGGACGTCAAATCTATGTCCTAGGAGCCATCAAACTTGAAGGTCGACACCTGGAGAATCTATAAATATTGGATCAATTATTTTCAATTCAAGTGTCACGACCTAACCCAGAGTCGTGACCGGCACTAGAGGTCACAAACCTCTAGTAGGCCTACTCTAACTATTATTACGAAATATGGACAAAACTTCCCCTATTTTTTTTTTTTCTAACTTCCCCATATAAGCCAAAACTATTTTAGACCACCAATCAACAAATACAAATTGAGGTTCTTAGAGCATTTTCTAGTAATTCATAAATATATATTACCCATTTATATTCATTATTTACATCCTATTCGCTAAATAGAACAAATTCCCAAAAACCCATATGCCCTATACACATATCTTATAAAAATAAAATACCAAGTCATAAGATCCTGCCTGTGGAGAGTGGAGCAACTCTAAGAAGTTGGAGGAACCGAGTCATGTGTTGGGCCGGAGTCTAAAATAGGAACAAAAAGGAGGGAGTAAGTCCAACTGACTTAGTGAGGGCAATAAAAATATAACATATAAAGACAAGCTCCAGAAGTAAAGCAAACTATGCTTAAATAAAGAATAAGTATTATGAACTAAGTATAAATGAGGAATCATCATTTAAAATAAAGTATAAATAAAGAATCAACATTTTAAACTATATATATATATATAAAATTAACCTTATTTCAGAAACACAACATATTTCCCAATCACAAATATCAAGGTAAGGAGCTTCCAATTCTTAGAAATTTTCAAACAAAGGTTAGCCCCTTTAGATTTGACTAATTCGGCAGTGTTGTAGGCCTGACAAACACACATCGAGCTAGCAACACCCCTGCTAGCTAGGTTCGAACCAAGGTGCACCAAGGTTAGTTTCAACGACCGCTAGCTACCGTTTAACCAAGAATCCTCCTACAAAGTATATAAAAACTGAAGTAATAGATATTAATAAAACTTCGAAAATAAAGGCATAAATACACAATAAAGTTTTCAAAGATTAAAATCCCAAGGAAAGTTTCCAAACTCAAAATAAAGTTCTCAACAATTCAGTTTAATAATTTAAACACTGTTCTGAAGCTTGTCCTAACATTTATAAAATCTATATACTCTTTTCAAAAAGAAAACTTTTGAAATATTCAACAATTACATACTAATAAAACTTCCTCAAATTCAAAACGGACATCCATGAATAGATAAATATATCAAACTATAAACAAAATATTCATAATTAACTAAATATATAAAATAAATTGTCAATATATACTAGAACCAAATCAATATTAATTGCATAAAGAAAACCATACACCATAAAGGCATTGTCCACTCATAGAAGAATTGAGGACATCAAATCTACGTCCTAGAGGCCACTGAACTTGAAGATCGATCTCCTGGAAATCTGAAACCAACATATAGTTAATTACTTCAAATCATAATTAGTCGTTGAGAATCACCCCATGTCCGATTACATACAAACTTACAAAAGAGGTTTTCTTTGAAAGCTCTTGGGTATTTACATTTTCTTTTAAGTCCTACTCTCATGTTATCCAATCTTTTACATGAAACACTGATTCATATTTCAAAGGTACTGAGGACACACAATTGACATCAGAATATAAATTTTATGTTATATAATTTGGCATTATTATTGCTACCCTTTAAGAATAAGGCAACAATATCCCTTCAGAAAGCTTAGAAACCCAGCATAAGGATTAAGGGTTTATCAGACAAAACCAATCCTGAAATCCGTACGAAATAAACCATAATATTTAATCTTATATATTCATAGACACCCAAACCCTCAATCAAATATCAAGACTCAATTTGCATAACTATTAGCTCAAAGACATCTAGAATAAAGCTGATCAAACACACACATACCACAAAGTATAGAACCTATAAGGATATACCTTCATAAGGCACTCACAAAAGCTGTGGTTTGACTCTAGAGAAGCAAAACTGCCCATCCGCACCAAAAGAAGAAAAACACAGATGGAAGGAGAGAGGACAAACGAAAACAAAGTGGCAGCCAGCGAGAGAACGTAAGGAAAAGTGACTTACGGATGGTGGTGACGCAGAGGCGCGAATATGGGACCAGCGGAGGAAGTGGTGCAGTGGAAGTGGTGGTATGGTTGAGGAAGAGCAAATGGCGGTTGGGGGGGGGGTAGAGGAGCCATCGAGAGAGAAGAAACGGGAAGGGGTGAAACTCGAAGAAAAATTAAAACAAGAAAAAGAAGATGGGTGGTTGAGAGGAAAGAATAGAAGCAGTGGAATGGAGAGGAAAGGTGATGATGAAAAAATATCAAGGGAGAAAATTCTATGGTCCACACAAAAGAGGGTGTAGCATGAGCTAACTTGCTACAATCACTTTTATTTTGTCAAATAGCTTCATTTAATTAGTTTTAATTTCTCTATTGCTATATAATTTAAAGTGAATAGAGAAAATAACCTCAAGGCTCAAGTTATATACATTTTAAAATTTTCTATTGCCAATATTTTATTTTAAACAAATATTTTATTTTAGGTAGGGTATTATATTCTCCTCTCTTTAAGAAATTCGATCCCTGAATTTTAAAAATGGTACTAAATATGAAACCCCTTAAGTGTGATTCTATACTAGTAATTAGTTATTCTAACCCCATGTTATAGTGAATCATCAAACACAACAGTTGATGTCTCATTTATATAGTCCTGTCTATGATAAAATATATGTACTCTTCAAGTGGTAGTAATTACAATCGCGAAGCCTAATTGCATAGGCAGATTCCCTGCATACCATTTACATATAGCAAATTGCAGGTAACTATAACATATTCAAGTATGTCGATTAATCCAGGAAGCTCATACTTTTACATACCGTCCTATTTTTTTTTTGTTTCCAAAGTAACCATTCTATTTACTTAAGGAATTTCAGAGCTAACTCTATACAATACCAAATTTCCTCCAATTACATCACTTGTCAATAGAAAGCAACCATGATGACTAACAGTACAATGATGGCATTGTCGGATTGATCAAAGACCCCAACTTTAATTTTATATTTGCTGCGTTAAGGAAGCATGAATGAATAATATAATGAAGAATTGAGTTTTAAAAAAATAAGTTACACTTAAAAAATTAACCCACAAGAAGATCCCTATCCAACAAATTAAGTATTTTAAAACTAAAGACCCAATCAGCATATCATGAAAGGTTCAGTGTGCACATAAGGGGTAAAAAGGATACAAGCAAAATTAAATTTTAGACGCCAAATTTAGGTTGCCAAAGAAAGGGATTACAAACATGATTTTAATATTAACATTCACAATCACAAAGGACAAGGCAACATGAAATTTAAAGCACTACCCCAGCCTGAGAAACTAAGCTTTAAGAAACATGATACGAATCTAGATTTACTGGACCTACATAATAATCTAACAATCAGCAAAAGGATCTAACAATATCAACCATGACAACATGAATACAATATCAAACCAGATTAAAAGAAAATGTTCAACTCCTTGCCCCAATTCAAGTTCTTCAATTGTTTTCCTAGAGACAGTAAATAATAAATCATTCCCACAAAATTTAGTTGCAGAATCATAAAGGACAAGAAGAGATAGGGAACTTTCAGTAGTTAGAAAGAAAGCTACAAATAATGATAAAAAATACTCAAACCTAAGAGATAAAAAATAGGCATTAGAACAGACCTTATCATCAGAATAGAAACATTTAAAAAAAGGGACAAAAAACTAAGACAAAAGCACGGGCGAAACTTTAAATTACAATTTCAAGGGATAACAGCAAAATCAGATTTGAAATAGTAAACTACTACTAAGAAGCTAAAAATGAAAGGCATGATATGAAGGTAAAAATCATGAACATAAAGGATAGAAGCAAAATAAGAGTTTCCATGCCAAACTCAGATTTAGATACCATTGATAACATGTGAACATATTCAATAATAATATTAACAATAATCAATCCAAAAACCACCTATCCAAATAGAAGTGCATGACAAAGCAAGTATCAAGGCCCCCTGCAAGCTTGTCAATACAAGCAAATTTGATATCCAACATCATCCAGTCAGATTTCTAGGAGCCTAGAGCAATTAGACATGAGAAGCCAATCATATTATCCACCCTTTAGATTAAAATAACTATCAAAATGATCAAACAAGCATAAGATAACAATAACTACAAACACCTAAAATCTTTCGTGCAGTGTTATGAGTTAAAATAAGTTATCTGCCTTACAACAACTTCAATTTGACTACTAACATTGTATTTCATACAATATTATGAGGATAAAAGATACATAAAGGAATGCTAAAAGATGTTTAGTCCTTAGCTGCAAATGAATAGTAAATCAAAAGAAGCAAACAACAGAGTTCAAGAAGATATTCAGAGACTTAATCACTCGCTTCCTGTATCTCTATTGTTACATGGTATACGAAACCTTTATAGTTGTAAGATATGATGCATTCTATTTTGACCAGTCCCATGAAATCATTTGATGCAAGCCTTTTGATCAACAACGAAATAAGTGAAAATACAATTTCTCCTGATCAAAACAGTTATTATTTCGCACTCCCTAGGGCATTCATATTAATCCTTGATTAATAATTCGTATTAAAAACTTAACTATACTAGGCAAGTTAAAAGAGCTAGAGAGCTTTAACCCTTGGAAATTTGCATCAAATTATATATATATATATATATATATATATTAAGTTAACCATGAAGATTCCCCCAATAGGAACACAAGCTGCGTGCAAAGTAATATAGAAACATTGACTTTAGTCATTAGTGTATATAGGCATTTTAATTATGTATAAATTAGCATTTCCTTCACACTAGAAGGTTATTGCAACTAACATCAAATATTAAACTATAATTACTCACCATGACCGCCTCCATTATTCTTATTATTATTATTTTGTCTTGTGTGCTTTAGAGATTGGTGAATGACTCCCTAATCCCAATCGTTAAAACTTTACATTTGTGACAGCCCTTGTCATCAACAGAGAAGGAAGAGAAAATGAAATAAAACAGAATAACAAATGCCCAAATATGCACAAGGCCTTTAAACACAATAAATTCAAGAGGCATGTCTGAAGGCCAAGACTCCAATTCTTCATGTAATAAACATTACACGTAAAGGAAGAACAAGGTACATCAAGGGCTCAAACAAGTCAGCCGAGATACACACCAAATAGCACGTGGGTTTGATAGTTCCTTGCAAATGTATCTTCTCTTTTTATTTTATTTTTCTCCTCTTTTATTTTTCGATAACCAAAAGCCACATAGAGCTCAATATAGGGGAGGAGCGAAATCCCAATACAATAAAGTAAACAGTATCAAACACCTATCATATGAGAACTTGCTACAAGTTGTGCTTCTGTCTGAAACATTGCCTTCAAACTTCACCAAGTGGCACACGACATCATTTTTTTTTTTTTCTTAAGGTTTGAAAAGAGCCCTCCCACAACATATGCATCTGATACAATAACTTCAGACATACATATATAACTAAGACCTATGGTTTTTAAAGCCTATTTCAATATATCAAATTACAAACATGGTCTAAATGAAAATATGGGAAAGAAACAAATAAACTCAATGCTGCAGGCCTTGATCTGATGCAACTGAAAAAAAAAAACCATATCAGAGCAAGGAACAAAATTAAACTAAGCAAATTACTTAGAATTTAACAAGTAATCACTATATCGGATAAGCCAATAAGTAAGGCAACCGTCAAAACATATCAACATATATCAAAGTACTCTAAAACGCAACCCAAAACTGAACCATACAACCGTAGAAGCATATTCATAGCAGAGCAGAACAAAACTAATAGAAGAATTTATGTATATCAGAAATTAATTATATTTTCTACTACCAAACCACCATCTGTTAGCATATAAGAGATGGCTAGAAGCTCCATATTTAGTCACATGCTCTTTATGAAAGGTGTGTGACAGCTGATAGTCAGTTGCAACTGACACCAAACTGCTATGCACAGAATACTATGATTAGCTCAATAAAGTATTCACTACAAGAAAATCAATAAATAGCAACCGAAAATTAAGAAATTCGGTCGCTACCTTTAGGGACCGAAATTTCGGTCGTTAAATCGTTGGTTGCTAAATAATTTGGCGACCGATTTTTCGGTCTCTAAAATTTGAGACTGATATAGCAACTAATTTGTGATATGTGTAACCAATTTTGATCAGTAGCTTGGTGAAGATTTAGCGACCGATTGCAACTTCGATCAATAGCTTGGTGAAGATTTAGCGACTGATAAATCGGTCACTAAATTAGAGACCGATATTTCAGTCTCTAAATCGGCCGCTAAATCAGCCTTTAATTGGTAATCAAAAATTTTTAGTAACAAATTCGGTCTCTAATTTGGCGACCGATATTTTAGTCACTAAATTGGTCACTAAATCTGTCTCTAATTTGTGAATGAACTATTTTTTGTCACAAAATTGGTTTCTAATTAGTGACTGATTTGTCGGTCACAAAATCGGTCACTAAATCAGTCACTAAAGCGGTCACTAATGTTATGATACTTTTCTAGTGTTAAGTCAGTCTCAATTTTGGTCATTAAATCGGTCGTTAAATGAAGAATTGGTCACTAAATCAGCTACTAATCGTTAAATTGGTCAATAAATCGACTGATATGTTAAAATGAGTAATTTTTCATTTTTTGAATTCCCAGTTTTAAACACCTAAAATTCAGACAATTTAACTGGCAAAGAGGCATAAATTTTATATATTAGTCCAATCAAATAAACTCCTAATACTAAACAAGCATTAACCATTGTACAAACAAATAATCTTCATTAAATTACAAAATGAAAAACTACATAATATCTAATCCTACTCAAATCTCAATAAATAGCCCCATTCAAGTCTTAATAACTAGTGCTACTCTAGTCTAAATAATTAGTCTTATTGTAGTATTAATACTAGTCCTACTCTTAGTCTCCCTCTAGCTCTCAGTAACTCAAGTCCTCCTTTAGTCGTCCTCATCATCTCCTTCTTCCTCTTCATCATGCTCCTTTTCCCTTTGATTTGTGTCTTCTATCGGTGGTTGAAACCCAGGAAGTTAAAAATTCATCCGCTTCATTATTTCTTGTAACAACTTGTTATTGAATTGAACTTGACTCCTAATGCTCTGTAACCTTGCCATAAGTGCACTGCTTTCATCTTGCATTTTTTTTTTCAGTAATTCTTCGTGCTCTACTCTTTGCACCTGCTTAATTGTTTGAGAGCTGGAACTGCAGTAATAAGGTCTTCTATCAACCACAGTAGACTTTGTAACATCTTACTAGACAAAATACTATGCTTAAGTCATAATATATTACCTGACAAGTTATTATGTGGGGTGCACTAAGAGTTAATTATTCATTTTAATCAATTTCGGTTTGGCAGCTAAATATACACTAAACATTCATTGTATCAGAAATAAAGTAATACAAATAAAATTGCAAAATAAACAAACTGCATCATATATATATATATATATATACATGCTTATTTCAAAGTTATCAAAAGAAATACAATACAGTACAGGGTAAAAGAAATGAGGCCACTAACACAAAATAAATCGGTCTGACAATATGAACATCCCCCTTACTAGTCCCCATGGGACATTTCATGTACAACTACCAACTCTTACTCGTATGCCTATGACCCAAACTGCCAAAAGAAGGTCATTACAGACATCTATCACACTACAATGGTACTCTAGATGGACCCTGAAGAAAGGAATCCATTTGCCATACCGACGTCAGCAGGGGTATAGTCTATACTCGGGACAAAGATGAGGACGACGAGCTAGCTGCCTCCGACGGATCCTCCTCAGACATAGAGATAGAGGGGATCGGCTGCGGCGGTGCGACTAGCGGAGCCATGGCTGGTGCTGTTGCTGCGGGTGGAGGTGGAAAGGGATGAGCCACGTGGAGAGGGATGGCGATATAAGGGACAGCAGGGTCAAAAAGCAGGTGCATAAGGGGTACGGCAAAATCTCTCCAGAAAAAGAAGTAAAGACAAAACTGGCATCTACCAGATATGTATATAGAATCTATGAATGGATCGAGATGGATGTGGAGCTCTGGAAACTCAATGAATAGGATGCCGGTTGCCGCGTTCTCCATGATCTGAGAATGATGCGGGAGTATATAATAGAGTGAGAAATAAAAATTTCTCAGTAGGAATTCCTAAATCTATGCATATCTATCATCACTATCATTCTCAAGTGTTTCAAATTTTTGGTTAATTAGGAGAAAATGTTACATGGCTAGGATGTCCTACTCTCTACTCAATTAGTTATGTAAATCATAACCCGAAACACATGTTTATTTTATTTAAGGAAATAAACGAAATTAAATAGAGAATAAACAACCAGATCTATGTATTGATATAGATAAGTGACAGCTATAAGGTGAGCAATAATATGTATATAACATCCAATGGTGCAATTTAACTTAATGCATAAAAACTGAAATTATGGATATGCATGAAAAATGATGCACTTGATCTTAACTCATATTTTTCCATACTTGGTCCCCTGGGAGTATATTGGCCATAAGACTCCTGGGTAATAGTCCGCTTTTCAGGATTGAGCTTGTTCCTATATAGGGTCGCCGGGTTTGCTTTCCCCGACTTCCCCACTGATCTATTCCCCTTAACTTTGTTCAGGGGCTAGCCCAAGTCACATGGAAATCCTTTCTCATGCTTATAGGGTAGCATTGCTTGTCTAACACTTTGACCAATGCATGCATAACTTGTAAATTCACATTAATTGCATTTTCTGCCGAAATCTCAGTAGCATAACGGATCATGTCTGCTTCCCCATGAATAATGCCAGACAACTAGATATTTTAATCAAATAGTAAACTCAATATAAAACAACATATTCATACCAAGAATATAACAATATTGATAAGTGCAAGATTTAGAATCTCAAGTATCAATTTATCTTGCAAGCTTTTAATTTCTATTAAGGTTCCCGAGTTCAACTTCCAAGATTTAATGGGTTCCGAGTTCCGGTCTTATACAAGTTCTGACTTCTCTATATTATGTTCGGTCTCCCGAAATTATATAATTCCCGACTTCTGAGGTTGTGTTCGATTTCCGACCTTACCCCACCATTGGTCTCCTAAGACTTTGATAAGTGTGTTTCCTAAATTCCAAGCTTCCTATTTACTAAGTCCCGAGTTCAATATTAAATATACCTGATCTAGCTCTCTCTATCAAGTTCCGAGTTCAGCCTTAAATATACCCGATATGGATTCCTACTCACTAAGTCCGAGTTCAGTCATTAAGTAAACCCTTCCAAGTTCAACCTTAAGTATACCCTTTTGGGTTCATCCTTAAGTGTACCCTTCCAAGTTCAACCTTAAACATTCTCGACCTAACTTTTTGTTTTACTGAGTCCCAATTTCAACTTCAAGTATTCTTGACCTAGTCCCTTATTTACTAAGTCTAGAGCTCGATTTTAAGTATACCGACCTAGCTCTCTGTTTACTAAATCCCGACTTCCGACATTAACTCAAGTTGTTTGTGTCTTGTCCCAAACTTCTCCTGCTTTTAGCTAGAATTGCACTCTTATGAGGGAAAATTCACTAAAAATAGAAATCTGGGTGAAATCATGCGAAATTTATATCCATGCAAAGCTAACTGAACAAGCTTTCAGACGAAGGAAGTTTCATATCATTTGAATAAGAAGGATTTGAGATATAAGCTCTAAAACATGACCCTATTGGACTACCTGATTCTAACCTGGATTGGACATAGGGCAAATTTCTCGACTCACTGTGAACAAACGGGACCTTATCGAATTCAGAAATTTTAATGAGATATTCTCCTATGTGTAAGCTTTCTAACAAAGTTAGTTTCACTCAATTTGGAACTGTATAGGGTGAGTTACATCCTTCTCAACTCATACTGTTCGGATGAAAGTCCTGATTTCTAGGTTAAACTTCAAAAATTCATAACTTCCTCATTACTAATCCAATGGCCTTATATTATATAGGTATGGAAAACCCTGAATGTCTACTTTCATATAAAAATAGATTCATGGAGTTTAAATGGCTGTAGGCTGAGCCGTACACTTCACCGTACAGACCGCTGAGGAACAACCCTACCAGCTACTTGAGTTTTCTCCTTTCTTCAAGTTTTTTCATACCAATTCTATTTCCAATCATAACACACTTGCAAAATCAGCCATAAAACATCATCATCACTCCACATATCATCAGTAGCACAAGATATTCAAGACCCCCATATAGTCCCAAACCAAGGAAAGTAAGAAGAGAAGTAGAATTCCTACCTTTACTAGGTATGATTCTTATTGAATTTGTGGTTGGAGTTGAAGAAATCTTGTTGTGGCTTGGAGGTTTATTGGAGAGGAAGATGATATAAGTTGAGATGAGATGAGATAATGGAGAAAACAATGAAGATGGGTTAGCATAGATAAGGCCGAAAATGTGCAAGGGTAGAAAAGGAAAGATTTAAAAACTTCTAAAGCAAGTTACATGTGATTGGTGGATTTGAGTAGGTTATGTAACTTGGTTTAAGAGCCCATTTGGAGGGCTGAGATGGAGCCACTTGCCATCCATCCTAGGGTTCTCACAGTATAATTTCTATTGATCCGGTTTCGACAGTTTAAATTACTGAAATCTCATCGATTTCCCTTAAATCGGTAAACTAGTTTTAGAAAAATTTTTGTGAGGTTTCCTATGTTCCTAATCCAATTCCATCAGGCCTAATCACATCTGAATCACACTTAAGTGGCTTTAAGTAAATGCTTAATCGAATTTCGATTAAACCCACTTATTCGATAAAAACCGAACAACTCGGTTACTAACGATAAAATTCTTCGGACGTTACATTACTACCCTCCTAAAAAAAAATTTTGTCCACAAAATTTTTTGTACCTGAGAATAATTCAGGATACTACATACCCGATATAGATTCCTATTCACTAACTCCGAATTCAGTCATTGAGTAAACCCTTCCAAGTTCAACCTTAAGTATACCCTTCTGGGTTCATCCTTAAGTGTACCCTTCCGAGTTCAACCTTAAATATTCCTGACCTAGCTTTCTATTTTACTGAGTCCCAACTTCAACTTCAAGTATTCCCGACCTAGTCTCTTATTCACTAAGTTTAGAGCTCGATTTTAAGTATACTGACCTAGCTTTCTGTTTACTAAATTCTGACTTCTGACATTAACTCAAGTTGTTTGTGTCTTATCCCAGACTTGTCTTACTTCTAGCCAGAATTGAACTCTTCTGAGGGAAAATTCGCTAAAAATAGAAATTTTGGTGAAATTATGCAAAATTTATATCCATACAGAACAAGCTTTCAAATGAAGGAAGTTTCATATCATTTGAATGAGTATAATTTGAGATATAAGCTCTGAAACTTGACCCTAATGGACTACCTTGTTCTAACCCTGATTGGACATAGGGCAACTTTCTCGACTCACTGTGAACAAACGGGACCTTATCAAATTCAGAAATTTTTATGGGATATTCTTCTCTGTGTAAGCTATCTAACAAAGTTAGTTACACTCAATTTGGAGTTGTATAGGGTGAGTTACACCCTTCTCAACTCATACTATTTGGATAAATGTCCTGATTTCTAGGTTGAACTTAAAAAATTCATAACCTCCTCATTACTAATCCAATGGCCTTATATTATGTATGTATGGAACGCCCTGGATGTCTAGTTTCATATAAAAATAGATTCATAGAGTTTAAACAGCTGTAGACGGAGCCGTACACTTAGCGGTACGGACCGCCGAGGAAAAACCCTACCAGCTACTTGAGTTTTCTCCTTTCTTCAAGTTCTTTCATACGAATTCTATTTCCAATCATAACACACATGCAAAATCAGCTATAAAATATCATCATCACTCCACATATCATCAGTAGCACAAGATATTCAAACCCCTATATAGTCCCAAACCAAGGAAAGCAAGAAGAGAAGTAAAATTCCTACCTTTACTAGGTATGATTCTTATTGAATTTATGGTTGGAGTTAAAGAAATCTTGTTATGGCTTGGAGGTTTGTAGAGGAAGATGATATGAGTTGAGATGAGATGAGATAATGGAGAAAACAATGAAGAGGGATCAGCATAGATAGGGCTGAAAATGTGCAAGGGTAGAAAAGGAAAGATTTAAAAACTTTTAAAGCAAGTTACATGTGATTGGTGGATTTGAGTAGGTTATGTAACTTGGTTTGGCAGCCCATTTGGAGGGCTGAGATGGCGCCACTTGCATGGGTAAGTTGGCTAAATCTTGGCCATCCATCCTAGAATTCTCACAGTATAATTTCTATTGATCTGGTTTCGACAATTTAAATTACCGAAATCTCCCCGATTTCTCTTAAATCGATAAACTGGTTTTAGAAAAAATTCTGTGAGGTTTCCTATGTTCCTAATCCAATTCCATCATGCCTAATCACTTCTAAATCACACTTAATTGGCTTTAAGTAAATGCTTAATCGAATTTCGATTAAACCCACTTATTCGATAAAAACCGAACAACTCGGTTACTAACGATAAAATTCTTCGGACGTTGCATTACTACCCTCCTAAAAAAAAATTTTGTCCTCAAAATTTAGTACCTGAGAATAATTCAGGATACTACATATCCGATATGGATTCCTATTCACTAAGTTTGAGTTCAGTCATTAAGTAAACCCATCCAAGTTCAACCTTAAGTATACCCTTCCGGGTTTATCCTTAAGTGTACCCTTCCGAGTTCAACTTTAAATATTCCCGACCTAGCTTTCTGTTTTACTGAGTCCCGACTTCAACTTCAAGTATTCCTGAGCTAGTCCCTTATTTACTAAGTTTTGAGCTCGATTTTAAGTATACCAACCTAGCTCTCTGTTTACTAAATCCCGACTTCTGACATTAATTCAAGTTGTTTGTGTCTTATCCCAGATTTGTCCTACTTCTAGACAGAATTGCACTCTTATGAGGAAAAATTCACTAAAAATAGAAATTTGGGTGAAATCATGCGAAATTTATATCCATGTAAAGCTAGCAGAACAAGATTTCAGATGAAGGAAGTTTCATATCATTTGAATGAGTATAATTTGAGATATAAGCTTTGAAACTTGACCCTAATGGACCACCCTATTCTAACCTAGATTGGATATAGGGCAACTTTCTCTACTCACTGTGAACAAACGAGACCTTATCAAATTCAGGAATTTTATGAGATATTCTCCTACGTGTAAGCTTTCTAACAAAGTTGGTTTCACTCAATTTGGAGTTGTATGGGGTGAGTTACACCCTTCTCAACTCATACTGTTCGGATGAAAGTCCTGATTTCTAGGTTAAACTTCAAAAATTCATAACTTCCACTTTACTAATCCAATGGCCTTATATTATATATGTATGGAAAGCTCTGAATGTCTAGTTTCATATATAAATAGAGTCATGGAGTTTAAACGGCTGTAGGCAGAGCCGTACACTCCGTCGTATGGACCGCCGAGGAAAAACCTTACCAGCTACTTGAGTTTTCTCCTTTCTTCAAGTTCTTTCATGCCAATTCTATTTCCAATCATAACACACATGCAAATCAGCTATAAAACATCATCATCACTCCACATATCATCAGTAGCACAAGATATTCAAGACCCTTATATAGTCCAAAACCAAGGAAAGTAAGAAGAGAAGTAGAATTCCTACCTTTACTAGGTATGATTCTTATTGAATTTGTGGTTGGAGTTGAAGAAATCTTGTTATGGCTTGGAGGTCTGTGGGAGAGGAAGATGATATGAGTTGAGATGAGATGAGATAATGGAGAAAACAATGAAGAGGGGTCAGCGTAGATAGGGCCGAAAATGTGCAAGGGTAGAAAAGGAAAGATTTAAAAACTTTTACAGCAAGTTATATGTGATTGGCGGATTTGAGTAGGTTATGTAACTTGGTTTGGCAGCCCATTTGGAGGGCTGAGATGGCGCCACTTGCATGGGTAAGTTGGCTAAATCTTGGCCATCCATCCTAGGGTTCTCATAGTATAATTTCTATTGATCCGGTTTTGACAGTTTAAATTACCGAAATCTCGCCGATTTCTCTTAAATCAGTAAACCGGTTTTAGAAAAAATTCTGTGAGGTTTCCTATGTTCCTAATCCAATTCCATCAGGCCTAATCGCTTCTAAATCACACTTAATTGGCTTTAAGTAAATGCTTAATCGAATTTCGATTAAACCCATTTATTCGATAAAAATCGATCAACTCGATTACTAACGATAAAATTCTTCGGACGTTACATTACTACCCTCCTAAAAAAAATTTTTGTCCTCAAAATTTAGTATCTGAGAATAATTCAGGATACTACATACCCGATATGGATTCCTATTCACTAAGTCTGAGTTCAGTCATTAAGTAAACCCATCCAAGTTCAACCTTAAGTATACCCTTTCGGGTTCATCCTTAAGCTTACCCTTCCGAGTTCAACCTTAAATATTCCTGACCTAGCTTTCTGTTTTACTGAGTCCCGACTTCAACTTCATGTATGCCCGACCTAGTCCCTTATTTACTAAGTTTAGCTCTCTATTTACTAAATTCCAACTTCCGACATTAACTCAAGTTGTTTGTGTCTTATCCCAGACTTGTCCTATTTCTAGCCAGAATTGCACTCTTATGAAGTAAAATTCACTAAAAATAGAAATCTAGGTGAAATCATGCGAAATTTATATCCATGTAAAGCTAGCAGAACAAGCTTTCAAATAAGGGAGTTTCATATCATTTGAACGAGTATAATTTGAGATATAAGCTCTGAAACTTGACCCTAATGGACTACCCTATTCTAACCCGAATTGGACACAGCGCAACTTTCTCGACTCATTGTGAACAAACGGTACCTTATAAATTCAGGAATTTTATGGGAGATTCTGCTATATGTAAGCTATCTAACAAAGTTAATTTCACTCAATTTGGAGTTGTATAGGGTGAATTACACCATTCTCAACTCATACTGTTCGGATGAATGTCCTGATTTCTAGATTAAACTTCAAAAATTCATAACCTCCTCATTACTAATCCAATGGCCTTATATTAGATATGTATGGAAAGCCCTAGGTGTCTAGTTTCATATAAAAATAGATTCATTGAGTTTAAACGGCTCTAGGCGGAGCCGTACACTCCGCGGTACGGACCACCGAGGAGCAACCCTACCAGCTACTTGAGTTTTCTCCTTTCTTCAAGTTCTTTCATAACAATTCTATTTCCAATCATAACACACATGCAAAATCAGCTATAAAACATCATCATCACTCCACATATCATCAGTAGCACAAGATATTCAAGACCCCCATATAGTCCCAAACCAAGGAAAGTAAGAAGAGAAGTAGAATTTCTATCTTTACTAGGTATAATTCTTATTGAATTTGTGGTTGGAGTTGAAGAAATCTTGTTATGGCTTGGAGGTTTGTGGGAGAGGAAGATGATATGAGTTGAGATGAGATGAGATAAAGGAGAAAACAATGAAGAGGGGTCAGCATAGATAAGGCCAAAAATGTGCACGGGTAGAAAAGGAAAGATTTAAAAACTTCTAAAGCAAGTTACATGTGATTGGTAGATTTGAGTAGGTTATGTAACTTGGTTTGGCAGCCCATTTGGAGGGCTGAGATGGCACCACTTGCATGGGTAAATTGGCTAAATCTTGGCCATCCATCCTTGGGTTCTCACAGTATAATGTCTATTGATCCGGTTTTGACAGTTTAAATTACCGAAATCTCACCGATTTCTCTTAAATCAGTAAACTGGTTTTAGAAAAAATTCTATAAGGTTTCCTATGTTCCTAATCCAATTCCATCAAGCCTAATCACTTCTAAATCACACTTAATTGGCTTTAAGTAAATGATTAATCGAATTTTGATTAAACCCACTTATTCGATAAAAACCGAATAACTTGGTTGCTAACGATAAAATTCTTCGGACGTTACAGACTTCAAGTCAAGACTATAAATTCTCTCCTTTTTTATTCCAATAGTGTCCTCAGTCATGATACTCATCCATGAACCTCTTATAGAACTTAGTGAAGTGGGAGACAGTAGTTGGAATCTTGTCTTCTTGAGGCAGTATGGTGCACCTAAAGTGCCAGGTGCCAGGAACCTTGCACGACCAATAAAAGTTTCAACATATAATCTATTTATAATCACTACAAGGATAAAAAATGCAAACATAGTTGGAACCAATAATCATTTTTGTTGGGGCCAATAAGAGAATAAATCACATGTAAAATTAATCAAGGAGAGAAAGCATTTACGTTAAGTCACTTTGAGAAATGCTCAATAGCCAGAAACATTGCCAGAATTTTGCTATTAAAATAATGTGATATAACTATCGTCCCTTAGATAAATGAGTGGATTATATTACTCCATTTTATCTAACAATGGCCATGATTTATGATAAAATTTCTGAATATACTTTTTTGGTTGTGTAGTATTATTGAAAAGGTATATATATATACTCTAACCTGTCCAAAACCAGAACCAGGAACAACAACTACTCTAGTGGTATTTAGCAGCTGTCGACAATAGAATGCGTCAGGAGTCGTGTTTGCAACCTTTGTTGCTTTCATAGCCTTTTGGGAAAGGCGAATTCAGGAAACAAATACATTGCCCCTTCTGCTTTGATGCATTTTACACCCTCTAATTTGTTAAATGCTTCTTCCAATGTCGGTGTCAATTGTCAAGAGAATGAATAAGAAAAAATATAAATAAAATATTCGTAAAGGTTTGTAGTCATAGTGGGAAGAGGGTTAGTAAAAATTTGTAAATAATTTGTACACCCAAAAAGAAAAAATTCTAAATGTTTGAGAAGATATGGGGTCACTTCATAGTGTAGGAGAATCCCTTGAAAATGAATTCTCGATAAAAGTTTCCAGACAAAATGTAAAAAATATTCTAAGAAATCCTCTAAAATGTTACTCCTCAAAGGCTCAAACATAAATGTTCTACTTGGTCTTACTAACTTTTGCACGCCTAGCAAGGGAGGACAAAATTTCATGTCTCTCACCACGGTATAACTCATAAGACTCATCTCCAGCCTGCAGACATTCATTGAATTCACTAAATGTTAAATGTGACGTGGTAGTTAATATCAAACTAGTAATGGAATGACTAAGTAGTTGTTTGGCAATGATTTTTAAAAGTAGTTTTCAATTTTTAAAAACCAAAAGACAAAAAAAAACATGTTTGGTGTTTTTTTTTTTAAGATTGGTTTTAAAAACTATAAAACAGACTATGAATTTTAAAAATAGAAAACAGGAAACAGTTTAGAATTGTTTTTAAGATTATGTTTTTGAAAACAATGAAAAGCACGGTGGCATGTATTTATTTATTGTAACTTTACTTCTTTATCAGCATAATTTAAATGTTATTTTTTTAAGGTTTATATTTTGTAATTGGATTGGGTAATTAATTTTACTTAATGTCTTAGTAACTAATTAATTTCATTGGTGTTCTTTTTAATATTCATGATCATATTTGTTGTTTATGAACATTTGTAATATACTTTATTATTGGTAATATACTTTATTACCAATTTTACTTTAAAAATTCATCGTTATAATGTAACATCTTAATGAAATGAATTTTTAAAACTATTACATTTAATATGTTCTCTATTAATGTCATGCATCACATGGGTTCCCAACACTAGTTTTGCTATATTTATTTGAATGGAGTAATATATTAAGGGATAAATTTCTGATTTGTTTGTGCTATTATTTCATAATTATAGTTCTTATTATGTATTTAACATTCTTATTTATTTGTTATGCATTGCACAGGTTCAAATTATTAAACTTTAATCACTTCATTAAGTTAATTTTAATAATTATTATTTTATTTAATAGTCAATTGTTTATCCCATGTATAGCACAAGTACCAAACAGTAATATGGCAAAAATTAGAGTCAAAATTGAAATCTAAAATTGAATTAGTATTGGATATAATCTTATAATAATACATCTATGTTGTAATATTGGTTTTTTTTAAATACCAACCCCATTTCCTTCTCACAAGCAAATAATGATGAGTATAATTTGAAGGTACCCGTGTCATTGTATTGCATTCTGTTTATTATAAATACAAAATGGGGCTATCACTAGTGACAAGTTTTCTTATTTCAAGAATCAGCTTGCTGATTCATTAATAAGTTTCAAGGGGGATTTTATGTTTAGTTTGCTTTTTAACAAGCCAAAGGCGCAGGATATTGTTCTTGATCAATATAGAGTTATTGTTATCGAAGACGATGCTTCTATCATGATCATCAAATATAACACCTTCCAATTCACCACTTACACTTTAGCATTAATCTTCACTTTACTCCCTAAATGTTAAATGTTAATTCAAGGTTGCCACTTGCCAGCGACATACCCATTT
The DNA here is from genome assembly GCA_031439585.1 of Pterocarpus macrocarpus. Classification (NCBI taxonomy): domain Eukaryota; kingdom Viridiplantae; phylum Streptophyta; class Magnoliopsida; order Fabales; family Fabaceae; genus Pterocarpus; species Pterocarpus macrocarpus. The sequence continues at coordinate 55,300,974 of CM062514.1, forward strand.
TGCCATGGTGACTTTCTACTAGTATAACAGTTTATCCTCTCTTATTGTAATAAACTAATTTTTATCAACTTACCTTTGGAGACTGACTGAAAAGATAATAAGGAGATATCATTCTTGCCATATCCCAGAGACCGAGCTACCTTCTTAAAGGAGTGAAATTGCTTCTTAGGAATATAAACATTTTCTTCATATACCTGCAAAATGAATGTTCATGCATCAGTAATATTATAATTCCATGAAAGCTTCAATAAAATAGCAGTTCCAGATATAAATATAGTGAGTTAACTACAACATGTGTAAGATAAATTCCATTGAATATATAAGATTTTAAAAAACAGTCCAGTTACCTTGTCAGCCAAAAGAACTAGACCTTCTTCTTTGCAAAATTTTACTATATCCCGCTGGTTTTCCTCAAAAAGAACCTGTAAGCATGAAAGAAAATGCATGTTATCAAATTTAATCAGCTTAGCTTCACACTCTAAGCAACAAGCACCCTCCTAGATTAGCAGTACATAGTTCTTTGCCACTCACCTGCCCTGTTGGATTGCCAGGATTTATAACAAATAAAGCCCTAACATTGACGCCATTGGCCTTGGCATGCGCCAATTGCTTCTTCAGTTTAGATATTTCCAACCCCCAACCAGTTGCTTCATCAAGATATATTTGCAACTAGAATTATTCTTATAATAATCATTTAAGATATCTTCAAAACTCCTTTTCTCGAATGAGTAATTATCTTTTTCATTAGCAAAAGACCTGCCAAATAGGTCATCGAACTAAGTGTTTAGTTAACTACATTGTCACCAAATTGACACATTAAATATTGTAAACAAACAGTAGTATTGAAATCAATTCTAATAGTTCAAGTATGTTTGTAGATTGAAGTAGGATCCGGAGAAGAAAAGGTGACTAACTACATTTCAGAAACAGAATCTACAGTTCCTTCAACTTCCTATGATTCAAATAAAAAGAAATAGTTCACATATCCAATAATATATTTGGCAATATATAATCAATCTAACTATTTTTAAGGATAATAATCAAAAGATAAAATGATAACTCACCTGCAAAGGAGCAAGAAGGAGGTGCAGCGGCTTGCCTCCTCCTGCACATGCGGCAGCGATGTAGATCCAGAGCCTAGACGGACGCAGCTTGGACAAAAAATGCAGCAGTGACGAAGCACGGATGGCGGAGCTTGCACAACGCAATTTGAACGCTGAAAAATGCAGTTGCAGTTGCTGAAAATCGCAACACTACAGCAGGGAGTGGGGATGAGAGCTCGACGGCGTGCAACAATGGCTGGACGGCGCGAGGACATGGCTAGACGGCGTGCGGCAGCTAGATGGTATGCTGTGGTGGTTGGAGAGAAGGTGGAAAAGTTGGAGGGAGAGGAAGATGAACAAGGGCAGAGAGAAGAAATGTTTTTTTGGAGGGGCGTCAAACATTTATGTTAACATTTGGGAAAGTTTAAAATTTGGTGACCGAAAAATCGGTCGCTAAATTGGTCTCTTATTAATAATTAAAGATTGATTCAGTGACCAATTTATTTGTGGAGTGGAAACTCTTGTAACTCAAAATCGGTTTTTAATTTTCAATTAGTGACCAATTTATCAATGAAAGAAGAAACACTTGATTTATGAAATCAGTCATTAGACTGATTAAGTGATCGATTTATCAATAGAAGAAGAAACTTTTAATTTATGAAATCGGTCACTAAATCCGTTTCTAATTATTCCATTAGAGACCGATTTAATGACCGATTTATCAATGGAAGAAGAAACACTTGATTTATGAAATTGGTCTCTAAATCGGTCTCTAATTATTCCATTATAGGCCAATTTAGTGACCGATTTATAATGGAAGTAGAAACTCTAGATTTATGAAATCGGTCACTAAATCGGTCTCTAATTATTTATTTAGAAACTGATTTAGTGACCGATTTATTTGTGGAGGAGGAAACTCTTGTAATTCAAAATCGGTCACTAAATGGGTCTCTAATTGAAAAATTAGTGACTGATTTATCAACGGAAAAGAAATTCTTGATTTATAAAATCGGTCTCTAATTATTTATTTAGAAACTGATTTAGTGACCATTTATTTGTGAAGGAGGAAACTCTTGTAACTCAAAATCAGTTACTAAATCGGTCTCTAATTTTTTGATGGAAGTAGAAACTCTTGATTTATGAAATCAGTCACTAAATCAGTCTCTAATTATTCAATTAGAGACCGATTTATTTGTGGAGAAGGAAACACTTGTAATGCAAAATCGGTCTCTAATTTTTCAATTAGAGACTGATTTAGTGACTGATTATGTTTATTCTATGGGTTTGACTGCTCTCACCAAATTGGTCACTAAATTATTTAGTGACCGATTTAGCTATCGATTTTTTCCTCCGTATGTTGTTCCTTTGGTTTCTCATATTGGTAGCTAAATCGGTCACTAATACCTAAAGATAGCGACCGAAATTTTTTGGTTGCTAAATCAGTCGCTATTTCGATTAATTCTAGTAGTGTATCGATGCCCAACAGAACAATCTTTACCAAGAAGCAATATAACCCCTTGACATGTAGCAAGAAATAGGATAGATGGAACATCAAGGAACAGATGAAATAATTGAGGAATGAAGAATGAAAGTAACATTCCTACAAGCCTCGAGTAGTGCCATGTTTTGTGGAAATGGGCCTTCCATTTACACAATTGTGGTCCTACTACAAGACATTTGATCCATCAACCACAAGAAAACTTAACCAGGCTCTGATGCCACCTTTGTCATGACCCACCCCGGAGTCGTGACTGGCGCTAGAGGTCGCAAACCTCTAATAAGCCTACTCTAACTATTCTTACGGAATATGGATAGAACTTCCCTCCCCCCCTTTTTTTTAGCATCCATGTATAAGCCAAACATTCTAGACCACTAACCAATAAATACAAATTGAGGTTCTCAGAGCATTTTCTAGTAGTTTATAAATATAAATTACCATTTATACTCATTATTTACATCCTATTCACTAAATAAAACAAATTCCCAAAAACCCATAAGCCCTATATACATATCTTATAAAAATAAAATATCCAGTGGCAAAGTATATAAAAACTGAAGTAATAGATATTAATAAAACTTCGAAAATAAAGTTATAAATATACAATACAGTTTCCAAAGATGAAAATCTCAAGTAAAGTTTCCAAACTCAAAATAAAGTTCTCAACAATTAAGTTTAATAATTTAAACATTGTTCGAAACTTGTCCTAACATTTATGAAATTTGTAATCTTTTTTCATAAAGAAAACTTTTGAAACATTCAATGTAACATCCTCAATTTTCTGTCATGCTAAATTACCTTAATAACCCTGAGTAATAGGCACTTAATGAGAAATTATGAGATTAGGGCTTAATTAAGGATTAACGAAGTGTTTATGAGTCAACCCTAATGTGAAAAGTCAAGAGAATACTTAATCGAGATTAGATAATCTCTAATTAAGAAAGTCAGAGCCTTAATAGCTTAATTAAGCACTAATCACCCTTAATTAGTTTAATCGAGTTTAATTAAGGATAATTAAGCTTAATCACAAGATTAATTTTTGTTAATCATGTTGTTGTGTGTTAATCACTAATCCTTGCTTAATCATGTTAATTAAGTCGCAAGAGCATTTAATCACATGATTAAATTCAAATTTAATCAACTAGACAATAAAGTAAAGAGTGATGTTATTGAAGCATAAAGCATTAGACAAGAATGCTTTATGTAAGAGTAAGTACTTGATTTGTTCCCCCATTATCCAATTTGCCTTCTTAAACCTTAATTAACACAAAATAACACAAAAATATCTCCTCCACCCACTTGAATGTTATGGCCACTATACACATGCACACACACACACACACACACACACACTCATTTTTCATTTTTACATTTTCATTCTCTCTCTAACTCTCAAATCCTCCAACTTCTCTCTACACTCTTCTTTTTCTTCTTAATCTTCTTCTTCCTTTCTCCCTCACCATCATAACCAAAACTCTCACTAAGCCCTTCAAAGACTACATCTTTTGGTCTTTAGAGAAGAGATCTAAATATTACAAGACTCATTTTCAAGAGAACTCAAGAGCTTCCATCTTCTTCCTCTCAAAATTGCCACCATCATCATCAAAGGAGGAGTCTTCTTCATCTTCTTCTTCTCCTTCAAGGGTGCCATTTTGAAGCTTACGTAGTGATCTCTACTTTTCTCTTTTGTTTACTAAAGAAAGCTTGAAGCTTGGTTTCTTCCATGACCAAGATCTTCAAGTGAAAGCTTTAGAAAGACTCTCATGTTCTTCATGAGCAAAAGTTTCATTTTTTAGCAAAAAGTGTTCATATTCTTCTTTATGAGATGTTTTTGATTATTTGAAAGTTTGTTTCTTGAATGCCTATAAGTTTCTATTTTTCTTTCTTGATGCATGAGATCTTGATATTTCTTGTGAATTATTTGAAAAAGAATGATGTTCTTGGTGGTATTTTGTTTAAAGTTTGTTCCTTTTCTTATGATGAGCTTATGATTAGAAAAATTTCATCTTTACATGTTTTTCATGGTTGATAAGACTATGAACATCCTAAAAGCTCAAAACTTTAAAAAGTTTACTTTTTGATGCTTAAAAAGTGGTGCTATTTTTATGGATTTCACAAGGTTTCATTTTATTTTTCTTGAAGACAAGAATATGTGTAAAAGTCTAAACTTTTTGGAATATGAAGCCTTTTTAAGTCATGGAAATGACATCTTGTCACTTTATATTTTAAAGATTGACTCTTGGATACAAATCTTTTTATAAAGTTTTAAACTTTAATCAAGAAGGTAACTTTAAGTTATAAAGTTACAAGCTTGCACTTTAGTCTTGTAAAGGTTGAACCTTGAGATGAATATATTGAGTAAAGTTTTAAACTTTAAACAAGAATATCACTTTTAAGTCATAAAAGTGTTCACTTTTATAAAGATCAAGACTTTTTAACTTTAAAACTATTGTTTTATATCATTGGCTCATAAAGTAGAAATTGTTTAGACTTTGAGACAACTTCAAATCATAAAGTTGAGATCTTGATGGTCTTAGAATAATTAAAAGTGTCAACTTTCATAGAGAACAAGACTTTTTAGTTCAAAAGCTAATATCTTGTATCATTATTTCATAAAGATTTAATCTTTAAGACAAGAGCTTCATTTGAAAGGCACTTAATTTCTTAAAGAATGAAACTTCATAATCTCTTTATAAAGAATGATAACTTTTATAATATTTAAGGTAAGATCTTGTCATGTTAATAATAAAAGATTGAAACTTTGCAACTTGGATAAGTTAAAAATCAGCCTTGGTGATTGGTGAACATGGTATTGTTGGGTTCATGAGTGTGGTTATGCATTGTCATGACCCAAGGATTAGAGGGATCTCAAACTCCTTGGGAACAGAAGTATGATTAGGGCCTCTAAGCATATCATGAAGTGCATTATCTCAAGGAAATAAAATAATCACCTAACTTAGTTAATTCGAATAAGTGTTCCATAAAACATGTATCCAAGTAAAAAGTAAATTCCTATAAGAACTAAGTAACTAAAAGATTTCATACACATTCATTTTAAATATGTGATTCTCTCATGGGTAACCATGGAAAATCATATGATGACTCATAAGACGTCTCACAAAGAATAATACAACTAAAAACCCCTTTAAGGTATGAATGTATGATGCCATTTGGCATGATGAATGACAAATTTGATTGAGCTTTGTCTCATGATAGAATGATTAGTATGAGGATATGATATGGACTGTTGGTTGAAAGTTTTATGATTGGCATTTTGGAGAAGCTCTAGTCTAGCTGTCATGCTGCCAGATTTTCGTCAAAATTTTGGACTTAGTCATATCATTGCATGTGTTTGGTCAAAGAAATACTATTCATGTCAAGTACAATGATAAGAAAAGAAAGAATGGGATATGACCCCTCAATCACTTCAGGAAATTGAGAGACGGTGATCCACAAAGTGTAACATCCTCAATTTCATGTCGTGCTAAATTACCGTAGTAACTCTTAGTAATTAGGCACTTAATGAGGAATTTCGAGATTAGGGCTTAATTAAGGGGTTGACTCAGACGAGAAGGGTCAAGAGAATGCCTAATCGAGGTTAGATAATCTCTAATTAAGCAAGTTAGAGCCCCTGTAGCTTACTTAAGCACTAATCGCCCTTAATTAGCTTACTCGAGTTTAATTAAGGTTAATTAAGCTTAATCGTGAGATTAATTTTTGTTAATTATGTTTTTGTGTATTAATCACTAATTCTTGCTTAATCACCTTAATTAAGTTGTATGAGCACTTAATCACATGATTAAATTCAAATTTAGTCAACTAGACAATAAAGTAGAGAGTGATGTCATAAAAGCAAAAAGCATTAGACAAGATTACTTTATGTAAGAGTTTGACCATGCTTTGTCTCCCCATCATCCCATTTGTCCCCTTAATCACTAATTAACACAAAATTAAGCAAAATATCTCACTCCCCCTCCCTTAATGTAGGACGCCACTTTCTACTTTTACACACATACATTCACTTCATTTTCAACTTCTCATTCTCTCTCTAAAGTTCTCAAACTCTCCAACCTCTCTCTACATTCCTTCTTCTTCTTCTTCTTCATCTTCTTCATCATTTTCCACCTCCATAACCAAACCTTCCTCACTAAGCCCTTCAAAGATCACATCTTTGGGTCTTTGGAGACAAGATCAAAACACTACAAGACTCATTTTCAAGAGAACTCAAGAGTTCTCTCCTTGCTCATTCAAAACCGCCACCTTCATCATCAAGAGGAGTCATCATCTTCTTCTTCCATTTCTCTTGTTTTTGCGCCATCTTCAAGAAAGGTAGTGATCTTCATCTTTTTCATTTTGTTTGCTCAAGAAAGCTTGGAGCTTGGGTCTTTCATGACCAAGATCTCTAAGTGAAAACTTGAGAAGATCCTTCATATTCTTCATGTGTTCTTAAGTTTCCCCTTTTAGAAAAATATGTTCTTGATGTTCTTCATGTGTTCTTAAGTTTCCTCTTTTGGAAAAATATGTTCTTGATGTTCTTCATGTGTTCTTAAGTTTCCTCTTTTAGAAAAATATGTTCTTGATGTTCTTCATGTGTTCTTAAGTTTCCTCTTTTTGGAAAAATATGTTCTTGATGTTCTTCATGTGTTCTTAAGTTTCCTCTTTTAGAAAAATATGTTCTTGATGTTCTTCATGTGTTCTTAAGATGTTCTTCATGTGTTCTTAAGTTTCCTCTTTTGGAAAAATATGTTCTTGATGTTCTTCATGTGTTCTTGAGTTTCCTCTTTTAGAAAAATATGTTCTTGATATTCTTCATGTGTTCTTAAGTTTCCTCTTTTAGTAAAATATATTCTTGATGTTCTTCATGTGTTCTTAAGTTTCTTCTTTTGGAAACCTATGTTCTTATTGATCTCTAGCTTAAAGTTGTTCCTTTCTCTTTATGATGAGTGAATGATTAGAAAAGCTTCACTTTTCTATGTTTCCATGATTTGATAAGACTATGAACCTTCTCAAAGTTTTAGACTTTAAAAAGTTTGCTTCATGATTTCTTCAAAGTGGCGCAACTTTTAAGCTTCCATAAAGTTTTATTTTGTTTTGTTTTGAAGACAAGAATACATGTGAAAGTCTAAACTTCTTGAGTTAGAAAAATATGATATCTTGTCACTTTAGGCTTTAGAAATCAAACCTTAAAGAAAAGACCTTTCACAAAGTTTCAAACTTTATTCAAGAATGAGATCATTAAGTTATAAAAATGTTGTTCTATAACATTTCATTCATAAAGTTTATATTTTGAACCCAACTAATGCAAAAGGTGTTAACTTTTATAAAGAACAAGACTTTTTATTCAAAAAGCTAGTAGCTTGTATCATTATTTCATAAAGATCCAATCTTAAGATAAGAGCTTAATGTCAAAGGTACTTACTTTCATAAAGAATAAGACTTTATGACTACTTTATAAAGAATGACAACTTTAATAATGTTTAAGGCAAAACCTTGGTATGTTATTAGTAAAAGTTTAAAACTTTGCAACTTGACTAAGTTAAAAATCACCCTTGGTGATTAGTGAACATTGGTGTTGTTGGGTTCATGATGTGGTTATGCGTTGTCATGACCCAAGGATTAGAGGGATCTCGAACTCCTTGGGAACAGAAGTATGATTAGGGCCTCTAAGCATACCATGAACCTAGGAATTACTAAGTGCGCTATCTCAAGGAAAGGAAACAATCACATAATTTAATTAATTTGAACAAGTGTTTCATAAGACATGTACTTAAGTAAAGCATACTTTCATCCAAGGACCAAGTAACTAAAAGACTATAAACACATATCCTAACTATGTGATTCTATCATGGGAAATCATGTGATGATTCATAATATTCTTCACAAAGAACAACACAACTATAAACCCCTTTAGGGTATGAATATGTGATGCCACTTGGCATGATGAATGATGAGATTGATTGAGCTTTGTCTCATGATTGAATGATAAGTGTGATGATATGATATAGATATGATGAACTATTGGTTGAATGCTGATGATTGGCATTTTGGGGAAGCTCCGATCTAGCCGTTATGCTGCCGGATTTCCGTCAAAATTATGGACTTAGTCATATCATTGCATGCATCTAATCAAGGAGTTATGCATGTAAAGTATAAAGATAAGAAAAGAATCAATGGGACGTGACCCTTCAATCACTTGAAGGGAAGTGGGCGACGGCGATCCACAAGGAACCTCTATGAGGGAGGCAAGGGTGTTTTGGAGGACCCTCCAACTTAGAGGTAACCAATATCGGCTTAGTCTGATTTGGTTAGTCTTTAACGTGACGACAGTCACGGAATGAGCTCATGTCCAAAAGCAGTCTATTTCAAAGGAAAGTAAAGAATGTTAAGCACGTGCTAAAAATGAAAGTAAAGTCTAAGTATGACCATGGTTACATCTGTGATGATGCGTGTCTTTGCATGAAAGTATATGGCCCATTTGCATTATGGATGTTATTCTATGTTTTAGTACGGATGTTAGTCATGATGATGTGTTTATGATGTTAAGTTTAAAAGCAACCCCGCTGGGTTTAAGTTTTCAAAACCATTAAAAATTGAACTTATATCTATCCACTGTTTTTGTAATTAAACCCGAAGTGGCTGGGACGATGACGATGACACTGTGTTTGTCTAGCCGCGATCCTATTGAGAAATTTAGTATTTCTCATTCCTATGTTTCCGTGTCATCTTCAGAGGATGTCGACGTCGGGCACGGTGGTGATCTACATTGAGTTCCTGGTGTGGCGTTGGCGCTTTGACCCGGTGCTGAACGCCTCAGTGCTGTCGGCGAGCGCAGCGATGAGGGTCTACATCTTCCACGACCGCCAGTTCCAGACTCCAGTGATGAGCCCATTTTTCCGACCGCATCAGCCATTTGGCGAGGTTACTATGGATGACATTCGCCCCTACTTTCAGCCACCGAGATACCCCACTGATGATAATGAGACTGACTCGGATACCCGTTTGACTCCGACTATTTCACTGGATTCCGATCCCTCGGAGCCGTCTTATCCGAGCTTCCATGTGGAGACCGATCCATCCGAGCCCATCTATCCAACTCATTCTGGGGGTTCTCACCGTGGGGGTTCGACGCAGCCTTCAGTGATTCGTCTATCTTCTGATTCTTCTACTTCATCTGGTGGCCCATTTTCACCCTCGGTTCGCGGGCGTGGGTTCGTTAAATCGCTACTGCGTGCCCGTGGCGAGGACGTGCTCGAGGAGGGACGTGGTAGTACTTCTCCGGTGGATATGGGAACGGTTTCCTCCGCCGGATGCTTGATGTGACGATCGCATGCGAGTCGAGCACGAGGATAGCCCCCTTTTGGTAGTAGTTATAGGGTTATCATTATGTTATGTGGCATGCTTGGGTAGTAGGATTCTCTGATGTATTTCCTTTTATTATGTATTGGTAGGCTTTTGTGTAGGGCCGACGATAGATATCAGACCCATTATTATCTTATGTATGAACTGATACGACTCTTATTGTATTATCATGGTTGGCCGTGGAATGAATGTTACATTATTCTAAAAATTGTGGTTACTCTTATGGTCTCTATGCTTGTTAAATGCGATATATGTATGGGATAGCGGTGTTACTTTATATGTTCACGATGCGCTCATGGCTCTCGATTTCAAAAATGGTTTACTTGTTTTGTAGAAAAAAAATTTTACCCCTATTTTCGGTATAAATAATTTCTAAAAGGTAATGATAGTTTCGCGAGCAAAAGTAGCAACTAGTAATTCCACAATATGACTTAAGCATAGAATGGAACTACTAGGGTGTTACATTTTGGTATCAGAGCGATTAGTCTCTGAAGAGCCTGGGATGGATCGACTATGCTTCTAAGCATACATTTTAGTTAAGTCATGCTTTGAGTCTCGTCTGTATGATGAGGCATAGGAATTAGATGTGCATGATCGTCTATTCTGAATGTGGTCAGTTGCTGGTTCACTCAACATAAATGTTGAGCCTGATCAACTCAATGTCTTCTGTCTTGTGTACCAGGAACTAATGGCTTCAGGAAGACGTGGTAGGCCCCGTAACGAGCCAGAAGGTCCCGAGGAAGTCATGGGGACACTTTGCGAAATGGCTGCTGCTATGAGGGAGCAAGCTGCTGCTGCCCATCGAATGATGGAGCGAATGGAGCAAAGAGATGAGGAGAATCCCGAAGGGCACAATGGAGGAGCTAAGGTAGATCTTGAGTACCTCAAGTTTGCTGAGTTCAGGAAGGCAAATCCGCCGAGCTTTAGAGGAACGTACAACCCCGATCGAGCTGAGGAGTGGATCAAGGCCATTGAGAAAATTTTCATAGTATTGGCCTGCACGGAGGAGCAGAAGGTAGCCTTTGCTACCTATATGTTGGAAGCTGGTGCTGAGTTCTGGTGGGTAGGTGTAAAGAGGCTCTTGGAGGGAGCCCAAACCCACATCACCTGGGAGATTTTCAAGTCGCACTTCTATGAGAAGTATTTTCCTGCGTCCGTGAGGAATGCGAAGGAGCTGGAGTTCATGAGTCTGCGTCAAGGGACCATGAATATTGCTGAGTATACGGCCAAGTTCGAAGAGCTGTGCAAGTTCTCGACAATTTACCAAGGGAACCCGGATGAGCGTTGGAAGTGTGTGAAGTTTGAAGGGGGATTGCGTGAGGAGATACTGGCATCTGTAGGACCAATGGAGATCCGTGACTATGCTGCACTCGTCAACAAGTGCCGTTTGGTGGAAGATTGCAACCGTAAGCTGTCGGTGGCAAGGTCCGAGGCCTACAAGAAGAAGTTGGCACCGCAAAGGCAGAAGTTCAAGCCCCAACCTCTGAGGAAACCATTTCAGGGTGGAGGTGTCGGAGGAAAGCAACCCCAGAAGCCTGCTGGGAATCCACCCAAGCCGACGAATGGTCAAGCTTGCCCTAAGTGTGGTAAACCCATGGAGGACGCCCTTGTTTAGCTGGCCAGAATGCTTGTTTCCGGCGCAAAGCCTGGCATATGGCAAGAGATTGTACCGTCAAGTCGTTGTCCCCTGCCAACAAGCCCCAACACCAAGGAAGGGTCTTTGCCCTCAATGCCGAAGATGCCACGCGATCCGACGATCTCATCAAAGGTAAGTGCGAGGTCAATGGTAGGACCTTAACTGTGCTATATGATTCTGGAGCTACACACTCCTTTATTTCTCATGATTGTGTAGATAGATTAGGATTATCTGTGTCCGAATTGCCTTATATGTTACATGTTTCTACTCTCTGGGAAACCAGCTTAAGACTTGTCATTGTTGCTTGAGTTGTCAATTCCAAATTGATGGTAGGTCTTTCATAGCGAATTTGATTTGTTTGCCTTTGTCCGCTTGGATTCGATTCTAGGCATGGATTGGCTTTCTGGCTAACCATGCTATGATAAATTGTTCAGAAAAGTCATTGTTTTTCCCCTATACCGATAAGCCCGTGGAGGCCGTTAGTTTGTTCTTGAACTCTGTTAGGGTAGGAAGTAGTGAGTTTGGTGATCGTGATATGTTCTCCTTATGACAAGTGAAGTAGAACTCGAGCGGTGTTGGATGAGATCCCGTAGTTAGGAGTACCCAGATGTATTCCTGACGACATACCCGAATTTCCCGAAGGGAAATCGAAGTTTTCTATAGAGTTGGTGCTGGGTATTGGGCCAATCTCTATAGCACTATAGAATGTCCCCACTAGAGTTGTCGGAGTTGAAGGGACAATTGGAAGAGTTGTTAGAAAAGAAGTTTGTAAGACCTAGTGCCTCACCTTGGGGAGCCCCGGTGCTATTTGTGAAAAAGAAGGATGGCGGATGAGGTGTGTGTGGATTACAGACAATTAAACAAGGTTCTTGTAAGAACAAGTATCCCTTGCCTAGGATAGATGACCTCATGGACCAACCAAGAGTGCTGTGTTCTCTAAGATTGATCTGAGATCTGGATATCATCAAATAAGGGTGAAAGAGGAGAAAGCCCCTAGAGTTCCAAGAAGGAGAACATGTATTCCTGAAAATCACTCCTACGACCGGTATAGGTAGAGCCATGAAGGTCAAAAAGTTAAGCCCGCTTCTTGGCCCTTTTCAAATTTTAAAGCGTGTCGGGTCGGGCTTGCTTACCAAATAGCCTTACCTCCAAATTTGTCAAACCTTCATGATGTTTTCCATGTGTCTCAATTAAGAAAATACCATTCCGACCCTAGTCATCTACTTGAGCCTGAAAGTGTACAGTTAAGGGAAGACCTAACTTTCAATCTACCGCCATCTCGGATCGTGGATCGTGGGGCGAAGCAAATTGAGGAATAAGACGGTACCCTTGGTCAAGGTGGCTTGGGGTAGAGGAAATGTGGAAGAATATACATGGGAGCTGGAGGCCAAAATGAAGAGCAAGTATCCGAACTTATTTACAGGTAACGAATTTTGAGGGCAAAATTCTTTTTAAAGGTGAGGAGAAATGTAACATCCTCAATTTCTTGTCGTGCTAAATTACCGTAGTAACCCTGAGTAATTAGGCACTTAATGAGGAATTTCGAGATTAGGGCTTAATTAAGGGGTTGACTCGGATGAGAAGGGTCAAGAGAATGCCTAATCGAGGTTAGATAATCTCTAATTAAGCAAGTTAGAGCCCCTGTAGCTTACTTAAGCACTAATCGCCTTTAATTAGCTTACTCGAGCTTAATTAAGGTTAATTAAGCTTAATCGTGAGATTAATTTTTGTTAATCATGTTCTTGTGTGTTAATCACTAATTCTTGCTTAATCACCTTAATTAAGTTGTATGAGCACTTAATCACATGATTAAATTCAAATTTAGTCAACTAGATAATAAAGTAGAGAGTGATGTCATAAAAGTAAAAAGCATTAGACAAGATTACTTTATGTAAGAGTTTGACCATGCTTTGTCTCCCCATCATCCCATTTGTCCCCTTAATCACTAATTAACACAAAATTAAGCAAAATATCTCACTCCCCTCCCTTAATGTAGGGACGCCACTTTCTCACACACACACACATTCACTTCATTTTCAACTTCTCATTCTCTCTCTAAAGTTCTCAAACTCTCCAACCTCTCTCTACATTCCTTCTTCTTCTTCTTCATCTTCTTCATCATTTTCCACCTCCATAACCAAACCTTCCTCACTAAGCCCTTCAAAGATCACATCTTTGGGTCTTTGGAGACAAGAGCAAAACACTACAAGACTCATTTTCAAGAGAACTCAAGAGTTCTCTCCTTGCTCATTCAAAACCGCCACCTTCATCATCAAGAGGAGTCATCATCTTCTTCTTCCATTTCTCTTGTTTTTGCGCCATCTTCAAGAAAGGTAGTGATCTTCATCTTTTTCATTTTGTTTGCTCAAGAAAGCTTGGAGCTTGGGTCTTTCATGACCAAGATCTCTAAGTGAAAACTTGAGAAGATCCTTCATATTCTTCATGTGTTCTTAAGTTTCCTCTTTTAGAAAAATATGTTATTCTTAAGTTTCCTCTTTTAGAAAAATATGTTCTTGATGTTCTTCATGTGTTCATAAGTTTCCTCTTTTGGGAAAATATGTTCTTGATGTTCTTCATGTGTTCTTAAGTTCCTCTTTTGGAAAAATGTGTTCTTGATGTTCTTCATGTGTTCTTAAGTTTCCTAAGTTTCCTTTTTTGGAAAAATATGTTCTTGATGTTCTTCATGTGTTCTTAAGTTTCCTCTTTTGGAAAAATATGTTCTTGATGTTCTTCATGTGTTTTTAAGTTTCCTCTTTTAGAAAAATATGTTCTTGATGTTCTTCATGTGTTCTTAAGTTTCCTCTTTTGGAAAAATATGTTCTTGATATTCTTCATGTGTTTTGGAAAAATATGTTCTTGATATTCTTCATGTGTTCTTAAGTTTCCTCTTTTAGTAAAATATGTTCTTGATGTTCTTCATGTGTTCTTAAGTTTCTTCTTTTGGAAACCTATGTTCTTATTGATCTCTAGCTTAAAGTTGTTCCTTTCTCTTTATGATGAGTGAATGATTAGAAAAGCTTCACCTTTCTATGTTTCCATGATTTGATAAGACTATGAACCTTCTCAAAGTTTTAGACTTTAAAAAGTTTGCTTCATGATTTCTTCAAAGTGGCGCAACTTTTAAGCTTCCATAAAGTTTTATTTTGTTTTGTTTTGAAGACAAGAGTACATGTGAAAGTCTAAACTTCTTGAGTTAGAAAAAAACGATATCTTGTCACTTTAGGCTTTAGAAATCAAACCTTAAAGAAAAGACCTTTCACAAAGTTTCAAACTTTATTCAAGAATGAGATCATTAAGTTATAAAAATGTTGTTCTATAACATTTCATTCATAAAGTTTAGATTTTGAACCCAACTAATGCAAAAGGTGTTAACTTTTATAAAGAACAAGACTTTTTATTCAAAAAGCTAGTAGCTTGTATCATTATTTCATAAAGATCCAATCTTAAGATAAGAGCTTAATGTCAAAGGCACTTACTTTCATAAAGAATAAGACTTTATGACTACTTTATAAAGAATGACAACTTTAATAATGTTTAAGGCAAAACCTTGGTATGTTATTAGTAAAAGTTTAAAACTTTGCAACTTGACTAAGTTAAAAGTCACCCTTGGTGATTAGTGAACATTGGTGTTGTTGGGTTCATGATGTGGTTATGCGTTGTCATGACCCAAGGATTAGAGGGATCTCGAACTCCTTGGGAGCGTATGATTAGGGCCTCTAAGCATACCATGAACCTAGGAATCACTAAGTGCGCTATCTCAAGGAAAGGAAACAATCACATAATTTAATTAATTTGAACAAGTGTTTCATAAGACATGTACTTAAGTAAAGCATACTTTCATCCAAGGACCAAGTAACTAAAAGACTATAAACACATATCCTAACTATGTGATTCTATCATGGGAAATCATGTGATGATTCATAATATTCTTCACAAAGAACAACACAACTATAAACCCCTTTAGGGTATGAATATGTGATGCCACTTGGCATGATGAATGATGAGATTGATTGAGCTTTGTCTCATGATTGAATGATAAGTGTGATGATATGATATAGATATGATGAACTATTGGTTGAATGCTGATGATTGGCATTTTGGGGAAGCTCCGGTCTAGCCGATATGCTGCCGGATTTCCGTCAAAATTATGGACTTAGTCATATCATTGCATGTGTCTAGTCAAGGAGTTACGCATGTAAAGTATAAAGATAAGAAAAGAATCAATGGGACGTGACCCTTCAATCACTTCGGTAAGGGAAGTGAGAGACGGCGATCCACAAGGAACCTCTATGAGGAGGCAAGGGTGTTTTGGAGGACCCTCCAACTTAGAGGTAACCAATATCGGCTTAGTCCGATTTGGTTAGTATCATGCAGTGACGACGGACACGGAATGAGCTCATGACCTAAAGCAGTCTATTTCAAAGGAAAGTAAAGAATGTTAAGCACGTGCTAAAAATGAAAGTAAAGTCTAAGTATGACCATGGTTACATCTGTGATGATGCGTGTCTTTGCATGAAAGTATATGGCCCATTTGCATTATGGATGTTATTCTATGTTTTAGTACGGATGTTAGTCATGATGATGTGTTTATGATGTTAAGTTTAAACGCAACCCGCTTTGGGTTTAAGTTTTCAAAACCATTAAAAATTGAACTTATATCCGCCCACCGCTTTTGTAATTAAACCCGAAGTGGTGGGACGATGACGATGACACCGTGTTTGTCTAGTCAGCGATCCTATTGAGAAATTTAGTATTTCTCATTCCCTACGTTTCCGGGTCATCTTCAGAGGATGTCGACGTCGGGCACGGTGGAGATCTACATTGAGTTCCCGGTATGGGGTTGGCGCTTTGACCCGGTCTTTGAACGCCTCGATCTTTGTCGGCAAGCGCAGCGATGAGGTCTACATCTTCCACGACCGCGGCCTGACTCCGTGATGAGCCCATTTTTCCGACCGCATCGACCATTTGGCGAGGTTACTATGGTTGACATTCGCCCCCACTTTCAGCCACCGAGATACCCCGCTGATGATGATAAGACTGACTCGGATACCCGTTTGACTCCGACTGTTTCACTGGATTCCGATCCCTCGGAGCCGCCTTATCCGAGCTACCATGTAGAGACCGATCCATCCGAGCCCATCTTTCCGACTCATTCTGGGGGTTCACACCGTTCGGGCTTGTCGCAGCCTTCAGTGATACGCCTATCTTCTGATTCTTCTGCTTCATCTGCTGGCCCATTTTCACCCCGGTTCATGGGCGTGGTTCGTTCGCATTCGCGCGTGCCCCGTGGGCGAGGACGTGCTCGAGGAGGGGCGTGGTAGTACTTCTCCGGTGGATATGGGAACGGTTTCCTCCGCCAGATGCTTGATGTGACGATTGCATGCGAGCCGAGCACGAGGATAGCCCCTTTGGTAGTAGTTATAGGGTTATCATTCGTTATGTGGCATGCATGCTTGGGTAGTAGGATTCTCGGATGTATTTCCTTTTATTATGTATTGGTAGGCTTTTGTGTAGGGCCGACGATAGATATCGGACCCATTATTATCTTATGTATGAACTGATACGACTCTTATTGTATTATCATGGTTGGCCGTGGAATGAATGTTACATTATTCTAAGAATTGTGGTTACTCTTATGGTCTCTATGCTTGTTAAATGCGATATATGTATGGGATAACGGTGTTACTTTATATGTTCACGATGCGCTCATGGCTCTCAATTTCAAAAATGGTTTACTTGTTTTGTAGAAAAAAAATTTTACCCCTATTTTCGGTATAAAGTAATTTCTAAAAGGTAATGATAGTTCCGCGAGCAAAAGTAGCAACTAGTAATTCCACAATATGACTTAAGCATAGAATGGAACTACTAGGGTGTTACACAAAGACTCAAAGAACCTCTATGGGGGAGGCAAGGGTGACATGGAGGACCCTCCAACTTAGAGGTAACCAATATCGGCTTAGTTTGATTTGGTTTAGTACTATGTGATGCGGTCACGAATATGAGCTTATATCCAAAAGCAGTCTATTTCAAAGGAAAAATAAGAAATTTAAGCATGTGCTAAAAATGAAAGTAAAGTTAAAGAAAGACTTGGGTCTAGTCTAAGATGTTACATGAATGGGCACGTATCTTCATTCTCTTATTTGTATGGTCATGAGTGTTTATATATTGTCGGTTTGAGTTTCCTTATATTATGTTTACACAAGGAAGATTAAAAGAAACCCGTTTTGGGAACCTAAGATTAAAAGAAACCCATTTTGGGAACCTATGTTTTCAAACCCTTTAAAAAGGGAACTTATGCATACTCACTGCTTTCATAATTAAACCCAAAGTGGCTGGGACGACGATGATGACACATTAATGGTCTGTTGGGATCTTACTGAGAAATCTTGTATTTCTCACTCCTACGTTACCGTGTCATCTTCAGACGGAGCTATTGGCACCCATGGTATCACTTCTGATGGTACCTGACTGGATAAGAAAAGGAGCTGCCATGTCCGTTCACCTAGTTAAGGAGGATCAATATAGTAGCATAGTATTTTCACCTTCTTGAGAGCACTAGTTGGGCAGTTTATGTGTAATTAAGAGCATGTGGGAAGTCATGCTACTTAATTTGTCCTATTACATATGTAATAATTATTAATGTAATAATGACTCTTGATTATCTATGATTACATCATTGGCTTAAGGTATGGTGTTATGTTATTCCAATTTTGCCATACATCTTTCTAGTAACTCCGCGATATAAGGAACAATGTGTAACATCCATGAGTTTTGAGTTCCGACTTCACCTTCAAGTTCCCATGATTTCCGACTTCATCTTCAAATTTCACATAAAATGGGATAATTTCTGACTTCCGAGTTAGTCTTCGAATTTTAGCATAATTTTCGACTTCATCTGGCATTAATTTCCTGACTTCCGACTTAACCTTCGAGTCCAAACAACATGAACGTGATTCCCGATATCCGACTTTAGGTCTCAAAGAGAACGGACTCGATTTCCGATCTCATAATTTATTTCCAAGTTTCAAGCAAGATGTACGCGAGTTCCGACCTCAGACTTCATGTTTCAAAATAAAGTGTACACGGTTTGCGACCTCCGAATTGATAGTTTAACACAATGGTTACAAGTACCGACCTCCGGGCTAAATGTAACAAGTTCCGGCCTTAGAGTTTAATTCAACTAGAATAGACACGAGTTCGGATCTTTGAGTTGATTTCCAAGTCATACACGAGTTACGATCTCCGAGTTTATTCCTATGGCTTTCCATTTCTGTTGGTGTTCCCGAGTTTGAATTGAGAGTTCTGAGATTATGTGATTGTGTGTTGTATTATTTTCGACATCCAACTTTGTTTCCAAGTTTTGAATAAACTAGACAAGTTTTCCGATATCCGACTTTATCTCTGAGGGTCAAATAAATTGCATGAGTTTTGACTTTAAGTAGAATCGGAGCGAGTTCCGATTTTAGATAGGATAGAAGCAAGTTCCACTTTTGGAGTGATGTGGAGAGAAATTTAGCCACAAAAGCAGGAGACATGGCCAAACTTCAATCACAAAATTTCAACCAATCAACACTCACAATTCCAACTACCCTCATGTATTTAAGTCAGACTCTCCCTCTCATTTCCAGCTGATTTACGCCTTTCTGTCTCTCTTTCTTGTTCCAGCCTTCTTCTTCTCTTCTCCTAACCAACTCCATCACTCCTTCAAGCTTAACAAGTTTCTAGCAATTCAAGCTTCAACACTTAGCTCAATACCTAGCAAAATCACACTCCAAAGAGGTAGGAATTCCATTTCTGTTCTTGAATTCTTTGCACTATGGCTGTATGAAATTTTATTCTTCTTCATGTATTTGATGATATATTGGATGTATGTGATGGATTATGGTTGGATTAATATGAAATCATGAGTTAGAATTAGAATTAGAAGAAGAAAACTAGGAGAAGTGGAGGTTTGGGATGCTGCCTAAGTGGGGAATCCCTCGGCAGTCTGTATGGTGGAGTGTACAGCTCTGTCTACAGCCAGTTAAACCCGATGAGACTATTTTTATATGAAAGTAGACATTCAGAGCTTTCTATACATATATAATATAAGGCCATTGGATTAGTATTGAAAGAGATATAAATTTTTGAAGTTTGACCTAGAAATCAAGACTTTCATCCAGGCAGTGTGACTTAAGAAGGGCGTAACTCACCCTATACAACTTCAAATTGAGTGAAACCAACTTTATTAGAAAGCTTACATATAGGGGAACATTCCACAATGAAATTTCGAGTTTGTTATGATCCCAATTGTTCCCAGTGGTTCGAGAAAGTTGCCCTATTTCCAAACTAGGCCAAAATAGGGTAATTCAAGAAGGTCAAATTTCCGGACTTATAACTCGAGGTATACTAAAGCAAATGAAATAAAACTTCTTGTAAATAAAAGGTTGTCCTGTCAGCTTTGTATGACACCAATTTCATATGATTTGGACTTGTTTTCGATTTATAGTAGATTTTTACTTTTAGGTGTGTATGGCAGGCCGGGTTAAAACGTAAATATCTTGAGTTATACAAATCAAAATGAGATGGGACCAAAGAGGTTAGAAAATAGACACATAGAGCTATGACATCCAAAATCCAGGTTTAAATGAGTTGAGTAGAAGTAAAGATGGATTATACAAAATTCGGGTAGAACTGAGTAGAATTGGCAGAAATGACCAAATTGATGGTTTCACAAGTGTTAGTGAACATATAAGGTTTGAGTTGATGGTTGCAAGTTTTACATTAATAGATATGTTAGATTGATCATACCGCTATGACTGATTTGTCCGTGAGAACTGGCACTATTCATGTGGAAATGGATCTGATCCGTTATGCTGCCGGGTTTACGGCAAAAGTCTATGAAACTATGAATGTTTATATGCAAGAATGAATTTAAGTATGATATGAGTTATGACGTATATTAAAATAAATGATGAAGCATATGTATGAGTACATTCAGCATGTCTATACATGACCATGTATGAGAATGAAAAGACATGAATATATTAAATGTGAATCCCTCCACCTGGAGGCAGTTGCACATTGAATCCCTCCCGGTGAAGGCAGGTAAAAGATAAAGATGTGGGTCCTTTCACTTGGAGGTAGTTGCACATTGAATCCCTCCCAGTGAAGGCAGCTAAAACTATGAGATCCCTCTACCTTGGAGGCACGTGGTCAGATGAGATCCCTCAATTTTGAGGCACGTGACCAGAAGAGATCCCTTCAATTAGAGGCACGTGGCCAGAATGAGATCCCTCCAAGACTAGAGGCATGTGAATCCCCTTGTGGGTGAGTCGGTGTGACGACGGTCACGAGTTGAGCTGACTAGCTCACTCCAAGATCAGGCTACCCAAGGCCAGTAAAGGCTAAAGACTAAAGACTAAAGATTAAAACATATGCAAGCACTCCACTCACATGAGGCATGGCATCGACCCAGTTAGTGTAAGTATAGGGGATAGGACTTACATGAGGCATGGCATGACCCAGCTAGTGTAAGTACCGAATGAAGGTCTCATATTCCTAAGGATCATGACATGGCGATCACGCTCTGATGGGGTATGACATGGCGATCATACTCTAGAATGTGGCATGTAAAGATTTTATGGTGAAAAGGAAGATGAAGAAAGAAAAGTAAATTTTATGTATCTGCATAAATTCAAGTACAAGTAAAGTCATGTGCAGATGTTATGTCTCCAGTATATTGATACTATTGTATTTTATTATGTTTCAGTAATTATTCATAGTATAATTCATGAATTGACTTTGTGTAACACCCTACTAATTTAATGTTATGCTTAAGTCATAGCATTCAATTAGGTAGACTGTGTTACTGGGTTAATATTCTACTTAAATTTCGTGTTTTGTATTACAAAACAGTCGAAGCGGCGCGCTGCTATACTATGTGCGTAATGAAACTCAACATAGTACTACAACAGATAGGAAATAGTAATAATAACATCAACTATATACATACGTATATATTTACATAACAGGAGTCATTGCTTCAGTCTATACATATATATATATGTATTAATATCAGATGAAATAAGGACGGCAAAATCCCCAATGCTAAAAGTAGAGGCAGAACTAGCAGGAGTAGGCTATGTGCAACGAGTCCAAATCGGAGTCATAGTGGAGCTGCAAGTCTGGGATCTCAATACAAGGAGTGGCCGTTGAGTCCGTCGCCAGCATCTGAGAATGATGCGGAAAATATAGAACGAGGTGAGAATTTAAGGAAATTCTCAGTAGGGTCCATGTGTGATGTTTGACTGACGTCACATTCATCCTCAGTTGCCTCTGGTTTTATTTAATTATAAAAATATGTGTTCAAACTAAGCTACCCATTTCAATGAGTTCAATAAAACATCTGGTTCGAGGCAAGGTTCAGTTTTGCTTTAGATAGCATAAGAAACAGAATAGGCTACTAACAGTAAAACATAGGATAATGAGCCTAGCAAATAAACATATAGTAGTACGTAAATATAACAGATAAACGATAAACTTCCTGAAATAATCATACCATGTAATCATGCATTCAAGTAATCATGCAAACTCATACTTGAACTTTCCTTCATAAACTTTTCATTTCCTTTTATCATTTTTCCATCTCTTGGTCCCCTGGGAGTTCTTGGCCATTTAGACTCCTAGGTAATAGTCTACTTCTCAGGATCGATCTCGTTCCTATACAGGAATTGCCGGGTTTACTTTTCCCGACGTTCCCACCGATCTATTCCCCTTAACTTCTTATCCGGGGCTGGCCCAAGAAGCATGGAACTTTCATAGTACATAATCTTTTTCATAACTTTCATAACTTTCTTAAGGATGCACATGCACTAACATAGAATTCATAACTTGTGCATGGGTCTTATCGTAATTTTGGCAGCATAACGGAATGTGTCCGCTTCCCCATGAATAGTGCCAACATACCAGAACATCAATTTATCACAAGGATCACAATATTACATTCATATTCCAATATTGAACTCATATCAACATCAAATTCATTAAGGCAGAGTTTCTGCCTTAGCATATTCAACCAACCCGATTTTTATAATTCAAGCCATAATTCCTACTTAACTCATCTGGACCTCAAATTTGAGTATGTAAAAGTGTTATGTTTCTATTTTCTAACCCCTTTGGTCCCATCTAATTCTGATATCTATAGCTCAAGATATTCAGATTTTATCCCCAAGATGCCAGTGGCTTGCCAGAATCAGGCAACTAAAAGTAAAACTCCACTAAAAATCGAAAAACTGACTCAAATGATACAAAATTTGACTCATATTAAAGTTAACAGGATAAGGTTTCATTTACAAAAAGTCCCGTCCCATTTGGCTTGGTAGGGCTCGAGTTATAAGCCCCGAAACTTAGTCTTCTTGAACTGCTCTGATTTGGCTTAGTTTGGACATAGGTCAACTTTTTCAAATCACTGGGAACTAATAGGATGGTAACAAACTCATAATTTCTGGGTAGGATGTTCTCCTATGTGTAAGATTTCCGACAAAATTAGTTTCACTCGATTTGGAGTTGTATAGGGTGAGTTACACCCTTTTCAACCCAAACTGCCCGGGTGGAGGTCTGGATTCCTAGGTCAAACTTCAAAAAAATCATATCTCTCTTAATATTAATCCGATGGTCTTATATGATATATGTATGGAAAGCCCTAGATGTCTAGTTTCACATAAAAATAGTTTCTTTAATTCTGAACGGCGGGAGGCGGAGCCATACACTCCGCCGTACGGTCTGCCGAGGGTTTTGAGTTTTCCTGCCTTTCAACTTTTTCATATCTTCATCCTTTCTCACTTTTAGTTCAAATTTTAGCCTCATAAACAGTCCATAACCCAGCTATAATTCATCATAATCAATCAATTAGCATATCAGAATTAAGGAATTAAATCACTACTAATCATTCAAGAGTCAGAAAATCAAGTAAGAAGAAAACCCCTACCTCTTACTATGAATGATTTTGGTTGAGTTTGTAGCGGGAACTTGATTGAATCTCAAAGTTGGGTGGAGTTGGGTGAGTGAAGAAAAGAAAAGGGAGAGCTGAAGTGAAGAAGGAGTTACGTAGAAGGGGTCTGAATCAGAGGAGGAGAGAGTGTTATATAGGCATGAGTGGGAGTTAACTTGGAAGGTTTTGATTGGCCTCAAAACATAAGGCTGAAACCTTGCTTTCCATGTCGTCTTATTTGTGTGGTAGAATTGCTCTCCACGTCGCCTAAAGTGGGACTAGTTTCCAGTATATTCTGAATATGAAATCGGAACTCGTACCCTTTGTAAAGTCGGAACTCGGGCATATGTTGGGATGAAGTCGAAACTCGGGAAATATTGTAAAGTTTAAACAAAGCTTGATGTGAAGTAAGCACTTAAGGTCTGAAGTCGGGAAATTAGGTAAACTCGAATGGATTCTAATCATAACACCGGAAGTTGGAATTCAAAATGCCACGATATCGGAACTCGGTATTGGTAATAAACTCGAGATCGGAACTCGTGAAATTTTGCTCGGACTTGGAGGCCAGTTCAAAGACCTGATCTCGCATCCATTTCAGGTTGACATCAAATCGGACGTCGGCTTTCGTGCTTAAGATCAGAAATCGGAATCATCGTCCACTCTAAATGAAATCGGAAATCGGTATTTATTACTGATGAGGTCGGAACTATTAAGGTCGGAAATCGGGTATACATATATAAGATCGGAATTCGGAAAAATAAGCCAGCCCAGTTGAGTTTCATTAAATCGGAAATCGGAAATTGCCTGATTAGGTCGGAAATCGGAAATCCTTGTCTGTTCGGACTTGAAGATGAAGTCGAAGGTCGGAAGTAGCGAACGTTACACTTTGTATGGGCTTTCCCAAATGTCAAGTGTATGAGTAAAATAAACTTTGCTTCGGATAATAAATTTTCGAACTATAAAATTAAACAGCTTGTATGACATGATCACCTTTTTCATAATAAACCGAAGCAAACTGGAGATGACAACGATGACATTATGTATGATACTTAAGGAATCCTACTGAGAAATTCAAAATTCTCACTCCTATTTCCGTGTTACCTCCAGATAGTTCAAGAAGTTCCGAAGATGGCTCAAGTTGTTGTCAAATAAGGTCCGCTTAGGTAACAGTAACAACTCCAAGGTATGGTACTATGACTTAAGCATAGTACTGTACTTGGAAGGGTGTTACCCAATGTCTATGTGTATGCGAGTAAGTAAGTGCTTAAAGACTCAGTTTTCATGCACAAAGGTTTAAAAAAAAAAAGTACAAACTATTTTCGTATAATACGCTAATTTCAACTGTAAGAATTTTCGTTAGTTAAGAGTAACAACTAGTAATGCCATAAAATGACTTAAGCAAAGTATGGTATAATTAGGATGTTACATTCAACAATTACATACTAATAAAATTTCCTCAAATTCAAAATGGATACCCATGAATAGATAAATATATCAAACTATAAACAGAATATTCATAATTAACTAAATATATAAAATAAATTGCCAATATATACTAGAACCAAATCAATATTAATTGCATAAAGAAAACCATATGCCATAGAGGCCTTGTCCACTCACAGAATAATGGAGGACATCAAATCTACATGCTAGAGGCTGCCGAACTCAAAGATTGATCTCCTGGAAATCTGAAACCAACATATAGTTAATTACTTCAGATCATAATTAGCCGGTGAGAATCACCCCGTGCCTGATTACATACAAGCTTACAAAAGAGGTTTTCTTTGAAAGCTCTTGGGTATTTAAATTTTCTTTTAAATCCTACTCTCGTGTCATCCAATCTTTTACACAAAACACTGATTCATATTTCAAAGGTACTGAGGACACACAATTGACATCAGAAAATAAATTTTATGTTATATGATTTGGCATTCTTATTGCTACCCTTTAAGAATAAGGCAACAATATCCCTTCAGAAAGCTTATCAGACAAAACCAACCATGAAATCCGTACGGAATAAACCATAATATTTAATCTTATATATTCATAGACACCCAAACCCTCAATCAAATATCAAGACTCAAAATTTGCATAACTATTAGCTCAAAGACATCTAGAATAGAGCTGATCAAATACAAACATACCACAAAGTATAAAACCTATAAGGATATACCTTCATGAGGCACTCACAAAGCGGTTTGATTCTAGAGAAGCAAAACTGCCCCATTTGCACCAAAAGAAGAAAAACACATATGGAAGGAGAAAGGACAAACAAAAAAAGAGTGGCAGCCAGTGAGAGAATGCAAGGAAGAGCGACTCGCGGATGGTGGTGATGCAGAGGCGCGAATATGGGACCAGTAGAGGAAGTGGTGGTATGGCCGAGGAAGAGCGAATGGCAGTTGGGGGGCAGAGGGGCCACAAATAGAGAAGAAACGGGAAAGGGTGAAACTCAAAGAAAAATTAAAACAAGAAGAAGAAGATGGGTGGTTGAGAGGAAAGAATAGAAGCAGTGGAATAGAGAGGAAAGGTGATGGGACGATGAAAAAATATCAAGGGAGGAAATTGTATGGTCCACACAAAAGAGGGTGTAGCATGAGCTAACTTGTTGCAATCACTTTTATTTTGTCAAATACCTTCATTTAATTAGTTTTAATTTCTCAATTGTTATATAATTTAAAGTGAATAGGGAAAATAACCTCAAGGCTCAAGTTATGTACATTTTAAATTTTTTTGTTACCAATATTTTATTTTAAACAAGTATTTTATTTTAGGTAGGGTATTATATTAAGCATAACGCTATGGTTTAGAATGTAACCCCAACCTCTTTCTACAACCTTATCAATTAAAATTTAAGTTCCCTATTATTTATTACATATTCTTGAGTTCCTTTGAAGACTAATAATTTTATAGTTTTATCCCTATATCTATAAATAAGAATACAAATTAAGAAAAAACATGTTTCATGGCATTCAATCTTCTAATCTTTTCTATACATGTATACTGATAACATCTTTAATAAATTTTATAATTCATCAATTACAAGATTTCACCACAAGGAAGGTCACAATAACAATTAAAACTATCTAAAGTAAATCCATACACATGACCCTATTAAGCTCACAATTCCTTTTAATCCCCCCTCGGGGTTGGTAGATTCTTCCTAACAATAAACAATAATAAGGCAAAAATAATCAAATTTCAAATGAGTGGGACACCAAGCTTGTGGAAAAGGAGCTCACCAAGGGATGGGGTTTGAGTTGGGAAGGCAAAACTGAGAATAGCTACCATTGGAGAGAGAGCTAGTCGAAGATAGGAAGCTAGGCAGAGGGCGGCATGGCAGAGAGAAGGAGAACCTGCAGCTAAGAGAGAGACACCCACAATAGAGAGAGAAAGCTTCGCATATGAGAGAGAGAGAGAAAGAGAGAAGGAAGGAGGGAGGGAGAGCAAGTTGAGAAGGAAAGGCAAACAAGAGAGAGAGTGAGACGGAGAGAAAGACCACGAGGTGGTGGTGGTCTGACAAAGAGAGGGAGTGGCGAGATGGTGATGGTGCGATAGAGAGAGAGCCATGGGGTGGTGGCGAAAGGGAGGGGGAGGGAAAGAGAAAGAGAGATTGTAATAACCAGGTACAGGAATACATAAATCGTGATGCGCTACTTTGTCGGACCCCGCGAAGTTCTAAGTTTGGACCTTAGGCCTCCTTGGAGGATTATATGATTGGGACATTTTCATGGGATCAAAAGTCCCAGTAATTGTTCCTTAGATATCAAATAATTGAAGAGCGATTTTTAACGAATTTTTGGAAGTTATTAACCCTTTCGTTTTCAAGCTTGAAGTTTATGAATATGCAAGTTTTCGGAAGTTTGTACTAAAATCCAAAAGTTGGATTTTGATTCTTAAGGAGTTTGATTTTTTCAATATTTTTATTGGATTCAAATAGGGGGTATTCTCTTATTTACATTTATGTTTTAAAGTTAATGGAGAGTAAATAAGTATGTGATGATATTTGAGAAGTGTTTGGAAAAGGGGGGAAAAAAGGGACTGGGCGCCTAAGCACCCAAGACCAGCGGCTAGGCACTAGTTGCACTTCTGATTTTCGTAAGCTTTACGCTAGCGGGCGCCCAGGCGACCAGGTTGCAGCGCCTCGATGCCCATTGGGCAAAAATAAAGAGGAATCCCGTCCCCTTCTTCCCTATTCTTCACTAATCTCTCTTTCCTCTTTCTCTCTCATTCTTCTCTCCCTCCATATAGATCCTATCATATCTTCATCAATATTTACTCAAATCCACCACCAAATCCATCCTTTCCTTATCATCATCATAGCTTTGGGCTTTGTTTCTCTCTTAAAGCTCTCTCTCTCCTCTTTTTAGAGAGAGAAAACCATGGTGGGAGGAGACCCACTACTCTCCTCATATTCCACCGCCTTCTTCCACTCTCTAAGGTAATTCTTGGGCTCAACCCTTGTTATATTATCATTGATTAGTTACTTTTTCCATGAATTCTAGATCTATGCATATGAGGGGGGATTTTTGCCCTACAAGGCTAATCCTAGTAAATTCTTAGAATAGTAATATTGTGGAAGTCTAAGAGTTATATTTGTCATGTTAGATGCTCTCCGGAATCCCTTGGTGGCTCTAAGGCATCGTAGAGCTTAAGCTTCTTCCTTTCCAAGCGTAGACTATGCATGGATAACATATCTATAGCTAGTTTATTTTAAGTATATGTATAATGTATAGTTTGTGTTATGTATATCCACGATTTCACAAATGTTATGTTTATGGTTTGAGTTATTAAGGGTCAAGGAAATTGAAATAGCAATTTATTGTATGACCTTAGTGAATTCTTGAAAGACAAAAGATATTACTCTTTTCTATATATATATATATATATATATATATATATATATATGATTATGTATGTGTGTGGGACAAGTACCTTAAAAGTGATTTTCGATACTTGAATAGTTTGATGGAGAAAGATATGGTTTCAAGTTATTAGATTTTAACTATATAAAGGCTTGAAGTTGATATGATGTTTAGAAATTATAGATTTCTATGAAGTAAGCTTAATATTGATTTTTATGAATTATATCCAAATTAATGTCTAGATTTTTTTTTAAAGTTTGATATTTTGAGAACTATGAAATGTTAATGCTCTAAGAGCTTAAGTAATGTATTTAGAATCCAGACTTGATGTCTGGAGTAAAGTTATTAAAGAATCTTAATGATAACGAATTATTAATGAGCAAAGGTTTCCAAAAGGGAGGAAATTATGACAGAACTGATCACTAATGATAGTAACATTAGCCTTGGTGCACCTCGAATAACCCAGCT
Source organism: Pterocarpus macrocarpus (assembly GCA_031439585.1). Lineage (NCBI taxonomy): Eukaryota > Viridiplantae > Streptophyta > Magnoliopsida > Fabales > Fabaceae > Pterocarpus > Pterocarpus macrocarpus. The sequence continues at coordinate 55,329,811 of CM062514.1, forward strand.
AGTAGAGTGATTGCTAGCCCGGCATATCGCTAACATGTCCGAAATATATAGACATGTACAAGGGTGAAGTTATTAGTTACTGCTGGGCAAGCCCAGTCAGGCAGTTATTTTCTAAAATAGGATCCTCCTTTAAGCTTGATGATGATTTTGAAACAAGTATTTACTTTTCATGTTATGAGAAAGTATTTCTATTTTTAAGATCAGTTCTTACATCTTTATTATATATATGATTTATTACATCTAGTTGTAAAAGCATTATGTTTATAAAGAAGTTTTATCCAATGGAAAGAAAAAGGTGATTAAGGACAGATTATACTTATACTCCAAGTGTACTTTACCAAAAATTTTATAGTATGTTAACATATAGACAAAGTCTTTTTCTTAAAAAAATAATCTATGAGTTTTTGAAGAGGTTTTATAAATAATACTTTTGCTAAAAGTTAATATTAAAGCTTGTTCCACTCTAATTATAGGTATATTATCACTCACTGAATTTGTATAACTCACTCTTTTCTCTTTTCATGTTTTTAGACAGGTACAAGATTATGCTTGTCTGCCTCCAGCTAGTTGAGGTCCTTCGAGTTATAGTAATCCACACTTGTTTGAGTGGTTTTCCAAAGTTGTCTGTATTTAAGATTTATATTTAATTATTGGACTAAATGTATAAAATCTTTAGTAGTACTCCATTAGCCTACAGGCAGGGTCCTCCCTGTGTTGAGTTGTAATTAGTTTAAATCTCAATAATTATGGATTAAAGTTTCTTGATTGGATATGTAAACACATTTTTATAATTATGATTATGTTTAAAACTCATATGTTATGTGCTGTGGAGTGCATTTTGAGAATGCCTGGATTTCCAATGATTTTATGTGTTTGTGTTGCTTGTGCAGGGAAAGGATCCTTATTTGGGAATAATCCTAAATACAAAAGAGACTCTGCCTGATTTTCTTTAGAAATGGTCTAATATAGGCTTACTAGGGACATGTCCCTATGCCCCGGTTGTAACGTCCGAAAAATTTTCTCGGTTTTAATCGAGTTGTTTGGTTTTTAGCGAATAATCGAAATTAATTGGAATTCGATTAAGTATTTACCTAAAGCCGATTAAGTAACATTTAGAAGGATTAGCTTTGATGGAATTAGGTTAGGAATATAGGAAACCTCATAGAATTTTTCTAAAACCAGTTTACCGATTTAAGAGAAATCGGTAAGATTTTGGTATTTTAAACTGTCGGAATCGGATCAATAGAAATTATATTGTGAAAACCCTAGGATAGACGACTAAGATTTAGCCAACTCATCCATACAAGTGGCACCACAATCAGCCTTGGAGAGTGGCAACCACATCAAATTGAATTAGCCAAACACATCTACCAATCACATGAAACCTTGCTTCAAAAGTTTGTGATTAGTCCTTTCCTTGCCCTTGACAAATTCAGCCATCAAGAAGGGGTAGATCCCTCATCAGTCTCTTCCATCTCAACTTGTCTCCACTCCCTCTCCATCAACTCTTCAAGCTTCATCAAGAATTTCTTCAATTCAAGACACCAATTCAACAAGATTTCACCTAAGAAAGGTAGGAATTCCAACTTCTTTTCTTGTTTTCTTGGATTGGCGCTGGTTGGGATTTCTTCTTCCTCCACGATTCTGGTCTTATCTTAAGTAGTGATGAAGGATTAGGGTTGATTTTGCATGTATGTGATCATTAGAATTAGAGTTGGAAGGGAAAAACTTGGAGATGGAAAGAATCAAGATGCTATGGGTGAAAACCCTACGGCGTCCGTATGTCCATCTTTTACGAACAAAAATCTATCCATCAAAACTTGACAAATCTATTTTTATATGAAACTAGACATGTAGAGCTTTCCAACCATATAAAATATAAGGCCATTGGATCATTATAGAATTAGTTATGAATTTTTGAAATTTGACCTAGAAATCTGGATTCTCATTTGGGTAGTATGAGTTGAGAAGGATGTAACTCACCTTACACAACTCTAAATTGAGTGAAATGAACTCTGTTTGAAAGCTAACATGTACAAAAACATCTCATAAAAATTTCAGAGTTAGATTCATTGTCATTTATTCCCAGCACATCAATGAAATTTCCTTAAGTTCAAACTGTTTACAGGGCTTATATCTTAAGATATACTTATGAAAATGATATGCAACTTCTTTCATTTAAAAGTTTGTTCTATTAGCTTTAACCTGTATAAATTTCATATGGTTTTATCTAGATTCCTATTTTTAGTGAATTTTCACTTATAAGGATGCAATTCTGGCTAAGTGTAGGGCAGTCTGAGGTAAAATACTAATAACTTGAACTATACAAATCAAAATGAGATGGGACCAACTAGATACATAGAGCTATAACATATCCAAAATGTAGAGCTAAAGGAATAGCATAGAAATTTTGGGGGATTTTACAAAATCGGGTAGAATTGAGTATAATGAGCAGAAACCTTATTGATGTTGGCACACTATATGATTGATATGGTTGTTATACATTTGCTGATCTATGATGGTTTGAATGCTTGCTTGATCTTTCTGGTAGCCTGGCACTATCCATTAGGAAGTGGGCTCGGTCCGTTATATTGCCGAATTTTCGGTATAAATTAGTGATAGTTCTAAATGTATGTGTGTTAATGTTATGTGACGTGTATGAATACCATGCAAGTATTATCCTTTGAGAATAAGGTATGAAGCCTATGTATTTATAATTCTATGATGAAAGATATGATGATGAGCTCATATTTCGAAGGAACATGACATGGCGATCACGCTCTGATGGGGTATGATATGGCGATCATACTCTGAAATATGGCATAATGATCCCACGTCTTAAGGAATGTGACATGGCGATCACACCCCGATACAGTATGACATGGCAATCATATAGTGGGACGTGGCAAGATGAACATATTTCTAAGGAGTGCAATATGGTGAGCACACCCCTACGGAGTATGACATGGTGATCATACTCTGGAATATGTATGATGTAACATCCCGATTTCCGACGTCCGACCTCATTAGTAAAGGTTAAAAATTTCCGATTTCCGATTTTATTAAGGCTCTAATGGACTGGCTGGGATTTTTCGAGTTCCGACCTTATGTACGTATACACGATTTCTGACCTTAGGTTAATTAGAATGTACACGAAATCCGACATCCGAGTTGATCTCAACTAGAAACGGACGCGAGCTCAGGTCTCTGAATTGGTCTCCAAGTTCGACCAAATTTACACGAGTTCCGATATCCGAGTTTATTACCAAGAGCTCTTCATTTCCATTGATGCTCCCGAGTTTGTCTATAACAGACTTCCGAGCTTAAATTTGGAGTTCCGAGATTCTATAAGTTCCGATTTCCTGGAATATAGGATTAATGATTTGAATCCCGATCTCTGGTGTCATGCTTAAAATCGATTCAAGTTTACTAATGTCCCCGACTTTCGGATTTAAGTGTTTGGTTTCACATCCGACTTTGCTTTCGAGTTTCGAACAAACCAGACAATAATTCCGAGTTCTGATTTCATCTGAGTGGATGTACACGAGTTCCGACCTTAAGAAGAGTACGAGTTCCGATGTCATTTTTCAGAATACAATGGAAACGAGTTCCACTTTTAGGGGACGTGGAGAGCAATTTTGTCACACAAAGAGGACGACATGGAGAGCAATTTTGTCACAAAAGAGGACAACGTGGATAGCATTTTGGTCACAAAAAGAGGGAAAGGTTGGCTGAAATTTAGCCTTGTGTTTTGAGGCCAATCAAAACCTTCCAAGTTAACTACCAGTCATGCCTATATAACACATTCTCCTCTTCTTATTTAGACCCCCTTCTATGTTACTTTCTCCTCACTTCAGCTCTCTTTTCTCTTCTCCACTCACCTACTCCACCCAACCTTCAAGTTCAAACAAGCACCATTCCCAAACTCAAGCTTAATAACAAGAGGTAGAGGTTTTCTTCTCGTTTAATTTTCTAATTCTTGGATGGTTGGTGGTGGTTAAATTCCTTAATTTTGATATATTGATTGAATGATTATGATGAATTATGGCTGGTTTATTGGCTATATGTGAGATTAAAACTGAATTGGAAACAAGAAAAGATGAAGATAGGAAGAGTTAAGAGGCATGTAGATGCATGTGCATTTTCAAGAAAGCTATGAAAAGTTATGTTATGATGAACTCAAAGAATATGTTATGATGAAAGTTCCATGATACTTGAGCTAGCCCCGGATAAAAAGTTAAGGGGAATAGATCGGTGGGAACGTTAGGGGAAGTAAACCCAGCAATTCCTGTATAGGAACAAGCTCGATCCTGAAAAGCAGACTATTACCCAGGAGTCTAAACTGGCCAAGAACTCCCAGGGGACCAAGTGATGGAAAATGATGAAAAGTAATGGAAAAGTTTATGAGGAATGGAAAAGTTTATGAAGAAAGGTTCAAGAGCAAGTTTGCATGATTGCATTAAATGCATAATTACATTGAATGATCATTATAAGTCATTTACAGTTTATTTGTTACATTCACTTACTGCCGTATGCTCATTATTCTACGTATTGTTGATATTAGTTATTATGTTCCTTATGTTGCCTTAAGTAAAATTGGACCTTGCCTCGGACTAGACATTTTTCCCAATCTTATTAAATATGAATAGTTAAGTCTGATCTCATATTTTTATAATTAAATAAAACTCGAGTCAACTAAGAATGAAAGCAACGTCAGTTAAGCCCTACATGCGAACCCTACTGAGAATTTCTTCAAATTCTCACCTCATTTTGCATTTCCGCCTCATTCTCAGATGTGGGCGATGGGCTCGACGGCTACCCTCTTCATTGAGATTCCAGACCTGCAGCTTTACCAGGACCCCGAGTTGGACTTGCTGTAGCTAGCTGGCTTCCGCCATTTCCAGCTCTACTTTTAACTATAGGGATTTTTGTTGTCGCTTTACTTCATACTGCTTTTGATATATATATTTATAAACTGAAGCTTTGGCTTCCAACTTATATATGTATATATGCAACAAATGATAGTTCTATGCTAATCACATTTATTATATAGAGCGCCCTGTTTCGTAGGAATATACGTCAGTCATATACATATATATCAGAATATAAAATAATGAATACAGCTTTAGACAGAAGACTAATACGGTAACGCAACCTATCCAATTTCATGCTATGACTTAAGCATAACATTCAGTTAGTAAGGTGTTATATTTTTAGTATCAGAGCAGTTCGTCCTAGCTAAGGCCTGAGGATTGGACTGACTATGCTTCATGCATATTCTGTGTTTCTAGCTGATGATACGCAGTAGATCTTGCCTATACGGTTGAGATATAGGTGTGCATGTGTAAGAAGTGCCTGATCGTGTGAGCTATTATTTACTAGCACATTAGACTTAGTGTTGAGCCTGATCAACTCAATAACCTTTGTTTTGTGTACTCAAAACTTAATGGCTTCCGGAAGATGAGGTAGACCACGCGCAGAACCTGCTCACGGGGATCCCGCTGACCTTAGTACGAGAGATGGCTCAGGCGATGCGGGAATAGGCCGCAACAGCTCACCAAATGATGGATCAACTAGACAGGCGACCTACGGCAAGTTGTGAAGGAAAACCACATGGCCCAGAGACTAATCTAGACTTTCTTAAGTTCGCTGAGTTCAAAAAGGCAAATCCGCCCAACTTCCGAGGGGTATATGACCCTGATAAAGATGACGAATGGATCAAGGCTATGGAGAAAAATTTCTCTGTCCTAGATTGCTCAGATCATCAGAAGGTGACTTTTGCCACCTATATGCTCGAGGCAGACGCCGAGTTTTGGTGGAACGGGGTACGAAGATTATATGAAGAGTCACAGATAGCGGTCACCTGGATAGTGTTTAGAGACGTCTTCTGCCAAAAGTATTTTCCTGCTTCCGTTTGGAATGCCAAGGAGCTTGAGTTTATTCAGTTGCGTCAAGGAAGTCGGATGATATCTGAATATATTGCCAGATTTGAAGAGCTGTGCAAATTCTCTACGATTTATCAGAGGAACCTAGATGAAGCCTGGAAGTGCATCAAGTTTGAAGGAGGGTTACGAGAAGATATTCTCACCGCAATCGGGCCAATGGAGATTAGAGATTTTCCCACGTTGGTAAACAAATGCCGACTTGTGGAAGATTGCAACTCAAAACTAGTGGCAGCCAGGGCATCTGGCGGTCGTTTCAAGAAGGGGTTAGCACCGCAGGGCCGCAGATTTAAGCCCAACTTTCAATAGCAAAGGAGATTCCCACCGGTGGGCCTCAAAAGCCTCTTCCGAATTCAACTTGTACAAAGTGCAGTAGGAATCATGGCAATCGGCGTGTTTGGCAGGCCAGAATGTTTGCTATGGGTGTGGCAAGCCAGGCCACAAAGTTTATGAGTGTCCGAGCAGAAATCCACCACAGCCGTCTCGACCACAACATCAAGGACGAGTTTTTACCATAGATGCGGAGGAAGCTGATAAGTCCGAGAGACTAATCCAAGGTACCTGTAAAGTGGACGGTGAGACCCTGACTGTACTTTATGATTCAGATGCCTCGCATTTGTTTATTTCTCATGACTGTGTGGCTGTTTTGCAATTGCCAGTTTCTAAATTGCCTTATGATTTATTGGTTTCTACTCTTACTAATGAACCTGTTAAAACTAGTCAAATTTGCATCAATGTTCCTCTTCAAATTGAGGGTAGAGCCTTTGCAGCCAATTTGATTTGCCTCCTTCTTTCTGGACTGGACATAATTCTGGGCATGGACTGGCTTTCCGCCAATCGTGTCATGCTTAATTGCTCTGATAAGACAGTGGTATTCCCCTCTGTATCATCTTCTGAATCCCAAGCCTCAACACTCTTCTACCTGAACTCTTTATTAGTAAACTATAGTGGGTTGAAGAGTTAAGGATACATCCTCCTGTCAGTTAACGTGACAGAAGTTGAACAGAAACTAGAGGAGATCCCGGTTGTTAAGGAATATCTTGATGTTTTCTCGGAAGATATTCCCGAATTCCCTCTTGAAAGAGAAATTGAATTCACCGCCGCGTTGGTTCCAAGCGCAGGACCAATATCTATAGCTCCGTACCAAATGTCACCTATGGAGCTGACAGAGCTAAAGAGACAAATCGAGGAGCTTTTGGAAAAAGGATTTATACGGCCAAGCGCATCGCCTTGGGGAGCTCCAGTCTTGTTGGTAAAGAAGAAAGATGGGAGCATGCGCCTATGCGTGGATTATAGGCAGTTGAATAAAGTGATGATCAAGAATAAATATCCACTGCCAAGGATTGATGATCTCATGGACCAGCTACAAGGTGCAATGGTATTCTCCAAGATCAATCTGCGTTCCAGATATCATCAAATTCGAGTTCGGGAACAAGATATCCCTAAGACAGCCTTTCGAACTCGTTATGGGCACTACGAGTACACTGTGATGTAATTTGGATTGACCAACGCACTAGCAGTATTCATGGATTACATGAATCGAATATTCTACCCATACTTGGACAAGTTTGTAGTGGTTTTCATTGACGACATACTTGTCTGCTCGAAGACGGAGCAAGAGCATGCGGACACTTGCAGCTGGTTCTGCAAATTTTGAGAGAAAAGAAACTTTATGCTAAGTTATCCAAATGTGAATTTTGGATGAAAGAAGTGAAATTTCTCGGCCATGTAGTGTCCCATGGAGGAATCTCCGTAGACCCCAACAAAGTAGAAGCAGTTCTAAATTGGGAAAGGCCGACCACAGTTACTGAAGTCAGGAGTTTTCTGGGCTGAGCTGGATATTACAAGCAATTCGTTAAGGATTTCTCTCATATAGCCTTGCCCCTGACCAAGCTAACTAGGAAGAATGTTTCATTCGAATGAACACCGGAATGCGAACAGAGTTTTCAAGATTTGAAGAAAAGGTTGACTATGACACCAGTGTTGGCCTTACCAGACCCTCGTAGACCATTTGAGGTCTACTGTGATGCGTCCAAGCAAGGATTGGGATATGTGTTGATGCAAGCCGGAAACGTAGTCGCTTATACCTCTCGACAATTAAAGCCACATGAAAGGAATTATCCTACTCACGACCTTGAATTAGCAGCAGTAGTATTTGCTTTGAAGATATGGAGACATCACCTATATGGTGTAAGGTTCGAAGTCTTTTCTGATCATAAGAGTTTGAAATACCTCTTTGATCAGAAGGAATTAAATATGAGGTAGCGAAGGTGAATGGAACTTCTTAAGGACTATGAATTTGAATTGAAGTACCACCCCGGCAAGGCAAATGTTGTGGCAGATGCTTTGAGTAGGAAATCTCTGACTGTAGCTTGGATGATGATCAAAGAGACGGAACTTATTGAAAGCTTCCAAAATCTTAATTTAGGAATCCTTATAACTCCCAAGACCCTTCAGCTACATCAAATTAAGATAGCCAGTAGCTTTAAGGAGCAGATTTGGTAGGCACAGCAGCAGGATGCTAATCTCCAACATACGACCAATCTCGTGCAATCTGGGAAATTAACGGGTTTTGCACAGGATAAGGAAGGCATCTGGCACCATCATGATAGGGTATGTGTACCCGAGGGGAATGATCTCCGGAGGAAAATCCTGGAGGAAGCACACAAGGGTGAATTCACTGTATATCCTGGCAATACTAAAATGTATCAAGATCTTAAGAAGATGTTTTGGTGGCCAGGCATGAAGTCAGACATAGCGAGCTTCATGAGTAAATGCTTGGTCTGTCAAAAGGTGAAAGCGGAGCATCAGAAACACTCCGGGATGCTTCAACCTTGGAAATCCCTGAGTGGAAATAGGAGAGTATCTCCATGGATTTTGTGATGGGATTACCAAGAACGCCAGCAGGATATGATGCTATATGGGTCGTTGTGGATATATTGACCAAATCTGCTCACTTTCTACCTATTCGAGCAAATTATCCATTGGAAAAATTGACACAGCTATACATTCAAGAGATTATAAGGCTGCATGGAACCCCTTCAACCATTATCTCTGATCGGGACCCAAGGTTTACTTCACGGTTTTGGGGAGCCTTACAAAAGGCGTTCAGTGCTAAGTTGTGCCTAAGCACTGCATATCATCTGCAAACGGACAGCCAAACGGAAAGGACAATTCAAACCTTGGAAGATATGTTGCGAGCCTATATACTGGAGCAATGTGGGAATTGGGATCGATATTTACCGCTAGCCGAATTTGCATACAACAATAGCTATCACGCTAGCATCGGTATGGCTCCTTACGAAGCATTGTACGGACGGAAGTGCCAATCTCCCCTGTGTTGGTATGAAACAGGAGAATCAACCCTATTGGGGCCTGATTTAGTTGAGCAGAACATTGAGCAGATCAAGAAAATACGGAGCAAGATGCTTACCGCTCAAAGCCGCCAAAAGAGTTACGCGGATACCAGGAGAAAGCCTCTGAAATTTTAAGAAGGAGACCACATATTTCTTAAGGTTACGCCTACAATGGGGATAGGTAGAGCCATTAAGGTCAAGAAGTTAAATCCTCGCTTTATTGGTCCCTTCCAGATCTTGAGGCGAATCGGATCAGTTGCATATCAAGTCGCTTTGCCTCCACATTTGTCAAATCTTCATGATGTTTTCCATGTTTTCCAACTTAGCAGATATTAGCCTGACGCTATACACGTGCTAGAACCCAAATCAATAAAGTTAAAGGAGGACCTGACTTTCCATGTTCAACCAGCATGGATAGTAGACAGGAGCAGCAGACAACTTCGAAATAAATCCGTGCAACTAGTAAAGGTAGCATAGGGAAAAGAAGATGCTAAAGACTACACTTGGGAACTGAATTAAATATGAGGAAAGAGTATCCTGGACTATTCTCAAGTACTAAATTTTGAGGACAAAATTTTTTTAAGGAGCGTGGTATTGTAACGTCCCGATTTTCGACTTCCGACCTCATTAGTAAAGGTTAAAAATTTCCGATTTTCGATTTTATTAAGGCTCTAATGGACTGGCTGGGATTTTCCGAGTTCCGACCTTATGTACGTATACACAATTTTCGACCTTAGGTGAATTAGAATGTACACGAAATCTGACATCCAAGTTGATCTCAACCAGAAACGGACACGAGCTCAGGTCTTTGAATTGGTCTACAAGTTCGACCAAATTTACACGAGTTCCGATATTCGAGTTTATTACTAAGAACTCTTCATTTCCATTAATGCTCCCGAGTTTGTCTATAACAGACTTCCGAGCTTAAATTTGGAGTTCCGAGATTCTATAAGTTCCGATTTCCTGGAATATAGGATTAATGATTTGAATCCCGATCTCCGGTGTTATGCTTAAAATCGATTCAAGTTTACTAATGTCCCCAACTTCCGGATTTAAGTGTTTAGTTTCACATCCGACTTTGCTTTCGAGTTTCGAATAAACTAGACAATAATTCCGAGTTCCTATTTCATCTAAGTGGATGTACATGAGTTCCGATCTTAAGAAGAGTACGAGTTCCGATGTCATTTTTCATAATACAATGGAAACGAGTTCCACTTTTAGGGGACGTGGAGAGCAATTTTGTCACACAAAGAGGACGACATGGAGAGCAATTTTGTCACCAAAGAGGACGACATGGAGAGCATTTTGGTCACAAAAAAAGGGAAAGGTTGGCTGAAATTCAGCCTTGTGTTTTGAGGCCAATCAAAACCTTCCAAGTTAACTACCACTCATGCCTATATAACACACTCTCCTCCTCTTATTCAGACCGCCTTCTACATTACCTTCTCCTCACTTTAGCTCTCTTTTCTCTTCTCCACTCACCTACTCCATCTAACCTTCAAGTTCAAACAAGCACCATTCCCAAACTCAACCTTAATAATAATAGGTAGAGGTTTTCTTCTTACTTAATTTTCTAATTCTTGGATGATTGGTAGTGGTTAAATTCCTTAATTTTGATATATTGATTGAATGATTATGATGAATTATGGCTGGTTTATTGGCTGTTTGTGAGATTAAAATTGAATTGGAAATAAGAAAGGATGAAGATAGGAAGAGTTGAGAAGCTGGAAAACCCAAAACCCTCGGCAGTCCATACGACAGAGTGTATGACTCTGCCTCTCGTCATTTAAAATTGATAAAACCATTTTTATGTGAAACTAGACATCTACGGCTTTCTATATATATATCATATAAGGCCATTGGATTAATATTGAGAGAGATATGAATTTTTGAAGTTTAACTTAGAAATCAGGACACTCACCCGGGCAGTATGGGTTGAAAAGGGTGTAACTCACCCTATATAGCTCCAAATTGAGTGAAACTAATTTTGTTGGAAAGCTTACACATAGGAGAACATCATAAAAAGAAATTTTGAGTTTGTTATCATCCCAGTTGTTCCCAGTGATTTGAAGAAATTACCCTATGTCTAAACTAGGCCAAAATAGGGCAGTTCAGAAAAGTTAAGTTTTGGGGCTTATAACTCGAGCCCTACTAAGGTAATTGAAATGGAACTTTTTGTATATGAAATTTTGTCATGTTAGCTTTGATAAGAGACCAATTTCGTGCAATTTGAGCTAGTTTTTTATTCTTAGTAGATTTTTACTTTTGAGTGGGCAATTCTAGCCAACCATAGGGTAGGTCGGGATAAAACCTGAATAACTTGAGTTATGGTTATCAAAATCAAGTGGGACCAAAGAGGTTAGAAAATAGACACATAACACTTTAACATATTCAAAATTGAGGTCCAAATGAGTTAAGTAGAAATTATGGCATGATTTACAAAAATCGGGTTGAATGATTTATGTTGAGGCTGTAACTCTGCCTTAAGGAGACTAATGCTTCTATGAGTTCCATGGTGGATTGTGCATGCAATATTGTAATTTCTATGAGAAATTGGAATTTTGATGTACTGGCACTATTCATGGAAAAGCGGACATGTTCCATTATGTCGTCAAAATTGCGGTAAAGTATATGCATAAGTTATGAAATACATGTAGATGCATGTGCATTTTCAAGAAAGCTATGAAAGTTATGTTATGATGAACTCAAAGAATATGTTATGATGAAAGTTCCATAATACTTGAGCTAGCCCCGGATAAAAAGTTAAGGGGAATAAATTGGTGGGAACATCAGGGAAAGTAAACCTGGCAATTCCTGTATAGGAACAAGCTCGATCCTGAAAAGCAGACTATTACCCAGGAGTCTAAACTGGCCAAGAACTCCCAAGGGACCAAGTGATGGAAAATGATGAAGAGTAATGGAAAAGTTTATGAGAAATGGAAAAGTTTATGAAGAAAAGTTCAAGAGCAAGTTTGCATGATTGCATTAAATGCATAATTACATTGAATGATCATTATAAGTCATTTACAGTTTATTTGTTACATTCACTTACTGCCGTATGCTCATTATTCTGTGTATTGTTGATATTAGTTATTATGTTCCTTATGTTGCCTTAAGTAAAATTAGACCCTGCCTCAGACCAGACATTTTTCCCAATCTTATTAAATATGAATAGTTAAGTCTGATCTCATATTTTTATAATTAAATAAAACTCGAGGCAACTGAGAATGAATGCGACATCAGTTAAGCCCCACATGCGAACCCTATTGAGAATTTCTTCAAATTCTCATCTCGTTTTGCATTTTCGCCTCATTCTCAGACGTGGGCGATGGACTCGACGGCTACCCTCTTCATTGAGATTCCAGATTTGCAGCTTCACCAGGACCCTGAGTTGGACTCGCTGTAGCTAGCTGGCTTCCGCCATTTCCAGCTCTACTTTTAACTATAGGGATTTTTGTTGTCCCTTTACTTCACTCTGCTTTTGATATATATATTTATAAACTGAAGCTTTGGCTTCCAACTTATATATGTATATATGCAACAAATGATATTTCTATGCTAATTACGTTTATTATATAGAGCGCGCGCCTTGTTTCTTAGGAATATACGTCAGTCATATACATATATATCAAAATATAAAATAATGAATACAGCTTTAGACAGAAGACTAATACGGTAACGCAACCTATCCAATTTCATGCTATGACTTAAGCATAACATTAAGTTGGTAGGGTGTTACATATGACAAGTAAAGGAAGACAAAGAAAGAAAAAAAATTATGTGTATCTGCATAAATTCAAGTATAAGTAAAGGCATATGCAGATTTAAAGTTTCCAGTATATTGATGTTATTTGTAACACCCTACTAATTTAATGTTATGCTTAAGTCATAGCGTGAAATTAAGTAGAATGTTAACTCGTGTCGATACTCTGCTTGCGTTTCATTTATCAGATAACTTCTTTTTTTTTTTTTTTGTAATAGAAGAAATGGAGTGCTGTATGTAATGAACGTGACCGAGTTTAATATATCACAACAGAAAAGATAAGAACAGATAATATATATACCATCAACTGTATAAGTGCATATATATATATAGGAAGCTACTACTTTAGTTTATGTACAGAATTCAAAACAGGATACAAAAGTGGGGCTGGTGTACTAAAAAGACATAAAGCCCGTGTCAGTCAAAACAATCCTATGGGGTCCTCAGAGGACATTTCCAACCTACTGCTAAACCTGCTGCTAAGTCTATGACCCAAAGCTGCATGCTGCCAAAAGAGGGTCATGATGTACAACGTCATCCGCGGCTGACCTACTCAATCAGATAGCCATTGGCCATGGCAGGCCCGGCTGGAGAGTAGTTTGCACTGGGTCCCGAGGAGGAAGAGGGTGATGAGCCGGTAGCCTCAGAGGGGTCGCTCTCAGAACCCAGTGCAAACTACTTTCCAGCTGAGGTCTTGCACTCGGCCGCAGGGTCAGCAGGGGCTGCGGGTGCGAGAGGTGCTGGAGGTGGGTGTGCCATGTGCAATGGGATGGCAACGTATGGGGTAGCAGGGTCAAAAGCAGGATGAAATAGACAAAGTTCCTATATACAGTGAAATAGACAACGTAGACGGCAAAGTTCCTATTACTAAATAAGTAAAGACAAAAATGGTAGGAACCGGCTATATACAGTGAATCTAGGATAGGATCGTGGTGAAGCTGTAGATCTGGGATCTCAATAAAGAGAGTGGCCGTCGAGTCTATCGACCGTGTCTGAGAATGATGCGGAAATGCAAAACGAGGTGAGAATTTACAGAAATTCTCAGTAGAGTTCATGTTTGGCATTTAACTGACGTCACATTCATTCTCAGTTGCCTCGGATTTTATTTAATTATAAAAACATGAGATCAAACTTAACTATTCATATTTAATAAGGTTGAGAAAATGTCTAGTCTGAGACAAGGTCCAGGTTTACTTAAGACAGTATAAGAAACAGAATAAATTACTAATAATGATATACAGAATAATAAACAGAATAAATGGACATACGGCAGTAAATAAACATAACAGACGAATTATAAACGACTTGTAATGACTGTTCAATGTAATCATGCATTTAATGTAATCATGCAAAACTTATTCTTGAACCTTTCTTCATAAACTTTTTCCATAACTTTCCATCATTTTCCATCACTTGGTCTCCTAGGAGTTCTTGGCCATTTTAGACTCCTGGGTAATAATCTGCTTTTTAGGATCAAGCTCGTTCCTATACAGGGATGCCAGGTTTACTTTCCCCGACTTCCCCACTGATCTATTCCCCTTAACTTTTTGTTCGAGGCTGGCCTAAGTATCATGGAACTTTCATCATAACATATTCCTTATGTTCATCATAACATAGCTTTCATAATTTTCTTGTAAATGCACATGTATCAACATGTATATCATAATTCATGTACAGATCTTACCGAAATTTTGGCAGCATAACAGAACTCATCCGCTTCCCCATGAATAGTGCCAGGACATCAGAACACCAATTTCTCATAGAAGTCACAATATTGCATGCATAATTCATCATTGAACTCATAGAAGCATTAGTCCTATTAAGGCAGATTTACAGCCTCAACATAATCCTTCAACCCAGTTTTTGTAAATCAAGCCATAATTTCTATTTAACTCATTTGGACCTCAATTTTGGATATGTTAAAGTGTTATGTGTCTATTTTCTATCCTCTTTAGTCCCATCTAATTTTGATAAGCATAGTTCAAGTTATTTAGGTTTTATCCCGGCCTGCCCTGCAGCTGGCCAGAATTGCACACTTAAAAGTAAAAATCCACTAAAAATCGAAAACTAATTTAAATCATATGAAATTGGTCTCATATTAAAGCTAACATGATAACCTTTCATTTGCAAATAGTTCCATTCCATTTGACTTTGTAGGTCTCGAGTTTTTATGGTTAGAAGGAGAAAAACTAGAAGGAATGGAGGATTAGGATGCTATCTTGGTGAAGAGTCCATGGCAGTCTGGATGGCAGAGTGTATGGCTCCACCTACAGCCTGTTAAATCTGATGAAACTATTTTCAGATGAAAATAGACATTCAGGGCTTTCCATACATATATAATATGAGGTTATTGGATTAGTATTGTGAGAGATATGAATTTTTTAAGTTTGACCTAGGAATCAAGACTTTCATCTGGGTAGTGTGACTTGAGGAGGGTGTAACTCACCGTACACAACTCCAAATTGAGTGAAACTAACTTTGTTAGAAAGCTTACACATAGCGAAACATCCCAATATGAAATTATGAGTTTGTTATGGTCCTAATCATTCTCAGTGGATCCAGGAAGTTACCTTATGTCTAAACCAAGCCAAAACAGGATAGTTTAGGAAGGTCAAATTTCAAGACTTATAACTCAAGTTATACTAATGCAAATGGAATGACACTTCTTGTAAATGAAAGGTTTCCTGTTAGCTTCAATATGACATGCATTTCACATGATTTGAGCTTAGTTTCGATTTTTAGTGAATTTATACTTCCAAGAGCATGATTCGGACTAATGACCGAACAGGCTGAGGCAAAATGTAAATATATTGAGTTATATAAATCAAAATGAGATGGGACCAATGAGGTTAGAAAATAGACACATAGAGATATAACATATCCAAACTTGAGGTTTAAATGAGTTGGATAGAGATAAAAGTGGATTATACAAAATTTGGGTAGAACTGAATATGTAACACCGCTATCCCATACATATATCGCATTTAACAAGCATAGAGACCATAAGAGTAACCACAATTCTTAGAATAATGTAACATTCATTCCACGGCCAACCATGATAATACAATAAGAGTCGTACCAGTTCATACATAAGATAATAATGGGTCCGATATCTATCGTCGGCCCTACACAAAAGCCTACCAATACATAATAAAAGGAAATACATCAGAGAATCCTACTACCCAAGCATGCCACATAACAGAATGATAACCCTATAACTACTACCAAAAGGGGGCTATCCTCGTGCTCGGCTCCGCATGCAGTCGTCACATCAATCATCTGGCGGGAGGAAACCGTTCCCATATCCACCGGGAGAAGTACTACCACGTCCCCCTCCTCGAGCACGTCCTCGCCCACGGGGCACAGCGCGGGTACGAATGAACCCACGCCCGCGAACCGGGGGTGAAAATGGGCCAGCAGATGAAGCAGAAGAATCAGAAGATAGACGAATCACTGAAGGCTGCGACGAACCCGAACGGTGAGAACCCCCAGAATGAGTCGGATAGATGGGCTCGGATGGATCGGTCTCCACATGGAAGCTCTTATCTTAAGATTGGATCTTTATGAAATAATGATACAAGCTACTAGCTTTTTGAATAAAAAGTCTAAAACTTTGAGAAGGTTCATAGTTTTATCAAATCATGGAAACATAGAAAGGTGAAGCTTTTCTAATCATTCACTCATCATAACGAGAAAGGAACAACTTTAAGCTAGAGATCAATGAGAACATAGGTTTCCAAAAGAAGAAACTTAAGAACACATGAAGAACATCAAGAACATATTTTACTAAAAGAGGAAACTTAAGAACACATGAAGAACATGAAGAACATATTTTTCTAAAAGAGGAAACTTAAGAACACATGAAGAACATCAAGAACATATTTTTCTAAAAGAGGAAACTTAAGAACACATGAAGAACATGAAGAACATATTTTTCTAAAGAGGAAACTTAAGAACACATGAAGAACATGAAGAACACATTTTTCCAAAAGAGGAAACTTAAGAACACATGAAGAACATCAAGAACATATTTTTCTAAAAGAGGAAACTTAAGAACACATGAAGAACATCAAGAACATATTTTTCCAAAAGAGGAAACTTAAGAACACATGAAGAACATGAAGAACATATTTTTCTAAAAGAGGAAACTTAAGAACACATGAAGAACATCAAGAACATATTTTTCTAAAAGAGGAAACTTAAGAACACATGAAGAACATCAAGAACATATTTTTCTAAAAGAGGAAACTTAAGAACACATGAAGAACATCAAGAACATATTTTTCTAAAAGAGGAAACTTAAGAACACTTGAAGAACATCAAGAACACATTTTTCTAAAAGAGGAAACTTAAGAACACATGAAGAACATGAAGAACATATTTTTCTAAAAGAGGAAACTTAAGAACACATGAAGAATATGAAGGATCTTCTCAAGTTTTCACTTAGAGATCTTGGTCATGAAAGACCCAAGCTCCAAGCTTTCTTGAGCAAACAAAATGAAAAAGATGAAGATCACTACCTTTCTTGAAGATGGCGCAAAAACAAGAGAAATGGAAGAAGAAGATGATGACTCCTCTTGATGATGAAGGTGGCGGTTTTGAATGAGCAAGGAGAGAACTCTTGAGTTCTCTTGAAAATGAGTCTTGTAGTGTTTTGATCTTGTCTCCAAAGACCCAAAGATGTGATCTTTGAAGGGCTTAGTGAGGAAGGTTTGGTTATGGAGGTGGAAAATGATGAAGAAGATGAAGAAGAAGAAGAAGAAGGAATGTAGAGAGAGGTTGGAGAGTTTGAGAACTTTAGAGAGAGAATGAGAAGTTGAAAATGAAGTGAATGTGTGTGTGTGTGTGAGAAAGTGGCGTCCTACATTAAGGGAGGGGGAGTGAGATATTTTGCTTAATTTTGTGTTAATTAGTGATTAAGGGGACAAATGGGATGATGGGGAGACAAAGCATGGTCAAACTCTTACATAAAGTAATCTTGTCTAATGCTTTTTGCTTTTATGACATCACTCTCTACTTTATTGTCTAGTTGACTAAATTTGAATTTAATCATGTGATTAAGTGCTCATACAACTTAATTAAGGTGATTAAGCAAGAATTAGTGATTAACACACAAGAACATGATTAACAAAATTAATCTCACGATTAAGCTTATCTTAATTAAACTCGAGTAAGCTAATTAAGGGCGATTAGTGCTTAAGTAAGCTATAGGGGCTCTAACTTGCTTAATTAGAGATTATCTAACCTCGATTAGGCATTCTCTTGACCTTCTTGTCCGAGTCAACCCCTTAATTAAGCCCTAAACTCAAAATTCCTCATTAAGTGCGTAATTACTCAGGGTTACTATGGTAATTTAGCACGACTTGAAATTGAGGATGTTACATTTCTCTCACCTTAAAAAGAATTTTGCCCTCAAAATTAGTTACTGTAAATAAGTTCGGATACTTGCTCTTCATTTCGTCCTCCAACTCCCATGTATATTCTTCCACATTTCCTCTACCCCAAGCCACCTTGACCAAGGGTACCGTCTTATTCCTCAGCTGTTTCGCCCCACGATCCACGATCCGAGATGGCGGTAGATTGAAAGTTAGGTCTTCCCTTAACTGTACACTTTCAGGCTCAAGTAGATGACTAGGGTCGGAATGGTATTTTCTTAATTGAGACACATGGAAAACATCATGAAGGTTTGACAAATTTGGAGATAAGGCTATTTGGTAAGCAAGCCTGACCGACACGCTTTAAAAATTTGAAAAGGGCCAAGGAAACGGGGGCTTAACTTTTTGACCTTCATGGCTCTACCTATACCGGTCGTAGGAGTGATTTTCAGGAATACATGTTCTCCTTCTTGGAACTCTAGGGGCTTTCTCCTCTTATCCGCATAACTCTTTTGACGGCTTTGGGCCGTAAGAATTCTGTCCCTAATCCTTTTGACTTGCTCTGTGGTCTGCCTCACAAGATCAGGTCCTAGTAGGCTTTGCTCACCCGGTTCAAACCAACATAGGGGAGATTGGCACTTCCTTCCATACAAAGCTTCATAGGGTGCCATACCAATACTTGCATGATGACTATTGTTATAGGCAAACTCGATCAAAGGTAAGTATTTATCCCAACTTCCTTGGTTGTCCAAAACACAAGCTCTCAACATATCCTCCAAAGTTTGGATGGTCCTCTCCGACTGTCCATCCGTCTGGGGGTGATAAGTCGTACTTAGGCAAAGCTTAGCTCCCATATGCCTTCTGTAAGGCTCCCCAGAATCTAGAGGTAAACCTCGGGTCTCTATCAGAGATGATGCTTGAAGGTACACCATGCAATCTTACTATCTCTTGAACATACAATGGGCTAACTTTTCCAAAGGATAAGTAGCTCGAATGGGCAAAGTGAGCGGAGACTTGGTTAATCATCAACAATTACCCATATTGCATCGAACCCAGCCTGCGTTTTGGGTAAACCCATCACGAAGTCCATAGAGATACTTTCCCATTTCCATTCTGGGACCTCCAATGGTTGCAGCATACCAGGAGGCTTTTGGTGCTCAATCTTTACTTTTTGGCAGATTAAACACTTGCCTACCAACTCCATAATGTCCTCTTTAATCCTGGCCACGTAACATCTTCTTGACGTCTTGATACATCTTTGTCACACCAGGTTGTATGGTGAAATGGCTCTTATGAGCCTCCTCCAAAATCCACCTTCTGAGGTCACCACTTCTTGAACACACAGGACTCTTCCTTCAAATTTCCATAGTCCACCGCACCTTGTGCGAAACCCTTCAACTTTCCTTCCTTCACCAATGCTAGGGTTTTCAAGAACTCTTCTTCCTCGCCTTGGGCTTGAGCAATTTGATTTTTGAAATCGCTCGTCACCCTAAGCTGATTCAATCTTAAACTATGGGGGGTCAACGTAACTCCAAGGTTAAGGTCTCTAAAGCTCCTTACTAGCTCATCCTCCTTAACCATCATCCAAGACGCATGCAAGGATTTCCAACTTAATGCGTCGGCCACCACATTGGCTTTCCCAGGGTGATAATTCAACCCAAAATCATAATCCTTCAGAAATTCCATCCACCTCCTTTGCCTCATATTCAGCTCCTTTTGATCAAAGAGATACTTCAAGCTCTTATGATCAGAGAACACCTCGAACCTCACACCATACAGATAATGTCTCCATATCTTCAGGGCAAACACTATGGCCGCTAATTCCAAGTCATGGGTTGGGTAGTTCACTTCATGAGGCTTCAACTGTCTAGAGGCATAAGCCACCACGTTCCTATTCTGCATCAAGACACAACCTAAACCTCTTCCAGAGGCATCACAGTAAACCTCAAACGGTCCACTAGGGTCCGGCAAGACCAATACTGGGGTTGAGGTTAACTTACCTTTTAGCTCTTGAAAGCTCTTCTCACACCCATTGTCCACACAAGCAGGACATCCTTCCTTGTCAACTTAGTTAAGGGCGAGAGACATCTGAGAAAATCCTTTTATAAACTGCGGTAATGTAACTGCTAAACCTAAGAAACTCCTTATCTCAGTCACTGAGGTTGGCCTCTCCCAACTCATCACAGCCTCAATCTTACATGGATCCACAGCAATACCCCCTTGCGACACCACATGCCCTAAGAACTTTACTTCCTCCATCCAGAATTCACACTTAGATAACTTGGCATAAAGCTTCTTTTCCCTTAAGATCCTTAATACAACCTTCAAATGTTTCTCATGTTCCTCCTTTGTCCTAGAATATATGAGAATATCATCTATGAAAACAACTACAAACTTGTCCAAATAGGGTCTAAAGATCCTGCTCATATAATCCATGAAAACAATGAGGGGCATTAGTCAATCCAAACGACATCACCGTAAACTCATAATGCCCATACCTTGTCCTAAAAGTCGTCTTAGGTATATCCTCCTCTTTCACCCTTATTTGATGATATCCAGATCTCGAGATCAATCTTAGAGAACACAATTTGCACCTCGCAGTTGGTCCATGAGGTCATCTATCCTAGGCAAGGGATACTTGTTCTTACAAGAACCTTATTTAATTGTCCTGTAATCCACTTTGACCTCATCTTGCCATCCTTCTTTTTCACAAATAGCAGGGCTCCCAAGGTGAGGCACTAGGTCTTACAAACTTCTTTTCTAACAACTCTTCCAATTGTCCCTTCAACTCAGACAACTCTAGTGGGGACATTCTATAGGGTGCTATAGAGATTGGCCCAATACCCGCACCAACTCTATAGAAAACTCGATTTCCTTCCTGGGAAATTCGGGTATGTCGTAAGGAATACATCTGGGTATTTCCTAACTACAAGGATCTCATCCAACACCTGCTTGAGTTCCACTTCACTTACCATAAGGAGAACATATCCCTGATTATCAAACTCACTACTTCCTACTCTAATAGAGTTCAAGAACAAACTAACGACCTCCACGGGCTTATCGGGTATAGGGGAAAACAAATGACTTTTTCGAACAATTTATCATAGCATGGTTGGCCGAAAGCCAATCCATGCCTAGAATCGATCCAAGCCGGACAAAGGCAAACAAATCAAATTAAGCTATGAAAGACCTACCATCAATTTGGAATTGACAACTCAAGCAACAATGACAAGTCTTAACTGGTTTCCCAATGAGGAGTAGAAACATTTAACATATAAGGCAATTCGGACCACAGATAATCCTAATCTATCTACACAATCATGAGAAATAAAGGAGTGTGTAGCTCCGTAATCATATAGCACGATTAAGGTCCTACCATTGACCTCGCACTTACCTTTGATGAGATCGTCGGATCGCGTGGCATCTTCGGCATTGAGGGCAAAGACCGCTTCCTTGGTGTTGGGGCTTGTTAGCGAGGGACAACGACTTGACAAGACAATCTCTTGCCATATGCCCAAGCTTTCCGCATCGGAAACAAGCATTCCGCCGACTAAACAAGGCGTCCTCCATGGTGTTTACCACACTTAGGGCAAGCTTGACCATTAAATCGGCTTGGGTGGATTCCCAGCGGGCTTACGGGGTTGCATTCCTCCGACACCTCCACCCTGAAATGGTTTCCTCAGAGGTTGGGGCTTGAACTTCTGCCCTTGTGGCGCTAACTTCTTCTTGTAGGCCTCGGGCCTTGCCACCGACAAGCGACTTACGGTTGCAATCCTCCACCAAACGGCACTTGTTGACGAGTGCTGCATAGTCACGGATCTCCATTGGTCCTACAGGATGCGGTATCTCCTCACGCAATCCCCTTCAAACTTCACACACTTCCAACGCTCATCCGGTTCCCTTGGTAAATTGTCGAGAACTTGCACTCTTGAACTTGGCGTATACTCAAGCAATATTCATGGTCCCTTGGCGAGACTCTCATGAACTCCAGTTCCTTCGCATTCCTCACGGACGCAGGAAAATACTTCTCATAGAAGTGCGACTTGAAAATCTCCCAGGTGATGTGGGTTTGGGCTCCCTCCAAGAGCCTCTTTACGCCTACCCACCAGAACTCAGCACCAGCTTCCAACATATAGGTAGCAAAGGCTACCTTCTGCTCCTCCGTGCAGGCCAATACTGTGAAAATTTTCTCAATGGCCTTGATCCACTCCTCAGCTCGATCGGGGTTGTACGTTCCTCTAAAGCTCGGCGGATTTGCCTTCCTGAACTCAGCAAACTTGAGGTACTCAAGATCTACCTCAGCTCCTCCATTGTGCCCTTCGGGATTCTCCTCATCCCTTTGCTCCATTCGCTCCATCATTCGATGGGCGTGACAGCATGCTCCCTCATAGCAGCAGCCATTTCGCGAAGTGTCCCCATGACTTCCTCGGGACCTTCTGGCTCGTTGCGGGGCCTACCACGTCTTCTTGAAGCCATTAGTTCCTGGTACACAAGACAAAAGACATTGAGTTGATCAGGCTCAACATTCATGTTGAGTGAACCAGCAACTGACCACATTCAGAATAGACGATCATGCACATCTAATTCCTATGCCTCATCATACAGACGAGACTCAAAGCATGACTTAACTAAAACGTATGCTTAGAAGCATAGTCAGTCCATCCCCAGGCTCTTCAAGGACGAACTGCTCTGATACCAAAATGTAACACCGCTATCCCATACATATATCGCATTTAACAAGCATAGAGACCATAAGAGTAACCACAATTCTTAGAATAATGTAACATTCATTCCACCGCCAACCATGATAATACAATAAGAGTCGTACCAGTTCATACATAAGATAATAATGGGTCCGATATCTATCGTCGGCCCTACACAAAAGCCTACCAATACATAATAAAAGGAAATACATCAGAGAATCCTACTACCCAAGCATGCCACATAACAGAATGATAACCCTATAACTACTACCAAAAGGGGGCTATCCTCGTGCTCGGCTCCGCATGCAGTCGTCACATCAAGCATCTGGCGGGAGGAAACCGTTCCCATATCCACCGGGAGAAGTACTACCACGTCCCCCTCCTCGAGCACGTCCTCGTCCACGGGGGCGCAGTAGCGAGTGCGAATGAACCCACGCCGCGAACCGGTGAAAATGGGCAGCCAGATGAAGCAGAAGAATCAGAAGATAGACGAATCGCTGAAGGCTGCGACGAACCCGAATGGTGAGAACCCCCAGAATGAGTCGGATAGATGGGCTCGGATGGATCGGTCTCCACATGGAAGCTCTTATCTTAAGATTGGATCTTTATGAAATAATGATACAAGCTACTAGCTTTTTGAATAAAAAGTCTAAAACTTTGAGAAGGTTCATAGTTTTATCAAATCATGGAAACATAGAAAGGTGAAGCTTTTCTAATCATTCACTCATCATAACGAGAAAGGAACAACTTTAAGCTAGAGATCAATGAGAACATAGGTTTCCAAAAGAAGAAACTTAAGAACACATGAAGAACATCAAGAACATATTTTACTAAAAGAGGAAACTTAAGAACACATGAAGAACATCAAGAACACATTTTTCTAAAAGAGGAAACTTAAGAACACATGAAGAACATGAAGAACACATTTTTCCAAAAGAGGAAACTTAAGAACACATGAAGAACATCAAGAACATATTTTTCTAAAAGAGGAAACTTAAGAACACATGAAGAACATCAAGAACATATTTTTCTAAAAGAGAAAACTTAAGAACACATGAAGAACATGAAGAACATATTTTTCTAAAAGAGGAAACTTAAGAACACATGAAGAACATGAAGAACACATTTTTCCAAAAGAGGAAACTTAAGAACACATGAAGAACATCAAGAACATATTTTTCCAAAAGAGGAAACTTAAGAACACATGAAGAACATCAAGAACATATTTTTCTAAAAGAGGAAACTTAAGAACACATGAAGAACATCAAGAACATATTTTTCCAAAAGAGGAAACTTAAGAACACATGAAGAACATCAAGAACATATTTTTCTAAAAGAGGAAACTTAAGAACACATGAAGAACATCAAGAACATATTTTTCTAAAAGAGGAAACTTAAGAACACATGAAGAACATGAAGAACACATTTTTCTAAAAGAGGAACATATTTTTCTAAAAGAGGAAACTTAAGAACACATGAAGAACATGAAGAACATATTTTTCTAAAAGAGGAAACTTAAGAACACATGAAGAATATGAAGGATCTTCTCAAGTTTTCACTTAGAGATCTTGGTCATGAAAGACCCAAGCTCCAAGCTTTCTTGAGCAAACAAAATGAAAAAGATGAAGATCACTACCTTTCTTGAAGATGGCGCAAAAACAAGAGAAATGGAAGAAGAAGATGATGACTCCTCTTGATGATGAAGGTGGCGGTTTTGAATGAGCAAGGAGAGAACTCTTGAGTTCTCTTGAAAATGAGTCTTGTAGTGTTTTGATCTTGTCTCCAAAGACCCAAAGATGTGATCTTTGAAGGGCTTAGTGAGGAAGG
This sequence comes from Pterocarpus macrocarpus, assembly GCA_031439585.1. Taxonomy (NCBI): domain Eukaryota; kingdom Viridiplantae; phylum Streptophyta; class Magnoliopsida; order Fabales; family Fabaceae; genus Pterocarpus; species Pterocarpus macrocarpus. The sequence continues at coordinate 55,354,777 of CM062514.1, forward strand.
TTTGGTTATGGAGGTGGAAAATGATGAAGAAGATGAAGAAGAAGAAGAAGAAGGAATGTAGAGAGAGGTTGGAGAGTTTGAGAACTTTAGAGAGAGAATGAGAAGTTGAAAATGAAGTGAATGTGTGTGTGTGTGTGTGAGAAGTGGCGTCCTACATTAAGGGAGGAGGAGTGAGATATTTTGCTTAATTTTGTGTTAATTAGTGATTAAGGGGACAAATGGGATGATGGGGAGACAAAGCATGGTCAAACTCTTACATAAAGTAATCTTGTCTAATGCTTTTTGCTTTTATGACATCACTCTCTACTTTATTGTCTAGTTGACTAAATTTGAATTTAATCATGTGATTAAGTGCTCATACAACTTAATTAAGGTGATTAAGCAAGAATTAGTGATTAACACACAAGAACATGATTAACAAAAATTAATCTCACGATTAAGCTTAATTAACCTTAATTAAACTCGAGTAAGCTAATTAAGGGCGATTAGTGCTTAAGTAAGCTACAGGGGCTCTAACTTGCTTAATTAGAGATTATCTAACCTCGATTAGGCATTCTCTTGACCCTTCTTGTCCGAGTCAACCCCTTAATTAAGCCCTAATCTCGAAATTCCTCATTAAGTGCCTAATTACTCAGGGTTACTATGGTAATTTAGCACGACATGAAATTGAGGATGTTACAGAATAGAAGTTACAGAATGACCAAATTGATGGTTTTACAAGTATTGGTAAACACATAAGGTTTGAGTTGAGGATTGTAAGTTTTACCTTGATGGATATATTAGATTGATTATATTGCTATGGCTGATTTGTCCGTGAGAATTGGCACTATTCATGGGGAAACGGATCTAATCCGTTATGCTGCTAAATTTACGACAGGAGTCTATGAAACTATGAATGTTATGAATATCTATATGTTATACTTATAAGGTTCAGGTATGCAAGGGTGAATTTAAGTATAAGATGAGTTATGAGAGCTTATGCTATGGGAGATTATATTTTGAATATATTACATTTACATGTTATGTTCATGTATGCCATGCATGCAAGCATAATTAGAATATGATATGAGAATTAAGGTATGAGACATATTTATGTATGCACAAAGCATCTGCACGCACGATAAGATATGGAAAGGAAAGATGATAATAACTTGCAAGAGAGACGTACTAAGCTACCACGTGAGGCATGGCATAGACCCAGCTAGCGTGGACCAGAGCGGTACTGTCTAAAACTTAGGCCAGCCCTCGAACAGATTAGTGGGAATAGACCGGTGTGAGGGTCGGGGAAAGTAAACCCGTCACTCATGTATAGGTATGAGCTCGGACCTGAAAAGTAGGCTATTGCCCAGGGGTGAGAAAGGCCATTCAGCTCCGGGGGACCAAGCATAGAAGAGTAAGATCAAGTTGCAGTTAAAGAAAGATATAAATTAAGTCAAGTGCACTTGCATACAGTCAAGTATAAGTATCTATAAGTGCATTTTCAGTTATCTCATTAAGTCATACTGTTATTATGATTTTGGTTGAAGCATATTATACTATTCATATTTCTATGTCCGTCATATAATATGGTAAGTGATTGTTAAAATATAACCCGCTTCGAGAAAGGTATCTTCAACTTAAAATTGAACCACTATTTGTTTATATGTGCTCATATTTTCATAATAAATCGAAGCGGCTGGAATGTTTATCATGACACTATGAGATTGGTTTAAGATTACCTATTGAGAACCCTAGGTTCTCACTGCTTGCTTGTATATTTTTCTTTTCCATAAACACTCCAGCACCCAAGTTGGAAATCAAGTGCGAGGCGGAACGCAGGGCCACTCATTGAGCACGAATTGGGCGCTAGCCAGATCAAGAGACTATCGAAGCTAGCTAACGATTAGTCGGTAGTAGACGCTATGTATTATCTCAATCACAATTTCTTTTAAAGTGTAATTATTTTATTCTTTATGTACCAAAGACCATTAGTGAGTAATGAAGTGAGCAGTTAAAGGGCCATGTATTATATCTTCTATATTTTAAAGTTTTCTTAACACCGTAACAACCTTTTAATAGAACTCCATCACTCGAGTATGGCTTATATGATAGAGGTTGTTACATTTATGGTATCAGAGCAGTTCGTCCTATATAGGCCCGTGGATGGACTGATTATGCTTCTAATGCATACTCTGAAAATCTAGATAAACCATGCATTAGGTCCTCACGTGAAGAGGGCATAGAAATATTATGAATGGTAGCCTTGTTGTTAGTGTTGAGGACTACCTGTTGCACTTGACTGAATGTTGAGCCTGATCACCTCAATATAAGGTTTTGTGTAAACAGAAGCCTGAAACACCCAGCAGTCTTATTAGGGACCTTCTATACATAATTATCAAGGATGAGACTCCTAGGACATAACAATAGCATAAAAGGGATAGACAATTGGGCAAGTTGAGGAGTGCAGAGAATTGGGGATTCAATTAAAGGAATTGTGTCGGGCAATTTGATATTTACATGGTGAACCTAGTTATATCAAAAAAGGTTGTTTGAAAGGTATTGCTAGGTAGCCGAGGATTTCCCATCATCAAGGGCATAATCTTAGTTGGAGGCGAGCTGAGTAAGAATCTTCTTTACCCTGATAGGGCTTGTTTTAAGCTTCATTACGATTACCCAATTCAGATTATCTTCTCTAACTTGAATCTAGGGGATTCTTCTACCTGGTTTGCTAGCTTTAATATTCAACGGGAGTAAGGTGATTACCCGCTGATAAGCTTATCATATGTGGCATGGACAGTACCCTTATTTTCTTCATAGATGGGATTACCCCGAAGGTACCTTGCCAACAAATTCATTCAATGGTTTTTATTTTGGGATTGTGGTATTACCACAAAACAAAGACCTGACCCTCCATTAAGAAATTTGTAGAGTAGGCGAATGAAGCAGAGGATCAGTGAAAGAAGCTAAGGGCAGAATCTTCGGTGAGGTACACAAGGAGTGTTTTTTTTTAAGTTCCCGTCCAGAGGATGAAGTGGTTTCTTCCTTGGGGGTACAGGAACTAGCCTTGTAGCGATTGTAAATTTGGAAGAGTACTGAGTGGAATCTTTGCTTTGAGAGGGAAACAAATGAGCAGACTATAAAGAGACCCATCCAACTGTACATTGAATCAAGATAGAGATACTGTTGTGAATGGTACGGAAGGCCGATGAATTTATAAGTGTAGCAAGGGGATGAGGCAGTATATCTCCTACTAATCTGAAGTAGGAACACTTTCAGACTAGAGGTGGCATACGAACCACGTGCAATTTTCCTATCTTTTAGGGATAAGGGAAAAGCTAGACAATATAGTCATGTTCAAATTTTATCAACCTCAGCCACCACAGGAATCAGATGATAGGATTATCTCCAGCATGTTATTAGTAGAGGAATGAGGTTATTTAGAGAAGAAAAGTAAACTCTAATAATTACCTTTAGGTACCATTATGTACGCTATGGGTGGAGTAACTCTACAAGGAGTGTATTCAGATTCTAGCAAAAATGACAAGGGCTTAAAGTGTGCAGTTGATTCCGCTACCTTGAGATAGTATTAAAGTAGGAGGTCCTAATGGACTAAGATGAAGATAAACTTATGTAAGGACAATGGATACTATAGGGAAGAAATAGAAGAAAAGAAAGTTTTAATTTCATATGGCCCATTGAGGAAAGAAAAGCTGCCCAGTAGGATATTACGGTGCAAATAAGATTGTGTATGAAATACTAAGCAGGGTTGCCTTGGCATCGGTCCTAAGAACAACAAACCCAATGTGCCCTAAGTAAGACTGGGTGATACACCAATATAAGATCAAAAAGGACTTGGAAACGTGCCCCATGAGGGGCAAGGTTTCGATATCGGAACTAGAGGCAGTCAGAAGAGTTTTCATCCCTTGGGCCAGATTAAATGCGATTATCACTAACGCACTAGGTTCCATCAAAATTCTGTAGTTAAGCATGCTCGAACAAAAGTAATATAAGGATGGGTGACCATATGGGAAGTCTTCATATTGAAACTTCAACAGGATAGGAAGACCATCGTTTCCATTTCTCATAACAAATGGATTACATCCTAGGGGTTAGATGTTATGAAGAATAGCCAGAAAGCTTAGCAGTTAGGGTAACATGAAATTTAGCCACTAAAACTAATACACCTTTATACATGGTATTAGGACAAACTCCCAACGAGATTAGTAACACTGGTGCCCATAAAAGTGGGAGGCGGACTTTGACACAATAATCGAGGAATCTCCATGAAGAAAGTAGGAGAATGGAAGGGACTTCGGCTGTCCCACAATCCTTTCATTACGTAAAGTCGATCATATTTTGAGGAGACAAGTATCACAATAATCATTGAGAAATTCAACAAGAATAGCACGGGGTCCAATTAGCAAATAATGTAAAATGGAATAAAGTCTGCAAAAGAAGGAAAGATTTTGAAGCAAGGACCATAGTTAGAGTTTAGAAGGAAGCTCTAGCCTTGCACCTAAAAACCTAACGGAAGGGGGATTCGTCACTGATCAAAGAGGATCAGGTATGCAAGAGTTTGGATATGGCTTGATCAATTTTCCCGAAAAACTTCAGCGAAGCCACTATGATCACTATTTATTGACATTGATTGCTGCTGTAGCTGATAGTTTTCGTAATGACAGAACTTCTTCAATTGGTATTTAGGGCCCAAGGCACAAGTATTAGAGAGTTTACTAGAAAACAGAGTGCACAAGTAGCTAGACACATGACAAGGAGGATGAGGAATTTACTTGATGAACTTGATGATGGATTAGAACGTCAGCAAAACAAATTATATTTTGGCACCCATATGATCTACGACAATTCTCTGCATGGATATTCAAAAGGCATCTTGTAAGACAGTATGGTAAAGAAATTCTACAGCTTCAATAAAAAGGATCTAACTTTTAACCTTGGTTTTCACATTAAATTGTCTGTATCTCAATAACTAGGAATCAAGGAGGATATCAGACTAATAGAAAGAGTAATGACTCTTAGAACTTAATCCGTATAGTAGGAGCGACCTAAAATCCTCCTATAAGCATTAGGCACTAGACAAATTTTACCAAAAGGGAGGAGTTTTAAGATAAGGCTCCTAGTTATAATATTGAGGAAAGACCTAAGCCCATGTTTCTAAAGAACTATATTGGAGGCGAATTTGTTACTGAATTCAGGGTAGCTGAGTGAATAAGAATCTTAGGAAAGAAGATACGGACCTCCTGGACTCAGACAATTACTACAATAACTGCTGATCTTTGCAATTGCAAATCTTCATGAGTTGAATACCTGAGGTCTTATGTACAAGTGGTAGAAGATTTAGCAGCTACCACAAAGTAGGAGTAGCAGAGTATAGAGCAAGGGAGATAAGTAAGAGTCTCCAATAAGCTGAACCATAATTTCAAACATCGTAGAAATAAGGCAAGCTTGGGCACCAACATAACCCTTACGGATCCTTTGTACAATACTCATAGCTACTAGCAAGTAATCCCAAGACCATATGCAAATTCGAAAAGAGGAGTATCCCCATAAGTTGAAAAGATTTTTCCTTAATCCTTCTTAATCTTAGAATTTTGAGGACAAAATTCTTTTTAGGGTGGGTGGAATTGTAACATTCCCAATTTTCTTTGTGCTAAATTATTCCATTTTACCTAAATCACGAGTTCCGAGTTTCGACTTCACCTTCAAGTTTTCATGATTTCCGACTTCACCTTCGAATTTCGCATAAAATTGGATAATTTCCGACTTCCGAGTTCGTCTTCGAATTTCAGCACAAGTTACGACTTCCAACTTCATCTGTTAATTTACCGACTTCCGACTTAATCCTCAAGTACGAACAACATGGACGTGATTGCCGATATTTGACTTTAGGTCGCAAAGAAAACGTACATGATTTTCGATCTCATAGTTTATTTCCAGGTTTCAAGCAAGATGTACCTGAGTTCTGACTTCATACCTAATGTTCAAAATAGTGCGTCTGGTTTCCGACCTCCGAATTGATAGCTTAACATAATGGTGCAATTACCGACCGCCGAGTTGAATGTGATGAGTTCCGGCCTTAGAGTTGAGCTCAATTAGAATGGACACGAGTTCGGATCTTTGAGCTGATTTCCAAGTCATACACGAGTTCCGATATCCGAGCTTATTCCCAGGAGCCTTCCATTTCTATTGGCATTCCCGAGTTTGCCTATGATTAACTTCCGAGATAGAATTGGGAGTTCCGAGATTATGGGATTATAAGCTGTATGACTTTCGACATCCGACTTTGCTTCCAAGTTTCGAATAAAATGGACGATTTCCGACATCTGGCTTCAGCTCCAAGCTCAAGTAAGATGGCACGAGTTCCAACTTTAAGCAGGATCGGGGCGAGTTCCGATTTCAGGTAGAATGGAAGCATGTTCCACTTTTAGGACGATGTGGAAAGCAATTTGGCCACAAAAGTGGGAGACATGGCCGAACTCCAATCACAAAATTTCAACCAATCAACACTCACAATCCCAACCACCCTCATGTATTTAAGTCAGACTCTCCTCTCATTTGAGGCTGATTTATGCCTCCCTCTCTCCCTCTTGCTCAAGCCTTCTCCTTCCTTTCCCCTCTCAACCTACGTTATCAAATCTCCAAGCTTTGTCAAGGCTCCATTAATTCAAACTCAAATTCAGCAAGATCACACTCCAAAGAGGTAGGATTCCATTTCTGCTCTTGAATTCTTTACACTATGGCTGTATGAAAATTTATTCTTCTTCATATATTTGATGATATATTAGATGTGTATGATGGATTGTGATTGGATTAGTATGAAATCTTGAGTTAGAATTATGGTTAGAAGGAGAAAAACTAGAAGGAATGGAGGATTAGGATGCTGTCTTAGTGAAGAGTCCACAGCAGTCTAGATGGCGGAGTGTACGGCTCCGCTTGTAGCAGGTTGAATCCAATGAAACTATTTTTATATAAATGTAGACATTTAGAGCTTTCCATACATATATAATATGAGGTTATTGGATTAGTATTGAGAGAGAGATGAATTTTTGAAGTTTGACCTAGGAATTAGGACTTTTATCCGGGCAGTGTGACTTGAGGAGGGTGTAACTTGCCCTACACAACTCCAAATTGAGTGAAACCAATTTTGTTAGAAAGCTTACACATAGGGAAACAACCAATATAAAATTCCAAGTTTGTTATGTTCCCAATCATTTCCAATGGTTCGAGGAAGTTATCTTATGTCTAAATCAAGCCAAAATAGTGTAGTTTAGGAAGGTCAAATTTCAAGACTTATAACTCGAGTTATACTAAAGCAAATGGAATGTGTAAATGAAAGGTTGTCCTGTTAGCTTCAATATGACACAAATTTCATATGATTTGAGCTTAGTTTCGATTTTTAGTGAATTTATACTTCCAAGAGTGTGATTCGGACTAGTGACCGAACAAGCTGAGGTAAAATGTAAATATATTGAGTTATATAAATCAAAATGAAATGGGACCAATGAGGTTAGAAAATAGACACATAGAGCTATAACGTATCCAAACTTGAGGTTTAAATGAGTTGGATAGAGATAAAGGTGGATTATACAAAATTCGGGTAGAATTGAATAGAAGTGACAGAATGACCAAATTGATGGTTTTACAAGTATTAGTAAACACATATGGTTTGAGTTGAGGATTGTAAGTTTTACCTTGATGGATATGTTAGATTGATTATATTGCTATGGCTGATTTGTCCGTGAAAATTGGCACTATTCATGGTGAAACAGATCTGATCTGTTATGCTGCCAAATTTAAGGCAGGAGTCTATGAAACTGTGAATGTTATGAATATCTATATGTTATACTCATAAGGTTCAGGTATGCAAGGATGAATTTAAGTATGAGATGAGTTATGAGAGCTTATACTATGGGAGATTATATTTTGAATATATTACATTTATATGTTATGTTCATGTATGCCATGCATGCAAGCATAATTAGAATATGATATGAGAATTAAGGTATGAGACATATTCATGTATGCACAAAGCATCTGCACGCATGATAAGATATGAAAAGGAAAGATGATAAGAACTTGCAAGAGAGACGTACTAAGCTACCACATGAGGCATGGCATAGACCCAGTTAGCGTGGACCAGAGCGGTATTGTCTAAGACTTGGGCCAGCCCTCGAACAGATTAGTGGGAATAGACCGGTGTGAGGGTCGGGGAAAGTAAACCCGTCACTCATGTATAAGTACGAGCTCGGACCTGAAAAGCAGGCTATTGCCCAAGGGTGAGAAAGGCCATTCAGCTCCAGGAGACCAAGCATAGAAGAGTAAGATCAAGTTGCAGTTAAAGAAAGATATGAATTAAGTTAAGTGCACTTGCATACAGTCAAGTATAAGCATCTATAAGTGCATTTTCAGTTATCTCATTAAGTCATACTGTTATTATGATTTTGGTTGAAGCATATTATACTATTCATATTTCTATGTCCGTCATATAATATGGTAAGTGATTGTTAAAATATAACCCGCTTCGAGAAAGGTATCTTCAACTTAAAATTGAACCACTATTTGTTTATATGTGCTCATATTTTCATAATAAATCGAAGGGGTTGGAATGTTTATGATGACACTATGAGATTGGTTTAAGATTACCTACTGAGAACCCTAGGTTCTCACTGCTTGCTTGTATGTTTTTCTTTTCCGTAAACATTCCAGCACCCAAGTTGGAAATCAAGTGCGAGGCGGAGCGCAAGGCCACTCATTGAGCATGAATCGGGCGCTAGCCAGATCAAGAGACTATCGAAGCTAGCTAACGATTAGTCGGTAGTAGACGCTGTGTATTATCTCAATCACAATTTCTTTTAAAGTGTAATTATTTTATTCTTTATATATCAAAGACCATTAGTCAATAATGAAGTGAGCAGTTAAAGGGCCATGTATTATATCTTCTATATTTTAAAGTTTTCTTAACACCGTAACAACCTTTTAATATAACTCCATCACTCGAGCATGGCTTATATGATAGAGGTTGTTATAGCGCTAGAATCTGAAATAGGAAGGGAAAATAAGTGAGTCCAACCGACTCAGTAAGGGGCAATAAAACTATAGCATATGAGGACAAACTCTAACAATATATATATATATATATATATTTTAAATTATGCAAATAAAGAATTACTATTATAAGTTATTCATATAAAAGCATTAAACCACTTCATAGAATTGGTAACATATTTTTCAAACATAAATACTAAAATAGGGAGGCTTCACATTCAAAGTCATTTTCAAATAAGGGTTAGCCCTTTCAGATCTGACTAAGTCAGCAGTGTGCGTAGGCCTCACACACACGCACCGAGCTAGTAACACCCCTGCTAGCTGGGTTCAAATCAAGGTGCACTAAAGCTAGTGTCAGCGACCACTAGCTACCGTTTAACTAAGAATTCTCCCACAAAGTATATAGAAAGTAAAGTAACAGATATTGACAAAAAGCTAATCTAACAAATGTCAAATCAAATTTCCCAAGAACAAAGGTATTCATCAAAGTTTGAAATCCAAAATACAGTTTACTCAACAAATCAATTTAATAATCCAACAAAAGATCAGAGCTTGTCCTTTCATTTATAAAATTCATACTCTCATCCAAAATGCTTTCAGAACATTCAATAAATGCATACTAGTAAAATTTCCTCAAAACTGAAACAGTCATCCATAAATAAATAGATATATTAAACTATATGACAATAGTACCACTAAACAAAATATGCATAATTAACTAGATATATAAAAATAAACTGTCAGTAATTGCTAAAATCAAACTAATATTAACTGTATAAAAAGAACATATGCCATGGAGGCATTGTCCACTCACAAACTGTCAGGGTACACAATCTATGTCCTCGGGCCACTCAACTTGTAGGTTGATTTCCTGGGAAATATGAAATTATGCATAAACAATTATTTCAATTTAAACATAAATTTAGCTTAGAATCTAGTCTTTGCCCTCTGTCTAACCTTTCTAATTAAATTTAATTAGAAACTACTATCAAGTATATGACATAGGAATTTAAATTTTTGTGTGTCTTTCCTATTGAACAAAATATTTTAACCATTCTATACTAAAATTCCCAAATTAAAACTTTAAACATTTCACCACTCACCCCTCCACCTTCATAAGACTCTAAAATCCAAATATCCTTCAAATTTAGTTTTGACTATAAACAAAACAAAATCAGCATGTGACTTCAAAGAGGAAAGCTCACCAGTGTGTGTTGGTTTTAGAAGGAAGCAAAACAAGAACCCAGCCACCACAAGAAGCAAAACGCGAATAGAGGGCACAGAGAGAGAGAGATGCAGGCGAGGGAGAGACAGACAAGGAGAAAGACTGCAAGATAGTAATGGTACGGTGGAGGGGAAAGACACGCGTTGGTGATGATGATGGCAGGTTGGGCGTGAGTGAGGGTGAAAGAAAGAGAGACAAACCTGAGAGAGAAAGAATGCATGGAAGCATAACAGGGGAAAGGAAAAATGAATGAAAGTAGTGCATCAGGGAAGAAGGCTCCAGACAGCAGTAAGAAGGAAATGAGGGGTCTAGGGTGCACCATATCACTTATGGTGCATTGTGGTCCCTCATGTGTTTTTTCTTTTAATATATATAAATAATAAGCATTTTAAAGATTCACCTAAACAATTTTAATTCTACTATCCTTATATTTTAAAAGTAAATAAAGAAAATGCTCAACACATAAGTTATGAATTTTTATTTTTATTTTTGTTCCGGATTAGCAACATTTTATTCTAAATATACATTTTATTATAAACAGGGTATTACAATTCTCTCCCCTAAAAATATTCGATCCCCGAATTTAAGGAAAGCCTCACACCTTAGATCTCCATATACCTTCCTTCACACCCAACAAAGTTTGAGAAGAGCTATATATTCTACAAATGTGAATGTCTAGTTCACCCAAGTAGATTATGAAGGCTACTTTATTGTACCTAGACACAAATTAAGGCTAGAGGAGCTTACTTCTATGTCAAGATAACAACCAGGGTATACTTATTGTAACAACAGATATACAAGGATATAAAGATTAGGTTACTTCAAAAGTTAATTACAGGCTGCCCTAAACTCAATGTCTTTATTTATTCGAAATCACATATATTACCATATTCATGCGATCATAGTCAGCATATTCTTGAAGAACTAAAGCAGTAGAAAGAGAAGTCATGAATGACTTTTAAATCCAAGATGCTTTCTATTAGCTTTAAATACACACTTGATTTCATATACCTAATAGTTATAACATTTTAAGTCAGAGGGAGAAGAGGTATTTAAAACTTTTTTATTTTTCATATAGGCCTAGCATACGACTTTTTAGTGAAAAGATGCATAACAATTGATACTCTTAAAGAAGACAAAATATTGTATAAAACATAGGATGCCAGCGTAAGACAGCATACAAATCACAAATTACTTTGCATCTAATTCAACATTGGCTTCACAGTAGTCCTACCCCCACGTTTTGACTACTCTAATCTTGATCTAGGTCTACCTAGTACTTACTAGGTTACTACCTCATACCTATTACTTAACTAGTCTAAACTAAAGAATTGACTTGATTAAGTCACTATACATTTTCATGGCAATACAAAGCACAACAATCTCAAAGCTTAACACCGAAGCTACAGAATACTTTTCCTCTAATACATTTATTTTCATTAAATATGAAGCGTAGACAAATACAAGGATTAACACCACAAGAAGTTAATTTCTACATGCAAACTTCTGTTTCACTTAATTACTCATATGGTGATAGGCAATTGGAATAATAGCCATGCATAATGTTCCCATTAGTGATGAAACCAATTAATAGAATTAAAAAGAAAATGCAATATTGAAGTTCCAATATAGGCACAACCACACCGATGCCTGCAATTTCGAAGACCATGAAAACAAATAAATATTTCATTCACAAGAACTAGAAAGACAACATGAGGAAGAAGAAATGGTTTATACCATAACCACGATGACCATTTCATCTAAAGATTGCAACAAGTGAGGAAAACTCTAAAAGAAATTTAAAAGTAATACAAAGTAACTCTTTTCAGGGTGTATCAAACACAATAAACTAAACTATAATGCTGGTGATTCGATCCAACAGACAACATGAAACATAAATCTAAGTAATCCCCATGATATAATAGGAAGAACTATAAATTTTTTTTTTAGGACTAACACCCAAAACAGTAAACTAGTAATTAGACTAGCCAATTAATTATGTGAAAGAAAAACAATGGAATAATAGAGAACTCCACAACCTGCAAACTACTGTAAAAACATGCCTTCAGGTCCCAAATGTTCTTATTAGCCACATCTTAATTCTTAAGAGAGCTATGACTTGGAAGTTCTCCCATTAGTTACAACACCATTGAAAGATATTCTGTAACATCCTCCTCTGTACAGTACTATGCTTAAGTCATAGTACCACACTCAGGAGTTGTTACGGTTACCTGAGTGGACCTTAACTGACAGCAACTTCAGCCGTCTTTACAACTTCTCGAACTACCTGGAGATAACACGGAAATAGCATTGAGAATTATAAATTCTCAGTAGGATTCTCTAATTACCATACATAATGTCATCGTTGTCATCTTCAGTTTGCTTCGGTTTATTATGAAAAAGGTGAACATGCTATATAAACTATTTAATTTTATAGTTTGAAAATATATTATCCGAAGCAAAGTTTATTTTACTCATACACTTGGCATTCGGGAGAGTCTATACAAATTCAATTCATGAATTATTCTATGAATAATAATGATAACTGCATCATATTAAACTATGATAGCATTATTGTACTGGAAACATAATCTCTACACATGCCTTTGAATTTATGCAATCATATAAAATTTACTTTTCTTTCATTCAACACACCTAGGCGTTACGTATCGCCGTCCCTAGGGTGTCTTCATCTGCCTACACTTGAGCATTACGTATCGCCATCCTCAAGTGTAGCATTACCTATTCCAGAGTACGATCGCCATGTCATACTCTATCGGGATGTGATCGCCATGTCACATTCCTTATCCTGCCATGCCCCGAAGTATAATCGCCGTGTCATACTCCATCGGGGTGTGATCGCCATGTCACACTCCTTAGGATGTGTTTGTCATGCCATATCCCAGAGTACGATCGCCATGTCACGTTCCTTCAAAATATGGACTCATCATCATATCTTTTATCATAAAATCATAGATACATAGGCTTCGTACCTTACTCTCAAACAATAATACTTGCTTAGTATTCATACCCGTCACATAACAATATTAACACACCATCATTTAGAACTATCACTAATTTCTGCCGAAAATTCGACAGCATAACGGATCGAGTCCGCTTCCCCATGAATAGTGCCAAACAACCAGTACAATTGTGCAAACTTGCACTTCAACATAGACTAGCAAATATATATGTATCCATTAGATTCATTCCTTAGTTTCAATTCAAGCATCAATAGGGCTTTCAGTTCATTCTTCCTTATCCTGCCCGGTTATTGTATACTCCACCCTTATTTTAATTTAACTCATTTAAATCTAATTTTTGGATATGTTGTAGCCATATGTGTCTAGTTTCTAATCCTTTTAGTCCCATCTCATTTGGATTTGTATAACTCAAGATATAAGTGTTTTACCTCAGCATGCTCTGTTCTTAGCCAAACTTGGGTTCTTATAAAAGAAAATTCACTAAAAATAGAAAACTAGGTGAAATCTTACAAATTTTATATCAAATTAAAGCTAACACAACAAGCTTTCAAAAGAACTAATTTTAATGTCATTTTCCTAATTAGATTTTGATTTATGAGTCCCGAAACATTACCCTACTGGGCTGCCCTGTTCTAGGCTAGTTTAAGCCTAAGCCAACTTCATTGATGTGCTGGGAAAAAATGACAATGAATTAAATTCTGAAATTTTTATGGAATGTTCTCTCATGTGTTAGCTTTAAAAAAACTTTAGTTTCACTCAATTTGAGGTTATATAGTGTGAGTTACACCCTTCTCAACCCATGCTGCCTGGGTGAGAACCCAGATTTCTAGGTCTAACTTCAAAAATTCATAACTAATTCTATACTAATCCAATGGCCTTATATTTTATATGTATGGAAAGCCCTGGATGTATAGTTTCATATAAAAATGGTTTTATCAAATTTAAACAGCTGTAGGCAGATCCGTACACTTCACAGGACCATCGAGGGGAAAACCCTAACAGCTTCTTGAATTCTTCTTGGATTCATGTTCTTCTCTAATTAATCCATGCAATCTTCAATTCAAATTCACATATACACCTTAAACCAACCTTAATTCATCATACCCAATCAACATAACATCAAAATAAAGAGAGAAAGAGAAGCCCTAGGCAGCCCCAAATCAGAGAAAAGAAGGAGAAGGTTGAGATTCCTACCTTGGTGGTGTGAAATCTTGATGGAACTTGATCTTAGAGTGAAGTTGATGGTTGGGGCTTGAGCTTGGGGATAAGAGGAAATGGAAGAAGATGAAGAAGAGTGGGGAAATGAGGCTGGTAGTGGGGAGGCCGAAATTCACATAAGAAGAAGGAAGAAAAGGTGAGATATTTGGAAGCCAAATACATATGATTAATGGATTTCTTCATGCTATCCATTTTGGTTTGGCTTCCACCATCAAGGGCTGCCTTAGGCGCCACTTGGGTGGGTTATTTGGCTAAATCTTAGCCATTGATCCTAGGGCACTCATGGCATAATTTCTACTGATCCGGTTCCGATAGTTTAAAACACCGAAATCTTACCGATTTCCTTTGAATCGGTAAAATAGTTTTGAAGAACTTTGTGAGGTTTTTATAAGTTTCTATCTTAACCCTAATTTCTCCAATTTAAATTCTAATCAAATCCTAATTAATCTCTAATTAACTTTGTAATTAACTCTACAAACTCAATAAAATCGAGTAAATCGATTAACAGTGTACATTAAACGTTTTGCAAATTTTAGAGCCTTCTGTTTTCTGTTTTTCATGGCTAATAGCATTTTCGCAATTATGGGTAAGTCTAGGGGCACCCTATGTCATTTCACATATGGATACCTCTATGGCTCAATCAGCCGAGGTTTAGGTTTCTACGTTTTCGCTATGTGATTCTGTTTCGTTTAAAACCTTATTCAGCTAATTCTATTGATATAAGGACCTAAATGTCATTTTCTAAAAAGTTCAAGGGCAAGGTTGGGAATAATAAAAATTTATTTTTATTATTCCCAATTACGTTATATGGGGATGTTACATATTCATTATAAAACAATGATTAGTAAGGTAAGTAGTATATTCTTCTCAGCATTCCAATGATATAACAAAATTCAAATAAGCACTTAAATATAAAATGGATAAAATCAATGAAATAAATAAACATATTGCAAAAATTACCTTATAACTCTTATTATTTCCCCTATGACAAATCAAAAAATGACTTACATTTCTTAGCAAACTCTCAATAATATCCTTTTGTATTGCTCACCCAATTACCCATTTCATAATTATAAAAAAACTGATAAAAACAAAATTGATGTTTCCATTTAAAGAAAGTAGGAACATATACATTTTCATCATCGTCAAATTCATGAACTGCCATTTCTACACACATACGTGGCCCGAACTGAATAATCCAATATCAACTCAATTTAACAATAGGGAAAACATATCACAGTTAAAAGCACAATATAAGTCCATGCTAAGTAGTAGAGCCAACAGAAAACCTATTTCACATTCTCATATATATACTACAAAAGAATTAATGATTGTATATTAGAATGAGAGTTTGTATAATATTCAATTCAAAATGCAACACTACTCTAAATAACAAAATACAGACTTAAATTGTAAAAATTAATACCTAAAGTAACCATTACGATGACCTTCTCGTCTTGTATAGCATGTCCCAAGAATCGAAATGTAAAAACCCTTTTATCATTTAATAGAATGAACATCAAGTGATTGAACTACTGTGAAATTATTTGTAGTAACATATCATCAAACAAATACCATGCCCAAAAGACCAAAAAGTTCAGTCTAAGAAGAAAAAGAGGGAATCCGGTACAGAATAATCAAAAGAATTTACACAAAAGAAGTCCTATGTCTATAACCTTTTTTTTTTTTTGTATTTGTTATCATCCTAATTCCTCTTTTGCCAAAATCCAATGCTAAACTTCCATCCAACATGTCAATAAGTATCTGTTACATATCTGCAAATTACGAAACATTAATGTTCACTCTTCCTGACTATCTAAACAAAACGCACCGCCCAATGAATAACAACATTCGAACCTACAAAAAGGACCCAAGGAAACTATCTGTTTTAATATTTTGACTCCAGCAAAGAATTGTTTATCCAACGAGGAAATGAGAACATTGATCAGAAATCAATAATAGAATGAAAATGAAGGAGTCATGTAAGTATGGTAAAATTCTTCAAACCCAGATATAAATCACCAGAATAAAAAGCTAAAGCTATGGTTAAAGTACATTCTAGATTCGAGACCACGCCAATCTTTTACTTATCAATTTAGTTCACACTACATAAAACCTGGTTCTTTTAATTTAATGTTAATTCCTTTAACCTTTTATGTATAAAGCATAATCACAAAATTCTTTCAATAACCTTGCATGTAGTAATAATAAAATTTGTTTCCTCTCCACTATAATACCAAGATCAAAGCAGACCCCACTATACATTTAATATCCAAAACTAAGATTCAATAATCACTATACAAAATTAATCAAGCTTGAACCAAAGTTTCCTATTTTTACAATTAACCTATGCATGCACCTACAGAATGGATTTAAAGTGTCCAAAACAGCCACTTAACATAAAGCATTGGAGCTACACATTCCACAGAAGGATTCAAGATCTGAATAGTAATTCAGGACAAAAAAGGCAACCAGAGGCGGAGGCATGAAGCAAAAAAAAAAGGAAGCAGAGGTTTCCAAAATGTGACATAGACAAACGCATGTCATCAAGGATTGCACAAAGTAATCAAGGTATGAAGGGCAAGGATGACGTTCCTATAGGCCTTCGGTAGGGCTACAATCCGTGAAAATGGGCGCGCTTCCATTTACGCAGTTGTGATTGTAACGTCCCGATTTCCGACCTCCTTCACACATTTTCCCGATTTCCGACGTTATTCAACTCCAACAACAGACGTTCGACTTCACCTTCAAGTTTGATCAAATCCTATTCACTAATCTTGAAATTGATAGAAGGGATTATTTCCGAGTTCCGAGTTCCTCTTGCACAATTTTTGACTTGATGACCTCTTATTTCCGATCTCATCTAATCTTGACTACTCCCGATTTCCGACTTCATCTTCTGCATATTCTACGATTTCCGAGTTCGTCTCAGACTTCCGACTTCATCTGGATTATTCCCACGGTTTTAGAAGTTTGCTATTCGAGTCCAAACAACGTGTGATTTCCGATGTCCGATTTCATACCTCAAAGGAAAACGGACCCATTTCCGATCTCATAACTTATCTCCAAGTTTCAAGCAAGATACACGCGAGCTCCAACTTCATACCTCATGGATCAAACTAATGTACATGGTTTCCGACTTCGTGGACTTGGACATAAGGTTTCCTACTCGGATACCATTTCCACCTTATGTTTAAAAATCCCGAATTTCGAGTTCAAGGTTGATTCCTTTGAACTACCGAGTTCCGACCTCAAGGAGCCCATTCCCAGCAGTAATATTCCCGGGTTCAAATAGGAGTTCCGAGATCATATGATTGTGAACAGAATGATCCCAACTTCCGACCTTGCTCCCAAGATTCGAATAAACCAGACGGGATTTCCTCGTCACCAGCAAGATGTACGAAGTTCGACTTTAAACCTAAATGGGGCAGTTCCGACTTCAACCATAATAGAGAGGCAGTTCCGATTTCAGGTAAAGCGAAGCATATCCCAATTTTGGGCTGACGTGGAGAGCAAGTTGGCCACAAAAGTGAGAGAGCGTGGCGAACTTCAACCACAAATCTTCACCAATCAACACCACATTTTCTTGTATTTTACTTTCAAACCTTCAATGACTGATTTACATCTCCTTTTCCTCCTCTTGCTCCAGCCTTTTCCTTCCCTTCCTCTCTCAACCAAACTCCATCAAATCCCTGCTTGGTCAAGGGTCCATCAATCCAGAAATCAGATTCAGCAAGATCATACTCCAAAGAGGTAGGATTCAATCTCTAATCTTGATTTCTCGAAATTGAGGATGCATGAAAGATTACTCTTTGATGATTGTTTGATGATATATGTGATGTATACGATAAATTATGATGGATTATGATAGGATTAATATGAAATATTGAGTTGAAATTAAAGTTAGAAGAAGAAAGTTAGAAGGAACCAAGGGTTAGGATGCTGTCTGGATGAAGAATTCCACGGTAGTCCGTACGGCGGAGTGTACGGCTCCGGCTACAATCGGTCAAATCCGATGAAACCATTTTTTGATGAAAGTAGACATTCAGGGCTTTCCATAGATATATCATATAAGGTTATTGGATTAGTATTGAGAGAGATATGAATTTTTGAAGTTTGACCTAGGGTTCAGGACTTTCATCTGGGCAGGGCGACTTGAGGAGGGTATAACTCACCTTATACAACTCCAAATTGAGTGAAACCAATTTTGTTAGAAAGCTTAGACATAGGGGAACATCCCAATATAAGATTTCGAGTTTTTTATGGTCCTAATTGTTCCCAGTAATTCGAGGAAGTTACTCTATGTCCGAACCAGGCCTAAACAGAGTAGTTCAGGAAGGTCGACTTTCAGGACTTATAACTCGAGGTATACTTAAGCAAATGGAATGAAACTTGTGGAAAATGAAAGGTTGTCCTGTTAGCTTCAATATGAGACCAATTTCGTGTGATTTGAGCTTAGTTTCGATTTTTAGTGAATTTATACCTCTAAGAGTGTAATTCAGGCTAGTGGCTGACAGGCTGAGGTAAAAGTTGAATATCTTGAGTTTTATGAATCAAAATGATATGGGACCAAAGAAGTTAGAAAGTAGACACATAGAGCTATGATATATCTAAATTTCTGATTTAAATAAGTTGAATAGAAATAAAGGTGGATCATATGAAATTCGGGCAGAACTGAATAGATGGGCAAAAGTGATCCAATTGGTGATTTCACAGGTATCAGAAAAACATATAAGGTATGAGTCAAGAATTGCCAGTTAGACCTTGATGTATATGCATTAAATTGATTATATGGCTATGATTGAATTGCCTGTGAAGACTAGCACTATTCATGAGAGCGGAAGACGTCCGTTATCTTTGCATGAATTTATGGCAGAAGTCTAGGAAACTAGGGAATGTGTACAAGCAAGAATGGAGTAGAGTAAGAATAGGTATATAGAAGCCCTCTATTCAAGGATGACCTAAGTATGAGATGAGGTATATGAAAGTAAAGGACAAAGCATATGTATGAGTGCCGATAGAATGGCAAAGAGGCTACGGGCCTTTATATGTCACGACTATGTACGTGAAGATCATGTATGCAATGACGTATGAAAATAAATGAAGTATAGGTACATTCAGTGTGACTATGCATGACCTTGTATGAGAATGAATAGACATGAGTATATTAAATGTAAATCCCTTCACTCGGAGGTAGTTACTTGAGATCCCTCCTTGTGAAGGCAGTTAAAGATAAAGATATGAATCCCTTCACTTGGAGGCAGTTGCACCTTGAATCCTCGCTTGTGAAGCGGATACCCTACCTTGGAGGCACGTGGTCGAATGAGATCCTACATGTTAGAGGCACGTGGTCGAATGAGATCCCTCGGTTTTGAGGCCACGTGACCAAAGAGATCCCTTTACCTAGAGGCGTGACCAGAATGAGATCCCTCCAAGACTAGAGGCATGTGGGTCCCACTGGGTGGTCGGTGTGACGACGGTCACGGAGTGGCCGAGCTCACTCAAGGCTGCTACCAAGAGCAGTAGCACCTAGGGACGGCGATCGTAACGCCTAGGTGTGCCAAGTAAAAGACTAAAGACCAAAGGCTAAAGATTTAAGTATATGCGGCATTCACCGGAACTTACATGAGGCATGGCATGACCCGACTAGTGTAAGTACCAGTGCGAATCCCATATTCTAAGGAGCATTGACATGGCGATCACGCCTCGATGGGGTGTGACATGGCGATCATACTCTGGAATGTGGCACGTAAAGATTTTATGATGACAAAGAAAGAGATATGAAGAAAGAAAAGCAAGCTTTATGTCTATGTATGAATTCATATACAAGTTAAGTTATGTGCAAATATTATGTCCTCAGCATAGTGATCTTATATGGGTGTCTTAAGATGATGTAATTCCAGTAAAATATATGTTAAAGTAATGCCTCTAGTACATTGGTGCTATCGTACCTTATTGTATTTCAGTTATTAGTCCCAATATAATTCATGATTTGATTTCTATGGATTCTCTCAGATGCTAAGTGTATGATTAAAATGAACTTTGCTTCGGAATAGATATATTTTAAAATGGTAAATTAAACAGTTTGTGCAGCATATTCACCTTTTTCATAATAAACCGAAGCAAACTGGAGATGACAACGATGACATTACATGTGTATCATAGGGAATCCTACTGAGAATTTATAATTCTCACTCTTATTTTCCGTGTTGTTTCCAGAAAGTTCAAGAGGTATCAGAGTAGCGCTTGTGAAGTTGTCAGGATAAGGTCCGTTCAGATGTAATCAGAACAACTCCAGGGTGTGGTACTATGACTTAAGCATAGTACTGTACTTGGGAGGGTGTTACAGTGATCCTACTAAAGGACACTTGCTCCACCAGCCACAGAAAACCTAACTAGGCTCTTATACCATTTTTGTCATGATCCACCCTAAGTTGTGACCGGCACTTGGAGGTGACGAACCTCCATCATGTAACATCTCCATTTTCATCTAAGCTAATTAGCTCGGTGTCTCCGGCTAATTAGAGGGGTTAGTGATTAATTAAGAACTTATCGACTAATCTCGAGAGCAAGGGCTTAGTAAATTAAAGGCAAGTCAACAAGATAATCAAAAGTCAATGATTAATTAGAAAATTCAACAATTGAAGCATAGCGCATTAAAAGTTACAATTAAGAGCCTAATTGCCCAACCTTGTTAATTCAAGATTTAGAACATATAATCAAGGTGAACTAACCTTATTAACTAAGTGCATGACAAGCATTACATCTTAATTACACATGACAAATTAACCCTCACACCCTCTATACATAATTAATGAGGAAAATCCTTTTCAATGAAAATATGTTAAAGTGTAATTAAATCGATTGAATTAAATAGCATTTAGATAATTTTAACAATTGTGAAAATTTAGAAACTTCCACTTAATTATTGTTTGAAAGTTTGGTCAAGGCAAGAGCCATATCCAACCATCCATTTGCTTTCTCATCATGCACCATTAGATCAAGAGTCTATATTAATAGTATTCCTTGAGTCAAGACAAGAGATGTACTCCCCTCCATCAAGATTGTGACACTTGGAGTGATCATATTCACCTAAGCCAATCCCAAGAGTGGTCATGCATTTAATCACTTGAAAAACACTACATGGTCTTTACCCAAGTGCTAAGACTCAAAGGAAACACAACTCCCTCTTTTGCCGCAAGGTTTTCCCCCACTCTCTTGGTTGTTGTAAGAAGCAAAATCACATCACTCTTCCCCCTCAATTCACGCCATCAGCCCCCTTTCTCTTCCCCCCTCATTTCATTTTTTATTTCCTCTCTCAAGACACAAAGCTCTCTCCTCTCTTCAAGTCTTATCCCCACCCTCTTGTTCATCCAACCCTCTTTGGTCTTCTTCCAATCTCCTTACTGCCTCCTACCTTATTTCCATCACCACCCTCACAATCCCTTCAAGGAACACTATTTTCGGTCTTTGGAAAAACAAGACAACCCATACACAAGCTCCATTTCCAAGCTTTCAAGGAGGGAGGCTCTCTCCAACCTTCTTCACACTCCAAATTTTTCAAGAAGCTCTCTTTGGTAGTGACTCTAACCCTTCTTTTTCATGCATTTTTCAAACACTAGAACCCCTAAGCTCTTCATAGCTAGGTGATTTTAGGACTTACTTCAAGGTCTCATGACCATATCTTATTCTATGAGCTTTTCTTGCCTTGTTGACAATGTTGTCTTAAAATGAGATTATGCGGTATGATAGTTTTTATGTATCTTACTTTATTTTTATTCTAAAATACTGATTTGGTGATTAAAACCTTGAATATGATGGTGAGATAAAACATAAAAATGGTGATTTGAAGTGGGATAGCAATCTCCACAAGTTTGAAATGGAAAACATAAAAACTAGTTGAGCTAGAATTCTGGCAGTCTGTAATGCGTACTGTATAACTCGTTCTAAAAGACTCAAAATATGGTGAAACTAATTTTCTATAAAAGTAGAGTTAGAGATATTTTCATACATATAAAGTACGTGAACTTTGGCTTCGAAACGTGGGAGATATGAATTTTTGAAGTGGGCTATTTCCAGATGTGTTTATGTCTGGACAGTCGGTACTAAAACATGCATAACTCAAGTTATACAAAACATTTTTCAATGGGACTAAGTTTTTCTGAAAGCTAAGACATAGGAGAATACCCCCATAAAAAGTTTTGTCAAATTCCATCTGAGGAACTCCCAGTGTAGTTGAAAAGCCACTAACCTAAGATGAACTTTCAAGTCTGAGCAGTCAGAGTAAAAAGTGTATAACTCGGGCTACAGAAGGAATTTTTGAGTGGAACTTATTTCATTTGAAAATAGACTCAGAAAAGTACAATCCTACCAAAGACCAAGTTAAAAATATAAAAGAAGAATTTATGGTGAATTTTTAAAGTTACTGCCTTGCAGTAGAAGTAAAACTGGTTAAGGTAAAATTTTTAGCACTAATGAGAATCTCACTTAAGCACACTAAGACTCTTAATTTAAGGTAATGGAAACTTCATAATTCAACTTAAGAAGATTTAAAAGAAGTGATAGGTAGTAGTTACCTTATAATTAGTGAAAGAACTGAACGAGTTCCCAATCAAATTAAAAAGCTTGCACCTAAGTAACTAAGCTAAGCTGATAACATTTTAATGTGATATATCTATGTCTATGTGCAATATGATAATATGATGATATGATGATGGTATGATTATGATGACAATGATTATGTGCATACAATGTTGATTAATACATATGATGGTGTCTTGTAATTGGATTCTCTGTTTGGCAACAATCTTGGGAAGCTTCGGTCTAGCTATTATGCTGCCGAAATTCCATAAAAATTGTGGACTTAGAATAATTTTGCATCATAAGCCTTAATAAGAAGAGATTGAACTAAGGGTGTGATCCTTCAAAAGGGAAGGTGACCCGTAATAAGAAGCTCCCCTCACCCACAACTCACATGAGGCATGGCATGACCCAGCTAGTGTAAGTATCGAAAATTTATGGTGGCAACGGCCACATTATGAGCTCATTACCACTTATGTTTAGTGGGTGAAAAGAAAAAGACCTAAGATAAAGGTTAAGTGAAGAAAAGAAAGGGACATCGGCTCGACCCAAGTAAAGAATGAAACTCTCAAGAAGTTCGTGCATGATACGAATTGTCATATAAGCTCCTATGTATACCATGATGTCGTTATTATAATGAGAACACGTACTTAAAGTTGAATCCGCTTCGGATACTTGTATTTTCGAAATCTAAGAATTGAACCTTATGAATGCTCATTGTTTTCATTTATAAAACCAAAGTGGCTGGGATAATGACAATGACACTTTCATGTCAGGTTCGAGTCCTACTGAGAAATCTTATTTCTCACTCGAGTTATTTTTTGTTTTGTCACCAGATACCTATGGCACACCCGGTGGAGTAGAGTATGGACCCTCCCCACCATGAGTGGACCTACGATGCTGATGCCCAAGCTATCATGGCTACGACCACTACGGTAGTCCATACCTACTTTTTCCTGGGTTGTATACATGAGGGAGAGGAGCCCGACGTTCCGCCAGCCTCAGTAGATATTTCTTCTGTAACACCCTACTAATTTAATGTTATGCTTAAGTCATAGCATGAAATTAGGTAGTTTGTGTTATCGTGTTAACATTTTGCTTAAATTTCGTGATTAGTATCACACAACAATCGAAATGACGCGCTGCTATACTATGAGCGTAGCGAAACTCAACATAATACTACAATAGATAAGAAATAGTATAACAACATCAACTGTATACATACATGTATATTTACATGTTAGAAGTCATTGCTTCAGTCTATACCTATATATATATATACATATATATATATATATATACCTATATATATGTACTAATAGCAGATGAAATAAGGAACAGCAAAATTCCTAGTGCTAAAAGCAGAGGTAGAAATGGCAGAAGCAGGCTATGTTCAACGAGCCCAACTCGGAGTCACAGTAAAGCTGTAAATTTGGGATCTCAACGAGGAAGGTGGCTATAGAGTCCATCACTAGTGTCTGAGAATGATGCGGAAAATACAGAGCGAGGTGAGAATTTAAGAAATTCTTAGTAGAGTTCGTGTAATACGTTCATCTAACGTCACATTCATTCTCAGTTGCCTCGGTTTTTATTTAATTATAAAAACATGTGTTCAAACTGAAATATCTATTTTAATGAGTTCAAGAAAATATCTGGTCCGAGGCAAGGTTCAGTTTTACTTTAGACGGCACAAGCAACAAAATGGATTACTAATAATGATACATAGAACGACAAACAGAATAAATAAATAAACAATGATAAATAAATTTAGTAGACAACTGTAAACATCTTGACATAACTATTTCATGTATTTATGCATTCATGCAATCATGCAAACTTAATCATGAATCTTTCTTCGTAAGACTTTCCATTACTTTTCATCTTTTTCCATCTCTTGGTCCCCTGGGAGTTCTTGGCCATTTAGACTCCTGGGTAATAGTCTGCTTTTTAAGATCGAGCTCGTTCCTATACAGGAATGCCGGGTTTACTTTTCCCGACCTTCCCACAGATCTATTCCCCTTAACTTCTTATTCGGGGCTGGCCCAAGTAGCATGGAACTTTCATAGTAACATAATTCTTATCATAACTTCCATAGTCTTCTTGAAATTGCACATGCATTAATATGTAATTCATAACTCATGCATGGGTTCTACCAAAATTTCGGCAGCATAACGGAACGTGCCCGCTTCCCCATGAATAGTGCTAGCACATCAGAACATCAATTTATCAATAAGGTCACAAAATTACACACATATTTCAATATGGAACTCATAATAGCATTAAACTTATCAAGGCAGAGTTTCTGCCCCAGCATAGTCAACCAACCCGATTTTTATAATCCAAGCCATTATTTCTATTTAACTCTTTGGACTTCAAATTTGGGTATGTTAAAGTGTTATGTGTCTAGTTTCTAACCTCTTTGGTCCCATCTAATTTCAATACCTATAGCTCAAGATATTTAGAGTTTATCCCAGCCTGCCTAGTGGCTGACCAGAATCAGACACTTAAAAGTAAAAATCCACTAAAAATCGAAAACTGACTCAAATGATACAAAATTGGACTCATATTAAAGCTAACAGGGTAAAGTTTCATTTACAAAAAGTTCCATTCCACTTGACTCGGTAGGGCTCAAGTTATAAGCCCCTAATTCTGACCTTCCTAAACTGCCCTGTTCTGACCCAGTTGGGACATAGGGTGAATTTCTTGGATCACTGGGAGCAATTGGGACCTTATCTAATTCTGAAATTTTTATCAGACATTCTCCTATGTGTAATCTTTCTAAAAAAGTTAGTTTCACTCATTTTCAAGTAGTATAGGACGAGTTCTACCCTGAACAACCCAGTCTGCCCTGAATCAAGGTCAAAAACCTAGGTCAAAATTCAAAAATTCATAACTCTCTCAATACTAATCCAAAAGCCTTATATGATATATGTATTGAAAGCCCTAGATGTCTAGTTTCATGTAAAAATTCTTTTATCAAATTTGATCAGCTGTAGGCGGAGCCGTACACTCCGCCGTATGGACTGCCGAGGGGTTTTGATTCTCCAGCCCCTCAACTCTTCCTATTTCCATTCTTTCTTGCTTCCAATTCGGTTTTAGTCAAACAAATAGCCCAAAACCAATCACATATCATCATAATCATTCATTTAACATATCAAAGATTGTGAAAATAATCCAAGCTCAGCCAGTCAAGACCACAGAAATGATGCAAGAATAAAACCTCTACCTTTGTTATAAGTGATTTTGCTTGATTCTTGAGGGCTTGGATGAGCAAAGCTTGCTTAGGCTGGATGGATGGCTGGATTTATGTGAGTAAAGGAGAGAAGAAGGGAGCTGAATGAGAGGAGAAAAGTGGCGCAGGAAATGTGGTCTGAATGGGTGATAAAGGGTGGTAAAAAATCTAATTACATGAGTGGTTATAATTGTCTTCCTTTGGCATTTGATTGGTTGGCTTTGCATGGCTGAAATTCAGCCAAGCTTCTTCATGTTTTAGTGGCCTTTGTTGTGCCACTTTTGGGTGATAAGTGGCTGAGTTATCAGCCACTCAAAATAGAGTTTAAAGCTTGTAATTCATTTGGTTCAGTTCCGACAGTTTAAAATACCGTAAACTTACCGATTTCCTTTAAATCGGTAAATTGGTTTCGTGAAAATTCTTATAAAATCTTCTATATTTCTAACCTAATTAACTTGTACCTAATCTCAATTAGTTACTAATTAATTGATCCTAATTAATTATTTAACCGAATTTTAATTAATCTCAATTATTCGATAAAAACTGAATAATTGAACGAAAAACGATAAAAGAATTTCGGTGGATGTTACATCTTCAGCATATCTTGGACAGCCACTGGGTCCTTGGGATTTTCCCCCCGAGCCCTTACCGGATGTTGAGATGGAGCCGATGTCTCTGGACATGCCCGCAGCCAAGCCCATGCCGTAGCCTGTGATTCTCGTGCTCGATGTGAGTTCCGCGGCCACTTTAAGGGCCACAGCCGCCTCGCCGCCACTCCCTGAGTATTACCCCGTTACATCTGAGGAAGATCCCTCCAAGGAACATTCTTCGGTAGCCAGCTATACTCCGGGTCGTCATGTTCATCGCATCGAGGTGATCAATAGGCATCCTCATATCATCCGTACTCCTCATGTTCCCCGAGGTCGAGGAGCAAGGGGAACCAGGCACTGGAGGGCTTGATTTCATCTGATCGAGGAGCGCGGAAGGGGCAAAGGCACCAGAACGTGTCTACTTGGGCCTATTTTATTATTGCTCCTTATCTTATATATTTCATTTTGCGACAAACTTTGTCATATTTGCTTATGCTCGATATTTTAGGGCCATGGCATGACCATGAGTTTCCTTTTCATGTATTGTTGGATATTATGAGACTTTATATATGGTTGTTTGAGTAAGGTGAATGCATTATATTTCTATTTATCCATTATCCCCTTATTTTATGACTTAAATTTATATGACACGCTCGTTTATATCTATCTTCTCGCTCGAGGCTTTACTTTCCAAAACGTTGCAAAGCGACAATGTATTTCAAAAAAAAAAAATTTACGGTATTCTTCGCATAACTTAATTTATAAATGAAGTTTAGTTTTCCACAAGCATAAGTAACAACTAATAAAATGCCGTAATATGACTTAAGCGTAGTATGGGTTTATTAGGGTGTTACATAGCAAGCCTTAAACATCAAGTTTTCCATAACAAACGGACAAAGTCTCCCCTATTTTTCCAGCTTCCCCGTAAAAGCCAAACTTGTTCCAGCAATCAACCAGCACATATATCCAATTTGACATATAGGCATTCATTCATTATAATAACAGCATATTTATATCTATCTACTTATACATTTTTATATATACATCCATAACAACATAGTGCTCAAGAAATATGGTTTACAAAATAAACGAGTTCCTATATACATATCCCACCCAAAAAGAATGACAAGCAACAGGATCCTGTTTGTGGATTGTGGAGCAACTCTAAGGTGGCAGTTATATTCAAAACCTCTAAATAAAAGTCTAGAAAAAAGCCCTCACATATAGAGGGGCTGTCAAAAGTGTCTGCACTCTACACCATTGTAGGACCCGAAACAAGCACAGCACTAGAATCTGAAATAGGATGGGAAAATAAGTGAGTCCAACCTACTCAGTGAGGGGCAATAAAGCTATAGCATATGAGGACAAACTCTAACAATTTATATATATATATATGCAAATAAAGAATTACTATTATAAGTTATTCATATAAAAGCATTAAACCACTTCATAGAATTAGTAACATATTTTTCAAACATAAATACTAAAACAGGGAGGCTTCACATTCAAAGTTATTTGCAAATAAAGGTTAGCCCTTTCAGATCTGATTGACAAAGTCAGCAGTGTGCATAGGCCTCACACACACGCACCGAGCTAGCAACACCCCTGCTAGTTAGGTTCGAACTAAGGTGCACCAAGGCTAGCGTCAGTGACCGCTAACTACCGTTTAACTGAGAATCCTCTCACAAAGTATATAGATGATGGGAGGTTGGGAGTGAGTGAGGCTGAAAGAAAGAGAAACGAACGTGAGAGAGAGAATGCATGGAAGCATAATAGGGGAAAGGGAAAATGAATGAAAGTAGTGCGTCAGGGAAGAAGGCTCCCGACGGCACAAAGAAGGAAAGGAGGGGTCTAGGTTGCACCATATCACTTATGGTGCACTGTGGTCCCTCATGTGGTTTTTTTTTTTTAATATATATAAATAACAAGCATTTCAAAGATTCACCTAAACAATTTTAATTCTACTATCCTTATATTTTAAAAGTAAATAAAGAAAATGCCCAACTCATAAGTTATGAATTTTTATTTTTTATTTTTTTGTTTCGGATTACCAACATTTTATTCTAAATATGCATTTTATTTTAAACAGGGTATTAGATTTGGATTCCTACCAAACTTATGTCATTTAAAGCTTATTGATTAAATTTTCATATCCAAAAGCTTTCACTTTTTTTGACTATGGAGAACTCAAGTTATGAGCTCACAAATTTGGTAGACTTGGATTGCCCTGTCTCTGTTCTAATAGAACAAAGGGCTACTTCAATAATTTACTAGGAATTATAGAAAAAGAATTTAGCCATGAAATTTTTATAGCATGTTCTCCTATGTCTTACCTTTCTAACAAATTTTTTTGCACTCCATTCCAAGTTGTATAGGGCAAGTTTTCTTTGAACAACCTCGCCTGCCTAGAATCAAACTCAAAAACCTAGTGCAAACTTCCAAAATTCATATCTCCCTCAATACTAACCGAATGGCCTGATAATTATATGTATGGAAAGCCCTAAAAAATAGTTTCATTAAGTTTTACGAGCCCAGATGATGGTCCGTACATCACAATAGTATAGACATCTCAGGGTTTTCTTAAGATTTCTGCTTCTATTTTGGGGATCTTAGTGGTTTCCTTCCTAAGCTTTGAGTTAAACTAACCCTATTAAATCCATCCTAAATCACCCTATACACAACATATTATATTAGTTTGATGAACAAAGAATGAGTTGATATCAAACACCAAATCAAGAAATACAACAATAACTAAGGAATCCTATCTCTAGAAAGTGAGTTTCTTGATTAAGGTTGATGTTTGTGGGTAAGGAAGTGGATGAGAACTTGAAAGGAAGTGAAATGAAGGAGGAGGAGAAGAAGAAAATGAAGAAGGAGAGATAAGAGAGTGGGAGCCGTAACACACAGGGAGAAAGGAGGCAAACAAAAATCTCTTTGGCTTAATTAATGGTGGTGGTTGGATATTTCAAACCTCATTGGTCCTTGGCATTTGTGGCTCAAATTGAACCAACTCTCTTCTTGTGTTGTGGCTGCCTATGCGCTACTTTTAGAGGGTAGGTGGATGAGTTAGTGACCATAGGATCTAGGGTTTTTTGTTGAATAATTCTATTAGTTCAGTTCTGGCCGTTTAAATTATCGAAATTCGACTGGTTTTTCTTTAAACTGACAACTCTTTTCTACTTACCTTTACTAAGATTTTCTAATTGACTACTGTCACTTCCTTAACTCTAACCTATCTAATTAACATGTATCTAATTCATATTTAGTATTTAGTTGTCTTCAAATTAACCATAGTCGTGCAAATTAATCGAATAATTCGATTAATTATGTAAATCGAACATTTTAAACTTTCTGGACGTTACATCCAGCACTTCCAAGGATCTTCCAGTTGGTTTGGAGGCACCACCCAGTTGAATCCCCACCTTTGGGTTTTGGTTATGAATGATAGTATACTTATAACTTGCTTCTTATCTTTAATTTCTTAATACATGCCAAAAATGTGTTTTAATAAGTTATTGTGAAATATTGATCTAATTATTTTACTCCATGTTTATGGAACTCTTGAAAGTAATTATGTTAGTCATATATATATGTGTGTGTGTGTGTGTGTGTGTGTGTGTAGGACAAGCTCTTTTGGGGGTTGATTCTAATACTTTGAGTAAATTGATAGAGAAAAAACAAAAAAGATATAGTATCATGTACCAAAATTTTGAGATAAATTAAATTCAATGCTTTCCAAAAGAACTCTAAATAATTTAATTTAAACAATTTGAAATTATTGTACTTTGACCCTATTTTTTAATAGTATAGTTATTTTGAATAATTGGAAAGTTGAGACTCCCATGGATTTTTGAAAAGAGGTATGAAGTATTTGAAAACTACATTTGATTTTAATACTATGATGTTTTATATATGTCTAGGAATTTGGTGGATTTTAATTCTGGAATATAGATGCCTAAGAATTTCATTGGAAATTTTGATAAATAGCTTAGATGGGAAGGTTTCTTTAACAGAACTGTACGCTAATGGCAGGGATGTTAGCCCTGGTGCACCTTGGCAGGACCGCAGCTAGCACGGGAGTTGCTAGCCCAATGTGTTTGGTCGACAAGACTGAAATGAGTTATGGACACACTAGGGTCAGGTTATCGAGACTGCTCAGTTTTGGAGTGGATTGAGTATTACTGGGGTCAAGTTGTCAAGATTGCCTAGCAGGGAGATAATTTTGGAATAGAAACCTCCCTTAAAGTTTATGGTTATGATAGTTTCATTATGAATATTTTGTTATAGTTATTTTCAAATGTTCTATGCATATATCTATAAGGAAGTTATGTCTATTGAGATTCAAAAAGTGATTTAACAAACTATGGATATGACAGAGATATATCATATAGAAATTATGTTTATGCTTCTTGGCTTAAGACATTTTTTGCATATATGTGTATTCATATTTGAAAAAGGGATTTGGAATGTAACTCTTGGAATTGCCATGATGTGGAAGAAGAAATGATAAATGGATGTTGTAATTCATGCATTACAATTAAGATTCATTATAAATGTATTTCTTGGTAAATAATTGTTTCTATGAAAAGTTTGTGCTTAAGCTTGTCCCACTCTTACTCTAGTTATAGGTATATTATTTCTTACTGAGTCTGTATGACTCACTCTTCATCTCTCTCCATGGTGTTTTTTTAGACAAGTACAAATTCGTGCCCGATTCCCTACCGCTAGCTAAAAGTGTTAGACTTCCATTAAACCTACACTCTTGTCCGTGTGGTTCCCAATGGTTAACCATATTTAAGATTTGTATTGTCGAGTACATGTGCATATAATCTTTAGTGATGCTCTATCACAAGTAGGGCCTTACTTTCGATGTATTGTAAAATATTATGTTAAAATATGATGGATGGTTAGAGTGTTTTATCATAACTGTAATATGCATGCTATGGGGTGCATTCAAAGACTGTCTGGATCCCTAATGAATGTATGTGTGCTATCTTTTATAGGACAAGGTTCTGCATTTGGGAATCGATCCCACATACAAAGGAAACTCTATCCATTTCCCTATAGAAGATTATATCAGAGGCTTGCTAGGGGAGGTGACCCCTATGCCCCGGTCACGGCTCTAGTTGGGTCATGACATAGCGTCAAGCTTAAAGATGAAAGCCTTTTTGTCCTCAAAACCACTTACTCCTTTTATGAAAATTGATCCTCATATTCTTCTCTACAATATCTCTACATCAATTTGATGATTAAACTTCAAGTGGAGTCTTTCCACCTTCATAGGAGTTACTGTCATGGAGGAAAAAAGAAGGCTAGGTAGCTCAAATTCTTAGTTTTTAATATTTTGTATGAGTTATGTGGCTGATGTGGTTCTCTTGTGATATCCTTGATTCATGTTTGTATGATGGTATTATGGATGTTTTCTAGTGATTTGAGATAGAAATACTTAGTTTGGGTTGGAGAATATCTCAAAAGATCAAAAGGAAACCAAAATAGAATAGGCTATGAGGTGAAACTGTAGGCAACATCTGTATAGAGGACCCTATAACTCACTATACAAAACTCAACATTGAACAAAAACCAATTTTACACGAAACTAGACTTCAAGAGAAATCCAGTATATAAACTATAAGACCATTGGATTTAAAATAAATTATTTACGAATTTTTAAAGTTTGCTGTTGGAATTCACTCTCTGCCTTGACTAGAGGGTGATAAGAAGGGCATAACCCATTCTATACAACTTCAAATTAAGTGAAACTAATTTTTTTAGAAAGCTAATACATATAAAATTATGCCATATAAATTTTAAGTGAAGAATTTCCCTAGTAATTCTTGAAATTTGACCTATATTCTATTTGGGTTGAAATAGGGCAGCCCACTTGAAGAGCTCATGATTTGAGCTCTAGTTAACTAATTGGAGTGAAACCTATAGGACTGAAAGATGATTCTAATATCTAAAATTTGATATAATCTTGAATAAAACTAATGTAGGATTTATTTTTAGTGATTTTCTAAAATTAAGTATGCAAGTCTATCCTAAAATAAGGTAGCCTTGAGTAAAACATTAACAACTTAAGTTATATACATCAAAACTTAATGGAAATAAAGAGGTTTAAAAATAGACAAATAGAGCTATAGCATATTGAATTTCTAGATTAAAATGAACTAAAATGGAATTTTACTGCAATTTAGAAGAATAGGGCAGAATTGAGGAAAATGAGATAACTTGACAGCTTTAAGCTTAGATGCCCAGAAAGTCATAAAGGGCTAAGAGTTGAATTATGTAAGCAAATTCATAACAATTTAAGGTGATATTGTTATACTGATATTGATGAATTCTGAATGCTGGGACTGGCTGACTATTTGTATATTGGGATGCTTCATGTCTTAGCCGTTATGCTGTCGAATTTGTAGCAGAAGTTCATGAATGCTGTGTGTAACATCCTCAATTTCATGTCGTGCTAAATTACCGTAGTAACCCTGAGTAATTAGGCACTTAATGAGGAATTTCAAGATTAGGGCTTAATTAAGAGGTTGACTCGGACAAGAAGGGTCAAGAGAATGCCTAATCGAGGTTAGATAATCTCTAATTAAGCAAGTTAGAGCCCCTGTAGCTTACTTAAGCACTAATCGCCCTTAATTAGCTTACTCGAGTTTAATTAAGGTTAATTAAGCTTAATCGTGAGATTAATTTTTGTTAATCATGTTCTTGTGTGTTAATCACTAATTCTTGCTTAATCACCTTAATTAAGTTGTATGAGCACTTAATCACATGATTAAATTCAAATTTAGTCAACTAGACAATAAAGTAGAGAGTGATGTCATAAAAGCAAAAAGCATTAGACAAGATTACTTTATGTAAGAGTTTGACCATGCTTTGTCTCCCCATCATCCCATTTGTTCCCTTAATCACTAATTAACACAAAATTAAGCAAAATATCTCACTCCCTCCCTTAATGTAGGACTTGACTTTCAAGCACACACTGTTCACTTCATTTTCAACTTCTCATTCTCTCTCTAAAGTTCTCAAACTCTCCAACCTCTCTCTACATTCCTTCTTCTTCTTCTTCTTCATCTTCTTCATCACCTCCATAACCAAACCTTCCTCACTAAGCCCTTCAAAGATCACATCTTTGGGTCTTTGGAGACAAGATCAAAACACTACAAGACTCATTTTCAAGAGAACTCAAGAGTTCTCTCCTTGCTCATTCAAAACCGCCACCTTCATCATCAAGAGGAGTCATCATCTTCTTCTTCCATTTCTCTTGTTTTTGCGCCATCTTCAAGAAAGGTAGTGATCTTCATCTTTTTCATTTTGTTTGCTCAAGAAAGCTTGGAGCTTGGGTCTTTCATGACCAAGATCTCTAAGTGAAAACTTGAGAAGATCCTTCATATTCTTCATGTGTTCTTAAGTTTCCTCTTTTAGAAAAATATGTTCTTCATGTTCTTCATGTGTTCTTAAGTTTCCTCTTTTAGAAAAATATGTTCTTGATGTTCTTCATGTGTTCTTAAGTTTCCTCTTTTAGAAAAATGTGTTCTTGATGTTCTTCAAGTGTTCTTAAGTTTCCTCTTTTAGAAAAATATGTTCTTGATGTTCTTCATGTGTTCTTAAGTTTCCTCTTTTAGAAAAATATGTTCTTGATGTTCTTCATGTGTTCTTAGTTTCCTCTTTTAGAAAAATATGTTCTTGATGTTCTTCATGTGTTCTTGTTCTTAAGTTTCCTCTTTTAGAAAAATATGTTCTTGATGTTCTTCATGTGTTCTTAAGTTTCCTCTTTTGGAAAAATATGTTCTTGATGTTCTTCATATGTTCTTAAGTTTCCTCTTTTGGAAAAATGCCTTCTTGATGTTTTTCATGTGTTCTTAAGTTTCCTCTTTTCGAAAAATATGTTCTTCATGTCCTTCATGTGTTCTTAAGTTTCCTTTTTTGGAAAAATATGTTCTTGGTGTTCTTCAAGTGTTCTAAAGTTCCCTCTTTTTGAAAAATATGTTCTTGATGTTTTTCATGTGTTCTTAAGTTTTCTCTTTTCTAAAAATATGTTTTTGATGTTCTTCATGTGTTCTTAAATTTTCATCATTTGGAAAAATATGTTCTTGATGTTCTTCATGTGTTCTTAAGTTTCCTCTTTTGGAAAAATGTGTTCTTCATGTTCTTCATGTGTTCTTAAGTTTCCTCTTTTGGAAAAATATGTTCTTGTTGTTCTTCAAGTGTTCTTAGTTTCCTCTTTTTGGAAAAATGTGTTCTTCATGTTCTTCAAATGTGTTCTTAAGTTTCCTCTTTGGAAAAATGTATTCTTCATGTTCTTCATGTGTTCTTAAGTTTCCTCTTTTGGAAAAAATAAGTTCTTGATGTTCTTCATGTGCACTTAAGTTTCCTCTTTTGGAAAAATGTGTTCTTGATGTTCTTCATGTATTCTTAAGTTTCCTCTTTTGGAAAAATGTGTATGTGGTCTTAAGTTTTCTCTTTTAGAAAAATGTGTTCTTGATGTTCTTCATGTATTCTTAAGTTTCCTCTGTTGGAAAAATATGTTCTTATTGTTCTTCATGTGTTCTTTAGTTTCTTCTTTTTGAAACCTATGTTCTCATTGATCTCTAGCTTAAAGATTGTTCCTTTCTCGTTATGATTAGGTGAATGATTAGAAAAGCTTCACCTTTCTATGTTTCCATGATTTGATAAAACTATGAACCTTCTCAAAGTTTTAGACTTTTTATTCAAAAAAGCTAGTAGCTTGTATCCATTATTTCATAAAATCCAATCTTAAGATAAGAGCTTAATGTCAAAGGCACTTACTTTCATAAAGAATAAGACTTTATGACTAATTTATAAAGAATGACAACTTTAATAATGTTTAAGGCAAAACCTTGGTATGTTATTAGTAAAAGTTTAAAACTTTGCAACTTGACTAAGTTAAAAGTCACCCTTGGTGATTAGTGAACATTGGTGTTGTTGGGTTCATGATGTGGTTATGCGTTATGTCATGACCCAAGGATTAGAGGGATCTCGAACTCCTTGGGAGCAGTATGATTAGGGCCTCTAAGCATACCATGAACCTAGGGATCACTAAGTCGCTATCTCAAGGAAAGGAAACAATCACATAATTTAATTAATTTGAACAAGTGTTTCATAAGACATGTACTTAAGTAAAGCATACTTTCATCCAAGGACCAAGTAACTAAAAGACTATAAACACATATCCTAACTATGTGATTCTATCATGGGAAATCATGTGATGATTCATAATATTCTTACAAAGAGCAACACAACTATAAACCCCTTTAGGGTATGAATGTGTGATGCCACTTGGCATGATGAATGATGAGATTGATTGAGCTTTGTCTCATGATTGAATGATAAGTGTGATGATATGATATAGATATGATGAACTATTAGTTGAATCTTGATGATTGGCATTTTGGGAAGCTCGGTCTAGCCGTTATGTCTGCCGGATTTCCGTCAAATTATGGACTTAGTCATATCATTGCATGCGTCTAGTCAAGGAGTTATGCATGTAAAGTATAAAGATAAGAAAAAGAATCAATGGGGCGTGACCCTTCAATCACTTGATAAGGGAAGTGAGGCGATCCACAGGGAACCTCATGAGGAGGCAAGAGGTGTTTTGGAGGACCCTCCAACTTAGAGGTAACCAATATCGGCTTAGATTTGGTTAGTCTTGCGTGTGACGAGTCACGGAATGAGCTCATGTCCAAAAGCGGTCTATTTCAAAGGAAAGTAAAGAATGTTAAGCACGTGCTAAAAATGAAAGTAAAGTCTAAGTATGACCATGGTTACATCTGTGATGATCGTGTCTTTGCATGAAAGTATATGGCCCATTTGCATTATGGATGTTATTCTATGTTTTAAATGCAGGATGTTAGTCATGATGATGTGTTTATGATGTTAAGTTTAAAAAGCAACCCTTCCCAGGGTTTAAGTTTTCAAAACCATTAAAAATTGAACTTATATCCCCCCGTTTTGTAATTAAACCCGAAGTGCTGGGGCGATGTGAAGACACTGTGTTTGTCTAGCGCGATCTCATCGAGAAATTTAGTATTTCATTCCTACGTTTTGTCGTCTTGAGGAGGATGTCGGCGTGACACCGGTGGTGATCTACATTGAGTTCCGGTGTGGCGTTGGCGCTTTGACGCAGTCTTTGAGCATACTCCTCGATCTTTGTCGTGCGCAAAGAATGAGTCTACATCTTCCACGACCTTGATCCGGACTCGTGATGAGCCCGATTTTTCCGCCGCATCAGCCATTTGGCGAGGTTACTATGGATGACATTCGCCCCCCACCGAGATACCACCGATGATGATGAAGGCCGACTGGATACCGTTTGACTCACTATTTCCAGATTCCGATCCCTCGGGCCGTGCCTTATCAGAAACTTCCATGTGGAGGCCGATCCATCCGAGCCCATCTATCAAACTCATTCCGGGGTTCTCGCGGGTTCGTCGCAGACCTTGATTCGCCTATCTTCCGATTCTTCCGCTTCCCAATCTGCTGGCCCATTTTCACCCCGGTTGCGACGTGGGTTCATTCGCATTAAATACCATGGCTGTGCCGCACGGGCGTGCTCCCGAGGAGGGGCGTGGTAGTACTTCTCCCGGTGGATATGGGCAGTTTCCTCGCCAGATGCTTGATGTGACGATGCATGCGGCGAGAACACGGATAGCCCCTTTGGTAGTAGTTAGGTTATCATTGTTATGTGGCATGCTTGGGTAGTAGGATTCTCTGATGTATTTCCTTTTATTATGTATTGGTAGGCTTTTGTGTAGTATTTGACTGATAGATATCAGGACCCATTATTATCTTATGTATGAACTGAGACGACTCTTATTGTATTATCATGGTTCAGTGGAATGAATGTTACATTATTCTAAGAATTGTGGTTACTCTTTTGGTCTCTATGCTTGTTAAATGCGATATATGTATGGGATAGCGGTGTTACTTTATATGTTCACGATGCGCTCATGGCTCTCGATTTCAAAAATGGTTTACTTGTTTTGTAGAAAAAATTTTACCCCTATTTTCGGTATAAAGTAATTTCTAAAAGGTAATGATAGTTCCACGAGCAAAAGTAGCAACTAGTAATTCCACAATATGACTTAAGCATAGAATGGAACTACTAGGGTGTTACATTTTGGTATCAGAGCAGTTCGTCCTTGAAGAGCCTGGGGATGGACTGACTATGCTTCTAAGCATACGTTTTAGTTAAGTCATGCTTTGAGTCTCGTCTGTATGATGAGGCATAGGAATTAGATGTGCATGATCGTCTATTCTGAATGTGGTCAGTTGCTGGTTCACTCAACATGAATGTTGAGCTTTGATCAACTCAATGTCTTTTGTCTTGTGTACCGGGAACTAATGGCTTCAGAAGACGTGGTAGGCCCGCAATGAGCCGAGAAGGTCAGAAGTCATGGGGACACTTGGCGAAATGGGCTGCTTTCTTATGAGGGAACAGCCGTGCGCCCATCGAATGATGGAGCGAATGGAGCAAAGGGATGAGGGAGAATCCCAGAAGGGCACAATGGAGGAGCCAGGTAAATCTTGAGTACCTCAAGTTTGCCTTGAGTTCAGAAGGCAAATCCATGCCGAGCTTTAGAGGAACGCATACAACCCCGATCGGTGAGGAGTGGATCAAGGCCATTGAGAAAATTTTCAGGATATTGGCTGCCGGAGAAGCGAAGGTAGCCTTTGCTACCTATATGTTGAAGCTGGTCGAGCTCACGGTGGGTAGGCGTAAAGAAGCTCTTGGAGGAGCCCAAACCCACATCACCGAGATTTTCAAGTCGCACTTCTGAGAAGTATTTTTCTGCGTCAGTGAGGAATGCGAAGGCGGAGTTCATGAGTGCGTCGAGGGACCATGAATATTACGAGTATCTGACCAAGTTCAAGAGCTGTGCAAGTTCTCGACAATTTACCAAGGAACCGGATGAGCGTTGGAAGTGTGTGAAGTTTGAAGGGGATTAGCGTGAGGAGATCTTGGCGCATCTAGGACCAATGGAGATCCGTGACTATCTTTGCCCTCGTCAACAAGTGCTTGGTTTGGTGGAGGATTTGTCAACGTATAGTCGGTGGCAAGGTCCAGGCCTACAAGAAGAAGTTGCGCCCATAGGGCAAGTTCAAGCCCCAACCTCTGAGGAAACCATTTTGGTGGAGTGTCGAGGAAAGCAACCCCAGGCTTCTGCTGAATCCACCCAAATGACAGATGATCAAGCTTGCCTAAGTGTGGTATAAACACCATGGAGGGCATATGTTTGTTTGGCCCAGGAATGCTTGTTTCAGATCTACGGAAAAGCTTTGGGCATATGGCAAGAGATTGTCTTTGTCAATTTGTTGTCCCTGCTAACAAGCCCCAACACTAGGAAGGGTCTTTGCCCTCAATGCCGAAGATGCCACACAACCGATCTCATCAAAAGGTAAGTGCGAGGTCAATGGTGGGATTTAACTGTGCTATATGATTCTGGAGCTACACACTCCTTTATTTCTCATGATTGTGTAGATAGATTAGGATTATCTGTGTCCGAATTGCCTTATATGTTAAATGTTTCTACTCCTGTGAAACCGGGTTAAGACTTGTCATTGTTGCTTGAGTTGTCAATTTCCAAATTGATGGTAGGTCTTTCATAGCGAATTTGATTTGTTTGCCTTTGTCTGCTTGGATGCGATTCTAGGCATGGATTGGCTTTAGGCTAACCATGCTATGATAAATTGTTGAAAGTCTGTTGTTTTTCCCACTTATGCGATAAGCCCATGGAGGCTGTTAGTTTGTTCTTGAACTCTGTTAGGGTAGGAAGTAGTGAGTTTGGTGATCAAGGATATGTTCTCCTTATGACAAGTGAAGTAGAACTTCGGCGGTGTTGGATGAGATCCCAGTAGTTAGGGAGTACGGATGTATTCCTGACGACATACCGACTTTCCCAGGAAGGAAATCGAGTTTTCTATAGAGTTAGTGCTTGGGTATTGGGCCAATCTACATAGCACCTATAGAATGTCCCTAGAGTTGTCGGAGTTGAAGGGACAATTGGAAGAGTTGTTAGAAAAGAAGTTTGTAAGACCTAGTGCCTCACCTTGGGAGCCGGTGCTATTTGTGAAAAAGAAGGATGGCAGTGATTATGTGTGTGGATTCTGGACAATTAAATAAGGTTTCAAGTAAGGAACAAGTATCCCTTGCTCTAGGATAGATGACCTCATGGACCAACTGCGAGGTGCAGCTGTATTCTCTAAGATTGATCTGAGATACGGATATCATCAGATAAGGGTGAAAGAGGAGGATATACCTAGAGGCGACTTTTAGGACAAGGTATGGGCATTATGAGTTCTTTACGGTGATGTCGTTTGGATTGACTAATGCCCATTTGTTTTCATGGATTATATGAGCAGGATCTTTAGACTATTTGGACAAGTTTGTAGTTGTTTTCATAGATGATATTCTCGTATATTCTAGGACAAAGGAGGAACATAGAAACATTTGAAAGGTTGTATTAAGGATCTTAAGGGAAAGAAGCTTTATGCCAAGTTATCTAAGTGTGAATTGGATGGAGGAAGTAAAGTTCTTAGGGCATGTGGTGTCGCAAGGAGTATTCTTTGTGGATCCATGTAAGATTGAGGCGTGATGAGTTGGGAGAGGCCAACCTCAGTGGACTGAGATAAGGAGTTTCTTAGGTTTGGCCAGTTACTCTGCGAGGGTTTATAAAAGGATTTTCTCTGGATGTCTCTGCCCTTAACTAAGTTGACAAGGAAGGATGCCCCGTTTGTGTGGACAATAGGCTCAGAGAAGAGCTTTCAAGAGCTAAAAAGGTAAGTTAACCTCAGTTGATTGGTCTTGCGGACCTAGTGGGCCGCAGTTTGAGGTTTCTTGTGATGCCTCTGGAAGAGGTTTA
This sequence comes from Pterocarpus macrocarpus, assembly GCA_031439585.1. Taxonomy (NCBI): domain Eukaryota; kingdom Viridiplantae; phylum Streptophyta; class Magnoliopsida; order Fabales; family Fabaceae; genus Pterocarpus; species Pterocarpus macrocarpus. The sequence continues at coordinate 55,395,534 of CM062514.1, forward strand.
GGTTGTGTCTTGATGCGAGGAATAGGAGCGTGGTGGCTTATGCCTCTAGAGCAGTTGAAGCCTCATGAAGTGAACTACCCAACCCATGACTTGAATTAGCGGCTATAGTGTTTGCCCGAAGATATGGAGACATTATCGTATGGTGTGAGGTTGAGGTGTTCTCCGATCATAAGAGCTTGAAGTATCTCTTTGATCAAAAGGAGCTGAATATGAGGCAAAGGAGGTGGATGGAGTTTCTGAAGGATTATGATTTTGGGTTGAATTATCACCCTGGGAAAGCCAATGTGGTGGCCGACGCATTAAGTCGGAAATCCTTGCATGCGTCTTGGATGATGGTTAAGGAGGATGAGCTAGTATGAGCTTTAGAGACCTTAACCTTGGAGTTACGTTGACCCCCATAGTTTAAGATTGAATCGACTTAGGGTGTGGCGATTTCAAAAATCAAATTGCTCAAGCCCAAGGCGAGGAAGAAGAGTTCTTGAAAACCCCAGCATTGGTGAAGGAAGAGGAAAGTTGAAGGGTTTAGCACAAGGTGCAAGGTGGACTATGGAAATTTGAAGGAAGAGTTTGTGTACCCGCGAAGTGGTGACCTCGAAGGAGGATTTGGAGGAGGCTCATAAGAGCCATTTCACCATACACCCTGGTGTGACAAAGATGTATCAAGGCGTCAAGAAGATGTTACGGTGGCCAGGATTGAAGAGGACATTCTGCGGAGTTGGTAGTGCAGTGTTTAATCTGCCAAAAGTAAAGATTGAGCACCAAAAGCCCTGCGGTATGCTGCAACCATTGGAGGTCCCAGAATGGAAATGGGAAAGTATCTCATGGACTTCGTGATGGGTTTACCCAAACGCAGGCTGGGTTCGATGCAATATGGGTAATTGTTGACCAGATTAACCAAGTCTGCTCACTTTTGCCCATTCAGCTACTTATCCTTTGGAAAAGTTAGCTTGGTATGTTCAAGAGATAGTAAGATTGCATGGTGTACCTTCAAGCATCATCTCCGATAGAGACCTGAGGTTTACCTCTAGATTCGGGAGCACTTACGAAGCGCATATGGAGCAAGCTTTGCTAAGTCTGACTTATCACCCCCAGACGGATGGGCAGTCGAGAGACCATCCAAACTTTGGAGGATATGTTGAGAGCTTGTGTTTTGGACAACCAGGAAGTTGGGATAAATACTGCTTTGATCGAGTTTGCCTATAACAATAGTCATCATGCAAGTATTGGTATGGCACCCTATGAAGCTTTGTATGGAAGGAAGTGCCAATCTCCCCTATGTTGGTTTGAACCGGGTGAGCAAAGCCCTACTAGGACACGATCTTGTGGCGGAGACCACGAGCAAGTCAAAAGGATTAGGATAGAATTCTTACGCCCAAAGCCGTCAAAGGAGTTATACGGATAAGAGGAGAAAGCCCCTAGAGTTCCAAGAAGGAGAACATGTATTCCTGAAAATCACTCCTACGACCGGTATAGGTAGAGCCATGAAGGTCAAAAAGTTAAGCTGCCGTTTCCTTGGCCCTTTTCAAATTTTAAAAGCGTGTGGGTCGATTGCTTACCAAATAGCCTTACCTCCAAATTTGTCAAACCTTCATGATGTTTTCCATGTGTCTCAATTAGAAAATACCATTCAGGCCTAGTCATCTACTTGAGCTGAAAAGTGTGCGATTAAGGGAAGACCTAACTTTCAATCTACCGCCGTCTCTGGATCGTGGATCGTGGGCTAAATTGAGGAATAAGGCGGTACCCTTGGTCAAGGTGGCTTGGGGTAGGAAATGTGGAAGAATATACATGGGAGTTGGAGGCGAAATGAAGAGCAAGTATCCTAACTTATTTATGTGTAGCAATTTTGAGGGCAAAATTCTTTTTAAAGTAGGAGAAATGTAACATCCTCAATTTCATGTCGTGCTAAATTACCGTAGTAACCCTGAGTAATTAGGCACTTAATGAGGAATTTCGAGATTAGGGCTTAATTAAGGGGTTGACTCGGACAAGAAGGGTCAAGAGAATGCCTAATCGAGGTTAGATAATCTCTAATTAAGCAAGTTAGAGCCCTCAGAGCTTACTTAAGCACTAATCGCCCTTAATTAGCTTACTCGAGTTTAATTAAGGTTAATTAAGCTTAATCGTGAGATTAATTTTTGTTAATCATGTTCTTGTGTGTTAATCACTAATTCTTGCTTAATCACCTTAATTAAGTTGTATGAGCACTTAATCACATGATTAAATTCAAATTTAGTCAACTAGACAATAAAGTAGAGAGTGATGTCATAAAAGCAAAAAGCATTAGACAAGATTACTTTATGTAAGAGTTTGACCATGCTTTGTCTCCCCATCATCCCATTTGTTCCCTTAATCACTAATTAACACAAAATTAAGCAAAATATCTCACTCCCCCTCCCTTAATGTAGAACGCCACTTTCTCACACACACACACACATTCACTTCATTTTCAACTTCTCATTCTCTCTCTAAAGTTCTCAAACTCTCCAACCTCTCTCTACATTCCTTCTTCTTCTTCTTCTTCATCTTCTTCATCATTTTCCACCTCCATAACCAAACCTTCCTCACTAAGCCCTTCAAAGATCACATCTTTGGGTCTTTGGAGACAAGATCAAAACACTACAAGACTCATTTTCAAGAGAACTCAAGAGTTCTCTCCTTGCTCATTCAAATCCGCCACCTTCATCATCAAGAGGAGTCATCATCTTCTTCTTCCATTTCTCTTGTTTTTGCGCCATCTTCAAGAAAGGTAGTGATCTTCATCTTTTTCATTTTGTTTGCTCAAGAAAGCTTGGAGCTTGGGTCTTTCATGACCAAGATCTCTAAGTGAAAACTTGAGAAGATCCTTCATATTCTTCATGTGTTCTTAAGTTTCCTCTTTTAGAAAAATATGTTCTTCATGTTCTTCATGTGTTCTTAAGTTTCCTCTTTTAGAAAAATATGTTCTTGATGTTCTTCATGTGTTCTTAAGTTTCCTCTTTTGGAAAAATATGTTCTTGATGTTCTTCATGTGTTCTTAAGTTTCCTCTTTTAGAAAAATATGTTCTTCATGTTCTTCATGTGTTCTTAAGTTTCCTCTTTTAGAAAAATATGTTCTTGGTTCTTCATGTGTTCTTAAGTTTCCTCTTTTGGAAAAATATGTTCTTCATGTTCTTCATGTGTTCTTAAGTTTCCTCTTTTAGAAAAATATGTTCTTGATGTTCTTCATGTGTTCTTAAGTTTCCTCTTTTGGAAAAATGTGTTCTTCATGTTCTTCATGTGTTCTTAAGTTTCCTCTTTTGAAAAAATATGTTCTTGATGTTCTTCATGTGTTCTTAAGTTTCCTCTTTTGGAAAAATGTGTTCTTCATGTTCTTCATGTGTTCTTAAGTTTCCTCTTTTGGAAAAATGTGTTCTTCATGTTCTTCATGTGTTCTTAAGTTTCCTCTTTTAGAAAAATGTGTTCTTGATGTTCTTCATGTGTTCTTAAGTTTCCTCTTTTAGTAAAATATGTTCTTGATGTTCTTCATGTGTTCTTAAGTTTCTTCTTTTGGAAACCTATGTTCTCATTGATCTCTAGCTTAAAGTTGTTCCTTTCTCGTTATGATGAGTGAATGATTAGAAAAGCTTCACCTTTCTATGTTTCCATGATTTGATAAAACTATGAACCTTCTCAAAGTTTTAGACTTTTTATTCAAAAAGCTAGTAGCTTGTATCATTATTTCATAAAAATCCAATCTTAAGATAAGAGCTTAATGTCAAAGGCACTTACTTTCATAAAGAATAAGACTTTATGACTAATTTATAAAGAATGACAACTTTAATAATGTTTAAGGCAAAACCTTGGTATGTTATTAGTAAAAGTTTAAAACTTTGCAACTTGACTAAGTTAAAAGTCACCCTTGGTGATTAGTGAACATTGGTGTTGTTGGGTTCATGATGTGGTTATGCGTTGTCATGACCCAAGGATTAGAGGGATCTCAAACTCCTTGGGAACAGAAGTATGATTAGGGCCTCTAAGCATACCATGAACCTAGGGATCACTAAGTGCGCTATCTCAAGGAAAGGAAACAATCACATAATTTAATTAATTTGAACAAGTGTTTCATAAGACATGTACTTAAGTAAAGCATACTTTCATCCAAGGACCAAGTAACTAAAAGACTATAAACACATATCCTAACTATGTGATTCTATCATGGGAAATCATGTGATGATTCATAATATTCTTCACAAAGAGCAACACAACTATAAACCCCTTTAGGGTATGAATGTGTGATGCCACTTGGCATGATGAATGATGAGATTGATTGAGCTTTGTCTCATGATTGAATGATAAGTGTGATGATATGATATAGATATGATGAACTATTGGTTGAATGTTGATGATTGGCATTTTGGGGAAGCTCCTGTCTAGCCGTTATCTTTGCCGGATTTTTCAAAATTATGGACTTAGTCATATCATTGCATGCGTCTAGTCAAGGAGTTATGCATGTAAAGTATAAAGATAAGAAAAGAATCAATGGGACGTGACCCTTCAATCACTTCGGTAAGGGAAGTGAGAGACGGCGATCCACAAGGAACCTCTATGAGGGAGGCAAGGGTATTTTGGAGGACCCTCCAACTTAAAGGTAACCAATATCGGCTTAGTCTGATTTGGTTAGTACTGCGTGACGATGGTCACGGAATGAGCTCATGTCCAAAAGCAGTCTATTTCAAAGGAAAGTAAAGAATGTTAAGCACGTGCTAAAAATGAAAGTAAAGTCTAAGTATGACCATGGTTACATCTGTGATGATGCGTGTCTTTGCATGAAAGTATATGGCCCATTTGCATTATGGATGTTATTCTATGTTTTAGTACGGATGTTAGTCATGATGATGTGTTTATGATGTTAAGTTTAAAAGCAACCCGCTTCGGGGTTTAAGTTTTCAAAACCATTAAAAATTGAACTTATATCTGTCCACCGTTTTTGTAATTAAACCCGAAGTGGCTGGGATGATGACGAAGACACTGTGTTTGTCTAGCCGCGATCCTACTGAGAAATTTAGTATTTCTCATTCCTACGTTTCCGTGTCGTCTTCAGAGGATGTCGACGACGGGCACGGTGGTGATCTACATTGAGTTCCCGGTGTGGCGTTGGCGCTTTGACCCGGTCTTTGGAACGCCGATCTTTGTCGGCGCGCGCAATGAGGGTCTACATCTTCCACGACCGCCGCCTGCACTCCGGTGATGAGCCCATTTTTCCGACCGCATCAGCCATTTGGCGAGGTTACTATGGATGACATTCGCCCCTACTTTCAGCCACCGAGATACCCCACTGATGATGATGAGACTGACTCGGATACCCGTTTGACTCCGACTATTTCACTGGATTCCGATCCCTCGGAGCCGTCTTATCCGAGCTTCCATGTGGAGACCGATCCGTCCGAGCCCCTCTATCCGACTCATTCTGGGGTTCTCACCGTTCGGGTTCGTCGCAGCCTTCAGTGATTCGTCTATCTTCTGATTCTTCTGCTTCATCTGCTGGCCCATTTTCACCCCCGGTTTGCAGGCGTGGGTTCATTCGTACCCGCGCTGTGCCCCGTGGGCGAGGACGTGCTCGAGGAGGGGCGTGGTAGTACTTCTCCCTGGATATGGGAACGTTTCCTCCCGCCAGATGCTTGATGTGACGATCGCATGAGCCGAGCACGGATAGCCCCTTTTGGTAGTAGTTATAGGTTATCATTACTGTTATGTGGCATGCTTGGGTAGTAGAATTCTCCGATGTATTTCCTTGTATTATGTATTGGTAGGCTTATGTGTAGGGCCGACGATAGATATCGGACCCATTATTATCTTATGTATGAACTGGTACGACTCTTATTGTATTATCATGGTTCGCCGTGGAATGAATGTTACATTATTCTAAGAATTGTGGTTACTCTTATGGTATCTATGCTTGTTAAATGCGATATATGTATGGGATAGCGGTGTTACTTTATATGTTCACGATGCGCTCATGGCTCTCGATTTCAAAAATGGTTTACTTGTTTTGTAGAAAAAAAATTTTACCCCTATTTTCGGTATAAAGTAATTTCTAAAAGTTAATGATAGTTCCGCGAGCAAAAGTAGCAACTAGTAATTCCACAATATGACTTAAGCATAGAATGGAACTACTAGGGTGTTACACTGTGACTATATATATATATAGTATGTTATGTACATAGAAATCATGCATGCAAGAATGACGAAAGTATGATATGAAACATGTGCATAAATGCATAGAGCATGTGTATGCATGATCATGTCCAAGAAATGAAAGAGATAATAAGAACTTGCAAAGGGATGTACCGAGCCTTCACCTCGTAATGGACCAGGGCGATACTATCTAAGATTTGGGCTAGCCCTTAAATAGATTTAAGGGGAATAGACTGGTGTGAGGGTCGAGGAAAGTAAACCCGTCTCTCATACATAGGCACGAGCTCGAACCTTTGAAGCAGGTTATTGCCCATAGGTGAGAGAGAGGTCATTTGTAACACCCTCCCAAGTACAGTACTATGCTTAAGTGATAGTACCACACCTTGGAGTTGTTACTATTACCTGAACGGACCTTATCTGACAGCAACTTCAACCGTCTCCGGAACTTCTTGAACTATCTGGAGATAACACAGAAATAGGAGTGAGAATTATAATTTCTCAATAGGATTCTCTAATTATCATACATAACGTCATCGTTGTCATCTGCAGTTTGCTTCGGTTTATTGTGAAACAGATGAATATGCCATACAAACTGTTCAATTTTAAAGTTTGAAAATATAATGTTCGAAGCAAAGTTTATTTTACTCATACACTTGACCTTTGGGAGAGCCCATACAACACCAATTTGTGAACTATACTATGAATAATAACTGCACATATTAAAATACACATCAATAAACTGGATACATAACATCTGCACCTGCCTCTACTTGTATTTGAACTTATGCAAAAACATAAGATTCACTTTTCTTTCTTTATCTTCCTTTTTATCATAAAATCTTTACGTGCCACATTCCAGGGTATGATTGCCATGTCACACCCCGTCAGAGCGTGATCGCCATGTCACGTTCCTTGGGAATATGGGATCTTTATTCGGTATTTACACTAGCTGGATCATGCCATGCCTCATGTAAGTTCTATCCCCTATACTCACACTAGCTGGGTCGATGCCATGCCTCATGTGAGTGGGGTGCTTGCATATGATTTAATCTTTAGTCTTTAGCCTTTACTGCCCTTGGGTAGCCTGGCCTTGGAGTGAGCTCGTCAGCTCGACTCGTGGCCATCGTCACACCGACTCACCCACAAGGGGATTCACGTGCCTCTAGTCGTGGAGGGATCTCATTTTGGTCACGTGCCTCTAATTGAAGGGATCTCTTCTAGTCACGTGCCTCAAATTGAGGGATCTCATCTGACCACGTGCCTTCAATATAGGGGGATCTCATCTGATCACGTGCCTCCAAGGTAAAGGGTAGCTGCCTTCACAAGGAGGGATTCAAAGTGGAACTGTCTCCAAGTGAAGGGATTCATATCTTATCTTATTTAATTGCCTTCACAGGGAGGGATTCAAAGTGCAACTACCTCCAAGTGAAGGGATTCATATTTAGTATACTTATGTCTTTTCGTTCTCATGCATAATCAAGCATAGACATTCTAAATACAATCATACATATGCTTTGTCATTTACTTTCATATATCCTTGCATATAAATTTCATATTCATAACTTAAAATTTCATAACACAAGCTATTATAACTTCATGTAATTTTGCCGAAAATTCGGCAGCATAACGGAATGTGTCCGCTTCCCCATGAATAGTGCCAGGCTACTAGTAAAACCAATTAGGCAAAAGTTCAACATAGAGCAGCAAACATATCACAATAATATCAATCATGTAGGGATTGAACCCTTATATATCATATTGATATCAATCATGTATGGATTAGACCCTTATATTCAATTCTGCTCATTATATCAATTCTGCCCAGTTTTTAGAAATGAAGCCCTAAATTCATTTTAGCTTATTTAGACCTGAATTTTGGATATGTTGAAGTGTTATGTGTTTATTTTCTAACCTCTTTAGTTCCATCTAATTTTGATAAGCATAGCTCAAGTTATTTAGGTTTTATCTAGGCCTGCCCAAGGGCTGGCCAGAATCAGACACCTAAAATTAAAAATCCACTAAAAATCAAAAAATGACTCAAATCATATGAAATTGGTCTCATATTAAAGCTAATAGGACAAGTTTTCATTTGCCAAAAGTTCCATCCAATTTGACCTAGTAGCGCTCAAGTTATAAACCCTGAAATCTAACCTTCCTGAACTACCCTGTTTTGGCCTGGTTTGGACATAGGGCAATTTTCTTGAATAACTGGGAACAAACAGGACCTTATCTAACTCTGAAATTTTTATTTAAAATTCTCCTATGTGTAAGCTTTTTAACAAAGTTAGTTTCATTCATGTTCAAGTATTATAGGGCGATTTCTACCCTAAACAACCCAGTCTGCCCAAAATCAAAGTCAAAAACCTAGGACGAAATTCAAAAATTCATAACTCTCTCAATACTAATCCAAAAGCCTTATATGATATATGTATGGAAAGCCCTAGATATCTATTTTCATATAAAAATGGTTTTATTGAATTTAATTGGTGGTAGGTAGAGCCGTACACTCCGCCGTACGGACTACCGAGGGTTTTTGGTTCTCCAGCCCTTCAGCTCTTCCTATTTTCATCCTTTCTTGTTCCCAATTCGAATTTAACCTCACCAAAAGCCAATAAACCAGCCATATATCATCATAATCATTCAATCAATACATCAAAAATTGAGAAAATAAACCACCACCAGCCACCCAAATTAGAAAATTAAGACAAGAATTGGAATCTTACCTTTATTTTGATGTAACAACTAGCTAGTTTTGAGTTATAGTGAAGGATTTGGATGCAAGAAGCTTGAGGGAGGCTGAAAGTGGAAGAATGAGATGAAGAGGATGAAGAAAAGAGGAAAGGAAGGCTGCTAGAAGAGGGAGCTCGAAAATTGGGTGGAGAAGGAAGGAAAAAATCTGATTTAATGATGATAGTAGTTGGCTTCTTGCAATGTGATTGGTTGGAGCACAAGAGGCTGAAATTCAGCCAAGCTTCCTCCTTTCTTGTGGCCTTATTTGCGCCACTTTTAGGGGTTAAGTGGCTGAGTTCTCAGCCACTTAAAGTAGGGTCAATGAGTTGAAATTCTATTGATTCGGTCCCGACAATTTAAAATACCGTAATCTTACCGATTTCCTTTAAATCGGTAAATCGGTTTTGAAGAAATTTGTGAAGTTTTCTATGTTTCTATTCTAATTATTTCTAATCCTAATATCTATAATTAACACTTAATTAGCTCCTAATTAATCTCTAATTAATTTCTAATTAGCTTTACTTATCCATTAAAATCAAATTAATCAATTAAGGATGTAAATTAATCGTTTTGCAAATTGATGGCCTTTCTATTTTCTGTTTTTCATGGCTAATGGTATTTTCATAATTATGGGTAATTCTAGGGGCAGCCCATGTCATTTCACATATGGATACCTCCGTGGTTCATTCGGCCGAGATTTAGGTATCTACGTTTTTGCTACGTGATTCTGCTTTGTTTAAAACTTTATTTTGTTAATTCTATTGATCTAGGGACCTAAGTGTCATTTTCCAAAAAGTTTAGGGCGATGTTGTAAATAATAAAAGTTTATTTTTATTATTTCCTATTACATTATATGAGGATGTTACATCATTCACCTCCAAGAGACCAAGTATAGAAAAGCAAGATACAAGCTAAAGAGAGAGATAAGAAAGTCAAGTATACTTGCTTAAGTTAAGTATGTGCATTAGCATATGCATATTTAAGCATTCTCATTATATTATGATGTTATTATGGTTATAGTTGGAATGTTATGTTATTACTATTATTATATTTGCCACGAAATGTACCAAGTGATTGTTAAAATATGGCCCACTTCGAGAAAGGTGTTTTCAAACTTAAAATTGAATTGCTTAAGTATGTGCATTAGCATATGCATATTTAAGCATTCTTATTATATTATGATGTTACTATGATTATAATTGGTATTTTATATTATTACTGTTGTTATATTTGCCACGAAATGTATCAAATGATTGTTAAAATATAACCTACTTCGAGAAAGGTGTTTTCAAACTTAAAATTAAACCTACGCCTATATGTATGTGGCCACATTTTTGTAATAAATCGAAACGGCTACAATGTTTATGATAACACTTTATATGATTAGTGATTTGAGTTTACCTACTGAGGATTTAAAGTCCTCACTACCTATTTATGTGTTTTTCCATAAACATTCTAGTATACAGAATAAATTCAAAGTCGGCAATAGATGTCAGGAAATGCTTACAAGATACAAGACCTGGACCTGAGTCTAGTCCGAGAGACCAAAGTAGGTGATTAATAGCCACAAAGTGCCAACAGCAGGCCAAGACAAGATTTATATACAATATTAGTTAAGTTTTCTTTTAAGTTGTAGTTAGTTTACCTTATATGTATGAATATTTGGGATTATAAATGTAACACCCTACTAATTTAATGTTATGCTTAAGTCATAGCATGAAATTAGGTAATACGTATTCTGAGTTAACATTACTGCTGAACCTATAAGTGATTAGTATCACAAAACAGTTGAAACGGCGCACTGTTATATAATAGATATGAATAGCATTATAAGTTTAATATAACACAACATAAAAGATACGAATAAGTGGTATATTATCAACTATATATGTACATATGTAGGCTGGAAGCCAATGCTTCAGTCTATACATATATATATTAGAAGCAGATGAAATAAAGATACAGCAAAATCCCTATTGCTAGAAAGCGAGACGGAACTAGCGGGCCATTTGCGTCAACGAGTCAAGTCGGAGCAGTGAAGCTACGAATTTGGGATCTCAATGAAAGGAGTGGTCATTGAGCCCTTCGCGTCTGAGAAATGATCACGGAAAATATAGCGCAGGTGAGAAATTTCAAGAAATTCTCGGTGAGGTTCAGTGCATAGTGATTGTCTGACGTCACATACATTCTCAGTTGTCTTGGGTTTTATTTAATTATGAAAACATGTGTTCAAACTGAAATATCCATTTAATGAGTTGATAAAATATCTAAAAGATGCAGTGAGTTGATTTACTTTAAATATAAAAGCGAATAGGCTACTAATGATGAAAACATAGAATAACGTGCATAGCAAATAAACATACAGAAGTACGTAAATATAACAGACAAACTGTAAACATTCAGAAATAACCATGCCATGAAATCATGCATTCATGTAATTATGCAAAACTTATTCTTGAACTTTCATGTAGTAAACTTTTTCATTTCCTTTCATCATTTTTTTTTCCATCTCTTGGTCCCCTAGGAGTTCTTGGCCATTTAGACTCTGCAGGTAATAGTACCTTATCGGGGATCGGGCTCGTTCCTATCACGAGGAATTGCCGGGTTTACTTTCCCCAACGTTCCACCAATCTATTCATAACTTCTTATCAGAAGTGGCAAAGTAGCGTGGAACTTTCTTAATAACATGATTCTTAATACACTTTCATAACATTTCTTGAAATGCACATGTAAGATCATGGAATTCATAACTTGTGCATGGATTCTACCGAAATTTTGGCGGCATGGCGTGTCCGCTTCCCGTGAATAGTGCCAGCCAACCAGTACATCATTTTATCACAAAGAACACAATATCACATTTATACTTCAACATTAAACTCATATCAATATCAAATTAATCAAAGCAGAATTCCTGCCTCAGCATGTTCAACCAACCCGGTTTTGATAATTCAAACCATAATTTCTATTTAACTCATTTGGACCTCAAATTTAAGCATGTTAAAGTGTTATGTGTCTATTTTCTAACCTTTTTAGTCCCATCTAATTTTGGTTTCTCTAACTCAAGATATCTAGATTTTATCCCGGCATGCCCAGTGGCTTGCCAGAATCAGGCAACTAAAAGTAAAAATCCACTAAAAATCGAAAACTGACTCAAATGATACGAAATTGGACTCATATTAAAGCTAACAGGGCAAAGTTTCATTTGAAAAAAGTCCCATTTCATTTAGCTTAGTAGGGCTCGAGTTATAAGCCTCGAATTCTGACCTTCCTAAACTGCCCTGTTCTGGCACGGTTTGGACATAGGACAACTTTCTTGGATCACTGGGAGCAGCTGGGACCTTATCTAATTCTGAAATTCTTATGGGACATTCTCCTATGTGTAAGCTTTCTAAAAAATTTAGTTTCATTCATTTTCAAGTAGTATAGGTCGAGTTCTATCTTGAACAAGCTAGTCTGCCCAGATTCAGAGTCAGAACCCTAGGTCGAAATTCAAAAATTCATAACTCTCTCATTTCTAATCCAAAAGCCTTATATGATATATCTATGGAAATCCCTAGATGTCTAGTTTCATCTAAAAATGGTTTCATCCAATTTGATCGGTTGTAGGCGGAGCCGTACACTCCGCCGTACGGACTGCCGAGGGTTTTGATTCTCTAACCCATCAGCTATTTCTATTTTCATGGTTTCTTGCTTCCACTTCGGTTTTAATCAATCAAACAGCCCAAAACCAATCATATATCATCATAAACATTCATTTAACACATCAAATAGGATGAGAATAATTCCAGCCCAGCCAGCCAAGTGCATGGATTTGATGCAAGAAATCGAGAATTCTACCTTTGATCCAAGTGTTTGTCTTTGGATTCTTGGAAGTGTGGATGAATAACGCTGGATTTGGCTTGAGTTTTTTGGGTGTGTGAGTAAGAGAAAGAGAGGCTGAAGGAGAAGAGGAAAAGTAGATGAATGAGGGGTCAGAATTTGGGTGAAAAGAGGCTGAAAATCTGATTGCAATTTGAGTGGTTGGTGTTGAATTGTCTTGGCTTTTGATTGGTTGAGCTTTTGCATGGCTGAAAATCAGCCAGCCCTCTTCTGCCTTTGTGGCCTTCTTTGCCATTTGAGGGCTTAAGTGGCTGAGTTCTCAGCCACTTAAAGAGCGGGTTAATGGGTTGAAATTACATTAGTCAGGTTCACAGGTTTAAAATGCAAGTAAAGGATTCTGGAATTTCCTTTAAATCGGTAAATCGGTTTCGTGAAAATTCTTATGAAATCTCCTATACTCCTAACTTAATTCTCTCTTATCTAAACTCAAGTTATTGCTAATTAATTGAGTCTAAATAATGGTTTTAGAGATCTTGGTTAATCTCAATTATTCGATAAAAACCGAACAATTGAACGAAAAACGATAAAAGAATTTCGGAGGATGTTATAATAAATCCTTATTCAGTAAAGGATATTCAAGTTTCAAGGCCATATATATAATATTTTCTTATTTAAAAGTCTTTTACATTAGTAATAACAACCTCTAATTATAGCTCCATGACTCAAGCATGGCATGTATATTTGGAGGATGTTACATTATGGTATCAGAGCCAGGTTCGTCCTATATAGGCCCGTAGATGGACTAATTATGCTTTTGAAGCATACTCTGAGAGTTTAGATAAACCATGCTTTAGGTCCTTGTGTAATGAGGACATAGATAATTGTGCATGGTAACCTTGTGGGTGCTATAGACTATCTATTGCACTGAACTGAATGTTGGGCCTGATCACCTCAATATAAGGTTTTGTGTTGATAGAAGCCTATGGAACCCTGTAGGCTTATTTGGAACCTTCTTTGTAATATCCACCACGAGTTTCGACTTCACCTTCAAGTTTCCATGATTTCCGACTTCTGACTTCATCTTCGAATTTCACATGCTTAATTTTCGACTTTTGACTTAACCTTCAAGGGATGTAATTCTTGATATCCGACTTTATTTCCAAGTTACATGATTTTCCAATAGCCGACCTTATTTCCATGTTTCAAATACAATGGGCATGATTCAGACTGATTTTCGATATCCGACTTTATGTTTCAAAGAAAACGGACCCGATTGTCGATCTCATAATTTATTTCCAAGTTTCAAACAAGATGGATGCGAGTTCCGACCTCTGACTCCATGGTTCAAAATAAAGTGTACATGGTTCCCGAACTTCGAGTTGATAGTTTAACAGAGTGGTCACAAGTACTGACCTTCGGGTTGAATGTAACGAGTTCCGACCTTAGAGTTGAACTCAACTAGGATGGACACAAGTTCAGATCTTTGAGTTGATCTCCAAGTTCGATCAAAATTTACACAAGTTCCGATCTCCTAATTTATTCCCAAGCTTCAAATAAAACGAATATGATTTCCGATCTCTGAATTTATTTCCACATCTTAAACAAGGTGGGCACGAGTTCCGACATCCGATTTCAGCTCCAAGTTCAAATAAAATGGATGCAAGCTCCGACTTTACACAGAATAGAGACGAGTTTTGATTTCAGATACAATGGAAGCGAGTTCCAGTTTTAGGGCGACGAGGAGAATAATTTAGCCACAAAAGTGGGAGACATGGCTGAATTTCAATCACAAAATTTCAGCCAATCAACACTCACAATTCCAACTACCCTTGTTATATTTAAGTCAGATTTTCCTTCTCACTTCTTGCTGACTTGCGCCTCCCTCTCCCTCTTGTTCCAACCTTCTTCTTTTCTTCCCCTCTCAACCTAGTCCATCAAATCTCCAAGCTTTGTTGAGGTTCCATCAATCCAAACTCAAATTTAGCAAAATCACACCTAAAGGAGGTAGGATTCCATTTCTGTTCTTAAACTCTTTGAACTGTGGCTGCATGAAATTTTACTCTTCTTCATGTATTTGATGATATGTTGGATGTATATGATGTATTATGCTTGGATTAATATGAAATCTTGAGTTGGAATTAAAGTTAGAAGAAGAAAACTAGGAGAAGTGGAGGATTGGGATGCTGCCTAAATGAGAAGCCCTACGACAGTCCGTATGGCGGAGTGTACGGCTCCACCTACAGCCGGTCAAATCTGATGAAACTATTTTTATATGAAAGTAGACATTTACAGATTTTCATACATATATAATATAAGGACATTGGATTAATATTGAGAAAGATATGAATTTTTTAAGTTTGACCTAGGAATTAGGACTTTCATCTGGGCAGTGTGACTTGAGAAGGGTGTAACTCACCCTACACAACTCCAAATTGAGTGAAACTAACTTTGTTAGAAAGCTTACACATAGGGTAACATTTCATAATGAAATTCTGAGTTTGTTACTATCCCATTTCTTCCCAATAATTCGAAGAAGTTTCCCTATGTCCAAATCGAGCCCAAATAGGACAGTTCAAGAAGGTCAGATTTCGGGGCTTATAACTCGAGCTCCACTAAAGAAAATGAAATGAAACTTATTGCAAATGAAAAGCTCCTCCTGTTAGCTTTGATATGACAAACTTCGTGTGATTTGGACTTGTTTTCGATTTTTAGTAGATTTTCACTTTTAGGTGTGTAATTCTGGCCAGCCACAGGGCAGGCCGAGTTAAAATGTAAATAACTTGAGTTATATAAATCAAAATGAGATGGGACCAAAGAGGTTAGAAAATAGACACATAACACTTTGACATATCCAAAATTCAGGTCCAAATGAGTTAAAATGAATTTAAGGCTTAATTTCTAAAAACGGATAAAGTTGAAGAATATGAGCAGGATTCCCAAAGTTAAAGGATTTGGCACCTTAATTCACATATGAGTTCAAGTAAAGCCTAAGTGTTGCAATTCCATATTGGTGCTTGAAAGATTGATGCATTATGTTTGATCTCTTACTATGACTGATTGTTTATTGAGACTGGCACTATTCATGGGAAACGGATCTGATCTGTTATGCTGCCGAATTTTCGGTAGAATTGTAAGAAAGTTATGAGCCTTTATATGTTATGAATATGTATGTGAAAATTATGTATGCAAGGATATATGAAAATAAATGATGAAGCATATGTATGAGTACATTCAGCATGTCTATGCATGATTATGTATGAAAATGAAATAATACGAATATATTAAATGTGGATCCCTTCACCTGGAGGCAGTTATGAGATCCCTCCTTGTAAAGGCAGTTAAATAAGATAAGATTGGGTCCCTTCACTTGGAGGCAGTTGCACGTTGGGTCCCTCCAGGCGAAGGTAGTTAAAAGATAAAGATGTCGGTCCCTTCACTTGGAGGCAGTTGCACAGTGGATCCCTCCTTGTGAAGGCAGCTAAAATTTTTGGGTCCCTCTATGTTAGAGGTATATGCCCAACTGAGTCCCTCTGACCTAGAGGCACATGGGTCCCCTTGCGGGTTAGTACTGTGTGATGATGGTCATGATTTGAGCTCACTCCTAGATCAGACTATCCAAGGGCAGTAAAGACTAAAGATTAAAACATATGCAAGCATCCCACTCACATGAGGCATGGCATCGACCCAGCTAGTGTAAGTATAGGGGATAAGGCTTATATGAGGCATGGCATGACCCAGCTAGTGTAAGTACCGAATGAAGGTCCCATATTCTTAAAGATTGTGACATGGCAATCATGCTCTGATGGGGTATGACATGGCGATCATACTCTGGAATATGGCATGATAAGCATATCCTAAGGAACGTGACATGGCGATCACGCTCTGATGGGGTATGACATGGTGATCATACTCTGGAATGTGGCATGTAAAGATTTTATGATGAAAGATATGATGATGAGTCTATATTCCTAAGGAACGTGACATGACGATCACGCTCTGATGGGGTATGACATGGCGATCATACTCTGGAATATAGCATAATGATCCCACACCTTAAGGAATGTGACATGGCGATCACATCCCAATAGAGTATGACATGGCGATCATACTCTGGGACGTAGCAAGGAGAACATATTCCTAAGGAATGTGACACGGCGATCACATCCCAATGGAGTATGACATGGCAATCATACTTTGGAATATGTGTAACAAGTAAAGTCATGTGTAGATGTTATGTCTCTAGTATATTGATGCTATTGTATTTTAATAGGTTGCAGTTATAATTCATAGTATAATTCATGAATTGATTTTGTATGGGCTCTCCCAAATGCCAAGTGTATGAGTAAAATGAACTTTACTTCAGATAATATATTTTCGAACTATAAAATTAAACAGTATACATAACATGTTCACCTTTTTCATAATAAACCGAAGCAAACTGGAGATGACAACGATGACAGTATCTATGTTAGTTAATGAATCCTACTGAGAATTTATAATTCCTTCTCCTATTTCTGTGTTATCTTCAGATAGTTCAAGAAGTTGCAAAGACGGCTGAAGTTGCTGTCAATTAAGGTCCGCTCAGGTAACCATAATAACTCCTGGGTGTGGTACTATGACTTAAGCATAGTATTGTGCAAAGGAGGACGTTACATTCTTGGTATAGTTATTATGTAGGAAACTCTCAGGGAGGTAAAGATTGCCAAGAAGGGGCAGACGATTGGCAGACCAGGGAGTGCAGCGAGCTGGGGATCCAATTGAAGGAATTATGTTGGATGGTTTGCTACAGACATAGTAAACTTGGCTATAATGGAGAAGGGTTGGTTTATCTGACATTACTAGGAAGCCGAAAATTCAAGTTGCCAAGATGAGCTGGGTAAGGACCTTCTTAACCTAGATGAGGATTATCCTAAGCCCTATTAGCATTTATCCAGCTCAGGCTGTTTTCTCTAGATTTCATCTAGAGGATTTTTTGCCTGGTCCTATAGGCTTCGTGGAAAAGTGATAGGAATATGGTAACTATTCACTAATGAAATTATGTCATGTGGTACAAGTAGCACCCTTATTCGTCTCTGAAGGTGAGATTACCTTGAAAGTGATCCACTAGTAAGCTTAGTCAATGATCTCATTATGATAAGTTGTGACAATGTGGTGATGCCACAATATATATGCCCGATCTTTTATTTAAGAAGCTTGGAGTTTGGTTAGATAAGGCAGAGGTAAAGCAAAAGGAGTCAAGAATGGAAATTTCAAGCATACACTATGAGGACATCTCCAGATCTCCATTTAGGGGATGGAACAACCTTCTCCTTCAAGGGTATTGGGAGCTAACGCTATAGCAATGACAAATTAAAGAAGTGCCAAGTGAGGCCTTCGCATTAGAAGAAGATAGTTGTACAAACTCTGAAGGAATTGATATACTCGCATACCATACCAGGGCAAAGACCCGGTTGTATCTGGTTATGAAGAAGATGGAGCTGTAAGAGTAGATTCAAAAGATCCTTTGGAAGAAAGGTAGTACATCTCCTACTAGTCTATAGTAAGGACACTCTCAGGTTATGGTGGCTTGTAAGGCAAGATAAATGTCTCCTATCCATTAAGGACAAGCAAAGCAGTGGAAGGTCTAGCTATGCTGAAAGTCCATCAACCTTAGCCACCACAAGAACCAAACTATAAGGCCATCTTTGACATGTTTCTACAAAGAAGGTAAAGCTGTGTAGGGATGAGAAAAGGAATAAAATGGTTACCTTTAAGACACCACTGCGAGTGTTATGAGTGGAGTAACCCGATAAGGAACGTATCTAAATTTAAGATGGGGTGATAAAGATTTAGAACCTGTAATTGGACATGTTCCAACTAGGAGGAGTGTAACTTATCTCTATAGACTAAGGTAGCAGTAAAGAGGAAGGTGCTAATGAATTGAGACAAAGATGAGTTTTTTGCAAGGATAATAGGATACTACGAGAAAGGAAAAGAGAAGTTTTGGAAAGCAAGTCCCATAGTTGCGGTTTAGAGGAAGACTCTGGCCCTACACTCTAAACCCAACGAAGAGAGATTCATCATCTGACCAAGGGTGGTTAAGTGAACAAGAATCTTGGAAATGGTTGAATTAACTTCCCAGAACTTGACACAGCCATTGTGACTACTACATGTTGAAGTTGACCACAACTATAGATGGTAACCTTAGTGACCATAAGACTTCTCGAAGTTGGTATCTAAGGTTTAGATAGCGAGCAGCGGAAGGTTTATTAGAAATTATAGAGCAGAAATAGTCAGATACGTGGCAGAGAAGGCAAATAACTTCCGCGATGAATCTAGTCATGGATAAAGGCATTATTAAGACAAGGTGTACGTCAGCGCCAATATTATCCATGAGGACCCTCCTACATACTAGAATAACATATTGTACGAAAAATGGAGTGATGGAACTCTGCAACTTCAACAAGAAAGTAAGACTGCTAGTTCTCTCCTCTTCACACTAAATTGCCCATACCTTGATAACTAGAAATCTAGATTGAAAACTTGAGGCATATAGTGATGAAGTAAAGGAAACTCCTCAAGGGATTTGACTTCAAAGTAAAGACTTACAAGCAAAACTTGGGGAAGTAGGTTAAGGAAAGGACTAAGAAGAGCTATGCCAGGGGGAGCAAAAACTCACCCTTAGGCCAACAAATGATAAAGTATATAAAGATCAGAAGAAAGCAGTTGAGGTGATTTCTAGGGGAACCTCAATAAAATTATCGTAAGTATCACACATCTAAGATTAGTAACAGAGACAAGCATGAATAGCAGAGATAACCGAATTTCTGGAAATTTGTCCTACTCTTCCTTATTTCACCTTCAAGAATTTGGCCACTATCCCTTATATCCTTATCTCTATTTTCATCTCCTTCTTGCCACCTCCATGATCATGAGCTTCAAGCTCAAAGAAGAAGGCCTTCTTGACCGTAAAACTACTCACTTCTTTTACAAAAATTGATGCTCGTCTTCTTTTCTACAATATCTCTCCATCAATTTGATGATTACACTTCAAGTGGAGTCTCTCCACCTTCATAGGAGTTGTTGTCATGGGCAAAAAAGGAAGGCTAGGAGTTGCTTTGGTCTTCCTCACTTCCATAGTTCTAAGGATTTTGAGATAGGTAGCTCAAATCCTTAGCTTTTAGTGTTTTATATGAGTTCAGTGGCTGATATGGTTCTCTTATGATATCTTTAATTCATGTTTGTATGATGGCATTATGGATGTTTTCTAGTGATTTGAGACAGAAATACTTAGTTTGGGTTGAGGAATATCTCAAAAGATCAAAAGGAAACCAAAACAGAATAGGCTGTGAGATGAAACCCTAGTCAACGTCTGTATGGACAACCCCATAACTCACCTTATGGAACTTAACTTCGAATGAAACTAATTTTAGATAAAACTAGACTTCAAGAGCAATCAAGGGATATAAATTATAAGAGCATTGGGTTTTAAATGAATTATTTATGAATTTTTAAATTTTGGTATTAGAATTCACTCTCTACCTTGACCAAAAGGTGATGGGAAGGGCATAACTTGCCCCATACAACTTCAAATTATGTGAAACTAAGTTTTTTGGAAAGCTAATACATAGACCATTATGTCAAGAAGTTTTAGAGTCAGACTATGAGTAGGATTTCCCCAGTAATTCTTGAAAGTTGACCCATGCTCTATTCAGGTTAAAACAGGGCAGCCCACTTAAGGAGCTCATAACTTGAGCTCTAGTTACCCAATTGGAGTGAAATCTGTGAGGATTGGAAGATAATTCTAATATCTACAATTTGATAAATTTTGGATGAAACTAACATAGGATGTGTTCTTAGTGCTTTTCTAAAATTAAGTGTGCAAGTCTATCCTAAAACAAGGTAGCCTTGAGTAAAACGTTAATAACTTGAGTCATACACCTCAAAACTTAATAGGAACAAAGAGGTTTAAAAATAGACAACTAGAGATACAACATGTTAAATTTCTAGATTAAAATGAAGTAAAATGGAATTTTAGTGCAATTTAAAAGAATAGGGCAAAATTGAGGAAAATGAGATAACTTGACAGCTTTAATGTTAGATGAACAGAAAGTCATAAAGGGCTAAGAGTTGAATTATGTATGCAAATTCATAACAATTTAAGGTGATATTGGTATACTGATATTGATGAATTCTAAATGTTGGGACTGGCTGACCATTTGTATATTGGGATGCTTCATGTCTTAGCTGTTATGCTGCCAAATTTTCATGAATATCATGCATGCAAGAATGATGAAAGTATGATATGAAACATGAGCATAAATGCATAGATCATGTGCATGCATGATCACATCCAAGAAATGAAAGAGATAATAAGAACTTGCAAAGAGAAGTACTGAGCTTCCACTTTGTAGTGGCCAAGGCGATGCTTTCTAAGACTTGGGCTAGCCCCTAAACAGATTTACGGGGAATAGACTAGTGTGAAGGTCAAGGAAAATAAACCCATCACTTATGTATAGGTACGAGCTTGGACCTGAGAAGTAGACTTTTACCCAAAGGTGAGAGAAGCCATTCACCTCCAAAGGACCAAGTACAAAAGAGCAAGATACAAGTTAAAGAAAGAGATAAGAAAGTTAAGTGCACTTGCACAAGTTAAGTATGTGCATTAGCATATGCATGTTTAAGCATTCTCATTATATTATGATGTTTCTATGATTATAGTTGGAATGTTATATTATTACTATTATTATATTTGCCACAAAATGCACCAAGTGATTATTAAAATATGACATGCTTCAGGAAAGGTGTTTTTAAACCTAAAATTAAACCTTAGCTTATGTGTATATGTCCATATTTTCATAATAAATTGAAGCGGTTGGAATTTTTATGATGACACTTTGTATTATTAGTGATTTGACTTTACCTACTGAAGACTTAAAGTCCTCACTACCTATTTGTGTATTTTTTTTGTAAACATTGGAATATATAGAATAGATTCAAAGTCGGCAACAGATGTCATGGAATACTTACAAGACACAAAATCTGGACCTAAGCCCAGTCCGAGAGACCAAAGTGGGCAATCAATAGCCACGTAGTGCCGACAATAGGCCAAGACAAGATTTATATACAATATTAGTTAAGTTTTCTTTTAAGTTATAGTTATTTTACCTTATATGTAGCGATATTTGGGATTATAAACCCTTATTTAGTAAAGTATTTTCAAGTTTCAAGGCCATATGTATAATATTTTTTTATTTAAAAGTCTTTCACATTAGCAATAACAATCTATGGATATAGCTCCATAACTCAAGCATGGCATATATCTTTGGAGGATGTTACATACCCCATCATCCATGAGTAGGATCTTTTGACTAATAATTTATTTGTTTTATGGGATATTTATATAAAGGCCTTATGGTTTGTGGGAACTTGCTTGCTTAATGAATGAGATGTAAATAAAGAGTATAATTAGGGAACATGTACACAGATGTTGTATGTATAAATGTGAATTATTAGAGAGTGCTCTGAGAGTCTCAAACTTGTTTTTGTTGAGTGGTTGCCTGCAATAGGTTTGGCTAGCTTGGGGAAGTAAGAAAAATAGGGGAAACTCCATCCATTTTCCATAAAAATAGTCATAGTAGGCTTGCTAGAGGTTTGCTACCTCTTAGTGCCAGTCATGACTCCAGGGTAGGTCGTGACATGATGACTAAACTCTTGTATTTTATACTCCTAATAGATCAATTTGTTATATTTTGAAAATCTATTCTTAAATTTTTTTGTGGTGCGGTTATAATTTTATTTCCGTAGAAATTCTAACCGTAAAACTGTACGCTACTATTATTTATATTATTCTATATTCTCACATGTTTTATAAATTTAGTGTTAGTTAATCTTTAACAAATTTAATTATAGATACAACTAAACCGGGGTGTTACATATTGCACTTCTAAAGAAAGCGTAAAAGAATGAAAATAACTTATTTTTTAAATTATTAAGTTCTCTCAAAAATTTAAATGAGGTATATTTTCTAATAATGAGTTGTTATATGGACTGTGTATATATAATTTTTCTTTAAGATTATTTTATAGGAGTTTTTAGAAATAGGAGGAAGGCAAATGAAATAATTTTTCTCAGTTGTTTCATCCTCAATTAAAAATTGAAAGTAGACATCCTAGAAAACAAATTAGACCATTAAAAATGAAGTGCTATGTGAAATTATTTTATAATACATTTTCTTTAATACAATTTATTATGAGGTTTAAGAAAGGGAAAAGAGGAAGATAATAAATTATTTTTTTAGATATTTGATTCCCACTTCAAAATTAGAAGTGGTATTCTTATAAAAAATAATTACTCATTATGAGTTAGTTGTTATACAAAATAGTTCCATAATTTTTTGAAAAATTATTTTTCTAGAAGAATGAAGAAAGAGGATAGGAAAAAATATTGAATGATTTTATTATATTTATAATTGTTCAATTTTCACTTAAAAATTATATATCTATACAAACAAATACATACATTTAATATTGAGTTGTCATATGACAATGTCGAATACAATTTTTTCTTTAAAAATGCTTTATTAGAAGACTGAAAAAAATGAAAAGAGAGGAAAATGGAATGAATTATTTTTTGATTATTCAATCATCGCTTAAAAATTAGAAATAAATATCATTATAAAATAAATTATATTTTCAAGAATGAGTTTGCCCAATTATTCCATTCTAGCTTTAAAATTGTGAAAAAAAATTCTTATTAGTTCAATGACACTGTCAATAATAAGTTGCTATATTGAATTTATATAATTTTTCTTTAAAATAATTTATTTTCTCAAATTATACTTTTTATTTCTTAAATAGTTCCATTCCCATATTTTTTTTTTTAAAACTTATTCTACACAACCATTTTTAATATAAGTTTTACAATTCTTTTTGTTTTTGATACGTTATAATTCTTTACTATACTTATATAGAATAATAAATTCTTAACAATTAATTACTATATTAAACCGTGATATTATATATGCTTTACATGGCATACACGTCTAACAGTCTCTATCATATAAGCCATGCTTGAGTCATGGAGTTATATTAAAAAGTTGTCATTGTGCTAAGAAATCTTTAAAATATGAAAAATATAATACATGGCCCTTTAACTGCTCACTTTATTACTGACTAATAGTCTCTGATACATAGATAATAAAATAATTACATTTTAAAGGAAATTGTGACTCACATAATACATAGCGTTTACTTCCGACTAGTGATTAGCTAGTTTCAATAGTCTCTTGGTCTGGCTTACGCCCGATTCTTGCTCAATGAATGGGCCTGTACTCTGCCTCGCACTTGATTTCCAACTTGGGTGCTCGAATATTTACGGAAAAGAGAAACATACAAGTAGGCAGTGAGAACCTAAGGTTCTCAATAGGTAAACTCAAACCAATCTTACAGTGCCATCATAAACATTCCAGCCGCTTCGATTTATTATGAAAATATGAGCACATATAAACAAATAGTGGTTCAATTTTAAGTTGAAAACACCTTTCTCGAAGCGGGTTATATTTTAACAACCACTTGCCATATCATACGACAGAAATAGAAATACGGATAGTATAATATGCTTCAACAAAGATCATAATAGCATTATGACTTAACTAGATAATTGAAGATGCACATATAGATGCTTATACTTGAATGTATGCAAGTGCACTTGACTTAATTTATCTCTTCTTTAACTTGCAACTTAACCTTGCCATTCTATACTTGGTCCCCCGGAGGTGAATGGCCTCTCTCACCCCTGGGTGATAGCTTGCTTTTCAGGTTTGAGCTCATACCTATACATGAGTGGCGGGTTTACTTTCCCCGACCCTCACACCGGTCTATTCCCCTTAAATTTGGTCGAGGGCTGGCTCAAGTCTTAGACAGTACCGCTCTGGCCCACGCTAGCTGGGTCTATGCCATGCCTCTCGTGGTAGCTTGGTACATCTTTCTTGCAAGTTCTTATAAATCTTATTCTTCTTTGGACATGATCATACATGCATATGCTACATGCATTCATTTATATACTTCATATTATACTTAAATCATGCTTGCATATATGAATCTAATGAGTATAACATATAAATGTTCATAACAGTCACATAATTCACATATTTCTGCCAGAATTTCGGCAGCATAACGGATCGAGTCTGCTTCCCCATGACTAGTGCCAGGCAACCAGTACAAATATACAAACTTGCAATTCAATATGGACCAGCAAATATATATATATTCATAGCATCATTCATCAATTTCAATTCAAGCACCAATTGGGTTTTCGGTTATTCTCTCCTGTTCTGCCAAAGTTTGGTATACTCCACCTTTATTGCAATTCAACTCATTTGAAACTAATTTTTGGATATGTCATAGCATTATGTGTCTAGTTTCTAACCCTTTTAGTCCCATCTCATTTTGGTTTGTATAACTCAAGATATAAAAGTTCTACCTCAGACTACCCTGTTCTTAGCCAGAATTGGGTTCTTATAAGTAAAAATTCACTAAAAATAGAAACCTAGGTAAAATCATACGAAATTTATATCAACTTAAAGCTAACAGAACAAGCTTTCAAATGAAATAAGTTTCATATCATTTTCATGAGCATATCCTGAGTTATGAGTCCTGAAACTTGACCCTACTAGACTAACCTGTTCTAGCCTAGTTTGAACTTAAGTCAACTTCATTGATGTGCTAGGAACAAATGGCAATGAATCTGACTCTGAAATTTTTATGAGATGTTTCCTTACATGTCAGCTTTCAAACAGCGTAAGTTGTACTCAATTTGGAGTTGTGTAGGGTGAGTTATGCCTTCTCAACTCATACTACCCAGATGAGAATCCAGATTTCTAAGTCAAACTTCAAAAATTCATAACTAATTCTATACTAATCCAATGGCCTTATAGTTTATATGTATGGAAATCCACGAATGTCTAGTTTCATATAAAAATAGTTTCATCAAATTTAATCAGCTGTAAGCAGAGCCGTACACTCTGTCGTATGGACCATCGAGGGAAAAACCCTGACAGCTTCTTGAATTCTTCTTGGATTCATGTTCTTCTCTAATCAATCCATCCAATCTTCAATTCAAAC
Source organism: Pterocarpus macrocarpus (assembly GCA_031439585.1). Lineage (NCBI taxonomy): Eukaryota > Viridiplantae > Streptophyta > Magnoliopsida > Fabales > Fabaceae > Pterocarpus > Pterocarpus macrocarpus. The sequence continues at coordinate 55,421,342 of CM062514.1, forward strand.
TCACATATACACCTTAAACCAACCTTAATTCATCATCCCCACCCATCACAACATCAGAATCATGGATGAATAAGGGACTCTAGGCAGCCCCAATTCAAAGAAAAGAAAGAGAAAGTTGAGATTCCTACCTTGGTGGTGTGAAATCTTGATGGAACTTGATCTTGGAGTGAAGTTGATGGTTGGGGCTTGAGCTTGGGGATGAGAGGAAGTGGAAGAAGATGAAGGAAAGTGGGAAAATGAGGGCTGGTCTGCACCTCTTATGGGGAGGCCGAAAATATAAAGGGGGAAGGAAGAAAAAAAATGAAAACTTATGAAGGAAGTTGGCTTTTGATTGGTGGACTTCAATCCTCATTCAAACTTGGCTTGGCTTCCCTCTTTTATGGCTGATTGAAGCGCCACTTGTAGTGATATTTTGGCTAAATCTTGGCCCTCCACCATGGGGTTCTTATAGTATAATTTCTATTGGTCCGATTCCAATAGTTTAAAATACCAAAATTCTATCAATTTTTTTCAAATCGGTAAAACGGTTTTAGAAAAGTCCTATGAGGTTTTCTATGGTTCTAATCTAATTCCATTATACCTAATCATTCTAAACCACACTCAATTGGCTTTAAGTGAATGCTTAATTGAATCCTAATTAATCCCAATTATCCGATAAAAACCAAATAACTCGGTTAGTAACGATAAAATTTTTCGAACGTTACGCTCTCCACTCACTTGGCAGCCAATTGGCGCCATCCATAGGCGTAGAAGTGGCTCACTTTTCAGCCATTCAAACTAGTGGTATTAGTTTGAAATTCTACTAATTCAGTTCTGGTGATTTAAAATACCGAATCTTCACCGATTTCTTTCAAACTAGCAAAACGTTGCTAAAAAAAATCCAATAAGACTTCTTGTATATCTATTCTACCCTAATCTCTCTAATTAACATCTAATTAACTTCTAATTATCCTCTATTTAATTTCTAATTAACCTTACCTAATCAATAAAATCGAATTACCTAATCAATAAAATCGAATAAATCGATAAATAGCGTAGATTAAACGTTTCGCAAATCCAGAGCCTTTTTGTTTTCTATTTTTCGTAGCAAATGGCATATTCATAATTTTGAGCAAGTCCAGGGACACCCCACGTCATTTCACACCTGACTGCCTCCATGGCCCAATCAGCAGAGATTTAAACTTCTACGGTTTCACCACATGATTCTGCTTCATTTAAAACCCTATTCTGCTAATTCTACAGATGTGGGGATATAAAGGTCATTTTATGAAAAGTTCTAGGGTTATTGTGGAAATAATTCTTTGGGGTCAAAATATAATTTCTAAAAATCCTAGGCATCTCTATAGTTAACAAAAGTGTATAGGGGCACTTTTGTCATTTCTTAATTTTTAACATATGGCAGTGCCATATTTTCAACGGCAGTGTTACACTATCCTATAATGCCAAGTGTGAGGATCGTCATGGCATAGCATTGCCTGAGGAATTCTCACACTGCCTAAGGGAAATAATTCAAAGTTTCCATTACGTTCTGCTTACGAAAGTGGGGATGTTACAACATGCATGCATTGCATGGATTCACAGACTAGTTATATATATTTATAGTGCTCATCTTTAACATATTCTTTAGATTGAATCTGTCAAAGGAGGGCAACTTTTGTACGAGTTGCTCTCATGACTTTTCCGATACAAAAATAAAGTCTAGACATGGAATAAATGTTGTTTGTGACATTAAACTGATATCTGAACCCTCATTTAATTCATTTTCTGCAATAGCTAAAAGACGTAAATCTATCTATCTATCTACACTTCAAATAATTGAGACTTATTTCATAGAAAGTTTTGTGATGTGTCAATTTCTCAACAATTCAGTTCTAATCATAATTCTAGGCTTACTATTTTGAGAAACTTTTTATCTATACTTTTATTTTACTTTTTACAAAATGAAACTAATAAATTACTGCCACTAATAATTATAATCCACTAACCCTCTTTGATGAGCCCTTACCTTCGGTAGTTTGTTTCCTGCTACTAATAATTTAACTTAATTAATGAATTGTTATATTTCCATGTCTACTATACTATTTTAAGTTGAAATGCTAAATTGGTATATACATATGTTTAGTTCATATACAATTATCTAATATGACCACTAACCTTTTATTAAATTTTTATAACCACAATACTAATGATGTAATGCCCGGGTCGAGAGTCGTAACATCCTCCTTTGCACAGTACTATGCTTAAGTCATAGTACCACACTCTGGAGTTGTTACTGTTACCTAAGCGGACCTTATCTGACAGCAACGTTAGCCATCTTTGGAATTTCTTAAACTATCTGGAGGTAACACGGAAATAGGAGTGAGAATTTTGAATTCTCATTAGGATTCCTTAACTATCATACATACTGTCATCGTTATCATCTCCAGTTTGCTTCGGTTTATTATGAAAAAGGTGAACATATTATGTAAACTGTTTAATTTTATAGTTCGAAAATATATTATCCGAAGCAAAGTTCATTTTACTCATACACTTGGTATTTGGGAGAGCCAATACAAAGTCAATTCATAAATTATAGTATGAATAATAACTGCAATATATTAAAATACGATAGCATCAATATACTGGAGACATAACATCAGCACATGCCTTTACTTATACTTGAATTTATGCAGATACATAAAATTTACTTTTCTTTCTTTATCTTCCTTTACTTGTTACACATATTCTAGAGTACAATCGCCATGTCATACTCCCTCGAGGTGTGATCACCATGTCACACTCCTTAGGAATACGTTCTTCCTGCCACGTCCTAGAGTATGATCGCCATGTCATACTCCATCGGAATGTGATCGCCATGTCATATTCCTTAGGGTGTGGGATCATCATGCCACATTCCAGAGTATGATCGCCATGTCATACCCCATTAGAGCGTGATCACCATGTCATGATCCTTAGGAATATGGGACCTTCATCATATCCTTTATCGTGAATATTTATATACCATCATAAATTTTTGGTACTTACATTAGCTGGGTCATGCCATGCCTCATGTAAGCCCTATCCCTTATACTCACACTAGCTGGGTCGGTGCTATGCCTCATGTGAGTGGGATACTTGTATATGCTTTAATCTTTATTCTTTACTGCCCTTGGATAGTCTGATCTAGGAGTGAGCTCATCAGCTCATCTCGTGACCGTCATCACACAGACTAACCCACAAGGGGATTCACGTGCCTCTAGTCTTTGAGGGATCTCATTTTGGCCACGTGCCTCTAAATTGAAGGGATCTCTTTTGGTCACATGTCTCAAGAATTGAGGGATCTTATCTGACTACATACCTTCAATGTAGAGGGATCTCATCTGACTACATGCCTCCAAGGTAGAGGGATCTCATCTGACTACATGCCTCCAAGGTAGAGGGATCTCATAGTTTTAGCTGCCTTCACAAGGGAGTGATTCAATGTGCAACTGCCTTCAAGTGAAGGGATTCACATTTTATCTTATTTAACTGCCTTCACAAGAAGGGATCTCATAACTGCCTCCAGGTAAAGGGATTCATATTTAATATATTCATATCCTTTCATTCTCATACATAATCATGCATAGATATGCTGAACGTACTCATACATATACTTCATCATTCATTTTCATATACCTCATATCATATTTAAATCAGATAGCAAACGCAGGATAGGACATTGTAATTATGCTAAGAAGATAACAATATCAATTGGTGCAAGTTCTATAGTCTTAAGCCTTAAGCTGTCTCACAAGCTTTTTAACTTTTACTGATGTTCTCGAGTTTGAGCTCATAACCGACTTTCGAGTTCCGATGTCATATCTACTTCAACTTCCGGAGTTATAAGTCTATGTCTTGATTTCTGTCTTCCAGAATCATGTATCCAATGTCTTAATTCCCGACTTCCGACTTTAATCCATAATTGGTCCTCCAAGACTCTTACAGATGTTTTCCTAAGTCCCGACATTAACCATACCCCGTCTTCCCTAATTTCTGAGTTACGACTTTAACTATGTCCAACTAGTTTTCTATTTGCTCAGTCCCGAGTTCCGGCATTAACTATACCTGATCGGGTTTGCTATTTACTAAGTCCCGAGTTCAATGTTAAGTCACCCTTCCGAGTTCAACCTTAAGTATATTATTCCGAGTTCAATCTTAAGTACGCTCTTCCGAGTTCAACCTTAAGTATATCATTCCAAGTTTAACCTTAAATATATTATTCTGAGTTCCACCTTAAGTACATTCTATCTAGCTCTTCATTGGCTAAGTCCCGAGATCCGATATCACGGTGCTTAATCTAGTATTCATACATGTCTCTAGCCCGAATTACACTCTTATAAAAGAAAATTTACCAAAAATAGAAATCTGGGTGAAATCATACGAAATATCTCTATAAAGCTAATAGGGCATGCTTTCAAATGAAAGAAATTGCATATTATTTGAATGAGTATATTTTGAGATATAAGCCCTGAAACTCGACCTTCCTGAACTCCCCTGTCTTGGCCTGGTTTGGACATAGGGGCAACTTCCTCGAACCACTGGGAACAAATAGGATCGTAAAAAACTTGGAATTTCATTATGAAATGTTCCCCTATGTGTAAGCGTTCTAACAAAGTTGGTTTCACTCAATTTGGAGTTGTATAGGGCGAGTTACACCCTTCTCAATTCATACTGCTCAGATGAAAGTCCTGATTTCTAGGTCAAACTTCAAAAATTCATAACTACCTTTACACTGATCCAATGACCTTATATTATATATGTATGGAAAGCCCTAGATGTCTAGTTTCACATAAAATTATATTCATAGAGTTTGAACAGCTATAGGCGGAGCCATACACTCTGCCGTATGGATCGCTGAGGAAAAACCCTACCAGCCACTTGAGTTTCCTCCTTTCTTCAAGTTCTTTCATACCAATTCTAATTCTAATCATAACATATATGCATAATCAACTATAATTCATCATCATCACTTCACATATCATCAGTAGCACAAAGTATACAAGACTTACACACAACTCCAAACCAAGGAAAATAAGAAGAGAAGTAGGATTCCTACCTTGTCTAGTTGAAAACTTGTTGATTTGGTATCTTAGATGGAAGCAACTCTTGATGAAACTTGAAGAGGGGATGAAGATGGAGTGGGATGAGTGTGAGAGAAGAGAAATGGAGAGTGGTCAGCTTCTTATGCTGGCTGAAATTATCAAGGGAGAAGGAAGGAATTATCTCAAGACTTTTGAAACAAGTTGTTGCATGATTGGTGGATTTGAGTAGGTTATTCAACTTAGTTTGGCAGGCCATATGGAGGGCTAAGATGGCGCCACTTGCATGGGTGAGTTGGCTAAATCTTGGCCATCCATTCTAGGGTTCACACAGTATAACTTTTATTGATTCGATTCCAACAGTCTTAAATACCGAAATCTTACCGATTTCTCTTAAATCGGTAAACCGGTTTTAGAAGAATCCTATGAAGTTTCCTATGGTTTTAATCTAATTTCATTATAACTAATCATCCTAAATCACACTTAATTAGTTTTAAGTGAATACTAAATCGAATCTTAATTAATCACAATTATTTGCTAAAAACCAAATACTTCGATTAAAAATGATTAAAATTTTTTGGGCGTTACAAAAGTCACACAAATCGTGACACTTTATCTTGTCAGACCCTACGAAAGCTCTAAGTTTCGACCCTAGGCCTCCTTGGAGGGCTATATATTTGGGACATTTTCATGGGATCAAAAGTCCCGATAATTGTTCCTTAGATATCTAAGAATTAAAGAGCGATTTTTAATGAATTTTTGGAAGTTATTAACCCTTTCGTTTTCAACCTTGAAGTTTAAGAAAACACGAGTTTTCGGAAGCTTGTACTAAAATTCAAAAGTTGAATTTTGATTCTTAAAGAGTTTGATTTTTTCAATATTTTTATTGGATTTAAATGAGGGACAATATTTATGTTTAAAGTTAATTGAGAGTAAAATAAATGAGGATATTAACTTGAAATGTAAATAAGTACATAATGAAATTTGAGAGGTGTAGATGAAGAGGAAAAAAAAAAAAAAAGTAGACTGGGCGCCTGGTGCCCAAAGCCAGCACCCAGGCACTGGCTGTGCTGCAAAATGGCTTTGTTTCAAGCGTGCGGGCACCCAGGCGGCCAAGTCGCAGCACCCAAGCGCCCACTAGATAGAATTAAAAGGATAAGCTCGAACCTTCTCCCCCAATTCCACCATCTCACTCTCTCTCTCTTTCTTTTCCTCTACATAGATTCTACATTTCCTTCATCATTTTCTATTCAAATCCATCACCAATCCATCTTCACTATTATATTTTATCTTCATTCTTTATTGAAGCTCTCTCTCTAGCTCCCTTTAGTGAGAGAATCAAAGGTGGGAGGAGACTCACTTCTCCCCTCATGCTCCTCTTCCTTCCTCCATTCTCTAAGGTAATTTTTGACCTCTGTCTTCTTTATTAGACCATGGATTAGTTGAATCTATTATGGATTTAAGATTGGCTCAAGTAAGAAGGAGTTAGGGTTTGGATTTAGGAATTTTGAGTAGGGAAGATAGTTTAAGTAAATCCTTGACCATAAACACTAATTTGTGTTTGGTTTATGATCCTTGTGATGCTAGATACTCGTGAAAATCATCTATGAGCTTAGTGGCATCTTCAACAGAGATCTCCTCCTCTTGGCCTAGTATTGTGAGTGATAATATACTTATGGTTTGTCTTTTATCTTTAATTTCCTAAATGCATGCCTAAATTGTGTTTTAATGCAGTTCTATGAAAGAATAGCATTAGTGTGTTTTACTCCGTAATTGTAGAATTCTTGAAGTAATCATGTTAGTAATGTGTTCATCTTCATATATGTTTCTGCATAGAAGTGTAGGACAAGCTCTTATAGAAACTAATTTATGATATTTAAACAATATGACATTTCAAGTTATTAGAAATTATTATATTCTTAAAGTCAATGTTCTGAGCTATTTGTTAGAAAAAACCAGTTACATTTCGATAAATTGAGAAAGAGCTATAGAGATGCTTTAAATTGAAAGTATTATATTTTGAAACTATATTTGATAATACAATCATTTTGAATATTTGGAGGATTTGATAGCTATGGTTGCTAAGAATATGGAAGATTCTTGAATCTTATTATGCATTTAAAGTTATGAGCAAGATGTATATGAATTAAGTTAAAGAAAGGTTTGAGTGATAAGAACTTATCAAAGATGTAAAGTTTACTTAAGGGGAGGGAACTGTAGCAGAACTATTTGCTAATGGCAGGAGCATTAGCCTTAGTGCACCTTGAGTAACCCAGCTAGCAGGGTGATTGCTAGCACGGCATGTTTGGACGGCATGTTTAGCCGACATGTCCAGAATATATAAACATGCACAGGCATGAAGTTATCATTTACTGCTGGAGTTAGGCCATAGGGGCACCCAATCAGGCAGCTATTTCTGAAATAGAATCCTCCCTTAAGCTTTATTATGATTTTGACACAAGTATTTACTTTTCATATTATGAGAAAGTACTTCTTTCTTTAAGTCCAATTTTATATTCATATTATATATGATTTATTACAGTAACATTTAAAATATTATGCCTATATATGTTTACAAAGAAGTTATTATCCAATTGAATTAAAAAGGCAATTTAATGAATTATGTAGGTTTTACCAAAAATCGTACGGTATTTGATATATAGATGAAGTATTTTCAATAGCAAATGTGGTACGAGGTTTTTAAGAAACTTATAAAGTTATTGTTTTGCAAAAGTTATGCTTCGGCTTGTCCTACCCTTGTTATAGGTATATTATCCTTCACTGAGTCGTATGACTCACCCTTTCTTCCTTTTTGTGTTTTTAGATAGGTGCAAACTCATGCTCAAGCTTTTATGGTCAGCCAGTGGCATTGGTCTCATAGTTAATCCACACTATGTTTGTGTGGTTCCCAAAGGTTGTTGTCTTAAGAAGCACCTTCCTTGAATGTAATTGTATGTCTTTAGAAGTGCTCCATTAACATACAAGCAGGTCCCTCCCTGTGTTGGGTAATATGTTGTAATATGTATACTGTTGTTTTGAGTTGTTATTAGTTTAAATTTCAATGATTATGGATTAAAGCTTCTTGAATAGTTATGTAAACACATTTTCATAAGTGATTATGTTTTAAATTCTTATATTGTGTGCTGTGGGGTGCATTTGGAGAATGTCTGGATCCCCAGTGATTTTGTGTGCTTGTATTGTCTTTGCAGGGCGAGGATCCTTATTTGGGAATAGTCCTAACTATAAAAGAGACTTTACCCGATTTTATTTAGAAAAAGAGTCTAATGTAGGCTTGCTAAGGACGTGTCCCTATGCACCGGTCACGTCCTAGGTTGGGTCGTGACAAACTTGGTATCAAAGCATTAGGTTTCCCTGTGGTTAATGGAGCAAGTGTCCTTTAGTAGGATCACAATTGTGTAAATGGAAGCGTGCCCATTTTCATAGATTATGGTATTATGAAAGGCCTATACAAATGATATTTTTGTCCTCCATCTCTTATTTATTCTAGATATTTTCCATATCGTGCATGTCGATCATGTAGTAATCTAGGAGCTGTTGCTCCTATTCTATTTACGATTTTAGTTTTAAGCTGAATTACATTTTCCAAACCTATTGTTAGGTTTCAATTTCATTCTATGGAACATATAGCCTAGCATGGCTTGTGAGCTTGCAAAGTGGATATGAGAGTCCATCAGATATCAATGAGCTAAAAATATGAGAAAGATAAGAATTGTGACTTGTAATAGAAGGTTAGAAGCAAGTAAATGCCCTCTATGATGCATGATACAGTTTGGTGAGTTAGAAGAAATATTTTCTTTGATATTATATAAGAACTTACCAATGATGAAAGATCTTTCTTGGTCTTAAGTTGTTGATCATGACTCTCATATAGATGATGAGTCATAGATTTGAAGGTATTCAGGTTTGAGTTTAATATCCAAAGATGTGAAAAGCTCTTGATTGCTTGTAAGTATGTAAGTTGGCCAGGAATAAAAGGTTGGCATAGTGAGACTTAAGTATAATCCGAAGTATTTGAGAATGATCTGAAGGATGATCATGACAAGTAGGATTTATATTTTCAAGAAGTGAAAAGATAAGGTCTAAGGTGGATTGAGTATACGATTCATGTGCAAGCACTTCATTCGTGAGGAGTTCATGGAATATGGGATTACGTAGAAAGTTTTATTTTGATGGCTCAAACGCTTAAATGGATTTCTTATGGTGCCCAACTAGATGAGGTTGAAGGGGAATTGGTAAGAATTTGTTAATGATGGAAAGTGCTATGGCAATACACCTAAGTAATGTTTGAGGATATGTGAAATCTCATGTTTTACACAAAGCTAGGATAGAGACAGATATTAGGGTAAGAACAAGTTGGCAAGGTAAAGAAGGTTTCCTACGGGGAATATTATGACCCTGAGCATACAGTTTTGTGCCATGCCATGTGGTGTTAAGGGAAGTATGAAGAGAATGGAATACTTGGAGGATCTATGGATCCTTACATGCAAATTCCTCTGTTAAGAGAAGGAGCAGCATATATAGAGTGACTAAAGCTTAAGGCTTGATGTCTGAATGAGAACTTCTGGTCAGGGTAATCTCTATATGGAATATGTTCCCCCAGTGGTGTGAACAAATTCTCATAATGAAGTTAGGCAATTGAGATTTTTCAATGATGATGTTGAGAGATAAAGAGCACATAAATGAGGTATAGGAAGTTAGCTTACTTTTGTAATATCAAGAGTTAGTGAGAAGTTCTTATCACCCAACATGGACATAGTTGGTGTAACAACCTACCAGACAATATAATATGCTTAAGTCATAATATATTATCCAGCAAGATATTACGTGTAGGTGTCTAATTTATTTCGTATTAATTCGACATTATTTTCTCATAAGGAAATCAGTCATTTATTTGTTTATTTAATTTAGACATAAAAGCAATGGTAAGTTCGCGTTATAATGAAAGAAAATTCGCCGAATAAACTGAAATACAAAAACTATGCCATATATATATATATATGAGTTTGTCAAAATGGAGCATCACAAGCATACGGTACAATAATGAGGCCGCTAAAACAAAATGAATCGGCCTAACACTATGAACTAGAACCCTATCTGGTCCCTATGGGATATTTCATGTGCTAAATATCTATGAGCATCGCCCACTAAGCTGACCCTATGGCCCAAAAATGCCAAAAGAGGGCCACTCTACACATCATCTACTGTTATGCTACGAAAGTCACCTAAATGGATTCCGATGAGAGGAACCCATTTGCCATGCTGGCATCAGCTTGGGCATAGCCATGGTCTGGTGCAGAAGATAACGAAGAGGATGAGCTGGTGGCCTTGGACGAGTCCTCCTCCTTAGAGAGAAAGATGGAGAGGACCTGCTGAGGAGGTGACGCAAGTGGCGGTGCTGCTACTGGTGGAGGTGGGAATGAATGAGCCATATACAAGGGGATGGCAATATATGGTGCAACCGGGTCAAACGAAGGATGCATAAGTGGGACGGCAAAGTCACTACGGAAAAAGAAATAAAGGTGGAAATGGCAACTACCTGATATGTACACTGAGTCTAGGAATGGGTTTAGGCGGATGTGGAGCTCTGGAAACATAATAAATAGAATGCCCGTGGCCGCATTCGCCATGATCTGAGAATGACGCGAAAAATAACAGTAGGGTGAGAATTCATGGAAATTCTCAGTAGGAATTCATCTCTCCGGTAATCTAACGTTGCTATCATTCTTAGTTGTTTCGATTTTTGGTTGATTAAAAGAAAAAGTTACATCAACAGGATATTCTATTCAATTAGTTAGAGAAATCATAGCCCGAAACACATTTTAGTTTTACTTAAGGAGATAAGGAAAATTAAACAGAGAAATAAACAGCAAGACATATATTTTGACAAAATTAAGTGGCAGCTGTAAAGTAAACAAAAGTACACATCTAGCAGATAATAGTACAATTAATCATATAGCAGATAATAGTGCAATTAACTCAAGGCATGGTAACAAAACTATGGATATCCAAAAATGATGAATGCACTTGACTTTAACTCATATTTTTCCATACTTGGTCCCCTGGGAGTCTATTGGCCATAAAACTCCTAGGTAATAGTCTACTTTTTAGGATCTAGCTCGTTCCTATATAGGGTTGCCGGGTTTACTTTCCCCGACTACCCCACTGATCTATTCCCCTTAACTTATTCCAAGGTTGGCCTAAGTTACATGGAAACCTTTCTCATTCTTATAATTAGTAGCATTTACATATCAACTTTACTTTGAACAATGCATATATACATTATCCTTTCATATCAAATGCAACTTCTGCCGAAATTTTAGTATCATAACGGATCACGTCCACCTCCCCATGGATAGTGTTAGGCAACCAAACCATTCAATCAGACAACAAATCCAACATAGAGTATAGTATTCATAACCAAAAAATCACAATATCATTTGCAATATAGAAAGAGGTTTCTGCACACTTTAATCAATTCTGCCTAAAATTGAAAAATTCACCAAAATTCATTTTAATTCACTTAGGTCTGCATTTCGATATGTTATAGTGTTGGTTGTCTAGTTTCCAACCCTTTTAGTCCCATCTCATTTTGATGTGTGTAGCTCAAGATAATTAAATTCTACCTTGGCCTATTCTATCACTAGCTAGAAATGCACCCTTAAGAGCAAAAATTCACCTAAATTTGAAATTTGAGTTAAATTGCACGAAACCTATAACAAATTAAAGATAACAGGACAAGCTTTCATTTCCCACAAGTTACATCTCATTTGCCTAAGTAGAGCTTGAGATATAAGCTTCGAAAGATGATCATTATGGACTGTCCTGTATAAGTTTGGTTTGGACTTAAGGCAACTTCATTGAATCATTGGGAGCAATTGGGAGAAGATAAAATTCTGAAATTGTTATGGGATAGTCTTCTACATGTTAGCTTTCAAAAAGACTAATTTCATTTAATTTGAAGGTTTGTGGGATGAGTTACATCCCTTTCAACATGCACTACTCGGCAGGAAATCCAGATTTCTAGGTCAAATTTCAAAATTTCATAACTCACTCAATACTAATCCAATGACCTTATAATTTATATGTATCAGAATGCCTGAATGTCTAGTTTCATATAAAAATAGATTCATCAAATTTAAATTGTTGTAGGCGGAGCCGTACACTCCACCGTACGGACCGTCGAGGGAAAAACCCTAACAGCTTCTTGAATTCTTCTTGAATTCATGTTATCCTTAAATCAATCCATCCAATCTTCAATTCAAACTCACATATGCACCTTAAACCAATCTTAATTCATCATCCCCACCCCTCACAACATCAGAATCATGGATGAACAAGGGACCCTAGGCAGCCCCAAATCAAAGAAAAGAAGGAGAAAGTTGAAATTCCTACCTTGGTGGTGTGAAATCTTAGTGGAACTTGATCTTGGAGTGAGGTTGATGGTTGGAGCTTGAGCTTGGGGATGAAAAGAAGTGGAAGAAGATGAAGGAAAGTGGAAAAATGAGGCTGGTCAGCATCTATTTGTGGGGAGGCCAAAAATATTCATGGGAGAAAGATGGAATTTATGTGTTTGTTGAAAAAGGAATGAAGATGATTGGAAGGTGCTTGAGTGGTGAGGGTTGCTCCAAGTTTCTTCTCTCCCTCATCACACAAGTGGCGCCACATTTAGGGGAGAAAGTGGCTAAGTCTTGGCCACTTGATTTAGAGGTTTTTCACAGTATAATTTACCAAAATCCTGCCGATTTCCTTTAAACCGATAAAATGATTTTGCTAAAGTTTCAATGAAATCTCCTATGTTTCAAGTCAAATATTCTAAACTTTAATATTTCTAACTAGTATTCAATTGTCCTTAGAGAATTACTAAAGAAATTCCTAATTAGTCTCACTCATTCAATAAAATCGAACAAATTTGCTTATTCGATAAAACCGAACAAATTGGTTTAAGGGTAACGAAAGTTTTTGGACGTTACAGTTGGTTCTAGTGCTTGCATAGAAAATATGATAGAGAGAATAAATAAGTCGGATGTATTTGACTTATCCTCTGGGATGAAATGGCATTACTAAGGTTCAAGAAAGAAGTAAATTAAGTTATTAAATAAAGTAATCATGGTCAGGTTGATGCGATTCCAAAACCATAGTAGAAAAGAGGAAACAAAGAAGGAAGAAGGTATGACCATGGTGTGAAATAAGATGATATCAAGGCAGGACAAGGGAGCAATGCTAGGTTTAATGGCTAAGTTGGAATATTCTTGAGGGCCTAGCAACAATTCCTCCAAAGTTAAGCTAATAAGTGATACTAAAGAAGACAAGCGAAGAGAATTCAAAAAGGGATTAACCTATAAGTGATTGAAATCATTAAGGAGGCAACTCTTGGGATCTAATCCTAAAGATTGAAGGGATAATAAAGTTTAGTGCAAGGAAATAATGTGGTAGATACTAATAAAGGGAATTGAAGGTTAGAAACCTCAGAAGTATGAGCAGTAAGATATTCTTTTTGAAGAATCCTGTTAAGGTGACTGGTAATTCAAAATCTATGAGTGAGGAATGTAGAACATATGTTACAATGAACAAGGCCTAGTGAAGTTAGGTTGGCAAGATATGGGACCTCAAGCAGTGATAAATTATAGAATTTAGTGATGAAGAATCTTGAACTAGTTAGAATTAACTTTGAAGGAAGTGGAGAAATCTAAAGAGTTTAAAAGATGAAAGAATGTCATAATCAGTGATGAATGTTTGATACAGAGGAAGGTTCTTGCAATTAAGTAGTCAACAGTAGCTTGCCTAGTATATGTATCAGAGCAGTGCCACAATCCTTTTTATGATAACTCTAATAAGTCATGTCCCCTAAAGGTAACTCAGAAAGAACAGGTCATGGAATTGAAAGAAAAATTCAAGTCTTAATGGCTAGTGGTTGTAAAGTAAAGTAAAGACTATGATACAAGGGATATAGAAGAAGTGTTTCAAGGAATCCCTAGCTAATAGAGGTACTTTAAGAAGAATAACATTTGACTTGGAATTCATCTTCAGAATGGAATCAGTAGAATGTGAGGTTTTACATATCATAATTCTGTAAAGACGTGCCCCAGGAAAAGAGTGTTAAAAGGCATTAATTAGTCGAAGAAAGAAGAAGCACATTGAAATTCAAGGATCGAATTTCTTAAGGGGAGAAGAATGTAATGCTTGGGTCGAGAGTAACACAAATCGTGACACTTTATCCTATTAGACCCTAACAAAGCTCTAAGTCTGGACCCTAGGCCTCCTTGGAAGGCTATATGTTTCGGATATTTTCATTGGATTAAAAGTCCCGGTAATTGTTCCTTAGATATCCAAGAATTGAAGAGCGATGTTTAATGAATTTTAGGAAGTTATTAACCCTTTCATTTTCAACCTTGAAGTTTAAGAAAATAAAGTTTTCGAAAGTTTGTACTAAAATCCAAAAGTTGGATTTTGATTCTTAAGGAGTTTGATTTTTCCAATATTTTTATTGGATTCAAATAGAGAATATTCTTTTATTTACATTTATTTTTTAAAGTTAATTGAGAGTAAAATAAATGAGGACATTAAGAAGTGTAGATGATGAAATTTGAGAGGTGTAGAAGAAGAGAAAACAAAAAGTGGACCGGTTGCCTAGGTGCCCAAGGCCAGCACCTGTGCTGCAAAATAGCTCTATTTCATGCATGTCGGCACCCAGGCGGCCAAGTCACAACACCCAGGCCCCTGCTGGATGAAATTAAAAGGAGAAACTCGAACCTTCTCCCCCAATTCTGTAACATCCACCGAAATTCTTTTATCGTTTTTCGTTCAATTGTTTGGTTTTTATCAAATAATTGAGATTAATTAAAATTCGGTTAAATAATTATTTAGAATCAATTGATTAGCAATTACTTAAGTTTAGATATGAAAGAATTAAGTTAGAAGTATAGAAGATTTCATAAGAATTTTCACAAAACCAATTTACCGATTTAAAGGAAATCGGTAAGTTTACTGTATTTTAAACTATCGGAACCGAACCAATAGAATTTCAACCCATCAACCCTACTTTGAGTGGCTGATAACTCAGCCACTTAATCCCTCAAAATGGCCCCACTTTGGCCACAAGAAAGGAGGTAAGCTTGGCTGAATTTCAGCCATACAAAGCCAACCAATCAAAAGCCAAAGCAAATCAACAACAACCACTCAAATGTAATCAAAATTTTTCCACCCTTTAACACCCATTCAGACCACATTCCAGTGCCACTTTCTCCTTTCCTTTCAGCTTTCTTTCTCTCTTCTTCACTCAAATAACTCTAGCCAACATCAAGCCTAATCAAGCTTTGCTCATCCAAGCCTTCAAAATGTAGCAAAATCAATTAGAACAAAGGTAGAGGTTTAGTTCTTGCATCAATTCTGTGGTCTTGGCTGGCTGAGGTTGGATTATTCTTACAATCTTTGATGTGTTAAATGAGTGATTATGATGATATATGATGGGTTATTGGCTGTTGGTTTGGTTAAAACCAAATTGGAATCAAGAAAGAGTGAAAATAGGAAGAGCTGATGGGTGGGAGAACCAAAAACCCTCGGCAGTCCGTACGGCGGAGTATACGGCTCCGCATACAGCCAATTAAATTAGATGAAACCATTTTTATATGAAACTAGACATCTAGGGCTTTCCATCCATATATCATATAAGGCTTTTGGATTAGTATTGAGAGAGTTATGAATTTTTGAATTTTGACCTAGGGTTCTAACTCTGATTCTGGGCAGACTGGGTTGTTCAAGGTAGAACTCGCTCTATACTACTTGAAAATGAGTGAAACAAACTTTTTTAGAAAGGTTACACATAGGAGAATGTCTCATAAAATTTCAGAATTAGATAAGGTCCCAGTTACTCCTAGTGATCCAAGAAAGTTACCCTATGTCCCAACTGGGTCAGAATAGGGCAGTTTAGGAAGGTCAGAATTCGGGGCTTATAACTCGAGCCCTACCAAGTCAAATGGAATGGAACTTTTTGTAAATGAAACTTTACTCTGTTATATTTAATATGAGTCCAATTTCGTATCATTTGAGTCAGTTTTCAATTTTTAGTGGATTTTTACTTTTAGTTGTCTGATTCTGGCTAACCACTGGGCAGGCCGAGGTAAAATCTAAATATCTTAAGCTATAAATATCAAAATTAGATGGGACTAAAGAGGTTAAAAAATAGACACATAACACTTTAACATACCTAAATTTGAGGTCCAAATGTGTTAAATAGAATTAATGGCTTGAATTATAAAAATCGGGTTGTTGACTATGCTAGGGCAGAAACTCTGACTTGATGAGTTTAATGCTATTATGAGTTCCATATTGAAATATGTGTGTAATGTTGTGACCTTATTGATAAATTGATGTTCTAATGTGCTGGCACTATTCATGGGGAAGCGGACTCGTTCCGTTATGCTGCCGAAATTTCGGTAAAACCCATGCACGAGTTATGAATTACATGTTAATGCATGTGCATATTTAAGGAAGCTATGAAAGTTATGATAAGGATTATATTACTATGAAAGTTCCATGCTACTTGGGCCAGCCCCGGATAAGAAGTTAAGGGGAATAGATCGATGGCAAGGTCAGGGAAAGTAAACTCGGCATTCTTGTATAGGAACGAGCTCGATCCTGAAAAGCAGACTATTACCCAGGAGTCTAAATGGCCAAGAATTCCCAGGGGACCAAGAGATGGAAAATGATGAAAAGCAATGGAAAGACTTATGAAGAAAGGTTCATGATTAAGTTTGCATGATTACATGAATGCATGGTTACATGAAATAATTATGTCAAGATGAATGCAGTGTCTATTAAGTTTATTTATTGCTATTTATTTATTTATTTATTTATTTATTCTGTTTACTATTCTGTGGGATTTTAATAGTGAGTTATTCTGTTTCCTATGTCCACTAAAGTAAAATCGAACCTTGCCTCGGACCAGACTTTTCCTTAAACTCAATAAAACGGATAACTAGCTTGAACACACGTTTTTGTAATTAAATAAAACTTGAGGCAACTGAGAATGCATGTGACGTCAGATAACCACTAAACACAACCCTACTGAGAATTTCTTAAAATTCTCACCTCGTTCTATATTTTCCGCATCATTCTCAGACGCTGGTGATAGACTCCACGGCCACTCTCTTCACTGAGATCCTAGATATATAGCTTCACCGTGACTCCAAGTTGGGCTCGTTGAACATAGCCTGCTTCTGCCATTTCTGCCTCTGCTTTTTAGCAATAGGAATTTTACTGTTCCTTTGTTTCATCTATTTTTAATATAGACATATAGACTGCAGCAATGACTTCTAACTTGTAAATATACATGTATGTATACAGTTGATGTTATTATACTATTTCTTATCTGTTGTAGTATTATATTGAGTTTCGTTACGCTCATAGTATAGTAGCGCACCGTTTTCGATTGTTGTGTAATACTAATCATGAAATTTAAGCAGAATGTTAACACGGTAACACAGACTAACTAATTTCAGGCTATGGCTTAAGCATAACATTAAATTAGTAGGGTGTTACAAATTCCACCATCTCACTCTCTCTTCTTTCTCTTCCCCCACATGGATTCTACCTTTCCCTCACCATTTTCTACACAAATCCATCACCAATCCATCTTCACCATCATATTTTATCTTCATTCTTCATTGAAGCTCTCTCTCTCTCTCTAGCTCCCTTTAGTGAGAGAATCAAAGGTGGAAGGAGACCCACTTCTCCTTTCATGCTCCTCTTCCTTCCTCTACTCCCTAAGGTAATGTTTTACCTTTTTATTAGACCATGGATTAGTTGAATCTATTATGGATTTAAGATTGGGGTCAAGTAAGAAGGAGTTAGGGTTTGGATTTGGGAATTTTGAGTAGGAAAGATAGTTTAAGTAAATCCTTGACAATAAACACTAATTTGTGTTTGGTTTATGATACTTGTGATGTTAGATACTCGTGAAGATCATCTATGAGCTTAGTGGCATCATCAACAGAGATCTCCTCCTCTTGCCTAGTATTGTGAGTGAAAATATACTTATGGCTTGTCTCTTATCTTTAATTTCCTAGATGCATGCCTAAATTGTATTTTAGTGAAGTTCTATGAAAGAACAGAATTGGTGTGTTTTACTCCATAATTGTAGAATTCTTGAAGTAATCATGTTAGTAATGTGTACGTGTTCATATATATTTAAACATAGAAGTGTAGGACAAGCTCTTATAGAAACTAATTTATGGTATTTAAACAATATGAAATTTCAAGTTATTAGAAATTGTTATGTTCTTAAAGTCGATGTTCTGAGCTATTTGTTAGAAGGAACTAGTTCTATTTCGATAAATTGAGAAAAAGCTATAGATGCTCTAAATTGAAAGTATTATACTTTGAAACTATATTTGATAGTACAATTATTTTGGATATGTGGAGGATTTGATAACTATGGTTGCTATGAATATGGAAGATTCTTGAATCTTATTATGTATTTAAAGTTTTGAGCAAGATGTATATGAATTAAGTTAAAGAAAGGTTTTAGTGAAAAGAAGTTATGAAAGATGTAAAGTTTACTTAAGGGGAGGGAACTATAGTAGAACTATTTGCTAATGGTAGCAGTATTAGCCTTGGTGCACCATAAGTAACCCAGCTGGCAGGATGATTGCTAGTCCGGCATATTTGGCCGACATGTCCAGAATATATAGACACACACAGGCGTGAAGTTTCATTTACTGTTGGAGTTAGGCCACAGGGCCACTCAATCAGGCAGCTATTTCTGAAATAGGTTTCTCTCTTAACCTTTATTATAATTTTGAAACAAGTATATAATTTATTACAGCTAGTTTTAAAAGTGTTATGCCTATATATGTTTACAAAGAAGTTATTATCCAATTGAATTAAAAAGGCGATTTAATGAATTATGTAGGTTTTACCGAAAATCTTGCGGTATTTGATATATAAATGAAATATTTTCAATAGCAAATGTGGTACGAGATTTTTAAGAAACTTATAAAGTTATTGTTTTGTAAAAGTTGTGCTTTGGCTTGTCCTACCCTTTTTATAGGTATATTATCCTTTATTGAGTCGTATGACTCACCTTTTCTTCCTTTCCATGTTTTTAGACAGGTGCAAACTCATACTCAAGCTTTTAATCTCAGCCAGTGGTATTGATCTCATAGTTAATCCACACTATGTTTGTGTGGTTCCCAAAGGTTGTTGTATTGAGAAGCACCTTCCTTGAATGTAATTGTATATCTTTAGAAGTGCTCCATTAACCTACAGGCAGGGTCCTCCCTGTGTTGGGTCATATATTGTAATATGTATGCTGTTGTTTTGAGTTGTTATTAGTTTAAATTTCAATGATTATGGATTAAAGCTTGTTGAATAGTTATGTAAATACATTTTCATAAGTGATTATGTTTTAAATTCTCATATTGTGTGCTATGGGGTGCACTCGGAGAATGGCTGGATCCCCAATGATTTTGTGTGCTTGTATTATTTTTGCGGGGCGAGGATCCTTATTTGGGAATAGTCTTAAATACAAAGGAAACTCTGCCCGATTTTATTTAGAAAAAGAGTCAAATATAGGCTTGCTAGGGACATGTCCTTATGCGCCGATCACGTCTTGGGTTGGATCGTGACCAATGAAATCATTTCCTATAGTCAAATCGGAAAGCTCATTCTTTAATGACTACCCTTGCATAATATTATGTTTCAAATGAGGTCTGGAAACATTGTGAAATAGAATAATATGCCTAGAATATAATTTAGTGACTTTCTCAACATGTTTTGGTTTTTATTTCATTTTTCTTCTTAAATAACTTAATTGTGGATGCTTATTTGCCTTTTATTATTCTAGAATATTTTTGCTAATTTATGAAGAAAAATATAAATGGTTGTGTTGACATGATTTTTGCATAATAGATGGATGCAATTTTGCATGTTGCATTAGGATAAGAAATTTGTTAAAAAAAAAAAAGGGATAAGAAATTTAAAATTTTATATCAACTTAAATTGATATATATTATATGATTCAAATAAAAAAGTTGAAATACGAGAGCTACAGTTATAATTTGACATAACAAATTATTTAGCACTTTGATTTTAATTAATATTTATTAAAAGACTAAATAAAAGGGAAGAGTATAATGAATAAAATGGTCTTTTAAATAAAGAGGATAAAGATGGAAATAATATAATTTTTTTATCAATTGTTTAACTTCAATATCAGGATAAAAATTCCTTATAAAGTAAACAAATTATAATTTTAATAATGATTTGTCATATAAAATGAATTTATAATTTCTTTTAGATAAATGATTTTTAGTACAATTGTACTTTTTATTTCTATATTTATTTTATTTTATATATTTTGTATTTTTATAATCATTTATTAATCGAATTTATATAACAATAATGTTATCTTCACATCAATTTTATAAATCTTTGGTAATATTATATAGTATTGTACAAATCCAATAACAAGTAACTATAATAAATCCAATCGAGTAGAATATTAAATTGGTCCTCGAAAGAGTTATGACATCAATTTGATTCTCGAAAGAGTTGTAATATCAATTTGATCCTCGAAAGATTAAAATTTATTTCAAGGTAGTCCAAAAGATTAAAAGAAGTTTGGATTGACTTGAAGTGAATTTTAATCTTTCGAGAACCAAATTGATGTCATGCAACTATTTCAAGAACCAAACAAATATCACAAATCTTTTGATAACTAAATTGATGTCCTGCAACTCTTTCAAGGATTAATTTGGGATTTATTCTATTCTTTATAAATTATTATTATATTATGTGGATGAAAAAAGGGGATGAAGATAGAAATTGAATGATTTTTATTGAAGTTGAATTACTTTTATTTTCTAAGTTGTTCAATTGTCTTTTAAAAATGGAATATAGGTATGCTTATAAAACAAGTTACACTTTTTAGTTACGTGTTGTTATATGAAATGCATTTATTGTTTTTTTTTTCTTAAAATTACTTTATTATACTCCTTTAGAAAGAGGAGGGCAAGAAAAATGAATTAATTTTTTTAAGAAAAATGTAAATGAAACAAATTTTTTAAGTTGTTTAATCATTTGTTAAAATTTTGAAGTAGACATTCTTAACAAATGAATTACATTTTTAATAATGAATTGGTATATAAAATAATTTTATAAATACTTTTCTTTAAAACTATATTACTATGAGGTTTAAGAAAGAAAAGGAAAAAAGAAAACTCAATTTTTTTAGTTATTCAATTCTCATTTAAAAATCATAAGTATTGTTCTTATAAAATAAATTATTCTTTAATGAATGACTATAATTATACTAATATTTTTTTTATTCAATTTTAGTCGAACTATTTGTTAACTTTGTAATTATACTTTATTGTTAATATCAAAGGTGTATTCACTTAGTATTCTATTATTTTATATTTATTAACTATTTTGGCATTTTCTCATGAAATATATTGACTTCTATAATCTAATAATTAAATCACATCACTTTTTATTTTTATTACAATTGAAACATGTTACTACGTGTATTGCTCAGGTACAATGCTCTAGCCTATCTAATTTTAAGCCACGTGTGTATTGCTCACATTTCCCATTAGTTACGCACAGAATATATGGTAAATTGGATTTGGATGCCCTAAATTTAGGGAGGTTGTAAAATAAAAAAATGAAGGATTATTTATTTTTAGATTAATATTTTTATTGTGTGTGAATCTTATCAAAATGATCCAAGAGTAAATAACTTCTCATATTCTCATTTTACAATTAACGTCATTTTAGGGGATCATAATGCTAGTAAACTGATGCTTAGAATCAAGAAAAAAACCACTTACCAACTTAGTTTCCAAAAGAGAAAGTGCTTCCCCTGTAATAGCTTTTGAGCAGAAATAGCATCTCTTGTTGTACCTCCTCCTTAATCTAAACAACTCAAACAACAAATAAACAAAAATGAAAATTAAATCCAAAGTTGAAAACAATTGATGACAATAAACAAAATTATAGATTAAAAAAAGGTATTAAAAGAGCAATTGCTATTGGGAATCATGATTGAGGCATGCAAAACACTAAGTTTAAAAGTATTTTGTCATCACAAGATAATTGAACGGTGCATATAATATTTCAAAAAGCATTACAAGAAAAGTTTATGCCACTTGATAGCTTCTAGAGCATTCTTACACTCCTACAATTTCAAAGTTTTACTCAAAAGGGAAACTTCTCTAAAATATTAATATAAAAAATTACCTAAATGGCTATTGGCTAAATCATTCACTAATCAAATAAGCACAACTCCATCCACTATTTTTGTAATCTATCCCTACTAACTTCTCTCTCAAATTATTTTGCCAAAGGAGAACTATTATTTTGACCCTTAAAAGATTAATTCGCTAACAAATTATGTAATAACTTGTTTAAAAATAAAATGCCTTTTTAGAATAAAACGTTAATGACTAGGAAATTGAAAAATTTTACATAGCTTGTGTAACATCCTCATTTTCATGTCATACTAAATTATCTCGTTAACCTTGAGTAATTAGGTACTTAATGAGAGGTTATGAGATTAAGACTTAATTAAGGGGTTAACGAAGAGTTTAGGGGTTAACTCGGATGAGAAAAGTCAAAAGAATGCTTAATCGAGATTAGATAATCTCTAATGGAGCAAGTCCGAGCCTTCATAGCTTAATTAAGCACTTATCACCCTTAATTAGCTTAATCGAGTTTAATTAAGATTAATTTTTGTCAATCGTGTTCTTGTGTGTTAATCACTAATCCTTGCTTAATCATCTTAATTAAGTTGTATGAGCACTTAATCACATGATTAAATTTAAATTTAGTCAACTAGACAATAAAGTAAAAAATGATGTTATTAAAGCATAAAGCATTAGACAATAGTGCTTTATGTAAGAGTTTGACCATGCTTTGTTCCCCCATTATCCACTTTGCTCCTTAATCACTAATTAGTACAAAATGAAGCAAAATATCTTCTCCCCGCCCTTATAGAAGTTACGGCCTCTCTCTCCCTTCACACCCATTCATTTTTATTTTCACACTTCTCATTCTCTCTCTCTAAGACTCTTATCCTCTCACTTCTTTCTAAAATTCCCTTCTTCTTCTTCATCTTCTTCTTCTTCCTTTCTCCACCACCACCAACAAAACCACTCACTTAGCCCTTCAAAGACCTCACCTTTGGGTCTTTCGAGACAATATCAAAACACTACAATCTCTATTTTTACAAGATCTCAAGAGCTTCTCCTTCCACCAAGCCAAACTGCCACCATCTACAAGGAAAGGAACCACCATCATCTTCTTCTTCTTCTCTAGTTTTTGCGCCATTTCCAAGAAAGGTAGTGATCTTCATCTTTTTCATTTTGTTTGCTCAAGAAAGCTTGGAGCTTGGTTCTTTCATGACCAAGATCTCTAAGTGAAAACTTGAGAAGATCCTTCATGCTCTTCAAGAGCAAAAGTTTCCATTTTTGGCAAAATATGTTCTTGTTGTTCTTCAAGTGTTCTTGATATTTTCCTTTTTAGCAAAATATGTTCTTGATGTTTCTACTTTTGCAAAATATGTTTTATCATTGATTGTTCTTGATAGTATCTTGTTTAAAGCTGTTCCTTTTCTTATGATGAGTTGATGATTAGAAAAGCCTTATCTTTTTATGTTTTTATGATTTGATAAGACTATGAACATTCTAAAAGCTTTAAACTTCAAAAAGTTTGCTTCTTGATACACAAAAAGTGGCACAAGTTTTAGTGCCATCATAAAGTCTTCTTTGTTTTGTTTTGAAGACAAGAATACATGTAAAAGTCTAAGCTTTTTAGGATAATAAGTCTTTTTGAGTTAGAAAAATGATATCTTGTTACTTTATATCTTAGAAATCAAACCTTAATGGAAAGACCTTTCATTAATTTTCAAACTTTAATCAAGAATAAGACCTTTAAGTCATAAAGGTGTTGTTTTGTAACATCTAATTCATAAAATTTAGATCTTGAAACAAAACAATGCTAAAAGTTGTTAACTTTTATAAAGATCAAGACTTTTAACCTTAAAGTTAATGTTTCATATCACTGGTTGATAAAATAGGAATTTTTTTTATGTAGAGACAACTTTAAGTCATAAAGTTGAGACCTTTATGGTCTTAGAATAATTAAATGAGCCAACTTTTATAAAAAGCAAGACTTTTTAGTTAAAAAGCTAGTAACTTGTATCATTATTTCATGAAGATCTAATCTTTAAGATGGGAGCTTGATGTTAAAAGCACTTACTTTCATAAAGAATAAAACTTTATGACTACTTTATAATGAATGATAACTTTAATAACATTTAATGTAAAACCTTGACATATTAATAATGAAAGCTTGAAAACTTTGTAATGTGGTTAAGTTAAAAATCACCCTTGGTGTTTAGTGAACATGGTGTTGTTGGGTTCATGATGTGGTTATGCGCTATCATGACGCATGTAACACCCTACCAATTTAATGTTATGCTTAAGTCATAGCATGAAATTGGATAGGTTACATTACCGTGTTAGTTCTCCGTCTAAAACTGTATTTGTTATATTATATTATCTTTTTCTCTTATATATATATATATATATATATATATATATATTTGATGAATATACCTACGAAACGGTGCGCTGTATATAATAAACGTGATCCGTATTGTAAAACATAACAAAATTTAAACAAAAGCACTACAGAAAGGAATAAAGACAGGTAGTATATCATCAGTCATACTCATACATATGTAAGTTGGAAGCCAACACTTTAGTTTATATGTATGTGTTCAAGAGTGGATGAAATAAAGGAACAGCAAAATTCCTATTGCTAAAAAGGTAGAGACGGAATTGGCAGGAGCCAGCTATGTACGACGAGTCCACTAAGGGATCATGGTCGAGCTGCAGGTCTGGAATCTCAATGAAAAGAGTGGCTGTCGTGTCCCTCACCAGCATCTGAGAATGATGCAAAAATGCAAAACGAGGTGAGAATTTAAGGAAATTCTCAATAGAGTTCATGTATGGTATTTAACTAACGTCACATTCATTCTTAGTTGCCTCGGTTTTTATTTAATTATAAAAACATGGGTTCAAACTGAACTATCCATATTTAATAAGTTTAAGAAAATGTCTGGTCCGAGGCAAGGTTTAGTTTTACTTAGGACAGTATAAGAAACAGAATAAACTACTAACAGTAATACACAGAGTAATGAGTAGAATAAATGAACATACAGCAGTAAGTAAACATGACAAACAAACTGTAAACAACATAAAATGACTATTAAATGCAATCATGCAAAATCTCATTATTGAACTTATCTTCATAAACTTTTCCATTACTTGGTCCCCTGGGAGTTCTTGGCCATTTAGACTCCTAGGTAATAGTCTGCTTTTCAGGATCGAGCTTGTTCCTATACAAGAATGCCGGGTTTACTTTCCCCGACCTCCCACCGATCTATTCCCCTAAACTTTAATTCGGGGCAGGCCCAAGTATCATGGAACTTTCATCATAACATACTCTTTATGTTCATCATAACATAACCTTTATGATTTCCTTGAAAATGCACATGTATCTAAATGTATATTATAACTCAAACATAGACTCTATCGAAACTTTGGTGGCATAACGGAACTTATCTACTTCCCTATGAATAGTTCCAGTACTCAGAATACCAATTTCTCACAGAAGTCATAACATTTCATTCATAATTCAACATTGAACTCATAGAGCATTAGTTACATTAAGACAGGGTTACTACCTCATCACAATCATTCAACTCGATTTGTGTATATCAAGCCAAAATTTCTATTCAACTCATCTAGACCTAAATTTTGGATATGTTAAATTTTTATGTGCCTATTTTATAACCTCTTTAGTCCTATCTAATTTTGATAAATATAGCTTAAGTTATTTAGGTTTTATCTTGGCCTGCCCTGTAGCTGGCCAAAATTACACACTTAAAAGTAAAAATCCACTAAAAATAAAAAACTAGCTCAAATCTACGAAATTAGTCTCATATTAAAGCTAACAGGATAATATTTCATTTTCAAAAAGTTCCATTCCATTTTCCTTAGTGGGGCTCGAATTATAAGCCCCAAAATTTGACCTTCCTGAACTGCCCTATTTTGGCCTGGTTTGGACATAGGGCAACTTTCTCGGACCACTGGGAGCAAACGGGACCTTATCTAAATCTGAAATTTTTATGAGATATTCTCCTATGTGTAAGCTTTCTAAAAAAGTTGGTCTCATTCAATTCCAAATAGTATAGGGCGACTTTTGCCCTGAACAACCCAGTCTACCCAGAATTAAACTCAAAAACCTAGGTCGAACTTCCAAAATTCATCTCTCTCAATACTAATCCAATGGCCTTATATGATATATTTATGGAAATCTCTGAATATCTAGTTTCATATAAAAATCATTTCATCAAATTTAAACAGTGGCAGGTAGAGCCGTACACTCTGCCGTACGGATTGCTGAGGGATTTTGGGTTTTCAGCTTCTCACATCTTCCTACTTTCATCCTTTCTTGCTTCCTAATCGATTTTAACATCAAAAGCAGCCAACAAACCAGCCAAATATCATCATATTCATTCAATTATCACATCAAGAATTGAGAAAATAAAACGACCATCAGCCACCCACAACCAGAATAGCAAGACAAAAATTAAACCTCTACCTCTTTGTATGTGATTTGGCTTGATTTTGGGGTTTGGATTAACAAAACCTTGTTGAGCTTGAAGGGTTAATGGAGTTGGGTGAGTGGAGAAGAGAAGAAGAGAGCTGAAGTAAGGGAGAAGGGGCACAGATTTTTGCTGAAGGGAAAAGAGAGGAATATGTTAACAAAGCTTTGAGGTGGTAGTTGAAATCTTGCAATTTGATTGGTCTAAAATATAAGGCTGAATTTCAGCCAACTTGCCTCATTTTTATGGCCTTTGTGGCGCCACACTTAGGGTGTAAATGGCTGAGTATTCAGCCCTAGGTCATAGGGTTTTGAGCATGTAATTCTATTCGTTCGGTTTCCACAGTTTAAAACACCGTAATCTTACCGATTTCCTTTAAATCGATAAATTAGTTTAAGAAAATCTTTATGAAATATTCTATACTTCTAACCTAATTCCCTCATATCTAAACTCAATTAATTGCTAATCAATTGATCCTAAATAAATATTTAGTCAAAATTTAATTAATCTTAATTATTCGATAAAAACTGAATAATTGGACAAAGAACGATAAGAAAATTCCGGTGGATGTTACATTACCACTCTCCTAAAAAAAAAAAATTTGTCCTCAAAATTTAGTACCTGAGAATAGTTTAGGATACTCTTTCCTTATGTCTGATTTGTAGTCTTCGGCATCTTCTTTTCCCCAGGCTACCTTTACTAGCTGCACAGTTTTGTTTTGAAGTTGCCTACTGCTTCTGTCTACGATCCATGCTAGTTGTACATGGAAGGTCAGGTCCTCTTTTAACTGTATTGACTCGGGTTCTAGAAAGTGCGTAGGGTCAGGTTGATATCTTCTAAGTTGAGAAACATGGAAAACATCATGAAGGTTTGACAAATGTGGAGCAAAGCGATTCGGTATGCAACTGATCCGATTCGCTTCAAGATTTGGAAGGGACCAATAAAGCGAGGACTTAACTTCTTGACCTTAATGGCTCTACCTATCCTTGTTGTAGGCATAATCTTTAGAAATATGTGGTCTCCTTCTTGAAATTCCAGAGGTTTCCTCCCGGTACCCGTGTAACTCTTTTGATGGCTTTGAGTAGTAAGCATCTTACTTCATATTTTCTTGATCTGCTCAGTGGTCTGCTCAACTAAATCAGGCCCCAATAAACTCAATTCTCCTGTTTTGTACCAACACAATGGAGATTGGCACTTCTGTCCGTACAACGCTTCGTAAGGAGCCATGCCAATGCTAGCGTGATAGCTATTGTTGTATAGAAATTCGGCTAGTGGTAAGTATCGATCCCAATTCCCACGTCGCTCCAATATATAGTCTCATAGCATATCTTCTAAGGTTTGAATTATTCTTTCCATTTGACCATCCGTTTGTGGGTGATATGCAGTGCTTAGGCATAATTTAGCACCAAACGCCTTTTGTAAGGCTCCCCAAAATGGTGAGGTAAACTATGGGTCTCGATCAAAGATGATGGTTGAAGGGGTTCCATGCAGCCTTATAATCTCTTGAATATACAATTGTGCTAATTTTTCTAACAGATAATTTGCTCGGATGGGTAGAAAGTGAGCAGATTTGGTTAATCTATCCACAATGACCCATATGGCATCATATCCTATTGGCGTTCTTGGTAATCCCATTACAAAATCCATAGAGATACTCTCCCATTTCCATTCAGGGATTTCCAAGGGTTGTGACATCCCAGAGGGTCTTTGATGTTTTGCTTTCACCCTCTGATAGACCAAGCACTTGCTCACGAAGCTTGCCACGTCTGACTTCATGCCTGGCCACCAAAATATTTTCTTGAGATCTTGATACATTTTGGTAATGCCGGGATGCACAGTAAATTCACCCTTATGTGCTTCCTCCAAGATTTTTCTTCGGAGATCATTCCCCTCAGGTACACACACCCTGTCATGACACCGCCATATGCCCTCTTTTATCTTGACCAAAACCCATTAATTTCCCTTATTGCACAAGATTAATTGTATGTTGAAAATTAACATCCTGCTGCTGTGCTTGCCGAATATGTTCCTTAAAGTTACTAGCTATCTTAATTTGGTATAATTGAAGGGTCTTGGGAGTTATAAGGATTCCCAAATTAAGATCTTGAAAACTCTCAATAAGCTCCATCTCTTTAATCTTCATCCAGGCTACAGTTAGAGATTTCCTACTCAAAGCAGCTGCCACAATGTTTGCTGTGCCTGGGTGGTATTTTAATTCAATTTCGTAGCCCTTAAGAAGTTCCATCCACCTCCACTACCTCATATTTAATTCTTTCTGATCAAAGAGGTACTTCAGCCTTAGGTTTTTGAGTTTGATTCTGGGCAGACTGGGTTGTTCAGGGCAAAACTCGCCCTATACTACTTGGAATTGAATGAAACTAACTTAGTTAGAAAGATTACACATAGGAGAATATCTCATAAAAATTTCAAAGTTAGGTAATGTCCCGTTTGCTCCCAGTGGTCCGAGAAAGTTGCCCTATGTCCAAACCAGGCCAAAACAGGGCAGTTCAGGAAAGTCAACTTTTAGGGCTTATAACTCAAGCCCCACTAAGGCAAATGGATTGGAACTTTTTGCAAATAAAAGAGTGGAAAAGAGAAGAAGAGAGCTAAAGCAAGGGAGAAGGGGTGCAGATTTTGGCTGAAGGGAAAAGAGAGGAATATGTTAACAAAGCTTTGAGGTGGTAGTTGAAATCTTGCAATTTGATTGGTCTAAAACATAAGGCTGAATTTTAGCCAACTTCCCTCATTTTTGTGGCCTTTGTGGCACCACACTTAGGGTGTAAATGGCTGAGTATTCAGCCCTAGGTCATAGGGTTTTGAGCATGTAATTCTATTGGTTCGGTTCCGACAATTTAAAATACCATAATCTTACCGATTTCCTTTAAATCGGTAAATTAGTTTAAGAAAATCTTTATGAAATATTCTATACTTCTATCTAATTCCCTCATATCTAAACTCAATTAATTGCTAATCAATTGATCCTAAATAAATATTTAGTCAAATTTTAATTAATATTAATTATTCGATAAAAACCGAACATTTGGACGAGAAATGATAAGAAAATTTCGGTGTATGTTACAACCCAAGGATTAGAGGGATCTCGAACTCCTTGGGAACAGAAGTATGATTAGGGCCTCTGAGCATACCATGAACCTAGGAATCACTAAGTGCACTATCTCAAGGAAAGAAAACAATCACTTAACTTAATTAATTTGAGCAAGTGTTCCATAAGACATGAACTCGAGTAAAGAATAATTTCATATGAGAAGTAAGTAACTAAAAGACCCTACACATATGTCTTAACTATGTGATTCTCTTATGGGTAACTATGAGAAATCAAGTGATGATTCATAAGATTCTTCACAAAAATTAACACAACTATAAACCCCTTTAGGATATGAATGTGTGAAGCCATGCGGCATGATGAATGATCTGTTTGATTGAGCTTTGTCTCATGATTGAATGACGAGTATGATGATATGATATAGATATGATGAACTGTTGGTTGAAAGTTGATGATTGGCATTTTGGGAAAGCTCCGGTCTAGCCGTTATGCTGCCGAATTTTCATCAGAATTATGGACTTAGTCATATCATTGCATGTGTCTAGTCAAAGAAGAACTATGCATGTAAAGTATAATGATAAGAAACGAAAGAATGGGATATAACCCCTCGATCACTTCCAGGAAGTGAGAGACGACGATCCACAAGGAACCTCTATGAGGGAGGCAAGGGTAACATAGAGGACCCTCCAACTTAGAGGTAACCAATATCGGCTTAGTCTGATTTGGTTAGTACTGCGTGACGACGGTCATGGAATAAGCTCATGTCCAAAAGTAGTCTATTTCAAAGGAAAAGTAAAAGAATGTTAAGCACATGCTAAAAACGAAAGTCAAAATAGGACCATGGTCAAGTTGATGAGTTGTATAGCCATGCATGTTATTACATTCCTTATGTGCATTATGAATGATTACTATGCACATTAGCATGTATGCCTATGTATGACACTATGGATATGATGATAAAGTTAAAAGTAACCCACTTCGGGATTTACGTTTTTTGAAACTATAAAAAAAAAATGAACCGATATCTGTCCACTATTTTTATATTAAACCCGAAGTGGCTGGGATGATGACGATGACACTATGTTTAACTAGTCGTGATCCTATTGAGAAATTCAGTATTTCTCACTCGCACATTTTCTGTGTCGTCTTCAGATGGAGCCAATGGAATCCATGATAGCACTTCTGACAATACCTGGTTGGACAAGACAAGGAGCTTCCATGTTTCTTCACCTAGCTAAGGAGGATCGAGATGATAGTATAGTATTTTTATTTTCTTAAGAGCCCTAGTTGGGCAGTTTATGTGTAAATTAAGAGCATGTAGAAAGTCATACTGCTTAATTTGACCTATTAGATATGTGACACTTATTAAATGTAATGATGACCTTGATTATCTATGATTACATTCTTGGCTTAAGGCATTGTGTTATGTTGTTTCCATTTTGTCTTACGTCTTATTAGTAACTCAGTGATATGAAGAACAACGTTCATATGTATATGAGTAAGCGCTTAAAGGCTCAGTTTTCAAGCATAAAGGTTTTACAAAAAAAAAAAAATTTACATGCTATTTTCATATATTACGCTAATTTTAAGATAAGAACTTCCGCTAGTTAAGAGTAACAACTAGTGATGCCATAAAATGACTTAAGCATAGTATGGTATTATTAGGGTGTTACAGCTTGTACTTTGGGTATTTTTCTATCTACCCTTACGAATATAGTGATAGAGGAATAAAAATTGTTTAGATAGAATTTTTAGAAGTGTTGAAAAAAAACAAAGAGAAAAGGATTAAAGAGGGGAGGGACTATGCAACACCTTAATTGTTGCGCACCGTAGACCCCTTTCTTATTGTTCTTCTTCTTCCAGAATGTCCCCTTCCTCGTTCGTTTTCTTTTACTCACCACCTTCACTCTCTATCTCTCCCTTTTGGTCTCTCTTTCACTCTGTTGCATCTCTCTCCCGCACCCCAATCAACCACCATCACATCTCTATCTCTCACCACCTTCACCACCGCCGAACCTTTCCCCCTCTGTGTTTTCTCTCCCCCTGTGTCTCTCCCTCACATCTTATTTCTCTTTATTTCTCACTCTTTCTCCCTCTCAACTCATTCCTTTTCTCTGCCACCATCACGTGTGAGTTGCTTGTCGCATAGCCAGCTAGTTCGCCGATCCATTGTCAGCCTTGCAGTACAGTGCTATACCAGGCTCCCGTCACCACCGTGCCTCTCTCCCATTTTCATCTCCCTCTCTTTCTCTTTCCTTCTCATAGCTAGGCACTATTATGCCTCTTCCATTTGACTTCTAACTCCCTTGGTAAGTCTTTGCCTCATAATAAGTCTTGGAGATGTGGGTTGTAAATTGTATTACTATTTTGGTTCCTAGTTGGTTGTGTTTGATTGTTCAGAAGTTTTGCATCAAAGGAAGTGAAACCAAGTTTTGAACCTTTTTTTTTTTCAAATTTGGAGATTGACTAAGACTTAACTTGTAATTTCACCTTTCATATTTGTTTAAAGGTTTGGGTGTTCATTGAACAAGATAATTAGTATTATTATGAAATTTGATTTTAAGTTGCGGGATAAAAGGGGATGGTCAGCTAGTTAGTTTAATTTTATTTATACCTTGGAAGCTAATTGATCTAACTTGTTGGCTTTGTTGTCAATTTAATTGAAAGTTGTAGTTATGTTGTTAGTGATGATGAAGATGACTAGTGTCGGTTTGCCATGGGTTGTGTTTTATGTGATCTCAAACTTTGGTTGGTAACTTTAATTTTGAGTTATGCTAATTGTAACCCGATTATATGTGTTTTAGGATAAATTTAGAATACTTGCAATATGTTTAAATTTCATAAAGAATGGAAGCATTCTTTCTCTCTTATTCTTCTCTCACTCCATATAGATCCTATCATGTCTTCATCAATTTTTACTCATATCCACCACCAAATCCATCCTTTCCTCATCATCATCATAGCTTTAGGTTTGGCTTCTCTCTTAGATCTCTCTCTCTCTCTCTCTCTCTCCTATCTTAGTGAGAGAAAGTAAAGATGGGAGGAGACCCACATCCTCCATCAATTTCACGACCTAATCTAGGCCGTGATCGGTGCATAGGGGACAAATCCCCTAGCAAGCCTCTCATTACAAAATTCTCACAAAAATTAGATAGAGACTCCTTTGTATTTAGGATAATTCCCCAAATACGAATCCCCATCCTGCATAATCAACAATCATAATCATCCATCAGGAATCCAGGTGTAACACCTTATATAATAAATACATACTATGCTTAAGTCGTATTACGACGTTTTATTAATTGCTACTTATGCTTACGGAACACTTAAGCATTTCTTTTTAAATTAAGTTACGTGGAAAATAAGGTAAATTTTTTTTTTTTGA
Organism: Pterocarpus macrocarpus; assembly: GCA_031439585.1. Taxonomy (NCBI): domain Eukaryota; kingdom Viridiplantae; phylum Streptophyta; class Magnoliopsida; order Fabales; family Fabaceae; genus Pterocarpus; species Pterocarpus macrocarpus. The sequence goes on from CM062514.1 coordinate 55,454,542, forward strand.
AATACATCGTCGCTTTGTAGCATTTTGGAAAGTGAAGCCTTGAGCGAGAATGTAAATATAGAGAGCATGCTGTACATAAATCATAACACAATATCATAAAACATGAGAAAGATAAATAATTAGTAATCACAAATACATTGCAATACATAGCTAACAATTTCACCCACATGGGTTCATAATGTTAACAAATACATGGAAAAAGGCTCATGGTCGTGCCATGGCCCAAATAATAAAATACAAACTAAAATGATATAGTTTGTCACAAAAAGGAATATGTGAAAGTGCAGAGTAATAGTATTTGGTAACATAAATAAGGCATAAGGTGCAGAGTAACAAATACATAAATAAGGCATCGTACTGTGTGAAGGACACCACAGCAAAATGGTGTAGTAGAACATATAAATAGAACTCTTCTGGAGAGAGTTCGCTACATGTTATCTAATACCAACTTGTCAAAAGATTTCTGGACCGAGGCTGTTAATATGGCTTGTTGTTTGGTAAATTGGTCTCCTTCTATTGCAATTGATTGTAAAACTCCATTTGACATATGGTCTGGTACTCTTGCTAATTATTCTGATCTAAGAAAATTTGGTTGTCCTGCATATGCTCATACTAATGATGGTAAACTTGAGCGAAGGACACAAAAGCATATATTTCTTGGATATGCATCAAGGGTGAAAGGTTACAGGTTTTGGTGTACTGAACTTAGACCACCCAAGTTCATAATCAATAGAGATGTCAAGTTTAATGAATCAACCATGCTTCATTCAATAAAGGACATTAAAGATGCAGAAAAGGAGCAGAGTGTTAACAAGTAGGTGGAGTTTGAAGTTGAATATCCATAGGAAGTACATGAAGATACTTTTGAACAGCCTATTCATGAAGAAGAGAGAGGTTGTTAAAGAGCAGGAGGAGATTCCACTACAGCAATATAATCTTGCAAGAGACATAGTAAGAAGGTAGATAAGGCCGCCTAAGAGATTTGGCCATGCAGACATTGTCTCTTTTGCATTATCTGCTGCAGAGGATATTGAAGCTTAAGATCCAGTAACATACCATGAGGCTATCTCAAGTGATGAGCCTACAAAGTGAATTGCTGCTATGAGTGAGGAAATGGAGTCTTTTCACAAGAACCAAACTTTTGAGTTAGTGAAACCACCGAAAGAACAGAAGATTGTTGGTTGTAAGTAGGTCTACAAGAAGGAGGAAAGGTTGCTTGGAGTTGAAGCAGCTAGATACAAAGCACGCTTGCTTGCAAAAGGATTCAGCCAAAGGGAAGGAATAGACTTCAATGAAGTCTTTTTCCCTAGTTGTGAAACACAGCTTCATTTGGGTGTTGCTAGCTGTAACACCCCCAATTTTGTCTAAGCTAATTAGCTCAGTGATCCTGGCTAATTAGAGAGGTTAACGATTAACTGAGGACTAATAGGCTAATCTCGATGAGCAAGAGCTTAGTAAATTGAGTCAAGTCAATAATTGAATTATAACGCATTAAACATTTTTAATTAAAACCTAATTATTCGAATCTCATTAATCCGTAACTTAGAAATATAGTTAAGCTAATCCAATCTTATTAATTAAGTACAAGACAATTGTTCTACTTAAGCAATTGAGATAGATTAATTCTTACACCCCAGTTACATAATTTATAAGATCAATTCGTTTAGAGGAAAAATGTCTTAAAAGTGTAATTAACCGAAATTGGTTAAAGAGCAATTAAACTAATCAAATTAATTAATAATTTGGGTAATTCTAATAGCTTTGAAAATTTAAAATTCCTCCTAATGGTTGCATAGAAATTTCGGCCAAGATAAGGGTAAATCTAACCATCCATTTGCTTTCTCATCATGCACTCTTAGATCAAGGGTTTATGGTAGTAGTATCTCTTTAGTCAAGACAAGAGAAGTACTTTCCTCCATTAGGATTATGCTACATGGAGTGATCTTATTCAATCAAGCCAATCCCAAGAGTAGTGCTTTCCTTTAACCACTTGAGAAAATACAAAATAGTCCATAGTATGTATCAAGACTCAAAGAAAACACAAACCCACCATTTTACCCCAAGGTTCCTAGTCTTCTTGCTTGAAAAAGAAGCTAAACTCACCTACTTCCCGTTGCTTGTTGGAGAAGCAAAATTCATCAGCCCCTCACCCCCAAATTTGTGCCCCAAATCAGTCCCCTCACTCTCCCATTTGTGACTTTCATCCTCTCACTTCAAAGCAAAAGCTCTCACTTCTCTCTAAGCTTCATTCTAACTCTTCTAATCTTCCAATTCCTCTTGTTCTTCTTCCTACTTTCATGCCCCATCTAACCCTCTTTCCTTTCACCACCCTCACAAGCCATTCAAGGACCACCCTCTTTGGTTATTGAGGAAGCAAAACAAACACTCACTTAGCCCCGTTATCAAGCTCAAGAAGAAGAACGCCATCTCCAACACCTTTCTTTCCCTTCAAGCTTTCAAAAAGATCTTTGTAGTAGTGATTCTAACCCTCCTCTTTTATGTGTTCTTCAAGCCCTTGAACTCCTAAGCTCTCCATAGCTAGGTGATTCTAGGACTTATTCCAAGGCCTCATGGCCATGCTTGTTGATATGATGAGTTTTCATGTGTTGTGTCCTGTTCTTTGACACGAAATTTTCGGTTCGAATGTCTATTGTTATTGAACCAAATTTTCATAATTTAAAACATTGAGCTAATATCAAGATCTCAAAGATTAAAAGTGGTTTGGAAGAGAAAAGTGATCACTTGAGGAAACGATTTAATGTTTTTACAAGAAAATTCATTGAAACCAAAACTATTGATGCTGGAAAATTCTGGCAGTCTGTATGGCATGATTAATAACTCTTTCAATATAACTCCAAATGCAACAAAACTAATTTTAAATGAAAATAGACTTGTAGAGCTTTTTATACATATAAAATACGTGAAATTTGGCCTTAAAACAAGAGAGATATGAATTTTCAAAATGTGTTGTCCCCATATGTATTTCTGTTCGGGCAGTATGTAATAAAATCTTAATAACTCAAGTTATACATAACATTTTTGAGTGGAACCAAGTATTTTATAAATCTAAGACATAGAAGAACATCCCCATAAAATAGTTTTGGCAGATTCCTTGTGAGGAGCTCACAGTAATATTTAAAAGTAACTGTTGCGGAATGAATCTAAGAGACAAAACAGTCAGACTAAAATGTACATATCTCAAGTTATAAAATGAATTTCTCAGAAAAGTATAATCATACCAAAATTCAATTCAAAAGAATAAAAGGTGAAATTATGGTGAATTTTTTAAGTTACTGCCCCACTGTAAAAGCAAAAACTGGTTATGGTTAAGTTTAAAAGTTAATGAGAAATAATCTTAAGGACATTAAGACTCTTATATTAAGATATTGAAAAACTTTCATAATTCAACTTACAAAGTTTCAAAAAGAATAAGAGACAAAATTGGCCCTATGCCTAATAAAAGAATTAACACAAGAGGCAAATTTAATTAAAAGCTTACACTAAGTTTACTAAGTTAAGCTTATAAGACTGCGTATGCTATGTATATCTCTATGTGCCAAGATGAGAAAAATGATGATGATATGATAATGATATGATCATGATATGATGCTTAATGACATGTGATATTGGATTATCTGTTTGGCAAAATTTTGGGAAGCTTCGATTTAGCCGTTATATTGCTGAAATTTCGCAAAATATTTATGGACTTAGAATTATTTTTGCATCATAAGCCTTAATAAGAAGAGATTGAACTAAGGGTGTGATCCTTCAAAAGGGAAGGTGACCCATATTAAGCTCCCTTCACCCACGACTCACATGAGGCATGGCTTGACCCAGCTAGTGTAAGTATCGAAAAGTTATGGTGGCGACAGCCACAGTATGAGCTCATTATCACTTATGTTTAGTGGATGAAAAAGACTTATGATAAAATCAAGTTAAGAAAAGAAAGGGACTTCGGTCCGACCCAAGTAAAGAATGAAACTCTCAAGATGTTCATGCATGATATGAATTGTCATATAAGCTCTTATGTATACCATGATGTTGTTATTATAATGAGAATACGTACTTAAAATTGAATCTGATTCGGATATTTACGTTTTCGAAAACCTACGAATTGGACCTTACGAATGCTCACTGTTTTCATTTATAAAACTGAAGTGGCTGGGACGATGACGATGACACCTTAATGTCGGGTTCGGGTCCTACTGAGAAATTTTATTTCTCATTCTAGTTATTTTTTCGCATCGTCACCAGAATCCGATGGCGCATCTGGTGGAGTGAAGCATGGATCCCCCACAGCGGACGTATGATAAGGGATGCCAGATGCTGCTTATTTGGATTAGTAGTTGCCGTAGCTCTGCACCTTCATACAGTCCTTTTTGTGACGAACTATGTCAATTTAAGTTTGTATTTAGTATCTAGTATTTGGGTCATGGCACGACCATGAGCCTCCCTTGATGTAATGTTTATATATATATATTATGAACCTATATGGATGTAATGATTAGCTATATAATACGATGTATTTGTGATTACTAATTATTCATCTTTCTCACATTTTATGATATTGTATTACGGATTCTCATGCGACACACTCTTTTTATATCTATTTTCTCGCTCAAGGCTTTACCTTCCAAAACGCTGCAAAGCGGCGACATATTTTAAAAAAAAAAAAAGTTTACCGTATCTTCCGAGTAACTTAATTTATAAATGAAGTTTAGTTTCCCACGAGTATAAGTAACAACTAATAAAACACCGTAATACGACTTAAACGTAGTATAGGTTTATTAGGGTGTTACACCAGCCATGGTCACATTGTTTGATTTCGAGCTCGAGCAACTTGATGTAAAGATAGCTTTGTTGCATGGAGAGCTTGAAGAGCAAATCTATATGAAACAACCTAAAGGTTTTGTAGTTCAAGGCAAGGAAGATCATGTTTGTCTTTTGAAGAAGTCGCTATATGGTTTGAAGCAATTTCTGCGACAATAGTATAGAAGATTTGATTCTTTTATGTTAGGTCATGGTTACTCTAGAAGTGATTACGACAGTTGTGTATGCCATAAGAAGTTCTTAGATGATTCGTTTGTTTATTTGCTACTCTATGTTAATAATATGCTCATTACTTCTAAGAGTATATCTGAGATCAACAAGTTGAAGGCTTAGCTTAGTAATGAATTTGAAATGAAAGATTTGGGAGCTACTAAGAAAATTCTGGGCATGGAAATTCACAGAGATCGAAGTGCTGGAAAATTGTATTTGTCACAAAAAAATAATATTGAAAAAGTTTTGGAGCGCTTTGGAATGCAGAATGTGAAACCTGTGAATACTCCACTAGCAGCTCATTTCAGACTGTCAGCTGAAATGTCACCATAGAATGATGAAGAAAAGGAACAAATGATCTACGTTCCTTATGCAAGTGTAGTTGGGAGCATGATGTATGCTATGGTTTGCACTCAGCTAGATATCTCACAAGCAGTTAGCGCTGTCAGCAAATACATGGGAAATTTCGGCAGAATGCACTGACAGGCTGTGAAATGGATTCTCTGCTATCTACACAGTACTTCTAATGTTGGCATTATATTTGATAGGAATCATAATACTAGGAATAGTATTGTTGGTTATGTTGATTCCGACTATGCTGGAGATTCGGATAATAGAAGGACTCTGACGGGGTACATCTTTACCCTCTTAGGAAGTGCGATTAGTTGGAAAGCAACATTGTAATCCACTATTGCACTATCTACAACAAAAGTCGAGTACATGGCTGCAGCAGAAGCTGTGAAGGAAGCCATCTGGCTTTAGGGCTTAGTAGGCAATGTAGGGTTGAAACAAGAGATCATAGTTGTATATTATGATAGCCAAAGTGCCATATATTTGACTAGAAATCAAATGTATCATGAAAGGAGGAAGCACATAGATGTTCGGTACCACTTTCTAAGGGAGATTATTTCACAAGGTAATGTTGCTATGAAAAAGATCGGTACCTCTGATAACCCAGCGGATATGCTCATGAAGCCAACTCCAGTTTCTAAGTTTATGCACTGCTTAGATATAATTGGTGTTCATATCTTTTGAAGATAGCTCATGCAGTTTCAGCTTTGAAGGCAATTCAAGCCAAGGTGGAGAATTGTTGTTTTTTTGTGGCTTGAAAAGATGATTTGAAATAGAATTACTCTCTCCTTAGTTGTAGGCATGCTATGAAATAGGAGACTAGGAGAATGGAATGCTTTTCCATTGTTTTATGGATGGTTAGCATTCGTAAGCTTTGCTTATAAATTAAAGTTTCTTTTATTTGTAAAAATATCTCAAACATATAACACATTCTCTCGTTGAGAAGTTTGTTTCTTTTCTTTTTTTATTTTCATTGGGTTGAGAGTTTTGAGCGTATACACTTATGAGGTGTATTTTGTGACGTCCGAAAATTCAATCGCCTGTTATTAATCAATTTTCTCGATTAATTCACGCGAGTAAGATTAGCTATGAACCATTTAAGATTTATTAGGATTCAAATGGATGTTAGTTAGGTAGATTAGAATGGAAAATTTAAAGTAGAAACTAAGGTAAAGGCGAATGCGAAATCGGGCAACACCGAATTCCTGGGCCGGGGAAGATCCGATAAAACTTCAATAACTTAAACTACTCGAATAAAATAATATTAATGGCCCCCGATCCAAAGGTGGGGAGGCCATCCACCCCACCACCATCGTGACGGGTCCATTGGCTCACCTTGTGGCTCAATTGAGGCCACAAGATTAAAGGACCAATCACACCGCCGACAACTCCCCTTCAATTATTACACTTCAAAATATCATCTCTCTCTCACTTTCCTCTCCTTATCTCATCTGCCACCCTCCTTCTTCCTCCCTCCTCCATTTTACTTTTCCTCTTCTTCATCTCTCTTCACTTCATACACTCTTTCACTTTGGAGATTTGAAGTTCTATTGAAGAATCAAGTTGGAACTCAAAGGAGGTAAGGTTTAAAGCTTTGAATAGATGTTTGTATTGTTGATTAAATCTGGATTGGATATGGTTTCTGATCTGTCTTCTTGCTGATCTTGATGAATTATGGGTGGAAAATGATGGGATGAGGAAGAGGTGATAGATCAATGGGGTAGGTCAAGAAAGGAGAGAAATCAGCAAGTCTGGAAACAGAGTTCTCTTAGGGTTTCCGTACGAAATGCCCTCTGTCCCTCAGTTCCCACCGTTTAAATTCTATGAAAATATTTTTGATGAAACTAGACATCCAGAGCTTTCCATACATATAAATTATTAAGTCATTGGATCAGTATAGAATTAGTTATGAATTTTTGAAGTTTGACCTAAGTTTCAGAATTTGATTTCAAGTAGGGAAGCTTACGTGAGCCATATCTCACTCCATATAACTTGGATTTAGGTGGAACAAGATTCTATAGAAAGCTAAGATCCAGTAGTTTATGCTATAAAAATTTCGGATTCAGACCTAATTTGAGTAACTCCCAGAAATTTTCTAAAGTCACTCCCCTGATTCTGCTTAGGCCAAAACAGGGCAGTTTGTAACACCTGGATTTGAGGTTTTATTACTTAAGCTATAGTTGGCCAAATGATGTGGGACTTGTTGGAGGATAAAATTTCATATCCTAGCTTCAAAACAACATAGGTTTGGTAGCTATACCCTTAGTATTCGAATTTTAACAGATTTTAACATTTTAGAGTGCTGTTCAGTTTAGTTATAGACCAAGCCAGAATAAAATGACAATATCTTGAGTTGTAGATATCAAAATTGAACGGGACCAAAAAGGTTAGAAACTAGACACATAGGGCTTCAACATATTAAAATTTCAGATCCATTGGAGTTGTGCAGCAATAAACTCAGAGAAAACACTAACTGGGCAGTAGAATAGGAAGCATTTGGTGGCAGCACCCAAATTTTTAGTTTACTCTTCTCTTTGATTATAACAAGTATGCATGCCCAAGATATTATGAGAATCCTATATTGTTATGAACATTGTATATACTGTTATAGAAATTATTGAACTATTGTTGAGAATTTCTGAATTGTTGCTGTTGGCACTATTCATGGGGAAGCGGATGTGATCCGTTATGCTGCCTAAATTTCGTAAGCATTATGATTGATTATGAGATTATAAGTGTAAGTCTGAACATATATAATCCCAGTAAGAGGATGTTTTATTTGTTCCTCACCCACGACTACATGAGGCATGGCATTAGACCCACTAGTGTGAGTGTAGGGGATAGGTCTTACATGAGGCATGGCATTAGACCCACTAGTGTAAGACTTAATATTTAAGGATGGCTACCAGATTATGCTCATTACCATTTATGCCGAGCGGTGTAAAGATTTTAAGAAAAGTCAAACTTAGAAGAAGGATAAGAGTAAAGTTATGAGTATATTCCTTTTACACGATTAAGGGTATTAAATGTTGTTGAATTTTATACTTGAGTTATGCATGTATATTTTGTAATATGCTATTCTACTGTTAATAGTTAGACTTATTCACTACCTCCGACTATGTTCATAGTTATCATAATAAAAGACCGAAGCCATTAGGGGTTAAGAGATGAGATAACTTTTTAGGAATATAGAACCCTACCGAGAGTTTGAAGAATTCTCACCCTATGTAGTACCCACTTTACTTTCGGATCAGCACGATGGACTCACAATGGGTGGTATTCATTGAGTTCCCATGCATATTCATTACAAATTTCCACCTACGACCTACTGTGTACATAGTCGGCTCGTGCCGATTTAGGGTATACTTTTTCAAAGCAAAGAAGTGACTTCACGGTGCCACTCTTCCACCCCCTTGTTCGACCCCACTGCTCCATATTTCGCTTTCCCCATATCCGTAGCGCATCCGCACCTCCTCCCGCACTTCATGCTCAGCAGATCCATACCACTCACCTCTTCATATGGTTCCCGGAGACCCGATGGACGCCGAGGATGACCCGTCCGAGGCCACCGACTCTTCGCCCTCCTCATCCCGACGATGACTCTCCCGACCTGGCTCAAGTATGGCCAACCCGGGTACTGACCCATAGTAGATATATTTGGCTAGTCGCTGTACATGATGGCCTCTTTTGACAGGATGATGTATTAGGCCATAGGAGTAGCTTTGTTAGACTTTGACTTGTACTCAAATGTCCTATGAGGACTCTTAGGACTGCACTTTTATGATATCGCCAGATCTTTTTGGTATGTAATCGCCCTACATGTATTCCTTACAAAGGTATATATCGTAGGATGTCCTCTATGGATGCGTATATATATATATTTACCTTTCAAAGATATGTGCATAAATTCGTAAAAATTTCTAATGTGCATTCCTTTCATTATTTCAGCTTTGTATGACATTATGGTTTCAATGCTATACGCTAAGTTCTTCTCATGCACGCCAAATAAAAAGAAAGATTCGTCGTGTAAATCATAGTCGGGACTATAAATAATAAATTTTAAATAAAAACCTTTAACATACTATACTACAATTAAGTAAATATAGTAGATAGAGTAGGACCTTACATATTTGGGTTTGGGAGAGTAAGAAGTATTAAATTTCTTTTGTAATCTCCATTGTACTTTTATATCAATTATAGAAGTTTGATGTGTAGATGTAGGCTATAAGTTGAACTACATTTTTTTCTCTTATATCAACTTTCTTCTGCTATTATTATAACAGTATGCACTTACATTATGGAAAACAACTAGGAAATATGAATTCATCCAGCAAGCTAGCTTCCAAGCAAGGTAGCCAAAGGGCTAATCGATTGCCTATAACTTGGTAGCCACTTCAATGGTATTCCAACTAATAATAGTTTCAATTACTCAACCAAGTGCAACCATACATCACTCGCTCAATTGACAATAGTGGCAACCACTTCTCAGCCTTCCTCAATCCTTGCAAGTGAACTTGAGCAAGGGTAGGCAATGATTATGATTACTTCATTTATTCAACAATAGACTAACTTAGACCTAAGTGACCTAATGTACTAAATGTTCAGAGAATTAGCCAAAATAGTAAAGCCAATGGTGCATAATGAAGTACAAATCGCTCATGATCAAGAGCACCTCCATTCTTAGCTATTTAGAGACAATTTGGCATTATCCTTCCATAAAGAACCATAAGGATTGCCTAGCCTAGTCTCTTCTTTGCCTATCGGTGCTAGGTGGCAACTTGTACGCCAATCAAATATTTAGTATGGGTAAGTCACTAACCCAATGGCAAACAAGTACATTGCTTAACTAATTACTATGAAAGGCCATCAACTAAGGAATGCGATTGCATACATCATAGAGTGAACACGGATCAATAGTCCACCTTTGCAAACAAATTAGCTAGTCTTCTCAGCCATTCTGGCCTAGGCTAATTCAAAAGTAGGCAGCCATGGGAAGTGATGCAACTTGCCCCCATCAACTAGTCGATGGTGCAACCAATAGTACTGCTGCCAATAGTACAACTAGCCAATCGTGCTATAGTACAATCAATAATGCTAGGCCAACTTGTAGTACAATCAATAATGTTGAACCAATAGTACAACCAGCAACCCAATAACCTATTATTCCTCCACAACCTATCTACCATCCACCACTATATCCAGCTGTTCAAAGGCTAAATCATGTGCAACTGGAAGTGTAACCTTCATCATATCAACCACCACACGACAACTGTGGCCACCCCTAATCCCTTAAGTTAATCAGTCGATGGTAGAAGTTAGGTCTATTGTGCCTCTGTTAATTGACCCAAACATTATAGCTAAAGCTATTTGTAGATATTTTGGGTTGCAATTGAGGCCACTGGATAAGCTAGTATACAGGAAGCTTTACCCCTAATGGGTAGATAGAATGATGCCTTGTCAAAAGGATTCAAGACCCCAGATTTTACCACCTTTTCAGGCAAACATGGGAAGTCTACTATGAAGCATATTAGCCGCTTCATTGTTCAATGTGGAGAGCCAAATCAAAAAGCATACTACAAGCTTCAACTATTTTTGTTACCTCTAATGGAAACAACTTTCACTTTGTATTCCTCGTTGCCTTCGAATTTTGTCTAAAATTGGGCAAATGTGAAAAAGATGTTCCATGATTGATTCTTCAGCCTTATCTAGAGCTACGATAGTCAAGCAATTAACTGGGGAAACATTATATGATTGACTAAATGAATAAACTACGTATAGTTTTATCAATACATAATTATTTTTATCCAGTATATCTATTATAATAATGTGGCCATCAATGGTGGATACATGATTTTAGAAACACTACATTTTATTAAAATTGTAGATTGTTGAAGGAAGTTCAAGTGCTCAATATATTTTCTGATTTGAGTATAAATATATATAACTATAAGAAATAACAGATGAGAAGGTTAACTTGATGGCAACGAAACTTATGGTTGATGTAAATTCTTCGTACATAGAATGGGCTTTGCACAAGTGTTTTATAAAATAGATATTGGCATATTTAAGCTAAGCTTTAACCTAGCACATAATCACAATCTATTTTCATCCCTACTTTCACTCTTGTCAAAATCGCGAAGTTAGCACAAACCATATTTTTCCTCTCTGAAACCATTGTTATCTCAATGTGTATATTTCTCTCTTTTCAAGCATAATAAGCATTTCTCCTTGGTGGTTGAATAACACAGACATATTCATAGCATAGAGAGCGAGAAGGTTCAAAGCTGACAAAGCAACATTCCAACCAATGAGCTAGCAAAATGAATAATAATACTCCCTCTGATCTTAAATAAGTGTTCATTTTTAAACACATACGTAAATTAAGGAAGATATTATCACTACAACATTTTCCAGTTCTGGCAACACTTTTCTAGACAACATTTAGAAAACGTTGCCTATTAGGTTTTGGGCAACACTTTATAATTGTTCTCTTTAGTCATAATCTTTGGCAACATTTTTTTAAACAAGGATTAAGAAACGTTGCCTATACTTTATTAGCGTTCTCTTTGATTATCTTGTCTAAAAAATGTTGCCTCTTGTCTAAAAAAATGTTGCCTATTAGACATTAAACAACACTTTATAATCATCCTCTTTAATTATGAATTATTAAGCAATACATCTTAAACAATGTTTGTAAAATGTTGTCTTAAACTTTAAAGGACACACTTTTTATCAAAGTTAGTTGTTAATATCTTATGTTATGCGATATTTAAGATATTGTGATACATATCCCAAATTTATAATTTCGATACTATCTTAGCTTATATCATAATATGAGTAAATATCTTAGTCATATCTTTAGTATCCCAATGATATCTATGATATTGATACAGTTACCCCGTATCTCCGATAATTTTAAATAATAACCAATCTAGCATATTTTAGTAAGATAATATTTTTAGAATTTAAAAAATTTAAAAATTCAAATAGATCTTGTTTAGATATAATAATTTGAAATATCATATTAGATTTTTAAAAATTAAATATTAAATTTATATTAAAAAATATAATATCAAATAAAAAATAAAAGATAAAAGTCATATGTAGAATTATTAAAAATTAATAAAGACTAAAGAGTCTTACCATCACATATCATAACTCAATTTATAATTTTTTTATGCCTTTAGTTAATATATATATATATATATATATATATATATATATATATATATATTCATTGCGCTTCCCTATAATATGTCAAAATTTTGAAAATCAATACGCGATATGATACACGGTATAACAACTATTCTTTATACACGTTGCCTAAAATTTGCTTACAATTTTTGTTCAATTATAAAACAATTTCATTATATAGTACCAAAAATTGATAAAATATAAGATTTCCCACATTATTCAAATAAAATAAAAATTTTGAATATATATATATAATACAAGATTTCCAGCATTATTAAAAAAATTTGAACTTTCCCATATATATTCATATATTTCATTTTTGTGAGTACTTCTCTCCTATTTGGCTAGCTCAACGTTTAGTAAAATTTCTCCTTTTCCTATTTACTAAAGCGCGCCCTAATTTCGGTATTTTCCCACCGCCAAAGCGTTTCCTCTTCCACACTGTTTGCACGCTCTGTTCTCTTCTTCTCCATTTGTACGCTCTGCTGTCACAAAACTGGTCCTGAAGATCAAGGTTAGTTTTTTCCCTCTCTATTTTCATAATGAATAACAGTATTGAACAACACAAAGCATATCCAAGCCACTTCTCAAGGATATTGATTTTGCTATAATTTTTATGGTTTAGGTTTGTATTTAGTTTTTTTGGTTTGGCTCAAACTGATGCTCACAGCCACTTAATGTGTTTTACGATAGTGAATGTGTGTGTTGTCTTGTTGAGGGAATGCAACAAGAAATGTTCTTTTTGCTACTCTTCTCTATCCAAGAAACCAATCTCATCTCATCTTTATCGGGCTTTGCTTTTTTTTTTTTTTTTTTTTTGGTCCTCATACAAGTTTTGATTTTCTATGTTTTATCCTCTTAGAGGATACTCTCGTGATCATTTATTTAGCTTTATGTTGTTCCCTGTTGAATCAATATCTACAGATTTGATACTAAGTTCATGTTCCCTGTTTGGACAAACTTTGTATGGGTTAATTGTGCTTTTCTCAAAATAAAAGGATTGATATATCAAGGGTAAGCAAGAAAAGCAAATACTTTTTGTTGGTACGCTGCCTATTCTGTACTCCTAGATATGTTGACCATAGATGAACGTGCACAATGTCACAATGAGAATTATTTGTCTTGTTGGTCTAGAAATTTAAATACTTAGGTGTTCAGCTTTCTTGGTTAGTCTAGATTATATATAATGGGTGCCTTGTTTCTTTGGAAATAAACATGCCATGTAAATTTGTGTTTATTATATTGTCAACTCAATTTATCAAAATGCTTCTAGAAGTCTTGCTTTTTTGAAGCATGGATTGTGTAAAGCAAATAGAATATTAGACTGAGGTTTTAAACATGGAACATGGTTCTTTAAGTAAATTTTGCCTTTGTGCCCTCTCCTCTTTGTGTCTTTGGTCAAATGTGACTTGTGACTTCACTGCTCCATTGAAAGTGTTTTTTTCTTCAAAAAAAGGGCAAAATTCTTAAGTCAGAGTACAATATCATAATGATAAAGATTGAAAATTCCTTGTGGTGTTCACTGGTTATTAACATGAGCATTAGCTCAAACAATATAGAAAATCTACTCATCTACATGTCCAGGCTTATGTATTGGCTTATCATTTTTATTTTCCTCTTGATAATAGGGACTGCTAATGTATTTTGCTATTGCTTAATTTTAGCTATCTATGATATTCATTTCCAAAAAGAATGACTAGTAAGAAGCATCTTTGAAAGCACCATAGCTAATTACTCAGTAAGGCACCATAGCTGATTACACAGTAGACCAAATTATTAACTCTGAATTTTTCATATATTTGATGTTTCTGGTCAGTTATCTTAGGTCTTCATTAGCTTTAATTGATGAGTGAATGAGACTTAAAAAAGCTCCAATTTATTCTTGAGTTCATGCGAGCTACATGTTATTTATGGTTCATATTTACATTTATATATTATTTGATCATTTGTTTTATAAACAAATACAAAGATAGGTTGGCCAGTCTTGTGGTCCTCTCTACCTTTACCTGTGAATCTTTGATGGGTTGCTTAGGTGTCTATGGTTGTCAATTTTTTAAATAATAGTTGTCTAGTAAAATGATCTTAAGAGACAAATCATATACCCCAGTGGATTGATTGTCCAGGAAAAGAAAAATCTTCGTCAATCTTAAGAGACAAATTATACTCGATGTTCATCTTTATTGCAAATATAAAGTATAAACAAACGTATAGATTTGAATTTACTAGGAAAATCAACTACATCTACATGTTCCTTTTACTGACAAGCTCCTAGTTAATGTTCACATCCTCTAATCATTCAGCACTTGGGGGCTATAAAAGAACCAACAATATGAAAAAGTAACTAATAATGACTATAAAATTTATTCACTAGATTTACTAATAATGACTATACATTTTGTGTTCGTGTTATTCAATGGAACTAGGTAAATTAACTCCATCCATTTAAATAATTAACAATTTGAGTGATGAAGTTACATCAACAACTAATTAATTATACTCTCTAATTAATACTATAACTCTTTCCATATCTCATTGTATATTGCATGATGATTATAACGTTGCTATTCTTTGCAAGTTCTTCACTGGGAAAGCCACAATTCTTGTTGTTAGTCTAATTCTTGTTGATACTTTTAAAATACATATCTAGTTGAATTTTTAGAGTCTTAACTAAAATTTAACAAACTTATGATCTTGTAGATTCTTTTTTAGACAAGATGACTAAGGGAGAAAGTAACAAGAACAAACCATCAACTTTCAACAAGAAACGTGAAAGTCCCAATCAACAAGCCAATTTTGATCTTGATTTTAACGCAAGATCCAGTGTTGAATTGGCTAAGATCTTCAAAATCAAACAGGAAAAAGTTCAAAAGCTTGGAAAAGATAAAGTGGGTGATAGGCAGCTCTTGCAAGTTGGAGGATCTAGTCAAATGGTGGAGAAGCAGCCCGTGCGTACAAATGTACCACAAACACAAGGAGCAAACATCGAAAAAAGGCAGCCCAAGAGCATGAAGATAAAGCAGCCATTGCCAACCAACTTCACCCAGAAACAAGTCCCTGAACGGGAGATTCAGAGTGGGAAAGAATTCTCCAATGGTAAAAAGAGGCAATCAATGACTACAAATGCTTGTCCAACTATGTCTAATCAAAATGAGCACGGTTCAAAGGTTAAGAAGACACCTACAGTTTGTCCGGCCATGTCTCTTGATGCTTTCCTTGGAAAAAATGGTGTTTACTTAGAAGAAAATCAGCTGGTATAAGATAAAGAACAAGGAGCTGAAGATGAAAGGGTGCTTGAAGAAGTTGAAGAAGTAGATCAAAATGAGCTGTTAGATGATAACTTCACTGACCAGTATGTTGAGAATGAAGAAGCTGAGGAAATGAACAATAGTGCCAAAGGTGTAATGTACATCATTTTTTTCAACTATTATTTCTTCAATTACATGTTTCTATATTATTTTGTATTGTAAAATCCTATGTCTCAACTTATGCAAAATTAGGGATTGAGAAGAAAAGAACTCGAGGAAAGACTCAATGCGAATCAATCCATGCTAGATTAGAGGAAGAGCGAGAAGAAATCATATTTGAGGAGGGAGCAGCAGTTGGGCCAACTGACAAAAGTGTGTCTAACTTAAGCTTATTCTTGGGGACAATGGCTAGAAATGCAAAATTGTGTCCACTGAACTACACTAACTTTAAGGCCATTCCAGACTGCTACATAAAAAATATTTTGAAATATGTCTGGGTATGTGTGGGATTTCTTTCGATCATTTTACATGCAATAATAATATAGTCTTATAACTAACATCATTGTGATATTTTTCATAGTCAAAATTCATTATTCCCAAGGAAAGAGAAGATTGGGTACTTTTAGGAATAAGAGAAGCATGGAGGAAGCATAAAACTAATATTAAGAAGAAACATTTTACTCCTTGTGACAACACTGAAGATATGTTAAAGAATTGGCCTGAAGATATACCAATTGGTGTTTTCAAACAGTTGATTGCTTATTGGAGTCTTCCTACAGTTCAAGTGAGATCAAAATTATTAGTTCATTTTTAAATTTAATGTTACTTATGAGTTATATCTTTTATAACATTGTACTTCATTTTTTGATGAAATATAGAGAATCAGCAAGATGAATGCCGAAAATAGGAAGCGTCAAAGATGGAACCATCGAATGGGACCTGTGAATTTTGCTAGAGTTCGAAAGTGTTTGGTATTAATTAAGCTTAAAAATTTGCCAGTTTTACTCATTGTAAAATATTTTACTTACATGTGTCAAATTTGTTGAGCGTTTGGCAAATGAGACTAATGAGGATGTCACCCAAGTGGATTTATTCGTTGCAATGCGCATGGGAGCTAAAGGAAAGGAATTGGATCTTGAAACTATAAGTGCAATTGTAAGCTGTATAATGTGAAGTTTTTGCAAACCTATTATTGAAGTGTTACACTATAATTTGATAAGTGCTATATCTTTTTGTAGGATGATGTTCAAGAACGAATTGAAAACTCTGGAGAGAATCCTAGTGTAGCCTTTCAAGCTGTGTTTGGCAAGGAAAAGCCAGGGAGAGTTCGTGGATATGGGAGAGGTGTCACCAAAACTAGATTAAAAATGAATGGTGAGATAAATGCTTTAAAGCACAAGCATTCTGAAGAACTATCAACCTTGAAAGCTGAGATGGAGCAACAAATGGATAAGAAGATGGAGGACATGAAGAAACACGTGTCCGGATTAGAAAATGCAGTGAAGTTTTTGCTAGAAAGAGCCAGCCCTGGTATGAACTTGGATGACTTGGTGGCCTTAATGCGCTCGCCAGTTGATGGAAATAGTGCACCAAATGGGGATAAAAATGGTCTTCCACACTCCTCTACATCAACACATAATCCAAACCAAGAGTAGGTAATAACACACTCCAGTTTTTTCCTAACCTAGTTCAAATAAACTTTTGTTATCGATAATAGCTTGATAATTAGTTGCTCTTGCTGATCTCGGTATAAAATTTAGCTATTTATATTTGATCTGTTAGCATTGTGGTACTATTGTTGTGCCTCTATTTATTTGATATCTATCCATTTGATGAGAGCAATTGGAATATTTAATTTTGTTGTTGATTTCCAGGTCCTGGGCTAGACTATATGCATTATAAATTAATTTGCCTTTTTTTTTTTAGTCAAGCAATTCTATATAATTCTTTTTTTTTGAACTGAACTTTATCTTGATGCACTGATGATTTGATTTGTTCAGATATTGGCATGAATTTCATCTTTGTTGCTCTAAAACATATTAACTCGTAAGTCTCTAGTAGTATGAATAATATCAGTGGGGAATAAGAGTTAAGCTTGGAGAAAATGGTTCATATTAATAGAATGAGAAAAATGCTAGCAAAGAAACACTCATGAATATGTTTTGCTGCTATTTACAATTTATGTAATTATTAGAACATATATAGAGGTACTGGGTTTTGCTACTTTTAGCTTAATATAGTTGTACTTTCTTGGCGATAATTACTTAATTGAGGTTAACATATGCATTAAACTTTAAAACTTTGTTGAGGACTCACTTGTTAGTTGATCTCATCTTTTTATTTTGAACTGTTGGTGTTGCTTGATTTGGTCATGTAGCCTTTAGCTAATATGTAATTGTATTTTTGTGTTTTAGACAGGAATCTTGCGGGTATGCTTCCTGTAACATCTGAAAATTTTTAAAACGTCTCAATTTGCGTTATTAATTGATTTATTCGATTTTATAACATAAGTAAGGTTAATTAGGAGTTAATTTAGTGTTAATTAGAGATATTAGGATTAGATATAATTAGAATAGAAACATATAAAACCTCACAAAATTCTTCAAAACCGTTTTACCGATTTCTTCGGTATATTCAACTGTCAAAATCCAAACCAACCAAATTTAACCTACTAAACCCTACTTCAAGTGGCTAGAATTTAGCCACCTCCTTCATCAAAGTGGCGCCACACATGCCACAAAGAGTGAGCATGGTTGGTTCACTTATGAGCCACTTGGCCTCTCCACCAATTAGAACCATTTCTTTCACCCACCACCTCTATATCAAATTCATATAATCCATTCTTACTTCCTTCAAAATTTCGGCCTTCCTCTCTCCCTTACAGACCTCCTATCATTCCGTCTCATCTTCCTTTCTTTTCACTTCATTTCTCTTCCATTTTCAACCTCCAAGCACCTCTAATATGAAAACTCTTCATCTAGTCAAGCTATCTTTCAATCTAGAGGTAAGATTCAACTTTTGTTCTTGATTTCTATGGATTGTGGCTGTTTGAAATTCTACTTTGCTTCATTCATTTGGTGATATATTGGATATATTTAATGGTTTATGGTTGGATGATTATGAAATCTTGAGTTGGAATTGAAGTTAGAAGGAGAAAACTATAAGAAGTGAAGAATCAGGATGCTGTCTAGGTGAGAAACCCTATAGCAGTCCGTACGGTGGAGTGTAAGACTTTGCCTACAGTTGTTTAAATATAATGAAACTATTTTTATATGAAACTAGACATCTAGGGCTTTCCAACCATATAAATTATAAGGTCATTGGATTAGTATTGAGTGAGATACGAATTTTTGAAGTTTACCCTAGAATTCTAACCCGATTCTGAGCAAACTGGAATTTGAAGGGCATAACTTGTCCTACACTCCTTCAAATTGAGTTAAATCAATTTTATTAGAAAGCTAAGATATAGATAAAAGTCCCATAAAAATTTCAGAGTTAGATTCGATCTCAATTGCTCCCAGTAGTTCAAGGAAGTCGCCCTAAGTCCAAACCGGGCTAAAACGGGGCAATCCAGAGAGGTCAACTTTCGGAGCTTAAAACTCAAGCTCTACTCAAGCAAATGAAATGGGACTTCTTGTAAATGAAAGCTTGTCTTATTAGCTTTAATATGATACAAATTTCATATGATTTCAATTAGTTTTCAATTTTTAGTGAATTTTTACTTTTGAGTATGTAATTTTGGCCAGCTACAGGGCAGGCCGAGATAAAACCTTATCAAAATTAAATGAGATCAAAGAGGTTAAAAAATAGACACACAACACTCCAATATAGCCGAAATTTAGGTTCAAATGAATTAAATAGAAATTATGGCTTATTTTACAAAAATTGGGTAGAATGAAGGTACTTAGACGCAACTTAAATCCAAGTGCAAATATTATTTCTGATATTGATATTGATGTGTGAATGCACTGCTGAATTTTTGGCAGAAGTCTATGAAACTATGAGTGTTTATTTTACGAGAAATTTATTATATGAACAGCTATACAATTATGAATATATTATGGTGATATGAATATGAATTATTCTTATAAGAACATGCATATTTGCATATGAATGAAGAAAGAATATATGAGATCCCTTCACTTGGAGGCAGTTATTTGGATCCCTCCAGGTGAAGACAGTTAAAAGATAAAGAGGTGAGTCCCTTCACTCGGAGGCAGTTGCGCATTGGATCCCTCCCTGTAAAGGCAGCTAAAACTTTTGGGTCCGTCTATGTTGGAGGCAGTTGGCCAACTGAGTCCTTTCAACCTAGAGGCATGTGGGTTTCCTTGCGGGTAAGTATTATGTGACGACGGTCACGAGTTGAGTTCACTCATAGATTAGGTTACCCAAGAGTAGCAAAGATTAAAGGCAAGGACATGTATGCAGACACCTTAGGGACAGTGATACGTAACGCCTAGGTGTGCCAAGAAAAAAAAGCAAAGAAAGTTAAAGAAAAATACCAGTGCATTTGCATGAATTCAAATATGAATATTTGCATAATTATATTCCATGTTTTATTGATGCTGAGATTGTTCTATCTACTTATGCGATGATTATTATTCTAAATATGAAATATTGCCAATGTGATTCAAGTGCGTGAAATAAAATAAACTCTGCTTTGGACCATATGTTTTCAAACTATAAAACAGAACAGTTCGTATAATATGTTCACTTTTTTTTATAATAAACCAAAGCAGATGGAGATAATAACAATGACACGGTATGAAATTTCTTAACGAATCCTACTGAGAATTTAAAATTCTCACTCCTATTTCCATGTTATCTCCAGATAGTTTGAGAAGTTTCGGAGACGGCTGAAATTGTTGTCAGAAGAGGTCCGCTCAAGTAATAGTAATAAGTTATGAGTGTGGTACTATGACTTAAGCACAGTACTGTATTTTGGGAGGATGTTACACTTCTAGGATGAAGTAGCTGAGTATCATCTTTAGGAGAATGAAATTCAAAAGTCTAGTTTTTGATTTGTTCAAAGTACTATGAAATCATTTTGATTAGCTTTAATTTTTCACTTTTTAGTATTTTTATTATGTTTTTCATTAAGATTACCTTGAATTGTTAATGGCTTTTAAATTTTTTTTTCATTATGGTGTAAACAGTAAACATCTTTTAATATAATTTGTCATCTTTTCTTTATTTTAATTAATTTGTTCAAAAAATTAAATGTCTCATCTCTTTATATATATATATATATATATATATATATATATATATATATATATATATATATATATATATACATATATATTTGATAAAGTTAATAGACAATGCATTATAAAGGTAAAAAAATCTAAAATAAATTAAATAGACATTATTGTTAAAAAACAATGAAACCATATGACATCAAAAAAATGAATCTTAAAAGCAATGATTAATATGGTTGATAAAATGTTGCCTAAAAGTGTTGTCCACCTAATAAACGTTGCTGAAGTTGTATAGGCAATACTTTCTAACATTACAGTAAGTTTAGACATAAAGCTTAAAAAATGTTGTCTATTTATATGCAACGTGTAGAAAGCATTATCTAAAGTTTGGCATATAGGCAACGTTTTTCAAACATTGCCTATATCGAAAGTAAAAACAACATTGATTAAATGTTGTCTATTTTTGCGCAACATGCGAAAAGTGTTGCTTTTACATAAAATTAAACACAACATTTGTCAAATGTTGCCTTAAATTATATTTTTATGCAATCGGTGAAAACCATTGCCAAGAACAACCAAGAGCAACTATTGAGTAACTATTTAAAAACATTGCCAAAAGATAAACATAGGCAACATTTTGACAATGTGTTGCCAAAACGTGCATAAAAACTTTGCCTATTACAATAGGCAACAACATGGCAACAATTGAAAAATGTTGCCTTGGACTTTAGGCAATAATTTTCAATCAATGGCAATATTTTTCGGCCCTTGTCAAAAAGTAAATTTGTTGTAGTGTAAATACGTCTGAATGTTAGAATAATTTAAGTATATTTTAGAAAATTACCCTATCTCTTAATTCTACTTATTCTCTCTTTTACTTAATATAAGGGTAGAATGGGAAAAAATTAATACTCTTTATATTTCCTAAAAAACAGATAATTGTGAAAAAAAAAATTTAAGTTTTGAAGAAGAACGCTGATTTGGGAACGAAGAAAGTATCTCATAAGATTAATTTGGCAATAAAACCACACCCTGGGATGTTCAATTGGTCAATCATACCAACATAGCATTATGCCATTCCGTATAAGGTCATGCTAAAAAGTTGTAATGCCCGATAAACTGGTAATACTATATGTATTTATATTTTCAACGTTTTCAAGAAAAAATGAAATAAAATTAGGGAAAACAAGGGAGGATGGGATACACCTCAGGCATTGATTTGCCTATGTTCAAAGTATATATTGTCATTAGAAAAAGAAACGTATAAGAAAGGGAATCGAGGAAACAAAGGAAAACGGATGGGTACAGTGAAAGTCCCGTTTGTTTGAAACATTCGCATTGCTAAATGTGGGCCTAATTGAAACGCGCAAAACAGCTATATCATATACTAGTCACTATCATGAAAAGAGACCTTATTCAAATTTTTGGCATTTTAAGATGGCCCAGCAATGTCGTGCCAACAATATAGTATTCAAATTTAATATGCCGGAAGGTACACCGTATTTTACACCTAAGAAGGCCACATTTTGTGCCATCTCAGCCGGGTGTTTTCAATATAAGAAACATATGCTACACAATTTGGAAAGAGAGCTCCACCCCCACCTTGTACCATTTTTCTTAACTCCAAACATGAAATGGTGGGCATCTTTTTTCTTATATCAATAAAGTGAGGAAAGATCTGCTGAATATAAAGACAATATGGAACAAATGGATGCATCATTTTCTCCGGGCTCAAGGGTGTTCCCCTGTACCCCACTTGATTGTGAATTATGTCTGACTGCAGCTATTGGTAGTTTCATTATCGCTGACGAGCCATAAACTACCATGGCCAGCGTTCAGTATTGATGTTTCTATAAAAATGACGACAAAATTGTTTGCTTTACGTGCAGTCTCTTTTAATAAGGACCAAAGAGGATCCTCTATTCTTCGGTGCTTTGCCTCCAATAACAAAACTAAAATGCATGTTACTGCATATGACACATAATTACATATGGTCTCTGATTTAATTACCAATCTATATGCTGAATTACTTTTCATAAGAACACACACGCATACGCACTAGTAAACCATGCATTTATTGTGTTAATTGCTGGAAATGAATCTGCAAAACCCGAAAATAGTACTTTAAGGTGTGCATTTACACTTCCTTTCAAGTTTAATTCGTTCCTATGATTACCTTAACTTGGTTCACTTTTCACCAACGCAACGATGTTGAACGACAATAAAGATGTTTTACCTTTATAAAATAATAATGTAATGAATTTTTTTCCTGCACGCATAGAAGAAAATAAAAATGAATTTCCAAGTTGTTTTAAACTTGGCTGCTTATAAAGAGATGTATCCCTTCAAATATACTCCTTCAATTCTTAAAAAAATTTTCATTTCCAAAACTTAGCTTTTTCACAATTATTTGTCATTTTAAGAAATCCAGAGAGTAATAATTATTTTTTCCCATTCTACTCTACTTAAATGAATAACTAAAAAGAGAATTAAGTAAGAGAGATAATAAATAAGATTAATAAATAAGAACAATTCTTTTAAATATATTTAAATGACTCTCATATTGAGTTTTATTTAATATATTTCTTAACTCATGTGTGCATTTAAAAATGGACACCTATTTGAGAATAGAGGAGTAATTGTCAATAACAGTTAACTATAAACAAGTGCACTTGTTAGATAAATCTATCAAATAACAAAAATAAATAATTCATAACTAACTGTCACATGACATTTGGCATAGTTTCACTTTATCAAAATTTATGGTGGGAGGCTTTTATAATAAACTTACTAATGCTTGAGGAATGTTAGGACGTCTTTGGTTTTAGAAAATATTTTTTATTTTTATTTTTTAAATTAATTATAAAAAATATATTTTATTTTATTTTATTTTTTATTTTAAGGATTTTATATCTGAAGAAAGTAATAAAGACAATAAAAATATTTTTTTATTTTTTCTTAAAAAAATCTTAAAAATAAGAAATAAAATAAAAACAACGTGGCATTTTTGTAGCTAATTTTAAATAAAGGAAATGAAAATAAAAAATCCGTCCTAAAACGAAAGAGGTCCATAAATTTCTTCTTTACTTACTTTTTGTAGAAATCCTCTCACATTAAACATATAATATGAAAATTTAAACATGTAAAAATAAAAAAGTAATATCCTAAATATGCTTTCTCTCCTTAAAAGTATAACACATTTTCATTTTAACCCATCAAAATAATTTTGTTTCGTTTAGCTCCTCATTCTTTCAAATGAGTGTAATAACCATTGAGGGCCGGAAAATATTATAAGTTTTATTCATGTGACAAAGGTTATTTGGACTAAAATTAAATTTTTGAAGGGCCAATATCCAAAAGTGCTATTCAGGGACGTAAAACACATTTAAAACCATAGTAATATATTCTTCTTTGATAATATTTGTTTCCAAGTTCTGGAATGAGCAACTTCGTGGTGGAATGTGATGGGGGTGTACCTTTAAAGGGCACTCCAATTAATGCTGAAGTCAATATATGATCTAGAGAGTGTTTATGAGAGGGATTAGATTGCACACTTGGTTAGCTAGCTTAAGCATGTATTTCTAAGGAAAGGTAACTCTGTTACTGTAATTTGAATATGATAACTCTTATAGGAGATAATATAGTTAGTTAAGGAATTTTATCCTTTCAAGAAGTATTTATTTAAGGAAATGTTATCCTTTTATCCTATTATATAATTAATACAGATGTTATAAGAAAAATTCCCATATAGCATTGTACTGTTAATTAATACCAATATGTCAGGTTATAGAACTTCAGTCACTGGATCATGAAGACCAAATATTCTAGTTCCGGCTATAAATTTCATCATATAAGACACAAAAATTTAGAGTGCATATTTACTGAACTGTTAGAGCATTGTTTAAAGACTTAAAACCATGCATTTTGAGTATATTGATTTACAGAAAATGAACTAAAGTGAGACTGCATGAGGGCTGCTTTCATCAAAGAGTATTTTCTTCATTGACTTTTACTAACAAGAAGCATTTGTTAATATTAAAAAAAGAGTTTAATTGATATGCACTAATAATGTAGAATATTTTTATACTATCAATCAATAAAATATTAAAAAAATGAGAAATTATAGTGGGTCTCTCATTATAATGGGTGGTTATTTGTATAAGTTAGCATATTTTTACTATTTCTATTAGCTGACAGTGTAAAACTATTTTACACTATTAATATAGTTAAATTAAATTCTTTAAAAAAATGAAAAATATAAATTTTAAGATTTAGTATGTTAAATATTTTAAAAATTTTAATTTTATCTGATATTTTCTTTTTAAAAATCTATATTATCCTATAAAGAGGTTGAGGCACTTTATGAGATGTGTTATTTGTATATAGCTAATCTTTCAGTAGATATCTGTACAATCTATCATTGGACGAGTGAGGGACCTAATTTAAGTAAGGGCCATACATCTATCCAATGGTAGATAGGTGATATATCAGCATGAAGTATGAGATGAGTTATGTCAAAATATCATTTCCCAGCACTTTACCTACCTCTTTCCTGGTCACATTCTTTTTCCTACTTTACCCATATCAAATTTCATTATCATTCAACAATCTATTACATATAAGAAAGGGGATTATCCCCATTTGGTGTCAAATTTTTTTCCTCTTTTGCCTTGTATAATAACTTAAATACAAATAAGAAAATATGATAAAATTGTAAAACTCAGTTTCTATCCAATAACTTCTACCACTACACTGAAAACTACCCAATAACTTCCAACAATCTTTTTTAATTTTCAAAAATATAAAAAAATTATATAATAAAAATTAATTAAATAAATTATTTAAAATTTTACTACTTATATATTTAAATTTATTTTTTAAGATTAAGTTTTAATTTTTTTATTTTTTTTTAAATTTTGCCCTAAAAAAATGTGGATGGATAGACACGTAGGTGGCCTAGGTATGATTGTTAGCAAAACTACTTTGTAATACATCAACATAATGAGACAAATATGTCGGTAATTTAATCATTAATGGACGGAGAGGTGCACCGTATTTAGTCCCCAACGGTCAGAGAAAGTGAGATGGGACATGACATATAGTATGGGGCATGGAAATCTAACAGAGAATCAAGCCTATGGGACTCACTTTGGCCTTCAACATCATTCTCTCCTCGAATGCGCAATTACCGAGAAACCCCAAAGGTCTCTTTTCTCATCAACGTAAGGGCCAAGGGCAAATAGGGTGTGTGTGTGTGTGTGTGTGTGTGTGTGTGTGTTAGAGAGAGAGAGAGCGATGGAAGGTGCAAGGAGCAGTAATGTTTTGCTCATACATTTCGTGGGTGGTAATTAATGTGTTTTCAGATTGGGAAATGAATGAAGTTTTCTTATGGAGGACCCAGCCTATTAATTTCTTTTCATTTTTATATTACTATTTCGTCTTTAAATTTTGTCTCACTTCCCATTTATGGTGTAGGAGGGCCGTAAATGGTGGTATAGTTATATGCTTGTAGTTAGGTAGCTATGTATAAAGATGCTCATTATTCATTAGCTTATCCTCGTCTATGTAAACCTATCAAACCTCTAAGCAGGGAAAGATTTAGAAGTTGACTCTTATAATGTGCTGAGTATATTTTAAAGTGCATTATCTTAACTGTTTATGACAAAAAAGTTTTTGATCTGGTTTATGACAATAATTAATGAAGTAAATTACTGTATATATATAATTTATCATGTAGATACTTATACATTATAAAATCCTTAACTCTAGATTTTCTTATCATTGATTGTAATTATGTACTTTATACTCTAAAATGCACTGCATTTTAAAAGAACAAAATCCGAAGAATAATCAAATAAAATAACAAGAATTTCAATGTTGCTTGGCAGCAATAGCTACCGGATGTATTGATGTCATTGATGCTTGTTGATGTTAGAGCTTGGATTTTTGGGGTTTCTTTGTGGAAACCATTAACCTCATGGAAATGGATCCTTTTATATAAAAAGTTTACATGATATAATTTTTACCATTGGTAACATTTTGCATATGCCAATGAGTTATAGTTTAAATGACACCCACAGCTTATTGTCACCTGTCTTGGTTCAAGTGATTATAGGTTTGTTGGTATTGAGCCAAGAATTTTATCCCCATTTATCCTTCTTTTTCTCCATTTCCCCCCAACTCCACTAAGAGCTATCTAGAACACAGAAAAAAAAAAAAAATCTCTCATGTGCTCTTTTTAAGCCTATATTGATCAATGATAAAAATTTACTTACACATGACCAGGTTTTTAGTTAAACCTCTTAGGTCATATGAAATTTTAGGTGGAAGGATCCATTTCCCTAAACTTATACGTATAGATCCTACTTTTCATAAAAATTAAACTGAACTCAATCATAAATTGTCTGCATCCTAAGAAACATGGATTTACAAATTATGGAACTTGATAAGTGATACAATTCTACGATAATATTCATTTGAGGTAATGATATGAGGATTAAAAGAACAACTTAGTAGTTTTCAATTTTGAAAAATGAATTATAAAAGATAAAATTGCCCTTTGACTTATTAAAGAGTCATGTTTTTGATATGCCAGGGGGAGAAATAATAAAAGAGAGTGAAATAGTTACAATTAGTGAAAATAAAGATAAAATTGATATAAAATAATTAGTACTTTGTTGAAATTCTAAAACGAAAGTAGAGAGTAACTTCGTATGCCTCAATAGGTGTTAGCTTACCCTAAACCCTAGACCAATACATACATACATACATAAATACATACATACATACATATATATATATATATATATATATATATAACTAACTTCATAGTGCTAAATATTTTGCTTACCGCTAGCTGAAATAATAGCTGTGTTTCCAATTGATATTATCATCTAAACTTCATTAACTAGCTTTATCCCAAATTCGGACTTAATTTATCTGCAAGCTCATAGAGATATTGGGTATTTTTGTCAATGGGCAACTATCCTAAAAAGCTAGAATTAAGATTGAGGAAAGGTTTTATATTTCTAACAAGCTCTATCATAAAAAAGATCTTTGTTTCGAAGGATAATCGAGAGTCTAAGAGGCCACTGACAGAATATTAACAAACCCCATAACAAATTCTAAACTAACTAACTGACAAAGTTATAGTCAATGTAGGACTCTCTTTATTTGAGTCAGTTTAATTTGATGAGTTTTATCAGCTATCAGTATAAAGCAACTATAGTATGAGTGCTGAAATTATAAATTTTTGATAAATGGGATGTGCATGAATTGATCATGGTAAGCTGTGATAGCATTTAAAAGACTAACTAACCCCAGAGTTGAAGTTGTTTGTTAGGTAGTGATTAAAAATACTTTTATATATCTTTTAACATTTCTACATTGCAGAACGTGTTGAACCAACTTGCCCTAACAAATCTGTTTCGTTTGCCTGATTTGGCAGATGGTTTGGTACTATGCATATAACAGTATAACTTTTAATTATAGCACAGATTTTTGCTGACTTAATAATAATGGCTGTGGTATAGCAACCCCATTTCATCATTTGGCACACTAGCTAGTAGTTTATGAAAGATGTTTTTGAATGAATGATTGGTTGAATTTAAGTATAAGTTATATTAGAGAGTTTATTATATAAAGATAACAGTTACACAAATAATTTATTGGTTAATAAAAAGATAAAGATAAAGCTAAAATTAATAATAAGATAGAACAAATTATATTTAAATTTCAACAAACTAAATCTAAATTCTAAATAATATATTTTGTGTTATCTTTGTGTTCTCACCTCCTTCAAACTAGATATTGCCATGCAAAGGCTATGTTTGGACGATGATAGTAGCAGAAATGAATGAAGAGCCCAGATCATGGTGAAAGTAGATCTTGATTAGGAGGAATTTTGTAACACCCTCCCAAGTATATTACTATGCTTAAGTCATAGTACCATACCTTGGAGTTGTTACTATTACCTGAGCTGACCTTGTCTGACAGCAATTTCAGCCGTCTTCGGAAAACTTCTGAAACTATCTAGAGACAACATGGAAATAGGAGTGAGAATTATAAATTCTCAATAGGATTCTCTAATTATCATACTTAATGTCTTCGTTGTTATCTCCAGTTTGTTTCAGTTTATTATGAAAAAGGTGAATATATTATATAAACTGTTTAATTTTACAGTTCGAAAATATATTTTATTCGAAGCAAAGTTTATTTTACTCATACACTTGGCATTCGGGAAAGTCTACACAAAATTAATTAATGAATACTACCATAGATAATAACTGTAGCATATTAAAATACATATAGCATCAATATGCTGGGAATGTAACATCTGTACATAATTTTACTCGTACTTAAATTTATGCATATACATAAAATTTACTTTCCTTTCTTCATCTTTCTTTTCATCATAAAATCTTTACATGCCACATCCAGAATATAATCGCCATATCATACCCCATCAGAGCGTGATCACCATATCACGTTCCTTAGGAATATGGGATCTTCATTTGATGCTTACACTAGTTGAGTCATGCCATGCCTCATGTAAGTTCTGTCCCCTGTGCTCATACTAGCTGGGTCAATGCCATGCTTCATGTGAGTGGGGTGCTTGCATATGCTTTAATCTTTAGTCTTTAGTCTTTTGCCTTTACTACCCTTGGGTAGCCTAGCCTTGGAGGGAGCTCATCAACTCAGCTCGTGATCGTCGTCACACCGACTCACCCACAAGGGGACCCACGTGCCTCTAGTCTTGGAGGGATCTCATTCTGGCTATGTGCCTCTAATTGAAGGGATCTCTTCTGGTCACGTGCCTCAAAATTGAGGGATCTCATCTGACCACGTGCCTCCAAGGTAGAGGGTAGTTGCCTTCACAGGGAGGGATTCAAAGCGCAACTGCCTCTAAGTGAAGGGATTCATATCTTTATCTGTTAACTGCCTTCACCGGGAGGGATTCAATATGCAACTGCCTCCAGGTGAAGGAATTCACATTTTTATCATTTAACTGCCTTCACAAGGAGGGACCTCAATTAACTGCCTCCGAGTGAAGGGATTTACATTCATTATACTCATGCTTTGTCATTCTCACACATGGTCATGCATAGACATGCTGAATGTACTCATACATATGCTTCCTCATTTATTTTCATATACGTCATAACTCGTATCACATTTAAATTTACCCTTGCATATAAACATTTCTAGTTTCATAAACTTCTGCCGTAAATCCGGCAGCATAATGGATCAGTTCCGTCTCCCCATGAATAGTGCCAGTTCACAGACAATTCAGTCATAGCAATATAATCTATCTAACATATATATATCAATGTAAAACTGGCAATCTTCAACTCAAACCTTATATGTTTCACTAACACTTGTGAAATCATCACTTGGGTCACTTCCATCAATTCTATTCAATTCTCCCCGAATCTTGTATAATCCACCTTTATTTCTATTCAACTTATTTAAATCTGAATTTTGGATATGACATAGTTCTATATGTCTACTTTCTAACCTCTTTAGTCCTATATCATTTTGATTTATATAACTCAAGATATTCAAATTTTGCCTCAACTTGTTCAGTCACTAGCCTGAATTACACTCTTGGAAGTATAAATTCACTAAAAATCGAAACTAACCTCAAATTATACGAAATTGGTGCCATATCAAAGCTAACAGGACAACCTTTCATTTGCCATAAGTTTCATTCCATTTGCTTAAGTATACCTCGAGTTATATGTCCCGAAAGTCTACCTTCCTAAACTACTCTATTTTGGCCTAGATTAGATATAGGACAACTTCCTCGAATCACTGGGAACAATTGGGACCATAACAAACTTGGAATTTCATATTGGGATGCTCCCTTATGTGTAAGCTTTCTAACAAAATTAGTTTCACTCAATTTGGAGTTGTATAAGGTGAGTTACAGCCTCCTCAATTCACCCTGCCCGGATGAAAGTCCTGATTCCTAGGTCAAACTTCCAAAATTCATATCTCTCTCAATATTAATCCAATGACCTTATATGAGACATGTATGGAAATCCCTAGGTGTCTACTTTCATCTAAAATGGGTTCATCGGATTTAACTAGTTGTAGGCGGTGCCGTACACTCCGCCGTACAGACTGCCATGGAATTCCTCACTAAGACAGCATCCTAATTCTTCTCTCCTTCTAATTTTCTCCTTCTAACCATGATTTCAACTCAAGATTTCCTATTAACCCTATCATCATCCTTCATAATACATCCAATAATCCATCAAATACAAGAAGAAGGATACAATTTCATGCAATCATAGTGCAAGTAATTCAAGGACAGAAATAGAATCCTACCTCTTTGGAGTATGATTTGAGCTAAGTGCTGAAACTTGGAGTGTTAGAACCTTGTTAAGCTTGAAGGAGTAGTAGAATTGATTGAGAGAAGGGAAGAAGGAGGCTGGAGCAAGGGGGAAGGGGAGAACGTAAATCAGGCCAAAATGGAGATAAGAGTATAATTTAAATACATGAGAGTTGTGGTGTTGATTAGTTGGAGTTTTGTGGTTGAAATTCGGCCATGTCTCTCACTTTTGTGGCCAAATTGCTCTCCACGTCGTCCTACAAGCTGCTCTCCACGTCGTCCCAGAAGTGGGATACGCTTCCATCCGACTGAAATCGGAACTAGTCCCATTATGCTTGAAGTCGGAACTTGTGCCATTTTACTTGAGCTCGAAGCTGAAGCCGGATGTCGAAACTTGTCCCCTCTTGTTTGTGACTTGAGGAAATCTTGTCGGGTTTATTTCGAGACTTGGAAGTAAGGTCGAAGGTCGGAAGTCTCCGGAACGCCAACAAAAATGGAAGGCTCCTGGGAGTAATCTTGGAAATCGGAACTCTTGTATGACTTGGAAATCATCTTAAAGATATGA
Organism: Pterocarpus macrocarpus; assembly: GCA_031439585.1. Taxonomy (NCBI): domain Eukaryota; kingdom Viridiplantae; phylum Streptophyta; class Magnoliopsida; order Fabales; family Fabaceae; genus Pterocarpus; species Pterocarpus macrocarpus. The sequence goes on from CM062514.1 coordinate 55,486,474, forward strand.
ACTCGTGTCCATTCTAATTGAGTTCAACTCCAAGGCCGGAACTCGCTACATTAAACTCAGAGTTCGGTACTCGTAACATTGTTTTAAAGCATCAACTTGGGTCAAGTCCGAAGTCGGAATGAGGATGCTTAAGGTCGGAACTAGGGAATTCGAAATCACAATATCAAACCCAAGTACTTAAACCCGGAAGTCAGTATTTTATACACAGTGTGTTTGATGAGATCGAAAACCGGGTATATACATGAAGTCGAGAATTTTGCAGACCAACTCGGAAGTCATAATTTATCCCATTTTACCTGAAATCCAAAGGTGAAGTCAGATGTAGGACCTTGTGCTCCCCTTATTTGAGACCTGGACCGAAATTCGGATATCGGAAATCGGACATTATCACGTTGAGGTCAGAAATCGAAAATGGGGACGTTACAAATTTCACTAGCAAATACAAGATCATCATAAATGGTCTCAAAAGGACTAGTTGTAGACATGAAATGCACATTAGAGCATCAACCAAATATTTTGAAAAATTTTCATGTTGATGGCTAGATAGTGGGCTCAGAGTGCTCAATAAAATGACTTATAAGCTATGCTCAAATAAGATGATAAGAGATGCGTTAATGAAAAAAAATCAAGGATAAGATAATCATACCACTAGCCAGGTGACATGCACATTTGAGGGGAGGGGATTGGTAGGAGGGATGTTGGAGTTTTCCTAGCAAAGTCAAAGATGAGGGGTGTTCGCGTTTCTTTGTTGAAAAAGATATCAAATATTTTGGTATTAAATTTCGTGCTAACTACAGAAAGACTCAATACTGTGAAAATATTTGAGTGAAATACGACATACATAAATGCCTAGATTTTTTAAATTGCCGCAAATCATTTGGCGAAGGCCAAAATTCACCTCTAAACAAAAAAATGGCCCCAATTTAGCATTTGTTTTTTTATGTATAACTTATTGAATAACAAAAGGATAAAGATAAATCTAAAACTAATAATAAGATGAAATAAACTAGATCTAAATTCCAACAATATAAATCTAAATCCTAACTAAATATATTCTGTGTATACAAAGGAGGTATTATCGTAGAAATTGCAAGGGAAATTCTTAGTCCTCCTAAATATCAGCTTAGTAAACATTAATTATTTTAGGAGGAAAGAATATAAAGATGGGATGGAAACCACCCTCCAAACCGTGTCTTCTTCTACCATCCCACTTTTCACCTTTTGCCACTTGAGAGATTGTTATCAACTATATGTATACATAAAAATGACATACGCATTTAATGCTTATGAGATTTTAAAAATTGTTCTGCATTAAGATTAAAGTTTTTCTCAGATGTTATTCAAATTTTAATTTGTCATAATCTAATTCTCTTAAAAATTTAAGCTATTAAGTAAAGATTCATAAGTACTTTTCAAGTATCAACTTAAACTGCTGAGTCAATGCTCATCATTATATCCAGCATAATTATCACAATATGTTCACCGGCAAATCTTTGTAGAAGATTTAAAAGCGAACTGCAAGACAACGATGCGCATCGTGAACACGAGCAAAGCATTGGAAGCGGTGGGCTCAATTAGCCAGTTTCGAGAATCTGCTTTTGCTGCTTTGGAGCTGCCAAAATTTTACTTAATATCCTGTTCCCCATACTTCATATATGCATGTTTGAGTATCTGAAGCAAGTTTTAAATCTTTGAAACTTCCTGAAGACACACTGAAGTTTGTATTACATGGGGCTAAAATGTGGGAAACCCTGTTTATTGTACTCGTCAGCCACACCATTCAAGAGCAACAAAGGGATTCTAAGTGTACTCGACGAAAAAGATTTTCTTCCATTATACGCTTGATTATGTATTAGTTTAATTATGTGGATTATCATTTATCTTCTTTCATTTACTTCGGGGCAAAACGCCCTAGTTAAGGTGGTATATTCAACGATACATTATAAGAAATATTATATGGTATTTGATTCATTTCTTATTTTCATTTTCAAATGATATATTTTTATCAATAATTATAAAAATATCACATTATTTTTATTTTATTTATTTACTTAAAAATTTTAGAAAAAAGTTATGAAAACAGTATTTTTGTTATTTATCATTTCTTTAACAAAAATTTTGAAACAAGAAATAAAATAAAAATAATATGATATTTTTATAATTACTAATAAAAACATATCAACTTAAATTAAAAATAAAAAAGAAATCAAACGCTACCTTATACTCCAGCAGCACTTAAAGATTTCTCCGAACATAGTGAAGTAATGAACCTAAAGCATATATTCCAACCCAAGCTCGTTTGGCACCATTCTTTTGTGTGTGTGTGTGTGTGGTGGTTTGGCACCATCTGAAACTTGGAGAGAAGGAGGGTTGGTTGTTGAGAATGGTAAATGTGAAAATTGATGTATGATACCAAAAATGTGGACGCATTTGGAGGCAAGTAAATGTGATAAAACCGAAAGTTATAGACTGAGTCTTACTTTAATGATCAACGCACTCCCATGCTGAAACTTGCAATTACTCCTCCGGCATTACTTGTCACCCGCTTGTACCAGCCACCCTGCCACACATTGACCCCCACACTCTCCTTCCTCACACAATACAGAGAGAGAGAAAGAGAGAGAGAGAGAGAGAGAGAGGGTTGAGCTTCGAATTGATACAAAATTGCAATGTGCATCATCGTAGACACGGAGATACCGTGCCTTTACATTGAAAGCGAACCTTCAAAATCATAATAATAATTAAAAAATGAATATGAAAAATCCTAAGAAACGATACAAGTTGCAGATTTTTGCCTCATTACATTACTAGTCGTCATCACTACCGTCTGCAAACTTTGTCCTGCCATCCCTTTCATTTATTTCTACCCCTCGATTCCACAAACATATTTGTTCACTTTGTCTTCATTATCACTTCGTCGTGTGACATAATTTTTGAACATATATACGTGATTTTCTTCCTAATTGTTGCCTAATAACTTGCTCTTTGCGTATCTATATTAGTCCCATTAGTTAAATCAAATACCGTCAGTTACCCACTGTGGTTAGAAGTCGGTGTTCTACTTTCTCCTAATCCAATTTTCAATCCCAAGTATTACCAGAAAAAAAAAAAAGGAAAGAAAGAAAGAAAAAATGTTAAACTAAAAAGCTGTTGGACTAGGTTTAAGTTCTGACTTTTTGTTATAATTTTGGTTTTCGGTTGAAATATGTTGGAACCTGGAATCGTACCATGACTTTAAAGACAAAATTTACGTAGAAATTCACTCCAATACAGCTTATAATAGTAATCGAATAAAAACATAACACAAGGTACATTAAAGTGTCATATAATCATACATATTATTTGAAACGATACTCCTTCTGTTCTAGACTATTTCTCAAGTTTTTAATATTTTAGAGTTTCAAAATACTTATCAATTAAGAATATCAAAATAATATTAATTCTTTTTTTAATAATATCCTTAATTTAATTGTGATTATTAATGACTACATGCAATTGTAGTAAAGAGAATATTAGTGTGTTTGCATCAGTGGAAGCATTTTTTATTTTTGTTTTTAAATGAGGTTAATTTTGTCTACTTAATTTATTTTATATTATTACCAAGATTATTTATTACTATTTTTTAATTAAGTTTAATTGTTATGTACTAATAATATAAAAGAGTCTTACATTATCATTCAATCAAATACTTATATTTGTAAATTTTTTAAGATATTAAGTGGTTAAGTTAAATATTTCTACTAATATGGTAATATATAATTGAATATATGTATAAAATTATTTTACACTGATCATACATACAAATACAATCCTTAATTTGTGTGTTAACCCTAATTTTACAATTATTTTGATACTGATGGATTATATAATAAAATTTATATCAAATTCCTTTAAGAGTATCACTCCTAAAATCCTTTCGAAATTTCCTTGTAGTAGAGCAATGGTGGTGTGGCGGTAGGGCTCATGACCTATTTTAAAAATTCGCCCAACGCCTGGCTTGTTCTATAACTCACTGACCTAAGGAGATTTACTCACTATGGCAAGTATGTGCTCTGGTTTTAACGTTATTAATTCTCCACATTTATAAATAGGGGTTATGCAGACATTATGTATCAATGTATCATGATGCTAGCCGCTAGTTACACGAAATTCAACTTATGGATAATCTACAGACAGATTATAATTAATAATTATATCATTACAAATTATAATTATAGATTTAAAGTTAAACATTTGGACAATTTGATTTATTAAGAATAACTACATAAACACGTCAGTTTCATAGCATTCTGATTCAAATATCTAAATATATGGATATGACAATACAAGAAGAAATGGGATGCATGTTCCTTACATTTTAAGAATGTGAAGGCATATGTGCAGGCTTTTCAGTGTGAAAACAAAGGAAACTAGTGGCCAACACATAAACGATAGCCTCCAGAATTTATATATCGCAGTGCCTTCACTGCCTGGGTAATTGTATAGTGAGATTTCATGCAGAACATTCTCTACTTTTAATTTGGCTTTGCACCAACTGTCGTTTGTTCTTTTTTCCCCATAAAGAAGGTAACCCAGCTACCTTGTCTTTAAAATTGTTCCACTGTCATCTCTGGCCCATATATATCAAGGTCATAATTAAACATATTGATGATGCTTAATTCACATATTTAAACAAGCTATCTAGGAGTACTATTGATGACAGATATGCAATTAAATATTACTCAGTTTAATATACATGTTTCCATGTTTTTAAATTGATCAAAACTTATGTAAAGGAGTTTAGGTGCTTGTGGTTATGTTCTCTAATAAAAGCATAACATGTATATTTTTTATAAAATGAAGGATATGATAAACAATAATACACATTATATGTTTTTATTGAAGAATGCCACAAGCACTGAGTTTATCTAACTTTTGTCCTTTTTATTCAGTTCAACTGGATTTACATTTGACGTCACCATTAACTAACAAATTTACAAGGTGTGAATAAGAAATGCATAGAAATATCCTTAAGTTCTAATCTAAAATGGATTATAGCGAGAACAATCAAGAAAGACATGAGGGAAATTTATGGAATTTTTTTTTCTGAGTAATGTGCTTAAGATACCCTCACATGACATTAACTATAGCAGTGATGTGTATTGTCATTGTGATTTTAAAAATATTATGAAACTGCAAATTTTGATTTTATTTAGCTTATATATTTATATTTACATCTCGAGAAAAATGGTCTTCAACCTAAGCAATGCAAGTTTTAATGTAAATTTCATTATTCTCCATTCTTTTTTTACATGCATATTCTCTATTCTTTATTGTTGAATTATCATATCTATGATCTACGCCAAATATTCTTGAATTTAAAAGTGAGAGTTACCAATTCATGGTATATTCAAGTTTAAAGTTTAAATATTTTACAGAACATTTCAAAATGGTTTAAATATTTCACTGAGGTATTAATGAAGGATAGCAGTCGTATTTATGAATGGCAATTTTAATGTTGATGCTCAAAAGATCCTCGCCCTCCTCTCTCCTCTGTTGCTAATGACAAAACAATACACACTCATTGATGATCCTTGCCCTGATTATATATCTCCTGCACTTGCAGTGTGTGAAAGGTGGCAAAAATAACTAACTCATCATCAAAATATAGAAAGTATGCATTAACCCACCAAGAGCAGCATCTATATTAACTTGCTATGCTACCTCTTTATAGCAAGAGATATGCTATTTGGTCAGAAAATTTTTCCTAAAATGCTTAATAGAACTTATAGAGCCACTCATTTGTTCAAGAGCCAGTAGCAACAAATCAATTTTGACAAATAGTTCTAATTTTCTATATTTTTCTTTTGAGTAATGCTATATTATTAAAAGAAAAATCAGAATTTTTAACCAAAAAGCAAGGATTGCCATTGGATTAAATAAAATGGTATAACATATTTACCTATATATATATATATATATTATTTTAATAAATAAATTCAGACAAATATTCTGACTCTATCATTTTTATTTTCTTTTAGCATTATATTACCACTATATAAAACCCTTATCTTTCTCCATTATACCTCCTTCTCCCTCTGTCCATCTCTCTCTCTCTCTCTCTCCAACGGCTCCCAATATTTCTCTAGTCTTAATTTTAAGTTTCGGTAACTGTTGTGGTCTGCTACTGCTTTCTCTTCTGCTTTGCGCCTTCAGCTTTCGTGGGATTCAGTGCAACACTCTCTGATTCCCCTTGAGACCCCATGGCATCTTACCGTTTAGAAACATATCTTTTCAATAACACATCCATCATGAGTTGTAGAAGTTGATGCCTTGATGGTGATCGTTAATTTAGTCTCTATCACATCAAAGGCCCTCGTCTCATATATTTTCCCCTTCTTTTTGGGCCTCACTCCACCACAGTAACTATTTTTTCCCCCTCTCTTTATATATCCCAGTCCTTTTCTCAATACAAAAGTCCACACATTCTCTTCCCCATAGAAATGGAAACCCAGAAGCTTCCAATGGATAACAGCTTATTATGTGATATTTTCCTAGACAGAGAGTTTGGGGACACCCACTTTGGTGGAGAGGATCTCTTTGCCATCTTGGAGAGCCTAGAAGGCTTGAACGGTCTTCCACCACCCACGAATGAAGCTGTTGCTGTAAGCTCAACTCCAAAACAAAATGAGCAGAACTCGAGATTGGTGTCCCAGAAGTCAACCTCTTCAAGTGCTCCACAAGATTCTGAGACTGAGATTGTAGCCTCACCCAAAAGCAAGAGACAGAAGCTTGCCCCCACTTCGCCGGAAGACCCGAAATCTGATGGACAACAAAGGACTTTGCTGTCTCATATTAGCGTGGAGCGCAACCGAAGGAAGCAAATGAATGAGCACTTGTCTGTCTTGAGGTCACTCATGCCTTGCTTCTATGTCAAACGAGTACGTCTTAGTTATCATTGTTGATTCAGTTCCATTATTTCAGCATACATGTTTAGAAACCCAAATCAGTATATTACCCAAGTCAGTATATGATAAATGGTATGCAAATAAATGTGAATTTTAGTTAAGTATTAAATCTACATATAGCCTATAGTAATAGTATACATTTATTATTAGGTAATATGATATTTAACACTTACGTAAATGAAACACATACTTATTTGTATATTGTCAACCACATGTCAATTTAAGTGTCTAAAAGGTATGCTTATAAAACATTTCTCTTGTTGATTTTTACAGTATTAACGTATTCTAAATACTTTGCTTGATTTTGTATATGATAACTCATTTGTTACCTTAATTTGTCGCCTTACTTTGCATGCTTGGATCCATTTTACATCCAAGAATTCCTTGAGGGGGAAGAGTTTGAACTACTATGTAGTCTCATTATCTCTAAATGGATTATGAGTGTGCTAACATTGACAAAGTTGTGAAATGAGTTTTCTATATAAGACAAAACTTGAGTTTCCTACTGTCAAGTTGTCACATGCGAGCAAAACTATGTTAAAGAATGCAGTTGGGTTTAAAAAATTTCCATAGGTCATAACTCGATTTAAAACCTGAATGATAAGGATGCAAGACTGTACATATGTTTTGTCCTTTTACATATTGGCCAGTAGATACTAAGTAATAATAAGTTTTTTGCCAAAATGAGTATGTCTTCTGCACATAGAAGTTTTAACTTCAAGAAATTTTTGGAAGAGAATTTCTCATTTTATACATGCAAATGAGCCGTGTATAAAATTTTGTTCATCGAGATATGTGTATTTTTTACATATAGCTTACAAAATTTAACACGTCAAAAGTTGATTTGCATGCCTCAAATAAGACATTCCAACCTAGGAATTTGTCGTTTACTTACATTGTGATTTAATGTAGTAGTACCATGCTAACCGATTCCCGCTACATGGCCTAGGGAGATCAAGCATCAATAATTGGAGGCGTGGTTGATTACATCAACGAGTTGCAGCAGGTGCTACAATGCCTGGAGGCTAAGAAACACAGAAAAGTTTACAATGATGTACTAAGCCCAAGGCTAGTTTCAAGCCCAAGGCCTTCACCACTAAGTCCTCGGAAACCACCCCTGAGCCCTAGAATAAGCTTGCCCATTAGTCCAAGGACTCCACAACCAGGTAGCCCTTACAAGCCGAGGTTGCAACAAGGTTACCTTTCACCTACCATATCCAACTCCCTCGAGCCATCTCCTACTTCTTCCGCTTCCTCCATCAACGACAATATCAACGAGCTTGTTGCCAATTCCAAGTCTGCTATAGCTGATGTGGAGGTCAAGTTTTCGGGTCCACACGTTCTTCTGAAAACTGTATCACCACCAATTCCCGGGCAAGCGCTAAGAATAATATCAGCCCTTGAAGACCTAGGCCTCGAAATCCTTCATGTGAGCATTAGCACAGCTGATGAAATCATGCTAAACTCATTCACTATTAAGGTATACTCATGGACTCTGTGTGTCTATAATCTTATGCTTTTATGAAGTGTTTAGTTCAGCTTACAGTAGTAAAGAAGAATCTTATTTGTATAGGAAAAAATAGACCTAGTAATAATATAGAAAAAGGAAAATAAAATAAAATAAAATAAAATACAAAGATAACACTGAAAGAGAAAAGATAGTATACCACTACTTCTGTATCTTTCTTTTTCTTTCTATGCTCAAACTATAACTATTTGTTATGTTTAAATAACATTTCACATTGCTAGACATAGCATTAAAAAGAAATGTATATGCTAAAGGCGTAAAGCACAACATATACGAGACTAATTTATTTTGGGCACAAAAGAGAAAGAAATAAATAGAAGGTAAAGGATTGGTCCCTAATTATTGTCTGTCTTGATCACATGCATAAAGTATTTCTTTTTTTTTTACCCTCCGTGTTTACTACATCTGTCCAAAATGTAGCTATCTTAGACTGACAGCTAGCAGCTAGCTAAAATGTAGGTAACTCATTCTCCTTTGAGATTCTTGATTCCATATCAATATCCTTATATAATCCTGTCTCTTTCTTAAGTCCTTTTAAGTAATATTGAGGATAGGCTTGGATTTCAGTATCACGGTGATGTAACTGTTTTCGTTCCTTAAACCCTTCTCCTAATGAATACGGTTTGGATTTCAAGTTTTCACAACTCTACCTCATGAAACTTTGCCACATAAAGTAGCCTACAACACGTAGAAAACTAAAATAATGATCTTGATGATAATGAATGTTGAAGGAAGTAATAATAATGGTTAATCTTTTGGCTAGTACTCCACTGTGAAGTACTTCACTGCTGCAATGTGTAATAATAAATGGCATGCTGCACACCTAGTTTATTTTTCACTGCATGTGTCTGGGTCGCCGGGCATGTATCATTGCATTTCGCAAGCATTGTCCTCATTAATTTGGTTGAATATATATTATTTATTGAAAAATTGTTTTTCAAACTTAAGATATAGAAATATTGTATGAGATATATATAATTTAAGTGTGAATGAATATTAACATATAAATGTATTGAAATAAAATAGATATAATATATATTTATGTTAAAAAGTGTTATATTTAGTTTCCTTATTTATTATCCGAATGGGAGTTACATTTATTTCATGATAGCTAATGATTGTGTATGTATACATGCTATGCGTTCAATTTTGGTCATTATAATAACTATGGTTTCTTAAATCTCCTATATGTAGATTGGAATTGAATGCCAACTGAGTGCCGAAGAACTGGCTCAACAAATCCAGCAAACATTCTGCTAAAGATGGGTTACTTATTAAAGTAGTTCACAGACTTCAAACATCAGTGGAGACCTATCCCTCTTTTTTAGCGCTTACTGTTTTGCATGTACGTACGCAGCTACACTAATAGTAGAGAGTGTGGGGCACAGCCATTTAGTTACCATCATTTTTCATTTCAGAAATATTGTCTTTCGTTGTATTAACCACAGTACTTGCTAGTGTAATTGGTCATGTAGACGTGTCTTAGCTAGGTATATAACATGACTCTCTTGTAATTGACTACTGTCAAGCTTTCATTTCTCCAAGAATTCAATTTCCCTTTACGAAATTGAAGCCTAGCGTTGTTTTAAATATAGCAAATTTGGCAAGTGCTCAATTTGATCTTCAGCACATGTTCAAAAATTTATATAAAACCAGGTAATTTCCCTTTTAATTTTATTTTATCATTTGCCTTTTAATTTTCTTTAACTAGTGCAAGGTCCGTGTTCTGCACGGGCAACAACTATTTTAACACAATAACATCAATATGTAGCATCAGGTGGTGTCTATGGTGCACCGGGTAAAAAATGGTGAAAATGGTGTGCCACACGTTAACCTAATCTAATGGCTTAGATATTGGGTGTATTTATACACTAGTTACATTTAAATACACTCTAAAATCTCTTTATCTACCATCTCCCACCATCTTCATCTGCAGAAACTGAACCCCAACATGATCAACCCGCCTCCATGATTCTTCTTCCGACAACGACAATGACAATGACAATGACAATGACAATGATGCCAGCGCCACTGATGGTGAACCCTCCGCGGCAGTCCACCCATCTCTACGCGACAAATGCATCTTTGGCTGGTCACAATGTCTCGCGGTGTCTGCATCGTTGTCGAAGTCGGGATCTATGTTTAAGGCAGTTGATAGTGGTTGCCTGTCCGCACAATGTAGTAGCCAATTCAAGAGCAGCGACAAAAAGAGCAAGCAAGGCAGGAGTTGAGTGGGTTGAGTTTGCTGGGCAGCGGAAAGAACCCACAAAGAGTACATATGAAAAAAAATAAACAAGTCATAATAAAGGAATACAATCCAACATAGTTTTCTTATTTCAACCTACATCCACAACTCCCAAAACAGGGATAAAAATAACTTCATTAATAAAAATTTCAACTTACAATTTTTACATAGTTAAAATTGCAAAACTTCCTGCTCAATTCACCGTCCAAAAGCCCAACTACACCCTCTCTCTAATATATAAAAGCTCTCTCCCTTGGTGACTGTAACGATCAAAGATTAAGTCTCTATTTATAGAGGAAGTCCTTCCCCTCTTTTTTTAGACTCATTGATGTGGAACTTAGCTCACTGATACAACAAGTCCTTCCTTGATCCAAGTTCTCAAATACCTCACAACATGTTCTGACTTCATTTTTAATTTACTATCTTTAGGCATTCCCTCATGTAGTGGCCTTCCGAATAGAATGTTCTTCTTGTCTTTCTACCTCGTAGAATCAAGCAGCTTCCCTCGTATACTTTACATGTCTTTCCAATTCCTACATATGTGTACCCATGCAATCTCATCTCTCCTAATAAAATAATGTTGACATTGGCAGTAGGCACATACCTCACATTAGAAATATTTCGGACTTTATTATTGTGGAACTTTAGGCGAACTCTTCCCATGCTTTCAACTTTTATCTTCAATTTCTTTCCCATATCGATACAACCAAAATCTCTATTTTTCTACAAAGTAGTAAACATGACTTGATCCTTACACACATGCACATCAGTAGAAAAGTCTAGCACCCATCTAGAATGATTCTCAATAGAATCACTATCAATACTGTCTACATGATATAAATATCTATCATTTGAGGATTCAACTACCTAAACTTTTCCTTTAATTGCTTTAGACTCTTCAAGTCTTTTCTCAGCATTGAACATTGAGACTGGATGTGCCCTTTTTCTTCACAGTAGTGGTATGTCACCTCATTGAAGTCTCTTTTTGTAGACTTTTTTTGTTGTCCATCTCTCCATCTAGAACTGTTCTTTTCTTTTCGAGAACTCTCCATAGCTAGTATTCTTCTATCATCATCGGTATGATCATCTCTATGCATTCTCTGATCCTCCTATAGGACAGTAGTAACATCATCTAGCTTGATTGTGTTCTTCCCAATCAAAAGAGATCTCACCAATGATCTATAAGACTGAGGCAAAGAAGCTAATAAAGCAATCACTTGCTTTTTATTGCTTAACTTTTCTCCTACACTCAACAATTGACATACTAGCTAGTTAAACTTATTAATATGATCATTTAAATTACCTCATTCTTCCAAACTCAATGTGTACAAGTCTATCTTCAAGCTCAGGTGGTTGATTTAATACCTTTGATGCATAAATCCCCTCCAACTTTTTCTTTGTTAGTGTTGTCTCATTTAACATTATATACTTGATTGTAGGAGCAACAACCAACCTAATAGTACTTGTAAATTCCTTCTTAACAGACTTCCACTCGCTATCCTTCATCTTTGTAGGCTTTTCTTTTTCCAAAGTCACATCTAAACCTTGTTGCACCAAAAGGTCTTTTATTATGCATTGCCACATAGTGAAATTTTACTTCCCCTCAAAGAGTGCTATAGTGAAATTTTACTTCCCCTCAAAGAGTGCTACCTCAAATTTCATTGTACTAGCCATAGTATAATGAAGCACTCCTTCTTTCTTGAATTGGCTTTGACGCCACTTAATGGGCAGCAGAAAGAATTCACAAAGAGCACGCAAGAAGAAAATAAACAAAATACAATAATAAAACACAAAATTGAACATAATTTGGTTACTTCAACCTATGCTCACGACTCCTAAAAAGGGGATAAAAATAATTCCAATAATAAAAATTTTAACTTACAACTTTTGTATGGCTAAAGTTGTAAATCTCCTTACTCAACTCACCACCAATAGCCCAATTACACCACTTCTCTAGTGTATAGACTTTCTCTTGATGGTAGAAACAACCAAAGACTAAATCTCTATTTATAGAAGTCCTTCCCATCTTTCTTCAAACTCATTGATGTGGAACTTGGCTCACACACACAACAAAGTTGATGATGAGTGCTTGTGTGAAGGAGTTTAAGGGGTGGGTGAGTAAGATTAAGCTGCCCTCATTACCAAACCATGAGGATAAACTGTAACTGATGGTGGGTTGGGTGTGGTGAAGAGTAGAAATAGAGCTATGATTGGAAGCTTGGTTAAGTATGTGAATGGCAATGGTGTGGCGGTGGAAGAATTCTAGTGAAACTGCAAAATGGATGAAGTATGTATCACGTTTCAAAATTTGGGGGGTTTTTTGGTGCAAAGTTTGAATTTTGGTGGAGCGAGGAGTGTGAGGAACCGAGGATGGGCTGCTAGAGAGGTGGATGACGAAAGACTAGGTGGAAGAGTTACTAGAGTGATTCAGTAGTAGCTGGGTGTATTGGTATTCTATTAATCTCAACCATAGATTAATGGGTGTGTGGTACTCCATGGAAATTTGAGGAGTACCACAGAAGCCTCCTATAGCGTCATTCTATTTTCAAGAAGCATTAAGCAACCTACGATAAGACACATAGAACAACAACAAGCCACATAACATCCAAAATCTGACAATTATATAAGGATTTTTTTTTTTCACGTTACTTAAAAAAACACCACTAATAAATAAATATACCGTCATATTTACTCAAACAAACATATTTATCAAAAATAGAATGAATTTAAAATAAGGACAAATATTTAGATAAAATAAAACAAATAAAAATAGAAAAAGAAAACATCCTTCCTACTTGGGAAACTCAAGAAAAATATGTGCCAGGATGACCTTGTAGTCTCCCTACAAATACTCAAATAAACTTTACCATTTTTCATTTAAAAATCTACCACAACTTTTTCTGATCCGTCTGTCAAGAAAGCCACATTTAAACCCTTGTCGAGCATCTTCAACCTACACTTGTACTCAATGTCATTGTTGAAGACTTTAAGCACCACCCTTTTCGATACAGTCATTAGAAGATTTTTCGCAATATTTGGAGGAAGAGCCTACAAATACCAAAAATATAAATAAAATGAAAACATATAAACAAACAAACAAACAAAGAAATCAGTAAATTAAAAGTGTGAAATATTTACTTCTAAAAATAATTCATCATTAGTAGCATTGAGGTGAAGATTAGGCTCCATAGGCAAGGCAGCAGGCCTACAATCAAGAAAACCAGTGTATTCAAGGATGCTAAGAGTATATTTCCTCTGATTTAAACATATTCCTTGAGGAGATCTAGCAAGTTCAAGGCCCAGAAAAAACTTGAGATCACCAAGCACCTTAAGCTTGAAAAAGGACTGTAATAGTTGCGGGACCTAAGACAACTTGGTAGGAGGCAGACTAGCCAAGATAAAGTCATCCACATATACAAGTAGGATGACTAAATTTTCACCAGAACCATATGTGAACAAAGAGTAGTCACATAAAGAACCATTGACGAGAGGCTTGCGAAGTCCATAGATGGATTTGTACAATTTGCACACTAGACCCTCCCCTTTTTGGTTATATCCAAGAGGTACATCCATATAAACCTCTTCAAACAAATTGTCATTAAGAAAGGCGTTATTAACATCCAATTGGAGTAATGACTAGCCCTTAACAATAGCTATAGCTAGCAAAACCCGGACAGTTGTGAGCTTTGCAACAAGAAAGAAAGTGTCTAGGAAGTCTATCCTAGCTTGTTGGGTGTCCCCTTTAGCCACCAATTGAGCCTTATAATGGTCTATTGATCCATCTTGCTTATATTTGATTTTATAAACCCATCGACATCCTATTGTGTGCTTTCCTTGAGAAAGAGGGACTAAGGACCATGTGTTGATATTTCACTAATACCCTATTGAGAAAAGAATGAAAGAATGAACCAACTTACTTTCATAATATGGTTTCATTGTTTATATACACGTGTGGCTTACTAATAACTAAAATAGACTAAAACAGAAAAGGAAAAGTACAGTTGTCAAATAACTAACAATTAACCAGCTAATTAAAGTAATTAACTTAATATACATCCTAGTAGCCTGACGTTGTTTTATTCGAGAACAAATTTGTGGGTGTACTCTAAAATTAAAACCAATTTTAAGTGTTGTAAAATTAATTTCCAGCTTATGTTTCTTGAGTCTTTTACAATAATATTGGAGAGAAGCCACTAATTAGTGCCTAAAATTGTAAGCATTGATCACAATAGTTCATAACATAAAAAAATCACCATGTCTAGGTCCCTAATATGTTGATATTGTCGTCTGGCAATCAAATTAGATACTACATCAACATGCCAGGGATTAATTTCACTAGTTTGAATCCATATCAGGTACTAATTTGCATTACAATAATACATTGTTAGGGATTTATTTGACCAAAATAAAATATTAGTATATAGTTGTCATATTGTGTATTGTAATATGCATTAATTTTTTAAATTTTACATATCATAAAGTAACGATCATCATAAGATATTTTAATAAATTTAGTATATTATTGTAATATACTTATATTATAATTATAAACAAAAAACATAATCAAAATCATTAAAATACATGGTAGCAAATAGCTAGGTGTTATGGAATAATTAAAAATTAAACTTTTCTAAGAACTCTCAAGTGACATTAATTGGCATTTGGCTATGCAATGGCACCACTGCATCGCAAAGTAATTCACTTAAAACATTGCTAGAAAGAAAAAGTGATAAAAAATTGAAACATTGAATCTATACTTTTTATAAGAATTAGACATTGAAGATATATATTTATATATTATCGATAATATTGGGATATTTGCTCATGTTAAGATACTAGCATCCATAGTATCTAAATTGCAAATTTAGGATAAATATCGTAATCATTACAAAAAAATATGTGGAAAATCGACGGACAAATTGTCAATATGTATTAATTAATTTTTTATTTTTATTTTTTTTAAGAGTAATTGTTTACTAGCGGTAATGTCGTCAATAAATTTCTCATTTAATCTATTTTTTCTTGAATGCTGTCGGTAAATTTATTGATGGTAATATTGTTGGTAAATTTTTTATTTAATTTATTTTTTGAGTAATTATGATCGATGGATCATCTGTCTGTACGTACGAATTCTTTTGTAAATTTTTGATTAAAAATTGCCGATGGATAGTCCATTGGTAACTTCACACCATTAAGCACCATTTGGTTTGCCAAAATCATTCAAGTACCAACAACAATATTGAATGATGTGAAACACACTGTTTCACTCATGACATTACCGATGAATCTTTCGTTGGTAATGACTTAAGTGAAACGGTGTATTTCACTTTTAATTTGTCAACAAATTGCCTATCAGTAAGGGGCAAATATGAGCTTCGTGAACCGTCTTCTTCTTCCATATTTAGACACCATTCTCTTTCTCTTCCATCTTTCCTCTCCACCACCACTCTAGCCACTATCCAATTCACCACTGGTGGAGCTCTATTGCTGATGTCGAATGCTACTATTGCGTTCCACGCACTCTCTCAAGCATTTTTATTTATTTTTTTATTTGGATTTTTTTTTTGTGTCCATTCCATGTCTTTACTCAATGTTTTTACTTGAAACCTTTGTTAACTAAATGTGTTTCTTATTTTGTTCATTAGGGAGCACATTCAGAGCATTAGGAGCAATTATTTCGTCTAGTTTACCATATTAGGCTTGCTAGTAAGTACAATGTTAATTTCAGTCTTCAATTTTTGTTTTGTAGGAAAGTTAGAGACATATAAATTATATGATAGAGCTTTAGAAGAATGAGATTCCATGACTTAGGGAAGGCTTAGTGTTCCTTCTTGATAGTTTGAATTGTGCGCTATAGGAATTGTTCGTGTGTGAATGTTCAATTAATTTTGGTTGAGGCTCTTAATTTAAGGGAAGACTCTGCTCAAAATTTTTAAATAATTTATTATTTAAATTTGTGACTTAATTTGTTATTGTGATTAAGTTGTTTTGAATTAAAGTTTGTTACTTAAAATTTTATAATTATTCTTATTAACAAATTGTAAATTAGTTAAGGCTTAAATATGTTTTTAGTCTCTTTAAATATTCAGATTTTCAAATTTGGTCCCTATAAATTTTTTTGCTTGGTTTTAGTCCCTCGTTTTTCAAATGTTACCAACGTTAGTCCCTAACGTCAACTCCGTGCCATTCAGCGTAGGGATCTTGGAACTCGGACCTCGTGTCATCATCTTCCTCATCTGCTTACGAGTTATGAGTTTCCATTTTCATCGATTACTGACAGTAAAAAACTATAGGCTCCGCACTATTGCGAGTTCTGAGTTCTGTGCTTGGCAATCTCACAACCGTAGATTTGCAAATTCTGAGTTTCGAGTTTCAAATTACCACTAACACTTAACGTGGGCCATTTGCCATGTGAGCACTTAATGGCATGGAATTGATGTTAGAGACTAACGTTGGCAACTTTTGAAAAAATAAAGCACCAAAACTAAGCGAAAAATTTCACAGGGACCAAATTTAGAAATTCGAATATTTAGAGGGATTAAAAGCATATTTAAGCCATTAATTAATAATTTGATGATATTTTAAAATTTTATAATTATTTGTATAAATTTTTTTCTTATTATATCTTGTGATGGTTATATATACATTATTTTTTTACTTTCGATTGGTGATTTATATCAATTCCATGTGCTTGTATTTTAGATATGATAGGTAGAGGTAAAGGCAAGCCTAAGAAGGATGACCTACCCCGTTCCTCCACCACATAGCCCCCTATCACAACCCAATGGTCTACCTCCACCAATCTCTCCACCATGCAGGCGGGTGATATGTCACCATCACTGCCACTGCCATCGCCACCCTAGTCACAGATCCAAGTGTTTGTCATGATACCGAACCTTGGATTTGTTCGACAGCAGCCAGCTTCTCAACCTCAATCTTAGACTCGGCCCTAGCCTTAGTGTAACATCCCGAAATTTGCAATATGTATAAATTGCACCGTTAACTGACTTATTCGATTTTATTAGAAATGTAAGAGTAATTAAATATTAAAAAAAATTAATTAGAGGTTAATTAAAAAGGTAATTAGAAGTTAATTAAAGAGATTAGGATTAGAAGCAATTAGAATAGAAGCATAGAAAATCTCACAAAATTCTTCAAAACCGTTTTGCCAATTTGAAGGAAATCGGTAGAGATTTGATATTTTAAACCATTAGAACTGGACTAATAGAATTCTACACTAGAAACCCTAGAAAGAGTGGCTAAAGTTATTTGAATTTTACTCCAGTTTGCTCTACTATTCGACAAAATTGCACCCTTAGAAGTAAAAATTCACTAAAAATAGAAACCTATGTCAAATCATACAAAAATTATTCCAAATTCAATTTAACAGAACAAAATTTTATTTGAAGGAAGTTTCACCTCATTTGCATAAGTATAACTCGAGATATAAGCCTCGTAATTAGACCCTTCTGGACTGCCCTGTTCCAGTCCGATTTGGACTTAAGGCAACTTCATCAATTTACTGGGAATAATTGGAAATGAATATAACTTTGAAATTTTTATGGAAGGTTCATCTACATGTTAGCTTTCAAACAGCATTAGTGGCACTCAATTTGGAGTTTTGTAGGGTGAGTTACACCCTTCTCAACTCATATTGCCCAGAAAAGGATCCAGAATTTCAGGCTAAACTTCAAAACTTCATAACTTACTCAATACTAATTCAATGGCCTTATATTTTATATAGTTGGAAAGCCCTAGATGTCTAGTTTCATGTAAAAATAGATTCATCACGGTCTGATGGCTGGATTTTCGTCCGTGCAAGACGAATGTACGGACACTATAGGGTTTTCACCCAACAGCTCCTTGTTTCTTTCAATTTTCAAGTTTCATTCTTCCAATTTCAATTCAAATCATATCACACATACAAAATCAACCCTAACTCATCATCTCTACTCAAGATAACATCATAATCATGCAAGAAAATAGGAAGAAAGTGGAGTCCCAATCAGCCCCAATTCAGAAAATAAGAAGATAGATTGAATTCTTACATCTTCTAGGTGTTGTTGTGCTAGATTGGTGCCTTGGATTGAAGAACTTTTGTTGAAGCTTGAAGGTTTGATGGAGATGAAGATGAGATGAGATGAGGAAGAAAGGAAATGGAGAGATAACCAGCTGTATGGGTCGAAATTATGCAAGGGGTAGGAAGGAAAAAAAATTGAAAACTTTTAAAGGAAGCTAGCTTTCAATTGGTGGACTTCATCCTTCATTCAAACTTGGCTTGGCTACCCATATGAAGGGCTGAAGTGGCACCATTTGTAAGGGTGTATTGGCTGAATCTTGGCCATCCATCCTAGGGTTCTTACAGTATAATTTTTATTGGTTCGGTTCTGACAGTTTAAAATACCGAAATCTTACCGATTTCTTTTAAAGTGGTATATCGGTTTTAGAAAAATTCTATGAGATCTTCTATGTTTCTAATCTAATTTCCTAAATTCTAATCCTTCTAAATCACACTTAATCAGATTTAAGTGAATACTATATCGAATCCTAATTAATCATAATTATTCAATAAAAATAGAACAACTTTGTTAAAAACGGCAAAATTTTTCGGACGTTACATTACTCTCCTCCTAAAAAAATTTCATCCTCAAAATTTAGTCACAAAACTATCTATTTATTACTATAAGAGTTTGATAAAAGAGTTCATACATAAGCACATAGAAATTTGATAAGCATAGTCGAAGAAAATACAATAAATCTAGTTATATAATTCAACATAACATAATTAGCAAAAAGTGAGTTCATGTCCTGAGTTATCCCTAATTTCACTTCAGGTACTTTAGGAAAGTAGTCTCTTCAACATTCAAGGTGAAGAACCTTCCTGGATGTTGCGGCTTAGGGGTCGGTGGCTGACACTTATATTGGCAGTCTCTAATCATATGTCCGGGCTTTCCACACCTGAAACATACATTCTATCCAGCCAAATAGGGTCTTCCTCCATGGTCCTTTCCACACTTTGAGCAATCTTGCCTTATGATTGGCCCTTGTGGCTATTTACCCTCATGTCCATTGAATTGAGACAACTTCTTTGGTGGCGGGGTGTGTTCAAATTCTTGGCTTTCACCTGGCATCCTCTTCTTAGTAGTATTTGACTTGGTATCAATGAGCTTTTTGTTGTATTCCTCTATAAGTCGACATTTGTTTACCAGGGTGGCAAAGTCACTGATTGCTATTGGTCCTACAGCTGCAAGTATGTCCTCCCTCAAGACACCCTCAAATTTAACACACTTCCAGGCTTGGTCTGGATTTCGCTGGTAAATAGTGGAGAACTTGCATAGTTCTTCAAACTTGGCTATATGCTTTGATACACTCTTGCTTCCTTGTCGAAGTTGTAGAAATTCTAGTTCCTTAACATTTCGAACAGAAGCTGGAAAATATTTTTGGTAAAATGCCTCTTTAAACACATTCTAGGTAATCTCTACCTGGGAATCATCCAATAGTCTTCTTATACCATTCCACTAGAACTCTGCATCTGCTTCAAGCATATAAGTTGCAAAAGCCACTTTCTGGTGGTCAGTGCAGTCTAAGACGAAGAAGACTTTCTCCATGGCTTTAACCCAGTCGTCGGCCTTGTCAGGGTCAAAGACTCCTCTAAAACTAGGCGGGTTTACCTTTCTGAACTCAGCGAATTTAAGGTACTCTAGTCCACCCTTGGGCCATTCAGGTTTTCACTATGACTGGCTTCAGGTTGTCTTCCTAGCTGGTCCATCATTTGGTGTGTTGTAGCACCTTGTTCACACATGGCATATGCCATCTCCCATCTCCTGTAGAGTGTCTATGAACACTGTAGATTCCTCCTAAGCTGAATCCATTCTTGACCTACCCTGCCTTCCGGAAGCCATCAAGTTCTGAACACACAAAATAAGAGCGATTGAGTTGATCCAGCTCAATACTAAGTCCAGGGTACTAGTAAATAATGGCATACAGTTAAGCAATTCCCTCTCATGCATCCTATCCAGATGGACAAGACTCAGCGCATGATAATGTCTAAGAAACATAAAGCATATGCGAAGCATAGTCAGTCCAATCCTCAGGCCTATATTAGGACGAACTACTTTGATACCAAAAATGTAACACCTTACCAGACAAAATACTATGCTTAAGTCATAATATATTACTTGATAAGTTATTACGTGTGGCTAACTAATTAAATTTCACTTCCGATTCAATGTTAATTAACCATATAGAGTTAACTGTTCATTTATTCATTTCTGTTGGCGGTAAAATTAAAAAAAAATGGATTAACGTTGTAACAGAAAAAATCTGCGGAATAAACAAAACTACTAAACTACATCATATATATATATATATATGTACATATATGCCTGTTTCCAAAGTGCTCCCAAAGTGCATAAATAGTATAGGGTATAAAAAATGAGGCCGCTAAAACAAAATAATTCGGCATGTCTCCATGAAACAAAACCCTATGTGGTCCCCACGGAACATTTCATATTCTATCCAACTATGTATTGCATCCACTAAACCTTTACCTATAGCCCAGATTTCCAAAAGAGGGCTACTCTATATATCTCCTCCTACTGCACTACATAAGTACTCTAGATGGACTCCGAGGAAAGGAACCTATTCACCATAATGGCGTCAGCTGGTGGGTGCTCCACTTTCGGTGCTAAGGACGAGGAAGATGAGCCTATCGCCTCCGACGGATCCTCCTCCTTAGACAATGAAGTAGAGGGGATCTGCTGCAGTAGTGAAGCAGGTGGATCCACGAGAGCTGCTGCTGCTGCGAGTGAAGGGGGAAATGGATGTGCCATGTGGATAGGGATAGCAATGTAAGATGCGGCAAGGTCAAATAGTGGGTCAAATAGTGTTGCGTTTGCCATGATCTGAGAATGATGCGGAAACATACAGTAGGGTGAGAAATAAAAATTTCTCAGTAGGAATCCTAATTCTATACACATTTATCATCGCTGTCATTCCCAGTTATTTCAGTTTTTCTTAATTTTAAATGACAACATAACATTCAACTTAATTTAAATTGTAGAAATAGAACCTGAAACAAAGCTAAATTTTAAATTAGAGCAATACAAATATATTTAATAGGCCCACCAACAAAGCTGAAACAGTAACCATAGGCAAACAGTAATATAACACAAGGAATATACAGTTAACTGTAATCTTAACTTAGAAACCCATAAACAGAGCATATATATGTGAAATGGAAATATGCATGTAGCCTTTGGAGGTTTTCAGCTTATGCAACTTTTATTTTCAACTCTTGGTCACCCTATAGTCTTTGGCCATATACTCCTGGGTAATAGTCTACTTTTCAGAATCGAGCTTGTTCCTATACAGGATTGCCGGGCTTACTTTCCCTGACTTTCCCATTGATTTATTCCTCTTAAACTTATTCAAGGGCTGGCCCAAGTAATATGGAATCCTTTATATTTTTCATAAATTGCATGCACAACTAACATTGTCATATTTGAACATCATGTATTCATACAAATATTTCATATAGTATGTGAATTCCTTGCCAAAATTTCGACAGCATAACGGATCGAGTCCGCTTCCCCATGAATAGTATAACACCCTTTATTATATAAGCTATGCTCAAGTCATGGAGTTATATTAAGAGGTTGTCACTGTGCTAAGAGAATCTTTATAATACAAAAAATATAATACATGGCCCTTTAACTGAACACTTTATTACTGAATACAGTTCATAAATTCCGTCATCTCTAATACATAGAGAATAAAATAATTACATTTTAAGAAAAAGAAAATAAATATTTTTGTAACTAATATTATACACAGAAATCGCTCTACATTAAGGGCCAAGGTTCTTACTAAACTTCAACTGACCTCTATAATCTTCCGGGCTAACTTAAGCCCGAGTCTTGAATGATGAACATCCCAGGTTTCTGCCTTGTTCTTAAGTTTTAGCCTAGGATCTGGAATGTTTATGGAAAAGAAAATATACAAGCAAGCAGTGAGAACCTAAGGTTCTCAGTAGGTAAATTCGAACCGTCACGCATACAATGTCATTGTAAATATTCCAGCCACTTCGGTTTCTTATGAAAATGCGAGCACACATACACAAGCAATGGTTTGATTTTAAGTTAAAAACATCTTTCCTGAAGCAGGTTATATTTTAACAACCACTTGGCATATTATATGATAGACATAGAAACATGAATAGTGTATTATACTTCAGTAAGAATCATAATAACATCATGACATAATGAGATAGTTAGAGATGCACATATAGATGTTTGTACTTGACTGAATGCAAGTGCACTTGACTTAATTCATCTCTTTCTTTAACTTGCAACTTGATCTTGCTTTTTTGTACTTGGTCCCCTGGAGGTGAATGGCCTCTCTCACCTCTGGGCAATAGTCTGCTTTTCAGGATCGAGCTCGTTCCTATAAAGGATTGTCGGGTTTACTTTCCCCGACGCTACCACTGACTTATTCCCCTTAAATTTGTTCAAGGGCTGGCCCAAGTCTCAGATAGTACCACTCTAGCACACGCTAGCTGGGTCTATGCTATGCCTCACATGGTAGCTCGGTACGTCTTTCTCGCAAGTTCTCATACTTTTTACCCTTCTTTGGACATGATTATACATGCATATGCTACGGGTTTTCATTAATATACTTCATATTATGCTTAAATCATTCTTGCATGTACGAATATTATGAACATAACATATAAATGTTTATAACATTAATATAATTCACATATTTCTGCCGGAATTTTGGCAGCATAACGGATCGAGTCTGCTTCCCCATGAATAGTGCTAGACTACTAGTAAAATCATTCAAACATGCAAATCAATATGGAACAGCAATTATATATTCACAATATCATTCATCAAATTCAATACGAACATCAATAGAGTTTTCTACTTACTTCATCCTATTTTGCCCAAATTTTGTATAATCCACCTTTAGTCCAATTCAACTCATTTAAATCTGAATTTTGGATATGTCATAGATCTATGTGTCTAGTTTCCAACCCTTTTGGTCCCATCTCATTTTGATTTGTATAACTCAAGTTATTAGTATTTTACCTCACACTGCCCTATACTTAGGTAGAAATGCACCCTTATAAGTGAAAATTCACTAAAAATAGAAATCTAGGTGAAATCATATAAAATTTATATCAATTTAAGTAATAGAACAAGATTTCAAATGAAATAAGTTGCATATCATTTGCATGAGTATATTTTGAGATATAAGCCCCGTAACTTGACCCTACTGGACTACCCTGTTCTAGCCCGATTTGAACTTAAGGTAAATTTATTGATATGCTGGGAATAATTGGCAGTGAATCTGGCTCTGAAATTTTTATGCTATATTATCTTATATGTTAGTTTTCAAACAACATTAGTTTCACTTAATTTAGAGTTGTGTAGGGTGAGATACACCCCTCTCAACTCACACTGCCTAGATGGAAATCCAAGATTCTAGGTCAAACGTCAAAAATTCATAACTAATTCTATACTAATCCAATGCCTTATATTTTATATGTGTGGAAAGCCCTGAATGTCTAGTTTTATATAAAAATGGATTCGTCAAATTTAAATAGCTGTAGGCAGTCGTACACTCTGCCGTACAGACCGTCGAGTGAACACCCTAATAGCTTTTTGAATTCTCTCTATTCTTCAAGTTCTTTCATACCAATTCCAATCCTATTTACAACATACATGCAAAATCAACTATAATCCATCATCATCACTCCAAATCACATCAGTATCATGAGAAAAATAAGATCCCCACACAGCCCTAAATCAAGGAAAACAAGAAGAGAAGTTGGATTCCTACCTTGATTTTGGTGCCACCACTAGCTAGTCTTGAGTTTTAGTGAAAGATTTGGGTACAAGAAGCTTGATGGATGTTGAAAGTGGAAGAAGATAGTCAGAGGAAGAAGAAAATAAATCTGAAAGAGAGAGAGAGGAGGCTGAAATTGAGGGGGAATAAGAGAGGAAATATCTCACCCAAGAGTGGATGTGATTGGGGGAGACTTGGTGGTGGAGGTGAGGCCAAGTTTCTCCACTATCTTGAGCAACACTTGGCCACTCATATGTGGTAGGGATGGCTGAATTTCAGCCATTTAAGTAAGGGTTTTCAGTAGAAAATTCTACTGGTTTAGTTCTAGTAGTATAAAACACCGAATTATTGATGATTTCATTCAATTCGGCAAAATATTACTGGTAACTTAAAATTTGCTGCATGTTTAGTTTAATCTTTCCCTAATCCTAATCTCTTTAATTAAATTCTTGTTATCTTCTAATTAACTTCTAATTAACTTCCAATGGCTTACTTATCCAATAAAATCAAATAAATCGACTAACAACGTAAATTAAACGTTTTAGCAATTCAGAGTCTTTTCTGCTTTCTATTTTTTTTTTCCTATAGCTAATGGTATTTCCGTAATTTTGAGCAAGTCCAGGGACACCCCACGTCATTTCACACTAGACTGCCTCCGTGGCCCAATCGGCAGAGATTTAAACTTCTATAGTTTCACCACGTGATTTTGCTCTGTTTAAAATCTCATTCTACTAATTCTACAGATATCAGGACATAAAGGTTATTTCATGAAAAGTTCTAGGGTTATTGTGGGAATAAGTCTTTGGGGTCAAAATATAATTTCCAAAAATTCTAAGCATCACTGCAATTAACAAAAGTTTACAGGGGCACTTTTATCATTTCCTAATTTTAACGTATAACAGTGCCATATTTTCAATGGTAGTGATACATTACCCTATAATTCTGAGGGTGAAGATTGTTATGGCATAATATTGTCTGAGAAATTCTCACACTGCCTGAAGGAAATAATTTAAGGTTTCCATTACGTTCTGCTCACAAAAGTAGGGATGTTACAAATAGTGTCAGGCTACTAGTAGGATCAATCAAGCAAAAAGATCAACATAGAGTAACAAATCTATAACATTAATATCAAATATGTAGTGTGCTAACATCAATAAGGTTTTCTGCCCTTTAAACTTTATTCTACCTGAGTTTGTGAAATTCACATTATTTCTATTTAATTCATTTAGACCTAAATTTTGGATATGCTATAGATCTATGTGTCTAGTTTCCAACCCTTTTCGTCCCATTTCATTTTGGTTTGTGTAGCTCAAGTTATTTAATTTTACTCCAGTTTGTTCTACTATTGGCCAAAATTGCACCCTTAGAAGTAAAAATTCACTAAAAATAGAAACCTAGGTCAAATTATATGAAAATTATTCCAAATTCAATTTAACAGAACAAAATTTTATTTGAAGGAAGTTTCACCTTATTTGCATAGGTATAACTCGAGATATAAGCCTTGTAAGTAGACCCTTCTGGACTGCCCTGTTCCAGTCCGATTTAGACTTAAGGCAACTTCATTGATTTACTGGGAATAATTGGAAATGAATATAACTTTGAAATTTTTATGGAAGGTTCATCTACATGTTAGTTTTCAAAAAGCATTAGTGGCACTTAATTTGGAGTTTTGTAGGGTGAGTTACACCCTTCTCAACTCATATTGCCCAGAAAAGGATCTAGAATTTCAGGCTAAACTTCAAAACTTTATAACTCACTCAATACTAATCTAATGGCCTTATATTTTATATGGTTGGAAAGCCCTAGATGTCTAGTTTCATGTAAAAATAGATTCATCACAGTCTAATGGCTGGATTTTCATCCATGCAAGACAAACGTACGGACACTATAGGGTTTTCACCCTACAGCTCCTTGCTTCTTTCAATTTTCAAGTTTCTTTCTTCCAATTTCAATTCAAATCATATCACACATACAAAATCAACCCTAACTCATCATCTCTACTCAAGATAACATCATAACAAGAAAGTGGAAAGAAAGTGGAGTCCCAATCAGCCCCAATTCAAAGAAAACAAGAAGAAGATTGAATTCCTACCTCTTCTAGGTGTTGTTGTGCTAGATTGGTGCCTTGGATTGAAGAACTTTTGTTGAAGCTTGAAGGTTTGATGGAGATGAAGATGAGGTGAGATGAGATAAGATGAGGAAGAAAGGAAATGGAGAGATAACCAGCTATATGGGTTGAAATTATGCAAGGGGTAGGAAGGAAAAAAATTGAAAACTTTTGAAGGAAGCTAGCTTTTGATTGGTAGACTTCATCCTTCATTCAAACTTGGCTTGGCTGCCCATATGAAGGGCTGAAGTGGCACCATTTGTAAGGGTGTGTTGGTTGAATCTTGGCCATCCATCCTAGGGTTCTCACAGTATAATTTTTATTGGTTCGGCTTTGACAGTTTAAAATATCGAAATCTTACCGATTTCTTTTAAATCGATAAATTGGTTTTAGAAAAATTCTATGAGGTCTTCTATGTTTCTAATCTAATTTCCTAAATTCTAATCCTTCTAAATCACACTTAATTAGATTTAAGTGAACATTAAATCGAATCCTAATTAATCACAATTATTCGATAAAAATCGAATAACTTGGTTAAAAACAGTAAAATTTTTCGGACGTTGCATAACGTCTATTGCCATTAGCAGGAAAATCTTGTTATAGATCTTCCTAATCCTTGTCATCATCCATCGTATATCAATTTTCAAACATTCCTTATAAATGTCCATCATTGACTCATGTGCAAATTTAAGCAGTAAACAAGTCAAGGGTATTCTATCTACTCACTGTACACAAATCCAATAGAAAGATTCTCAATTCTCTAGAGCCATAAAGCTATGAGAGTATTCTTTGGAACAATCTAGTACCACAACCACTGCAAGTTAAGTAAATATTAGCCACTAATCATGAGAGGTTTACACTAATTATCGTCAAGCTCAAAAATCCCTAGTTTCCTAACCTAAGGTTTGGAAGGGACCTTCAATCCAAGCAAAAATTCGCTTTTTTCGGAAAAGGAGAAAGGAAAGATGTTAGGAGTTACCCTTGGGAAACCAATGAGAGTGAGAAAAAGGGTGGATTTCACAATCTTCCTCCTCCAAGCCCCAAGATCACCAATGGTGGAGGTAAGGAGAGAGTGGCAGATTTGATGATGATTTGGACTAGATTGGAATGTTTAATATGTGTTTGAAGGGGATTTTAGTGGAATGATTTGATATGGAGACACAGGATGAGGAAGGGACTTATTTTAGAGAGAGAAGAAAGAGTTTTTGAGTTGTTGAGAGAGAGAGTTTCGCGAGAAAATGAAGAGAGAAAGCGTCCCAGAATGTTATATAGGCCTCTAGTAATCTATTACAACTCTTTGTAATTGATTACCATGGACCCAGATAACTGTAATCGATTACAAGCCTGTGTAATCGATTACAATTGTGAAAATTTTTGAC
This sequence comes from Pterocarpus macrocarpus, assembly GCA_031439585.1. Classification (NCBI taxonomy): domain Eukaryota; kingdom Viridiplantae; phylum Streptophyta; class Magnoliopsida; order Fabales; family Fabaceae; genus Pterocarpus; species Pterocarpus macrocarpus. Next base: position 55,514,531 of record CM062514.1, read on the forward strand.
CGAGAGCAAACAGAATGGTTGGGAACCTGTTTCAGACAAATGTAATCAATTATAATCTTTTGTAGTCGATTACAATTATGAAAAACACAATAACAGGATAGACTCAAAACTAGGAACACGGGTGATTCATCAAATACATCTATTTACAATTCTTAATTTTAAGTTAATGTCAACTTTAAAACATAAATGTAAATAAGAAAATACCCTTTATTTAGATTCAATAAAAGTATCAAATAAATCAAAATTCTTAAGAATCAAAATCTAATTTTTGGGTTTTAGTACAATTTTCTGAAAACTTGTATTTTTATAAACTCTTGGCCTAAAAATGGAGGGATTGCCCATTTTCTAGAATTCTTTAAAAATCACCTTTTAACTCATTGATGCCTTGGGAACTATTATCGGGACTTTTGGTTTTATCAAAATGTCTTAGTCCTATAGCCCTCCAAGGAGGCCTAAAGTTAAGACTTAGAATTTTTCAAGATACAGTACTGACAGACAACTATTAGGGTATTACAGATTTACTTTTCCCTGACCCTTACATCGGTCTATTCCCTTTAAATCTGGTCGAGGGTTGGCCCAAGTCTTAGACAATATTGCCCTGACCAACTACGAGGTGGCGGGTCGATACATGGTAACAAGTGTCGTAGCCCACTCCAAATTACAATTTTAGGATACTTAATTACTCTAAATTTGAAATATAATGCAACCAAAGTTGACCTACATTGATGTTGATGACTATTTGATCCAAAATACAAAGAAAAAGGGCATTGGGGATTTTTATCAAATAGTTTCTATGAAAGAAAACTAAAAGAAGAAAATAGCAAAATTAAAAAGCACTAGCCCAAGAAATCAAAGGATGTTGTGGTTCATTCTATCATAGACACCAATATACAAACACAAGATATGTAGCTAACTTTGGATTAAGTATGAGACCTCAACATACAACCCCATAATTCTACTTAGAGACCTCTAAGCATTCAACCAACATACAATCAAATAGGAGATTGAGACCTCAATTTCTAAGAGACTTATGTTGATTTATAGACCCCAATTATAATTAGCCTAAGATTAGACCTAACCCTAATTCTTGCCCCTTTCAAGAGATTAAACCCAAATCAATTAACCAATCAATATGTATTTGACCAACATGTCACTATAAATTCACATTTCAATGCCATTCAATGAAAACTCGTAGTCAAGAATAAGAGGAAAGGAACAAGAAAACATAAATTGCATTTCAAATTAAAGAGCAAGGTCTCAAGAATTCAAACCACACAACTCAATGAGTTCTTGAATTAGCAAGATGTGTTTACACCTCTATAGAACTAGAAATCATAAACGAAATAAAGATAGGTGGAAGAAAAGAAGAGAAGATGAGAAGAGAAAAGAGAGAAAACAAATCCTAAAGAGAAAAGCTAAATTCCTAAAAATGAGACTTCCTTTCACATCCCTATTTTCTCACTACTTATCAAACCCCAAATGTAAAAATCCAATATTTCCCTTGAGTCCAAATTAATCCTCTTCCTCTTAACTTTAAGTGGACACCCAATTTGCTTAATTTGGACTTGAAATAAGTGAGTTATGGCCTAATCTTTGTAGCATATCCAAGTTGTATCTCTACTCACATCAAACAAATTTAGTAGCCAATAAGCTCACCAAGATGCTATTATTTTGGAAAGTGATCTGCATATGAATTAAAGCTTTATGTCTTAGATTTCAAATGGCATTGATTTTTCCTCAATCGAATATCTACAACTCAAGTTTTGAACCAATTAGTGTACACTACTCATATTCTAGTAGCAGCAGCTCTACTCCAATTTCGTGGCCCAATTCAATCTATTAAATAACTAAATTAGCTTTTTACTTCTTCATCAAAGTTATAGATATTTCTCTCAGCTTTCCTATAATATAAAATTTGTAATTTTTAGAGGTCTACAAATCAAGATATGCTCAAAATACAAAAATAGTATAAATTTGTAATAATGCTTAAAAATATAATTAAGACCAGTTAGAGCCCAAACTCATAGAATGTGTCTAATATTAATCAATTAAGCACAAAAGAGGTTTAATAAACTAAATATAAGGGTTAATCGATGCATTAAAATCTTACTTATCAGTACGTTCCTTTGCAAATTCTTATTGTCTTTTCCTTTTGATACATGATCATGCATACAAATGCTTTTCATTCATGCATATGTCTCATATCATATCTCAATCATACTTGCATGCATGATTATCATGGACATAATATACATATATACACACACTCATAGCTTCATACACTTTCGCTGAAAATTCGGCAGTATAACTACTATATCATAATACTTCCAAAAGTGCAAACAGAATTATTTCAGCCAACCAATCATATACCAGAACCATCATAATCATATATCAACATTCACATCAGTCCAATGGAGAATTTTCAACAATAATCTCATCAATTGACTATTCATGGTTCAAGAGCTTTCAACTAGACGAGATCTGTCAATGTACTTCAAAACTTCTAACTTTGTCCTATTTTATAAATTGTACCATAATTTTATTTTAACTCATTTAAATATGAAAATTTAATATGCTATGGAATTATTAGTCTATTTTTAGTTCTATTTAGTCCCACTAAGTTTTGATGATTATAAATTGAGTTATTAAAATTTTAGTCAGAGCTACCTGATACTAGGCAGATTTGAGAACTTAAATGTAAAAATTCATTAAAATTCCAATCTTTATAATTTTTATCCAAAATTTATATATAAATGAAGCCATCTTTCATTCTCTAAAGGTTCATATTGAATAGGTAAGTAAAGCCCAAGTTATAGGCTCTCAAATCGAACAAAAAGGAACTTCCTTGTTTCACTTGAATAAAGCCTTAGGTCAAGTGTAAAGAATTACTAGGAGTAGCACAGTTTAGATCTAAATATGAAATTTTGATGGCATAATACTCTATATGTTAGCTTCTTAAAAAAATTTGTTGCACTTGATTTAAGTTGTATGGGATAAGTTATACCCTTAACAATCCATTATGGTTAGAAAACTAGACAAGATTCAAGTCATTACTTCAAAAATTCATAACTCCCTCATTTAAGGTCTAATGCCTTAAAATTTATATGGTTGAAAAGTTCTGGATGTCTAGTTTCATTTAAAAATAGTTTCATTAAATTTTGACCTTTGTATATGAAAACACAACATTCATAGTATGAACAAGTCCCTAGGGTTCAGTTCCAGCAAATCTTATTTAAGTGTATTCCTTGAGTTTTTGGTAAATTTTCCAACCCAAACCAAGAATCCCCATGTTAATTCATTGAAAACAAGCTATATAATCATCATTCAACATCATATCCAAGAAGAACAAAGACATTCTAATAATTGATATGAATCCTAATATTCAAGCAATTCAAAAATCCTACCTCAAATCTCAAGTTTGAGCTAAAAAGAAGCAAGTTTGGGTATGGATGTGGAAATGGGATGAAGATATGAGGATGGAGAGATGAAGTTGAGGAAGAAAAATCGGAGAGTGAGAAGGGTTTGATGGTAGGCCAAAAATGGGATGAGAGAATTGGGAAAAATTGTGTGTGTTGAGTCATAAAGTGAAGATGACTCATAGGCTTGTAATTGGTGGAACTCAAAATGACTTCAATGAGTCTTGAGCTCCTCATTTTTGTGGCCATCCTTTGGCCAACAAAGGGATGTAGGTGGCTAGTTTCTAGCCACATGTTTTAGGGTTTTAAACTAGTACTCATGTTATACTACAGTATAAATTTCTACTTATTCTGTTCTTGCGTTCCGACACCGCAAATAAACTGATTTTCCTTAAATTAGCAAAATATTGCTAATAGTCTTCATGAAATTTTTCTACAAGGCAACTTGGTTTTTTCTAACCCTAACATTCATATCTCAACACTAATTACTCATATATATCCAATGCGATGAAATCCATTAATTAACAGCGCTAATCAAATGTACTGTTCTTCGGGATGTTACACATACATAAGAATGAGAAATGAAATGATATATGAGAAATGAGATTCTGCGAAATAATATGAGAGATATGACTTGAATTTATGAGAAATTGAGGCCTGACTGGAAAGGAGGATAACCATGGACACCGAGGTCGATGCCGAGGTTCATAGGATGTAGTAGTGGTCGAGATTTGACCTTAAGGTGAGGATCTAAGTCAAGGGATGCCCTGATATAGAGCTCTCAGTCAGATTGTGGTATAGGATGAGTGAAGGCTACCAATGAAATTCTCTATTGCTGAGTAAGAAAGTGGAAAGACCTAGCTAGAAAAGCAAAGAAAAGTGCATTTCATGACATAAACTGCATTACAGCATTTTATATTTTTGCCCCTTGCATAGTTCATATGCTTTATTTGATTTATCTACTTTAATTTAGTTAATTATATGTAATTATACCTGTCATTGAATGTGAGCTATTTATTTTATTTATTTAAGTTGCTAGTAGAAAACCTATGTTTTGGGTGTTTAGCAACCCCTTGGAAACACCACCCCTACTTAGATTAGTATCTCACCCCATTTTCTTGGTGTTTCTAGTTATATGGCAGGATAACAGGGATCAAGTTTGCTTGGATATTCATGTGTTTCTCTTAGATTAATGATGAAGGTGTATTAACATTTGTATAATTATTTGTATTAGTGGGCAAGACCATAAAGTTGTGTTTGTATGTCTTAGTTAGCTTAATATTTTGAGCATATATACAATTTGTAATAAGTAGCATGTTAATAAATAAATAAATAAAATGAGCAATTTTAATATCAAGAGGTAGTAATAAAGCAACTTGCAATGATCAATTATAATATAAAAGAGCGGTGAATAATACAATTTTAAGTAAACAGTGAGCAACTTTAAAAATAAGAGTAGTCACAGTTTTATTTTAAGAAAGGATAAGTTCATTCCTACCTCAAACTTTGCAGAAATAAAAGTGATTAGTATGTTAAGTTTCTTTCTAAACCCTTGTCAGAAACTACCTTCTCTCTAATTTTTTTTCTCCATTTTTATTCTTGATACAATCCTCCCCTGTATCACTTCTCTATTCTTTCTCTTTATCTAACATTCTCTCACCTCATTTCACTTACTCTCTCTCTCTCTCTCTCTCTCTCTCTAATCACTTTCTTTCACACGACACCCACTTTCTTTCACTTACTCTTTTTTTTTTCCCTTTCTTTTGTTGTTCACCATAGCCCTTACCCACTTCTATTTATAGGCAATTTACGAGAAGTTAGGATCCAAATTTCATTTAATAAGTTTGTCTTTTTCTAGAAAAGAAACTCTACATTATTATTCCTTTTACTCTTTTGCATAATTACACAATTACTTTTTTATTACTTAATTTAGTATTACTTATTGTCTTAATAAATTTTATTTCTAACATAATCTAGTATATCTTGAGCTCAATCTTATCAATTTATTGTCTTACTTTAAAGAGTTAATGTATTAAAATTAACTATTTGATCTCCTCTTTAAGATAATTATTGATGTAAAAGTATCAAGTAAGTCAAGTAAAATATTTAATTTAGATAAGGAAATTAAAACTATGCTACAAAAAGCATTTATGAAAAAGGGGATGTTACAATTCTCCCTACCTTTTAGAAATTTTGCCCCTAGAATTCACTAATTTGTTTAGTATAACTCTGGATAAGTCTTCTTAATTTCATCTTCTAGTTCCATGTTGCTTTCTCAGGTTACAATCCTTTCCAAACCACTTTAACTAAAGAAATTTCTTTTCATTTTAAGTTTCTGATAGATCTATCTATGATTTGTATAGGTTTAGTTTCATAAGCGAAATCATCTATTACTTGCATTATCTCATATATATTCTATGATATGTGAAAGGTCAAAACAATATTTTCCAAGCTGAGATACATGAAAGATATCATGGTGATTTGAAAATTTTGGGGGGAAGTACAATTTGATATGCTACAGACCCTACTCTTTTAAGAATTTCAAATAGACCAATGAATTCGGAGTTTAACTTCTTGGATTTAAGGGCTTTGCCAATACCAGTAGTAGGAGTAACTCTAAGAAAAACATGGCCCCCTTCTTTAAATACAAAAGGTCTCTTTCTTCGATTAGCATAACTTTTCTGTCTACTTTGAGCAGTGCGTAGCTTTTCGCTAATGAACCTAATCTTTTCTATGGTTTGCTGCACTATGTCGAGTCCTAGCAAATTCTTTTCTTCCACTTCAAATCAACACAAAGGTGACCTACACTTTCTACCATATAGAGTTTCAAATGGTGCCATTTTTATGCTATTGTTGTAGGCAAACTTTATCAATGGTAGATGAGTATCCCAACTTCCTTATAACTCTAGTACATAGTCTCTAAGCATGTCCTCCAAGTTTTGGATAGTCCTTGCTGTTTGATTGTCTATCTAAAGGTGATAAGTTGTACTAAAGCGAAGTTTAGTACCTAAGGCATCTTGTAAGGCTACCCAAAACTTAGAAATAAATCTAGGATCTCTGTCTAAGACTATGCTAGTTGTTACCCCATGTAACCTTACAATTTCCTAGACATAGACAACTTGTATAATGGCCAACTAATCCTTATTAGCAAGATATAGGTAGACTTGGTTAATCTTTCAACAATTACCCATGCAGCATTATAGCTTGAGGAAATTCTAGCTAATCTTACAACAACATCCATCGATATGTTATCCCATTTCCATTGAAGCATATCCAAAGGTTGTAGTAATCCTACAGGTTTATAGTGCTCTACTTTAACCTTTGGCAAATAAGACACCTAGTTACAAAACTAGCTATGCCTTTTTTCATTTCATTCCACCAAAACAATTTTCTAAGATCTTGGAACATTTTTGCTGCACCAGGATGCATAGTGAACTTACTACAATGTGCCTCCGACAAAATCTTATTTATCAATTCTTCATCATTAAGGACACTTAATCTTCCATTATACATCACAGCTCCCTTCTCATTAATGTGGAAATGATCAAGTTATTCTACTTCAATCCGTTTCTTGAATGACCTTAGAAACTCATCATTTTCTTGAGCATGTCTTATTTGATCACTCAAAGCACACTCTATTATAAGTTCACTAGCATACGAAGGTTGCAAGGACACTGAAATATTTAAATCTCTAAATTTGTGTAGTAACTTATACTCCTTTATCATCAATAGACATATGCAAGGACTTCTTACTCAAGGCATTAACCACTATGTTAGCTTTGCCAGCATGATACTTTAATTCAAAATCATAGTCTTTAAAAATTTTATCTGTATTCTTTGTCTCATATTCAATTCCTTTTTATCAAACAAATATTTCAAACTCTTATATTTACTACACTTCAAACTTGACTCCATACAGGTAATGCCTTCAAATTTTCAAAGCAAAAACTATTGCTACTAATTCTAGGTCATGGATTGGATAGTTTTCTTCATGAAACCTAAGTTGCCTCGATGCATAATGTAACACCCTCCTAAGTACAGTACTATGCTTAAGTCATAGTACCACAGCCTGAAGTTGTTATGCATGAGGACCTTGTCTTCACAAACTTCCGCCGCTTCTAAAACTTACGTAGCAACTATCTGGAGACAAACACGGAAAATAGTGAGGTATAAATTCTCAATAGGATTCTCTATAATACACATGTAGTGTCATCATTGTCATCTCCAGTTTGCTTCGATTTAGTATGAAAAGGGGATCATATAATGTGGACTATTTAATTTTACAGTTCGAAAATATATTATCCGAAGCAACGTTCATTTTTATCATACACTTGGCATCTGAGAGAATCCATAAAAATTCAAGTCATGAATCATATTGGGACTAATAACTGAAATACAATAAAGTACCATAGCATCAATGCACTAGAGACATAACTTCTACATATACTTTACTGGAACTACAGTATATTAAGATGATGCCCATATGACATTAACATGTTGAGAACATAACAACTGCACATAACTTTACTCATATTTAAACGTATGCCTATTCATAAAATTTGCTTTTCTTTCTTCAAAATTTTTCTTTTCATCATAAAATCTTTCGTCTTACATTCAGAGTATGATCGCCATGTCATACCCCATCAGAGCGTGATCGCCATGTCACGTTCCTTAGGAATATGGGATCTTCACTCGGTACTCACACTAGCTGGGTCGAAGCCATGCCTCATGTGAGTGGGGTGTCTGCATATACTTTAATCTTTAATCTTTACTTGGCACACCTAGGCGTTCGCATATCGCGTCCCTGAGTGTTATTACCCGCCGGTGATACGGCCTTGGAGTGAGCTCGTCGACTTCACCGTGACCGCCACAGGCTACCTCGCAGGGGGACCCCACGTGCCTCTAGTCTTGGAGGGATCTCATTCAGTCGCGTGCCTCTAATTGAAGGGATCTCTTCTGGTCACGTGCCTCAAAATTGAGGGATCTCATCTGACCACGTGCCTTCAACATAGAGGGATCTCATCTGACCACGTGCCTCCAAGGTAGAGGGATCTCATAGTCTTAACTGCCTTCACAAGGAGGAATTCAAAGTGCACTGCCTCCAAGTGAAGGGATTCATATCTTTATCTTTTAACTGCCTTCGCAGGGAGGGATCTCAATTAACTGCCTCTGAGTAAAGGGATTCACATTTAATATACTCATGTCTTTTCATTCTCATACATGGTTATGCATAGTCGTGACATATAAAGGCCCGTAGCCTCTTTACCATTCTACCGGCACTTATACATATGCCTTGTCCTTTACTTTCATATACCTCATCTCATAATCATGTCATTCTTGAATTTAGGGTTTCTATATACCCATTCATATTCTAATTCATCATTGATAACCTATATCATCTTCCAATTCATCCTTGCATGTAAATATTCCTAGTTTCATAAACTTCTGCCGTAAATTCGACAGCATAACGGATCAGTTCCATCTCCCCATGAATAGTGCCAGTTCTTACAGACAAACCAGTCATAGCAACATAATCAATCTAATATATACATTAATATGTAAAACCGATCCTCAACTCAAACCTTATAGGTTTCACTAATACTTGTAAAATTATCAATATGGCCATTCTGCCAATTCTATTCGGTTCTGCCCGAATCTTGTATAATCCACCTTTATCTCTATTCAAATCATTTAAATCTGAAACTTGGATATGTCATAGCTCTACATGTCTACTTTCTAACCTCTTTGGTCCCATATCATTTTGATTTATATAACTCAAGATATTTAACTTTTGCCTTAGCTGGTTCAGTCACTAGCCCGAATTACACTCCTGGAAATATAAATTCACTAAAAATCGAAACTAAGCTCAAATCATCCGAAGTTGGTCTCATATTGAAGATAACAGGACAACCTTTCATTTTCCATAAGTTTCACTTGATTTAATTAAGTACACCTCGAGTTATAAGTCCTGAAAGTCGACCTTCCTGAACTACTTTGTTTTAGTCTAGATTGGACATAGAGTAACTTCCTCGAATTACTGGGATCAATTGGGAGCATAAAAAACTCGGAATTTCATATTGGGATGTTTCCCTATGTATAAGCTTTCTAACAAAATTGGTCTCACTCAATTTAGAGTTGTATAGGGTGAGTTATACCCTCCATAAGTCACCCTGGCTGGATGAAAGTCCTGAACCCTAGGTTAAACTTCAAAAATTCGTATCTCCCTCAATACGAATCCAATAACCTTATATGATATATCTATGAAAAGCCCTGAATGTCTACTTTCATCTAAAAATGGTTTCATCGGATTTGACCGATTGTAGGCGGAGCCATACACTCCGTGCAGGACTGCCGTGGAATCTCCACCAAGACAGCACCCTCATCCATCCATTTTCTCTTAGTTTTCTTCTTCTAATTCTAATTGCCACTCAAGATTTCATATTAATCCAATCATCACATCCAATATATCATCAAATAACCATAAAAAGTAATCTTTCATGCATCCTTAGTTTAAAGAAATTAAGATTAGAGATTGAATCCTACCTCTTTGGAGTGTGATCTTGAGTTAAGTGTTGAAGCCTGAATTATTAGGACCTGGCCAAGCTTGAAGGAGTGATGGAGTTGGGTGAATGGAGAAGGGAAAAGAGAGCTGAAGTGAGGGAGAAGAGAGGGCGCAGAAAATGGGTCTGAATGAGGGGAGAAGAAGTTGTTATATAGGCATGAGTGGTAGTCAACTTGGAGGGTTCTGATTGGCCTTAAAACACAAGGCTGAAATTCTGCCAACCTTCCCCTTTTTTGTGACAATTTGCTCTCCACGTCGCTCTAACAGTGGGACCTGCGTTTCCAGTATATTCTGAAGATGACATCGGAACTTGTGCACTTCATGAGATGAAATCGGAACTCGTTTCCTTTGTATTTGAAGCATAAGGTCGGAAATCGAGACCATTGCCTTGAGACATGAGGTCGGATATCGGGAATTGCGTGGATACCAAGGTTAAATCAGAAGTTGGGAGTTGAGGTCTTTGGATAAGGTCGGAAGTCGGAAATTAATGCTGAAAGTTGAACACGAACGAGGAAATCGGGAATAATCAAACTTAAACGAAATCGGAAGTCGTACAACACGTGAAGTCGGGAATTCAGCCATACAAACTCGGAAATCGGAAATAATCATTTCTATCTTAATTTCGAAGATGAAATCGGAAATCGGAATTGATCATCCTAGGGCGAAGTCGGAGCTCGGAAATAGGGATGTTACACATAAGCCACAACTCTTCCTTGTTGCATCAAAACACATCCCAAACCTTTCTTAGATGCATTACAGTACACCACAAAGTTTTGTTTAAGATCAAGAATTATTAAGACTTGGATAGAGGTAAGCCTATTCTTTAACTCTTGAAAACTGGCTTCGCAAGTTGAGTCCAATTGAAAAGATTGGATTTTCTTAATTAACTTGGTCAAAGGTAAAAGTAGTTGGAAAAATCCTTTGATAAATTTCCTATAATAACATGCTAATCCCAAAAAATGTCTAATCTCATTGACTGTCTTTGGCCTTTCCCAATGAGCTATAGCTTGAACTTTACCTGGATCCACTGCAACTCCTTCTTGAGATATCACATGACCTAGGAATCTTATTTCACTTAACTAAAACTCATATTTTTCTAGCTTCATGTACAATTATTTCTCTTTCAAGGTCTATAACACTATTCTAAGGTGTTCTTCTTGCTCCATTTTAGTCTTGGAATAAATAAGAATACCATCAATAAAGACCACCACAAACTAGTCGAGGTAAAGCCTAAAAATCCTATTCATGTAATCCTTAAATACTGCAGGAGCATTGGTAAGTCCAAAAGGCATCACCAGATATTCATAATGATCATACTTAGTCCTAAAGGCCATCTTTGGTATATCCACTTATTTTACTCTTATTTGATGGTATCATGTCCTCAAGTCTATCTAAGAAAACTAAAGCTCCTAACAATTGATCTAACAAGTCATCTATTCTATGAAGTGGATACTTATTCTTATCGGTGACCTCATTCAACTACCTATAATCTACACATAACCTCATGCTTCCATCATTCTTTTTGACTACTAAAACTAGTGTTCCCTATGGAAACACACTTGGCCTAATGATCCTTTAGCTAACTATTCCGCAATTTGTTTTCTAAGTTTATTCAACTCCAAAGGAAACATGCTATAAGATGCAAAAGATAAACGTCTTATTCCCGATATGATGTCAATGGAGAACTTAACTTCTCTTTCAAGTGACAATTCACTATGTCTTTGAAAAACACTTCTAGGAATTCTCTTACTATAGGTATGTTGTTATGTCCTATTCAACCTCTGATTTTAAAGAATAAAGAAGAAACCTTTGAACTCTTTCTAAGAGACACTTCTATACTTGAGTGGCATTAAGGGAAAGGGTATTAGGGGGTTTTTGTCCTTGGGTGGGTTATTAGAAAAATAAGCAAGCTTTTTGGAATAATCTAAAATGGTGTCAGTAGTAGACAACAAGTCCATTCCAATTATAATATCAATGCCAGTCAAGGGCAAACAAATGAGGTCAATAACAAAAGATTTTCCTTCAACTAAAATAGGGCATTTCAAATAGGCTTGAGAAGTAGAAGCTTTTTCGCCCATGAAGGTTGAAACTAGCAAATTAAAGGCCAAAGAAGACAAAGGCAAATTTAATTTCTTTATACAATTAATAGATATAAAGGGGTGTGTAGCTCCTAAATCAAACAATGCAATTAAGAGATTATTTTTGAGAAAACATTTACCTTTGATCTTCTCAAGAGAATGAGTTGCCTCTTCCCTGCTTAGAGTAAATGATCTTCCTTTAGTTTGTGGTCTGGGTATAGGATTGTTTGATGGCTTCACAGTGTTGCAATCCTTAGCATAGTGTCCTGGTTTCCGACATCATTAGCATACATTTTGGCCAAGATAGAATGGTCGGGAACCATGGAATTTTCTACATTGGTTACATAAAGGCAGAGGTTCCCTAGTTAGTACCAGTTTACCCTTCTCCGGGTTCAGCCCACTCTTAAAATTATTTTTCTTTTTAGCCTCCACCATTCTCTTTCTTTTGAGAAAATTTTTTCTTTCCTTTTCAAACTCTATCTCAAAGTAGCTCTTTTTGACTATCCTATACTTATTCACTAGAGTGGCATAATCTTTTTATCTCTAGTGGGGATACCTTGCCTCTAATCTCAGGCCTTAAATCTCACTCAAAATTTGTAGTTTTTCACTGGCCGTCAAGATTATTTTTTCGATATGAAGAGAATTTGTAAAGTTCTTCAAACTTAGCTATGCATTGGCCCATGGTCATATTTCCTTGTTTGAGTTGCATAAATTCAGCTTCTTTTTCATTTTTTATGGAAGGAAATACTTGTCAAAAAAGGTGGTTAGAAATGCTTCTCAAGTGATCTCAGTTCCTCTAGACTTTAATAAACTCCAGCTCTCCACTAGTGTTTGCCTCTCCTTCTAATATATAGGTGGCAAAGACCACCTTTTGTGCCTCCGCACACCCCATGATTGTAAAAATTTTCTCTAGTTGCATGACCTGTCTTTTAGCCAAAGCAGGTCATAATCCCCATGGAAAGAAGGTGGCGTGGCTTTCTTAAATTCTGAAAGTCCTTGGTAATTAAGCCTGGTTATTAGACTTCCCCCAATAGAGTTCCCACTACCTTCACCATTGTGGTTACCATTCCTATGTTGAGTCACTTCCATTTGTTGTAAAAACATTTGGTTGATTCTATCTAGCCCTTAATAGCTTTAGCCAAATCTCTAACAGCTCCTATAATCCCTGACAGAGTATTATTTTGGAATTTCTTGTTCTCTTGATGTCATATAGTCCTACAAACACCTAAACAAACCAATATTAAGTTAATCAGACTCAATATTGTATTAATTAGTGCATTGAGTATACTATATGGCATATAGAGAGAAAATGGAGCATATATCACGCAAATGATAGCGACTCAATTATTTTCTAAACTTTCTTTTTGTTCATGTATGAAAATGAGGCTCTGGAACCAAAAATGTAACACCTGCTCTTAATAAAGCCTATGGCATGAATTTAAGCATGATGTTCAACATTTAACATTAATATACATACAAAATATCAGAATGTTCATATAGATACATAACTTTACTGGGTATGAATTTAACATTTCCAAAGCCAATAATACTAAAAGCAAAAAAATTAAACATTAGCTCATACGTCTCTATAGCTGGAGGAGTCTGCCATCCTCTAGGATGTAACACCCTACCAAATATAATACTATGCTTAAGTCATAATGTCATATTCAGTAGTTTACCATGGCAGTTAAGTTACCTTTAACTACAGTTTTTTTTTTTTCATTTGGCGAAGTCAAATTTAGTAAAATGTTGTTTGCTACAAGGAAACTTAAAGAGCATTGGATGAACACGATACATTTCATGATATATACATAGTCTTATGCATTTATTTATAAGTTCTGAGTCATAAAAAAAAAAAGGACCATCAAAATAAATACACGGTCCATGTCAATAAGCATTGTCTCAGTATAGGTCCTCATAGGGGCATAACAAACCAGTAAGAATACATGAGAGTACAAAGGGAAAAACAGGAACTATGTCTGTGACCCAAGGTCATATACAAAACACCAAAAGAGGGTCATTCTATAAAATACTACTGTCTCCAGGATCTAATAAACTCTACTAGCAGGATTCCGAAGAAAGGAATCTGTTCAGCATGAGGCCCACGGACCCAGGGTCACCTAGGGCATAGCCATTATCTAGGGCTGACGATGAAGAGGATAAGGAATCTATCATCTTTGACGGATTACTCTTGGAGGAGTTTGGCTGTACAAGATAGGGTGGTACCACAGGTGGTTGGTGTTGGTGTGGTGGTTCAGGGTTTGGATGAGCCATGTAGAGTGGAACTCCAAGAAATGGTACCATTGGGTCAAAGAAAGGGCCAAAACTAGGTGTAGCAAAAGCCTGTTGAAAGACTATATACAAGCAAATTTGGAAAGTAGTAGTCAGGTACAGAGAATCTAAAACGTGATCATAGTGCCATTGCTTAATGAAGAAAACTATGGCCGCCATCGCCGTCATTTGAGAATGACACAGACATATAATAGGATGAGAATTTAGAAAGTTCTCAGCAGAATTCCCTAACTAGTACACACTGACATTGCAATCATTCTCAGTTGCTTTAGATTAGTTTATTTATGTAAAAGTGTGATCAATAGAGTAAAATCTCCAATTTTATAAGTATGAAAAACGTGGTAATCGAAGCAAATTCCATTTTACTCATAAGATTAATAAATAGAGCAAGGTTACATTTATTGAGCAAAAATAAATATCATAGTGAGTAACTCATAATTCAGACTAAGACTATAATTAGTCACATAATATATATAAGGGAGTACAATTAGAAGTGCATATGCACTGGACTTTTTCTATTTCTTAACTTGCATCATAATTTTCCATATTTGGTTTCCTACGAGTTTTAGTTCATATAACTCTCGGGTAATAGTCTACTTCTTAGGATCAAACTCATTTCTATACAGGATAGTTGAGTTTACTTTCTCTGACTTTCCTACCGATCTATTCCCCTTAATTTGTTCTGGGGCTGACCCAAGTGCTATGGTATCCTTACTTTTCTCATAATTCATGTACTCATGAATAATCAAACTTGAAAGGCTTAATTTCATCATACATTATTCATAAGCATTTCTGCCAAAAATTTGGTAGCATAATGGCCATAACAAAATGCTTCCCCAAAATACAACAGTTTAATAGTGAATTGCATCAACAAATCTCAATCATTGGCCATTCTTGGTTTAAGAGCTCTCAACTACTTGAAATTGTTTAGCACTTCAAAATTCCTAAATATGTCTTGTTCTATAAATTGTACCATAATTGCATTTTAACTCATTTGAATCTGAAAATTCATTATGTTGTAGTATTATTAGTCTATTTTTAGGTTAGTCTCACTAAGTTTTGATGAGTATAAATTGAATTATTGAAATTTTACTCAAGACTGCCTGTTGTTGGACAAACTTGAGCACTTAAATGTAAAAATTCATTAAAAATTCAATCTTCATTAATTTTATCTGAAATTTATACTGAATAAAGCTAATTGAACTATCTTTCATTCTCCAAAAGTTTCACTTCGAATGGGTAAGTGAAGCCTAAGTCATAGGCTCCCAAATTGGGCTAAAAGGAACTGCCCTGTTTCAGTCAAATAAAGCCTTGAATCAAATTTAAAGAATTACTAGGAGTAGCACAATTTAGATCTAAGTCTAAAATTTGCATGGCATAATAGTCTATATGCCAGCTTCTTAACAAAATTAATTGCGCTCAATTTGAAGTTGTATGGGGCAAGTTATGCCCTTCACAATCCATACTAGTTAGATCAATAGGCAAGATTCAAGAGGTTACTTTCAAAATTTGTAACTCTCTCATTTCAGGTCTAATGGTCTTATAATTTGTATGATTGGAAAGTTCTAGATGTCTAGTTTCATAAAAAATGGTGTCATTAAATTTAGACTTTTGTATATCAAAATGCCCTATTTGTGTTATGGACAAATCCTAGGGTTTCAGTTTCCAACAACTCTATTTAAGTTCTACCTTGAGTTTTGGATCAATTTTTCAACCCAAACCAAGAATTTCCATGTTAATTTATTTGAAACAGGTTGTATAATCATCATACAAAAAGAGAAACAAAGAAACCCTAATAGGTCACATGAACTTTAAAATCCAATATATTCAATAATCCTACCTCAGATTCAAGTTTGAAGTAATAAGGAAGTAAGTTTTGGGTGAAGGTGTATGAGTGGGATGAAGAAAAGATGGAGAGATGAAATAAAGTAAGAAAATGAGAGAGGATGATCTAAGGTTGGGGCAGAAAATTTGAGGAGAAGATGGGAATTTGTCTAGTCTTGAGTCATAAAGAAGGAAGATGGCTCATAGGCATTGATTAGCGGATTTTAATATTGATGAATTTTGGTTAATCTTCCCCTTTTTGTGGCGATATGGCACATATGGCACCAACAAAAGGGGTATGAATAGCTAAATTTTGGCCACTCAATTTAGGATTTTAACTAGTATTCGTGTGATCGTACAGTATAAATTTCTACTAATCCGATTCTTGCGTTACTCAACACTGAAATCAAACCGATTCTTCTTAAATTGGCTAAACATTTATATAGGTCTTCATAAAATTTCCTACATATCATATCTAAATGTTCTTAACCCTAACATTCATACTTCAACCCAAATTAATTTTATCTCTCTATTGCAACGAAATAAATCGTTTAACAGTGCTAATTAAACGCACCGTACTTTGGGATGTTACATAGGACATTAATTAGCTAATCTGAAATCATCACAAAAAATAGTGAGAATTGGAAATTCTCAGTAGAAAATAAACAATTCAAAAATCTTTTGAAAACCATGATGATCTAGCTACATGACCCATGAAAAAGCATGGCTACCATGTCACAGTCACATAGAATTACTTATAGAAACATAATCATTAATAATAACATGAATAATAAATACTTAACAGATCATGTTGTGCAATTATATATATGCATCATAATTTAGCAAGCCTTTTATGCATTAAAACATCTTTACTTTAGTTCTACTTTCCTCGGGCTGCTTGTCTCACACTTGGTCGAAGGCCTTTTCTTAGGGAACTCCCCATCCTTTGGTGTTACTCATAACATTGTGGCAACAAAGCTAGATCCCTTTACGCACACTAACCAAGATAGGTAATATAAAATGATCTTATATCTATCCCTCTGCCTTCTTGTTGGTTAGGTGCTACATCTTAAATATTTTTCCTTTAAATTACTTACATATCATTATGAATAAAATTCGCCATATGTATAATGAGACATAATATTAAGTAATAATGTAATACTTATAAAGTGCACAAAACATAAATATCAATAACTTAAACAATATGTAAACTTAAATAAAATGCATAAGAACTTAAATTATATAAACTTGAGCAATGTAAAATAACTAAATATAGCAATAATTGTTCTCAAAGCACACAGTTATCAAAATTCAAAATGCTAATTTTTAAAGGGACCATCTTCATTATTATTATTATTTAATTTCTACTATATAAAGGTCCTTATCATGGGGCACATATTAATCCTTATCATCATAGTACATTTGATACATAAAAGTCTCTTCCTTATAAGGGTCATCATAGAGTCATAATAAACGTCATTAAAGTCATAATATTGTCCAAGCAATAGTATAGATAATCTTAATAGTCGAAGTCCAAGTATATTAATAATAAATTTTACTTATTTTAAATGGTAAATAAAATATTTTATTCTAAATAAAATTTTTTATTCTTAATATTGGTCCTTTAAAAAATTACCACATGAATATTGACAACTCAATATCACATGGCATAATAAAGTTACATAAATAATATAAACAAAATTAACACCTAAATAAATTATAAGTAAATATCAACTCATAATAAATCTTCAAATAATAAAAAAGGAACTAAAAATTGCAAAATAAAAATAAACATTAATATAAAAGAGTAACAATTGAATTAACTAGCAAATAACAAATAAATAAATAAGCAATTTTAATATAAAGAGGTAGTAATAAAGCAACTTGTAATGATCACCTATAATATCAAAGACCGTTAAATAATATAATTTTAAGTAAACAATGAGTAACTTTAAAAATAAGAGTAGCCATGGTTTTATTTTAAGAAAGGATAAATTCATTACTACCTCAAACCTTGCAAAAATAAAAGTGATTTATATATTAAGTTTCTTTCTAAATTCTTGTTAGACACTACATTCTCTCTATTTTTTTTCTCCTTTAATTCTCGATACATTCCTCTTCTGTCTCACTTCTCTACTATATCTCTTTATATAACATTCTCTCACCTCATTTCACTTACTTTTTCTCTCTCTCTCTCTCCTTTTCAAATCACTTTCTTTCACACCACACCCATAGAAGTTACTTAACCACTAGCATTTGCTTTCACAATCACACTCTTTTTTTTTTTTGTTTTTTTCCCTTTTTGCTTCTTTTGTTGTTTATTGTAGCCCTTACCCCCTTGTATTTATATGCAATTTGGGGAAAGTTGGGGATGATGGATGCACCACTATCTTCCAACTTACATTTAATAAGAATGTATTTTTTTTTTTTTTGAGAAAAAAAACTCTATGCTACTATTCTTTTTTACTTTTTGTACATAATTAAATTTTTATTACTTAATTTAGTATTATTTATTGTCTTAATAAATTTTATTTCTAACATAGTATAGTATTTCTTGAGCTCACCCATATCAATTTATTGTCTTACTTTAAAAAGTTAATATATTAAATTTAATTATTTGATCTATTCTTTAAAATAACTATTGACATAAAAGTATCAAGTAAGTCAAGTAAAATATTAATTTAGATAAGGAAATTAAAACTACTCTACATACAAGGACGGATCCACTCGTTTTAGTTTGGAGGCACATGCCTCTACTAATATTTAAGAATTTTTAAAATATATATATAGATATTATACATATTTTGGCCCCATTATCTTATTGAATTTAACCTCGTACCAAGATAAAAATTATATAAAATTTTTTGTTATATATATATATATTATTTTTATCTTCATTACCTAAATTTTCTAAATCCATCACTAGTTAAATAAAGCGCTTAAAAAAAAGGGATGTTACACACAATACGAGAAACGAAACCTTTTTTTATAAGAAATGAAAATATTTTTCATTTTTTTGGATGGGGATAATAATTTATTGAAGTATCAAATCAGCATGAAGTAAATCAATAATGGGCTCAGGGGGGGTAGCCAAAGGGTCTTTTTTTTGGTTGATTTTTCATGGTTTGCCAAACAGTCTGCAACCATATAAGAAATGAAAATATTATTTGATTAGAAATTGGAAACAAATATAATGCACCCTCGATTTTCTCTTCCTCTGACTCAAGAATTACATTACTTAAGACGCGATAGACAGCTAAATGGACACCTCCTTGTCGGGTTTGCATTCAGGAGCTCTACCCTTCTTTGACAAAGCTAAACCCTGAGGACCAAAAAGAGAAAAATAACAAACAAAAAGAAAAAGAATTCCCAAGCTACGGGAAAAAAAAAAAAAAATTGGTTAAAACGTACACTAATGTTGTTTAATTGTTTCTCTCTTTCTGCACGACCTAGGCCACATAAGTCTAGAAATTTTACGCTGATATATATGTTCTCTACCCATATGTTTGCCTTCTCAAAATTTGGTATGATCAGGGGAATCATGGGTTACCGAAGGTGAAGTTCTCGCCATCAAATTCAAACTGATCAAATGGAAACTCTAAGCCAACGGTTGGAGAGTTTGTAGCAGAAATCGCAACTGAGATCATGTCGTTGATCTCAGACCCAGAACTTGCCAAATTTGGGTGCCCCCTTAAGCTGTTCCCTCCACTTGGAGACACCGAAAAGTAGGTTGTTCCCGATGTGGCAGGGGACACATATGAAGGATATATGAATTCTTCTGCAAAGTTGTTTTCAATCATTGCGGCAGGGAAATTAGCTTGGTCTTCAGTTTTTATGTCCGAAGTTGAAGGGAAATGGAATGGAGCAAATTGTTGCTCAGGGGCATGGTCAAGTTTCTCTGTTAGGACTCTTAGGCCTGAACGGAGGTTCAAAAGTTGATCATCTGATTGCTGCTCATGAAGGCTTTGCTGGTCATTCTGCTGATGTGGACCTGTGCTCAGATTTGGATCTTGGTTTATTTCTTGTGCTCCTGAGTTTGGAGCCACATTGGAGGCCATTGTGCAGGTGTGCTTCCCACGGTAAGTGATTTCGATTATGGCTGGGTCTTCATCTGATCTTTGCACTTGCTTTGTGGCCATACAGCCTTGAACATTTCTGTGGGTGCATCTGTAATAGCCTCTGCACATATACAAGGCAAAGCACATCTAGTTCAAGCCAAAAGACAAAATACTAGTTGTTTGATAAAATTAGCATTGGCTTAAGGATTAAATTTGGTGCTACCTTGGATGCTTGGCTCCGAGGATGTCTTTTTGGCCATATTTCCTCCAACTATATCCATCAGCAAGAGGCCCTTCCACTTTCATCCCTGGGTTGACTCGAATCTGCTCTGTCCACGTTGGCATAGTCTTCCTGAGATTCAGGAAAGAAATCGATCATGTTAGCGTGGGGCCACATTATATTTCAAGATCACCCACTCTCTCAAAAGACGCCCTCTCAAGCAATAGCCACGTCTTTAGTCTTGAAGCATGAGGATCACTCGGTCATACTATATCAAAAATTCTAAATTGATTGGTTACTCTTAACAAAAGAATTGGGTTTGAGCTTTTATAAATGAAAAATACTAGCATAAAGTTTTATCCATATAACGAAGCCAATTTAGTTTAAATTAGACAAGTCAGAAGTAGACTTGGGGTACTTGGCGGTTAAAAAGAAAAAACTAACTATATCAAAAGGCCACAGCATTGATCCATATAACTGATGTTTATATGTATAAAGATGCAAAGAAAAAGTAAACTTATGCATAGCTTGACCCCAAATTACATACCTCTTTCTGGAGGCACTCTGCTGCTGGTTCCTCAAATCTGTGTCTAAGTCTTCACTGCGAGGACTTCCGCTCACGGGCGGTGACTCCGACAATCGGATTGCAACCCGTGCGGGCATTTGTGATGGCCCAGTTTTCCTCTTCACCATTGCAAGTGCCTTTTCAAATGCGTCTATGATCTTCTGGATCACGAGCCCGCGTGCTTCTTGCGACGACGAAGGAGGCACGTGGAGATACATTTGGAGCTGCCTTGCCAGCTCCACGCCTTGTAGCAGCTCTTGTACGAGGCTGTTTTGATCCCAGTCTCCCATGTTGTTGTCTTAGCAAGCACAAAATTAACCAAATTAGCTGACTTGTGCAAATCAAGCAAAATGATTGGTTCAGAGGCTCGGTTAATATGGAAATAGCATATGGGATAAGAGACTGGAAAAGAACAATCTTATGTCACCAGAATCAAACGCACAGTGTGCCAAAGAAGGCCTAAATGGGAGCAGAACAAAAGACAGAGGTGAAAGATGGCTACAACATGGGATTGGCCAGAATCTGACTTGCTCTATGAGCTGTGTCAGCAGAGGTGAAGATGTCCAATTCGTGTGCTAAATTAAACGGGCAAAGCATGGGAAAGAGTGGATATATATCTTGAGCTTCTATGTGGATCAGAATGGTATGGCTACGTGATTAGAAAGAGGCTGTGGGAAAAGTTGAAGTTTAAAGAGGAAAAACGGTTACGAATGAAGGTGTAGAAGGGGCAATGGATTTAAGGGGCGTTTTTTGAATGGGAGGGGAAAAAAAGGGTGGGAGAACAGAAGAACAAAGGAAAGTTTGACCAAGAACAAGCCCATGTGGATTTTCTTTACTCGGACAAGTCTTTGCTTTTTGGTCAAGGATTCGCAAGTTCAAAGCGCGAAGATGGGAAGTCCAATTGCTGACCACTTCTCATGTGCTTCTTTCTCCATGAACTTCTGAATTGAAGAAATTATTACATGCTTCAGTATTCTAGGATTTAAATCTGTTATCCTTTTTTATTAATTTTCATATTTGTCCATCCAATTAAGTGTCAAAAGATTTAAAATGTAATATTAACATAGAGAATTTTTTTTTTTTTTTGGTCGAGTTCCTGACTTTTACTTATAGGAATAAAATGGAAATAGTAAACGAAGAAGAAGATTTGATTTCTAATACACTAAAAGAAAAATAGTCTTTAACATATTATATAAGAGACTAATTTTGATGCATTGATAATAAAAGAAATTTATATTATTATCCAATCAGATACTTCTATTTATAAGATTTTTAAAATAATAGATGGTTGACTCAAATATTTTTATTAATATAATAATATATGAGTAAATATTTGTATAAAAAAAATTTTACATTAATAATTCATATAAATTAAATCTATTATATAAAACTTAATAATGATAAATTGTCAGAATAAAGTACTCTGTTGTCAACTAATTAGATATGGCATCAAGGTATACATAAGTATCAATTTAGAAATGTTGATATGGTCGGAATAAAGTACTTTTTCTTTCTTTTCTTTTTTTTGTCTAAATCATCTATATCCAAAATTTATTAGATTTCAACTAATTTGGCACAAATCTGATTGAAAAAACTCTCCCAATATTAGTTTTTTCTATGTAAAAGAGTCAAATCGATATCTTCTTAAAAGAAATAAATGTCAAATCACTTAAATTAACCAAGTATTAGTAAATACTTTTGATAATATGTTAATTATACAATGTATAATTTTTTTATATGAGAATATTTGTATATTTCTTTTACATTAATAGAGTATCAAAATTAGGATGAGGATTTTGTTGGCACTCCTTTTTATTTATCCATACTCTCCACTATTATTTTATAACTTTAATTTTCTAAATTATCCTCACCTGAATGAATTAATTTTGTTACATTAAAATTTAAGTGAGTATCTTACTATTTATCTATTCACACTCTCCTATAATATCAATTATTATCACCTCTATTCTACCAAAAGCCTTCCATCGCATAGACCTTTCCTTCTATCTTGTATACTCCTTGATTTATTTATATTTTCGCATTTATCCAAAAATTCCAGAAAAATAATATGCAAAGATTCACGTTAAAATTCATCTGGAAACGTAGGTTCTAAATAAAATGTTTAATATGACATATCCTAATAAAAATTTAATATATAATAATTGATAAAAAAAAGTATATAATAATTTAACATATTGATGTCAAAAGCATACTTCTAATAAAAAAATTATATCAAATTAACTCTTCAAACATCAAAAAAATTGTTGGCACCCAAAAAATTGATAAGTGCTCTCGGCCTAGGATAAGACTTAATTGAGAAGTAATTTTGACTCTGTCCCTAACAATAGCCGACCCATGAGCTAACCTAGCTAAAGAGATCATTGTCCAAGCCATAGTGCAAGTATTGATCAAAGTAGAACAAGGTCAAATGATTGGTCAACTTGGAATAGAATAAAGATGATGTTAGCTGACGGTGGATATGAAAGTGCCTATGAGGATTCTTCGAGCTCTCATGTGGAAAGCTGATGCCGTCCAAGAAGACAATTATATGTCCAATGCTTGGAATGTAAATATAGATCATACCACATTGAATACATGTGGCATCATCCCCACACCACGGCTATGCGAAACAACCATCCGAGGGTCTAAAAAAGCAGCCTTGGCAGTTATTCAAGGGCAATTTAGGAATGAGTCTTGCCTATAAATAGAAGAAGACTTAGCCATTGTAAAGGATCTAACTCTAGAATCAAGAACTCTAGCATTTTATTTTACTCTTACCTTTACCTTTGCATTTTAGTTTTTATGTACTTTAGTTTAAGCCTTTTAAGTCTTTCTAGCATTTTATTTTCAAGTTATATCCACTTGTACTGTTTCATCCTATTAAACTTTCCATAAGGATTCTCCATTAGGGTTTAAGAGGGTTTTTCATTGTAATTAGTCGAAAATTTAATAAAAATTCTGTCGATTGCATTCTACTCTTGGTTTTGGGTTATATTCTTCGTTGATTTTAGCCAAGTACATATCTAAGGAGCATATTTTCCTCCTTGGAGTAATTGTTTTACTCTTAGAATGAAGAGCTTTGACTAGCCGATTTCAAAGTCTGATACGCTTAACACACTAACCTAATAGCTGAAAATAGCCCTAACAAAAATATTTGTAAAATGCTTGAAAAGTTTAATTATAGCATATAGCAAATATGAATTATCAAAGGTGTAAACGATTCATGCCTAGAAACTTTCTTTAATCTCACATGATAGTAAAAGATGAAGTTACAAAATCAAAATTATTTCCTATTTTCACTTCTTCAACATGGTTAAAAGAGTAGGTCATGGCTTTCCGTGGACAAACACTGCAACAATGCTCACATTAACTTTGCATATATTCCATTTTTTTTTTCTTTTATACTATTTCAAATGCTGAAGGATCATGCATGGTAGAAGTAACACTTTTTTTCTTTGTTTTGAGCATAGCGAATAGCATTTGTGAGATTGAACTTCAGGTTCATGTATCAAAGAAGAAGATTAAGATATCAGATAAAAACATTTTAAGATAAGAATTCAGCTCTATTTCCAAGTTATTTTCATCATCAAGTAAAGAACATAATTATAATTCATAGTTTCATTCATAACTTGTTATTTTTTATTCATCTAAAATTAACAAGCTTGCTAAATTAATGAAGAAAAAATAAAATGTTAAAACATGAAGTAAAAAAAAAACATCGCTGTAGAAGAAAGAGCACTAAAGAGTAGTGCAATAGAAAAGAGGGAAGAGTCTGATGTAAGTAGAGGGAAAAGTTTTAAGAAAATAAATATAAGAGGAATTGATCATATTAAATAAGATTGTGAATAGATAAGTAATAATATACTCAATTAAAATATAATTTTAATAAAATTAATTTATTTAAGTGAGAGTTGTTTAGAAAATTAAAATTATAAACATAAAGTGGAGAGTATATAGAGATAAAAAGGAGTGTGAATTGCTCCATCCTCAAAATTATATTCTAAAGCTCAAATGAAATTCAAACAGTCATAAGTATTTACTTCGCATTATTGGTGATATTTGAGACGGATCTATCTATTCTTATTTTACGCTATCATCACGCATACTGAAAATAAAGACAAAACATTTAATCAATCTGCTTCTTAACATGTGAGATATAAATCGACTTGATTTTCATATGCTATATGATATTATCTCACCCCAAAACTTGTTGATAACAGCATTAATATCAACTGTTGATAAAAAAAAAGTATTA
This sequence comes from Pterocarpus macrocarpus, assembly GCA_031439585.1. Classification (NCBI taxonomy): domain Eukaryota; kingdom Viridiplantae; phylum Streptophyta; class Magnoliopsida; order Fabales; family Fabaceae; genus Pterocarpus; species Pterocarpus macrocarpus. The sequence goes on from CM062514.1 coordinate 55,539,801, forward strand.
ATATCAACTTTAAACAAATTTTATTATAATATTAAAGATTAAAATTTCAGAATAGTCATCACTTTATATTTTTTCATCTAAATATTGTTTTTTTACGTGATTTATCTAAATATTGTTAGACGAAAAGAACAAAGAAATGATATCATCTCCCCGTCACAGCAATGATATCTTCTTTCTTAATCACCAGCAGCAATAAGATAAAAGAAAAAAAAAAATGCTCAGTGGAAAGGACTCAGTGGAATCGTAAAATGGAACAAAAGTACCATAAAGAAAGTCAGAGTACCAGATTAAAAAAGAAAAAAAAAAGTCAGAGCGAAGGCTAAAACTCGGGGAAAAAACGAGGACAGGGAATCTTCAAACCTTCCTCCGCGTCGTTTTTGCTTTTGCTTAGGTGCTTCCTCCGTGTAAAAAGTTCGTGACAGGATAGTGACGTTGCCCTCCAACGTCTATTTAGACTATTCTCACGTCAACACTTTGGTTACGTTCGATCGAACCCTGCCAAGTCTCGATCTAAACGTTAAGTCCTATAAAGTGGCTTTTTGACTCAACTAAATATTTATTACAAAGAATTTACATTGCCGTGAAATGAGCGACTAGTGGCACAACGTGGTATTGCTCTTGTAACACAACAGGATTTTATGTCTATTTGTTATTGGTCTTCGGCTGCACGGTTTTTGTACGTGTAAGTTACACGCTACTTCTTCCATGTTTTTCTTTAATATTTCGCTGATGTCTAGTTGGGTATAAACTATAATTCGCTGGCGAGCCCCAACGTGAAACTCCCATGATGCTGTTGTTGGCAAACAAGGCTTCTTAACTCAAGGAGCTCAGCACTTATTTTCTTTAAGTGAGAAGAAGGTGAATGTAATGTATCTATAACAGAATTTATACTAAATCTGACAATGAGCTATATCGAACAAAATTGCGGCTGAGTCTGCTGTATAGTTGTATGAGAGTATTTACATAGGAAATTAAATGAACAATATATGTCCTATAACAGGTATAATAGTCAACAACGATAAATTCGATATACTAAACCAAGAGTAACAACAATGCTAGCATCGAGGGGAACATCGCCAATCACAGTTCCACTGAGTATCTTAGACCTACAACCGAATTGAATCAGAAGAATAGAAGGGATTAGAATCACTATGAGTAGGAGATAGAGGTCGAACAAAAGAGTAATAGAGAAAGAAGCAGAAGGATGCAGAGGAAGCTTGTACCAGTATCAACTTCCCGCCCAAACGAAATTCTACCACTTCTTATTTGGCGTGTGGCCTCGGCTGCTCCTTCTGGGACCCTTAATACCCAAATCGATTGCCACCTGTCTCTCTTGTGTAACTAACTTCCTATTTTTTTCCTTTTCCATCTCAGCTTCATTATGGTCCCCTTCCACGTGCATATCAGCATCCTTAGTAGCTTGATTTCTCTTACTCATAGCAAATACCCTCCACTTTAAAAGGAACCTTGTCCTTAAGTTTAAGGCTTGGGTAAGCAGCTGTGATGTCTTCTAAGTTCTCCCAAGTAGCTTCATTGAGAGGGGTATTTTCCCACCGAGTTAATAATTGAGGAATCTGACTAGTACCCTTGAGAATGGTGCGAGTATTGAGAATTTGAACTGGACTCAAAATCGGGCCTACGTCAGATGTATGAAGTGGTAGAGGCATGTAAGGTTGTGAGCAACTCCTCTAAATTTCTTAAGGAGAGAGACATGGAAGACAAGGTGTATTCTTGCTTCTTCTGGTAATTGTAACATATAGGTAACGAAACCAATTTTTTCTGCAATTGGAAATGGCCCAAAGTATCGTAGGCCTATTTTCTGATTCTTTCAAAGTCTACTGATTGTTACCGATACGGTTGTAACTTAACCAAGACCATGTCCCCAATCTGGAATTGCATGTCTCTTCGACCTCTATTAGCTTGTTGCTTCATGTAATTCTGTGCTCGAGCTAAATTAAGTTTCAGTGCATCCAATAAACTGTCCCACTGTTGCAGAAGCTCCTAGATGGTTGGAGAATCAGTAGCTGAGTTCTCATACCTGATTAAGGGTGGTGGGTCATGCCCAAACAGGGCCTTGTAAGGTGGCATCCGAATGCTCTGATGAAAGGAGGTATTGTACCAAAATTGGGCTCAGGGTAAGTATTTAAACCAAGACTTAGGATTGTCAAAACAGAAGCAACGAAGATACATCTCCAGTGTCTTGTTTAAGATCTCACTTTGCCCATCCGTCTGTGTGTGGTAGGAAGAGCTCATAGTTAAGGTAGTACCCTACAACTTGAAGAGTTGTTGCCAAAAAGAGCTACAAAAAACTTTGTCCCTATCAAAGATAATGGACTTTGGAATACCATATAGTTTGACAATATTAGCCACAAATGCTTCTGCTACCAACCTGCTATTATAGTCTGATTTCATAGCAGTGAAGTGGCCAAATTTTGAAAGTCGATCCACAACAACCATGATAATCGAATAACCAAATGATGATGGCAAACCTATAATAAAATTGAGTGCTATATCCTCCCACACCTAATTCGGAATTGGAAGTGGCCAGAGTAAACCTGGAGGATGAGTGTTCTCTATCTTGGCTTGTTGACATATGGTACATTGTTGGACATACAACCGAATATATGTCTGCATATTGGGCCAATAAAATTAAGAACAAATTCTGGCCATTATTTTAGTCACACCGGAATGCCCTCCTAACTTAGAGCTTTGTAATTCAGTAATTATTTGGTTTCAAAGGTTTGTGTCAGAAGGGACTGCAATAAGCTTCTTCCAGTATAACATTCCATTCCTAACTGCATAAAATGAATCCCCTGCTGCGTTGTTAAGGCAGTTTTGATAGATAGCTGCTAAGTGAGGGTCTTGCTACACCTTCTGATGCAGTTCTTCCAGCCAATGAGGGTAAGATTGAGAGCAAGCCAAACTGAAACAGTGAGACAAGGAATCAACTACAACATTTTCTTTTCCTGGTTTATAATGAATTTCAAAATCATATCCTAAAAACTTGGGAAGCCACTACTGCTGTTCAAGTGTATGTAAGGACTGATCCAGCAATTCCTTCAATCTCTTCTATCTATTTTGATAATAAATTTGTGACCGATTAAGTAGTGTCTAAATTTGGACAGGGCTTGTGTGATGGCGTAAAACTCTCTTGTATATGCAGATTGTTTTTGGAGCCTCTGTGATAATTTCTTGGAGAGATAGGCTACAGGATGGCTATTCTGTGATAGAACAACTCCAATTCTAGATCATGATGCATCCATCTCCAATGTGAATGGTTGTGAAAAATCTGGTAGTGCCAATACGAGTAAAGCTGTTATGGCTCCTTTTAACTTGCTGAAAGCTTCCTCGGTCTTAGTATTCCACGAAAAAGAGTCTTTCTTCAGAAGATCGGTGAGGGGAGAGGCTAAGGATGCATACCCTCGAATAAATCTGTGAGAATACCCCGTCAAGCCTAAGAAGCCTCTAAGTTACTTGAGAGTCATTATGCTCGGCCAGTCTAACACAGCCGCCACTTTGTTTCTCTCTAAGGTCACCCCTTGTCCGGTAATTGTGTGGCCTAGATAATCAATTTCTTGCACCCCAAAAGAACATTTGGACAATTTAGCAAATAGCCTCTCATCCTATAAAATCTGCAAGACAGTTTCTAAGTGTTGTAAGTGATGATGCCAACTATGCCTATAAACCAGAATATCATCGAAGAAAACCAAGACAAATTTCCTCAGAACTTTAGCAAAAATCTGATTCATTAACCCCTGAAAAGTTGCAGGAGCATTTGTTAATCCAAACAGCATAACAAGCCATTTGTAATGCCCATGGTGTGTCCTAAATGTTGTTTTATGACAATCCTCCATGGTAATGAGGATTTGGTGATATCCGGATCATAAATCCAATTTGGAAAAGTGTGTAGAACCATGAAGTTCATCTCGCAGTTCATCCACCGTAGGAAAAGGAAAAGAGTCCTTCACTGTGATGGCATTGAGAGCCCTATAATCGGTGCAAATTCTCCACGTACCATCTTTCTTTTTAACTAGTACAATAGGCGAAGAGAATGGGCCTTTGCTAGGTTGTATTAGACCTTCCTGCAACATGTCCTGTACCATAGATTCAATTTGCCCTTTCTAGCTGTCGGGGTACCTATAAGGTTTCACCTTATCTAGGTTAGATCCTTCAAATAATGGGATAGAATGATCATGAGTTCGCAGAGGTGGCAGTCCAGTTGGCTTGTCAAAAACTCGCTTGTAAGTATGAAGCAAAAGTACTAATTCAGGTTCCATATTCTCTAGTAGCTCGTGTTCATTACGTTGGTTGGAATCATCATTGTGCAGCTGAATAGTATACACTTTAGAAATTACATCAGTGGCAACTAGTCTTCTCAATTGGTGACATTTAGCTTGGTCAGGCCGAGTAGAAGGATCACCTTGCAAGGTCACATACTTGCCATTTTGCAGAAACTTAAGTTGGGAACGATCATAATCTTCCATATGCAACCCCGACGAGGCTAAACATTTGCCCCTAAGAATCAACTCTGCACCACAAATTGTTAACACAAATGCTGATAAATGTAATTCCACCCGTGTACATAAAGTGTGATATCACAAATGAAGCCTTCGGTTGTCATATAAGACCCATTTCCAACCATTACTTTAAAAATCGGTTTGGACTCCATAGGTAATTGTAAGAATTTAGCTATTCAGGGTTGGACAAAATTGTCACTATTGCTCCCATCAACAAGAACTTGAATTGTTAAACCATGTAGCTGAGCAATAAAATGAATATTCCCAATACCTGTGACTCTTTTAATTTATTCAAGGATAGATGATGGTAAGAATTAATAGTCTCTGTTGGTGGTTAGGTTTCGTCTGGCGGTTCAGGCTATATGTCTATAGTAACTTCGTCATCATCAGACTTCAACATGAGGAATTGCTTGTTAGCACATTTGTGATTGAATGTGAACTTCTCATCATAAAAATCACATAAACCTTTGTCCTTCCTTAGCTGCATTTCGGCTGGATTGATTTTTCTGACTGGGTTTGGTTTATTGGTAAGTAATCTGGGTTGAATGTTGGGTGAGGTTGGAAGTAGGGTTGGTGGGTTCTGTTTAAGTTGTGTTTTGTGTATAAGTGGGGTGGAGGAGGTAGTGTAGGAGTGTGTTTGTTGCTGCTTGGTAATATAGGTATAATGTAAAGGTTTGGTCCTGGGAAAGCGTCTTTCTCATACAATTTTGCTAAGGCTACTGCACGCAGCAAAGGGGTGGGGGATTGTGCAACTACATCTAGCCAAATCTCAGTGTGTAGACCACTCAAGAAGCAGGCCAACATAGCTTCTTGTGGTAATCCAAATGAGTAGTTTGCCAGAGCCATAAACTGCAAGTAACACTCATCAACTGATCCGATTTGCTGCAATTTAAACAACTCTTGCATCGAGTAGTCAAAAGGGGAAGGGCCAAACTGTGTTTCCAATGCCTTGGTCAACTCATGCCAAGAGTGAAAAGGAGTGATGCATTGTAGAATTTGAAACCATGGAATTACCAACTTATCCATATGGATAGCAACTATAGCAACTCTTTCCTCATTAGGAGTATTATGATAATCAAAGAGCTATTTAGCTTTAAAAATCCAATCTAAAACATCTTGACCATTAAATATAAGGAATTCCATATTAACATCCTTCACCTGGATTCTGGCATGGTTAGTCCCTATTTTGGAAGGAGATGAGGTCGGCGTGGAGCCATGGAACTGAGAATTGTTGTTGATCAACAATTGAATTGATTGTTGCAGTTGCTCATAGTGGGAAGTAACATCAGCCTGAATCTGAGCCATGTGAACTCTGTGTTCCTAATCCCGTAACTCAAAAAGGTCCATCATCCATGTAAGCTCTGCACTATGGTTGTGCACTTGAGAGGGCAAGTCCTTCAACTTATTAATTTCAGCCAAAAGCTCTTTGAGACCCATACTCTCAGCCATGGGTCAATGAAAGCGCCAATATAATGTATCTATAACAGAATTTATACTAAATTTGACAATGAGATATATCGAACAAAATTACAGCTGAGTCTGTAGTATGGTTGTATGAGAGTATTCATTGAGGAAATTAAACGAACAATATATGTCCTATAACAGGTATAATAGTCAACAATGATAAATTCAATATACTAAACCAAGAGTAACAACAATGCTAGCATCGAGGGGAACATCACCAATCACTATTCCACTAAGTATCTTAGACCTACAACCAAATTGAATTAGAAGAATAGAAGGGATTAGAATCACTATGAGAAGAAGATAGAGGTCGAGCAAAAGAATAACACAGGAAGAAGCAAAAGGATGTGAAGGAAGCTTGTACCAGTATCAACTTCCCGCCCAAATGAAATTCTCCTACTTCTTATTTGGCTTGTGGCCTCGGCTGCTTCTTCTGGGACCCTTAATACCCGAACTGATAGCCACATGTCTCTCTTGTGTAACTAACTTCCTATTTTTTTCCTTTTTCGTCTCAACTTCATTATGGTTCCTTTCCATGTGCATATCAGCATCCTTATTAGCTTGATTTCTCTTAGTGAATTATCAAGAAAGAAAATGAGAGATATTCAAAACTAAGTTAAATGATAGAATGAATTGATGAAATGAAGATTGTGAGCTTATATACAAATGAACTTGAGTGTATATTTGCTAAGCTACTCCTTAGTGCAAGAGATTAACTCTCTGCCATTAGTAAGTGCAGCTTCACCATGATCCTTCAATGAGCTTATTATTAAATAAAGTCTCAAGTTTAAATCTTGCGAATGAAAATATTAGCACCGAAAGAGTTTTACTCTCATAGTGAACTTACTTGACCCAAATTAGATTAGTTAAAATCCAATAAACTCCTCGAAATTATAAGTCTCTAATTTGTATAAAACTTAATTAAAGTTACAAATTACATATTCTACTTACCTACACTCCATTAAGATCCAATTAGCAACAAATGTCTCTCCAAAAGTGCTCTATATCAAACAACATCAAATAAAAGAAGAGAAACATTAAGTTAAATAGAGACCCTAACAAAGAACTTTAAGTAGAGAAAAAATGGTAAAAAAGTAAATCGATTAAAACGCACTATTCAGTACTAAGAACACAATACTTATCTTCAGGGACGTTCAAAGGGCTCCGGTAGGCTAAAGGTGATGGTGGAGAGAGAGAAAGAAGGGAAAGGGAAAGGGAAATAGAAGAAAAAGAAAGGGATCTCGCGTTTAACGTTTAGATTCTCAAAATACCGCCATATTACTGACAACATATCCATCAATAAATTAAATCAGAATGCACCAGTTCACACTTTACCAATGGGTATTTGATCGATAATGATGTTACTAAAACGATGCATTTCATTTTCGTTGATTAACGTTGTCAGTATTGGATTAATTTGGAAAATAAAATGGCACGAACTTACAATGAATTATCCGACAATAAATTAAACAATTTTCAATAAAAATATCATTTACCAATGATAGTCCCAACAATAGATTTGGACAAAATTAAAAAAAATGAGAATTACCAATACTTATTAGAAGTAAAATAAAATTAAGAAAATTAATAATTACCAATGGTTGAAAAGCCAGTGGTTGTATAATTTTTTTTTTTAATTTTCAATTAAACCTCCATTGGTAATTGTTCATGTGTCACTTGTTAATGACGGTATTATCAACAGATATGTTAGAATTTCCTCCCTTGTCGTTATCCATCAGAATAATTGTTAGTATTATTGAGGAAATTTTGCCCGTCAGTAATATCTGTCAATTTTTCATATATTTCTTATAGTGATTGGTGTTAACTTGAGTAAAATTTAGTATGCTATCATATTTTAAAAAAAATTTATAGTTTATAGAAAAGTTACAACATAGGGTAAATAAGTTATGACATCGTATATATTTGTTATGGTGCTTGCTACGATGCACCTTGCAAACTACGGTGCTTCATGCACCGTTTATTACGGTTCACCAAATATGTGCCACTGTTGGTAAGTAGAGGTAATTTCACTATAGAGCCGGTAGCATACCTTTTCTTTTTTTTCTTTTTTAAGTTCTTTAATATTTTCTCATTCTCTTTTCGAAGTGTGATCAGAAGCAAAGAAAAAAAAAACTTGTTCAGTCCTTAACCCTTATAAAATTGGCGATCTCGGTTGGTTGTAGATGGGTGGTGTCGGCATCGTGAGACGATGGATAACCTTTCGTGCCTTTATAAAATAAAGTCATGCTTTGGTGTGTCAACTTGTTCTTTCCTTTTCCATTTAGAACCTCCAATCTACCTCTACTCTTGTTGTCCCATTACGAGAAGGGAAAACCATGTTGCCTTCAACCATTACAAACTCACCTGGAAGGAGTGTGCACAAAGCCTAGCACAGGGATTTGGTCAGGGACCGAGCAAGTATCTCTTAAGGTGTGCGAGTTTCAAGTACTAGGTATGTGGATATCCTGGCTCTGATCACGGTTCCTTTAATTTTAATTTGTGATTTATTTATTATTTTTCCAGAAATCCAGTAAAGCATAAGAATGCCAACCTATTTATATTTAAAAATTGATTGATTTTGTTTCTTTGACCAAAGATCCACAGCAAGAGCTTTGATTTTTGTTGAGAAATTCGTATTAATTTGTAGATCAGTTGACTGGTTAAGGGAGGGGATGGTGACATTTGTGGTTAGTGTGCATCATGTAGAAAGAAAATTTGAATGGAGGTTGCTGTTGAGCTGGGTTTTTGCTATCATTATCTTTTGTTGGGTGAAGATTAGTTATCTGTCCACTTGTGAGTTTGCAGCTTAGCTATTCAGGTTAGTTGGAATATAATGTTAAGTGAAGTTAGAAATTGGGAACAGTTAGCAAGCAAGGTTAAGGTTGATTCTCCGGTTAGGGTTGCCTGCAACTATTAAATTGCAAGATGAATTTTAAGGTTTTTTTATTTGTTAAAAGTATGTATTTATTTGTTATTTTATTTTTATATGGATGTAGTGTTAACTGTGTGAAGAAGAAAGAGAAGTATAAATGGTGGAACTAATTGAAGATTCTGGTTCGAACCAGTTGAATGAGATGGCGATAGAGGTATATTTAGTTTAGTGTTGAGTGTTGCTTGAACTAGGCTTTAATTTGGCTATGTGCACTTGGTGTGATGTTTTATTATAACATAATGAAGTTAAACTACCCGCAGGGAGTATGAGGAATGGATGCCAGGCATCAAGTTGGGGAAGGTAATGATGAAGAAGAATAGTTGTTCCTTCATTCTATTGAGAGTGTTCGTAGAGTAGACTACATCTCTTTGAGTGGAGAAGAGGTTGAAAAGTATGAGTTTTCTAATTTGGACATGGCATATGCATTTTATAATCTGTACAGCAAATCCCATGGGTTTGGTATTCGTAAGCACAAAGTTGGTCAAAGTGTATCTAACAATCGAATACTTTGGCAAACATTTGTTTGCTCTAGATAGGGCCATCAGAAGGCAAAATATCTAGAGAATAGTAATAGGAGAAGGAAGCCGAAACCACTGACTAGGTGTGGGTGCCAAGCTCAATTACGCGTGCATTCTGGTAGCATGAGAAATTGATGGTATGTGACAAAATTTAATGATGACCACAATCATGATCTATCAAGCCCAAATTATTGTAGGTTGCTTTGGTCGCATAGAAATATGGTTGGAGGTGACATTTTAAGGTTTAATAGCATGAGAAAAGCAGGTATTAGCCCTCCTAAGATTTATGGGGTTTTTGTTACTCAAGCTGGTGGTTTTGACAAAGTAGGATTTCAAAAAAAGGATATGTACAACCAAATTAAAAAAGATAGACGATTGGGAGGTGGAGATGCAAACAATGCCATAGGGTACCTCCGTATGGAGGAAAGGCTAGATCCATTATTGTTTTGGAGGCATGAACCTGATGAGTAGAATAGAATGCAACAGTTGTTTTGGTCTGATGGTAGAAGCCAAGTTGATTATGAACTGTTTGGGGATGTGTTGGCATTTGATGCTACATATGGAAAGAATAAATATAAGTGTCCTGTGGTTGTGTTCTCTGGAGTCAATCATCATCTCCAAACAATTGTTTTTGGTTGTGGTATAGTTTTTGATGAATCTAAAGGTACTTATGTATGGCTATTGGAGAAATTTGTGGAGGCAATGAAAGGAAAATCTCCAAAGTCGGTGATTACGAATGGAGACTTGTTAATGAAAAATACAATTCAGAGGGTATTTCTAGATGCACAACATCGATTATGTGGGTGGCACTTAATAAGGAATGCAACATCCAATGTGGTGATTCCAAGGTTCACTCAGGAGTTCAAGATGTGCATGTTAGGAGACTATGATGATGAATTTGAGCAGAAGTGGGCAGCAATGGTGAGGAAGTTTGGTGTCTAGGATATTATGTGGGTTCAAGATACATATGAAAAGAGGGGTATATGGGCAACAACACATATGAGAGGTAATTTCTTTGCTGGTTTAAGGACCAAATCAAGATGCGAAGGCTTACATTCTCAAGTGGGTAGGTATGTGGAGTCTAGTCATAACTTGATAGAGTTTATACAGCACTTTGATCATTGCTTGGAAGCCATCCATGACAATGAAGTAGAGGTTGATTTTAAGTCTAATTTTGGTTTTCCCATCATGCAAACTCAACTGGAAGCATTGAAGCGGTTGGCTGCAAAGGTATACACTCAAGAAGTGTTATATATATTTCGTGCTATCTTGAAGAAGTCAGTAAGGGTGAAGATTGTTGTGTAGAAGGAAACTACTGCTAGTGTTATCTTTGTTGTTGGTAAATACTGTGATCCGAAAAAGATATGGCATGTATCTTATTGGCCACGGAATATGGAGTTTAGATGCTCTTGTCAGTGCATGGAATCGTTTGGTATTCCATGTGTGCATATAATTAATGTTATGGTGTTTCTGGATATTGACAAGTTGCCTGAGTCCTTAACACTAGAGAGATGGACCATGAAAGCAAAGGAAGGACGTGCATTGAGAAATAGGCGAGTATCAAGATTTGAAGATGGTATATATGTAAGTCACATTGTCTCTATGAATGATAGTTGGAGAGAATTGAGCAATGTTGTTTGTAGAATTCTTGATGACTATAATGATGTGATGCACTGGATTACAAGTAGAATAGCAGAATTATGTGGGAAGCATGAGTAGGAAATAATATTGCCATAGAATGCTGGGCAAGCTACATGATGCAATGTTAAGGATCCTAGGCGAATCAGGACCAAAGGATGTGGTGAAGCTACTAAACCTTCCAATGGCAAGGCCAAGCAAATGATCCTATATAGTATATGTAGAGCAAAAGGTCATAATCGAAGGGTCTGCCTTAAAGCTCGAAAATTGAAAACGGTTGCCCAATCTCAGAGTGTGGAATCTAAACATGCTGATGAAGAGAACGATGAGTTCAAGGGTTGTGATGCAGACTATAATACTGAAAAGGATGATCTGGTTAGTAGGTGCTATGGATTCAGTTTGTGTTATATTTAATAGTAGTTATTTTCACTTCTAACTTACACCAGTGTTCATGATGCAGGATTTTTACATTTCCCTTGGCGATGGGGTAGTTAACATTTCTGGGTGGTGAGCATGCATTCATTTTCTTGGTAGTGATGATGCAGTGTGTGCTCAAATAAAAATAAAATAGATGTTATGTTGAGAAAAGAATATCAGTATGTAGCGATGGATTAATTTAGGTATCATGAGGTCATCATTAGTTCATCAAGATATAGGGGTTAGTGCAGTTAGGTGGTTTGTACTATAACTAAGATATGTCTTCTTGTTTGTTGCTTGTGTGTGGATCCGCTATGGGATTGAAATGTATGTGATTTGGTTTACTTAAACTAGATGAATTAATCACTAGTCATTTAGTCTAGATGCAAATGCTTTGTGACTGAGATATATCCTGAGTAACATAACAAAAATGAGACGCTGGTAATATCCTTTTGAATGCTAGAAAATTTGGAACAAAACGCTAGTAAGTGTATGGAATGCGCTGATAACTCTCTCTGGCTGATAAATTTTTGTGGTTTTAATTTTTTTTCCAGAATCCATTTCTTTTAACAATTATTGGCACACTAAAAGGCTAAATACTTTCATTAGAATATAAAAAATTCAGAACTGATTAAAGTCATGAGACGCTGGTAAATTCCTTCTAGACGCTGGTGGACTTGGCACAAAATGCTGGTAAGTGTATGGAATGTGCTGGTAACCTTCTCTAGTTGGAATAATTTTGTGGATTAAAATTTTATGTTTTTCCCTCTCCATTTTTTCTTTAAAAATAATTTTTGACACTACTGGGCACCTAAGAGGCTAAATACTTTCATAAGAATATAAAAATTTCAAAGTTGAAGTAAGTCATGAGACGCTAGTAAATTCCTTCTCGGCGCTGATAGACTTGGCATAAAATGCTGGTAAGTGTATGGAATGCGCTAGTAACCTTCTCTGATTGGAATAATTTTGTGGATTAAAATTTTGTTTTTCCCCCTCCATTTTTTTTTAAAATAATTTTTGACACTACAGGACACCTAAGAGGCTAAATACTTTCATAATAATATAAAAAATTCAAAGTTGAAGTAAGTCATGAGATGCTGGTAAATTCCTTCTCGGCATTGGTAAACTTGGCACAAATCGCTGGTAAGTGTATGGAATGTGCTGGTAACCTTCTCTGACTGGAATAATTTTGTGGATTCAAATTTTATATTTTTCTCCCTCCATTTTTTTTTAAAAAACAATTTTTTACACTACGAGGCATCTAAGAGGCTAAATACTTCCATAAGAATATAAAATATCCAGAGTTGAAGTAAGTCATTAGACGCTAGTAAATTCCTTCTCGGCATTGGTAGACTTGGCACAAAATGCTGGTAAGTGTATGGAATGCGCTGATAACCTTCTCTGGCTAGAAAAATTTTATGGACTAAAATTTTGTTTTTCCCACTCCATTTTTTAAAAAAAAACAAATTTTAACACTACGGGGCACCTAAGAGGCTAAATACTTTCATAAGAATATAAAAAATTCAAAGTTGAAGTAAGTCATGAGATGCTGGTAAATTCCTTCTTGGCGCTTGTAGACTTGCCACAAATCGCTGGTAAGTGTATGGAATGCACTGGTAACCTTCTCTAGCTGGAATAATTTTGTGAATTCAAATTTTATGTTTTTTCCCCTCCTTTTTTTTTAAAAACAATTTTTGACACTACAGGGCACCTAAGAGGCAAAATACTTTCATAAGAATATAAAAAATCCAGAGTTGAAGTAAGTCATTAAACGCTAGTAAATTCCTTCTCGGCACTAGTAGACTTGAAACAAAATGCTGGTAAGTGTATGGAATGTGCTGGTAACCTTCTCTAGCTAGAATAATTTTGTGGATTCAAATTTTATATTTTCCTCCCTCCATTTTTTTTAAGAAACAATTTTTTACACTACGGGGCACCTAAAAGGCTAAATACTTTCATAAGAATATAAAAAATCCATAGTTGAAGTAAGTCATTAGATGCTGGTAAATTCCTTTTCGGCACTGGTAGACTTAGCACAAAATGTTGGTAAGTATATGGAATACGCTGGTAACCTTCTTTGGCCGGAATAATTTTGTGGATTTAAATTTTTCCTTTTTTTTCCCACTCCTTTTTTTTATAAAAAATAATTATTGACACTACTAGGCAGCTAAAAGAATTATTATATAATAAGAGGCACCTAACATTCAACATGTCTCTAAATCCTATTCTCCAAATACATGGATTAAAGTAATGAAAGAGATACACAATGCCATAGTTATATATTTGTATTGCCAACCACACAATTGTCTAGTTTAAGGCCACATGGCGCCCCAACATTAGGTGTTTAGATTTATAATTACAGGCCCCAAAATGTTCATCGTTGAGCACTAACGTATGTTAGCCTAACTAACATCATCACAATCGATCCTTGTCCTTGGTTTAGTGGAGGAATGTTAGTTAGCCTCACAAAAGTGTGAAATTACTAGTCCTGTGTCTAATATATGATCATATATGTCATCAAAATAGAAAATATGGAGCCATAGGCATGGCCTGTGCTAGGCTGGTAGTAGTAAAGCCCACCTTGCTACTGCCCATGCTTGCACCATATCCTAGAGCTCATTGTGGTCTCCAAGAATCATGGCCAGGAGTGCCCTCATCCTAACGGGCAACTCTTCAATCTGGCATAACACATGCAAATAGAAAGTGAATATGAAAATAGTCATTCATAATATTTGTGTGAGATTGAAACAAGTATTCACTATTTCAACACTCACTTGGCCAATTATATTTGGCTGTAAGGCAAACTCCATGTCCAGGCAATCAAGAACCCATAAAGAGGACTTTGAATTTTTGACAGCAGCAAATGCCCTTTCTTGAATTCTCCAAGTCTTTTTACAAGCTCATCTTACGGTAACAAAAAAATAACAACGTTAGTCTTTTCATGCAGGATTTTAATTCATAGATTCATATTGAAATTGTGCAAGTAAGCTGCACTCACTATGAAATAGGATGAAAGACAAAATCGAGACGTAGACATTCATACATTGTCATTGTTAAAAAGGGTACTTGCAAAGGAAACAAGCTAGAAATAACAAGAGAATATAAGGTCATGAGGTAATCTTAGGCATTTGTACAATTAACAGGAAAATATTAGTATTGCTGAGATTTACTACATGATTGCTGATCCACTCTCCAGGTGCCAATTGTAACACCCTTCATTATATAAGCCATGCTCAAGTCATGGGGTTATATCAAAATGGTGTCACTATGCTAAGCAAGCTTTAAAATATGGAGAATATAATACCTGGCCCTTTAATTGCACACTTTATTACTGACTAATAGTTCATAAACTTCATCATCTCTAAAACATAGGGAATAGAATATTTACAATTTAAAAGAAATTGTGACTAACATAATACACAACATTTGCTTCCGACTAGTCGTTAGCTAGCTTCAATAGCCTCTTGGTCTGGTTTGCGCCCGAGTCTTGATCAGTGAATATCCCAGTACTCCGCCTTGCACTTGATTTCCAACTTGGGTGCTGGAATGTTTACGGAAAAGAAAAACATACAAGTAGGTAGTGAGAACCTAAGGTTCTCAGTAGGTAAGCTCAAACCATTCTTACAGTGTCATCATAAACATTCCAGTCGCTTCGGTTTATTATGAAAATATGAGCACATATACTCAAATAGTGGTTCAATTTACGTTGAAAATATCTTTCTCGAAGCGGGTTATATTTTAACAACCACTTGCCATATTATATGATAGACATAGAAATAGTAATAGTATAATATGTTTCAACAAGAATCATAATAACAGTATGACTTCACGAGATAATTGAAGATGCACATATAGATGCTTATACTTGATTGTATGCAAGTGCACTTGACTTGATTCGCATCTTTCTTTAACTTGCACCTTAACCTTGCTATTCTGTATTTGGTCCCCAGGAGGTGAATGGCCTCTCTCACCCCTGAGTAATAGCTTGCTTTTCAGATCCGAACTCGTACCTATACATGAGTGACGGGTTTACTTTCCCCGACCCTCACACCGATCTATTCCCCTTAAATCTGGTCAAGGGCTGGACCAAGTCTTAGATAGTATAGCTCTAGCCCATGCTAGCTGGGTCTATGCCATGCCTCACGTGGTAGCTTGGTATGTTTTTCTTGCAAGTTCACATAAATCTTATTCTTCTTTGGACATGATTATACATGTATATGCTACATGCATTCATTCATATACTTCATATCATACTTAAATTATTCTTGCATATATGAATCTTATGAGCATAACATATAAATGTATAACATTCATATAATTCACATGTTTCTGCCGGAATTTCGGCAACATAACGGATCGAGTCCGCTTCCCTATGAATAGTGCTAGACTACCAGAAGGATCAATCAAGCAGCAAAACTAGTATAGAGCATCAAGTTTTATAATAATAATATCAATCATATAACATGTCAACATAAATAAATAACTTAGGTTTTCTGCTCATTCTACTCAATTCTGCCCGATTTTATAAAATTCACCATAATTTCTATTCAATTCATTTGGACCTAAATTTTGAATATGTTATAGTGCTATGTGTCTGGTTTCCAACCTTTTTAGTCCCATCTCATTTTGATTTATGTAGCTCAAGTTATTCAAAGTTTACTTCTGTCTGCCCTACAACTAGCCAGAGTTATACTCTTAGAAGTAAAAATTTACTAAAATAGGAAACTAGGTAAAATCGTATGAAATTTATATCAAATTAAAGATAACAGGACAAGTTTTCAAATGAAATAAGTTTCATATCATTTGAATGAGCATATTTTGAGATATAAGCCTCAAAACTTGACCCTACTGGATTGCTCTGTTCCAACCTAGTTTCAACTTAAGGTAACTTCATCGATGTGCTGGGAAAAAATGGCAATGAATCTAACTCTGAAATTTTTATGCGATATTTCCTTACTTCAAACAGCATTGGTTGCACTCAATTTAGAGTTGTGTATGGTGAGTTACACCCTTCTCCATTCATACTGCCCAGATGAGAATCCAGATTTCTAGGTCAAACTTCAAAAATTCATAACTAACTCTATACTAATCCAATGGCCTTATATTTTATGTGTATGGAAAGCCCTGAATGTCTACTTTTATATAAAAATGGATTCATCAAATTTAAATGGCTATAGGTAGAGCCGTACACTCTGCCGTACGGACCATCGAGGGGAAAACCCTACTAGGTTCTTGGATTCTTCTTGAATTCATGTTTTCCTTAAATCTCTCCATCCAATCTTCAATTCAAACTCACATATACACCTTAAACCAACCTTAATTCATCATCCCTATCCCTCACAACATCAGAGTCATGGATGAACAAGGGACCCTAGATAGCCCCAAATCAAAGAAAAGAAGGAGAAAGTTGAAGTTCCTACCTTGGTGGTGTGAAATCTTGGTGGAACTTGATCTTGGAGTGAAGTTGATGGTTGGAGCTTGAGCTTAGGGATGAGAGGAATTGGAATAAGATGAAGGAAAGTGGGAAAATAAGGCTGGTTGTGGGGAGGCCGAAAATTTAAGGGGAGAAGGAGGAGAAAACAAATGAAAACTTATTAAGGAAGTTAGCTTTTGATTGGCGGACTTCAATCCTCATTCAAACTTGCCTTGGCTTCCCTCTTTTATGGCTGATGGAGGCACCACTTGTAGAGATGTTTTGGCTAAATCTTGGCCATCCATCCAAGGGTTCTCACAATATAATTTCTATTGGTTCGGTTCCGACAATTTAAAATATCGAAATCTTATTGATTTCTTTTAAATAGATAAGCCGGTTTTAGAAAACTCCTATGAGGTTTCCTATGGTTCTAATCTAATTACATCAAGTCTAATCTTTCTCAATCACACTTAATTGGGTTTAAGTGAATGCTTAACCGAATCCTAATTAATCCTAATTATCCGATGAAAATCGAACAACTCGGTTAATAATGATAAAATTTTTTGGACGTTACACTCTCCATTCACTAGGCAGCCAATTAGCGCCATCCATAGGGATAGAAGCGGCTCAATTTTCAGCCACTCAAACTAGTGGTGCTAGTGTGAAATTCTACTAATTTGGTTCTTGTAGTTTAAAATATCGAATCTTCGCCGACTTTCTTCAAATCGGCAAAACTTTACTAAATGACTCTAAGAGAATTTCTATATCTCTATCCTAATTGTTCCTAAGCCTCATCCCTTTAAATAACATCTAATTAACTCCTAATTAATATTTGATTAACTCCTAATTGCCCTTACATAACTGTTGAAACCGAATAAATAGATTAACGACGTAAATTAGACATTTTCGCAAATTCAAAGCCTTTTTATTTTCTGTTTTCTATAAAAAAAAAAAAAATGGCATTTCCGTAATTTTGAGCAAGTCTAGGGGCACCCTACGTCATTTCACACTAAATTGCCTCCATGGCCCAATCGGCAAAGATTTAAACTTCTACGGTTTCACCACGTGATTATCCTCTGTTTAAAATCTCATTCTGCTAATTCTACAAATGTGGGGACATAAAGGTCATTTCATGAAAAGTTCTAGGGTTATTGTGAGAATAAGTCTTTGGGGTCAAAATATAATTTCTAAAAATTCTGGGCATCACTGAAATTAACAAAATTTTACAATGGCACTTTTGTCATTTCTTAATTTTTTAACATATGGCACTGCCATATTTTTAACGGCAGTGTTACACTACCCTAAAATTCTGAGTGTGAAGATCATCATGGCATATCGCTGCCTGAGAAATTCTCACATTGTCTAAAGGAAATAATTCAAAGTTTCCATCACGTTCTATTCACGAAAGTGGGAATGTTACATTCTACTCACCTTAAAAAGAATTTTGTCCTCAAAATTCCAGGGCTAAAAATGGTTAAGGAAGACTTTCTTAATTCACAAGGGCACTTTTCTTTTTGAGGTTGCCTCTTGTTCTGAGATTGCTTGTCGGTAACTACGAGATATTACTTCGGTACGTACAAAGGATCCATAAGGAGTATGTTGGTGCCCAAGCCTCTCTTGTCTATATGATGCCCTGAACCATCATTTAGTTCATTGGAGACTTCCCTCACCTTCTTCACTTAGTACCCCACTACTTTCATTCAATAGTGGCCGTTAAACTTTTTGTTGTTCATACTCGAGTCTCCGTAGCCATTAAACTTTCTGTTGTTTGTACTTGAGTCTCCAAATATCAATTTGCGAAGATTCGCAGTTTTTAAAGACAACCAGTTGTCGCCATAATTGACGTCAATATGTAGTAACGATGATGGTTGTGTCCAAGTTTTAGGAGGTTCGTATATCCTTTCCCAATATTCTTATTTGCTCAGTTACCATTAGTTCAATCATAAATTCGCCTCCGAGACTGCCCTTTAGAAGTATAAGCTTAGGTCTCTTCTCAAAATTATAACTAGAAGCTTTATCTTAAAATTCCTTTTTCTTATAAACTTCACCTCGTGCTCCATTACTTGTGGGAAGATCTCAGGTCACTCCCACAGTATAGTTAAAGTTTATAAGATTCATAGCTCTTCTTATTATCATCGTCTTATTCTCCTTGATTTTTGGCTATCAAGGTATATGTGATTCAGCGTAGAAATGAGGGTTAATAGCCATATTTCCTTAGCGAAGTTGCAAACTCTTCCTTATCCCATTTCTTTTCTACGAGATACTTTCCTAACACGTCATGAGTCCTCCTAGATTGTATGACCGCCCAAAGTACACTTGATCTTGACGATGGCCTGATCCGTTAATGAGCTTGCCGAGAAAGTTACTTATCTTTCTTGCCATGTGTTTGACTACTATTGCATTGTGATTTCTAGTAAACTCTTCATTACTTGTGTTTTAAGTCTTCGACACCAACTCTTAGCAGTTTCCAAGGTTTTTGGTCCACTTGACCACCTTTGATCAGTGATGAGTTCCCTTGTGTTAAGTCTAGAGTGTAGGACTAGAACATTTTCGTAAACTGTGACTACAGGCCGTGCTTTGAAATCTCTCTTCTCCTTATGGGCCCTATTCCATTTTTCTCATTATCTGCCAGTCGGATTTCGTGTCATCCCTGTTGAGCTTCTTAATGACTATTGCAATATCCTTTCCCCCAAAATATGATCAATTCAATCTGAGAAAAAGGATTATTGAGCTGAAAAGATTCCATCACTCTCCTATTTTGGTAATGAGGAGATTCCTCATGTATTATGTGATATCCCCCTTCCTTTAAACTTCAAATACCAACTTAAGGAATCTCATGGTTACCAATACTATATTTCTCATTGATGGTCGATCCTAGTGTAATATATATCAAGTTTATGGTTAAACTTTACATTGCTCTCACTGTTGAGCCTTCTGGTTATCCCTTGTAACATCTTGCCCCTAGGATGTAATCCATTCGCTATGAGAGATAGAAATGATGGTCTTGCTACCCTGTTGAAGTTACAATATGAGGACTTCCCAGAAGGTCACCCATCTTAATATTACTCCTGTCCGAGCACGCTTAACTATGGAACTCTGATGGAACCTAGTGCGTTAGTGATGATCGCATTTAATCTGATCCAAGGTATGGAGACTCTTCTGACTGCCTCTAATTCCGACATCGTAACCTTGCTCCTCATGGGCACGCTCCCAAGTCCTCTTTGATCTTATATTGGTGCATCATCCAGTCTTGCTTAGGGTGCATTGGATCGATTGCACTCATCGCTAGTGTCGAGGCAACCTAGTTTCGTTACCTCCCGCAAGCTCTTGTTTATATTGTAATTCCGTACTAGATAGCATTTCGCCTTCTCAATGGGCCATTTGGAATCAAAACTTTCTTTTCTTCTATTTCTTCCTTATAATATCTGTTGTCCTTATAGAAGTTTATCTTCATCTTAGTCCATTAGGACCTTCCACTTTAATATTATCTCAAGCTACCAGAATTAGCTGCATACTTTAAGTCTTTGTCATCCCTGCTAGAATCTGAATACATTTCCTAGCGAATTATTCCTTCCACAACATAAACAATGGTGCCTAAAGATGATTGTTAACCTTCACCTTCTTTCTATGAATAGCCGCATTCCTCTACTAATAACACGTTCAAGACAATCCTATCATCCAGTTCCTATGGTGACTGAGGTTGACAGAATTCGAACATGACTAGATTTTCTAGCACTCCCTTCATTCTTGAAAGGTAGAAAAAATTACACTTGGTTTGTATGCCACCTCTAGTCTGAAAGCATTCCTACTTCAAGTTAGTAGGAGATATACTGCCTCTCTCTCTTATTACACTTATAACTTCATTTGCTTTCCATACCTTGTATAACCGTATCTCCATCTTGATTCAATATACAGTTAGATAGGTTTCTTTACAGTTTGCTCAACTATTTTCCTTTCGAAGCCAAGATTCCACTTAGTACTCCCCCAATTTGTAATCACTACAAGGTTAGTTCTTTATACCCTTGAGGGAGAAACCACTCCATCCTCTGGACAAGGACTTAAAAATTTCTCCGGTATACCTAACCGAAGCTTCTGCCCTTAGCTTCTTTCACTGATTCTCTGCCTCATTCGTCCACTCTACAAATTTCTTAATGAAGGATCAGGTCTTTATAATGTGATATTACTACAATCCAAAATAAAAACCATTGACTGAATTTGCTGGTGAGGTACCCTCGGGGTAATATCATCTACGAAGAAAATAAGGGTACTATCCATGCCACATAAGATAACCTCATCAGCGAATAATCACCTTGCTCCTGTCGAGTATTAAAGTTACAAAACCAAGTAGAAGAATCCCCTAGATTCAATCTAGAGAAGATAGCCTGGATCGAGTACTCACAAGGAAGCTTGAAACAAGCCCCATCAGGGTGAAAAAGATTCTTACTCAGCTCGTCTCCAATTAAGATCCTGCCCGTGATGATGGGAAATCTTTGGCTACTCGGCAACACTTTACAAACAACCTTTTTCGATATAACTAGGTTTACTATGTCCATAGCAAACCGTCCGACACAATTCCTTTGATTAAATCCCCAATTCTCTGCACTCCTCAACTTGCTCAATTATCTGTGCCTTTATGCTATCGCTACTTTCTAGGAGTCTTATCCCTAATAATTATGTATAGAAGGTCCCTAATAAGCCTGCTAGGTGTTTTAGGCTTCTGTTTACACAAAACCTTATATTGAGGTGATCAGGCTCAATATTCAATCAAGTGCAATAGGTAATCCACAATACTCACAACAAGGCTACCATGCATAATATTCCTATGTCTTCTTCACCGAGGACCTAAAGCATGGTTTATCTAGATTCTCAGAGTATACATCAGAAGCATAATCAGTTCATCCACAGGCCTATACAGGACGAACTGCTCTTATACCAATAAATGTAACACCCTTCATTATATAAGTCATACTCGAGTCATGGGGTTATGTAACACCCTTTATTATATAAGCCATGCTCAAGTCATGGGGTTATATTAAAAGGTTGTCACCGTGTTAAGGAAGCTTTAAAATGTGGAAAATATAATATATAACCCTTTAAATGCATACTTTATTACTGAATTACAGTTCATAAGCTTCGTTGTCTCCGATACATAGAGAAGGAAATGATTACAATTTAAAAGAAATTGTGACTAACATAATACACAGCATTTGCTTTCGACTAGTTGTTAGCTAGCTTCAATAGTCTCTTGGTCTGGTTTACGCCCGAATCTTGCTCAATGAATGTCCCTGTACTCTACCTCGCACTTGATTTCCAACTTGGATGCTGGAATGTTTACGAAAAAGGAAAGCATACAAGTAGACAGTGAGAACCTAAGGTTCTCAGTAGGTAAACTCAAACAATCTTACAGTGTCATCATAAATATTCCAGCCGCTTCGGTTTCTTATGAAAATATGAGCACATATACACAAGTAGTGGTTCAATTTTAAGTTGAAAACATTTTTCTCAAAGCGGGTTATATTTTAACAACCACTTGGCATATTATATGACAGACATAGAAACACGAATAGTGTAATATACTTCAGTAAGAGTCATAATAGCATCATGACATAATGAGATAATTAAAAATACACATATAGATGCTTGTACTTAATTGTATACAAGTGCACTTGACTTAATTCATCTCTCTCTTTAACTTGCAACTTAACCTTGCTCTTCTGTACTTGGTCCCCTGGAGGTGAATGGCCTCTCTCACCCCTGTGTAATAGCCTGCTTTTCAAGTCCGAGCTCGTACTTATACATGAGTGATGAGTTTACTTTCCCGGACCCTCACACCGGTCTATTCCCCTTAAATTTGGTCGAGGGCTCGCCCAAGTCTTAGACAGTACCGCTCTGGCCCACCTAGCTGGGTCTATGCCATGCCTCACGTGGTACCTTGGCACATCTTTCTTGCAAGTTCTCAGAAATCTTATTCATCTTTGGACATGATTTATACATGCATATGCTACATGCATTCATTTATATACTTCATATCATACTTAAATCATTCTTGCATATATGAATCTTAAGAGCATAACATATAAATGTTTCTAACATTCATATAATTCACATGTTTCTGCCGAGATTTTGGCAGTATAGCAGATCGAGTTCGCTTCCTCATGAATAGGGCCAGACAACCAGTAAAATTGTACAAACTTGCAATTCAATATAGACCAGCAATTATATATATTCATAGTATCATTCATCAATTTCAATTCAAGTATCAATAGGGTTTTTAGTTTATTCTTTCCTGTTCTGCCAAGTTTGGTATACTCCACCCTTATTGCAATTCAACTCATTTGAATCTAATTTTTGGATATGTCATAACCTTATGTGTCTAGTTTCTAACCCTTTTAGTCCCATCCCATTTTAGTTTGTATAGTTCAAGATATAAATATTTTATATCAAACTGCCCTATTCTTAGCCAGAACTAGGTTCTTAAGAGTAAAAATTCATTAAAAATAGAAATTTAGGTGAAATTACACGAAATTTGTGTCAAATTAAAGCTAACAGAACAAGCTTTCAAATGAATTAAGATTCATGTCATTTGCATAATTATATTTTGAGTTGAGTCCCGAAACTTGACCCTATAGGGCTACCCTGTTCTAGGCCGGTTTAAACCTAAGCCAACTTCATTGATGTACTGGGAATAAATAAAAACGAATCTGATTCTAAAATTTTTATGGAATGTTCTCTTATATGTTAGCCTTCAAACAAATTTGATTTCACTCAATTTGGAGTTGAGTAGGGTGAGTTACACCCTTCTTAACTCATGCTGCCCAGATAAGAATCTAGATTTCTAGGTTAAACTTCAAGAATTCATAACTAATTCTATACTAACCCAATGGCCTTATATTTTATATGTATGGAAAGCCCTGGATGTCTAGTTTCATATAAAAATATATTCATCAAATTTAATCAGCTGTAGGCAGAGCCGTAGACTCCGCCGTACGGACCACCGAGGAAAACCCTAACAGCTTCTTGGTTTGTCTCCCTTCTTCAAGCTATTTGCAATCAATTTCGATTTTAATCACAACATACATGCAAAATTAATCATAAACCATCATCATCACTCCACATAACATCAATACCTCAAATTATACATGATCACCATTTAGCCCCAAACCAAAGAAAGTGAGAAGAGAAATAGAATTTCCTACCTTGTCTAGTTGAGTTTGGGTGGATTTTGTGCCTTTGATGAAAGCAACTTATTATGAGACTTAAAAATGGATGAGAATAGAGTGGAAATGAGAGCAAAGAGAAGAGAAAGAGAAGAGCTTCAGTAACTAGAGAGGATGGCCGAAATTTGGATAAGAGAAGGAAAGAAAAAGTAAAGATTTTTTAGGCAAGATGCATGATGATTGGTGGACTCCATCATGCTCTCAATTTTGGTTTGGCTCCCCATCATCAAGGGCTGCTCAAGGTGCCACTTGTGGGGGTTATTTGGCTAAATCTTAGCCATTGATCCTAGAGCACTCATAGCATAATTTCAATTGGTCCGGTTCCGATAGTTTAAAATACCGAAATCTTACCGATTTCCTTTAAATCGGTAAACCGGTTTTAGAAAAATCCTATGAAGTTTTCTATGGTTCTAATCTAATTCCATTATACCTAATCATTCTAAACACCACTCAATTGGCTTTAAGTAAATGCTTAATCAAATTCTAATTAATCCCAATTATCCGGTGAAAACTGAAAACTCGGTTAATAACGATAGAATTTTTCGAACGTTACACTCTCCACTCACTTGACAACCAATTGGTGCCATCCATTAGGGTAGAAGTGGCTCAATTTTCAGCCACTCAAACTAGTGGTATTAATGTGAAATTCTACTGATTCGGTCCTAGCGGTTTAAAATACCGAATCTTTGCCGATTTTCTTCAAATCGGCAAAACCTTACTAAATAACTTTGAGAGAATTTCTAAATCTCTATTTTAGTTGTTCCTAAGCCTAATCTCTCTAATTAACATCTAATTAATCCTACTTAGTCAATAAGACCGAATAAATTGCTTGTTAACGTAAAATAATTGTTCTTGCAAATTTAGAGCTTTTCTATTTTCTATTTTCCATAGCTAATGGCATATCCATAATTTTGAGTAAGTCCAGGGGCACCCCACGTCATTTCACACCAGACTGCCTCCATGGCCCAATCGGCAGAGATTTGGACTTCTACTGTTTTATCACGTGATTCTGCTCTGTTTAAAATCTCATTCTGCTAATCCTACAAGTGTGGGGATATGAAGGTCATTTTATGAAAAGTTCTAGGGTTATTGTGGGAATAAATTTTTGGGGTCAAAACATAATTTTTAAGAATTATGGGCATCACTATAATTAACAAAATTTTATAAGGGCATTTTTGTCATTTTCTAAGTTTTAACATATGGCAGTGCCGTATTTTCAACGGTAGTGTTACACTACCCTATAATTTCAAGTGCAAGGATCTTCGGGGTATACCACTACTTGAGAGATTCCCATACTGCCTAAGAGAAATAATTCAAAATTTTTATTATACTCCACTTAAGAAAATAAGGAATGTTACAGGTTATATCAAAACGGTGTCTCTATGCTAAGCAAGCTTTAAAATATGAAAAATATAATACCTGGCCCTTTAACTGCACACTTTATTACTAACTAATAGTTCATAAACTTCGTCGTCTCTGAAACATAAGGAATAGAATATTTACAATTTAAAAGAAATTGTGACTAACATAATACACAACATTTGCTTCCGACTAGTCGTTAGCTAGCTTCAATAGCCTCTTTGTCTGGTTTGCGCCCGAGTCTTGATCAGTGAATGTCACAGTACTCCGCCTCGCACTTGATTTACAACTTGGGTGCTGGAATGTTTACAGAAAAGAAAAACATACAAGTAGGCAATGAGAACCTAAGGTTCTCAGTAGGTAAGATCAAACCATTCTTACAGTGTCATCATAAACATTCCAGCCGCTTCGATTTATTATGAAAATATAAGCACATATACTCAAATAATGGTTCAATTTACATTGAAAACATCTTTCTCGAAGCAGGTTATATTTTAACAACCACTTGCCATATTATATGACAGACATAGAAACACTAACAGTATAATATGTTTCAACAAGAATCATAATAATAGTATGACTTAACGAGATAATTGAAAATGCACATATAGATGCTTATACTTGACTGTATACAAGTGCACTTGACTTAATTTGTATCTTTCTTTAACTTGCAACTTAACCTTGCTATTCTGTACTTGGTCCTCTGGAGGTGAATGGCCTCTCTCACCCCTAAGTAATAGCTTGCTTTTTAGGTCCGAACTCGTACCTACACATAAGTGATGGGTTTACTTTCCCCGACCCTCACACCGGTCTTTTCCCCTTAAATCTGGTTGAGGGCTGGCCTAAGTCTTAGACAGTACAGCTCTGGCCCACGCTAGCTGGGTCTATGCCATGCCTCACGTGGTAGCTTGGTACGTCTTTCTTGCAAGTTCTCATAAATCTTATTCTTCTTTGGACCTGATTATACATGCATATGCTACATGCATTCATTCATATACTTCATATCATACTTAAATCATTCTTGCATATATGAATCTTATGAGCATAACATATAAATGTATAACATTCATATAATTCACATGTTTCTGCCGGAATTTCAGCAGCATAACGGATTGAGTCCGCTTCCCTATGAATAGTGCCAGACTACCAAAAGGATCAATCAAGCAGCAAAACCAATATAGAGCATCAAGTTTTATAATAATAATATCAATCATATAACATGTCAACATAAATAAATAACTTAGGTTTTCTACTCATTCTACTCAATTCTGCCCGATTTTATAAAATTCACCATAATTTCTATTCAATTCATTTGGACCTAAATTTTGAATATGTTATAGTGCTATGTGTCTGGTTTCCAACCTTTTTAGTCCCATCTTATTTTGATTTATGTAGCTCAAGTTATTCAAAGTTTACTTCTGTCTGCCCTACAACTAGCCAGAGTTACACTCTTAGAAGTAAAAATTTACTAAAATAGGAAACTAGGTAAAATCGTACGAAATTTATATCAAATTAAAGATAACAGGACAAGCTTTCAAATGAAATAAGTTTCATATCATTTGAGTATATTTTGAGATATAAGCCCCGAAACTTGACCTCTTTGGACTACCTGTTCAAATGGTTCAAACTTAAGGTAACTTCATTGATGTTCTGGTAAGAAATGGCAATGAATCTGACTCTAAAATTTTTATGGGATGTTTCCTTACATGTTAGCTTTCAAATAACATTAGTTGCACTTAATTTAGAGTTGTATAGGGTGAGTTACATCCTTCTCTATTCATACTACCCAGATGAGAATCCAGATTTCTAGGTCAAATTTCAAAAATTCATAACTAATTCTATACTAATCCAATGGCCTTATATTTTATATATATGGAAATCCATGAATGTCTAGTTTCATATAAAAATGGATTCATGCAGCTGTAGGCGGAGCCGTACACTCCGCCGTATGGATCATCAAGGGGAAAACCCTACCAACTTCTTGGATTCTTCTTGAATTCATGTTTTCCTTAAATCTCTCCATCTAATCTTCAATTCAAACTCACATATACACCTTAAACCAACCTTAATTCATCATCCCCACCCCTCACAACATTAGAATTATGGATGAACAAGGGACCCTAGATAGCCCGAGATCAAAGAAAAGAAGGAGAAAGTTGAAGTTCCTACCTTGGTGGTGTGAAATCTTGGTGGAACTTGATCTTGGAGTGAAGTTGATGGTTGGAGCTTGAGCTTGGGGATGAGAGGAAGTGGAAGAAGATGAAGGAAAGTGGGAAAATGAGGCTGGTTGTGGGGAGGCCGAAAATCTAAGGGGAGAAGGAAGAGAAAAAAATTGAAAACTTATGAAGGAAGTTAGCTTTTGATTGGTGGACTTCAATCCTCATTCAAACTTGGCTTGGCTTCCCTCTTTTATGGCTGATGGAGGCACCACTTGTAGGGATGTTTTGGCTAAATCTTGGCCATCCATCCTAGGGTTCTCATAGTATAATTTCTATTGGTTCAGTTCCGATAGTTTAAAATACCGAAATCTTATCGATT
This sequence comes from Pterocarpus macrocarpus, assembly GCA_031439585.1. Lineage (NCBI taxonomy): Eukaryota > Viridiplantae > Streptophyta > Magnoliopsida > Fabales > Fabaceae > Pterocarpus > Pterocarpus macrocarpus. The sequence goes on from CM062514.1 coordinate 55,567,814, forward strand.
TCTTTTAAATCGATAAGCCGATTTTAGAAAAGTCCTATGAGGTTTCCTATGGTTCTAATCTAATTACATCAAGTCTAATCTTTCTCAATCACACTTAATTGGCTTTAAGTGAATGCTTAACCGAATCCTAATTAATCCCAATTATCCGATGAAAACCGAACAACTCGGTTAATAATGATAAAACTTTTCAGACGTTACACTCTCCACTCACTAGGCAGCTAATTGGCGCCATCCATAGGGGTAGAAGCAGCTCAATTTTTAGCCACTCAAACTAGTGGTGATAGTGTGAAATTCTACTGATTTGGTTCTTGCGGTTTAAAATACCGAATCTTCGCTGACTTTCTTCAAATCGGCAAAACTTTACTAAATGACTCTGAGAGAATTTCTATATCTCTATCCTAATTGTTCCTAAGCCTCATCCCTCTAATTAAATCTAATTAACTCCTAATTAATATTTGATTAACTCCTAATTGCCCTTACAAAACTATTGAAATCGAATAAATAGATTAACGATGTAAATTAGACATTTTCGTAAATTCAGAGCCTTTTTGTTTTCTGTTTTCTATAAATAATGGCATTTTCGTAATTTTGAGCAAGTCTAGGGGCATCCCATGTCATTTCACACCAGATTGCCTCCATGGCTCAATCGTCAGAGATTTAAACTTCTTCGGTTTCACCACATGATTCTGCTTTGTTTAAAATCTCATTCTGCTAATTCTACAGATGTGGGGACATAAAGGTTATTTCATGAAAAGTTCTAGGATTATTGTGGGAATATGTCTTTGAGGTTAAAATATAATTTCTAAAAATTCTGGGCATCATTGAAATTAATAAAAGTTTACAGGGGCACTTTTATCATTTCTTAATTTTTTAACATATGGCAGTACCATATTTTTAATGGTAATGTTACACTACCCTAAAATTCTGAGTGTGAGGATCATCATGGCAGGCACTGCTTGAGAAATTCTCACACTACCTAAGGGAAATAATTCAAAGTTTCCATCATGTTCTGTTCACGAAAGTAGGATTACACCAATGTGACCGCCTCACAACGCTCTAAAAAAGTATGGCCAGCACGAAACAGCACCCTAAAAAGACCCAAAGGTAAATATATAGTCAAAAGACCCTAAACACTAAATATATAGTCAAATATTCAACTTTAGTTTTAAGTGATTGCAAATGAGTAGATTTTGATACAAAAGGAGGAAAATTTATCCCTACTCGGTTGGAGGACCAAACTGATAGGAAGGCACTTCACTTTGCTTCCCTATGCAATGGTTATATAATATTTCAAGCAAGTTTTCTCGGTCACCTTCGTCACTGGTCAGAACAAGCTGTCCATTGACAATGCCTTCCCTATCTTCATCTTCTTCATCTTCTCTAGCATCCATGCTACCCTCGGCCTCATTGGCATCGATGGTGCCTTCGTCGTCCTTCCTGGCATCCACGGCGCCTTCGTCCTCCTCGTTGGCATCCTTGATGCACTCATCATCCTCCTTGGCATCCACAATGATTTTTGATTCTTTGACACTTGGTGTTTTTGGTATTCGCTGTTCAAGCTTGCTACAATCATCAAACTCATGAGCCAGAATATGGTCATCTACTGACTTCCACATATTCAGCTGCTCTCGAACCTTCTGCTGCATAAACTGCATATGCCAATTTATTCAAAAGTTAGTTAGTTAATTAGTTAATTCACCAACGCACCCAATTTTGTTACATATAGATAAATGAATCCACTAATCAAAATCAAACGCAGGTGCATTGCTCAATACCTCACTCTTGTAGATGGTATAGAGTTCAAGCTCCTCAAAAATGTCATCTTCATCATTGACGCGATTTGGTAATCCCTATCACAGAACAGTGAACATAATGAACTATTAGTTGGGTAATCGGGTTGATAAGTCATAACTCCAATCTATATGATCTCATCAACTATTATTTTAATATTTAACTTCACATATAAACCTCAGTCATAGACTTAATTTAAATGGTTTTGAGCCCAATGTACCTGTTCATTATTCTTTTCCTCCCGAATCCGCGACTCCACCATCCCGTCATCCCAGTATTTAACCAATGGAAGCTCTGTACTCAGTGGGATCACAACCAGTGGTCGACCATGCAAATACATGAGCTGTGCAGTGCCAAAACATTATTAAGATCGATGTATCTACATGAACAAGCCATACTCAAGTCATTACAAAGGTGTTGAATTACATACGATCAGGCAGAAGAGGCAGCCTCCAATGCTCTTGGTCTTTCCTTTCTTCATCTTCTTAAATGCTTCAATTTGCTTTACAAGCCAATCAAATATGAATTCGCTCCAGTTATAGTTGCGTGAATTCTGCACATCAACAATGGCTCCCAACAACTTTGGGCTAGGTGCCATATCTGATGTTGGGCACAAGAAACATGACAACACATATAGTAAATATGCTCTTCTAAATTGGTCGTCAGTTCTCTCATCAATAATCATTGCTTCAAGCTAACTATATTTGATGCCTTTAAAATTCATCACTAGCGATTTTTACTCATCGTTGAAGGACTTTGGAACAGGCAACCCTATTACATCCAAAGTATCAGAATTGTCAAATCCATAAATTTTAAATATGAAAAAGTAACAGAAAATTATTATTTCATCCAAAGAACAATAAATTCATCATAATAACTCAAAAGGAAAAAAAAAATAATGCCATAGAGGTTTAATTGATAGGAAAAAATTACCATTATCCGATAGCCCAAGGGCCATGCCAACATCATGGTAGGTAATGGTGATATTGCCCTTAACAACTATTACATACTGCCACAAGTCAAAAGATTTCACAAGCCTTAGGCACAATACGTGGTTGGCAGACTTGCATCTAAGATCCAACAATCCTCCAAACCCCATATCCACAACAGTCTTGGCTTGCTCTTCTGTCAACTTTGCATGCAAACTATGCAATCGACTAGGCGAGCACCTGGTGAGGAACACAGCCTTCATTTAGCATGCATTACAAAGAGTACATTAGTCCTTAAATGTCACTATGGATGAAACAGAAAAAGTCTGACTAATAATGAGATAATGAGATAGGGAGTTAAAATGCAAATTTGCTTTCTAGACCTTTTATTCACACCAATATAGAAGCACATAGCCAACACAGTATTTCATTTAATTGTACTAGTCAAATTTAAATTATTTGTTACTCAAACACATACCTTCCCTAATTTCTTCTTAGCCCGCTTCTTGATCTTTCCTGAAAAATCCTCAACAAGGGAACTACCTAGATTAGTAGAATTACATATAAAATTTTGTGACAAACAAAACAAAATTAAACTTCAGTAATTAAATTCAACTGTAAAGTAAATTAGCTACTCTCACTGTCCTCAAGTTGAGGAAAATCTAGTTCTGAATCTCGCATGAGTTCTTTTGCATGCAAATCTGTTAATTGCAAAAATATCAAAGGTATGGATAAATGATGAACCATATACAGTGACAAAAATAGGTAAAACTCTTATCAACCTCGCTTGACAACATTTACTTTACAAAAAAGAATATTGATCATAGCATGACATACCTTGTACTTGACTATGTTTGTCTGCTAGCCTCTGCCGCATTTAGATTTATAATACTTTATCACAGCAAATTCGGATTGCAGTTCCTACACAGCATATTTCATCTCTTTCTCAGTTTTTAGAGGGGGCACCCTCCAAGGAAATTTAATTGAGTATTTCAAGTGTAACATGTACCCATGAGCTATGCTAATCATTCTAACACACAGTATCTAACACAATTTTGTTTCCATTCCAACAAACCTACAAGCAAACTTAGCCTAAAGTATTCCCAACTCTCTCATTATTTTCTTTTTAATGCTAAGTATTGAGAGACCTAGCACACTGTGTTCAACACCTCTGTCCCACCTATTTCAACACAATTTTTAGGCCTTATATGTTAAATTCGCTCATTTAGGTTCCCATAGCCAATAATTGTTGCAAATTTCAACAACAAAAGAAAGATATAAACAATTATTAGCGTTTCTTGAGAATTTCCAGGGTCTTATGAAACCTTCAAAATATGTTTCTATCTAAGATGACTTATGTCAAATTTATTGACTAAAGGCAACATTTAGCATATCACAAAATCTTATTCTTCATAAAATAATATTTTCAAGAGTTCGTAATACGCTGGTAAATTCTTTCCAAGCGCTAGTAAGTTTTAGCAAAATGCTGGTAAGTTTTAGCAAAATGCTAATAATTTTTAATGCTGGTAAGTTTCTCTAGTTTCCTATTTCTATTTTTTTTTCTCCTTCTCAAATATTATAACAATTGCACCTAAATCAATAAATATTTATAATCTCTCTCATTCTTCACAAAACCAGATTTTCAATAGGTCCTAATACGTTGGTAAATTCTTAGCAAACGCTAATAAATTCTTGGTAAACACTGGTAAATTTGTTTAGTTGCCAAAATAAAACCAGATTTTAGAGAACTCATAGATGCTGGTAAATTCTTAGGAAACTCTAGTAAATTTTTAGTAAAACGCTAGTAAATTTGATCCATACACTGGTAAGTGCATATAAGCAACATGCTGGTAAATTTCTTTTCTATAGTTCCATAATAAAACAGCAAACAGAGGAAGTTACCAGCCTATTACATATACTTACCAGCATTATGCAACAAAGTTACCAACGTTCCTACAAATTTACCAGCATCTTTGGAACTCTTTAATATATGATTTTATGGTATGAAGGTCATAAGTTCAGAGGTGGAGTCTGTGAAATGTACTACTATTTAATAATGAGTGAAGCCTAAACTCATATGAACACAACCGCAAACACCTATGCTTCACTAAAAAAAAAACTTGCTACTCATCCTTTACTTACAAATTCCCCAAAAAAAATAAAATTAAGTTTCAAAAAGCAGCTTAAGCTTCACCATTGACAAGGACTTATACACAAAGACATGAATGTTGTGATTGTACCTAAGACAGAGTAATCAACTCCCTCTAGGGCTAACAAGTGACAAGAAATGGGTTGTCAATGAGACAAGAATAGTGATAGTGTGGAGATGAGTACCCAATGACAAAAGATGCAAAAATTCCTATAGAAGGGGAAGTCGTTCTTGAGCAATATAGGCAAGGGGACGCTGCTCAATGGGTGGTTGGTGTTGGACGAACGTGAGGGTGGAAGCGGGGCGGTTAGCGTGGACGTGGGGGGTTGGAAGCCAGGGTTTGCCGCGACATTTGGTTTTGTTTCTTTGATTTCGAATTTTTTACGTTTTATTCATTTACTATCTTACTGTTTTACTTTTACCATATTAATTGCTCTGAAACTGGGAAGCCAAGTTCCCCTCAATCCTTAACAGCCGTCGGATTATCGCTAACTCAAACTATCACTGCAAATCCAACTTAAGGTGTACGTACACTCGCGGTACATGGAAAACTACGGTGCATGTTAAAAAGCGCCATTTATTATAATATGTAACACCCTACCAACTTAATGCTATGCTTAAGTCATAGCATAAAATTGGATAGGTTACGTTACCGTGTTAGTTCTCTGTCTAATGCTGTATTTATTATTTTATATTCTCTTTTTCTCTGATATATACATATTTTTGATGAATATACTTATGAAACGGTACGCTATATAAAATAAACGTGATCAATATTACAGAAAGGAATAAAGACAGGTAGTATATCATCAGTTGTATATATATACATATATAAGTTGGAACCAAACGCTTCAGTCTATATATATGTTTCAAAAGCAGAGTGAAATAAAGGAACAACAAAATTTTCATTGCCAAAAGTAGAGACGGAAATGGCAGGTGCCGACTATGTACAGCGATTCCACTATGGGATCACGGTAAAGCTGCAAGTCCAGAATCTCAATAAAAAAGCACGGCTGTCGAGTCCATCACCAACATCTGAGAATGATGCAGAAATGCAAAACGAGGTGAGAATTTAAAGAAATTCTCAGTAGGGTTCACGTATGGTGTTTAAATGATGTCACATTCATTCTCAGTTGCCTCGATTTTTATTTAATTATAAAAATATGGGATCAAACTGAACTACACATATTTAATAACTTTAATAAAATGTCTGGTCCGAGGCAAGGTTCAGTTTTACTTAATACAGCATGAGAAACAGAATAGACTACTAACAGTAAAATGTAGAATAATGAGCAGAATAAATGAATATATAGCAGTAAGTAAATATAACAAACAAATTGTAAACAACTTGTAATGACTGTTCAATGTAATCATGCATTTAAAGTAATCATGCAAAACTTATTCTTGAACCTTTCTTCATAAACTTTTCCATTACTTGGTCCCCTGGGAGTTTTTGGCCATTTAGACTCCTGGGTAATAGTCTGCTTTTCAAGATCGAGCTCGTTCCTATACAGGAACACCGGGTTTACTTTCCCTGACCTCCCCACCGATCTATTCCCCTTAACTTTATTCCAAGGTTAGTCCAAGTATTGTGGAGCTTTCATCATAACATAACTTTTATGCTCATCATATCATAATCCTTATGAATTTCTTGAAAATGCACATGTATCTTATAAATCATACATAAGTCTTACTGAAATTTTGATAGCATAACAGAATGTGTCCGCTTCCTCATGAATAGTGTCAGCACTCAGTATACTAACTTATCAAAGAAATCATCTCATTCCATTCATAATTCAACATTAAACTCATAGGAACATTAGTTATATTAAGATAGGGTTACTGCTTCAGCACAATCATTCAACCCGATTTTTGTAACTCAAGCCAAAATTCCTATTTAACTCATCTGGACCTAAATTTTGGATATGTGAAAATGTTATGTGTCTGTTTTCTAACCTCTTTAGTCCCATCTAATTTTGATAAATATAGCTCAAGTTATTTAGATTTTATCCCAGTTTGCCCTGTAGCTGGCCAGAATTACACACTTAAAAGTAAAAATCCACCAAAATTCGAAAATTGATTCAAATTATATGAAATTGGTCTTATATTAAATCTAACAAGACAATCTTTCATATGCAAAAGTTCCATTCCATTTGCCTTAGTAGGGCTCGATTTATAAGCCCCGAAATTTGATCTTCTTGAACTGCCCTATTTTGGCTCGGTTTGGACATAGGGAAACTTTCTCAAACCACTTGGAACAAATGGGATCGTAACAAGCTCAGAATTTTATTATGAAATGTTCCCCTATGTGTAAGCTTTCTAACAAAGTTGGTTTCACTCAATTTGGAGTTGTGTAGGTGAGTTACACCCTTCTTCATTCACACTACCCAGATGAAAGTCCTGATTCCTAGGTCAAACTTCAAAAATTCATATCTCTCTCAATACTAATCCAATGGCCTTATATGATATATGTATGGAAAGCCCTGAATGTCTAGTTTCATATAAAAATAGTCTCATTAGATTTAAGTGGCTGTAGGCAGAGCCGTACACTCCACCGTACAGACTGCCAAGAGAAATTGGTCTTCCAGCCCCTCATATCTTCCTATCCTCACCCTTTCCTATTCCTTAATCAAATTTAAACACAAAAACAGCCAAAGATTATCATTTTTATTCACTAATGACATCAAGAAGTGAAAAAATAAAATCAAAATCAGCCACCCACAATCAGAATAATAAGAACAAAATGGAACCTCTACCTCTTGTTATTTGATTATGCTTGATTTTGGAGTTTGGATCAATAAAACTTGATTAAGCTTAAAGGTTGGATGGAGTTTGGTGAGTGGAGAAGAGAAGAAGAGAGCTGAAGCAAAGGAGAAGATAGCGCAAGTCAGGCTGAAGGGAGAAAGAAAGAAATGAGTTATAAAAGCTTTGAGGTGGTAGTTGGCTTTGTGAGTTTTGATTGATAAAGTTCAACCATATCTCCTGCTTTTGTGACTAAATTATTCTCCACGTCGACTAAAAAGTGGAACTCGCTTCCATTGTATATGAAATCGGAACTCGTCTCGATTCTGCATAAAGTCGGAACTCATGCCCATGATTAAATCGGATATCGAAAATATTGTCTGGTTTATTCGAAACTTGGAAGTAAAGTCAGATGTCGGAAATCATGCACAACTTATTTGAAACATAAGGTCGGAGGTCGGAAATCATACAGCACACAATCACCTTAAAATCGAAAGTCAAGGACAAGAATGTGAAACCTAAAATACTTAAACCCAGAAGTCGGGAATGTTAAGGTAAACTTGGATGTCGAGAACTAGAACGCTTTAAAACTCTTATTACACGTAATTCTAAAACTCGGTCCAGAATCAATCTCAGAGATTGATTTTAAGCATAACACCGAAAATCGGGAATCAAAACATTAACCTTATGTAATGGGAAATCGGAACTTATATAATCTCGGAACTCCCAATTCAATCTCGGAAGCCGGTCATAGGCAAACTCGAGAACACCAATAGAAATGAAAAACTCTTGAAAATAAACTCGAAGATCAGAACTCGTGTATAACTTGGAAATCAATTTCGGAGGCCGGAACTCGTCGTGGAAGTTACATAATATGAGTTGGAAAATAGTGCACAATGGAATAAACTTTTTTGAAAATCGTGCAATGCTAGTGGGACTCAGTCTTTGCTAAAAGCTTTGTAACTTTCAATCCGAGAGTTGTAATCTTTCTATGTCAAACTGCAACTTATCTATCCTATGTTGTAGCTTTCAATAAATGTTGCAGCGTATTACATTTCTTAGAGATAGTACTGAAGTATGCATTCCAATAACGTTTTTAAAGTAAATAATTTATAAATTATGTAATAAAATATTAAATAATTTTTAAAATCTTTAATTTGTATGTTATGTAAGTTTTTGATAACGTGCAGTAAAAGAAAAACTTTTATTTTGTAAGATTTTAATGTAATTACCCATTAACATCAGAACAATATATTTTTCAAGTAACTTTTGAAAAACAACGAGAGAATAATATGATTAATTACAAATTTATTGTTATAAAAAAATCAGATATCAAGATAATTATTCTATTTATTATTAGAAATAAATAATACTTTAGCTAAATAAAAATGATAAAATAAAAAAATGATAAAAAGATAGTATTAAACTTATAAAAAAATGATATAAGCCTAATTATATATTATATATAACATTAAATGATGAGTCTGAACCAAAAAGCCAGATCAGTCAGAACCAATTGCCACCTATGGTCGGCAGTGACTTCTACTCAAATTTTCGTTTACTTCCATTAATGTTTAATTACCTGACGTGTTGTCACCATCTCTTTGAAATTCCAACTCCATTAGTCAGATTCGTAACAAAATAAATGTACAAATATTAACTCCATTATGAAATAATTATTTAATTTTAAAATTTTATTTATTTATAAATAATTATATACTTAAAAATTTTAGATAATATTAATTATTCTTTAATTATATTTTTATTAAATAAAAAATAATTAAAAAAATAATTTTATAAAATATACTTTAAATTTTAATTATTTTTTATTTTATATGCGCAATTAAAATTAGACAACGGCTATGTAAATGACTAAATTCAATCTCATTGATTGCAGAAAGTGTCAACACAACTTGAGTCACCAAAGGAGCAGGAACTAGGAAGTAACCACTGGTTTGGTAAGCCGCAATTTTTCAAGGCATCTAAAAACCGGGAGGAATATGCCTTGGACCAAAACCCGTGGACTATAGCCGTGTGGAACGTGCAAACTTATTGAAAGTTAGTTAGGAGTTAGGACCGAGTCATAGGGTTGTTGGCTGTTGCCATGGTGGAGACCACCGAGCAATGATTGGTAATGGTATCTGCCAACGAACCAAGCAATTTCAATTTCATGACGTGAACGCATTTTGTCACCGGTACATGAAAGCTACGAAAATTTTTGTTTACGATTTTGGGCCTTAAAAGATCAATACGTACGTTGTAAAACAGGAAAGACCATTGCACCGAAAAAAATGCCAATATGTTTGGGTTTCATAAACTCAGTGAGATACACTTATCCCAAGTTAAGGTTAAACCATCCTTGCGGCTCCAGACCAAAAACAAAAACCATCCTTGCGGCTCGTTAGTTCTGCACTGCGGGTTCCATCCTGCACCCCTCTCCCTCTCCCTCGCCCAAATTCCCACTCCCTTATGACAAAATTGAAAAAAAGAAAAAGAAAACCTGCATCCTCCGTACTCTTTCGCAGCACATACACAAAAAAAGGAGTTCTACCAACATCAACCCGTTCCGCCTGATCGAAATTAGGAGCAGCCTCACCCTTAATCTTCATACAAAACATGAAGGATGTGATAATAAATTTCAAGGATGTGTTTGCTATGAGAGTAAAAATAAGATGAAAAATTTTATGGAATAGCTTTATGCATAATGAATTTTATGGTTTTTTTTTATGTAAATATAAAAATGAAACCTTTTAATGAACCTACAAAAATCAAGTCTCTATTTTTTTGTAATATATATATATAGGTCCATGCAATTCTTATATACAATATTTCTTAGTTCCGTTTATCATTTTTCTTTATTTATTTTCTTTGTGTACATTTGACCTTCTTTCTTGGAGAAATTTTTATATGTTTTGGACCCGACAAAAGCTAATTAAGATGGTAAATAACTTTAATCTCTTGGATGAATCGTAAATTCAAATCCTAAATAAGCAATTCTTGTAGGGAGGCTATATATAACTGTTTATGAAATTGCGTTAATTAGCAATCCCTAGGTTTGTATCCTTCAAGTTCCAGCCATGAAGGATTCTCTAAGAATAAAGACTTTGCTTTTGATATTGATTGAGGAAGATGTAAAGAATTTACTTCTGGCTCATTTGACATACCTGATAGAATGAGGACAAATGTATTTTCAAAAGCATGATCTTAGGCTCCTATTCTTCTTTTGAGCGTGCAGACTTAAATCAAATTAACCACTCACTCAACTTGGTTTGAATAGTTGAGCTTTTATCCGATCTTTTATTCCAATTCAAGTGCAGAGCTGTCGTAAATGTTGATCGGTAATAGGCAAGAAAAATTTGCTCTTTGGACCAAGGAGGCTACAAATGATGATGCCCTTGTTGTCGTGAGAGAGTAGCTTCCTGGCACGTCTTGATTAACTTATCATTAGACTAATAAAAAAATTATAAGCAAAACAACACCCAAAATGGTAACCATTCTAATGTAATTTGTATATGAAAGACTTGAAATTGCACATAATTCCATAACCACCAATACATATTACATGGAATCTGTCTACCTTCGATGAAGTAGCATTAATTCAATACCTGCAAAAGGGCCTGTATGCGCATGTGAACAAAGTGTGATATGCAACCCAACTCTTCGTGGAGTGGGCTGTCCATAAAGCATAGTGCGGCATATGAGGAAGTAATTGGGTTCAATGTTAGCACTCTTCAAGCAACAGGAGATAACTGACCCAGGCCCAAGTGTTTAGCGAGGACGCCAGCTGTCTGGGGAGATTACGTGTTCGTGGGTGTTTGGATTAGGCAATGAGAAATGTAATGCTTGGAGAGAGAATCCACCAGTCTTATCGTCAGGATTTTTTTTTTTTTTTCAATTTCATTTTGGAGTACGCTATCTACTTTGCGAAAAATATATAACGAAACGAAAATAAGAAGTGTTTAAATCCAATTCGGACTGAATTAAAATTAAAAATAAATTTTAAAATAAAATTAAAAATTAATTAAAATCTAAATAAATTAATTTGAATTGATTCTTATTTTATGAAAATTCATCAGTTTGATTTTATAAAGCCGAACCAAAGATATTACTTATCAATTAATTCTTTTAATTTACTCACATAATTTTCTCTAAATTTTTTATTATTTACTTATTAACATTAAATATTAATATAACTTTTAATAATAAAATCACCAAGGATAAATTTAATTTAATGAAGTTAAATTTTTTTTTTATAAAACTTTTAATAAAAAATCGAACTATTTAGCTTAGTTTAATTTTTTAAATATAATTTATATTTAGATCGATTAAGTTTTTATCTAAAAATTAAATCATAGCAAATTTTGCATACACCCCGAATGAAAATGCTATTTAATTTGTTACGAAAGAAATTCGTACAAGCAACGAACGAATTGACACTATTCCTGCATTTTATATAACCAACCCACCCGGGCTGGAATTGTGTTTTCCTCTCAATGCCCCGCATCATTCGTATCTATTTCGTCGTTTTTTTTTTTTTTTTCTGTGCTAAATAGCGCTGTTCTTGCAAAAATTTGTTGAAAGAATTTTTATCAAAATGATATGGTATCACTTTTAATTTGTAGAAAGATGAATAATTTTTAATCCTTTAATTTATTTAATTATTTTTCTTAAATTTCACCAAATTTTAATAATAATTTTAACCATATATCATTATTTTTATTTTTTTTCTAAGATTGAAAATGGCTATGAGCCATATCTGTATACATCGAAAGAATCATCCAGAAGAATTATTCGGAGTACTTTTCTTTTGTTAGGAGGAACCTTTCTTCTAACGGAGCATTTTATCATCCATTTGGGTGTTTGAATTCAGAGTTTGGGGTATAAGTTTTTAAATTAGGGTTCTGGGAAGGACAAAGTCTAAGGAAGTATCCTCTATATCCTGCCCTAAGTCTAAGGAGATATCCCCTATATCACTATTTTATGTAAAAATCAACGTTAAGAAAATCGGATTGAGCATCGAATCAATTAAGGCAAGGGTTTAAAGGTTCAGAAGTTCAATCAGCTCAATCAGGGATTCGTCCGGGACATAATAAAATGTATATATATATATACATATGATTACTTAAAAAGCAAAAAATTATATTAAATTATTAACAATAACATAATTAATATAAAATAATATTTATTATAAAATACTTTATCAAACATCTTAAATGTAAATTTCATTTATTTTTATTTTTATTTACATTTATTTTGAAAAATAATCACAGCCAGTATAACAATTATTTTTTATTTTTTATTTTTAAATTAATTTAAGATTATATAGCAAATAAGCATACTAAAAGAATCAAGATTCAAAATAAATGAATTTTTGTTTTGGTTGAGCATTTTCTTTTTTTTTTTCTTATAAAAGAAATAATATCATTTTTATCAAAATTTAAAAAAAAAAAAAAACAAAACCTGTCAACTGGTTTGATCGGTCCGATTCACACCGATTCACCGATTTTAATCGGTTCTTGACTGATTTTGACCACAACCGGTTTTGCAATGAAGACCGGACTGGCCAGGGGTCCGGTTACCGGTTGGATCAGTCCATTCAGCCGGTCTGGTTTGGTTCTTTCTTCCTTGGTAAAAATGTAAACACACACCTGACTTGATAAACTGATAGAGGTAATGCCAAACTCTCCTGACAAGGCCTTAGATTCTAAAAAATTGGAAAATGACCCCTTGGTGGGCATGATAGAAAATTTATTCATTTAAGTTAGCAAAACTTTTTAATTAAACAATAGTACAATTTAATTTAAAACACAAATATATTGGTTAATTATGTTTATTTATTGTTAAATATCTTATGCGTACAGATATATTAAGAATTTGAAAAATAAAAAAGGAAAAATATATTGAGAGAAAAAAATGGAATGCAAATATATAATATGCTTCTTTTAGCATTCATGTGTCGAAATTTGATGGGCACCTTATTTTGAAGAACCAATATATATATGTATATATAGATCATTTCTTTTACAAGATCTTAGAATTTGCAATAATAATCAAAGTTGAAATTTTCCTTTTCGAATAGTAAAATTAAAAATAAATAGCTGTTATTTTATTTTGGTTGGAGAGTGACTTGAAGCCAGGTAAGCTATGCTAGTGGAGTTAGGCAAATCGGTCTCCGAAACAGGGAAAGATACGCAGACTATTTAGAATTGATGATTGCATATGTAAGTGCGAAGACATGTTGCATTGCATGCGAGAGATTTTATTTCTGTTTAGATATGATTTTGGTCAATATATTGATGCTAACCGGTTTCTGGGTACAAATACATGCATACATCGCCACTGGCGTTCGTAAACGTGGAGGTTTTTTTTTGGGGTGCTGCAGCCAAAAGCATTTCGTGGCTGCTCTTATAACATCGCGAGGGTAAAAATGCTTAACCAAAATTTGGAAGTTCTGGTAATTTAGTTTGCTAAGCCCTTTTTTTTATTCGATAGTTATAAAACGGCTCAGGAAAGCTTCCAAAAAGAGAGAAGCCACAAACCATAAGGTGTGGCATGGTGGCAACTCACCTTATCTCTTAATCATGAGGTCAGGGGTTCAACCCTCACCCATGGGAATGGAGCGCATTTCGTGGCTAGTCGTTTGCCTCTTTTGAGAATTCTCACAACGAGAGAATTAATCACTACTTCCGGTAATAGATACCCTAGTTCAACCAAAAAAAAAAAAAAAATAGGAGCCACAATTTACCACAACTGATCACATTACAAAATAGAAAGAAAAAGAGCCAAACAGAGCGTTAACACTAGTGACTTAACTGAGATTAGTTAGTTAACTATAGTTAATTAGGTGAACCAGTTTGCTGGAGTTGAACCAATTAGAATTAGATCAATCTGTTAGAGTTAGTTGTATATTTACTTTACTCTTTGGCCCTTGTATATAAGTGTGTACAGTGAACTTTTATCAATTGAATCATTCATTCTCTTTTCCATCAGATCCAAAATCCTCTTTTCCCTCTTCTCTCGCATTCTCAGTTATTAATACATACTTGTTTATATTTTTTATGACAAAATTCACCATTAATATAATAAAAATTTTCACATATATATATATATATATATATATATATATATATATATATATATATATATATATATATATATATATATATATATATATATATATATATATATATATACGTGATTCTCTAAGTGCTCTAATTATGTCTAAAAAAATTTAAATAACGGTACTGTTATATATTGGAAGTTTTCTCAGCATGCAGAGTAATTAAGATACTGTTATTCTAACTTACGGGCTAAAGCCTTGTCCTTCATAACTATCTTTTCATTTGTTTTATTTTCATATTTATTTATTGAAAATTAAATCATGATTGTGATGGTTGCTATCCATTGTTGTTAACCCCAAAATGAACATCTTTGACTATGCCATTGTAGGAATTCTTTTGTTCCTATTGATAACCTTCAAGAACTGATATCTCTCATTGGACGATGGAGATGTGGCATCTCTTGCTTTTGACTTGATTGGATCCGAGACACTGTCATCAAACTAAACTTTTTGATTGGAAGATTTATTGGTCACCACTTAAATCCGTAACTTTTCTTGTCTCCATACCAGTGACGTGAATTTGTACTTTGACAAACAAGAAAAGCTCATCAGTGTAAATGTTTATTCCTTCCATCGTTACTATGATGATTAATTAGACTGTATTTGGAATAACTAAAAATGGAATTATTTGATTTGATTTATATTTAAATTTTAAAATTAAATTAATTTTTGTTAAATTTTTTTAATTTTGATAGAATTTTAAATATAAAAGAATCAAATTCTATAGAAATTAGAAATCAATTCATTTCTTACTCTTAAAACATAAATACAAGATTTGATTTTCAAATCAAATCAAATCATTTCTATTTTTTTACATTCCAAACACATTATTAGTGTTAAGAATAACTAATTGATATTGTTTAGTATACTTCTTTTTCTAATCATTCTAAGATATTATTTATTGGTTGAATTGTATTCTGTCGCCTAGGTATATATACTGTAAGACTTTTCTTAATTTGACGATAATGTTAATGTAGCTTAGGGAATAGCATAATTGATATAAAGTTTGCAAGTGGATGAGGAACCTTGATGAACTAGTGATGAATTGTTCTGGCACTAAAGACGGAAAAGACAGAAAGGATAATGAAATGAAGAGTAGCAGGAGGCAGTGATTGGCTTTTCAATTTCATTAAGTTAACGAGTAGCAGTAAAGTTAGTTTTGATTGGCTGGTTAGTATGAAAGTTAGAGCATTTAAAAGAAAAAGTAAATAAAAATTTAGTGTCTCTCTGCTTGGTGGGAGTATAAAGGAGGGAAGGAATAACAGTATTCTACTCTCTTTTAAAACATTAGTTATTGTCTCTTTAGTTCAGATGATATAATAAAAGTGAATCCTGTAAAAATCAAGTGTGTATTAATTTTGATGTAAGGTGCGAAAGTTTGATTATCTGTAATAATTTCGACAAGAATTTTCATAATATTATTAGAAACATAAAAAACTTAAAACTAATCATTCCATCTCATATCTATCTAATTATAATGTTGTTATCCTTTTTTTGTTTAGATACATGTAAAGTTTAATTAATATGTATTATTAATATTATCGCCATGTTATTTATTAAGTTTAACAGATATCATGATGTGTCAAAATTCATTAAATACTCCCATTCCATTTTGGTCTAATTTGTGTAAAGGTCCTTCTAGTCCTTTTGTAAATATTTCAACTTCTTAAAAGATATTAAAATAATTTGTTAAGAAGTGAATAAGTTATACAATCAATTTGGTTCAAACCGATATAAAGTGGCTTTTAACTACTGAAAAGTTTGAAATTTTTACAAATAGTGCTATCCAAACATATTTTTTATCTATCACTTTAGGCTTATGCACAAAAATCAATAAACTAAAAATTAAATCCTAATTATATAATATATTTACCAAAATATTTTTATTTAATTTTTAATACGTAATTAATTCCTTGTTATTAGCACATTAAATTATAGAATGTGTAAAAGGGTAAAATTGAAAAGATAGCAATAAATTGTGCATTAAAATGTAAGAATGATAGATAAAATAGAATAAAAAAATCTCTTCAAAATAATAGATAAAATGAAACGAGCGAAATAATATCATACCACATCATTTGTAGTTAATTAATATAAAAAAACTAACCGTACATTTCAATTAAATTTATATGAATAAACCGGCTTACTGTATCATCTCCAAATGCCCACTTTTTACCCATCTAGTTGCCAAAATCATCCGTGTTAACTTATAAAGTTGCGACCGAATAGCTATAGCATGACTTTCCATCGTCTAAATTGGAAAGAGAATACGAAATCACACAATCATCTCATTCTAACATGTTAACAAATCACAAGAAGCAAGGATTAGCATCCAAAGCTTATCTATATATAACAAATGATACTGAATATGTATATAAAAAAGAGTGGCTAGCTTTAATTCTCATGGTTGGCAGGTTAATGCACGCATAGAAATTAGGGCGTGGCTATAGGTGCCTGACATTTCTTTAGCTTGGCGTGAATGTTGCTCATTGTTGTTAACCAACTTGGCCTATCACATTTCATTCTGAAGAATCTTATTCGCTGTCTTCAAGTTTAGCCTACATAACCTTTAAATGTAAACCGCTGAGTTACTGATGAGATCGCCAATATCACCAATCCATAGAAATGGACACAAAAAACGTGCATGCATGCTTGTCTAAGACGTGATATATGGGTCTCCAGGTACATAACCCATGACAGTGACATTATTGGTATCTATCTACCGCTTATGACAAGAAAAAAGTGTACTTATTTTCAAATTTACTTTATAAGTTGTACAGTTCATATATTACATAGGATACCAACTGATATTTTGTTGCGCTATTTAGCAGGAAAATATCCTCAGTTGTGTGTGTACATATATTTTACTAATTATGCTGGCATATAAAGTTAGAAGACTGCGGAGTTGAATTATCCTATCCTATACTTCAACGGTGGAGAAGAGGATACCTAGCTTTACTCTTGTTGAACAATGTGCACTTAAAAATTCAAAGTCCATGTACGAATATTCATAAGGGCCATCGTGATTCCCATATATATTCTAAAAAAAGCTAAATATGTCCATATTGATAAAGCCGTGATATATGCTTTACAGTTAAGAAGGAGCTAACAACGAGAGGAAATAAATATGAATAACGGATGAATGGTCGAGGAGCCAGAAAAAAGGGGGGTTGAATTTGAATATAAAGAAATATTTTAATTATTGGATAGTGACACATTATTCAAGAAGTAAGGTGCAATCTAGCGTAACCACTAAGTGGGGCACAGAGCCGAGATACTACACGAGCAAATTAAAAGATATTCATGAGGCGTGCATAAGCATGAATGCTCTGTGAGTTAGATGAAACCATGATCACTTGTGAAAGCAAGGAAGCATGAAAAAGAAAGAATATCAAATAGAATTGTCGTTATTGTTAAGGCTGCACCACCTTTGCCATGAAGTATCTCAATCAAAAACTAAACTTGTTGATAAAGACATATAAATAGTTTTATATATTAATAATCTTAATCATGTGGCTACTGTGTTGAAGACACTCCGCTGCCTACTACCTAGCCCTACTTGTAAACTTAGGTTCGTGTATAAAGACACCCATTCTCAAAGATGTTCAGTTCAATTTGTTTTATTACCAAGAAGAATACTGTATACCTGAAATTTTATGTTTTAGCAAGGGCAGCATCTAAAGAGTGAATAATATTCACCATCAAAGCAATAATCTAAAAGAGGATAAATTCAAAAAAATGCATTATCTGTTACCCTATTTTCTTTGGAGTCTTAGTCCAGACATTTGGAAGACAAAGCATGTTGCACGTTTTCCACAAAACCAGGTTTTTTTTCTTTTTAATAATTAAAAGAGAGCTCAAAACACTTCCAATGGAAGGAAGGAGCCACAGTACATGGTCCAACAAGAATAAGGAAACACAAATAAAAACATCAGCATAAGACTCGATCAAAATGACAAAGAATACTGTTCACAAAACCAGGTGTCGTTTATGATTTGGATTTTGTTCTATGCTTTTAGTGGGTTGTTAAGCATTTTGTCATCTTACGTGAAATCATGCTTCAATTTCGATATACTTTAAGTATGCTAGTTACGAAAAGAGGAGTATTATTTATACCATTCTTTATTGTAGACACCCAGACACCCAGAGACAAGATTTAAAAAAAAAAATTATAAAAGAAAAAGGAAAAATGAAAAAGCAAGAAAAGAGAGGAGAGAGATAGATACATAGTGTCAAAATATATCAATTGGTAGGATGTACAAAAAATATTTCTCTTACGAAAAAGGAAATAGAAATAGAATAAAAAAGCTTGACTAAGAAGTGCCCTTGCAGCTTAACTAAGACGATTTATTATTATTATTATTATTATTATTATTATTATTATTATTTTATCTATTAATTAAGACTATGTATACTAATTAATTGTACATAGTATATGTATAATAATTAACTGTGTGATTTATAATTAGGACGTGCTGCCACGGGCCTTTTTACTATTTTAAAATAAAAAATTATTTATATGTATCCCCATTTTAAATATTATTTTTTAAAATGTCCTATTTTTTAATATTATAGGGAAATCAATTAGGATGAATCGATTTCTTTACTGGGCCAATAATATGGAAATCGATCCAAGTTGGATCAATTTTAGTGCATCCCACTCCTCTAAATTAAAAAATATACCTATAATTTTTCTTAATCAATTACTGTTAATTTAGTTGTTAGATTATTTTATTAATTTAGTTACTACTTTATTTACTAATAGCAAAGTAAATTTAGATATTTGAGTTAGGATTGGATTAGTTTAGGATATGTTAGCATGCTTAATTAGTAACTTAGCTTAGTTAATTTATTTTAGTGGTAACTAATTAAGCAAAATTATAAGTTTAATTTTTTATTAATTTAATTTAGTTACTAGCTTATTTCATTAATTTAGTCACTAATTTATTTACTAATAGAAAAGCAAATTTAGTTATTTGAGTTAGCAGTAATTTAGTTTAGGATATGTTAGTATATCTAATTGATAACTTAGCTTAGTTAATTTATTTTAGTGGTAACTAATTAAAAAAAATTATAAGTTTATTTTTTCATACAGGCGAGTGGGGTGCACTAAAATCAATCTAGGCTGGATCTTGAAACAGTATGGAAATCGATTTAGGCGAGATTTTTTCATCCAACGTTTATTGGTGAGTTTCATTTTGTAATGCAATACCCTGACTCCTCTCCATGAAGAGTTTGCTTTGTCAAGAGCCTTGATTTTATTTATTTAAAAAAAATAGACAAAATGAAAAGCTCAGAAGAACAAGAAACAAACCCCCAACTAATTATTTGATGAAGATATAACGATCAAAGCTAATGTGCTTATGTCCTAAATATGACGAACTTCAGGAGTCAGGATATGTCAGCATTGCTTCGGGGCCATCAGCGCCGGTAAATTCTACAAGTGTATGGGGATACATGGACTCGGCACCGGAGAGAAGCACTCACTTTCTTTTTTCCGTTTTCGGTAAAATTTTTCTTTATATTTCTTTATATTTTTTTACTATAATTTCTATAGTTTTCTACCTTTCAATTAACTCTTTCACTTGTGGTACCAAAGACTCACGTGTCACGCTAGCTATTGAGTGATAATATATGGCTACAGTCTAGTCTGATTTAACGTAGTTGGTAGCACTAATGAAGCTTAAAGTGGATATTCCCTTTTTCTATCAATTAAAACATCATTATCTCCTACCGGAATCCCACTAAGCAGAGAACCAACAGAGTTTGCGTTAATAAGTCATCCATTGGGTCAATGAAATTGGAAATTAATGTTCACTAACTTATTAAGCATTAGAAGACAAAGCATGGTTGGAGTTAGAGACATGGTTGGTTAGTCATGGTGGTTTATTAGGTCATTCTGGCCGTCGAGCTTTTCTCGATCCATCGCCATATCTTTCCTACGTTTGTATTTGAGTATTATCACAGATGCACAAATAGTAGATTGATGAGAACATTAAGGTAAAGAAAGAAAGAATACTAGTTAAATTCTATGCTTGTTCTACGAAGTTTAAGAGAAATTAAGAAGAGATTCACGAATGGTTACTTATTTACTTGCTAATGAGTGGGCATATATTCTTAAATAAGATCTTAAGTTTGAATAATTATAAGAGTTTAATTGGGATACACTGACAGTATAAAATTTTTTTATACTGTCATCTAATCAAAACCTTTCATTTGCATGACCATTCAAGTAGTGGGTGGTTATATCAAAGACTTTTACTGATGTGGCAATATATGATTGAATGTCTGTGTAAAAATTTTTTACACTGATAGTGTATTTAAATTAAATTCTAATTATAAATGAAAAAATTAGTATTAGATGAGTTTTATATTGGACCAATTTGGTTTGGGTTAGATTAGCTAAATTATAGTGGACTTTAAATACTAGTGGTCTAAACAAAAAAAAAAAAGTAGCAATCATAAATAAACTCTTATGTTAATTCTATAAAGTTAAAGAAATTAATTATGAATGATTATTATTTCTTATGTGGTGATTATTTGTTCATATTATGCAGTTAACACATACAAATAATATAGGTATGAAGATATGAAGAGGTTTTAAAATGATTATGAAATTAATTTTGATACGCTGTCAGTATAAAAATAATTTTATACTATCATCCAATCATGTAACATTATACATAAGATTTTTGTGATTGTAAAGATAAAAGTCAAATGCTTTTATTAATATGATGATATATCAAAGCTAAATTCAATGACTATTACTTAATGAACAATTATTTGTACCTATTAAGCAGTTATTAAATTCATTTGTAGTATTTTTGTCATTGAAGACAATATAATTATTCTTCTTTCTAAACAAAATGTTTGTAGCCCTTCCTAATAATTATTTTTTTTTTTGGTATTCCTTAAAGTTAAATATTTTTAGCTTACATTAATTTCCCTAAATTAATTATATTAGCATTTCATGTATTAAGCAATAAATATTCACAAGGAGTTAAACAGTGATAAATTATCAAACTATGTATAGAAATTTCGTTTGAGTATCCAAATTGAAGGTCAACACCTTTATTTTCCCTCATTATTTTGATATGTTTCTACCTGAATCTTTTAGCACTAGAAAGTCATTATAAATGCGATCTTCCTTTGATGTCTCAGCCATTGTTTATGGGCAACTTGAGTTCTAAAGGAGAAGGAAAGGAATATGAAACTTTAGCAAAACTATTCGCATGATGGATGGAATTAATCTCTTTACCTTTAGCAACTTGTTAAGGATTTTACAACCTAGGTCGGCTAACTCTTCTGAGTCGTGAGATTTGCTTGTTTGTAGGGCCTACCCTAGTCTATGTTGCCCTAACATACGGCGATTTGCGGCCTATCTTGTTCCCTTTGGTTAGACCCTCTCCAATGACCCTTTTATTCTTAATCTCATCATCTTAATGCCTCTTTTCCGGACGAGAGAGAAAAACGGAAAAAGAAAGTAGAAATGAATGTTTCCTACAAATAAGCTTTGATTTCTAAATGCGCACAGTATACTATCATTGAATGAAAACGTGTTTTTTCAAACGCGTAACGCACCCGATGAAGAAGTGCTCATTTCAAATTCTCGGAATCTAGCTGGTGCATATTCATATCTGACATATGGGGTTGTTGGCGCGAATATCATATTGATTTCAGGTGGTGGCGTCCTCGGGGGTTTGTTTCTGATTCGTCCTTTGGTTGACTTCAAAGGTATCAACAAAATTATCTCCTTTTATCTAATTTCCATGTGCCATTTCAATTTCAGCCCTCTCCACTACAACCTTTTGTTGTTCGACATGATCAATCACTTTTTATAAATCTCAGAATGCTTGCACTAGTTCTGTCCATGAGTTGGTGAAGACCGGATTGAATATCAATCTTGGACTTACATGTACGAACGTTGCTTCTTTTTAACAAAAAAAATATGGAAAAATAAAATAAAAGCATGTTTGCTTTACCTCAAAATATATAATGTATGCAAATGAGTAATGGTGAAAGTGGCAACCTCACTCAATATTTGATTATCACTCCTTATCGTACATGCTTCATCTAAGAGAAGTACGCGCATTTTAAATTTGAATAAAAACTAGTGTTAGTTAATTACAAGATAAAGAAAAATTTAATATTAATAGACTAATAATTATTGTTTAAGGAGAATGATTAAATAATTTTAATAAGTAGACAGTAATACTATTAAGAATATTTTCAACTTTTTTTTATTCTTTTAGTTTGTTCAGTTTGTTCTGCAAGCTCACTTTCTCTAAATGTTAAGCTACCGACAATTGGAGAATTTCCTGTGGCATTACTCGAAATCGACCTATTGGGTGGTCGAATTCATTAATTTGGCATATACGTAAAAGCTGACATGGAGATTAAGAGACTTGATGGTTCTGGTTTCGACCTATGAAGCATAGTTATAGATATGAAATACATATGTGATACGATGTGGATATAGAGATACAATAATATTTAAAAATTATAAGACACGATATATTTATAATATGATATATAAAATTAGTAAAAAAATTAACATAAAAATATAAATTTAAATTAAAATAGAGAAATAATAATTTGAATATTAACATAAATTCTTGTAAACATACTAAAATGCATTTATTTTATTGATGGCCTTTGAATTTCTATTTGTATGAATATAAAAATGCCAAAAAATAAAGTAAAAATTTTTAAAATATAACTAAAAGTATCTAAAAATATTTGTGAAGTATCTGATACGACATGTATTGGATACAAATACGACAGCTATTTTAAATTATCCGTACAACACAGGTTTCAATAGAGAGATTGTGGGCAATATAGGTGAACCTGGACTAATAATAGACTTGTTTGTCGAAACACAGAGTAGTTATGTGTGTCAAAATCCTTGAATAAGGCTTGTTGAATAGAAAGGCAAAGTCTTGGAAACATTACTTGAGTATCCTTATCTTGGTTGAAAGTGTGTCCATACTTGTCAAAGATGTTGGCAAAGAGACGTCAAAGTAGAATTTGAAGTAGCTGAAAGTGTTCCGACAACACTCAAAGGAGAGGATTGACACATCGAAGAATGCATGTAGGAACCCACAATGCACGTCTCTAGAGATCTCAAAGCAGTTGCCAAGTAGTGAGCTTATGTGGCCAAGAATATGGATGTATGCTGAAGCTATCGAAAAGGGATTGTTGCCCATGTCGGAGTAGTCAAGAGATGGCATATGATCGGAGCAATTACTTGGAGCTCAGGCTAGATTTACTTGGAGCCCAAGCAATATCTACACTCACTTAGGAAAGGCGTGGTTGAACACTCATACTGCACCTTATGCTATGATGTCACCCCACACATAGAGCAATGGGGAATTTATGAGTAAATATCATCGCCTCTTTTATTTCTTGTTTCATTTCAATTTTTGTTATTTCATTTCAGTTTGTATTTCATTTACTGCTTTCATTTCATTTCTTGTATGCACATTTCAATTATTTCAATCAAAGTTACTTGTTCTTTATTATATGCTCTTCTTCGACGAATTAGTTGAGTTGTACACTTCTCGTGAAATCCGTTACCCTTATTGAGAGGAAGTGATTCCCTTCTTCGATCTGAGATCTGGAATCAAGGGGTTTTTGACTTCGATGATTGAGTAACACTCCTACATCAAAAATCCCACATAAACACAACCATTGCTTTGCCATTATTTCACTCTTGCTAAAATCCAATCTTTAATTGCTACAATTCATTCACAGCTTACAATAGTTTAGTCATTGCTCCAAACTGTTCAGTCGCTGCTCGCTTGTAATAATTTTTTATTTTCACTTTAATTTTTATTCCTTCAAACCTTCACAAGTTTGTAATAATTTGAACATGAGTAGTATTTAACTTAATCCATTTTATATATAAAAAAATATTTATGAAGTTCTAGAGTTATAACTGTGAGATTTATACATCACTATGTCAATCCGTTGCAAGTCAACTTTTAACTGTGTGGTTGGAGGAGCGTTTGATCCTCTCAAATTCACGTTAGAAGGCAAAAATTGGCTTGAACAATACACAGCAGATGTTTGGATAATTTCTGTTTGTCATCTTTTTTATCATGATTTCTCCTCAAATTATGGTTTCAATTAAGGCGCCGACTTGATCACAAGACTTGCTTAGTGCGCTTGTGATTATAATCATCCGATGGTATAAATTTGTGTGGTGTATCGATATACCAATTACCTATAATATATTATAGTAATATATTAATTTTAAAAAAATTAAAAATATAATTAAATATATTTTAAAAATTAATTTTTATACACTAATAATATAAAATTATATTGATAATATAAAATAATTTTATACTATCAATATAATATTATACTGATAGATAGTATAAAATTATATTGACAGAGTAAAATTATACTGATAAAATTTTTATAATTTTTAAAAATTAATTTTTATACATTAATAGTATAAAATTATACTGATAGAGTAAAATTATATTAATAAAATTTTTTGATTATAATGATAGTATAAAATTATTTTATACTCTATCAGTATAAAATTACATTGACAGAGTAAAATTATATTGATAAAAATTTTTTATTATAATAACAGTATAAAATTATTTTATACTGCCAGTATAATTTTATACTGTCAATATATAATAATTAATTTTTAAAATATATTTAATTATATTTTTAAATTTTCTTAAACTTAGATATTACTACAGTGCATTATAGGTGATCGGTGCATCAATACATCTCACAATCTCACCATCTGATTGCAAGGTGCACCATGCTCCTTGACCAACGAAGAGCACTGTAGATGGCGCCTTCAATTAAAGCAACTACTTGTAGCTTCCTGTTCAACCAAAATTGTGTTGGAAAATTTTGGACACTTCTAACCTTGCACAAGAAAAGGATGGAGACAAAAACTTTTATATTCCCTTCTATTTGTTATTATTTTCATCGGTTTTTGTTTTGTTTCTTTTATTTTGACGTGATTGTTCTACACTTTTTAAAGTTTTTTTTAATACTGTAAATGATTAGTTTTGTTTAATATATATTTCACCTTTATTTAGGCTATATAAATAATTTATATTTTATGACAATAGATATAGTAAAATTTCAAAATAATAATTAAAAAAAATGTCGATATTGTGTAATATTTATATTTTTATAATAATAATAGCACCATAAATAAAAAATAATTATAACTTTTATTTATTTTTAAAGTGATTTGAAAAATGAAATAAAAAATATAAACAAAATAATATATATTCATACCTTTTTTAATAATTACATGTATAAAAGCAATTTTAGTTAAAACTATCAAAATAATATCAATTATGTTAAAATTAATAGTTAAATAAAAATATTTAAATATAAATCATTTTATTTTAAATAAAATTTTGATAAAAATAAATTTATAAAATCAAATTCATTCAAAATCAATTTTAAAAAATACTAATCCAAACACATACTTAATATCTTGATTGCCACACAATTACTACAGATATGATCCCCCTTTTTTGTTTTCTATGTGAGAAAGGAAAAAAGTATTTTGATTGAACTTTTGTCATTACTTTAGGGGGCAAGAAAAGAAAAGAGAACTGC
This sequence comes from Pterocarpus macrocarpus, assembly GCA_031439585.1. NCBI lineage: Eukaryota > Viridiplantae > Streptophyta > Magnoliopsida > Fabales > Fabaceae > Pterocarpus > Pterocarpus macrocarpus. The sequence goes on from CM062514.1 coordinate 55,594,152, forward strand.
GTAGAAGCAGCCAGTTATGATATGTCAATTTCAATACAATATGTGTAGGTTCACGGTATAACGAGGTTAATACATGCATGTTATGTCAATAGAAACCATCGTCAACACAGAGATGACTATTTGCATGTCATATACGACACGTGTTACGATTAGATCCAATTGAAGTAGGGAAACTGATGGGGACTAAACTGAAAACAAGTATGTTTAGTTTGGTTTGAGTGACAAATGGGTTGGTAACGATGAGATGATTCAATGCTCTGGGTGGACGCATGAAGGTTTGGTGCGTCCCACTTTGGTTGATGCTGCGCGCGTTAACTTGTAGAATAATCCTGCATCCTAGTCAGAGTTTGCCTGGCACTGACACGGATCCAACTTGGTTACTATAGAATTACAATGACGGATCAGCCCCAATGCATTCACCACTTGGTTCTTGACAACGTCAAACCAGTCCAACTGAAAGTTATTGGTTCAAATAAAACCGTTCATTTCCACCTACAAGTCTCCGAGTAAGTGGCTAACCAGGTATATCAAGTCCAAAACAACAGTAGAACCATATGTATGACATATAATATTTTGAGTAATGTCATATCCTTCTAAAATATTTTTTAATTATTTTTTTAAGATAATAAATATATTTATAAAATACTAGTGGATTGATAAATACGTACACTTATGTGTCTATCCATCTATATTTTTTATTAGAGTAAATTTTAAAATAAATTTTTATTTATTTACTTGAAAAATAAATTAAAATTAAGCAAAGATAAAAATATTAGTAATTTGTAGTAGTTAATGGATAATTTTAAAGTATATATAATGAGAGTTGATCAATTAATATGTAATTTTTTTGATAATTTTATCTATTTGTTAATTTATATTTAATTGATTATGTATAGATATTAGTTAAATATATTTATGGAATTCAAAATTTATTTTAATTTAATTTAGAGAGACTAAAAGGTAGTTGCTAAAGGAAATCCCTTTTATTATAATACTAGTGAATTGATAGGCACTTATATTTTTTATTTTTAGAGTAAATTTTAAAATAAAATTTTATTTATTTATTTGAAAAATAAATTAAAATTAAGAGAGGATAAAGATGTTAGTAATTTGTAGCAGTTAATGGGTAGTTTTAATGTGTATATGATGAAAATTGATCAATTAATTGTTAGGTTTTTTTAACAATTTTATCCATTTTTTAATTTATATTTAATTGATTATGCATAAATATTAGTTAAATATATTTATGGAATTCAAAATTTATTTCAATCTAATTACAGAGACTTAAAGGTAGTTATTAAAGGGAATCTCTTTTATTATATGTATAGTTATAGATTCAATATTTTCTATATTTAATTAATAATTAAAAAGATTGTTAATAAAATATTTTAGAAAGATATATCTTTAATCTAACTTTTCTGAAAAAAGCTTGTTGCCACGAAGCTTCTCTCAGACTTCAAGAACTATTGTATACTGATCAGTTAGCCCATGTGAAATCTGAACAGGCAGCAAACTCCAGCATGGTGGCGACAAATTCTTCAGCCTCTACGTACACCCTTTTGCCTTCCAACTGGCTCTCATTCAAAGCTTTTCCATGCTACCTTGTTAGGCCTTTTAGGTATTAATATTCCTATGACTCGCCTAGACAATATTTATGTACTCACGCCACATCGAGTTGACGCGAAATACAGAAACCTTGTACGCAAAATGGATAAGATTTAATAATAACATATTCCACTGTCTAGGGAGCTATTTAGGCTTCCCTTCAAATGTACGGTCAACAAGCATAATTGAATTTAGCTTTTAAATGAACTTTTTGAAAATGAGACAAGTAACAAATGGAAACACGATTCAAGAGGGATGGCATATATCATTCATTATTAAAACAAATCTTAGTTAAGCAATATTATATTATCTATATGCCTTATAAGAAATGTATGCATTTTCCATAAAAAGTCGCCAATTATCCGAATTAAATGTCGTCTCCTGGAATATAATCAGACCCTACATATTCCCACATCCAGCCAATACTTTGGTATATATTAGCCATTCAACTAAGAGCAAATATGTATTTTCTAATCAATTGACCAAGTATCCAAATTAAATTTCAGCACAAGGAATATGGTCATTCCCCATATTGTTCCACAGCCAACCAATGCTTTGGCTCTTTAAAATTAACGCAGCTTTAGGCTTTAGCACAACGAAATAATGGTTGGCTCCTCCATCGTGCACCCTCGATCGTGCATGAAAGCATGAATCTTATATTGTTATTTATATTGCTTTATGTCAAAATTTTGCATAAAATTATTTTTTTTTTACATATTAAACATAGAAATTAATTTTGATATATTATATATTATCATATCAATAATAATATTTGATTCTCATTATTTCAGAGGTCTCATATATATATATATATATATATATATATATATATATATATATAATAGAATGTGATTAGATGATAATAAAAAAAAATTTTTATACTAAAAATATATCAAAATTAATCTTTTAAACTTATGCATCCACAAACTTTTATCTCCGATTAGAATAAATTTTACAATAAAAATAATTCTAATCATTAATGGTTATATAGATATCAACGTCGCTGAACACATTTATACGTATCTTATCCAATGCTTATATGGTTTTTATTAGTTAATTAAAAATATTATATCTTGTTAATCAAAAAAAAAATTATCTTATTTTCATCATACAGATGTTCAAATTTAATTACATAAAATAATAATAAAGTGTAACTATACTTTTTATATGATATCAAATACTCAAATAAAATTACCTTTGACCGTAGAATATACGTGAGAAACTAAAATAATAATAATAATGATAATGATAATAATAAGGTGATGTACTTTTTCTGAGTTTACTACAAGTGTCTTTAACCGAAGGCAATTATGTTCAATGTGTGATAGACAATAAATGTAAGCACCTCTGGGATTTGATCTGTGGGTGATGTATATTTTATAAATGTGTTCTTATTATCATTTCAAATGATAAGTCCGCATATAATAAAATACTGGATGACTTGAATCTTAAAAGTTGGAAGTGTATTTTAAAAGGAAAGTATATAATTTTTTTTTACACGGAAAGTATATAATTATAACTGTTAATAAAAATATTAAAGGTTTAAAATTTAATAAAATATAAATATTTTCATAATACATAAACTTAAATTCTTAATTTTTTGACGCCCCCCAAAAGAAAAAACCTTAACTTTTTCACCAACAATTGTAAGTGAGTTTTCGTTGGATATCTTTTATTTATTTATTTATTTAAGGTATCGGTACTTACATAGCTGGTAATAAAGATTAAATCAAATGTTCTACTTTTCCTAAAATAAAAATACAAAAATAATATAATTCAAGTTAGTGGGTGTGTAGCTAAATATTAGCCACACATTTGTAAAAGGTATTAACAGCTATATAAAAAATAAAAGAACCAAAGAAATGTGCAAATTATAATTATACATTCCCTAAAATATTTGTATTAGACCATTATTTAGAATATATGTTGCTATCTAACTCGGGGATGACCTGAAATTTTTTAAAGCACGCGGGCACAAAGAGTTGATGTTGTACATACAAATTAAAGTACAAATATTTGAAAACTAACAAAAAAATATAAGAAAATAAATACATTCATACATGATAACTCTTCAATGAGAGTTATATTTGCTTGGTTTTTCATGTAGTTTTGAGTTAATTCATGCATTGTAGTTAGTTTAATTGTATGCTTTTAGTCCTTTTTAGTAGTTAGTTTCATTTAATAGCTTGTTAGTCATTTTTACACATTTTTCAAGTAGTTATGCATGTTTATTTGATGTCTGTAAGGTATAAAGGCTTAAGTGAAGAATAAAAGCTCAAAAAAGAATGAATTTGGCACCCAATAGCTTGGGTTGGAGCAACGCTCATGCTCAAGCGTAGCCGATGTCAAAATGCTTGAATTTTTGCCCAGGGCCTTGCGCTGGAGCATTGTGTTGGAGCGCGGGCACTGTGTTGGAGCATGACAACATGATAAAATAGGAAAGTTTTGTATCCACATTGGATAAACCTCTTTTAAAGGATTATTGGGAACTTTTTGGCACTTTAGACACTGGAGGCAACCTAGAAGAGAGACTTGGAGAATCAAGGAACTTTGTCAAGAGTTTGAGACATCCTTTACCTTCAAGATATTGGAATTCTTGTTTTCTTCTCTTATTGATTTTCATGGTTACTCTTTCTTATGTTCTCTTCTACTTTTTTTATTGTTTGTGATTCTATCATGAACTAAACCCGTTCTAGGGTGTTGATGGATCTAATTATATGATGATGTTACTCATGTATTGTTTTTATTTATGTTTTTATGTTAATGGTTAAGTCTTTATGACTATTCTTAATACTTTTGAGAGATTGGGCACCATTCAATTGATTTGTTGGTTTGTAATAATTAAAGATAGGGTTTGTAAAAAAAAGCTTCTTATCAGAAACAATGCAAGTTGAGCGAAAACTAGATATAGGCAAACATGACTCATGTGATTATGTTAGGAATCCATAGAGCTTTAGCCTTTTCCTAAACTAGTTTGTAACTAAGAGATTAGGTAATCAATTTAGAATTACTTGACCTAGAGAAAGGGTAGAAAATAATTTAGGGAATTCAACCATTAATTGGTTAAGATAAAAACTAGATAATTGAGATCCATGATAGCTAAGTCAATAATTAGGTGAAATCAATTAGCCCTAATGATCATCCCAATGATCTAAGTCATCTTTAAGTATTGTTTTATTCTCTTGTTTATTTGATTTTCAATTTTCCTCAATCATTCGATTCTGTTGGTCCAAATAGTCTTCCTATTAGTTACTTGGTACTTATCCTCGTGGGATGATTTTTTTTATCAGTTTATTTCTTATATGATGCTGTACTTTTCGGAGTCGCATTAAGTTTTGGCATCATTGCTGGGGATTAGGGATGTCAAAAAAATCCGCCTACTGAATACCATGAGTAATACCATGACGGCGGATATGGGGGGAAGATTTTGCCCCCGCAGATAATGGGGATGGAGATTTTAAATACCTGCATGTTAAACGGGGTGGAGGCGAGGATTATTATCCCTATACCCGTGGGTACCAGATATAAAATTACTATTTTACCCTTAAGTTATTAACTTAATTAGGCTAATATTATTGTTATTTAAATTACTTGGACTAATGTTTAAATTTAGAAGTTAAATTTATTTGTACTTATTATATGTTAGACTAATAGTTGGATTACTATAATATGTTTATTTTTATTTTAATTTGTTGAAATTTAGATTGAAAAATTGGATTATTGTGCTTATTTTGTGTTTATTTTATGTGTTTATTTTTATTTTAAGTATATTAAGTTATTAGAATTCGAATTATAAAATTAGATTAGTATTTGTGCTTATTTTAAGTATTTTGTAATATTAGAATTTTTATATTTAATTTAAATTTTTTGAATTTTTTACATTCTAACAGGTATCTATGGATATCCACAGGTACCTGTAAACCCGTGAAAAATTCAAAAGCGATGCATCTGAGATATGGGGTGGGGACTGGCTATCCTCGCCCTCGCCAGCCCCATTTACATCCTTACTGAGGATAATATCAATATCACTTCTAGCTAAGAGAATATTAGATTGGACCTTTGCTTTATTTTATTTGGTTTGATTTGATTTGATTTTATTTTAGTTAATTTGATTTTAATTTTAATTTTTATTTGCATGTTCTTAGTTGTCATTTTTATTTTATTTCCTTTATTTTATTATTATTTTATTTTCTTTATTTATTTGTTTATTTTATTTTTATTTTGTGTCTTCACTTTTTCTCCTTCATTTTTGTTGTTTATGTGTAGGAGTAGATCTCTTAGGAAGTTACTCTTTGATCCATAGATTGAACTAACTCTATGCCAAATAAGAGAAAGAGAGGCAAGCTTTTGAAGGCAATCAGAACAACATGGCTAATGAGAACGAACAGAACAATAGGGCTATGAAGGACTATTTGGCACTCACTCTTCAAGAGTGTTCATCCAGTATTGTGAGGTCAACAATCTAAGCCAACAATTTTGAGCTAAAAACGTCATTCATTCAGTTTGTCCAACAAAATTAGTTTGCTAGACTACTGAGTGAAGACCCCAATGAGCATCTTAGCAACTTTCTAGAGATATGTGACACCATCAAGATCAATGGTGACACTAATGATGCAATTTGACTAAGACTCTTCCAGTTTTCATTAAGGGACAAGGCTAGAGCTTGGATAAAATCTCTACCTCAAAGAACACTTACTACTTGGGATATGGTGGCTATAAAATTTTTGGTGAAATACTTCTCTCTAGCCAAATTAGCCAAGACGAGAAATAACATCACATCCTTTGCTCAAGTTGATAGAGTCATTTTATGAGGCTTGGGAGTACTATAGGGATTTATTGGTCGAATGCCCTCATCGAGGCATCCCACTTTGGATGTCGGTTTAGACATTCTACAATGTTTTATTGCTCTCTACACAAATCATGGTTGATGTAGTAGCAGGAGGTTCTCTTAATAATAAGACCCCTAAATAGTCCATTGAGCTGTTTGAAGTCATGGCTAGTAATAACTACTAAAGAACCAATGCGAAAGCTCAAAAGCCCAAGGAAGTTCTAGAGGTTGACACCACTAGTGCCCTAATGGCCTAACTCTAGGCCCCTCATGTGTAGAATATAGGTATTTAAAAGTAGTTGGGGATGATCAATAACACCTCACCCACACCAATTATGCACTGTGATTTTTGCTAAGGAAACTATCCCAATAGTAAATGTGTTGCAGACTCATATTTAGAAGGGCAGGTGAATTACATGGATAATGCTTCAAGGAATAACCCTATTCTCATGGAGCAACCAAGAGGCAGCTAGGCAACAATTTAATCAGCCCCCTCAAGAAAAGAAGCTCAATTTAGAAGATATGTTCTAGCAGTTCATGAAAACCCATACTGCATTTGTATGGAAAATTGAAGCTTGGTGAAATCAATATGATGCTTGATTCAAGAGTCAAGAAGGTTCAATAAGGAACATAGAGACTCAATTGGGGCAAATTTCTCAATAATTTGCAGAGAGGCCTCAAGGGTCATGGCCTAGTAAAGGCACTCACCTTGAGGAGCGGGAAAAAGTTAATAGAGCTTGAGAAAGAAGAAGAAAAATCCTCCACTAGAGTTGAGGTAGAATCGCAAAAAGAGAAGAAGTATGAGATCCCCAAGAAGCAAAATAAGTGTGCTTAAAAAGAAGAGAAGATTCTTGCATATGTGGCATCTCCTGCTTATGACCTATCCTCAGAGGGTGAAGCAGTAGTAGAAGGAGTAGTACTCCAAGATTCCAGAGGTGTTCAAGAAGCTGCCCATCAACATTGCTTTTTTTTAAAGCTTTTGAACAAATGCCAAGCTATGCAAGACATTCTCCCCAGCAAGAAAAAATGAGACCATGATGCTCATTGAGGAAGGTAGTGTTGTTTAGCAGATAAACTGCTTCCTAAATTAAATGATCCAGGGAGTTTTACAATTCCATGTATTATTGATGATATTTATTTTAATAAAACTCTTTGTGATCTTACTGATAGTATTAATTTAATGCCTTTATCTATTTTTATTAAGCTTGGAGTTGGAGATGCGAAGCCTACTATAGTGTCATTGCAACTAGCAGATAGATCTATAAAGCATCCAAAAGGCATCATAGAGGACGTATTGGTGAAAGTAGATAAGTTCATTTTCCCAATAGATTTTATTGTGCTGGATATGGAGGGAGATAAAGAGGTCCCACTCATTCTTGGGCGACCTTTCTTAGCAACTGGAAGAGTTTTGATTGACGTATAAGGAAAGCTTGAGTTGCATGTTTAAGATGATAAAGTTACATTTAAGGTGTTTAAAGCAACTACACCCCTTTTGGAGATTGAATAATGCCTTTGAGTGGATGCCACCGATGAGTTGGTGGATACATCTTTTACGACACCGTCTAATACTCTACATTGGAAGCTTAATTGATAGACCCTAAAGTTGTGGAAGAAATAGAGGATAATTAGCTAAAATCACCTCATGAGATTGTGGAAGCCCTATCCTTGTTATTGAAGTCTTAGTCCACCTCTTTGAAGTTTGGAAGGAAAAGCCCATAACTTAGCGATGAATCATCTAAGTGGGAGATGAAGAAACTACCTTGACTAAAAGGGTTTGTCCAACTTAGGGACATTAAACCAAAGTGCTTGTTGGAAGATAACCCAATTTTCTATCTCTTTCTTTTTATTTTACATGTTTTGAGTTCGTTTGAAATTTAATGTGTTTTAATTCTAATTTTGTTGCATGATTTTGGATATCAACTTTTTATGTGGTTTTAATTCTTTTGAATTTTATTTTGTAGGTTTCAAGAAGATAATTAGGTGCATGAAGCAAGAGGAGTGGAGCACAAACGTGCTAGCATCATGCTATATCCCATTATCTTCTTCGATCAGCGAGTATTTTTCTTACCCTCTCTTTGCACTTACTTTTACATTGGGGACAATGATGATTTTTAAGTTGGGGGTGGGAAGGGTTAGCCATGCATAGCTTATATGCACCCATTCTCTCTTATGTTTTATATAGTTTTCTTTGTTTAGGTTGTCAGTTATGCTTTTATAATTTTTTTAGGTGTTTTTATGTCTATTTGTTATTTTTGGCTCTATTCCTATGATATGATTGATTGCTCTGCTATTTAACTCATTAGTAACCACGAATTTTTTTTTTCACTTGAGCCTTAAAAATTTTCTCATGTATTCATAATTGTTTTGGAAAAAATCACATGCTCTGCACTTCTTTTAGGATTTAGCTTAGGATTGATGATCATCATGCTTTAATGCTTTATTTAAGTTTAGATGTGCATTAATTTTACTTGAATCTCTTTTGAAATAAATGTAAGTGAATTCTAGCTTTAGAAGGGATTTAGGTCATGTTTGGAAGCCCATTGGGCCTTAATTCCTACCTTATGACATTTTATCGCCCTTTGAGCTCTATACATTGTTTTCTTAGATTGAACCACATTATGAGCTTTGAATCCATTTTCTTTCTATCCATTTTTAGACCTTAAATTACCCTCAAACTTGTAACTTCTAGATTCATGAGAATAGGGTGATACCACTACTATAGAGACTTCATGTTTTGTAACATCAAAGTAGGCAAAAAAAAGTTCAAAGTGAAAAGGAAAGAAAGAAAAGTTAAAAAAAAGAAGAAGAAAAAAATGACAAAATAGGGAAAATGTGGTTTCAATGGGATAGGAGGGAGCAAACTCTCTTTCAAATCTCATGGCCACCAAAGCCCCAAAGGTTCAAAGCAAGGAAGACATGAGAGTTGAAACCTAACTAAGTTAGGGGTGGCCCAAGGTATTGAGTTTTGAAGTAAAGGCTCCTCAAGTTGAGGGTAACATGGAGCTAAAATGCCTTTCTATCATACCTTTACCCTTGGCTTGATATTATGAACTTGCAAAAGATCTATTGATCTTTAGCTAGATGAAACTCACATGGATATAGAGAGGGATGATTGTGAACTTTGTGATGATATTGTCTTTTCTTAAACATTGAATTAGTATAAAGTGAATCAATTCTTCGTTGCTTGTCTTGAGTGTGCGCACACACACACACACTTGATCTATTTCTTTTACAATGTGTTTGCACAATTGAATGGTCATTGGTGCTTAGATTTGAATTGTTGGTAGCTTTTGGGTTAAGTTGTGGAGCAATGATGACAAGAACGTGAGCCAACAACACTTGGATTCGTTAAATGTGCTTGCTTTTTTGAATTTCTTGAGCTGTTTCTCTTTCTTTTCTTTTTGGTAGTTAGTGTTTAGTTGGTTTAAGTGCCTTCATGAGTTTTGTGGTTTTGTAAAGAGATGTTAATAGTTGTTGGCTGGACAAAATTTTTTTCTCTTTTCTTAATTCTATTGTTTCATTTTTGTTTTTTTTGCTTGTGGACAAGCAAAATCTTAAGTTGCAGTGTTGATAACTCCCCAATGAGAGTTATATTTGCTTGGTTCTTCATGTAGTTTTAGGTTACTTCATGCATTGCAGTTAGTTTAGTTTTATACTTTTAGTCCTTTTTAGCAGTTAGTTTCATTTAGTAGCTTGCTAGTCATTTTTACATGTTTTTAGAGTAGTTATTTATTTGGTGTGTGTAAGGTATAAAGGCTCACGTGAAAAAGAAAAGCTTAAGTGCGAAAACCATTAGAATGCTTGAATTTTTGCTAAGAGCCTTACGCTAGAATGCAAGCCTTAAGCTAGAGCATCATGCTAGAGAGTGAGCGCTATGCTGGAGCACAACAATGTGATAAAATAGGAAAGTTTTGTATTCACCTTGGACGTAAAGTTATGGATTTGTGGGCCAACAAAAATCTCTTCTAAAGGATTATTGGGAACTTTTTGACATTCTAGACATTGGAAGTAACCTTAGAAGAGAGGCTTGGAGATTCAAGAAGCTTTGTCAAGAGTTGGAGACATCTTTCACCACAAGATATTGGAATCCTCATTTTCTTCGCTTATTGATTTTCACGGCTAATCTTTCTTATGTTCTCTTTTCTACTTTTTTAATTGTTTGTGCTTCTTTCATGAACTAAACCTGTTCTAGGGCATCGATAGATCCAATTATATGATGATGTTACTCATCGATTGATTTTATTTATGTTTTTATGTTAATGGTTAAGTGTTTACGATTATTCTTAATGCTTTTGAGTGATTAGCCACCATTTAATTGATTTGTTAGTTTGCAATAACTAGAGATAATATTTTTAAATAAAAGCTTCTTATCATAAACACCATGAGTTAAGTAAAAATTAGAGATAGGTAAATACAACTCATGTGGTCATGCTAGGAATCCATAGAGCTTTAACCTTTTCCTAAATTAGTTTGTCACTAAGAGATTAAGCAATCAATTTAGGATAAATAGAATTACTTTACCTTGAGAAAGGTTTGAATTTACCATTAATTAGTTAAGATAAAAACTAGATAATCGAGATATATGATAGCAAAGTCCATAGTTAGGTGAAATTAATTTGCCCTAGTGTCTATCCTAGTGATATAAGTCATCTTTTAGTGCTATTTTATTCTCTTGTTTATTTGATTTTTAGTTTTCCTTAATCATTTGATTCTTTTGGTCCAAATAGTCTTCTTGTCAATCACTCAGTACTTGATCTATTCTTGTGAGATGATTCTTTTTTGATCACTTTATTATTTGTATAGCTCGGTATACTTGCCGGAGCCGCATCAATACAGATATAAGATACAAATGTGTTACATAGAATTAAATAACAACTTAATTTTATTACACTATTAATATAAATTACTAGTAAAAATTTTTTTAGATAGTCATTTAATTATATATTGTTATGCCATAAAAAATACCTAATTGATTTATATTCTAACAATATATCAAAATTAAATTCTTAGTTTAAAAACTTTTTGACATTATTATCTAATTCACTACAAGAAAATTGTCATATACTCACGGACTCTTAGTGACCCATAAAAACTTTGGGTATTGATTACATATACCCACAGATATATGGTGTCATCAGTGAAAGCTTTAGTGATAGAAAGCAATATTGTGGGTATAAAGGATATATATCTACACTTATATCATACCATCACTATAAACTTTTTTGAACTGTGGTATAGGAAGTGTATATATACTCATATTTTTCGATCATTATAAATCCTTTTGGTTTAAAATTTATTTAGGTCTTAAAAATAAAATTTAATCACTATATAATATTTTACTCTTATTACTTAAATTTATAAACCTAATCAAATCAAAAGAACATTTGTAAACCCTAAAAGAATACCAAGACAACAAACCTTTGCTCAACCCTCTCACCTGTGCCTACTTCTCTTTCAAACACTTCAAACTTCAACCCTCATATTCCTACCATTGGACCCACAATCCTAATGCGCCACTACCATACAAACTTTGGTAAAGTGAACCACACCACTGACGACACACAAGCTCTATGGCGCACGCCCACGAACTGCCCAATGTCGATGCCATCATTATATGCCTACAACTATTGTCTCCTTCTGTGCAATTAATGTTTGAGCTTTGCATGAGCAATGGTAATTTAGAGGCTATGGCACAGCAAGATTCAAATGCCGAGCTCTTTCGTTCCTCTTTACAAATTTTTAGTTTCTTAGTAGGATTTTTACTCTTTTTCTCAGGAAAACCCATGGATTTGTCAATTTGTAATGTGATCTTGCCTCTTCAATATATTATCTCTTCCATTTTTTTATTGTGATCTCAATTTCCTTTTCTAATTTTGGTTTCATCATATTTTTTTTTGTTTAATTGTTTTGTTAATTTGTCATCATAGGTTTCTATAGTGCTCTGTTAGATGTGTTATTAGGTTTTAGATAGGGAAGGGAACATGATCGTACATTGAATTTTTAGCTTCGATAAAAGGTTAGAATCTGGAACTATTTATTAGTTGACATCTTAAAAGGAAAGGATTATGGAAAAGTAGTAATGGACTTCCCTCTTGGTGGTTTGCAACTTTCACACACAAAAATATTGGTGTTAATTTTGATAATTATGCTTGCTCTAGGCATCATATTTTTTTTATCCTTATCCTAAATTATATTTCTTGCATTGATTATATTATGTTATTGTTTGGCAAACAAGTCTTTGTTTTGGTGTGTGGTTTTTTTCGGTAGCTTAGTTAGGTTTATTGTAGTCATGGGGTTTTTATATTGCCTTTTATGGTCAAATAAAAAGGACTTCAGGGGGTTATGTGTAACGTCCAAAAAATCTTATCATTTTTAACCAAGTTGTTCGATTTTTATCGAATAATTGAAACTAATTAGAATTCGATTAAGTATTTATTTAAGGGCAATTAAGTATCATTTAGAGAAATTAGGTTTGAGGGAATTAGATTAGAAGCATAGAAGACTTCATAAAATTTTTTCAAAACCGTTTTGCCAATTTAAAGGAAATCGGTAAGATTTCAGTATTTTAAACTGTCAAAACTGAAACACTAGAATTTCATAAACTAAAACCTAAATTGAAAATCAAAAAATTCAGCCACCTTACCTCAAGATGTGGCGCCACTTGTTACAAGAGTGGGTGGGGAGACTTGGCTTTCTAAACACCACAAACTCCATCCACCAATCATCACTCAATGCTTCCTCTAAAAGAACTTAAAAATTTCCTTCTCACTCCCTTGATATTTTCGGCCTTATTAAGACAGCAGACCTACCTCTTCATTTTCTTTCCTCTCATCTCATCTTCACTCCATCTTCATAATACCTTCAAGCTCCAACAAGCTCTAACAAATTTTTTCAACCCAAGACCTAAATCCAACAAGTTCTACACCTAGAAAAGGTAGGATTTCCATTTCTGTTCTTATTTTGTTGGATTGTAACTATATGGGATTTCATATTTTGTCATTTCTTTGATGCTATATTTGGTGTAGATGATGGTTTATAACTGGTTTAAGAACAAGGAAGTAGGAATGAGTAGAATGCTATTTGGGGTGAAACCCTATGGCATCCATACGTTCGTCTTGTACGGACCAAAATCTAACCATCAAAACTTGATGAACCTTTTTTCATTGAAACTAGACATATAAAATATAAGGTCATTGGATTAGTATTGAGTGAGTTATGAAGTTTTAAAGTTTATTTAAAAATTCTATGCTCTTTACTGAACAATATGAGTTGTGAAGGCTGTAACTCACCCCACATAACTCTAAATTGAGTGCAACATCAGAAATCTTATACATAATGCTACATCCCATAAAAATTTTAGAGTTATATTTGGTCCCAATTGCTCCTAATAATTTAGTGAAATAGCCTTCAGTCCAATATGGGCTAGAATAGAGTAGCCCAGAATTATCAACTTCAAGAGTTAATAACTCAAGCTATACTTATATAAATAAGATGAAACTTATTGAAAATAAAAGCTTGTCCTATTAGATTTAAATTGGTATAAGTTTCGTCTGATTTCACCTAGATTCCTATTTTCGGTGAATTTTTACTTCAAAGGGTGTATTTTTGGCTAGTTATAGGGTAGACTGAGATAAATTTTAAATAACTTGAGCTACACAAATCAAAATGAGATGGGACTAAAAGGGTTGAAAACTAGACAAATAGCACTCTAACATATTCAAAATTTACGTCTAAATGAATTGAATAGAAATTATTGTGGAATTTACAAAATTGGGCAGAATAGAATAGAGGTAGCAGAAAACCTAATTTATGTTTGCATGTCATATTGTTGTTATCATTATTATAAACTTGATGCTCTATATTGGTTTTATTGCTAGATTGATCTTTCTGGTAGCCTGGCACTATTCATGGGGAAGCGGACTCGATCCGTTATGCTGCCGAAATCCCGGCAGAGATTTCACATACTAAGCAAAGTATTTATATGTGCACATGATATTCAAGGTAAATAAGTTATACATGTAATTCATGAGGATTATAAATGGTTCCATATTACTTGGGACAACCCTTGAATAAAGTTAAGGGGAATAGATTAGTGGGGAAGTCGGGGAAACTAAACCCGACGATCTTGTATAAGAACGAGCTCGGTCCTGAAAAGCAGACTATTACCCAGGAGTATATGGCCAAAAACTCCCAAGGGACCAAGTATGGAAAAATATAAGTCACATGAGTTGAATGATCCCTAAAGCTAAGTGCATTCTCATTTCTGCATATATATGCTCTGTTTGCTCAATCCTAAGCTAATTGCATGGTTATATACATATATTCCTTGTGTTTATATTACTGTTTGCATTATGGTTATTGCTCTAACTATGTTACCATACTTGTCTGGTTATACTTCCTGTTGCACTAATTTAAATTAAGTTTTGTTTCGGGTTATGTTTTCCATAACATTAATTAAATTGAATATTATAGTTATGGTATACCATTTTAAATTAAGTAAAATCGAAACAACTGGGAATGATAGCGATGTCAATTTTGCATAGAATTGGATTTCCTATTAAGAATTTTTTTAAATTCTCACCCTAGTGTGTATTTCCGCGTCATTCTCAGATCATGGCAAACGTGGCGATAGGTGTTCTATCCCTTGAGTTCCTCGATCTGCACTTTCACCTTGATCCTGTTCTGGATTCTGTATATATTGCTGGTAGTTGCCGTTTCCATTTTTACTTCTTCTTTAGCAAAGACTTTGTTGTTCCATTCACTCACCCACTGTTTGATCCTACTGCATCCTATGTCACTATCCCGATATATGTGGCACACCCCTTCCCATCTCCAGCAGCAGCAGTAGTAGCTGTAGCTCCGGACGCATCATCGGTGGCATCACCACAACAGGTCCCTTCTATCTCACTTTTTGGTGAGGAGGATCCGTCAAAGACGACGAGCTCATCTTCTTCCTCCTTGGCACCTGGCGCAGATTATACCCCGGTAGACGCCAACATGGCGAATGGATTCCTTTCTTTGGAATCCATTTAGAGGAGTCATGTAGTACCGTAGGCGGTGATGTATAGAATGACCCTCTTTTGGCACTTTGGGCCATAGGCTTAGCTTAGTGGGTGTTGTTCATATATGGTTAGTGCATGAAATGTCTCGTGGGGACTAGATAGGGTTCTGTTACTTACCGACAGGTCGATTTATTTTGTTTTTGGCGGCCTCATCTTTGTACCTAATACTGTTTATGTATTTTCACTATGGTGAAATCTGACGGCAGATATCTATATGTATATACACGATGTAGTTTCTATAATTTCTGTCTTTTTCGCGGATTTTTTTTTATTCTGTTATGACATTTAAAACCATTTGGTCATTCTACAGCTAAGAATAAATAAATAAATAAATGAACAGTTAATTCTCTTATGGGTAAATTACATTGGATTAGAATAAAATTAATTAGACACCCACGTGTGATAACTTATCAGGTAATATATTATGACTTAAGCATAATATTTTATCTGGTAAGGTGTTACATTATGGAGATGTGAGGCTATTGATGAGTGGCAATATCTTGTTATATGTTAATGTATATCTAGGTTTGTTCCATGTCAATGTAATGTTATGTATTAATGAATGAACGAAATTATCTTGTTTTGTGTTGTGTAAGCAATTCGTTGCAATTTGGGTGTTCAATAACATCTGCACATACATGATACAGTAAGAACTTGAGCAAATTTCTAGACCATGATCTACAGTAGTTTGCAGGTTGAAGTGATTCAATGGTTCAAGTTTTGTGAATGAAAAAAATATATAATAAAGAGATATGTGAGGTTGAGACATGAAGTGTTAGCCTTTTTTGTTTAAAATGATTGCTTTAAAGTTATTTTCCATGGCTTGCCTTTGCTTTGTTTGATTATTGTTTTTGGTAAAATATGGGGTAGTGCTCACTAACTGTGTTGCTCCAGTGGATAGGATTGAGGTTTTTATGCATATGTAGATTTATTTATTGTTAACAAATTGCTAGGGTTCCTTTTTTTTTTTTTTCTGAAAAAGTTATCTATTTTAGTTTAGTTTTCCTAATAGATTCAAAAGAGTGGATGATTGATCTATCAAAATGAAGTAAAGAATACATTCAGGGGGTTAATGAGTTTCTTGAATTCATATTTCAAAATTTGGAAGTTAATGGAAATATATTGCGCCCTTACAAAAATTGTGCCAATAATAACTTTCATTGTTGAACTAGTGTTTATGAACACTTAACTGATTCATGATCTGGGTTCCTTCAAGGGTGTAGACAATGGACTGTTCTTGGTAAAAGGCCTTTATCTCTAAGTGACACAATTAAAGAGCCTAGAGAAATGGAACATGACATCGATGGTTTGCTTCAAGATGTTTTTACAATGCATCTTATGGGAGAAGAAAACTACATCAACAATGATGAGAGGAACCCACAATAAGGAGAAGTAGAAAATTTTGATAAGTTTTATTAATTACTTAATGGGAATAAACAAATGCTCTACCTAAATTTTAAGAATTTTAGCAAATTATCCTTTATGGTGTGTTTGTACTGTCTAAAGTGTCTTGATGGTTAGAATGACAAGTCATTCTCTATGTCACTACATTTATTAAGCGATGCTTTACAGAAGGAAAAGCTTTGAAAATCATACTATGATATGAAGAAAATAATTTCAAGCTTGGATTTGAGGTATTAGAAGAATCAAACTTGTCTTAATGATTGCATATTGTTGGACAAATATAACAAAGAAAAAGTATGTCCAAAGTATGGTGTGTCAAGGTGGAAATAAAAAAAATGAGGATATATAAGCTGATGAAAGGAAGAAGAAAATACTAGAAAAGATCCTTCAATAGTTTCTTTTGAAGCCAAGGTTGTGAAGGCTATTCAACTCCTCTAAAACTTTGAAAATGATAAGATGACATTATGAAGGTAGAACAAGTGATGAAACTCTTAGGCATTCAGTTATCTATTTTGCTTGGATTGAATTTAACACTCAATAACCAACATTTTCAGCTGATCCTCATAATGTTGGATATAATTTGCTTCTAATGGCTTTAATCCTTTCAATGCTATGAGTATTATTCATAACACTTGGCCCGTCATCCTAATTACTTAAATCTTCCACCTTGGTTGTGGATGAAGCAATCATTTTTCAAGTTATCATTACTCATTCTATGTCCTAAATCTCCTAAAAATAATGTTGATGTGTACCCACAATCATTGGTGAAAGAGTTGAAAGAATTATGGGATACCATAATTAAAACCTTATTCAAGAAAGAATAATTGCAACTCCATGCTGAAGTAATATGGAGCATTAACGACTTCCTAACATATGTTAACTTATTTAGGAGGAGTACTAAAGGTCAATGTGCTTGCCTATATTGTGGTTTTGAGATTGCCTCAATGTGGTGCATACAATAGAAAATATCGTTACATGTGTCATCATCGGTGTTTAGCATCTAATCACAAGTGGAGGTTTAACAAAAAGGCTTTGATTGAACATAAGAATTTAGACATCCACGTAGAGTATTCAATTTTGTGATATGGGGATGACATAGAAGATAGTGATGTAGATGAGGATGAGCCTAAACCTTTGAAAAAGAAGAGCATTTTCTTCAGTTTACCTTAATAGCAACATAATGTACTATGTCACATCATTGGTACATTGTTGATTCAAGAGGGGAAATCAAAGGACAATTATAAGGCATAGAAAGACCTTGTAGATTTGGGCATTAGAAATATGCTTCATCCATAATCATACCCTAATTGTCCTAGAGTGATTTTGCCTAAGGTGTGTTACTAGAGGACTACAAAGGAAAAGGAAGATATTTTAAGTGTTCTTGAGAATGCAAAAGCTCTTGATGAATGTTCGTCAAACATTCCATGTTGTGTGCAAGTCAAGAAGTGTAAGATATTTGGATTGAAAAGTTATGACTGCCTTAATTTGATGCAAGAACTTCTTGCCATAGCAATAAGGGGTTCTTTGCCAGATAAAGTCACCTTAATTTTAGCTAACATCCACAATTTCTATAGACAAATATGTTCAAATGTGCTAATTGTGGATTTTCTTACACCATTAGAGTCTCAAATAGTTGAGACACATTGTCATTTAGAAACAACTTTCTCTTATTCTTTTTTTGCTGAATAGTGCATTTTATAATCCATTGGCATCTAAGGCCAAGGTTGTAGGATTAGTGCAATATAGGTGGATGTATCCCAAGTATGAATAATTCCTTTTAAACAATGAATATATATTGATTTAAAACTTAGTACAAGTTATATTATGCATTGCCTTTAGGTTTCTTCTAATGCTAAAGTGATTTGTGCATAATAGAGCTCATCCTAAAGGATCGATTGTAGAAGGTTATTTGGCTAATTAGTGCATGAAATTTTGTTCACAATATAATTCCGGTGTAGAGACAAGGTTTAGTAGACCTAGAGGAACCAATGATGAAATTGATTCAAGTTCAACAAATGATAGATGGGAAGATGAAAAGACAACAAAAGTTCAAAATAGGGAAACAAAAGATAATGAGTGGAACAAAGCTTGACAAAATGAAGTTATCACAGTCTCAAAAATACTGCTTTCTAACCATGATCCAATAACTTCATTTATAAAGTAAGGCATAAATTACAAAAAGTAAGGCATAAATTACAAGATGAAGTTCATTTGTATAGTTTGAGGATTTTATTAATTATATAACTTCATTTTCTTTGATTTTTATAGAACACATTGCAATGCTAAAGAGACAGTGTCGACCATGGCAAAAGTACGAGGTGTAAATGATATGCAAAAGTACGAGATGTATATGATATGGGTAATGAGGAACTCAATGGAATTAAACCAAGGAGCAAGCAACATGCACATGATATAAATAAAGCAGGTTAGAATGAAAATCATAGACTTAGGAGAGAAGTTAATGACAATGATGATGTGTTTGGAGTTTGGAGTTTGAGGTTGATGCTCTTGCTGATATAATGATAATAATTCTGATGATGATGTTAGTCAAAAGGATTTATTTTAGTTGTAATTAATTTTACTTTGCTTTAATTTTGGTGATGTAAAAGATATTTCTGATGATCAATATAATTTCTAATATTAATGTATTAATATTTGCATTTATAATTTGATTATGCAATATTTTGTGATATTTTATTTTTGAAAGTACATATTATGAGCTAGATGGGAAGATGAAGAAGATTAAACATTATTAGTCCTAAAAGGAGGAATTTATGTTATGTTCCAACAATTGGCAATGAGGAATCCCCCACTATTCTCTTTAATTCTAACTCAACCAAGTCTAACCAAACAATAAAGACGCAACACATTAGAGTCCCAATCCTTTAGAAAATATCATACATGTATGTGTTGAAGGTATATATATATATATATATATATATAGGTCCCATAGGAATTTAGATGTGTAGGACATGGAAGATGGTGATTTTATGTTTTAAATTGGATGCAATTTGTTGACTCATTGGTTAAGCAGCAATTCTTACTCACTTTGTAGGAAGTTTAGTAAGAAGGCACTAATATGCTCTAATTAGCTATAAAAAGTGGAAATTAATGCCAGAGGAATACAAAAAAAAAAAAAATGATAAAATTAATAGAGGTGTCGTGATCATCGTTTTCATTTTACTTATTCATTCAAAATTTGTGTTGTGACTAAATTTATATATATTGATATTCTTTTTTTTTTTGACATTTTTTATTATTTAGAGCAAGTTGGAGTTTATCCTTCCTATAAATGATGATATAAGAGAGATGTTGAAATTTGAGATGAATGACAAATGGAGGGAGTGGAAGCATGATTTAAAAGAGTATTTGATTCTAATAAGGCAAAAGAAGAAATTACATCTACATTACCCGATGAATGGGATGAACCAAGTCAATTTGTGATTTGGTTCATCTTGGTAGAAAGAGAAGAACAAAGGACAGTTACTTGAATGACATGTTGTCTATATTAATACTCGAACTCATAATGATGGGACAATAGTTAATGAAAAAGTTGTTGGTGTTATTGTAAGATTTTCATGTAAATGTTTTGCTTTGCTTAGTTGGTTCTTGCTTCCTTTGCGTGTAATGGAATTATAAAAGATGACTTATTTTTACATAAATGATTTTTAGGATGAAATTAAAAAACACACACAAAGTTGCACATCTTGGAAGGATCGCTTGTTTTCCAGAGTAGGACCTACTAGTGCTATTTCTCTTTTCCAAGAGTTTAAGGATGTTTTACCCGAAGAAATGTCCCTTAGCTTACCTCTTATATGGGGAATTGAATATCATATTGATTTTGCACCTGGAGCTACCATTCCAAATAGGCCAACCTATAGAAACAATCCCAAGCAAAAAGGAACTTTAAAGACAGGTTGATGAGTTGCTATCAAAGGTCCATGTTAAAGAAAGTATAAGCCCATGTGTTGTTACTATTTTACTTGTGCTTAATATTGGAGATTGCATGCTAATTGTTAAGTTATTAGTAAGATCACGGTAAAGTATAGTCATCCATTCCCTAGACTGATGATATGTTTAATGAATTAAATGGTTCTCAAATATTTTCTAAAATTGATTTGAAAAGTGGTTACCACTAGATAAGAATAAAAGAAGGTGATGAATAGAAAACTACTTTTATGACAAAATATGGTTTATATAAATGTCTAGTCATGCTTTTTGGCATAACTAATGCACTTAGTACTTTTATGAGATTAAAAAGCACATTTTGAGAGCTTTCTTTGGTAAGTTTGTTGTAGTATACTTTGATGATACCCTTGTTTATAATAAATCTTCAGAAGAGTATGTCCAATATTTGTGTTTAGTTTTTGAGGTCCTTAGGAAGAAAATACTTTATGGTAACCCCCAAAAATGTAATTTGTGCATGGAAAATGTTGTCTTTCTTGGTTTTGTTGTTAGCAGTTAAGTCATAGGGTTTCAAAAAGGTAAGGGCCATCAAAGATTTACGAGTTCCAACTCCAAGAAATAAGGTATGTAGGTTCCATGGTCTAGCTAGCTTTCAAAGGCAATTTGTTAAAGATTTTAGTACCATTGCTACACTATTAACTAAAATTGTGAAAAAGGATATTGGTTTTGTTGCGGAGAAGTTCAAGACTTAGCTTTCCAAAAGCTAAAGGAGTAATTATGTTATGTACCTTTACTTGTTTTACTTGATTTTTCTACAACTTTTAAGATATAGGTGTTCTTTTAATCTAGGAAAAGTGTCTAATCACTTACTTTAGTGAAAAGTTGAATGTATTAGCTCCACAACCCTTCAAAAGCCACTAAGTGTTGCTCTTATTGCCTAGTTCGTATGGTTTTGATGATTAACAAACTGTAACACCTTACCAGACAAAGTACTATGCTTAAGTCATAATAATTTATTTGATAAGAGATTACGTGTAATACTGATTAAATTTTTCTTTCTGTATTAGTATTAATTACTCGCATAAGAATACTTGATCGCATAACAAAATTTTCTGCGTGATGGCGGAATAAATACTAATCAATCGATAAACTGTAAATAACTTAACATAAATAAAAATACAATAAGGACAGAATTACTGCGAAAGGCATCATAAACGTATACATATATATCTAATTTTTAAGTTTGCCAAACTGATACATGGTGACAAAATGAGGCCGCTAATACAAAACAAAACGGCCAGTTCCTATGAACAGCACCTTAATTGGTCCCTATGGGACATTGCAGGTACATTCCTAATATCTACCCATCCAACCATGACCCAAACTGCCAAAAGAGGGTCATTCTGTACATCTAACCCCACTACAGCATGCATGCTATCTAAACAGAGTCTGATGGAAGGAACCCGTTCGCCATGGCGGCATCAGCTGGAGGGTGCCCGGCACTGGGAGCAGAGGACGATGAAGAACTAGCCGCCTCGGACGGATCCTCCTCTAAGGTCGAGGCTGACGACATCGGCTGCGGTGGTGAAGCAGGAGGGGCCATGGGAATTGGAGCTGCTGGTGCGGCTGGTGCTGCTGGTGGTGGTGGTGGAAATGGACAGGCCATGTGAAGGGGTATGGCTATGTAGGGGATAGCAGGATCAAAGAGGGGATGCATAAGTGGAACAGCGAAATCTCTCTGAAAGAAGAAGTAGAGGCGGAACTGACATCAACCAGAGATATATACAGAATCAAAAAACGGATCAAGGTGTATATGTATCTCAGGGAACTCAATGAATAGCACCCCGGTTGCCGCGTGCTCCATGGTCTGAGAATGACGCGGAATATATAATATGGTGAGAAATGAATATTTCCTAGTAGAAAATCCTAACTTCTATACATCTGTCATCGCTCTCATTCCCAATTGTTTCGGTCGTGCAATGTTTTTCAAATAGTATCATAAAATGATAATATTCAATTTAAATACTTGTTTGTAAGACATACACTGAAACAAATTCAATTTTAATTAACAGAAGCACTGAGGCAATTAAACACTAATTGTGAAAGAGCAATAGCATATTACGATAATAAACAGGTATCTGAGACAGTCAATTAATAAGCATTACACTGTGCATATGAATGTGCAACTATGAATGCATCTTATTTCTTGAAGGCTTTCGCCTATTAGAACTTATTTCCATCCTTGGTCCCCTGGGAGTCATTGGCCATATATTCCTGGGTAATAGCCGTTTTTCAGGACCGAGCTCGTTCCTATACAGGATGGCCGGGTTTACTTTCCCCGACCTTCCCACTGATCTATTCCCCTTAATTTATTCCGGGGCTGGCCCAAGTGATATGGAATTCTTTGTAATATCATGAAAAGAATGCACATCTAGTTTGTCTCTTGAATATGATGCATTCAAAGTATCATAAAGTTTCACAACATATGAACTTCTTACCGAAATTTTGGCAGCATAACGGATCGAGTCCGCTTCCCCATGAATAGTGCCAGACAATCAGTATAGTTGTACAACTAATAATTTCAGTATAGACCAGCAAATGTGTGTATACATTTATAGCATCATTCAACAATTGCAAATCAAGCATCAAGAAGGTTTCAGCTTGATCTTCCTTGTTTTGCCTAAGCTTGGCATGCTCCAATTTTTATTCAGTTCAACTCATTTAATTCTCATTTTTGGATATGTTATAGCCTTATATCTCTAGTTTCTAGTCTCTTTGGTCCCATCTCATTTTGAGTTGTATAACTCTAGATATAAACATTTTATCTCAGCATGTCTTGTTCTTGACCAGAATTGGGTTCCTATAGAAGAAAATTCACTAAAAATCGAAAACTAGATAAAATCATACGAATTTTATATCAAAATGAAGCTAACACAACAAGCTTTAAAATGAATTAAGTTTCATGCCATTTGGCTAAGTGGATTTTGAGTTATAAGTCTCGAAACATTACCCTATTGGGCTGTCCTGTTCTAGGCCAGTTTAAACCTAAGCCAACTTCATTGATGTGCTGGGAGCAAATGACAACGAATTAAATTCTGAAATTTTTATGGGATGTTATCTCATGTGTTAGCTTTCAAAAATCTTTCATTTCACTCAATTTGAGGTTGTATAGGGTGAGATACACCCTTCTCAACCCATGCTGCCCAGGTGAGAACCTAGATTTCTAAGTCTAACTTCAAAAATTAATAACTAATTCTATACTAATCCAATGGCCTATTATGACATATGTATGGAAATCCCTAGATGTATAGTTTTATTTAAAAATGGTTTCATCCAATTTAAACAGCGAGAGACGGAGCCATATACTCTGCCGTACGGACCGCCAAGGGAAAACCCTAACAGCTTCTAGATTTGACTTCCTCCTTCAAGCTATTTGCCATCAATTTCAATTTCAATCACAACATACATGCAAAACCTATCATAAAACATCATCATCACTCTATAAAACATCCATATCTCAGATTATTCATGCTCCTCATGCAGCCCCAAATCAGAGAAGATAAGAGAAGAAGTAGGATTTCCTACCTTGTCTTGTGTAATTTAGGCTGATTTTTGTGTCTTGGATGGTGGTGGCTTGGGATGAGACTTGAAGATGGATGAGAATGGAGTAGAAATGAGAGCAAAGGGGAGAGAAAGAGAGAAGCTTCAACTGCTGGAAGAGGTCGAAATTTCTGATGGAAAAAGAGAGAAAAAGTGAGATATTTGAATCTAGCTTGGTTTTGATTGGTGGATCCAAGTTTAGTATTGATCTTGGTTGAGCTTCCCATCATCAAGGGCTCCCAAGGCGCCACTTGGGTGGGTTGTTTGGCTAAATCTTAGCCGTTGATTCTAGGGCACTCATAGAAAAATTCTACTGGTCCGGTTCCGGCAGTTTGAAATACCGAAATCTTGCCGATTTCTCTTAAATCGGTAAATTGGTTTGAAATTTTTCTGTGGGGGTTTTCTATGCTCCTAATCTAATTCCATCAAGCCTAATCCATCTAAATCACACTTAATTGGCTTTGAGTAAATGTTTAATCAAGTTCAGATTAAACTCACTTATTTGATTAAAAACCGAATAATTCAGTTGTTAACGATAGATTTTTCGGTTGTTACACAAACAATCTAAAAGACTTAGTCAGTGCAAATGAGTTTGTTGAGTGATGTCTCTTAGACAAGATTTTTCTCACAATAATCCAAACTATTCTGACCTATTCTCTAAGATCGTCCGATGTTGTCCTCTATAAGTCTAAGCTTTTAGCGTACTCCTCCAATGAAGGATATGTAAGGGACTCTGATGATCAAGTCAAAACTTTATTCCACTCAAGTGAGTAAAAGGGATTAGTTACTTACCTTGGCTTCTGATGAGGTCCTTATTATATCCAAATTTGAATTCGTTGTTCCCTTATTCTGTGGTGGCTCCATGCTTTCCTATTCTCATGGGATTCGCTAATGCTCAGTAACTAATCTTAAAGGGTTAGCTACTTTTAGGCGTTGACTCTATTTTAGCTCATCCAAAGAGAATTCCTTCTAGAAAGGCCCTTATTGAGTTCATCTTGGGCTGAGCTCTAAGGCCCAATAAATTTGTCCAGTTTACAGCCCCAAAGCTCAGTTATTATTATCAATAATGATCTTATACTCCTAGTTCCTTTTTCCAAGCTCTATGATCGAGCTTATGTCTTCCAACTTCCTTTCGAGCTTGTGTTCCGAGCTTATGTTGTTCGCAATGTTCTGGAAACATTCCAACTCGTTTGGGGATTATAGGAAAATGTGCAGACACGTGCCATGCCATGGAGCCCCTTACTATCATGTCGTTACTACGTAGTTATTATTACAATTCCTACTTTGAATTTCAGCCATTAGATCAAGCCCCCACCATTAATTCTTGGGACAACCAAAATTCATCCTAATTGGTGGGAAACATTTTGACTCGTTGGATCTTTTCTAATGCTCTAAGATTGGGCTTAAGACCTACTCCCTTATTTCTTTTTCATTCCCTATAAACTTACTCTCTAAACTTCACATTCACATTTTCTTCCTCATCTTCCATTGCTTCTCATAATCTCCTTCTGCTACAAGTCTTGTTCTTGTTTAGCTTTCAAATCGACACTTCTTTTTTGTTAAAAAAAATTTTCTAGTGAATATTTCCTTTCCTCTTCTTTTCTTTCGTTTTTGTTTTTAAGTTTTCTGTGTTTTCATTGAAAACCCTAGGGTAGCAAACGATTGGTCTCTTTTCCTTTTCTCTCCATTCACTAGTTTTTCTTTTTATTTTACCGTTTCGAAAGGTTACTTGAGCCCTTGATTCCGTTATTGTCAAAGATGAGCAAATACTCTTACGAAAATGTTAAGAAGATTGGATATACTTCCAAGAAAAAGGGGCCATCAAATTATTACTTTTGGCTTGTAAACGAAGTTAAGAACTCCCATTCCTTTTTCACCAACCAGTGGATATTAGATCATTTCCTTAGGGACTACAGGATAGCTTACCTTGGATAGGAACATTTTATAAAGTGCCTCCCCTATAATCTTAGTGACCAACCTTGTCATATAGCCAAGCTTTCTGATGACAAAGAATATGCTTTTTTCTTTGTCTATGATGTCCTTTTTTCCACCCTGGGTGTTAGGCTTCTTTTTACTTCATTTAAGGTTGAATACCTAGATTTCATTATATAGCCTAACCCAGCTTCATCCCAATAGGTGGGCTTTTATTTGAGCCTTTGAAATTTTTATGGAGTTTGTAGGTGCTGTTTTGAGCATAGAAATTTCGTTTTCCTTATTCCAAGTTAAAGATGTTGAAAAGGGGAAATGGGTTTCCCTACGCAGTCAGCCTAAAAGAAAGATTTTTGACCTTTTTACCTCTAACTTCAAGCTTTTGAAAGACCAATTCTTTAGGGTTAGATCTTGTGAGCATGAGTACCCCTTCTTTTTGTATGAGAAAGGTCATGCCAAATTTCTTCTTTACTAGAATAGTTTACCAAATAGGGTCCTTAGCATAGACTCCCGCAGCTTCTTTCAATATGAGCAAGTTATTCTCGACTATCTCTCTAATCACTTGTCGCGTTAGAAGAAGGTTATGTACCTACACTGATATTTTAAACTAGGATACTAAAGGGTCGAGGTAATTAAACACCTCAGTAAGTTCCTTCACGATTTCCTCTTCTTGTGATTCTTATTGTGGCTATTTTCCTAACTTTATTTCCTTGATTCCCCTTTTTTTTTTTGTAGGAGAAATGGCCTTAAAAATGTTGAAGGATTCTCTTCAAGCCATCCTCACTTATCATAGAGCTTAGGCAACACAAGGTGGTGCCCCAGGGGTGAGTTTTAAGCCTGTTGGAGATAGTTCCAAGACGACCTTGGACTCCTGGCCTTTGACAATTAAGAGGCGTAAAAGGAGGGCTTTCAAGAACATAGTCAACCTGGAGGCCATTTTCGAACGCTAGGCCATTCCCCTCTCCCGCAGATACTCTTCTAGGCTAAAGAGCGTCTAGCTTGCATTTTCCACAGACTCTCACCTCCTCTACAACTTCTTGTTCAATGCTCCTTTTTTCTCTATGGTGTCCTGGCTTTCTTGTGCAGCAAAAAGGGGATGAAGTCCTCAAGTCAGACTTTGACTACAACAAGTTTGAGGAGGATAGAGCCTCAGGCATGTACAAATGGATTCAAGCAACAAGCTTGCGTTCTTATGCTGCCCGCCACTTGGAGCTGAGGGAGCATTACGAGGATAAGGTCATCATCAAGTTAAAGGAAGAGCTGGCGAAATCGAGGGAGGCTCATGTTGGGGAGATTCATTCCCTAGAAGACAAAGTTAAAAAGGCCGAAGACAAGTACTTGGTCAAAGAGAAAAAGTGGGTGGCATAGGAGAAAATTATCCAAGACAAGGTTGCTTCCTTGGAGAAAAAGTTCAAAGAGAATGAAGATTTTTATGCCACTGAGGTGGTTGATCTCAAAGAGGCACTTGAAGCCAAAGTTAAGTATGCTAAGAACCTCAAAGGGGAGGTATTTGAGTAGTATGCTGAGGGATTTGAAGAGGCTCTCAAACAAGTCAAATTCCTCTATGCTCGCTTGGATGTTTCCTCCTATGGCTAAGGAGATTCGGGATGGGCAGTTAGTGGACAAGTCCCTTCTTGGTGCCAATGCTGCTAAGGCTAAAGGCCAGTTCAACACTCCCAAGGATGCTGTCGACTATACTGCCAGGGGCAAGGATATGGTAGACAACTCCCCTGCTACCTCTTAGTTTTATCATTTTTTGTATTGAACAAAATTTTC
Source organism: Pterocarpus macrocarpus (assembly GCA_031439585.1). NCBI lineage: Eukaryota > Viridiplantae > Streptophyta > Magnoliopsida > Fabales > Fabaceae > Pterocarpus > Pterocarpus macrocarpus. The sequence goes on from CM062514.1 coordinate 55,622,262, forward strand.
CCTTTCCTTTTTGTAAATTTTGGATGTTTACTTTGCACATCAACTTTTTTTTGTTTAAGTTTTGTTCCATATTTCTCCAAGTTGTCCTCAATTAGTGCCTATTGCGGTTTTATTTCCAATGTTATTTCTCGTGCTTAATTTCCAGTATGATTTCCTTTCTGTGCTAAGTGTTCCTTTCAATTCCGCTTAACTTTCCAAACTATTAATCTCTTAGCAACAATTGTTGCGGTTATTGCTCCTTTGAATTCCCGATTTTTTAATAAGTACGCAACTACTTTCGTGCTTGCCTTATTAACCATAGATTCCATATCATAATTATAAGATTTAATTTCTTTTCCAAATCCTTTCCTTGGATTATATAAGGCCTAAACCCATAGTTAAAGTTAGTGAAACTCCAAGGGGTCCTCGCCTAGAAGTTGAGAAATTCGTTACAAGTTCTTTCCTAAACTTAACTCCATTTAAAATTCCACAAGGTCCTTGCCTATGAGTTACGGCTATAAGTCCTTCTCTAGACTTATCTCCACTTATTTTTCCAAAGGATCCTTGCCTACAGGTGAAGAGTTTAAGTTCTTCATTAGATTTATTTCCATTTTGTTTCATTTTTCCAAGGGTTCTTAGCATATAGGCAAGGAGTTCACTTCTTCCTTCTAATTTTCCAAGAGGTCTTCACCTATATGCAAAGAGTTTAAGTCCTTTTTTGAACTTAGTATTATTCCATTTGAATTTCCAAGGGTTCTTTCCATCATGTAAAAGCATAAAATTTAGATAATTCAAATAAATTTTATTAAATTGGAAAGTTTGCAATGGTGAGCCTTTGTAGAACACTCACTTTTATTCCTACCATTGAGACTTGCACATGCTTAGTCCATGTAGGTCATGCCTCATTAAAACACATGCTTAGTCCATGTAGGTCATGCCTCATTAAAACCTCTTATGTATAAAAAATCCTGTTAGAAAAAATACATAAAAGAAAAAAGAGCACACCCACCTATATGGTTTAAGGATTTCTACTCTAACTAAAATATCCTTGGAGGAAGGACACATTGCACATCCTTGGCAATTCTTTTCCTCCAAGTTCAACTATTCTGTAGGCTCCTCTCCCTATCTTCCGAATGAATCTATAGGATCCTTCCCAGTTTAGTGTCAACTTTCCTTTTCCTTGGTGTTTGCTCTGCAGCTCCATTTTTCTTAGGACTAATTTTCCTTCCTCGAACTCCTATGGACTCAATTTTTTATTATACTTCCTTGCCTTTTGCTATTTAATGACTTCTTCCTTTATCCTAGCCTTTTCTCTATCATTCTTGAGTAAATCCAGCTTGGTTCTCCAAGTAAGCTCATTAGATTCCTCTATCTCGGTTATTATCCTCGAACTTGGTTTTGATAGTTTGATAAGGATCATCGTATTAGCTCCATACATCAATTTGTAAGTTGTTTCTTGGGTCAATGAGTGGGGCATAGTGTGTTAGGTCCATAGCATAGTATACAACTCATCAGCCCACAAGCCTTTGGCTTGTTCCAGTCTTTTCCTTAATCCTGCTAAGATGACCTTATTGGTAGCTTCCGCTAACCCATTAGTCTAGGGATGTTGCACTGATGAAAACAATTGAGTTATTCCTAACTCTCTGCAAAAGTCCTCGAATCTCCAATCTGTGAACTATGTTCCATTATCGCTGACCAATTGGCGAGGTCTTCCACCTTACAGATTATTATTTTTTGTTTATGCAAACTTTCTCGCTTTCTCTATGATGATTGTAGGTAATTTCTTGGCCTCGATCCATTTGGTAAAGTAGTGAATCGCCACTACCAAATACTTCAACTGTCTCGATGCTAATGGAAAAGGGCTGAGGATGTCTATTCCTTACTTGTGAAATGGCCAGCTAATTTCCAAGCAATGTAATTCCTCGGAGGATGTATGCTTTAGCTCTCCAAATATCTAACACTTGTCATATTTCCTTACAAACTCCAAGCAGTCTTGTTTCATTGTGGGCCAAAAGTATTCGGCTCACAGTATCTTGGCTGTTAAAGCTTTGCTTCTAGCGTGGTTTCCACATATGTCCTTATGCATTTCTTTTATAATTGCTCGGGCACGTCTTCTATTTACACATTTTAGTAATGGCTATGAATATCCTCAGCAGAAGAGTTCACCTGGCACTACAGTGTAAAAATTGCCATTTGCCTTGTCGCCTTGGCTTCCTTTTCTCCTTCGGGTAGCTTTCCAATAGTTAAATATTTCATGATGGGTTATTGCCAACCTTATTCCTGCTCCATAAAGCATACGTTGAAGGAAGACATGCCAGATATGCTCAGCTCATTTATCACCTCCTGAATGATCGACCTATTATTCGCCATTATCTTAGATTTTGGCTAGTTTTGATAATAGGTCGGCCTAGGCGTTTGCCTCCCTGGGAATATACTCCATGATGTATTCTTCAAATTCTTCTACACTTTCCTTCACCTTGGCGAGATATTATTCTAGTTGGGGTTCTTAGTCTGAAATTCTCCTTTAGCTTCGCCAATCATAAGCTGAGAATCTCCTTTAATAATTAGCCTCCAAACTCTAAACTAGCCAACAAAGCTTTCCATTTGGCCTAGTTGTTACTAGTTTTGAACATAAACCTCAAAGATTGTTCAATGGACACTCCATTCATGTCTTCTAGAAATATTCTAGCTCTACTTCCCTTGTTATTGGATGATCCGTTCACATACAATATCCATTTTCACTCCTCATCCTCATTGGTCATGGGTGGTGACAATTCCATAGTGAAATCAGCCAACACTTGGGCTTTGATCAACCCTTGAGGTCTATACTCCAAGCTAAACTCAAAAAATCCAATTGACCAAGCTGTCATCCTTCTAGCTAGATCAAGCTTCCTCAATACTTGCCGAATGGGATGCTTGGTCATGATGATGTTATGGTGGCCTTGAAAATAGGGCCACAACCACTCAACTTTGACAACTAGAGCAAATGCTAGCTTTAAAATTTTCTGATATCTAACCTCGGCTCCTTATAGTGCATTGCTGACGTAATACACTAGCTTCTGTTGTTTTCCCTCCTCCCTTACCCGCACCGAGCTTATAGCTTTCTTGATTACTGATAAGTATATGTAAAGGGGTTCTCCATCCCCAGGCTTGCTTAACATCAGGGGTTCTACTAGAAAATTTTTCAAGTCTTGGAAAGTTCTTTTATATTCCTATATCCATTTGAAGTCTACTTGCTTCTTCAAAAGGTGAAAAAGGGGTGTGCTCTCTTAGCCGATCTTGCCAAGAACCTAGAAAAGGTGGCTATGCGCACTATCAGCTGTTATACTTCCTTGAGGGTGATCGGATTTCTCATATCTAGTATTGCTCAGCATTTCTTTGGGTTCACCTCAATTCCTCAACTGGTTAATAAATATCTAAGGAGCTTCCCCTTTTGGACTCCAAATACACATTTCTTTGGATTCAAGTGCATGTTGGACTTCCTAAGCTAGGCAAAGATTTCTAGTAAGTCCTTGCAATGGTCTCATTCTCCTATGGTCTTGGTGACCATGTTGCCCACATAAACTTCCATGATCTTTCCTATCTGCTCTACAAAGACTTTATTCATTAGTCTTTGGTAAGTGGCTATGACGTTCTTTAATCCAAAGAGCATGACTCTATAATAGTAATTTGTATTTTCTGTTATAAAAGTTATCTTTTCCTCATCCATGGATGCATCTTAATTTGGTTGTAGCCAAAATAAGCATCCATGAAGTTAAGAAACTCTGCCTCCTAGGCTTTTTCAACTAGCTTGTCAATGCTTGGCATTAGGTTAGCATCCTTTGGGCATGCTTTGTTTAAGTTTGTGAAGTCCACATGCATCCTCCACTACCCTAAGGACTTGGGCACCATGACCACATTGGCTAACTAAGTGGTAAAGTGTATTTCTTTGATAAATCTAGCTTTCAGTAATTTCAATGTTTCTTCCATTGCAGCTTTTTGCTTTTCCTATTCGAGCTTTCTTTTCTTCTGTGCTATAGGTCAGATCTTCGGGATCTATTGCTAGTCTATAGCAAATGACTCGTTTGTCTATTTCGAGCATATTTTTTGGTGCCCATGCAAAAGATTTGTCAACTCGACCTTCATGTCATTTGGCAATTTACGTTTAGTGGACTTAAAGTTTTTTGCCATTTTCCTGATCTGGATTTTCTAAAGCTCATCATTGGGCTTTGGTCTTGCCCCTCTTTCCTCCCTGGGATTGAGATCCTTCATGTTTATCTTTTGATGCTCATTGGTTTCCACCATGTGCACTTCTTGTGTTTTCTCATTTCTTGCTTCCTTTCTTTTCTTTTTCAATGATTCATGAGAGTATCACTAAGCTTCCTTCTGATTGGCAAGTATGACTCCAACTTTCGTTGGTGAAATTAGGAATTTTAGTGCCAATTGCGAGGTTGACACTATAGCTCCAAGGGTATTCAAGGATCGCCTCCCCAATATCATATGATACGGGGCTCAAGAATCAATCATTAAGTATCGAACATCAATTGTCTTGATGTTTGACTGAGTTTCGAAGGTGGTTCTCAACTCAATAACTCTTAAGATATTGACCTATTCTCTAGAGAAGCCTACTAGATCTCCATTGTATAGGTTAAGGCTAGGCTTGGGTATCTACATTTTCTCTAAGGTTGAGGCATACAGAATGTTGGTTAAGCCTCCCTCGTTGACTAATACTTTCAGGATTATGTAATTTCTTACAACCACAGAAATAACCATGAGATTATGTAGACTCTGATCAGTTCCCTTAAAATTAAGATCAGAGAACGAGATTATTAGTGGCCGAGGAGGGGTAAACTTTACGATCATAATAGATCGGAGGTGCCTCCTTCCTTGCCGAGCTTGTTTCTTCTCTTCTTGTGAATCCTCCAGCAATGTAGTCTATTACTCCTTGGATCTCTTGTGGTTGCTAATTTTTAGGCTCTTTTTCATTACTCATTTTAGGTATTTGTCTCTTCCGACTATGGTTTTTCCATTATCTTTTCCTTGTATCCTTGTCTCTACTCCAGCTTCTTTTTCCCCGGGCTCTATACTTATCAAACAATCCCTACCTTACTAGGTATTCAATTTGGTCTTTCAAAATAGTGCAGTCCTCCATGGTGTGACCATAATTCCTGTGGAATTCAGATCATTTTCTTCTATCTCCTCCAAGGGAAACTTGCTACCTTCCAGCATTAGATAGTTGTTGGATCAATCTAGCATTGTATGCCTTCTTAGTATGGTCTCCTTCTTAGCATTAAGAGGGGTATATTTATCATAACGAGACTGAACGAAGTAAAAGTTTCACCTTCTTTCATCTCGGCATTTTTCCCTTGGGGCATGTTCAGGTTTCTTCTAGCTCTTTTTCTCCTATTTTCGACTTTGCTTAGAGGCCTTGGCTTTTGCATTCTTTGTCCAAGCTTCTACCTTCCTTATTTCTCAGACTTTTTCCATGTTGATGTACTGCACTACTTGCTCCCTGAACTCAGCTAGAGACCTTGGGGGGTTAATTGCCAATGAATCGACAAAAGGACCTGCTTGTAGGCCTTTTCTGATGGAGTGTAATTCCACAATAGGGTTGAGATTCTGTAGCTGCATAGCCACTATATTAAATTGGTCTAGGTACTCCCTCATTGGTTCTTGTAGTCCTTGCCATATGACATTCAAAGAGTTTGAGGTTTTCTTATAAACTCGGCTTGAGGAAAATCTATTCACAAAAGCTTGTGAAAGTTCAGCAAAGTCATGCATCGACCCTACAAGTAATGATGAGAACTACAAAAAGGTCGCCTTTTCATGAAGGTAGGGAATGTTTAGCAAAGGAATGGTTCATTCATTCTATTGACCAGCATCATCGACTTGAATATGGTCACATGGACCTAAGGATCTCCAGTTCCATCATACGACGTCAATATCATTGGTAGTTGGAAATTCTTTAGGAAAGCCATCGACACAATAAATTCTGAAAATGGCCCTGAGTATATCAGTGGGCCTTGGGTAGTGGTCGTTTGAAAAGTTTCTTATCTCCCATGAATGTTGTGGGTGGTGTTTTCCTCTTTATCTCTAATGGGATTATTATTATTCCTATGGCTGCTAGCCTTATTCTCCCTCCTATTGTTTTCTCGGTTCATCAATGGCATTTGAGCTAACAGCTTCCGATTCTAATCCTAGAGTTGCCGGATTATTTGATATAGTCCCTCCATAGTGGGAGGTTGGGGATTATTATTCATTTGGTTCCCATTATGTCGATCATGTTGTTGTTATGTTGATTATGTTGATTATTGCCAATATTCTTAGCTATGTTTCATGCTCTGACTCCTTGTGGTGACTATTCACTTTTCGTGGGGGTTGTCTCTGGCTCCACAATGGGTGCCAATATTTTGACTTGTTCTTTGAGGTTGTCCAATATTGTCTGTTCCAAGTCTGAGCTCTTCGTGTGCTTTTTTAGTAGTGGACCTGCAAGGGACTTTGATGCTCAAGTCGAAACTCTGTTTCACTCAAGTGAGTAAAAAAGATTAGTTACTTACCTTGGCCTCTGATGAGATCCTTATTATATCCAAGTTTGAATCTATCATTTCCCATTGTACGGTGGTTCTACACTTTCCTATTCTCATGGGATTCTCTAATGCTCGGTAACTAACCTTAATAGGTTAGCTACTTTTAGGCATTAACTCTGTTTTTGCTTACTTGAAATAAATTCCTTCTAGAAAGGCCCTTGTTGAGTTCCTCGTGGACCGAGCTCCAAGGCCCAATAAATTTTTTCAATCGACAAACCAATCTCAAGCTTCATGTTTAATCAAAACCTTTAAAAATGATTCAGATCTTATAAGAAAGGAGCTCTATGATGAGAAAAATGCTCCTACATGACTATATGAGCCAAGTATAAATAAAAAGGATGAAGACTACATTCTAAAAAGATGAAGAACTAATTAGAAGACTATATGAGGCTTTAAAAAAGTCAAGGTTAAAAATGGTGAAACTTTATAAAGGTCACCTTAGTCAAAAGGTTCAGCCATTAGAAAGGAAGCATATCAGAGTACATTACAAGCTTGATGGGGACAAATCTCAAATGTTGGGAAAAGCCTGAATTCACGCTCAATAAAGTAAAATGGACAATTGGTAGCAACTATTAGTCATCGCTTTTGGGTTTCCTGACAAATTGACAAAAACAAAAAGTTGTTGAGGCCGAATAAGATGAATAATGACTAATATCATAAATAACGACTAAACTCATGATCGCTTATAAATTTAGCTACAAAAAATCAAATGAAATGGTCAAGTCAATCATTCATTTGCTTTTATCTCTTTTGAACAAGTTTTTGAAGTTATACTCTTCTAAATTCATCAGAAAGTATATTCTCTCTATAAGAGTATTAGTAGACACCTTCCTGGTGAGTTTTATAGAGACTCTTTTCTCACTTAAGCTTCATGGGATTATACACACTTCAAGTATGATGTGATTAAGAGTTATACACAAACCCTTCTATTGAAAATCTTTGAAACTTGACCCAGTAATGGTCAGAATAGTTAGCTTGAAGAGGCTTTTACAATACTACTCAGTTGTTAGCTTAGAAAGGCTAGTATAGAACTACTCAACTATAAGCTTGGAGAGACTTGTACAAGACTAATCAGTTTGTAAAAATATCAACTTTGCATTAGGAACTGGACGTAGGTAGATGGTTTAGCTAAACTAGTATAAATTCTTGTGTTGATTCTTAGTCTTATCTTTCCTTTTTGATCACATATCTATATCTTCTCATCTCAGTCAAATTGTGATAAAGGTTTTGAGTAAAATTTTGATCATAAAGCTTTTTGATAAAACAAAGTTCGTAAAGATAAAATCAACTTTTTATTCTAACTTATACGCTTCTGCATTGTAAGTGAAATACACTTGAGAAAACTTGTTTAGGTTTCAAGTTTGTAAAAGCAATTTGAAGGCAAGATTCAGCCCCCCTTCTCTTGCCAAATGCCATCCACAATTGGTATTAGAGCATAACCTCTAGTATTGAGCTTCCTAATGGTTTCCAAGAAAAGATTTAAGAAGATAACACAACCTACATCACACATAGTTAAAGGTCATTCTATAAACAAACCTCCATTCTTCAATAAGAAGATTATCCTTATTGAAAGGACAAAATGAGGCTCTTCATTAAGTCTACCAGTCTTGATATGTGGGAGAATATCGAGTAAGAAGATTAGATTCCTATGCAACATGTTCAAGAACTACAACCAAAAGGAGAACCTATCCAATCTCTATATCAAGTTGCAATTCCAAGAAATCAATGGACAGATGCTCAAAAAGCTAAAGTCCAACAAAATACTAAAGCTAAGTATCTACTTGTAACATCCACCAAAATTCTTTTATCGTTTTTCGATCAATTGTTCGGTTTTATCGAATAATTGAGATTAATTAAAATTCGGTTAAATAATTATTTAGGATCAATTGATTGGAAAATAATTAAGTTTAGATATGAGGGAATTAAGTTAGAAGTATAGGAGATTTCATAAAATTTTATTGAAAACCGATTTACCGATTTAAAGGAAATCGGTAAGATTATGGTATTTTAAACTGGCGGAACCAAACCAATAGAATTCCAGCTCTTCAACCCTATTTTAAGTGGCTGAGAACTCAGCCACTTAACACCTAAATGTGGTGCCACTTTGGCCATAATCCATGGAGAGGCTTGGCTGAATTTCAGCCATACAAGATTCAACTAATCAAATGCCAAGGAAGCCAACTACTTCTACTCCTTTAATCAGGTTTTTCCTCCCCTTTTTCAATCATTCAGACTGCGCTGCCTTCTCCCCTCCTTTCAGCACTCTTCTTCTCTTCTTCACTCACATAACTCTGTCAAACTCTCAAGTTCAACCAGGTTTTGCTCATCCAAGCCCCAAAACTAGGCCAAATCACATATAACAAAGGTAGAGGTTTAATTCTTGCATTAATTCTGTGATCTTGGCTGCCTGAGGGTGGATTATTTCCACAATCTTTGATGTATTGATTGAATGATTATGATGATATATGGCTGGTTATTGGCTGTTTGTTTCGTTAAAATCGAATTGGAAGAAAGAAAGAATGAAAATAGGAAGAGTTGAAGGGCTGGAGAACCAAAAACCCTGGGCAGTCCGTATGGCAGAGTGTACGGCTCTGCCTACTGCTAATTAAATTCGATGAAATCACTTTTATATGAAACTAGACATCTAGGGCTTTCCATACATATATCATATAAGGTCATTGGATTAGTATTGAGAGAGATATGAATTTTTGAATTTCGACTTAGGTTTCTGACTTTGATTCTGGGCAAACTGGGTTCTTTAGGGTAGAACTTGCCCTATACTACTTGAAATTTAATGCAACAAACTTTGTTAGAAAGCTTACACTCATAAAAATTTCAGAATTAGATAAGGTCCCATTTGCTCCCAATAATCCAAGAAAGTTTCCTTATGCCCAAACTGGGTCAGAATAAGGCAGTTCAAGAAGGTCAGAATTTGGGGCTTATAACTCGAGCCCTACTAAGTCAAATGGAATGGAACTTTTTGTAAATGAAACTTTGCCCTGTTAGATTTAATATGAGACCAATTTCGTATGATTTGAATGAGTTTTCAATTTTTAGTGGATTTTTACTTTTAGGTGTCTGATTCTGGCCAGCCACTGGGCAGGCCGGGATAAAACCTAAATATCTCGAGCTATAGTTATCCGAATTAGATGGGACCAAAGAGGTTAGAAAATAGACACATAACACTTCAACATACCCAAAGTTGAGGTCCAAATAAGTTAAATAGAAATTATGGCTTGATTTATAAAAATCGGGTTGACAGACCTTGTTGAGGCAGAAACTCTGCCTTAATGAGATTAATGTTATTATGAGTTCAATGTTAAAATATGTATGCAATGTTGTGACCTCTATGATAAATTGGTGTTCTAGTGTACTGGCACTATTCATGGGGAAGCGGACACGTTCCGTTATGCTGCCGAAATTTCGGTAGAATCTATGCATAAGTTATGATATATATGTTAATACAAGTGTATTTTCAAGAAAGCTATGAAAGTTGTGATAAGAATTATGTTATTATGAAAGTTCCATGCTACTTAGGCCAGCCTCGGATAAAAAGTTAAGAGGAATAGATCGGTGGGAAGGTCAGGGAAAGCAAACCCGGTATTCCTGTATAGAAACGAGTTCGATCCTAAAAAGCAGACTATTACCCAGGAGTCTAAATGGCCACGAACTCCCAGGGGACCAAGTAATGGAAAATGAGGAAAAGTAATGGGGAATGCTTATGAAGAAAGAATTAAGAATGAGTTGCATGATTACATGAATGCATAATTTCATGGAATAGTTACGTTAAGATGTTTGCAGTTGTCTATTATATTTGTTTACTGCCATCTATTCAATTATTCTGTTTATTATTTTGTAAATCCTTATTAGTAATCTATTCTATTTCTTATGCCATTTAAAGTAAAACTGAACCTTGTCTCGGACCAGATGTTTCCTTAAACTCATTAAAACGGATAGTCTAGTTTGAACAAATGCTTTTATAAGTAAATAAAAACCGAGGCAACTGAGAATGTATGTGACCACAGACAACCACTATACACGAACCCTACTGAGGATTTCTTTAAATTCTCACCTCGTTCTGTATTTTCCGCATCATTCTGAGACACTAGTGATGGACTCAACAGCCACCCTTTTCATTGAGATCCCAGATTTGCAGCTTCACCACGATCCAGTATTAGACTCTCTGTATATAGCCGGTTCTTGTAACTTCCGTCTTTACCTATTTAGCAATAGGAACTTTGCTGTCCCTCTACATCATCCTGCATTCGATCCTGTGACTCCTTACATCGCCATCCCACTACACATGGTGCACCCACCTCCAGCTTTTCCTGCACCCACAGTGCATGTAGCTCCTGCTGACCTTGCACCCAAGTCATCTCCGCAGGCGGTTCCAAATATACCACTTAGCTCAGAGAGTGACCCTTCCGAGGCCACTGGCTCATCACCCTCTTCCTCCTCGGGACCCAGTGCAGATTACTCTCCAGCTGGGCCTGGCATGGCCAACGGCTATCTGACGGAGTAGGCCAGCCGCAGGGGACTTTGTACAGTATGACCTTCTTTTGACAGCACATAGGTTTGGGTCATAGACGTAACAGTAGGACTAGCAGTAGGTTTTGAAATGTCCTCTGAGGACCTATAGGATCATTTTGACTGATACGGGCCTTATGTCTTTTTGGTACGCCGGCCCCATTTATGTGTTCCACTTTGAAACTCTGTACATAAACTGAAGCAATGGCTTCTGATATATATATATATATATATATATATATATATATATATATATATATATATATATATATATGTATACAGTTGTTGTTATTGCAGTATTTCTTATCTGTTGTGGTATTTTGTTCAGTTTCGTTACGCTCATAGTATAGTAGCACGCCGTTTCGTCTGTTCACACAAAAATAAATAAATAAATAAATAAATAAATAAAATATGAGGTGTGGTACAAATCATGAAAGGTAAGCAGTATGTTAACATGGTAACACAGTCTACTTAATTTCATGCTATGACTTAAGCATAACATTAAATTGGTAGGGTGTTACACTACTTATTTATGCTTTAAGCAAAAGTGAGTATGACAAGATCATATCATGTGATTTAGCAAAAGAGATATGGGTTTATCTTCGAGTCTAGCATGAAGGCATGGATCAAGTCAAAGAGACCACGATAAGCATGTTTGTCCATCAATGCAAGCTATTTAAAACGAATGAAAATGAGTCCACTGATAAGATGATTACACTACTTTATGCACATCATCAATCAAGTCAAGGCTCTCGAAAAAGTGTACACAAATGCTGAAATGGTGAGAAATATTCTAAGGAGCCTACCTAGCATATAAAGACTGAAGGCCACAGCCATTCAAGAGGCTAGAGACCTCAACACATTGTCCCTAGATACACTCACTGGGTTTCTCAAAACCCATAAGATTGGGCTTATTGAGGCACATTAGAATATGTCAAGAAAAGGGAAAAGCGTAGTTCTGAAGTCACTTCAAAAGACTACTACACCAAGTTCAACATTGGTTGCTGAAGAAGAGGATGCAAAAAAAGAAGACTCTAAAGATGAAGACAAAGATGATTATTGCTCATCTTGTTAGGAGAATGAACAAGGTCTTTATAAAAAAAGGCCAAAGGCAAAAAGAAATTTCTTCTGAAGAATGGGAAAAAGCTTAAGAAAGGAGATTCATCCAAAAACGTACTGGTATGCTGTGAGTGTAAAGAACCTGGTCACATTAGACTAGATTGCCCTTAATTGAAGAAAGCTTATAATGGAATGCCTACAAAGTAGAAGGCAATGATGGCCACATAGGAAGATCTTGACAAAGAACAAGAAGCTAAGAATCAAGAAGGCAAAACAGAGGTTGCCAACATATTACTTAAAAGAAGATTTTCAAAAAATTGTCATCAGATTTTGAACTTCTTAAATTTGAAAAAGAAAAGCTTAGACATAAGAAGGATGAGTTGATAAACAAAAATAGTCATCTCAAGGCTAGCATCGAGAGTCTTAGTACTAGGGCCTCAATTCAGAGCCACACTTTTCCCTTTTCTTGATTGGTAATAAAAAAATTTTAAAGTCCAGAAGACTATTAAGCTTTATACTTCTGACTTAGAGAAGATGGTCAATGGCAGAAGCTTGATATGATGCCTGGAGTTCTAAGACCTTAACTTCACAAAGCTAGTTTGGGTTATGCTGAGAAGCTTACTAAAGAGTTAATCAAGAAAGCTTAATTTAAGACACCTCTTTGTTATTATTGTTTTAAATTTGGACACACAACTAAGAGTTACTCTTTTACTAAGAAATCAAATAGGAAAAAAGAAAAGGTCCAAGTCCATGGTAACCAAAAAGGACACAAGAAAGTATGGGTACCTAAGTTGAAACCTTCTTTTGCTAACAGATGATATCTTAGATAAAAATGTAAAATGCTTTGCATCATTTGTAATGTCTTTCTCTATACAGTGCTATGCTTAAGTCATAGTACTATACTCTGGAGTTATTACTATTACTTGAGTGGACCTTATCTGATAGCAACTTCAGCCGTCTTTGAAACTTCTTGAACTATTTGTAGATAACACGGAAATAGGAGTGAGAATTTTAAATTCTCAGTAGGATTCTCTAAGGAATTTCATACCGTGTTATCGTTATTATCTCCAGCTGCTTCGATTTATTATGAAAAAGGTGAATATGTTATATAAACTGTTTAATTTTATAGTTTGAAAATATATTGTCCGAAGTAGAGTCCATTTTATTCATACACTTGTCATTTAGGAGAGCCAATACAAAAGGAAGTCATGAATCATACTATGAATAATAACTACAACGTATTAAAATATAATACTACCAATATACTGGAAACTTAAAATCTACATATGCCTTTAATTATATTTGAATTTATGCAGATACACATAATTTTCTTTTCTTTCTTTGTCTTCCGTTACTTGTCATACATATTCCAAAGTACGATCGCCATGTCATACTCCCTCGGAATGTGATTACCATGTCACACTCCTTAAAAATATGTTCATCCTACTATCTCCCAGAGTATGATTGCCATGTTATATTCCATCGGGGTGTGATCACCATGTCACATTCCTTAGGGTGTGTAGGATCATTATGCCACATTCCTTAGGGTGTGGGATCATTATGTCATATTCTAGAGTATAATCACCATGTCATACCCCATCAATGCGTGATCGTCATGTTATGTTCTTTTAGAATATGGACTCATCATCATATCTTTCATCATAGAATCATAAATACATAGGCTTCATACTTTATTCTGAAATGATAATACTTGCATGGTATTCATACACATCGCATTACAACATTATCACACAAACATTTAGAACTATCACTAATTTATACCGAAAATTTGGTAGCATAACGGATCAGGCCTACTTCCTCGTGAGTAGTGTTATTCTGGAACAAATAATTAGCCAATAGTACCAGCACAAGTATAACACATTAAACTTCAACATTAACATGGAATAGCAATATTTAGGTTCTAATTGAATTCACATATGCTTTAGAGTGCCTAGTTCTCTAATTTGGAAATTCTGCTCAGTTTTGTAAAATCTGCCATAATTTCTATTTAACTCCTTTGGATCTAAATTTTGCATATGTTGGAGTGCTATGTGTCTATTTTCGAACCTCTTTAGTTCCATTTAATTTTGATAAGTTTAGCTCAAGTTATTGGGGTTTTAATTCGGCCTATCTTGTAGCAGGCTAGAATTGCACACCAGAAAGTAAAAATCCACTAAAAATAGAAATCTACCTGGATTCCTATCAAACATATGTCGATTTAAAGCTTATTGACAAGTTTGCATATTCAAAAAGTTTCACTTTTTTTGACTAAGGATAGCTCAAGTTATGAGCTCAGAAAGTTGATACAGTCGGATTGCCCTATCTCTATTCTACCAGAACAAAGGGCAATTTCAATAATTTATTGGGAATTATAGAAAATGAATTTGACCATAAAATTCTATAGGATGTTCTTCTATGTCTCACCTTTCTACGAAATTTTGTTGCACTCCATTCGAAGTTGTATACGGCAAGTTTTGCCCTAAACAACCTCCCCTACCCAGAATCAAACTCAGAGACCTAGGGCAAACTTCCAAAATTCATATCTCCCTCAATACTAACCCAATGACTTTATAATTTATATATATGGAAATCCCTAGAAATCTAGTACTATTAAAAATAGTTTCATCTCAGTTTGAAGTCTTTAGGCGAGTCTGTACAGTGCGCAAGTACGAACGCAGTATGAATTTTGATGAAACTTGGTTCTATTTTGGTTCTTTCTACTAGTTATCATTTAAGCTTCAAGTTAATCCAAACAAAACTATAACAAATCAACTTTAAATCACCCAATAAACATCATACAACATAATCTTCATAGAAAAAAGAGAAACCATCAATAGCCACCAAGTGAAGAACAATGACCAAAACAAGTAAATCCTACCTCTAGCAAGTAAGTTCCTTGATCAAAATAGGTGTTTGTGGGCAAGAGAGTGGATGAGAGCTTGAGAGGAAGTGATATGAAGTAGAAGAAGAAGAAGAAAATGAAGAAGGGAAGAAAAGGGAGAAGTATCCATAGCAACCAAGGAGAAAGGAAGAAAAAAGGCTTTTTGAATTAATGATGGTGGTTGGCAAACTTATTTCTAATTGGATGAGAGTTAGTGGCTGAAATGCAGCTAACCCTCTGCATTTTGTGGCTATTTTGCACCACCATTTAAGTGGTTATGTGGTTGAGTATTCAACCATTAAACATAGGGTTTAAGGTGTGTAATTCTATTGATTCAGTTATGACAGTTTAAAATACCGAATCTCTACCGATTTCCTTCAAATCGGCAAAACGGTTATGAAGAATTTTATGAAGCTTTTTATGTTTCTATTCAAATTATTCATAAGCTTAATCTCTCTAATTGATGGCCTTAAATAAATACTTAATCGATTTCTAATTAATTTCACTAATTTGATAAAAACCCAACAATTTAGTTAAAAATGATAAGATTTTTTGGACGTTACATCATTTATGGATGAGAAATGGATAATGGTATAAGAAACTTGATCATGCTCACGTTAAACTTCTAGCTAAACTTTCTAAGAATGATCTCCTCAAGGGTTTACCCAAGATCAAGTATGATTATAACACGACCTGTGAACCATGTCAGAAAAGAAAGTTAACCCAGAGTTCTTTCCATAGTATATAGTAGCCACTATGAGGCTACTTGAGCTTTTACATATTAATCTCTTTGGTCCAACAAGGATAGCAAGTCTAGGTCGTGAGAAATATAGCTTGGTCATTGTAGATGACTTTTTTAGATTTACATGGGTAATCTTTTCTAGATTTACATTGCATAAGGAACCTGCCATTTTTCACCATAATAAGAAGAGATAAAAAATGTGAGAGTATGATAATTGAGAGAGATTGCTATAAGGAAAGGAAAGAGAAAGGGGAGAGAGAGAGAAGAAAAAAATGGAAAAAGAAAAAAGAAGAAAAAGGAAGAATAGGAAAAAAAGAAAGGTACAAAAGTTTGGTAATTAAGCACACATAATTTGAGGTAACAAATGAATTTATTTTCAAAATAAAGCCATGGCTATATCTTGGTGCTATAAAGTTACTCATTTTTATATGTTTATGATGGTAGTTAATTCATTAGTTGCTCTTTCTATGATAATTATTATATAATGAGTTTTGACTTTCTTTATACTACCTAAAAATTATGATGAGATAGTATTCTTTTGTGATCTATTATTAGTAATTTTACCCGTGCCATAGATGGGAACGTTATACAATCTTAATGAAAATTGGACTGTTTGAGTAGAAGTCTTAATGAAATTTGTTATATCATTTATTTGATTCCATCAAAATGAATACTTGTCCATTTTATACATTGATTTTAAAGTCCAATGATAATAAAATTAATATGAGTGGAAATTTGGATTTTATATATCACGTTGCATGTATATTTAAAGTTTTGTAATAATTCATACAATGTGGTGGATTATGCTTCCTGAAAAAACATGATGGCTTTGGTTGCATTTTGTTTCAAGGGTTTATATGCATTATTTTTTAAGAAATTATCGTAGATCACCAAAGATATAATATTTCAATCAATTCAGCACTTCTTTTCAACAACATGTTCAACCATCTGCAACGTTATAAACTAATAAGAAAAATAACTAATGATCAATTTTGCATTATTAATTTAAACTTAATATGAATTGATAAAAATGGTAAGGTAGTTAAACCATTACTCGTGTGATGTATATATTTAATATCTCCTATGTTATATATATGTTTGGTATTATCCATTTGAGGTATAAGTATTAGTAGAAAAAAAAATTATTTTTTGACTACTTTATTTTGTTATGCAGATATCAATGTCTTAAATAATATTTTTGTATGCTCTAACACCCTTTAGAAGCCACTAAGTGGTTTGATATATATCAAGTTATGGGTTTTGATGGATAACTAATCAATCCTTAATAAAATCTTTTGTGAGGACTAATGGTTTGCTCAAGTGTTTGCATTGATTAGAACATGATCACGCAAAATTCTCGATTGAAGAGAATTGGACCATATAGTATTTCATTTAAACAAATTCTCCAAAGGTTCTTATATATATCTCATATACATAATCCTAAGGAAAGAACCCTTTTTACAAGAGAACCTATGGTCTTAAATGCAACAAATAGCAAATCAGAAGCTTCACGTAATAACCAAGTATACGAATATGTAAATCGTGATACACTGCCCTGTCGGACCCCGTGAAGTTCCAAGTCTAGACCTTGGGCCTCCTTGAAAGGCTATACGTTTGGGACATTTTCATGGGATCAAAAGTCCCAGTAATTATTCTGTATATACCTAAGACTTGAAGAGTGATTTTTAATGAATTTTATGAAATCTTCAACCCTTTCGTTTTTAGCTTGCAAGTTTAAGAAAACACAAGTTTTCAGAAGTTTGTACAAAAATCCAAAAGTTGGATTTTGTTCTTAAGAGTTTGATTTTTCCAACATTTTTATTGGATTCAAATGGAGGGTATTATCTTATTTACATTTATGTTTTAAAGTTAATGGAGAGTAAAATAAATAAGGACGATGTTTGAGAAGTGTTTGGAAGAGGAGGAAAAAAAAAACAGGGATTGGGCGCCCAAGTGCCCAAGACCAGTGCCTAGGCAGCAACGGGTGCCCAGGCGGCCAGTTTGCGACACCCAGGCGCCCACCGGACGTCAATAAAGAAGGGTCTCAACCGTTCTTCTCCAATTTTCACCTCAATATCTCTCTCTCTTTCTCTCTCTCTCCTTGTCATGCTTCTCTCCCTACATGATTCTTATCATTTCCTCACAAATTCTTACTCAATACACCACCAAATTCATCTTATACTCATCTTCATCATCATCACCTTATTGAGTTCTCCCTTGAAGCTCTCACTTTATCCTCTTTTAGAGAGAGAAAACCATGGTGGGAGGAGATCCACCGCTTTCCTCATGTTCCATTGTCTTCCTCTACTCTCTAAAGTAATTCTTGGGCTCAACCCTCCTTATATTATCATTGATTAGTTACTTTTTCTATGAACTCTAAATCTATGCATATGAGGGGGGGTTAGGGTTCCAGAAATTGGGGGTTTTACCGCTATGAGGCTAATCCTAGTAAATTCTTAGAATAGTTATGTTGTGGAAGTCTAATAGTTATATTTGTCATGTTAGACACTCTCCAGAATTCCTTGATGGCTCTAAGGCATTGTAGAACTTGAGCTTCTTCCTTTCCAAGCTTAGATTGTGAGTTGATAACATATCTATAGCTAGTTTGTTTTAAGTATTTGTATGATGTATAGTTTGTTTTATGTATATCCAAGATTTCATAAAATGTTAAGTTTATGGTTTGAGTTATTAAAGGTCAAAGAAATTGAAATAGCATTTTAATGTATGATCTTAGTGAATTTTTGAAAAACAGAAGATATTACTCTTTTCGATATATATATATATATATATATATATATATATATATATATATATATATATATATATATATATGATTATGTATGTGTGTAGGACAAGCACCTTAAAAGTGATTTTCGAGACTTGAACAGTTTGATAGAGAAAGATATGGTTTCAAGTTATTAGACTTTAACTGTATAAAGGCTTGAAGTTGATATGATGTTTAGAAATTATAAATTTCTATGAAGTAAGCTTAATATTGATATCTATGAATTATATCGAAATTGATGGTTTGGATTTTTAAAGCTTGATATGTTGAGAACTATGAAATGTTAATACTTTAAGAACTTAAGCAATGTCTGGAATAAAGTTATTAAAGGAATCTTAATGATAACGAATTAGTAATAAGCAGAGATTTCTAAGGGGGAGGAAACTATGATAGAACTATTTGCTAATGGCAGCAATATTAGCTTTGGTGCACCTCGAATAACCCAGCTGGCACGGTGATTGCTAGCCCGGCATGTTGGCCAACTTGTCTGGAATATATAGACGAGCACGGGCGTGAAGTTATCATTTACTTCTGGAGTTAGGCCATAGGGCCACCTAGTTAGACAGCTATTTTTGAGATAGGATCGTCCCTTGAAATTCTTATATCCTTATTATATATATGATTTTTTACATCTTGTTGTAAAAGTGCTATGTTTATCTATGTTTATAAAGAAATTTTATCCAATGGAAAGAAAAATGTGATTAAGGACCTATGGATGTTTTAAGGATAGATTATACTTCAAGTATGTTTTACTAGAAATTTTATAGTCTGTTAACGTATAGACAAAGTCTTTTTCTTAAGAGATTATGTATAAGTTTATGAAGAAGCTTATAAATTATACTTTTGCTAAAAGTTAATGTTAAAGCTTGTTCCACTATTGTTATAGATATTATCTCTCATTGAGTCTGTATGACTTACTCTTCTCTCTTTCCATGTTTTTAGACAGGTGCGGGATTGTGCTTAAGTTTCCATAGTTAACTAGAAGATTCAGCATTTAGGCTTAGTTGTATAATCTCTAGAAGTGCTCCAATAACCCATAGGCAGCGTCCACCCTATGTTAGTTTATAATTTTGTAGTAAAAGTATGTTGTTTTAATATGTTATGTCTAAATTTTTTTATGATGATTGATTAGTGTTTTGGATTGATATCTATATGTTTTCATTAGTATGAACATGTTTTAAATTCTCATATTGTGTGCTGTGGGGTGCATTTGGAGAATGCCTGGATCCCCAATAAGTTTAAATGTTTTATGCAGGGTGAGGATCCATACTTGGGAATAGTCCTAAATACAAAGGAGACTCTGGCCAATTTTCTATTAGAATAAAGTCTAAGTAGGCTTGCTAGAGATGTGTCCCTACGTGCCGGTCATGACCTGGGTTAGGTCGTGACAAAGATGATATCAGAGCATTAGGTTTTCCTGTTGTTAATGGAGCAAGTGTCCTGTAATAAGATTATAGCTGTGTTAATGGAAGCGCACCCATTCCTATAGATTGTGGTACTATGAAAGGCCTATAGGAATGATATTCTTGTCCTTTGTCTCTTATTTCTTCTAGATATTTTCCATATCGTACATGTCGTTCATGTAGTAATCTAGGAGTTGTTGCTTCTATTCTATTTACAATTTAAGTTTTAAGTTGACTTACCTATTCCAAACCTATTGTTAGGTTTCAATTTCTTTCTATGGAACGTGTAGCCTTGCATGGCTTGTGAGCTTGCAAAGTGGATATGAGAATCCATGAAATATCAATGAGCTAGAAATATGAGAAAGATAAGAATTATGGCTTGTAATAGAAGGTTAGAAGCAAGTAAAAGCCCTCTGTGATGCATGATATAGTTTGTGAATTAGAAGAAAAATTTTCTTTCCATTTTCTTTGATGTTATATAAGAACTTACCAAGGATGAAAGATCTTGCTTAATCTTGAGTTGTTGATTAAGACTCTCATAGCTGATGAGTCATATGTTTGAAGGTATTGAGGTTTGAGTTTAATATCCAAAGATGTGAAAACCTCTTGATTACTTGTAAGTATGTAAGTTGGCCTAGAGTAAAAGGTTGGCATAGTGGGACTTAAGTATAATCTGAAGTATTTGAGTATAATATGAAGGATGATCATGACAGGTAGGATTTATATTTTCAAGAAGTGAAAAGATAAGGTCTAAGGTAGGTTGAATATATGATTTATGTGCTAGTACTTCAATCATGAGGAGTTCGCGGAAGATGGGATTACTTAGAAAGTTCTATATTGATGGCACAAATAGTTAAATGGATTTCTTATGGTGCCCAGTTAGATGAGGTTGAAGGGGAATTGGTAAGAATCTATTAATAATGAAAAGTGCTATGGCAATGCACCTAAGTAATGTTTGAGGATATATGAAATCTCATGCTATGCGCAGAGCTAGGATAGAGACAGATATTAGGGTAAGAACAAGTTGGCAAGTAAAGAAGGTTCGCTAAGAGGAATACTATGACTCCCATGCATGCAGTTTTTATGTCATGCCATTTTGAAGAAAAATGGAATACTTGGAGGATCTATGGATCCTTACATGCGAATTCATCTGTTAAGAGAGGGAGCAGCATATATAAAGAGACTAAAGCTTAAGGCTTGACGTCTGAATGAGAACCTGTGATCAAGGTGTTCTCTATATGGAATATGTCCCCCCCAGTGGTATGAGCAGATTCTCATAATAAAGTTAGGCGATTGAAATTTTTCAATAACGATGTTGAGAGATAAAGAACACACAAAGGATGTATAGGAAGTTGGCTTACTTTTGTAATATCAAGAGTTAGTGAGGAGTTCTTATCACCCAACATGGACAGTTGGTTCTGGTGCTTGCATAGAAAATGTGGTAGAAAGAATAAATAAGTCGGATGTATTTGACCTATCCTCTGGGATGAAATGGCACTAGTAAGGTTCAAGAAGGAAGAAGATGTGATGATGGTGTGAATCAAGATGATGTCAAGGCAGGACAAGGAAGTAGCGCTAGATTTAATGGCTAAGTTGGAATGTTCTTGGGGGACTAGAAATAATTTCTCCAAAGTTAAGCTAATAAGTGGTACTAAGGAAAATAAGGGAAGTGAATTCAAAAAGGGATAATTAAGTTTAGTGTAAGGAGATAATGTGATATATATTGATAAAGGACCTAAAGGCAAGAAACCTTAGAAGTATAAGCAGTAAGATATTTCTTGAAGAATCTTATTAAGGTGACTGCTAATTCAAAATCTATGGGTGAGGAATGTAGAACATATGTTACAATAAACAAGGCCTAGTGAAGTTAGGATGGCAAGATATAGGACCTCAAGCAGTGATGGACTATAGATTTTGGTGATGAAGAATCTTCAACTAGTTAGAATTAACTTTGAAGGAAGTAAAGAAACCTAAAGAGTTTAAAAGAGGAAAGAATGTCACAATCAGTAATGAATGTTTGATAGGAAGATTCTTGCGGTTAAGTAACCAATAGCAGCTTGCCTGGTGTATGTACTAGAGGGGTGCCACAATCCTTTCTATGGTGACTCTAATAAGTCATGTCCCCTACAGGTAACTCAGAAAGAACAGATCATGGAATTGGAGGACAAATTCAAGTCTTAAGGGCTAGCGGTTGTAAAGTAAAGTAAAGAATATGATACAAGGGGTATAAGAGAAGCGTTTCAAGGAATCCTTAGCTAATAGAGGTGCTTTAAGAAGTATTACCTTTGACTAGGAATTTATCTTCACGTTGGAGTCAGTACAATGTGAGGTTTTGCATATCGTAATTCTATAAAGATATGCCCTAGGAAAGGAGTGTTTAAGGCATTAATTAATGGAAGAAGAAGAAAAGAGAGGTTACAATTCCATTTTGAAATTTGGGGACCAAATTTCTTAAGGGGGGAAGATTGTAATAACCAAGTATAGGAATACATAAATTGTGATGCATTGCCCAGTTAGACCTCGCGAAGTTCCAAGTTTAGACCCTAGGCCTCCTGGGAAGGCTATATGTTTGGGACATTTTCATAGGATCAAAAGTCCTGGTAATTGTTCTTTATATATCCTAGAATTGAAGAATGATTTTTAAGGAATTTTATGAAATATTTAACCCTTTCGTTTTTAGCCCAGAAGTTTAAGAAAACACAAGTTTTCGGAATTTTGTACTAAAATCCAAAAGTTGGATTTTGATTCTTAAGGAGTTTGATTTTTTCAATATTTTTATTAGATTCAACTAGGGGGTATTATCTTATTTACATTTATATTTTAAAGTTAATGGAGAATAAAATAAATAAGGATATTAAGTATATGATAATGTTTAAGAAGTGTTTGGAAGAGGAGGAAAAAAAAAAAAAACAAGGACTAGGCGCCTAGGCCCCCAAGACCAGTGCCTGGGCAGCAACGGGCACCCAGGCGCCCACCGGACGTTAATAAAGAAAGGTCTTGACCCTTGTTCTCCTATTTTCATCCAAACTTCTCTCACACACTCTCTCTCTCTCTTTCCTCTCTCATACTTCTTTGCCCACATGATTCTTGTCATTTCCTTGCAAATTCTTACTTAATACACCACCAAATTCATCTTGTACTCATCTTCATCATCATCACCTTGTTGAGTTCTCCCTTGAAGCTCTTTCTCTCTCCTCTTTTAGAGAGAGAAACCATGGTGGGAGGAGATCCACTACTCTCCTTGTGGTCCACTGTCTTCCTCTACTCTCTAAGGTAATTCTTGGGCTCAACCTTCCTTATATTATCATTGATTAGTTACTTTTTCCATGAAATCTAAATCTATGCATATGAGGGGGGTTAGGGTTCTAGAAATTAGGGGTTTTACCCATATGAAGCTAATCCTAGTAAATTCTTAGAATAATTATGTTGTGGAAGTCTAATAGTTATATTTGTCATGTTAGACGCTCTCCGGAATCCCTTGGTGGCTCTAAGGCATCGTAGAACTTGAGCTTCTTCCTTTCCAAGCTTAGACTATGAGTTAATAATATATCTATAGCTAGTTTGTTTTAAGTATATGCATAATGTATAGTTTGTTTTATGTAATCCATGATTTCGTAAATGTTATGTTTATGGTTTGAGTTATTAAAGGTCAAAGAAATTGAAATAGCATTTTAATGTATGATTTTAGTGAATTCTTAAAAGACAAAAGATATTACTCTTCTCTCTCTCTCTCTCTCTCTCTCTCTCTATATATATATATATATATATATATATATGTATGTATGTATATATATGTATGTATGTATGTATGTGTGTGGAACAAGCACCTTAAAAGTGATTTTTGATACTTGAATAGTTTGATAGAGAAAGATATAGTTTCAAGTTATTAGATTTTAAATGTATAAAGGCTTGACGTTGATATGATATTTAGAAATTATAGATTTCTATGAAGTAAGCTTAATATTGATTTCTATGAATTATATCGAAATTGATGTTTGGATTTTTAAAGCTTGATATGTTGAGAACTATGAAATGTTAATGCTTTAAGAACTTAAGCAATGTATTTAGAATCTAGCTTGATGTCTGGAGTAAAGTTATTTAAGGAATCTTAATGATAACAAATTAGTAATGAGCAGAGGTTTCCAAGGGGGAGGAAACTATGACAGAACTATTTGCTAATAGTAGCAACATTAGCCTTGGTGCACCTTGAATAACCCAGCTGGCAGGGTATTTGCTAGCTCGGCATGTCGGCCAACATATCTAGAATATATAGACATGCATAGGCGTGACGTTATCATTTACTACTGGAGTTAGGCCATAGGGTCACCTAGTCAGGCAGCTATTTCTGTGATAGGATTGTCCCTTGAAGTTCTATTATGATGATTTTGTAATAAGCATTTACTTTTCAAGTTAAGAGAAAATATTTCTATTTTTAAGCCCTATTCTTATATCCATGTTATATATATGATTTATTACATCTAGTTGTAAAAGCATCATGTTTATCTATGTTTATAAAGAAGTTTTATCCAATGGAAAGAAAAATGTGATTAAGGACCTATGGATGTTTTAAGGACAAATTATACTTCAAGTATGTTTTACTAGAAATTTTATAGTATATTAACATATAGACAAAGTCTTTTTGTCAAGAGATGATATATAAATTTTTGAAGAAGCTTATAACTTATACTTTTTCTAAAAGTTAATTTAAAACTTGTTCCACTACTGTTATAGATATATTATTTCTCACTAAGTCTGTATGACTCACTCTTCTCTCTTTCCATGTTTTTACACAGGTCGGGATTGTGCTCAAGCTTCCACAGTTAACTAAAAGATTCAGCATTTAGGCTTAGTTGTATAATCTTTAGAAGTGCTCTAATAACCCACAGGCAGGGTCCTCCCTATGTCAGTTTATAATTTTGTAGTAAAAATATGTTATTTTAATTAATGTTAAGTCTGAATTTTTTTATGATGATTGATTAGTGTTCTGGATTGGTATATGTATATGTTTTCATTAGTATAAACATGTTTTAAATTCTCATATTGTGTGCTATGGGGTGCATTTGGAGAATGCCTGGATCCCCAATGAATTTGCATGTTTTATGTAGGGCAAGGATCCTTATTTGGGAATAGTACTAAATACAATGGAGACTCTGCCCGATTTTCTATTAGAATAAAGTCTAAGTAGGCTTGCTAGAGATGTGTCGCTACGCACTGGTCACGGCTTGGTTTGGATTGTGACACTTCAAAAGGATGTATTTGTGTCATCAGAAAGATCACAAGTATATCAAAAGGATAATTTGTCTAGAAAGCTTTGACTAGAAGGGTGATATTCAGAAAGTTGATCTACATGAAGTGCCTCATTCTCAAAGCTTGCTCTGCATAATTTATAGATCTTTTTCTAAAGGTCAAACTTGATAAGATAGAGATCTAAAAGGAATGCTGACAATCTGGAAAGTTAATGGAACCAATTAGCTAGTTTTCCTCTTTGGTGATTGTAACGTCTAGATTTCCAACTTCTGACCTCATTAGTAAAGGTTAAAAATTTCCGATTTCCGATTTTATTAAGGCTCTAATGGACTGGCTGGGATTTTCCGAGTTCCGACCTTATGCACGTATACTCGATTTCCGACCTTAGGTGAATTGGAATGTACATGAAATCTGACGTCCGAGTTGATCTCAACCAGAAATGGACGCGAGATCAGGTCTTTGAATTGGTCTCCAAGTTCGACCAAATCTACACGAGTTCCGATATCCGAGTTTATTACCAAGAGCTCTTCATTTCCATTGATACTTCCGAGTTTGTCTACAACAGACTTCCGAGCTTAAATTTGGAGTTCCGAGATTCTATAAGTTCTGATTTCCTGGTACACAAGATTAGTGTTTTGAATCCCGATATCCGGTGTTATGCTTAAAATCGATTCAAGTTTACATAATGCCCCTGACTTTCGGGTTTGAGTGTTTTGGTTTCACATTCTGGCCCTTGACCTTCGATTTTAAGGTGATTGTGCCTTACGATTTTTGACGTCCGACTTTACTCTCAAGTTTTTAACAAACCAGATGATAATTTCGAGTTCCGATTTCATTTGAATAGATATGCACGAATTCCGACTTTAAGAAGTGTACGAGTTTCGATGTCATGTTCAGATGCACTGGAAGTGAGTTTCACTTCTTAGGCAACGTGGAGAGCAATTTTGTCACAAAAGAGGGAGACATGACTGAACTTTGCCCACAAAAATTTCACCCAATCAAAGCCACCCATTCTAACTACCACTTCAAAGCCTTGTTTATATATTCTCCTCCTGCCTATTCAGCCCCATTTCTTACGTTGCCTTCTCTTCCTCACTTCAGCTCTCTTTTCTTTTCTCCACTCACCCACACCATCCAACTTTCAAATTCAGCCAAGTTTCAGCTACAAACTCAAGCCTAACCAGATAATAAGAGGTAGAGGTTCATGTCTTGCTTGATTTTCTGATTCTTGGATGATTGGTGGTGGCTTATTTTCTTAATATTTGATAGGTTAATTGGTTGAATATGATGATATATGGCTGGTTTATTGGCTGTTTGTGAGATTAAAATTGAATTGGAGTAAGAAAGGATGAAGATAGGAAGAGTTGAGAGGCTGGAAAACCCATAACCCTCGGCAGTCCATACGGCGGAGTGTACGGCTCCGCCTCCTGCTGTTTAAAATTAATGAAACCATTTTTGATGAGGAACCCCATGGATATAAAGATCCAGAAACCCTAGGCACACACTTTGATAGAAAACAAGATTTAGAATAAAGACCCTACTTACTAAACCCCCAAGAAACCTGTCCTTGGAAACGTAGATAATAGGGAAAAGATAGAACAGAAATTGATTGAATATCACAAGGAACTTACGTTAGGATGAATTCTCTCAATTTCTTGATGCAACAAGCAAAGCAAATCACTCATCTCACTTGCACACAAAGGAACTGTTTTCTTGAAAGAAAACAAAACAGAATTTCAATTAATCAAAAACTGCTCAACAATGTGTTCCTTGAGGTATTTATAACCTCTTACACTAGGTTAGACACTTAAACTAAGTCCAAGCCCAATAAGAAGTGTTCTGATGCTAAATAATATGAATTGGGCTTGATAAAACATAAAACATAAAATATGGGCTAAATAAAATAACTAAAAGTTTAGATGTCCTAAATACTTAAACTTACTAAACAAGACCAAAATAGGATAATGGCCCAATATGGTCAAAATAAGCTTCTAAGCCCAATTCGCAGCAAATAACAAGATCTTGGATTGTCCATTAGTATGAGTTGGTATCTTGGCCTCCTTGGGCCATTCTTGATACATCTCTTCCACAATTGCTTTAGCCAAGTTCCCAAAGTCTTCTCTTAACCTCTTTGCTCTTGCTCGTGTGATTGGTCCTACTGGCATGGTAAAATCTCCATCTTGGCCCCTTATGCTAGAATGTCCAATTTATCCTCCGGAGCACGTATCAATTTTTATGTGAAACTAAACATCTAGGGCTTTCTATACATATATCATATAAGGCCATTGGATTAATATTGAGAGAGATAGGAATTTTTGAACTTTAACCTAGAAATTAGGACACTCACCTGGGCAATATGGGTTGAAAAAGGTGTAACTCACCTTACACAACTTGAAATTGAGTGAAACCAATTTTTTCAGAAAGCTTATACATAGGAGAATATCATACAAAGAAATTCTGATTTTGTTACATATCATTTGTTCCCAGTGATTTGAAGAAATTACCCTATGTCTAAACTGAGCCAAACCAGGGCAATTCAGAAAGGTCAAGTTTCTGGGCTTATAACTTGAGCCCTACTAAGTCAAATGGAATGAAACTTTTTGCAAATGAAAGATGGTTCTATTAGCTTTAATATGAGATCAATTTCGTATGATTTGAGCCAGTTTTCGATTTTTAGTAGATTTTTACTTTTAAGTGTACAATTCTAGCTAGCTGCTGGGCAGGCCAGGATAAAACCTAAATAATTCGAGTTATACTCATCAAAATTAAATGGGACCAAAGAGGTTAGAAAATAGACATATAATATTTTAACATATCCAAAATTGAGATCCAAATGAGTTAAATGGAAATTATGGCTTGATTTACAAAAACCAGGTTAATTGATTATGTTGAGGCTGTTAACTCTGCCTTAATGGGACCAATTCTTCAATGAGTTCAATAATGAATTATGCATGCAATATTACGATTTATATGGGAAATTGGTGTTTTGATGTACTGGTACTATTCATGGAGAAGCGGAGACGTTCTGTTATGCTGCCAAAATTACGGTAAAGTATATGCATGAGTTATGATATACATATAGATACATGAGTATTTTCAAGAAAGTTATGAAAGTCATGTTATGATGAACATAAGGAATATGTTATGATGAAAGTTCCATGATATTTGGGCCAGCCCCAGAATAAAGTTAAAGGGAATAGATCGATGTGAAGTCGGGGAAAGTAAACCCGGCATTCCTGCAGAGAAACGAGCTCGATCCTGAAAAGCAGACTATTACCCAGGAGTCTAAAATGGCCAAGAACTCCCAGGGGACCAAGTAATGGAAAAAGTTTATGAGGAATGGAAAAAAAAAATTTACGAAGAAAGGTTCAAGAGCAAGTTTCCATGATTGCATTAAATGCATAATCACCTTGAATGGTCATTATAAGTCATTTACAGTTTGTTCGTTAAATTCACTTACTGCCGTATGCTCATTATTCTGTTTATTGTTGATATCAATTTATTCTGTTCCGTATGTTATCTTAAGTAAAACTGGACCTTGCCTCGGACCAGACATTTTCCCAACCTTAGTAAATATGAATAGTTAAGTTTAATCTCATGTTTTTATAATTAAATAAAACCCGAGGCAACTGAGAATGAATGCGAAGTCAGTTATACCCCATATGCGAACCCTATTGAGAATTTCTCCAAATTCTCACCTCGCTTTGCATTTCCGCCTCATTCTCAGACTTGGACAATGGACACGACAGCTACCCTCTTCATTGAGGTTCCAGACTTGCAGCTCCACCATGACTCTGTAGTAGGCTCGCTGTATATAGCCGGCTCTTGCCAATTCCGTCTTTACCTTTTTAGTGATAGGAATTTTACCGTCCCTTTACACCATCCTGCTTTTGATCCTGCCACCCCATACTTTGAGGTCCCGCTACACGTGGTACACCCTCCGCCAGCACCTCCTGCATCTGCAGCACCTGTAGCCCTTGTTGACCCTGCACCAGAGTCACCTCTGCAGGTGGTACCTGACATCCCGCTCAGCTCCGAGAGCGACCCTTCAGAGGCCACCAGCTCATCATCCTCCTCCTCCTCAGGACCCAGTATTGACTACTTACCAGCCGGGCCCGGTATGGCCAACGGCTATCTAACTGAGTAGGTCAACCACGAGCGATGTTATGCAGATGACCCTCTTTTGGCAGCATGCAGCTGTGGGTCATAGACCTAGTGGTAGGCTTTTGAAATGTCCTCTGAGGACCACATAGGATCAGGTTGACTGACATGGGCCTTATGTCTTTTTGGTACACGGCCCCACTTATGTATCCTATTTTGAAACTTGTACATAAACTGAAACAGTGGCTTTTTATATATCTATATATACATATATACAGTTGATAGCATATATGTCATTTGTTCTTATCTTTTCTGTTGTGATAAATTAAACTCTGTCACGTTCATTATACAACATTCCATTTCTTCTATTACCCAAAAAAAAAAAATGATACAAATAAACCAAACGTAAGCAGAGTATTAACACGGTAACATAATCTACTTAATTTAAGCTATGACTTAAGCATAACATTAAATTAGTAGGGTGTTACAGTGATGTACTTACTTACTGAGAAAGAAAGCAACCTACTTCTCTCTCCAGTTTTAGACTAGTGGATCAAAAAGCTCTAGGCTCAAGGTCTAAAGTGTCAAAGGCTAGATTTTAAAGTCTATATAAACCTTGATGACGAAGAAGAAGTGGCTAGAACACTGCTGACTAAATATCTTATCAAGCTTTCATCTTTTTCAACCTTTTGGATGTCTAGAAAGTTACTTTCTATAACTTCTCTTGAGACAAAAATCTTCTCATAGCCTTGTAATATCTAATATCCTCTTTGTGAGATTTGTGAGAAGGCAGTCTGCTTAGTACTTAATAGTTTCAAATACCTTGAGTGATTTAGTGTGAGTGTTGATCAAACACAAACTTTCAAATCCTTGATTGTAACCTCGCCCGGTAGTGGTTGTTGTTAGCTTGGAGAGGCTAGGTTAGTACTATTTGTCTTGTTAGTATGGAAAGGCTAGGTCAATACTACTATAATTGTTAGCATGGAAAGGCTTGGAAACGACTACTCGGTTGTAAGCTTGGAGAAGCTTGTACAAAAGAATACTTGAGTTTATAAAATCTCAACTAATTTGTTGGGGATTGGACGTAGACAAGTGGTTTGGTCGAACCAGTATAAAATTTCCCTGTGTGATCTTCTATCCCTATCACTCTTTATAGTTCTTATTACTTGTGTATTATTATGTATGCTTAATCTTTTCATTGCCTAACAAATTTATTGTGAATACAATAACTTTTGTTTCTAACTTAAAATGCTTCTGCAATCCAAGTCCAAAGACTTGAGAAAATTTGTTTAAGTTTCCAGGGATGAAAAAGTTTTTGAAAGCATGATTCAACTCGATCTTCCTTCTCATGCTACTTCCACCTTCAATTTTAATATAAACTTGTAGCAAAGTTGTAATGAACTTATAAAATTTTTTGTTCCCTAATTTTTTCAAGTTGTTAATCCTATAGTATTTGTATATATTAATCAAAACATAAATAACATTTCATTTTAAAGCTTAAAGTATGTAAACTAATAGATAGAGTTGCGTAAGATAAAGATCCATAATTTGAGTTTTGTGAAATTAAAAAGATTAATCAAAGTGAATAACAATTATCTTCATAAGATTAAAAATATATAAATATAATTTATTAATTTGAATTTAATGTAAACTGATAAAATGATAAAGTAGGTAAACCATTATATGTTTGATATCACCCGTTTAAGGTATTAATATTAATAAAAAATTGTTCTGTGGTTAATTTCTTTTGTCATGCAAGCATTAATGTTTTAAATAAGATTTTAATATAAATTTGTAGTATAAATTATAAAGATCTTATAAAATTTCCCATTTCCTATTGTTTCAAGTTATTAAATCAAAAGTATAAAGTAAATATAATTTATTAATTTAAATTTAATATAAATTGATCAAAATGATAAGATAGGTAAACTATGACTCATGTAATGTTTATGTTTGGCATACCTATGTCATGTATATATTTGGTATCACTTGTTAGATATATCAATATTAATTAGAAAGTAAACAACATTTATATTTAGGATTTAATTTTTATGCATTTATAATGTAAAATAACTTTATACTATTTGATTATAAAATTCTAGGAACATACCAAATCATTATGACTAACTACCCACTAGGATTTGTTATGCACCTCAAATTCTATTGATTGACACTATGAAATTATTTTACATTATTAGTGCATAAAAATTAATCTCTTTTATTAAAGCTTAAATTATTTAATTTAATACATATAGTTGTAAGAATCCGGCCCCCGAATTCTAAACAAAGCAAGAAAATTCTTCTATACCTTAAGAATCAAACAGGTGAGAATACTATGCTTGCATTGTTTTTTTCTGCTTCCCAGGTTCCTTCTTCTCCTGAGTGGTTCTTCTACATTACTTTCACAAAGGCTACTTCCTTTGAGCATAGCTTTTTCACCTGATGGTCAACTATGACTACAGGCTCTTCCTTGTAAGTCAAATCTTCATCCAGCTGGATAGTAAGCGGAGCAACCATATGTGATGGGTTGGAGAGGTGCTTCTGCAATATTGACACATAGAACACACGATGAATCATAGATAATTCAAGTGGTAGAGCTAAATGGTATGCCACTATGCCTATCCTATCAAGAATCTCAAAAGGACTAGTGTAATGAGGGTTGAGCTTGCCTTTCTTTCGAAACCTTATTACACCCTTCATAGGTGATAGTTGCCGAAACACATGATCACCTATTAAGGATTCTAGGTCTCGTCTCCTGTGATCGGCATAGGCTTTATGTCTACTTTGAGTTGCCAATAGCCATTCCCTAATCAAATGAACTTTCTCTATTGAATCTTGTACCAACTTTGGCCCTGAGAGCTTGGCTTCACCAATTTCAAACCATCCAATAGGAGACCTACAATGCCTCCCGTAGAGGGCTTCAAATGGTGCTATCTAGATACTGACTTGATAATTATTATTGTAGGAAAACTTAACCAGGTCAGGTAATTATCCTAATTCTCACCAAAGTCCAGAATGTAAGAAAACATTAGATTGTCTTTTCAGACCGCCCATTCGTCTGAGGGTGAAAAGCTATATTAAGGTCAAGCTAAGTCCCTAAGGCCTTTTAGAGGGCCTTCCAGAAATAAGGCATGAATTAAGGCCCCATGATCCAATATAATAGATACCGGAATCCTATGAAGCCAGACATTCTAATCCACATAAAGCTTAGCATAAAGGGAAGTGCTATAGGTAGTCTTAACCGAGAAGAAGTGAGCTGATCACCTAAATGGAGTCAAAACCTTTGAAACTGTAGGTTAATCCAGTCACAAAGTCCATAGTGATTTTCTCCCATTTCCACTTAGGTATCTTTATCTGTTGTTGCAATCCAGCGGGTCTTTGGTGTTTAGCTTTAACTTGCTAACACACTAAACAATGAGACATAAAGTCTTATATGTCTTTCTTCATGCCTTCCCACTAAAACAATTACTTCAAATCTTGGTACATCTTAGTGGAGTAAGGATGAACCATGTACCCAAAACTGTGGGCTTCCTCTACGAGAGTTCTTCTTAGGTCAGCCATATTTGGCTTGCACAAATGGTTTCCACATCTCAATGCACTTGCTTGATCGAGAGAGACCTCAATTTCCTTCCTGTTGTAAATGTCCTCAATTAGTTTGCATAGCTTCGGATCCTCATATTGTATGACCTTGTTTTGCTACATCAAGGAAGATTGGGCCCGCACATGGTCTAGGAGTAGCCCAAAGCTTCCAAGCATAATATGCACACTTTCAACCTCTAACTTGTGGATTTCTTCGACTAGCGGTCTTCTGGCAAAGGCTATGTGCGCCAAACTATCCATAAACTTCCTGCTCAAGGCATCTGCCACCATATTGGCCTTGCTCAAATGGTACAAGATAGTACAATCATAATCTTTGAGCAGTTCCATCTATCAATGCTGCCTCAGGTTTAAGTCCTTCTGCTAGAAGATGTACTTTAGGCTCTTATGGTAAGTATAAATCTCACATATTTCGCCATAATGGTAATGCCTCCAAATCTTCAGAGCAAAAATAATGGTCGGGATCTCTAGATCATGGGTGCGATAATTCTGCTCATGCCTCTTCAATTGTCTTGAAGCATAACCAATGACTTGACCATGTTGCATGAGAACACAGCCGAGTCCTACCCGGGATGCATCACAGTATATCGAATACCTTTTAGACCCCGAAGGCAAACAAGCACTAGGCTGAGATTAATCAAGTCTTGAGTCTTTGGAAAGTTTCTTTACAAGTATTAGACCATTGGAATGGTACCCCCTTCTTTGTCAACTTGGTCAAAGGGGTAGAGATTTTTACAAAATCTTTGGCAAATCTCCTATAATAGCGTGCCAACCCAAGAAACTGCAAATTTTCACCATAGTTATGGGCCTTGGCCACTTTTGAATGGCCTCCACCTTCTTAGGATCCACCATAGCAAGTTCAGTAGGCGGTCTTAGGAACATCTTCCTGAACTCTCAGTTGCTAGTAACTAGATTGGAGATCAATCTTTGAAAAACATGAAGCCCCTTGGAGCTGATAAAATAGGTTATCAATTTTAGGCAACGGATACTTGTAATGAACAATCAATTGGCTAAGTTGTCTGTAGTCCATGTATAATCGCATTGACCCATCCTTTCTCTTCACAAAGAGCACCGAAGCACCCCATGGCGATGTGCTTTGGTGAATGAAGCCCTTATCAAGCATATCTTGTAATTGAACCTTTAATTCTTGTAATTCGACTAGAGCCATACGATAAGAAAGGATGGAGACATCTTGGATACACTGGGGCTAGGTCTATGCAAAACTCGATCTCCCTATCAAGAAGCATTCTAGGTAATTCCTCAAGAAACACATTTGCAAACTCTCTAACTATAGGAACTTGGTCAAGGCTTAGCATAGCAACCTCAACATCTGGAACTACAGCATCGTAACCTTCATTTCCCTTATTCATCAAGTGCATAGCACTCATAGAAGAGATTAAGCTGGTGGGGGATTAAGCAATTATCTCCTTAAAAAACAAAGGATGGTCCATCCAGAACATCAAACTTCACCGCTTTGGAGTAGTAATCCAATGTGGCATGGCACGAGGCTAACTAGTCCATGCCTAAGATTATGTCAAAGTCCATCATCTCCAGTAGCATCAAATTAGCTAGTGTGTCTACTCTATTTACATTGACTTCACATGTGGAAACATTAATTGAACCATTAGGGATTCCCCTATTGGGGTGCTGACCCAAAACGGGTGGTCCAGCATCACTAGTTGCTCACTGAACTAAGAGGCAAAATATGGGGACATATACAAATGTGTAGAGCTTGGGTCAAATAATACATAAGCCTCGAAAGAAAAAAAAAAAATCCAAGGTATCTGCCACCACAGCAGTCGATTCCCGAGCTTCCTGTCCAGTCTATGCAAAGACTCTAGGCTGACCTTTTCCCGATACTCTACCGCTAGAGCCTCTGCAACCTGCCCCTTTACCCAATCCTTTGCCCATAGGTCCAGAAGAACTACCCAGGGATAAAGTTGAATAAGATGGTGCAAGTGGAGCGAGATGCATAGAACTCTGCCTAAAAGGTCCCCGAAAATGAGGACAATCCTACTTTATGTGCCTTGGCTGCTATATCCAAAGCAAGCTCCAGCAACCTTTAGACATGACCCTGAGTAGTAGTTCCCACAAAGATAACATGGTTGTTTGGGGAGTTCAATTGCCTGAATCCTTGCATGCCTAGTTGAGACATGCTGCTAGCCTAAGACCTTGAAGCAATTACATTCATCAGAGCAGGCTTGGAAGAAGTGGCCCCAACCAATGGTGCCGAGTGTTGGCCTTCATAACTCTGTACTCCTCCAAAAATGGATCCACTTGAAAAAGGATCCTATCATCTTCTGCTTCTTGCTGGACTCCTTAGTAGCTCTCTATTTTTGCCTCCCAAACTGAACACCATAAGTGGCATCCACAATCTCAGCATATGACATTCTCCCAACCATAGGAAATAGGTTGGAGAATAAGGGATCTGCTAGGCCTTGGACAAATCTTCTAACCTTCATGGTCTTTGTGGACACTAGGTGATGGGCATATCTGGATAGCTTAGTGAATTATTCTTTATACTTTGCTACAGACATCCCAAGTGTATGCTTTAACCTCTTAAACTCAGCAGCAAGTTTTTCCCTCTTATTAACAAGGAGGAACCTTATCATAAAGACTTTAGTAAACTTTTTCCAAGTAAGAGGAGGTAGTCTAGAAGCATTCCTCCCCTTAAGAAGGTTCCTATACCACTGCTTAGCAGGCCCAATCATGTTGTATGCTACCAACTCCACTGCCCTATCACTTGGACATTTGAGAGTTTTAAGGACCTTATTGGTACGGTATATGAACAACTGCGACTCATTTGTCAAGGGATTCTCAGAGAAAGTTGGCAAGTTCAGCTTGAGGAAGGAATCAATAGTTATGTCTGTCCCCACTTGAGGCTAATAATGCCCTCTAATAGGAGGATTTGGCTCTGCATGAGGTTGTGGTTGACCACCCCTGCCCAGCTAGAAGCTCTACAAGGGTGTTAAAGGTCTAGTGGACCCCCCTCATCTTAGCAGTAGGTTAGCTAGCACTTCCTTAAGGGTTAGCTCCTCGGCTTGCCTAACTGATTTCTCGGAGCCTCGACCCCAACCCCGATTATGGCTTCTCCCTCTAGGTGGAGGAAAGGGGGCCCAATCAAACTCCACATCAGAAGCCTCATGGACTCTTGCCTTTGAGAAATGGGTGCACAACTTAGGTGGCATTTCACCTAAGGGAATGAACATTAAGGTTATAACTTGATTGAATTTCAAAGCCAGGAATAATTCAGGTGCAAATGACTCAAGACATGAACATCAAGAATAATGATCCTAAAAGCCCATGGTAGCATCATGCCTTGTCAAAATGGGCTGACTTCCATTTGCACAATCGTGTTTCTATTAAAGGACATTTACTTTATAGTACATAGAGAAATCTAAGCTCTGATATCAACTTTGTCACGACCCAACCTAGGTTATTACCAGCACATAGAGGATAAGTCCCCGAGTAAGCCTTCCACAAAACATTTCCAAAAAATTGGATAAAGTCTCTTTTGTATTTACGATAATTCTCAAATACAGATCCTTTTCCTGCACAAATGGCGTACATATTCAATCATTAGAGTTCCAGACATTCTTAGAATGCACCTCATAACACACAAAATAAGAGTTAAAAGTATACTATTATAAATATCCATCCAAGACACATGATTCTCATTTCTTTAGGAATCCATATAGCATTAGTTAATCAACTCAACAACATAAGTAAGAAGTCCATAACACATAAATTCATATTTAAACACCAACATAAGCAAAACAAGGGTCAAACCCTGCCTATAGTACTGTGGAGCTACAATATTAAACTTGGAAGTCCACAAAAGATCCGAATTCAAAATATACCCTTGAATAAGAAGGGCTCACCTAAAGGAAAATCAAGGAGTCACTATTGAGGGTAGGAGGGTCAAATCCTAAGTCAGTGCCTATATCTAAAATAGATAAAAAGGTAACACAGTGAGTTTATGCAACTCAGTGAGAGATAGGACATCCCTAACCCACATAGGACAATGCACATGAAATTTGAATAACAAACTTATGTGTAAAATTAAATAAGATCCACAATTCCAAAATATCTTTGAATTACTTTAAACCAATGAGAAGCTATCTAAACTAGGATGGTTCTTCAGGATCATATTTAGGTGGCCTTTCCTTCATGTGATCCCATATTCATCACACACCACTCCTTGAGTGGCTGTGTATATTGTCATGCACCACATCCTATGTGGCTATGTAAATAATCAATCAAGGTGCACCAGGGCTAATATCTACTATCGTTAGCTGTAGATCCTGTTATAGACTTTCACAATGCCTTTCTTTTGCCATCATACATAGCTATTATTATTTCTTATCATAGCATGAACAATTAACATAGCTCTTCAAAAAACAATTCATTATCCTATGTGCAAAATTTGGAAACAGTATAATCAAGGAAAAAAATTTAACATCATAAAACATAAAATCCATAGTTAGAAAATTAGTTAACGGTATACTATATACTCACAGTACACAGGCCAAGTAGGAGTATATCAACACTCCGGAGCCAGGAGCCAAGAGAGGGTTCCTTGGGATGATCTAACACTTTAAACATGATAATTTTAACCAAATACTAGTCATTAGGACAAATGATTAACATAAATCACTTTCAAGTATCAAAATGCTCAATTACAGCCTTAGGTTCTAATATCTACCTACTAAAATCCAACACCCATGATGAGATATAGCTAGATCCACAAAATAGAGAAAGATTAGAGACTTACGAATACCTTTTGCATCTTAAAGAAGAAGAAAAAATGGAATGGGTGTGAGCAGGTCAATCCAAAATTGAGCCCCACCTACAAATTATCACCAAATCACGTTGTTGGAAGAGAAACCACTAGAAGCACAATTGCATCTTACAACAGCGTACCATTGGCGACTAGACGACGGGGAGATGAGGAGGGAAGAAGGTGGAGGAAGAAGAAGATTAGGGAATGTAGGGAAGAAGACAATGGGAAAAGAAATTTCTATAAAGAAGGGAGAGAGTTTCAGACCAAAAGAGAGAAAGGAAAGTGAAAAATGAAGTTTTTGACCCTGTTTACGTATTTGAGGCATTCTGCGCTATGCTACAGTGCTGTGCTTGTGTTATAGCACAAGCTCCAAAAATCAACAAGGCTAATTTGGGGTTGTCACGATCTCGGAACTCGGAATGCACTACATTGAGTTTAGATTACTTTAACCCAAAACTCAGAATGCTCCACTTTGAGTTTTGATCACTCTAACTCAAAATATGGAACCATACTCTTATGACTCAACCCTGGACCTGGACTCTGGAACCCAAACCTCAACATCCTGCTGTTCATGGTGATTTATGATCAATGTTGGAAAGTAAATAGAGAAGTGGTGATTGACAACGGAGCCCGAACCCAGACCTCACCTCAACCCCCGCTATCCCACCTATACTACCATGCCTCTAGTGCAAAATCTTGACCCCAGACCATCTACCTGGAACCCTTGATCCTGGACCTCGGAACCCGATCATGATAAGTAAAAGCGAGTGAGCACTCATCATTCACATTTCCGGGGTAAGCATTCTAAAGCTTACCAATATTCAAATACTCAAGTATGTGAACCCAAAAGGTTACTTAAAAGGCTAAGATTCGAAGAGACTTAAAACTTGTATTGCGCAAAACTCGGGCCATTACAATTAGTAGGTACACTATTTTCTAGGATTGAGTTATAGGATGGAAGAAGGAGAATGAGATTGCATGAATGAGGGAAGGCTTAACATTCCTTCCCAAGTTTGAATTGTGAGCTGTGGTGTTGGCTAATTGCATGTGCAAAGTAAAAGGGTGTTTTCTAAAAGGATTTTTAGAATTGATTTAATTGCATGACTGCATGTTTTTGTTATTAAATGTTTGTTTGAATGTTTAATTAATTTTTATAGAGACTCCTAATTTTAAGGGAGACTTTGCTCAAATTTTTTTAAATAGTTTGTTATTTAATTTGTTACTAATTAAATTGATTGAATCTAATTAAAGGTGACTCTGCTAAAAATTTTGTTATTATTTAAATTATTGTTTTGATTAAAAAAGAATTTAAATAAGTAGGGGCTCCCAATTTAAAAGGAGGCTTCGCTAAAATTTTTGTAATTGTTTAGATTAATGTTATCATTAAAAAAATGTTTTAATATGATAAGTAAATGCTTCTAATTCAATGGGAGACTCTATCCAAATTTTGATAGAAATTGAAAGTGATTATACTGTGTAATTTGTGATTGATGATTGTTTATATAATTTTTAGGGTTAAAATTTGTTTGAGAGCAGTGTTCCTTGAAAACCATTCATGGACGTATGATAGGTTGAACCTAGGCTAGGAAGGATCAAGCAAGAATTTTATAAGGATATTGAGCAATTTTTAAGTGTTGTATTTCAAACACAACCTTTCATAAATTAAGGGAAGGTTAGGTGTCCTTGTACTAAGTGCAAATGTAGGAAGTAGACATTGATTGTGCAAATATGGGTTCAGGCCTAATTATTGGGTCTCCACTAAGAATGAGGAAGTTGAAATGGTTAATCAATTTGGTATGTGCTATGTTGGAGGTAGTTCCAGTGAGGTTGGCATGGATTGTCAAGATATGGGTAATATGACTTAAGGATAACTATAGTCATCATCAAGAAATGATTGTAGATGTTGTTGGCCCTGAGTTTGGAACATGCCCTAAACTTCCATTGAGATTCTTAATCCAAAGGCTAAGAGATTTTATTCTTTGTTAAGGGCAACGAATAGGCCTTTATGGAAAGGGTGTGTGTACTCAGAGTTGTCTTTGAATGCAAGTATAATAAGTATTAAGTCTAAAGTGAACCAGAGTTAGAGTTCATTTGATAATAGAGATTAGTCCACAACCTAACTCCTTCCCTGAGGACTTTTACCAAGCTAAGAAGTTAGTTTCTAAACTTGGGTTGAAAAAAGAAAAGATTAATTGTTGTTTGAAGGGTTGTACACTCGACTACAAGGATGATAAGTGAGTGGAAAATGGGAGGTATAAGATTGTTCCTTAGAAAAGAATGACCTATTTGCCTATACTTCTTACACTTAAAAGATTATATGCATCAATGAACTTAGGCCCTAACATGAAATGGCATGTTGAGAGTAAGAGAAATGATGGTGTAATGACTTATCCATCTTATGGTGAAGCTTGGCAACATTTTGATCGAACCTACTCTAATTTCACCTCTGATCCCAAAAATATTAGGGTAGAGCTTTGTGCTATTGGTTTTACTTTGAACAATCAATTTAGTAAACCCTATTCTTGTTAGCCTTTGGTTGTTATGCCTTATAACTTTCCTCCTAAGATGTGCACAAAAGATCATTATTTGTTCTTAATTTGTATAATCCCTAGTCCCAATAATCCCAAAGGAAAGATTGATATTTACCTTCAACCCTTGATTAATGAATTGAATAAGTTACAGGGTGATGGTGTATTGACTTATAACATTTCAACGAAGTAGAATTTCTTGTGAAGGGCAATGTTCATGTGGACCATCAATGACTTTCTAGTTTATAGGATGTTGTCTAGATGGATGGCACAAAGGGAATTGGCATACCCAATTTGTATGGAAGATACAAAGACATTCACTTTGAAGTTTAGAGGAAAGAATTTGTGGTTTGATTGTCTTAGAAGGTTCTTAGAAACTGATCATCCATATAGGTGCAATAGGTATGGATTTAGAAAGAATGCTATAGAGAATGATGAGGCTCCAACTAGACTAAATGTTCACCAAATTTGGGAAACAATTAGGCATCTGTCGAAGACAATAGAAATTAGGAAGACCATAAGATTGCTAAGCTATAAGGTAGAGCACAATTAGACCAAACAAATTATATTATAGGAGTTGCCATATTGGAGGATAACTTGGTTCATCATTGTTTAGATGTGATACATGTAGAGAAAAATGTGGTCGATAATATTTTGAACACTGACCGAACCAAAGACAATGACAAAGCTAGGTTGGATTTTGAAGAGTATTGTAATATGTGTAGGTGGCTACAAGAGTTGAAAATGTCAAACGATTATGCTTCAAACTTACGTGGATGTGTAAATATTGCACATGGAAGGTTTTTCAGAGTGAAGAGTTATAATTGTCGTGTACTCATGGAGTGTTTTCTTTCTATTGCACTTAGAGAACTACTCAACCATGGTTGGAAGCCATTAACTTAGTTGAGTGAATATTTTGAAGACCTGTACACCTTAACTCTCAAGGTTGTGACC
The DNA here is from genome assembly GCA_031439585.1 of Pterocarpus macrocarpus. Classification (NCBI taxonomy): domain Eukaryota; kingdom Viridiplantae; phylum Streptophyta; class Magnoliopsida; order Fabales; family Fabaceae; genus Pterocarpus; species Pterocarpus macrocarpus. The sequence continues at coordinate 55,663,414 of CM062514.1, forward strand.
TGTTAGTGATGGAACAAAAAGTTGCCATTATTCTTTGTAAATTAGAGAGAATATTTACCCATGGATTTTTTGAGTTCAATACGGGTGGATATATCCATTCGAAAAGGACATAGGTTGGTTGAAAAGAGTTGTGAAAAATAAGGCTCAAGTTGAATGATTGATATAAAAGGCATATATCTCGCACCTACTAGAAACATATGATTTACTAATGGAATTACTGATAGAAAATATATTAAAATTTATCAAAAAATATTTTACCGATGGATTGAGTCTGTTGATAGAACACGTGTTGGCACCAATATTTCTGATTTCATCAATGGAAAATTAGTTTCATTGGTAAATTTGTTAATTACATTAATGGATTTTTCTATCTATATAATACAAGAAATCGTTGGTAATATATTCATAAATTGTCAATTAAATCTGTTAGTGCTGAATTTATATTGATGACTTAGGTAATTATAGTGACGGAAAAGCCACCGGTAATTTTAATTCCTAATAACAATTTCTTTCATTTACCAATGGAAGTGAGGTCAGTACTTAAAAAAATTAATATTTTAATTTTCAAATATTATCGACAGACCGACTATCGATAATAGCAAGTTATTTTTAATCTATATTATATTATTAAAAGTTGAAATTAGTAGTTAAATATTTTCAATTATTATTTTAATTATTCACAAATCTATATAATAAAAAATATAATTAAAAACATAATAAAATGCAAGTCATATAAATATAATCCGTAGCAAATGTTATAATAAGTTAAAATATATATATATATATATATATATATATATATATATATATATATATATATATATATATATATATATAAAACATAAAATTCTACATAACAAAAAAATCCTAAAAACTGTGAATACTAATTGTCATCAATATCTGAAATGCCCTCGAAGTTTCTATCATCGTGTGGAGGAAGTGGAAGCTATGGAAGCTATGTATTGGATGATGAACCACCTCTCCACATTTGCTTGAAGTAGTTGTAGATAGACATTACCCTCTACTTCACGGATTATAGCTACTACCTCCATTGCTCTTTTTCTTGCTAGTGCTTTTCCTCCAGCTCCATGTACTTTCTATTCACTTCTTCAAGCGAGTTCTACACTGATTTATTAAGTGCATGTACACAATCCCAAATATAATTCGCCAATTAGCCCCAGCAAACCCAGCTCTAGACATAGAGGTTGTAGAATGTGAACTACTGTAGGTAGTCCCTGTGTCATATATGTGACCCTTGCAGTGACCGCCAATCGTCTAGACCCCATATCTCGTTGTCATTGATAGGTGGGCAGTCAACAGCGGTCCTACCTTTCTACTAGATCTGCTGCATCGAGTTTTTGTCAAGGGCTGGGTGGACTCGTGCTACAATTAAATAAATTAAAACCAATTAATTTACACTTAAATAAAAGTAAATATAATAAAAAGTGTCGAAAACTAAAATTAAGGACTTACTTATGTGGTCTAGGATCGAGCATCGACTTATTGGGAGTTGTCCTGCTTTCAAGTGTGTGTTTTCCATAACAGCTCACCTTAAGTAGGTGGCTTGTTCATTTGTTTCTCCTTTATTTCAATCAATTTTGACATGATCATATAATATTCAAAACAAAAACTAAATAGGTAAAATTGAGTGTAAAGGACAATATTTATCATCATTAGTCGAGTGCCCTCGATAGTAGTAGAGCCTCCAGTTTGGAGTGAGCCACCTCGACCGATCCTCTACTCACTCGAGCCTTGTTTTACTCCACTTTGAACTCCAATAAATCCCATTTTCCCTTAATACCTAGAGGATGTCGTTGGTGATCTTGTAGGTGCCAGCCCCATTCTCACGGATATCATGGAACATATCCCAAAGTCGCTTGCAAGCCTTGTCCTCCATGCCTTATAGATCGCGACCTCCACATATGGCTCAATGATAAACTTATTCTATACAAAAGCAACGCAATAATTAACTAAATATTAATAAATAAGCATGAATAAAAATAAAATATCAAAAATAATAATAAAAGAAATAACTACTATTTTACCCTCCATTAGTTTCACCATAACTCCTTCATGGCATTAGAGTCCTACCTAAAACTTGTCTAAGGGCCACAAAAATTCTGCTCAAAGACTTTAATGATCCTGTGTAGGCCTCGAGTAGGTGAAATCCAACTATATTATAAACAATAGACTAAGTCAAGCATCTATTAATATAAAATCTTAATTCAACATTAATAATAAATTTAAATATGAAATTACTTACGAAGATTTACCTTCGTATCTGAGATGCACATGTTGCTTCATAGAGCCCTATGACGTGATAGAAGTGAGGCCTCTGCACCCTAGGAAGTAGGCTGGCTAGGGTAAGGAGGAAGTGGTACTAAGTATAGAATGTAAGGTATAGGCCTCATGTCTTGGAGGTGAAGGTAGAGAAGGATGAGGAGGTAGTGATGGTTGAGATTTGGGAGCCACATACCCAAGATTTGGTATCATGACAAACTCATGGGTATGTCGATGATAAGTAGCTTGGATGGCAGTAGTGGTAGTGGTGGGAGTAGTGGAATTGGGTGCAGTCCTGATGGTGGGTGGAGCACTCATGTGAGGGGATAGACCATTCTTCCTTAATCTACCCCTACCTTTACCAGAAGAGCTTTTTCCTGCCATAAATGACTTGTATAACATGTATATACATCAATAAACATATACAACAAACATAACATGCATATAACTCTAAATGCAAAGATCTAAACTATAACATATAAAAATAGATATGCACAAATTTAAAAACATAAGACATTTAACTAAATAAAAGACATAATACACTTGATCCAAAAGTTAAGGATTATTTTCATTACTTTTGGTTTCAACATCATTGTCAAATTCCTTTTCCTCATCCTCAGTGCCGCACCCTTTCATCAGACTAACTCACTGAATGTTGCCTTGAGAGTTCAAACATGTCAGCTTCCTCTGAAATAGAACAACATGGACTTCATCATTTCTCTTCAGAATAATCTCAATGTCACTTCCCATAGTACTAGAGGCTTTGTCAAATGTAAAGTGTCTAACTTGGCAAACGAAAGATTGGATCCTCTTCAATCAATTCAACCATGAAATCTACCATCGCCTAAGCCTTTATAGCAGTCTTGGGGTCATAGCAAATATTGAATTTAGATAATTCCACCGATCGAGCCATCATCCGACCTATGAGGCCCAGCTTATGCAAGACTTGTCGAATTGGCTAGTTGATTTGGACTATGATGGTAAAGGCTTGAAAGCACAGCCTCAAGCACCTGGCCGCTACTAACAAAGTGAAAGGAACCATCTCAAGCTTTTGATACCATCGTTCTAGGCCTTGGAGAGCTTTACTTATTAAGTGTATTGGCTTCTATACTTGAGTGTCTTCTTTGACCAATAATCCAACTATAGTAGTTTTATTGATTGATAGATATAAATATAGTGGTTGTCTTGGTTCAGGATTTCTTAATATTATAGGGGAGAAGATGCGTTCCTTAAACTCTCAGAATGCCTGCTCGCCCTTTGAGGTCTGTTAATTTTTTTTAATTTAAGCAAAGTGAATAATGGTAGAGCTTGTGGAGTGAAGCTATTAAGAATTGGAAGAGTATTGTAATTTGTCCCATCATTAGTCATACTTCTTTAACAAAAATCAGGCTTTTCATCTCCAACGTGGCTTTGCATTCATCTGGATTGGCTTCAATGCCTCTGTAGGTGAGCACGAAGCGTAAAGACTTCTTGGCATCAATCATGACTGCATACTTCTACAAGTTTAACCTCATATTATGCTTCTGGAGGCAATCAGACACTATCTTTGGGTTAGAAATTAGACTTTCTTCTTCGGCAATCCTCACTAGCATGTCATCCATGTAGACTTCAATCAAGCTTCTAATATGATCAACAATGATTTTGTTCATAAGTCTTTGGTATGTGGCCTTAGTATATTTAAGTCCAAGTGATATAACCTTATGTTAGATGAAGGAGTGATAAAAGTGATTTTTTTCTTCATCACAGGGGCACATGGGGATATTATATCCCAAATAAGCATCCATAAAGGAAAGAAATCGACAACTAGAAGTTGCATCAACTAGACCATCAATACTTGGTAAGGGATAAGAATGTTCAGTGTAATCAATGCATATTTGCAACTTCCCATTAGATTTCGGGACCATCACAATGTTCGAGAACCATGTTGGATACATGATCTCTTAAATAAATCCAGCATCCAACAAGTTTTTCACCTATCTTATAGCCCTCTCTAAGCACACCTTCCTCTTCCTTTGTGCCTTGAGGCATGCTTCCTAATAAATAACAAACTAGTGGCACATGAACTTCGGATCTATTCTTAGCATGTCTGCAATTTTCCATGAAAACAAGTCATGATTTTCCATCAACAAGGTTACCAATTCTTCTTTGACTGAAGTCGAAAGGCCTTTGCTGATTTTGGTGATCTATTCCAATGTCTACCCAATCTAATTTATTTTAAGCTCTCCTTCAGGCATGAGCTATTCTCCTTTACATCATTCCTAGGTGTCGAGATCCACTATCATAACATTAGAGGAACCCGAATATCAAGGAAGGCCTTCTTCTGTCTTGGCCTTCTTAGAGACTTCCAAACTATAACAATGACGAGTTCTTATTTAGTCGGCCTTCATTGTGGCTACCTTACCATCATCAATAACAAACTTCATGGTCAAATAGGTTGTAGAAACTATCACTCTAGCTTTATTCAAGGTTGATCTTCCTAGTATAATGTTGTAGGTTGACATACAATTAATAACTAGGAAGTCAACCTTCGCAGTGCTTGTCAAAGGCTTGGATCTTATGGTAAGGTATAGGATAACATAAATATCTGGGTGTATCTTTTCCCTTGAGAACCCAATGAGTTTTTCAAAGTAAGATTGCAAGTTGAAGGCCTTGGTAAATGAATATCTAGGTGTATCTTTAACCCCAATTATCAAAAGTATCTCTAGAAATTTTATCCATCGAACTGCCTTGGTAAATGAATACTCTCGACCTTGACATTAACCACCACTATCGAGATGACCATAGAATCTAAACTTGAAATGTAATACCCCTTTTTATTACAAGGATTCGGGAATATGAAAATTTTGTTTATTTGTGCTTTGGGTTATTTTCAAAATGAACATTATTATGTGAGCAAGTGAATGTTGAATGGGACCAATATTGACTAAGGTCCATGACAGTATAGGTAGGATGCTGGAGGGTTGTGTCGAGAGCCCAGGGTCCGTGTTTCAGGGTCGGGTTCTGCCCTGCTATGCATAAGGATGCTTGCACATTTCAGGTTATGCTACTATTGCTATTATTTTAGGTCTCGCCCTACCATGCATAGGGATCCCTACACGTTTCGGGCTCTTTACTGTTGCTGCTATTCTAGATCTTGCCCTGCCATGTGTAGAAATGCCTACATGCTCCAAGTTCTCTACTATTGCTACTGTTTCAGGTTCTGAGTTCACAAAGTTGAGGCTGACTTAATGCGAGTTTCAAGTTCATCTCCAATTGGACTTCCGAGTTCACGTGATAAAAGATGAGGAAGCTAAGGCTAGACTTGATGTGAGTTTCGAGTTCCTCTTAGATTCAAGTTCCAAGTTTTGCTTTAACCAGAGGTAGTAAAGGTAGCTTGTCTGCTGCACCATAGCATAGCTCATTCGTTGAGCCATTTAAATGAGGGCTCAGCCCCTATTTGTGTGATGGCCTTTTTTTTTCATGGGTTTGAAACCTTCTCTTCTTCCTTCTAAAACTCTTTTTTCTTATCTTCTTCAACATCTTCTCCTTCTTTTTGTTTTCCTCCCTCAATACCTCACCCTCCCTTCCTTTATTATGATCCTATTACTCTCTAAGCTCCATCAAATATCTATTGTTGATGGGTAGGAGCTTGTGTTGGCGACTTGCAAGAAGACCAATATACTCCCTCTTATTCCATTCTCTTCCCTAATATTTCAAAGTAAGTTTTGAGTTTAAGAACCCCTCTATGCCATGGTTTGTGGTATATTTCCTTAAGTTTCCTCTTGGGGTAGGACATTTACAGGTCTAAGGTTCAAGAATTAGGAGTTTTGTGTGTTTGGTTATAATCCTTATTTTTCTTTTGACCTTGTGCCTAATCTTTAACTATATTGTCATGTTGTTGTGTTAGGGAGCTTCATGAGATTTCCCTCTTGATTCAGGTGCTCTGAGAAGATACTCTATCACCTCTTGGAATATACAGTGAATGGATTATTTGTCTATAACTTGTCTTTTTCATGTTTATTCACAATTATTTTATAAATAAACATTTCATTGAGGTGTTAGTATGAGATAGGAAACTACGACTATATATTTTATATTCTTGAAAACCCATGAGCCAAGCTCTTAAAGTTTAATGAACGTACTTTAGTATATTTATGGAATTAAGTAAAAAATATTTTGGTTATCATAGAACATATTGGAAAATTAATTTCTTGAGTATTATATTTAATGAAAGTTTCAAATGAGAATTGTTTATGGAAAGAAGATTTAATGAGATTTAGTTTAAATCTGGGAAAGGCTCTGGATTTTGGGCTATGACCCATAGTTTTGATGTACTCTGTAAGTTGTCAAATGTACACTTATTACTGGGAATAGAAAAGGATCTCTTGAGGATGTTTATGACAAGATATGTATGCTAATGGCAGTAAATGTTAGCCTGGATGCACCTTGTCTTATGATTCCATGACCATTCACAGGGTAGAACATGTCTGTTTTTAAGGCCACTTGACAGGGTGGTTCCTACCCATTTTTCAGGGTCACATGAAAGAAGGGCCACAAGAGTGTAATTCCTGCCTATTTATCCTGGATTAGATAACTTTTCATTTATTCAATATCCCCTTAGCATATTTGCAAATATATATAAATACATATTGATATAATTGAACTTAAGGATATCTTGGTTATATATTTTACATAATTGTATACTTCCCCTATTTTTGGATAGAAGAATTAAGAAATGAAGTTTCATGCCTAAAGCTTTGTTTGAAACTTAATTGGAAAGAGAATAAAAAGGTTTTGTAGCTTCACTAGTTTGCATTTTCTGTGAAGATCTTTTATTTGAAAAGTAAATTGGCGATTGGAACTCATATAATTAGATTTTTTTGAGCTTGTCCCATGCTTATTATATGCTTATTATCCCTCATTGAGTTAGTTGGACTCACCCCTCATCTTCCTTTCAGTTGCAGGTGTTGTCAACTGTCCTTTGGAGTCCTCTGGTGACTCTTCTTATAGTGCTCCATTACCCACAGGCAAGGTCTAGCTTCCGCCGAGTTGTTGTTTCTCTTTGGAAATTATATGTTAGTGTAACATGGGTTTGTACAAAAAGAGTTGGATATTTATAGAGGTTATATGGATTCCAAGTGCGGTGTGCTATGCTTACTAAAGGAATAGTTTCCCTTATGCACCAATAATGGCCCTAGATTTGGTCATGATAAAGTGGTATCAGAGCATTAGGTTTTCCTGTGGATAATAGAGCAAGTGTCCTTAGGTAGGATCACAACTGTGTAAATAGAAGTGCACCCATTTTCACAGATTGTTGCACTACTGAAGGCTTATCGGAATGTCACTAGCATTCTTTGTCTGTCAATCATCCTATATGTTCCCTTAAGAGTTATTGCTTCTTGCTACTAGTAGATTTCAGCCTCAGAACTAAACTTCTAATGTCGATCCATCTTCCTTTATTGAGCAAGTCTTGTAACACCCTAATAGTCCCACACTATGCTTAAGTCATATTATGGAATTACTAGTTGTTACTTTTGCTCGCGGAACTATCATTACCATTTGAAAGTACTTTGTAATGAAAATAGGGGGTAATTGTTTTTTTAACAATAACGAGTAAACTGATTTGAAAACCAAGAGTCATAATTGCATCATGAACGCATGATATAAATGCCACTATCTCGTATATACAATGCGAACAAAATAAATAGAATCAACATGAATAACAACAACTTAGGTAAACATAACATTCATTCCACGGCCATTCATATTTTATATAATAATAGTGTTACTAGCAGTTATACATAAAGATAATGATGGGTCTGATATCTACTGTCGGCCCTACACAAGAAACCTACCAAATACATGATAAAACAAAATACATCAGAAATCCCTACTGCCCAAGCATGCTATACAATAGGATGATAACCTATAACTCTAACCAAGAAGGGTTATCCTTGTGCTCGGTTCCACATGCAATCACCACATCACTTATGAGGCGGAAGGAAACCGTTCCTGAATCCATCCGGAGTAACATCACCGCGTCCTCCTCCTTGTGCACGCCCGTGCCCACGAGGCACAACACGAGTACGAATAAACCCGCGACCACGAACCGAGGGTGGAGCATGACGAGAGGTTGCTGAAAAAGAAGACGAATCAGACATTAGACGTATCACCGACGGGTAGGAAGGCTCAGAAGGGCCAGTCTCCACATGGTAGCTCAGATGGGAGAGCTCCGAAGGGACGAAATCCAATGAAACGGTCGGAGTCGGATGGGTATCTAAGTCAGTCTCATCGTCAGTGGGGTATCTTGGCGACTGAAAGCAAGGATGGATGTCAACCAAGGTAACCTCGCCAAATGGCTGATGTGGTCGGAAAAACGGGCTCATCACTAAAGTCTGAAACGGACGGTCCTGGAAGATGTAGACCCTCATCGCTACACTCGCAGGCATCACTGAGGCATTCAGCACCAGGTCGAAGTGCCAATGCCATGCTAGAAACTCAATAAAGATCACTACCATGCCCAACATCGACATCCTCTAAAGATGACATGGAAACGTAGGAGTGAGAAATGCTAGATTTCTCAATAGGATCGCGACTAGACAAACATTGTGTCATCATCATCGTCCCAGCCACTTCGGGTTTATTTATAAAAACAATGGTTAGGTATAGATTCAATTTTAATTTTGAAAACTTAAGCTCTAAAGCAGATTGCTTTTAAACTTAACATCATTACTATATCATCATAACTAAACATACATACGAAAGCATAGAATAAACATTCATAATGCAAATGGACAATATAAATACATGCAAAGACATGCAACCTCATAGACTTAACCATGGTTATAGTTGACTTTACTTTCATTTTTATCACGTGATTAACTTTCTTTACTTTCCTTTGAAATAGATTGCTTTTGGACATGAGCTCATTCCGTGACAGTCGTCACACAGTACTAAACTTAATCGGACTAAGCCGATATTGGTTACCTTTAAGTTGGAGGATCCTTTATATCACCCTTGCCTCCCTCATAAAGGTTCCTTGAGTCTTTATGGATCACCGTCTCTCACTTCCCTTATCGAGTGATTGAAGGGTCATATCTCATTCTTTCTTTTCTTATCATCATACTTTATATGCATAATACTTCTTTGACTAGACACATGCAATGATATGACTAAGTCCATAATTTTGATGGAAATCTGGTAGCATAACGGCTAGACCGGAGCTTCCTCAAAATGCCAATCATAAACTTTCAACTAACAATCCATCATATTTATATCATATCATCACACTAATCATTCAATCATGAGACAAAGCTCAATCAAACTCGTAATTCATCATGTCGAATGGCATCATATATTCATACCCTAGTAGGGTTCATAGTTGTGTTGCTCTTTGTGAAGAATCTTATGAATCATTATATGATTTTCTGTGGTTACCCATGAAAGAATCACATAGTTAAAATGTATGTATATGGTCTTTTAGTTACTTAGTTCTCATGTGAAATTATTCTTTACTTGAATACATGTCTTATGGAATATTTGTTCAATTTAATTAAGTTAAATGATTGTTTCCTTTCCTTGAGATAATGCACTTAGTGATTCCTAGGTCCATGGTATGCTTAGAGGTCCTAATCATACTTCTGTTCCCAAGGAATTCAAGATCCCTCTAATCGTTGGGTCATAACGCATAACCACAATCATGAACCCAACAACACCATATACACTAATCACCAAGGGTGAATTTTAACTTATCCAAGTTGCAAAGTTTCAAGCTTTTATCACTATCATAGCAATATCTTACCTTAAGTATTATTAAAGTTATCATTCTTTATAAGGTAGATATAAAGTTTGATTCTTTATGAAAGTAAGTGCCTCTACAATTATATTTTTGACTAAAAGAATAAAGCTTTATGAAATAATGATAAAGGATACTAACTTTTGAACTAAAAAGTTTTGTTCTTTATGAAAGTTGACACTTTTATTTATTCTAAGACCATCAAAGTCTCAATTTTATAATTTAAAGTTGTCTTAAAGTCAAAAAGGTTCCTACTTTATGAACTAGGGATATAAAACATTAACTTTAAAGTTAGAAAGTCTTGATCTTCAAGATTTGATTTCTAAGACATAAAGTAACAAGATATCATTTTTATAACTTAAAAAAGCTTCATATTTTAAAAAGTTTAGACTTTTACATGTAGTCTTGTCTTCAAAACAAAACAAAATAAGACTTTATGGAGCACCAAAACTTGTGCCACTTTTTATGCATCAAAAAGCAAACTTTTTAAGCTTTAAACTCTTGGAATGTTCATAGTCTTATCAAATCATGAAAAACATATAAAGATGAAACTTTCCAAATCATGAACTCATCATAAGAAAAAGAATAAACTTAAAACAAAATATCACCAAGAACATCATTTTTTTTCAAGCAACTCACAAGGAACATCAAGATCTCACCCATCAAGAAGGAAAAATAAAAACTTTGAAGCACTTAAAGAAAGGAACTTTTCAAGAACTCAAGAACACTCATGAACAAGAACACGAACATATTTTACCAAAAATAGAAACTTTAGCTCATGAAGAGCATGAAAGATCTTCTCAAGTTTTCACTTGAAGATCTTGGTCATTAGAAGAACCAAGCTTCAATCTTTCTTGAGTAAACAAAATAAAAGAGTGAAGATCACCACCTAGGGGTGAAGATGGCGTCTTCTTGAAGGAGAAAATGAAGAAAATGAAGAAAATGATGGCTCCTCAAGGTGGTGAAGGTGGCAGTTTTGCAAAGAGGAAGGAGAAGCTCTTAAGTTCTCTTGAAAATGAAGCTTATAGTGTTTAGATCTTGTCTCCAAAGATCAAAGGATGTGGTCTTTGAAGGGCTAAGTGAGAGTTTTGGTTATGGTGGGGGTAGAGAAAGGAAGAAGAAGATGATGGAAAAGAAGAGGTTTTTAGAGAGAAGTGAGAGCAAGAGAGTCTTAGATAGAATGAGAAGTGTGAAAATGAAAAGTGAGGGTGTGTGCTTATGAATAGTGGCCGTAGGTTGTATCAAGAGAGGGAGGGAGATATTTTCTTAATTTAGTGCTAATTAAGGTTTAAGAAGACAAATTGGATGATGGGAGAACAAATCAAGTACTTACTCTCATATAAAGCACTCTTGTCTAATGCTTTTTGCTTTAATGACATCACTTTTTACCTTATTATCTAGTTGATTAATTTTGAATTTAATCATGTGATTAAGTGCTCTTGCAACTTAATTAACATGATTAAGCAAGGATTAGTGATCAACACACAAGAATATGATTAACAAAAATTAATCTTGAAATTAAGCTTAATTATCCTTAATTCAACTCAATTAAGCTAATTAAAGGTGATTAGTACTTAATTAAGCTATTAAGGATCTGACTTGCTTAATTAGAGATTATCTAATCTCGATTAAGCATTCTCTTGGCTTTTCTCCTTAGAGTTAACTCATAAACACTTCATTAATCCCTTAATTAAGCCTTAATATCATAATTTCTCATTAAGTGCCTAATTACTTAGGGTTACTGAGGTAATTTAACATGACAAGAAATTGAGGATGTTACAAGTCTCAACTCCTTCTCCCTTATTGTTATGATTGATTGTGTGTACTATTGTTATTATAGTGTTTTGGATTGTTGATCGAAGCTGTTTAGTGTAAAATTTGCTATTGAATGTAAACCTGTAAGTTAATTTTACATTTATTTATTGATATCATTGGGATTTCCTGTGTAAGTGTTAACTACTTGGAATTTGAGCTTATGAAACTATGTTTATTGTGCATGAATCTTGTTAGATTCAATACTTGAGTAATTAAACATTTGATATGTGACTATCAATTAGGTACATGCATTGTATATTGAATACTTGAAAGGAATTGTATGTATTACCTTTACTTCACTTCTTTAACTTGTATTGATATTGATCTTATGTACTTACTCATATTCCCTGTATTTAAGTGAGCACTAACTACATTTGATCTATTTTACAGTTACATTTTAGTTTCATATATATATATATTTTATCAGTTGCTTCTTATGTTTCCTTCTAGATGTTGATCATTTTCCTCTGATTTACATCTTCTATCTAGTATAAACCCCTATTTTATATCTTTTTGGCTTTTGTATAAACTATTAAAAAGTACTAAATTGGTTTGCCACTAACTTGATTAGAGAAGAGATCCTCAAGGCCATCCTTTAGAATTTGATGAATTGCTAATTGCTGAGTCTTTCCTCTTTAAGATTGAAGTAAAACAGCTATGAATAATCACTATGAAACTTCTTCCAAAGTATATAATATTTGTTCTAATGCCATGATTATTTCAAAATTTAAAGAAATTTATGTTAATGCAAAAGTGTTTGCTAATTTGTTTGTGACTCCATATTATTCTATTGAGAGTGATTCTTAAGGCTAACCAATGATAAATTGAAGAACTAATTTATCATCGGTTTCACTCTATCAGTTAATATGAAGTATGCTCTGTTTTATATCAAATGGTTCTTACTATAAAATATCCCCTAGCATGCTGTCCTTATATGTTTGTTGTCATTACTTTTCTAATTAGAAACTATATTGCCCAAGTATATGATTTATATTATTTTCTTTCAATCAATATGGTATAGTTTTACTATGGAATTCATTTTTACTATAAGACTTATACTATAATATTTGTTTTTGTAATTTGTATAGTAATGGCCGATTGGTTTTGCTTAAGTCTTGATTTCTAATGTTGTTTTATTATCTGGGGCTTTAGACTATGTTGCTTTAATGTTCCTGTTCCTTTGATTCTTTCAATGCTTGCTAATATTCTTCAATTTTTAATCAGTTTCTATGTGTTTATATAAATCGAATGGCTACTAGATTTAGTTAATATTATTTTCAAAGAGAAGGTTTTGTTTTAGAATTTTTGTACATCTTTTATTATGCTTTTGTTTTAGATACTAATTAGAATAGATTCATGTGCTTCTTATGTGTTGGGTGGCAATGCTAATGTGATCTGAATTTGTGGAAAGCTTACATTTACATGTTTGGTGAAAGGAGTAATAATTGTTGTGTTTGGTACATATATTTAAACATGTTGGCTTAGTGGACAGGTGATCATGTTTTGATAAGAATGTAAAACCAGAATAACTTAAGGTTTTGATTAGTGAATTAACAGGATCAAAATTTATCTCATGCATCCTGAGTTTGAATATTTGAAAGCATGTCTAATCTGCTGATGTTTTGAAACTACACCAAATTTCAGGTTAGGAATGTTTATTCAAAAGGGAGTGTTTTAGGTGTGTATATTCTGAAATTCGGGGACCGAATTTCTTGAGGAAAGGAGAATGTAATACCTCATTTTATTATAAGGATTCGAGAATGTAAAAATATCATTTATTTTTGCTCTAGGTTGTTTTCAAAATGAACGGTACTATATGAGGAAGTGAATTGAATGTTCACTTACTTGTACCTATGGTGACTAGGGTCCGGGGTCAAGGTTGTGCGCTAGAGACGTGGTAGTATAGGTGGAATAGCGGAGGGTTAGGTTAAAGGCCTGGGGCTTGTGTTTTGGGTTCTTGCTTCTGCCTTACCATGCGTAGGGATGCCTGCACATTTCAGATTCTGCTAGTATTGCTATTGCTTCAAATCCTATAACATCCTCCCGAAATACAGTACTATGCTTAAGCCATAGTACCATACTCAGGAGTTGTTACTATTACCTGAGCAAACCTTTTCTGACAGCAACTTCAACCGTCTTCGAAACTTCTCTAACTATTTGAAGATAACATGGAAATAGGAGTGAGAATTTTAAATTCTCAGTAGGATTTACTAAGAAATTTCATGCCGTGTCATCGTTATTATCTCCATCTGCTTCGGTTTATTAAAATAAATGTGAACATGTTATATGAATAGTTCCGTTTTATAGTTTGAAAATGTATGATCCGAAGCAGAGTTAATTTTATTCATGCACTTGTTAAACAGAGTAAGGATTCAAGCATAAATACAATAATATTTCATAATAATAATAATAATATTGATAACAAGAGCCTACTTGCAATGTCATAATGATGATAATAACAAATATTATTTGTGTGTATGCACTATTCATCATAAAATCATGCATATACTTTTGTGTTTCCTTTGCTTTCTTTACTTAACACACTTAGGAATTACGTATCGCCGTCCCTAGGATGTCTACATACATACGTCCTTGACTTTAATCTTTGCTGCCCTTGGGTAACCTGATCTAGGAGCGAGCTCAACTCGTGACCGTTGTCACACAGTATTAACCCGCAAGGGGACCCACATGCATTTAGGTCGGAGGGACTCAGTTGGCCAACTTCCTCCAACATAAAGGGACTGAAAAGTTTTAGCTGCATTCACAGATAGGGATCCAATGTGTAACTGCCTCCGAGTGAATGAACCCACATCTTTATCTTTTAACTGTCTTCACCTGGAGGGACCCAAATAACTGCCTCCAAGTGAAGGGATCTCATATATTCTTCCTTCATTCATATGCAAATATGTATGCTCTCATAAGAATAATTCATGATCATATCACCATAACATATTCATAATTGTATAGCTGTTCATATCATAAATTTCTCGTAAAATAAACACTCATAGTTTCATAGAATTTTACCGAAACTTCAGCAACATAACGAATCGAGTCTGCTTCCCTGTGAATATTGCTAGTACTCAGACAATCAATTATCCAGAAAAATCACAACAGTGCATTCACATATCAAAATTAATCTCATAGAAATAATATTTGCACTTCGATTTAAGTTGTTGTCTATGTACCTTTATCCTACCCGATTTTTGTAAAATAAGCCTTAATTTCTATTTAACTCATTTAAATCTAAATTTTGGATATGTTGGAGTGTTGTGTGTTTATTTTCTAACCTCTTTATTCCCATCTAATTTGGATAAATGTAGCCCAAGTTATTAAGGTTCTATCTTGGCCTACCCTGTAGCTGGCCAAAATTGCACACCTAAAAGTAAAAATTCACTAAAAATCAAAAACTAGTTGAAATCATACGAAATTTGTATCATATTAAAGCTAAGAGGACAAGATTTCATTTACAATAAGTCCCATTTCATTTCTTGATAGAGCTTGATTTATAAGCTCCATAATTTAACCCCTCTGGATTGCCCTATTTTAGCCCGATTTGGACTTAGGGTGACTTCCTTGAGCTACTAGGAGCAATTGGGATCAAATCTAACTCTGAAATTTTTATGGGGTGTTCTATGTGTAAGCTTTCTAGAAAAGTTAGTTTCACTCAATTTCAAGTTGAATAGGGCAAGTTTTTCCCTGAACAATCTTATCTGCCTAAAATTAAACTAAAAAACCTAGGTCAAATTTCCAAAATTCATATCTCCTTCAATACTAACCCAATGGCCTTATAATTTATATAGTTGAAAAGCCCTAGATATCTAGTTTCACATAAAAATATTTTCAATAAATTTAAATGGCTGTAAATGGAACCGTACACTCTGCCGTACAAATTGCCGCAGGGTTTCTCAACTTAACAGATTCTGTTTTATGGCTTTTTGTGCTTTCTCATTCTAACTCCAATTTTAACTCAAAGTTTCACGTTAAACCAACCATACACCACCAGCTACACCAAAAATATCATCAAAGAAATGATGAAAATTAAAACTTCATATAGCCACAATTTATGAAAATCAAGAACAAGATGGAATCCTATCTTTAGATTAATGGGTTTCTTGATTGAGATTGATGTTTATGGGTAAGGGAGTGGACGAGGGCTTGAAAGGGAGTGAAGTAAAGGAGGAGGAGAAAAAGAAAATGGAAGAGAAGAGGCAAGAGAGAGAAGGAGCCATAAAACAAGAAGAAAGGAGGAGAGATTTTTTTTTTTTTTAAAGCAAGGAGTAATTGAGAAGAAAGCATGTGATTGGAAGAGAGGTTGAGTGGTGGATATGAAGCCAAGATCTTCCTCATCTTAGGCAGCATGTGGCATCCTCTTTGTGGGTAAGAGTGGCTAACTTTTAGCCACTCACTCTAGGGTTTTAAGCGCATAGTTTTGTTGATTCGGTTCTGGCAGTTTAAAACACCGAATCTTTACCTATTTCTTTCAAATTGGTAACAAGGTTTGGAAAATCCTTGTGAAGCTTTCTATATGTTTATTCTAATTTATTCAACTCTAATCTTTTTAATTAATATCTAACTAATTTCTAATTAGCCTTTAAATGAATTTTAATTAAATATCTAATTGATTTCTAATTAATTTCATCGATTTGTTAAAACCGAACAAATCGATTAAAACGATAGAATTTTTAGAGTGTTACAGATCCCGCCCTACCATGTGTAGGGATGCCTACACATTCCAGGTTCCCTACTGTTGCTATTATTCCATGTTTCGAGTAAGCTAAGGCTGGACTTACTGTGAGTTTTGAGTTCCTCTTTGATTAGAGTTCTGAGTTCACATGATAGAAGATGAGAAAGCAGAGGCTGGACTTGATGTGAGTTCTGAGTTCCTCTTGGATTTGAGTTCCGAGTTCCTCTTTGGGTAGAGGTAGCAAAGACACCCTATCTATTGCACTATAGCACAGCATATTGTGCTATAGCATGCCCATTCTATGAGCCATTATAAATGAAGGCTCAACCCTCATTTGTCCGATGGCCTTTCTCTCTTTAAGGTCCGAAACCCTCTCTCCCTTTCTCCTTCCTTCTATAACTCTCTTCTCTTATCTTCTTCAACATCTTCTTCTTTTTCTTATTTTCCTCCCTCAAAACCTCACCTTCCCTTCCCTTATTATCATCTTTTTACTTTCTAAACTCCATAAAATCTCCATTATTGATGGGTGGGAGCTTGTGTTGGTGACTTGCAAGAAAACCCATATACTCCTTTATGTTCCATTATCTTCCCTAACATCTCAAGGTAAGCTTTGAGTTTAAGAACCCCTCTATGTCATAGTTTATGCTATACTTCCTCAAGCTTGCTCTTGGAGTAGGAGATTTAGAGGTCTAGGGTTCAAGAATTGGGGTTTTTGTGTGTTTAGGCATAATCCTCATTTTCTCTTGATCTTGTGCCTAATTTATGACTATACTGTCATGTTGTTGTGTTAGGGAGCTTCATGGGATCTCCCTCTTGATTTGGGTGCTATAAGAAGATACTTTATCACCTCTTGGAATGTGTATTGAGTGGATTATTTGTCTATAACTTGTCTTTTCATATTTATTCACAATTATTTTGCACATGAACATTGCATTAAGGCATTAGGATGAGATGGGAAACTACAACTATATATTTTATATTCTTGAAAACCCATGGGCCAAGCTCTTAAAGTTTAATGAACGTAATTTAGTATATTTATGGAATTAAGTAAAAAGCATTTTGGTTATCATAGAAGGTAGTGGAAAATTGTTTTCTTGAGTATTATGTTTAATGAAAATTTTAAACTAGAATTGTTTTGGGAAAGAGAATTTAAGAGATTTTGTTGAAATCTTGGAAAGGCTCTGGATTTTGGGCTATGACCCATAGTTTTGATGTACTATCTAATTTATCAAATGTACATTTTTTGCTAGAAATAGAAAGGTTCTCTTGGGGAAGTTTATGACAGGATTATTATGCTAATGGCAGTAAGCATTAGTTTGGGTGCACCTTGTCTTATGATTTCATGACCACTCACAGGGTGTATCACACTTGTTTTCAGGGCCACTCGACTTGGTGGTTCTTGCCTATTTTTCAATGTCACACGAAGGAAGGCCACCGGAGTGTGATTCCTACTTTTTTTATCCCGGATTAGATAACTTCCTATTTGTTTGATAACTCCCTAGTATATTTGCAAATATATATAAATACGTATTAATATAATTGAACTTATGAATTTCCTGGTTATATATTTTGCATAATTGTATACTTCCCTTATTTTTGGAGAGAAGAATTAAGAAATGAAGTTTTATGCCTAAAGCTTTGTTTGAAACTTAAACTCCACTCTAGTTTTGTTAAAGTGGTGATAATTAGAAAGAGAATAGAAAGGTTTTATAGCTTCTCTAGTTTGCATTTTATGTGAACATCTCTTATTTGAAAAGTAAATTGGTGGCCGAAACTCATGATTATATTGTTTATTTAAGTTCTACTATTACTTTTATGAGCTTGTCCCATGCTTGTTATAGGCTTATTATCCCTCACTGAGTCAGTTGGATTCACCCCTCATCTTCCTTTCAGTTGCAAGTGTTGTCGGGTGTCCTTTGGAGTCTTCTGGTAACTCCTCTGATATTGATATAGCACTCCATTACCTAGAGGTAAGGTCTAGCTTCAGCCAATCAAGTTGTTGTTTCTCTTTGGAAATTGTATGCTAGTGTAACATGGGTTTGTACGATAAGAGTTGGATATTTATAGAGGCTATATGGATTCCAAGTGTGGTGTGCTAGGCTTACTAGGGGAAATGTTTCCTTTATGCCTTGGTCATGGAGGCTTGCCAGGGGAAATGTTTCCTTTATGCCTTGGTCATGGCCCTGGGTTGGGTCATCACACGATGACTTTTGTATCTGAACTCAAAAGAATGATCTCAAGAATAGGAGAATCTTGTTATGACCACGCCCTAAAGCACTTGAGGATAAGTTCAAGACTTCTTGCAGGTGCTTCTTTTGTGTTGACTTGGTCGTGCCTCATCTAGCAAATCCTCCTGGTGTAACATCCACTGGATTTTATCGTTTTTCGCCTAGTTGTTCTATTTTTATCGAACAATAGAGGTTGATTGAAATTCAACTAAATATTTATTTAAGGCAAATTAATTAGCAATTAATTGAGATTAGATGTGAGAGAATTAGATTAGAAGTATAGAAGATTTCATAGAAATTCTCCTAAACCAATTTACCGATTTGAAGAAAATCGGTAAGATTTCGGTATTTTAAGCTGTCAGGATCGAATCAATAGAATTGCATACCCAAATTCTATTATTTCATGGCTGAATACTTAGCCACTTAATCACTCTTTAATGGCGCCACATGCATCACAAATGGGTGGAGAGACTTGGTTAAATTATTACCACCCATTCAAGAGCCAATCAACATGTAGCAAGCCAACCACTTCATTAAAGCTTGATCAGTTTTTTTCTCCTTCTCCACAAGCAGAATTCACCCTTCCCTTTCCATTCCAGCCTCTTTCTTCTCTTCTCCTTTCAACCTACTCCACCAAACCTTCAAGCTTTGATAAGGTTCCACCCATCTAAACCCCAAATCTAACAAGATTACGTACAAAGGAGATAGAGATTCAACTTTGTTCTTGTCTTCTTGGTTATGGGTGGCTATTTGGGGCTTTCATTTTCTCACTTCTTGATGTGGTTTTTGGATGTATATGATGATTATTGGCTGGTTTGATGGCTGTTTTTGTGTTTAAATCGAATAAGAAGTAAAAAGGGATGAGAATAGGAAGAAGTGAGGGGCCAGGTGATCAAAACCCCATGGCAGTTCGTATGGTAGAGTGTACAGCTCCTTCTACAGCTGTTTAGATTTGATGAAACTATTTTTAGTGAAACTAGACATCTAGAGATTTCCAACCATATAAAGTATAAGGTCATTGGATTAGTATTGAGGGAGATATGAATTTTGGAAGTTTGACCTATGTTTTTGAGTTTGATTCTGGGCAGATAAGGTTGTTCAGGGAAAAACTTGCCTTATACAAATTCGAATTGAATGAAACTAACTTTGTTAGAAATCTTACACATAGGATAACATTTCATAAAAATTTTAGAGTTAGATACGGTCCCGTTTGCTCCCAGTAGTTTGAGGAATTTGTCTTAAGTCCAAACCAAGCTAAAATAGGGCAGCTCAGAAAGGTCAGATTTTGAAGCTTATAACTCAAGCTATAATAGAGAAAATAAAATGGGACTTGTGGCAAATGAAAGCTTATCCTGTTAGCTTTAATATTATATGAATTGCATATGATTTCAACTAGTTTTCGATTTTTAGTGGATTTTTATCTTTAAGTGTGTAATTCTAGCCAGCTACAGGGTAGGCCGAGATAGAACTTAAATAACTTGAACTACATTTATCAAAATTAGATGGGATGAAAGAGGTTAGGAAATAAGCACATAACACTTCAACATATCTAAAATTTAGGTCTAAACAAGTTAAAATGAATTTATGGCATAAGTTACAAAGACCAGGTAGAATCAAAAGGAAGTGGCAGAAAACTAATTCAAGATCAAGGTTATGAAACTTTGTTTGATGATTAGAGCATTTATACCTTGCATTGATTTTTCTATATGAATGACTGTCTGGTTGACTGGTACTATTCATGGAGAAGCGGACTTGATCCGTTATGTTGTCGAATTTTCGGCAGAATTTTATGAAATTGTGATAATTTCTATTATGAAAATTTATGATATGAACATGAAATTCTATATGCAAGAATGTTGGAAGGTAAGTGCACTAGAATACATATAAACATTGTATGATGCTATGATCATGATTATGTTTATGAAAGTTTACATATTTGCATGCAAATAAAGAAAATATATGATTATGAAAAGTTGGATTCCTTTACCTGGAGGCAGTTATTTGAATCCCTCCTTGTGAAGGTAGTTAAAGCTATGAGATCCCTCTACCTTCGAGGCACGTGGCCAAAATGAGATCCTTCCAAGAGTAGAGGCACGTGGATCCCTTTGTAGGTTAGTTCTGTGTGACGATAGTCATGAGTTGAGCTCGCTCCTAGGTCAGGTTACCCAAGGGCAGTAAAGATGAAATACAAAGATATATGCATGTAGACACCCTAGGGATGGCAATACCTAATGCCTAGGCATGTCAAGTAAAGGAAGAAAAGAAAGTATAAGTGCATTCACATGAATTCATGATGAGCCATTGTACATGCATAATCTGCTATTATTATTATTACGAAATCACTCACAATCTGTTGTGCTTATGCTTTAATGCTTACTCTATTTATCAAGTGTAAGACTAAAATGAACCCTGCTTCAGACAATATAGTTTCAAACTACAAAACTGAAAGTATTTATATAGTATGTTCACCTTTTTATAATAAACTGAAGTAGCTGGAGATAATAATGCTGACACAGCATATGGTAGCTTAATGGATCCTATTGAGAATTTATAATTCTCACTCCTATGTTTATTTCCGTGTTATCTCCAGATAGTTCAGAAGTTCTGAAGAAGGTCCTCCGAGGTGAAGTTGACTAGTAAGATTGAAGGTGGCCGAAGGTTGCTGCCAAACAAGGTTCGATTAAGTGACAATAACAATTCCTAGGTGAGGTATTATGACTTAAGTATCGTACCATACTTGGGAGGATGTTACACCTAGGATAACATTAATCATTCTAGTCATGACAACCTCAACATGCTTATCTTCTCTGTGCTAATCCCATTTTGGGGACCTCTTACTCCTGGAGTTTCTCCACTCTTCATCCCTCACTGAAAAAGCCTTCCATTTTTTTTCATACTTCTTTGGGTAGCCACATAATGTGCCAATCTGTCATCTTATGCTAGCTATTTAATGGCATGATGGAGGTCCTCTGTTTAGTGGCCATAACCAATATGATACTCGCAATACGAGGACCTATTTGTGTTAACCCTTGGTTGGAATCATTTTGGCTTAGGAAATTTCTCTATCTGGTGCGCTTTTTTTATAGACCTCGCTAAAGGGAGTGTATTTTGCAAATGATCCAACCCTCGATGCCTGAAACTCCTTTTTAGTGCATTCTTCCCTATTCGGGCTGGGCTTCCTCTAGTGATGAATTTTGAGTCTCTGATTAACATCTGCCTTGACCTTTATGGCCTCCTCCATGCGTATGTACATTTTGGCCCTATCTTGGATTTCTTCCAAGGTCTTTGGTACATGTTTTGCTAGTGACTTAGCAAAAGCTCGAGGTCAGAGGCTGTTAATCAGTGTTACTAGAGTTGTTTGGGTACTTAAATCTTCTACCAGCAATAGCTTCTCCTAATTAAAACACTCAAGATACTCATGAAGTGGCTCATTGGGTTATTAGTAAAATCCCAATAAGTTGGTAGTCAACTTTAGCTTGTACTTCCTTGTAGTGAAGTGTGACAAGCAATGAGATGAGATGTTCGAGACATTGGTTATTAATCCTGGAGGTAAGGAGTTAAACTGTTTCAGTGTGGCTTTCCTTAACATAATTGGAAAGGCTCGACACTTAATCGGATTTGAAGCCCTAGCCAAATACATGGACCATTTGAACACATCCTAATCATCCTGTGTAACATCTTAGTAGTTTCAACTTATGCTAAGTTGCATTTGGATTCTATTAGTTGTTACCTTTTAGCTTTGTAGAAAACAAAACCTTTTCTTTTAAATTACTTTACTTGAAAATAACAGGTAATTTTTTTTTGAAAATATGGCCCTTGATCATGGAATAATATATGTAAATGCTACGTTAATGTACAAGAGGTGTTGATAACACCATGGAAATGGTAAACATGAATAATAAAAGGATATATCATAGTAATATATATAACTAACATTAATTATAAACTCATAAGTTCAATTGTATTGTCAATCATCCCAAAAACAAAACGAAGAACTACACTATAAAATTGCCATAGGCACCCATAAATAATTTCTACAACTACTAAACATCCAAAGAAAGCAAATCCTCTAACTAAAACTTGATGGCAAGAAACTCAATGGCCATGCCCTCGAGAATGATCAGGTTGTAAATCCAATGTGGACCGAAATTATGTGCACGTCTAGACTACGTTGGGAAATTCGGCTAGCTGATGTAGATGTTGCCTCTGAAGGGTCTCACTCAGATGAGTCCAATGCTTGAAAAGGCTCTACTGCTAGGATAGGAGAATCTGACAAACTTATCTCTATGACCAGTACCTTTGAAGCAATGGGCTCTAGGGTTGACAAATCAGGAGACATAGGTTCTAACTTTGGCAGGGGAATATACTTTGTAGTGGCTTAGGCTCTAGAATTGGCTCTACTTCTGGCCTGAATTCATGCTCTGGCAAGGCTCAGGGAGGCCTCAAGAACTCTGGAAGATCAATAGGTGCAGGAACAGGAGGAGCCTCAGCTACATTGTCGAGACAACCTAAATATAGTAGAATATAAGTTGTAGTGGTGGTCACAACAACTATGGCATCACGTGCCCTATCATAATACTACTCAACATTCGGTGCCATTACAAAGTGCTCCACCGGAGATGTCATTCTCGTCTAGAGATGACACAGAAAGTAGGGGTAAGAAATCAAGATGTCTTAGTAGGATTCTAATGTGAAAACTAATATGTCTTTGTTATAAACCAAGCCACTTCAAGTTTATTTTGAAATGGTGTACATACAATAAGTTTAAAAATGTGATTAGTCAAAGTGGGTTCATTTTAAACATTCCCTCTTTGCTTAAGTCTAGAGCATGGAATGATAAAGCATAGTCATCATATGATAATAGTGCATAACAATGCTAGAATAAGAATACATGCATATGCTTAATGCAACTTTAGAAACTTAATCTTAGGCCTTATGCCTCTTGATTTTCTTATCTTCTTTAAAGTCTTATTACTTAGTCTACCCTTGTAGGCCTTGTACCTCTTAGAATGATAACGAGTTCATACCGTGGCCGTGGCCACCTTAGGGTTCCCATATAGGAGAGGGGGAAAAGGATGCCACCTTTTCTTATGGAAGAATCATGCTAAGTTTGGTGATCACTCTCCCTTGCCAGCATACGTCTAGGGACTGAAGGATCATATCCATTATCTGGTCTTTGGGGGTCATATTCTCTTGTAGAAGGATCAGGCCCTCGGTTCTTTCATTTCTTAGTTACTGTATAACATGCAACTTAATTGCTTATCCTTACTTAACATGTAAACATACCATGATGAATAAAAGAAAATTAAGTCATACATAATCATCAATATCATAGTTTATGTCAAACATACAAACTCCATAGGCATTCATATATAGCATTAAACAACTATAAATCAAATTGGTATATGACCCAAAGATCACATGCAGATTCAACATTTTCACATCACAGTTTCATTCATGCATTGATAATTAGTTATAAACTAACTATGCAACAAAGTTTTGTGAGCAAAAATTAGGTAGTTAGGTGAAGGTTTTTAATCTAAAACTTATCTTCGATCTTAGTTTGTCTTGTAATTGTTGATTGTAATTTTGTCTGGTCTACCCAACTTCCAAGGTTAAATTCATGACAGATCTCCAAGGTTAAATGAATGAGGGTTTTATGTTTACTAGGTTCCCAACTTTTGGCAATATAGGAATAAGGATTTTATGTTTACTGGGTTTCCACTTAAAGGTTTTACGTTTAATAGCTTTCGACTTTTGGGATTACATAAATACTGGTTTTATGCTTTCTAGGTTCCGACTTCTTGGATTATATGAATATAGGTTTGATGTCTATTGAATTTCTAACTCCCGAGATAGAATTGTGACCAATCTTCTGAGACTAAGTCATGGTCGATCTCTAAGGTTAACTCTAGACCGATCTCCGAGGTTAAGATATGAGGAAGTTTACATTCTACCAACCTACCAACTTCCGAGCTTATAAAAAGGAAAGGTTGTAGTTTTATATCTTTTCCGATTTCTGAGATTAAGCCATACATAAACATCATTTTCTAACCTTACGAATTAAGAGTGTTGAGTCACAAGTTTGTTAGTCTTATGGTTTTTGAGATTATGGCATACATAACATGGTTATCTAACCTCACAAATTAAAAGTGTTAGGTTGCAGGTTTATAATTTGTTCTCGATTTCCGAGTTCATTAGCTAATTTACAAATTAAAGGTGTTTATCTCCCCTAGAAGGCTACAAGTTCACGGTTTTAGAAGCTTTTAGCCGATCAAGTATTTTGGAAACATAAAGGGAGAGTTTTGAACTGATTGAATCTTTTAGAAACATCAAGGGAGAGTTTTGAACTAATTAAATCTTTTAACAATCCAAAGGATTAATTTTTGACCAATTACAATGTGCATAAAGTCATGAACATGAGATCTTAAAACAGAATTAAGCTTTTGACAAGGTTAGGTGCTCTTAGCTATGGAAAGACTAAAGTCCCTACTCATGTGTCATGAACACAGAAGAACAAAACAATGAGAGGATAAGAATACTACTATAAAGGAAGTGATTAAATGAAGAACTTGGAGCTTTGAAGGTTGCAGGATCCTTCTCTAATAATCACTTAAGGCTGAGGGTTGATCAAGAGAAAACGAAATGAGTTGTGAGTTGAGTGAAAATGAAGGAGTGACAAAATTGTAGAGTGAATAGAGAAGGAGGGTTGCAAATTGGTTTTAAGGGGGTTTTAGGGCAGTTTCAAATTTTATTCCTAGATTTAAGCCATCATTATTCAAACTCAAACTTGTTATTCATATTTCTATTTCAATTTGAGCAATTACCGAGTTTATTCCTAGATTTAAGCTATCACCATTCAATCTCAAACTGGTTATTCAAATTTTTGGTTCAATTAGGTTGAGTTTCGAGTTTGTTCCTAGATTTATTTCTGGTTTCTGATTTGAATGTTTTGAGGAGTTGCGATTTTGCAAATCATTGTGATTGAGTGACATTGAGTGTGATTAAGTGTGGTGAATGTTTTTCCAAGGCTTAGCTATGGGTATCCTATGGTCCCACCATCATATTTTTAATTTTAAACATTTAATTTTTAGCAAGCTGCTTTAGTAAGTAAAATTAACTTTTTGCCTCTTCCTTAACTATGTTAACATTTTAGTTGACTTTTCCTAATTACCAAGCTTTTGCTCATTTAATTAGTAAATTAATCCTTGATTAATTTACTAATTACTCTAATCACTTATTGATAATGAGATAATTAGATTAAAAAAATTGGAGATGTTACATCCTAGGGATCCGAAATGCCATCTTAGCCCTATATTCTTATGGGGAGGGGGGTTTAAACCCCTTAAGGAGAGGTACGCTCATGATGTACTTTAAGAATAGGAGTTCTTCATAATCTTTTGGGCTATACTCAGATTGTTCAAACCTAGACATAATCATTGTTTGATGCTTGGTTTGAGTCATCTCAAACGAAGGTTCAGAGTCTGCCCTACAGTGAGACTAATGATCTATTTATCTCGAACGTGAAGGTGGAAATACCTCCCTCTTGTCCCAACTTTAAGAATGGTTTTCATATTCCTCTTATTGATGTCATCAGTCCTCCTCATGACTTTATTCCTCCTCATGACATTGGTCCCCTTCACAACATCTCATTTTTTCCTCGTGACATCAGTATTCCTCCTAATGTCTCTCATCTTCCTCAATGTTGGTCCTCTTCACGACATCTCTCGTCCTCTTTTCATGGGATCCTCTTAAGCTATGATCCCGTAAAACCCACCTAAGAATCTTCGATAGTATGATGAAATAGAATCTTCCAGCTTCTATTTCATCATAAGGAAGGTCATCGGTTGGTCAAGTTCCAATCAATTCAATATTTTTCAATAATTTTTTTATTTTCGTAAAGTATAAAAAAAACTATAAAATATATAACATTTTCTTTGTCTTATACATTTTAATAGTTCTTACTTGTGCTTTGATGTGGCTCAGGCAAGTACATCAGATTATACAAGTAATAAAGTGATAAGTAAAGTATCATTCCCATGATAATAGATCAAATACCAAAGAGATTACAGAAATAACTATTTGGATGGAATGAATTTGCAGATGCTAAAAAATAAAATAAAATTAAAATAAAATAAATAAGAAAAATAGTAATGTAAATGGATACTAATGGTGTAGACAAATGGAATGGAATGGATGTTAAGGCTAATTAATTTCACCTATTATAGATGTATGTACCATGAATTTCTGTTAATTAGTTTCTATCTTAATTGACTCACAGTTGGTTCTCCTTAATTTATTCCTAGCTTCTCTTAAGGTCAAATAATACTTTTTATCCTAAATTGATTGCCTAATCTCTTAACACAAACTAATCTAGGTAAATGTTGAAGCTTTATGGGTTCTTATGTTGACCACATAAAGCGTATTTATTTATCTCTAGTTTTTGTTCAGCTCACAGTGTTAATGTTAAGAGGCTTTACTTACAAACCCTCTCTCAAGTTATTGTAAATCCCCAAATCAATTAATTGGTGATCAAACAATTAAAGGCGTTAAGCACAAACAAAAATACTAAGCAATTGAGATAGAAAACAAGATTAACATTAATTCATAAGTAAAATTGTCATACAAAAGGGTTCATTAACGCCCTAGCAAAATAAAATTAGTTCATGACTAGAGAAAAGTAAACAACAAAAGAGTGTGGAGATGAAAAGATAAAAGAACAAAAAGTCATAAAGAATTCAGGCTCGAGACAAGAGATTCGGAAGAATGTAGATTTCTCCGTGTTGAATTTGAGCTTTAGAATCTTTGAATCTTCACCTTCAATCTCTCTGGAAGAAGTCTTCTATCTCGGGAAGTGTGTAGATGTGTCTAGGGATCTGTTTGTGATCTGAAGCATTGCCTTTTATAGTGTATCGATCCCTATTTTTAATATTCAACCTGAGCCCATTAATTACTGCAACCAAGGTCACGCTATAGCGCAAAGGCTGTGCTATAGCACAACTAAAATTACATGGGTGAAAACAATGGCCCATTATAGCACGATAGCTGCGCTATGCACCCAAACTTGATAGGGTCTATAAAAACAAGAGTGCGCTATAGAGCAACAAAAAAAGTGGGCAACTGGTGAAATGGCAACGTGCTATAGGGCGCAAGGATGCACTATAGGTCAACACAAAATTTTGGCCTTCTTTCTTCTTTGTTAGTGCACTGCCTTATGCTATAGTGCAAGGTGTTGAATCTAGATCCTTCCTTTGGCCGCTTCCAACTTTCTCTGGGCCCGCTTGTACCTAACAACAATAAAATAAACCCAAAATAAGTATCCAAAATATAAGAAAATAACATAAATTCAAGATACCACCTAATATAAACTATTTAACTAAAATAAAACAAAATATTAGCTAAACTAAACAACTACATCCTAAATTAAATAGAAACTAACTAGAAATATAACTCACTAAAAGGAGTTATTGTAACACCCTAGTAGTTCCATTCTATGCTTAAGTCATATTGTGGAATTACTAGTTGCTACTTTTGCTCGCGGAACTATCATTACCTTTTGGAAATTACTTTATACCGAAAATAAGGGTAAAATTTTTTCTACAAAACAAGTAAACCATTTTCGAAATCGAGAGCCATGAGCACATCGTGAACATATAAAGTAACACCGCTATCCCATACATATATCGCATTTAACAAGCATAGAGACCATAAGAGTAACCACAATTCTTAGAATAATGTAACATTCATTCCACGGCCAACCATGATAATACAATAAGAGTCGTACCAGTTCATACATAAGATAATAATGGGTCCGATATTCATCGTCGGCCCTACACAAAGCTTCCTACCAATACATAATAAAAGGAAATACATTAGAGAATCCTACTACCCAAGCATGCCACATAACAATGATAACCACTATAATTACTACCAAAGGGGCTATCCTCGCTCTGGCCCAAGCATGCAACATCGTCACATCATGCATTGGCAAGGGAGGAAACTGCTCCCATATCCACCGAGAAGTACTACCACGCCTCTCCTCGAAAGTCCTCGCCCACGGGCACGGGCCATGCGAATGAACCTTGCACGCCGCGAACCGGTGAAATGGGGCCAGATGAAGCGGTAAGAATCGTGAAGATAGACGAATCATCAAGGCCGCGACGAACCCGAATCGTGAGAACCCCTTAATGAGCTCGGATAGATGGGCTCGGATGGATCGGTCTTCACATGGAAGTTTCGGATAAGACGGCCCGAGGGATCGGAATCGAGCGGAAATAGTTTCCGAGTCAAACGGTATCCGAAAGTCGACTCATCATCATCGTTGGGGTATCTCGGTGGGAAAGTAGGGGCGAATGTCATCCATAGTAACCTCGCCAAATGGCCGATGCGGCTCGAAAATGGGCTCATCACGAGTCCGAATCGGGCGGTCGTGGAAGATGTAGACCTCATTTCCAACGCGCCACGACAGATCGAGGCGTTTAAGACCGGTCAAAGCGCCAACGCCGGCACCGAACTCAATGTAGATCACCATGTTCGACGCCGACATCCTCTCAAGACGACACGAACGCAGGAATGAGAAATACTAAATTTCTCAAGAGGATCGCTGACTAGACAAACACAGTGTCTTCGCCATCGTCCCGACCGCCGGGTTTAATTACAAAAACGGTGGACAGATATAAGTTCAATTTTTAATGGTTTTGAAAACTTAAACCTCGAAGCGGGTTGCATATAAACTTAACATCATAAACACATCATCATGACTAACATCCGTACATTTAAAACATAGAATAACATCCATAATGCAAATGGGCCATATACTTTCATGCAAAGACACGCATCATCGCAGATGTAACCATGGTCATACTTAGACTTTACTTTCATTTTTAGCACGTGCTTAACATTCTTTACTTTCCTTTGAAATAGACGCTTTTGACATGAGCTCATTCCGTGACTGCCGCAAAGACTAACCAAATCAGACTAAGCCGATATTGGTTACCTCTAAGTTGGAGGGTCCTCCAAAACACCCTTGCCTCCTCATAGAGGTTCCTTGTGGATCGCCGCCTCTCACTTCCCCTTACCGGCTGATTGAAGGGTCACGCCCCATTGATTCTTTTCTTATCTTTATACTTTACATGCATAACTCCTTGACTAGACGCATGATATGACTAAGTCCATAATTTTGACGGAATCCGGCAGCATAACGGCTAGGACCTGAGCTTCCCAAAATGCCAATCATCAACATTCAACCAATAGTTCATCATATCTATATCATATCATCACACTTATCATTCAATCATGAGACAAAGCTCAATCAATCTCATCATTCATCATGCCAATGGCATCACACATTCATACCCTAAAGGGGTTTATAGTTGTGTTGTTCTTTGTGAAGAATATTATGAATCATCACATGATTTCCCATGATAGAATCACATAGTTAGGATATGTGTTTATAGTCTTTTAGCTACTTGGTCCTTGGATGAAAGTATGCTTTACTTAAGTACATGTCTTATGAAACACTTGTTCAAATTAATTAAATTATGTGATTGTTTCCTTTCCTTGAGATAGCGCACTTAGTGATTCCTAGGTTCATGGTATGCTTAGAGGCCCTAATCATACTTGCTCCCAAGGAGTTCGAGATCTCTCTAATCCTGGGTCATGACAACGATAACCACATCATGAACCCAACAACACCAATGTTCACTAATCACCAAGGGTGACTTTTAACTTAGCTCAAGTTGCAAAGTTTTAAACTTTTACTAATAACTCTACCAAGGTTTTGCCTTAAAACATTATTAAAGTTGTCATTCTTTATAAAGTAGTCATAAAGTCTTATTCTTTTATGAAAGTAAGTGCCTTTGACATTAAGCTCTTATCTTAAGATTGGATCTTTATGAAATAATGATACAAGCTACTAGCTTTTTGAATAAAAAGTCTAAAACTTTGAGAAGGTTCATAGTTTTATCAAATCATGGAAACATAGAAAGGTGAAGCTTTTCTAATCATTCACTCATCATAACGAGAAAGGAACAACTTTAAGCTAGAGATCAATGAGAACATAGGTTTCAAAAGAAGAAACTTAAGAACACAATGAAGAACATCAAGAACATATTTTTACTAAAAGAGGAAACTTAAGAACACATGAAGAACATGAAGAACACATTTTTCCAAAAGAGGAAACTTAAGAACACATGAAGAACATCAAGAACATATTTTTCTAAAAGAGGAAACTTAAGAACACATGAAGAACATGAAGAACATATTTTTCTAAAAGAGGAAACTTAAGAACACATGAAGATATGAAGGATCTTCTCAAGTTTTCACTTAGAGATCTTGGTCATGAAAGACCCAAGCTCCAAGCTTTCTTGAGCAAACAAAATGAAAAAGATGAAGATCACTACCTTTCTTGAAGATGGCGCAAAAACAAGAGAAATGGGAAGAAAGAAGATGATGACTCCTCTTGATGATGAAGGTGGCGGTTTTGAATGAAGCGAGAGAACTCTTGAGTTCTCTTGAAAATGAGTCTTGTAGTGTTTTGATCTTGTTCCAAAGACCCAAAGATGTGATCTTTGAAGGGCTTAGTGAGGAAGGTTTAGTTATGGAGGTGGAAAATGATGAAGAAGATGAAGAAGAAGAAGAAGAAGGAATGGAGAGAGAGGTTGGAGAGTTTGAGACCTTTAGAGAGAATGAGAAGTTGAAAATGAAGTGAATGTGTGTGTGTGTGAGAAAGTGGCGCCCTACATCTCAGTGAGGAGTGGAGATATTTTCTTAATTTTGTGTTAATTGGTGATTAAGGGGACAAATGGGAGGATGGGGAGACAAAACATGGTCAAACTCTTACATAAAGCACTCTTGTCTAGTGCTTTTTGCTTTAATGACATCTCCCTTTACTTTATTGTCTAGTTGACTAAATTTGAATTTAATCATGTGATTAAGTGCTCATACAACTTAATTAAGGTGATTAAGCAAGAATTAGTGATTAACACACAAGAATATGATTAACAAAAATTAATCTCACGATTAAGCTTAATTAACCTTAATTAAACTCGAGTAAGCTAATTAAGGCGCTATTAGTGCTTAAGTAAGCCACAGGGCTCTAACTTGTTTAATTAGAGATTATCTAACCTCGATTAGGCATTCTCTTGACTCCTTCTTGTCCGAGTCAACCCCTTAATTAAGCCCCCTAATCTCGAAATTCCTCATTAAGTCTTAATTACTCAGGGAGTTCACTACAGAATTTAAAGACGCATACTAAATTGAGGATGTTACAGTTATCATGTTGTCCATCATAATATGTAAAAAGAAATTACAAGATAATATATTAAAGTAATAATTTTTATAATCCGTTTACATATAAATTTAAAAAGAATATTATAATTATTATTTTTTTTACTAGAGTTATGTTAAACATTTTTATTTTTATTATATATAATTATATTTTATGTTAAATATTAATTATTACTTGATATTATTTGTTATGTATTATTTATTTTAATAATTAACTATTATTTATTTATATATTTTATATTATTCTAAATATTTAATTTCATTTTAAATATTTATATTACATTTTTAATTAAATTTTTTTAATTCTTTTCATAATTTTTAACTTTAATTAATTTTTTCAATAATTACGTTTTATTCTAATGATATATATACAATGAAATTGTGAAAGAAATCCTATACATTAAAAGTCAGTTGGGCCTAATCCAACCATCCTAGGTTTGATCAAGTTATCTATTATTTTAATGTATAATGGGCATTATGACAGATAAACTTATATAATATATTGACTACATCAAACAACAAATAACAGTACAATGTATAGTATTACTTTATTACTTCATGCCTGATATAGTGTGCCAAACCCTATGTAAATTTGATGGACAAGGTCTAATCCCACATCTCAAAATCTCATTAAGTTATTCACTATTTTAAAGTACAGAGAAAATTTTGATAGCAAAGATTATATAACACATTAATTACACTAAACAATTGATAAAACCATATTGTATTATATTATTTTAATCTATTAGTCCTATAACGTCCTAATAATCTCATAGTACGCTTAGGTCATAATATGGCGCATCATTAGTTTGTTAACTTTCACTTAGCAGAAACTTAAACTCATTTATAAAATAAGTTATGTGAAAATAAGGGTAGATTTTTTTTATTATATATCGAATTAATTTTGAAAAATGTGAGCCATTAATGCATAGATAGTCGTGTACGTAACATGCATCGATAAGCGATCGCATAATGGGATAAAGCAATAAGAAAAATTTAAACATATATAACAGATATAATATCACTACTCATACATATATGGCACCATCGCACGTATGTGTATGTGTGTGCGCGCGTGCGCACGTGTACATATATATAGAACACATTCCTAATTTTTCTTAATAAACTTATAATTCATGTTAAATTTGTAATTTTTTTTACTTATATTAATTACTCATTTAATTTTTTCTCTCTCCTCATTAATATTTTCTCACCACTATTTTCTCTACTTGAATAATGTTATTTTTCTTATTTTTCTTAAATTCTGAATTTTATTAAAAATATTTTATTTAGTATTAAACTCCACATACAATTAGATCTTTGATGAAAAAATACGCATTGACGTCGACAATTGAATAAAATGTTTAATATTAATATTCAATTGTTTCTCTAATTGTTTTATTATGCCAAGTCAATGTACCTTCACACACTTTTTCATAAAATATTGTGTGCAGAATAATCTGGTTAATATATTTATTGAAATATTTTTGTCGATTGAGTTGATTTTGTGACACCAAATTATTGATCAAATAATTAGATTATAGATATTAACTTTTTAAAGTAAGACATT
This sequence comes from Pterocarpus macrocarpus, assembly GCA_031439585.1. NCBI lineage: Eukaryota > Viridiplantae > Streptophyta > Magnoliopsida > Fabales > Fabaceae > Pterocarpus > Pterocarpus macrocarpus. The sequence continues at coordinate 55,697,052 of CM062514.1, forward strand.
AAGAGAGAGAGAGAGAGAGAAACAACTCACATCAATGGGATGAAGGCTGGGCAAAGACTTTAGGATTGAAAAACAATACCTAGAAATAAATGCATACAAAGAAGAAAAAAAAAAGAATAATGATAGTATAATTAAAACTAAAAGCGTCACCAGTGACATTTTTTCACCAATTGCAAGACTCTATATGAAGGGGGGAAAGGGTCACAGTGAGAGAAAAGAAAGAGGGAGAATTGGCATTGTGTTGAAAGAATTAGAGAGAGAGAGAGAGAGAGTAAAACAGGAGAGTGGGTGCCAAGAGAGAAAAAGGAAAGAGTAGAGTTGGCTGAACTATTTAATAGGGACACGCTAATTTCATCCTTACCGAATATAAAACTAAATAATCAAATTATTAGCGAAATAAAATTATAGCTACGTTTACTTATTGTAAGCTATTTTATTTACTATTCTTTTATACTAAAGTTACTCATTATTTATTGTTGCAAGTTATTTCTATTCCAAGTTATTTTACTTAATTTTCTTTTATATTATTGCTCATTATTTATTATCACAATTTATTTATTTATAGCTCCAAGTTATGTTATTTATTTATTTTTTATATTAAAGTTACTCATTGTTATTTATTATTTCAATTTTATGATTTATTGTTTGCTCATATTTACGTGCTCATCATTTATTTCAAGTTATTTTATTTCTTATTCCTTTACATTAAAGTCACTCATTTTTATTTATTTTATTGTTCTTTTATATCAACAAGGCTCATTATTATTATTATTATTATTATCATCATCACCATCATTATTATTATTAGTAAGATATTGTTTATATAATGATATATTGTTTTGAGTTGTCAATTTTATGGTAATTTCTCTAGGGAACTAATATTAAGAGTAAAATATTATATCCAACTATTAGTAAAATTTATTATACACGAACTTAAACTGTTAAGTAATTTGACTTATAGACATTACTGTGACTTTATAGTAATCCTTGCAAGGACATGATATCTATGCACTAAATATGCTATCATGACAGAGACAGACTCATGAATCACGATAAGAAAGTTTAAAAGAAATTAAATAAAAATGATCTTAAATTCGGTTGTTTTGGTAATTAACATTTAGATTTAACAACTCTATTCTTTGAGAAATTTTATTGAGATATTATATTGTTTATTTTACTCAAACATATATTATTTCAGTTCTTGTTCACTTTATCTATTTTAAGATTATAAATTAATTTATATCTTTTGCACTTTGTTTAGTCCATTTTATTGCTTAATTTTATGTTTTCTTATTTAATTTATTATGTGATGAATTTATTTGTATTATCCAAGTTTATTGTTTATTTTATGCTATTTGAGTTTTATTTAAGTTCTGCTTATTACTTAAATTTATGCATCTTTATAATTGTTATGAATTATGCATAACGACAAGCCAATAATTGCAAAAAAGAAGACATTTAAGAATTACCGCTAACCGCCAAGCAGGCAGAGGGACAAATGTAAGATCCTTTTATATTACCTATCTAGTTAGTGTGGTATAAAAATCTCACTTTGTCGTCACGATGTTAAAAGTAATACCAGAAATAGGAATTCCTTAAGAGAAGGCCTCCAAATATGTGTAAAACAAGCAGATAAAATAAAGTGGAAACTAAAGTAAAGAAATCATAATTTCAGTAAGGCTTGTTGCATTATGAATTTCATTTCATATGATTTTTAAGTATCTATTGGTCGATATTATTATGAGAAATTATTTTTACCTAGAGATAATTTGATGTGATATAGTAGCCATGTGAATTTTCATTCTAAGACATGACTAGAACCATTATAGTTCAAATGCTTTAGAACTCTTCATTATCTATTGAGAATTTCCAATTCTCATTCTATTTCTGATAGTTTTAGATTAGTCAAGTAATGCCCTAGAGGAAGGTGGACTCTTCCAGCTGCTAGAAACGTATAGAATTGTAATTAAATAAATTGTAATTTCATTATCTGGCTTAAAAATATTTAGCCTATGTCAAGTAGAGCTTTATTTTTGCTCATGAACACTTCAATGAATTTATGTATATTAATATTCAACCTAGAAATTCTTGTGTAAATTGGTGCCCTTAGCTTTATTATAAACAGATGTTACATTTTGGTATTAGAACCCCATTCTAGGCATAAATTAGAGTTAGGCATAAACTGAGTCTCTATTTTCTACATGGTGGCTCCAATACCTCTCTACATGCCTTATAGTATTCTCAATGCACTAATTATATAATATTGAGCTTGGTTAACTCAATATTGGTAGGCTTAAGCACTTACAAGATTATATGGCATCGGAAGGACAAGGGATCCCGGAAGCACAAAGAAGTACAGCAAATGATACTCTGTCAGGGATCATGGGAGCCGTTAAGGGTCTGGTTAAAGCTGTCATGGCCTAGGTAGAATTGAACATAATGGTTTTGCAATGAATGCAAGAGACTCAAGATAGGAACAATAATCACCATGGTGAAGGAAGCAAGAACTCAATAGGAGAAGCCCTTATAGCTAATCTTTGTTACCAAGGACTTTCTAAATTTAGGAAGGCCACACCAACCTTGTTCTAAGGAGATTACAACCCAATTTTGACTTAAAAATGGGTCATGCAGCTAGAGAAAATTGTTATAGTCATGGGATGTGCAGATTCATAGAAGGTGGTCTTTGCCACCTATATGTTAGAAAGAGAGGTGAAATACTAATGGAGAGGTGCCAAAAGTCTGTTAGAGTCTAGTGGAACTGAAATCACCTAGGAAGTGTTTTGAACCACTTTGTTTAACAAATACTTTTCGATAGTGTTAAAAATAAAAAAGAACCCGAATTCATACAACATAAGTAGGGAAATATGATAGTAGGTCAGTATGTAGCTAAATTTGATGAACTCTCTAAATTCTCCTCTTACCTAAAAAATAACCCTAATGGTCATTGGAATACAACAAAATTTGAGTGGGGATTAAGGCCTGAGAAAATGTATCCACCCTAGAAATCAAAGATTTTGCCATTCTAGTGAATAAGCATAGGATAGCCGAAAAGAGTTACTTGGAAATAGAGTTTGAGAAGGAAAGGTAGAATTTTCTCAAGAGAAAGAGAGTGGCAGAAATGCAAAAGAAAAATAATTTTAGGAGTATACTAAACCCAGGAAAGGGCAAGCAGATGCCAACTTGGAAACCTCTACCTCCATTTTATAAGTACGAAAAATCTCATAGCTCCAAACCTGGCCTTTTTGGCCAAAACATCTGCTACCAATATAGGAAGCGAGGACACTATGCCAAAGACTACAACATAGGGAAACCATTGAACAATCATGTGCCCAAACCACAAACTAAAGGAAGAGCATTTACTCTAAGTGGAGAAGAGGCAACTCAGGCTCCTGATATGATCAAAAGTATATGTTTTCTTAAAAACACTCTCTTACTTGCATTGTACAACTCAGGATCTACGTCTCCTTTATATCTATGGATTGTGTGAAAAAGTTAAAATTGCCCTTAACTTCCTTGCCTTTTGATATGTTAGTCTCTACTCCCATAGGGGGTAAGTTTCTACCTGTCATGCTTGTTTGAAATATCTCATTTTATTTGAAGAAAAACCTTTTGTTATTAATCTTGTTTGTTTGCCTTTGATTGGTATTAATATCATAATTGGAATGGATTGGTTATCTACTAGTGACATCATTCTAGATTGTTATAGAAAACTTGCCTATTTTTCTAATGACCCACTCAATAAACAAAAGTCTTCTGATTCCCTATTCTTTAATGCCATTGAAGTAGAGAAGTGCCTCTTAAAAAGAGCCAAGGGTTTCTGCTTTATTCTTTAAATTTAGAGGTAGAATAGGAAATAGACAACATACTTATAATGAGAGAATTCCCAAAACTATTTCCCAAGGATATAGTGAACTTACCACCTAAAAGAAAGGTTGAGTTTTCCATTGATCTCTTAACAAGAGCAAGACCTCTATTCTTTGCACATTACAAAATGTCTCCTTTAGAGTTGACTGAACTTAAGAAATAGACTGAGGAATTGTTAGCTAAGGGATTCATTAGGCCAACTATGGGGTGCACCTGTTCTGTTAATCAAGAAGAAAGATGGAAGCATAAGGTTATGTATAGATAACAGGTAATTGAATAAGTTAACAATCAAGAATAAGTATCTACTCCTTAGGATAGATGACCTGTTGGATCAATTGCTATGAGCTTCATTTTTCTCCAAAATAGATTTGGGGTTAGGATACCATCAATAAGAATGAAATGAGAAGATATACCCAAGATAGCCTTCAGAACCAGGTATAGACATTATGAATATCTTATGATACCTTTTAGACTTACCAATGCTCCTACAATATTTATGGATTACATGAACAAAGTCTTTAGTCCTTACCTAGACCAGTTTGTTGTAGACTTCATAGATGATATCCTCATCTATTCCAAGACTCGAGAAGAACATGAACAACACCTTAGAATAGTGTTGCAAATTTTGAAGGAAAAACAATTGTATGCTAAGTTGGCAAGATGTGAGTTCTAGCTAAATGAGGTAAATTTCTTAGGTCATGTAATCACACAAGAACGGGTTACAGTAGCTCCAAGCAAAGTTAGAGTTGTAGTTCACTGGGAGAGACCAAAGACAGTCACTAAAGTTAGGATTTTTCTGGGATTAGCAGGTTATTATAGGATGTTCATCAAAGGATTATCTCAGCTAGTTTTACCTTTGACTAGGTTAACTAGGAAAAATCAGCCTTTTGAGTGGAGCTCAACTTGTGAAGCTAGTTTTCAAGAATTAAAGAATAGGGTTATCTTTACCCCAGTCTTAATAATTCCTAATCCTAGGAAAGACTACTGTGATGCAACCAAAAAAGGACTAGGTTGTACTTTGATACAAGAAGGAAGAGTTGTGGCTTATGCCTCTAGAAAACTTAGGTCTCATGAAGGGAACTACCCAACCTATGACCTGGAGCTAGCTGCCGCAGTGTTTGCCTTGAAAATTTGGAGACATTATTTGTATAGGGTGAAGTTTGAGGTATATAGTGACTGTAAGAATTTGAAATATCTCTTTCATAAAAAGGAATTAAATATGAGGCAATGGAGATGGACAAAATTTTTGAAGAACTATGATTTTGAATTAAAGTATCATGCTAGTAAGGCTAATGTGGTGGCCTTTGCACTAAGTAGAAAATCCATACACATGTCTCTAATGATGATGGAGGAGCATAAGTTGTTGGAGGAATTTAGAGATTTGAATATTTCAGTGTCACTACAACCTCATTCTATATATGTAAGTGAACTTAGAATAGAGTGTGATTTGAGGGACCAAATAAGACAAGCCCAAGAAAGTGATAAATTTCTAAAATCTCTAAAGAGCAGGATTCAAATAGAGTAGCTTGAGCATTTCTTTGTTGATAAAAAAGGAGCTGCGACATATGAGGGAAGACAATGCGTGCCCAATAATGAAGAACTTAGAAATAAGAATTTATCTGAGGTACATTGTAGTTAGTTCACTATACATCCTGGTAAAACCAAGATGTATCCAGACCTTCGGAAGTTGTTTTGATGGAATGGGATGAAACTAGACATAGCTAATTTTGTAGTTAGATATCTTATTTGTCAAAGGTTAAGATAGAGCACCAAAAACCAATAGGACTACTACAATCTTTGGATATTCTTGAATGGAAATAGGATAGTATATCAATGGATTTTGTGGTAGGATCACCTAGGACTCCCTTAGGCTATGATGTGGCATGGATAATAGTTGACAAATTGACCAAGTCAACCCATATCTTGCCAATAAGGATTAGTTGCCTGTTGTATAAACTAGCTCAGGTTTACATCCAAGAAATTGTGAGATTGAATGGGATACCAACAAGCATAGCTTTAGACAGCAATCCTAGATTTACCTCTAAATTTTGGGTAACCCTACAAGAAGCCTTAGGTACTAAACTTCGTTTTAGTATAGCTCACCACCCTCAAACAAATAGTCAAATAGAGAGGACTATTTAGACCTTAGAGGACACGCTTAGGGCTTGTGTGTTAGAACTTCAGGGAAGTTGAGATACTCATCTACCACTGATACAGTTTGCTTATAATAATAGTTACCATTCCTACATAAGATGGGGCCACTCAAAGCTCTGTATGGTACAAAATATAGGTCACCCTTGTGTTGGTCTAAAGTGGGAGAGGAAAATTTACTAAGAATTGATTTAGTATGACAGACCATAAAAAAGATCAAATTTATTAAGGAGAGAATACTCACTGCTCAAAGTTAATAAAAAAGCTATGCTAATCATAGAAGGAGACCATTTTTCTTACAGTCACTCCTACTATTAGGATTGGCAGGGCCCTCAAATCTAAAATGCTAAATCCAAAATTTATTGGTTCATTCCAAATTCTCAAAAGAGTAAGACATGTTGCATGTCAAATTGTACTTCCTCCTAATCTTTCAAACCTCCATAACATAGTATCTAAAGATCAGGTCCTTAGCAACCTAGATAAAAAATTCATGATTGTTTGCTCAAACGGGTGATACTAAACATATATTGCACGGGAAACTTAGAATATTGATGCCTCAAATAGGTGATAGTAAACATATATTTGAATAATGAAACTATATTTTAGTTCCCTCAAACCTCAAATAGGTGATGCTAAGAAATAGTTTAGTTCACTTACATATATACACTCAAGTATATTTGACCTGATTTGCACTTTCTGTGATGTGCCATACTAAATCAGGTACTTCGCAACCTATATCAAAGGAAGAAGCTTTCCCTACCAGACCTCCAAGAGAACAAGTTCTTGGCAACCTAGATCAATAGGATAATAACAAACTTGAAAGACTACCACTAAGAATCACCTTGTAATTGAACCCTTCAATTTCTTGATGCAACAAGCAAAGCAAATCACTCAAACCTCACTTGCACACTCCACAAGTTTCCAGAGAAACTAACAAAATAAAATTCATTCAAAAAGTAACCATCAAGTTTCGGCCATTAGCCATTACAAATAGTAGAAAATTATATCAAAATAATAATCAATTTGATCTTAAAAGATTCAAAATTAAAAGACTTGATCCTATCTAAAAGATTTGATTTGAAATTGAAATTAAAAGATTTAATCCTAAATAAAAAGATTCATTCCTAAAAATTCTGATTTGATCCTATAAGGATATGGATCAAATTTGAATCATTCAACTAAATCTAAAGTAATTCCCATTAATCAATTTAGATCAGCTCCTGATTTGTTGCACTCTAATCAGAATCAAATTAGCCATTTAATTCTGATATGCTCTAGATATGCAGTGCCTCCCACATGATTGCTTGTTCTCCAAGCAATATCCATTTCAGGATTAACTTGACTAATTAATTAAAATTTGGTCTTGATTTGTTGAGCTCTTCATGATTGCTTGCTCTCCAAGTCAAGGCCAACTTGCTAGAAACAAGCTCTTGTATTGCTTGTCCTCCAAGTTATTGCTAACAAGCGCTTGATGCATATGCTCGACACATGACTTGGACAAATTTCCAAAACCTTCTCTTAGCTTCTTTGCCATTGCCCTTGTGATAAGACCCATGACCACAACAAGATGCCCACTTTGCCTTCCAGTGTTGGAATGACCAAATGCCCTCTTGAGCTCGTATTAGCCTAGCTATTCGAATGAAGCTAGATGGGGGCAACTACAATGATGGACATGATTACTATCTTGAATAGGAAAAATGGGACTAAGCTGCACAGATGTGTGAAAAGGGCATCATACATCCACATCTAGTGAGGTCCACTAGAATGGTTAACAAAGCAAGCCTTTTTGTTCTCCCCAGTGACTTGCAGGATCTACTGCTCTTCTTTCTCCCCCTTAAGGTGTGAGCTAGATTTCTTCCTTAAGAGATTAGAGATAGTCCTTATCAACTAGAGATGGGGTCCCTAAATAAAAAGCAAAATGAAAAGCCGAAAAGTGAAAAGCCGAAAAATGAAAAGTGGCACATCTATTTCATATTGAACTTTAACATATCGAATGAATTATGATAACTTTTCACACATATGCCATATAAAAAATGAAAAGCCGAAAATGAATGATGAGACATAGAGGATAGATGACACATAGAAACATCACCATCGACTCATCGTTTCGAGAGTAAGCCAAAGCATGTTCACTAACATATTACTTCTTTCCACATTATACTATGTCATTGATTTACTGCCCTCATCATCTAAAAACATATAGGAATCGTTTGATGTGCTGCTGTAAAATTGAAAGTACTCTCCCCAAGTGCTGCAAATGTTCATGCCTTGTGAAGCTATTAACCCCTAAAAAATGCAAATACCACGTTATATATCTTCCTCTCCAAGAGTTTTGAAACACAAAAATTTAAAATTTAAAATAATAAACGGATACATACCTTAAAGCATAGACTGCTTTAATAGCACGGACAATTCTAGGGTGTGTAAGAATCAACACTTGAGAGGTAAAATAGGGCAGAACTTCTTATGGGGCCACTTAATTGTGTAGCTAATATTTTTTCTTTCCCTTGCCATAATTGATCCTTCTTGCCACATTCATTGCTATAGCTTGGAGATACATACATATATATATATATATATATATATATATATATATATATATATATACATATATATATATATATATATATATATATATATATATGAAATATGAAATTGTGGATGGTTCAAATAGCCCTCTCTCTTAATATGTGTAACAAACGCGGATCTCGTATGGCCGAATTCAATATCAGTAATGGTTTGCTTGATTAATTATTTTGCTGATCAACTGACATCTTCTTGTTCTTTCATAATTTGTATTGTTTGTGTAGAGGTAAATGTTTGTTGGCTGCTATCTATTCTATGAAAAGAGAGGTTATAGTGAATGCAAGGTGATAACATCTGAGAGAGTAGAAATGTGTTGATGAAGTTACCGATAGAGAATAGCGGTTAATTGGTCATAGAATGGAAACAAAAAATTGTCCTGGAATGTGGATTAGCGCACTGGGTACATTTACAATTTTATCTGTGTAGAGAAGGAGAGGAAAGCTAGAGAGTGAGTAAGTGGATGTAAAAAAGATAATATCTTTAAAAAGTAGGGATAAAATTGGAAATGAATTGTGACCAAATGAAGAGATAAAGTGGCTCAACCACTTTATATAGTAGTATAGATAATAAAATTATATATTATAGTAGCGGCTGCTGGGGGTGGCGAGCGATCGCCAAGAGGCGATTAGCGATCGCTAGGGAGTAGTGGCGGTCCGGTGAAGCGTCGATTGTTGTCAGCTACAGGTGGGGCGATCAAAGGTTGGAGGTCGTTGGAGCGCAATTGGTGGTCAGTAGTCATCAATGGCCGGTTAGCTAGTAATGGTAGACTTATAAAGGAAGGGATTGAGAGACAATGGGTAAAGAAAAAAGGGGATTTTAGAATTATTTATGAAGTGGTGGAAATTGAAATCTTCTCTTTTGAAGTTTAGAATTTTAAAGTTTAGAAAATACCTTCTAAAATACTTGGAATTTTAAAATTCTTTTATATTATTATTCAAACAAAATTTTAGAATAAATCAATTGAAGGATATATTTGGTTTCATCTTTGGAAGAATTATTTTTGAAAGAAGGCCTTTTAAAGAAATTACATTTAGAGAAACTATTTTTAAAATAATTGATTTTATGTTTGGTTTGAATGTGTCAAAAATAAGTTTAAAAGATTAATTTTTGTTTGTTTTTGTTTGGATACGAAAAAGTAAAATTATTTTTGGTTGTTGATATGAGAGTAACAATAAGATTCTCTCTCAAAAGACTTTTTTCTAGAATAAAAAGTAATTTTAAATATACTTATCCTAAAAATTTTTTTGAAATTCCAAAAATAAGTTAAAAAAAATGAAAATTCAACCCAAATATGCTCAAATATTGCATATTTTCATTCTTATACTAATAAAAGACTTTTTGGGAGCCCCAGAAGTTAATCCAAACATGCTCGAAATCCTTTCAAAAAATATATTATCTTCTAAAAATACTCAATCTAAACACACTCTAAAGGAATTTCAAGAAATTTGATTTGTAAATTCAAAAATAGGGGAAATAAGAAAAAGACACGAAGAGCGTTGCCAATGGAAGAAAGCACAATGGTATTTTTGCCTTCCCCCTCTAATATACAGTCCTTTTATTCCCTCTTTCGCAACTGTAATTTCATCTTTTTATACCTTTTTATTCCATATCTCTAGTAAAACTGAGATTTAATTAGGTGAATCTTGAGGATAAAATGAGGAAAAAAATAGCCACAATGTATCAAAAGGAAAATGCTTTATTAAACAAAATGATAAGATTGGAATGGCCTTGAGACTTAGGTTTCCTGCTTGATTGTGACCAATGGATTATGTCACAAGCTTTTATCTGTCATAAAAAATTAAATGCTTATCGAAGTTATTCTGTGAATAAATATCTGAGTTTCTGTTTTGCTTGCAGGCCTATGTGACAAGTAAGGGTGTGTTTAACATCAACGTCAGTGTGGATTTTGTGCTTGACATTTAAAACAAACAGTACCCGTTAGGAGCGTTTCTTTTGATAGGGTTAGGAACATGTTCTATATTCTTAATAGGGATCACTTTATCACACTGTGTGTTGCTGTGGATCCATCCATAGAGCACCCCGAATCTGCTCGAGAATGGTATGCGATGAATGGCGTCGGCTAATAAGTGGACATTGTATCAATCCGTCAATTTTGAACTCGTTTTCATACTTTTCTAATGTAAATTATTTTCTCAGATTAACCTAATTAAATATTAATATATGATTTAAAAAATTTATTATGATATTTGTTATGAAAATATTATATTTTTAAAAAAAATAAGAGAATACGTAATTAAATAATTATATAAAATATTAGATAAAATAATTTTAAACACTAAATGAATCAAAATTAAATTTTCAATATTTCTTAGCATTATATAAGAAAATGATTGTTTCAAACCATTTCTTTCACACTTTTTTACACCATCTTGTTTAAGAAAAAAATAAAAAGAAACTGTGTTAACATGTGCACTTTCTTATTTTATTATTCAAAATTAAATATATTTTTAACCCCTAAAATTATAATGAATTCCAATTTAGTCCCTACAAATTTTTTTAGTTTGATTTTGATCTAAATATTTTAAAAATATTTGATTTTGGTCACGTTAGCTCAATTATATAAGTGGTGATATTTATAACTATAAAAAGAAGATTCTAACAATATTTATAAGAACCAAAACCCAAATTTTCATTATTTATAAGTACTATATATATATATATATATATATATATATATATATATATATTTTTTTTTTTTTACTCCCTATAAAATTAGTAAATTTTGATTTTAGTTCTTAAAATTTTTTTTTTTTCAGTTTTGATCCAAATATTTGAAAAAATTTTAGTTTTAGTTCTTACCGTTAATTGCTTTCGTTAAGTGATAACATAGATGGGGAATAGTCACGTCACTCTTTCCCTGTTCAAGTAGGGACTAAAACTAAATTTTTTTGGAAATATTTGGATCAAAATTAAAAAAAAAATTAGGAACTAAAATCAAAATTTGCTAATTTTATAGGGACAAAAAATATATTTAATAGATATGAATATTCTCAGGGATAAATAATATATTTAGAGTTTGATTGTTATGTACTGACAGTGTAAAACAATTTTACACTGTCAATCAATAAAAATAGAAGAAAGTAAGAAATTATGATGGGTCCCTCATTATAATTGGTAGCTATTTATATGAGTTATTACTTTTTACTATTTCTATTAGTTGACAGTATAAAACTTAGTATATTTAAATTAAATTCATATATTTAAGTCAAAAATTATACATAATACAAATATTGTGAAAATATCACTTTTACATCATATAATGTCCCAGATTAGGATTCTTCATAATTTTTCATGAGAACTAACAATAATTGTTTTTTTTATGAAAATATTAAAAACAAAATACGTTGTAATGAATGCTAAGCATCTAATCACAGATCACACCACATTCAGTTCATTTCTGAACCTCGGATCCGGTTCCCATGAGACCCTCCCTAGTGCATGCAATTAAGTTGGACTGTATATGGTCATTCAAGTCAAAAGAGTGCTGCAGTAAATTTGACACCATAGCTAGCTACCCAGGTGAAATAAAAGAATTGGAAGGGATTTTTAATTTTTTTTTGTATGCACAGTGGCGCCAGCTATGGCATAACCCGAAGCAATCTATCTTTTTAATATAATGATATTCTTCCTGCCTACTTGAATGGTATCAACAATGCAGAACCAAACACACAAGAAGCATCAGAAACCCATTGCTGGGTTCTGGGTTACCGATATTGAATTTTCCAGTCTGTTAAGGCAATTAGCAAATGCGTCAAAAGAGGGCATATTGACAAGACAAACAAAATACGAATGAAGATCGCAATCTTAGTAAATCTGGCTGGTTCACATTGAATTTAGTAAGAGGAGGGTATATATTGAAGCAAAAAGACCTCCACCTGCTGAATTTGTGGTGGTTATGATTTTTTCTTTCTTAATCTTGAGGCGTCACAGTGTCAATAAAAGATAAACCCACTGTTTTTGAGCTGAATTGGAATAGTATTCGGCTAATGTGTTTGTTAAATGCACTCCATTTACCCTTTCGGTCAGATGAATTTTATTCTACATAATTGAAATTGTTCTTTAGAAGTTCAAAGAATTCTCGATGATTCGTGAATGAGAATATTAAAATTCTTTATTCTAAGCTAAGGGGATGACTTAATTTGTCCTGTTATTGTATAGTATGTTTGATGCCTTGTTTTCTATATTGGAGGTTCCCATTCGGTTGGTTTAGGTAATAACTAGATTTGATATATATGATACACATGTATTTGTTAGCTGTAGAAGATAAACTAAGTTTGATGATGATGATGATGATGATGATGATGATAATAATAATAATAATATAATTGTGGGATGTCACACCTCGTTTATATGCAAGAAATGAAAAGCTTTGCCCCGAGCATCAGTAATTTTTTTTTTTTTTTTTGCTTTCTTCGTACTTACAGAGGGAAGAAGTAAAAAAGTGTTTACATTCTGAACATGGGGGTGCCTCAAACAATAGTCCACGATGAACTTGCTCTGTGGCTTGCCAAATATATTCCCATATCCCTACAAAATGGAAGCCACATCATCAAGAGCAGAGCACTTCGTTTAGTAATGTTTTTTAACGCATTATTGGTATCTGTCATGCTTTACAAACAGAAAAGCAGTAGGCACTTATCAAATTTTACCCTTAAAATCAAAGAAGGAACATAGCCAACATAATCTAGATTACATAAAATTTCAAGTGACACGTAGGAAATTTGTCAAAAACGGATGGTGCAAATCTAGTGCCATCTACCACTCACATAAGAGTTAACAGCAAATATCTCGCTTGTACCATAACATTAGGCTCTAAAACTAGAGAATAAAGTGGAATTTTGAGTAGACAGAAGTATTCAGCAAGTTGAGGGAAAAGCTTCTCAATTTGAGCAGAGTTTTGCATCCACGATTTCATTTATTATAGACGTACCCACAGCCACCACTTCCCCTCTCTCTCTCTCTCTCTCTCTCTCTCTCTCTCTATATATATATATATATATATATATTTTCTTCCTTTGCTTTGTCTACATCCACTAGGCTTTCAACAGTGCTCCCAAAATGTTATAAATAGAGTGCACCCTCAAGGGACTTCTCAGCAGCACAAAATCTTCAATTCATCTAACTAGAGAGAGCAAAGAAGCAAAGAACTAAACATGGCAGAGAGCCTTCGTATGGCTGTTGCTGTTATTGGTACTTCTTTGTTCATTCGTTAGCTCCTTAGCATTATTGAGCATTACTATAATTATTGCGAGTCCTCAACAAAAAGTGACCCATCTGAGTGTTTGACTGCAGGGAACGCTGCTTCAGTGTCCCTTTATGCTGCACCAACGTATGTGATGTGACCACTATTCTAGTACTCCATAGTTGCTTTCATCTTCTCCTTTCCAAAAAAATATGAAGCTAGCATTGAATTTTTTTTCTTGATTTTATTTTGTATAGGCTTACCTTTAAAAGGGTCATAAAGAAGAAAAGCACAGAGGAGTTTTCATGCATTCCGTACATCGTAGCACTATTGAATTGTCTCCTTTTTACTTGGTATGGATTGCCTGTTGTAAGCTATAAATGGGAAAACTTCCCTCTGGTCACAGTTAATGGAGTTGGGATAGCTTTTGAGCTATCCTATGTTCTCATTTATTTCTGGTATGCTTCAGCTAAAGGAAAGGCAAGTTCTATGGTCCACCCCCATCTCTCTTAGGCCAAGTTATTAATTCCCTTCATGCATAAGATATATTACCAAATTTTACAGCTTGTTTTCAATCAATATCAAAAGATTCAAAACCCAAGAAATATCAATGATATACATAGAAGTTTTCGTAATTTTAAATTTCTTCCTAAGACAAGGAGAATGCTTAAAATTTATTATTTTTCTTATCAGTATTTGCCTTGCCTAGCATTCATTGAAATTTTGTTTTCATAGTTCGTGTATTTTAACCTCAGTTACTAATTTCCTACAGAGTGAAAATTTCTTATACCATCAAAATTAAAAGCTCATAATGAAGAAGGAAACACGTGAGAGGAACAAACGTTGGTTTCAGTTTTGTGCACGTTAACCATTTCTATATGTTTTTGCATCACATGTTTTGGAAAAGACAGAAACAGATCCTTTCTTTACCTTCATGCACGCTTGAACAACTATACTGGTGGAAAAGCATACGGTCTCTAAATCTGGTAAATTTTACAGAAGAAGGTAGTCATGACAGCAACACCAGTTCTTGTAGTGTTCTGCGCCATTGCTATTGCATCAGTTTTCGCCTTCCCTGACCATCGTCACCGAAAGCTACTCGTCGGTAGCGTAGGCTTAGGGGTTGCTATAGCAATGTATGCATCCCCTTTGATCGTAATGGTGAGTCATCTTTGTCTTCCACTGAAAATTCTCGTTAGAATCTTGCAATTAACTTAAACGGTAACAGAGCAGAGCAAAACCAAACCAAAAGCAAGGGGAAAGGAATAGTTCAACTTCAATTATGTTTAATAGTAGTTTTGAAAGGGAAACAGAACGAGAAGTGCTTTCGAATGTTCCTCCGCTAGAGTTTTGTTTTATTATGTGATTTTGTCAAGCCTCACATTACATAATTTTACTTTGGTTATTGCAGAAGAAAGTGATACAAACCAAGAGTGTGGAATTCATGCCACTACCTTTATCTGTTTGCTCATTCTTAGCTAGTTTGCTGTGGCTAACTTATGGAATCCTCATTCGGGATATATTCGTTGCGGTTTGTATCATAGAATTAATTTCTTGGTTTCACAAAATCTTAGAAAAAAATCTTGCAGATGTTTATGTTGTGTTGGTCCACCTTTGACAGGGACCAAGTGTGGTTGGAACACCCTTAGGCATCCTCCAACTAGTTCTCCACTGCAAATATTGGAAAAGGAGTGTTACGGAAGAACCAAACAAGATGGAACTAGAGAAAGGGGAGCTAGAAAAGGTGGACTTGGAAAAGGGGTTTGGAAATGGGGATGTGGGAAAGGGAAACTTGGAAAAGAATGTGACAAAACCTTAGTAACTGCAATTCGTGATCCATGACAATGTGAACAACATAGGTTGAAGGTTTCAGCATGTTATTCTCAGATTCCAGCATTATTATGTTTATTTTCTTTTTCTTTAGACAAAAAAAGTTATGTATGTAATCATCACAGCTGGTGCTGCACCAATGGATGTATTCATCACATAAATTTTAATATATAGTTTCAAAATACATGTCCCATTACGTGCTTTCTTTTCATGGAAATTGATTTCTGCCATTTTGTTATGATATAAGTCACAAATACTTTAAAAAAAAAAAATCCATATATGAGTGAGCACATAAATTTTAATGAAATGCTTGAAATTTAATGGTGAACCTTCTGAAGCATAACGAGTATTTTAATTATCCAAAGATAAGATTATACTAGTTATTTCATCTCATGTATTGCACAAATTATATAAATTAAATATTTATAATTATAGTATTTATATAATGAATAAGTATTTAAAATATATTTCATTTTAAATTTATAATAAAATATATTAAGTTAAAAGTTTTATTTAACACAGAATGTCATATAATCTTAATTATATTTTGATAACATTTTTCTCTAAGGCATTAAGTACTGAGCACGATATCTTAATTTATACAATTTATGTAAATATTAAAAATGAATACACTTTAATTGCTGTTGTTAAAAAAAATTAAAAATCTGAATAATTATTGAAAACATAAAGTAAAAAGAAATAAATGAGCAAAATAAAAGTTTAAAATACAAAAAATGTAGTTAAGAGTAAGTAAAAACAAAAGTAAAATAAAAATCATACAAAGAAAAAGTTAAAATTAAAATTAAAAAAATTTAAAATTTTAAAATTAAGAAAAGATAATAAAAGAAGAACTTTTATATTATATTATAAATTTCATCTCATCGATAAGGATACTTGTTGTGATATTATTGACTTCTCCAAATAGACATATGACCATGGAACGAGAAGAGAAAGAAATCTATTTAATATGATCACTTTAAACTTTTATTTAATAGGTACTATATCCTCCAATATTGTAAACAAAAGCAAATTTGATTCGGCTAAAGCCCACAAACGTGAATAATGAAACATGAATGCAAATCGTGCATTTAAAATGATTTAACAAGCTACTACTAAACTTTTAAGGATTGAAATTCAGAAACACAATTTGCACAGCATATGATAAGATTTTAAAAGAACCATTGAATGTGAATTCACTGAGCGAGTGCAAGGGGACTAGACTCCAAAAGTACACTACTACTTTTTCCACTTTTGTATACAGTGCCTTACATCTTATTTATACACGTGTCTAATTCGTTAGTCAATTGCTAATTATTATCAACTATTAACTAATTTCCAAGCAATCACCTTAGTTAGTTACAATTATAATTACAAGAGTTTTAATTTAGACTAAACTAGTAATTTGATCCCCCAAAGATATATATGATATCGGTTTAGTACCTAAAAGATACACGCCACATATATGTTTTAGGTACTAAATTGATGTAAAAAAAAATTTCAGAAACTAAACTGATATCACGTATATTTTTCAGGGATTAAACTGATATCAAACACCACTAGGAATTCGTGAAAAACCGATGGATATTATCGATGGCAACTATCCGTCGATAAAAACGTCGATAAAAATTTCAGCCATTTTATGCCAAACAATGACCAACCGAAAAATTATCGGTGAATAACATTAATTTTTTTAAATGAATTAAAAATATTGTTATTACTTATCGACGAATTATCCATTAGGAAAATTGAAATAAATTATTTTTTTATTATTTTTTTGTCATTAAAAATTTG
The DNA here is from genome assembly GCA_031439585.1 of Pterocarpus macrocarpus. Lineage (NCBI taxonomy): Eukaryota > Viridiplantae > Streptophyta > Magnoliopsida > Fabales > Fabaceae > Pterocarpus > Pterocarpus macrocarpus. The sequence continues at coordinate 55,714,477 of CM062514.1, forward strand.
TATTTTTATATTACTGACATATAATCTGTCGGTATTTGAAAATTGGGTTTCATCTCCATTGTCTGTTCATGTTCTACATTAGTGACAAATTATCCATTGGTAATATTCGATTAATGAAACGATCCATTTTATTTTATTATTATTGACAGATTATCTGTTGGTAAAAAAAAATCCTTAAAATGTGAGCCTGTTTCTTCTTCTTCCTCACTTCTCTATGTACTCTTTCACTCTCTTTGCCATTTCACCACCACCGAGGCCCCCATTTCACGATCCGAGATCGCCATTGTGTTCTTAGTATGTTTTTTAACATCTTAATCAGTTTAGTTTTCTAGTTTAGTCTTTTTTTTTTTCAGTTCCAATTATTTACTCAAAGTTTTATATTTCTTAGTTAGTTAATTGAGTTATTTTCTTTCTTAGAGATTGAAATTTTCTAGGATAGAATTGTTAGATTGGATTGTATGATTGGGGGAAGACCTTGAGTTCCTTCTCATTATTTGAATTGTATTCTGTGATGTTATGCACTCTAAAACAGTTATTAGGATTAACTATGATTATGCAATTTCTTTTGGATGTGCTATGGTATTAAAATACTGAGTTATATTTTGAATTAGAATATTGAATTAATTTTTATGGAAACTCCAAATTTAAGGAGAAACTTTGCGCAAATTTGCTTTGTCATTAAAATATTATTAGAATTAAATAATTATTGATATTATAAATGTATTATGTATTTATTTAGTTAATATATGTCTTATATTTTCAATTTTGTATTTATTATACAGATCAGTTATGACAAGATGGACATCTGGTTTTGGACAAGATAGGGGTAGACCAAGGAAGCATGGGCTACGTTCTCGCACCCGTGCCCTACCCACCACCTCTACTGCCCTTGCGTCCACCATTCTCGCGAGTGATGGCTGCTCTGTCCCTCTTGGTCCACATACCTAGGAGTTTATTATGATACCCAACCCTGAGTACATAACTCAGGGCCTTAGCCTTCTTCCTTTAGCAGGCTTCTCCACCTCCACCCCTACCTCTAGCAGGTGAGGCCCGCAATCAGCCTACTTTTACGTCTTCCCCTACCCCTAGTCAGCCTGGTTCGCAAGGTGCCTAAGCCTTCTCATCCACCACCTCACAAGGCTCCACGAACCAGCGAGTGGAGCTTAGATATGGCAGTAAACCTTGGTAAGTAATTTAAAATTTAAAATTATTATAAATTTTTAATTGTGATAGAAAGTTTAACTAACAAATATTTGACATAATATATTGTTTTATGACACAGTTGGATTCCACCACTGCTAGGACTGCGCAGGATTACTGAGGTATTTGAGGAGAATTTCCATGCCCCGCATCCTAGTTTTGTGCAGCCCCTGATGCCACATGGGAGTTGTGATGGAAAGAGTGGAAAGTAAAATAATTATTATTTTTTTATTATTAGTTTTGATTTTTACTTCACCTGCAGACTATTGTGTTACATGTATGCAGCGTATGTTTATTATTGATCTACGCGAGGACCTTGCCATCTACAGGGCATGGAGAACCAAGGCTAGTAAGCACCTCTGTGATATGTTTCATGACATTTGTGAGAACGGCACGAGCAGCCACTAGCTCACAGAGGAGATCTTCCAGGCCTTGAAGGCCCACTAGGACTCACTTGCATTTAAGTCGAAGTAGATGAAGGCCACGGGCAAAGAATCTACCCGCGATGGCTCTTTGAACAATAGAGGCTCCACTACCATTGAGGGCACATGACTGAGAATGGTAAATATCGTTTTCTTCTTATTTAGTTTTTCTATTTTCGTTATTACATATTATATATATAGTTATGTGAAAATTCTTTGAAATGTAGGAAAAGGCGACGAGTAAGCCGCCGAATCTAGGGGAGTTGTTCCAAGAGACCCACACTCGGAAGCGGAACAAGTCCGAGTGGGTTGACATCCGATCAGAGACCACATACATAAGTACTTATAATTTTAATTTTCAATATTTTTAATTTATTATATTTATTGTTATTTAAATATGATATTTTTCTTATTTTTCTAATTGCAACCTGAGTTCACCCAGTTGCTAACTGAAGCCCAATTGCAATAGTAGTAATAGGGGGATAGAAGCACTCCTACCAGCTCACCTGTTAGTGATGATGAGCTATAGGCCTAGATGGTCGGCGGCCGCAGATCATATTCTCCAGGCCTTGTGTCTGGAACTGGGCCTGCTGGGACCGATCCGGAGTCCATCCGTGATCAAGTCCATGGATTAAATGAGTCATTGTATAGGCTTCTTGAGGAGGCCAACCAGAGGTACATGGAGCTATATTAGTGCCATGAGAGAGATAAGCAACTGTGGTCGCAATAGATACAATCCATGGAGCAGAGGATGATGACTCCATATAACTTCTATGAGCAGATGTGGAGCGGCAGTTCTTCATCTACTATACCACCTCCTCCACTACCACAACCTTCTCCACACTGCTACCTATTCGGAGTTGGGACGACGATGGCATCTTGGATACTGATGATGATCGGTATAGATTTTAGGTTTTTTTTTTAGAATTGTATTAAAAATATTTTTGAATGATATTGTATATATTTTTATTTAATGAATAGTTTTTTAATTTCTTCTATATTTAAAACAAAAAATTAAAATTTTTTATTCAAATAACAAAAAAATTAAATTATTTATAATTATATTTATTAATAATTAAAAAATTAATAATTTTTTTAAAAATAAATAATTTTATTTTACCGATGGATTTTACCTCGGTAAATTTACAATTAATATTTTATTTTTAAACTTACTGGCGGATAATCTGTCGGTATTATTCTGTCAGCGACCTTTTTTACGTTATTATTACTAACGTATTTATGTTTTTACCAACGAATTTTATCCGTTGGTAATATTTTTTTTTTATTATCAATATAATACCCTAATAGTCTCATATTATGCTTAAGTTATATTATAGAATTACTAGTTGTTATTTTGAAATTATTTTATATTGAAAATAAAGGTAAATTTTTTTTTTGAACAATAATGAAATAAACCTTTTGAAAACCATGAGAGCATCATAAAAATCATCAAACTCAAAATAAACATAATATCATTCTACAACCATCATAGTCAGATATAATCAATAGCAGTGCAACAAGTCTTACATAATAAGTCATGGGTCTAATATCTATTGTCAGCCCCATAAGATAAACCTAACCAAATACATCAAAAGGAAATACAATAAAAATCTCGACCACCTATACATGCCATATAAGAAATGATAACCCTATAAATTACAACCAAAAAAGGCTATCCTCGCTCCAATTTAGTAAATTTCATCCATGTCAACCATCGAATGGAAGGTATCCATTCCCGAAATCACCCGGTGCATCATCTCCATGTCCTCCTCCTCGAGCACGCCCATGCCTACGGGGCACAGCGCAAGTGCGAATGAACCCACAATTGGGAATCAGGGGTGGAGCTGGGTCAGTAGAAGAATCTGAAGACAAGCAGATCATGGAGGGGTGAGATGGCTTTGAACAATAGGATCCCATAGAGTAGGTCGGGTAAGGTGACCCCGAGGTATTGGACTCCATAGAACAAGTTGTGTCAACCCGGTGTCGGAGTTGGACTCTCCATCAATGGGGTACCTAGGCGGGTGAAAAGGCATACACATGTCATCCAAGATGATATCTTAGAACAGATCATGGGGGTAGAAAAATGGGCTCATAATTGCTCCATGGAACTGATGGTTGTGAAACATATAGATCCTCATAGTTGCTCGAGCTACCAGCATGGATGCATTTAGCACCGGGTCGAAATGCCAATGCATGACCGGAAACTCAATGAAACTTACCATCGTACCCAATGCCAACATCCTCTGAAGATGACATGGAAATGTAGCAGTAAGAAATACTAGATTTCTCAATAGGATCGCGACTAGACAAGTACTGTGCCATTATCATTGTCCTACCCACTTCGGGCTTATTTATAAAAATAGTGAACATGCATAGATTCAATTTTAATGATTTTGAAAACATAAGTTCCGAAGTGGGTTTCTTTTAGGTTTAATCTCATAAACACAGCATAAGCAACATAAAAACATAGGATCGAACCATCTGAACTAAGCACAACATCAACAGTCATGACCATGCATATGAGGAAATAAAGATGCGTGCACTTCTGTGTAACCATATGGACTTGACCAAAGTCTTTCATTAACTTTACTTTCATTCTTAGCACGTGCTTAACATTCTTTACTTTCCCTTTGAATAGACTGCTATTGGACATGAGCACATTTCATAACCGTCATTACGTAGTACAAAACTAAATCAGACAAAGCTGACAAAGGCTTTCATGCCTCTAAGTTAGAGGGTCCTCTTTTTCACTCTTGCCTCCTCAATAGAGGATCTTTAAGCCTTAGTGGATCACCTTCCCTTATTTCTTTTACTGAAGTAACCGAAGGATTATATCCAATTATTTCTTTTCTTTTGTTATAGTCGCATCTTTCATGCATTCAAATTACTAGCAAGACACATATGGACATGTAATGTTGATGGAAATTTGGTAGCATAACGGTTAGATTGGAGCTTCCCCAAAATTTGCCAAATATGGAAATTTTGACCAACAACCAATAATATCCATCTCATACCATCATAGAATATCTTATCAAGCATTAATGATCCATCATATCCATGAATCTATATTCAAATCAATCACGCCAATTAACAATCTTATATGAGAGTGATATACTCTCATACCCTATTTGGTATCTAGGATTTCCTTGCATTTTATGTAACATCTTATGAATCGTGGTAAGATTCCTCATGTTTCTCGTGGGAGAATCATATAACTTAAAGAGGATATATGTTATAAATTTTTAAGCTATAACTCCTCAGATAAGGCTTCGCTTTAAGCTTAATAGATTTTTTATGATCACATTCTTAAAGAACACATTCTTAGATTTAAAGTTTAACACATATTTGTCTCTTACTTACTCCATTATGGTCGAAGCTATTATAGCACTTTTAGCCAAAGTTTTTCATTCAAAACTTTTTAAATTCCCTTAAGATAGTGCACAAGTGATTCCTAGGTTCATGGTATGCTCAAAAGGCCTAATTGTAACACCCTACCAATTTAATATTATGCTTAAGTCATAGCATAAAATTAAGTAGTTTGTGTTACCATGTTGATACTCTACTTACATTTCGTTTATCATATCATTCTTTTTTTTTTGTAACAGAAGAAACAGAGCGCTGTATATAATGAACGTGATAGAGTTTAATATATCACAACAGAAAAGATAGGAATAAATAAAATATATACCATCAACTGTGTGTGTGCATATATATATATATATGAAAGCCAATGCTTCAGTTTATGTACAAGTTTCAAAATAGGATACATAAGTGGGGCCGGTGTACCAAAAAGATATAAGGCCCGTGTCAGTCAAAATGATCCTATGGGGTCCTCAGAGGACATTTCAAACCTATTGCTAAGTCTATGACCCAAAGTTACATACTACCAAAAGAGGGCCATGCTGTACAATATCACCTGTGGCTGGCCTACTCAGTTAGATAGCCGTTGGCCATGCCAGGCCCGGCTGGAGAGTAGTCTGCACTGGGTCCTGAAGAGGAGGATGATGAGCTGGTGGCCTCCAAATGGTCGCTCTCGAAGCTAAGCAGAATGTTGGGTACCACCTGCAGGGGTGACTCTGGCGTAAGGTCGGCCCAGGGGCTGCGAGTCTTTGAGTGCGGGGAGGTCTTTGGAGGAGGGTGTGCCACGTGCAAAGAAATCGCAAAGTAAGGGGCAGCAAGGTCGAAAGTAGGATGAAATAAAGGAACAACAAAATTCCTATCACTAAAAAGGTAAAGATGGAAATGGCAGGAGCCGGCTATATACAGTGAGCCTACTGTAGGATCATGGTGAAGCTGCAGGTCTAGAATCTCAATAAAGAGAGTGGCCGTCGAGTCCATCGTCAGCATCTGAGAATGATGTGGAAATGCAAAACGAGGTAAGAATTTAAAAAAATTCTCAGTAGGGCTCGCGTACAGTGTTTAACCGACGTCACATTCATTCTCAGTTGCCTCGATTTTTATTTAATTATAAAATCATGGGATTAAATTGAATTGTCCATATTCAATAAGTCTAAGAAAACGTTTAGTTCGAGGCAAGGTTCAGTTTTACTTAAGGCAGCATAAGAAACAGAATAGACTACTAACAGTAAAACACAGAATAATGAGCAGAATAAATGAATATACAGCAATAAGTAAATATAACAGACAAACTGTAAACAACTTGTAATGACTGTTTTAATGTAATCATGCATTTAATGTAATCATGCAAAACTTATTCTTGAACCTTTCTTCATAAACTTTTCCATTACTTGGTCCTTTGGGTGTTCTTGGCCATTTTAGACTCTTGGGTAATAGTCTGCTTTTCAGAATCGAGCTCGTTCCTATACAGGAATGCCGGGTTTACTTTCCCCGATCTCCCCACCAATCTATTACCCTTAACTTTATTCCGAGGTTGGCCCAAGTATTATGGAACTTTCATAATAACATAACTTTCATGCTTATCATAACATAATCTTTATGAATTTCTTAAAAATGCATATGTATCTTATAACTCATGCATAGATCTTACCGAAATTTCGGTGGCATAACGGAACGTGTTTGCTTCCCCATGAATAGTGCTAGTACTCAGTATACTAACTTATCAAAGAAATCATAGCATTCCATTCATAATTCAACATTAAACTCATAGGAACATTAGTCACATTAAGACAAGGTTACTGCCTCAGCACATCATTCAACCCGATTTTTGTGACTCAAGCCAAAATTTCTATTTAACTCATCTGGACCTGAATTTTGGATATGTTTAAGTGTTATGTGTCTATTTTCTAACCTCTTTGGTCCCATCTAATTTTGATAAATATAACTCAAGTTATTTAAGTTTTATCCCGGCCTGCCCTGTAGCTGGCCAGAATTATACACTTAAAAGTAAAAATCCATTAAAAATCGAAAATTGATTCAAATCATATGAAATTGGTCTCATATTAAAGCTAACAGGATAGCCTTTCATTTTCAAAAAGTTCCATTCCATTTGCCTTAGTAGGGCTCGAGTTATAAAACCCAAAATTTGACCTTCCTGAATTGCTCTGTTTTGTCTTGGTTTGGACATAAGACAAATTCTCCGAAACATTGAGAGCAAATGGGACCGTACCAAACTCGGAATTTTATTATGAAATATTCTCCTACGTGTAAAACTTTCCAACAAAGTTCATTTCACTCAATTTGGAGTTGTATAGGGTGAGTTACACCCTTCTCAAGTCACACTGCCCGGAGGTAAGTCCTGATTCCTAGGTCAAATTTCAAAAATTCATATCTCTCTCAATATTAATCCAATAGGCTTATATGATATATGTATGGAAACCCTGAATGTCTAGTTTCATATAAAAATAGTCTCATCGGATTTAACTGGCTGTAGGCGGAGCCATACACTCCGCCGTACGGACTGCTGAAGGAAATTAGTCTTCTTATCCTCACTCTTTCCTATTCCTTAATCAATTTTAAACACAAAAATAGCCAACAGCTAGCCAAAGATTATCATTTTCATTCATAATCACATCAAGAAGTAAGAAAATAAAATCAAAAGCAACATCTACAATCAGAATAACAAGAACTAAATTGAACCTCTACCTCTTGTTATGTGATTAGGCTTGATTTTGGAGTTTGAATCAATAAAACTTGATTGAGCTTGAAGGTTAGATGGAGTTGGGTGAGTGAAGAAGAGAAGAAGAGAGCTGAAGCAAAGGAGAAGGCAGCACAAGTCAGGCTGAAGGGAGAAAGAAAGGAATGAGTTATAAACACTTCGAGGTGGTAGTTGGCTTTGTGAGTTTTGATTGGCTGAAATTTTGTGGGTAAAGTTTAGCTATGTCTCCCGCTTTTGTGTCTAAATTATTCTCCATGTCGCCTAAAAAGTGGAACTCGCTTCCATTGTATCTAAAATAGGAACTCGTCTCGATTCTGTGTAAAGTCGAAACTCGTGACCATCTATTTGAAACTTTGAGATGAAATCGGATATCGGAAATATTGTCTGGTTTATTCGAAACTTGGAAGCAAAGTCGAATGTCGGAAATCATGCACAACTTATTTGAAACACAATATCGGAGATCGAAAATCATACAGTACACTTTATTTTAAACCATGAAGCCGAAAGTCGTAAATTATGTACAATATATTTGAAACTCGAAGTCGGAGGTTGGAACTTGGAAACAACTTCATTTAATTTGAAACTTGAAGATTAAGTCGGAAATCGGAGATAATCTGAAACTTCAAGATGAAGTCGGAAATCGGAAAAATTTTAGTTGAACTTGAAGATGAAGTTAGAAATTAGAACTCGTGGTGGATGTTACACTAATCATACTTCTATTCTCAAAGGATTTCGAGATCTCTCTAGTCCCTTGGGTCATGACAACGCATAACTGCACTCATGAACCCAACAACACCATATGCTTACTAATCATCAAGAAGTAATTTTTAACTTATCCAAGTTGCAAGATTTCAAACTTCTACAATTAGCACAACAAGATTTCACCTTTACTATTATGAAGTTATCATTCTTTGTGAAAATGATTATAAAGTTTATCCTTTATGAAAGTATGAGTCTCTAAAATTATATTTTTCTCTTAAAGATTCAATCTTTATAAGAAAAGGATACAAGATGCTAGCTTGATGACTAAAAAGTTTTGTTCTTTAGGAAGGTTGATACTTTTAATCATTATAAGACCATCAAGATTTTAACTTTATGATTTATGGTTGCCTTAAAGTTTAAAAGATTCTTTTCTTGAAGAAAGTTTAATACTTTACTCATTATTTTGACTCAAGATTCAACCTTTACAAGTTAAAGGTTGCAGGTTAACATTTTTTTGACCTAAAAGTGATATTCTTGAAGAAAGCTTGAAACTTTATGAAGTGCCTTATCTACAAGATTTAATACGTGTGACATAAAGTAACAAGACCTTATTTTTTATGATTGAAAGCTTCATATCTCAAGAAAGTTTGGACCTTTACACATATTCTTGTCTTCAAGAAGAACAAAATAAAACTTTATGAAGCATGAAATATAGCTACACCTTTATGCATCAAGAAGCAAACTTTAAACAAAATACCACCAAGAAACATCATTCCTTTTTTGACAACTCACAAAAACATCAAGAACTCATGTATCAAGGAAGAAAAATGGAAACTTTAAAGTATTCAAGAAGAGAAACTTTTAAATAAACAAGAAACAACTCATGAAAAGCTCAAGAACAAACTTTGCCAAAAATAGAAACTTTTGTTTATGAAGAGCATGGAGTCTTTCTCAACTTCTCACTTGAAGTTCTTGGCCATGGTTAGAGCCAAGCTTTAAGCTTTCTTGAGCAAACAAGAGAACAAATGAAATATCATTACCTAGTGTTGAAAATGGTGCCTTCGTGAAGGAGAAAGTGAAGAAGATGATGACTCCTCCAAGTGGTAAAGGTGGCAGTTTTGAATGGAGATGAATAGAGCTCTTGAGTTCTTGATGAAATGGAGGTTGTAGTATTTGAATATTTGTCTCCAAAGCCCAAAAGATGTTGTCTTTGAAGGGTTTAATGAGAAGGTTTGGTTATGGTGGTGGTGAAGAAAGGAGAAGAAGATGAAGAAAAATAAAGAAGGTATAGAGAGAAGTTAGAGAATGAGAGACTTAGAGAAAGAATGAGAAGTTGAAAATAAAAAATTGATGTGTATGAGGGGGAGGGAATAGCCGTAGGTTTCAAGGGCATGCGGGGAGATATTTTCCTTCACTTTTGTGTTAATTAAGGATTAAGGGGACAAATTGGATAATGGGGGAGACAAAGTGTACTACTCTTACAAAGTCTTATGCTTTATGCTTTAGTGACATCACTAAATGCTTTATTGTTTGCTTAACTAAATTTGAATTTTAATTATGTAATTAAGTGCTCTAGAAACTTAATTAACTTGATTCGGCAAGGATTAGTCATTAACTCACAAGAATATGATTAAGAAGAATTAAACTTTTAATTAAGCTTAATTACCCTTAATTAAATTTGATTAAGCTAATTATGGATAATTAGTGTCAGATTAAGCCATTCAGAATTTGATTTGCTTAATTAGATATTCTCTAATCTTAATTAAGTGTTCTCATGGTTTCTCTCTTCAAAATTACCTCATAAACTCTTTAATTAGGCCATAATCCTTTAATTTCTCATTAAGTGCCTAATCACTCAAGGTTACTGAGGCAATTTAGCACAAAAGAAAATTGAGGATGTTACAACCGATGCGTCATTTACCAACGATATCTATCAATAAAATTAATACCGATAGATTTTTCTTTATTTTCCATTGGTAAATTTGTTAGTAATTAACACATTTCTAGTAGTGAAAAATCTTTTAGAGACTACACTGATATCACGTATATTGTTTAGGGACTAAATTGCTATTTTAGTCTTTAATTTATATGTGACAGACAACTCATGAAGCCACGAGTAGTTAAAAGTAATAATTGATAAATTAAAATTCGAGAGTTAAGTGTAATTAATCACTAAGGTACTATAAGTCATGTACTTGAAGAGTTATATACTAGTATTAGCAATAAGCATTCAGATTCATGTATATTATATATATGGTGCACTTAATAGAAAAGTAGAATTCGCCAGTATAAATTGGGGATTCTATCTTGTATTTGTTGCATATATATATATATATATATATATATATATATATATATATATATATATATTCCACTAACATAGTGATATCAAGAGCTTTGTTCTAGAGAAGAATGATGAGTGAAAGACTTAGTTGAGCGAAACACCTTGAGAGTTTATAGATGGAATTTAGTGAATTCTATTTCCCTTATCTTACCAAAGACAATTACGATAGTTTATGTTGTCATAGGAAAGCCTTATTAGGTTCTCAATATGTTTGGAAGGTTGTAAGGAAGGATTATACCCAATCTAAAAATAAGGTTGCCTTGTCACTAAATGAGAAGGAGATTTTATTGAATATAAAGAAAAAGGATCAATAAGCCCTTAGTTTCATTCATTAAGGTCCAGATGATTCCTTTGTTTGAGTAGGTGCTTAAGGCAACCACCTCCAAACAAGCTTGGGACATGGTAAAAAATCTGTTGAAGGCATTAACAAAGTGAAAGAGGTACATCTAGAAACTCCACGTGCTAGAGTTTAAATCTTTGCATATGAAAAAATCTGAGTCAATTTCAGATTTTTGCAATAAGGTGCTAGCAATAATAAATCAATTGAAGTGTTATGGAGAAAATTTGGAGGATGTTTGTATGACTAAATGTAACACCCTCTATTATATAAGCCATGCTCGAGTCATGGAGTTATATTAAGAGGTTGTCACTGTGCTAAGAAAACTTTAAAATATGGAAAATATAATACATGGCCCTTTAATCAAGCACTTTATTACCGACTAATAGTCTCTGATACATGGAAAATATAAAATAGTTACACTTTAAAAGAAACTATGACTGATATAATACACAGCGTCTACTTCTGACTAGTCATTACTAGCTTCAATGATCTTGTGGTCTGGCTTATGCCCGATGCTTGCTCCATGAATGGCCCTGTACTCTGCCTCGTACTTGGTTTCCAACTTGGGTGCTGGAATGTTTACGGAACAGAAAAACATGCAGCGAGCGGTGAGAACCTAAGGTTCTCGATGAGTAAATATGAACTATTCTCATATAATGCTATCATAAACATTCCAGCCGCTTCGGTTTATTATGAAAATATTAGCACATATACACAAACAATGGTTCAATTTTAAGTGGAAAACATCTTTCTCGAAGCGGGTTATGTTTTAACAATCACTTGCCATTTTATATGACAAACATAGAAGTACAAATAGTGCAGTATGCTTCAACAAGAATCTTAATAACCTTATGACTTAATGGGATAACTGAAGATGCACATAAAGATGCTTGTACTTGACTGTATGCAAGTGCACTTGACTTAATTCGTATCTTTCTTTATCTTGCAAATTGATCTTGCTCTTTTCTGTACTTGGTCCCCCGGAGGTGAATGGCCTTTCTCACCCCTGGGTGATAGCCTACTTTTCAGGTCCGAGCTTGTACCTATACATGAGTGACGGGTTTACTTTCCCCGACCCTCACACCGGTCTATTCCCCTTAAATCTGGTGGTGGCCCAAGTCTTAGACAAGATGCGCTCTGGCCCACGCTAGCTGGGTCTATGCCATGCCTCACGTGGTAGCTTGGTACGTCTTTCTTGCAAGTTCTTATTATCTTTTTCCTTTTCATATCTTGTCATGCATGCAGATGTTTGGTGCATTCATGAGTATGTCTCATACTTTATACATCATATCATGTTCTAAGCATATACTTGCATGCATGATGTTCATGAATATGACATGTAAACGTAAATACACTCAAAGCATAATCATTCATAGCATAAGTTCTCATAAATCCTTGCCGTAATTTCGGCAGCATAACGGATCGAGTCTGCTTCCCCATGAATAGTGCCAGACCACCAGTACAATTTATCTTAGCCATGTTCTATTCTTAGCCAGAATTGGGTTCCTATAGAAGAAAATTCACTAAAAATTGAAAACTAGGTGAAATCATACGAATTTTATATCAAACTAAAGCTAACACAACAAGCTTTAAAATGAGTTAAGTTTCATGTCATTTGTCTAGGTAGATTTTGAGTTATGAGCCTCGAAACATTACCCTACTGCTCTGTCCTGTTCTAGCCCGATTTAAACTTAAGCCAACTTCATTGATGTGCTGGGAACAAAGGACAATGAATTAAATTCTGAAATTTTCATGGGATGTTCTCTCATGTGTTAGCCTTCAAACATCTTTGGTTGCACTCAATTTGAGGTTGTATAGGGTGGGATACACCCTTCTCACCCCATGCTGCCCGGGTGAGAACCCAGATTTCTAGGTCTAACTTCAAAAATTCATAACTAATTCTATACTAATCCAATGGCCTTATATTTTATATGTATGGAAAGCCCTGGATGTCTAATTTCATTTGAAAATGGTTTAATCAAATTTAAATGGCGGTAGGAGGAGCCGTACACTCCGCCGTACAGACCATCGAGGAGAAAACCCTAACAGCTTCTTGAACTCTCCTTGGATTCATGTTTTTTCTCTAATCAATCCACCCAATCCTCAATTCAAACTCACATATACACCTTAAACCAATCTTAATTCATCATCACCACTCAAGATAGCATCAGAATCTTGCAAGAAATTGGGAAGAAAATAGAGTCCCAATCAGCCCAATTCAAAGAAAATAAGAAAATAAGTTGGAATTCCTACCTTGGTGGTGTGAAATCTTGATGGAACTTGATCTTGGAGTGAAATTGATGGTTGGGGCTTGAGTTTGGGGATGAGAGGAAGTGGAAGAAGATGAAGAAGAGTGGAGAAATAGGGCTGGTAGTGGGGAGCTCGAAAATGATAAGAAGAAGGAAAGAAAAGGTGAGATATTTGGAAGCTACTTAGTCTTGATTGGTGGATTCAACTTGGTCATAAAATCTGGTTTAACTTTCCATCATCAAGGGCTGTTAAGGCGCCACTTGAGGGAGTTATTTGGCTAAATCTTAGCCGTTGATTCTAGGGCATTCATAGAAAAATTCTACTGGTCTGGTTCCGACAGTTTAAAATACCGTAATCTTACCGATTTCCTTTAAATTAGTAAAACGGTTTTAGAAGAATCCTATGAAGTTTCCTATGGTTCTAATCCAATTCCATTATACTTAATCACTCTTAACCACACTCGAACTAGTGAAATTCTACTGATTCGGTTCTGGAGATTTAAAGTACCGAATCTTCGCCGAATTTCTTCAAATCGGAAAAACTTTACTAAATGACTTTGAGAGGATTTCTATATCTCTATCCTAATTGTTCCTAAGCCTCATCCCTCTAATTAACATCTATTTAACTCCTAATTAATATTTAATTAACTCCTAATTGCCCTTACATACTGTTGAAATCGAATAGATATATTAACGGCATAAGTTAGACATTTTCGCAATTTCGGAGCCTTTTTGTTTTCTGTTTTCTATAACTAATGGCATTTCCGTAATTTTGAGCAAGTCCAGGGGCACCCCACGTCATTTCACATCAGACTACATCCGTGGCCTAATCGGCAGAGAGTTTAACTTCTACGGTTTCACCACGTGATTCTGCTCCGTTCAAAACCTATTCTGCCAATCCTATAGATGTGGGGACATAAAGGTCATTTATGAAAAGTTCCAGGGTTATTGTGGAAATATCCACTTTTGTGGCCAAATAGCTCTTCACGTCATCCCAAAAGTGGAACTCGCTTCCATAAATTCGAAATCGGAACTCGTGTATTATGTGTAAAGTCGGAACCCGCGTCCCCTTTATTTGAGCTTGGAGCTGAAACCTGATGTCGGAACTCGTCCAACCTTATTTGGCACTTGGGGGTAAGTTCGGATATCGGAAATCATACCGCTTACAATCACCTAATCCCGGAACTCCCCATCCAAACTCGGGAACACCAACATAAATAGGAAGCCTCTTGGAATAAACTCGGATATCGGAACTCGTTTATGACTTGGAAATCAGCTCAAAGATCCGAACTCGTGTCCATTCTAATTGAGTTCAACTCTGAGGCGGAATACTCGTTACACTCAACTCGGAGGTCGGTACTTGCACCATTGTGTTAAACTATAACTTCGGAGGTCGGAAACCATGTATACTATTTTGAAACATGAGGTATGAAGTCGGAACTCGGGTACATCTGCTTGAAACTTGGAGATAAATTATGAGATCGGAAATCGGGTATATTGTGTTTAAGACATGAAATCGGATATCGTAAATCACTCCATGTTGTTTTGGACCTGAATGTTAAGTCGGAAGTCGGTAAATTATGCTGAAATTCGAAACGAACTCGGAAGTCGGAAATAGTTTATTTTGTATGTGAAATTTGAAGATGAAGTCGGAAATCATGAAAACTTGAAGGTGAACTCGGAACTCGGAACTCGTGGTGTAGGTAGAATGGAATAATTTAGCACAAGGAAAATTTGGGATGTTACACTAAAAAGATCCTTTATTCATTTACCACGAACTTTTATTATGTGGTTTGTGCAACTAAAGAGTCAAAGGATCTATGTTAAATGTCCATGGACCAACCATTGGAATCTCTTCAAGCCCATGTGGGAAGACTTATGAGAAAATGTGAAAAACTTTTTGAGGCGAGTTTTCAAAGCCAAAAATGGGCTATGGCCAGTGATAAGTAAGATTTTGATATATTGATTAACTCTCATATTTAGTCTATTGGACTTTTTTTATATTTAATTTATCAATATTCGACATATTTTACGAATTTGAACTCCAATTGGACTTAATTATATTTTTTAGTATTATTACAAATTTACACTATTTCTATATTTTGAGTATATCTTGAGTTATATACCTCTAAAAATTATAAATTATGTATCATAAGAAAGCTCAGAGAAACATCTACAACTTTGATGATAAAATCAAAACCTAATTTAGATGTCTAGTTTGTTAAATTGGGCCACTAAGTTAAAACAGGGTTGTTGTGACTAGAGCCAAAGTAATGTGCACTAATTGGATCATAATTTGACTTGTAGACATCATATTAAGATCAATGCCATTTTAAAGCTGAGACATAAAGCTTCAATTTATATGAAGATCACTTTTTCAAAAGATGACATCTTCATAGACTTATTAGTTGCCAAATTTTCTCGATGTGAATAGGGGTACAACCTGGACATGCTATATAGATTGAGTCATAACTCTCTTATTTCAAGTCCAAATTAAACAAATTAGGTGTCCACTTAAAGCCAAGAGATAGAGAATTAATATGGGCCCAAGGAAAATTACGAATTTTCATGTTTTATGCCTATTAGATTGAGAACAAAATACTAACGTGAATTTGGGGGACATTCTTCTCTTAACCCCTTTTTCACTTTTCTCTCTTCTTTTTGCCTCTTTTTTCCCTTTTTCCTTTCATCTCGTAAGACACTTGTTTTAGTTTTTATTTTGCAACCTTCATTGCTATGGATGAGTAGGACTTCAAGCTAGTTCAAGGAGACTTCAAGGGTATTATAGTTGCAATCTTGAAACCTTATATTTAATTTTCAATACATGTTTGTTTGTTTGTTTTTTTTTTTTTTTTTTGCCCTTTTTAATTTGTAAACTTGCATTGGATGGTATTGATATGTGGGTTTATGAATGGGGAATTATTTGGGTGATTACTAAATGGTTGATTGGTATGAACTTGATTAATTAAAGAATTAGGAATTGGGTTTGGTTTCAAACCTAAGCTAAAGAAATTAGGGCTAAAAATCAAAATAGGTTAAATAGAGTTGAGGTTTCAATTATCTAATCAATTGCATGTTGGTTGAATGCCTAGAGGTCTTTAGGTTGGATCATGGGGTTGTTAGTAGAGGTCTATCTAATAATACAATTTAGCCACACTTTATGTATTTGATATATTGTATGTTAATGATTGATTAATCATATGCCCAAGGAAATCTTTGAACTGGTGCTTTAATTTCATTTAATTCTTATTTAAATCTTGTGTATTGAATGTTCAAACAAAACCCCCTTACTTTCAAATAAGTAGAAACAATGTCTTTTGAGAGATGACCTCGTTTGCACAATTCTACAAAGCAGTATAATTAAGAAAATTTTAATTAATTTGAAGTGAGTCACGACACTCACTGTCACTCATACTAGGGTGAAGCAGTTTTAACTGCTACCTATCTAATTAATCGGGTACCTTCTTGTGTTCTTGGTTGGAAATGTAAGTCCTATACAACTCATGTTATCTTACTTTATTTGCTCCTGTATTCAAAGTTTACAGCCTCCAATCTTTGGTTGTTTGGCCTTTGTCCATGTGCATCATCAACATCAAAACGAGTTTGATCCTAAAGTTGTCAAATGTAGTTTCTTAGGGTATGCCCTTAACAAGAAAGGAGACAAATGTTTCCACCTGTCCAATCATCATTTCTTTGTGTCCATTGATGTGACCTTTCCTGAAATTGAGTTTTTCTTCCATCCTCAACTTTAAGGGGAGAGTCTTCTACAAGCTATGTCATTTTATCCCGAGTTCTTTCTTCCTCTCCTACCTACACAAGAATTACTACCTTCTTTTAGCTTTTCATCTAATTTTACCTAGGAGTTAGCTCCCTTTGGTCCCTAACTTAATTCTTTCTAAGTGTTAGTATCCTCTATTGCACCATCCAAAAAAGCTATAAGAAGATCCAAATTACTTAGTAGAGTGCATTAAAGGAGAAGGAAACTTGAACTAGTCCAATAGCAACTTCAAGAGTCCGAACCTATGGTAAGTACGGAAGGTACTAACTCTTCTATCCTTGATAATGTTCCTTTGAGTGATTATGAGCCTAACCCAGATGATTTACTAATTGCATTGAGAAAAAGAAAAAGGATTTGCACTGAGTATCCTATTTCTCCATTTGTCAAGTATAAACATCTTTTCTTCCAGCACCAGAGTTTCATCATAACCATTGATTCTATACAAATCCCAACCTCACTATGAGAAGCATTAAAAGATGCGAACTAGGTTTGAGCCATGAACAAGGAAATGAGGGCATTAGAGAAGAATAGAACTTGGGAGATAGTTTAGAGACTAACAAATAAAAGGCCAGTAAGGTGCAAGTGGATATACACTATGAAATATCAGTCAATGGCACATTAGATTGGTATAAAGATGGATTATTTGCAAAAGGATATACTCAAACCTATGGGATTGATTATGAGGAAATGTTTGCCCTAGTAGCAAAGATGAACAAAATTAGAATCTTGCTTTCTCTTATAGCTCACACTACATGGGAGTTACATCAATTTTATGTTAAAAATTCCCTCCCACATGAAGACTCAGAAGAAGAAGTTTACATGGAGATTCCTCTGGGGTATGTTGTAGGAAAAAACTCGGCGTGCAGGCTCAAAAAGGTCTTGTATGGGTTGAAGCAGTCCCCTTATGCTTGGTTTGAAAGATTCACAAAGACAATGATGTCAATAAGATACAAATAGAGTCAAGGGGATCATACACTCTTCTTTAAACATACACTTACAATCCTACTCATGTAGGTGGATGACATCATTATATTTGGTGACGATCTAGTTGCAAAACAGCTTTTGAAAGAAAGGTTAGTAGTTGAGTTTGAAATGAAAGATCTCAAAAAGCTAAATTACTTCTTTGGAATTGAGGTTGACTACTCCAAGCAAGGCATCTTTATTTCCTAAAGGAAATACATTATTGATCTTCTCAAAGAGACTAAGAAACTTGGGTGCAATGTTACAAGTGTTCCCATTGAGCAGAATCATCGAATATGAACTGAAGAAGAGAGTCCTAACATTGATAAAGCACAATATCAGAGGTTGTTAGGAATGTTGATATACCTAGCACATACTAGGTAGACTTAGCATATGTTGTTAGTGTGGGTAGCCAATTTAAGCATAACTTGAAGATGAGACACATGCATGCAAGTAGTGGATAGAATCTTGCAGTGCCTTGAGACTAAACCTGGGAAGGGATTGTTTTTTAAAAAAAGTGAATGGCTATCCTTGGAAATCTACACTAATGTTGATTATGCTGGTTCTATTATTGATAAAGGATCAACATCACTATATTGCATGTTTTTGGGAGGAAATTTGGTGACTTTGAGGAGTAAGAAACTCAATGTGGTTGCTAGATCTAGTGTTGATGCAGAATTTTGAGCTATGTCATGAGGAGTTTGTGAGTTGCTATGGATGAAAATCATACTAGATGACTTGAGAGTAAAGTATGAGGCTCTTATAAAGATTGTCTGTGACAACAAATCAACTAGCATTGCTGATAATCCAATCCAACATGATAAGACTAAGCACATTGAGATCAACCAATATTTCATCAAGGAAAAGTTGGACAACAGATTAATAATCACTATACATGTTCCTTTAGGACTATATTTAGCAGATGTGTTAAATAAATGCCCACCCACAGAGGGGTTTCAAGAACTTGCATGCCAGCTAGGAATGAAAGGTATCCATTCACCAACTTAAGGGGGAAGTTTGAGATATCATATATAATTGTACAACATAATGTATAGATTTATTACTTCCATTTATTAGCATGGATACATTACTTGTATTTAGGGAAATTAGTATCAGGCAATGATTACCAATTATTGCCCAATGACTATATAATGTATATTTATGTACAATTTGAATCATCACAAATATTATTAAGCTTTTCCATATAGTGTTCTTTCAAGTGTTTATATAGTTTAGGTGGGTCTCAATGATAATATTGATCATCTTAAGGCTCATCTAGTCACCAAAGGGTACAATCAAATCTTTGGTTTGTACTATGGCGGCACCTTTTTCCCATTCACAAGATGGCCTCTGTTCAACTCTTTTTGTCTATTGTCGCTATGTGCCATCGACTACTTTATTAATTGGACATCAACAATGCCTTCCTCCATGGTGATCTTGAGGAAAAAGTTTATATGGAGCAACTTGATAACTTCCCAATTTAAGTCACTCTTGTTTATTTTCCATTTAGTTTTAGGCTTTCATTTTAGCAAAATTGTTAGTCTTATATTGAGTTTTGTTTAATCAAAATAGGATTGTTTAGGATTTTAATTATTTGTGATGGATATTTATATGTTGGTTGTATTTTGATTCGCTCCAAGCAATTGGAGCAAGCCTTATACTTGGGTACAAGAATAACATATAAATGGTAACTTCTAGGTTCTATGTAGCTCAGTGATTCAGGCTTCAAAGTCAACATGAAAGTATAGCTCTTTGAGTTAGCTTTCTAATGGCTTTTAAACCACTACATTTGGACCTATGTAGCTTGAGATATCAATGAAATAGTGATGAAAGGTCAAGCTGCCAAAAGAACTAGAATTGTGTGTTGCATGTCAACGCTATAGCGCTCTACTGGTGTTATAGCGCCAACTTGCTATTTCTAAAAAGCGATGTTAGTGCTATAGCTCCTGCTTACTATTTCTAAAGAGCAACATTAGTGCTATAGTGTCCTGCAGACCTATTGTGATGTAAATCTGACTTTCCTGTTGCGCCAATTCTCTTTAAGTTGCTAAATCTCAATTCAACATGAATTTTTGCACATGTTTAAATTTCTATGCTTTTGATTAGTTGAACTCTAAGTGCTTTCTTAGTTGAGAATATTGAGTTAGGTTCAAGTATTCGATTCAACACAGAAAAATTGTGAACCTAAGATAAAAATATACTTTTAATCTATGATAGACTAAAACCAAATATTCTAGATAATTCTTAGGTTAGTTGTTTTTAGGTATTGAATTTTCTACCATTCTTGCATTTTTACATCACTAATTGATAAAAAGTCACTTTTCTAATTAGTTCCAATTGAGTACCTAAGGTCTTTGGGAAACAATTCGGGTTATTGTTCCACTTCAAATTTTTGGGCGAGTTTGATTTTAATTTGAGTGTGCTTGACAACTCACATCATAACCTCCATGTTTCATAGCTTAAGGGGAGTCTTTTGGCTTTGTTTGTTGCCTTCATAAATTTTTGTATGCTCTTAAACAGTATCGTCGAGCCTAGTTTCATAGATTCTCTATTGTGGTTCAACATTTTGGTATGATTCGAAGCAAGGCTTACCACTTTATATTTTATCATCATACTCCACGAGATTGCATCTATTTGATTGTATGCGTAGATGACATTGTCAATACTGGTAGTGATGATCATTGTCATGATCCACCCCAGAGTCGTGATCGACGCTTAGATGTAACATACCTCTAGTCAGCCTATTTTGACTACTTTTACGGAAAATAGACAAAGCTTCCCCTATTTTTCTAAAATTTCCCTTATTAATCAAACTTGTTCCAAACAACCCATTAGAATACACGATTAAACCATATACACACATTCATATAAATAAATCTTTTTACTCAATACATACACTATGGAGAATTTAACCCCAGAGTTACCAAAAAAATTGTACAATCGTCCCAATAACCAGGTCAAAAGATCCTGTTGGTAGATCGTGGAGTAATTCTAAAGAGCATATACATCCAAAATACAAAACAAGAAGTAGTTGAGAGGCCCTAACATGCAAAGGGCATGTCCAAAAGAATTTGCACAATATGAAGTGGGAGATACTGAGTCAAGCACTGCACTAGTGTCTGAAACATAAAAGTAAAGTGGATAAGTGTAACTGACTCAATGAGAGCTAATGAATCTATAACATATGAGGACAAGCTCAAGGGATAAAGTAAAATTGTACACACACACACGCACGCACAAAACATATGTCAATATTATTTGGTAAGGCTAATAACATATCTCTTAATCATAAATATCGATCCAACTATAGGTTTTTCAAACACAAATAACAAAGTGGGGAGGCTTCAAATTTAGAAATATTTACAAACAAGAATTTTCCCGTTCCAATCTAACCAAGTCAATCATGTGTGTTGACCTTACACACGTAGAGCTGGCAACACCCTTGCTAGCTGGGTCTAAACCATGGTGCATCGTGGCTAGCGTTAGCAACCACTAGCTACTGATTGTCTAAGATTCCTCCCATAATTATATTAACAAAGTTCTAAAGTACTAAATATTGAATAAAGTCTCCAAAATACAAATGTACTAAACAAGATCTACAATTCCAAAGCAAAATTTTCTAAAGAACTCAATTCAATAAACTAAACATATGTTTAAGGACCTTGTCCTATTGTTTATAAAATCTATTGCCAAAATCTTTTAGAGCATGCAATAATTTCACACTAATTTTTTCTTAAAAGCTAAAACTAATATTCACAACTAATTAAGCATATCGAATTATATGGTAATTTATACAAAACTAAACGAGATATCCACAATTGACTAAATACATATAAGTAATTCAAACTAAATACTATTTGCATTTATCACATATGCCATAAAAATATTGTCCACTGACAGAATAAGAAAGGACATTAAATTTATTTCCTAGGAGCTGCCAAACTTAAAGGTTGATCTCCTTAGGAATCTAAAACCAACATATTTAAGAATTCATTCCTTGCCAACTCACCCAAACACCTAAAATGAAATTAAAATAGCCCAAGTTAGAACATACTATTCAATGATTTTTCAAAACATGATTTCATAATATAATCATTTGGAATAGAGTTTAGGAACCATGTGATACCTTGTTGAACTGAATTTTCTAAAACTAAGGCAACCACATGGTATAGTTCTTTAGTCTATAAATCCAAAAAAAAAAAAAGAATTTAAGAACATATTTATAATTTACAATAGTTAAATAGAGTTGTCAACATAAGTTTGTGACAAAAACCTCATAATTTGCAGCATAACATGATTACATAGGTTACAAATTAATAAGACAAATTTATATAACCTAATCTATAAACTAAATTAGCAACCACAAGTTCATAACAAAACCAGCAACATAACATTTCAGTTATAGTAGCATTTGTTTCCTAAAAGATGGAGTTTCATGGCTAAAATATGGTTTAAATCAATAAAATAGAATTTCCTGTCAAGTCTATACACTTGATCGCAAAAGCAGCATTTTGCAACAAGTAACATAATCTCCAAAGTATAGTAGAACACGTTCTCTAAAAGATAGGATTTCACAACCAAATATACACTTTAAACCAATAAAACAAAATCTAATATAATATCCATAGACTTAAACTGGAAAATGAAACTTGAAGATTATTATTTGAATTTTTGACAGAATAAAAGGCTAAACAAGGCACTAAAAAAGAGAAAACTTACCATGAAGTTGTGGTTGTCATTTTTAGAAGGCAGTACTAAAGTCCTCACCCTAAGAGAAAGAGAGCACAATGAAGAGTGGGAGCAGAGAAGGACACAGTGGAGAGAGAAAGCTCGTGACAAAGAGAGAGCTAACATAGAGGGATAGGGAAAAAGAAAGATGCGATAAAGATAAGAACGCGATAGTGAGAGAAATAGGGAGAACAAGGCAGAGGTAGGGAAACAAAGAGGAAGAGTGAAATGGAGAGAGATGATGAGAGAGAGAGAGAGAGAGAGAGAGAGAGAGAAACAATTAGGGGAATGTGTGGCAGTGAAGGAAAGAAGAAAAAAAAGGGGGACTAAAGTCTATCACCTAAGTGAGGATATAGCATGGTCTCAACCCTTTTTTTTTTCCCTACATACACTTCTCATTTTACCATAACATCTTCATTCAATTAATTTTAATTCTTCTATCACTACATAATTTAAGCTAATTAAGGAAAATATCCCAAAGACTCAAACTTTATGTGAAATTTTAAATAGGGTATTACAATCATGGTATAACTTAGATCAAACAACACCTATGTCATTACTTTTAGACCAAAGAGCTTGGCAAACTCTATTATTTCTTCAAAATTGAAATAGCACAATCCAAAGATAATATAGTTCCCTCATAGAGAAAGCATGCTATGGACATCCTAGAAGAAAGAGACTAACTTGGTGCAAAGCTTTTTGATAGTCCTATGGATCCTAATGTCTAGCTTCTACCAAATCAAAGAGAGCCACTATTTGACCTAATGAGATATAGAATATTGGTTGGAAAATTAAACTACCTCATAGTCACTCATCTAGACATCTCCTTTGCGGTGAATATGGTTAGTTAGTTCCTAAACTGACCACATGAAGGTCATTGGGGTCCTATGAGCTCCTCTCCACAAGACTTAAACTCGGAATTTATGAGCTTTATTTTATCAAAAGCGTCATGAAAATCCTTTTAATTTCGGCATTCACCATTAGTGCAAATATGACCATAGCGTCATCATGTCTAGGAAAAAGTCCATTTCCATTAGCTCTAGAAAATGTGATGTTTGGCATAGGGAGAAATCGCTTGCTATTCTACTTCGTGCCACTATTGGAAAGTTTAAGAACTTCCTTCGATTACTTGCAAATAGACTTCATGGTTCCCCCGCTTGCAAATGCTCCTAAAATTACGTTTATTGTTTGAGTTAGGGAGTTCTTCACCTATGTCATCCTTCTAGAAAATTGAGATTTTCGCCAAGCCTTTCGTTGCTAGAATCTCCTATTCTATGAATTCAAACGATCATCATCTCCAGAGGAAGAAGCTCTCATCTTCTTCAGACTGCTGCTTCACTTCCTCTGGCTCTTCCTTCTTGCACTTTGGTAGTCTTGGTTGGCTATATACCTAGCCAAGCATCCAATCCCTAATAAGTTGTTCAATAGCATTCTTAAGGCTGATACAATCTCAAGTATGACGTTTGCACTCATTATGATACTCGCCTAAAAGATAGATCAATCTTAAACCTTTGGCAAAGTAGCCTCGATTTCAGGAGTCAAGAGAACTCAATCTGGTACACCTCTCTCAAGATCTGCCTGTGCTAGGTTTGAATTGGGGTGTATTCTTCATAAGACCCTTGACGAGGATTCCGAGACTCTTTCGTTGGCCTTTCATCACTTCTCGACTTCTACTATAATCTAAGCTTACTGCTTACTTTATTTTTTACCTTCATGGCCTCTTCAACATTTATGTATTTCTCTACTAGTTATTGTAACTCATCTAAAGATTCTAGTTCCAATTTTGTCATTGACTTAGCAAAGGATCCAAATCGAAGCCCACGCATCAAGTGTGCATGGCCATTTTATAACTCAGCTTCTGAATATTCAATGACTCTTTGTAAAACTGACCTAAGTAGTCACAAAGTGGTTCATCAAGGCCTTGAGGGAAACCCTTGAGCTTGGGGTTTCTTTTATTGGTAGTGAAATGTGACCAAAAGTTGGCCGAAAGGTTTAAGAAATGGTCCATCGACTTTGGTAGAGCTATGCAAACCATAAGAATGTTACTTACCTTAGTGTGCCAAGAAAAGGGTAGCAATTAATAGGATCCGAGACTACTACCAGTTACATGGAAGACCAAAAATATCTAGATGCTCTTGTGGATCCATTGTCCCATCATAAGAATCTAATCCTGAGGTAGGTTTGAACCCTTCGGTAGTAGAATGCTCATGATATAGTTTGAAAAGGGGTGATTGTTCATCTTCGTAGTGTACTTGGACAACCCTCAATCGGAAGCAGTCTTTGATCGGTGCTTGTTTGGAGAGGTATCCTAAGAGGGCTGAATGTTTATAATATGATATGAATGAGGCTTGTCATGGTGCAACTTCAGGTGAATAGGATATGGTCCACAATTCAGTGAAGAGATCACTAAATCTCTAACCTCGGCTTATCCTCCATGTCGTGTGCCCGCTTGAGCTCCATTATCACATTGATTGATCATGTAATAGCTACAAAATCTCACTAGATATCAGATTTTCACACACTGTTTTAACCATAAAAGCAAGACCATTCGATTATGTCTTTAGTGCAGGCCTCTTGATTATGAACTACAAATATCAAACAAGCTCAAGATCAAGGTTCTTAGCACATAACCCTAACTCAGATGTCGTAGCACCATCAACGTCTTCCAATTGATCATTGGCTTGCATTGTGTATGCAGCCTTCTTCCTCAAATTTGCCATCTTGAGATAAACACTGAAAGAAAGGGAACTCGGTGAAAGCAATTACTGTTCCCACAAATAGCACCAATGTTCGTTGATGAACTGAGAGGAAGGTAGTTACTTGAGAATTTTAGTAAGATAGTATCAAAAGGGTACTACTAGTCTACACCATAAGTCCACGAGGTTGAGGGTGTACCTACAAAGACTCTAATGCTTAAGTTAGGCATGGAAGTATGAGGTACAAAGTGAAATGGGATAAAAAATGTACTTGAACTTTAAGTTCATAGCTGGATTATATAAGTAACTAGGCCTTTGTCATGACCTACCCTGGGCCGTGACCGGGGCATAAGGGACAAGTCTCCTAGCAAGCTTTTCATCACACAATTTTTCACAGAAATTGGACAGAGTCCATTTTATATTTAGGATAATTCCTAAACATAGGTTCTCATCTTGCACATTCAAACAATCACACTTATCCATTGGGGATCCAAACGTTCTCAAAATGCACCCCTCAGTATGGAACATAATAAATTTTTAGAATATATACAAATATATATAAACACAAACATATATCATTTCAAGCCATTTAATCCAAATACAATTTTTCCTTCCATTAGATATTCAATAAGTCTAATGCACATGACCACTACATAAACATATACATAACCTAGCAAGTGTTGGACCCTACCTGTAGTACTATGGAGCTACACTACCCTAGGGATACAACAACACTTAAAATTCCAAATGCCCTAGATCATGAGGGCTCACTAAAGAAGCAGAACTAGCTACAAGGAATAGGGAAATTGAATCCCAAGATGGTACCTGTATCTGAAAAGAAAGGAAGAATAACGGGTGAGTTTTACAACTCAGTGAGAGATAAGATATTCCTAAACCACATGAGACAATGTGCATAAATAAATATTAATCAAATATAGATGTAAGCAAAATTTAAATAGAAATCTCAATTTCAAAAAAATAATCAATTTTCTAAAACCCTTAGAAACTATCAATTCCAGGATAGTCCGTCAGGAATCACACTTAGGTGGCCTTCCTTCATGTGATTCCCATATTCCGTCATGTACCACACTGTGTGTGGTTGTGTGATAAATCATTTGAGGTGCGCCAAGGCTAACATGTACTATTGTTAGCATACAGATCCTAGCATAGACTTTCCCAAGTCTTTTCCTTTA
Source organism: Pterocarpus macrocarpus (assembly GCA_031439585.1). Taxonomy (NCBI): domain Eukaryota; kingdom Viridiplantae; phylum Streptophyta; class Magnoliopsida; order Fabales; family Fabaceae; genus Pterocarpus; species Pterocarpus macrocarpus. The sequence goes on from CM062514.1 coordinate 55,741,165, forward strand.
CCATCTCACATAACATTTATCATAAGTGTTCTCATGTCAAATACTCAATCATTCAGTCATACTATTTTAATATATAAATAATCCTCAAAGTTTCACAAAAATCCATTCATTTCTTTTCTTATAAAAGCAATATTCATAGTCTCATTATACTTGTCACTTAATATTGATCCTCATAAAACCAATCATCAGTTTATACATAAAACTTAAATCATATCATTAAAGAAAGACAAAAGCTTTAACTATATCATGCTTCAAAAATTTATAAAATTTCATAAGTGTGGCTTGGCAGCTTCAGCCATTTACATGAGATGTGGTCTTGAAGTGGAATCAATCCTCCATTGCCTTCGGGATGGTGTCAAGGCTAAGGAGGTTTCAAACTAAGTGGGTATCTGCAACGCTGTTCATATGGATATGCAAGACCATAAAGCCTGGATCAAGCACATTGCCACGGCAACTAACAACGTGACTTTCTGTGTAGCCTTTTGGTGGGTTTGGGGGGCAAGGAATGATGAGATAATGGCTAATAAGGAACTTACTATGGATAAGATTATGAGGGCCATTTCCTATGATAAAGAGGCGCTTTGCTCGGACCCATACCAAGTTGACACTATGCCAAGAATTAGTAGGTGTGTTTGATGGGAATGGCCTCATAAAGGTGTGGTGAAACTCAATGTAGATGGGTGTTCTAAAGGTAACCCAGGTTTGGCAGGCTTTAGTGGTTTAGTGTGTAAGGAAAATGGGAGATGGGTCTTTAGTTTTGAAGGCCTGTTGGGAGTTGCTGACAATCTTTTGCTTGAACTAATGGCAATTTGTGTGGGTCTGAAGCTGGCTTGGGCACATGGTTTCAAAGCTATTTCCTGTGAATCAGATTTAGCTGAGGCTCTACGGCTCATTCACAATGCTGAGAATATGCATTTGTATGGCGCTATAATAGCAGACATCCGGGATTGGTTGAAACGGGACTAGAATGTCATGATATCTCATATCTTGAGGGAGGCTAATGCTTGTGTTGATTTTCTAGCCAATGAGGGTGCTATAGGGAATGAAAAGCTGAGAGTGTTGCAGGAGCCTCCACAAGGATTGCTTCCTTTTATGCGTGAAGATTTTAGAGGCACTTTATTCTTGAGATCTTAGTTTTTCTTCTTCTTTCTGATGTTCCAAAAAAAATTATATGTATGTATATATATTCAAATGATTAGCAATATTCACCAAAAATCCCTTCATTGTCTCATGCGAGAATTTTGAATAAAACATACATAAGAGAAACAACTGTCCACATAAAACACGACAGCAAGATCTAAATCATAATTCCAAGATATACCAAATCATTTGCATATATATTAAATAAATATACTAGAAAACAAGTTAGAGAGAACTATCTACTCACAGACTTAACCCCAATTGCAGAATCTTTAAAGCTACGGGACATGGAGCCAAAAATTGGATCTCCAGTGGGATATCTCACCACAATTATGACAATCTAATTCAATATCAATCATTAAAACTAAAGATTAACCCAATTTATTCTCAGATAACAAAATTCCCAATTCTTTTAACTTAGGGTTCTCCAGGAACTCACTATTAGAGAAATAATCCAAAATTCATAGGAAAGGAAGAAGAAAGGAGTTTAAAGATTACCTTTAGAAAGGCAAAAGAGAGAGAAGAAGTGATTGGAAGTCTTGGTGTCACCTCCTCAATCTTCAAGACCCCACAAGGTTGATGTTGGAGAGAACCAAGAATGGAGATTAAAGAAGGGATTTGATATCAAGTTAGGAAGTATAAGCGTGATTTGATGGAAAGAGTTATGTTAGGGGTGAAAGGTTGGTGAAGAAATAGGTTTTAGAGAGAAGGGAGAGAGTTTGGCGGTAGAGAGAGAGTAAAATTCGTGGAAAATGAAGGGGAAAATGCGTCCAAAGCCTTATATAGACCTGTGGTAATCGATTACCAGAATTGATTAAATATTCTAGTAATCGATTACCACAAACCTAGATTGTTCTAATTGATTACAACTCTATGTAATCAATTACAACAGGGAAAAACTCAGCATGAGGCGTACAGAGAGAATTGTAATCAATTACAAACCCTATATAATCGATTACCAACTCAGAAACTTGGTTTTCCCCTTCTGCAGACCCTTCCCAGGTCTAGGATATTGCACATACTTATTTCCTGTCCATTAACTTTACTATCTATTAACTTTAAAACATAAATGTAAATAAGAGAATATCGCCCTATTTAGATTCAATAAAAATATCCAAAAATTTAAAATCTTTAGGAATCAGAATCCAACTTTTGCATTTTAGTACAATTATCCAAAAACTTGCATTTTTATAAACTTGTGGGTTGAAAACAAAGGGGTTACCCATTCCCTAAAATTCGTTAAAAATAGCCTTTTAACTCATTAATATCCAGGAAACCATTACCGGGATTTTTCATCTTATGAAAATGTCTCAATCCTATAGCCTTCCAAGGAGGTATAGGGTTCAGGCTTAGAATTTTCAAGACTCGATATCAATAGATCACTGCAACTCATGCAGGGGTATTATAGCCTTTATTGGATCTTAGATTTCAGCTCCTCTTTTCGTGGGATTTCATAACATCCCTAATTTTCCTTTGAGCTAATTAGTTCAGTAATCCTGAGTAATTAGGTACTTAATGAGAAATTAAGAAATAAGAGCTTAATTAAAAGTTAAAAGGCTAAATAAGAAAAGAAAGATTAAGGGAAAGCTCAATTAGAATTAGAGACTTACTAATTGAAGGAAACCAAACCCTAAGGAGCTATTAATGAACAGGAAACCTTAAAGAGACTAATTAATCACTAATTACCAATAATTTGCTTAATTAGGTTAATTAAAAATAGTTAAGAATTTAATTATACTAACTACAAAAATATCAATTAATCAATAATCTTTAATTAATTAAGTCACACGGTTAAGTAAGAATATTTAATTTCATCATCAGATTCAAATTGCAAAGGCAAAGAGACAAAGGGGGTATGATGATGTCACCAAAGTAAAAAGTAGGAGACAACATGCTTTATATAAGAGTTTTATGACAAAGTTAATCAACTTCAATCAAGATTAAACCCTAAAATGGTCATACAATCCTTAAACCCTAATCCACTCATCCTAAATGCCTCACTATATAAGGGAAAAGATGAAGACACCATTCCTTTTGGATGCCCTAGTTGTGAGTGCTCTCTCCCTCTAGCTCTCTTATTTTATTTCAAAATCACTTCATTCTTTCTTCAGCTTTTTCTTCTTCATCCTCTCAAGAACTCTCTCATCTTCTTCCTCTCTAACATCCACCATTCCCAAACACCATTATGAGAGTTACACTCTTTAGCTCTTGTAATCATAAACACAAGAACCCACAAGCCAAAAGGGCAAAAAATCCCCTCTTCTTACTCTTGCAAATCTGCGGCCACAGAAGCTTGGAAGAGGAGCTTTTCTTCTTCAAGTTGGTGTTTTGGAGCTTAGAGATCCTTCCTCTAAGAGCCTACTTCATCTTTGTTGGTAGGGTTCTCTTTTCACTCTCTTTTTCTAAGATAGGTGCTCTAAAGACTTAAAGCTTTTCCATGGCTTTGAGTTGTAAGCCTTTTGCTTCTTGAACTTGTATAAAAATGTGATCTTTGTGGTTCTTTTTGTTTCTAGGGCTTCATATTTGATTTTATTTAGTTCAAAACATTTCTCAAGCTTTCTAAAATGTTTTAATCGGTTTACTTTGTGTGAAATGTTTAAAGATTCAAGCTTTAACCTTTTCTTGACTAGTTTAATGTTTATGCTTCATAAAGTATGTTTAAAAATGCTTCCTTGCAATAATATATTGGTTGTTTGGCTTCTAACTCATGAGAAAATAGATCTTGAACACATGAACATAAGAAGGTTACTCTTTGTTAAAACATCTATATAAAGCCATAACCTTTAAAATGCCTAGATCTAAGTCCCATAAGTCTTCAAATGACAAGATCAAGAAGTTTTGTGAAGAAGAGGAAAATACAAATGATTGCTTTAACCCTAACACCAATTTGGCCATAACAAGGAAAATATGAAGGAAAATGAGTTCGAAACTTTGGGTTGTTGATCTCGAATCTCCATAAAATTTTAAGAGACGTTGTAACAAGAAAAACAAAAATGGAACTTGGTATATGATGATGGTATAAGTCACGGCCCTAAGGAAAAGAAAAAGGAAAGAAAATGTTTTTAGCTAAGCGGATGCTAAATCTTGATTCAACTAAGTGACTAAATAAGGTTTCAAGAGGAAATAAAAATTAAAAGAAGTTTAAGACCATACTAAAAGCGGTTTCGTCCCTAATATGTACATAAAGAAGGAAAATGTTCTAATTAACAAAAATGTGAATTCTAAGTATCAAAATACCTAACTAAATTAACTTCGTAAATCTCCATGAAAGAAACGAAAATAAGAAGACTTGAAACCCTAATAAAAGGGGGCCATGGCTTCATTAACTTAATTGAGAAAGTAAAATGTTTAATTAATGCAAGAGATGGATTGAGGTTCAATAACACTTAATTGGGAGACTTGAACAATTTACTAGAAAAAAAGCAAAGTAAAGGACTTAGTAAACCCTAAGGCATAATTCGGCCAAGACATATAATTATATAAGAGAGCATGTTTTAATCACTTAATTAGACTCAAGGAATGATTATGAATGATGACAAGCCACCAAAGTCAACACTTTAATTTAATGGTTGAACTAAGTAAAAAGTGTAAGTAAAATCTCCTTAAAGATTAACTAAGACTTAAGGATATAATTTAAATTAAAAGCTTACACTCAAGAACCTAATGATACTCAAAAGACTCTTGAGTGTGTCTATATGCTTTTTTTTCATGACATGCAATGTGATTCCTTAATATGTTAATGCAACTACATTGGGATTGAGTGCTGGGATTCTTAAGGAGAAATCCTCGAGGATCATGACTTTGCATGTGGTTGACAAATTATGAATGCATAATTATGATGTAAATGCTATTTATGATTATTGATTAATTGTTTGCAATTTTGGCGAATCTCTCAGTCCAGCCATTATACTACCAAATTTTCATCAAATGCATGGACTTACAATAATTTTGTTACAATTAATGATGGTAACTTAACTAACTTGTGTTAAGGACAAGAAAGACTGAAGTCCCTTATTTAAAGGCACCAATGACATAATACTTGACACTATAATCCATAATTCATAAGACACTCGGGTGTGATATTTTGGTAAGGGAAGTTGGCCCACAAAGGAACTTCCTCTTGTTCGTCAATTTAAGTCAGTGTAATGGGTGACAATGGACATCATAGGTATGAGCTTATCTCCTAAAAGAAAGTAGAGTTTCAAAGGTAGTATACAAATGTTTAAGCATATGATAAAAATCAAAGTCAAATTCAAAATCAAAGTGGAGTCAAGGAAAGTAAAGAAAGACCTAAGACACTTAAGCCTTATATGATCAATTGTGTACTTGTTTATGAATGTTTGCATGCTATGTTATGCTTACCTATGTTCATTTACGTTCCTCTTACATAATTACAGCATGCCAAGAATGTTAGATTAAAAGAAACCCACTTTGATTAAAGTATATTTTCAAACTAATTAGAAATTGAACCCTATGCATGTTCACCTTTTCATAAGAAACCTGAAGTAGCTAAGGATAATGACGATGACAATTAGTTGTCTAGTTAAAGCCCTACTAAGAAATTTCATATTTCTTACCCTTACTTTCCATGTTATCTTCAGACATGGTTGATGGAATGGTGGTCGTCTTCATTGAGTTCTAATTGTGGGAATGATAATTCAACCCGACTTTGGATGCCCTCCTGATCACTTCCATAGCTGCTATTTGGGTCTATATTTCTTTAGGTGCCCTTTTGGAGTTTCGATTATGAGCTCGCACTTTGAGCCACATGACCCGAATGTTGATATTATGATGATGGAGTTGCACCCTCTTATCTTCTAGCCATATCCTGCCCCTCCCTATGCTAAGGCATCTCTGACCCTTCAATGATGATGCTTGTATACACTATTGAGTCAGATCCTTCAGAGGCGACACCTCTGCACGTGATTTGTTTAGACTTTGTGGTGACTTCTTCCATTAAGGGGAGCCATGTAAGTGGATGTGGGTGCAAGCTAAGTCATGGAGATGGTCTTGGAGTTGGGCCTAGTGGTTATAGGTGGGGTGGGCTTATTTCTTTTTGCATGCAATGGCTACATTTGTATAGGTGACTCCTTTTGGTATATATGTTTTAAGCCACATCTTATGGCATGTTTGTGTAAGCTTATGTGAATCCTTGATAATGTAGTTGTTATGCAGGAACTCATGTTATGTTTATGACTTGTGCTGTAGCCCGGTATTTTGTGAATTGGCATTATTATTCTTAGTATGATATATCATCACATACATATATACATATATATATATATATATATATATATATATATATATATATATATATGTATGTATGTATGTATGTATGTGATGGCACCTTTTCGTATGAGTTATGATGGTATATCTAATATGCACATTCAATTTTCTATTATCACTATATTCCGTTTATGCGATTGCTTATTTACACATGTTACGTATGCGACTATCTACGTGTTAACAGCTCACGTTTTCCAAAATTTAATTTGACGTAATAAAAGAAAGTTACCCCTATTTTCATGTAACGTATTTTATAAAATAAGTTTAAGTTTCTGCAAAGCAAAAGGTAACAAACTAATGATGCGCCATAATATACTTAAGTGTAGCATGGGTTTATTAGTGTGGATAAGGGACAGTTGGAATTGATCCTATCATCCCTAGGCTCACTTTTTTTTTTTTTGGGTCCAAAAATTTAACACAGCAAAGCAACCAAGATGCAATCCTAAAGGGCCCAATACATAGACACATAAACCCAAGGCCCTAAGCACCAAAGAAACAATAGAAGAGAACAACATCAAAGCCCATTAAGGGACCAAGCCACATGCAGCCCTAGGGAAAGACTCCAAACAACTAATAAAGAAGGACCTAGAAATGATAAGAATGTAAAAACACCCAGCCTTAGAAGCACTTGCAGCCAACACATTGACCAAGGAGATAAGAATAAAAACTCTAGGCGATTCATTCTTCTCTCCTTTCAAAAGAGCCACTTGGATTCATTATTTCTTCCTTTCCATATCATCCATAAGGTATTTGCCAACAAAGCAAGTCCCTACTCCTTAAAACACCCTTGTTTATTAACAGCTTCAAACTGCAAATTTAACCAGAGATCAATCCAAGTGACGTTTGTAGGGGAAAGAGGCAATTGAAGTTGAGAACCAAATCACACTGGTTGAGTCCATGCACATAGGAGCAAGGTATGCTCTACCAGCTTAGGTTCAAGGTTACAAATTGGGCATAGGGGTAAGGTTAACGTCTTCCTTCTAGAGAGAGTCTTTCTGAAAAGTAATGCATTATTACACATTCTCCAAAGAAATAATTTGATCTTCTGTTTTGTTTTAATATTCCATAGCCTATTCCAAAAAGCAAATGGTAGAATTGTAGAACTGGAAAGCCTATCTGTGTTATGTTGATTACTATCATAGGCTACATGGTATCCCGTTTTAACTGAGTAACTCCCATATGCAATATGAGGCTAGATGAACTTGTTGGGAGTCCCTATTATATGGATTGGGAGCTGAATAGTTTGAATAGCCACCATCCCCAGGCTCACTTGAAAGGGGGTTTGAATATTGAGGGCTTCCCTAGATTGGGCTTCTTGTAAGCCTGCCCTAAAACCCATTATGAATTTTGTTAGATGAGAACTGCCTATAACAATTTATAATATACAAAATCTATTACAATCTCATATAACATTGGTAAGCCTAATCCTTTCAACTTGATTCCTATTCTCGACACTTAGGTTTGAATCCCTTTGGTCATCAACATATAAGGAGAGTTTTTGATCAAACTATCAACATTGAACTTTTTACATTATCATTAAGCAAGAAAGTGACATATTGTAGTAACTACAATTTTTCACTTGCAATGAAAGTGAAACAAAAATAAATCCTAGAAAACAAAAGTCTAGCATATATTGAGATTCTAAATCTTGAAGTTCTAAGTTAACATTTAACCTATCCTCAAGTTTCATCAACATGTAATTTGTAACTTTAAAAATGTTCATGACAAAATCTACAAGCAAATAAACATTGCTTCACTAAGGAATTCTCATTAGTGTCATCCATGCCTAGCCCTTGTCAAAAATAGAAATATGATATTTAACCAAATTTATTTTGCTAATCATAAAATACAATCAACAAGTAATTATTGAACAAAAGTGCAACAAACCTAATAAAAGGGACAATTCAAATAAACTATCTAAGTTTATCATATAGAAAAACTACTACAATCGCAAAAGCTAAAAATAGTCTATTTCAAAAACAAATCTAATGGACCACTAAAAAAACCAAAAACCAAATAACCTAAAATTTCCACTAGAATTGGGAATATGAATAATAAATATTTTTGACAATAAGCTAGGGGTTTCTTGCATAGTTTATTGTAGTCATTACCATTGGGCAAAAATAATGAGGTTTTATTAGATTACTTCGACAATGGTTATGATAACCATGCAAAATACATGATTGTCAAATTATCAAAAAATATGCATTGATTTAAGATAAAATTGTCCACACTAAAGAATAAACTTAACCTCATAGTATTGCTTCCTATATTTTCAGAATGTCTCTAGAAAACAACACTAACTTAATGTAAGACACCAGATTATTTTCCTATGTAAAAGATTGAAAAGACGACATCTTTATGATATTGATGTTATACCTAATTACTAATTAGCTTCCTTTGTTTTTCCCATTATACCACATAACTTACAAGGAATTATCCTGATAAATGAATAGTAGTGTTTGTGACTAAATGCACAAATCATTTAAATTTCATTTCTGTTAATTAGCTTACAATTAAGTCTATAATAGTAGTTTTAAAAATATATTCTTCCGGAAGCTCTCATAACCTATCTAGTGTCCAATCCCACATATCACTGCATTTGAAATAGAATCGTGATAGCATCATGAAAATAAATGCTTAAAATAAGTAAAATCATACCCAGATCACTTAAGTTTAGAAAAATAAAATAAAATCAAATGCACAACAATAGAAAAAATAAATCAATACCAAATTCAAACCTGAGAAGATTTTGTAGTATCAATACTCCAATCTTGATTCGGAAGGAATACAAACAAAAAGTTTAAAGCTTTAGCATATAAGCAAAGTAATACTACCAAAGGCAAAGCAAAAGAATAAAAAAGCTATAATAGTTTTTTTTTTTTTTGTGAAAACCAAAAATAAAAATAGTTACACAGAAACAACACAACAAAGCAGGCTTATGCATACCAAAAAATGTAATGCCCAATCCATATAGAATATAAACTTCATACATACTGAAAGCTCTCATAGATTATTAATAGCTGAACATCTTAAATCATGCATCTAACCTTAGGAATACCTTTTTGGATAATTACAAGAGACATATGAAAATGTTAAAATTCTCAATTCAAACACCACTATTTATATGATGGACCAAATTGGCCAAAAAAAAAAGCAAGAAAAGAAACCAAAGCTATCAATCCCAAAACTAAGCATCCATGCAAATGAAAAGGCATGTGTAACTAATTATAGCTACATGATCAAGTTACATGATTAAGTGGTCAAAAACAGCATCCACAATTATTAAAATAGATGAATGGAAAAGAATAAACAAAATAAAATAGAATGTTATATACCATTGTAAAGCTTCCATGACAGTCCCTAATTTTGTCTAGTGAAGGATCCTAATGACACTATTAGTGTAAATGACAAAAATAAATAAATAAATAAAAGTAGCATGCTACTGACTTTGAAGAGCATAGATAAATAATATAAAACAAAAGAGAGAACCAAAGGCATTGCATTGCTAAGGAAAACATAAATACCTTCCATGAGACTTTAGAGCTAGATGAGGGAGAGCTACCATTTTGATCTTAAAAGATCAATTTGTAAACAAATTAGTCCCTAAAAGATATTTTATTAGTCCATGGTTCTCCAATGATGAAATCCATTATTGCTAATAAGTTCTGTTAGTATTAACAAAAGATATTTTAGGAATTAATTTGTCAACACATTGGTGTTTTAAGGACTCATTTGTCAGTGCATTGATCTTTTAGGTTTGTCAACACACTAATCATTAAGGTACAATTGGATAAAAAGACATCTTTTAGGGACTAATTTATCAGTATGTTGATCTTTTAGGTGTCAAAATAGTGGTTCTTCCACTAGATAAGTTAACAAAGCTTTTCTCTTAAGAAGCAACATGCAGACTGTAAGAACTGGTATCAGAAAAGTAGATAAAAGAGCAGAATCTATATGAAATCCAAGGAAAAAGAGCAATACCAGTGTAATACTAGCTCCCTCCCTCTGCTGTATTTCTTATTCATAGAAAACAAAAGAAAAGTGTATGAGAACTAGCTAGGTGTTCGAGAGACCTAGCACCCTCCTAAGTTCAATTCTATTCTTCACTTTCTAAGATACTCCTCTCAGCACTCTCCCTTACACCATATACTTCCCTCCTCTTACCATAATAGAATCATCAATGCATTCCCTCGCCCCACCAACCTTGCCAGCTAAGCAAAGTTAGTTACAAGTCCCTCCCAACCCCTCTTGGCCACATGCCTTGCCCGTGTCATTCTCTCTCTTTCTATGATGTCTACTATAGACCTTAGCATAAGGTGAAACCAAATTACTGGGGGTAACATTACAAGTTGTAACATCCTCAATTTCTTATCGTGTTAAATTACCTAAGTACCCCTGAGTAATTAGGCATTTAATGAGAAATTATGAGATTAAGGCTTAATTAAGAGGTTAACCAAAAGTTTATGAGTTAACTCGGTTGACAAAAGTCAAGAGAATGCGAGATTAGATCATCTCTAATTAAGCAAGTCAAAGCTTTTATAACTTAATTAAGCACTAATCGCCCTTAGTTAGCTTAATTGAGTTTAATTAAGATTAATTAAGCTTAATCGCAATATTAATTTTTGTTAATCATGTTCTTATGTGTGAATCACTAATCCTTGCTTAATCATCTTGATTAAGTTGTATGAGCACTTAATCACATGATTAAATTCAAATTTACTCAACTAGACAATAACGTAAAAAGTGACGTCATAAAAGCATAAAACATAAGACAAAAGTGCTTTATGCAAGAGTTAGTACATGCTTTGTTCCCCCATCATCCATTTTGTCCCTCTAAACCTTAATTAATACAAAATTAAGAAAATATCTCCCTCCTTCTCTCTATACAACTTACGGCCATGCACAACACACTCACACACTCACTTTTCATTTTTTAACTTCTATTCTCTCTCTAAGTTTCCTATTCCTCCAACTTCTCTCTAAAATTCTCTCTTTATCTTCTTCATCTTCCTTTCTTCATTACCACCACCAAAACCACTCACTTAGCCCTTCAAAGACCTCATCTTTGGGTCTTTGGAGACAAGATCTAAACACTACAACCTCCATTTTCACAAGATCTCAAGAGCTTCTCTTTCCACCAAGCCAAACTGCCACCATCTTCAAGGAAAGGAACCACCATCATCTTCTTCTTCTTCTCTATTTTTTGCGCCATTTCTAAGAAAGGTAGTGATCTTTATCTTTTTTATTTTGTTTACTCAAGAAAGCTTGAAGCTTGGTTCTTTTCATGACCAAGATCTTTAAGTGAAAACTTGAGAAGATCATTCATGCTCTTCATGAGCAAAAGTTTCCATTTTTGGCAAAATATGTTCTTGTTGTTTTCAAGTGTTCTTGATGTTTCTACTTTTGGAAAAATATGTTCATGTTCTTATTCTTGAATGTTCTTGATGTTTTTGGTGGTATCTTGCTTAAAGTTGTTCTTTTTCTTATGATGAGTTTATAATTAGAAAAGTTTCATCTTTACATGCATTTCATGATTTGATAATTCTATGAACATCCTAAAAGCTTAAAACTTTAAAAAGTTTGCTTCTTAATTCCTTAAAAGTGGCACAACTTTTAAGCTTTCATAAAGTCTTATTTTGTTTTGTTTTGAAGAAAAGACCTTTCATAAAATGTCAAACTTTAGTCAAGAATGAGACCTTTAAGTCATAAAAGTGTTGTTTTGTAATATTTAATTCATAAAGTTTAGATCTTGAACCAAAATAATGTCAAAAGGTATTAACTTTTATAAAGATCAAAACTTTTCAACCTTAAAGTTAATGTTTCATATCACTAGTTGATAAAGTAGGAACCTTTTTAATGTAAAGACAATTTTAAGTCATAAAGTTAAGACCTTGATGGTCTTAGAATAATTAAAGGAGTTAACTTTCATAAAGAACAAGACTTTTTAGTTAAAAAGCTAATAACTTGTATCATTATTACATAAAGATCTAATATTCAAGATAAGAGCTTAATTTTTAAGGCACTTACTTTCATAAAGAATAAAATTTTATGACTACTTTATAAAGAATGATAACTTTTATGATACTTAAGGTAAGACCTCGTTATGCTACTGATAAAAGCTTGAAGCTTTGTAACTTGGTTAAGTTAAAAATCACCTTTGGTGATTAGTAAACATGATGTTGTTGGGTTCATGATGTGGTTATGTATTGTCATGACCCAAGGATTAGAGGGATCTTGAACTCCTTGGGAACCAAAGTATGATTAGGGCCTCTGAGCATAGCATGAATCGAGGAATCACTAAGGGCACTATCTCAAGGAAAGGAAATAATCATACTTTGGTTCCACAAGACATAAACTAAAGTAAAGAATAATTTCATGTAAGAGCTAAGTAACTAAAAGACCACATACACATATCTTAACTATGTGATTCTCTCATGGGCAAGCACGAGAAATCATATGATGATTCATAATATTCTTCACAAAGAATAACACAACTATAAACCCCTTTAGGGTATGAATGTGTGATGCCATTCGGCATGATGAATAATGAGTATGATTGAGCTTTGTCTCATGATTGAATGATGAGTGTGATGATATGATATAGATATGATAAACTATTAGTTGAAAGTTTATGATTGGCATTTAGGGGAAGCACCAATCTAGCCATTATGCTACCGGATTTCCGTCAAAATTATGGACTTAGTCATATCATTGCGTATGTCTAGTCAAAGAAGTACTGTGCATGTAAAGTATAATAATAAGAAAAAAAACCATGGGATATAACCCCTCGATCACTTCCGGGGAATGAAAGACGGTGATCCACAAGGAACCTCTATGAGGGAGGCAAAGGTAACATGGAGGACCTTCCAACTTAGGGGTAACCAATATTGGCTTAGTCTGATTTGGTTTAGTACTGCATGACGACGGTCACAGAATAAGCTCATGTCCAAAAGTAGTCTATTTCAAAGGAAAGTAAAGAATGTTAAGCACGTGCCAAAAACGAAAGTAAAATCAAAGTATAACCATAGTTAAGTCTATGATGATGCATGTCTTTGCATGTATTTATGTTGTCCATTTGCATTATGAATGTTTATTCTATTTTTCAGTATGTATGTTAGTTATGATGATGTAGTTATAATGTTAAGTTTAAAAGCAACCCGCTTCAAGGTTTAAGTTTTCAAAACCATTAAAATTGAACTTATATCTGTCCACCATTTTTATAATTAAACCTGAAGTGGCTGGGATGATGACGATGACACAGTGTTTGTCTAGTCGCGATCCTACTGAGAAATCTAGTATTTCTCACTACTATGTTTCCATGTCATCTTCAGAGGATGTCGACGTCGGGCACGGTAGTGATCTACATTGAGTTCCTGGTGTGGCGTTGGGGCTTTGACTCGGTGCTGAATGCCTCCGTGCTGTTTGCAAACTCAGCAATAAGGGTCTACATCTTCCATGACTGCCAGTTTCAGGATCCCGTGATGAGCCCATTTTTCCAACCGCATTAGCCATTCGGCGAGGTTACTATCGATGACATCCGCCCCTACTTTCAGCCACCGAGATACCCTATTGACGATGATGAGACTGACTCGGATACCTGTTTGACTCCGACTGTTTCATTGGATTCCGATCCCTTGGAGCCGTCTTATCCGAGCTACCATGTGGAGACTGACCCCTCTGAACCCTTCTATCCGACTTATTCTGGGGGATCTCACTGTTCGAGTTTGTCACAGCCTTCAGTGATTCGTCTATCTTTCGATTCTTCTAATTCATCTGCTGGCCCAACTTCACTCTCGGTTTGCGGATGTAGGTTCATTCATACCTGCGCTGTGCCCCATGGGACGTGCTCGAGGAGGAGGACATGGTGGTGTTTCTCCCAGTGGATATGGGAATGGTTTCCTCTAGCCTGATGCATGATGTGATGATTGCATGTAGAGCTGAGCACAAGGATAACCCCTTTTGGTTGTAGTTATAGGGTTATCATTTTGCTGTATGGCATGCTTGGGTAGTAGGGTTTTCTGATGTATTTCCTTTTATCATGTATTTGGTAGGTTTCTTGTGTAGGGCCGATAGTAGATATCGGACCCATTATTATCTTATGTATAACTCTATTATGACTATTATTTTATTATTATGAATGGTCATGGAATGAATGTTATCTTTATCTAAGATTGTGGTTATTCTTATTGCTTCTATTTATGTTAAATGCATTGTATGTATGAGATAGCGACATTTGTATGACACATTCACGATGCGCTCATAGCTCTCGATTTTCAAACAGTTTATTTGATTATTGTTCAAAAAAAATTTCACCCCTATTTTCAGGTAATGTAATTTCAAAAAGGTAATGTTAGATCCACAAGCAAAAGTAACAACTAGTAATTCCACAATATGACCTAAGCATAGAATGGAACTATTAGGGTGTTATATTTTGGTATCAGAGCAGTTCGTTCTTGAAGAGCCTGGGGATGGACTGACTATGCTTCTAAGCATACATATTAGTTAAGTTATGCTTTGAGTCTCCTCTGTGTGATGAGACGTAGGAATTAGTTATGCATGATCGTCTGTTCTGAATATGGTTAATTGTTGGTTCACTCTACATAAATATTGAGCCCAATCAACTCAATGTCTTCTGTCTTGTGTACCAGGAACTAATGGCTTCAGGAAGACGTGGTAGGCCTCGTAACGAGCCAGAAGGTCCCGAGGAAGTCATGGGGACGCTGCGTGAAATGGCTGCTGCCATGAGGGAGCAAGCTGCAGCTACCCATCACATGATGGAGCGAATAGAGCAAAGGGATAAGGAGAATCCCGAAGGGCACAATGGAGGAGATGAGATAGATCTTGAGTACCTCAAGTTTGCTGAGTTTAGGAAGGCAAATCCGCCAAGCTTTAGAGGGACGTACAACCCCGATCGAGCTTATGAGTGGATCAAGGCCATTGAGAAGATTTTCATGATGTTGGCTTGCACTGAGGAACAGAAGGTAGCCTTTGCTACCTATATGTTGGAAGTCGAGTTCTGGTGGGTAGGCACAAAGAGGCTATTGGAAGGAGCCCAAACCCACATCACCTGGGAGATTTTCAAAACTCACTTTTATGAGAAGTATTTTCCTGCATCTATAAGGAATACGAAGGAGCTGGAGTTCATGAGTCTGCGACAAGGGACCATGAATATTACTTAGTATACTGCTAAGTTCGAGGAGTTGTGCAAGTTCTCGACGATTTATCAAGGGAACCCGGATAAGTGCTGGAAATGTGTGAAGTTTGAAGGCGGATTGCGTGATGAGATATTGGCATCTGTACGACCAATGGAGATCCGTGACTATGCTGCACTCGTCAACAAGTGTCGTTTGGTGGAGGATTGCAACCGCAAGCTATCTGTGGCAAGGTCTGAAGCCTACAAGAAGAAGTTGGCATCGCAAGGGCAGAAGTTTAAGTCCCAACCCCCGAGGAAACCGTTTCAAGGTGGAGGTTTCAAAGGAAATCAACCCCAGAAGCCTACTGGGAATCCACCTAAGCTGGTGAATGGTCAAGCTTGCCCTAAGTATGGCAAACATCATGGAGGACGCCCTTGTTTAGCTGGCTAAAACGCATGTTTCCGATGCGGAAAGCCTGGGCATATGGCTAGAGACTGTACTGTCAAGCTGTTGTCCCCTGCCAATAAGCTTGAACGCCAGGGAAGGGTCTTTGCCCTTAATGCTAAGGAGGCCACTCAGTCCGATGATCTGATCCAAGGTAAGTGCGAGGTTAATGGTAGAACCTTAACTGTGCTGTATGATTCTGGAGCTACACACTCCTTTATTTCTCATAGTTGTATAGATAGATTAGGATTATCTGTGTCTGAATTGCCTTATATGTTAATTGTTTATACTTCTACTGGGAAACCAGTTAAGACTTGTCATTGTTGCTTGAGTTGTCAATTCCAAATTGACGGTAGGTCTTTCGTTGCGAATTCGATTTGCTTGCCTTTGTCTGGTTTGGATTTGATTCTAGGCATGGATTGGCTTTCGGCTAACCATGTTATGATAAATTGCTTTGAAAAATCTGCTGTTCTTCCCCCTATACCTGTTAGGCCTGTGGAGCCTGTCAATTTGTTTTTGTATTCTGTTAAGGTAGGAAGTAGTGAGTTGGGTGATCAGGGATATGTTCTCCTCATGGCAAGTGAAGTGGAACTCGAGCAGGTATTGGATAAGATCCCCGTAGTCAGGGAATACCCTGATATGTTTCCTGACGACATACCAGAATTTTCCCCGGAAAGGGAAATTGAGTTTTCTATAGAGTTGGTACTGGGAATAGGGCCAATCTCTATAGCACCCTATAGGATGTCCCCACTAGAGTTGTCGGAGTTGAAGGGACAATTGGAAAAGTTATTGGAAAAGAAGTTCGTAAGACCTAGTGCCTTACCTTTGGGAGCCCCGGTGTTATTTGTGAAAAAAAAGGATGGTAGCATATGGCTGTGTGTGGATTATAGGCAATTAAACAAGGTCACTGTTAAGAACAAGTACCCTTTGCCTAGGATAGATGACCTCATAGACCAACTGCGAGGTGCAGCTATGTTCTCTAAGATTGATCTGAGATCCGGATATCGTCAGATAAGGGTGAAAGAGGAGGATATACCCAAGACGGCTTTTAAGAAAAGGTATGGGCATTATGAGTTTACTGTGATGTCATTTGGATTAACTAATGCCCTTGCTATTTTTATGGATTATATGAACAAAATTTTTAGACCCTACTTGTACAAGTTTGTAATTGTTTTCATAGATGATATCCTCATATATTCGATGACAAAGGAGGAACATGAAGAATATTTGAGAGTTGTGTTAGGGATCTTGAGGGTAAAGAAGCTATATACTAAGTTATCCAAGTGTGAATTCTGGATGAAGGAGGTAAAGTTTTTAGGACATGTGGTGTTATAAGGGGGTATCGCTATGGATCCAAGTACGATCGAGACTGTGATGAATTGGGAGAGGCCAACCTCAGTGACTAAGATAAGGAGTTTCTTGGGTTTAGCCGGTTACTACCGTAGGTTTATAAAAGGATTTTCCCAGATATCTTTACCCTTAACCAAGTTGACGAGGAAGGATGCCCCGTTTGTGTGGATGATGGACTGTGAGAAGAGCTTTCAAGAGCTAAAAGGTAAGTTAACCTCAACCCTAGTATTAGTTTTGCCTGACCTAAGTGGACCGTTTGAGGTTTATTATGATGCCTCTAGGAGAGATTTAGGTTGTGTCTTGATGTAGAACAGGAACGTGGTGCCTTATGCCTCTAGGCAGTTGAAGCCTCACAAAGTAAATTACCCAACCCATGACTTGGAGTTAGCGGCTGTAGTGTTTACCCTGAAGATATGGAGGCATTATCTATATGGAGTAAGGTTCGAAGCATTTTCTGATCATAAGAGTTTGAAGTATCTCTTTGATCAAAAGGAGCTGAATATGAGGCAAAGGAGATGGATGGAGTTTCTAAAGGATTATGAGTTTGGGTTGAACTATCATCCTAGGAAGGTCAATGTGGTGGCCGACACTCTAAGTAGGAAGTCTTTGCATGCGTCATGGATGATGGTCAAAGAGGATGAGCTAATAAGAAGCTTTAGAGACCTTAACCTTGGAGTTGTGTTGAAGCCCTATAGTTTAAGATTGAATCAGCTTAGGGTGACAAGCGATTTCAAGAGTCAAATTGCTCAAGCCCAAAGCAAGGAAGAGGAATTCCTGAGAACCCTAGTGTTGGTGAAAGAAGGAAAGTTGAAAGATTTTGCTAGAGGTACAGATGGACTGTGGAGGTTTGAAGGAAGAGTATGTGTACCTGCAAGTGGTGACGTCTAGAGAAGGATTTTGGAGGAGGCTCATAAGAGTCATTTCACCATACACCTTAGTGTGACGAAGATGTATCAGGACGTTAAGAAGATGTTTTGGCGGCCGGGATTGAAGAGGGACATTGCAGAGTTGGTAAGCAAGTGTTTAGTCTACCAAAAGGTGAATATTGAACACCAAAAGCCCTCTAGTATGTTGCAACCATTAGAGATCCCAGAATGGAAATGGGAAAGCATCTCTATGGACTTTGTAATGGGTTTACCTAAAACACGAGCTGGTTTTGACGCAATATAGGTGATTGTTGATAGATTAACCAAGTCTGCCCACTTTTTGTCCATTCGAGCTACTTGTCCTTTGGAAAAGTTAGCCCAGCTATATGTTCAAGAGACAGTAAGTGTAACGTCCGCGACTTCCGACTTCCGAGCCCATCAGTATTCCCAACCTCCAAATTCATCTTCAAGGCTAGACAGACAATGATTTTCGATTTCCGACTTTAGGAAGGCTCAAACGGATTGCCTTGCATTTTCCGATTTCCGACCTTATGTAAGGGTGTATGAATTCTGACCTCATCAGTAATAAATTTCAATTTCCAATTTCATTTCAAGTGGCTGATGTTTCCAATTTCCGATCTTAAGATTTCCTTAACACGAAATCTGACGTCCAATTTTATCTCAACCAAAAATGGACGCGAGATCAGATTTTTGAACTTGTCTCAAGTCCGAGTCAAATTTTCACGAGTTCCGATCTCGAGTTTAATACCAAGAGCTCTCATTTCTCTATCCTCCCGAGTTCCAAGATCGAGGTCCTATTATTCCCGACTTCCGACTTTAAGTGATTGGCTTCACATCAGGCTTTGCTTTCAAGTTTCGAATAAACTGGATATGTTTCCCGGGTTCCGACTTCATATGCAAGATGTGCACGAGTTCCGACTTTATAAGGAGTACGAGTTCCGATTTCATTTTCAGAATATACTGGAAACTAGTCCCACTGTTAGGTGACGTGGAGAGCAATTATGCCGCACAAAGACGACGACGTGGAGAGCATTTTGGTCACAAAAAGAGAGGAGGTTAGTGTCGTAGTGTAACTCACTTTATGTTTTGGGGCCAATCAAAACCTTCCAAGTTAACTACCACTTATGCTTATATAACACATTCTCCTCCTCTTCTTCAGACTCTTCTCTCACGTTGCCTACTTCACTCCAAACTCTGCTTTCTTTTTCTTCACTCACACAACTCCACCACACTTTGAAATTCCACCAAGTTCCAACTACAAACTTAAGCCAAATCATTCATAGTAAGAGGTAGAGGTTCTAAATTCTTACTTGATTTTCTGATTCTTGAAGGATTGATGGTGGTCTAATTTCTTAATTTTGATATGTTGATTGAATGATTATGATGAATTATAGCTGGGTTATGGGTGTTTATGAGATTAAAATTTGAATTGGAAGTGAGAAAGGATGAAGATATGAAGAAGTTGAGAGGCTGGTAAACTCAAAACCCTCGGCAGTCCGTACGGCGGAGTGTACCGTTCCGCCTCTCGCCATTTAAAATTAATGGGACCATTTTTATGTGAAACTAGACATCTATGACTTTCTATACATATATCATATAAGACCATTGGAGTAGTATTGAGAGAGATATGAATTTTTGAAGTTCGACCTAGGAATCAAGACATTCACCCGGGCAGTATGGGTTGAGAAGGGTATAACTCGTCCTATACAACTCCAAATTGAGTGAAACTAATTTTGTTTGAAAGCTTACACTTAGGAGAACATCCTAACCAGAAATTTCGAGTTTGTTACCATACTATTTGTCCCCAGTGATTCAGAGAAGTTACCCTATGTCCACACCGAGCCAAAATAGAGTAGTTCAGGAAGGTTAAGTTTCGGGGCTCATAACTTGATCCCTACCAAGTCAAATGAAATGGAACTTTTTGTAAATGAAACTTTACCCTGTTAAATTTAATATGAGTCCAATTTTGTATCATTTGAATCAGTTTTTGATTTTTAGTGGATTTTTACTTTTAGGTGTCTGATTCTGGCTAGCCACTGGGCAGGCCGAAGTAAAATTTGAATATCTTGAGCTATAGATATTGAAATTAGATGGGACCAAAGAGGTTAGAAACTAGACACATAACACTTTAACATACCCAAATTTGAGGTCCAAATGAGTTAAATATAAATAATGGCTTGAATTATA
Source organism: Pterocarpus macrocarpus (assembly GCA_031439585.1). Classification (NCBI taxonomy): domain Eukaryota; kingdom Viridiplantae; phylum Streptophyta; class Magnoliopsida; order Fabales; family Fabaceae; genus Pterocarpus; species Pterocarpus macrocarpus. Next base: position 55,761,596 of record CM062514.1, read on the forward strand.
AAAATCGGGTTGGTTGATTATGCTAGGGCAGAAACTCTGCCCTAATGAATTTGATGTTGATATGAGTTCAATATTGGAATATGTATGTGATGTTGGGTTCTTTGTTATGAATTGATGTTTTGGTATGCTGGCACTATTCATGGGGAAGCGGACACGTTCCGTTATGCTGCCGAAATTTCGGTAGAATCCATGCATAAATTATGAAAGTATATTAAGACTCATGTTATTATGAAAGTTCCATGCTACTTAGGCCAGCCCCGGATAAGAAGTTAAGGGGAATAGATCGGTGGGAAGGTCAGGGAAAGTAAACCCGGCATTCCTATATAGGAACGAGCTCGATTCTGATAAGCAGACTATTACCCAGGAGTCTAAATGGCCAAGAACTCCTAGGGGACCAAGAGATGGAAAATGATGAAAAGTGATTGAAAAAGGCATATGAAGAAAGGTTTATGATGAAATCAGCATGATCACATGACTGCATGGTTACATGGAATAATTATGTCAAAAAGCTTACAGTTGTCTATTACGTTTGCTTACTGCTGTTTATTAATTGCTCTGTCTATTATTCTATGCATTATTATTAGCAATCCATCTTGTTTTTTGTGCCGTCTAAAGTAAAAATGAACCTTGCCTCGGACCAGGTATTTTCCCGAACTCATTAAAATGGATATTTCAGTTTGAAAACATGTTTTTATAATTAAATAAAACCCGAGGCAACTGAGAATGTATGTGATGTCAGTTAACTAGTGTACCCGAACCCTACTGAGAATTTCTTGAAATTCTCACCTCGTTTTGTATCTTCCGCACCATTCTCAGACACTGGCGATGGACTCCACTACGACCCTCTTCATTGAGATTCCCGCTTTACAGCTTCACCACGACCCAGAGTTGGATTCACTGTATATAGCCAACTCGTGTAACTTCCGTCTCTACCTCTTCAGCAATAGGAACTTTGATGTTCCTTTACATCATCCCATTTTCGACCCCTCTAGTCCTTACATTGCCATCCCGCTGCACATGGCGCACCCACCTCCTGCTCCTCCTACTCCTCGCAAAGACAAAGCCGCACTGCTGACCACCGCCTGAGTCACCACCGTAGACAGTCCTAGACATTCCACTGAGTTCAGAGAGTGACCCCTCAGAGGCTACCGGCTCGTCACCCTTTTCCTCCTCGGGACCCAGCGCAGACTACTCACCAGTCGAGCCTGGCATGGCTAACGGCTACCTGACAGAGTAGCTTAGCAGCCGGAGATATTGTACAGTATGACCCTCTTTTGGATGGCACGTAGCTTTGGGTCATAGACTTGACTGTCGGGTTAGCAATAGATCACGAAATGTCCTCTAAGGACCATAGGATCCTTTTGACAGATACGGGCATCATGGTCTTTTTGTTATACCAGCCCGCTTATGTATTTTCCTTGAAACTTTGTACTTAAACTGAAGCAGAGGCTTCTGATAAATACATATATCTATACGTATACAGTAACGCTATTGTACTATTCTCATCTTTGGTGATATTTTGTTAAATTCGTTTGCTTTTAGTATAGCAGCGCGCCGTTTCGTTTGTTTGTTCAAAAAAAAAAATGACAGTTAAAGAAGAATAAATCAGGAAAGGTAACTATAGTGTTAATACGGTAACACAATCTACCTAATTTCATGCTATGACTTAAGCATAACATCAAATTAGTAGGGTGTTACAGTAAGGTTGCATGGTGTACCTTCAACTATAATCTCAGATAGAAAATTGAGGTTTACCTCTAGATTCTGGGGAGCCTTGCAAAAGGCATTTGGGACAAAGCTTTGCCTAAGTATAGCTTATCACCCCCAAACGGATGGACAGTTGGAGAGGACTATCCAAACTTTAGAGGACATGTTGAGAGCCTGTGTGTTAGACAATCAAGGAAGTTGGGATAGATTCTTACCTTTGATTGAGTTTGTTTATAGCAATAGTCATCATGCAAGTATTGGTATGGCACCCTATGAAGCTTTGTATGGAAGGAAGTGTCAATCTCCCCTGTGTTGATTTGAACCGGGTGAGCAAAGCCTATTAGGACCTGATCTTGTGAGACAGACCATAGAGCAAGTCAGAAGGATTAGGGACAGAATCCTTACAGCCCAGAGCTGCCAAAAGAGTTATGTCGATAAGAGGAGAAAGCCTCTAGAGTTCCAAGAAGGAGAAAATGTGTTCTTGAAAATCACTCCTATGACTGGTATAGGTAGAGCCATGAAGGTTAGAAAGTTGAGCCCCCGTTTTCTTGGCCCTTTTCAAATTCTCAAATGTGTCGGGCCAGTTGCTTATCAAATGGCCTTAACTCCAAATTTGTCAAACCTTCATAATGTCTTTCATGTGTCTCAATTGAGAAAATACCATTCCGATCCTAGTCATCTATGTAACATCCCCAATTTTTGTCTAAGCTAATTAGCTTAGTGATCCTGGCTAATTAGAGAGGTTAACGATTAACTGAGGATTAATTGGCTAATCTCGATGAGCAAGAGTTCAATGAATTGAGTCAAGTCAATAATTGAATCATAACGCACTAAATGCTTTAATTAAAATCTAATTATTCGAACCTCATTAATTCGTAACTTAGAAATATAATTAAGCTAATCCAATCTTATTAATTAAGTACAAGACAATTGTTCTATCTTATCAATTGAGATAAATTAATTCTTACACCCTAATTACATAATTCATAAGATCAATTCTTTTAGAGGAAAAACGTCTTAAAAGTGTAATTAACCGAAATCAGTTAAAAAGTAATTTAACTAATCAAATTGATTAACAACTTAGGTAATTCTAATAGCTTTGAAGATTTAAAAATTTCTCCTAATTGATGCATCAAATTTTGGCCAAGGATAAGAGCAAAATCCAACCATCCATTTGCCTTCTCATCATGCACCCTTAGATCAAGAGTCTATGTTAGTAGTATTCCTTGAGTCAAGCCAAGAGATGTACTCTCCTCCATCAAGATTGTGACACTTGGAGTGATCATATCCACCCAAGCCAATCCCAAGAGTGGTCATGCTTTTAACCACTTGAGAAAACACAAAACGGTCTTTACCCAAACACCAAGACTCAAGAGAAACACAACTCTCTCTTTTACCCCAAGGTTCCCCCACTCTCTTGCTTGTTGGAAGAAGCAAAATCACATCACTCCTCCCCCTCAATTTGCGCCATTCAGCCCTCTCTCTCTCCCCCTCATTTCATTTTTCATTTCCTCTCTCAAGACACAAAGCTCTCACCTCTCTCTCTAAACCTCTCTTTGTTCTTCCTAATCTTCTTCTTGTTCTTCTTGTTTTCCTACTCTAAGTCATCACTTTTCCACCACCATCACCCTCATCTTCTATCACCATCCTCACTAAGTTATCAAGGATCACATTCTTTGGTCTTTGGTAGAGCAAAATAAACACTCATTTAGCCTCATTTGCTAGCTCAAGAGGAAGGAAGTCATCTCCAACCATTTTCATTCTTCAAGCTTTCAAGAAACCCATTTGGTAGTGACTCTAACCTTTCTCTTTTATGTGTTCTTCAAGCCCTGGAACTCCTAAGCTCTCCATAGCTAGGTGGTTCTAGGACTTGTTTCCAAGGCCTCATGGCCATGCTTGTTGATATGATGAGTTTTCATGTGTTGTGTCCTTCTCTTTGGCATAAAATTTTCGGTTAGTGTGTCTATCATTATTGAACCAAATCTTTAGAAGTTAAAACATTGAGTTAATATCAAGATCTCAAAGATTAAAAGTGGGTTGGAAGAGAAAAGTGATCACTTGAGGAAAAGCTTTAATGTTTTTACAAGAAAACTTATTGAAACCAAAATTATGGAAGCTGAAAAATTCCAGCAGTCTGTAATGCGTACTATATAATTCATTCTACAAAACTCAAAATGTAATGAAACTAATTTTTTGTGAAAATAGACTCATAGAGATTTTTATACATATAAAATACGTGAAATTTGGCCTTAAAATGAGAGAGATATGAATTTTCAAAGTGTGCTGTCCCCAGATGTGTTTCTGTTCGGGCAGTATGTAATAAAATGTGCATAACTCAAGTTATACAGAACATTTTTGAGTGGGACCAAGTTTGTTAGAAAGCTGAGACATAGAGGAAGACCCCCATAAAATAGTTTTGTCAGATTCCATGTGAGGAACTCCTAGTGAAGTTAACAAGCCACTGACCCGAGTTGAACTTTTAAGTCTAAACAGTCAGAATAAAATGTGCATATCTCAAGTTACAAAATCATTTTTTGAGCGGGGTTTGTATTTTTTTAAAATATACTCATAAAAGTATAATCCACCAAAACTCGAAGCAAAAGAGTCAAAGTTGAAATTATGGTGAATTTTTGAAGTTACTACCCCATTGTAAAAGTAAAACTGGTTGTGGTGAAAGTTAAAGAATAATGAGAAATAAGCTTTATGATATTAAGACCTTTACACTAAGCATTGGAAAAACTCTCATAATTCAACTTAAAAGTTTCAAAAAGGATAATGGATAAAATTGGCCCTATGCCTAATAAAAGAATTTATACAAGAGGCAACCTCAATTGAAAGCTTGCACCAAATTTACTAAGCTAAGCTCATAAGACTTTGTGTGATGGGTATGCCTCTATGTGTACATATGATGATATGATATGATGATGATTATGCCAATGATATGATCATGATTATGACAATGATATGATGATGATGATTATGATAATGATATGATGACGATATGAATATGATATGTTGATGATATGATGCTTAATAATTTGCGATAAAAGAATCACATTTGGGGACAGCGATACGTAACGCCTAAATGTGGAAAAGAATTAGAATATTTTGTATTGTAAGCTTTAATAAGAAGAGATTTAATTAAGTGTGTGATCCTTCAAAAGGGAAGGTGACCTAATTTAAGCTCCCCTTGTAACATCCACCGAAATCCTTTTATTGTTGTCCGTTCAATTGTTCGGTTTTTATCGAATAATTGAGATTAATTAAAATTTGGTTAAACAATTATTTAGAATCAATTGATTAGCAATTACTTGAGTTTAGAAATGAGAGAATTAAGTTAGAAGTATAGAAGATTTCATAAGAATTTTCACGAAACCGATTTACCGATTTAAAGGAAATCGGTAATATTACGGTATTTTAAACTGTCGGAACCGAACCATTGGAATTACAAGCTTTAAACCCTATTTTGAGTGGCTGATAACTCAGCCACTTACCACCCAAAAGTGGTGCAACCAAGGCCACTAGACCATGGAGAAGCTTGGCTGAATTTCAGCTAAGCATTTTGAGCCAATCAAATTCAAGCAAAAATCACTCAAAGCAATCAGATTTTTCAGCTTCTTTAACACTCATTCAGACCCCTTCTTACGCCACTTTTCTCTCCTCTCATTCAGCTCTCTTTCTCTCTTCTCTACACACCAAAAACTCCAGCCAACATCAAGTCAATTCAAGCCTTGCTCACCCAAACCTTCAAATTCCAGCAAAATCACTTGGAACAAAGGTAGGAGTTCTATTCTCACATCAATTCTATGGTCTTGGCTGGCTGAGCTTAGATTATTTTCATGATCCTTGATGTGTTAAATGAATGATTATGATGATATGTGATTGGTTTTGGGCTGTTTGTTTGGTTAAAACCGAATTTGAAGCAAGAAAGAATGAAGATAGGAAGAGATGGAGAGCTGGAGAACCCAAAACGCCTCGGCAGTCTGTACGGCGGAGTGTACGGCTCCGCCTATAGCCGATTAAATTTGATGAAACCAATTTTAAATGAAACTAGACATCCATGGATTTCCATAGATATATCATATAAGGCTTTTGGATTAGTATTGAGAGAGATATGATTTTTTGAATTTCGACCTAGGGTTTTGACTCTGATTCTGGGCAGACTAGGTAGTTCAGGGTAAAACTCACCCTATACTACTCAAAAATGAGTGAAACTAACTTTTTTAGAAAGCTTACACATAGAATAATGTCCCATAAAATTTCAGAATTAGACAAGGTCCCAGTTGCTCCCAATGATCCAAGAAAGTTGCCCTATGTCCAAACCGGGCCAGAACAGGGCAGTTTAGGAAGGTCAGAATTCAGGGCTTGTAACTTGATCCCTAATAAGTCAAATTGAATGGAACTTTTTGCATATGAAACTTTACCCTGTTAGCTTTAATATGAGTCCAATTTTGTGTCATTTGAGTCATTTTTCGATTTTTAGTGGATTTTTACTTTTAAGTGTCTGATTATGGCTAGCCCCTGGGCAAGCCGAGGTTAAATCTAAATATCTTAAGCTATAGATATCAAAATTAGATGGGACAAAATAGGTTAGAAAATAGACACATAACCCTTTAACATACTCAAATTCAGGTCCAAATGAGTTAAATAGAGATTACAGCTTGAATTATAAAAATCGGGTTGGTTGACTAAGTTGGAGCAGGAGCTCTGCCTTAATGAATTTGATGTTGATATGAGTTCAATGTTAGAATATGAATGTGATGTTGTACTCTTTGTGACAAATTGATATTCTGGTATGCTGGCACTATTCATGGGGAAGCGGACACGATCCGTTATACTGCCGAAATTTCGGTCGAATCCATGCATAAGTTATAAATTACATGTTGATACATGTGCATTTCAAGGGAAGTTATGAAAGTTATATTAAGAATTATGTTACTATGAAAGTTCCATGCTACTTGGGCCAGCCCCGAATAAGAAGTTAAGGGGAATAGATTGGTGGAAAGGTCGGGGAAAGTAAACCTGGCATTCCTATATAGGAACGAGCTCGATCCTGAAGCAGACTATTACCCAGGAGTCTAAATGGCCAAGAACTCCCAGGGGAGTAAGAGATGGAAAAATGATGAAAGAAAATGAAAAGTTCATGAAGGAAAGTTCCAGTATGAATCTGCATGATTACATGAATGTATGAATACATGAAATAGTTATGTCAAGATGCTTACAGTTGTCTGTTATGTTCATTTACTGCTGTTTATTTATTTATTCTGTTTACCGTTCTATGTATCATTATTAGTAATCTATTCTGTTTCTTGTGCCGTCAAAAGTAAAAATGAACCTTGCCTCGGACCAGATATTTTCTTGAACTCATTAAAATGGATATTTCAGTTTGAGCACATGCTTTTATAATTAAGTAAAAACCGAGGCAACTGAGAATGCATGTGACGACAGATAACCACTAAACATAACCTTACTGAGAATTTCTTTAAATTCTCACCTCGTTCTGTATTTCCTGCATCATTCTCAGACGCTGGAGAAGAGCTCAACGGCCACTCTTTTTATTGAGATCCTAGATCTGCAACTTCACTATGACTTCGGGTTGGACTTGTTGCACATAGACTGCTCCTGCTAGTTCTGCCTCTGCTTTTAGCACTAGGAATTTTGCTGTCCTTATTTCATCTGCTGTTAATACATATATATATATATATATATATACTGAAGCAATGACTTCTATCATGTAAATATACATGTACGTATATAGTTGATGTTATTATACTATTCCTTATCTGTTGTGGTATTATGTTGAGTTTCGTTACGCTCATAGTATAGCAGCACGCCATTTTGTTTGTTAAAAAAAAAACAAACAATATATATATATATATATATATATATTAACACGGTAACACAGTCTACCTAATTTAATGTTATAACTTAAGCATAATATTAAATTAGTAGGGTGTTACACCCCTCACCCACGACTCACATGAGGCATGGCATGACCTAGCTAGTGTGAGTATAGGGGATAAGGCTTACATGAGGTATGGCATGACCCAGCTAGTATAAGTACCGAAATTCTATGGTAGTGATGGCTACGATATGAGCTCATTACCACTTATGTTTAGTGGATGAAAAGATAAGACTTAAGATAAAGTCAAGTTAAGAAAAGAAAAGAGACTTCGGTCCAAACCCTTGAAAAGAAGAAGTTATGAAGAGTTTATAGCACAGCCATATAGGTTTTATGTAATTATAGTTGTTCCTATGCTTGTTATGATATAAATGACTAGAGGGTATGTTAAAATTGAATCCGCTTCGGATAATCATGTTTTCGAAAACCTAAGAGCGGAACCTTATGAATGCTCACTATTTTCATTAATAAAATCGAAGTGGCTGGGACGATGACGATGATACTTTCGTGTCGGGTTCGCGTCCTACTGAGAAATTCCATTTCTCACCCTAGTTATTCTTCTGTATCGTCACCAGTTCTCGATGGCGCATCCGATGGAGTGGAGCATGGATTTCCCACACTGTGAGCGGACGTATGATGTGGGATGTTAGACAATGCTGATGTGGACTTGTAGTTGCCGTAGCTCTACATCTTCATACATTCCTTTTTGTGATGAACGATGTCAATTTAAGTTTGCATCTAGTATTTGGATCATGGCATGACCATGAGCCTCCTTTGATGTAATGCTGATATATATATATATATATGAACCTATATGAATGTAATGGTTAGTTATTAAATACAATTTATTTGTGAATTATTATTTGTTTACCTTTCTCATATTTTACGATTTTGGGGTATATATTTTATGCGACATGCTCTTTCTCTATCTGTCTTCTCGCCGTATTTTCCAAAACGTTGCAAAGCGACAACCTATTTCAAAAAAAAAAAAATCTTACCATATTTTCCGCATAACTTAATTCCAAATGAAGTTTAGTTTTTTACGAGCATAAGTAACAACTAATAAAAATTCGTAATACGACTTAAGCGTAGTATGGGTTTATTAGGGTGTTACAATCTGCTTGAACTCGAAAGTGTATAGTTAAAGGAAGACCTAACCTTCAATATGTCGCCGTCTAGAATCGTGGATCATGGGATAAAACAGTTGAGGAATAAGACGGTACCCTTGGTCAAGCTGGCTTGGGATAGAGGAAATATGGAAGAGTATACGTGGGAGCTAGAGTCCGAGATGAAGAATGAGCATCCAGAATTGTTTACAGGTAACGAATTTTGAGGGCAAAATTCTTTTTAAAGGTGAGGAGATATGTAACATCCTCAATTTCTTGTCATGTTAAATTACCTCAGTACTCCTGAGTAATTAGGCATTTAATAAGAAATTATGAGATTAAGGCTTAATTAAGTGATTAACAAAGAGTTTATGAGTTAACTCGGTTGAGAAAAGTCAAGAGAATGCTTAATCGAGATTACATAATCTCTAATTAAGCAAGTCAGAGCCTTTATAGCTTAATTAAGCACTAATCGTCCTTAGTTAGCTTAATCAAATTTAATTAAGGTTAATTAAGGTTAATTAAGCTTAATCGCAATATTAATTTTTGTTAATCCTATTCTTGTGTGTTAATCACTAATCCTTGCTTAATCATCTTAATTAAGTTGTATGAGCACTTAATCACATGATTAAATTCAAATTTACTCAACTAGACAATAAAGTAAAAAGTAATGTCATAAAAGCATAAAGCATAAGACAAGAGCGCTTTATATAAGAGTCAGTACATGCTTTGTTCCTCCATCATCCATTTCGTCCCCCTAAACCTTAATTAACACAAAATTAAAAAAATATCTCCCTCCCTCTCTCCATACAACTTACGGCCATGCACAACACATACATATACACACACTTACTTTTCATTTTTCAACTTCTATTCTCTCTCTAAGTTTCCTACTCCTCCAACTTCTCTTTAAAATTCTCTCTTCATCTTCTTTATCTTCTTCTTCTTCCTTTATTCACTACCACCACCAAAACCACTCATTTAACCCTTCAAAGACCTCATCTTTGGGTCTTTAGAGACAAGATCTAAACACTACAATCTCCATTTTCACAAGATCTTAAGAGCTTCTCCTTCCACCAAGCCAAACCGCCACCATCTTCAAGGAAAGGAACCACCATCATCTTCTTTTTCTTCTCTAGTTTTTGCACCATTTCTAAGAAAGGTAGTGATCTTAATCTTTTTTATTTTGTTTACTCAAGAAAGCTTGAAGCTTGGTTCTTTTCATGACCAAGATCTTTAAGTGAAAACTTGAGAAGATCCTTCATGCTCTTCATGAGCAAAAGTTTCCATTTTTGGCAAAATATATTCTTGATGTTTCTACTTTTGGAAAAATATGTTCTTGTTGTTTTTCAATTGTTCTTGATATTTCTACTTTTGAAAAAATATGTTCATGTTCTTATTCTTGAATGTTCTTGATGTTCTTGGTGGTATCTTGCTTAAAGTTGTTCTTTTTCTTATGATGAGTTTATGATTAAAAAAGTTTCATCTTTTCATGCTTTTCATGATTTGATAAGTCTATGAACATCCTAAAAGCATAAAACTTTAAAAAGTTTGCTTATTGATTCCTTAAAAGTGAACTTTTAAGCTTTCACAAAGTCTTATTTTGTTTTGTTTGAAGACAAGACCTTTCATAAAGTTTCAAACTTTAGTCAAGAATGAGACCTTTAAGTCATAAAAGTGTTGTTTTGTAACATTTAATTCATAAAGTTTAGATCTTGAACCAAAACAATGCTAAAAGGTGTTAACTTTTATAAAGATCAAGACTTTTCAACCTTAAAGTTAATGTTTCATATCACTAGTTGATAAAGTAGAACCCATTTTAATGTAGAGACAACTTTAAGTCATAAAGTTGAGACCTTGATGGTCTTAGAATAATTAAAGGAGTCAACTTTCATAAAGAACAAGACTTTTTAGTTAAAAAGCTAATAACTTGTATCATTATTATATAAAGATCTAATCTTTAAGATAAGAACTTAATTTTTAAGGCACTTACTTTCATAAAGAATAAAACTTCATGACTGCTTTATAAAGAATGATAACTTTTATGATACTTAAGGTAAGACCTTGTTATGTTAGTGATAAAAGCTTGAAACTTTGTAACTTGGTTAAGTTAAAAATCACCCTTCGTGATTAGTGAACATGGTGTTGTTGGGTTCATGATGTGGTTATGCGTTGTCATGACCCAAGGATTAGAGGGATCTCGAACTCCTTGGGAACAGAAGCATGATTAGGGCCTTTGAGCATATCATGAACCTAGGAATCACTAAAGGCACTATCTCACGGAAAGGAAACAATCATTTAACTTAATTAATTTGAATGTGTTCCATAAGACCTAAACTAAAATAAAGAATAATTTCATATGAGAGCTACGTAACTAAAAGACCATATACACATATCTTAACTATGTGATTCTCTCATGGCCAATCACGAGAAATCATATGATGATTCATAATATTCTTCACAAAGCATAACACAACTATAAACCCCTTTAGGGTATGAATGTGTGATGCCATTCGGCATGATGAACAATGAGTTTGATTGAGCTTTGTCTCATGATTGAATAATGAGTATGATGATATGATATAGATATGATGAACTATTAGTTGAAAGTTTATGATTAGCATTTTGGGGAAGCTCCAGTCTAGCCATTATGCTACTAGATTTCCGTCAAAATTATGGACTTAGTCATATTACTACATGTGTCTAGTCAAAGAAGTACTATACATGTAAAGTATAATGATAAGAAAAGAAACCATGGGATATGAACCCTCGATCACTTTCAGGAAATGAAAGATGGTGATCCATATGGAACCTCTATGAGGGAAGCAAGGGTGACATGGAGGACCCTCCAACTTAAGGGTAACCAATATCGGCTTAGTCTGATTTGGTTTAGTACTGCATGACGATGGTCACGAAATAAGCTCATGTCCAAAAGCAGTCTATTTCAAAGGAAAGAAAAGAATGTTAAGCACGTGCCAAAAGCGAAAGTAAAGTCAAAGTATAACCATGGTTAAGTCTATGATGATGCATGTCTTTGCATGTATTTATGTTGTCCATTTGCATTATGAATGTCTATTCTATGTTTCAGTATGTGTGTTAGTTATGATGATGTAGTTATAATGTTCACTTTAAAAGCAACCCGCTTTAGGGTTTAAGTTTTCAAAACCATTAAAATTGAACTTATATATATCCACTGCTTTTATGATTAAACCCAAAGTGGCTGGGACGATGACGATGACACACGATCCTACTGAGAAATCTAGTATTTCTCTCTCCTATGTTTCTGTGTCATCTTCAGAGGATGTCGACGTCGGGCATGGTGGTGATCTACATTGAGTTCCTGGTGTAGCGTTGGCGCTTTGACCCGGTGCTGAACACCTCTGTGCTATATGCAAATGTAGCGATGAGGGTCTATATCTTCCACGACCGCCAATTTTCAGACTCCCATGATGAGCCCATTTTTCTGACCGCATAAGCCATTCGGCGAGGTTACTATGGATGATATCCACCCCTACTTTTAGCCACCGAGATACTTTACCGACAATGATGAGACTGACTCGGATACCCATTTGACTCCGACTGTTTCATTGGATTCCGATCCCTCAGAGCCATCTTATCCGAGCAACCATCTGGAGACTGACCCCTCTGAACCCTTCTATTCGACTCATTCTAGGGGATCTCACTGTTTGGGTTTGTCGCAACCTTTAGCGATTCGTCTATCTTCCGATTCTTCTGCTTCACCTGCTGGCCCAGCTTCACTCCCGATTCGCGGATATGGGTTCATTCATACCTGCGCTATGCCCCGTGGATGAGGACGTGCTCGAGGAGGAAGACGTGGTGGTGTTTCTCCCGGTGGATATCGGAACGGTTTCCTCCTGCCTGATGCATGATGTGATGATTGCATGCAGAGCTGAGCACGAGGATAGCCCTTTTTGGTTGTAGTTATAGGGTTATCATTCTGTTGTTTGGCATGCTTGGGCAGTAGGGTTTTCCAATGTATTTCCTTTTATCATGTATTTGGTAGGTTTCTTGTGTAGGGCCGACAATAGATATCGGATCCATTATTATCTTATGTATGACTCTAGTATGACTATTATTATATTATTATAAATGATTGTGGAATGAATGTTATCTTTATCTAAGATTGTGATTATTCTTATTGCTTCTATTTATGTTAAATGCGATGTATGTATAAGATAGCGACATTTGTATTACATGTTCACAATGCGCTAATGGCTCTCGATTTTCAAACAGTTTATTTGATTATTGTTCAAAAAAAAAATTTACCCCTATTTTTAGGTAAAGTAATTTCAAAAAGGTAATATTAGTTCCGCCAGCAAAAGTAACAACTGCTAATTCCACAGTATGACTTAAGCATAGAATGGAACTATTAGGGTATTCCACAATTGACAGGAGCAGGGGGTAACAATATTTATATTTGGGGTCCTAACAACACCCCTTTCAAAATCCACCTTATTCTCAAGGTGGAAAGAAGGGAACAGCTTCTGAATGTCTGTTGCCAGCTCCCAGGAGTTTTCAAAATCATGTAAAGTTTGCCACTTAATTAAGACTTCCAGTTGATTTGCTGAGTTGGTGCATACCGCAAGAACCCTTATCCAGTTGCACCTGAAGTTCCCACTCTTTTGATAGAGCAGCTGGAAATGGATGGGCTTGCACATTCTGAGAAACACATTTCTTCAGTAGTGATATGTGAAAGACAAGGTGCACTTTAGAGTCGCTTGTAAGCTTCAACTTGTATGCAATAGGTCCTATCTTCTCTACAATGTCATAAGGCCCATAGTATCTAGGACTTAACTTTGGTTGATTCTTTTGGCAAGTGTCTAGAGCCTATAAGGCTGTAGTTTCAAGTAAACCTTGTCCCCCACTTCATATTCCACCTCTTTTCTCTTGAGGTCTGCATAAGACTTCATCCAGTTTTGAGCCCTTTCTAATTAGAATTTCAGCTCATCCAACATTTGATTTCATTCCTCCATTAGCATATGAACCTCCTCAACTGTGGACTCCTTACCACCTTTTAGAAGTGTAGGAGGGGGCCTTCCATAAAGTGCCTTGAAAGGAGTCATGCGAATAGCTCCATGGTAATTGGTATTGTACCAATACTCAGCCCAAGGAAACCACTTAGGCCACTATCAAGGTTTATAACTTGTGAAACAGTGGAGATAAGTTTCAAGACACTTATTGACAACTTCACTTTGCCCATTCGTTTGAGGATGATATGCGGAACTGAATTTCAGTTTAGTCCCCACCATCCTAAAGAGATCTATCCAAAAATTACTCATAAACACTCAGTCACAATCTGAAACAATTGAACTTGGAAACCCATGAAGGTGAATGACTTCATTAACAAAAATGGTAGCCACCTCCTTAGCAGTATAGGTATGGGTTAGAGGGCATAAATGGGCATATTTCGTCATCGTATCAACCACCACCATGACTATATCCATTCCCAGTGCTTTAGGCAACCCCCTATAAAATCCATGGTCTCATCCATCCATGTGTTTCCCGGAATTGGAAGTGGCTGCAAGAGCCTTGCAGGTGAAAGAGTTTGATGTTTGTTTCTTTGCCAAACATCACACTCTTTGATATACTTCTGGATGTGGGATTGCATGCCCTTCCAATACATCAAGCCCGAAATCCTCTTGTAAGTTCGAAAGAAATCAGAATGACCCCCAGTGCTAGAGTCAAGGAATTCCTACAAGATCTGAGGAATTTCTATTGATTCTTTAGCAATCACCATCCTTCCCTTATAGTATAATCTCCCTTTCTTCAATTCAAACCTCGGATGAGAATCATTTCCTTGCAGCAAATCCTGAATAATACCCGGCAGCCTTGCTTCTGCTTGAACTTTAGCCTCTAAGTTAGCCCAATCAGCAATATTAACAATGGGAATGGCAGAATATTGAACCTTCCTAAATAGCGCGTCAGCCACCTGATTCTCATTCCCTACCTTATACTTGATTTCGAAGTCATACCCAAGGAGTTTTGTCACCCATTTCTGCCGATCTTCACCCACAACTCTCTGATCCAGCAAATATTTTAGATTTTTCTAGTCTGTATGCACCACAAAATGCTACCCCAACAAGTAATGACGCCATTTCTGCACTACCAACACTATGGCCATTAATTTTCTCTCATAAATGGACTTGTTTTGGGCTCTCTCAAATAAAACATGGCTCATATATGCTATGGGTCTGCCCTCTTACATCAAAATAGGGCCAAGTTCTTTACTGGATGCATCAATTTCAATGACAAACTGCTTGGTGAATGAGGAGACAGCAAACACAGGTAATGAGGTCATAGCTTTCTTCAACTTCTCAAAAGCTAGCTGAGCCTCCTCTCCTTACTTGAAGTTGTCTTTCTTAAGGAGTTGGGTCAATGACCAGGCAATCTTCCTATAGTTCCCTATAAACCTCCTATAGTACCCGGTTAATCCTAAGAATCCTCTAAGACCCTTCAAGTTTGTAGGTATAGGCCAATCTACCATATCCTGAATCTTTTTGGGGTCAGCAGCCACTCCTTCTCCTGAGATAATGTGCCCCAAATATTCAACCTAGGGTTGTTCAAAACAACACTTTTCTTGTTGACGTATAGCTCATGAATCCTCAAGACCTCAAAAATCTTCTGAAGGTGTGTAAGATGCAACTCAAGATTTGGGCTATATATTAAATTGTCATCAAAGAATACTAGGACAAACTTCCTTAAGAAAGGTTTTAACACCTTGCTCATGAGGGCTTGGAAGGTTGAGGGGGCATTTGTGAGTCCAAATGGCATAATTAGGAACTCATAATGTCCCTCATGTGTCCTAAAATCTGTTTTTGGGATGTCTTCACTCTTCATCCTAATCTGGTGATAACCAGATTTCAAATCCAGAGAAAATTCTTGCATCCCCTAACTCATCTAGTAACTCATCAATAACAGGGATTAGGAATTTATCGGGAATGGTGATCTTATGCAAGGCCCTATAATCCACACAAAAATGCTATCCTCCATCTTTTTTCTTTACTAGAATCACCTGGCTAGAAAAGGGGCTAGTACTAGGCCTTATAATTTCAAATTGCATCATCTTATCTATGATCTTCTCAATTTCAATTTTGTGGTAATGAGGATACTTGTAAGGGCAGATATGGGGAATTTGAGCTCCTTCCTTCAATACTATGGCATGATGATGCTCCTTAGCTAGCGGCAAGCTTATGGGAGACCAGAAAAAGTCTTCATATTCAGCCAATAAGTTTTGTACCCCTTCAGATAAATCAGAATTTTCGTCCCCTTCTATTTCAGCCTGCACTAATGTCACTAAATAACCTTCCCCCTCAACTCTAAGAGCCTTCAAAGCTATTTTCCAAGACTATTTACTCTTGCATAAAGTGGGATCACCCTTTAATAATACACGGCTACCCTTTTCCACCCAACTTAATGTCATGTTCTTATAATTCCCTACAAAATTTCCCAAGTTAGCCAGCCAATCCACCCCCAAAAGCACTTCAAGTCTGCCTAATTGATGCGGCTCCAGCAAGTATACCGGATCGTATAAGTAATAAAGTGATAAGTAAAGTATCGTTCCCATGAGGATAAATCAAATACCGAATAGTCTAAGGGATGACTATTTGGACAGAATAAATTCACAGATATAGAAAATTAAAATAAAATTAAAATTAAATAAATAAGCAAAAGAGTAATGTAGACTGACATTAATAGGGTAGACAAATACAATGGAATGGATGCTAGGGCTAATTAATTTCACCTATTGTAGACACATTTACTATAAATGTCCGTTAATCAGTTTCTATCCTAATTGACTCACGGTCGGTTCCCCTTAATTTATTCCTAGCCTCTCTTGAGGTCAAATAATACTCTTTATCCTAAACTAATTGCCTAATCTCTTAGCACAAACTAATCTCGGTAAAGGTTGAAGCTCTATGGGTTCCTATGTTGACCACATGAACCGTGTTTGTCTATCTCTAGTTTTCACTCAGCTCACGGTGTTTATGTTAAGAGGCTCTATTCACAAACCCTCTCTCGAGTTATTGTAAATCCCCAAATCAATTAATTGGTGATCAAGCAATTAAAAGCATTAAGAACAAACAAAAACACTAAGCAATAGAGATAGAAAACAAGATTAACATTAATCCATGAGTAACCTTGTCATACAAAAAGGGTCCATTAACGCTCTAGCAAAAGAAAACTAGTTCATAACTGAAGAAAAGAAAACAATGAAAGAGTATGAAGATGAGAAGATAGAAGAAACAAAAGCCATACAGTATTGAAGCTTGAGACAAGAGATTCGAAAGAATGTGGATCTCTTCGTGTTGAACTTGAGCTCTAGAATCCTTGAATCTTCGTCTTCAATCTCTCTAGAAGAAGTCTTCCATCTTAGGAGGTGTTTTGAATTGCCTAGGGATCCTTTTGTGATATGTGTGACCTCCATTTTATAGCGCATAGATCCTTCTTTTAACTCTCAGCTCGAATGGATAATCTGCTGCAAACGGGCTTGCGCTATAGCGCAAAGGGTTGCGCTATGGCGCAAACCTCAGTTCTTGGCTCATTTACGAAATCCGGCGGTGCGCTATAGCGAGCTGGGTTGCGCTATAGCACAACAAAAATTGTTGACAGAGTCTTCGAACACGGCAGCGTGCTATAGTGTGCTTGGTTGCGTTATAGCGCAACTTAAAACCTTGGGAATTTAACAAAACGGGAGCGCACTATAGTGCGATTGGTTGCGCAATGTGGCATTTTCTTCCTTATTTGGCAAGGCCTTGATCAGAAGACAGTAACTTGCGCTATAGCGCAAAGAGTCGACTGGCAATTCATGGCTTGGCCTCTTCCAACTTCTTTTGGCCCCACTTGCATCTACAATAAATCAGATAAACCCAAAATAAGTATCCAAACAAATAACAGAAAATAATAAAAGGCTAAAAATATGAATTAACCCAACTATATACTAAAATGCAACAAAAATAAAAGCTAAATTAAACAACCATAACTCAAATTCAATAAAAACTAACTAACCAATTGGAGTTATCACTAATTCCAAAACAAAAAAGTTTTGGATAATCTTTATGCCCTGCACTAGCATCTCTACGCCCTTACATACTCCAAACCTTTCTTCAATAGCTCCATTACCCACCTCCACCTTGAATCCCTTCACTCTATCTATTGGTAGTTGTAACTTCTCTACCACCTCAGCAGAAATAAAATTGGCAGTGGCTTCTAAATCTACTAACACTATCACTTGGACCCCTTGAATCTCCCCCCACACCTTGAAAGACTTGTTTGAAGTTATCCCCCAGTAGCTAAGTGATGACAATTACAGCTCCCTTAGTTCTTGTAACATCCCCACTTTTGTAAATATAACGTAATGGAAACTTTGAATTATTTTCTTTAGGCAGTGTGAGCATTTCTCAGGCAGCGCTATGCCATAACGATCCTCACACTTGGAATTATAGAGTAGTATAACACTGCCGTTGAAAATATGGCACTGCCATATGTTAAAAATTAGGAAATGACAAAAGTGCCCCCATAAACTTTTGTCAATTACAGTGATGTCCAGAATTTTAATAAATTATGTTGACCCTAAAAACTTTTTCTCACAATAACCTTAGAACTTTTTATAAAATGATTTTTATATCCCCACTTCTGTAGAATTAGCAGCATGGAATTTTAAATAGAGCAGAATCGCGTGGTGAAACCGTAAAAGTTTAAATCTCTGCCGATTGGGCTATGGAGGCAGTCTGGTGTGAAATGACGTAGGGTGCCCCTGGACTTGCTCAAAATTATGAAAATGCCATTAGTTATAGAAAACAGAAAACAAAAAGGCTCCGAATTTGCGAAAATGTCTAATTTACGCCGTCAATCTATTTATTCAATTTCAATAGTTATGTGAGGTTAATTAGGAGTTAATTAGATGTTAATTAGATGGATGAGGCTTAGGAACAATTAGAATAGAGATATAGAAATTCTCTTAGAGTCATTTAATAAAGTTTTGTAGATTTGAAGAAAATCGGCGAAGATTCGGTATTTTAAACCCATTTAATCGACCACTAGAAATTATACTGTGAGAACCCTAGGATGGATGGCCAAGATTTAGCCAACACTCCTCACAGGTGGCACCACAAATCAGCCTAAAAGAGGGCAGCCAAGTTGAGTTTGAATGTGAGATGAAGTCCACCAATCAAAAGCTAACATGTAAGGAAACATCCCATAAAAATTTTAAAGTCACATTCGTTTCCATTTATTCCCAGCACATCAATAAAGTTACCTTAAGTTCAAGCAAAATTTGAGCAGGGATCAGTAGGGTCAAGTTTCGGGGTTTATATCTCAAAATATACTCATGCAAATGATATGAAACTTATTTAATTTGAAAACTTGTCCTGTTAGCTTTAATTTGATATAAATTTCATATGATTTCACCTAGTTTTCTATTTCTAGTGAATTTTTACTTCTAAGAGTGCAATTTTGGCTAGTTATAGGGCAGATAGAAGTAAACTTTGAATAACTTGAGCTACATAAATCAAAATGAGATGGGACTAAAAGGGTTGGAAACTAGACACATAGCACTATAACATATTCAAAATTTAGGTCCAATTGAATTAAATAGAAATTATGGTGAATTTTACAAAATCGAGCAAAATTGAGTAGAATAAGCAGAAAACCTAAGTTATGTATTTGTATTGCCATGTTATATGATTGATATTATTATTATAAAACTTGATGCTCTATGTTGGTTTTGCTGCTTGATTGATCCTTCTGGTAGTCTGGCACTATTCATGGGAAAGCGGACTCGATCCGTTATACTGCCGAAATTCCGGCAGAAATATGTGAATTATATGAGTGTTATACATTTATATGTTATACTCATAAAATTCATATATGCAAGAATGATTTAAGTATGATATGAAGTATATGGATGGATGCATGTAGCATATGCATGTATAATCATGTCCAAAGAAGAATAAGATTTATGAGAACTTGCAAGAAAGACATACCAAGTTACCACATGAGGCATGGCATAGACCGAGTTAGCATGGGCCAGAGTGGTACTATCTAAGACTTGGGCCAGCCCTCGACCAAATTTAAGGAGAATAGACCGGTGTGAGGGTCAAGGAAAATAAACTCGTCACTCATATATAGGTATGAGCTCGGACCTGAAAAGAAGACTATTACTCAGGGGTGAGAGAGGCCATTCACCTCCAGGGGACCAAGTACAGAAAGGCAAGGTTAAGTTGCAAGTTAAAGAAAGAGATGAATTAAGTCAAGTGCACTTGCATACAATCAAGTACAAGCATTTATATATGCATTTCTAATTATCTCATTCTGTCATGATGTTATTATGACTCTTACTGAAGTATATTACACTATTGGTGTTTCTATGTCTGTCATATAATATGCTAAGTGGTTGTTAAAATATAACCCGCTTCGAGAAAGATATTTTCAACTTAAAATTGAACCACTGCTTGCATATATGTGCTCACATTTTCATAAGAAATCGAAGCGACTGGAATGTTTATGACGGCACTGTATGAGTAATAGTTCGAGTTTACCTACTGAGAACCTTAGGTTCTCACTGCCTGCTTGTATGTTTTTGTTTTCCGTAAATATTCCAGCACCTAAGTTGGAAATCAAGTACGAGGCAGAGTACTAGGACATTTTCTGAGCAAGACTTGGACGTAAACCAGACCAAGAGACTATTGAAGCTAGCTAGTGACCAGTCGAAAGCAAGTTCTGTGTATTATGTTAGTCACAATTACTTTTAAATTACAATTATTTTATCCTCTATGTATCAGAGATGACGAAGTTTATGAATTATTAGTCAGTAATAAAGTGTGCAGTTAAAAGGCCATATATTACATTTTCCATATTTTAAAGTTTTCTTAGCATAGTGACAACCTTTTAATATAACTCCATGACTCGAGCATGACTTATATAATAAAGGGTGTTACATTTTTGGTATCGAAGGCGATTAAATCACATAGGCCCGTGGATGGACTGATTATGCTTCTGATGCATACTTTGAGAATCTAGATAAACCATGCTTTAGGTCCTCGGTGAAGAGGACATAGGAATATTATGCATGGTAGCCTTGTTGTGAGTGTTATGGACTGCCTGTTGCACTTGACTAAATGTTAAGCCTGATCACCTCAATATAAGGTTTTGTGTAAACAAAAGCCTAAAACACCCAGCAGGTTTATTAGGGACCTTCTATACATAATTATTAGGGATAAGACTCCTAGAAAGTAGCGATGGCATAAAGGGATAGACAATTGAGCAAGTTGAGGAGTGCAGAGAATTGGAGATTTAATTAAAGGAATTGTGTCAAACGGTTTGCTATGGACATAGTAAAC
This sequence comes from Pterocarpus macrocarpus, assembly GCA_031439585.1. Taxonomy (NCBI): domain Eukaryota; kingdom Viridiplantae; phylum Streptophyta; class Magnoliopsida; order Fabales; family Fabaceae; genus Pterocarpus; species Pterocarpus macrocarpus. The sequence continues at coordinate 55,782,670 of CM062514.1, forward strand.
CTAGTTATATTGAAAAAGGTTGTTTGTAAAGTGTTGCCGAGTAGCCAAAGATTTCCCATCATCACGGGCAGGATCTTAATTGGAGACGAGCTGAGTAAAAATCTTCTTCACCCTGATGGGGCTTGTTTCAAGCTTCATTGCGATTACCCAATCCAGACTATCTTTTCTAGATTGAATCTAGGGGATTCTTCTACCTGGTTTTATAACTTTAATACATGACAGGAGTAAGGTGATTACTCACTGATGAGGTTATTTTATGTGGCATGGATAGTGCCCTTATTTTCTTCATAGATGAGATTACCCCGAAGGTACCTCGCCAGCAAATTCAGTCAATGGTTTTTATTTTGGATTGTGGAAATATCACTTTATAAAGACCTGATCCTTCATTAAGAAATTTGTAGAGTGGACGAATGAAGCAAAGAATCAGTGAAAGAAGCTAAGGGCAGAAGCTTCGGTCAGATGTACGGGAGAACTTTTTAAGTCCCCGTCCAGAGGCTGGAGTGGTTTCTTCCTCAAGGGTACTGGGAACTAACCTTGTAGCGATTGCAAATTGGAAGAGTACTAAGTGGAATCTTGGCTTCGAAAAAGAAACAGCTGAGCAAACCGTAAAAAGACCCATCCAACTGTACATTGAATCAAGATGAAGACACAGTTATACACTGTATGGAAAGCTGATGAAGTTATAAGTGTAACAAGAGAGAGAGGCAGTATATCTCTTACTAACTTGAAGTAGGGACACTTTCAGACTAGAGATGGCATACGAATCAAGTGTAATTTTTCCTACCTTTCAGAAATAAAAAAAGTGTTAGAAAATCTAGTCATGTTCAAATTCTATCGACCTCAGCCACCACAGGAACTGGATGAGGGAATCATCTTCAACATGTTATTAGTAGAGGAATGAGGCTATTCAGAGAAGAAAGGCAAAGTCGAATAATTGCCTTTAGGTACCATTATATATGCGATGGATAGAGTAACTTGATAAGGAATGTATTCAGATTCAGGGAAAAGTAATAAAGACTTAAAGTAAGCAACTAATCCCGATAGACCATGAAAACAACAGTAAGGTAGGTTCTAATGAATGAAAACAGAAAAATTTTTTCAGCAACAATAGAACACAGTAGGAACGAGGTAGGAAAAAGGGAAGTTTGGATTTTTGACTGGCCCACTAAAAAGAGAAAAGCTATCTAGTATGAGATTATGGTGCAGATAAAATTGTGTACGAAATACTAAGCAGGGTTGCCTTGGCACCGACCATAAGTGCAACAAACCCAACGCACCCTAAGCAAGACTGGATAATGCACCAATATAAGATCAAAAAGGATTTGAAAACGTGCCCCATGAGGGGCAACGTTACAATGTCAAAATTAGAGGTAGTCGAAGAGTCTCCATACTTTGGAACAGATTAAATGCGATCATCATGAACGCCCTAGGTTCTATCAGAGTTCCGTAGTTAAGCGTGCTCGGACGAGAGTAATATTATGATGGGTGACCTTCTTGGAAGTCCTCATATTATAACTTCAACAGGGAAGCAAGACCATCATTCCCATCTCTCACAACAAATGAATTACATCCTAGGGGCAAGTTATTACGAAGAATAGCCAGAAGGCTTAGCAGTTAGCGTAATATGAGATTTAGCCACTAAAACTAACACACCTCTATATATTGTATTAGAACAAACCCCCAATGAGATTGGTAACTTTGGTGCCCATAAAGGTGGGAGGTGGACATCAATACAAAAGTTGAGGAATCTCCATGCTAACCAATTGAAGAAAGTAGAAGAGTGGCAGGAACTTCGACTGTCCCACAATCCTTTCCTTACGTCAAGCTGATCATATTTTGAGGGAACAAGTATTACAATAATCATTGAGAAGTTCAACAAGAACGGCACGAGATCCAATTAGTAAATAATGAGAAATGGAATAAAGTCCGCAAGAGCAAGGAGAAATTTCGAAGTAAGGACCATAGTTATAGTTTAGAAGGGGATTCATCAATGATCAAAGAGGATCAGGTAGGCGAGAGTTTGGATGTAGCTTGATTAACTTCCCGAAAAATTTTGGCGAATCCACTATGACCACTATTTGTCGAAGTTGATTGCTGCTGTAGCTGATAGTTTTCGTAATGGCAGAACTTCTTCAGTTGGTATTTAGGGCCCAAGGCACAAGTATTGGAAAGTTACCGGAAAACATAACACACAAGTAGTCAAACACATGACAAGGAGGATGAGGAATTTACTCGATGAACTTGAAGATGGATTAAAACGTCAGCAAAACAAAATATATTTTGGCACTCATATAACCCACGACAACCCTCTGAATAGATATTGGAAAGGTATCTTGTAAGACAATATGGTAAGGAAACTCTGTAGCTCCGATAAAAGGATCTGACTTTTGACTTTGGTTTTCACATTAAATTGCGTGTATCTTAATAACTAGGAATCAAGAAGGATATCAGACCAATAGAAAGAGTCATGAGTCTTAGAACTTAATCTGTATAATAGGAGCGACCTGAAATTTTCCAACAGGCATTAGGCACAAGGCAAATTTTACTAAGAAGGAGGAGTTTTAAGATAAGGCTCCTAGTTATAATTTTGAGAAAAGGCCTAAGCCTATGTTTCTAAAGAACTATATCGGAGGCGAATTTATAATTGAACTAAGGATAGCTGAGTGAATAAGAATCTTGGGAAAGAATATACGGACCTCCTTGACGTAGGCATTGTCATTACTACATATTGACGTTAATTACTACGATAACTGCTAATCTTTGCAATTACTAATCTTCATGAGTTGAATATCTAAGGTCTCATGTACAAGAGGTGGAAGATTTAGTAGCTACCACAAAGTAGGAGTAGCGAAATATAGGGCAAGGGAGATGGGTAAGATTCTCCAATAAACAGAACAATGATTCAGAGCGTTATAGAGACAAGGCAAGCTTTGACACCGACATAACTCTTATGGATCCTTTGTATATATTAAGACACTACCTCATAGCTACCAACAAGTAATCTCAAGACAAGATGCAAACTCAAAAAGAGGAGTATCCCTATAAGTTAAAAAGATTTTTCCTTGACCCTTCTTAATCCTAGAATTTTAAGGTGGGTAGAATGTAACATCCCCACTTTCGTAAACATAACGTAATGGAAACTTTGAATTATTTTCCTTAGGCAGTGTGAGAATTTCTCAGGCAACGCTATGCCATGACGATCCTTACACTGGGAATTATAGGGTAGTGTAACACTGCCGTTGAAAATATGGCATTGCCATATGTTAAAAATTAGGAAATGACAAAACTGCCTCTATAAACTTTTGTCAATTGCAGTGATGCCCAGAATTTTTAGAAATTATGTTTTGACCCTAAAAACTTATTCCCACAATAACCCTAGAAATTTTCATGAAATGACTTTTATATCCCCACTTCTGTAGAATTAGCAGCATGGGATTTTAAACAGAGCAGAATCGCGTGGTGAAACCGTAGAAGTTTAAATCTCTGACGATTGGGCTATGGAGGCAGTCTGGTGTGAAATGACATGGGGTGCCGCTGGACTTGCTCAAAATTATGGAAATGCCATTAGTTATAGAAAACAGAAAACAAAAAGGCTCGGAATTTGCGAAAATATCTAATTTATGCCGTTAATCTATTTATTCGATTTCAATAGTTATGTGAGGGTAATTAGGAGTTAATTAAATATTAATTAGGAGTTAATTAGATGTTAATTAGATGGATGAGGCTTAGGAACAATTAGAATAGAGATATAAAAATTCTCTTAGAGTCATTTAGTAAAGTTTAGCCGATTAAAAGAAAATCGGCGAAGATTCAGTATTTTAAACTGTTAGAACCGGACCACTAGAAATTATACTATGAGAACCCTAGGATGGATAGCCAAGACAAGTGGCGCCACAAATCAGCCCAAAAGAAGGCAGCCAAGTTGAGTTTGAATGTGAGATGAAGTCCACCAATCAAAAGCTAACATGTAAGGAAATATCCCATAAAAATTTCAGAGTCAAATTCATTTCCATTTATTCCCAGCACATTAATGAAATTACCTTAAGTTCAAACTGGGCTGGAACAGGGTAGTCCAGTAGGGTCAAGTTTCGGGGCTTATATCTCAAAATATACTCATGCAAATGATATGAAACTTATTTCATTTGAAAGCTTGTCCTATTAGCTTTAATTTGATATAAACTTTGTATGATTTCACCTAGTTTTCTATTTTTAGTGAATTTTTACTTCTAAGAGTGCAATTTTGGCTAGTTGTAGGGCAGACAGAAGTAAACTTTGAATAACTTGAGCTACATAAATCAAAATGAGATGGGACTAAAAGGGTTGGAAATTAGACACATAGCACTATAACATTTTCAAAATTTAGATCCAACTAAATTAAATAGAAATTATGGTGAATTTTACAAAATTGGGCAGAATTGAGTAGAATGAGCAGAAAACCTAAGTTATGTATTTGTGTTGCCATGTTATATGATTGATATTATTATTATAAAACTTGATGCTCTATGTTGGTTTTGTTGCTTGATTGATCTTTCTGGTAGTTTGGCACTATTCATGGGGAAGCAAACTCGATCCGTTATGCTGCCGAAATTCAGGCAGAAATATGTGAATTATATGAATGTTATACATTTATATGTTACGCTCATAAGATTCATATATGCAAGAATGATTTAAATATGATATGAAGTATATAGATGGATGCATGTAGCATATGCATGTATATCATGGCCAAAGAAGAATAAGATTTATGAGAACTTGCAAGAAAGACGTACCAAGCTACCATGTGAGACATGGCATAGACCCAACTAGCATGGGCCAAAGCGGTACTGTCTAAGGCTTGGGCCAGCCCTCGACCAGATTTAAGGAGAATAGACCGGTGTGAGGGTCGAGGAAAGTAAACCCGTCACTCATGTATAGGTACGAGCTCGGACCTGAAAAGAAAGCTATTACTCAGGGGTGAGAGAGGTCATTCACCTCCGAGAGACCAAGTACAGAAAAGCAAGATTAAGTTGCAAGTTAAAGAAAGAGATGAATTAAGTCAAGTGCACTTGCATACAATCAAGTACAAGCATCTATATGTGCATTTTTAATTATCTCATTCTGTCATGATGTTGTTATGACTCTTATGAAGTATATTACACTATTTGTGTTTCTATGTCTGTCATATAATATGCTAAGTGGTTGTTAAAATATAACCCGCTTCGAAAAAGATGTTTTTAACTTAAAATTGAACCACTGCTTGCATATATGTGCTCACATTTTCATAAGAAACTGAAGCGGCTAGAATGTTTATGACGACACTGTATTTGTAATAGTTCGAGTTTACCTACTGAGAACCTTAGGTTCTCACTGCCTGCTTGTATGTTTTTTTTTTTTTTCGTAAACATTCCAGTACCTAAGTTGGAAATCAAGTACGAAGCAGAGTACTGGGACATTTTCTGAGCAAGACTTGGACGCAAACCAGACCAAGAGACTATTGAAGCTAGCTACTGACTAGTCGAAAGCAAGTTCTGTGTATTATGTTAGTCACAATTACTTTTAAATTGTAATTATTTTATCCTCTATGTATCAGAGACAACGAAGTTTATGAATTAATAGTCAGTAATAAAGTGTGCAATTAAAGGGCCATATATTACATTTTTCATATTTTAAAGTTTTCTTAGCACAGTGACAACCTTTTAATGTAACTCCATGACTCGAGCTTGGCTTATATAATAAAGGGTGGTACTGTTCTACCTCCAGCTTTTCTTCTATGGACGTTCCCGGTTCTTCACCTCCCAAGTCACCCTCCACTCCTTCCTCCATCAGAATGAACTAGTGATGGCATAGTTGGCAAATGCGCTCGAGGTTCCACTTGTCCCCACATTGGAAACATAGCCCCTTCTTCTGTCTCTCTTGCCAGTCTTCATGGGAAAGCCTACTAATACTACTTGTCCTACTCTCAAAAGGCCCATTAACACTGCCACTTAGCCCATGTTCGTGGGCCTCACCTGAATTACCCCTCACCCCATTTTGGGTTCTAATAGAGTCCGAGCCAATGTCACTCTTCAACCCACTCCCTTGAGCATTCCCAGCATTGTGTTTGATTAAAGGTTAGGTCCTAAATAGGCCTGGACCCCTTGAGGGTCCACCTGCACCCTTCATCCCTAGGCACACTCCAGCATCCACCCAAGCTAAATTTCTCTACTCTATTTTGAGAGCACGATCCATCATCGCTGTCAAATTACGGAACTCCCCCACAGTCATCTCCGCTCTCACCTCCTTCTTGAGCCCATTCATGAAGATGCAAATGAGTATCTCTGGGTCCATATTCTTCTTGGTCATTGCAACTAGTTCGAACTTCCTCCTGTACTGCATCACTAAGCCACTTTGCTTCACGTCCAACAATGGCCCCGTAGGGTTTTGAGTTTCCCCCGGTTGGAATCGCCGGAGTAAATCTTCCTTAAACTTTCTCCATGAAGGGAACTCGGTTTGTTCCTCCTGCCACTCATACCACGTCAAAGCCTCACCTTCCATAGCTACCAACACCAAATCGAGTCTATTTCACAAGCTGATCTGAGCCACTTGAAAGTAACATTCTACTCGCACAAGCCACCATACGCGTCGTTGCCAGAAAAAATGGGGAGATCCATTTTTTGACTTATCTCCAACATTCTTGGCCAGCAGTTCCCATTCCACTCCACTTTGGATTATTCGTTGTCATTGTCACTCTCTCCCCATGACTTTTCGTCTCGTTGCAAGCGTGAGTCACCATCCCTCTTAGCCTCATCACAACAACCTCTCCTTCGCCGGCGATGATGGTTCCGGCGTTGCCAATTGTTGCCTTGGCTTCGCGATCCACTCAAGCTCAAATCTCTCCTCAATTGTTCGATCTGTCGAGTCAGGTTCGCAGTCAGATTTGCCATTGCACGCACATTTTCCTCCTGCATCTTAGCCAACCTTCGCTTCACATCACCCAATCTAGCCTCCATTGCAGCTCATGTGGTTACCATTCACAGAGCTCCCAAGATCGAGAGCTCTAATACCAGTTGTAAGAACTAGTATCAGATAAGTAGATAAAAGAGCAGAATCTATATGAAATCCAAGGAAAAAGAGCAATACCAGTGTAGTATTAGCTCCTTCCCTCTACTGTCTTTCTTATTCACAGAAAACAAAAGAAAAGTGTATGAGAACTAGCTAGGTGTTCAAGAGACCTAGCACCCTCCTAAGTTCAATTCTATTCCCTACTTTGTAAGATACTCCCCTCAATACTCTCCCTCACCCTATATACTTCCCTCCTCTTCCTATAACAGAATCAATAATGCATTCCCTTTCCCCACTAACCTTGCTAGCTAGGCAAAGTTAGTTACAAGTCCTTCCTAACCCCTCTTGGCTACATGCCTTGCCCGTGTTATTCTCTCTCTTTCTATGCTTTCTACTATAGACTGTAGCATAAGGTGAAACCAAATTACAAGGGGTAACATTACAAGTGACAAGGGTAAGGGTAGCAATATTTATATTTGGGGTCCTAACACTGACTTTCATGACATTTCTTTTATCTTCGATAAAACAAAACATACCTATAATATGAGAATAAAAAAGAAATATCAAGTGATAAATTAAAGAGGTAAATCATAAGGAAAACTTTAACAGAACTAAAAAAAGGAGAATTATATTTCAAAGAAACCATAACTCCTTACATGCGTAGATGCAATAGGTAAACCATAGCCAAATATTCCAAATTAGTGCTACACAATTGGCCCATTGAAACATACAACCAGTTTAAAACACATAAATCTATAATCTAATCAACCTGTACTCATAAATCTATAATCCAATCAACTTGACATTTAGTTAACAATTTGATCTTTCTATTTCCATATGCACAAACAAATACTTGAAATACAAAGTGTAATATCCTCAATTTCCTGTCATGCTAAATTACCTCAGTAACCCTAAGTAATTAGGCACTTAATAAGATATTATGATATTAAAACTTAATTAACGATGTGTTTATGAGTAATTATGAGAAGAAAAGTTAAGAAAATCTCTAATAAAGCAAGACAAACTCTCAATAGCTTAATCAAGCACTAATTACCCTTAATTAGCTTAATGGAGATTAATTAAGGATAATTGAATTTAATTACAAGCTTAATTTCTTAATTATATTCTTGTGTGTTAATCACTAATACTTGCTTAATCATGTTAATTAAGTTACAAGAGCACTTAATTACATGATTAAATTCAAATTTAGTCAACTAAACAATAAAGCAAATGTGATGTCATAGAAGCACAAAAGCATAAGACAAGTTTGCTTTTTGTAAGAAATTGTACATGTTTTGTTTCCCCATCTTCCAATTTGTCTCCCTAAACCTTAATTAACATAAAATGAAGCAAAAACATCTCCTCCACCCTTAAAAAAGCTTACGGCCACTCTTTCTTTCTCCCACACACATCCATTTTCATTTTCACACTTCTCATTCTCTCTCTAAGACTCTCATCCTCCACTTCTCTCTTCCTTCTTCTTCTTCTTCATCTTCTTCTTCCTTTCTCCGCCACCACGATAACCAAAACTCTCACTTAGCCTTTCAAAGACCATATCTTTTGGTCTTTAGAGAAGAGATCTAAACACTACAAGACTTATTTTCAAGAGGACTCAAGAGCTCTCATCATTTCCAAGCCAAACCACCACCATCATCCACCAAGGAGGAGTCTTCTTCAATTTCTTCTCCTTCCTCAAGGATGCCACTTTTACCACTACGTAGTGATCTCTCCTCTTTTCTTTTTGTTACTTAAGAAAGTTTGAAACTTGACTCTCACCATGGCCAAGATCTTCAAGTGACAACTTGAGAAAGATTTCATGCTCTTCATGAGCAAAGTTTCCATTTTCAGCAAAGTATGACCTTGATCTTGTTCATGAGTTGTTTCTTGATTATTTGAAAGTTTCTCTCTTTGAATATTTCAAAGTTTCCATTTTTCCTTCTTGATACATGAGTTCTTGATGTTTCTTGTGAGTTGATGAAAAAGAATAATGACTCTTGGTGGTATCTTGTTGAAAGTTTGTTTCTTTCCTTATGTTGAGCTTATGATTGGAAAAGTTCTCACCTTTACACCTTTTTCATGTTTTTGATAAGACTAAGAACATTCCTAAGCACAAAACTCTAAAAAGCTTGCTTCCTAATGCACTATAAATGGCACTATGTATATATGCTTCATAAAGTTTCATTTTGCTCTTCTTGAAGACAAGAATTTGTGTAAAAGTCTAAATTTTTTTTGAAGATATGAAACTTTTTAATCATAAAGGTAAGAACTTGTCACCTTATATTTCCAATATTGAATTTTGGAGACAAGACACTTCAAAAAGTTCCAAACTTTCTTCAAGATTGAAACCTTTTGGGTTATAAATTTGGGATCTTGCAAACTTTAAGTTATAAAAGTTAAAACTTACAACTTTAACTTATAAAGATTTAATTTTAAGTTAAGAATTAGTGTTAAACTTTCTTCAAGGATGAATCTTTTAAATCTTAGAGCGACTTTAAGTTATAAAGTTGTAATCTTGAAGGCATAATAATGATTAAAAGTTTCAACTTTCTCAAAGAATAAGACTTTTTAGCCACAAAGCTGACATCTTGTATTATTATTTCATAAAGGTTGAATCTTGAAGACATGAATATAATGTAAAGGTTCATACTTTATTAAAGAATGAAACTTTATAATCATAAAGGTGAAATGTTGTTATTTTATTGAAGCTTGTAACATGTCGGAATAAAGATTTCTTCTTGATGATTAGTGAACATATGGTGTTGTTAGATTCATGAGTGTGGTTATGCATTGTCATGACCTAAGGGACTAGAGGGATCTCGAAATCCTTTGGGAACAAAAGTATGATTAAGGTCTCTAAAAACAACATGAACCTGGGAATCACTAGTGTGCTATCTCAAGGAAACTAAAGGATTTGAATGCAAAATATTGCCTAAAATATCATGTTAGGCTTCAACCATATTAAAGAGCAAAAGAAAAACAAGTGTCAAACTTTGTTAACTTGAACACACTATTTTGTAAGATGCACACATAAGAACGTTATGAAATTATTTGGTAGAAGTGAATATCTAAGGCAAAAGGTGACTTCATTCAATAGTCAAGTAACTAAAAGTTTACAACACATGTTCATACTAAAGTATGTGGTTCTCTCATGAGTAAGCATGAAGAACACATGATGATTCATAAAACTTCTCGCAAAGGAAAATGCAACCATAGACACCTAATAGGGTATGAGTGTTTATCATTCTCATATATGATTATTGATTGGCGTGATTGATTTGATTATGGATTCATGGATATGATGGATCATTGATGCTGGATGAGATATACTATGATGATATGAGATGGATATTGTTGGTTGTGATTAAAATTTCCATGTTTGGCAAATTTTGGGGAAGCTCCGGTCTAGCTATTATGCTACCGAAATTTTGTCAAAATTATGGACTTAGTCATATCATTGCATGTCCACATGTATCTTGTCAAAAAGTACTATGCATGTAAGTTATCATGATAAGAAAGAAAAGAATGAGATATAACCCCTCAAGGAACCTTTATGAGAGAGGCAAGGTGACATGGAGGACCCTCCAACTTAGAGGTAACCATTATCAACTTAGTCTGATTTGGTTAGTACTGTGTGACAATGATCACAAAATGAGCTCATGTCTAAAAGCAGACTATTTCAAAGGAAAAGTAAAGAATGTTAAACACATGCTAAGAATAAAAGTAAAGTCAAAGTAAAACCATGGTCAAGTCTATGTGATTTCATGAAAGTGCATGTATCTTTGATTCCCCAAATGCATCATCAATGTCTATTTCATGCCTTAGTATGTATGTTTCTACTAATGTTATATTATATTATGATTATGATGTTAAACTTAAAAGAAACCCGCTTTAGGACTTATGTTTTCAAGACTTCTAAAATTGAACCTATGCATGTCCACCATTTTTATAATTAAACTCGAAGTGGCTGAGACAACAACGATAACACGTTAATGGTCTAGTCGAGATCCTACTGAGAAATCTTGTACTTCTTGCTCCTATGTTTCCGCGTCATCTTCAAACGGAGTTGATGGCATCCATAGCAGCATTTTCGATTGTATCTGACGAGATAAGACGAGGAGCTATCATGTTATAACACCTAGCTAAAGAGGATTGAGATAGTATTATAGTGTTTTTACTTTCCCTGGTTGGGCAGTTTATATATAATTAAGAGCATATGGGAAGTCATACTACTTAATTTGACCTATTACATATATGATAATTATTAAGTGTAATGATTGACTCCTGATTATCTATGATTACATTATTGGCGTAAGGTATTGTGCTATGTTATTTCAATGTTGCCATATGTCTTATTAGTAACTCAGCGATCCGTAGAATAGCATCCATGTTTTTGTGAGCAAGTAAGCGCTTAAAAGCTTAGTTTTCAAGCATAAAGATTTTATAAAAAAAAAAAAAACAATTTCCAAGCTATTTCATGTATTACGCTAATTTCAACCATAAGAACTTCTGCTAATTAAAAGTAACAACTAGTAATGCCATAAAATGACTTAAGCATAGTATGGTATTATTAGGGTGTTACAAAAAGGGAGGAGCTTTTAGCTCACGTTGTATTGTTTGTGCATGTTACAACAAACATGATCAACAAAAATTGTTGGGCAAGAAAAGTACAGAAAATTAATGATTCCTTAAGTATGGAAGTTTCCCCAATAACTTGTGATTTTGATGATCTGTGAAGTGAAGCACCCACCTTTCCCCTTTAAAAAGATGTGAAAATTTCAATAATCAAGGAAAAGGCCTCCTATTTCAAAAATTCCCACTCATCAAATATACACTTTTATTTTGAAATTTTTAAGTTTATCTTGTCAGAGGGAGATACAGATAACTATGAATTTATTAACAGGTATTTTTTATGAAACTACTATAATATGAGAGTAAAATTGACACTTCAGAATTTTCTTTGGAGTCTCTTTCAAAATATGAATGAATTTTTTATTGTTATGTTTCCAAAATAATGGCCTTCAATCTCCCTTGAAACTATACCAATGAACCTTCCAACCTGCCCATTGCTTCACTTGGAAATATATATATATATATATATATATATATATATATATATATATATATATATATATATATATATATATATATATTCGATATTTGGATAAGACTCAACTCTTCAAAAAAAGGAGCAATTAGGATACATCAAAAAGTCCATAAGGAAAGGCACAAATCACAAAACACACTTCTCTAAACATGAAGTATGACAATACAACATGCTAAACTTGAAACTCAAAATACAGCACACGAACCTAAGGGATCTCGAGACCAATTTTGGCTGTACTAAACAACTTTTGCACCCTTTGAACTTCTCAACAAGCTTTCCAAAAAGATCCATTGGCTTCCACCGTTGCTGGCCAACCATTGGGAAATCTCAGAGACGAGCCTCAACCTAAACGATCCCTATCCCGCTTTGCTGCACTAGACGCACAAGACCATATCACTATAGTAAGCTCAGTTGCAACTATTCATCATCACACCATTGTGCACCGCCACTTTAACTTTCATGGCCCCGCTCCACATTGTGACCTCTAACTAGACCTTGTCCATCATGCAAGCACCACGGCACCTAGTTATGGCCTCTTTCTACAACATCGCTATCAGATCTGCACCCCATCTCCCTTATCTATATAAAACAATGAATAGGGGAAAAAATGGCAAACCACAAGCCAAAGGATACTAGCAGCAAGCCTTAATCTTCTCTCTATCTCTCTAACTCTTTATCTTCTTCTTGTTTTTTAATCTACCAATTGAACTATGTGGTTGAGGGAGATTGCCAACATAAAATGGGAACACCCCATCCAAAGCCATTTGCCCATCATCCACATCCAAACCATCCACAACACATCCGAGATTGTGAGTCATGTCTCAACCCAAAAGGTGGAATAAAGGGAGGGGAAAAGCCATCTTCACTAGGTGTTATACCTTAGTAACAATCTCTTTAAATTTCTTAAACCACTTGCAAGATGTTTCAAAAAAACTACAACTATTGCCCAAAAGTACTTAGTTTACTCTTAACACCTTCTCGGAAATATATACAAGTACTTAGTTTACTTTTGACACCTTCTTTACATCCAAATCCTCAATATATCCAATCTTAGATAATATTGACAAGCCTAATCCACTCAACGTGGGTTCCTATTCCTAACACCTTGATTTTAATCCCTTAGGCCATCAACATATAGAAGAGAGTCTAAATTTGATCAATAGTCAGCAGTAAATTTTTTACATTATCGTTGTGCAATAAGGAGACATATCATTGCGGTAACTACAATTATTCACTTGCAATGAAAGTTAAACAAAATTAAATCCTAAGGGGAAAAAATGCAAACTTTTGGTTTTGGACTAAGTCTAGCCACTACTAGGATTTTAAATGTTGAAGTAGTAAGTTAATATTTGACCTATCTTCAAGTTATATCAACATGTAATTTATAAATTAAAAATGCTCATGATAGAAATTGCAATCAAATAGATACCGCTTTAGTAGGGAATTCTCATCCATGTTATCCATGCCTAGTCCATCGTCAAAAATTGAAATATGATGTTTAACCAAATTTAATTTGAAAATCATAAAAAACAATCAACAAGTAATCATTGAATGAGAGTGCTATCGAGCAAACAAAAGGGACAATTAAAATAAACTATCAAAGTCTATAATACTGAAAAACCATCACGATCACAAAAGCTAAAAATAGTTGCTGATGGACAACTAAATAACCAAATAACTTAAATTTCCACAAGAATTAAAAATATGAATAAATAATAGTGTTGACAATAAGCTAAGGATTTCCTGCATAGTTTATTTAAGCCACTACAATGGTTACTAACAGTCCATGCAAAACACATGGTTGTCAAATTAATGAAAGATATATACTGATTTAAGATCAAATTGTCCACATTGAACAGGAAACATGACTTCATTGTATTACTCCATTCACTTTCAAATTATTTCTAGAAAATAACACTAAATTAATGTACGACATTGGATTATTTTTCTATGCAAAGGACTAAAATGACTTTTTTTTATCATTGTCATATTGACGTCATGCCTAATAAGCTTCCTTTGGTTTTCCCCATAATACCAAATAGCTTGCAAGGAATTATCCTGACAGATGAGTAGTAGCACTAGTGACTACATGCGAAGATCATTTCAAAAAGATAAAAAAAAAAAAAAGGGATAGTTTACTAACGTCAGTTCTGCTAAATAGCACACTATCAAGTTTGCAATCGCAGTTTCAAAAGTATACTGTTCAGGAAACTCTTGTAGCACATCAGTATGTGGAGTCCAAACCCACGTATCCTGAATTTCAAACAAAATCATGATAGCTTTATGGAAACAAATGCTTGCAATAAGTAAAATCATACCCAGATTAATATAAAAAAGTAACAACAAGAAAAATGAATCAACCTTGAAAGATCTTGCAACATTGCTACTCCAATCTTGATACAAAAGGAATACAAACAAAAAGTTTAAAGTGTCATCAAATAAGCAATGCAATACTACCAAATGCAAAGTAAAAGAATAAAAAAGCTATAATAGTATCTTTTTTATGAAAAACAAAAAATTACAATTACATAGCAACGAGACAATAAAGCAGGATCAGTAGGTGATAGCCACATAATGCCATAATATATGTGACTTGCGAGGCTTATTATCTTTCAAAGTAATCATATTCTGATTCTTGATGCCGTTGGCATCCTAAAGAAATAGAGCACCACCCTTCCATTTAATGTCCCTTTTCTTCTTCACCGACTCTGAATGCTTGTCATATTCCAAGAACATATCTTCCACCAAAGTGATAAAATCCACAAAAGCCATTTCAGGCTCAGGATCCAACAATGCCATTTCCAAACCCGTCCCGTTTGGTAAGAGGATTTTACACCAAAACACACATTTGGTACCCTATCATTACCAACGTGAAAGTCACTTAGCACTACTTTCTTCTTTCTTATGAACCAGTGCTTTCCACTACAAGGAACATAACTTCAATGCCATTTCTTCTTTAAAAATCGAAACAAGAAAATGAATGAATAGAAATTAAAAAAATAATACAAGAAAAAGAAACATAAATGCAAGTTTCAATGCTCTTTCAAAATAGTCAAGAATAAGCAACGACTTGCTCAGCACACTTTAGATATTAGAATACACATAAAAATATAAAAAAGCATTTTACTTTCATGGATAAGGGTATTGCGCAGAGAAACTTAAAGACATTACCAAAGATGTAGTCGAAAGTGCAAAATGCAGAAAGAAAGGTTCTTTCTTTTTGCACTCAAAAGACAAAGCTCTCACAAATGCTCTCGAGTAAAAAGAAACATAGAATGAAGTACCACATATCCAAATCCTGTAAAAGTATGGTTGCTTAGGGGAATTGAGAGTTTCGGTCTACTTATGGTAATAGAGATTGAACATAGGAATAGAAAATGAACGACACTTGTATTGAGTTCTTTATATCTATTCTATCCAATTTTACAGAATCATAAGTAGATTTTTTTTTTTTTTTTGAGAAAAATATTTTTTTATAACTTTTATGTAACTCATTCAAAGAAAAATATCTACATGTTATAATTTAATTTAAGAATTGATTGAAATGTATAAAAGGATCTTAATACAAATCTTTTTTTTTTCTTTCCTAAGCTAGTTACTATGCACACATGTTCAATTTCTATTCCCAAGTTCGATTTCTCTTTCATCTAAGAGTAATGATATTTTGGCATATCTTTTGTTGACACATACTATAGTCACCGTAGAAAAGCTAGCATGTATACTTAACTAAGCAAAAGATATCACTCTATAACCAAAAGGTTTTAAGGAATAAACCATTAAAAAAATAAAAGAGAATGTCTTAATTTTTATGACTCCCCCTTCTTTGCTCCCTCCATCTTTGAGTTGCCTATCAAAAAGGGGTGGATACTCAATGAGTGACTATAGATCTTGATATTACCTTGACCCATATACAATTGGCATTCTTTTCTCCTCTTCATCTTCATCATTCTATTGCAACTGTCCTACCCTCAACTTGTTCAAGAAAGCTACAATAGTAGTGAGCAGTTCAAGTCTTGCTTGCAACGCTAATACTTTGCTCGAACTTAGATGCTCGAGCTCGTTGTTATTGCTAGAGTGTTGCTCTTGTTTTTGAACCTAAGAAATTGCTGAAAGTGGGTTATAACATAGGCAAAATGCTTAATAGCTTCTAATAGATTCTTCTTCCTAAATCTCAATTTTTTTTCTTCATTTTCTTATCTTTTTAATCGAAATGTCCATTTTAAATATTTCCTACTGATACAATCTTATTGTACTTGGTTTTTGTGGATCTTTGGATGGTAATCCAACTATAAAAAATGTGAGGCAGCTCAAAGATGGAGGTGGTGGTAGAGTTCGGTTGGCCGGATTTTCTTCTCGATTAGACCCGCCAATCTATAACCATTTCTTCCTCATTAGTCAATTTTTTTTTTCTAATTTTTTCTATGCACACTAACTCGCTTGCCTAAAATGTTGGCTTTTAAATTGAGTTTTGTACATGTATGGTTTGTTGTATCAATTTGCATAAGCTTGGGATTCTGTCAAGATTATGTGATTTGTCTAGTTAACTTCATATGCTCTTTACGGATATTAATGTTCAACCAATGTTGTTGTGCTATCAATGACATCAACTATTTAAACAGGATATTTGCATTCTAAACCTTACAAATTTGGTTACAAATTTACTATAATAAATGTTTGCCAATTGAGCCTCTAATAATGCCAAATTGTTCTAGATTTAGTATTTTGTACTGATTTTCTTTTTATGTGCTACTTGCTAGTAAGTATGGTACACCACCTCAATAATTTGATTTTTCTTACATGTGCTGTCAATTTTTTGAGCATAAACTGGAAAGCCCAAACATAATCCCAGTATAAAAGTTTGGTAGCTAGCTCAAACAAACAATTAAACATATATAATTAAATGACAATAACTAGTCAACTAATATAATGTCTCCACAGGCTCAAATTTAGTACATGCTTTAGGGATATTTCGACATGATATTTGCATTTTGCAATAAAATTGCTGCTGGCTGTCCTAGTCAAGAGCAATTAGTTTAATTTTGTGATAATATCCTTAAAGGGGAGGTGAGAAGCTAAGTCGCGAAGCAATTGAAGAAAGCCTTGAGAAAGTTGTTTTGCTATCATTTGTGTTATCAACTTGCTTGTATTAGTGATAAGGCTCTTTATGCAAAATTTTATAGGTCATACATTGTTGTATTTGTTTCAGGCTTCATATTATAGTGAGACAACATATTTTTACTATCAATAATTGCAAGAAGAAGCTTGCCCGTATGTTACTTTTTGTTTGGAATGTGAACGTGGCTCATGAAATGAGTATTTTAACAAGGCTAAAGGAACAAAATGGGGGCTAGTTCACATCATAGATGGAGGGAATAGTTTATTGACTTTGTTGTGAGACTAACTAATTTTTAATTGTTAGTCTTTTTTTCTTGGTTAGATAATTAAGGTTTTATGCAAAATATATAACTATTTTACAGGTTATGGACTTGATGTTGGCTAAGGCTAATCAAACCAATAATGAAGAATATCTTCATAATAACAAACATTCAAGTTTGCATTTTATTTTCTTTTGTGAAGACTAAAGAAGACATATTATTATATGTTATTTTTTAGTTTAGGTTAAATGCATGGAAGTAACCTTCGTGCCACCTAAACCCTCTGCTAGGTTTTTTTGGGATGTGTGTAGTTGACCAACATATCCACCTCTGAGTGCGATCTAATCGCCGCCAACTGCCTTCTGGGAGTTAGTGCATTGTCATTTTGTCCCCTCAATTCATGACAACCATGTTTCAATGGGTGATACACCAAGTGACGGACACGAATAAAATAGGGTACGAGAAGATACCTAACCGGACAAGAGCACAATCATAATTTTTGTTGATGATGATGTAACGTCGGGAGTGAAGAAGTGTAAACAGAGTCTTATTGCCACGATCATCACAGAGAAACCCATAAATAAGGTCAGTTTCCAAAACACCATGACAGGAATCAAGGGCAACCCAAACAATTTCAAGGTGGAAGAAATCTGGTGTAAGTTGTTTCATAACTTTTTGATGATGAGAACAAGCTTGGACAGGTGGTAAAAAGGGAACTTTGGCTATATCAAAATTTCTGGGTGCTGTTGAAAAGGTGGAGTCGCGAAAAAGAACTCCACGATCATATATTTGACTAAGTGGACATCTCGGTGCAGGTATGCATTGCAAAACCATTCAGATAGGGAAGAAGATCACATCATGCATAGGCCAAGTCAAGGATGTGGGGCTTTCTGAGGGTCTCCTCCTCAAAGCCCTAGTAACACTGGATATCCAAAAGCCACTATATAAGGGTGTCAGTAAGGGTAGTAGAAAGGATTGGGTGTTCTAGGTAGATTTTAAATATGAGCATCTACCACAAGTTTGCTACCATTGTGGTGGTGATCAAGCATGATGATTCATATCATAGAAAGAGAAGAGGATGACCAGGAAAGGGAGAAACCAATTCTAGGCCCTTGGATCAGAGGCCAGCAAGATGGGAGGAGGGTAGATGTTGAGCCAAAAGAAAGCAACGTGAAAACAGGTGGGAGGGAAGAGAGATCATATGAAGGGAAGAAGCATGTGTCTGAAGAGATCCTTACCAGATTTTCAGGTTTGATAGTAAACAATGACCAAGCAAGGAAGGATCTAGAGATAGAGGGTAAGCCAAGCGAGAAAATTGGAACTGCCTCCAGTGCTAGTGACCCAGAACCTGTAGGGCAAAAAATAAGCCATACTAGTAGATTTGTAGTGAAGCTAATCGAGTGGAGGAGGAAGGATTGACTCGTGCTAGCATAAACATTAACGCAACCCTAAAAAGTGGTGAAAACCGAGATCTAGTGGACATTACCAATGGTGGGCCTGATGAAGGAGCTAAAGCAGGGAAGAAATGGAAGACAATAATCTTATCGGAGGGATAGGGAACTAGAAGTGAAGGCAACAAGTAGAAGGGCCAAACTAATAAAAAAGAGGAATGAATAACCTAATGGAGATTGATAGTAGGAGAGGAAGGAAAGCAAGAAGGTGCACTTACCCATGACAGGAACGGCGATGGCTATTGAGCAGCCCTATCGATAATCATGAAGCTCCTAAGTTGGAACTACCATGGGCTTGAGAACCCGTGAGTACTACGAGCTTTGGAGAAGCTCATTAATAAACAAGGTACTAACCTTGTTTTCCTCGTGGAAATATGGAAGAAGTCACACAAAGCAAATGGACTAAGGAGTTTAGGAAGTTTGGATAATTTAGTGGCAATGGATTGTGCAGCTGATGGAAGGAAGAAAGCTAGGGGGTTGATCGTACT
The DNA here is from genome assembly GCA_031439585.1 of Pterocarpus macrocarpus. Lineage (NCBI taxonomy): Eukaryota > Viridiplantae > Streptophyta > Magnoliopsida > Fabales > Fabaceae > Pterocarpus > Pterocarpus macrocarpus. Next base: position 55,802,108 of record CM062514.1, read on the forward strand.
CTAAAAGAACAATTTGGAGGTGGACATTAGATCCTGTTCACTAAATCACATTGATGCAATGGTACTAGATAAGTACTTGAGAGAAAAGTGGAGAGAGACAGGGGTCTATGGCCATCCAAAAGCGAGCAAAAAATTACTCAGATGTGACATTATCAAGAACCTGGGACAAGAAACTAGTACCCCTTGGATTTGCTTTGGAGACTTCAACTTGGTTAGTACTGCATTCGAAAAACATAGTGGGAATTCCCTGAATCAGGCCCATATGGAAGCTTTTCATGAATCCTTTTTTGCATGCAACTTGATGGACATACATTTCTCTAGGGGAAATCTCTACATGTGGTGGAACAAGAAAGTGGGTGAAGAGAGTATAGAGGCCCATCTAGACCATTTTGTTGCTACCCCATCATAGATTGACTTGTATGCAGCTCTCGAAGTCAGCCACCTCTTTAGATATAGTTTTAATCATATGCTAGTGTTGGTGGGTCCCTGGCACAAAGAAAGGAAGAAATGAATGCAATCAAAACTAACTAGGTTCAAGGAAATGTGGATAAGAGAAAGGACTTGCAAAGATATTATGATGAGGTCTTAGGACAACAACATGGGTGGTACCATTTCTAAACTAAACAGTTGTCTCGAATCTCTTGATAGTTAGGGTACCAGTTTCTTTGTGGAAGTGAGTAAAGACGTCCACAAGAAACAGAAGCAGCTCAAAAAATTGAATAACCTGAGTAGAACCGAGGAGATAGTTAGAAAAATAACAAAGGCAGAAATAGAACTTGATGAACTTCTGGCTAGAGAAGAAGCTTGGTGAGGGCAAAGATCCCATGCCACTTAGTTGACTCATGGAGACAAAAACACCAAACTTTTTCATCAAAAAGATTCCTAGGGAAGAGACCAAAATTAGGTGGTTAACATCTGCGGGGACAATGGGGAATGGTACACTAAAGAAGAGGGCATTGCTAAAGTTATAACGGCTTACTTCTAGAAGTTGTTTACAGATGAAGAAACAGTAGAAGTGGATGAGGTGGTCTCAGTTGGGGATAGGAGAATAAGTGAAGAGATGTTGGTGACTCTGAACAACTATTTTTCTAGAGAAGAAGTATATACAACGATAAAACAAAAGAACCCTTTAAATGCCCCAAGACCAGATGGCTTACCTACATTTTTTTTTCAGACTTTTGAGCATATAATTAGGGATGATGTTAGCACCCTAGTGCTAGATATTCTGAATAATGGAGCAGACCCAAAGGAGCTGAACTATACTTACACATGTCTTATACCAAAGCTAAAAAAGCCAAAGCACACTAAGGAATTTAGGCCTATTCTTTATGTAATGTCATTTTCAAGATTGTCACTAAAACCATTACAAATAGATTAAAGCTTATTTTATCTTATATTGTTGGTGCATATCAAAGTGCATTTATTCTTAGTACGCTTATTACTGATAATGCCTTAATTACCTTTGAAATTTTCCATTACATAAGGAAAAAGAAAACAAGAAATGCAGGTATAGTGGGCCTGAAGCTTGACATTGCAAAGCGTAATACCCACCAGATATTTTTATCGTTTTTCGCCTAGTTGTTCGGTTTTTATCGAATAATTGGGGTTAATTAAAATTTGACTAAATATTTATTTAGGATCAATTAATTAGTAATTAATTGAGTTTAGATATGAGGGAATTAGGTTAGAAGTATAGGAGATTTTATAGAAATTTTCAAAGAGCCGATTTATCGATTTAAAGGAAATCGGTAGGATTTCGGTATTTTAAACTGTCGGAACTGAACTAATAGAATTTTACACTCAATAACCCTACATCAAGTGGCTAAAAACTCAACCACTTAGCCCATAAAAGTGGTGCAAGACAGCCACAAAGAATGGGGGGGAGCATGGCTGAAAATTGACCACAAAATCTCCACCAATCAAAGCCCTTAATCCCAACTACCCTTCAACTACTTGAATCAGATTTTTCCTCCTCATTTCCCTACTGACTTCGCCCGCTCCTCTCTTTTTTTCAGCCTTTTTCTTCTCTTCTCCACTCACCCAACTCCATCAAACCTTCAAGCTTTGACAAGGTTCCATCAAACCAAACTCCAAAATCTAGCAAGACCACATACAAAAGGTAGAGATTCAACTTTGTACTTGTCTTTTTTGGGTTATGGGTGGCTGATTGGGGTTTTGTTTTCTCATTTCTTGATGTGGTATTGGATTTATATGATGATTATTGGTTGGTTTGATGGCTGTTTTTATGTTTAAAATCGATTAAGAAGTGAAAAGGAATAAGAGTTGGATGCAGGGAAGGGCTGGAAGACTAAAATCCTTCGGTAGTCCGTATAGCGGAGTGTACAGCTCCGCCTACAGCCGTTTAAATTTGATGAAAATATTTTTATGTCAAACTAGACATTTAGGGCTTCCATACATATATAATATAAGACCATTGGATTAGTATTGAGAGAGATATGAATTTTTAAAGTTCAACCTAGGTTTTTGAGTTTGATTCTAGGCAGATTAGTTTGTTCAGGGCAAAACTTGCCTTATATAGCTTGGAATTAAATGAAACTAACTTTTTTAGAAAGCTTACACATAGGAGAACATCCCATAAAAATTTCAGAGTTAGATACCATCCCGTTTTTTCCTAGTGGTTTGCAGAAGTTTCCCTATGTCCAAACCGAACTAAAATAGGGCAGTTTAGAAATGTCAAATTTCAGGGCTTATAACTCAAGCTTTATTAAAGAAAAGGAAACTGAACTTTTTGCAAATGAAATCTTGTCCTGTTAGCTTTAATATTGTACCAATTTCATATGATTTGAACTAGTTTTCGATTTTTAGTGGATTTTTAATTTTAAGTGTGTAATTCTGGCCAGCTACAGGGTAGGCTGAGATAAAACTTAAATAACCTGAGTTATACTTATCAAAATTAGATGGGACCAAAGAGGTTAGAAAATAGACACATAAAACTCTAACATATCCAAAATTTAGATCCAGATGAGTTAAATAGGAATTTTGGCTTGATTTACGAACATCGGGTTGAATGAAAGTGTTGAGACAGCAACCATGCCTTAAATGCAACAAGTGTGCCCATGAATTTGATGTTTGAATTGTGAATGAAATGTTATGATTTTTCTGAAAAATTGGCTTTCTGAGTACTGGCACTATTCATGGGGAAGCGGACACGTTCCGTTATGCTACCGAAATTTCAGTAAAGTCTATGAATAAGTTATAATATACATTCAGATACATATGCATTTTCAAGAAATTCATAAAGGAAATGTTATGATGAAAGTTTCAAAATACTTGGGCTAGCCCCGGATTAAAGTTAAGGGGACTAGATTGGTGGGAAGGTCGGGGAAAGTAAACCCAGCATTCTTGTATAGGAACGAGCTCAATCTTGAAAAACAGACTATTACCCAGGAGTCTGAATGACCAAGAACTCCCAAGAAACCAAGTAACGGAAAAGTTTATGATGATAAGTTTAAGAATGAGTTCATGCATGGTTGCATTGAATAGTCATTATAAATTATTTACAGTTTGATTGTTATGTTTACTTACTGCTGTATGTTCATTTATTCTGCTAATTATTCTGTGTAACACTATTTAGTAGTTTATTCTTTTTCTTATGCTGTCTTAAGTAAAATTGAACATTGCCTCGGACCAGACATTTTCTTAAACTTATTAAATGTGGGTAGTTCAATATGATGCCATGTTTTTATAATTAAATAAAAATCGAGCCAACTGAGAATGAATGCGACGTTAGTAAGATACCGTACTCGAATCCTATTGAGAAATTCTTTAAATTCTCATCCCGCTTTGTATTTCTGCATCGTTCTCAGACTCTAGTGATGGACTCGACAGCTACCCTATTTATAGAGATTCTTGACCTGCAACTCCACCATGAACCCACAGTGGACTCGTTGTATATAGCCGGCTCTTGCCATTTCCGTCTCTACCTTTTTAGCAATAAGAATTTTATTATTCCTTTATTTCACCCTGCTTTTGACCCTGCCGCTCCGTACTTTGCGGTCCCATTGCAGGTAGCACACCCTCCTCCAGAGTCATCTCCGCAAGTGGTTCCAAACATTCCTCTCAGTCCTGAAAGCGATCCTTCCAAGGCTACCGGCTCATCATCCTCCTCTTCTGGATCGAGTGCTGACTACACCCCAGCCGAGCTTGGTATGGCCAACGGCTACTTGATCAAGTAAGTCCCGGCTACGGGTTATATTGTACAGTCTGGCCCTCTTTTGGCAGTATGTAGCATTGGGCCATCGACTTAGCCATAGATATATCAGCTAGCTAGCTTGAAATGTCCTTTGAGGACCTCGTAGGACCATTTTAACTGACACGGGCCTTATGTCTTTTTGGTGCACCGGCCCCACTTATGTATCCTCTTTTGAACCTGTGTATAAACTGAAGTGTTGGCTTCCATTATATATATATATATATATATATATATATGTGTGTGTGTGTGTGTGTGTGTGTGTGTGTGTGTATACAACTGGTGATATATTACCTGTCTTTATCTTTTCTATTGTGCTTTTTATCAAATTTTGTTACGTTTTGTGATGCTGATCATGTTTATCTTATATAGCGCACCGTTTCTTCTGTTTACATATATCTATGTGATCTCCGCGCCCTTAGATATCTCGTCAAATGCGTATATATATATATATAAGAAAAAGAGAATATCATATAATGAATACAACTATAAACGGAATACTAACACGGTAACGCAATCTACCCAATTTCATGCTATAACTTAAGTATAACATTAATTTGGTAGGGTGTTACACAAAGGCATACGATCGAATTGAATGACTCTTTTCGAAGAAGGTCCTCAAAAGTACGGGATTTCCTGACAACTGGGTTAGCCTCATTCTAAAATGTGTAAATTTAGTCTCTTTCTCCATGTTGCTGAACGGTATCCCATGCAAAGTTTCTAAACAAGAGAGGGGACTGAGGCAAGTGACCCTCTATCACCTCACCAATTTATCTTGTGTGCTAATATCTTTTCTGGTTTAATCTTAAAGGCCCAGGAAGATTTGGCTTTTCATGCCCAAAAATATCACATTTACTCTTTACCGATGACAGTATAGTGTTTTTTAGAGCAAACAAATAGGAGGTAGACAACATCCAATATATTCTAGACCAACGCTAACAAGCATCTAGCCAACGAATTGACTTGGATAAGTCTAAGATCTCTTTCACCTAAAATGTGCTAATATACCGACAGATATTGCTCCAAGGATGGACGACTGTTAAGGTGGTTGAGAGCCATTCTAAGTACTTAGGCCTGCTTACTTTTGTGGGTAGACCTAAGAAATAGGTTTTTGACTTTGTTCAAGAAAGGATGTGCAAAAAGCTAAAGGGTTAAAAGGAAACTGTTTTGTCCTAAGTTGGAAAAGAAGTCTTTATAAAAGTAGTTGTGCAAGCTATATCAACCTACATAATGAGGACATTGAATATTGATTAGTAGATTTTAGTAGAGCAGCAGGAATAGAGAAAGGAAGATCTACCAGATGAGTTGGCTAGATATGTGTGAAAGGAAGGGGCAATGAGGAATGGGTTTCTAGGATTTAGAGCTTTCAATCTAGTTTTTTTGGCGAAACAAGTGTAGAGAATCCTACAACACTCGGATTCCTTGATTGCTAAAACACTAAAAGCAAGATATTTTCCCCATCAAAATGTACTAAAGCAAAATTGGGTTTCACTCCTAATTATACCTAGCATGGCATCCAAGAATCTCTTTGGTTTATAAAAACAGATGGATTCCAGTGTGTTGGTTCGGGTCTAGAGATGCATATATGGAGAGCTAGTTGGATCCTTATATAGAATGGTAACAAACTTTGGACTCTTCCAAACACACTTAATGAGATATTTTCTATCCATTTGAGGCTGTGCAAATATTAGGCATTCTTCTTACTTAAACTATCTATGAGGACAATTTCTCATGGCAAGGAGCAAAAGATAGGGAATACAGGGTGAAGTGGCATACTATTTAATCCAAAACAATGGTTCAGACCATCCAGGACATAGCGAAAGTGTTCGTCATGAGAGCATGCAATTTTGGTGGACAGTTTAGAGGCTAAATATGCCACCCAGGAGTAAAGTGTTTCTTTGGAAATTTCTCCATAATATATTACCTATGAGATCCAATCTGGAGAGGAGAGGAGTCCCAATCAATCCAATCTATCCCAAATGCTATAGGGCTGAAGAAACCAATTTCCGTGCTATCTTTGGCTTAGGAGAGATTCATTTGCTATGGTTCCTTAGTCTACTTGGAATCCGATTTAGGTCAAGAAGAAATTCTAATCTATGAGAATGGGTTTGGAGCTTCATCTCAAGAGAACCAAATAAGTTGTGGCCTATGGGATCTTGCTTTCAAGAAATAAGTTGATTTTTAAAGATAAGCACACAGAAGATACTTTGACAATCACCAAATAATCTCCACACTGCAATGCTTCCAAAAGGCTAGTGAATATTGTGAAGCTATTCCCCACTTATTAACTCATCAAGCCACCTAGTGCATAGTTTGGAAACCACCCCTAGGAGGTACTACAAGCTAAATACATATGCTCATCCGGCTAGGGAACTTGGTTAGGGAATTGGTGCCTGTTGGATAAGATAGCACGAGAAAGGGGGTTGAATCGTGCTTTCAAGAATTCTTAGTATCTAAAAACTTTAGTAAAGTTGTCTATCTCAAGTTCAAAACTTGGACTGCAGAAGCAATTGTGTTAGTTTATAAAATAGTTTAAGTCTATATAAAATAGAAATAAACTTTTGTTTCAGATAAAGTTTAAACAGAGTTGAATCTATGTGGTAAAATCAAATAACAAAATCAGAGATAGAGATAATCACATAGGAGATTTTTATACTGGTTCGGCCAAACCACTTGCCTACTTCCAGTCCCCAACTTGTTGTTGAGATTTTGTATACTACGAGCATTGTTTGTCCAAGCTTTTCCAAGCTTCTTACACACGAGTAGTCTTTTTTTAAGCCTCTCCAAGCTTCACAAATGAGTACTATTTACCTAGCCTCTCCAAGCTTCACAAACGAGTAATAAGTTCCTAGCCTCTCCAAGCTTCTCACTGATCACTATTGGGTCCAGATGCAAATGATGTGAATAATCTGTTTTGTTTGAACACTTACACTAACTTTCTCAACAGAGAATGGACTATGAAGTATTTCGTGTGAGACTTCTCTAAATTCTCAAAGAGAGAATATTATCTATTATAGGCCAGAAAAGAAGATTTTCTTATATCCTAAAATTATGATGAGTAACTTTCTGGTGCTTTAGATAATTAAGAAGGATAAAGAAAGGAAGTTCTTTTAAAATAGAAAATATTCAGATAGTCTAACTATTCTTTCTTTGACTTTCAGCCTTATATAGACTTCAAAATGTGACCCTTGAAACTTACAGGCCTTGATCCTTGTGATTCTTTTAGTCTGCTGAAATAGCCTTCCTTTTTCCTGTTCTTCAATACTTTCACAAAAGTGGAAAATTAGCTATTTGTTGGTTTGCCAACTATTCAGACTTGTCAGCGCCTCTTTTGCATCTTGTCAAATCACCTTTTTGACTTTTTGAATTTGTCTATTGAAGCGTGCAGAGGAAGCTTTGAAGGTGTAATACTTCATGAGAAGCATGTCTTTGGAGATTTTCCCTTCTGTACAAAATCATCTTTTTTGAATGAACAGTGTTTGCTCGAGGCACCATTTTCCCTTTTGATGTTGCAATTTCATCCTTCTGAACATTCTTTCCTATTTCTTCTGTGATAACTCAAGAAGTATACAAAGCATATATTCCATTCAAGTATATTCAAATTTAAAAATACCAATGGATAACACAACTTTGTTGACTCTCAATCATATAATACACATGGTTAAGGAAGAAAATGTTTCTAGAAACAATTCATTCATATATGGCAAGATTTGCTTAAACTCTGATTTATTATTCATCAAAACCTTAATGCTCATTCTGGTTTACAACCATAGAACAGTTTTTGAAGGGCATTAGAGCTAACAATCTCCCCCTTTTTGATGATGACAAATCAGTATTTAAGAAAAGCTCTTAAGAAAGCATGAATTGTTGTTTAGAGAAAGTAACTTTCTAAATAGTAGTAATACTCATAACATATAATCCTTTTCAAAAACAGATGGTTTTTATTATATTCTAAGTAAAAGTGTTTGGAATTGTGGAATTGTGAACACTATATTTTGTCCTAGACACAAAAAAAAAGAAAGAAAGAAAGCACAGGAAAGAAGCTGGCCCATTTTAGAATAAAAGCATAGCCCAATCATAAAATGTTTTATACCAAGAACAAAATCAAATCAAATCAAAAAATCAAATTAGAATAAGTGATAACAAAATTTGGATAAATATCTTAATTTTGGCATTTGTATCCGAATCAAATCAAATCCGCCAATCATCATTAAGTTAAAATTTCAATTAGAATCAATCAAGTTTAATTGCAATTAATCCCTCTAACATATATAAATAGAGCAAGCTAATCAAACAACGGGGGATTAGCAAAAATACCCATCAACAAATCAAAAAGGGTTTAGAAAACTACCACAAACTCAGGTTCAGTCGGAACATCATAGCATTGGTTGTCTTTGCGGTGGTTTCTTAATCACGTCGAGAGCAATTCTGGCGTTAAATAACCATGTGCCACTATAGTCCTCCTTTGGTCAATTTTTTGTTCCATCATAGGTAAATTTCTGTAGTTCAACTTTCATCTCATTTTTTAGACTAGCGTTGGTTTTTTTTTTTTTTTTTTTATCAAATATGGTCCATCATCTATTTTGTTTACTATCCAAAACCAAAATAGAGTGCACATAGTAATTACCCTAAGCTAGCCATTAGGTCTGTGTGTGTGCGCGCGCACGCCTTGTTTTATTTTATTTTATTTTATTTTCCCCCCTATTCTCACGTGAGATCATTTAAACTTTTGGGTTTGCTAATCTCCTTTTTTGGCATGATGCTAATCTTTTTTTTCTTTTGTTTTGCTTGTCGTGGTTTTCGTGTGTCTTAGGCTTTTTTCCTTTTAAGCTGTTTTTTACTACAAATACAAGAAAAAATGAAAAATAAAAGAACCAAAAAATAAAAATAAAAAAGAGGCTTGAGTTGTTTGATGTATGAGCTTAATTCTGAATTTTCTCATTATCCACACTTTTGATCTTGAATCTTTTGACGATCCTTAGCAATAAAAAAAATTTTCTTGTTGAAATAAAAATAAAATCTTTTCAATAAATCTTCTTTCATCCATGCAACAAATTTATGACATTAATGTATGGTTTAACTATTCTTAATGGTTATAAAGATTGTAAGGATTTATTGTATAGCTCACGCTATCCTAAACCCTGTGCAAGAGTGGATTTGTTTTCTTTCTTTTTTTCAAATAAAATCTTTTCATAAATAAAATCAATCCAACCTACAATTATTTTCTATAAGAACTATATGATTTTGAATTCCTCATTACACGGGAGGATACGTAGGAGCGGATAATCTCCATTAAATCAAAATTTAAATATTCTTAAATTTGGTTCAATTTTAATTCCTTAGATAACTATAATATTAATTTTACTTTTTCTTGTCTGTTTATAAATAATTGTTATATCAATTTCTATGTCTTTTGTAAGCAATCATAACATTAATTTTACTTTCATTTTTGTATGTAAATAATTGTTATATTAATTCCTGTTTCTTTTCTAAATAATTATCACATTAATTTTATTTTTCTTCTCTTTTGTAAATAATTACCATATTAATTTTTCTTTTCTTTTTTTGTTTGTAAATAATTGTACATCTATTTTTTTCTTTTTATTTTTTTTTGAAATAATTATCACATAAATCTTGCATTTTTACCTGTTGTAAATGATTATCATATTAAATTTTTTCTTTTACAAATAATTATTATATTAATTTTGCATTTATGTTCTTTTGTAAATAATTATTATCTTAATTTTGTATATTCTTGTTTATAAATAATTATTATATTTTGCTTCTATAATCTTTTGTAAATAATCACTATATTAGTTTTGCTTTGCTTTGCTTTTATAAGTAATTATCATATTAATTTTGTTTTTCTTTTGCAAATAATTGGTATATTGTTCTTTTGTAAATACTGTTATATTAGTTTGCTTCTCTTTCTTTTTTTTTTAAATAATAATCAATTTTATTTTTCTTCTCTTTGTAAATAATTGTTGTACTAATCTTGCTTTATTTTTCTTTTGTAAATAATTATTATATTCTTAAGGGGAAAAATAAATATTATTATGGTTATTAATTAATTTGCATAATAAGCTCTAAGGTAACTGTTATAAAACAGATGTATTAGGGGTGCAGTGGGATTAAGTTTCCACCATTCCCTATGCATAATTGGACTCCCGAATTCAATCTCTTTAAAAGACCAGTTTTGCAAAATTAAAAGGGTTTTCTAATTTTTTCCATAAATAAAAATTGGTGGCGACTCCATTGAAATTTATTTTTTAATATTTTTGTCGTCTCTCGTTGCGGCACCCTCCGGGTGCGTTGTGACAAGGATTCTTATGTCATATAAAATTATCATTGAAGCATAATGACGTTTCTAATCATATTAGAGCAATAGTTCAGTAGTTCAAATCGGATTCAAATAATCAGAAAGATTATGTAGCAAGAAATTATATCCATATAAATTTCATAATCTTTTAGCAGAATAATCTCAAAGTAACTAAGCAACTTTCATCTCAATCAGTTTAGATATCAGAGCAACTATCAGAGCATTTAATAACTCCAATATCAGATCATATAATAGCTTACACATAATATAGTTGCAATGAAAAATTGATCAAGAGATATGAAAGCATAAGTGATAGAGAAATAAATATAACTAAACATAAACTGTAATTGAACTGTAAATTTATGATAAAGTGTTCAAACATGAATAAAATAAACAGATGTTTCTGGAATGAAAACGATAAATAACTATTTCTAAAATACGAAAAAGAAAAAAATGAGTTCTAAACACTAATGTATGCAAACTAATGTATGCATGCTCCCCCTCAATGTATGATCCCCTTTAGCTTAAACTTAGACTTCTCTGAAATATCTTCTCCTCCTTTAACATCATAAAAAAAAATGAGAATATGGGATCATGAAAAGGCCATCACTGATTAACTTTGCCTTTCTGAAAAGTCTTCAAATCTGCATCACGAGACGCTCAATCTTATCCAGTCTTCTGTCGAGTCTTACTTGATGAGCTTGAAGTGCAGCTTGATTGGCCATGATAGTATGCTGATTGGCCAAGAGTAGATCCATTTGGACTTCAATAGCATTTAGAAGAACTTCAACAGATGAAGCATCTGCAGCAGGCACATTTTCAATATGTTGGCTATGACTAGCTGAGGATTATTGATGCTCAGAAACAACAAGAGTAGCTATTCTATCATATATAGGTGTAGAAGTTAGCAGCAGCAATCTCTTTGTAGTGACAGGAGTAGCAGGAAATTCTTGAGAGGCTATGGCAGTAGTAGGTTGGGGGCATTGGAATGCTTTGAAGTGCTATCTCAGATTCAGCTACAGCAGGTCCAGATTCTGGTTTTGCTACCAGAACAGGTGTCCTTTCTAGTGCAGGCTCAACTGGTTGAACCAATGATTCTTCTTGATTTAAGGGAATCAAAGGTAGGCTTTGTAACGTCCTCCTTTGTATAGTACTATGCTTAAGTCATGGTACCACACCCTGGAGTTATTACTGTTACCTGAGCGGACCTTATCTGACAGTAACTTCAGCCGTCTTTGGAAATTCTTGAACTATCTAGAGATAACACGGAAATAGGAGTGAGAATTATGAATTCTTAGTAGGATTCCTTAACTATCGTACATATTGTCATCATTCTCATCTCTAGTTAGCTTCGATTTATTATGAAAAAAAGTGAACATGTTATGTAAACTATTTAATTCTATAGTTTCGAAAATATATTATCCGAAGCAAAGTTCATTTTACTCTTACACTTGGCATTTGGGAAAGCCCATACAAAGTCAATTCATGAACCATACTATGAACCATAACAGCAACATATTAAAATACGATAGCATCAATATACTGGAGACATAACATCTGTACATGCCTTTGAATTTATGCAAATATATAAGATTTACTTTTCTTTCTTTGTTTCTTTGTCTTCCAATAATATTTATCTTTATTTCCTTCCTTCGACACACCTAGGCATTATGTATCGCCGTCCCTAGGGTATCTGCATCTACCTACACTTGAGCGTTACATATCGCCGTCCTCAAGTGCACCATTACTCATCTTGAATTCATATGGCACACCAAGGCGTTACGTATCGCCTTCCATAGGGTGCTTGCATCTGCCTACACTTGAGCGTTACGTATCACCGTCCTCAAGTGCAACATTACTCATCTTGAGTTCATATGGCACACCTAGGCGTTACATGTCGCCGTCCCTAGGGTGCTTGCATGTGTTTTAATCTTTAGTCTTTACTGCCCTTGGGTAGTTTGATATAGGAGTGAGCTCATCAGCTCAACTCGTGACCATCATCACACAGACTAACCCACAAGGGGACCCACGTGCCTCTAGGTTGGAGGGACTCAGTTGGCCATTTGCCTCCAACTTAGAGGGACCCAAAAGTTTTAGCTGCCTTCACAAGGAGGGACCCAATGTGCAACTGCCTCCAAGTGAAGGGACCCAATCTTATCTTATTTAACTGCCTTTATGAGGACGGATCTCATAACTACCTCCAGGTGAAGGGATCCACATTTAATATATTCACATTCTTTCATTCTCATACATAATCAAGCATAGACATGCTGAATGTAATCATACGTTTGCTTCATCATTCACTTTCGTATATCCTTGCATATCAAATTTTCATGTTCACATCATGAGTATTCATAACAGAAACTATCATAATATCATTATTATACTTCCTATTACACTTAAATCAATCTTAACACATCAATATTGATAACCTCCTTACATTTCTACGGCAGCATAACGGATCATGTCCGCTTCCTTTTGAATAATGCTAGGCAACTAAGAAATTTTAATCAAACAGCAAACCCAAGATAGAACATGGTAATCATATCAAGAATATAGCAATTTTACTAGGTGCAAGTTTTAGGGTCTTAAGCCTTAATCTATCTCGCAAGCTTTTAACTTCTACTGATGTTCCCGATTTTCAAGTTCCGAGATAATATTAGTATCATATGTAAGGTCAATGTCTTGATTCCCGACTTCCGTGGTCATGTTTTATTCCCAACTTCCGAGGTTGTATTGAAGACTCTAGACTTCCGAGTTTAAGTATCTTAGATTCCATATTCTCGTCCTTGACTCTAGATTTCAAGTGATTTTCGACATCCGACCTTAAGCCATAATCAGTCTTTCAACACTTTTATGAATGTTTCCTAAGTTTTGAGTTCCGACATTAACCCTTCCTGATCGGGTTTGCTATTTACCATGTCCCGAGTTCCGGCATTAACTATACCCGATCAAGTTTGCTATTTACTAAGCCCCGAGTTCAACGTTAAGTACACCCTTCCGAGTTCAACCTTAAGTACACCCTATCTAGCTCTTCGTTTGCTAAGTTTTGACTTCCGACATCACGGAGCTTGATCTAGTATTCATACATGTCTATAGCCCGAATTACACTCTTGTAAGAGAAAATTCACCGAAAATCGAAATCTAGGTGGAATCATACGAAATTTATATCTCTATAAACCTAATAGGGCAAGCTTTCAAATGGAGTAAATTGCATATTATTTGACTGAGTATATTTTGAGATATAAGCCCTGAAACTCGACTTTCCTAAACTACCCTGTTTTAGCCCAGATTGGCCATAGGGCAACTTTCTCAACTCACTGGGAACAAATGGGATTGTAACAAACTCGGAATTTCATTATGAAATGTTCCTCTATGTGGAAGATTTCTAACAAAGTTGGTTTCACTCAATTTGGAGTTGTATAGAGTGAGTTACACCCTTCTCAACTCGTAATGCTCGGATGAAAGTCCTGTTTTCTAGGTCTAACTTCAAAAATTCATAACTTCCTCTTTACTAATCCAATGGCCTTACATTGTATATGTATGGAAAGCCCTAGATGCCTAGTTTCACATAAAAATAGATTCATGGAGTTTAAACAGCTGTAGGTGGAGCCGTACACTCCGCCGTATGGACTGCCGAAGAAAAACCCTGCCAGCTTCATGAGTTTTCTCCTTCCTTCAAGTTCTTTCATACCAATTCTAATTCTAATCATAATATACATGCATAATCAACTATCATCACTTCACATAACATTAGTATCACAAGATATACAAGACCCACACACAACTCCAAACTAAGAAAAATAAGAAGAGGAGTAGGATTCCTACCTTGTCTAGTTGAAATCTTGTTGATTTGGTGCCTTAGATGGGAGCAACTTTTGATGAGACTTGAAGAGGGGATGAAGATGGAGTGGGATGAGTGTGTATGGAAGAGAAATAGAGAGTGGTCAGCTCATTATGCTGGCCAAAAGTTACAAGAACAGAAGGAAAGAAAAGGTGAAGATTTTTTTTTGAAGCACTTCTCTTTGATTGGTGGACTTCACCTTATCTTCCAATTTAGCTTGGCTTCCCATCCTCAATGGCTGATCAAGGCACCACATGAGGGGGTATCTTGGCTAAATCTTGGCCATGCATTCTAGGGTTTTCACAGTATAACTTTTATTTATCCGGTTCCGATAGTCACAAATACTGAAATCTTATCGATTTCTCTTAAATCGGTAAACCGGTTTTTAGAAGAATCTTATGAAGTTTCCTATAGTTCTAATCTAATTTCATTATAACTAATCATCTTAAATCACACTTAATTAGATTAAAATTTTTCAGGCGTTACATTACTACCCTCCTTAAAAAAATTTTGCCCTTAAAATTCCTTTATCCCTAATAAGCTTGTTGAATGCCGTAGATCTCTGCATACACCGAACTTTATATTGAGGTGATCAGGCTCAATATGCAGTCAAGTGCGATAAAGAAGCTACAACACACAACAGGGCTGCCATGCACAAACATCTGTGTCCTTTTCATGTAAGGACCTAAAGCACGGCTTTTCTAAACTTTCAGAGTATGCCTACTTGGAAGCATAACCAGCCCATCCTAGGTCTGGTTAGGATGAACTGCTTTGACACCATTAGTGTAACGTCCTCCTTTGTACAGTACTATACTTAAGTCATAGTACCACACCCTGGAGTTATTACTTTTACCTGAGCGGATCTTATCTGACAGCAACCTCAGCCATCTTTGGAACTTCTTGATTTATCTGGAGATAACACGGAAATAGGAGTGAAGATTATGAATTCTCAGTAGGATTCCTTAACTATCGTAAATATTGTCATCATTCTCAACTCCAGTTTGCTTCAATTTATTATGAAAAAAAGTGAACATGTTATGTAAATTGTTTAATTCTATAGTTTCGAAAATATATTATCCGAAGCAAAGTTCATTTTACTCATACACTTGGCATTTGGGAGAGCCTATACAAAGTCAATTCATGAACTATACTATGAACCATAATAGCAACATATTAAAATATGATAGTATCAATATACTAGAGACATAAAATCTGCACATGTCTTTGAATTTATACAAATATATAAGATTTACTTTTCTTTCTTTGTTTCTTTGTCTTCACATAATATTTATCTTTATTTCCTTCCTTCGACATACCTAGGCGTTACGTATCGTCGTCCTTAGGGTGTCTATATCTGCTACACTTGAGCATTACGTATCGCCGTCCTCAAGTGCAGCATTACTCATCTTGAATTCATATGGCACACCTAGGCATTATGTATCGCCGTCCCTAGGGTGCTTGCATCTGCCTACTGTAACATCCACCGTTTTTTCGTCTAATTATTCGGTTTTATCGAATAATTGAGAATAAACAAGATTCGGTTAAACAATTATTTAGACTCAATTGATTAGCAATCACTTGAGTCTAGATAAGAGAGAATTGAGTTAGAGTATAGGAGATTTCATAAAAATTTTATTGAAAACCGATTTACCTATTTAAAGGAAATCGGTAACATTACGGTATTTTAAACTGTCGGAACCGGACTAATAGAATTTCAACCCATTAACCCTACTTTAAGTGGCTGAGAACTCAGCCACTTAAGCCCTCTAAATGGCGCAAAGAAGGCCATAGAAAGTGAAGAAGGCTGGCTGAATTTCAGCCAAACATTTTAGACCAATCAAATTGCAAGAAGAAAGCCACCTACACACCACCATGTGATCAGAATTTCAGCTCCTTTTATCACAAAATCTGACCTCTCTTGCGCCACTTTTTCTCCTCTTATTCAGCTCTCTTCTTCCTTCCTTCACACACACAACTTCAACCAAACATCAAGACAATTCAAGCCTTACTCATCCAAGCCTTCAAAAATCCAGCACAATCACTTGGAACAAAGGTAGGAGTTTAATATTTGCATCAAAACTGTGGGATTGGCTGACTGAGCTTGGATTATTTTCATGATTCTTGATGTGTTAAATGGATGATTATGATGATATGTGATTGGTTTTGGGCTGTTTGTTCGGTCGAAACCGAATTTGAACCAAGAAAGAATGAAAATAGGAAGAGATGGAGAGCTGGAGAACCCAAAACCCCTCGGTAGTCCGTACGGCGGAGTGTACGGCTCTGCCTATAGCCAATCAAATTTGATGAAACCAATTTTAAATGAAACTAGACATCCAAGGCTTTCTATGGATATATCATATAAGGCTTTTGGATTAGAATTGAGAGAGTTATGAATTTTTGAATATCGACCTAGGGTTTTGACTCTGGCTCCGGGCAGATTAGGTTGTTTAGGGTGGAAGTCGACCTACACTACTAGAAAATGAATGAAAGCAACTTTTTTAGAAAGGTTACACATAGGAGAATGTCCCATAAAAATTTCAAAATTAGATAAGGTCTCAATTACTCCCAGTGATCTAAGAAAGTTGCCCTATGTCTAAACCGGGCTAGAACAGGACAGTTTAGGAAGGTCAGAACTCGGGCTTATAACTCGAGCCCTAATAAGCCAAATGGAATGGAACTTTTTTCAAATGAAACTTTACCCTGTTATCTTTAATATGAGTCTAATTTCGTATCATTTGAGTCAGTTTTCGATTTTTAATAGATTTTTACTTTTAGGTGTCTGATTTTGGCTAGCCACTGGGCAGGCCGAGGGAAAATCTAAATATCTTGAGCTATAGATATCAAAATTAGATGGGACTAAAAGGGTTAGAAACTAGACACATAAGGCTACAACATATCCAAAAATCAGGTTTAAAGGAGTTAAATTGAAATAAAGGTGGGATATACCATAACCGGGCAAAATGAGGCAGAATCAGCCAAAAGCCCTATTGAAGCTTGTTGAAACTAATGAATGAATTTATGAATGTATGTGCATAATTGCTGCTCTATACTAAAATTGCAAATTGTGTAAATGTATTGGTTGGCTGGCACTATTCATGGGGAAGCGGACACGTTCCGTTATGCTGCCGAAATTTCGGTAGAACCCATGCACAAGTTATGAATTCCATGTTAATGCATGTGCATTCTTAAGAAAGTTATGAAAGTTATGAAAAGGGTTATGCCACTATGAAAGTTCCATGCTACTTGGGCCAGCCCCAGATAAGAAGTTAAGGGGAATAGATCGGTGGGAATGTCGGGAAAAGTAAACCCGGCAATTCCTGTATAGGAACGAGCTCGATCATGAGAAGCAGACTATTACCCAGGAGTCTAAATGGCCAAGAACTCCCAGGGGACCAAGAGATGAAAAAATGATGAAAGGAAATGAAAAGTTTAAAAAGGAAAGTTCAAGTATGAGTTTGCATGATTACATGAATGCATAAATGCATGAAATAGTTATGTCAAGATGTTACAGTTGTCTATTATATTTATTTAGTGCTGTTTATTTATTTATTCTATTTATCCTTCTACATACCATTATTAGTAATCTATTTTATTTCTTGTGCCGTCTAAAATAAAATTGAACCTTGCCTCGGACCAGGTATTTTCTTGAACTCATTGAAATGGATATCTCAGTTTGAACACATGTTTTTATAATTAAGTAAAAATCGAGGCAACTGAGAATATATGTGATGTCAGTTAACCAGTATACCCAAACCCTACTGAGAATTTCTTGAAATTCTCACTCCGTTTTGTATCTTCCGCACCATTCTCAGACGCTGGCGATGGGCTCCACCGCGACCCTCTTCATTGAGATTCCCGCTTTACAGCTTCACCACGACCCAGAGTTGGATTCACTGTATATAGCCGGCTCGTGTAACTTCCGTCTCTACCTCTTCAGCAACAGGAACTTTGATGTTCCTTTACATCATCCCATCTTCGACCCTGCTAGTCCTTACATCGCCGTCCCGCTGCACATGGTACACCCACCTCCTGCTCCTCCTGCACCCGCAGCCCAGGTAGCACCTGCTGACCCTGCCCCTGAGTCACCACTGCAGGCAGTCCCTGATATCCCATTGAGTTCAAAGAGTGACCCCTCAGAGGCCACCGGCTCGTCACCCTCTTCCTCCTCAGGACCCAGCGCAGATTACTCACCGGCCGAGCCTGGCATGGCTAACAGCTATCTGACAGAGTAGCTTAGTAGCAAGAGATGTTGTACAGTATGACCCTCTTTTGAACAGCACGTAGCTCTGGGTCATAGACTTGACTGTAGGGTTAGTAGTAGGTTACGAAATATCCTCTGAGGACCATAGGATATTTTGACTGATACGGGCATTATTGTTTTTTTGATATACCAGCCCGCTTATGTATTTTACTGACTCTTTGTACCTTAACTGAAGCAGTGGCTTCTGATATATATACATATACATTTGCACGTATACCGTAACGCTATTGTACTACTCTTATCTTTTGTGATATTTTGTTAAATTCGTTTCGCTTTTAGTATAGCAACATGCCGTTTCATCTGTTTTAAAAAAATAAATAAATAAATAATAATAATAATAAATAAAATAATATATGATGATGATGAATTATAGAGGAATAAATTAGAAAAGGTAGACAGAGTGTTAATACGGTAGCATAATCTAACTAATTTCATGCTATGACTTAAGCATAACATCAAATTAGTAGGGTGTTACACCTACATTTGAGCGTTACGTATTGCCGTCCTCAAGTGCAGCATTACTCATCTTGAATTCATATGGCACACCTAGGCATTATGTGTCGCCGTCCCTAGGGTGCTTGCATATGTTTTAATCTTTAGTCTTTACTGCCCTTGGGTAGTCTGATCTGGGAGTGAGCTCATCAACTCAACTCATGACTGTCGTCACACAGACTAACCTACAAGGGGACCCACGTGCCTCTAGGTCGGAGGGACTCAGTTGGCCATCTGCCTCCAGCATAGAGGGACCCAAAAGTTTTAGCTACCTTCACAGGGAGGGACCCAATGTGTGACTGCCTCCAAGTGAAGGGACCCACATCTTTGTCTTTTAACTGCCTTTATAAGGAGGGATCTCATAACTGCCTCTAGGTGAAGGGATCCATATTTAATATATTCATATCCTTTCATTCTCATACATAATCAAGCATAGACATGCTGAATGTAATCATACGTATGCTTCATCATTCACTTTCATATATCCTTGCATATCAAATTTTCATGTTCACATCATGAGTATTCATAACAGAAACTATCATAATATCATTATTATACTTCCTATTATACTTAAATCAATCTTAACACATCAATATTGATAACCTCCTAACATTTCTACTGAATATCTCGGCAGCATAATGGATCATGTCTGCTTCCCTATGAATAGTGCCAGGCAACCAAGAAATTTTAATCAAACAGCAAACCCAAGATAGAATATTGTAATCATACGAAGAATATAGCAATTTTATTTGGTGCAAGTTTTAGGGTCTTAAGCCTTAATCTATCTCGCAAGCTTTTAACTTCTACTGATGTTCCCGATTTCCGAGTTCCGAGATAATATTAGTATCATATGTAAGGTCAATGTCTTGATTCCCGACTTTTGTGGTCATGTTTTATTCCTGACTTCCGGATTGTATTGAAGACTCTAGACTTCCGAGTTTAAGTATCTAAGATTCCATATTCTCATCCTTGACTCTAGATTTCAAGCAATTTCCAACATCTGACCTTAAGCCATAATCAGTCTTTCAACACTTTTATGAATGTTTCCTAAGTTTCGAGTTCCGACATTAACCCTTCCTGATCGGGTTTGCTATTTACCAAGTCCCGAGTTCTGGCATTAACTATACCTGATCGGGTTTGCTATTTACTAAGCCCCGAGTTCAACGTTAAGTACACCCTTCCAAGTTCAACCTTAAGTACACCCTATCTAGCTCTTCATTTGCTAAGTCCTGAGTTCCGACATCATGGAGCTTGATCTAGTATTCATACATGTCTCTAGCCCGAATTACACTCTTGTAAGAGAAAATTAACCAAAAATAGAAATCTGGGTGGAATCATACGAAATTTATATCTCTATAAACCTAACAGGGCAAGCCTTCAAATGGAGCAAATTGCATATTATTTGACTAAGTATATTTTGAGATATAGGCCCTGAAACTCGACCTTCCTAAACTACCCTATTTTAGCCCGGATTAGACATAGGGCAACTTTCTTTGACTCACTAGGAACAAATGGGATCATAATAAACTCATAATTTCATTGTGAAATGTTCTCCTATGTGTAAGCTTTCTAACAAAGTTGGTTTCACTCAATTTGGAGTTGTATAGGGTGAGTTACACCCTTCTCAACTCGTAATGCTTGGATGAAAGTCCTGTTTTCTTGGTCTAATTTCAAAAATTTATAACTTCCTCTTCACTAATCCAATGGCCTTATATTGTATATGTATGGAAAGCCCTAGATGTATAATTTTACATAAAAATAGATTCATGGAGTTTAAACTGCTGTAGGCAGAGCCGTACACTCCGCCGTACGGACTGCCGAAGAAAAACCCTACCAGCTTCATGAGTTTTCTCCTTCCTTCAAGTTCTTTCGTACCAATTCTAATTCTAATCATAATATACATGCATAATCAACTATAATTCATCATCATCACTTCACACAACATCAGTATCACAAGGTATACAAGACCTACA
Source organism: Pterocarpus macrocarpus (assembly GCA_031439585.1). NCBI lineage: Eukaryota > Viridiplantae > Streptophyta > Magnoliopsida > Fabales > Fabaceae > Pterocarpus > Pterocarpus macrocarpus. The sequence continues at coordinate 55,823,207 of CM062514.1, forward strand.
CACAACTGCAAACCAAGGAAAATAAGAAGAGGAGTAGGATTCCTACCTTGTCTAGTTGAAATCTTGTTGATTTGGTACCTTAGATGGGAACAACTTTTGATGAGACTTGAAGAGGGGATGAAGATGGAGTGGGATGAGTGTGTATGGAAGAGAAATAGAGAGTGGTCAGCTCATTATGCTGGCCAAAAGTTACAAGAAGGAAAGGAAAGAAAAGGTGAAGATTTTTTTTTGAAGCACTTCTCTTTGATTAGTGGACTTCACCTTATCTTCCAATTTAGCTTGGCTTCCCATCCTCAGTGGCTGATCAAGGCACCACATGAGGGGGTATCTTGGCTAAATCTTGGCCATGCATTCTAGGGTTCTCACATTATAACTTTTATTGATTCGGTTGACAGTCATAAATACCGAAATCTTACCGATTTCTCTTAAATCGGTAAACCGGTTTTTAGAAGAATCTTATGAAGTTTCCTATGGTTCTAATCTAATTTCATTATAACTAATCATCTTAAGTCACACTTAATTAGATTAAAATTTTTTGAGCATTACAAGCTTGGAGGCTGGATGGTAGGATGTACTGATCTTCTTGCAGACTCCTCTAAAGGCAAAACAACCTTTCTAATTTCAGAGGGTGGATTGACATCTTCAATGATAATGTAATCTTGTTCTACCCCCAAAGAATCAGATGAGCTTCTTGTACTCTGGCTGAGCCACCAACTCATATGGCTTTGTCCTTTTGCCTCTGCAGCCATGCCTCTGTTCTGAGCTTGTCTTGAGTTGCTTCAGGCAAAGCTCTTCTTGTAGGAAAAGGAGGAGGTTCACCAAAAGGTTGTGTAGGAGCTTTTTTCAAGGGTTTCTTCCCCTTCCTTCTGATTTCAAGGTCCTCATCTTTATTTGAAGCTTCAGCTTCAGGTTGCTTTAATTGCTCATGAGGAGGTTGTTCCCTGATCATAATTCCTCTTTCTCTTAGTCTGGAAGATCTTGGTGTAGGTTTTGCAGGTGCAACAACATTCAAAGGCTGTGCAGCAATGGCTGAAGTGTCATTTTTTGCACTAGAGGAGGAGGATTCTTTAGCAAGTTTCAGTAATCTCCTCTAATTAATTCTCCTCTCCTCAAAGATAGGTGAATGACTCCTGTCATGCCTCCTTTTTGTTCTAACTTATTCAGAAGACTTGGATTTTACTAGAGATGGCAAAATGGATCGGACTCGCCGAGTTGACCCGCATAACTCGCCTCGCTTAACTCGCAGGTTGAAGTGGGGCGGGGCAGGTTTGGCCCGCAGGTCAAATGTTTTTTATTTTTATCTTTTTTTCCACACAATATACACTATATGTAGACTTTTTTGTTGATATTTATGTAATATTAGTATACTCTATATTTTTTTTCTTTGGACTATATTATTGATTATATATTTGCTTTATGGACCATGTAGTTATCTTATTGATTATGAATTTTATATTTTATTGTGGATATGGTTAATCTGTGGAGTGTGAATTTTTTAATGTATTTTGGATTTGAATATTCACTTGTAGCTTCTCTGTTGTGATTATTTTGGTTAGAAATTCCATTCTATTCTTATTAAGAATTGTGATTTTAAACCATTTTAGAATTGAGTAAATATTTTAATACTTGATGAGTAAATGATATAAGCTTCGTTAAGTGAATATTCTTTTGTTGCATTTAATTAAAATTTTCTTTATTTTTTAAAAAAAAAATTAGAAGAATTAATTTATGTAAAAAATATTTTTTTATTTTCTATTTTTTGGTGAGTCAACCCGCCAACCCGCCAACTTGCAGTAGGACCGGGGGGGCAGGTTGACATATTCAACCCAAATTACTAACATGTGTTGCCCAACCCCACCCTGCTTAAAGCTTGACCCACAATGGAGTGGGGCGGGTTGGCCCGTTTGCCATTACTAACCTTTTGAAAAGGAGCTTGTCTATTTTTTGGTTCCTTCTTCTTTTCTTTCTTCTTTCTTTTTCTTCTTCTCTTCTACTTCCTTCTTCCTTTTCTTTTTCTCTCTTTCTATGTCAAGGTCTTGAAATTTTAACCCCATGGCAGAGAATGTTTTCTTGGTTGTTGTAGAGCGTTTCTTATCCTTCTTGTGACCATCTACAGGAAGTTGTGCTCTTGCAAAGATGCGTATAAGGAGCATCCTATAAGGCAAAGCAGCATGACTCTTTCTTGAATCATCAATGGCAGTAAGCATATAGTCCAAAATCAACCTTATCAGGTTTATCCTTTTTCTAGTCGTGAGATGGAACATGACCATATGGTCCACTTCGATCATGATGTCAGTGTTACCTATTATGGAAAGCACCGTGTATTGGACAACAGAATAAACAGCCCTATCATTTGATAGAAGAGAGGCAGTATGAATATTTCTTAATTGCATGTCTCGTCTACCAGTAAGAACTTCTGAGACTTCCTCCTCAAAGACTTCTAGTTGTTCCCAACATTTTGTACCACCTCAACACAAAGCACCTTCATTTTGAGTGTTGGTGTTATGAGCAAGATCAAAAGGAAACACTTGAATCTCGAAGCTTCTGACGATGCTCCTGACAGATGTGTTCTCTTCATCAACTGAGACAAGAGTACTGTAGAATGCAGCAATCACTCTAGTGCACACATCTTCTGAAATTCTCAGAAAATTGTTCCATCCTTGGAACTCGAAAACTTTTGTAATCTGAGGAAGGGATAAGAAGTTTTCTATCCCAAAACTTCTTCCAAATGCAATAAACCTAATAAAGAAATGCCTATGAAATCTTGTTTGCATTTCATCATCCTTGAACATATAGGGGACACTGTAATCTCCCTTTTTCATCATGATGATTGAAATAGTAGAGGGTTGAAAGTGAAAGAGGAAAAGTGTTTGGGCTAGGTGTATAGAGTGAAAAGCGAAGGTGGAAGAGTTTGAAAATGGCGAAGATGAACAGTGAGGAGTTTTCTTAGTGACTTGGGAAGTGAAAGGTTAATGTGATAGATGAAGATTATTTTGGGAGAGATTGATGTTAAAGTATGTGAAAGGTTTCAAATGAAATGCTATCATTTTCATGTTAAGTGAGTATTTTGGTTTTCCTACTTCTAGAGATCATGGCAAACGTGTAATCGTGGAGGCAACCAAAATGATGCACGTCACAAGATAGTTTTATTTCTCCAGAAACCAGACATTGATGAGAATCTTTGATCATCTTTCTAGTGAGATGTGTCAATTTGTGCCCAATGAGAAGATCTATGTCTTGAATAAATCATTCTGAAACTATTTTTCTCAATCTCATCTTCACTTTGTTCTGAAATAATCTTTTTAAAGTACTTCTAATCTCAACTTGAACTTATCTTCAAACTTTCTCAACTAGGTAGATCACCAAATTTGAATTTACTTTCTGAACCATCCAAGGAAATATTTTGAGCTAGTTCTTTGAATCCTTTCTCAAATGTGATCTTTTTCAGCCTTATATTTAAGTTGAAGAACTTTCTCCAGAAAGCAAATCCAGTTGGATGCAACAATCTCAGCATTCACTTTTTGCTCAAGAAAGAGAGAGAGAGGTATCAGATACAATGAATATGAATGATTAAAAGCTAATCATGTTCAGAAGGTTTCTTATATGATAGAAATAATCTTCAACTAAGGGTTTTGTGAAGATATCATCAATCTGACTTTTAGTGTTAATAAATCTTAACTTAATATCTCCTTTCTGAAGATGATCTCTTATGAAATGATGCTTGATGTCAATGTGCTTAAATCTAGAATGATGAATAAGATTTTTTGTGAGATTAATTGCACTAGTAATGTCATACAGGATAGGAATTTTAGTGTACCTCATATTGAAATCTTCTAGTTATTGCTTAATCCAAAGAATTTGAGTACTACAATTTGCAGCAGACACATATTCAGCCTCCGCAGTTGAAAGAATAAGAGTGTTCTACTTCTTGCTTAACCAAGTTATCAACGACTTTCCAAGAAAGCAACAGCAACCACTAGTAATTGTCCTTTCAACTCTGTCTCCAGCGAAATCAGCATCACAGTAGCTTGTAACAATGCAAACAGTACCTTTCTCATACAAAAGACCAAGATTAGTAATACCAACTAAATATCTCATAATTCTCTTGACAGCATTCAAGTGTGCTTCAGGATTAGATTGAAATCTAGCACAAATTCCCAGACTTAATTGCAAGTCAAGTCTACTAGCAATAAGATATAATAGAGATCCAATCATACCTCTATAAACAGTTTCAAAGACTTTTTCACCATCTTCATCAGCTTCTAGAACTTGAGAAGGATGCATGGGAGTACTGATGCTCTTAGCCTTGTTCATGTCAAACTTTCTAAGCAAGTTTATAGCATATTTTTCTTGATGAATCAAAATTCCATCCTTCTGTTGCTCAATTTGGAGTCCAAGAAAGAATTTAAGTTGTCCCATCATACTCATCTCAAATTCTCCCCGCATAAGCTTAGAGAAATTCTTGCACAAATCTTGATTAGTTACACCAAAAATGATATCATTAACATAAATCTGAATAATTAGAAAATCATTTTTGTCATGAAGAATAAATAAAGTAGTATCAACATTTTCTCTTACAAAACCATTTTTTATTAGAACATAGCTGAGTCTATCATACCAAGCTTTGGGAGCTTGCTTTAAACCATATAAGGCTTTTGAAAGCTTAAAGAGATGGTGAGGAAAATTTTCATTTTCAAAACCAGGAGGTTGATTTACATAAACTTCCTCAGATATGAAACCATTTAAAAAAGTAGATTTTACATCCATTTGAAATAATATAAAACCTTTATGTGAGGCATAAGCAAGTAGCATTCTGATCACTTCCAATCTTACTATAGGGGCAAAGGTTTTATCATAGTCAATGCCTTTTTGCTGATTATAACCTTGTGCCATTAGTTTTGCTTTGTTTCTGATGACTTTTCCATTTTAATGAAGCTTATTTCTGAATGCCCATTTAGTCCTAATAGCAAATTGTCCTTTTGGTAGAGGGACAATGGTCTAAACTTTGCTCTTCTCAAATTGAGATAGCTCCTCTTTCATTGCTTTAATCCAGTTTTGATTTGTCAAGGCTTCATCAATACTTTCTAGTTGAATTTTAGAGATAAGAGCAAGCTTGGATTTGCTTTGAGTTAAGTACCACTTTAGTCCCTGAAATTATATGCGTGCATTACTTTAGTCCCTGAAATTTGGAAATTAACTTTTTAGTACCTAAAGTTGTATTATGTGGGTTACTTTAATCCCTAGTTAGTCAACCGTCAGTCAACTACTACGATTTTGCTGATGTGTCAACTGTTACAATTTTGCTGATGTGTCACGTTAAGTGACACATAAGCATGCCAAGTGGCACAACATCGGACGTGGCATGCCACATGGTGAAGCACCATGATAACATCTAACGTGGCATGCCACGTGTCATTGATTTTAAATTAGCTCAAATTAATCCCTGAAATTTTTTAAATGTATCAAATTAGTACATGAAATTTCTAAATGTATCAAAATAGTCCCTGAAATTTTTAAAATATGTCAAAATAGTCCAAAATTCCTAAATTTCGCCTCTTCTCCTTCACAAGTTTTAAATCTTTAATCTTTCTTAAATCCACTAATTTCTTTCTCATTTTTTCACCCTACCTAGACTAGATCCTCTTCATATAAAATAATAAGAAAAGAATATATAGAAATGAAATAATGAAATACAAAAAATAATTTTAATGTAACTCATCCTAGTTCAAAATCCAAGAATGTCTCTAGACTTAACGAATGCTTATTGGCGTACTTATGTAAAAAAAATATAAATTTAACATGTTTTATAAAAAATTAAATAAATAAAATATTAATTTTTCAATAAAAATTAACAAAGAATATATTATAAAGGCAAAAGTAATAGAACACTAAAAGAAAATTTTTAAAATATTCAAAATATTGAACATGGTCGAGTTATTGTCTATTATGGACTAATTATTCATCATTCATTCACCAAGAGTTTATTCACTTGATTGATCGTTTACTCATACTTTATTATAAGTTGAGTTTAATTCGTTAGTATTTTATTAATTAGTTATTTGTAAGTACTTATATAAATAGACACTTAATGAATTTGAACATATTCTCAATGGCAAAATTATGTTAAGCCTTTTTCTTACCTTAAATTATAGTTTTTTAATTTAAAAAAAAAAGAAAAAGAAAAAAAAGGTTGATTTCAGTTTTGATTAGGCCATATTGATGGAGCTTTTATGACAAATGTATTAATTAAGTGCATGTTTGAAAATAGTTGTTCTGAGAAAAATAATCATTCTTTAAAATTGTAGTTTTAGAAATTTTTTTTTATGCATCAATTGCCTGGAAGTTTTAATTTATGATCTTATTTAATTACCAATTCCTTCACCATTTTCTAGTGACATGTTTTAGAAAGCTTTTGATTATAAATTATTTTGAATTTTAAATTAGTTAATCCTAAACTTTAAATCTTAAATTAAATGGGACCAATAAATATTTAGAATGTTAATCAAATCTATTTAAATATTAAGTTTGAATTTAATAATTGTCAATAATTTTGTAATTTACCAATCTTAATCTTTATAAATTTACTTGTCACTTTAATAAGATGCACAAACTTCTATGTGGGGAGGATCTAGTCTAGGTAGAGTGTGAAAATGGGAAAGAAATTAGTAGGTTTAAGGACGATTAAAGATTTAGAGCTTGTGAAGGAAAAGAGGAGAAATTTAGAAATTTTGGACTATTTTGACATATTTTAAAAATTTCAGAGACTATTTTGACACATTTAGAAATTTCAGAAACTAATTTGACATATTTAGAAATTTCAGGAACTAATTTGACAAATTTTAGAAATTTCAAAGACTAATTTGAATCAATTTAAATCGATGACACGTGGCATCCCACATCAGGATGCCACGTCAAATGTTAAGCACGTGGCGTGCCATGTGGCATATTGACGTGTCACTTAACGTAACACATCAGCAAAATCGTAATAGTTGACTAATGATTGACTAACTAGGGACTAAAGTGATCCATGGAAGGCAACTTCAAAAACTAAATAGTTAATTTCCAAATTTCAGGGACTAAAGTGAGGCACGCATACAATTTCAGGGACTAAAATGGTATTTAACTCGATTTGCTTCTGAGTGAAGATCTTGTTTTGATTCCTTGAGAGTGTTCGCCAATAATTTGGTTTTGAGAGACAACTCTCAAGTCTCTTATACTAGTGTTTCTTCGCTTCAGAGTTGTACCTTCTGATTCTTCATAAACATGCTGATAAGAAGGAAGTTCAGAAATATCATCCTCGTTATTACTAGTGACAATTTGAATGTTTTGCTGATTCTGGGAAGTGCCATTTAATAACATATTTTCCATTTCTTCTTCCAGATCTACAACTTTCTGATTATGGTCATTCTTCTTTTCCATGAAACTTATATCGATGGTTTTTTCCACAGCTTGAATCTTCTTATTGAACACCCTGCAAGCTTTTGAAATAGAAGAATATCCTAGGAAAATTCCAGGATTAGATTTTGGATCAAACTTTGAAAGTTTGTCCTTGGTGTTAAGTATAAAGCATTCAGATCCAAAGACATGAAAATAAGAAATGTTGGGTTTTCTTCCCTTCTATAATTCATATGGAGTTTTTTTGAGAATAGGTCTTAAGAAAATATGATTTTGAATATAGCAGGTAATGTTAACTACTTTTGCTCAAAAACTTTTTGATAAACCACTTTTAAGAAGCATAATTTTGGCCATTTCTTGCAACGACCTATTCTTCCTTTCCACTACTTCGTTTTGCTGAGGAGTACTAGGAAAAGAAAAGTTATGAGAAATGTCATTTTCATTACACAAGTTTTCAAAAGAATGATTTTCAAATTCTCTACCATGATCTGATCTGATGGAAGTGATGCAAAAGCCTTTTTTCATTTTGAATTCTTTTTGAAAAAGATTTGAAAGCCTCACAAACTTCATCCTTATGGATTAGGAATATAACCCATGTGAATCTAGAAAAATCATTCATAATGACTAAACCATATTTCTTACCTCCAAGACTAGCAGTTCTAAATGGTCCAAAAAGATCAAGGTGTAAAAGCTCAAGTGGTTTGGTAGTAGAAACTACATTTTTACTATAAAAAGAGCTTTTAGTCTGTTTGCCTACAGGATAGAATTTACAAGAAGAGTCATTTTCAAAATTCATTTTAGGCAAACCTTTTATTAGCTCCTTCTGAGAAATTTCATAAATCAGCTTCATATGAGCATGATCAAACTTTCTATGTCATAGCCACTTTTCGTCCACAAAATAAGCTAAGCATTTTACACTTTGATCAAGAAGATCATCTAGATATAATACATAAGTATTATTATGCCTTCTAGCAGTAAGAATGATTTTATCAGTAATAGAATCTTTAATTATACACTGCGAAGGTTCAAATACAACTTTGTAACCTTGGTCACAGAGTTGACTAATACTCAGAAGGTTGCGAGTTAATCCTTCGACTAACATAACATCAGATATTAGGTTGGAATTGTTCTTACCAACATTACCTATACTAATGACTTTGGATTTGATTCCGTGCAAACTTAACTATTCCACCATCCTTAGGTCTAAGATTTCTGAACCAGGATTTATTTCTAGTCATGTGTCTAGAGCATCCATTGTCCAGATACCACTTCTTTTCTATTGGATGTACTGATTTAAGACACATCTGCATTGAAGGAAATTTTAACTTTAGATACCCATATCTTCTTGGATCCTTTTGTGTTAGTAGAGTTTTTTTGTGCTTTTTCACTTTCTGTTTGGCTTTCCTTTTGGAGAAGCATCTTTCAGAAGAGTGTCCTTTTTTAAAGGAATATATGCATGTAAGAATTTGATGTAAGGAATCTTTAGATGATTGTTTGTCATCTTCCTTCTCAAAGCCTAGACCAATTTGGTCAAGATAAGGCTTTTGGCCACCAAGCATCAAATCCAGATTTTTGGAGCCATTAACCATTTTCTCAAGATTTGATTTGAGAAGTTTACAATCTTTGAAGCTTAGAAACATTAGAAGATAAGTTAGAGCAAGTTTCAAAAACTTCGATTTTCAGGGCTGTTACATTCTTCTGAAGAAGGATATTGTTAGATCGCAATCTTCTTTTTCGTGCCCAACTTTCTCTTTTCAATCTTGAGTTTTTCAAACTCTAAAGATAATTTTCAAAAATCCTTTTTCAGAAAAGCATAATGAGAAGCAAAAGACTTGGAATCATCCAAGAGTTCATCATAGACTTTTTGAAGATTTTCAAAAGTGAGTTCAAGTTCAAAATCATGTATCTCAATTTCTTTATCTGAAGCAATGTCAGCCATGAAACAAAGATTTGCTACAATTTCTTCTTCACTCTATGATTCTGTATTTTCTTGTTCTTGGTCCAAATCCTCCGAAGTAGCCATCCTAGCTTTCTTCTTTGTAGTCTTCTTTTTTAATGATTTCTTCAATCTGGGACATTTAGATCTGACATGTCCAGGTTCCTTAAACTCAAAGCAGATGGTCTCATCTTGCTTGACCTTGCCTTTTTCTCTTTTTTGGGAACAAAGTTCTTCTTCTTCCTTTTTATCTATGCTCTTGAAATCTTCCTGCTAAGTGAGCAATTTCATCACTCCATATAGAAAACACATCAAAGAGATACTTCAAACTCTTATGATCAGAAAACACCTCAAACCTCACTCCATATAGATAATGTCTCCATATTTTCAAGGCAAACACTACAGCCACTAACTCTAGGTCATGGGTTAGGTAGTTTACTTTGTGATGCTTCAATTGCCTAGAGGTATAAACCACCATGTTCTTGTTTTGCATCAAGACACAACCTAAACCTCTTCCAAAGGCATCACAGTAAACTTCAAATATTTCACTTGGGTCAAGCAATACTAATACTGGAGTTGAGATTAACTTTTCCTTTAGCTTTTGAAAGCTTTTCTCACAATCTATGGTCCACACAAATGGGGCATCCTTCCTCGTCAGCTTGGTTTAAGGGCAAGGATATCTGAGAAAATCCTTTTATAAACCTACAATAGTATCCGGCTAAACCCAAGAAACTCTTTATCTCAATTATCGAGGTTGGTCTTTCCCAATTCATCACAACCTTAATTTTACTTGGATCCATAGTGATACCTCCTTGTGATACCACATATCCTAAGAACTTTATTTCTTCATCCAAAATTCACACTTAGACAACTTGGTATAAAGCTTCTTTTCCCTCAAGATTCCCAACACAACACTCAAATGTTCTTCATGTTCCTCCTTTGTTCTCAAATAGATGAGAATATCATCTATAAAAACAACTACAAACTTATCCAAGTAGGTTCTAAAAATCCTATTCATATAATCCATAAACATAGCAAGGGTATTGGTCAAACCAAATGACATCACTGTAAACTCATAATGCCTATACCTTGTCCTAACAGCTATCTTGGGTATATCCTCCTCTTTCACTCTTATCTAATGATACCCAAATATCATATCAATCTTTGAGAACACAGTTGCACCCGCAGTTGGTCCATGAGATTATCTATCCTAAGCAAAGGATACTTATTCTTAACAGTCACTTTGTTCAACTACCTATAATCCACATATAGCCTTATACTCCCATATTTCTTTTTCATAAACAATACTGAGGCTCCCCAATGTGAGGCACTAGGTCTGACAAACTTCTTTTCTAACAACTCTTCCAATTGTCCCTTCAACTCAAACAACTCCATTAGGGACATCCTATAGGGTGCTATATGTAACACCCTCTATTATATAAGCCATGCTCGAGTCATGGAGTTATATTAAGAGGTTGTCACTGTGCTAAGAAAACTTTAAAATATGGAAAATATAATACATAGCCCTTTAACTGCTTACTTTATTACCGACTAATAGTCTCTGATACTTGGAAAAATATAAAATAATTACACTTTAAAAGAAATTGTGACTGATATAATACACAGCGTCTACTTCTGACTAGTCGTTACTAGCTTCAATGATCTCTTGATCTGGCTTACGCCCGATACTTGCTCCATGAATGGCCCCGCATCGCCTGCATTTGGTTTCCAACTTGGTTGCCGGAATGTTTACTAAAAGAAAACATACAGCAGCAAAGTGAGAACCTAAGGTTCTCGATGAGGTAACTCAAAACAGTCTTATAATGCCATCATAAACATTCCAAACCGCCAAGTTTCTTATGAAAATATGAGCACATATAAACACACAAAGGGTTCAATTTTAAGTTGAAAACACCGTTCTCGAAGCGGGTCATATTTTAACAACCACTTGCCATTTCATATGACTGACATAGAGATACAGATAGTACAATATGCTTCAGTAAGAGTCATAATAGCATCATGACATAATGAGATGATTAGAAATGCACATATAGATGCTTGTATTTGATTGTATGCAAGTGCACTTGACTTAATTCATTTCTCTCTTTAACTTGCAATTTAACCTCGCTTCTTACAGACTTGGTCCCCCGGAGGTGAAAAGCCTCTCTCACCCCTGGGTGATAGCCTGCTTTTCAGGTCCGAGCTCTTACCTATACATGACTAACGGGTTTACTTTCCCCGACCCTCACACCGGTCTATTCCCCTTAAATCTGGTCTGGGGCTGGCCCAAGTCTTAGACAGTACCACTCTGGCCCATGCTAGCTGGGTCTATGCCATGCCTCACGTGGTAGCTTGGTACGTCTTTCTTGTAAGTTCTTATTATCTTTATCCTTTTCATATCTTGTCATGCATGCAGACGCTTGGTGCATTCATAAGTATGTCTCATACTTTATATATCATATCATGTTCTAAGCATATACTTGCATGCATGATGTTCATGAATATGACATGTAAACATAAATACATTCAAAGCATAATCATTCATAGTATAAGTTCTCATAAATCCTTGCCGGAATTTCGGCAGCATAACGGATCGAGTCCGCTTCCCCATGAATAGTGCCAGACCACCAGTACAATCTTTCAAACTTGTAATTCAATATGGATTAGCCATTATATAGATATTCATAGAATCATTCATCAAGTTCAATTCAAGCATCTATAAGGTTTTCAGTTTACTCTTTCCTATTCTGCCCAATTTTGGTATACTCCACCTTTATTGCAATTCAACTTATTTGAGTCTAATTCTTGGATATGTCATAGCATTATGTGTCTAGTTTCTAACCTTTCGGTCCCATCTCATTTTGAGTTGTATAACTCAAGATATAAACATTTTATCTTAACTTGTCCTGTTCTTAGCCAGAATTGGGTTCCTATAGAAGAAAATTCACTAAAAATTGAAAACTAGGTCAAATCATGCGAATTTTATATCAAACTAAAGCTAACACAACAAGCTTTAAAATGAGTTAAGTTTCATGTCATTTTCCAAGTAGATTTTGAGTTATGAGTCTCGAAACATTACCCTACTGGTCTGTCCTGTTCTAGGCCAGTTTAAACTTAAGCCAACTTCATTGATGTGCTGGGAACAAATGACAACGAATTAAATTCTGAAATTTTTATGGGATGTTCTCTCATGTGTCATCTTTCAAAAATCTTTAGTTGCACTTAATTTGAGGTTGTATAGGGTGGGATACACCCTTCTCAACCCATGCTGCCCGGGTGAGAACCCAAATTTCTAGCTCTAACTTCAAAAATTCATAACTAATTCTATACTAATCCAATGGCCTATTATGATATATGTATGAAAAGCCCTATATGTATAGTTTCATTTAAAAATGGTTTCATCCAATTTAAACAGCGGTAGGCGGAGCCGTACACTCCGCCGTACGGATCGCTAAGGGAAAATCCTAACAGACTCTAGATTTGTCTTCCCCCTTCAAGCTACTTGCCCTCAAATCCGATTTTAATCACAACATATATGCAAAATCAGTCATAAAACATCATCATCACTCTATAAAACACCAACATCTTAGAGTATACATGCCCCACATGCAGCCCCAAATCAGAGAAATAAGAGGAGAAGTAGGATTTCCTACCTTGTCTTGTGTAATCTAGGCTGATTTTGTGTCTTTGATGAAAGCAACTTGTGATGAGACTTGAAAATGGATGAGAATGGAGTGGAAATGAGCGTAAAGAGAAGAGAAGGAGATGACCTTCAGCAGCTGGAGAAGGAGGACGAAAATGATAAGGGAAGGAAGGAAAAGTTAGAGATATTTGGAAGTAAAGGCATGTGATTGGTGGATCCCTCAAGGCTTTCCATTTTGGTTGAGCTCCCCATCATCAAGGGCTGCCAAGGCACCACTTGAGGGAGCTATTTGGCTAAATCTTGGCTGTTGATTCTAGGGCACTCATAGAAAAATTCTACTGCTCCGGTTTCGACAGTTTGAAATACTGAAATATTACCGATTTCCTTTAAACCGGTAAATCGGTTTTGGAGAAATTCTATGAAGTTTCCTGTGCTTTCAATCTAATTCTCTCATATCTAATTTCTCTAAATGATACTTAATTGGATCTAAGTAAAAATTTAATCGAATGCTAATTAATCTTAAGTAGTTGATAAAACCGAATAACTAGGCGAAAACGATAAAAATCTAATGAAGGTAAAGCCAAGTTTTTCCACTATCTTGAGCAACACTTGGCGCCACTCATATGTGGTAGGAGAGGCTGAATTTCACCCACTTAAGTGAGGGATTCCAGTAGAAAATCCTACTGGTTCGGTTCTGGTGGTTTAAAATACCGAATCTTCGCCGATTTTCTCCAAACCAATCAAACGTTACTTAATAGTTTTGTAAGATGTCTACATGTTCATTTTTAATTTATCTTAAGCCTAATCTCCCTAACTAATACCTAGTTAACTCTTGATTAATATTCCCTTAACCTCTAATTGCCCTTACATAACTATTGAAACCGAATAAGTGAATTAACGGAGTAAATTAGACAAGTTCGTAAACCCGGAGCCTTTCTATTTTCAATTTTCTGTAACTAATGGCATTTTCATAATTTTGAGCAAGTCCAAGGGCACCCCACGTCATTTCACACCCGACTGCCTCCATGGCCCAATCGGCAGAGATTTAAAGTTCTACGCTTTCACCACGCGATTCTGCTCCGTTTAAAACCCTATTCTGCTAATCCTATAGATGTGGGGATATAAGGGTCATTTTATGAAAAGTTATGGGGTGGACACAAAGGTCATTTTATAAAAAGTCCAAGGGTTGTTGTGGAAATAATTCTTTGGGGTCAAAATATAATTTCTAAAAATTTTGGGTGTCATTGTAATCGATAAAGGTTTATAAGGGCGCTGTTATCATTTCCTAATTTTTAACATAGGGTAGTGCCATATTTTCAACGGCAGTGTTACACTACCCTATAATTCCAAGTGTGAGAATCGTCATGGCATAGCGCTGCCTGAGAAATTCTCACACCGCCTAAGAGAAATAATTCAAAATTCCTATTACGTTCTGCTTATGAAAGTGGGGATGTTACACTAAAGAGATTTGCCCCATTCCCGGTATCAACTCTATAGAAAATTTGATTTACCTTACTAGGGGAAATTCGGGTATATCATTAGGAAACACATCTGGGTGCTCCCTGACTACAGGAATCCTTTACAATAACTGCTCGAGTTCCACTTCACTTGCTATAAGGAGAACATATTCTTAATCACCAGACTCACTACTCCCTACGTTAACAGAATTCAAGAACAAACTAACAGGTTCAATAGGCTTAACAAGTATAGGAGGAAACACAATAGATTTCTTAGAATAATTTATCATAGCATGGTTAGCCGAAAGCCAATCCCTAGAATCAAATCCAAACCAAACAAAGGCAAATAAATCAAACTTGTTACAAAAGACCTACCATCAATTTGGAATCGATAATTCAAACAACACTGACAAGTCTTAATTGGTTTCCCAATAGAAATAGAAACAATTAGCATGTAAGGTAATTCAAACACAGACAATTCCAATATATCTACACAATCATGAGAAATAAAGGAGTGTGTAGCTCCAGAATCATACATTATAATTAAGGTTCTACCGTTAACCTCGCACTTACCTTGGATCAGATCGTTGGACTGAGTGGTCTCTTCAGCATCGAGAGAAAAGGCCCTTCCTTGGTGTTGGGGCTTATTGGCAGGGGACAACAGTTTGACAGTGCAGTCTCTGGCCATATGTCCAGGCTTCTCGCATCAGAAATACGCACTCTGGCCAGCTAAACAAGGGCATCCCCTATGGTGTTTGCCATACTTAGGGCAAGCTTGACCATTTGCAGGCTTAGGTGGATTCCCAGTAGGTTTCTAGGGTTGTTTACTTTTGAAGCCTCCACTTTGAAACGGCTTCTTCGGGGATTAGGGCTTGAACTTCTGCTCTTGCGACTTCAACTTCTTCTTGTAAGCTTCAAACCTTGCCACAAACAGCTTACGGATGCAGCCCTCCACCAAATGGCACTTGTTGACTAGTGCAGCATAATCACAGATTTCCATGGGTCCTACAGATGCCAGGATCTCCTTCCTCAGTCCTCCTTCGAACTTGACATACTTCCATCGCTCATTAGGGTTCCCTTGGTAGATCGTCGAGAACTTGCATAGCTCCTCGAACTCGGTAGTATACTCAGCAACATTCATAGTCCCTTGATGCAAACTCAAACTCCAGCTCTTTCGCATTCCTCACAGAAGTGGGAAAATACTTTTCATAAAAATAAATCCTGAACACATCCCAAGTGATGTGGGTTTAGGCTCCTTCCAATAGTCTCTCGGTGCCTACTTACTAGAACTCAACATTTGCCTCTAGCATGTAGGTAGCGAAGGCTACCTTCTGCTCCTCGGTACAAACCAACATTGTGAAAATCTTCTCAATGGCCTTAATCTATTAATCAACTCGGTGGGGATTATAGGCTCCTCAGAAGCTTAGCAAATTTGCCTTCCTGAACTTAGCAAACTCGAGGTATTCAAGGTCTACCTCAGCTCCTCCGTTATGCCCTTCAGGATTCTCTTTATCTCTTTGCTCCATCTGCTCCATTATATGGTGGGCAGCAGTAGCTTGCTTCCTCATGGCAGCAGCCATTTCACGGAGCATCCCCATGACTTCCTCGGGGCCTTCTAGCGCATTATAGGGCCTACCATGTCTCCCTAATGCCATTAGATCCTGGTACACAAAATAGAGGATATTGAGTTGAATAGGCTCAACATTTACGCTGAGTGAACCAGCAACTAACCACATTTAGAACATACCATCATGCATGTCTAATCCCTACATCTCATCATATAAATGAGACTCAAAGCATGACTTAACTAACACATATGCTTAGAAACATAATCAGTCCATCCCCAGGCTCTTTAAGAATGAACTGCTCTGATATTAAAATATAACACCCTAATAGTCCCATGCTATGCTTAAGTCATATTACAGAATTATTTGTTGTTACTTTTGCTCGCGAAACTAACATTACCTTTTGAAATTACTTTATAAATGAAAATGGGGATAATTTTTTTTTTTTGAATGATAAAGACATGAGTAAATCATTTTGAAAACTAAGAGCCATGAACGCATCGTGAACATCTAAAGTCGAACGTCTCTAACTCAATAAGCAGTGCGAATAAAATAAATAGAAGCGACAAAAATAACAAATATCTCAGGTAAATATAACATTCATTCTACGACCATCATAGTTAATATAATAATAGTAATGCCAAAAGTCACACAAAGATAATAATGGGTTCGATATCTACTATCGGCTCGATAGAATAAACCTAACAAATACATCTGTAAAGGAAATACATAAGAAATTCCATCCATCCATATATGCCAAAAAAAAAATGATATCCCTATAACTACAACCCAAAAGGGCGATTCTCATGCTCAGCTCCGCATGCAATCATCACGTTATTCATCGGGTAGTAGGAAACCGTTCCCAAAACCACCGAGAGCAATATCACCACGTCCTCCTCCTCGGGCACGCCCACGCCCACGGGGCACAGCACAAGTATGAATGAACCTGCAACTACGAACCTGGGGTGGTGTGTGATGAGGAGCTGTTAAAGAAGAATGCCAATCATAAAACTTTCACCCAACAGTCCATTATATCTATCTCATATCATCACACCAATCATTCAATCATAAGACAATGCTTAATCAATCTTGTCATATATCATACTGAATGGCATTACACATTCATACCCTAAAAGGTTTATAGTTATGTTATTCTCTGTGGAAAGTCTTATGAGCCATCATGTGATTTCCCATAGTTACCCATGAGAGGATCATATAGTTAAAATAAATGTGTTCGTAATCTTTTAGCTAGTTAGTCCTTATAGGAAATTACTTTTCACTTAAGTGCATGTCTTATGAAATACTTGTTCAAGTTAACTAAGTTAGGTAATTATTTCCTTTCCTTGAGATAGTACATGTAGTGATTCCTAGGTTTATGGTATGCTTAGAGGCCCTAATCATACGTTTTTTTTCCCAAGGACTTCGAGATCCCTCTAGTCCTTGGGTCATGACAATGCATAACCACACTCATAAACCCAATAACACTGTTCACGAATCACCAACGGTGATTTTTAACTTATCCAAGTTACAAAGTTTCAAGCTTTTATTTTTAACATAACGAGATTTTTCCTTTAATGTTATAAAAGTTATCATTTTTTATAAAGTAATTATAAAGTTTCATTCTTTAAGAAAGTATATGTTTTTAAAATTATGCTCTTGTCTTAAAGATTAAATCTTTATGAAAGTTGAGACTTTTAATTATTCTAAAACCATCAAGGTCTCAACTTTATGACCTAAAGTTATCTTAAAGTCTAAAAGATTCCTACTTGATAACTCCCCATAGTGAGTTATTTTAGTTCTATTTTATTTAGATTTAGGCTTTGGTTACATAAATTTATTTGAGCATTTTAGTTGTTTTTAGTTGGTTTCTTTGATTTAGGTTCTTTTCTAGTTTATTTGTCATTTTCTCATATTTTTTGTTAGTTATTTATGTTTTCATTGTGTTTCAATTAGATACAAGCACTCTAGTGGAAGAAGAGTTCAATTGGAGTCTTAAGCAGTCCATTTTTTGTTGGATTTCAAGACCATGTCACAAGAGAAAATTCATATCTAACTCTCTGGAAGTCAACTTGACATGATTTAGGACTCTTTAGAAAGATGAAAAGGAGATCTCCAACTTCTATGTTGAGCACTTTTCGGGATTCTCAAGTCTTCTAGGAGAAAAAGGCAAAACAAGATTGAAGCTGCATCTTGTCTTTGATGCTATCAAGCCTGACTATTCATCAGTATTTTGACTATATCTTGAGATATAGAACTCCAATTGAGGTGGTTCTTATTGTGTTGGAAAGCTTACTTAAAGATCTACAATTGCTATTTCAACTCTGATGGAAAATTCCAACTATTCTGATTGCTATTGAGCCTAAAAGTGAGCAAAAAAGGCAAATTTGCAGAGTTGCTATTTTAGATGCACGCTCTAGCATGAGACCCCGCGCTCGAGCGTGGACTACACTCCAGCATGCGATCCCGCACTCGAGCATAGCCCAAAATAGAGAGAACAAGTCAATGGTGTAGTGGAGCACACTTGAGCGTGAATAGCGCGCTCAAGCGCGGCTACAATAAATGTGGAAAGTCTATTTTTCGAAGCAACCTTGCAGGAAAAGATCTTGGGGCATTATTTAAAGGATCTAGATGACCTTTTTAACACCTTTTGACACTCTAAACACTGGAGGCAACCCTAGAAGAGAGGCTTGAAGATTCAAGGAGCATTGTGGAGAGTTTTGTGAAGAGTTGGAGACAATCTTTCACCCTCAAGACATTGGAATCCTTGTTCTTCTTCATGGCTACTCTCTCTTTTTTTCTTTCTTTTATTTTTTCTGTTGTTTGCGATTCCATCTTGAACTAAACCCCTTTCCAAGGCATTGATGGATCCAACTATCCGATGATATTGCTCATGGATTGATTTTATTTATGTTTTTATCTTGATTATTAAGTGTTTATGATTGTTCCTAATGCTTTTGAGTGACTGGCCACCATTCAATTGATTTGTTGGTTTGCAATAACTAGAGATAGGGTTTGTAAAGAAAGCTTCTCATCATAAATAATGTGAGTTGAGTGAAAACTAGAGATAGATAAACGCGACTCATGTGGTCATTTTAGGAATCCATAAAGCTTCAACCTTTTCCTAAATTAGTTTGTAACTAAGAAATTAGGCAATCAGTTTAGGGTAAAGAGAATTTCTTGACCTTGAGAAAAGTTTGGAATTAGTTTAGGGAATCCGACCATTAATCAATTAAGGTAAAAACTAGATAATTAAGATCCATGGTAATTGAGTCCATAGTTAGGTGAAGTCAGTTAGCCCTAATGTCCATCCCAGTGATTTAAGTTATCTTTAAGTGCAATTTTGTTCTCTTATTCTGTTTGATTTTTAGTTTTCTCTATTCAATATTCATTCCATTCCTCTAGTCCAAATAGTCAATCCTGTTAGTTACTTGGTACTTGATCTATCCTCATGGGAGCGATACTTTTCTCATTACTTTATTACTTGTACGATCCGGTATATACTTGCTGGAGCCGCATCAAATTTTTGGCGCCGTTGCCGGGGATAGTATCAATATCACTCCTAACTAATAGGATACTAGATTGGATTTTTAGTTATTTTCTTTTGTTTTATTTTATTTGGTTTGGTTTGATTTTAATTCTTGTAGTTCAATTTGATTTAGTTTATTTTCTTTGTTTATTTTCTTTTTATTTTGTGTCTTCATTTGTTCTTCTTGATTTTTACAATTTATGCGAAAAAGTAGATCGCTTGGGGAATTTCTCTTTGACCCAGATATTGAAAAGACTTTGCGGCAACTAAGGCGAAAGAGAAAGGCATTTGAAGATGCTCAGAATAGTAACATGGCTGACGAGAATGAGCAAAACCATAGGGCCATGAAAGACTATTTGACTCCAAATCTTGAAGGATGCTCATCTAGCACTGTGAGGCCACCAATGCAGGCCAACAATTTCGAGCTAAAGACCTTTCTCATCATATTCTTGCAGTAGAATTGCTAGTTTAGGGGACTACCTAGTGAGGACCCCAATGACTACATCAGTAACATTCTAGAGGTTTGTGACACCATCAAGATAAACAGAGCCACTGAAGATGCTATCAGGCTGAGACTTGTTCCATTCTCATTAAGGGATAAGGCCCGGTCTTAGATCAAGTCACTACCTCAAGGATCTCTCACTACATGGGACATAGTAGCTAGGAAGTTTTTGGAGAAATATTTCCCTCCAGCCAAGTTAGTTGAGGAATGACATTGCATCATTTGCTCAGACTGAAGGGGAGTCATTCTATGAGGCTTGGGAGCATTATAAAGAGTTGTTGGCCAGATGTCCTTACCATGGCATCTGTAACATCCCCCGGAATTTTCTTATCATTTTTTGCTTAATTGTTCGGTTTTTATTGAATAATTGCAATTAATTAAAAATTGACTAAATATTTATTTAGGATCAATTAATTAGCAACTAATTGAGTTTAGATATGAGGAAATTAGGTTAGAAGTATAGAAGTTTTTACAAAAATTTTCTTGAAACCTATTTACCAATTTAAAGAAAATTGGTAAGATTACGGTATTTTAAACTATCAGAACCGAACTAATAGGATTTTACACCTTATAACCCTACATTAAGTGGCTGAGAACTCAGCCACTTAATCCATGAAAATGGCGCAAAGAAGGCCACAAAGAATGAAGAGGGTTGGCTGAATTTCAGCCTTATGTTTTTCAACCAATCACATGACAAGATTACACCTACCTCCTCAAAGCCCCACCAACATATTCCTTTTTTCCCTTCAACCAAATTCTGAGCCTCTTCTCCCTTTGCTTCAGCTCTCTTCTTCTCTTCTCCACTCACCCAACTCCATCCAACCTTCAAGCTCAACCAAGTTTTATTGATTCAAACTCCAAAATCAAGCCAAATCACATAGAAAGAGGTAGAGGTTCAATTCTTGTCCTGCTATTCTGATTATGGGTGACTGGTGATGGCTTTATTTTCTCAATTTTTGATGTAATGATTGAATGATTATGATGATATTTGGCTAGTTTGTTGGCTATTTGTAATGTTAAAATCGATTAGGAAGCAAGAAAGGATGAAAATAGGAAGAGCTGAGGGGCTGGAGAACCAAAAACCCTCAGCAGTCCGTATGGCAGAGTGTACGGCTCCGCCTACCGCTGTTTAAATTTGATGAAACCATTTTTATATGAAACTAGACATTCAAGGCTTTCTGCAAATATATCATATAAGGCCATTGGATTAGTATTGAGTGAGATATGAATTTTGGAAGTTCGAGTTTTTGAGTTTGATTCTGGGTAGACTGGGTTGTTCAGGGTAAAACTCGCCCTATACTATTTGGAATTGAATGAAACCAACTTTGTTAGAAATTACACATAGGTGAATATCCAATAAAAATTTCAGAGTTAGATAAGGTCCCGTTTGCTCCCAGTGGTCCGAGAAAATTGCAATATGTCTAAATCGGGCCAAAATAGAGCAGTTCAGGAAGGTCAAATTTCGGACTTATAACTCGAGCCCTACTAAGGCAAATGGAATCGAGCTTTTTGAAAATTAAATATTGTCCTGTTAGCTTTAATATGAGACTAATTTCGTATGATTTGAACTAGTTTTCGATTTTTAGTGGATTTTTACTTTTAACTGTGTAATTCTGACCAGCTGCAGGACAGGCCGGGATAAAACCTAAATAACTTAAGCTATATTTATCAAAATTAGATGGGACCAAAGAGGTTAGAAAATAGACACATAACACTTTAACATATCCAAATTTTAGGTCCAAATGAGTTAAATAGAAATTTTAGCTTGAGTTACAAAAACTGGGTTGAATGATTATGCTGAGGCAGTAACCCTGTCTTAATGTAACAAATGTTTCTATGAAGTTAATGCTGAATTATGAATGAAATGTCATGATTTCTTTGATAAGTTGGTATACTGAGTACTGGCACTATTCATAGGGAAGCAAACACATTTTGTTATGCCACTGAAATTTCGGTAAGACCTATGCATGAGTTGTAAGATACATGTGCATTTTCAAGAAATTCATAAAGATTATGATATGATGAGCATAAAGGTTATGTTATGATGAAAGTTCCATGATACTTGGGCCAACCCCAGAATAAAGTTAAGGGGAATAGATCGGTGGGGAGGTCGGGGAAAGTAAACTCGGCATTCCTGTATAGGAACAAACTCGATCCTAATAAGCAAACTATTACCCAGGAGTCTAAATGGCCAAGAACTCTAGGGGACCAAGTAATGGAAAAGTTTATGAAGAAAAGTTCAAGAATGAGTTTTGCATGATCATATTGCATAGTCTTTATGAGTTGTTTATAGTTTGACTGATATGTTTACTTGATGCTGTATGTACTTTTGTTCTGCTCATTATTCTGTCTATCATTACTTAATAGTTTATTCTGTTTCTTATACTATCTTAAGTAAAACTGAACCTTGCCTCGGACCAAACGTTTTCTTAAACTTATTAAATATGGATAATTAAGCTTGATCTCATGTTTTTATAATTAAATAAACCGAGGCAACTAAGAATGAATGTGACATCAGTTAAACACCATACGCAAACACTACCGAGAATTTCTTTAAATTCTCACCTCGTTTTGCATTTCCACATCATTCTCAGACGCTGGTGATGGACTTGGCAGCCACTCTTTTTATTGAAGATTCCTGACCTGCAGCTCCACCAAGACCCCGAGTTGGATTCGTTATACATAGCTGGCTCCTGCCATTTCCATCCTTACTTTTTAGCAATAAGAATTTTGTTGTTTCTTTATTTCACTCTGCTTTTGAAACATATATATGAACTGAAGCGTTGGCTTCCGACTTATATATGTAAATATACAACTGATAATATATTACCTATCATTATTCTTTTCTCTGGTGCTTTTATTAAATTCTGTTACATTCTAAAATATTAATTACGTTTATTATATACAACGCACCATTTTGTAGGTATATTCATCATACACAATATATATATATATATATCAGAGAAAAAGAGAATATAAAATAATGAATACAGCTTTAGACGGAGAACTAACACGATAATGCAACATATCCAATTTCATGCTATGACTTAAGCATAACATTAAGTTGGTAGGGTGTTACAGCATCCCTCTTTGGATGCAAGTATAGACTTTCTATAGTGGTTTGTTACTCACTACACAGATCATGGTATATGCAGTAGTAGGGGGTTCTTTCAACAATAAGACCCCTAAGCAGTCTATTGAGTTGTTTGCAGTCATGGCCAGCAACAACTATTAGAGACCTAATGAGAAAGCCCAAAAGCCCAGAGGAGTATTAGAGGTGGATGCTCAACTACCATCCTTGCACAAATTCAGGCATTATCTATACATAGTGCTGTTATCTAGAAGTAGTTGGGAATAATTGGCAATGCTCCTTCTGCCCAGGTCATGAGATGTGACTTTTGTCAGGGCAACCATCCTAATGGGGAGTGTACTACAAGTCCTTCCCCTGAAGAGCAAGTTAACTATATGGATGCTCAAAGACACAATTTCCACTCCAACACTTATGTTTCAGGGTACAGAGATCACGCCAACCCCAGTCAGTACTATGGGAACCAGGATGCATGCAGACACCTATACAATCCACCAGCTCAGGAAAAGAAGCCCAACTTGGAAGACATGTTCCAACAATTCATGCAGACCCATTCAAATTTTGTGGACAGGACTAAGGTGTAACATCCCCAATTTTTGTCTAAGCTAATTAGCTTAGTGATCCTGCTAATTAGAGAGGTTAACGATTAACTGAAGACTAATCGGCTAACCTCAATGAGCAAGAGCTTAGTGAATTGAGTCAAGTCAATAATTGAATCATAATGCACTAAATGGTTTAATTAAAACCTAATTATTCGAACCTCATTAATTCGTAACTTAGAAATGTAATTAAGCTAATCCAATCTTATTAATTAAGTACAAGACAATTGTTTTACTTTACCAATTGAGATAGATTAATTCTAAACCCTAATTACATAATTCATAAGATCAATTCTTTTAAGAGGAAAAATGTCTTAAAGATGTAATTAACCGAAATCGGTTAAAGAGCAATTTAACTAATCCAATTAATTAACATTTGGATAATTGTAACAATTATAAAGATGTAGAAACTTCCCTTTAATTATTATTTGAAAGTTTGGTCAAAGCAAGAGCCATATCCAACCATCCATTTGCCTTCTCATCATACACCACTAGATCAAGAGTCCATGTTAGTAGATTCCTTGAGTCATGACAAAAGACCCACTCTTCTCCATCAAGATTGTGACATTTGGAGTGATCACAACCATTCAATGCCAATCCTAGGATAGATCATGCTTTTAACCACTAGAAAAGAAACACTACAAGCCTTTACCCAAGTGCCAAGACTCAAAGGAAACACAACACTCTCTTTTGCCCTAAGGTTTTTCCCACTCCCTAGCTTGTGTAAGAAGCAAAATCACATCACTCTCTCCCCTCATTTGTGCGCCATTCAGCCTCTCCTCTCTCCCCCTCACTTCATTTTTCATTTCCTCACCCAAAGACACAAAGCTCTCTCCTCTCTCCAAGTCTCATACCCACTCTCTTCTTCTTTCAATCTTCCTTGTTCTTCCTCCAATCTCTCTACTACTCCTCACCCCATTTCCATCACCACCATCACTATCCCTTCAAGGACTACCATTTTTGGTCCTTGGAGAAACAAAGCCACTCATACACAAGCCTCACTATCAAGCTCAAGGAGAAGGAGGCCATCTCCAACATCTTTCTTTCTCTTCAAGCTTTCAAGAAATCCAATTGGTAGTGACTCTAACCCTCTCTTTTTTGTGTATTTATCAAGCTCTAGAACTCCTAAGCTCTTCATAGCTAGATGGTTTTAGGACTTGCTCCAAGGTCTCATGACCATTTCTTGCTCTATGAGCTTCCTTGTCTTGTTGAAAAATGTTGCCTTGAAGTGAGAATATGTGGCATGATGGTTTTATGTATCTTGCTTTATCTTGGTTTAAAATACTGATTTGGTGAATAAAACTTTGAGTATGATGATGAGGTAAAACATAAAAATGGTGATTTGAAGTGGTATAGCAACATTTCCACAAGATTGATATGTAAAACTTAAAAACTAGTTAAGCTAGAATTCTGGCAGTCCGTAAAGCGTATGGTATAACTCACTCCACAAAACTCAAAATGCAGCAAAACTAATTTTTTGTGAAAGTAGACTCAAAGAGCTTTTTATACATATAAAATATGCGAGATTTGGCCTTAAAACGAGAGAGATATGATTTTTCAAAGTTTGCTGTTCCTGGATGGGTTTCTGTCCGGGCAGTAGGTAATAAAACATGCATAACTCAAGTTATACATAACATTTTTTAGTGGGACCAAGTTTGTTAGAAAGCTAAGACATAGAAGAACACTCCCATAAAACAGTTTTGTCAAATTCCATGTGAGGAACTCCCAGTGAAGTGGACAAGCCACTGACCCGAGATGAACTTTCAATCCTGAACAGTCAGAATAAAATGTGCATAACTCAAGCTACAAAATGAATTTTTAAGTGGGGTTTGTTTTGTTTAAAAATAGACTCAGAGAAGTACATCCATAAAAATTCAAAATAAAAGAGTAAAAGATGAAATTATGGTGAATTTTAAAGTTACTGCCCCACTGTAAAAGTAAAAAAAAAAAAAAAACTGGTTATGGTAAAAGTTAAGGAATAAGGAGAAATAAGCTCTAGAACACTAATACCCCTACATTAAGCATTGGAAAAACTTTTATAATTCAACCTAAAGGTTTCAAAAAGGATAATAGATAAAATTGGCACTAAGCCTAATAAAAGAAGTTTACACAAGAGGCAATCTCAATTAAAAGCTTGCACCAAATTTACTAAGCTAAGCTCATAAAATTTTGCTTGAGAATATGCCTATGTTTATGTGCAAGTATGATGCTATGATGATGATGAGTAATGATGATTATATGATATGATGATGATGATTATGATATGATATGATGATGATCATGATGATGATGATGTGATATGATGATGATCATGACAGTGTTATGATGATGATAAGGATGATAATGATATGATGACGGTATTATGATGAATCATGATGATATGAATATGATATGTTGATAATATGATGCTTAATGATAAACATGAAAAGACTAATAAATATGAACACCCTGGGGACGGCGATACGTAACGCCCAGAGGTGATTAATAAAGGAACCACATTTGGGGACGGCGATACGTAACGCCTAAATGTGGAAGGGAATTAGAATAACTTTGCATCATA
Source organism: Pterocarpus macrocarpus (assembly GCA_031439585.1). Lineage (NCBI taxonomy): Eukaryota > Viridiplantae > Streptophyta > Magnoliopsida > Fabales > Fabaceae > Pterocarpus > Pterocarpus macrocarpus. The sequence goes on from CM062514.1 coordinate 55,849,478, forward strand.
AGCTTTAGTAAGAAAAAGATGAACTAAGGGTATGATCCTTCAAAAGGGAAGGTGACCTAATTTAAGCTCCCCTCACCCACGACTCACATGAGGCATGACATGACCCAACTAGTGTGAGTATAGGGGATAGGTCTTACATGAGGCATGGCATGACCCAGCTAGTGTAAGTACTGAAATTCTATGGTGGCGACAGCCATGGTATGAGCTCATTACCACTTATGTTTAGTGGGTGAAAAGATAAAGTCAAGTTAAGAAAAGAAAAAGGGACTTCGGTCCAAAACCCTAGAAAGGGAAAGAAGTTAAGAGAATCTTATAGCATGAACATGCATGTTTTATATGATTATACTTATGCCCATGTATGTTATGATATAAATGATTAGAGAGTATGTTAAAATTGAATCCGCTTCGGATATTCATGATTTCGAAAATCCAAGAATTGAACCTTATGCATGCTCACTATTTTCATTAATAAAACCGAAGTGGCTGGGATGATGATGATGACACTTTCGTGTCGGGTTCGAGTCCTACTGAGAAATTCCATTTCTCACCCTAGTTATTCTCCCGTATCGTCACCAGATCTCGATGGCGCATCCGGTGGAGCAGAGCATGGATCCCCGACACTGTGAGTGGGCGTATGACGTGGGATGTCAGACGATTGCTGATGTGGACTTGTCGTCGCCGTAGCTCTGCATCTTCATTCATCTCTTTTGTGACGAACGATGTCAATTTTAGTTTGTATCTAGTATTTGGATCATGGCACGACCATGAGCCTCTTTTGATGTAATGCTGATATATATGTATGTATATATATTATGAACCCATATCGATGTAATGATTTTGCTATATAATGCAATGTATTTGTGAATTACTAATCATTTACCTTTCTCTTGTTTTATGATATTGGAGTACGTATTGTATGCGACACGCTCTTTCTCTGTCTAGCTTCTCGTTCAAGGCTTTACTTTTCAAAACGCTGCAAAGCGAAGACGTATTTCAAAGAAAAATCTTATTGTATTTTCCGCGTAACTTAATTTCAAGCAAAGATTAGTTTTCCACGAGCATAAGTAACAACTAACAAAACACCGTAATACGACTTAAGCGTAGTATGGGTTTATTAAGGTGTTACATAAGGTAGAATTCAAGCAATATGTGATGCAACTCCGACAAGTATACTGGATCGTATAAGTAATAAAGTGATGAGGAAAATATCGTTCCCACGAGGATAGATCAAATACCGGATAGTTTAAAGGATAACTATTTGGGAGGAATGAGATTATGGATGTGAAGAGAGTTAAAATAAAAATAAGAATTTAATAAATACTAAAAATAGTAACCAGGACGGATTCAAGAAAGGTTGACCAAATATGATGGAATGAATGCTAGGGCTAATTAACTTCACCTATTGTAGACGCATTACCTATGAATTTCTGTTAATCCATTCTTGTTCTAATAGACTCACAGTCGGTTCACCTTAATTTATTCCTAGCCTCTCTCAAGGTCAAGCAATACTCTTTATCCTAAACTGATTATCTAATCTCTTAGCACAAACTAATCTAGGAAAAGGTTGAAGTTCTATGGGTTCCTATGTTGACCGCATGAACCACGTTTATCTATCTCTAGTTTTCGCTCAGTTCACGGTGTTTATGTTAAGAAGCTTTGTTTACAAACCCTATCTCTAGTTATTGCAAACCAACGAATCAATTGAATGGTGGCCAATCACTCAAAAGCATTAAGCACGAACAAAAACACTAAGCAATTGAAATAGAAACAAGATTAACATTAATCCATAAAGAAAATTGTCATACAAAAGGGTTCATTAACGCCCTAGCAAGAGAAATTTAGTTCATGTCTAAAGAAAATAATAACAGAGTATAAAGATGAGGAAACAGAAAAACAAAGAGCCATGGAGAATTTCGGCTAGACACAAGGAATTCAGGAAAATTTGGATCTCTCCGTGTTGATGATTAAGTGCCGAATTTCTTGAATCTTCACCTTCAATCTCTTGGAAGAAGTCTTCTGTCTTGAAGAGGGTGTGTAAGTGTCTAGGGATCTCCTTTGTGATATGTGTGACCCCTTTATATAGTGGGTATGTCCTTCTTTTAACTCTCAGCTCGAATGGATTATCTGCTGCAAACGGGCTTGCGCTATAGCGCAAGGGGTTGCACTATAGCACAAGTCCCAAATTCTTGGCTCATTTGCGAAATCCGGTGGCACGCTATAGCGTGCAGGTGTGCGCTATAGCGCAAAAAAAATTTGTTGACAGAGTCTTCGAACACGGCAGCACGCTATAGCACGATGGGTTGCGCTATAGCGCAGCATGAAAACCTTGGAAATTTGACAAAACGGGAGCGCGCTATAGCGCAACATGAATGTGGCAATTTCTTCCTTATCTGACAGTCTTATTGTAGCCAGCTTGCGCTATAGCGCAAGGTGCTGAGTCTGAATTTATGGCTTGGCTTCTTCCAACTTCTTTTGGGCCCACTTGTACCTACAATAAATCAAATAAACCCAAAATAAGTATCCAAAAGATAAGAAAATAATAGAAAATAAGAATACTACCTAATCTAAACTACTTAACTAAAATAAACAAAATAGCAACAAAGCTAAACAACTACGTCCTAAATTAAATAAAAACTAGTTAAAAATATAACTCACCAAAGAGAGTTATCACAACCCCCAACTTAAGTACTTGCTTGTCCCCAAGCAAAACTCAAAACGAAGACTCAAAAATAGAAAAACAAAAGACTCAACCAAAAACACTTAAAACAAAAGGGCTTACTAGACAAAAATGGTCAAGATAGAAGCTGTTGTCTATGGGATTCCTCATCACTACTCTATAACTTAACTCAACAGTTATCAAGGATCAAAGTCTAAGTACCAAGACCATCTAATTGTGCAATCACGTTGTCAAAAGAATGGATCCAGTTTATGTGTGTACAAGAGAAAAGCAACAAAGAATTGAGTCAACTTATGCTTATGCCATGTTTAAGAAAAGACAAAAACATCACACTATCCGTGATCCTCTCTCTCTGTTTCTACATGAATATCACTTAGCCAAAGATCAAAAGGACTTTTCTTAGCTTGTAATGGTAGGTCAAGATAAGGGGTATGATGGAATAGTCATTTAAGCTCAATTAATCCCCTCAACTTAAGGAACCCTCACCTCTAATTCATTCTTTTTGGGGTACCCCCAACTTAGTTGCTTGGCAACCATCATGCTTTTCTTGATGAACCTCGGCATTATATTTTCCTTGTATTGCCAATTTTTTTTTTTTTGAAATACTCCTTCATTCTTTCACCTTTTTTTTTTCTCCTTCTTTCTTTTTTTTTTTCATATTTTCTTACTCCACCTTTTGATTTTAGCAATCATGAGGTTGTGGTAGTGGAGATATTACCCTATTCAAATGAATTTAGAAGTTAAGGCTTGAGGGTAAACCATGGAATCAAAAAGGGGAAAGAAAGGAAGGGTTTTAGGCTTATAACGCGGTTCAATCCAAGAATAGGCTTTAAGGCTCAAATAGGGTGACTAAGGATCAATGACCAAGGGTGGGCAATGAGGCTCAATTATAGCTACCAAACATGGCCTAAATCACTTCTAAGGCTAAAATTCACTCACATATATTTCAAGAGAAATTCACATAAATAAGAATGCATGTCTAAACTTAAATAAAGCATAAAAAGTATAAAGGTCACCTATTCTAAGTTGCTGACTCTTATCAAAGTGCAAAAGAATAATCCTTCTCAATTCAAAAGTGAAGGCACAAGAAGATTTTCAAGAATTAAATTTGGATCCAAAATCACTTAAGAGTTAACATATAGAGCAGTCTTTCATATCATAGGTATAGGCATTGCATCTATTTGACTGACGAAAGACACTAAAAAAAAAGACTAAAACTGAAAAATCTTTTTGGTTTTTTTTTTTTTAAGACTAGAAACTAACAATAACTAAAGGAAAATAAGCAAGAGCAAAACGTAAAAGTACATTTATGGACTTCCCAAACCCCAACTTAAAATTGGTGCATAGTCCCCAATGTACTGGAATAGAAACAAAAAAGGAAAGGAAAGGAAGGGAACTCCCCAAATCTAGTCTTCCTCGGACTCCTCAGCTGCATCTTCTGCTTCTTCTTCTGACTCCTCCTGTGCAAAGGCCTCCTCGTCCGTGAGACGCTCAAGCTCTGGATCTGGTGGAGGTAGAGGTGGTAGCTGCTGGAGGAGCTCTGGTGACAGCTGCTGCCTCATAAGTGCCTCCAGACCCTGGATGCCTCTATAAATGGAGGAATACTACCTACTCGCTCTGTTCTGGAGGGTGGTCCGTGTGCTCCTCATGTCTAGGCGCAGCTCATCAATCTGGGCCTGAAGCTGAAGCCATGGAAGCTGGGACACAGCAGTGTCTCCGACTTATGGTGGTGGTGGCGATGGTGATGATGCATCTCCCTGTCTCTCAGCCTGTCGGGTCCTCCTAGTCCTTCGTGTCGCTCTGTTCAGTGTCATAGGGAGGCTCTCATCAGAAATCTTGGGACCTCTATCCGTCATGCGCTTTGCAGGGTCTACAACAACACCCGCCTGCAAGGCTAATGCAGTGATCAAGGATAGGTAAGGTAAGGAGTAGTTGCTGCTCGGTATGGTCATCATCTGATCCTTGATCAACTGCCCTAGGTTCACCTCCCTCTGAGTGATGAGGCAATACAGTAGCAGGCACCTCTCCCTAGTGATAGAATAGGTGTGCCTGCTAGGCATGAAATGAGAGAACATAATCTGCACCCACACTCTGGCTACTGGGTTGAGGTACTTGTTCAGCAGATGCTTCGGGCCAGTAGACGAAGTATCATAATAAGCCCACTCGCCATTCGGCAGGGCTATGGTCTGAAGAATCTCATCCCAATCTACATTCTGCCCTCTCAATGTAGAGAAATCATCTTGCTGGATATCAGGAGTGTGCATGAAGGAGTTGATGCTGGAGGGGCGGACGTCTACCCACTGGCCTCTCACCCAGACGTGGCCTTCAGGTTGGTTGGCCCCACTAACCACCATCAGGTTGGCATAAAATTCTCGCACTAAGTTGAGACAACCCAATGGTGGCTCATCCAACAAGCTGTGCCACCCTCTCCTCTCTATCTCTTCCACATGTGCTCGGAATGTACCCGAACTCAGCTGAACGCCCTTCTCTATCACCAACTCCCGTTTGTGGAGGGAGGACTGGTATCGATGCTGACAGTTCGCCCTGATGAATCGATGTCTGTCAAAATCTTCCTCGGCATGAGAGGGTTGGGAAGAAGAGGAGGCTCCGGTAGTCTTGGTTCTCTTCCTGGATGCCATGGTCCTGAAAACATAATTAAAACAACCAAAAATCCAAAGGCAACCAGTCAGTAATCAATAAATCATAACAGAGTGTTCCAAGATAATGACCCCCAACTTACTTACTGGCACAGTCAAAATTAATCCATAATAGGGAATAACTCAGAATCCAAGCACTATAATTCCATCTACCATAATAGAGCAAATGCAATGATTCTGAAAATGATCAGTGAGGATAAGGATTCTAAGCACATTCGAATATGGATCATGTCAAGTAAAGCTTCCAATCCTATTTTGAAATCTAATTGTCTTAAATCAAATATGCATAAACACCCAAATAACTCAACTCATGTTCTCAATTCAGAGCCAAACAGTCAATAACTCAAGCCAATAACATAATATAGCAACAATGATCACAACTGACTCAATTATGATGTTTAATCAAATGAAACAGCATCAATTCATTCTACCATAACAAAAGCACATGTTATTTATGATCAATTCAAGGTGAGAACTAAACATGGCAATGTAGGTAGCATATGCAACATTAAAAATCAAAACTGAGACAGTAAAAAGATGCAAACCAGGTATGGATGACTCTCAACAACTCAAGTGGGGCAACTCCTTTCCAAAAATGGTGATAGTCCTGCCTCCCACCCAAGAAAATCCTACTCTACGAGTTAGGGTTCAAATAGGGAAAAACCAACGGTTGTGATGCAGAAATAGGTGAAAATGTGAGGGGTGAGGGGCGATTTTGAGGGGAGTAATGGATTTGGATGGAAGAAATTGAGTGGGGGAGTGAGTGTTTGTGTTTGGGTGTGTGAGGGAGGGAAGAGAGAAAAGAGTTCGTGTGTGTGTGTTTCTGTTTGTGCTGCAGCTTCGATCTTTAAATCTATCATGAAAGTGGGCTCGCGCTATAGCGCAAGGTATCGCGCTATAGCGCAACAAAATTTTCTTTGGTGTATCACACAAACGGGCTTGCGCTATAGCGCAACATGTCGCGCTATAGCGCAAGTCATCACGCTATAGCGCAATAATAAAAATTCAAAACTCATACTCCCTTCGACAGAGCGCTATAGCGCAATTCAGCGCGCTATAGCGCGCTGTTGTTGCTGCAACTTCTGCAATTTCTCTGCTGCACGCCCAATTTCATCACTTCCTCCACTTATGAACTTCCTAATAGCTCCATGAACCTAAAAAAAAAAACGAAACAAACCAGACTTGAATAAATTAAATTGATTCGAAATAAAATTACACCTAAAAAATAACAATAATAATAAAGAAAAAAAAACTAAAATGATCCTAAATGACAAAGTTAAAGGAAATCAAAGAAAAGTTAGAAAAAAAAGTTGGGTTGTCTCCCAATAAGCACTTTGATTTAATGTCCCTAAGCTGGACATGACTCCATCTAATAGCATGGATCAAAGAGAAGAGCTAAAGCCTTGAGTTTATCATAGCTTCCATCAACATATGGCTTCAACCTTTGGCCATTGACTTTAAAAGTGCCTTTGGTAGGATGTGTGACCTCAATGGCTCCAAAAGGGGATACTTTAGTGATCTCAAAAGGTCCGGACCACCTTGATCTCAGCTTCCCAGGGAATAGCTTCAATTTAGAATTGAAGAGTAGAACTTTCTGATCTATGTGGAAGTCTCTCCTCAGTATATTCCTATCATGCCACTTCTTGGTTTTCTCCTTATAGAGCTTGGCATTTTCATAAGCTTCCTGTCTAAACTCATCCAACTCATTAAGCTGTAGCATTCTTTTCTCACTTGCCTCCTTGAGATCAAAATTGAGTAGTTTTGTTGCCCAATATGCCTTATGCTCCAACTCAACTGGTAAGTGACAAGCCTTCCCAAAAACCAATCTATATGGAGACATCCCAATGGGAGTCTTGAAAGCCGTCCTATAAGCCCAAAGAGCATCATCCAACTTAACTGACCAATCTTTTCTTGAGGAATTAACAGTCTTCTCAAGGATCCTCTACAACTCCCTATTGGACACCTCCACTTGGCCACTTGTCTGAGGGTGGTAGGGGGTGCTAACCTTGTGCTTCACACCATATTTGGCAAGAAGGGCTTCAAACTGACAGTTGCAGAAGTGTGTACCTCCATCACTAATTATTGCTCTTGGGGTGCCAAATCTTGAGAAAATATTCTTCTTTAGAAACTTTGTGACGACCCGAGCATCATTAGTAGGAGATGCCATGGCTTCCACCCATTTGGACACATAATCAACTGCTACCAATACATATTTGTTGCCAAAGGAAGTGGGAAAGGGACCCATGAAGTCAATACCCCAAACATCAAATAGCTCAATCACCAAAATATTATTCAATGGCATCTCATGCCGCCTAGAAACATTCCCAGTCCTTTGGCAATCATTGCACCTTCTCACATAGTCATAGGCATCTCTGAAAATAGTGGGCCAATAGAACCCACACTGGAGGACCGTAGCAGCTATCCGGGTGGCTCCGAAGTGACCCCCAACTGGTGATGTGTGACAATGGTAAAGAATGCTAGCCACCTCTTCTTGAGGAACACATCTTCTGATAATCTGATCTGAGCAGTGTTTATAAAGAAATGGGTCCTCCCAGAAATAGTACTTGAGGTCAGAAAAGAATTTCCTTTTCTGGGAGTGTGAGAGGCCCTCAGGCAGAATTCTCTTCACCAGGTAATTGGCATAGTCTGCAAACCATGGTGCTACTTGTGCTATCCATAGCTGCTCATCAGGAAACGTCTCTCTAATCTCTTCTTCCTCATGTAGAAAGGGAGAGGTCAATCTAGAAAGGTGGTCAGCTACCACGTTCTCTGCTCCCTTTTTATCTCTGATCTCCAAATCAAATTCTTGAAGCAATAGAATCCATCTAAGGAGCCTAGGCTTGGCATCCTTCTTATCCAACAAGAACTTCAGGGCTGCATGGTCTGTGTAGACAATCACCTTAGCACCTATCAAATAAGAACAAAATTTGTCAAAAGCAAAAACAATAGCCAAAAGTTCTTTTTCAGTGGTAGCATAATTTAGTTGTGCATCATTCAAAGTTCTACTGGCATAATAAATGATATGCAATAACTTATTCTTCCTCTGTCCTAAAACAGCACCTATAGCATAATCACTAGCATCACACATGAGCTCAAATGGCATATCCCAATTAGGTGCAACAAGAATGGGAGCTGAAACTAATTTGTTCTTCAAAAGTTCAAAGGCATGCAAGCATTCATTATCAAAATTAAAAGGGACATCCCTAACTAACAAATTACTCAAAAGCTTAGCAATTTTAGAAAAATCCCTAATAAATCTCCTATAAAATCCAGCATGGCCTAAGAAACTTCTAACTCCCTTCATATTGGTTGGTGGAGGTAACTTCTCAATGACTTCAATTTTGGCTCTATCCACTTCAATTCCTTTAGCTGAGATTCGATGTCCAAGAACTATGCCTTCCTGCACCATAAAATGACACTTCTCCCAATTCAAAACAAGATTAGCTTCCTGACATCGTTTCAAAACCAAAGATAAATTATACAAACAATCATCAAAAGAAGAACCAAAAACTGAAAATTCATCCATAAAAACCTCTATGAACCTCTCCACCATATCATGGAAAATGGCTAACATGCATCTCTAGAAGGTGGCTGGGGCATTGCACAACCCAAATGGCATTCTCCTATATGCAAATGTCCCATATGGGCAGGTAAATGTTGTCTTCTCCTAATCCTCTGGGGTAATGTGTATCTGATTGTAACCAGAGTAGCCATCCAAGAAGCAATAGTAAGCATGGCCTGCTATCTTCTCCAACATCTAGTCCATGAAGGGTAGTGGGAAATGGTCCTTGCGGGTGGCATCATTGAGCTTCCGGTAATCAATACACATCCTCCACCCGGTGACCGTACGAGTTGGAATAAGCTCATTATTCTCATTCTTCACCACTGTAATTCCTCCCTTTTTTGGTACCACCTGAATTGGGCTCACCCAAACACTGTCTGAAATAGGATATATGATCCCTGCATCTAGGAGTTTCACCACTTCCTTCTTCACAACCTCTTTCATGGTTGGGTTTAGCCTCCTCTGTGGTTGGACCAGTGGCTTGAAATCATCTTCCATGAAGATTTTATGCATGCAAAAGGTGGGGCTGATACCCTTCAAGTCTGAAATCTGCCACCCAATAGCTGCCTTATGATCTCTTAGTACCCTTAATAACTTATCTTCTTCTACGCTACTTAGTGAGGCACTAATAATAACAGGATATGTGTCACCCTCACCAAGGAATGCATATCTCAGATGGATAGGAAGTTGCTTGAGCTCTAATTTTGGTGGCTCCTCACTCATTGATTGTAATTCCTTATCCCGTGTCAGAGTGTTAGAAAGAGGGCGGGAAACAACCGGTTGAGCTTCCAAAAGTTCATGGCACAGCTATAAGTTGTTGTCTTCCAATTCTTCTGCCATTTTAGAATTGACCAGGTATACCTCTAACGGAATGGTGGTGGAAATAGCTCCAAAGGAAGAGGTTACCACTTCTTCAACGACATCGACTCTAAAGCAAGAGTCAGCTTCCAGGGGAAACTTAGTTGCATCAAAAACATTGAAGGTGACCTTCTCATCTTGTACCCGCAACTCTAACTTTCCCTCTTGGACATCTATGAGGGCTCTCCCAGTGGCTAAGAAGGGTCTCCCAAGAATGAGGGGGACTTCTCTGTCTTCCTCCATGTCAAGCACTACAAAATCCACAGGGAATATGAGCTTATCCACCTTCACCAGAACATCCTCAATAATGCCTCTTGGATGTTTGATTGATTTGTCAGCCAACTGTAGTGACATCATGGTAGGCTTGACTTCTCCAACTCCAAGCTTCCTGAAAATAGACAAAGGCATTAAATTAATACTGGCACCAAGATCACAAAGAGCTTTATTAAAATAAACATCACCAATGACACATGGAATAGTAAAACTCCCTGGATCTTTAAGCTTGGGAGGCAGCTTGTTTTGCAAGATGGCACTGCACTCTTCAGTAAGTAAGACAGTTTCATCATCTCTAATTTTTCTCTTCTGAGAGAGAATTTCCTTCATAAACTTAGCATAACTAGGCATTTGAGTCAACACCTCCACGAAAGGTATATTAATTTGCAGCTTCTTGAATACTTCCAGAAATTTTGCAAATTGTTTATCATGCCGCTCTTTCTTCAACTGCTTTACCCTCTGTGGATAGGGAATGGGAAGGTTATAGGCAGGTGGTGCCACATACTCTGGCATCTTTTCTTCTTTTCCTACACCCTTGTTATGCCTCAAAGGAATCTCATATTTCTTCCCTTGTGTAGTTTGCACTTCAGTCTCAGCAGGTTGCTCTTCTTCCACTTCTAGCATCTCAGGTTCCTCTAGTTCTTTACCACTTCGCAGGGTAATTGCCTTAACTTGCTCTCTTGGATTTTTCACTGTGTTGCTAGGCAAAGTACCCTGTGGTCTTTTAGCTAGTTGTTGGGATATCTGCCCCAATTGAGTTTCAAGGTTTCTAATGGAAGCCTCCTGGTGTTTGAACTGTGCTTCAATTCTGTCCACAAAATTAGAATGAGTCTGCATGAATTGTTGGAACATTTCTTCCAAGTTAGATTTCTTCTCTTGGATAGGTGGGTTGTATGAATGCCTAGGAGCACCCTGATTCCCACTGAATCGACCGAATGACCATGGTCTCTGTACCCAGGAACATAGTTATTGGGATGGAAATTTTGCCTCTGGCCATTCATGTAATTGACTTGTTCATCAGAAGTAGGCTCTGTGGCACACTCCCCATTAGGATGATTCCCTTGGCAGAAGTCACACCGTAAGATCGGTGCTGGAGGAGTGGTATTGAGTATATCTAATTGCTTCTGAATGGCTGCGTTTTGGACAGAGAGAGCTTGCATCTGGGCCAAGAGGGCAGTGGTAGTGTTGACTTCCAGAACTCCCCTCTTCTGAGTTCTCTCACTAGGCCTTTGGTAATTGTTGCTAGCCATTGTTTCGAATAGCTCCCATGACTGCTCTGGTGTCTTATTATTCAGAGAGCCGCCAGCTGCTGCATCAACCATGATCAGGGTGGACATGAGGAGACCATTGTAGAATGTTTGGATTTGCATCCAGAGTGGGATGCCGTGATGTGGGCACTTAGCCAGCAGCTCCTTATACCTCTCCCAAGAATCATAGAAGGATTCTCCATCTGCTTGGGTGAAGGAAGTGATATCATTCCTCATCTTAGCAACTTGGTAGGAGGGAAGTACTTCTCCAAGAATTTTCTGGCCACCATATCCCAAGTAGTGAGAGTCCCTTGTGGTAGAGACTTCAACCAAGCTCTGGCTTTGTCCCTCAACGAAAAAAGGAATAGCCTCAACTGAATAGCATCGTCCGTGGCACCATTAATTTTTATGGTGTCACAGATTTCCAGGAAGTTGCTGAGATGTTCGTTTGGATCTTCACTAGGTAGTCCCGCAAACTGGCAGTTTTGTTGCACGAACTGAATGAGTGATGTTTTCAGCTCAAAGTTGTTTGCTTGGACAGGCGGTCTCATAATACTTGATGAGCACCCTTCAAGAGTAGGTGCCAAGTAGTCCTTCATGACTCTATCATCATGCTCATTTTCATTGGCCATGGAAACTACAGGGACTTCTTCAATTGCTCTCCGTGCTCTTCTGAGTTGACGCAAGGAACGCTCGATTTCTGGATCAAAGAGCAAGTCTTCAACAGATTGGCTCCTTCGCATAAACTGCAAAAACGGAACACAAGAACAGGTGAACAAAATAAAAAGGCTAAATAGAAATAACTAACAAAATAAAATAAAATAAAATATCCAATCTGGTATCCCGTCAACTAAAAAATGATATTGATACTATCCCCGGCAACGGCGCCAAAAACTTGATGCGACTCTAGCAAGTATACCGGATCGTACAAGTAATAAAGTGATGAGGAAAATATCGTTCCCACGAGGATAGATCAAATACCGGATAGTTTAAAGGATAACTATTTGGGAGGAATGAGATTATGGATGTGAAGAGAGTTAAAATAAAAATAAGAATTTAATAAATACTAAAAATAGTAACCAAGACGAATTCAAGAAAGGTTGACCAAATATGATGGAATGAACGCTAGGGCTAATTAATTTCACCTATTGTAGACGCATTACCTATGAATTTCTGTTAATCTATTCTGTTCTAATTGACTCACGGTCGGTTCCCCTTAATTTATTCCTAGCCTCTCTCAAGGTCAAGCAATACTCTTTATCCTAAACTGATTATCTAATCTCTTAGCACAAACTAATCTAGGAAAAGGTTGAAGTTCTATGGGTTCCTATGTTGACCGCATGAACCGCATTTATCTATCTCTAGTTTTCGCTCAGTTCACGGTGTTTATGTTAAGAAGCTTTGTTTACAAACCCTATCTCTAGTTATTGCAAACCAACGAATCAATTGAATGGTGGCCAATCACTCAAAAGCATTAAGCACGAACAAAAAACACTAAGCAATTGAAATAGAAACAAGATTAACATTAATCCATAAAGAAAATTGTCATACAAAAGGTTCCATTAACGCCCTAGCAAGAGAAATTTAGTTCATGTCTAAAGAAAATAATAACAGAGTATAAAGATGAGGAAACAGAAAAACAAAAAGCCATGGAGAATTCCGGCTAGACACAAGGAATTCAGGAAAATTTGGATCTCTCCGTGTTGATGATTAAGCGCCGAATTTCTTGAATCTTCACCTTCAATCTCTTGGAAGAAGTCTTCTGTCTTGAAGAGGGTGTGTAAGTGTCTAGGGATCTCCTTTGTGATATGTGTGACCCCTTTATATAGTGGGTATGTCCTTCTTTTAACTCTCAGCTCGAATGGATTATCTGTCGCAGAACTAAGCTTGCGCGCTTATAGCGCAGTGGGTTGCATTATAAGCATAAGTCCCAAATTCTTGGCTCATTTGCGAAATCGGTGGCGCTATAAGCTTCAGTGTAAGCGCTTATAAGCGCAACAAAAATTTGTTGATGAGTCTTCGAACATTTAGCGCTATAGCGCGATGGGTTGCGCTATAGTGCAGCATGAAACCTTGGAAATTTAATAAAACGGGAGCGCGCTATAGTGCGAAGGGTTGCGCTATAGCGCAACATGAATGTGGCAATTTCTTCCTTATGCGGCAGGGCGCTGTAGCGCGCTGGCTTGCGCTATAGTGCAAGGTGCTGAGTCTGAATTCATGGCTTGGCTTCTTCTAATTTCTTTTGGGCTCACTTGTACCTACAATAAATCAAATAAACCCAAAATAAGTATCCAAAAGATAAGAAAATAATAGAAAATAAGAATACTACTTAATCTAAACTACTTAACTAAAATAAACAAAATAGCAACAAAGCTAAACAACTACGTCCTAAATTAAATAAAAACTAGTTAAAAATATAACTCACTAAAGAGAGTTATCAATATGATGCGCAGTTCAAGAATCAGGAGGCTTCCATCAGGAACATAGAGAATCAGTTGGGGCAGATATCCCAACAGCTTACTAAGAAACCACAAGGTTCCTTGCCAAGCAACACTATTGCAAATCCTAGAGAGCAAGTCAAGGCAATAACCCTAAGGAGTGGAAAAGAGCTTATATCACTAGCACATTCTGAAGCCGCACCATACACTGAGAATGAGGCACAGACACAGAAGGGGAAAAAGTATGAGATTCCCATGAAGTGGAGTAAGGATGCTGAAGAGGAAGAAAAGAGTCCTGCATATATGGCACCTCCTGTTTATGAACCTCCCCTTCCATATCCACAGAGGATGAAGCAGCCGAAGAAGGAACAAATGCCAACAACTTAGAGGTGTTCAAATGCCAAAAAGCTACATATCAACATTCCCTTTCTTGAAGCTCTTGAACAAATGCCAAGTTATACAAAATTCATGAAGGACATTCTCTCTCGCAAGAAAAAGCTTAAATATGATGAGACCGTGATGCTCACAGAGGAGTGCAATGCTATTTTGCAAAATAAATTGCCTCCGAAATTAAAAGATCAGGGAGTTTTACTATTCCATGTGTTATTGGTGACATTTATTTTAATAAAGCTCTTTGTGATCTTGGTGCCAATGTTAATTTGATGCCTTTATCTATTTTCAGGAAGCTTGAAGTTGGAAAGGTGAAGCTTACTATGGTCTCCTTGCAACTAGCAGATAGATCTATCAAGCATCCTAGAGGCATCATTGAAGATGTGCTGGTAAAAGTGGATAAGCTCATATTCCCATTGGATTTCATTGTGCTTAACATGGAAGAGGATAAAGAGGTTCCACTTACTCTCGGAAGACCTATTCTAGTCACAGCGAGAGCCTTGATTAATGTAGAAGGGAAGCTTGAGTTTCATGTTAAAGATGATAAAGTCACATTTAAAGTGTTTGAAGCAACTAAGCCCCCTTTGGAGATTGAATCATGCTTTTAGAGTGGATGTTGCTGAGAAGGTAATGGATACTTCTTTCATGGAACCCTCCAACACTCGACCATTGGAAGCTTGCTTGATAAACTCCAAGGTTGTAGAAGAAATAGAGGATAATGAGCTAAAATCATCCTATCAGCTTTTGGAAGCCCCATCTTTATTATTCATGTCTAAGCCTATATTTTTGAAGTTTGGAAAGAAGAGCCATCAACCTTGTGAGGAATCACCTAAGAGGGAGATAAAGAAACCACCTTGATTTAAAAGGGCTATGTCCAACTTAGGCACATTAAACCAAAGTGCTTATTGGGAGACAACCCAAATTTTCTATCTCTACTTCTTTATTTCTTTCATGTTTAGAGTTTATGTTAAATTTTAGTGTTTTTGAGTGTTCTTTCTTTTTGCTTGGTTTTAGATTTCAATTTTTTTTAGTTTGTTCTAATTTCACTTTTTTTTGTTTTGTAGGTTTCGAGAAAAGAAGGAAGTGCATGAAGCAAGAGGAATGTTGCTGGGGAGTATCTTTTCGACCATTTTTTTGCAATTATAATTACATTGAGGACAATGTTAGTTTCTAAGTTGGGGGATGGGAAAATATGCACATGCATTTTATTCTCTTCTATCTAGTTGCATGCATTTTACTCTTCTTTAAAACAAAAAAACAAAAAAATTTCTATTTTTAGGTACTATTTGTGTGTTTTTGTGTGTTTTTTGTTGTCTTTGGCTCCATTTCTATTATATGATTGTTTGCTCTACTCTTTAACCCCTTAGTAACTAGGAATTTTGATTTGAGACTTGAAAATTCTCTTGTGCATTCATATTTGTTTTGGAAAAGATCACATGTTCATGCACTTTATAGGACTTAGCACCTTAGGATTGATGATCATAATTCTTTTATACTTTATTTAAGTTGAGACATGCATCCAATTTTTGCTTGAATCCCTTTTGAAATAAATGTGGGTGAATTCTAGTCTTAGAAAGGATTTAGGCTATGTTTGGAAACCTCCATTGAGCCTTACTACCTACCTAATGATATTTTATCCATAGTCACCCATTTTGCGCTTTATAGCCTATTTTCTTGAAGTAAACCACATTTTGAGCTTAGAATCCATTTTCTTTCTATCCATCTTTGAACCCTAAATTACCCTCAAGCCTGTAGCCTCTAAACTCATGAGAATAGGGTGATACCCCACCATAGTGAATTCATGTTATGCATTACCAAAGTGGTGGACTAATTCAAGTAGAAAAGAAAGAAAAGAAAAAGTGAAAAAAAAAGAAAAAAAAAAAGGCAATGCAAGGAAAAATATGGTTTCAATGAGATAGGAGGGAGCAAACTCTCTTCCGAATCTCATGGCCACTAAAGCCTGAAGGTTCATCAAAGAAGGACATGATGATAGCCAACCAATAAGTTGGGGGATGCCCAAGGTAGTGAGTTTAGAAGTAAGGGTTCATCAAGTTGAGAGTAATACAAAGCCAAAATTCATTTCCATCAGACCCTTACCCTTAGCCTGCCATTACAAGCTTGAAAAAGACCTATTGATCTTTGGTTAGATGACAATCATGTTGATATAGAGAGGGAAGATTGTGAACTTTATGATGATATTGTCCCTTCTTAAACATTGCATTGGTATGAAGTAATCAATTCTTTATTGCTTGCCTTGCATACATACACTTGATCTATTTCCTTTATAACATGTTTGCACAATTGATTGATCTTGATGCTTAGATTTGAATTGTTATTAACTTTTGGGTTAAGTTGCGAAGCAATGATGAGGAGAACATGGACCAACAACACCTGATACATTAAGTGTATTTGCTTTTGAATTTCGTGAGTGTTCTATTCTCTTTTCTCTTTGGTAGTTAGTGTTTAGTCGGCTTAAGTGCCTTCCCGAGTTTCATGGTCTTTGTAGGGGGATGTTTACAGTGTCGGCTGCACAAAAAGATTTTTCTCTTTTAGTTATTCTACTATTTCATTTTCTTTCTTGCTTGAGGACAAGCAAGCTCTTAAGTTGGGGGAAATGATAACTCCCCATAATGAGTTATTTTGGTTCTGTTTTATTTAGATTTAGGCTTTGGTTACATAAATTTATTTGAGTATTTTAGTTGTTTTTAGTTAGTTTCTTTGATTTAGGTTCTTTTCTAGTTTTTTTGTCATTTTCTCATTTTTTTTGTTAGTTATTTATGTTGTCATTGTGTTTCAATTAGGTACAAGCACTCAAGTGGAAGAAGAGTTCAATTGGAGTCTTAAGCAGTCTATTTTTTGTTGGATTTCAAGACCATGTCACAAGAGAAAATTCATATCTAACTCTCTGGAAGTCAACTTGACATGATTTAGGACTTTTTAGAAAGATGAGAAGGAGATCTCCAACTTTTATGTTGAGCACTTTTCGGGATTCTCAAGTCTTCTAGGAGAAAAAGGCAAAACAAGATTGAAGTTGCATCTTGTCTTTGATGCTATCAAGCCTAACCATTCATTAGTATTTTGACTTGAGTTACAGAACTCTAATTGAGGTGGTTCTTATTGCGTTGGAAAGCTTATTCAAATATCTACGATTGCTATTTCTACCTCCGATGGCAAATTCCAACTACTCTGATCGCTATTGAGCCTAAAAGTAAGTAAAAGAGGCAAATTTGCAGAGTTGCTATTTTAGATGCATGCTCCAGCATGAGACCCCGCGCTCGAGCGTGGACTACACTCCAGCATGCGACCCCATGCTCGAGCGCAGCACGAAATAGAGAGAACAAGTCTATGGTGTAGTAGAGCATGCTCAAGCGTGAATAGCGCCCTCGAGCACGGCTGCGATAAATGTGAAAAGTCTGTTTTTCGTAGCAACCTTGCTAGAAAAGATCTTGGGGCATTATTTAAAGGATTTGGACGAACCTTTTGACACCTTTTGACACTCTAAACACTGGAGACAATCCTAGAAAAGAGACTTGAAGATTCAAGGAGCATTGTGGAGAGTTTTGTGAAGAGTTGGAGACATCTTTCACCCTCAAGACATTGGAATCCTTATTCTTCTTCATGGCTACTCTCTCTTTTGTTCTTTCTTTTACTTTTTCCGTTGTTTGCGATTCCATCTTGAACTAAACCCTTTTCTAGGGTGTTGATGGATCCAACTATCCGATGATGTTACTCATGGATTGATTTTATTTATGTTTTTATCTTGATTATTAAGTGTTTATGATTGTTCCTAATGCTTTTGAGTGATTGGCCACCATTCAACTGATTTGTTGGTTTGCAATAACTAGAGATAGGGTTTGTAAAGAAAGCTTCTCATCATAAATACTGTGAGTTGAGCGAAAACTAGAGATAGATAAACGTGACTAATGTGGTCATCTTAGGAATCCATAAAGCTTCAACCTTTTCCTAAATTAGTTTGTAACTAAGAAATTAGGCAATCAGTTTAGGGTAAAGAGAATTTCTTGACCTTGAGAAAAGTTTGGAATTAGTTTAGGGAATCCGACCATTAATCAATTAAGGTAAAAACTAGACAATTGAGATCCATAGTAATTGAGTCCATAGTTAGGTGAAGTTAGTTAGCCCTAATATCCATCCCAGTGATTTAAGTTGTCTTTAAGTGCAATTTTGTTCTCTTGTTCTGTTTGATTTTTAGTTTTCTCTATTCAATATTCATTCCATTCCTCTAGTCCAAATAGTCAATCATGTTAGTTACTCGGTACTTGATTTATCCTTATGGGAACGATAGTTTTCTCATCACTTTATTACTTGTACGATCCGGTATACTTGCTGAAGCCGCATCACTACTTTATGAAATAATAATACAAGACATTAACTTTAGAGTTAAAAAGTCTTGTTCTTTATAAAAGTTAACACTTTATGCATTATTTTGACTCAAGATACAAACTTTATAAATTAAAAGTTGCAAGTTAACACTTTTATGACTTAAAATTTCACTCTTGACTAAAGTTTGAAACTTTATGAAAGGTCTTGTTTTCAAGGTTCCATTTTTAAGACATAAAATGACAAGTTTTCATTTTTATGACTTAAAAAGCTTCATGTTCCAACAAGGTTGAACCTTTACATATATTATTGTCTTCAAAAAGAGCAAAATGGAGCTTTAAAGAAGCATATATTTTTCGCCACTTTACATGAATCAAGAAGCAAACTTTTTAAAACTTTATGCTTTTCGGAATATTCATAGTCTTATAAAATCATGAAAAATATGTAAAAATGATAACTTTTCTACTTATAAGCTCATTATAAGAAAAAGAACGAACTTTAAATAAAATACCACTAAGAACATCATTCTTTTTCAAACAACTCACAAGAAACATCAAAATTTCATGCATCAAGACAAAAAAATAGAAACTTTGAGACATTCAAGAAGCAAACTTTCAAATAACCAAGAACAACTCATGAATAAGAATATAAACACTTTTTGCTAAAACAGGAAACTTTTGCTCATAAAGAGTATGAGAGTTTTTCTCAAGATTTCACTTGAAGATCTTAGTCATGATAGGAACCAAGCTTCAAGCTTTCTTGAATAAACAAAAGAAAAGAGTATAGATCACCACCTAAGCTTGAAAATGGCATCCTTGAAGGAGAACAAGAAAATGAAGAAGATTCCTCCTTTGATGATGGTGGTTTGAGCAAGGGAAAAGAGAGCTCTTGAGTTCTCTAGAAAATGAGACTTGTAGTGTTTAGATCTTGTCTCCAAAGATCAAAAGATGTGGTCTTTGAAGGGCTTAGTGAGAGTTTTGATTATTGGTGGTGGTGGAAAATGGAAGAAGATGAAGAAGAAGAAGAAAGGATGTAGAGAAAAGTTGGAGAATAAGAGACTTAGAGAGAGAGTAAAGAGTCACAAAATGAAAAATAGATATGCATGTAGGGGAAAGTGGCCGTAACTCATATGGGCAAGGGGGAGATATTTTTGCTTCATTTTGTGTTAATTAAGGTTTAGAGAGACAAATTGGATGATGGGGGAACAAATCATGTACTTACTCTTACATAAAATACTCTTGTCTAATGTTTTATACTTTAATGACATCACTCTTTATTTTGTTATCTAATTGACTAAATTTGAATTTAATCACGTGATTAAGTACTCTTGCAACTTAATTATCATGATTAAGCAAGGATTAGTGATTAACTCATATGATCATGATTAATAAAAACTAATCTTGTGATTAAGCTTAATTATCCTTAATTAAACTCGATTAAGCTAGTTATGTGTGATTAGTACTTAATTAAGCTATTAAGGTTTTGACTTGCTTAATTAGAGATTATCTAATCTCGATTAAGCATTCTCTTAACTTTTCTCCTCATAATTAGCTCATAATCACTTTGTTAATCCCTTAATTAAGCCTTAATCTCATGATTTCTCATTAAGTGCCTAATTACTCAGGGTTACTGAGGAAATTTAGCACAACAGGAAATGAGAATGTTACATTTGTAACACCCAAAAAACTTTATCATTAATAACCGAGTTGTTCGGTTTTTATTAAATAAGTGGGTTTAATTAGAATTCAATTAAACATTTACTTAAAGTCAATTACATGTGATTTAGAAGGATTAGGCTTAATGAAATTCGATTAGGAATATAGGAAACCTCACAGAATTTTTCTAAAAACCGATTTACCGATTTAAAAGAAATCGGTAAGATTTCGGTAATTTAAACTGTCGGAATTGGATCAATAGAAATTGTACTGTGAGAACCCTAGGATGGATGGACAAGATTTAGCCAACTTACCCATGCAAGTGGCGCCATCTCAGCCCTCCATATGGGCTGCCAAATCAAATTGCAACTCCAACACACATCCACCAATCACATAACTCCTTGCTCCACAAGTTTATGTTCAATTCCTTCCTTGCCCTTGATACTTTCGGCCAGCATAAGGAGCTGATCACTCTCCATTTCTCTTCAATACATACTCATCTCTACTCGATCTTCAACCTCTCTTCAAGTCTCATCAAGGGTTGCTTCCATTTGAGACATCAAATTAACAAGAATTCAACTAAATAAGGTAGAAATCCAACTTTTCTTCTTATTTTCCTTGTTTTGGGGCTATGTGGAGATCTTGTTTTCCTCATGATATTAATGTGATTTGGAGTGATGATGATGGTTTATGATTGATTTTGCATGTATGTTGTGATTAGAATTGGAATTGGTATGAAAGAACTTGAAGAAAAGAGAAAACTCAAGAAGCTGTTATGATTTTTCCTCGGTAGTCCATACAGCGAAGTGTACGGCTTCGCCTACAGCCATTTAAATTTCATGAATCTATTTTTATATGAAACTAGACATTCAGAGCTTTCCATACATATATAATACAAGGCCATTGGATCAATGTAAAGGTAGTTATGAATTTTTGAAGTTTGACCTAGAAATCAGGACCTTCATCCAAGTAGTGTGAGTTGAGAAGGGTGTAACTCACCCTAAACAATTCCAAATTGAGTGAATCCAACGTTATTTGAAAGCTAAAATATGAGGAAACATCCCATAAAAATTTCAAAATCAGATTCGTTGCCAACTTTTCCCAGTACATCAATGAATTTACCTTAAGTTCAACCTAGGCTGGAATAGGGTAGTCCATTAGGGCAAAGTTTCAAGGCTGATATCTCGAATTATACTCACTCAAATGATATGCAACTTATTTTATTTGAAAGCTTGTTCTGTTAGCTTTACATTGATATACATTTTCCATGATTTCACCTAGATTTCTATTTTTGGTGAATTTTCTTTTATAAGGGTGCAATTCTAGCTAGAAGTAGGGCAGTCTGGGATAAAACCCAAATAACTTGAGTTAATCTCGGAACTCGGAAACTTAGTAGACAGAGAGCTAGATCGGGTATACTTAAGGTTGAACTTGAAAGGGTATACTTAAGGTTGAACTCGGAAACTTAGTAGACAGAGAGCTAGATCGGATATACTTAATGTTGAACTCAGAACTTAGTGAATAGGAAACTAGATCGGGTATAGTTAATGTCAGAAACTTGGAATTTAGGAAACACACTTATAAAAATCTTAGAAGACTAATGGTGGGATAAGGTCGGAGACCGAACATAACCCCGAAAGTCGGAAATTATATAATCTCGGAAGATCGAATATAATCCCAGAGGTCAGAACTTGTATAAGCTCGGAACTCGGACCCCATTTAATCTTGGAAGTCGAACTCGGGAACATCAATAGAAATTAAAAGCTTGCACGATAGATTAAGACTTAAGATTTTAAAACTTGCACCTATTGATATTGTTATATTCTTGGTATGAATATGATGTTCTGTATTGGATTTGCTATTTGATTAAAATTTCCTAGTTTTCTGGCACTATTCATGGGAAAGCGGACATGATCCGTTATGCTATCGAAATATTCAGTAGAATTGTAAGGAGGTTATGAGTATTTATGTGTTAAGAATGATCTAAGTATGATATGAAGTATAATAATGATATTATGATAGTTTCTGTTATAAATATTTATGATATGAATATGAAATTCTATATACAAGGATATATGAAAGTAAATGATGAAGCATATGTATGAGTGCATGCAACATGTCTATACATGATTATGTATGGAAATGAAAGGATATAAATATATTAAATGTGGATCCCTTCACCTGGAGGCAGTTATGAGATCCCTTCTTGTGAAAGCAGTTAAAAGATAAAGATGTGTGTCCCTTCACTTGGAGGCAGTTGCACATTGGGTCCCTCCCTGTGAAGGCAGCTAAAACTTTTGGATCCTTCTATGTTGGAGGCAGATGGCCAACTGAGTCCCTTCGACCTAGAGGCACATGGGTCCCCTTACGGGTCAAGATCGGTGCGACGACTGGTAGAACGAAAGTTGAGTTTCGCTCCTAAATCAGACTACCCAAGGCGCAAGAAAGACCAAAGATTAAACATATGCAAAGACCCTAGCGACTACGATAATGTAACGCCTGGGATGTGCCAAGAAAAGAAAGCAAAGAAAGTTAAAGAAAAGTACTAGTGCATTTGCATGAATTCAAATATGAGTATTTGCATAATTATATCCCATGTTTTATTAATGCTGAGATTGTTCTATCTACTTATGCGGTGATTATTGTTCTCATTATGAAATATTGCCAATGTGACTCAAATGCGTGAAATAAAATGAACTCTGCTTCGGAGCATATGTTTTCAAATTATAAAACGGATCAGTTTGTGTCATATGTTCACTTTTATAATAAAGCGAAGGAGCTAGAGATAATAATGATGACACAGTATGAAAATTTTCTTAATGAATCCTACTAAGAATTTACAATTCTCACTCTTGCTTCCGTGTTATCTTCAGATAGTTCGAGAAGTTTCAAAAATGGCTGAAGTTGCTGTCAAATAAGGTCCACTCAGATAACATAACAACTCCAGAGTGTGATACTATGACTTCAAGATAAGATCACATGCATAGGAGGACGTTACAACATTTCTCCTCACCTTTATTGAGGTAATGCCATACGATGTTTAAATCATTTTATGGTATTACTAGTTGTTACTTTTAACTAACGGAAGTTTTTATTATTGAAATTAGTGTAATATATGAAAATAGCTTGTAAATTTTTTTTTTCAAAACATTTATGCTTGAAAATTGAGCCTTTAAGCACGTATTTACTCGCACACATATGGATGTTGTTCCTCATATCATGGAGTTACTAGAAAGACGTATGACAAAATTGAAATAACATAACATAATGCCTTAAGCCAATAATGTAATCGTAGATAATCAAGAGTCACTATTACATTAATAATTATCACATATGTAATAGGTTAAATTAAGTAGTATGACTTCCCACATGCTCTTAATTACACATAAACTGCCCAACTAGGAATCTTAAGAAAGGGAAAATACTGTGCTACTATCTCAATCTTCCTTAACTACGTGAAGAAACATGGCAGCTATTTGTCTTATCCAGTCAAGTATCATCAGAAGTGCTACCATGGACACCATCAACTCCATTTGAAGACGACACAGAAACATAGGAGTGAAAAATACAAGATTTCTCAATAGGATCTCGACTAGACCATTAATGTGTCATCGTCATCGTGCTAGCCATTTCGGGTTTTATCATGAAAACAGTGAGCATGCATAGATTCCATTTTAAAGGGCTTGAAAACATAGGTTCCCAAAGCAGTTTTCTTTTAATCTTCCTCATATAAACATAATGCAAAGAAACTTGAAGCTACAATATAAGAGCATCTACATATGAGAGCATAATATGAACATTCATGATCATACAAATGAAAGAATGAAGATGCATGCACATTCATGTAACTTCTTAGACTATACCAAAGTCTTTTCTCTAACTTTACTTTCATATTTAGTACGTGCTTAACATTCTTTACTTTTCCTTTAAAATAGACTGCTTTTGGACATTAGCTCATTCTGTGACCGTCGTTACGCAGTACTAAACCAAATCAGACTAAACTGATATTGGCTACCTCTAAGTTGGAGGATCCTCCATGTCACCCTTGCCTCCACCATAGAAGTTCCTTAAGTCTTTGTAGATCATCGTCTCTCACTTCCCTTAAAAAGTGATCGAAGGGTCATATCCTATTCTTTCGTTTCTTTTGTTATGACCACATATTATATGCATTACAATCATTAACAAGACATATGCGAACATGCGATAGTATAACTAAATCCATAATTTTGACGGAATCAGATAAAGATTGATGGTGTAGAGCTTCCCCAAAATGCCAATCATAAAATTTCAACCAATAATCAACTATATCCATTCTTATATCATCTTATCAATCATTCAATCATGAGACAATACTCAATCAAACTTGTCATACATTATACGTAATGGCATCATACATTCATACCCTAAAAGGGTGTTTATAGTTGTGTTATTCTTTGTGAAAAATCTTATGAACCTTCTTATGATTTTCCATATTTACTCATAAGAGTATCACATAGTTAAAATAAATATGTGTACAGTCTTTTAGTTACTCAATGCTTGAGTGAAGTTACTCTTTACTTAGGTATATATATTATGGAACACTTTGTTCTGGTTAATTAAATTAAGTAATTATTTCCTTTTCTTATCTTGAGATAAAACACTTAATGATTCCTAGATTCATAATATGCTCAAAGGCCCTAATTATATTTCCATTCCCAAATAATGTCGAGATCCCGCGAATCCCTTGGGTCACTGCTATAAAAAAAAAGGCATTTGCGACGTATGATTCTCGGCGGTTTTCCTTAACCGCCGTCGGTTTTGGATAAGTTAGGTATATAGGGGCGGCCAGACAAACCCCCGCAAGTGGAAGTGATGCGGCGGTGGTTGTTTAGCATTTAGGGGCGGTTTCCCCTTTCACTCGTTACTGCGCAATCTCACTTCACTCCCGCGTTAAGAATTCCTTCCCAAAGGCAAAATAATTTTTCCCCCAAAATAATTTCACTCTTACGCTAAGACACCCTTTCTTTCCCCTCTCTACTCTCAAATCCTTAATGCTTGTCTACATTGTCCGCCACGAGGCACAATGCCGACAGCCAAGCTCTACCGCGACCCACAGTGCCGACGATTGAGATCCACCACGACCCATAGCACTCGCAAGCAAGTTATAGCCCCACAATGTGGTCCCGGCACTGCAGCGCCCCCGCAGGTTCAATCACCTAACTCCACCGCGACCCACAGCACCCGCGAGCAAGCTACAACCCCATAACTTGGTCCTGGCATCGCAGCACCCCCACAGGTTCAATATCTTCCTATTTCTCTATCTCTCTCTTTTGAACGATGCAACAAGGGGAGGAGGGAGGTCCATTTCTTGGAGAGCTTGAGGCACATCTCCAAGGATTGGAATACAGTTTGATTCAAATGCCTCCAAAGATAATGATCTGCAGTTTATGTCTTCATGTTAAGAGTTGCATGCCCTGTTCTAACTCAAGTTACTTTTTCTATCTATCCAAAACATATCAGTCATATGTGAAGTACAATAATGCAGTTACTATTTGTGATCATTTAGATTTTTGAGGGTGAATAGACAAGATGAAATGGCGTTATTTCCGTGGGTGTTGTTTCCAGAAGGCCACTGGATATATAATGAGCCAAATGAATGTTGAAGAAAATTTTCTGTTTTGCTTGTTTATCAACCAAAGATAGAAGAAAAGATTTTTTTTTTCCTTGGGGTCAACGAAATAGAAGAAAAAGAAAATGTTGGAATAAACAAGTTAGTGACAATCTCCTAGCCCAATGTTAGTTAAGATTAGAGCTACAATCAGACCAAAAAGAACATACACATGACTTAAGAGCTTCTGTTCCATTCTTTTTCTATGTTCTAGTTCTATTATCCTACCCCACAACCTGGAGACTTGTGAAACCAAGGTGTATATATATATATATAGAGAGAGAGAGAGAGAGAGAGAGAGAGAGAGGGGGGGGGGATGTCACAATTGAGTCTGCTGTGGGCTGATATGTGGTGGTTTCATGATCGGGTTGTGGTGAACATGGGTTTTGTAAGCAGGTATTTAACATGCAAGTGAAAGAAAGGAAAAAGGAAAGTACTCTTATTAGCTGCAACACATAATAGGCCAAAAGATTCAAATCTCATATAAGCTCATGGAAGAGTGTATTGAAAGGAATAATGTGAAATTTAGATTTACATACCTCTATAGAGGTTAAAGTAGACACAAAAGCTCTTTGCTCCAACACCACATAGTCAAACAGAGCCCACTAAAGAATGTCTATTATCAGTTTTTTTCTGTGTTTTTTCTAGATCTTTTTGAATTTTTAGAATCAACGAAGGCTTGAGTATAGGGATGAAGGCATCATCCTTTTGTTGGAACTATTCTCTATAAGGTCTCTTTTTGGAGAAAACAATATCTTGGCTAATCAATGTGCTTTTCTTATTAGTTTGGCAGTTTACAAATGATCTAGTTTTTTGATGGATAAGTGTTATATGTTTGAGTTTCTTTCCTTTGATAACAGTTTTAACATGCTTCTAATGATAATTTCTTTTTAAATGAGTTTTATTTGCTACTAAATGCAAGGCATCTCAACATTGTTCTTGCATGCTTTTCACATACATATGGTGATTCACCTTTTACATTGCTATTATCTTGCAATAATCTACGAGTATACTTGGTAGGAGTTAAGGTTTACATATTGACTGTGATGGTAAAAGTGGTTCTTGCATTCCACTGAGATTACGTCATATATTACATAGCTTCTGATATGCCTTTGGAATCTCTTTGAAGAATAATACACCTATTTAATTATGCATAACAATACAAGTGGGACATATAAGAAATCTAGTGTATTGTGCTAATTAGTATATAAGCATAGTAGTTAGTGGTCAATTTGATCAGAGTACTAAGTATAGAATTTAAGAAAACTGGTGTATTCTGCATAGTTGTGCTTGTAACACATTTTAGTACTTGTACATTAATTCTCCATGCCAAAAACAATCAGTGATAAGAGAAATTGCAGAACATGTTAGTGATCCACGACTCATGCTTCTTAACCTTAACTACTTTATCATCTTTTGATCGCTTCATATTGAGTGATTCATACTATTAAGAAATTGATGGAGTCTTTACATGTAAAGACTTGCTAAGATACACCTAAGGCATGTCTGGAAGACACTTTTTGCTTTTAGATGTGATCGTGTTTTTCTTGTAAAAGTTATTTTAGGGAACTTCTAATTATAAGTTATTTTGAACCTAAAATAAGCTAATTTAAATACATTCTAGGACTGCAATCGTGGTCGCCTTCTTGTGCACTTTATTTAGGACTTAAAAGGACTAACATACTTGCAGAAACTTACATAGCTTGTGCAAATATTACTTTTATTTAGGACTATGGTTTCTATGCAACTTTTTTAAAATGGCACAAATTATGCACATCCCTCACATAGCTTGTGCAACTACATTTTCTTATTTAGTATTCTCTATGTGTCTGCTTATTAGATTTCTCAAATTATGGAAATTGAAATACATGAGTTATATTTGATATGGATGAATTATTTTAGGTTTCTACATAGGTAGTTGATCCCATATACCATTTAGGTGCATGTGCCATATAAGCTAATATAATTACTAGATATTATTAGTTAATATAACTCCTTTATTTTCCTGGAAGAACCACAATGGATAACATACATAAGTTAAAAACTCTGCAATTTGTTGTCACCATGATAAATTTTAGTATTTTACATAAAATCATATTTTGTTAAAATCAATTGGTCTATAAACTTTAATTTATGACCAAATAGATCTTTCTTTTAAAGTTTTTATTTTATTTTTTTATGTTTATGTTTATTTTTTTTATGTTTATAAGGTACCCAACAGCATTACTTTTTTTTTTTCTCTTATAATTTACATACTGTTATCTGGATGAGAATGAGGTGGAATACCCAGCATTAATTTTTGTCCTCTTCTAATTTGGATACTATTAAGGAAACACAAATTGATGCAGGTTCTATTTGTTTTAAGACAGGCACCTAAAGCTTGATGCCTTAAAGATTAATTAAAAAACATAAACTATGAAGTAAAAAGACAATGACTAAAAATCATATTAACCAAGCTTTCTAATTAAAGTTATGAAAATAAGACACAGAACAAGGAAATATTATCACATTAAAATGAAAATATCTAACAAAAAGGGCTCACTAATTCTCACATCAAAACTCTTATATAACACCTTCACTATATTATAGGTCGTATACCATAGGCTGATAGACAACGACAACAAACATCCACTTTCTTTTATTTTGTCCTTCTCTTGCCTCTTTCACACACTTTTAATGTGTATATATATATATATATATAAGAATTACTATATATTAGTGTGTAAATTGTATCAACCAATTTTTCTTTTTTGAGAAATCCTTCCTCTTTCTGGTATGATTCTTCTTACTTGTGTCTTATGGTTTTGGTTTGCAGGGCTCTGTTTTAGTTTGCAAAGAAGGACTATGGCTATGTTTTGCTTTGCAGAGAAAGACAATTGCTGCCCACTCTTCACCCAGTACACAAAAACATACAATAGACTCGTAGTGAAATAAATGAATTTGTTCCTTTTTACATAATGGACTAGCCTTTATGGGGCAAAAACCAATTCATTCCTAACAAAGAATATTTTTTCTTACTAAGTCAGGTAGCCTTTTTTGAGCTTTGCATAACAGTCACTGAACCACATCCAAACACTTGTGCTAAGGTATAAGGTTCTTTATCAATTTCTTCAAATGAGCTCTCTTATGTTACATGAAGCTTTGAGGCTTTGAGGGGGGAAAAAATAAGAATTCTGCACAAGCTATTGTTATAAACCAAAAATTTGCACATAGATCACCCATGATCATATCACTTGAATGCAGAAAATTTTTCCTACAAGCTATGGTTCTTTTTTAGAAAAAAAAATTCTGCATAAGGTAGTTTAGAAAAATTCTGCACATGAAGGTTTGAGGCTTTGAGGGGAGAAAAATAAAAATTCTGCACAAGCTATTGATAGAAGCCAAAAATTTGCACATACATCACCCATGATCATATCACTTGAATGCAGAAAATTTTTCTCGCAAGCTATGGTTCTTTTAGGCATATTATCTCATAAGTATTTGTGTATAGGAACCTATATATATGGCACGTGTAGTATCAAATTAATTAATATTGTTAATTTTTGAAGGCTAAAACATACTTTTGTTTAATCCTTGTAATTTAACTTAAGAGAGAAACTTAGCATTTTTGTGTGGACCCGTTGAAAGGTCAAGTCTAATACAAGTGAGAGAGGATCGATGAACATAATGAGGAACTAACTTTTTGGCATTGCAAATCACAACAGCAAAATGGCTAGTTTTGATGTATTAAAATTAGAGTAATTTTGTATTTGGTTGGCTCACTAGAATTTAGTCGGATTAGTTTGTGGCAATAATAGGTAAGTTCTTAGTTAGTTACTTTCTATTAGTCTATAACCCATATAATTAGTTGGATGGACCTACTTTTACATATTCAATAAATGTTACATTCTCAATTCTCTTTTCATCTCTAACTTCTAATTTATTATGTTCTGTTTTAGCAGCGGGTCTGGCTCTTTTGCACATTCTTTTGCACCATGTTTAGTGTTCCTTTGGGTGCGATAGTGATGCGAATGATTTAAACATAAGTGCAAACATCCTTGCTGACATAATCTGTCTGGTTCTACTTGAAACAATAATCAAAGGTATTTTCACTCTAATTTATTTTTAGTGAAGTACTTTATTTTCTTTATCATTAAATTAATGTCCTTATAATCTTAATTCTTGTTTTTTTTTTTTTGATCTCTACTTCTTTTCTTTTATATATGCACACATTCCTATGTTTAGTATGGATCAAGTGCGTGACTTTGAAATACATTTCTAAGTTCTTTATTCAGCATATGTTGCTTGTCAACCCAATTTCCATATTCAATTTCAAACAAAACAATCATTGCTTCACGTGATAAAAGGACCACTTACAAGAATGTAACAAGATGCGTAATGCTTCATAGCTCCTATGCACAGAGAAAAAATAGTTAAGTGACAAACAAATTAACATTTGAATAAATGGTTATAACTCTGATAACATATATGGTCATTAAAACTATTCTTATCATGAAAATAGCATGTAGTGCAATAGTTGTTACTGAATTTTCTCGTATTTGAATCACAGGAAATAATACTTGATAGGTTATGATAGATTATATGTTGTAATAGTAGATGCAAAGGTTTATTTTTAGCAGTTCAAGAAATAAAGTTGCAATGATAAAGAGCTATTTCCTGTTTTGCCCAACTATTTTTTTATTTTAATTGTAATTTATTTTCAGGCAACTATATCTATAAAGAAAGGTGCATATTTACCAAAGTGTGGTTGTAGAGGAAAGCTCAAGCTTTGCCCTTTTAGACTTTCTCGGTATGTATATTATTTTAAGAATTTCTATACTTCTATTTTATAAAAAATACTTTTAAATAGTATTTTAAAAACACACAAAGAAAAGACTTGTCTATTGTTATTGTTGAATGCTTCTTCTTTTTTTTTTTTTGGTGGTGCTGTATTGTTGAATGCTTCAATTAAAAATGTCTCTTTCTTTCTTTCTTTCTTTCTTTCTTTCTTTTGCTGTTAATTTTGAACCATGTCTAAGCACTTGCTCTAAATATGAGGTTCCCCTTCAATTCTCTGAATTATGTGCTTTCAATTGCATTCATTTGATTGGTTTCTTCATACTAGCCATGCATTTATTATGCTTACCCAAAACTCATATATTATGTGCTTGATGATTGAAGTCTAGGTAATTAGAATTGGACTTAAAATTGGTGCATATGTTAGAACATATGCATCTTAAGGTTTGTGTTTTAAAAGATATTAAATATTCTATATTTTTAAATTCAGAACAAAGACTCTAAAGCTATAGATAAGTCATGGATCACAAAACCAAGAAATCCTCCTGAGTACCAGCAAGGGGTTTTAGGATTTATTGATTTTGCTTTTGTGCATCGCTTTGTTAATGGTAAAACAATATGCCCTTGCTCTTCATGTGCTTTTAAAAAATGGCAAACAAGGGATGCAAGGTATGAGCAGTTGATTTGTAAACAATTCCCAAAAGGATATATATTTTGGTTTTATCATGGGGAGTGTTCCATGGGGGAAGCTAGTAATGTTTTAAATACTAGTGTTTTGCGTGAAGTACAAGACCCTGTGGTTCAAGTAGATTCAATTCAAAACATGATCAATGTAGCCTTCGGACCCTCAGCACCACATGGAGAAGTTGTTGAAAGTGAAGGGGTGATGCCAAATGTAACTCAAGAAGGGCATGAAGCAAAAGAGTTATATGAATTGCTTAGAGATGGGGAACAACCATTATATGAAGGATGTGCCAGATATTTAAAACTATCTTTCATGAAGAAGTTGTATCATATCAAATGCCTATGTAGGATGAGTGACAAGTCTATGATGATGATATTAGAACTATTGAATGATGCATTTGATTCCAAGTTCATTTTATGAGGCAAAGAAGACCATCATCAAGCTTGGTTTAAACTACATTAAGATACATGCATGTCCAAATAATTGCATGTTATATTGGGGTGAGGATGAGAATAGTGATGCAGCTCCGGCAAGTATACCGGATCGTACAAGTAATAAAGTGACAAATAAAGTATTGTTCCCACTAGGATAGATCAAATACCGGATAGTTTGAGGGATGACTATTTGCATGGATTGAATTCACGGATAAAGAAATTAAAATTCAAAAAAAATAAAATAAATAAGAAAATTTATAATATAGACGGATACTAACTGGGTAAACAAATGCAATAGGATGGATGCTAGGGCTAATTAACTTTACCTATTGTATACTCATTTACTATGAATTTCCATTAATCAGTTTCTATCCTAATTGACTCATGGTCGGTTCCCCTTTATTTATTCCTAGTCTCTCTCGAGGTCAAGCAACACTCTTTATCCTAAACTGATTGCCTAATCTCTTAGCACAAACTAATCTAGGAAAAGGTTGACGCTCTATGGGTCTCTATGTTGACGGCAGGAACCGTGTTTGTCTATCTCTAATTTTCGCTCAGCTCATGGTATTTATGTTAAGAGTCTCTATTCACAAACTTTTTCTCGAGTTATTGTAAATCTCCAAATCAATTACTTGGTAATCAAGCAATTAAAAGTATTAAGAACAAACAAAAACACTAAATAATAGAGATAGGAAACAAGATTAACATTAATTCATGAGTAAACTTGTTATACAAAAAGGGTCCATTAATGCCCTAACAAAAGAAAACTAGTTCATAACTGAAGAAAAGAAAACAATGAAAGAGTATGAAGATGAGAAGATAGAAGAAACAAAAGCCATAAAGATTTCTGGCTAGAGACAAGGATTCGGAAGAATGTGGATTTCTCCGTGTTGAACTTGAGCTCTAGAATCCTTGAATCTTCACCTTCAATCTCTCTAGAAGAAATCTTCTATCTTGGGAGGTGTTTGGAAGTGTCTTGGGATCCCTTTGTGATCTGTGTGACCTCCTTTTTATAGCGCATATGTCCCCCTTTTAACTCTCAGCTCGAATAGATAATCTGCTGCAAATAGGTTTGCGCTATAGTGAAAAGGGTTGCGCTATAGCGCAAGCCTCAATTCTTGTCTTATTTGCGAAATATAGCGCGCTGGATTGCGCTATAGCGCAACAAAAATTGTTGACAAAGTCTGGGAACATGGCAGCGCGCTATAGCGCAACTTAAAACCATGGGAATTTAACAAAACGGGAGTGTGCTATAACGCACTTGGTTGCGCTATAGTGCAACATGAATGTAGCATTTTCTTCCTTATGTGGCAGTGGCAACAGAATAAGACTCATTGCTATAGCGCAAGGTGTTAAGTCTGAATTCATAGCTTGACCTCTTTCAACTTCTTTTGGGTTCATTTGCACCTACAATAAATCAAATAAATCCAAAATAAATATTCAAATAAATAACAGAAAATAATAAAAGGCTAAAAATATGAATTAACCTAACTATATACTAAAATGCAACAAAAATAAAAGTTAAATTAAACAATTATAACTCAAATTCAATAAAAATTGACTAAAAATATGACTCACCAAATGGAGTTATCACAACCCCCAACTTAAGAACTTGCTTATCACCAAGCAAGATTCAAAATAAAGACTCAAAAATAGAAAAAGAAAGAAAAAAAAATACAAAAGACTCAGACAAAAACACTTAAAACAAAAGGATTTACTAGACAAAATGGTCAAGATAAAAGTTGTTGCCTATGAAATTCCTCATCACTGCTTCATAACTTAACTCAAAAATAACCAAGGATCAAAGTCTAAGTATCAAGACCATCTAATTGTGCAATTACATTGTCAAAAGAATGGATCAAGTGTGTGTGTACAAGAGAAAAGTAACAAAGAATTGACTCACCCTATGCTTATGCCATGTTTAAGAAAAGACAAAAATATCACACTGTCCACAATCCTCTCCCTCTATTTCTATATGAATGTCACTTAGCCAAAGATCAAAAGGACTTCTCTTAGCTTGTAACGGTAGGTCAAAGTAAGGGGTATGATGGAATAGTTATTTAAGCTTAATTAATCCCCTTAACTTAAGGAACCCTCACCCCTAATTCATTCTCCTTGGGGTATCTCCAACTTAATTACTTGGCAACCATCATGATTTTCTTATTGAACCTTGGCATTATATTTTCCTTGTATTGCTAACTTTTCTCTATTTTTTTTTCTTTTTTTTTTCTTCTTCCCTTTTCTTTTTCTTTATTTTTTTTCAAATATTGACCCACTCCACTTTTCACTTTAGAAAGCATGAGGTTGGTGTAGTGGAGGTATTACCCTATTCAAATGAGTTTGGAAGTTACGGCTTGAGGGTAAATCATGGGATCAAAAAGAAAAAGCAAAGAAGGGCATTAGACTCATAACGTGGTTCAATCCAAGAATAGGCTTTAAGACTCAAATAGGGTGACTAAGGATCAATGACCAAGGGTGGGCAATGAGGCTCAATTATGGCTACCAAATATGGCCTAAATCACTTCTAAGGCTAAGATTCACTCACATATATTTCAAGAGAGATTCACATAAATAAGAATGCATATCTGAACCTAAATAAAACATAAAAAGCATAAAGGTCACCTATCCTAAATTGCTAACACTTATCAAAGTGTAAGAAAATAATCCTTCTCAATTCAATAGTAAAAGCACAAGAAGATTTTCAAGACTTAAATCAGGATCCCAAATTACTGAAGAGTTAACGAACAAAGCAATATTTCATATCATAGGCATAGGCAATAACAACCAATTGACCAAAATAACAAATACAAAAAAGGATAATTTTTTTTATTTTTTGGTTTTTTTTTAGCAGAAAATTGAAATTAAAAAAAAAATACTAACAACCTAATCAACAAAACTAACAAAAGGAAACAGGAACAAATAAGAAAGTGCAATAATGGATTTTCCCAACCCTCAACTTAAAATTATGCATTGTCTCTAATGCACGAAAATAAAATCAAGAGGGAAAGGAAAGGAAAGTTACTCCCCAACACATGTATCTCTGTTGCATGTCCCATGTGGGTTTTTCCTCTACTTATACACTTCCTAATTGCTCCAATAAACCTACAAAACAAAATTAAATAAATTAAAATTAATTAAAACTAAAATTTTATCCAATCAAAAGAAAAACTAATAAAAAAAATTAAAATTAAAAAAGAGTTAGAAAATTTAGGTTGTCTCCCAACAAGCACTTTGGTTTAATATTCCTAAGTTGGATATGGTCTTGTCACTCAAGGTGGTTCCTTCCTCCTCTTCATTGGTGCTTTGTCACCAAGATGGTAGTTCTTCTTCTCAAAAATCAATAAGATAAAAGTAGGCTCGAATGGCAAGTGGAGAGCTTTTGGCGGCTTCTTAAGTGGCTTAAAATTATCATCCCCACCCTTTCTTTTTCTTCTTGGTTTTGCTCTTCCTCAATAGTAACTCGCAAGGAGGTGTGGCATGTAATACGGGGATTGAAGTACTCAAGTTAGCTTCCATTACATCTACTTTATAGCATTGAGCTGTCTTTGTAGTAGAGTCTATTGCTTGGAAGACTTTGAACTTCACTTTATTGTTCTGAAATCTCAAAGTTAGCTCCTCCTCTTCTACATCTATCAGGGCTCTGCTAGTGGCCAAAAATAGACGCCTAAGAATTAGAGGGAGATTGACATTTTCCTCCATATTAAGAATCAAAAAAGCAGTGGAAATGAAGAAACGGTCCACCTTCACCAAAACATCTTCAATAATACTATAGAGAAGTTTGACAAATCTATCAGTCAAATGCAGAGATACCCTTATAAGCTTCACTTCAGTAATACCCAATCTATGAACAAGTGACAAAGGCATCAAATTAATACTTGCTCCAAGGTCACATAGTGCCTTATCAATCCTCAAATCACTGATGGTGCATGGAATAGTGAAGCTCCTAGGGTCTTTCAACTTAGGTGGCAGTTTCCTCTGAATGATTGTTGAGCACTCCTCGGTAAGTGGTACAGTCTCGTCAGTACCCAATTTCCTTTTCTTAGAGAGTAGCTCTTTCATAAACTTGGCATAGTTTGGCATTCGCTCCAACACCTCAGCAAACGGAATATTGATGTAGAGCTTTTTAAGTACATCAAGAACCTTAAGAAATTGCTGCCTTTCTGGTTCCTTCTTTTGTTGCTTCACTTTCTGAGGATAAAGAATTGGAGGTTCAGAAGCAGGAGGTGCCACATATCCTTTTTCCTCAGGTAGTGTCATGGTGGAATCTTTAGTAAGCTTTTCTTCTATCCTTACTTCTTCCTTTTCAGATTCAGCCAATTCTTTACCACTTCTCAGTATGATTGCATTTACATGCTCTTTTGGATTCTCAGTAGTATTGCTAGGTAAGGAATCTAGTAACCTCTCAGTTAACTGCTTGAAAATTTGTCCCACTTGATGCTCTAAGTTTTTTATTGCAGCATCATGAATTCTAAATTGAGCCTCTGTCCTCTCCATAAGAGCTTCAGTCTTCTCCATAAAAGACATATGACTCCTCATGAACTGTTGAAACATATCTTCCAAGTTGGGCTTTTTCTCTTATGGAGGTTGATTGAACTGTTGCCCAAGAACATAGGTGTTAGAATAGAAGTTGTGCTTTTGGGCATTCATATAGTTAACTTGCTCATCAAAAGAAGGAGCTGTAGTGCACTCTCCATTCGGATGGTTCCCATGGCAAAAATCACAACGCATGACATGTGTTGGTGAAGTGGTGCTGAGTAAGCCCAATTGTTCTGAATGGCTGCATTTTGGACAGAAAGGGCTTGCATCTGGGCCAAGAGGGCAGTGATAGTGTCAACTTTCAGAACTACCCTTTTTGGGTTCTCTCACTAGACCTCTGGTAATTATTGTTAGCCAATACTTCAAATAGCTCCCAAAACTGCTCGGGTGTCTTATTGTTCAAAGAACCACCAGCTACTGCATCAACCATGATCTGAGTGGGCATAAGGAGACCATTGTAGAATGTCTGGATTTGCATCCAAAGTGGGATGCCATGATGTGGGCACTTAGCCAACAGCTCGTTGTACTTTTCCCATGATTCATAAAAAGATTCACCATCTGCTTGGGTGAAGGAAGTGACGTCATTCCTCATCTTGGCAGACTTGGCAGGAGGAAAGTACTTTTCCAAGAATTTCTTGGTCACCATATCCCAGGTAGTGAGTGTCCTTTGTAGTAGAGACTTTAACCAGGCTTTGGCCTTGTCCCTTAATGAGAAGTGAAACAATCTCAGCTGAATAGCATCATCCGTGGCACCATTGATTTTTATGGTGTCACAGATCTCCAGAAAATTGCTGATATGCTCATTAGGGTCTTCACTAGGCAGTCTAGCAAATTGGTAATTTTTTTGCATGAACTGAATAAGTGACATCTTCAGCTCAAAGTTGTTTGCTTGGACGGGTGGCTTCACAATGCTGAATGAGCACCCTTGAAGAGTAGGTGCCAAATAATCCTTCATGACCCTGTCATTTTGCTCATTTTCATCTGCCATAGTAGCTTTAGAGACTCTTTCAATTGCTCTTCATTCTCTTCTAAGCTGACGCAAAGAACGCTCAATCTCGGGATCAAAGAACAAATCTTTAGTGGATTGGCTTCTTCGCATAAACTGCAAAATAAAACACAAGAACAAGTGAAAATAGGAATAAAATAAAATAAAACAGAATTAAATAAAATAAATAACAAAAGAAAAAGAAAATAAAAAAATAAACAAGACAAAAATAAAAATAAAAATAAAAATAAAAATAATCCAAACTAGTATCCCGTCAAATAAGAATGATATTGATGCTATTTCCGGCAACGGCGCCAAAAACTTGATGCGGCTCCGGCAAGTATACCGGATCGTACAAGTAATAAAGTGATAAGTAAAGTATCGTTCCGACGAGGATAGATCAAATACCGGATAGTTTAAGGGATGATTATTTGGATGGAATAAATTTACGGATAAAGAAATTAAAATTCAAAAAAAATAAAATAAATAAGAAAATTTATAATGTAGATAGATGCTAACTCGGTAAACATGGAATGGATGCTAGGGCTAATTAATTTCACCTATTGTATACTCATTTACTATGAATTTCCATTAATCAGTTTCTATCCTAATTGACTCACGGTCGATTCCCCTTTATTTATTCCTAGTCTCTCTCGAGGTCAAACAATACTCTTTATCCTAAACTGATTGCCTAATCTCTCAGTATAAACTAATTTAGGAAAAGGTTGACGCTCTATAGGTCCCTATGTTGACCGCATGAACCACGTTTGTCTATCTCTAATTTTCGCTCAGCTCACGGTGTTTATGTTAAGAGGCTTTATTCACAAACCCTCTCTTGAGTTATTGTAAATCCCCAAATCAATTAATTAGTGATCAAGCAATTAAAAGCATTAAGAACAAACAAAAACATTAAGCAATAGAGATAGCAAACAAGATTAACATTAATCCATGAATAAACTTGTTATACAAAAAGGGTCTATTAACACCCTAGCAAAAGAAAACTAGTTCATAACTGAAAAAAAAAAAGAAAACAATGAAAGAGTATGAAGATGAGAAGATAGAAGAAACAAAAGCCATAAAGATTTCTGGCTAGAGACAAAGATTCGGAAGAATGTGGATCTCTCCATGTTAAACTTAAGTTTTGGAATCCTTGAATCTTCACATTCAATCTCTTTGGAAGAAGTATTCTATCTTGGGAGGTGTTTGGAAGTGTCTCGGGATCCCTTTGTGATCTGTGTGACCTCCATTTTATAGAGCATAGATCCCGCTTTTAACTCTCAACTCGAATAGATAATCTGCTGCAAACAGCGTAAGCCTCAATTCTTGGCTTATTTGCGAAATATGGTGGCGCGCTATAGCACGCTGGGTTGTGCTATAGCGCAACAAAAATTGTTGACAAAGTCTGCGATCATGGCAGCGCGCTTGGTTGCGCTATAGCGCAACTTAAAATCTTGGGAATTTAACGGAACGGGCTATAGCACGCTTGGTTGCGCTATAGCGCGCTTGGTTGCACTATAGCGCAACATGAATGTAGCATTTTCTTCCTTATGCGGCAGTACGTTGTAGCGCACTTGCTTGCGCTATAGTGCAAGGTGCTGTGTCTGAATTCATGGATTGGCCTCTTCCAACTTCTTTTAGGCCCACTTGCACCTATAATAAATCAAATAAACCAAAAATAAGTATCCAAACAAATAACGAAAAATAATAAAAAGCTAAAAATATGAATTAACCCAACTATATACTAAAATGCAACAAAAACAAAAGATAAATTAAACAATTATAACTTAAATTCAACAAAAACTGACTAAAAATATGACTCATCAAATAGGGAGACATGCAAAGTTTGTAACAAGTCTAGATGGAAAGCAAGCTCAAAAGGTAGTCAGACTGAGGCATCCATTGGTGGTAACAAGAGAAAAAAGTTGCTTGCAAAAATCCTTCGTTACTTTCCTTTAAAGCCGCGATTGTGGAGACTATTTTTATCTTCAAGGACTGTTGAGGATATGAAATGGCATGCTATAGATAGCAATAGGGATGGCATGATGTGGCATCCAAGAGACTCTGAAGCTTGGAAAATGTTTGATTCGACGAACACTTTGTTCACATCAGATCCACGAAATGTTCGCCTTGTATTAGCTACTGATGGTTTCAATCTATTTGAAACTTTGAGTGCAAATTATAGTATTTGGCCAGTCATTTTTATTCCATACAACACCTCTCCATGGGTGTGTATGAAGCAGACATCATTCATCATTTCAATGATAATTTCGGGCAAAAAAATGCCAGAAAATGACATAGATGTCTACTTGCAACCTCTAATCAAAGAGTTAAAAGAATTATGGTATGAGGGTGTTGATACATATGATGCTTCTACACAAGAGATGTTCAAGTTGCATGCAGCTTTGTTGTGGACGATTAGTGACTTTCCTAGGTTGGGGACTCTTTCTGGGTGGAACACATGCACGGGACTAGCTTGTCCATCTCGTGACTTTGACACCATTCCTTGTCGTCTCAATCACAGTAAAAAATTTTGTTTTATGGGTCATCGTCATTTTCTTGATCAAAGACATAGGTTTAGATTGAATAAGATTCGATTTAATGGAGAGCAAGAGACAAGGTGTGTACCAAGAACATTATCTGGCACTGAAATTCTATCACAAGTTGAGCATATTAGTGTCACATTTGGGTGAAGACTAGAAATAGAAAGAAGGGGAAAAAGTTTGCACGATGGTAGACATGTTGAATATGGTAGCACTCAACAATGGAAAAAGAAAAGCATATTTTTTGAGCTTCCATATTGGAAGTATAACTTGTTGTGTCATAATCTTGATATGATGCATATTGAGAAAAATGTGTGTGATAATATCATCTATACCTTGCTAAATGATAATGCAAAGTCAAAAGATCATATCAATGCTCGAAGAGACCTTCAAGCAATGGGCATCAAATGTGACCTTTGGGCATATAAAAGTGGAAAGTATTCTCCGGCTATTTTTACCTTGACTAATGCAAGCAAGAAGGCATTCTTGACAACTTTGAAAAATATTACTGTTCCAGATGGTTATTCAAGCAACATTTCAAGGTGCATTGATTTGGATAATCTTAAGTTAAATGGGATGTTGAAAAGCCATGATTGTCATATACTTTTGGAGCAATTGCTACCTTTAGCCATGCGGACAGGGTTGCCTGATGAGGTGTCTGCAATATTAATTGAGATGTGTTCATTCTTTAGACAATTATGTGGCAAGGCTTTAAGTGCTTCATCTTTAGACAAATTGCAAGATCAAATTGTTCTTACTTTATGCCACATGGAAATGTTATTTCCCCCTTCATTCTTCACAGTTATAGTTCACTTGGTGGTTCACCTTGTTGAAGAAGCTAAACTTGGCAGTCCTGTCCATTGTCAATGGATATATCCTATTGAGAGGTAACAAAATTGTGTGATCATACCTTTCTTAGTTTATTAATGTGTAGAATAGTATTTAACTGCACTTATCTTATGTGATGCAATAGATATTTGGGACACTTGAAGTCGTATGTATGTGACAAGTCACAACCAAAAGGTTCTATAGCAGAAGGTTACCTAGTGGAAGAAATTCTTACATTTTGCTCAAGGTATCTGGATAATATTGAGACTAGGTGGAATCGTCCTAGTCGTGTTGATGATGAACTGAATTGTGTACAAGCAAATTCTTGGGTAGCTGAATTGTTTCCCCAAGTTGGTAGGCTAGTTGGTGGTTCTTCATATTTAACTTTAACTACCACTGAGAGGTTACAAGCTCATAGACATGTGTTAATCAATTGCTCTATAGTTGACACATAACTTTAGTGAGTAATTCTTTCACTTTTACTATCTATAATTAAGATTCCTTATGTAATTCTTAAGACTAATGCTGCAAGTCTATACAGGGGATTTAGAAATGTTGTGCGAAAGAAACTAAGGAGTCGTACAAGAAATACATCAGAGATAGACAAAAAGGTTCATAGAGAGTTTGTTAATTGGTTCTCTAATTGTGTGAGTAAATTCACAATCTTCATGCATATTACTTCTAATTTTCTAATGTGTATTTGATAAATACTTGGCACACTTTTTTAGATTGTCAGAGATCTTAACAATCTCAAAGACTCCAAGAAAAGTGTCCTTCTTACTCTTGCCAAAGGCCCCATTGACCAAG
Organism: Pterocarpus macrocarpus; assembly: GCA_031439585.1. Taxonomy (NCBI): domain Eukaryota; kingdom Viridiplantae; phylum Streptophyta; class Magnoliopsida; order Fabales; family Fabaceae; genus Pterocarpus; species Pterocarpus macrocarpus. Next base: position 55,890,811 of record CM062514.1, read on the forward strand.
TAAGAAGGCTCTCTAGATATAATGTCAATGGATTCAAGTTTAGAACTGTGGCACGTGACAAAGGATTAAAACCTCAAAATAGTGGGGTTTTTGGTACATTGGAATAAGAAGTTACTCAAGTAGTAGTGATTCCCAAATAAGGTACGGAGGAGTACCTTATTATGGAAAGTTAGTAGACATTATTGAGCTTAACTATGATGGTTTATTCACCGTTCCATTATTTAAATGTGAATGGACTAATACCACTAACCCAAGAGGCATGAAAAAAGATAAGTTAGGCTTTACCTCCATCAACTTTGGTAGATTGATACATACGGGTGAACGAGAAGATGATGAGCCATATATAAAGGCTTCTAAAGCTCAAATGGTTTATTATGTGGAGGATGAGAGGGAAAAAGGTTGGAGCATACCCATTCATGTAAAGCCAAGAGACTTATATGATATGGGTGAAAATGAAGAGATTATCTATGACAATGAAGGCTATCCATCACAAGACTTGGAATAATTTTTTCCCAATGATGTTTCACATATACAGTTGGCAAGAGACAGTATAGATGATGACCTTCCAAATTCGTTTGTCAATGAAAATGTTGTTGATGATGATAATGAAGATATGATTTTCTGAAAAATGTAAGGCTTGAGGTAGATAGTATTGATGATCACCTTCCAAATTTGTTTCTTACTTTTTTGGTTATTAATTGATTTAAGTATTATCCTTTTAATTATGTTTCACATTGTAATATTGATTTTTATCTCTTTTGACAAATAGGAGACATGCCTAAGAGAAAGTGGTATCTTTCTAATAGTGCATCTATACCACTTGAAGCTAACTCTTTGGGCCTAAACAAACATGTATCACATAGTCAGCTTCATAGTGAGCCTTTAGCCCAAATTGGCATATCCCCTCACCATGTAGGCCAAACTGACCTATCTTCTCAGCCTACAGCCCATGCTAATAGACCCACCCACACTATAGGCCAAGTTAGCACATCCACTCATCAAGTTGAAGACCCTTCATCCATTGAGCCTGAGGCCCTTCCATCCATTGAGCCTGAAACTCAAAATCCCCCATCAGATGGATATGGGAAAAAGTCCACTAAATATTGGACTATTGAATTGGAAGGTATATGGTTTATTTATTCTTATTTATATTATGTAGATGTTTTACATTTTTTAGCCTCCAATAATTTGGTTAATTTGTACATGTTAGATGAGAATGGAGTTGTAAAAGAAGGTTGTTTAAAGTTGAAAGATATTTGGGTGCTTCCTATTGGGACCAAGGTGATTGTATATTGGAATCGATTTAGCCAACCAGTTGGTGAAGCAGGTGGCCTTTTAGGAGCATTTTTGGGAGCAATTGCTGGAAATTTCAAAAATTTTCCTATTTGCTATGAGAAATGGCTTAAGATTCCAGAAACCTATAAGGAAGTTGTTTACAAAAGCACCATTCAGGTTTACACCATAATCAATTTAATAATTTTACTTTTAGGTTGCTTGTTATTATTAACATATGGTCTTTTTCTTTTACCTTTTCTATGAAGGAGAAATTTAAAGTTGATGACGGGCAGCATAAGAAGTATATACTTCAAAACCTTGGAAAGAAGTGGAGGGATAATAGGTCCAAACTATTTAATGACATTTATGAATCTGATCTCAGTAAAGAACAAAACCTTAACTTGTGTCCAGAAGGAATTGACTTAGATCATTGGCCTTCTTTTATAAACTACAAATTGAGGGAGAAAACTTTGGTAAATGCCATTATATTTAAGTTCTTAGCAACATTTATTTTGCTTACTGAATTACACTTTTTTTTTAAAAAAATAATATAGGCAATATGTGACAAATATGCGGCCGACCGAGAAATGCAAATGGTTCCTCATGCCCTCAGATCCAAGACATTGGCTAGGAAACAACAAGAGCTAGTATATAATAATTATTTAAAAGGTGATATTTATTATTTTTAAATACTTAAGTTTATCTTGGTAAATTATAGGAAACTGCAAACAAACAAATCTATAGTAGGGCTCAAATTTATCCAATTAGCCACAAGAAAAAGGATGGATCCTTTGTTAATGATGAGGCTAGAGATAAGAGTGTAAGAACTATTATCTTTTTATTTTGAGTTTATATTGTAAAGTTAACAATTTTAACATGAGTTGTGTATTATTACTTACACTTTAATCGATTGATGTATGTAGGTGCAATTAGCTATGCTTGAGAGTGAAGGGGTTTCTTCTCAAGATACTCATGATGATGCCTTTGCTAAGTTATTTGGGAAGGAGCACTGAGGTCATGTTCGAGGTATAGGATTTGGTGTTTGCCGATCTCAAGTCTTCAAATCTACCTCTAGCCATTGTGGAGGGACATCGTCTTCATGCAAACATGTCTCTGAAACTGCTAAGATTCAACAAATGGAAGTAGAACTAAAAGAGAGCAAAGCAGCAGTTTCAATATTACAAGTCCAAATTAACTATTTTCTTAAGCACTACATGGATGGAGTGGTGCCTTCTGACTTTCCTACTATTGAAGGCAATGGATTAACTATTTTTTTAAAAATTACTTACACATATATTTATCTTTATTGTTATCAAGTTATGTAAATATTTTGTTCACCTAAGTTCTCTTAATTGAGGTAATGATAAAACAAAAAAAGCTTAGTTCTTGAGGTGAAAAAAAAGAGCTTAGTTCATGACCAAAAAAATAAAAAATAAAAAATAAAAAGAAGCAGCTTGAGTCAATAAACAATTACTGAGTGTTCTTCTTTTGCACTTCACATTCATTTTTTGGTCACCTCATTCTTAATTTTAATTTATTTGTTTTTGGTCAAGCCTAATTTTAATTTGATCAAATGGCCAACTTGGTCCACAAATAAATTTTGGGCCTAAGCAGCCCGTTCAAGGACTATAAATGTCATTTTTTTTCCCTTACTAGCTGACAAAAACAGTTTTGGATTCTGTTTCTCCATATCAGTTGACAAATATTAAAAAGTTGGCCCCCACTTTAGTAATTTGTTCCTCTAATTTATTCTTTGTAAGGTTATATATAAATGGTAGCCCTTAGTGTACATACTGCTTGATTATAGAAGTAGATATATAGCTAGTAGCAATTCTTTTGTTGGATTGATTAGGGTCATTCGGCCATGTCATATTTCTAGATTGGTTATGATGAAAAATGAGGGCTTGGTCCAAGATTTGTTAAGCATGTGTTTAAATTTCAATGATTAGGAAAAATAGAGGAATCTCTATACTATGGTCATGTAATAATATGTTTTGAATCTAATAGGTGCTCTAAGTTTTTTTTTGCATAATTATGAGGGGATGTGATGCCTTTAAGACACTTATGTTATAATATTGTAGTTTTATTTTAAATTTTAATACGAGATCCATTTGTAACATAATCACTAAGTCCCTTTGTAAGAAATAATCTTGCTAGTGAATTGATGAAATGAAATTCTGGTTCATGGGACAACAACTGTGTAATTATGTTTTGAGGCCTTATAAGGATGCTCTTGGGGTCTATATGATGCATTTTTGACCAATTACTAATAGCTTATTTTTTGACAGCAGTTTCTAAATTTTATTACCAACCTGATAAAGATATTTATGACTATCCATAGATGTTAGAACCACTAGCTGCTACTATTGGAAGCATGTCCAACAAGTACAAAGTTAAATATGCTTAAGATATCCCTGTAGGAATGAATTAAGCTAGACAAGTCATTAAGTTATTTTTTGAGTGTTTTGGTGTTAATATGTGTGAATAGATAGGGATTTGGCTGTGTACATATGCAGGATTTTTCTTGTTGTTTTGGACTAGGGTTGGCACTAATTATGTGGGAAATAAGTATCTAATGTTAGTTTTGGGAATTTCTTTAAGACTTGGGGTTATTTATGTATAGCCATCATTATTTTGTGTCATAGGGCATATATTTGTTTTGAATCTCTCTTGTATGGGCTGTTTGATATGTTTGAAAGTTTGATTTAAATTTGAAATTATGTAATTCTCATGATACAAGATTGGAGGTGTTGGCTCCTAAACTTTGCATGAAAACTGATGATAATGATATTGAGTAAAGCCACACTTTACTTATTCATTGTAGTTCTTCTTAGTCTCACTCTAAAAGATTTTATTTTATTTTTTATTCAGATTGCATATGTGGAATCACCGGTGCAGGCAAGACCCTCTTCTTCTGCTAGCCATGAACCTCAAGATAATGGACCATCCAACACTTAGTTACATTCTTGACTTAAGCCTTCTTCTACTTAGTATTAGGATATGAAGCTTGGGCTTATATGTTAATGCAAGATGATTAAGACTTTCATATTTTGCAATTTCTTTTTATGACTTTGGAGGATTATTAAATTTGTAAGGCTTGTAAGATACACTTTATTTTATGCAAAATTTTGATGTACTTATGTAATTTTAATCAAGTAATGAATGTTTGATATTTTTATATTTTTGTATAATACTTTAAATTTTCTAGTTGATGCAAATTTATTAATACAGGATTTGTAATTAAAAATATATATTAGAAAATTAAATTAACTGTTTCAGGAAAAAACAAATTTACCTATTAGATTTGTCGCGGCGGTTTTGAAACCGCCGCAATGTATTTAACGAATTGCAACCTACATTTATTTGCGGCGGTTCACAAATCGCCATAATGTTTTTTCGTTTTATAAACTTTGTTTTTCGTGGCGGTTCAGAAATCGCCGCTATGTTTTTCTTAGGTTTTTAAAACTTGATTTTTCGCTGCGGTTAACAAACAGCCGCTATGTTTTCTCGGGTTTAGATTTTTCACGGCGGTTTATGAACCGCCGCTACATTTTTTCTCATTTTGGTTTTTTGCTTTGCCAATTCACGACGGTTGTTCCAGCGGTTTACCAGAACTGTCGCAGTATGACCTCTCGACGCTTTCCTTGTTAACGCTTTTCGAACCGCCGTGGTTGGCAAACTGTGACGTCCGAAAATTCAATCGCCTGTTATTAATCAATTTTCTCGATTAATTCACACGAGTAAGATTAGCTATGAACCATTTAAGATTTATTAGGATTCAAATGGATGTTAGTTAGGTAGATTAGAATGGAAAATTTAAAGTAGAAACTAAGGTAAAGGCGAATGCGAAATCGGGCAAATACCGAATCTCCGGTTGGGGGAAGATCCGATAAAACTTCAATAACTTAAACTACTGAAATAAAATAATATTAATGGCCCTGGATCCAAAGGTGGGGAGGCCATCCACCCCACCACCATCAGACGGTCCACAGTTCACCTTGTGGCTCAATTGAGGCCACAAGATTAAAGGACCAATCACACCGCGACAACTCCCCCTTCAATTATTACACTTTAAAATATCTTCTCTCTCTCACTTTCCTCTCCTTATCTCATCCGCCACCCTCCTTCTTCCTCCCTCCTCCATTTTTTCTTTTCCTCTTCTTCATCTCTCTTCACTTCATACACTCCTCACTTTGGAGATTTGAAATTCTTTTGAAGAATCAAGTTGGAACTCAAAGGAGGTAGGGTTTAAAGCTTTCAATAGATGTTTGTATTGTTGATTAAATCTGGATTGGATATGGTTTCTGATCTATCTTCTTGCTGATCTTGATGAAATATGGGTGGAAAAATGATGGGATGAGTGAAGAGGTGATAGATCAATGGGGTAGATCAAGAAAGGAGAGAAATCAGCAAGTCTGGAAACAGAGTTCTCTTAGGGTTTCCGTACGAAATGCCCTCTGTCCCTCAGTTCCCACCGTTTAAATTCTATGAAAATATTTTTAGATGAAACTAGACATCCAGAGCTTTCCATACATATAAATTATTAAGTCATTGGATCAGTATAGAATTAGTTATGAATTTTTGAAGTTTGACCTAAGTTTTAGAATTTGATTTCGGGCAGGGAAGCTTACGTGAGCCATATCTCACTCCATATAACTTGGATTTAGGTGGAACAAAATTCTATAGAAAGCTAAGATCTAGTAGTTTATGCTATAAAAATTTCGGATTCAGACCTAATTTGAGTAACTCCCAAAAATTTTCTAAAGTCACCCCTGATTCTGCTTAGGCCAAAACAGGGCAGTTTGTAACACCTGAATTTGAGGTTTTATTACTTAAGCTGTAGTTGGCCAAATGATGTGGGACTTGTTGGAGGATAAAATTTCATATCCTAGCTTCAAAACGACATAGGTTTGGTAGCCATACCCTTAGGATTCGAATTTTAACAGATTTTAACATTTTAGAGTGCTGTTCAGTTTAGTTATAGACCAAGCCAGAACAAAATGACAATATCTTGAGTTGTAGATATCAAAATTGAACGGGACTAAAAAGGTTAGAAACTAGACACATAGGGCTTCAACATATTAAAATTTCAGATCCATTGGAGTTGTGTAGCAATAAACTCAGAGGAAACACTAACCGGGCAGAATAGGAAGCATTTGGTGGCAGCACACAAATTTTTAGTTTACTCTTCTCTTGATTATAACAAGTATGCATGCCCAGTATTACTATGAGAATCCTATATTGTTATGAACATTGTATATACTGTTATAGAAATTATTGAACTATTGTTGAGAATTACTGGAATTGTTGCTGCTGGCACTATTCATGGGGAAGCGGATGTGATCCGTTATGCTGCCCAAATTTCGGTAAGCATTATGATTGATTATGAGATTATAAGTGTAATTGGAACATATATAATCCCTCGAGTAAGAGGATAAGCTTATTTAAGTTCCTCACCCACGACTCACATGAGGCATGGCATTAGACCCAGCTAGTGTGAGTATAGGGATAGGTCTTACATGAGGCATGGCATTAGACCCACTAGTATAAGTACTGAATATTTAAGGTATGACGGCCACGGTATGAGCTCATTACCATTTATGCTGAGTGGGTATAAAGATTTTAAGAAAGAGTCAAACTTAGAGGAAGGATAAGAGTAAAGTTATGAGTATATCCCTTTTTTACACGCATTAAGGGTATTAAATGTTGTGGAATTGTATACTTGAGTTATGCATGTATATTTTGTATTCTGCTATTCTACTGTTAATAGTTAGACTTATTCACTACCTCCGATCATGTTCATAGTTATCATAATAAAAGACCGAAGCCATTAGGGGTTAAGATGAGATAACTTTAGGAATATAGAACCCTACTGAGAGTTTGAAGAATTCTCACCCTATGTAGTACCCATTTTACTTTCAGATCAGTATGATGGACGCGACAGCGGTGGTGTTCATTGAGTTCCCGCATATGCAGCTTCATTACAACCCCACCTATGACTCGTTGTACATAGTCGGCTCATGCCGATTTAGGGTATACTTTTTCAGCAGCAGTGACTTCACGGTGCCACTCTTCCACCCCTTGTTCGACCCCACTGTTCCATATTTCGCCTTCCCCATATCCGTAGCGCATCCGGCACCTCCTCCGCACTGCGCTCAAAGTGATCCCATACCAGCCTCACCTCTTCAGATGGTTCCCGGAGACCCGATGGACGCCGAGGATGACCAGTCCGAGGCCACCGACTCTTCGTCCTCCTCATCCGGACCCGATGACTCCTCCCCGACTGGGCCTGCTATGGCCAACGGGTACCTGACCCCGTAGTAGACATGTTTGGCTAGTCGTCAGGCCAGATGGCCCTCTTTTGACAGGATGATGTATTGGGCCATAGGAATAGTTTGTTAGGACTTTGACTTGTACTCAAATGTCCTATGAGGACTCTTAGGACTGCACTTTTATGATATCGGCCAGGATCTTTTTGGTATGTACTAGCCCTACATGTATTCCTTACAGTGTATATATCAGAGGATGTCCTCTATGGATGCAGATATATATATATTTACCTTTCAGTATATGTGCATAAATTCAGAAAAATTTCTACTGCATTCCTTTCATTATTTCAGTTTGTATGACATTATGGTTTCACATTATACGCTTAAATTCTTCTGCACGCGAAATAAAAAGAAAGATTCGTCGTGTAAATCATAGTCGGGACTATAAATAATAAATTTTAAATAAAAACCTTTAACATACTATACTACAATTAAGTAAATATAGTAGATAGAGTAGGACCTTATACAAACCGCTGCTACAACACTATATTTACCAATCATCAAGAGATAGCTTTTATTTTTAACAAGTTACAAGATTCAAACTTTACTAAGTGGAGTAGCAAAATTTCACCTTTATAATTATAAAGTTACATACTTTATGAAAGTGATTATAAAGTTTGATTCTTTATGAAAGATGAATCTTTAAAATTATATCATTTTCTTAAATATTCAACCTTTTTAAGGAAAATGTTACAAGGTGCTGGCTTTATGACTAAAAGTATTATTCTTTAAGAAATTTTACACTTTAATCATTATAAAACCATTAAGGTTTCAACTTTATGATTTAAAGTTGTTTTAAACTCTAAAAGATTCTTTCTTGAAGAAAGATTAGAACTTTACTCAATACTTCTATTTCAAGATTAAACCTTTACAAGATTAGAGTGTAAATCTACATTTTTATGACTTAAAAGTTATATTTTTTTATTAAAGTTTGAAACTTTATGAAAGGTCTTGTCTTCAATATTCAATCTTTAAGACATAAAGTGACAAATTCTCATTTTTATGACTTAGAAAGCTTCATATTCTAAAAGATTTAGACTTTTACACATATCCTTGTCTTCAAGAAGAACAAAATGAAATCTTGTGACACCCACAAAAATAGCGCCACTTTTTATGCATCAAGAAGCAAACTTTTAAAGTTTTATACTTTTGGAATGTTCATAGTCTTATCAAAATCATAAGAAAGATGTAAAGATGAGGACTTTTCCAATCTTAAGTTCATAAAAAGGAAAGAAATCAACTTTAAACCAAAATCACCAAGAATCATCATGAACTCATGCATCAAGAAAGAAAAATGGAAACTTTAAAGCATTCAAAGAGAGAAACTTTCAATAAACAAGAACAACTCATGAACAAAATCAAGAACATATTTTACTAAAAAGATAAACTTTTAGGGCATTCATGAAGAAAACTCAAAACATCCACATGAACACCCATGAACAAAGTTTAAGAAGAAAACTTTTTTCTAAAAAAGAAAACTTTCTCAAATTCTCACTTGCAAATCTTGGCCATTGTGAAGGAAGGCCAAGCATCAAGCTTCTTGAGAACAAATTGAAAACAGTAGAGATCACTATTAGAGTGAAAAGTGGCGTCCTAGCAAGAGAAGAAAGAGAAAATGAAGACTCCTCCTTGGTTGGTGATGGTGGCGGTTTTGAATGAGGAAAGAGAGAGCTATTGAGATCTTATGAAAATAGAGCTTACAGTGTGTAGATCTTGTCTCCAAAGACCAAAAGTTATGGTTTTTGAAGGGTTTTGTGTAGAAAGTTTGGTTATGGAGATACAGAATAATGAAGAAAAAGAAGAGGAAATATAGAGAAAGATTGGAGAGTTTGAGAGCTTAGAGAGAATGAAAACTTGCAAATGAAAAATAAGCGTGTGTGCGTGCATGTGTATGGCCAGAGGCTTCTTAAGGGTAGAGGGAAGATATTTTGTGTCATTTTATGTTATCTTGTGTTAATTAGTGATTAAAGGGACAAATTGGATGATGGAGGAGACAAAACATAGTCAACTCTTACATAAAGTAGTCTTATCTAATGCTTTTTATTTTAGTGACATAACTCTTTACTTTATTGTCTAGTTGACTAAATTTGAATTTAATGATGTGATTAAGTGCTCTTGTAACTTAATTAATATAATTAAGCAAGGGTTAGGGATTAACTCATGTGATCATGATTAACAAAAATTAATCTTGCAATTAAACTTAATTATCCTTAATTAAACTCGATTAAGCTAATTATATGTGATTAGTGCTTAATTAAGCTATTAAGCATTTGATTTGCTTAATTAGAGATTCTCTAATCTTAATTAAGCATTCTTTTAACTTTGCTCCTTAGAGTTGACTCATAAACACTTCGTTAATCCCTTAATTAAGCCTTAATCTCGTAATTTCTTATTAAGTGCCTAATTACTTAGGGTTACTAAGGTAATTTAGCATGACAGGAAATTGAGGATGTTACACAAAATGTATGATCTTTTCTTTTTGTTCTTTGCTCCCCCTCAACCAAAGCTTTTCCTCTATTCTTCTCCCCCTTTTGACATAAGTAAAAGATGTTCAGGGATCATTAAAGACCATCACTGATTGCCCTAGTGATGTTCCTTCTGCCCTCAACAGTTGCAGCAAGAGACTCTCCATCTTGCCCATCCTTTTCTCCATGGCATGTTGGTTGGTCATGAGTTATTGTTGGTTGGCCATGATTGTTTGTTGATTTGTCGAGAGAAGGTCCATCTGAATTTCATTGGCATTTGGAAAGATAGGAGCAAGAGATAACGTAGGCTCTTCAGAGGGTAACTTCTCAATGTGTGAGGTTGAAGACTTGGCATTCTCAAAAATAGCTCTTTTAACATCCTCCCGAAATACAGTACTATTATTTAACATCCTCCTGAAATAGAGTATTATGCTTAAGCCATAGTACCATACTCAAGAGTTGTTACTATTACTTGAGTGGACCTTTTTTAACAGCAACTTCAGCCGTCTTCGAAACTTCTCGAGCTATCTGGAGATAACATGGAAATAGGAGTAAGAATTTTAAATTCTCAGTAAGATTCACTAAGAAATTTCATGCGTTGTCATCATTATTATCTCCAGCTGCTTCGGTTTATTAAAAAAAAAAAAGTGAACATGTTATACGAACTGTTTCATTTTATAGTTTGAAAACATATGGTCTGAAGTAGAGTTAATTTTATTCATGCACTTGTTAAACAGAGTAAGGATTCAAGCATGAATACAACAATATTTCATAATAATAATAAGAATATTGATGACAAAAGCCTACTTGCAATGTCATAATGATGATAATAACAAACATTATTTGTGTGTATGCACTGTTCATCATAAAATCATGCATATGCTTTTGTGTTTCCTTTGCTTTCTTTACTTAACACACCTAGGCGTTATGTATCGCCTTCCTTAGGATGTTTATATACATATGTCCTTGCCTTTAATCTTTGCTGCCCTTGGGTAGCTTGATCTAGGAGTGAACTCAACTCATGACCATCGTCACACAGTATTGACCTGCAAGGGGACCCACATGCCTTTAGGTCGGAGGGACTCAGTTGGCCAACTGCCTCCAATATAGAGGGATTCAAAAGTTTTAGCTGCCTTCATAGGGAGGGACCCAATGTGCAATTGCCTCCAAGTGAAAGAACTCACACCTTTATCTTTTAACTGCCTCCAAATGAAGGGATCTCAATATTACATAATCATGTCATCATACAATATTCATATTCATATCATAAATCTTCATAATATAAGCTATTATAATTGCATATGCTTCTGTCAAAAATTTGGCAGCATAACAGATCAGATCTGTTTCCCCATAAATAGTGCCAGTTTCAACAGACAGTCAGTTATAGTAACAGATCAAGTATAATACATTAATTTTTCAAACATCGACATGAAATTGCAACACTTAGACTTTAATTGAACTCATATATGCATTAGGGTGTCAAATCTTTTAATCTTGGAAATCCTGCTCATATTCTCCAACTCTAATTGATATTGTAAATTTAGCCATAAATTCTATTTAACTCATTTAGACCTGAATTTTGGATATGTTAATTTGTTATTCTAGTTTCTAATTTCTTTGGTCCCATCAAGTTTCGATATATATAACTCAAGTTATTAATATTTAACCTAAGTCTATCCTGTTACTAGGTAGATTTGGACACTTAGATGTAAAAATATACCAAAAATAGAAATCCTAATGGATTTGTGTGAAGCTTATATCATTTTAAACCTAACTGACCCATATTTCATTTCCAACAAGTTTTATCTCATTTTACTAAGTATAGCTCGAGTTACAAGCTACTAAAGTTGGGTGTTTTAGGCTGCCCTGTTCTAGCCCAATTTGGACTTAGGGAAACTTCATTGAATTACTGGGAGCCATTGGAATAGAATTTGACTCTGAAATTTTCATGGGACTTTTATCTATGTCTTAGCTTTCTAATAAAATTCGTTTCACTCGATTTGAAGGAGTATAGGGCAAGATATACCCCTCGAAATCCAGTCTGCTCAGAATTAGGGTTAGAATCTTAGGGTAAATTTCAAAAATTCATATCTCTTTCAATACTAATCCAATGGCCTTATAATTTATATGGTTGGAAAGCCCTAGATGTCTAGTTTCACATAAAAAGTTTAAACGGCTATAGGCGGAGTCGTACACTCCGCCGTATGGACTGCCGTAGGTTTCTTGGTTAACCTCACTCTAGTTGCTTCCATTCTTGATACTTTCACTAATTAACCAATCAAAACTCAATAAAAACCCAATAATTCAGCCATGGACAATCACATAAACCTAACATAATATCAGGTACATGAATATAAATAAGTTACCAATAGCCACCAACTCACAAGAAATTAGTTAAAGAAGTTGAATCCTACCTCAAATTTGGAGTTTGAGCTAGAAAGATGGAAGCTTTGGATGTAGAAACCTATGTAAAGTGAAGAAGCAAGGAGGAAATAATGAAATGGAAGACAAAAATGAGGGAAGGAGGTCTGAGATGATGATCGAATTATGGGGGAGAGAATGGAGATATTTGTGGCTTGTATCATAATGAATGAAAATGACTCATGGTAATTGATTGGTGGATGTCTCAAGTGGTTGAAAATCAACCAAGTCTCCCCTATTGTGTGGCTGAAAGTGGCGCCTTTGTGGGGGTAGAGGTGGCTGTATTCTTAGCCATCTAATTTAGGGCTTGTAGTATAAAATTCTATTAATTCAGTTATGACAGTTGAAAATATCGAATTTTTACCATTTTTCTTCAAATCGGCAAGATATTACTAAGTAGCTTTATGAGATTTTCTATATCTCTATTGTAATCTGCTCAAGTCTAATCTCTTTAATTATCACTTAATGAACTCCTAATTAACTTTTAATGAACTTCTAATTAGCCTTACTTATGCATTAAAATTGAATAAATAAATTAATAATGCAAATCGGTAAAATATTGCTAGTAATCGTCTAAAATTTTCTACATAACTATTTCAAATTCTTCATTCATTAATCTCTTTATAATTCATTCCTAATTACCTTCAAACATTTTATAAAATTGAATAAATCAATTTGCAGCGCAATTTAAACGTTCAAAAAAAAAAAAAATTCGGACATTATAGCTCTAGAGGTTGTTTTGTCAAACTTTAGACTAGCAATCAATAGCAGAAGGGTATTTGCAATGGTTAGAATGGCAAGAACATCTTGAGAAGCTTGCAATGGACTCTGAATAGGAGTGGAAATGAGAGCAATTTCTGAAATAGGGACAATACATCATTATCTTCTATTACTAGTGTCCCTTCTAGTGCAATGGACTTAACCCTAGTATCAGCCCTTTTATTCACAACAGTGTCAATCTTATATGACCTGGTATACTTGCCGATGTTGCTATTAGCAGATGAAATGGAGGTTGGGGATGTTAGGGTTTTGAGTTGGAGAAGTAGGATGTTTAAGGTAGATGAAATTTGGGATTTTATGGTTGGGGGTTAGAGTTGAAATTGAGAGGTTATGGTTTGAAAAAAGGAAGTATTTGATTTTAGGATTTTTATTTTAAATTTTAATTTAAAATTTTTTTATATTTTTTCCCTAGTTTATTTGATTTGTATTAATTTTGTAATTAAATCGTCTTGGACTCATTTTAAAATTTCTCTCTAAATGGAAGAAAATAGCAAAAGAATGATTTAAACATCTTAGAGTTTGAGTTGGCCTTATTTTTGCCCGTAAATTTTAATTTTAATTTGGATTATAAAATTAAATCTAATAGATATAGTCCTTATTTTCTCACCCATAATGTGACATAAAATCTAACAATTTTGATTTGGCTATTATGGAGATATAATTTGCCATTATATCAACTAAAAGATTTGATTTGGCAATTACGGAGACATTCTCTCCTTAATTACATAATAAGAGTAAGAATCTTTGATGGGCAGAATCTTTACTAAGCACAATTCATCTATGATAAAACTACTATAGACTTAAAGAACCTTTGTTGGATTGTAATGCAAGATCTTTAAAGGTACACTATATTACTTTGTATTTTATGATGGTGTTCTAAATCCTATTATTGATCTATATCATATTACAGGAACTCTAAAATTGCCATCTAGTGTGCTTTTAGTGATCCACGTGAAAAGGGTACCAATACTCTCCCAATTGGTTGAGTACCGAAGAAATTAACTAAAAATTAATTAAATTATATTAATATAATACATTTCTCTTGAAACGCTCACAATATAAAGGTTATGTTGAAAAATTTAATGTCATAACCATTTTCTTCCATCTCTTTTATTTTTTTTTTTTTAAGTAAAGGGAAATATATTTTACACATTTTCTTTAAACTTAAATGTCCAAATAAGGGTAAATTGTTCTATTCCATCCTTTGATTTTTCTTTTCTTTCTTTTCCTTTGCTTTCTTGTCTTCCTATTTCCATCTTCCTCATCAATAGCATTTTAATTTTCTACTCTTTAAAGTATTGATTTTTATTTTTCATGAATAATACATTTTTAAAGCTTTACTTATTAATATATTAGCTCCTAATAGGTCATTTTTTTTAGGTAGTAAGAAAATAGAGCAAAATCAAATCAAATAAAAAAAGGAAAATAGAGGAAAATTTTAGGCCTTAAGACATAGATATTATTATTATATTAGTCTTTGGAAGATCATCATCACCATGTAAGTTTTTGAAAAATTTAAAACTAAACAATTAGTCCAAAAGAATGAATTAGATTTACATGGCAACAATGATAGTTGGAAGACTGATATGATGAAATATGAATGCTTCAAAGACTAAAATCGGATTTCACTCTAAGAACATATAAAGAATAAAGTTGATTCACATAATTGCCTTTTCATTATGTTCTCTCATGATTTTAATTTAGTTTAGGTTGTCTTAACATATATTGAAATAAGTTGTTCCCTCAATTTATTTTTTATCAAAAATAATGCAAATTGGAACTTAAAAAAAATTATAAAATCCATTTATAAAAAATTATAAAATCCAAATTTAATTGATTAAAAACAATAATAATAACCAAATTTTTATTCAAATCTTTTTAAAACATAGATTAACAGTTAAAATAAATCATAAATACCCAAATCAAAGATTAAAACATACAAAAAGATAAAGTTACCTTGATGCATTCATATTATAAAAAAATTTTATATTATTATTTAATCACATAATATTATAACAATAAATATAATTGAACCTTATTCCCATAATTTAAAAGGTATACAAATAAAAAGATTTAATTTGATAATAGTATATCAAAATTAAATTGACACAAAATTTAGGCAGCAGGGTGATTATGGAATGATTGAAATCTCCTGATCACGAAAAATATTCAAGTGAAAGTAAAAATAAATCAATCAACATTTTTTTGATCATCGTCCAAGTATATCACTATTACTACATGAAACGTAATAAAATCCACACAATAGTACGATACACAAAAATCTCAAGCCGGCGCCAATTTGAATCCCTGGATGGCTGGATAAGGTTGCTTCCATCTTCTTCTTCCTCCTCCAATCTTCTCTCATTCTCTCTCTACCCTTCAGTTCCACACAAACCCTCTCTCTCCGCAGAAAAGAAAGAGAAGAGAACAGACCCACTGATAAACCCTAACAACGCAATAAACAACAATGGCCACACTTCAAGCTTCGCTCCTCTCCAAACCTTCCCTCCCATTCCCATTCCCATTCTCATTCTCATTCCCCTCTCTTCGCCACCACCACACATTCTCCCTTCACCACACACTCTCCCTCAACCCCCTTTCCCTATCCAATAATTCCCACCTCACGCGACTTCGCTCGCGCGTCCCTTCCACCTGCCTCTGCACATTCCGCCCCGACGGCATAACCTCCCCTTCGGAACCTGAACCCGGACCTACCCCCACTCCCTCCGGACCCGATTCCAAACCTGACGCCGTTGACGGCGGGATTATAAATTTAACGGAAGGAAAAATCGCAGTGTCGGATTGGAACGAGCCGAGCTCGGAAGGAATTATTGGTGCCGAGAGTTCCGAGAGTGTGCTGCAGAGTGGTGGCGAGGAAGAAGTGAAAGGGAAGAGTGCGAATCTGAAGAAGAAGGAGGAGGAGGAGGAGGAGGGGGTTGTTGATTCCAGGTTGCCGTTAGTGGCGTTCTTTGTGGGGCTGTGGGCGAGGGCGCGGGAAGGGGTGAGAAGGGCATTATCGGAATTCTACGAGTGGTGGCCGTTTTGGCGTCAGGAGAAGCGGCTGGCGAGGTTGATTGCCGAGGCCGAAGCGAACCCGCAGGATGCCGCGAAGCAGAGCGCCCTGTTTGTTGAGCTCAACAAGCACAGGTCGGTCTGGCAATGTTGTTAATTGATGAATGAACGCTTTGGGATTGGAATGCACAATTAGTGAATTTTTTTGTTTTAGCTTTAAGATTCTGGGTTCTGTGATTTTGAATTACTTGGTTGTCCAAATGATGATGTAGGATATAAGAGATTTTACATATTATATTTGAAAAATATGAATATGGAGTTGTTGAATAATACAATGCTGTACCCCCAAAAGAAAAAAAAATTTATAATAGGGAAAATTTAGTTAGGTATACAATGGCTCTTCCTAGGTCTTTGACCTGGAAGTTGTGTGTCAAAGTTCATTTATAGTTTCTTTTTTTTTTTTTTTCAAATTAGAATATTTATAAATTTTAATTTTTTGTTTATTTTTTTTTTCCCTCTAGTCCCGAGTCTGTCATCAAGCGATTTGAACAAAGAGATTGTGCTGTGGACAGTAGAGGAGTTGCAGAGTATCTTCGAGCTCTTGTAATGACTAATGCTATTGCTGAATATCTTCCAGACGAAGAATCTGGAAAACCTGCTAGCCTTCCTACCCTGGTAATTGCTTTGAATCATTCATATTTTTGCTCCTTCTTTTTTCCATTTCAGTGTTTATTACCTAATCCTTGATGCCTCATTTTTAGTTAGTGGAGGTGGAGGAGTGCACTGGGCATCTTGTTTGGTGTCTATTAGTCAATATTAGTCTGTCCAAACAGAGGAATTGTTCTGTTTTGTTTACCACAATTATCATTTAACAGATTTGGATTTGTGTTGTAATATGCAAATTCCATCTGTGACTATTTTGATCAAAATGCTTAACTGACGTCTGTTTCATGGTCCTGGTACACTGCATTATTTTTTGAAAGGAAGTCTTTTTCTTATTAAATTGCAAGTTTCATGAAGCACTGTTTTATATAAATTTTGACTTTTTGCATCAATTCCTATGATGCAAAATGAATTTTATTGTTGATTTTCCTGATTTCTTGTCTTTTACGACCCTAGTCTTATAATGTGAACTTGACAAGGTTGGTTCTGTAAATTTGGATACTATCTATTTCTTTTGGATAGAAAAGTTTGGATTTTTTTTCCTTACATATACACAAAGTTGAAGGAAAATTTTTACCATACAATTATAAAATCGGCAATATTGTATGAGACTGAATGTTAGGAAGTAGAAAACCAACAAGAAAATAAGCTCAATGTTACATAAATGAGAATTTTAGGTCTGATAAGTGGATTCATTAGACAAGATAGAATAAGGAATGAATGCAGTAGGGAGAAAGTTGGGATAGGATCTATTGCGGAAAAAAAATGGTAGTATTTCATCTTAGATAGTTTAGTCATGTGTGTAGAATCTTAGATGGTTTAGTCATGTGTTAGAAGGCCTGTAGAAACTCCAGTAAGAAGAGTAGATCAAATAGAGGATGACTCAATAGCTAGAGATAGAGGGAGGCCGAGAAAAATTATAAGTGAAATCATTAAGAAAAATTTATATTTTACTGATTTTACTATAGACATGATTTACGATAGGACATTATCACATCGTTGGATCCATGGAGCTAACTTCACCTAGTGGAACACGACTTTGTTGTCGTTCTCTCTTAAAATTCATGTTGGAATTTATTATGGAGCCTGAAAGATAATTCTTGTCCTACTGTTCTTTTTAACTTCATCTTATTTAACGTTATTTTGGTTCTCTTGGTGTTCTTGTTAGTGCAAAATAACTATTTTGATCATTGGAATTTTCCCTGTTGCTGAGATGAACTTTCTGGTGATCATAATAACAGCCTCATTTGACATTTCGGGTTCATAATTTACTTGTATTATAGCGTGGGCAACTAATGATCAACATGTTTTTTCCAGTTGCAAGAGTTGAAGCAGCGTGCATCAGGCAACTCAGATGAGGCTTTTCTTAGCCCTGGAATATCTGAGAAGCAGCCATTACATGTGATAATGGTAACAATTATTGCAAAAGGATTCTCTATGCTTTGTGCTTTTAGTGTTTAGCATCTTTAGTATTATAGAAAATTAGAAATATAATTAATTAACTTTTCTTTACTAACCCAGATTCTTTGTTGTTTGTTCAATCTTGGAATCTCATGTAGTTGTTTTGTTCTTTAGGTTGATCCAAAAACATCAAACAAATCACGTTTTGCACAAGAGCTAATTTCGACTATTTTGTTTACTGTTGCTGTGGGATTGGTATGGTATGAGCCTTTACTTTCCCTCTCTCTCTCTCTCTCTCTCTCTAGCATATAGCATCAACTTTTCCTTTGTTGAATACTTGTACTACGGCTTTATATCTTATCAGGTTCATGGGTGCTGCTGCACTTCAAAAATACATAGGAAGCTTGGGTGGAATTGGAACTTCAGGTGTTGGCTCAAGTTCTTCCTATGCCCCAAAGGAGCTAAACAAAGAAGTGATGCCTGAAAAGGTTTAACTTGTCAATCTGTTCTAACTAAAATAGATTTCTATTGAAATATTCAAATAGCTAGGTCTATATTTCTGGGAAGTGGGAAGTTAGATGATTGAATATATTAGACATAGATCAGCTAAAAAATTGGGTTGTTAGTGAGTATTTTGGATGAGAAGATCATAAGTGCAGTATGTTATTGATCAACAGGGTGATATATATCATGCATGCATAGTTGTTAATCTTAGGTAGCGGCGTGGAGGGGCAGACACCAAAAAAATGCTATTCTGAGATAGTGGATAGCTATATGGCCACTACATCAAAGAACATGGAAAAAAAGAAGAAGAGCAATTTATACTACACCTATAAATGCAATTTAAACACATTCATCATATCAAAAGTCATAGTCTGTACTCTATACTCTAAACATGCAATCACCATCGATCTAATGCATAATCATGGGCTCATGTTAGCATAAGAGAGGAATGAGAGTGAGAATAGAGAGGTGAGAGTAGAGTTAGAGCGAGAATGGGGTTAAATGGGGTTAGAAGAGTGTCTCAATGTCATGAAAACTAGAGAAATAGAAAAGATGAGAGAGCTGGCCACCACAGTAACCAAAAAAAGAAAAAAGAAGTAAAGAAAAAAAGTGAGAGAATGGGTTGGCTGGAAAAAAGTTGGCTTGCTGGAAAATGGTGCTTTTGATGGAGGGAGGAGAAGAAAAGGGTCAAATGACTATGAGAGGTGGGTTACTCTAACCCTAGTTAGCTTTTGAATACATAAAAGCAAAATCACCAAAAGATTGCTAAAGATTGTTGAGAAACAACAAAATGGGGAGAGCCAATGTTGGGATTTTGAGCACAAATGGTGTCACAGCCGCAAATTGTGATGAATTTGTGCTGCTATGGTTGCTATGTTGAAACGTGACACAATGGTGTTTTCGTCCTTGGGTCGCTTTGTGGCTGCTATTGGGTGCCCTTGACAACTTTGGACACATGTATGAATTTAGGGGAAAAATGTGTGACTTATTGGTTCACACACACACACACACACACACACATATATATATATGTTTATGTTATGTACAACATGGAATGCAGTAGGAACGAGATTTGTCATGACCTAACTTCCCAAAAGTTTAAGCTGTCTAGTAAAGGCATATGAATTGTTTAATATCTAACACGCTCCTTCAAGCAAGAGCCCATGGACTTGAAGCATGGATAATGCACAGATTCACCTTAATTTTTGCTGAATTTCAGCTTGTTTATTTAGAAGAATAGAGGAAACAAAGATCAAGCTCTCTAGACCACTTGGTCATAGAGGCTATGATACCATTTTATGAATCAACTCTCCCAAAATTTTAAGCTGTTAGGTAGAGGCGCATGAATGGTTTAATATCTAACAAGGTTCGAAATCTGTTCACTAAGGAATCAATATACTAGTAGTATACAACAACAACTTAGCCTTTAGTCACTAGATGGGATTGACTACATGGATAAATGGTGCTATTGCTTCCTATCATAAATCATGTCTATAAACAAGCCATTAAAACTTAAGTCTTTCTTAATGGTTTCGTCCATAGTTTTTCTTGGTCTTTCTCTACCTGACCTATTGGGCTGCCCTTTATCTGATTTATCCTTCTTATTGGGACTTCTATAAATCTTCTCATTTCATGACCAAACCACCTAAAACGGGTCTTAAAATTGAGTGGGCCTAACTTAACTCCAAAAGTTAGCTCATAGGAAGAGGGTTGCCAAGCTATTTAGGCTATATCCTTAAGTGATATGAGACTCTAAAATACTCTCCTTGTGCCCAGGATTGGATATATGGAGTGTGAAGTTTGCAGGATTGGGCATTTGTAAGTGGCCCAATAACAACTTCAGGATAGGCTCTGATACCATCTTAAAATTGAGTGGACCTAACTCAACCCTAAATGCTAACTTATGGAAGGAGGGTTGCCCAAGCTCTTATAAAGGCTATTTAGGCTATACTCTTAAGCGATGTGGGACTCTAAGAACGGGAAATCACTGCATAATATGTGTACTTAATTCTAACACTTCCCTTTAAGCTGGAGCATATTTGTCATATGCAGCAAGTTTGTTACAAATAGATTCAACCCGTATCCTCCAAAGGACGTAGTAATTATAAGAGCTGATTGATCATTGGAATTGACAAAAGTAGCTGTGATTTAGTCTAAAAATATCGTTTATCTGACAAAATGGCAATCAGTCTCTATGTTCTTGGTCCTTTCATGAAGCAAAGGGTTAGAAGCGGTATGTGATGCCGCTTGGTCGTCACAAATCAATTTCGTCTCCTTGATGTCTCCCAATTTCAGCTGCTGCAGGAATTGCCTCAACCACATGAGTTCACATTTTGTTGTTGCTATTGCATGATATTCAACCTCTACATTGGATCTAGCAACTATGGTCTGTTTCTAAGTCCTCCATGAAATTAGATTACCTTCAACGAAGGCACAATTCTCTGGAGTTGGTCTTCTGTCCTTTGGTGAGCTCTAATCAGCTTCATAATAGCCAAAAACTTGACCATTGCCTTGTTTTTATAAAGAAACCCTTTACCTGCTACGCTCTTGATGTATCTATGAAATATGAATGTGAACACAATTTCCCAATGCTATCACAAGGAGCATTCAAAAATTGGCTTACTACACTTTCATTCAAAATTGATGCAGTAGTTGTTTTGAGACAATATCATGAGTTGAAATTGAAGACCTTGAGAGAATATGATTGCAGACTGAGTCAAGTTCAAGTGGCAGACCAGCAAGGGCAAAGGCCATAAAAAACTTCCTACATGATCAAATCTAGCAATCAAATTGTTTGCTTACTCAGATAAGTCTGCATGTCCATGGTGTTGTTTCTTGACGGCCATTAGAATAGAAACAATGTTGTATTGACGGTTGACGTCATCGGAGTACATTTTCTTGGTCGTGGCCCAATCCTTGTGACATGTCTTAAAAGAGTGGTATTGGGGAAGCCTAGTATCAATTGAGAACCATACTGCATAGAGAAGCATAAACTTGTTTCCACCCGGCTTGCTCCTTGGTGGGGATATCCTTGGCCTATTTGATGTGGTAATCATGACGACCTTGCCCTTCTTACTATAACACCATAGCAGTAGCCTGAGAGGTGTAATTGGCTGCCCCCACTAGTTTGTCACATGAATCAAGGGGATGATGGTGAAGTTGACAGCAAAGGAGGCATTGGAGGCCATAACTGAGGTAGACATGTGGATTTGGGTGAGGATTAGGACTTAGGAAGCATGGGTGAAGCATTGAGATTTTTGGGTTAGAGGGTGAGGGGATTAAGTTGAGTGAACAGTGAGTGAAAGATATATGTTGTTTTGCACTGGTAATGAGGAGGGAGGTCAGAGTTTCTAATATTATCAAGTGAATCATTTAGAATTTCTTTATTTGTTGCATGGGGGTCTTGTATTGCATGTAGAAAATATCAATAAATTAGGAATTTTGCTGCAAATTATATGATCCTTTTGGTTTAAACTTTCTCTCCCTATTTCATCTTTCAGAATGTCAAAACATTCAAGGATGTGAAAGGTTGTGATGATGCAAAGCAAGAACTTGAGGAGGTTGTAGAGTACCTAAAAAATCCAGCTAAGTTTACACGCCTTGGAGGAAAGCTGCCAAAGGTCTGAAGAACTTATTTTCTGTTTTTTTTTTTTTTTTTTTTTAAATTGTTTTGGTTTTTGCCTGACAGCTTTTGTTCATATTTCTAGTTTACATTTATAGGCTTCTTGTTTCTTAGTCAGCAGACCTAAGTTTCCACCGTTGTTTTTGAGCTGATAAGACATTTAATCCCTCTCCATATGCAAATTGTGTTTTTCACAATAACAAGCATGTTATGTTTTGGCCATCATAAATGATATTATGGATTCTTTTTATTTATTTTCATTGCATGCTATGTTGACAACTTGCTTGTCTTATGATAAGATATCATGCTTTCTAGAGTGCGTTAGTTGTTATATTTTGTTTATCAAGTGAGCCAGAGCCTAAACTGTTCCATTTTTTCAGGGGATTCTCTTGACAGGAGCACCAGGAACTGGAAAAACTCTTCTAGCCAAGGTCATTTACTTTCTGTTTCTTCAGACATATTTTATTTACAACTTTTACAAAGTTATTGTCCTCTACAATTGTAACCTGTTAATCTTAATCTATGTGCTTCTGGGATTTATTTGTATTCTTGATGTGCCACGCTGCCACTGTTATATGCTCTTAGGAAGTTATTGACAGGACATATCTGGATTCTTGGTTCTTGTCTTTCAATTTGATAACTTTGACACTCTTTTGCACAATTCTTACTTCTGATAGTGTTTGCTTTATCTGGGACCTTGAAGGCTATTGCTGGAGAAGCTGGTGTTCCGTTTTTCTATCGGGCAGGGTCTGAATTTGAGGAGATGTAGGTCTTCTATTGTTTTCTACATTTCAGTAGCTTAAATTTTGAGCATTTAGCATGTTATATATAGTCTTGAGATGGGAAACATGCTATTATGCTAGAATATAATGAGGGTAAGTTATATATTATTGTCAAGATTCTAAAATATGATACATAAAGAATGCTGTTGTATTGCAGATGTGTTAACAGTACAGAAGACATGTACAGTTGTTGTCATAAAATATGTTTCGTATGATTTTTCATTACTGATGACTAGATCATGTTATTAATGCTGCTATTCTATCAGGAGAATGCCCTTATTGCTAACTCATATATATATATATATATATATATGTATAATGTTTTGCTCACTCAGTCAATGTCACTCCTTTGTGGTTTTTGATATGATGGTCTTGATATCTTAACATTTCTTCAGAGTGTAAAGTGATGTTTCTGTCTTTAGGTTGCCTTTATCCTATCTCTCCCTTTCTTGTATTCCGGTGGCTATTGCCCAAGGAATTGCAGGAATAATGTGGGACTTCCTTTGGTGACGGGTGGGAGAACTGAAAAAAGTTAATGTTGTGAGCAAAGATGTTTGTTATATACCTAAGAGGAGGGGGGATGGGTCTTAGCAATTTGGTGTCCAAGAATATTGCTTTGGTGCTTTCCTTTACAATCTTCTTCCTTATGGCATAAAGTTACTCGAATTTCAAAATAACTATGATTTGCGTCTAAATGGGTGTGACACCAATTCTGCGAGAAGAGCTACTTATGCTAGTTTTTGGAAGTTTATCTCTTAGGGTTTACCATTTTTTACTTCTCTCCTCTCATTGGCCTTAGGTGATGGGCCTCATCAAATTTTGGGGGATAATTGGGTTGGAAATGCTCCTCTTTTTGATGCTTATTCAAAAGCTTTTTCACCTTCTTCTCATAATGCCCCAATTTGCCAATTTTACTCTTCCTCTTCATCTAAATTCTCTTGGAATTTTGATTTTTACAAAAACATGCGTGGTAGGGAAGTTAGTAAGGTAGTCTCTCTTTTGTTTCTTCTCTATTCCATTTCTTCTTTCCTCCAACAATGATGAAAGAATTTGGTCTCTTGAATCTTTGTGTGTTTTCTTTTAAATTGTATTTTTAGTTCTTGAGTCTTGACTATGCCCCTTAGTGGAGAAAGCTTTCTTCTGGAGAAACATATTTGGAAATCCAAAGCCCCCAATAAGGTAAAATCTTTTGTTTGGACAGCTGTTTTACAAGATTAACTTTAACAACATGCTATAAAAGCTCAGGCATCTGATTGCTCTGTCTACTAATTTGTATTATTTGTGTTCTCGTTAGGAATCAGTATCTCGTCTGTTTTTGCAATGTTATCTTGCGAATTATCTTTGGAACAAGCTTTTTAATTTTTTTGGAGAGAGCTGGGTTTTTAACAAGGATCTACATCAGTTTCTTCTTACTAAATTCAAAGGCTCTGGGATTAAAAAAAAGGACGGTCCAATGCACAACACTCACACCTAGTGGGGTCTTGAGAGGGTAGATGTACGTAGCTCTTGGATTAAAAAACATGCTAAAACTCTGCAATGTTGAGTTTATGCTGTTCTCCGGTGTCTTTGGCTGGAAAGAATTGTTAGAATTTTCAAGGGGACTTCTTCTACTTTAGACACATTTAGGATGGGGTTACCTTCTTAGCCTATCTGTACTGCTCTGAAAATGGTATTTCAAGGGTTGTTTCTTTGGTAGATATGCAGAGAGATTGGCATGCCTTGTTAGATGGCTCAATCTCATAGTACTTACATGTTTTCTTTTTCTTTCTTCTTCCAAAGAAACCTTATCCTCTCTCTATGTTTTTTTCTCTCTCATTAACAAATTTCTTTTTCTATAAAGTAGTTGTGTTTCTGTCAGGGGAAAAAGTGAGAAGTGATTGCAAATCAATGAGTATATATATTTTTTGTGCTATAAATTAGATGCCTTTCTCTTGTATTCTTTTCTCTGGCTGTTTTGTTGAACTGAATGTATTGCTTGTTAGTTTCCTGCATTGAATTTAAGCATCTTGAAATAATGAAATCAATGTTTGTTCATTCAGATATTGTTTCATGAAAAACATTTAGCATGTATGTCACTCTACGGAACAAGCTAAAACCTCTACCAAACAAGCTAAAATCCTATTTTTTGGTTGACTGTGATGGAATTAGTTTTTTATGACCTCTATTTTGCATGTGATCTCTTAAAAACAATAGAAAGTTTAATCTTTATCCCTCATGGTAGTTGCAATTTTTAATAGTTCATGAATGGGTTTTGTACATGTACATATACACTGTAGCTATGTATTATCACGTTAAGGCATGTTGTAATATGATGGTTGTTAGGGATGATCATTTTCATATCACTTTTCATGCTAGGTTTGTTGGAGTTGGTGCTCGACGTGTAAGATCTTTATTTCAAGCAGCCAAGAAAAAGGTTTGTTTATTTTCAATGGTCTCTTAAGAACTTATGCTATTTTGGTTTACTCAGTACCATATAGGCCTGTATTTGTTCTGATTATGGAATGCTTTTATTTGCCCCCATCTTTCTATAGGCTCCTTGTATCATTTTCATTGATGAAATTGACGCCGTTGGATCAACAAGGAAACAGTGGGAGGGCCATACTAAGAAGACACTGCATCAATTACTTGTTGAAATGGATGGGTTTGAGCAGAATGAGGTATCCTGGAACAGTTTGGAGTGTAAATGGTTCCTATTTGCTTTTCCAAATTTATTCAATATTTTTATCTTGTAGGGAATAATATTAATGGCAGCAACAAACTTGCCTGATATTCTTGATCCAGCTTTAACAAGGCCTGGTAGATTTGATCGTCATGTAAGTCCTCCTATTCTTTTTCCCCTCCATAAATTTATGAAAATAAAAAAGAGAAGTACAAAGAACTAGAAGGATGTTAAGAATTCCTCCTAGAACAAGAATTAAAGATATGAAACACAAGACAGATGAAAGTAAAAGGCTTGGCTTAAAAATGCTGTCTAATTTTACATTGAATTGTAGAAAGCCTCTGATAGAACCATGGAAGCTGAAAAGACAACCTGTCAGGAAGAATAATGGTCTGATTAGAAAATCTGTCGTTTTGCTCATACGACAAACTTGCAAACGAAGAATGCTGCCAAAGGGTCTTACACTCTTATGTTTTAATCAAAGCCCCAAAAATGGAAGGAACAATAAGTATATGGAGGCTGGGCAAACCCAATGTTCTTTGGTGGTATAATATGTTTGCTATTACCAACGTTTAGTTGGTTCAAGTAGCTTGGCACGTGTTCCCCTTAACCAAGGTCTCAGGGTTCGAGTCTTGTGAATGGAAAAATAGGAGAGCTTTAGTGGGTTGATCTAGCTCGAGACAGATTAGCTGGAGTTCAATGGATTTTAGATACTGGTGGTTTAGACTGAAAAATAATATGTTTGCTATTATTTGGTGTCAATTTTCAACGATATTTTGCTGTTGCCTATATTATGGGATAAAATGGTCTTCTTTTCCTCTTTATGGTGCTAAGTTAATAGCTATTTTAGGGTGGTGTGCTGGAATTGCAGAGAAACTGGCTAGGCTTTGCTTTTATTCCGTGCTTTTCCTCTGTGTTGTGGGTTCTTGTGTTTTAGGGCCTTTTTTTAGAGTAGACTGCACTTGATTGTGGGCCAGTCTAGAGGTTTCATTTTGCATTTTGTCAGGCTTTTCAGGCTTCTCATTAACAAGATGACAAAATGAGGCTCAAGCCCAACCCTTAGAGTCTAATTATTAGGATACCATATTCTCTGATTTTGTGTCCTTTTTTCTTTGCTCTAAAATATTCTTTTATCCAAAAATAAAAATGAAAAAAATTTGCCCAGAAACCTTACAATAAACCACTAAAAATAAACTACTAAAAAGATGCTAGCGTTGCTCGAATTATCATTGTTTTTTCTTCCATGGATTATAAATGTAAATTTTCTTCTGTATTGACATGAACTTATTCAATTTTATGATGTTAAGCTGATCACTTTATAGGAACTTGTTAAACTACATTGGACTAGTGTACTGAATGTTTACATTTTCTACAGAATATATAAGGTAAGAGGACTAACATATTCCCAATTCCAGATTGTTGTACCAAATCCTGATGTACGTGGTCGGCAAGAAATATTGGAGCTCTACCTGCAAGATAAACCTTTGGCTGATGATGTAGATATTAAAGCCATAGCTCGTGGTACCCCAGGATTCAATGGGGCAGGTGAATTATTGTTTGAGTATTTTTGACATGTACATTTTCTAATTAAGGCATCTTATTCCCCTTCATGCTTCCTGTCAATGATGTTCACTATTGCTATTTGTTCTCTTAAACTAGATCTTGCAAACCTGGTAAACATTGCTGCCATTAAAGCTGCAGTTGAAGGTGCAGAGAAACTAACAGCTACACAGTTGGAATTTGCAAAAGACAGAATAATTATGGGTACAGAGCGGAAAACAATGTTTATATCAGATGAGTCAAAAAAGGTATGTGTATATGTAAGGAAACTGATTTAGAACATCAACTTATGGACCGTAGTTATATGATTGATGTGTGCCATAGGTGTAACCTTGTCAGTCCCTACATTTATAAACCTTGTCTTCTCAAAATTTTTTAACATGAAATTTCTGTGCTACGTGATTTTAAAATTCCAAAGTTGTCCCTGGAGTAGTAAATAGACGTTGTAAGTTACAGCAGGCTTACATCGGAAATTTGAGAATCACTGAAATTGAAAATTCTGATAACTCAAGTAAGCCATCTTTTTGGTCGTTTATTGAACTGTTTTTCTGAGTACCATTCTGACCTACTGGTGGCTTAAAACCAAATATTTTATAATTTTTGTGAGCATCTTTTTAGTCATCTGAGTGCAACTACATAATTCTGAAGTTGCTTGAGTGATTAGCACTTAGCACACAATGCTATTTGTATACATAGGAAAATAAACACAACTCCTATTATTATAATGAGTTTATGCTATTTCCTATGACATACTTTCTCCAATGATATATGAACCTAATGCATTAATTCACATTGGTTATTTCCAACATTTCAACACTATCCTTCAAGCTGGTACATGTATGTCATATGCACCATGCTTGTTATATATGTAATTAACTTGAGGAACTCACAGAGACAGTGAACATGTAGCTGCTCATTGGAATTGATGAAAGCAATTTCTCCATACTGAATCTTCTCCCTCACTTAAGTGGCAAATGACAATCAATTTCAATGTGTTTTTTGCTTTTATAAAACAATGGGTTTGAAGAGCTGCTTGATTATGACATGCAAGATTTATGGATTGCTCTGTCCAAACACCTAATACCCTTTAGTTTACAGTTAATCAAATATTAATATGTTGATGTGTGCTCATATATGCCATTATTGTTTGTGAAATTTTCAGCTTACTGCTTATCATGAGAGCGGCCATGCAATTGTTGCCCTTAACACTGATGCTGCACATCCAATTCACAAGGCAACAATCATGCCACGAGGCTCTGCTTTAGGGATGGTCACTCAGCTTCCCTCAAGTGATGAGACATCAATTAGCAAGAAGCAATTGTTAGCTCGCCTTGATGTATGTATGGGAGGAAGAGTTGCAGAAGAGCTTATCTTTGGTCAGGATTATGTCACAACTGGTGCGAGTAGTGATCTTCACACAGCTACTGAGCTTGCCCAATATATGGTAATTTCCTACTTCCCTGTTTAGTGTCAAGTGATGTCTCGGGCGCTCAGCATATGTTGAACTAGGTGTCATTGTTATTTATAGGCTACTGCAGCAATTCAAAATTGTGTTCTTGTACATTCCTTTCACTGATGGTCAATTGTTACGTTGGATGTTGACAAGTAGTAATCACAAAGGAATTAGAATTTTACTCACTAAAAATTAGTGATTAGAAGCTTCTGCTGAAATTCTGATCTTTTTGCCCTCCATTTCAAATGTGCTTATTATCTATTGCTTTTTTATCCCTCTCTGCACAAGGTATCAAATTGTGGGATGAGTGATGCAATTGGGCCAGTTCATATAAAAGAGCGGCCAAGTTCTGAAATGCAGTCACGTATAGATGCAGAGGCAAGTGTTATGAATCTATATCCTTTATAACATTTTGATTATGAAAATTCATGTTCGCATTGTTTGATTTTTTTCATTAAAAAAAATCATGATTGGATTGAATTTCTTTACTTGTTCTGCAGGTTGTGAAACTTCTTAGAGAAGCATATGATCGTGTGAAAGCCCTTCTGAAGAAGGTTTGTCAAATTAATTTATTGTCTGTATATATTTTTTCTCTTTGAAAGGAGAAGCCCCTATCTGTTTGTGTGAGGATCTTTGGATGGAGTTTTTTTTTTTTTAATTTAATAAATAAGGAGTTTCATTGAGATGAAGAGAAGAAATTACAAAAAAATTTGGAGGATTAGGAATTCTCTTTGACCCAAGAGCAAAGCACAAGACAACAGGGAAAAAGGAAAACATCGATAGCATAAACCTGCCCAATCCCCCCCTCCCCGGTTCGTGTCTGTGGGTGTATTGCAATTGACTCTTCAAGTTTCCTCTTTTATATATATATGTCACTTTTAGCATTTCCTAGATTATCTATAATGTTATTTATTCATTTCTTTATCAAGGCTTAATTAGCATTGATGTCTAATGATATTAGAAAACTATTATTTAGTGCTTCTCCTGAAGTGAAGTTTTTCAGTTAATTCATGAGTGTGTTCAGAAGCTTGAAAGTTTTGAAATCCATTTCATTTGGATTTTTAAAGTTCATTAGTTCATATTAATTATGTTATTGAATTAACTTAATTTATACATGAATTGAGTCATTTATATTATATATATGCATTTTATATACATTATGGAATATACATAATGATTTTATATACATTATGTGAAAATTTACGGATGATAGGTTTCTAGGATAATCAAAATTCCTGTTGTATGAGCATAGCTGTTTCTTTGATGCTGATTAAAAAAATATGTTGGCAACCTTGTAATATTCAATGTTTGGTATATGCTGGTGGCTAGCGTTAGTAACTTTTTGTCATTTCTTCAGCATGAGAAGGCATTACATGCGCTGGCAAATGCATTACTAGAGTATGAGACACTTAGTGCAGAAGAAATCCGGCGAGTACTTCTACCATATCAGGAAGGAAGGTTATCAGAGCAACAGGAACAAGAAGAAGCAGAAGGGGAGCTTGTGCTGGTGTAATCTTTCTCTCCACTTCCTGTCTGTTACCTAACTATAGGGGAAGCTCTGTACAGTATACCTAGAAGCCCTACAGGTATTCTTTTTTAATCCAAATTCTGCAGTCCCCCTTATTTGTGCATGCTATGCTCGTCATAAGATGCTTATAGGAAGTAAGTTATACACCTTTGGTTATCTCTGAAGCAACTAGTCCTCCTGCTCTCAGTGACAAATTGCAGCTATTAGAGTATCACTCTTGCTGAGGGCAATATTTTTTTGGAGAACTATGTAATTTGTAATTTGTAGAAATATGTTTATTGAGCATTTTGAGAATTGTGTTTTGTAGTCTAGACATTCTTCATTTCTTTAAGTATTTGTTTATTCTGAGACCCAAGTGTCTTTTGGCAAGGTTAAGTTCTCAATTAAATGATAGACAAACAAAACACAGCCATGCTGGAGCATTAATACTACCTAACCCCAAATTCCTGAAGCATGGCCGGTTATTGATGGAAGATAGTAAATCTATAGTGAAATCAACTGTTTGTAAGCGGAAAAATCAAGTGACCTGTGCCTGATGAAATATGTCACGAGGACCTGCATTCTTGTCACTGTCATTATTCAATTGAATTTAAAATGTTACAAATGGCTTGTGGAAACTGTTTGTGTTTGGTGTTTGGTGTTTGGATGAGCATTTGTATCACTCAAACTGGGGTTCGCAACTCCAAAATTGAATTTGCTCATTCTTTGGTTTGGTTTTGCGGTGGGCAACAATTTCAAATCCACTTCGGCTTCAAACTGGGGTTTCGTGTGAAGCGATACTATCTTGCTTCTCTGTTAGCAAAATCACGGTCATCTCAAACACATATTTTATGCCTAGTTTTGTTTCTACTCCAGCATGTATGCTCTTTCCATTTCTCAACTTTTTCTTCGTTTATACTGTGTTTCTCTTGATTGACAAATAGCATGTCATAATAATGTCGCAGGTGAGTTTCTTTTATTCGGTGGATATCTTTCGTTATAAAAATATTGTTTTTGTTTTTTTTCTTTTTTTCGTTTTGAGCTTACTGATTGTTTGAATTTATTTTATTTGATTTTTTTAATACCTAGTCATAACTTATTTTAATAAGATTTAAAAAAATATTTCATTAGAAATATTTGATGTTTTTTGCCTTTTTGATATTTTTATAAATTATATTATGTTGATTACAAATAATTTTTTTTATTTGCACGTTATTAAACAAATCAATGTGACTTGTAATAACTGTGTTTAGTATATTTGTTATTATTAATTATTATTAATTATTAATTATTTTACTTCAATTCTGATAGGTAATTTGAATAACGTAGTATGAAATCTGTCTTTTTTTTGTAATTATATGTCTAAATATGATTTTGATTTATATTATCCAAATAATTTTAATTTGTCAGAATATTTAAATCAAATTATCAAATATAAATTATTTTACTTTAAAATTAAATTCAACTAAAATCAATTTCATCAAGAGTCAATTTTTCAAACGGAGAATCAAATACACATTAAATAAAACTATTCAAACTATCAATTCTCATAATTATGTATCATTTGATGTCACGGTTATGAAAATCAGACTGAATTAGTCAAAAACTGAACAAATAGGTCAAAAATTGACGAATCGCTTGAATCAGTGGCAGTTCACATGGTCAGTGGTTCATGCACAACCTCACTCCCGCAAAGTTTCTCCTACCCACTAGCTTCCTCTGTCATCACCCACCCCATGAACAACTCCAGTGGCTATGAAACTATAATTGGGTATGAAAATATTTAATTTTGCCACAGCCTCAATTGTCTGCAACAAATCAAAAGAGATGCAAGTTGAGCACTGAGTGAGTTGTAGTGAGTTGGTGCGAAAATGTGAATTGAAAGAGTCGCCTCATGCAT
This sequence comes from Pterocarpus macrocarpus, assembly GCA_031439585.1. Taxonomy (NCBI): domain Eukaryota; kingdom Viridiplantae; phylum Streptophyta; class Magnoliopsida; order Fabales; family Fabaceae; genus Pterocarpus; species Pterocarpus macrocarpus. The sequence goes on from CM062514.1 coordinate 55,923,144, forward strand.
CTGTATGAGTTGCACCAGTTGTGCAACATCAAACCATTTAGATTGACTCTTGCAGGATGGGTGAGTGTAAGTGACCATGGTGGAAGACAATAGGCAATGAAACCGGGTTGAGTTTGACAAGCTATTATTAGCTTTAACTTTCAATTGCATGCTTACCACGTGGCTTGTATGCCATTGGTTGGAAATCTACATCCTAACATTCTATTGGTGTATGAGGCAGCTTTAGGTAAGATAGAGAGAGAAATGGGTGTGGCATTGGATTTCTTTTTTTGGGTGTGGTGTGGATGTTAAAACTAGTTCATGTCTTTCAGAAATTGGGCCAGTTCATAGAAAGACAAATAGATGTTTGTAATTTTGTTATGATGAATTTTTTTATTGTTTAATATATATAAATATATACACCGGTTGAATCCCGGTTAAACTGATTGAACTAATGAAGCTCTGAATTACTGTTTTGTCCATATCAACGTGCACTCTGATTTTCAGAACAATATACCACATGCTCAATACAGCGGTCAACCAAAAACTAAAGGACCCCCTAAAGCCGGTGAAAATTTAACCATTTCGAAGATTTTGTTGGGATTTTTGGTTTGCTGCTTTCACTTGCACAATAATTTAATTATTTGGGAAGGCACATGGCTGTTGTAGCATGAGACTGGAGGCTAGTACGAGAACATTTGCACAATAGTCCCAATTGACTCGAGTTTTACCCCAATTTTAACGGGGATAAAAAATTTGTTTAATGGTTTATCTCATTGTGATAATTTTTCAATTTCTGGTATGTATTGATGGAGTAGGCAAGGCTAAGTCAATCAATTTTTGCTTGGTTTAAGTAATTTAATATTTGTTTCACTTAAATAAAGTCTCAAATTTGAGTTATGTGAATTAAAAAATTAGTGCTAAACTCTCATAGAGAGCTAACTCAACTTGACCTAAATAGTTGAGGTTAGGTGGACTTTGGATTTTGATAATTTAGACGGAAAAAAATAATAATAATAAGACATGGCTAAGTCTAACAGTTCTTTTCTTATATTTTAAAAATGATACCATATGAAACTTTTTCTTTTTCTTTTACAATTTTCTTTTTCAACTTCGAGCCTATATACATGTCTACGTGATGGATCCATGGAGACGTTAAGGTAAAATTTCTAAATTGCTTGCTTGCGTCCATGAAATTTCTGTGCATTTTCTTTAAGATTTCTAGTTGCTTTGAACATGTCATGAGTAATGCAGATCACATCACTACTACTCTTTGTAATAAAGTGAGAAATAATAATGAAAGTTGGCTGCTATTGTTGTCATCCTTAGAGATTGGTGATAAGATTATGTAGTCATGTAAGCACTTTACCAATGTATTTACTGGAGAATTTACTTAATCTAGTAGGTTCTCACATTGTCATATTATTTGCATTAATATCGATGTTAGGGATGTTACATACCCATTCGTTACATGATTTGATGATACTCAATAGGAAAGGAATCAATTAAACAAATTATGTAAAAGCCCTACAAATGCAAATCCTCGTATCCACAAGTACTGTTGATCGGAAAAGCTGCAAATCTTCTGCAACTAACTACATTATCACGAATAAAATTGCAAATTCTCTCCAAGTACAATATTGCTAAAATTTCTTCTTAGTAAAAAAATCTTCACAATACAAAATTCATATTTTAACCCACTATAATTTAATTGGAAACAACTAGTTCAATTACGAACTCTACTAATTTTTTCTTTTCAAACGGGCAACTTAAACATCGCAATGTATTAATTGTAATTCCATAATCGGAATAGCAAATAAATAGAAAAAATCGATAGTTAGGGAATCTGAAATTTCGTAGGTAACGAGACGTGTGAAATTTTTATCCGTAGAAGTATTGATTTTACTATTTACTTTTTAAGTAATCTTTGATGCTTTTGCTGTATACAGGCAAAACAAAGAAACAAGAAAATGATGCAACTTTAATCCTTTTCTTGGATGTAGGAAGAAAATGAGAAGAAAGAAAACGGTAACAAGGAAAATGAAGAGAAAGGTAAGTGATTTTTTAATAATAATTGGATGAAAAGAAAATGTGAAAGAAAATGTGAAGAAAGAAAATAAAAAGCATATGAAATGATATATATATCCTTGTTGTATAATAAAATATAAATATTATCTTTTATTTAATTTTTAAATATCTTTTATTAATTACATAAAAAAATAATATAGTAGTATAAACTATTTATGCAAACTGTAAATATAAATTTTTAATTTTAATAATTTATTAAAATCAAATTTTATAAGTTATTAATTATAAAATATTATTTAATCATTACTTTGTCATTGTTATAGGATATAATAATCATTGCCAGTATTTATCTTTATTATTCACTTTTCTCTCCACAATCAGGAGAAAAACTTTGATGGTGGATCCCATATGCATTTTCTTTCTCCCCTCAACATTGATGAGTATCCAAGTGAGGTGAAAAGTTCAAAATTGACTGGTTTTCTCTAACCTCAACTTCTATCATTCCAATTTCTATTGTTCCAAGCAGAGGGTAAGTGATTGTCATCATATTGATGGGATCGTATAACCAATATTATTTGATAAAAATGTTGCATATAATATAATTTCAACTATAGGGAATTATATTAAATTCAAAATTAAAACAATGCATCACTAAGCAATTTCACACCAAAATGAGATTTTCATGGATTACCTATCTATATTTGATTAATGGGTGACTTCTAGTTTTCCACTATAGAGAAAGCGGAGTTAGTTACCATCATGGCTATTGGAATTAAAATTGCACTTTTACACTCCTCCTCTCTCTTTATTAACCCTTCATCTTCCCTTAACCTTCCTTTTTTCACCCTAATGCCATCGGCTTGCCCTGCCCCTAGATGGTGCATTGCCCCCTCCCCTGTGCCATCTCACCTCTGCCCCTACTATCCCACCTTTCCTACCTTGTTACTACCTTTATACCATTATGGCCCCGCCCTTGTCCTAACACTTGGCAATTTCCATTACTGCTACAAATGCATGCATGTGTTCCTTTGATTCCTTTCCTTGCACTTTCTTTTCAAGTGTTGTTGCATTTTTTTTTCTTAATTCCATTAATTTAATGTTAAGAGAGAAATAAGAAGGGGAAGTGTGATTGTGTGTGAATTGTTTGGGAATGGCAATTGATGTGTGTGAAAAAAACACACAACATTGCTAGTTTTGATATAGTTTTGAATGATTTTCATGGTTAAATTAGCCATTAAATATATAAATTCTTAAGAAATTGGTTCACTTTTGTAATCTATGTTCCTTGGGTGATTTTTAGGTGCAAAATGAGGATTTAAGGTCAAATGTGCACTATCATGATAGTTGGAGAATTAGAGAGCCAAATTGAAGATGTTTGGGTCCATGTTTGCATGGAATTAGAATATGCCATGTGAAAACTCCAAAACTTCCTTTACAAAAACTCAAATAAGGTGACTCAAAATAATTTGGAAAGAAGAGCGAGAGAGAAAGAGCTACAAGTTCACCGTTAGACATTTTCTCAAACTCCTAACCATTTTAGGAGAAAAAGTGGAAACAAGTTAGAAAATGTAATTTATCCTAGATCTTGCCAACTCTGACCTTGTTGCACTCAATTATCTATATCTTGAGCTATAGGAGTCCAATTGAGGTGGTTCAAAATCCAAGACAAAGAGCTACAACTTTTATAAAGACATCCAAGCCTGATTTCCACTATAAAAAGCAAGACAAACTCAACAATCAACCAAATAGCATGTTGTCTAGACATCCCACGACCCCTACTACATAACCACCATGCCTTGTGCAATTCCTAGTGAGAATAGATGTTTTAATTGGCTTTAGGCCAAATTTAAGTGTTGTTTTATTGTTTTTGGGGCAATAAAGACTTGATGAAGCCCCAACATAGATAAGGGATATACATTAAGTTGTAAGGTCAAATGCCCTTCAAAAACCATCTCATGATTCAAACCGTATTGAACTTTAAGGTTTTGATGAATAACAAATTAAGCATTAAGTAGAATCCTTTTTCATCTAACGATTTGCTATGGTAAATGCATTCTTTTGTGAGCAAGATTATTCATTTCAAACTGAAACAACTTTTGAATAGAACAAAGCATTTTATTCCTTCATATTTCTTTGAATATACATTTTTTAGAATAGATACTTTGTGGAATATGTGATCTTTCACTTAAGAAGCAGAGTAGAAAGTTAAGAAGGATGGATTTACACCATCAGAAGGGAAAACAAGCCTTAGAAAGGTGCACAGGCCATTCAAAAGGTTGACATATCCAGAAAACTCTGTCCAAAAAGGTGACCATTAGAAAGATGTTTTTCATTATGTACCTTACCTTCAAAGCTTCTTCAACACGATTCAATGATTAGATTCAAAAAGTCAAATGTGATGTGACAAGATCCAAAAGAAGCACTAACAAGTCTGAAAAGTTGGTGAACTATCAAATGGCTACTTTTCCACTTTTGTGATATTTCGAAAGGCTGAGAAAGGAAAGCAACTTCTGCTCTGTCCAGTCTTAGACCAGTGGATCAAAGAAGCTCGAGGTGCACACTTTAACAGTAAAATTTTTGAAGCTTATAAAAGCTGGAAGAACGATGAAGAAGTGGTTAGATAATTGAACATTCTGCATATTTCGAAAAGCCTTTATCCTTCTCTCTCTAAACTACCAGAAAGTTACTCATTATAACTTTTGATTATGAAATCTTTTCTTCTGCTTTGTCTTAGCTAATATTCTCATTTCGAGGAAGTAAGAGAAGTCACACACACTATACTTTATTGATCATACTTGGTCGCGAGATTTAATGTAAGTGTTTAAACACAAACTCAAAATACTGAGTATTGTAACCTAACCCGTTAGAGGTCATTATGAGCTTGGAGAGGCTATGATCAAACCCTACTCGTTTTAGCTTAGAGAGGCTTAGTAAATACTACTTGTTTTTAAGCTTGGAAAGGCTTGGATAAAGAATACTCATAATATAAAAATCTCAACAAAGTGTGGAGGATTGGACGTAGACAAGTGGTTGGCCAAACCAATATAAAACCTTGCTGTGTGATCTTTTTATCCCTTTTACTTTTCATTGATTTTACTTCACCACGTAATTAAATTTGCATGCTCAATATCATACTACTAGAACAAACTTTCTAAAAGTAAAACTATTTAAAGTTCTAACTAAATCGCTTCTGCATTCCAAGTCTCAAACTTGAGAAAGTTATTTTGCAAAAGTTTTCAGGTTATAAAATTCATTTGAAGTACGATTCAACCCTCTTTTCTCGTGCTACTTTAACCTACATGAGTGACCGCCCGTACAACATATCATCTTTGGGATCATTCACAATAGGATTGAGAGATTCTCTTCACTTGGCTTTACTAGGGCTTGGTGGCTTTATCAAGTGAAGAAGATCTACGTTGTTGGATCTATCTTTTCTTCTTTCCTTCTCTTGATTCATGTTCATCATATTCTCTTTAAATTTGGATGTTGTAAACATGTTGAGTGGTTAAATTTCTTCTTAGCTAGAATGATGATGTAACATTTGTTGGCATTACGAGATGTTGAGTTTTCTTCATTCTCATGCACGTTCTTTCTTTTAATTGAGTTTCTAATTTTGTTCTTAATGCTTTCTTGGATTGGCCACCTATTAATTAATGCCATGAGTTGTATAGATGATTGGAAAATTTGTACACAACTTAGATCTAGGGTTAGAAACTATAATTGTTAATTGGTCTAGGAATAGAGATTAATGATTGTGTAGGATATATGCATTTAGGATTTCATATAACCTAATGCTTTTAACTCTAGGGTTCATATTAAGGAACTAAGTGAATTTTAGGATTTTAAGAGGATTAATATGCCAAGGATTAGGTATTAGTTAAAATAGGAAATTCCCATCAATTGAATTGATTGAACTACATTAGATTAAGAGCTCAATACTCATAGGAACAACTAGATGAATCAAAGCCCTAGCATCTCATCCTTGTTGAATTTTCCCATTACCAATAGATTACTTGCATCCCAAGTTAGTCAATTATAAGTTAGTTCAGCATAGATTTGGTTAGATTTGCACTTAGATTCTTGTTAGATTTTGCTGTTTATTTGGTTGGGAAGCCTAGATAGTGTCTTAATTTGTGAACTGGTAGTTGGTTTCCTAATCCCTCTAGGACGATACTCTTTATTACTTGTACGACCTAATATACATGCCAAAGTCCCATCAGCAGCCATCACGCATCACCCTCCTAGCATGTCACGTACTTTATGATATCCTCTACCACGATGGCATGTAGGCTAGCGAGGGTGGTCGAGGTTGACAATGGCGCTGGAGCTACCCTCCTTAAGGCAAGAGGCGAGGTGTTAAGTATAACACCCTACTAATTTAATGTTATGCTTAAGTCATAGCATTCAATTAAGTAAGCGTGTTCACAGTGTTAATGTTATAAGCTTAAATTTAGTGATTTGTATTACAAGCGATCGAAGCGCCTTGCTATATAATAGATATGAATAGCATTATAGCAAATACAATTTAATATAACACAACAGAAAAGATACGAATAAGTGGCATATTACCAACTGTATATGTACATATGTAGGCTGGAAGCCAATGCTTCAGTCTATACATATATATATTAGAAGCAGATGAAGTAAAGATACAGCAAAATGCCTATTGCTAGAAAGCGACGGAACTAACGAGGGCCATTGCCCAACGAGTCAACATGGAAACCTGGTGAAAGCTACGGGTGGGATCTCAAGAAAATGAGTGGTCGTTGAGCCACTCGCCAGTGTCTGAGAATGATGCGGAAAATATAGCCCAGGGTGAGAATTTCAAGAAATTCTCAGTAGGGTTAGTGCATAGTGATTGTCACGACGTCACATACATTCTCGATTGCCTCGGGTTTTATTTAATTATAAAAACATGTGTTCGCACTGAAATATCCATTTTAACGAGTTCAATAAAATATAAATTAGAAGCGAGTTCAATTTTAGTTTAGATGGCACAAGAAATAAAATAGGTTACTAACAATGGCATGTAGAAGGATAAGCGAATGACTAAGTAAGCGGCCCGATGAATAAATATAGTAGGCGGCTATAACATCTTGACATAACTATTTAAATGCAGTTATGCATTCATGTAATCATGCAACTCATACTTGAACTTTCCTTCTTAAACTTTTCATTTCCTTTCATCATTTTCCATCTCTTGGTCCCTGGGAGTTCTTGGCCATTTAGACTCCTGGGTAATAGTACCTTATCGAGGATCGATCGTTCACCTTATCTGAGGAAGTGCGGGTTTACTTTCCCGGCGTTTCCACGATCTATTCCCTTAACTTCTTATCAGGGCTGGCCCAGTAGCATGGAACTTTCTTAATAACATGATTCTTAATACACTTTCATAACATTTCTTGAAATGCACATGTAAGATCATGGAATTCATAACTTGTGCATGGATTCTACCGAAATTTTGGCGGCATAGCAGGGCGTGTCCGCTTCCCCGTGAATAGTGCCAGCCAACCAGTACATCATTTTATCACAAAGAACACAATATCACATTTATACTTCAACATTACACTCATATCAATATCAAATTAATAAAAGCAGAATTCCTGCCTCAGCATGTTCAACCAACCCGGTTTTGATAATTCAAACCATAATTTCTATTTAACTCATTTGGACCTCAAATTTAAGCATGTTAAAGTGTTATGTGTCTACTTTCTAACCTTTTTAGTCCCATCTAATTTTGGTTTCTCTAACTCAAGATATCTAGATTTTATCCCGGCATGTCCAGTGGCTTGCCAGAATTAGGCAACTAAAAGTAAAAATCCACTAAAAATCGAAAACTGACTCAAATCATACGAAATTGGTCTCTTATTAAAGCTAATAGAACAAAGTTTCATTTGCAAGAAGTTCCATTTCATTTGGATTAGTAGGGCTCGATTTATAAGCCTCGCATTCTGACCCTCCTAAACTACCCTGTTCTAGCCCGGTGTGGACATAGGGCAAATTGCTTGGGGCACTGGGAGCAATTGGGACCTTATCTAATTATGAAATTTTTATGGGACATTTTAATATGTGTAAGCTCTCTAAAAAAGTTGGTTGTACTCATTTTCAAGTAGTATGGGTCGAGTTCTATCCTAAACAAGCTAGTCTGCCCAGATTCAGAGTCAGAACCCTAGGTTGAAATTCAAAAATTCATAACTCTCTCATTTCTAACCCAAAAGCCTTATATGATATATCTATGGAAAGCCCTAGATGTCTAGTTTCATCTAAAAATGGTTTCATCCAATTTGATCGGTTGTAGGAGGAGCAGTACACTCCGCCGTACGGACTGCCGAGGGTTTTGATTCTCTAACCCATCAGCTCTTTCTGTTTTCATGGTTTCTTGCTTCCACTTCGGTTTTAATCAATCAAACAGCCCAAAACCAATCACATATCATCATAAACATTCATTTAACACATCAAATAGGATGAGAATAATTCCAGCCCAGCCAGCCAAGTGCATGGATTTGATGCAAGAAATCAAATTCTACCTTTGATCCAAGTGTTTGTCTTTGGATTCTTGAAGCTTGGATGAATAAAGGCTGGAATTGGCTTGAGTTTTGGCTGAAGTTTGGTGTATGAAGAAGAAGAGAAGAGAGCTGAAAGGAAGGAGAAAAGTAGCGTGAAAGAATGGGTCAGAATTGGATGAAAAGGAGCTGAAAAATTCTGATGGCTTTTGATGGTTTTGCTTGGTTTTAATTGGTTCAAAATGCTTGGCTGAAATTCAGCCAAACTTCTCCATGGTTTAGTGGCTATTATTGCGCCACTTTTGGGTACGTAAGTGGCTGAATTATCAGCCACTCAAAATAGGAGTTTAGAGCATGGCAATTCTATTGGTGGGTTAAACGGTTAATCTAGTAATATTCTGGAGATTTCCTTTAAATCGGTAAATCGGTTTTGTGAAAATTCTTATGAAATCTTCTATACTTCTAACTTAATTCTCTTTTATCTAAACTCAAGTTATTGCTAATTAATTGAGTCTAAATAATGGTTTACCTGAATCTTGATTAATCTCAATTATTCGATAAAAACCGAACAATTGAACGGAAAACGATAAAAGGATTTCGAAGGATGTTACATTAAGGACGATGCTGTGACCACAATAGCTAAGATCAAGGGCAAGGCAAACAAAGGACCAGTCAGCAACTATGCAATGGGCCATGCAGTGTTAGAGGGGAATGACAGAGTAGAAGAATTTTGTAGTAGCTAAGAAGAGGCAGAGGGCAAGAAGCACAGATGTAGAGTTGGCATGGACAACAGTGGTAGAGAGGTGATAGCGCAACATACTAAGCAGCTTGAATTGTGGGAAAAGGGGGCAGGGTAAAATGGGTAAATCTCTTATAAACTCATTTTGATCGTTAGATTCAATTTTTAATAGCCAAGATTCATTGACCATGGTGTTCACAAACTCATCTTCCTGATCTAAGAAATTGCCTTGTTTATTGATTATGAAGGTTGGCAAACTCACGAGTTTATATGAACTCGTGAAGATTTTATTAACTCGAACAATTAACTCGTAAGAGTTTACTAATTTTAAAAATAATATTAAAAAATATTTATAATACCTAGACATAATATAATAAATCCATGATAAAGCAAACACAAGTCTAAATTTTACTCATAAAATAACTTAAGATTTTATAATGTTAGATATCAAAATAACTTCAGTCAAGACATTAAGATATGCTATTGTGGAAGTTCTAATTAAGAGTGTTACTTATGAAATACTATGTTTTAGTACTTAGAGGCAGACTACTCGAATTTGTTTAAGTTTGTCTAAATTTATTTGAGTTCACCCGAGTCTACTTGGTTATGAGTTTACTCAAATTCACCCAAACTTATTTGAATTTACCCAAGTTTACTTAGATATAAGTTTTCAAGTGAGTTGACTCGATATAGGGACCTAAACTTGTACGAGTTTAAAAGTGAACTCAAGACTTTAATGATTACATGTTCCTACTTTAGCTATGTTATATGAGTATTTGAACTAAAAAAGGTGATACTTATAACTCAAGAAGTCCTACTTTAAATCTTCTGCAAACATTTTTGAATTGTCAGAACTCTAAGAACTTATTGATGATAGACGTGTGAAGAGTTGAGTAAGTTTTACAAAGTGTAATTTGTCTCATATTTAATGAATTGATGCTTCTATAATTTCAAAAACTCGCAAACCCCCAATTTGGTCCCTGATCAAAATATCGGGGGACAAATGGTCTCTCAGGATTTGAAAGTTTACTCGAGATCCCCTATTATTCAAAATGTAGGACATTTTTGTTCCTCAACAAGTAAATTTAGGGGACCAAAGCATCCAATTTTAAATGATTATGGATCAAAATATTTCACATTTTTAATGGTGAAGGATCTCAAGTAAACTTTGAAATCCCCAAAGACAAATTTATCCTTCAATATTTTGGTCAGGGATCAAATTGAGGGTTTATTCATAAAACTACTATTTTGATGATAAGCAAGTACATGAAAGGTGTACGGGAAAGAATTGAATTTGATTCCCAAATAGTTTGATAATTGCGCATATGAATATTTCATTGTTGTCGCATTTTTTTTTTCTCGTTTGTTTTGTCATCATATTTCTGATTAATTGGGCTTGTTTAGAAGTGTTTTTGTCTTTGTTTTCTAAAATTATTTTTAAAAAAAATTAAATTCAACTTTAGAAAATAAAAGAACAAAAATATCTATTTGGTAACTTTATTCTCCAAACAGTTTTTTTAATGACAAAAACCAAACAATCTGTTTGGATAATTGTTTTTAAAATAAGTTTTAAAAGTGATCAAACAAAAAACTTGTTTGGCAAATATTTTTTTTTAAAGTAGCAATTATATATATATATATATATATATATATATATATATATATATATATATATATATATATATATATATATATATATATATATATATTTCCATGAGTATCCATTGCAATCCCTAAACCAAAACATCCTTTGGCTATTTTTTGTTTTTTGTTTTTAAAACACAATTAGTTTTTCTAGTTTTAAAATGAATCCTAAAACAGTTAACCAAATAGGTGTTTCTATTGTTTCATTTTTTAAAAATAAAAAATAACTTTTAAAAACAATTGCCAAATAGGCTAAAAGTTTGAATTTATGATTTTATGTAAACTACTCAAATCTCTCACTTTTTACCTACATATCTCATGGTTCCAAATGGGCTATATAAGCACATAGATGTTCTTTGGCACCCATGCATATTTGTATGAATTTGAATGTAGATTTATTTTTATTTGTTATATATTTGTAGCTTATCCATATACACATTTTCCTCATTTGTTGTCAAGGTTACTTCTACGCATCTTTCAAGCACACTTGTTTTTTTAGTTGTGCCAAAAGTAAAAAAAAGTAACTCACAATTCAACTAAAATGCTCTTGTTTTTGGTTAAAAAAATAATACTTTTACGAGTTCCTTTTAAATTTTTTAGATATAAACTTTTTAGTTTATAAATAATATTAACATAACTTTTAAAAATACACTTGTCCCCTCTTAAATTTTAAAATTATGCATGCCTCCATTATCTATAAATAATTTTTTAAAATTTCCAAATTACCTTTCATAACAAATAAAAGAAAAAAAACCCAAGTTTCAGCTTCCTTCTCTTCCCTTTTCCTTCACATTTTTAAAATTAGGAGATGTCATCATAGATTTTCCTGGGTGTTGGTTCTTTTCTGGGAGTTCAGTCTTTATAGGGATTTGACAGGTTTGTTTTTCTTGAGTGCTATTAGTGTTTGTCTTGGTGCTATCATCTAATAGGTGATTGCTTTGTTGGTGTCTTGCTGAACGATTTAAGTGATTTTTTTAGTTGATAGCTAGGAGATTTGTATTTTATTCTTTTTTTAGGTATGATGTATCTTGTTTATTTCTCCTTTCTATTAGAGAGTTTTGAGCTTCAAATAGCTATAAAAAAAATTAATTAGGAAATTATTCCCAACCCTTACCTTCCCATTCTCTCTCTACAGTGACACTTCACCTCCGCAAGTCCTCTTTGCTGCCCCAGCTCATTCTTTTGTAGATGAAGGAGAAGATTTCCACTATCACACTCACTATAACCAAACCACCACCATTTAATCTCATTTTTCCTAATATTTTTTATACAGCCAAAGACTCTTTATAGGAGGAGAATGAGATTGAACAAGCGAGAAGAAGACGAAAGTAGGAAAAACAGATAGGGTGAGAAAAAAAAAAATGAAGTAACGAGAATGAAAGAAGTTAGAGAAGAGACTGTTAGAGAACTCATTCTTCATGTTAGAAATGCTTGAGAAAGATAACTTAGTCATTTTTTTTCTCTATTTTTGTTGATATTTTTTATTAGGGCAAAGCATAGAGAAAGACGAGACGATTTAGTGATGGTGGTAGCGCTGGCACCGGTTGGGGCAGCAATGGTGGTGATGCTGGTGAGGGTAGCAGGAGCAATGAGAGAGGGTGGTGGTGGTGAGCATAGATTTGTAATAGATGATGATGATGAGGTCGTAATTAGGAAAATGACAATGGAACAAAAATATAGGAAATAATTCAGAGTATAAAAGTTATTTTATATATTTTTAAAATTTACAAGAGATACCAATATAATGACTTATAAGTAATTATAGGAGATAAATATAATTTTAAAATTTTGGATGGACTAAAAATATTTCTAATAAATTTTAAGGGAGGTCGAATATAATTTCCCCTACCTTTTATTATTTTCAACAAATGCTAATCGCTTCAAATTATACACATAATTAAAAAAAAAAATTAAAAAAAAACCTCAATCAAGCAAGCCCCGAACTTTTACTAAGTACTTATTGGCTAAGGTAGATTGATCACTGATTCTTCAAATATTAAATAACAATACTAACTCATTTTGGCTCTTCTTCTGTCAAATTAATTCCGTGCATCTAACATTTCCCCATTCTTTACAAGGACGATTATTTTATATAAAATCTAATACATTGTTTTGTATAATTACATATAAATATTAACTCAAGATATGATTGCATGAAAAAGTATTAACACATGCTTTCCCATCAATACACCTGCACTAATAGGGAAGGAAGGTAACCGTAGAAATCTGTTTATAAGAATTAAGTAACTTGCTCTAGATGTTTAATTTCTACTGCAGCTAGGAACTACAACTGAACAATCAAAACAATTTTACAGACCATTTTTCACCACCACCTATATACAATAAAGAACATACCAGGAATACAAAAACCACGGACATCTCCAAGAAGCACCTGTATTTTCACCTGTTAATACACTGGATTCAGTCACTCCAACAATCTATTCCTTAACTACTAAAGAGAGAACCAGCATATATAACAAGGATAACCAATAGAGCCAAAAAAAACAAAAAACCAGCTACTCTATAACAAATGGTAGCAACACCATTGCCAGTCTGTCTCCTAAGCCTCCGATATAGGATAACCCCCGAAGCTTCATCCATGGCAGCCAAGTTCTCAGCAACTTCCTACTTGTCAACTCTTACATTCGATCAATCGGTTCAGTGCGGTCTTGCACAGCAAGCCCTTCTGAAACATCAGCAAGTGATTTGAGATTGCACTTTATTAAGGCTTCAACAAAGTAGCAGGTCTCATCCTTGGTGTTCCCCTCAGGTACATCTACCACAAAAGATTCAATTACCAGTGTACCCGGCCTTCCATCAATAACTTCTGGGTGCAGCGACATGATAGACGAGTAGTTCTGAAAGATAAATGCAATGGCTTAGAATGCGATCTACATTTTAAACTCTATTTTTTGTGTTGTGTGGGTCAAATAGCTTCATCATCTAGCCCAACTTCTTAGGAAGAGTAACAAAAGAAAATTCACTAATCACTCACACTGGAGGCAATTCTAGTTACATCTCCAATGCAGTAATATCAGTTATAACAGGCACCAAATAGTAACAGTTCAGCAGCGATCAATCACCAATCATAAGTTCATATCATTACTCTTTTTAACTTGCTTCTGTAAGTCTAGTTCGCCAAGAACTCTAATTGGTTAAATTTCTAGAGGAAAAACATGAAAATTACACATGCTATAAATAAATGCAGGATAGAAGCCAGAACCAGCAACCAAGGAATTTCTCAAGAACTTCATTACACCCAAACTGACAGAAGAACTGCCATTTTCACACAACTATAACAGCTATTTTCTGTGGTCTAATTGTCCAAGCATGACTTGAAGTATAAATTAAATTCAGAACATGTAATCCTCTGTCCTATTAAGTAATACAATCCAGTATACCCAATAAACATTAAGCAATAACAGCAGAAACCAGCCTGATTATTCCTGCGTGTTTTGATGTGAAAAACCACCATTACAGAAAACTCTTGTAAAAAAGAGGCCATATGCATCAGAATAGTCAAGTGAACCTTCAGAAAGAGAAGGACAAATCTACAAGCTGACAAGATTTTCCTCACCCCCAAACAAATAGCACATGTTTACAAGATTAGCTAGAGCTGAAACTATTAAGCATCTTTGAATAATAAATATTTGAATCACAGAAGACTGTACTAACATTATTCAGCATCTTGCCTCAACTGAGCAATATCACATTCAGTCAACTAAATGAATGAAACACAGTTTGTAGTTTGTACACCCAATCAACTAACAAAAAGACCTCACTGATAGCACCAACATCACAGTAATAAATTAGACATATTTTAAGCTGCTAAAAAATATAAGATTAGCATACCTTCCTTCTAATTGGTGTGAAGCCAACCTCACACACATATAATTATATATACATTGGCAAGCCTACCTCACACAAGGTTGAACATAAAATATGGATGAAGTGTAGTTAGAGTAGGATGACAAAGGCCTTTTCCAGAAGAATAATACAGTTATACTCAGTCTAGCACAACATCTTATTGAAAGAGGAAGCTCATTTCCAGTAATGATGATATATTCATACCCTAAGTCTATGATCACCACCAATAATCCTGATGCTGAGGACATGCTCATTGTCGTCAAGAAGCTCCAATCTTTCCGTACTTGTAGTGGCAGGAAGTCCTGACTTAACATCAACATCTCTCAGACTCCCAATCTCAAGGTTCCCCCTTACAACACATCTGCTTACAAATGGCTTGTACTTCTGTGGTTGATCAAACCTCCTCACCAAAGACCATACCTAGAGAAAGCAAATCTATGCACAATAAATAACAATTTCACCGAGACAACATAGGTACCAGCAGAGCAGAATCATAACAGTAATCAAAATAACTTTTGCATTACACAGAACTATTGTCAGGAAGCATGACAAACTCTATATTCTCTAGCAGTAGCACAGAGGAAGATGACAACTAAACCTTATCCCACTAAGTGGGGTCAGCTACGTAGATCTGACGATGCTATAATATCTTGTCATAAATCATGTTTACCTTCAAACCATTCATTTCTAAATAGAGCAAAACTGGGGTTCCTTTGTAATCTTCCCGTATAAAGGTAATGATTCAGATAATGAAATTCGCCTCGCCCCGCCCCCACCCCCTAACACCCTCTCGTAAAATAAATAAATAAATAAAATAAAATAAAATAAAAATTAAAAACTGTCCAGTCCACTTAATCAACAAAAGTTCTCGCCAAAAGGTTTTTACACAGGTGAAAAGAACCTAGGAATTGATGCTTCCTGTCGGTAGAGTAAGAAGAGCATTAATTATTCGGATCCATAGCTATACCATGAAAATGAACGAGATCCGGAATGACTAATAAATATTTCATTAGAATAACTACTTTGTTTTTCATTATTTGACAACAAGTAGATCATCTTCCATTTAAGTTCCGAGCACAAACATTTGTTGCCGGAACCTAAAATTTTGTAGCAGATCAAATACTAGTGGGAAGGACGTCAACCATAACCTAAAACAACATGAAATAAGTTCAAATGCTCTCAACGAAATCACCCCCGCGGGAGTAAAAGAAACCCAAAAGCAAAAAAAAAAAAAAAAAAAAAAAAATCAATAAATTGGTCTCACGTAAGTGCAAAAACCTTCATAAACCTCCAAATAAACCTTCCCACCAACAATAAAAACAGAACCACCATTTTTTTCAAAAAAAGAGTGCCAAACAGCCGTTACGAATATCTTCTAACTCGATCACAATGATGCATGCAAAAAAAGAAACAAAAAACCTCCACAAACAGTTATACACAATCCATCTCAAGTGGATAAACCCAAAAGGGTACATAAAATCAACAACCCAAAACACGAGAAAACAAAAAAATAAAAATAAAAATAAAAGGACAAAAAAGAAAAAAAGGAAAAGGAGTATAAGACCTGATGAACCGGTGCTTTGACATGCTTAACGAGCGCAGAGCCACACTGATTCTCCCCAGGCTCGTGCCTGTGGTGCCTCCGAATGTACTCCATCTCCACACTGCTCAATCCTCCATTTCCAATCCCATTCATTTTTTCCGCTTCCTCTTTCACACACCCCAACGTAAAACGCCCCCAACACCAAAACGCACCGTTTTTTCAACTTTTAATCTCAACCACCACCGCCGCCACCATGAAACCAATATTCCCAGTCGAATCGGCGCCGCCGAGTTCCGATCGCCGTACGGCGAGAGTGCTTCTAGAAAAAGCGAACGGTTTTTTTTTTTGTTTTGTCAGAGGAATAAGATGCGTGTGAGAATCAGAGTCACCGCCACGGCAGATGAAAACTCTCCTCATATTATCTCAAATTAAAAAATGGTAACAGAATTGTTAGTAGAAATAATTTTTTATTATAAAAATTTAATATCTTTATTTAAAAAAAATATTTGTCTCGCTCTCTCGAAATGGCCCCCACTTAGGGCTATTTATCACAAACTAACCATCTGCTTGTTCATTTGTGGAATTGTCGTTTTCATGCCCAGAATGCCCTTGACTTGACTCGTCTGTTTACGCGTTGATGAAGTCGGCAAAATTTTTTAGTGCTCATGATTGGTTTGTAAGAAGATTCTTCACTTGCTTACAACAGATATACTTTTGAGTACTCATGCTTATAAGTTTTTTTCTTTTTTTTTTTTTTAATAAAGAAAAAAGAGACAAAGTTTCAAGATATCCCTTCCTATCATAAGAGAAAAAAATTAATCTCTTTCTAGCATATATGCACTTATCCTTTCAACTGACGTTCTCCCTAATAATCGACATGTGATTCTCCGTAAAATTGTAATGTGCTGCTACGATTATATCAACTCACTTATTAGTACTCATATTTATAAATTTATTTGTTTCATATATTTATTATTAATGAATTATATGTTAAAATTTATTTCTTGTTTAAAAGATTAAGAGTAAAATTTTAAGCTTGTCTTCAAAAAAGTTGTGAAATATCAATTTGACTTCTTGAAAAAAAGATTTGTAGAAACCACTAATTAATATTTGATATGTCATATTATGTAATGATATGCCACTTATGTGATGATGTGATATATTATATGCCAAATGCATCCTAAATAGGTTATTCTAAAGAAAAATATTTGGGGATGTATCTTTTGGGACACAATATAGAGCATTATCACTAATAAATGTGAAATGAAAAAGCTTGGATAATCGGTTCCACATAATCATATTTATTTTTGTTCAACTTTTTTTATCCAAAAACTTGCCAGCGTATTGTTGACAAACACTGGTAATTTTTTTTTTTTTATGCAAAACTTACCGGTATTATACAAAACTTACTGGCGTTTATACAAAACTTATTAACGTATTACACAAAATTTACTAGCTTATTGTTGAAAAATGTTGGTAAGTTTTTTTTTTCTTATGCAAAACTTACCAGCATTTATACAAAACTTACCAGCGTTTATGCAAAACTTATTAGTATATTACACAAAACTTATCCATGTGTGCACTGTTCACACTGGTAAGTTATTTTTTTTTTTTACAAAACATGCTGGAAGGTTTTTTTTTTCTTTCAAAATTAATCAGCATGAACAGTGCATACACTGGCAAGTTTTGTGTATATTATATAAAACTTACCAGCATGTGCACTGCTCACATTGGTAAGTTTCTGAAAAAAAAAATAAACAAAAGTAGCAATAATTATATGGAATCCATCATGCAAATATTTTTATCATTTTCTCATTTTTCAGTATGCTTTGCATATACGTCCACTATTTGTGTATCCCCTTATTATTCTCCATTGTAAAAGTTACGAAAAAATCAGTTTTGTCCTCAGAAGAAACAAAAATTATTTGTTCAGTGAATGACAAGAGTCATCATTACATAATATGACATATCAAACACCAATTAATATTTTCTTGATAGAGTCTAAAGTTTAGACTAATATAAAATAAAAATTAATTTTTCAAGGTCTAATTTTGGGTTTTACTCAAAGATTAATAAGGAAACATAATAAAGGCCAATTCTCTGGTGGACATATAAAAAAGTGAAATTTGTGGATTTTTGTTGTTTAGCAAACCAATAATGATGCACAGTAAAAACCTCTCAAGATGAGGATGATGAAACTGGAATCGATGTAAGTTCCGAGTTCCATTTTGATACGAGTTCAGAAAACAAGAATGCTGAGATTGGATTCGATGCGAGTTCCGAGTTACACTTTGATACGAGTTCCGAGTTCTATTTATTGAGAGTCTTTTAATATATACCATACTTTTCTAATGTGCACCCTTTTAAGGATACATATCATAATTCTCACCATTTATGCCCCAAAATCAACTAAATTCATGGCTATACAAAGCCACCATAGCATTCACTTATAATGAAACTTTATTAATTTTATTTGAAAGCTATATTATAAAAAACGAAACAAAACATATACATTGTTTAAGTAGCAAGCGGATGTTGCTGGTTACCGAACCTAGAGTTGATGTGTCCCAGGTGAAGGATTGGTCCTGAGTTTTCAAGATCCGTGATCTTGATAAGATTCGAGTCATGCTGTGGCTTTTATTGTGTGATGCACTCCCCATTCATCTATTCCGGTTTAGAAGGAATATCTGTTCCTCTCCTGCGTGCATGAGATGGGATGGGAGCTGCAAAAGCGACTTCCACTGCACTAGAGATTATGACACTAGTTTAGAAGTTTGGCGTAGTCTTGGGTTCCACGAGCCATGGTTCTTCCAAGAGGATAGTCTTCTGTGATGGATCGAGAAGGCCACAAAGCTTCATTCTTCAAACGCTTTCCTTGCATGTATTTGGCGGTTATAGTGTTGGAGGAACCAGTTAATGTTTGGCAGTGGCGGAGCTTAAAAAAAACTTTTAGGGGGCCAACAAATTTTATATGTAAATTAAACAATGATAATCAAATTAAAATAAAGTACATGTACTACAGGTTTTAGGTTCAACTCTCGTTGGTGTCAATATACAAAAAAGTTGAAACTAACTACATATTACATGTGTAATCTTTAATACAAATAATTAACACAAAAAAAAAAAAAACAAAAGGCAAATTATTCTTTTCCAACAAGAGTACAAATACTTATGTGTTTGAATGTTGTGAGATTAAAATTATCTCAATAATCGATGATAAGTAATTGAAAATAAATTTTATGTTTTGATGAATTGACTTAAAGAAATTTTAAAATATTGTGTTTTATTTGAATTATATGAAAATAATTGGTTTTGTATGATAAATTACTAAAAAAAATATGAAATGATTTGTTTATATTTTATAATATTTGATATTTAGGGTTATTTTAGTAAAAATATTGTAATTTAAAAATAATCAACTTTTACTTATAATAAAAAACTTTAAAAATATGCTTTCACTTATAAGTAGATTTAACACTTAAAATTAGGTTTTTTTTTTTTAAAGCTTATAATCCATTCAAATTATTTACCTAAATATGTGAAATTATTTCAAAACAACTTTTATTGAAAAAAATATATATTTTCTTTCATTCTCAAATACATTCCTAACAATATGAAAAATTTGGTAAACATCGCTAGGAATCAAAGTAAATTTTAGAGTTAACAAATCTATTACTTGATTATTGAACATGCTATTCAACTCTCGTGATTACTTATCTATCGTAACAAATATTATTTTCATTTGAAAATGATGCTCAATTATGATGTGTTCTTCTTTTTTTTTTTTGAGTTTTTAGTTTTCTTACAAAAAACTTAAGGTGATAAGCTTTTCAATTAAAGTAGCATTATTTATATAGAGTAGCATCTTTAGACTAAAGCTTATTTATCATATAAAGTTCTTATCTATATATATAAAAAAATTTGGTATGATAAATAGACTTGAGTTAGTATATATGTATATAAATTAATTTTTTTCATATATATTCTTTTATTTCTCAAAAATAAGGGAGCATATTATAGATGCTAGTAGGAAAGAATGAGTAAGGAAGAACCCAACTCACAAATGGCGTCCTCCTCAGACAATGCCCTCCAAAAACCCATATCTTTAACCTCAAAGCTATCCATCCCAGAATCCTGTACAAAAACTCTTTCCTCTAAATTAGAAAACCTCATAGAATACTCCTATGTTTCCGAAGATGCTCAGATAGAAAGTTCTATCCTTCCTCCCCTATAATGTTTTTAGAAGAGAAAAAGGGCCATTTAGGTGGCTCCGTAAAAAGCTCATCTCAACCCCTAGACCTGGTGTAAAAGGGTATATCCAAACTACAAAAATAGACGAATGTGTTCTGCAAACCACCAGCGCTAAACAATATGTTGATATGGAAATCAATCCTACTCTCATCTAACTTTGGCAGAGAGAAGGATATGTTAGTTTTCACCTTGGGGCTATTAGACTAGTCCTATCACCGCCAGGGTAAGCCTATTGGACACTACTTTCTAGAGTCTTGAACATGCCATAATTGGAACTGTTTTGACAACACTAAATGCAGGTAGTGTTGTTTTAACCATGTTCCCCAATTTTAATGTCTATCTTAGAGATCCCACATTGACCACTAGATTTAAAGTATAAGTCCAACTCATAGGAGCCCACAAGATGAAATTGTTCTAGCCGCCTCACTACAACACCAGTTAATCTATAGGCTTCAAGATCATTGTTTTGATCTACCCACTCCAAAGGGTTTCAATGAAAATGCCCTGATGGTCCTGGCTACGTCAAATGATGAAACACCATCTATTGTCCAAATTCCAAAATAGATCCTTAGAAAAGACCTCTTACAGCTTATGCCACTTGAATGGATAAGCAATTATGAGAACTTAAAAAAAGACAACACTTCAAAGAGAACTTGTTGACTGCATAATTTGTCTAATGAGGCAAGGCACATCTGATGAATTTCTCCAAGAGTTATGCTTACAACATCCCTCTGCATGGTAGTGATCATTCGATACATTTTTGCTTGAAGGTCTTCAGGAAGAGAACTGACATAAGTGTTCTTGAGGCTAGGATCATTATAGCCATTCAATTGATAAAACCTCTGAGTCATTCTTTTGAAATGGAGTTCTAGGTCTGGCTCTTTTAAGGAGCAATACTTCATGTCAGAATATTGTTTTTGAATTTCCTTTTGAACAAGACCATGGTCACCAAGAAACTCATGGTGAAGTGCTGCTACAATAGTGTCAGTGCTTTCTAGTCTGTGCAGTTTGTCTCGCTGGACAGGACCAAGATTACAATATCATTCTTTAAGAACACCAGTCATATGTGCACATAATTCTTCAATGACTCGGTATCGATCGGCATCTAGTGCAATCATTTTTGCATCCATCCAGGCCTTGAAATACAAAAATCTTTTCCTCCACTGAGATAGAGGAATATCATCTATGGTAAACAATGGTCCTCCAGAAGGAGGAGGACTATTGATTTCTTGAGGATTTAAGGATGATGGTTGAGCTCCTCCGGTGGTCTCAGTTTCTACAGTTGTGGCCATAATAATTTTAGTGATATCAGCATACTCATTATCACTAGGAGCTTTTACAGAAAACTCGATACTTTGGTCATCACTATTTGTTTGTTCTTGATAGGCATGTGAGGTTATCATAGCTTGAGATAGTGTTACTGTATTGGGATCAGTGTCTGATGTTTGAGTTTTCTTTGGAGATGGTTCAGGTTCAGGAGATTTTGGATTTTGAAGTGGCTGGTTTGGAGAAATAGAGGCAGACTCAACAACCTCTTTTTTTTTTTGGGATTTTCTCTGGAGGGTCTTGACCTTTCTCTAAAGAATGTTGTTCTTGGTAGTAGAATTGGCGGTAATAGAGGGGGAGGTTTGTGGTTGTGAGGATGGTAGGAGACTAGGATATATTTTTGGCGGTGTAGTAAAGAATAGGTTTGACTCGAGCTATTTTTGAAGACTTTTTGTGTATTCATAAAGTTTTTCAATACGATGGCTAAGCTTTTGAAGTTCTTTTTCTCTTTGATCAAAAGCCTGGTCATGGATATTCCGAACAAGAAGTTGTTGGATTTCCGTTTCCAAGACTTCAAGTATGGCTTTTGTCTCCTTATAATATTTTTGTAACTTTTTGACAACATCCCCAGCCATTGTTCCACGACATTCATGAGGCTATCAACCTTTTGATTTATTTTTGTCAGCAGGCTATTTTGAGTTAAGGAATTTTCTGTTTGCTAGTTTAGAACTTCTTCAGCTTAAGTCAGAGGTTTCAGCTTCCCATCTGGTTGTACTTCAGTAGGCTGGATAAAAAGTTTGGTATGTGTTTTGGTAATAGGGTTGGATTTTCTTTTCAGAACTGGAAAGTTAGCCCCGTATGTGGCTGAGGTAGAGGCAAACATCATACATGGGATTTCTGGTACCTTTGGGATAG
This sequence comes from Pterocarpus macrocarpus, assembly GCA_031439585.1. Classification (NCBI taxonomy): domain Eukaryota; kingdom Viridiplantae; phylum Streptophyta; class Magnoliopsida; order Fabales; family Fabaceae; genus Pterocarpus; species Pterocarpus macrocarpus. The sequence continues at coordinate 55,945,879 of CM062514.1, forward strand.
AAAGAGTGGATTGTGAGTTTTTACAGGAAAAAGAGTTTGTGGTATTTTGTGGTGGTAGCCATGCAATAAGATCAGGGTCTTTAGGTGGTGGTGGATACCCTTCTTGTTGGAGTATCCTAAGGGCTCTTCATAGATTGGCAAAGGTTCTTTAATCCTTTGAATCCCTATCCAAGGACCATATTTTGGATCAGATCTTCTCTATGGATTGAGAGAAGGCTTGCAGGGAGTAACAGGATGCTTGCAATTTCCTGTACATGCCCTTCTCCATTCATCATTTCCTGGCATGGGATAGAACTGCAAATCATAATCGTAATTTGGTTTACACATTCTTGATCTCGGAATATGCCATAGAAAATGACCATCAATATTATCAGAATAAATAATTTGCCCGTTTGGCTCAATAGCATGGATTGACAGTTTCTTTTTTGCTTTTCCAAGAGTGATCATCATCGTATGAAAAACAGGAGGGTTCCCATCAGAAGGTTCTTCTTGATTTGGCCTTTTGAAGATGGTTCTAACTGTCCCATCAATAGATCTTCAGAAAGTTGCCTCAGTGGACATAGCAGGAATGTTGTCTTTTTTGAAGTTCTAATAATTGCTTATCCATTCTAGTGGCATAAGTTGTAAGAGGTCTTTTCTAGGGATCTGTTTTGGAATTTGGACAATAGATGGTATTTCATCATTTGACGTGGCCAAGACTATCAGGGCATTTTCATTGAAACCCTTTGGAGTAGGCAGATCAAAACAATGATCTTGAAGCCTATAGATTAATTGGTGTTATAGTAAGGCGGCTAGAGCAATTTCATCTTGTGGAGCTCCTATGAGTTGGAATTTGGTGGTCAATGTGGGATCTCTGAGATGGACATTAAAATTAGGGAACATGGTTAAAATAACACTGCCTGCATTTAGTGTTGTCAAAACAGTTCCAATTGTGGCATGTTCAAGACTATGGAAAGTAGTGTCCAATAGGCTTACCCTGGCGGTGATAGGCAATCCTTTTCTCCCATGAAGAGAAAGGACTAGTCTAATAGCCCCAAGGTGAAGGCTAACATATCCTTCTCTCTGCCAAAGTCAGATGAGAGTAGGATTGATTTCCAAATCAACATACTGTTAAGCGCTGGTAGCTTGAAGAGCACATTTATCCATTTTTGTAGTTAGGATATACTCTTTTACACCAAGTCCAAGGGTTGAGATGAGCTTTTTACGGAGCTACCTAAATGGCCATTTCTCTCTTCTAAAAACATTATAGGGATTGAGGAAAGGAGGGATGGAACTTTCTATCTGAGCATCTTCGAGAACATAAGAGTATTCTATGAGGTTTTCTAATTTAGAGGAAAGAGTTGTTGTACAGGATTTTGGGATGGATAGTTTTGAGGTTAAGTATATGGGTTTTTGGAGGGCATTGTCTGAGAAGGACGCATTTGTGAGTTGAGTTATTCCTTACTCATCATTTCCTACTAGCATTTATAATATGCTCCCTTGTTTTTAAGAAATAAAAAAAATAACTTAGCTGGACATTTAGGCTCTAATACCACTTCACCGGAAGCCTTCTTGTCTTTGACACATAATCCTTATTTTGGCAAAGTGAGTATTTTGGCTTAACACAATAGCCTACTTATCCAGCTCCGGTTATTTATAAGGATCATATATTAAAAATAAGAAGGACTGGAAAACTGGATCATTTATCAAATACATTTTCTGATGCATAGGTTCCTCTAAACAAGACAAGTGCAGAGCATACTTAGTATCTTCTATAGCCAGTTATTTCCTTTATTTAGTTCAAAATTATAGTAGCATATTTAAAAGCAAGAGGGTAAGAACTTTCAGGAAGAAAGAAAGAGGTTTAGAAACTCATTTTTATAGAGAAACACTCATAATATTATTCTTGTTGCCCTTTTACAAAAGACTGGCTCCTCTTTATATAGACGGAGGATCCTTGGAACCTATACTAACATATGGCTTATTAGCCTTACAAAAGTTAGACTCTAACTTTTCTAGACTTTTGATAAATGTTACAAGAGGTCTTGACTTTTAGCTACGATTCTTGTCAAGTGGTTTACAAGTCTTATAATAAGACAAACATCATTACTACCATGTCTATTATTATGAGACAATGACTAGACATTTTAGATCACATGGCATTTATGAGCATATGACTAAGTTATAACCACTAAGTCTAGTACTTATGATGTCCAGGCTTGGTTTTGTTTTATTCTTTCATGGCCTTTCTTTTGACGTCTTTGGATTTTGGGTCCTTTTGTGTTGTTGACACCTTTACCATTTGAAGATAGGTTCGTGACTTGGTGACAGGTTGACTCTTTCATCTCTGCTTTCTCTTTTTTTGTATTCTCTCACTTTTGCTTCCAATAGTATTTCTTCAGGATCCATCCCTTTCATATCTTCATCCGGATCTTGAGAATTTGGCATGATTAGATCTTTGTCAGTGGCTATGCTAGTTTGGCCTGTTTCAAATCCTTTAGCTGGTGCTTCATTTGAATAAGTGCCTTCTAAAGGTGGACAAATAATATCTATTAGTTAAGTATAAGTGGCATCCTCTTTTTCTATACCATTTAATTCTTGCAGATGAAAGATCAGGTTCTCCCTGTAAAATGGAGGTTCATTTACTTTGAAGAGTGCTCTCAACTTTGGGAGTAATATATACATTCTGGCATGGTTCTATGTCCAAAGGAGCTTTGTTTGAGGATGTTGGAAGTATGGACGATGGATAATAAAAACTGAGATAAAATCATTAACTTGATTTTCATCTAATTTTCAAATATTGTAGCTGGATAATTCTCTGTCAAGTTCTTTAATCCACCAATTTATGGATGAAAATCATTGAAGAGTGTTCCACAAAAGTGAAGAACGATTTTCTAGTTCTAAGAGGAATTGTCTTAGCTTGAAGGCAAGACACAGGATGGGATAAGAATATAATATGGAAGCACACCATAGATACCACATGTCAGACTCTACAAATGGCATTCCCATGAAGATGGTAAAAATGGTGAGATAAGGTGCAGCAGGATTTAGCCAGGTGGGTTGTGGAATAAGATTATGTGTTTGAACAGATGTGTTGAGGTAAAGTGACATGTGTGCCTTTGCAAACTCTTGTAAATATTTGGGAGTGAGAGGGGTGCCAAGAGGAATTTCAGGTGGGAAGGTTCTTTGGGCTATGCTTTCCTCAAGGGAACTGGATGGATAAGTGTTCATCATGATTAATGGATAACAGTGAGTAGAGGTGATGATGGTGATTGGCTTAGTATGGACTGGGTTTAGTCTGGAGAGAAAATCTGGGACGAGGTTTTGAGTTCCTTTTATGTGTTTTACAGAGAAATCATACCTAGAGAACCATTCTTTTATCTTGAGAATTTGAGGACTTGGTAGAACTTTCTTTTTGAATTCAACAGCTTTGGAAATGAGGAATTATCAAGATGTACCTCAAACTGGCGTCCTCTAAGATGGAAATCAAATTTTTGAATTCTGTATTTGAATGCCAGAGTTTCTTTGTATGTTGTATGATAATGAAGCTCTGCTGGCTTGAATTGTCCACTGGCATATCTACAGTAGAATTTCTTACCCTCAACTTCTTCTATGAGGACTGCTCCCCAATAGTGGTCACTGGCATTTATCTGTAAAATCCGTTTTCCTTCTCCTGGTATTTTGAGAGGAGGTGAATTTTTTGCTGCTTGTTTTAGACATTTTACAGCTTCAGTTTGTTTTGGTCCCTATGAAGGAGCATTTTTCTCGAGAAGTTTGGACAGTTTGGTGGTGTATTTGGAAATATGAGGAATGAAATCTCTTATATAGTTCAAGATTCCTAAGAACTGTTGTATTTGCTTTGTGAACATGTTTTCATTAGGGAACTTTGGAAGTTCTTCAACAATGTGTGGTTGGGGTACGTACTTTCCCTGAGCAAAGTGCATTCCCAGAAAATCTACTTCAGTGGTTCCAATTTGGGAATTTCTTGATGATAACATTGCTCTTTTTTGTCACAGATTTTATGGAATTCTTCTAGGAGTTGTTTGTGACTACTTTCATTTGGAGAGAAAAGGAGATATCATCAATATAGATAAGAGCACTATTAAGAAGTAGTTCAAAAACTCTGGTCATGGCCTTTTGGAATAGTGATGGGGCAACTTTTAGTCCAAAAGGTAGAACAGTCCATTGGTAATGGGCATTAGGAATGCAGAATGCGGTTTTTGGTCTATCTTTTGGGTTAAGGCCCAATTGCCAGAATCCTGATTTCAGATCAAACTTTGAAAAGATGTGGGCATTTCGGATATAGGAATAAAGAGAATAGATTTTATGAAGAAGAAACTTATCATCCTTAAGGAAGTGACTCAACGGACGGTAATCAATGATAAGTCTCTTTTTCCCCCAAATCTGCTCAGATCTTTTATTGACATAGAAAGTTTGATATGCCCAATCAGATTTAGTTGGTTCAATAGCAGTTGTTGGCATTCTTCAAATGTGGCTGCTCTGCTAAAAGGTGACATTCCGGGATGAACTGCCTTTGTCGGATTGATGTCTTCATTTAGTTTGAATGGTAATTCCATAAAGAATTTTTCATCCTTTCAAAGTGGATAAGGATGCTTGAAGAGATCATGGTTGTCAGCACTCAGCTTAATGAGTTTTTCTCTTATTTCTTCATATCCCAGTGGTACTTCTGAAACAGTAAATAGTTTTGAGATAATAGAATAAGGTTTGAACTCCCTTTTGAATTTGATTCATTGAGAAAGGATCTGAAGTTTATGATTTTGAGTGTAGATATCTATGTCAATAACAAGATCTCTGTTGGGTAAATCTGTTCCAATGACTTTGGTCCAGATTATACATCCTGGGAAGAACATAATGCTAATCTTACTCTTTGTAATTAAATCTGTTCTGAAGATCTTTCCATTTTCTGCTTTGAAAAAATGAATCCCGAGTTCCCAGGCAGATGATGGGAGGATTGCTAGATTCATCAAAGTTTTTTGGCTTTGATTTGTACATCATAATTGGAGGGAAGAATATGGATTTCTATGTTTGGCAATGGTGGAATAGGATCAAGTGTTGATTTCAAAATTTGAAAGTTTTGTAACTTCTTCCGCTTGCAAAACAAGGAAATGTTCTTCAAAACCAGAGGAATTTGATTCGCTACTGCTCTTAGAATCTGTGTATTCAACTCTGAAGATAGTAGATGCATCTGGTTGATCCTGCTCATCATACCAGGATTCAATATCTTCATTTGCGGCTAGGTCAAGGGAATAGATTAGTTTTGAAGCTTTTTCTTTTTTATTTGGACAGTTCTTTGAAAAATGTCCTTCTTCCCACAAATAAAACATCTTCTACCATCTTTCCCTCGATAAGGCTTCCTTTTGAAGAATTTTACCTTTTTCCTTTTTCCTTTTTTGTTCATGAAGATTTTATTTTTCTTCTTGGTAGTTGGTTTGTAACGGCAGCTGCAATCCTTTTCTTTCCATTTGATCTCCAGGCAATTCTTTTTGCATGCTTTAGTGTACTTCTTTCTATCCTTGAGGATGTTTTCAAAGAGAACTTGTTGACTGAATAATTTGTCTAATGAGGCAAGGCACGTCTGATGAATTTCTCCAAGAGTCATGCTTACAACATCCCTTTGTATGGTAGTGATCATTCAGTATATTTCTGCTTGAGGTTTTTCAGGAAGAGAACAGACATAAGTTTTCTTGAGGCTAGGATCATTATAGCTATTCAATTGATAAAACTTTTGAGCTATTCTTTTGAAATGGCGTTCTAGGTCTGGCTTTTTCAAGGAGCAACACTTCATATCAAAATATTCTTTTCGGATTTCCTTTTGAACAAGACCATGGTCACCAAGAAACTCATGGTGAAGTGCTGCTAAAATAGTGTCAGTGCTTTCTAGTCTGTGCAGTTCATCTTGCCGGACAGGACCAAGAGTACAATACCATTCTTTAAGTACACCAGTTGTATGTGCACAGAATTCTTCAATGACTCGGTATCGATCAACATCTGGTGCGATCACTTTTGCATCATCCAGGCCTTGAAATCCAATAATCTTTTCCTCCACTGAGATGGAGGAATAACATCTATGGTAAACAATGGTCCTCTAGAAGGAGGATGAGTATTGATTTCTTGAGGATTTAAGAATAATGGTTGAGCTCCTCTGGTTGTCTCAGTTTCTATAGTTGTGGCCATGATAATTTTAGTGATATCAGCATACTCATCATCACTAGGAGCTTCTACAGAAACCTTGATACTTTGGTCATCACTATCTGTTTGTTCTTGATAGGCATGTGAGATTATCATGGCTTAAGATAGTGGTACTGTATTGGGATCAGCGTTTGATGTTTGAGTTTTCTTTGGAGATGGTTCAGGTTCAAGAGATTTTGGATTTTGAAGTGGCTGGTTTGGAGAAATTGAGGAAGATTCAACAACTTCTTTTCTTTTTGGATTTTTTGTGGAGGGTCTAGACCTTTCTCCAAAGAATGTTGTTCTTGGTGGTAGAATTGGTGGTAATAAAGGGGGAGGTTTATGTGGTTGTGAGGATAGTAGGAGGCTATGATATATTTTTGGTGGTAGAGTAAAGAATGGGTCTAACTCGAGTTGTTTTTGAAGACTTTTTGTGTATTTATAATGTTCTTCAATATGATGGCTAAGCTTTTGAAGTTCTCTTTCTCTTTGGTCAAAAGCCTGGTCATGGATGTTCCGAATAGGAAGTTGTTGGATTTCCATTTCCAAGACTTCAATTCTGGCTTTTGTCACCTTATAATATTTTTGTAACTTTTCAGACAATATCCCAGTCGTTGCTCCACGGTGGTCATGAGGGTATCAACCTTTTAATTTATTTTTGTCAGTTGGCTATTTTGAGCTAAGGAATTTTCTGTTTGCTAGTTTAGAACTTTTTCAGCTTGAGTCAGAGATTTCAGCTTCCCATTTGGTTGTACTTCAGTAGGCTGGACAAAAGATTTGGTATGTGATTGGGTAGTAGGGTTGGATTTTTTTTCCAAAACTGGAAAGTCAGCCCCATATGTGGCTAAGGTAGAGGCAAACATCATACATGGGATTTCTGATACCTTTGGGACAGAAAGAGTGGATTCTGAGTTTTTACAGGAAAAAGAGTTTGTGGTATTTTGTGGTGGTGGCCATGAGATAAGATCAGGGTCTTCAGGTGGTGGTGGATACCCTTCTTGTCGGAGTATCCTAAAGGCTTCTTCATAGATTGGCAAAGGTTCTTTTTTCCTTTGGATCCTTATCCAAGGACCATTTTCTAGATCAAATCTTCTCTGTGGATTGAGAGGAGGCTTGCAAGGAATAGCAGGATGCTTGCAGTCTCCTGTACATGCCCATCTCCATTCATCATTTCCTAGCATGGGATAGAACAATGAATCCCAATCGCAATTTGGTTCACACATTGCTGATCTAGGAATATCCCATAGAAAATGACCATCAATCCTATCAAAACAAATAATTTGCCCGTTTGGCTCAATAGCATGGATCGGTAGTTTCTTTTCTGCTGCTCCAAGAGTGATCATCATCGTGTGAAAAACAGGAGGGTTCCTATTAGAAGGTTCTTCTTGATCTGGCCTTTTGAAGATGGTTCTAACAGTTCCATCGACAGATCTTCGAAAAGTTGCCTCAATAGACACAGCAGGAGTGTTGTCTTTTGTGAAGTTCTCATAATTGCTTATCCATTCAAGTGGCATAAGTTGTAAGAGGTCTTTTCTAGTGATCTATTTTGGAATTTGGGCAATAGATGGTATTTCATCATTTGATGTGGCCTTTCATTGAAACCCTTTGGAGTAGGCAAATCAAAACATTGATTTTGAAGCCTGTAAATTAACTGGTGTTGCAGTGAGCCAGCTAGAGCAATTTCATCTGATGGAGCTCCTATGAGTTGGACCTATACTTTGAATCTGGCGATCAACGTGGGATCTCTGAAATGGACATTAAAATTGGGGAACATGGTTAAAATAACACTGCCTACATTTAGTGTTACCAAAACAATTCCAATTGTGGCATGTTCAAGACTCTGGAAAGTAGTGTCTAGTAGACTTACCCTGGTGGTGATAGGCAGTCCTTTTCTCCATGAAGAGAGAGGACTAGTCTAATAGCCCTAAGGTGAAGGCTAACATATCCTTTTCTCTGCCAAAGTTGGATAAGAGTAAGATTGATTTCCAAATCAACATATTATTTAGTTTTGGTGGCTTGAAGAGCACATTCATCCATTTTTGTAGTTTGGATATACTCTTTTACACCAGGGGTTGAGATGAGCATTTTACGGAGCCACCTAAATGGCCCTTTTTCTCTTCTGAAAACATTATAAGGATTGAGGAGAAGAGGGATGGAACTTTCTATCTAAGCATCTTTGGGAATATAGGAGTATTCTATAAGGTTTTCTAATTTAGAGGAAAGAGTTTTTGTACCGGATTCTGGGATGGATAGCTTTGAGGTTAAGGACATGGGTTTTTGGAGGGCATTGTCTAAGGAGGACGCCATTTGAGTTGGGTTCTTCCTTACTGTGGACATGCTAGCGGACAGTTCAAGCCAGCAGAGCGTCATTATCATACAACTTACAAAGAAACTTTAGCATTCAAATACGGAATTCAGAAATTTGATTTCCATTTTAGGGGGCACTATTTTGAGGTATATCTTGTTAATTCCTCATTTCCAAAACTGCTTGAATTTAAAAACAAAGTTCCACCAAGTCCTCAATTTCTCAGGATAAAAGAATGGTTCTCAAGGTATGATTTCTCTATAAAACACATAAAAGGAACTCAAAACCTTATCCCAGATTTTCTCTCCAGACCAAACCCAATCCATACTAAGCCAATCACCATCATCGCCTCTACTCACTGTTATCCATTAATCATGATGAACACTTATCCATCCAGTTCCCTTGAGGAAAGCATAGCCCAAAGAACCTTCCCGCCTGAAATTCCTCTTGGCACCTCTCTCACTCCCAAATATTTACAAGAGTTTGCAAAGGCACACATGTGACTTTACCTCAACACATCTGTTCAAACACATAATTTTATTCCATAATCCACCTGGCTAAATCCTGCTGCACCTTATCATACCATTTTTACCATCCTCATGGGAATGCCATTTGTAGAGTCTGAATGTGGTATTTGTGGTGTGCTTCCATATTATACTCTTATCCTATCTTATGTCCTACCTTCAAGCTAAGACAATTCCTTTTAGAACCAGAAAACTGTTCTTCACTTCTGTGGTTTTCATCCATAAATTGGTGGATTAAAGAACTTGACAGAGAATTATCCAAATTCAATATTTGAAAATTAGATGAAAATCAAGTTAATGATTTTATCTCAGTTTTTATTATCCACCGTCTATACTTTCAACATCCTCAAACAAAGCTCGTTTGAACATAGAACCATGCTAGAGTGTATACATTACTCTCAAATTTGAGAGCACTCTTCAAAGAAAATGAACCTCCATTTTACAGGGAGAATCTAATCTTTCATCTGCATGAAATAAATGGTGTAGAAGAAGAGAATGCCACTTATACTCAACCAATAGATATTATTTGTCCACCTTCAGAAGTCATTTATTCAAATGAAGCACCAGCTGGAGGATTTGAAACAGACCAAACTAGCATAGCTGCTAACAAAGATCTAATCATGCAAAATTCTCAAGATCCGGATGAAGATATGAAAGCGATGGATCTTGAAGAATACTATTGGAAGTAGAACTGAGAGAACACAGAAAAGAGAAAGCAGAGATGAAAGAGCCAACCTGTCACCAAGTGACGAACCTATCTTCAAATGGTATAGGCGTCAACAACACAAACGGACCCAAAATCCAAAGACATCAAATGAAAGACCACGACATAATGAAACAAAACCAAGCCTGGACGTCATAAGTACTAGACTTAGTGGTTATAACTTAGTCATATGCTCATAAATGCCATGTCATGTAAAATGTCTAATCATTGTCTCATAATAATAGACATGGTAGTAATGATGTTTGTCTTATTATAAGACTTGTAAACCACTTGACAAGAAGCATAGCTAAAAGTCAAGACCTCTTGTAACATCTATCACAAGTCTAGAAAAGTTAGAGTTTAACTTTTGTAAGGATAATAAACCATATGTTAGTATAGGTTCCAAGGATCCTCCGTCTACATAAAGAGGAGCCAGTCCTTTGTAAAAGGGCAACAAGAATAATATTACGAGTGTTTCTCTATAAACATGAGTTTCTAAACCTCTTTCCTTCTTCCTGAAAGTTCTTACCCTCTTGCTCTTAAATATGCTACTATAATTTTGAGCTAAATAAAGGAAATTACTGGCTATAGAAGATATTAAGTATGCTCTGCACTTGCCTCATTTAGAGGAACCTGTGCATCAGAAAAGGTATCCGATAAATGATCCAATTTTTCGGTCCTTCTTATTTTTAATATATGATCCTTATGAGTAACTAAGGCTGGATAAGTAGGCTATTGTGTTGAGCCGAAATACTCGCCTTGCTAAAATAAGGATTATATGTTAAAGATAGGAAGGCTCCCGGTGAAGTGGTATTAGAGCCTAAACACCTAGCTAAGTTATTTCTTTTATTTCTCAAAAACAAGGGAGCATATTATAGATGCTAGTAGGAGAGAATAAGTAAGGAAGAACCTAACTCATAAATGGCGTCCTCCTCAGAAAATGCCCTCCAAAAACCCATATCCTTAACCTCAAAGCTATCTATCCTCTTGTACAAAAACTCTTAGGGCCATGGCCCATTGTGTTAAAGAAGCTCTACCACTGATGTTTGGTGAGGAGGTCTGGAGTATTTTCAGAATTATCCGTGCTATTGTTGGTTTCGAGAAAGATATTACTAGGTGGTTCTCCAAGGAAGGCACATTTCATCTTAATGCTCACACTGATGTTTGAAGAGCTCCCCCGAACGATATGTTTAAAATTAATGTCAATGGGAATGTTATTGAATCGTTGCACGTGGTGGTTTTGGGGTTTGGCTCAAAATGAGAATAGGGATTCGATAGCTAGTTTCTTTAGATCAATGACCAGCTGCAACATCTTGTGGTGACTACCGGGAGAATCCCTCCTTGCTATTCTTGTGCCATTTTGCTCCATGATATTCATATGGTGGTTAAATGAGCTAGGCCAGTCAGATTCGCTCATGTTCTCCAAACAGGGTATACTTGCACTAATTATATGGCGCACGTTTGTGCCGCAAGTGGAGGCAATCAAGTTTTTTGAAACTACTTTATCCCCTAATATTTTGGTGCAGCGTCTAATGGAAGGTTTACTTTTTTTTCTTTTTTCGAGTGATAATATAAAATATTATATACTATTATCTAATAAGATATTATTATATATGTGATTTTTAAAATAATTATTATAAGAATCAAATATTTTTAATAATATGACAATTTATAATTAACAATGATGTAAAAAATTTGATATTAATAATAAATCAAAATTAGATCTTAATATTTTGAAATTTCCAATGATTTAAATAGAATCTCCATGTTTAGCTGATTCAACAGTAATAACTGTAGGAACCAAAAAGTTTTGTACCAAAGAAAAAAGGAACAAAAAAGTTTTATGTGAACAAACCAAAAAATGTGTATAAACACTCAAAAATATTTTTGTATGCATAATAAGCATCTCTAAATTATATAGTATAATTTACTTTTAACTGTCAAATCGAAAAGGGCTAGGTTTGCTTCTCTTTGTTAATGAAGTTGAGGGTACCCCTTCACAGGTACGCCCAACAAAAGAAAAGAAATTCTAGCAGAAAAAGAAAAGAAATTGCTGTCATGTTTATTTAGAGGCATAGTTTCATTTCTTTCCTTCACTTTTTTCCTTTCTTTTTGTACTATTAAATGCTATGGGCATTCACAAGATGCTTGTTAATATTAAATGTTTTCACGCCAGAAAGGTTTTTGGGTCAAAGATGTTCCATACCCATTAAGGCAACCTTCTTAGACCAATGTGACTTGTTAGAAAATGAGGAATTTTCAAATCTCATTAAATACGAAGCAGCTCTGTTATTAGACATACATAATAATTTGAGTCGGAAGTCCATTTTTTTTTATTAAAAAAATTAAAATATAAGGAGTGTTCTATGGTCCTCAAAGAATTTTGAACACGATACAAACAACAACTGTTAATGTGTAAGATTTAAACCGTTAATGTGTCAATATTAATCAAAGTTTTGAATCACAAGCTTTGGTTTCATGATATAATCAATGGCTAAAGTTTGTTACCTGTTACCTATACAGGAAGTAATGAGACACTAGGAGATGATAAAGTGAGAGGAATGATTAACTGTGGGAGTAAGACGAGTAAATCTTGAATATTAGATCTTACATAAATGATCAAAATTAAAACACAAATTCATGTGATATTTTATAATAATCATATAACCTTTAAATAACTTTTAATTTTGCCCATTTATATATAATTATACGGTCAAAAATTGCTTCTCTTAGCTCTTATATAAAAACAACCATCTCACTTGATACTCCACATGAGACACTTATATTATAATTTAATTTAAATGGGGAAAATAATAACAATTAATAATTTTTAATTTATCCAACAACAATAATAACATTAAAATTTAGTATGTTAACTTTTATATTAATTGACATATTATATGTTTGATGCTAATAATAATACTAATCATATTAAGTCAATTTTACATGTATTCTAGAAAAGTTGTAAGTGTTTAAAATTATTAACAATCAAATTATATATATCTTTTTTTTATTTTATACTAACATTTTTTATCTAATTAATGATGATAACTTTTAAAAAAATTAATTGCTTAGAATATGCTTTGAAAATGATAATTTAAAAATAATTTTTATATGAGTTTAATTTTGATGTATTAAGAGTCTAAAAGACTTTTACACTAATATCCAATCAAATCCTTCCAGTTGTATCACCATTCAAATAATGGGTGTGAGATCAATTCAACTATATTTACTAATTGTATAAAAATATTTAAATTGTTAATGTGTCAATATTAAATTCTTTTTATATTTCCATCAATAACTTTGCAAACTATAATGAGATGCTCAACAAATACTGTACTGTTCCAATGTTCTTATAAGTAGCAAATTGTGTTGCTCAAGAATAATATTGTTTCTATCACTAATTTTACTTTCCATTTTTTTATTTGGAAATTTTCTTTCCATAATTAAAATAATAAAATATTTGTAACTCATTATTGTGTCCTATTTTTTATTTTTAAAATAAAATAAGAAAATAATATTTATGCACTGATAATATAAAATAATTTTATACTGTCAATCAATAGAAATCAAGAAAAGTAATAAATTATGGTGGATAGTTATTATGATATGTAGTTACCCACTATGTTTTGTCACTTTCTTGAATTTCTAATGGCTGATAGTGTAAAGTTATTTTGTACTATTAGTACATAGAAATTCAATCTATAAAATTTTATATTTAAATTTTGAATATTTATGTTGAAACTTTAACTATTTAAATAATAATCATTATTTTTAATCTTATTAATATATTAATTGTTCTTGTTTCAACTCTGAGGTGAGGGTAGGCTAGTGTTTATATTTTAGATGAGTTACCCCTCTCCCATTTTGGGAGAGGGTATAGGGTTCATGCAATAATGGCGAAGATCTTCTTAGGGCATGGATCAAGGAGGAAGAAGGTGTGCTGTTAGGGCGTAGGTTATGGGATTTGAGTAAGGAGATTACGCCTAGGTTGACGATCACTTTTTTCATGTGGTGAGAGGGGAGTAGAACATAAAGGTTCCGTTCATTTGTTGGCTACCCGATTGAGCTTTCAAGCTTCTAGGTCAAGGATCAAGGGGACCCCTTAGTCACTAGGTTGGGGATAGGATGGCGAAGGAGCCATCCAGTCCATAAGCCCCCAAGCCTCGAGATTGAAGAGGTGAAGAGGCTGTGGAGGTATGGCAAGTCGGCAAATGGATCGTTTAGTCCACAAGCCCTAGCCCTGAGCCTGAAAAGGCAAAAAGGCTGTTGAGGCGTTGTAGGTCAACAGAAGGACCGATTGGTCCACAAGACCCCAAACCTTGGGCTTGAAAAGGCTGTGGAGGCTATGGAGGTGCAGTTGGTCAACAGAGGGACCGACCAATCTACAAGCCTCCAGTCTTGAGCTGAAGGGGTGAAGAGGCTATGGAGGCACGATAAGTCGACAAATGGATCGATCAGTAAGTCGACTTGATAATGAAGGGATTGGAATCGTCATGTGTACGTGCGGTTATGAGGCCATATGTTATTGCAGTTACCAATGGTGCCATACGTCTTTTTAGCATTTGCGAGTATCTCGAGAGTTATCACGTCATGCCAATTTTCAATCTTGGCCATCGGATGAGCGTTTAGATGGGTAGATCTTGACAGTGAATGCGAATAGTCTTTGCTGATGGATCATTCAACATAGCAGGAGGTTTGGGGGAGTTTTTGCGTTGCCTCTTCGTATATTCCCTTCTCTCTACTTGTAGTTTCTTTCCAATGTGCCATTTTTCTTGCATTTGTGACCCTGGGTCCTAATCGTCCATACCTCCTTTGGTTTCATTTGTCTTCTGCTAGGTTGTGGGTTGGATTTGGGGAAGTGGGTAATTTGCAGTGTGTGCTAGTGATAATAGTCTCTGCAAAATATTTTAGTGAGTGGCTTATATTTGCTCTTTTTGTTTTAAGCATTTATGCTTGCTTGTTTGCGTTTGCATGCTTGTATGTTTGGTTTTGGGTTGGTTATTTGCTTCTAGGTTATTTGCATTTCATTGGCAGCACTTTGTGCTTGTGCTTTTCGTTTTGGTTGTTTACATGTTGGTGTTGGTTGGTGATTTGGGGTGTTCTTGTTATTTTCATGCTGTTAGGTAGAGGATGAGGGATGATGATGGTAGCGAGGAAAGTAGTGGAAATGTGTTGATAGAGGGCGGTTTAGGTGACTTAACCTACTTTAGGGGCTTGAGGTCTAGGCAGGTAGAAGAGGTGGAGAAATCTACGGCCGGTCACTCGGGTCATAAGTTGGGTTGTTGATGTGACATTGGGGGGAGGTTTTTATGGGGAAGGCCTGCCAAGACCAGCCTGGATGGAGGATAAACTTGGTTTTAAGTCACCGATGGAGGAGATTAGGAGTGTTCAAGCTTGTTTGCAAATATATGGGCCTTTGTCTCCTGCTTCTTTTAATAGGTTTCTTGCTTTTTTTGATGGGTGGAACAGTGTATATAGTTCGGGTTATTCTAAAGAGATGTTTGATCGACCTTTCGAGGAGGCAACTTCCTAGTCTTTTGAGGAGGTTAGGGATTTGTCACAAGTCATCTCGGCCTTTGAGTCCCCAAAGGAGTTAGCTTAGCTTTAGACCTTATTTAATCTTCTAGGGACTCTTGAAGACTACCAATTGTCACCTGTGGGGCTTTTGACCATGTAATGGGGGATTTGGGAAGGGCTATTTTTCCTTGTTTGAGACTCTCCTTGATCATGTTAAGCTTGAGATTCCTTTTCCTACCTTTTATTCTCCTTGATTAGGTTAAGCTTGAGATTCCTTTTTCTACCTTCTATTGAAGGATTCTTCAGACCCTTAGGGGGGCACCGATTTAGATACGCCTTAATGGGCGCTCTTTCATTCGGTCCTTCCATGTAGTGTATGAATGACTCAGGTTCAAGATGACATCTCACATGTTTTTTTCTTTTCATATTTCCAATAGTTGGGGAGACGACCTTATTTCTTTCTTTGGGGTTCGGGGGAAGAAGCTGTTGGCTGACTTTGAATCTTCCTATAAGAGGCATAATTATCAAGATTGTTTTTTCAAACTAAAGCCTAGGGGATTGGCATCTTAGCATTTTTTGACTTCTTTGGTGTTCTAAGTTCCCCTTCTAGTGGTCTTTGATTGTTCCCCCTTCCCCTCAGCTAGCCCTCAAGGAAGTTACTAAAGTTGAGAAAAGCCACATGGACAGGCTTGAAAGGCTTAACTTGAGCATTTCGGCTTTGAAGTTGGTGGGGATCTAATATACAAATTTGATCTACTTCACCGATGATCGAAGCCTTCTACAATGGTGTTTATGTGAGTCTTACTTCTTCTATTTGTTCTATTTTTTATTTCCAATTTATTGCTATTGGCGATTTGCTTCTTTATAGGAGCTTGTAAGGATAAGATCGAGAGGGAGATGTTTGAGAGGTAGGGTGGAGTCCAATTTGACATAGCGGCTATCCAGGCTCGCAAAAGAAAGAAGACTAGGGTTATGAAGTAGCCGACTGTTGAGTTGTGTAACACCCTAATAAACCCATACTACGCTTAATTCATATTACGGCATTTTATTAGTTGTTACTTATGCTCGTGGAAAACTAAACTTCACTTGAAATTAAGTTAAGCAGAAAATACGATAGGATTTTTTTTTTTTTTGAAATACGTCGTCGCTTTACAGCGTTTTGAAAAGTGAAGCCTTGAGTGAGAAGATAGCTAGAGAAAGAGCGTGTCATATAAAATACATACCCGAAAATCATAAAACATGCGAAAGGTAAACAAATAATAATTCACAAATACATTGCATTAAATAACTAACCATTACATTCATATGGGTTCATAATATATATATACATACATATATATCAGCATTACATCAAAGGAGGCTCATGGTCGTGCCATGATCCAAATACTAGATACAAACTGAAATCAACATCGTTCGTCACAAAAAGGAATGTATGAAGATGCAGAGCTACAGCAACTACAAGTCCACATCAGCATTGTCTGACATCCCCCGTCATACGCCCGCTCACAGTGTGGGGGATCCATGCTCCACTCCACCGAATGCGCCATCGAGATCTGGTGATGATACGGAAAAATAACTAGGGTGAGAAATGGAATTTCTCATAGGACTTGAACCTGAGACGAAGGTGTCATCGTCATCGTCCCAGCCACTTCGGTTTTATTAATGAAAATAGTGAGCATGTATAAGGTTCAATTCTTAGGTTTTCGAAAACATGAATATCCGAAGCGGATTCACTTTTAACGTATCCTCTAATCATTTATATCCTAACATACATGGGCACACGTATAATTACATAAAACATGCATGGCTATGCTATAAGCTTCTCTTAACTTCTTCCCCTTCTAGGGTTTGGACCGAAGTCCCTTTTCTTTTCTTAACATAACTTTATCTTTTTACCCACTAAACATAAGTGGTAATAAGCTCATACCGTGGCTGTCGCCACCATAGAATTTCGGTACTAACACTAGCTGGGTCATGCCATGCCTCATGTAAGACCTATCCCCTATACTCACACTAGCTGGGTCATGCCATGCCTCATGTGAGTCGTGGGTGAGGGGAGCTTACTTTGGGTCACCTTCCCTTTTGAAGGATCACACCCTTTGTTCAATCTCTTCTTATTAAAGCTTATGATACAAAATTATTTTAATTCTTTTCCACATTTAGGCATTACGTATCGCCGTCCCCAAATGTGATTCCTTTATCGTATATTATTAAGCATCATATCATCAACATATCATATTCAATATCGTCATCATATCATTATCATAATAATCATCATCATATCATATCATATCATCATCATCATGATCATCATCATATCATATCATCATCATTATGATCATCATCATATCATTGTCATCATAATGACACATAGAGACATACATATCACACAGTCTTATGAGCTTAGCTTAGTAAATTTGGTGCAAGCTTTTAATTGAGGTTGCCTCTTGAATAAATTCTTTTATTAGGCATAGGACCATTTTCATCTATTATCCTTTATGAAACTTTTAAGTTGAATTATGACGATTTTTCAATGCGTAGTGTGAAGGTCTTAATGTCTTAAAGCTTATTTCTCATTATTCTTTTAACTTTCACCACAACCAGTTTTTACTTTTATAGTGGGGCAGTAACTTTAAAAATTCACCATAATTTCATCTTTTGCTCTTTTGTTTCGAATTTTTTGTGTGAATATACTTCTCTGAGTCTATTTTTAAACAAAACAAGTCCCACTCAAAAATTTATTTTGTAGCTTGATTATGCACATTTTATTCTGACTGTTCAGACTTGAAAGTTCAACTCGGGTCAGTGGCTTGTCCACTTCACTGGGAGTTTCTCACATGGAATCTGACAAAACTGTTTATGGGGATGTTCCTCTATGTCTTAGCTTTCCAACAAACTTGGTTCCACTCAAAAATGTTATGTATAACTTGAGTTATGCACATTTTATTTCATACTGCCAGAACAGAAACTCATCTAGGGACAGCAGACTTTGAAAATTCATATGTCTCTCATTTTAAGGCTAAATGTCACGTATTTTATATGTATAAAAAGCTCTATGAGTCTATTTTCACATAAAATTAGTTTCTTTGTATTTGGAGGTGTATTGAAAGAGTTATCAGTCGCGCCATACAAACTGTCAGAATTTTCTAGCTTCCACGGTTTTGGTTTCAATGAGTTTTCTTGTAAAAACATTAAGTTTTCTCCTCAAGTGATCACTTTTCTCTTCCAAACCACTTTTATACTTTGAGATCTTGGTATTACTCAATGTTTTAACTTCTTAAAATTTGGTTCAATGACAATAGACATACCAACCGAAAATTTCATGCCCAAAAAAGAAGGATACAACACATGAAAACTCATCATATCAACAAATATAGCCATGAGGCCTTGGAAACAAGTCCTAGAACCACCTAGCTATGGAGAGCTTAGGAGTTAAAAGGCTTGAAGAGCACATAAAAGAAGAAGGTTAGAGTCACTATCACAAAGATTCTCTTGAAGGCTTGAAGAATGAAAATGGTTGGAGATGGCCTTCCTCCTCCTTGAGCTTGATAATGGGGCTAAGTGAGTGTTTGTTTTGCTCTACCAAAGACCAAAAAATGTGATCCTTGATAAGTTAATGAGGGTAGTGATAGAAGATGAGGGTGATGGTGGTGGAAAAGTGATGACTTACAGTAGGAAAAACAAGAAGAACAAGAAGAAGAGTAGGAAGAAAAAAGAGAGATTTAGAGAGAGGTGAGAGCTTTGTGTGTGTCTTGAGAGAGGGAATGAAAATGAATTGAGGAGGGAGAAGGGGCTGAAGGTGGCGCAAATGAGGGGGGGAAGGAGTGATGTGACTTTGCTTCTTACAACAAGTAAGAGAGTGGGAAAAACCTTGGGACAAAAGAGGGAGTTGTGTTTCCTTTGAGTCTTGGCACTTGGGTAAAGACTTGTAGTGTTTCTTTTTAAGTGGTTAAAAGCATGATCTACCCTAGGATTGGCATTGGATGATTGTGATCACTCCAAGTGTCACAATCTTGATGGAGGAGAGTAGATCTTTTGTCTTGACTCAAGGAATCTACTAACATGGACTCTTGATCTAGTGGTGCATGATGAGAAGGCAAATAGATGGTTGGATTTTGCTCTTGTCCTTGGCCGAAATTTGGTACATGAATTAGGAGAAATTTGTAAATCTTCAAAGCTATTAGGATTACCTAAGTTGTTAATTAATTTGATTAGTTAAATTGCTCTTTAATCGATTTCGGTTAATTACATCTTTAAGATGTTTTTCCTCTTAAAAGAATTGATCTTATGAATTATGTAATTAGGGTTTAGAATTAATCTATCTCTATTGGTAAGGTAGAACAATTGTCTTGTACTTAATGAATAAGATTGGATTAGCTTAATTATATTTCTAAGTTATGAACTAATGAGGTTCGAATAATTAGGTTTTAATTAAAACATTTAGTGCGTTATGATTCAATTATTAACTTGACTTAATTCACTAAGCTCTTGCTCATCAAGATTAGCCGATTAATCCTTAGTTAATCGTTAACCTCTCTAATTAGCCAGGATCACTGAGCTAATTAGCTTAGACAAAAATTAGGGATGTTACAAGTTGTTTGGGCTCGGAGGGGTTAGAGAGTCCCTCTCAAAATGTCTAGAGCCTGCAAGGTCACCAAAGCATGAATAGGTGGAAGGCACGATCTTTGATCCTACAGGTCTTGCTACGCCAGGTGTTTCGGATGCTGCTGTCCCATAATTAGGTGCTAGCTCCTCCAATTTAGTCTTGCTCCAAGGTCAGGCTACTTTGAATTTGATGTTGATACAAGGATGCCTATCGATTCAATGTATGATTGTTGATTTCTAAATAAGGTTTATATTGATGGGCACATTTCCTCGGCTATTGACAAAACAAAGTACAAAAGCATGGGAATCTTGAGCTTTATCTGGGCAAACCAGGCATTTAGCCTTAGGAGTACCAGTATTGCCTATTACATTAAGAAAGAAATTCAATAGATGTCCAACTGATTAGCCACCATGGAAACTTGGTGTGAGGATTAGTTGTGTCGAGCTAGGGAAGATCACGCAAGAGAGATGAGGCAGTTGAAGGGTTGCATTAAGCCATTTGAGTCTCGTTCCCAAGTGTTGAGTGAGATAGTGACCAAGTTGATGGAAAACTTGGAGGCTACCAAGATGAAAACATTGGCAACCAAGTAATCGGAGAAAGAAGGGAAGGAGGCCCAAGATAAGTTGAAGGAGAAGACTAACTTGTTGGAGGAGGAAAGGGAGAATATTTTCGGCGATCTTCCTCTACAATTAGAGCTTGATACGAGAATGTTCATGCTCATTTTTGTCATCTGTTTGCTAATTAGGGCTTGGACTTTGACTAAGCTAGGCCATGGTATGAGTTGAAGGATGGAAGCTAGTGTCACATTTCAACAATAATCAGGAGGCTGCAGAGGGGGATGACGGAGCTGGTGATAGAGCTATTAATGCTTGAAGGTTGGGAGATGCCTTGAGTTAGTTATGTGTCTACTTTTTGTGAATATTAGATGTTTTTAGTTGTAAGGTCTTGGACTTGTTTTATTTTGTTAAACAAATCTCGTTATGTCCCAATTTGCTCTAGGCTTTATAATATATTTTTGACATTGTGATCTTGCTTAAACTAATGGTTAATTTTGCGAATGCTGTTGAATATTACCCTAGCTTGGATTTGTTTACATATGTTGAAAGGACTTCAGTGCTGCTTGTAGATTATTAATGAGTGCGAGGATCACAGTTTCAGTTCTTAAGTGTCAGGTAATGGCAGTGCAGGTGGAAATGGGTCTTGGTGCCGGGCATTGGATGTAGTGCCAGCTGCCAATGAAAACTAATCTTGGTGAGGGTTTGGATACAGTGTTGGCTATTAGTGAAAATCGGTCTTGGTGCATACCAGTTGTCAGTGAAAACTGGTCTTGGTGCCAAGCTTTGGACATAGTGCCAGTTGCTAGTTTTTTTGGTGTCAGGCTTTGGACATAGCACTTGTTGTTGGTGAAAACAAGTATTGGTGCCAAGCCTAAGTATAGTCATCTCTAGTTTTCTGAATTAACTTGAAACTTTAGTCCAGTAAACATGAATTACATCAGAATTAGTTATAGTATTTCCTGAGCTTGGCGGCATTCCAAGCTTTTGAGATCTTTTCCCTAATAGCCAAGAGAGTCGGTACACTCTGTTTTGTAGATTATCCATGACTCAGAAGAGTCCATCCTAGTTAGGTCTGAGCTTTCCTTAGGTTGAGTGTTTGTTAGCTCATTTGAGAACTAGATCTCAGCTTAAATTTTTGGGTGCTGGCTTTTGTATTATATTTCTTAGCCATTTTTCTACTTGATTGCCTTTGCTTTGATGTGTGTGATCTCCTCTTCTTCTTGGAGTAGGTCTAGCTTATTTTGTCTTTGTTGATTATTTCGTTCCTCTTAGAAACCCTGCTTCCTCTAGCTCGATTCACCCAATTCTACAAGAATTATGGCTTCAACCCAATAGGTCAAATTGAATGATGTCTTGCCGATTGTGGATAAGTGGTTGTTTGGTATGCCCAAAGTACACTAGGAAGTTCCTTAGTCCACCTTCCTTTTGTCTAACCTTTTCTTTAGACCTTGTAGAATGACTTTTTTGGCTACCTCAATTTGTCTGTTGCTTTAAGGATGGTCTACTGATGTGAAGATCTGCTTTCTATATATTTTTCTTACTATTTAACTTTGAATTACAAAAATTTATACTTAACCTAAAATTATTGTTAAGTGAACATCAAATCTGGAAAAGATTTAGGAATGAAATCCTCACCTGTAGGAAGGGGTATCTTAACCAAGAATAAGGTTAAAGAAATGAGTAAAGCCTTACCTCTGGATGAAGGCAATTAAAACCCGAAAATAAGGTTATAGGACAAACATAGAATAAGGGGTTGGGAGTTGAGCCTTAATAAAAATATAAAGATAAGAAGTAATTCCAATTGAGGCTAATAGATATTTAAGTTTGAATTAAAATCGGGAAAATAGTTATAGCCATGAAGCTACTAAAGAAAGTAAAGAAGCGAGTACATATTAGGGTTGTAAATAGAAAGCAAGTACATATAATATCTAGAAAAAGATATAAGTTCAAATCAAGGAAAAAGATAAATTAATATTCAAGAGGGTCTTGGAAGATGGGGAGGACAGTTGCAGGGTTGAAAGGGGGTCTTTAAGAGCATTATGGTTGCTTGGTGAAGTTGTTTGATCGTGTTTGATCGTCATCTCCTCCTTTTGGAGGCTTCTTATCCACTAACTGGTCTTCCACAATCTCCTTGAAGTACCTACATTGTGAAGTGTCTATTCTAGGCTACAAGAGACAAATCTAATCCAAAGCAATGTCAAACCCCCCAGCATATTACATGGCTGCCTCTCCCTGAAGATCATCCACCTCCTTTTCAAGAGAAGAGACTTTCTCTTGAAACTCCTTGATAGCACCAGAATGAGATCTCAACTTTTCCATAGCTGCCTCTTCTAGTGCCTTTATCCTGTCTTCTTCTAAGCAACTAGCCATGATTTTTTATTTGAAGAATTTTCCTCTTCCATCTTCTTGAATTTGTCCTTAAGGACTTGAAGCTCTTCTGCATGTCTAGAACTTCTGTCATTCTTGAACATTTCCAAGTCAAACTCGGACTTCAACAAATTATCTTTAACCTGGCGAAAAAGAAACTTAGAATTCCAAAAAGACTACTTCGAGGCCTCGAGCAGAAAGTCCTGGAGAATTTGAGAACCCTAAGACCCGTTTGAATTGGTAGGTAGTCTCAGCAGTAGAAGGAAGGGTCACTCGTTTCTAAGAAGACTCCTCAAAGTCCATTATTGCTTCAAGTCCTTTTTTCTTGTTCCACTTGAAGATGAGGGGCTCAAAGTTAGAAGCGAGGTCTAAACTATCCACTATATGTTTCTCGACTGGAAGGGCAGAACTTTGTGCTGTATTTGCTTAGTGTTAAGCTAAAGGGACCTAGAAAGAACCCTTAGACAACTTTGGAGCCATTTTTCCTGCATAAGATAGAAAGAATATTCAAAAGAGAGAAAGATAAATCCAAAAAAAGAAGATATAGGGAAAGAAATCAAAAAGAATTTATTGTGGTGTTTAATCAACTGGAGCCTATTCATGTTCCATTTTAATAACATAGAGCAAGAGAAAGTTCTCGAGTCACTTAACTCACTAGAAAAGTAATCTAATATAGTTTGGTGAAAAATGAGAGGCTGTGGTAATCAATATTAAGGCTTCTACTAGGAAGCCTATTCCAATAAAGGTGAAGTTTGGCATCCCGCTTTTCATCCAAAAAGAAGGATACACAGATTTCGAGGCCTTTATCTTAAATAATTGATCTTTGAAATGCTTGAAATTCGAGGTAAATTGCTCGAATATCTTCCTTTAAAGCTAACTACTCAGAGACACTCAAATGGTTGGGAAGGAGCAACAATTATGTAATTGATGTATTCAATCTCAAAATCAGTGAAAGGAAGCCTAATGCCTAGCTTAGAGAAGAAGATGTTGTACACAAAGAAGAAATGGGGTTCTTTATCTAAATTTTTGCCTACATGGCAAACTTGGTCTTAGGGAGCATAAGGAAGACACTCTATCTCATCCTTTTTGCCTAATGATGGCATCCTATAATCCCTTATAAAATGGATCAAGATTTCCCTATCAATGTATAGAGAGTACATATTCAGAACTTCTTTCGCTACCCAAAAATAAAAATCCAGATAATCTTTCTGAGCAATCACTTTCTCTTTGCCCTTAATTACTTCCTTTGAACCTTTATCCATCTATGAAAGTACACTCGAAGGCTGAGGAACTCAAAATGCTTTTGAAATAGGAAATTTGAAAGAAAACAAAACATGTAAAATCAACCAGTAATAAGAAGAGATGAGACCAACAATACCTTACCCTAGGGTTGGCTGAATGGAATCATAGAAGAAACCAGACAAGAAAATAGAAAGATGGGAAAGGAAGATAGAGTACTTACTTGGTAAAATCTTAAGAAAAAAGCAAGATAAGCATTGAAAGCAAAGGGAACTTGAGGAATGAGAAGACAAAAATGCAGAAATAAAAGAGAAGTTTTAGAAAAAAGCTCGGTCAAAATGAGAAAAAAGAATTAAAGAATGAAATGAAGAAAAAAGGGGCATTTGAAAACTATCTCTATGAATGAAAAAGGAATCGGAAGGTGAAGATATCTCCCTACCCTGAAAGATTAATCTAAACCATTGGAGAAGGCTGGATCTAGTGGTGGAGATTTGAAGTAGAGCTCACAATAATAGTGTGTCAAAAGAGAAATGATGTTGAACATCTCAGTTGGTGACACGTATCGAAGATAGTTCCTAATGCCCATTGAAATGAAAAAGAGAAAAATGAAACATTACATTTGCTCCAATATTGGTTGTATGAACGAACCCAAATCGAAAGAGCTTGGGAAATAGAGCTTGGATATATAAGATCAGAGCTATAAAAGGGAAATAAGAGCTTGGAATATAATCTTAAGTTATTGTCCTAGGAAAATAGCCGAGATTGGGGGCTATTTACTTAACTAATTTCGTAGGTCTTAGAGCTCGACCTAATAAGGCTAGAAGACAGTTATCTAGAAGAAATGTACTTAGATAAGTGGTTAAGAGGAAGGTCTTGACTATTTGGCACAACTAGCTCAAAGCTAGGAGATCCCCCAAAAAAAGGAATAGTTGGTAACCTTAGGAGTAATTGAAGAGCTCGTAATTTCTAGGGCCAGACTCTAACTTAAATATAGAGTTGTCTTAGAGGCTAGACATAGGTAACTAATCCTCTGTAGTTGCACTCAAGTGGATTTGAGTTCTAACTTGAGTGCCGAAGTCCCTTGTAGGTCCCTTGTTGGAGTCGCGAACAGTTGAGGAGCTTGGATCAATAAGGACATGGTCAGAACAGAAAATAGTAAAAATATAATTATAAAAAATATATAAGTAAATAATAAATAATTTTTAATATAAAATATGTTTATATATAATAAAATTAAAAATAACAAAAATAATTATAATTTTAATAATAAATATTTAAACTATTATATTAATTTTTAATTTTATAATTAAATAATTAATAAAAATTACAATTTTTTTATAACTTCTTCTTTGTGGTTGCATTTTATTGTCAGAAACAAAGAATATCAAAATATATAAAATAGAGCATTATGTATTTGTTGATTTTTTTTATTTTTTATTAAAAGGAAGATAATTAACTTACATCAGTGTAAGTCAAACTCACTTCTTACACCATTGCATAATTTTTTATCAAAGAAATTTTTTTGCAAAAAGAAAAAACTAATTATCATATTAAAAGTTTATATGTTATAAATAATATCTATAAAATATTGCATTAATTTGAAATCGTTTAATACACTTTTTATATACATCTTTTTTTTGCACACTTGCTTAAGAAAACCAAAAAAGAGAAAGAAAAGAAACACCTATCTTAGGTCCATAACTCCAGCTAGATCAGCAAGGAGAATATGGCCCATCTCAACTGGAGGATGCTCTTACACAATTGAAGTCTTGGACATAGCTCCTAACACAAGGAAGTCTGCCAGCTAGTTCCCTTCTTAGTGAACATGGTGAAGATAGTAAACCTAGTCTCTGGACAGCAACATCTTCATGTCCCCAATAACACTAGCATATTTGTAGAAAGGCAAGGACTGAGAAGTCACCAACCAAATGAGCTTGGAGCAATCCACTTCATAGACAATTCTTCTATAACCCAGCGACCAAGACATATCCAAACCTTTCCTTAAAGCAAGTCCACGCATAAGTTATCAAATCAAGGCACACAACCAGAGAAACCAAGAATCCAGCTACCATCCTCTCCTCTAAATAGACCCCCCATGATTAGAACATCCAGGATTCCCAAGAGAACAACCATCGATATTAACTTTGACAAAGGATTGGGGAGGAAATTTCCAAGAAACCTAGACCAGTTCTTAAGTACCGGAAGGAGAATTAAAGGCCTTCAAACAAGCATCATAAAAACAAGATAGCTTACACAAAATAATGTGCAGCAGAGGCTGGAAACCATTGAAAAGGAGACATGGGTATCCCTAAGAAGACCTCTAGAAGGAGCAAAGGATGGAAGCTTAACATCATTCCATCAAACAGAGAGAGAAACAGAGAGAGACAGAGAGAAAAAGAAAGAGAGAGGATGATGTCCACAATGCATAATGAAGTTAATGACGAGCAAGGGAAACCCATATTTAGAGAAAATAACCCTCAAACAAACCCAATCAACCCTATCATAAGCTTTCTCAAAGTCAACCTTAAAAGCCATCATTCGCTTCCTATTGTTAGGCTTCTTCATATAATGTGAGACTTCTTGAGCAATAATATCTTTATCCTAAGTATTCCTGCTAGGAACATTACCACTCTGCATAGGACCAACTAGAAGCTCCATAAATGACATCAAGCAATTCACTAGGACTTTAGTAATTGGCTTATAAAGAACATTACATAAGTCGATAGGGCAAAAATCGTTCATTCTCATAGGCAGATTTTCCCTAGGAATCAGAACAATCAAGGTCTCAATTAAGGTAGGATCAAAAAAGCTAGACAAGAAAGCATCTCTAACCAAATGCCAAACTTCATCATAAACTACATGCCAATAATGTTCAAAGAAAAAAAGGTTGGAAACTGTTATAAAATAAGCAGAAGAGAGTGGATATATGAGAACAAATGTGGTTCGGCTTATAACCAAGATCCACAAGTTAAGCAACTTCTATAATTGATATAAAAAATACATTAGAGAATACAAAAGAAGTTTATACACTTCTCTTTATACCAAACCCTAAATACACCCAAATATTAATAGTGCATACACTCAACACTCTCAAATATATGAAACAAAGAGAAGATGAAAGGAAACCAAACTTCTATATGAAAGATGTTATGTTTGAGATATTACAAATGATGATGTGTAACATCCCCAATTTTTGTCTAAGCTAATTAGTTCAGTGATCCTGACTAATTAGAGAGGTTAACGATTAACTGAGAATTAATCGACTAATCTCGATGAGCAAGAGCTTAGAAAATTAAAGGCAAGTCAACAAGATAAGTAAAAGTCAATAATTGAAACATAATGCATTAAAAGTTATAATTAAAAGCCTAATTGCCCAATCCTTATTAATCCATGATTTAGAACATAAAATCAAGGTGATCTAATCTAATTAACTAAGAGCATATAAGTCTCAAAACTTAATCACATTAACCTTCACATCTTCTTACAAAATTAATGAGGAAAATCCTTCTTAGCTAAAATATGCTAATGAGTAATTTAAACCAATTGAATTAATTAAAATTTAGATAATTACAACAATTATAAAGATGTAGAAACTTCCCTTTATTTATTGTTTGAAAGTTTGGTCAAAGCGAGCCAAAATCAACCATTCAATTACTTTCTCATCATACACCACTAGATCAAGAGTCCATATTAGTAGCTTCCTTAAGTCATGACAAGTTGTACTCTCTTTCACAAGATCATGACACTTGGTGTGATCTGCGTCAGATGTCAAATCCTAAGAGAATCATGCTTTTAGCCACGCACAAAAAGCTCTGCAAGTCCTTACCCAAGTGCCAAGACTCAAGGAAACACAATCCACCCTTTTATCCCATGGTTGCTAGCCTCCTTGCTTGCAAAGAAGCAAAATCACATCACTCTCTCCTCCCTTTATCGTAACCATCAGCCCTCTCTCTCCCTCATTTCATTTTCACTTCATCTCTCAAGACATGACACACAAAGCTCTCACCTCTCTAAGCCTCTCTTGTTCTTCCTACTCTTCCTCTTGTTTTTCTTGTTTTTCTACCTAAGTCCTCACTCTTCTACCACCATCACCCTCATCTCCTATCACCACCCACTATCCCTTCAAGGACTACCATTTGGTCCTTGGAGAAAGCCTCATACACAAGCCTCACTCATCAAGCTCAAGGAGAAGGAGGCCACCTCCAACATCTTTCTTTCTCTTCAAGCTTTCCAAGAAATCCAATTGGTAGTGACTCTAACCTTTCCTCTCCATATATTTTTCAGAACTAGAACCCCTAAGCTCTTCATAGCTAGGTGGTTTTAGGACTTGCTTCAGGTCTCATTACCACATCTTGCCTATGAGTGTTCTTGCCTTGATGAAAATGTTGTTTTGAAAAGAGATTTTGTGGTATGATAGTTTTATGTATCTTGCTTTATTTTGGTTCAAAATACTGATTTGGTGACTCAAACTTTGAATGTGATGATGAGTTAAAACATGAAAATGGTGATTTGAAGTGATATAACAATTTCTTCATAAGCTTGAAGTGAAAAACTTAAAAACTAGTGAATCTGGAATTCTGGCAGTCTGTAAAGCGTGTAGTATGTTTTATTGCTACAAAACTCAGAATGGAACAGAAACTATTTTCTATGAAATTAGACTCAAAGAGCTTTCCATACATATAAAATACATAAGATTCTGAGTTAAAATGAGTGAGATATGATTTTCAAAGTAGACTGTTCTCAGATTGGTTTCTGTCTGGGCAGTCTACACTAAAATGTGTATAACTCGAGCTACAAAAATGATTTTTGAGTGAGACCAAGTTTAATTGAAAGCTAAGACATAGAGGAACAAACCCATAAAACAGTTTTCTCAGATTCCTTCTGAGTAATTATAATGAAGTAACAATCCACTGTACCGGGAGTGAACTTAGAAACTGAACAGTCAGAATAAAATATGCATAACTCAAACTACAAAATGAATTTTTATGTGGGGTTTCTTTGTTTAAAAATAGACTCAGAAAGTATATCCACACAAAAATTCGAAATAAAATAGTAAAAAGATGAAATTATGGTGAATTTTCAAAGTTACTGCCCCACTGTAAAGTAAAACTGGTTGGGAGTAAAAGTTAAAGAATAAGGAGAAATAAGCTTTAAGACATTAATACCCTTACATTAAGTATTAGAAAACCATCATAATTCAACTTAAAAGTGTCAAAAGGATAATAGATGAAATTGGCACTATGCCCAATAAAAGAAGTTTACACTGAAGAAACAATCTCGATTAAAAGCTTGCACCAAATTTACTACGCTAAGCTCATAAAACTTTGCTTGAGAATATGCCTATGTTTATGTGCAAGCATGATGCTATGATGATGATGAGTAATGATGATATGATATGATGATGATGATTATGATATGATGTGATGATGATATAATATGATGATGATTATGATAGTGTTGTGATGATAAGGATGATAATGATATGATGCGATATTATGATGCGTCATGATGATATGAATGTGATATGTTGATAATATGATGTAATGATAAGCGTGAAGTAATAAATATGAACACCAGGGACGATGCATGCTTGGAGGTGATTAATAAAGGCACGTTTGAGGCGGCAATGCATGCTTTCAAATGTGGAAGAGAATTAGAATAACTTTCGTCATAAGCTTTAATAAGAAGAGAAAGTAAACTAAGGGTGTGATCCTTCAAAGGGAAGGTGACCCAAAGTAAGCTCCTCACCTCACTTACGACTCACATGAGGCATGGCGTAGCCCAGGCTAGTGTGAGTATAGGGGATGGAG
Organism: Pterocarpus macrocarpus; assembly: GCA_031439585.1. Lineage (NCBI taxonomy): Eukaryota > Viridiplantae > Streptophyta > Magnoliopsida > Fabales > Fabaceae > Pterocarpus > Pterocarpus macrocarpus. The sequence goes on from CM062514.1 coordinate 55,975,678, forward strand.
TCTTACATGAGGCATGGCATGGCTGGTAGTGTAATCAGAAATTCTATGGTGGCGGCTTGACGGTATGAAAGCTCATTACCACTTATGTTTAGTGGGTGAAAAAGATAGATTAAGTTAAGAAAGAAAAAGGGACCTGGTCTAAAGCTGCAGCAAGGGAAGAAGTTAAGAAAAACTTATAGCACAGTCATGCATTTTTATATGATTATCTTATGCCCGTGTATGTTATGATATAAATGATTAGAGAGTATGTTAAAATTGAATCCGCTTGGATGTTCACGATTCGAAAAATGCAAGGAATTGAACCGTATGCATGCTCACTATTTTCATTAATAAAACCGAAGTGGTGGGGCGATAGCGATGACACTTTTGTGTCGGGTTGAGTCCCTCTTGAAATTCCATTTCTCACCCTCGTTATTCTTCCGTATCGTCACGGATCTCGAGGGCGCATCCGGTGGAGTGGCGTGGATCTCCAACAACGTGGCGGGCGTATGGCGTGGGATGTCCAGGCGATTCTTGATGTGGACTTGTCGTCGCCGTAGCTCTGCATCTCCATTCATCTCTTTGTGACAAGCGATGTCGATTTTAGTTTGTATCTAGTATTTGGACCATGGCCCGACCATGAGCCTCCTTTGATGTAATGTTGATATATATGTATGTATATATATTTTGAACCCATATCGATGTAATGACTTTGCTATATAATGCAATGTACTTGTGAATTACTATTCATTTATCTTTCTCTGGTTTTATGATATTAGATCGTATTTTATCGACATGCCCATACTCTGTCTAGCTTCTCGTTCAAAGGCTTTACTTTTCAGCTACAAGCGACGGCGTATTTCAAAGAAAAATCTTATCGTATTTTCCAGCGTAGCAATTTCCAAGCAAAGTTTAGTTTTCCACGAGCATAAGTAACACTAATAAAACGCCGTAATACGACTTAAGCGTAGTATGGGTTTATTAGGGTGTTACATGATGAATTTACAAATGAAGGACCCTTGTATTTATAGGCCAAAACAATCTATCGTAACCATCTACTAACTAATGGAAGACATATCTGTATTCATAGCCTCCCAATTTATAGGAACCTAAATCTAAGGAAAAGCTTTCATATTTTAAAAAAGCCACCAATTAACAAATCTCCATCTTCGCTTGAAATCTTTAGGCTAAAAAGCTTCCTATATCACCTTTATCCAAAATGTCAACCAAGTCACATATTATGAACACCAATTATGTCCAAATAGTAATTGAACTTAGAAACTATAATTGGCTTTGCTAGCATGTCTGCTGGATTATCAGAGGTACCAATCTTCTTCATAATAATGGCACCTTGTGAAATAATCTCCCTTAGAAAATGATACTGGACATTAATGTGCTTGGTCTTTTCATGGTACATTTGATTTTTGCTTAAATGTATGGTACTTTGAATATCACAGCATACAATTGTGATGTCTTGCTTCAATCTTAAGCTGTCTACCAAAGATCAAAGCCATATAGCTTCCTTTATTGCTTTGCTGCCGCCATGTATTTAGCTTCTATTGTATATGGTGCAATAGTGGATTGCAATGTTGCTTTCCAGCTAATTGCACTCCCTAAGAGGGTAAAGATGTACCCTATTAGAGACCTTTTTTTATCCAAATCTCCAGCATTGTTAGATTCAACATAACTAATAATACTATCATTAGTGTTATGATTCCTATCAAATATCAGGCCAACATCAGTAGTACCTCATAGATATCAAAATATGTATTTCATAGCTTACCAATGCATCTTGCCAAGATTCCCATATACCTGCCAACGATGCTAACTACGTGTGAAATGTCTGAACAAGTGCAAACCATAACATACATCATGCTTCCAACTACACTAGCATAAGGAACACACTTCGTATATTCCTTTTCTTCATCATTCTGTGTGACATTATATCTGAGAGTCTAAAATGAGCTATTAGTGGAGTACTCATAGGTTTTGCATTCTGCATCCCAAAGCGCTTCTTTTGTGACAAATATAATATTCCAACACGTTGATCTCTGTGAATTTCCATGCCTAAAGTTTTCTTAGCTGCTCCTAAATCTTTCATTTCAAATTCACCACTATGCTGAGACTTTAGCTTGTTGATCTCAGATATACTCTTAGAAGCAATGAGGATGTAATCAACATAAAGCAATAAGTAGACAAATGAACCATCTAGCAGCTTCTTGTTGTATACACAACTATTATAATCACTTCTCGAGTAACCATGACCCAACATAAAAGAATCAAATCTTTTATACCATTGTCACGGAGACTACTCCAAGCCATATATTGACTTCTTCAAAAGACAAACATGGTCTTCCTTGCCTTGAACTACAAAACCTTCTGGTTGCTTCATATAGATCTATTCTTCAATCTCACCATGCAAAAAAGTTGTCCTTACATCAAGTTGCTCAATCTCTAGGTCAAGAAATGCCACCATGGCGAGTAATATCTGAATAGAGCTATGTTTGACAATTAGAGAGAATACTTCGTTGAAGTCTATTCCTTCCCTTTGGCTAAACCCTTTTGCAACCAAGTGTGCTTTGTAACAGGTTGCTTAAACTCTAAAGGATCCTTCCTTTTTCTTGAAGACCCATTTGCAACCAATGATCTTTTGTCCTTTCGGTGGTTTCGCCAAATCTTAAGTATGGTTCTTGTAAAGAGACTCTAATTCTTCATTTATAGCAACAATCCATTGTGTAGACTCATTACTCATGATAGCCTCATGGTATGTTACAGGATCCTGACTTTGAATATCCTCTACAAGTAATAATGCAAAAGAGACTATGTCTGCATGAGCATTTCTCTAAGGAGTTCTAATTTGCTCCTTGCTCTATCTCTTGCAAGACTATATTGTTATTGTGTTAGTGGAATCTCCCCTTGCTCTTCAACGAACTCTTGCTCCTAGTCTTCTTCATGAATGGGCTGCTCAGAAGTATTTTCATGTACTTCCTATGGACGTTCAACTTCAAACCCACTTACTTATTGACACTCTACTCTTTTCCTACATCTTTAACCTCTTTTGTTGAATGAACCATGGTTGATTCATTGAACTTGACATCTCTGCTAATTATGAACTTGCGGGGTCTAAGTTTAGTACAATATAACCTATAACCTTTCACCCTTGATGCATATCCAAGAAATATACACTTTTATGCCCTTCGCTCAAGTTTACCATCATTAGTATGAGCATATGCAAGACAATCAAATATTCTTAGATCAGAATAATCAGTAGGAGTACTAAACCATACCTCAAATGGAGTTTTATAATCAATTGCAGTAGAAGGAGACCAGTTTACCAAATAACAAGCCATATTAATTGATTCAACCCAAAACTCTTTTGGCAAGTTGGCATTAGATAGCATGCAACGAGCTTTCTTTAGAAGATTTCTTTTCATACATTCTGCAACACCATTTTCCTGTGATGTCTTTTGCACAATATGATGTCTTATAATGCCTTCATTCTTGCAAAACTCATTGAATTGGACTTCACAAAACTCCAAACAATTGTCTGTTCAATGATGCTTCATCTTCTTGCTGGTTTGGTTTTCAGTGATCACTTCTACTTCTTGAAAGTACGGAAAACAACATTCTTATGTTATAGAAAATAAATCCAAACTTTCCTTTAGAAATCATCAATGAAAGTCAATAGATATCTAGCACCACCATTTGACGGAACAAGTGCAGGGCCCTATAAATCAGAGTGAATATAGTCTACTGTGCCCTTAGTCCTGTGAATGGCAGTGTTAAACTTGACTCTAGTCTGCTTCATGTAGACACAATGCTCACAAAAATCAAGTTTTCCATTTTTAATATTAGCTAACAAGCCACACTTGCTTAAAATAGATATTTTAGCCTCACTCATATGCCCAGACGCATATGCCATAAATGAGTAGTATCTAACTTAAAATCATGGGGGGATGAGACAACTGCAACACCAACAACTGTACTGCTTTTAAGCAAGTGGAGACCATTGACTAACTTTCCTTTGATTACAACAAGAGCACCTATGGAGACCTTCAAAACTCCACCTTCATGGAGTACTTACACCATTGGGAATCAAGATTGCCTAAAGAAATGAGATTCTTCTTTAGGTCAAGTATGTGCTAAACCTCAATCAATGTTCTCAAGACTCCATCATGCATCTTGATTCTCACTGTATGAATACCAATAACCTTATAGGATATATTGTTGCCCATAAGAACAACACCACCTTCAATTAACTAATAGGCTGTAAACCAATCTCGATTCGAACACATGTGGTAGGAAAAGCTAGAATCAATGATCCATGCATCACTAACTAAAATTGTAGATACAAAGAGAACATTTTCAGCACATTCAACAATAGTTGTTGCATTACCTGTATTAGGTTGTTTCCTTTCTTTGAGCTTTGGACATTCTGCTTTCCAATGCCTTTCTCTCTTACAATAACTACTTGAACCTACCTTCTTTGATTTTCCTCTAGCAAACAAGCCAACTGCAGGGTCATCATATCCACTGTTATCTTACTTCATCTTCTCAAGACTCATTAATGTAGACTTCACCTCATCAATATTAGGGCTTTCATCACCTCATCAATAGCAAGGAACTCATGCCCATATATGAGTGTTTCTTAGAAGTGCTTGTAAGAAAAAGGTAGAGAACAAAGCAACATTATTGCTTGCTGCTCACTGGAGAATGTCTCATCCATAGTTTTTAGATCTATAATAAGTGAAGTAAACTTAGAAATATGTGTTCTAATGGATGTGCCTTCAGCCATGCGAAGCATGTTTAAGCGTTGCAATACTCCAAGACGATTGGCCATCATCTTCTTCATATACAACGACTCCAACTTGGTCCACAATGTTGCTGCTGCTATTTTCTCGAATAGGACCTCCTATAATATGTCATCTATTATGGAAAATTGAATGGTAGAAAGAGCTTTTTCATCAGCTTCTTCCTATTCACAGTCCTTCATAGTAGTGGGCTTCTTGTCTTTACCATCTAATGCTATCTTCAAATTTTGTTATGTGAGAATAGCCATCATACGAACCTTCCACATCCCAAAGTTGATGTGCCCATCGAACTGTTGAATATCAAATTTCATCATTGCCATATTTTTCTTTTACCAGGTCTATCTAGAATGTTATAAGCGCTCTGATGCTAGTTTGTTATAAAATAAGCAGAAGAGAGTGGAATTATGAGAACAAATGTGGTTCAGCTTATAGCCTACACCCATAAGTTGAGTGACTTCTATAATTGATATAAAAAATATAATGGAGAATATAAAAGAAGTTTCTACACTTCTCTATATTCCAAACCCCAAATACACTCAAATACTAATAGTATATACACTCAACACTCTCAAGTATACGAAACAAATAGAAGATAAAAGGAAGCCAAACTTCTCTACTAGAGAAGTTATGTTTGAGAAAATATAACTGATGATGAATTTACAAATGAAGGAGCCTTGGATTTATAGGCCAAAATAGTCTTCCATAACCATCCACTAACTAATGGAAGAAAGACGTGTATTTTTAGGGTGTGTTTGGTATGTCGTATTAGACATGATAGGATAAGGTAATACAATATGTTATAACTTAATCCGTTGTTTGGTACAGTCAATGTATTGTATAAACTTATCCATCAAACCTCCTTTATACGTCAAAATGATGAATAATTTAATCCAGTCTAGGGAAACCGTATTAAGCCTAATTAGCTTTTGATGTATAAGGGGGCTCTTTCACTTTTTTAGTTTTAATATATTTTATTAAAAAAATAATAAAAACATATAAACATATAAATAAAAAATAATATTATTTAACAAAATTATTTAATAATAAATAAATATTTTTGAAAAATAATAATTATAAAATAACTATTCAAACTAATATAAAAATATAGAAATAAAAATTTATTATTAAAATATATAAATAAAAATAAATAATATTTAATATAAATTTAATTATATATAATAAAAAATACAATCAAATATAGGAATATGATATTGGCCTGCTTGAATTTCAATGTATAAAAACTCCCTTTCTATTTCTCTCTCTTTCTCTCTCTCATATTTTTTATATTTATGAAAAATATTAAAAGTAAAATAAATAAATAATTTTTAATATAAAAGTATATTTATATATAATGAAAAATAGCTAAAATAATTAAAATAAATATTTAAACAATTATATTAATTTTTGAATTTTAAATTTAATATTAAAAAAAATTTAATTTATTATAATCTCTTTTTCTGGTTATATTTTATATAATACAATGTTTTATACAGTGATATACCAAACACTATATAGTGTTAAACTTTTATCAGACCTTATACAATCAGGCCTTATACTATCAACCCTTATTCTATCAGGCCTTATACTATCAGGCGTACCAAACGAACCCTTAGCCTCCTAATTTATAGATGCCCAAAGCTAAGAAGAAGCTTTCATATTTTCAAGCCACCAATTAGCAGAAACCATCAACTCCCGAAGAATTAAAAGACAATATACCTCTAAGAGCATGAAAAACCTCATCTTTGATAACAGGTTTCAAGAGCATTTGGATTTCATCATCACCTAACTAGGGAAAACTAACATTAAAAGGAATAGATGTATCCACATCCTCAGAAAAGCAAAAATGGCCTTGGAAATAAAAAAGAGCCTCACGCTTCAAAGAATTAGCATTAGTACTCCAAGAACCATCACTGAAAAATAGCCTATTAACCTTATTCCCCCTTCTACAGATAATAGTTTCAGTATGGAAAAATGATGTATTCCTATCACCAAACTTGAACTATTTCTCATTAGATTTCTGGAACCAAAACATCTCTCGCTTCAAAACTTCCACATACTATCTTTGAAGGTTGCTTTCTAGAGTAGAAAGAGATATAGAGTCCACCCTATTCAACTTCTCTTGCACCCTTTTAATTCTATTCTCAAGCTTTCTTTTCCTTTGAGAAATATTCCCAAAGACATTTTTATTAAATTCCATTGCATCTTGTTTGACTCTACCAAGCCTGACTAGAGCATTTTCACCCCCTCCCTCCATGCATTATGCATAACTAACTCAAGATTCTCATGTGTCATCCAAGATGCCTCAAAAAGGCTTTGAACCCACCACACCCCCTATACCTTTACAACACAACAAAATTGGATGATGATCCAAATAGACCCTATGCAAAGTTTCGACAAAGACTCTTGGAAACTCCCTTCTCAAGTTAACATCAACCTAAACTCTATCCAAATGTTTAGAAATTTGCCGCCTCCCTTGAGCCGACTTGCATTAAGTATACAAATTACTTGTAGCACCAATATCCATAAGGTGACAAAGATTAAGCACCTCAACAAATTGCCCAGATTTACTAAAGGAGAAATCACTTCCTTTAACTTCACTAGGCAGAAGAATCTCATTAAAATCACCACAAGCATCCAAGGAGAAGAAAGACTAGGAAATAAATCACACAAGTACCGCCGTAAACCCTTTTGGCTCGAAGGAATAGGAGAAGCATACACAGCTATACAGATACACTTATTCAGACCAACACTAAGCTAGATAAAAACAACCTGAGGAAATATACCCGCACCTGAAAAAGCAACTCCACCCTTAATACCTAATGCCCAAATGCCTCGAGAATGACCATTCGTTTCCATAATAGCCATGGGACTATAACTATGCTTATCCCAGAATTTCTCAACTTTAACAAACAAACAATGAGGCTCAAGAATAATGAAGAGGTCTGGATGAAACTTCTTCACCAACCTTGTAACCACCTTCCTTCCCACTACATTCATAGTCCCCCTAATGTTCTAACTGAGAACAATTATCATAAAACAAGATTAAAGATAAAACGAAGGTTGGAGTACATCAACCTACATGGATATTGCCCCATCAACCACCTTCTTCCTTTCCTTCATAGACTCCTTTACAACCGTATCTAACCCCTCTGCAATCATTCCATCCATCAACGTCTACTCAGTTTGAACATTAACACCATTCCCTCCTTCCTCATCATTTTGTTGCAGAATCACCTTAAAATGATCCTTCAAAGAACCATCTAAGACATTTGCCTCCAAGCGATCACATCTAACCCTTTTCTACCTAGGTTTAGACATAGTGGGTGAGGAGTTAGAGTGAACCATTGCATTCTTCGTTGGGTCCACCAAAGATTTAACTTTTGTCATTATACGGCCTCCCTTAATAATGCCACAAGTTTAGATGACCCAAAAATAAAGCTAGGCCCAGAGTCTTGAGCCTTCTCACATGAACCCACAATGGGGCCAACCACCTTAGATTGCACCCTTACCATTCTCATGTGATGGAGTCATGGTTTGCATGGTATGTCATCCTACATGCAAAGGGCTAGATTCATGCATGGGAATTAGTTAATCCTTTCCCTTATTTTTCCATTATTGTTTCCTTTTATTCACCACTAGATTCCAATCCTTATCATTACTAGCATTCAGCCCTGATTCCTTAATGGTATCGCAATCTTCTCTAGGATTCAAATTTGAGTGATCACTAGAAACCACCCCTAATTTTCCACCATCCTCTTCCAAGGCTGGCACAATCACCGTAGAAGGATTATCTCCCTTCTCCTCATTGGCCTAAATTTTAAAGCTACATTCTTTGAAGACATGCCCATATTTGTGACATGCCAAACAAATAAGATGAATATTTTCAAATTCAATGTTATGCCAATGATCATGTATCCATGCTTGATTCTTCATTGGTAACACCAAATCAATCTCAACATAAATTTGTGCATAGTTTCCCCTCTCCAACTTTGCAATCATAAGGCTAACTTTGATTGGCTTTCTAATAGCTTTGGCAATAACCCTTAACATCCTCTCATCATAGTACAAGAAATTAAGGGCTAAAAACCTAACTAAACAATAGTATGTCTAAAAAAAGAATCACTCAAATTAAAAGAGTAGACCATTGCTTGACAACTAGATAATGACCTTGTATCATCCAAGGGCCACCTTCCATAACCCATGCTTTATCCTCCAATAAATCAAATTTGACCATATAATAATCATGCCTGCACTCATCATATCAAAACTTGCTCTTAACTTCCACGTAGGAGACAGTTTCCCCTTTAAAGTCGCAAAATCCCAGGGACTTCCCGAGAAAGACTTCATAACCAAAGCATCTCGTCATGCCTCATAGACTTCATTGATAATAGCTTCATAAAAAAATTAAAAAAAAAACCTTTGGCTGGAGAGGATCCTTACTTCCAAATTCAATCCTTGCTAAGCTTATCTAAAATCGAATCAACATCAGGCCTTGATGGTTCTTGTAACCTCCCCAATTTAGCCTAAGCTAGTTAGCTCAATATTACTAGCTAATTAGAGAGGTTAGTGATTAGTCAAGGATCAATCAACTAATCTCAAGAGCAAAGGCTGGGTAGTTAGAGACAAGTCAACAAGTCAACTAAAAGTCCATGATCAATTAAAAAAAGTTAACAATTAAATCATAACGCACTAAATATTTTAATTAAAGCCTAATCATTCAAACCTCACTAATCCATGATTTAGAATATAATTAAGCTAATATAATTTTATTAATTAAGTACATGACAAATGTTTCACTTTAATCAATTGTGATAAATTAATTCTTACACCCTAAATACATAATCAATAAGAACAATTCTTTTAAGGGGAAAATGTCTTAAAAGGGTAATTAACCAAAATTGACTAAAGAGAAATTAAATTAATCAAATTAATTAACAACTTAGATAATTCTAATAGCCTTGAAAATTCAAAATTTTCCTTAATTATTGCGTGAAAACTCGGTCAAGGAAAGAGCTACAACCAACCATCCATTTGTCTCCTAATCTTGTACACTTGGATGAAAGCGTATTTTGGTAACATCACTCTACACAAGTCTAACCTAAAGGAGGGCTATCCACTCCTTGGATCATGCCACATGGAGCAGTACGACTCAAGTAAAACAAATCCCAAGAGTAGTGTGGACATTGCCTTTGCCCACTTGAGAAAACACAAAAAGGTTTTTATCCATGCACCAAGACTCAAAGAAAACACAACCTAGTCTTTAACCCATGGTCACTAATGCTCTTGCTTGTTGAAGAAGCAAAGCAACCAACCCCCCTAGCCAAAAAGTGGCGTCTCCTTTTGGCCCATTTGGCACCATTTGCAAACTCTCATCCTCTCACTACAAACCCAAAGCTTTTATCTCTCTCTAAACTTCAATCTAGGTCTCTTGCTTTTCCAATCTTTCTTGTACTTCTTCCTACCTTCTTACCACATTCTACCCTATTTTCTATCACCATCCTCACAAGCCTTTCAAGGACCACCTTATTTGGTCTTTGAAAAAACAAAACAAACGCACACTAGCCCTATTTTCTAAGCTCTAAGGGAGGAAGGTCATCTCCAACCTTTTTCACTCTTCAAGCTCTTCAAGAAACCCTGTGGTAGTGACTTTAACCCTTTCCTTTTTATATGTTTCTTTCAAACTGTAGAACTCCTAAGCTTTCCATAGCTAGTTGGTTTTAGCACTTGCTCTAAAGTCTCATGTCCAAACTCTTTGCTATGAAGTATTTTCCTTGTGTTGTGACTCTTTTCTTGAAGAATGATTCTGGTGTATATTTGTTTTGCTTGAACCAAACCTTTTAGAACTCAAAAATATTGATTTTTCATTAAGATCTCAAAGTATAAAAGTGGATTCGAAGATAAAAGTGGTCATTTGAGGAAAAGACTTAAGATTTTTACAAGTAAGCTAATGAAAACAAAAATTGGTGATGCTGAAAATTCTGGCAGTCTATGTTACACACCAAATAACTCACTCAATACAAATATAAATACAATAAAACTAATTTTAAATAAAAATAGACTCATAGATCTTTCCACACATATAAAATACGTGAACATTGGCCTTAAAATAAGGGAGATACAAATTTTTAAATTGGTCTGTCACCAAATGTGCTTCTATTTGGGCATTCTATACTAAAAACTTTATAACTCAAGGTATACAAAACCTTTTTTAGTGGGACAAAGTTTTTTAGAAAGCTAAGACATAGAGAAATACTCCCATAAAACAGTTTTGACATATTCTTTGTGAGAAGCTCCCAATAGAATTGACAAGTCACTGGTCCAAAGTAAAACTAATAGATTGAGTAGTCAAATTAAAAGGTGTATATCTCAAGTTGCAGTTTGAATTTTTGAGTGGAACTTCTTCTATGTAAAAGTAGACTCAAAGAAGTATAATCCGACAAAAATTGTCAAAATAATAAAATATGAAATTATGGTGAATTTATGAAATTATTGTCCTGCCATAAAAGTAAATCTGGTTAAGGCTAGTTTTAAATGATAATGAGAAACAAACTTGAAGATATCAAGACCCTCAAATTAAGAAATTGGAAAACTTCATATTCCAACTTAAAAGTTTTAAAAAAGATAATAGGCTAAACTTGTCCTATGCCTAATAAAATAATCGAACAAGATACAAATTCAATTAAAAGCTTGCACCTAATTTACTAAGCTAAGCTCATAAGACTTTGCTTGTTATATATGTATCTATTTGCCAATATGATGATGATGATGAAGATGATGATGATGTTAGCTATGTTGAATATGATAATGATATATGATTATTGACCTCTCTGCCAACAATTTTGGGGAAGTTCCGGTCTAGTCATCATACTGCTAGATTTCTGCAAAATTATGGATTTAGCATAATTTTTTCATCATAAGCCTTAATAAAGAAGAGATTGAACTAAAAGTGTGATCCTTCGAAAGGGAAGGTGGCCCATAATAAGAAACCTCCCTCCACCCACGGGATCACATGAGGCATAGCAAAAGAGTCGCTAGTGTGAGTACTAGGGAAAGGCTTACGCGAGGCATAGCAAAGGACCCAGCTAGTATATGTACCAAGAATTTATGGTGGCAATAGCCACGGTATGAACTTATTACCATTTATGTTTAGTGGGTGGTAAATAAAAGACTCACAATAAGGTCAAGTCTAATCAAAGAAAGGGACTCTGGTCCAACCCAAGAAAAGAATGAATCTTGTAAGATGTTCAAGCACGATATGTTTAATTATATAAGCTCTTATGTATGCCATGATGTTTATTGTTACGATGAGAATACCTTTTTAAATCGAATCCACTTCGGATATTCATGTTTTGAAAACCTAATAATGGGACCATGTGAATGCTCACTATTTTCATTGATAAAACCGAAGTGGCAGGGATGATTAAGAGGACACTTTCGTGTTAGGTTCGAGTCCTACGGAGAAATATATCTCAATCTGGCTATTTTCCATATCATCACCAGATCCTAATGTTGCATCCAGTCATGGGTCCACCATAATGTGAGCGGATGGACGATAAGGGTGCACAAGCCATCGTGGCGACGACCACCACGGTGGTTCGCACCTATTTTTACCCTGGTCATATGCATGAAGGAGTGGAGTCTGACGTTTTGCCTGCCCCGACCAATGTTCCTGAAGCATTACTTGGACAACCACTAAGTCCATGTGATTTTCTGCCAGAACCATTACTAGACAGCAAGATGGAGCCTATGCCCCTAGAGCTACTTGCAGCCGAGCCCCTGCCCCAGCTGGCAATTCTAGTGATTGAGTTGAGTGCCACAATATCTCATGAGACCACAGTTGCCTCTTCACCCTACCCTGAGTATCATCCAGAGGTTGCCCCAACATCCGAGGAAGATCCTTCCAAGAAGCAGTCTTCTGCGGCCAGCTGTGCTCTTTATTAGGTTGAGCCAAGTCACCGCTCGCCATATCGAGGTACACAGTAGGAATCCCCGCATCATTCGCACACCTTCTATACCCCAGGGTCGAGGAGTGAGGGAAAATAGACACTCTAGGGCTTGACTCCATGGGACCGAGAGGTGTGGTTGAAGCTGGATACCAAGATATGTTTGATTGTTGGGACTAGCAGATTTTGGCATTCTGTACATTCATGTAATTCTTTTGTTAATGCAACACCCTAATAAACTCATATTACACTTAAGTCATATTAAGGCATTTTATTAATTGTTACTTATGCTCGCGAAAAAAAAAATTAAAAATAAAACTTAGCTTGTAAATTAAGTTACGTGAAAAATATGGTAAAATTTTTTTCAAAATACATCGTCACTTTGCAACATTTTGAAAAGGTGGAACCTCGAGCATGAATGTAGATATCGAGAGAGTGTAATGCATACAATTTGTAACACAAATAAATAAGGCATGAGGACAATAGGTAAACAATAATAATTCATCACATTGCTCATATAACCATTCCACACACATAAGTTCATAATATTAAGAATTACATAGAAGGATACTCATGGTTGTACCATGGCCCAAGTTCCAAATACAACTAAAATGACAAAGTTCGCCACAAAAAAATTACATGAAGGTACAGAACGAAAAAATTTGCTAGTTCCAACAACCAAACATATCCTGGCATCTAGCTTCAACCGCACTTCTCGGTCCCATGGAGTCAAGCCCTAGAGTGTCTGTTTCCCCTCGCTCCTCGAGCCCGGGGTATAGGAAGCGTACGGATGATGCAGGATCCTATTGAGTACCTCGATACAGTGAATGCGGTGACTCGTCTCGACCTGCTTAGGGGCACAGTTGGCCGCAGAATACTGCTCCTCGGAAGGATCCTCCTCGAATGTCAGGACAACCTCTGAATGATACTCAGGGTAGGGTGGAGAGGCAGTTGTGGTCCCACGAGAGGTCGTGGCACTCAACTCAATCACTAGAATCGCCGGCTAAGGGCAGGGGCTCGGCTGCAAGTAGCTCAGGGACATGGGCTCCATCTCGATGTCTGGCAATGGTTCTAGCGGAAAATCGCATGGACCCAATGGTTGTCCAAGTAATGCTTCAGGAATTTTGGTAGGGGCAGGCGGAACGTCAAACTCCACTCCTCATTCATACAACCCAGGTAAAAATAGGTGCAAATCATCGTGGTGGTCATCGCCACGATAACTTGTGCACCCTCGTCGTACGTTCACTCACATTGTGGTGGATTTATGCTCCATTCCATCGAATGCACCATCGAGATCTGGTGACGATATAGAAAACAAATAGAGTGAGAAATAATATTTCTCAGTATGACTCAAACCCAACACGAAAGTGTCCTTGTCATCGTCTGAGCCACTTCAATTTTATCAATGAAAACAATGAGCATTCACATGGTCCCATTATTAGGTTTTCAAAACATGAATATCCGAAATGGATTCAATTTTAAGTAGGTATTCTCATCATAACAATAAACATCATGGCATATATAAGAGCTTATATAATTAAACATATCGTGCCTGAAAATCTTACAAGAGTCATTCTTTTCTTGGGTTGGACCAGAGTCTCTTTCTTGGATTAGACTTGATTTTATCATGAGTCTTTTATTTACCACCCACTAAACATAAATGATAATGAGCTCATACCATGGCCGTCGCCACTATAAATTCTTGGTACTTACACTAGCTGAGTCCTTTATCATGCCTCGTGTAAGCCCTTTCCCGATAATCATACTAGTTGTGACCAGTGGGTGGAGGGAGGTTTCTTATTACGTGCCACCTTCCTTTTCGAAAGATCACACTCTTAGTTCAATATCTTTTTCATTAAGGCTTATGATGCAAAAATTATACTAAATCCATAATTTTGCAGAAATCCGGCAGTATGACAGCTAGATCGGAGCTTCCCCATAATTGCCAACAGAGAGATCAATAATCATACATCATTATCATATTCAACATAACTAACATGATCATCATCTTCACCATCATCATCATCATATTGGCACATAAATACATATATAACAAGTAAAGTCTTATGAGTTTAGCTTGGTAAATTAGGTACAAGCTTTTAATTGAATTTGAATCTTGTTCGATTCTTTTGTTAGGCATAGGGCAAGTTTTGCCTATTATCCTTTTTAAAACTTTTAAGTTGAAATATGAAGTTTTTCCAATATCTTAATTTGAGGATCTTGATGTCTTGAAGTTTGTTTCTCATTATCATTTAAAACTAGCTTTAACTAGATTTACTTTTACAGTGGGGCAGTAATTTCATAAATTTACTATAATTTTATCTTTTATTATTTTGACTTGAATTTTTGTAGGATTATATTTGTCTGAGTCTACTTTTACATAGATTAAGTCCCACTCAAAAATTCAAACTGTAACTCAAGATATGCACCTTTTAATCTGATTGCTCAGTCTTTTAGTTTTACTTCAGACCAGTGACTTGTCAATTTTACTGAGAGTTCCTCAAAAAGAATCTGTCAAAACTTATTTATGGGAGTGTTCCACTATGTCTTAGCTTTCTATGAAACTTGGTCCCACTCAAAATGTTTTGTATAGCTTGAGTTATAAGGTTTTTGGTACAAACTGCCCAGACAGAAGCACATATGATGGCAACTCACTTTGAAAATTTGTATCTCTCTCATTTTAAGGCCAATGCTCACGTATTTTATATGTATGGAAGATCTATGAATCTATTTTTATTTAAAATTAGTTTTATTGCACTTTGAGTTGTATTGAGTGAGTTATTGGCATTACAGATTGCCAGAATTTTCAGCATCACCAGTTTTTGTTTTCATTAGCTTACTTGTAAAAACCTTAAGTCTTTTTCTCAAGTGACCACTTTTATCTTCCAATCCATTTATAGTTTGAGATCTTGATGACCAATTAATATTTGGGTTCTAAGAAGTTTGGTTCAAGCAAAATAAATACACACCAGAATCATTCTTTAAGAAAAGAGTCACAACACAAGGAAAATACTTCATAGCAAAGAGTTTGGCCGTGAGACCTTAGAGCAAGTCCTAGAACCACCTAGCTATGGAGAGCATAGGAGTTCTAGAGTTAGAAAACATATAAAAAGGAAAGGGTTAGAGTCACTACCACAAGGGTTCCTTGAAGAGCTTGAAGAGTGAAAAAGATTGGACATGGCCTCCCTTCCTTGGAGCTAGGAAAATGGGGCTAGTGTGTGTTTACTTTGTTTTTTCAAAGACCAAAGAAGGTGGTGCTTAAAGGGCTTGTAAGGATGGTGATGGGAAATACGGTAGAATGTGGTAAGAAGGTGGGAAGAAGTACAAGAAAGATTGGAAGAGCAAGAGAGTTAGAATGAAGTTCAGAGAGAGATGAGAGTTTACAAATGGTGCCAAATGGGGCAAAAAGGGATGCCACTTTTTTGCTAAGGGGGCTGGTTGCTTTGCTTCTTCAACAAGCAAGAGGGTTAGTGACCATGGGTTAAAGATTAGGTTGTGTTTTCTTTGAATCTTGGTGCATGGGTAAAGACCTTTTTGTATTTTCTCAAATAAGCAAAGGTAATGTCCACACTACTTTTGGGATTTGTTTTACTTGAGTCTTACTACTCCATGTGGCATGATCCAAGTGGAGGATAGCCCTCTTTTAGGTTAGACTTGTTTAGAGTGATGTTACCAAAATAGGCTTTGATCCAAAGGAGACAAATGGATAGTTGGATATAGCTCTTTCCTTGACCAATTTTCATGCAATAATTAAGGGATATTTTGAATTTTCAATGCTATTAGGATTATCTAAGTTAATTAATTTGATTATTTTAATTGCTCTTTAGTCAATTTTGGTTAATTATACTTTTAAGACATTTTCTTCTAAAAAGAATTGTTCTTATTAATTATGTATTTAGGGTATAAAAATTAATTTATCACAATTGATTAAGCTGAAACATTTGTCATATATTTAATTAATAAGATTATATTAACTTAATTATATTCTAAATCATGGATTAGTGAGATTTGAATTATTAAACTTTAATTAAAACGTATAGTGCGTTATGATTCAATTATTGATTTTTTCTTATTGATCATTGACTTTTAGTTGACTTGTTACTTATCCCTAATTATCTAGCTTTTGCTCTTAAAATTATTCAATTAATACTTGACTAATCACTAACCTCTCTAATTAGCCAGTAATATTGAGCAAATTAACTTAGGCTAAATTAGGGATGTTACAGTTTTGGAGTTAAATGACCTCCTAAAACCTTATCTTGGAAGGAAACGTTCCCTGACCCTTGCACGCAATTCCCATCTCGTGAGCCCTCCTTCTCCTTATCCCCCACACCCTTCCCTCCATCCATCATCTTCTCCTTATCCCCTAACTGCTCTCCCCTATCCACCTATGAAAATGCCACACCTCACTTCACCCCCTAACTGCCACACTCCCTCTGCTCACCATTCCCTCGTCTCTCCATTTTTCTTTTTGGTTTCTCCTGCTTTTCTATATATATTTAAATTAATATAATAAATATTGTTAAATATATGTAAAAAAAATTATTTGATTACATCTTTAATGATGCTCATTTCTTTTTCAAAATTTAACACAAATAATATACATAGTATGTAATTATAATTCAATGATTGAATTGATAAAAATTATATTCTATAAAAAGTTATTAAAAATATAATTATGTCAAATCCTATCTAGTGCAAACGAATCCCTATCTTATTTAAAATAATGAATACTTATTTACAATATATTAAATAACAAATATTATTTAATATATACTACAATGGTATATAATTTAAAATAAGAAATATTTACAATAATTATGTTTATAAAACTAAAAAGTATTTGAATAATAATAATATTTATCTATCAATTTGTAATTAATAATAATAAATTTAATTATTATGCACTAACAATATAAAAAATTTTTACACTATCATCTAATTAAATGTTTGTATTTATAAGACTTTCACATTGATATGGCAATATATGATTAAATGTTTGTATAAATTTATTTTTTACACTAACAATACATATAAATTAAATCTAATAATAATTACCATTTTATTATAATTATTTTATTAAATTTTTATTTTTGATTACAATTACCTTTTTTCGATAATTAGACCATATCTTATTAGCGTGCTAAACAAGCACTAAAAGAACAAATTTATAAACAAGGGTTAAAAGTGCACCGCTAATGCATGATAAGAAATCCTCCATGACAAAAATTACAAAAAAAAATATAAACATAAAGAGAAAAGCAATGGAATAAAGCTATCCAATCATTGTATCTACCAGTAGAAACTATTAAAAAAGCCATTTGGTTTGCACAAAGTAGAAACCAAATTTTATCCCAAATCAAGCATTGGGCGATTATAACTTCCTTAGAAATACGAAAAATTGTCTAACCAAATGCACCAACCAAAGTGCAGCATGCCACAAAAACTTAGCCCCTTCACCTATACTAAAGCCATGAAAGCTAGTCATCAAGAACTGATCCAGTGACCTAAGAAACATCCAACATTTACCAAATAAGCCAACTGCCTATACGAAGTTAAAATAAACAATGAAGTGCAACATATTCAAAGCATCATTGCAATCGAATATCAAACTGGAAGTAAAAAATGAATCAGATGTAAACTTCATAGATATAATCTGATGTAAGTAAACTTCATAGACGAAACAGGACAGAATAGGCATCTCCATATACTGGAAAAGCAAAGCACAAAGCAAGGAAAACAAAATGCCAGAACCATGGTTTAATCATTTTGCTTGTGGAAGTGACTAAAACTGCCTTGACCTTTGAGTATGTCCATTCCTATACGAAAAACAAAATAACAAGTCTAAAATTATCACCAAAAAGTGCTATAGGCTGTCCGGGTCAGGCTCACAAAATCCAGAGTAACCTATGAGAGTATATTTTCATCAGTCTTGAATTTAATTTCTTAAGCCTATTTGCATTCATTCACATAATTTTCTATACTGTGCAGTGTCATCTATCATCCTTTTTCTGTTTACCATCCTCGTCTAACATTTCTGGTCTACTAGGTTTTGAAGCATTCTCTCCGTTTACCACAGGCATGTTTCCCAGGTGAACTGTGCAGTGTGTCTTCCTTAGACTTTCCAACATTGTCTGACGCCTCATTAGTTTCAGTTACTGTCTGAAGAAGGTCTAAAGGAGTAGCCGCTGGATCCAACTCTCGACAACCCTTTGGAGCATTTTGTGATTCATGTCCAGTAAGCAAGTAATTAGGAACCTGATGAGAGAAGCGAAACATCTCCGCTTTAGGAATCTTCCTTACCTGATCATGTCTAAGCCTGCAAAACAGTGTCCTAAAACCATAAACCTTAACAAGTGGCGTAACTAATACACCTTCCTCCTCATTGAAATCTTCAACCACCTCCACCATGTCATATTTGTGTATCTCTTCATCAGGAGTATTTTCATTCCAATCAGAAGACCAGTTTGTATAAAGAGCCCAGATATCCCCCCGTCTAGGCAAAATGCGAACAACTCCTCTGGTGCCTTTTGTCCACCTAACTTTGTGTGAAAATGAATTTAATAACTCAGTTATTTCATGCTTGCCGGTCCTGAAATCCCCACAAGTTTTATAAAAACCCGAACCTATCCAATCCATTGGGCCCAATTCACTGTTGCTTCGAGAGTTAAGCCAACTGAACCGCATTCGAAATGGCTTCATGGAGAGCACCTTGTGAACTTTAGCATAATATCGAGGCATTCCATCATCATCATCGTAAGCAGCCCAGACCTGGTCCTCTGCAAAGGAATTTTCAGCTCTATCCAAGTCAAAATTGTGAAAATCAGGATCGGGAACATCAATTGTAATGCAGGCTTGGTTCTCCTTTATAGTACCATCAGATGTGGCATGGACGGAATCACTGTCCAGATGCCCGTTACCATTAAAAGTGGAACCTCCATGCTTCCCTGGACCAGTTGTTTTGTCATTTAAGGTGCTTTTTTGTTGCTTATTTCCTTTGTCCTTGTTTGTCATCTTAGCTTCAGCCATTGTTCTCCATTCTTGAAGTTTCTTGCAAATTTCGGTCCGTGCCTTATTAATCAACATATTTCGCAATTCGTACGTTGACAACTCTCTCATGCTGTTATGCTTGTTAGTAAAACCTGAAAAACCATATGTATTTTCCTTACCCATGGTCATATGATTTGGCATGTACATGTGAATGTCACCTGATCTCATTTTCTTTACAGGATTTTCAACATTATTGAAAGAACCATCAGACCTCCTGTACATTTGACTCCTCTCCCATGCAGCAACTGAAGGGGCACCCTCACATTCTCTTCTCAATTTCTCATTTGCCTGCTGCTTTGCAGATGCAGCAGTAATAGATGATGATCCATCTGTGCTACCAAAACCAGCCATTCTTGAGTGAGGAGCCCACTCAAAGTTTGCGTTATTAAAAGAAGACAGGCCTGGAGAACTGCTGGATTCTGAGTTTCGAGAAACTGCATGAGTTCTTCCCGGATTCGTGTGGCTATTCCTACCAGCATGAGGCCGAGAATTTTGTTGATGTGCTCGAGAAGACCAATTAGATGACTTAACAACACTGGGAGGCGGACCCTTCTCTACAGCCACAAATGCCTCTTTACAGTTAGGACATAGAAGTGTATGATTCAAATAAATCCTGAGATATTCAAAATGTGTCCTGCACCGATTGCAGATAGTCCAAAAGGTACCAGCCTTTTTATATGGAGGAGGAACCGAGGTTGGAGGTGACCGAGCATTATTATCTCCAGTTCTCACATTTGAAGTTGCATTCCTGTTGGGATTATAACCATTTGAACTGGGTGCTTCTGGTTGCGACACAACGTGGTTGGGAGCATTATGCTGAAATCCTTTCGAACTCCTCTTCTGGTTATATGCTAGTCTCATGGCCTTATCTGATAGCAAACTCCATGCCTCTGAAACCAACTTAAATGCACCCTCTGCACCTGGAGATTTGTTTTTGTCAGGGTGAAGAGTGAGAGCCAGCTTCCTGTACTGCTTTCTAACTGTCTCATCATCAGCAAAGGGAGTCACTCCAAGTATACCATACCAATCCATTTCTCCACTTATTTTATTCTCGGCAGAGACATAAACATCTAGAGTTGTCAAAAACTGAGAAAGACCCTCCAGTGCAGGATACAAATTTAGAGCCTTGAGAGCAAACTTTTTTGCACCAGCATATTCCCCTTCAGATAGTTTCCTCTCTGCTATTTGTTTGGCCCTGGCTGCCTCATCTTTGTTGCACTCCATATTTTCCCTGTTGTCTCAACTCTTCATATGTTGCTTCCTCACGCAGCCAAAAAGACAAAGGAAGAATTTAACCAGGAGCACTGGATTCTATAACATGCAACCTTTGCTCAATGAACCTTCAATCTGCACCTAAAACAAAAGAGGAAAGAAAAAAATGAGACATGCCACTAAAATTCTTAAGATTCAGGTGCTGAAGCATCAGTTATATGTAAAGTGGCATTTCAAGTTATGAGTCACATATAGATATCCAAAACTAGTAATGACAAAAGCTATGGTGCAAGCAATTCAACATTTTGTTTACCTTCTAAGATAAGGCCTACAGTAAATTTTTTTTAATCTAAGACTCCTTGTCGATGCTATATGCTTTACAAATCCAAAAAAATTTATATGCATATTTTTCACAAGGTGATTTTAACAACTAAGGACCTATACAACTTCTCAATAATAAAATGTTCTTTCCTTAGGAAAATAAATGCACTTCCTATGAAAATGATATAGTTTAAACATCTTGGAGTTGTGCTGAGCTTTCCTTAAAGAATATGCATTGCTTGTGCAGATGGAAAGATAAGTATTATGCCATTTTTTTCTCTTGAAATATCTTGAAAAGCCAATCCCCATCCAACAGTCACCAAAAATAAACAGAAAAGGAAAGTCTTCAGTTATTTATTGAACTCTTACAATCAGAGATAACCTTCAGCCAATACAAATAAAACCTCAAGTTTCTAAAGAAGGGAGAAAACAAGACAAAGTTGTCTTCACCATTTCCTTCATGAAAGTTTGAAAACACGGAACACAGTGAAAACAAGGTGGAATTTTCATAATTATTAGTGAAAACATATCAAATGATTTTTTTTTTTTAAAAAAAAGCCGTTAAGGAATCCATTAACATATCCAACAACAAATTTCTATGATTTCCTTCCTCTCCATTCTCAGAAGATTACCAACACTTAGAGTCAGTTGAACAGACTTCTAAGCATGCGTTACAGATTACAGTAGTACGAATTCTGTAGGCCTTAGAAATAAATGGGATTCAGAGGTCACATCTACATTAAAAACTGCATAATGAAACTAAAATATTACTTATTAAACTTAAGAAGATGCAATTAACAGCACCTTCCCCACTCCCACTACTGCTAAAAAATGGTGAATGTAACATTCTTTTTATAATCATTTGTAAACAAAATCAACACAGCGAACCATTTTTCTTCTTTGGGGACAGCAATAACATTATTACTTCATAACGTCAATAGCTAGCATCAATCGATCATAAATCAAAAGTACCAACACTGAATGTTCAAAAAATATAAAAATAAATAATACAAAAAAAACCATTCAATTTAAATTGTTGACAAAAAAAAACAAATCATCCAATTAATACAGTTCATGATCACACACAAACAGAAAAAACACCCAACACACGAACACAACGTGAAACTCTGAACCAAGTACCTTGGTACATACTCTAGCGAACGAAGCTTAACGTGAAAAAAAGGACCATAAATGAAAAAAAAACAAGAAAAAGAAAAATTTGAAAGTCGAACACACAGTGTGTGAATGTTCGAAAAAATCAACCTCGTTTATTTGGAGCCAACATGATGAGCCCGCCATGGATCCACAGGGGCATGCACATTTTTTTTTTTTCCAAACAACACATAACGATCGAAATTCACAACTTGGAACATTGCAATTCAGTGCCTTCAAAAACTGAAAACCCTAGACTCTGATGCATCCCGAATCTAACAAACAAATTTAATAGCAGCAAAAATACACACAAGATTTTTTTTTGTGCTATGGTTTTTGGCAAAGTAATGAATAAGTGGAAATTACCAAAACTGGGGAAAGGCTGAGTGTGTGCAACGTTAGTGAAATTTGAATCCGAGAAGACCATCACCATCCGTCAAACCACTCAGGAAGAATCTAATTGTCCCCAAAATACTTGTAAAAATTGGGAAGTTGTGTATCTTTTTATTTTCTTTTGTTTTTCTCTTTCATTCTTAACTCAAAACACACCTTTTTATAAGGTGTTGGGATACATAACCTTAACTAGGGTTAAGTTTTAACCCAAAGCCTTCATACTATAGGTTGAAGGAATGCTGAATGTTTGTCAAGAAATGAGAAGAGGATTGCTAAACAGTACAAAAGAGTACTTTATGAATTTGCACAAACTATATTAATCGGTTGAAATCACCATATTTATTGAAAATCATGGGTTTTGATAGAAATTATGAGCCCTTTGTTTTAAAATAGTACTTCATATCATTCGATAGCTTTTGTCTTGTACCATGCATGTTTCTCAAATGAGAAATTTTCGAATGATCTTAGGATAAGAGATTTCTTTTTTTATTTTTGAGAAATTTCTTTTCTTTTCTTTTTTTATTGACATTGTGTCACCTTAACTATAATACTAAAAGATTAAAATCCTTTAAAATGAGAGTAGTTATAAAACAAGAAAATAAGGATTATATAATTTTAGATCAATAATTTTTATTATATGCAAGTCTCACCAAAATGATTTAAAGATCAATAACCCTCTACTTTATCATTTTACAACTATTCTCATTTTAGAGAATTTAAATCCAAATTTATAAGATCTTTATTGAGCTATAAAAACACTCAACAACAATAATGATTCTTTCCATGTATTTTGACTATCTTTTTGCTTTGATTTGAATATTTTTATATAATTTTCTTATTATATAAAATTCTAAAATTTTAATTTTATACATTCATCACTTACTTTTAAAAATTTCTTTCATAATAAACATATTTGGTGAACTATCTTATTTGTATTCAATGTGTGTGTGTGTGTGTGTTTTTTTTTTTTAGCTTTCTAACAATATCCCCCTCCCTATAACCAGGGAGGGAGACTAATCTTATTAAAATATAGTTGAACTTGCCTTTCCAATTAATATTCTTTTCAAGATCGAACTGAAATTCTCCCTGAAATTGTGGTATCCCTCTACCACCGCGCCAACTCCCTTATTGATTTGTGTTCAATTTGTTTGACAAAATACTTCAATTACTTTAAATTTGAACTAGCGAAAGTCAAAATATAATAAATGAATATGATTCATAAAATTCAAAGTAATTATTTTTCGGTATCATAATGCTTGAGTTTGTCATGAAATTTCTCGCTCATTTTTATGTAATTATGAAATAAATTGTGAAAGTCAAAAATATTAAATGAATATAACTCATAAAATTTCTTTAAAAAAAATTACACAAACATTATAATATTTCAGTTTTACATGAAATTTCTCACTCACTTTTTATGTGAATATTGAACAGATCATAAAAGTCAAAATATATTAAATGAATATGAGTTATAAAGTTCAAAGAATTATGTATGCGCATTGCAACTCTTAAATTTTAAGTAAATATTCATTTTAGTTCTAATATTTTAAAGTTGATATCAATTTAGTCCTAAAAAAATTTTTGCTATTAATTTAGTCCTAATATTTTAAATTTTGATATCAATTTAATCTTATACTGATGATTTGATGAAAAAAGTTTTAGGACTAAATTGATATCAAAACTCCAAGTGTTAGAATTAAATTGATATCAAAATTCAAAGTGTTAGGAGTAAATTGATTTCAAAATTATTTTCAAGACCAAATTGATACCAACTTCAAAGTGTAAGAACTAAATTGATGCCAAAAAAAATTTTTAGGATAAAATTGATGTCACCTTTAAAATATTAGAACTAAAAGGGTTATTTACTCTAAATTTTTTTAAAAAAATTTCTCACTCATTTTTTATGTTAATATTAAACTGATCATAAAAGTAAAAAATATTAAATGTGCATGACTCATGAAATTCAATATATATATATATATATATATATATACTGAACAAATTTATTGGGGCTTAGAGCTCGGCCCAAATGGGCTCAAGAAAGCCTTTCTAAAAGGAATTCATTTCGGAATAGTTTAAACTAAGTCAACATATGAAAGTTGCTAACTTACTAAGAGTAGTTATTGAACTTTAAGGAATCCCATGAGAATAGGGAATAGGAAGTTACCGACGAATGGGAGGAAGAGGAATTCAAAACTTGGATATAAGAGGAGGCTTAGGAGAAGCTAGAGGTAAGTAACTAATCCCCTTGACTCATGTTTGAGTGGATCAAAGTTTTGACTTGAGCATTGGAGTCCCTTGCAGATTCTCCACTAGAAGATTATACAAAGAGCTCGAGCTTGTAGAGGACAACGTTGGATGACCTCAGAAAAATAGGTTAGAACATTGGCGCCCACTGTGAGGCCAAAGATGACCCCCACGCAAGTTGAATGGTCGCTATAAGGAGTCAAAGTGTGAACATGGCTAAGAACATTGGTAACAACCAACACAATCAGCACAACAACCAACATGAGCAGCATAATGGGAACAGGGTAAATAATATCCCTCAGCCTCCTACTGTGGAAAGGTTGTATCGAATGGTTTGACAACTTCAGGATCAAAACAAAAGCCTGTTCACTCAAATGACGGTAATGAATTAGGAGAATTATAAAAGGAAGAATGAGGCCAGCAACCCCTAGAATAATGATGACCCCACTGAAGATAAAGAGGAGAACAACACCCACAATACTCGTGGTAGAAATGAAACCTTTTATGTAACACCATAATAGTTCCATTCTATACTTAAGTCATATTGTAGAATTACTAGCTGTTACTTTTGCTCGCGGAACTAACATTACCTTTTAAAAATTACTTTTTAAATAAAATAGGGGTAATTTTTTTTTTGAACAATAATGAGTAAACCATTTTTGAAATCGAGAGTCATGAGCGCATCGTGAACGTATAATACAAATGTCGCTATCTCATACATACATCGCATTTAACATAAATAGAAGCAATGAGAATAACCACAATCTTAGATAAAGATAATATTCATTCCATAGTCATCCCATAGTTAATATAACAGTAGTAATAGTAGCAGTCATATACAAAGATAATAATGGGTCCGATACCTACTGTTAGCCCTACAAAATACCTTTAACGAAGTACATGATAGAAGGAAATATATAAGAAATCCCAATCCGCCCATACATGCCGAATGAAAATAACAACCCTCACTAAAACCAAAAAGGGGCTATCCTCATGCTCAGTTCCGCATGCAAATCAACACCTCATTCATCTACGCGGGAGGTAGCCGTTCCCGAATCCTCTGGGAGAAACATCACCACATCCTTTTCCTCGAGCACAGTCCCGCCCACGAGGCACGGCACGAGTACGAATGAACTCGCGACCGCAAACCGGGGTTGGAGTATGACGAGGGGCTACTGAAGAAGAAGACGAATCAGACAACAAGCGAATCACGGATGGGAAGGAAGGCTCAAATAGGTTCGTCTCTATGTGGTAGCTCGGATAGGATGGTTCCGAAGGATCGGAATCCAACGAAACTGTCGGTGTCAGGCGGGTGTTCGAGTCGAAATCTCCGTTAGTGGGGTACCTCGGAGGATGGACAGGCGGGCGAACGTCATCCATAGTGATGTCCTCGAACGGCTCATGAAGGCAGAAAAATGGACTCATCACAGGTGCATGGAACTAGTGACTATGGAACATGTAGACCGGCATTGCTGCCTGAGCAGTCATCACGGATGCATTTAGCACCGGGTCAAAGTGCCAATGCATCAATGGGAACTCAACGAAAATCACCACCATGCCCGACGCCGGCATCCTCTGAAGACAACATGGAAACGTAGGAGTGAGAAATACTAAATTTCTCAGTAAGATCACGACTAGACAAACACAGTGTCATCGTTATCATCCCAGCCGCTTCGGGTTTAATATAAAAACAGTGGATAGATATTAGTTCAATTTTAATAGTTTCAGAAAATGTAAATCCTGAAGTGGGTTACTTTTAACTTTATCACCATATCCATAGTGTCATATATAGGCATACATGCTAATATACATAATAAACATTCATAATGCACATAAGGAATATGATAACATGCATGAGTATACAGCTCATCAACTTGACCATGGTCCTACTTTGACTTTCATTTTTAGTACGTGCTTAACATTCTTTTACTTTTCCTTTGAAATAGACTACTTTTGGACATGAGCTCATTCCGTGACCGTCGTCATGCAGTACTAAACCAAATCAGACTAAGCCGATATTGGTTACCCCTAGGTTGGAGGGTCTTCCATGTCACCCTTGCCTCCCTCATAGAGGTTCCTTATGGATCGTCATTTCTCACTTTCCAGAAGTGATCGAGGGGTCATGTCCCATTCTTTTATTTCTTATCATTATACTTTACATGCATAATACTTCTTTGACTAAACACGTACAATGATATGACTAAGTCCATTGGATGATGGGGGAATAAAGCATGTACTAGCTCTTACATAAAATACTCTTGTCTTATGCTTTATGCTTTAATGACATCACTTTTTACTTTATTGTCTAGTTGACTAAATTTGAATTTAATCATGTGATTAAGTGCTCATGCAACTTAATTAAGATGATCAAGCAAGGATTAATGATTAACACACAAGAACATCATTAACAAAAATTAATCTTGTGATTAGGCTTAATTAACCTTAATTAAACTTGATTAAGCTAATTAAGGGCGATTAGTGCTTAATTAAGCTATTAAGGGTTTGACTTTCTTAATTAGAGATTTTCTAATCTTGATTAAGCAATTTTTTGACTTTTCTCACCCGAGTTAACTCATAAACTCTTCGTTAACCCCTTAATTAAGCCTTAATCTCATAATTTCTCATTAAGTGCCTAATTACTCAAGATTACTAAGGTAATTTAACACGACATAAAATTGAGGATGTTACATTTTAAACGACCATTACTCAAGGCTCGCCAATATATTCCAGTCAGTTCTTGAAATTTATTATGTTGGTAGCCTTCCTAGAGAATTTCTAGCTACTAATGATGTTGAAGCCGTATGATAGAACTACAAATCCTTAGGTCCACGTGACCATGTTCAAGTCGATGATGTTAATGGAGTGAGTAATCTTTTTCCTCTGCAGAACATTTCCAACTTTCTTGGAAAAAGTGGCCCTATTGTGATTCTAGTCTCTATGTGCTGGGACGATCCATAACTTTGCTGAGCTATCATAAGCCTTTATGAAAAGGTTCTCCTCGAGTTAAGTTTACAAGAAAATCTCGGACTCTTTAAACGCCATATGACAAAGACCACAGGAACTGTTGAGGGGTATTTAGATTAGTTTAATATCGTGGCGATGTAGATACAGGATCTCGAACTTGTCGTGGCATTACATTCCATAAAGAGAGGACTATGGGCAAGTCCTTTACTAACTCATTGGTAATCAACCCGCCTGAGGTCACTAATTGAGTTCAGGGAACAAGCTATGCCATATATCAACATGGAGGAGGTCCGAAAAACAAAGAAGTAGAAGCACATAGGGAGAATGGAAAGGCCAAAGAGTCGAAGCAAAGTTGAAAACAAGAAAAGAGGAACCAGAGGAGATTGGAACCTGCCCCAAGGGAGAGGGGCAGAGATGAGGGAAGACGGGATTTTTGTCTCCTTTAATCTCATTACAATGAATACACTCCTCTTACTGCCAAAAGAGAGACCATACTAAAGAAAGTATACAATGCTTGGTTGATCTAATTGCTGCATAACGCAGGGAAGCAATAAGTCCCCCCTAGAGCTGATAAAATCAAATGGTGTGAATTCCATAGGAATTATGGTCACACCATAGAAGATTGCACCATTCTGAAGGATCAAATTGAGCACCTAGTCAAGTAAGGATTGTTGAACAAGTACATAACTTAACAAAGAAGAAGCCATAATAGAGATAAAGATACAAAAAAGAAATAATGAAGGAGCTGTATGTAGCCAAGGAAGACAAACATCTGAAAGGAGTAATGAAGAGGAACCTAGAAACCGGCAACCATAAGATGTCCAAGGCATGATTGATTACATTGCAGGAGCACTTGCCCGAGGAGGAAAAACAAGCTTGGCAAGGAAAAGATACTTCCGAGCTATTATAGTTATGGAAACAAATCCCCCGCAATTGCCCAAAACACCAAACCTGGTAATCTTGTTCTCTGATCTCGATTTTAAGGGAACTAATTAGAATCTACATGATCTCATGGTTATTTTTATGGTTACAAGAAATTATATAATCCGGAAGGTGTTGGTTGACTAGGGAAGCTCGACTGACATCTTGTATGCTTCCACCATGCAAAAAATGCAAATACTTGAATCTAGTCTCAGTCCATACTACAAAGATTTGGTGAGATTTTCTAGAGAACAGGTCAATGTCTTGGCAGTTATTGAATTGAAGACCACTTTCAGAGCTGAGTCAAATATCAAAACCATTGATGTTCGATACTTGGTTATTGATTTCTAAGCCCCATATCATATGATATTGGCGAGACCATCTTTGAATACCTTGGGAGCCTTAGTGTCAACTTCATACTTGGCACTAAAGTTCCTGATTTTCACCTACTTCATACACACCGACCAGAAGGAAGCTCGACAATGTTACCATGAGTCATTGAGAAAAAGGGAAAGGAACCAGGAAAAAGAGAAACGCAGGAAGTCCATATGGTTGAAATTGACTAACCTAAGAAAATGAATGTAACACCCTCCCAAGTATAGTGCTATGCTTAAGTCATAATACCTCACCTAGGAGTTGTTATTGTCACTTAATTGGACTTTGTCTGGCAGCAACCTTCAGCCACCTTCAAGCTTACTAATCAACTCTGCCTCGGAGGACCTTCTTCAGAACTTCTGATTTATCTAGAGATAACATGGAAATAAACATAGGACTGCCATATGTTGTGTCATCGTTATTATCTACAGTTGCTTCGGTTTATTATGAAAATATGTGAGCATGTTAAATAGATTGTTCAGTTTTATAGTTTGAAAATATATTGTCCGAAACAGAGTTCATTTTATTCACGCACTTGAGTCACATTGGCAATATTTCATATTTAGAATAATAATCACAGCATAAGTAGATAAAATAGTCTCCACATCAATAAAACATGGGATATAATTATGCAAATACTCATACTTGAATTCATGCAAATGCACTGGTATTTTTCTTTAACTTGCTTTACTTTCTTTTCTTAGCACACCTAGGTGTTACGTATCACCGTCCCTAGGGTGCTTGTATATGTTTTGATCTTTAGTCTTTACTACCCTTGGGTAGTCTGATCTAGGAGTGAGTTCAACTCGTGACTGTCGTCACACAGAACTGACCTACAAGGGGATTCACGTGCCTCTAGTCTTGGAGGGATCTCATTTTGGCCACGTGCCTCTAAATTGAAAGCCACGTGCCTCTAAATTGAAAGGATCTCTCTTGGTCACGTGCCTCAAGAATAGAAGGATCTCAGCTGACCACTTGCCTTCAATGTAGAGGGATCTTATTTGACCATATGCCTCCAAGGTAGAGGGATCTCATAGTTTTATACTGCCTTCACAGGGAGGGACCCAATTAACTGCCTCCAAGTGAAGGGACCAAATCTTATCTTATTTAACTGCCTTCACAAGGAGGGATCTCATAATTGCCTCCTGGTGAAAGGATCTACATTTAATATATTCATATCATTTTTATTCTCATGCATAGACATGCTAAATGCAATCATACATATGCTTCATCATTTACTTTCATATATCCTTGCATGTAGAATTTCATGTTCATATCATGAATATTCATAATAGAAACTATCATAATTTCATAAAATTTTGCCAAAAATTCGGCAGCATAATGGATCAAGTCCGCTTCCCCATGAATAGTGCCAATACTCAGAGAATCAATTTTTTAGAGATATCATAACATTTCATTCACAATTCAATCATCAATTTCATAGGAACAATTATTGCATTTAGAACATGGTTGCTATCTCAGCACATTCATTCAACCCGATTTTTGTAAATCAGGCCATAATTTCTATTTAACTCCTTTGGACCTAAATTTTGAATATTTTAGAGTGTTATGTGTCTATTTTCTAACCTCTTTAATCCCATCTAATTTTGATAAATGTAGCTCAAGTTATTTAAGTTTTATCTTAGCCTACCCTATAGCTGGCTAGAATTACATACCTAAAAGTAAAATTCCACTAAAAATCGAAGGCCAATTCAAATCCTATGAAATTGCCGTCATATTAAAGCTAACAAGACAAGCTTTCGTTTGCAAAAGTTCCATTTTATTTGCATTAGTAGGGCTTGAGTTATAAGCCTGAAAAATTGACCTTTCTAAATTGCCCTATTTCGGCTTGGTTTGGACTTAGGGCAACTTTCTCAAATTATTGGAAACAACAAGGATTGATTTAAGTTCTAAAATTTTTATCGCATATTACTCTATGTCTTAACTTCATAAAAAAATTAGTTTCACTCAATTTAAAGGAGTATAGGGCAAGTTATACCCCTTGAAATCTAGTCTACTCGGAGTCAGGGTCAGAATCCTAAGGTAAACTTCAAAAATTCATATATCTCTCAATACTAATCGATGGCCTTATACTATATATGTATGGAAAACCCTGAATGTTTAGTTTCATATAAAAATAGTTTCATCAAATTTAATGACTGTAGGCAGAGCCGTATACTCCGTCATACGGATCGTCGTAGGTTTCCTTAATCTAATCCATTCTGTTTGCTTCTCTTCACTAGATAATCCTCCAAAACTCAATTTAAAACACAACAATCCAGCCATAAACCTTCATATAGGCTCATAATAACATCAAATACATGCATCCAAATGAGTTCACAGCAGTCCCAATTCACAAGAAAATTAAAAAAAGTGGTTGAATCCTACCTCCAATTGATGTAGAAACTAGCTAGAATTGAGCTCTTGGTGGAGGAAGTGGATGAAGCTTGGAGTTTTGAGGAAGATGAAGTGAAAATTGGAGAACAAAGAGTGAGAAATGGCCAATTGAAGAGGGAGCACAAAAATGAGGGAGTTAGAGGGAATAAATAAGGTTTTATAAAGCATTGGTAGTTGGAAGCTTGTGTTTTGATTGGTTAGTGTTTATGTGGTGAGTGTTTGGCTACTTTTCCCCACTAATTGGCAGCAAATTGGCACCTTGCATGGAGGGAAGGAGTGGCTAAATCTTGGCCACTCATGTTAGGGTTTTTGGTGCATAATTCTACTGATTCGGCTCCGGCAGTGTAAAATACCGAATCTTTATCGATTTCCTTTAAACCGGCAAATCATTATTGAATAGTTTTGTAAGAATTCCTATGTATCTATCTTAATCTTCTCTAAACTTAATCCTTATAACTAACATTTAATTAAATCCTAATTAATCTCTAATTAATTTCTAACTAATCTTACTTATCCAATAAAATTGAATAAATCGATTAACGACATAAATTAAATGTATTGTAATGCCGAACGTTATACTAAATAATTCCTCATAGTCTTTTACACAACAATCTAAATTTCCTTTAGCTCTAGTATTTACAATTCATCCCTAATTACTCTTATTTTTCTAATAAATTGATTAATAGCACAAATTAATTGCACTGTTTGTTTAGAATTGTTATCTTTTCGCTTTTTCATAAATCCTTTAATATTTTCTGTGTGGTTTCCGTAAATAATGGCATTTTAGTAATTATGGGCAAATCTAAGGGCATCCCATGTCATTTCACATATGGATACCTTCGTGGCTCAATTAGCCAAGGTTTAGGTTTCTACGTTTTTGCTACGTGATTTTGCTTCGTTTAAAACCTTATTCTACTAATCCTATTAATATAGAGACCTAAATGTCATTTCTTAAAAAGTTCAAGGGCAAGACTGTAAATAATAAAAGTTTACCCAAGGACATTTTCATTATTTCCTATAACGTTATATGGGGATTTTACAATGAACATTAGGGACCTAGACCCTAGAGAAGAAGGAAGGATGATACCTAAGCCTAATGATGAGCTATGGAAAATTCATTTTGAAATGGTGCCCGAGAAGTTTATGTTCATTAGACAGGAACTATTGGAAGCTATGAAAGTCGAACTCATTGCTAAGGAGAAATGTAGACTTTTTGCATGGGCACTCGAGGATATGCCTAGAATTGACCCGAGGCTCATTTGCCATATACTAGAAATAGACCAAAGGTTCAACCTGTCTCACAAAAGAAGAGGAAACTGGGAATAGAAAAACAAAAGGCAATAATGTAGGAGTTGACAAAGCTATTGAAAGTCAGATTCATAAAGGAAATGTGGTTCTTGACCTAGTTAGCTAAGATAGCCATGTTCTCTAAATCTTCAAGGAAATAGAGGATGCATGTGGACTTCACAGATCTGAACATTGCATGCCCAAAAGGCACCTACGTATTGCCGAGTATTGACAAGCTGGTTGATGGAGCTTTGAAGGGAAAGTTTCTCAACTTCATGGACGCTTATTCTGGCTACAACCAGATTAAGATGGATCCCATAGATGAGGAAAAAAAGGCCTTTAGAACGGAAAATGCAAATTAATATTATAAGGTAATGTCATCTGGATTGAAGAATGCTGGAGCCACTTATCAGAGACTCATGAATAGAGCTTTTGTCGATAAAATTAGAAGAATTATGGAGGTTTATATAGATGACATGGTTACTAAGATTATGGGAGATGGAGACCATTGTGAAGACCTACGAGAGATCTTTGCCTAGATAAGAAGGTTCAACATACGCCTGAACACGGAGAAATGCATATTTGGAGTCTGAGGATGAAAATTCCTCAAATTTTTGCTCACCAGCTAAGGAATTGAGGCAAATCTGGAGAAATGCTGAGCAATATTATAGATGAGGAGTCCAAGCACCCTAAAAAAGGTACAATAATTGGCAGGGCACATAGCCGCCTTATCCAGGTTCTTGGCAAGGTTGGCCGAAAGAGCACACCCATTTTTTGACCTTTTGAAAAAGCATGTAGATTTCGAATCGATGGAAGAAAGTGAAAAAGCTTTTTAGGATTTGAAGAGGATCCTAGTAAAACTCCCGGTGCTGACTAAGCCCAAGGATGGAGAACCCCTTTATATATACTTATTAATAATTGAGAAAGCTATAAGCTCAATACTGGTAAAGGAAGAGGAAAAATAATAAAAGCCAGTGTATTATATCAGCAAGGTACTACAAGGAGTTGAGGTCAGATATCAGAAGATTGAGAAGTTAGCATTTGCTCTAATTATCAGTGCTAGGAGGTTGTGGCCCTATTTTCAGGGCCACCATATCTTTGTCATGACCAAGCACCTTATTTGGCAAGTATTAAGGAAGCATGACTTAGCCGAAAGGATGATAGCTTGGTCAGTGGAACTTTTCGAGTTTAGCTTAAGCTTGGAGTATGGACCTCAGCAGCCAATACAAGCTGAAGTGCTTGTTGATTTGATTGCGGAATTGTCACCACCCATCACCAGTGAAGAGGAGAAATGGATATGGAGATTATAAATGGACGAATCATCTAACAATAAAGGAAGTAGAGCTGGAATAATTCTAGAATATCGGAAGGAAGTATCCATTAAACAATCTCTAAGGTTCATGTCTAGAACCAATAACAACCAAGCCGAATATGAAGCCCTATTAGCCGGTTTAAAACTGCCAAGGAATTGGGAGTTCGAAGGCTAGTTATCAAGGGAGATTCTTAGCTCATAATTGGCCCAATCAAAGGAGAATTTCAGGCTAAGGAACTCCATCTAACAATATTTAGCCAAGATAAAGGAACTTGTTGAAGAATTTGAAGAATGCACCATGGAATATATTCCAAGGGAGCAAAACGCCTGAACCGACCTACTGTTAAAGCTAGCAAGCACAAGAACAATGGCAAACAGTAGGTCAATCATCCAATAAGTGGTCGATGAGCTGAGCATATCTATGGTATTCCCTCTCAATGTATGCTCTACATAGCATGAATAAGGTTAGCAACTACCCATAATGGATTATTTGACTACTGGAAAATTACCTGAAAGAGAAATAGAAGCCAAGGTGATGAGACAGATAGTGAGCTTTTACACTATAGTAGCAGTAAAACTCTATCGTCGAGGTTATTCTTAGTCACTGTTAAAGTGTATAAATGCATGAGGGCATATATGGAAACCATACCGAAGTAGAGCGCTAACGGCGAAGATATATTTTTGGCCTACTCTGAAGCAAGACTATTTGAGATTTGTGAGGAAATGCGACAAATGTCAGAAATTTGGAAAACTGAAGCATATGCCTTTTAAGGAATTGCATTGCTCGGAAACTAGTTGGCCATTTCACAAATGGTGAATAGATATCCTTGGCCTTTTTCCTTTAGCACCGAGACAATTGAAATATTTGATAGTAACTATTGACTACTTTACCAAGTGGATTGAGGCTGACCCCTTGCCTGCGATCACCACGGAGAAGATGAGGAAATTTGTATGGAAGAGGATAATTTGCAAATATGGAATACTTCGACAACTAGTTAGCGATAACGGAACTTAGTTTACAAATAGAAGATTTGAGGATTTCTATAGAGAGTTCAGAATTGTTCAGTTTTTCTCATCAGTGGAGCATCCATAGACCAATGGGTTAGCAATAAAATTATTTTGGCAGGACCAAAGAGGAAATTGGAATATGCTAAAGGCCTATAGGCCGACGAGTTGCATGCTGTGCTGTGGGCTTACCACACTGAGCCCCACTTATTGACCTAAGAGACACCTTACAAATTGGTGTATGGAGCTGATGCAATAATACCCATTGAACTCTCATAATTGAGTCCGAGGATAATAACTATGACAGAGGAATTCAATGAGGATTTTAGGAAAGTCAAGCTGGGCCGAGTAAAGGAAGAAAATAAAGGAAAAGGCCAAGATAAAAGAGGAGACCATTAAGCAACAAATGGCAAGGAAATACAATAAGAAAGTCAACCCGCAAGAGTTTGAAGAGGGAGATTTAGTTTTGAGGAAGTGGAGCTTGTTAAGAAGGCCCAAGGAGAAGGAAAGATAGCGCCAAATTAGGAAGAACCTTATTAGGTCATCCGGAAGATAGGAAGAGGAGCCTACAAGATAGCTATATTGGAAGGAAAAGAATTACCGAGGACATGAAATGTGTCCTCACTCCAGAAATACTTTAGTTAGAAATTCTTAAATTTTGCAAGTAGGTACGCATTTTTTCCTCTTATACATTTTTTCCCATAGGATTTTTTTTATGCATAAGAGATTTTAATGAGGCATGACATACAAAAGCTAAGCATGTGCAAGTCTTAGTGGTAGGAATAAAAGTGAGCATTTCCCAAATAGCTTATAATCATAAACTCTTCAATTCAATAAAGTTTGTTTAAACCATTTGAATACTATGTTATGGTATTGTGTTTGGAAAGGAAGACACTAGAACTACTTGAATAAGAGTAAATAAAAAGGAAACAAGTACAATGAAGGACATAAAGTCCTTGCCTATAGGTAGCAACTCATTAGGAAATTGGATTGAGATATGTCTAGAGAGGGACTTACAGTCCTCACCTATTGGTGAGGATTTCTTGGAAAATTAAACGGAAATAAGTCTAGGAAATGACTTAAACTCCTTACTCATAAGTGAGGATCTTTTGGAGAGTAAAATAGAAATAAGTCTAGGAAAGGACTTTAGCTCTTCACGTGTAGGCAAGGATCTCTTGGAAAATAAAAGGAAAATAAGTCAAAAGAAGAATTTTGATTTCTCGCCTGTAGGTAAGAACCTATTTGG
Organism: Pterocarpus macrocarpus; assembly: GCA_031439585.1. Lineage (NCBI taxonomy): Eukaryota > Viridiplantae > Streptophyta > Magnoliopsida > Fabales > Fabaceae > Pterocarpus > Pterocarpus macrocarpus. The sequence goes on from CM062514.1 coordinate 56,012,293, forward strand.
AAAAGAGAATAAGAATAAGCCCAGAGGAAGGCTTATAGCACACAAGAACTACTTGGAATTTTAATTGGAAATAAGGCTGGAAAAATGTTCATCATAAACTTATGGGTGAGCACCCCTCAAAACTTTAATATTTGTTTACACGAAGTCTAAATTATACAATCCCATGAAAAGATTTTGGGAAAGGAGTTAATTTTACGGTTATTAAGTTAAGCATAGGAGAAGTTGCTTGCTTATTAACAAATCCAGAATTAAAAGGAATACTTAGTGTGAAAAAGAAATGCATTGGAAATAAAACTGCTAACTAGCTAAGGATAACATGGAAGGCATGGAATAAAGCTTAAATGGCCGAAATGAAATGAAATGTATGTAAAATACATTTGAAATTTACAAAAAATTAAATGAAAATATTGTTCAACTATTGAAAAAAATATAAAACTAGGTGGCGGTTGGAGAGTCGTCCACTTGCTCCTTATCCTAGTTTCTAAGGGGAGAGACATCCACAGGAGCCTTTGTTTGATCACTTGTGGTGGCGGGATTGGCATTGGCTCCAGGTAAGGGCTTATCCATCAACTACCCATCCCAAACCTTTTTAAAATAGCCACAAGAGGAAATGTCCAAGCGAGTATAGAGGAATGTGACTTGTTTGAGGGCTTTGTCAAAATCATCAGCATATTGCTCGGCCGCCTCCCTTTCAAGGCCTTCATACTGGATCTTGGCCTTGAGCATATCTTTTAGCTCAGCCACTTTAGTAGCATAGAAGTTCTCAAGCTCTTTGGATTTTTTCTCCAAGGAGGTGATTTTGTCTTGGAGTTTCTTCTCTTGGGCTTCCCATACCTTCTCCTTGGCCGATTACTTATCTTCGACCTTCTTGACCTTGCCTTCCAGGGAATAGATCTCCTAAGTGTGAGTTTCCCTCAACTTCACAACCTCTCCTTTGAGCTTGGAAATGACCTTCCCTTTGGAGCACTCCTTTAGCTCCAAATGATGAGCTATTGCGCAAAAGCAAAAGCTTATCACTTGAATCCACTAGTACATTCCCATGGCACAAGCAGCATCAAACATTAATATCAAAGGTGGACTTGAGGAGTTCATCCCTTTTTTATTGAGCTGGGAAGCTGGGGCTCCAAAGAGAGAAAGGCAAAGTATTTATGAGGAAATCATTGAGGAGGTGGAGGGCTCGAAAAGACTGGAGCGACTCTTTTTTAGTCGAGAAGGTGCATCTACAATAGTCAGAGGACTGGCTGGGTGTGTTAAAGTGGTCTCCAAGTTCACCACCTTAACAGGAGTTCTTTTCTTTCCCCATTTCATGATGAGAGGTAAGGTGTCAGAAACCATTTTATAACTATCCTTAGTGGGATTAGAACTCACCCTTGTAGCATCACCCTGTGCAACCTGGGATCGGTAGTGGGCGAGGGCAACCTAGAGAGATTCCTTGGAAGCTTAAGGACTATTTGTATGGTAAAAGAAAAGAAACCACGAAGATGGAGTAGGAAGACAATTATAATAAAAATAGCAAGGAAAATCGGTGCAGGATGTAACACCCTACCAATTTAATGTTATGCTTAAGTCATAGCATGAAATTAAATAGATTGTGTTACCGTGTTAATACTCTGCTTACGTTTCGTTTCATCATGTCACTTTTTTTTTTTGGTAACAGGAGAAACGGAGCGCTGTTAATAATTTAGAACGTAACGGAATTTAACAAAAGTACCACAAAATAAGATAATAACGTGTAATATAGCATCAATTGTATATTTACATATATAAGTCGGAAGCCAACGCTTCAGTTTATATACATGCTTCAAAAAGCAGAGTGAACTAAAGGCATAGCTAAATTTCTGCTGCTAAAAAGTGGGGCTGGAAATGGCGGAAACCAGCTAAGCATAGCGAGTGCAACTCGAGGTCCTGGTGAAGCTGCATGTTAGGGAGCTCAATAAACAGAGTCGCCGTTGAGTCCATCGTCAACGTCTGAGAATGATGCGGAAATGCAAAACGAGGTGAGAATTTAAAGAAATTCTCAGTAGGGCTCGTGTACAGTGTTTAGTTGACGTCGCATTCATTCTCAGTTGCCTCAGGTTTTATTTAATTATAAAAACATGAGATCAACCCTAACTATTCTTATTTAATCAGTTTAGGAAAACGTCTGGTCTGAGGCAAGGTCCAGTTTTACTTAAGACAGTATAAGAAATAGAATAAATTACTAATAATGATACATAGAATAATAAACAGAATAAATGCATATTCGACAGTAAATAAACATAACAGACAAACTGTAAACGACATGTAATAACTGCTCAAGTTAATCATGCATTTAATGTAATCATGCAAAACTTATTCTTGAACCTTTCTTCATAAACTTTTCCCATAACTTTCCATCATTTTCCATCACTTGGTCCCCTGGGAGTTCTTGGCCATTTTAGACTCCTGGGTAATAGTCTGCTTTTCAGGATCGAGCTCGTTCCTATACAGGAATGCCGGGTTTACTTTCCCTGACTTCCCACCAATCTATTCCCCTTAACTTTTTATCTGGGGCTGGCCTAAGTATCATAGAATGTTCATCATAACATATTCCTTATGTTTATCATAACATAGCTTTCATAATTTTCTTGTAAATGCACATGTATCAACATGTATATCATAACTCATGTATAGATCTTACCGAAATTTAGGCGGCATAACGGAACGTGTCCACTTCCCCATGAATAGTGCCAGTACTCAGCATATCAACTTAACAAGGAAATCACATCATTCCATTCATAATGCAACATAATTCATTCATGTTTCAATCATCAAATTCAAGGCACAAGTATTGCAATTAAAACAGGTTTTCTATCTCACTACTTGAATTCAACCCAATTTTTGTAAATCAGGCCATAATTTCTATTTAACTCCTCTAGACCTCAATTTTGGATATGTTAAAGTGTTATGTATCTATTTTCTAAACTCTTTGCTCCCATCTAATTTTGATAAGTATAACTCAAATTATTTAGGTTTTATCCTGGCCTGCCCAGCAGCTGGCCATAATTGCACACTTAAAAGTAAAAATCCATTAAAAATCGAAAACTGATTCAAATCACATGAAATTGGTCTCATATTAAAGCTAACAGGACAAAATTTCATTTGCCAAAATTTCCATTCCATTTGACCTAGTATGGCTCGTGTTATAAGCCCCGAAATCTGACCTTCCTAAATTGCCCTATTTTGGCCCGGTTTGGACATAGGGCAATTTTCTTGAATAACTGGGAACAAACGAGACCTTATTAAATTTTGAAATTTTTATGGAAAATTCTCCTATGTGTAAGCTTTCTAACAAGTTTCATTCAATTCCAAGTAGTATAGGGCGAGTTCTACGCTGAACAATCCAGTCTGCCCAGAATCAAAATCAAAAACCTAGGTCGAACTTCAAAAATTCATGTCTCACTTACTAATCCAATGGCCTTGTATGATATATGTATGGAAAGCCCTGGATATCTAGTTTCATTTAAAATTGGTTTCATCAAATTTAATCGGCTGTAGGCAGAGCCGTACACTCCACCGTACGGACTGCCGAGGGTTTTTGATTTCCCAGCCCCTCAACTCTCCCTAATTTCGTCCTTTCTTGCTTCCAATTCGGTTTCAACCTCACAAATAGCCAATAAACTAGCCATATATCATCATAATCATTCAATTAATACATCAAAGATTGATAAAATAAGTCACCACTAGCCACCCAAGATCAGAGAATTAACACAAGAATTAAACCTCTACCTCTTACTATGAGTGATTTGGCTTGTTTTTGGGGTTTGGGCTATCAAGACCTTGTTGAGCTTGGAGCTTTGATGCAGTTGAGTGAGTGAAGAAGAGAAGAAGAGACCTGAATTGAGGGGAGAACTGGCGCAGAAATGGCTGAGGGAAAGGAGAGGAATTGTGTTATAAAGACATGGGGGTAGTTAGGATGAGGGTAGTGATTGGTTGATGCACCTATGGCTGAAATTCAGCTAGCCCTCTTCCTTCTTTGTGGCCTCCTTTGGGCCATTTTGAGAGATTAAGTGGCTAAGTTCTCAGCCACTTAAAGTAAGGTTAATGAGTTGAAATTCTATTGGTTCGGTTCTGACAGTTTAAAATACCGTAATCTTACCGATTTCCTTTAAATCGGTAAATCGATTTTTGTGAAATTCTTATGAAATCTTCTAACTTAATTAACTTGTACCTAATCTCAATTAATTGCTAATCAATTGGTCCTAAATAAATATTTAGTCAAATTTTAATTAATCTCAATTATTCGATAAAAACCGAACAATTGAACGAAAAATGATAAAATAATTTCGGTGGATGTTACACAGGAAAGCACCTTCGCCAAGAAACTTAATTTGAGTACATTGGCTTTATCAGTGTCCCACTTTGACAAATCGGTGCAGGAAAGCACCTTCTTCCTACTTGTCAAGCGCTCAAGGAAGAAGTCAAGCACAACCTGATCGTAGGCAGAGAGGTTATGATAATCAACACTGAGCATTCTCTTTGGAAACCTATTCCAATTCAAGGGGAACTTGGCATGCCCTTTCTTGTCCAAGAAAAAGGGGAACTCGTGCTTGGAAGCTAAGACCTTAAAGAATTGATGTTTGAAACGCTTGAAATTTGAGGTGAAAAGCTCATAGATTTATTCTTGGGCTGACCACTAAGGGAGATCCATTTCCCTTTCTCAAAATCCTTCACTTGAAACAACGAAAAAAGCACTCTAGTGGTCAGAAGGGAATCTAGAAACTTCATGAGATTCTCAAAAGAGAGGATAAAGGCCGAACTATTTGGATGAAGTTAGGATAGAGCTATGTTTACAAAATTGAGGCAATCAACCTCTAAATCGATGAAGGGTAACCTAAGACCTAGAGCGGTAAAAAAGACATCAAATACAAAAAAAAAAAGTTCGATTTTGGGTCATTAGAGGCCTTATTTACATGGAAACTCAATCACTGGGCTTACAAGAGCATATCATAAGGTACTCTTCTCTGAAATGGGTTATCCTAGTATCACTACAGAAGTGGTCAAGGATATGTTGCTCAGTATATAAGGAATAGGTGTTCTTGACCTTATCGGTTACCCAGAAATAGAAATCCGACTTCCTTTTCTTTTGGGCGGAGGGTTCAGCAGAACTTTCTTGGAGACCTTTTCCTATCTTTAACAAAGGAACCAAGGGCTAAAACTAGAAATACAAAAACAAAAGGAGAAACAAATGAATAGAAGAAAGAGTAAAGGAGACCGATCATGTACTAACCTAGGGTTTTTAATGGGAAATTATAGAAAATATGAAGATTGAAAATGAAAGAGAAGAAGAAGGAATGAAGCACTTATTGTATAGTCTTTGGAGAAGGACGAAGCAATAGCCAGAATGCCGGAACTAGAACAAGTCTTGGAAATAAGAGAGAGGTTGTGGGAAGCAATAGAGATTGACGTGATAAAAGAGGAATTCGGAGTTTGAGGGAATATGGGAATGAATGGGACTTAGAACCCTTCTCAGAGCACTAGAAATGATCTAACGGATCATAGAGTTTCCCACCATTAAGAACAAATCTCCACTATTTAAGATATCAATGGTTGGGGGTTTGATTTAACGGCTGAAATTCAAAGCAGGAATTATAATGATAACTGTGCAATAAAGACATGATAGTAGGGGCTTCATGGCATGACATATGTACATGCATGTTTCCCGTAACCCCTAAAAGAGCTGCAATAGTTCCAGAGCACTGTCGATAATATGGGCTTGAAACATAAGCTCAAAAGGAAAGCCAGAAGATATTAAGCTCGGACCAGGAATCGAAAGTATAAGCTTGGATCATTCTTCATAATAACAACTAAGCTTGGGGGTTGTAAACTAAACAAATTTATTGGGCCTTAGAGCTCGGCCCAAACGAGCTCAAGAAGGGCCTTTCTAGAAGGAATTTATCTCAAAACTGCTCAAATTAAGTCAACACATGGAAGTAGCTAACCCGCTAAGGGTAGTACCGAATATCAAGGAATCCCATGAAGTTATTGAGGAATAGGGGGAAAAGGAATTCAAATCTTGGATACAAGGGAGGCTCAAGAGGAGCCAAAGATAAGTAACTAATCCCTTTGACTTATACTTAAGTGGAATGGAGTTTTGACTTGAGTGTTAGAGTCCCTTGCAAGTCCCCCATTGGAGGAGCATACAAAGAGTTTGAGCTTGTAGAGGACAACGTTGGATGACCTCAGAAAAATTGGTCAGAACATAAACATATATATATATATATATATATATATATATATATATATATATATATATATATATATATATATATATATATATATATATCTGTGTGTGTGTGTGTTATATAATGTTTGAATTTATTATAAAATTTTTCATTTATTTTAACATAAATATCAAATAAATCGTAAAAGTAAAAATATTAGAAAACTATATTATAAAGTAGACAAAATATTTATTTAGAAATGTTGATTATTCAATAGTTATCTGTAATCAAATTATATCTTTAATAAGATATTGTTTCTCATTTCAACTACTGTGGCAATTGGAAGTTGAAGCTTGATGACGCAACACATTTTCACTTTATATGGCTCAAGATAACATGTTCTAGCCAGTTTGAGTTAAAGATGATGATGCCTCATTTCCATTCTCCAAAATTTTTGTGGTCAAGCTTGTCATGTATCATCAAGCTTCACCTTCGAATTACCTAGCATGGCTTTTAATTTTGAGAAGCCAATTACTGAAGTTGTTAAGAGGAAATGAAGCGCCCTTCTTCTTATATAAATTTTGTGATTTTTCTTGCTTTAACTATGCAAATACTATGACTAACAATACCAATAATGGTGGTAGAAAATTAGAGTAGGGTTCCAGCAGTAGATAGTAGACATCTATATTGTACTAATTATGAAGAGAAATACCTAAAATTTTTTTTATTATCTATCATGTTACTTACAATCTGCTCAAATTATAAGCAAATGAATATTCATTATGGAGATGTTTTCCTGACTTACGTGATGACTCCACAATTAAGTATTGGGTTGTGCATGGTTAGTTAAAAATGTCAAAAGCTTAGATAAATTAAGATTCTAACAAGAATGAGAAACTACACATGTAAAAAGGCAAATGTTCCAAAAGTTGCCAAATTTATACAAGAAGAAGTTGGAGAGGAGTGTTTAGATTGTATTGTGATTTCTCAAATATATGAAGAGAAAGTTTTCGTACTCTACATTGATTGGCACAATAGAAATGTAATCTGAATTTTAATAAAGTTATTGCTTATGATGTCCATTTGTATGAGTTTAATTATTGTGATCTTCAATGCACTATGTAATTTTTGCCTAACTTCCTTTCTTTATAAAGTCATGCAAACATCATCAACAAGGCTACGGGCCTAGAGGAAGGCAAGTGTTTGGCTATTTGTTTGCTAGAAACACACATGAATAGATAGATTCAGAAATTAATACCTTGGTATTATAGAGGAGATCATTGGCCAAAAATTCATTTTGACTAATTTGAAAGCCAATAACATAAACTAAATACTAAGTTATTTAAAGAAATAGTTTTTTGCTCTTCATGAAATTAGAGAAAATGAGTGTGGATTTAGATGGGATGATAAGGAAGAAACATAGTGACCACAGATTGATATGTATATCATGAATGTGAGGCAAATGATAATGAGTGTTGCGGCTCACTTCAAATTAATTAAAATTGCTTAATTACACTACTTTGTATAATAGTACAACCAAGTTCATCTTACAAAAATGTTATTGCTATCTAGTTAAGTAACAAGTGAGGTTTTGTGTAAACATAAAGTAAATAAAATTTAAATGAAATTAGATGAAATTAAAAGCACTAGTTCAAAGATTTCTTTAGGCATATGATCAATCAGTCATTAATACACAATATATCAAATACATGAAGTGTAGCTAAATTGAGTTATTTGAGAGTCCTCTAGTAATAACCCCACAATTCAACCTAGAGACCACTAGGTATTCAACTAACATACAATTAATTAGATAATTGAAACCTTAACTCTAATTGACTTATTAGCCTAGGTCTAAACATAAATCCTAATTCCTTAATTAATCAAATTCATACCAATTAACCATTTAGTAATTAAGCAACTAATTTCCCATTCATAAACCCACATGTCAACACTATTCAATGCAATTTTACAAATTAAAGAGGGCAAAGAATTAGGAAAACAAACATGTATTGAAAATCAAGCATAGAGTTTCAAGATTACAATCATAATAACTTTTAGACTCTCCTTGAAGTAGCTTGATGTCCTACTCCTCCATAGCAATGAAGGTTACAAAATAAAACCCAAAACAAGTGTTTTACAAGATGAAAGAAAAGGAAAGAAAAGAACAGAAGAGGAGAAGAGAAGAGAGAAAACTGAAAAGGGTTTGAGAGAATAATATCTCCGAAATTCATGTTTGTCTTTTACTCTCAATATAATAGCTCTAAAACATGAAAATCCAAGATTGCACTTGGGTACAAATTAATTCTCTGCCTCTTAGCTTTAAGTGAACACCCAATTTGCTTAATTTGGACTTGAAATAAAAGTTATGGCTCAATCTTTGTATCACATCTAGGTTGTACCTCTATTCACATCGGCAAACTTTAATAGCCAATAAACCTATGAAGATGTCATATTTTGGAAAAGTGGTCTTCACATGAATTGAAGCTTTATGTCTTACTTAATCCAATGTCTACAACTCAAGTTATGACTAATTAGTGCACATTGCTTAGGTTCCAGTGACAATAGCTCTATTCTGATTTCATGGGCCAATTTGACCCACTAGATATCTAAATTAGCTTTCAACTTCTTCATTAAATTGTAGATCTTTCTTTCATCTTTTCTACGATATAAAATTTGTAATTTGTAGAGATTTATAACTCAAGATATGCTCAAAATACAGAAATAGTGCAAATTTGAAATAATGCTAAAAAATACAGTTAAGCCCAATTAGAGCGCAAACTCATAAAATATGTTATATTAATCAATTAAGCAGAAAAGATGCCCAAGAGACTAAATCTGAAAGTTAATCAATGTATCAAAATCTTACTTATCAAATTCTACCACACTTAGCTTTTTATATGTGCTCATGCAAAATCCAAAATATGCCATAAGGATGCCAAGAAAGAAACGTCAAAATCTAAAACGTAAAACACACAAGTCCTAGAAATGAAAAATGACAAAACACCATGAAAAACAAATTTCCAATGGATTCTCACTAGTGTAAAGCATAAAGGCAAAAAACACACATAAGGCATCAAGAAAGTCAACAACCAAGACACATCTCTACAAAGGTTCAAGCAGGGCAAAAATCTCTTAGAATGAATGGATCAAGCATGGAGGACTTCACAAGATAATGTGTTTAGCACTCTTAACTCTCAAATGTTTAAGGATCAATTATGCCACTCAAATCACCTCAAAAGGAAAAGCACTACCATAAGCTTGTTTATCATCTAATTCTCCACTACTCAAATACATGCACACACAAATCAAGAGGACCTTATTCAAGGTCGTAATAGAGCCAAGGTAAGGGTAGGGAAATGGTAAGAATATGCAAGGTAAAAATCAAAGAGAATAGAAAAACATTGGCAAAGACATGAGGCCACATATGTGAGGACCTTCCCTAAATCAAAGTAATGTAACAAACAACTCTCTTTGTCCTCTTTTACTTTCTTTTTCATCAAAATTACCCCATTTTATTGGATTTTCTCCTTTTTCTATTTTTTATTTTTTTTTCACTTTTTATTTCTTTTTGTTTCTTTTCTTTTCTTTTTTCACAACTTTACACCCTACCATAATTAAAGTCTTGCATGTCCTCTTGCAAACCCCTACACTTATGTTAATGCACATCGCTAATGGTACCTAATGGTCTCTTATTTCCTAAGGCTAGGTAAAGTCATGGTTTTTCACTTTAGGCTTGTAATGTGCTACAAATAAAGAATAGATAAAAAGGCTCAAAGGGACTAAGCAAAAGGAAAAATGCGAGAGTGGCTATTTGGCTAAGTGGCTAATCATGAAACAAATGCCTCAACTGTGTTCATATATGCAAATGAATGGTGTAGCCTCAAAAAGAATCAAAGTAAGTTCTAGAGTAACAAAACCTATAAAGGAACAAACACACGAGAAAGGAAAGAATGGCATATAATGCAGCCATCTAAATGGCATATAATGCAGCCATTTAAATGTGGTTCAAAAGCTCACAAAGGTCAAGTCCACATACTCAATTTAAGCAATTGAAGATCAATCTATCAAGCATGCCAAACATAAAGAATAAGATAAGTAGTCAAGTATGTTAAAGTCTCAAGCCATGAATGATCGATGCCTAAACCTAACAACATCAAGAGTTACCATTAGAAAGACACAACTAAGCAACACACAATAAACTAAACCACAACTAAGTAAGCAAGGATAACTAGAAAGCAAAAACAACAAAACCAACAAAACAAAATGAAGCTAAAAATGAAGCTAGGGAGAAAACAACTCCTTCATGGTGGGTAGTAGTCTCCACCAAAATGACCTCCTCTATGATGCCATGCTTGTTCTGACCCTCCCACCATGGTTTGTGCCTAGTGCCTCCCTTAGGATCCTATTTAATACTAGCCATGTCCTATACTTGAAAATCGTGTTGGCTTGTAGACCCGAATATTGATGGCTGTATGGCATCTAATTAATTCATATCCTTATGCATCCTACAAACATCCCTAAGTTGGGCCTCATTCTCAATAAGCAAACTCGAAGTACCCCGACAAATGTTCAGGAAAAGGCTTAAAACTACTCACATGTGACTCGGCTACATGTGGCAGGACTACAAGGGTGGAAGTGTAAACCATCTCATCAAGCAGAATTTCTATATGGTCAAAAACTACTATTAGATGACTTGTATCAACTACATGATCAATTAGCACCAAGTCATCATATGTACCTACCTTACAATCCATTAAATAGGGTTACAACTATTTAAACATGCATTAATCTAAGCATACGCAAGACAAATATAATCATCACTACAATCACTATATGAAAAACTAGCAAAATCATCAAAGTTAGCTAACTTAGGGAATTTAACACAAAGATCACCCAAGGGATCCTCCAAAGGACTAGAAGAAACTTTAATATGCATAACTGATTGCTCCTCCATAGGCTATTTCATTATATCAAAGATGGTAAATCGGGCTACTTGGTCTCTAGTTCGAGCATGTATATTTATTACCATCTTCGCTGTTATGAGGAATGCTCTACCTAGAATAATCAGTGCTTGACTACATGATAACTTTGCATCCATGTCTAAAATGTAGAAATCATCTAGGAAGATTGTAACATTCGAGAAATTTTAATCGTTTTTAACCGAGTTGTTCGGTTTTTAGCAAATAATTGTGATTAATTAGGATTCGATTTAGCATTCACTTAAATCTAATTAAGTGTGATTTAAAATGATTAGGCATAATGGAATTAGATTAGAACCATAGGAAACTTCATAGGATTTTTTCTAAAACTGGTTTACCGATTTAAGAGAAATCGGTAAGATTTTAGTATTTTAAACTGTCCGAACTGAACCAATAGAAATTATACTGTGAGAACCCTAGGATGGACGGCCAAGATTTAGCCAACTTACCCAAGCAAATGGCGCAATCTCAGCCCTCCGTATGGGCTGCCAAACCAAATTTGAAGACAAGATAAAATCCACCAATCAAAATGAAGCTTGCTTCAAAAGTCTTCACCTTTTTCTTTTCTTTTCTCCTTGAATTTTCGGCCAACCAAGCTGCTGAAGCTCCCATCATTTCTCTTTTATTCCCTCTCATCTTCACTCCATCTTTATCCCCTCTTCAAGTCTTATCAAGAGTTGCTTCCATCTAAGACACTAAATCAACAAAATTTCAACTAGGCAAGGTAGGAATCCAACTTCTCCTCTTATTTTTCTTGATTTGGGGCTGTGTGGGGATCTTGTTTTCCCCATGATATTGATGTGATTTGGAGTGATGATGATGGTTTATGATTGAATTTGCATGTGTGTTGTGATTAGAATTGGAATTGGTATGAAAGAATTTGAAGAAAAGAGAAAACTCAAGAAGCTGTTAGGGTTTTCCTAGGCGGTCCATATGGCGGAGTGTACGGATCTACCTACTGCCATTTAAATTTCATGAATCTATTTTTATATGAAACTAGACATTCAGGACTTTCCATACATATATAATATAAGGCCATTGGATCAATATAGAGTTAGTTATGAATTTTTGAAATTTGACGTAGAAATCAGGACTTTCATCTGGGTAGTGTGAGTTGAGAAGGGCGAAACCTACACAACGTCAAATTAAGTGAATCTAACGTTGTTTGAAAGCTAACATATGAGGGAACATCCCATAAAAATTTCAGATCAGATTCGTTGCCAACTATCCCCAGTACATCAATGAATTCACCTTAAGTTCAATTTGGGTTGGAACAGGTTAGTCCAGTAGGGTCAAGTTTCGGGGCTTATATCTCGAATTATACTCATTCAAATGATATGAAACTTCTATCATTTGAAAGCTTGCTCTGTTAGCTTTACATTGATATAAATTTCGTATGATTTCACTTAGATTTCTATTTTTCGTGAATTTTCTCTTACAAGACTGCAATTCTGGCTAGAAACAGGGCAGTCTGGAATAAAACACAAATGACTTCAGTTATACAAATCAAAATGAGATGGGACTAAAAGGATTGGAAACTAGACACATATAGTTATAACATATCCAAAATGTAGGCCTAAATGAATTAAAATGAATGTTTCGTGGATTTTGTAATTTCTGACAGAAATTAGTGATAGTTCTAAGTGATGGTGCGTTAATATTTTTATGTGACATGTATGAATACTAGATCAAGTTTAGTTAATATCGGAACTCGGAACTTAGCACATAGAGAACTAGATCGAGTATACTTAATGTTGAACTCGGAACTTAGTGAATAGAAAACTAGATTGGGTATAGTTAATGTCAGAACTTGGAACTTAGGAAACATATTCATAAAAGTCTTGGAAGAACAATTGTGGATTAATGTCGGAGATCGGAATCATACAACACATAAAACACTTTGAAATCAAAAGTCAAAGACAAGAATATAAAACCTAAAATACTTAAACCCGGAAGTCGAGGATCTTCAACATAAACTTAGAAGTTGGTACCAGAATATGAAACCTTATACCTGAATCTCGGAAGTCGAGAATTAGGATGCTTTAAAACTCTTATACATGTAATTCCAAAACTCGGTATCTCATTAAACATATAACCTCGAAACTCGGCCCAGAATCCATCTTGGAGATCAATTCTAAACATAACCCTGGAAGTCGGGAATCAATACATTAACTTTATATACATAACCCTGGAAGTTGGAACTTATATAATCTCGAAACTCGGACCCAATTCAATCTCGGAAGTCAGTCCTAAGCTCAAACTCGGGAACATCAGTAGAAGTTAAATGCTTGAAGGATAGATTAAGACTTAAGATTTTAAACTTGCACCTAACTACCTAAGCTTTGCTCATAAGACTTTGTTGTGTGTGACAACTAATGAAGATATGATGATGAGTCCATATTTCGAAAGAACGTGACATGGCGATCACGCTCTGATGGGGTATGACATGGCGATCATACTCTGGAATGTGATATAATGATCCCATACCCTAAAGGATGTGACATGGCAATCACACCCCGATTGAGTATGACATGGCGATCATACTCTGGGACGTGGTAGGATGAGCACATTCCTGAGGAGTGTGACATGGTGATCACACCTCTACGGAGTATGACATGGTGATCGTATTTTGGAATATGTATGACAAGTAAAGGAAGACAAAAAAAGAAAAGAAAATTATCTGTATCTGCATAAATTCAAGTACAAGTAAAGACATATGCAGATTTTAAGTTTCCAGTATATTGGTGCCATTATATTTTAATATGTTGCATTTATTGTTCATAGTATGATTCGTGACTTTATTTCGTATTGGCTCACTCGGATGACAAGTATATGAATAAAATGGACTCTGCTTCGAACAATATGTTTTCGGACTATAAAGTTAAATAGTTTATGTAACACGTCCACCTTTTTCATAATAACTCGAAGCAGCTAGAGATAATAACGATGACATGGTATGAAATTTCTTAGTGAATCTTGTTGAGAATATAAAAATTCTCACTCTTGCTTCCGTGTTATCTCCAGATAGTTCGAGAATTTTTCAAAGACGGCTGAAGTTGCTGTCAGATAAGGTCCGCTCAGGTAATAGTAACAACTCCAGAGTGTGGTACTATGACTTAAGCATAGTACTGTACGGGGGAGGACGTTACAAAATGGTATCAGAGCAGTTCGGTCCTAACCGGACCTGAGGGGTGAATTGACAATGCTTCCAATGCACTCTAGAATCCTTAGAAAATATCATGTGGTAAATCTTATCAGCTCAGATAATATATAGGAAATTAGATATGCATAACCGCCTAACTGTGATTGTTATTATTTGCTGTCACACTTAACTTATTATTGAGCCTGATCAACTCAATGTTTTGTTGTGTGTAATTTGGAACTAATGGCTTCCAAGGGGCATGGTAGGCCACAAACTACAACCACTTTAGAAGGCCCTGCTAATTTCATGGATACTTTACAAGAGATGGCATATGCCATATGTGAACAAGCTGCTGCAGCACACAAATGATGGACCAGCTGGGGAGACAACCTGGAGCCGGTCACGGTGGAAACCCGAATAGCTCAGGATTGGACCTTGAATATCTCAAGTTCGCAGAATTTCGAAAGGCAAACCCACCCAGTTTTAGAGGAACTTTTCATCCTGATAAGACTGACGAGTGGGTTAAGACAATGGAGAAGGTCTTCTCCATTCTGGACCGCACTGACCACCAAAAAGTGGCCTTTGCCACTTATATGCTTGAAGCAGACGCAGAATTCTGGTGGAATGATGTAAAACGGCTATTAGAAGAGTCCCAGACAGAGATCACCTGGGTTGTGTTCAAGGACGATTTTTACTAGAAATACTTTCCGCCATCAGTTCGGAATGCCAAGGAGTTGGAATTTGTGCATCTTTGCCAAGAAAGTTGTAGCATGTCAGAGTACATTGCTAAGTTTGAGGAGCTATGCAAGTTTTCCATAATCTATCATTGGAATCCAGATAAGGCGTGGAAGTGCGTCAAATTTGAAGGCGAATTGAGGGAAAATATCCTCAGAGCAAAAGGCCCTATGGAGATTAAGGATTTCCTACCTTGGTAAACAAGTACAGACTTGTGGAAGACTATAATAAGAAATTGGAGGTTGCCTAGTCTGATGCTTATGGAAAGAGGCCGGCACCTGAAAACCAGGAACTCGAATATGCCTCACCACCAAAGAAGCAATTTCACCTTAGTGAATATGAGAGTAAGCAGCTGCAAGAATCGATGGTCAAACAACGATGTCTGAAGTGTGGGAAAAATCATGGAAATAAGTCTTGCCTGGTTAAACAGTATGTGTATTTCAGATGTGGCAAGCCAGGACATATGATCAGAGAATACCCTGAGAACCAACCACCGACTCCCAAATCGCAATGTTCGGGAAGAGTTTTCACTATAAATGCGGAGGAGCCTACACCCTAGAGGAGCCAGAGCGAGAATTAGGGATAAACTAGAATAAGGAATTGGCTAATTTAGTTTTAGTCGATCCTATTATGCTAAGTGGTTTTACATCTACTGTGTGCTTATGTATGAACTTTATTTAAACTGTTATGATTATAACTAGTTAGTTTTATAATCAAAATTTGAGGACAAATTTTTTTTTAGGAGGGTAGAAAATGTAACATTCGAGAAATTTTAATCGTTTTTAACCGAGTTGTTCGGTTTTTAACAAATAATTGTGATTAATTAGGATTCGATTTAACATTCACTTAAATCTAGTTAAGTGTGATTTAAAATGATTAGGCATAATGGAATTAGATTAGAACCATAGGAAACTTCATAGGATTTTTTCTAAAACCGATTTACCAATTTAAGAGAAATCGGTAAGATTTCAGTATTTTAAACTGTCCGAAATGAACCAATAGAAATTATACTGTGAGAACCCTAGGATGGATGGCCAAGATTTAGCCAACTTATCCAAGCAAATGGCACAATCTCAGCCCTCCATATGGGCTGCCAAACCAAATTTGAAGACAAGATAAAATCCACCAATCAAAATGAAGCTTGCTTCAAAAGTCTTCACCTTTTTCTTTCCTTCTCTCCTTGAATTTTCGGCCAACCAAGCTGCTGAAGCTCCCATCATTTCTCTTCTATTCACTTTCATCTTCACTCCATCTTCATCCCCTCTTCAAGTCTCATCAAGAGTTGCTTCCATCTAAGACACCAAATCAACAAAATTTCAACTAAGCAAGGTAGGAATCTAACTTCTCCTCTTATTTTTCTTGATTTGGGGCTATGTGGGGATCTTGTTTTCTTCATGATATTGATGTGATTTGGAGTGATTATGATGGTTTATGATTGAATTTGCATGTGTGTTGTGATTAGAATTGGAATTGGTATGAAAGAACTTGAAGAAAAGAGAAAACTCAAGAAGCTGTTAGGGTTTTCCTCGGCGGTCCGTACGGCGGAGTGTACGGCTCTGCCTATAGCCATTTAAATTTCATGAATCTATTTTTATATGAAAATAGACATTCAGGACTTTCCACACATATATAATATAAGGTCATTGGATCAGTATAGAATTAGTTATGAATTTTTGAAGTTTGACCAAGAAATCAGGACTTTCATTCAGGTTGTGTGAGTTGAGAAGGATGTAACTCACCTTAAACAACTTCAAATTGAGTGAATCTAATGTTGTTTGAAAGCTAACATATGAGGCAACATCCCATAAAAATTTTATAGTAATATTCGTTGTCAACTATCCCAGTACATCAATGAATTCACCTTAAGTTCAATCTGGGCTGGAACAGGGTAGTCTAGTAGGGTCAAGTTTCGGGACTTATATATCGAATTATACTCATTCAAATGATATGAAACTTCTTTCATTTGAAAGCTTGCTCTATTAGCTTTACATTGATATAAATTTCGCCTGATTTCACCTAGATTTCTATTTTTGGTGAATTTTCTCTTATAAGAGTGTAATTTTGGCTAGAAACAGGGCAGTCTGGAATAAAACACAAATAATTTAAGTTATACAAATCAAAATGAGATGGGACTAAAAGGATTAGAAACTAGACACACATAATTATAACATAGCCAAAATGCAAGCCTAAATAAATTAAAATGAATGTTTCATGGATTTTGTAATTTTCGACAGAAATTAGTAATAGTTCTAAATGATGGTACGTTAATATTGTTATACGACATGTATGAATACTAGATCAAGTTTAGTTAATATTGGAACTTTGTGAATAGAAAACTAGATCGGGTATAGTTAATGTCGGAACTTGGAACTTAGGAAACATATTCATAAAAGTCTTGGAAGATCAATTGTGGATTAATGTTGGAGATTGGAATCACATAACACATAAAACACTTTGAAATCGAAAGTCAAGGACAAGAATATAAAACCTAAAATACTTAAACCCGGAAGTCGAGGATCTTCAATATAAACTTGGAAGTTGGTACCAGAATATGAAACCTTATACCCGAATCTCGGAAGTCTAGAACTAGGACGCTTTAAAACTCTTATACACGTAATTCCAAAACTCGGTATTTCATTAAACATATTGTAACACCCTACCAATCTAATATTATGCTTAAGTCATAACATGAAACTAGGTAGTCTGTGTTACCATATTAATATTCTACTTAAATTTCGTGATTAGTTTTATGAAACAGTCGAAACGGCGCGCTGCTATACTATGAGCATAACAAAACTCAACATAATACCACGACAGATAAGGAATAGTATAATAACATCAACTGTATACATACATATATATTTACATGATAGAAGTCATTGCTTCAATCTATATATATATATATGTATTAGTAGCAGATGAAATAAGAAACAGCAAAATTCCTAGTGCTAAAAGCAGAGGCAGAACTAGCAGGAGCAGGCTGTGTGCAACGAGTCCCACTCGGAGTCATAGTGAAGCTGCAGGTCTGGGATCTCAATGAGAAGAGTGGCTGTTGAGCCCTTCACCAGTGTCTGAGAATGATGCGGAAAATACAGAACGAGGTGAGAATTTCAAGAAAATTCTCAGTAGGGTTGTGTTTAGTGGTTACCTGACGTCACACACATTCTCAGTTGCCTCGGGTTTTATTTAATTATAAAAAAACATGTATTCAAACTGAAGTATCCATTGTAATGAGTTCAATAAAATATCTGGTCTGAGGCAAGGTTCATTTTTACTTTAGACAAGACAAGAAACAGAATGGATTACTAATAATGATACATAGAATGATAAACAGAATAAATAAATAAATCGTAGTAAACGAACATAATAGACAACTGTAAACATCTTGACATAACTATTTCATGTATTCATGCATTCATGTAATCATGCAGACTCATACTTAAGCTTTCCTTCATAAACTTTTCATTTCCTTTCATCATTTTTCCATCTCTTGGTCCCCTGGGAGTTCTTGGCCATTTAGACTCCTGGGTAATAGTCTGCTTCTCAGGATCGAGCTCGTTCCTATACAGGAGTACCAGGTTTACTTTCCCCGACCTTTCCACCGATCTATTCCCCTTAACTTCTTATCCGTGGCTGGCCCAAGTAGCATGGAACTTTCATAGTAACATAATTCTTAATATAACTTTCATAACTTTCCTTGAAATGCACATGTATTAACATGTAATTCATAACTTATGCATGGATTCTACCGAAATTTTGGCAGCATAACGGAACATGTTCGCTTCCCCATGAATAGTGCCAACATACCAGAACATCAATTTATCACAAAGAACACAACATCACATTCATATTCCAATATTGAACTCATATCAACATCAAATTCATTAAGGCAGAGTTTCTGCCTCAGCATATTCAACCAACCCAATTTTTATATTTCAAGTCATAATTTCTATTTAACTCATTTGGACCTCAAATTTGGGTATATCAAAGGGTTATGTGTCTATTTTCTAACCTCTTTGGTCCCATCTAATTTTGATATCTATAGCTTAAGATATTTAGATTTTACCTCGGCCTACCTAGTGGCTAGCCAGAATCAGATACTTAAAAGTAAAAATCCACTAAAAATCGAAAACTGACTCAAATGATACAAAATTGGACTCATATTAAAGCTAACAGGTAAAGTTTCAAATTTCCATTCCATTTGACTTGGTATGGCTCGAGTTATAAGCCCCGAATTCTGACCTTCCTAAACTGCCCTGTTCTGACCTGGTTGGGACATAGGGTAATTTTCTTGGATCACTGGGAGCAACTGGGACCTTATCTAATTCTGAAATTTTTATGGGACATTCTCCTATGTGTAAGCTTTCTAAAAAAGTTAGTTTCACTCATTTTCGAGTAGTATAGGGTGAGTTCTACCCTGAACAACCCAGTTTGCCCAGAATCAGAGTCAAAACCCTAGGTCATAATTCAAAAAATCATATCTCTCTCAATACTAATCCAAAAGCCTTATATGAGATATCTATGGAAAGCCCTAGATGTCTAGTTTCATTTAAAATTAGTTCCATTAAATTTAATTGGCTATAGACAGAGCCATACACTCCGCCGTATGGACTGCCGAGGGGTTTTGCTTCTCCAGCCCCTCAGCTTTTCCCATTTCTATTCTTTCTTGCTTCAAATTCGATTTTAACCAAACTTGAATTTATGCAGATACAGATAATTTTCTTTTCTTTCTTTGTCTTCCTTTACTTGTCATACATATTCCAGAGTACGATCACCATGTCATACTCCATAGGGGTGTGATCACCATGTCGCACTCCTTAGAAATACGCTCATCCGGTCATGTCCCAGAGTATGATTGCCATGTCATACTCTATCGGGGTGTGATCACCTTTATACCACATTTCAGAGTATGATTGCCATGTCATACCGCATTAGAGCATGATCGCCATGTCATGTTCTTTTGGAATATGGACTCATCATTATATCTTCATTAGTTGTCACACACAACAAAGTTTTATGAGCAAAGCTTAGGTAGTTAGGTGCAAATTTAAAATCTTAAGTCTTAATCTATCCTTCAAGCTTTTAACTTCTATTGATGTTCCCGAGTTTGAGCTTAGGACCAACTTCCGAGATTGAATTGGGTCCGAGTTCCGAGATTATATAAGTTCCAACTTCCGAGGTTATGTATATAAGGTTAATGTATTGCTTCCCGACTATCGGGGCTATGTTTAGAATCGATCTCCGAGATTGATTCTGGGCCAAGTTTCGAGGTTATATGTGTAACATCCTCCAAAATTCTTTTATTGTTTTCCGTTCAATTGTTCGGTTTTTATCGAATAATTGAGATTAATTAAAAATTCAGTTAAATAATTATTTAGAATCAATTGATTAGCAATTACTTGAGTTTAGATAAGAGAGAATTAAGTTAGAGTATAGGAGATTTCATAAAAATTCTATTGAAAACCGATTTATTGATTTAAAGGAAATCGGTAAAATTACGGTATCTTAAATTGTCGGAACCGAACCAGTAGAATTCCAATCCTTTGCCCTACCTTGAGTGGCTGATAACTCAGCTACTTAGCACCAAAAGTGGCACCACTTTGGCCACACAAAGACAAGGAGGGCTGGCTGAATTTCAGCCTTGCAAGATCCAACCATTCACAAGCCAAAGCAAGCCAACCATAACCACTCAAATTCAATCAGAATTTTTGCCCTTTTCTTCACCCATTCTGACCCCTTTTTCCAGCGCCACCTTACCCTATCCCTTCAGCTCTCTTTCTCTCTTCTTTACACACACAACTTCAGCCAACATCAAGTCAATTCAAGCCTTGCTCACTCGAACTTTCAAAATCCAGCAAAATCACTTGGAACAAAGGTAGGAATTCTATTCTCACATCAATTCTGTGGCCTTGGCTGGCTGAGCTTGGATTATTTTCATGATCCTTGATGTGTTAAACGAATGATTATGATGATATGTGATTGGTTTTGGGCTGTTCATATGCAGATTTTAAGTTTCTAGTATATTGGTGCCATTATATTTTAATACGTTGCATTTATTGTTCTTAGTATGATTCGTGACTTTATTTCGTATTGGCTCACTTGGATGACAAGTGTATGAATAAAATGGGTTCTGCTTCAAACAATATGTTTTCGAATTATAAAATTAAATAGTTTATGTAACATGTCCACCTTTTTCATAATAAATCGAAGCAATTGGAGATAATAACGATGACACGGTATGAAATTTCTTATTGAATTCTACTGAGAATATAAAAATTCTCACTCCTGCTTCCGTGTTATCTCCAGATAGTTCGAGAAGTTTTCAAAGACGGTTGAAGTTGCTATCAGATAAGGTCCGCTCAGGTAATAGTAACAACTCCAGAGTGTGGTACTATGACTTAAGCATAGTATTGTACGAGGGAGGATGTTACAAAGATCAACTCCTTCAAATTAGCTAAGACATCCTCTGTCACAGCCATTGGATAAGCATGACTCCTATTAGCCAATTGAATGACAATGCTAATAGGTTTCAAAGATCCAAGCCCAAGGGATTTGAATATGGAGATCAGCATCATATTCTTAGAAGTTCCAAGATCAATCAAAGCATCCTCAAATCCATAATAGCCAACGACACATGGAATGGTGAAAATGCCCAGATCGTGGCATGGGAGTAAACATTTCTACTCAAACTAATCTTTTCATCCGCCTTCAACCTCCTCTTGCTAGTACATAACTCTTTGAGTAACTTGGCATATTTTGGATTCTATTTGATTGCCTTTGATAATGGAATGTTGCTTTCCACATTCTCGAAGTTCCTTATAATTGTCTGCCTCCTCAATCTGTCTAATCAATGTACATCTTTGAGGGAAAAGAAGGGCATATTCAAACTTTTTCTCTTTCTCAATCTCAATCTCTAGCTTTTACTACTGACTAGACTCAACTTTGCTGGATTCTTACTTCACCACATTTGATTTTTCATCAATACTCTGATTTGGCCTCCTTGCTATGCCAAGTAACATCTTGCCAGATCTCAATGTAATAGCACACATACTCCCCTTTAGGCTGAGAAAAGTCTAGGATGGAATATGAAATGAGCTCCAGGTTTGACTTTAGGAAAAGGCAATTTGCTCAATTTGGGTATGCAAGTCTTGAATAGCCTGAATAATAGTGCTAATCCTTTTCTGGTTCTCCATCAGCAATGGCATCATATCTTGTAATAATGAAATAAGAAAAAGGTGTTGGGAGTGCTTGTTCCTGTTGAAATGAAGGTAGACTAGGTTATTGTAACATCTTACTAGGCAAAATACTATGCTTAAGTCATAATATATTACCTGACAAGTTATTACTTGTGGTGATCTAATTAAATTCCATTTTTTATTTCATTGTTAATTACCCAATTAGGGTTGACTATTCACTTAACAAATTTCTGTTTGACGGCAGAATAAGTAATAGGAAATCGTTGTAACAGAAGTAAAACAAAATAAATAAAATGCGGAATAGACAGAACTATTGGAACTGTATCATATATATATACATAGAGGTCTATTTTCAAAGTTTGCCAAAAGATACATAAATAGTACAGGGTAATAAAATGAGGCCGCTGAAACAAAATAAGTTGGCCTGTCTCTATGAGCAGTACCCTAGCTGGTCCCTAAGGGATATTTCGTGTGCTACCCATCCATATACAACATACACTAAACTACTGCCTATGGCCCAATAATGCCAAAAGAGGGCCACTCTATACATCTCCTGTCGTAGTACTACACGGGCACCCTAGATGGATTCCGAGGAAAGGAATCCATTCGCCATGCGGGCGTCAGTTAGAGTGTAGTCCACGCTCGTGGTAGAGGACGAGGAAGATAAACTAGCTGCCTCAGATAGATCCTCCTTAGACAGTGAAATAAAGGGGATCTGCTACAGTGGTGAAGCGGGTGGAGCCATGGCTGCTGCTGCTAGTGCTACGTGTGGAGGTGGAAAGGAATAGGCCATGTATAGTGGGATAGCAATATAAGGTGAGGTGGGGTCGAAGAGTGGGTGAGTCAAAGGAACAGCAAAATCTCTACAAAAGAAGAAATACAAACGGAACTGATATCTACCGGATATATATATATATATATATATATATATAGAATCTAAAAACGGGTCCAGGTGGATATGAAGCTTAGGGAACTCGATGAACAGGATGCATGTTGCCGCATTTTCCATGATCTGAGAATGACGCGGAAACATATGGTAGGGTGAGAAATAAAAGTTTCTCAATAGGAATCCTAAGTTTATACACATCTGTCATCGCTGTCATTCCCAGTTATTTCGATTTTTCCTTAATTTTAAATAGTACGACATACTGGCAATATTCGACTTAAAATTCTTATTATAGAAAACATACACCGGAACAAACTAAATTTTAAATTGAAATAATGAAAATATAGTTAACAGATATGCTAATACAACTAAGACGGTAACCATAAATAAATAGTAACATATCATGAGAAATAAGCAGATAACTAGGACAATCAATTAAGAATTTTCATACAGTACATATAAATGTGCAAACTGGAGAATGCATCTTATCTTTGAAGGCTTTCGCCTCCTAAAACTTATTTTCCATCCTTGGTCCCCTGGGAGTTATTAGCCATATACTCCTGGGTAATAGTCTGCTTTTCAGGATTGAGCTCGTTTTTACATAAGATTGCCGGGTTTACTTTCCCCAACCTTCCCAGTGATCTATTCCCCTTAAACTTATTCAAGGGTTGGCCCAAGTAATATGGAATCCTTTATAATATTCATGAATTGCATGTACAACCAACTTTATTCTTTCAAACATCATGTGTTCATGCAATTTTAACTCACACAACATATGAATTCTTTGCTGAAATTTCGGCAGCATAACGGATCAAGTCCACTTTCCCATGAATAGTGCCAGACTACTAGTAAAATCATTCAAACATGAAAATCAATATGGAACAGCAATTATATATTCACAATATCATTCATCGAGGTCAACACAAACATCAATAGAGTTTTCTGTTTATTTCATCTTATTTTGCCCGAATTTTGTATACTCCACCTTTAGTCCAATTCAACTATTTAAATCTGAATTTTGGATATGTCATAGCTCTATGTGTCTAGTTTCCAACCCTTTTGGTCCCATCACATTTTGATTTGCATAACTCAAGTTATTTATATTTTATCTCAGACTGCCCTGTACTTAGCCAGAATTGCACCCTTTTAATTGAAAATTCACTAAAAATAGAAATATGGTGGAATCATATGAAATTTATATCAAATTAAAGCTAACAGAACAAGATTTTAAATGAGATAAGTTTCATATCATTTGCATGAGTATATTTCCAGATATAAGCCCCGTAACTTGACTTTATTGGACTACCTTGTTCTAGTCCTGTTTGAACTTAAGGTGAATTCATTGATGTGCTAGGAATAATTGGCAATGAAGTTGACTCTGAAATTTTTATGCGATATTCCCTCATATGTTGAATTTCAAACAACATTAGTTTCACTCAATTTAGAGTTGTGTAGGGTGAGTTACACCCCTCTCAACTCACACTGCCTAGATGGGAATCCAGGATTCTAGGTTAAACTTCAAAAATTCATAACTAATTTGATACTAACCAATGGCTTATATTTTATATGTATGGAAAGCCCTGAATGTCTGGTTTCATATAAAAATAGATTCATCAAATTTAAACAGCTGTAGGCAGAGCCGTACACTCTGCCGTATGGACCGTCGAGTGAAAACCCTAATAGCTTCTTGAATTCTCTCTATTCTTCAAGTTTTTTCATACCAATTCCAATTCTAATTACAACATACATGCAAAATCAACCATAATCCATCATTATCACTCCAAATGACATCAGTATCATGAGAAAAACAAGATCCTTACATAGCCCCAAATGAAGGAAAACAAGAAAAGAAATTGGATTCCTACCTTTCTTAGGTGTGATTCTTGTTAGATTTGTGTGTTGAGTTGAAGAAATCTTGATGTGGCTTGAAGGTTTGTTGGAGATGAAGATGATATGAGATGAGATGAGGAAAAAAGGAATGGAGAGGGGTTAGCTACTGTAGTGGCCGAAATTGCAAGGGTAGGAAGGGAAAAAAAGTGAAAACTTCTAAAGCAAGTTGCATTTGATTGGTGGATGTGTGATGGTCATTCAACTTGATTTGTGGCTGCCTCCATTGGCTAAAAATGGCACCACATATGGAGATGTCTTGGCTAAATCTTAGCCATCCATCCTAGGGCACTCATAATATAAGTTCTATTGGTTCGGTTCTGACAGTTTAAAATACCGAAATCTTACCGATTTCTCTCAAATCGATAAACCGGTTTTAGAAAAATTCTATGAGGTTTCCTATGTTCCTAATCTAATTCCATCAAGTCTAATCCTTCTAAATCACACTTAATTGGCTTTAAGTGAATGCTTAATCAAATTCTAATTAGTCCCAATTATTTGATGAAAACTGAACAACTCGGTTATTAACGATAAATTTTTTTTTTTGGACGTTACAGTTATCAAGGAACTTGGTGGTATAGAGGCATGTTTTGCTGCTTCTGGTGAGGTGGTTGATGCTTTTGCTAAAACTGCTACTCTAGAGATGGTTGCTAAGATGAACTATCCCGCCTTATGTTGCGGTGATCCTTTTAGCCAAGATTATAAGTGTTGCTGAATAGGCCATGTCTCTGCTAAGGAGCCTGATACTAAGGTTTCCCAGGAAATACACCAATAGCATCTATTGTAGGATTCTCCTACAATTAGGGACAAGCATCCATGGGATGGGTAAGATAGCACTGTAAACTTTGGGTAGGCTCTAGTGTAGATACAAGTGCAGGAGCAACTTACTACCCAAAGGCGAATTACCTCATAAAAAATGCCATTTTATCAATCTTTTGCTCTAGCCTATGTGAATCTGTATGGGAGATCTTTCCAACCCCTCTAGTCCTTATGATCATTCTAGAACTAAACTACTAGGAGTTCTCTACCATGTTTGCAACCAAATCTCTAGCAGCTATAGGAGTCTTATCAACTAAGGCACCACCATTGGCTGTATCAATCATGCTTCTACCCATAGGCATTAACCCCTCATAAAAGTACCGGATCAAGAGCTGATCAGGAATCTAATGATGTGGGTAACTAGCACAGAGCTTCTTCAATCTTCCTAATACTTATAAAGTGTCTCCCCTTGCAGCTACCGAAGACAATAGATATCCTTTATGATTGTTGCAGCTCTGAATGCAAGAAAAAATTTCTCTAAAGACGTTGCTCTTCATGTCTAGCCACCTAGTCATGGCTCCAAGATTTAGATTAAAGAGTTAATCCTTAGCAGGAACACCCTTTAGAGAAAATGAGAATACTCGCAACTTGATCTGATCCTCATACACACCTTTCAGCTTCATGGTGAAGCAAACAATATGAAACTTCTTCAAATACTTATGTGGGTCTTCACCTACAAGGCCATGGAATTTTGGCAATAGATGGATCAGGCCAGACCTTAGTTCAAAATCAACCTCAAGTTATAGATACTAGATAGCCCATGGCTGGTAAGCCACAATAAAGGCAACTAGTTGCTTCAAGGTTAGGGGTAGCCAGTTGTTTTAAGGTTCTATCAATGTTATCCATATTCATTGAAACACTAACATAGTTGTTAGAGTGTTTAGATGCAAAATCAGACCTATAAATAGAATTATGTTCAAAACTAGAAGTAAAAGGAAAAAGTGGATTATTTTAATGCACACTAGACTCAAAATACCTTCCTTTGATTTTTCTTAGCTGTCTTAGAGTTTTTTCTATTTTAGGATCAAACTTAATTAGATTAGGATCAAGAAAAGATTGAGTTATGTACAAATAGAGGCGAACAAAACACTACTAACAATAGAAAGGATAAACAACAACACCAAAAAGAACTTGGAAATGTAAAAACTACTGTAAATGATTTTTTTTGGATTGTAGAAATAGCAAACAATGAAAACTACACTTAATTAGAACCTAAAAATGTAACAAAAATTCAAAAATGAATTAGAAAAGTGGTTAAAACAATGGATTTTGGCAATCCGAGCACAAACAAAACAGAGCAACACCCAAAATTAGCCCAAAAACATTGAAAACAATCAAAACATACAAAATTCAAACAAAAGCAAGTAAACACAAATATTTATAAACTAAATAGCTCCAGCATCCCAGGCAAAGGCACTAAAATTTGATAGTGGGTGTTGTGGCTCACTTCAAATTAATTAAAATTAATTGATTACATTACTTTGTACAATAATGCAACCAAAGTCATCTTGCAATGATTGTTATTGCTATCTATTTAAGTAACAAGCAGTTTTGTGTGAACATGTAGTAAATATGCTTTAAATGAAAATTGGATGAAATTAAAAGTACTAGTATGAAGATTTCCTTAGGCATATGATCAATCAATCATTAACACACAATATATCAAACATATGGAGTGTGGCTAAGTTCAGTTACTTAAGAGATCTCTACTAATAACCCTACAATTCAACCTAGAGACCTCCAGGCATTCAAATAATATACAATTGATTAGATTATTGAAATCTCAACTTTTATTAACCTATATTGATTTTTAGCTCCAATTGCATTAGCCTAAGTTCGAACCTAAATCCAAATCCTAGTTCTTTAATTGATCAAATGAATACCAATTAACCAATTAGTAATCCACTCAAAAACCCAAATTTTAATACCATTCAATACAACTTTCCAAATTAAGAGGGCAAAAAATCAAGAAAATAAACATGTGTTGAAAATTAAGTATAGGGTTTCAAGATTACAACCATAATGTCCTTGGGGTCTTCTTGAAGTAGTTCAAAGTCCTTTATATCAATGAAGGTTATAAAATAGAACCCAAAACAAGTGTCTTACAGGATGAAAGGAAAGGTAAAAGGAAAGGAAAGAAAAGAAAAGATAAGGAGAAGAGGAGACACAAAAATGAAAAGGGTTTGAGAGAAGTCGCATCAGTCTTTTGCTCTCAACATGACAGCCCTAAAACATGAAAATCCAATATTGTCCTTAGGACCAAATTAATCCTTTGCCTCTTGGCTTTAAATAGATACCTAAGTTGCTTAGTATGAACTTGGAATAAAAGAGTTATTGCTCAATCTTTGTAGCATGTCCAGGAGAAAATTTGGTAGCCAATAAGCCTATGAAGATGTCATCTTTTAGAAAAGTGATCGTCATATAAATTGAAGCTTTTTGTCTTAGTTTTCAAATGGCACCAGTTTCACCTCAATTCGATATGTAACATTCTCAATTTCCTGTCATGCTAAATTACCTAAGTAACCTTGAGTAATTAGGCACTTAATGAGAAATTACGAGATTAAAGCTTAATTAAGGGATTAACGAAGTGTTTATGAGTTAACTTTGATGAGAAAGTTAAGAGAATGCTTAATCGAGATTAGATAATCTCAAATTAAATAAGTCAAACCCTTAATAGCTTAATTAAGCACTAATCACACATAACTAGCTTAATCGAGTTTAATTAAGGATAATTAAGCTTAATTGTAAGATTAATTTTTGTTAATCTTAATCACATGAGTTAATCACTAATCCTTGCTTAGTCATGTTAATTAAGTTGCAAGAGCACTTAATCACATGATTGAATTTAAATTTAGTCAACTAGATAATAAAGTAATTAATGATGTCACTAAAGTAAAAAGTAAGAGACAAGAATGCTCTATATAAGAGTTGACCACTCTTTGTCTCCTCCAACATCCTATTTATCTCCCTAAATCTTAATTAACACAAAATTAAGAAAATATTTTCTCCCCCACCTACTTGAAACTTACGGCCACTATACATACATGTACACATCTTCACTTTTCATTTTCACACTTCTCATTCTTTCTCTAAGACTCTCATCCTCACTTTTCTCTTCATTCTTCTTCTTCTTCTTCCTTTCTCCACCACCATCATAACCAAAAATTTCACTTAGCCCTTCAAAGACCACATATTTTGGTCTTTGGAGACAAGATCTAAACAATATCAACCTCATTTTCAAGAGAACTCAAGAGTTCTCTCCTTGCTCATCCAAAACTGCCACCATCATCTACCAAGGAGGAGTCTTCTTCATCTTCTTCTCCTTCCTCAAGGATGCCACCTTTACCACTAGGTAGTGATCTATATTCTTTTCTTTTTCTTACTCAAGAAGCTTGAAACTTGGCTCTCACCATGGCCAAGATCTTTAAGTGAGAACTTGAGAAAGTTTCCTTTTTTAGAAAAAAGTTTGCTTCTTGAACTTTGTTCACGAGTGTTCATGTTCATGTCTTGAGTTTTCTTCATGAATACCCTAAAAGTTTCTATTTTTAGCAAAATATGTTCTTGGTCTTGTTCATGGGTTATTCTTGCTTATTGAAAGTTTCTCTCTTTAAAATGCTTTAAAGTTTCCATTTTTCTTTCTTGATGCATGAGTTCATGATGATTCTTGGTGGTTTTGGTTTAAAGTTGATTCTTTCCTCTTTATGAACTTAAGATTGGAAAAGTCCTCATCTTTACATCTTTCTTATGATTTTGATAAGACTATGAACATTCCAAAAGTATAAAGCTTTAAAAGTTTGCTTCTTGATGCATAAAAAGTGGCGCTATTTTTATGGGTGTCACAAGGTTTCATTTTGCTCTTCTTGAAGACAAGAATATGTGTAAAAGTCTAAACCTTTTAGAACATGAAGCTTTCTAAGTCATAAAAATGAGAACTTGTCACTTTATGCCTTAAAGATTGAATCTTGAAGACAAGACCTTTCATAAAGTTTCAACCTTTAATAAAAAATGTAACTTTTAAGTCATAAAGATGTAGATTTGCATTTTAATGTTGTAAAGGTTAAATCTTGAAATGGAAGTGTATAGTAAAGTTCTAATCTTTCTTCAAGAAAGAATCTTTTAGACTTTAAGACCACTTTAAATCATAAAGTTGGAACCTTGATGGTCTTATAATGATTAAAAGTGCCAACTTGCTTAAAGAATAATACTTTTTAGTCATAAAGCTAGCATCTTGTAGCATTTTCCTTATAAAGGTTGAATCTTTGAGACAAGGATATAATTTTAGATACTCATGCTTTCATAAAGAATCAAAACTTTATAATCACTTTCATAAAGTATGCAACTTTATAATTATAAAGGTGAAATTTTGCTACTCCACTTAGTAAAGTTTGAATCTTGTAACTTGTTGAAAATAAAAAACTATCACTTGATGATTGGTGAACATGGTGTTGTTGGGTTCATGAGTGTGGTTATGTATTGTCATGACCCAAGGGACTATAGGGATCTCAAAATCCTTTGGGAATAGAAGTATGATTATGGCCTCTGAGCTTTCCATGAACCTAGGAATCACTAAATGAACTGTCTCAAGATAAGAAAAGGAAATAATTACTTAACTTAATCAACTTGAACAAGTGTTCCATAAGATATACCTAAGTAAAGAGTAACTTCACTTAAGCATTGAGTAACTAAAAGACTATACACATATTTGTTTTAACTATGTGATTCTCTCATGAGTAGACATGGAAAATCATATAAAGGCTCATAAAACTTTTCACATAGAATAACACAACCATAAACACCCTTTAGGGTATAGATGTATGATACCATTGGGCATGATGTATGACAAGTTTGATTGAGCATTGTCTCATGATTAAATGATTGATATGATGATATGAGAATGGATATAGTTGATTGTTGGCTAAAATTCCATGATTGGCATTTTGGGGAAGCTTCGGTCTAGCCGTCATGCTACCGAATTTTCGTCGAAATTATGGACTTAGTCGTACTATCGCATATTCGCATCTGTCTTGTTAATGATTGTAATGCATGTATGATGTGGTAACCTATGAGGGAGGCAAGGGTGACATGGAGGACCCTCCAACTTAGAGGTAACCAATATCAGCTTAGTCTGATTTGGTTTAGTACTGTGTGACAACGATCACAAAATGAGCTCATGTCCAAAAGCAGTCTATTTCAAAGGAAAAGTAAAGAATATTAAGCACGTGCTAAATATAAAAGTAAAGTTCAAGAAAGACTCGGATCTAGTCTAAAAAGTTACATGAATGTGCATGCATCTTCACTCTCATTAGTATGGTCATGAATGTTTATACTTTACTCTCATATGTATATGCTCTTATATTGTAGCTTCGAGTTTCTTTATGTTATGTTTATATGAGGAAGACTAAAAGAAACCCACTTCAGGAACCTATGTTTTTAAACCCTTTAAAAATAGAACTTATGCATGCTCACTGTTTTCATAATTAAACCTAAAGTGGCTGGGATAACGATGATGACATATTAATGGTATAGTCGGGATCTTACTAAGAAATCTTATATTTCTCACTCCTACATTTTCGTGTCATCTTCAGACGGAGTTAATGGCATCCATGGTAGCACTTCTGACGGTACCTGACTGGATAAGACGAGGAGCTGCCATGTTTCTTCACCTAGCTAAGGAGGATTGAGATAGTAGTATAGTATTTTCACTTTCTTAAGAGCCCCAGTTGGCTAGTTTATGTGTATTTAAGAGCACGTGGGAAGTCATGCTACTTAATTTGATCTATTACATATGTGATAATTATTAAGTGTAAGGATGACTCTTGATTACCTATGATTACATTATTGCTTAAAGTATTATGTTATGTTACTTCAATTTTGTCATACATTTTTCTAGTAACTCCATGATATGAGGAACAACATCCATATGTATGCAAGTAAGTAAGCGCTTAAAGGCTCAGTTTTCAAGCATAAAGGTTAAAAAAAAAAAAATTTACAAGTTATTTTCATATATTACGTTAATTTTGTAACATCCCCAATTTTTGCCTAAGCTAATTAGTTCAGTGATCCTGGCTAATCAAAGAGGTTAACGATTAACTGAGAATTAATCGGCTAATCTCGATGAGCAATAGCTTAGTGAATTGAGTCAAGTCAATAATTGAATCACAATGCACTAAATGGTTTAATTAAAACCTAATTATTCGAACCTCATTAATTCGTAACTTAGAAATATAATTAAGCTAATCCAATCTTATTAATTAAGTACAAGACAATTGTTCTACTTTACCAACTGAGATAGATTAATTCTTATACCCTAATTACATAATTCATAAGATCAATTCTTTTAAGAGGAAAAACGTCTTAAAGATGTAATTAACCGAAATCGGTTAAAGAGCAATTTAACTAATCGAATTGATTAACAACTTAGGTAATTCTAATAGCTTTACAGATTTACAAATTTCTCCTAATTAATACACCAAATTTCGGCCAAGGGCAAGAGCAAAATCCAACCATCCATTTGCCTTCTCATCATGCATGTAACATCCTCAATTTCATGTCGTGCTAAATTACCGTAGTAACCCTGAGTAATTAGGCACTTAATGAGGAATTTCGAGATTAGGGCTTAATTAAGGGGTTGACTCGGACGAGAAGGGTCAAGAGAATGCCTAATCGAGGTTAGATAATCTCTAATTAAGCAAGTTAGAGCCCCTATAGCTTACTTAAGCACTAATCGCCCTTAATTAGCTTACTCGAGTTTAATTAAGGTTAATTAAGCTTAATCGTGAGATTAATTTTTGTTAATCATGTTCTTGTGTGTTAATCACTAATTCTTGCTTAATCACCTTAATTAAGTTGTATGAGCACTTAATCACATGATTAAATTCAAATTTAGTCAACTAGACAATAAAGTAGAGAGTGATGTCATAAAAGCAAAAAGCATGAGACAAGACTACTTTATGTAAGAGTTTGACCATGCTTTGTCTCCCCATCATCCCATTTGTCCCCTTAATCACTAATTAACACAAGATAACACAAAGTGAAGCAAAAATATCTCATCCTCGCTCCTTAAAGTGGACGCCACTCTCTCTCTCTCTCTCCCTCATTCATTTTCATTTTCACTCATCCTATTCTCTCTCTTCAAGCCAAATTCTCTAACTTCTCTCTAAACACTTCTTCATCTTCTTCATCTTCCTCTTCCTTTCTCCACCACCACCACCCTAAACTACTCACTTAGCCCTTCAAAGACCTCATCTTTGGGTCTTTGGAGACAAGATCAAAACACTACAACCTCCATTTCCACAAGATTTCAAGAGCTTCTCCTTCCTTCTTGCAAAACCGCCACCTTCATCATCAAGAGGAGTCATCATCTTCTTCTTCCATTTCTCTTGCTTTTGTGCCATCTTCAAGAAAGGTAGTGATCTTCATCTTTTTCATTTTGTTTGCTCAAGAAAGCTTGGAGCTTGGGTCTTTCATGACCAAGATCTCTAAGTGAAAACTTGAGAAGATCCTTCATGTTCTTCATGTGTTCTTAAGTTTCCTCTTTTAGAAAAATATGTTCTTGATGTTCTTCATGTGTTCTTAAGTTTCCTCTTTTGGAAAAATGTGTTCTTGATGTTCTTCATGTGTTCTTAAGTTTCCTCGATGTTCTTCATGTGTTCTTAAGTTTCCTCTTTTGGAAAAAATATGTTCTTGATGTTCTTCATGTGTTCTTAAGTTTCCTCTTTTAGTAAAATATGTTCTTGATGTTCTTCATGTGTTCTTAAGTTTCTTCTTTTGGAAACCTATGTTCTTATTGATCTCTAGCTTAAAGTTGTCCCTTTCTCTTTATGATGAGTGAATGATTAGAAAAGCTTCACCTTTCTATGTTTCCATGATTTGATAAGACTATGAACTTTCTCAAAGTTTTAGACTTTAAAAAGTTTGCTTCATGATTTCTTCAAAGTGGCGCAACTTTTAAGCTTCCATAAAGTTTTATTTTGTTTTGTTTTGAAGATAAGAATACATGTGAAAGTCTAAACTTTTTGAGTTAGAAAAATGATATCTTGTCACTTTAGGCTTTAGAAATCAAACCTTAAAGAAAAGACCTTTCACAAAGTTTCAAACTTTATTCAAGAATGAGATCATTAAGTTATAAAAATGTTGTTCTATAATATTTCATTCATAAAGTTTAGACTTTGAACCCAACTAATGCAAAAGGTGTTAACTTTTATAAAGAACAAGACTTTTTATTCAAAAGCTAGTAGCTTGTATCATTATTTC
Source organism: Pterocarpus macrocarpus (assembly GCA_031439585.1). Lineage (NCBI taxonomy): Eukaryota > Viridiplantae > Streptophyta > Magnoliopsida > Fabales > Fabaceae > Pterocarpus > Pterocarpus macrocarpus. The sequence goes on from CM062514.1 coordinate 56,046,372, forward strand.
ATAAAGATCCAATCTTAAGATAAGAGCTTAATGTCAAAGGCACTTACTTTCATAAAGAATAAGACTTTATGACTACTTTATAAAGAATGACAACTTTAATAATGTTTAAGGCAAAACCTTGGTATGTTATTAGTAAAAGTTTAAAACTTTGCAACTTGACTAAGTTAAAAGTCACCCTTGGTGATTAGTGAACATTGGTGTTGTTGGGTTCATGATGTGGTTATGCGTTGTCATGACCCAAGGATTAGAGGATCTCGAACTCCTTGGGAGCAGTATGATTAGGGCCTCTAAGCATACCATGAACCTAGGAATCACTAAGTGCGCTATCTCAAGGAAAGGAAACAATCACATAATTTAATTAATTTGAACAAGTGTTTCATAAGACACGTACTTAAGTAAAGCATACTTTCATCCAAGGACCAAGTAACTAAAAGACTATAAACACATATCCTAACTATGTGATTCTATCATGGGAAATCATGTGATGATTCATAATATTCTTCACAAAGAACAACACAACTATAAACCCCTTTAGGGTATGAATGTGTGATGCCACTTGGCATGATGAATGATGAGATTGATTGAGCTTTGTCTCATGATTGAATGATAAGTGTGATGATATGATATAGATATGATGAACTATTGGTTGAATGCTGATGATTGGCATTTTGAGGAAGCTCCGGTCTAGCCGTTATGCTGCCGGATTTCTGTCAAAATTATGGACTTAGTCATATCATTGCATGCGTCTAGTCAAGGAGTTATGCATGTAAAGTATAAAGATAAGAAAAGAATCAATGGGACGTGACCCTTCAATCACTTCGGTAAGGGAAGTGAGAGACGGCGATCCACAAGGAACCTCTATGAGGGAGGCAAGGGTGTTTTGGAGGACCCTCCAACTTAGAGGTAACCAAATATCGGCTTAGTCTGATTTGGTTAGTACTGCGTGACGACGGTCACGGAATGAGCTCATGTCCAAAAGCAGTCTATTTCAAAGGAAAGTAAAGAATGTTAAGCACGTGCTAAAAATGAAAGTAAAGTCTAAGTATGACCATGGTTACATCTGTGATGATGCGTGTCTTTGCATGAAAGTATATGGCCCATTTGCATTATGGATGTTATTCTATGTTTTAGTACGGATGTTAGTCATGATGATGTGTTTATGATGTTAAGTTTAAAAGCAACCCGCTTCGGGGTTTAAGTTTTCAAAAACATTAAAAATTGAACTTATATCATCCCACTGCTTTTGTAATTAAACCCGAAGTGGTCGGACGATGACGATGACACTTTGTGTTTGTCTAGTCAGCGATCCTACCGAGAAATTTAGTATTTCTCATTCCTACGTTTCCATGTCGTCTTCAGAGGATGTCGACGTCGGGCACGGTGGTGATCTACATTGAGTTCCCGATGTGGCGTTGGCGCTTTGACCCGGTGCTGAACGCCTCAGTGCTGTCGGCGAGCGCAGCGATGAGGGTCTACATCTTCCACGACCGCCAGTTTCAGACTCTTGTGATGAGCCCATTTTTCCGACCGCATCAGCCATTTGGCGAGGTTACTATGGATGACATTCGCCCCTACTTTCAGCCACCGAGATACCCCACTGATGATGATGAGACTAACTCGGATACCCGTTTGACTCCGACTGTTTCACTGGATTCCGATCCCTCGGAGCCGTCTTATCCGAGCTTCCATGTGGAGACCGATCCGTCCGAGCCCCTCTATCCGACTCATTCTGGGGGTTCTCACCGTTCGGGTTCGTCGCAGCCTTTAGTGATTCGTCTATCTTCTGATTCTTCTGCTTCATCTGCTGGCCCATTTTCACCCCCGGTTCGCGGGCGTGGGTTCATTTGTACCTGCGTGCCGTCGGCGAGGACGTGCTCGAGGAGGAGGACGTGGTAGTACTTCTCCTGGTGGATATGGGAACGGTTTCCTCCCGCCAGATGCTTGATGTGACGACTGCATGCGGAGCCGAGCACGAGGATAGCCCCCTTTTGGTAGTAGTTATAGGGTTATCATTCTGCTATGTGGCATGCTTGGGTAGTAGGATTCTCTGATGTATTTCCTTTTATTATGTATTGGTAGGCTTTTGTGTAGGGCCGACGATAGATATCGGACCCATTATTATCTTATGTATGAACTGGTACGACTCTTATTGTATTATCATGGTTGGCCGTGGAATGAATGTTACATTATTCTAAGAATTGTGGTTACTCTTATGGTCTCTATGCTTGTTAAATGCGATATATGTATGGGATAGCGGTGTTACTTTATATGTTCACGATGCGCTCATGGCTCTCGATTTCAAAAATGGTTTACTTGTTTTGTAGAAAAAATTTTACCCCTATTTTCGGTATAAAGTAATTTCTAAAAGGTAATGATAGTTCCGCGAGCAAAAGTAGCAACTAGTAATTCCACAATATGACTTAAGCATAGAATGGAACTACTAGGGTGTTACAATGCACCCTTAGATCAAGAGTCTATGTTAGTAGATTCCTTGAGTTAAAACAAAAGATCTACTCTCCTCCATCAAGATTGTGACACTTGGAGTGATCACAATCATCCAATGCCAATCCTAGGATAAATCATGCTTTTAACCACTTGAAAAGAAACACTACAAGCCTTTACCCAAGTGCCAAGACTCAAAGGAAACACAACTCACCCTTTTACCCCAAGATTCCTAGCCCTTTTGCTTGAAAAAGAAGTAAGACTCACCTACTCTCTCTTGCTTGTTGGAGAAGCAAAGCAATCAGCCCACTTCTCCCCATTTTTGCGCCCCAAACAGCCCCTCACTCTCTCATTTGTGATTTTCACCCTCTCACTACAAGCCTAAGCTCTCACTTCTCTCTAAGCCTCATTCTAGCCCTTCTACTCTTCCAATTCCTCTTGTTCTTCTCCCCACTTTCACACCCCTTCCAACTCTCTTTCCTTTCACCATTCCACAAGCCCTTCAAGGACCACCCTCTTTGGTTCTTGAGGAAGCAAAACAAACACTCACTTAGCCCCATTATCAAGCTCAAAGAGGAGGAAGGTCATCTCCAACCCATCAAATCTTTCTACTCCTCAAGAAACTCATTTGGTAGTGACTCTAACCCTTTTCTCTTCCATGTTTTTCAAGCTCTATAACTCCTAAGCTCTTCATAGCTAGGTGGTTTTAGGACTTGCTTCAAGGTCTCATGACCATTTTTTGCTCTATAAGTTTTCTTGTCTTGTTGAAAAATGTTATCTTGAAGTGAGAATATGTGGCTTGATGGTTTTATGTATCTTGCTTTATTTTGGTTCAAAATACTGATTTGGTGACTCAAACTTTGAATATGATGAAGAGATAAAACATAAAAATGGTGATTTTAAGTGGTATAACAACATCTCTATAAGTTTGATATGTAAAACTCAAAAACAAGTTAAGCTAAAATTCTGGCAGTCTGTAATATGTATGGTATAACTCATTCTACAAAACTCGAAATGAGGTGAAACTAATTTTCTGTGAAGATAGACTCAAAGAGCTTTTCATACATATAAAATATGCGAGATTTGGCCTTAAAACGAGAGAGATATGAATTTTCAAAGTCTGCTGTTCCTGGATGGATTTATGTCCGGGCAGTGGGTAATAAAACGTGCATAACTCAAGTTATACATAACATTTTTGAGTGGGACCAAGTTTGTTAGAAAGCTAAGACATAGAGGAACACCCGCATAAACATTTTTGTCAGATTCCATGTGAGGAACTCCCAGTGAAGTGGACAAGCCACTGACCCGAGTTGAACTTTCAAGTCTGAACAGTCAGAATAAAATGTGCATAACTCAAGCTACAAAATGAATTTTTGAGTGGGACTTCTTTTGTTTAAAAATAGACTCAGAGAAGTATAATCATACCAAAATTAGAAACAAAAGAGTAAAAGATGAAATTATGGTGAATTTTCAAAGTTACTACCTCACTGTAAAAGTAAAACTGTTATGGTTAAATTTTAAAGGTTAATGAGAAATAAGTTTTAAAACATTAAGACCCTCACATTAAGTATTGGAAAACCCTCATAATTCAACTTAAAAGTTTCAAAAAGGATAATGGATGAAAGTGGCCCTATGCCCAATAAGAGAATTTATACAAGAGGTAACCTCAATTAAAAGCTTGCACTAAATTTACTAAGCTAAGCTCATAAAACTTTGCTTGAGAATATGCCTTATGTTTATGTGCAAGCATGATGCTATGATGATGATGAATAATGATGATGATATGATATGATGATGATGATTATGATATGATATGATGATGATAATGATGATGATGATGTGATATGTTGATGACATGATGCTTAATGCTATACATGAAAGGATTAATAAATATGAACACCCTGGGGACAGCGATACATAATGCCCAAAGGCGATTAATAAAGAAACCACATTTGGGGATGGCGATACGTAACGCCTAAATGTGGAAGAGAATTAGAATAACTTTGCATCATAAGCTTTAATAAGAAAAAGATGAACTAAGGTATGATCCTTCAAAAGGGAAGGTGACCTAATTTAAGCTCTCCTCACCCACGACTCACATGAGGCATGGCATGACCCAGCTAGTGTAAGTACCGAAATTCTATGGTGGCGACGGCCACGGTATGAGCTCATTACCACTTATGTTTAGTGGGTGAAAAGATAAAGTCAAGATAAGACAAGAAGAGGGACTTCGGTCCAAACCCTAGAAAGGGAAGAAGTTAAGAGAATCTTATAGCATGAACATGCATGTTTTATATGATTATACTTATGCCCATGTATGTTATGATATAAATGATTAGAGGATATGTTAAAATTGAATCAACTTCGGATATTCATGTTTTCGAAAACCTAAGAACTAAACCTTATGAATGCTCACTGTTTTCATTAATAAAACCGAAGTGGTTGGGACGATGGCAATGACACTTTCGTGTCGGGTTCGAGTCCTACTGAGAAATTCCATTTCTCACCCTAGTTATTCTTCCGCATCATCATCAGATCTCGATGGCACATCCGGTGGAGTGGAGCATGGATCCCCCACACTGTGAGCGGACGTGTGACGTAGGATGCAAGACGCAGCTATTTTGGGGCTTGTAGCAACCATCGTTCTGCACCTTCGCATATTTCTTTTTGAGTTGGGCGTTGTCATTTAAATTTGTACTTAGTATCTAGTATTTGGATCATGGCCCGACCATGAGCCTCCTTTGATGTAATACTGATGTATGTGTATGTATATCTATATAATATGAACCCATATGAATGTAATGGTTAGTTATTTAATGCAATATATTTGTGAATTATTATTTGTTTACCTTTTCCTGTTTTATGATATCGGAGTATATATTTTATGCGACACGCTCTTTCTCTAGCTATCTTCTCGCTCAAGGCTTTACTTTTCAAAACGCTGCTAAGCGACGACGTATTTCAAAGAAAAATCTTATCGTATTTTCCGCGTAACTTAATTTCAAGTGAAGTTTAGTTTTCCACGAGCATAAGTAACAACTAATAAAACGCCGTAATACGACTTAAGCGTAGTATGGGTTTATTAGGGTGTTACAAATTTCAACTCTAAGAACTTCCGCTATTTAAAAGTAACTAGTAATGCCATAAAATGATAGTATGGTATTATTAGGGTGTTAGACAATATCTACAACTCAAGTTATTGCCCATTTAGTATACACTGCTTAGGTTCAAGTGACAATAGTCTTGTTTTCACTTGATAGCCTAATTCTACCCACTAAACATCTGAATTAGCTTTAAACTTCTACATCAAAGTTGTAGATCTCTCAGCTTTCCTATGATATAAAATGTGTAATTTTTATAGGTCTATATGCTCAAAATATAGAAATAGCGTAAATTTACAATAATGTTGAAAAAAATATAATTAAGCCTAATTGGAGCCCAAACTTAAAAAATGTGTCCATAATTGATCAATTAAGCACAAAAAGGTCCAAGAGACTAAATATGAGAGTTAATCAATGTATTAAGATCTTACTTATTAACAAAGCTCCTTTCAATTTATTACAATGCAATTTTGTTTAACATTGTACTATTCTTTTGAAATATTGCATTTGACTAAGGTAGTTTAATTATTTTTGTAGAGTACTGCTAAACACCTATGTATATGAAATCATGGCCTTCATATAATATCTTTGAAGAAGTCTATATCGGAGATAGAGCAACTAGGGCTAATGCTGCAACTGCTATAAATTGACTTCATCAGGAGATGGAATGTTCAAACAACAATTAAGCAGAAACTATACCTCTAATTAGGAATAAAGATACACGATGGAGGATTCTAGTAGGAATATAATTTTAGATCAAGAAGGGACTACATCAAGAAAGGTCAATTAAAAAAAATTACAAACAAAGATGTATTAAATGAATATGACTCATAAAATTAAAAAAAATTTATTTTCAAGTGTCGTGATACTTGAATTTTTCATAATACTTCCCACTCATTTTTATGTAAATATTAAATGAATTGTAAAAATAAAAATTATCTTAAATCTTAAATCTTATAAATCTTATAACACTTCAATTTTTATCAATTTCTCATCACTTTTAATATAAATATTTTCTTATAATAAAGCAGGCTAACATCCCAAAAAACCAATAACAGAACAATAATTCTACGGAACTTTACCCCCATAAGGTATACTCTAAAAGCATTAACACTAAAAGTTGGAACTTCAGCAAAGAAGGTTGGATCGCAGTTCAATCTATGACCATACTTAGCAAATTCATTAACACAAAAATTTCCTTCACGTAGATATGATTACAAATCACTTCCCAATTCTTGCTTAGTAGGCCACTTATAGAGGTAATGAGAATGTAACTAGAATCACCTTCCACTTTGGAATTTTAAATAAAATGAAAGAGACTTGGTGAGTCTAACTCTAGAATTGTTTTCCTAGTCCCAAGTCCAAAAGCTAGAGACAAACCTATGTAGACACCCCAAATTTCAGCCACTGTGATGGAATAGTTGCCTAAATTCATTGATAAACTTGTAATAAAATTGCCTTGATAATCCTTTATAAAACCTGCACAAGTTGTAGAATGCCTATCAACATAATACAAGCCATTTGTGTTAATTTTGAACTAACCAACAAGGGTGTGGAATCCACCTGATGCTGCACACATCGCAAGATTTGATGGTTTTTCGAGCTGTAATGGAGATATCCAAAGCAAACCAGTAATCTTTAGTAAGAACAATTACCATCTTAATAAGATTCCCAATGACAAATTTTCCCTTAGAATACCAGCTCATTGCAAGTATGCCATAGGGAGTGACATGCTATCACAAAAACAAAATGTTTTATTCTATCCATTCTTGATTTCTTGAAGGGTTTTTAGGAAAAAAAAAACTACCTTGAAGATTCCAATTTACATTGCTCATCCATATACCTGTTGCAATTGTACAGTCTCTAAGGATGTGGAGCACTATTTCATCATACTTCCTACAAATCGAACATAAAGCTTCCACCATAATACCTCTCCTATATTTGTTTACAATTTGTTAGGAAGGCATCTTCACCCATCAACCATAGGAAGGATCTTAGATGTTGAGGGCCTACAAGTGCCAAATATTCTTGAACAAAGGCTCAAGTTGGCTATCTACATTGAAAGCTAGTTCATACGCTAAATTAATAGCAAAATTCCCTAAGACTAAAAGGAGCTAGGCTAGAACGTCCTCTCCAATATCATTAAATGGGGCTTGAACACTTGAGAAAAGCTCAGCAACATCTTGCGAAAGGACTTGGTGAAGTTTCTCGTAATTCTATCCACCATTTTGCTTATAATAATTATATACTGCCATATTTATCTTTACTGGGCTTAGATAAATAGTGGCAAAATCGCTAAGATTATAGACTCTAGGAAGCCAATGCTTATTTCAAAAACTAGCAATTCCAATGTTTCCAATTTCCAAATCAGATTCTTTTTTATCACCTTGCAAACTTGATATTCCCCTTCCAGACATTTGATTCATTTGGTTCTTGAACTAGATCCAGGATTAAATCAAAGGACCACTCTACTTACTCTTGGTAATTTGAACCCAAAGAGACTTTTGGTTATGCAATATGTTCCTAGCTAGTTTCATCATGAAGATTTGATGGATGTCTCTTACTTTTCAAATCCTAAACCACTAGCTGATTAAGGTTTGCAAATTTCATCCCATAAGACTAAGTGAATCTTTCTTCCTTCATTCTTGCTTTGCCAAATGAAATTTATGCAAATCTAGTCAACTATTTTACAAAAACTTGATGGTAACTTACTGGTTTGCATCACATAACTAGAAATGGTTGCCAAAGTAGTTTGAGTAAGCGTCATTCTACCTGCTAGAAAAAGGGATTGAACTTGCCAGCCACTTAGCTTTTCCTTCATTTTGTCCAAGATGTACTGATATTGATTAGATGAGCAATATTCATGTAATAACTGAACTCCTAAGTATTCCCTAGTGCTGAATTGGTTTCTGATTTCCTTACATGACAAAAATTTGAAGAAAATAAGACATAAGACCTCTCATAGTCCACTTTCTATCCTAAATTTCTACAAAAAAGGTCTAGTATCCCTTTAACAACCTAAACCTGGTCCATCTCAACTTTTGCAAATAGTTCTAAATCATCAATAAAGCACAAATGTGATACAATTGGACAACCTCTAAATAATCATACAGGCTACCAACATCCATGATTAACTACCATATTAATTAACTGAGATAATGATGGTAGTAAAAGTACACCATTTATTGCTATGATTTGACAAAGTTATGCTTAGTTTATATAGTTTTTTGAGTTTTTAGCTAAATTTATATAATAATTCGATTTCTTATATGTATTGAGCAATTAGTGTTTGTTAGGTGAATATTTGGTTATTTTATAGGTTTTTATGGCTGATTTTACCTAATCTTGCAAGGCAAGGAAGATATGGTCATTACAAGAATATATTGGAGCCAAACTAAATTATTTTGGGAAAATATCAATGAGGAAAAATTCGTATCTCTCTCTGCATGGATCGGATTAGGATAATTTAAGATGACCTGGAAAGATTTTTTTAACAAAGATCTCGAACTTTGTTGTTTACCAACTATGTCCATATGCTGTCTAGCAAGAACTTTGCCTAGTATTTTGCTAATATCTAAAGTTGTGGGAGTCAAATTGACATTGTTCTCATGGTGTTTGAAAGCTTATTCAATTCTCTATAACTTCATATTTATAAAAGAATGGCTAACTCCAACCATAGAGAGTGCTACAGAACTTGCAAGTTGATGATATAGATCTGATCCTGGACCAGAATGTGAAGTTAGCTTTCTTAACCCAATTGTGACACAACCAAGAGCTAATTGGATCTCTTCCACTCACCCTAGACTGCATCCACATCACTACTGAAGAAGAACTTTCCATTAACTTTAATATATAATTTAAATAAAGGAAATTAGAGGTTAAAAGAGGTGTTCCAAATACATACACACTATCACACTCAATAGGCACACTAGGAATACTTGTTTGGAAGAATAGAAACAAATGAAAGCTTGGAGGAAAGGAGATCCACCTTCATCATATAACACATCTTTCTCGTCTATTCTCTTTTCTTCTATTTATGATATTTGTTTGTTTATTGAGAACGAATATTGTATCCATGAGTGGCTAAAACTCTTGTATGCTAGAGCTAAAATATAGTCTATGTGAATGATGATATATTGACTTTTGTTTGGATTTATTTGCATCTTATCTATTTCTATTGAGTTTTTATTTCTATACTTAATGCTTTCCTTGGCTTGATCACCCATAGGGATGAATATAGAGTTTGTAGGATATGAGAAATCTAGGTGCACACTTGGAGCTTGGAATAAAAACTATTATGTACCTTTTTGTCTATGAGTACTATTGGATAATTGTGGGACATTAGTTAAAGAAGAATCATAGACATTAATTTCTCTTACCTTAGAATTTAATATCATGGAAGTTCGGTTGTATTTTAAGGCTTATAATAGGATTAGTATATGAGAGAAATCTGCTACTAATTACTTTAGGATCCCTGCCATTCAATTGAATAGAGAAATTTAGATAAATTCAAGAAAGTTAATACCCATCAGGAATAAAGTGAAATCAAATCCTTAGCATGCATCTCCACTGAATTCTTAAACTTTTAATTGAATCAATTTGTCTTCTATTTTGCTTATTTATTGCCTTCAATCACCCTCATATTACTTTTGGTTCTCCTAAATACTTCTACCTAGTAATTGTAGAGTTAATGAATTTAATCCTCGTGGGAATGATACTCTACACACTCTTTATCATTTGATCAGATTGGTGCACTTGCCAATAAAATGGGTTAAAGAAGAGAAATTGCCCATCAAGTTTTTGGCGTCATTGCCAGAGATTAAATTTTAATCAATATTGCAAGTAATTGATAAGGAATATCGTGGTTCACTCCAAATTAATTAAAATTGCTTAATTACACTACTTTGTAGAATAGTACAACCAAGGTCATTTCTCAGAGGATGTTGTTGCTACCTAGCTGAATTTAGGGGGGGTCTGTTTGAGCATTCAATAAGCAAGAATAAATCTAATTAAAGGCACTAGTTCAAAGATTTCCTTAGGCGTATGATCAATCAATCATTAACACACAATACATCAAACACATGGAATATAGCTAAATTAAATTATTAGAGAGACCTCTACTAAGAACCCTATAGTTCAACCTAGAGATCTCTAGTGATTCAACCAGTATACAATTAATTAGATAATTGAAACCTCAATACCATTTAATATAAGTTTACAAATCAAAGAGGGCAAAGAATCCAGAAAACAAACATGTATTGAAAATTAAGTATAGGGTTTCAAGATTAAATTATAATGCCCTTGAAAGTCCTATTCCCCCATAGCAATGAAAGTTACAAAATAAAAACCAAAACAAGTGTTTCACAAGATGAGAGGAAAAGGAAAGAAAAAAGGGTAAAAGGAAAAAAGAAGAGAGAAAAGTGAAAAAAGGTAGAGAGGAAAATGTCTAATTTACATCAAACTTTTACTTTCAACATAACAGTCCTAAATCATGAAAATTGAATATTGATCTTGGACCCAAATTAATAGTCTGCCTCTTAGCTTTAAATAGACATTCAATTTGTTTAATTTGGACTTGAAATGAAAAAGTTATGGCTCAATCTTTGTAGCATGTCTAGGTTGTATCTCTATTTATGTTGGGAAAATTTGGTAGCCAACAAACCCATGAAGATGTCGTCTTTTGAAAAGTTATCTTTATATGAATTGAAGCTTTATGTCTTAGCTTTCAAATGGTAATAGTTTTCCTTCAATACGATGTCTACAACTCAAGTTATGGCAAAATTAGTGCATACTACTCAAGTTCTAGCATGGTGCAATTCGACCCACTAGACATTTGATTAGCTTTCGACTTCTTTATCAAAGTTGTAGATATTTCTCTCAGCTTTCTTGCTATATAAAATTTGAAATTTGTAAGGGTTTGTAACTCATGATTTGCTCAAAACATAGAAATAGTGTAAATTTACAATAATACTAAAAAAATAAAATTAAGCCCAATTAAAAGCTAAAATCATAAAATGTGTCTAATATTGCTCAATTAACTACAAAGAAGTCCAAGATACTAAATATGAAGGTTAATCAATGTATCAATATCTTACTTATCAATAAGCAAAATGGAAACTAATTCAGGCATTTATTTTCTTATTTTTAATTTTCTATTTGCATTACTAAATTTTCTATTTTATTTTGAATTTTAGGTGTTTGCCCAGATCTAATTCCTTGGATTCTTTCTCTCTTGATCTTGAGATTGAAAGGAGTTTGAGGAAACAAGGGAAACTTATTTGGCCATCACATGAAATCAAACACCATAATGAATGTTAAAGACAATTTGCAAAGGAAGACTATGAGACATTATATGAGTCCATTTGTAGGTGAATGTAGCTCTAGCATAGTTTGGCTACCTATTCTGGTAAATAACTTTGAACTCAAGCCAGCTTTACTGTAATTGGTACAATAGGAGTAGTTTGGAGGCTTTCCATCAAAAGATCCAAATATGCATATTCTAAACTACCTACGAATCTATAACACTATGAAGTACAATGGAGCGACCCCTAATGCTATCCGTCTGAGGTTATTCCTATTCTTATTGAAGGATATGGTTAAACTATGGCTTCAATATCAACCAGCTGAAAGTGTTAGCACTACATGGGAATATTTGTCTTAAAAATTTCTCAGGAAGTTCTTTCCACCACCAGATATCTCATGTTGAGACATGAGATTACTTGTTTCTCACAACATGACAAATAAACTTTATATGAAACTTGGGAGATGTAACACCCTAATAGTTCCATTCTATGCTTAAGTCATATTGTGGAATTATTAGTTGTTACTTTTACTCGCGGAACTAACATTACCTTTTAGAAATTACTTTTTAATGAAAATAGGGGTAATTTTTTTTTGAACAATAACGAGTAAACCATTTTTGAAATCGAGAGCCATGAGCGCATCGTGAACGTATAATACAAACGTCGCTATCTCATACATACATCGCATTTAACATAAATAGAAGCGATGAGAATAACCACAATCTTAGATAAAGATAACATTCATTCCATAGCCATCTCATAGTTAATATAATAGTAGTAATAGCAGCAATCATACACAGATAATAATGGGTTCGATACCTACTGTTGGCCCAACAAAATACCCTAATGAAGTACATGATAGAAGGAAATACATAAGAAATCCCAATCCACCCATACATGACGAATGAAAATAATAACCCTCACTACAACCAAAAAAGGGCTATTCTCATGCTCAGCTCCACATGCAAATTAACACTTCACTCATCTGGCGGGAGGTAGCTAGTCTCGAATCCTCTGGGAGAAACATCACCACATCCTCTTCCTCGAGCACGGCCATGCCCATGAGGCACGGCACGAGTACAAATGAACCCGCGACCGTGAATCAGGGGTGGAGTGTGACGAGGCTACTAAAAAAGAAGATGAATCGGATGACAAGCGAATCACGGACGGGAAGGAAGGCTTAGACGGGTCCGTCTCCACATGGTAGCTTGGATAGGACGGTTCCAAAGGATTAGAATCCAAGGGTACCATCTTACTCCTCAGCTGTTTTACCCCATGATCCATGATCCGAGACGGCGACAGATTAAAGGTTAGGTCTTCCCTTAACTGTAAACTTTCGGGTTCAAGTAGATGACTAGGATCAGAATGGTATTTTCTCAACTAAGACACATGAAAGACATCATGAAGGTTTGACAAATTTGGAGGTAAGGCCATTTGATAAGTAACTGACCCGACATGTTTAAGAATTTGAAAGGGACCAAGAAAATGGGGCCTCAACTTTCTGACCTTCATGTCTCTACCTATACCAATCGTAGGAGTGATTTTCAGGAACACATGTTCTCCTTCTTGGAACTCTAAAGGCTTTTTCCTCTTATCTGCATAACTATTTTGACGGCTCTGGACTATAAGGATTCTGTCCCTAATCCTTCTGACTTGCTCTGTGGTTTGTCTCACAAGATCAGGTCCTAATAGGCTTTGCTCACTAGGTTCAAACCAACACAGGGGAAATTGGCACTTCCTTGCATACAAAGCTTCATAGGGTGCCATACCAATACTTGCATGATGGCTATTGTTATAGGCAAACTCAATCAAAGGTAAGTATTTGTCCTAACTTCCTCGATTGTCCAACACACAGGCTCTCAACATGTCCTCCAAAGTTTGGATAGTCTTCTCCGATTGTCCATTCGTCTGAGGGTGATAAGCTGTACTTAGGCAAAGCTTCGTCCCAAATGCCTTTTGCAAGGCTCCCCAAAATCTAGAGGTAAACCTCGGGTCCCTATCTGAGATTATGGTCGAAGGCACACCACACAGTCTCACTATCTCTTAAACATACAGCTGGGCTAACTTTTCCAAAGAATAAGTAGCACAAATGGCCAAAAAGTGAGTAGACTTGGTCAATCTGTCAACAATTACCTATATCGCATGGAAACCAGCTTGTGTTTTGGGTAAACCCATCTGAAATCCATAGAGATACTTTCCCAGTTTCATTCTAGGATCTCCAGTGGTTGCAATATATCAGAGGGTTTTTGGTGTTCAATCTTTACTTTTTGGTAGACTAAACACTTGCCTACCAACTCCGCAACATCCTTCTTCAATCCTGGCCACCAGAACATCTTCTTAACGTCTTGATACATCTTTGTCACATTAGGGTGTATGGTGAAATGGCTCTTGTGAGCCTCCTTCAAAATCCTTCTTTGGCGGTCACCACTTGCGGGTACACAGACTCTTCCTTTAAATCTCCATAGTCTATCTGTACCTTATGCAAAACCCTTCAACTTTCCTTCTTTCACCAACGCTAGGGTTTTCAAGAATTCCTCTTTCTCGCCTTGGGCTTGACCAATTTGACTCTTGAAATCACTCGTCACCCTAAGCTAATTCAATCTTAAACTATGGGAGGTCAACATAACTCCAAGGTTAAGTTCTCTAAAGCTCCTTACTAGCTCCTCCTCTTTGACCATCATCCATGATGCGTACAAGGATTTCTGACTTAGAGCGTCAGCCACCACATTGGCCTTCCCAGGATGATAGTTCAACCCAAAATCATAATCCTTTAGAAACTCCATCCATCTCCTTTGCCTCATATTCAACTCCTTTTGATCAAAGAAATACTTTAAGCTTTTATGATCAGAGAACACCTCAAACCTCACATCGTACAGATAATGTCTCTATATTTTCAGGGCGAACACTACAGCCGCTAACTTTAGGTCATAGGTTAGGTAGTTCACTTCGTGAAGCTTCAACTGTCTAGAGGCATAAGCCACTACATTCCTATTCTGCATCAAGACATAACCTAAACTTCTCCTAGAGGCATCACAGTAAACCTCATATAGTCCACTAGGGATTGGCAAAACTAATACTAGGGTTGAGGTTAACTTACCCTTTAGCTCTTGAAAGCTCTTCTCATAGTCTATCATCCACACAAACGGGGTATCCTTCCTCGTCAACTTGGTTAAGGGTAAAGATATCTAGGAAAATCCTTTTATAAACCAGCGGTAGTAACCAGCTAAACCCAAGAAACTCCTTATCTCAATCACTAAGGTTGGCCTCTCCCAATTCGTCACAGCCTCAATCTTACTTGGATCCACAACGATACCTCCTTGTGACACTACATGTCCTAAAAAATTTACCTCCTCTATCTAGAATTCACATTTGGATAACTTAGCATATAGCTTCTTTTCCCTCAAGATCCTTAACACAACCCTCAAATGTTCTTCATGTTCCTCCTTTGTTCTCGAATAGATGAGAATATCATCTATAAAAACAACTACAAATTTGTCCAAGTAAGGTTTAAAGATTCTGTTCCTATAATCCATGAAAATAGCAGGGCATTAGTCAATCCAAACGATATCATCATAAACTCATAATGCCCATACCTTGTCCTAAAGATTGTTTTGGGTATATCCTCCTCCTTAACCCTTATCTGATAATACCCGAATCTTAGATCAATCTTAGAGAACATAGCTGCACCTCGCAGTTGGTCCATGAGGTCATCTACCTAGGCAAGGGATACTTGTTCTTAGTAGTCACCTTGGTTATTTGCCTATAATCCATACACAGTCTCATGCTACCATCCTTCTTTTTCACAAATAACACCGGGGCTCCCTAAGGTGAGGCACTAGGTCTTACAAACTTTTTCTCCAACAATTCTTCCAATTTTCTCTTCAACTCTGATAACTCCATTGGGGATATCCTATAGGGTGCTATAGAGATTGGCCCAGTTCCTGGCACCAACTCTATAGAAAACTCGATTTCCCTTTCTGGGGGAAACTCGGGTATGTCATCAAGAAACACATCAGGGTATTCCTTAACTACGGGGATCTCATCCAATACCTGCTCGAGTTTCACTTCACTTGCCATAAGGAGAACATATCCCTAATCACCCAGCTCACTACTTCCTACCTTAACAGAGTTCAAAAACAAACTAACAGGCTCCACGAGCTTAACAGGTATAGGGGGAAGAATAATAGATTTTTCAGAGCAATTTATCATAGCATTGTTAGCCAAAAGCCAATCCATGCCTAAAATCAAATACAAACCAGACAAAGGCAAGCAAATCAAATCCACTATGAAAGACCTACCATCAATTTGGAATTGACAACTCAAGCAATAATTACAAGCCTTAACTGGTTTCCCAGGAAGAGTAGAAACAATTAACATATAAGGCAATTCAGACATAGACAATCCTAATCTATCTACATAATCATGAGAAATAAAGGAGTGTGTAGCTCTAGAATCATATGGCACAGTTAAGGTCCTACCATTAACCTTGCACTTATCTTGGATCAGATCGTCGGACTGAGTGGCCTCCTTAGCATTAAGGGCAAAGACCCTTCCTTGGTGTTGGGGCTTGTCAGCAGGGGACAACAGCTTGATAGTGCAGTCTCTAGCCATATGCCCAAGCTTTCCACATCGGAAACATGCGTTCTGGCCAGCTAAACAAGGGCATCCTCCATGATGTTTGCCACACTTAGGGCAAGCTTGACCATTTGTCGGCTTGGGTGGATTCCCAGTAGGCTTCTGCTTTCCTTTGAAACCTCCACCTTGAAATGATTTCCTTGGGGGTTGGGGCTTGAACTTCTGTCCTTGTGGTGCCAACTTCTTCTTGTAGGCTTCGGACCTTGCCACAAACAGCTTGCAGTTGCAATCCTCCACCAAATGGCACTTGTTGACGAGTGCAACATAGTCACGGATCTCCATGGGTCTTACAGATGCCAATATCTCCTGATGTAATCCCCCTTCAAACTTCACACATTTCCAGCACTCATCCGGGTTCCCTTGATAAATCATCGAGAACTTGCACAACTCCTCGAACTTAGTAGTATACTCAACAATATTCATGGTCCCTTATCGCAGACTCATGAACTCCAGCTCCTTTGCATTCCTCACGGATGTGGTAAAATACTTCTCATAAAAGTGCGTCTTGAAAATCTCCTAGGTGATGTGGGTTTAGGCTCCTTCTAATAGCCTCTTTGTGCCTACCCACCAGAACTCGACATCAGCTTCCAACATATAGGTAGCAAAGGCTACCTTCTGCTCCTCGGTGCAGGCCAACACCATGAAAATCTTCTCAATGGCCTTGATCCACTCATCAGCTCAATCGGGGTTGTCCGTCCCTCTAAAGCTCGGTGGATTTGCCTTCCTGAACTTAGCAAACTTGAGGTACTCAAGATCAACCTTAGCTCCTCCATTGTGCCCTTTGGGATTCTCCTTATCCATTTGCTCTATTCGCTCTATCATGCGATGGGCAGTAGCAGCTTGCTTCCTTATGGCAGCAGCCATTTAACGAAGCGTCCCCATGACTTCCTTGGGACCTTCCGGCTCATTATGGGGCCTACCACATCTTCCTTAAGCCATTAGTTCCTGGTACACAAGACAGAAGACATTGAGTTGATCAGGCTCAACATTTATGTTGAACGAACTAGCAATTAACCACATTTAGAACAAACAATCATGCACATCTAATTCCTACGTCTCATCATACAGACGAGA
This sequence comes from Pterocarpus macrocarpus, assembly GCA_031439585.1. Classification (NCBI taxonomy): domain Eukaryota; kingdom Viridiplantae; phylum Streptophyta; class Magnoliopsida; order Fabales; family Fabaceae; genus Pterocarpus; species Pterocarpus macrocarpus. The sequence continues at coordinate 56,063,926 of CM062514.1, forward strand.
CTCAATGCATGACTTAACTAACACATATGCTTAGAAGCATAGTCAATCCATCCCTAGGCTCTTCAAGGATGAACTGCTCTGATACCAAAATGTAATACCTTAATAATTCCATTCTATGCTTAAGCCATATTGTTGAATTACTAGTCGTTACTTTTGCTCGTGGAACTGACATTACCTTTTAGAAATTACTTTTTAACAAAAATAGGGGTGATTTTTTTTTAACAATAACGAGTCAACCATTTTTGAAATCGAGTGCCATGAGCACGTCGTGAACGTATAATACAAACCTCGTTATCTCATACATACATCACATTTAACATAAATAGAAGCAATGAGAATAACCACAACCGTAGATAAAGATAACATTCATTCCATGGCCATCTTATAGTTAATATAATAGTAGTAATAGCAACAGTCATACACAAAGATAATAATGGGTTCAATATTTACTATCGGCCCTACAAAATACCCTAGCAAAGTACATGATAGAAGGAAATACATAAGAAATCCCAATCCGTCCATACATGCCGAATGAAAATAATAACCCTCGCTACAACCAAAAAGGGGCTATCCTCATGCTCAGCTCCGCATGCAAATCAACACCTCACTAATCTGGCGGGAGGTAGCCATTCCCGAATCCTGCGGGAGAAACATCACCATGTCCTCCTCTTCAAGCATGGCCATGCCCACGAGGCACGGCACGAGTACGAATGAAGCCGCGATCGCGAACCGGGGGTGGAGTGTAACGAGGGGCTGCTGAAGAAGAAGATGAATCAGACGACAGGCTAATCATGGACGGGAAGGAAGGCTCAGATGGGTCCGTCTCCATTGGTAGCTCGGATACGAATGTTCCAAAGGATCGAAATCCAACGAAACTGTCGATGTCAAGCGGGTGTCCGAGTCAGAATCTCCATCAGTAGGGTACCTCGGAGGATAGAAAAGATAGCAAATGTCATTCATAGTGATGTCCTTGAATGGCTCATGAAGGCGGAAAAATGAACTCATCATGGGTGCACGGAACTGGCAACTATGGAACATGTAGACCCGCATCACTGCCTGAACTGTCATCACGGATGCATTTAGCACCGGGTCAAAGTGCCAATGCATCACTAGGAACTCAACCAAAATCACCACCGTGCCCGATGCCGGCATCCTCTAAAGATGATTCGAAAATGTAGGAGTGAGAAATACTAAATTTCTTAGTAGGATCGTGACTAGACAAACACAGTGTCATCGTCATCGTCCCAGCCACTTCTGGTTTAATATAAAAATAGTGGACAGATATCAGTTCAATTTTAATAGTTTCAAAAAACATAAATCCCGAAGCGAGTTACTTTTAACTTTATTATCATATCCATCGTGTCATACATAGGCAAACATGCTAATATACATAATAAACATTCATAATGCACATAAGGAATATGATAACATGCATGACTATGTAACTCATCAACTTGACCATGGTCCTACTTTGATTTTCATTTTTAGGACATGCTTAACATTCTTTTACTTTTTTTTTTAAATAGACTGCTTTTGGACATGAGCTCATTTCATGACCATTGTCATACAGTACTAAACCAAATCAGACTAAGTCGATATTGGTTACCCCTAAGTTGGAGGGTCATCCATGTCATCCTTGCCTCCCTCATACAAGTTCCTTGTGGATCGCTGTCTCTCACTTCCCGGAAGTGATCGAGGGGTCATATCCTATTCTTTCATTTCTTATCATTCTATTTTACATGCACAATACTTCTTTGACTAGACACATGCAATGATTTGACTAAGTCTATAATTTTAACGGAAATCCAATGGCATAGCAAGTAGATCGGAGCTTCCCCAAAATGCCAGTCACAACTTTCAACCAATAGTCCATCACAATCATATCATTAAATCATGAGACAAAGCACCATTAAACTTGTCATTCGTCATGCCGAATGACATCATACATTCATACCCTAGAGGGGTTCATAATTGCGTTATTCTTTGTGAAGAATCTTATGAATTATCATATGATTTCTCATGGTTACCTATGAGAGAATCACATAGTTAAGATATGTGTATGTGGTCTTTTAGTTACTTAGTTTTCATGTGATCTTATTCTTTACTTAAGTATATGTCTTATGGAATACTTGTTCAAATTAGTTAAGTTAAGCGGTTGTTTCCTTTCCTTGAGACCGTGTGTTTAGTGATTCCTAGGTTCATGGTATGCTCAGAGGCCCTAATCATACTTCTGTTCCCAAGGAGTTCGAGATCCCTCTAATCCTTGGGTCATGACAACGCATAACCATACTCATGAACCCAACAATACCATGTTCATCAATCTCCAAGGGTGATTTTTAACTTATTCAATTTACAACGTTTCAAGCTTTCACTATTAACATATCAAGGTTATACCTTAAACATTATTAAAGTTATCATTCTTTATAAAGTAGTCATAAAGTTTTATTCTTTATGAAAGTAAGTGCCTCTAAAATTAAGCTCTTGTCTTAAAAATTAGATCTTTATGTAATAATGATACAAGTTACTAGCTTTTTAACTAAAATGTCTTGTTCTTTATGAAAGTTGACTCATTTAATTATTCTAAGACCATCAAGGTCTCAACTTTATGACTTAAAGTTGTCTCTACATTAAAAAGGTTCCTACTTTATCAATTAGTGATATGAAACATTAACTTTAAGGTTAAAAAGTCTTGATCTTTTTAAAAGTTAACACCTTTTAGCATTGTTTTGGTTCAAGATCTAAACTTTATGAATTAAATGTTACAAAACAACACTTTTATGACCTAAAGGTCTCATTCTTGATTAAAGTTTGAAACTTTATGAAAGGTCGTCTTTAAGGTTTGATTTCTAAGACATAAAGTGACAAGATATCATTTTATCACTCAAAAAGGCCTGTTATTCTAAAAAGCTTAGAATTTTACATGTATTCTTGTCTTCAAAACAAAACAAAAGAAGACTTTATGATGGCACTAAAGCTTGCGCCACTTTTTGCGTATCAAGAAGCAAACTTTTTGAAGCTTTAAGCATTAAGAATGTTTGTGGTCATGTCAAATCAATAGAAAATGATAAAGAAGACAACTTTGAACTTAATACAACCAAGAACATCAAGATCTCATGCATCAAGAATTAAAAATGGGAACTTTAAAGCATTTAGAGTGAGAAACTTTCAAGGGTCAAGAACACTTGGGAAGAACAGCATGGAGATACTTTACTAAGAATGGAAACACCAAGAACACTTTAAGAAGAACATAAACATAGTTTACCAAAAATGGAAACATCAAGAACACTTTAAGAAGAACATAAACATATTTTACCAAAAATAGAAGCATCAAGAACACTTTAAGAAGAATATGAACATATTTTGCTAAAATTGGAAACTTTTGCTCTTGAAGAGCTTGAAAGATCTTCTCAAGTTTTCACTTAAAGATCTTGGTCATGAAAGAACCAAGCTCCAAGTGTAATATCCATGGGAATTTTCTTATCATTTTTCGCTTAATTATTCGGTTTTTATCAAATAATTGAGATTAATTAAAATTCAACTAAATATTTATTTAGGATCAATTAATTAGCAATTAATTGAGTTTAGATATGAGTAATTAGGTTAGAAGTATAAAAGATTTCATAAAAATTTTCTTAAACCAATTTATCGATTTAAAGAAAATCAGTAAGATTATGGTATTTTAAACTGTCGGAACCGAATCAATAGAATTACATGCTCAAAACCCTATGACCTAAGGCTAAATACTCAGCCATTTACATCCTAAGTGTGGTGCCACAAAGGCCACAAAAATGAGGAAAGTTGGCTAAAATTCAGCCTTATGTTTTAGATTAATCAAATTGCAAGATTTTAAGATTTCAACTACCACCTCAAAGCTTTAATAACATATTCCTTCATTTTCCCTTCAGCCAAATTGTGCCCCCTTCTCCCCTTGTTCCAGCCCTCTTCTTCTCTTCTCCACTCACCCAAATCCATCAAATCTTCAAGCTCAACCAAGTTTTATTAATCCAAACTCCAAAATCAAGCGAAATCACATACAAAGAGGTAGAGGTTTAAATTTTGTTCTTGATATTCTGGTTGTGGGTGGCTTATGGTGGCTTTAATTTCTCAATCCTTGATATGTTGATTGAATGAATATGATGATATTTGGCTGGGTTGTTGGCTGTTGTTGATGTTAAAATCGGTTAGGAGGCAAGAAGAGTTGAAAGTAGGAAGAGGCGAGAAGCTGGAAACCTAAAATCCCTCGGCAGTCTGTACGGCGGAGTGTACGGCTCCACCTACCACTGTTTAAATAAAATGAAAATATTTTTATATGAAACTAGACATTCAAGGCTTTCCATACATATATCATATAAGGCCATTGGATTAGTATTGAGAGAGATATGAATTTTGGAAGTTCAACCTAGGTTTTTGAGTTTGATTATGGGCAGACTAGGTTGTTCTGGGCAAAACCTACCTTATACTACTTGGAATTGAATGAAACTAACTTTTTTAGAAATATTACACATAGGAGAATATCCCATAAAAATTTTAGAGTTAGATAAGGTCCTGTTTGTTCCCAATGGTTCTAGAAAATTGCCCTATGCCCAAATCAGGCCAAAACAGGGCAATTCAGGAAGATCAAATTTTGGGGCTTATAACTCGAGTTCTACTAAGGAAAATGGAATGAAAATTTTTCCAAATAAAATATTGTCTTGTTAACTTTAATATGAGCAAATTTTGTATGATTTGAACTAGTTTTTGATTTTTAGTGGATTTTTACTTTTAAGTGTGTAATTCTGGCTAGCTTCAGGGCAGGCCGGGATAAAACCTAAATAACTTGAGCTATATTTATCAAAATTAGATGGGACCAAAGAGGGTAGAAAATAGACACATAAAAATTTAACATATCCAAAATTCAGATTTAGATGAGTTAAATAGAAATTTTGGCTTGATTTACAAAAACTGGGTTAAGTGATTGTGTTGAGGCAGTAACCCTGTCTTAATGTAACTAATGCTTCTATGAATTTAATGTTGAATTATGAATGAAATGTTATGACTTCTATGAGAAATTGGTGTTCTGAGTATTGGCACTATTCATGGGGAAACGGACACGTTCCGTTATGCCGCCGAAATTTCGGTAAAGTCTAAGCATGAGTTATGATATACATTTAGATACATGTGCATTTTCAAGAAAGTCATGAAGGTTATGTTATAATGAACCTAAAGATTATGTTATGATGAAAGTTCCATGATACTTGGGCCAGCCTTAGTTAAGGTTAAGGGGAATAGATCGGTGGAGAGGTCGGAAAAAGTAAACCCAGCATTCCTATATAGGAACAAGCTCAATCCTGAAAAGCAAACTATTACCCAGGAGTCTAAATGGCCAAGAACTCCCAGGGGACCAAGTAATGGAAACGTTTAAGAAGAAAAATTCAAGAATGAGTTTTGCATGATCACATTAAATAGTCTTTATGAGTTGTGTAGAGTTTGACTGATATGGTTATTTGCTACTGCATGTTTACTTATTCTGCTCATTATTCTATATTTCGTTATTAGTAATTTATTCTGTTTCTTGCATTGTCCTAAGTAAAACTGGATCTTGCCTTGGACCAGACATTTTCTCAACCTTATTAAATATGGATAGTTAAGCTTGATCTCATGTTTTATAATTAAATAAAAACTGAGGCAATTGAGAATGAATGTGACATCAGTTAAACACCATACACGAACCCTACTAAGAATTTTTGTAAATTTTCACCTCATTTTGCATTTCTACATCATTCTCATATGCTGGTGATAGATTCGACAGCCAGTCTTTTTATTGAGATTCCAAACCTACAGCCCTACCATGATCCCATAGTGGATTCACTGTACATAGCCGGTTTTTGCCATTTCCGTCTTTACCTTTTTAGTAATAGGAATTTTGTTGTTCCTTTATTTCATCCTGCTTTTGACCCTACTGGTCCATACTTTGCGGTCCCGCTGCACATGGCACACCCACCTCCAGCACCTCCAGCACCCGCAGTACTTGCAACTCCTGCTGATCCTGCGCCAGAGTCACCTCCGTATGTGGTTCTAGATGTATTGCTCAGCTCCAAGAGTGACCCTTCTGAGGCCCCCAGCTCGTCCTCATCTTCGGGACCCAGTGTAGACTACTCTCCGGCCGGGCCTGGTATGGCCAATGGCTATCTGACTGAGTAGGTTTCAGTCGTAGATGATATTGTACAGCATGGCCCTCTTTTGGCAGTGTACAGCATTGGGTCATAGACTTAGGTGCATGTATATCAGTTAGGTTTGAAATGTCCTCTGAGGACCCCATAGGATCGTTTTACATGACACGGGCCTTATGTCTTTTTGGTACACCGGCCTAACTTATGTATCCTGTTTTGAATCGGTACATAAACTAAAGCATTGGCTTCTGATCTATGTATGCATGTATCCAGTTGATGTTATATTACGCATTCTTATCTTTTGTGGTGTTTCGTTAAATCTCGTCACGTTCATTATATGCAGCGCGTCGTTTCTTTTGTTCAAAAGAAAAAGAAATGTGTTATGACAAATGAAAAGTAAGCAGAGTATCAATACAGTAACACAATCTACTTAATTTTGTACTATGACTTAAGCATAACATTAAATTGGTAGGGTGTTACACCAAGCTTCCTTGAGCAAACAAAATGAAAAAGATGAAGATCACTACCTCCTTATCAAAATGGCGCTACAACAAAGAAGGAGAAGAAGAAGATGATGGCTCCTCTTGGTGATGATGGTGGCGGTCTTGCAAGGAGGAAGGAGAAGCTTTTAAGATCTTGTGAAAATGGAGGTTGTAGTGTTTTGATCTTGTCTCCAAAGACCCAAAGATGAGGCCCTTGAAAGGCTAAGTGAGAGGTTTTGGGTGGTGGTGGTGAAGAAAGAAAGAAGAAGATGAGAGAGTTTAGAGAGAAGTTGAAGGATTTGGTTTGAAGAGAGAGAATAAGATGAGTGAAAATGAAAATGTGAGTGTGGCGTCCAACATAAAGGGAAGGAGGGAGATATTTTTGTGTTATTTTGTGTTAATTAAAGTTTAGGGGGACAAATTGGATGATAGGGGAACAAAGGATGTACTAGCTCTTACATAAAGCACTCTTGTCTTATGCTTTATACTTTAATGCCATCACTTTTTACTTTATTGTCTAGTTGACTAAATTTGAATTTAATCATATGATTAAGTGCTCATACAACTTAATTAAGATGATTAAGTAAGGATTAGTGATTAACACACAAGAACATGATTAACAAAAATTAATCTTGTGATTAAGCTTAATTAACCTTAATTAAACTTGATTAAGCTAATTAAGGGCGATTAGTGCTTAATTAAGCTATTAAGGTTTTGACTTACTTAATTAGAGATTTTCTAATCTCGATTAAGCATTCTTTTGACTTTTTTCACCCAAGTTAACTCATAAACTCTTCGTTAACCCCTTAATTAAGCCTTAATCTCATAATTTCTCATTAAGTGCCTAATTACTCAAGGTTACTAAGGTAATTTAGCACAACATGAAAGATGTTACAGGAGAAATTCAAAGATTTATTTAAGAGATGTCCTAAACATGCACTAGAAGACTAGCAGCAAGTGCAAACATTTTATAATAGCAGTACACTCTACAAGACTCCAAATGAAGCTTTTATCTTGCTTAAGATTATGGCCTCAAATGATCACCAATTCCCATCTGACAAAGGACCTGTAATGAAAGGAGTCTACAAGCTAGACACTCTAAATGCTATCTTAGCTAATAATGCCACTGTATAGCAATAAGTGGCAAATATATCTAACTAGCTAGAGAAGATGCAAATAAATTCTATAGTAGCAATACAAGAGCCTGCAACATGCGATTTCTATGGGGGTAACCACCCCAATGGGTGTTGTGAAGAGCAATCTACATCTTCAGAGCAAGTAAATTTTATGGGGAATCCATCCAGACCATGAGGCGATCCTTATTCAAATACTTACAATCCTGGTTGGAGGTGTAATAATACTAAAAAATATAATTAAGCCCAATTAGAGCTCAAACTCATAAAATATGTCTAATATTGATCAATTAAGCACAAAAGACACTTAATAGACTAAATATGAGAGTTAATCAATGAATCAAAATGTCACTTATTAAGTTTCCCTATACTTAGTTTTTTGCATGTCCTCATGCAAAATCCAAAATATGCTCAAGGGTGCCAAAAAGGAAATATAAAAAATCTAAAACAATCACACAATTCCTAGAAATAAAAAAAAGACCAAACAATATGAAAAAATAAGTTCCCAATAGATCCTCAAGATTATCAAGCATAAGGCAAAAAGCACACACAAGATATCAAGAAATTCAACAATCAAGACACATCTCTATAAAGGTGCTAGCAACGCAAAAATCACCCTAAAAAGCATGGATCGAGCATGGAGGATTTCACAAGATAATGCATTTAGCACTCTTTCTCTCAAGTGTTTAAGTTTCAGTTATGCCACTCAAATCACCTCAAAAGGAAAAGAACTACCATAAGCTTGCTTATCATGTAATTCTCTACTAGTCAAACACATGCACACAAAAATCAAGAGGATATTTTTCAATGTTGTGATCGGGCCAAGGTAAAAGTAGGGAAATAGTAAGGATATGCAAGGTAAAAACCAAAGAGAATAGAAGAATATTGGCAAGGACATGAGGTCACAAATGTGAGGGCCCTTCTTAAATCTAAGCAATGCAACAAACAACTCTTTTTTAACCCACTTCTTCACTTTCTTTTTTTTTTCATCAAAATTGCCTTAATTTATTGACTTTTTTCTTTTTCTATTTATTTATTTATTTTTTACATTTTCCTTGCTTCTTCTTCTTTCTTTTTTAATATCTTTTCATTTCATTTCTTTTCTCTTTTCACCACTTTGCCTTCCCACAATTAAAGTCTTGCATGTCCTCATGCAAACCCCCACACTTATGTTAATGCACATTGCTAATGGCAGCCAACAGTTTTCTATTCCCCAAGGTTAGGTAAAATCATGGCTTTTTATTTTAGGCTTGTAATATGCTAAAAATAAATAGGTAAAAAGGCTTAAAGGGCTTAAGCAAAGGGAAAAATGCATGGGTTAAGTGGCTAATTATGAAATGAATGCCTCAATCATGTTCATGTATGCAAATAAATGGTGCAGCCTCAAAAAGAATCAAAGCAAGTTCTATAGTGACAAATCCTATGAGGGAACAAACATACAAGAAAGAAAAGAATGGCAAGTAATTGCAACCATCCCAAAGAAGGTTCAAAAGCTCACATGGGTCATGTCCGACATATGCAATCCAAGCAATTGAAGATCAATCTACCAAGCATACAAAGCATAAAGAATGAGATGAAAAGTCAAGCATGTTAAAGTCTCAAGCCATGAATGTCTAATGCCTAAAGCTAACAACTCAAGAATCACCACGGGGAAACATCCAACTAAATAACATAACTAGCATATGAAAACTAACACTAAACATACTTTAGTCTAAAAGTAAAATGCAAGACAAAAAATTAAAAAGGTAAAAAGTAATGAGAACTCCCTCATAGTGGCTTATGCTTGAAGTGATCCAAGAATTTCCACCAAGGCTTGCATCTACAGCCTCCTCTAGGATCCCATAAGGTGATCTCGAATTCATTATCATCCTTACTATTGGTGCCTTGATAAGTCAGTGTTGACGGCCTTGGTATCCTCCTAGGAAGCATTTCTACAATGATGAAATAGGCAGTTTGGGGGCAAGATTTGTTTTATACATAAGCATAATCCAAGCACCTTCGTGCACCCGAATGAAGTAAGCCAGTTGTCATGTCACAAATGGTTCGGAGTTGTGCATCATTCTCCGAGTGGGCATATTCAAACCGCCCTAGGAAAGGTGTAGGTGCATACTCTCCAGATAGAAGGACATTCAAGGGGAGAGGTTGGATAGTTTCTTTAAATTGTTCCTTCAATAACTCTACTCTTTGAATGTTAACTATAATCTCGCCATCATCTGACATCGAAAAATCTCCTCTCAGGCATGCATTAATCTCTGTACACATAGGGCAGACATAATCACCCTTACTATTAACACATGTGTAACATCCCAAATTTTGTATATCTAGCATTGTCGAATACTTAAATTTTTAGATACGTTATACTTATACAAGTAGGTCATATCGAAATGTAAACATTAGGGTAAGATGGATTTAAGTTTCTTTTGTAGAAAAATTATATGTAAGTAAATAGCAATGTTTTGCTAGTTAAATCGGTTTATTTGCGGTATCTAGTAATGCAAGAACCGAGTTGATAGAAATTTACACTGTAGGATGACATGAGTACCCATTCAAAACCCTAGAATATGTGGCTAGAAACTAGCCATTGGGTGGCCAAATCATGGCCACACATTTGTAAAATCAATAAAAATTAAAATTCCAATGAAGTCCACCAATCATGTTCTTTTGCAATTTTTCCAACTTAGGACATGTAACATCCTTCCCTGCATAGAACTATGCTTAAGTCATAGTACCACACTCAGGAGTTGTTACTGTTACCTGAGCGGACCTTATCTGACAGCAACTTCAGCCGTCCTTGAAACTTCTCAAATTATCTGGAGATAACACGGAACAGGAGTAAGAATTTTAAATTCTCAGTAGGCTTCACTAAGAAATTTCACACCGTGTCATCGTTATTGTTCGAAGTAGAGTCCATTTTATTCATACATTTGTCATTTGGGAGAGCCAATACAAAAATAAAGTCATGAATCATACTATGAATAATAACTGCAACATATTAAAATATAATAACACCAATATGTTGGAAACATAAAATCTGCAGATACCTTTACTTGTACTTGAATTTATGCAGATACACATACTTTTCTTTTCTTCCTTTGTCTTCCTTTACTTATCATACATATTCCAGAGTATGATCGCCATATCATACTCCATCGGGGTGTGATAACTATGTCATACTCCTTAAAAATATGTTCATCCTACCACGTTCCAGAGTATGATTGCCATGTCATACTCTATTAGGGTGTGATCACCATGTCACATTCCTTAGGGTGTGGGATCATTATGCCACATTCCAGAGTATGATCGCCATGTCATACCCTATCAGAGCGTGATTGCCATGTCACGTCCCTTCGGAATATGGAATCGTTATCATATCTTTCATCATAGAATCATAAATTCATAAGCTTCATAACTTATTCTCAAATGAGAATACTTGCATAGTGTTCATATACATCGCATAACAACATTAACACACAAACATTTAAAACTATCACTAATTTATGTCGGAAATTTGGCAGCATAATGGATCAGGTCTACTTCCTTGTGAATAGTGTCATTTTGGAATAAAAAAAATCAGCCAATAGCACCAGCACCAGTATAGCACATTAAACTTCAACATCAACATGGAATAGCAATATTTAGGTTTGTATTTGAAATCACATATGCCTTAGGGTGCCTACTTCATCAATATGGAAATTCTGCTTATGTTCCTCAATGCTATTTGATCTTGTCAAATATACCATAAATTCTAGTAAACTCCGCTGGACTTAAATTTCAGATATGTTGGAGTGTTATGTGTTTATTTTCTAACCTATTTGGTCCCATCTCGTTCTGATGCCTAGAACCTAAGTTATTGAGAGTTTAGCTCAACTGTCCTGTAACCAGGTAGAAATGCACACCTAAAAGTATAAATTCACTAAAAATCGAAACTTTGGTGGATTCCCACAAAACCTATGTCGTTTTATATCTCACTCAATACTAATCCAATGGCCTTATATTTTATATGGTTGGAAATCCCTAGATGTCTAGTTTAATCTAAAAATAATTTAATGAAGTTTCGATGGCTGTAGGTGGAGCCAGACACTCCGCCAGTATGGATGCTGTAAGGTTTTCAAGGTTTCAGCTTCTGTTATGCATCCCTTTTTGAATTCTCACCCAAGTTCTCACCCCAAACTCAACATTTATACATCACTCTAGCTATAAGAATTCATATAAACACCATATATCATCAATCTAATGGAAAGAATAGAAATTCTACTTAGCCACAATAGCACCAATAATAAAAGAAATTGAAGAATCTTACCTTTAAATTGATGTAAAGCTAGCTAGAATTAGACTTCTTTTGATGGATGGAGTAATTAGAACTTGAACGTGGGATGATTTGGGATGGAATGGAAGAAGAGAAGAGGAAGGAGGGCAGCTGAATTAGGGGTGTCCAAATGAAGGGATAAAGAAGGCAAAATGAATTGTTATAAAAGTGGGTAGTTGCAAGTTTGAGGTTTGATTGGTTGCTCAATGTGTGGTGGTAAATTTTACAAATCTTCTCTCCATTCCATGTGGCTATTGGGGGCACAAATTAGAAGGGAGAGGTGGCTGAATTATTGGCCACCAATCTTAGGGTTTTAAAGGTGTAGTTCTATTGATTCGATTCCGGCAGTTTAAAATAGCGAATCTCTACCGATTTCCTTCAAACCGGTAAAATATTCTTGAAGAATTTTGTGAGGTTTTCTGTGCTTCTATTCTATTCATAATCTCTCTAATTACCCTTTAATTAACCTCTGATTAATTTTTTTATTAATCTTTAATTACTCTTACATATCTAATAAAATCAAATAAGTTAGTTAACATCGCAATTTATACGTATTGTAAATTTTAGGATGTTACAGGACACAAGGCATAACATTTTTCCTTCCTTACCTCATGAAATTTCAACCAGCCCTTCCCCATTAGCAACCTCCATTTCTTCTTCAACCTCTTCCTCCTAACCCAAAGAACCTTGTGATCTTGCCTTCTTATGCTCAAATCTTTCACTTTTTCTTTGTGAATCTCCAAGAAACTTTAGAACAAACTCATAAATTCCCTTTATTTGAGTCATCTAATCTTAGCCACCAAGAAGAAAGAAAGAAATCATCTTGGAACTCTAGTGAAGAAAAGCCACCAAGAAACTTAAGTTTAGAAGCTCCTAAGTTGTAATTGAGTTAGGATTTCTTAGATTAATGGATGTCTATGGATTATATGGCTATTATGTCATCCTTTCTTTGATGATATTTGATGTTGATATGACTTGTTTTGGGTGATTTAAGATAAGAATTATCGGTTTGGGTTAAAGATTTGATCAAATACAAAAAAAAAAATACACAAATAGAAATGCTACAAGATAAATCCTAAGCAAGCCATCCATACAACGAATAGTGGTCCTCATCATACAGGTCTCAAATTTGAGTGAAACCAATTTTAGATAAAACAAGACTTCCGAAGCTTTTCAACTATAGAAATTATATGTTTATTGGATTTAAAATGGGAGTGTTATGATTTTTAGAAATAGGATGTTGAAACCCACTTACTGTCCTAACTAGTATATGTTATAAAAGGCATAACTCACCCTATATAACTTCAAATTGAGTGAAACTAATTTTGTTAAGAAGTTAACACATAAATAACCATTACATAAAAATTTCAGACTTAGATATTAAGCACACTGCTCCCAGTAATTCACTAAATTTGACCCATACTTTGTTTAGGTTGAAACATGGTAGCCTACTTGAGGGTACACAATTTGAGTTGTACTTACCCAATTAGATGAAACTTGTTGGGATTGAAATATAATCGAGTTAGCTACAATTTTATATAAAATTTGGATAAAAATGATGAAAGATAAAATTTTAGTAATTTTTTGAAATTATGAGTGTAAGTCTATCTTGAAACAGGGCAGCCTTGATTAAAACTTTAATAACTTAACTTATACAACTCAAAACTTGATGGAATTTATGTAGTTTAAAATTCGATAATAAGGCTAAAACATAGTAAATTTTCATATTAAAATAAGTTAAAATGAAATTTTTGTGCAATTTATAAAACAAGAAAGACTTGAGGGAAGTTAGGATAACTTAACAATTTCAAGAGTTAGGAGTCCTATAAACCATTTGGAAATAATGGCCAAGTTAAGGCTACAATTCTTTGTCATAATAATGTGATATTGATATATGAATATGATACTTCTATTTACTATGACTAGCTGGATGAGATAATATTATCTGTACTTTGGGAAATCTCATGTTTCAGCCGTTATGCTACCGGATGTGAAAGTTATGAATGTTTATATATTATGTACATGAACATCATGCGAGCATGAAAATTTGGAAGTAAGATATGAAGCATGTGCATAAGCTTCTCAAGCATATTCATATATGAATATATGAACCGTGAAAGAATATGAACAGACAAGATGAGATCCCTTCACTTGGAGGCAGTTATTGGATTCCTCCATGTGAAGGCCGTTAAAACGATGAGATCCCTCTACCTTGGAGGCACGTGGCCAAATTTAGATCCATGCAAGTCTAGAGGTATAACACCCTAATAATAACATACTATACCTAAGTCATTTTATGGCATTATTAGTTGTTACTCTTAACTAAAGGAAGTTCTTATTGTTGAAATTAGCGTAGTATACGAAAATAGCTTGTAAATTTTTTTTTTTAAACCTTTATGCTTGAAAACTAAGCCTTTAAGTGCTTACTTACTCACATACATATGGACAATATTCCTCATATCGCGAAGTTGTTAGAAGGATGTATGACAAAATTGAAATAACATTACACAATTCCTTAAGCCAATAATGTAATCATAGATAATCAAGAGTCATCATTACACTTAATAATTATCACATATATAATAGATCAAATTAAGTAGCATGACTTCCCACATGCTGTTAATAACACATAAATTGTGGGCTCTTAAGAAAGTGAAAACATTATGCTATTCTTTCAATCCTCCTTAGCTAGGTGAAGTAACATGACAACTCCTCGTCTTATCCAGTTAGGTACCATTAGAAGTGTTGCCATGGATGCCATCAACTTCGTCTGAATATGACACGGAAACGTAAGAGTGAGAAATACAAGATTTCTTAGTAGGATCCTGACTAGACCATTAATGTGCTATCGTCATCGTCCTAGCCACTTCAGGTTTAATTATGAAAACAGTGAGCATGCATAGATTCCATTTTTAAAGGGTTTGAAAACATATTTTCCCAAAGCGGGTTTCTTTTAATCTTCCTCATATAAACATAATATAAAGAAACTCAAAACTATAATATAAGAGCATATACATATGACAACATAATATAAACATTCGTGACCATACAAATGAGAGAATGAAGATGCATGTACATTCGTGTAACTTCTTAGACTAGACCAGAGTCTTTCTTTAACTTTACTTTCATATTTAGCACGTGCTTAAATTTCTTCACTTTTCCTTTAAAATAGACTACTTTTGGAGATGAGCTCATTCCGTGACTATCATCACACAGTGCTAAACCAAATCAAACTAAGCTGATAATAATTACCTCTAAGTTGGAGGGTCCTTCATGTCACCCTTGCCTCCCCCATAGAGGTTTCTTGAATCTTTGTGGATCATCATCTCTCACTTCCCGTACTGAAGTGATTGAAGAGTCATATCCCATTCTTTCTTTTCTTTTGTTATGATCACATCTTTCATGTATTGCAATCATTGGCAGAACACATGTAGACATGCAATGGTATAACTAAATCTATAATTTTGATGGAAATTCGGTAGTATGACGGCTAGACCAGATCTTCCCCAAAATGCCAATCATGAAATTTTCAACCAACAATCCATTATATCAATCTCATATCATCATACCAATAATTCAGTCATGAAATAATGCTAAATCAAACTTGTCATATATCATGCTTAATGGCATCATATATACATTCATACCCTAAAGGGTGTTTATAGTTGTGTTATTATTGGTGAAAATTCTTATGAGCCTTCATGTGATTTTCCATGTTTAATCATGAGATAATCACATAGTTAAAACGATTGTGTGCGTAGTCTTTTAGTTACTCAATGCTTGAGTGAAGTTACTCTTTACTTGGGTACTTATCTTGTGGAATACTTTGTTCAAGCTAAGTTCGGTAATTATTTCCTTTTCTTTCCTTGAGATGATGCACTCAGTGATTCCTAGGTTCATGGTATGCTCAGAAGCCCTTATCATACTTCTGTTCCCAAGGGATTTCGAGATCCCTCTAGTCTCTTGGGTCATGACAACGCATAACCACACTCATGAATCCAACAACACTATACTCACCAATCATCAAGAGATAGATTTTATTTTCAACAAGTTACAAGATTCAAACTTTAGTAAGTAGAATAGAAAGATTTCATCTTTATGATTATAAAGTTGCATATTTTATGAAAGTGATTATAAAATTTGATTCTTTATGAAAGTATGAGTCTCTAAAATTATATCCTTATCTTAAGATTCAACTTTTATAAGAAAATCATACAAGATGCTAGCTTTATGACTAAAAAGTATTATTCTTTAAGAAAGTTGACACTTTTAACTATTACAAGACCATCAAGATTCCAACTTTACGATTTAAAGTTACCGTAAAATTTAAAATAATTCTTTCTTCAAGAAAGATTGGAACTTTACTCAACATTTCTATCTCAAAGTCTAATCTTTGCAAGATTAAAGTGCACATATACATCTTTATGACTTAAAAGTTGCATTCTTGATTAATGTTTGAAACTTTATAAAAGGTTTTGTCTTCAAGATTCACTTTTTAAGACATAGAGTGACAAGTTCTCATTTTTATGACTTAGAAAGCTTCATAATCTAAAAAGTTTGGACCTTTATACATAGCCTTGTCTTCAAAAAGAACGAAATGAAACTTTAAGCAAACATGAATGTAGTGCCACTTTAATACATCAAGAAGCAAACTTTTTAAAGTTTTATGCTTTTAGGATGTTCATAGTTTTGTTAAATCATGAAAAATATGTAAAGATGATAACTTTTTCAATCATAAGCTCATTATAAGAGAAGAGACAAACTCTTAACCAAATACCACCAACAACATCATTTTTTTTCAACAACCCACAAGAAAACATCAAGAAACTCATGCATCAAGAAAGAAAAATAGAAGCTTTGAAGCATTCAAAGAAAAAAACTTTCAATAAGCAAGAGCAACTCATGAACAAGATCAAAACATATTTTGCTAAAAATAGAAACTTTTCAGGCTTTTATGAAGAAAACTCAAGACATCCACATTAACATTCATGAACAAGGTTCAAGAAGTAAACTTTTTTCCAAAAAAAGAAACTTTCTCAAGTTCTCACTTGAAGATCTTGGCCATGGTGAGAGACAAGCTTCAAGCTTCTTGAGTAACAAAAAGAAAAGAATAGAGATCACTACCTAGAGTGAAAATGGAGCCTTCTTTAGAGAGAAAAATGAAGAAGATGATGGCTCCTACAAGGGTATTGGTTGTAATTTTGTAAAGGGAAGGAGAGAGCTCTTGAGATCTTGTGAAAATAGAGCTGTGGTGTGTAGATCTTGGTGAGAGAGTTTGGTTATGGTGATGATAGAGAAATGAAGAAGAAGATAAAGAAGAAGAATGTAGAGAGAAGTGAGAGGATAAGAGACTTAGAAAGAGAATAGAAGTTGAAAAATGAAAAATAGATGTCTATGTATGAGTAAGAGTGGCCGTAGCATATAGGGCATGGAGGGGGAGATATTTTCTTCATTTTGTTGTAATTAATGGGACAAAATGGTTAATTAAGGGGTTTACTTTAGACAAGCCCTAATGCTTTTCTTACATAAAGTAACCTTGTCTTCTACTTTTTCACTTTAGTAATGTCATCAATGCTTTATTGTCTAATTGACTAAATTTGAATTTTAATGATGTGATTAAGAGCTCTTGCAACTTAATTAACTTGATTAAGCAAAAATTAGTGATTAACTCACAAGAACATGATTAATAACATTAAACTTTTAATTAAGCTTAATTACCTTTAATTAAACTTGATTAGGCTAATTTGTAATGATTAGTGTTTAATTAGGCTGTTAAGAGTTTGACCTACTGAATTAGAGATTCTCTAGTCTTAATTAAGCATTCTCTTAACTTTCACTTCCAATCACTACATAAATTCTTTAATCAATCTTTTAATCCATTAATTTCTCATTAAGTGCCTAATTACTCAGGGTTACTGAGATAATTTAGCATGAAGAAAAATTGAGGATGTTACAAGAGGCACATGGATCCCCTTGTAGATTAGTACTGTGTGACTACGGTCACAAGTTGAGCTCACTCCCAGATTAGTCTACCCAAGGGCAGTAAAGACTAAAGACACCTTAGGGACGGCGATATGCAATGCCTAGGTGTGTTAAATAAAGGAACATAAGAAAGGTTGCACCTTGAGGATGACGATACATAAGACTCAAGTGCAAACCCATGCAGACACCCTGGGGATGGCTATACGTAACACCTAACTATGTTAAGTAAAGTAAGTTAAATAAAGATGAGCAGTTGCATGATTACATGATGTGTGCATCTGTATAAGCATAACTTGTATTCTGTTTATTATTGTCATGAAGCTACTTTCCTAATTATTAAATGTCTGAATAAAATTAACCTGCTTCCGAAGGGCACTTTTGAACTTTCTAAAATGAAATCTATAGTTTATATGGCATGATCACTTTTTCTTAAATAAACCAAAGCAGCTGTAGATAATGATGATGACATTATATGTGGTAGTCTAGGAGATCCCACTAAGAATATATAATTCTCACCCCTATGTATATTCCCATATTATCTCCAGATAGCTCAGGAGATATTGAAGATGATAATCCTAGACAAAGCTAATTAGGATGATTGAAGACGGCCAAAGGTTGTTATTAGATAAGGTCTGTATATGTACTAGTAACAACTCCTAGGTATGGTACTATGATTTAAGCATGGTATCATGCTTGGGAGGGTGTTACATTTTGTATCAGAGTAATTCATCCTAACTGGACCTGGGATGAACTGACTATGCTTCCAAAGCATACTATAAGGGTTTAGCAAGTGATAGCTCCCTTTGATGAGTTATATTTTTAGTCGGTTTATATTTACTTTAGGATGCAATTGTTTAGTTTAGCTTTTTTTTTTGCTTTATTTTAGTAAATAGTTTAG
Source organism: Pterocarpus macrocarpus (assembly GCA_031439585.1). Lineage (NCBI taxonomy): Eukaryota > Viridiplantae > Streptophyta > Magnoliopsida > Fabales > Fabaceae > Pterocarpus > Pterocarpus macrocarpus. The sequence goes on from CM062514.1 coordinate 56,082,876, forward strand.
ATTCGTTAGTATTTTTAGTTTCTATTATTTTCTTATATTTTTGGATACTTATTTTGGGTTTACTTGATTGTTGTTGGGTACAAGCGGGCCCGGAAGAAGTTGGAAGCAGCCAAAGGAAAGATTCAGAGTCGGTATCTTGCACTATAGCACAAGCCAATGCGCTATAGCGCACTGTTGCATAAGGAAAAAAGGCCAAAGTTTCATGTTGCTCTATAATACGATGTCATTTCATCAATTTCCTATTTTTTGTGTTGTGCTATAGTGCAACCTAGCGCGCTTCTATTTATACAAAGTCTGTAAAGTTTGAGTGCTGCGCTATAGCACAGGTAGCATGTAACATCCCCCACTTTCTTAATTGGAGTATAATAGAAACTTTGAATTATTTCTCTTAGGTAGTGTGAGAACTTCTCAGGCAGCGCTATGCCATGACAATTCTCACACTTGAAATTATAGGGTAGTGTAACACTGCCGTTGAAAATATGACACTACCATATGTTAAAAATTAGGAAATGACAAAAGTGCCCTTATAAACTTTTGTTAATTTCACTCTTGCCCAAAAGTTTTAGAAATTGTACTTTAACCCCAAGTGGATATTTCCACAATAACCCTAGAACTTTTTTTAATATGACCTTTATGTCCCTAATCTATAAGATTAGCAGAATGAGATTTTAAGCAGAGCAGAATCACGTGGTGAAACCGTAGAAGTTTAAATCTCTGCCGATTGGGCCATGGAGGCAGTTTGGTGTGAAATGATGTGGGGTGCCCCTGGATTTGCTCAAAATTATGAAAATGCCATTAGTTACATAAAATTGGAAATAGAAAGGCTCCGGATTTACGAAATTGTCTAATTTACTCCGTTAATTCACTTATTCGGTTTCAATAGTTATGTAAAGGCAATTAGAGGTTAAGTAAATATTAATCAAGAGTTAACTAGATATTAGTTAGAGAGAATAGGCTTAAGATAAATTAAAAATGAACATGTAGACATCTTACAAAACTATTAAGTAACGTTTGACCGGTTTGGAGAAAATCGGCGAAGATTCGGTATTTTAAACCATCAGAACCGAACCAGTAGAATTTTCTACTGGAATCCCTCACTTAAGTGGCTGAAATTTAGCCTCTCCTACCACATATGAGTGGCGCCAAGTATTGCTCAAGATAGTGGAAAAACTTGGCTTTACCTTCATCAGATTTTTATCGTTTTCGCCTAGTTGTTCGGTTTTATCAACTACTTAAGGTTAATTAGCACTCGATTAAATATTTACCTAGAACCAATTAAGTATCATTTAGAGAAAATAGATATGAGAGAATTAGATTGAAAGCATAGGAAACTTCATAGGATTTTTCCAAAACCGATTTACCGATTTAAAGGAAATTGGCAAGATTTCGGTATTTCAAACTGTCGGAACCGGACCAATAGAAATTTTTCTATGAGTGCCCTAGGATCAATGGCTAAGATTTAGCCAAGCAAATCCCCAAGTGGCACCTTGATCAGCCCTTGATGATGGGGAAGCCAAGCCAAATTGGAGAAGGGAGTGAAATCCACCAATCAAGGCAAAGTGTCTCCAAATATCTCAACCTTTTCTTTCCTTCTCTTATCCAAATTTTCGGCCATCCCTCTCCAGCTACAAAAGCTCATCTCCTTCTCTTCTCTTTACTCTCATTTCCACTCCATTCTCACCCATTTTCAAGTCTCATCACAAGTGCTTTCATCAAAGACACAAAATCCACTCAAATTCAGCTAGATAAGGTAGGAAATCCTACTTCTCCTCTTGTTTCTCTGATTTGGGGCTGCATGTTGGGCATGCATAATCTGAGATGTTGGTGTTTTATAGAGTAATGTTGGTGTTTTATAGAGTAATGATGATGTTTTATGACTGATTTTGCATGTATGTTGTGATTAAAATTGGATTTGAGGGCAAATAGCTTGAAGGAGGAAGATAAATCTAGAGGCTATTAGGGTTTTCCCTCGGCGGTCTGTACGACGGAGCGTACGGCTCCGCCTACCGCCATTTAAATTGGATGAAACCATTTTTAAATGAAAGTAGACATCTAGGGCTTTCCATATATATATATAATAGGCCATTGGATTAGTATAGAATTAATTATGAATTTTTGAAGTTAGACCTAGAAATCTGGGTTCTCACCCGGGCAGCATGGGTTGAGAAGGGTGTAACTCATCCTATACAACCTCAAATTGAGTGAAACAAAGTTTTTTTGAAATCTAACACATGATAGAACATCCCATAAAAATTTCAGAATTTAATTCGTTGTCATTTGTTCCCAGCGCATGAATGAAGTTGGCTTAAGTTTAAACTGGCCTAGAATAGGATAGCCCAGTAGGGTAATGTTTCGAGACTCATAACTCAAAATCTACTTAGGCAAATGACATGAAACTTAACTCATTTTAAAGCTTGTTATGTTGCTTTAGTTTGATATAAAATTTGTTTGATTTCACCTAGTTTTCGATTTTTAGTGAATTTTCTTTTATAGGAACCCAATTCTGGCTAAGGACAGGGCATGCTGAGGGAAAATGGTTATATCTTGAGCTATACAACTTAAAATGAGATGGGACTAAAAGGGTTAGAAATTAGACATATAAGGCTACAACATATCCAAAAATTAGATTTAAATAAGTTGAATTGAAATAAGGGTGAAGCATACAAAACTCGGGCAGGACAAGGAAGAGTAAACTGAGGCCATATCAATGCTGAGTTGAAACTAATGAAGGAATTTATGAATGCATATGTATAATTGCTAGTTTATATTGAATTGTAAGTTTGTATAATTGTACTGGTTATCTGGCACTATTCATAGGGAAGCGGACTCGATCCGTTATGCTGCCAAATTTTCGACAGGGATTTATGAGAACTTATGCTATGGGTGATTATGCCTTGAACATATTTATATGTCATGTTCATGTACGTCATGCATGCAAGCATAATTAGAATATGATATGAGAAGTAAGGCAATAGACATATCCATGAATGCTCAAAGCATCCGCATGCATGATAAGATATGGAAAGAAAAGGATAATAAGAACTTGCAAGAGGGACGTACCAAGCTACCATGTGAGGCATGGCATAGACTCAGCTAGCGTGGGCCAGAGCGGTACTGTCTAAGACTTGGGCCAGCCCTCGACCAGATTTAAGGGGAATAGACCAGTGTGAGGGTCAGGGAAAGCAAACCCGTCACTCATGTATAGGTACGAGCTCGAACCTGAAAAGCAGGCTATTACCCAGGGGTAAGAGAAGCCATTCACCTCCGGGGGACCAAGTACAGAAAAGAGCAAGATCAAGTTGCAAGTTAAAGAAAGAGATAAGTTAAGTTAAGTGCACTTGCATACAATCAAGTACAAGCATCTACATATGCATTTCTAATTATCTCATTATGTCATAATATTGTTATGATTCTTGTTGAAGTGTATTACCCTGTTTATGTTTCTATGTCTATCATATGAAATGGCAAGTGGGTGTTAAAATATATCCCGCTTCGAGTAAAGTGTTTTCAACTTAAAATTGAACCAGTTTTGTTTATATGTGCTCATATTTTCATAATAAACCGAAGCGGCTGGAATGTTTATGATGACATTGTAAGATTGGTTTGAGTTTACCTACTGAGAACCTTAGGTTCTCACTGCCTGCTTGTATGTTTTTCCTTTCCGTAAACATTCCAGCACCTAAGTTGGAAATCAAGTATGAGGCGGAGTACAGGGTCTTTCATTGAGCAAGAAGTAAGCCAGACCAAGAGACTCTTGAAGCCAGCTAACGACTAATCGGATGTAAACGCTGTGTACTATGTCAGTCACAATTTCTTTCAAAGTGTAATTATTTTATTTTCTATGTATTAGAGATTATTAGTCAGTAATAAAGTGAGCGGTTTAAGGGCCATGTATTATATTTTCCATATATTAAAGATTTTCTTAGTATAGTGACAACCTCTTAATATAACTCCATGACTCGAGCATGGCTTATATAATAGAGGGTGTTACATAGCACTCTATAGCGCGACCTCGTCTGCAACAATTTGTTGGCTTGTGTTGAATTTTTGAAAAAGGGGATCTGCACATTATAAAAGGAAACACTTCATATTAGAAACGAATCGCTAGACACCTCTAAATACTTCCTAAGACAAAAGGCTTCCACCATAGAGATTAAAGATGAAGATTCAAGGATTTCAAAGCTTAATTTCAACATGGAGAGATCCATATTCTTCTGAATCTCTTGTCTTTAGCTTGAATTCTTTATGGCTTTTTGTTCTTTTGTCTTCTTATCTTCATACTTCTCTATTGTTTTCTTTTCTTTGGTCATGAACTAAACTTCTTTTGCTAGGGCATTAATGAACCCTTTTTGTATGACAATTTTACTTATGAATTAATGTTAATCTTGTTTCTATCACAATTGCTTAGTGTTTTTGTTTGTGCTTAATGCCTTTGATTACTTGATCACCAATTGATTGATTTTGGGATTTACAATAACTCAAGAAAGGGTTTGTAAATAAAGCCTCTTAACATAATCACCGTGAGCTGAGCAAAAACTAGAGATAGATAAACGCGATTTATGCTGTCAACATGGGAAGCCATAGGAGGCATTTGGCAAACTAGAAAAACCAGATAATTAGGTACAATGAGGCTTGATTTTTAATAAACGTTATTTGGTAACTATTTAAATATTTTGAAACTAGTTTTTATTTGAACCTAAAATCAATTCTTAAAAAACCCAATTTAAAGGTGGTTTTATGTCATCCCAATTTTTCTTTTTCTATTTTATATCTTCTCACTACTGTAACATCCCCACTTTCGTACATAGAACGTAATGGAAACTTTGAAATTTTTTTCTTAGGCAATGTGAGAATTTCTCAGGCAACGCTATGCAATGACGATCCTCACACTTGGAATTATAAGGTAGTGTAACATTGCCGTTGAAAATATGGCACTGCCATATGTTAAAAATTAGGAAATAACAAAAGTGCCCCTATAAATTTTTGTTAACTACAGAGATGCCCAGGATTTTTAGAATTTATATTTTGACCCTAAAGAATTATTTCAACAATAACCCTAGAACTTTTTATAAAATGACTTTTATATCCCCACATTTGTAGAATTAGCAGAATGGGGTTTTAAACGGAGCATAATCACGTGGCAAAACCGTAGAAGTTTAAATCTTTGCCGATTTGGCCACGGGAGTAGTCAGGTGTGAAATGACATGGGGTGGCCCTGGACTTGCTCAAAATTACGGATATGCCATTAGCTACGGAAAATAGAAAACAGAAAGGCTCTAGATTTGTGAAACATTTAATATACGCTGTTAATCGAGTTATTCGATTTTATTAATTAGGTAAGGTTAATTAGAAATTAATTAAAGGATAATTAGAAGTTAATTAAGTGTTAATTAAAGAGATTAGACTTAATGAAATTGGAATAGATAAGTGGAAAACCTTAGGAGATTATTTAGAATAGTCTTACTGATTTCAAGGAAATCAGTGAAGATTCAGTATTTTAAACCGCTGGAACTGAATCAATAGATTGCCACATTAAAAACCATAAGATTAGTGGCAAAGAACTCAACCACACCCACCCCTAAGTGGCGCCACCATTAGCCTTAGAAGAGGAGAAGTGTTGGTTAAATATTAACCACCCAAAGCCAAGGACCAATGGGAAGCTAGTAAGCTAACTACCCTCATTATTAAACTCCATTTTCCCTTCATTCTCCTTCATTTTCTGTGCCCCAAAGACAGCAGCCTCCCCTCTATTTTTCTTCTTCTTCTTCCTTTCTTTCTTTGCCTCCATGGCTATGAGCTTCAAGCTCATAGTTCATGGCCTTCTTGGCCTCAAATCCTCTTGCTCCTTTTATGAAAATTAATCCTTATCCTCTCCTCTACAAAACTCCTCTAACAATTTCATGATTTAGCATCAAGTGGTGTCCCTTCACCACCATTTATGGCGCTGCCATGAGAGGGGAAGAAGGCTAGGATGTTGCTCTTGCCTTCCTTGCTTCCATAGTGTCAAGGATTTCAAGGTAGATAGCTCAAATCCTTAGTTGTTTGATGTATCATGTGACTATGTGGCTGCTGTGTTCCTCTTATGCCATACTTGTATGATGGTTCTTTGATGTTCTTCTAGTGATTTGAGATGAGGAAACTTGGTTTAAGTTGAGGAATTTATCAAAAACTCAAAAAGGAGCTAAGTAGAATCTGTTTTTATGAGAACACCCTACGGCGTCCATATAGGCAGAGCGTACAGCTCCGCCTACAGCTGTAGAAAATGGATGAATATAATTTTATATGAAACTAGATATTCAGGGCTTTCCATACATATAAATTATAAGGTCATTGGATTAGTATTGAGGGAGATATGAATTTTTGAAGTTGGACCTAAAAATCTGGGTTTCCTTCTGAGCAGCACGTGTTGGGAGGGGTGTAGGGAAACTAGTCTTTTTTGAAAGCTAACATGTAGGGAAACATCCTATAAAAATTTCAGAGTCAGATTCATTGCCATTTGCTCCCAGCACATCAATGAAGTTGACTGCAGTTCAAACCAGGCTGGAACAGAGTAGTCCAGCAGGGTCAAGTTACGAGACTTATATCTCAAGATATACTCATGCAAATGATATGAGACTTATTGGAAGTAAAAGCTTGTCCTATTATATTTAATTTGGTATAGATTTCGTATGGTTTCACTTAGATTCCTATTTTTAGTGAATTTTTACTTCCAGTAGTGTAATTCTGGCTAGTGACTGAATAGGCTGAGGCAAAATTTAAATATCTTGAGTTATACAAATTAAAATGAGATGGGACTAAAAGGGTTGAAAACTAGACACATAGGGCTATGACATATCAAAAATTCAGGTTTAAATGAGTTGTATTGGACTAAAGGTGGATTATGCAAAATTCAGATAGAACTGAATAGAATTGGCAGAAATGACCAAATTGAAGGTTTCACCAGTGTCAGTGAACATATAAGGCTTGAGTTGATGGTTACAAGTTTTACATTAATAGATATGTTAGATTGATTATACTGCTATGACTGATTTGTTCGTGGGAGATTGCACTATTCATAGGAAAGTAGGTATGATCCGTTATGCTGAAAAAAATTCCGGTAGAAATATGTGAATCATATGAATGTTATAAATATTTATATGTTATGCTCACAAGGTTCATATATGCAAGGATGAGTTTAAGTATGATATGAAGTTATGACGACTTATACTATGGATAATTATACTTTGAATATATTTACATTTACATGTCATGTTCATGTACGTCATGCATGCAAGCATAATTAGAATCTGATATAAGAAGTAAGACGTGAGGCATATCCATGAATGCACAAAGCATCCACATGCATGATAAGATATGGAAAGGAAAAGATAATAAGAACTTGCAAGAAGGACGTACTAAGCTACCACGTAAGGCATGGCATAGACCCAGCTACGTGGGCCAAAGCGGTACTGTCTAAGACTTGGGCTAGCCCTCGACCAGAATTAATGGGAATAGACCGGTGTGAGGGTCGAGGAAAGTAAACCCGTCACTAATGTATAGGTACGAGTTCGGACCTGAAAAGCAGGCTATTACCCAAGGGCGAAAGAGGCCATTCACCTCCGGGGGACCAAGCACAGAAGAGCAAGATTAAGTTGCAAGTTAAGGAAAGAGACGAATTAAGCCAAGTGCACTTGCATACAGTCCAATATAAGCATCTATATTTGTATCTTCAATTAGCTTGTTATATCATAGTATTATTATGATTCTTGTTGAAGCATATTACACGATTCATGTTTCTATGTCTGTCATATAATATGACAAGTGATTGTTAAAATATAACCAGCTTCGAGAAGGATGTTTTCACTTAAAACTGAACCACTTGTTATGCATATGTGCTCACATTTTTATAAGAAACCGAAGCGGCTGGGATATTTATGATGACACTGTATGGTTCGAGTTTACCTACTGAGAATCTTAGGTTCTCACTCCTTGCTTGTATGTTCTCTTTCCATAAACATTCCATATCCTGGGCTAAAAATTAAGAACAAGGCAGAATCCTGGGAAGTTCTTCATGCAAGGCCCAAGCGTAAGTTAGCTCGGATGACTACAAAGGCCAGTTGAAGTTCAGAAAGAGCGACAGCTGCAATGTAGAGGCAGTTTCTGCGTATAACATTAGTTACAAAATTTTTCTTAAATTGTAATTATTTTATTCTCTATGTATCAGAGATGAAATTTATGAATTACTAGTCAGTAATAAAGTGTGCAATGAAAGGGCTCTGTATTATATTTTCCACACTTTAAAGATTCTCTTAGCATAGTGACAACCTCTTAATATAACTCCATGACTCGAGCATGGTTTATATAATAGAGAGTGTTACAACTACTATTTTTCTCACGTTACACAAATTAATTCTTTCTTTATTGACCTTGTCACCTATCCACTACCGCCAACCACCACCATTCATCCCTGTCGTCCACCATTGTCGGCCACTGATAGAGCATTCATTTATGCATTATTCTAGTGTCATTCCTAGCTTGTTTACATCATAATTGTGCTTTAATTGATGCAAATAAATAAGTTTGATGACATTGACCTCCATTTGCATAAATGTGTGCTAATTTCGGATTTCATACTTTTTTTGAAGATTCTATCTTCTGTAGCCCATATCTTGAGCTACAAATATCAGAATTGAGCAATCTTTAGCTCGTGAGAAAGATAACGAAAATCCTACAACTTTCTTGAAGACCTCAAGATTGAAATCTATCAGATTCTAGACATAATTTTTGTTGCAAAGAGGCTGTAGTAAATGGGCCAGAACTATGTCAATTGGGCCCAGAATTGAGTGCTTCTTGAACCTATTTGTTTCTGATGGGCTTGGTTCTCTTGGGAGGTTTCGAGTTTTCTAAAAACACTATGATATAGGTAATTGAGGAGAAAAAAAGAAAGGAGGGGATTTTTGGGGGACTTTTGAGAATTGAAATTTGAGGAGTTTAGGCTTCTTAGGGAGTAAGTTTTCATGACTTCTTTTTCTTCTTCATATTTTTCTCTATGTTTTTTGTTTTTGTCCATGGAGATGGAAGGTTGAATCTTCTTTTAGCTTAGGAGATTCATCACTCAATGCATGGATTCTAAGGGTTAGTGTTTAATTAGATTCAATTTCAGTTTCTATTCTTCTCTTTCTATCTACAATTTTGATTTTTCGTTTTTCTTTCTCAAGCATTGATCAATGCTTGATGAAGCTATTCTGATTAGAATAGAATTCTTTGTTTCAAAATTGAATCCTAATTAGATTTGGATTAATTAATTCAAATTGAATTAGGTTTAAATAGAGGCTAATCTCAGATTTGGAAATTATGTTAAAATTGAATTAAATACTTGAAGATCTTCTTGTGTTTAATTTGAAATTAACGGAATGGAACTAAATTCAAAATGCTTCTTGTGAATCTATGACGAATCCTAATTGATGTGAATGAATTTCCTAGGTTGATCGTTAATCAAGTGATTTTTCTGCAACTGTTCTTGATTCTATTTTCAATTAGATTTTTGAATTCTTGTTAATGAAACCCTTCCAACCTTGGTTATCCTAATGTATTCATGAAATTTAGAGTAATTCCTTGGGAAACGATCTAGGTTTGCACCTATTACTACATTCTTTTGTTCAAAACCTAGTCTATTTGAGTGCATTGTGAGAATGCGCATCAAATTTGGCGCTATTGCTGGGGAATTATTCTATTTCTCCATCACATTAGGAATTTCATCTATATTGTGTTTGCATTCTATCCATCTATGTTCTACTTGTGCATGTGTTTATATTTTGCATCACTCTATGTACGTTTAATGCATTCTGCATATTTCAGAATAATTCTACATTGGTAATTATGTATGTTCTGAGTTTACAATGCCTAATTCTATTCTGTTTCTGTAGTTTGCAATTAGGCAGTTTAGGTAGTCTTCATATGCGAGGTAGTTTTTCATAGTTTAGGCATTTCCCATTCTGCATAACTATTTCATAAACTGTTTAGTATAGAATCATTATTGCATCATATAGTTTCCATTTGACATACATTTTTTTTAGAGTAGTTATTCATATTAACATTGTCTTTAGTGTTACCTTGCATTACAAGCTACCTATGTCATGGTAGAAGTAGCATTTTGTGCATCACCCAACAAAATAGTATTTTTCCTTTGTTTCTATAGACTACATTAATCATATTAGGATTGTTGCTAACCTTGTTTTGGAGTGCTAACACTGATTTTGCAGAATCACACCAAGGGAGCCTAATAGGAGATGCTGAAGTAGATCCTAAGTTGGAGTTTGGAACCAGCGATTTTTGTCCAAAGGTATATCATTATCCTGAGCAAAAATGACCCATAGGGCGGCACCTATTTTTGCCAAATTCCATCTGGTATGACTTTATCAAAATTTTAGGCTAAAACTTTGAAGTGGCATAACTTTTTACATACAACTCCGATTGATGCAAATTTTATGTCCATTTCATATCACTTTTCGAGATCTAGCCGTGCAAACGCCGTAGACGGTTTGGGGCACAAATTTTTCAAAAAAACCCCTATGTAGGCCTTTTTTTTTTTTTAATTTTTAGGATTTTGTGATTTTTCTAATTCAATTTTCAGGTAGCAAACAAGCAAATTTTATTTGAGCTTTTTTGTACTTCATCTACATCCTAAAAATGATCTGATCCAATTCCCTATTATCTAGTTTGAGTGTTTATGCATGTTGTTTTATGTGTTTTTGCATTTTTAGTGCTTTTCTTGCATTGCAAGTAATTTATTTGGTAGTGCATGACCAAGTCCAAGCCTAGGAATTTGTTTGATATTGATCCTGAAATAGATATGACGTTTCATAGATTCATTAGGCTTCAAGGTAATGTGCATAATCACAATCTCCATACTAGTCTTTTGCATAGTAGTAGTTTCCATAGTAGAGATAGTTTTAGTGAGTTTGCATCTGAATTTATTGATTCAAGTTCTGAAACTAAACATTTGCATCTAGAAAACATGGATAACAATCAACATGAGAGAACCCTTAATTAGTTGGCTGCACCTGATGTGACATATTAACCATTAGGCATTCAATATCTTGAAATTGAAGTTCCTTTTGAATTAAAGTCTGGGCTAATCTATTTGCTGCCTAAGTTCAATGGTTCTGCAGGTGAAGATCCTCATAAGCATTTGAAAGAGTTCCATATAGTCTGCTCAACCATGAGGCCTTAAGGAGTTCCTGAAGATCACATCAAGCTGAAGGCATTTCCATTCTCTTTAGATGGTGCAGCAAAGGACTGGCTATACTACCTCCAACCAGGATCAGTTACTTGCTGGAATAAAATAAAGAGGCTGTTCCTGGAGAAGTTTTTCCTTGTATCCAGAGCTGCAACAATTAGAAAGGAGGTCAGTGGCATTAGACAGCTTCCTCAAGAGAGTTTGTATGAGTACTGGGAGAGATTCAAGAAGCTATGTGCAACCTGTCCACACCACCAAATCAGTGATCAATTACTCATCTAGTATTTCTATGAAGGACTTGCTCCAATGGAGAGAAGTATGCTTGATGTAGCCAATGGAGAAGCTCTCATGGATAAAACTCCTACTGTAGCCAGAGCATTGATTGACAATATGGCAGAGAATTCTCAGCAATTTAGCACAAGAGCCATGTTGCCAATAAGAGTAGTCCATCAATTAGGCCATCCAATTCCACCTGCTCCTAATAATTCATGGCCTCAAGTAATAGTGGAGAGTAATTATGGCAAAACCCAATCTAGTTCTACTCCTGATCAAGTGATAGTGCAAAGTAGGCTGGAAAGTAGAATTGATGAGCTGACCACCTTTGTAAGGCAATTGGTTGTTGCACAGCAAAATGCTCCACAAAAGATGATGGTGAGAGATTGTCTTGTTTGCTGTTCCCAAGAGCACACCTTTGATTGTTGCCCTTTGCTTCAAGAAAATAATCAGCAAGCTTCTGTCCAAGGAGTTTATAGTGGAAGTCAGCAACAATTTAGGTAGCAGCAACAGCAGCGATAGAATTTTCAGCAATCTGCAAAGCAATGGTACCAATACCAATATCAGTCTCATGATCCTGCATTAAGGAGCCATCCAAATATGAGACATGGTCAATTTCCTCAGCAGCAGCAACAGTAACCAGCTAGGCAGTATAGTAACAAATACCAGCCTCCTCCATTTAGGCAGCAATAGCAAAATGCAACCAACTCAACCAAGCCAAAATTCTGAACCATCATTGGAGGATTTGATGAAGCAGATGGCCACAAAAAATCTATAATTCCAACAGAATGTGAATGCTTCCATCCAAGACCTGCAGACACAAATTAGTTAGGTAGCTACTATTGTGAACCAGCTGAAATCTCAAGGAAGTGGTCAGTTGCCTTCTCAACCAAAAATTAACCCTCAAGGAAATGTGAGTGCAATAGCCTAGAGGAGTAGCGAGGAACTGCCTACAAGAGAGCCAACTAAGAAGCTGCAAAATGAGCATGAGAAGCTTAACAATTTGCTATAGAATCAGTCTGATAAGCTACAAAAAGATCCTACATATGATTCTACTGTACAGAAAATGGATTCTGTCCCAAGCACTTCAGATAATGCTGCACAAGAACCACCTCTTCCTTTTCCAAACAGAGTTGCTAAACAAAAACCAGCAGTTGCAGCTTATGATAAGGAGCTTCTTGAGACTTTCAGAAGAATTAAAGTGAATATCCCTTTGCTGGATGCCATCAAACAGGTTCCCAAGTATGCCAAATTCCTCAAGGAGTTATGTACCAACAAGAGGAAACTGAAGGGAGATGAGAGGATTACCATGGGAAGAAATGTGTCAACCTTCATTCAACCCAATATGCCTTAGAAATGCAAGGATCCAGGAATGTTCATTATCCCTTGCACCATTGGGAATTCCACTGTCCAGAATGCATTGCTTGACCTTAATGCTTCCATCAATGTGATGCCTACATCCTTATACAACTCTTTGAACCTTGGTCCTTTGCAGCCAAGTCGTGTGGCCATTACTCTAGCAAATAAAAGCATAGCACACCCTATTGGAGTTGTAGAAGATGTATTGGTCAGAGTGGACAAGCTGATATTTCCAGCAAATTTCTACATCCTAGACATGGAAGAGGGATTTTCTCCATGCAGTCTTACCTTGATCCTTGGGAGGCCATTTCTGAAAATAGCAAGGACGAAAATTAATGTGTATTCCAACATTCTATCCATGGAGTTTGGTGGTGATGTGGTGCAGCTCAACATTTTTGAGGCCATGAAACACCCCATGGAAGATCATAGTGCATTTCAGTTAGATATTATTGAGTTGCTGCTTGATGAATCTTTCTCAGATTGTCCTTGGATGTGCTGCAGTCAGATTTTCCAAAAATTCTCATTGATGACACCTTCACTTGTCCTGATTGCACAGAAACAGAATTATGCAGTGTGTGTACAAAAATTAAGGCATGTTTACAGAATAAAGATAGTGATTCTGATGCTATTTTAGAAAATGATGTAGCAAGATCAGAATATTTCGGCTTGATTACAGCAAATACATCTAAATCTGATCTTGTTGCAGAATTAGATTCTTCTTCTAAACTACTTCCCTCCGTTGTGCAGCCACTTGACTTGGAGCTCAAACCATTGCCAAAGCATTTGAAGTATGCATTTTTAGAAGCCAATGACAAGCTGCCAGTGATAATTTCAGTAGAGTTAGATGCCAAACAAGAGGAGAAGTTATTACAGACATTAAAGACTCATAAGCAGGTGATAGGTTGGACTTTGGCGGACATTCTAGGAATTAGTCCTTCCACATGCATGCATAGGATCTTGCTGAATGAGGATGCCAAGTCGGTTAGATAGCTCTAGACAAGACTTAACCCCACCATTCTGGAAGTGGTTAAGAAGGAAGTGAGCAAATTGTTAGCGATTGGTAGGATTTACCCTATTTCAAACAATGAATGGGTGAGTCCAGTCCATGTGGCTCCAAAAAAGACCGGGGTGACAGTGATAAAGAACTAACATGATGAGGTAGTTCCCACCAGAATTCAGAATGGCTGGTGAGTATGCATAGACTACAGGAAGCTAAATCAGGCGACTCGCAAGGACCATTTCCCCCTTCCTTTCATTGATCAAGTTTTGGAGCGAGTAACAGGAAAGTCACATTACTATTTTCTAGATGGATTCTCTGGTTATCTCTAGATTCACATAGCCCTAGAGGACTAGCACGAGACCACTTTCACTTGTCCCTTTGGCACATTTGCCTACCGGAGGATGCCATTTGGTTTGTGCAATGCACCTGGCACCTTCCAGCGGTGTATGATGAGCATCTTTGCTGATTTTCTAGAGACTTCACTTGAGGTATTCATGGATGACTTTACTATTTACGGTTCCTCATTTGATGCATGTTTAGAGAGTCTATCTAGAGTTTTAGATAGGTGCATACAGTCTAACTTGGTTTTGAACTATGAAAAGTGTCACTTTATGGTAATAGAAGGGACTGTGTTGGGGCAGGTTGTATCTAGTAGAGGCATTGAGACAAATAGAGCTAAGATTAATTTGATTGCATCTTTACCTTACCCCACCTGTGTGCGGGAAGTGCATTCTTTTCTTGGACATGTAGGTTTTTACAGGAGGTTCATCAGAGACTTCAGCAAGATAGTCGTACTGCTGTCCAACTTTTTGCAGAAAGATGTCGAGTTTCTATTTGATCAGGCCTGCAAGGATGCATTTGATGAGTTGAAGAGACGCCTGACCTCCACACCTATCATTCAACCTCCGAGATGGGACATTCCATTTGAGCTCTGTGCGACGCCTCCAACTATGCTATTGGTGCAGTCCTTGGTCAGAGAGTGGATAGACAGCCTTATATTATTGCATATGCTTCTTGTACCTTGGATAAAGCACAAGCAAACTACACTATGGAGAAGGACCTTTTAGCTATTGTTTTTGCATTAGATAAAATTCGTTCATATTTGCTAGGCTTTAAAGTTATTGTTTTCTCTGATCATGCAGCTTTGAGATACTTGCTTAAGAAGTCAGATTCTAAGCTGCGACTGATTCGTTGGATGCTTTTTTTGTAGGAGTTCGATATTGAGATTAGAGATAGAAGTGGTGTAGAAAACGTAGTGGCAAATCACTTGAGCAGAATTCAACTGCCACGCGAGGATTTCCCCATTTGTGATACATTTCCAGATGAGCAGTTGTACCAAATAGGAGGGCGGGATCCTTGGTATGCAGACTTAGTCTATTATCTTGCTGCCAAAGATATCCCAGCACACTTTTCGAGAGCATAGGCTGCTAAGTTAAAGAGTGATTCCAAGTACTACATATGGGATAATCCTTACTTATGAATGATATGTAGTGACCAGATCATCAGATGATGTGTGCTAGACCATGAGTTTCAATCCGTACTCAAATTTTGTCATTCCTTCGCTTGTGATGGTCATTTCGGGCCCCTGCGCATAGCCCGAAAAGTCTTGGACTTTGGATTATATTGGCCCACCTTGTTCCGAGATGCACACAGCTTCTGCAAGACATGTGAGCAATGCCAGCGGATCGAGAATATTTCGCGCAGAAATGAGATGCCTCAACAACCTCTCCTTTTCTGTGAGGTGTTTGATGTATGGGGTATAGATTTTATGGGTCCATTTCCTATTTCATTTGGCTTTGCCTATATACTGTTAGCTATGGACTATGTTTCCAAGTGGGTGGAGGCAAGGCCACTCATACTGATAATGCTCGAGTTGTTGTAGATTTTATCAGTTCACACATTTTCTGCAGGTTTCAATTTCCTAGAGTTTTGATCAGTAACCAAGGATCATATTTCTACAACCGCACCATGGATGCCTTGCTGCGTAAGTTTGGGGTCATGCATAGAGTTTCTACACCATGCCACCCCCAAACGAATGGGCAAGCAGAGATCTCCAACCAGGAAATTAAGCAGATCTTAGGAAAGACAGTCCAACCTAAAAAGAAAGATTGGAGTTTCTGCTTAGAGGATGCTCTGTGGGTGTACAGGACTGCCTACAAAATGCCGTTAGGGATGTCCCCTTATCGAGTTGTTTATGGTAAGGCATGTTATCTTCTAGTGGAGGTAGAGCACAAGGCATTCTGGGCGGTAAAGCAGTGCAATATGAATTTGGATGCATGCGGTTCACATAGGAAGCTTCAGTTGCAAGAGTTGGAGGAGATTCATAAGGAAGCATATGAGAACTCCAACATCTATAAGGAGTGGACCAAATCATTTCATGACAAGATGATAGGGCGCAAAGAGTTCAAAATTGGTGAAAAAGTTCTTTTATACAATTTTAGACTTAAGTTGATGCCTGGTAAATTAAGATCTAGGTGAGATGGTCCTTTTCTTGTTGTTACACTTTTCCTTATGGGATAGTGGAGCTTTAAGACATAAGAACCAAGAAGAGCTTCAAGGTTAATGGGTATCGACTCAAGCACTTTCATGAGGACTTAAAGGAGCAAGTGCTAGAGGAAGCCACCTTTAGGTTGGCTATTTACCTTGATTGATCATAAGGGAGTGTTCTTACCCCCACTTTCATTTTGATTATTCTACATTGTCCATTATATCTCATGTTGTTTACATTGAGGGCAATGTAATCTTTAAAGTGTGGGGGGAGGCACAACATTTTTGTTGTTTTTGCTATTTTTGTTGCTACATTCTGTTTTGCATATTGTTTTGCATGCTGTCTATTGTTTTTTTAAGTGTTTTCAAGGTTATGAGCATATATCAAGTGAGTGAAAAAGTTCATTGTTTGAATGGATTAAATGACTTTCATTTTGGATTCAATAAGCGAGCTTTGAGAGTCATTTGTATGAATCACTGTGAGATTTTTTTTGGGCTTATTGTATAGATGACAAAATCATGTCATTCTTTCTTCCCTTCTTATGTGTTGCATTCATGATTGTATGTCACACTAGAACTTGCCTTGAGTTTTCTTTAAGGTCACATTTTTGCATGCATACATAAATATGATTGAGGCATTGTTTCTTGAATAAGCTACTTGGCCAAATAGCCAACCTTGCATTATATCCTTTGTTGAGCCCCTTGAGAATATTTTAACCCATTCTTATTGTATTAACTCATTATAAGCCAAAGTGGAAAACCATGAGTTGACCTTACCATTGAGGATAAAAGAGCATTGGAATTGTTTTAGGAATGATTTAAGAACAAGCGTAGGGGTGGCCTTGAAGTTGTGTCAAGAGTTGAAAAAAAAAAGAAGAAAGTAATAGCGTATGTTAAAAAAAAATTATTATTATTAGATTTTAGTTTCAAAAAAAAAAAAGAAGAAAAAAAAGAGAAAAATAAATAAATATGAGTAAAGTAAATAAAAAGAAAAAAAGGAAGGAAAGGAAATTAAGGATTGCTATCTAACATTGGCATTCTTTGGGGTAACTTTCAAGCTAGTGTAACATCCACCGGAAAACTTTTATCAATTTTTGTTCAATTGTTCGTTTTTTATCGAATAATTGAGATTAATTAAAATTTGACTAAATATTTATTTAGGATCAATTAATTGGCAACTAATTGATTTTAGGTATGAGTTAATTAGGTTAGAAGTATAGAAGATTTCATAAGAATTTTCACAAAATCGATTTACCAATTTAAAGGAAATCAGTAAGATTACGATATTTTAAACTGTCGGAACCAAACCAATAGAATTACAAGCTTAAAACCCTATGATCTAAGGCTGATTACTCAGCCACATTATCACCTAAATGTGACGCCATTTTGGCCACAAAAACAAGGAAAGTTGGCTGAAATTCAGCCTTAGATTCTAAGCCAATCAAATTTCAAGAAGCCACCCACCACTTCAAAGCCTTGTTGATATATTCTTCTCCTTCCCTTCAGCCCTAATTCTGTGCCACTTCTCCTGTCTTTCAGCTCCCTTCTTCTTTTCTCCACTCACCCAACTCCATCAAAGCTTCAAGCTCAACCAGGTTTTGATAATCCAAACTCCAAACTCAAGCCAAATCATAACATAACAATAGGTAGAGGTTTGATTCTTGTCTTGATTTTCTGATTTGGGTGGCTGGTGGTCGTTTATTTTCTCAATTTTTGATGTATTGATTGAATGATTATAATGATATATGGCTGGTTTATTGGCTGTTTGTGAGGTTAAATTCGAATTGGAAGCAAGAAAGGATGAAATTAGGAAGAGCTGAGGGGCTGGAGACCCAAAAACTCTCGGCAGTTCGTATGGCAGAGTGTATGGTTCCGTCTATAGCAGATCAAATTTGATGAAACTATTTTTAGATGAAACTACATAGCCAGGGCTTTCCATACATATATCATATAAGGCCATTGGATTAGTATTGAGTGAGATATGAATTTTGGAAGTTTGACCTAGGTTTTTGATGTTGATTCTGGGCAGACTGGATTGTTCAGGGTAGAACTCACCCTATACTATTTGGAATTGAGTGAAACTAACTTTTTTAGAAATCTTACACATAGGAGAATATCCATAAAAATTTCAGAGTTAGATAAGATCCTGTTTGCTCCCAGTGTTCCAAGAAAATTGCCTATGTCCAAACTGGGCCAAAATAGGGCAGTTCAGGAAGGTTAGATTTCGGGGCTCATAAATCGATCCCTACTAAGTCAAATGGAATGGAAATTTTTGAAAATGAAAGGCTGCCCTGTTAGCTTTAATATGAGACCAATTTCATATGATTTGAGTCAGTTTTCGATTTTTAGTGGATTTTTAATTTTAAGTGTGTGATTTTGGCCAGCTGCTGGGCAGACCAGGATAAAACCTAAATAATTTGAGTTATGCTTATCAAAATTAGATGGGACTAAAGAGGTTAGAAAATAGACACATAACGCTTTAACATACCCAAAATTGAGGTCCAGATGAGTTAAATAGAGATTATGGCCTAATTTACAAAAACCAGATTGAATGCAAGTAATGAGCCAGTAAACATGTTTTAATTGCAATACTTGTGCCTTAAATTTCATGATTGAAACATGAATGAAACATGTTGATTTCTATGAGAAATTGGTGTTCTACGTACTAGCACTATTCATGGGGAAGCGAATACATTCCGTTATGCCACCAAAATTTCGGTAAAGTCCATGCATGAGTTATGATATACATGTTGATACATGTACATTTTCAAGAAAGTTATGAAAGTCATGTTATGAGAAATATAAAGATTATGTTATGATGAAAGTTTCATGATACTTGGGCCAACCCCGAATTAAAGTTAAGGGGAGTAGATCAGTGGGGAGGTTGAGGAAAGCAAATCTGGCATTCCTGTATAGGAACAAGCTCGATCCTGAAAAGCAGACTATTACCTAGGAGTCTAAAATGGCCAAGAACTCCCGGGGGACCAAGTAATGGAAAAGTTTATAAAGAAAGGTTCAAGAATAAGTCTTGCATGATTGCATTAAGTGCATGATTATATTGGATAGTCCTCACAAGTTGTTTACAGTCTGCCTATTATATTTACTTACTACTGTATGTTCATTTATTATGTTCATTATTCTGCGTAATAATGTCAATAGTTTATTCTGTTTCCTACGCTGTCCTAAGTAAAACTGAACCTTGCCTCGAACTAGACGTTCTCTTAAACTTATTAAATATGGATAGTTAAGTTTGATCTCATGTTTTTATAATTAAATAAAAACCGAGGCAACTGAGAATGAACGCGACATCAGTTAAACACTATATGCGAACCCTACTAAGAATTTCTTCAAATACTCACCTCGCTTGCATTTCCGCATCATTCTCAAACGTGGACGATGGACTCGACGGCTACTCTCTTCTTTGAGATTCCAGACTTGCAGCTCCACCACGACCCTGCAGTGGGCTCACTGTATATAGCCGGCTCTTGCCATTTCCGACTTTACCTTTTTAGTGATAGGAATTTCGCCGTCCCTTTGTTCCATCCTGCTTTTGATCCTGCCGCCCCTTACTTCGCGGTCCCACTGCACGTAGCACACCCTCCGCTAGCACATCCCGCACCTGCAGCACCTGCAGCTCCTGCTAGCCAGGCACCAGAGTCACCCCCGCAGGTGGTTCCAGACGTGTTGCTTAGCTCTAAGAGTGACCCCTCTGAGACCAGCTCAACATCCTCCTCCTCAGGACCTAGTGCAGACTACTCACTAGCCGGGCCTGGCATGGCCAACGGCTATCTGACTGAGTAGGTCAGCAGTAGATGATGTTGTATAGCGTGACCCTCTTTTAGCAGCATGCAGCTTTGGGTCATAGACTTAGCAGTAGATTTTGAAATGTCCTCTAAGGACCATATAGAATCATTTTGATTGATACGGGCCTTACGTCTTTTTGGTACACCAGCCCCACTTATGTATCCTATTCTGAAACTTGTACATAAACTAAAGTAGTGGCTCCCTATATATGTGTGTGTGTATATATATATATATACAGTTGACGGTATATATGTTATTTGTTCTTATCCTTTCTGTTGTGATATATTAAACCCTGTCACATTCTTTTTATACAGCGCTCCGTTTCTTCTGTGAAAAAAACAATGAAGTGATATGAAAAAACGAAACGTAAGCAGAGTATTAAGTAACACAATCTACTTAATTTCATGCTATGACTTAAGCATAACATTAAGTTAGTAGGGTGTTACAGCTAGCTTCTATGATCATTCCCCATTGTTCTTTTATGCTTCTTTGGTATTGCCTTGTTTATCCTAACATATCCTTACCTTTTCCCCTAGTCTCATTACAACCCATTAAAGTCCTCTTGATTTTTGTGTGCGTGTATTTTGAGTGGTGGAGAAGTAAAATAATAGGCAAGCTTATGGTTGTGCATGCTTCATGATGTACATTTGAGTGATATATAGTAACCTAAACACTTGTGAGTCGAGAGTATGACTTGTGAGGTTTCCTACTTTGATCCATTCATTTGACTTGATTAGTTTCTCTTATTGACTTAAGTGTGAGAAATGATATCCATGATTACTTTGCTCTCTTGACCTTGCTTGGTTTTGTTCATAGTTTTACAACCTTAATTTCCATAGAAAGTGTTGTTTAGTGCATGTTTGTTTCTTGTGCATGTTTTGATTTCTATTTCCTTAGTCTTTCCTTTCAGCCTTGCCTAAGGACGTGCAAAAGATAAGTGTGGAGGGATTTGATAAAGCATTCATTTATGCATTATTCTAGTGTCATTCCTAACTTGTTTACATCATAATTGTGCTTTAATTGATGCAAATAAATGAGTTTGATGACATTGACCTTCATTGAGAACTTGCATAAATGTGTGCTAATTTTTGGATTTCATACTTATTTCGACCTTTCTATCTTCTGCAGCTTATATCTTGAGCTACAAATATCGGAATTGAGCAATCTTTAGCTCGTGGGAAAGATAAAAAAAAAATCCTACAACTTTGCTAAAGACTTATGATTGAAATCTATCATATTCT
Organism: Pterocarpus macrocarpus; assembly: GCA_031439585.1. NCBI lineage: Eukaryota > Viridiplantae > Streptophyta > Magnoliopsida > Fabales > Fabaceae > Pterocarpus > Pterocarpus macrocarpus. Next base: position 56,104,258 of record CM062514.1, read on the forward strand.
GGATGTAATTTTCATTGTAAAGAGGCTGTAGTAAATGGGACAGAACTATGTCAATTGGGCCCAAAATTGAGTCCTTCTTGAACCTATTTCTTTTTTATGGGCTTGGTTCTCTTGGGAGGTTTTGAGTTTTCTAAAAACACTATGATATAGGTAATTGAGGAGAAAAAAAGAAAGGAAGGGATTTTTGGGGGATTTTTGAGAATTGAAATTTGAGGAGTTTAGGTTTCTTAGGGAGTAAGTTTTCATGACTTCTTTTTCTTCTTCATATTTTTCTCTACGTGTTTGGTTTTTGTCCATGGAGATGGAAGGTTGAATCTTCTTTCAGCTTAGGAGATTCATCACTCAATGCATGGATTATGAGGTTTAGTGTTTGATTAGATTCAATTTCAGTTTCTATTCTTCTCTTTCTCTCTATAATTCTAATTTTTCGTTTTTCTCTCTCAAGCATTGATTAATGCTTGATGAAGCTATTCTGATTAGAATAGAATTCTTTGTTTTAGAATTGAATACTAATTAGATGTGGATTAATTAATTCGAATTGAATTAGGTTTAAACAAAGGCTAATCTCAAATTTGGAAATTAGGTTAAAATTGAATTAAATACTTGAAGATCTTCTTGTGTTTAATTTCAAATTAATGGAATGGAACTGAATTCGAAATGCTTCTTGTGAATTTATGACGAATTCTAATTGATGTGAATGAATTTCCTAAGTTGATCCTTAATCAAGCGATTTTTCTACAACTGTTCTTGATACTATTTTCAATTAGATTTTTGAATTCTTGTTAATGAAACACCTCCAACCTTGGTTATCCTAATGTATTCATGAAATTTAGAGTAATTCCTCGGGAAATGATCTAGGTTTGCACCTATTACTACATTCTTTTGTTCAAAACCTAGTCTATTTAAGTGCATTGCGATAGTGCGCGTCAGCCACCACTAACTGCTGCTGACGGCCACATCATTCACCATGATTTGCCACTGTCTACTGCTGCCACCCACCCCATCTGCTATTGCTAGCCACCATCATTTTCCACTACTCGCCCCATCCGCCACCGTCTACCGCTGCCAGCTACCATAGCTTACCATCGATGGCTACATCATCCACTAATGTTTGCCACCATCCACTACCACCGCCCTCCTCATTTGCCACAATTTGTCATTGCTAGGCACCATTATTTTACACCACCCACCTTGTTCGCCACCATCTGCTACCGTCAACCGCTACCACCCATTGATGGCCACATTGTCCACCACTGTTTGCCTCCGTCTACCATCGGTAGCCATCACCGTTTTCTACCAACGCCATTGTCTGCTAGATTGGTTTTTCAATGACATAATCAAGGAAAAAGAGATACAGAAGACGAAGAAGAAGAAGACGGAGAACATATATGTTAAAACTAATTTTTAAGTTGTTGAACCAAACAACATTCAATAAAAAACTATTTCATTTTTATACTGGTTAAAATAACTGGTTCTATTTTATACCTTGTCAACTTGGTTTTTGAGGTTGCCGAACACCCCCATAGAGCTTCAACCTTTTCCTAGATTAGTTTGTCCTAAGAGATTAGGCAAAGTTTAGGATAAAGAGTATTACTTGATCTCGAGAGACATTAGGAATCCATTGCATTTCCATATCATTAGCATTTGTCTACACTATTATTTTTCTTCTTTATTTTACTTTATTTAAATTTTAATTTCTTCATCCATAATTTCATTTCATCCAAAACTTACTCCCCTAGACTATCGGATATTTGATTTATTCTCATGGGAACAATACTTTTTTCATCACTTTATTACTTGTACAACCTGGTATACTTTCTGAAGCTGCATCAAGTTTTTGGCACCATTGCCAGGGATAGTATCGATATCATTTTTAGTTTACGAGATACTAGGTTGAACTTTATTTTTATTTTTAATTTTAATTTTCCTTTTTATTTTGTTTTTATTTTATTCCAACTTTCACCTATTCCTGTGTTCTGTTTTGTAGTTTATGCGAAGGAGCTAATCCATGGAAGACTTACTCTTTGATCCAGAGATCAAGCGTTCCTTGCGTCAACTCAGAAAAGAACGAAGAGCAGTTGAAAGAGTTTCTGAAGCTACCATGGTTGAGGAAAATAAGAAAAATGACAGAGCCATAAAGGATTACTTGGCACCTACTTTTCAAGGGTGCTTATCCAATATTGTGAGGCCACCTATCCAAGCAAACAACTTTGAATCGAAGACGTCACTAATTCAATTTATGCAACAAAACCACCAGTTTACTAGATTACCTAGTGAAGATCCTAATGAGCATCTTAGCAATTTTCCAGAGATCTATGACACCATTGATAAGCAATATTTTGATACATTGATTAACCCTCATATTTAGGTTATTGAACCTCTTTTGTGCTTAATTGAATAATATTGGACACATTTTATAAGTTTGGACTCTAATTGGGCTCAATTGTATTTTTCAGTATTATTGTGAATTTATACTATTTTTGTATTATGGCTGTGTCTTGAGTTGTAGATATCTAAAAATTACAAATTTTGTATTGTAGGAAAGCTGAGAGAAAGATCTACAACATTGATGAAGAAGTCAACAACAAATTCAGATGTCTAGTGGGTCGAATTGGGCCACAAAGTCAGAACAGGGCTGTTACACTAGAACCGGAGTAGTGTTCACTAATTGGGCCATAACGTGAGTTGTAGACATTGGATTGAGGCAAAACTAGTGCCATTTGAAAGCTAAGACATAAAGCTTCAATTCATATGAAGACCACTATCCAAAATAATGACATCTTTATGGATTTATTGGCTGTTAAAATGGATTGACGCAAATATACGTACAACCTGAACATGCTATAAAGATTGGGCCATAACTCTCTCATTTTAAGTCCAAATTAAGCAAATTGGGTGCCCACTTAAAGCTAAGAGGCAAAGGATTAAGTTGGGCTCAAGGGTATTTTTGAATTTTGACATTTGAGATCTGATAAGAAGAGAGAAAAGAGAGACGCGAAGGAGGACTCATCTCTCCAATATTTTTCATTTTTTCTTTCTTCTCTTCTCCTCTCCTCTTCTTTTCTTTTTCTTTTCCTTTCATTTTGTAAGATACTTGTTTTGGGTTCTATTTTTGTAACCTTCATTGCTATGGAGGAGTAAGATTTCAAGCTAGTTCAAGGAGACTCCAAGGGCATTATGGTTGTAATCTTGAAACCCTATGCTTGAATTTCAATCATATTTGTTTTCTTGATTCTTTGCCCTCTTTTATTTGTAAATTTGCATTGAATGGTATTGATATGTGAGTTTATGAATGAGGAATTAGTTGAGTGATTGCTAATTGGTCAATTGGTATGAACTTGATTAGTTAAAGAATTAGGAATTAGGTTTGGGTTCAAACCTAGGCTAATACAATTGGGGCTAGAAATCAACATAGGTTAATTAGAGTTAAGGTCTCAATTATCTAATCAATTATGTGTTGTTTGAATTCCTAGAGTTCTCTAGGTAGAATTGTGGGGTTGTTAGTAGAGGTCTCTCTAATAGCTCAAATTAGTCGCACTCCATGTGTTTGATATATTATGCGTTAATGATTGATTCACCTTATGCCTAAGGAACTCTTTGAACTATTGTTCTTATTTTCATCTAATTTTCTTTTATAGCTTATTGTAATTTGGAGCAGGCTGCGACACTTGCTGCCAAATTTTGGTGCCGTTGCCAGGGATGTTGGTGCTATTTAGTTTGTAAATATATATGTTTACTTGCTTTTGTTTGGGTTTTGCATGTTTTGGTTGTTTTCGATATTTTTAGGCTAATTTTGGGTGTTGTCCTGTACTGTTTGTGCTCAGATCACCTTGAAACTTTTTAGTCCAAAGTTTTTTGGCATTCTAAGCAAGACTCACTAGTGAGCCCCACCCTGTTTTTGCCAAATTCAATCGTTTTAACCACTTTTTCTATTTATTTTGATTTTTCTTGCATTTTTTAATATTTTCTTTTATGTCTTCCCTTTTTGTTTCTTGTTTATATAGCCCAAAATATCTTTTGCAATATTTTCTTAGTTGTTTTAAGCCATTTTAGAGTAGTTTTTAGTTTCTTCTTCCATTTAGTTTACTCATTTCTACTTTTCTAACATGTTCACTAACTCATCTTTTCGTTCCCAGACATATGGTTGTTGGAATGTTGCAGGAACTGGAGCAGTTGTTGAGGATTCTTACCAAAGAATGGGACAGCAACTGGATGAGATAAAGTACCTAATAAAGCAGTATGCCATGAAGAATCACATCCAGCAACCACAACAGGGATATGACCCAAGTTCCAGTATGTACCAGTCTGATTGGTATGATGGAGTTGATCAGGGATATAGGGATGTTTCATCACAGCAACCCCGATATTTGCAGCAGCAGTTCGAACCTTCACTCCCCTTCATTCAACAGCACTTGCATCTACTCCAGGAGTCATATGAGTAACCACAGCTTGAGTTACCACCTGCATATCATCAGGCCGGTCCACTAGCCACCTCACTTGAGCCCTCTCTAGAAGATCTTGTGAACCAATTAATGGAGAGTAATCTCCAATGGCAGCAGAGAACTGATGAAACCATTCAAGACTTGCAAACACAATTGAGCCAGTTTGTAACATCCCTATATAACGTTATAGGAAATAATGAAAATATCCTTGGGTAAACTTTTATTATTTATAACTTTGCCCCTGAACCTTTAAAAAAATGACCTTTAGGTCCTTCTATATATTATTTACAGCCTTGCCCCTGAACATTTTAGAAAATGACATTTAGGTCCCTATATTAACAGGATTAGTAAAATAAGGTTTTAAACGAAGCAGAATCACATAGCGAAAACGTAGAAACCTAAACCTCGACCGATTGAGCCACGGAGGTATCCATATGTGAAATAACATGGGATGCCCCTAGACTTATCCATAATTATGAAAATGCCCTTAGTCATTAACAACAAAAACCAGAAAGGCCCTCAACTTGCAAAATGTTTAATTTATACTGTTAATCGATTTATTCGATTTTATTGAATCCTTAAGATTAATTAGAAATTAATTAAAGGTTGATTAATGGTTAATTAGATGTTAGATTAGAGAGATTAGAATAGAAACATATAAAACTTCACAAATTTCTTCAAAAACCGTTTTACCGATTTAAAGGAAATCGGTAAGATTACGGTATTTTAAACTGTCAAAATCGATCCAATAAAATTTCAACCCATCAACCCTACTTTAAGTGGCTGAGAACTCAGCCACTTAACCCCCAAAAGTGGCGCAAACAAGGCCACAAGAAAGGAGGAGGCTTGGCTGAATTTCAGCCATATGTGCTCAACCAATCACAACCTTTCTCCATGCCTTTATATACACACTTCCTCTCCTTCCTTCAGCCATTTCTGCGCCTCCTCTCCTCTGCTCCAACTCTCTCTTTCTCTTCTTCAATCACCCAACTCCATCAAACTATCAAGTTCAACCAAGTTTTGTTCATCCAAGTTCCAAAATCAAGTCAAATCACAACATAACAAGAGGTAGGAGTTCTATTCTTGCATCAATTCTGTGGTCTTGACTGGTTGAGCTTGGATTATTTTCATGATCTCTAAGGTGTTAAATTAATGATTATGATGATATGCGATTGATTTTGGGCTGTTGGTTTGGTTAAAACCGAATTGGAATCAAGAAAGAGGGAAAATAGGAAGAGCTGATGGGTGGTAGAACCAAAAACCCTCGGCAGTCCATACGGCGGAGTGTACAGCTCCGCTTACAGCCGATTAAATTTGATGAAACCAATTTTAAATGAAACTATACATCCAGGGCTTTCCATACACATATCATATAAGGCTTTTGGATTAGTATTGAGAGAGATATGAATTTTTGAATTTTGACCTAGGTTTCTAACTCTGATTCTGGGCAGGTTGGATTCCTCAGGGTAGAACACGCCCAATACTACTTGAAAATGAGTGAAACAAACTTTTTTAGAAAGCTTATACATAGGAGAATGTCCCATAAAAATTTCAGAATTAGATAAGGTCCCAGTTGCTCCCAGTGATCCAAGAAATTTATCCTATGTCCCAACCGGGTCAGAATAGGGCAGTTTAGAAAGTTCAGAATTCGGGGCTTATAACTCGAGCCCTACTAAGTCAATTGGAATGAAACTTTTGGAAATGAAACTTTACCCTGTTAGCTTTAATATAAGCCCAATTTCGTATCATTTGAGTCAGTTTTCGATTTTTAGTGGATTTTTACTTTTAGGTGTCTGATTCTGGCCAGCCACTGGACAGGCCGGGATAAACTCTAAATATCTTGAGCTATAGATATCAAAATTAAATGGAACCAAAGAGGTTAGAAACTAGACACATGATACTTTAACATACCCAAATTTGAGGTCCAAATGAGTTAAATAGGATTAATGGCTTGAATTACAAAAACCGGGTTGGTTGATTATGCTGAGGTAGAAACTCTACCTTAATGAATTTAATGTTGTTATGAGTTCGATATTAGAATATGTATGTAATGTTGTGATCCTTGTGATAAGTCGATGTTCTGGTATACTGGCACTATTCATGGGGAAGCGGACTGGTTCCGTTATGCTGCCGAATTTTCGGTAGAATTGTAAGAAGTTTATAAACACTTGTATGCTATGAATAGGTATGTAGAGGACATGTATGTAAGGATATATGAACGTAAGCGATGAAGCATATGCATGAGTGCATTCAGTATGTCTATGCATGATTATGTATGCGGATGAAAGGATATAGATATATATAAAATGAGATCCCTCCAAGACTGGAGGCACGTGAATTCCCTTGTGGGTCAGTACTGTGTGACGAACCAAACTACCCAAGGACAGTAAAGAATAAAGATTAAAGCATGTGCAAGCATCCCACTCACATGAGGCATGGCATTGACCCAGCTAGTGTGAGTATAGAGGACAGAACTTACATGAGGCATGGCATGACCCAGCTAGTATAAGTACCGAATGAAGGTCCCACACCCTAAGGAATATGACATGGCGATCACATTCTGATGGAGTATGAGATGGCGATCATACTCTGGGATATGGCAGGAAGAATATATTCCTAAAGAATGTGACATGGCGATCACATCCCGATAGGGTATGACATGGCAATCGTACTCTGGAATATGGTATGATAAGTACATTTTAAGGGGTGTGACATGGCAATCACATCTCGATGGAGTATGACATGGTGATCATACTCTGGAATAAGGCCTGATGACCACATCCTAAGGATTGTGACATGGCGATCACACTCCGATGGAGTATGACATGGCGATTATACTTTGGAATATGCATGACAAGTAAAGAAAGACCAAGAAAGAAAAGAGAATTATGTATATCTGCATAAATTCAAGTATAAGTAAAGGCAGATGCTAATTTCAAGTTTCCAGTATGTTGGTGTTATTATATTTTTAATATATTATAGTTATTATTCGTAATATGCTTCATGACTTTTCGTGTATTGGTTCTCCCAAATGACAAGTGCATGAATAAAACGGATTCTGCTTTGGACAATGTATTTTTTGAACTATAAAATTGAACAGGCTAGTTAACATGTTCACATTTTTCATAATAAACCGAAGCAGCTGGAGATAATAATGATGATACCGTACAAGATGTCTTAGCAAACCCTACTGAGAATTCTTAAATTCTCACTCTTGTTTCCATATTATCTCCAGATAGTTTGGGAATATTCTAAGACGGCTGAAGTTGCTGTCAAGCGAGGTCCGTCAGGTAATAGTAACGACTCCAGAGTGGGGTACTATGACTTAAGCATAGTACTGTACAGGGGAGGACGTTACACAGTTAACTTCTACATTGAGCAAATTGCAAGCTCATGAGGGGAATATGCTAGATGTGCAATCACATGAGCTAGCTGAGGGGATTGGCGAGAGTCAAGATGTAGCTGGGCTACTAGATTAGATACCACAGGAGACATTGGTTGAGGAGATATCTCATGATCTTGTTGGTGCTGAGAAAATGAATATGTCTACATGCATGGATATTTTCACTTCTTTAGAAGACCCCATGAGTGACCTTTCAGCAGAATTCCCTTAGCTAACTACTATTGACACTTTTGCTAGATTCACATGTGCTAACTGTGAAGGTGAGTATGTCTGCCCTATATGTGCAGAGATTGAGGCATGTCTGAGGGGAGATCCTTTCATGCTAGAAAATGGTGAAGTTGTAGCTGATATTCAAAGAGTTGAGCTATTGGAGGAATAAGTTAAAGAAACCACCCAGCCTCTCCCCTCCACTGTCCTTCTACCTGCAATTGAGACATACTCAAGTGGTTTAGAGTATGCACCTACAACTTTCTTGGGGCAGTTTGAATATGCCAACTTGGAGAATGATGCCCAACTCCAAACCATTTGTGACATGACAACTGGCTTACTTCATCCGAGTGCACGAAGGTGGTTGGATTATGCCTACATGAAAAACATATCTTGCCCCCAAGCTGCTTGTTTCATCATTGTAGAGGTGCTACCTGGGGGGATGCTAATGCCATCAACACTGATCTATCAAGGCACCAATAGCAAGGATGGCAATGAATTCAAGATCACCTCATGGGATCCTGGAGGAGGCAAAAGATGCAAACCTTGGTGGGGATTCCTGGACCAATTCAAGCATAAGCCACCATGAAGGAGTTCTCACCACTTTTTACCTTTTTAAATTTTTGTCTTGCATTTTTAATTTTTTGTCTTGAATTTTAATTTTAGAATAAAATATGTTTAGTATTAGTTTTCATATGCTAGTTATGTTGTTTAGTTGGATGTTCCCCTATGGTGATTCTTTAGTTGTTAGCTTTAGGTAGTAGACATTCATGGCTTGAGGCTTCAACATGCTAGACTTTTCATCTCATTCTTTATGTTTTGCATGCTTGGTAGCTTGATCTATAATTGCTTGGATTGAGTATGTTGGACATGACCCATGCGAGCTTTTGAGCCATATTTGGATGGCTATGTTACATGCCATTCTTTTCTTTCTTGTGTGTTTTGTTCCCTCATAGGATTTGTCACTCTAGAACTTGCTTTGATTCTTTTTGAGGCTACGTTATTCATTTGCATACATGAATATGATTGAGGCATTCATTTTGTGATTAGCCACTTAACCAAATAGCCACCCTTGTATTTTTACCCTTGCTTAGCCCCTTTGAGCCTTTTTACCTATTATTTGTTTTTAGCATATTACAAGCCTAAAGCAAAAAACCATGATTCTACCTAGCCTTAGGGATTAGGAGACCATTGGTTACCATTAGCAATGTGCATTCACATAAGTGTGGGAGTTTGCATGAGGACATACAAGACTTTAGGTGTGGGGGTGCAAAGTGGTGAAAAGAGAAAAAGCAAAGAAAATGAAAAAAAGAAAAGCAAATAGAAAAAGAAAAAGTCAATAAATTGGGGCAATTTTGATAAAAAAAGAAAGTAAAGAAGTGGGATAAAAAAGAGTTGTTTGTTGCATTCTTAGATTTGAGGAGGGCCCTCACATTTGTGACCTTATGTCTTTGCCAATGTTCTTCTATTCTCTTTAGTTTTTACCTTGCATATCCTTACTATTTCCTTACCTTTACCTTGGCCTCGTTACAACCTTGAATAAAGTCCTCTTGATTTTTGTGTGCATGTGTTTGAGTGGTGGAAAATTAGATGATAAGCAAGCTTATGGTAGTGCTTTTCCTTTTGAGGTGATTTGAGTGGTATAATTGAGCCTTAAACACATGAGAGTAAGAGTGCTAAACACCTTATCTTGTGAGATCCTCCATGCTTGATCCATACTTTTTGGAGTGATTTTTGCCTTGCTTGCACCTTTGTAGAGATGTGTCTTGATTGTTGAATTTCTTGATACCTTGGATGTGCTTTTTGGCTATATACTTGACACTCTTGAGGATCAATTGGAAATTTATTTTTCATAGTATTTGGTCTTTTTTGTTGTTTTTAGGACTTTTGTGTTTGTTTTAGATTCTGATGTTTCATTTTCGGCACCCTTGAGTATATTTTGGATTTTGCATGAGGACATGCAAAAAGCAAAGTGTAGGGGAATTTGATAAGCAATATTTTGATACATTGATTAACCCTCATATTTAGGTTATTGAACCTCTTTTGTGCTTAATTGAATAATATTGGACACATTTTATAAGTTTGGACTCTAATTGGGCTCAATTGTATTTTTCAGCATTATTGTGAATTTATACTATTTTTGTATTATGGCTGTATCTTGAGTTGTAGATATCTAAAAATTACAAATTTTATATTGTAGGAAAGCTGAGAGAAAGATCTACAACATTGATGAAGAAGTCAACAACAAATTTAGATGTCTAGCGGGTCAAATTGGGCCACGAAGTCAGAACAGGGCTGTTACACTGGAACCGGAGTAGTGTGCACTAATTGGGCCATAATGTGAGTTGTAGACATTGGATTGAGGCAAAACTAGTGCCATTTGAAAGCTAAGACATAAAGCTTCAATTCATATGAAGACCACTCTCCAAAATAATGACATCTTCATGGATTTATTGGCTGTTAAAATGGACTGATGTGAATACATGTACAACCTAAACATGCTATAAAAATGGGCCATAACTCTCTCATTTTAAGTCCAAATTAAGCAAACTGGGTGCCCACTTAAAGCTAAGAGGCAAAGGATTAAGTTGGGCTCAAGGGTATTTTTGAATTTTGATATTTGAGGGTCTGATAAGAAGAGAGAAAAGAGAGACGCGAAGGAGGACTCATCTCTCCAACATTTTTCATTTTTTCTTTCTTCTCTTCCCCTCTCCTCTTCTTTTCTTTTTCTTTTCCTTTCATTTTGTAAGATACTTGTTTTGGGTTCTATTTTGTAACCTTCATTGCTATGGAGGAGTAGGATTTCAAGCTAGTTCAAGGAGACTCCAAGGGCATTATGGTTGTAATCTTGAAACCCTATGCTTGAATTTCAATCATATTTGTTTTCTTGATTCTTTGCCCTCTTTTATTTGTAAATTTGCATTGAATGGTATTGATATGTGAGTTTATGAATGAGGAATTAGTTGGGTGATTGCTAATTGGTCAATTGGTATGAACTTGATTAGTTAAAGAATTAGGAATTGGGTTTGGGTTCAAACCTAGGCTAATACAATTGGGGCTAGAAATCAACATAGGTTAATTAGAGTTGAGGTCTCAATTATCTAATCAATTATGTGTTGGTTGAATTCCTAGAGTTCTCTAGGTAGAATTGTGGGGTTGTTAGTAGAGGTCTCTCTAATAGCTCAAATTAGTTGCACTCCATGTGTTTGATATATTGTGCGTTAATGATTGATTCACCTTATGCCTAAGGAACTCTTTGAACTAGTGTTCTTATTTTCATATAATTTTCTTTTATAGCTTATTGACTGCATGTTTGCGCATACCCCCTTGTTACTTAACTAGATAGCAACAACATCCTTGTAAGACGACCTTGATTGCACTATACTTCAAATTTAGTGTAATTAAGTATTTTAAAATTGTAATTTGGAGCAGGCTGCGACACTTGCTGCCAACCATCAAAATTAATGGTGCCATGGATGATGTTATTCGGCTGAGGTTGTTCCAATTCTCATTAAGGGACAAGGCCAAAGCTTGGTTGAAGTCTCTACTTTAGGAAAAACTCACTATTTGGGGCATGGTGGCTAGGAAATTCTTAGAGAAGTACCTCTCTACTGCCAAGTCTGCTAAAATGAGGAATGACATCACTTCTTTTGCCCAATCAAAAGGAAAGTCTTTTTATGAGTCCTAAGAAAGGTATAAGGAGCTCTTAGCAAAGTGTCCACATCATGGCATCCTGCTCTGGATGCAAATCTAGACATTCTATAATGGCCTCCTTATGTTTACTTAGATCATGGCTGATGTAGTAGCTAGAGGTTCTTTGAACAATAAGACACCTGAGTAGTCTTGAGAGTTATTTGAGATAATAGCCAACATTAATTATTAGAAACCTAGTGAGAGAACACAAAAGAGGAGTTCTAGATGTAGACACTACCACTGCCCTCTTGGCCCAAATGCAAGCCTTATCAGTCCAAAATGCAGCCATTCAGAAGCAATTAGACTTGCTCAGTACCACTTCACCAGCACTAGTCTTGCGATATGACTTTTGCCATGGAAACCATCCTAATGGAGAGTGTGCTACAGAGCCTACTTTTGTTGAACAGGTCAACTACATGAATGCTCAGAGGCACAAACAGTTATGCTCCCGGATATAGAGATCATGCCTACTCTGGTCAATACCGTGTGAATCAAGGTGCTCTTAGGCACTTGTACAATGCACATGTTCAAGAGACGAAGCCCAACTTGGAAGACATGTTCCAAAAATTCATGAAGACCTACTCTAATTTTGTGGATCAAACTGAGGTAAAATTCAAGCAATATGATGCCTACCTTAAGAATAATGAAGCCTCCATCAGGAACATTGAGCTTCAGTTGGGACAAATCTCTAAGCAACAGTCAAAGAGACCACAAGGTTCCTTACCTAGTAACACAGTTTCAAATCCTAGAGTACAAGTGCATGCAATTATTTTGAGAACTAGCAAAAAGCTGATAGAGCCTGGAAAGCCAAAAGAACATGAGCCATTTGCTGAAACTGAGAAATAGACACCAAAAGGGGAAAAGTATGAGATCCCCATGAGGCATAGCAAGGAGGTGGGAGAAGAATAAAAGAACTCTACATATGTGGAACATCCCTCTTATGACCTTCTAATTCCATATCCACAAAGGGTGAAGCCTAAAAAGACGGAGCAGATAGAGAAGTAGTACTCCAAGTTTTTGGAGTTGTTCAAGAAATTGCATATTAATATTCCTCTCTTAGAAGCTCTTGAGTGGATACTGAGCTATGCCAAATTCATGAAGGACATTCTTTCTCATAAGAGGAAGCTCAAGCATGATGAGACCATAATGCTAACCAAAGAGTGCAATGACATATTACAAAACAAGCAACCTCGAAAGTTGAAAAATCTAGGGACTTTTACTATTCCATGTGATATTGATGTTGTTCATTTTGATAAAGCTCTTTGTGATCTAGGTGCAAGCATTAATTTAATGCCTTTATTTGTTTTCAGGAAGCTTGGGATCATAGAGGTGAAGCCCACCATGGTGTCTCTACAACTAGCAGATAAGTCTATCAAACATCCAAGGGGCAGGTTGGAGAATGTGCTAGTGAAGGTGGATAAGCTCATCTTCCCGGTGGATTTCATTGTCCTTGATATGGAGAAAGATACAGAAGTCCCACTAATCCTTGCAAGATCTTTCTTGGCTAGTGGAAAAGCTTTGATTAATGTAGAATAAGGAAAGCTCGAATTGCGAGTTCAAGAGGAGAAAGTGACATTCAAGGTGTTTGAAGCAACTACACCCCTTTTTGAAGCCAACTCTTGCTTTCCAGTGGATATAGTGAAAGCTAATTTGAGCATTTCAATCCCAATATCCCATGACACTCCTCCTTGGAAGTCTAAATTGATGAAGATCAAAGCAAGGAAGAAAAAGAAAAGGCTAGGGGATAATGATCTTAAGCTACCCGATAAGCCATCAGAAGCTCCCCACTTACCATTCAAGCCTAATTCTACTCCTTCAATCTTTGGGAAGAAGAGCTGCTACCTTGGTGACAATTCACCAAAGGGGAGGAAGAAAATATCATGAGTGACAAGGCCATCTCCAACTTAGGGATGTTAAACTAAAGTACTTGTTAGGAGACAACTCAATTTTTCTAACTTTTCTCTTATTTTAATTTTCCTTTTTTTTTTTCTAGTTATTCTTTTGATTTAGATAGAAATTTAGTTTTAAATACTTTTATTATTTTTTTGTTTTGTAGGTTTACTAGAGCAATTAGGAAGTTCATAAGTGGAGGATAAAGCTACATTGGACATCTAGCAAAAAAAGTGCAAAAGTCTGCACTAGCAACAATGCACTATAGCGCGTTGACTTGCACTATAGTGTACTGTCGAAGAAACAACATTAGTTTGTAAACTTGGCTACTCTATAGCGCAAGCCTGATTCTATAGAAGGAGCAACTGATGACAAAGATGCAGAGGATTCTGAGGCTTCCGAGGATGATTAGATTCGGGGAGTAACCTTCCTTTCCCACTTTTGGTTTTATTTTCATTCATTGGGGACAATGCATAATTTTAAGTTGGGGATTGGGAAAGTCCATTGTTGTACTTCTTATTTGCTCGTTTCTTTTTAGTTTAGTCTAGTTTATTAGGTTGTTAGTGTTTTTAGTTTCAATTTTCTACTTTAAAAAAAAAAAAAACCTAAAAAGATTTTTAGTTTTAGTCTTTTTCCTAGTATTTTTTGTTAGTCAACTAGTTGTTGTTTGCCTATGCCTATGATATGAATATTGCTCTATTTATTAACCTTTAAGTAACTTTGGATCCTGATTTGAGTCTTGAAAATCTTCTTGTGATTTTACTATTGAATTAGGAAGGATTATATTCTTGCACTTTGACAAGAGTTAGCAACTTAAGGTAAGTGATCTTTATGCTTTTATGCTTTTATTTAGGTTGAGACATACATTCTTGTTCATGTGAATCTCTCTTGAAATATATGTGAGTGAATCTTAGCCATAGAGATGATTTAGGCCATGTTTGGCGGCCATAATTAAGCCTCATTGCCCATCTTTGGTCGTTTATCCTAAGTCACCCCATTTGAGCCTTAAAGCCTATTCTTGGATTAAACCATATTATGAGCCTAATGCCCTTCCTTTCTTTTCCCTCTTTGATCCCATGGTTTGCCCTCAAGCCTTAGCTTCTAAACTCATTTGAATAGGGTAATACCTCCACTACCACAGCCTCATGCTTGCTATAGTAAAAGGTGGAGTGAAAAAAAAAGAAGAAGAAAGAAAGAAAGCAAGTGAAAGAAAGAAGGAGTAATGAAAAAGACAGAGGAAAAAGTTGGCAATACAAGGAAAATATAATGCCAAGGTTCAACAAGACAAGCAAGATGGTTGAAAAGCAACTAAGTTTGTGGGTACCCCAAAGAGAATGAGTTAGGGGTGAGGGTTCCTTAAGTTAAGGGAATTAATTAAGCCTAAATGACTATTCCATCATACCTTTTACCTTGGCCTACCATTACAAGCTAAGAAAAAGTTTTTTTGATCTTTAGCTAAGTGGCATTCATGTAAAGAGAGAAAGAGAAAGAGGATTGTCAATATTGTAATGTTTTTGTCTTTTCTTAAACATTGCATAGGCATAGGGTGAGTCAATTCTTTGTTGCTTTTCCCTTATACACATACTAGATCCACTTCCTTGACAATGTGCTTGCACAATTTGATGTTCTTAGTACTTAGACTTAGATTCTTCGTAACTTTTGAGTTAAGTTATACGCAATGATGAGGAATTCCATAGGAAACAACTTCCATCTTGACCATTTTGTTTAGTGAGTCTTTTTGCTTCAAGTGTTTTTGTATGTGTTTTTATTTGATTCCTTTGTTTCCTGTTTTTAGTCTTTGTTTTGAATCTAGCTTAGAGACAAGAAAGTTCTTAAGTTAGGGGTTGTGATAACTCTCTTTGATGAGTTATTTTTTAGTTAGATTTTGTTTACTTTAGGATGTAGTTGTTTACTTTAGCTTCTATTTTGTTTTATTTTAGTAAAAAGTTTAGATTAGGTAGTATTTTTAGTTTCTATTATTTTCTTATATTTTTGGATACTTATTTTGGGTTTACTTGATTATTGTTAGGTACAAGCAGGCCCGAAAGAAGTTGGCAGCAGCCAAAGGAAAGATTCAAACTCAGTATCTTGCGCTATAGTGGATTATAACACACTGCCACAGAAGAAAAAAAGGCCAAAGTTTCATGTTACGCTATAGTGTGACCTTGCAGGCTATAGCGCCCTATCGTTTCATCAATTTCCCATTTTTTATGTTGTGCTATAGCGTGCTCTCATTTATACAAAGTCTGTAAAGTGTGAGTCTACTGTAGTGCAGCCACTGCACTATAGCACAGCACTGCTTCAACTCAAGAAGTTTCACCATTGCACTATAGCGAGACCTTGTCTGTAGCAATTTGTTGGCTCGTACTAAATTTTTGAAAAAGGGGATCCACACACTATAAAAGGCAGCACTTCATATCAGAAACGGATCCCTAAACACCTCTAAACACTTCCTACAACAAAAGGCTTCCACCATAGAGATTAAAGGCAAAGATTTAAGGATTTCAAAGCTTAACTTCAACATGGAGAGATCTACATTCTTCCGAATCTCTTGTTTTTAGCTTGATTTCTTTATGGCTTTTTGTTCTTTTGTCTTCTCATCTTTATACTTCTCCATTGTTTTCTTTTCTTTAGTCATGAACTAAATTTCTTTTGCTAGGGTGTTAATGGACCTTTTTTGTATGACAATTTTACTTATGAATTAATGTAAATCTTGTTTCTATCTCAATTGCTTAGTGTTTTTGTTTATGCTTAATGCCTTTGATTACTTGATCACCAATTGATTGATTTGGGGAGGATGATAATTTGAAAAGAATAAATTCACAGATGTAGGAAATTAAAATAAAATAAATAAGAAAATAAACAAGAAAAATAGTAATGTAACCGGATGTAAAAAGGGTGAACAAATGCAATGAAATGAATGTTAGGGCTACTTAATTTCACCTATTGTAGACATATTTACTATGAATTTCCGTTAATCCATTTTTATCCTAATTGACTCACGGTCGGCTCCCCTTAACTTATTCCTAGCATCTCTCGAGGTCAAGCAATACTCTTTATCCTAGAATGATTGCCTAATCTCTTAGCACAAACTAATCTAAGTAAAGGTTAAAGCTCTATGGGTTCCTATGTTGATCGCATGAACCACGTTTGTCTATCTCTAGTTTTCACTTAGCTCACAATGTTTCTGTTAAGAGGCTCTATTCACAAACCCTCTCTTGAGTTAATGTAAATCTCTGGATCAATTAATTCGTGGTCGAGCAATTAAAGGAATTAGGCACTAACAAAAACACTAAGCAATAGAGATAGAAACAAGATTAATATTAATCCATAAGTAAAATTGTCATACAAAAAGGGTCCATTAACACCCTAGCAAAAGAAACTTAGTTCATGACTAAAGAAAAGAAAACAACGGAAGAGTATGAAGATGAGAAGACAAAGAACAAAAAGCCATCACAGAACAAAAAGCCATCAAGAATGTAAGCTAGAATCAAGATATTCGGAAGAATGTGGATCTCTCCGCGTTGCAGTTGAGCTCTGAAATCCTTGAAACTTCGCCTTCAATATCTCTAGAAGAAGTCTTCTATCTTAGGAAGGGTGTATAAGTATCTAGGTATCTATTTTCTAACCTTAAGTGATGCCTTTTATAGATCGCGGATCCCTTTTATCGAAATTCAGCCTGAGCCCACTAATTCTGCAATCGGGGTCGTGCTATAGCACAAAGGGTTATGCTATAGCGCAACACTCAAAATTTGATGTGATTGGCGAAATAGGAGCACGCTATAGTGCTGACTACTTTTACACACTTCCAAGCTCTATTACGGTCAGAATAGTTGGAATTTGCCCTCGGAGGTAGAAATAGCAGTTGTAGGTCTTTGAGTAAGCTTTCCAATGCAATAAGAACCATATCAATTAGTTATTCCCTGATTACGGGGATCTTATCCAATACCTACTTGAGTTCTACTTCACTTGCCATAAGGAGAACATATCCATGATCACTAAACTCACTACTCCCTACTTTAACAAAATTCAAGAATAAACAGACAGCTTTAATAGGCTTAATAGATACAAGAGGAAGCACAATATATTTCTCAGAATAGTTTATCATAGCACGGTTAGTCGAAAGCCAATCCATGTGTAACACCCTACTAATTTAATATTATGCCTAAGTCATAGCATGAAATTAAGTAAATAGTGTTACCGTATTAATACTCCACTTATGTTTCCTTTTCCATACCACTTTTTTTTTTTTTACAGAAGAAACGGAGCACTATATAATGAACGTGACAGAGTTTAATACATCACAACAGAAAAGATAAGAACCAATAACATATATGCCATCAACTATATACATATATATATATATATATATATATATATATATATATATATATATAGGAAGCCACTGCTTCAGTTTTTGTACAAATTTCAAAATAGGATACAGAAGTGGGGTCGGTGTACCAAAAAGATATAAGACCCGTATCAGTCAAAATGATCCTATGGGGTCCTCAGAGGACATTTCAAACATACTGCTAAACCTGCTGCTAAGTCTATGACCCAAACATGTGTACTATCAAAAGAGGGTCATGCTATATAACGCCACCTGTGGCTGACCTACTCAGTCAGATAGCCGTTGGCCATGCCAGGCCCGGCTGGTGAGTAGTCTGCACTAAGCTGAGCGGGATGTCAGGTACCACATGCGGAGGTGACTCTGGTGCAGGGTCAGCAGAGGCTGCAGGTGCTTCGGGTGCAGGAGGTGCTGGCGGAAGATGTGCCACATGTAAAGGGACCGCAACGTACGGGGCAACAAGATCAAAAGCTAGATGGTGTAAAGGGATAGCAAAGTTCCTATCACTAAAAAGGTAAAGATGGAAATGGCAAAAGCCAGTTATATACAATGAGCCTATTACGGGGTCATGGTGGAGCTACAAGTCTGGGATTTCAAGGAAGAGGGTAGCTGTTCAGTCCATTGTCCACGTCTGAGAATGAGGCAGAAATGCAAAAGGAGGTGAGAATTTGAAGAAATTCTCAGTAGGATTCGCGTATGGTGTTTAACTAACATCACGTTCATCCTCAGTTGCCTCGATTTTTATTTAATTGTAAAAAAAACATGGGATCAAACTGATTATCCATATTCAATAAGTTTAAGAAAATGTTTGATCCGAGGCAAGGTTCAGTTTTACTTAAGACAGCATAAGAAATAGAATAAATGAACATACAGCAGTAGGTAAATATAACAGATAAACTGTAAATATCTTGTAATGACTGTTCAATATAATCATGCACTTGATGTAATCATGCAAATCTTATTCTTGAACCTTTATAATCATGCACTTGATGTAATCATGCAAATCTTATTCTTGAACTTTTCTTCATAAACTTTTCCATTCCTCATAAACTTTTCCATTACTTGGTCCTCTGGGAGTTCTTGGCCATTTTAGGCTCCTGGGTAATAGTCTGCTTTTTAGGATCGAGCTCGTTCCTATACAGGAATGCAGGGTTTACTTTCCCCAACCTCCCTACCGATCTATTTCCCTTAACTTTATTCCGGGGTTAGCCCAAGTTTCATGGAACTTTGATCATAACATAATCTTTAGGTTCCTCATAACATGACTTTCATGGCTTTCTTGAAAATGCACATGCATCTACATGTATATCATAACTTATGCATATACTTTACCGATATTTTGGCGGCATAACGGAACGTGTCCGCTTCCTCATGAATAGTGCCAGTACTCAGCATATCAACTTATCAAAGAAATCATATCATTCCGTTCATAATGCATCATTAACTTCATAGAAACATTAGTTATATCAAGACAAAGATGCTGCCTCAGCTCAATCATTCAACCCAATTTTTGTAATTCAGGCCATAATCTCTACTTAACTCATCTGGATCCCAATTTTGGATATGTTAAAGCGTTATATGTCTATTTTCTAACCTCTTTAGTCCCATCAAATTTTGATAACCATAACTCAATTTATTTAGGTTTTATCCCGGCCTGCCATGGGGCTGGCCAGAATCGGATACTTAAAAGTAAAAATTCACTAAAAATCGAAAACTGATTCAAACCATACGAAATTAGTCTCATATTGAAGCTAACAGGACAAACTTTCATTTGCAAAAGTTCCATTCCATTTGCCTTATTAGGGCTCAAGTTATAAGCCCCGAAATTTGACCTTCCTGAACTGCCTTGTTCTAGCCTGATTTGGACATAGGGCAACTTCTTCGAATCACTGGGAACAATTGAGATGGTAACAGCTCAAATTTTCTTTGTAGGATGTTCTTCTATGTGTAAGCTTTCTAAAACAATTGGTTTCACTCAATTTGGAGTTGTGTAGGGTGAGTTACACCCTTTTCAACTCACACTGCCCGGGTGAATGTCTTGATTTCTAGGTCAAACTTCAAAAATTCATATCTCTATCAATATTAATCCAATGGCCTTATATGATATATGTATGAAAAGCCCTAGATGTCTAGTTTCCTAGATAAATAGTTTCATCGGATTTAATCAGCTGTAGCCGAAGCCGTATACTCTGCCGTATGGACTGCCGAGGGTTTTTGGTTTCCCAGCACCTCAGCTCTTCCTATCTTCATTCTTTCTTACTTCTAATTCGAATGTAATCTCACAAATAGCCAATAAACCAGCCATATATCATCATAACCAATCAATCAACACCTCAAAGATTGAGAAAATAAGCCATCACTAGTCATCCAAGAACCAGAAAATCAAGCAAGAAACAAACCTCTACCTCTTGTTATGTGGTTAGGCTTGAGTTTGGAACACAACTTGGTTGAACTTGGAAGTTGGATGAAGTTGGGTGAGTGGAGAAGAGAAAAGAGAGCTGAACAAGGGAGAGGGCAACATAGAAAATGGGGCTGCATGAGAGGAGAGGAATGTGTTATAAAAGCATGGAGTGGTAGTTGGAATAGAGGGTTTTGATTGGCCTAAAAACACAAGGCTGAATTTCGGCCAACCTTCCTCATTTTTGTAGGTAAAGTTCAGCCATGTATCCCTCTTTTCATGACAAAATTGCTCTCCACGTTGCCTAAAAGTGGAACTTGCTTCCATTGTATTCTGAAAAGGACATCGGAACTCGTACTTCCTTAAAGTCGGAACTCGTGCACATCTTGGAGATGAAATTGGAACTCGAAAATATTGTTTGGTTTATTTGAAACTTACAACCAAAGTCAGATGTGAAACCAAACACTTAAACCCGGAAGTTGGGGACATTAGGTAAACTTGAATCGATTCTAAGCATAATACCGGAGATTGTGAATCAAAATATTATCTTATGTTCTAGGAAATTGAAACTTATGGAATCTCAGAACTCCAAACTCTATCTCAGAAGTCGGTAAAATCATAAAAATGAAAAGCTCTTGCTAACAAACTCGAGATCGGAACTCTTGCAAATTTTGGTCGAACTTAGAGACCAATTCAGAGATCTGATCTCGCGTCCACTTCTGGTTGAGATAAACTCAGATGTCGGATTTCGTGTCCATTCTAAATCACCTAAGATCGGAACTCGTATATTATGTATTTTTGAAGCATAAGGTCGGAAATCGGAAAATCAAGCCAGTCCATTATTAAGTCGGAAATCGAAAATCCTAGGTATGAGGTCGGAAATCGGGACGTTACACCATGCCTAGAATCAAATCCAACCCAGACAAAGGCAAACAAATCAAATTTGCCACGAAAGACCTACCATTAATTTGGATTCGACAATTCAAAAAACACTGACAAGTCTTAATTGGTTTCCCAGTAGGGATATAAACAATTAACATGTAAGGTAATTTAGACACAAACAATCCCAATATCTCTATACAATCATGAGAAATAAAGGAGTGTGTGGCTCCAAAATCATACAGCACAATTAAGGTTCTACCGTTAACCTCGTACTTACCTTGGATCAGATCGTCGGACTGAGTGGCCTCCCCAACATTGAAGGCGAAGACTCTTCCTTGGTGTTGGGGCTTGTTGGCAGGGGGCATCAGCTTGATAGTGCAATCCTTAGTCATATGTCTAGGCTTTTCGCATCGGAAGCAAATATTTTGTCCTAGTAAGCAGGGTCATCCTCCGTGATTCTTGTTGTAACGTTCCGATTTCCGAGATCCGACTTCGCCCTCAGGACGGATCAATTTCAATTCCCGACTTCATCTTCGAATTCTACACAAAGTGGGATAAATTCCGAGTTTCGTACATACGATTTCCGATTTCATCTAGTCTTGCCTAAACTCCTGATTTTTGACTTCATTATATTCTCCGATTTCCGAGTTAGTCTCGACTTCCGACTTCATCTAAATTACTTCTACATCTTCCGAGTTTAACATTCGAGTCCGAACAACATGAACGTGATTCGCCGGTATCCGACTTCATGTCTCAAAGATATTGTGCCCGGTTTCCGATCTAATCATATCGACTTCCGGGTTTAAGTACTTGGGTTTGCAAATATGTTCGAATCACCCGAGTTCCGACCTTAAGAACCCTCATTCCGACCTCATACCTCATGCTTCATCCGACCTCAGAAGTTATAGTTTAACACAATGATACAAGCACTGAACTCCGAGTTTCATGTAACAAGTTCCGGGCGTGGAGTTGAACTCAATTAGAATGGACCAAGTTCTGATATCCGAGCTTATTACGAGGAGTCCCAACTTTGAACTTGGAGTTCCGAGATAAGTTGATTGTCAGCTGCATGACTCCCGACTTCCGACATTGCTCCCAATATTCGAATAAACCAGACGGGACTTCCTCGTCACCAGCAAGTTGGCACGAGTTCCGACTTTAAACATAAATGGGACGAGTTCCGACTTCAGGTAAAGCGGAAGCGTATCCCACTTGTGGGACGACGTGGAGAGCAACTCAGCCACAAAAGCAGGCGACATGACCGAACTTCAATCACAAAACTTCAACCAATCAACACCCACAATTCCAACTACCCCCATTTATTTAAGTCAGACCTTTCCCCTCATTTCTGGATGATCTACGCCACTCTCCCTCTTCCTCTGGTCCCAGCCTCCTCCTCCCCTTCTCTCGATCAACTCCATCATTCCTCCAAGCTTAGCAAGGTTCTAACACTCCAAGTTTCAGCACTTAGCTCAAGTCATACTCCAAAGAGGTAGGATTCAATCTCTAGTCTTAATTTCTCTAGACTGAGGATGCATGAAAGATTACTTTTTATGATTATTTGATGATATATTGGATGTGTATGATTGGATTAATATGGGATTAATATGAAATCTTGAGTGGCAATTAGAATTAGAAGAAGAAAACTAAGAGAAATGGATGGATGAGGGTGCTATCTTAGTGGAGATTCCACGGCAGTCCGTACAGCAGAGAGTACGGCTCCGCCTACAACCTGTTAAATCTGATGAAACCATTTTTAGATGAAAGTAGACATCCAGGGCTTTCCATAGATATGTCATATAAGGTTATTGGATTAGTATTGAGAGAGATACGAATTTTTGAAGTTTGACCTAGGGTTCAGGATTTTCATCCGAGCAGGGTGACTTGAGGAGGGTATAATTCACCCTATACAACTCCGAATTGAGTGAAACCAACTTTGTTAGAAAGCTTACACATAGGGGAACATCCCAATATGAGATTCCGAATTTGCTATGGTCCCAATTGTTCCCAGTAATTCTAGGAAGTTACTCTATGTCCAAATCGAGCCAAAACAGGGTAGTTCAGGAAGGTCGACTTTCGGGACTTATAACTCGAGGTATACTTAAGCAAATGGAGTGAAACTTGTGGCAAATGAAAGGTGGTCCTGTTAGCTTCAATATGAGACCAATTTCGTGTGATTTGAGCTCAGTTTCGATTTTTAGTGAATTTATACTTCTAAGAGTGTAATTCGGGCTAGTGGTTGACAAGCTGAGGTAAAAGTTGAATATCTTGAGTTTTATAAATCAAAATGATATGGGACTACAGAGGTTAGAAAGTAGACATATAGAGCTATGATATATCCAAATTTCAAATTTAAATGAGTTGAATAGTAATAAAGGTGGATCATATGAAATTCGGGCAGAACTGAATAGATGGGCAAAAGTGACCCAATTGATGATTTCACAGGTATTAGTAAAACATATAAGGTATGAGTTGAGAATTGCCAGTTTGACCTTGATATATATGCGTTAAGTTGATTATGTTGCTATGATTGAATTGTCTGTGAAGACTGGCACTATTCATGGGGAAACGGATATGATCCGTTACGCTACCGATTTTACGACAGAAGTTTATGAAACTAGGGATATGTATATGCAAGAATGATATAAGGGTGATATGAGATATATGAGAATAAATCAAGAAGCAGTATGATATGAGGTATATGAGAGATAATGATGAAGCATATGTACAAGTACATTTAGCGTGACTATGCTTGACAACGCATGAGAATGAAAGGATATAAGTATATTAAATGTGAATATAAAGATGTGAATCCCCTTGTGGGTGAGTCGGTGTGACAATGGTCACGAGTTGAGCTGACAAGCTCACTCCAAGGCCAGGCTACCCAAGGGCAGTAAAGGTTAAAGAGTAAAGACTTAAAGACCAAAGATTTAAGTATATGCCCCACTCACATCAGGCATGGCATCGACCCAGCTAGTGTGAGTATATGGGGGGTAGGACTTACATGAGGCATGGCATGATCCAGCTAGTGTAAGTACCGAATGAAGGTCCTATATTCCTAAGGAACGTGACATGGCGATCACGCTCTGATGGGGTATGACATGGCGATCATACTCTGGAATATAGCATGAAGATCCCATATTCCTAAGGGACGTGACATGGCGATCGCGCTCTGACGGGGTATGACATGGCGATCATACTCTGGAATGTGGCATGCAAAGATATGATGATGAGTCTATATTCCTAAGGAACGTGACATGGCGATCACCCTCTAACGGAGTATGACATGGCGATCATTCTCTGGGATATAGCATGAGGATACCATATTCCTAAGGAACGTGACATGGCGATCACGCTCTGATGGGGTATGACATGGCGATCATACTCTGGGATGTGGTATGATGCTACACTTGAGGACGGCGATACGTAACGCTCAAGTGTAGACAGATGCAAGCACCCTAGGGATGGCGATACGTAACGCCTAGGTGTGTAGAATGAAAGAAAAGTAAAATTTTATGTATGTGTATGAATTCAAGTGCAAGTTAAGTTATGTACAGAGGTTATGTTCCCAGTAGATTAATGCTATGTGCGTTTTATATGTTGAAGTTATTATCCATGGTATTATTCATGAATTAATCTTGTGTAGACTTCCCCAAATGACCAGTATATGAGTAAAAATGAACTTTGCTTCGGATAAGACATCTTTTTTTGAAATGTAAAATTAAACAGTTTGTGCAGCATGTTCACCTTTTCCATAATAAACCGAAGCAAACTGGAGATGACAACGATGACATTACATGTGTATCATAGAGAATCCTACTGAGAATTTATGACTCTCACTCCTATTTTTCCGTGTTGTCTCCAGAAAGTTCAAGAGGTATCAGAGTAGCGCAGCGGAAGTTCTTTGTCGAGATAAGGTCCTTCAGTGCAGTAACAACTCCAGGATGTGGTACTATGACTTAAGCATAGTATTGTACTTGGGAGGGTGTTACACTTGCCACCCTTGGGGCACCTAGGAATCACTATTTGCTTTGGTAACTGACCACCGGTGCCCCTTCCAACCTGCAGTTGTCTCTTGCAATATAGATTGTACTTAGTCCCTTGGTATTGGGAAACTGTACTTTTCCCAAAAATGTCTTTCTTTGGCATAGCATACTTGCCATAGAGTGTAGCCTTGAGCACTTCCCAGGTAATGAGGGTCTAGGAGTCCCCAATCATCCTTCTAGTATTAGCCCACCAAACTTCAGCATTAGCCTCCAGCATATAGGTGGCAAATGTTACTTTCTACAACCAAGTGCAAGCTAACACAGAGAATGTCCTTTCCAATGCCTTTATCTATCCCTCAACTTCCTTAGGGTTGAAGTCTTCTTAAAAAGCTGGTGGGTGGGTCTTCATAAACTTAGCGAACTTTAAGTATTCTGGGTCAGCCTCAGTTTTTGCTATTCCTTCCAATGGCTGGTAAGTTACAGCAACTTGTCTTCTTGCAGCTAAAACCCGTGTAAGAGAAATATTCGCCATATCTGCCATACCTAAGGTGGCAGATTCACCTCGCAACCTATTCTTCCTGTTAGAAGCCATCTGTTCTTGGACACACAAACAAAGATACTGAGTTGATCAGGCTCAATACCAAGCTAAGTGTGGCAATAGCTAATCATATTCACAACCAGGAAGTCATGCCTACCTAACTCCTATATCTTACCCCTCTGGTAAGATCCATGGCATGATTTCTAACACATGATAGAGTATGCTCCGAAGCATAGTCAGTCCAACCTTAGGCTCTACAAAGACGGACTGCTCTGATACCAAAATGTAATATCCTAATAATACTGTACTATGCTTAAGTCATTTTATGGCATTACTAGTTGTTACTCTTAACTAGCAAAAGTTCTTATGGTTGAAATTAGCATATTATACGAAAATAGCTTGTACTTTAAAAAAAAAAAACTTTATGCTTAAAAACTGAGCCTTTAAGTGCTTACTTACTCGCATACACATGGATATTGTTTCTTATATTGCGGAGTTACTAGAAAGACGTATGACAATATTGAAATAACATAACACAATATCTTAAGCCAATAATGTAATCATCGATAATCAAGAGTCATCATTACATTAATAATTATCAGATATGTAATAGGACAAAGTAAGTAGCATGAATTTCCACATGCTCTTAATTACACATAAACTGTCCAACCAGGGCTCTTGAGAAAGTAAAAACACTAGAATACTATCTTGATCCTCTTTAGCTAGGTGTTGTAACGTGATAGCTCCTTGTATTATCTTGTCAGACACCACCGGAAATGCTGCTATAGATGCCATCAACTTCGTCTGAAGACGACACAGAAACATAGGAATTAGAAGTACAAGATTTCTCAGTACAATCCCGACTAGACCATTAATGTGTCATCGTTGTCGTCCCAGCCACTTCGGGTTTAATTATAAAAATGGTGGATTTGCATAGGTTTAGTTTTAGAAGTCTTGAAAACATAAGTCCTGAAGCGGGTTTCTTTTAAGTTTAACATTGTAATCATAACATAATATAACATTAGTAGAAACATACATATCAAGGCATGAAATAGACATTGATGATGCATTTGGGGAATCAAACACTTTTATGAAATCACATTGACTTGACCATGGTTTTACTTTGACTTTACTTTCATTCTTAGCACGTGCTTAACATTCTTTACTTTTCCTTTGAAGTAGACTGCTTTTGGACATGAGCTCATTCCCTGACCATCGTCATGCAGTACTAACCAAATCAAACTAAGCTGATAATTGTTACCTCTAAGTTGGAGGCTCCTCATGTCACCCTGCCTCTCCCATAGAGGTTCCTTGAGTCTTTGTGGATCACCGTCTCTCACTTCCCTGAAGTGATCAAGGGGTCATATCCCATTCTTTCCCTTTTTTGTCATGATAACTTACATGCATAGTGCTTCTTAACAAGACACATGTGGACATGCAATGATATGACTATGTCCATAATTTTGATGAAATTCCGACAACATAACGACTAGACTGGAGCTTCCCAAAAATTTGCCAAACATGGAAATTTCAATCACAACCAAACAATATCCATCTCATATCATCATAGTATATCTCATCAAGCATCAATTATCCATCATATCCATGAATCCATGATCAAATCAATCACGCCAATCAATAATCATATATGAGAGTGATAAACACTCATACCCTATTAGGTGTCTATGGTTGCATTTTCCTTTGTGAGAAATCTTATGGATCATCATGTGATTCTACATGCCTACTCATGAGAGAACCACATAGTTTAGTATGAACATGTGTTGTAAACTTTTAGTTACTTGACTATTAAGTAAAGTCACCTTTTGCCTTAGATATTCACTTCTACCAATAATTTCATAACATTCTTATGTGTGCACCGTACGGAATAGTGTGTTCAAGTTAACAAAATTTGACACCTATTTTTCTTTTTCCTCTTTAATATGGCCAAAGCCTAACATGATATTTTAGGCAATATTTTGCATTCAAATCTTTTAGTTTCCTTGAGATAACACACTAGTGATTCCTAGGTTCATAGTCTGCTCAGAGGCCCTAATCATACTTATATTCCCAAAGGATTTTGAGATCCTTCTAGTCCCTTGGGTCATGACAACACATAACCACACTCATGAACCCAACAACACCATGTGTTCATTAATCATCAAGAAGAAATCTTTATTCTGACATGTTACAAGATTCAATAAAATAAAAAGAGTTCACCTTAATGATTATAAAGTTTCATTCTTTAATAAAGTATGAACCTTTATATGATATTCGTGTCTTCAAGATTCAACCTTTATGAAATAATAATACAAGATGCTAGCTTTGTGGCTAAAAAGTCTTATTCGTTGAGAAAGTTGAAACCTTTAATCATTATTGTGCCTTCAAGATTACAACTTTATAACTTAAAGTCACTCTAAGATTTAAAAGATTCATCTTTGAAGAAAGTTTAACACTTTACTCAATATTCTTAACTCAAGATTAAATCTTTATAAGTTAAAGTTGTAAGTTTTAACTTTTATAACTTAAAGTTTGCAAGATCCCAAATTTATAAACCAAAAGATTTCAATATTGAAGAATGTTTGGAACTTTATGAAGTGTCTTGTCTCCAAAATTCAATATTGGAAATATAAGGTGACAAGTCCTTACCTTAGTGATTAAAAAGTTTCATATCTTCCAAAATATTTAGACTTTTACACATATTCTTATCTTCAAGAAGAGCAAAATGAAACTTTATGAAGCATACACACATAGCGCCACTTATAGTGCATCAAGAAGCAACTGATGAACAAGATCAAGGTCATACTTTGCTAAAAATGGAAACTCTGCTCATGAAGAACATGAAATCTTTCTCAAGTTGTCACTTGAAGATCTTGGACATGGTGAGAGCCAAGCTTCAAGCTTTCTTAAGTAACAAAAAGAAAAGAGTAGAGATCACTACCTAGTGGTGAGTTTAGCGCCCTCTTTGAAGAAGAAAATAAAGAAGATGGTGCTCTTCCAAGTGGTGAAGGTGGCAGTTTTGCAAGGAGAATGAGAGAGCTCTTGAGATATTGTAAAAATGAGTCTTGTATTGTTTAAATATTTTCTTTAAAGACCAAAAGATGTGGTCTTTGAAGGGCTGGGTGAAGAAGGTTTGGTTATGGTGGTGGTGAAGAAAGGAGGAAGAAGAAGAAGAAGAGTGCTTTTAGAGGAGAGAATGTTGGAGAGAAAATTGTATGTTTGAAAAATGAAATAAGTGTAGGTGTGTGCATGTGTAGTGGCTGTAGATTTCTACTTAGTTTAGGGTAGATATTTGTTGATTTTGTGTTAATTATGATTAGGAGACAAGGTGGATGATGGGGGGACAAGTCTTGAACTTTTTCTTACAAAAAGCAATGTTGTCTTCTACTTTATTACTTTAGTGACCTCATCAATGTTTTATTGTCTAATTGACTAAATTTGAATTTAATGATGTGATTAAGTGCTCTTGCAACTTAATTAACATGATTAAGCAAGGATTAGTGATTAACTGATGTGATCATGATTAACAAAAATTAATCTTAAGATTAAGCTTAATTATCCTTAATTAAACTCGATTAACACAGTATGTGTGATTAGTGCTTAATTAAGCTATTAAGGATTTGACTTGCTTGATTAGATATTCTCTAATCTTAATTAAGTATTCTGTTAACTTTTCTCTTCAAAGTTAACTTATAAACACTTTGTTAATCCCTTAGTTATGCCTTAATCTCATAATTTCTCATTAAGTGCCTAATTACTCAAGGTTACTAAGGTAATTTAACACGACAGGTGTAACATCCTTGATTTCCGAGTTCCGACTTCATCCTCGAGTTTGATCAATTCCATTTCCGGCTTCATCTTCGAATTTCACATAAAAGGGATAATTTCCGACTTTCGAGTTCATCTTCAAATTTCAGCATAATTTTCACGACTTCCAACCTTAACTATACGGGTATTCCTCATTTCCCAACTTCCGACTTAAACTTCAAGTCCAAACAACATGGACGTTATTCCCGATATCAGACTTTATGCCTCAAAGAAAACAGACCCGATTTCCGATATCATAATTTATCTCCAAGTTTCCAGCAAGATGTAAGCGAGCTCCGACCTCAGACCTCATGTTTCAAAATAGTGTACATGGTTTCCGACACAATGGTTACAAGTACCGAACTTCGAGTTGAATGTAATGAGTTCCAGCCTTAGAGTTGAACTCAACTAGAATAGACAAGAGTTTGGATCTTTGGGTTGATTTCCTAGTCATACACGAGTTTCGATATCCGAGCTTATTCCCAGGAGCCTTCCATTTCTGTTGGTGCTCCCGAGTTTGAATTGGGAGTTCCGAGATTATGTGATTGTAAGCTGTATGATTTCTGACATCCGACTTTGCTTCCAAGTGTCGAATAAACCAGACAAGATATCCGAGTTTACTTCCAAGTCTCAAATGCGATGGGACGAGTTCCGACATCAGGCTTCAGGTCCAAGCTCAAATAAAATAGCACAAGTTCCGACTTTAAGCAGAATCGAGATGAGTTCCGAGTTCAGATAAAATGTAAGCGAGTCTCACTTTTGGGACGACGTGGAGAGCAACTTAGCCACAAAAGCAGACGACATGGCCGAACTTCAATCACAAAATTCCAACCAATCAACACCTACAATTCCAACTACCCTCATGTATTTAAATCAGACTCTCCTCCTCATTTTGGTCTGATTTATGTCTCCATTTCCCTTTTGTTCCAGCCTCCTTCTTCCCTTCTCTTAATCAACTCCATCACTCCTTCAAGCTTGGTAAGGTTCTAACAATTCAAACTTCAACACCTAGCAAAATCACACTCCAAAAAGGTAGGATTCCATTTCTGTTCTTGAATTCTTTGCACTATGGCTGTATGAAATTTTATTCTTCTTCATGTATTTGATGATATATTGGATGTATGTGATGGATTACGGTTAGATTAATATGAAATCTTAAGTTGGAATTAGAGTTAGAAGAAGAAAACTAGGAGAAATGAAGGATTGGGATGCTGCCTAAGTGAGGAATCCCACATTAGTCCTTATGGCGGAGTGTACGGCTCTGCCTACAGCCGGTTAAATTCGATGAAACTATTTTTAGATGAAAGTAGACATTCAGGGATTTCCATACATATATAATATGAGGTTATTGAATTAGTATTGAGAGAGATATGAATTTTTGAAGATTGACCTAGGAATTAGCACTTACATCTGGATAGCGTGACTTGAGAAGGGTGTAACTCACCCTACACAACTCCAAATTGAGTGAAACTAACTTTGTTAGAAAGCTTACACATAGGGGAACATTCCACAATGAAATTTCGAGTTTGTTATGATCCCAATTATTCCCAGTGGTTCAAGGAAATTACCCTATGTCCAAACCAAGCCAAAACAGGGTAGTTCAGGAAGGTCAAATTTCAGGACTTATAACTCAAGCTATACTAAAGCAAATCAAGTGAAACTTTTGCAAATGAAAGGTTGTCCTATTAGCTTTAATATGAGACCAATTTCGTATGATTTGGATTTGATTTCGATTTTTAGTAAATTTTTACTTCCAAGAGTGTAATTTGGGCCAGTGACTGAATAGGCTCAGGCATAATTTAAATATCTTGAGTTATATAAATCAAAATGATATGGGACTAAAGAGGTTATAAAGTAGACATATAGAGCTATGACATATCCAAAATTCAGGTTTAAATGAGTTGAATAGGAGTAAAGGTGGATTATACAAAATTCGGGCAGCACTGAATAGACTTGGCAGAAATGACCATTGATAGTTTCACAAGTGTGAGTGAACATATAAGGTTTGAGTTGATGGTTGTAAGTTTTACCTTGATAGATATGTTAGATTGATTATAATGCTATGATTGATTTGTCCGTGACAACTGGCACTATTCATGGGAAAACGGATTTGATCCGTTATGCTGCCGAATTTACGGCAGAAGTCTATGAAACTATGAGTGTTTATATTACAAGGAATTTATGATATGAACAACTATACAATTATGATTATATATGTGGAAACTCTATATACAAGAATGATATAAGTATGATATGAGGTATATGAGAGTAAATGATGTAGCATATGGATGAGTGCTGGTAGAATAGTACAGAGGCTATAGGCCTTTATATGTTATGAATATGTATGTGAAGATCATGTGTGCAAGGATATATGAAAATAAATAAAGCATATATGTGAGTACATTCAGCATGACTATGCATAACTATGTATGAGAATGAAATAATATGAATATATTGAATGTGGGTCCCTTCACTTGAAGGCAGTTGCACATTGAATCCCTCCCTATGAAGGCAGTTAAATAAGATAAGATATGGGTCCCTTCATTTGGAAGCAGTTGCACATTGAATCCCTCCCTGTGAAAGCAGCTAAAAGAATGAGATCCCTCTACCTTCGAGGCACGTGGTTAGATGAGATCCCTCTATATTGAAGGCACGTGGTCAGATGAGATCCCTCAATTTTGAGGCATGTGACTAAAAGAGATCCCTTCAATTAGAGGCACGTGACCAGAATGAGATCCCTCCAAGACTAGAGGCACGTTAGTCCCCTTGTGGGTGAGTCGGTGTGACGATGGTCACGAGTTGAGCTGACGAGCTCACTCCAAGGCCAGACTACCGAAGGGTAGTAAAGGCTAAAGACTAAAGACTTAAGACTAAAGATTAAAGCATATGCAAGCACCCCACTTACATGAGGCATGGCGTCGACCCAGCTAGTGTGAATATAGGGGATAGGGCTTACATGAGGTATGACATGATCCAGCTAGTGCAAGTACCGAATGAAGGTCCCATATTCCTAAGGATTGTGACATGGCGATCACGCTCTGATGGGGTATGACATGGCGATCATACTCTAGAATATGGCATGTAAAAATTTTATGATGAAAAGGAAGATAAAGAAAGAGAAGTAAATTTTATGTATCTGCATAAACTCAGGTACAAGTAAAGTTATGTGTAAATGTTATGTCTCCAGGGTATTGATGCTATTGTATTTTATTATGTTTTAGTTATTATTCCTAATATAATTCATGAATTGATTTTGTATGGGCTTTCCCAAATGCCAAGTGTATGAGTAAAATAAACTTTGCTTCGGATAGTATATTTTTGAACTATAAAATTGAACAGTTTGTATAGCATATTCACTTTTTTCATAATAAACTGAAGCAAACTGGAGATGACAACGATGACATTATGTATGATAATTAGAGAATCCTACTGAGAATTTGTAATTCTCGCTTCTATTTTCGTGTTATCTCCAAATAGTTCAAGAAGTTTCCGAAGACGGCTGAAGCTGCTGTCAGATAAGGTCCGTTCAGGTAACAGTAACAACTCCAAGGTGTGGTACTATGACTTAAGCATAGTACTGTACTTGGGAGGGTGTTACAACAGGAAATTGAGGATGTTACATTTTTCCTCATTTTTAAAATGAATTTTGCTATTAAAAAAGGTTCATGCTGTACAACGTAGTCTGCTGGTCGGAGTCTACTCCATCAGGTAGCCATTGGCTATACCAAGCTCAACCGGAGTGTAGTCTGCATTAGGCCCAAAAGAGGAGGAGGGGGAATTAGTAACCTCGAATGGGTCGCTCTCAGAGCTAAGCGGGATGTCCAAGACCACCTATGGAGGTGAAGCTGGCGGAGTAGCTGCGGGTTCTGCCGGAAGTAGAGGAGGTATGGGGTGTGCCACGTGCAGTGGCATGGCAAAATAAGGTACCGAAGGGTCGAATGCGAGATAAAAGAGGTGGATGGCAAAGTCCCTGTGGCTAAAAAGATAAAGTCAAAAACGATAGGAGCCTACTATATACAGTGAGTCAAATATCGAATCATAGTGGAGCTGCATCTCTGGAAGCTCAATGAAAAGTACAACTGCCGCGTCCATCCCTGTAGTCTGAGAATGATGCGGACATACATAATAGGGTGAGAATTTTGGAAAATTCCCAGTATGATTCCTATATCTATAAGATACTGACATCGCAGTCATTCTCAGTTGCTTCAGTTTTTATTTGATTATAGAAAGGTGATTACAAAGAAAATTGTCCTGATTTATTAAGTCTAAGAAATAGTCAATCCAAAGAAAAATTCAATTTTTCTTAAGATAGTAAAAACAGAATAGGCAATTATATGACAACATCTAGTACAAAGAATAGAATGAATAAACAAGTAGCAGTAAAAAACATAATATTCAACTTATAAATAGCTAACATAATTATGTAATGCAATCATGCATGTACTCATGAGTTCTTTTACTCTCATTAGTTCTTGAACTTGTTATCATGAACTTTTCTGTTACTTGGTCCCCCGGGAGTTCTTGGCCATTCAACTCCTAGGTAATAGTCTGCTTCTCAAGATCGAGCTTTTTCCTATATAAGAATATCGAGTTTACTTTCCCCGATCTTCCCACCAATCTATTCCCCTTAACTTTAATCCCGGGCTGGCTCAAGTATTATGGAGCTTTTCTCATAACTCTTATAAGTCTCATGGAAGTATGCACATGCATCAAAGTGTATCTCATAATTTATGCATAAGCCTTGCCGAAATTTCGGTAGCATAACGGACCGTGTCCACTTCCCTATGAATAGTTCCAATGCTTAGACAGCCAATTATTCAGAGAAACCACAATAGCATATTCGTTTCTCAATATCATTCAATGACATTGCCAAAGACACAACACTTACACCTAAGTATAAGTTTCTACTTATGTTATTCATTTCTGGCCTATTTTTGAAAATAAGCCATAATTTCTATTTAACTCCTTTGGACCTAAAATTTGCGTATGTTCAAGTGTTATGTATCTATTTTCTATCCTCTTTGGTCCTATTTGATTCTGATAAATGTAGCTCAAGTTATTAGGGTTCTATCTCAGCCTGTCCTATAGCTGGCCAAAATTGCACACTCAAAAGTAAAAATTCACTAAAAATCGAAACTTACTTGGATTCTTACCAAACCTACAATTTAAATCTTATTGATCAAATTTTCATATCCAAAAAATGTCACTTCATTTGATTAAGGAGAGCTCAAGTTATGAGCTCACAAATTTGATAGACTCGGATTGCTCTGTCTCTGCTCCGACAGAACAAAGTGAAATTTCAATAATTTACTAGGAATTATAGAAAATGAATTTGACCATGAAATTTTTATAGCATGTTCTCTTATGTCTTACCTTTCTAAAAAATT
Organism: Pterocarpus macrocarpus; assembly: GCA_031439585.1. Taxonomy (NCBI): domain Eukaryota; kingdom Viridiplantae; phylum Streptophyta; class Magnoliopsida; order Fabales; family Fabaceae; genus Pterocarpus; species Pterocarpus macrocarpus. The sequence goes on from CM062514.1 coordinate 56,139,236, forward strand.
TTGTTGCACTCCATTCCAAGTTGTATAGGGCAATTTTTTCCCTGAAAAAACTCCCTGCCCAGACTCAAACTCAGAAACCTAGGGAAGATTTCCAAAATTCATATCTCCGTCAATACTAACCCAATGGCCTTATAATTTATATGTATGGAAAGCCCTAGATGTCATGTTTTAGTTAAAATTAGTTTCATCTCAGTCTGGTGTCTATAAGCGAGTCTGTACAGTACGCAAGTACAGAAACCGTAGGGATTTTAAGAAAAGTCTGGTTTTGTTTTGTTGATTCTTGTGTTCATCATTCAATATTCAATCTAACGCAAGCAAACATATGCTAAATCAGCCATAAATCATCACATTATCACCATAGATCATCATTTATATGAGTAAAAGAAAATTTTCTAATCATCATTAATCCAAGACAACCAAGCAAATGAATCCTACCTTCAACTTGATACAAACACTAGCTAGTTTAGGTTTTTTGAGGCCAAGAGCTAATAGGTATTGAAGATGGAGGTGTGGCAACAAGTGTCGCAGCTTGCTCCAAATTACAATTTTAAAATACTTAATTACACTAAATTTGAAGTATAGTGCAACTAAGGTCGTCTCACAAGAATGTTGCTGCTATCTAGTTAAGTAACAAGGGGGTATGTGCAAACATGCAGTCAATAAGCTATAAAAGAAAATTAGATGAAAATAAAAATACTTTCAAAGAGTTCCTTAGGCATAAGGTGAATCAATCATTAACGCACAATATATCAAACACATGGAGTGCGACTAATTTGAGCTATTAGAGAGACCTCTACTAACAACCCCACAATTCTACCTAGAGAACTCTAGGAATTCAACCAACACATAATTGATTAGATAATTGAGACCTCAACTCTAATTAACCTATGTTGATTTCTAGCCCCAATTGTATTAGCCTAGGTTTGAACCCAAACCCAATTCCTAATTCTTTAACTAATCAAGTTTATACCAATTGACCAATTAGCAATCACCCAACTAATTCCTCATTCATAAACTCACATATCAATACCATTCAATGCAAATTTACAAATAAAAGAGGGCAAAGAATCAAGAAAACAAACATGATTGAAATTCAAGGATAGACTTTCAAGATTACAACCATAATGCCCTTTGAGTCTCTTTAAACTAGCTTGAAATCCTACTCTTCCATAGCAATGAAGGTTACAAAATAGAACCCAAAACAAGTATCTTACAAAATGAAAAGAAAAGAAAAAGAAAAGAAGAGGATAGGAGAAGAGGAGAGGAGAAGAGAAGAGAGAAAAAAAATGAAAAATGTTCGAGATAAGTCCCCCTTCGCGTCTCTCTTTCTCTCTTCTTATCAGACCTCAAATGTCAAAATTCAAAAATACCCTTGAGCCCAACTTAATCCTCTACCTCTTAGCTTTAAGTGGACACCAATTTGCTTAATTTGGACTTAAAAATAGAGAGTTATAGCCCAATCTTTATAGCATGTTCAGGTTGTACGTGTATTCACATCAGTCCATTTTAATAGCCAATAAATCCATGAAGATGTCATTATTTTGTAGAGTGGTCTTCATATGAATTGAAGCTTTATGTCTTAGCTTTCAAATGGCACTAGTTTTATCTCAATCCAATGTCTACAACTCACGTTGGTTCTAGTGTAACAACCCTGTTCTGACTTCGTGGCCCAATTCGACCCACTAGACATCTGAATTGGTTGTTGACTTCTTCATCAATGTTGTAGATCTTTCTCTCAGCTTTCCTACAATATAAAATTTGTAATTTTTAGATATCTACAACTCAAGATACAACTATAATACAAAAATAATATAAATTCACAATAATGCTGAAAAATACAATTGAGCCTAATTAGAGTCCAAACTTATAAAATGTGTCCAATATTATTTAATTAAACATAAAAGAGGTTCAATAAACTAAATATGAGGGTTAATCAATGTATCAAAATATTGCTTATCAAGGTGAGAGGGCATAAGTTGAAAGGAAGATTGAAGGAGAAGAAAGAGCAACAGATGGCATTTTTAAAAAGGAAGGGATTAAATAGAATTGTAATATTTTTAAAAGCAAAAAAAGTAGTTGAAAGGATGGCTTGTGATTGGAGGAGAGATGAATAGTTTAAATGAAGCCAAGTTCTTCCTCCTTTTGGGCAGCATGTGGCATCCCAACTTAGATGAGAGTGGCTAAGTTTTAGCCACTCATTTTAGGGTTTTAGGTGCATAATTTTGTTGATTTGGTTCGGACAGTTTAAAATACGGAAATTCTACCGCTTTCCTTCAAATTGGTAAAATGGTTTGGAAAGTTTTGTGAGGATTTCTATGTGTCTATTCCAATTTTCTCAAGCCTAATCCATCTAATTAACATTTAGTTAATTTCTAATTAGCCTTTAATTGGTTTCGATTAAATATTTGATTGATTTCTAATTAATTTCACTGATTCATTAAAATTGAACAAATCAGTTAAAATGATAAAATCCTTCGGACATTACAAACGATGTGAAAATTTGATTCGAGTGCCGAGCTCAATCAAAGTATAAAACCAAATCATACAAAACTTGTAGGATAGTACAACCAACGTTGTCTCACAAGGATGTTAATGTCTATATGATTAGCAATAGGGGGTTTTGTTTGCCTATAAGAAAATTAATTAAGAAAAGAAACTAACAACTAAAATGGATGCTAGCTCAAGGATTTCCTAAGGCCACAAGCATATCTATCACAAACACGCATATGATCAAACAAATAGAATATGGCTAACTTGAGTTGTTAGTACGACCGCTACTAACAATTCAATGTTTCACTCAATAACCACCAAGCATTTGATTAATACACAATTACTAGATGGTTGAGACCTCGACTTCTAATTAACTTGTGTTAACCTTTAGCCCCAATTGCATTAGCCTAAGTCTTAATCAAGACCCAACTTTCAATTCTTTCGTTAATTAAACATTCATCAATCAATCAATTAACATACATCTAATTAACATCTTAGCCATGCATCCTCATATCAATACCACTCAATAAGAACACATAATCGAGATTGTCCCAATTATAAACCCCAATATCAATACCATTTAATCAAGTTTCATAATTAGGAGCCCCCAACTAGCCAAGTTCATGTTAATCAATCAATTAATAATCATCCAAATAATTACCCATTTACATACGCACATCAATACCATTCAATGCAAGCATATAAAAGAGTAAGAGGCAAAGAATTAAGAAAATACATCATGCATTAAAATTAAAGAGTAAGGTTTCAAGATAAAACCCTTGAAACCCTTTGGAGAATCCCTAAGCTGACCTCTAACTCTACTCCTTGATGGGAATTTACAATCAAAATAGAAAATAAAGAGTGGTGGTAAAAAGATGAGTGGATGAGAAGAAGAAAGGAGAAGAGGAGGAAAGAAAAGAGAGAAAACTAGCCTACTCTAATCTAAAGAGAAAAGCTAAAATCCTAAAAAATGAGACTTCATTTCACATCCCTATTTTCTCACTACTTATTAGACTTAAAATGTCAAAATACAAACCCTTCAGCCCAAATTAATCGTCTACCTCTTAGCTTTAAGTAAACACCTAATTTGCTTAATTTGGACTTGCAATGAGAGAGTTATGACTCAATCTTTGTAGCATATCCAGGTTGTACCACTATTCACACCAGTCAACTTCAATAGCGAATAAATATGTCAAGATGTAATTATTTTGGATAGTGATCTTACATGAATTGAAGCTCTATATCTTAGCTTTCAAATGGCATCAGTTTCACCTTAATCCAATATCTACAACTTAAGTTATGGCTCAATAAGTGTACATTGTTCAGGTTCTAATGACAATAGCCCTATTTTGAATTCGCGGCCCAATTCAACCTACTTGACATCTGTATTGGCTTTTGACTTCTCATCAGAGTTGTAGGTCTTTCTCTTATCTCTTCTACAATATAAAATTTGTGGAATATAGAGGCCTATAACTCAATATATGCTCAAAATACAGAAATAGTATAAATTTGTAATAATATTAAAAAATACAATTAAGCCCAATTAGAGCCTAAACTCATAAAATGTATCCAATATTGATCAATTAAGTACAAAAGAGGCTTAATAGACTAAATAGAGAGTTAATCAAGATAAAAATAAGATCTCCAACTTTGTTACAGAGCACAAATTCTAGTTCTCAAAGATTCCAGGTGAAAATTAAGTCACAAGATTTGCTAGCAAATTTGTTCAGATTGTAACGTTCGAAAAATTTTATCGTTAGCGACTGAGTTGTTCGGTTTTATCGAATAAGCGAATTTAATCAGAATCCGCTTAGGCATTTACTTAAAGCCAATCGAGTATGATTTAGATGGATTAGGCTTGATAGAATTAGATTAGAAGCATAGAAAACCCCACAGAAAATTTTCAAGCTAGTTTACCGATTTAAGGGAAATCGGTAAGATTTCGGTATTTCAAACTGTCGGAACCGGACTAGTAGAATTTTTCTATGAGTACCCTAGAATCAACAGCTAAGATTTAACCAAATACCTCCCTCAAGTGGCGCCTAGACAGCCCTTGATGAGGGGAAGTAAACCATATTTCATGACTACTGGGATCCACCAATCAAAACCAAGCTAGCCTCAAATATCTTCACCTTTTTCTCCTTTTCTCCTCATCCATTTTCGGCCTCTCATCCAGCTGCTGAAGCTCTCCTCTTTCTCTCCTCTTTGCTCTCATTTCTACTCCATTCTCATCCATCTTCAAGTATCATCCCAAGTCACCACCAACCAAGACACAAAATCAGCATAAATTGCATAAGACAAGGTAGGAAATCCTACTTCTCCTCTTGTTTCTCAGATTTGGGGTTGCATGTTGGGCATGCATAATCTGAGATGTTGGTGTTTTATAGAGTGATGATGATGTTTTATGATTGATTTTGCATGTATGTTGTGATTAAAATTGGATTTGAGGGCAAATAGCTTGAAGGAGGAAGACAAATCTAGAGGCTGTTAAGGTTTTCCCTCGGCGGAGTGTACGGCTCCGCATACCACCATTTAAATTGGATGAAACTATTTTTAAATGAAACTAGACATCCAGGGCTTTCCATACATATAAAATATACGGCCATTGGATTAGTATAGCATTAGTTATGAATTTTTGAAGTTAGACCTAGAAATGTGGGTTCTCACCCAGGCAGCATGGGTTGAGAAGGGTGTAACTCACCCTATACAACCTCAAATTTATTGCAACTAAAGTTTTTTGAAAGCTAACACATGAGGGAACATCCCATAAAAATTTCAGAATTTAATTCGTTGTCATTTGTTCCCAACATGTCAATGAAGTTGGCTTAGGTTTAAACTGGCCTAGGACAGGACAGCCCAGTAGGGTAATGTTTCGAGACTCATAACTCAAAATCTACTTAGGAAAATGATATGAAACCTAACTCATTTAAAATCTTGTTGTGTTAGCTTTATTTTGATTTAAAATTTGCATGATTTCATCTAGTTTTCGATTTTTAGAGAATTTTCTTCTATAGGAACCCAATTCTGGCTAAGAACAGGGCATGCTGGGATAAAATGTCTATATCTTGAGTTATACAGCGCAAAACGAGATGGGACCAAGAGGGTTAGAAACTAGACACACAAAGCTACAACATATCCAAAAATTAGGTTTAAATGAGTTAAATTGAATTAAAGGTGGGACATACCATAACCGGGCAGGATAAGGCAGAATGAACAAAAAGTCTTATTGATGCTTTGTTGAAACTAATGAATGACTCTATGAATGTATATGCAAAATTGCTGGTTTGTATTGAATTGTAAGTTGTACAATTGTACTGGTTGTCTGGCACTATTCACGGGAAAGCGGACTTGATCCGTTATGCTGCCAAAATTTCGGTAAGCAATTTATATGAGATGCAATTTAAAATAGCATGAGTATATGATGTATAAAGAGACAAGTTAAATGTGCATTTATCTCATGATGTTATAAAGGATTCCATATCACTTGGACCAGCACCGGAATAAATTAAGGGGAATAGATCAGTGGGAAGGTCGGGGAAAGTAAACCCGGCCATCCTGTATAGGAACGAGCTCAATCCTGAAAGCAGACTATTACCTAGGAGTATATGGCCAAAGACTCCCACGGGACCAAGGATGGAAATAAATTATAATAGGCGAAAGCTCCAAGAATAAGATGCATATTTCTTATTATTGCACATGCATATGTATAGTGTAATGCTCCTTTATTGTATTTTTATATCCCTGTTCATTATTCTCAATATGCTATCATTCCACTGTGATTACTGATTGAGTACATTAGTGTATCTATTAACTAAAACTGAATTTGTTTCGGTGTATGCTTTACAAACAAGTATTTAAGTTAAATATTACTATTTTACCGTACTATTTGAAAAATATTACATAACCAAAACAACTGGGAATGACTGCAATGACAGATGTTTATAAGCTAGGAATTTCTACTGAGAAATATTCATTTCTCACCCTATTGTATGTTCCGCGTCATTCTCAAACCATGGAGCACGTAGCGATCGGGGTCCTATTCATTGAGTTTCTCGAGCTTCACATCCACATCGACCCATTTCTAGATTCTGTATATATGTCTGGTAGGTGCCAGTTTCATCTGTATTTCTTCTTCCAGAGGGACTTCGCCGTACCACTCATGCACCCACTATTTGACCCCTCGGTCCCGTATGTTGCCATTCCCCTACATATGGCCCATCTATTCCCACCTCCTCCAACAGCAGCAGCGCCAGTGGCAGCAGCAGCCCTGGTTCCCATGGCCCCTCCTGCTTCACCACCACAGCCAATGTCGTCGACCTCGACCTCGGAGGAGGATCCATCCGAGGTGACTAGTTCTTCATCATCCTCTACTCCTAATGCCGAACACCCTCCAGCGGATGCCACCATGGCGAACGGGTTCCTTTCATCAGACTCTGTTTAGATAGCGTGCATGCTGTAGTGGGGTTAGATGTACAGAATGACCCTCTTTTGGCAGTCTGGGTCATGGGTGGATGGGTAGATATTAGGAATGTACATGAAATGTCCCATGGGGACCACTTGAGGTGCTATTCATAGAAACTAGCCGTTTTGTTTTGTATTAGCGACCTTATTTTGCTATCTTGTATTATTTTGACAAACTTTAAAATCAGATATCTATGTATATATTTATAATGTCTTTCGCAGTAGTTCTGTCCTTATTGTATTTTTATTTATGTTGCGTTATTTATAGTATACCGATTAACTAGTTTTTATTCCGCCATCACGTAGGAATATTTGTTACGCGATTAAATATTCTTATGCAAATAATTAATACTAATACAGAAAATAGAATTAAACTAGTATTACACGTAATCACTTATCAAATAAATTATTATGACTTAAGTATAGTACTTTGTCTAGTAAGGTGTTACATAGATGTTGTGCAACCTAACCTTTGCCTATTATTTCGCCAATATCTTGAGCTACAAAAGTCAAATTGGCGCAGTTCTTGCGACATTTGAAAGCAAATTCAATTCTCTACAAATTTTTTGCAAGAAAGGCTAATTCCAATTGTAAAGGGCACTACAGAGCTTGCAATTTGATGTTCTAGATCTAATCTTGCACCTGAACATGAACTGGGCTTTTCTAGCCGCATTTATACGCAAACAAGAGCTAAGTAGACCCTTCCACTCACCCAAGGCTGTGCCCCACATCACTACTAAAGGAGAACATTCTCTTAGCCCTAATTTTAATTTAAATAGAGGATATTAGAGGTTAAGAGGGGTTACCAGACACATATACACTATCACTTTCAAGAGATGCATTGGGAATCTTTGTTTTGCAAAGCACAAAACAGTGGAAGCTTGGAAGAAAGGAGATCGATCTTCATTATATAACAGATCTTTCTCATCTCTTCTTTTTCTTATGTCTATGATATTTGTTTCTTTATTGTGTATAAATATTATATCCATGAATGGCTAAAACTCTTGTATGCTAGAGCTAAGATGTAGCCTATGTGAATAGTGATGTATTTCTTATCTATTTCAATTGAATTTTTATTTCGATACTTAGTGCTTTCCTTGGTTTGGACATTCATAGGGATGAATCAAGAGTTATGTAGGCTATGAAGAGTCTAGGTACACATTTGGAACATGGAAGAGAAATCATTATCTACCTATTTGTCTATGAGTGGTGTTGGATAATCATGACATTAGTCAAAGGGGAATAACAGAGCATTAATTTCTCTTGCTTTAGAATTCAAAGTTTGGAAGTTCATAGTTGTATTTTAAATTTTAGAATAGGATTAGTATATGAGAGAAATTCACAACTTATTACTTTAAGATCTCTGCCCTTCAATTGAATAGATAAATTCAAATAAATTCGGTAAAATCAACACCTATCAAGAACTAGTTGAAATTGAATCCCTAGCGCATCTCCACTAAATTCTTACACCTTTAATTACATCAATTTATCTTTTATTTTAATTATTTATTACCTCAAATCACTCTTATATTACTTTTGGTTCACTTTATACGATAAAGAGGTAGGGTGAAAATGGGTCCCTCTACCTAATCCTTCTATTCAGGTAGCAAGGATTAGGGGGGTGCCACTCCATAAAATTTGCATAGATAGAGAAGTAATATAGATCCAAATAAGCTCCATAATCTTAGGTAGCCCTATATCACATAGTGTCTCCTTAATGAAAGACCATTTTAGTATGTCATATGCCTTCTTAGGATTAACCTTTATGGCCATAATTCCTATTTTTCCTTTCTTGCTTCTCATGGTGTGTATGACCTCTTGGGCCACCAAGATGTTATTTGAACTCAAGTGAGCAAGGACAAAACTGTGTTGATTCTCACCTGCCAGCTTACTCATTAGACCTTTTAACCTTGTGGTTATAATCTTTGTAACTAGCTTGCAAATTATGTTGCACAGGTTGATAGATCTAAAGTTGGTGAAATTCTGAAGTCTATCCATGTTTAGGAATCAGAGCAATATGAGTCTAATTAACCTCAAGATTTCTAGTGGGTTCTTGGAAAACATTTTTTGTCCACGTACAAAGAAAACGAGCAACAATATTCCAAGTGTTTTGAAATATCATGGCCGAAATGCCATATGGACCTAGAGCTTTCTAGAACCCCATAGCAAATAGCTAGGGATGGCAATGGATAGTCATAAGGTGGGGAATGCCCCTGCCCCCGCCATATTTAAAAATTTGTACCCCATCCCCGCCCATATCCTTATCACGGGTCCTTATTCCTCATTCCCCATGGGGATTTGAATTCCTATGGATATCTATGGATTTATGCAAAAATTTTGAAATAAAATAAAATAAAAGGAGAAAAACTCATAAGAAATATTTTTAAACCTAAATAAAGCATACATAACCTCCATAGTTTATTATAACACTACTAACACAATACAATCCAAAATAACAACAGAAATACATGATGAAAATTCAAAAGGTTTAACAATAATTATAATTACAAAAGATAATTACAAAAATTCAAATTATAAATATCTTCACTAGGATTTGGGTATGTGTATTAGTGTGCATGTGTGTGTGTGTGTATGTGGTTATTTAGGTAATTTTACATGTAAATAGGGACTTGGTCAGTCTTTATGGGGCAGAGACCTCATCCCCTCACCTCACCCTATTTAGTAAATGGTGAACCTATCCCCATTCTCATATGGACTAAAATCGTTCCCGTACCTACCTTCATCGCGCCATAATAGGTAATCCCTACAAGTAACCGTCTAAACAGGTTTTTTTGCTATCCCTACAAATAGTGCCTCTTTCACTCCTTGATCAGTTGTCGCTAACTTGTACAAAGCATCAATCTTGTTATTAACCAATCTAGGAAAGCAACCTGAAACCACAAACTTGTCTTCCTAGTTGTCATCATCAAACAATCTCACAAAAAATTCTAACCCCATTATTTTTAGCTAATCCACATCTTCAATCCAAACACCTTTCACTATTTTTCATCATTCTGATTTTATTCCTTTTCATCTTGCTGGTAGCCTCTGCATGAAAATACTTAATATTTTTATCTCCAAAATTTATCTAGTCATATTGGAATGCTGTTTCCAATAGACCTCTTCTTGAATCAGAATCTCTTGATACTCCTTCTACATTTGTTGTTGAAGATTTTCTAAGAAAACATTATTGCAAAAAGAAAGCTTTGTCGTAATACCTTCCAATCTAAGTAGAATATGGTTTTTCTTTCTGAAAATGTCTCCAAAAACATCCATGTTCCAACTTTTAGCCTGTTCTCTGAAGGAGTTTAACTTGTTAACTAGATCACCATCCCTATCCCCAAGCATTCTCAAAAAGCTCCTTGTTATTCTCATGTAACAGCCAAGTTGCAAGAAAGCAAAAGGGTTTTTCCTTCCTCCTACCTAGATCTGTCGGTCTCAGGTGAACTGAGATCAGATATGATTTGAATTTAGTTTGGGCAAATGTTTTATGCCATCTTCTTCAAATGTAAACGTTTAGAGCCACTACACATTACACACCACTTTGTCTAGTTTTCCCTTAATATTGCCCCTTTGCCAAGTGTTATAGCCAAGCTACAAGAAAGCAAAAGGGTATTTCCTCCACCTACGTAGATCTGTCGGTCTCAAGTGAACTGAGATTGAGGTATGTTCCAATTTTAGTTTGGGCAAATGTTTTATGACAGCTTCCTCAAATCGTTGGAACCACTGCATGTTACACAACACTCTGCTTAGTCTTTTCTTAATATTACCCTTTTGCCAAGCAATCATTAAAGATATCATTGTCCTAAGCAAGATTAAGCGAGCCTCTTGCAGCATTCAAACTGAAAATGCAATTGCAATCTTCTCCTATACACTAGGGACTCTCTACTTGTAAACAAAGTTCCTCTAGGCCTCTCCATAATTCTCTTTGAGTGCCTAGATGAGGACTCCCATAAACCATTATAATCCAGCAAGCTTCTTTACTCATCCAAGAGACTTTTAGATGAATGAGTTGCTTGTGAATTTGCACAACATCAACATTCCAACAGTTGGAGTTTTTTAAGGCGCCAAATACCCTTTGAGAAACCCTTTCCCTCATTAAGACACATCTAATAAAAATTAAACTTCTTTATCAGTTTGTTTGATTTGATCCCAGAAATATGAGTCTCTATCTAAATAATGAAATTTGTACTATATCTAATTGACAAATCTTTAAACAGAGGTGAAAAACCCTTAAGCATCCTTTCTACAATTCCACAACAAAATATTCATGAGAAACAAATCAAAGAGTTCATATGAACCCACTTAAATTATAGGAGCTTAAAGCTCCTCCACCACCATATTGGTGACTATGTGCCCATCTCATAAGATCGTCGCCACCTGACTTTAGACTGCCTGAGTCAAGCACATTCTTTGCTCCACTCTTTTCTCCCACCCTTTCTAGCTCTCCTTATGCTAATGCAATTTCAGGCAGGGTTGGAAGGTGCACTCGGGTGGTGAAAGGTAAAATCATATCATTCCCTTCTCTATGTGCTAAATACTACTGATGATTTAGTCGACTAAAATTTTACCATTAAACTTGGTGGTCTTCCTTTCTTCCCTTCTCAACCATCATCCCCTACTGAGATGGGATTAGTGTTAGGTTATCACTGCTCATTACAGAGGTGCTTGGCTTCTCCATGATGGGTTAAGGTGGCTTATTTTTCTTCTTGGTTGCTGGGCCCATTTGGGGCTTGTGCTGGCCGTGTTCCATTATTTGTAAGGAATATGGGTCAAACTTGCTTTCTGATAAGCACCAGCCCAATGTCGAGTCTACACCCCTTCCATGTTCTCATGCAAGTCATGTAACTTCTGCCCTGTGTTTTTGTTCTAACCGCTCTTTTAGGGATTTCTACTAATACATCAATGCGTGACAAACTTTGCACTATCCATGCCTAATTCCTCTCTTCCTCTATAATTGATTTAAATTGAGATCCTCCATATCTCCTTTATGACAGATTTTTACCTAGCATCTACAGGCCAAAAATTCCTCCCTCCTCTCCTTTTGATCCTAAATTAGTATCTCCTGTGATCCCAGGATTTGAAACCAATACAATCTCCATAGCATCACCTTTAAATTTAGGATTCTCTATTGAGCTTTTATTGGCAGCTACAATCTCCAAAGTTGCCTCAAATAGATCCTACACTTCCACTGTCACCTTCTGTACAAGGTCTCTACCATTGCCATCCATTTTCATGGCTACCGGTGTAACACCTTCCCAAGCATGGTACTATGCTTAAGTCATAATACCTCACCTAGGAGTTGTTACTATCACTTAATCGGACCTTGTCTAGCAGCAACCTTCGACCACCTTCAATCTTACTAGTCAACTCCGCCTCGGAAGGCCTCCTTCAAAACTTCTGAACTATCTGGAGGTAACATGGAAATGAATATAGGAGTGAGAATTATAAATTCTCAGTAGGATTCATTCACTGTCATACATAATGTCATCGTTGTCATCTCCAGTTGCTTCGATTTTTTTTATAAAAAGAATGAACATGTTATACAAGCTGTTTAATTTTACAGTTCGAAAACATACTGTCCGAAGCAAAGTTTATTTTATTCATACACTTGTAATTTGGGCAAGCCAATACAAAATCAATTCATGAATTATACTATGAATAATAACTAAAACACATTAACTTATAATAGCACCTATATACTGGAAACATAAAATCTGCACATGCCTTTACTTGTACTTGGATTTTATGTAGAATATACATATTTTTCCTTTATCTTTCTTTACCTATTACACATATCTCAGAGTACGATCGCCATGTCATACTCCATCGGGGTGTGATCGCCATGCCACACTCCTTAGGGATATGTGACCTCCATCATATCCTTTATCATGAATATTTATATGCCACCATAAATTTTCGGTACTTACACTAGCTGGGTCATGCCATGCCTCATGTAAGCCCTATCCCCTATACTTACACTAGCTGGGTCAATGTTATGCCTCATGTGAGTGGGATGCTTGCATATGCTTTAATCTTTATTCTTTACTACCCTTGCGTAGTCTGATCTAAGAGTGAGCTCTTCAGCTCAACTTGTGATCGTCGTCACATAGTACTGACCCGCAAGGGGACCCACGTGCTTCTAGTCTTGGAGGGATCTCATTTTGGCCACGTGCCTCTAAATTGAAGAGATCTCTTCTGGTCACGTGCCTCAAGAATAGAGGGATCTCAGCTGACCACTTGCCTTCAATGTAAAGGGATCTCATCTGACCACGTGCCTCCAAGGTAGAGGGATGTCATAGTTTTATACTGTCGTCACAGGGAGGGATTCAAAGTGCAACTACCTCCAAGTGAAGGGACCCACATCTTAATATATTCATATCCTTTCATTCTCGTACATAATCATGCATAGACATGCTGAATGTACTCATATATATGCTTCATCATTTACTTTTCATATCCTTTCATATCATACTTAAATCATTCTTGAATATAGTGTAACATCCCCAATTTTTGTCTAAGCTAATTAGTTCAGTGATCCTGACTAATTAGAGAGGTTAACGATTAACTGAGAATTAATCGGCTAATCTCGATGAGCAAGAGCTTAGTAAATTAAAGGCAAGTCAACAAGATAAGTAAAAGTCAACAATTGAAACATAATGCATTAAAAGTTATAATTAAAAGCCTAATTGCCCAATCCTTATTAATCCATGATTTAGAACATAAAATCAAGGTGATCTAATCTAATTAACTAAGAGCATATAAGTCTCAAGACGTAATCACATTAACCCTTACATCTTCTTACATAATTAATGAGGAAAATCCTTCTTAATTAAAATGTGCTAATGAGTAATTTAAACCAAGTGAATTAATTAACATTTAGATAATTACAACAATTAGAAAGATGTAGAAACTTCCCTTTAATTATAGTTTGAAAGTTTGGTCAAAGCAAGAGCCATATCCAACCATCCATTTACTTACTCATCATACACCACAAGAGCAAGAGTCCACATTAGTAGATCCCTTAAGTCATGACAAGAGTTGTACTCTTCTTCACCAAGATCATGACACTTGGTGTGATCCTAGCCATCCAATGCCCAATCCTAAGAGAGCTCATGCTTTTAACCACTTGACAAAAACACTACATAGTCTTTACCCACTCCAAGACTCAAAGAAACACAACACACCCTTTACCCCAGCCCTTTGCTTGAAAAAGAAGTATATCTCACCTACTCACTCTTGCTTGTTGGAGAAGCAAGGCAATCAGCCCCCTCACCCCATTTCTTGCGCCAACTAGCCCCCTCCCTCTCCTCATTTGCAAGTTTTCATTCTCTCACTAAGCCACAAAGCTCCCACCTCTCTCTAAACTTCATTCTAGCTCTTTTGTTCTTCCAACCTTTCTTGTTCCTCTTCTCTCTTTCTCACCTCATCCAACTCTCTTTCCTTTCATCACCATCACAAGCCCTTCAAGGACCTCCCTCTTTGGTTCTTGAGGAAGCAAAGCAAACACTCACTTAGCCCCATTATCAAGCTCTCGGAGGAAGAAAGGCCATCTCCAACCATTCTCATTCTTCAAGCCTTCAAGAGAATCCTTGTGGTAGTGATTCTACTCCTTCCTTCTTCTATGTTTTTCAAGCTCTAGAACTCCTAAGCTCTTCATAGCTAGGTGGTTTTAGGACTTGCTTCAAGGTCTCATGACCATTCCTTGCCCTATGAGTTTTCTTATCTTGTTGAAAGTGTTATTTTGAAATGAAAGTTTGTGGTATGATGGCTTGTTATGTATCTTGCTTTATTTTGTTTTTAAGGTACTGATTTGATAACTAAAATATTGAAGATAATGATGAGGTAAAACATAAAAATGGTGATTTGAGGTGATATAACAATTTCTCCATAAGCTTGAAGTGAAAAACTTAAAAACTAGTGAATCTGGAATTCTGGCCGTCTGTAAAGCGTGCGGTATATTTATTGCTACAAAACTCAAAATGGAACGAAACTAATTTTATATGAAAATAGACTCAGAGAGCTTTCCATACATATAAAATACATAAGATTCGGAGTTAAGATGAGTGAGATATGATTTTTCAAAGTGGACTGTTCTCGGATTGGTTTCTGTCCGGGCAGTCTACACTAAAATGTGTATAACTCGAGCTACAAAAATGATTTTTGAGTGAGACCAAGTTTAAATGAAATCTAAGACATAGAGGAACAAACCCATAAAACAGTTTTCTCAGATTCCTTCTGAGTAATTATAATGAGAAGTAACAATCCACTGTACCGGGAGTAAACTTAGAAACTGAACAGTCAGAATAAAATATGCATAACTCAAGCTACAAAATGAATTTTTAAGTGGGGCTTCTTTTGTTTAAAAATAGACTCAGAGAAGTATAAGCATACCAAAATTCAAAATAAAAGAGTAAAAGATGAAATTATGGTGAATTTTTGAAGTTACTGCCCCACTGTAAAAGTAAAACCGGTTATGGTAAAAGTTAAAGAATAAGGAGAAATAAGCTTTAAGACATTAATACCCTTACATTAAGCATTAGAGAACCCTCATAATTCAACTTAAAAAGTATCAAAAAGGACATTAGACAAATTTGGCACTAAGCCTAATAAAAGAAGTTTACACAAGAGGCAATCTCAATTAAAAGCACTGCACCCAATTTTCTTGCTCATAAAACTTTGTGAGAATATGCCTATGTTTATGTGCAAGTATGATGCTATGATGATGATGAGTAATGATGATGATATGATGATGATGATTATGATATGATATGATGATGATCATGATGATGATGATGTGATATGATGATGATTATGATAGTGTTATGATGATGATAAGGATGATAATGATATGATAACGATATTATGATAAATCATGATGATATGAATATGATATGTTGATAATACGATCAATGATAAACATGAAAAGACTAATAATGAACACCACGGGGCGATCGTAACACCCAGAGGTGATTGATAAAGACGCACATTTGGGGACGGCGATGCATTTAACGCCTAAATGTGGAAAAGAATCGTAATAACTTTGCATCATAAGCTTTAATAAGAAAAGATGAACTAAGGTATGATCCTTCAAAAGGGAAGGTGACTCAATTTAAGCTCCCTCACCCACGACTCACGAGGCATGGCATGACCACTAGTGTAAGTACTGAAATTCTATGGTGGCGGCACTATGAAACTCATTACCACTTATGTTTAGTGGGTGAAAAGATAAAGTCAAGCTAAGAAAAGAAAAAGGGACTTGGTCCAAAACCCTAGAGCAAGAAGTTAAAAAAACTTATAGCACAGTCATGCATTTTTATATGATTATACTTATGCCCATGTATGTTATGATATAAATGATTAGAGAGTATGTTAAAATTGAATCCGCCTTGATGTTCACGATTTGAAAAAATGCAAGAATTGAACCGTATGCATGCCCACTATTTTCATTAATAAAACCGGAAGTAGTCGGACGATGACGATGACACTTTTGCGTCATAGGGTTCGAGTCCCACTGAGAAATTCCATTTCTCACCCCGTTATTCTTCCGTGATCACCCGGATCTCGAGGGACGCGTTCGTGGAGTGGGCGTGGATCCCCAACACTATGAGCGGACATGTGACGTGGGATGCAAGACGGTTGCTTTGGGACTTGTAGCGACCATCGCTCGCACCTTCGATATTTCTTTTGAGTCGAAAGCATTGTCATCTAAATTTGTACTTAGTATCTAGTATTTGGACCATGGCCCGACCATGAGCCTCCTTTGATGTAATGTTGATATATATGTATGTATATATATTATGAACCCATATCGATGTAATGACTTTGCTATATAATGCAATGTACTTGTGAATTACTATTCATTTATCTTTCTCTGGTTTTATGATATTGGAGTACGGATTTTATACGACACGCCCTTACTCTGTCTAGCTTCTCGTTCAAGGCTTTACTTTTCAAAACGCGTTGCAAGCGGCGGCGTATTTCAAAGAAAATCTTATCGTATTTTCCGCGTAACTTAATTTCAAGCAAAGTTTAGTTTTCCACGAGCATAAGTAACACTAATAAAACGCCGTAATACGACTTAAGCGTAGTATGGGTTTATTAGGGTGTTACATATAGAATTTCCACATACATATTCTTAATACATAAATGCTCATAACCTTCTTACAATTCTACCGAAAATTCGGCAGCATAACGGAACGTGTCCGCTTCCCCGTGAATAGTGCCAGTACTCAATCAACCAATTTTACAGAAAATTCATAGCACGTCATTCACAATTCAATATCAATGTCATAGGAACATGAGTTTCATTCACAATTTAGCACCAATTTCATAGGAACATGAGGTGCCTTTAAAGCATAGTGTGCTGTCTTAACACTTTAACTCAGCCCAATTATTGTAAATCAGACCACAATTTCTATTTAATTCATCTAGACCTAAATTTTGGATATGTTAGAGTGTTATGTGTATATTTTCCAACCTCTTTGGTCCCATCTTATTTTGATTTATGTAGCTCAAGTTATTTAGGTTTTATCCCGGCCTATCCTATAGCTAGCCAAAATCACACACTTAAAAGTAAAAATCCACTAAAAATCGAAAACTGATTCAAATTATACGAATTTTGGTCTCATATTAAAGCTAACAGGACAACCTTTCATTTACAGAAAGCTCCATTCCATTTGACTTAGTAGGACTCGAGTTATAAGCCTCAAAATCTGACCTTCCTAAACTGCCCTATTTTGGCCTAGTTTGGACATAGGGAAACTTTCTTGAACCACTGGGAGCAAACAACACCTTATCTAACTCTGAAATTTTTATGGAATATTCTCCTATGTGTAAGCTTTCTAACAAAGTTAGTTTCATTCAATTCCAAGTAGTATAAGCCGAGTTTTGCCCTGAACAACCCAGTCTACTCAAAATCAAACTCAAAAACCTAGGTCGAATTTCCAAAATTCCTATCTTGCTCAATACTAATCCAATGGCCTTATATGATATATGTATGGAAAGCCCTGAATATATAGTTTCATATAAAAATGGTTTTGTCAAATTCAAATGGTGGTAAGCGGATCCGTACACTCCGCCGTATGGACTATTGAGGGTTTCTCACCTAGATAGCATCCTAATTCTCCACTTCTTCTAGTTTTCTCCTTCTAACTTTAATTCCAACTCAAGATTTCATGTTAATCCAACCATAAACCATCAAATACATTCAATATATCATCAAATAACTGAAGAAGAGTGAAATTTCATGCAACCACAGTTCACAAAAATTAAGAACAGAAATTGAATCCTACCTCAAATTGATGTAGAAACTAGCTAGATTTGAGTTTTTTGGTGGAAGAAATGGGTGGAGCTTGGAGATTTGAGGAAGAGGGAGTAAGGAGGAAGAAGAATGAAAGGAAAGAAGCTAGCTGAAGGGGGAGCATGAAAATGAGGGAGTTGAGAGGGTCTTGGTGTCTTAAAACATAAGAGAAGGCTTGTGATTGGCCAAGGATTGGTTGGTGGTTATTAAGCCAAGCTTCCCCTTCTTGTGGCAGCAAGTGGCACCACTTTGTGGGGGAATGGTGGCTGAATTTTAGCCACTTTTTCTAGGGTTTCTAGTGTAGAATTCTATTGGTCCAGTTCTGGTGGTTTAAAAATACCGAATCTCAGCCGATTTCCTTCAAATTGGCCAAACGATCTTGGAGAATTTTGTGAGATTTTCTATGTTTCTATTCTAATTATTAATATCTCTAATTAACATCTAATTAACTCTTGATTAACCTTTAATTAATTTCTAATTAATCTTAAAGATTCAATAAAATCGAATAAATCAATTAACAGTGTAAATTAAACGTTTTGCAAGTTGAGGGCCTTTCTGTTTTCTATTTTTCATGGCTAATAATATTTTCGTAATTATGGGCAAGTCTAGGGGCATCCCATGTCATTTCACATATGGATACCTCTGTGGCTCAATCAGCCGAGGTTTAGGTTTCTACATTTTTGCTACATGCTTTTGCTTCGCTTAAAACCTTATTCTGCTGATTCTATTGATCTAGGGACCTAAATGTCATTTTCTAAAAAGTTCACGGGCAAAGTTGTGAATAACAAAAGTTTGCCCAATAACGTTTTTATTATTTCCTATTACATTATATGGGGATGTTACAACTGGGATACTCATATTAGTGGCTACCGAACTACTATAGATGTCTACTTTATGTCCGTAATGACCACATCGAAAACAGACAAGGTAAAGGCCTTTATATTCAACTCAGAAATCCTTGCCCAAAGTTGTAAAGGCTAGTACTAGCTTCCAATGTAAGTCAAGCTCAACACAAAATCATGCGAATTTACCAAAGAATGGATAGACGTCAGTTCATCAACTTTAGCATCGTTCCAAGTTTACTTTCTACCCTCCACAGGAACTTCTAGTTGTATAATTCAAATGGGAGATCTAGAATCTTACCCATACCGGTAGCTTCTGAATAAATTCCTCCTCCAGCTTAAAAAGTAGCCTCTATAACACCCTCACAAGTACAGTACTATGCTTAAGTCATAGTACCATACCCTGGAGTTGTTACTATTACCTGACGGACCTTATTTAACAGCAACTTCAGCTGTCTTCGGAACTTCTTGAACTATATGGAGATAACACGGAAATAGGAGTGAGAATTACAAATTCTCAGTAGGATTCTCTAATTATCATACATAATGTCATCGTTGTCATCTCCAGTCTGCTTTGGTTTATTATGAAAAAGGTGAACATGCTATACAAACTGTTTAATTTTACATTTCGAAAAATATATCATCCAAAGCAGAAAAATTCATTTTTATTCATACACTTGGCATTTGGAAGAGCCCATACAAAACAAATCATGAATAATGACGGAAACATAATGAAATATAATAGCATTAATACACTGGAGACATAACATCTACACATAACTTTACTTGTGCTTGAATGTATGCATATATGTATAATTTAGTTCTCTTTCTTTATCTTCTGCTTATCATGCCATATTTCAGAGTATGATCGCCACGTCATACCTATCGGGATGTGATCGCCATGTCACATTCCTTAGGAATATGTTCTTCCTGCCATGTCCCAGAGTATGATCGCCATGTCATACTCCATCAAAATGTGATCGCTATGTCACATTCCTTAGGGTGTGGTGTAACACCTTACCAGACAAAGTACTATGCTTAAGTTATAATAATCTATCTGATAAGAGATTACGTGTAATACTGATTAAATTTCTCTTTCTGTATTAGTATTAATTTCTTGCATAAGACTACCTGATCTTATAACAAAAATTTTTTTGCGGGATGGCGGAATAAATACCAATCAATCGGTAAACTGTAAATAACTTAACATAAACGAAAATACAATAAGAACAGAATAACTGCAAATGGCATCATAGATATGTACATAGATATCTGATTTTAAAGTTTGTCAAAAAGTACAAGGTGTCAAAATGAGGCCGCTAATACAAAATGAAACGGCCAGTATCTATGAACAGCACCCTAACTGGTCCCCATGAGACATTTCAAGTACATTCCTAATATCTACCCATCCAACCATGACCCAACTGCCAAAAGAGGGTCATCCTATACACCTACTACCACTGTGGTACGCCCACTATCTAACCAGAATCTGAAGAAAGAAACCCATTCTCCATGGGTGCATTTGCGGGACGGTGGCCCGTGCTGGGAGCAGAGGATGAGAAGGAACTCGCTGCCTCTGATGGGTCCTCCTCTGGTGTCGAGGCGGAAAGCATCGGATGGGGTGGTGAAGCGGGAGGAGCCATAGGAGTAGGGGCTGCTGCTGGTGCTGCTGCTGCAGGAGGAGGTGGGAACGGATGGGCCATATGAAGTGGGATGGCAATGTATGGGACAGCGGGATCAAACAATGGGTGCATCAAGGGTACTACGAAGTCCCTCTGGAAGATGAAATATAAACGAAACTGGCATCTACCCGATATATATACAGAATCTAGAAAAGGGTCGATGTGGATGTGAAGCTCAGGAAACTCAATGAATAGAACCCCGGTTGCCGCGTGCTCCATGGTCTGAGAATGACGCGGAATATATAATATGGTGAGAAATGAATATTTCTCAATAGAAAATCCTAACTTCTATACATCTGTCATCGCTATCATTCCCAGTTGTTTCGGTCGTGCAAGATTTTCAGATAGTACGGTAAAATGATAATATTTAACTTAAATACTCATTTGTAAAGCATACACCGAAACAAGTTCAATTTTAATTAACAGATATACTAATGTACTCAAACAGTAATCACAGAGAAACAATAGCATGTTATGAATAATAAACAGAGATCTAGAACAATCAATAGAAAAGTATTTCACTGTACATATGCATGTGCAATGAGAAGATGCATCTTATTCTTGGAAGCTTTCGCCTGTTATAACTTACTTCCATCCTTGGTCCCCTGGGAGTCATTGGCTATATACTCCTGGGTAATAGTCCGCTTTTCAGGACCGAGCTCGTTCCTATACAAGATGGCCGGGTTTACTTTCCCCGACCTTCCCACTGATCTATTCCCTTTAATTTATTCCGGGGCTGGCCCAAGTGATGTGGAATTCTTTATAATGTCATGAAATGAATGCACATCTAACTTGTCTCTTTTCATATGATGTACTCAAGTTGTCAAAATTTTCATAACATATGAACTTCTTACCGAAATTCCAGCAACATAACGGATCGAGTCCGCTTTCCCGTGAATAGTGCCAGAAAACCAGTACATTTATACAACTTACAATTTCAGTATAGGGCAACAATTATACATGTACATTCATAACATCAATCAACAATCTCAATTATACATGTACATTCATAATCTCAATCAACAATTTGAATTTAAACATCAATAGAGTTTCAATTTAACCCCCTCTGTTCTGCCCGAATTTGGTGTGCCTCATTTCTCATTCAGTTCAACTCATTTAATTCAAATTTTTGGATATGTTATAGTCTCATATGTCTAGATTCTAACCCTTTTAGTCCCATCTCATTTTGAGTTGTATAACTTTAGGTATAAACATTTTATTTCAGCATGTCCTGTTCCTAGCTAGAATTGGGTTCCTATAGAAGAAAATTCACTAAAAATCGAAAACTAAATGAAATCATGTAAATTTAATATCAAAATGAAGCTCACACAACAAGCTTTAAAATGAGTTAGGTTTCATGTCATTTACCTAAGTGGATTTTGAGTTATGAGTCTCGAAACATTACCCTACTGGGCTGTCCTGTTCTAGGCCAGTTTTAGTCTAAGCCAACTTCATTGATGTGCTGGGAACAAATGAAAACGAATTAAATTCTGAAATTTTTATGGAATGTTCTCTCATGTGTTAGCTTTCAAACATCTTTGGTTGCACTCAATTTGAGGTTGTATAGGGTGAGTTACACCCTTCTCAACCCATGCTGCCCGGGTGAATACCCAGATTTCTGGGTCTAACTTCAAAAATTCATAACTAATTCTATACTAATCCAATGATCTATTATGATATATTTATGGAAATCCCTGAATGTCTAGTTTCATTTAAAAATGGTTTCATCAAATTTAAACGGTGGTAGGCGGAGCCGTACGCTCCGCCGTACGGACCGCCGAGGGAAATCCTATCCTACTTCTAGGTTTGTCTCCTCCTCCCATATCCAATTTTAATCACAACACACATGCAAAATCAGTCATAAAACATCATCATCACTCTATAAAACATCCAAATCTCAAATTAAGCATGCTCCTCATATAGCCCTAATTCAGAGAAAATAAAAAAAGAAGTAGGATTTCCTACCTTGTCTTGAGTGATTTAGGCTGATTTTGTGTCTTGGATGGTGGTGGCTTGGGATGAGGCTTGAAGATGGATGAGAATGGAGTAGAAATAAGAGCAAGGAGAAGAGAAAGAAAGAAGCTTCTGCTGCTGGAAGAGGTCGAAAATTCTGATGGAAAAAGAGAGAAAAAGTGAGATATTTGAATCTATTTTGGTTTTGATTGGTGGATCCAAGTCTAATATTGATTTTGGTTGAGCTTCCCACCATCAAGGGCTCCCAAGGCGCCACTTGGGTGGGTTGTTTGGCTAAATCTTAGCCGTTGATTCTAGGGCACTCATAGAAAAATTCTACTGGTTCGGTTTCGACAGTTGGATATACCGAAATCCTACCGATTTCCTTTAAATCGATAAATCGGTTTGAAATTGTTCCATGAAGTTTTTTATGCTCCTAATCTAATTCTATCTAGCCTAATCCTTTTAAGTTACACTTGATTAGCTTTGAGTAAATGTTTAATCAAGTTCTGATTAAACTCACTTATTTGATTGAAAACCGAATAATTCAGTTGTTAATGATAAATTTTTCAGTCGTTACATGTGGAATCATCATGCTATATTCCAGAGTATGATCGCCATGTCATACTCCATCAGAGCGTGATTACCGTGTCACTATCCTTAGGAATCTGGGATCTTCCTTCGATACTTATACTAGTTGAGTCATGCCATGCCTCATGTAAGTCCTAGCCCCTATTACTCACACTAGCTGGGTCGATGCCATGCCTCATGTGAGTGGGGTGCTTGCATATACTTTAATCTATAGTCTTTAGTCTTTAGTCTTTAGTCTTTAGCCTTTACCGCCCTTGGGTAGCCTGGACTTGGAGTGAGCTCGTCAGCTTCACCCATGACCGTCGTCACACCGACTCACCCACAAGGGGACCCACGTGCCTCTAGTCTTGGAGGGATCTCATTCTGGTCACGTGCCTCTAATTGAAGGGATCTCTTCTAGTCTCGTGCCTCAAAATTGAGAGATCTCATCTGGCCACGTGCCTTCAACATAGAGGGATCTCATCTGACCACGTGCCTCCAAGGTAGAGGGATCTCATAGTTTTAGCTGCCTTCACAGGGAGGGATTCAAAGTGCAACTGCCTCCAAGTAAAGGAACCCACATCTTTATCTTTTAACTGCCTTCACCGAGAGGGATTCAATGTGCAACTGCCTCCAAGTAAAGGGATTCACATTTTATCATTTAGCTGCCTTCACAGGGAGGAATCTCAGTTAACTACCTTCGAGTGAAGGGATTCACATTTAATATACTCATGTCCGTTCATTCTCATACATGGTTATGCATAGGCATGCTGAATGTCCTCATACATATGCTTCATCACTTATTTTTATGTACATCATAACTCATATCATACTTAAATTAATCCTTGCATATAAACATTCCTAATCTCATAGACTTCTGCCGTAAATCCGACAATATAATGGATCAGATCCGTTTCCCCATGAATAATGCCAGTTCTCACGGACAAATCAGTTATAGCAGTATAATCAATCTAGCATATCTCTTAATGTAAAACTTGCAATCCTCAACTCAAACCTCATATGTTCACTAACACTTGTAAAACCATCAATTTGGTCATTTCTGCCAATTCTATTCAGTTCTGCCCGAATTTTGTGTAATCCACCTTTACTTCTATTCAACTCATTTAAACCTGAATTTTGGCTATGTCATAGCTCTATATGTCTACTTTCTAACCTCTTTCGTCCCATTTCATTTTGATTTATATCACTCAAGATATTTAACTTTTGTCTCAGTCTGTTCAGTCACTAACCCGAATTACACCCTTGGAAGTAGAAATTCACTAAAAATTGAAACTAAGCTCAAATCATACGAAATTGGTCTCATAATAAAGCTAACAGGACAACCTTTCTTTTGCAATAAGTTTCATTCCATTTGATTTAGTATAGCTCGAGTTATCAGTCCTGAAATTCCACCTTTTTGAACTACTCTGTTTTGGCTCAGTTTGGATATAGGGTAATTTCCTTGAACAACTGGGATCAATTGGGGTCATAACTAACTTGGAATTTCATATTGAGATGTTCCCCTATGTGTAAGCTTTCTAAAAAAGTTCGTTTCACTCAATTTGGAGTTGTGTAGGGCGAGTTATACCCTCCTCAAGTCACCCTGCCCGGATGAAAATCCTGATTCCTAGGTCAAACTTCAAAAATTCATATCTCTCTCAATACTAATCCAATGACCTTATATGATATATGCATGGAAAGCCCTGAATGTCTACTTTCATCCAAAAATAGTTTCATTGGATTTGACCAGTTGTATGTGGAGCCGTACACTTCTCCGTACGGACTGCCGTGGAATTCCTCAACTAGACAGCATCCTAATCCTCCATTCCTTCTAGTTTTTCTCCTTCTAACTCTAATTCCAACTCAAGATTTCATATTAATCTAATCATAATCCATCATATATATTCAATATATCATCAAATACATGAAGAAGAGTACAATTTCATGCAGCCATAGTGCAAGGAATTCAAGAACAGAAGTAGAATCCTACCTCTTTGGAGTGTGATCTCGCTGAATTTGAGTTTGGATTGAATGGAGCCTTGACAAAGCTTGGAGATTTGATAGATTAGGTTGAGAGAGGAAGGGAAGGAGAAGGCTGGAGCAAGAGTGAGAGAGAGTGGCATAAATCAGCTGGGAATGAAGAGGGGAGTCTGACTTAAATACTTGGGATTGTGAGTGTTGATTAGTTGAGATTTTGTGATTGAAGTTTGGCCATGTCTCTCACTTTTGTGGCCAAACTGCTCTCCACGTCGTCCCAAAAGTGGAACACGCTTCCATTCTACCTGAAATCGAAACTCGTCCCGTACCTAACACTAAAGTCAGAACTCGCGCCATTTTACTTGAGCTTGGAGCTGGATGTCAGAACTCGTCCCATCCTATTGGTGACTTGAGGAAATCTTGTCTGGTTTATTCGAGACTTGGAAGCAAGGTCGGATGTTGGAAGTCATGCAGCTTACAATCACCTAATCTCAGAACTCCCCATTCAAACTCGGAAATGCCAACAGAAATGGAAAGCTCCTGGGGATAAACTCGGATATCGGAACTCGTGTATGACTTGGAAATCAACTCAAATATCTGAACTCATGTCCATTCTAGTTGAGTTCGACTCTAAGGCTGGAACTCGTTCATTCAACTCGGAGTTCGGTACTTGTAACCATTGTGTCAAACTATCAATTCGGAGGTCGGAAACCATGTACTCTATTTTGAACATGGGGTCTTAGGTCGGAGCTCGAGTACATCTTGCTTGAAACTTGGAGATAAATTATGAGATCAGAAATCGGTTTCGTTTGCTTTGAGACATGAAGTTGGATATCGGGAATCACATCCATGTTGTTTAACTTGAAGTTTAAGTCAGAAGTCGGGAAGTAGGAAGTTGAAGTCGAATGTCGGAAATTATGCCCAATATACTTTAACTCTAAGTCAGATATTGGAATTTGGAAGCCACTCCATTTAACTCAAAGCTAGAACATTAAGTGGGAAATTAGGAATAATCAGAAATCAAAAATTGGAAATGACATGAAATCGGAAATTATGCTGAAATTCAAAGATGACCTCAGAACTCGAAAATTATCCCATTTTCATGTGAAATTCAAAGATGAAGTCGGAAATGGGAATTGATCACACTTGAAGATGAAGTCGGAACTCAGAAATAGGGGATGTTACAGCCTCCACCTTTGGACTACAAGATAATGGTTGGCTACCAGCCATGGACCTCTGAACAAGGCATGCTTATAGTCCTCTTCGCTCAAAAACCTTACTAAGAAATAATCTTCATTTAGTTTTAGCACTCAAACCTCTCCTTTTCATGTCCATATCCTCTAAACCTTTCTATATATTAGCCTTATTCCCGGCCTTTCCCTAATAGTGTTGACTATTAGTGTATACTTCCACTGTAAGATTTATTGAAACTATACTAGGAATTTAGAATACCAATATAATAGGAATATAAATCAATAATGGTGCATGCTTATCAGATCCGTATTACCAAGGAACATCGTTTACCATCCTGTTAAAAAGAGAAAACATACGCACATGCACATGTTAGGTACAAGAGAACCCACTCCTTGTCTTTCTCCTTACAGAGGGTCACATCGATGGAGCAGTAGCTGTCAAGAGTGCCAAGAGTAGAGTGGAAATTCTGCCTATAATGTGAATATATATAACAACCTAATTCTATCCATGAAAGACTAAGGTCATCCAAGGTCCTTACACCCTCCAGCATACTTACCATTGAGCTCAAGCCCAATAATATATGGTGAATCCCAAATCCATAATAGATTACATAATAATAACATAGGTCTCCAAGGAAACATCAGGCTATCCATTCAACCCATTTTTTATAAAACCAAAAGAGTCCAGCAACTAATAGAAGCCTAAACCTAGAAAATTCTAACATTCTCCCACTTGGGCAATATTGATTGGGTTTTATCCAGTTTCTAAAATATTTCGAAAACGACTCTCGGGTTGAACAACTGTGGCCACAAATCATAACCTGAAAATAATCACCATAAAACCATATCACTCCAGTTAAGAGCCATAGGCAAATGATAAACTATAAAGAGTCTAGTTCACCCATAACCACATAACCAAATAACCTCATCAATAATGATCCAAAATATGAGTGCGCAAAGTATAAATATACACATTGCAGCATAACGTGGGATCTGTAACACCCTTTATTATATAAGCCATGCTCGAGTCATAGAGTTATATTAAAAAGGTGTCACTGCGCTAAGAAAACTTTAAAATATGGAAAATACAATATATGACCCTTTAACTGCACACTTTATTACTTACTAATAGTTCATAAACTTCGTCATCTATGATACATAGAGGGTAAAATAATTACAATTTAAAAGAAATTGTGACTAACATAATACACAGAACTTGCTTTCGACTGGTCACTAGCTAGTTTCAATAGTCTCTTGGTTTGGTTTTGCGCCTGAGTCTTACTCAGAAAATGTCCCAGTACTTTGCCTCACACTTGATTTCCAACTTAGGTGCTTGAATGTTTACAGAAAAGAAAAAACATACAAGCAGGCAGTAAGAACCTAAGATTCTCAGTAGGTAAACTCGAACTATTACTCATACAGTGCCATCATAAACACTCCAGCTGCTTCGATTTCTTATGAAAAGTGAGCACATATACAAAAGCAGTGGTTCAATTTTAAGTTGAAAACATCTTTCTCGAAGCGGGTTATATTTTAACAACCACTTGGCATATTACATGACAGACATAGAAACACAAATAGTGTAATATACTTTAGTAAGAATCATAATAACATCATGACATAATGAGATAATTAGAAATGCACATATAGATGCTTGTACTTGATTATATGCAAGTGCACTTGACTTAATTCATCTCTTTCTTTAACTTGCAACTTAACCTTGCTCTTTTATACTTAGTCCCCCGGAGGTGAATGGCCTCTCTCACCCCTGGGTAATAGCCTGTTTTTTAGGTCCGAGCTCGTACCTATACATGAGTGACGGGTTTACTTTCCCCGACCCTCACACCAGTCTATTCCCCTTAAATTTGGTCAAGGGCTGGCCCAAGTCTTAGACAGTCCCGCTCTGGCCCACGCTAGCTGGGTCTATGCCATGCCTCAAGTGGTAGCTTGGTACGTCATTCTTGCAAGTTCTCGTAAATCTTATTCTTCTTTGGACATGATTATACATGTATATGCTACATGCATTGATTCATATACTTCATATCATACTTAAATCATTCTTGTATATATGAATCTTATAAGCATAACATATAAATGTATAACATTCATATAATTCACATATTTTTGCTGAAATTTCGGCAGCATAATGGATTGAGTCCGCTTCTCCATGAATAGTGCCATGCTGCCAGAAGGATCAATTAAGTAGCAAAACCAACATAGAGCATCAAGTTTTATAACAATAATATCAATCATATAACATGTCAACATAAATACATAACTTAGGTTTTCTACTCATTCTACTCAATTCTGCTTGATTTTGTAAAATTCACCATAATTTCTATTCAATTCAGTTGGACGTAAATTTTGAATATGTTATAGTGCTATGTGTCTAGTTTCCAACCCTTTTTGTCCCATCTTATTTTGATTTATGTAACTCAAGTTATTCAAAGTTTACTTCTGTCTGCCCTACAACTAGCCAGAATTACACTCTTATAAGTAAAAATTCACTAAAAATAGGAAACTTGGTGAAATCATATGAAATTTAAATGAGAGCAGTTGCATATCATTTTCATGAGTATATTTTGAGATATAAGCCTCATAACTTGACCCTACTGGACTACCCTATTCCAGCCCGATTTAAACTTAAGGTGACTTCATTGACTTCCTGGGAATAATTGGCAACGAATCTGACTCTGAAATTTTTATGGAATGTTCCCTTATATGTTAGCTTTCAAAAAACGTTCGTTTCACTCAATTTAGAGTTGTGTAGGGTGAGTTACACCCTTCTCAACTCATACTGCCTAGATGAGAATCCAGATTTCTAGGTCAAACTTCAAAAATTCATAACTAACTCTATACTAATCCAATGGCCTTATATTTTATATGTATGGAAAGCCTTGAATGTCTAGTTTCATATAAAAATGGATGAATAGGGTTACTATCTAGCACCTTTAGCTTAGGGGTACTATTCACCGTCAATGGGTTACTATCATTATTCATCGTTAAGGGATTAGGGTTACTATTCATAGCCCAAGGCCAAGGGTTATTGCTCATAAGTTAGGTTTAGAGTTTAGGATTTAGAATTTAGGATTTGGGATCTAGGGTTTAGGATTTGGAATTTGGGATTTAGGATTTAGGATTTTAGGATTTTAGGATTTAGGATTTAGGGATTAGGGATCAGGGGTTAGGGATTAGGGTTTAAGATTTAGGGTGCCCTCCCCTGCACGCTTCCAGAGGCAAAAAGATCGAGTCCCCCCAGCATGCTTCCCGAGTTGAAAACTGTGTCCGCCCCCTAACACGCTTGCCCGAGGTGAACAGTGTACACGCTTCCCGAGGTAAAGATACAGTCCCCCCCTAAAAAAATAATGTCCCATTTTAAGGATCTCTTCATATATCGTGACTATCCGTCTTTGTGTTCTTATAGGAATGTTATCTGACGGTTAACAAGAAGATCCACGTCACTAGTCCACATGAAAGCCAAGTAGTTAATAAGGGTTTCGAATTCAGGATTTAGGGTTTAGGGGGGACTCGATCTTTTTGCCTCTGGAAGCGTGCAGGGGAGGGCACCCTAAATCTTAAACCCTAATCCCTAACCTCTGACCCCTAATCCCTAAATCCTAAACCCTAAAATCCTAAAACCCTAATATACTTATCTTCGTTTGAAAAGAACGAAGAATCCGGGCAGAAGAGAGAGGTCCCATACTATTCTTATTGAAGAATCAGTCAGATTTGTCATATTAAAATATGCGCAGATCAAATGCTTAATAAAAGGGTTAATAAATGTCTAACAATGAGGACTTTTTGTTTTTTGTTATGACAGTAATAGCTCTTGAAATGGAATTAAAAAAAAATGATGGGACACTTTTTTTTCCTGCATGTGATGTATTGCTTCACAGTAACTTTACTTGAGTAGCCATAGCGGTTCATTGGAGGCATCTTGTAATTTTAATCGCATTGGAAACCTTTCTCAATCAACCAGTAGAAGTAACGTGAGCCCGAACAAGAAGCTGAGCTATGGGCCATTGTTTAGCTTGCATCATTCATCAAATTTAAATAGCTGTAGGCAGAACCATACACTCCGCCGTACGGACCGTCGAGGGAAAAACCCTAATAGCTTCTTGAATTCTTCTTGATTTCATATTTTCCTCAAATCAATCCATCTAATGTTAAACTCAAACTCACATATACACCTTAAACCAGCCTTAATTCATCATCATCACTCAAGATAACATCAGAATCATACAAGAAAGTGGGAAGAAAGTGGAGTTCCAATCAGCCCAATTCAAAGAAAACAAGAAAAGAAGTTGGAATTCCTACCTTGTCTAGTTGAAATCTTGTTGGTTTGATGTCCTAGATTGAAGAAACTCTTGATGAGACTTGAAGAGGGGTTGAAGATGGAGTGAAGATGAGTGTAAATAGAAGGAAAAGGATGAGAGCTCAACAGCTTATATGGACGAAAATTCAAGGGAAGGAGAAAGGAATTATTTCAAGACTTTTGAAGGAAGTTAGATTGTGATTGGTGGATTTCATCTCACATTCAAACTCAACTTGGCTGCCCTCTTTCATGGCTGATTGAGGCGCCACTTGTAGGGATGTTTTGGCTAAATCTTGGCCATTCATCCTAGGATTTTCACAGTATAATTTTTATTGGTCCAGTTCCGATAGTTTAAAATACCGAAATCTTACCGATTTTCTTTAAATCAGTAAACCGGTTTTAGAAAAATCCTATGAAGTTTCCTATGGTTCTAATCTAATTCCATTATACCTAATCATTCTAAACCACAGTTAATTGGCTTTAAGTGAATGCTTAATCGAATCCTAATTAATCCTAATTATCCGATAAAAACCAAAAACTCGGTTAATAACGATAGAATTTTTTGGACGTTACACTTTCCACCCACTTGGCAGCCAATTGGCGCCATCCATAGGGGCAGAAGTGGCTCAATTTTCAGCCACTCAAACTAGTGGCGTTAGTGTGAAATTCTACTGATTCGGTTCTGGTGGTTTAAAATATTGAATCTTCGTCGATTTTCTTCAAATGGGCAAAACTTTACTAAATGACACTGAGAGAATTTCTATATCTCTATTCTAATTATTCCTAAGCGTCATCCCTCTAATTAACATCTAATTAACTCCTAATTTCCCTCACATAACTATTGAAACCAAATAAATAGATTAATAGCGTAAATTAGACATTTTCACAATTTTAGAGCCTTTTTGTTTTCTATTTTCTATAATTGATGGCATTTCCATAATTTTGAGCAAGTCCAGGGACAACCCACGTCATTTCACACTAGACTGACTCCATGGCCCAATCGGCAGAGATTTAAACTTCTACGGTTTCACCACGTGATTCTGCTTCATTTAAAACCTCATTCTGCTAATTCTACAAATGTGGGGACATGAAGGTCATTTCATGAAAAGTTTTAGGGTTATTGTGGAAATAAGTCTTTCGGGTCAAAATATAATTTCTAAAATTTTGGGCATCACTACAATTAACAAAATTTTATAGGGGTACTTTTATCATTTCCTAATTTTTAACATATGGCAGTGCCATATTTTCAATGGCAGTGTTACGCTACCCTATAATTCTGAGTGTGAAGATTGTCATGGTATAACGTTGCCTAAGAAATTCTCACACTGCCTAAGAGAAATAATTCAAAGTTTCCATTACGTTCTACTTATGAAAGTGGGGATGTTACATGATCCTTGCATGCTATTGTATATGGATTCTCATTGTGCCTTTCCAAGAAGACACAACCAACCTTCCATAAGGAGATCATAACATGTTTCTTATGAAATACTATTCCCATGAGGGAACATCTTTCTAATGAAAGACCAATGTTTTCAAAAGAAAACATCCATATCTCGAGATACAATAATTGGGACCAAAATAAAATATCATAACATGCACATAAGTTTATCAACTAGATTACATAAACCCCATGCAATCAAATGATCATAACAACTCCTACTAACCAAGTACATCAAAAGACCATACAAGACCCATATTCTCAACACGTTTCATAAACATCATTGGCCTAAGTCCTTCAGTTAAGGAGTCATCAAGCACTTCCTCAGTGCTAATATAGTCATGGGAGTCCTAATTGCACAAATCCAGTGCAATTATATTCTCATCAACTCCCATGGACCAAACACATTAAAGAACACAAACAGCCCATTTTTAATCATGTGATTTTAATCAAGCTATCATAACTCTACTGTTAAATAACTTTAGCAACAACAAAACATAGTCATTATAACTTTGATTGTCAAGGACTTCCGAAATCATATATAGTATGCAAACAGAACCAAACAACTAGCTCCTACCAACTTTGTTCAATTATCTAATTACACAAATACAAGAATATGATTTAAAAAAATAATTAATTAGGCATAATCATATCTTTCATGGGAGGTTAAGTATATAATTGTACAATTACCTGTAGGCAGAATGCATAACACATACTATAGATCACACTCAATAAAATAATCAACATTTTCTTCAAGCAACAAAATCCACTTAGGTATGAACTCAAGCATAATTTTATGGATAAACATACATATCCATTATGCCCAAAGACCCCTTATTATATATAATTTCCATCCTTTTAAATGGCTAGCCAAAATTTGCAACATGATAGTTTAATTACTTTATTAAGGAAAATATGATATAAAGTTGAAGATAAACGCAAACCTTCAATTAATTCAATGGACAACAAGTGACAATTGTCACCATAATAGGGATTTTAAAAAAAAATGAATATAAACTCGCTTATGGGCGAAGAATATACCATATACAATAGTCTCAAATATGCATGACTCAAAATTAAAATTACATTCAAACTTTATAACGTTTGAATTTATGTTAAAAGTTTTCATTTATTTTAGTGTAGATATTAAATAAGTTGTAAAAAAAAAAAATTAAGTTGAAGGACAGTAAGTCAGTGGCTGAGATTTAAAAGAACTATTTGAAAATGGCTTTAAAATATGATTAAATAAAATTATCAACAGAAAGAGGATATTAATATTTAGTTTAGCAGATAAAATATTTTATTAAATCTTATCATAATTCTTTACTGAATCTAAAGGAACTGGTATTAGTAGGGGAATTAAAATTAATGTTTTTCCGTTCCCTTTCTCATCGTTTTTCTACTAGTTCTACATCTTCTTCCTCTTCCAATGATCATGAGAATGATCATCAAACTAAAAATGAAACAAACAACATTTTCAAAAAGGAAATCCGATTTGAAGATATAAACGATGAGGATTTATGAACCTGGGAAATACCCAGGATCCCTGAAACTCAAATTTACAAACTAAAAAGAAAACTTTTTTCTTCAAATCAGACTACATAGATAGAACTATAGAAGAAGTCGTCCCCTTGGACGAAATAGAGAAAACTTTTCAACTTCTTTCAAACAAATCAATCAGAAAACATAAAGAAGAATTTAATTTTCTTCATATAGGGTGCGTTCAAGTCTCCCTCAAACCAACCATCATATTAGGGATGAAACCCTCTGTCCTGATCTATCTTCATGATGCTAGACATAATCAGTTTCATGATTCTCTTCTTGGAACTGTTGAAACTAGTATCTGTGCTGGGCCAATTTACTTTAATTGTTTCCCAGATTTTACTGTTAGTCTCACTGATAAAAACATCATCGATCTACTGACTCTCAACCTTTTAATATCTAGACTTGATATGAAGTCTGGATCTGTTCCCATAAACTTAACTTATAAGGTCCAATATAAGGTCATGAACTCCATGATCTCTAAGGTCCTTAAACCAAAACAAAACGGAGAAACTACTCTGTTTCTTACAAACACAATTAAAGCCAAGGTCACTATGCCAAAGGCTATCCAATGGAATGAAATAAATTTTTCTCAAAAATGGACACTCAATAGAGTGGTTCCAGCCAAACCTAAGCCTACTCCTGACTTTCAGGATATTAGGCAATATGACACTAGAAAAGTTGAGTTATTCTTTGATAGAAGAAACTCGTTCCACTTCGGAACTTCTTCCAGGTCTAAGGTTTCTGAGGATTTCAAGACAGCTGCTTCAGCTATGTCTAGAAAATCCTTTTCTATAGCCTCACAAATTGAAATCCCAAATATCCGACTTCATGGGTTGGATATGTCTTCTGACCTTCCTAGACCTGTCTATCAGAAGGAAGATGAAGACCAAAAATCAATTCAATCTCCAACTTACTCTTCTTTGAATGAACCTTATGATGTCTGAGTTCACCATAGATAAAGAATCCCTTAGGAAAAACTTTTACTTTGAGGATTTGGCCCCTCAAAGAAATTGGTTTTTTCAAAATTATCAGGGAAAAAATATAAAAGATATTCAAGAAAATTTTTATGATTTTCTTAATAGGCTCAAACAAAATATATTCTTTTTTGACTGGTTTCATGCTTATTCTGTCAAAAATAAGGTTGATTACCCTTGGAAAACAGAATTAAGTGAAAAAACTTTAGATGTCATCTGGCATCTCAAAAACAATGAGACAATTCAATCTGAACTCCTTCCTGAAATAGAATTTCAACTTCCTGGCATCAATGATGCTGATGGAAAACCTTTCATGGCTTCTCCTTTCAAAACCAGAAAGGATGACGAGACTTTAAATCCAAGAGACATCAAGAGTCTCATGGAACAGTCCAATTATACAAACTAGCATCTTCAAACATTAGGTCCAAAACTTCTTGGGGAAACTATCAAAATCAAATAGGAGTCTTCTTCTTCTTCTTCTTCAAAAATTATTGCTGAAAAACAAGAAGTTAAACCTCTTTTCAAACCTTTCAAAGCTAGTAAGGCGTTAAGTCTTCAACCCAAAACTGTTTCTTCTCAAAACGAATTTTTAAACAAAATTAATGAAAAACTCAAACTTTTGAAAACTATTGTTCCTGATACTCCACAACAAGAGACTTCTAAATCAAGGATTATTAGTGCTCTTGAAAAAACAAATGATTTTTCGAAAAATTCTGAAGATCAAAAAATTGATCAGGTTATTTCTCAAAATTGGAAAAAACCTTTGAAACTTTATTATCAACGCGCTACTCCTCCTGATTTATTACTTGAAGAGAAATCTTTAAGAATTAATTCTTTTAGCGCCAATAACATCTATGAATGGAACATAGATGGTCAAACTGAATATCAAATTATGAATACTCTGCAACATATGACTATGGTTGCAACTGCATATTCTACAAACCTCAATTGTTCAGAGGAAACAATTGTCGAAATTTTGGTTGCTGGATTTTCTGGTCAATTAAAAGGTTGGTGGGATAATTATCTTACTGATTTTGAAAAATCAAAAATTCTTTATGCAATTAAAACTGAACCTGACGAAACACTAATCACCAGCAATGGGGAACCTATCCCCGATGCTGTCAATACTTTAATCTTTACAATTGTTCAGTATTTCATTGGCGATCCTACCCTTTGGAAGGATAGATCAGCTGAATTATTGTCCAATCTCAAGTGCAAAACACTTGGCAACTTCCGCTGGTATAGGGATACTTTCCTTACCAGAGTCTTCACTAGAGAAGATAGTCAACAACCTTTCTGGAAAGAAAAGTTTTTGGCTGGTCTTCCAAAATCACTTAGAGATAAGGTTAGCGAAAAAATCTGTAACAAGTCTCCTGATGGAAACATCCACTATGAGCAGTTAAGTTATGGTCAACTTATTGCTTATATTCAAAAAGTAGCCTTGAAAATATGCCAAGATGATAAAATTCAGAATCAATTAGCTAAAGAAAAAACCCAAAATAGAAGGGAAATGGGCACTTTTTGCAAACAATTTGGCTTGCTTTGCCCAAAAAAGAGGTCCAAACCCAAAGAAAAACATAGGCCTCCTCCTAGGCCCAAACCACCCCAAAGGGTTAAACCTCTACCGAGGAAACCCAAAACTCACACGCAACCAAACTACACTGACAAGCCTATCACATGTTTCAAATGTGGTAAAACTGGCCATATAGCCAGAAATTGTAGGCTTAAAGAAAAAATAAAGGCTCTAAGTCTTGAGCCTAACATCGAGGAGCAGATCAATAAACTTCTCGCTGAAACTTTTGAGGAGGAACATGCAATGTCCTCTGAGGAATCTATTATGCCAGATGATAACGAAATAATATCTTCTAAAGATACTACTGAAAAATCATCTATAAACGTTCTCACCAGAGAGCAAGAGCTTCTTTTTGAAGCCATAAATGCTATTCCTGATCCTGATAAGAAAAGGATTTATCTCAATAAACTTAAATCTACTTTAGAAGCCAGCTCTTCTAAAGTGAAACCTTCAATTCAGACTAATAAATTTAGTCTAAATGAAACTCTAAAAAAACTTGAGAAAAAATCTGTTAAACCTGTTACTATCCATGAGCTTCAGCATGAGATTCAGAATCTCAAAATTGAAGTCAAAATTTTGAAAGAACAACAAAATTCTCAGCAGGAAATCATTGATGCCATGCTAAACAGTCAAAAAATTGATGTTGTCTCTGATGATAGTAGTTCTCAAAATCCCCCAAATGATGATGAATTTCTTGGATTAATTAACATGTTAAAAATCCAAAAATTTTACATCAATATCGAAATAAGCATAAAAGATTTTATTCTTGAAACTATTGGATTATTCGATACTGGTGCAGATTCAAATTGCATACAGAAAGGACTTATTCCGACAAAATATTTTGAAAAAACTTCTGAACAACTTAACACGGCTAGTGGTTCAAAGTTCAAAATTAATTTCAAACTTTCTGAGGCAGTGATTGAAAATCAGAACCTTAGATTAAAAACCTCATTTTTATTGGTAAAAAATCTGAATAATGCGGTGATCTTAGGAACACTATTTATTAGATTCCTTTTTTTCCATTAAACATCACCAATGAAGGTATTTTTACTAAATATCTAGGTGAGATAATTAGTTTTCCTTTTTTAAGAAAATTGATTTCAAAAAAGCTTAATTTGATTCAAACTAAACAAAATCAGATCAATTTTTTAAAAGAAGAAATCTCTTTTTAGAATATTGAATCCCAACTTTCTAAACCAGATGTTCAAAAGAAGATCCAAAATCTTCTCGAACATATTCAAACTATAGTCTATTCTAATCTTCCTACTACCTTCTGGCAAAGGAAAAAACATGTTGTCAGTCTCCCTTACGAAAAGGATTTTCATGAGCGTCCAACAAAAGCTAGACCAATACAGATGAATGAGGAACTCCTCATTTATTGTAGAAAGGATATCGAAGATCTTCTTCACAAAGGTCTAATCCAAAAGAGCAAGAGTCCATGGTCTTGTTCTGCTTTTTATGTCAATAAACAATCGGAAATTGAGCATGGTACTCCAAGGCTTGTGATAAATTATAAGCCTTTAAACAAAGCCCTTCAATGGATCAGATATCCGATCCCAAACAAAAAATATCTTCTGAATCGTTTGCATTCAGCAAAAGTATTTTCAAAAATTGACATGAAATCTGGATTTTGGCAGATTTAAATTCAAGAAAGTGATCGCTACAAAACAGCTTTCACTGTTCCTTTTGGACAGTACGAATGGAATGTAATATCCTTTAGACTCAAAAATGCCCCTTCTGAGTTCCAAAAAATCATGAATGATATTTTTTATTCTTATTCAAACTTTATTATCATCTATATAGATGATATTTTAATCTTTTCTTAATCTATTGATCAACACTTCAAACATATTCACATTTTTGTGAGCATAATCAAAAGAAATGGCCTTGCTATTTGTAAAACAAAAATTGATCTTTTTCAAACAAAAGTCAGATTTCTTGGACATAATATCTTTCAAGGTACTATCGTCCCAATTGATCGGGCAATCTGCTTTGCGGATAATTTTCCTAATGAAATTATTGATAAAACCCAATTACAGAGATTTTTAGGCTGTCTAAATTATGTCTCTGACTTTTTTCCTCAGCTTAATAATCTTATCAAACCCCTCCATGGTCGTCTTAAAAAGGTTCCATGTAACACCCTACTAATCTGATGTTATGCTTAAGTCATAGCATGAAATCAAGTAGATTATGTTACCGTAATATCGCTTTGATTACCTTTCATGATTCATGTTTCATCTCCTTATCATATTTATTTATTTATTATTTTTTTTAACAGACGAAACGGCTCACTGCTATACTAAGGACGAAACGAACTTAACAAAATATCTCAAAAGATAAGAGTAGCACAATAATATCAACTGTATACATACATACATATATATATATATATATTAGAAGCCACTGCTTCAGTTTATGTACAAAGTTTCACAGTAGAATACATAAGTGGGCCGGCGTAGCAAAAAGACAATAATGCCCGTGTCAGTCAAAAGATCCTATGGTACTTAGAGGACATTTCATAACCTACTGCTAATCCTACTGTCAAGTCTATGACCCAGAGCTACGTGCTGTCAAAAGAGGGTCATGCTATACACATCTCCTGCTCGCTAAGCTACTCTGTCCGATAGCCGTTAGCCATGTCAAGCCTGGCTGGAGAATACTCTACGCTGGGTCCCGAGGAGGAAGAGGGTGACAAGCCGGTGGCCTTAGAAGGGTCACTCTCTGAACTAAGCGGCACCTCGGGAGCTGCCTACGGAGGTGACTCTGGTGCAGGGTCAGCAAGAGCAGCCTGTGCTATGGGTGCAGGAGGAGCTGGAGGTGGATACGCCATGTGCAGCGGGACAGCAATGTAAGGAGTCGCAGGGTCAAAGATAGGATGATGTAAAGGGACAGCAAAGTTCCTATTGCTAAATAGGTAAAGGCGGAAGTTACAAGAACAGGTTATATACAAAGAATCCAACTCTGGATCATGGTGAAGCTGCAAATCTGAGATCTCAATGAAGAGGGTGGCCGTGGAGTCCATCGCTAATGTCTGAGAATGATGCGAAAAATACAGAGCGAAGTTAGAATTTAAAGAAATTCTCAGTAGGGTTCGTGTATGGTGGTTTTCTAACATCACATACATTCTCAGTTGCCTCGGTTTTTGTTTAATTATAAAAACATGTATTCAAGCTGAAATATCCATTTTAATGAGTTCAAGAAAATGTCTGGTCTGAGGCAAGGTTCAGTTTTACTTTAGACGGCACAAGAAACAAAATAGATTACTAATAATGATACATAGAATGATAAACAGAATAAATAAACAGTAGTAAACAAACATAATAGACAACTGTAAACATCTTGACATAACTATTCGATGTATTCATGCATTCATGTAATCATGCAGACTCATTCTTGACCTTCATAAACTTTTTCATTACTTTTCATCATTTTTCCATCTCTTGGTCCCCTGGGAGTTCTTGGCCATTTAGACTCCTAGGTAATAGTCTGCTTATCAGGATCGAGCTCGTTCTTATACAGGAATGTCGAGTTTACTTTCCCCGACCTTCCCACTGATCTATTCCCCTTAACTTCTTATCCGAGGCTGGCCCAAGTAGCATGGAACTTTCATAGTAACATAATTCTTATCATAACTTTCACGGCTTACTTGAAATTGCATATGCATTAACATGTAATTCATAACTTATACATGGATTCTACCGAAATTTCGGCAGCACAACGGAATGTGTCTGCTTCCCCATGAATAGTGCCAGCACACCAGAACATCAATTTATCACAAAAGTCACAATGTT
Organism: Pterocarpus macrocarpus; assembly: GCA_031439585.1. Taxonomy (NCBI): domain Eukaryota; kingdom Viridiplantae; phylum Streptophyta; class Magnoliopsida; order Fabales; family Fabaceae; genus Pterocarpus; species Pterocarpus macrocarpus. The sequence goes on from CM062514.1 coordinate 56,179,342, forward strand.
GCACACATATTTCAACATGGAACTCATAATAACAATAATCTTATTAAGGCAAAGTTTCTGCCTCAGCATAGTCAGCCAACTCGGTCCTTCTAAATCAAGCGATAATTTCTATTTAACTCATTTGGACCTCAATTTTGGAGATGTTAAAGTGTTATGTGTCTATTTTCTAACCTCTTTAGTCCCATCTAATTTTGACATCTATAGCTCAAGATATTTAGGTTTTATCCCGACCTGCCCAGTGGCTGGCCAAAATCAGACACCTAAAAGTAAAAATCCACTAAAAATCGAAAACTGACTCAAATTATATGAAATTAGGCTCATATTAAAGCTGACAGGGTAAAGTTTCATTTACAAAAATTTTTATTCCATTTGACTTAGTAGGGCTCGAGTTATAAGCCCCGAATTCTGACTTTCCTAAACTGCCCTTTTCTAGCTCGATTTGGACATAGGGCAATTTTCTTGGATCACTGGTAGCAAATGGGACCTTATATAATTCTGAAATTTTTATGGGATATTCTCCTATGTGTATGATTTCTAAAAAAGTTAGTTTCACTCATTTTCAAGTAGTATAGGGCGAGTTCTACCCTGAACAACCCAGTCTGCCCAGAACTAGAGTCAAAACCCTAGGTCGAAATTCAAAAATTCATATCTCTCTCAATACTAATCCAAAAGCCTTATATGATATATGTATGGAAATCCCTAGATGTCTAGTTTCATATAAAAATATTTGATCAAATTTAATCAACTGTAAACATAGCCGTACACTCCGCCGTATGGACTGCCGAGGGTTTTTGGTTCTCCAGCCCCTCAGCTCTTCCTATTTTCATTCTTTCTTACTTCCAACTCGGTTTTAACCAAACAAATAGCCAAAAACCAGCCATATATCATCATAATATTTCATTTAACACATCAAAGATTGTGAAAATAATCCAACCTCAGCCAGCCAAGACCACAGAATTGATGCAAGAATTAAACCTCTACCTTTGTTATAAGTGATTTTGCTTGATTTTTGAGGGCTTGGATGAGCAAAGCTTGATTAGGCTTGATGGTTGGCTAGAGTTATGTGAGTGAAGAAGAGAAGAAGAGAGCTAAATGAGAGGAGAAAGTGGCGCAAAAAAAAGGGGTCTGAATGGGTGATAAAGGGAGGAAAAAATCTGATTACATGAGTGGTAGTAGTTGACTTTCTTTGGCATTTGATTGGTTGAGATTCTATGGCTGAGTTTCAGCCAACTTTCCTTGCTTTTGTGGCCAAAGTGGTGCCACATTTGGTGTTAAGTGGCTGAGTTATCAGCCACTCAAGGTAGGGTAAAAGAATTGAAATTCTATTGGTTCGATTCCGACAGTTTAGAATACCGCAATTTTACCGATTTCCTTTAAATCGGTAAATCGGTTTTCAATAAAATTTTATGAAATCTCCTATACTTCTAACTTAATTCCCTCATATCTAAACTCAAGTAATTGATAATCAATTGATTCTAAATAATTATTTAACTGAATTCTATTTATCTCAATTATTCGATAAAACCGAATAATTAGGCGAAAAACGATAAAAGAATTTTGGTGGATGTTACATTACCACCCTCCTTAAAAAAAAATTTTGTCCTCAAAATTTAGTACCTGAGAATAGTTCAGGATACTCTTTCCTCATATCTGATTCCAGCTCCCAAGTGTAGTCCTCAGCACTTCCTTTTCCCCATGCTACTTTTACTAGCTGCACGGTTTTATTCCGAAGTTGTCTGCTACTTCTGTCTATGATCCGTGCTGGTTGTACGCAGAAAGTCAGGTCCTTTTTTAACTATATTGATTCGGGTTCTAGCGAGTGGGTAGGGTCAGGTTGATACTTTCTGAGTTGAGAGACATGAAAAATATCATGAAGGTTTGATAGATGTGGAGGCAAAGCAACTCGGTATGCAACTGATCCGATTCACTTCAAGATTTGGAAGGGACCAATAAAGCGAGGATTTAGCTTCTTGACTTTAACTGCTCTACCTATTCCTGTTGTAGGAGTAACCTTCAGAAATACATGGTCTCCTTCCTGAAATTCCAAAGGTTTCCTCCTAGTATCCGCGTAACTCTTCTGGCTGCTCTAAGAGACAAGCATCTTGCTTCGTATTTTCTTGATATGCTCAGCAGTTTGCTCGACTAAATCAAGCCCCAATAGAGTTGATTCTCCTGTCTCATACCAGCACAAAGGAGATTGGCACTTTCATCCATACAATGCTTTGTAAGGAGCCATGCCGATACTAGCATGATAACTATTGTTGTATGCGAATTCGGCCAACGGTAAGTATCGATCCAAATTTCCGCGTTGCTCTAGTATATAAGCTCGTAGTATATCTTCCAAGGTTTGAATCGTCCTTTCAGTTTGGCCATCTGTTTGCGGGTGATAAGCAGTGCTTAGACACAACTTCGCACTGAATGCCTTCTGTAAGGCTCCCCAGAACCGTGAGGTAAAGGTCTCGATCCGAGATAATAGTTGAAGGGGTACCATATAGCCTGATAATTTCTTGAATATACAATTGTGCCAATTTCTCCAATGAGTAATTTGCTCGGATGGGTAGGAAATGAGCAGATTTGGTTAATCTATCCACAACGACCCATATAGCATCATATCCCGTTGATGTCTTTGGTAACCCTGTTACAAAATCCATGGAGATACTCTCCCATTTCCACTCAGGGATTTCCAAGGGTTGTAACATCCCAGAAGATTTCTGATGTTCCGCTTTCACCTTCTGACAGGTCAAGCATCTGCCCACGAAGTTTGCTACATCTGACTTCATGCCCGGCCACCAAAACATTTTCTTGAGGTCTTGATACATTTTGGTTATGCCAGGATGTACATCGAATTCACCTTTATGTGCTTCTTCTAAGATTCTTCTTCGGAGATCGTTCCTTTCTGGAACACACACCCTGCGTGACATCGCCAGATGCCTTCTTTATCTTGGGTAAAACCCGTTAGTTTCCCTAACTGCACGAGATTAATCATATGTTGGAAATTAGCATCCTGCTGCTGTGCTTGCCGAATCTGGTTCTTAAAGCTACTGGTTATCTTAATTTGGTGTAACTGAAGGGTCTTGGGAGTTGTAAGGATTCCCAAATTAAGATTTCGGAAGCTTTCAATAAGCTCCGTCTTTTTAATCATCATCCAGGCTATGGCCAATGATTTCCTGCTCAACGCATCCGCCACAATGTTTGCCTTACCTGGGTGGTATTTCAAGTCAAATTCGTAGTCTTTAAGGAGTTCCATCCATCTCCGTTGCCTCATGTTTAATTCCTTCTGATCAAAAAGGTACTTCAAACTCTTATGATCAAAAGAGACCTCGAACTTTACTCCATATAGGTGATGTCTCCATATCTTCAAAGCAAATACTACTGCTGCTAATTCGAGGTCGTGAGTAGGATAGTTCTTTTCGTGTGGCTTCAATTGCCTGGAGGCATACGCGACCACCTTTCCGATTTGCATCAACACGCACCCTAACCCTTGTTGGGAAGCATCACAATAGACCTCAAATGGTCCATGAGGGTCTGGTGAGGCTAACACTAGTGTCGTAGTCAACCTCCTCTTCAAATCCTGAAAACTCTGTTCGCACTCCGGCGTCCACTCAAATGGAACATTCTTTCTGGTTAGCTTAGTTAAGGGCAAGGCTATTCGAGAAAATCCTTAACGAATCACCTGTAATTTCCAGCTAAGCCCAGAAAACTCCTGACTTCAGAGACTGTGGTTGGCCTTCCCCAATTTAGAACTGCTTCTACTTTGCTGGGGTCTACAGAGATTCCTCCAGATGACACTACGTGGCCGAGAAATTTTACTTCCTTCATCCAAAATTCACATTTGGATAATTTAACATAGAGTTTATTTTCTCTTAAAATTTGAATAACTAGCCGTAAATGTTCCGCATGCTCTCGCTCCATCTTCAAGTAGACAAGTATGTCGTCGATGAAGACCACTACAAATTTGTCCAGATATGGGACAAATATTCAATTCATATAATCCATGAATACTGCTGGTGCATTCGTCAGTCCAAACGACATCACGGTATACTCATAGTGTCCGTAACGAGTTCGAAAAGCTGTCTTAGGGATATCTTGTTCCCGAACTCGAATTTGGTGATATCCGGAACGCAAATCAACCTTGGAGAATACCGTTGCACCTTGTGGTTGGTCCATGAGATCATCAATTCTTGGCAGTGGATATTTATTCTTAATTGTCACTTTGTTCAGCTGCCTATAATCCACACATAAGTGCATGCTTCCATCTTTCTTTTTGACCAACAAGACTGGAGCTCCCCATGGCGACGTGCTTGGCCGTATGAATCCTTTTTCTAAAAGCTCTTCGATCTGTCTTTTTAGTTCTGTCAGCTCCATGGGTGACATTCAGTACGAAGCTATAGATATTGGTCCCGCACCTGGAACCAACTCAATGGTAAACTCAACCTCTCTCTCCGGAGGGAATTCAGGAATATCCTCTGGAAAAATATCCGGATATTCCTTAACAACTAGGATCTTTTCTAGTTCCTGCTCAACTTCTGTCACGTTAGCTGACAAGAGGATATATCCTTTATTCTTTGGCCCAAAAGAGTTCATATAAAAGAGTGTTGCGGTTTGGAATTCAGAAAGTGAGACAGAGAGGAGTACCACCGTCTTATCAGAGCAATTGAGTATAACTCAATCGGCAGAAAGCCAATCCATGCCCAGAATTACATCAAGACCAGACAGAGGGAGACAAATCAAATTGGCGGCAAAGGTCCTACCCTCAATTTGAAGAGGAACATTGATGAATATTTGACTAGTTCTAATAGGCCCATTGGTAGGAGTAGAAACCAATAGATCATAAGGTAATTCAAAAATTGGTAATTGCAAAGCAGCTACACAGCTATGAGAAATAAACGAATGTAAAGCACGCGAATCATAGAGTACAGTTAGAGTCTCACCGTCCACGTCACAGGTGCCTTGGATTAGTCCTTCCGACTTGTCAGCTTCTTTTGCGCTCATTGTAAAGACCCGTCCTTGACGTTGGGGTCGAGGCAGCTGTGATGGATTCCTGGTTGGACACTCATAAATTTTGTGGCCTGGCTTGCCACATCCATAGCAGACATTCTGGCTTGCCAAACACGGCCGATCACCATGATTCTTACCGCATTTTGTGCAAGTTGGATTTGGAAGAGGCCTTTGGGGCTGCTTGCCCTTATTGCCTACTAGCGGAAATCTTCGCTGTTGTTGTATGTTGGGCTTGAATCTTAGGCCCTGTGGGGCTAACCCCCTCTTGAAATTTCCACCAGATGACCGGGCTGCAGCTAATTTCAAGTTGCAATCCTCCACAAGTCAACATTTGTTCACCAATGTGGGGAAATCCCTAATCTCCATTGGCCCTATCGCGGTAAGAATGTCTTCTCGTAACCCTCCTTCAAATTTAACGCACTTCCAGGTTTCGTCTGGATTCCTCTGGTAAATTGTGGAAAATTTACACAACTCTTCGAACTTGGCAATGTATTCAGATATCATTCGATTTCTCTGATGAAGCTGCATAAACTCAAATTCCTTGGCATTTCGAACGAAAGTCAGAAAGTACTTCTAGTAAAATACATCCCTAAACATCGTCCAGGTGACTACTGTTTGAGATTCTTCGAACAATCTTCGTATGCCATTCCACCAAAACTCGGCGTCTGCTTCAAGCATGTAAGTGGTGAAGGTCACCTTTTGATGATCCGAGCAATCCAGGATAGAGAAAATCTTCTCCATGGCTTTGATCCATTCGTCAGCTTTATCAGGATCATACGCCCCTCGGAAACTTGGCGGATTTGCCTTTCTGAACTCAGCAAACTTGAAATAGTCCAGGTCGACTCCTAGGCCATGAGGGTTCCCTCCATAGCTTGTTTCAGGTCGTCTGCCTAGCTGATCCATCATCTAGTGAGCCACCGCAGCTTGCTCCCGCATTGCATGGGCCATTTCTCGCATTGTGGCCATAAAATCAGTCCGGTCCTCTAGAGCAGGTTCTGCACGTGGTCTGCCTCGCCTTCCGGAAGCCATTAAGTTCTGAGCACACAAAACAAAAGTTATTGAGTTGATCAGGCTCAATACTAAGTCTAATGTGCTAGTAAATAACAGCTCACACGGTCAAGCACTTCATACACATGTACAGCTATATCTTAACCATACAGGCAAGATCTGGTGCATATTATCAGCTAAAAGTACAAAATATGCGCAAAGCATAGTCAGTCCAATCCTCAGGCCTTAATTAGGACGAACTGCTCTGATACCAAAAATGTAACACCCTACAAATTTGATGTTATGCTTAAGTCATAGCATGAAATCAAGTAGATTGTGTTACTGTAATATTGCTCTGATTACCTTTCATGATTCGTGTTTCCTCTCCTTATCATATTTATTTATTTATTTTAACAGACGAAACAGCGCGCTACTATATAAAGGGCGAAACGAACTTAACAAAATATCTCAAAAGATAAGAGTAGCACAATAACATTAACTGTATACATACATATATATATATATCAGAAGCCACTGCTTCAGTTTATGTACAAAGTTTCATAGTAGAATACATAACTGGGCCGACATAGCAAAAAGACAATAATGCCCGTGTCAGTCAAAAGATCCTATGGTCCTCAGAGGACATTTCATAACCTACTGCTAATCCTACTATCAAGTCTATGACCCAAAGCTACGTGCTGTAACATCCCAATTTTCTTTGCGCTAAATTATTCCACTTTACCTCCACAATGAGTTCCGAGTTCCGAGTTCATTAGTTTTATGATTTCCGACTTCGTACTCGAATTCCACATGAAATGGAACAATTTCCGATTTTCGAGTTTGTCTTCATGTCAATATTCCGACTTCCGACCTTATCCCAGCATGTTCCTCATTCCCGACTTCATGTCGTGTCCAACTTCCGAATTGGTCTGCAAAATTCCGACTTCATGGACTTTCCGATTTCCGACTTAATGTTCAAGCTTCGAGTTAACTGGAGTGGCTTCCGAGTTCCAATATTCGAGTTAAAGTATAGTGGGTATAATTTCCGACCTCCGATTTCAACTTGAAATTCCTCATTTCCCGACTTCCGACTTGAACTTCAAGTCTGAACAACATGACGTATTTCCACGATATCCGACTTCATGTCTCAAAGAAAATTTACCCGAGTTCCGATCTAACCTTAATAGTGTACATGATTTCCGACCTCAGAAGTTATAGTTTAACACAATGGTGCAAGTACCGACTTCCGAGTAAAATGTCACGAGGTCCCGCATTAAAGTGGAATTCAGTTAGAAAGGGCTCGAGTTCGAATCTTTGAGCTGGTTTCCAAATCATCCATGAGTTCCGATTTCATCTCATGAAGTGCACGAGTTCCGATGTCATCTTCAGAATGTACTGGAAACGAGTCCCATTGTTAGAGCGATGTGGAGAGCAAATTGTCACAAAAGAGGGGAAGGTTGGCAGAATTTCAGCCTTGTGTTTTAAGGCCAATCAGAACCCTCCAAGTTGACTACCACTCATGCTTATATAACACCTTCTTCTCCCCTCATTCAGACCCATTTTCTGCGCCCTCTCTTCTCCCTCACTTCAGCTCTCTTTTCTCTTCTCCACTCACCCAACTCCATCACTCCTTCAAGCTTGGCCAGGTCCTAATAATTCAAGCTTTAACATTTAACTCAAGATCACACTCCAAAGAGGTAGGATTCTACTTCTCTTCTTGAATTATTTGCCCTAAGGCTGTATGAACTTGTATTCTTCTCCATGTATTTGATGAGTTAATAGCTGAATTATGATAGGATTAATAGGAAATCTTGAGTTGAAATTATGGTTAGAAGAGAAAATTAGAAGGAGAGAAGCATCAGGATGCTGTCTTGGTGAGGAATCCCATGGCAGTCTGTACGACAGAGTGTACGGCGCCGCCTACAATCGGTCAAATCCAATGAAACCATTTTTAGATGAAAGTAGACATTTAGGGCTTTTCATAGATATATCATATAAGGTTATTGGATTAATATTGAGGTAGATATGAATTTTTGAAGTTTGACCTAGGGTTCAGGACTTTCATCCGGGCACGGTGACTTGAGGAAGGTATAACTCACCCTATACAACTCCAAATTGAGCGAAACCAATTTTGTTAGAAAGCTTACACATAGGGGAACATCCCAATATGAAATTCCGAGTTGTGATGGTCCAAATTGTTCCCAGTAATTCGAGGAAGTTACTCTATGTCCAAACCTAGCCAAAACAGGGTAGTTCAGGAAGGTCGATTTTCAGGACTTATAACTCGAGCTATACGATAGAAAATGGAATGAAACTTGTGGCAAATGAAAGGTTGTCCTATTAGCTTCAATATGAGACCAATTTCGTATGATTTGAGCTTAGTTTCGATTTTTAGTGAATTTATACTTCCAGGAGTGTAATTCGGGTTAGTGACTGAACAGGTTGAGGTAAGATTTGAATATCTTGAGCTATATGGATCAAAATGATATGGGACCAAAGAGGTTAGGAAGTAGACATATAGATCTATGACATATTCAAAATTCAAGTTTAAATGAGTTGAATAGAGATAAAGGTGGATCATAGAAGATTCCGGCAGAACCAAATGGGATTAGTAGAATGGCCGAAGTGATAGTTTCACAAGAGTTTGTGAGCATATAAGGTTTGAGCTGAGGATTGCCAGTTCTATATTGATGTATATATATATATGTGTGTTACATTGATTATATTGCTATGATTGAATTATCTGTGAGGACTGGCACTATTCATGGGGAGACGGAACTGATCCGTTATACTGCCGATTTTGCGGCAAAGTCTATGAAACTAGGAATGTTTACATGTAAGGATGAACTTGAATATGATACGAGTTATCAAAGATGAATTTTAGGCATGATATGAGTTATGAGAGCTTATGCAATGAGAGATTATACCTTGAATATATTACATTCACATGTTATGTTCATGTATGCCATGCATGCAAGCATAATTCGAATATGATATGAGAAATAAGACATGAGGCATATTCATGTATGCACAAAGCATCTGTACGCATGATAAGATATGGAAAGGAAAGATGATAAGAACTTTCAAGAGGGACGTACTAAGCTACCACGCCAGGCATGGCATAGACCCAGCTAGCGTGGGCCAAAGCGGTACTGTCTAAGACTTGGGCCAGCCCTCGACCAGATTAGTGGGAATAGACTAGTGTGAGGGTCGGGGAAAGTAAACCCGTCACTCATGTATAGGTACAAGCTCGGACCTGAAAAGTAGGCTATTGCCCAGGGGTGAGAAAGGCCATTCACCTCCGGGGGACCAAGCACAGAAAAGTAAGATCAGGTTGCAAGCTAAAGAAAGATATGAATTAAGTCAAGTGCACTTGCATACAGTCAAGCATAAGCATCTATGAACGCATCCTTAGTTATCTCATCAAGTCATATTATTATTATCATGATTCTGGTCGAAGCATATCATACTAATCATATTTCTATGTCTGTAATATAATATGGTAAGTGATGGTTAAAATATAACCCGCTTCGAGAAGGGCATTTTCAACTTAAAATTGAACCACTATTTGTTTATATATGCTCATATTTTCATAATAAACTGAAACGGCTGGAATGTTTATGATGATATCATAAGTTTTGTTCAAATTTACCTACTGAGAACCCTAGGTTCTCACTACCTGCTTGTATGTTCTTTTTTTCTGTAAACATTCCAGTACCTAAGTTGGACATCCAGTGCAAGACGGAATGCGTGTCGCTAATTGAGCACGACTCAGGCGCTAGCCAGATCAAGAGACCATCGAAGCTAGCTAATGATTAGTCGGAAGTACGCACTGTTTACTCTATCGGTCACAAATTGCTTTTAAAGTGTAATTATTTTATTCTCTATGTATTAGAGTTTAGTAGTTAGTATTAAAGTGGACAATAAAAGGGCCATGTATTATATTTTCCCTATTTTAAAGAGTTTTTCAGCACTGTGACAACCTTTTTATGTAATTCCATGACTCGAGCATAGCTTATATGATAGAGGGTGTTACACGTGCTGTCAAAAGAAAGTCATGCTATACACATCTCCTGCTGGCTGAGCTATTCTGTCAGATAACCGTTAGCCATGCCAGGCCCGGCTAGAGAATTGGGTCCCGAGGAGGAAGAGGGTGACAAGCCGGTGGCCTTGGAAGGGTCACTCTCTGAACTAAGCGGCACCTCGGGAACTGCCTGCGGAGGTGACTCTGGTGCAGGGCCAGCAGGACCGGCCTGTGCTGCTGGTGCAGGAGGAGCTGGAGGTGGGTGCGCCATGTATAGTGGGACAGCAATGTAAGGAGTCGCAGGGTCAAAGATAGGATGATGTAAAGGGACAGCAAAGTTCTTATTGCTAAATAGGTAAAGGCGAAAGTTACAAGAACCGGCTATATACAAAGAATCCAACTCTAGATCATGGTGAAGCTGCAAATCTGGGATCTCAATGAAGAAGGTGGCCGTGGAGTCCTTCGCCAGTGTCTGAGAATGATGCGGAAAATACAGAGCGAAGTGAGAATTTAAAGAAATTCTTAGTAAGGTTCGCGTATGATGGTTTTCTGACGTCACATACATTCTCAATTGCCTCGGTTTTTGTTTAATTATAAAAACATGTTGTCAAGCTAAAATATCCATTTTAATGAGTTCAAGAAAATGTCTGGTTCGAGGCAAGGTTCAGTTTTACTTTAGACGGCACAAGAAACAAAATAGATTACTAATAATGATACATAGAATGATAAACAGAATAAATAAACAGTAGTAAACAAACATAATAGACAACTGTAAATATCTTGACATAACTATTCCATGTATTCATGCATTCATGTAATCATGCAGACTCATTCTTAAGCCTTCCTTCATAAACTTTTTCATTACTTTTCATCATTTTTCCATCTCTTGGTCCCCTGGGAGTTCTTGGTCATTTAGACTCCTAGGTAATAGTCTGCTTATCAGGATCGAGCTCGTTCCTATACAGGAATGCCGGGTTTACTTTCCCCGACCTTCCTACCGATTTATTCCCCTTAACTTCTTATCCGGGGTTGGCCCAAGTAGCATGGAACTTTTATAGTAACATAATTCTTATCATAACTTTCATGGCTTACTTGAAATTGCATATGCATTAACATGTAATTCATAACTTATACATGGATTCTACCGAAATTTCGGCAGCACAACGGAACGTGTCCGCTTCCCCATGAATAGTGCCAACACACTAGAACATCAATTTATCACAAAAGTCACAACGTTGCACACATATTTCAACATGGAACTCATAATAACAATAATCGTATTAAGGCAAAGTTTCTGCCTCAGCATAGTCAGCCAACCCGGTTCTTCTAAATCAAGCCATAATTTCTATTTAACTCATTTTGACCTCAATTTTGGGTATGTTAAAGTGTTATGTGTATATTTTCTAACCTCTTTGGTCCCATCTAATTTTGATATCTATAGCTCAAGATATTTAGGTTTTCTCCCGGCCTGCCCAGTGGCTGGCCAGAATCAGACACCTAAAAGTAAAAATCCACTAAAAATCGAAAACTAATCAAATCATACGAAATTTGACTCATATTAAAACTAACAGGGTAAAGTTTCATTTACAAAAAGTTTCATTCCATTTGACTTAGTAGGGATCAAGTTGTAAGTCTTGAATTCTGACCTTCCTAAACTGCCCTGTTCTGGACCGGTTTGGACATAGGACAACTTTCTTAGATACTAGGAGCAAATGGGACCTTATCTAATTCTGAAATTTTTATGGGATATTCTCCTATGTGTAAGCTTTCTAACAAAGTTAGTTGTACTCATTTTCAAGTAGTATAGGGCGAGTTCTACCCTGAAAAACCCAGTCTGCCCAGAACCAGAGTCAAAACCCTAGGTCAAAATTCAAAAATTCATATCTCTCTCAATACTAATCCAAAAGCCTTATATAATATATGTATGGAAAGCCCTAGATGTCTAGTTTCATATAAAAATGTTTCATCAAATTTAATCAGCTATAGGCGGAGCTGTACACTCCGCCGTATGGACTGCCGAGGGTTTTTGGTTCTCCAGCCCCTCAGCTCTTCCTATTTTCATTCTTTCTTGCTTCCAACTCGGTTTTAACCAAACAAACAGCCAAAAACCAGCCATATATCATCATAATCTTTCATTTAAAACATCAAAGATTGTGAAAATAATCCAACCTCAGCCAGCCAAGACCACAGAATTGATGCAAGAATTAAACCTCTACCTTTGTTATAAGTGATTTTGCTTGATTTTTGAGGGCTTGGATGAGCAAAGCTTGATTAGGCTTGATAGTTGGCTGGAGTTATGTGAGTGAAGAAGAGAAGAAGAGAGCTGAATGAGAGGAGAAAGTGGCGCAAAAAAAAGGGGTCTGAATGGGTGATAAAGGGAGGAAAAAATCTGATTACATGAGTGGTAGTAGTTGACTTTCTTTGGCATTTGATTGGTTGAGATTCTATGGCTGAGTTTCAGCCAACTTTCCTTGCTTTTGTGGCCAAAGTGGCACCACATTTGGTGTTAAGTGGCTAAGTTATCAGCCACTCAAGGTAGAGTAAAAGAATTGAAATTCTATTGGTTCGGTTCTGACAGTTTAGAATACCGTAATTTTACCGATTTCCTTTAAATCGGTAAATCGGTTTTTAATAAAATTTTATGAAATCCCCTATACTTCTAACTTAATTCCCTCATTTCTAAACTCAAGTAATTGATAATCAATTGATTCTAAATAATTATTTAACCAAATTCTATTTATTCTAGATTATTCGATAAAACCGAATAATTTGACGAAAAATGATAAAAGAATTTTGGTGGATGTTACATTCCTCTTCCTTGGACAGACATTCATATAAACATTGTCAAACAGGTTAAAGATCAGGTTAAAACTCTTCCTTGTCCTTACCTACCAAACCCCCAAGCCTTCAAAATTTGTGAGACCGATGCATCTGGCTTAGGTTTTGGCAGCATTTTAAAACAAAAACTAAATGATAGAGAGCATGTCATTGCATACACTTCAAAACATTGGAATACTACTCAACAAAAGTATTCTACAATTAAAAAAGAAGTTTTAGCAATTGTTCTATGCATATCAAAATTTCAATCTAATTTACTGAATTAAAGGTTTTTGGTTCTTGTGGATTGTAAATCAGCAAAAGACATTTTGCAAAAAGATGTTAAAAACCTTACATCAAAGTAAATTTTTGCAAGATGGCAAGCTATTTTAAGTGTTTTTGATTTTGATATCGAGTATCTCAAAGGCACTTCAAACTCTCTCCCTAATTACCTTACCCGTGAATTTTTGCAGGGAAAATAATGCCAAACTCATCATCCTCTTCTAGAGGAGGAAAAACAAAAGAAAAAGAAAAAAACAAAGGAAAAGAAATTGTCCTAACCGGGAAAAATCAAACTGGGTTATCCACCCAAGAACCCAACATATTTGGGTCATCTACCCAGCAAACACAAACCCAAAAACAAACCAAGGAAGACTATGTCTTCCCAATCCAAACACTGTTGGCCTTCCAAGATCAAGGCTTAACCAAACTTCCAAAGAAGTCTTGGGCAGAAATTGCCTCTGACGAAGATGATGAGGATTACCCATTATCCCTCATGATCCAAAATCTGAGCAAACAGATCACCAAACAAGAGTCATCCAAACAATAGTCGACTACTCAAACTTCTACCAAAAAATCCCAAACCCAATATTTAGCAAAAGAAAAATTTATGCCAGTAACTCAAATTGAACCAAAATTTTGGGATAAAAATCCCAACAAAATACCCTCAAAAATCTTCCTGAAAGATTTTCATTTCAAACTTTTTTCTCCAAACAAGACGCAGAAATATTATGAATTTATCCTGATAGATTCTGATTCAGTATCCATCAAACACTACAAGGACAAGGCTAGTCCTCCAAACATTACTCATTCGACTTTCCAAATTCTTTAGGTTTTAACACCATCTGACTTTGGAAAGAATCCAAACAATATTAAAAAATTTTCTCAAAACTTTGATCCAATTGGATATAATTACTGAGATTATGTTCAAGCATGGACCAACATATTTTGGCTCCAAAATAAAGCTTTCCGCCATTCATGGCTTATTTATTTTAAAAGGAATGTTTTATACAAATTTCCTCATTGGTTTTCCCAATGGTGGAATTTCTTTGGACCGATAGATCAAATCCTTCCTAGCAATGCTTTAGAAGGATTTCAAACTTCTTCAAAAATGATCAATCTTTCAGGAGATCCCTTCCCAGTAGATCTCCATTTTTATTCCAAATTTTCATTAGCCTGGATTTTTTCTTGGCGATATATTTTTGGAAAACATGAAAACCAAAATTTACTGCCCTTTCTTTAGAAACAGGCTTTTGTCGAATAGTGGGCAGAATTCGATACTTCTTGGATTAGTCCTCAAAAGGTTAAAGATTGGTTCAAGAAGAATCCCAAACTACTCTTGGCCTTTGATCCAGAAAATTGTAAGTTCTTAAATCAGAGCTCCCAAATTACGGCAGCTTTAGGAGCATCTGCAAGCAAAGAATCATTTGCTCAAAACTTGAAGGATATTCTAAAGCTCCTCCAAATAGATGAAGTTGAGTCATCAGCCAAACAAAATTTACCCTCGTCATCCTCCTCATCAGCATCATCATCAGGATTTTACCAGAATGAAGATGACTGTTTCGGAATTAATCTGGTTGAAGACTGTTAAATTAGCAACCGACAATTTGGCCTAGTCAGAAGGAATCTCTTTTTCTCAGATGGCCAACAAAAGGAATCTGCTTTTACAGATGAAGCAAAGTGCCCCTGTCACCTTTAGTCACAATAGGCGTCAAGACAAACTTTTTACTATTGTAATAGTTTCGGTTATGTAACCTATACTATAGACATTAGTCCGGTGATGTAACCCGTACTATTGTAACAGTAAATCTAGTATCTATAAAAGGACTGCCCATCTCAGTTGTAAGGCATCCTTTAGAATCCATCTCAAATACTTAGAAGAGAGTTGGTAGGAGTGCTCTGAGATACTTCTGTAAGCTTTCTTTATGAAATAAAATTTTTTTTATTTCTGCATATCTCTCTTCTCCCTTAGCCAGTCCCGATGGAGTACCGCACTCTGGCATTCTTTTATTTTCTGTAATTTATTTTATTGCATTGCATTTTGCATAAGCATGTGAATAGGAGTCCGCCTCCTCCACTCTTCTATACCCTTGTGATCCCTTCCACCCTTCCGGCCACCCCGGTTCTCAGGTATCAAAGCTTGAGGGGGAAGTAGGGGAGTATGGTCTGAATTAATTAATATTTTATCTGGATGAACTCTATATTGATATCCTTTATGCTGACCCACTTCCTATTTTGGTTGGAAAAGAAACTTTAATAGTTCTTGGTAATCTGGAAGCATGCAGTAAGTCCCGTGTTGATTGAAGGGCAATAAATCAGTGGCTGAGATTTCGAAGAACTATTTGAAAGTGGCTATAAAATAGGATTAAATAAAATTATCAGCAGAAAGAGGATATTAATATTTAGTTTAGCAGATAAAATATTTTATTAAATCTTATCATAATTCTTTACTGAACCTAAAGGAACTGGTATCTATAGGGGAATTAAAATTAATGTTTTTCCATTCCCTTTCTCGTCATTTTTCTACTGGTTCTACATCTTCTTCCTCTTCCATTGATCATGAAAATGATCATCAAACTAAAAAAAAAAAAACAAACAACATTTTCAAAGAGGAAATCCAATTTGAAGATATAAATGATGAGGATGTAGGAACCTGGGAAATGCCCAGGATCCCTGAAACTCAAATTTACAAAATTGAAAAGAAAACTTTTTTCTCCAAATCTGACTACATAGTCAAAACTATAGAAGAAGTCATCCCCTTGGACGAAATAGAGAAAACTTTTCAACTTCTTTCCAACAAATCAATCAGAAAATATAAAGAAGAATTTAATTTTCTTCATATAAGGTGCGTTCAAGTCTCCCTCAAACCAACCATCAGATTAGGTATGAACACCTCTGTCCTGATTTGTCTTCGTGATGCTAGACATAATCAGTTTCATGATTCTCTTCTTGGAACTGTTGAAACTAGTATCTGTGCTGGGCCAATTTACTTTAATTGTTTCCCAGATCTTACTGTTAGTCTTGCTGATAGAAACATCATCGATGTACTGACTCTCAATCTTTTAATATCTAGACTTGATATGAAGTCTGGATCTATTCCCATAAACTTAACTTATAGGGTCCAATATAAGGTCATGAACTCCATGATCTTTAGGGTCCTTAAACCAAAACAAAACAAAGAAACTACTCTATTCCTCACAGACACAACTAAAGCCAAGGTCACTGTGCCAAAGGCTATCCAATGGAATGAAATAAATTTTCCTCAAAAATGGACACTCAACAGAGTTGTTCCAGCCAAACCTAAGCCTACTCCTGACTTCCAGCATATTAGGCAATACGACACTGGAAAGGTTGAGTTATTCTTTGATAGAAGAAACTCGTTCCACTTCGGAACTTCTTCCAGGTCTGAGGTTTCTGAGGATTTCAAGACAGCTGCTTTGGCTATGTCTAGAAAGTCCTTTTCTATAGCCTCACAAACTGAAATCCCAAATATCCGACTTCGTGGGTTGGATATGTCTTCTAACCTTCCTAGACCTGTCTATCAGAAGGAAGACGAAGACCAAAAATCAATTCAATCTCCAACTTACTCTTCTATGAATGAACCTTATGATGTCTGAGTTCACCATAGATAAAGAATCCCTTAGGAAAAACTTTTACTCTGAGGATTTGGCCCCTCAAAGAAATTGGTATTTTCAAAATTATCAGGGAAAAAACAGAAAAGATATTCAAGCAAATTTTTATGATTTTCTTAACAGGGTCAAACAAAATATATTCTTTTTTGACTAATTTCATGCTTATGCTGTCAAAAATAAGGTTGATTACTCTTGGAAAATAGAATTAAGTGAAAAAACTTTAGATGTCCTCTGGCATCTCAAAAACAATGAGATGATTCAATCTGAACCCCCTCCTGAAACAAAATTTCAACTTCCTGGCATCAATGATGCTGATGGAAAACCTTTCATGGCTTCTCTTTTCAAAACTAGAAAGGATGATGAGACTTTAAATCCAAGAGACATCAAGAGTCTCATGGAACAATCCAATTATACAAACAAGCATATTCAAACATTAGGTCCAAAACTTCTTGGGGAAATTGTCAAAATCAAAAAGGAGTCTTCTTCTTCATCTTCTTCAAAAATTGTTGCTGAAAAACAAGAAGTTAAACCTCTTTTCAAACCTTTCAAAGCTAGTAAGGCGTTAAGTCTTCAGCCCAAAACTGTTTCTTCTCAAAACGAATTTTTAAACAAAATTAATGAAAAGCTCAAACTTTTGGAAACTGTTGTTCTTGATACTCCACAACAAGAGACTTCTAAATCAAGGATTATCAGTGCTCTTGAAAAAACAAATGATTTTTTGGAAAGTTCTGAAGATCAAATAATTGAACAGGTTATTTCTCAAAATTGGAAAAAACCTTTGAAACTTTATTATCAATACGCTACTCCTTCTGATTTATTACTTGAAGAGAAATCTTTAAGTATTAATTCTTTTAGCGCCAATAACATCTATGAATGGAACATAGATGGTCAAACTGAATATCAAATTATGAATACTCTGCAACATATGACTATGGTTGCAACTGCATATTCTACAAACCTTAATTGTTCAGAGGAAACAATTGTCGAAATTTTGGTTGTTGGATTTTCTGGTCAATTAAAAGGTTGGTGGGATAATTATCTTACTGATTTTGAAAAATCAAAAATTCTTTATGCAATTAAAACTGAACCTGACGAAACACAAATCACCAGCAATGGGGAACTTATCCCCGATGCTGTCAATACTTTAATCTTTACAATTGTTCAGCATTTTATTGGCGATCCTACCCTTCGGAAGGATAGGTCAACTGAATTATTGTCCAATTTTAAGTGCAAAACACTTGGAAACTTCCGCTGGTATATGGATACTTTCCTTACCAGAGTCTTCACTAGAGAAGATAGTCAACAACCTTTCTAGAAAGAAAAGTTTTTGGCTGGTCTTCCAAAATCACTTGGAGATAAGGTTAGGGAAAAAATTTGTAACCCGTCTCCTGATGGAAAAATCCACTATGAGCAGTTAAGTTATGGTTAACTTATTGCTTGTATTCAAAAAGTAGCCTTGAAAATATGCCAAGAAGATAAAATTCAGAATCAATTAGCTAAAGAAAAAACCCAAATTAGAAAGGAAATGGGCACTTTTTGCGAACAATTTGGTTTACCTTGTCCAAAAAAGAGGTCCAAACCCAAAAAAAAAAAGATAGGCCTCTTCCTAGGCCCAAACCACCCAAAAGGGTTAAACCTCCACCGAGAAAACCCAAAACTCACACGCAGCCAAACTACACTGACAAGCCTATCACATGTTTCAAATGTGGTAAAACTGGCCATATAGCTAGAAATTGTAGGCTTAAAGAAAAAATAAAGGCTCTAAGTCTTGAGCCTACCATTGAGGAGCAGATCAATAAACTTCTCGCTGAAACTTCTGAGGGGGAACATGAAATGTCCTCTGAGGAATCTATTATGCCAGATGATAGCAAAATAATATCTTCTGAAGATACAACTAAAGAATCATCTGTAAACGTTCTCACCAGAGAATAAGAGCTTCTTTTTGAAGCCATAAACGCTATTCCTGATCCTAATGAGAAAAGGATTTATCTCAACAAACTTAAATCTACTTTAGAAGCCAGCTCTTCTAAAGTCAAATCTTCAATTCAGACTAATAAATTTAGTCTAAATGAAACTCTCAAAAAACTTGAGAAAAAATCTGTTAAACATGTTACTATCCATGACCTTCAGCATGAGATTCAGAATCTCAAAACTGAAGTCAAAATTTTGAAAGAACAACAAAATTCTCTACAGGAAATCATTGATGCCCTGCTAAACAGTCAAAAATTTGATGTTGTCTCTGTGACAGTAGTTCTCAAAATCCCCCAAATGATGATGAATTTCTTGGATTAATTAACATGTTAAAAATCCAAAAATTTTACATCAATATTGAAATAAGCATAAAAGACTTTATTCTCGAAACTGTTGGATTGTTTGATACTGGTGCAGATTCAAATTGCATACAAAAAGGACTTATTCCGACAAAATATTTTGAAAAAACTTCTGAACAACTTAGCACGGCTAGTAGTTCAAAGCTCAAAATTAATTTCAAACTTTCTGAGGCAGTGATTGAAAATCAGAACCTTAGATTAAAAACCTCATTTTTATTGGTAAAAAATCTGAGTAATGCGGTGATCTTAGGAACACCCTTTATTAGATGCCTTTTTTCCATTAAACATCACCAATGAAGGTATTTTTACTAAATATCTAGGTGAGAGAGTCAGTTTTCCTTTTTTAAGAAAATCGATTTCAAAAAACTTAATTTGATTCAAACTAAACAAAATCAGATCAATTTTTTAAAAGAAGAAATCTCTTTTTAGAATATTGAATCCCAACTTTCTAAACCAGATGTTCAAAAGAAGATCCAAAATCTTCTCGAACATATTCAACCTATAGTCTGTTCTGATCTTCCTACTACCTTCTGGCAAAGGAAAAAACATGTTGTCAGTCTCCCTTACGAAAAGGATTTTCATGAGCGTCAGATTCCAACAAAAGCTAGACCAATACAGATGAATGAGGAACTCCTCATTTATTGTAGAAAGGAGATCGAAGATCTCCTTCACAAAGGTCTAATCCTAAAGAGCAAGAATCCATGGTCTTGTTCTGCTTTTTATGTCAATGAACAAGTGGAAATTGAGCGTGGTACTCCAAGGCTTGTGATAAATTATAAGCCTTTAAACAAAGCCCTTCAATGGATCAGATATCGATCCCAAACAAAAAAGATCTTCTGAATCGTTTGCATTCAGCAAAAGTATTTTCAAAATTTGACATGAAGTCTGGATTTTGGCAGATCCAAATTCAAGAAAGTAATCGCTACAAAACAGCTTTCCCTGTTCCTTTTGGGCAATACGAATGGAATGTAATGCCCTTTGGACTATGCCCCTTCTGAGTTTCAAAAAATCATGAATGATATTTTTTATTCTTATTCAAACTTTATCATCATCTATATAGATGATATTCTAATCTTTTCTTAATCTATTGGTCAACACTTCAAACATATTCACATTTTTGTGAGCATAATCAGAAGAAATGGCCTTGCTATTTGTAAAACAAAAATTGATCTTTTTCAAACAAAAGTCAGATTTCTTGGACATAATATCTTTCAAGGTACTATCATCCCAATTGATCGGGCAATCCGCTTTGCGGATAATTTTCCTAATCAAATTATTGATGAAATCCAATTACAAAGATTTTAAACTGTCTAAATTATGTCTCTGACTTTTTTTCTCAGCTTAATAATCTTATCAAACCCCTCCATGATCGTCTTAAAAAGGTTCCTCCTCCTTGGACAGACGTTCATATAAACATTGTCAAACAGGTTAAGGATCAGGTTAAAACTCTTCCTTGTCTTTACCTACCAAACCCACAAGCCTTCAAAATTGTTGAGACCAATGCATCTGGCTTAGGTTTTGGTGGCATTTTAAAACAAAAACTAAATGATAGAGAGCATGTCGTTGCATACACTTCAAAACATTGGAATACTGCTCAACAAAAGTATTCTACAATTAAAAAAGAAGTTTTAGCAATTGTTCTCTGTATATCAAAATTTCAATCTGATTTACTAAATCAAAGTTTTTTGGTTCGTGTGGATTGTAAATCAGCAAAAGAAATTTTGCAAAAAGATGTTAAAAACCTTGCATCAAAGCAAATTTTTGCAAGATGGCAAGCTATTTTAAGTGTTTTTGATTTTGATATCGAGTATCTCAAAGGCACTTCAAACTCTCTCCCTAATTACCTCACCCATGAATTTTTGCAGGGAAAAGAATGCCGAAGTCATCATCCTCCTCTAGAGGAGGAAAAACAAAAGAAGAAGAAAAAAACGAAGGAAAAGAAATTGTCCTAATCGGGAAAAATCAAACTGGGTTATCCACCCAAGAACCCAACTTATCTGGGTCATCTACCCAGCAAACACAAACCCAAAAACAAACCAAGGAAGACTATGTCTTCCCAATCCAAACACTGTTGAACTTCCAAGATCAAGGCTTAACCAAACTTCCAAAGAAGTCTTGGGCAGAAATTGCCTCTGACGAAGATGATGAGGATTACCCATTATCCCTCATGATCCAAAATCTAAGCAAACAGATCACCAAACAAAAGTCATCCAAACAATTGTCGACTACTCAAACTTCTACCAAAAAATCCCAAACCCAATATCTGGCAAAAGAAAAATTTATGCCAGTAACTCAAATTGAACCAAAATTTTGGGATAAAAATCCCAACAAAATACCCTCAAAAATCTTCTCGAAAGATTTTCATTTCAAACCTTTTTCTCCAAACAGGACACAAAAATATTATGAATTTATCCTGATAGATTCTGATTCAGTATCCATCAAACACTACAAGGACAAGGCTAGTTCTCCAAACATTACTCATTCCACTTTCCAAATTCTTAAGGTTTTAACACCATCTGACTTTGGAAAGAATTCAAACAATATTAAAAAAATTTCTCAAAACTTTGATCCAATTGGATATAAGTACTGGGATTATGTTCAAGCATGGACCAACATATTTTGGCTCCAAAATAAAGCTTTCTGCCATTCATGGCTTATTTATTTTAAAAGGAATGTTTTATACAAATTCCCTTATTAGTTTCCCCAATGGTGGAATTTCTTTGGACCGATAGATCAAATCCTTCCTAGCAATGCTTTAGAAAGATTTCAAACTTTTTCAAAAATGATCAATCTTTTAGGAGATCCCTTCCCAGTAGATCTCCATTTTTATTCCAAATTTTCGTTAGCCTGGATTTTTTCTTGGCGATATATTTTTGGAAAGCATGAAAACCAAAATTTACTGCCCTTTCTTCAGAGACAGGCTTTTGTCAAATGGTGGGCAGAATTTGATACTTCTTGGATCAGTCCTCAAAAAGTTAAAGATTGGTTCAAGAAGAATCCCAAACTACTCTCGGCCTTTGATCCAAAAAATTGTTATTTCTTAAATCAAAGGTCCCAAATTATGGTAGCTTTAGGAGCATATGCAAGCAAAGAATCATTTGCTCAAAACTTGAAGGATATTCTAAAGCTCCTCCAAATAGATGAAGCTGAGTCATTAGCCAAACAAAATTTACCCTCATCATCCTCCTCATCAGCATCATCATCAGGATTTTACCAGAATGAAGATGACTATTTCGGAATTAATCTGGATGAAGACTGTTAAATTAGCAACTGACAATTTGGCCTAGTCAGAAGGAATCTCCTTTTCTCAGATGGCCAACAAAAGGAATCTGCTTTTGCTAACCAAGCAAAGTGCCCCTGCCACCTTTAGTCACAATAGGCGTCAGGACAAACTTTTTACTATTGTAATAGTTTCGGTTATGTAACCTATATTGTAGACATTAGGATGGTCATGTAACCTGTACTGTTGTAACAGTCAATTTTGTATCTATAAAAGGATTGCCCGTCTCAGTTGTAAGGTGTAACACCCTACTACTAACTATTATTATACCGCTTTAATTTCCTTTACTTAAATTGGATAATAATTAGCCAGTAATGTATTACTAAACTTACTAATTTAATTTTAGCGCAGGTAAATTTTTTTTTTTTTTTTTTGCCATTTGTTATCGCTAATCTTACTTATTGATTAATCATTTCACTCGGCGAAGATAATGCTATCACATACTAGTCAGAGTTACTACTATTTACCAGTTTGAAAAATTCACTTATAGGGTAAACTACCATGTACAGAAAACGTACATCATAACTACTGCATCGTAGAGTACATAATGTAGTCATAATACAGGACCCAAAATATCGAAAGGGAACGGGATGCCTATACTACTAATTATCTTCACCCAACCCATATACAACCCACCAATGCTCAAAATAAATATGTCGAATGAAGATGCCAAAAAGGAGCATCCTAAGCTATATTATAGCATCCTAAAACAAGTCATTTATTATAGTAATAGTAAGGACATGATCCACAACATGTAATATAATTCTATTATTCAGTATATCAGACTCGTAAACAACGTCCATCTTAATATTGAAGATGATCCATGCCATCTGGAAACACCAAAGAAAAAGGGGTGAGAGAAGTCTTCCAGTAAGGTGGTGTCCCAGGGGAATCCCACTTCATCCCAAAAATGCTAAGAACAAAGGCAAGAGTGCAGCAATATGTAAGCCATATAAGCCAACACTGTCAGAACATTTAGTAGCAAAATGACAGATATCTAGGCACAGTAATTAACAAGATAAATTATTATTCCCAGCTACTATTAGTGTCAAACAAGATGGAAGTGTGTCATAATATTAAAAACAGTAAAGCAGTAATATAATCAAGTAATATATAAATTTGATAATCACAAGTATACTATCGATCCTTTTACTGCTTTCTTTTCTGGTGACTGAAGTCTGTAGGGCTTGCATTAATAATTCAGATCTGCGAGAGCTCTCTTTGCTAGGGCGTCCCCTAGTCAGATCAGTGAATTACCAAGTCCTTATCCGCTACCTTGGCGGGGCCTAAGGTATTCACATAACGGACACCAAGTCCTTGTCCGCTAACTTGGCGGGGCCCAAGGTACCGTTTCAAATCCACTGCTAGACTTAGTGATCACCAAGTCTTGATCCGCTAACAAGGCGGGGCCCAAGGTGTCACTTAGTGAAATGCATGGCTTGTCCACTACATGGTGGGGCCCACACACTCACTTATTCATTGAGTCATATATAACAGCCAGACATAAGTGCACATATGTAATTTCCATTCAAATGGTGAATAGTTTCATTTCTATCACAGAGTGCACATAACACAAACTATTTTGAGCATATTTCAGTTCACACATAAACTTATAATTGCACCAAAAGCACATAATATCTTAGCGGATATGCATGATATTGTGCATACTTAATTCATGGTAAGAAATTCTCATAATCTTGATCATACATAGCAAAAAGGAGCTTAATCATAAATTACACATGAGCACGTATTATAACACTTTATTCACATAAGTTCAAAGTGCATAAGGACACACATGATTCGCATACATATTCATGTATAAATTTGGAAATTCACATATATAAATGATCATGTTCATATGCCAATCAAAGACTTCACAAATACTTCAAAGACTAGTTCAAAATTCTTATTTTTAAACCAGAGTTTAGAAAACCTATTCAAGCAAGGAGCTAGATAGTTCATGTGACATTTCTAATGGGACCCTTAAATTAAATCTTTATGTTTAAAGTTATTTAATGTGATTAATAGTGTGATTTAGTCCATAGTCATAGTCCAAAGTCCATCGTCATAGTGCAATGCTCCGTAGTTCAAAGTCCATGGTTCATATTCAAGTAAAGGTACTCCATGCATATGTATGACCCAAAGAGCGCTCAAATAAGTATCATATAAGTCTCATAGTCCCATAGAAATTCAAATGAGTTCATCTAAACTCCAATAACATAGGTTAGGGTCATGAACTCCAAGCAAAGGTAATGATTCATTTTATTAAGTTTTAAGTAGCTTTTAGTGCCTTATTGGTCCCAAAAAGAAACTATCACATAACTACCCTAATTTAATCATGCTCAAAGGTTTGAAAACACTTCAATGTAACAAACTAATTAAAATAACTTACTTATAGAAAGGTAATGCATGGCCAAAGCATTTGATTCAAAACTTCTCATGCTTTTGCACAAAGCTTAATTAAGTGAAATTACATGATTTAAGGCATCAAATGAAGTTTATAAAACATTAAATCAAGAGAAATAGAAATGATAAACATGCTGTCCAAAACAGGGCAGAAAATAAAATCTAACTTTTACTTAGAAAACCAACTCAAAACACAAGAAACTTATCATACAATTACTTAATATGATCACATAGATTCTCTAACATCAATACAACATTTAAGGGCTTAAAAACACTTTCAAAAACCTGTTGGAAGTGCACAGCCAATGGGTGCAGAATTTTGAACTCAAATATTTTCAAGATCATCAAGTTATATAGGTAGGAAAATAGCTTGTAATCTTACATACACTAAATCAAAATTTATTCCAATGAATACTCATTAATCAAGACATAAAATCAACCATTTAAATGCTTTAGATACAAGATATAAATTAACTTAAATTGCTGCCCTGTTTATTGAAACACAAACTTTCATGCACCAAAGTCATGTAAAATTAGCACATAAGCACATATAATTAAACTATAGGTTATGTGACACCAATATAACAAATTTTCTCACTTAAATCATTCAAGAAACATGTTGGAACATTAGGCACAAAACAGGACAGCCTAACTCTTTCACGTATAGCATGCATAACCCTTACAAAAAGATCACCAGAATCATGTATTTTTATGTTCTTATGCTTCACAAACAAAGGGATATATATCTATATGGATCCAACACTTATGTAACATCCCTATATAACGTAATAGGAAGTAATAACAATAAATTTTTGTTATTCACCACTTTGCCCCTACACTTTTTAGAAAATGACATTTAGGTCCCTAGATCAATAGAATCAGCAGAATAAGGTTTTAAGCGAAGCAGAATCACGTAGAGAAAACGTAGAAACCTAAGCCCCGGCCGATTGAGCCACGGAGACATCCATATGTGAAATGACATGGGATGCCCCTAGACTTACCCATAATTACGAAAATGCCATTAGCCACGAAAAATAGAAAACGGAATAGCCCCAAATTGGAAAAACGATTAATTTACGTCGTTAATCAATTTATTCGATTTTATAGGATAAGTAGGATTAAATTAGAAGTTAATTAGAGGTTAATTAGAAGCTAATTAAATGTTAGATTAGAGATAATTAGGATAGAAACGTATAAAACTTCACAAATTTCTTCAAAACCGTTTTATCGATTTAAAGGAAATCGGTAAGATTACGGTATTTTAAACTGTCAGAACCGAACCAATAGAATTTTAACTCGCTAACCCTACTTTAAGTGGCTGAGAACTCAACTACTTAACCCCCCAAAGTGGCACAAACAAGGTCACAAAGCATGAGAAAACTTGGCTGAAAATCAACCTTGTATTCTTGGCCAATCAAATTTCAAAGAGCCAACCATTAAATCAGATTTTTCCTTCTTTCTCCACCCAATTTTCGAGCTCCCTCTTCAGCTGGCCATCCTTCACTCCTCCTTCTCCAATTTTCACTTCATCTTCCTCAAAACTCCAAGCCGCATCCACTTCCTCCACCAAGAGCTCAATTTTAGCTAGTTTCTACATCAATTTGAGGTAAGATTCCAATTCTTGCCTTGATTTTCTGATTTGGGTGGTTGGTGGTGGTTTGTTTTCTCAATTTTTGATGTATTGATCGAGTGATTATGATGATATATGGCTGGTTTATTGGCTGTTTGTGAGATTAAAACCGAATTGGAAGCAAGAAAGGATGAAGATAGGAAGAGCTAAGAGGCTGGAAAACCAAAAACCCTCGGCAGTCCGTACGATAGAGTGTACGGCTCCACCTACAGCCGATTAAATTTCATGAAACCAATTTTAAATGAAACTATACATCCAAGGCTTTCCGTACGTACATCATATAAGGCTTTTGGATTAGTATTGAGAGAGATAGGAATTTTGGAAGTTCGACCTAAGTTTTTGACTTTGATTCTGGGCAGACTAGGTTGTTCAAGGTAGAACTCGACCTATACTATTTGGAATTGAGTGCAACCAACTTTGTTAGAAATCTAACACATAGGAGAATGTCCTACAAAAATTTCAGAGTCAGATAAGATCCCGTTTGCTCCCAGTGATCCAAGAAAGTAGCCCTATGTCTAAACCAAGCCAGAACAGGGCAGTTCATGGAGGTCAGATTTTGGGGCTTATAACTCGAGCCCTACTACGCCAAATGGAATGGAACTTCTTGCAAATTAAAGCTTGTTTTGTTAGATTTAATATGAGACCAATTTCGTATGATTTGGACTTGTTTTCAATTTATAATAGATTTTTACTTTTAGGTGTGCAAGTTTGGCTAGCTGCAGGGCAGGCTAGGATAAAACCTACATAAGTTAAGTTATTCTTATCAAAATTAGATGGGACCAAAGAGGTTAGAAAATAGACATATAACGCTTTAACATATCCAAAATTGAGGTCCAAAAGAGTTAAATAGAGAATATGGCAGGATTTACAAAAATCGGGTTTAATGCAAGTAGTGAGACAGAAAACCTGTTTTAATTACAATACTTATACCTTGAGTTTGATGATTGAAACATGAATTAAATATGTTGCATTATGAATGGAATGATGTGATTTCTTTGTTAAGTTGATATGCTGAATACTGGCACTATTCATGGGAAAACGGACTGATCCGTTATGCTGCCGGATTTACGGCAGAAGTCCATGAAGCTAGGAATGTTTCTATGCAAGGATGAGTTAAGTATGATATGAATTATGACGAATATGAAAACAAATGATAAAGCATATGCAAGCACCCCGCTCACATGAGGTATGGCATTGACCCAGTTAGTGTGAGTATAAGGGATAGAACTTACATGAGGCATGGCATGACCCAACTAGTGTAAGTATCGAATAGAGATCCCATATTCCTAAGGAACGTGACATGGCGATCACGCTCTGATAAGTTATGACATGGTGATCATACTCTGGAATGTGACATGTAAAGATATGATGATAAGTTTATATTCCTAAGGAACGTGACATGGCGATCGCGCTCTGACGGGGCATGACATGGCAATCATACTCTGGAATATAGCATGATGAATCCACACCCTAAGGAATGTGACATGGCGATCACATTCTGATGGAGTATGACATGGCGATCATACTCTGGGACGTGGCAGAAGGAACATATTCCTAAGGAATGTGACATGGCAATCACATCTCGATGGGGTATGACATGGTGATCATACTCTGGAATATGTATAACAAGTAAAGAAAGAGAAGCAAATTTTATGTATATGCATAAGTTCAAGTACAAGTAAAGTTATGTGCAAATGTTATGCTCCCAACGTATTGATGTTAAGTGTGGATTAATATGTTGCAGTTAATATCCATGGTAATATTCATGAATTAATTTTGAGTAGGCTCTCCCAAATGCCAAGTCTATGTGTAAAAGTAAACTTTGCTTCGAATAATATATTTTCGAACTGTAAAATTAAATAGTTTGTACAACATGTTCACCTTTTTCAAAATAAACCGAAGCAAATTGGAGATAACAACGATGACATTATGTATGTTAATTAGAGAATCCTACTGAGAATTTATAATTCTCACTCCTACTTCCGTGTTGTCTCCAGATAGTTTCAGAAGTTTCCGAAGATGGTTGAAGCTGCTGTCAGATAAGGTCCGTTCAAGTAACAGTAACAACTCCAGGATGTGGTACTATGACTTAAGCTTAGTACTTTACTTGGGAGGGTGTTACAACTTAAATCTTATCAAAATACAACTCATAACATCTCAAGAACATAACTTATAGTGGCTGCCCTGTACATGGCCGAGATTAGTTTTGTGACAAGTTATGGTCATTTAGCCTCTAAACTTTAAAGCAAAGCACACGAGGCTTCTACACATAAAAATACAACATCTAAGGCATCAAACCAACACTTCAATATCATAAAATAGATGAGAAAGAATGAGAATATATTCTGTCCAAAACAGGACAGCAACATCTTTAAATGAAAATCACAAATTGCATGAAAACACAAGTAAACATCATTAGAAATACAAATTCTTTCAAAAATTCATCTTAAACCCAAACAATCACTAACTATTAAAAGTTCAAAATAACATCATGTATTCTAAAAATAAACACCCAAAACTTCAAATAACATCACAAGTTAGCAAGAAACTCATGGATGAACCTAAAAGAGTGAAAGAAAAACCCTACTTGAGTTAGCTCTTGAAAACTCCAACTGCACCAAGTGTTGGGTAGCAGCTAACCACGTGGTTCTTGCTTCTTTTTGAGGGCTTTAATGTGTGTTTCAATGATGAAGATTGATGGTGTATGAGACTAGTTGGAAAGGGTGAAGATTTGGTGGTGTTTTGAAGGTGTTTTTGTGAAGAACTTGAGAGAAAAGGGAGGAGGAAAGGGGAGAGGAAGGCTGCACGTTTTGGAGGTACTTGTAGCTGAGGTGAAGGGTTCTAAAGTGTGTGTAGGTCTGATGGGGTGAGTCTTTTTATAGAAAAATGGTGGTTTTAGTTAGTCTTAATCATTTAATTAGTTATTGACTTAATTAGGTACTTTTGTTAGTTAATTAAGACATCAATGGTCAATTATTCTAACCACCACAACAAACTTATTTAGACATGATATAATACTCATATTATATGGTGATTAAGGTTTAAGAAAAGATTAAAATAGTTTAACCCTTAATTAGTGCATAATTAGTGTTTTTGCTAAAAACTAGTTTTTGCAATTCAAGCTTTAGTTAGTAAAATACTTAGCAAATAATTAAATTTATTTAATCTACCATTAAATCTATGTTCAATTATGTGTTAGAGGATACTCAAAATTTTTTCAGAATTTTTGTATAATTTTTACTATTTTTAGTGAATTTTAGTCTTAAATATGCCTATTTTGGGTTAATTAGCTTAATTAATTATCTAATAATTAAATGAAAAAAAAATCTCTGCTGATCCATGTGAAGTGCTGCGCCTATGTATCAGATTTTGGGTGACAAAATCTGTTATAACATGGTTAAGTCAAAAAGGTATGGTAAATTAGTAAAAGTAATTTAATGAATTGTTGACTATTTGATGTCTTGGTTAGAATTTTGCTAATCCTTATTCACATTTTGTTTGAAACTAATTCTAGGGGCTAGAGGACTGTTAGGGGCGTCCTAGGGCTGAGGGTTAGGCTTAGTTGATTTTTTATTCAATTTATTTAATTTATTTTATAATTTATGACTTATTTTAGGCCTTTTGATGTAATTAAGTATAATTAAGCCCAAAATAAATTCAAAAACTGTTTGGCCCAAGGTTGCAGCTGTCAAGGCCCAATTTGAGGCCCATTCACGTGGTCCTTCAAGCCCAAGCCCGGAACTCCAATGATTCTTTGTCGTACTGCAAGTTAAAGTGGTTTTATATGATTTTCGGTGCCCGTTTTGTACCCCGGTAAGGTTATTTTTATGTAATTATGTAAATATATATTTATCTTCAAAATTATGTTAAAAATGTATTTGTAATATTTTTGAGAATTTTTCAGGGCCTTCTGGGTAGTTTTTAGCCTTCTGTAAGCCCTTTAGTGTTTTCTGTCTGTTTTCTATCGGAGTTTCCTTTGTATTTTCTATTTATTTTTTTTATAACTAATGGCATTTTAGTAATTTTGACCAAGTCTAGGGGCATCCCATGTTATTTCACACTTAGATACCTCTATGGCTCAGTAGGCTAAGTCTCAAGTTTTTACGGTTTTGCTATGTGGTTCGGCTCTGTTTGAAACCCTATTCTACTAATTCTACAAATGCGGGGACCTAAATGTCATTTTTTTAAAGTCTTGGGATAAATATGGAATTATCATCTGGGATCAAAGTGTAATTACAAAAAGTTCTAGGCAAAACTATAAATAACCAAACAGGGGCATTTTCATCTTTTCCTAATTTTTAGTATACAGCAGTGCAGTAATTTCAACGGCAGTGTAATACTACCCTATAGTTTTAAGTGTGAGGATCGTCATGGCTTGGCGCTACTGGAGAAATTCGCACATTGTTTAAGTGAAATAATTCAAAATTCCTATTATGCTATATTAAAGAAAACGGGGATGTTACATAAGGCATCCTTCAGAATCCATCTCAAACACTTAGAAGAGAGTTAGTAAGAGTGCTCTAAGATACTTCTGTAAGCTTTCTTTATGAAATAAAATTTTTTTATTTCTGCATATCTCTCTTCTCCCTCACCATCCCCGATTTTACTATCAAGGCTCTCGCTTTCTTTTATTTTCTATAATTTATTTTATTGCATTGCATTTTGCATAAAGTATGTGAATAGGAGTCCGCCTCCTCCCCTTTTCTATACCCCTGTGATCCCTTCCACCTTTCCGGCCACCCCGGTTCTCCAATCTCAACAATTTTGAAGGCTTGGGGGTTTGGTAGGTAAAGACAAGAAAGAACTTTAACCTAATCTTTAACCTATTTGACAATGTTTGTATGAACATCTATTCAAGGAGGAGGAACCTTTTTAAGACGATCATGGAGGGGTTTGATAAGATTATATATATATATATGTTAAAACGCTTGATTTGTTATAAAATTTCTCATTTGTTTTAATATAAATGTTAAATAAATTGCAAAAATAAAAAAAAAATATTTAAAAATATTGATTATTCAGTAGTTTACTATAACCATGTCTTTAAATCACTAAAAGTAGCCTAGTAATAAGAGATTACGTAATTTGCATAGGATCGTGATTCAAATATCATTGCCGCCAATATAACCACCAAAATACTGTGTTTAATAGTATATTATTTCTCATATCAATCACAATAGCAATCAAAAGGTGAAGCTTGATGATGCGACACATTTTCACTTTGCATGAATCTGGATAACTTGTCCGAGCTAGTTTGGGTTAAAGATAGTGGTGCTCTATTACCATCTCCTAAGATTTTTGTGGTGAAGCTTGCTTAGTGTCATCAAGCTTCACCTTGTAATTGCCTAGCATGGCTTTTGATTTTGAGAAGCGGCTTACTTAAGTTATAAAAGGGATTTTTATGCTTACCTTGATTCTACAGGAACCATGACTAACAACACCAATTTAGATGGTAGAAAAATAGAGAAGGATTTCAGCAGGAAACAAAAGGAACAGTGTTAAAGGATTACATGGTACTGATTATGAGCAGAAATGTCTCAAATATGTTATCTATCATGGTACATACAATCTACTCAAATTGTAAGCAAACTAATATTTGTTATTAAGATGTGCTTATTACTTATGTGATGTCCGCAAAATTGGGCATTGGATTATGTTAAAAATAAAATAGCTGCATGGCTCGTTCAAAAATGTCAAAAAGTTAGATAAATTAAGATTCTAACTAAAATAAGAAACTACACATGTAAAAAGGCACATGCTATAAAAGTTGAGAAAGTTATGGAGAGGAGATTATATAGTGATTTTTTCTTGAATATATGAAAACGAAGTTATCATATTTATGGAGCAATAGGAAGTTGCCAATATTTATTATTATTTATAATATAAAATTTTGCATATACAAGCATGCTTACCTTTTAGATAGTGTTTGAAATAATTAAAAATAAAAATTTATTTTATTTTCTTTAAATTTTAGAATTAAATCAATTTCTATCAAACCCTAAAGAAATGAAATTATTTATTTTTAAAATATCTAACCACAAAATTTAATTAACAAATGAACTCAATTCCTATTTTCCCCATTCCAAACACTAGCTTAAGAAATTAAAAATTACCACTCTTATACCAAAACTTGGGGTGAGGAGAGGATTCCCATCCACTGCCAACTCTACTTGCTCAAACCTGCGTGCACCTCCCATCTCCATTAGACCTGCGCATAAAGTGCATGGAATCTAATCTAAAAGGGAAAGATTTTTTTCAGGAAACCTTAATCATTCAATTCAAGGAACTCCAATCACCCGTAAAAATGCGCACAGCATTTATTAGATCAAAACAAAAATACCAAATTGATGCCTCTACAAACAATAAACTTAAATATTTATGGACAAATGCTGAAACCAGTTTTGGAAAGACCATTAATCCAAAATCAGAATACAAGAGTGACTTAGATTACAATACTAATGAATAAACAAATCGCTTGTTGTCATGCACAGTGAGCCACCGTGCATGTCATGACCTCGGTGTTCATTCAACTTTACCACGAATAACATCTACACATGCATTTGTGCTTTCACGTTGACTCCTCTTGCAGGCCACTAGCTGATGCTGCTTCTGCTTTGTCAGGAATACCGGGGTCTGCTTTGTCATGGTGGAAGCGCACCACAATACATGTAATGTTGTCTGCGCTACCTCGAGAAAATGCGGCTTCTGTTAACTTTCGAGCAGCTGCCTCAGGCTCCTCTTCTGTGCGAGCGAGAGAAACAGCATCCTGTGTAGAGGAGAGTGGACAAAATATCAAACAGAACAATAGTCACAGATCAAATGAAAACAGATGTGAGAAACCTCTCTTGTATCAAACAGAAAATTAAACGCAGCACTGCACACCATGGAAAATAGAAGAGCAGTAAAATACATAACCCAAAAATTCCAACCCTGTTGCTGGCAAACAATCAACAGTTCTTTGGTACATAAAACAAGTCTTTGCCAACAACAAATGATATCATAGGTCCAAGATTATACATTTTCATTTCAGTTCTATGTAGCTTTGATAACCAATGCCAAAAAAGCTGATAAAGTTAGGATGACAAAAAAAAACCCGGAACTTAATTTACTAAAATACCAACAGTCCATATCTTGCTACTTTCCAGGGAGCATAGCATGAATGAAGTAGAAATCACAAGTAGACAGTCTCTCATCATATTACCAAAACCCAAGCATACCATTTTTTTCATTTCACTCCCACCTTATATGCTTGCTATTTTTGAAAACATGGGATTTAATGACAGGTTCCATGAAGGATGACAACAGTTCACCAGCTGAAACACGCAACTTTATGCTCATTCTTTTTTTTGTTTCTTTTACCAGCTATATAAACTGAGGATGTTCCACTCCTGCCTGATTAGAAATGAATATACAGCATCACGTATGTACAGATGAATGCAATAAGAAATGCATAACTATGAAGGAATACAGCTTACATCATTTGGTACTACATCCCAAAGTCCATCACTTGCAAGAATAAGCAGTTCAGTTTGTTCATCTATCTCCTGGTCCTGAAAATAAATGAGGCTACTAATTAGATTCTTTCTGGCTAATCACTTTAAATGGAACTGTCAATTGCAACAAATCACAGAAGTGCTTCAGCCAAAATATAAATTCCAAGGAAAATAGATAGTCTAGGCACTTTGTTGCTACTATGTGAAGACAGCCTCAAGTAGATAGACACTAACATATCTCACAATTTGGGCAAATGTATATCTTCTAGGGGACATGGTTTCCACAAAAATAAAATTAATTCGGTGCCAACAAAATATGTCAAAGAATCATATGGTTTTCACAAAACATTCACACACCCACGCGCACGCACGCATGCATGCACGCACTCTTTACTAGTCCATGCTAAACGTATTAAGAATTAGTGAAATTAGCCTATAGACTGTAGTATATACATACTTTTAGTGATCTTGCGAACAATCTATTAAGTTCTGACCAGTGGCAGAGTCAGGCCCCCAAGAATAGGGGACCACTAATAGTTACAAAATGTTATTGTATAAATCTATTACAGCAACATTAGATCAAACAAGTGTCCTATCATAAACAATGTCCATAGTTAAGCCATTTAAATCTATTATTTTATCAAAAAATTATATATAAACCTACTAAGAATATCGACTTGCTTATTTTTCTTTTAAGAAATGTATCTATGTTGGCAAACCCTATTAAAAGAGGAGAATCGTATCATACAGATCTATCAATTTATCTAAATAATTATAATTATACCACTTGATACTTATTAAAAAAATTAACACCACACAAGCTAAAATTTTAAATACCAATAGACCAAACCATAAAAGCGAGAACTAAAAGGGATTAAAGGCAAATTAAGAGAACAACTAGAACGTCCTAAATATCAACCCCACAAAAACAAGAGAAAACAAAAAAAAAGAAAGAAATATGCTATCTAAGATGGAGAAAAGCAAGAGGCAAACAAATAAACAACTGCAAAATATATCAAGCTGCACACTTGTCTTCAAGTAAAAATAGAAACTCCATGCCAAAGGAGGAGAGGGATCGGGAAACTCTTGCATGTTGCCAATTTACATTGAGAGAAGATTGAGAAAATCATACTTATATCTTCAAAGACATAATATCTTTTAATGGTTTCTAATGATACTAGTTACATATATTTAAAAAAAGTGGAGCCTGCTGCCCCACAGTACAATGTAGCTCCACCACCGCTTCTGACCATAACTAAAAGGGCAGCCAATTCACTTCACATGTTGATGGTCTTTAGGTGGTCTACAGTTTTCACCTGTTAGATTATATACAAATATCTTAGAATATCTTTAGAATATTTAAGATGATCTGTAGAATACATTGTGTAACCGACTAGTTATATGACTTAGGAAACAATCTTATGAGTCCTTATTCCATTTCATTATGTTTCCTAATTTGTATCCTTATTTAGTTGGGGCTAGAAGTCTTATTGTACTAGTGGGTTTGGACTAACAGTACTATATTAGTACTTGACTTAGTTCCTAGTATGAACAAAAGCATAGTGCTTTGTATTTTGTAATTTCCAGACACCATGTCAATATAACTTTATTATTCTAAACATTCCTTCTTCATCTCCCCCTATCTAAACATTTTGATTTCATCACACTAGAACTGAACAACCCATACACAACAAATTAAGCTGGAAATCTGGAATCAATAGGACAATTTTTCCCCCCTTCAATCACAAGCTGCAGCAGGGCATCTCACAGAAAGCAAACACTGGATCCTTTAACTCCCTTCTTTTATTTTAACACGGAACCCTGTCAGACCCTCAACCCCACTACATACAAAGTAATTTTTATCTCTTTTCAGTTATAAGTCCCTTTTCTCTTTTTCCATTTGCTAAATGAGTGGTAGAAGATGAGCCCTGGCACAGTGGCAAGGTTACCGTTTTGTTAATAGTCATGGGTTCTGGTAGCGGACATAGCCTCTCCAGTCGCAGGGGTAAGGCTTTGAGCCTTACTCAACTTTATTTCCTAAATGTTACCAACCTTTCCACAACTTTATGCATTTTTATTGTTAATAAACATAATAATAAAAAAAAATAAGCAACCTAATCATCAGTAAAATGCCTAATTAGTATGTTTTAAATTTAAAGCATGAGCTAATTAGCTAAAACTTCAACACATTTTTTTCAATGCGATTGTGCTATAGACTATGCGGCTTCATAAATAAATTGAGTGATTACTTTGGCCACTTCAAAATTTTAGGTCAAGACCCCCACCACTGCTCGACATGAGTGTCCAATGCTGGCATTGGGTGAGTCCCTTGTAAAGTTAGAAAGTTAATAGCTTCTGCTAGAGAGTCTCATGAGACATTATCTACATTCGCTATCAGGATTTTGCATCCATGCAATGAAAATAGTTATTAATCACCTCCAGAAATTAATAGATTAGATCACTTTGAGATTATACAATGTAATTAAGGATCACCTGGATCTCAGGTTCTGCTACAACAAACTGCTTCAACATACGATTACCGAAGGCACGAGACATTGCTAGCACGCCTCCTACCCTCCAAGTACCTGACCAGCATAAACACAAGTAAATATCACCTCCCCAAACTAATCATTCCATTTCAAACTAATCATTCCATTTCATGGTCAAATTCCATCCCTTGGATAGCTGGCCTGGTTTTAAGGTGAAGATAAAGAATGTTATTCCAATATGGTATAAGTTATGAACATGAATATTACTTGCATACATCAATCTAATGTCAACAAATCTACTTCATCCATTAATTTGTTTCATAAAAGATGGAACATGCAATGCACATGTAAATTCATCCTGGAGACCAAGAGGTTTCATCCACTTTATCACTGTCCACAAAGGCAGTAACATATACTGATGTAATTTAAGACTTAAATTATGTCGAAAACTTGTGAAAGAAAATTTATTTGAATAAGGATTGAGTCAATGCACTGATAAGTTTCCATGTATTTTTGTAAGATTGCAAGAAAGTTAAACAGACATTTTACAGATAAAAGGTGGCAAAATATTTGGCATATCCACCACCCAAAGCATATCAACATGCATATTATTATGCCAACTTGCCATTGCCAACCAAAACCCCCAATCAAAATGATCCAAATATTGAACCTGCACAAGCTTCCGATGTCACCACTAAATTAACTCAATTCTCAGCACTGGCTGAAGATGATACAAATCCCCACAAGAAAAATGACCCATCCCCATTGTACATTGCACTGACAGAAGCAGATTATCAGAAATCGAACAATTTAAAGAAGCTGTTTGTATTCCTGGAATATCATATCTCACCTGCCCACATGACGACACCCCCGGCATTCTCAATTCTCCTCCGTTCATCGCTTCTGTTTGGCTTATGATCCTCAGAGAGAGCAATTGCTGCCAAAAATGGAAACAATTAGTTAATGTGTCACAATGACACTCTAATTCCCAAAATGCATTCAAATGGAAGTAAAAATGAAAATATACCATAGAATCATACAATAACCCTTTTCAGAAATAATTTATTTTCCAAATTACCTCCATATTTACACAATTAGCTTTTCAAAAAATCACATCATTAGGATATGGAAACTCTCTTTTTCTACTAACAAAGCTGATATTTACCATATATTGTGAGAATTTATAATGGATATGAGAACTTATATTCCACCAATATTATGCATTCATCAATAGTGACTATAATATAATATAAAGAAATCATGAAATAGAAGGTCATCTAAATAGTACCTTTGCCAGCTTTCGATATTATAGTCCTAGAATCTCCAACATTAGCTACATAAAGATGTTTATCAACCAAAACAGCTGTTGAAGCAGTAGAGCCATCATCCCGGAAGGTATCTTTTTCAGAATCCAGAAAATCAGTATCAGTCTGCTGATACGTTTCACCTGCAAGCTTACTTAAGTTAATATAATAGCAAAAACAGATTATGGAAAATCAAAATCATTCCTAGCAGGAATTCGGCCCAGAACAATAAGACAAATAGGAGCAACACATGACTGATGCGCACCCAAAACACTTCCAACAATATTGAAGCACAGAGGAAAGTATTAACAAGCGATAAAACAATGAATATTATAAGATATTCATTAAAACCAATATAGAGAATGTTAACACACTTATAGCCAATTTGGCATCAGTCAAAAACTTTGGATGCTTCATGAGATTATCAAAGAGATGCTCTTTCAAATACTCTGCGGCACGAGAACCACCATGACCTGTATGGAATTTCAAAATTTTGTTTAGACATATTACAACAATTACATAATAGATGATCATGAACATTGAGATCAAAGACTCCAAGCAAGTAATGATACCGGAAAATCATACCATCAAATATTCCAAATAAGCATATTGAATGACCACCAATCTTCAATGTTTTAATGTCATAAAAATCCTCCATTGTCACTCTCTTCCCTCTAAAACTTGAATACCCACAGCTAAGCCTTCCATCCTCACTGGCAAATAAAAACTTGATAAGTACTATTTGAGATCAAAATAATGCAATACTACAATACAGAGAGGAAAAAGCATAAACCAGAACAAGAAATTCAGCCACTCAAGCAAATTAAATTTTTCATCAATGCAATTCTTCAGGTGTAATCCGAAACAAAATTTTACATCCATTTAAATCTTAATGTGGATAAATAAAGACAGATTAAGCTAAGAAAAGTACAAGGACTAAAGAGAAATATTAGGAATTTAACTGCCTCCGTGATTTTATTGGCAACTGGGCATTAGAACTCTGGCTTCAGCCATAAAAGTAAATGATTACCATCCAACAGCAAAACAAGGCCTTTCCAAGGTGATTTCCCTAAAATGTTGAGGGATAGGGCAGATTTTCTTCTCTTATTTTTTCACTTATATTTGTTGTTTTGTGATTTGCCTCCCATTCCCCACCAAGTAGGAACCTGGCTTGGCTGCTATTTTGCGTTTTGCTCTTAAGTTAAGGAGGATTATCCTCCAAGTCCTTTGTGTACTCTTTGTATTAATGAATTTCTTCTTTCATCGCAAAATAAAGGACATTCCAATGAAATAATTTCTCTCATGACTCCTCTTTTTCTTCCCTCCAATTTTTGCAAATACAGAAACACAATTCAAAAAAGAAAAGATAAGCCAACATATCAACCTGTTGACTTAAAGAACTCGTAGGTTTTAGCAATGGCCACCCATTGTGTGCAATTTTGAGATTGCACTGCACCCTCCCAAATCACTTCCGCTTGCATAAAATCACTCGGCCACTGCCTTTGACATGTTTAGGAGTATTTTAAAACTCCATTGGCAAATCTTGATTCAAATTGCCAAGCTGCTTCTCAATTTGACAACACCACCAAAAGGTTATTTTGGCAGATGTTACCTGAATACCCTCTCTTGCTTTCAAATTTAATCCATTATCTTGTTTAAAGGAAGGCCGTTTGCATGAGCACTTTTAAATGAAAGAACACTTTTCAATTAAAAGATATGCATAAAAAGAATTTAATATAATTAGAAAAAGAAATAAAAAGAGAACACTAATTAGATAAGTTTTTAGGGTTTTTTTTTGGGGGGGCGGGGGGGGGGGAGCTAAATAAAAAAAGTAGTTTTTTCCTAAGCTAAAAAGAGTACCTTCTAAAAAGAAAAGTTCTGACTACACCTCAAAAGTGATTTCTTTTTCTAAAACAAACACACCCTAAGTAATTGCCAATCACATTTTGGTAATTTGACACCAATAAAGACAAAGTTCTCCTTGCAATGCCCAAGCAAAATCAAGTCTAATACTCATTTCCGGATAACAGTCCCAAACATAAAACTGACTCTTCCAAAAATCACAATTCTTTTCAAATGTAAGATCTTACAACAACCCAAGTTAGAGGCTGCCGAACAGCCAACACTTTTGTCCTAAGGGTTCCATTCCATCTAAGGTCATCAAAACATATATACTTCTCAACAAGCCAACACAAATTACTGAAACCAAGTTTTGTGAATCACATTCACCTTTTCCACCCTCCACTGGCAAACCGGCCATCGTCATCTTTCTCCGACACCATATCAACAAGGGGTCCGGCCCTTCTTGACACAGAACCCGTATCAACCATCATCACTGAGATAGTCTGGAATTCACGACTAGGCGAATAAGAAATACTGGGAACAGCTTGCAAACTCCTCCCAATGCTGTTTATTTTCACTCTTTTGGCAAAGGTTCCGGCTTGAACAACCAAAGACCTTACGCAACTGCTGCATACCATCTAAACGAACGACCTGGCAATTTACGCAGAGAACAAATACATCACACCAAAGATTCTCAAATCTCAACAATAATTAAACTTAATAAATAAATAAATAATTGGATTTAAAAATTGTGGAACAAAAGGTTCACTGATTCACAAATCCACAACTCACATTAAAACCAGTAAATTGTGCTAAAAATAATCGCAATCATTATTAATTGATAATAAATATCCAATCTATACGCTCTCGCGAATCCCATTTAATAGAATCCTTTGTTTTTTTCTAGAATCTACATGTTGTAAACGGGTTTCTTCAAAATCTGTTTGACTATTAACTGAACTCAATAAAAGAAAATCAATAAGGAAAAAAAATGTTCACTAATTCACAAATCCACAACTCAGATTAAAACCAAAATAACGTGATAAAAATAATCGCAATCACTATTAATCGATAATAACATCCAATTGGTACGTTCTGTTGAACCCCATTTAGTGAAAAACCTTTTGTTTTTGAGAAGCGAAGAACGAGAATCAAAACGTGTTTGAACGTTAAACTCTCTAAGCTAATGTAACCATCGATTCGAAAGGCAAAAATTCAATGCGATAATGAGAGACAATTACGGAATCAGGGTTTGAATGTTCGGGTTTCGCATCCGAGATGAACCGGATCGGATCGAATTACGCAGAAAAATGCGGCGGCGAGTGTGGGATCCGAATCCGGGACACGTAAGAGGTTTGAGAGAAGAAGGGGGAGATGGCATCTGTAGTGGGAATCTAGAATGAGGAATCCCAAAAAATGAAACCCTAGAGAGAGAGAGAGAGAGAGAGAAGGGTTTCAACAGAAGAGGGAATCGAGATTTGGCAAAAGTGACAGAGGAAAAAGGAGAGGGAGGAAAGAGAAACAAGGAGAGAGTGAGTGAGTGAGAGAGAGAGAGAGAGAGAGAGTGGCAACGTGGAACTGTGCAAATGTGCCAAGTATTCATGTCTTAGACCCTCTTCTTTTTTATTTTTATTTTTTTTCTACGGCATTTACTGTCCTTTTTAAGATAGTGTTTGACGTAGAATAATTTATTTAGATAACTCACCATATTTGATTAAATTATTTAAGTTTATAATATTATTTTTATAAAAATATTTTCTATTTTTTGACCAATTTAATTTTAAGATATTATCTACACAAAAATATTTTATATAAATATTTAATTATATCAATAAAAATATTTAACTTTCACATCAATTTTTTTAAAAATCTCATATATGACCAACGAATATTAGATCAATTGATAAAGAGCTATTTTAATTTAATCAGATATTTCGGATTTTAATTTTGGATACGCAGTTGAGTTAAAAACTCAAAAAGAAGAATTTTATCACTCTAATAGTCCTATGCAGCTCAGATAGGATTGCATCCGATAAGGTGATACATATGGTTTCGACTGAAAAAATCTCATATATGATGATAGTGTAAAATTCTTGCACTGTGAATTTATATCAAAATTACTCTTTTATTACTATTGATTATTTATGTAATATTTATAACATACATAAAATAATAAATATATTTGATTAATTATTAAAGATTTAAAGATAAATTTTATAAATCATTAACATTATATTATCCATTTAATTTAAAATTTTAAAATATGCACAATCATTATTTTGGATACAACAGAAACATAAACAGAATTATAAACAGATGAAATTTAGGATATGGCATCCATTAATAGCATCTCTTGCATAATAGGTGGAAAGGTGGTGGTAAGGGTGGCAAAAGCGGGTCGAACTTGTTGGGCTGACCACCAAACCCGCCATTTTTTGTGGGGTGGATTGACATTTTCAACTTGCTAAAAAAATTTGACATGCCTAACCCATTTCTTGACCCATGGGTTGACGCAGGTCGAGGCAGGTTGCTTTTTGGTCTTTTTCGAGTTATACCAAAACCAAAGGAGAGACAATCACATTTTGTTGTTTTTTGGCCCATTATTAAACCTGATTCCCTTCCCTATTGTTTTCTAGCCCATAATTAAACCCAATTCCCCCCAACCCTAATCCCTAATTGGCCTCCATCATCAATATTATTTGCGCTGCATCTCTATCTCTCTTAGATCGATCATAGCCCACAGCTCATCAACTCCACACAATAATGCCACTGACACCAACGACCAGCAACTACAACACAGCGAGACTCTACGTTTTCGACGAGGCTCCACTATTGGGCGACGGTGGCAACGGCATCATCTACAAGTGAGCTTACATCTTGTTATTCTTGTTTTCCTTTATTATGTTGTATTTTAACATTGTTAATATCTGAGCCCTCTCTTTCATCCATTCACATCTTTGGTTCATGTATATTTTGGTATATTTATTTAACTACTTGATTTTATTTTATTTTATAACATTATTTCCTCTACTATGTTTTTAGTGAAAGATTAAAGAACTATAAGAAGGCCATTCTCAATTTAGCACAACAATACCAAACTAGACCAGTCATCAGATTTAGAATCTTAGTACTTCTTAGATTAAGTCAATTTTATTTTTCTTATTTTCATTTTATTTTTTAATTAAAATTCTGAGTTGCTGAATATTGTATTGGCTGGATGAATGATGAAATCAAATCAGTGATACTTTGCTATTTCTATTTTGTTTTGGATTGTCAATTGTTTGATCATTGAATGTAATCTAATGGTTCTATTCGAGTTGTTAATGTTAGAAGTTAGAACTCAAATGGTTGTTTACCTTTCTCTGTTGCAATTTGTTGTTTTGCAATAATTTGGGTGTCCATTTTATTGTTTGAGAATTAAAATAGAATCAACTAATCACCATATTAGTAATGAGTCAAAAAATTTGGCTATTAAGAAAGGAGAATCAAAATGTCAAGAACCTAGTCAGAAAAAACTTAAGTCAGCAACATCTGATTGTTGGAATTTTTTCACAAAAATTGGTGTTGGAAATGATAGAATAGAAAGAGCAAGATGTAAAACTCGTAAAAAGGAATATAAAGTTGGGGATAAATTATATGGCACATCATTCTTAAACCGCCATATCAAAAAGCGTAAAGAAATTAAGTTTGAAGATATTGGTCAAGTGATTATGAACATGTAAGGAAAATTGAAATCTCCTAAGATATCACATGATATCACGTGAGATATGTGCTGCTGCTATATTTGAACATGATTTGCCATTTAAATTTGTT
Organism: Pterocarpus macrocarpus; assembly: GCA_031439585.1. Classification (NCBI taxonomy): domain Eukaryota; kingdom Viridiplantae; phylum Streptophyta; class Magnoliopsida; order Fabales; family Fabaceae; genus Pterocarpus; species Pterocarpus macrocarpus. Next base: position 56,222,666 of record CM062514.1, read on the forward strand.
GACTATGAGAAGATTAGGAGTTGGATAAGGTATTTGAATCTGGATGCAATGCCTATATCTAGAAATACTATCAACGTTGATATGTTGAATAGTCATATAAGGGAGAAGGAGAAGCTTAAACAAATATTACATAGCATTTCTAATAGGATTTGTTTAACTTCCAATTTATAGACAACTTGTACTATTGAGAGTTATTTATGTTTGACTGCACATTTTGTTGATTTAAATTAGAAGTTAAATAGTAAAATTTTGAACTTTTGCCACATGCCTCTTCCTTACACTAGATTTGAATTGTCTTAAAAAATTCAAGAATTTTTGTGTGATTAGGGAATAGAGAAAGAGATTTTTTCTATCACTTTGGATAATGATCTACCAATGATACCATGGTTGAAAAATTGAAAGCTAATTTGGCTTTGTAAAATTGGTTATTATATAACAAAAAGTTTCTTCATGTATATTGTTCTGCACACATTTTGAATCTTATTATAAAAGAAGGATTAAAACTATGTAGTGATGCATTGCACATGATAAAAAAAAAAAAGTGTCAAATATATGAAGGGATTAGAGGCTAAAATGATAAAGTTTAGAGTGTGTTTGAACATTTGGTGGTATGGTGGTATGGACAATGGGGTTGAATTATGTCTAAATGTTCCTATTAAATGGAATTCAACTTATTTGATATTAGAAAGTGCTCTCAAATATCAAAGAGAATTTGCTAATTTTCCAGCAAAAAATCGTGGTTACAAATGGTGTCCTTCAAGAGAAGATTGGAAAAAAGTAGGGAAGTTATATGAATTCTTACTTCCTTTCTATGATGCAACAAACTTGCTTTCTAGCTCAAATTATACCATTTCCAACTTGTGGTTTTTACAGGCTCACCAATTTAATATACTTTGCAAGGTAGTTTAAGGAATAAAGACGAGGTTATTAGGAGCATGGGAGAAAGGATTAAAAGGAGTATAGTGTTGTACATGCACTTAAGGCAATTCTTGACTCTTAGATTAAGATTAATTCTTTGGTGTTTCATTATTTAGAAATTGATTCTTCTATAACTAGCGAGAAGATAGAATATGTAAAAGGAAATTTGTACAATGTAATATCCCCCATAATTATAAAAATAAGTATAAGTGTTTATGTTAAATTATCCTTAATTAGGCCCATTAGTAAATTAAAATGAAGGAAATGAACTCAAAATTCACAAAAAAAAAAAATCCTAGATAGGTTTTAATAACATTCTACCAAGTCAGTTAGCTCCTAAATAATGTATATAGTCATTAGAAAATTAATTATAATTTTTCTAGATAGTTTAGTAATTTTTATCTAATTTAAATGAGCCTGAATTTCAATAAAAATTAAGGAAAAATTGAAATTGAGCTCAAAAAATTATGAAAATTTTTCTATATGCTAGTTATAACATAATTAGTGTAAAAAATTAATAGTGAGAATTTTAGGATTTACATGTGCATTTTGTAATTTTTGAGTTTTAATAGGTAATTAGAAGTCTAGAAAAAATAAAACAAAAATAGGAAATGAGTGGAATTAAATCGGGAAAATTAAGAGAATAGTTAGAATAATTAGTTTGATCATATATAACTTTATAATTAATTTTAAGTGAGAATATAACACTAAACTAATTTAATCTTAACTAACTAAGTAGAAAGTGTGATTATTAGAAAAGAAAATAAAATTATTAAATATTTTCATGACTCGTAAAGCAAGAATAAATCCCAAACTCTCCATTCATGACATGTGGCTACATAGAATCAAAACTGGCTTGAGAAGTTGATTATTTATTTCTCTTTTTGAATTAATTAATTTAATGAATAGTATAGTACGTAAGCTCTTCTTACTCCTTAAGTCAAACCAATAGAGAAACTCCTCCTCCCCCCCCCCCCAATCATTCTCATGCTTTTGGCTATAAGAAGGAAGAAGCCAACTTTGAGAGAATTTTCTTTGTCCCACCTTTCTTTTTCTTCCCAAAACAAGGAAGAAAGAGCCATTAGAGAGATACACCGTGTGAGACTAGTGTGAGCTTGTTAGGAGTTTGTTCTCTTCCTCTTTGGATCACCATTCTCACCTTCACATCCACAAAAGTTCATCTCTTTTTTATTAGTAGGAGGTTCTCTCCTTCTTCCTCTATGCTTAACTCTCTCATGGTCTTTTACATTTTGGTTGATATGATATTTCTAATTGCTTGTTTCTTATTTTTCTTGCATGTGAATGATGCAAATTATGATGGAGGAGCTGTTGTGCCCCTTGAGTTTCTTGAGTTATTGTTGATATTCTTGATATATTTAGTGTTTTGAGAGTTATTTTGGATGAATATGTATTATATGTAAATTGAGAAGCAAAATGGCCATGTATATTTCTGGGGATGTTCTCAGGTATGGGGTTGATGGAGGAGAAGATGATATTTTTTATTTTGCTTTGGGTAGCTAGGATCTTTATCTTGATGATCTTTTGCATGATTCTTGGGTATTTTGGTTTTGAGAAGGGCTAAGCTTTTAGTAATCTCTAAAAAGGAAGATAAAAACTTGGCTTTTGGAAGGGAGAGAGGCCTCGAATTTCATAGGTTTGGGTGGGATTAATAACATTTTTGTGTGGTTATTTATGAGAGTATGAACTCTTAATTAAAATAAGAATAAGTAAGAATGGGTATTTTTCATAAAAGAAACAATATGTGTGTGTGTGTGTGTATTTATAAACATTATATCAAAACAAAATTTGAAGAAGAGCTTATTGATAATAACTTATAAGTACAGAGCTTTCTTGGGAATACAAGATTGAAATGTTGATAGGAAAATATTGTTTTGATACAAAGAGAGTGTTGTAAATTACAAAGTGCATACAAAGGGTTTGAGAGTATAAAAACACAGGGATGTAAAGCCTGGTAAGAGGCTGATGCCTTCCTTCATGTGTCTCTTCTCTTTTTATAAACTTAGTCTTGAATGTCTTCATCATTACGTATTTTGAGTATACTTGTCTTCTAGATTTGTTGATCGGTGAGGAGTCTTCTATTATTGTCCGAAGGTAATCCCTTAGACTGGTATCCTTTAGTTTTGTCTTGTAATTTTTAGTAGCCTTTGGTCTTATCTTGTAGTCTTTAGTCTTGTCTTTAGATGTAGGCTTTCGACTAGAAGACTTTAAGTCTTCGTGTCTTAGTCCAATCATTATTGTGGAAATTGTAGCCTTTTTGTTTGTTTCAATCATTATTGTTTCTTTTTGCAACTCTGACTACATAGATATTTCAACTGTATCATCCGTTGTGGTTAGGGCCATCCTAGCATTTGTGTAGCTTCACATGTTAAACAATGTTCTTTTATCCATTTTTTAAAAATTCTATACTATAACAGTCATCCTCGTTTAATGGGGTAAAGTTCTCTAAGGACCCCACTTCGTTGTCTTGTTAATTATTCCAATCTTGTTCACTTTTTGTCATTGCTTCATGTAGTCTCTTAATAAACTCTTGTTTTGAGGTGGCAAATGCAAGTTCTGCCATCATTTGAAATTTTTCTAATAAAAACTGAGAGTTTTTTTCTTCTCTTTGAAATATTTTGAGATATTTTGAATTATTTTTGAACTAGTCATTAAGTGTTTCTTCTGAAGCATATTGTGAATCAAAATTTTTCCCACGATGTTGACCTTATTGATTTGGCTAACCATTTAATGTCAAGTCCTTCTTCTTGAATGCATATGAGTAATCCTAAGTGATTATCCAAACCTATACAAAAAATGGCAAAAGTAAGATAATAATCGAGATCCTTTTGGGAAAGTGGTTTTGGCTTTAAATTTATTGGACAACCAAGTAATTGGGAAATCCAAAGAAATTCCCCTTTTGAACTAGAAGAACTAGGAGTGAGAAAAGGGTGTTAGGTCTAGAACATTTTACCAAGTATGTATATAGTCAAAGTAAGTTTAGTGTTAGGGTTAAAACTTTCTAGAAAAGGATTGAGGGTGGTGTAACATCCTCAATTATACTATATTACCTCAGTGACCCAAAGTAATTAGACACTTAATAAAGAATTAAAGAATAAAGACTTAATTAAAGGTTAAAAGGGGTAATTGTGAAGAGAAAAATTAAGAGAATACTTAATTAAGATTAAAGAATTTCTAATTATGCAAGTTGAACCCTTAAGAATCTAATTAAACACTAATCACCAATAATTAGTTTAATCGAGTTTAATTAAGGGTAATTAAGTATAATTAAAAATTTAATTTCGCGAATCATGATAATATGAGTTAATCACTAATCTTTGATTAATTAAGTCAATTAAGTAGCAAGAACACTTAATTACATCATTAGAATTCAAATTAAATCAACTAAATAATAAAACATTGATGACATCACTAAAGTAAAAAGTCATAGACAACTTTGCTTTTTGGAAGAAAAGGTACATGATTTGATCCTTCATCATCCACTTTGTCCTCCTTAACCTTAATTAACACAAAATTAAGAAAATATCTCCCCCTTTCCCTTTGTATATGCTGCCGCCACAACACACACACACACACACACACACACATACACTCATTTTCAAGTCCGAACAAGGGAAGACAGATTAAATTGGCTGTAAAAGTTCGAACTTCTATCCGAAGGGAGACATTCATACAAATATAATTAGTCTTAATGGGCTTATTTGTAGGAGTAGAAACCAACAATTTATAGGGTAATTCAAAGATGGGCAATTGCAAAGCTGACATACAATCACGAGAAACAAAAGAGTCTGAAGCACCCGAATCATATAAAATGGTCAGGATCTTACCATTCACTTCACATGCACCCTTAATCAAATCTTCAGATCTTTTAACTTCTCGTGCATCCATGGTGAAAAATCTTCCCTGGCGCTACGGCCTGGGAGTCAGCCGAGGGTTTCTGGCTGAACATTCATAGATCTTCTAGCTTGGCTTGCCACATCCAAAACAGACATCTGGCCTGCCAGGCATAGGCGATTGCTATGATTCTTCACACACTGACTGCAGGTTTGGTTTCCAAAAGGCCTTTAGGGTTGCTTGCCCTTATTGCTTGTGGACTGAAACTTTCTCTACTGTTGAGAGTTGTGTTTAAACTTTGGGCCTTGCGGTGCCAATCCTCTCTTGAAGTTACTGCTAATTGATCTAGCAGCAATCAACTTCTTATTGCAATCTTCCACTAATCGGCATTTATTCACCAAAGTGGGGAAATCTCTGATCTCCATCGGCCTTATGGTGGTAAGAATATGTTCTCGCAGTCCACCTTCAAACTTCACACATTTCCAAACCTCATCGGGGTTCCATTGATAGATTGTAGAAAATTTACACAACTCATTAAATTTAGCAATATATTCCGATATGCTACTGTTTCCTTGACGGAGTTGCATAAACTCTAGCTCTTTGGCATTGCGAATAGAGGTAGGAAAATATTTCTGATAAAATGTATCCCTAAATACATTCCAGGTGATCTCCGTCTGGGATTCCTCTAGTAACCGTCGTACGCCGTTCCACCAAAACTTTGCATCTGCTTTTAACATATAGGTGGCAAAAGCCACCTTCTGGCGGTCTATGCAATCTAAGACGGAAAAGACTTTCTCCATAGCTTTAACCCACTTATCGACTTTATCAGGGTCGAAGGCTCCCTTGAAACTGAGTGGGTTGGCCTTTCTAAACTCGGTAAATTTGAGGTACTCTAGATCCACACCTGGGTCATTAGGATTCCGTCCATGACCAACCTTGGTCTTCCTACCTAGTTGGTCCATCATCTGGTGTGCCGCAACCGCTTGCTCTCACATGGTGTATGCCATCTCTCGCATTGTGTCCTTGAACTCGGCAGATTCCTCCTGAGCTGGCACCCTTCATGGCCTACCTCGCCTTCCGAAAACCATCAAGTTCTGAACACACAAAACAAGAGTTATTAAGTTGAGCAGGCTCAATACTAAGTCTAATGTGCTAGTAAATAATGGCACACGGTCAGGCAATTCCTTTACACACATCCCTATATCTTATTTAGGTAGACAAGACTCAGTGCATGATAGTGCCTAAGAAACACAAAGCATATGTGAAAGCATAGTCAATCCAATCCTCAGGCCTAATCTAGGACAAACTGCTCTGATACCAAAAATTGTAATACCCTACCAGACAAAATACTATGCTTAAGTTATAACATGTTACCTGGTAAGTATCACGTGTGGGTGTTTACTTATTTCATTCCGATTCAATGTTATTTACCCATCTAGGAATTATTTATTTATTTATTTATTTTGATCGTAGAACGTAACAATTGATTTGGCGTCATAATAGAAAGATTCACTGAATAGATATAAGCTACAGAAAACTACCTCATGTATGTACACATAGATATCTATCATCAGAGTTTGCTACGGTGAAAATACATAAACAGTATAGGGTACAAGGATGAGGCTACCAAAACAAAATAAATCGACCTGCCTCTATATGCAGTAGAACCCTAGCTGGTCCCCACGGGACATTCTATGTACTAACTCTCTATGAGTAATACTAACAGGACTAAACCTATGGCCCAAAAGTGCCAAAAGAGGGCCATACTATATATCACCACCTACTATGCTAGATGACTCCCCTAAATGGATTCCGAAGAAAGGAATCCATTCGCCATGCTGGCGTCAAATGAGGCATAACCATCACATGGTGCAGAGGATGGAGAAGATGAGCTCGTAGCCTCAGATGGGTCATCGTCATTAGAGAGGGAGATAAAAAGGACCTGTTGGGGTGATGATGCCGGTGGTACGATTGGGGTTGCTGCTGTTGCTACTGGAGGTAGAAAAGGGTGTGCCATATATAGTGGAATGACAATGTAGGGTGCGGAAGGATCAAACAGTGGGTGAGTGAGTGGGACAGCAAAATCTCTACAAAAGAAGAAATAAAAACGGAATCGACAACTACCAGTGATACATACAGAGTCCAGGACGGGGTCAAGGTGAAAGAGCAAATCGGGAAACTCAAGGAAAAAACGCCCATCGTCGCGTGATCCATGATCTGAGAATGACACGGCAATACATAGTAGGGTGAGAATTTAAAGAAATTCTCAGTAGGAATCCAATACTGCATTAATCTGACATCGCCGTCATTCTCAGTTGTTTTGGCTTTTATTTAATTTAAAAAAACGTAACATAACTATGATATTTTATTCAATTAATGTTAGGAAAATCATAACCCGAAACAAAACTTAATTTTACTTAAAATAACAGGAGGTATAACAAGAAACACATTCTAACATAGTTGGTGCAATGAACATAATGTAAACAGTAATATAAGTACAAGGAATATACAAATAACCATGCAATTAACTCAAGATTTAGTAAACAGGCCATGTATATGCAGGAATGGAAGTGCACTTAGCTTTTGGGATCATTCAACTTATTTGACTTATATTTTTTTTCCACACGTGGTATACTCCTGGGTAATAGTCTGCTTCTCAGGATTGAGCTCGTTCTTATACAGGACTGCCTAGTTTACTTTCCCCTACTTTCCTACTAATATATTCCCTTTAACCTTATTTAGGGGCTGACCCAAGTAATATGGAATCATTTATAATCCTCATAAATTACGTGAACAAAAATAATTTACCTTGAATATCACATGGATAGATAAATATTTCACATATTATGTGAAATCTCTGTAGGAGTTTTGGTAGCATAACGGATCGAGTCTGCTTCCCCATAAATAGTGCCAAGCTATAGAAAGATCAATCAGGCAACAAAACCAATATAGAGCATCAAGCCTTTAACACTTATATCAATTTTATAGCATTTCTATATGAATCAGGTTTCCTACTACCTACACTCAATTCCGTCTAATTTTGTAAATTCAAATAAAATTTCCATTTAATTCATTTGGACCTAATTTTTGGATGTCTAGTTTTCAACCTTTTTAGTTCCATCTTATTTTGATACCTGTAGCTTAAGTTATTTGAAATTTACCTCAGACAGCCCTACAACTAGCTAAAATTGCACACTCAAAAGTAAAAATTTACTAAAAATAGGAACCTAGTTGAAATTATACAAAATTTATATCATATTAAATCTAACAGGATAAATTTTGTTTACAAAAAGTTTCATCTCATTTGTATATGTAGAGCTTGAGTTATAAGCTCTTGAAGTTGACAAATCTGGACTGCCCTGTTCTAGCTCGGGTTCGACTTAGGCTGATTTCATTGAATTACTGGGAGTAATTGGGATCAAATATAACTCTGAAATTTTAATAAATGTTGCTCTATGTGTAAACTTTTTAAAAAAATTTGTTGCACTCAATTTCGAGTTATGTGGGATGAGTTACACTTTTCGCAACTCATACTACTTAGGAGAGGACATAGAATTCCTAGGTAAATTTTAAAAATTCATAACTCACTCAATACTAATCCAATGGCATTATATTTTATATAGTTGGAAAGCTCTAAAGGTCTAGTTTCATATGAAAAAATGTTCATCAAGTTTTGATGGTTGAATTTTGATCTGTACATGACATGTAACATCCTCAATTTTTTATCGTGCTAAATTACCTTAGTAACCCTGAGTAATTAGGCACTTAATGAGAAATTATAAGATTAAGGCTTAATTAAGGGGTTAACAAAGAGTTTACAAGTTAACTCGAATGAGAAAAGTCAAGAGAATACTTAATCGAGATTAGATAATCTCTAATTAAGCAAGTCAGAGCCGTTGTAGCTTAATTAAGCACTAATTGCCCTTAATTAGCTTAATCGAGTTTAATTAAGGTTAATTAAGCTTAATCGCAATATTAATTCTTGTTAATCATGTTCTTGTGTGTTAATCACTAATCCTTGCTTAATCATGTTAATTAAGTTACAAGAGCACTTGATCACATGATTAAATTCAAATTTAGTCAACTAGACAATAAAGTAAAAGGTGATGTCATAAAAGCATAAAGCATTAGACAAGAGTGCTTTATGTAAGAGTTTGACCATCCTTTGTCTCGCTATCATCCACTTTGTCTCCTTAATCACTAATTAACACAAAATAACACAAAAATATCTCCTTCCCTCCCTTTGAAACTTATGGCCAACATCACACAAACACACACCTTCACTTTTAATTTTTTAACTTCTATTCTCTCTCTAAGTTTTCTACTCCTCCAACTTCTCTCTAAAATCCTCTCTTCTTCTTCTTCATCACCTTCTCCATTCTCTACCTCCATAACCAAACCTTCTTCACTTAGTCCTTCAAAGATCACATCTTTTGTTCTTTAAAGAAGAGATTCAAACACTACAAGCTTCATTTTCAAGAGAACTCAAGAGCTTCTCCTTCCTTCTTGCAAACCGCCACCATCAACATCAAGAGGAGCCATTATCTTCTTCTTCCTCTTCTCTTGTTTTGCACCATCTTCAAGAAAAGATAGTGATCTTCATCTTTTTATTTTGTTTGCTCAAGAAAGCTTGAAGCTTGGTTCTTTTCATGACCAAGATCTTAAAGTGAAAACTTGAGAAGATCCTTCATGCTCTTCAAGAGCAAAAGTTTCCATTTTTGGCAAAATATGCTCTTGTTGTTCTTCAAGTGTTCTTGATGTTTCTACTTTTGGAAAAATATGTTCATGTTGTTATTCTTAAATGTTCTTGATGTTCTGGATAGTATTTTGCTTAAAGTTGTTCTTTTCTTATGATGAGTTTATGATTAGAAAAGTTTCATCTTTATATGCTTTTCATGGTTTGATAAGACTATGAGCCTCCTAAAAGCTCAAAGCTTTAAAAAGTTTGCTTCTTGACGCATAAAAGTGGCGCAAGTTTGGTGCCTTCATAAAGGTCTTATTTTGTTTTGTTTGAGGTCAAGACTACATGTAAAAGTTTAAGCTTTTTAGAATATTAAGACTCTTTGAGTTATAAAAATGGTATTTTGTCACTTGATGTTGTAAAGATTGATTATTGGATGTAAATCCTTTCATAAAGTTTTAAGCTTTCATCAAGAAGGTGACTTTAAGTCATAAAGTTACAAGCTTGCACACTAAGTCTTGTAAAGGTGGAATCTTGAAATGAATATATTAGTAAAGTTCAAGCTTTAAGCAAAAATAGCATTTTTGAGTCATAAAAGTGTTGACTTTTATAAAGATCAAGGATTTGTAAATCTAAAGCTAATGTTTTATGTCATTAGTTCATAAGTAGGAACCTTTTTAATTTAGAGACAACTTTAAATCATAAAGTTGAGACCTTGACAGTCTTAGAATAATTAAAAGAATCAACTTTCATAAAGAACAAGACTTTTTAGTTAAGAAACTAGTAACTTATGTCATTATTTCATGAAGATCTAATCTTTAAGATAAGAGCTTAATATTAAAGGCACTTACTTTCAGAAAGAATAAAACTTTATGACTACTTTATAAAGAATGATAACTTTTATAATACTTAGGTAAGATCTTGTTATATTAGTGATAAAAACTTGAAGCTTTGTAACTTGGTTAAATTAAAAATCACCCTTGGTGTTTAGTAAACATGGTGTTGTTGGGTTCATGATGTGATTATGCGTTGTTATGACCCAAGGATTAGAGGGATCTCGAACTTATTGGGAACAGAAGTATGATTAGGGCCTCTGAGTATACCATGAACCTAGGAATCACTAAGTGCACTATCTCAAGGAAAGGAAATAATCACTTAACTTAATTGATTCGAACAAGTGTTCCATAAGACATGAACTCAAGCAAAGAATAATTTTATATGAGAACTAAGCAACAAAAAGACTACGTACATATATCTTAACTATGTGATTCTCTCATGGGTAACCAAGAGAAATCAAGTGATGATTCATAAGACTCTTCACGAAGAATAACACAACTATAAATCCCCTTTAGGGTATGAATATGTGATGCCATTCGGCATGATGAATGATGAGTTTGATGGAGCTTTGTCTCATGATTGATTGATTATTGTGATGTGATAAACTGTTCGTTAAAAGCTTATGATTGGCATTTTAGGGAGAGTTTCGGTCTAGTCGTTATGCTGTCTGATTTCTGTCAAAATTATGGAGGACCCTCCAACTTAGAGTTAACCAATATTGGCTTAGTCTAATTTGGTTTGTACTACATGATGACGGTCACAAAATGATCTCATATCCAAAAGCAGTCTATTTTAAAGGACAGTAAAGAATATTAAGCGTGTGCTAAAAATGAAAGTAAAGTCAAAGTAGAACCATGGTCAAGTTGATGAGTTGCATAGTCATGCATGTTTCTATATTTCTCATGCGTATTATGAGTGTTTATCCCATGTGTTAGTATGTATGCCTATGTATGATGTTATGAATATGATGATAAACGTAAAAGTAATCCGCTTCGGGATTTATATCTTTGAAAATTATTAAAATTGAACCTATATCTATCCACTATTTTTATAATCAAGCACGAAGTGGCTGGGATAATGACAATGACACCATGTTTGTCTAGTCACAATCCTACTGAAAAATCTTGTATTTCTCACTCCTACGTTTCTGTGTCGTCTTCAGATGGAGCTGATGGCATCCATGGTAACACTTCTGATGGTACCTGACTGGATAAGATGAAGAGCTACCATGTTTCTTCACCTAGCTAAGGAGGATCGAGATAGTAGCATAGTATTTTTATTTTCTTAAGAGCCCTAGTTAGTCAGTTTATGTGTAATTAAAAGCATGTAGGAAGTCATGCTGCTTAATTTGACCTATTACATATGTGATACTTATTAAGTGTAATGATGACCTTGATTATCTATGATTACATTCTTGGCTTAATATACTGTGTTATGTTATTTCCATTTTGTCATATGTCTTATTAGTAACTCAACGATATGAAGAATAACGTTCATATGTATATGAGTATGTAAGCGCTTAAAGGCTTAGTTTTCAAGCATAAAGGTGTTACAAAAAAAAAATTACATGTTATTTTTGTATATTATGCTAATTTCAATGATAGAAACTTCCGCTAGTTAAGAGTAACAACTAATGATCCCATAAAATGACTTAAGCATAGTATAGTATTATTAGGGTGTTATATTTTGGTATCAGAGAAGTTCATCCTTGTAGAGCTTGGGGATGGACTGACTATGCTTCTAAGCATACTCTGTCATGTGTTAGAAATCATGCCATGGATCTTACCACAGGGGTAAGATATAGGAATTAGGTAGGCATGACTGTCTAGATGTGATTAGCTACTGCCACATTTAGCTCGATATTGAGCCTGATCAACTCAATATCTTTGTTTGTGTGTCCAGGAATTGATGACTTCCTATGGGCAGAATAGGTTGCGAGGCGAGTCTGCCACCTTAGGTATGGCAGATGTGATGAATGTTTCTCCTACACTGGTCTCAGCTGCGAGGGGACAGATTGTTGTAACTATCGAGCCTTAGGAGTAATAGTAGGAATTGAGGTTGACCCAGAATACTTGAAATTTGCTAAGTTTATGAAGACCAACCCACCAACTTTCTAAGGAGACTTCAACTCTAAGGAAGTTAAGGGATGGATCGAGGCACTAGAAGGGACATTCTCTGTGTTAGGTTGCACGGGGCTACAGAAAGTAACATTTGCTACCTACATGCTGGAAGCTGATGCTGAATCTTGGTGGGCCAATGCTAGAAGGATGATCGAGGATTCCTAGACCCCATTACCTGGGAAGTGTTCAAGGCTACACTTTATGGTAAGTGTGCTACACCAAAGAAAGATGCTTATGGGAAAAGAACAGTTTCTCAATACCAAGGGACAAGGTATAACCCGTACTGCGAGAGATAACTGCAGTTTGGAAGGGGCACAGGTGGTCAGTTACCAAAGCAAATGGTGACTCCTAGATGCCCCAAGTGTAGCAAGAATCATGGAGGAAGACCCTGCTTAGCAGGACAAAATGTTTGTTTCTGATGCGGGAAGCCTGGACATATGGCTAAGGATTGCACTATCAAGCTGTTGCCCCCTGCCAAAAAGCCCCAACACCAAGGAAGGGCCTTTGCCCTTAATGCTGAGGAGGCCACTCAGTCTGACAATCTAATCCAAGGTAAGTGCGAGGTCAATGGTAGAACCTTAACTATATTATATGATTTTGGAACTACACATTCCTTTATTTCTCATGATTGTGTAGATAGATTGGGTTTATCTGTGTCTGAATTGCCTTACATGTTGATTGTTTCTACTCCTGCTAGGAAACCAGTTAAGACTTGTCATTGTTGTTTAAATTGTCCATTCCAAATTGATGGTAGGTCCTTCATAGCAAATTTGATTTGTTTGCCTTTATCTGGTTTGGATTTGATTCTAGGCATGGATTGGCTCTCTGCTAACCATGCTATGATAAACTGTTCTGAGAAATCTATTATTCTTCCTCCTATACCTGTTAAGCCTGTTGAACCTGTTAGTTTGTTTTTGAATTCTGTTCAGATAGGGAGTAGTGAGTCTGGTAATCAGGGATATGTTCTCCTTATGGCAACTGAAGTGGAACTCGAGCAGATATTGGAAGAGATCCCCATAGTTAAGGAATACCCGGATATGTTTCCTGAAGATATACCCGAATTTCCCCCAGAAAGGGAAATCGAGTTTTCTATAGAGTTGGTACCAGGGACGGGTTCAATCTCTATAGCACCCTACAGGATGTCTCCACTGGAGTTGTCAGAGTTGAAGGGACAATTGGAAGAGTTATTAGAGAAAAGATCTGTAAGACCTAGTGCCTCACCTTGGGGAACCCCGGTGTTGTTTGTGAAAAAGAAATATGGGGGCATAAGGCTATATGTGGATTATAGGCAGTTGAATAAGTGAGTATTAAAAACAAGTACCCTTTGCCTAGGATAGATGACCTCATGGACCAACTGGAAGGTGCAGCTGTGTTCTCTAAGATTGATTTGAGATCCGGATATTATCAGATAAGGGTGAAAGGGGAGAATATACCTAAGATAGTTTTTAGGACAAGGTATGGGTAGTTTTTAGGACAAGGCATGGGCATTATGAGTTTACAGCGATGTCATTTGGATTGACTAATGCCCTTGCTATTTTCATGGATTATATGAACAAAATCTTTAGACCCTAATTGGATAAGTTTGTAGCTGTTTTCATAGATGATATTCTCATCTGTTCGAGAACAAAGAAGGAACACAAAGAGCATTTGAGGGTTGTATTAGGAATCTTGAGGGAAAAGAAGCTTTATGCTAAGCTATCTAAGTGTGAATTTTGGATAGAAGAAGTGAAGTTCTTAGGACATGTGGTGTCATAAGGAGGTATCACCATAGATCCAAGTAAGATTGAGGCTATAATGAATTGGCAGAGACTAACCTCGGTAACTGAGATGAGGAGCTTCTTGGGTTTAGCTAGTTACTGCTGTAGGTTTATAAAAGGATTTTCCCATATATCTTTGCTCTTAACCAGGTTGACAAGGAAGGATGCCCCATTTGTATAGACCATGGACCATGAGAAAAGCTTTCAAGTGCTAAAGGGAAAGTTAACCTCAACTCCAGTATTAGTTTTGCCTGACCCAAGTGGGCCATTTGAGGTTTATTATGATGCCTCAGGGAGAGGTTTAGGTTGTGTCTTGATGCAGAACAGGTACGTGGTGGCTTATGCCTCTAGGTAGTTGAAGCCTCATGAAGTAAACTACCCAACCCATGACTTAGAGTTAGCAGCGGTAGTGTTTGCCCTGAAGATATGGAGGCATTATCTGTATAGTGTGAGGTTTGAGGTGTTCTCTGATCATAAGAGCTTGAAGTATCTCTTTGATCAAAAGGAGTTGAATATGAGGCAAAGGAAATGGATGGAGTTTCTAAAGGATTATGAGTTTGGATTAAACTATCATCCTGGGAAGGCCAATGTGGTGGCTGACACTCTAAGTAGGAAGTTCTTGCATGCGTCATGGATGATGATCAAGGAGGATGAGCTAGTAAGGAGCTTTAGAGACCTTAACCTCGGAGTGGTGTTGACCCCTCATAGTTTAAGATTGAATCAGCTTAGGGTGACGAGCTATTTCAAGAGTCAAATTGCTCAAGCCCAAAGCAAGGAAGAGGATTTCCTGAAAACCCTAGCGTTGGTGGAAGAAGGAAAGTTGAAGGGTTTTGCTAGAGGTATAGATGGACTGTGGAGGTTCGAAGGAAGGGTATGTGTACCCACAAGTGGTGACCTCTGAAGAAGGATTTTGGAGGAGGCTCATGAGAGCCATTTCACCATACACCCTGGTGTGACAAAAGTGTATCAAGATATTAAGAAGATGTTTTGGGGGCCAGGATTGAAAAGGGACATTGCCGAGTTGGTAAGCAAATGTCTAGTCTGCTAAAAGGTGAAGATTGAACACCAAAAGCCTTCTGGTATGTTACCATAAAGATCCTAGAATGGAAATGGGAAAGCATCTCTATGGACTTCATGATGGGTTTACCCAAAATGCAAGCTGGTTTTGATGCAATATGGGTGTGATGACAGAGTAACCAAGTCTGCCCATTTTTTACCCATTCGAGCTACTTATCCTTTGGAAAAGTTAGCCCAGCTGTATGTTCAAGAGATAGCAAGGTTGCATGATGTACCTTCAACCATAATCTCGGACAAAGACTCGAGGTTTACCTCTGGATTCTGGGGAGCCTTGCATAAGGCATTTGGGATAAGGCTTTGCCTAAGTATAGCTTATCACCCTCAGATGGACGGACAGTCAAAAAGGACTATCCAAACTTTAGAGGACATGTTGAGAGCCTATGTGTTGGACAATCGAGGAAGTTGGGATAGATACTTAACTTTGATTGAGTTTGCCTATAACAGCAGTTATCAGGCAAGCATTGGTATGGCACCTTACGAAGCTTTGTGTGTAAGGAAGTGTTAATCTCCCCTGTGTTGGTTTGAACTAGGTGAGCAAAGCCTATTAGGACCTGATCTTGTGAGGCAAACCATAGAGCAAGTTAGAAGGATTAGGGACGGAATCCTTACAGCGCAGAGCCGTCAATAGAGTTACGCGGATAAGAGGAGAAAGCCTCTAAAGTTCCAAGAAGGAGAACATGTGTTCCTGAAAATCACTCCTACGACTGGTATAGGTAGAGCCATGAAGGTCAGAAAGTTGAGCCCCTGTTTTCTTGGCCCTTTTAAAATTCTAAAATATGTTGGGTCAGTTGCTTATCAAATGGCCTTACCTCCAAATTTGTTAAACCTTAATGATGTCTTTCATGTATCTCAATTGAGAAAATACCATTCCGATCCTAGTCATCTACTTGAAACCGAAATTGTACAGTTAAAGGAAGACCTAACCTTCAATCTACCGCCGTCTCGAATCGTGGATCGTGGGGTAAAACAGCTGAGGAATAAGACGGTATCCTTGGTCAAGGTAGCTTGGGGTAGAGGAAATATGGAAGAGTATACGTGGGAGCTAGAGTCTGAGATGAAGAACGAGTATCTAGATTTGTTTACAAGTAATAAATTTTGAGGGCAAAATTCTTTTTAAAGGTGAGGAGAAATGAAATATCCTCAATTTCTTGTTGTGCTAAATTACCAAAGTAACTATGAGTAATTAGCCACTTAATGAGAAATTATGAGATTAAGGCTTAATTAAGGGGTTAACAAAGAGTTTACGGGTTAACTCGGACGAGAAAAGTCAAGAGAATGCTTAATCGAGATTAGATAATCTCTAATTAAGCAATTCAGAGCCTTTATAGCTTAATTAAGCACTAATCACCCTTAATTAGCTTAATCGAGTTTAATTAAGGTTAATTAAGCTTAATCGCAATATTAATTCTTGTTAATCATGTTCTTGTGTGTTAATCACTAATCCTTGCTTAATCATGTTAATAAAGTTACAAGAGCACTTGATCACATGATTAATTCAAATTTAGTCAACTAGACAATAAAGTAAAAGGTAATGTCATAAAAGCATAAAGCATTAGACAAGAGTGTTTTATGTAAGAATTTGACCATGCTTTGTCTTCCCATCATCCACTTTGTCTCCTTAATCATTAATTAACACAAAATAACATAAAAATATCTCCTTCCCTCCCTTTGAAACTTACGGCCAACATCACACAAACACAAACCTTCATTTTTCATTTTTCAACTTCTATTCTCTCTCTAAGTTTCTTACTCCTCCAACTTCTCTCTAAAATTCTCTCTTCTTCTTCTTTATCTCCTTCTCCATTCTCTACCTCCATAACCAAACCTTCTTCACTTAGCCCTTCAAAGATCACATCTTTTGTTCTTTGAAGAAGAGATTTAAACACTACAAGGTTCATTTTCAAGAGAACTCAAGAGCTTCTCCTTCTTTCTTGCAAACTGCCACCATCATCATCAAGAGGAGCCATCATCTTCTTCTTCCTCTTCTCTTGTTTTGCGCCATCTTCAAGAAGAGGTAGTGATCTTCATCTTTTTATTTTGTTTGCTGAAGAAAGCTTGAAGCTTGGTTCTTTTCATGACCAAGATCTTGAAGTGAAAACTTGAGAAGATCCTTCATGCTCTTCATGAGCAAAAGTTTACATTTTTGGCAAAATATGCTCTTGTTGTTCTTCAAGTGTTCTTGATGTTTCTATTTTTGAAAAAATATGTTCTTGTTGTTTTTCAAGTGTTCTTGATGTTTCTACTTTTGGAAAAATATGTTCATGTTGTTATTCAAGTAGAAAAATATGTTCACGTTGTTATTCTTGAATGTTCTTGATGTTTTGGCTGGTATTTTACTTAAAGTTGTTCTTTTCTTATGATGAGTTTATGATTAAGAAAGTTTCATCTTTACATGCTTTTCATGATTTGATAAGACTATGAGCCTCCTAAAAGCTTAAAGCTTTAAAAAGGTTGCTTCTTGACGCATAAAAAGTGGCGCAAGTTTGGTGCCTTCATAAAGGACATGTAAAAGTTTAAGTTTTTTGGAATATTAAGCCTCTTTGAGTTATAAAATGGTATTTTGTCACTTGATGTTGTAAAGATTGATTATTGGATGTAAATCCTTTCATAAAGTTTTAAGCTTTAATCAAGAAGGTGACTTTAAGTCATAAAGTTATAAACTTGTACACTAAGTCTTGTAAAGGTGGACTCTTGAAATGAATATATTAGTAAAGTTCCAAGCTTTAAGCAAAAATAGCATTTTTGAGTCATAAAAGTGTTAAATTTTATAAAGATCAAGACTTTATAACTCTAAAGCTAATGTTTTATATCATTAGTTCATAAGTAGGAACCTTTTTAATTTAGAGACAACTTTAAATCATAAAGTTGAGACCTTGATGGTCTTAGAACAATTAAAAGAATCAACTTTCATAAAGAACAAGACTTTTTAGTTAAGAAGCTTGTAACTTATATCATTATTTTATGAAGATCTAATCTTTAAGATAAGAGCTTAATTTTAAAGACACTTACTTTCACAAAGAATAAAACTTTATGACTACTTTATAAAGAATGATAACTTTTATAATACTTAAGGTAAGATCTTCTTATATTAGTGATAAAAGCTTGAAGCTTTGTAACTTGGTTAAGTTAAAAATCACCCTTGGTGTTTAGTGAACATGGTGTTGTTGGGTTCATGATATGGTTATGCGTTGTCATGACCCAAGGATTAGAGGGATCTCGAACTCCTTAGGAACAGAAGTATGATTAGGGCCTCTGAACATACCATGAACCTAGGAATCACTAAGTGCACTATCTAAAAGAAAGGAAACAATCACTTAACTTAATTGATTTGAACAAGTGTTCCATAAGATATGAACTCAAGCAAAGAATAATTTTATATGAGAACTAAGCATCTAAAAGACCACGTACATATATCTTAACTATGTAATTCTCTCATGGGTAACCACAAGAAATCAAGTGATGATTCATAAGACTCTTCACGAAGAGTAACACAACTATAAACCCCCTTTAGGGTATGAATATGTGATGCCATTCGGCATGATGAATGATGAATTTGATTGAGCTTTGTCTCATGATTGATTGATTATTGTGATGTGATAAACTATTCGTTAAAAGCTTATGATTGGCATTTTAGGGAGAACTTCGATCTAGTCGTTATGCTGCCGGATTTCCGTCAAAATTATGGACTTAGTCATATCATTGCAGGTGTTTAGTCAAAGAAGTATTATGCATGTAAGGTATAATGATAAGAAAAGAATAATGGGAGATGACCCTTCGATCACTTCCTGGAAGTGAGAGACGATGATCCACAAGGAACCTCTATGGGGGAGGCAAGGGTGATATGGAGGACCCTCCAACTTAGAGGTAACCAATATTAGCTTAGTATAATTTGGTTAGTATTGCGTGACGACGGTCACGGAATGATCTCATGTCCAAAAGCAGTCTATTTTAAAGGAAAGTAAAGAATATTAAGCGTGTGCTAAAAATGAAAGTAAAGTCAAAGTAGAACTATAGTCAAGTTGATGAGTTGCATAGTCATGTATGTTTCTATATTTCTCATGCGTATTATGAGTGTTTATCCCATGTGTTAGTATGTATGCCTATGTATGATGTTATGAATATGATGATAAACGTAAAAGTAATCCACTTCAGGATTTATATCTTCGAAAATTGTTAAAATTGAACCTATATCTATTCACTATTTTTATAATCAAACCTGAAGTGGTTGGGATGATGACGATGACACCATATTTGTCTAGTCACAATCCTACTGAGAAATCTTGTATTTCTCACTCTTATGTTTCCGTGTCATCTTCAGATGGAGCTGATGGCATCCATGGTAACACTTCTGATGATACCTGACTGGATAAGACAAGGAGCTGCCATGTTTCTTCACCTAGCTAAGGAGGATCGAGATAATAGCATAGTATTTTCATTTTCTTAAGAGCCCTAATTAGGCAGTTTATGTGAAGGGCATGTAGGAAGTCATGCTGCTTAATTTGACCTATTACATATGTGATACTTATTAAGTGTAATGATGACCTTGATTATCTATGATTACACTCTTGGCTTAATGTATTATGTTATGTTGTTTCCATTTTGTCATATGTCTTATTAGTAACTCAGCGATATGAAGAAGAAAGTTCATATGTACACGAGTATGTAAGCACTTAAAGGCTCAGTTTTCAAGTATAAAGGTGTTAAAAAAAAATTACATGCTATTTTCGTATATTATGCTAATTTCAATGATAGGAACTTCTGCTAGTTAAGAGTAACAACTAATGATCCCATAAAATGACTTAAGCATAATATGGTATTATTAGGGTGTTACATGACAAACGTACGAATGCTGTAAGGTTCTTACCCAAATAGCATCCTGCTTCTTTCTATTTTCCTAATCCCCTCATTCCAACTTCAATTCTAACTCAAGACTCATGTTAAACCAGCCATAACCTATCAGCTACACCCAATATAACATCAAAGGAATGAAAAAAAATGAAACCCTATGCAACCAGCATCCATAAAAGACAAGAACAGAATTTGAATCCTACCTTTACTAGATGTAGAATTTGTTAGATTTAAGTCTTTGGGTGAAGAAATTGGTTGAAGGTTGGAGGTAGGATGAAGATGGAGTGAAGATAAGGTAAAGGGGAAAGAAAAATTGGAGTAGGGTCTACTGGTTTTGGGGGCCGACACATGTAAGGGAGTTAGGAGGAATTTGGGGTTATTTAGTGGAACAAGCTAAAAGGTGATTGGTGGATGGTTTGTGGTGGATATAAGGCCAAGTCTCTCCACTTCCTCTTGTAGCAAGTGGCGCCACAACTCGAGGTAGGGTGGCTGAATTTTCAACCTCTCATATTAAGTTTTCATTTGTGATATTCTACTATTTTGGTTTTGACAGTTTAAAATACTGAAAATCTTACTGATTTCCTTTGAATCGGCAAAACGGTTTTGAAGAATTTTATGAGGTTTTCTATGCTTCTAATCTAATTCCCTCAAAACTAATCTCTCTAAATAATGCTTAATTGGCCTTAAATAAATACTAAAGCGATTTCTAATTAATCTCACTTATTCGATAAAAATGAACAATTTGGTTAAAAACGATAAGATTTTTCGGACGTTACAACAACAACAAAACAAGCAAGATAGGTATATATAACAAGGTGAGAACTAACTAAAAGAGTTATGGGTTGATTTATAGAAGGGGGAAACATAGCTCGCAGCAGCAAGAGAGAAAGACGCGGCGGAGAGACACCCACAGAGGAGAAAGCTGGCTAGGCTAAGAAGGAAAGAGAGAGACGTGAGGTGATGGTGGCGGAGAGAGAGAAAGAGAGAGCAAAATCAAGAGGAAGATAGCGTAGGTGGTGGGTGAGAGGGAGAGAGTAAGTTTAAGAGAGGAAGCGTATCAAGGAAAGAAAGAAAGAAAGAAAGAATCGTAGGGTGTAGGGGAGAGCTCCCAGACGGTGAAGATAAAGAAAAAAGGGAGGCTTAAGGTGTGCTATACCACTTATGGTGCACTGTGGTCCCCCAACCCTTTTACACTTTTTTTTTTTTGGTAACAAACACTTCAAAAACATCACCTAAGAATTTTAATTCCTTTATTGCTATAACTTAATGTGAAATTTTAAAATTTCTCATCACTAATGTTTTATTTTATTTTATTTTAAATAGGGTATTACAGTAACCCTTTGGAGGCCACTGACTCACATTCCTCATCCTCTAGGCCAGATGCAAACTATATTCCAGCCGGGCCTAATATGGCCAACGGCTTTCTGAATGAGTAGATGCCAGACTGATGGACTACCTTATATAGTATGACCCTCTTATGGCAGTGTGTGGTGTTGGCCACGAGAGTAGTGTTTTAGTTAGGAATTCTGCCACTAGTTGCAATGTCCTCTAAGGACCACGTAGGGGCACCTCACTAATACGGGTTATTTATCTTTTTGTGTACTCTGACCCAACACCTATAACCCCATAAAAACTGGAGCTATAGCATCTTATATATATATATATATATATATAAGAAAGAAGAGGACAATTTATATACATATACGGTAGTAAAGGTTAATATTTCAAAGAACGAGATAAAAAGACAGTAAATCTACTGAATTTTATACTACGACTTAAGAATAGCATTAAGCTTATTAGGGTGTTATACATTGCAACTTCTTTACCTACTTTTGATGATGAAGTACATGAAGCTACCTATAGTAGGTGTATTACCCTATTCTCATGAATTTAGAAGCTGTAGGCTTAAGGGTAATCTAGAATTCAAATCTATATAGAAAGAAAAGGGATTTTAGGCTCATAATGTGGTTCAATAAAAGAAAATAGTCCATTAGGCCCAAAAAGGGTGACTATAGATCAAATGTCATAAGGCAGGCATCAAAAGTCAATGAGGACTCTCAAACATGGCCTAAATCATCTCTAAGGCTAAAATTCACTCAAATTTAATTCAAAAGGGATTCAAATAAAATGGACGCATGTCTCAACTTAAATAAAGTATTAAAGCATGATGATCATCAATCCTAAGTTGCTAAGTCCTAGGAATAGTGCATGAGCATGTAATACTTTCCAAAACAATTATGAGTGCACAAGAGAATTTTCATGGCTTAAGCCAAAATTCCTAGTTATTGAGGGGTTAAGGAGCAAAGTAATCAATCATATCACAGGAATAGAGCCAAAGCAACACAGAGACACAAACTCCTGAAAGGAAAACATAAAAATAGAAAAATATCTTTTTTTGGTTATAAAATAAAAATATAAACTAACAACCTAAACTAAAATTTTAAACAAAGAAAAATAAGATAGAATAACTGCAACAATCAAGCTATGCAGGGCTAGGCTTTCCACCCCCAACTTAAAAATCAACATTGTTCCCAATGTAAAATTAAACGTAAAGAGAAGGTAAGAAAGATACTCCCCAATAGAAGAAGAAGAAGAAGAAGAAAATAGGTTGTAGCTTGATGCAAGCATGTTTGGGATCTACTACTCTTGCTTCATGCACTTAATTCTCTTCTTCAAACCAACAAAACAAGAATAAGAGAAGGAAAATGAAAAATTGCCTAGAAACTCAAGGGAGCCATAGACAAGAAAAGAAAATGTAAAAGAACATGTAAAAACATCACATGTGATGTTGAAGACCTAATGGGCACATCTTACAAATGTTATAAATAAAGGGGAGTAAGGCTTATAGTGCTTCATATGTGAGTGAGTCAAAGAGTAGTATATTATATTCATAGAGAGAGACTTTGTGGCAAAGAGAAGAGAAGCCAACAAGGAAAGAAGAACAAGAAAGAAATCATAGGAGAGCTTAGTGCGCACATAACATTTTATTCTTGCAAGACTATCAAGGTAGGAAATCAAATTATTTTCGAAATAAAACTAGGGCAACGTTTTCTTTTTGCTATTAAGTTGCTTATTTTTATATACTAGTGGATTGATAGGCACTAAAGTGGAGGATTACTCAATGTTTATAACACATAGCATAAGTGTAACATCCCGAAGAAACGGTGCTTATGATTAGCACTGTTGACTGAATTATTTCGTTTCATTAGAGAGATACACTTAATTAGGATTGAAATATAAACATTAGGGTAAGAAAAAGTTGAGTTTGTTGTATGGAAAAATTAAGAAAACCATGGGCAATATTTTGAGAATTTAAGAGAAATCGGTAAGGGTTTCGGTATTGTATAACGTAGGAACTAGACCAGCATAAACTTATACTGCTATACCCTAATTTGGATGGCCATGATTGAGCCAATTACCCACCCTTGGTGGCACCATCTTGGCCCTCCAAAGCGGGCAACTCAATTAAAATGAAGAGAAGCCACACATCCACCACTCAAACAATACATGTCCTTTTCTCCATTATGACATAAAATACTCCAAATCCCTAACATCTCCTTCATATTTCTGCCCATCAAGCTGAGCTTTCTCCCTCATTTTCTTCTTCTATTTCACCTCATCCTTTTTCCTTCTTCATCCTTTACCAATTCTTTCACCCATGACTTGTGTTTGGCTAATTCAAACATCAAATCTAAGGTAGGATTCTTGAGTTTTTACTTGATAATTAGAGTTGTGTGGTTGATTTTTTTTTTTTTTTGTGTTCCTCTTAGTATGATGTTATATAATGATTTTATGTCTTGTCTCTATTGATTGGGCATGGAAATTCTTGGTTAAGTTGGAAAATCTATCAAAAAGTTCAAAAAGAACTCAAATAGAATAGTTAGAAATGAAAATCCTAGGACGTATCTGTACTTTGTATAGTATATTTTGACCTACAGTGGTCAAAATTGTATTAAACTATTTTTATATGAAACTAGACATTCAGGGCTTTTTAACCATATATATTATAAGGCCATTGGACTTTGTAATGAGAGAGTTATGAATTTTTGAAGTAAATCCTTGAATCCTATCCTCTCTCCTAATTGAGAAGGGCATAACTCGCCCTATATAGCTTCAAATTGAGTGCTACAAATTTTGTTAGGAAGCTAATATATAGTTAATATGCCATAAAAATTTCACATTTAAATTCCACCTGAGTTGCTCCCAGTAATTCCTCAAACTTAACCTAAAACTCTATACGGGTGAAATAGGGCAATTCTTTTCAGCCCAATTTGAGGGCCCATAGCTTTGGCTCTACTCATCTTATTCAATATGCAACTCATGGGGAAAGAAAGATAGTTCAATAAGCTTCATTTAGATATAAGTTTCTAAGAGATTTGATAAGAATTGGAATTTTGGCAAATTTTTACATTTAAGTACTCTAATATGTCCTTCATCAGAGCAGTCTTAAGTAAAAGTTCAATAACTCAATGTATATTTATCAAAACTTAGTGGGACAAAGGAGAATTAAAAATAGACTAATAAGGCTAAAGCATACTAAATTTTCAGATTTAAATGACTTAAAATGAAATTATGATGCAATTTACAAAATAGGATAGATTTAGAAAGTTGAAGTGCAATAGCCGATTTTGCTTAGTTGGGAACTCTTGAGTTAAGCATGATCAACTAAGGAGTTTATTGTTGAAAATTTCCCTATTACACTGTTGTAGCTATTGATGTATGATTACAATTTATTCTAGTATCTTAACTGGCTGGTTGATTATATGTGCACTATTCATGGGGAAGTCTATCTTAAGCCGTTATGCTGCCGAAATTCTGGCAAAAACATATGAAATTATGAATGTCTATATGTTATGTATATGAATATCATGCAAGTATGAGTATTTGAAAGTAAGGTATGAAGCACGTGCATTCATGATTCTATGATTAAAGATATAAGGATGATTCCATATTCCTAAGAAGTGTGACATAGATCACACCCCGATGGGGTATGACAAGTAAAGGATATGTATATACATGTTGTGTCTATAAAGAGCAAGCATGCGAATATGATTGAGATATGATATGAGACATATGTATGAGTGTCGAGCATCTGCATGCATGATCATATACAAAAAGGAAAAGATGATAAAAACTTGTAAAGGGACATACCGAGCCTCCACCTTGTAGTGGGTCAGGGTAGTATTGTCTAAGACTTGGGCCAGCTCCCGACCAAATTTAAGGGGAATACAATGGTGTGAAGGTCGAGAAAAGTAAACCTATCACTCATGTACAGATACGAGCTCGGATTAAGAAGCAGGCTATTACCTAGGAGTGAGAGAGGTCATTCACCTCCGGGAGACCAAGTATAGAGAAGCAAGATACAGGCAAAGGAAAGATAAGTAAATAATGCACCTTAGGGACGGCGATACGTAATGCCTAGGTGTGTTAAGAAAAGAAAGTTAAAGAGAGACATGAGCATTTGCATCAAGAGTCTAGTTGCATTCATATATATATGCATGTTATCTACTTGTTCTTTAATATGCTATACTTATGTTTAGATCTGATCTCTATTTATCAAGTGAATGAATAAAATGAACTCTACTTTAGACAATATGTTATCAAATTATAAAACTAAAATGATTATATAATGTGCTCACTTTTTTTATAATAAACCGAAGCAGCTGGATGTAACACCTTACCAGACAAAGTACTATGCTTAAGTTATCTAATAAGTGATTACGTATAATACTGGTTTAATTCTATTTTCTGTATTAGTTTTAATTGCTTGCATAAGAATATTTAATCGCGTTACAAATATTCCTATGTGATGGCGGAATAAATACTAGTTAATCGGTATACTGTAAATAACGTAACATAAATGAAAATACAATGAGGACAGAACTACTGCGAAAGGCATCATAAATATATACATAGATATCTGATTTTAAAGTTTGTCAAAATGATACAAGATGGCAAAATAAGGCCGCTAATACAAAATAAAATGGCTAGTCTCTATGAACAGCACCTCAAGTGGTCCCCATGGGACATTGCATGTACATTCCTAATATCTATCCATCCACCCATGACCCAGACTACCAAAAGAGGGTCATTCTGTACATCTAACCCCACTACAGCATGCATGCTATCTAAACAGAGTCTGATGAAAGGAACCCGTTTGCCATGGCGGCGTCTACTGGAGGGTGCCCGGCACTGGGAGCAGAGGATGATGAAGAACTAGTTGCCTCAGACGGATCCTCCTCCGAGGTCGAGGCCGACGACATCGGTTGCGGTGGTGAAGCGGGAGGGGCCATGGGAACATTCTGCTGCCATTGCCCTTGGCGGCTAACTCTTCTTGGAGGAGGCAGGAATGGATGGGCCATATGTAGGGGAATGGCAATATACGGGACCAAGGGGTCAAACAATGGGTGCATGAGTGGTACGGTGAAGTCCCTCTGGAAGAAGAAATACAGACGAAACTGGCACCTACCGGTTATATATACAGAATCTAGAAACGGGTCGATATGGATGTGAAGCTCGGGAAACTCAATAAATAGGACCCCGGTCGCTGCGTGCTCCATGGTCTAAGAATGATGCGGAACATACAATAGGGTGAGAAATGAATATTTCTCAGTAGAAATTCCTAGCTCATATACATCTGTCATCGCAGTCATTCCTAGTTGTTTCGGTCGTGTAATATTTTTCAAATAGTACGGTAAAATAGTAATATTTAATTTAGATACTTGTTTGTAAAGCATACACCGAAACAAATTCAGTTTTAGTTAATGGATACACTAATGTACTCAATCAGTAATCACGGTGGAACAATAGCATATTGAGAATAATGAACAGGGATATAAAAATACAATAAAGGAGCATTACATTATACATATGCATGTGCAATAATAATAAAAAAAAATATGCATCTTATTCTTGGAGGCTTTCACCTATTATAATTTATTTCTATCCTTGGTCCCCTGGGAGTCTTTGGCCATATACTCCTGGGTAATAGTCCGCTTTTCAGGACCGAGCTCATTCCTATATAGGATGGCCGGGTTTACTTTCCCCGACCTTCCCACTGACCTATTCCCCTTAATTTATTTCGGAGCTAGCCCAAGTGATGTAGAATCCTTTATATTATCATGATATGAATGCACATCTAACTTGATTCTACAAATATAATGTACTCATATATAATGTACTCAAGCTATCATAAATTTTCACAACATATGAACTTCTTACCGAATTTTCGTCAGCATAACGGATCGAGTCTGCTTCCCCATGAATAGTGCCAGACAACCAGTACATTTGTACAACTTGAAATTTTAGAATAGACCAGCAATTACATACATACATTCATAGCATCATTCAACAATTCCAAATCAAGCATCATTAAGGTTTCAGTTTATTCCTCCCTATTCTACCCGAATTTGGCATGCCCCAATTTTTATTCAATTCAACTCATTTAAATCTCATTTTTAGATATTTTATAGCCTTATATGTCTAGTTTCTAATCCCTTTAGTCCCATCTCATTTTGAGTTGTATAACCCAAGATATAAACATCTTATCTTAGCATGTCCTGTTCTTAGCCAGAATTGGGTTCCTATAGAAGAAAATTCACTAAAAATTGAAAACTAGATGAAATCATGCGAATTTTATATCAAACTAAAGCTAACACAACAAGGTTTAAAATGAGTTAAGTTTCATGTCATTTGCCTAAGTATATTTTGAGTTATGAGTCTCGAAATATTACCCTACTGGGCTGTCCTGTTCTAGGCCAGTTTAAACCTAAGCCAACTTCATTGAAGTGCTGGGAACAATTGACAATGAATTAAATTCTGAAATTTTTATGGGATATTCTCTCATGTGTTAGCTTTCAAAAAACTTTGGTTGCACTCAATTTGAGGTTGTATAGGGTGAGTTACACTATTTTCAACCCATGCTGCCCGGGTGAGAACCCAGATTTCTAGATCTAACTTCAAAAATTCATAATTAATTCTATACTAATCCAATGGCCTTATATTTTATATGTATGGAAAGCCATGGATGTCTAGTTTTATTTAAAAATGTTTTCATCAAATTTAAATGGCGGTAGGCGGAGCCGTACACTCTGCCATACGGACCACCAAGGGAAAACCCTAACAACCTCTAGATTTGTCTTCCTCCTTCAAGCTATTTGCCCTCAAATCCAATTTTAATCACAACATACATGCAAAATCAGTCATAACACATCATCATCACTCTATAAAACACCAACATCTCAGATTATGCATGCCCAACATACAGCCTCAAATCAGAGAAACAAGAGGAGAAGTAGGACCTACCTTGTCTTGTGTACTTTATGCTGATTTTGTGTCTTTGATGGTGGTGGCTTGGGATGGGACTTGAAGATGGATGAGAATGGAGAAGAAATGAGAGCAAAGAGAAGAGAAAGAAGAGAGCTTCAGCAGCTAGATGAGAGGCCGAAAATGGATGAGGAGAAAAGGAAAAAAAAGTGAAGATATTTGAAGCTAGCTTGGTTTTGATTGGTGGATCCCATTTAGTCATGCAATCTAGTTTACTTCCCCTCATCAAGGGCTGTCTAAGCACCACTTGAGGGAGGTATTTGGCTAAATCTTAGCCGTTGTTTCTAGGGCACTCATAGAAAAATTTTACTGGTCCGGTTCCGACAGTTTGATATCGAAATCTTACCGATTTCCCTTAAATCGGTAAACTGGCTTGAAAATTTTCTGTGGGGTTTTCTATGCTCCTAATCTAATTCTATCAAGCCTAATCTGTCTAAATCATACTTAATTGGCTTTAAGTAAATGCCTAAGCAGATTCTGATTAAATTCACTTATTCGCTAAAATCGAACAACTCAGTCGCTAACGATAAAATTTTTCGGACGTTACACTGGAGATAATAACAATGACACGTTATGTGATAGCTTAGGAAATCCTACAAAGAATTTATAATTCTCACCCCTATGTATGTTTTTGTGTTATCTCCAAATAGTTCTAGAGATATTGAAGGTGTTCACCATGGATAGAGTTGGTGAGGAAGATTGAAGACGACTGAAGAGTGCTATCATACAAGGTCCGTATAAGTACTAATAACACTTCTGAGTGTAATACTATGATTTAAGCATGGTACCGTACTTGGAAGGATGTTACAATAAGAATAAAAAGTAATCTAAAAAGATCAATTTTGTGTCTAAAAGGTAATGCAAGCGACATAGACAAGATATAAATACTCTGTAAAGTGCACTTGATACCCCAAAATATTGATTCTTCTATCACACAAAAACTATGCGTATCCATGCCGAGATTAAGCTCTGCTATCAACTCTTTGATCAATGGAACTATGAGTTCTGAGAAAACCTTAAGAAACTTTGAACCAAAATTTTCAAAAAAAAAAAATCAGCACAGTCACACGGGAAGGGAATTTCAAATAGAGTATCTCATGTAAATTCTTTTACTAGTGCTATATTATATATAGTATAATGTCAACCATTGTTTACATATATTAATTTTCTAAATCAAGAACAATCACGTCCTTGCAATTTGCAATTGATATCAATGCATGATCAATTATACCATAATAGAATTTGATCCGAATTCCTTTTTCAAATTGATTGGAGTCAATTTGAAAAACTTCCTATCCCATAGGATTTGATTTTAAACTCTAGAAATTCCCTTTCTAATTGACATTAAGTTTCCTCATTTATCTCACGTATTAATTATATTCCTAGTGCTAGTAAAGAATATAATAATATTTCATTTGGATTAAAAAATTTATTTATTTAACCAAATTAAACTCTCTAATTTAATTGTCAAATAATAACTTAAATAATCCTTTAGCAAAGATTAAATCACTTGTTAGTGTGTGACCCCATAGGTTCAACACTAAGTTGGTAGTAAATTAGTCAAACGAATTTACTAATCAAGGTTGCTGTCTAGCAACACTCCTTAACGTCCAAATAGTATAAAGTAATAACGTCATTTACTTTCAAGAACCTTAAGAAGAATAACATAATATTTCTTCCATTGTTATAGCTCTAGGTTGGCCTCAAAGTATGGTATAACTGTCAAACTCTAATTAGTTACCATTTATATTTTAAGTTAATCACAATTAACTAACGAATGACTCAAGAAATTCATTTCTTTATTCATTCAATTGTCTGGGCCAAGGTCAAAACAATTGTTGAAATCACAGAACTCAAACTCATTACTAAGAGGTGATGGATTCCTTATTAACTTATCACTAATGCTACAAGAATTTGATCATACCCAATATCCTTTCAGCTATCACCCTAAGGCACCAGGTGTTCGGTATCAAAGTATAATAAATGATTGTTTATTATTATGATAATGTTTAGGTCTAAGGAAAATTCTTACACCATATTCTTCTTGAGAATATCCTATTGACAATGGTAATATTAACCATTAGGAATTCTTAATTGAGTTAGTTTAATGATAATATCCCATATATATCATCTATATATGTAATTTAATAAACGAGACTTATTAATATCCATCTAATGGAGACCATCACATATATATTAATATATCCAGATCACTATTGTCCTAAAATTTTTAGTGATCTTATGATTAAGAACAATTTGGATTAAAATTATCTACAACCTTATCTCTTATTATCATGATCTCTATCATAATAATAAGTTTCTAATTTTAATCAAGCACATTATCGCATTAAAAAATCAAAATATGATAATAAAACATAAATATTTCTTTATTTATTAAAATAAATTGACAACAATTCATTTGATCATGACCGATTGGATCTTGGGCATACATACTTACTTATTCCCAACATAAAGTGACTATCAATCCACATTTTTTTTTCTCTTTTGTTATAAATTAAAAATTTTATTTTATTTATCTTTAAAAATTTAAATTGAAGAGAATAACTATTTTTTTTTCCTTTTTGGCGCCCAAACTTCACTATTCCTAAAATACTCATGCAATTAGAGAAATTAAGAGAAGTTAAGAAAAGTTAAGGGAAGCTAAGAAAAATTGAGGGAAGTTAAGAAAATTAAAAGATAAAAGATATAAATAGGGAGGATAATAGTGGAAATTGAAATGTGGCGATGATGGAAGTTAAAATGGCCTAATCACTTTATAGTTGTATAGATTTTTAATATTGTTAGTTAATTTATTAGTTACTCTTATTCTTGTAAGAAGAGTTTTGAGTTCCTTTATACTACTTAAAAGAAATTATCATGAGTTAGTATTCTCTTATTTATTATTTCTATTATTTTAATTAAACTATTTATGTCAGCATATTATTTTGAGTTGTCAATATTCATCTGTTAGTTTTTTGATGCGACCGGTATTAACAATTTAAATTTTATTTAACACTTGAAATGAGAAAAAGTTATTACTTATGCTATGCTTGGACTTGGACTACCGAATTATTTGTACCGTTATTACTTGAAATTTTATATCTTGACTTATGGATAATATTTTGACATTATGATGACCTTTGACTTATGGTCATTACTATGACTCTATAATAATCGTTACAAGGATAGAACTTTTATGCGCTGAAATGTGCTATGATAACGAGGACAATTTATGGTCTTTGACAAAAAACATTAAAAAGAATTAAAGAATAATTACAAAGTTGGTCCCTTTTACAAATTGGCATTTGGATTTGGTAGCTCTTTGATTTGATAATTTTTATTAAGGTACTGTGATTAATTAAATATTTATTTACATTGCTCAAGTTCATGCAATTTATGTAACACCCTCAAATTTATCTGCACTAATTAACTCAATAATGCCTGAGTAAATGGTAGATTAGTAAAAATTAATGAATAAATAAATAAATAAAGGATAAATATTTAGAAAGAAAGGAAAAAAATTATTAGACTAAAGGAAACTAATCCTTTTAATTAACTAGAGAGAGAAACTCAAGCAAATAATTATTAAACACCCAAATAATCATTAATTCAAAGTAAAGCGAAAGCGAAATAATTAAGGATTAAAGCTAAGATAGATAAAGTAACATGAGTTAGTAACTAAAACTTCAATTAGTGAACTTGGTTTAATTAGTAAGTCACTTTAAGTCATCAACAATTCAAATAAAAAGTCAAAGAGACAAATGTTCCCCATCACCTTCAAGAGTGAATTCTAAGTGGCCAAAGTGTTACCACTTTACCTTAAAGTTAGGACTTTGTCTCACACACTCAAAGAAAACCCTAAAAATCCTTACTTTACTCTCCCTATAAATAGGACAAGTAAGAGAACCCTAGCCCCTTCACCCCCCTATATCACACCAAAATCATCATCATCATTCCTTTTCTATTTCCTTTCTTTCTTTCTTCTTCTTCTTCCTTCATTCTTTTCTTCCATTACACTTCCCCTCTAAACCCTAACCTTATCTTAACTCTAAAACCCTTCGTACCAATCTTCATGTCCACTAGGTTTTCCAACTGGAAGGCCGCAACTTTAAGAGGAAAGGAAGGAGATTTTGCTTCTTCAAGTTGTGTCTTTGGAGCTTGAAGAGGAGTTTCTTGAGGCTTTCTAACTTGGAAGTGAGGTAGGATTACTATAACCAAGTTTTTCTTCTCTAGTAGTGTCTTAAAATCCAAGCCTTAGTGTAGGTTTTTGAGCTTCAAGGCTTGTTTTTGTGTTTTGCTTCTCAAAATGTTGATTATGTGTTGATTTGGAGCTGATTGGTTGGATTGGTTGTGGTAGAATTCCAATAGAAAGCTTGCTTACCATTTTTGAACCTAAATTGGTTATAGTGAATTCTTGAGCTTGAGAGATCCTAAAGTTATGATAATGGTGAACCTAATCTTCATAATCCTTAGCTAAGTGGTACAAGTAAAATCCAAGAAGGAAAAAACAAAATAAAAGACTTGGCATAAGGCCTTGAAGGATCAGCCATCATAGACAAGAAAAGGAAGAACTAGTGTTGCTTGATGATTGTGAGTACTTTTGAATAACTGAGCGGATTCGAATGAAGTTTCAAAGAGACAAAAATCAAAACAAATGATTGAGATTTTGAATAAGGGAATTCGGCCATGTAGGGTTAAAATGGGAGGAATTGCTTTTAAATAATGAAGATGATGGATTAAGCTCTCTTAATGCATAACTAGAGGATTTAGTGAATTATATGAGAAAGAACAAAAACAAAGAACTTAAATGCAAGTAAAGACAATTTTCGGCCATAATTATGTTTAGAGAGAAGAAATTGATCATTAATAATATCAACAAGCTTAAATGAGTACCCTTATGGAGAATGGAAGAAACTAGTAAGTTCTGTGAAAGAAAATTAAATGAAAGACTTAAGCCTAAGACTATAACAATTCGACTACGATGGGCAATTAAAAGAGGGATTGTGTTTTAATAATGTAACTAAGCTTAATGAATAACTCTAGTGAGAAAAAGGGCAATTGAGTCAACACTGTAATCCTATAAGCTAATTTAAGAGGAGTCATTAGTAAGACACCTGTTTAACCTAATTAAGAGTTTTAATTGTAAAAGTGCAAGACTACTAATTCCAAGCATTAGTGAGAAAAGGCAAAAGTTACCTTTATTTAAATGATATGGGTGAAAGAGTTTAAAGAATCACTAATAAGTTGAGAAAAACTACCTTAAGTCAAAATATAAGCCTTAGCAATTTTCAGGAGTCAATAGAAGTAAAAGATTTAGAAGCTTGAAACACAATTACCAAAACATGAATGATAAGACTTGAAGTTGTGCTCCATGTATCTCCTGCTCATAATTAGTGCTTTATGTAAGTTAGTGGAGGTAAGCCACTTTTATGAGTAAATATAATGATATGTGGTCAAATTGACCACGTGGATATGATAAGGTATGAGCACTTGACTTCACTTCTTGCTATGTAATTTTGGATATTAATGTTGTTCTTATTACAAAATTTATGCTATCATACATGTAACACCCTCCCAAGTACAGTACCATGCTTAAGTCACAGTACCATACTTTGGAGTTGCTACTGTTACCTGAATGGACCTTATCCGACAGCAGCTTCAGCCGTCTTCGGAAACTTCTGTAACTATCTGGAGACAACACGGAAATAGGAGTGAGAATCATAAATTCTTAGTAGGATTCTCTAATCATCATACATAATGACATCGTTGTCATCTCCAGTTTGCTTCGGTTTATTATGAAAAAGGTGAACATGCTATGTAGACTGTTTAACTTTACAGTTCAAAAAATATGTTATCCGAAATAAAGTTCATTTTTATCATACACTTGGCATCTGATAGAATCCATAAAAATCCAGTCATGAATTATATTGGAACTAATAACTGAAATACAATAAGGTACGATAGCATCAATGTACTAGAGACATAACTTCTACATATACTTTATTGGAACTACAGTATATTAAGATGATGCCCACATGACATTAATATGCTGAGAACATAACATCTGCACATAACTTAACTTGTTTTTAAATTCATACATAGACATAAAACTTGCTTTTCTTCCTTCATCTTTCTTTTCTTTGTCATCATGAAATCTTTACGTACCACATTCCAGAGTATGATCGCCATGTCATACCCCATCAGAGCGTGATTGCCATGTCACGTTCCTTAGGAATGTGGGATCTTCCTTTGGTACTTACACTAGCTGGGTCAAGCCGTGCCTCATGTAAGTTCTGTCCCATATACTCACACTAGCTGGGTCGATGCCATGCCTCATGTGAGTGGGGTACCTGCATAAGCTTTAATCTTTAATCTTTAGTCTTTAATCTTTAGCTTTTACTTGGCACACCTAGGCGTTACGTATCGCCGTCTCTAGGGTGCTATTACTGCCCTTGGGTAGCCTTGCCTTGGAGTGAGCTCGTCAGCTTTACCCGTGACCGTCGTCACACCGACTCACCCGCAAGGGGACCCACGTGCCTCTAGTCTTGGAGGGATCTCATTCTGGTCACATGCCTCTAAGTGAAGGGATCTCTTCTGGTCACGTGCCTCAAAACTGAGGGATCTTATCTGACCACGTGCCTTCAACATAGAGGGATCTCATCTGACCACGTGCCTCCAAGGTAGAGGGTATCTGCCTTCACAAGGAGGGATTCAAAGTGCAATTGCCTCCAGGTGAAGGGATTCATATTTTTATATTTAACTGCCTTCACAGGGAGGGATCTCAAGTAACTGCCTTCGAGTGAAGGGATTTACATTCATTATACTCATGTCGTTTCATTCTCATACAAGGTCATGCATAGTCACACTGAATGTACCTATACTTCATTTATTTTCATTCGTCATTGCATACATGATCTTCACGTACATAGTCGTGACATATAAAGGCCCGTAGCCTCTTTGCCATTCTACTGGCACTCATACATATGCTTTGTCCTTTACTTTCATATACCTCATCTCACACTTATGTCATTCTTGAATATAGGGTTTCTATATACCCATTCTTACTCTAATTCATTCTTGATAACCCATATCATCTTCAAATTCATCCTTGATTGTACACATTCCTAGTTTCATAGACTTCTGCCGTAAATTCGGCAGCATGACGAATCAGTTCCATCTCCCCATGAATAGTGCCAGTCCTCACAGACAGTTCAGTCATAACAATATAATCAATCTATTCATATATGGATCAATGTAAAACTGGCAATCCTCAATTCAAACCTTATATGTTTTACTAATACTTGTAAAATTATCAATATGGCCATTCTGCCAATTCTATTCGGTTCTGCCTGAATCTTGTATAATCCACCTTTATCTCTATTCAAATCATTTAAATCTGAAATTTGGATATGTCATAGCTCTATATGTCTACTTTCTAACTTCTTTAGTCTCATATCATTTTGATTCATATAACTCAAGATATTCAAATCTTACCTCAACCTATCCAGTCACTAGCCCGAGTTACACTCTTGGAAGTATAAATTCACTAAAAACTGAAACTAAGCTCAAATCATACGAAATTGCTCTCATATTGAAGCTAACAGGACAACCTTTCATTTGCCAAAGTTTCACTCCATTTGCTTGAGTATACCTCGAGTTATAAGTCCTGAAAGTCGACCTTCCTGCACTACCCTATTTTGGTCTGGATTGGACATATAGTAACTTCCTCGAACCACTGGGATCAATTGGTGCCATAAAAAACTTGGAATTTTATATTGGGATGTTCCCCTATGTGTAAGCTTTCTAACAAAATTAGTTTCACTCAATTTGGGATTGTATAGGGTGAGTTATACCCTCCATAAGTCACCCTGCCCGAATGAAAACCCTGGTTCCTAGGTCAAACTTCAAAAATTTATATCTCTCTCAATACTAATCCAATGGCCTTATATTATATGTCTATGGAAAGCCCTGAATGTCTAATTTCATCTAAAAATGGTTTCATCAGATTTAACCGATTGTAGGCGGAGCTGTACACTCCGCCATACGGACCGCTGTGGAATTCTCACTCAAGCAGCATCCCAACCCATCCATTTCTTCTAATTTTCTCCTTCTAATCATAATTCTAATTCAAAATCTCCTATGAATTTAATCATAATCCATCATAATACATCCAATAATTCATCAAATACATAAAGAAGAGTTCAATCTCATGCAATCATAGTGCAAGGAATTCAAGAATAGAAGTAGAATCCTACCTCTTTAGAGTATGACTTTGCTGAATTTGAGTTTGGATTGATGGAACCTTGCCAAAGCTTGGAGATTTGATGGAGTTGGATTTGAGAGAGGAAAGGAAGAAGAAGAAGGCTGGAGCAAGGAGAAGGAGACGTAAATCAGATCAGAATGAGAAGGAAAGTCTGACTTAAATACATGAAAGTTGTGGTGTTGATTGGCTGAAGTTTTGTGGTTGAAGTTCGGCCATGTCTCTCACTTTTGTGGCCAATTTACTCTCCACGTCGTCCACAAGTGGGATACGCTTTCGTTCTACCTGAAATCGGAACTCGTCGCTACAATACTTGAAGTCGGAACTCGTGACCTTTTTACATTGCTTGAAGCTGAAGCCGGATGTCGGAACTCGTACCATCTTGTTTGTGACTTGAGGAAATCTTGTCTGGTTTATTTCGAGACTTAGAATCAAGGTCAGAGGTCGGAAGTCAAGCAGCTGACAATCAACTGATCTCGGAACTCCAAGTTCAAAGTCGGGACTCCTTGTAATAAGCTCAAATATCGGAACTTGGGTCCATTCTAATTGAGTTCAACTCCAAGGCCGGAACTCGTTACATGAAACTCGGAGTTCAGTGCTTGTATCATTGTGTTAAACTATAACTTCTGAGGTTGGATGAAGCATGAGGTATGAGGTCGGAATGAGGGTCCTTAAGGTCGGAACTCGGGTGATTCGAATCACATTTCAAAACCCAAGTACTTAAACCCGGAAGTCGGTATCTTACATTTGATGAGATCGGAAACCGGGTACAATATCTTTGAGACATGAAGTCGGATACCGGTGAATCACGTTCATGTTGTTTGGACTCGAATGTTAAACTCGGAAGTTGTAGAAGTAATCCAGATGAAGTCGGAAGTCGTGGACATAGGTGAGACGAACTCAGAAATCGGAGAATATCATAAGATAAAGTTGGAAATCAGGAGTAGTCAAGACTAGATGAAATCGGAAATCGGATGTCATGAAGTCGGAAATTGTGCAAGATGAACTCGGAACTCGGAAATAATCCCTTCTATCTGAAATTCGAAGATTGAGTCGGGAATGAGATTTGATCAAACTTGAAGGTGAAGTCGGACGTCCGTTGTTGGAGTTGAATATCGAAAATTGGGACGTTACAATACATGACTGGTGGGCTGAGGTTCCAGAGAAAATTCTCTAGGGCCATGTTATTTTGATGAGTATGATGCCTACATACTGATAGATGATGATTATGAATAATATTGCTGGTTTGCTGGCTATTTATTTTAATGTTATAAACTTTTGGAAGTCACCCAATACAGCCATTATGCTACCAGAATATTATCGAATTATTTCTTGAACTTAGAATGATTAAAATGCATATATACAATGTGAAGGAATTGTGCTAAGTTTAAAACATAAGACTAGATCCCCCGTCCCCCATGTAGAGGCATGATGACATAAGACATAATGCATTAACTCCATAATTAAGAAAGATATTCAGAAATGATCCTTTAGCAGGTAAGTTGACCCCAGTGGATCACCTCGAGATTGTTAGCTTAAGTTTGGCCAAGGTGACGACAATCACTATTAGGAATGAGCTCATCTCCTAGAAACTTCAATTCTTTGTAAGGGCAGTAAAGTAAGTTATAGCATGTGTTAAGGTTAAAGATAGTAAAGGAAAGAGCATGACACACTCAATATATCATTTTCTTAGTATGTTTGTTGCTTACAAATACTTGTATGATATGATTATGTCTAATTATGCCATGTTGCATGATTATGATGTCCTCTAAATGTTCAATTAAAATTAATCCACTTCGGATAAATTCTATTTTTGAACTGATAAAAGTGAATGTCATTGCATGTTCACTTTTTTATAATAAACCTAAGTGGCTAAAATGATAATGATGATACTAAACTAACAGGTTAGTGAGTTCTATTGCGAAATTTTATATTTCTCATTCTTATTTTTCTGTATCATCTCCAAACGAGACTGATGGGGTCGGTGATCATCTTCATTGAGGTCCCCGCATGGGAGTGGCACTATGACCTCGCTCTAGATTCTTTGCTGTTGCTAGCCAGAACAAGCTTGCGAGTCTACATTTTCTTCTATTGTCCTTTTGGTATTACTATTATGAGTGGCGACTTTGACCCACAGTATCCTTTTAACGATGTTGCCTTGAACCTAGTGCACCTTATTCACTTCCCAACGCCAGCTTACCCTTCTGAGACTGAGTTGGATCCTTCGATGGAGATGGACCCCTCTATAGAGACAAACCCATCCGAGGCAAGTCCTCCCACATGTCATACTGCTTAATTCCGAGACATTTGTCACCTTGGAGCATGGAGCAGAGGAGCATGGAGCGAGACTTGGGGAAATGGTTTCATTTCTTCTTGCTCCCTTAGGCGTAGGTAGTTTGCCTAGCTATGTATTTAGGATAAGGATTATTTAGTATGCATGCTTGAGCTTATTGGTATTTTGTTACTTTTTTTGGTAATTGTATAATTTGTAGTTACTACTAATGGCATGCTGTGATTAACTTAGTATCTTAGGGTTATTTTCAGAACTTAGAAGAATTTGGATGATAGTATTTTGCTATGACTTGCCTAGAATCTTGGTCACACTTTGTCCAGTACTTATGGACATAGTTGGGTACTTATATGCCAAGTATATATAGTTAATTATGCATGAATAATGTTGTTCTATTTATGCTTCTTCATTTAATTTTCCATTATGACGTAATATTAATGTATGACGAGACGTTTATGTATCCAATGCTTATGCGCCGTATGACTCACAAATTTTAAAAGTTTACTTTGGGTAATAAAAAAAATTACCTACTATTTTCACGTAACTTATTATCATAAAAGCTTTATGTCTCTACAAAACAAAATGTAACAACTAATAAGATGCTATGATACGGCTTAAACATAGTCTGGAATTATGAGAGTATTACAGTTTAAGTTTCATACACTTTGTCATATTTGATATAACACCCTACCAACTTATGTTATGCTTAAGTCATAGTATAAAATTGGATAGGTCGCGTTACCGTATTGGTTCTCCGTCTAAAGCTGTATTCATTATATTATATTCTCTTTTTCTCTGATATATATGTATATGTTTGACGAATATACCTACGAAATAGGGCGCTTTATGTAATAAACATGATTAGCATTACAGAAAAGAATAAAGATAGGAAATATATCATTAGTTGTATATATACATATGTAAGTTGGAAGCCAAAGCTTCAGTTTATAAATATATGTTTCAAAAGCAGAGTGAAATAAAGGAATAACAAAATTCCTATCGCTAAAAAGTAGAGACGAAAATGGCGGGAGCCAGCTAAGTACAGCGAGTCCAACTCGGGGTCCTGGTGGAGCTGCAGGTCAGGGAGCTCAATAAACAGAGTGGCCATCGAGTCCATCACCAACGTCTGAGAATGATACGGAAATGCAAAACGAGGTGAGAATTTAAAGAAATTCTCAGTAGGGTTCGCGTATAGTATTTAGCTTACGTCACATTCATTCTCAGTTGGCTCAGTTTTTATTTAATTATAAAAACATGGGATCAAACTGAACTATCCATATTCAAATAATTTTAAAAAAACATCTAGTCCGAGACAAGGTTCAGTTTTACTTAAGACAGTATAAGAAATAGAATAGACTACTAACAGTAATACACAGAGCAATGAGCAGAATAAATGAACATACGGCAGTAAGTGAATATAATGCATAAATCAGAATAACTTGTAATGACTGTTCAATGTAATTATGCATTTAATGTAATCATGCAAAACTTATTCTTGAACCTTTCTTCATAAACTTTCCAATTACTTGGTCCCCAGGGAGTTCTTGGCCATTTTAGACTCCTGGGTAATAGTCTGCTTTTGAGGATCGAGCTCGTTCCTATACAGGAATGTCGGGTTTACTTTCCCCGACCTCCCCACCAATCTATTCCCCTTAACTTTATTCTGGGGCTAGCCCAAGTATCATGGAACTTTCATCATAACATAATCTTTATGTTGATCATGACATAACCTTAATGACTTTCTTGAAAATGCACATGTATCTCATACCTCATGCATAAGTCTTACCGAAATTTTAGCAGCATAACAAAATGTGTCCGCTTCCCCATGAATAGTGCCAATACTCAGCATATCAACTTATCAAAGAAATCATATCATTCCATTCATAATGCAACATTAACTTCATAGAAACATTAGTTATATTAAGACAAGGTACTGCCTCAGCTCTATCATTCAACCCGATTTTTGCAACTCAAGCCAAAATTTCTATTCAACTCATCTAGACCTGAATTTTGGATGTGTTAAAGTGTTATGTGCCTATTTTCTAACCTCTTTGGTCCCATCTAATTTTGATAAGCATAGCTCAAGTTATTTAGGTTTTATCCCGGCCTGCCCTGTGGCTGGCCAGAATTGCACACTTAAAAGTAAAAATCCACTAAAAATCAAAAACTGACTCAAATTATACGAAATTGGCCTCATATTAAATCTAATAGGAGAAAATTTTATTTACAAAAAGTTTCATTCCATTTGCCTTAGTAGGGCTCGAGTTACAAGCCCTGAAATCTAACCTTCCTGAACTGCCCTGTTTTGGCCCGATTTGGATATAGGGCAACTTTCTTGGACCACTGGGAGAAAACAAGATCTTATCTAACTTTGAAATTTTTACGGGATATTCTCCTATGTGTAAGATTTCTAAAAAAGTTTGTTGCATTCAATTCCAAGTAGTATAGGGCGAGATTTACCCTGAACAACCCAGTCTGCCCAGAATCAAAATCAAAAACCTAGGTCGAAATTCCAAAATTCATATCTCTCTCAATACTAACCCAATGGCCTTATATGATATATGTATGGAAATCCCTGAATGTCTAGTTTAATTTAAAATTAGTTTCATCAAATTTAAATGGTGGTAGGCGGAGCCGTACACTCCGCTGTACAGATTGCCGAGGGTTTTTGGTTCTCCAGCCCCTCAGCTCTTCCTATTTTCATCCTTTCTTGCTTCCTATTCAAATTCAACATCACAAACAGCCAACAAACCAGCCAAATATCATCATATTCACTCAATCATCACATCAAGAATTGAGAAAATAAACCACCACTAGCCACCCACAATCAAAAAATCAAGACAAGAATTAAACCTCTACCTCTTGTTATGTGTAATTTGGCTTGATTTTGGAGTTTGGATTATCAAAACCTTATTGAGCTTGAAGCTTTGATGGAGTTGGGTGAGTGTAGAAGAGAAGAAGGGAGCTAAAAAAGGGGAGAAGGCATTGCAAAAATGGGGCTGAAGGAGAGAAAGAAATTAGTCATATAAACTTGAGGTGGTAGTTGGTTTCTTGCAACATGATTGGTTCAAAAATGCAAGGCTGAATTTCAGCCAACTTTCCTCCTTTCTTGTGGCCAAAGTGGCGCCATTTTTAGGAGTTAAGTGGCTGAGTTCTCAGCCACTTAAGGTAGGGTTAATAAGTTGAAAATCCTATTAGTTCAGTTCCGACAATTTAAAATACCGTAATCTTATCGATTTCCTTTAAATCGGTAAATCGGTTTCAAGAAAATTTTTATGAAATCTTCTATACTTCTAACCTAATTTACTCATATCTAACCTCAATTAATTGCTACTCAATTAATCCTAATTAATTATTTAGTTGAACTTTAATTAATCGCAATTATTCGATAAAAACCGAACAATTAGGCAAAAAACGATAAGAAAATTCCGGGGATGTTATATTTGATCTTTAAAGAGCTTATTTGATGTCAAAAATTTTTTAGTTTAGGGACTAAATTAATATTATACAAATCTTTCAGGATTCAAAATACACATTTACTCTTAAATAATAGGATTTAGATATTTTAAAGTGAAATTCTTATAAAATAAGAAAGTGAAAGATTAATCACCTTTAAATCAATATGCTTGTTTAATCTAAAACAGTGACATTGAACATTTAACGTTAAAAGCTCCATTTTCAGACACTATTAAAATATCAGGACTGTTTAAATAAATATTAGAAAAATTAAATCATGATGAATTTTAAATGATGACTCTAATTCTTAATTCTT
Source organism: Pterocarpus macrocarpus (assembly GCA_031439585.1). Lineage (NCBI taxonomy): Eukaryota > Viridiplantae > Streptophyta > Magnoliopsida > Fabales > Fabaceae > Pterocarpus > Pterocarpus macrocarpus. Next base: position 56,265,403 of record CM062514.1, read on the forward strand.
ACTCTATAACTTAACGATGTTAGCTTTGCGAATTTACGCTTTTTGCTAATTAGTGAGTATTTGGTAGCTTGCAAGAGCTTTTGCTAATTTAGCTTGGATTTATGAAATGTGTATATATTACAAACTAGAAGATATTTGGGACTTAAAATTAAGGATCTGCATAAGGTTGAAGAGAGAATCTTAAATTTTAATTTTGAGAAGCTAAAAATAATGCATGCTATTCTTTAAAGGAAACATAAATATTAAATTTATACTGAATAAAATAACTGAAGTTTAGTAATTAATATGACCGAATCATACATGGACCTTTGAACCACATATTTTAAGAGAAATTTGGTATTTCGGCAGCCTAACATGAAAGGTGAGAAATATATACGAGGGTTAGTTTTGTATATCTTATTTGTACTTTTTTTTACGTGTTATTTGTACTTTAATCATTGAAAAAGATTCATTTTATGACGTCATCATTTTAAAAGAGTTTACATCTTAATATAATAATTAAATAATTTTACTAATATAATAATTCATAAATAAATAATAACATAAAGTAACTTTAAAATTAGAAAATTAAATTCAAATAATTAATACAAATGTGTTAATAAGCATCTAATTAATGAGTTATGGCACAAGTGGCATCTTCCTTAATCCTCGTGCCAAGGGATTGTGGTATTGAGTTAAGAGTTCGATTCCCACGTACTTATCTTTTCTTCCATCTTTTTGCTCCACTAGGAGCTTTAAAACCAAAAAAAAAAAAAATCTAATGTACAAGACTATGTAAAAAAGATAGTGATGTTTTGATATTAAAATGTTGACATTAATTTCACATATGATTAATTAATATGAATTTTTAATTAATTTTATGTATTCAATAATTAATGTAATAACATTAATTTGTTATATTAATAATAGGTTGTACATAATTTATTAAAATTTAATATATAATTCGAATTTAATTATAATGCACTATTAGAATAAAAATTGTTTATAGTTACACTACTAAAAATTAGTTGAAAATCGACAGATTTTACCGATGGATATAATCTGTGGGCAAAAACAAGTAAATTATTAACATGGAATATTACTAATGGTTTAAATATCCGTCGATATAACTGTCGATAAATGTTCTTGTCTAATGGCACCAAACCATTACCGACGGAAAAACTGTTGATAAGTAATTATGTTTTCTGTTTTTAATTTAAATTAAAATCTTAATAATTACCGACAGCTAATCCATCGATAATTTAAATAAAATAAATATTAATTAAGTTTTTCTTTTATTTTAATACCGATGGATTTTTCGTCAGTATTTGAAATTTAGAACTCCCACCAGACAATGTTCAGTTTGCATATTACCGATGAAAAATTTGTCGATAATAATGACACTGAATACTAAAATGCAAATGGTCCCTCCTTCTTCCTCATTGCACAAAGGTCTCTCTCTCTCTCTCTCTCATCCCCCATTACGGCCCCAGGCTATTTTCTTGCCACCGGAGCTTCTATTTCATTGCTAAAGACTGTTGTTGTGTTCATGGTATGTTAATGAGTATTTTAATAATTTTTTTTAGCCTCTTTTTGTTATTCCATTTTTTTACTCAAAATTCTTAGCTTCTAAGTTAATTAACTAATTCAATTTGTTGCGTTGATTGTTAAAGATCTTGTTTGGAGCACTTGGTGATTGGTGCATTGATTGACTGGAGTAAATGGGGAAGCATTAGGTTTATACATCGGACTCATTTTTAAACTTTATGTTTTCTCAAATATTAGAGACTTAAAATTTCTAGGGTAGAGTTGTAGGATGGAAGGAGGATGAGATTGTATGACTGGAGGAAGGCCTAGAGTTCTTTCCCATTATTTGAATTATGTGTTGTTCTATTGTATGCCTGCATGTGCTGTGAAACAGTTTTTATGATTAACTGATTAATTTGTATGATTGCATGTGTTTATTATTTATGTTTAAATGATAAATAATTTCTATGAAGACTCCTAAAATAAAGGTAGACTCTATCCAAATATTGTTGATCATTCAGAAATTCGATTGCCTAGTGAAGAATAAGCAAATAAAGCTCCCAGAAGGCCATAAGATTCCTCTTGGCAATGAGATAAAAAGGCAAGAAATATAGTAAGTGGCATCATTCTTGGATTCATACTACTAATAATTGTATAGTATTTAGAAATTCCATCTAGAAAGCCCTGAAGGAAGGAAGGCTTAAACTAGTTGAGAAAGGAGATATGACTATAGACACCAATCCCTTTGGCCTGTCTATGAATATGGTGTTAGTCTCCAACTGAGGTAGAAAAGTGGATGGTGAACTAATTGCCAGAGAAACAAAAGGTGAAAGAGGAACAAAAACCATCACTGACCAGAACTCAAAAGAGGAGGCTGCAACTGTAACATCCCCAATTTTTGTCTAAGCTAATTAGCTCAGTGATCCTGGCTAATTAGGGAGGTTAACGATTAACTAAGGACTAATCGGCTAATCTCGATGAGCAAAAGCTTAGTAAATTGAGTCAAGTCAATAATTAAATCATAACACACTAAATGTTTTAATTAAAACCTAATTATTTGAACCTCTTTAATTCGTAACTTAGAAATATAATTAAGTTAATCCAATCTTATTAAGTATAAGACAATTGTTCTACCTTAATCGATTGAGATAGATTAATCCTTACACCCTAATTATATAATTCATAAGAGCAATTTAACTAATCAAATTGAATTAATAACTTAGGTAATTCTAATAGCTTTGAAGATTTAAAATTTCTCCTAATTGATGCACCAAATTTTGGTCAAGGACAAGAACAAAATCCAACCATCCATTTGCCTTCTCATCATGCACCATTAGATCAAGAGTTTATGTTAGTAGTATTCCTTGAGTTAAGCCAAGAGAGGTACTCTCCTCCATCAAGATTTTGATACTTGGAGTGATCATATCCACCCAAGCCAATCCCAAGAGTAGTCATGGTTTTAACCACTTGAGAAAACACAAAATGGTCTTTATTCAAACACCAAGACTCAAGAGAAACAGAACTCACCCTTTTAACCCAAGATTCCCCCACTCTCTTGCTTGTTAGAAGAAGCAAAATCACATCACTCCTCCCCCCCAATTTGCGCCATTCAGCCCTCTCTCTCACCCCCCTCATTTCATTTTTCATTTTCTCTCTTAAGACACAAAGCTCTCACCTCTTTCTAAATCTCTCTTTGTTCTTCCTAATCTTCTTCTTGTTCTTCTTGTTTTCCCTACTCTAACGCATCTCATTTCCACCACCATCACCATCATCTTCTATCACCACCCTCACTAACTTATCAAGGATCACATTCTTTGGTCTTTGGTAGAGCAAAACAAACACTCATTTAGCCTCATTTGCTAGCTCCAGAGGAAGGAGGCCATATCCAACCATTTTCATCCTTCAAGCTTTCAAGAGAATCCTTGTGGTAGTAACTCTAACCCCTCTTTCTTCTATGTTTTTCAAGCTCTAGAACTCCTAAGCTCTCCATAGCTAGGTGGTTTTATCACTTGCTCTAAAGGCCTCATGGCCATGCTTTCCTTATAAGAAGTTGTTTGTGATGTTTGCTCTATTCTTGGGAAATGATTTGTTGTGCATTTATTCTTGTTTTGAACCAAACTTTTTAGAACTCAAAATATTGATTTTTACCAAGATCTCAAAGTATAAAATTGGTTTGGAAATGTAAAGTGGTCACTTGAAGAAAAGACTTAATGTTTTTACAAGAAAACTCATTGAAACCAAAACCGTGGAAGTTGGAAAATTCTGGCAGTCTGTATGGTGCAACTAATAACTCTTTCAATATAACTCCAAATACAATGAAACTAATTTTAAATGAAAATAGACTCATAGATATTTTTATACATATAAAAACGTGAAATTTGGCCTTAAAACGAGAGAGATATGAATTTTCAAAGTGTGTTGTCCCCAGATATGTTTCTGTTCGGGCAGTATGTAATAAAATCTTAATAACTCAAGTTATACAGAACATTTTTTAGTGGGACCAAGTTTGTTAGAAAGCTAAGACATATAGGAACATCCCCATAAAATAGTTTTGGCAGATTCCTTGTGAGGAGCTCGCACCAATGTTTAAAAGTCACTGTACCGAGAATGAACTTAAAAGCTGAGCAGTCAAAATAAAACATGCATATCTCAAGTTACAAAATGAATTTTTGAGTGGGGTTTCGTTTGTTTAAAAATAAACTCAGAAAAGTATAATCATACCAAAATTCAAGTCAAGATTGTAAAAGATGAAATTATGGTGAATTTTTGAAATTATTGCCCCAATGTAAAAGTAAAACTAGTTACGGTTAGGTTTTAAATAATAATGAGAACTAAGCTTAAAGACATTAAAACCCTTACATTAAATATTGAAAAACCTTCATAATTCAACTTAAAAGTTTCAAAAAGGATAATAGATGAAATTGGCCCTATGCCTAATAAAAGAATTTTACACGAGAGGCAACCTTAATTAAAAGCTTGCACCAAATTTACTAAGCTAAGCTCATAAGACTTTGTGTGATACGTATGCCTCTATGTGTCATTATGATGACAATGATATGATGATGATCATGATGATGATGATTATGATAATGATATGATGATGATGATGATATGATATGATGATGATAAGGATGATAATGATATGATGATGATATAATGAATGATAATAATATGAATATGATATGTTGATGATATGATGCCTAATGATATGTGATAAAGGAATTACATTTGGGGACGGTGATACGTAACGCCCAAATGTGGAAAAGAATTAAAATAATTTTGCATCATAAGCTTTAATAAGAAGAGATTGAACTAAGGGATGTGATCCTTCAAAAGGGAAGGTGACCCAAAGTAAGCTCCCTTCACCCACGACTCACATGAGGCATGGCATGACCCAGCTAGTGTAAGTACCGAAATTCTATGGTGGCGACGGCCACGGTATGAGCTCATTACCACTTATTTTTAGTGGGTGAAAAGATAAAACTTAACATAAAGTCAAGTTAAGAAGAGAAAAGGGACTTCGGTCCAAACCCTTGAAGAGAAGAAGTTAAGAGAAGTTTATAGCATAATCATGCATATTTTACGTAATTATCCTTGTGCTCATGTATGTTATGATATAAATGATCAGAGGACATGTTAAAATTGAATCCGCTTCGGATATTCATGTTTTCGAAAACCTAAGAACTGAACTTTATGAATGCTCACTGTTTTCATTATAAAACCGAAGTGGCTGGGACGATAATGATGACACTTCCGTGTCGGGTTCGAGTCCCACTGAGAAATCTTATTTCTCACTCTAGTTACTTTTCCTATCATCACCAGAATCCGATGGCGCATCCGGTGGAGTGGAGCATGGATCCCCCACACTGTGAGCAGACGTATGATGTGGGATGTCCGACAACGCTGACTTGGATGTGTAGTTGCCGTAGTTCTGCATCTTCAAACATTCCTTTTTGTGACTAACGATGTCAATTTAAGTTTGTATCTAGTATTTGGATCATGGCATGACCATGAGCCTCCTTCAATGTAATGCTGATATATATGTATGTATGTATACATTATGAACCCATATGAATGTAATGATTAGTTACATAATGCAATGTATTTGTGAATTACTATTTATGTGCCTTTCTCATGTTTTATGATATTGGGGTATGTATTTTATGCGACATGCTCTTTCTCTACCTGTCTTCTAGCTGAAGGCTTTACTTTCCAAAACGCTGCAAAGCGATGACGTATTCAAAAACAAAAAAATTTACAGTATTTTCTGCGTAACTTAATCTCAAATGAAGTTTAGTTTTCCATAAGCATAAGTAACAACTAATAAAACGCCGTAATACGGCTTAAGCGTAGTATGGGTTTATTAGGGTGTTATAGCAACGGAGGAGAACTAAAGAAAAAATAAAAGGTATAATGGCCATGCTTGAACAATCCAAGATGATTGAGAGAAAACCAGTGAAATCACCAATCAATTCTTCAAAGCCAGAACAGGCCACTGAGTTGTCTGAAGAATTAAATAAAATGGTGGCCAAGCCGATAGAAGAGCTAGATGTTGAGGCTCTATTAGTTGAATCCACAGAATTTATTCGTGAAGGTGAGTATTCAGAAAATCTATTAGATGATTTGCTGAATAATGATGATTCGTTGAATGAACTTCAGGATGACTCAGCTACTGTGGCTATTGTTGGGATTATCTTTTTTGAATTTGCCGACCAAGATGGCAATTTCTGGTATTTGGAAGGAGATATGATGGTAGAGGAAGCTGAATGTGCTTCTCTAATCCTAGCCAAGCTAGAAGAAATAAGATTCAAAATGTGCACCAAAGCTAGACATCTCAGACCTCTTTACATCAAGGTTTATGTCAACGGCAAACCCATCAGCCGAGTGTTGATAGATGGAGGAGTGGTATTGAATGTGATGCCCTATAGTACTGTCAAGAAGCCTAGGAAGAATCATAAAGATTTGAAAGAGACCAACATGACCACGTCTAATTTTATTGGGGGAAGTATTTCGGCATTATGTTTCCTTATTACTGAGCTCACAATAGAATCCAAGACAACCAATACAGTGTTCTTTGTGGTCGATGCCAAACTAGGATATACTGTTTTGTTAGGTAGAGAATGGATCCATGCTAACCACTATGTGCCTTCTACACTCCACCACCAACTCTAATTTTGGAATGGGGATCAGGTTCAAATAGTCGAGGCTAATCCCTTCCCATTCACGACCGATGTGAGAATATAGGATGCTATGCTATACTCTCCAAAGATTGAGCCTATCTCTTGGCTAGAGGACATTACTCTAGATTCTATCAAGTCTTTTGATTTATTATTGGACGGATTTGAAGTCATAATTGAGGCCGATGTATAGGCTAATAAGAGTAATAGTGATGGAGTCTAAGGAGCGAACCCTGCAAGAGGTCTTGTAATGGTTAGAATGTTAGTTTGAAGGGATTGTCAAAATACAGTGAGCCGAGAAAAATTTAGCAGAAGAAGAAAACGAGGAAGAACAGAGGATGCAGAGTGAAGCAGCCATGGTAGGAAAGAAGCTGAGTTTCGAGTCCTAAGATCCCTTGGTGGAAATCAATCTGGGTATGGATGAAGAACCAAGAATGACAAAGGTTAGTGGTCTGCTACCAAAAGAGAGCCGAGATCGACTAGTCCAACTCATCAGAAGGTATCTAGATTGTTTCGCTTGGGATTACGATAAAATACCAGGGCTATCTTGTAAACTAGTAGAGCATTGGCTACCCATTAAAAAAGGGTACAAGCCACACAAGCAATCTGCAAGAAGATTTAACCCAGAACTCTTACCAAAGATAAAAGGGGAGATTAAAAGGTTGCTTAAAGCAGGGTTTATTAGGACAACTAGATATGTAAATTGGTTGTCTAACATAGTCCCTGTAATTAAGAAAAATGGCAAGTAAGGATTTGCATAGATTTTAGGAAGTTAAACTTAGCTACGCCCAAAAATAAATATGTAATGCCTATAACTGATATGCTAGTTGATGTACAGCAGCTAATAATGAAATATTAAATTTTATAGATGGATATCAAAGCTATAATCAAATTTATCTAGCCAAAGAAGATATTTATAAAATAGCATTTCGTTGCCTAAGATCTATTGGGATCTTTGAGTGGGTTGTTGTGCTATTTGGATTGAAGAATGCAGGTGCAACGTATCAAAAGGCAATGAATTTAATATTCCATGATTTAATAGGTAGAAGTATAGAAGTATACATTGATGATATAGTAGTTAAGTCAGCCGACTTCTCAAGACATTTAGCCGATTTAGAACAGTCCTTCACAAGGATGCGGTAACATTCCTTGAAAATGAGTCCGGCTAGGTGTGCTTTTGGGGTTTCAGCTAGAAACTTCTTAGGCTTCCTAGTACATAGCCAAGGCATTAAAGTAAGAATAAAATAAAGGCCATGTTGGAAGCCAAACCTCCTAGGAACAAGAAAGAATTACAAAGCCTAATCAGCAAAGTAAACTTTTTGAGGAGGTTCATAGCAAATTCGGCTGGCAAGATGAAAGTTTTTTCGCCTCTATTAAGGTTAAAAGTAACCAAAGATTTCATTTGGGGTGAGAAGCAACAAAAAGCCTTTGACCAAATTAAAGAATGTCTTGCAAATTCTCCTATACTTATACCTCCAACTTTCAGTAGACCTTTAAAACTTTATATATCAGCCATTGATGACTCTATCAGCAGTTTACTAGCTTAAGACGCTGAAGATAGTGTCGAGAGAGCAGTATATTATTTGAGCAGGTTGCTCAATAATGCCGAAACAAAGTACATACCAATTGAAAAATTGTATTTCTCCTTGTTCCATGCTTGTACTGAGCTGGAGTACAATTTGTTACCAAGAGAAGTCTTATTGATATGTAAAATAGATATAGTTAAATACTTGCTAAATCAACCAGTCTTACATGGGAGACTTATAAAATGGGCTACAAAAGCTTAATGCTTTTGCCTTAAAGTATGTCCCTTAAGAGCTATTAAGGGCCAAGCTCTAGCCGATTTTCTAACAAAACATCCTTGTGTTGATATTCAAGATCAGCAAGAATTTAGTCAAAGGTATGTTCAGTTTGAACCTTGGGTGTTGGCATTTGATGGATCTAAGCACCAAAAGAGAACAGGAGCAGGAATTGTGATCACTAGCCCTAATGGAGTTAAAAGTAGATATATGTGCACACTGGACTTGCAATGCTCTAACAACCAAGCCAAGTAAGAAGCCTTGATTATCGGCTTGAGAATATTGTTATATATGGAAGCCAAAGTGATCAAAATTCTAGGAGACTCCCAACTTGTGATCAAACAATTAATAAGGGAGTACAAATGCAATAATCTAACTTTAATGAACTTGTTGGATTTGGCCTGTTCATTACTACACAGTTTGCTGAGGTGACGATGTCTCATGTTCCTCGAAATAACAATGAAGTGGCTAATGAACTGGCCTAACAAGCTTCTGGATTTTGGCTAGGATCAAATGAAGTAAATACTATAGACATAGTCGAGGCATAGCCAAAAGGAAGTAAAGATTGGAGATTTGAGCTAAAGCGATATTTCAGTAATCCTTCATCAAAGATTGAGTACAGATTGAAGCAAAAAGCTTTAAAGTATGTACTTGTTGATAATGAATTGTTCAAGAAGAGCCAAGAAGGATTATTACTAAAATACATAGATGATGGTGAAGCTAAGAGAATCATGCATGAGGTGCATGAAGGCATTTGCAGAGCACACAAGTTAGGCCCAAAGATAAGATGGCTAATACATAGGTATGGATATTATTGGCCTACTATTATAGCCAATTGTGTTGCCTATGCTAAAGGGTGTGAAGCTTGCCAAATGCATGGACCGCTCCAAAAGGTGCCAACCGAGGAATTACATGCAATTGTAAAACCTTAGCCTTTTAGGGGTTGAGTTATCGATTTAATTGGCAAAATTCATCGTCCATCATCTAAATGCCATGTGTTTATCATGGTGGCCATTGACTACTTTACTAAATGGGTGGAAGCTCAGCCATTAGTAAACATGATGCAAGCTTATGTGATTAGGTTTATTAAAATGCAAATCATATACCGGTTTGGAGTCTCTGAAACCATTACGATGGATTAGGATACTACGTTCACTAGGGAAAAGATGAAAGCTTTTGCTCAACAATTTGGCTTTCGGCTAGTCCATTCTTGTCCCTATTATACTAAAGCTAATGGGCAAGCAAAGGCCACTAATAAAGTCTTGATCAACATGATAAAAAATATAGAGGAAGATAAACCAAGAAAAAGGCATGAAATCTTGTCCAAGGTCTTATAGGCCCATAAGAACTCTAAGAATAATGTCATTAGTTTAACTTCTTATCGGATGACGTATGGGCAAAATGCCATGTTACCTCTGGAATTAGCCATGAATTCATTTAGAGTAGCAAAACAACATAAGCTGCTATCGGAAGAGTATTCACAAGCTATGTTCCAAGAGTTAGAATTAGCCGATAAAGACAGGTTGATGGCCTTGGAGAATATCCAGGCTAATAAAGCTAAGGTATTGAAATTGTATAATAAGAGGGTTAGGCTGAAACACTTTGCCAAAGGTCATCTAATGTGGAAAGTGATACTACCTATCGAAACTAAAACTCCTAAATTTGGCAAGCAGTCACCTACTTGGGAGGGCCTTTTATTGTTACACAAGTTATTTATAACGGTGCATATAAACTATCCACTCTTGAAGGAGGAGAGTTAGCAAGAAGTATTAATAGAAAATATTTGAAAAAATATCATCCCATGATGGGGGATTCCATTAATATTCAAGAAAGAGCAAAGTGTCAACCATAAGCCAATTGAGTAGCCAGAAATACAAAATTAAGGGAAAAAGAAAACCTAAGCTATTCAGGCTATGGCTCGAAGGCTCATCAGGATAGCCGTCTACAACAAAGTCTTTTGCCAGATTGCTTTGGCTAGTACCTTCAGGCAGAACTGCATCAGATTGGTCTTCATTTTCAATATTGTGAGGTACTTGCAAGGTTGGAGTTGGATCAGGCACATTCCCAGGATTAGCAATCGAGGCTAGCATTTAGGCTTGCTCCAAGGAAGCAGAGGCTGTGATTATGTCACTCACCACCATGGCCACTACCGCACCAGCATCTTTCTTTTCAGCTGAAGCCAATGAATTTCAACATTTGGCCCAGGATAGCTCTACCTCAATTAAGCCTTGAATGCAGCTTTCCACCATATGCTGCAAGATAGGCTCCATTTCCTCTAGAGTGTGGATTTCCCTATCCCAATGCTTTAGCTTGGTTATACAGCTGCAATTTGTGCTTTGAATCAGCATTAAGATCGACTGTTACAGTAGATAACTCAGGCTGCAATTGATTGAGTTCTATTTGTAGCTAAGCAATTTCCAAGTGGGTCTCTTCAATTCAGCCTTGCACTACTTTCTGTCGCTATTGTTTGGTTCTTTGGCCAAGATCTATAGCTTGGAATTAACCTTGGAGGCTTTCCTTTTCTGCCCTCAGGTTAGACAGCCGATTAAAGCTGTGAAGACTGGAGAACCTGTGCTCTTCAGAAACCTTATAATTAAAGACTAGGGTCTCCAGCTTCACAGCCAAATGCTGGCAAGCCTTGTTAACCTTAGGAGAAACTTTTGCAATTGAAGCGAAATTGTAAAAGCTGTGGGGAACATTCCATTGAAGTGCTCGTGCACGGCTTCTAAGTGACTAAAGATAGGAAAAGAAGTCGGATCAGCCAAAAGGGATAGGAAATATCTATCCAACTCTACAACAGGTATGGTTATTTCTTCTTCCTCTTCAATTGTAGCAGCAGGAGTAGGGCTAATGGCAACAGTTGCTGAAGCAAAGTCTTGTAGTGGTGGTTGAGGCAAAGGACCATCCAATCCTACATCTATTTCTTCGCCTTCCAATTTAAGAATCATCACCCTTCAAGATGGAGATTGAGCCTTAGTCTTTTTTGTTTTGGTTGGCTGAGAAGGAGGAGTGGCTACTCTTGTCTTATGTTTTTTCTATAGTAAAAGTAACAAAAAGGTCCAAAAAAATGCAGAGACAGAACTTGTCAAAAGATAGTCCATGGGACTTACCACACCGGATTCAAGTATTAGAAGAGTCCTAGATGGAGGGATCACTACTTTCGGAGAAGTCATATTGATCGACTAAGGAGAAATGGGCTGCCAAGGGCACTTTCTCAGTTTGTGGGCACTGCTTTCTTAGAGGACAAATTGGCTAGCCTTTGTACTTAGACTTTTTGGAAGTTTCTATGAAAAGAGAACAAAAGGTGATTACTCCTGAATCCGATAAAAGAAGGTGTCAGATTATGGAAATAAAGTAAATACTTACTTTTAGTAGCCGATGCCTCTTTAGCAACAGTTGCCCTAGTAGGAACAGAGGAGCCCATTGTGGCTTCAATGGCTAGTGGTGGTGAATGCAAAGGTAGAGCAGAAACCCTTAATTATTTGAGTTTTAACAAAAGCTTATTGGGGGGGGGCCCTAATAACTTCTAGAATAATGCCTCCCACCATGAAGCAAACTCTAGGGTAGCTAAGGGAGCCATTCTGAACTTCTCAAAGCAAAAGTTGTTAATTCTCTGGTTGTTACTCAACTCCTATCTACTAGCTCGTTGGTGTACAAGTTGGCCCTTTCATTGAATTTGGAGAACGATTCATAAGGGAGAGAGATGCCTTGTACCAAGCCAAACAGTGAGGATTATAAGGCTCGGCAGAGGTGTGGTTGTACCTTGATCTTGGCCTCACCCCGGTGAGTAAATCATGGGCAATGAGTACATTACTCTATTGTAGGGTGACCTCAGAGAGTTTTGAGTTTGTGGCCGATAAGAGTCTTTGCCAAAGCTAGGCTGGGCTACACCTTTGGTCTTGATATGGGCAGAAGTGAAGGAAGGTCCTAACCCTCATTTTGATGAGGAGATTGGCCACTTCATATGTTGAAAGAGACAGAAATGGGAACTGCATGTAAAAGTCTCCATACACGGTTGGTTAAATGGTGTAAGTGAGAGCAGCTCCATCAAATAGCTTTGGAAAATACTACTAAATCCAAAGCTATAAAAATCGAAAAGGGCCGAATATTGTTTTCATTGATTCTTCTTCTTTATCCGGTGCAGTATGTTGAACATGCCCTTGTATAGTAAGAACAAGAAGAATGCACCGAGGTTGAGATAGCTTCAATTGAGGATGGTTAAGATGTAAGGGGCAAACTCTATTACCACGGCCAACCAAATTGATGCAGACGAAGAAATGGCAGATCCAAAGAGAAAAAAATGCTCAGTGCTCTATGTCTCCGATAGAGCTGCTACCTTTGTTGAAGGTATTGATGTAGATGGAGTGGGTGTTATTTTTTTTGTTGACCTGGAAAACCAAGTTGGTGCCGAGAACATCATGAAGGCATGACACCTCATCTCCATCCACTGGCAGGCCAGTAATAGTCTCCATGTTACGTAGTATTGGGCTTATCATCCCAAAGGATAGGCAGAAGCATTTGCCGATGTGTTCCAAAAAGCGAGGAGACTATATAGCAAGCTGAAGTTAGGACGGAACTCCTTCTTGGATAAGAGAATCATGTCGTAAATCTCAAGTTTCTTCTACTCTTCCCTTTTCTCAGCAACCATGCTATTGAGCCATTGGATGTACGAATCTGATGGGCTGGGGAGCTCGAATGGGCAACTATGGATGTGGTACCAAGAAGTGGCCAGAAGTAGTTCATACTCGGGGAAAGAAATTAAGTTGTCAGCCCCGGCTGTGTTGTGGTCTAATGAAGGTAGAGTAAGTTTGAGAATGAATCTCCTATTTTCTTCATCATAGACCCTAAGAGTAGAAGGGTTGGAGATTTTAGAAGAAAAGGCCATGGGATTCTCTAGTGAAAGCTTTGAGGACGAAGAAAAAGAAGAAAAAGAAGAAGGAAAGGAATTGGGTATTGAGGGTTCACGATCTCCAAAAATATTTGGGTTTGCAGAATATGAAGAAACCGAAGACATGATGAATGAAATAAAGTTGGTGTGAGCTAAAAGAATGTATGCTGGAAAGTCAATGAAGGCAAAAGTGGAATAGTGAGTGTTCACTGGCTAATTTTATACTCTCTCTATGAACTTCTAACTAGCCATTACCATAGTAGGTAAATAGCTAACGGTTATTTGGATTAATGGAGAGTAAAATTCTAGCTATTACATTAAACCAATCTTAGAAGTAAAATTGGCTAGTCCAATGCAAGGGCGCAATATGTTGGCACCAAAAAATTATTAAGTGTCATTGGCTAAAGGCAAAATTTATCCAAGTAAGGTCTTAATGGGGACCTTAGTATTAGCCAAGTCATAAAGCTAGCATGGCCAAAAGACAATGGCCAAAGTCAAAACCAAAGCACTAATTGGCTGAGTATAACATTGAGGGGTTGATCGGCTTGGATATGAAACTCATCTAAAGTACAAAATGGTAGATCTGAAAGAGCCAAGGTAGAAGCGAAGGCCTCTAAGCCTGGGGCTTGGAGTGCAAATATTCAACAGGCAGACACATGACAACCTTTCCAAACATCAGCTAGGAAAAACCGAGCCCACTAAAGAGCACGTGGACAGAGCAATTATTCAAGAGCGGTTATGGAAAAAGCCTTGCTATAAATAAGGCAAGACTCAGCCATTTCAAAGAATCCCATAATCAAGAGTTGAACCTATCAATTTATCTTATTTTACTTGTACTTTTACTTTTCGCCTTTAAGGTTTTTGTCTTTTAGTCTTTTAGTCCCTAAATTGTACTTTTAACATCCGCACTTTCATAAGCAGAACGTAATGGAAACTTTGAATTATTTCTCTTAGGCAGTATAAGAATTTATCAGGCAGCATTATGCCATGACAATCTTCATGCTCAAAATTATAGGGTAGTGTAACACTGCCATCGAAAATATAGCACTGCCATATGTTAAAAATTAGAAAATGACAAAAGTGCCCCTATAAACTTTCGTTAATTGCAGTGATGCCCAGAATTTTTAGAAATTATATTTTGACCCCAAAGACTTATTCCCACAATAACCCGATAATTTTACATGAAATGAATTTCATGTCCCACATTTGTAGAATTAGCAGAATGAGATTTTAAACAGAGCAGAATCACATGACGAAACCGTAGAAGTTTATATCTTTGCGGATTGGGCCATGGAGACAGTCTAGTGTGAAATAACATGGGGTGCCCCTGGACTTGCTCAAAATTACGAAAATGCCATTAGTTATAGAAAACAGAAAATAAAAAGGCTCCGAATTTGCAAAAACGTCTAATTTACACCATTAATCTATTTATTTGGTTTCAATAGTTATGTGAGGGTAATTAGGAGTTAATTAAATATTAATTAGGAGTTAATTAGATGTTGATTAGATAGATGAGACTTAGGAACAATTAGAATAGAGATATAGAATTTCTCTCAGTGTCATTTAGTAAAGTTTTTCTGATTTGAAGAAAATCGATGAAGATTTGGTATTTTAAACTGTCAGAACCGGACCACTAGAAATTATACTGTGAGAACCCTAGGATGGATGGCCAAGATTTAGCCAACACTCCTCACAAGTGGCGCCACAAATTAGCCCAAAAGAGGGTAGCCAAGTTGAGTTTGAATGTGAGATGAAGTCCACCAATCAAAAGCTAACTTCCTTCATAAGTTTTCATTTTTTTTTCTCTTCCTTCTTCCCTTAAATTTTCAGCCTCCCCACAACCAGCCTCATTTTCCCACTTTCCTTTATCTTCTTCTTCTTCCACTTCCTCTCATCCCCAAACTCAAGCTCCAACCATCAACTTCACTCCAAGATCAAGTTCCACCAAGATTTCACACCACCAAGGTAGGAATCTCCACTTCTCCTTCTTTTCTTTGAATTAGGGCTGCCTAGGGTCTCTTATTCATCCATGATTCTGATGTTGTGATGGGTGGGGATGATGAATTAAGGCTGGTTTAAGTTGTGTATGTGAGTTTGAATTGAAGATTGGATGGATTGATTTAAGGAAAACATGAATTCAAGAAGAATTTAAGAAGATATTAGGGTTTTCCCCCCGATAGTCCGTACGGTGGAGTGTACAGCTCTGCCTACAGCCATTTAAATTTGATGAGTCCATTTTTATATGAAACTAGACATTCAGGGCTTTCCATACATATAAAATATAAGGCTATTAGATTAGTATAAAATTAGTTATGAATTTTTGAAGTTTGACCCAGAAATTTGGATTCTCATCTAGGCAATATGAGTTGAGAAGAGTGTAACTCACCCTACACAACTCTAAATTGAGTGCAACTAATACTGTTTGAAATCTAACATGTAAGGAAACATCCCATAAAAATATCAGAGTCAGATTCATTGTCAATTATTCCTAGCATATCATGGAAGTTACCTTAAGTTCAAATCAGGCTGGGATAGGGTAGTCCAGTAAGGTCAAGTTACGGGGACTTATATCTCAAAATATACTCATAAAAATGATATGAAACTTATTTCATTTGAAAGCTTGTTCTGTTAGATTTAAATTGATATAAATTTTGTATGATTTCACCTAATTTTCTATTTTTAGTGAATTTTCACTTATAAGGGTGCATTTTTGGCTAAGTACAGGGCAGTCTGAGGTAAAATACTAATAACTTGAGTTATACAAATCAAAATGAGATGGGACTAAAAAGGTTGGAAACTAGACACATAGAGCTATGACATATCCAAAATTCATGTCTAAATGAGTTGAATAGAAGTAAAGGTGGAGTTTACAAAATTCAGGCAGAAGAGGGTAGAGTGAGCAAAAAACTCTATTGATATTTCTATTAATTTTGACATACCATATGATTAATAATGTTACTGTAACTTGTTGTTTTACATTGAATTGCATACTTAATTGATTGTACTGGTAGCCTGGCACTATTCACGGGGAAGCGGACTCGATCCGTTATGCTGCCAAATTTTTGGCAGAAATTTATGAGAACTTATGCTATGGGTGATTATGTTTTGAATATATTTGCATTTACATGTCATGTTTATGTACGTCATGCATGCAAGCATAATTAGAATATGATATGAGAAGTAAGGTGTGAGATATATCCATGAATGTACTAAGCATCCGTATGCATGATAAGATATGGAAATGAAAAGATAATAAGAACTTGCAAGATAGACGTACCAAACTACCACGTGAGGCATGGCATTGACCCAGCTAGTGTGGGCCAGAGCGGTACTATCTAAGACTTGGGCCAGCCCTCGACCAAATTTAAGGGGAATAGACCGGTGTGAGGGTCAGGGAAAGTAAACCCGTCACTCATGTATAGGTACGAGCTTGGACCTAAAAAGCAGGCTATTACCCAGGGGTGAGAGAGGCCATTCACCTCCGGGGGACCAAGTACAGAAAAGCAAGGTTAAGTTGCAAGTTAAAGAAAGAGATGAATTAAGTCAAGTGCATTTGCATACAATCAAGTATAAACATCTATATGTGCATTTCTAATTATCTCATTATGTCATGATGTTATTATGATTCTTACTGAAGTATATTACACTATTTATGTTTCTATGTCTGTCATATAATATGCCAAGTGGTTGTTAAAATATAACCCGCTTCAAGAAAGATGTTTTCAATTTAAAACTCAACCACTGCTTTCGTATATGTGCTCACTTTTCATAAGAAATCGAAGTGGCTGGAATGTTTATGATAGCACTGTATGAGTAATAGTTCAAGTTTACCTACTGAGAACCTTAGGTTCTCACTACTTGCTTGTTTGTTTTTTTTTTCCGTAAACATTCCAGCATCTAAGTTGGAAATCAAGTGTGAGGCAAAGTACTAGGATATTTTCTGAGCAAGACTCGGGCGCAAAACCAGATCAAGAGACTATTGAAGCTAGCTAGTGACTAGTCCAAAGCAAGTTCTGTGTATTATTTAAGTCATAATTTCTTTTAAATTGTAATTATTTTATCCTCTATGTATTAGAGATGGCGAAGTTTATGAACTATTAGTAAGTAATAAAGTATGCAGTTAAAGGGTCATGTATTATATTTTCCATATTTTAAAGTTTTCTTAGCACAGTGACACCCTTTTAATATAACTCCGTGACGCGAGCATGGCTTATATGATAAAGGGTGTTACAATACTCATCCTTCTCTTCTAGCTATCCACACGGATTAGCCATGGATGCTGAAGAAGGATACACTTTGCAATTGGTTTGAGATTTAATACAAGTCCTGTTGATTACATTATTCCCATCTTTACTTGTGCTTCTGGTTATCTTCACACTTAATCTTAGCCAAGTGCTTCCTTTGAGTAACTCAAGAACCTATATCCAAGGGGCAAATTTCCCTCCTTGGAGCAATCATTTGACACTTGAAATCAAAAGGGCTTTGTCTAGCCGATTTCAAGGTCTGGCACCCTAGCATATCCAAAAGCCGAGAAATAGCACAAATAGAGCCACATGTCCAATCTAGGAGAACCAGAGTTAGTTAGAATGATGATCATGGTGAAAACTAAATTGAATCAACCTTGTCAATATTCAACCAACCTGGCCGTGTTGCTGGGCAATGCAAAGACCGATGGTTGACTGGGAGTAAATGGAAATCTGCAAATTTCAATATATTGCTAAATTGTGATGAAGTGGAGTCATTTAGAAGGTAACTAATAAACTATTTTATTGTACTCTTTATTCTATAATTCCTTAAATCTTATATAATGGTAAATTGTGACAAGCTGTCTTCTCTTATACTTTATCTAATGTTTACAAGTATTTTAAACAACTATACGGTCAACAATACCTTGAACAATTTCTCGAATGGTTCAAATCATTAGTATGTATAAAGTGATTCTATTTTGCTATTCGTATTTTTGTTTTTGTATCATTTTGTGATTGATATTCCAATCTTCATATTTAGGAGCATCATTAGAGGAATGGTGTAAACAATCCTCACTTGTACAATTTAGCTTGGGGTTTGAAAACCAGAGCTACAAGTTGGCTAATGTACCATGTCAATAGTTACAAGTTTCATACAACTGAATGGGGAACGGGGAAGAAAACTGACAATACTGGGGTTTGTGGTACCGGAGATACTGGAGATGGAGAAAGTGATTAGCATGGAGTAGTTAATGAAATACTTGAGTTGGAGTACCTTAGTGAACCTCTTAAAAGGGTTGTGTTATTCGCTTGTGAATGGTATGATCCAACATGTAGCAAGGGAACATGTAAATACAATTACTACAAAATAATTGAGATTAACCACACTAAAAGATATAAAAAGTTTGATCCATTTATTATCTCTCAAAATGCAAGACAAGTTTATTACTTGCCATACCTTAGAAAATGCAAATCTAACTGTAGGGTGGTTATAAAATGCAAACCAAAAAGTAGAGTAGAGCTTAAAGAAGTATTTGAGCAAGCTTACTAAATCGATGATCCAAGTCCTTCCAAGGTTATTGTTGATATCGACATTCCCTCTAATCTATGTTCCATCTTAGGGAAAGTTGACATAATTGAACTCCAAAGGCAATATTCAATGCGTCAGGTTGATGAGAGGCAGGTCGGCATTGAGGATGAGGATGATAATGAGGAAGAGGAATTCGACAATGATGTTATAACCAAGAGCGATGAAGATAATCCTAAACTTTCTAAATAACAAGATACCAAGTGTGTTGTGTCTTTATTTAGTTAACATATGTCTTATGTTTTCAATTTTTTGCATATATATTTTAATGTTATAGTTTAATTCTTTGCATTTATAGTTATATATATGTTATGTGTGTTGAATATATTTATTGATTTATACACATGTTATACAGAGCACTTACAGTAGGACGGGGATTTGGTTTCGAACAAGGCAGGGGTGGATCAATGAAGCATGGTCTACCCCTTAATAGTTTTTAGGATTTTTTCTTCTATATTTAGAATTATGCTATGATAGTTTTATTGTATTTTTCTGTTATTGACGGTTTTTATTTTAATTAATAGTGTATATTTTTATATTTTATTATATTTTTATTTATATGGATTTGTGAATAATTAAAATAATAATTTGAAATATTTAAATACTAATTTCAAATTTTAATAATATAAACCAAAAAAATTTTAAAATCCTCTTTATCGGCGAAATTTCCGTCGGTAATATAAAAAATATATAAAAATGATTTAAAATTACCAATGGAATATCCGTAGGTAATTATAAACCATATTCGTCAATTTAATTTGGTCAGTAACAATTTTTGATGCTGTTATTACCGATGCGTTTTTAATTATATCGACAAATTTTTTCTGTCGGTAATATTAATTTTTTCTAATACCAACGCCTATCTTACCTACGCAGATTATTTGCTTTACCGAGGATTTTGTCAAATTTTTCGTTGGTAATTATGCATTTCTAGTATTGTTATCTATCCATATATTGCCAAAACAGCAAAAATATTTAACATTTATAATCATTACTTTAAAAGTAACATATATAATGACATATGATTAGCTAATAATATAAAATTCTTTATATTGATAGTGTATCAAAATTAATTATATACTATCAATTGTATATATTAATTATCATTGAAAATGTTGATTATATTAATTTTTGAATTCTTAAAAACTGAACACTTTAATTCTTACAAAAAAAGTATGATCAATGTGTGTACACTACTTTGGTATGAGGCAAATTTGGACATTTACTCTTATTAAATATATATACTGTTACGGACTAGCCTATAGACCTAATAGCCATGGATAGAACGACGGCACCCAAGGCCTAAGTCAGAAGTCTTGGCCCATATATATGCCCTACATCCATTAAAGGGTCCTATCTTATTACTAGAGGAGATATCTCAAGGCGGTTATAGGGAATTCTAATTGAAGGAGAATCCCATGAAAAAGAGGAGACAATCTCTCCTATTCAAACCCTCAAATCTCTCTATAAATAGCCTTCTAAACAGATGATTCAGGTATGCTCTCTTTCCTATTCATGTAACACCTTAATAAACCCATACTACATTTAAGTCGTATTATGGCATTTTATTAGTTGTTACTTATGCTCATAAAAAACTGAAACTTCACTTTTAAATTAAATTACGTGGAAAATAGGGTAAGTTTTTTTTTTTTTTGAAATATGTCGTCGCTTTTTGAAGCGTTTTAAAAACATAAGCCTCACACGAGAAAGGGGTGTCGCGTAACATTGCAAAAACAAAAAAAAAAAAAACAAGTGTAAAGAAATATGGCAATAAAGTAATAAAAGGAAATATTCATGCATGGCAGAATCAAGATATCCACATCATATAACATAATATATAGTACCATAAATTACATCTAATCACTCGGCTGCCATAGCTTGAGCTTGCCATCTGCTGGAAAGTCCTCATGAATTTAGCAATGTTTGTGCTGTCCCTGCTTTCGTTAGAGGAATGTCGGCGAGGCGCCATTAGTTCTTGAACACACCAAACAAAAGATATTGAGTTGATCAGGTCCAATACTAAGTTAAGCATGGCAGCAACTAAAAGCAGTCTCACACGATGGTCACGCATTCTAAGTCCTATATCCTATCATACAGACAAGATCCAAAGCATGACTTAACATAGCGCATACAGAATTATGCTTGGAAGTATAATTAGTACAACCTCAGGCTCTATCAGGATGAAGTGCTTTGATACCATAATGTAACACCCTAATAAACTCATATTACGCAGTCGTATTATAGTGTTTTATTAGTTGCTGCTTATGCTCGCAAAAACCTTAAACTTCACTTTTAAATTAAATTATGTGGAAAATAGGGTAAATTTATTTTTGAAATACGTCTTTAAAAACATGAGCCTTACACGAGAAAGGGGCATTGCGTAACGTTGCGAACAAAAAAAAAAACCAAGCGTAAAGAAATATGGCAATAAAGTAATAAAAGGAAATATTCATCCATGGTAGAATCAAGATATCCACATCATATAACATAATATATAGTTCCATAAATTATATCTAAAGGCTCATGGCACTACCACGGCCCAAATCATCCAAAGCCGTAAAATAGAATTATTGTTTCTCTAGTGTTGTCGAAGTATAACATTAAAGTCATAAGGCGGCAGCAAGAAATATCACTGGCAATATCTATCTGTAGAATGGCCTCATGATCAACAGCCGTTACCGCTAGTGACTCTTAACAGCTTCTCCCTCAACGCCCATCTGAGATCTCACTAGGTGATGATGTTTCTTTCTCCATTGAAGACGATATGGAACATAGGCGTGAGAAATAAAATTTCTCTGTAGGATTCTAACTCAACGCATAAGTGTCATTGTTATCATCCCAACCACTTCGGATTTCATTAAAAGAAAAACCATAGGCATGCATATAGTTTAATTATTAGGTTTTTTTCAAAACATATTTAGTTGAAGTGGATTCCTTTTAAGCATGCATTCTTATCATGATATAAACTCAATCATAGGCAAAAAGCAGAAATAAAAATGGATGCATCATGTATAAACATCTCAAAAAAAAATTTTCGTTTATTTCTCGATTCTTTGCACTTTCTTATATGCTTCAGCATGATGAATTTCGGTCATGTATCCACACTCTTTTTATCTTTACTTTGGCCATGCTTTCGCATACTCACCACCCTCGATATGAAATGGTAATGAGGTCATATCGTGGTCATCGCCACATTAAATTCCCGATACTTACACTAGTTGAGTCCTTTTCCCTGCCTCATGTAAGTCCTTAGGGAAAGAGGGGTCTTTGTGTGAGTCACCTTCCCTTTTGAATAATCATACTCTTAATGTTGTATTTTCTTAATTAGTACTTTTAATGCATAAAATTATGTTAAGTCCATAAATTTTGCAGAAATCCGGCAGCATAACGCTTAGACCAAAGCTTCCCCAAAATTGTGCCCGACGAAGAAATCCAATCACAAGACATCATCATACATTACTCAACATCATATGCATCATACTCATCATTAACATATTCATCATAACCATCATCTTCATCATCATATCATCATACTTGCACATAGACATAGATATATCACAAGCAAAGTTTTATGAGCTTAGCTTAGTAAATTAGATGCAAATTTTTAATTAAATTGTTATTTTTACTCTATTCTTTTAATATTCAGGGGCAAGTTTCTTTATTATTCTATTTAAATCTTTTAAGTTGAAATATGAAGTTCCAATGTCTTAAGTTGATGGTTTTAGGGTTTTCAAGTTTGTTTTTCATTATCCCTTAAAATTAGCCTTAAACAAAATTCATATTTTACTATAAGGTAGTAAATTAATAAATTCACCAAAATTCTATATTTTATGATTTTAGCTTGAATTTTTGTAAGATTATGCTTCTCTAAACCATCTTTTAAACAAAATAAGTCCCATTCAAAAATTCCAAGTGTGGCCTGGGTTATGCATTAAACAACATCACTGTGCAGTTTTACAGTTTAACAGGGTAACAGTAACTTCTCGAGTCCACTGGTAATTCCACAAATTGAATCCAGCCGAACTGTTTTATGGATTATCCTACTATGTCTTAGCTTTCTAATAAACTTAGTCCTATCCAAAAATGTTTTATATAGCTCGAGTTATACCCATTTTAGTGTAGGCTATCCAGACAGAAACACTACTAGGTATAGCCGACTTTAAAAATTTGTATCTTGCTCATTTTAAATCCGATACTCACATATTTTATATCTATAGAAAGCTCTATGAGTCTATTTTTATCCAAATTTTGTTTTGTTATATTTCGACTTGTATAGCATGAGTTATCATTATCACAATCTAGACTGCCATATTTGCCAGCATAACCAGAATTCTTTTCTTGACTAGTTTGTAGAAGTATTGAAGTTTCTCATCAAATGACCATTTTTATCTTTTACTTTTACCATCAATTTAAGATTTCAACAATGAATCAGCATTTAGAGTAGAATTAAGGTATGATACGTAAAAACTCTCAAACAACATAGTCACTTTTTTAGGAAAACATTTTAACACAAGAAAGAAAACTTAGAAACAAGATATGGTCATGAGACCATTGAAACAAGTCCTGAAATCACCTAGCTATAAAGAGCTTAGGAGTTTTAGTACATGAAAATGCATGGAGAAGAAGGGTCAGAGTCACTACCACCATAAGCTTCTTGAGGAGTTAGAAGAGTTGAAAGGTTGGAGATGGCCTCTCTCCTTGAGAGCTTGAAAAATAGGGCTAATGTATGTTTATTTTGTTTCTTCAATGACCAAAGAAGGTGGTCTTTGAAGGGCTTGTGAAGATGATGGTGGGAAGTAAGGTTGATTGGAGTAGCAAGACAAGAGGAACAAGAAGAAGAATAGAAAGAATAAAGAGGGGTTTAGAGAGAGGTGATAGCTTTTGGTGTTTTAGTGAGATAGTGGAAGTTGCATAATGAGAGTGGAAGGGGGCTTATTGGCATCCTACTCAAGGGCATGGGCTGATGGCTTTGATGCTTCTTGCACTTTGGAAAAGGCTTAGTGACCAAAGGGTGAAAGACTGGGTGTTTTACTTTTGAGTCTTGATGCAAAGCTTAAACGTTTTTTTGTGTTTTCTCAAGTGGTTAATGGCTATCTTCTTGCCATTAGTAGGTTGATCCACTTTGATGGTTAATGCCAAATCAAGTGTGATCCATGTGTAGGATTATCCCACTTGTGGTTAATCAATCTTTAAGTTAATTAACCACATTAAGCTTTGATCTAATGGTGAAAGATTAAGAGGCAAATGGATGGTGGATGATGAGCTTATCTTGGCTGAATTTTTCAAGTATGATTAGGGGATAATTTTGAAATTTTCTTTGTTATTAGAATTATTTAAGTGTCAATCAATTAGATTAGTTTAATTACTCATTAAAAAATTTTAGTTGATTACACTTTTAAGACTTTTGTTTTTCTAAAAGAATGATTCTCACTAATTACATTTTTTAGCATGTGAGGATTTATTTATCATGTTTGATTAAGGTAGAAATTTGTCATGCGCTTAATTAACAAGATTAGATTACCTTAATTATGTTTTTAATCATGAATTATCAAGATTTGGATGATTAGGCTTTAATTAAAATATTTAGTGTGTTATTATTCAATTGTTGACTTTTCCTCATCAATCATTAACTTTTAGTTGACTTGTTGACTTATTGATTTGTCCTTAATTTACTAAGCTCTTACTCTTGAGATTAGTCGATTAATCTTTGACTAATCACTAATATCTCTAACTAGTTAGTAACACTGAACTAATTAGCTTAGGCAAAATTGGAGATATTACAATTCACACAGTATCTCTTGATCCATGCTAACTTAGGCATCGGAATCCTTGTAGGTACACCCCCATGGACTGGGAATGAGTATCAACAGCAGCTTCGTGTTTTCTACCCTACCTACACCCGAGACCAAGTAATCTCTATCCAATTTCTTAGTTCCAAACAATGACGTCATCTGTGGGGACACGATTTTGTTGATTTTTCTTGTCTCTTCCCTGCTTCCTCAAAGTAATGGCCCTCAAAGCAATGTCTGCTGTGCAATGCTAGAAACATCACACGCTAAGTTTGATGAGTTTGCTCTTATTCACACCAATTACTCGTCCATATATGCTATATAATTTGGATTATATCATGCCTGTAGCAACTGAAAGAATATTCAATTCTTTTAATGCATATTATTAAATTATTTTTTTTATGTGCCTTTTGTATTCTTAATTATTAGGCGTACATTCTGAGGCTTGATAATGAAACCAAATGGCACATGTACTATGACCAATTATTGATCAATCCATTTTTAGACCAAGCACACATACACCCTCAGTCATGAACAAAGATTGAATTGCCTGACAACAATGGCATCCAAACTCGGGATCACAAACAACATCGATCATAGTATCTATCAGATCAAGTTAGAAGATATGCTTGGCATGACTGCTGGGACAGAAACCATGGCTAGCCTTATTCGCCGCCACTGGGTTACACGTTCTATGTATCTCCACGAACCTTTTGTTTGGGTGAAGGCATGTGCCTCCTAAGGTGTCTAGGTGTCTCACCACAGGACTCAGACCATGCTGACTAGTGGAAGTTTGATTTACCTCACCACATGAATTGAAGTAGAAGGAGGAGGAGTCCGGCTGTCTGCCACTGCGGTCTCAATGTCGCCATCAACAGTAGGTCCCCGCAGAGCTGCTGCCAGGTTCTTGACCATGTCGACGTGAAACTCAAGGAGCAGAGCGCCATCGCTGCTCCCAAACACAGCCTTCATCATGTTCACGAGGAGGAAGGACGAAACGAAGCTTAAATCCCTCCATTGCACCACTATCTTGCGCCCCCACCTTGCAAGAAGCCGCACGGCCGCCATCGCCGTCACCGAAGATGAAAGCTTGCATTGCCTTTGCTGCAACACACCATGCTGTTGCCCCGGGTTCGCGTCGCGGTTGATGATGGCCCTTACTGTCCTGTTACGTCGGCACTGCCATGGGTGTGGAGAAGCTGTCTCACGAAGATAGGAAGGAGAAGCTTGATCCTTTGCGTCACCTTCGTCACCATTCTCGGTGGCCACCCACCGCCAGTTCACAACGTCACCACTAGTCAATGACGTTGCAGCCTCAACTCCATGCCTGTGAGGAAGAAAAAGGCTCCATAGCTACTATTGCTAAGGGCGGCGGTTACACAAAGAAGAACCGGGTCTTGTGCCGATCAATTTTTGAAAAGAAAAACAAAAGGGAATAGAATAACAAGCTAAAAAAGGAAAAAAGAAGGCAACATTTACAGGATATGGGAGTTGAATCCGTGACCCTAGAGTGCAGCAACAACCTGTAGCCACCACACCAAATAAATGGCACGCAAAATTCTCGTAGCCGGATGCTCACACAAGCCAAGCTCAAAATGCGAAAAACGTGGAGGAGTTAAAAATCCGAGAATTGTGGGAGTAGAGACTCGACAGTTGACCACCAAGCTAACCCGGTGGTACACATACTAATCACTCCACAATTTATTTGGAAATATCCTGATGGAAAGGAAGTATGAAAATTCGCCAAGAATTGCGGGAGCTGGAAGTGAAAATCGCAACCTTTAGCAATCCGCACATAGCGAGTCACAGCACACTACCCTAATCTTCCTCCTCGCCACTTTTATCTAAATATATTTTCCCATTATATGCCATATATTTACTCAAAATCCATGGTACTCCTAAAATTTGGATCTGAAAATTTTTCATGATGCTTATTATATCTTTGGCATATTATATTTTGCAAAATCTCATACTTGACACATTTTACCATTTAAATAATTTTGGTTATTTATGTGTATAAATATTATTATCATGCACAACATCATTATGAGAGTCATGCATAAGATAATTTGGCATAAAAGCTATAGTTGGTTGACAAAAAATAAGGTCATTTAGCCTGGATTAAGATTACGGAAGAAATCGACCTTGAATAAAAGTGTAGCAAAGCCAAGACTAAAGCCTGAGTGGAAACATGACAAAGACATAGTGCACATTCAAGAAGTCTGCTATTATCCCATGCTAGAAACATGTTGAAAACAAAGCAAAGTCCATACTTGGCCTTTAGCTAGATGCAACGTTCGACTCTAAATAAAGATCGGTCAACAGCTAAGTTCAAAGCCCACATCTGACTCGGAACAAGATCAGTAAAGGAGTGGTAGGCTCACAAACAACCAGGTTATTAACTGCTATGTTCCGAGCAGAGAAATAAGAAAAGCTAGGCAAACGATTTAAAGTTGGACCTCAGTTTATTCCTTAAACAAAGTCTAAGGATATTACTTAGAAGCTCGGATAAGGAATTTAAATTGCAATGGAAAGAGAAGACTACAAACTCGGAAACAACTTCCAAACAAAAGAAGGACAATTTAAATCAGACCTAGATCTAATCCCTTGGACATGCGATCTAAGCATGGAAGTCAAATTAAGCCCCTTAAGCAAATACCTTAAATATGGAAATTCAAAAAGCCTCGAAGTAATTTACTCAAGTGCAAAGTTTCATTACAAATAAAAAGAGGAAATCAGAACTCATACCTCGAGATGCTCAAATAATAGCATCATACATCCACATCTAACAAAGATTGTTGGAATTTTTAATAGCATACTTGTTTTTTTCTTTCTCTCCTTAGGGTGAGATTAATATCTCACCCCTAAGAGATCTGAGATATTTTTCACCCATTAGGAAGGGTGTTCCCAACACCTTATCCTCCCACCAGTAGATGGGATCTATTGATAGTAGAAATTGGAAGAACCTTTGTGAAAAAGGAGCTTTCTTCATATTTGTGTTTTACATGAATCTTACAAAGAAAGCACCCAAGGCTTCCTAAATTCTAAGGTTGAAAGTCTAAGCCCAAATTAGGGGCTAAAAGACTAAATTTGACCTAGGAAGTAGCAATAAAAATGAAGGCGAATTCGACAAAGTCCCTAAACAAGAACCTGGTCAAGCGAACCAATGTTTGACCAAGGTTATCACAAATCCTAAGGGACTAATCACCTCTTAGTCGAGATACATGGGACCTAGGTCTAACATCTCAGGAACTATTACATATGAAGTCCCAGTTAGTAAACGACTCGATAGAAACCAATTCGAAAAGTCCAATTCGGTCCGAACCAATTCGGAAAGCCCAATTTGGTCTGAACCAATTCGGAAAATCCAATTCTATAGAAACCAATTCGGAAAGTCCAATTCGGTCAGAACTAATTTGGAAAATCCAATTTGGTTACAACCAACTCAAAAATCCAATCTGGTCATAACCAATTCGGAAAAGCCAGGTTTTCTCTATAATCTCGGATTAATTTTATTCTTTAAGCGAGTTGACAAGCCAATTGAAGTGTCGTTGATATTCCTTTCAAGTTATTTAACTCAGGTGAAAAGAAAAGCACATACAATTGGCAATGTCAATTTCATTAATAAATTTGGAAATCGGGAAATGTCAATTACTTAAAGTCCATTGCTAAGAGCTCAAAGCCGAAGGTTGTAACCTCTATGTTTACATTAAAGAAATGACCATGAACAATTAAAGTAATGAGTTCCAGGGGATCTTATGTTTACATTTATCTTTCCTATCCCAAAAGTTTGGACTAAGCGAAGAAAGAACTACAATCCTAACTAATGAGCTCATTCGCAATAGGAGCTTGATCCTTTCAAAATTCAAGAAATAGATCTCCACGAACATGACCACTCCACAATAGGGAGATGCTCATAAGTGTTTGACTACACATAAAGAAAGATCAAAGGTAACGAGCCTAACTACAAAGATGAATTCAAAAAAATGAGCTCAACGCCTCTTAACAAAGACCTTAATGGGCTCATAAAGCTTGAGGTAAAAGAATTTGGAGCTTTGATAGACGTAGCTGTTGAATAAAACCTACCATAGAGCAGCCCCATGGACGCAAAGCTTGGAACTCATATCGAGCTCTCCTCGACAACCCCCCTCAAAACATGTGAGGATCAAAGGAATATGAACCTCAGCTCCTGACCTACATATTGTTCCAAATGTTCACATCTTTTCCTCTAAAAGGAAAACAATCATGGACCTAGGAGTAATGAATAATGGGGGCTTCAAGATAAAACTCAATGACCTAGCTTTATTTGCAATAGTCACTATTGTCTTACATGTAGCCCCTAATAAGACATGAGCTAGCAAACACGCTACATTGGCTTTGGCTTGATTGTGCATGACTACGAATAAGCATGATTTCCTGCTAGACCTATCTTAATGTTGGCAGTAGAGTTGATCAAATGACTGGGGGCACCAATTAACCATGCAAGCCAGAACGCTCAATGAAGGCCACATAAACACAATTGATGTTGGATGATTCAATGGATGCCTCACAGACAAGTGCAACAAGGTCATAATTTGAGGTTTTAACTTTGGAACTGACTTATACTTAGAGTTCGGATAAGAACCCAACTTTTAAAATCATCATAATCCGAGGACTTAAACCTCAGAACTAAGCTAAGAGCTTATTGAGTTATGTTTGGAGTCTGGATAACAATTCGACTCCCAAATGTATAATTCAAGGTCTCAACCTTAGAATCAAGTTATTGCTAGAGTTTGGATAATAATTCAACTCCTAACATCATTGAAACTTGTAGTCTGAAGTCATAATATTGGAACTTGGTTATGCTTAAAGATTGAATAACAACTTGACTTTTGATATCATTATAACTTGTAATCTGAGGCCTTAACCTCGAATCCGAGTTGGAGGCTTTGTTATAGACTAGCCTATAAGCCTAATAGCCATGGATAGGACGACGACACCCAAGGCTTAAGTCAGAAGTCTTGGCCCATATATATACCCTACATCCATTAAAGGGTCCTATTTTATCACTGGAGGAGATATCTCAAGGCGGTTGCAGGGAACTTAATTGAAGGAGAATCCCATAAAAAGAGGAGATAATCTCTCATATTCAAACCCCCAAATCTCTCTATAAATAGTTTTCTAAATAGATGATTCAGGTATACTTTCTTTCCTATTCACATAGTATCTCTTGATCCGTGCTAACTTAGGCATCGGAGTCATTGCAGGTATACCCCCATCTATCGGGATCGAGGATCAACGGCAGCTTCATGTTTCCTACCCTACCTACACCCGAGACCGGGTAATCTCTATCTAATTTCCTAGTTCCGAACATATACTTAACTAGAAATTGATACTATATAATTAATGAATTTAATTTTAATGTGTTGTTATTGTAAATCTTTTTTACACAAGACAACCAATTATATAATGTTATGTACAAGTGTTTGTCTTCCACAATAATTATGTCGTAAGTCATATGTATAATGCTATATAACTTTATTAATTAATAGTATACAATATTTTAAGTTAATGTATGAAAAATACGATTTAATTTTTATGCATTGTTAATATGAAAAAAAGATTTACATAGATATCTAATCATATATTATCACATTAATAAAAATATTTGATTCAATCATCCATTATATTAAAAATATTATAAATAAGATTATACATACATATATATATATATATATATATATATATATATATATATATTTAATTTTCAAATAAAGTACTTCTAGAATTTTTTGTGTTATTTGTTTTTGCTTTATAAAGATAAACATAAGTAGAAAATAATAAGCTTTATTGCTTTTTTCGAGAAGGGGGGCTATTTTTCCTAAGAACAGAAGTATAAGACCCAATTTGAATAATACCACTTACAATTTTCTTTAACCTTTTAGAAGCCAGAAGTTGTATTTTTAACTTTTTTTATTCTATTTGACTGTATATCTTATTACTTTTCAAAAGGTCATTTTTAACATTTTTTGAGAAGTTAAAACATCTAACATTTGAAGAAACACTTATTAAATACTTTAAATAAGAACTTATATTACTATGTATCTAAATACAAAATAACTTATGTATAAGTTACTTTTCAAAAGTTACTTTTATATAAGTACTTAAATATGTTATTTACTCAAACAGGCCATAAGAGAGAAATGTACTTCTCGAATTTTGGTATCCATTAACTTCTTACATTATTATTATTATTCTATCATTAACTCTTTTTTTTTTGAAAATATCACTCTTTATGAACCAATATTATAATTTTAAAAGAAGCAAGTACTTTTATATTTATTACATCTAAATAATTTAACAACTTCTTATTCTAATAAAAAATATTTCTATAATTATATTTAAATATAAAATAATTTTTTATTTTTACTTATACGATATCATAGGATTAAATATCAATTTAAAATTCTTTTATGCTAATAGTATATAGAAATTAAAATTTTCTCAATTAAAGAAATATATTTTTCTTAAAGTCTTAACCAATCCACCTCAATAGCTTGGGTTTCTCCTTTCGAAGAAAAAAAAAATAGGAATTGGAGTTTGAGATATAAATTATATTATTTGTACATCTACTTTTAGAAATATTTATAAATACCTATATATAAAAAAATGGGTTTTCACAATTTTATTATGAATTTAATTTAAATACATTGACAGTGTAAAATAGTTTTACAATATCAATCAATAGAAATAGTGAAAAGTGCCAACTCACACAAATAACTATCCATTATAATGAGGGACCCACCGTGATTTTTCACTTTCCCCTATTTCTATTAGTTGATAGTGTAAAACAATTTTACACTGTCAGTGCATACCAATTAAACTCTTTTATTATTATATTATTATTTTTTAATTCTTTTAACTCTAAACATAGTTATTAAAATTTTGAGTTAACTCGTAAACTCTTATAAATTTAAGATTCTACCATACAAAAATAAGTTAACTCACGTATAAACTTTTTTTTGGTCAAATTTGTACGAATTTAAGTAAACTCTAACAAAATTAGTAAACTCTCGATTCTATAAATGAATTTATGAATCTAAAATTATGCTCGATTTTGCTCTCCAAGTATAAAATATTGGCCATTTTTATTATATGCTTTGGTTTACTAGTGTATTCTATGCAATATTTATCAGTTTTATTTAATTAATTTTATCTATTTATTATTATTTAATTATATTTTATCAAATTATATATATATATATATATATAAAAATATATATATATATATATATATATATATATATATATAAAAATAAAGTCATATATTAGATTATATTTTATTTTTTTCATTTGTATTATTATAAAGTTACAATTATTTAATATTAATTATAAAAATATTATTTAATTATATTTAATTACTAAAATATATTTTTTAAATAATTTTTTTAAATATATAAAATCTTACTTAGACTATGAATCTAATTTACAATTTGAGCTGATTAAGATTTTATAAATTTATCTAAATTCTTGAATTTGATAAGCAATTCTAAAAATAAATAGTATTTATAAATATAAAAAAAATAAAATCATTTCTCGTAGGGCATCTGTAGAGACACGCTTGTTCGTCAAACTCGAACGTACTTTACCGTAACAAACAGGGACAGTCCCGCGCACACACACGCACTACACTGCACAAAAAGTGAAAACCAACTCTGACACTAATTATTATTATTAAACTACAAATATTTTGGTCATAATCGTCTGCGTGGGACCGTTCCCTCCATACATGAATTTCTTGCCTCATTCACACCATTCATACACAAACACCCCACTCTCCACTCTCCTCTCTTCCTCTCCTTTCCACCCACTCACACGCACTTCTCCTCCCTTCCCTTCTCTCACTCTCTCTCTCTCTCTCTCTCTCTATTGTGTCTGTAAAAACCCAAGCTCTCAAAATTTATCTCGTGACTGAGACATGCAAAACAAGAAACCGCTGACTCTCTGACTGTATTTGTCACTTCCCTACTGCCTTTCCTGGAACCTTCCTCTCTTCTCTCCTCTCAAATCTCTGCCTCTCGTTCTTCATACAAAGACCACCACCACAATCTGTTCTTTCCCCTTTATAACTGAGATTTTCGGTTGGGTTCTCTGTCTTCTTTTTTATCTTAGAAACCAGTTTCAGAGTTTTAAGTGCTTTCTCCATTTCCTTCTTATTATTTCCCCTCTTTCAGTTTGACGCTCGTACTTTGTTACTACTCTGGGTACTTTAAAGATGGCCCTTTTTTTTTCTTTTTTGATCTCGTTCATGTTTAGTTACTTCTTTTATCTTTTATCTTTTTTCCCATTTTCGTACCGAGTACGAATTTGAGAGTTTGGTTATTATGTTGATTAATTAATTTTTACAAGGTTGTCATTAAAAGAGGGAGGGGGGGGGGGGCTTTTATAAGATTGGGCATTTGTTTTTATGGAATCTTTCCCTTTTTAACATACATGCATTTGCGAGAACACACCCATTATTACGAATTGCATTAGCATTCACTCTTACACTGTAATCGCCTATATGATGATTAGTACGTGTATGTGGTGGGTGAGAAATTTGGGTAGAATCTTGTTTTGTGGGTATCACATTAAATTTTCTGGGGTTCTCAGGAAAGCAATGATGTCATTAATCATTATCACAAGTTCTAATAAATTTCACCAATTTACATTTTTTATGTGGTCATGGAGTATCTTGTGCTTTGTTTGAGGAATTGAGTATCTAATTGTCACTTTTTCTTTTATTTTTGAATAATTTCAGTAGTAGGCAGTGTGAATTTGTGGTACATCAAGGAACTATTGAGTGAGATTTACAAGGCTGATTCTTCATCTTCTTCTGCCTTGTTTTTCAACTAGGCTACAGTTATGAATATTCAGCAAGAGAAGTTTGTTAGGTCAGTTTGATTATGCGTGCCGTTATTTACTCTCTCAGTGATGTTATGTTATGTTTCGATCTATTATAATTTTAGAATTATCAATGTAGCTGTTATTGGAAGCATGCTTTATGTTTTTGCCGCTGCTTTTGTTGCTCTCAACTGTCATATTCACTCTTTCAGTCACCACTCCTTATCAAAATGCTTTAAAATTTTCAAATTAAGACCCGTTCAATTTCAGAATTTTTATTCCTCAATGAGCACTTCTCTGTGTCTTTCACTGATTCATTTTTCCTACTTTATATATCTTGTTAAGAGGAATACTAGAATCATGGAAGTTCATATAATTTTTATGATGTTCAGGTTTCAGGATTGGAATTCAGAGAAGGGTTCTGAGAGCAATTATCCTGTGATTAACGCAACACACTCGGGGAGATTTAGGACTACATTAAGTACATTTTCTGCGAAGTTTCAAGGGGGATTGGAATCTGGTTCTGAGAGGATAAAGAGATTCAGTAGATCATTCAAATCTTTTACCTACAGCAGTGCTCTTTCTGGTAGCTTTAGTTCTAGAAAGAAGATCCTTGATCCACAGGGTCCATTCCTTCAAAAATGGAACAAGATATTTGTGTTATTATGTGTTATTGCTGTATCACTAGATCCTTTGTTCTTTTATGTCCCTGTGATTGATGATGTGAAGAAATGTCTTTCACTGGACAACAAGATGGAGATTACGGCAACTGTTTTAAGATCTTTCTCTGATATTTTTTATATAATCCACATGTTTTTCCAGTTTCGTACTGGATTCATTGCTCCGTCTTCGCGAGTATTTGGAAGAGGTGTTTTGGTTGAAGATTCTTGGGCAATAGCAAAGCGGTATCTGTCATCATATTTCTTAATTGACATTCTTGCTGTTCTTCCCCTCCCGCAGGCACGGAAATTTCTCTTTAATTTGTTAGACTTCTTTGATTTTCATATTCTCTATGCCCCTTTATATCTAAGGGGTTTTATGGGGCGTAGATTCAAAATTTAACTTTGTGGTCATCGTTTATAAGCTTTTTGACTGAACATGCTCAATATTGCTAGGTGGTGATTCTAATTATCATTCCAGAGATGAGAGGCTATAAATCGCTGAATACAAAGAACTTGCTGAAATTTGTTGTTATCTTCCAATATCTCCCTCGAGTATTACGAATAATTCCATTATATAAAGAAGTCACAAGGACCTCTGGCATTCTCACTGAAACAGCTTGGGCTGGAGCTGCATTTAATCTCTTTCTTTACATGCTTGCAAGTCATGTAAGTTTATGCTGCAGTTTTACTTTTTCCTTTCTCATATATTTATAGAAAAGTATTTTTGGTAATATTAATTTCTACTATATGAAATTTTTTGTGTTATTTCCATTCTATTTCTGGGTTTACAGTTTTTTTTTTTTTTTAATAATTGTAAATATACCATCTTGCATACGCTGGATTTATTGTATCTATAACAATTTTGTATAGTGAGAGATATCTGCTCATGTGGTGGTGACATGTGGCCTCAACACACGTGGGTTACATGTAGATTACAAGATACAAATATTAGAATATTGGGTATAATTAGTCTAGCAAGAATTCTATTTCTTTTTGGTGCCGCTAAAGGGTTGTGCAAATATTTTCAAGGATTTAAATATTGGACTTGTCTTAAATTCGGGGAAGCTATAAGAGGAATATGGGGTATAATATGGTTCTTTGATAACTCTAGTGCAGATTCTATACTTAATAGTTAAAACCTTTTCTTTCCACCGAAAATAATATGATATACAAAGCACGTCAATTTTCATTCATACTCCTTATGTTAAACTAAAATACGACACAGTTTAGATGTGTAGATTTGCTAATTTCTTTATCAATGGTTCGAGGTGAAGTTTCTTATGTATGAAAAACTTGAATAAATTATCTTGCACCCGCGATCTGTATGTCAAACCAGATAAGTTTTGTGATTAGCAGGTTCTGTAAGATCACTATGAAGAAAATACACTTCAAAAAGGAGCCCTGCCTTGTCTTTGACACATTTCAGGCACTTGTGGCAGATGTGATACAAAACTTCAAAATTTTGCTTTGTAGTTTCTGTGTTGTGCCTCTGTATTTATGCTTCTCAGGTCACTATGTATGTTGTAGTTTTAAACTCTGAGGTCTGTATAATTTAGTTTTATTTCCTGTCCCCAGTAATGCATTTCTAAATCTGGCAGATTAACGGTGTATTTTATAATAAAAATTATAATGTTGATGAAAGTTTAGAGTAATGTCTGCATATCTGTCTGAGTGCTGAGTTTCTTGTTTCTTTCAGGTTGTTGGTGCCTTTTGGTACTTGTTTTCTATAGAACGAGAAACCACATGCTGGCAACAGGCCTGTCGAAGTAATATGACATGCAACAAGGCGGACATGTATTGTAACAATCATCTGGGAGGTTTGAGCCCAATTTCAACATTCCTTAATGCTTCTTGTCCGATAAAGGAGGCAAACGCAACACTCTTTGATTTTGGAATATTCCTTGATGCCCTTCAATCTGGTGTTGTGGAGTCAAGAGACTTTCCCCAAAAGTTCTTTTATTGTTTTTGGTGGGGCCTAAAAAATTTGAGGTATGCTTCATTGATTCTTTTTCACTATATGATATGAATTTAGATTCGAAAATAATCATATTATGTTGCAATATATGATATTGGTGACAGCACTATGAAGTTTGATGTGAGATAAGAGTATTATACAACCGGTAGCTCTGCTTGAACTTCATATGTCTGCATGCTTATAGCATAGAATTATTTATGGTAGTCATTTTTTTAACAGACTGGGTCTTTAGGGATATAGTTCTGTTCATTTAAATATGCAATTCATGTGTTTTTGCATGCAAGGAGTGGTTCAGCGCACAATGTTTGCAGTCAAATGAAGAGATAATCTGTTAATTTGTTATGTCTGATTCTATTTGTTTGTTTTCTGGGGATTAGATCATCTAAAGCATGTAGATGCCTAGATGGTTAAATAGGCTGATTTAGTGCTGAAGACTGGAAATGGTTTTGACTTCAGTTTTTGGAGCTGTTTAATGGCTCAATGAATGTAGAGGGTGTAGGGGGAGGGGTATGTCTCTGTCGATATGAATGTATCTTTCTTGCAAAGTTTGATTTTGCACACATTTTTACTGAGAAGTTTTTATCTGATGTTCTGTCACTTCTCCTTCATCCTCTTTTGGGGGAGCTGGGTGCCTTCATTGCAGTTCTCTTGGTCAGAACCTGACAACAAGTACCTTTGTTTGGGAAATCTGCTTTGCAGTTTTCATTTCCATCGCTGGTTTGGTATTATTTTCATTCCTTATCGGAAATATGCAGGTTTGTACCAAATATCTCCAGAGTTGCTTTTAATCATGCAGTAAAGCTGGCAAGCACTATTTATTGATTTTGGATTTGTAATAAATTGGTTTGTATTGCCATGTTTACATACTGAAATCTGTTTTTCTTTGATAGTTTATTTATTTGTGTGTGTGCATGGCCTCTCAGTCTTTATATTACTAGTTGAATTAAGATTTCCTCGTTTAGCGAATTCCTTGCAAAATAAGACATGCATTAACATCCTTGCAAAATAAGTCTATTTTTCTTATCCTTCTTGCATTTAATTCCTTGCAAAATAAGACTAGTTTTTCTTATCCATCTTTTAATGTGCCCCTAAAATTTTGGTTCTCTGACCTTTATCTTCACATTTCTGCTTGCGAATCCTCATAGTGGTGACTGTGAAGTTAAATAACTGACCTATAATCACTTAAGTATAATGAGTTATGACCAATGCTACATGTTATAAAAATTATATGGTGTATGGATATACTATCATAGCTTCACTGTTCGAAATTTTATGTGTACACGTGGACAGTTGTAAAAAAGAATGAATAAAAGTATAAATTGGTTTAATTTACTGAACTAATACATAACCATCCAATGTATGCCTGCTAAAACTTAACAGTTGAGATATCAGTGCATCCACAGTTTTGTATGCTATATTTAACAGTGCATTGTAGAAGTAACCATTAGGTACAGTAGTGTTTCTTTGTGCATTTTGACCAATATTCTTTTATGAGGTTATTTTCTTCTAGGTTTTGACCAATTATACTTATTTTGGAACAGACATATTTGCAATCAACAACAACAAGATTAGAGGAGATGAGAGTAAAAAGGAGAGATGCAGAACAGTGGATGTCTCATCGACTACTCCCTGACAGCCTGAGGGAGCGAATCAGACGGTATGAACAGTACAAATGGCAAGAAACCAGAGGTGTTGATGA
This sequence comes from Pterocarpus macrocarpus, assembly GCA_031439585.1. NCBI lineage: Eukaryota > Viridiplantae > Streptophyta > Magnoliopsida > Fabales > Fabaceae > Pterocarpus > Pterocarpus macrocarpus. The sequence goes on from CM062514.1 coordinate 56,303,313, forward strand.
AGACAATTTGGTTCGTAATCTTCCCAAGGATTTGAGAAGGGACATTAAGCGTCATCTTTGCTTGGCTTTGCTGATGAGAGTAAGTTTCTTCACCTCTATTTATTTTATTATCATTATTATTGTTTTACTGGAGTTATTTTACTTTAGCTCTAATCTTCATTCCTTTTTTAGCTGTTTCATTCTGGAAATTTTTTAACCATGATAATTGTGAATTTCTTTTTCATGTTGGATATCTTTCTTCGAAATGTCTAGCAAGTCACTGAATTAGATTGTACTTCTAGTGTGAGTTTCGCATGTCTATCTTTTGATTGGTGATACACTGAATTGAAATATCCAGTGGTCAGTATCTCCTGGATTTCTGCTTCTAGGACACTTTATAATACATAGCATATTGCTCTATGCAAAGTTTTTCTGTTTTTACCGAGTTTCTTGTTTGAACATGTATTGTACATTAGAACACTTAAAAGGGGTGCTGTGCATATTTTCATTAGTAATTTTAAAAGAGATTAATTTTGATACGTGCCATTATAAAGAGTTTTATATTGTCATCTAATAATGTGTTACTAAGTGTGTCACTTTTGAGAGAGTAATTGTAAAAGTCAAATATTTTTGTTGATATGACAATATATAATTAGATGATTATATAAAATACTTTTATATATTAAAATGACAAAATTAAATTCATTTTAAAATGCTCTTATCTTCTTTATGGTAATTTAATGCACGGAGATAATAAAATTGTTGTTAACATTGTTCCAGTACTGGTTTCTGCAAGTGTTTCTTGCTTTGTGGAAAGAGGATCTATTGCTAATTTGAATGATTTCGGTATGGTAGGAAGTCTGATGGATTTAATGACAACTCTTGAATGTAAACAGATTAACATCACCATTGGAAGATTTAGCTATAGTTTTCAAATAATGTTAGTAATAACTAGATCCTTTATCTTGTCTAATCTTAAGGTGCCAATGTTCGAGAAAATGGATGAACAACTTTTGGATGCCATGTGTGACCGTCTCAAGCCAGTGCTTTACACAGAAGAAAGCTACATTGTCCGGGAAGGAGACCCTGTCGATGAGATGCTCTTCATAATGCGAGGCAAGCTATTGACGATGACAACTAATGGTGGAAGGACAGGCTTCTTTAACTCCGAGTACCTCAAGGCCGGTGACTTCTGTGGAGAGGAGCTTCTCACATGGGCTTTAGATCCTCATTCCTCATCCAATCTTCCCATTTCAACCAGGACTGTCCAAACACTTTCAGAAGTAGAAGGATTTGCTCTCAAAGCCGATGACTTGAAGTTTGTGGCGTCTCAATTTCGGCGGCTTCACAGTAAGCAGCTACGCCACACTTTCAGGTTCTACTCGCAACAATGGCGAACGTGGGCTGCATGTTTCATTCAAGCAGCTTGGCGGCGCTATAGTAAAAAGAAGCTTGAAGAGTCTCTCATTGAAGAAGAGAATCGGCTGCAAGATGCATTGGCCAAGGCGGGTGGTAGCTCACCAAGTCTAGGTGCCACCATATATGCTTCCAGATTTGCTGCCAATGCACTTAGGTTGTTGCGCCGTAGCGGCACAAGGAAGACAAGGGTGGCAGAGAGAATACCGCCCATGCTGCTTCAGAAGCCTGCAGAACCCGATTTTACTGCTGAAGAGCAGTAAAGTGCTATGTTCGTCAATGTCTGGTTCCCTAAAGAAAAGGTTGTGACTAAGAAGGAAAAAATGAAAATGTAAGATGTTTATGAAGTTGTATATATAAATATCGGATTGTTACTCTAGAATTTTCGTTTCCATTTATTTTTTATCCTTTCATGAAAGCTTATAATTAAATGGACTCTAGGGATATGACAATGAAATTCTTTAATGTGCTGTTATTAATTACGGTGTTGGAAGAATAGATTTCCATCAAGTCGCTACTTTGACACACATGATGCCATTGAAAACTTGATTAATAGCTTACTATTTTGTCACTAGAGGTGTATAAGGATAGATTGGGTCATTTACCCAGGCTTGAACTGACTCGATTTTTTTAAGTGAGATCATTTTTCAAAAACTCTAGATTTAACGCGATAATGAGTAGATTAATTATCGAATTAGATCGGGTTAATTCAATATTTGGACAATATATGTACAAATGTAATGTCATAAAATTTTAAAAGTAAGATAACAAAAGGAATTTAATTTTAATATATTATTCATGTAAAAAAAGGAATTTAATTTTAATATATTATCCATATAAAAAGGTTTTAGATAGACATCTAATTTTGCATTGTCACATTAGTAAAAGTATTTTACTCAATCATTTATAATTTTAAAAATTTTATAAATAGAAACTTATAATTGGATTTGTGTAAAATTATTTTTTAATGATAGTGTATCAAAATTACATTCTTAAAAAAGTTCGTATTAAATTATTGTTATAATTTAATATTCTATCACTATTTTAAGTTGTAATTATTTTGTTAATATGAGGTTTGTAGGAAAAATAGAAGTTTGAAGCAAGCCAATGATTTCACATACTCGTGATTCTAAACCTAATTCAAGAAGAATGCATGAGATAGTAGTCATATAACATTAAAAGTTTTCGATTTTCCAAATTTACATGTTTTTGGGATTTATTTAGGCTCTTTGTGTAGTCTTTAGAAATTGGACAAAATGTTAGTCGTGGACAAATGTATATCAAAACTCATAAGAGGAAGGATGGATCCTTTGTAAATACTGATGAGACAAGGGTTATACGGATAAGTTTACCTTGGGTGTCTTTCTATCATTACCATTGCGTCCTTGTTTTTATAAGATTAACCAATAGGAGCAAATTAAATTGGCTGACTCAAGGCATTAGAGACGAGTGTGAAGTCTTCCCTAAAGATGCTATTGATAGGGTGTTAGGTTCAGAGCACTCTTGAGGGGTACGACCCATAGGTATAGAAGTAGCTTTTACTAATACATTTAGGAAATTTTGATTGCAACTTAGTAATATAACTAACTCTTTTGAGCTCCGTCATCTTTTTCTACCAACTAAGAGAAGTTTGTTAAATCAGAGTCTTAAAAGTACAAGGAACATTGAATTCACTTAAGGCTTACATGCATGATGTCGGAGGAAGAAAGAATCCTTGAAGAATTTGCTAGTCTCTTTACAAGTAAACGAAGCTTCTATTGGAAATGATGCTTCCATTGTTTGATATATACTACTATTTAAAGAATATGAATCCTTTTAACTGGCAACGATATTTATGTTGTTTGATGGATGCTACTTGTCGAATTGTTGTTGTTTATTGAACTTACTTCACAGTTGACTAAAGTTCGACTAAAGTTTGACGCTGACTTGTTTTAGGTTGCTAACAAGTTTGGCTTTGTTTTGAACCAGAATGCACTTGTGTTTGCTTATAGGTTTCATGCCATCATTTTCTCATACGATATTGATTTTTTCCATCTCAAACGTCATAGATATTTTTGGAATGGTTTAATTATTCTATAAATTTTTATAGCTTCACTTAATTTTCAATTAGATCTCTATAGTTTAAAAATTTATAATTAAATTTCTAAATTAAATAAAATTTTGTAATTAAATCCTTAGAAGTAACATCATTAAAAAATATATGACAATGCTATGGTGCACCTAATGAAGTCAAGTGCACTGCACGCCTTATTTGTCTAAATCGTTCAATATATATATATATATATAATGAAAATCTATGACTAATTAAAAATAGTATAGAGTACAATACACCCCACTTAGTGTGGTGTACTCTAGGCAACCACCATCGCTCTTTTCATCATTCCTTTCTCGCTTGCAAATTCAACCTCTCAAAACCACCACACACAACCACCACCATAAATCACACCACACCACAACCACCACCATAAACCATAGCACATAACCACCACCACCACCACACAACCACTAATGTAAACCATATCATTGGCTTCAACTTCCCACCAAGATTTATTCAACAACATCAACAACAACCATTAAAGCTAAAGCCATTACTAAATAGAAAACTTTAGTATTTCCCTTTCCCTTTTCCTTTTCCTTTTCCTTCCCATGCTTCTATGTATTATAACATAGTGAAAAACATTTCACACATGACACACCCGACAGCAACAACAACAACAGTGACTAATCCTACTCAAAAATTGAGTACCCTTGAATTAGAGAAGAGGAAGAAGAAGATTATGCCATGGCTTCTTTGGGAAGGGGTTGGTGGTTTGGGTGGTGCGTAGGGGGGGAGGGAGGATGGAGGGTATAGAAAGAGATGAAGATGGAATATTTCATAAATATTCCATTTTGTTGTAACGACTTTTATCTTTAATGATCTAATTGAAAAATTTTATACAATGTAGGTAATTAATTATAAATTTTAAATTATAGGAGACTAATTAAAAATTGAGTGAAACTGTAGGGATCTACAAAATAATTAAACCTTTTTGAAACTATCGACTATTTGTTAGTATTTTATGCGTTTTTGGTGACAAGTGAAACTTCAAAGTTTTAATTATTACCCAAAATATGAAGTGTTTTGAGTTTTATCTCTTAAAGAAATTGATTTTGCTTTGAAGTGTAACTTGGATGTTATCATTTTTTTTTCCTAAGGTTTGAAGTGTATCTTAGTTCTTCCAATCTTTGATATTGAGTGCGTTTGTTTATGATTTTGGAATGAAAAAATTACTTCTTTTTTTTTTAAAAGTACGTTAAAACCACTTTTTGGTCCTTGCATGTATTTTAGATTTCGATTTTAGTCTCTACACTAAAAAAAATTTGGTTTAGGTCTCTACACATTAAAAAAGTTTTGGTTTAGGTTTCTATAATGGTAATGAGTAAGTCCTTATCATTAAAAAATTACGAGACAGTGTTAGTTTTTGGTAATATGGCTAGCAAGATCTAAGATAGGACATGGTGACACTCGATTAATATCATTTCAAGTCTAAAATAGGTTATTTTGATACTATTTCGATCACTTTTTTATTTTTGAAAAATGTCATTTTAGACCTAAAAAAGGCTTAAAAAAGGTCCTTTCAAGACTAAATTAACATATCATGCCTATGTTTGATCCCGTCAGCCATGTTAGCAAAAACTAACACCATATAGTAATTTTCTAATGATAGGGACTAACTCTTTAACCAAATGCTACTATAGGGACCTAAACTAAAACCTTTTTAATTTTGGGACTAAAACCAAAATCCGATATATATGTAGGGATCAAAAAGTGGTTTTAACCAAAAAAGTACTCCTAAAGTTTTTCAAATGCTTCTAAAAAAAAAATAGAAATAAAAATAATCAGTTTTGCTTCTTTTTATTAAAAGTAAATAGGGAGCTACTTCTTTAATAATTAGAAATAGTAGAAGAGAGAGGATTTCATCCTAAAATTTTGAAACTACCATCATTAACATTTTATCCTTAGATTTTTTTTTTAAAAAATATCATGCATACCCTTGCTTCTATCCCAAATGAATTTATTATGACACTTTATTTAAAAAAAATTGTTATCTTTAAATTTATTTTCATTGACTATATATTTACTTTATTTTTAATTAAAAATATTAAATATAGAATATAAAAAAGGATTCCCTTTAGTATTCTTGTTTTTATAAGGATACCGGTATCCTTTTGTATTTAACGGCTGTGATTTAATTACAAGTTTCATAAATCTTAAACATAATTAAAAAAAATTTTAAAACTTTAATAATTTGAATTATTGGGACACATGGCATATTCTTAGCCACAAATAACTAAAGGGTATCAGTATCCTTGAATTATATAGAGCTACTCGAGAAATCTCCAATATTAAATAATTAAGATTTTTTTAAGATATTTACCATCTATAAAAAATACTTTTTTTTGCAAACATATTTATTAAGAAGTGATTTTTTATGTTTTCAATTGTAATTTTTTTAAAAAATAAATATTTGTCACATCCAAATAACTCAACATATTCTAATTATGAAAAAAAAAATACTTTTATGATTATATCCAAACATGCAAACAATTTTCTGCCCATATTTCTGCTTTCACATCTAATTCTACTTTTGATAATGAGCTTTTTGCATAAGCTTAACCAAACAGTCCATTAGCTTACTAAAATATAGTCATTTATATTTGGCTTATTTTTCTATTGGTACGTAGTTTAATCTAAATCAAAATTTTGAACTTAATTTATTATATTGTGGCTTACCAATTGTGGTTTTTTATTATTTTAGTCAAATGACGTTGCAAGTGAGCCTACTACACCATGCAACAAGGTCATCGCGTGAAAGTAACACAAATCACCAAGAAAATGTGTGTAGTGGTTGTTTTATGTTTATTAACTATTGGATTACTTCTAATGAAGTTATTAAGGATTTGTACTTGCAACGTTTGATTAGAATTTTAATTTTATTTTGAATTTGAAGTTATGATACTCATTGTGAATGTTTCTAATTGAATTTGGCTCACATATTAGTAGTTTTACAAAACTATTTTCATTTGTGATTATAAGTACATAAATGTTAATTAATCAATTGAGGATCAGGCTACTGGCACTCCTTTTTATGTACCTATTCACACTTCTCGCTATCGTATAATAACTTTAATTTTCTAAAGTATTCTCACTCAAATGAACTAATTTTATTGAAATTCATAATAAACCCCCCAAATTAGTCCCTGACAATGTCCTTGATGGACAAATTAATTCCTAACAAAAAATAATTGATCCCATAATCATTGACAATTGTAAAAATTGGACACCCATAGTCCCTAAATCACTTGCAATCAGTAATGACATTGATATCGAGGTAAATGGTGACTAGGACTTTCCTAACCCTAATTGATGTGGCAGCCTTTAAGTGCACATTTTGCATAACTTGAAAAAGCCTGTCAATACGCACCATTGTAATCTATTACACCCAACCGTAACTTTTCAAAATGATACATTAATTTGGGATATTTTAAAGTTATGCAAACTATATGTTTAGAGGGTGGCAAATGGAATGGGGTTATAGAAGTTCCAAAAGTCATCAATGAATGGACAATACCATCAGTAATACTTGGTGCCATGTGGCGCTAAATGGCACACAACTATTACTCATGGAATTATAAACAAAAATATCTATCATAGGTTAGGGTTTAGGGTTATGTTACTGGCAAAATTTTATTGATAAATATATTTTTTATTTTCTATTTTTTAAAAAATAATATATGACGGACAAAATATTCTGTCGGTAAGTTAATTTGCCAATTTAAAATTATTTTATTTTGAAAAATAAATTACTAATAAAAAATTCCATCAATAATGTTTTATTTTCAATAAAAATTAATCTTTTATTTTTTTAAAATAACATTTATTTGGAAAATAAAATTATTGACAGAAAATCTATTAGTATTTGAAATTTTTGAACATTGGCGCCAACTTCACTTGAAATTTCCATTTATTTTGACTGTCGATGGTAATATCAATTAATAAAATGATTTGTTTCATTAATATAGTTACTGGGGTTAATTGCAGTTTATCCCTCTGTATTATAGGCTGTGCGCACTTTACCCTTTACATTTTAAAAATATGCCTCCCGACTACTCGTATTTTCGCAAATATGCATTTTACCCCAAATAAGTGCATTATACTCTCCTAAATTTTGGGTCATGTGCAAATTAACCCCCTGAACTTTCCTAAATGTGCAATCCAACACCCTAAATATGTAATATTTTTGTTCATAATTGATGAAAAATCAATAAAAGGATCAAAGTGCACATTTGAAAAAATATAGGTAGTTGGGATACATATTTTTAAAATGTAAGGGGTAAAATGCATATAATCTACAATATACAAGGATAAACTGCAGTTAACCCTAATTACTGACAGAAAATCCGTTGGTAACATAAGAATAAGGGCATTAAAATGTAGTGTCATTTTCTTCTTCCCCATTTCAACTTCTCTCTTTCTTTCTCCTTCTCTTGTCCCTCGATAGGGCCAACCACTTGTCCACCACCACTGGAGCTCCATTACCCGCCGAAGACCACTATTGTGTTCTAGTTACTTTGTTGAGCATTTTAATTGATTTAGTTTTTTCATTTGGCTTGTTTTCATCATTCAATTTCTTTACTAAAAAGTTGTTAGTTGAGAACCTTCATTAACTTTAGATTTTTCTTCTTTTGCTCAATAATGAGCACATTTGGGGTTTTGTTTGGTGCTTGGGGCATATGGTTTTGAGCGTAGGTAACTATATTGTGTAGTTTTTAGCATTATGTTTTCCACAAAATTAGAGACTTACGTTTTCTGGGATAAAGTTTGTAGCTTGGAAGAAGGAGAATGAGATTGTATAATTGGGGGAAGGCTTAGCATTCCTCCCCAATTATTTGAATTGTTTACTATGGAGTTGTATGTATGCAATTTGTGAAGTAAAGGAATGCGTTCTAGAACAGTTTTTAGGATTGATTGAGTTATATGACTACACATGTTTGTTATTGAATGTTGGGTTTGGTTGTTGAACTAGTTTTTGTGGATACTCCTAATTTAAAGGGAGACTCTGCCCAAATTTTTTAATTAATTTATTGCTTTCAAATAAAAAATAGATTAATTTATGGGGAGACTTTGCTGACATTTTTGTTGCTTAGATTATTGTTATCATTCAAAAAATATACTAATCTAATAAGTGGAGATTTCTAATCTAAGGGAAAACTGTGCCCAATTTTTTAAAGATTAATTTTTGGAAAATATTGTTTAATTTATGGTTGAATCAATTTGTAATTGAATCAATCAATTTTGAATTTAAAAAATATGATAATCTAATGAGGGAAATACGTGTTTCTGGGGGAGATTTTGTCCAATTTGTGATTGATAAGTTTTGTGTTTATTTTTTAGGTTAAATATTGTTCAAAAGAGATATTTCTTGGAAACCGATTATAGATGTATGATCGGTTGTACCTAGGTTGGGGGATTAAGTTGGAATATTATGAGGGTGTTGAGAAATTCATAAGTATTGCATGTCAATCACAACAATTTATAAGTGAAGGGAAAGTTAGGTGTCCCTGTGCTAAGTGTAGATGTAAAAGGTATTTAGATATTGACACTATTAGGTCTCATTGATATAAAGATGACTTAAAGCTTAATTATTGGATCTGGACTTAGCATAGAGAAGTCATTGTAATAGAGAATGTGTTTGGTATGAGTTATGTTGGAGGTAGTTCTAGCTAACAAGATTCACATAATTAATATAATTCCTAATTAAATTTATTGACAGATTTTTACAATTAAATATTTATATAAGGTAATATTATTGACGAAAATATTCATTGGTAACATTACATGATCCATCGTTAATTAATTTATGGATGACAAAAAATATGACAAAATTCTCAAATAATTATTAATGGACGTTAAATAATTTCCATTGGTAATTTCATTGATAATTACCGACAAAATAAAAAAATCGTCGACAATTATTACCGACGAGGGTATTACTGATAGATCCATTCTATTAAAAAAATCGATTGGTAAAATTCACTTCCATCGGTAATTTAAAATATCCGTAGATAATTTATCAGTAATTCGCGAATTTTTGGCTATGTTTGATGACGGTTGAAAACCGCTGCTAAATAAAGAAAACTGCCGCAATATGAAAAGGTTTGAAATTGATGCAAATCAAGAGGTTATTGTCGAGGTTATGTTAAAATGCCATAAAATGATTGTGGCAGATGTAAATGCCAAGATTTTAAAAATCAGCACAAATTATTTTGAAGAGATAAAAAAAACCACTGCTATTTAGTAAACTTAACCAAGGAATTAACGTCTTTCACGATTGTCATGGTGAAAGACCTTATAATATTTTTTGTTCAATAATAAATTTGTTTGGTAGAGGCTTTGTCGGGAAAAAGATTGGAGGTTAATTTAGTTTAATCATAATTAATGTCTAATGATTATGTTTTCAATGCTGAAAAGTTTGGAAAATAGTTTGAAGGGAAAACTAATCATAAACCATGAATGTTGACTTAAAATAAAGGAAATGAACTGTACATGAAAAATAATACTGTAACGTAATTGTATGGTGCATCGATTGTTTATGCAATTGCATATGTAACACCGTGTAGGCGATTCGGTAGACCTGTGGTAGTATTTTTTTTTTTTCCCACTGTTGTATTTGCTTTTTACCTTTTGTCATGATGGGCTCATGCTTGAACAGAATATTTTATTTTAATTTTATTAATCTTACTTAGTTATATATTTATTAGTTTTATTAAAAATTATCTTATTGTAAAAATAAAAATTATTTCCCTTTCGCTGTTAAAAAATAATGAATTTAATTTAAATACACTAACAGTGTAAAATAGTTTTACACTGTCAGCCAATAGAAATAGTGGAAAGTGTCAACTTACATAAATAACTACCCATTATAATGAGGGATCCATCATGATTTCTCATTTTCTCCTATTTCTATTGATTGACAATATAAAATAATTTTACATTATCAGTGCATACCAATTAAACTTAAAAATAATTTACTTAAAAACTTAAAATAACAAATCACACTAATACATAATTTTACAAATTGTTAAAGGGGAGAAAAAACAATAAGTGAATAATAAAGAAAAAGAAATGCATGCTAATCATTATTAAACACAAAATATTAGTATTGAACGAGTTCAAAGTCGTTAAAAATCTATGAACATGAATTATAAAGTTCTAAACATGCAGGCTCCGTGTGCTGCAAATACAACCCTATCACTCAGCAACAAGTCATTCATTATGTGTAGAATATGACCTCAAGGCTTGTAAGAGAAATAGTTATATGCTGTAGGTCAACGGTATGATATTTTGTGCTTCATGACGAGGAGTGTATATCACTAAAGAAAACATTATTTTTGAACTATTTAAAATTAATTTTGAATCAAGAAAAGTTTGATTTTCAGTAGGATTTTTTTTGTCAACTTATGTACATTGTTTCATTTATATTATTTCAAATTCATTCTTATATTACCAAACAACCCTGAAAAGTGAATCGGTGTACGTTTCAAGGCGATACATTAAAAAAAATGTTTTGCATGACTAGCAGCATACGTTGATCGATTTTCCTCTCTATGATGGATTTGTGCTAAATTAATTACTTAAAAAATGAAAGACGTACGTTAGTATAGGAAACTTGCATTGACTTGTTTTTTAAACTAAATCTAACCCAAACCAATTTTCATAAAATATAAAATAAAAGAAAACTGTCTAAGTAAAACTAATCGTGTTGGGTTTGGCTATGTTAATTTATTTTGGTTTTAAAATCACTAGCCCAAAGTATTAGATAATGTCTAATTCCTTTTTATGTTTATATATATAAATGAAAAATTAAATAAATAAACAAAAGGAAGTCCAGTTCTCCTGGTACAGAGATAGAGATATAATATTTGTATTTATTTTATAATATAGTAAGAGAGAAAAATAAAGTGATAACCCATCACTTTATATCTTTATCTCTCATTATATATCTATAATGAATTCCAAAATGAAAACAAATAATATCTTTACCTGATATATATGTTCAATACGAAAGTAGCTGTTCAGCAAATAATTGAGATTGAGTTTTATTTTTGAGTCAGCTCGGTGTCCCCGCGAAGACTTGGGGGTTAAGTTCTTAAGGGCCACTCACGCTTCTTGCCGAAGAGGGAAGGAAAAAACTGAACAAAAAATGGGTAGCTTAACAGAGGAACAGCTGCTTCAAATGGTTAGAGACTTCATCGAATCTGAATCTGAATCAACGCCAACAACAGACTCTCCCCGTAAAAATCACAAACCCAGGACCAGATGCCGCACTTTGCAGGTTCCGTAAAATTCCCCTGGCTTTGTTCCTCTTAGTCGTTGACTTCAACCTTGTATTCCATCACCTTCATTCTTATCAGTCTTACCTTCTTATCAGTTTTGTTGCATGTGTTGGTCTTGTATGTTTGAATCTGCAGAAAATTCTGCGGGACACCACTGTTACTGAAGTTGAGGTTCTTCAGCAGATCTTGAAGCATGCTAAAACCGTGGAGTTTGCTAAGGAAGCAGGTGCTAGTGCTACCAATTTGAAGAAGCTCGTGGTGATGAAACTGAAAGCCGAAGGCTATGAAGCTTCCCTTTGTAAAACATCCTGGGATTCCACTTTTGATTGCTCTAAAGGTGTATATATATATATATCTTCTCCATCGACCCCTTCTCTAATAATGCTTTTCTTAATGAGTAATGCTATATCCTATATCCTCTTACAAATCCTCCTAAAATCTTCTTGCGTATTAAATGGAGTGAAAAATAAATGCACTAATGTCTTAAAATCTTGAAAAGTAATCAACACTTCATTTTGTACGTAGGAGCCTAGGAGAATTTGTAGGAAGATGTAGTTGGAGGATTTAGAATTATTGTGTCTTAATTAGTTTCTTGTACTACAAAGCCATGTTCAATTAATCTTCTTATTGAAGTTTGTTAATGTTATTTTATTTATATAGTTTTCCACTTTACGGGTGGTTATGAATACATTGACGTGATGATGGGGGAGAAGCATGGCGTTGTGAGGCCAACAAGGCTAATAGTGGATTTGGACTTTAGGTCTCAGTTTGAGTTGGCAAAACCGACGAGAGCATACAAAGAGCTCATTGACTTTCTTCCTTGTGTATTTGTCGGGACTGAAGCAAAACTGATCAAGATGATTTCCTTGCTATGCTCAGCTGCTAAAGAATCACTGAAAGAGAAAGGCCTTCATATCCCTCCTTGGAGAAAAGCCACTTACATGCAATCCAAGTGGCTCTCCAAAAACTGCAAGAAGATCTCCTTCACATCCAACAACTTACAGTTTGAGTGGGCAGAATGATTAGTTAATCTCCAAAATTACCACGTGGGTACTCCACTTCGAATACTTTAAATTTGGCCTTATGCCAAAGAGTTCCACTAAAGTCTAGATGAGGCTCTTTAATTTTGGTTTTTTTTTCCCCATGAAGGTTTTTGGGAGGTCGATTATATAGGCTGAAAATCACCTGTCTTCAAGTCTTGTCTTTTTCTCAGCTCCACAATCAATTTTGCCATCTGAAAAGTATAGCATATAAGGATGGTTATAAAGTGAGAAAATAAAAGATTATTCATTCTTGGATTAATAATTTTTATTATTAATAGGTCCTATTTAAATGATCAAAAAGTGAATATTTTCTTATTTTCTCACTTTATATCTATTCTCACTTTAGAGGATCTAAATCCTGAGAAGTAATATGTGCCTGCCTGCTTCAACATTTTGAACTTTTTAAATGAATATCTTCCATATGGCAAAGAAGATTGATGAGACAAGAAAATTGAACGAGATTTGGCGATAAGTTATTTCTATGCTGATTATATATGTTTGAGGCAAACTCAGATTTTAATTTAAATTTTGATCTTGTAAATTCATGCTTTATTTAAATGGTGTAATAGCCCCTCATATTTGAATAATTTTTCCTTACACTATGTTTGCATTTTTTTCATTAATGGAGCATAATGGAAGTGGTAAACATGAGCTGACAAGGAAAGAGGAGGAGTATGGAAGAAAAAGTTTCCTACACTTTAATTGGGAGATCAATAAAGAAATGGAATAAAATTTTATTAACCTTGTTCAAGCTCATTTAATTTAATTTTTGAAAGAATTATTTTTAAAAAGATTAAATTAAAATAATTATTTTTAAAATAATTAATTTATATTTAACTTAAATATATTAAAAATAAATTTAAGAGGAGTTGTATAGTAAAAAAATAGAATCAAACAATTATAATTTTTAATTTTTCAAATAGTCCGTTTGATGACTCTACTGCTATTATTGTATCTTTACAGTTTGGCGGGTCAAATAAGAACGCTTTTCATGATAAAGTCATATATGAAATACGCAAATGAAATATAGTTCGCAAGAATGAATCATAAATATAAATTATTGGTTTAAGAATGTGTGAAGAACTCACCTTTCTTTACAAAGTCATGAGAGAATAAACACGAGTAACTACCACAATCAAACCTTCACACTTTTAATAATTTGATAAATGATAGGGTTCAAAAATATAAAATACTTATTTTTGACAACTTATTTTTGACCCAAAACTTTTTTTTTTCTAGTTCTATCCATTTCATGCCAATTTTGAGATAACAAAAAATGGGTCTTTAAAGAAAAAAGAAGAAAATAAATTCATGAGTTCTTTATTTTCATTTATATTTAAATTAAATCTTAAATAAAAGAGTTTATGTATTGTTTTATTTTATTATTATTTTCCCATTCTCCTTATTATTTATCATCCAAGCATACTATTAATTACGAAACTGTAGTATTTATAATGCTAGTCGATCAAGCTCTCTTCGTATATGATCTTCTTTTACCTGTAGTATATAGTTTGAAGGCAAAGAGACGTCATTAAGAAATGATCTGTTCTTACCAGAGAAACATTTTATGTTGATTGTTTTGGCTAAACTAGGGGTCTGAATCTGATATCAGGGGTTTAGTTTATGTGTATTTAGCTGAAAAGATTAAAATAATTAAAATAATATTACACATAACTGATCTCATTCTTTTTTATACATTTACATCTTAATTTTCTTTTCCGATACTGAAGCGAATTTCAAAGCATACAGATTTTCAACAAGACTTATCCAGTTAGTATAATCCAAGGGTGGAGAACCACCAATTTCGCCTTTCAAAGATTAAAATGTTGATAATTTAATTTTTAAAAAATATTTTTTTTTTCTGGTATCTCAATAATAAATATGCTAATAAATTAGTTCCTAAAATATTAATACACTAATAAATTAATTTCTAAAAAAATAATTAATTTCTAAAATATTTTTTGTTATCACTAATAAAACTTATTAATAATAATAAAATTTATTCATATTGATAATAATAAAATTTATTATTAAAGCACCATAAATTAATAAAATATTTTTGAGAACTAATCAGTGTTTGATCTTTTGGGGAATCAAATTAGTGGATCTTCCAATCCAAGGATGTGCTGTTGGAGGCAGGAAGAATCTCGTAGACGTCCATAGCAAGTAAAAAGCCAACAAAATACAAAGACTGGGGTTCGAAGTAAGTAGGCTGACGAAAGCAACATTATGCAAGACTGAGACAGCCATTATCCGAATGCCAATGCTATGGATGTGGATTGTGCAATACAACGTGCTTCAGCCACGACGCCCTTTCAAATTAAATGGATAGTCAAATAAAATTATTATAGCATCATAATATCAAATAAAATGATAATAAATCATTGGTAATATGCATGGGGTCGATTTTAAAATGTGGACCCTTAAAATGTTGCCTTTCATGTTCACCTTGGATTACCTGCCACAGCAAGTTTTTTTGGTTAATACTCTTGTTTTTCTAATTATGAAAAGGTTATTGTATCCTTTATTCTAAACCAAATTTTTCATTCAAACCTTAAACCAAATCTAAACAATTTGCTCGCCGCCATTTGCCATCGCTTTATTGCCGCATTCATTACGAGATAGTACTGCTCCCAAGAGTTATTTGATATATGCAGTGGCATGACTGTGTTCACGTGACGACGTTGACGTATTGCTCTACGAACGGTGATGGCAAATTACCAACAGCTATGTTTGGCAGTGGCAGAATCGCGGGACTTGCGTTTCTTCTCATCCTGCTTGTTCTCAAAGAACCTTTTCCTCTTGCACTCTTGGGTCACACCCACCTTCATCACTTCCTTTCGGAACCTGTTCAGTAGCCTATCCTCTAGCTCGTTATTGTCCACAACAACCTACACATTGTACGCCAATTGTAAGAACAGTGTGTTCGCATGTGCAAGGGAGGGGCACATCACTGATGAAACTGGAGCAATTGTAGAAGAAGGAAATGATGAAGAGTGGTGATGTTAATGCGAGCATGGGAAGAAAGAACAATGAGTTCGGGCGGTGGTGGTGGCATGTTGGAACTTGGGGCTGCTCACTGTTTGGTGCATGGCTGAGCGGTGGAAGTAGGCTGGTGGTGAGTTGATTGCATGAGAGCGGAGATGGTGGTCGCTGGGAAGAGGAGGATGCTTGTGGTGGTGGCGATGAGTGGTTTGTGATTGTGGTGGTAATGAAGTAATTTCATTTTGTAAATTTTTTTTATTATTAAACATTATTTCTAGATACCTATAGAGTATTCATAGTCTAAATAAATAATATGCGGACCACGATAATTATTTTCATGCAATATCAACTATTAGATTCAATTTTTTATTCATTCAATGGTTAAAAATAGAGTAGACATTCGATATGCATTTTCATTGGATGAGCATTTTAAAATCAATCCATTGATCAACACCCATTTCCTCTAGTTGTTTCTATTTTGCATCTTTTTAGATATAATAATAATGTTTGTATTCATTTATCTACTCGATTCACTACTCAACTCACTCAAGAAGAGAAAGAGCTATTGAATAATAGTATATGATATACTCTCCAGAGATGGACTATACAATTTTTTATAAAAGTGTGTTAAGTAGTGTGTTCCAATTTATAAGTAAAAATATCAGTACTCTTATGGAATATGCAAACAAAATAAGATTGGTGAGAATAAATTTAAAATATGAATTATTGGTTCAATAATATAGAGAGAACTCACCGTTCTCTACAGAGCCACAAAGGGGATGAACATGGATAGCCACCACATTCTTTACACACTTTTTAATCTATACTACTTATAAAACAAAAGAAATTACAAAGAAACTTTTACACATATCAAAACTAGGTGAATTATACCTGCTTTTATTTTAAAATTTCTAATTAAGGAAATAAATTGGATGCAATTGCAATTAGAAACTTATTATTTTGGAAAGTTTAATTGAAATGATTCTCGATTTATTAAAAACAAATATTAAAAAAATTACTCAAATGAACAAATTTTCACATTTTTATTCTGATATTCATTTTATGCATCTCTCCTTTTTTAACCTAACATGAATTTGAAAGTTGGCTTAAAATTTAGTTTAACATTAGCATGACGTGAAAAAAATGGCCAATAGCAAATAACTTTATTTATTTATTTTGAAATATGATGGTAACTTCAACTTTTAAAAAAATATCAATAAGTAGGGTCTACAAATTAAAAGATAGAATTAGAATTATAAATCAAAATTGTAGTGTTTAATGCTTTTTATAATATATACAATATCTATGGCTTTCCTCCTTTTCTTTTTTCTTATTTTAGCATTTTTTATTAAAATAATTACTTTTTACATTTATAATTTGATTTAGTATAAACCAAATTCTTGAACAGTGAAATTGTTTATTGAATTTGTTACTGTTTGTTTCCTCTCCTATTACACGTTAGTGTTAAATTCAACAAGGCATAATAACATAATATTTTATAATTTTATATTTATAATTTATTTTATTTGTTTCATATAGAAGTTTTTAATACTTATATTTTAATAATTCAATGAAATTGACATTGATAATAAGTTTAATTTAAAAACATTTTTAATTTGTGTATCGCATGGGTACGAAACGCTAGTAACTTTATAAATAGTGAGAGATAAAAATATAAAACATTTAATTTTGCCATTAAAATTTTTTAATTCCCCTCATTTCACTCTAATTTTGGGGTGGCAAATAATGATTTTTATTTTTATTTTTATTTTTTTTTTGACTTTTTGTTGGTGGGGGAGGAGAAAAGATGGAACTATTCCCATTAGGTTCATTTTCATTCTTATCAATTATTAAACTCTCAAATAAGGGAATTTGTTCTATTTTCCATTATTCCTTTTTTGTTCTTTACTTTACTTGTCATCCAAACACACTCCAAAATGTTACATGAGTGAAGTGAAATTGTAGGTAGGACTTTGTCTTTGGCCCTCCTAAAGAAGCTAGAAGACTTAATTCTCCTAAATAACAAAAAAACATGAGTTGCATCATTTTACATGAAATTTCATGTAAGGGAGATTCATGAAGAACTTTCGGGGGATTTATGTGAATGCTTTTATTGTAGGTTTTGATGATGCCAAAAGGATGACAAAAGAATGCAATCAAAGAGCATGAGATTCCTTGCAGAAAACCAAGTCCAAGACTATATGGTATAGATTTCTAGGACTTAGGTTTTTGTTGTCAAAAGTTTTTCTTTTAATAATTCTCATGGCCAAGTTTTTGAAACTTTAAGATTGTTTTTGAAAATGTCTTTGAAAAAGCTATTAATTTTGACATTGATTTTGAAAATATATTTTGAGTTCATAAATAATGTGTCTTAAATTTAGTCTATGTAAAACATGGTTTTAAAGTGAGAAAATACATGTTTTAGAAAGTTATAATCAATTACACAATGTTTTCAATCAATTAAGTTTGTTAAAATTTTCAAGAAGTCGTTACAACCGCATTTCCTAAGTATGTAATCGATTACTACCATATTGTAATCAATTATAGCTATTTGGTTTTGCTTGTAATCAATTAACACATTCTGTAATCGATTATCACATTCAAAGACTTGTCCAGAAACTTGCTTTTTGTTCATGGTAATTGATTACCACATCTTGCAATTGATTACTATGAAGCCCTAACTGCACAAACGACTAGTTCTTAAAAGTCATGTCTGTTGGTTAATTTTTTCAAATGACTAGTACGAATCTGAGGCCTATAAATACTCATTCATAATAGATTTTTTCAAGAGAATACTCAAGGTTTAAATGAGACTCTTAACTATTATTTTCATTCTCTGATTTCTTATTCAATTTTGTGGCCATAGAGAGTTATCATTAGAAAAGCTTTATAGTGCTTCAACTTGTAATATTTCGTCTTTGAGAGAGTGATCTATTCCTTTCTTTACTTCTTCAAATTGTAAGAAGGTGGGACATCCCTCAAGTGAGAAAAGGGTGAGGTATTCCTTTTGTTTTGAGTGACTCAAACACTAGGGTAAGGGATCCCAAAAGTGTCAATGCTTAAGTGTTGTAAATGTTTCCAAACACCTTCAAGAATTGGAGATAGTGGAAAATTATGAGTTAATTGTTTAGGGACTAGAAGTAGGCCACAAAGGGTGATCAAATCAGGATAAATTAGTGTTTGCACTTTCTCTACCCTTATTTCTTTACTTTGTTGCAAGTTAAATTCATTCTATTGATTGTTGAAGTTCTAAATTACCTAATATTGTCACATATTCAAGTAGTCATCCAATCATTTATTCTGAAAAAGATTTAACAAAAAGGAACTTTGTGAAATTATTTGAAAAAGGTTTAGAACTTAATTCACCCTTTCTTAAGTTGTTGAGGCCACTTGGTAACAATTTACAATTATATAAGAGGAAAAATAAATTCTCTCTCCAATGATATGATAGAAAAGTTAGAGAAAGAATAAATAATCATTGGTGAGAGAGAGAGAATACATTTTTTTTCCCTTTATAAGCAGGATTCATGAAGAGCTTTCAAGGGATTTAACGTATTCTTTCTTTCCAATGATTATTTATTCTCTCTCCAACCTTTCTATTATATCATTAATTGGATGGAGATTTATGTATAAAATTTGAGAGATTTTCAGTTGAAGAGGAGAGATTTTTATCATGTATTCGAATGCATACTCAAGTACAAGCTTGGTTATAAAAATCCCTATTGCATAATTATAAATCTCCAAAAATTTGAACATTGATCCCCATTATGTACTCAAACATAACCTTCAAAATGCATTCTTTCCTCAATGATGATTTATTCTCTCTCCAATTTTTCTATCCTATAATTGGTTAGATAGGGATTCATATATAAAATTTGGGAGATTTTTAGTTGAAGAATGGGGAGTTTTAGCATATTCGATACTGTATTCAAATACAAGCTTGTTTACAAAAATCTCTATTGCAAAATAGTGAATCCTCAAAAATTTGAATAATTATCCCCATTATATACTTAAATACAAGGTTTAAAATTTTATCTTTCTTCATGGTTGAGAGAGAGAAATAGTTGAAGAAAGAGAAAAGTTTTTTATCCTTATTATATAACTAAAAATCCCCTAAAAGTTGTTCATAAATTTCCATTGTACTTCTCATCAAACTTTTGCAAAAAAAAGATTGTGAGGATGGAATACTTCTAGATCATTTGAGAGGACCATAGCAGCATCCTTTTAGGTAGTACTTTATAAGTTTTCTAATAATTTCTCCTCATGAAACAACAAGATTAAGAAGCGAGCAACAGAAAATTAAAACAAAGATAGGAGATCTTATCCTATGTAAATTTTATTAAATTAATGAAATCTAATATATTATTATCAATGTATTACATCATCTATTTTAAACTTTTAGTTATTTTTTTATAAACATGAAAATATTAATTAATTTTTAATTTTAATTCTATAATGAATAATATAATCTTTAAGTTACCCATATTTTGTTAATGCTTACTTCTTTTCCTTTTTTTTTTTTTTTAAATTTCTTAGCGTATTCCCTCACCTGATACGTGAGAGACTAATTTCTAGGATAATAGTTAAGCGCCTAGATGGGGACCCCATCCCTCCCAATGGTTTTTTTCTATATATATGAATACCAAGATCGAACCCAAGACTTATGCTTAAGGCACCTGAGCCCTTTCCACTCAGACTAACACCTTGTTGGTTAATAAAATTATAAATTAGAAGAAGTAATATTTAAAATATAATGATGAATAAGACTATTTTAAGAAATGTAAAATATCAAGACTTTATTACTTTAGTGCATAAATTAAATATATTGAATTTATAAAAAAATTTCTTTAGAAAATATCTCCATAGTTCAAGCACATAATATTAAATTTGGAACAAGAAAACAGGATGTTGGATTACCTAATCTCGATGGTACATTGAGAAACACAAAGCTACAATGATCCTTGCCTCCAGATGATAGCTATTACCTGCGAGGATTATGACGCTCAAGTTAAAGAGTGCTTGAGATACTAAGAATAATTGGGTCAGTGTACATACCGAAGATATTGGCTTAGTGAGACTTTTACAGGTAAGATTCAAAAGGATGGACAAGTGTGACACCCTCTTTTGTGGGATTCACCTTGCACATTGAGATCCCTTTCCTCCTATTTTGGAGGCCGTGGAGAGAGTGGCTAAAAGATTGAATCCCTCAAAGCCCTCTCAATTTTAAAATGGAAGTGTTTGTGAACTGAGAGCGTCCAATTTGGGCCTCATATGGTCTCCTGAGCCCATATCACATCCAGCCCAAGGATTAGTCCATAATAGTTACCTTCCTACCTATTTGGAAGATTAATAAGGGAACGAAGTGGAAATTCATTATTAGTATTTTGAAGTTATGTTACAAATGAATAAAACAGAATATTTATAATTATTGACTTCCCAAATGGCTCTTTTAATAATATGTTGTTGTTATATATTTATGAAAACTAAACCTTCAACTAATAAGTAAAAAATTATTTAAAACCTTCAAATGAACCTAAGATAACCATAAATAATTTTTTCATATAATTACTCAATATTTATAGTAAGTTTCAAACAAAAAGTGCTATACTAAGAATTTTGGGTTGGAAAATCCTCTCTACAAAGATATTTTAGGGGGCTTCTTCTATATAAATTTTTACACACACATAGATGCCATCAATTTCTCCTTTCAAAAATCTAATTAAGATTTATGTCATTTAAATCATTATTAGCTTATTTAGAATTCAATAAAATTGTGTTTAGTTTGAAATATGGGTAAAACCTATTGTTGTTGAGTATTTTCTTTAGGAAC
Organism: Pterocarpus macrocarpus; assembly: GCA_031439585.1. Classification (NCBI taxonomy): domain Eukaryota; kingdom Viridiplantae; phylum Streptophyta; class Magnoliopsida; order Fabales; family Fabaceae; genus Pterocarpus; species Pterocarpus macrocarpus. The sequence continues at coordinate 56,324,943 of CM062514.1, forward strand.
TCGTACTCCATTGGTTAGCTTAAAAAAAATTTCTTCCAACTCTATTATAGATACTCACACTATTGGTGTGGCAACTAATAATCTCACTAGATCTTCATAAAATGAAATTTATTAGACAATTCTTTACATTGTGCATTGTAATACCCTCCCAGGTACAATACTATGCTTAAGTCATAATACCTCCCCTAGGAGTTATTACTATTATTTAGATGGATATTGTATGACAACACTCTTTGGCCGTCTTCAATCTTCCTAACTCTGCCCAGTATGATCATTTTCTAGCTCTCTTGAGATATCTAGAGATAACATGGAAATATATATAGCAGTGAGAATTATAAATTCTCAGTAGGATTTCTTAGATTACCATATATTGTGTTATCGTTATTATCTGTAGCTGCTTCAGTTTATTATGAAAGAGATGAACATGTTATATAAACTTTCCAGTTTTATTGTTTGAAAATATATTGTCTGAAGTAAAGTTTATTTTATTCATACACTTGTTAAACAAAGTAAGAATCACAACATTAGTATAGTAAATCAAGAGCAATTTCATAATAATAATAATAATAATATAACTTGCAACGTCATAATAATGATAACAAAACATAACTTGTGCATGTGCGATTGCTCATCATAAAATCATGCATATATTTTTATGCTTCCCTTATTTTCTTTGTTGGACACACCTAGGCATTATGTATTGCTGTCCTTAGGGTGTCTGCATGTATATATCTTTGTCTTTAACCTTTACTGTCCTTGGGTAGCCTGATCTAGGAGTGAGCTCAACTCATGACCGTTGTCACACCGTACCAATGTAACATCCTCAATTTCTTGTCATGCTAAATTACTTCAGTAACCCTGAGTAATTAGGCACTTAATAAGAAATTATGAGATTAAGGCTTAATTAAGGGATAAAAGAAGTGATTATGAGCTAATTATGAGGAGAAAAGTTAAGAGAATACTTAATTAAGATTAGAGAATCTCTAATTAGACAAGTCAAATCCTCAATAGCTTAATTAAGAGCTTAATCAAGTTTAATTAAGGATAATTAAGCTTAATCGTAAGATTAATTTTTGTTAATCATGATCATATGAGTTAATCACTAATCCTTTCTTAATCATATTAATTATGTTGCAAGAGCACTTAATCACATGATTAAATTCAAATTTAGTCAATTAGATAATAAAGTAAAGAGTAATGTCACTAAAGCATAAAGCATTAAACAATAGCGCTTTATGTAAGAGTAAGTACATGATTTGTTCCCCCATCATCCAATTTGAATCACTAAACCAAGGTTAAGAAAACCGAATCGAGCATCGAACCAATTAAGACAGGAGTTCAAAGGTTCAGAGGTTCAACTGGTTCAATGGGTTCGACCGGGACATAATAAAATATATATATATATATATATATATATATATATATATATATATATATATATGATTAATTAAAAAGTAAAAAATTATATTAAATTATTAACAATAACATCACTGATACAAAATAATATTTATTATGAGGCACTTTATCAAACATTTTAAATGTAAAATTCATTTATTTTAATTTTCACTTATATTTCTTTTGGAAAGTACTCATAGATATCATAACAATCATTTTTTATTTCTTATTTTTAAATTAATTTAAGAGTATTTAGCAAATAGGCATACTACAAGAATCAAGGTTCTAAAAGAAATGAATTTTTGTTTTGATTGAGCTTTTTCTTTTTTTCTTTTTATAAAAGAAATAATAGCATTTTTATCAAAATTAAAAAAAAAGATCAATAGGTTTGACCGGTCCAGTTCACACCAGTTCATTAATTTTTCCCAGTTTTGACCATATCCAATTTTGTAGTGAAGACTGGATGGGCCTGGGGTCCGGTCCATTCGGTTCCAGGTTGGATCGGTCCGACTGGCCGGTCCAATTCAGTTCTCTTAACATTGCCCTAAACCTTAATTAGTACAAAATTAAGAAAACATCTTCTCCCCCACTTACTTGAAGCTTACGGTCTCAACATACACACACATCCACTTTTCATTTTTCAATTCTCAATCTCTCTCAAACTCTCAAATTCTCCAACTTCTCTCTACACCTTCTTCATTCTTCTTTATCTTCTTCTTCCTTTTTCTACCGCCACCATAACAAAAACTCTCACAAAGCCCTTCAAAGACCACATCTTTTGGTTTTTGTAGATAAGATCTATACATGACATGTCTCATTTTTAAGAGAACTCAAGAGCTTCCATTTTCATCCTCTCAAAATTGCCACCACCATCATCAAAGGAGAGTCTTCTTCATCTTCTTCTTCTCCTTCAAGGACACCATTTTCAAGCTTAGGTAGTAATCTCTACTCTTTTCTTTTGTTTACTCAAGAAAACTTGAAGCTTGGTTCCTATCATGACCAAGATCTTCAAGTGAAAGCTTGAGAAAAATCCTCATATTTCTCATGAGCAGAAGTTTCATTTTTTAGAAAAAAAGTGTTCATATTTTTCTTCATGAGTTGTTCTTGGTTATTTGAAAGTTTGCATCTTGAATGCCTCAAAGTTTCTTTTTTTCTTTCTTGATGCATGAGATCTTGATGTTTCTTGTGAGTTATTTGAAAAAGAAAGATGTTCTTGGTGGTAATTTGTTTAAAGTTTGTTCCTTTTCTTATAATGAGCCTATGAGTGGAAAAGTTCTCATCCTTGCATGTTTTTCATAAGACTATGAACATTCCTAAAAGCATGAAGTTGTAAAAAGTTTGTTTCTTGATGCATATAAAGTATCGAAATATGTATGCTCCCTTAAAGTTCCATTTTGTTTTTTTGAATACAAGAATATCTATAAAGGTTTAATCTTGTTGGAACATGAAGCTTTTTAAGTCCTAAAAATGAAAATTTGTCACTTTATGTTAAAAATGGAATCTTGAAGACAAGACCTTTCATAAAAGCTTCAAACTTTAAAAAAGAATGTAACTTTAAGTCATAAAATGTCAACTTGTAACTTTATTCTTGTTATGGTTAAGTCTTGAATTAAAAATGTTGTATAAAGTGTCAAACTTTCATAAGAGAGAATCTTTTAAAACTTTAAGACAACTTTAACTCATAAAGTTGAGACTTTGATAGTTTTAGAATAATTAAAAGTGTTAACTTTTATAAAGAACAAGATTTTTAGTTCTAAAGCTAATATCTTATATCATTATTTCATAAAGAATGAATCTTTAAGACAAGAGCATAATTTTAGAGGCACATGCTCTCTTAAAGAATGAAACTTTATAATTACTTTATAAAGGATGATAAGTTTTATAACTTTTAAGGTAAAATCTTGTTATATTAATGATAAAAGCTTGAAACTTTGCAACTTGAATAAATTAAAAATCACCTTTGGTGATTAGTGAACATGGTATTGTTGGGTTCATGAGTGTGGTTATGCTTGTCATGATCCAAGGACAAGAGGGATCTTGAAATCCTTGAGAACAAAAGTATAATTAGAGCCTCTGAGCATACCATAAACTTAGGAATCACTAAGTGCATTAACTCAAGTAAAGGAAATAATTACCTAACTTGGTTAGCTTGAACAAGTGTTCCATAAGATATGTACACAAGTAAAGAGTAATTTCACATAAGGACTAAGTAACTAAAAGACTACATATACATTTATTTTAACTATGTAATTCTCTCATGGGTAACCATAGGAAGTCATATGATGGCTCATAAGACTTTCCACAAAGAATAACATAACTATGAACGCTTTACGGTATGAATGTATGCTACCATACGACATGATGTATGACAAGTTTGATTGAGCATTGTCTCATGATTGAATAATTGGTGTGATAATATGAGATAGATATAATGCACTGTTGGTTGAAAGTTTTACGATTGGCATTTTGAGGAAGCTCCAGTCTAGTCGTCATGCTGTCGGATTTCCGTCAAAATTATGGACTTAGTTATATCATTGCATGTATCTTATCAAAGAAGTACTATGGATATAAAGTTTAATGATAAGAAAAAAAAGAATGGGATATGACCCTTTAATCACTTTGGTAGGGGAAGTGAAAGACGATAATCCACAAAGACTCAAGGAACCTCTATGGGGGAGGCAGGGTGACATAGAGGACCCTCCAACTTAGAGGTAATCATTATCAACTTAGTTTGATTTGGTTAGTACTGCGTGACGATGGTCACGGAATGAGATTATGTCCAAAAGCATTCTATTTCAAGGGAAGAGTAAAGAATGTTAAGCATGTGCTAAGAATGAAAATAAAGTTAAAGTAAAATCATGGTTAAGTCTATGAGGTTACATGTCAGTGTATGTATCTATATTGTCCATATGTATTATGAATGTTTATTCCATGCTTTCATATGTATGTTTACTTATGATGATAAGATTAAGATGTTAAGTTTAAAAGTAACCCGCTTTGGGATTTATGATTTTAAAATCATTAAAATTGAACTTATGTATGTCCACTGCTTTTATAATTAAACCCGAAGTCGTTGAGACGATGACGATGATGATGACACAGTGTTTGTCTAGTCGCAATCCCACTGAGAAATGTAGTATTTTTCACTCCTACATTTTCATGTCGTCTTCAGAGGATACCGGTGTCGGACATAGTGTTGATATTCATTAAGCCCCTGTATGGCGTTGGCGCTTTGACTCGGTGCTGAATGCCTCTGTGATGTTTACAAGCATAGCCATAAGGGTCTACATCTTCCAAGACCGCCCGGTTCAGGTTCCAGTTATGAGTTCGTTCTTCCGTCTGCACTAGCCGTACGGCGAGGTCACCTTGGATGATATCCACCTTTACTTTTAACTGCTGAGGTACCCCACTAATGGAGAGTCTGGCTCGTATACCCGTCTAACACCGACTGTTTCTTTGGATCCCGATCCTTTGGGGCCATCCTATCCGAGCTATCACGTGGAGATTGACCCATCCGAACCCTCTTACCCTTCAGTGATTCGCTTGATGTCCGATTCGTCTTCTTCTTCAGCAGCTCCTCATCACACTCCACCCCCAGTTTGTGGTCGCCGGTTCATTCGTACCCGTGCAATGCCCCATGGATGTAGACGTGCTTGAGGAGGAAGATGTGGTGATATTGCTCTTGGTGGTTTCAGGAACGGTTTCCTTCCACCCAATGAGTGATGTGGTGATCGCATGCAGAGCCAAGTATGATGATAGCCCTTTTTGTTTGTAGATATAGGGTTATCATTTTATTGTATGGCATGCTTGGGTAGTAGAGATTTTTGATGTGTTTTCCTTCATGAAGTATTTGGTTAGGTTGTTTTGTAGGGCCGATGGTAGATATCAGACTCATTGTCTATTTCTATATGACTCTTAGCACTACTATTATTAACTATATTAACTAAGATGGCTATGGAATGAATGTTATATTTATCGCAGATATTTGTTATTCATGTAGTCTCTATTTATTTTATTCGCACTGCATATTGGGAGACTTTACATGTTCACAATGCGTTCATGGCTCTTGGTTTTAAAAAGGGTTTACTTGTTAAAAAAAAAAAATTACTCCTATTTTCATTTATAAAGTAATTTCAAAAGGTAATGTTAGTTCCGCGAGCAAAAGTAACAACTAATAATTCCATAATATGAATTAAGCATAGCATGGACTATTAGGGTGTTATATTTTGGTATCAGAATAGTTTGTCCTTAAAGAGCCTGGGGATGGATTGACTATGCTTCTAAGCATACACATCAGTTAAGTCATGCTTTGGGTCTCATCTGTATAATGGGACATAGGGATTAGACATGCATGATCGTTTATTCTGAATATGGTTAGTTGTTGGTTCACTTAGCGTAAATGTTGAGCCTGATCAACTCAATGTCTTCTATTTTGTGTTCTAGGAACTAATGGCATTAGGGAGACGTGGTAGGCCTCATAACGAGCCTGAAGGTCCCGAGAAAGTCATGGGGCACTCTGTGAAATAGCTGCTACTGCTCACCATATGATGGAGTGAATAGAGCAAAAGGATGAATAGAATCCCGAATGGCATAATAGAGGAGCTGAAGTAGACCTTGAATACCTCAAGTTTGCTGAATTCAGGAAGGTGAATCCACCGAGCTTCCGAGGAGCCTACAGACCTTGAATACCTCAAGTTTCCTGAGTTCAGGAAGGCGAATCCACTGAGCTTCCGAGGAGCCTACAACCCCGATTAAGTAGATGAATGGATTAAGGCCATTGAGAAGATTTTCATGGTGTTGGCTTACACCGAGGAGTAGAAGGTAGCCTTTGCTACTTACATGTTAGAGGCAGATGCTGAGTTCTAGTGGGTAGGCACCAAGAGGCTATTGGAAGGAGCCCAAACCCACATCACTTAGGATATGCTCAAGATGTATTTTTATGAGAAGTATTTTCCTACTTCTTTGAGGAATGCGAAGGAGCTAGAGTTCATGAGTTTGCGTTAAGGGACTATGAATATTGCTGAGTATACTGCCAAGTTTGAGGAGCTATGCAAGCTCTAGACGATCTACCAAAGGAACCCAGATGAGCAATGGAAGTGTGTCAAGTTTGAAGGAGGATTGTGTGAAAAGATCTTGGCATCTATAGGGCCCATGAAGATCCATGACTATGCTACAATAGTCAACAAGTGCCGTTTGGTAGAGGATTGCAATCGTAAGCTGGCTGTGGCAAGGTCTGAAGCTTATAAGAAGAAGTTGGCATCGCAAGGGTAGAAGATCTAGCCCCAACCCCCAAAGAAGCCATTTCAAGCTGGAGGCCTCAAAGGAAAGCAATCACAAAAACCTACTGGGAATCCGCCTAAGCCTGTGAATGGTCAAGCTTGCCCTCAGTGTGGCAGACACCATGAAGGATGCCCTTGTTTAGCTGGCCAGAATGCGTGTTTTCTATGCAGAAAGTCTGGACATATGGCTAGAGACTGCACTATCAAGCTGTTGTCCCCTGCCGACAAGGCCCAACACCAAGGAAAGGTCTTTGCCCTCAACGTTGAGGAGGCATCTCAGTCCGACGATTTGATCTAAGGTAAGTGTGAGGTTAATGATAGAACCTTAATTGTACCGTATGATTCTAGAGTACACACTCCTTTATTTCTCATTATTGTGTAGATAGATTGGGATTGTTTGTGTCTGAATTACCTTACATGTTAATCGTTTCTATCCTTGCTGGGAAACTAGTTAGGACTTGTAAGTGTTGTTTAAATTGTCATTTCCAAATTGATGGTAGGCATTTCATGGTAAATTTGATTTATTTGCCTTTGTCTAGTTTAGATTTGATTCTAGGTATGGACTGGCTTTTGGCCAATCATACTATGATAAATTGTTCTGAGAAATCTATTATGTTTCCACCTGTACTTGTGAAACCTGTTGAATCTATTTGTCTATTCTTGAACTTTGTTGGAATAGGGAGCAGTGAGTCTGATAATCAAGGATATGTCCTCCTTATGGCAAGTGAAGTGGAACTCGAGCAGGTATTGGATGAAATGCCTGTAGTCAGTAGATACCCAGATGTGTTTCTTAATAATATACCTGAGTTTCCCCAAAAAAAGAAATCAAGTTTTCTATAGAGTTGGTACCGGAAACAGGGCTAATCTCTATAGCACCCTATAGGATTCTTCTAATGGAGTTGTCAAAGTTGAAGGGACACTTGGAAGAGTTATTAGAGAAGAAGTTTGTAAGACCTAGTACCTCACCTTGGGGAGGTGTTATTTGTGAAAAAGAAAGATGAGAGTATGTGGCTATGTGTGGATTATAGGCAATTGAACAAAGTGACTGTTAAGAATAAGTATCATTTGCTTAGGATAGATGGCCTCATGGACCAACTGTGAGGTGCAGCAGTGTCCTCTAAGATTGATCTAAGATCTGGATATCATCAAATAAGAGTGAAAGAAGAGGATATACCCAAGACAGCTTTTAGGACAAGGTACGAACATTATGAATTTATGGTGATGTCCTTTGATTTGACTAATGCCCCTGCTATTTTTATGGATATAGGAACATAATTTGTAGACCTTACCTGGATAAGTTTGTAGTTGTTTTCATAGATGATATTCTCATCTATTCGAGAACAAAGGAGGAACACGAAGAACATTTGAGGGTTGTGTTGGGAACCTTGAAGGAAAAAAGCTTTACGCTAAGTTATCTAAGTGTGAATTCTAGATGGAGAAAGTAAAGTTCTTAGGACATACGATGTCACAAGGAGATATTGCTGTAGATCCAAATAAGATTGAGTTGTGATGAATTAGGAGAGACCAACCTCAGTAACTGAGATAAGGAGTTTCTTAGGTTTAGCCGGTTACTACCGTAGGTTTATAAAAAGATATTCCCATATATCTTTAACCTTAGCCAAGTTAACAAGGAAGGATGCCCTATTTGTGTGGACTATGGATTATGAGAAAAGTTTTCAAAAGCTAAAGGAATAGTTAACCTCAACCCCAGTATTAGTATTTCCTGACCTAAGTGGACCATTTGAAGTTTATTGTGATGCCTTTAGAAGACGTTTAGGTTGTGTCTTGATTCAAAACAAGAAGGTGGTAGCTTAGGTCTCTAAGCAGTTGAAGCCTCATGAAGTAAACTAGCCAACCCATGACCTAAAGTTAGCGGCTGTAGTGTTTGCCCTGAAGATATGGAGGTATTATTTGTATAGTGTGAGGTTTGAAGCATTCTCTGACCATAAGAGTTTGAAGTATCTCTTTGACCAGAAGGAGTTGAACAAGAGGCAAAGGAGATGGATGGAGTTTTTGAAGGATTAAGAGTTAGGGTCGAACTATCATCCTGGGAAGGCTAATGTCGTGGCTGACGCCCTTAGTCGGAAGTCATTAAATGCATCCTGGATGATGGTGAAGGAAGATAAGCTAGTAAGGAGTTTTAGAGATCTTAACCTTGGAGTTGTGTTAACCCCTTATAGCTTAAGGTTAAATCAGCTTAAAGTGACGAGCAATTTCAAGGGTCAAATTGCTCAAACCCAAAATGAGGAAGAGGATTTCCTGAAAACCCTAGCGTGGGTGGAAGAAGGAAAGTTGAAGGATTTTGCTCAAAGTACAAATGGACTATGGAGGTTTAAAGGAAGAGTTTACGTACCCATGAGTAGTGACCTCCGAAGAAGAATTTTAGAGGAGGCTCACAAGAGCCATTTCACCATACGCCCTATACTGATGAAGATGTATCATGACATTAAGATGTTTTGGTGGCTGAGATTAAAGATGGACATTGTGGAGTTGGTGAGCAAGTGTTTAGTCTACCAAAAGGTAAAGATTAAACATCAAAAGCCCTCTGGTATGTTGCAACCATTAGAGATCCCAGAATGGAAATAGGAAAGTATCTCCATGGACTTCATGATGGGTTTACCCAAAACATAAGCTAGTTTTGATGCGATATGGGTCATTGTTGACAGATTAACCAAGTTTACTCACTTTTAGCCCATTTAAGCTACTTATTCTTTGGAAAAGTTAGCCCAGCTATATGTCCAAGAAATAATAAGGATGCATGGTGTACCTTCAACCATAATCTCAGATAGGGACCTGAGATTTACCTCTAGATTTGGGGAGTCTTGCAAAAGGCATTTGGGATGAGACTTTGCCTAAGTACAGCTTATCACCCCAGACGGATGGACAATCAGAGAGAACTATCCAAACTTTAGAGGACATGTTGAAAGTCTGTGTGTTGGACAATCAAGAAAGTTGGGATAGATACTTACCTTTAATTGAGTTTGCCTATAACAATAGTCATCATGCAAGAATTGGTATGGCACCTTATGAAGATTTGCATGGAAGGAAGTGTGAATCTCCTCTGTGTTGGTTTGAACCGGGTGTGCAAAGCCTATTAAGACCTGATCTTATATGTAGACCATGGAGCAAATAAGAAGAATTAAGGACAAAATCCTTACGGCTCAAAGCTGCCAAAAGAGTTATGTAGATAAAAGGAGAAAGCTTCTAGAGTTCCAAGAAGGAGAACATGTGTTCCTAAAAATCACTCCTACGACTGGTATAGGTAGAGCTATGAAGGTTAAAAAGTTAAACCCCCGTTTTCTTGGCCCTTTTCAAATTCTGAAATGTATTGGGTCAGTTGCTTATCAAATGGCCTTATCTCTGAATTTGTCAAACGTTTATGATGTCTTTCATATGTCACAGTTAAGAAAATACCATTCCGATCCAAATCATCTGCTTGAACCCGAAATTATATAGTTAAGGAAGGACTTAACCTTCAATCTATCGCTATCTTGGATCGTGGATCGTGGGGTCAAATAGCTGAGCAATAAGACCGTACCATTGGTCAAGGTGGTTAGGGGTAGAGGAAGTATGGAAGAACATACGTGGAAGTTAGAGTCCGAGATGAAGAATGAGTATCTCGACTTGTTTATAGGTAACGAATTTTGAGGGCAAAATTCTTTTTAAAGGTGAGGAGAAATATAACATAATCAATTTCCTGTCATGCTAAATTACCTTAGTAACCCTTAGTAATTCGGCACTTAATGAGAAATTATGAGATTAAGGCTTAATTTAGGGATTAACGAAGTAATTATGAGTTAATTATGAGGAGAAAAGTTAAGAGAATGTGTAACACCCCCAATTTTATCTAAGCTAATTAGCTCAGTAATTCTGGCTAATTAGAGAGGTTAACGATTAATTGAGGACTAATCGGCTAATCTCGATGAGCAAGAGTTTAGTAAATTAAGTCAAGTCAATAATTGAATCATAACGCACTAAATGTTTTAATTAAAACCTAATTATTTGAACCTCATTAATTTGTAACTTAAAAATATAATTAAGCTAATCCAATTTTATTAATAAGTACAATACAATTGTTTTACCTTAATCAATTGAGATAGATTAATTCTTACACCCTAATTACATAATTCATAAGAGCAATTCTTTTAGAGGAAAAATGTCTTAAAAGTGTAATTAACCGAAATCAATTAAAGAGCAATTTAACTAATCAAATTAATTAACGACTTGGGTGATTTTAATAGCTTTGAAAATTAAAAAATTTCTCCTAATTCATGTACCAAATTTCGACTAAAGACAAGAGCAAAATCTAACCATCCAATTGTCTTCTGATCATGTACTCTTAGATCAAGGTCTATGTTAGTAGCATCTCTTTAGTCAAGACAAGAGAAGTACTTTCCTCCATTTGGATTATGCCACATGGAGTGATCTTATTCAATCAAACCAATCCCAAGAGGGGTCCTTGCCTTTAACCACTTGAGGAAACACAAAATGGTCTTTACCCAAGCATCAAGACTCAAGAGAAACACAACCCTTTCTTTTACCCCAAAGTTCCTAGCCTCCTTGCTTGTAAAAGAAGCAAAATCCAACCACCCCATGGCATAGTTGGGTAGCTGTAACGTTCGAGAAATTCTATCCTTAACAACTGAGTTATTCGATTTTTATCGAATAAGTGGGTCTAATCAGAATTTGATTAAACACTTACTTAAAGCCAAGATTAGGCTTGATGGAATTAGATTAGGAGCGTAGAAAACCTCATAGAAAAATTTCAAACCGATTTACCGATTTAAGAGTAATCGGTAAAATTTTGGAGTTTTAAACTGTCGAAACCGGATCAGTAGAAATTAACCATGAGTGCCCTAGGATTAATGGCTAAGATTTAGCCAAATAACCCACCAAGTGGCACCTAAGGCAGCCCTTGATGGTGGAAGCTAAAACAAAATGGAAAGCATAGAAAAATACACCAATCACATGCATTCAACATCCAAAAATCTCACCTTTTTCTCTCTTGTTCCCATCCAAATTTCGGCCACCCCTTTTCTAGTGCTGAAGCTCTTCTCTTTCTCTTCTCTTTACTTTCATCTCCACTCCATTCTCATCCATTCTCAAGCCTCATCCCAAATTACTTGCATCAAAGACACAAAATCAGCACAAACTCCACTACACAAGGTAGGAAATCCTACTTCTCTTTTTATTTTCTTTGATTTGGGGCTGCATGGTGAGTATGTTCAATCAGAAATATTGATGTTATATAGAGTGATGATGATGGTTTATGACTAGTTTTGCATGTATGTTGCGGTTAAAATTGGAATTGAGAGCAAATAGCTTGAAGGAGGGAGACAAATCTAGAAGCTGTTAGGATTCTTCCTCGGCGGTCTGTACGGCGGAGTGTACAGCTCCACCTACCGCTATTTAAATTGAATGAAACTATTTTTATATGAAACTAGACATCTAGGGCTTTCCATAAATATAAAATATAAGGCCATTGGATTAGTATAGAATTAGTTATGAATTTTTGAAGTTAGACCTAGAAATCTGGGTTCTCACCTGGGCAGCATGGGTTGAGAAGGGTGTAACTCACCCTATACAACCTCAAATTGAGTGAAACTAAAGTTGTTTGAAAGCTAACACATGAAAGAGTATTCCATAAAACTTTCAAAATTTAATTCATTGTCATTTGTTCCGCATGCCAATGAAGTTGGCTTAGGTTTAAACTGGCTTAGAATAGAATAGCCCGGTAGGGTAATGTTTCGAGACTCATAAATCATAATCTACTTTGGTAAATGACATGAAACATAATTCATTTGAAAGCTTGTTGTATTAGCTTTAATTTGATATAAAATTCGTAAGATTTCACCTAGTTTCTATTTTTAGTGAATTTTCTTTTACAAGGACCCAAGTTTGGCTAAGAACAGAGAATGCTGAAGTAAAACATTTATATCTTGAGTTATACAAATTCAAATGAGATGGGACCAAAAGGGTTAGAAACTAGACACATAAGGCTACAACATATCCAAAAATTAGGTTTAAATGAGTTAAATTGAAATAAGAGTGAAGTATACAAAACCCGGGCAGAACAGGGAAGAATAAACTAAAAACCATATTGATATTTGAGTTGAGACCAATGAATGAATCTATGAATGTATATACATAATTGCTGGTCTATATTGAATTGTAGGCTTGTATAATTGTACTGTTTGTCTGGCACTATTCATGGGAAAGTGGACTCGATCCGTTATACTGCCAAAATTTCGGTAAGAAGTTCATATGTTGTGAAATTTATAATAGCATGAATATATAATGTTTGAAGAGTCAAGTTAGAGGTGCATCCATTTCATGATATTATAAAGGATTCCATATCACTTGGGCCAGCCCCGAAATAAATTAAGGGGAATAGATCAGTGGGCAGGTCGGGGAAAGTAAACCCGGCCATCCTGTATAGGAACGAGCTCGGTCCTGAAAAGCGGACTATTACCCAGGAGTATATGGCCAATGACTCTCAGGGGACCAAGGATGAAAATAAGTTCTAATAAGCCAAAGCCTTCAAGGATAAGATGCATTTTCTAATCGCACATGCACATGCATAATGTAATGCTTCTTAATTGATTGTTCTAGATCCCTGTTTATTATTCTTAGTATGCTATTGCTCCACCATGATTACTGCTTGAGTACATTAGTGTATCTATTAACTAAAGTTGATATTGTTTCGGTATATACTTTACAAACAAGTATTTAAGTTAAATATTATCATTATACTATACTATTTGAAAAATATTGCACAACCGAAACAACTGGGAATAACAGCGATGATAGATGTATAGAAACTAGGAGTTCCTACTGAGAAATATTTGTTTCTCACCCTATTGTATATTCCGCGTCATTCTCAGGCCATGGAGCATGCAGCGACCGGAGTGCTATTCATCGAGTTCCCTGAGCTACATATACACCTTGACCCATTTTTGGATTCCGTATATATATTCGGCCGATGTCAGTTCCGTTTCTACTTCTTTTTCTAGAGGGACTTTGCCGTCCCGCTTATGCACCCTCTTTTTGATCCTACTGTCCCCCCCATTGCCATACCTCTTCACAGGGCCCATCCATTTCCACTACCAGCAGCACCAATAGCTCCAGCTCCCATGGCTCCTCCTGCTTCTCCACCACAGCAGATGCTTTCCGCCTCTATGTTTGAGGAGGATCCATCTGAGGCAGTGAGTTCCTCCTCGTCTTCTGCTTCTAGCGCGGGCCATCCCCCTGCAGACGCACCCATGGCGAATGGGTTTCTTTCCTCAGACTCTGGTTAGACAGTAGATATGCCGTAGTGATAGTAGATGTACAGGATGACCCTCTTTTGGCAGCCTGGGCCATGGATAGATGAGTATAGATTAGGAGTAGTATATGAAATGTCCCATGGGGATCACTTAGGATATTGTGCTTAGGGACCAGCCATTTTATTTTGTGCTAGCGGCCTCATATTGTTTTTACCCTGTATCACTTTGTCAAACTCGAAAAGCAGACGTTTATGTATATATTTAAGATGTATGTTGCAGTAGTTCTATCCTTATTGCACTTTTGTTTATGTTATGTTGCTTACAGTATACTACTTAACTAGTATTTATTCCGCTATCTAGCAGAAAATATTATTATGTGAATAGTCACTTTTATATGCGTGATTAATAATAATACAGAAGATAGAATTAATCAATTCACTACACGTAATCACTTATCAGATAATCTATTATGACTTAAGCATAGTATTTGTCTGGTAAGGTGTTACAGCAGCCACTTTCTCTTTTCCCCCATACTCTCATTTTTCCAACTTCATTCTCTCACTAAGTGACCAAGCTCTCATCTCTCTCTAAACCCTTCTTTGTTCCTCCTAATCTTCTTCTTGTTTTTCTTGTTTTCCTACTCTAACTCGTTTCATTCCACCACCATTCTCACAAGCTCTTCAAGGACCATCTCTTTTGGTCTTTGAAGGATACACTTGAACACACACTTAGCCCTATTTTCAAGCTCAAAAAGGAAGGAGGCTATCTTTAACCCATCAACTCTTTCAACTCCTCAAGAAACTCATTTGGTAGTGACTCTAACCCCTCTTTCTTCTATGTTTCCAAGCTTTAGAACTCCTAAGCTCTCCATAGCTAGGTGGTTTTAGAACTTGCTCTAAAGGCCTCATGGCCATGCTTTCATTATAAGAAGTTGTTTATGATTTTTGCTCCTTTTTTGGAAAATGACTTGTTGTGCATTTATTCTTACTTTGAACCAAATTTTTTAGAACTAAAAATATTGATTTTTCATCAAGATCTCTAAGCAATAAAAGTGGTTTAGAAGAGAAAAGTGGTCACTTGAGGAAAAGACTTAATGTTCTTACAAGAAAACTCATTGAAACCAAAACTATTGAAGCTGGAAATTCTAGCAGTCTATTTTACATGACTCATAACTCTTTCCACAAAACTCAGAATGCTTTGAAACTAATTTTATATGAAAGTAGACTCAACGAGATTTCCAAAATATAAAATACATGTAAATTGAATTTAAAATGAGGGAGATATGATTTTTCAAAGTGAACTATTCCCGGATGGATTTCTGTTTGGGCAGTTTGAATTAAAAACCTTATAACTCGAGCTACAAAAAATATTTTTAAGTGGAACCAAGTTTGATAGAAAGCTAAGACATAGAGTATTAACCCCATAAAACAGTTTTGTTAGATTCCCCCTGAGCAGTTCCCAGTGGAGGTGATAAGTCACTATCTCGGGGAAAAGCTAGAAAACTGGACAGTCAAAATAAAACGTGTATATCTCAAGCTGCAAGAGGAATTTTTAAGTGGAACTTATTTTGTTTAAAACTAGACTCAGAGAAGCTTAACCATAAAAAATATCAACTAAAAATAATAAAAGATAAATTTATGGTGAATTTTTGAAATTACTGCCCACTATAAAGGTAAAACTGGTTATGGTTAAGTTTAAAGGTTAATGAGAAATAAGTTTAAAGACATTAAGACCCTTATATTAAGATATTGGAAACCTTCATAATTCAACTTAAAAAGTTTTAAAAAGGATAATAGATAAAATTGGCACTATGCCTAATAAAAGAGTCAATACAAGAGGCAATCTCAATTAAAAGCTTGCACCAAATTTACTAAGCTAAGCTCATAAGACTTTGTATAATATGTATGCCTCTATGTGTCAATATGATGACAATGATATGATGATGATGATGATGATGATGATGATATGATAATGATGATGATGATAAGGATGATAATGATATGATGATGATATGATAATGAATGATGATGACATGAATATGATATGTTGATGATATGATGCCTAGTGGTATGTGATATTGGAATTCTCTGTTTGGCAAAATTTTGGGAAGCTTTGGTTCAGCCGTTATGCTATCGAAATTCCGCAAAAATTGTGGACTTAAAATAATTTTGCATCATAAGCCTTAATAAAAAGAGATTGAACTAAGGGTGTGATCCTTCAAAAGGGAAGGTGACCCAAAGTAAGCTCCCTTCATCCATAACTCACATGAGGCATGACATCAACCCAGGTAGTATGAGTATAGGGATAGTGCTTACATGAGGTATGGTATGACGCAGCTAGTCTAAGTACCAAAAATTTAGGGTGGCGACGGCCATGGTATGAGCTCATTACCACTTATGTTTAGTGGGTAAAAAGAAAAGGACTTAAGATAAATCAAGTTAAGAAAAGAAAAGGGACTTCAATCCAAACCCTTGAAGAGAAGAAGTTAAGAGAAGCTAATAGCATAGCCATGCATGTTTTATGTAATCATACTTGTTCCCATGTATGTTATGATATAAATGATTAGAGGGTAAGTTAAAATTGAATCCGCTTCGGATATTTATGTTTTCGAAAACCTAAGAGCTGAACCTTATGAATGCTCACTATTTTCATTACTAAAATCGAAGTGGCTGGGATGATGACGATGACACTTTAGTGTCGGGTTCAAATCCTACTGAGAAATCCCTTTTCTCACTCTAATTATTTTCTGCATCATCACCAGATTTTGATGGCACATCCAATGAAGTGGAGCCTAGAGTCACTGCACTATGAGTGGACGTATGATGGGGGATGCTAGACGAAGCTGTTTTGGGACTTATGGCAACCGTCGCTCTGCACCTTTGCATATTCCTTTTTGTGATGAGCTTTGTCATTTAAGTTTGTATTTAGTACCTAGTATTTGGGTCATGGCACGACCATGAGCCTCCTTCGATGTAATGCTGATATATATATATATTATGAACCCATATGGATGTAATGATTAGCTATGTAATGCAATGTATTTGTGCATTACTATTTATTTACCTTTCTCATGTTTTATGATATTGGGGTATATATTTTATGCGATATGCTCTTTCTCTATCTATCTTCTCGCTCAAGGCTTTATTTTCCAAAATGTTGCAAAGCGACGACATATTTATTTAAAAAAAAAGATTTACTGTATTTTCCGCGTAACTTAATTTATAAACGAAGTTTTGTTTTTCACTAGCATAAGTAACAACTAATAAAACGCTGTAATATGACTTAAGCATAGTATCGGTTTATTAGGGTGTTACAAAATGCTTAATTAAGATTAGAGAATTTCCAATTAGGTAAGTCAAACTCTTAATAGCTTAATTAAGCACTAATCACACATAACTAGCTTAATCAAGTTTAATTAAGCTTAATCACAAAGATCAATTTTTGTTAATCATGATCATATTAGTTAATCACTAATCCTTGCTTAATCATGTTAATTAAGTTGCAAGAGCACTTAATCACATGATTAAATTCAAATTTAGTCAACTAAATAATAAAGTAAAAAGTAATGTCACTAAAGCATAAAGCATTAGACAATAGTGCTTTATGTAAGAGTAAGTACTGATTTGTTCCTCCATCATCCAATTTGTCTCCCTAAACCTTAATTAGCATGAAATTAAGAAAATGTCTTCTCCCCCACCTACTTGAAGCTTATGGCCTCAACACACATAACTTTTAAGGTAAGAGCAAGGTTAACGGTAGATCCTTAAGGTAAGAGTGAGCTTAAGTAAGCTTTGTCCTTAACACTGACGAGGCTACTTAATCCGATGATCTAATCCAAGGTAAGAGCGAGGTTAACGGTAGAACCTTAATTGTGCTATATGATTTTGGAGCTACACACTCTTTTATTTCTCATAATTGTGTAGATAGATTGGGATTGCCTATGTCTAAATTACCTTACATGTTAATTATTTCTACCTCTACTTGGAAACCAGTTAGGACTTGTCAGTGTTGTTTAAATTGTCGTTTCCAAATTAATGGTAGGTCTTTCGTAGCAAATTTGATTTGTTTGCCTTTGTCTGGTTTAGATTTGATTCTGGGTATGGACTGGCTTTCGGCCAACCATGCTATGATAAATTGTTCTGAGAAATTTGTTATGTTTCCCCCTGTACCTGTGAAACCTATTGAATCTATTTGTCTATTCATGAACTTTATTGGAATAGGGAGCAGTGAGTCTAATGATCAGGGATATGTTCTCCTTATAGCAAGTGAAGTAGAACTCAAACAGGTATTGGATGAGATGCCCGTAGTCAGGGAATACCCGGATGTGTTTCCTGATAATATACCGAGTTTTCCCTAGATAGGGAAATCGAGTTTTCTATAGAGTTGGTATTAAGAATGGGGTCAATCTCTATAACACCCTATAGGATGTCCCCAATGGAGCTATCAGAGTTAAAGGGACAACTGGAAAAGTTGTTAAAGAAGAAGTTTTGTAAGACCTAATACCTCACATTGGGGAGCCCTGGTGTTATTTGCGAGAAAGAAAGTTGGGAGTATGAGGCTATGTGGAACAAAGTGACTGTTAAGAATAAGTATCCTTTGTCTAGGCTAGATGACCTCATGGACTAACTGCGAGGTGTAGCAGTGTTCTTTAAGATTGATATGAGATTTGGATATCATCAAATAAGAGTGAAAGATGAGGATATATCCAAGACAACTTTTAGGGCAAGGTACGGGCATTATGAGTTTACGGTGATTTCGTTTGGTTTGACTAATGCCCTTGATGTTTTTTATGGATTATATGAGCATAATTTTTAGACCTTACTTGGATAAGTTTGTAGTTGTTTTCATAGATGATATTCTCATTTATTCGAGAACAAAGGAGGAACACAAAGAACATTTGAGGGTTATGTTGGGAATCTTGAGGGAAAAGAAGCTTTACGCTAAGTTATCTAAGTGTGAATTCTGGATAGAGGAAGTAAAGTTCTTAAGACATGTGGTCTCATAAGGAAGCATCGCTTTGGATCCAAGTAAGATTGAGGATGTGACGAATTGGGAGAGACCAATCTCGATAACTGAGATAAGGAGTTTATCAGGTTTAGCCTGTTACTGCCGTAAGTTTGTAAAAGGATTTTCCCAAATATCTTTACCCTTAACCATTTGTGTGGACTATGGATTGTGAGAAAAGTTTTCAAGAGCTAAAGGAATGGTTAACTCAACCTCAGTATTAGTATTGCCTAACCCAAGTGGACCATTTGAGGTTTACTGTGATGCCTTTGAAAGAAGTTTAGGTTGTGTCTTGATATAAAACAAGAATATGGTGGCTTATGCCTCTAGGCAGTTGAAGCCTTATGAAGTAAACTACCCATCCTATGACCTAGAGTTAGCGGCTGTAGTGTTTGCCCTGAAGATATGGAGGCGTTGTCTGTATGGTGTAAGGTTTGAGGTGTTCTCTAATTATAAGAGTTTGAAGTATCTCTTTGACTAGAAGGAGTTGAATAGGAGGCAAAGGAGATGAGTGGAGTTTTTGAAAGATTATGCATTTGGGTTGAACTGTCATCCCGAGAAGGCTAATGTGGTGGCTGACGCTCTTAGTCGGAAGTCATTACATGCATCTTGGATGATGGTATAAGAAGATGAGCTAGTAAGGAGCTTTAGATACCTTAACCTTGGAGTTGTGTTAACCCCCCATACTTAAGGTTGAATTAGTTTAAGGTGACGAGTGATTTCAAGAGTCAAATTGCTCGAGCCCAAAGTGAGGAAGAGGATTTTCTAAAAGCCCTAGCATGGGTGGAAGAAGGAAAGTTGAAGGGTTTTGCTCAAGGTATAGATGGATTATGGAGGTTTGAAGGAAGAGTTTGCGTACCTATGAGCAGTGACCTCCGAAGAAGAATTTTGGAGGAGGCTCACAAGAGCCATTTCACCATACACTTTGGAGTGACAAAGATGTATCAAGACATTAAGAAGATATTTTGGTGGCTAGGATTGAAGAGGGACATTGCGGAGTTGGTAAGCAAGTGTTTAGTCTGCCAAAAGTTAAAGATTAAGCACCAAAAGCCCTCTGGTATGGTGCAACCATTAGAGATCCCAAAATGGAAATGGCAAAGTATCTCCATGGACTTCGTGATGGATTTACCCAAAATGCAAGCTGGTTTTGATGTGGTGTGGGTAACTATTGATAGATTAACCAAGTTTGCTCACTTTTTGCCCATTCGAGCTACTTATCCTTGAGAAAAGTTAGCCTGGCTATATGTCTAAGAGATAGTAAGGATGCATGGCATACTTTCAACCATAATTTCGGATAGGGACTTGAGGTTTATCTCTAGATTCTTAGGAGCCTTGCAAAAGGCATTTGGGATGAGGCTTTGCCTAAGTACAACTTATTACCCCCAAACAAATGGACAGTCAGAGAGAACTATCCAAACTTTAGAGGACATGTTGAGAGCCTATGTGTTGGACAATCGAGGAAGTTGGGATAGATACTTACCTTTGATTGAGTTTGCCTATAACAATAGTCATCATGCAAGTATTGATATTGCACCTTATGAATGTCCCTTGTGTTAGTTTGAACCGGGTGAGTAAAGCCTATTAGGACCTAATCTTGTGAGACAGACCACGGAGCAAATAAGAAGGATTAGGGACAGAATTCTTACGGCTTAGAGCCATCAAAAGAGTTATGCAGATAAAAGGAGAAGGCCTCTAGAGTTCCAAGAAGAAGGACATGTGTTCCTGAAAATCACTCCTACGATTGGTATAGGTGGAGCCATGAAGGTAAAAAAGTTAAGCCCCCGTTTTCTTGGCCTCTTTCAAATTTTGAAACGTGTTGGGTTAATTGCTTATCAAATGGCCTTACCTCTGAATTTGTCAAACCTTCATGATGTCTTTCATGTGTCACAGTTGAGAAAATACCATTCCAATCTTAGTCATCTACTTGAACCCGAAAGTATACAGTTAAGGGAGGACTTAACCTTCAATCTACTGCCATCTTGGATCGTGGATCATGGGGTAAAATAGCTGAGGAATAAAACCGTACCATTGGTCAAGGTGGCTTAGGGTAGAGGAAGTATGGAAGAATATAAGTGGGAGCTAAAGTCCGAGATGAAGAACGAGTATCCTGACTTGTTTACAGGTAACAAATTTTGAGGGCAAAATTCTTTTTAAAGGTGTGGAGAAATGTAACATCCTTAATTTTTTGTCGTGTTAAATTATCTCAGTAACCTTGAGTAATTAGGCTCTTAATAAGAAATTATGAGATTAAGGCTTAATTAAGGGGTTAACAAAGTGATTATGAGCTAATTATGAGGAGAGAAGTTAAGAGAATGCTTAATTAAGATTAAAGAATCTCTAAGTAGGCAAGTCAAATCCTTAATAGCTTAATTAATCACTAATCACCCATAACTAGCTTAATCGAGTTTAATTAAGGATAATTAAACTTAATCACAAGATTAATTTTTGTTAATCATGATCATATTAGTTAATCACTAATTCTTGCTTAATCATATTAATTAAGTTGTAAGAGCACTTAATCATATGATTAAATTCAAATTTAGTCAACTAGACAGTAAAGTAAATAGCGATGTCACTAAAGCATAAAGCATTAAACAAGAGTGCTTTATATAAGAGTAAGTACATGATTTATTCCCCCATCATCCAATTTGTCTTCCTAAACCTTAGTTAGCACAAAATTACGAAAATATCTTCTCCCCTACCTACTTAAAGCTTACGACCTCAACATACACACACACATATCCACTTTTCCTTTTTCAATTCTCATTCTCTCTCTAAGTCTCAAAATTTCCAACTTCTCTCTACATCTACTTCATTCTTCTTCATCTTCTTCTTCCTTTCTCCACCACCATCATAACCAAAATTCTCACTAAGCCCTTCAAAGACCACATCTTTTGGTCTTTGGAGACAAGATCTATACACTACAAACCTCATTTTCAAGAGAACTCAAGAGCTTCCATCTTCATCCTCTCAAAGCCACCGCCACCATCATCAAAGGAGGAGTTCATCTTCTTCTTCTCCTTCAAGGACATTAATTTCAAGCTTAGGTAGTGATATTTACTCTTTTCTTTTGTTAAGCTTAGTTCCTATCATGACCAAGATCTTCAAGTGAAAGCTTGAGTAAAACCCTCATGTTCTTCATGAACAAAAGTTTCCTTTTTTTAGCAAAAAGTGTTCATATTCTTCTTCATGAGTTGTTCTTGGTTATTTGAAAGTTTGCTTCTTTAATGCCTCAAAGTTTCTATTTTTCATTCTTGATGCATGAGATCTTGATATTTCTTGTGAGTTATTTGAAAAAGAAAGATGTTCTTGGTGGTATTTTGTTTAAAGTTTGTTCCTTTTCTTATAATGAGCCTATGAGTAGAAAAGTTCTCATCCTTGCATGTTTTTCATGACTTGATAACACTATGAACATTCTTAAAAGCATAAAGTTTTAAAAAGTTTGTTTCTTGATGCATGTAAAGTGGCAAAATATGTATGCTCCCTTAAAGTTCCATTTTGCTCTTTTTGAAGACAAGAATATGTGTAAAAGTTTAATCTTGTTGGAACATGGAGCTTTTTAAGTCCTAAAAATGAAAACTTGTCACTTTATGTCTTAAAAATAGAATTTTGAAGGCAAGACCTTTCATAAAGCTTCAAACTTTAACGAAGAATGTAACTTTAAGTCATAAAATGTCAACTTGTAACTTTATTCTTGTTAAGGTTAAGTCTTGAATTAAAAACATTGTATAAAGTGTCAAACTTTCATAAGAAAGAATCTTTCAAAACTTTAAGACAACTTTAACTCATAAAGTTGAGACCTTAATAGTCTTAGAATAATTAAAAGTGTTAAATAAAGAACAAAATTTTTTAGTTCTAAAGCTAATATCTTGTGTCATTATTTTATAAAGAATGAATCTTTAAGACAAGAGCATAATTTTAGAGACACATACTTTCTTAAAGAATGAAACTTTATAATTACTTTATAAAGGATGATAAGTTTCATAACATTTAAGGTAAGATCTTATGTTAATGATAAAAGCTTGAAACTTTGCAACTTGAACAAGTTAAAAATCACCCTTGGTGATTAGTGAACATGGTGTTGTTGGGTTCATAAATGTCGTTATGCATTGTCATGACCCAAGGACTAGAGAGGTCTAGAAATCCTTGGGAACAGAAGTATGATTAGGACCTCTGAGCATAGCATGAACCTAAGAATCAATAAGTGCACTATCCCAAAAAAAGGAACTAATTACCTAACTTAGTTAATTTCAACAAGAGTTCAATAAGATATGTACACAAGTAAAGAGTAATTTCACATAAGGACTAAGTAGCTAAAAGACTACATTCACATTTATTTTAACTATGTGATTCTTTCATGGGTAACCACAAGAAATCATATGATGACTCATAAGACTTTCCACAAAGAATAACATAACTATGAACCCTTTAGGGTATGAATGTATAATGCCATACAGCATGATGTATAACAAGTTTGATTGAGCATTGTCTCATGATTGAATGATTGGTGTGATGATATGAGATCGTTATAATGGACTGTTGGTTGAAAGTTTTATGATTGGCATTTTGAGGAAGCATCGGTCTAGTCGTCATATTGCCAGATTTTCGTAAAAAATATGGACTTTGTTATATCATTGTATGTGTCTTGTCAAAGAAGTACTATGCATATAAAGTATAATGATAAGAAAAGAAAAAATGGAATATGACTCTTCAATCACTTCGATAAAGGAAATGAGAGACGGTGATCCACAAAGACTCAAGGAACCTCTATGGGGGAGGCAAGGTGACATGGAGGACCCTCCAACTTAGAGATAACCATTATTAACTTAGTTTGATTTGGTTAGTACTGCGTGACAACAGTCACTGAATAAGCTCATATCCAAAAGCAGTCTATTTCAAAGGAAGAGTAAAAATCATTAAGCACGTGCTAAGAATGAAAGTAAAGTTAAAGTAGAACCATGGTTAAGTCCATGAGGTTGCATGTTAGTGCATGTATCTATATTGTCCATATGCATTATGAATGTTTATTCCATGCTTTTGTATGTATGTTGACTCATGATGATAGGATTAAGATATTAAGTTTAAAAGTAACCCGCTTCAGGATTTATGTTTTGAAAATCATGAAAATTGAACCTATGTATGTCCACTGCTTTTATAATCAAAACTGAAGTAGCTGGGATGATGACAATGACACAATGTTTATTTAGTCACGATCCTATTGAGAAATCTACTATTTCTTACTCCTACATTTTCATGTCGTCTTCAGAAGATGCTAGCATCGGGCACGGTGTGATATTATTGACTTCCTTGTATGGCGTTGGCGCTTTGATCCAATGTTGAATGCCTTTGTGATGTTTACAAGTGCAGCCATGAGGGTCTACATCTTCCACGACCGCCCATTTCAGGTTCTAGTTATGAGTCCATTTTTTCATCCTCACTAGTCATACAGCGAGGTCCCCTTGGATGATATCTGCCCTTACTTTTAGCTGCCAAGGTACCCCACTGATGGAGAGTCTGACTCGGATACTCATTTGGCATTGATTGTTTCTTTGGATTCTGATCCTTCAGAGCCATTCTATTTGAGCTATTATGTGGAGACTGATCCATCTGAGCACTCTTAACCTTTAGTGGTTCACCTGATGTTCGATTCATCTTTTTCTTCAGCAACTCCTCATCACGCTCCACTCCCGATTTGTGGTCGTGGGTTCATTCGTATCCATGGACGTGGGCATGCTCGAGGAGGAGGACGTGGTGATATTACTCCTGGTGGTTTCGAGAACGATTTCCTTCCGCCCGATGAGTGATGTGGTGTAACACCCTACCAGATATAATACTATTCTTAAGTCATAATTTTTTTCTCAACAGTATATTATGTGTGATTATCTCTCATATTGATTAGTCTTAAATCATTGATGTTTTACCATTTTGAAATCAAAATATCTATTGCTATTTAATAGAAAACAGATAAGTCGAATAAAAGCAGTATCATACATCCATGGAACCTTCATTAGCATATATACATAAGTGTTGAGTTTAAAGTCATAGCTACATAAACATTGTAGGTACAATAATGTTGGGCCATTACACAAAATAGATCGACTCGTACTCATGAAGTGTAGACCTATATAGCTCTAAAAGAAACCTAGATCTATGGCCCAAGTCTCATCGTTGTCAAAAGAGGGTCACACTGTACATGTGCCTTTTGTAACATTCTCAATTTTTGTCTAAACTAATTAGTTCAGTGATCCT
Organism: Pterocarpus macrocarpus; assembly: GCA_031439585.1. Lineage (NCBI taxonomy): Eukaryota > Viridiplantae > Streptophyta > Magnoliopsida > Fabales > Fabaceae > Pterocarpus > Pterocarpus macrocarpus. The sequence goes on from CM062514.1 coordinate 56,350,135, forward strand.
GGCAAATTAGAGAGGTTAATGATTAACTGAGAATTAATCGGCTAATCTCGATGAGCAAGGGCTTAGTGAATGAAGTCAAGTCAATAATTGAATCATAATGCACTAAATGGTTTAATTAAAACCTAATTATTTGAACTTCCTTAGTTCATAACTTAGAGATATAATTAAGCTAATCCAATCTTATAAATTAAGTATAAGACAATTGTTCTACCCTACCCATTTGAGATAGATTAATTCTAAACCCTAATTACATACTTCATAAGATCAATTCTTTTAAGAGGAAAAATATTTTAAAAGCGTAATTAACCGAAATCGGTTAAAGAGCAATTTAACTAATCGAATTGATTAACAACTTAGGTAATTCTAATGGCTTTGAACATTTAAAAATTTCTCCTAATTGATACACCAAATCTTGGCCAAGGGCAAGAGCAAAATCCAACCATCCATTTGTCTTCTCATCATGCACCATTAGATCAAGAGTCTAGGTTAGTAGTATCTCTTTAGTCAAGACAAGAGAAGTACCTTCCTCCCTTAGGATTATGCCACTTGGAGTGATCATATCCACCCAAGCCAATCCCAAGAGTAGTCATGCTTTTAATCACTTGAGAAAACACTACATGGTCTTTACCCAAGTACCAAGACTCAAAGAAAACACAACCCACTCTTTTGCCCCAAGGTTCCTAGCCCTTTTGCTCGAAAAAGAAGTAAGACTCACCTACTCTCTCTTGCTTGTTGGAGAAGCAAAGCAACCAGCCCCCTCCTAGCCAAAAGTGGTGTCCCACCTTGCCCCATTTGGCACCAATTGCAAGCTTTCATCCTCTCACTTCAAAGCAAAAGCTCTCATTTCTCTCTAAGTCTCATTCCAACACTCTTGCACTTCCAATCCTCTTGTTCTTTTTCCCACTTTCACACCCCATCCAACTCTCTTTCCTTTCACCATACTCACAAGCCCTTCAAGGACCACCCTCTTTGGTTCTTGAAAGAGCAAAACAAACACTCACTTAGCCCCATCATCAAGCTCAAGGAGGAGGAAGATCATCTCCAACCCATCAACTCTTTCTACTTCTCAAGAAACTCATTTGGTAGTGACTCTAACCCCTTTCTCTTCTATGTTTTTTTCAAGATCTAGAACTCCTAAACTCTCCATAGCTAGGTGGTTTTAGGACTTGCTTTAAAGGCCTCATGGCTATGCTCTTGTTATAAGTTGTTTGTGATTGTTGCTCTTCTCTTGGAAAATGACTTTGGATGTGCATTTTGTTTTATGTTGAACCCAACTTTTTAGAACTCAAAGTATTGATTTTTACCAAGATCTCAAAGTATAAAAGTGGTTTGGAAATGTAAAATGATCACTTGAAGAAAAGACTTAATGTTCTTACAAGAAAACTCCTTGAAACCAAAACCGTGAAAACTGGAAAATTCTGGCAGTCTGTATGGCGCACCAATAACTCTTTCAATATAACTCCAAATGGAACGAAACAAATTTTTTGTGAAAATAGACTCAAAGAGCTTTTCATGCATATAAAATATGTGTGATTTGGCCTTAAAACGAGAGAGATATGAATTTTCAAAGTTTGCTGTTCCTGGATGGGTTTCTGTCTGGGCAGTGGGTAATAAAACGTGCATAACTCAAGTTATACATAACATTTTTGAGTGAGACCAAGTTTGTTAGAAAGCTAAGACATAGAGGAACACTCCCATAAAACAGTTTTGTCAGATTCTATGTGAGGAACTACCAGTGAAGTGGACAAGCCACTGACCCGAGTTAAAGTTTCAAGTCTGAACAGTCAGAATAAAATATGCATAACTCAAGCTACAAAATGAATTTTTGAGTGGGGTTTATTTTGTTTAAAAATAAACTCAGAAAAGTATAACCATACCAAAATTCGAAACAAAAGAGTAAAAGATGAAATTATGGTGAATTTTTGAAGTTACTACCCCACTGTAAAAGTAAAACTGGTTATGGTAAATTTTAAAGGTTAATGAGAAATAATCTTTAAGACATTAAGACCTTTACATTAAGTATTGGAAAACCTACATAATTCAATTTAAAAGTTTCAAAAAGGATAATGGATGAAATTGGCCCTATGCCTAATAAAAGAATTTATGCAAGAAGCAAATCAATTAAAAGCTTGTACCCAAGTTTACTAAGCTAAGCTCATAAGACTTTGTGTGATATGCATGCCTCTATGTGTCAATATGATGACAATGACATGATGATGATGATATGATATGATGATGATCATGATAATGATGATATGATATGATGATGATGATTATGATAGTGATACGATGATGATAGAATGATAATGATATGATGACGATATGATAATGAATGATGATGATATGCATATGATATGTTGATGACATGATGCTTAATGCTATACATGAAAGGATTAATAAATATGAACACCCTGGGGATGGCGATATGTAACGCCCAGAGGTGACTAATAAAGGAACCACATTTGGGGACGGCGATACGTAACGCCTAAATGTGGAAGAGAATTAGAATAACTTTGCATCATAAGCTTTAATAAGAAAAAGATGAACTAAGGATATGATCCTTCAAAAGGGAAGGTGACCTAATTTAAGCTCCCCTCACCCACGACTCACATGAGGCATGGTATGACCCAGCTAGTGTGAGTATAGGGAATAGGTCTTACATGAGGCATGGCATAACCCAGCTAGTGTAAGTACCGAAATTCTATGGTGGCGACGGCCACGGTATGAGCTCATTACCACTTATATTTAGTGGGTGAAAAGATAAAGTCAAGTTGAGAAAAGAAAAGGGACTTCAGTCCAAACCCTAGAAAGGGAAGAAGTTAAGAGAATCTCATAGCATGGACATGCATGTTTTATGTAATTATATTTGTGCTTATGTATATTATGATGTAAATGATCAGAGGATACGCTAAAATTGAATCCGCTTCGGATATTCATGATTTCGAAAATCCAAGAATTGAACCTTATGCATGCTCACTATTTTTATTAATAAAACCGAAGTGGCTGGGACGATGACGATGACACTTTCGTGTCGGGTTCGAGTCCTACTGAGAAATTCCATTTCTCACTCTAATTATTCTCCCGTATCGTCACCAATCTCGATGGCGCATCCGGCGGAGCGGAGCATGGATCCCCTACACGGTGAGCGGACGTATGATGTGGGATGTCAGACAATGCTGATGCGGACTTGTAGTTGCCGTAGCTCTGCATCTTCATTCATTCCTTCTTGTGACGAACGATGTCAATTTCAGTTTGTGTCTAGTGTTTGTATCATGGCACGACCATGAGTTTCCTTCGATGTAATGCTGATATATATGTATGTATATATGTATTATGACCCATATGGATGTAATGATTAGCTATGTAATGCAATGTATTTGTGAATTACTATTTATTTACCTTTCTCTTGTTTTATGATGTTGGGATATGTATTTTATGCAATACGCTCTTTCTCTATCTGTTTTCTCGCTCAAGGCTTTATTTTCCAAAACGCTGTAAAGCGACGACGTATTTCAAAACAAAGAAAAAAATCTTACTGTATTTTCTGCGTAACTTAATTTCAAGTGAAGTTTAGTTCTCCACGAGCATAAGTAACAACTAATAAAGCACCGTAATACGACTTAAGCGTAGTATGGGTTTATTAGGGTGTTACACCTTTGCTGGTGGAGGATCCCGTCTAACCGGACTTCGAAGAAAGGAATCTGTTGGCTATTCCAGGGCTGTCGCCATCTGAACCAGAAGAGGAAGGTGAGGAAGTCGCTTCCTCAGACGGGTCGCTGTCAAACGAGATAATAGGTACCACCTGTGGTGGTGGTGAAGCAGGTGCTGGCAAGGTTGTTGGCACTAGTGCTAGAGCTGGATGAGCCATGTGCAGGGGGATGGCTATATAAGGTGGGGATGGATCAAATATCAGGTGGTGGAGAGGAACAACGAAGCCTCTATCAGAGAACATGTACAGGCGGAAACAACAGGTACCAATTATGTACATAGAGTCAAGCAGGGGGTCATAGTGAGTCCGAAGATTAGGTAGCTCGACAAAGAGGGTGAAGGTTGCCTCCGAGTTCATGGTCTGAGAATGAGGTAGAAATATACAATAGAGTAAGAATTTGATCAAATTCTCAGTAGGATTCTAAACTATACTACGCTAACGTTGCAATCATCCTCAGTTACTTTGGCTTTTATTTAAATTAAAAACAAGTGTAACATAGCTATGATATTCTATTCAATTAATGTTAAGAAAAGCAAAACCCGAAGCAAGACTTAATTTTACTTTAAATAAGAAGAAGTAGAAACAGATGCATATTCCTAACATGACTTGCGTACTAATCGCAATATAAACAAGAATATAAGCACAAGAGATACGCAGATAACAATGCATTTAGCTCATGATTAATAAACAGAACCATGTGAAAGCTTGAATGGAAGTGAAATGCACTTAGCTTTAGTGATCCTTTAACTTATATGATTTACACTTTTCCACACTTGGTCCCCTGGGAGTTTTTGGCTGTATAACTCTTGGGCAATAGTCTGCTTCTCAGGATCGAGCTCGATCCTATACAGGGATGTTGGGTTTACTTTCCCCAACCTCCCTACCGATCTATTCTCCTTAACTTTAATCCGGGGTTAGCCCAAGTATTATGGAATTTCCCTCATAGCTTTTCTCATAATACATGTCTAAGAATTTCATGCAATTGTCACATATGCGAAGTATATTTCATGAATCATGCATGTTTTCTACCAGAATTTCGGTAACATAATAGATCATGTTCGCTTACTCCTGAATAGTGCCATTCTAGAACAAACAACCAGCCATAATACTAGCACCGGTATAACACATTAAACTTCAACATTAACATGGAATAGCAATATTTAGGTTTTAATTGAAATCACATATGCCTTAGAGTGCCTAGTTCTTTAATTTGGAAATTCTGCTCATGTTCCTCAATTCTGCTCAGTTTTGTAAAATCTGCCATAAATTCTAGTAAACTCCTTTGGACTTGAATTTTGAATATGTTGGAGTGTTGTGTGTCTATTTTCTAACCTCTTTGGTCGCATCTCATTTTGATAAGTACAAGTCAAGTTGTTATGGTTTCATATGCAGGCCAAAATTGCATACCCAAAAGTAAAAATTCACCATAAATTGAAATCTAAGTTGATGCCTACATTTTTGAAGCTTATTGATCAACTTTTTATATTAAAAAATTCTCACTTCATTTGGCTAAGGAAAGCTCAAGTTATGAGCTCACCAAATTGATGAGATTGGATTGCCCTATCTCTGTTTCACCAGAACAAGGGGAAAATTCACGAATTTTTCTGGCAGCAATAGGTACTGAATTTAACACTGCAATTCTTATGAGATGTTGGCCTATGTGTAAGCTTTCTAAAAAAATTGGTTGCACTAAATTTCGAGTATATGGTGAATTATAACCTTCACAACCCATATTACTCAGTATGGAACATAGGATTCCTAAGTAAACTTTAAAAATTCATAACTCACTCAATGCTAACCCAATGGCCTTATATTTTAGATGATTGGAAAACTCTAAATGTCTAGTTTCCTATAAAAATAGGTTCATCAAGTTTGTATGGCTGGATTCAGGGCTATACACAACAAACATATGGACGTCATAGGGTTTTCACCCAAATAGCATCTTGCTTCTTTCTAATTGCTAATTTCCTCATTCTAACTTCAATTCTAACTCAAGGACTCATATTAAATCAACCATAAATCTTCAAATACACCCAAAATAGAATCAAAGGAATGAAGAAAAATGAAATTCCATGCAGCCATAGTCTAGAAAATCAAGAACAGAAATTGAATCCTACCTTTACTAGATGTAGAACTTGTTAGATTTAAGTCTTTGGTTGAAAAAATTAGTTGGAACTTGAAGGTGGGATGAAGATGGAGTGAAGATGAGATGAGAGGGAAATAAAATGAAGAGAGAGGTCTGTTGTTTGGTGGCTGAAAATATTAAAGGAGTTGGGAGGAAATTTTAATGTGTTAATGTAAGAGACTAGAAGGTGATTGGTGGGTAGATATGTGGTGGTGAGTTGGCCAAGGCTTCCCATTCACATAGGCAACAATTGGCACCACCAAATTGAAGTAGAATAGCTGAATTTCAGCCTCTCATATTAGATTTTTATTTTGTGAAATTCTACTATTTTGGTTCCGGCAATATAAAATACCGAATCTCTACGATTTCCTTTAAATAGGTAAAACAGTTTGGCAAAAATTTTGTGAGACTTTCTATGTTGCCATTCTAATTGTTCCTAATTCAATTCTCTCTAATTAACATGTAATTAATTTCTAACTAAGTATTTAGTCGATTTCTTTATCAATCTCACTTATTTGCTAAAACCGAATAAATTGATAAAAAAAGATAAGATTTTTCGGATGTTACATTGGTGATCGCATGCAGTGCCAAGAACAAGGATAGCCCTTTTTGTTTATAGATATATGGTTATCATTTTATTACATGGCATACTTGGGCAATAGAGATTTTCGATGTATTTTCCTTCATGATGTATTTGATTAGATTGTTTTATAGGGTCGACACTAGATATCGCACCTATTGTCTATTTTTGTTTGACTCTTGGCACTACTATTATTAGCTATATTAACTAAAATGGTTGTGGAATGAATGTTATGTTTGCCTGAGATATCATGTTGCCTCTACTTATTTTATTTGCGCCACTTATTGAGATAAAGACATTCGACTCTACATGTTCATGATATATTCATGGCTCTTAGTTTTCAAAAGGGTTTACTTACTCAAAAAAAAAAAAAAAATTACTCCTATTTTCATTTATAAAGTAATTCCAAAAGGTAATGTTAACTTCGCGAGCAAAAATAGCAACTAATAATTTTATAATATGACTTAAGCATAGCATGAGACTATTAGGGTGTTACAACCAAATCGCAAAAAGATCCACATGCCTCTAAATTGGAGGGACTTAGTTGGCCAAACTGCCTCCAGTATAGAGGGACCCAAAAGTCTTAGTTGCCTTCACAAGGAGGGACTCAGGTAACTGCCTCCCAGTGAAGGGACCTCATTTTGCTTTTCATAATCTTTCATGGCTCATACGCTCATGAAGTCATGTACAAGTATGCTTGAGGGGCTCATGCACATGCTCTGCACCTTAATCTCGAACAATCATGTTTGCAAGATATATATTTATGGACATAAAATACAAAACATGCTTAACATTCACATATCTCTCACGAAATTTTGACAGCATAACGGATCAAATCCACTTCTCCATGAATAGTGCTTTTTAATTCACAATCAACCAAGGCATCAAAATCAACATAACACATTAATACATTAACCTTTCAACATTAACATAGAATTACAGCATTTAATTGTAAATAAAGCTTATTCACATACTAGAGTGCCCAAGCACTCAATTTAGCAACTTTAACTAAGTTCCTTAATTCTACCCCATCTTCTAAAATGTACTATAATTCCATCTTAATTCATTTGAGTTTGAATTTTGGATATGATGTAGCATTGTTTGTCTATTTTTAATTCCTTTTTGTCCCACGAAGTTTTGATAAAGTATAAATTGAGTTGTTGAGGTTTAACCTAAGTCTGCCCTGCCATTAGATAGAATTGGGGTCTAAATTGTGGAAATTCGTGAAAAATAGAAATCTTATTGGATTTAATTGAAACTTATATCATTTTAAAGCTAACATAACCAACTTTAATTTTCAATAAGTTTCATTTCATTTGAGTGGGTAGAACTCAAGTTATAAGCTCTTAAATTTGGTTAAAGTTGTCTACCTTGTTTCAGTCTAGTCAAGACATAGGGCACATTTGGTGAATTACTAGGAGCAAACTACTTTGGGTTTGAACCTAAAATTTTTATGGCATAACTGTGTATGTGTTAGATTTCTATAAAAATTAGTTGCACTTAATTTGAAGTTATATAGTGTGAGTTATACCCTTCCTAACCTATACAAGTTAGAGTCCTAAACAAGATTCAAGGGGAAATTTCAAAAATTCATAACTCTCTAATTTCTGATCCAATACTTTCATAATTTATATGGTTAGAAATTTCTGAATGTCTAGTTTCATTTAAAAATATTTTATAAAATTCTGACCTCTGTAGGTTAAGCCGTATATGCACGAAGTATGGACATGTCCTAGGATTTTGATTACTAACTGTTCTATTTGAGTTCTTCTTGAGCTTTTTGGTTCCTTTTCAAATCCAAACCAAGAATTCTCATGTTCAATCAATTGAAACAAGTCATATAATCATCACATGACATCAGATTAAAGAGGAATCAAGAAAATCCAACCAGCTACATAAATCTTAATAGCCACTAAAGTTCAAGAATCCTACCTCTAAATTGATATATAAGTTGGCTAGATGCAAGTTATTGATGTAGAAAATGGGTGCAGCTTGAAGATAGAAGGAAAGTGAAGTGAGGTAGAAGAAGAATGAAGAGAGAGCTTAGCAGACGGATAGCGCAAAAATGCGGGGAGTTAAGGGGAAATTTTCAAGTTTAATAACACAAAGGATGAGGTTATGAAGCATATGATTAGTGGAGGCTTTGGGTGGTGGAGATTTAGCCAAGCTTTCCTCCCTTGGTGGGCTGCATGTGGTGCCATCTTGAGGGGTGGAGATGGCTAAATTTTTGGCCGCCCAAATTAGGTTTTCATAGTATAAAATTCTACTGATTCGGTTCATGTAGTATAAAATACCAAATTTTAACCGATTTCCTTCAAATTGGTGAAATGTTACTAGTAACCTTCTAAAATTTTCTACATAACCATTTCAAATTCCTTTAACCCTAATAATTCACCTCTAATTATTCTTTTTTCTTTAATGCAACAAAATAAATCAATTAACAGTGCTAATCAGATGCACTTTTTTTCGAGATGTTACATGCACAATAATGTAAAGAAACTTTGCAACTTACTCTTCTATTGTAGGATTAGTGAGAATGAATTAAAAATAAGAATTACTAGTTCAATATTAGAGAACTCAATTTCTCCACAAAACCATAAAGGGGATTAACACGAATTAAGGATGTTCATAGTGTGGTTTGGATTGTGGTTTGGATCGATTTTAAGTGAAAATTCAAACCGATCCAAATAATGTAATTGAGAGCAATTTGGACTAGATTGGTTTAATTTAAGTTTCAAATACAAACCAATTTTTATTAGTTTGGATTGGATTGGATTAGTTTGATAAGTTTTTTAACAAAAGAAAATTTTAAATTTAGAATATTATAAACTAAAATTAACTGAAGTTTGTAACTTGAGTTAATAAAAATAGAAAATAAAAATACACCATTTACTACTTATAAAATGATATTTTAGCAAGAGTGATAAATAAACTAAAAAAAAAATTATTATAAATAGAAGCATAAACTTAACAATAAAAAATTATATTGTATAATATTATTCAGTTTTAATTGAATTAGATTGGTTTTAAAAATTATGTTCACAATTCAATCCAATTCAAGTGATTTTTAGAAAAACAAAACCCAATCCAATTCAAGTTTTTGTAATTTTGATTAGTTTTCAATTTTTTAGATTGATTTAATAATTTTGATTGAGTTAGATTGGATTAAAACACCCTTAATATAGATAGCCATCACAACTAATCCACACTTTCTAACAAAATATAATAAGGGACAAAAATATAAAAATAGTTATTTTTAACCTAAAAATAATTCAATATGAAATTCCACCCTAATTTTAAGAAAGAGTAATGATTAATGAACTTACAAAGAGTGCGACGCAGAAAAAATGAGGAAAATGATAAAAATACTAGAATGATGGGCCTCACATGATTATTGTTACTTTTGTTCAGTTTTTTTTATCCAGAAATTTACCATTACAAACATTGTTTGCGCTACTTTTTTTTTACTAGTGCAAGCATTGTTTGTATTTGTATTTTTTTTTTTTTTACAAAACTTACCAGCACTTGCACTGTTTGCGCTGGTAAATTTCTAAACAAAAAAAATTTGAACAAAAGTAACAATTTTATGTGAGATCTATTATCCAAGCATTTTTGTCATTTTTTTTACTTTTTAGTATGCATTAGTATGCGTCACACTATTTGTGAGTCCCCCTATTATTACTTTAAAAAAAAAAAGAATGAGCATTTGAAGGAAAAAGGGGCAAAACCACTAACTTTCCCTTCTTTCCTACTTGTTATTAAAGTTCAAGCAAGAATATAAGTTCCCTTTGTCTCAACATATTGGCATTAAAAAAAAAAAAAGTAAACTCTTAAGTTAGTCCCTAATAATATTTTTGGTGGATAGATTGGTCCTTGATAGTTATAAAAATTAGATACTTTAGTTGTGGCTCACTTATAACTAGTAGAGAGTATTATGTGTTACATGCTAACTAGGACATTATGATTTTTTGTTTGTTCTTGGATGAGACACTTGTTTTGTATATAATGTCAATATCAGTATAAATGGTTAAACGACCTCATACTTGGTATATAATGCAAAAAAACTAAAGAATATATATGCTTAATAGTAGCACCACTATTTTATTCGATATTAATGCATCAAGCACCACACCACTTAATACTCATTTTTCATCACTGTTTCAATTGAAGCATTAGAGAAGAGATGGAGTTTGAGAGTTTTGAAATGTTAGATTTAGAGTTCAATGATTAAAACCGTGATTTTTTTTTCTTTGTACATTTGAGAGTATTAAGTGTCATATGAGATATAATTAAGATATCCTAATCACATGCAGCCTATATATCGCATTAGTTACAAGTAAATTAGAAACTAAAATGTTTAATTTTAAAATTATCAAAGACTTTGAAATCAATTTATTTTTGTCAAAAATTTATTTATCAACCAAAAATGTTGTTAAGGGTTAATTTGAAATTTATTCTAACGTAAATGTAACTAACTGAACCCAATAAAACTCTCCAAGAAATGCCCCTAAGCTGCCGCTCCTGAGGAAATCATACGAGCCCCAACCCTTTCCAGCCCCTGTGGAAGCTTTTCGCCACCACCGACAAAAACTTTCTCTGGCTGTTCCCGCCGCCGACGAACCTTCCGGTGCCGCCACCGCCAGTTCTGCCGTTACATAATCAGGTGCGTTCTCTCTTTCTTTTCAAATCCCTTTGTTTCCGAGCTACAACTTAAAATTTAGAATTTATGTGCTTTGAATTTGAACTTCATTAAGTGCGGTTCATTGCCATTGCTATCGTTAGCGAATTCTGAATCTTGTTTCTCACCCACACCTCCTCAAATAGAATTGTCGTTGTGATGATTGGAAAGAATGGATATGGGGAAGGTTTGGAGTGAGAATAGTTGGTTTGGTGGTCAGATCCAAAGGGTTTGCGTTTGACCGAAAAAAGGGTGTGAAAGATTTGAGTAAAGAGAGCGGCTGTTATCAAATGTAAGGAAAGTAAATAGTGTCCTTAGATTGGGATTTTGGGGGAAGAAATCCTTACTGTCAGGTCTTTGGTATGAGGGTAAAAATCAGGGTGAAATTTTGATAGATTGGATTTATGTGTAAAATTTTTAGACATAAATCCAATCTATGAAAATTTCACCCTAATTTTTATCCCCAGACCAAACTCACCCTTAAGTTTAAAAAACTAAAAAAAAAAAAGGATTATAGTAAACAAATTTGGATTCTCAGTGTAGCACTGTTGATGCACTATGAATAGATATATATGTGTAAACGTTGATGCGATCACACGATGTACTTTCTAAGGTGATGTACTTTTTAGGGTGGGATATTCAGTCGTCACACTTGATTCTATTTATTCTGGTGGCACTTAGTATTTGTTTGTAACTGTGTTTTATTCAGTACTTGGTGGCTGAAGTCATTCAAGGGCTCAGAGCCAGAAATTTTATGGTTTACTGTTGATGGTAGGATTAGAAGTTTGGGGCTGTTTTAATTTAAAATCAGAATCTGATTCAAATTCAATTACTTTGATCAGGTTTTTGTGCGGGTTGCCATTGAGGGAGGATAAGAGGCTATGGTTTTAAGCAACCTACATGATTGTCCACATTTTACATTTTGTATATCTATTTTTTATAATGAAATTCTGAAGTATTGAAGACCTATAGAGAATAATATTCCTTGGGACGGTAAAACTTTGGGAGCCTTTAGGCTTTCTTTTATGATTACTGCACCTATATATGGACTTAAGTACATATTGAATTATTTGTAGGAGCTAATAACAAGTGACGAGACATGTGCATGACTAACAATGAAGTGGTTCATAATGCTAAACTATTTACGTGGTGCCTAGATACATGCAGGACTCTTCATTTTCTAATCATTACTTCTAACATAAAGTTGTAATGCTTAGGCTTCTTTGATTGATTAAGAAAATTCGTACATGATTTTCTCTGTATTTAATTGTGGTTGCTTCTGTGTCTTAGGCATCAGTTATTTCGAGGTCACTATTGGTTTTAGATATTTAAATTTAAGTGTTGTAATTATAGCCTGTGTGTTTATTCTGATTAGAATTCGTCTCTCTATTTTGTTCGATTTCTGTATTTTCACTTCTGAAAATTTGCGAATCTGAAGATGTGTTGTTTCAAACTAATTGTATGTCATTCTTGTAATCGCCATTCATTTGATTTCTTTTTGCTTCATGGCCTGCTTTCAAGGTTATCAATGCACTATTGTCTTCGTTTCTTAGAATTAGCGTGGCATAACATTCCTAGAATACTGTTTGATGGCTTAAAGTCTACTTATAAATTGCTGTGGTTAAGGATACTCGTAATTCACCTTATTAATCTGAAGATGTTTTGTTTCAAAGTAATTGTATGTCATTCTTGTAATTGCACTTCATTTGATTTCTTTTTGCTTCATGGCCTGCTTTCAAGGTTATCAATGCACTATTGTCTTCGTTTCTTAGAATTAGCGTGGCATAGCATTCCTAGAATACTGTTTGATGGCTTAAAGTCTACTTATAAATTGCTGTGGTTAAGGATACTGGTAATTCACCTTATTATTTGGTTTAGGCTCTAAAGAGACAATTTTTTTTTCTCTTATTTTCTGTACTGTGTGCATTAGGCATGTCATGCATGCATATACTAAAGAGTGGGCATGTTTTTATTCATGGAATTTAGTTTTGTGCATCTACTAATTAACTTTAGAATTAGTAAGTACTTATGGGAGCTAGTTGTTTTATTCTTCTTTTGGGGTTTACCATTTTGCTCTTGGTTCTTGTTTGTAATATGGATAACATTTTTTATTTGGAGTATCTGATGTGTAAATTTGAATTGTTGAGAAGATGTTTTATGGATTAAATGCTTGCTGGTTGTAATGTATTGCATTTGGTGGTGCTGCAAAATATGGCATTATTTCTTTACTTTTCTCATGAATCGCATGACCTTGATCTTTTAACTACTGTGAAGAAAGTTGCTTTATGAATTATTTTTCTTCTGTTTTGAGAAAATTGCTAATTGTTTAAGGAATCCCTTCTGTCAAGAGTTTCGTATCCTCTATGGTAGAATAGTTGGTTGAAATGATTCCCACCTTGTCCTATGAATCTAAGTTGCTAGTTGAGTTTTCAACAAAAGCTAGTTATCATTCACAATTATGTTTAATCAAAACTAGTGTAAATACTATAGTTCACATTTACAAATTATTTTTCTTGCTTGGCACGCAGCTGAAACATTAATTTATATTTCTGATTTGTGAGACAGAAATTTATTAATCTATTGTTTCTGTTTTTTAATAATTCTGTATTTTGAATATTTTTAACATTTAGCATATGGGTTGATGTTAGGATTGTTATCAAATAGACTAGGGGAAGGATATTGAAAAGGTGAAACAAGTTTCACTTTGGATGGCTTCCCATCATGGCGAAGTCGTTGCCTATTGTTGTGTTGTAGTGGGCATCTTCATGATAATTTAATTCAAACTAGTCCCATTAATGTTTATTTTTGTCGGTAATTAATATATTGTTAAATCTCAATCTGTGACCTCTATTCAGGTGTTATTATTTTTTGTGATACTGGTGAATTAAACATATCCTGCTCAGTTTAAAGCATATGGATCCAGAGGCTGCACGAACTGCTCGGGAATCTCTAGACCTGGCCTTCCACATGTCCAACATACTCGACACCGGTCTAGACCGTCACACACTTTCTGTTCTTATTGCCCTTTGTGATCTGGGAGTCAATCCTGAAGCACTTGCTGCTATTGTCAAGGAACTAAGAACAGAGAAACCCTCGTTGTCTTCCTCACAGCCCACTGCCCCATCTACTTTGTCATAATGTGTTTCTATGCTTGCTCAAGTTCTTTAAGCCATTTTGTTTGTTCCTGATCTTGTTCATTGAATTTCTTTACTTTTGCTTGTTTTTTGTATGGGTTTCGTCTGATTTACAATGGATTTGTCTAGTATAAGAATGATATTTGTGTTGGAATATGTATGCAATTAGAAACGCATATGTAAAGGCACCAACATTTCAGTGTATATGAAAATGCTCACTTAGCTACATCAACAGAGTCCCGTTCATTAGTAGGACAACATATTCCATATTTTAGAGACAACATATTGCAAAGCTAAGGATGCTCCTAACCAAGTACCCTTTCTTGTGCTTTGGTCTTGGAAATATATATAGAGGTAACATAGATGTTACTGCGATGCGCAATTAGATAGTTAAACAGCAAGTCTGCATATATCGAATACAGCTGCTATGTAGATACGCCGGCAAGGGGATTTTCTCAACTTTAAATAAAATAATGGCCACGATTTGGGCATGGCTTCATTTGAAGTCAGTTAAAGGTTGAGACAGTGGACATGGCTATCAAATATGGTGAAAATTAAATCATATAGCCTCATGGAGCCAACTCTCCAGCTGACAGTACATGCTAAGCATGTTTAGTAGCCATAAATTCTACTGTAGTCAATTGTCATTTTGCTAAAAGGCCCAAAGAGTATGCCAATATATTATTATAGGTAATAAGCAGAGCTGAGCACCTTTTTTTAGTAAGGTGGGAAAAAAACAAAGGGAATAAAAAAAAGACCGTGCCTAAACAAGGAAGAGCACATATCAGCCAAAAGTAGGCCACTCAGCTCTCAGCGGGGGGTGTCTCCAAGGTTTGATTCTTGGTCTGGCCTCTGGCACCAAGCTTGGCCGAAATATTTGCGCACATATTAACTATTCACAAAACATCTTGAGCTGTACCTTCCATTGTCGCCTTATCAAGCTTCGGCTATAGTCACTAACTCTTGCTTAAGACTCTACTAATTAATTATTAATAATCAGCTAGTTAAGTATCACTAAGTTGACTCTGTTACCCTAGTGGTAAAAAAATTTTCGTTGCTTGTGGAAACTATTTTATTTACTTTTGCTAACAACATCATTCAATTATTAGTTTTCCAGTTGGGGAAAGCTACTATTTATCTATTCTTGTTAATGACTTGTCCATTTGATATTTTATTTGTACTTGGGTTGATCTTTGAGTTTAGTGGTAGCCATTGTTACCTATCCGTAATTTGATTTAATTAAAATGATTCTAGTCGATAATCAAACACAGCGACATAGCTTAAACAGATAAGTGTATGTACACTCATCTCTAGTAGTTAGGAGATGCATACACTCATCTACCGTTAGATACAGTCATCCAAAGTACATGCAGTTAAATCATTATTGGTTTGGTTCTTAAATTTATGATTTTTCAATTTCAGACTTGAACACTCAACCCCATCATTTAATCAACTATTTTTTCTAAATTTATTTTTTATCTTTCAAAATTTTTCATTTCATTTTCTTTTTTCACTTTTTTTTTTCATTATTTGAGACCTATACAATTATTACCAAATGTCTGGTGCTCTAATTTTGTGCTGCTAACTACCGTGAGGACAAAATCTTAGAGAAAGATAAAAATTTATATTTCCTAGAGTAAGCTTCCAAATTAACACCTGACAATATTATTGATGGATACTTTGGTTCTTGACAGAAAAAAATTGCTCACGAGGTCTCTAACTATTGCAAAATTTGGACAACTATAATCCTTGGATCATTTGTGATTGATTACACATGTAATGTGGAGGTTAACATGCTCATTAGGCCACTAATCCTTATCCCATATGGAGTCACGTGGTAGGGACCATTGGACACATTGGTTCCTACCAAGCTCCACTCCACATACCCCACCTCTACCCACAAATCTCCCTTTTCCCATACATACGCCATTTTTCTCCATTCAAAGAAGCAAAAGATCAAAAACAATGAGCGCCACTCCTAAAAAGTAAAAAAGAGTGTGTCAAAAACACATGGAAACAAAATCATCTATAATCTCCACCACACACATTGCAATCAAAACCAAACCCAACCAACAACATTACTGTCAGAGAAAACCAACAAAACTCACCATAACCCACAACACCAAACACAAAGAAAACAATCCAAGAAAACACACACACACACACACACACAATGATTTGAAACACAAGAACTATGACGATCGGGGGTGGGGTGGTGAAGGTGGGGGGGTGGGAGTTGGGTTGGAGATGAGGGTGGGGGTGAGGGATGAGCTTTGGCAATTACCAATGTGTCCGGTGGCTCCTACCATATGACTTTATGTGAGATGAGAATTAGTGGCCTAGTTAGCATATTAACCTTCACGTCACATGCATAATCGGTCACAAGTGATCTAGGGTGTCCAATTTTTGCAATTATTAGAGATCTCAAAACTATATATATTTTTTATCAGGGACCAACATGCCCATCGATGATATTGTTAGGGACTGACTTCAAAATTTAGTCTATGTCTTAATTTCTTAATTTTACTTGATAATAGGAAGCAAACCAAACCAAACCAATCTTTCTCAAAATTGTTTAGTTCAGATTATGCGAAAAAAATTTCAAAATGAAACCAAACAAATTTGATTGAATTTAATTACTTTAGCCATTTTTTTCTTGCCGAAAATAATCGAACATTCCTGCTAATAGTTGATTCCATATTCTTTCCAACATTCAAAGCAAAATTCCCTCCTCTTTTTATCTTGGGTCCCAATTACAGTGGTTTATTGAATTGACTTCTACTGTGATCTCTGATTAATTGCAGTCCTCAAATTTTTCTATTATTTTATAGTGTTTTCTACGTATATTTCTTTTTCTTGATATCATTTTGGCATTGGTTTTCGTTGAAATTTGATTGCTCTACGGAATAATTTGCTTTCCGTGTTGCTTGAGAACATGCTAAGAGATACGATTTGATAAGCAGATAAAATAGCAACTTTTTGAAAATACTAAAATACAACATGGAATCATGGGATATGACTCTTATGACTATTAGTCCAATGCTACAGCACTGGCGCTATAGTAACACCAAGTATTATTGCTAGGATTCTAGAAATGTTGCTTGATCGTGAAAATCATAAATTCATTCTTGTTGATGCTAGTTGGTCAATTGAGCTTCAGGTTTCCCAGCCTACAAGTGAAAGAAAGATATAATAAGTTCGAGAAAAACAAATAAAAAGTTGTTTCTCTAGAGTTTGCACATATAATTAAAGCACCGCAACAGCCACTTCTGCTTTCCGGTTTAAAGATAATCCCTTCGTGGAATTTAATAGGTGTTTTGCCTGGCATACATACATAGGCTATTTGTATATAGAGAATTAAATATTGATTGCATTTATTTAATATGCAGCATGTGGAAATATGAAGGTACCAATTTATAACTAGTTACTAATAGATAGAGGTCTTAGAATATGCTACCTTTTCTCTTCATTTTGACCCACCACTTTTCTTGTATTTCGGAAATGGCACTTGCCCTGATTCAATTCTCCTAACATCCTGGACGAGGAGCTCATAGTGCCTCTTCACTTCCTCCGGAGTTTTTCCACCGACAGCTCGAGCAACATTGTACCAACGGTCGGGGGTGTCCTTGTCATAAACAGCTAGAGCCCTTTCAAAAGCTTTATTGTCCTTGGCACTCAATGACCCTGAAGATGACATTGAGCTAGACGCCATTTCTTGGAGGCAAGGCAACTAATTCGAGGCAATAATTAATAACTAGGGAACAATATGTTTTGATTTGAGAATCACTATATAGAATGGTCTACGGTTTTAAAGGCAGTGAAATTAACTGAACTTAATAGTGCAAAGGTATTAAGAGAGTCAATTGAGTAAGACTCCAAGGAAGAGCTGATATTTGCAGAAAGGTGGCATTGTGTGGTCCTTTTATAAGCAGAAATGGAGTGCGTAAGGTGGGGGGGGTGCTAGTTGGTATGCAAATCTTACAAAAATGAAGGCGAATTTGAATGATTTGTCTGCTTAGGAACCATAGAACAAAGCAGGACCAAGAAGTTGAGAAGCAATATGGGAGAATCAGTGTCTTAAAACAGTAAAAATAAGTCAATGAATGTATAGGACTTACCAAAGTTAGCTTTTTTTTGGCTTCCTCCTCCCCCTTTCCCTACTTTTCTTGATAAATTACTATCTTATGTTCCCAGCTTGTATTTTCAAAAGCGTTAGAAAACTCCACACGTTGATTAACAGTTGAACACGTAAAACATGTAAAAATTACTTTAGCAAATTGAAATTTCTTTAGTTTAGCAAGCACCATGCAGATATCAAGTGGCTGAGGAAATGGTCATGACCAAACTCTATGCATTAAACAGTAATTTTCAGTTGTGGTTCGGATCCTAACAATGTATATGAAAGCCCTCTATCAACTCGGTTCAGGTAATGCCTAACTTTATTTTATTCTCTTCTTTGCACGGTCTTCAGTGGGTCCAAGCTCAACTCAGTGAATCCGCTGCAGGAAGCAAAGCTTTCATGTGTGCATCACGCAGCCACAAAATATCTTGTTCAAAATAATTTAATTTGGGAAGATAATTCGTTTGTGTTTTCATCATTGCAGGTGATCTTGTAAGTGTAGTTTGTCCTGAACAACATTCCAAAACTCTTTAGCTGGTAAGTTGTCTCTGTACAACTATAATGTTTTATTTTAAACCCCAAGGAAACGTCAAACAGGTTACCTACTAGGCTACTACCCTTTTAGCTGTTGGGGCCCCTCTCTTGAGCTAACTACTGGGTTTCTCATAAAGCTTGCTTGATGTTGCCCCAAAACATGGTGGTTGTTTTGGCAAATGTATGCTTTGTTCCGTCAATAACAATAAGTTAATAACTACATAAGTTGCTGCTTAAGCAATGTGTCTTCTGACTTTGTAAGAGCCACAACCGTGAAGCATAAGCCATGTAGGAAATATACGAGAATATCAATATACAAAGCGTTTTTAAAACTAGGGGATTCGTTGTAGTAATCCTACAAAAGTTCCGTTACACGAACACATTTATTTATTATAAAAGAATATTATACTATCGTCTAATCATATACTACTATAAATAAAATTTTTGAGATAATGGGTACGAGAGTCAAACACTTATACTAATGTAGCAATATATAACATCCTCTTATCTACTTACCATGTCTTTTGCAGTTAGCTTTGGCCAGTGCCATGGTACATAACTATGGAATACATCATATATGTATGTACCCCTTTAGCTGCTAAATTTGGTCACGCCTCATGCTAACAGGATATATGTATGATTGTATGTATAGTTTGCCCCTTATTAGTAAACACATGGATTGAGTGTAGCTGGCTATTCATCTGTTTGACCTTTATACTTTCATATAAGGAGCAGCCACAATAATATCTTTAAGGCATATATGTTTAGTTATGGGCAAGTGAAAGGCAGAAAGTGCCGGCGATTTTCACTAACCTTGTTTCCAGAAGCAGTTATGAATGCTTAAACCTGAACTTTGTTGTTGAAAATGCTCTTTGCAGATTGGAATTCTAGGATTATCGAGTTACTGGAGAAAGAGTGTTTCCCACTTTTTCATATCTCGCAAGAATATTATCTTCTGCTAATTTTGATTAGATTGCAGGGAAACCGTCTCCCTTGCATCGTTTAACTTAATTGCTGCGCATAATTTATTTATAAAGTTACACGGAACTAGATTTTACTACTTCTTTTATTAGGCTTACAGCAAATGACCATGTTTTCTATGCTTTATCTCTGAGCAATGATAAGATTGTGATTACTTTGTTCTTCTTACAATTGCTAGTTTTTCTTTTAGTTTTCTGTTATCTACTTATACTTTTTCACTTTGATTCATTTACTTGGTGCTTACATGTGGAAAACTGTCGTAATTAGTAAATCTCTTATATCTTAAAATGTGGTTTGGGAACATGAAACATTGAAGTCCACAAGCTTCTGTATGCCTCACGCACACATACAACGAGTGTGGTTAGCAGCAACATCTAGATTTGTTTTTGTTACATAAAATGTAAATTTATTTCAGCGTATCTGATTCAAGAATCAATATGATTGGAATGGTAGGGAAAGGCTAGATATCTGTTTCCGTTTTGGAATAAAGCTAAAGCATATAAAAGCATCATATTTCAGAGGTCGGCGTAGTGATACCATGGCAATTGGTAGCAACTTGGATTACACTTCCCCCGCCCTATGGAACTAATTTTTCTAATACCTAGCAACTAGGCTTCAGTGTAGTATATTCTTCTAAAGTAGAGCCCAAAATGCTCAATATTTTTGAATTCGCGGGCATTAATATGTTGACTAAATATACATCATACTCTGCTGAAAATCTTTATGATGATGTAACGACAAAGAATGCTACTTTTTTTAAAAGGAGAAGACATTTATGCTCCCACGTCTTTTAGATGCAACTGAAGGGCATTCTTTGATATTTCATATATTAGATGTAATGGGAAATTCTCAATTTCCTAAGATGCTATATAAGTTTTTTCCCCCCTCTTTTTGAAGTAATCTGATCAATCTCATTCTTTCGGCGTAGGAGCAGACCAAAATATTGTCTGACGGAAGACAATTATTATTGATCCTCATATATATTAATAGTTATAAGTTTCTTCCAGCAAATTCAAAACTTTTTAAGTGAATCTATTTATACACACACAATGTCAAGTTGCATCAATCATAATCACTAGATCCGGGCCACTATGTATGGTAATGGGTTAGCCGTGATCATTGGGTGAAAATTACTGGATTCGAGGAATCTTTTTGAGAAAACGAGATTAAGGTTGATCTCAGCACAGAATTCAGCAAAGCGCCCATGAGTTACATTCATTGGTATCTACTTTCAGCGGTACCCCTACTGCAGATGCCAAAGCCAACAATAAATTCTCATCATTGTAGATCACTCCAATCTAATCGAACTCTTCCAAATGAGTGTTCTATCTATCTTAGCTTTCGATGCAACAAAGTCACGAGACCATGTTCTCACATATAGGTAATGATCAAAAAGTATCCAAGGCTACCTAGATCACTTTCTCTTTGTTTTTTCAGTTTATTCAAAATTTGACAAAGCTCAAAATTTGGGTTGCAATGTATTTAAAAAAGAAAAAGAAAAATCGACAAGACTCTCATAATCTACAAACTTGAAGTGTCTTCCCCAAGACGTTTAATTCAGGGATTAGCACAAATAAATTGCTATGCAATCCTGGAGATTCTCTCCCCAAACAACCCATCTTTATCCTGAGTTAGAGTATTATTTTGATTGGAGAAACATTAGTATTTACCATCATTAGTTGATGGTATAGAAATGTGGATCCTATGTTAAAAATATCAGTGAGATTTACATTTAGATTTGGAGCTCTATAAGCCTGCAAGATTCTCTAAATCTCAT
Organism: Pterocarpus macrocarpus; assembly: GCA_031439585.1. Lineage (NCBI taxonomy): Eukaryota > Viridiplantae > Streptophyta > Magnoliopsida > Fabales > Fabaceae > Pterocarpus > Pterocarpus macrocarpus. Next base: position 56,371,773 of record CM062514.1, read on the forward strand.
TATGAATTAAAGTACGTGTGCTTAAAATGATATATGTTGTTGTGTATATTTTTCATAAAGAGTATTTGTTCTACTTGTCAAGGCTTAAAATCTAGACTGTTCAATTAGCCATTATACCATCAAGTTCATGGTACGGGGAGGGATTCTCATTTGTGAGAAAATAGTTCACAAGTTGATCAAGTATCACCATTACTATTAAAATTAATTCAAATATGAAGATACAAATTGACAAATAACGTAGGAAAGATTGAAAAAATTTTATTTTTCATAGATGATAAAGCTTTAAAGTTATTAAATAAAATCCTTACCATTAAGTTTCAAGTTTATAATAAATTATAAGTTTAGTTTACCCATTATAATCTATTAGAGCTCAAGCTCATAAGCCCTTAAATTTCTACTCAAAGTTCCAAGAACAATACTCATCCATTATTTTTGAGGTAGCAAGCTCTTGGCAGTATGGAGTTTAGCATGAAAGAGTATAAGTCAAAGATTAGAAGTTTACGCCAGGCTCCAAATGCAAAGAATTGGCACAAATTAGAACAGAAATTGTGGCGTTGCAAACTGAAAAAAAGTAAAATAAAATAAAAAAGAGCTAATGGTATTTTAGTAATTTTACAACAAAATAAAAAGAAAGAGAAAGGAGCCGCATTTTTTGTAACAGTGTCCTCCCTCCCTTTTCTTTCTCCTTATTTGACCTACCCTTCCATCCCTTCTCCATCACTCTTATTCTTTTTCTCTACCCAACCATTATTGATAAAATAAAACTCCTAAGTAAAAACTAGGGAAGTAAAATTTAAATACATAGCGGAAACAAAATAGACACAAAGGTTAGTAAAGATAGGTTTTTCTACTAGATCTATAATAAACTTGTTCTTAGCAACCTAAATTATTGGAAAAAGATTTTCCTACTAGACCTCTAAGCAATTTGTCCTTAGCAATCTATATCAAAGGAAAGAATTTTCCCTATTAGACCTTCAAAAAACTTGCCTTTGACAACCTAGATCAAAGGGAAGAAAATTTTGCATCACAAGAAATAAAATGAAGAAAACCTCACAATTGTATAGATAGTAAAAACTATGATAAACTATGAATTGTCTATAGGTCAAGTTGTCTATTTATACATAAATCCTAAAATTGATAAAAACATAAATTATTTAATCCTATCTAAAAGATTTGATTTGAAACTAAAATTAAAAAGATCTAATCCTAAATAACAAGATTCACTCCTATCAATTCTGATTTGATCCTTTAAGGATATGGATCAGATTTGAATCAATCAACCAAATCTAAATGAAATCCAATCAATCAATTTAGATCAGCTTCTAATTTGTTGCGCTCCAATTAGAATCAAACCAACCAATCAAATCTGATTTGCTCCAAATATGTAGCACTCCCACATAATTGCTTGCTCTCCAAATAATCTCCAATTCAGAAATAATCTAAGTAAGTAATTAAAATTTAGTCTTGATTTGTTGAGCTCCTAATAGTTCCTTGCTCTCCAATTCATCACCAACTTGGTAGAAACAAGCTCTTGGATTGGTTTTCTTCAAGTTATCACCGACAAGCTCTTTCCCTTATGATAGAATCCATGGCCATGACAAAATCCCCATTTTGTCCTCTGAGGTCGTATCAATTATGCTCTATTTTTGTTTCATTTTGTTATCAAATTCTTAGCATTCATTAGTTTTTAGGAGTTGAGGTAGGTCTCGACAACTAAACTTTCTTCTTATGGGTAAATACAAAGCTTTTTTTCAAGGTTGTTAGTTGTAAAAATAGTAGATGAATAAATATTTGAGGTTCTGAGTAAAAATCTAGTAAGTTAGGTGTAACATCCCTTTTATTATAAAATATTTTATGTAAAGTAATTTAATTTATTTGATTTGTTTAAGTTGATTTTATGACAACAATTGATTGATCAAATTAAATAATTAAATTATAGACATTAATTTTTAAAGAAAGACTATAAATTAGCAATGGTAACCTCGAGATGTATATATATATATATATATATATATATATATATATATATATATATATATATATATATATATATATATATAATTTAGAAATAATAATAAATTCTAAATAGATAAAATTATTTGGATAAAAAAAGGGTATAATAATAATAGTACAATTTATTAATATAAATTCTAGATAAAGTTAAAAGGATGATGATGACAATGATGATGAGGATGATGATAATAATTTTTATTATCATCACAAAGTGACTTAGGTGACTTAGTAGGTGAGCTTGTGGGACTTGAATATGAGGGATACTTCGTAGAAATAGGTGGAGCCTTAAGTCTTAATATTGTTTTGGTAAATTTCATTCAACTTGTTGGTTGGGTTAAAAGCCTAAAAAGAATATATATATATATATATATATATATATATATATATATATATATATATATATATATATATATATATATTTAAAAAGTTAAAAATGAATTCACTTCATGCATTACTTTTAACAAACTCTATAAAAAGGAATAGGGTGTGCATTTTCTCACCATAGAAATTAGAAAAGTGAGGGTGAATTTAGAAGGAAAGAAAGAAATTGCTGTCAAGAAAAAACAGAGAGAACTGAGAGAGAGAGAAAAAAAAAAGAAAATGGAGAAGAGAAATGAAAGAGAAAGGGAACAGGAGGGAGAAAAAACGTGAGAGTGGAGAGTGACAAAATGTTTAGTTGCCTATAACATTTTCATCCTCACAAAATTTTTAAGGTAGAAAATAAAGTTATCTGTGAAATAAAACCATAACTACATATATTTACTCATTCGTATTAAACTATTATTAATTTTAGGTTTAATTATTCTGGTAATCTCTATAATTCACTCAATTTTCAATTAGTTTTCTATAGTTTTAAAATCTATAATCAAGTCTTTATATTACATAAAATTTTTCAATCAAATCCCTAAAGATAATAACCGTTACAAAAAGATAGAATATTATTGAAATATTCGATTTCCATATCCCACTTCACCCTCCATCGTCCTTACCCCCATTTAATCAATTTTATTATTATGTATAATTTTTCCCAACCTTATCTTGAACATGATTGCCTCTAATAAAGTATACATATAAGGAAAAAAAGTCTCAAGTCTAAACTCTATTAATTTTGTTAATATTTACAATGTAATAATAATCTATTAAATTAAATAATTCTAAAAATCACTTGAAATTATTTCAAATAATTTAATCAATTTTTTAGGGTAATAATTTCAACTCTATTAATTTTATTAGCATTTACAATAAAAGTCATTTATATATCAAATAAAACAATTTGCAAAATTGCTCAAGTCATTTATGAAATTCTAAAAGGACATGTTGCTATGTGGCAATTTCAAATGACATGTGCAAGTTTTGTTTTGTTTTGTTTTTGGAATTTTATGAAAGTTTTGTAAGCATGATTTTTTTTTTTTTTTTTTTTTTACTTTAGAAGTATTGTTTGCTTCTTCTAATCGATATCATAAATATACATTTAAATTAATTAAATTTTATATGCATAATTATCATAGAAAAATAAATTTAAAATTTAAATCATAATAAAAATAAATTAATATAATTTTATAGGTGGGGATCCATTTGCTTTAAGAGTAAGTCATGATATACTTACTCAATTGATGTGATGTGGCAGTCCTAATCAAGTCTAGAAAGACAAACTTTAGGCTTCCGGATGAGTTAGAGATGGTTTAGAATAATTTCTGGCTATTTTTGACATGGGGTTAGCGTTATAATGCAACATGCTGCACTAGTGCAATAGCACAAAAAAAATGAGGGAGTAGCATTCTATTGGTTGCGCTATAGTACAACATGTTGCACTATAATGCAAGCTCGAAGCAAAAAAATATAAATTCGACGGTCTTGCCCCCATTCTTGACAACTTTTCTCTTTCTAACCTTTTTTTCTCTTCTCTTTCTCTTTCTCTAACATTTCTTCACTTCCTCCACTTCTATCATCATCAATCATCAACTCCAACAAATCCAAACCCTAAAATCCTTATCAATCACCTCCCCTCCCACTTCCCACAACCTCAAATCTCTACCATCTTTCCCTTTTCTCTCTTCGGGAGAGAAAAAGAGAAGCATACGAAGGAAAATTCTACTCCCACTTCGTTCATTCTCTTGATTCAACTCTCTACGGTAATTTCTAAGTTTAATGCTTCCTCTATATCATGGTTTAACCAATTATTTCCTATGGATTGAATTTTAGGTAAGGGTCTAGAACCTTAGGGGTGTGATTTCAAGGTTTTCACTTTGTGAGGCTAGCTCAGGTAAATTCTTGCCATAGGTAAGTTGTGGGGGGTCTAATTTATAATGTTTGTGATGTTAAATAGTCTCAAGGATCTCTCTGGTAACTCTAAGGCATCATATAGCTTGAGCTTTATCTTCTTTTGCTTTGTACAATGAGTAATAATATATTTATATCTTGTTTTATCATGTTATATCTAAAATTATATGTTAATGATTGGTTTGATATGTTGACTGCTAGAAATATGGCTTGGTTGGGTTATTTAGCATTAAATCAGATAGCAATGTGTTATAAAATGTGTAGTACATGTAATTAGGTACAAGCAACTGTTTGTTTGATTTCTGAACCCTACTTCACAGGAAAAAATGATAGAGGTGTATATATTGGAATATCTACATGTTACACTAGCACTTTGACCTCCTTGGAGCAAAGTGCCACGAACTTAATGAGCATCTTGGGGGCCACCTCTTAAGTCCTAAGAGGGCTAGGAGCAAAGTGCCATGGACCTAATTAGCGTTCGAGGCCATCTCTTCAGTCCTAAGTGTAATATCCCAATTTCTCTTGTGTTAAATTACCTTAGTAACCCTAAGTAATTAGGCACTTAATAAAGAATTAAGAGATAAAAGCTTAATCCAAAAGTAAAAGGGTAATTGATGATAGAAAGATTAAGGGAATGCTTAATTAAGATTAGAAACATGTAAATCAAGGAAATCAAATCTCCAAGAGACTAATTAAGCGCTAATCACAAATAATTAGCTTACTTAGGGTTAATTAAGCATAATTAAGATATTAATTTCGATAATCATGGAAACATGAGTCTATCACTTATCCTTAGTTAATTAAGTCATATAAGTAGCAAGAACAACTAATCTCATCATCAAATTTATATTAAAAGTCAACTAGACAACTAAGTATACGTGACACCATCAAAAGCAAAAAGTAAAAGACAAAGATGCTTTATGTGAGGAAATTACAAGGACTTGTCTACAGTAACCAACTTAACCATCTAATTTGTCCCATTAATTGCAACACAAAATGAAAAATATCTCCCCTAACCCTATATGAAGTTCACGGCCACAACACACCCTCACACACTTTTTCATATTTTCAAAAATCAACTCTACTTACTCTCTAAGTTTCTCTCAAACTCCCTCATCTCCAAGAGAGAAAACTCTCTCTACCTCTTCATCTTCTTCATCCTTTCCCTCTAAGTTCTTAAGACTCGATAACCACCCCTCACCAAACCTTGTAAGAGCTACATCTTCTAGCTTTTACAAACATACAAATATACACTCTCATCCAAGCAAAGAAGCAACAAAATCTCACCTTCCTCCCTTGTCAAAATCGTGGGTTTCTTTGGAGCATGGAAGAGGATTTTCATCTCAAGATTCATGCTTTCTTGCTTTGTTCATCATCTTGAGTTGGTAGGAACCTCTATCTAGCATTATTTTTCTTTTATGACAAGCCATGAATGCTCAAGCTTGACCATAGCTTTGAGATTCAAGACTTGTCTAAAGCTTCTAGTTTCTTGAAAGTTGATGAAAAATGCTTACTTTTTATGTTTCCACTTCTTCCTTTGTGTTTCTAGTTGAAAAGTTTTGAACTTAGTTTTAGTCATGGACACTTAGCCCTAGCCATGACTATGGTGTTCTTGGTTGATTCTTTGTTTTTGCCTCTTGAAAAAGTTTAAAGTTGTCACCTTTTTGAATATTTGTTTGATTCTTTGGCTTATTTTTCATTTTTATGGTCAAATCCATGGTAAAGTTGTTTTCTTTATCTCGTTTGGTTGGTTGTTTGAAAAATGGCATGAGAAAGCAGTTCAAAGACATAAACCATGAAAAAGATTTGATTTTTATCAAGTATCTCATAAGATTAAAACCTTTTAAGTTTAGATCTATGTTCCATAAGCTTTAACAAGTCTAAAACAAGTGAAAACAAGAAGTAAAATGAAATAAAAATGGGTACCATATAGGCTTCGGCCACTAAAAAGGAAACTACAAGGGAAAAATGAGTTGAACTTTCTAAGGGTTGATCTTGAATCTCCATAAAACTTAAGTGAAACTTGTAGCAAAGAAATAAAAATTACAACTTGGACAAAATTATGGCCATAGATTCGGCCACTAGGAAGAAAGAATGGAAAAAAGTGTTTTTAATTCAGTTAAGAACAAAACTTGATAAATCTAAGTGATAAATAAAGATTCTAAGAAGCATAGAAATTAAAAAAGCTTAAGGCCACATTTAAAAAGAGGTTTCAGCCCTATATCTTAATTAAAGAAAGAAAAATATTTAATTAATGAAGATATGAACTTTATGCCCTAAAATATCTAATTAAATAACTTTCTTGAGGAATTTAGCTTCAAGAGTAAACATATGAGTTAAAATACTATACTATAGTAAAAATGCAAACCTTAAGGATTAATAAGTAAAGAAAAGAAGCTAAAACCCTTCTCTTCAAGATTAGTTTAAGACTTAAGGGTAAAATGATAAATTAAAAGATTGCACCTAATCACCCACCTATGTTCATAGGACTCTTGAATGCATTGGTGTGCTTATTCCCTAATCATGGGAAAAAAGATGAAGTTGTTGATGATGTAAATGTTGACCTATGTATTATAACTGTACTGGGATTGAGTGTTAGGATTCTTGAGGAGAAATTTGCAAGAATCATGATTCATGCATATGATGGGTTATTTGTGAATGTTCAAATATGAATATGAATGCTTGTTATGTGTACGTTTGTAATTTTATGGAATCTGTCGGTCTATCTATTATTCTGCCAGATTTTCACCAAAATTATGGACTTAAAAAAAATATTTATCACATACTCATGCATGTAAGTAACTTGTGTTAAGATAAGAACAACATAAGTCCTTTAATCTAAGGCACTCATGATATAAGGCTTAACACTATGTTTTATGATAAAGAAAGATACTTGGATATGATCCTTTGGCTACTTCGGTAAGGGAAGGTGATCTACAAAGATAAGATAATTGGGTATGATCCTTCGTTCACTTTAGCAAGGGAAGGTGACCCACCAAGATACCCCTCTACTTTGGAGACATACGGCTGGGATAGATCCCTCCAATTTAGATGCATGAGAACCCCTTATCAACTGAGTCTAATTTTAAATTAGTACTGTATGATTACGGTCATGGAATAAACTCATATCCTAGAACAATCTATCCAAGGGCATATAAATAAAGATAATGCACATACTAAAAGTAATGAAAGTTAAATCATATGAAAGTAAAGTCAAAGAGAAACTAAGGACAAAGTCTAAGTAAGTTAAAGTCAAAGACAGGTCAAAGTCAATGGAATTACATAAAGTGTTCATACATTTATGTTTCTTCTATATCCATTATTATAAATGTCTTATGTATGCTTATGTATACCATATCATCCCATTGTCTATTATGATATGCTCATATAAGAACTTTGGGCATGAATGATTTTAGATTTATTAAAAATTGAACTTATGTATACTCGCCTTTTTATAAGAAAACCCGAAGTGGTTGGGATGACAACGATGACACTTAGTTGGCTAGTTCGAATCTTACTGAAAAATTTTATTTCTCACACATAGCTTTCATGTCATCTTCAAACCGAGATAATGGCACCCACAGTAGAGTTTCCAGTGGCACCTGATTGGACATGATGAGAAGTGGTTGTGTTGCACTTCTTTAGCTAAGGAGGGTCAAGATAGTAAGGTGGCAATTTTATTTTTCTTAAGAGCCCTAGTCGAGCAGTTTATACCTAATTAAGAGCATGCTGAAAGTCTTGCTACTTAATTTGACCTACTACGTATTTGATAAATATTATGTGTGACTATGACCCTGATTTATCTATAGCTATGTTATTGTCTTAAAGTTGGCTGTCATGTTATCTCTATTTCTTCATATGTTTTCTAGTAATGCAGCAATATGAGGAACAACGTCCCTAATTATATAAGTAAGTATACGCTTAAAGGCTTAGTTTTCAACAATAAACGATTTTACAAAAAGGAAAATTTATATGCTATTTTCATATATTTTGTTAATTTCATTTTAAAAGAACTTGCACTAGTTAAGGGTAACAACTAGTGATACCATAAAATGACTTAAGCATAGTATGGTGTTATTAGGATGCTATACTAGGTATATTGTACAAATTTGTACATTAGTTTTGAACCCTATTAAGTTGTATATTGATATGTGGTTATGGTTATTCCCTATGCATTATAGCTTGATATAATTATTATGTCTATATTCTAAACACTCATGCTTGAAGCTTGCCCTTTTTAGTTATCGATATATAAATACTCATTGAGTTCATTGGATTCATTCTTTTCCTTACGTGTTTCAAATTCTCCTACTTATTAATGTCCCAACCCTCTTGTCAGTTAGAGCATCATAATGGTGTCTTTTGGTGAGCCCAGCATCTTATTGTGTGGGCATTAGATATGTCCCTTTTGGGTTAATCATATATTTTGAGATACTAGTGTATATAAATAGTTTAATATTGTGCTTCATGGACTGCAAGTAGGATCCTGCCTCCCTGTGCATGTATATTTCAACGAGATAGCTGAAGGACTTGCCCCTAGTAGGGTATGCCAAAGGTAGTTGCAGAGATCAGTGGGATCCACAGGTTATTGAAACTGTAACACCCTAATAATACCATTCATGCTTAAGTCATTTTATGGCATTACTAGTTGTTACTCTTAACTAGCGGAACTTCTTATAATTGAAATTAGCGTAATATACGAAAATAGCATGCAAATTTTTTTTTGTTTTTTGTTTAAAAACCTTTATGCTTGAAAACTGAACCTTTAAGCACTTACTTACTCATATACATATGGACGTTATTCCTCGTATCGTGGAGTTGCAAGAAAGACGTATGACAAAATTAAAATAACATAAAATAATATCTTAAGACAATAATGTAATCATAGATAATCAAGAGTCATAATCATACTAAATAATTATCACATATGTAATAGGTCAAATTAAGTAGCATAACTTCTCACATGCTCTTAATTACACATAAATTGTCTAACTAGGGCAATTAAGAAAGTGAAAATACTATACTACTATCTCAATCCTCCTTACCTAGGTGAAGTAACATGACAGCTCCTTGTCTTATCCAGTTAGGTACTACCATAAGTGTTGCCATGGATGCCATCAGCTCCGTCTGAAGATGATACAGAAACATAGGAGTGAGAAATACAAGATTTTTAAGTAGGATCTCGACTACACCATTAATGTGGCATCATCGTCGTCCCAACCACTTCAGGTTTGATTATGAAAACAGTGAGCGTGCATAGATACAATTTTTAAAGGGTTTGAAAATATAGGTTCCCGAAGCGAGTTTCTTTTAATCTTCATCATATAAACATAATATAAAGGGGCACAAAGCCATAAGATAGGAACATATATATGAGAACATAGTATAAACATTCATAAACATTTATACGAGAGAATAAAGATGCATGCACATTCATGTAACTTCATGGACTTGACTAAAGTCTTTCTTTAACTTTACTTTCATATTTAGCACATGCTTAACATTCTTTACTTTCCCCTAGAATAAACTGCTATTGGACATGAGCTCATTCCGTGACCATCATCACGCAGTACAAAACCAAATTAGACAAAGCTAATAAGGGCTTTTCATGCCTCTAAGTTGGAGGGTCCTCCTTTTCACACTTGCCTCCTCAATAGAGGTTCTTTAAGTCTTAGTAGATCACCTTCCCTTACTTCCCTTACTAAAGTGACCTAAGGATCATATCCAATTATTTCTTTTCTTTTGTTATAGTCACATCTTTCATGCATTGAAATTACTAGCAAGACACATGTGTGGACATGTAATGATATGACTAAATCCATAATTTTGACGGAAATCCAGCAGCATAACGACTAGATCGGAGTTTTCCCAAAATTTGCTAAACATGGAAATTTCAACCAATAACCAATAATATCCATTTCATATCATCATAAAATATCCCATCAAGCATCAATACTCCGTCATATCCCTGAATCCATACTCAAATCAATCACGCCAATCAATAATCATATATGAGAGCGACATATACTCATACACTATTTGATATCTAGGGTTTCCTTGTACTTTGTATAATATCTTATGAATCATGATAAGACTCCTCATGTTTCTCATGACAGAATCATTCCATCTAATATATGTTATAAATTTTTAATCTATAGCTCCTCAAGTGAGGCTTCGATTTAAGCTTAATAGATTCTTTATGATCACATCTTAAAGAGCATATTCTTAGATTTAAAGTTTAACACATATTTATCTCTTACTTACTCCATTATGGTTGAACCCTATTATAGAGTTTTTATCCAAAGTTTTTCATTTACAACTTTTAATTTCCCCTTGAGGTAATGCACAAGTGATTCTTAGGTTCATGGTATGCTCAGAGACCCTAATCATATTTCTGTTCCCAAAGGATTTCGAGATCCCTCTAGTCCCTTGGGTCATGATAATACATAACCACACTCATGAACCCAACAACACCATATACTTACCATCATCGAGAAGTGATTCTTTTACTTATCCAAGTTGCAAGATTTCAAACTTTTACAATTAGCACAACAAGATTTCACCTTTACTATTATGAAGTTATCGTTCTTTGTGAAAATGATTATAAAGTTTTATCTTTCATGAAAGTATGAGTCTCTAAAATTATATTCTTGTCTTAAAGATTCAATCTTTATAAGAAAAGGATACAAGATGCTAACTTTATGACTAAAAAGTCTTATTCGTTAGAAAAGCTGACACTTTTAATCGTTATAAAACCATCAAAATTCTAACTTTATGATTCAAGGTTGCCTTAAAGCTTAAAAGATTCTTTCTTGAAGAAAGATTAGAACTTTACTCAACATTTCTATCTCAAGGTTTAACCTTTACAAGATTAAAGTGTAAATCTACATCTTTGTGACTTAAAAGTTACATGCTTGGTTAAAGTTTGAAACTTTATGAAAGATCTTGTCTTTAAGATTCAATTTTTAAGACATAAAGTGACAAATTTTCATTTGGACTTTTACATATATTATTGTCTTCAAGAAGGACAAAATGAAACTTTAGAGAAGCATGAAATGTAGGGCCACTTTATGCATCAAGAAGCAAACTTCGTAAAGCTTATGCTTTTGAAATATTCATAGTCTTATCAAAATCATGAGAAAGATGTAAAGATGAGAACTTTTCCAATCATAAGCTCATAAAAAGGAAAGAAACAAACTTTAAACTAAAAATCACCAAGAATCATCATTCTTTTCTAACAACTCACAAGAAACATCAAGAACTCATGCATCAAGAAAGAAAAATAGAAACTTGAACTATTCAAGAAGAGAAACTTTCAGGTAACAAGAAATAACTCATGAACAAGAACAAGACCATATAAAAATAGAAACTTTTGCTCATGAAAAGCATAAGGTTTTTCTCAAGTTTTCACTTGAAGTTCTTGGTTATGATAAGAGCCAAGCTTCAAGCTTTCTTGAGTTAACAAAAGAAAAAGAGAAGGATCACTACCTAAGGGTGAAAGCGGCGTCCTTTGAAGGAGAAGAAGAAGATGAAGAAGACTCCTCCTTTGGTGATGCTGGTGGCGGTTTTGGCTCTAAGAAGATGAGAGTTCTTGAGTTCTTGTGAGAGTGAAGGTTGTAGTGTTTGAATCTTATCTTTAAAGACCAAAAGATAGGATCTTTGAAGGGCTTAGTGAAGAAGGTTTGGTTTTGTTGGTGGTGGAGAAAGGAAGAAGAAGATGAAGAAGGAGAAGAAAGTGTGGAGAGAAGTTAGAGGATTTGAGAGTTAGAGAGAGAATGAGAAGTTGAAAAATGAAGTGAATGGGTGTGTGTGTGTGTGTGTGTTATTGTTGGCCATAGGTATATGGGCATGAAGGAGGAGATATTTTCTTCATTTAGTTGTAATTAAGAGGACAAAATGGTTAATTATGGGGTTTACTTTAGACAAACCCTATTACTTGTCTTACATAAAGCAAACATGTCTTTTACTTCTCTACTTTAGTGATGTCATCAATATTTTATTGTCTAATTGATTAAATTTGAATTTTAATGATGTGATTAACTGCTCATATAACTTAATAAACTTGATTAAGCAAGGATTAGTGATTAACTTATATGATCATAATTAACAAAAATTAAACTTTTGATTAAGCTTAATTATCCTTAATTAAACTTGATTAAGCTATTATTAGTGATTAGTGCTTAATTATGCTATTAAGAGTTTGACTTGCTTAATTAGAGATTCTTTAATCTTAATTGAGCATTCTCTTAACTTTTCTTTTCAAAAATTACCTCATAAATTCTTTAATTAAGCCTTATTCCTTTAATTTCTCATTAAGTGCCTAATTACTTAGGGTTACTGAGGTAATTTAGAACGAAAGAAAATTGAGGATGTTACAGAAACTGTAACACCCTAATAAACCCATACTACGCTTAAGTCATATTATGGCGTTTTATTAATTGTTACTTATGCTTATAGAAAACTAAACTTCATGTATAAATTAAGTTACGTGGAAAAATACGGTAAAATTTTTTTTTTGAAATACGTCGTTGCTTTGTAGCGTTTTGGAAAGTAAAGCCTTGAGTGAGAATATAGAGACTGAGAGAGCGTTTGCATGAGAGTTCGAAACATAAGAGGAATAAAAGCAATACAAGATATGTTAGTACATAGGAATTTCTCACATTCATAATATCCAATAATACATAAAGGTACTCATAGTTAAGTCATCATTACATACTGAATGCGATTTAACATAGTAAGCTTTAAAGCAAAAGAGATATATGAGGAAGCAGGAATTACAAAAATCTACGCACCCTAGCCCTACACCAAATCCTAAAATCAGTCTCCTACAACACACCCTCGATGCTACTGATGTCGCGGTCCAGAGACACGACTCCTCCTAGCTCCTTGCCCTCGGGAGACATGAGGCGTATCGATGATAAGGGAGCGCCTACTGATCACCTCTATGCGATGAACACGGCGACTCGGGCCAGCCTAATTCGGGTCACAGTTGGCTGCTGAGGACCGCTCCTCAGAAGGATCCTCCTTTGAAGTAACTGGATGATACTCAGGATATGGCAGTGAGACGGGTGCAGCCCTAGAGGTGGCTGTAGAGCTCAACTCAATCACAGGAAGCACCGGCTGAGGCAAGGGCTCAGCTGCAGGTAGCTCCGGAGACATTGGCTCAATCTAAATGTCTGACAATGGCTCGGGCGAGAAGTCCCAAGGACCCAGCGGCTGTCCAAGGTAAGTGGCAGGAATGTCGGCTGGGGCAGGATGAATATCGGGCCCCACATCCTCATGTATATGACCAGGGTAAAAGTAGGTGCGCACCACCATGGTGGTCGTCACCACAATGGCTTGAGAGTCCTCGTCGAATGTCCACTCATGATGGGGCGGATCCATGCTCCACTCCACAGAGTATGCCATCGGGATTTGGTGACGATACAGAAAAATAGCTAGGGTGAGAAATAAGATTTCTCAGTAGGACTCGAACCTGACACAGAAGTGTCATCGTCATTGTCCCAGCCACTTCGATTTTATAAATGAAAATAGTGAGCATTCATAAGGTCCAACTCTTAGATTTTTGACAATGTAAATATCCGAAATCGGATACAATTGTTAACATACCCTCTAATCATTTATATCATAGCATGCATGGGAACAAGTATAATTACATAAAACATGCATGGCTGTATTATATGCTTCTCTTAACATCTTCCCTTCAAAGGTTTGGATCGAAGTCCCTTTTCTTTTTTTAACTTGACTTTATCTTAAGTCTTTTCACCCACTAAATATAGGTGGTAATGAACTCATACCGTGGCCGTCGCCACCATAACTTTTCGGAACTTACACTAACTGGGTCAATGTCATGCCTCATGTAAGCCCTATTCTCTGTACTTATACTAGCTGGGTCTATGCCATGCTGATGAGTTGAATTTAGATACTAACTTTATTCCTCATATTTAGTGTTTTAGTTCTCTTTGTTGCATGTTTACTTTCCAATTACATGAATTTCATAGTTTGATGTTAATTTGTCTCTTTTGCTAATTCTTGCATAAATATGCCTTTTTCCTTGATTTTGTGTTTATGAAGTTCCAAGAGTTCCGAATCATTATATATGTTGTTTCCGACTTGTAGGAACCTCACTTGGAGGGATTTGAGGCTTAGAAGTGATTGGAAGCCCAATTTCATTGTTGCTGAAATTTCAGCTTGAGCATGCTACAAAGATAGGACCACAACTCTCTCATTCCAAATCCAAATGAAGCAAATGAGGTATCCATTTTCAAGCCAAGAGAAAGATCTACAACTTTCATGAAGACACAAAGAGCCAATTCGAAGGTTTTAGGACTAAAATAGAGCTTGAGAGTGACAAGAATATGAAATTCTGCATAATTGCTGTCAGGAGCATGATGTAAAGATTGAGCCATAACTCTATCATCCGAAATCCAAATGATGCAAATGAGATGTCCATTTTGAAGTCAAGAAAAAGATCTACAACTTTCATGGCGACACCGAGAGCTCGTTCGGACGTTTTAGGGCACAAACAAGGCTGAGAAATGACTAGAAAGTCTAATTCTGCATAATTGTTATCAGGATCTTGTGCTATAGTGCAAGGGGTTGCGCTATAGTGCAAATTGAAGCTGAAACACTCTTGATTTGCTGATTGTTGCGCTATAAAACAGCATGTTGTGCTATAGCGCAACCAGAAAAGTGCAGAACAACAAAAAGGTTGCAATCTCGAGTTTTGGGCCACTTGGGCCCACTTTTGGAAAGATATTGTACGGGAATTCATGTACCAATACTTAGGATTTTACCAAATTAAGCAACAAGCTAATTGTAGAAAGAAAAACTCTCTTTCTCTAGTTCTTAGATTTCCTTTCTCTTTAGTTTTTCTTCTTGTTCTAAGCTTTTCTTCTCTTTTCATCAAGGATTGTAAGAACCAATTTGTAGTTGCTATTTGTAACTTCCATTACCATGGAGGAGTAGACTCAAGCTAGCTCAAGGGGCTTCCAAAAGGTTCATAGGTTGTATCTTGAAACCCTATGCTACATTTATGATATGTGATGTGTTTTCTTTAATTCCTTGCCTTCTTCTCTCATTCATTGCTTACATTGAATGGTATTGACATGTTAGTTTTGAATGGGATCATTAATTGAGTTTGTGTTAATTGGTTAATTAGTAGGGACTCAATTAACTAAGGAATTGGGAGTTAGGTTTGGGTTCAAATCTAGGCTAATGCAATTGGAACTAAAAAGCAATATAGGTTAATTAGAGTTGAGGTTTCAATTTCCTAATTGATTTCATGTTGGTTGAACACCTAGAGGTTTCTAGGTAGAATTGTGGAGTTATTGGTAGAGGTCTCTCTAATAGCTCAATTAGCCATATATCATGTGTTTAATTATTTGTGCGTTGATGATTGATCAATCTTATGCTATAGGAACTTCTTGAGCTAGTGCCTGAATCATATATAGTTTCTTAGTTTACCTTTTAACTATTGCATGAAACACAACAACCCCCCTCCTTCCTAATCAAATAACATCAACATCCACGTGAGACGACCCGAGTTATACCACTTTGCTACAAATTTTAGTGCAACTGGTTATTGTAATTTGGGTGAAGTGTGACCTTCCTTACCACATGTCTCATGCGAGTCATGGGTGAAGGGGTTTTCTTACTACGGGCCACCTTTCTTTTCGAAAGATCATACCCTTAGTTCAATCTCTTCTTATTAAGGCTTATGATACTAAAATTATTCTAAGTCCATAAATATTGCAGAATTCCGGCAGCATGACAGCTAGACCAGAGCTTCCCTACAATTGCCAAATACAGAAATCCAGTCACAAATCACCATCATATGTTATTCAATATCACATACATCATACTTATCATATCCATCGTCATCATCATATCATCATATCATCATACTTGCACATAGACATAGATATATCACAAACAAAGTTTTATGAGCATGGCTTAGTAAATTAGGTGCAAGCTTTTAATTAAATTTGCCTCTTATGTCAATTCTTTTTATTAGGTATAGGGCCAATTTCATCTATTATCCTTTTTAAATCTTTTTAGGTTATCTCTTGATTTGAGGGTCGTAATGTCTTGAAGCTTATTTCTCATTAACCTTTAAACTTAACCATAACCAATTTTACTTTTACAGTAGGGCAGTAACTTCAAAAATTTGCCATAATTTCATCTTTTATTCTTTTGAGTCGAATTTTGGTATGATTATACTTCTCTGAGTCTATTTTTAAATAAAAGAAACCCCACTTAAAAATTCATTTTGTAACTTGAGATTTGCACATTTTACTGTGACTGTTTTGCTCTTAAGTTTATTCTCAGTTCCTCTGTGTCTTAGCTTTCTAACAAATTTGATCCCACTCAAAAAGGTTCTATATAACTTGAGTTATTAAGATTTTATTATATACTGCCCGAACAGAAACACATCTAGGGATAACATACTTTGAAAATTCATATCTCTCTCGTTTTAAGGTCAAACTTTACGTATTTTATTGTATAAAAAGATCTACGAGTATATTTTCATTTAAAATTAGTTTCGTTACATTTGGAGTTGTATTGAATGAGTTATTTGTCGCGCATAATAGACTGCCAAAATTTCCAGCTTCAACAATTTTTGTTTCAATTAGTTTTCTTGTAAAAACATTAAGTCCTTTCTTCAAGTGACCACTTTTCTCTTCTAAACCACTTTTAAACTTTGAGATCTTGATAAAAAATCAATATTTTGAGTTCTAAAAAGTTGGGTTCAAAATAAGATAAATGCACAATAGAAATTATTCTTCCAAGAGAAGAGCAACAATCACAAGCAACTACTTATAACAAGAGCATGGCCATGAGGCCTTTAGAGCAAGTTCTAAAACCACCTAGCTATGGAGAGCTTAGGAGTTCTAAAGCTTGAAAACATAGAAGAAAGAGGGGTTAAAGTCACTACCACAAAGATTTCTTGGAAGCTCGAAGAATGAAAATGGTTGGAGATGGCCTCCTTCCTTAGAGCTTGAAAGAATGTGGCTAATATGTGTTTACTTTGCTTCTCCAAAGACCAAAGAAGGTGGCCCTTGAAGGGCTTGTAAGGGCAGTGAAAGGAAAGAGGGTTGGATAGGGTGTGAAAGTGAGAAGAAGAACAAGAGGAATTGGAAGTGCAAGAGTGTTGGAATGACTTAGAGAGAAGTGAGAGCTTTTGCTTTGAAGTGAGAGGATGAAAATCACAAATAAGAGAGTGAGGGAGGGGCTAGTTGGCACAAAATGGGGGTGAGGGGGCTAATTAGTTTTGCTTCTCCAACAAGTAAGAAGAAGTAGGTGAGTTTAACTTCTATTTCAAGCAAGAAGGCTAGAAACCTTGGGGTAAAAGGGTGGATTTGTATTTTCTTTGAGTCTTAGTGCATGCTATGGACCATTTTGTGTTTTTTCAAGTCGACAGAACCAAGGCCTACCCACTCTTGTGACAAGACTCAAGTGAAGACTAGCTTTTCTTTAGGTTAGGCTTGGTTAGAGAATAATGCCAAAATAGGCTTGATCTAAGGGTGCAAGATTAAGAAGCAATAGATGGTTAAATCTTACTCTTGTCTTTGGCTGAAATTTCTATGCAATCATTAGGAGGAATTTTGAATTTTCAAAGCTATTAGAATTATCTAAGTTGTTAATCAATTTGATTAGTTTAATTTCTCATTAGCCGATTTCAGTTAATTACACTTTTAAGACGTTTTTCCTCTAAAAGAATTGTTCTTATGAATTATGTATTTAGGGTTTAGGAATTAATTTATCTCAATTGATTATGGTAAAACAATTGCTATGTACTTGATTAATAAGATTAGATTAGCTTAGTTATAATTCTAAGTTACGAATTAATGAGGTTCGAATAATTAGGCTTTAATTAAAACGTTTAGTGCATTATAATTCAACTATTACTTGACTTAATTTACAAAGCTCTTGCTCACCGAGATTAGGCGATTAGTCCTTAGTTAATCGTTAACCTCTCTAATTAGTCAAGGTCACTAAGCTAGTTAGCTTAATCAAAATTGGGGATGCTATAGAAACCCTAGTAAAGAGAATCACAGATCAACCTAGAGTGGAAGCTCAGCCCCAGGTTCCTCTCACTCCACCCATCCATAGATGAGCCTTGCCTTACAGAGGTGATGAAGTGACTCTTCATGATTTTTTGAAGCTAAAGCCACCTACCTTCTCAAGAAAGCCTCTAGTAGAGGATTCTTAGCTATTTATTGACATGACGGCTAAAGCCGTTAGAGCTCTTTAGTGATCCAGTATGAAGGCAGTTGAGTTAGCTGCATATAAACTAGAAGACCATATCGAACAGTGGTACAAAGGTTTTGCTCAAGGAAGGTTTGCCAAGTTACCCCCTCACTTGGGAGGAGTTCTCTAAAGCTTTTATCAGGAAATATCTCCTTTCTAGCAAATGGGAAAGCCTTCCATAGGAGTTTGGGAAGCTAGAGCAAACGGCGAGCATAACCATAGTGAAGTATGAGGATCAATTTTATTGGCTTTCTCATAATGCTCCACATATGGTAGATATTAAGGCCTTGAAGACGTCGAGGTTCATTCAGGGCTTGGCCAAGCTTATGTTTACTACCATGTCCTCTCAGGTCAAAAAGTTGACCTATGTCAAGGTTATTGATGTTAAGATGGGTATGGAGACAAGGAGGATAGAGAAAAAGGCCTCCAGGGAAGCCGCCAAGAGAACCAAAGTGCAGGGATCCCTTACGGGTGGTTTGAGTTCGGGGCAGGACATGGACAGCAGAGGTAGTCGAAGGCTCTTTAGTTGAGGTTGTGTCTATTGGGCCCTTTTCTATGAGAGTGACGACCTCGACTCTTGATGTGAAGGGTGCTTCTTAGACTAGTATGCAAAGTACCGGGCATTTGGGCTGCACCAAACTACCTTGCCAGACTTGTGGCAAGAACCACTTCGGATCATGATATAAAGGAATGGGAGCCTGTTTTGGATGTGGCTAGGTAGGACACAATATTTGAAATTAGCAGCAGCTATAGAAGGATTCTAGTCAGGGCAGTACATCCAATTACCTCAGCTCCATACTCTTTATCTCAACCTTCAAGGGGCATCGAAGGTTCTTTTAGTAGAGATTCTGGAGAAAGGAGTGTCGATGGTCGAGGATGCACTTAGAGTAGGAGAGGACAACTATGCATTTATGCTCTGACTCACCAGGATGCCTAGGTATCCAATACTATAGTAGCAGGTACCTTCTTAGTTTGCTCTTTTGATGCACATGTTTTGTTTTATTAGGGGTTGACTCATTCTTATGTGTCCCCATACTTTGCTTCTCGGCTCCACTAACCACGTGTGCTATTGGATCATCCTTTTTAGGTGGGAATGCCTACAGGAGACTCACAAATGGTTACGCTAGCTTATAAATCTTCTCTAATTTGTGTGAATAATAGAGATTCCTTGGTTAATTTGATAGTTTAAGACATGGTTGATTTTGATGTTATCTTGGGTATGGACTAGCTACTGTCATGCCATGCCACCTTGAATTATCATTAAAAGACAATCAAGTTAGAGGTTTAGTGTAACATCCTCAAATTTTTGTCGTGTTAAATTACCTTAGTAACCCTGAGTAATTAGGTACTTAATGAGAAATTATGAGATTAAGACTTAATTAAGGGATTAACAAAGTGTTTATGAGTCAACTCTGATGAGAAAAGCTTAGAGAATGTTTAATCAAGATTAGATAATATCTAATTAATCAAGTTAGAGCCTTAATAGCTTAATTAAGCACTAATCACCCTTAATTAGCTTAATTGAGTTTAATTAAAGGTAATTGAGCTTAATCACAAGATTAATTTTTGTTAATCATGCTCTTGTGTCCTTGCTTAATCATCTTAATTAAGTTGCAAGAGCACTTAATCACATGATTAAATTCAAATTTAGTCAACTAGACAATAAAGTAAAGAGTGATGTCACTAAAGTATAAAGCATTAGACAAGAGTGCTTTATGGAAGAGTGAGTACTTGATTTGTTCCCCCATTATCTAATTTTTCTCCCTAAACCTTAATTAACACAAAATAACACAAAAATATCTCTCCTCCACCCCTTGAAGTTTGCGGCCTCAACATGCACACGCACACACACATCCACTTTTCATTTTTCAATTCTCATTCTCTCTCTACCTCTTAAATCCTCTCACTTCTCTCTAAAATTCTCTTCTTCTTCTTCTTCATCTTCTTCTTCCTTTCTCCATCCCCACCATAACCAAAACTCTCACTTAGCCCTTCAAAGATCACATCTTTTGGTCTTTGGAGATAAGATCTAATTACTACAAGCTTCATTTTCAAGAGAACTCAAGAGTTCTCTCTTTGTTCATCCAAAACTGCCACCATCATCATCAAGGAGGAGCCATCATCTTCTTCATTTCTCTTTCAAGAGCATGCCATTTTCAAAGCTTAGGTAGTGATCTTCACTCTTTTATTTTGTTTACTCAAGAAAGTTTGAAGCTTGGTTCTTTTCATGACCAAGATCTTCAAGTGAAAACTTGAGAAGATAGTTCATGCTCTTCATGAGCAAAAGTTTTCTATTTTTAGTAAAATATGTTCATGTTCTTGTTCATGAGTGTTCTTGAGTTCTTGAAAAGTTCCTTTCTTTAAGTGCTTCAAAGTTTCTATTTTTCTTTCTTGATGCATGAGATCTTGATGTTTCTTATGAGTTGCTTGAAAAAGAATGATGTTCTTGGTGGTATTTTGTTTAAAGTTTGTTCCTTTTCTAATGATGAGTTTATGGTTAGGAAAGTTTCATCTTTACATATTTTTCATGATTTGATAAGACTGAACATTCGAAGAGTTTAAAGCTCAAAAAGTTTGCTTCTTGATGCATTAAAGTGGCACAAGTTTTGGTGCCTTCATAAAGTCTTGTTTTGTTTTGTTTTGAAGACGAGACTACATGTAAAAGTCTAAGCTTTTTGAATTATAAAGTCTTTTAAGTTATAAAAATGATATCTTGTCACTTTATGTCTTAGATATCAAACCTTGAAGACAAGACCTTTCATAAAGGTTCAAACTTTAGTCAAGAATGAAGTCTTTAAGTCATAAAAAGTGTTGTTTTGCAATCTTTAATTCATAAAGTTTAGATCTTGAGTAAAAAAAATGCTTAAAAGTGTCAACTTTTATAAAGATTAAGACTTTCTAACTTTAAAGTTAATGTTCTATATCCCTAGTTCATAAAGTAGGAACCTTTTTGACTTTAAGACAACTTTAAATCATAAAGTTGAGACCTTGATGGTCTTAGAATAAATAAAAGTGCCAACTTTCATAAAAACAAGACTTTTTAGTTCAAAAATTAGTATTTTGTATCATTATTTCATAAAGATTTAATCTTTAAGTCAAGAGTATAATTGTAGAGGCACTTACTTTCATAAAGAATGATAACTTTTATAATACTTAAGGTAAGACCTTGTTATGATAGTAATAAAAACTTGAAACTTTGCAACTTGGATAAGTTAAAAATCACCCTTGGTGATTAGTGAACATGGTGTTGTTAGGTTCATGAGTGTGGTTATGCATTTTCATAACCCAAGGATTAGAGGGATCTTGAACTCCTTGGAAACTGAAGTATGATTAAGGCCTTTGAGCATACCATGAACCTAGGAATCATTAAGTGCACTATCTCAAGGAAAGGAAACAATTACCTAGCTTAATTAAATTGAACAAGTGTTCCATAAAACATGTACTCAAGTAAAGAGTAATTTAACATAAGAACTAAGTAACTAAAAAACTACTTACTTATATGTTAACTATATGATTCTCTCATGGGTAACCACGGAAAATCATATGATAACTTATAAGATGTCTCATAAAGAATAATACAACTATGAACCCTTTTAGGGTATGAATGTATGATGCCATTTGGCATGATGAATGACAAGTTGATTGAGTCCTATCTCATGATTGAATGACTAGTGTGATGATATGATGTGGATATAATGGATTGTTGATTGAAAGTTTTATGATTGGCATTTTGGGGAAGCTCCGGTCTAGCCGTTATGCTGCCAGATTTTCGTTAAAATTATGGACTTAGTCATATCATTGCATGTGTTTAGTCAAAGAAGTATTATGCATGTAAAGTATAATGATAAGAAAAGAATGAATGGATATGACCCTTCAATTTCTTCGGTAAGGGAAGTAAGAAACGGTGATCCACAAAGACTCAAGAAACCTCTATGGAGGAGGCAAGAGTGACATAGAGGACCCTCCAACTTAGAGGTAACCAACATCAGCTTAGTCTGATTTGGTTTAGTACTGTGTGACGACGGTCACGGAATGAGCTCATGTCCAAGAGTAGTCTATTTCAAAGGAAAGTAAAGAATATTAAGCATGTGCTAAAAATGAAAGTAAAGTCAAGTATAACCATGGTTAAGTCTATGAGGTTGCATGTCTTTGCATGTATTTAGATCATCCATTTTCATTATGAATGTTTGTTTTATGCTTTCGTATGTAGGTTTAGTTGTGATGATATAGTTATGATGTTAAGTTTAAAAGCAACCCACTCCGGGGCTTAAGTTTTCAAAATCATTAAAATTGAACCTATACATGTGCACTGATTTCATAATCAAACCCGAAGTGGCTGGGACGATGATGATGACATAGTGCTGTCTAATCGTGATCCTACTGAGAAATTTAGTCTTTCTCACTCCTACATTTCCGTGTCATCTGCAGAGGATGCTGGTGTCGGATACAGTGGTGATTTTCATTGAGTTCCTGGTGATGCATTGGCACTTCGACCTGATGCTGAATGCATCTATGCTGACTGCTCAGGCAGCAATGCGGGTCTACATGCTCCATAGCCCCCAGTTTTGTGCACCCGTGATGAGTCCATTTTTCCGCCCTCATAAGTCGTTTGAGGACATTACCATGGATGACGTCCAGCCACTTTTTCATCCTCCGAGGTACTCGATGGATGGGAATTCCGACTCTAACACTCGATTGACACCGACTGCTTTGACAGAGATGAATCCTTCTGAGTCATCATACCTGACTTATTCCGTGGGATCCTACCATTCGGAGCCATCTTAGCCTTCGGTGATTTGCCTATGTTCCGATTCTTTTGCTTTACCTGCTGGCCCAGCTTCACCCCCGGTTCGCAGTTGTGGGTTCATTCGTACCCGTGCTGTGCCTCATGGGTGTAAGCGTGCCTGAGGAGAAGGACGTGGTGATGTTGCTTCTGGTGGCCTCGGGAACGGCTTCCTACTACCAGATGAGTGATGTGGTGATTACATGCAGAGCTGGGCATGAGGATAACCCCTTTTGGTTGTAGCTAGGGTTATCATTTTCTTTTGGCATGTATGGGTGGATGAGATTTCCTATATATTTCCTTTGCAGATGTATTAGGTTTCTTTTGTAGGGCCAACAGTAGATATTGGACCCATTATATCTCTATGTATGACTCTTGGTATTATTATATTAACTATGAATGGTTATAGAATGAATGTTGTGTTTTATCTAAGCTATTGTTATTCAGGTTGCTTCTATTTATTTTATTCGAATTGTATGCATGAGATAGCGATGGTTATATTATGCATTCACGATGCGCTCATGGCTCTTGGTTTTCAAATCAGTTTATTCGTTATTGTTAAAAAAAAAATTACCCCTTCTTTTCATTATAAGTATTTTCAAATGATAATGTTAGTTTCGTGAGCAAAAGGAGCAACTAATAATTCCATAAGATGACTTAAGCATAGTATGGGACTATTAGGGTGTTACATTTAGCCTTCCAAGATGATAGTAGTTTGACTCCTACCAGCTTGATGTCTTCTCTAAGTGTTATGCACTTGTTGGACAAGGGTTATTAAGGGTTTCTGGCAATTGCCCGAAAGGTGGATGCGAAAGTACAAATGCCCAAATAGTTTCTAGTGGAAAAGAATTCCTCGATGTGTTCCCAGAAGAACTATCGGGAATGCCTCCAGATAGAGAAGTTGAGTTCTATATTAATTTGGTCCCTAACATTAAACCATATCCATACCTTCATATCGCATGGTGCCAGCCAAGTTAAAGGAGTTGAAGGGACAATTATAGGACTTATTGAACAAGGGTTTTATTCGCCTAAGTACTTCTCCATGGGGTGCTATTTGTGAAGAAGAAGGATGGATCCATGATGCTCTGTGTAGATTACCGACAACTGCACAAGGTGATTGTCCGCAACAAGTACCCCCTACCTCACATTAATGATCTGTTTGACCGGTTCCAAGGAGTCCTTTGTTTCTCTAAGATTGACCTTCATTTTGGATATCACCAGTTGAAGATGAAAGAATTCGGTATTCCAACACTACAAGCAAAATACTTATTAGCAGTGTATTTTTTGCGGTGGACATGCAATGGAAGTCAGCCTCAATGGCATGAAAAAGAATTGAAATCGAGAAAAATGATTAGTGGCAGAAAATTTGCTGTTGATAGCATGTAGAGAATAGGGAAAAAATTTAGTGAACATCAGCGGCGGAATTCGGCCACTAAATGTGCAAGTAATTAAAAAGGAAAATGAACATTTTAATTAGCAATAGCTTCACCGCTAATGTTGTGATAAAAACAAGAAAATTAATCTACAGTTAGCTGGGAATTTTCCCCCAATAATTAAAGAAAATAATAAATTCATGTAATTTAGTAATGAAAAATCCACCACTAAATATCAACAAAATATTAACAAAAAAAAAAAATATTCTGCTGCTAATGTTGTGAAAATAATTTTTAAAAGTAGGTTAACAATTAGCAGGGGATTTTTTGCAGCAAATTGCAAAAAAAAAAAAAAAAAAAAAAGCATGTTCTTCTAATTTAGTGGCAGATTTTTGGCCGCTAAACGTCAACGAAATTTCTTTTTTAAAAATATGAACGTTGTATTTAGTGATGGAAATTCCGGCACTAATGTTGTGAAATTTTTTTTTTTTAAATAGTTTACAATTAGTTGGGCATTGTCTACCGTAAATTGCAGATAAAAAAAATTCATGTAATTTAGCGGCAGAAATGCCAACGAGTTGATATATATATTTGACAACATTACTAGTGGATTTTCCGCCACTAATAAAAAAAATCAATTTTTTTAATTTATCTAATATTTAGTGGCAGATTTTCCACTAGTAAATCCAACATTCATATAAATATTAGATTTAGCGGAAGAATTTTTGTCGCTAATATAAAAAAAAAACTATTTCATGCCATTAAGTGGTAGAATCCTCTGCTAATTGCAATAATTTTTAAATATAAACAAGAAACTCATTTTAAAATAAGTGACAGATTTTCTATCACTAATGATGTTCTCATATAAAAAAAAAAGTATTTAGACATATTACCGGCGAAAATTCTGTAGGTTTTTGCATAGATTAAATTTTTTTTTTGAAAAATTTAATTTTTGTTGCAATGAAAAATTTGTCGCTAAGTTTGCCGAATTTTAAAAAGGGAATTCATACAATTTGTGGTGGATTTTCCGCTGCAAATTTTAGTAGGCCACCACAAATGAATTTTCGTTAAAGATGCTTCAGAACACTCTTCATTCATTTCATACTGTTTCCTTCACCTTTCTCACCAATCTGTCTTCCTTTTCTTCTCCTCCATCCTCCTCCCACACCATATCTAATCTTCCTACTCCTCCCTCTCTATTTTCTTCACTCTTTTCCTTTACTCCTCCTTTTCCTTCTTGTTTTCTTCTTTCTTTTTTCTTTCCTTTCTCTTTTCCTTTCCATAGTTCCCCTGTAACGTCCTCCTCTGTACAATACTATGCTTCAGTCATAGTACCACATCCTGGAGTTATTACTGTTATCTGAGCAGACCTTATCTGATAGCAACTTCAGCCGTCTTTGAAACTTCTTGAACTATCTGGAGATAACACAGAAATAGGAGTAAGTGTAACACCCTACTAATTTAATATTATGCTTAAGTCATAGCATGAAATTAAGTAGATCGTGTTACTGTGTTAATGCTCCATTTCCGTTTTTTTTTTTTTTTAACAAATGAAACGGTGCGCTACTATGCTAAAAGTGAAACGAATTCAACGGAATATCATAAAGATGGGAATAATACAATAACATTTCTGAATACGTGCCTTTATATATTTATGTATATATTTATATATATCAAAAGCCTCTGCTTTAGTTTATATACAAAGTATCATAATAGGATATATGAGTGGGGCCGTGTACCAAAAAGACATAAGGCCCATGTTAGTCAACCTGATCCTATGTAGTCCTCAGAGGACATTTCAAAAACCTACCACTAGTCTATGGCCCAAGGCTGCATGCTGCCAAAAGAGGGTCATGCTGTACAATACTACCTGTGGCTGACCTACTCAATCAGGTAGCCGTTGGCCATATTAGGCCCGGCTGGCGAGTAGTCAGTACTGGGTCTTGAGGAGGAGGATGCTGAGCTGGTGGCCTCTGAAGGGTCACTATCGGAGCTGAACGGGATGTCTGGTACAACCTGCGGAGGTGACTCCGGTGTAGGGTCGGCAGGGGCTGCAGTGCTGCGGTGCGAGGAGTCTTTGGGGAGGGTGTGCCGCGTACTGTGGGCGCAAAGTAAGGAAGCGAGGTCAAAAGCGGGATGGTGCAAAGGACGGCGAGTTCCTATCACTAAAAAGGTAGAGAGCAGGCTGGCAAGAGCCAGGCTATATCTGTGAACCTCTTTGCAGGGTCATGGTGGAGCTGCAAGTCTGGCACCTCAATGAAGAGGGTAGCTGTCATGTCCATCGTCCACGTCTGAGAATGAGGTGGAAATGCAAAACGAGGTGAGAATTTAAGGAAATTCTCAGTAGGGTCGTGCATGGCGTTTAACTGACGTCGCTTTCATTCTCAGTTGCCTCGGGTTTTATTTAATTATGAAAACATGAGATCAAATTTAACTATTCATATTTAATAAGGTTAAGAAAATGTCTGGTTCGAGGCAAGGTCCAGTTTTACTTTAAACAGCATAAGAAATCGTCTAAACTACTAACAGTAATACACAGAATAATGGGCAGGATAAGTGAACACATGCTGTACGTAAGCATAATAGTTAAACTGTAAATAACTTGTAATCATGCACTTAATGCAATCATGCAAACTTGCTCTTGAACTTTCCTTCATAAACTTTTCCTTTGCTCATATACTTTCTTCATTACTCATAAATTTTTCCATTACTTGGTCCCTTGGGAGTTCTTGGCCATTTTAGACTCCTGGGTAATAGTGCACTTATCGAGGATCGAGCTCGTTCCTATCTGAGGATTGCCGGGTTTACTTTCCCCGACGTCCCCACCGATCTATTCCCCTTAACTTTTTATCCGGGGCTGGCCCAAGTATCATGGAACTTTCATCATAACATATTATTTGGGTTCATCATAACATAACTTTCATAGCTTGCTTGAAAATGCACATGCATCTATATGTATATCATAACTTATTCATATACTCTACCGCAATTTTGGCGGCATAACGGAACGTGTCCGCTTCCTCATGAATAGTGCCAGCATACCAGAATATCAATTGTCATAAAGAACCCAACATTACATACATATTCCAATATTGAACTCATGTCAACATCAAATTCATTAAGGCAGAGTTTCTGCCCTAGCATAATCAACTAACCCGGTTATGGTATAGCCCACCTTTATTTCAATTTAACTCCTTTAAACCTGATTTTTGGATATGTTGTAGCCTTCTATGTCTAGTTTCTAACCTTTTTGGTCCCATCTAATTTTGATAACTATAACTCAGGTTATTCAGGTTTTATCCTGGCCTGCCCAGCAGCTAGCCAGAATTACACACTTAAAAGTAAAAATCTACTAAAAATCGAAAACTGGCTCAAAGAATACGAAATCGGTCTCATATTAAAGCTGATAGAACCATCTTTCATTTGAAAAAAGTCCCATTCAATTTGACTCAGTAGGGCTCGAGTTATAAGCCCTGAAACTTAACCTTCCTGAACTGCTCTATTTTGTCTCGGTTTGGACATAGGGTAACTTCTTCAAATCACTGGGAACGAATAGGATAGTAACAAACTCGAAATTTCTAGATAGATGTTCTCCTATGTGTAAGCTTTCCAACAAAATTAGTTTCACTCAATTTGGAGTTGTATAGGGTGAGTTACACCCTTTTCAACCCATACTGCCCGGGTGGATGGCCTGATTCCTAGGTCAAACTTCAAAAATTCATATCTCCCTCAATATTAATCCAATGGTCTTATATGATATATGTATGGAAATCCCTAGATATCTAGTTTCACATAAAAATGGTTTCATCAATTTTGAACGGCGGGAGGCGGAGCCGTACACTCCGCCGTACGGACTGCCGAGGGTTTTGAGTTTCCCAGACTCTCAACTCCTCCATATCTGCATCCTTTCTTGTTTCCCATTTCAACTTTAATTTCACAAACAGTCAATAAACCAGCCACAGTTCATTATGAATCATTCAGTCAATATATCAGAATTGAAGAATTGAACCACCGATAATCATTCAAAATCAGAAAAACCAAAACAGGAATTAAAACCTCTACCTCTTGCTTTGAGTTTGGAAATAGAGCTGGGTTGAACTTGAAGGCTGGATAGAGTGGGAAAGTTTAGAAGAGGAAAGAGAGCTGAAGTGAGGAAGGGAGAGCAACGTAAGAAAAAATGAGCTGAAGAGGCAGGAGAAGGATATATATAGACAAGGCTTCGAAGTGGTAGTTAGAATGAGTGACTTTGATTGGGTGAAATTTTGTGGGCAAAGTTCAGCCGTGTCTCCCTCTTTTGTGTCAAAATTGCTCTCCACGTCGCCAGAGAAGTGAAACTCGCTTCCTGCGTATCTGAGCATGAAGTCGGAACTCGGAAATATTGCTTTGGTTTATTCACAAGGTAAAGTCGGACTTCGGAATCGTGAGATACAATTACCTTCAAATCGAAGGTCAAGGGCCAGAATGTGAAGCCGAAATACTCGATCTCGGAACTCGGGAGTAAGAGAAATGAAAGCTTTTGCTAATAAACTCGATATCGGAACTCAAAACTTAATATCGGAAATCGAAAGAATAAGCCACTACATTTGGACTAACGAAATCGGAAATCGGGATATCGTGTTTATTCTAACTCGAGCATAAGGTCGGAAATTGCATATTACGTGCATAAGGTCGTAAATTGGAAGATACAGCCAGTCCTTTTTAAGCCGTGGAGATGAAGTCGGAATTCGTAATTCCGACATTGTATTGCTAAGGTCGAAAGTCGTAATTTATATGAAGTTAAAGACAAACTCAGAAATCGGAAATTTATTACTGATGAGGTCGGAATTCATACCTGCTTACATAAGGTCGGAAATCGGAAAATGCAATGCAATCTGTTTGAGCCTTCCTAAGGTCGGAAATCGGAAATCCTTGTCTGTCCAGCGTTGAAGATGAATTCGGAGGTCGGGAATAGTGATGGCTCGGAAGTCGGAAGTCGCGGACGTTACAGTAAGAATTTTAAATTCTCAGTAGGATTCACTAAGAAATTTCATGCCGTGTCATCATTATTATCTCCAGCTGCTTCGATTTATTATGAAAAAGGTGAACATGTTATATAAACTATTAAATTTTATAGTTCGAAAATATATTGTTCGAAGTAAAGTCCATTTTATTCACACACTTGTCATTTGGGAGAGCCAATACACAATAAAGTCGTGAATCATACTATGAATAATAACTGCAACATATTAAAATATAATAACACCAATATACTGGAAACTTGAAATCTGCATCTGCCTTTACTTCTACTTGAATTTATGCAGATATACATAATTTTCTTTTCTTTCTTTGTCTTCCTTTACTTATCATACATATTCCAGAGTACGATCACCATGTCATACTCCCTTGGGGTGTGATCACCATGTCACACTCTTTAAAATATATTCATCCTGCCACGTCCCAGAGTATGATCGCCATGTCATACTCCCTCGGGGTGTGATCACCATGTCATATTACTTAAAATATATTAATCCTGCCACATCCCAGAGTATGATCGCCATGTCATACTCCCTCGGAGTGTGATCACCATGTCACATTCCTTAGGGGGTGGGATCATTATGCCACAATCCAGAGTATGATCGCCATGTTATACCCATCAGAGCGTGATTGCCATGTCACGTTCCTTCGGAATATGGACTCATCATTGTATCCTTTATCATAGAATCATAAATACATAGGCTTTGTACCTTATTCTCAAATAATAATACTTGCTTAGTATTCATACATGTCGTATAACAATATTAACACACCAACATTTAGAACTATCACTAATTTCTACCGAAAATTCGGCAGCATAACGGATCGAGTCCGCTTCCCCATGAATAGTGCTAGGCTACCAGTAAAACCAATCAAGCAAAAGTTTAACATAGAGTAGCAAACATATCACAATAATGTCAATCATATAGGGATTGGACCCTTATGTTCAATTCTGCCCATTATATCAATTCTGCCTGATTTTTGTAAAGTTCACCATAATTTCTATTCAATTCAGTTGGACCTAAATTTTTAATATGTTATAGTGCTATGTGTCTAGTTTCTAACCCTTTTAGTCCCATCTCATTTTGATTTGTATAGCTCAAGTTATTAGTATTTTACCTCAGACTGCCCTGTATTTAGCCAAAAGTGCACTCTCATAAGTGAAAATTCATTAAAAATAGAAATCCGGGTGAAATCATACAAAATTTATATCAAATTAAAGATAATAGAACAAGCTTTCAAATGAAATAAATTTCATATCATTTGCATGAGTATATGTTGAGATATAAGCCCCGTAACTTGACCCTACTGGACTTAAGGTAACTTCATTGATGTGCTGGGAATAATTGACAAAGAATCTGACTCTGAAATTTTTATGGGATGTTCCCTTATATGTTAGCTTTAAAAAAATGTTGGTTTCACTCAATTTAGAGTTGTGTAGGGTGAGTTACACCCTTCTCAACTCATACTGCCTAGATGAGAATCCAGATTTCTAGGTCAAACTTCAAAAATTCATAACTACATCTATACTAATCCAATAGCCTTATATTTTATATGTATGGAAAGCCCTGAATATCTAGTTTCATATAAAAATCGATTCATCAAATTTAAATGGTTGTAGCTAGAGTTGTACACTCCACCGTATGGACCGTTAAGGAAAAACCCTAATAGCTTCTTGGATTCTTCTTGAATTCATGTTTTCCTTAAATTAAACCATCCAATCTTCAATTCAAACTCACATATATACCTTAAACCAATCTTAATTCATCATCATCACTCAAGATAACATCAGAATCATGCAAGAAAGTGCGAAGAAAGTGGAGTTCTAATCAGCCTAATTCAAAGAAAAGAAGAAGCTAGATTGAATTCCTACCTCTTCTAAGTGTTATTGTGCTAGATTGGTGCCTTGGATTGAAGGAATCTTGATGTAGCTTGAAGAGTAGATGGAGATGGAGTGAAGATGAGTTGAGATAAAAGAGAAATAATGAGGGTTCATCAAGTTATAAAATCCGAAAATAATCAAGGGGTTGGAAGGAAATAATTGGAAACTTTTGGAACAAGATTACATGTGATTGGTGGATGTGTTTTCCTTCTCCAATTTGATTTGGCTGCCTTCTTGAAGGCTGATTGTGGCGCCACTTGTAGGTTGTGTTGGTTGAATCTTGGCCATCCATCGTAGGGTTCTCACAGTATAATTTCTATTGGTTCAGTTCTGGCAGTTTAAAATAGCGAAATCTTACCAATTTTCTCTCAAATCGGTAAACCGGTTTTAGAAAAAAAATCCTATGAAGTTTCCTATGGTTCTAATCTAATTCCATTATGCCTAATCATTTTAAATCACACTTAATTAGATTTAAGTGAATACTAAATCGAATCCTAATTAATCACAATTATTTGCTAAAAATCGAACAATTTGATTAAAAATGATTAAAAAATTTTTTCGGACGTTACATCCCCAACCATCTCTCACTACTAGAAACACTCAATAAATCGATGGAATCACTGGCGGACATGATCCATCGGTAATTAGCACATTAGAAAAAAGAAAATTGAATATTACCGATAGATAAGTGGATCCGTCGGTACTATTAATAAAAGCGTCAGTAAATGAATGTCAGAAATCATCAAGGAAGCATTTATACCAATGACTTACTGATAATTACTGACGAAATATTCGTCGGTAATTTAAGTTAATAATTTTTATTTTTATTAAATTCCGACGGATTATCCGTCAATATATTAAAAATAGTATTTAATATATATAATTACCGACGAAAAATCTGTTGCAATGTTTGAAAAAATAAATTTTTATGTCAATTATTACCAACAGAAGATTTTTTTTGATTTTTTTGGCAGCTTTGTATTTTCAAAAATTGAAATTAGTATTAAATATTGCAAATTATTATTTTATTTATCCATAAATCCATATAATTTGAAATATAATAAAATATAAACTGTCAAATAAAATAAAAAACTATCAACAATAACAAAAATAAAATAAAACTGTCAATGTACAATTCTAAAAGCATAAAAAATTCTAAAAACTTCAAATACTGATCATCATCAGTATCCAAAATATCCTTAGAGCTGTCGTGTGTGCGGTTATGTGGAGAATGCTGAAGCAATGAAGGTGGAGGTGATGGAGGCTGTACACCAAATAACGAACTCCCACTCCGTATCTGCTCGAAGTCGGTGTATATGGTCATCATCCTCTGCTCCATGGACTATAGCTACTATGTCCACTACTCTTTTTCCTTCTTATGTCGCTCCTGCAGCTCTATGTACCTCTTGTTGACTTTCTGGAGTTGCCTTTGCATTGTTTCATTTAGTGCATGCACCTGATTACAGATGTCCTCCATATCGGTACTAGCAGGCCTAGCTCCAAACACATAGGCTAAAGAATAAGGCATGCTATATGTGGTCCCCATACCATAAATCTGCCCTTTGTAATGGCCACTAACCGTTTGGGCCTATATCTCATCATCACTAACAGATGGGCCGGCAGGAGTGCTTCCGTTCCCCTATTGCAACTGATGCGACCGGGCCTTGGTCAGTTGCTGGGTGAACTTATGCTACAATTGGATAAAATAAAACCAATTAAATTATATTTAAATAATAGAAATTATAATAAATAAAACCATTGGAAACTAAGATTATAAGTACTTATTATGTGGTCTCCGACTGAGTATCAGTACACTGGGACTTGCCTTTCTTCCGGGTATGGGTCTCCCAGAATAGCTCCCCTGAGTTGGCGGCCTATTCATCATCTTCTCCTACATTCCAAACAATTTTCACATGATCATATAATATTTAATATAAAAATTAAATAACTAAATAAGTGTAAAGGATGATATTTACTGTCCTCAGCCGCATGTTGTCAATGGTGGTGGAGTTTCCAGTGTGTAGCTAGCTATCTCGAGCTGATCCTTTGCTCACCTGGGCCTTCACTTACTTCACCTTGTACTCGAGCAAGTCCTAGTATGCCCTGAGTGCCTGGAAGATGTCTTCAGTGAGCCAGTGGGTGCTAGTGTCATTCTCACGAATGTCGTGAAACATATCACGAAGTCGCTTACTAGCTCTGGTCCTCCATGCTTTGTAGATCGAGGCCTCACCGCATGGATCAATAGTGAACATACATTGCACACATGTAACACAATAGTCAGCTCCATTATAACAAATAAGCATAAAAAAAAAATTAATAATAAAAAAATAATTTTACCCTCTACTCTTTCCACTACATCTGTTGTGTAGCCTTAGATGCCTCTAAAAATCTTTTATACAGGGCACGAAAGTTCTCTTGGAACACCTCGGTAATTCTATGCAGGCCCAAAGCTGGAGGAATCCAACTATGTCAGAAACAATAGACTAAGTCATGTATCTATTAATTAAGTTTTCTATCACAATTAAAAATTCATAATAAATTTAAATTTGAAAATGCTTACTAGGATTTATTGTCATATTTAAGCTCTACCTACTGGTTCATGGAGCCTTGTGAGGAAGCGGATGATGAGGCATGAGCACCCTGCGAGCCAGGCTGGCTGGGGATATAGGAAGAAGTGGAACCAGGTAAGGGTGAGGTGCGATCCTCACCTCCTAGAGGTGGGGATGGAGATGGAGTGGGCTACGAGTTGGGCTAAGGGGGGAATGAAGGCTGAGACCCTGTCTCTACATACCCAAGGTTAGGTATCATAACAAACTCCTAGCCATGTAGAGGACAACTAGGAAGGGTGGATGTAGTAGTAGTAGTAGGAGTGGAGGATACAGACGTAGTGGAGGTGGTGGATGGAGCGTGAATGCAGGCAGTAGACCGTGATTCATGTCTACCTCTGCCTCATCTAGAACCAGATCCTTGTCCTGCTATAGATGACCTATATAATATATGTGTAAATTAATAGACATATATAACAAATATAATATGCATATAAATATAAATGCAAAGAATTAAACTATAATACTGAAATAGATATCCACAAAATTGAAAATGTAAGAGACATATTAACTAAATAAAGATACAATATACTTAGCACGTCATTAATCTAAAAGTTGAGAACTATGGTCATCACTCTTGGTTTCAACACCGTCATTGAATTCCTTATCCTTATCCTTATCCTCAGTGTTGTCCTCCCTCTTATCCGACTAACTCATTGAATACTGCCTCGAGAGTTCAATTATGTCAACTTTCCTTGAGATGGAACATAGATTGGCGGGAATGTCAGTATCAACAACAACCCTAGAAGGATTTGGATCATTGATTTGATAAGCTTGCTTAGATACCTCATCAACCTTTGCTCGACCCCTTAGTTTGCATTTTATTACCACCCTTCAGTTAGATTTGCACCTTCCAGCGTATGGTAGGTAATAAACTTGTCTTGCATTTTGGGTGATGATAAAATGGATCAAATTTTCTATATCTTTTAGTATGGTTAATCTCAATTATTTTGTAGTGATTCTGTTTACATGCTCCCCCAAGACGTGTTGGATCATATCATTTGCAAGCGAATAGCAGAACCCTTTTAAGAGGTTCACTAGGGTACTCCAACTCAAGTATTTCATTAAGCATTCCATGCCAACCACTTTCTCCATCTCTAGTATCTCCCTTAACACACGCCAGTGTTGTTAGTTTTCTTCCTTCTTCCCCATTTAGTTGTATGAAATTTGTAACCATTAATGTAACACCTTACCAGACAAAGTACTATGCTTAAGTCATAATAACCTGTTTGATAAGAGATTACGTGTAATACTGATTAAATTCCTCTTTCTATATTAGTACTAAGGTCTCGCATAAGAATACTTGATCTCATAACAAATTTTTCTGCGTGATGGCGGAATAAATACTAATCAATCGGTAAACTGTAAATAACTTAACATAAATAAAAAATACAATAAGAACAGAATAACTGCAAATGGCGTCATAGATATGTACATAGATATCTGATTTTAAAGTTTGTCAAAATGAGGCCACTAATACAAAATGAAACGGCTAGTATCTATGAACAGCACCCTAACTGGTCCCCATGGGACATTTCATGTACATTCCTAATATCTACCCATCCAACCATGACCCAAACTGTCAAAAGAGGGTCATTCTGTACATCTAACCCCATTACAGCATGCACACTATCTAAACAGAGTCTGATGAAAGGAACCCGTTCGCCATAGCGGCGTCAGCTGGAG
This sequence comes from Pterocarpus macrocarpus, assembly GCA_031439585.1. Taxonomy (NCBI): domain Eukaryota; kingdom Viridiplantae; phylum Streptophyta; class Magnoliopsida; order Fabales; family Fabaceae; genus Pterocarpus; species Pterocarpus macrocarpus. The sequence continues at coordinate 56,407,662 of CM062514.1, forward strand.
GGTGCCCGGCACTGGGAGCAGATGACGACGAAGAACTAACCGCCTCGGATGGGTCCTCCTCTGAGGGCGAAGCCGACGACATCGGCTGCGGCGGTGAAGGAGGAGGGGCCATGGGAACTGGAGCTGCTAGAGCGGCTGGTGCTGCTGGAGCTGCTGCTGGTGGCGGTGGAAATGGATGGGCCATATGAAGAGGTATAGCAATGTAGGGGACAGCAGGATCAAAAAGAGGGTGCATAACTGGTACAGCAAAGTCCCTCTGGAAGAAGAAATACAAACGAAATTGGCACCTGCCAGATATATATATAGAGTCTAGAAAAGGGTCGATGTGGATGTGAAGCTCAGGAAACTCAATGAATAGGACCCCGGTCGCCGCGTGCTCCATGGTCTGAGAATGACGCGGAACATACAATAGAGTGAGAAATGAATATTTCTCAGTAGAAAATCCTAACTTCTATACATCTGTCATCGCTGTCATTCCCAGTTGTTTCGGTCGTGCAAGATTTTCAGATAGTACGGTAAAATGATAATATTTAACTTAAATACGCATTTGTAAAGCATACACCGAAACAAGTTCAATTTTTATTAACAGATATACTAATGTACTCAAATAGTAATCACAGCGGAATAATAGCATGTTATGAATAATAAACAGAGATCTAGAACAATCAATAGAAAAGTATTACACTGTACATATGCATGTGCAATGAGAGGATGCATCTTATTCTTGGAGGCTTTCGCCTTTTATAACTTATTTCCATCCTTGGTCTCCTGGGAGTCATTGGCCATATACTCCTGGGTAATAGTCTGCTTTTCAGGACCGAGCTCGTTCCTATATAGGATGGCCGGGTTTACTTTCCCTGACCTTCCCACTGATCTATTCCCCTTAATTTATTCCAGGGCTGGCCCAAGTGATATGGAATTCCTTGTAATATCATGAAAAGAATGCACATCTAGTTTGTCTCTTGAATATGATGCATTCAAAGTATCATAAAGTTTCACAACATATGAACTTCTTACCGAAATTTTGGCGGCATAACGGATCGAGTCCGCTTCCCCATGAATAGTGCCAGACAATCAGTACAGTTACACAACTAATAATTTCAGTATAGACCAGCAAATATGTATAAACACTTATAACATCATTCAACAATTGCAAATCAAGCATTAGGAAGGTTCCAGCTTGTCCTTCCCTGCTCTGCCCGAGTTTGGCATGTTCCAATTTCTATTCAATTCAACTCATTACATTCTCATTTTTGGATATGTTATAGCCTTATATGTCTACTCTCTACTCTCTTTAGTCCCATCTCGTTTTGAGTTGTATAACTCTAGATATAAATATTTTATCTCAGCCTGTCCTGTTCCTAGCCAGAATGGGGTTCCTATGGAATAAAATTCACTAAAAGTCGAAAACTAGATAAAATCATGTGAATTTTATATCAAAATGAAGCTAACACAACAAGCTTTAAAATGAGTTAGCGGCGATAGTATTTGCCTTGAAGATGTGGAGGCACTATCTCTACGGAGTGAAGTTTGAAGTATTTTCTGATCACAAAAGTTTGAAATACCTTTTTAACCAAAAGGAATTGAACATGAGGCAGTGAAGGTGGATGGAGTTTCTTAAAGATTATGAGTTCGACCTAAAGTACCATCCAAGCAAGGCAAACGTGGTGGCAGATGACCTAAGTAGAAAATCCTTAACAGTGGTTTGGATGATGATCAAAGAAGCAAAACTTATAGAAAGCTTCCAAACCCTCAACTTGGGAATCTCTGTAACTCCCAGTACCGTTCAATTACACCAACTTAAGATAACTAGCACTTTCAAAGATCAAATCCAACATACACAACAAGGAAACGACGACTTCCAGCATACAGTACAACTGGTGCAATCTAGCAAGCTAACAGGATTCTCTCAGGATGCAGAAGGAATGTGGCGATATCATGGAAGAATATGTGTACCTAAGGAGAATGACCTTAGGAGAAAGGTCTTGGAAGAAGCCCACAAGAGTGAGTTTACTATACATCCCGGCATTAACAAGATGTACCAAGATCTCAAAAAGATGTTTTGGTGGCCAGGCCTTAAGACAGATGTAGCCAATTTTGTAAATAAATGTCTGACTTGCCAGAAGGTGAAAATCGAACATCAGAAGCCAGCAGGGACACTACAACCCTTAGAGATTCCGGAATGGAAATGGGAGAGCATTTCTATGGTTTCGTGATAGGTTTACCAAGAACCCCCTGAGGATATGACGCTATATGGGTCATAGTGGATAGACTAACCAAGCCTGCTCACTTTTTACCCATTCGAGCAAATTTTCCTCTAGAAAAGTTGGCTCAACTATATATCCAAGAAGTGGTATGGTTACATGGTATTCCTTCAACAATCATCTCCGATCGAGATCCAAGGTTCACCTCACGATTTTGGGGAGCACTCCAGAAGGCATTCGGCACTAGGTTATGTCTAAGTACTACATATCATCCACAATCAGATGGTCAAACATAACAAACAATTCAGACTTTGGAAGATATGTTATGGGCATACATTCTGGAACAACGGGGGAATTGGGATTGATACTTACCATTAGCCGAGTTTGCCTACAACAACAATTACCATGCGAGCATTGGCATGGCTCCATATGAGGCTTTATATGGCCGGAAGTGTCAATCTCCTCTATGTTGGTACAAATCAGGAGAACAGAATCTCCTAGGCCTGGAACTAGTCAGACAGACAACGGAGCAGATCAAAAGGATCCGTAGCAGAATACTTGCAGCTCAGAGCCGTCAAAAGAGCTACGCGGATGTCCGGAGGAAAACCTTGGAATTTCGAGATGGAGACCACATGTTTCTAAAAATCACACCCACAACTGGAATAGGTAAGGCCATTAAAGTCAAAAAGCTAAGCCCTCGCTTTATAGGTCCCTTTCAAATTTTAAATCGAATTGGGCCAGTTGCCTATCGAGTTACTTTACCTCCACATCTGTCCAATCTTCATGATGTTTTCCATGTCTCTCAACTCAGAAAATATCAGCCTGATCCTACTCACTTTCTGGAACCTGAATCAATCCAATTAAGGGAAGACTTAACCTTCCATGTACCCCCAGCACGGATAGTGGACAGGAGCATCAAACACCTTCGAAACAAAGCCGTACAGCTGGTAAAAGTGGTATGGGGACACAAAGACTCAGCAGACTATACGTGGGAGTTAGAATCTGACATGAGGAGGGAACATCTCGAATTATTCTTAGGTACTAAATTTTGAGGGCAAAATTCTTTTTTTTTTAGGAGGGTAGAATGTAACGTCTGAAAAATTTATCGTTAATAGCTGAGTTATTTGATTTTATCAAATAAGTGAATTTAATCAGAACTTGATTAAACATTTACTTAAAGCCAATTAAGTATGATTTAGATGGATTAGGCTTGATGGAATTAGATTAGGAGCATAGAAAACCCCACAGAAAATTTTCAAGCCAGTTTACCGATTTAAGGGAAATCGGTAAAATTTCGGCATTTCAAACTGTCGAAACTAGACCAGTAGAATTTTTCTATGAGTGCCCTAGAATCAACGGCTAAGATTTAGCCAAATAGCTCCCTCAAGTGGCGCCTTGGCAACCCTTAATGATGAAGCTCAACCAAAATTAAGACCAAGGTTGAATCCACCAATCACAACCAAGCATCTCCAAATATCTTCACCTTTTTCTCCTTTTCTCCTCATCAATTTTCGGCCACTCTTCCAGCAGCTGAAACTCTTCTCTTTTTCTCCTCTTTGCTCTCATTTCTACTCCATTCTCATCCATCTTCAAGTCTCATCCCAAGTCACCACCATCAAAGACACAAAATTAACACAAATTTCATAAGACAAGGTAGGAAATCCTACTTCTCTCCTTGATTTCTCTTATTTGGAACCGCATGGTGATTATGTTTAACATGAGATACTGATGTTATGTAGAGTGATGATAACGGTTTATGACTAATTTTGCATGTATGTTGTGATTAAGATTGGAATTGAGGACAAATAGCTTGAAGAAGGGGAACAAACCTAGAAGCAGGTTAGGGTTTCCCTCGGCGGTTTGTACGGCGGAGTATACAGCTCTGCCTACTGCTGTTTAAATTTTATGAAACCATTTTTATATGAAACTAGACATCCAGGGCTTTCCATACATATAAAATATAAGGCCATTGGATTAATATAGAATTAGTTATGAATTTTTAAAATTAGACCTAGAAATCTGGGTTCCTACTCGGGCAGCATGGGTTGAGAAGGGTGTAACTCATCCTACACAACTCCAAATTGAGTGCAACTAAAGGTGTTTGAAAGCTAACACATAGGAGAATGTTCCATAAGAATTTCTGAATTTGATAAGGTCCTATTTGTTCCCAGTGAGTCGAGAAAGTTGTCCTATGTCCAATTTGAGTTAGAACAGGGTAGACCAGTAAGGTCAAGTTCTAAAGCCTATAACTCAAATTATACTCATCTAAATGACATGAAACTTAATTCATTTGAAAGCTAGCTTTACATGGATATAAATTTTTCATGATTTCGCCCACATTTCTATTTTTAGTGAATTTTCTCCCGTAAGAGTGCAACTCGGGTTAGGAGCAAGACAAGTCTCATAGAAATTTGAGTTAATGTCGGAAGTCAGGATTTAGTGAATAGGAAGCTAAGTCGGTACACATAGAATCGGACTCTAAACTTAGTAAATAAGGGACTAGGTCGAGAATGCTTGAAGTCGAAGTCGGGACTCAGTAAACTAGGTCGGGAGTGTGTATGGATGAACTCGGAAGTGTATACTTAAAGTTGTACTTGGAGGGGTTTATTTAGTGATTGAACTCGAACGTAGTGAATAAGAGTCCATATGGGGTACGTTTTGAGGCTGTATTCAGAACTTAGAAGAGAAAGCTAGATCGGGTATATTGATGTCGAACCCGAGATTCAGTAAATTATAGAGATCTGGATTTAGGAAACATACCTAGCAAAGTCTCAAAAGACCAATGGTGGAATAAGGTCGGAAGTCGCCCAACCCAAAAATCGGAACTGATGTAACCTCGGGAGACCTGAACATAGTGTAGGGAAATCGGAACCTAGATAAGGTCGGAACTCGGAACACGTTGGATATTGAAAGTCGAACTTGGGAACCTTAACAAACATTAAAAGCCTATAAGTTAGATTGATACTTGAGACTTTAAGTCTTGTATTTATCAACATTGTTATATTCTTAATATGAATATGATGTCTTATATGGAGTTTACTATCTGACTTAAAAGTACTGGTTGTCTGGCACTATTCATGGGAAAGCGGACTCGATCCGTTATTATGCCAAAATTTCGGTAAGAGATTCATGTGTTGTGTGATTTGAAATGGCATGAATATATGATACTTGAAGAATCAGGATACATGTGCATTCAATTCATGATATTGTAAAGGATTCCATTTCACTTGGGCCAGCTCCGGAATAAATTAAGGGGAATAGATCAGTGGGAAGGTCGGGGAAAGTAAACCTGGCAATCCTATATAGGAACGAGCTCGGTCCTAAAAAGCGAACTATTACCTAGGAGTATATGGCCAATGACTCCCAGGGGACCAAGGATGGAAATAAGTTCTAATAGGCGAAAGCCTCCAAGAATAAGATGCATTTTCTAATTGCACATGCATATGTATAGTGCAATGTTTCCCTATTGATTGTTCTAGATCCCTGTTTATTTTTCTTAACATGCTATTGTTCCACCATGATTACTGTTTGAGTACATTAGTGCATCTGTTAACTAAAACTGGGTTTGTTTCGGTGTATGCTTTACAAACAAGTATTTAAGTTGAATATTATCACTTTATGATACTATTTGAAAAATATTGTATGACCGAAACAACTGGGAATGACAGCGATGATAGATGTATAGAAGCTAGGAAATTCTACTAAGAAATATTCATTTCTCACCCTATTGTATGTTCCGCGTCATTCTCAGACCATGGAGCACGCAGCGATCGGGGTACTATTCATTGAGTTCCCTGAGCTACATATACACCTTGATTCGTTTTTGGACTCTATATATATCTCCAGCCAATGTCAGTTCCGCCTCTACTTCTTTTTCCAGTGAGATTTCGCTGTCCCGCTTATGCACCCTCTCTTTGATCCTGCTGTCCCATACATTGCCATACCTCTCTACATGGCCCATCTATTTCCACCACCACCAACAGCAGCACCAGCAGCACCAGCAGCTCCAGTTCCCATGGCCCCTTCTGCTTCACCACTGCAGCCGATGTCGTCGGCCTCGACCTCGGAGGAGGATCCGTCCGAGGCGGCTAGTTCTTCTTCCTCATTCTCTGCTTCTAGTGCCGGACACCCTCCAGCAGACGCCGCCATGGCGAACAGGTTCCTTTCAGCAGATTCTGTCTAGATAGCGTGCATACTATAGTAGGGTTAGATGTACAGAATGACCCTTTTTTGGCAGTCTAGGTCATGGGTGGATAGGTAGATGTTAGGAGATGTACATAAAATGTCCCATGGGGACCACTTGGGGTACTGTTCATAGAAACTGGCCGTTTCGTTTTGTATTAGCGGCCTCATTTTGTCACCTTGTATCATTTTGACAAACTTTAAAATCAGATATCTATGTATATATTTATGATGCCTTTTGCAGTAGTTCTGTCCTTATTGTATTTTTATTTATGTTATGTTATTTATAGTATGCTGATTAAATAGTATTTATCCCGCCGTCACGCAGGGAATTTTGTTATGCGATTAAGTATTTTTATTTGAGTAATTAATACTAATACAGAAAATAGAATTTAACCAGTATTACACGTAATTACTTATCAGATAATTTATTATGACTTAAGCATAGTACTTTGTCTGGTAAGATGTTACAAGCTCGAACTCGGGAACCTTAATAGAAATTAAAAGCTTGCAAGATAAATTGATACTTAAGATTCTAAATCTTGCACTTATTGATATTGTTAGATTCTTGGTATGAATATGAAGTTTTGTATTGAGTTTGCTATTTGATTAAAAATTCCCTGATAGTCTGGCACTATTTATGGGAAAGCGAACTCGATCCGTTATGCCACCAAAATTCTGGCAGAAATATGTGAATTATATGACCGATATGAACATTTATATGTCATGCTCATAAGACTCATATATGCAAGAATGATATGAAGTATATGGATGAAAGCATGTAACATATGCATGCTTAATTATGTTCAAAGAAGAATAAGATTTATAAGAACTTGCAAGAAAGATGTACCAAGCTACCACGTGAGACATGGCATAGACCCAGCTAGCATGGGCCAAAGCGGTACTGTCTAAGACTTGGCCAGCCCTCGACCAGATTTACGGGGAATAGACCAGTGTGAGGGTCGAGGAAAGTAAACCCATTACTCATGTATAGGGACGAGCTCGAACCTGAAAAGCAGGCTATTACCCAGGGGTGAGAGAGGCTATTCACCTCCGGGGGACCAAGCACAGAAGAGTAAGATCAAGTTGCAAATTAAAGAAAGAGATAAATTAAGTCAAGTGCACTTGCATACAGTCAAATATAAACACCTTTATGTGCATCTTCAATTGTCTCATTAAGGCATAATGTTATTATGATTCTTGTTGAAGCATATTATATTATTCGCAAATTCTATGTCTGTCATATAATATGACAAGTAATTGTTAAAAATATAACCCGCTTCAAGGAAGATGTTTTCAACTTAAAACTGAACCGCTGATTGTGTATATGTGCTCACATTTTTATAAGAAACCGAAGTGGTGGAATGTTTATGACGACACTGTATGGTTCGAGTTTACCTACTGAGAACCTTAGGTTCTCACTGCTTGCCTGTATATTCTTTTTTCCATAAACATTCCAGATCATAGGCTAAAACTTAAGAACGAGGCAGAATACCGGGGTGTTCATCATGCAAGGCTTAGGCTTACGTCAGCCCGGAAGACTATAGAAGCCGGTTGAAGATTATAAAGGGGCGATAGACGAAGTGTAGAGACAGTTTTTAGCGTATAATATTAGTTACAAAGGTTTCTTAATTTGTAACTATCTTATTTTCTATGTATCAGAAATGGAATTTATGAGTTATTATTCAGTAATAAAAGGTGTAGTTAGAGGGCCATGTATTATATTTTCCACATTTCAAAGAATCCTCTTAGTATAGTGACAACCTCTTAATATAACTCCATGAATCAAGCATGGGTTATATAATGGAGGGTGTTACATGCATAATCTACTATTGTTATTATTATGAAATCACTCACAATCTGCTATGCTTATGCTTTAATTCTTGCTCTGTTTATCAAGTGCTTAAATAAAATGAACTCTGCTTCGAACAATATGGTTTCAAACTATAAAACTGAATATATTTATATAACATGCTCACCTTTTATAATAAATCGAAGTAGCTGGAGATAATAACGATAACACGGCATGTAATTTTTTTAGTGAATCCTATTGAGAATTTATAATTCTTACTCCTATGTACATTTCCGTATTATCTCTAGATAGCTCAGGATATACCGAAGGCGGCCACCTAGAGTTAACTAGAGATATTGAAGATGGCTGAAAAGCACTATCATACAAGGTCCGTTAAAGCAATGGTAACAACTTTTGAGTGTGGTACTACGACTTAAGCATAGTACTGTACTTGGGAGGATGTTACATTTGGTATTGACATTATCAATAGATTTTTCGTCGATAAAAAAGTAATCGAATGAATCGTTTCATTAATCAACCATTATGATGGATTTGCCATCGGTAATATGGAAACTAAGAGCCTCAAGCCGTTAAATCAATTTTCAAAAAAGGAAAAATAAATAAAAATAAAATAATAGAATAATTACTAACGAATGCTTTGTCGGTAAAGTCAGCAAATTAATTTATTTACCGATAGATATTCTGTTCTTAACATTTTTATTTTTAAAAGATTATAAGATAAATAAATAATTCCATACCGATAGATAATCTGTCGGTATATTTTTCGATTTAAAAAATATAAAATTAAAATGCAAATGCTTGCTGACGGTATATCTGTCGTAAAATTGTAGCGCTATTAGGCGTGACCATTTATTGATGCCTTTACCGACGGATTATTTGTCTGTCGATATTTTCGACGGATGTCATATGTCAGTAATTTGCTCTTTTCTAGTAGTGTCTGCCAAATACCGCCACCGCTATCGCTACAACCAACCACTGCCGTTGGCAGTTTTTTAAAAAAAAATTATCATACTAATTTTAATTTTTGTATAATATATATTATTGATTTATTGTTGATATTGTTGATGATTATTGAGCTTTTCCTTATTAAAGACTCAATGGACAAATTTGAAGATACAATAGAGGTAGTGGAAGACTCACAGGCAAAATTGGTTGAAGACTCAGTAGAAATTGTTGAAGATTTAATGGAAATTGTTGAAGACTCGGTAGAATTTGTTCAAGATTTGTTAGAAAAAGTTGACGACTTTGTGAAAGTTGTTCAAGACTCAATGGAAGTTGTTCAAGGCTCAGAGGATGAAAATGAATCACAATGGCTATGAGATAAACCAAATATAGTTATAAGTATGCTAAAAATATTACTTCCAAAGTTTTATTAAGACATCTCTCTTCCATATTTGTATGAATTTGAAATATTTGAATTGAATTTTACTTTGTTAATTGATTTTGAATATTTTTGGTGCTGTATGTGTTTAAATATGATGATTGTATTTTTTTTCTTTGAATTGGTCATTTTCTACCACAAAAATTAGTGGAGGAAAATTCACTGCAAACTAGAAGGGAAAATCCACTACAAAATTGGGGGGAAATCTGCCGCAATATTAGAGTGAAAAATCTACCGCAAAATTAGAAGGGAAATCCGGCACAAAATTAGAGGGGGAAAATCTACCGCATATTAGAGGGGGAAAATCCACCGCAACTGATTGGTAGCCCATGTTTTTGTAAGGACCCAATCTCTGCTACAAATGGCAAATTAGCGGCAAATTTGACCAATTGTGCGGTGGCTTTGTCCGTCACAAATCGACCTTTTTCTTGTAGTGCAAAGACTGCCTTTCACACCTGTTATGGGCATTATGAGTTTCTTGTAATGTCCTTTGGGCTGACCAATGCTCCAGCCACCTTCATAGACCTAATGAATTAGATATTCAAACCTTTTTCTATACTGTTTTATGATTATTTTATCAACGATATCCTGATGTATTTGAGGAGTTGGGAAGAGCATGAGCAATACTTGTGGATCATTCAGACTTTGAGAGATCACAAGCTGGATGCCAAGTTTTCAAAGTGTGAGTTATGGTTGGATAAGGTGGCCTTTATGGGGCATATAGTATCCAAGGTGGGGATTATGGTGGATCCAAAGAAAGTTGAGGCAATCAACAGTGGCCAAGGCCTACCTTCGTAACAAAGATCCAAAGTTTTTTGGGATTAGCGGTTGTTATCATCATTTTGTCAAGAATTTCTCTAAGAGCACAACCTCATTGACCCGATTAATGTGAAGAATATGAAGTTTTAGTGGTTTGATATATGGGAAGACCTACCTGACCACAACCCCTATTCTTGCCTTACCATCTAGCTTAGGTGGATTTTCAATATTTTGCAATACTTCAAGGGTTAGCCTCAGGTGTGTTCTAATGCAGCATGGTCAGGGTTATGCCCTAGGCCTCCAAGCAACTCATGAAGCACAACCAAAACTGCTCTACTCATGACTTAGAGATGGCAGCGGTGGTTTATTCACTGAAGGTGTGGAGACACTACTTGATTTGAAACAAATGCACTCTAGAATTTTACCTCAAGGTCTAGAAGCTAAAGGCTGCAAATAGCTAGAGCAAATTAGAGGGAAAATGGAGCTTTGGTTATGAAACAAGAAGAATAAGAAGAAGAAGAACAAAGAAGATGGATGACTACATAGAATGAAGAAAAGAGGTTAGGCAACATCTTTGATGCCTCTATCTCTTGAAAAAAAGAAAAAACTAACAAACTGTTTATTATTGGGGTATTAATTACAGCCTAAATGAACTAAAAAATCTCAAATGAATCAAATAAATTAATTTAGGTTGATTAAAAAATTTGAGCCATTCTTATTTAAATTTAATCCAATAAATTATTATTGGTTCGATTTCTAAATTTATCTTTTTAGAGTAAATTTACACTTTGGTTTTTAAAAGATTTTTTTTTAACACTTAATCAATGCATACACTTTAGTACTCAAAATATTTCAGATTAAATACATTAATCCTTGTAACATGAAAATCATATACACAATTGTCTCTTAAAAGTATCGATTAATAGTTCCCAAAAAACATTGTCTTTTATATATTAATCTTTTAAGCATTAAAAAGTGTTAAAACAAAAGTATTTTAGGATCCAAATATATAGTTATTCTATTTTTTTATTTAAGACTTGAACACCCAATCTCACCATTCAACCAAATGTTTTTTTCTAAATTTACTTTTTATCTTTCAAAATTATGCATTTAGGCTTTGGTAATTAGATCACTTTTCTTACTTTTTTTTCCCCATTCATTTGAGACCGCTATACAAATTATTACCAAGTGTCCAATGTTCAAATTTGTGCCGCTACTAACAGCCATGAGGATCTAAAAGATAAAAATTTATATTTATGACTTTAACTCGATGATTGAAATCAAACCAAATCAATCATAGTCAGATTTGTTTAGTTTAGATTAGGTGGAAAAAATTCAAAAAATAAACCGAACAAAATTCGTTGAATTAATTAGTTTTTTTTTTCTAAACACGAAGTACTTGAAAACACACCTACAATTCAAAGCAGAATTTCCCGCCTCTTTTCATCTTAGGTCCCAATTACAATGGTTTTTTTTGCCAAATATTGAATTGAATTCTGCTATGACCTAGGAGCAATTGAAGTCCTCAAATTTTTCTATTATTTTATAAGGTTTTCTACGTATATTTCTTTTTCTTGATATCATTTTTGCATTGAGATTTGATTGCTCTACTGAATAGTTTGCTTTCTGTGTTGCTTGAGAACAAGCTAAGAGATACACTTCGATAAGCAGATAGAATTACAACTTTATTAATGTTGGGAAGTAAAATCTTTGATTCTCCTTGGAATCTTCGTTGAAAAATGAAATATAACATTGAAACATGGGATATGATTCTTATTACTAGTAGTCCAATGCTACATCATTGGCGCGTAACATCAAGTATCACTGCTAGGATTATAATAATTTTGCTTGATCGTGAAAATCATAAATTCTTTGTTGTTGATGCTAGTTGGTCAATTGAGCTTCAGGTTTCCCAGCCTACAGGTGAAAGAAAGAGACAATATGTTCAAGAAAAGCAAATAAAAAGTTGCCGTCAGAATTTGCACATATAATTAATTAAGCACCGCAACAGGAACTCGTGCTTTCTGGTTGCAAGATGATTCTTTGTGGAATTCAATGGGTGTTTTGCCTGGCATACATACATAGGCTATTTGTATATATAGAATTAGATATTGATTGCATTTGTTTAATATGCTGCATGTGGGAAATATGAAGGTACCAATTTAATATTTAGAGCTAGTTACTAAGAGATAAAGGTCTTAGAATATACTACCTTCTCTCTTCATTCTGACCCACCACTTTTCTTGTATTTCGGAAATGGCACTTGCCCTGATTCAATTCTCCTAACATCCTGGACGAGGAGCTCATAGTGCCTCTTCACTTCCTCCGGAGTTTTTCCACCGACAGCTCGAGCAACATTGTACCAACGGTCGGGGGTGTCCTTGTCATAAACAGCTAGAGCCCTTTCAAAGGCTTTATTGTCCTTGGCACTCCATGACCCTGAAGATGACATTGAGCTAGACGCCATTTCTTGGAGGCAAGGCAAGGCAATAGCAATATGTTGTGATTTGAGAATCGCTACAGAGAATGGTATATGATTTCAAAGGCAGTGTAAATTAACTGAACTTATAGCAAAGGGTATTAAGAAGATTTAAGAGAGTCTCTATTGAATAAGACTCTATGGAAGAGCTGATATTTGCAAGAGAATTGGCAATGTCTGCTCCTTTTATAAGCAGAAATGGAGTGTGTAAGGTGGGGGTCAGTGCTAGTTGGCATGCAATTCTTACCAAAGTGAAGTCGAATTTGAATGATTTGTTTCCTTCGGAACCACAGAACAGAGCGGGACCAAGGAGTTGGGAAGCAATATGGGAGAATAAGTATCTTTAAAACGGTAAAAATAAGTCATAGAATATATAGGACTTGCCGAAATTAACTTTCTTTTGGTTTCCTCCTCCCCCTTCCCCTCCTTTTCTTGATAAAAGTTAATGTCTTACGTTTCCAGCTTGTGGTTTCAGAAGCTGTAGAAAACTTCACACATTGATCAACAGTTGGAAACGTAAAACATGTAAAAATTACTATAGCAGAATGAAATTTCTTCAGTTTATAAGCAAGCACCATGCAGATATCAAGTGGTTGAGGAAACGGTTACGACTGCAGTCTACGCCTTAAACAGTAATTTTTAGTTGTGGTTCAGATCCTAACAACGTATACGAAAGCCCCCTATCAACTAGGTTCAGGTAATGCCTAACTTTATTTTATTCTCTTCCTTGCACGGTCTTCAGTGGGTCCAAGCTCAACTCAGTGAATCCGCTGCAGGAAACAAATCTTTCATGTGTGCATCACATAGCCACAAATACAACATATCTTGCTCAAAATACTTATTAGTGTAGTTGGTCCTGAACAACATTACAAAACTCTCTATCTGGTCAGTTGTGTCTGTACAATGATGTTGTTTCATTCTAAACCCCAAGGAAACGTCAAATAGGTAACCTACCATAGGCTACTACTCTTTTCCTCTCTTGAGCTAACTATGGGATTCTCATAAGGTTTGTTTGATTTGCTTACGTAGATGGCCCCAAAGAGTGGTGGTTACTTTGGCAAATGTATGCTTTCTTCCGTCCGTAACAATGTCAATAACTACACAAGTTGCTGCTTAAGCATTGTGCCTTCAGATTGTGTAAAAGCCACAACCTTGAACCACAGACATGAAGGAATCATACGAGATTGCCAATATACAAAACGTTTATAAAACTAGAGGATCCATTATTGTAATCTTACAATCAAGTGACATAGACAAGTGATTAAATAATCAACAAAAATGCTGTTTTACCAAGTTTTGTAGTGATCATTTAGATATAGGGAATCATGTATCATTAACTGAAAATTTCAGTTGCATTATTAGTAAATGTGGTGAATGTGGTAGAGTAGATAGTAATAGATACGAAATCCTTTTGTCAGACAAGTAATAAAATAATTGGAACACCCATTTATTAACAAGTGCTTAAATAATTCAAATCGGTTATTTTTTTTTTTAAATAATGTGGTGAGAAAATTACAAGATATATGGATCAAATAATGTCTTTGTCTTCTATTAGAGGTCATGATGGCAAACAAGTCATTTAAATCTAATAGTTTTATTTGCATATAATAACGAGCAAATTACAAATGTTAAATTAATCTTACATCAAATATCAGCAAAAACGATACTTCTCTCTAAGTTTAAATCACTCTGACACTAATAAATAATTTTTTCATTGGTGAAGTTTTTAATAAAATGTACTGTTAGATTGAAAGTTCACATCTTATAAATCATATTTATAAAATTTTTATATTACTTCCATGTTATTTAAAATATATTTTATATACATTAAAATCAATATAATACATATATTTAGAATTATAAAAACAAAATCTATTTAATTATATTCTTATTTATTTTCAAAATTTGATACAAATAATTAATGTGATAGATAATTATAATTTAACAGTTGGATCAACTAAAAATATGTTATACAAAAGTTATTAAGTGATGTAATAGTACTAAATCTTACACCAATGTAATTTGATCTTGATCCATATAAAATCAAGTTATACATATGTAAGCTAAAGTAACAATTACATCATCAAATAAATTTTTACTGGCAATTTTCGTTTTCTAGAAAATCCATCGTTGGATTGAAAGCTCATAACTTGTAGATCATATATATATTTTTATATACACCATAATTAGCATATTGTATATTTTTAAAATATGTAAAGATAAAAGTTATTTAATTATCTTCTTATTGAGACACCTTCTTCAGTACTACCCTTTTTAGAAGTAGTAGGTTGCAAGATTTTTCAAAAATTATAATTTGAGATAGAAAAATTATAGCTCAAGATTTATGATATTAAGAATATTTGTTATAGCATAGGTTAAATTGAAGTATTTAATTATTACAATGTAGGCCAAGGCATACATGGGGACAGAAGTTTCTGAAAATCTTACGATGACCATGTGCATTTCAACCTGTATTGCAACAAAAATTCTCATAGTTTTCAAACGGTGACTTCTTTTTTTTTTTTTTTTTTATGTAAGGCTAACTTCAACAAACACTAGCCGCAATGAACTACTTCTAAAAAAGTGTAGTATTGAAATTGACAACTCTTAATAATGTTCAACTTAAAAAAAAAAAAAAATTGACACAATCTGTATGATAGATAGTTAATTATAATCTAATAGTTTGATCGATAAAAATTATATTTTATAAAAAAATGTTGAGTAATGTTTATGTCTTTTGCTGTGAGCATAACTATGGGCTTGAGCGCGTAGCTGGCTATTCATCTGTTTAACCCTTATGCTTTTAAATAAGGAACATCATAATAATATCTTTAAGCCATGTCTATTTAGTCATGGACAAGCTAAAGGCGGAAAAGTGCCCGAGATTTTCACTAACCTTGTTTCCAAAAGCAGTTGTGAATGATTAAACCAGAATTTTGTTGTTAAAATGGCCTTTGGTATATTGTGATGTAGGAAGATGTCTTTGGGACAACTGAGTGATGGTTACTAAGAGAAAAGCATCGAACGATCAGCTGTTTTGGCATTGGAGAAGCAGCTTGGAATTATATGATTATGGAAATTGGACTAGATTTTGCTACTTGTGTTGTGTAGGTCTAGATATTGCTACTTCTTTTCATAGCCTTGTAGCAAATGACCATGCTTTCTATGCTTCATCTCTGATCTGAGTAATGATAAGAATATAAGATTATGATTACTTTGTTCTTCTTACAATTGCTGCTTTTCAATTTCATCCCTTCTCCCCTTCTTATTTTTTTTTTTCAGTTTTCTGTTATCTATTTTTAATTTTTCACTTTGAAATTCATTTACCAAGTTGGTGCTTACATGTAGGAAACCGCCGTAATTAGTAAATCTCCTATATCTTAAGAACACGAACATTCAATACTGCAAGCTGCTGTGTGCCACACGCACACAAACAATGAGTGTGGTTAGTAGCAACTCTGGATTTTTTTTTTATTTTTGTACAGAAAAAATAAATTGAGCGTATCTCATTCAAGAATCAATAAGACTGGAATTGTAGGGAAAGGCTAATGTCTGGTTCAGTCTTGCAATAAGGCTAAAGCATATAAAAGCATCATATTTCAGAGGTCGGCGTAGTGATACCATGGCTATTGGTAGCAACTTGGATTACACTTCCCCCGCCCTATGGAACTAATTTTTCTAATACCTAGCAACTAGGCTTCAGTATAGTATATTCTTCCGAAGTTGAGCCCAAAAAGCTAAATAATTTTGAATTCGCGGGTATTAATATGTTGACTACATATACATCATACTTTGCTGAAAATCTTTATGGTAATGTAATGATAAAGAATGCTACTCTTTTTAAAAGAAGAAGACATTTATGTTCCCACGTCTTTTAAATGCAATCGAAGAGCATTTTCTGAAATTTCATTTATGTTAAATAGTTATAAGTTTCTTCCAGGAAATTCAAAACATTTTCAAGTGAATCTATTTGTACACACACTGTCAGGTTGCATCAATCATAATCGCTAGATCCGGGCCACTATGTATGGTAATGAGTTACATTCATTGGTATCTACTTTCAGCGATACCCCAAGTGCAGATGCCAAAGCCAACAATAAATTCTCATCATTGTAGAGGCGGATTCTATGGTGCTCCTTTGTAAGTTAGAGACCAATTTGGTATCACTCCTATCTAATCGAACTAATACAAACGAGTGTTCTATCTGTCTTAGCTCTCGATGGAACAAAGTCACGAGACCATGTTCTCCCATATAGGTAATGATAAAAAAAAAAATATATCCAAGGCTCCCTGGATCGCTTTCTCTTTGTTTTTTCAATTTATTCAAAATTTGACAAAATTCAAATTTTGGGTTGCAATGTATTTTAAAAAAAAAATGACACCACTCTCATAATCTACAAAATGTAAGTGTCTGTGTCTCCAAGATATTTAATTCAGGGATTAAGCAATCCTGGAGATTCTGTCCCCAGACAACCCATCCTTATTCTGAGTGAGGGTATTGTTTTGATGGTAGAAACATTAGTATTTACCATAGTTAGTTGATGGTATAGAAATGTGGATCCTATGTTAAAAATATTAGTGAGATTTATATTTAGATTTGGAGCTCCACAAGTATGCAAGATTCTCTAAATCTCATTATGAATTAAAAAATGTGTGCTTAAAATGATATATGTTGTTGTGTATATATTTCATAAAGAGTAATTGTTTTACCTGTCAAGGCTAAAAATCTAGACTATCCAATTAGCCATTATACCATCAAGTTCATGGTACAGGGAGGGGTTCTCATTTGTGAGAAAATATTTCACAAGTTGATCAAGTAACCCCATTACTACCAAAATTAATTCAAATATGAAGATACAAATTGACAAATAACATAGGAAAGATTAAAAAAAAAATTATTTGTTACATATGATAAAGTTTTAATGGTTTAATTGAGATGCACTGATAATGTAAAATAATTTTACACTGTTAGCCAATAGAAATGCTAGAAAGTGAGAAAACATAGTGAATCCCTCATTATAATGGGTGATTATTTGTATGAGTTGGCACTTCTAGTATTTCTATTGGTTGACAATATAAAATTATTTTATACTGTCAGTA
Source organism: Pterocarpus macrocarpus (assembly GCA_031439585.1). Taxonomy (NCBI): domain Eukaryota; kingdom Viridiplantae; phylum Streptophyta; class Magnoliopsida; order Fabales; family Fabaceae; genus Pterocarpus; species Pterocarpus macrocarpus. Next base: position 56,425,580 of record CM062514.1, read on the forward strand.
TATTTAAATTAAATTCAAGCTTTAAAGTCATTAAATAAAATCATCATCATTACGTTTCAGGTTTATAATAAATTATGTAAATATTAAAGTTTAGTTTACCCATTATAATCTATTAGACTGCAAGCTCATAAACCTTTAAATTCTACTCAAAGTGCCAAGAACAATACTTGTCCACTATTTCTATTCTGAGGTAGCAAGCTCTTGGCTAATGGAGTTTAGCATGAAAGAGTAGAAGTCAAAGATTAGAAGTTTACACCAAGTTCTAGATGCAAAGAATTGGCACAAATTAGAACAAAAATTGTGGCATTGCAAATTGAAAAAAAAGAAAAAGAAAAAAGCTAATGGTATTTTAGTAATTTTACAACAAAACAGAAAGAAAGATAAAGGAGCTACATTTTATGCAATGAGTGTCCCCCCTCCCTTTTCTTTCTCCTTATTCAACCCACCCTTCCATCCCTTCTCCATCACTCTTCTTCTCTTTCTCTACCCAACCATTAAGCTCCATTTTTGTTTCATTTTGTTATCAAATTCTTGGCATTCATTAGTTTCTAACAGTTGAGGTAAGTTTGGACACCTAAACTATCTTCTAATGGATAAATACAAACGTTTTTCTCAAGGTTGTGAGTTGTAAAAATAGCATATATATATATATATATATATATATATATATATATATATATATATATATATATATATATATATATATATATATAATTTAGAAATAATAATAAATTCTAAATAGATAAAATTATTTGGATAAAAAAAGGGTTATAATAATAATATTACAATTTATTAATAAAAATTCTGGATAAAGTTAAAAGGATGATGATGATGATGATAATTTTTTTTCTATTACCATCACAAAGTGACTTACATGACTTAGTAGATGAGCTTGTGGGACTTAAATAATTATTGAGGGATATTTCTTAGAAATTGGTGGAGTTTTAAGTCTTAATATTATTTTGGTAAATTTCATTCAACTTCTTGGTTAGGTTAAAAGTCTAAGAATATTTTTTCAAAAAAAAAAATGTAAAAAGGAATTCATCGTCATGCATTACGTTTAACAAACTCTACAAAAGGGGATTAGGGTGTGCATTTTCTCACCTAGAAATTAGACAAGTAAGGGTGAATTCAGAAGGAAAGAAAGAAACTACTATCAAGAAAAAACAAGTAGAGAGAACTGAGAGAGACCAAAAAAACAAAATGGAGAAGAGAAAGGAAATAGGAGAAGGGGAAAAACGTGAGATCGGAGAGTGACAAAAAAGTTTAGTTGCTGATAACATTTTTATCCTTACAAGATTTCTAAAGTAGAAAATGAAGTTATTTCTGAAATAAAATCATAGCCACATTTATTTATTCATTCATATTAAACTATTATTAATTTTAGCTTTAATTATTTTTTAATTTCACTCAATTTTCAAGTCCCTATAATTTAAAAATCTATAATCAAGTCTCTATATTGCATAAAATTTTTCAATAAGATCCGTAGAGATAACCATTACAAAACAAAAAAAATGGAATATTCTTGAAATATTCAATCTTCATCACTCTCTTCACCCTTTGTCCTCCTCCCCCCCCCCCATTTAATCAATTTTGTTGTTATATATAATTTTCCCAACCTTGTTTTAAACAAAATTGCCACTAATAATGTAATATCTTACCAGACAAAGTACTATGCTTAAGTCATAACAATTTATCTGATAAGAGATTACGTATAATACTGATTAAATTCTATTTTCTGTATTAGTATTAATTACTCGCATAAGAATACTTGATCGCATAACAAAATCTCCTACATGACGGCGGAACAAATACTAATCAATCGGTAAACTGTAAATAACTTAACATAAGTAAAAATACAAGATGGGATGTAACTATCGCAAAGGCATCATAAACGAATACATATATATCTAATTTTTAAGTTCGTCAAACTGATACATGGTGACAAAATGAGGCCGCTAATATAAAACAAGACGACCAGTTTCTATGAACAGCACCCTAAATGGTCCCCATGGGACATTGCATGTACATTCCTAATATCTACCCATCCAACCATGACCCAGACTACCAAAAGAGGGTCATTCTGTACATCTAACCCCACTACAGCATGCACGCTATCTAAACAGAGTCTGATGAAAGGAACCCGTTTGCCATGGCGGCGTCCGCTGAAGGATGTCCGGTACTGGAAGCAGAGGATGATGAAGAACTAGCCGCCTCGGATGAATCCTCCTCCGAGGTCGAGGCCGACGACATCGGCTGCGGCGGTGAAGCAGGAGGGGCCATGGGAACTGGGGCTGCTGCTGCCGCTGGCGCTGCTGCTGCTGCTGGAGGAGGTGGGAATGGATGGGCCATATGAAGGGGTATGGCAATATATGGGACTGAGGGGTCAAACAGTGGGTGCATAAGTGGTACAGCGAAGTCCCTCTAGAAGAAGAAATATAAACGAAATTGGCACCTACCAGATATATATACAGAATCTATAAACGGGTCGATGTGGATGTGAAGCTCGGGAAACTCAATGAACAGGACCCCGGTCGCTGCGTGCTCCATGGTCTGAGAATGACGCGGAACATACAATAGGGTGAGAAATGAATATTTCTTAGTAGAAATTCCTAGCTTCTATACATCTGTCATCGCAGTCATTCCCAGTTGTTTCGGTCGTGTAATATTTTTTTTTTCAATAGTATGATAAAATGATAATATTTAACTTGAATACTTATTTGTAAAGCATACACCGAAACAAATTCAAGTTTAGTTAACAAATACACTAATGTACTTAAACAATAATCATGGTGGAACAATAGCGTATTAAGAATAATAAACAGGGATATAAAACAATCAATAAAGGAGCATTACACTATACATATGCAAGTGCAATAAATAAAATAAAAAAAAAATTATGCATTTTATTCTTGGAGGCTTTTGCCTATTATAACTTATTTCTATCCTTGGTCCCCTGGGAGTCATTGGCCATATACTCCTGGGTAATAGTCCGCTTTTCAGGATCGAGCTCGCTCCTATACAGGATGGCCGGGTTTACTTTCGCCGACTTTCCCACTGATCTATTCCCCTTAATTTATTCCGGGGCTGGCCCAAGTGATATGGAACTCTTTATAATATCATAAAATGAATGCACATCTAGCTTGACTCTTGAATATAATGCATTCAAGCTATCATAAAGTTTCACAACATATGAACTCCTTACCGAAATTTTGGCGTCATAACAGATCGAGTTCGCTTCCCCATGAATAGTGCCAGACAATCAGTATAGTTGCACAACTAATAATTTCAGTATAGACTAGCAAATATGTATATACATTTATAGCATCACACAACAATTGCAAATCAAGCATCAATAAAGTCTCAGCTTGTTCTGTCCTGTTCTGCCCGAGTTTGGCATGCTCCAATTTTTATTCAATTCAACTCATTTAATTCTCATTTTTGGATATGTTACAGCATTATATGTCTAGTTTCTAATCCCTTTGGTCCTATCTCATTTTGAGTTGTATAACTTTAGATATAAACATTTTATCTCAGCATGTCCTGTTTTTAGCCAGAATTGGGTTCCTATAGAAGAAAATTCACTAAAAATCGAAAACTAGGTGAAATCATGCGAATTTTATATCAAAATGAAGCTAACACAACAAGCTTTAAAATGAATTAGTTTCATGTTATTTGCCTAAGTAAATTTTGAGTTATGAGTCTCGAAACATTACCCTATTTGGCTGTCCTGTTCTAGGTCAGTTTAAACCTAAGCCAACTTCATTGATGTGCTGGGAACAAATGACAATGAATTAAATTCTAAAATTTTAATGGGATGTTCTATCATGTGTTAGCTTTCAAAAAATGTTAGTTGCACTCAATTTGAGGTTGTATAGGGTGAGTTACACCCTTCTTAAGCCATGCTAACCGGGTGAGAACCCAGATTCCTCGGTCTAACTTCAAAAATTCATAACTAATTCTGTACTAATCCAATGCCTATTATGATATATGTATGGAAAGCCATGAATGTCTAGTTTCATTTAAAAATGGTTTCATCAAATTTAAACGGCGGTAGGTAGAGCCGTACACTCCGCCGTACGGACCGCCGAGGGAAACCCTATCCTGCTTCTAGGTTTATCTCCTTCCTTCAAGCTATTTGCCCCCAAATCCAATTTTAATCACAACATACATGCAAGATCAGTCATAGAACATCATCATCACTCTATAAATCACCAACATCTCAGATTATGCATGCCCAACATGCAGCCCCAAATCAGAGAAACAAGAGGAGAAGTAGGATTTCCTACCTTGTCTTATGTAATCTAGGCTGATTTTGTGTCTTGGATGGCGGTGGCTTGGGATGAGACTTGAAGATGGATGAGAATGGAGTAGAAATGAGAGTAGAGAGGAGAGAAAGAGAAGAGCTTCAGCTGAGAGAAGGTGGCCGAAATTTGTGAGAAGAAAAAGAGATAAAAAGTGGAGATATTTGGAAAGGTGAAGGCGTGTGATTGGTGGATCCAAGTTACTCATGAAATCTGATTTAGCTTCCCCATCAAGGGCTGCCTTAGGCACCACTTGGGTGGGTTGTTTGGCTAAATCTTAGCCGTTGATTCTAGGGCACTCATGGTATAATTTCTACTGATCCGGTTCCGACAGTTTAAGGTACCGAAATCTTATCGATTTCCCTTAAATCGGTAAACCGGCTTGAAAATTTTCTGTGGGGTTTTCTATGCTCCTAATTTAACTCTATCAAGCCTAATCCGTCTAAATCACACTTAATTGACTTTAAGTAAATGTCTAATTAGATTCTGATTAAACTCACTTATTCGATAAAACCGAACAACTCAGTTGTTAACGATAAAATCTTTCGGACGTTACAAATAATATATAGGAAACAAAAAAAAATAGAATCTCAAGTCTAAACTCTATTAATTTTTTTAGTATTCACAATATAATATTCATCTATTAAATTAAATAATTCTACAAATCACTTGAAATTATTGCAAATAATTTAATAAATGTTTTAGGGTAATAATTTCAACTCTGTTAATTTTATTAGCATTTACAATAAAAGTCATTTATCAAATAAAGCAATTTGCAAAATTATTCAAGTAATATACCTAAAATGTTTATGTAATACTATACAAAGAGAGAATTTAATTATGAAATTTTGAATAAAATAGCACAAAAAGTAAGGGAGTAGCATTTTGTTAGTTGTGCTATAGCGCAGCATGTTGTGCTATAACACAAGCTTGACAGAGAAAAATATAAATTGAGGGGTCTTGCCCCCATTCTCTCCCTAACCTTTCTTTCTTTTCTATGTCTCTCTTTCTTTAATATTTCCTAACTTTCTCCACTGCTATCATCATCAATCATCAACTCCAACAAATCCAAACCCTAAAATCATTATCAATCACCTCCCCTCCCACTTTCCATAACCTCAAATCTCTACCCTCTTTCCCTTTTCTCTCTTGGAGAAAGAAAAAGAGAAGCATAGGGAGGAAAATTCTATTCCCACTTATTTTGCTCTCTTGATTCAACTCTCTAAGGTAATTTCTAGTTTAATGCTTCTTCTATATCATGGTATATGTAACATCCCCAATTTTCCTTATGCTAAATTATTCCATTTCACCTAAAAATTTGGAAACTTGTTTCCATTCTGTCTGAAATCGGAACTCACCTCCATTCTAGTTAAAGTTGGAACTCATGTCCATTTTCTTTGAACGCAGCGATCAATTTGGAGATCGGAACTCTTATCCATTTTGGTTGAGCTTAGGACCGACTTCTGAGATTGAATTGTGTCCGAGTTCCGAGATAATATCTCGACTTCTGGGTATATAAAGTTAATGTTTTGTTTCTCGACTTCTGGGGTTATGTTTAGTATCGATCTCCGGGATTGATTCTGAACCGAGTTTCGGGATTATATGTTTAATGAGATAGTGAGTTTTGGAATTATGTGTACAAGAGTTTTAAAGTGTCCTAGTTCTCGAATTCCGAGGTTCGGGTATATGGTTTCATGTTCTAGTACCAACTTCCAAGTTTATGTCAAAGATACCTAACTTCCGGGTTTAGGTTCTATATTCTTGTCCTTGACTTTCAATTTTAAGGTGATTTATGTGTTGTGATTTCCGATCCCAAACCTTAAGCCACAATTAGTCTTCCAAAACTTTTATGAATGTTTCCTAAGTTCCAAGTTCCGACATTAACTATACCCGATCTAGCTCTCTGTTTGTTAAGTTCCGAGTTCCGATATTAACTAAACTTGATCTAGTATTCATACATGTCGCATAACAATATTAACGCACTATCACTTAGAACTATCACTAATTCCTGCTCAATGTCGGAACTCATGTTTATTTTATTTGAACTTAGAGATCACTTCGGAAACTGAAACTCGTGTACATTCCGATTAAACTCAGTGATCAACATGGAGCTTGGAACCTGATATTGCTTATTCTGCTTGAACTCGGAGCTAAAAACCTCAAAACTGAACTAGCCAAATTCAACACTCCAAACCCAAGATCCAATGGCTGAGAGCTCACCCACTTTACCCCCTTAGGATGGCGCCATTTTGAGCCACTAGATAGGGGAGGAGTGGCCAAGTCCCACCACCCAAGCCACCAACCACACCATGACTCACCCACCAAAGAATTCAACTAACTTTCACTTTCCTCCCTTGATATTTTTGACCTCATCAGTAGCTGGCTCTTCTCTATTCTTTCTTCATTCTTCTCCTCCCTTATTTCACCTTACTTCTACTTCAAGCTCCATCCCTCTTCCACACCAAGAACTTGCATCTAGCCAACATCTACAACAATCTAGAGGTAGGATTTCTATTTTCTGCTTCTTGTTTTCATGGATTAAAGCTGTATGACAGTTCAACTCTCTTCACTCCTTTGATGATATACTTGATGTGTGTGATGATTTATGGCTGGTTTATTAAATATTTGGAGAGATTGAGATTGAATCTTGCATGGAACGTAAGTTACAGAGCAAACCAGAATGTGAAAACCTAGGAGAACCTACGACGGTCCGTACGGCGGGGTTTACGGCTCCGCCTACAGCCACTGAAACAAAATGAAACTAAATTTATTGAAACTAGACATTTAGGGCTTTCCATACATATAAATTATAAGGTCATTGGATTAGTATTGAGTGAGTTATGAATTTTTGAAATTTAACCTAAAAATCTGGGTTTCCTTCTGAGCAGTATGTGTTGGGAGGGGTGTAACTCACCCTATACGCCTTCAAATTAAGTGAAACTAGTCTTGTTTGAAAGCTAACATGTTGTGGAACATCCTATAAAAATTTTAGGATCAGATTCATTCCTAATAACTCCTAGTAATTCAATGAAATTGCCTTAAGTCTAAATCAGGCTAAGACAGGGCAGTCCAAAAAGGTCAACTTGCAGGGCTTATAACTTGCGTTCTGCATATGCAAATGATATGCAACTTGTTGGAAGTAAAATATTGTCCTATTATCTTTAAATTGGTAGAGGTTTCATATGGTTTCACTTAGATTCCTATTTTTAGTAAATTTTTACTTCTAGGAATGTAATTCTGGCTAGTGACCAAATAGGCTAAGGTAAATTTAAATATCTTGAGCTATACATAACAAAACAAGATGGGACCAAAAGGGTTGAAAACTAGACACATAGAGCTATGACATATCAAAAATTCAGGTTTAAATGAGTTGTATTGGACTAAAGGTGGCTTATACAAAATTCGGATAGAACTCAATAGAATGGCAGAAATGAACAAATTGATGGTTTCACAAGTGTTAGTGAACGTATAAGGCTTGGGTTGATGGTTGCAAGTTTTACATTTATAGATATGTTAGATTGATTATATTGCTATGACTGATTTGTCTGTGGAAGCTAGCACTATTCATGGGGAAGTAGATTTGATCCGTTATGCTGCCGAAATTCCGGCAGAAATATGTGAATCATATGAATGTTATACATTTATATGTTATGCTCATAAGATTCATATATGCAAGAATGATTTGAGTATGATATGAAGTATATGGATGAATGCATGTAGCATATGCATGTATAATCATGTCCAAACAAGAATAAGATTTATGAGAACTTGCAAAAAAGACGTACCAAGCTACCACGTGAGGCATGGCATAGACCCAACTAGCGTGGGCCAGAGCGGTACTGTCTAAGACTTGGGCCAGCCCTCGACTAGATTTAAGTGGAATAGACCGATGTAAAGGCCGGGGAAAGTAAACCCGTCACTCATGTATAGGTACAAGCTCAGACCTGAAAAGCAGGCTATTACCCAGGGGTGAGAGAGGTCATTCACCTCCGGGAGACCAAGTATAGAATACCAAGGTTAAGCTGCAAGTTAAAGAAAGATACGAATTAAGTCAAGTGCACTTGCATACAGTCAAGTATAAGCATCTATAAGTGCATCTTCAATTATCTCGTTAAGTCATACTGTTATTATGACTCTCGTTGAAGCATATTATACTATTCATATTTCTATGTCTATCATATAATATGGTAAGTGGTTGTTAAAATATAACTCGTTTCGAGAAAGATGTTTTCAACTTAAATTGAACCACTATTTGAATATATGTGCTCATATTTTCATAATAAACCGAAGTGGCTGGAATGTTTATGATGGCACTGTAAGATTGGTTTGAGCTTACCTACTGAGAACCTTAGGTTCTCACTGCCTACTTGTATGTTTTTCTTTTCTGTAAACATTCCAGCACCCAAGTAGAAATCAAGTGCGAGGCGGAGTACTGGGACATTCACTGATCAAGACTCAGGCGCAAACCAGACCAAGAGGCTATTAAAGCTAGCTAATGACTAGTCGAAAGCAAATGCTGTGTATTATGTTAGTCACAATTTCTTTTAAATTGTAACTATTCTATTCTCTGTGTATCAGAGATGACGAAGTTTATGAACTATTAGTCAGTAATAAAGTGTGCAGTTAAAGGGTCAGGTATTATATTTTCCATATTTTAAAACTTGCTTAGTACAGTAACACCATTTTGATATAACTCCATGACTCGAGCATGACTTATATGTTAAAAGGTGTTACAGTTTAACCAATTATTTCCTATGGATTGAATTTTAGGTAAAGGTTTGGAACCTTGAAGGTGTGTTTTTGAGGTTTTCACTTTGCGACGCTAGCTCAAGTAAATTCTTGCAATGAGTAAGCTATGAAGGTCTAATTTGTAATGTTTATAATGTTAGATACTCTCAAGTATCCCTTTAGTAACTTTGAGGCATCATAGAGGTTGAGCTTTCTCTTCTTTGGCTTTGTACAATGAGTAATAATATATTTATATCTTATTTTGTCATCTTATATATGAAATTATATGTTAATAATTGGTTTGATATGTTGGCTGCCAGAAATATGGCTTGGTTAGGTTATTTAGCATTAAATTGGACTGTAATGTGTTATAAAATGTGTAGTTAGATATAATCGGGAATAAGCAACTGTCTATTTGATTTTTGAACCATACTTTGTATGAAAAATTGACAGAGATGTATATATTAGAATATCTACATGTTACACTGGTGCTTTGACCTCCTAGGAGCAAAGTGCCATGGACCTAATGAGCATTGTGGGGCCACCTCTTGAGTCCTAAGAAGGCCAGGAGTAAAGTGCCATGGACCTAATCAGCATTTAGGGCCACCATCTTTAGTCCTAAGTGTAACATCTCCAATTTGTCTTGTGTTAAATTACCTTAATAACCCTAAATTAATTAGGCACTTAATGAAGAATTAAGAGATAAAAGCTTAATCCAAAAGTAAAAAGGGTAATTGATGAAAGAAAGATTAAGAGAATGCTTAATTAAGATTAGAAACTTATAAATCAAGTAAATCAAATCTCCAAGAAGCTAATTAAGCATTAATCACTAATAATTAGCTTAATTAGGGTTAATTTAGGTTAATTAAGTATAATTAAGATATTAATTTTGCTACTCATGGAAACAAAAGTTAATCACTCATCCTTAATTAATTCACATAAATAGTAAGAATAATTAATCTCATCGTCAAATTCAAATTAAAAGTCAACTAGACAACTAAATACACATGACATCATCGAAGGCAAAAAGTAAAAGACAAAGACACTTTATGTGAGGAAAGTACAAGGGCTTATCTAAAGTAACCAACTTAACTATCCAATTTGTTCCCTTAATTACAACACAAAATGAAAAATATCTTCCCTAATCCTATCTGAAGTTCACGGGCACAACACATCCTTACACACTCCTTCACATTTTCAAAAATCAACTTTTCTTACTCTCCAAGCTTCTCTCAAACTCCCTCATCTCCAAGAGAGAAAACTCTCTCTACCTCTTCATCTTCTTCATCCTTTCTCTTCAAGTTCATGAGAATCCATAGCCACCTCTCATCAAACCTTGTAAGACCTACATCTTCTAGCTCTTACAAACATAAAAATACACACTCTCATCCAAGCAAAGAAGCAACAAAAGTCTCAATTTCCTCCCTTGTCAAAATTGTGGGCTTCTTTAGAGCAAGGAGGAGGATTTCATCTTAAGCATCAAGCTTCTTGCTTTGTTCATCATCTTAAGTTGGTAGAAACCTCTATCCAGCCTTATTTTTCTTTTATGACAAGCCATGAATGCTCAAGCTTAACCATAGCTTTGAGCTTCAAGCTTTGTCTAAGTCTTCTAGTTTCTTGAAAGTTGATGAAAAATGCTTCCTTTTTGTGTTACTACTTCTTCTTTTGAGTTTCTAGTTAGGTTATCTTTTGAAAAAAGTGTGAAAAGTTTTGAACTTTACTCACTTTTAGTCATGAACACTTAGCCCTAGCCATGACTATGGTGTTCTTGGCTTATTCTTTCTTGGCTTATTCTTCATTTTTTGCCTCTTGAAAAAGTTTAAAGTTGTCACCTTTTTGAATATTTGTTTGATTCTTTGGGTTATTTTTCATTTTGATGGTCAAATCCATGGTAAAGTTGTTTTTCTTTATCTTGTTTGGTTGGTTAATGGAAAAATGGCCATGAGCAAGTGGTTTGAAGACATAAACCATGAAAAAGATTTGATTTTTATCAAGTATCTCATAAGATTAAAACCTTTTAAGCTTAGATCTATGTTCCATAAGCTTTAACAAGTCTAAAACAAGTGAAAACAAGAAGAAAATGAAATAAAAATGGGTACTTGGCAACCATATAGGCTTTAGCCACAAAAAGGGAACATACAAGGGAAAAATGAGTTGAACTTTCTAAGTGTTGATCTTGAATCTCCATAAAACTTAAGTGAAACTTGTAGCAAAGAACTAAAAATTATAACTTGGACAAAATTATAGCCATAGATTCAACCACTAGGAAGAAAGAATGGAAAAGAAGTGTTTTTAATTAAGTTAAGAATAAAACTTGATAAATCTAAGTGATAAATCAATATTCAAAGAAGAATAGAAATTAAAAGAGCTTAAGGCCAATTTGAAAAGGGGTTTTGGCCCTATATCTTAATTAAAGAAAGAAAAATCTTTAATTAATGAAGATATGAACTTTAAGCCCTAAAATATCTAATTAAATAACTTTCTTGAGGAATTTAGCTTGAAGAGTAAACATAAGAGTTAGAAGACTATACTAAAGTAAAAATGCAAACCTTAAGGATTAATAAGTAAAGAAAAGAAGCTAAAACCCCTCTCTTCAATATTAATTTAAGACTTAAGGGTAAAGTAGTAAATTAAAATATTGCACCTAATCACCCGCCTATGTTCAAAAGACTCTTAAGTGCATTGGTGTGCCTATTCCCTAATCATGGGAAAAATGATGAAGTTGTTGATGATGTAAATGTTGATCTGTATATTATAATTGTACTGGGATTGAGTACTCGGCTTCTTGAGGAAAAATCTACAAGAATCATTATATATCCATGTGATGGATTATTTGTGAATGCTCAAATATGATATGAATGCTTGTTATGTGCAGGTTTGCAATTTTGGGGAATCTCTCGGCTAGCCATTATGCTTCCATATTTTCACCAAAATCTGCAAGAATCATTATAGATCCCTGATAGATAAGTGTGATTGTTTGAATGTGCAGGATGAGGACTGGTATTTAGGAATTATCCTAAATACAAAGGGAACTCTGTTCGATTTCTGTGAAAAATTACATGATGAAAGGCTTGCTAAGGGACTTGTCCCTTATGGGCCGGTCACGGCCCGGGATGGGTCATGACAATACTAGTGTATATAAATAGTTTAGTGTTGTATGTCATGGACTACAAGTAGGATCTTGCTTCCCTGTGCATGTATATTTTGACAAGATAGCTCAGTAACTTGCTTTTACACTATATGAATTGTATATCTAGAACTATCATAGGAAATTACATGTATTCTTTTTGGAAAGCCCAATTTTCAAAGGAAACTCGATCCATTTGTTTCTAAAATGCTTAGATAGGCTTGTTAGGGAATACAGTGATCCCTTAGTGCCTATCATGACTCCAGTGGGGTTATGACAAAGTGGTATCAAAGCTTTGGGTTAAACTATGGTCAATGAAGCAAGTATCCTTTTGTAGATTCACAATTGAGAAAATGGAAGTCAGCCCATTTGCACAAAACGTGATGCTATTCTAAACTTGTAACGTGTTGTTGTGTCTTTGATATACCGTGTTTTTCCTTGTCTTGGAGCCTGTTTATGTTTTAATCTAGTCCAACTTGTTTCCCTAATAGATGGAGATGCCACCTATGAGAAACATTCGTACTAGAAGGATTAGAGGACATGAGCTATCTGATGCTAAGTCAAATCGAGCCCTCTCTTTAGGAGCGAGAGGAACAGGCTATGGGAAGCCGAGAGGTATAGGTCATGGAAGAGCGACTAGACAGGAGGAGGGACTTGCCCCTGATGACTTATGCTAGAGGTAGTTATAGATATCTATGGGATCAACAAGTTATCAAAACCCTGGTAAGGCGGATCACGGATTAACTCAAAGTGGAAGCTCAGCCCCAAGATCCTCTCGCTCCACCCATCCATAGATAACCCTTGCCTCAGGGAGGTGTTGAAGTGACTCTTCATGATTTTTTGAAGCTAAAGCCACCTACCTTCTTAAGAAAGCCTCTAATGGAGGATTCTCAGCTATTCATTAGCAAGACAGCTATTGCCGTTAGAGCTCTTGAGTGTTCTGGCACGAAGGCAGTTGAGTTGGCTACGTACAAACAAGAAAATTGTACTACACAATGGTATAAAGGTTTTGTTTAAGGAAGGCCTACCGAGTTACCCCCTTGCTTAAGAGGAGTTCTCGAAGCTTTTATAGAGAATATCTCCTTGTTAGCAAATGGAAGAGCCTTCCATAGGAGTTTGAGAAGCCAGAGCTAATGGCAGGCATGACCATAGCGAAGTATAAGGATCAATTTGCTTGACTTTCTTATAATGCTCCACATATGGTAGGTATTAAGGCCCTGAAGACTTCAAGGTTCATTTGGGGCTTGGCCAAGCCTATGTTCACTACCATGTCCTCTCAGGTTGGAAAGTTGACTTATGTCAAGGTTGTTAATGCTACGATGTGTATGAAGACAGGGAGGATGGAGAAGAAGGCCTCGAGGGAAGCCGCCAAAAAGCCAAAAGGTGCAGCGATACGTTATGGGTGGTTTGAGCTCAGCGCAAGACATGGACAACAGAGGTAGTTGAAGGCTTGTTAGTTGCGGATTGTGTCTATTGGGCCCTCTTCTATGAGTCTATGAGTATGACAACCTTGAGTCCTGTTGCGAGGGGTGCTTCTCAGACGAGTATGCAAAGTACCAGGCATTTGGGCTACACCAAACCGCCTTGCTAGACTTGTGGCAAAAACTACTTGGGATCATTATATAGAATAACGGGAGCCTGCTTTCACTGCGGCTGGGTAGGACTCATTTAAGGATTGTCCGCAGCTATAGAAGAATTCTAATCAAGGCTTAGTACACCCAATTATCTTAATTCCATATTCTTCAGCTCAGCGTTCAAGGGGCATCACAGGTTCTTTTAGTAGAGGTTTTAGAAGAAAAGGTGCTGGTGGCCGAGGATGCACTTAGAGTAGGAGAGGACAGCCGTGCATTTATGCTCAAACCCACCAGGATGCCTAGGCATCCAATGCTGTAGTAGCAAGTACTTTCTCAGTTTGCTCCTTTAATGCACATGCTTTGTTTGATCCGGGGTTGACTCATTCTTATGTGTTGCTTCTCAATTCCACTAACTACTCATGCTGCTGGATCGTCCTTTTTGGGTAGGAATGCCTATGGGAGACTCACTAATAGTTATGCCAGTTTATAGATCCTATATAATTTGTGTGAATGATAGAGATTCCTTGGTTGATTTGATAGTTTTAGACATGGTTGATTTTGATGTCATCTTGGGTATAGATGTCAACTAGCTAGCTTCATGCCATGCCACCTTGAATTGTCATCAATAGACAACCAAGTTTGAAGTTTAGCCTTCCAGGATGGTAGTAGTTTGACTCCCACTAGCTTAGTGCCTTCTCTAAGTGTTATGCATTTGCTGGATAAGGGTTGTCAGGGGTTTCTAGCAGTTGCTCGGAAGTTGGATGTGGAAGTATAAATGCCTAAATAGGTTCTTGTGGTTAACAAATTCCTTAATGTGTTCCTAGAAGAACTACCAAGAATGCTTCTAGGTAGAGAAATTGAGTTCTATATTGATTTGGTCCCTAACATTCAACCATAACCATAGCTTCATATCGCATGGCACCAACCAAGTTAAAGGAGTTGAAGGGACAATTATAGGACTTATTGGACAAGGGTTTTATTTATCTATTTACTTCTCCATCGGGTGCTCCCGATGCTATTTGTGAAGAAGAAAGATGTATCCATGATAGTCTGTGTAGATTATCGACAACTTAAAAAGGTGATTGTGCCCAACAAGCACCCCATGCCTTGCGGTGGACATGCGGCAAAAGTCAACTTCAATGGCATGAAAAAGACAGAAATCGGGAAAAAAGATTAGCAGTGGGAAATCCACCATTAATAGCATGTAGAAAACAGGGAAAAAAATTTAGTGAAATTAGTGGTGGAATTCCGTTGCTAAATGTGCAAGAAATTAAAAAGGGAAAAGGAAAATGAAGGTTTTAATTAGTAGCGGCTTCACCGCTGATGTTGTGAAATGCTTTTTTTAAAAGAAAATTAATTTACAATTAGTTGGGGATTTTCTATCGCTAATTTTAAAAAATATATTCAAGTAATTTAGTAGTGAAAAATCCACAACTAAATATCAATGAAATATATATATATATATATATATATATATATATATATATATATATATATATATATATATATAGAGGGCTTAGCAACAAAAAATCTGCCACTAATGTTGTTAAAAAAAACTATTCACGTCATTTAGTGGTGGAAAATCAGCCGCTAAATGTTAAATAAATTTTAAAATAGAAAATTAATTTTTTGTTAGCAGCAGAAAATCTGCTACTAATGTTGCCGAATTTAAAAAGAAAAAATACAATATGCTTTAGATTTAGCAGAGCATTTTCTGCCACTAACATCAACAAAAAACTAATTACTTCATTTAGCAGCAGAATCCGCCGCTAATTGCAACAATTTTAAAATAGAAAGAGGAAACTCATTTTAAAACTAGTGGCATATTTTTTGCCGCTAATGAAGTTCTCATATGAATTAAAAAAAAAAGTATTGAGACATATTACCAGTAGAAATTCCATAACTCATTGCAACGATTAAAAAAAATTTTGAAAAATTTATTTTTCTTGAGATGGAAAATTCGCCGCTAAGTTTACCGAAGTTTAAAAAAGGAATTTCTGTAGTTAAGGATTAACCCGAAGTCTTTTCGGAGGATATCCTCGAGTTTACCCCTGAGAGGAAAGTACAGCTCTCTATAGAGTTGATGCCAAGAACAAGACCGATATCCATAGCACCCTATAGAATGTCTCCGTTGGAGCTAACGGTGCTAAATACTCAACTGGAGGAGCTATTGGAGAAGAAGTTTGTGAGACCTAGTGCCTCACTTGGGGAGCTCCAGTGTTGTTTGTCAAAAAGAAAGATGGGAGCTTGAGATTGTGTGTTGATTATTGTCAATTAAACAAGGTCACTGTGAAGAATAAGTACCCCTTGCCTAGGATAGATGACCTGATGGACCAATTGAGAAGAGTAAAGGTGTTTTCAAAGATTGATCAAAGGTTTGGATACCATCAAATTAGAGTAAAGGAGGAAGATATTCCTAAGATGGCCTTTAGGACGAGGTATGGGCATTATGATTTTAGGGTTATGTCATTTGGATTGACTAATGCCCCAACGGTGTTTATGGATTACATGAACAGGATCTTTAGGCCGTATTTGGATAAGTTTGTAGATATCTTCATAGATGAAATCCTCATCTATTCGAAGACAAAGGAGGAACACGAGAGCACCTTAGAATGGTATTGAAATTTCTAAGAGACAAAAAGCTTTACGCTAAGTTGTCAAAGTGCGAGTTTTGGATGGAGAAAGTGAAGTTTTTGGGCCACGTGGTGTTAGAGGAGGAATTTCCGTGGATCCAAGTAAGGAAGAGGCGATGATGAATTGGGAGAGACCAATGATAGTAACGGAAGTCAGGAGTTTTCTTGGTTTAGCCAGATATTATCGAAGGTTCATTAAGGAATTTTCTCAGATATCATTACCTTTGACCAAACCAACTAGGAAGAATGCTGCTTTTGTATGGATTGCGGAGTGTGAAAAGAGCTTTCAAGAATTGAGGGAGAAGTTAACCTTAGCACCTATCCTAGTTTTACCTGACCCCAAGGGAGCCTTTGAGGTTTACTGTGATGCCTCTAGAAGAGGTTTAGGTTGTGTTCTGATGCAAGATCATAATATGGTAGCTTATGCCTCTAGGCAACTAAAACCTCATGAAGTTAATTACCTAACCCATGACTTGGAGCTAGCAGCGGTGTTGTTTGCATTAAAGATATGGAGACACCACTTCTATGGAGTTAGGTTTGAGGTATTCTCAAATCACAAGAGTCTGAAGTACCTGTTTAACCAAAAGGAGCTTAATATAAGGCAGAGAAGGTGGATGGAGTTCTTAAAGGACTACGATTCCGGTTTGAACTACCACCCTGGGAAGCCCAATGTGGTTACAGATGCGTTGAGTCACAAATCACTGCACGTGCCATGGATGATGGTTAAGGAAGCTAGGCTAGTTGAAAGTTTTAGAGACCTTAACCTCGAAGTCACCATAACCACATGTAGCATAAGGTTGAATCAAATAAAAGTGATGAGCGATTTCAGGAGTCAAATTGATTTGAGCCAGGGGGAAGATGAAGAATTTTTTAGGATAGTAGCCCAAGTGAAAGGGGAAAAACTCAAAGGGTTTGCTCAAGATGTTGAAAGGATATGGAGGTATCAAGGGAGAATCTGTGTGCCTGCTAGGGATAACCTAAGGAATATGATTATGGAAGAAGTTCACAAGGGTCATTTCACCATGCATCCTAGCATGATGAAGATGTATCAAGACCTCAAAAGGATGTTTTGGTGGGCAGGCATGAAAAATGATGCATGTGGCGGACATGGTGAATAAGTGCTTGGTTTGTCAGAAGGTGAAAATTGAGCACCAAAAGCCCTCGGGCATGTTGTAGCCTTTGGAGATCCCCGAATGGAAGTGGGAAGGAATCTCCATGGATTTTGTGCTGCGTTTACCCCATGCACAAGCTGGGTTTGATGCCATATGGGTCATCATGGATAGATTGACAAAGTCTACTCACATTTTACCTATAAGTGCAAATTATCCTTTAGATAAGCTAGCCCAGCTATACGTCCAAGAGATTGTATGAGTACATGGAGTACCTGCAACCATTGTATCCGATAGAGACCCAAGGTTTACCTTTAGGTTTTGGGGAGCCTTGCAAAAGGCATTTGGGACGAGACTATGTCTAAGTACAACATACCACCCCCAAACTGATGGACAATCAGAGCGAACCATACAAACCCTAGAGGACATGCTCAGAGCATGCGTTATGGATCGACCCAGAGGTTGGGACAAACACCTACCGCTCATAGAGTTCGCCTACAACAATAGCTTCCATGCTAGCATCGGAATGGCGCCTTATGAAGCCTTGTATGGCAGAAAGTGCCAATCCTTGCTTTGTTGGTATGAACCTGGGGGGCAAAGACTTTTAGGACCTGATTTGGTTAGGCAAACCACTAAGCAAATAAAGAGGATAAGAGATAGAATTCTCACTGCTCAAAGCCGTCAAAAGAGCTATGCTGACAAGAGGAGAAAGCAAATCGAGTTCCAAGAAGGAGAACACTTATTCTTGAAAATCACTCCCACAACAAGTATACGTAGAGCCCTTAGAGTTAAGAAGCTGAGCCCTCGTTTTCTCGGTCCTTTTCCAAATTTTGAAATCAATAGGGATAGTTGCCTTCGAGATAGCCCTACTGCCTCCATTATCGAACCTTCACAATGTCTTCCATGTCTCTCAATTGAGAAAATATAGCTCCGACCCTAATCACCTCCTCGAGCTAGAAAGTGTACAGTTAAGGGAAGACCTAACCTTCAACTTACCACCTATGAGAATCATTGATAGAAAGGTCAAACAGCTGAGGAGCAAGTCTGTGCCCTTGGTAAAAGTAGCCTGGGGAAAAAGAAGCTTGGAGGAGTACACTTAGGAGCTTGAGTCAGAAATGAAGAGAGATCACCCCGACCAGTTTATAGGTAATGAATTTTGAGGGCAAAATTCTTTTTAAGGAGGGAAGAAATATAACATCCTCAAGTGACCCTGGCTAATTAGAAAGGTTAACAATTAACTGAGGACTAATCAGCTAATCTCGATGAGTAAGAGTTTAGTAAATTGAGTCAAGTCAATAATTGAATTATAATGCACAAAACGTTTTAATTAAAGCCTACTCAATCAAACCTCATCAATCCGTAATTAGAGATATGATTAAGCTAATATAATCATATTAATTAAGTACATGACAATTGTTTTATCTTAATCAATTGAGATAAATTAATTCTTATATCCTAAATACATAATTCATAAGAACAATTCTTTTAGAGGAAAAATGTCTTAAAACTATAATTAACCGAAATTGACTAAAGAAAAATTAAACTAATCAAATTAATTAACAACTTAAATAATTCTAATAGCTTTGAAAATTCAAAAAAATTCCTCCTAATTTTTGCATAAAATTTTAGCTAAGACAAAAGCAAGATCTGACCATCCATTGCTTCCTAATCTTGCACCCTTAGATCAAGCCCATTTTAGCATCATTCTTTAGTCAAGCCTAACCTAAGGAAGAGTTAGTCTTCACTGGAGTCTTGTCACAAGAGTAAGTAGACCTTGCCTTTGCCCCCTTGACAAAACACAAAATAGTCCATAGCATGCACTAAGACTCAAAGAAAACATAATTAACCTTTTTACCCCAAGGTTCCTAGCCTTCTTGCTTGAAAAAGAAGCAAAACTCACCTACTTCTTGTTGCTTGTTGAAGGAGGCAAAACCAATCAGCCTCCTCGCCCCCATTTTGCGCCAACCAGCCCCTTCCTCCTTTTCTCATTTGTGATTTTCATCCTTTCTCAAAGACACAAAGTTGCCACTCCTCTCCCTCTCAACCTCTCCTTGTTCTTCCTATTCCCCTTCTTATTCTTCTTACTTTTCCACTATCATCAACCTCATCTTCTATCACCACCCTCACAAACTCATCAAGGACCACCCTTGTTGGTTCTTGAAGAAGCAAACCAAACACTCACTTAGCCCCATTAGCAAGCTCAAGAAGAAGGAGGCCATCTCCAACACCTTTCTCTCCCTTCAAGCTTTCAAGAAAATCTTTGTGGTAGTGACTCTCACCCTTCCTTGTTCTATGTTTTCAAGCTCTAGAACTCCTAAACTCTCCATAGCTAGGTGGTTTTAGAACTTTCTCTAAAGGCCTCATGGCCATACTCTTATTATAAGAAGTTTACTTGTAGTTGTTGCTTTTCTCTTGGAAAATAACTTTGGTTGTGTATTTATTTTATGTTGAACCCAACTTTTTACAACTCAAAATATTGATTTTTATCAAGATATCAAAGCATAAAAGTAGTTTGGAAGAGAAAAGTGGTCACTTGAAGAAAAGACTTAATGTTTTTACAAGAAAGCTAATTGAAACAAAAATTGTTGAAGTTGGAAATTCTGGCAGTCTATTTTACGTGACCAATAACTCATTCAGTACATCTCCAAATGCAATGAAACTAATTTAAAATTAAAATAGAGTCATAGAGCTTTTTATACATATAAAATATGTAAATTTTGGCCTTAAAACGAAGGAGATATGAATTTTCAAAGTGGGCTGTCCCTAGATGTGTTTCTGTTCAGGCAGTCTGTACTAAAATCTTAATAACTCGAGCTATACAAAACATTTTTAAGTGAGACCAAGTTTGTTAGAAAGCTAAGACATATAGGAACACCCCCATAAAAGTTTTGGCATATTCCTTGTGAGGAGCTCTTAGTAAAGTTTAAAAATCACTATTGCAGAATGAATCTAAGAGACTGAGCAGTCAGATTAAAATGTGCATATCTCAAGTTATAAAATGAATTTTTAAGTGGGGTTTATTTTGTTTACAAATAGACTCAGAGAAATATAATCATACCAAAATTCAAATCAAAATTATAAAAGATGAAATTATGGAGAATTTTTGAAGTTCTGCCCCACTATAAAAGTAAAGCTGGTTATAGTTAAGTTTAATGGTTAGTAAGAAAAAAGTTTGAAGACATTAAGACCCTCAAATTAAGATATTGGAAAACTTCATAATTCAACTTAAAAGTTTCAAAAAAGATAAGAGACGAAATTGGCCCTATGCCTACTAAAAGAATCGTCATAAGGGACAATTCAATTAAAAGGTTGCACCAAATTTACTAAGTTAAGCTCATAAGACTTTGTGTGTTATGTATGCTTCCATATGCCAACATGATGATATGATAATGATAATGTTGATATGATGATTATATGATGATAATGATGCTTAATGATATGTGATATTGGATTCTCTGTTTGGCAAAATTTTTGGAAGCTCCGGTCTAGCCGTCATGCTGCCAAAATTTCACAAAATTTATGGACTTAGAATAATTTCTGCATCATAAGTTTTATAAGAAGATATTGAGCAAAGGGTATGATCCTTTAAAAGGAAAGGTGACCCATATTTAACTCCCCTTCCACCCATGACTCACATGAGGCATGGCATAGACCCAACTAGTGTGAGTATAGGGGATAAGGCTTACATGAGGTATGGCTTTGACCCAGCTAGTATAAGTACCAAAAATTTATGGTGGTGATGGCCACAGTACGAGCTCATTACCACCTTTTTTAGTGGGTGAAAAAGACTTAAGATAAAGCCAAGTTAAGAAAAGAAAAAGGGACTTCGATCCAAAACCCTTGAAGGGAAGGTGTTAAGAGAAGCCTAATGTAGATCCATGTATGTCATATTTAATTATACTTGTTCCCCTGCATGCTATGATATAATTCCCATGAATTAGAGGGTATTTTAACAATTGAATCCACTTCGGATATTCATGTTTTTGAAAATCCAAGAATAGGATGTTGTGAATGCTCACTGTTTTCATTTATAAAACTGAAGTGCCTGGGACGATGACAATGACACTTCCATGTCGAGTTCAAGTCCTACTGAGAAATCTTATTTCTCAACCGAGTTATTTTTTCTATATCGTCACCAGATCTCGATGGCGTACCTAGTGGAGTGGAGCATGGATCTGCCCCATCATGAGTGGACATACGATGAGGATGCTCAGGCCATCGTGGCAATGACCACCACGGTGGTGCACACCTATTTCTATCCTGGTCGTATACATGAAGGAGTGGGGCTTGATGTACTGCCTGCCCCAGCCGACATTCCTACAACCTACCATGGATAACTGTTGGGTCCTTGGGACTTCTCGCTCGGGCCATTGCCAGACATCGAGATGGAGTCGATGTCTTCGGAGCTGCCTGCAGCTGAGCCCATACCACAACTGGCAATTCTTGTGATTGATCTGAGTTCCACGGCCACTCCTAGGGCCGCAACCGTTTCACCGCCATATCCAGAGTATCATTCGGACACTTCAGAGGAGGATCCTTTTGAGAAATAGTCCTCAGCAGCCAGCTGTGACCTGGACCAGGCCAAGTCGAATCGTCGTGCTCGTCGTATTGAGGTGATTAGTAGGCGCCCCCTCATCATCCGTATGCCTCATTTCCCCCGAGGTCGAGGAGCGAGGGGAACCAGGCACTCGAGGACTTGATCCACCTGATCGAGATGCGCGGTCGGAGCATGAATGACAGAAGATGTCTGTTGGGCTTGTCGTTATTGTTGCTTTATTTCTCATGTATTTTATTTTGAGACGAACGCTGTCTTTGTAGCTTGTATTTAATATTTTGGGGCCATGGCACGACCATGAGTTCCTTTTTATATACTTCTGAATGTTATGAACCTATATATGATTAGCTATGTATTGTGATGTATTGATGACTTCTATTTATTTATCTTTCTCATGTTTTATGATATTGTGGTATGATTTGTTATGGCATGTTCTCTTTATATCTATATTCTCACTCAAGGCTTTATTTTCCAAAATACTGCAAAGCGACAATGTATTTCAAAAAAAAAAAATTTACCGTATTGTCCACGTAACTTAATTTACAAATGAAGTTTAGTTTTCCGCAAGTATAAGTAACAACTAATAAAATGTCGTAATATGACTTAAGTGTAGTATGGGTTTATTAGGGTGTTACACCTTTCACACTCATTATGGGCATTACAAGTTTCTTGTAATGTCCTTTGCGTTGACCAAGGCTCCAGCCACCTTTATGGACCTAATGAATTAGGTATTCAAGCCTTTTTCTGGACCATTTTGTGATTACTTTTATCGACGATAGCCTAAGGTATTTGAAGAGTTGGAAAAAGCATGAGTAACACTTGAGGATCATCCTTTAGACTTTGAAAGATCACAAACTGTATGCTAAGTTTTCAAAATATGAGTTCTAGTTGGATAAGGTGGCCTTTATGGGGCATATAGTGTCCAAGAAGGGGACTATGGTGGAACCCAAGAAAGTTGAGGCAATTCAACAATGGCCAAGGCCTACCTCCGTAACAGAGATCCGTAGTTTTTTGGGATTAATAGTTTATTATCATCATTTTGCCAAGGATTTCTCTAAGATCACGACCCTATTGACCCAATTAACATAGAAGAATGTGAAGTTTTAGTGGTCTGATACTTGTGAAGAAAGTTTTTAAAAGCTCAAGACTCGCCTGATTACAGCTCTTTTTCTTGTCTTACCGTCTGGCTTAGGTGGATTTTTAATCTTTTGTGATGCTTCAAGGGTTGCCTTGGGTTGTGTTCTAATGCAGCATGTAACATCCACCGGATTTTATCGTTTTTCGCTTAGTTGTTCAGTTTTTATCGAATAATTGAGGATAATTAAAATTCAACTAAATATTTATTTAAGGTCAATTAATTAGTACTTAGAGAGATTAGATGTGAGGGAATTGAATTAGAAGCATAGAAGATTTCATAGAAATTTTCCTAAACCGATTTACCGATTTAAAGGAAATCGGTAAGATTTTGGTATTTTAAGCTGTCAGGACCAAATCAATAGAATTGCATACCCAAATTCTATTATTTCATGGCTGAATACTCAGCCACTTAATCACCCTTTGATGGCGCCACATGCATTAAAAATGAGTGGAGAGACTTGGTTAAATTACTGCCACCCATTCAAGAGCCAATCAAAATGTAGCAAGCCAACCACTTCATTAAAGCTTGGATCATATTTTTCTTCCTTTCTTGCAAGCAGAAATATGTTCTCTCTCCTCTCCCCTTCCAGCCTCCTTCTTCTCTTCTCCTTTCAACCTACTTCATCAACCTTCAAGCTTTGATAAGGTTCCATCCATCTAAACTCAAAATTTAGCAAGATTACACCTAAAAGAGGTAGAGATTCAACCTTTTTCTTGTCTTCTTGGTTATGGCAGCTGTTTGGGGTTTTCATTTTTATCACTTCTTGATGTGGTATTTGGATGTATATGATGATTATTGGCTGGTTTGATGACTATTGTTGTGTTTAAATTGAAGAGGAAGTGAAAAGGGATGAGAATAGAAAGAAGGAAGGAGCTGGGTGATCAAAACCCTACGGTAGTCCGTACGGCAGAGTGTATAGATACTCCTACAGCCATTTTAATTTGATGAAACTATTTTTATGTAGACATCTAGGGCTTTCCAACCATATAAATTATAAGGCATTGGATTAGTATTAAGGGAGATATGAATTTTGGAAATTTGACCTAGATTTTTGAGTTTGATTCTGGGCAGACAAGGTTTTTTAGGGCAAAGCTTGCCCTATACAACTTGGAATTGAATGAAACTAATGTTTTTAGAAAGCTTACACATAGGAGAACACCTCATAAAAATTTCAAAGTTAGATTCAGTCTCAGTTGCTCCTAGTGATTCAAGGAAATTGCCCTAAGTCCAAACTGGGCTAGAACAGGGCAACCTAGAAGGGTCAAATAGCGGAGATTATAACTCAAGCTCTACTCAATTAAATGAAATGGGACTTATTGAAAATGAAAGGTTGTCCTGTTATCTTTAATATGATACCAATTTCATATGATTTGAACTAGTTGTCGATTTTTAGTGGATTTTTAATTTTAAGTGTGTAATTCTGGCCAGCTATAAGGCAGGCCAAGATAGAACTTAAATAACTTGAGCTACATTTATCAAAATTAGATGGGACTAAAGAGGTTAGAAAATAGACACAAAACACTCTAACATATTCAAAATTTAAGTCTAAATGAGTTAAATAGAAATTATGGCTTACTTTACAAAAATCGGGTTAAGTGACGGTGCTTAGACAGCAACTATACTTTAAATGCAACTAATGTTCCTATGAAATTGATGTTGAATTGTGAATGAAGTGTTGTGATTTTTCTGTAAAATTGATTGTCTGAGTACTGGTACTATTCATGGGGAAGTGGACAAGTTCCATTATGCTATCGAAATTTTGGTAAAGCCTATGCAGGAGTTATAAGATACATTCAGATACATGTGCATTTTACAAGAAATTCATAAAGGTTATGTTATAATAAAAGTTCCAAAATACTTGGGCCAGCCCCAGATTAAAGTTAAGGGGAATAGATCGGTAGAAAAGTCGGGGAAAGTAAACCCGGCATTCCTATATAGGAACGAACTCGATCCTGAGAAGCAGACTATTACCCAGGAGTTGAATGGCCAAGAACTCCCAGGTGACCAAGTAACGGAAAAGTTTAAGATACTAAGTTTTAAGGATGAGTACCTGCATGGTTGCATTACATAGCCATTGTTAATTGTATATAGATTGACTATTGCATTTATTGTTGTTATTTGTTTATTTATTCTGTTCATTATTCTGTATATTACCTTTTGATAGTTTATTCTGTTTCTTTTGCTGTCTCAAGTAAAATAGAACCTTGCCTCAGACCAGGTATTTCTTAAACTTATTAAATGTGGGTGGTTCACTTTGATGCCATTTTTTTTATATAATTAAATGAAAATCGAGGCAACTGAGAATGAATGCGACGTCAGTCTAATATAGTACTCGAATCCTACTGAGAATTTCTTCAAATTCTCATCTCGTTTTGTGTTTCCGCGTCATTCTTAGACTCTGGCGATGGATACAATGGCCATACTGTTCATTGAGATTCCTGACATGCAGCTCCATTATGGCCCTATGTTCGACTCGTTGTACATAGTTGGTTCCTGCCACTTCCGTCTCTATCTCTTTAGTAATAGGAATTTTGCTACTCCTCTGTTTCATCCTGCATTCGACCCTGCCATTCCGTATTTTGTGATCCCATTACATGTAGCACACCCTGCTCCTCCTCTAGCACCCGTAGCGCCTGCAACCCCTGCAGCCCCTCCACTAGCGTCACCTCCGCAGGTGGTCCCGGACATTCCGTTCAAACCTGAGAGTGACCTGTCTGAGGCTTCCGGCTTGTCCTCCTCTTCTTCTAGATCTAGTGCTGATTACTCCCCAGCTGGGCCTGATATGGCCAATGGCTACCTGACCGAGTAGGCTCCGACTCGCAAGCTACATTGTATAGGATGGCCCTCTTTTGGCAGTGTGTAGCCTTGGGCCATAGACTTAGCCAGATCTACATAGTTATGTAGATCAGCTAGTTGAAATATCCTCTGAGGACCTTGTAGGACTGCTTTCACTGACACGGGCCTTATATCTTTTTGGTGTATACCAGCCCCACATATGTATCCTCTTTTGAACCTGTACATAAACTAAAGCGTTAGCTTCCGATATATATATATGTATGTATACAACTAATGATATATTACTTATCTTTATCTTTTCTGTTGTGCTTTTTATTAATTTTTAACGTTCTACGATGCCGATTACATTTATTATATACAGAGCGCCGCTTGTAACATCCCTACTTTCATAAATAGAATGTAATGGGAACTTTGAATTATTTCCCTTAGGCAATGTGAGAATTTCTCAGGCAGCGCTATGCCATGACGATCCTCACACTTGGAATTATAGAGTAGTGTAACACTACCGTTGAAATTATGGCACTGCCATATGTTAAAAATTAAGAAATGACAAAAGTGCCCCTGCAAACTTTTGTTAATCGCAGTGATACCCTAAAATTTTTTGAAATTATGTTTTGTCCCCAAAAACTTATTTCCACAATAACCCTAGAACTTTTCATAAAATGACCTTTATGTCCATCCTAGAACTTTTCATAAAATAACCTTTATGTCCCCACATCTATAGGATTAGCAGAATAGGGTTTTAAACGGAGCAGAATCACGTGGTGAAACCGTAGAAGTTTAAATCTCTGCCGATTGGGCCATAGAGGCAGTCTAGTGTGAAATGACGTAGGGTGCCCCTAGACTTGCTCAAAATTACGAATATGCTATTAGCCACAGAAAATAGAAAATAGAAAAGCTCTAAATTTGCAAGAACGATTATTTCTTGTTAACAAGCAATTTATTCGATATTATTGACTAAGTAGGGTTAATTAGATGTTAATTAGAGGGATTAGGCTTAGGAACAATTAGAATAGAGATATAAAAATTCTCTCAGAGTCATTTAGTAAAGTTTTGCCGATTTGAAGAAAATCGGCGAAAATTCAATATTTTAAACTACCAGGACCAAACCAGTAGAATTTTCTACTGGAAACCCTCATTTAAGTAGTTGAAATTCAGCCACCCTTACCACATATGAGTGGCGCCAAGTGTTGCTCAAGATAGTGGAGAAACTTGGCCTCACCTCCACCGGATTTTTATCGTTTTTCGCCTAGTTATTCGATTTTTATCGAATAATTGGGATTAATTAGGATTCGATTAAGCATTCACTTAAAGCCAATTAAGTGTGGTTTAGAATAATTAGGTATAATGGAATTAGATTAGAACCATAGGAAATTTCATAGGATTTTCCTAAAATCGGTTTACCGATTTAAAGGAAATCAGTAAGATTTCGGTATTGTAAACTGTCGGAACCGGACCACTAGAAATTATATTATGAAAACCCTAGGTGGATGGCCAAGATTTAGCCAAAACATCCCTACAAGTGGCGTCTCAATCAGCCATGAAAGAGGGCAGCCAAGTTGAGTTTGAATGTGAGATGAAATCCACCAATCACAATCTAACTTCCTTCAAAAGTCTTGAAATAATTCCTTTCTCCTCCCCTTTAATTTTCGTGCATATAAGCTGCTGAACTCTCATCATTTTCCTTCTATTCACACTCATCTTCACTCCATCTTCAACCCCTTTTCAAGTCTCATCAAGAGTTTCTTCAATCTAGGACATCAAACCAACAAGATTTCAACTAGACAAGGTAGGAATTCTAACTTCTTTTCTTGTTTTCTTTGAATTGGGCTGATTGTAACTCCACTTTTTTCCCACGTTCTTGTATGATTCTGATATTATCTTGAGTGATGATGATGAATTAAATGTGGTTTAAGGTGTATATGTGAGTTTGAATTGAAGATTGGATGGATTGATTAGAGAAGAAGATGAATCTAAGGAGAATTCAAGAAGCTATTAGGGTTTTCCCCTCGACGGTCCGTACAGCGGAGTGTACAGCTCCGCCTACAGCCGATTAAATTTTATAACACTATTTTTATATGAAATTAGACATTCAGGCTTTCCATACATATAAAATATAAGGCCATTGGATCAGTATAGAATTAGTTATGAATTTTTGAAATTTGACCTAGAAATCTGGATTCTCATCTGTGCAGTATAAGTTGAGAAGGGTATAACTCACCCTACATAACTCCAAATTGAGTGAAACTAATGCTATTTGAAAGTTAACATGTAAGGAAACATCCCATAAAAATTTCAGAGTCAGATTTGTTGCCATTTTTTCCTAGCACATCAATAAAGTTGACACAAGTCCAAACTGGGTTGGAACAGAGTAGTCCAGTAAGGTCAAGTTTTGGGGCTTATATCTCAAAATATACTTATGCAAATGAGATGAAACTTATTTCATTCGAAAGCTTGTCCTGTTAGCTTTAATTTAATATAAATTTCGTATGATTTCACCTAGGTTTCTGTTTTTAGTGAATTTTTACTTATAAGAACTCAATTCTGGCTAAGAACAAGGCAGTTTGGGGTAAAAATTTTATATCTTGAGTTATACAAATCAAAATGAGATGAGACTAAAAGTGTTAGAAACTAGACACATAATTCTATGACATATCCAAAAATTAGATTCAAATGAGTTGAATTGCAATAAGGGTGGAGTATACTAAACTCGGGCAGGACAAGAGAGAATAAATCGAAAACCCAATTAGTGCTTGAATTAAAATTGATGAATGATGCTATGAATATATATATATATATTTGCTGGTCCATATTGAATTGCAAGTATGTACATTTGTACTGGTTGCCTGGCACTATTCATGGGGAAGCGGACTCGATCCGTTATCTTCAATTAAGTAAATATGTGAATTATGTGACTGTTATGAACATTTATATGTTATGCTCATTAGATTCATATATGCAAGAATGATTTAAGTATAACATGAAGTATATGAATGAATGCATGTAGCATATGCATGTATAATCATGTCCAAAGAAGAATAAGATTTATGAGAACTTACAAGAAAGACGTACCAAGCTACCACATGAGGCATGGCATAGACCCAGCTAGCGTGGGACAGAGCGATATTGTCTAAGACTTGGGCTAGCCCTCGACTAGATTTAAGGGGAATAGACTGGTGTGAGGGTCGGGGAAAGTAAACTTGTCACTCATGTATAGGTACAAGCTCGGACCTAAAAAGCAGGCTATCACCCAGGGGTGAGAGAGGCCATTCACCTCCGGGGGACTAAGTATAGAATATCAAGGTTAAGTTGCAAGTTAAAGAAGAGATAAATTAAATCAAGTGCACTTGCATACATTCAAGTATAAACATCTATATGTACATCTTCAATTATCTAGTTAAGTCATAATGCTATTATGATCCTTGTTGAAGCATATTATACTATCCGTATTTCTATGTCTGTCATATGATATGGCAAGTGGTTGTTAAAATATAACCCGCTTCGAGAAAGGTGTTTTCAACTTAAAATTGAACCACTATTTGTTTATATGTGCTCATACTTTCATAATAAACCGAAGTGGCTGGAATGTTTATGATGGCACTGTAAGATTGGTTTGAGTTTACCTACTGAGAACCTTAGGTTTTCACTGCCTACTTGTATGTTTCTCTTTTCCGTAAACATTCCAGCACCTAAGTTGGAAATGAAGTGCGAGGTGGAGGACTGGGACATTCACTGAGCAAGCCTCGGGCGCAAAACCAGACCAAGAGACTATTGAAGCTAGCTAGTGACCAGTCAGAAGCAAATTCTGTGTATTATGTTAGTCACAATTTCTTTTAAATTGTAGTTATTTTATCCCCTATGTATCAGAGATGACAAAATTTATGAACTATTAGTAAGCAATAAAGTGCGCAGTTAAAGGGCCATGTATTATATTTTCTATATTTTAAAGTTTTCTTAGCACAGTGACACCTTTTTAATATAACTCCATGACTCGAGCATGGCTTATATAATAAAGGGTGTTACACCGCTTCTCCTGTTTATCTATATATATATATATTCTGCGCTCCAAGGTATATTTCATAAAAAAAAAAATAAAGACAAAAAGGGCATATAATATAATGAATAAATAATAAACGGAATACTAACACGGTAACGCAACTACTAAATTTTATGCTATAACTTAAGCATAACATTAAATTGGTAGGGTGTTACATAGCATGGTCGGGGTTATGACCTATGCCTCCAAGCAACTCAAGTAGCACAAGTAGAACTACCCTACTCATGACTTAGAGATGGTAGTGGTAGTCTATTCATTGGCAGTGTGTAAACACTACTTGAGTTAAAACAAATTCACTATACAATTTTAGGTCAAGCTCTAGAAGCTAAAGGGTACAAATAGCTGGAGCAAATTAGAGGGAAAATGGGGCTTTGGTTATGAAACAAGAAGAAGAAGAAGAAGAAGAAGAAGAATAGAGAAGATAAATGAATACATAGAATGAAGAAGAGAAGAAGAGAGAGGCATTAGGCAATGTCTCTGTCTTTGATGCCTCTATCTCTTAAAAAAAAACTAACAAATTGTTTATTATTAGGGTATTAATTCTATAATACCCAATACAAAGATTAAGTGTTAGAGATGTAAATTTCAAGTTTGTTTGAAT
Source organism: Pterocarpus macrocarpus (assembly GCA_031439585.1). Taxonomy (NCBI): domain Eukaryota; kingdom Viridiplantae; phylum Streptophyta; class Magnoliopsida; order Fabales; family Fabaceae; genus Pterocarpus; species Pterocarpus macrocarpus. The sequence continues at coordinate 56,456,202 of CM062514.1, forward strand.
TATGCACTTTTGTATGATCTTTTGTTTGGGATTATTGAATATTTGGAAGTTATTGGAGTGGAAAAAGGCTAACAAAAGTGATTGAGGCTTAAATTTTGCCCAAAAAAAAAATTTTTAGAGAGCTAGCGCTCAGGCACCAGTTTTGGGCGCTCAAGCGCCAGATTTGCTATTTGGTTGACCTTTCGGTAGTTGGATGCTCAAGCACCAAAAAGTGGCACTCAAGCACCAGCTGCGAGATGGAGTAGTTGGAGTTTCAGGTGCTTGGGCGCTCAAGCAGTAGGAATTTCTAGCTCGAGCACCAGACATCAGAATCAAAATTGAGCATTTTTAGTTGTTGGGCATTCAGGCGCCCGAAAGCGGGTGCTCGAGCGCCCACTGCATGACATAAAATTAGGGTTTTGACCCCCTTCTTTATTTTTCACCAATCTCTCTATCTCTTCCTTCCTCTCTCATCCTTCTTCTTCCCTAATGGATTCCATTAATCATTCACCCATTTTTACTCAAAATCTATCACCAAATCCATCCTTTCCTCATCATTATCCAAGCTTTGGAGGTTGATTTCTCTTTGAAGCTCTCTCTCTCTCATCTCTTATAGAGAAAAAATGAAGGTGGAAGGAGAACCACTGTTCTCCTCATACTCCACCGCCTTCCTCCACTCTCTAAGGTAATTTTTGAGCTTAATCCTTGTTATTATACCTTGGATTAGTTAATTTTCTTATGGCTTCAAAGTTTAAGCATGTGAGGAAGATGTTAGGTTCAAGAATTTGGGGTTTTTGTGCTTTGTAAGTATTTCATGTTACTCTTTAGTCCTATAGGCTAATTAGTGTTTGAATTGTAATGTCTTTGGTGCTAGATAATTGATGCGGTGACCATGAATCCATGACATAACCTACTAAGGCTATTCCTTCTCTTGGAATAGCATTGTGAGTTAATAACATATCTATAGCTATCTAGTTTTAGTATATGCATAGTTTTATAAATGTTAAGTTCATGGGTTGAGTTATTAAAGTTCAAAGAAAGTGAAATAGCATTTTAAGGTACGGCCTTATTGAATTCTTGAAAGAACCTTGGTATATATTTATATATATGTGTATGGGACAAGCTAGTCTGGAAATTGATTTTCAATGCTTGAATAATTTGATAGAAAAGATGAACTTTTATGTTATTAGAAATTATGATGTTCTTGAAGCCAAAGTTTTGAGTAATTTGATAGAAATAGTTTAAATTTACTACTTTGAGAAAGAACTTTGGATACCTTAAGCTTGAAAGATTTGAAGGAATTATACCTTGAACCTATAGTTGATAGCACAGTTAATTTACACATAATTTGATATAAAGAAGAATTTTAATGACAAGAATTTAGAAAAGGTGAAGTTTCATGTTTTTAGAAATCGTGATGTTTTAAAACTTGTTTAAAGCTAGAAATGTTTAAAAGAAAGGAAATGTGTTTCAAAGGAGTTTTAGCGAAGGGCTCACATGAGGCATGGCGAAGACCCAGCAAGTGTGAGTGCCTTCCTAAGGGGAGAAAATTGTAACAAAACTGTTTGCTAATGGCAGTAGCATTAGCCTTGGTGCATCTCGTATAACCTAGCTAGCAAGGTGATTGCTAGCCTGGCATGTTTGGCCGACATGTCCGAAAGATATAGACACACTAGGCAAGCCCAGATGTAAGATCAATTATTTATTGGCAAAACGTACGTGAGGGGCCAGGCCCAAGTTCCTGGGTGCCAGGCAGCTATTTTCTGAAATAGGATCCTCCCTTAAGTTTTATTATGTGTTTGAAGCAAGTATTTCTTTTTCATGTTCTAAGAAAGTATATCTATTTTTATGCCTAATTATATATACAATTATTGTAACATCCCTAATTTTGTCTAAGCTAATTAGCTCAGTAATCCTAGCTAATTAGAGAGGTTAACGATTAGCTGAGGACTAATCGGCTAATCTTGATGAGCAAGAGCTTAGTAAATTGAGTCAAGTCAATAATTGAATTATAATACATTAAACGTTTTAATTAAAATCTAATTATTCGAACCTCATTAATTTGTAAATTAGAAATATAATTAAGCTAATCCAATCTTATTAATTAAGTACAAGACAATTGTTTTACCTTAATCAATTGAGATAGATTAATTCTTACACCCTAATTACATAATTCATAAGATCAATTCTTTTAGAGAAAAAAAACATCTTAAAAATGTAATTAACCAAAATCGGTTAAAGAGCAATTAAACTAATCAAATTAATTAACAACTTAGATAATTCTAATAGCTTTGAAAATTCAAAATTTCCTCCTAATGGTTACATAGAAATTTTGGCCAAGACAAGGGCAAATCCAACCATCCATTTGCCTTCTCGTCATGCACTCTTAGATCAAGGGTCTATGGTAGTAGTATATCTTTAATCAAGATAAGAGAAGTACTTTCCTCCATTAGGATTATACCACATGGAGTTATCTTATTCAATCAAGCCAATCCCAAGAGGGGTCCTTGCCTTTAACCACTTGAGAAAACACAAAATGGTCCATAGCATGCACCAAGACTCAAAGAAAACACAACCAATCCTTTTACCCCAAGGTTCCTAGCCTTCTTGCTTGTAAAAGAAGCAAACTCACCTACTCCTTGGCCTTGATGTGGGACACCAATCAGCCTCCTCATTCACTCTCTCATTTTGCAAACTTCCATTCTCTCTCTTAGAAATAAAAGCTCTCACTTCTCTCAACCTCTCCTTGTGCTTCCTATTTCCCTTCTTATTCTTCTTACTTTTCCACTATCATCAACCTCATTTCCTTTCACCACCCTCTCAAGCCCTTCAAGGACCACCTTCTTTGGTCTTTGGAGAAGCAAAGTAAACACATATTAGCCACATTCTCTCAAGCTCTAAGGAAAGAGGCCATTTCCAACTATTTTCACTCTTCAAGCTTTCAAGAAACTCATTTGGTAGTGGCTCTAACCCTCCTCTTTTATGTGTTCTTCAAGCCCTTGAACTCCTAAGCTCTCTATAGCTAGGTGATTCTAGGACTTGTTTCCAAGGCCTCATGGCCATGCTTGTTGATATGATGAGTTTTCATGTGTTATGTCCTTCTCTTTGGCACAGAATTTTTGGTTGGTATGTCTATTGTTGTGAACCAAAATTTTAGAATTTAAAACATTGAGTTAATATTAGGATCTCAAAGCATAAAAGTGGTTTGGAAGAGAAAAGTGGTGAAGAAAAGACTTAATATTTTTACAAGAAAACTCATTAAAACCAAAACTGTTGAAGCCGAAAAATTTTGACAGTCTGTATGGCGTGACTAATAACTCTTTCAATATAACTCCAAATGCAAAGAAACTAAAAATAGACTCATAAAGCTTTTTATGCATATAAAATACGTAAGCTTTGGCCTTAAGACGAGAGAGATATGAATTTTCAAAGTGTGCTATCCCCAGATATGTTTCTGTTCGGGCAGTATGTAATAAAATCTTAATAACTCAAGTTATACAGAACATTTTTGAGTGGGACTAAGTTTTTTAGAAATCTAAGATATAGAGGAACATCCCCATAAAACAGTTTTGTCAGATTCCTTGTGAGAAACTCCCAATGAAGCTTAAAAGTCACTGTACCAAAAATAAACTTAAAAGCCAAACAGTCAGAATAAAACGTGCATATCTCAGGTTACAAAATGAATTTTTGAGTGGGGTTTGTTTTGTATAAAAATAGACTCAGAAAAGTATAATATACCAAAATTCAAATCAAAAAGGTAAAAGATGAAATTATGGAGAATTTCTAAATTTACTGCGCCACTATAAAGGTAAATCTAATTATGGTTAAGTTTAAAGGTTAATGAGAAATAAGCTTTAAGACCCTCACATTAAGATATTGGAAACCTTCATAAGTCAATTTAAAAGCTCCAAAAACAATAATAGATGAAATTGGCCCTATGCCTAATAAAAGAATCAACACAAGAAGCAAATCAATTAATAGCTTGTACCCAAGTTTACTAAGCTAAGCTCATAAGACTTTGTTTGTTATATATGCCTCTATGTGTCAATATGATGACAATGATATGATGATGATATGATAATGATATGTGATACTGGATTCTCTGATTGGCAAAATTTTTGGAAGCTCTGGTTTAGCCGTTATATTGCCGAAATTCTGTAAAATCTATGGACTTAAAATAATTTTTGTATCATAAGCTTTAATAAGAAGATATTGAACTAAGGGTGTGATCCGTCAAAAGGGAAGGTGACCTGTATTAACTCCCCTTTCACCCACTGTAACATCCCGATTTTCGAGTTCGTTTCACGTTAATCAACGATTTCCGACCTCATCTCAGCAAAATGGTCACAGCTCCGACTTCCGGCTTCATCTCCAAATCCCAAATGAAATGCCATAACTTACGATTTCCGATCTTATACTTCAAACACAAAGGGATACGATATCCGACTTCATGTTTTAAGGAAAATGTACCCTCTTTCCGATCTCATAATTTATCTCCAAGTTTCAGCGAGATGTACCCGAGTCTCGACCTCAGTCCTCATGTTTCAAAATTGTGTACATGGTTTCCGACATCCGAAGTCATAGGTTAACGCAATGATGCAAGTACCGACCTCTGAGTTGAATGTAACGAGTTTCGATCTCCAAGCTTATTCCAGGAGCCCTTTATTTCTGCTGGCGTTCCTAAGTTTGAATGGGGAGTTCCGAGATTATATGATTGTAAGCTGAAGACTTCTGACCTCCGACCTTACTTCCAAGTCTTGAAATAAACCCGACAAGATTTCCTCAACTCACAAACAAGAGGGACGAGTTCCGACAGCCAGCTTCAGCTTCGAGCTCAAGTCAAATGGCACGAGTTCCGACTTCAAGAATAATGGAGATGAGTTCCAATTTCAGTCGGACGGAAGTGTATCCCACTTTTGGGACGACGTGGAGAGCAGCTTGTGGGACGACGTGGAGAGCAATTTGGCCACAAAAGTGAGAGACATGACCGAATTTCAACCACAAAACTCCAACCAATCAACACCACAACTCTCATGTATTTAAATCAGACTCTTCTCTCCATTTTGGTCTGATTTACGATCTCCCCTTCCCCCTTGCTCCAGCCTCTTTCTTCCCTTTTCTCAATCAACTCCATTACCCCTTCAAGCTTAGCAAGGTTTTAATGTAACATCCCCATTTTTACCTAAGTTAATTAGCTCGGTGTTTCCGGCTAATTAGAGGGGTTAGCGATTAATTGAGAATTAATCGATTAATCTCGAGAGCAAGAGCTTAGTAAATTAAGTCTAGCCAACAATTTAATCATAATGTCCTAAGCGTTTTAATAAAACCTTAATCGTCCAATCCTTAATTACTCGAAGGTGCCAAAACAAAAGTAAGACAACCTAACCTTACTAATCAAGTTTATAATGATTAAGACACTTAAGACAACTCTTGAAAAATTAAAACCCAAATTTAAGCATATGCTTAACCGTAATGCAAGGTATCATAAAAAGTGTAATTGACAAGAGTTAACTCATGGGTAATTAAGCCAATTAAGTTAAATTACACTTAAATAATTCTAATAACATTTAGAGATAAAAGTTCTTCCATGCATATGCCCTAAAAAGACATACCAAGGAGGAGCAACATCTCACCCTTCATTCGATCTCTTTAATCCTACACCATTAGATCAAAAGCCAAGACTAGGATCCTTGTCATCCACCATTAGATCTTGACACTTGGATGAGTCTTAGACAAGCAACCAAATCCTAAGAGAGTACTCTTTAACCCCTAGAGAAAACACAAATTGGACATTAAAATGCCTCCAAGACTCAAGGAAAATACAACCCCTCTTTTACCCCAAAGTTCTTAGCCTTCTGCTTTTGCAAAAGAAGCCTAAACTCACCCAGCTCCCCTTGCTTGTTGGAGAAGCAAGAGACATCAGCCCTCCCTCCCTCCATGTGCCTCCTTCTCTCTCTTTCTCTCTCTTCATTTTCATTTCACTCATCCTCTCTCTCTCTCCTCAATTCCAAAATTCTCCTCCTTCTCTCTAAACTCTCCCACTTCTCTCTAGAATCCTTCCACTTCTCTCATCCTTTCCTCTCCTCATCCCACTCACAAGCTCTTCAAGAGCCACCATTTATTTTGTTCTTGGAGAATCAAAGACAATCACATACCAAGCCTCTTTCAAGATCCAAGAGGAGGAATACCACCACCATCACCTTCTTCCATCACAAATTCCTTCAAAGAAAGCTTCTTGGTAGTGGCTCTAAACTCTTTTTCTCTCTTGTTTTTCAAGCTTTAGAACTCACTATGCTCTCCATAGCTAGGTGGTTTTAAAGATTGATTATGGGCATCATAGCCATTCTTGTCATAAAATGAGATGTTGTTGCTTGTATGGTGGTTTGTTGAAAACATGTTTTCGGTTTGGTGTGATACATGGTTGAACTCAATATTTTGAACTCCAACATGTTAGTTTTTCACTAATCTTTCATGGTATATGAGTGTTTTATAACTTGAGAATGTTTTCTTGAAAGTGAGGTTGAGTGTTTTGGAGAAAACATGAGGAAAATCAAAACGTGAAATCTGGATTTTCTGGCAGTCTGTAAACCGAACGGTATAACTTTTTCCAGAGAACTCAAAATTAGTGGAACCAATTTTATATGAAAATAGACTCAAAGAGCTTTCCATACATATAAAATACATAAGATTCGAGTTAAAATGAGTGAGATATGATTTTCAAAGTGGACTGTTCTCGGATTGGTTTCTGTCTGGGCAGTCTACACTAAAATGGGTATAACTCGAGCTACAAAAATGATTTTTGAGTGAGACCAAGTTTAATTGAAAGCTAAGACATATAGGAACAAACCCATTAAACAGTTTTCTCAGATTCCTTCTGAGTAATTATAATGAGTAACAATCCACTGTACCTGGAGTGAACTTAGAAACTGAACAGTCAGAATAAAATATGCATAACTCAAGCTACAAAATGAATTTTTAAGTGGGGTTTCTTTTGTTTAAAAATAGACTCAGAGAAGTATATCCACACAAAAATTCAGAAATAAAAGAGTAAAAGATGAAATTATGGTGAATTTTGAAGTTACTGCCCCACTGTAAAAAGTAAAACTAGTTATGGTAAAAGTTGAAGAATAAGGAGAAATAAGCTTTAAGACATTAATACCCTTACATTAAGCATTAGAGAACCCTCATAATTCAACTTAAAAAGTATCAAAAGGACATTAGACAAAATTGGCACTAAGCCTAATAAAAGAAGTTTACACAATAAACGTCTCAATTAAAAAGCTTGACCCAATTTACTGCTAAGTTCTCATAAAACTTTAGCGAGAATATGCTATGTTTATGTGCAAGCATGATGCTATGATGATGATGAGTAATGATGATGATATGATATAATGATGATGATTATGATATGATATGATGATGATCATGATGATGATGATGTGATATGATGATGATTATGATAGTGTTATGATGATGATAAGGATGATAATGATATGATGGCGATATTATGATAAATCATGATGATATGAATATGATATGTTGATAATATGATGTAATGATAAACATGAAAAGACTAATAAATATGAACACCTGGGACCGATCATGCGTAACGCCCAGAGTGATTGATAAAGGAACCACATTTGGGGACGGCCGATACGAACGCCTAAACGTGGAAAAGAATCGAATAACTTTGCATCATAAGCTTTAATAAGAAAAAGATGAACTAAGGTATGATCCTTCAAAAGTGGAAGGTGACCTAATTTAAATTTCCTCACCCACGACTCCATGAGGCATGGCATGACCCGACTGTGTGAGTATAGGGATAGGTCTTACATGAGGCATGGCATGACCCAGCTAGTGTAAGTACCGAAATTCTATGGTGGCGACGGCCACATGAGCTCATTACCACTTATGTTTAGTGGGTGAAAAGATAAAGTTAAGTTAAGAAAAGAAAAGGGACCTCGGTCCCTAAACCTGTAAGGGAAGAAGTTAAGAAAACTTATAAAGCAGTCATGCATTTTTATATGATTATACTTATGCCCATGTATGTTATGATATAAATGATTAGAGAGTATGTTAAAATTGAATCCGCTTGGATGTTCACGATTTCAAAAATGCAAGAATTGAACCGTATGCATGCCCACTATTTTCATTAATAATAAAACCGAAGTGTTTGGGGGATGATGACGATGACACTTTAGTGTCGGGTTCGAGTCCTCACCAGAAATTCCATTTCTCACCCTCGTTATTCTTCCGTATCGTCACGGATCTCGAGGCGCATCCGGTGGAGTGGAGCGTGGATCCCCAACACCTGAGCGGACATGTGACGTGGGATGCAAGACGAAGCTGTTTTGGGGACTTGTAGCGACCATCGCTCGCACCTTCATATTTCTTTGAGTGAGCATTGTCATTTAAATTTGTACTTAGTATCTAGTATTTGGACCATGGCCCACCATGAGCCTCCTTTGATGTAATGTTGATATATATGTATGTATATATTATGAACCCATATCGATGTAATGACTTTGCTATATAATGCAATGTACTTGTGAATTACTATTCATTTATCTTTCTCTGGTTTTATGATATTGAGTGCATGATTTTATACGACCTACGCCTGCTCTAGCTTCTCGTTCAAGGCTTTACTTTCAAAACGCCGCAGCGGCGGCGTATTTCAAAGAAAAATCTTATCGTATTTTCCGCATAACTTAATTTCAAGCAAAGTTTAGTTTTCCACGAGCATAAGTAACACTAATAAAACGCAGTAATACGACTTAAGCGTAGTATGGGTTTATTAGGGTGTTACATTATGGTATCGAGCGATTCATCCCGTTAAAGCTGAGGTTGGGATCGACTATGCTTCAAGCATAACTCTCGTGCGCTATGTTAGGTCGTCGAGAATCTATGCGTATGATGGGATGTAGGACTTAGAATGCATGATCGTCATGTGAGATTGCCTTTAGTTGCTTGCCATGCTTATGCTTAATGTTGGGCCTGATCAACTCGATATCTTTGTATGGTGTGTTCAGGAACTAATGGCAACTCGCAGACGTACCTCCAACGAGAGCAAATACAACGCCGAACCTCGCCGAGTTCATGAGGACCTTCCGGCCAGATGGCAATGTAATGCAAGCTCAAGCTACATTGAGCATATGATGGACCAGTTGAACCGAAGATCCAAGAAAGTCTGTTGCGGTGGAAATGGAGCGTGCCGAGTATCGAAGTTCTCGAAGTTTCGCAAAACAAACGCCTAGTTTCAAAGGGCTTTCAACCCCGACGTGGTAAGCGAGTGGATCAAAGAGATTGAGAAGATCTACTCCGTGTTAGCTTGCTCGAGAGACCCAAAAGGTGGCCTTTGCCACTTACATGTTGAAGGCGGATCTTGAGTTACGTGGAAAGGAGCAAAGCTTGATGGAAAGTGATCGTAGGAGATCACATGGGATGCCTTCAAGGTGGCTTTTTATGAGAAGTACTTCCCGATGTCCAGTGAATGCCGAAGGAAATGGAATTTCCGAGGCTCTACCAAGGAGGTATGAGCATTCTTTGAGTACACGCAAGTTTGAGGAGGCGTGCAAGTTTTCTACATTGTATCAAAGGAAACGGATGAGCATTGGAAATGCGCATGAAGTATGAGGAGGATTGGGCTGACATCCTGGCATGTAGCCCTGAAATTGAACTCTGCCCTTGTCAATAAGAGTCGTGTAGTGGAGGAATGCAAACCGTAAGTTGGCAATTCAGAGGTTGAGGCCCATAAGAGAAGCAAAGCGTCTCAAGGGCAACACACGGCACCCACAAAGAAGCCCTACCATGGTGAAGGTTCTAAGCGGCAAGCGACCACAGAGACCATTTGCTAATCCTCCAAGACCCGGCCAGCCTCGAAGCCTCGCAACAAATTTCTGTTGCCGAAGTGTGGAAGCAACATAGAGGGTGCGCTACAGCGGGACAAACGCGTTTGCTTCAGATGTGGACAGGCCATTTGCCAAGAATCGCAAGGACACGTCATTTCAAACCGCAACGCCATGAGAGGGTTTTTTTCACCATGAACGCGAGGAGACCACGAGTCGATTGATCTCATTCGAGGTACATGCGAAGTGAACGGTAACATCTTAAGCTGATCTTTGTATGATTCGCTCACGCATTCTTTTATTTCCCATGATTGCGTAAGTAGATTGGGGTTGTCAATTTCAAATGCCTTACATGTTGCTTGTTTTCTCCCACCGGGAAACGATTAGAACTTGTCTGTGTTGTTTACAATGTCAAATACATATTGATGGTAGGACCTAATTTCGTCGATTTAATGTCTTTCCTTTAGTTGGTTTAGATCTAATCTTAGGCATGGATTGGCTTTCACCAACCATGTTATATTAGATTGTCTTTGCCAAGACAATCGTATTCCCTTCTTTACCTTCTAAACTCGCGAAGTTTAAGCCCGGCTTTGTTGTGTTATCTTTGTTGTAAGACTGAGAATCAAGAATACGTTCTCCTATCGACAAGTGAGGTTGAATCGGAGCAAGCTCTTGATGAGATTCCCGTGGCGAATGAGTACCTCAAGTCTTCCTCGAGGATATCCCAGGTTTCCCACGAGAGAGATAGAGTTTTCCATGGGGTGGTGCCAGGGACTGGACCAATATCTATTGCACCTTCAACCGAATGTCCCTTTGGAGTTGGAAGAACTCAAGACCCAATTGGAGGAGTTCTTTGGAAAAGAAGTGTGTGAGACCAAGTGCCTCACCTTGGGGAGCCCCAGTGTTGTTTGTCAAGAAGAAGGATGGAAGCATGAGGCTGTGCGTGGATTATCGACAGTTAAACAAGGTCACAAGAAAACAAGTACCCCTACCAAGGATAGATGACCTGATGGACCAACCTGCAGGAGCAGTGGTGTTTTCAAAGATAGATCTAAGGTCGGGTTACCATCAAATTAGAGTGAGGGAGGAAGATATCCCCAAGACGGCCTTTAGGACTAGATATGGGCATTATGAGTTTAGAGTAATGTCGTTTGGATTGACCAATGCCCACTGTGTTTATGGATTATATGAACAGGTTCTTTAGGCCATACCTAGACAAGTTTGAGGTGGTCTTTATAGATGACATCCTCATCTATTCAAAGGCGAAGGAGGCACACGATGAGCATCTTAGGGTTGTGTTGGAAATCTTGAGGGATAGGAAGCTTTATGCGGTTGTCAAGTGTGAGTTTTGGCTAGAAGAAGTGAAGTTTCCGGGTCACGCCGTGACTAAGGGAGGGGATATCCGTAGATCCAAGCAAAGTGGAGGTCAGAATGAACTGGGAAAGACCTCAGGCACGGTGTGAGGAGATTCGAGTTTCTCGCTCTAGATTATTATCGGAGAGGTTTATAAAGGGATTTTTCTCGGATATCCCTACCCTTGACCAAACTCACTAGGAAGAATGCTGCGCTTGTATGGACCGGAGAGTGGGAGAAAAGGTTTCAAAAGTTGAAGGCGATGTTGACTTCCACACTGCTTTAGTCCCCGCCGACCCTAAGGGAGCCTTTGAGGGTTTCTTTGTGATGCTCTGGAAGAGGTTTAGGTTGTGTTCGATGCAAAATCGCAGCTGGTAGCGTCGCCTAGACAAGCTGAAACCTCATGAAGTTAATTACCCAACCCATGACCTGGAATTAGCGGCCGTGGTGTTTGCCTTGAAGATATGGAGGCACCATCTATATGGAGTTAGGTTTGAGGTGTTCCTCGGATCATAAGAGTCTCAAGTACTTGTTTGATCGGAAGGAGCTCAACATGAGGCGAAGGAGGTGGATGGAATTCTTGAAGGATTATGATTTTGGATTAAACTACCACCCTGGTAAGGCTAATGTGGTGGCGGACCGAGCCGCATAAGTCACTACATGTGTCATGGATGATGGTCAAGGAAGCAGAGTTGATTGAGAGCTTTAGAGACTTGAACCTTGGAGTTACCACGACCCTCGTAGTATAAGGTTGAGTCCGATCAAGGTGACGCAGTGAGTTCAAGGGACAAATTATGCGGGCTCGAGGAAGAGGATGAAGAGTTCTTGAGGTTAGTAGCCCAAGTGAAGGAGGGAAAAGCGAAAGAATTTGCTCAAGGCGTTGATGGCGTGTGGAGGTATCAAGGGAGGATATGTGTACACGCTGGGGCGACTTGAGGAGGATGATTGTAGAAGAAGCTCACAAAGGTCATTTCACCATACATCCCTGGCATGACAAAGATGTACCAAGACCTCAAGAGGATGTTTTGGTGGCCAGGCATGAAGCGAGATGTAGCCGATGGTGGGAAAGTGCTTAGTTTGTCAAAAAGGTGAAAATTGAGCACCAAAAACCCTCGCATGCTGCAGTCATTGGAGATCCCCGAGTGGAAATGGGATGGAATCTCTATGGATTTTGTGATGGGTTTACCCGAACACAAGCGTGATTTGATGCCATATGGGTTATCGTGGATGATTGACCAAGTCCGCCCACTTCTTACCCATTAGAGTAATTATCCTCTGGATAAGCTAGCCCACTATATATCCAAGAGATCATAAGATTACCGCAGTACCTACAACCATCGTGGTTCTGATAGAGACCCAAGGTTTACCTCTAGGTTAGGAGCCTTGCAAAAGGCCTTTGGGACCGAAACTTTGTTTAAGTACACTACCACCCCCAGTGATGGACAATCGAGAAAGAACCATACAAACCTCTAGAGGATATGTTGAGAGCATGTGTAATGGACCGACCTAGAAGTTGGGACAAACACCTACCCCCTCATCGAGTTCGCCCCAACAATAGTTTCACGCTAGCATTGGGATGGCGCCTTATGAAGCCCTGCATGGCGGGGAAGTGCCAATCTCCGCTTTGTTGGTATGAATCTGGGCGAGCAAAGCCTCTTAGGGCGGATGCAGTTAGACAAACCACCTAACAAATTAAGAGGATAAGGAAAGGATTCTCACTTTGCACAAAGTCGTCGAGAAGAGCTATCACGGATAAGAGGAAAGCCAATCGAGTTCAAGAAGGAGAACACGATTCTTGAAAATCACTCCTACAGCAGGCATTGGTAGAGCCCTTAGAGTCAAAAAGTTGAGCCCTCGTTTTCTTGGCCTTTTGAAATCTTGAAGCGAGTAGGAACAGTTGCCTACCAAATAGCATTACCACCCCCATTTGTCAAACCTTCACTTAATGTTTTCCATGTCTCCCAATTCGAGAAAATACAACTCAGACCCCAATCATCTTCTTGAGCGAGAAAGTGTATGCAGTTAAGGGAAGACCTAACCTTCGACCTACCGCCTATGAGAATCATAGATAGGAAGGTCAAGCAGAGGAACAAGTCCTGTGCCCTTAGTGAAAGTGGCATGGGGAAGAGGAAGCTTGGAGGAGCACACGTGGGAGCTCGAGGCAGAGATGCAAAGAGATTTTCCCCACCTATTTACAGTGCAATTTTGAGGGCAAAATTCTTTTAAGGAGGAGAAATGTAACATCCCCATTTTTACCTAAGTTAATTAGCTCGGTGTTTCCGGCTAATTAGAGGGGTTAGCGATTAATTGAGAATTAATCGATTAATCTCGAGAGCAAGAGCTTAGTAAATTAAGTCTAGCCAACAATTTAATCATAATGTCCTAAGCGTTTTAATAAAACCTTAATCGTCGAATCCTTAATTACTGCAAGGTGCCAAAACAAAAGTAAGACAACCTAACCTTACTAATCAAGTTTATAATGATTAAGACACTTAAGACAACTCTTGAAAAATTAAAACCCAAATTTAAGCATATGCTTAACCGTAATGCAAGGTATCATAAAAAGTGTAATTGACAAGAGTTAACTCATGGGTAATTAAGCCAATTAAGTTAAATTACACTTAAATAATTCTAATAACATTTAGAGATAAAAGTTCTTCCATGCATATGCCCTAAAAAGACATACCAAGGAGGAGCAACATCTCACCCTTCATTCGATCTCTTTAATCCTACACCATTAGATCAAAAGCCAAGACTAGGATCCTTGTCATCCACCATTAGATCTTGACACTTGGATGAGTCTTAGACAAGCAACCAAATCCTAAGAGGTACTCCTTTAACCCCTAGAGAAAAACACAAATTGGACATTAAAATGCCTCCAAGACTCAAGGGAAAATACAACCCCCTCTTTTACCCCAAAGTTCTTAGCCTTCTTGCTTGCAAAAGAAGCTAAACTCACCCACTCCTCTTGCTTGTTGGAGAAGCAAGAGACATCAGCCCTCCCTCCCTCCATGCGCCTCTTTCCCTCTCTCTTTCTCTCTTCATTTTCATTTCACTCATCCTCTTCTCTCTCCTCAATTCCAAAATTCTCCTCCTTCTCTCTAAACTCTTCCACTTCTCTCTAGAATCCTTCCACTTCTCTCATCCTTTCCTCTCCTCATCCCACTCACAAGCTCTTCAAGAGCCACCATTTATTTTGTTCTTGGAGAATCAAAGACAATCACATACCAAGCCTCTTTCAAGATCCAAGAGGAGGAATACCACCACCATCACCTTCTTCCATCACAAATTCCTTCAAAGAAAGCTTCTTGGTAGTGGCTCTAAACTCTTTTTCTCTCTTGTTTTCAAGCTTTAGAACACCTATGCACTCCATAGCTAGGTGGTTTTAAAGATTGATTATGAGCATCATAGCCATTCTTGTCATAAAATGAGATGTTGTTGCTTGTATGGTGGTTTGTTGAAAACATGTTTTCGGTTTGGTGTGATACATGGTTGAACTCAATATTTTGAACTCCAACATGTTAGTTTTTCACTAATCTTTCATGGTATATGAGTGTTTTATAACTTGAGAATGTTTTCTTGAAAGTGAGGTTGAGTGTTTTGGAGAAAACATGAGGAAAATCAAAACGTGAAATCTGGATTTTCTGGCAGTCTGTAAACCGAACGGTATAACTTTTTCCAGAGAACTCAAAAATTAGTGGAACCAATTTTATATGAAAATAGACTCAAAGAGCTTTCCATACATATAAAATACATAAGATTCGGAGTTAAAATGAGTGAGATATGATTTTTCAAAGTGGACTGTTCTCGGCTTGGTTTCTGTCTGGGCAGTCTACACTAAAATGGGTATAACTCGAGCTACAAAAATGATTTTTGAGTGAGACCAAGTTTAATTGAAAGCTAAGACATATAGGAACAAACCCATTAAACAGTTTTCTCAGATTCCTTCTGAGTAATTATAATGAGAAGTAACAATCCACTGTACCGGGAGTGAACTTAGAAACTGAACAGTCAGAATAAAATATGCATAACTCAAGCTACAAAATGAATTTTTAAGTGGGGTTTCTTTTGTTTAAAAATAGACTCAGAGAAGTATATCCACACAAAAATTCGAAATAAAAGAGTAAAAGATGAAATTATGGTGAATTTTTGAAGTTACTGCCCCACTGTAAAAGTAAAACTAGTTATGGTAAAAGTTGAAGAATAAGGAGAAATAAGCTTTAAGACATTAATACCCTTACATTAAGCATTAGAGAACCCTCATAATTCAACTTAAAAAGTATCAAAAAGGACATTAGACAAAATTGGCACTAAGCCTAATAAAAGAAGTTTACACAATAGGCAATCTCAATTAAAAGCTTCTAATTTACTGCTAAGCTCATAAAACTTTGCTTGAGAATATGCCTATGTTTATGTGCAAGCATGATGCTATGATGATGATGAGTAATGATGATGATATGATATAATGATGATGATTATGATATGATATGATGATGATCATGATGATGATGATGTGATATGATGATGATTATGATAGTGTTATGATGATGATAAGGATGATAATGATATGATGACGATATTATGATAAATCATGATGATATGAATATGATATGTTGATAATATGATGCTTAATGATAAACATGAAAAGACTAATAAATATGAACACCTGGGGCGATCATGCAGAGGTGATTGATAAAGGCACATTTGGGGGCGATCATGCCTAAATGTGGAAAAGAATCAGAATAACTTTGCATCATAAGCTTTAATAAGAAAAAGATGAACTAAGGGTATGATCCTTCAAAAGGGAAGGTGACCTAATTTAAATTTCCCCTCACCCACGACTCACATGAGGCATGGCATGACCCATAGTGTGAGTATGGGGATAGGTCTTACATGAGGCATGGCATGACCCTAGTGTGTACCGAAATTCTATGGTGGCGGCACCACGCGGTGTGAGCTCATTACCACTTATGTTTAGTGGGTGAAAAGATAAAGTTAAGTTAAGAAAAGAAAAGGGACCTCGGTCTAAACCCTAGCAAGGGAAGAAGTTAAGAAAAACTTATAGCACAGTCATGCATTTTTATATGATTATACTTATGCCCATGTATGTTATGATATAAATGATTAGAGAGTATGTTAAAATTGAATCCGCTTCGGATGTTCACGATTTCGAAAAATGCAAGAATTGAACCGTATGCATGCCCACTATTTTCATTAATAAAACCGAAGTGGCTGGGACGATGACGATGACACTTTAGGTGTCGGGTTGAGTCCCTCGAGAAATTCCATTTCTCACCCTCGTTATTCTTCCGTATCGTCACCAGATCTCGAGGGCGCATCCGGTGGAGTGGAGCGTGGATCCCCAACACTGTGAGCGGACGTGTGACGTGGGATGCAAGACGAAGCTGTTTTGGGACTTGTAGCGACCATCGCTCTGCACCTTCGCATATTTCTTTTGAGCTGAGCATTGTCATTTAAATTTGTACTTAGTATCTAGTATTTGGACCATGGCCCGACCATGAGCCTCCTTTGATGTAATGTTGATATATATGTATGTATATATATTATGAACCCATATCGATGTAATGACTTTGCTATATAATGCAATGTACTTGTGAATTACTATTCATTTATCTTTCTCTGGTTTTATGATATTGAGATCGTATTTTATACGACACGCCCTTACTCTGTCTAGCTTCTCGTTCAAGGCTTTACTTTTCAAAACGCTGCAAAGCGACGACGTATTTCAAAGAAAAATCTTATCGTATTTTCCGCATAACTTAATTTCAAGCAAAGTTTAGTTTTCCACGAGCATAAGTAACACTAATAAAACGCCGTAATACGACTTAAGCGTAGTATGGGTTTATTAGGGTGTTACATTTAACACTTCAAGTTTCAGCACTTAGCTCAAATCATACTCCAAAGAGGTAGGATTCTATTTCTATTCTTGAATTACTTGCACTATGATTGCATGAAATTGTATCCTTCTCCTTGTATTTGATGGATTATTGGATGTATTATGATAGATTATGATTGGATTAATAGGAGATCTTTAGTTGGAATTATGGTTAGAAGGAGAAAATTAGAAGGAGTGGAGAATTTGGATGCTGTCTTAGTGAGAAATTCCACAATAGTCCGTACGACGGAGCATACGGCACTGCCTACAATCGGTTAAATCTGATAAAACTATTTTTAGATGAAAGTAGACATTCAGGGCTTTCCATATATATATCATATAAGGTTATTGGATTAGTATTGAGAGAGATATGAATTTTAGAAGTTTGACCTAGGAACCAGGACTTTCATCCAGGCAGGGTGACTTGAGGAGGGTATATCTCACCCTATACAACTCCAAATTGAGTGAAACTAATTTTGTTAGAAAGCTTACATATATGGGAGAATCCCAATATGAAATTCCAAGTTTGTTATGGTCCCAATTATTCCCAGTGATTCGAGGAAATTGCCCTATGTCCAATCCAGGCCAAAACAGAGTAGTTCAGGAAGGTCAAATTTCGGGACTTATAACTTTAGGTATACTTAAGTAAATGGAATAAAACTTGTGGCAAATGAAAGGTTGTCCTATTAGCTTCAATATGAGACTAATTTCGCATGATTTGAGCTTAGTTTTGATTTTTAGTGAATTTATACCTCCAAGAGTGTAATTTGGGCCAGTGACTGAACAGGTTGAGGTAAAAGTTAAATATCTTGAGTTTTATAAATCAAAATGATATGGGACCAAAGAAGTTAGAAAGTACACATATAGATCTATGACATATCCAAAATCCAAGTTTAAATGAGTAGAATAGAAATAAAGATGGATCATATGAAATTCGGGCAGAACTGAATAGATTGGCAAAAGTGACCCAATTGATGATTTCACAAGTATTAGTGAAACATATAAGGTTTGAGTTGAGTATTGCCAGTTTGACATTGATATATATGTGTTAGATTGATTATGTTGCTACGACTGGGTTGTCTGTGAGAACTAGCACTATTCATGGGGAAACGGAACTGATCCGTTATGCTGCCAAATTTACGGCAGGAGTCTATGAAACTAGGAATGTTTGTATGCAAGAATGTTATATGAAAATAAATGAAGTATAGGTACATTCAGTATGACTATACTTGAGTATGCATGAGAATGAAAGAATGTGAATATATTGAATATGAGTCCCTTCACTCTGAGGCAATTATTTGAGGTCCCTCCCTGTGAAGGTATATAAATAATAAAGACATGAGTCCCTTCACCTGGAGGCAGTTGCACATTAGGTCCCTCCTTGTGAAGGTAGCTAAAACTTGGGTCCCTCTATGTTGGAGGCAGTTGCACATTGGGTCCCTCCAACCTAAAGGCAGTGGGTCCCCTTGCGGGTGAGTCGGTGTGATGATGGTCACGGGTGAAGCTGACGAGCTCACTCCAAGGCTAGGCTACCCAAGGGCAGTAACAGCGCCCTAGGGATAGCGATACGTAACGCCTAGGTGTGCAAAGTAAAAGCTAAAGATTAAAGACTAAGGCATATGCAAGCACCCCACTCATTTGAGGCATGGCATCGACCCAGCTAGTGTGAGTACAGGGGACAGGACTTACACGAGGCATGGCATGACCCAGCTAGTGTAAGTACCAAAGGAAGATCCCATATTCCTAAGGAACGTGACATGGCAATCACGCTCTGATGGGGTATGACATGGCGATCATACTCTAGAATATGGTACGTAAAGATTTTATGATGAAAAGAGAGATGAAGAAAGAAAAGCAAATTTTATGTATATACATAAATTCAAGTACAGATAAAATTATGTGCAAATGCTATGTGTAGTTTAATATGTTGCAATTATTATCCATGATATTATTCAGGAATTGATTTTTATGGGTTTTTCCCAAATGACAAGTCTATGAGTAAAACTGAACCTTTGCTTCGGACATTACATTTTCGAACTATAAAATTAAACAGTTTGTAAGGTATGTTCACCTTTTTCTTAATAAACCGAAGCAAACTGGAGATAACAATGATGACATTATTTATGATACTTAGAGAATCCTACTAGGAATTTATAATTCTCACACCTATTTTCATGTTGTCTCCAGATAGTTTCAGAAGTTTCCGAAGACGGCTGAAGTTGCTGTCAGACAAGGTCCGCTCAGGTAACAGTAACAACTCCAGGGTATGGTACTATGACTTAAGCATAGTACTGTACTGAGGAGGGTGTTACACCCATGACTCACATGAGGCATAGCATAAACCCAGCTAATATGAGTATAAGGGATAGGGCTTACATGAGGCATGGCTTGGCCCAGCTAGTGTAAATACCAAAAATTTATGGTAGCGATGGCCACGGTATGAGCTCATTACCACTTATGTTTAGTGGGTGAAAAGAAAAAGACTTAAGAGAAAGTCAAGTTAAGAAAAGAAAGGGACTTCGGTCCAACCCAAGTAAAGAATAAAACTCTCAAGATGTTCATGCATGTTACAAATTGTCATATAAGCTTTTATGTATACCATGATGTTGTTATTATAATGAGAATACGTACTTAAAATTGAATCTACTTCGGATATTTATGTTTTCAATAACCTAAGAATTGGACCTTATGAATGCTCACTATTTTCATTTATAAAACCGAAGTGGCTGGAACGATGACGATGACACTTTAGTGACGGGTTCGAGTCCTACTGAGAAATTTTATTTTTCACTCTAGTTATTTTTCCGTATTGTCACCAGAATCCGATGGCGCATCCGGTGGAGTGAAGCATAGATCCCCCACATTATAAGCGGACATATGATGAGGGATGCCAGACAATGCTGATTTGGACTTGTAGTTGCTGTAGCTCTACACCTTCATACATTCCTTTTTGTGATGAACTATGTCAATTTAAGTTTATATTTAGTATCTAGTATTTGCGTCATGGCACGTCCATGAGCCTCCCTCGATGTAATATATATACGTATGTATGCATATATATATATATATATATATATTATGAACCCATATGGATGAATGATTAGCTATGTAATGCAATGTATTTGTGAATTACTATTTATTTACTTTTCACATAATTTATGACATTGTGTTTTGGACTCTCTTGCGACATGCTCTTTTATATCTATCTTCTTGCTCAAGGCTTTACTTTTCAAAATGCTGCGAAACGACGACGTATATATATTTCAAAAAAAAAAAATTTACTGTGTTTTTCGCATAACTTAATTTATAAATAAAATTTAGTTTTCCACGAGCATAAATAACAACTAATAAAACACCGTAATACGACTTAAGCATAGTATAGGCTTATTAGGGTGTTACAATTATTGTACATGATTATCGCAGTTATTTCTATATGTAGTATGTTTATATTAGAATGGAAAATCCACCACAAAATTAGGGAGAAATTCGCTGTAATATTAGACTGAAAAATCTGCCGCAAAATTAGAAGGAAAAATCCGGCACAAAATTAGAGGGGGAAAATCCATCGCAACTGATTAGTAGCCCATGTTTTTGTAAGGACCCAATCTCTACTGCAAATAGGAAATTAGTGGCAGATTTGACCAACTATGTGGTAGTTTTGTCCGTCACAAATTGGCTTTTCTCTTGTAGTGCAAAGATTGCCTTTCACACTTGTTATGGGCATTATGAGTTTCTTGTAATGTCCTTTGGGTTGACCAATTCTCCAGCCACCTTCATGCACCTAATGAATTAAGTATTCAAGCCTTTTTCTGGACCGTTTTGTGATTATTTTATCAACGATATCCTGATGTATTTGAGGAGTTGGGAAGAGCATGAGCAATACTTGTGGATCATTCAGACTTTGAGAGATCACAAGTTGTATGCCAAGTTTTCAAAGTGTGAGTTATGGTTGGATAAGGTGGCTTTTATGGGGCATATAGTGTCCAAGGTGGGGATTATGGTGGATCCAAAGAAAGTTGAGACAATCAACAGTGGCCAAGGCCTACCTTTGTAACAAAGATCCACAGTTTTTTGGGATTAGCAGGTTGTTATCGTCATTTTGTCAAGGATTTCTCCAAGATCACAACCTTATTAACCTGATTAACGTGACGAATATGAAGTTTCAGTGGTTTGATACATGGGAAGAAAGTTTTCGGAAGCTTAAGACCTGCCTAACCACAACCCCTATTCTTGCCTTACTATCTGGCTCAGTGGATTTTCAGTATTTTGCGATACTTCAAAGTTTAGCCTGGGCTGTGTTCTAATCCAGCATGGCCAGGGTTATGCCCTAGGCTTCCAGGCAACTCATGAAGCATAAGCAAAATTGCTCTACTCATGACTTAGAGATGGCAGCGGTGGTCTATTCACTGAAGGTGTGGAGACACTACTTGAGTTGAAACAAATGCACTCTAGAATTTTACCTCAAGGTCTAGAAGCTAAAGGCTGCAAATAGCTAGAGCAAATTAGAGGGAAAATGGGGCTTTGGTTATGAAACAAGAAGAAGAAGAAGAAGAAGAAGAAGAACAAAGAAGATGGATGAATACATAGAATGAAGAAGAGAGGGAAAGAGGGCATTAGGCAACATCTTTGATGACTCTATCTCTTGAAAAAAAAAAAAACCTAACAAACTGTTTATTATTAGGGTATTAATTCGATCAGACAGCCTAAATGAACTAAAAACTCTCAAATGAATCAAATAAATTAATTTAGGTTGATTAAAAAATTTGAGCCACTCTTATTTAAATTCAATCCAATAAATTATTATTGGTTCGATTTCTAAATTTATCTTTTTAGAGTAAATCTACACTTTGGTTCGCAAAAGATTTTCTTTTTAACACTTAATCAATGCATACACTTTAGTACTCAAAATATTTCATATTAAATACATTAATCCTTGTAACATGAAAATCATATACACAATAGTCTCTGAAAAGTATCAATTAATAGTTCCCAGAAAATATTGTCTTTTATATATTAATCTTTTAAGGATTAAAAAGTGTTAAAACAAAAATATTTTAGGATCCAAATATATAGTTATTCTATTTTTTGATTTAAGACTTGAACACCCAATCTCACCATTCAACCAAATGTTTTTTTCTAAATTTATTTTTTATCTTTCAAAATTATGCATTTAGGCTTTGGTAATTAGATCACTTTTCTTACTTTTTTTTCCCCATTCATTTGAGACCTCTATACAAATTATTACCAAGTGTCCAATGTTCAAATTTGTGCCACTACTAACAGCCATGAGGATCTAAAAGATAAAAATTTATATTTCTGACTTTAACTCGATGATTTAAATCAAACCAAACCAATCATAGTCAGATTTGTTTAGTTTAGATTAGATGGAAAAAATTCAAAAAATAAACCAAACAAAATTCGTTGAATTAATTAATTTTTTTTTTCCCAAACACGAACTACTTGAAAACACTCCTACAATTCAAAGCAGAATTTCCCGCCTCTTTTCATCTTAGGTCCCAGTTACAATGGTTGTTTTGCCAGATATTGAATTGAATTCTGCTATGACCTAGGAGCAATTGAAGTCCTCAAATTTTTCTATTATTTTATAAGGGTTTCTACGTATATTTCTTTTTCTTGATATCATTTTAGCATTAGTTTGCATTGAGATTTGATTGTTCTATTGAATAGTTTGCTTTCTGTGTTGCTTGAGAACAAGCTAAGAGAGATACACTTCGATAAGCACATAGAATTACAACTTTATTAATGTTGGGAAGTAAAATCTTTGATTCTCCTTGGAATCTTGGTTGAAAAATGAAATATAACATTGAAACATGGGATATGATTCTTATGACTAGTAGTCCAATGCTACAGCATTGGCGCGTAGCATCAAGTATCACTGCTAGGATTATAATAATGTTGCTTGATCGTGAAAATCATAAATTCTTTGTTGTTGAGCTTCAGGTTTCCCAGCCTACAGGTGAAAGAAAGAGACAATATGTTCAAGAAAAGCAAATAAAAAGTTGCCGTCAGAATTTGCACATATAATTAATTAAGCACCGCAACAGGAACTTGTGCTTTCTGGTTGCAAGATGATTCTTTGTGGAATTCAATGAGTGTTTTGGCTGGCATACATACATAGGCTATTTGTATATATAGAATTAGATATTGATTGCATTTGTTTAATATGCTGCATGTGGGAAATATGAAGGTACCAATTTAATATTTAGAGCTAGCTACTAAGAGATAAAGGTCTTAGAATATATTACCTTCTCTCTTCATTCTGACCCACCACTTTTCTTGTATTTCGGAAATGGCACTTGCCCTGATTCAATTCTCCTAACATCCTGGACGAGGAGCTCATAGTGCCTCTTCACTTCCTCCGGAGTTTTTCCACCGACAGCTCGAGCAACATTGTACCAACGGTCGGGGGTGTCCTTGTCATAAACAGCTAGAGCCCTTTCAAAGGCTTTATTGTCCTTGGCACTCCATGACCCTGAAGATGACATTGAGCTAGACGCCATTTCTTGGAGGCAAGGCAACTACTCTAAGGCAATATGTTGTGATTTGAGAATCGCTACAGAGAATGGTATATGATTTCAAAGGCAGTGTAAATTAACTGAACTTATAGCAAAGGGTATTAAGAATATTTAAGAGAGTCTCTATTGAATAAGACTCTATGGAAGAGCTGATATTTGCAAGAGAATTGGCAATGTCTGCTCCTTTTATAAGCAGAAATGGAGTGTGTAAGGTGGGGGTCAGTGCTAGTTGGCATGCAATTCTTACCAAAGCGAAGTCGAATATGAATGATTTGTTTCCTTCGGAACCACAGAACAGAGCGGGACCAAGGAGTTGGGAAGCAATATGGGAGAAAAAGTATCTTTAAAACGGTAAAAATAAGTCATAGAATATATAGGACTTGCCGAAATTTACTTTCTCTGGGCTTCCTCCTCCCCCTTCCCCTACTTTTCTTGATAAAAGTTAATGTCTTATGTTTCCAGCTTGTGGTTTCAGAAGCTGCAGAAAACTTCACACATTGATCAACAGTTGGAAACGTAAAACATGTCAAAATTACTTTAGCAGAATGAAATTTCTTCAGTTTATAAGCAAGCACCATGCAGATATCAAGCGGTGGAGGAAACGGTTACGACTGCAGTCTACGCCTTAAACAGTAATTTTTAGTTGTGGTTCAGATCCTAACAACGTATACGAAAGCCCCCTGTCAACTAGGTTCAGGCAATGCCTAACTTTATTTTATTCTCTTCCTTGCACGGTCTTCGGTGGGTCCAAGCTCAACTCAGTGAATCCGCTGCAGGAAACAAATCTTTCATGTGTGCATCACATAGCCACAAATACATCATATCTTGCTCAAAATACTTATTAGTGTAGTTCGTCCTGAACAACATTACAAAACTCTCTATCTGGTCAGTTGTGTCTGTACAATGATGTTGTTTCATTCTAAACCCCAAGGAAACGTCAAATAGGTAACCTACCATAGGGTACTACTCTTTTCCTCTCTTGAGCTAACTATGGGATTCTCATAAGGTTTGTTTGATTTGCTTACGTAGATGGCCCCCAAAGAGTGGTGGTTACTTTGGCAAATGTAGGCTTTCTTCCGTCCGTAACAATAACTACACAAGTTGCTGCGTAAGCATTGTGCCTTCAGATTGTGTAAGAGCCACAACCTTGAACCACAGACATGAAGGAATCATACGAGATTGCCAATATACAAAACGTTTATAAAACTAGAGGATCCATTGTTGTAATCTTACAATCAAGTGACATAGACAAGTGATTAAATAATCAACAAAAATGCTGTTTTACCAAGTTTTGTAGTGATCACTTAGATATAGGGAATCATGTATCATTAACTGAAATTTTCAGTTGCATTATTAGTAAATGTGGTGAATGTGGTAGAGTAGCTAGTAATAGATACGAAATCCTTTTGTCAGACAAGTAATAAAATAATTGGAATACCCATTTATTAACAAGTGCTTAAATAATTCAAATCAGTTTTTTTTTTTTTTTAATAATTTGGTGAGAAAATTACAAGATATATGGATCAAATAATGTCTTTGTCTTCTATTAGAGGTCATGATGGCAAACAGGTCATTTAAATCTAATCGTTTTATTTGCATATAATAACGAGATAATTACAAATGTTAAATTAACCTTACATCAAATATCAACAAAAACGATGCTTCTCTCTAAGTTTAAATCACTCTGACACTAATAAATAATTTTTTCATTGGTGAAGTTTTTAATAAAATTTACTGGTAGATTGAAAGTTCACATCTTATAAATCATATTTATAAAATTTTTATATTACTTCCATGTTATTTAAAATATATTTTTATATACATTAAAATCAATATAATACATATATTTAGAATTATAAAAACAAAATCTATTTAATCATATTCTTATTTATTTTCAAAATTTGACACAAATAATCAATTTGATAGATAATTATAATTTAACAGTTGGATTAACTAAAAATATGTTATACAAAAGTTATTAAGCAATATAAGTGTACTAAATCTTATACCAGTGTAATTTGATCTTGACCCATATAAAATCAAGTTATACATATGTAAGTTAAAGTAACAATTACATCATTAAATAAATTTTTACCTGCAATTTTCTTTTTCTAGAAAATCCATCATTGGATTGAAAGCTCATAACTTGTAGATCGTATATATATTTTTTATATACACCAAAATTAGCATATTGTATATTTTTAAAATATATAAAGATAAAAGTTATTTAATTATCTTTTTATTGAGACAGCTTCTTCAGTACTACCCCTTTTAGAAGTAGTAGGTTGCAAGATTTTTTGAAAATTATAATTTGAGATAGAAAAATTATAGCTCGAGACTTATGATATTAAAAATATTTGTTATAGCATAGGTTAAATCGAAGTATTTATTACAATGTAGGCCAAGGCATACATGGGGACAGAAGTTTTTGAAAATCTTACGATGACCATGTGCATTTCAACCTATATAGCAACAAAAATTCTCATAGTTTTCAAATGGTAACTTTTTTCTTTCTTCTTTTTTTTTTTTTATGTAAGGCTAACTTCAACAAACACTAGCCGCAATGAACTACTTCTAACAAAGTATAGTGTTGAAATTGACAACTCTTAATAATGTTCAACTTTAAAAAAAAAAAAAAATTGACACAATCTACATGATAGATAGTTAATTATAATCTAATAGTTTGATCGATAAAAATTATATTTTATAAAAAAATGTTGAGAAATGTTTATGTCTTTTGCTGTGAGCATAACTATGGGCTTGAGCGCGTAGCTGGCTATTTATCTGTTTGACCTTTATACTTTTAAATAAGAAACATCATAATAATATCTTTAAGCCATGTCTATTTAGTCATGGACAAGCGAAAGGCAGAAAAGTGCCCGAGATTTTCACTAACCTTGTTTCCAAAAGCAGCTCTGAATGATTAAACCAGAATTTTGTTGTTAAAATGGCTTTTTGGTATATTGTGATGTAGGAAGATGTCTTTGGGACAACTGAGTGATGGTTAATAAGAGAAAAGCATCGAACGATCAGCTGTTTTGGCATTGGAGAAGCAGCTTGGAATTATATGATTATGGAAATTGGACTAGATTTTGCTACTTGTGTTGTGTAGGTCTAGATATCGCTACTTCTTTTCAGAGCCTTATAGCAAATGACCATGCTTTCTATGCTTCATCTCTGATCTGAGTAATGATAAGAATATAAGATTATGATTACTTTGTTCTTCTTACAATTGCTGCTTTTCAATTTCATCCCTTCTCCTCTTCTTATTTATTTATTTATTTTTTAGTTTTCTGTTATCTATTTTTAATTTTTCACTTTGAAATTCATTTACCAAGTTGGCGCTTACATGTAGGAAACCGCCGTAATTAGTAAATCTCCTATATCTTAAGAACAATGTGTGTGGTTAGTAGCAACTCTGGATTTTATTTTTTTTGTACATAAAAAATAAATTTAGCGTATCTCATTCAAGAATCAATAAGACTGAAATTGTAGGGAAAGGCTAATGTCTGTTTCAGCCTTGCAATAAGGCTAAAGCATATAAAAGCATCATATTTCAGAGGTCGGCGTAGTGATACCATGGCTATTGGCAGCAACTTGGATTACACTTCCCCCGCCCTATGGAACTAATTTTTCTAATGCCTAGCAACTAGGCTTCAGTATAGTATATTCTTCCGAATATGAGCCCAAAATGTTAAATAATTTTGAATTCGCGGGCATTAATATGTTGACTAAATATACATCATACTTTGCTGAAAATCTTTATGGTAATATAATGACAAAGAATGCTACTCTTTTTAAAAGAAGAAGACATTTATGCTCCCACGTCTTTTAAATGAAATCGAAGAGCATTCTCTGAAATTTCATATATGTTAAATAGTTATAAGTTTCTTCCAGGAAATTCAAAACATTTTCAAGTGAATCTATTTATACACACACACTGTCAGGTTGCATCAATCATAATCGCTAGATCCGGGCCACTATGTATGGTAATGGGTTAGCCGTGATCATTGGGTGAAAATTACTAGAATCGAGGAATCGTTTTGACAAAATCAGATTACATTCGTTGGTATCTACTTTTAGCACAGAACCCAGCAAAGCGCCCACGAGTTACATTCATTGGTATCTACTTTCAGCGATACCCCAAGTGCAGATGCCAAAGCCAACAATAAATTCTCATCATTGTAGAGGCGGATTCTGTGGTGGTTCTTTGTAAGTTAGAGACCAATTTAGTATCATTCCTATCTAATCGAACTAATACAAACGAGTGTTCTATCTATCTTAGCTTTCGATGCAACAAAGTCACGAGACCATGTTCTCACATACAGGTAATGATAAAAAAAAAATCCAAGGCTCCCTGGATCGCTTTCTCTTTGTTTTTTCAATCTATTCAAAATTTGACAAAATTCAAATTTTGGGTTGCAATGTATTTAAAAAAAAAAAATGACAAGACTCTCATAATCTACAAAATGTAAGTGTCCGTGTTCCCAAGATATTTAATTCAGGGAGTAAGTAATCCTGGAGATTCTCCCCCCAAACAACCTATCCTTATTTCGAGTGAGGGTATTGTTTTGATGGTAGAAACATTAGTATTTACCATCGTTAGTTGATAGTATAGAAATGTGGATCCTATGTTAAAAATATCAGTGAGATTTACTTTTAGATTTGGAGCTCCACAAGTCTGCAAGATTCTCTAAATCTCATTATGAATTAAAAAACATGTGTTTAAAATGATATATGTTGCTGTGTATATATTTCATAAAGAGTATTTGTTTTACCTGTCAAGGCTAAAAATCTAGACTATCCAATTAGCCATTATACCATCAAGTTCATGGTATGGGGAGGGGTTCTCATTTGTGAGAAAATATTTCACAAGTTGATCAAGTATCCTCATTACTACCAAAATTAATTCAAATATGAAGATACAAATTGACAAATAACGTAGGAAAGATTAAAAAAACAAAAATTATTTGTTACAAATGATAAAGTTTTAAGGGTTTAATTGAGATGTACTGATAGTGTAAAATAATTTTACACTGTTATCCAATAGAAATGCTAGAAAGTGAGAAATTATGGTGGGTCCCTCATTGTAATGGGTGGTTATTTGTATGAGTTGGGACTTTCTAATATTTTTATTGGTTGATAGTGTAAAATTATTTTATACTGTCAGTGTATTTAAATTAAATTCAAGCTTTAAAGTCATTAAATAAAATCATCATCATTAAGTTTCAGGTCTATAATAAATTATGTAAATATTAAAGTTTAGTTTACCCATTATAATCTATTTGAGCGCAAGCTCATAAACCTTTAAATTCTACTCAAAGTGCCAAGAACAATACTCATCCGCTATTTCTGAGGTAGCAAGCTCTTGGCTAATGGAGTTTAGCATGAAAGAGTAGAAGTCAAAGATTAGAAGTTTACACCAAGTTCTAGATGCAAAGAATTGGCACAAATTAGAACAAAAATTGTGGCATTGCAAACTGGAAAAAAAAAAAAAGAGCTAATGGCATTTTAGTAATTTTACAACAAAACAGAAAGAAAGAGAAAGTACCTGCATTTTATGCAATGAGTGTCCCCCCTCCCTTTCTTTCTCGTTATTCGACCCACCACTCCATCCCTTCTCCATCACTCTTCTTCCCTTTCTCTACCCAACCATTAAGCTCCATTTTTGTTTCATTTTGTTATCTAATTCTTGGCATTCATTAGTTTCTAACAGTTGAGGTAAGTCTGGACACCTAAACTTTCTTCTTATGGATAAATACAAAGGTTTTTCTCAAGGTTGTGAGTTGTAAAAATGGCAGATATATATATATATATATATATATATATATATATATATATATATATATATATATATATTCTAAATAGATAAAATTATTTGGATAAAAAAGGGGTATAATAATAATAGTACAATTTATTAATAAAAATTCTAGATAAAGTTAAAAGGATGATGATGATGATGATGATGATGATAATTTTTTTTTTCTATTACCATCACAAAGTGACTTACATGACTCAGTAGATGAGCTTGTGGGACTTAAATAATTATTGTGGGATACTTCTTAGAAATTGGTGGAGTTTTAAGTCTTAGTATTGTTTTGGTAAATTTCATTCAACTTCTTGGTTAGGTTAAAAGTCTAAGAAGAATATTTTTTCAAAAGAAAATGTAAAAAGGAATTCATCGTCATGCATTACTTTTAACAAACTCTATAAAAGGCGATTAGGGTGTGCATTTTATCACCTAGAAATTAGAGAAGTAAGGGTAAATTTAGAAGGAAAGAAAGAAACTACTATCAGGAAAAAACAAGTAGAGAGAACTGAGAGAGACCAAAAAAACAAAATGGAGAAGAGAAAGGAAATAGGAGAGGGGAAAAAACGCGAGATCGGAGAGTGACAAAAAAGTTTAGTTGCTGATAATATTTTTATCCTTACAAGATTTCTAAAGTAGAAAATGAAGTTATTTATGAAATAAAATCATAGCCACATTTATTTATTCATTCATATTAAACTATTACTAATTTTAGCTTTAGTTATTCTTTAATTTCACTCAATTTTCAAGTTCCTATAGTTTAAAAATCTATAATCAAGTCTCTATATTGCATAAAATTCAATCAGATCCGTAAAGATAATAGCCATTACAAAAAAAAAAAAAATGAACTATTCTTGAAATATTCAATCTTTATCACTCTCTTCACCCTCCCTCCTCCTTCCCTCCCATTTAATCAATTTTGTTATTATATATAATTTTCCCAACCTTGTTTGAAACAAAATTGCATCAAATAATATATAGGAAACAAAAAAAAAAAAAGAATCTCAAGTCTAAACTCTATTAATTTTGTTAGTATTCACAATATAATATTCATCTATTAAATTAAATAATTCTACAAATCACTTGAAATTATTGCAAATAATTTAATAAGTTTTTTAGGGTAATAATTTCAACTCTGTTAATTTTATTAGCATTTAAAATAAAAGTCATTTATCAAATAAAGTAATTTGCAAAATTATTCAAGTAATATACCTAAAATGTTTATGTAATACTATACAAAGAGAGAATTTAATTATGATAGTTTGAATGAAATTCTGAAAGGACATGCTGCTATGTGGCAATTTCAAATGACATTTTCAAGTTTTTTTTTTTTTTAAAAAAAAAGTTTATGAAAGTTTTGTAAGCATAATTTTTTTACTTTAAAAGTATTTTTTGCTTCTTTCTAATCAATATCATAAATATAAATTTAGATTAATTAAATTTTATATTCATAGTTGTCATAGAAAATAAATTTTAAATTTAAATCATAATAAAAATAAATTAATATAATTTTATAGGTGGAGATCCATTTACTCTAAGAGTAAGTCTTGATATATTTACTCCATTGATGTGATGTCTCAATCCCAATCTAGTCTAAAAGATGAACTTTAGGCTTTCAAAAGAGTTAGAGATGATTTAGAATAATTTCGAGCTATTTTTGACACAGGTTGTGCTATATCACAACATACAGCGCAATAGTGCAATAGCACAAAAAGTAAGGGAGTAGCATTTTGTTGGTTATGCTATAGCGCAGCATGTTGTGCTATAACACAAGCTTGATAGCGAAAAATATAAATTGAGGGGTCTTGCCCCCATTTTCTCCCTAGCCTTTCTTTCTTTTCTATTTCCCTCTCTCTCTAACATTTCCTAACTTTCTCCATTGCTATCATCATCAATCATCAACTCCAACAAATCCAAACCCTAAAATCATTATCAATCACCTCCCCTCCTACTTGCCATAATCTCAAATCTCTACTCTCTTTCGCTTTACTCTCTTGGAGAGAGAAAAAGAGAAGCATAGGGAGGAAAATTGTAACATCCCCATATAACGTAATAGGGAATAATAAAAACAAATTTTTGTTATTCACAACCTTGCCCCTGAACTTTTTAGAAAATAACATTTTGGTCCCTATATCAATAGAATTAGCAGAATAAGGTTTTAAACAAAGCAGAATCACGTGGCAAAAATGTAGAAACCTAAACCTCGGCTGATTGAGCCATGGAGGTATCGATATGTGAAATGACATGGGATGCCCCTAGACTTAGCCATAATTATGAAAATGCCATTAGCCATGAAAAATAGAAAACAGAAAGGCCCTCAATTTGCAAAACGTTTAATTTACACCTTTAATCGATTAATTCGATTTTAGTGGATAAGTAAAGTTAATTAGAAATTAATTAGAGATTAATTAGGCTTTAATTAAGTATCAATTATAAGGATTAAGTTTAGAGAAGATTAAGATGGATATATAAGAATGCTTACAAAACTATTCAATAATGATTTGTCGGTTTGAGGGAAATCGACAGAGACTTGATATTTTAAACTGTCGGAATCGAACTAATAGAATTTCAACTCATCAACCCTACTTTAAGTGGCTGAGAACTCAGCCACTTAACACCTAAAAGTGGCGCCACTTTGGCCACAAAAATGAGGAAGCTTGGCTGAATTTCAGCTTCTTATGTTTCAACCAACCAAAGCCTTGGAAGCCAACTACCTTCTACTCCTTTAAATCAGATTTTTTTTCCCTTCTTTCTCCACCCAATTTTCGAGCTCCCTCTTCCAACAGCCTTCCTCTCCTCTTTTCTTCATCCCTTTCATCTCATTCTTCCACTTTCAGTCTCCCTCAAGCTTCTAGCATCCATATCCTTCACTAGAACTCAAGACTAGCTAGTTGTACCATCAAAATAAAGGTAGGATTCCAATTCTTGCCTTGATTTTCTTATTTGGGTGGTTGGTGGTGGTTTATTTTCTCAATTTTTGATATATTGATTGAATGATTATGATGATATATGACTGGTTTATTGGCTGTTTGTGAGGTTAATTTCGAATTGGAAGTAAGAAAGGATGAAATTAGGAAGAGTTGAGGGGCTGGAGAACTAAAAACCTTACGGCGTTCGTACTGGCGGAGTGTACGCCTCCGCCTTTCGCCATTTAAATTTGATGAAACCATTTTTAGATGAAACTAGACATCCAGGGCTTTCCATACATATATCATATAAGGTCATTGGGTTAGTATTAAGTGAGATATGAATTTTGGAAGTTCGACCTAGGTTTTTGATTTTGATTCTGGGCAGACTGGGTTGTTCAGGGTAAATCTGGCCCTATACTACTTGAAATTGAATTAAACGAATTTGTTAGAAAGCTTACATATAGGAGAATTTTCCATAAAAATTTCAGAGTTAGATAAGGTCTCGTTTGTTACTAGTTATTCAAGAAAGTTGCCCTATGTCCAAATCGATCCAAAACAGGGCAGTTCAGGAAGATTAGATTTCGGGGCTTATAACTCGAGCCCTACTAGGTCAAATGGAACGGAACTTTTGGCAAATGAAAGATTGTCCTGTTAGATTTAATATGAGACCAATTTCGTATGATTTGAATCAGTTTTCGATTTTTAGTGGATTTTTACTTTTAAGTGTGCAATTCTGGCCAGCTGCTGGGCAAGCCGGGATAAAACCTAAATAAGTTAAGTCATACTTATCAAAATTAGATGGGACCAAAGAGGTTAGAAAATAGACACATAACACTTTGACACATCCAAAATTTAGATCCAGATGAGGTAAATAGGAAATTTGGCTTGATTTACAAAAATCGGGCAGAATTGATATAATGGGTAGAGTTGAAGAATATGAGCAGAATTTCCCAAGATTAAAGGGTTTGGCACCTTAGGGCATATATGAGTCCAATTAAAGTCTAAGTGTTGCAATTCCACGTTGGTGCTTGAAGAATTTATGCATTATGTTTGATTTCTTACTATGACTGATTGTCTGTTAAAATTGGCACTATTCTTGGGGAAACGGATCCGATCCGTTATGCTGCCGAATTTTCGGTAGAATTGAAAGGAAGTTATGAGCCTTTATATGTTACGAATATGTATGTGGAAATCATGTATGCAAGGATATGAATATATTAAATGTGAATCCCTTCACCTGGAGGCAGTTGCACTTTGAATCCCTCCCCGTGAAGGCAGTTAAAAGATATAATGAAGGCCCCATATTCCTAAGGAACGTGACATGGCGATCACGCTCTGATGGGGTATGACATGGCGATCATACTCTGGAATGTGGCATGATGATCTCACACCCTAAAGAATGTGACATGGCGATCACATTCCGATGGAGTATGACGTGGCGATCATACTCTGGGACATGGCAGGATGAATATATTCTTAAGGAGTGTGACATGGTAATCACACCCCAATGGAGTATGACATGGCGATCGTACTCTGGAATATGTGTGACAAGTAACCCTCGCCCACATGAGGCATGGCATGACCTCGCTAGCGTAAGTACCGAGAGATTGTGGTGGCGACAAGTTAAAAGAAGTCTATAGCACAGCCATACATGTGTTATGTAACTGTAATTGTACCTATGCTCATTATAATATAAATGATCAGAGGATATGTGAAATTCGAATCCGCATCGGATAATCATGTTTTTGAAAACCTAAGAAACTGAACCTTATGAATGCTCGCCATTATTATATACCATGTTTTTTTCATGCTGAACCTATTATATCTATTTATGTAGTGATGTTTATTCTAGATATGGGATATTGTCAATGTAACCCAAGTGCGTGAACAAAATGAACTCTGCTTCGGACAATATGTTTTCAAACCATAAAATTAAACAGTTTGTATAACATGTTCACCTTTTTCATAATAAGCCGAAGCAGCTGGAAATAATAACGACGACACAGCATATGGTAATTAAATGAATCCTACTGAGAATTTAAAAATTCTCACTCTTTTTCCGTGTTATCTCCAGATAGTTCAGAAGTTTCTGAAGAGGGCCCTCCGGGACAAAGGTGGCCGAAGGTTGCTGCTAGACAAGGTCCGATTGAATGACAGTAGCTACTCCTAGGTGAGGTATTATGACTTAAGCGTAATACTGTACTTGGGAGGATGTTACAAATGGTATCAGAGCAGTTCGTCCTAGCCGGACCTGGGATGGGCTGATTATGCTTCCAAGGAAGCATACTCTGAGGATTAGAAAGGCCATGCCTTAGGTCCTTACATGACAAGGATGTAGATATCTATGCATGGCAGCTGTGCTATATGTTGTAGCTTATCTGTTGCACTTGATGACATATTGAGCTTGATCACCTCAATATGAAGTTCGGTGTATACAGAGATCTACAGCATTCACCTGGCTTACTCGAGATAAAGGAATTTTGAGGGCAAAATTCTTTTAAGGCGGGTAGTGTGTAACATCCCCATATAACGTAATAGGGAATAATAAAAATAAATTTTTGTTATTCACAACCTTGCCCCTGAACTTTTTAGAAAATGACATTTAGGTCCCTATATCAATAGAATTAGCAGAATAAGGTTTTAAACGAAGCAGAATCACATAGTGAAAACGTAGAAACCTAAGCCTCGGCCGATTGAGCCACGGAGGTATCCATATGTGAAATGACATGGGATGCCCCTAGACTTAGCCATAATTACGAAAATGCCATTAGCCATGAAAAACAGAAAACAGAAAGGCCCTCAATTTGCAAAACGCTTAATTTACACCTTTAATCGATTAATTCGATTTTAGTGGATAAGTAAAGTTAATTAGAAATTAATTAGAGATTAATTAGGCTTTAATTAAGCATCAATTATAAGGATTAAGTTTAGAGAAGATTAAGATGGATATATAAGAATTCTTACAAAACTATTCAATAATGATTTGTCGATTTGAGGAAAATTGATAGAGATTCGGTATTTTAAACTGTCGGAACCGAACCAATAGAATTTCAACTCATCAACCCTACTTTAAGTGGCTGAGAACTTAGCCACTTAACACCTAAAAGTGGTGCCACTTTGGCCACAAAAATGAGGAAGCTTGGCTGAATTTCAGCCTCTTATGTTTCAACCAACCAAAGCCTTGGAAGCCAATTACCTTCTACTCCTTTAAATCAGATTTTTTTTCCTTCTTTCTCCACCTAATTTTCGAGCTCCCTCTTCCAGCAGCCTTCCTCTCCTCTTTTCTTCATTCTCTTCATCTCATTCTTCCACTTTCAGTCTCCCTCAAGCTTCTAGCATCCATATCCTTCACTAGAACTCAAGACTAGCTAGTTGTTTCATCAAAATAAAGGTAGGATTCCAATTCTTGTCTTGATTTTCTGATTTGGGTGGCTGGTGGTGGTTTATTTTCTCCATTTTTGATGTATTGATTGAATGATTATGATGATATATGGCTGGTTTATTGGCTGTTTGTGAGGTTAATTTCGAATTGGAAGCAAGAAAGGATGAAATTAGGAAGAGAGTGAGAAATTTGGAGAACCAAAAACCTTACAGCGTTCGTACTGGCGGAGTGTACGCCTCCGCCTTTCGCCATTTAAATTTGATGAAACCATTTTTAGATGAAACTAGACATCTAGGGCTTTCCATACGTATATCATATAAGGCCATTGGGTTAGTATTAAGTGAGATATGAATTTTGGAAGTTCGACCTAGGTTTTTGATTCTGATTCTGGGCAGACTGGGTTGTTCAGGGTAAATCTCGCCCTATACTACTTGAAATTGAATGAAACAAACTTTGTTAGAAAGCTTACACATAGGAGAATTTCCCATAAAAATTTCAGAGTTAGATAAGGTCCCGTTTGTTCCCAATTATTCAAGAAAGTTGCCCTATGTCCAAACCGAGCCAAAACAGGGCAGTTCAGGAAGGTCATATTTCAGGGCTTATAACTCGAGCCCTACTAGGTCAAATGGAATGGAACTTTTGGCAAATGAATGTCCTGTTAGCTTTAATATGAGACCAATTTCATATGATTTGAATCAGTTTTCGATTTTTAGTGGATTTTTACTTTTAAGTGTGCAATTACGGCATGTTCTTTGGCGGTGGGATAAAACCTAAATAAGTTGAGTCATACTTATCAAAATTAGATGGGACTAAAGAGCTTAGAAAATAGACATATAACACTTTCACACATCCAAAATTTAGGTCTAGATTAGTTAAATAGGAAATTTGGCTTGATTTACAAAAATCGGGCAGAATTGATATAATGGGTAGAGTTGAAGAATATGAGCAGAATTTCCCAAGATTAAAGGGTTTGGCACCTTAGGGCATATATGAGTCCAATTAAAGTCTAAGTGCTGCAATTCCATGTTGGTGCTTGAAGAATTTATGCATTATATTTGATTTTTTACTATAACTGATTGTCTGTTGAAATTGGCACTATTCATGGGGAAACGGATCTGATCCATTATGCTGCCGAATTTCCGGTAGAATTGAAAGGAAGTTATGAGCCTTTATATGTTACGAATATGTTTGTGGAAATCATGTATGCAAGGATATGAATATATTAAATGTGAATCCCTTCACCTAGAGGCAGTTGCACTTTGAATCCCTCCCCGTGAAGACAGTTAAAAGATATAATGAAGGCCCCATATTCCTAAGGAATGTGACATGCCGATCACGCTCTGATGGGGTATGACATGGCAATCATACTCTGGAATGTGGCATGATGATCCCACACCCTAAGGAATATGCATTGGTGATCACATTCCAATGGAGTATGACATGGCGATCATACTCTGGGATGTGGCAGGATGAATATATTCCTAAGGAGTGTGACATGGTGATCACACCCCAATGGAGTATGACATGGCAATCGTAGTCTGGAATATGGGTGACAAGTAACCCTCGCCCACATGAGGCATGGCATGACCCAGCTAGTGTGAGTATAGGGTAGGGCTTACATGAGACATGACATGACCCAGCTAGTGTAAGTACCGAGAGGTTATGGTGGTGACAAGTTAAGAGAAGTCTATAGCACAGCCATACATGTGTTATGTAACTGTAATTGTACCTATGCTCATTATAATATAAATGATCAGAGGATATGTGAAATTCGAATCCGCATCGGATAATCATGTTTTCGAAAACCTAAGAAACTGAACCTTATGAATGCTCACCATTATTATATACCATGTATCTATTTATGTAGTGATGTTTATTCTAGTTATGGGATATTGTCAATGTAACCTAAGTGCGTGAATAAAATGAACTCCGCTTCGGACAATATATTTTCAAACCATAAAATTAAATAGTTTGTGTAACATGTTCACGTTTTTCATAATAAGCCGAAGCAACTGGAGATAATAACGACGACACAACATATGGTAATTAAATGAATCCTATTGAGAATTTAAAAATTCTCACTCTTTTTCCGTATTATCTCCAGATAGTTCAGAAGTTTCTAAAGAGGGCCTTTCGAGGCAAAGGTGGCCGAAGGTTGCTGCCAGACAAGGTCCGATTGAGTGACAGTAACTACTCCTAGGTGAGGTATTATGACTTAAGCGTAGTGCTATACTTGGGAGGATGTTACAAAAATTCTATTTCCACTTATTTCGCTCTCTTGATTCAACTCTCTAAGGTAATTTCTAAGTTTAATGCTTCTTCTATATCATGGTTTAACCAATTATTTCCTATGGATTGAATTTTAGGTAAAGGTTTGGAACCTTAAAGGTGTGATTTTGAGGTTTTCACTTTGCAGAGCTAGCTCAGGTAAATTCTTGCAATGAGTAAGCTGTGAGGGTCTAATTTATAATGTTTGTAATGTTAGATACTCTCAAGTATCCCTCCGGTAACTTTGAGGCATCATAGAGCTTGAGCTTTCTCTTCTTTGGCTTTGTGCAATGAGTAATAATATATTTATATCTTATTTTATCATCTTACATATGAAATTATATGTTAATAATTGGTTTGATATGTTGACTGCCAGAAATACGGCTTGGTTAGGTTATTTAGCATTAAATTGGATTGTAATGTGTTATAAAATGTGTAGTTACCTATAATTGGAAATAAGCAACTATCTATTTGATTTTTGAACCCTACTTTGTATGAAAAATTGACATAGATGTATGTATTAGAATATCTACATGTTACACTGGTGCTTTGACCTCGTAGGAGCAAAATGCCATGGACCTAATGAGCATTGTGGGGCCACCTCTTGAGTCCTCAGAAGGCCAGGAGTAAAGTGCCATGGACCTAATCAACATTTAGGGCCACCATCTTGAGTCCTAAGTGTAACATCTCCAATTTGTCTTGTACCAAATTACCTTAATAACACTAAATAATTAGGCACTTAATGAAGAATTAAGAGATAAAAGCTTAATCCAAAAGTAAAAAGGGTAATTGATGAGAGAAAGATTAAGAGAATGCTTAATTAAGATTAGAAACTTATAAATCAAGTAAATCAAATCTCCAAGAAGGTAATTAAGCATCAATCATTAATAATTAGCTTAATTAGGGTTAATTTAGGTTGATTAAGTATAATTAAGATATTAATTTTGCTACTCATGGAAACAAAAGTTAATCACTCATCCTTAATTAATTAAGTCACATAAGTAGCAAGAACAATTAATCTCATCGTCAAATTCAAATTAAAAGTCAACTAGACAACTAAATACACATGATATCATCAAAGGCAAAAAGAAAAAGACAAAGACACTTTATGTGAGGAAAGTACAAGGCTTATCTAAAGTAGCCAACTTAACCATCCAATTTGTTTCCTTAATTACAACACAAAATGAAAAATATCTTCCCTAATCCTATATGAAGTTCACGGCCACAACATACCCTTACACACTCCTTCACATTTTCAAAAATCAACTTTTCTTACTCTCCAAGTTTTTCTCAAACTCCCTCATCTCCAAGAGAGAAAACTCTCTCTACCTTTTCATGCTTTCTCTTCAAGTTCTTGAGAATCCATAGCCACCTCTCATCAAACCTTGTAAGATCTACATCTTCTAGCTCTTAAAAACATAAAAATACATACTCTCATCCAAGCAAAGAAGCAACAAAAGTCTCACTTTCCTCCCTTCTCAAAATTGTGGGCTTCTTTAAAGCAAGGACGAGGATTTCATCTTAAGCGTCAAGCTTTCTTGCTTTGTTCATCATCTTAAGCTGGTAGAAACCTCTATCCAACCTTATTTTTCTTTATGACAAGCCATGAATGCTCAAGCTTAACCATAGCTTTGAGCTTCAAGCTTTGTCTAAATCTTCTAGTTTCTTGAAAGTTGATGAAAATGCTTCCTTTTATGTTACTACTTCTTCTTTTGAGTTTCTAGTTAGGTTATCTTTTGAAAAAATGTGAAAAGTTTTGAACTTTACTCACTTTTAGTCATGAACACTTAGCCCTAGCCATGACTATGGTGTTCTTGGCTTATTCTTTGTTTTTGCCTTTAGAAAAAGTTTAAAGTTGTCACCTTTTTGAATATTTGTTTGATTCTTTGGGTCATTTTTCATTTTGATGGTCAAATCCATGGTAAAGTTGCTTTCTTTATCTTGTTTGGTTGGTTGATGGAAAAATGGCCATGAGCAAGTGGTTTGAAGACATAAACCATGAAAAAGATTTGATTTTTATCAAGTATCTCATAAGATTAAAACCTTTTAAGCTTAGATCTATGTTCCATAAGCTTTAACAAGTCTAAAACAAGTGAAAACAAGAAGAAAAATGAAATAAAAATGGGTACTTGGCAACCATATAGGCTTTAGCTATAAAAAGGGAACATACAAGGGAAAAAATGAGTTGAACATTCTAAGTGTTGATCTTGAATCTCCATAAAACTTAAGTGAAACTTGTAGCAAAGAACTAAAAATTATAACTCGGACAAAATTATAGCCATAGATTCAACCACTAGGAAGAAAGAATGGAAAAGAAGTGTTTTTAATTAAGTTAAGAATAAAACTTGATAAATGTAAGTGATAAATCAAGATTCCAAGAAGAATAGAAATTAAAAGAGCTTAAGGCCAATTTGAAAAAGGGTTTTGGCACTATATCTTAATTAAAGAAATAAAAATCTTTAATTAATGAAGATATGAACTTTAAGCCCTAAAATATCTAATTAAATAACTTTCTTGAGGAATTTAGCTTGCAGAGTAAACATAAGAGTTAGAAGACTATACTAAAGTAAAAATGCAAACCTTAAGGATTAATAAGTAAAGAAAAGAAGCTAAAACCCCTCTCTTCAGTATTAATTTAAGACTTATGGGTAAAGTGGTAAATTAAAATATTGCACCTAATCACCCACCTATATTCAAAAGACTCTTGAGTGGATTGGTATGCCTATTCCCTAATCATGGGAAAAATGATGAAGTTGTTGATGATATAAATGTTGATCTGTATATTATAACTATACTGGGATTGAGTGCTCGGATTCTTGAGGAAAAATCCGCAAGAATCATTATATATCCATGTGATGGATTATTTGTGAATGTTCAAATATGATATGAATGCTTGTTATGTGCAGGTTTGCAATTTTGGGGAATCTTTTGATCTGGCCATTATGCTGCTAAATTTTCACCAAAATCATGAACTTAGAAATATTTATTGCATGCATGTATGTAACTTGTGTTAAGATAAGAAAGATTTAAGTTTTTTAATTTAAGACACTCGTGACATAAGACTTAACACTAAGTTTCATGATCAAGAAAGACACTTGGATATGATCCTTCGATTACTTCGATAAAGGAAGGTGATCCACAAAGACAAGATAATTGGGTATGATCCTTCAGTCACTTCAGTAAGGGATGGTGACCCACCAAAATACCCCTCTACTTTGGAGGCATGAGGCCGAGATAAATCTCTCCAATTTAGAAGAATAAGAACGCCTTGTCAGCTGAGTATGATTTTAAATTAGTACTGTGTGACAATGTATAGTCACGGAATGAGCTCATATCCTAGAATAATCTATCCAAGGGCATGTAAAGAAAGATAATGAATGTGCTAAAAGTAATGAAAGTAAAAGCATATGACAGTAAAGT
Organism: Pterocarpus macrocarpus; assembly: GCA_031439585.1. Lineage (NCBI taxonomy): Eukaryota > Viridiplantae > Streptophyta > Magnoliopsida > Fabales > Fabaceae > Pterocarpus > Pterocarpus macrocarpus. The sequence continues at coordinate 56,497,599 of CM062514.1, forward strand.
CAAATAGAAACTAAGCTCAAAGTCAAAGTAAGTTAAAGTCAAAGAAACGTCAAAGTTAATGGAATTGCATAAAGTGTTCATGCATTTATGTTTCTTCTATATCCATTGTTATAAATGTCTTATGTATGCTTATGCATACCTTATGATCCCATTGTCTATTATGATATGCCCATATAAGAATGACTAAAAACAACCCGCTTCAGGTATGAATGATTTCGAAATTATTAAAAATTAAACTTATGTATGCTCACCTTTTTATAAGAAAACCCAAAGTGATTGAGATGGCGATGATGACACTTAGTTGTCTAGTTAGAGTCCTATTGAGAAATTTTATTTCTTAGACCTACCTTTCATGTCGTCTTCAAACTAAGTTAATGGCACCCACAACAGAGTTTTCTGGTGGCACTGATTGGACGTGACGAGGAATGGTTATGCTACACATCCTTAGCTAAGGAGGGTCAAGATAGTAGGGTAGTACTTTTATTTTTCTTAAGAGCCTTAGTCAAGCAGTTTATATGTATTTAAGAGCATGCCGGAAGTCTTGCTACTTAATTTGACCTACTACATATTTGACAAATATTATGTATGACTATGACTCCTGATTTATCTATGGTTATGTTATTGTCTTAAAGTTGATTGTCATGTTATCTCTATTTCATCATATGCTTTCTAGTAATGCAACAATACGAGGAACGATGTCCGTAATTATATAAGTAAGTATGCGCTCAAATGCTCAGTTTTCAAAAATAAACGATTTTACAAAAAGGAAAACTTATGTGCTATTTTCATATATTCCACTAATTTCATTTAAAAAGAACTTCTGCTAGTTAAGGGTAACAACAAGTAATCCCATAAAATGACTTAAGTATAGTATGGTGTTATTAAGGTGTTACACTAGTTATATTGTACGAATACGCACATTAATTCTGAACGTTATTAAGTTATATATTGATATGTGGTTATGGTTATTCCTTATGCATTATTGCTTGGTATAGTTATTATGTCTATATTAGAAACACTTGCACTTGAAGCTTGCCCTTTTTAATTATAGATATATAATTACTCATTAAGTTCATTGGACTCACTCTTTTCCTTATACATGTTTCAAATTCTCCTACTGATTAGTGTCCCGACCCTTCAGTTAGTTAGAGCATCATAGCAGTGCCTTTTGGTGAGCCCAACACCTCATTGTGTGGGCAATGGATATGTCTCTTTTGGTTTAATTGTATATTTTGAAATACCTTTAATGCCCCGGTGTGAGATTCCTATTGTCTGTCAATATCGGATCTTAAAAATTCTAAGTCTGAACACTACGCCTCCTTGGAGGGCTATAGGATTGAGGCATTTCCTTAAGATCAAAAGTCCTAGTAACAATTCCTTAGGCATCAATGAGTTGAAAAATGATTTTTAATGAATTTTAGAGGATGGGTAAACCCTTCGTTTTTAACCCAAGAGTTTATAAAAACGTAAGTTTTCAGAAAATTGTATTAAAATCCAAAAGTTGAATTTTGATTCTTAAGGATTTTGATTTATTTGATATTTTTATTGAATCCAAATGGGGGGTATTCTATTATTTACATTTATGTTTTAAAGTTAATGAAGAGCAAAGTTAAAGAGGACATTAACATAAATAAGTGTGTGTGATACACTAAGTCTAGGTGACACTTGAACCAGGGAACTAAGTTTTGGATAGTGTAATTGATTACCCTCTGTATGCCACGGACTAAAATTTGTCATTTTGTAATTGACTACCACTTATGGTAATCGATTACCACGACACTATATATAGCTCAGGATGTCTCTCTCTTTCTCTCTCTCTCTCTCTCTCTCATTTTCACCATTTTCCTTCTCTCTTTATCCTTTCAAACTCTCTCCCCTCTTTCTAAACACTCTCCTTCATTAACCATTCCTTCCATTTCACTTTTTTCATATTAAAATCACTTTAACAACAAAACATACACTTCCTTTAACACTAAATCTTCATCAAATCATTCTCCTTTTTTTTTTTTTTTCTTTTTCAAACTCCACTTTTGTTGAGTTTGAGTTTAGAGGACGAGAAGAATCAAAGAGGCCTCTCTATCATCTTCCTCCTCATTCCTTTCTAACAGTAATCTTTAATTTTTTTCTTTCCTTTTCTAAGGAAATTCTTATAAACCCTAGGTTAGTAAAATTTGGGGTTTTGTGGCTTAAGAGTAATTAGCATTAATCCCTTGGAGTTAATAACTAATAATTGATTTAATTATTGTATTATGATGGTAGATTGTCTCGAGGATCGCATTTTTAGCTCCGTGACTCCTGGGAAATTACAACTTTCTGCTTAGTAAGTGTACTGTGAGTAGATAGAAGATCATTAACTTGTTTTCTCTTTCAATTATTTTGATATACTAAATTTCAGTAAATATTGGATGTTTAAACATCTTCATTAATAGTATTGTTTTTAAAAATCTTACACATGAGTCAATGACATGTATGAAGAGAATTTATGTAAATTTTTTGAAACTATTATGATGTTTCAAATTGATATTATGAACTCTGACAACCAGAGATTACAAATGTTGATACAGTAAGTTTTGGAGTTGATTTCCGTGAAATTGTTTTGAAGTTGACATTATTGCCATGACTGAAAAGGTTGGAATTGGTATTTTAGATTCTAAAATTGAGATACATGATAGTTAAGGAATGATTTAGGAATGTCTATGACAGAATCTGCTTGCTAATACCATTAAACATTAGCCTTGGTGCACCTTAGATTATCATTTTACACAGCCACTTTAAGAGTGGTGCGTGACGAATTATGAGATTCATACGAAGGAACAATCACCTAAGTGTGAATCCTGATGGATTATCCTATATTAGATAGCTCCTACGAATTTTTAAGAAATTAAATTTTATTTTTTGTTGAGAATTATTTAATATTTTTGCACATTGACTCATGTGGGTTAAGGTTGTCCTATATCTCACTGAGTTGTAAAACTCACCCATTATTTTTCCTCTCTTTTTCAGATACAGGTACCGATTTGGGATCCAATTCCCCTGTTTATTGTAACTGGTCGTGCTTCTTTGGTGAGCCCTCATGATCAAAGGCATTTTGAAATTTCTAAGTTTGGTTTGTTGTATTACCTAGAGTAGTATAGCTTTATGGTACTACAGACAGGGTTTGACCCTTGCTGGATTATGTATATGTTTATGTAGTGGTCATGAGTATTAGATTGATTGAATTTCTAATGGAAGGAAAATTTGTATTTGGATTAAATGGCTTGAAATGGTATATGCTTGTGTTTATATATGTTTGTATATATCCTGAAAATTTACTATGTTGCATGCTGAGGGGTGCATTATGAGAATACTTGGATCTTTAATGGATAAGTGTGATTGTTTGAATGTGCAGGATGAGGACTGGTATTTAGAAATTATCCTAAATACAAAGGAAACTCTGTTCGATTTCTGTGAAAAATTACATGAAGAAAGGCTTGCTAAGAGACTTGTCCCTTATGCGCTGGTCATGGCCCAGGATGGGTCGTGACAATACTAGTGTATATAAATAGTTTAGTGTTGTATGTCATGGACTCCAGGCAGGATCTTGCTTCCCTGTGCATGTATATTTTGACAAGATAGCTCAGTAACTTGTTTTTAGACTATATGAATTGTATATCTAGAACTATCATAGGAAATTATATGTATTCTTTTTGGAAAGCCCAATTTTCAAAGGAAACTCGATCTATTTGTTTCTAAAATGCTTAGATAGGCTTATTAGGGAATATAGTGATTCCTAAGTGCCTATCATGACTCTAGTGTGGTTGTGACAAAGTGTTATCAAAGCCTTGGGTTAAACTATGGTCAATGAAGCAAGTATTCTTTTGTGGATTCACGATTGAGAAAATGGAAGCCAGCCTATTTGCACAAAATGTGATGCTATTCTATACTTGTAATGTGTTGTTATGTCTTTGATATACCGTGTTTTTCCTTGTCTTGGAGCCTGCTTATGTTTTAATCTAGTCCAACTCGTTTCCGTAATAGATGGAGATGCCACCTATGAGAAACATCCGTACTAAAAGGACTAGAGGCCATGAGCTATTTGATGCTAAGTCAGATCGAGCCTTCTCTTTAGGAGCGAGAGGAACAGACTGTGGGAAGCCGAGAGGTATAGGTCGTGGAAGAGCGGCCAAACAGGAGGAGGGACTTGCCCCTGATGACTTATGCTAAAGGTAGTTGTAGAGATCTATGGGATCAACAAGTTATCGAAACCTTGGTAAGGCGGATCATGGATTAACCCAAAGTGGAAGCTCAACCCCAAGATCCTTTTGCTCCACCTGTCCATAGATAACCCTTGCCTCAGGGAGGTGTTGAAATGACTCTTCATGATTTTTTGAAGCTGAAGCCACCTGCCTTCTTAAGAAAGCCTCTAATGGAGGATTCTCAGCTATTCATTAGCAAGACAGCTATAGCCGTTAGAGTTCTTGGGTGTTCTAGCACGAAGTTAGTTGAGTTGGCTACGTACAGACTAGAAAATCGTACTACATAGTGGCATAAAGGTTTTGTTCAAGGAAGGCCTACCAAGTTACCCCCTTGCTTAAGAGGAGTTCTCCGAAGCTTTTATAGAGAATACCTCCTTGTTAGCAAATGGAAGAGCCTTCCATAGGAGTTTGAGAAGCTAGAGCTAATGGTAGGCATGACCATAGCGAAGTATGAGGATCAATTGCTTGACTTTCTTATAATGCTCCACATATGGCCAGTATTAAGGCCCTGAAGACTTTAAGGTTCATTTGCGGCTTGGCCAAGCCTATGTTCACTACCATGTCCTCTCAGGTTGGAAAGTTAACTTATGTTGAGGTTGTTGATGCTGCGATGTGTATGAAGACAGGGAGGATGGAGAAGAAGGCCTCCAGGGAAGCTGCCAAAAAGCCAAAAGGTGCAGCGATACATTATGGTTGGTTTGAGCTTGGGGCAAGACATGGACAATAGAGGTAGTCGAAGGCTCGTTAGGTGCGGATTATGTCTATTGGGCCCTTTTCTATGAGTCTATGAGTGTGAAAACCTCGAGTCTTGTTGCAAGGGGTGCTTCTCAGACGAGTATGCAAAGTACCACGCATTTGGGCTACACCAAACTGCCTTGCTAGACTTGCGGCAAAAACCACTTGGGATCATTATATAGAATAACGGGAGCTTGCTTTGGTTGTGGCTAGGTAGGACTCATTTGAGGATTGTCCGCAGCTATAGAAGAATTCTAGTCAAGGCTTTGTACACCCAATTATCTTAACTCCATATTCTTCAGCTCAGCCTTCAGGGGCCATCGCAGGTTCTTTTAGTAGAGGTTTTGGAGGAAAGGGTGCTGGTGGCTGAGGATGCACTTAGAGAAAGAGAGGACAATTGTACATTTATGCTCAAACCCACCAGGATGCCTAGGCATCCAATGCTGTAGTAGCAAGTACTTTCTCAATTTGCTCCTTTAATGCACGCGCTTTGTTTGATCCGGGGTCGACTCATTCTTATGTGTTGCTTCTCAATTTCACTAACTACTCGTGTTGTTGGATCGTCCTTTTTGGGTAGGAACGCCTATGGGAGACTCACTAATAGTTATGCTAATTTATAGATCCTGTCTAATTTGTGTGAATGATAGAGATTCCTTGGTTGATTTGATGGTTTTAGACATGGTTGATTTCGATGTCATCTTGGGTATAGATGTCAACTAGCTAGCTTTATGCCATGCCACCTTAAATTGTCATCAAAAGACAATCAAGTTTGAAGTTTAGCCTTCTAAGACGGTAGTAGTTTGACTCCCACCAGCTTGGTGCCTTCTCTAAGTGTTATGCATTTGCTGGATAAGGGTTGTCAGGGGTTTCTAGCAGTTGCTCGGAAGGTGGATGTGGAAGTATAAATGCCTAGATAGGTTCTTGTGATAAACGAATTCCTCAGTGTGTTCCTAGAAGAACAACCAGGAATGCTTCCAGACAGAGAAATTGAGTTCTATATTGATTTGGTCCCTAACATTCAACCATAAACATAGCTTCATATCGCATGGCACCAACCAAGTTAAAGGAGTTGAAGGGACAATTATAGGACTTATTGGACAAGGGTTTTATCTACCTATTTACTTCTCCATGGGGTGCTTCCAATGCTATTTGTGAAGAAGAAAGATGTATCCATGATGATCTATGTCAATTATCGACAACTTAAAAAGGTGATCGTGCCCAACAAGTACCCCATGCCTCGCGGTGGACATGCGGCAAAAGTCGACTTCAATGGCATGAAAAAGACCGAAATTAGGAAAAAAGATTAGTAGTGGGAAATCCACCAGTAATAGCATGTAGAAAATAGGGAAAAAAATTTAGTGAAATTAGTGGTGGAATTTCGTTGCTAAATGTGCAAGAAATTAAAAAGGGAAAAGGACAATGAAGGTTTTAATTAGCAGCTCCACCGCTGATGTTGTGAAATTTTTTTTTTAAAAAAGAAAATTAATTTACAGTTAATTATGGATTTTCCATCGCTAATTAAAAAAAATATATTGAAGTAATTAGTAGTGGAAAATCCACAGCTAAATATCAATGATATATATATATATATATATATATATATATATATATATATATATATATATATATATAAACAATCTTTAAATCGCTAATGTTGTGAAAATTTAAAATAAAAAAAATGTTCTACTAACATAGCCATGGATTTTTTGCTGCTAATTGAATATATATATATATATATATATATATATATATATATATATATATATATATATATATATATATATATATATATATATATATAGGGCTTAGTAACAGAAAATCTGCTACTAATGTTGTTAAAAAAAAACTATTCACGTTATTTAGTGGTGGAAAATCTACCACTAAATGTTAAATAAATTTTAAAAAAAGAAAATTAATTTTTATTAGCAGCGGAAAATCTGCTACTAATGTTGCCGAATTAAAAAAAAAAATACAATATGCTTTAGATTTAGCAGAGCATTTTTGGCCACTAACATCAACAAAAAACTATTCACTCTATTTAGCAGCAGAATCCGCTGCTAATTGCAACAATTTTAAAATAGAAAAAGGAAACTCATTTTAAAACTAGTGGCATATTTTTTGCCGCTAATGATGTTCTCATATGAATGAAAAAAAAAGTATTGAGACATATTGTCAGCAGAAATTCCATAGCTTATTGCAACGATTAAAATTTTTTTTGAAAAATTTATTTTTCTTGAGGTGGAAAATTCACCGCTAAGTTTACCAAATTTTAAAAAAGGAATTCCTGTAGTTAAGGATTACCCTGAAGCCTTTCCCAAGGATATCCCCGAGTTTCCCCCGAGAGGGAAGTACAGTTCTCTATAGAGTTGATGCCAAGAACAGGACCGATATCCGTAGCACCCTATAGAATGTCCCCGTTGGAGCTAACGGTGCTAAAGACTCAACTAGAGGAGCTATTGGAGAAGAAGTTTGTGAGACCTAGTGCCTCACTTGGGGAGCTCCAGTGTTTGTCAAAAAGAAAGATGGGAGCTTGAGATTGTGTGTTGATTATCATCAGTTAAACAAGGTCACTGTGAAGAATAAGTACCCCTTACCTAGGATAGATGACCTGATGGACCAACTGAGAAGAGCAAAGGTGTTTTCAAAGATTGATCAAAGGTTCGAATACATCAGATTAGAGTAAAGGAGGAAGATATTCCTAAGACGGCCTTTAGGACAAGGTATGGGCATTATGGTTTTAGGGTTATGTCATTTGGATTGACTAATGCCCTGGCGGTGCTTATGGATTACATGAATAGGATCTTTAGGCTGTATTTGGATAAGTTTGTAGTTGTCTTCATAGATAACATCCTCATCTATTTGAAGACAAAGGAGGAACACGAAGAGAACCTTAGAATGGTATTCGAAATTCTAAGAGACAAAAAGCTTTATGCTAAGTTGTTGAAGTGCGAGTTTTGGATGGAGAAAGTGAAGTTTTTGGGCCACATAGTGTCAAGAAGAGGAATTTCCGTGGATCTAAGTAAGGAAGAGGCGGTAATGAATTGGGAGAGGCCAATGATAGTAACGGAAGTCAGGAGTTTTCTTGGTTTAGCCGGATATTATCGAAGATTCATTAAGGGATTTTCTCAGATATCATTACCTTTGACCAAGCTAACTAGGAAGAATGCTGCTTTTGTATGGATTGCGGAGTGTGAAAAGAGTTTTCGAGAATTGAGGGAGAAGTTGACCTTAACACTTGTCCTAGTTTTACCCGACTCCAAGGGAGCCTTTGAGGTTTATTGTGATGCCTCTAGAAGAGGTTTAGGCTGTGTTCTGATGTAAGATCGCAATATGGTAGCTTGTGCCTCTAGGCAATTGAAACCTCATGAAGTTAATTACCTAACCCATGACTTGGAGCTAGCAGCCGTGGTGTTTGCATTAAAGATATGGAGACACCACTTATATGGAGTTAGGTTTGAGGTATTCTTAGATCATAAGAGTCTGAAGTACCTGTTTGATCAGAAGGAGCTTAATATGAGGTAGACAATGTGGATGGTGTTCTTAAAGGACTATGATTTTGATTTGAACTACCACCCTAGGAAGGCCAAAGTGGTTGCAGATATGTTGAGTTGCAAATCATTGCACGTGTCATGGATGATGGTTAAGGAAGCTGGGCTAGTTGAAAGTTTTAGAGACCTTAACTTCGGAGTCACCGTAACCCCACTTAGCATAAGGTTGAATCAAATAAAAGTGATGAGCGATTTCAAGAGTCAAATTGCTCTGAGCCAAGGGGAAGATGAAGAATTTTTTAGGATAGTAGTCCAAGTGAAAGGGGAAAAACTCAAAGGGTTTGCTCAAGATGTTGAAGGGATATGGAGGCATCAAGGGAGAATATGTGTGCCTGCTAGGGATAACCTAAGGAATATGATTGTGGAAGAAGTTCACAAGGGTCATTTCACCATGCATCCTGGCATGACGAAGATGTACCAAGACCTCAAAAGGATGTTTTGGTGGGCAGGCATGAAAAAGGATGCATGTGGCGGACATGGTGAATAAGTGCTTGGTTTGTCAGAAGGTGAAAATTGAGCTCCAAAAGCCCTCAGGCATGTTGCAGCCTTTGGAGATCCCCGAATGGAAGTGGGAAGGAATCTCCATGGATTTTGTGATGGGTTTACCCCGTACACAAGCTAGGCTCGATGCCATATGGGTCATCGTGGACAGATTGACAAAGTCTACTTATTTTTTACCTATAAGAGCGAATTATCCTTTGAATAAGCTAGCCCAGCTATACGTCCAAGAGATTGTACGACTATATAGAGTACCTACAACCATTGTATCCGATAGAGACCCAAGGTTTACCTCTAGGTTTTGGGGAGCCTTGTAAAAGGCATTTGGGACGAGACTATGTCTAAGTACAACATACCACCTCTAGACTGATGGACAATCAGAAAGAACCATACAAACCCTAGAGGACATGCTCAGAGCATGCGTTATGGACCGACTCGGAGGTAGGGATAAACACGTACCCCTCATAGAGTTCACCTACAACAACAGCTTCCATGCTAGCATCGGGATAGCGCCTTATGAAGCCTTGTCCAGTAGAAAGTGCCAATCCTTGCTTTGTTGGTACGAACCTGGGGAGCAAAGCCTTTTAGGACCTGATTTGGTTAGGCAAACCACTAAGCAAATAAAGAGGATAAGAAAGATAATTCTCACTACTCAAAGTCGTCAAAAGAGTTATGCTGACAAGAGGAAAAAACCAATCGAGTTCCAAGAGGGAGAACACGTATTCTTGAACATCACTCCCATAACAGGTATAGGTAGAGCCCTTAGAGTTAAGAAGCTAAGCCCTCGTTTTCTCAGTCCTTTTCCAAATTTTGAAATGAATAAGGACAGTTGCCTAACAAATAGCCCTGCTGCCCCCATTGTCGAACCTTTGCAATGTCTTCCATGTCTGTCAATTGAGAAAATACAGCTCCAACCTCCTTAAGCCAGAAAGCGTATAGTTAAGGGAAGACCTAACCTTCAACTTACCACCTATAAGAATCATCGATAAAAAGGTCAAACAGCTGAGGAGCAAGTCTGTGCCCTTGGTAAAAGTGGCCTGGGGAAAAGGAAGCTTGGAGGAGCACAATTGGGAGCTCGAGTCAGAAATAAAGAGAGATCACCCCGACCTGTTTACAGGTAATGAATTTTGAGGGCAAAATTCTTTTTAAGGAGGGAAGAAATGTAATATCTCTAATTTTTTTTAAGCTAAGTAGCTCAGTAACCCTAGCTAATTAAAGAGGTTAACGATTAACTGAGGAGGACTAATCAGCTAATCTCAATGAGCAAGAACTTATTAAATTGAGTCAAGTCAATAATTGAATTATAACGCACTAAATGTTTTAATTAAAGCCTACTCATTCGAACCTCATCAATCCGTAATTAGAAATATGATTAAGATAATATAATCGTATTAATTAAGTACATGAGAATTGTTTTATCTTAATCAATTGAGATAAATTAATTCTTATATCCTAAATACATAATTCATAAGAACAATTCTTTTAGAGGAAAAACGTCTTAAAAGTGTAATTAACTGAAATTGACTAAAGAGAAATTAAACTAATCAAATTAATTAATAATTTAGATAATTCTAATAGCTTTGAAAATTAAAAAAAATTCCTGCTAATTTTTGCATAAAATTTTGGGCTAAGACAAGAGCAAGATCCGACCATCCATTGCTTCCTAATCTTGCACCCTTAGATCAAGCCTATTTTGGCATCATTCTCTAGTCAAGCCTAACTTAAGGAAGAGCTAGTCTTCACTAGAGTTTTGTCACAAAAGTAAGTAGACCTTGCCTTTGGCCACTTGAGAAAACACAAAATAGTCCATAGCATGCGCTAAGACTCAAAGAAACACAATTAACCCTTTTACCCCAAGGTTCCTAGCCTTCTTGCTTGAAAAAGAAGCAAAACTCTCCTACTCTTTATTGCTTGTTAAAGAAGGCAAAACCAATCAAGCCCCTCGCCTCCATTTTGCACCAACCAGCCCCCTTCCTCTCTTTCTCATTTGTGATTTTCATCCTTTCTCAAAGACACAAAGTTGCCACTCCTCTCCCTCTCAACCTCTCCTTATTCTTCCTATTCCCCTTCTTGTTCTTCTTACTTGTCCACTATCATCAACCTCATCTTCTATCACCACCCTCACAAAACTCATCAAGGACCACCCTCTTTAGTTCTTAAAGAAGCAAAATAAACACTCACTTAACCCCAATAGTAAGCTCAAGAAAAAAGAGGCCATCTCCAACACCTTTCTTTCCCTTCAAGCTTTCAAGAGAATCTTTGTGATAGTGACTCTAACCTTTCCTTCTTCTATGTTTTTCAAGCTCTAGAACTCCTAAGCTCTCTATAGCTAGGTGGTTTTAGAACTTTCTCTAAAGGTATAACACCTTACCAGACAAAATAATATGCTTAAGTCATAATATATTTCCTGATAAGTTATTATGTACGGCGAATTAATTAAATTCCATTTTCTGTTTCATTATTAATTACCCATAAAGAGTTGACTGTTCACTTCAATAAATTTTTGTTTGACGGCAGAATAAATACTAGATATTCGTTGTGCCCGAAGTAAACTAATACAAATTACAATGCAAAATAGATGGAACTACTGAAAACTGCATCATATATATACATATACATCTATTTTTTGATGTTTGACAAATGATCCCAAAAAAAAAATGGTACAGGGTAATAAAAATGAGGCTGCTAACACCAAATAAATCAGCCTGTCTCTATGAACAGTATCCTCACTGGTTCTCATGGGACATTTTATGTACCAACCATCTACTACTACACTGCACAGGCACTCTAGGTGGATTCTGAAGAAAGGAATCCATTCGCCATACCGGCATCAGCAGGGGTGTAGTCCATGCTCGGGGCAAAAAATGAGGAAGATGAACTCACTGCCTCAGACGGATCCTCTTCAGACATCAAGGCTGAGGGTATTTGCTGCGGTGGTGAGGCTGGCGGAGCCATGGGAGCTGCTACTGCTACTAGTGCTACTGTCGCTGCGTGTGTAGGTGGAAAGGGATGGGCCATGTATAGCGGGATAGCAATGTAAGGTGCGGCGGGGTTGAAGAGTGGATGAGCAAATAGAGCAGCAAAATCTCTACGAAAGAAGAAGTAAAAATGGAACTGACATCTACCAGATACATATATGCAGCCTAGAAATGAGTCTAGGTGGATGTGGAGCTCAGGGAACTCGATGAACAGTGTAACATCCCCAATTTTGTCTAAGCTAATTAGCTCAGTGATCCTGGCTAATTAGGGAGGTTAACGATTAACTGAGGACTAATCGGCTAATCTCGATGAGCAAGAGCTTTGTAAATTGAGTCAAGTCAATAATTGAATCATAACGCACTAAATGTTTTAGTTAAAACCTAATTATTTGAACCTCATTAATTCATAACTTAGAAATATAATTAAGTTAATCCAATCTTATTAAGTCAAAGACAATTGTTCTACCTTACCCATTTGAGATAGATTAATTCTTACACCCTAATTACATAATTCATAAGAGTAATTTAACTAATCAAATTGAATTAACAACTTAGGTAATTCTAATAGCTTTGAAAATTTAAAAATTTCTCCTAATTGATGCACCAAATTTCAGCCAAGGACAAGAGCAAAATCCAACCATCCATTTGCCTTCTCATCATGCACTAGTAGATCAAGAGTCTATGTTAGTAGTATTCCTTAAGTCAAGCCAAGAGATGTACTCTCCTCCATCAAGATTGTGACACTTGGAGTGATCATATCCACCCAAGCCAATCCCAAGAGTGGTCATGCCTTTAACCACTTGAGGAAACACAAAATGGTCTTTACCCAAGCACCAAGACTCAAAGAAAACACAACTCACCCTTTTACCCTAAGGTTCCTAGCTTTCTTGCTTGAAAAAGAAGTTAAACTCACCTACTTCCTCTTGCTTGTTGGAGAAGCAAAACACATAAGCCCCCCTCACCCATTTTTGCGCGAACTAGCCCCTCCCCCACTCCCTCATTTGTGATTTTCATCCTCTCACTACAAGTCTAAGCTCTCCCCTCTTTCTAAACCCTTCTTTACTCTTCCTAATCTTCTTCTTGCTTTCCTACTCTAACTCATCTCATTTCCATCACCATTCTCACAAGCCCTTCAAGGACCACCCTCTTTGGTTCTTGAGGAAGCAAAAACAAACACTCACTTAGCCCCATTATCAAGCTCAAGGAAAAGGAGGCCATCTCCAACCATTTTCATTCCTCAAGCTTTCAAGAGAATCCTTGTGGTAGTAACTCTAACCCCTCTTTCTTCTATGTTTTTCAAGCTCTAGAACTCCTAAGCTCTCTATAGCTAGGTGGTTTTAGAACTTGCTATAAAGGCCTCATGGCCATGCTTTCATTATGTGAAGTTGTTTGTGATTTTGCTCTTTTCTTGGAAAATAATTTGTTGTGCATTTATTCTTGTTTTGAACCAAACTTTTTAGAACTCAAAATATTGATTTTTCACCAAGATCTCAAAGTTTAAAAGTGGTTTGGAAGAGAAAAGTGGTCACTTGAGGAGAAGACTTAATATTTTTACAAGAAAACTCATTGAAACCAAAACCGTGGAATCTAGAAAATTCTGGCAGTCTGTATGGCATAACTGATAACCCTTTCAATACAACTCCATATGGAACGAAACTAATTTTAAATAAAAATAGACTCATAGAGCTTTTTATACATATAAAATACATGAACTTTAGCTTTAAACGAGAGAGATATGAATTTTCAAAGTGTGTTGTCCCTAGATGTGTTTTTGTTCGGGCAGTATGTAATAAAATGTGCATAACCCAAGTTATACAAAACATTTTTGAGTGGGACCAAGTTTTTTAGAAAGCTAAGACATAGAGGAACATCTCAATAAAATAGTTTTGTCAAATTCCTTGTGAGAAACTCCCAGTAAAGTTTAAAAGTCACTATACCGAGAATAAACTTAAAAGCTGAACAATCAGAATAAAACGTGCATATCTCAAGTTACAAAACGAAATTTTGAATGGGGTTTTTTGTTTAAAAATAGACTTAGAGAACTATAATCATACCAAAATTCAAATCAATATTATAAAAGATGAAATTATGGAGAATTTTTGAAGTTACTACCCCATTATAAAAGTAAAACTGGTTATAGTTAAGTTTTAAAGGATAATGAGAAATAAGTATAAAGACACTAAGACCCTTATATCAAGTGTTGGAAAACTTTCATAATTCAACTTAAAAGTTTCAAAAAGGATAATAGGCAAAATTGGCCCTATGCCTAATAAAAGGATTTTATACAAGAGGCAACCTCAATTAAAAACTTGCACCAAATTTACTAAGCTAAGCTCATAAGACTTTGTGTGATATATATACCTCTATGTGTCAATATGATGACAATGATATGATGATGATGATTATGACAATGATATGATGATGATCATGATGATGATGATATGATATGATGTTGATCATGATGATGATGATTATGACAATGATATGATGATGATAAGGATGATAATGATATGATGGTGATGTGATAATGAATGATGATGATATGAATATGATATGTTGATGATATGATGCTTAATGATATGCGATAAAGGAATCACATTCGAGGATGGCGATACGTAATACCCAAATGTGGAAAATAATTAGTATAATTTTGCATCATAAGCTTTAGTAAGAAGAGATTGAACAAAGGGTGCGATCCTTCAAAAGGGAAGGTGACCCAAAGTAAGCTCCCTTCACCCACAACTCACATGAGGCATGGCATGACCTAGTTAGTGTGAGTATAAGGGATAGGGCTTACATGAGGCATGGCATGACCCAGCTAGTGTAAGTACCGAAAAGTTATAGTGGCGATGGCCACGGTATGAGCTCATTACCACTTATGTTTAGTGGGTGAAAAGAAATGACTTAAGATAAAGTCAAGTTAAGAAAAGAAAGGGACTTCGGTTCAAACCCTTAAAGGGAAGAAGTTAAAAGAAGCTTATAGCATAACGATGCATGTTTTATGTAATTATACTTATGCCCATGTATGCTATGATATAAATGAATTAGAGGACATGTTAAAAATTGAATCCGCTTCGGATGGCTATGTTTTCGAAAATCTAAGAATTTGACCTTATGCATGCTCACTGTTTTCATTATAAAACGGAAGTGGCTGGGATGATGATGATGACACCTCCGTGTCGGGCTTGAGTCCTACTGAGAAATCTTATTTCTCACCCTAGTTATTCTTCCGTATCGTCACCAGATCTCGATGGTGTACCCTATGGAGTGGAGCATGGAGCCACCCCATCATGAGTAGGCTTTCGACGACGACGCTCAAGCCATCGTGGCGACAACTACTACGGTGGTGCGCACCTATTTTTACTTTGGCCGTATACATGAGGATGTGGGGCCCGATGTCCCGCCTACCCCAGTTGACATTCCTGCTGCCTACCTGGTAGCAAGTGTCGCAGTCTGCTCCAAATTACAATTTTAAAATATTTAATTACACTAAATTTGAAGTATAGTGCAACCAAGGTCGTCTCACAAGGATGTTGTTGCTATCTAGTTAAGTAACAAGGGGGTATGTGCAAACATGCAGTCAATAAGCTATAAAAGAAAATTAGACAAACATAAAAACACTAGTTCAAAGAGTTCCTTAGGCATAAGATGAATCAATCATTAACGCACAATATATCAAACACATGGAGTGCGACTAATTTGAGCTATTAGAGAGACCTCTACTAACAACCCCACAATTCCACCTAGAGAACTCTAGGAATTCAATCAACACAAAATTGATTAGATAATTGAGACCTCAACTCTAATTAACCTATGTTGATTTCTAGCCCTAATTGTATTAGCCTAGGTTTGAACCCAAACCCAATTCCTAATTCTTTAACTAATCAAGTTCATACCAATTGATCAATTAGCAATCACCCAACTAATTCCTCATTCATAAACTCACATATCAATACCATTCAATGCAAATTTACAAATAAAAGAGGGCAAAGAATCAAGAAAACAAACATGATTGAAATTCAAGGATAGAGTTTCAAGATTACAACCATAATGCCCTTGGAGTCTCCTTGAACTAGTTTGAAATCCTACTCCTCCATAGCAATGAAGGTTACAAAATAGAACCCAAACAAGTATCTTACAAAATGAAAGGAAAAGAAAAAGAAAAGAGAAGGAGAGGAGAAGAGAAGAAAGAAAAAATGAAAAATGTTGGAGAGAGATGAGTCCCTTTTCCCGTCTCTCTTTTCTCTCTTCTTATCAGACCCCAAATGTCCAAATTCAAAAATACCCTTGAGCCCAACTTAATCCTCTGCCTCTTAGCTTTAAGTGGACACCCAATTTGCTTAATTTGGACTTAAAATGAGAGAGTTATGGCCCAATCTTTATAGCATGTTTAGGTTTTATGTGTATTCGCATCAGTCAAATTCAACAGCAAATAAGTCTATCAAGATGTCATTATTTTGGAGAGTACTCTTCACATGAATTGAAGCTTTATGTCTTAACTTTCAAATGGCGTCAGTTTCACCTCAATCCAATGTCTACAACTCATGTTATGGCCCAATTAGTGCACACTGATCAAGTTCCAGTGTAAAAGCCCTGTTCTGACTTCATGGCCCAATTTGACCCACTAGACATCTGAATTTGTTGTTGACTTCTTCATCAATCTTGTAGATCTTTCTCTCAGCTTTCCTATAATATAAAATTTGTAATTTTTAGATATCTGCAACTCAAGATACAGCTATAATACAAAAATAGTATAAATTCATAATAATGCTAAAAAATACAATTAAGCTCAATTGGAGTCCAAACTTATAAAATGTGTCTAATATTAGTCAATTAAGCACAAAAGAGGTTCAATAAACTAAATATGAGGGTTAATCAATGTATCAAAATATTGCTTATCACTACCCTGGACAGCCGTTAGGTCCTTAGCATTTTCCGCCCGAGCTGTTGCTGGATATTGAGATGGAGCTAATCTCTCCGGAGCTACATGCCGCCGAGCCCTTGCCATAGCCGGAGATTCCTGCGATTGAGCTGAGCTCTACGGCTACCCGTAGGGCTGCAGTCGCCTCGCCGCCATATCCTGAGTATCATCTTGAGACTTCGGAGTAGGATACTTCTAAGGAGCGGTCCTCAGCATCCAGTTGTGACCTAAATCAGGCTGGCCCAAGTCATCGTGTTCGTCGAATTGAAGTAATTCATAGGCACCCTCCTCATCATACGCACATCTCATGTCCCCCGAGGGCAAGGAGCTAGGAGGAGTCGCATCTCTAGGCCACGACATCAGTAGATTGGCGGGTGCATTGTGTAACGTCCTCCTCTGTACAGTACTATGCTTAAGTCATAGTACCGCACTTAGGAGTTGTTACGGTTACCTGAGCGGACCTTAACTGACAGCAACTTCAGCCATCTTTGCAACTTCTTGAACTATCTGGAGATAACACGGAAATAGAAGTAAGAATTTTGAATTCTCAGTAGGATTCTGAAAATATCACGCATACTGTCATCGTTGTCATCTCCAGTTTGCTTCGGTTTATTATGAAAGACGTGAACATGTTATGTAAACGGTTTAATTTTATAGTTCGAAAACATACTATCCGAAGCAAAGTTCATTTTACTCATACACTTTGCACTTGGGAGAGCCTATACAAATTCAATTCATGAATTATACTATGAATAATAATAACTGCAACATATTAAAATATGATAGCATTATTATACTGGAGACATAATATCTACACATGCTTTTGAATTTATGCAATCATATAAAATTTACTTTTCTTTCATTCGACACACCTAGGCGTTACGTATCGCCGTCCCTAGGGTGTCTGCATTTGCCTACACTTAAGCGTTACGTATCGCCATCCTCAAGTGTAGCATCACTCATATTGAATTTATATGGCACACCTAGGCGTTACGTATCACCGTCCCTAGGTTGCTTGCATCTGCTTACACTTGAGCATTATGTATCGTCGTCCTCAAGTGCAGCATTACTCATCTTCCCTTACTTGTTTTCATATATTTCAGAGTACGATCGTCATGTCATACTCCATCGGGGTGTGATCACCATATCATATTCCTTAGGAATATGTTCTTCCTGCCACGTCTTAAAGTATAATCGCCATGTCATACTCCATCAAAATGTGATCACCATGTCACACTCCTATCCTGCCACGTCCCGGAGTATGATCGTCATGTCATACTCCATCGGAATGTGACCACCATGTCACACTCCTATGTCATGTCATACTCCATTGGGATATGATCGCCATGTCACATTCCTTAGGGTGTAGGATCATCATGCCACATTCTGAAGTATGATCGCCATGTCATACCCCATCAGAGCGTGATCGTCCTGTCATGTTCCTTAGGAGGCACTTATCATGCCATATTCCAGAGTACGATCGCCATGTCATACCCCATCAAAGCTTGATCGTCATGTCACGTTCCTTAGGAATATGGGGCCTTCTTTATATCTTTTTAACTACCTTCACAGGGAGGGACCCAATGTGCAACTGCCTCCGAGTGAAGGGATTCACATTTTATATGTTCATATCATGAGTATTCATAACAGAAACTATCATAATATCATTATTATACTTCATATCATATTTAAATCATTCTTAACACATCAATATTGATAACCTCTCACATATAATATGTTCATATTATTTCATTCTCATACGTAATCATTCTTTCCTTACATTTCTACCAAATATTTCGGCGATATAATCCCAAGAATATAATAATATTCATAGGTGCAAGGTTTAAGATCCTAAGTCTTAATCTAGCTCGCAAACTTTTATCTTCTACTGATGTTCCCGAGTTTGTGCTCAGGAACGAGTTTCGAGTTCCGAAGTCTATGTCATGATTCCCGACTTCCGGGATCATGTATTCAATGGCTTGATTCCCGATTTCCGGGGTTGTATTGAAAACCCTAGACTTTCGGGTTTAAGTATCTTAGGTTCTATATTCTCGTCCTTGACTCTAGATTTCAAGTGATTTTCGACATCTGACCTTAACCCACTATCAATTTTTCAACATCTTTATGAATTTTTCCTAAGTTTCGAGTTCCGACATTAACCATTCCTGATCGGGTTTGCTATTTGCTCAGTCCCAAGTTCAACGTTAAGTCGCCCTTCCAAGTTTATCCTTAAATATTTTTGACTTAGTCCTCTGTCTGCTAAGTTTCGAGGTCAACCTAAAGTATACTGGACCTAGCTTTTTATCTTCTAGATTTTTGAGTTCAACATAAGTTCACTATTTCCTGAGTTCCAACATGAATTAAACTTGATCTAGTTTTCACACATACCTCTAGCCTGAATTACATTTTTATAAGAGAAAATTCACCAAAAATAGAAATCTGGGTGGAATCATACGAAATTTATATCTTTATAAAGCTAACATGGTAAGCTTTCAAATGAGCAAGTTGCACATCATTTGAATGAGTATGTTTTGAGTTATAAGCCCTGAAACTTGACCTTCCTGAACTATCCTGTTTTGGCCTGGTTTGGACATAGGGCAACTTTCTCGACTCACTGGGAAACAATGGGATTGTAACAAATTTGGAATTTCCTTAAAGGATGTTCTCCTATGTGTAAGCTTTCTAACAAAGTTAGTTTCACTCAATTTGGAGTTGTATAGGGTGAGTTACACCTTCTCAATTCACACTGCCCGAATGAAAGTCCTGATTCCTAGGTCAAATTTCAAAAATTCATATCTCCCTCAATACTAATCCAATGGCCTCATATTATATATGTATGGAAAGCCCTAAATGTTTAGTTTCGTATAAAAATAGATTCATGAAGTTTGAATAGCTGTAGGCGGAGCTGTACACTCTGCTGTACGAACTGCCGAGGGAAAACCCTACCAACTTCATGATTTTTCTCCTTCCCTCAAGTTCTTTCATACCAAGTCTAATTCTAATCATAACATACATGTATAATCAACTATAATTCATCATTATCACTTCATATAATATCAGTATCACAGGGTATACAAGACCCACACACAACTCCAAACCAAGGAAAATAAAAAGAGGAGTAGGATTCCTACCTTGTCTAGTTGAATTTGAGTTGATTTAGTGGCTTTGATGGAAGCAACTTGTGATGAGACTTGAAGAAGGGATGAAGATGGAGTAAAACGAGAGTGAGGGGAAGAGAAAAGAGATGAGCTTCAGTAGCTTTGGGTGGCCGAGAATGACAAGAAGGAAAGAAAGAAAAGGTGAAGATTTTTTTGAAAGCAAGGCTCATGTGATTGGTGGACTTCACTTCATCATCCAATTTTGCTTAGCTTCCCTCCCTCAATGGCTGATCAAGGCGCCACATGAGGGGGTAGTTTGGCTAAATTCTAACCATTGATCCTAGGGCACTCATAGAAAAATTTCTATTGGTCCGGTTTCGACAATTTAAAATACCAGGCTCTTACTGATTTCTCTTAAATCAGTAAACTGGTTTGAAAATTTTCTGTGAGATTTTCTATGTTCCTAATCTAATTCCATCATAACTAATCATCTTAAATCACACTTAATTAGATTAAAATTTTTCGGGTGTTACACATTGTGAAGACTGATCTTAGGATTTGGTGTAGAACCAAGGCGCATAGACTTTTGAGATTTCTGCTTCCTTGTGTATCTCTGCTGCTTAAACGCTTGCTGTGCTAGATTGCATTCTATATGTAGCGATGACTTAATTATGAGTACCTTTATGTAATGATGGATATTATGAATTATATTTATGTGGTATGAGTATGTAAGAATTTTTATGTATTATGTATCTCGTATGGTTTTTATTCCACTTGTGAATCAGACTCTCGTATGTCATGCTCTTTCTCTATCTGTCTTCTCACTCAAGACTTTACTTTTCAAAACGCTGCAAGGCGACAATGTATTTCAAAAAAAAAATCTTACCGTATTTTCCGCGTAACTTAATTTCAAATGAAGTTTAGTTTTCCACGAGTATAAGTAACAACTAATAAAATGCCGTAATATGACTTAAGCGTAGTATGGGTTTATTAGGGTGTTATAAACAGGACTCCAGTTGCCACGTTCTCCATGATCTGAGAATGATGCGAAAACATATAGTAGGGTGAGAAATAAAGATTTCTCAATAGGAATCCTAAGTCTATACATATCTGTCATTGCTGTCATTCTCAATTGTTTCGAATTTTGGTTAATTAAAAGAAAATGTTGCATCAACAGGATGTCCTATTCAATTAATTATTGAAATCATAGCCCAAAACACAGCTTTGTAGACAGCTAAACTTATGTTTTTGACATAGTTAAGTAACAGCCATAAAGTGAGCAATAATATATATATATATATATATATATATATATATATATATATATATATATATATAACATCCAATAGTGCAATTAACTCAATGCATGATAACAGAAATTGTGGATATGCATAAGAAATAATGCACTTGAACTTAACTCATGTTTTTCCATACTTGGTCCCCTAGGAGTATATTGGCCATAAGACTCCTGGGTAATAGTCCGCTTTTTAGGATCGAGCTCGTTCCTATACAGGGTCGCCAGGTTTGCTTTCCCCGACTTCCCCACTAATCTATTCCCCTTAACTTTGTTTAGGGGCTGGCCCAAGTCACATGGAAATTCTTCCTCCTTCTTATAAAGGTAGCATTGCTTGTCTAATACTTGTCTAGTACTTTGACAAATGCATGCATAACTTGTAAATTTATATTAATTGAAATCTCTGCCAAAATTTCGGCAGCATAATGGATCATGTCCACTTCCCCATGAATAGTATTAGACAATCAGGAAATTTTAATCAAACAGCAAACCCAATATAGAGCATCATATCTTCAATAGTTGTCACACACAACAAAGTCTTATGAGCAAAGCTTCGGTTGTTAGGTGCAAGTTTTAAAATCTTAAGTCTTAATCTATCTTGCAAGCTTTTAATTTCTATTGATGTTTCCGAGTTTGAGCTTAGGACCGAGTTCCGAGATTGAATGGGGTCCAACTTCCGAGATTATATAAGTTCCGACTTCCGGGGTTATGTTCGATCTCCGAGATTGCTTCTGGGTTGAGTTTTGGAATTACGGCTATAAGAGTTTTAAAGCGTCCTAGTTCTCAACTTCTGAGATGCCGGTATAAGGTTTCATATTCTGGCACCAATTTCCAAGTTTATGTTGAAAAATCTCGACTTCTAGGTTTAGGTATTTTACGTTTATATTCTTGTCCTTGACTTTTGATTTCAAGGTGTTTTATGTGCCTGTGATCCTGATCTGCGACCTCAATCCACAATTGGTCTTCTAAGACTTTTATGGATGTGTTTCCTAAGTTCCAAGTTTCTGACATTGACTATACCCAATCTAATCTCCTATTCACTAAGTTCCGAGTTCAATATTAAGTATACTCAATCTAGCTCTCTGTTTGCTAAGTTCCGAGTTTCGATATTAACTAAACTTGATCTAGTATTCATACATGTCCCTAACCAAAATTGCACTCTTATAAGAGAAAATTCACCAAAAATAGAAATCTGGGTTAACTCATACAAAATTTATATCACTGTAAAGCTAATAGAGTAAGCTTTCAAATGAAATAAGTTTTATATTATTTGAATGAGTATAATTTGAGATATAAACCTGAAACTTGACCCTACTGGACTACCCTGTTCTAGCTCAGGTTGAACTTAAGATGAATTCATTGATATACTGGGATAGTTGGCAATGAATCTAACTCTAAAATTTTTATGGGATGTTCCCTCATATGTTAGCTTTCAAAAAACGTTGGATTCACTCAATTTGGAGTTGTGTAGGGTGAGTTACACTCTTCTCAACTAACACTGCCCGGATGAAAGTCCTGATTTCTAGGTCAAATTTCAAAAATTCATAACTACCTCTATGCTAATCCAATAACCGTATATTATATATGTATGGAAATCCCTAAATGTGTAGTTTCTCATAAAAATAGATTCATGAAATTTAAATGGCTATAGGCGGAGCCGTACACTCCGTCGTACGGACTGCCAAGGAAAAACCCTAACAGCTTCTTGAGTTTTCTCTTCTCTTCAAGTTCTTTTATACCAAATTCCAACTCTAATCACATCACACATGCAAATTTAGTCATAAATCATTATCATCACTCCAAATCACAACAATATCATGAGGAAAACAAGATCCCCACATAGCTCAAAAAAAAAAAAAAAAACAAGAAGAGAAGTTGGATTCCTACCTTGCCTAGGTGTGATTCTTGTTAGATTTGTGGTTGGAGTTGAAGAAATCTTTTTGTGGCTTGAAGGTTTGTGGGAGAAGAAGATGTTATGAGTTGAGATGAGATGAGATGATGGAGAAAAGAATGGAGAGGGGTCAATTTATAGGGACCGAAAGTTGCAAGTGCAGAAAAGGAAAAATTTAAAAACTTCTAAAGCAAGTTACATATGATTGGTGGATTTGATTAGGTTATTCAACTTGGTTTGGTAGCCCATATGGAGGGTTGAGATGGCGCCACTTGCATGGGTAAGTTGGCTAAATCTTGGCCATCCATTCTAGGGTTCTCACAGTATAATTTCTATTGATCCGGTTCCGACAGTTTAAATTACCGAAATCTTACCGATTTCTCTTAAATCGACAAACTGGTTTTAGAAAAATTCTGTGAGAGTTTCCTATGTTCCTAATCTAATTCCATCAAGCTTAATCACTTCTAAATCACACTTAATTGGCTTTAAGTAAATGCTTAATCGAATTCCGATTAAGCCCACTTATTCAATTAAAAAAAATGAATAACTCGGTTATTAACGATAAAATTTTTCGGATGTTACATTTCTACCCTCCTAAAAAAATTTTGTTCTCAAAATTTAGTACCTGAGAGTAATTCAGGATACTCCCTTCTCATATCTGACTCTAGCTGCCACATACAGTCCGTTAAGTCTTCGTGCCCCCATGCCACCTTCACTAACTATACATCTTTGTTCCGAAGGTGTTTGATACTCCTGTCCACTATTCACGCTGGGGGTACATGAAAAGTCAAGTCATCCCTTAATTGGATTGATTTAGGTTCCAAGAAATGAGTAGGGTCAGGCTGGTATTTTTTGAGTTGGAAAACATGAAAAACATCATGAAGATTTGACATATGTAGAGGTAAGGCGACTCGATACGCCACTGGCCCGATTCGCTTCAAAATTTGAAAAGGACCTATAAAGCGAGGGCTTAGCTTTCTACTTTTAATGGCTCTACCTACTCCAGTTGTGGGTGTGATCTTTAGAAATACATGGTCTCCTTCTTGGAACTCCAATGGCTTTCTCCTAACATCCGCGTAGCTCTTCTGACGGCTCTAAGCTGCAAGTATTTTGCTATGGATCCTCTTGATTTGCTCTGTAGTTTGTCTGACTAATTCCAGTCCCAACAGACTCTATTCTCCTGATTCATACCAACACAGGGGAGATTGACACTTTCGTCTGTATAAAGCTTCATACGGAGCCATGTTGATGCTAGCATAATAACTGTTGTTGTACGCAAACTCAGCTAACTGTAAGTATCGATCCTAACTTCCACGTTGTTCTAGAATGTACGCTCGCAGCACATCTTCAAAGTCTAAATAGTTCGCTCGGTCTGACCATCTATTTGCGGATGGTACGCAGTACTTAAATATAGCCTAGTACCAAACACCTTCTGGAGTGCTCCCCAAAACTGTGAGGTGAACCTTAGATCTCGATCTGAAATGATTGTTGAAGGAATACCATGTAGCTGTACCACTTCTTGAATGTATAATGGAGCTAACTTCTCTAGAGGGTAATTTGTTCGAATGGGCATAAAGTGAGCGGACTTAGTTAGCCTATCCACTATGACCCATATAGCGTCATATCTTGAAGGTGTTCTTGGTAAGCCCATCACGAAATCCATATAAATGCTCTCCCACTTCCATTCCGGAATCTCTAAGGGTTGTAGTGTCCTTGCTGATTTCTGATGCTTTATTTTTACCTTCTGGTAGGTTAGACATTTATTTATGAAATTTGCCACATCTGTTTTAAGGCCTGGCCACCAAAACATCCTCTTGAGATCTTGATACATTTTCTTAATGCCAGGATGTATAGTAAACTCGCTCTTATGGGCTTCTTTCTGAGGTTGTCCTCCTCAGGTATGCATATTCTCCCCTGATATCGCCATATTTCTTTTGCATCTCGAGTAAATCCTGTTAGCTTGCCAGATTGCACTAATTGCACTGTATGCCGGAAGTCATCATTTCTTTGTTGTGCTTGCTGGATTTGGTCTTTGAAATCACTGGTTATCTTAAGTTAGTTTAACTGAATGGCATTGGGGGTCATAGAGATTCCCAAGTTGAGGTCTCGAAAACTCTCTATGAGCTCCGTCTCCTTGATTATAATCCATGCCACAGTTAAAGATTTCCTACTCAGGGCATCTGCCACCACGTTTGCTTGCCAGGGTGGTACTTTAGCTCAAATTTGTAATCTTTAAGAAACTCCATCCACCTTCGCTGCCTCATGTTCAATTCCTTCTGATCAAAAAGGTATTTCAAGCTTTTGTGATAAGAAAATACTTCAAACTTTACTCTGTAGAGGTGGAGCCTCCATATCTTCAGAGCAAATACCACTGCCGCTAACTCTAGGTCATGCATTGGATAATTTCTTTCGTGAGTTTTCAATTACCTGGAAGCATATGCGACGACGTTCTTGTTTTGCATTAACACGCATCCTAATCCTTTCTTAGAAGCATCACAGTAGACTTCGAACGATCCATGAGGGTTCGGCAGAGTAAGTGTGGTCAACTTTTCTTTAATTCTTGGAAACTTTGCTCGCACTCGGGTGTCCATTCGAATGGGGCATTCTTTCTGGTTAACTTTGTTAGAGACAAGGCTATTTGAGAGAAGTTCTTAACAAATCTCTTGTAATATCCTGCCAGACCTAAGAAACTCCTGACTTTTGTAACTATCATTGGCCGTTCCCAGTTTAATACTGCCTCTACCTTACTGGGGTCCACTGAAATTCCCCTATGGGATACCACATGGCCAAGAAATTTTACTTCCTTCATCCAAAATTCACATTTGGATAGCTTGGCATAAAGTTTCTTCTCTCTAAGAATTTGCAAAACCAGTTGCAAATATTCTGCGTGCTCCTGCTCCATTTTTGAGTAAACAAGTATGTCATCAACGAATACCACCACAAATTTATCAAGATATGGTCGGAATATCCGATTCATGTAATCCATGAATATTGCCGATGCATTTGTCAACCCGAAGGACATTATCGTATATTTGTAATGTCCATAACGAGTCCGAAACGCCGTCTTCGGAATATCCTTTTCTTGAGCTCGAATCTGGTGATACCCAGACCGTAGATCAATCTTGGAGAATACAGTTGCCCCTTGCAGTTGATCCATGAGATCATCGATCCTTGGCAATGGATACTTATTCGTGATCATCACCTTATTCAACTGCTTACAATCCACACATAGTCACATGCCTCCATCTTTCTTCTTAACTAACAGGATTGGGGCCCCCCATGGTGATGCACTTGGCCTAATAAACTTCTTTTCCAGGAGTTCTTCAATCTGCTTCTTAAGTTCAGTCAATTCCAAGGGTAACATTCGGTATGGCGCTATAGATATTGGTCCTACTTCCGGTACCAATTCAATGGCGAACTCAATTTCCCTCTCGAGAGGAAAATCAGGAATATCTTCAGGGAACACATAGGGATATTCCCTAACAACTGGAATATTATCTAACTTCTGATCAACCTCCGCTACACTGGTTGATAAGAGAATATATCCTTGAGTTTTATCCCCACCGTGGTGTACTATTAAGGAGCTTAAATAAAGGCTTACAGGGATTGCTGATTCAAAAGATGAAACAGAGGGAAGCACAATGGATTTATTAGAGCAATCTAGCAGGGCCTGGTTGGCAGAGAGCCAATCCACACCCAAAATAATGTCAAGTCCGGACAAGGGGAGACAAATTAAATTCGCTGAAAAAGTCCGATCTCCTATCTGAAGGGGAATACTCATACAAATATGATGGGTCTTAACGGGCTCACCTGAATCGTATAAAATAGTTAAGGTCTTACCATTCACTTCACATGTGTCTTGAATCAAATCTTCTGACTTGTTGACCTCCTGTGCATCCATAGTGAAAACTTTTTCCTGGCGTTGTGGCTTGGGAGTCGGTTGGGGGTTTCTGGCAGGACATTCATAGATCTTGTGGCCTGGTTTGCCATATCCAAAACAGACATTTTGACCTGCCAAGCAAGGGCGGTTGCCATGATTCCTGCCGCACTAGCTGCAAGTCTGGTTCCCAAAAGGCCTCTGAGATTACTTGCCTTTGTTGCCTACAGGCTGAAACTTTCTCTGCTACTGAAAGTTGGGCTTGAACCTTGGGCCTCGCGGAGCAACCCCTTCTTAAAGTTACTGCCGATTGACGTAGCAGCAACCAACTTCTTGTTACAATCCTCCACTAGGCGACACTTATTCACCAAAGTAGGAAAATCTCTGATCTCCATTGGTCCTATGGTGGTAAGGATGTCTTTTCTCAGCCCACTTTCGAACTTCATGCATTTCCATGCTTCGTCGGGGTTTCGTTGATAAATGGTGGAAAATTTGCACAACTCCTCAAATTTAGCAATGTATTCCGACATGCTACTATTCCCTTAACGGACGTGCATGAACTCCAACTCCTTAGCATTGCAGACAGAGGCAGGGAAGTACTTCTGATAAAACGCGTCTCTAAATACATCCCAAGTAATATCTGTTTGGGATCCTTCTAATAACTGGCGTGCACCATTCCACCAGAACTCTGCATTTACTTTCAGTATATAGGTGGCAAGGTCACCTTCTGATGATCTGTGTAATCTAATACGGAGAAGACCTTCTCCATAGCTTTAACCCATTCATCCGCCTTATCTGG
Source organism: Pterocarpus macrocarpus (assembly GCA_031439585.1). Lineage (NCBI taxonomy): Eukaryota > Viridiplantae > Streptophyta > Magnoliopsida > Fabales > Fabaceae > Pterocarpus > Pterocarpus macrocarpus. The sequence goes on from CM062514.1 coordinate 56,525,473, forward strand.
GTTAAAGGCTCCCTTGAAGCTGGGTGGGTTGGCCATCTTGAACTCAGCAAATTTGAGGTATTCTAGATCTACCCCAGGACCATTATGATTCCCTCCAAGACCTACCTCTGGCTGCTTTCCTAGTTGGCCCATCATTTGAGTCACCGCAGCCGCTTGCTTGCGCATAGCGTGGGCCATTTCTCGCATTGTGTCCAGGAACTCAGTAGATTCCTCCTGGGCTGGGGAAGTTCGCGGCCTACCTCGCCTTCCAAAAGCCATCAAGTTTTGAACACACAAAACAAGAGTAATTGAGTTGATCAGGCTCAATACTAAGTTTGGCGTGCTAGTAAATAACAGCATACGGTTAGGCAATCCTCTCACATGCATCCTATCCATATGGACAAGACCCAGTGCATGATAATATCTAAAGAATACAAAGCATATGTGAAGCATAGTCAGTCCAATCCTCAGGCCTATATTAGGAAAAACTGCTCTGATACCAAAAATATAACACCTTACCAGACAAAATACTATGCTTAAGTCATAATATATTACTTGATAAGTTATTACGTGTTGCGAATTAATTAAATTCCATTTTCTGTTTCATAATTAATTACCCACATAGAGTTGACTGTTCACTTCAATAAATTTCTGTTTGACGGCAGAATAAATACTAGATATTCGTTGTATCGGAAGTAAAGTAATACAAATAACAGTGTGAAATAGACGGAACTATTGAAAACTGCATCATATATATACATATACGTCTGTTTTTTGACGTTTGACAAATGATCCAAAAAAAAAAATGGTACAGGGTAATAAAAATGAGGCCGCTAACACAAAATAAATCGGTCTGTCTCTATGAATAGTACCCTAACTACGGGATATTTCATGTACCAACCACCTACTACTACACTGCACAGGCACTCTAGGTGGATTCCGAAGAAAGGAATCCATTTGCCATACCGGCATCAATAGGGGTGTAGTCCACACTCGGGGCAGAAGACGAGGAAGATGAACTCACTGCCTCAGACAAATCCTCCTCAAACATCAAGGCGGAGGGTATCTGCTGCGATAGTGAGGCTGGCGGAGCCATGGGAGCTGCTGCTGCTACTAGTGCTGCTGCTGCTGCATGTCGAGGTGGAAAGGGATGGGCCATGTACAGCGGGATAGCAATATAAGGTGCGGCGGGGGTCGAAGAGTGGATGAGCAAGGGGAACAGCAAAATCTCTACGAAAGAAAAAGTGAAAATGGAACTGACATCTACCAGATACAAATATACAGTCTAGAAACGGGTCCAGGTGGATGTGGAGCTCAGGGAACTCGATGAACAGGACTCCGGTTTCTGCGTTCTCCGTGATTTGAGAATGACGCAGAAACTTATAGTAGGGTGAGAAATAAAGATTTCTCAGTAGAAATCCTAAGTCTATACATATTTGTCATCGCTGTCATTCTCAATTGTTTCGGATTTTTGTTAATTGAAAGAAAATGTTGTATCAACAGGATGTCCTACTCAATTAATTATAGAAATCATAGCCCGAGACACAGCTTTGTTTTACTTAAGGAAATAAAGGAAATTAAATAGAGAAATAAACAACCAAACTTGTGTTTTTGACATAGTTAAGTGACATCCAATGATGCAATTAACTCAATGCATGATAACAGAAATTGTGGATATGCATAAGAAATAATGCACTTGAACTTAACTCATATTTTTCCATACTTGGTCTCCTGGGAGATATTGGCCATAAGTGTAACATCCACCACGAGTTCCAAGTTCCGACTTTACCTTCAAGTTTCCATGATTTCCGACTCCATCTTCGAATTTCACATAAAATGGGATTATTTTCGACTTCCGAGTTCATCTTTGAATTTTAGCATAATTTCCGACTTCCAACTTTATCTGGCATAATTTCCACGACTTCCGACTTCACCTTCAAGTCCGAACAACATGGACGTGATTCCCGATATCCGACTTCATGTCTCAAAGAAAAGGACCCAATTTCCGATCTCATAATTTATCTCCAAGTTTCAAGCAAGATGTACGCGAGCTCCGACCTCAGACCTCATGTTTCAAAATAGTGTACATGGTTTCCGACCTCCGAATTGATAGTTTAACACAATGGTTACAAGTATCGACCTTCGAGTTGAATATAACGAGTTCCGGCCTTAGAGTTGAACTCAACTAGAATGGACACGAGTTTGGATCTTTGAGTTGATTTCCAAGTCATACACGAGTTCCGATCTCCGAGTTTATTCCCAGAAGCTTTCTATTTCTGTTGATGTTTCGGAGTTTGAATTGGGAGTTCCAAGATTATGTCATTGTAAGCTGTATGACTTCCGACACCTGACTTTGCTTCCAAGTTTCGAATAAACTAGACAAGTTTTCCGATATCCGATTTCATCTCCGAGGGGCAAATAAATAACACGAGTTCCGACTTTAAGCAGAATCGAGACGAGTTCCGATTTCAGATAGAATGGAAGCGAGTTCCACTTTTGGGATGACGTGGAGAGCAATTTAGCCACAAAAGCGGGAGACATGGCCGAACTTCAATCACAAAATTTCAACCAATCAACACTCACAATTCCAACTACCCTCATGTATTTAAGTTCTCATTTCTGGCTTATTTACGTCTCCCTCTCTCTCTTATTCCAGCCTTGTTCTTCTCTTCTCTCAACCAACTCCATCACTCCTTCAAGCTTAACAAGGTTCTAACAATTCAAGCTTCAACACTTTGCTCAAATCACACTCCAAAGAGGTAGGATTCCATTTCTGTTCTTGAATTTTTTGCACTATGGCTATATGAAAATTTATTCTTCTTCATGTATTTGATGATATATTGGATGTATGTGATGGATTATGATTGGATTAATATGAAACCTTGTGTTGGAATTAGAGTTAGAAGAAGAAAACTAGGGGAAGCGGAGGAATGGCATGCTGCCTAAGTGAGGAATTTCACGGCAGTCCGTATAGCAGAGTGTACGGCTCCGCCTACAGCCGGTTAAACCCAATGAAACTATTTTTAGATGAAAGTAGATATTCAAGGCTTTCTATACATATATAATATAAGGTTATTGGATTAGTATTGAGAGAGATATGAATTTTTGAAGATTGACCTAGGAATCAGGACTTACATCCGAGCAGCGTGATTTAAGAAGGGTGTAACTCACCCTACACAACTCCAAATTGAGTGAAACCAACTTTGTTAAAAAGCTTACACATAGGGAAACATCCAACAATGAAATTTCGAGTTTGTCATTGTAACATCCCCAATTATATTCCATATTTTATGGATGCTGAGACTGATCTATCTATTTATGCTGTAGTTGTTATTCTAAATATGAATTATTGCTAATGTGACTCAAGTGTGTGAATAAAAGGAAGTCTGCTTCAGACAATATCTTTTCAAACTATAAAATTAAATAGTCTATTTAACATGCTCACATTTTCCATAATAAACCGAAGCAGCTGGAGATAATAACGATGACACAAAGATCTGACAGTTCTTGAATCCCTCTTGAGAATTTATAATTCTCACTGCTATGTTTATTTCCGTGTTATCTCCAGATAGTTCAGACGTTTTGAAGAAGGTCCTCTGTGGCGGAGTTGACTAGTAAGATTGAAGGTGGCCAAAGGTTGCTGCCAGTCAAGGTCCGAGTAAGTGATAGTAACAACTCCTGGGTGAGATATTATGACTTAAGCATAGTACCACACTTGGGAGGGTGTTACATTAATGGTATCAGAGCAGTTCATCCTACCCGGACCTGGGATGGGCTAATTATGCTTCCAATGAGGCATACTATGAAAGTTTAGACAGGCCATGCTTTAGGTCCTTACATGACAAGGACATAGATATCTACGCATGGCAGCCTTGCTTTATGTTGTAGCTTATCTGTTGCACTTGACGACATATTGAGCTTGATCACCTCAATATGAAGTTCGGTGTATGCGGAGATCTACGGCATTTAGCTGGCTTACTAGGGATAAAGGAATTTTGAAGGCAAAATTCTTTTAAGGGGGGTAGTATGTAACATCCCCATATAATGTAATAGGAAATAATAAAAACGTCCTTGGGCAAACTTTTGTTATTTACAACCTTGCCCCTAAACTTTTCAAAAAATGACATTTAGGTCCCTAGATCAATAGAATCAGCAGAATAAGGTTTTAAGCAAAGTAAAAGCACGTAGTGAAAACGTAGAAACCTAAACCTCGGCTGATTGAGCCATGGAGATATCCATATGTGAAATGACATGGGATGTGTAACGACCGAAAAATTTATCGTTAACAACTGAATTAAGTGTGATTTAGATGGATTAGGCTTGATGGAATTAGATTAGGAGCATAGAAACCCCGACAGAAAAATTTCAAACCGATTTGCCGATTTAAGAGAAATCGGTAAGATTTCGGTAATTCAAATTGGCGAAACCGGATCAGTAGAATTTTTCTATGAGTGCCCTAGAATCAATGGCTAGGATTTAGCCAACCACCCCACCCAAGTGGCGCCTAGACAACCATGGATGAAGGGGAATAAACCAGATTTTTGACCAAGACTCATTCCACCAATCAAATTCAAGCTACCTTGAAAATATCTTCACTTTTTCTCCTTGCATCCTCATCCAAAATTCGGCCACTTCTCCTAGCTGAGCTTTCTTCATTCTTCTTCTCCTCATTCTCTCCTCCTTCAAGCCTCATCACAAAGTACTTGCACCAAGGACACAAAATCAACCTAAACTACTCAAGACAAGCTAGGAAATCCTATTTCTCCTCTTGTTTCTCTGAATTGGGGCTGTATGTTGGGCATGAATAATCTGAGATATGGATGTTTTATAAAGTGATGATGATATTTTATGACTGGTTTTGTATGTATATTGTGATTGAAATTGAAATTAAGGGCAAATAGCTTGAAGAAGGAAACCAAATCTAGAAGTTGTTAGGGTTTTCCCTTGGCGATCCGTACGGCGGAGTGTATGGCTCTGCCTCCCGCCGTTTAAATTGGATGAAACCATTTTTATATAAAACTACACATCTAGGGATTTCCACATATATATCATAATAGGCCATTGGATTAGTATAGAATTAGTTATGAATTTTTGAAGTTAGACCTAGAAATCTAGGTTCTCACCCGGGCAGCATGGGTTGAGAAGGGTGTATCTCACCCTATACAACCTCAAATTGAGTGCAACTAAAGATATTTGAAAGCTAACACATGGCAGAACATCATAAAAATTTCAGAATTTAATTCGTTGTCATTTGTTTCTAGCACATCAATGAAGTTGGCTTAGGTTAAAACTAGCCTAGAATAGGACAGCTCAATAGGGTAATGTTTCAAGACTCATAACTCAAAATCCACTGAGGCAAATGACATGAAACTTAATTCATTTTAAAGCTTGTTGTGTTAGCTTCATTTTGATATAAAATTCATATGATTTCATCTAGCTTTCAATTTTTAGTGAATTTTCTCCTATAGGAACCCAATTTTGGCTAGGAACAGGACATGCTGAGATAAAATGTTTATGTCTAGAGTTATACACCTCAAAACGCGATGGGACCAAAGAGAGTAGAAACTAGACATATAAGGCTATAACATAAAAATGAGAATTTAATGAGTTGAATTGAATAAAAATTGGAGCATGCCAAACTCGGGCAGAACAAGGAAGAACAAGTTGAAACCTTCTTAATGCTTGATTTGCAATTGTTTAATGATGTTATAAATGTATATACATATTGGCTGGTCTATACTGAAATTATTAGTTGTGCAACTGTACTGATTGTCTGGCACTATTCATGGGGAAGTGGACTCGATCCATTATGCCACCGAAATTTCGGTAAGAAGTTCATATGTTGTGAAACTTTATGATACTTTGAATGCATCATATTCAAGAAACAAACTAGATGTGCATTCTTTTCATGATATTACAAGGAATTCCATATCACTTGGGCCAACCCCCGGAATAAATTAAGGGGAATAGATCAGTGGGAAGGTCGGGAAATGTAAACCCGGCCATCCTGTATAGGAACGAGCTCGGTCTTGAAAAGCGGACTATTACCCAGGAGTATATGGCCAATGACTCCCAGGGGACCAAGGATGGAAATCAGTTCTAATAGGCGAAAGCCTTCAAGAAATAAGATGCATTCATAATTGCACATTCATATGCACAGTGTAATGCTTATTAATTGACTGTCTCAGATACCTGTTTATTATCATAATATGCTATTACTCTTTCACAAATACTGTTTAATTGCCTCAGTTCTTCTGTTAATTAAAATTGAATTTGTTTCGGTGTATGTTTTACAAGCAAGTATTTAAATTGAATATTATCGTTTTATGATACTATTTGAAAAATATTGCACGACCGAAACAACTGGGAATGACAGTGATGACAGATGTATAGAAGTTAGGATTTTCTACTGAGAAATATTCATTTCTCACCATATTATATATTCCGTGTCATTCTTAAACTATGGAGCACGCCACGACAGGAGTCCTCTTCTTCATTGAGTTCCCCGAGCTTCACATACACCTCAACCCATTTCTTGACTCTGTATATATATCTGGCAGGTGCCAGTTTCGTTTATATTTCTTCTTCCAGAGAGACTTCGCCGTACCCCTGATGCACCCACTGTTTGATCCCGCTGTCCCATACATTGCCATTCCACTTCATATGGCCCATCCATTTCCACCTCCTCCTGTAGCAGCAGTAGCACCAGCAGCAGCCTCCGCTCCTATGGCTCCTCCTGCTTCACCACCACATTCGATGCTTTCCGCCTCGACATCAGAAGAGGACCCATCGTAGGCAGCGAGTTCCTCCTCATCCTCTGCTCCCAGTACGAGCCACCCTCCTGTAGATGCACCCATGGCGAATGGGTTTCTTTCTTCGGGTTCTGGTTAGATAGTGGGCGTACCGTAGTGGTAGTAGATGTATAGAATGGCCCTCTTTTGGTAGTTTGGGTCATGGGTAGATGGATAGATATTAGGAGATGTACATGAAATGTCCCATGGGGACCACTTGGGAGTCTTGTTCATAGAGCCAGCCGTTTCATTTTGTATTAGTGGCCTCATTTTGTCACCTTGTAAACTTTGACAAACTTTAAAATCAGATATCTATATACATGTTTATGATGTCGCTTGTAGTTATTCTGTTCTTATTACATTTTTATTTATGATATGTTATTTACAGTATACTGATTAATCAGTATTTATTCCGCCGTCACGCAGGAAATTTTGTTATGCGATTAAATATTCTTACTCGAGTAAATCATACCAATACAGAAAATAGAATTAAAACAATATTACGCGTAATCACCTATCGGATAATTTATTATGACTTAAGCATAGTACTTTGTCTGGTAAGGTGTTACATTTTTGGTATCAGAGCAGTTCATCCTAATATAGGCCTAAGGATTGGACCGACTATGCTTCGCATATGCTCTGTATTCTCTAGATCTTATTATGTTCTGAGTCTTGCCCATACGGATAGGACATACGTGAAGTAGTTTGCCTAACTGTATGCTATTATTTACTAGCACACCGAGCTTAGTGTTGAGCCTGATCAACTCAATTACTCTTGTTTTGTGTGTTTAGAACTTAATGGCTTCTGGAAGGCGAGGTAGGCCGCGAACTACTCCAGCCCAGGAGGAATCTACAAAGTTTCTGGATACGATGCGAGAGATGGCGCACGCTATGCGTGAGCAGGCAGCTGCGACCACTGAATGATGGGCCAACTAGGAAAACAGTCAGAGGTAGGTCATGGTGGAAATCATAACGGCCCTGGAGTGGATCTAGAATATCTTAAGTTTGCTGAGTTTCGGAAGGCCAATCCACCCAGCTTCAAGGGAGCCTTTGACCCAGATAAAGCAGCTGAATGGATTAAGGCTATGGAAAAGATTTTCTCCGTGTTAGATTGCACAGACCGTCAAAAGGTGACTTTTGCCACCTATATGTTAGAAGCTGATGCAGAATTCTGGTAGGATGGTGCATGACGATTATTAAAAGGAGCCCAGACAGAAATTACTTGGGACGTATTCAAAGATGCATTCTACCAGAAGTATTTTCCTGCGTCTGTTCACAATGCCAAGGAGTTGGAATTCATGCACCTCCGTCAAGGAAATAGTAACGTGTCGGAGTACGTTGCTAAATTTGAGGAGTTGTACAAATTCTCTACTATTTATCAACGGAGCCTCGACGAAGCATGGAAATGCATGAAATTTGAAGGTGGACTGAGAGAAGACATTCTTGCCACCATAGGACCAATGGAGATCAGAGACTTTTCTACCTTGGAGAACAAGTGCCGTTTGGTGGAAGATTGTAACAAGAAGTTAGTTGCTGCTAGAGCATCCGGCAACAACTTTAAGAGGGGGTTAGCTCCACAAGGTCCAAGGTTTAAACCCAACTTACAACAGTGAAGGAAGTTCCAGCCGGCGAACAACAAAGGCAAGCAACCTCAACGGCCTTTTGAGAACCAGATTTGGAGCCAGTGCGGCAGGAATCATGGCGACCGCCCTTACTTGGCAGGTCAAAATGTCTGCTTTGGATATGGCAAACCAGGCCACAGAATCTATGAATCTGCCCGAAATCCTCAATCAACTCCTAGGCCACAACGCCAAGGGAGAGTTTTCACTATGGATGCACAGGAGGTCAAGAAGTCAGAAAATTTGATCCAAGATACATGTGAAGTAAATGGTAAGACTTTAACCATTTTATATGATTCAGGTGCGTCTCACTCTTTCATCTCTCATGATTGCATGACAGCCCTGCAGCTACCATTTCTGAATTACCTTATGACTTGTTAGTTTCTGCTCCTACAAGTGAGCCCGTTAGGACCAATCACATTTGTATCAATGTCCCTTGTCAAATAAGAGGTCGGATCTTTCCGGCTAATTTAATTTGTCTTCCCTTGTCCGGACTTGACATCATCTTGGGTATGGATTGGCTTTCTGCCAACCAAGCCCTGTTAAATTGCTTCGAAAAATCCATTACACTCCCTTCTATTTCATCTTCTGAATCCGTAATTCCTGTAAGTCTTTATTTAAGTTCCTTAATGGTGCACCCTTGTGGGAATAGAAGTCAAGGGTATATTTTCTTATCAACCAGCATAACAGAGGTTGATCAGGAATTAAACAATATTCCAGTTGTTAGGGAATATCCTGATGTGTTCCCCGAAGATATTCCTGAGTTCCATCCTGAGAGAGAGATTGAGTTCACTATTGAACTGGTGCCAGGAGTGGGACCAATATCTTTAGCGCCGTACCGCATGTCGCCTTTGGAACTGGCTGAACTTAAGGGGCAGATTGAAGAACTCTTAGAAAAGAAATTCATTAGGCCAAGTGCATCACTGTGGGGAGCTCCAGTCTTGTTAGTTAAGAAGAAAGATGGAGGCATGCGACTTTGTGTAGATTACAGGCAGTTAAATAAGGTGACAATCAAGAACAAGTACCCGTTACCAAGGATTGATGATCTTATGGATCAACTGCAAGGGGCTACTATATTTTCCAAGATTGATCTACGGTCTGGATATCACCAGATTCGGGTTCGAGATGAAGATATTCCGATGACGGCGTTTCGGACTCATTATGGACATTATGAGTATACCGTGATGTCTTTCGGATTGACAAATGCACCGACAATATTCATGGATTACATGAACCGAATATTCAGACCATATCTTGATAAATTTGTGGTGGTATTCATTGATGACATACTTGTCTATTCGAAGACAGAACAGAAGCACGTAGAACACTTGCGATTAGTTCTGCAAATTTTGAGAGAAAAGAAACTTTATGCCAAGCTATCCAAATGTGAATTTTGGATGGAAGAAGTAAAATTTCTTGGCCATGTGGTATCCCATGGGGGAATTTCAGTGGATCCTAGTAAGGTAGAAGTAGTATTAAACTGGGAGCGACCAACGACAGTTACGGAAGTCAAAAGCTTCTTAGGGTTGGCAGGATACTATAGAAGATTTGTTAAGAACTTCTCTCAAATTGGCTTACCCTTAACAAAGTTAACCAGGAAGAACGCCCCATTCGACTGGATGCTCGAGTGCAAGCAGAGTTTTCAGGAGTTAAGGGAAAAGTTGACAACCGCCCCAGTACTTATTTTACCGAATCCTCATGGACCGTTCGAAGAATACTGTGATGCTTCTCAGAAAGGATTGGGGTGCGTGTTAATACAAAATAGGAACGTCGTGGCATATGCTTCTAGACAATTGAAAACTCATGAAAGAAATTATCCAACACATGACCTCGAGCTGGCGGCGATAGTATTTGCCTTGAAGATGTGGAGACACTATCTCTACGGAGTGAAGTTTGAAGTATTTTCTGATCACAAAAGTTTGAAATACCTTTTTGATCAGAAGAAATTGAACATGAGATAACAAAGATGGATGGAGTTTCTTAAAGATTACGAGTTCGACCTGAAGTACCATCCAGGCAAGGCAAACGTTGTAGCAGATGCCCTAAGCAGAAAATCCTTGACAGTGGCGTGGATGATGATTAAAGAAGCGGAGCTTATAGAGAGCTTTCAAACCCTCAACTTGGGGATCTCTGTAACTCCCAGTACCATTCAATTACACCAACTTAAGATCACTAGCACTTTCAAGGATCAAATTCAGCAAGCACAACAAGGAAACGATGACTTCCAACATACAGTGCGACTAGTGCAATATGGCGATATCATGGAAGAATATGTGTACCTGAGGAGAACGATCTCAGGAGGAAGGTTTTGGAGGAAGCCCATAAGAGTGAGTTTACTGTATATCTTGGCATTAACAAGATGTACCAAGATCTCAAGAAGATGTTTTGGTGGCCAAGCCTTAAGATAGATGTAGCCAATTTTGTGAATAAATGTTTAACTTGCCAGAAGGTGAAGATAGAGCATCAGAAGCCGGCAGGAACATTACAACCCTTGGAGATTCTGGAATGGAAATGGGAGAGCATCTCTATGGATTTCGTGATGGGCTTACCAAGAACCCCCTCAGAATATGATGCTATATGGGTCATAGTGGACAGACTAACCAAGTCAGCTCACTTTTTACCCATTAGAGCGAATTCTCCTTTAGAAAAGTTGGCTCAGCTATATATTCAAGAAGTAGTTCGGCTACATGGTATTCCTTCGACAATCATTTTCGATCGAGATCCAAGGTTCACCTCATGGTTTTGGGAAGCACTCCAGAAGGCGTTTGGTACTAGGCTATGTCTAAGTACTGCATATCACCCGCAATCGAATGGTCAAACAGAGCAAACGATTCAGACCCTGGAAGATATGTTGAGAGCATACATTCTGGAACAACGGGGAAGTTGGGATCGATATTTACCGTTAGCCGAATTTGCGTACAACAATAGTTATCATGCTAGCATCGGCATGGCTCCATATGATGCTTTATATAGCCGGAAGTGTCAATCTCCCCGATGTTGGTACGAAGTAGGGGAACAGAGTCTCCTAGGTCCGGAACTAGTTAGATAGACAACAGAGCAGATCCAAAAGATCCGTAGCAAGATACTTGCAGCTCAGAACCGTCAGAAGAGCTACGCGGATGTTCGAAGGAAACCCTTGGAATTTCAAGAAGGAGACAATGTGTTTCTGAAAATCACACCCACAACCGGAGTAGGTAGAGCCATTAAAGTCAAAAAGCTAAGCCCCCGCTTTATAGGTCCCTTTCAAATTTTAAAGCGAATCGGGCCAGTTGCTTATCGAGTTGCTTTACCTCCGCATCTATCTAATCTTCATGATGTTTTCCACATTTCGCAACTCAAAAGATACCAACTGGATCCTGCTCACTTGCTGGAACCTAAATCAATCCGATTAAGGGATGACTTGACTTTTCATGTACCCCCAGCAAGGATAATGGATAAGAGTGTCAAACACCTTCGGAACAAAGTGGTACAATTGGTGAAGGTAGCTTGGGGACGTGAAGACTCAGCAGATTGTACGTGGGAATTAGAATCTGATATGAGGAGAGAACACCCCGAATTATTCTCAGGTACCAAATTTTGAGGACAAAATTTTTTTTTAGGAGGGTAGAATGTAACGACCGAAAAATTTATCGTTAACAACTGAATTATTCGGTTTTTAATCAAATAAGTGAGTTTAATTAGAACTTGATTAAACATTTACTCAAAGCCAAATTAAGTGTGATTTAGATGGATTAGGCTTGATGGAATTAGATTAGGAGCATAGAAACCCCCACAGAAAAATTTCAAACCGATTTGCCGATTTAAGAGAAATCGGTAAGATTTCGGTAATTCAAACTGTCGAAACAGGATTAGTAGAATTTTTCTATGAGTGCCCTAAAATCAATGGCTAGGATTTAGCCAACCACCCACCCAAGTGGCACCTAGACAACCATGGATGAAGGGGAATAGACCAGATTTTTGACCAAGACTCATTCCACCAATCAAATTCAAGCTACCTTGAAAATATCTTCACTTTTTCTCTTTGCATCCTCATCCAAAATTCGGCCACTTCTCCCAGCTGAGCTCTCTTCATTCTTCTTCTCCTCATTCTCTCCTCCACTCCATTTTCATCTCTTCTTCAAGCCTCATCATAAACTACTTGCACTAAGGACACAAAATCAGCCTAAACTACTCAAGACAAGGTAGGAAATCCTACTTCTCCTCTTGTTTCTCTGAATTAGGGCTGTATGTTGGGCATGAATAATCTGAGATATGGATGTTTTATAGAGTGATGATGATGTTTTATGACTGGTTTTGCATGTATGTTGTGATTGAAATTGAAATTGAGGGCAAATAGCTTGAAGAAGGAAACCAAATCTAGAAGCTGTTAGGGTTTTCCCTCGGCGATCTGTACGGCAGAGTGTACCGCTCTGCCTCCTGCCATTTAAATTGGATGAAACCATTTTTATATAAAACTAGACATCTAGGGCTTTCCATACATATATCATAATAGGCCATTGGATTAGTATAGAATTAGTTATGAATTTTTGAAGTTAGACCTAGAAATCTGGGTTCTCACCCGGGTAGCATGGGTTGAGAAGGGTGTATCTCACCCTATACAATCTCAAATTGAGTGCAACTAAAGATAGTTGAAAGCTAACACATGAGAGAACATCATAAAAATTTCAGAATTTAATTCGTTGTCATTTGTTCCCAGCACATCAATGAAGTTGGCTTAGGTTAAAACTAGCCTAGAATAGGACAGCTCAATAGGGTAATGTTTCGAGACTCATAACTCAAAATTCACTTAGGCAAATGACATGAAACTTAATTCATTTTAAAGCTTGTTGTGTTAGCTTCATTTTGATATAAAATTCGCATGATTTTATCTAGCTTTCGATTTTTAGTGAATTTTCTCCTATAGGAACCCAATTCTGGCTAGGAACAGGACATGCCGAGATAAAATGTTTATGTCTAGAGTTATACAACTCAAAACGAGATGGGACAAAAGAGAGTAGAAACTAGACATATAAGGCTATAACATATCCAAAAATGAGAATTTAATGAGCTGAATTGAATAAAAATTGGAGCATACCAAACTTGGATAAAATAAGGAAGAATAAGCTGAAACCTTCTTAATGCTTGATTTGCAATTGTTGAATGATGTTATAAATGTATATACATATGGGCTAGTTTATACTGAAATTATTAGTTGTGCATCTGTACTAATTGTCTGGCACTATTCATGGGGAAGCGGACTCGATCCGTTATGCCGCCGAAATTTCGGTAAGAAGTTCATATGTTGTGAAACTTTATGATACTTTGAATGCATCATATTCAAGAGACAAACTAGATGTGCATTCTTTTCATGATATTACAAGGAATTCCATATCACTTGGGCCAGCCTCGGAATAAATTAAAGGGAATAGATCAGTGGAAAGGTCGGGGAAAGTAAACCCAGCCATCCTGTATAGGAACGAGCTTAGTCCTGAAAAACGGACTATTACCCAGGCGTATATGGCCAATGACTCCCAGGAGACCAAGGATGGAAATAAGTTCTAATAGGCGAAAGCCTTCAAGAAATAAGATGCATTCATAATTGCACATTCATATGCATAGTGTAATGCTTATTAATTGACTGTCTCAGATACCTATTTATTATCATAATATGCTATTACTCTTTCATAATTACTGTTTAATTACCTCAGTGCTTCTGTTAATTAAAATTGAATTTGTTTCGGTGTATGTTTTATAAGCAAGTATTTAAATTGAATATTATCGTTTTATGATACTATTTGAAAAATATTGCATGACCGAAACAACTGGGAATGACAGCGATGACAGATGTATAGAAGTTAGGATTTTCTACTGAGAAATATTCATTTCTCACCATATTATATATTCCGCGTCATTCTCAAACTATGGAGCACGCCACGACAGGAGTCCTCTTCATTGAGTTCCCCGAGCTTCACATACACCTCGACCCATTTCTAGACTCTGTATATATATCCGCAAAAGGCCATTTATATTTCTTCTTCCAGAAAGACTTCGCCATACCCCTGATGCACCCACTGTTTGATCCAGCTGTCCCATACATTGCCATTCCACTTCATATGGCCCATCCATTTCCACCTCCTCCCGCAGCAGCACCAGCACCAGCCCCTGCTCCTATGGCTCCTCCTGCTTCACCACCATATCCGATGCTTTCCGCCTCGACATCAGAGGAGGACCCATCGGAGGCAGCGAGTTCCTCCTCATCCTCTGCTCCCAGTACGGGCCACCCTCTCGCAGATGCACCTATGGCGAATGGGTTTCTTTCTTCGGGTTCTGGTTAGATAGTGGGCGTACCATAGTGGTAGTAGATGTATAGAATGGTCCTTTTTTGGCAGTCTGGGTCATGGGTAGATGGATAGATATTAGGAGATTTACATGAAATGTCCCATGGGGACCACTTGGGGTGCTATTCATAGAAACTGGTCGTTTCATTTTGTATTAACAGCCTCATTTTGTCACCTTGTAAACTTTGACAAACTTTAAAATCAGATATCTATATACATGTTTATGATGCCGCTTGTCGTTATTCTGTTCTTATTATATTTTTATTTATGATATGTTATTTACAGTATACTGATTAATCAGTATTTATTCCACCGTCATGCAGAAAATTTTGTTATGCGATTAAATATTCTTACTCGAGTGAATCATACCAATATAGAAAATAGAATTAAAGCAGTATTACGCGTAATCACCTATCGGATAATTTATTATGACTTAAGCATAATATTTTGTCTGGTAAAGTGTTACAGGATGCCCCTAGACTTGCCCATAATTACGAAAATGCCATTAGCCATTAAAAATAGAAAACAGAAAGGCCCTCAACTTGTAGAACATTTAATTTACACTATTAATCGGTTTATTCGATTTTATTGAATCTTTAAGATTAATTAGAAATTAATTAAAGGTTAATCAAGAGTTAATTAAATGTTAATTAGAGATATTAGAATTAGAAATAATTAGACTAGAAACATAGAAAACCTTACAAAATTCTTCAAGATCGTTTGGTCAATTTGAAGGAAATCGGCTGAGATTCAGTATTTTTAAACCACCAGAACCGGACCAATAGAATTCTACACTAGAAACACTAGAAAGGGTGGCTAAAATTCAGCCACCATTCCCCCACAAAGTGGCGCCACTTGCTGCCACAAGAAGGGGAAGCTTAGCTTAATAACCACCAACCAATCCTTGGCCAATCACAAGCCTTCTCTTATGTTTTAAGACACCAAGACCCTCTTCAACTCCCTCATTTTCATGCTCCCCCTTCAGCTGGCTTCTTTCCCTTCATTCTTTTTCCTCCTCACTTCCTCTTCCTCAAATCTCCAAGCTCTACCCACTTCTTCCACCAAAAAACTCAAATCTAGCTAGTTTCTACATCAATTTGAGGTAGGATTCTTCAATTTCTTCTATCCATGGTACTATTGTGGCTAAGTAGAATTCTTATTCTTTCCATTTGATTGATGATATATGGTGTTTATATGACTTCTTATGGCTGGATTAATATATAAATGTTGAGTTTGGATGAGAACTTGGGTAAGAATTCAAAAAGGGATGCAAAACAGTAGCTGAAACCATTGAAAACCCTTCAGCGTCTGTACTGGCGGAGTGTACGGTTTTGCCTACAGTCATTTAAATTTGATGAATTCATTTTTATATGAAACTAAACATTCAGGACTTTCCATACATATAAAATATAAGACCATTGGATTAGTATTGAGAGAGTTATGAATTTTTGAAATTCGACCTAGGTTTTTGAGTTTGATTCTGGGCAGACTGGGTTGTTCAGGGTAAAACTCATCCTATACTACTTGGAAATGAATGCAACAAACTTTTTTAGAAAGATTACACATAGTAGAATATTCCATAAAAATTTCAAAATTAGATACGGTCCCGTTTGTTCCCAGTAGCACAAGAAATTTGCCCTATGTCCAAACCAAGCCAAAAAAGGGCAGTTCAGGAAGGTCAAATTTCGGGCGTATAACTCGAGCTCTACTGAGGAAAATGGAATGGAACTTTTTGTAAATAAAAGATTGTCCTGTTAGCTTTAATATGAGACCAATTTTATATGATTTGAATTAGTTCTCGATTTTTAGTGGATTTTTACTTTTGAGTGTGTAATTCTGGTCAGCTACAGGGCAGGCCGGGATAAAACTTAAATAACTTAAGTTATATTTATCAAAATTAGATGAGACTAAAGAAGTTAGAAAATAGACACATGAAACTTTAACATATCCAAAATTCAGGTCTAAATGACTAAAGTGAATTTATGGCCTAAGTTACAAAAACCAGGTAGAATAGGCATAATGGGCAGAATAGACATAAGGGTCCAATCCCTACATAATTGACATTATTGTGATATATAGGGTCCAACCCCTACATGATTGACATTAATGAGACATGTTTGCTACTCTATGTTGAACTTTTGCTTGGGTGGTTTTACTGGTAGCCTAGTACTATTCATGGGAGAGCGGACACGTTCCGTTATGTTGCCGAATTTTCGGCAGAATCATATGAAGTTATAATAGCTTGTGTTATGAAGATTTAAGTTATGAATATGAGGTTCTAGATGCAAGGATATAGGCAGTTAAATGATATGATGAAGGTCCCATATTCCTAAGGAGTGTGACATGGCAATCACACCCTGATGGGGTATAACATGGTGATCATACTCTGGGATATGGCATGACAAGCACATCCTGAGGAGTGTGACATGGCGATCACATCCCGATGGAGTATGACATGGCGATCATGCTCTGGAATATGGTATAATAAGTATATCCTAAGGAGTGTGACACAGCGATCACATCTTGATGGGGTATGACATGGCGATCATACTCTGGAATATGGCCTGATGACCACATCCTAAGGAATGTGACATGACGATCACATCTCGATGGAGTATGACATGGCGATCATGCTCTGGAATATGGTATGATAAGTACATCCTAAGGAGTGTGACATGGCGATCACATCTTGATGGGGTATGACATGGCGATCATACTCTAGAATATGGCCTGATGACCACATCCTAAGGAATGTGACATGGCGATCACGCTCTAATGGAGTATGACATGGCGATCATACTTGGAATGTCCATGACAAGTAAAGAAAGACTAAAGAAGAACACCAGTGCATTTGCATGAATTCAAGTATGAGTATTTGCATAATTATATTCCATGTTTTATGGATGCTGAGACTATTCTATCTATTTATGTTGTAGTTGTTATTCTAAATATGAAATATTGCCAATGTGACTCAAGTGCGTGAATAAAATGAACTTTGCTTCGGACAATATATTTTCAAACTATAAAATTGAACAGTCTATTTAACATGCTCACATTTTTCATAATAAACCGAAGCAGCTAGAGATAATAATGATGACACAGCATACGGCAGTTTATTGAATCCTACTGAGAATTTATAATTCTCACTCCTATGTTTATTTCCGTGTTATCTCCAAATAGTTCAGAAGTTTCGAAGAAGGTCCTCCGTGGCGGAGTTGACTAGTAAGATTGAAGGTGGCCGAAGATTGCTGCCAGTCAAGGTCCGAGTAAGTGATAGTAACAACTCATAGGTGAGGTATTACGACTTAAGCATAGTACTATACTTGGGAGGGTGTTACAGTTATGATCCCAATTGTTCCCAGTGGTTCAAGGAAATTACCCTATGTCCAAACCAAGCCAAAACAGGGTGGTTCAGGAAGGTCAAATTTCAGGACTTATAACTCGAGCTATACTAAAGCAAATCAAGTGAAACTGGTTGTAAATGAAAGATTGTCCTGTTAGCTTTAATATGAGACCAATTTTGTATGATTTGAGCTTAGTTTCGATTTTTAGTGAATTTTTACTTCCAAGAGTGTAATTCAGACCAGTGACCGAATAGGCTAAGGCAAAATTTAAATATCTTGAGCTACACATATCAAAATGAGATGGGACGAAAAGGGTTGAAAACTAGACACATAGAGCTATGACATATCCAAAATTCAAGCTTAAATGAGTTGAATAGAAGTAAAGGTGGATTATACAAAAATTCAAGCAGAATTGAGTAGAATTGGCAAAAATGACCAAATTGATGGTTTCACAAGTGTTAGCATAAGGCTCGAGCTGACAGTTGTAAGTTTTACCTTGATAGATATGTTAGATTGATTATACTACTATGATTGATTTGTCCGTGAGAACTGGCACTATTCATGGGAAAACGGATCTGATCCGTTATGTTGCCGAGTTTACGGCAGAAGTCTACGAAACTATGAATATTTATATTGCAAGAATGATTTAAGTATGATATGGGGTATATGAAAATAAATCATGAAGCATATGTATGAGTACATTCCGTATGTTTATGCTTGATTATGTATGAGAATGAAAGAATGTAAATATATTGAATGTGGATCCCTTCACTTGGAGGCAGTTATTTGAGATCCCTCCCTGTGAAGGCAGTTAAATAATATAAGATGTGGGTCCCTTCACTTGGAGCAATTGCACATTGAATCCTTCCCTGTGAAGGCAGTTAAATGATAAAGATGTGGGTCCCTTCACTTGGAGGCAGTTGCATATTGAATCCTTCCTTGTGAAGGCAGCTAAAACTTAGGTCCCTCTATGTTGGAGGCAGTTGCATATTGAATCCCTCTAACCTAGAGGCAGTGGGTCCCTTGTGGGTTAATCTGTGTGACGACGGTCACGAGTTGAGCTAACAAGTTCACTCCCAGATCAGGCTACCCAAGGGCAGTAAAGGCTAAAGACTAAAGACTAAAGACTAAAGATTAAAACATATGCAGGCACCCCACTCACATGAGGCATGACATCGACCCTGCTAGTGTGAATATAAGGGATAGGGCTTACATGAGGCATGGTATGACCCAGCTAGTGTAAGTACCGAAAATTTACAATGGCATGTAAAGATCTCATGATGAAAGAAATGATGATGAGTCTATATTCCTAAGGAACGTGACATGGCGATCACGCTCTGATGAGGTATGACATGGCGATCATACTCTGGAATATGTGTAACAAGTAAGAGAAGATAAAGAAAGAAAAGTAAATTTTGTGTATGTGCATAGATTCAAGTACAAGTAAAGTTATGTGTAGATGTTATGTCTCCAGTGTATTGATGCTATTATATTTTATTATATTTCAGTTATTATTCATAATATAATTCATGAATTGATTTTGTATGGGCTCTCCCCAAATGACAAGTTTATTAATAAAATGAACTTTGCTTCGAATAATATATTTTTCGAACTGTAAAATTAAACAGTTTACATAACATGTTCACCTTTTCATAATAAACCGAAGCAAACTGGAGATGACAACGATGACATTATGTATGATAATTAGAGAATCCTATTGAGAATTTATAATTCTCACTACTATTTTCGTGTTATCTCCAGATAGTTTAAGAAGTTCCGAAGACGACTGAAGTTGCTGTCAAATAAGGCCCGCTCAGGTAATAGTAACAACTCCAGGGTGTGGTACTATGACTTAAGCATAGTACTGTACTTAGGAGGGTGTTACAATAAGACTCCTGGGTAATAGTCCACTTTTTAGGATCGACCTCGTTCCTAAATAGGGTCGCCAAGTTTACTTTTCCCGACTTCCACACTAATCTATTCCCCTTAACTTTGTTCAGCGGCTGGCCCAAGTCACACGGAAATCCTTCCTCCTTCTTATAAGGGTAGCATTGCTTGTCTAATACTTGTCTAGTACTTTGACAAATGCATGCATAACTTGTAAATTCATATTAATTGAAATCTCTGCCGAAATTTCGGCAGTATAATGGATCATGTCTGCTTCCCCATGAATAATACCAGACAACCAGGAAATTTTAATCAAACAGTAAACCCAATATAGAGCATCATATCTTCAATAGTTGTCACACACAACAAAGTCTTATAAGCAAAGCTTAGATAATTAAGTGCAAATTTTGAAACCTTAAGTCTTAATCTATCTTGCAAGCTTTTAATTTCTATTGATTTTCCCGAGTTTGAGCTTAGGACCGAGTTCCGAGACTAAATTGGGTCCAAGTTCCGAGATTATATAAGTTTCAACTTCCGGGGTTATGTTTGATCTCCGAGATTGCTTCTGGGTCGAGTTTTGGAATTACGGGTGTAAGAGTTTTAAAGCGTCCTAGTTCTCGACTTTCGAGATGCGGGTATAAGGCTTCATATTTTGGCACCAACTTCTAAGTTTATGTTGAAAAATCCCGACTTTCGGGTTTAGGTATTTTAGGTTTATATTTTTGTCCTTGACTTTCGATTTCAAGGTGTTTTATATGCTTGTGATCCCGATCTGTGACCTCAATCCACAATTGGTCTTCCAAGACTTTTATGATTGTGTTTCCTAAGTTCCAAGTTTCTGACATCGACTATACGCAATCTAGTTTCCTATTCACTAAGTTCTGAGTTCAACATTAACTATACCCGATCTAGCTCTCTATTTGCTAAGTTCCGAGTTCTGATATTAACTAAAGTTGATCTAGTATTCATACGTGTCCCTATCCAGAATTGCACTCTTATAAGAGAAAATTCACCAAAAATAGGAATCTAGGTGAAATCATACAAAATTTATATCACTATAAAGCTAACAGAGCAAGCTTTCAAATGAAAAAGTTGCATATTATTTGAGTGAGTATAATTCGAGATATAAGCCCTGAAACTTGACTTATTGGACTACCCTGTTCTATCCCAAGTTGAACTTAAGGTGAATTCATTGATGTACTAGGGATAGTTAGCAATGAATCTGACTCTAAAATTTTTATGGGATGTTCCTTTATATGTTAGCTTTCAAACAACATTGGATTCACTCAATTTGGAGTTGTGTAGGGTGAGTTACACCTTTCTCAACTTACACTGCCCGGATGAAAGTCCTGATTTCTAGGTCAAACTTCAAAAATTCATAACTACCTTTATACTGATCCAATGGCCTTATATTATATATGTATGGAAAGCTATGAATGTCTAGTTTCTCATAAAAATAGATTCATGAAATTTAAATGGCTATAGGTGGAGCCGTACTCTCTGCCGTACAGACTATTGAGGAAAAAGCCTAACAGCTTCTTGAGTTTTCTCTTCTCTTCAAGTTATTTTATACCAAATTCCAACTCTAATCACAACACACATGCAAATTCAGTCATAAATCATCATCATCACACCAAATCACATCAATATCATGAGGAAAACAAGATCCCCACATAGCCCAAAACAAAAAAAACAAGAAGAGAAGTTGGATTCTTACCTTGCCTAGGTGTGATTCTTGTTAGATTTGTGGTTGAAGTTGAAGAAATCTTGTTGTGGCTTGAAGGTTTGTAGGAAAAGAAGATGTTATGAGTTGAGATGAGATGAGATGATGGAGAAAAGAATGGAGAGGGGTCAGTATATATATAGGGACCAAAAGTTGCAAGGGTAGAAAAGGAAAAATTTAAAAACTTCTAAAGCAAGTTACATGTGATTGGTGGATTTGAGTAGATTATTCAACTTGGTTTGGTAGCCCATATGGAGGGCTGAGATAGCGCCACTTGCATGGATAAGTTGGCTAAATCTTGGCCATCTATTCTAGGGTTCTCATAGTATAATTTTTATTGATCTGATTCCGACAGTTTAAATTACCGAAATCTTACCAATTTCTCTTAAATCGGCGAACCGGTTTTAGAAAAATTCTGTGAGGTTTCCTATGTTCCTAATATAATTACATCAAGCCTAATCACTTCTAAATCACACTTAATTGGCTTTAAGTAAATGCTTAATCGAATTTCGATTAAGCCCACTTATTCAATAAAAAAGAAATGAACAACTCGGTTATTAACGATAAAATTTTTCACATGTTACAAAAGGCCTCATGGCCATACTCTTATTATAAGATGTTTACTTGTGATTGTTACTCTTCTCTTAGAAAATGACTTTGGTTGTGTATTTATTTTATGTTGAACCCAACTTTTTAGAACTCAAAATATTAATTTTTTATCAAGATCTCAAATCATAAGAGTGGTTTGGAAGAGAAAAGTGGTCACTTAAAGAAAAGACTTAATGTTTTTATAAGAAAGCTAATTGAAACAAAAACTGTTGAAGCTGGAAATTCTAGCAGTCTGTTTTACGTGACCAATAAGTCATTCAATGCATCTCCAAATCCAATGAAACCAATTTAAAATTAAAATAGAGTCATAAAGCTTTTTATACATATAAAATACGTAAATTTTGGCCTTAAAACGCAGGAGATATGAATTTTCAAAATGGGTTGTCTCCGATGTGTTTCTGTTCGGGCAGTTTGTACTAAAATCTTAATAACTCGAGCTATACAAAACATTTTTGAGTGAGATCAAGTTTGTTAGAAAGATAAGACACAGAGGAACACCCCATAAAACAGTTTTGGCAGATTCCTTATGAGGAGCTCCCAGTAAAGTTTAAAAATCACTGTTGCAGAATGAATCTAAAAGACTGAGCAGTTAGATTAAAATGTGCATATCTCAAGTTACAAAATGAATTTTTAAGTGGGATTTATTTTGTTTACAAATTGACTCAAATTATGGAGAATTTTTGAAGTTATGCCCCACTGTAAAAGTAAAACTGATTATAGTTAAGTTTAAAGGTTAATGAGAAAAAGTTTGAAGACATTAAGACCCTCAAATTAAGCTATTGGAAAACTTCATAATTCAACTTAAAAGTTTCAAAAAGGATAAGAGATGAAATTGGCCCTATGCCTACTAAAAGAATCGTCACAAGGAGCAATTCGATTAAAAGCTTGCATCAAATTTACTAAGTTAAGCTCATAAGACTTTGTATATTATGTATGCCTCCATATGCCAACATGATAATATGATAATGATAATGTTGATATGATGATGATATGATGATAATGATGGTTAATAATATGTGATATTGGATTTTCAGTTTGGCAAAATTTTGGGAAGCTCCGGTCTAGCCGTCATGTTACCGAAATTCCACAAAATTTGTGGACTTAGAATAATTTCTACATCATAAGTCTTATAAGAAGAGATTGAACCAAGGGTGTGATCCTTCAAAAGGGAATATGAACCATATTTAACTCTCCTTCCACCCATGACTCACATGAGCCATGGCATAGACCCAACTAATATAAGTATAGGCGATAGGGCTTACATGAGGTATGGCTTTGACCCAGCTAGTATAAGTACCAAAAATTCATGGTGGCGATGGCCACGGTATGAGCTCATTACCACCTATTTTTAGTGGGTGAAAAACACTTAAGATAAAGCCAAGTTAAGAAAAGAAAAAGGGACTTCGGTCCAAAACCCTTGAAAAGAAGGTGTTAAGAGAAGCCTAATGTAGATCCATGTATGTCATATTTAATTATACTTGTTCCCCTGCATACTATGACATAATTCCTATGAATTAGAGGGTATTTTAACAATTGAATCTGCTTCGGATATTCATGTTTTCGAAAATCTAAGAATTGGATCTTATGAATGCTCATTGTTTTCATTTATAAAGCCAAAGTGGCTGGGACGATGACAATGATACTTCCATGTCGGGTT
Source organism: Pterocarpus macrocarpus (assembly GCA_031439585.1). NCBI lineage: Eukaryota > Viridiplantae > Streptophyta > Magnoliopsida > Fabales > Fabaceae > Pterocarpus > Pterocarpus macrocarpus. The sequence continues at coordinate 56,549,399 of CM062514.1, forward strand.
TGAGTCCTACTGAGAAATCTTATTTCTCACCCTAGTTATTTTTTCCGTATCGTCACCAGATCTCGATGGCGTACCCAGTGGAATGGAGCATGGATCCGCCCCATCATGAGTGGACATACGATGAGGACGCTCAGGCCATCATGGCAACAACCACCATGGTGGTGCACACCTATTTCTATCTTGGTCGTATACATGAAGGAGTGGGGCCCAACGTACTGCTTGCCTCAGCCGACATTCTTGCAGCCTACCCTGGATAGCTGTTGGGTCCTTGGGACTTCTCGCTTGAGCCGTTGCCAAACATTGAGATGGATTCGATGTCTTCGGAGCTGCTTACAGCCGAGCCCCTGCCACAGCCGACAATTCCTATGATTGATTTGAGTTCCACGGCCACTCCTAGAGCTGAAACCGTCTCACCGCCATATCCAGAGTATCATTCGGACACTTCAGAGGAGGATTCTTTCGAGAAATAGTCCTCAGCAGCCAACTGTGACCCGGACCAGGCCAGGCCGAGTTGTCACATTCATCGCATTGAGGTGATCGTAGGCTCCCCCTCATCATCTGTACGCCTCATGTCCCCCGAGGTCGAGAAGCAAGGGGAACCAGGCACTCGAGGACTTGATTCCACCTGATCGAGATGCACGTTCGGAGCACGAATGATAGAAGATGTCTGTTAGGCTTGTCGTTATTGTTGCTTCATTTCTCATGTATTTTATTTTGAGACGAACTCTCTCTTTGTTGCTTGTATTTAATATTTTGGGGCCATGGCGCGACCATGAGTTCCCTTTTATATACTTCTAAATGTTATGAACCTATATATGATTAGCTATGTATTGTGATGTATTGGTGACTTCTATTTATTTATCTTTCTCATGTTTGATGATATTGTGGTATGATTTGTTACGGCATGTTCTCTTTATATCTATATTCTCGCTCAAGGCTTTATTTTCCAAAACGCTGCAAAGCGATGACATATTTGAAAAAAAAAAATTACTGTATTTTCCACGTAACTTAATTTATAAATGAAGTTTAGTTTTCTAAGAGCATAAGTAACAACTAATAAAACGTCATAATATGACTTAAGCATAGTATGGGTTTATCAGGGTGTTACACCATTCACACTCATTATGGGCATTATGAGTTTCTTGTAATATCCTTTGGGTTGACCAATGCTCTAGCCACTTTTATAGACCAAATGAATTAGGTATTCAAGCCTTTTTCTGGACCATTTTGTGATTACTTTTATCGACGATAGCCTAGGGTATTTGAAGAGCTGGAAAAAGCATAAGTAACACTTGAGGATCATCCTTTAGACTTTGAAAGATCACAAACTGTGTGCCAAGTTTTCAAAATATGAGTTCTGGTTGGATAAGGTGGCCTTTATAGGGCATATAATGTCCAAGGAGGGGACTATGGTGGATCACAAGAAAGTTGAGGCAATTATACAATGGCCAAGGCCTACCTCCGTAACAGAGATCCGCAGTTTTTTGGGATTAATAGTTTATTATCATCATTTTGCCAAGGATTTCTCTAAGATCACGACCCTATTGACCCAATTAACATAGAAGAAGGTGAAGTTTTAGTGGTCTGATACTTGTGAAGATAGTTTTTAAAAGCTCAAGACTCGCCTAATTACAGCTCTTTTTCTTATCTCACCATCTGGCTTAGGTGGATTTTTAGTATTTTGTGATGCTTCAAGGGTTGGCTTCGGTTGTGTTCTAATGCAGCATGGTTAGGGTTATGACCTATGCCTCCAAGCAACTCAAGTAGCACAAGTAGAACTACCTTACTCATGACTTAGAGATGGTAGTGGTCATCTATTCACTGCCAATGTGTAAACACTACTTGAGTTAAAACAAATGCACTATACAATTTTACATCAAGCTCTAGAAGCTGAAGGGTACAAATAGCTGGAGTAAATTAGAAGGAAAATGGGGCTTTGGTTATGAAACAAGAAGAAGAAGAAGAATAGAGAAGATAGATGAATACATAGAACGAAGAAGAGAAGGAGAGAGAGGCATTAGGCAATGTCTCTGTCTTTGATGCCTCTATCTATTAAAAAAAAACTAACAAATTGTTTATTATTAAGGTATTAATTCTATGATACCCGATATAAAGATTAAGTGTTAGAGAGGTAAATTTCAAGTTTATTTGAATTATGCACTTTGGTATGATCTTTTAATTGGGATTATTGAATATTTGGAAGTTATTGGAGTGGAAAAAGGCTAACAAAAGTGATTGAGGCTAAAATTTTGCCCAAAAAAAAAATTTCTGGAGAGCTAGCGTTTAGGCGCCAGCTTTGGGTGCTTGAGCGCCAAATTTGCTATTTGGTTGACTTTCAGGTAGTTGGACGCTCAAGCGCCAGCTGCGATATGGAGTGATTAGAGTTTCAAGTGCTTGGCTGCTCGAGCGCCAGATATCATAATCAAAATTGAGAGTTTTCAGTTGTTGGGCCTCAGGCTCTCGAAAGCGGGTGCTTCTGCACAACATAAAATTGGGGTTTCGACCCCCTTCTTTATTTTTCACGACTCTCTCTCTCTCTTCCTTCCTCTCTCATCCTTCTTCTTCCCTAATGGATTCCTTCAATCCTTCACCCATTTTTACTCAAAATTTATCACCAAATCCATCCTTTCCTCATCATTATCCAAGCTTTGGGGGTTGATTTCTCTTTGAAGCTCTCTCTCTCATCTCTTAGAGAGAGAAAATGAAGGTGGAAGGAGACCCACTGTTCTCCTCATACTCCACTGCTTCCTCCACTCTCTAAGGTAATTTTGAGCTTAATGTTTGTTATTATACCTTGGATTAGTTAATTTTCTTATGGATTCAAAGTTTGAGCATGTGAGGAAGATGTTAGGTTCAAGAATTGGGGGTTTTGTGCTTTGTAAGTATTTCACGTTACTCTTTGGTCCTATAAGCTAATTAGTGTTTGAATTATAGTGTTTTTGGTGCTAGATAACTTATGCGGTGACCATGAATCCATGACACAACTTGCTAAGGCTATTCCTTCTCTTGGAATAGCACTATGAGTTAATAACATATCTATAGCTAGCTAGTTTTAGTATATGCATAGTTTTATAAATGTTAAGTTCATGGGTTGAGTTATTAAAGTTCAAAGAAAATGAAATAGCATTTTAAGGTATGGCCTTATTGAATTCTTGAAAGAACCTTGGTATATATTTTTATATATATGTGTGGGACAAGCTAGTCTAGAAATTGATTTTCGATGCTTGAATAATTTGATATAAAGGATGAACTTTTATGTTATTAGAAATTATGATGTTCTTGATGCCAAAGTTTTGAGTAATTTGATATAAATAGTTTAAATTTACTACTTTGAGAAAGAACTTTAGATACCTTAAGCTTGAAAAATTTGAAGGAATTATACCTTGAACCTATAGTTGATAGCACAGTTAATTTACACATAATTTGATATAAAGAAGAATTTTAATGACAAGAATTTAGAAAAGGCGAAGTTTCATGTTTTTAGAAATCGTGATGTTTTAAAACTAGAAATGTTTGAAAGAAAGGAAATGTGTTTCAAAGGAGTTTTAACCAAGGGCTCAGATGAAGCATGGCGAAGACCTAGCAAGAATGAGTGCCTTTTTAGAAACAATCCCAATAGGTCGTACTATCTCTTTAGTCAAGATAAGAGAAGTACTTTCCTCCATTAGGATTATGCCACATGGAGTGATGTTATCCAATAAAGCCAATCCCAATAGGGGTCCTTGCCTTTAACCACTTGCGAAAACACAAAATGGTCCATAGCATGCACCAAGACTCAAAGAAAACATAACCAACCCTTTTACCCCAAGGTTCCTAGCCTTCTTGCTTGTAAAAGAAGCAAACTCACCTACTCCTTGGCCTTGATGTGGGACACCAATCAGCCCCCTCATTCACTCTCTCATTTTGCAAACTTCCATTCTCTCTCTTAGAAACAAAAGCTCTTACTTCTCTCAACTTCTCCTTGTTCTTCTTATTCCCTTCTTATTCTTCTTACTTTTCCACTATCATCAACCTCATTTCCTTTCACCACCCTCTCAAGCCCTTCAAGGACCACTTTCTTTGGTCTTTGGAGAAGCAAAGTAAAAACATATTAGCCATATTCTCTCAAGCTCTAAGGAAGGAGGCCATCTCCAACCATTTTCACTCTTCAAGCTTTCAAGAAACTCATTTGGTAGTGGCTCTAACCCTCCTTTTTTATGTGTTCTTCAAGCCCTTGAACTCCTAAGCTCTCCATAACTAGGTGGTTCTAGGACTTGTTTCCAAGTCCTCATGGCCATGCTTGTTGATATGATGAGTTTTCATGTGTTATGTCCTTCTCTTTGGCATAGAATTTTCAGTTGGTATGTCTATTGTTGTGAACCAAATTTTTAGAATTTAAAACATTGAGTTAATATCAAGATCTCAAAGCATAAAAGTGGCTTGGAAGAGAAAAGTGGTCAGGAAAAAACTTAATATTTTTACAAGAAAACTCATTGAAACCAAAACTGTTGAAGCTAGAAAATTCTGGCAGTCTGTATGGTGCAACTAATAACTCTTTCAATATAATTCAAAATGAAACAAAACTAATTTTAAATGAAAATAGACTCATAGAGCTTTTTATACATATAAAATACGTAAGCTTTGGCCTTAAAACGAGAGATATGTATTTTCAGAGTGTGCTGTCCCCAGATGTGTTTCTGTTCAGGTAGTATGTAATAAAATCTTAATAACTCAAGTTATACAGAACATTTTTGAGTGGGACTAAGTTTTTTAGAAATCTAAGACATAGAGGAACATCCCCATAAAACAGTTTTGTCAGATTCCTTGAGAGGAACTCCCAGTGAAGCTCAAAAATTCACTATACCAAAAATAAACTTAAAAGCTGAGCAGTCAGAATAAAACGTGCATATCTCAAGTTATAAAATGAATTTTTGAGTGGGGTTTATTTTATATAAAAATAGACTAAGAAAAATATAATCATACCAAAATTCAAATCAAAAGAGTAAAAGATGAAATTATGGCAAATTTCTAAATTTACTACCCCACTATAAAGGTAAATCTGATTATGGTTAAGTTTAAAGCTTAATGAGAAATAAGCTTTAAAACCCTCACATTAAGATATTGGAAACCTTCATAAGTCAATTTAAAAGCTCCAAAAAGAATAATAGATGAAATTGGCCCTATGCCTAATAAAAGAATCAACACAAGAAGCAAATCAATTAAAAACTTGTACCCAAGTTTACTAAGCTAAGCTCATAAAACTTTGTGTGTTATGTATGCCTCTATGTGTCAATATGATGACAATGATATGATAATGATATGATGATGATATGAATATGATATGATGATGACAATGATGCTTAATGATATGTGATATTGGATTCTCTGATTGGCAAAATTTTGGGGAGCTTCGATTTAGCCGTTATGTTGCCAGAATTCCGCAAAATCTATGGACTTAGAATAACTTTTGTATCATAAGTTTTAATAAGAAGATATCGAACTAAGGTTGTGATCCGTCGAAAGCAAAAGTGACCCGTATTAACTCCCTTTCCACCCACGTCTCACATGAGGCATGACATAGACCCAACTAATATGAGTATAAGGGATAGGGCTTACATGAGGCATGGCTTGACCCAGCTAGTGTAAGTACCAAAAATTTATGGTAGCGACAGCCACGGTATGAGCTCATTACCACTTATGTTTAATGGGTGAAAAGAAAAAGACTTAAGCAAAAGTCAAGTTAAGAAAAAAAAGAGACTTCGATCCGACCCAAGTAAAAAATGAAACTCTCAAGATGTTCTTGCATGTTACAAATTGTCATATAAGCTTTTATGTATACAATGATGTTGTTATTATAATGAGAATACGTATTTAAAATTAAATTCGCTTCGAATATTTATATTTTCGAAAACCTAAAAATTGGACCTTATAAATGCTCACTGTTTTCATTTATAAAATCGAAGTGGCTGGGATGATAACGATGACACTTTAGTGTCGGGTTCGAGTCCTACTGAGAAATTTTATTTCTCACTTTATTTATTTTTTCATATCATCACCAGAATCCGATGGCGTATCTAGTGGAGTAGAGCATGGATCCTGTTCCGGACAGTAGTATTGGAGCCCAACCCGACCCAATGGCTAGGCCCAAACAGATCTCGAAGTCGTTAACAGTCCGAGTCTATCTCGGGCCATTAACCCGAGTTGAGGCCCAAACCCGAGTTAAGTCCATCTGCTCACTAACAGCGCGGAACATCCTTCCCTCATGTGTAGCCGGTAAACTCGGACCCATCTGTTATCCCCTAAGATAAAGGATGTCCAGGGTTATCCCCTACGAAAGCGGGGTTAAATCCCCCTTATCTCTCAACTGCTCACCCGTATATATATGGGTCCAGCTTCGAACGTAAGGTATCTTTTCTGACCTACTTCTCATACTTTCCTGCACTCACTGACTTGAGCGTCGGAGTCCTTGCAGGTACACCCCTCATCGCCATGGAAACATTCACTCGAGCAGCTTGAGATCCCATTTAACGTTCAAAAACTGCTCAAGTAACTCATCTCTAAACATTGGCGCTGTTTGTGGGGAACTCACACAACTCGCCACTATACCACGGCCGTGATTCCAAGAATGTCTTCGCTCCCAAGGAGAGAACGCACGGCTGGGCATCCCCCCGTGAGCAACAACCAATTGCTAATGGAAGGACGAACTGCTTCTGACTCGGCTTGGCACGCCGGAGAACGACATCACTAGCAGAACTCAGCGGCCCACCGCTCCATCTTCCGAACTGCGGGAAATGTGGTCGCCTCCAGGGTTGAAATCCGCCCTCAGGCCAACACCGACCCACTCGCCGAAATGCTAACCCTGATGTGGGATCAAGCCACCCGCATTCAGAAGCTAGAACAAAATCTGGACTAAATGAAGGAATCAGACTGAAAGCGGCGTCAGGAACGACACAGGCGCCACCACGATAGGAGTCCGGACTATCGTAGAGGCCGAAGTCCGAGAGAGCGTAGTCGTAGCATGGAATGTCGTCATCATGGAGACTCGCCATGGGGAAGTGCATCCCACAGTCGTAAAGAGCCTTGGGTGGGAAGTACTCACTGTCAAAACGAACATTTCGACATCCAGTCCCATCCCCGATACAATGAAGGGCAAGCTAGGCGCGGCTCTAAGCGATATGAGGACCCCAAAGACGGTGACGATACACCATTCTCCGACTTCATTATGGGAACGCTGCCACCCAAGGGGTTCAAGCCCCCATCCAACATGGAGCCATACGATGGGAACACTGACCCCTAGGAACATATGGATGCCTTCAAGTCAAGAATGGCGTTAGCCTAGGTTTCGGATCCCGTCAAATGTCGAGCCTTCCCCATAACTCTGAAAAAAGCTGTGTTGAAATGGTTTAACTTTCTCCCTCCTAGGTCGATCAGTCGATTTTCTGACCTTGCTTCAACTTTCTTGGCCCATTTCACTACCAAGAAGTTCAAGCCCAAGCCAGTCTCCAGCCTCCTCGGAATTCACCAATGGTAAAACGAGTCGCTCCGAGACTTCCTCGAGCAATACAATGCCGAATCTTTGCTTGTTAACGAAGAACAGACTCAGGCGGCGATCCTGACGCTGCTAAATGGATTACGGCCGGGACCTTTCAAAACTTCGCTGTCAAAAAGACCGCCAGAATCCCTGGACGAAATACAAACAAGGGCTGAGAAGTATATCTTTCTCAAAGAAATGGAGAAGGCCACAGCCACCCCCGCAAGGAACCAATCCGACAGGAAAATCGGCGGCCTAGATGAACACCCGAGGAAGGACGTACGTTCCAGGGCCGGTAGGTACAATGACTATACCCCCTTCAACATATCCCTATCCGAGCTATTCCAAGAGGTCGACCAAGTCGAGAGGTTCCCCAAGCCAAAGATCCTCAAGATACGAGCCAACACTAACAAGTTCTTGTTTTGCGAGTATCACAATGGCTTTGGACACAAAACCGAAGATTGCTATGACCTCCGAGATGCTGTGGAACAGTTGATAAAGGAGGGCAGACTGGCGAAGTACATGGCTTCCCAAAGAAGTCCACGAAGAAGGCAAGCTCCTGATCATGGAGATGAAGAAAGAAGGAATCCGAGGAGCCAGAGAACCTCGAAGCCGGAAGCAAGTCAAGGTAATGACGGGGAACAGATCACAAGGACTATCAACGTCATTGCTGGAGGCTTTGCAAGTGGCGGAACAACGAAGTTAGCCCGAAAAAAGCATTTACAAGGAGTTCTAAATGTTTCCTCTCGAAAGATAAAAAAGCCAGCACCGATATCTCGACCAATACCAGATATCATCTTCTCAAGTTCCAACTTCAAGGGCGTGATCTCGGGACATGACGACCCAATGGTGATATTCGTAGCCATCGTCAATGCCTAGGTAAAAAGGATATTCGTCGATCAAGGAAGCTCGGCCAATATTCTATTTTGAGATGCATTTGATAAGCTCGGATTAAGTAACGCCAACCTCCAAACACGCGTGGAGGAGCTGATCGGGTTTTCCGGAGAAAAAGTCCACCCCTAGGGTTACGTCACCCTCCACCTAACCTTGGGGTCCCGACCTAAAACCCGGACGATCAAAGTCAACTTCCTAGTTGTCGACTGCCCTTCGGCCTACAACGCCATACTTGGAAGACCGATGTTGAACAAGATAAGCGCCATTATCTCAACGGTATCCCTGACCATGAAGTTCCTTACCGACCAAGGGGAAATTGCCACTGTAAAGCTGACCAGGCCGCGGCCCAGCGATGCTATAACGCCAGCCTGGAAATACAAAAGCAACAAAAGATGGTGTCCCAGGCCGATGTCCGACCCCCTAATTCTTCGAATGTCATGATGATAGACTTGGACGCAAGGAAAGTTGAAGGGGAGAGACCAGAGCCAAATGGCGAGTTAGAAGAAATCCAAATTGGGAATGAAAACTGGAAAGTAACTCGGATTAACAAAAAACTTTCGATCTCACTGAAACAAGGCTTAATCAACCTCCTCAAGTCCAATGTAGATTTGTTCGCATGGTCTGCCACCGACATGCCGGGAATTAACCCCGAATTCATCTCCCATCGACTCTTTGTCTTCCCCGGTTCAAAATCGGTTACTCAGAAGAGAAGGAGAATGAGCCCAGATAGAGCCCTCGCGGTCCAAGAGCAAGTTCAGAGCCTCTTAGAAGCCGGTTTTGTATGCGAGATCGAGTACCCAACGTGGTTGTCCAATGTCGTGATGGTAAAAAAGCCCAGCAGGAAATGGCGAATGTGCGTTAACTACACCAATTTGAATAAAGCCTGCCCAAAGGACCCCTATCCCCTACCAAGTATTGACGAGTTAGTGGACACTGCTTCCGGGTTCAGACTACTCATTTTCATGGACGCTTACTCAGGATATAATCAGATCCTAATGTCCAAGCTCAACGAAGAAAAAACAGCGTTTATAACCCCGACGGCCAATTATTGCTACAAGGTCATGCCTTTCGGACTGAAGAATGCGGGAGCAATATACCAGAGGCTTATGAATAAGATATTCGCAAAATTGGCCGAAGATCTATTGGAAGTGTATATCGACGATATGTTGGTCAAGTCTCGCAAAGAGGAGAATCTCCTGTCTGACCTTGAGGTCGTATTTGATCGAGTCCGACAGCACAACATGAGACTCAACCCGCACAAGTGCGCCTTTACCATAGAAGCCGGAAAATTTGTGGGGTTCATGCTTACGCACCAGGGGATAGAGGCAAACCTCGACAAATGCCGAGCAATACTCGAAATGAAAAGTCCGACAACAGCAAAAGAAGTATAATGCCTCATGGGAAGAATTGCCTCTCTTTCGAGGTTCATGGCTGCGTCGGCAAGGAAAGCTATCCCCATCTTTTCTTTATTGAAAAAGGGAATACCTTTGAGTGGACGCTAGAATGTGAAGCCGCCTTCACCAACTTCAAGGACTATCTGTCCCGCCCGCCTATACTGAGCAAGCCAGAAGTCGAAAAACTACTGTTCTTATATCTATTTGTCAGTGACACTGCCATTACCGGGGCGCTGGTCTGGGAGGATTCCTGACAACAGCACCCGGTATACTTTATTAGCAAAGTGCTTCACGGACCCAAGACTAAATACCGGAAGATTGAAAAAGTTGCCTTGGCCCTAGTCATTGAAGCATGAAAACTTCGCCAGTGCTTTCAAGCCCACACTATCATCGTCCGAACTGACTAGCCAATCCGGCAAATCCTACAAAAATCAGACCTGGCAAGAAGGATGGCATCATGGTTAGTGGAGCTTTCAGAGTTCGACATTCAATACGAACCAAGGACCACCATTAAATCTCAAGCATTAGCAGACTTCCTAGTTGAAATGGCAGATGAGGCGGATGCCCCAGAATCGGGTTAGACCCTGCACATAGACGAAGCTTCCAGCTCGAAAGGAAGTGGAGCTGGAGCGATTCTAGAAAAGGAAGGCGAAATAATCCTCGAGCTATCTATTAAATTCGACTTCTCGGTCTCCAATAACCAGGCCGAATATGAAGCCCTCATCACCGGCCTCAAGCTAGCCAGGGACGTCAGCGTATCCCGGCTTTTGGTGTGCAGTGACTCTCAAGTCGTGACTTCCCAAGTCATCGGGGCATACCAAGCTAAAGACGTTCTCTTGCAGAAATACCTGACAAAAGTACGAGAACTCATGGAAAAATTTCCTCAGGTAGAATTTCGACATGTTCCAATGGAAGAGAATGTTAGGGCCGACATCCTATCCAAGCTGGCAAGTACTAAGCCCAGAAGAAACAATCAGAGTTTGATCCAAGAGACTTTGAAGCTTCCGTCAATATCGGATGCCCTTCCAATCTTGTCTGCCGACGGGATTCCGAACTGGATGACTCCTATCATTCAGTACTTGAGGAATGGAACCAGACCAGAAAATCCCATCGATGCCAAGATACTAGCCAGAGAAGCCTCCTATTACACTTTCATCAATGATCAACTATTCAGAAGAGGGTTGTCCCAGCCACTGCTAAGGTGCGTAGGACCGGATCGAGTTCCTGCCATTCTGGAGGAAGTTCACGAAGGATCTTATGGCCATCATCTCGGAGGAAAGTCGCTGGCATTGAAAGTTTTACGAGCTGGAGTCTATTGGCCGATGATGATGAATGATTCAATAGAGTATGCACAGAAGTGCTCCAGTTGCCAGAAACACGCCACTTTCCACCTCGCCCCTTCCGACGAACTAACGTCGATCATGTCCCCCTGGGCCTTCAGCAAGTAGGGACTCGACCTCCTAGGTCCCTTTCCACTCACCTCGGGACAAGTGAAGTACCTTATTGTAGCAACAAATTATTTCACGAAGTGGATAGAAGCAGAGCTGCTTTCCACCATCACTGTTGCCCAAGCTCGGAAATTCATATGGAGGAATATCTTCACTCGCTTCAGAATACTTGACTCGATCGTCACGGACAATGGAACCCAGTTCATAGATCAGAAGTTCCGAGGATTTCTCTCCAGCTGTAAAGTCAAGCACCACTTTACCTCAATCGAACACCCTCAAGCAAATGGCCAAGCTGAAGCTGCCAACAAAGTCATCCTCCGAGGACTGAAGAAGAGACTCAACGAGGCAAAGAGGGCATGGGCCAACAAACTCAAAAGCGTTCTATGGTCCTATAGAACCACCCCGCATTCAACAATGGAAGAAACTCCTTTCAAGCTGACTTACAGGATGGACGCGATGATACTGATTGAAGTCGAGGAGATAAACCCGCACGTCATGCTCCAAGCTACATAGCACCACGCACTTCGGGAGGAGTCCGATCTGTTAAAACGAAGCGAGGGAAATGGCTCATCTAAGGGAGAAGGCGCTCAACCATCGAATCTCCCAAAGATACAATGCCAAAGTGGTACCCCAGACTTTCAACAAAGGAGAATTGGTTCTCCGACGAGCTGACATCGGAAAACCTCTCGTGGGTCATGGGAAATTAGCCGCAAACTGGGAAGGCCATATAGAGTCATTGACGTCTTAGGAAAGGGGGCATACAAACTTTCCACACTATCGGGCACAGAGATTCCGAGGTCCTGGAACTCTTCTAACCTCCGGAAGTTTTTTATCTGATGTACATACCACGTGAGATTGCCATACTCTTTTTCCTACCTTGGGTTTTGTCCCACTGGGTTTTCCCAAGGAGGTTTTGATGAAACGGAACTCCGTGGGCCGAGCAGTGACTAGCAAACTCTTCTTGGAATTTGCTTTTACATGTTACCTTTATTTCGTTTGATTTAACACTACTACATTATTTTTATGTTGTTAATTTTCCCTTTTGCTTCCATTATTTTACACATCACGGTTAACGATTTCAACCCACCTTAATTCTCCTGAGGGATTGATCACCCCTTAGTCGAGGAAAACGGATCTCGGTATGATATCTCGGACACATAATCTCGAATGCGATTAAAAGTCCGGAGTCAAACCTCGGGTCAGTTACACCGTGCTAACTTAAGCAAACAACCTTAAGTTCTAGCTAAATCCAACTCGGACAACATCCAGTTTGGTAAAACAATAAAGGTGCTGCCAATATTCCCTTCAAGGCTTAATATAGGCGAATAACTGGCGCATCAATTAACAATTAAGGTGCCGCCAATATTCCCTTCAAGGTTCAACTTAGGAGAATATAACTGGCGCATCAATTAACAAAGCAAGTGATCGAATTTCATTACAAAAGGTTCCGACATCGGACAGAGATTCAAAAAAGAGCCCCTAAACTTAATAGGGCAATACAATAAAAAACACAAACACTCCAAAGGTCGGAAGCCTAGTCCTTCAGATCAGCTTTAGGGTCATCGGCACCATCAGCGTCCTCTTTTGAAGCCACAACGATGCGACCATCAACCACAATTTTCTCCAACCCGACTTCACTGAAATCAGCGTTAGGACAAATAACTTGACAAATAACTTGGCACTACTCCAGAAGGGACTCCTTAATCTCTCCAGCCGACCTCGCCCACAACTGCTCCACCCGAGCCACCTCGTTCCGCGCTCTAACAGCAGCCTCCAAAAAATCGGCACAATCCCTTTGGAGTTCCGACACCTGAGAATGGGAATCCTTCAGTTGCTGGTCCCTAGACTCAAGTGCCTCTTTCAACCCATTGATCTCATCTTCCTTGGCCTTCTCCAAAGCCGACTTCTCATCTTGGAGAAGGGAGAGTTGGGACTTCAAGACCTTTACCTCCTTCATAGCTCAGACACCGAAGGTAATAACCGGTTCCGAGTATCTAAGTAAGGCCACCGACTTTAGCATGGCACGCCCCGCCCATTGGAATTTTGCAGCTAAGTTCTTATCGTCACCCTGTAAACGCTCGAGAAGGGTGTGGACCATCAACTCCTTATCTATGAAATCGGGATAAGGAAAATCCTTATCCATTACATGCACGTCGGACCGCTCCTTCGGTGAGGGAAGGCCCTCGGGGTCGAAAGCTACGGATTTCCCTTTGGCCGCTTTATTTGACTTTTGCTTCTTGAAAGGCTGGGCCTCTAGAGCTGCCTTATCAGGAATAGAAATGAACACCGGTTCTCCGGACCCCACCGATTTCGGGCTGTCACTCCCATCCCCCTCGTGTGACCTCTTCAATATCCTCCTACGAAACTCGGCGAGGGCAGACTTTGGAGCCATCTTGTTTGCAAAAGAGACATCAACAATAAGCATCCGATAAAAAGTGGGGCATAAGATACGCAAGTAATAACAGAAAAATGACAACCTAAATACCACCTGGCCTCCCCAGGAACTACGCCAACTATGTTCTTCAGGTTCAGATGATTCTTCCCAAAGCACTTGAAAAGGAAGTCAACAACGGCTTTCTCCTCGGGCTTAAGGGAACTCTCTTCTATCCGGGGAGCACTAAAATGCTTACACCAAAAGATGTTAAACCGAAGCTCCCCCTCCAAGGTGTCCCAAAAAGGAATTGAGTTCAGACACCCGAAAACCTTGAATTAAACAGGCTTGAAATTATGGAAAGATTCCTCGTACAGAAGGAATATCTTCCGATTGGTGTGAGCTCAGAAGGATAACCATCCTGAGGTTAATCCACCACCGGCAGGTCGGGTCAGAGTGAACAGGAAAAAAGAAGGCTTCCAGGGATGGCGTTATTTCGAGGTATTCGCAGATGATCTCGAAACCCCGAATCATCGCCCAGCTATTCGGATGCAGTTGAGAAGGAGCGGCCTCAGTCTGGCGTAGGATCTCTATTTGAAAGTGGGAAAACAGAATCCGAACTCGTAGCTTAAAGATAAGGACGTCGTAACACCACATCCACCGAGGCCCCTCTTCAAGGTTAAAGTCACTCACCCTCTCACTCAGGCCCGGAGCCTCCAAATAATATTCCTCTTCATACTTTCCCTCCGGCAAGAAAAGGCTCTCCTCTCTGAAATGAGTTAGGAACTCCGGGGTTACGACCGAGGGAGTCCCCAGGACCTCGGGATCGACCCACCGATAGATGAAGTTGATCTCGGGCAGAAAAGTTAAAGTTCTCTTTTTGGTCATTTTCGTGATCCCAGACAACCTACACAGGAAACCACCCCTACATCACAAACTCGGGAAAACCCTAAGTCGGAAACCCCTAGAGATAAAATGGGAACTAAAAAGACAGGTTCCCTACAGTGGTTTCCCTCTACGAAAGGCCGCCAGTGGGCGGCGGAAGCAAAAAATCCAGCAAGGTAGGGGTTGCAATCGCCCCAAAGCACAAAGCGAAAATGGGTTACCGGGAGCCAAACCGCCACTGATATAGCACCCAACAAAACAATACTAGTCGCAGAAGCAGAAAATAAAAGGGATAAGACATACCTGTTACTAGCGAAGTAATGGCGACACAAGCAATCGCGATCCTACACTGCTCCTCTGCTTTTTCTGCGCGACGAATGCTTTTGGGCAAGACAAGGAAAATGGGCAAGGCAAGAAGAATGGATAGCAAACGCACGAAGCCCCTCTTTATAGGAATGAAAACGTGCTTTGCCACGCAACCCAAACGTCGCGAAAGGCATAACCAGTCTTTTTGCATGAAAGGAATGGGGGCAAAATGGAAATAACATCCCAGTTCAAAATGATAAGGCGCTCTGAATAAGGCGCCCAAAACAGAACGTGTCCACTCAGGGTTATGAGACGTGACCTACGAGGCGAAAGGACATCACCAGTCTGCGAAGACCCTAAATGTCGCTACAGGAAAAGCGCCAAATCACTTAAATGGCAGTCCGATGTTAAAAGGCAGCATATTAACTTAGAGACTCATGAAGAACTCGGCATCCGAGAAATCCACCTCCAATACTGAGTTGGGGGCACTGTTCTAGACAATAGTATTGGAGCCCAACCCGGCCCAATGGCTAGGCCCAAATAGATCTCGAAGTCATTAACAGTCCGAGTCTATCTCGGGCCATTAACCCGAGTTGAGGCCCAAACCCAAGTTAAGTCCATCTGCTCCCTAACAGCGTGGAACATCCTTCCCTCACATGTAGCCGGGAAACTCGGACCCATCCGTTATCCCCCAAGATAAAGGACGTCCAGGGTTATCCCCTATGAAAGTGGGATCAAATCCCCCTTATCTCTTAACTGCTCACCCGTATATATATGGGTCCACCTTCAAACATAAGGTATCTTTTTTGACCTACTTCTCATACTTTCCTACACTCACTGACTTGAGCGTCGGAGTCCTTGCAGGTACACCCCTCACCGCCGTGGAAACATTCACTCGAGCAGCTTGAGATCCCATTCTTAGTTTGGAAACTGTTCAGGTAACCCATCTCCGAACAGATCCCCTACACTATGAGCGGATGTATGATAAGGGATGCCAGACAGTGCTGATTTGGACTTGCAGTTACCATAGCTCTGCACCTTCATACATTCCTTTTTGTGACGAATTATGTCAATTTAAGTTTGTATTTAGTATCTAGTATTTGGGTCATGGCATGTCCATGAGCCTCCGTTGATGTAATGTTTATACATATGTATGTACATATATATATATATATATATAATGAACCCATATGGATGTGATGATTAGCTATGTAATGCAATATATTTGTGAATTACTATTTATTTACCTTTCTCATAATTTATGACATGGTGTTTCGGACTTTCTCATGACACACTCTTTTATATCTATCTTCTCGCTCAAGGCTTTACTTTCCAAAATGCTGCGAAACGACGATGTATATATATTTCAAAAAATTTTTTTTTTCGTATTTTCTGCATAACTTAATTTATAAATGAAGTTTAGTTTTCCACGAGCATAAGTAACAACTAAGCCGTAATACGACTTAAGCGTAGTATGGGCTTATTAGGGTGTTACAATTATTACACATGATTATCGCAGTTATTTCTATATGTAATATGCTTATATTAGAAGGGAAAATCCATCACAAAATTACGGGAAAATCTGCCGCAATATTAGAGTGAAAAATCTACCGCAAAATTAGACAGGAAAATCCGGCACAAAATTAGAGGAGAAAATCTACCGCAAATTAGAAGGGGAAAATCCACTGCAACTAATTAGTAGCCCATGTTTTTGTAAGGACCCAATCTCTGTTGCAAATGGCAAATTAGCGGCAAATTTGAGCAACTGTGCGGTGGTTTTGTCCATCACAAATTGGCTTTTCTCTTATAGTGCAAAGACTGCCTTTCACACCTGTTATGGGCATTCTGAGTTTCTTGTATTGTCCTTTGGGTTGACCAATGCTCCAGCCACCTTCATGCACCTAATGAATTAGGTATTCAAGCCTTTTTCTGGACCATTTTGTGATAACTTTATCAATGATATCCTGATGTATTTGAGGAGTTGGGAAGAGCATGAGCAATACTTGTGGATCATTCAGACTTTAAGAGATCACAAGTTGTATGCCAAGTTTTCAAAGTGTGAGTTATGGTTGGATAAGGTGGCCTTTATAGGGCATATAGTGTCCAAGGTGGGGATTATGGTGGATCCAAAGAAAGTTGAGGCAATCAACAGTGGCCAAGGCATACCTTCATAACAAAGATCCACAGTTTTTTGGGATTAGCGGGTTGTTATCATCATTTTGTCAAGGTTTTCTCTAAGATCGCAACCTCATTGACCCGATTAACGTGAAGAATATGAAGTTTCAGTAGTTTGATACATAGGAAGAAAGTTTTTGGAAGCTTAAGACCTGCTTGACCACAACCCCTGTTCTTGCCTTACCATCTGGCTCAGGTGGATTTTCAGTATTTTATGATACTTCAAAGTTTAGCCTGGGGTGTGTTCTAATGCAGCATGGTCAGGGTTATGCCCTAGACCTCCAGGCAACTCATGAAGCATAAGCAAAACTACTGTACTCATGACTTAGAGATGGCTTCACTGAAGGTGTGGAGACACTACTTGAGTTGAAACAAATGCACTCTAGAATTTTGCCTCAAGGTCTAGAAGCTAAAGGCTGCAAATAGCTAGAGCAAATTAGAGGGAAAATGGGGCTTTGGTTATGAAACAAGAAGAAGAAGAAAAACAAAGAAGATGGATGAATACATAGAATGAAGAAGAAAGGGAGAGAGAGGCATTAGGCAACATCTTTGATGCCTCTATCTCTCGAAAAAAAAAAAAAAAAACCTAACAAACTGTTTATTATTAGGATATTAATTCGATCAGACAGCCTGAATGAACTAAAAAATCTCAAATGAATCAAATAAATTAATTTAGGTTGATTAAAAAATTTGAGCCATTCTTATTTAAATTCAATCCAATAAATTATTATTGGTTTCGATGTCTAAATTTATCTTTTTAGTAAATCTAAGCTTTGGTTCTTAAAAGATTTTCTTTTTAACACTTAGTCAATGCATGCACTTTAGTACTCAAAATATTTCATATTAAATACATTAATCCTTGTAACATGAAAATCATATACACAATAGTCTCTGAAAAGTATCGATTAATAGTTCCCAAAAAACATTGTCTTTTATATATTAATCTTTTAAGGATTAAAAAGTGTTAAAACAAAAATATTTTAGGATCCAAATATATAGTTATTCTATTTTTTTATTTAAGACTTGAACACCCAATCTCACCATTCAACCTAATGTTTTTTTTCTAAATTTATTTTTTATCTTTCAAAATTATGCATTTAGGCTTTGTTACTTAGATCACTTTTCTTACTTTTTTTTCCCCATTCATTTGAGACCTCTACACAAATTATTACCAAGTGTCCAATGTTCAAATTTGTGCCACTACTAACAGCCATGAGGATCTAAAAGATAAAAGTTTATATTTCTGACTTTAACTCGATGATTGAAATCAAACCAAAGCAATCATAGTCAAATTTGTTTAGTTTAGATTAGATGGAAAAAATTCAAAAAGTAAACCAAACAAAATTCGTTGAATTAATTAGTGTTTTTTTTTTCCCCAAACATGAAGTACCTGAAAACACTCCTACAATTCAAAGCATAATTTCCTGCCTCTTTTCATCTTAGGTCCCAATTACAATGGTTTTTTTGCCAGATATTGAATTGAATTCTGCTATGACCTAGAAGCAATTGAAGTCCTCAAATTTTCTATTATTTTATAAGGATTTCTACGTATATTTCTTTTTCTTGATATCATTTTAGCATTAGTTTGCATTGAGATTTGATTGCTCTACTGAATAGTTTGCTTTCTGTGTTGCTTGAGAACAAGCTAAGAGATACACTTCGATAAGCAGATAGAATTACAACTTTATTAATGTTGGGAAGTAAAATCTTTGATTCTCCTCGGAATCTTCGTTGAAAAATGAAATATAACATTGAAACATGGGATATGATTCTTATTACTAGTAGTCCAATGCTACAGCATTGGCGCGTAACATCAAGTATCACTGCTAGGATTATAATAATGTTGCTTGATCGTGAAAATCATAAATTCCTTGTTGGTGATGCTAGTTGGTCAATTGAGCTTCAGGTTTCCCAGCCTACAGGTGAAAGAAAGAGACAATATGTTCAAGAAAAGCAAATAAAAAGTTGCCGTCAGAATTTGCACATATAATTAATTAAGCACCGCAACAGGAACTCGTGCTTTCTGGTTGCAAGATGATTCTTTGTGGAATTCAATGGGTGTTTTGCCTGGCATACATACATAGGCTATTTGTATATATAGAATTAGATATTGATTGCATTTGTTTAATATGCTGCATGTGGGAAATATGAAGGTACCAATTTAATATTTAGAGCTAGTTACTAAGAGATAAAGGTCTTAGAATATACTACCTTCTCTCTTCATTCTGACCCACCACTTTTCTTGTATTTCGGAAATGGCACTTGCCCTGATTCAATTCTCCTAACATCCTGGACGAGGAGCTCATAGTGCCTCTTCACTTCCTCCGGAGTTTTTCCACCGACAGCTCGAGCAACATTGTACCAACGGTCGGGGGTGTCCTTGTCATAAACAGCTAGAGCCCTTTCAAAGGCTTTATTGTCCTTGGCACTCCATGACCCTGAAGATGACATTGAGCTAGACGCCATTTCTTGGAGGCAAGGCAAGGCAATAGCAATATGTTGTGATTTGAGAATCGCTACAGAGAATGGTATATGATTTCAAAGGCAGTGTAAATTAACTGAACTTATAGCAAAGGGTATTAAGAAGATTTAAGAGAGTCTCTATTGAATAAGACTCTATGGAAGAGCTGATATTTGCAAGAGAATTGGCAATGTCTGCTCCTTTTATAAGCAGAAATGGAGTGTGTAAGGTGGGGGTCAGTGCTAGTTGGCATGCAATTCTTACCAAAGTGAAGTCGAATTCGAATGATTTGTTTCCTTCGGAACCACAGAACAGAGCGGGACCAAGAAGTTGAGAAGCAATATGGGAGAATCAGTATCTTTAAAACAGTAAAAATAAGTCATAGAATATATAGGACTTGCCGAAATTTACTTTCTTTGGGCTTCCTCCTCTCCCTTCCCCTACTTTTCTTGATAAAAGTTAATGTCTTATGTTTCCAGCTTGTGGTTTCAGAATCTGCAGAAAACTTCACACATTGATCAACAGTTGGAAACGTAAAACATGTCAAAATTACTTTAGCAGAATGAAATTTCTTCAGTTTATAAGCAGGCACCATGCAGATATCAAGTGGTTGAGGAAACGGTCACGACTGCAGTCTACGCATTAAACTGTAATTTTTAGTTGCGGTTCAGATCCTAACAACGTATACGAGAGCCCCCTATCAACTAGGTTCAGGTAATGCCTTACTTTATTTTATTCTCTTCCTTGCACGGCCTTCAGTGGGTCCAAGCTCAACTCAGTGAATCCGCTTCAGGAAACAAATCTTTCATGTGTGCATCACATAGCCACAAATACAATATATCTTGCTCAAAATACTTTAATTTGCAAAGATAATTCATTGGTGTTTTTCATTATTGCAGCTGATCTTGTAAGTGTAGTTTGTCCTGAACAACATTACAAAACTCTCTGTCTGGTCAGTTGTGTCTGTACAATGATATTGTTTCGTTCTAAACCCCAAGGAAACGTCAAATAGGTAACCTACCATAGGCTACTACTCTTTTAGCTGTTGGGGCCCTCTCTTGAGCTAACTATGGGATTCTCGTAAGGTTTGTTTGATTTGCTTATTTGTTTGACACAAATAATCTATAGGATAGATAATTATAATTTAACAGTCAGATTGACAAAAATATGTTATACAAAAAGTTATTAAGTGATATAAGTATACTAAATCTTAAACCAGTGTAACTTGATTTTGACCAATATAAAATCAAGTTATACATATGTAAGCTAAAATAACAATTACATCATTAAATAAATTTTTACCGGCAATTTTCTTTTTCCACAAAATCCATTGTTGGATTGAAAGCTCATAACTTGTAGATCATATATATATTTTTCATATACACCAAAATTAGCATCTTGTATACTTTTAAAATATATAAAGTTAAAAGTTATTTAATTATCTTCTTATTGAGACACTTTCTTCTGTACTATCCTTTTTAGAAGGAGTAGGTTGCAAGATTTTTCAAAATTTATAATTTGAGATAGAAAATTATAGCTTGAGACCTATGATATTAAGAATATTTGTTATAGCATAGGTTAAATCGAAGTATTTGTTACAACTTGGGCCAAGGCGTACACAGGGACAAAGTTTTTGAAAATCGTACGATGACCATGTGCATTTCAACCTATATTGCAACAAAAATTCCCATAATCATAGTTTTTCTATATCAGATGGTGACTTTTTTCTTCTTTGTTTTTTTTATGTAAGGCTAACTTCAACAAACACTAGCTGCAATGAACTACTTCTAAAAATGTGAAGTATTGAAATTGACAACTTTTAATAATTTTCAACTTTTTTTTTAGAAAAAAAAAATTGACACAATCTGTATGATAGATAGTTAATTATAATCTAATAGTTTGGTTGATAAAAATTATATTTTACAAAAAAACGTTGAGTAATGTTTATGTCTTTTTCTGTGAGCATAACTATGGGCTTGAGGGCATTGCTGGCAATTCATTTGTTTGACCTTTATATTTTTAAATAAGGAACAACTATAATAATATCTTTAAGCCATGTCTGTTAGTCATGGACAAGCGAAAGGCGGAAAAGTGCCCGAGATTTTCACTAACCTTGTTTTCAAAAGCAGTTGTGAATGATTAAACCAGAATTTTGTTGTTAAAATAGCTTTTTGGTATATTGTGATGTAGGAAGATGTCTTTGGGACAACTGAGTGATGGTTAGTAAGAGAAAAGCATCGAACGATCAGCTGTTTTGGCATTGGAGAAGCAGCTTGGAATTATATGATTATGGAACTTGGACTAGATTTTGCTACTTGTGGTGTGTAGGTCTAGATATTGCTATTTCTTTTCATAGCCTTATTGCAAATGACCGTGCTTTCTATGCTTCATCTCTGATCTGAGTAATGATAAGAATATAAGAGTATGATTACTTTGTTCTTCTTACAATTGCTGCTTTTCAATTTCATCCCTTCTCCTCTTCTAATTTTTGTTTTGTTAGTTTTCTGTTATCTATTTTTAATTTTTCACTTTGAAAGTCATTTACCAAGTTGGTGCTTACATGTAGGAAACCGCCGTAATTAGTAAATCTCCTATATCTTAAGAACATGAACAATCAAGACTGCAAGCTGCTGTGTGCCACACGCACACAAACAATGAGTGTGGTTAGTAGCAACTCTGGATTTTCTTTTTTTTTTGTACATAAAAAATAAATTCAGCGTATCTCATTCAAGAATCAATAAGACTGAAATTGTAGGGAAAGGCTAATGTCTGTTTCAGTTTTGGAATAAGGCTAAAGGGTATAAAAGCATCATATTTCAGAGGTCGGCGTAGTGATACCATGGCTATTGGTAGCAACTTGGATTACACTTCCCCCGCCCTATGGAACTAATTTTTCTAATACCTAGCAACTAGGCTTCGGTATAGTATATTCTTCCGAAGTTGAGCCCAAAATGGTCAATATTTTTGAATTCGCGGGCATTAATATGTTGACTAAATATACCTCATACTTTGCTGAAAATCTGTATGATAATGTAATGACAAAGAATGCTAATCTTTTTAAAAGGAGAAGACATTTATGCTCCCACGTCTTTTAAATGCAATCGAAGGGCATTTTCTGAAATTTCATATATGTTAAATAGTTATAAGTTTCTTCCAGCAAATTCAAAACATTTTCAAGTGACTATTTATACACACACTGTCAGGTTGTATCAATCATAATCATTAGATCCGGGCCACTATGTATGGTAATGGGTTAGCCGTGATCATTGGGTGAAAATTACTGGATTCGAGGAATCGTTTTGACAAAATCAGATTATGGTTGATCTCAACACAGAACCCAGCAAAGCGCCCACGAGTTACATTCATTGGTATCTACTTTCAGCGATACACCAACTGCAGATGCCAAAGCCAACAATAAATTCTCATCATTGTAGAGGCGGATTCTGCCGTGGTCCTTTGTAAGTTAGGGACCAATTTGGTATCACTCCTATCTAATCGAACTAATACAAACGAGTGTTTTATCTATCTTAGCTTTCAATGCAACAAAGTCACGAGATCATGCTCTCACATATAGGTAATGATCAAAAAATTTCCAAGGCTCCCTGGATCGCTTTCTCTTTGTTTTTTCAATTTATTCAAAATTTGACAAAATTCAAATTTTGGGTTGCAATGTATTTAAAAAAAAAAAAAAAAACAACAAGACTCTCATAATCTACAAAAGTTAAGTGTCCACGTCCCCAAGATATTTAATTCAGGGAGTAGCACAAATAAATTGTTATGCAATCCTAGAGATTCTCTCCCCAAACAACCGGTCCTTATTCTGAGTTAGGGTATTGTTTTGATATAGAAACATTAGTATTTACCATCGATAGTTGATGGTATAGAAATGTGGATCCTATGTTAAAAATATCAATGAGATTTGCATTTAGATTTGGAGCTTCACAAGTCTGCAAGATTCTCTAAATCTCATTACGAATTAAAATACGTGTACTTAAAATGATATATATTGCTGTGTATATATTTCAGAAAGAGTATTTGTTTTACCTATCAAGGCTAAAAATCTAGACTGTTCAATTAGCCATTATACCATCAAATTCATGGTACCAGGAGGAGTTCTCATTCGTGAGAAAATATTTTACAAGTTGATCAAGTATCGCCATTACTATCAAAATTAATTCAAATACGAAGATACAAATTGACAAATAACGTAGGAAAGATTAAAAAAAATAAAAAATTACTTGTTATAGATGATAAAGCTTTAAAGTCATTAAATAAAATCGTCATCATTAAGTTTTGGGTTTATAATAAATTCTGTAAATATTAAAGTTTAGTTTACCCGTTATAATCTATTAGAGCGCAAGCTGATAAACCTTTAAATTTCTACTCAAAGTCTCAAGAGCAATACTCATCCACTATTTCTGAGGTAGCAAGCTCTTGGCTAAAGGAGTTTAGCATGAAAGAGTAGAAGTCAAAGATTAGAAGTTTATGCCAGGTCTAGATGCAAAGAATTGACAGAAATTAGAACAAAAATTGTGGCATTGCAAACTGAAAAACAAAAAAGAGTTAATGACATTTTTGTAATTTTACAACAAAACAAAAAGAAAGAGAAAGGAGCCACATTTTATGGAGTGAGTGTCCCCCCTCCCTTTTCTTTCTCCTTATTCAACCCACCCCTTCATCCCTTCTCCATCACTTTTCTTCTCTTTCTCTACCCAACCATTAAGCTCCATTTTTGTTTCATTTTGTTATCAAATTATTGGCATTCATTAGTTTCTAAGAGTTGAGGTAAATCTCGACACTTAAATATTCTTCTTGTGGATAAATACAAAGGTTTTTCGCAAGATTGTGAGTTGTAAAAATAACAAATGAATATATATATATATATATATATTGTTGTTATAAAATTAAGTTAAACAAATCAAATAAATTAAATTACTCTACAAAAATTATTTTATGAAAAAGGGATATTACACCTAATTCACTAGATTTCTACACAAATTAGGTCTAACATCTCTTTTGTCATAAAATAATTTGTGTAGAGTAATTTAATTTATTTGATTTGTTTAACTTAATTTTATAACAACAATTGATTGATCAAATTAGATAATTAAACTATAGACATTAATTATTAAAGCAAGACTATGTAATCCCGAGATATATATATATATATAAAATTTAGAAATAATAATAAATTCTAAATAGATAAAATTATTTGGATAAAAAAGGGGTATAATAATAATAGTACAATTTATTAATAAAAATTCTGGATAAAGTTAAAGGAATGATGATAATGATGATGATGATAATAATTTTTTTTTATTACCATCATAAAGTGACTTGCATGACTTAGTAGATGAGCTTGTGCGACTTAAATAATTATTGAGGGATACTTCATAGAAATTGGTGGAGTTTTAAGTCTTAATATTATTTTGGTAAATTTCATTCAACTTCCTGGCTAGGTTAAAAGTCTAAGAAGAATATTTTTTTCAAAAACAAAAGTAAAAAGGAATTCATTGTCATGCATTACTTTTAACAAACTCTATAAAAAGGGGATTAGGGTGTGCATTTTCTCACCTAGAAATTAGACAAGTGAGGATGAATTCGGAAGGAAAAAAAGAAATTATTGTCAAGAAAAAACAAGTAAAGAGAACTGAGAGAGACAAAAAAAAAAAAAAAAAAGAAAATGCAGAGGAGAAATGAAAGATAAAGGAAATAGGAGAGGGGAAAAACACGAGATCGGAGAATGACAAAAAGTTTAGTTGCTGATAACATTTTCATCCTTACAAGATTTCTAAAGTAGAAAATGAAGTTATTTGTGAAATAAAATCATAGCCACATTTATTTATTCATTCATATTAAACTATTATTAATTTTACATTTAATTATTCTATAATTTCACTCAATTTTCGTGTCCCTATAATTTACAAATCTATAATTAAGTTCTTATATTATATAAAATTTTTCAATCAGATCTGCAAAGATAACAACCATTACAAAAAAAAAAGGAATATTCTTGAAATATTCGATCTTCATCACTCTCTTCACCCTCCGTCTTCCTTCCCCCCATTTAATCAATTTTATTATTATATATAATTTTCCCGACCTTGCCTTAAACAAGATTGCCTCTAATAAAATATACATATAAGAAACAAAAAAAAAAAAATAGAATCTCAAGTCTAAACTCTATTAATTTTGTTAGTATCTACAATATAATAGTCATCTATTAAATTAAATAATTCTACAAATCACAAGAAATTATTTCAAATAATTTAATCAATTTTTTAGGGTAATAATTTCAACTCTATTAATTTTATTAGCATTTACAATAAAAGTCATTTATCAAATAAAGCAATTTGCAAAATTGTTCAAGTAATATACCTAAAA
The DNA here is from genome assembly GCA_031439585.1 of Pterocarpus macrocarpus. Classification (NCBI taxonomy): domain Eukaryota; kingdom Viridiplantae; phylum Streptophyta; class Magnoliopsida; order Fabales; family Fabaceae; genus Pterocarpus; species Pterocarpus macrocarpus. Next base: position 56,575,227 of record CM062514.1, read on the forward strand.
TGTTATTGCAATACTATACAAAGCGAGAATTTAATTATGAAATTCTGAATAAAATTCTGAAAGGACATGCTGCAATGTGGTAATTTCAAATGACATGCCCAAGTTTTTTTTTTTTTTTCAAAAACAAAAATTTTATGAAAGTTTTGTAAGCATAATTTTTTACTTTAAAAGTATTTTTTGCTTCCTTCTAATCAATATCATAAATATAAATTTAGATTAATTAAATTTTATATGCATAATTAACATAGAAAATAGATTTTAAATTTAAATCTTGATAAAAATAAATTAATATAATTTTATAGCTGAAGATCCATTTACTCTAAGAGTAAGTTTTGATATATTTACTCCATTGATGTGATGTCCCAATCCCAGTCTAGTCTAAAAGATGAACTTTAGGCTTTCAAATGAGTTAGAGATGATTTAGAATAATTTCGAGCTATTTTTGACATAGGTTGCGCTATAGGTTGCGCTATAACGCAACATGCTGCGCTATAGCGCAATAGCACAAAAAATGAGGGAGTAGCATTTTGTTGGTTGTGCTATAGTGCATCATGTTGTGCTATAATACAAGCTTGACGAAGAAAAATATAAATTGAGGGGTCTTGCCTCTGTTCTCTCCCTAACCTTTCTTTCTTTTCTATTATTTCTCTCTTTCTCTAACATTTCCTAACTTTCCCTATAGCTATCATCATCAATCATCATCTCCAACAAATCCAAACCCTAAAATCATTATCAATCACCTCCCTCTCCACTTCCCATAACCTCAAATCTCTACCCTTTTTCCCTTTTCTCTCTTGGAGAGAGAAAAGGAGAAGCATAGGGAGGACAATTCTACTCCCACTTAGTTCACTCTCTTGATTCAACTCTCTAAGGTAATTTCTAAGTTTAATGCTTCTTCTATATCATGGTTTAACCAATTATTTCCTATGGATTAAATTTTAGGTAAAGGTTTGGAACCTTAAAAGTGTGATTTTGAGGTTTTCACTTTGTGGGGCTAGCTCAAGTAAATTCTTGCAATGGGTAAGTTGTGAGGGTCTAATTTATAATGTTTGTAATTTAGATACTCTCAAGTATCCCTTTGGTAACTATGAGGCATCATAGAGCTTGAGCTTTCACTTCTTTGGCTTTGTACAATGAGTAATAATATATTTATATCTTATTTTATCATCTTATATATGAAATTATATGTTAATAATTGGTTTGATATGTTGACTGCCAGAAATATGGCTTGGTTTGTAATGTCCTCCTTGGTATAGTACTATGCTTAAGTCATAGTACCACACTCAAGAATTGTTACTGTTACCTGAGTGGACCTTATCTGACAGCAACTTCAGCCATCTTCAAAACTTCTTGAACTATTTGGAGATAACATAGAAATGGGAGTGAGAATTTTAAATTCTCAGTAGGATTCACTAGGAAATTTCATATCGTGTCATCATTATTATCTCCAGCTGCTTCGATTTACTATGAAAAAGGTAGATGTGTTATATAAACTATTTAATTTTATAGTTCGAAAATATATTGTTCAAAACAGAGTCCATTTTATTCATACACTTGTCATTTGGGAGAGCCAATACAAAATAAAGTCATGAATCATGCTATAAACAATAACTGCAACGTATTAAAATATTATAGCACCAATATACTAGAAACTTAAAATCTGCACATGCCTTTACTTGTACTTGAATTTATGCAGATACACATAATTTTCTTTTGTTTCTTTGTCTTCCTTTACTTGTCATACATATTCCAGAGCACAATCACTATGTCATACTCCGTAGGGGTGTGATCACTATGTCACATTCCTTGGGAATATGTTCATCCTGCCAAGTCCCAAAGTATGATCGCCATATCATACTCTATCGGGGTGTGATCACCATGTCATATTCCTTAGGGTGTGGGATCATTATGTCACATTTTAGAGTATGATCGCTATGTCATACCTCATTAGAGCGTGATCGCCATGTCACGTTCCTTCGAAATATGAACTCATCATCATATCTTTCATCATAGAATCATAAATACATAGGCTTCATACCTTATTCTCAAAGGATAATACTTGCATGGTATTCATACACGTCACATAACATTAACACACAAACATTTAGAATTATCACTAATTTATGCTGGAAATTCGGCAGCGTAACGGATCGAGCCCGCTTTCCCATGAATAGTGCCAAGCTACCGGAAAGATCAATCAAGCATTCAAACTATCATAGATCAGCAAATGTGTAACAACCATATCAATCATATAGTGTGCCAACATCAATAAGGTTTCTGCTCATTATACTAAATTCTGCCCGATTTTGTAAAATCCACCAAAATTTCTATCCTATTCCTTTAGCCCTACATTTTGGATATGTTATAGTGTTATGTGCCTAGTTTCCAACCCTTTTAGTCCCATCTCATTTTGATTTGTGTAACTCTAGTTATTTGAATTTTACCTCAGTCTGTCTTACTCTACGCCTGAATTGCACTCTTAAAAGTAGAAAATCACCAAAAATAGAAACTTAGGTCAAATCATACGAAACTTATACCAATTTAAAGCTAACAAAAGAAGATTTTATTTGAAATAAGTTGCACCTCATTTGCATAAGTATAACTTGAGATATAAGCTCCATAATTTGATCCTTCTGGACTGCCCTATTCCAGCCTGGTTTGAACTTAAGGTAATTTCATTGATGTACTGGGAATAATTGGGAATGAATCTAACTCTAAAATTTTTATGGAATGTTTATCTACATATTAGCTTTCAAACAGCACTGGTGGCATTTAATTTGGAGTTTTTTAGGGTGAGTTATACCCTTCTCAACTTATACTATCTAGAAAAGGGCCTAGAATTTCAGGCTAAACTTCAAAAATTCGTAACTCACCCAATACTAATCCAATGCCTTACATTTTATATGGTTGGAAAGCCCTAGATGTCTAGTTTCATGTAAAAATATATTCATGAAGGTCTGATGGCTGGATTTTCATCCGTACAAGACAAATGTACGGACACCGTAGGGTTTTCACCCAACAGCTCCTTGCTTCTCTCAATTTTCAAGTTTCTTTATTCCAATTTCAATTCAAATCATATCATACATACAAAGTCAACCATAAATCATCATCTCTACTCAAGATAAGACCAGAATCATGGAAGAGAGAACCAAGAAAATAAGAAGAGAAGTTGGAATTCCTACCTTTCTAAGGTGAAATCTTGTTGGATTTGTGTCTTGGATTGAAGGAATCTTGATGTAGCTTGAACAGTTGATGGAGATGGAGATGAAATGAGATGAGATGAGGAAGAGGAAAGATGGAGAAGAGGTTAGCAGTATATGGCCGAAATTCTAAGGGAGAAAGAAGGAAAAATTGCAAAACTTTTAAAGGAAGCTACTAGGCGATTGGTGGATTCCTTCTCATTACTCAATTTAGTGTAGCTGCCTACATTTGGGGCTGATTCTTGTGCCACTTGGTAGGATATTTTGGCTAAATCTTGGCCATCTATCCTAGGGTTCTCATAGCATAATTTCTATTGGTTCGGTTCTGACAATTTAAAATACCGAAATCTTACCGATTTCCTTTAAATCGGTAAAACGGTTTTGAAAAAATCCTATGAGGTTTCCTATGTTTATAATCTAATTCCATCATATCTAATTCTCCTAAATCACACTTAATTGGCTTTAAGTAAATACAAAATCGAATTCTAATTAATCACTATTATTCGATAAAAATCGAACAACTTGTTTAAAAACGGTAATTTTTTTTCGGATGTTACATGGTTGGATTATTTAGCATTAAATCGGATTGTAATGTGTTATAAAATGTGTAGTTACACATAATTGGAAATAAGCAACTGTCTATTTGATTTTCTAAACCCTACTTTGTATGAAAAATTGACAGAGATGTATATAATAGAATATCTACATGTTACACTGGTGCTTTGACCTCCAAGGAGCAAAGTGCCACAAACCTAATGAGCATCGTAGGGCCACCTCTTAAGTCTTAAGAGGGCCAAGAGCAAAGTGCCATGGACCTAATCAGCATTTAGGGCCACCATCTTAAGTCCTAGGTGTAATATCTCCAATTTGTCTTATGCTAAATTACCTCAGTAACCTTAAATAATTAGGTACTTAATGAAGAATTAAGAGATAAAAGCTTAATCCAAAAGTAAAAAGCGTAATTGATGAGAGAAAGATTAAGAGAATGCTTAATTAAGATTAGAAACTTATAAATCAAGTAAATCAAATCTCCAAGAAGCTAATTAAGCAATAATCGCCAATAATTAGCTTAATCAAGGTTAATTTAGGTTAATTAAGTATAATTAAGATATTAATTTTGCTACTCGTGGAAATAAGAGTTAATCACTCATACTTAACTAATTAAGTCACATAAGTAGTAAGAACAATTAATCTCATCGTCAAATTCAAATTAAAAGTCAACTAGACAACTAAATACACATGACATCATCAAAAGCAAAAGAAAAAAGACAAAGACACTTTATGTGAGGAAAGTACAAGGGTTTATCTAAAGTAACCAACTTAACCATCCAATTTGTCCCCTTAATTACAACACAACATGAAAAATATCTTCCCTAAGCCTATATGAAGTTCATGGCCACAATACACCTTCACACACTCCTTCACGTTTTCAAAAATCAACTTTTCTTACTCTCCAAGTTTCTCTCAAACTCCCTCATCTCCAAGAGAGAAAACTCTCTCTACCTCTTCATCTTCTTCATCCTTTCTCTTCAAGTTCTTGAGACTCCATGGCCACCTCTCACCAAACCTTGTAATAGCTAAATCTTCTAGCTCTTACAAACACACAAATACATACTCTCATCTAAGCAAAGAAGCAACAAAAGTCTCACTTTCCTCCCTTGTCAAAATTGTGGGCTTTTTTGGAGCAAGGAGGAGGATTTCATCTTAAGCATCAAGATTTCTTGCTTTGTTCATCATCTTAAGGTGGTAGAAGCCTTTATCCAGCCTTATTTTTCTTTTATGATAAGCTATGAATGCTCAAGTTTAACCATAGCTTTGAGCTTTAATCTTTGTCTAAATCTTCTAGTTTCTTGAAAGTTGATGAAAAATGCTTCCTTTTATTGTTACTACTTCTTCTTTTGAGTTTCTAGTTGGGTTATCTTTTGAAAAAGTGTGAAATTTTTTTAACTTTACTCACTTTTAGTCATGAACATGTAGCCCTAGGCATGACTATGGTGTTCTTGGCTTATTCTTTATTTTTGCATCTTGAAAAAGTTTAAAGTTGTCACCTTTTTAAATATTTGTTTGATTCTTTGGCTTATTTTTCATTTTGCTGGTCAAATCCATGGTAAAGTTGTTTTCTTTATCTTGTTTTGTTGCTTGATAGAAAAATGGCCATGAGAAAGTGGTTTGAAGATATAAACCATGAAAAAGATTGGATTTTTATCAAGTATCTCATAAGATTAAAACCTTTTAAGCTTAGATCTATGTTCCATAAGCTTTAACAAGTCTAAAACAAGTGAAAACAAGAAGTAAAATGAAATAAAAATGGGCACTTGGCAACCATATAAGCTTCAGCCACTAAAAGGGAACATACAAGGGAAAAATGAGTTGAACTTTCTAAGGGTTGATCTTGAATCTCCATAAAACTTAAGTGAAACTTGTAGCAAAGAACTAAAAATTATAACTTGGACAAAATTATAGCCATAGATTCAAACACTAGGAAGAAAGAATGGAAAAGAAGTGTTTTTAATTAAGCTAAGAATAAAATTTGATAAATCTAAGTGATAAATCAAGATTCCAAGAAGAATAGAAATTAAGAGAGCTTAAGGCCAATTTGAAAAGGGGCTTTGGCCCTCAATTAAAGAAAGAAAAATGTTTAATTAATGAAGATATGAACTTTAAGCCCTAAAATATCTAATTAAATAACTTTCTTGAGGAATTTAGCTTGAGGAGTAAACATAAGAGTTAGAAGACTATTCTAAAGTAAAAATGCAAACCTTAAGAATTAATAAGTAAAGAAAAGAAGCTAAAACCCCTCTCTTCAAAATTAATTTAAGACTTAAGGGTAAAATGGTAAATTAAAATATTGCACCTAATCACCCACCAATGTTCATAAGACTCTTGAGTGCATTGATGTGCTTATTCCTTAATCATGGGAAAAATGATGAAGTTGTTGATGATGTAAATGTTGATCAGTATATTATAACTGTACTAGAATTGAGTGCTCGAATTCTTGCAGAAAAATCCGCAAGAATCATGATATATCCATGTGATGGATTATTTATGAATGTTCAACTATGATATGAATGCTTGTTATGTGCAGGTTTGCAATTTTGGGGAATCTCTCAGTCTAGCCGTTATGTTGCCGAATTTTCACCAAAATTATGAACTTAAATATTTATCACATGCATGTATGTAACTTGTGTTAAATTAAAAAAGACTTAAGTTTTTTAATCTAAGGCTCTCATGATATAAGACTTAACACTAAGTTTTATGATAAAGAAAGATACTTGGATATGATTCTCTGATCACTTCGGTAAAGGAAGGTGATCCATAAAGACAAGATAATTTGGTATGATCCTTTGGTCATTTCAGTAAGGGAAGGTGACCCACCAAAATACCCCTCTACTTTGGAGGCATATGGTTGAGATAGATTCCTCCAATTTAGAAGCATGAGAACCCCTTGTCAGCTGAGTCTAATTTTAAATTAGTACTGTGTGACGACGTACAATTATGGAATGTGTAACACCCTACTAATTTAATATTATGCTTAAGTCATAGCATGAAATTAAGTAGATTGTATTACCGTGTTAATACTCCGTTTATGTTTCCTTATCCGTATCTTTTTTTTTTTTTTTTGTAACAGAGGAAATGGAACGCTGTATAATGAACGTGACAGAGTTTAATTTATCACAACAGAAAAGATAAGAACAAATAACACATATGTCATTAATCAGTATATATGTATACATATATATAAGAAGCCACTGTTTCAGTTTATGTACAAGTTTCAAAACAGGATACATAAGTGGGGCCGTGTGCCAAAAAGACGTAAGGCCCATGTCAGTCAACATGATCCTATGTGGTCCTCAAAGGACATTTCAAAACCTACCACTAGGTCTATGACCCAAAGTCGCATCTTTGCCAAAAGAGGTCATCTTTGTACAACATCGCTGTGGCTGACCTACTCAGTCAGATAGCCGTTGGCCATACCAGGCCCGGCTGGTGAGTAGTCAGTACTGGGTCCTGAGGAGGAGGAGGATAATGAGCTGCTCGCTCTCGGAGCTGAGCGGGATGTCAGGTACCACCTGTAGAGGTGACTCTGGTGCAGGGTCAGCAGGGGTTACAGGTGCTGCAGGTGCAGGAAGTACTGGCGGAAGGTGTGCCACGTGTAGCGGGACCTCAAAGTATGGGGTGGCAGAATCAAAAGCAGGATGGTGTAAAGGGACGGCAAAATTCCTATCACTAAAAAGGTAAAGACGGAACTGGCAAGAGCCGGCTATATACAGCGAGCCTACTGCAGGGTCATGGTGGAGCTGCAAGTCTGGAATCTCAATGAAGAGGGTAGCTGTCGTGTCCATCATCCACGTCTGAGAATGAGGAGGAAATGCAAAACGAGGTGAGAATTTGAAGAAATTCTTAGTAGGGTTCACGTATGGTGTTTAACTGACGTCACTTTCATTCTCAGTTGCCTCGAATTTTATTTAATTATAAAAACATGAGATTAAACTTAACTATTCACATTTAATAAGGTTGAGAAAATGTCTGGTCAAACTAATATCAACAATAAACAGAATAATGAGCATACGGCAGTAAGTGAATTTAACAAACAAACTGTAAATGACTTATAATGACCATTCAATATGATTATGCATTTAATGCAATCATGGAAACTTGCTCCTGAACCTTTCTTCATAAACTTTCCCATTCCTCATAAACTTTTCCATTACTTGGTCCCCTAGGCGTTCTTGGCCATTTTAGAATCCTGGGTAATAGTCTGCTTTTCAAGATCGAGCTCGTTCCTATAGGAATGCCGGGTTTACTTTCCCCGACTTCCTACCGATCTATTCCCCTTAACTTTATTCCGGGGCTGGCCCAAGTATCATGGAACTTTCATCATAACATATTCCTTATGTTCATCATAACATGACTTTCATAACCTTCTTGAAAATGCACATATATTTACATGTATATCATAACTCATGCGTAGGTCTTACTGAAATTTCGGCGGCATAACGGAAAGTGTCCGCTTCTCCATGAATAGTACTAGTACATCAAAACACCAATTTCTCATATAAGTCACAATATTGCATGCATAATTAATTATTGAACTCATAGAAGCATTAGTCCTATTAAGGCAGAGTTACAGCCTCAACATAATCACTCAACCCGGTTTTTGTAAATCAAGCCATAATTCCCATTTAACTCATTTGGACCTCATATTTGGATATGTTAAAATTTTATGTGTCTATTTTCTAACCTCTTTAGTCCCATTTAATTTTGATGAGTATAACTCAAATTATTTAGGTTTTATCCTAACCTACCCAGCAGTTAGCCAGAATTGTACACTTAAAAATAAAAATCTACTAAAAATCGAAAACTAGCTCAAATCATACGAAATTGGTCTCATATTAAAGCTACCAAAACCATCTTTCATTTGCAAAAAGTTCCATTCCATTTGACTTAGTAGGGCTCAAGTTATAAGCCCCGAAACTTGACCTTCCTGAACTGCCTTATTTTATCTCAGTTTGGACATAGGGTAATTTATTATAATAATTGGAAACAAATAGGATAGTAACAAACTTGGAATTTCTTTGTAGAATGTTCTCCTATGTATAAGCTTTCTAACAAAATTCGTTTTACTCAATTTGGAGTTGTGTAGGGTGAATTACACCCTTTTCAACCTACACTGCCCGGGTGAATGTCTTGATTCCTAGGTCAAACTTCAAAAATTCATATCTCTCTCAATATTAATCCAATGGCCTTATATGACATATGTATAGAAATCCCTAAATGTCTAGTTTCATAGAAAAATAATCTCATCAGATTTAACCAGCTGTAGGCAGAGTCGTACACTCCGCCGTACGGACTGATGAGGGTTTTTGGTTTTCCAGCCCCTTAGCTCTTCCTAATTCCATCCTTTCTTACTTCCAATTCGAGTTTAATCCCACAAACAGCCAATAATTCAACTATATATCATCATAATCATTCAATCAATGCATCAAAAATTGAGAAAATAAATCACCACCAGCCATCCAAGATCAGAAAATCAAGACAAGAATTAAAACCTCTACCTCTTACTATGAATGATTTGGCTTGTTTTTGGGGTTGGGGCTATCAAGACCTTGTTAAGCTTGGAGCTTTGATGGAGTTGAGTGAGTGAAGAGGAGAAGAAGAGAGCTGAGCAAGGGAGATGAGGAGTGGCGTAGACTTTGGGCTAAAGAGAAAGGAGGAGAATATATAAACAAGGCTTTGAAGTGGTAGTTAGAATGGGTGGCTTTGATTGGGTGAAATTTTTGTGGGCAAAGTTCAGCCATGTCTCCCCCTTTTGTGACAAAATTGCTCTCCACGTCGCCTAAGAAGTAAAACTCGCTTCCATTATATTTGAAAATGACATCGGAACTCGTACACTCCTTAAAGTCAAAACTCGTTCGAAGAGATGAAATCGGAACTCGGAAATATTGTCTGGTTTATTCGAAACTTGAAAGCAAAGTCGGATGTCAGAAATTGTAAAGCACAACCACCTTAAAATTGAAAGTCAAGGACAAGAATGTGAAACCAAAACACTCAAACCCGGAAGTTGAGGGACATTATGTAAACTTGAATCGATTCTAAGCATAACACCGGAGATCGAGATTCAAAATATTAATCTTGTGTACCAGGAAATCGGAACTTATAGGACCTCGGCACTCCAAACTCGATATCGAAACTCGGGAAAATAAGAGAAATGAAAAGCTCTCGATAATAAACTCGAGATCGAAATTCGTGCAAATTTGAGTCGAACTTGGAGACTAATTCAGAGATCTGATCTCGTGTTCATTTCTGGTTGAGATTAACTTGGACGTCGTATTTCGTATACATTCTAATTCACCTAAGGTCGGAAATCGTGTATACATACATAAGGTCAAAAATCGGAAAATCTGATAAGGTATGAGATCGGCAATCAGGACGTTACAGAATGAGCTCATATCCTAGAATAATCTATCCAAGGGCATTTAAAGAAAGATAATGCACGTGCTAAATGTAATAAAAGTTAAAGCATATGACAGTAAAGTCAAAGAGAAACTAAGATCAAAGTCAAAGTCAAAGTAAGTTTAAAGTCAAAGAAAGGTCAAAATTAATGGAATTGCATAAAGTGTTCATGCATTTATGTTTCTTCTATATGCATTGTTATAAATGTCTTATGTATGCTTATGCATACCTTATGATCCCATTGTCTATTATGATATGCCCATATAAGAATGACTAAAAACAACCCGCTTCAGGCATGAACGATTTTGGACTTATTAAAAATTGAACTTATGTATGCTCACCTTTTTATAAGAAAACCCAAAGTGGCTACGATGACAATGATGACACTTAGTTGTCTAGTTAGAGTTCGACTGAGAAATTTTATTTCTCACACCTACCTTCCGTGTTGTCTTCAAACTGAGTTAATGGCACCCACAGTAGAGTTTTCTGGTGGCACTAATTGCATGTGATAAGGAGTGGTCATGCTACATATCCTCAGCTAAGGAGGGTCAAGATAGTAGGATAGTACTTTTATTTTTCTTAAGAGCCCTAGTTGAGCAGTTGATGTAATATCCTCAATTTCCTGTCATGCTAAATTACATCAATAACCCTGAGTAATTAGGCACTTAATGAGAAATTATGAGATTAAGGCTTAATTAAAGGATTAACGAAGTACTTATGAGTTAACTTTGATGAGAAAAGCAAAGAGAATACTTAGTTAAGATTAGAGAATCTCTAATTAAGTGAGTCAGACTCTTAATAGCTTAATTAGGCACTAATCACCTTAATTAGCTTAATCGAGTTTAATTAAGGATAATTGAATTTAATTACAAGTTTAATTTTCTTAATCATATTTTTGTGTGTTAATCACTAATTCTTGCTTAATCATGTTAATTAAGTTACAAGAGCACTTAATCACATGATTAAATTCAAATTTAGTCAACTAGACAATAATGTAAAGTGTGATATCACTAAAATATAAAGCATTAGACAAGAGTGCTTTATGTAAAAAAAGCATTAGGTCTTGTCTAAAGTAAACCCCTTAATTAACCATTTTGTCCCCTTAATTGCAACAAAATGAAGAAAATATCTCTCCCCCCTTGGCTAATATGTTACCGCCAACAACAGCACATACACACACCTTCACTTGATTTTCAACTTCCATTCTCTCTCTAAAATCCTTTCTTCCTCAAGAAGCTCTCCAACTTCTCTCTACATTCTCTCTTCTTCTTCTTCATCATTCTTCACCTCCATAAATAAACTTTCTTGACTTAGCCCTTCAAAGACCAATCTTTTGGTCTTTGGAGAAGAGATCTAAATACTAGAAGCCTCATTTTCAAGAGAACTCAAGAGCTCTCTTTTCCCTTGTTCAAAATCGCCATCACCATCAACAAGAAGGAGTCTTCTTCATCTTCTTCTTCTCCTTCAAGGACACCATTCTTCAACACTAGGTACTGATCTCTACTCTTTTCTTTTTGTTACTCAAGAAGCTTGAAGCTTCGCTCTCACCATGGCCAAAATCTTCAAGTGAGAACTCGAGAAAGTTTTCTTTTTTAGAAAAAAGTTTGCTTCTTGAAATTTGTTCATGGGTGTTCATATGGATGTCTTGAGTTTTCTTCATGAATGCCCTAAAAGTTTCTATTTTTTGCAAAATATGTTCTTGATCTTGTTCATGAGTTGTTCTTGCTTATTGAAAGTTTCTCTCTTTAAAATGCTTTAAAGTTTCCATTTTTCTTTCTTGATGCATGAGTTCATGATGATTCTTGGTGGTTTTGGTTTAAAGTTGATTTCTTTCCTTTTTATGGACTTAAGATTGGAAAAGTCCTCATCTTTACATCTTTCTTATGATTTTGATAAGACTATGAACATTCCAGGAGTATAAAGCTTTAAAAGTTTGCTTCTTGACGCTTAAAAAGTGGTGCTATTTTTATGGGTTTCACAAGGTTTCATTTTGTTCTTCTTGAAGATAAGAAATATGTAAAAGTCTAAACCATTTAGAACATGAAGCTTTCTACATCATAAAGATGAGAACTTATCACTTTATGTTTTAAAAGTTGAATCTTGAAGACAACACCTTTCATAAAGTTTCAAATTTTAATCAAGAATGTAACTTTTAAGTCATAAAGATGTAGATTTGTAGTCTAATCTTGTAAAGGTTAAATCTTGAAATGGAAGTGTTGAGTAAAGTTCTAATCTTTCTTCAAGAAAGAATCTTTTAGACTTTAAGACCGCTTTAAATCATAAAATCGGAACCTTGATGGTCTTATAATGATTAAAAGTGTCAACTTGCTTAAAGAATAATACTTTTTAGTCATAAAGCTAGCATATTGTAGCATTTTCCTTATAAGGTTGAATCTTTGAGACAAGGATATAATTTTAAAGACTCATATTTTCATAAAGAATCAAACTTTATAATCACTTTCATAAAGTATGCAACTTTATAATTATAAAGGTGAAATTTTGCTACTCCACTTCGTAAAGTTTGAATCTTGTAACTTGTTGAAAATAAAAACTATCTCTTGATGATTGGTGAACATGGTGTTGTTGGGTTCATGAGTGTGATTATACGCTGTCATGACCCAAGGGACTAGAGGGATCTTGAAATCCTTTGGGAGCATAAGTATGATTAGGCCTTCTGAGCATACCATGAACCTAGGAATCACTAAGTGCATTGTCTCAAGATAAGAAAAGGAAATAATCACTTAACTTAATCAACTTGAACAAGTGTTCCATAAGATATATACCTAAGTAAAGAGTAAATTCACTCAAGCATTGAGTAACTAAAAGACTATACATACATTTATTTTAAATATATGATTCTCTTATAAGTAAACATGGAAAATCATATGAAGGCTCATAAGAATTTTCACAAAGAATAACACAACTATGAACCGTTTAGGGTATGAATGTATGGTGCTAATAGGCATGATGTATGACAAGTTTGATTGAGCATGGTCTCATGATTGAATGATTGGTGTGATGATATGAGATAAGTATAATGGACTGTTGGTTGAACGTGTTATGAGTGACATTTCGAGGAAGCTCCGGTTTAGCGATCATGCTATCAAATTTCCATTAAAATTATGGACTTAGTCATATCATTGCATGTGTCTTTTCAAAGAAGTACTATGCATGTAAAGTATAATGATAAGACAAGAAAGAATGGGACATGACCCTTCAATCACTTTTTAATGGAAGTGAGACAAGGAACCTCTATGGGGGAGGCAAAGGTGACATGGAGGACCCTCAAACTTAGAGGTAACTAATATCAGCTTAGTTTGATTTGGTTTAATACTGTGTGATGATGGTCACGAATGAGCTCATACCCAAAAGCAGTCTATTTCAAAGGAAAAGTAAAGAATGTTAAATATGTGCTAAATATGAAAGTAAAGTTAAAGAAAGCCTCGGGTCTAGTCTAAGAAGTTACATGAAAGTGCATGTATCTCATTCTTTCATTTGTATGGTCATGAATGTCTATACTATGCTTTCATATGTATATGCTCTTATACTATAGCTTTGAGTTTCTTTATGTTATGTTTATATGAGGAAGATTAAAAGAAATTCGCTTCAGGAGCCTATGTTTTCAAACCCTTTAAAATGGAATCTATGCATGCTCACTATTTTCATGATTAAACTCGAAGTGGCTAGGATGATGACGATGACACATTAATGGTCTAGTCAGAATCCTACTGAGAAATCTTGTATTTCTCACTCCTACATTTCCATGTCGTCTTCAGACGGAGCTACTGGCATTCATGGTAGCGCTTCTGATGGTACCTAACTGGATAAGATGAGAAGCTGCCATGTCCTTTCACCTAGCTAAGGAGTATTGAGATAGTAGCATAGTGTCTTCACCTTCTTGAGAGCCCTAGTTGGACATTTTATGTGTAATTAAGAGCATGTGGGAAGTCATGCTACTTAATTTGACTTATTACATATGTGATAATTATTAATGTAATGATGACTCTAGATTATCTATGATTACATTATTGGCTTTAAGGCATTGTATTGTGTTATTTCAATTTTGTCATACGTCTTTCTAGTAACTTCGTGATATGAGAAACAATATCCATATGTATGCGAGTAAGTAACCATTTAAAGGCTTAGTTTTCAAGCATAAAGGTTTTAAAAAAAAAAGTACAAGCTACTTTCGTATAATATGCTAATTTCAACTATAAAAACTTCTACTTTTTATGAGTAACAACTAGTAATGCCATAAAATAACTTAAGCATAGTATGGTATTATTAGGATGTTACAATTTATGTGTTATTAAGAGCATGACAGAAGTCTTGCTACTTAATTTGACCTACTACATATTTGATAAATATTATGTGCGACTATGACTCCTGATTTATCTATGGTTATGTTATTGTCTTAAAGTTGATTGCCATGTTATCTCTATTTCATCATATGCTTTCTAGTAATGTAGCAATACGAGGAGCGATGTCCGTAATTATATAAGTAAATATGTGCTTAAATGCTCAGTTTTCAAGAATAAACAATTTTACAAAAAGGAAAACTTATATGCTATTTTCATATAATCCACTAATTTCATTTAAAAAGAACTTCCACTAGTTAAGGGTAAACAAGTAATCCCATAAAATAACTTAAGCATAATATGGTGTTATTAAGGTATTACACTAGGTATATTGTATGAATACATACATTAATTATGAACCTTATTAAGTTATATATATATGTGGTTATGGTTATTCCCTATGCATTATTGCTTGGTATAGTTGTTTTGTCTATATTAGATACACTTGTGCTTGAAGCTTGCCCTTTTTAATTATAGATATATAATTACTCACTGAGTTCATTGGACTCACTCTTTTCCTTATACATGTTTCAAATTCTCCTACTGATCAGTGTCCACACCCTTTTGTCAGTTAGAGCGTCATAGTAGTGCCTTTTGGTGAGCCCTGTAACATCCCTACTTCCGTGAACAAAACGTGATGGAAACTTTGAATTATTTCTCTTAGGTAGTGTGAGAATTTCTCAGGTAGCGCTATGCTATGATGATCCTCACACTCAGAATTATAGGGTAGTGTAACACTGCCGTTAAAAATATGGCACTACCATATGTTAACAATTAAGAAATGACAAAAGTGCCCTTGTAAACTTTTGTTAATTGCAGTGATGCCCAAAATTTTTAAAAATTCTATTTTGACCCCAAAGACTTATTCCCACAATAACCCTAGAACTTTTCATGAAATGACCTTTATGTCCCCACATCTGTAGAATTAGCAGAATGGAATTTTAAATAGAGCAGAATCACGTGGTGAAACCGTAGAAGTTTAAATCTCTGCCGATTGGGCCATGGAGGTAGTCTAGTGTGAAATGATGTGGGTTGCCCCTGGACTTGCTCAAAATTATGGAAATGCCATTAGTTATAGAAAACAGAAAACAAAAAGGGTCCAAATTCGCGAAAATGTCTAATTTATGCCATTAATCTATTTATTCGGTTTCAATAGTTATGTAAGGGCAATTAGGAGTTAATTAAATGTTAATTAGATGTTAATTAGAGGGATGAGGCTTAGGAACAATTAGGATAGAGATATAGAAATTCTCTCAGAGTCATTTAGTAAAGTTTTGCCAATTTGAAAAAAATAGACAAAGATTCGGTATTTTAAACCACCAGAACCGAATCAGTAGAATTTCACACTAGCACCACTAGTTTGAGTGGCTGAAAATTGAGCTACTTCTGCCCCTATGGATGGCGCCAATTGGCTGCCAAGTGAGTGGAGAGTGTAACGTCCAAAAAATTCTATCGTTATTAATCGAGTTTTCGGTTTTCATCGAATAATTGGGATTAATTAGGATTCGATTAAGCATTCACTTAAAGCCAATTAAGTGTGGTTTAGAATGATTAGGTATAATGGAATTAGATTAGAACCATAGGAAACTTTATAGGATTTTTCTAAAACCGATTTACCGATTTAAAAGAAATCGGTAAGATTTCGGTATTTTAAACTGTCGAAACCGGACCAATAGAAATTGTAACATCCCCATATAACGTAATAGGAAATAATAACAACAAACTTTTGTTGTTGACCACCTTGCCCCTAAACTTTTTAGGAAATAACATTTAGGTCCCTATGTCAATAGAATTAGCAGAATAAGGTTTTAAATGAAGCAGAATCACGTAGTGAAAACATACAAACCTAAACCCCGGCCGATTGAGCTACGGAGGCATCCATATGTGAAATGACATGGGATGCCCCTAAACTTACGTATAATTACGAAAATGCCATTAGCCACGAAAAACAGAAAACGAAATAGCCCTAAATTGGTAAAACGATTAATTTACGTCGTTAATCAATTTATTCGATCTTATAGGATAAGTAGGATTACATTAGAAGTTAATTAGAGGTTAATTAGAAGCTAATTAAGTGTTAATTAGAGATATTAGGATTAGAAATAATTAGAATAGAAACATATAAAACTTCACAAATTTCTTCAAAACCAATTTACCGATTTAAAGGAAATCGGTAAGATTACGGCATTTTAAACTGTCGGAACCGAACCAATAGAATTTCAACTCATCAACCCTACTTTAAGTGGCTGAGAACTCAGCCACTTAACCCCTAAAAGTGGCGCAAACAAGGCCACAAGAAAGGAGGAAGCTTGGCTGAATTTCAGCCTCTTGTATTTCAACCAATCAAAGCCTTGGGAGCCAACCACCTCTTTATATTTGAATCAGATTTTTTCCTTCTCCACTCAAATTTTCGAGCTCCCTTTTTCCAGCAGCCTTCCTCCCCTCTTTTCTTCATCCTCTTCATCTCCTTCCTCCTCTTTCAGCCTCCATCAAACCACTTGCATCCATATCTTCCATTGAAACTTAAGACTAGCTAGTTGTTACATCAAAATAAAGGTAGGATTCCAATTATTGTCTTGATTTTCTGATTATGGGTAGCTGGTGGTGACTCTATTTGCTCAATTCTTGATGAGATAATTGAATGATTATGATGTTATTTGGCTGGTTTGTTGGCTGTTGTTGGTGTTAAATTCGTTTAGGAGGTAAGAAAAGGTGAAAGGATAAAGATGTGAGAAGCTGAAAAACCTAGAATTCCATGGCAGTTCGTACGGCGGAGTGTACGGCTCCTCCTACAACCGATTAAATTTGATGAAAAATTTTAAATGAAACTAGACATCCAGGGCTTTCTATACATATATTATATAAGGCTTTTGGATCAGTATTGAGAGAGATATGAATTTTTGAATTTCGACCTAGGTTTCTGACTCTGATTCTGGCAGATTGGGTTCCTCAGGGTAGAACTCGCCCTATACTACTTGAAAATGAGTGAAACCAACTTTTTTAGAAAGCTTACACATAGAATAATGTCGCATAAAAATTTCAGAATTAGATAAGATCCCAGTTGCTCCCAGTGATCCAAGAAAATTACCCTATGTCCCAACTGGGTCAGAACAGGGCAGCTTAGGAAGGTCAAAATTCGGGGCTTATAACTCGAGCCCTACCAAGTCAAATGAAATGAAACTTTACCCTATTAGCTTTAATATGAATCCAATTTTGTATCATTTGGGTCAGTTTTCGATTTTTAGTGGATTTTTACTTTTGGGTGTCTGATTCTAGCTAGCCACTGGGCAGACCGAGGTAAAATCTAAATATCTTAAGCTATAGATATCGAAATTAGATGGGACCAAAGAGGTTAGAAACTAGACACATGACACTTTAACATACCCAAATTTGAGGTCCAAATGAGTTAAATAGAACCAATGGCTTGAATTACAAAAATCAGGTTGATTGACTATGCTGAGGCAGAAACTCTGCCTTAATGAATTTAATGTTGTTATGAGTTCAATATTGGAATATGTATGTAATGTTGTGATCCTTGTGATAAATTGATATTCTGGTATGCTGACACTATTCATGGGGAAGCGGACTCGTTCCGTTACGCTGCCGAATTTTTGGTAAAATTGTAAGAAGGTTATAAATACTTGTATGTTATGAATAGGTATGTAGAAGACATGTATATAAGGATATATGAATGTAAGCGATGAAGCATATGCATGAGTGCATTCAGTATGTCTATGCATAATTATGTATGCGAATGAAAGGATATAAATATATAGAATGAGATCCCTCCGAGACTGGAGGCACGTGAATCCCATTGTGGGTCAGTACTGTGTGACGAATCAGACAACCCAAGGACCGTAAAGAATAAAGATTAAAGCATGTGCAAGCATCCCACTCACATGAGGCATGACATCGACCCAGCTAGTGTGAGTATCGGGGACAGAACTTACATGAGGCATGGCATGACCCAGTTAGTGTAAGTACCGAATGAAGGTCCCACACCCTAAAGAATGTGACATGGCGATCACATTCTGGTGGAGTATGACATGGCGATCATACTCTGGGACGTGGCAGGAAGAATATATTCCTAAGGAATATGACATGGCGATCACATTCTAATGGAGTATGACATGGCGATCATACTTTGGAACATGGCATGATGATTACATCCTAAGGAATGTGACATGGCGATCACACTCCGATGGAGTATGACATGGCGATCATACTCTGGAATGTGCATAACAAGTAAAGCAAGACCAAGAAAGAAAAGAAAATTATGTATATTTGCAGAAGTTCAAGTACAAGTGAAGGCAGAAGCTAATTTCAAGTTTCCCATATGTTAGTGCTATAATATTTTAATATGTTATAGTTATTATTTATAATATGCTTCATGACTTTTTCGTGTATTGGCTCTGCCAAATGACAAGTGCGTGAATAAAACGAATTCTGCTTCGGACAAGGTATTTTTCGAACTATAAAACTGAACAGTCTAGTTAACATGTTCACATTTTTCATAATAAACCGAAGTAGCTGGAGATAATAATGATGATACAGTACAAAATTTCTTAGCGAACCCTACTAAGAATTTAAAATTCTGACTCTTGTTTCCATGTTATCTCCAGATAGTTCGAGAAGATTCTAAGACGGCTGAAGTTGCTGTCAGATAAGGTCCGCTCAGGTAACAGTAACAACTCCAGGGTGTAGTACTATGACTTAAGCATAGTATTGTACTTGGGAGGGTGTTACATTAATGTACTATGCTTAAGTCATAGTACCACACCTTGGAGTTATTACTGTTACCTAGACGGACCTTATCTGATAGCAGCTTCAGCCGCCTTCGGAAACTTCTAAATACTATCTGGAGACAACACGGAAATAGGAGTGAGAATCATAAATTCTCAGTAGGATTCTCTAAGTATCACAAATAATGTCATCATTGTTATCTCCAGTTTGCTTCGGTTTATTAAGAAAAAGGTGAATATACTTTACAAACTGTTTAATTTTATAGTTCGAAAATATAATATCCGAAGCAAAGGTTCAGTTTTAATCATAGACTTGTCATTGGGAAAAACCCATAAAATCAATTTCAAAATGATATCATGGATAATAATTGCAACATATTAAACGCACATAACATTAATCTACTGGGGACATAACATCTGCACATAACTTAACTTGTACTTGAATTCATGCATATATATAAAATTTCTTTCCTTTCTTCATCTTTCTTTTCATCATAAAATCTTTACGTGCCACAGTCTAGAGTATGATCGCCATGTCATACCCCATCAGAGCGTGATCGCCATGTCACGTTCCTTAGGAATATGGGATCTGCACTTGGTACTTACACTAGCTGGGTCGAAGCCATGCCTCATATGAGTCCTGGCCCCTATGCTCACACTAGCTGGGTCGATGCCATGCCTCATGTGAATGTGGTGTCTGCATATACTTTAATCTTTAGTCTTTAGCTTTTACTTGGCATACCTAGGCGTTACGTATCATCGTCCCTAGGGTGCTATTACTGCCCTTGGGTAGTCTGGCCTTGGAGTGAGCTCGTCAGCTTCACCCGTGACCGTCGTCACACCGACTCACCCGCAAGGGGACCCACGTGCCTCTAGTCTTGGAGGGATCTCATTCTGGTCACGTGCCTCTAAGTGAAGGGATCTCTTCTAGTCACGTGCCTCAAAACTGAGGGATCTTATCTAACCACGTGCCTTCAACATAGAGGGATCTCATCTGACCATGTGCCTCCAAGGTAGAGGGTATCTGCCTTCACAAGGAGGGATTCAAAGTGCAACTGCTTCCAAGTGAAAGGATTCATATCTTTATCTTTTAACTGCCTTCACCGGGAGGGATTCAATATGCAACTGCCTCCAGATGAAGGGATTCACATTTAATATACTCATGTCCTTTCCTTCTCATACATGGTTATGCATAGTCATACTGAATGTACCTATACTTCATTTATTTTCATATGTCATTGCATACATGATCTTCACATATATAGTCATGATGTAACACCCTAACAAATCCATACTACACTTAAGTCGTATTACGGCGTTTTATTAGTTGTTACTTATGCTCGTGGAAAACTAAACTTCTCTTGAAATTAAATTACGCGGAAAATACGGTAAAATTTTTTTTTTCTTTTCTTTTGAAATACGTCATCACTTTTGGAAAGTAAAGCCTTGCGCGAGAAGATAGTGATAAACAAGCGTATCGCAAAGATTTCAGTATAAATTGAAGGAACAAGAGATAAATCAAAATATCATGCATTCAAATTAGTACTACAACCACATAAATATAATTAGTCTCATAATATCCAACAAATACATAAAAAGGGAACTCATGGTCATGCCATGGCCCCGAAATCAAAGATACATAGGTCTGATACAAAACGAAATACAACAGATAAGGAGCACTAAATGGAATAGGCCCACGTAGACATAAGCTGACTTCTCTGTCCTTTCCACGCCCTTCAATCGGATGGACTCAGGATCTCGAGTGGCTGGTCCCCCTCGCTCCTCGGCCTCGGGGAACATGAGGAGTGCGGATGATGCGAGGGTGCCTACTGATCACCTCGACACGACGGAAACAACGACCTGGGGTATGGCTGGCCACCGAAGAGCGTGCCTTGGAGGGATCCTCCTCGGACTCGGCAGGGTGATACTCGGGGAGCGGCGGTGAAGCGGCCCTAGGAGTGGCCGTCGAGCTCACCTCTATCACAGGGATCTCCGGCGGGGGTGCGAACTCAGCTGCGGGCAAACCCGGCGACATCGGCTCCATCTCGATGTCGGGCAATGGCTCGAGCGGAAAGTCCCAAGGACCTAGGGGCTGTCCAAGGAGAGCTGAAGAGACGTCTACTGGGGCTGGCGGGTTTTCTGGCTCCTCTTCTTCAAAAATTCGACCCAGATAAAAATGTGTACGAACTACTGTGGTGGTCGTGGCCACAATAGCATGTGTATCCCCGTCGTAAGCCCACTCATGGTGGGGAGGGTCCATGCTCCATTCCACGGGGTGAGCCATGAGTATCTGGTGACGAGACAGAAAAACAACTAGGGTGAGAAATAAGATTTCTCAGTAGGACTCGACCCTAACACGTAAGTGTCATCGTCATCGTCCCAGCCACTTCGGTTTTATAAATAAAAACAGTGAGCATGCATCACATTCAATTCTTAGATTTTCGAAAATATGAGTATCCGAAGCGGATTCAATTTGTAACATACCTTCTAATCGTTTGTATCATAATAATCAGAAGCACAAGTGTAATCGTATAAAACATGCATGTCCAAGCTAGAAGATTCTCTTAACTTCTTCCTTTTTTCGGGTTTTGGACTGAAGTCCCTTTTCTTTTCTTAACTTGACTTTATCTTTTCACCCACTAAATATAAGTGGTAATGAGCTCATATCGTGGCCGTCGCCACCATTGAATTTCGGTACTTACACTAGCTAGGTCATGCCATGCCTCATGTAAGACCTATCCACTATACTCACACTAGCTGGGTCATGCCATGCCTCATGTGAGTCGTGGGTGAGGGGAAACTTAAATTAGGTTACCTTCCCTTTTGAAGGATCGCTTATTTGAATTAAACTTCTTCTTATTTAAGCATTATGATGCAAAATATTTCTAAGTCCATAATTCTTACAAAATTTCGGCAGCATAACGGCTAGACCGAAGCTTCCCAAAATTTTGCCAAACAGAGAAACCAATATCATATAACATTAAGCATCATATCATATCATCATCATCATGATCATCATCATAACATCATCATATCATCATCATCATCATCATCATCATCATCATCATCATAACATCATGCTTGCACATAAATATAGGCATATTCTCAAGCAACATTTTATGAGCTTAGCTTAATAAATTTGGTGCAAGCTTTTAATTGAAATTGTCTCTTGTGTAAACTTCTTTTATTGGTCATAGTGCCAATTTCATCTATTATCCTCTTTGACACTTTTAAGTTGAATTATGAAGGCTTTTCCAATGCTTAATATAAGGGTATTTATGTCTTAAAGCTTATTTCTCCTTATTCTTTAACTTTTACCCTAACTAGTTTTACTTTTACAGTGGGGCAGTAACTTTGAAAATTCACCATAATTTCATCTTTTACTCTTTTATTTCGAATTTTTGTGTGGATGTACTTCTCTGAGTCTATTTTTAAACAAAATAAGCCCCACTTAAAAATTCATTTTGTAGCTTGAGTTATGCACATTTTATTCTGACTGTTCCAGATTGAAAGCTCAACTCGGGTCAGTGGCTTGTCCACTTCACTGGGAGTTTCTCACATGGAATCTGACAAAACTGTTTTATGGGAGTGTTCCTCTATGTCTTAGCTTTCTAACAAACTTGGTCCCACTCAAAAATGTTATGTATAACTTGAGTTATGCATGTTTTATTACCTGCCGGGACAGAAACCTATCCAGGAACAGCAAACTTTGAAAAATCATATCTCTCTCGTTTTAAGGCCAAATCTCACATATTTTATATGTATGGAAAGCTCTTTGAGTCTACTTTCACAGAAAATTAGTTTCGTTGCATTTTGAGTTTTGTAGCAATAAACATATTGCACGCTTTACAGACTGCCAGAATTCCAGATTCACTAGTTTTTAAGTTTTTCACTTCAAGCTTATGGAGAAATTGTTATATCACTTCAAATCACCATTTTCATGTTTTAACTCATCATCATACTCAAAGTTTGAGTCACCAAATCAGTGTTTTGAACTAAAATAAAGCAAGATACATAAAAACCACCATACCACAAAATCTCTTTTCAAAACAACATTTTCATCAAGGCAAGAACACTCATAAGGCAAGATGTGGTCATGAGACCTTGAAGCAAGTCCTAAAACCACCTAGCTATGAAGAGCTTAGGGGTTCTAGTTCTTGAAAAATATATGGAGAGGAAGGATTAGAGTCACTACCAAAAAGTTCCTTTTTGAAGGCTTGGAAGATGAAGATGGTTGGAGATGGCCTCCTTATCCTTGAGCTTGATATGGGGGCTAGGTGAGTATTTGTTTTGTTTCTCCAAGAACCAAAGAGGGTGGTCCTTGAAGGGCTTGTGAGAATGGTAAATGGAGATGAGTAGGAAGTAGTATGAGGGTTGGAAGAACACAATTAAACTTGGAAGAAGAAGAGAGTATGAGACTTGGAGAGAGGAGAGAGGAGAGAGCTTTGTGTTCTTGGTGAGAGGAATGGAAAAATGAAATGAGGGGGGAAGAGTGGCTGAATGTGGCGCAAAAATGAGAGAGAGAGTGAAGTGACTTTGCTTCTTACAACAAGCTAGAGAGTGGGAAAAACCATAGGGCAAAAGAGTGTGTTGTGTTTCCTTTGAGTCTTGGCAATTGGGTAAAGACTATGTAGTGTTTTTGTCAAGTGGTTAAAAGCATGAGCTCTCTTAGGATTTGGCATTGGATGGCTAGGATCACACCAAGTGTCATTATCTTGATGAAGGAGAGTACAACTCTTGTCATGACTTAAGGGATCTACTAATGTGAACTCTTGATCTTGTGGTGTATGATGAGAAAGTAAATGGATGGTTGGATATGGCTCTTGCTTTGACCAAACTTTCAAACCATAATTAAAGGGAAGTTTCTACATCTTTATAATTGTTGTAATTGTCTAAATGTTAATTAATTCACTTGGTTTGAATTACTCATTAGCACATTTTAATTAAAAAGGATTTTCCTCATTAATTTTGTAAGAAGATGTGAAGGTTAATGTGATTAAGTTTTGAGACTTATATGCTCTTAGTTAATTTGATTAGATCACCTTGATTTAATGTTCTAAATCATGGATTAATAAGGATTGGGCAATTAGGCTTTTAATTGTAATTTTTAATGCATTAAATCTCAATTGTCGACTTGCCTTTAATTTACTAAGCTCTTGCTCTCGAGATTAATCAATTAATTCTCAATTAATCGCTAACCCCTCTAATTAGCCGGAAGCACCGAGCTAATTTACTTAGGTGAAAATGGGGATGTTACATTTCTCCCCTCCTTGAAAAGAATTTTGCCCTCAAAATTCGTTACCTGAAAACAGGTGGGCTCTTTGCATCTCTGCCTCGAGCTCTCACGTGTGCTCCTCCAAGCTTCCTCTTCCCCATGCCACTTTCACTAAGGGCACAGACTTGTTCCTCAGCTGCTTGACCTTCCTATCTATGATTCTCATAGGCGGTAGGTCGAAGGTTAGGTCTTCCCTTAACTGTACACTTTCTGGCTCAAGAAGATGATTGGGGTCGGAGTTGTACTTTCTTAGTTGGGAGACATGGAAAACATTGTGAAGGTTTGACAAATGGGGTGGTAATGCTATTTGGTAGGCAACTGTCCCTACTCGTTTCAAGATTTCAAAAGGGCCAAGAAAACGAGGGCTCAACTTTTTGACTCTAAGGGCTCTACCAATGCCTGTTGTAGGAGTGATTTTCAAGAATACGTGTTCTCCCTCTTGGAACTCGATTGGCTTTCTCCTCTTATCCGCATAGCTCTTCTGACGACTTTGTGCAGTGAGAATCCTTTCCCTTATCTTCTTAATTTGTTCGGTGGTTTGTCTAACCAAATCAGGCCCTAAGAGGCTTTGCTCACCCGATTCATACCAACAAAGCGGAGATTGGCACTTTCTGCCATATAGGGCTTCATAAGGCGCCATCCCAATGCTAGCGTGGAAACTATTGTTGTAGGCGAACTCGATGAGGGGTAGGTGTTTGTCCCAACTTCCGGGTCGGTCCATTACACATGCTCTCAACATATCCTCTAGGGTTTGTATGGTTCTTTCTGATTGTCCATCAGTCTGGGAGTGGTAGGCTATACTTAAACAAAGTTTCGTCCCAAATGCCTTTTGCAAGGCTCCCCAGAACCTAGAGGTAAACCTTGGGTCTCTGTCAGACACAATGGTTGCAGGTATTCCGTGCAGCCTTACAATTTCTTGGATGTATAGCTGGGCTAGCTTATCCAGAGGATAATTTGCTCTAATGGGTAAGAAGTGGGCAGACTTTGTCAACCTGTCCACAACAACCCATATGGCATCAAATCCCGCTTGTGTTCGGGGTAAGCCCATCACGAAATCCATAGAGATTCCATCCCATTTCCATTCAGGGATCTCCAATGACTGTAGCATGCCTGAGGGTTTTTGGTGCTCAATTTTCACCTTTTGACAAACTAAGCACTTTCCTACCACATCTGCTACGTCTCGTTTCATGCCTGGCCACGAAAACATCCTCTTGAGGTCTTGGTACATCTTTGTCATGCCAGGATGTATGGTGAAATGACCTTTGTGAGCTTTTTCTACAATCATCCTCCTCAAGTCATCCTTAGCAGGTACACATATTCTCCCTTGATACCTCCACACGCCATCAATGCCTTGAGCAAATTCTTTCAGCTTTCCTTCCTTCACCTGGGCTACTAACCTCAAGAACTCTTCGTCCTCTTCCTGAGCCCGCATAATTTGTCCTTTGAACTCGCTCGTCACCTTGATCAGATTCAACCTTATGCTACGAGGGGTCAGGGTAACTCCGAGGTTCAAGTCTCTAAAGCTCTCAATCAACTCTGCTTCCTTGACCATCATCCACGACACATGTAGTGACTTGCGGCTTAGCGCGTCTGCCACCACATTAGCCTTACCAGGGTGGTAGTTTAACCCAAAATCATAATCCTTCAAGAACTCCATCCACCTCCTCTGCCTCATGTTAAGCTCCTTTTGATCAAACAAGTACTTCAGACTCTTGTGATCCGAGAATACCTCAAACCTAACTCCATATAGGTGGTGCCTCCATATCTTCAAGGCAAACACCACGGCCGCTAATTCCAGGTCATGGGTTGGGTAATTAACTTCATGAGGTTTCAGTTGCCTAGAGGCGTACGCTACCACACTACGATTTTGCATTAGAACACAACCTAAACCTCTTCCAGAGGCATCACAGTAAACCTCAAAGGCTCCCTTAGGGTCAGGCAGGACTAGTACAGGTGTGGAAGTCAACTTCATCTTCAACTCTTGAAAACTTTTCTCACACTCTTCAGTCCACACAAAAGCAGCATTCTTTCTAGTGAGCTTAGTCAAAGGTTGGGATATCTGAGAAAATCCCTTTATAAACCTCCGATAATATCCGGCTAGGCCGAGAAAACTCCGAATCTCCATCACCGTCGTAGGTCTCTCCCAGTTCATTACAGCTTCCACTTTGCTTGGATCTACGGATATTCCTCCCTTAGTCACGACGTGACCCAAGAACTTCACTTCTTCTAGCCAAAACTCACACTTCGACAACTTCACGTAAAGCTTCTTATCCCTCAAGATTTCCAACACAATCATAAGATGCTCTTCGTGTTCCTCCTTCGTCTTTGAATAGATGAGGATGTCATCTATAAAGACCACCACAAACTTATCCAGATAGGGCCTAAAAATCCTGTTCATATAATCCATAAACACAGCCGGGGCATTGGTCAATCCAAACAACATTACTCTAAACTCATAATGCCCATATCTAGTCCTAAAGGCCGTCTTGGGAATATCCTCCTCCTTTACTCTAATTTGATGGTAACCCGACCTTAGATCTATCTTTGAAAACACCACTGCTCCTCTAAGTTGGTCCATCAGGTCATCTATCCTTGGTAGGGGGTACTTGTTTTTCACTGTGACCTTGTTCAACTGCCGATAATCCACACACAGCCTCATGCTTCCATCCTTCTTCTTGACAAACAACACCGGGGCTCCCCAAGGTGAGGCACTTGGTCTCACAAACTTCTTTTCCAACAACTCCTTCAATTGGGTCTTCAGCTCCTCCAACTCCAAAGGGGACATTTAGTAGGGTGCAATAGATATTGGTCCAGTTCCTGGCACCAATTCTATGGAAAACTCTATCTCCCTCTCAGGGGGAAACTCAGGGATATCCTCAGGGAAGACTTCGGGGTACTCATTCGCCACAGGAATCTCATCAAGAGCTTGCTCCAGTTCAACCTCACTAGTCGATAGGAGAACGTATTCTTGATTCTCAGTCTTACAACAGTATAACTCAACAGGTTTTAGGCTTAAACTAACAGGTTTAGAAGGTAAAGAAGGGAATACGATTGTCTTGGCAGCACAATCCAACATAACATGGTTGGCTGAGAGCCAATCCATGCCTAAGATTAGATCTAAACCAACTAAAGGAAGGCAGATTAAATCAGACTCATAGGTCCTACCATCAATATGAATTTGACATTTTAAACAACACAAACAAGTTCGAACTGGTTTCCCAGTGGGAGTAGAAACAAGCAACATGTAAGGCATTTCAGAAACAGACAGCCCCAATCTACTTACGCAATCATGGGAAATAAAAGAATGCGTAGCGCCAGAGTCATACAGTACGGTTAAGATGTTACCGTTCACTTCGCATGTACCTCGAATGAGATCATCAGACTCCGTGGTCTCCTCGGCATTCATGGTGAAAACCCTTCCTTGGCGTTGCGGTTTGGGGGCAGGCGTGTCCTTGGTGCAGTTCTTGGCGAAATGTCCGGGCTGTCCACACTTGAAACAAACATTTTGCCCTAAGATAGCAAACCCTCTCGTGTTGCTTCCCACACTTAGGCGATGTAATTTGTTGCAGGCTTCGGAGGCTGGCCGGCGGGTCTTGGAGGATTGGCAGGGGATCTCTGTGGCTGCTTGCCCTTAGAACCTTCACCATGGTAGGGCTTCTTTTGCGGGGGCTGCTTCGTGTGTTGCCCTTAAGTCGCCTGCCTCCTCTTGTGGGCCTCCGATCTTTGAATCGCCAGCTTGCGGTTGCATTCCTCCACTATGCGACTCTTGTTGACCAGGGCAGCATAGTTCCGAATCTCTAACGGGGCCACAGATGCCAGGATGTCAGCCCTTAAACCCCCTTCATATTTCATGCATTTCCAATTCTCGTCGGGGTTTCGCTGATAAAGTGTAGAGAACTTACACAGCTCCTCAAACTTTGCCGTGTACTCAGCAATGCTCATACCTCCTTGGTAGAGCCTCAAGAATTCCATCTCTTTTGCGTTCCTCACAGACATCGGGAAATACTTCTCATAGAATGCTATCTTGAAGACGTCCCAAGTGATTTCTCTTTGGTCGCTCTCCATCAAGCTCTTCGCCCCCTTCCACCAGAATTCGGCATTCGCCTTCAGCATGTAAGTAGCAAAGGCTACCTTCTGAGTCTCAGAACAAGTCAGCATCGAGTAGATCTTCTCAATCTCTTTGATCCACTCATTGGCTTCGTCAGGGTTGAAAGCCCCCTTGAAACTGGGCGGGTTCGCCTTACGAAATTCCGAGAACTTCTGATACTCGGCGTCAGCTCCATTTCCACCAACAGACTCTTCGGATCTTCGATTTAGCTGATCCATCATGTGTTCAGCTGCCGTAGCTTGAGCTTGCATGGCGTTCGCCATTTGTTGAAAGGTCCTCATGAAATCAGCGATGTTCGTGCTGTCGCTGGGCTCGTTGGTGGTACGTCTGCGAGTTGCCATTAGTTCCTAAACACACCAAAACAAAAATATCGAGTTGATCAGGCCCAATATCAAGCATAAGCATGACAGTAACTAAAGGCATTCTCACATGACGGTCATGTATTCTAGGTCCTACATCCAATCATACAGACAGGATCCACAACATGACTTAACATAGCGCACGTAGAGTTATGCTTGGAAGCATAGTCAGTCCAACCTCAGGCTTTAACAGGATGGACTGCTATGATACCATAATGTAACACCGTAATAAATCCATACTACGCTTAAGTCGTATTACGGTGTTTTATTAGTTGTTACTTATGCTCGTGGAAAACTAAACTTCTCTTGAAATTAAATTACGCGGAAAATACGGTAAATTTTTTTTTTTCTTTTCTTTTGAAATACGTCGTCACTTTTGGAAAGTAAAGCCTTGCGCAAGAAGATAGTGATAAACGAGCGTATCGCAAAGATTTCAGTATAAATTGAAGGAACAAGAGATAAATCAAAATATCATGCATTCAAATTAGTACTACAACCACATAAATATAATTAGTCTCATAATATCCAACAAATACATAAAAAGGGAACTCATGGTCATGCCATGGCCCCGAAATCAAAGATACATAGGTCTGATACAAAACGAAATACAACAGATAAGGAGCACTAAATGGAATAGGCCCACGTAGACATAAGCTGACTTCTCTGTCCTTTCCACGCCCTTCAATCGGATGGACTCAGGTTCTCGAGTGTCTGGTCCCCCTCGCTCCTCGGCCTCGGGGAACACGAGGAGTGCGGATGATGCGAGGGTGCCTACTGATCACCTCGACGCGACGGAAACGACGACCTGGGGTATGGCTGGCCACCGAAGAGCGTGCCTCGGAGGGGTCCTCCTCGGACTCGGCAGGGTGATACTCGGGGAGCGGCGGCGAAGCGGCCCTAGGAGTGGCCGTCGAGCTCACCTCTATCACAGGGATCTCCGGCGGGGGTGCGAACTCGATTCTTGGGCAAACCCGGCGACATCGGCTCCATCTCGATGTCGGGCAATGGCTCGGGCGGAAAGTCCCAAGGACCTAGGGCCTGTCCAAGGAGAGCTGAAGAGACGTCTACTGGGGCTGGCGGGTTTTCTGGCTCCTCTTCTTCAAAAATTCGACCCAGATAAAAATGTGTACGACCATCGTGGTGGTCGTGGCCACAATAGCATGTGTATCCCCGTCGTAAGCCCACTCATGGTGGGGAGGGTCCATGCTCCATTCCACGGGGTGAGCCATGAGTATCTAGTGACGAGACGGAAAAACAACTAGGGTGAGAAATAAGATTTCTCAGTAGGACTCGACCCTAACACGTAAGTGTCATCGTCATCGTCCCAGCCACTTCGGTTTTATAAATAAAAACAGTGAGCATGCATCACATTCAATTCTTAGATTTTCGAAAATATGAGTATCCGAAGAGGATTCAATTTGTAACATACCTTCTAATCGTTTGTATCATAATAATCAGAAGCACAAGTGTAATCGTATAAAACATGCATGTCCAAGCTAGAAGATTCTCTTAACTTCTTCTCTTTTTAGGGTTTTGGACCGAAGTCCCTTTTCTTTTCTTAACTTGACTTTATCTTTTCACCCACTAAACATAAGTGGTAATGAGCTCATACCGTGGCCGTCACCACCATTGAATTTCGGTACTTACACTAGCTGGGTCATGCCATGCCTCATGTAAGACTTATCTCCTATACTCACACTAGCTGGGTCATGCCATGCCTCATGTGAGTCGTGGGTGAGGGGAAACTTAAATTAGGTTACCTTCCCTTTTGAAAGATCGCTTATTTGAATTAAACTTCTTCTTATTTAAGCATTATGATGCAAAATATTTTTAAGTTCATAATTCTTACAAAATTTCGGCAGCATAACGGCTAGACCGAAGCTTCCCAAAATTTTGCCAAACAGAGAAACCAATATCATATAACATTAAGCATCATATCATATCATCATCATCATGATCATCATCATAACATCATCATATCATCATCATCATCATCATCATAACATCATGCTTGCACATAAACATAGGCATATTCTCAAGCAACATTTTATGAGCTTAGCTTAATAAATTTGGTGCAAGTTTTTAATTGAAATTGTCTCTTGTGTAAACTTCTTTTATTGGTCATAGTGCCAATTTCATCTATTATCCTCTTTGACACTTTTAAGTTGAATTATGAAGGCTTTTCCAATGCTTAATATAAGGGTATTTATGTCTTAAAGCTTATTTCTCCTTATTCTTTAACTTTTACCCTAACTAGTTTTACTTTTACAGTGGGGCAGTAACTTTGAAAATTCACCATAATTTCATCTTTTACTCTTTTATTTCGAATTTTTGTGTGGATGTACTTCTCTGAGTCTATTTTTAAACAAAATAAGCCCCACTTAAAAATTCATTTTGTAGCTTGAGTTATGCACATTTTATTCTGACTGTTCCAGATTGAAAGCTCAACTCGGGTCAGTGGCTTGTCCACTTCACTGGGAGTTCCTCACATGGAATCTGACAAAACTGTTTTATGGGAGTGTTCCTCTATGTCTTAGCTTTCTAACAAACTTAGTCCCACTCAAAAATGTTATGTATAACTTGAGTTATGCATGTTTTATTACCTACTGCCCGGACAGAAACCTATCCAGGAACAGCAAACTTTGAAAAATCATATCTCTCTCGTTTTAAGGCCAAATCTCACATATTTTATATGTATGGAAAGCTCTTTGAGTCTAATTTCACAGAAAATTAGTTTCGTTGCATTTTGAGTTTTGTAGCAATAAACATACCGCACGCTTTACAGACTGCCAGAATTTCAGATTCACTAGTTTTTAAGTTTTTCACTTCAAGCTTATGGAGAAATTGTTATATCACTTCAAATCACCATTTTCATGTTTTAATTCATCATCATACTCAAAGTTTGAGTCACCAAATCAGTGTTTTGAACCAAAATAAAGCAAGATACATAAAAACCACCATACCACAAAATCTCTTTTCAAAACAACATTTTCATCAAGGCAAGAACACTCATAAGGCAAGATGTGGTCATGAGACCTTGAAGTAAGTCTTAAAACCACCTAGCTATGAAGAGCTTAGGGGTTCTAGTTCTTGAAAAATATATGGAGAGGAAGGGCTAGAGTCACTACTAAAAAGTTCCTTTTTGAAGGCTTGGAAGATGAAGATGGTTGGAGATGGCCTCCTTCTCCTTGAGCTTGATATGGGGGCTAGGTGAGTGTTTGTTTTGTTTCTCCAAGAACCAAAGAGGGTGGTCCTTGAAGGGCTTGTGAGAATGGTAAATGGAGATGAGTAGGAAGTAGTATGAGGGTTGGAAGAACACAATGAAACTTGGAAGAAGAAGAGAGTATGAGACTTGGAGAGAGGAGAGAGGAGAGAGCTTTGTGTTCTTGGTGAGAGGAATGGAAAAATGAAATGAGGGGGGAAGAGTGGCTGAATGTGGCGCAAAAATGAGAGAGAGAGTGAGGTGACTTTGCTTCTTACAACAAGCTAGAGAGTGGGAAAAACCATAGGGCAACAGAGTGTGTTGTGTTTCCTTTGAGTCTTGGCAATTGGGTAAAGACTATGTAGTATTTTTGTCAAGTGGTTAAAAGCATGAGCTCTCTTAGGATTTGGCATTGGATGGCTAGGATCACACCAAGTGTCATTATCTTGATGAAGGAGAGTACAACTCTTGTCATGACTTAAGGGATCTACTAATGTGGACTCTTGATCTTGTGGTGTATGATGAGAAAGTAAATGGATGGTTGGATATGGCTCTTGCTTTGACCAAACTTTCAAACCATAATTAAAGGGAAGTTTCTACATCTTTATAATTGTTGTAATTGTCTAAATGTTAATTAATTCACTTAGTTTGAATTACTCATTAGCACATTTTAATTAAAAAGGATTTTCCTCATTAATTTTGTAAGAAGATGTGAAGGTTAATGTGATTAAATTTTGAGACTTATATGCTCTTAGTTAATTTGATTAGATCACCTTAATTTAATGTTCTAAATCATGGATTAATAAGGATTAGGCAATTAGGCTTTTAATTGTAATTTTTAATGCATTAAATCTCAATTGTCGACTTGCCTTTAATTTACTAAGCTCTTACTCTCGAGATTAATCGATTAGTTCTCAATTAATCGCTAACCCCTCTAATTAGCCGGAAACACCGAGCTAATTTACTTAGGTGAAAATGGGGATGTTACACGTGACATATAAAGGCCCGTAGCCTCTTTACCATTCTGCCGGCACTCATACATATGCTTTGTCCTTTACTTTCATATACCTTATCTCATACTTATGTCATTCTTGAATTTAGGGTTTCTATATACCCATTCATACTCTAATTCATCCTTGATAACCCATATCATCTTCAAATTCATCCTTGCATGTAAACATTCCTAGTTTCATAGACTTCTGTCGTAAATTCGGCAGCATAACGGATCAGTTCCGTCTCCCCATGAATAGTGTCAGTCCTCACAGACAATTCAGTCATAACAATATAATCAATCTATTCATATATAACGATCAATATAAAACTGGCAATTCTCACTCAAACCTTATATGTGCACTAATACTTGTAAAATTATCAATTTGGCCATTCTGTCAAATCTTACTCAGTTCTGCCCGGATTTTGTATAATCCACCTTTATCTCTATTCAAGTCATTTAAATGTGAAATTTGGATATTTCATAGCTCTAGGTGTCTACTTTCTAACCTCTTTAGTCCCATATCATTTTGATCTACATAACTCAAGATATTTAAATTTTGCGTCAGCTTGTTCAGTCACTAGCTCGAATTACACTCTTGGAGGTATAAATTCACTAAAAATCGAAACTAAGCTCAAATCATGCGAAATTGGTCTCATATTGAAGCTAACAGGACAACCTTTCATTTTCCATAAGTTTCA
This sequence comes from Pterocarpus macrocarpus, assembly GCA_031439585.1. Taxonomy (NCBI): domain Eukaryota; kingdom Viridiplantae; phylum Streptophyta; class Magnoliopsida; order Fabales; family Fabaceae; genus Pterocarpus; species Pterocarpus macrocarpus. The sequence continues at coordinate 56,609,117 of CM062514.1, forward strand.
TTCCATTTGCTTAAGTATACCTCCTGTTATAAGTCCCGAAAGTCGACCTTCCTGAAATACTCTGTTTTGGCCTGGATTGGACATAGGGCAAATTTATCGAATCACTGGGAACAATTGAGACCACAACAAACTCGGAATTTCACATTGGGATGCTCCCCTATGTGTAAGCTTTCTAACAAAGTCGGTTTCACTCAATTTGGAGTTGTATAGGTTGAGTTATACCCTTCTCAAATCACCCTACCCGGATGAAGGTCCTGATTCTTAGGTCAAACTTCAAAAATTCATATCTCTCTCAATACTAATCCAATATCCTTATATGATATATGTATGGAAAGCCCTGGAAGTCTACTTTCATTAAAAATGGTTTTATTGGATTTAATCGGTTGTAGGCAGCGCCGTACACTCCGCCGTATGGACTGCCATGGACTTCCTCACCAAGACAGCATCCCACTTCTCCATTCCTTTTAATTTTCTCCTTCTAATCATAATCCTAACTCAAAATCTCCTATTAATTCAATTATAATACATCCTCAAGTGGGCAGCGGAAGCGTGGTGGGCCCATAACCCACAGGTCCCAAGATCGAAACCTAGCTCTAATACCATTAATGTAACACCCTCCCAAGTACAATACTATGCTTAAGTCATAGTACTACACCCTGGAGTTTTTACTTTTACCTGAGCGGGTCTTATCTGACAGCAACTTCAGCCATCTTAGAATCTTCTCGAACTATCTAGAGATAACATGGAAACAAGAGTGAGAATTTTAAATTCTCAGTAGGGTTTGCTAAGAAATTTTGTACTGTATCATCATTATTATCTCCAGCTACTTCGGTTTATTATGAAAAATGTGAACATGTTAACTAGACTGTTCAGTTTTATAGTTCGAAAATACCTTGTCCGAAGCAGAATTTGTTTTATTCACGCACTTGTCATTTGGCAGAGCCAATACATGAAAAAGTCATGAAGCATATTATGAATAATAACCATAACATATTAAAATACAGTAACACTAACATATGGGAAACTTGAAATTAGCATCTGCCTTCACTTGTACTTGAACTTCTGCAAATATACATAATTTTGTTTTCTTTCTTGGTCTTGCTTTACTTGTTATGCACATTCCAGAGTATGATCGCCATGTCATACTCCATCGGAGTGTGATTGCCATGTCACATTCCTTAGGATGTAATCATCATGCCATGTTCCAGAGTATGATTGCCATGTCATACTCCATTAGAATGTGATCGCCATGTCACATTCCTTAGGAATATATTCTTCCTGCCACGTCCCAGAGTATGATCGCCATGTCATATTCTTTAGGGTGTGGGACCTTCATTCGGTACTTACACTAGCTAGGTCATGCCATGCCTCATGTAAGGTCTGTCCCCGATACTCACATTAACTAGGTCGATGCCATGCCTCATGTGAGTGGGATGCTTGCACATGCTTTAATCTTTATTCTTTACGGTCCTTAGGTAGTCTGATTCGTCACACAGTACTGACCCACAAGGGGATTCACGTGCCTCCAGTCTCGGAGGGATCTCATTCTATATATTTATATCCTTTCATTCGCATACATAATTATGCATAGACATACTGAATACACTCATGCATATACTTCATCGCTTACATTCATATATCCTTATATACATGTCTTCTACATACCTATTCATAACATACAAGTGTTTATAACCTTCTTATAATTCTACCGAAAATTCGGCAGTGTAACGGAATGAGTCCGCTTCCCCATGAATAGTGCCAGCATACCAGAACATCAATTTATCACAAGGATCACAACATTACATACATATTCCAATATTGAACTCATAACAACATTAAATTCATTAAGGCAGAGTTTCTGCCTCAGCATAGTCAATCAACCCGGTTTTTGTAATTCAAGCCATTGGTTCTATTTAACTCATTTGGACCTCAAATTTGATATGTTAAAGTGTCATGTGTCTAGTTTCTAACCTCTTTGGTCCCATCTAATTTCGATATCTATAGCTCAAGATATTTAGATTTTACCTCGGTCTGCCTAGTGGCTAGCTAGAATCAGAGATCCAAAAGTAAAAATCCACTAAAAATCGAAAACTAACCCAAATGATACAAAATTGGATTCATATTAAAGCTAATAGGGTAAAGTTTCATTTACAAAAAGTTTCATTTCATTTGACTTGATAGGGCTCGAGTTATAAGCCCCGAATTCTGACCTTCCTAAGCTGTCCTGTTTTGACCCAGTTGGGACATAGGGTAACTTTCTTGGATCACTGGGAGCAACTGGGATCTTATCTAATTCTTAAATTTTTATGGGACATTCTTCTATGTGTAAGATTTCTAAAAAAGTTATTTTCACTCATTTTCAAGTAGTATAGGGCGAGTTCTACCCTGAGGAACCCAATCTGCCCAGAATCAGAGTCAGAAACCTAGGTCGAAATTCAAAAATTCATATCTCTCTCAATACTGATCCAAAAGCCTTATATGATATATGTATAGAAAGCCCTAGATGTCTAGTTTCATTTAAAATTGGTCTCATCAAATTTAATCGGCTGTAACCGGAGCCATACACTCCGCCGTACGGACTGTCGTGGAATTCTAGGTTTTCAGCTTCTCACATCTTCATCCTTTCACCTTTTCTTACCTCCTAAACGAATTTAACACCAACAACAGCCAACAAACCAGCCAAATAACATCATAATCATTCAATTATCTCATCAAGAATTGAGCAAATAGAGTCACCACCAGCTACCCATAATCAGAAAATCAAGACAAGAATTGGAATCCTACCTTTATTTTGATGTAACAACTAGCTAGTCTTGAGTTTCAATGGAAGATATGGATGCAAGTGGTTTGATGGAGGCGGAAAGAGGAGGAAGGAGATGAAGAGGATGAAGAAAAGAGGGAAGGAAGGCTGCTGGAAAAAGGGAGCTCGAAAATTTGAGTGGAGAAGGAAAAAATCTGATTCAAATATAAAGAGGTGGTTGGCTCCCAAGGCTTTGATTGGTTGAAATACAAGAGGCTAAAATTCAGCCAAGCTTCCTCCTTTCTTGTGGCCTTGTTTGCGCCACTTTTAGGGGTTAGCCACTTAAAGTAGGGTTGATGAGTTGAAATTCTATTGGTTCGGTTCCGACAGTTTAAAATGCCGTAATCTTATCGATTTCCTTTAAATTGGTAAATCGGTTTTGAAGAAATTTGTGAAGTTTTATATGTTTCTATTCTAATTATTTCTAATCCTAATATCTCTAATTAACACTTAATTAGCTTCTAATTAACCTCTAATTAACTTCTAATTTAATCCTACTTATCCTATAAGATCGAATAAATTGATTAATGACGTAAATTAATCGTTTTACCAATTTGGGGCTATTCCGTTTTCTGTTTTTCGTGGCTAATGGCATTTTCATAATTATGGGTAAGTCTAGGGGCATCCCATGTCATTTCACATATGGATGCCTCCATGGCTCAATTGGCTGGGGTTTAGGTTTGTATATTTTCGCTACGTGATTCTGCTTCGTTTAAAACCTTATTCTGCTAATTCTATTGATATAGGGACCTAAATGTCATTTCCTAAAAAGTTTAGGGGCAAGGTGGTCAACAATAAAAGTTTGTTGTTATTATTTTCTATTACGTTATATGGGGATGTTACAGAAATTATACTATGAAAATCCTCGGATGGATAGCCAAGATTTAGCCAAAACATCCCTACAAGTGGCGCCTCAATCAACCATGAAAGAAGGCAGCCAAGTTGAGTTTGAATGTGAGATGAAATCCACCAATCATAATCTAACTTCCTTCAAAAGTCTTGAAATAATTCCTTTCTCCTCCCCTTGAATTTTCATCCATATAAGCTGCTGAGCTCTCATCCTTTTCCTTCTATTCACACTCATCTTCACTCCATCTTCAACTCCTCTTTAAGTCTCATCAAGAGTTTCTTCAATCTAGGACATCAAACCAACAAGATTTCAGTTAGACAAGGTAGGAATTCCAACTTCTTTTCTTGTTTTCTTTGAATTGGGCTGATTGGAACTCCACTTTCTTCCTACTTTCTTATATGATTCTGAGGTTATCTTGAGTGATGATGATGAATTAAGGCTGGTTTAAGGTGTATATGTGAGTTTGAATTGAAGATTCGATGGATTAATTTGAGGAAAACATGAAATCAAGAAGAATTCAAGAAGCTATTAGGGTTTTCCCGTCGACAGTCTGTACGGCGGAGTGTACGACTCCTCCTACAGCAGTTCAAATTTGATGAATCCATTTTTATATGAAACTAGACATCCAGGGCTTTCCATATATATAAATATAAGGTTATTGGATTAGTATAGAATTAGTTATGAATTTTTGAAGTTTGACCTAGAAATCTAGATTCTTATCCAGGCAGTATGAGTTGAGAAGGGTGTAACTCACCCTACACAACTCCAAATTGAGTGAACCCAAAGTTTTTTGAAAGCTAACATATAATGAACATTCCATAAAAATTTTAGAATCAGATTCGTTGCCATTTGTTCCCAATTCATCAATGAAGTTGACTTAAGTTTAAACTGGTCTATAATAGAGTAGTCTAGTAGGGTCAAGTTTCGGGGCTTGTATCTCAAAATATATTCATGCAAATGACATGAAACTTCTTTCATTTGAAAGCTTGTTCTGTTAGCTTTAATTTGATATAAATTTTGTATAATTTCACCTAGATTTCTATTTTTAGTGAATTTTCACTTATAAGAGCACAATTCTGGCTAAGAACAGGGCAGTTTGAGGTAAAATACTTATATCTTGAGTTATACAAATCAAAATAAGATGGGACCAAAAGGGTTGAAAACTAGACACATAAGGCTATGACATATCCAAAAGTTAGATTTAAATGAGTTGAATTGAACTAAGGGTGGAGTATACCAAACTCGGGCAAAATAGGAGAGAATAAACCGAAAACCCTATTGATGCTCGAATTGAACTTGATAAATGATGCTAAGAATATATATATAATTGCTGATCCATGTTGAATTGCAAGTTTGAAAAATTGTACTGGTTATCTGGCACTATTCATGAGGAAGCAGACTCGATCCGTTATGCTGCCGAAATTCCGGCAGAAATATGTGAATTATATGAATGTTATAAACATTTATATGTTATGCTCCTAAGATTTATATATGCAAGAATGATTTAAGTATGATATAAAGTATATGAATGAATGCATGTATAATTATATCCAAAGATGAATAAGATTTATGAGAAGTTGCAAGAAAGACGTATCGAGCTACCACGTGAGCATGACATAGATCCAGCTAGCATGGGTCAGAGCGGTACTGTCTAAGACTTGGGCCAGCCCTCGACCAGATTTAAGGGGAATAGACCAGTGTGAGGCTTGGGGAAAGTAAACCCATCACTCATGTATAGGTACGAGCTCAGACCTGAAAAGTAGGCTATTACCCAAAGGTGAGAGAGGCCATTCACCTTCGAGGGACCAAGTACAGAAGAGCAAGGTTAAGTTGCAAGTTAAAGAAAGATACGAATTAAGTCAAGTGCACTTGCATACAGTCAAGTATAAGCATCTATATGTGTATCTTCAATTATCTCGTTAATTCATACTGTTATTATGATTCTTGTTAAAGCATATTATACTATTAGTATTTCTATGTCTGTCATATAATATGGTAAGTAGTTGTTAAAATATAACCCGCTCCGAGAAAGATGTTTTTAACTTAAATTGAACCACTATTTGAATATATGTGCTCATATTTTCATAATAAATCGAAAGGGCTGGAATGTTTATGATGACACTATAAGATTGGTTTGAGCTTACCTACTGAGAACCTTAGGTTCTCACTGCCTACTTATATGTTTTTCTTTTCCGTAAACATTCCAGCACCCAAGTTGGAAATCAAGTGCGAGGTGGAGTACTGGGACATTCACTGATCAAGACTCGGGCGCAAACCAGACCAAGAGGCTATTGAAGCTAGCTAATGACTAGTCAGAAGCAAATGCTGTGTATTATGTTAGTCACAATTTCTTTTAAATTGTAACTATTCTATTCTCTATGTATCAGAGACGACAAAATTTATGAACTATTAGTCAGTAATAAAGTGTGCAGTTAAAGGGCCAAGTATTATATTTTCCATATTTTAAAGCTTGCTTAGTATAGTGACACTATTTTGATATAACTCCATGACTCGAGCATAGCTTATATAATAAAGGGTGTTAAAAGCCCAACACCTCATTGTGTGGGCATTGGATATGTCTCTTTTGGGTTAATTGTATATTTTGAAATACTAGTGGATATAAATAGTTTAGTGCTGTACATCATGGACTACAAGCAGAATCTTGCTTTCTTGTGCATGTATATTTTGATGAGACAGCTCAATAACTTGTTTTTACACTATATGAACTGTATAACTAGAACTATCATAGGAAATTATATGTATTCTTTTTGGAAACCCGATTTTCAAAGGTAAGTCCATCCATTTGTTTCTAAAATGCTTAGTTAGGCTTGCTAAGGAATACAGTGATTCCTAAGTGCTTGTCACGATTCTAGTGGGGTTGTGACAAAGTGGTATCAAAGCCATGGGTTAAACTATGCTCAATGAAGCAAGTATCCTTTTGTAGATTCATGATTGAGAAAATGGAAGCCAGGCCATATGCACAAAATGTGATAATATTCTAAACTTGTAGTGTGTTGTTGTGTCCTTGTCCCTATTCGATATACCATGTTTTTCCTTGTCTTGGAGCTTGTTTATGTTTTAATCTAGTCCAACTCATTTCCTTAATAGATGGAAATGCCACCTACGAGAAACATTCGTACTAGAGGGACTAGAGGCCATGAGCTATCTGATGCTGAGTTAGATCAGGCCTTCTCTCTAAGAGCGAGAGGAGCAGGCTTTGGGAAGCCAAGAGGTAGAGGCCATGAAAGAGCGGCCAGATAGGAGGAGGGACTTGCCCTTGGTGGCTTATGCTGGAGGTAGTTGTAAAGATCTATGGGATTCATAGGTTATCGAAACTCCGGTAAGGCGGTGGCCCAAAGTGGAAGCTCAACCCTAAGATCCTCTCACTCCACCCGTCCATAGATGACCCTTGCCTCAGGGAGGTGTTGAAGTGACTCTTCATGGTTTTTTGAATTTGAAGCCACTTACCTTCTTAAGAAAGCCTCTAATGGAGGATTCTCAGCTATTCATTAACAAGACAGCCAAAGCCATTAGAGCTCTTGGGTGTTCTGGCACGAAGGCAGTTGAGTTGGCTACGTATAAACTAGAAAATTATGCTACATAGTGGTATAAAGGTTCTATTCAAGGAAGGTCTACCGAGTTACCCCCTTGCTTAGAAGGAGTTCTCCGAAGCTTTTATAGAGAATATCTTCTCATCAGCAAATGGAAGAGCCTTTTACGGGAGTTTGAAAAGCTAGAGCTAACGGCAGGCATGACCGTAGTGAAGTATGAGGATCAATTTGCTTGACTTTCTTATAATGCTCCACATATGGTAGGTATTAAGGCCCTTAAGACTTCAAGGTTCATTTGGGGCTTGGCCAAGCCTATGTTCACTACCATGTCCTCTCAGGTCGGAAAGTTGACCTATGCCGAGGTTGTTGATGTTGCGATGCGTATGAAGACAGGGAGGATAGAAAAGAAGGCCTCCAGGGAAACTACCAAAAAGCCAAAGGTGCAGCGATCCGTTATGGGTGGTTCAAGCTCGAGGCAAGACATGGGCAACAGAGGTAGTCGAAGGCTCTTTAGTTGTGGGCTATGTCTATTGGGCCCTCTTCTATGAGTCTATGAGTGTGACAACCTCGAGTCCTGATGCGAGGGGTGCTTCTCAGACGAGTCTGCAAAGTACCAGGCATTTGGGCCGCACTAAACTACCTTGCTAGACTTGTGGCAAAAATCACTTAGGATCATTATATAGAATAACGGGAGCCTGCTTTGGTTGTGGCTAGGCAAGACTCATTTGGGATTGTCCACAGCTATAGAAGAATTCTAGTTATGGCTCAATACACCCAATTATCTCAGCTCCATATTCTTTAGCTCAGCCTTCAGGGGGCATCACAGGTTCTTTTAGTAGAGGTTTTGGGGGAAGGGGTGCTAGAGGCCGAGGATGCACTTAGAGTAAGAGAGGACAACCGCATATTTATGCTCTGACCCACCAGGATGCCCAGGCATCCAATGCTGTAGTAGCAAGTACTTTCTCAGTTTGCTCCTTTGATGCACATGCTTTGTTTGATCTGAGATCGACTCTTTCTTATATGTTGCTTCTCAATTCCACTAACTACTCGTGCTATTGGATCATCCTTTTTGGGTAGGAACGCCTATAGGAAACTCGCTAATGGTTATGCCAATTTATAGATCCTGTCTAATTTGTGTGAATGATAGAGATTCCTTAGTTGATTTGATGGTTTTAGACATGGTTGATTTTGATGTCATCTTGGGTATAGATGTCAACTAGCTAGCTTCACGCCATGCCACCCTTAATTGTCATCAAAAGACAATCAAGTTTGAAGTTTAGCCTTCTAAGATGGTGGTAATTTGACTCCCACCAGCTTGGTGTCTTCTCTAAGTGCTATGCATTTGTTGGATAAAGGTTGTCAGGGGTTTCTAGCAGTTGCCCAGAAGGTGGATGTGGAAGTATAAATGCCTAGATAGGTTCTTGTGATAAACGAATTCCTCAGTGTGTTCCTAGAAGAACTACCAGCAATGCTTCCAAACAGAGAAATTGAGTTCTATATTGATTTGGTCCCTAACATTCAACCATATACATAGCTTCATATCGCATGGCACCAACCAAGTTAAAGGAGTTGAAGAGACAATTATAGGACTTATTGAACAAGGGTTTTATCTACCTATTTGCTTCTCCATGGGGTGCTCCCGATGCTATTAGTGAAGAAGAAAGACGTATCCATGATGGTCTGTGTAGATTATTAACAACTTAAAAAGGTGATCATGCCCAACAAGTACCCCCTGCCTCGCGGTGGACATGTGGCAGAAGTCGACTTCAATGGCATGAAAAAAGACAGAAATAAGGAAAAATGATTAGCGCAGGAAATCCGTCGTTAATAACATGTAGAAAATAGGGAAAAAATTTAGTGAACATTAGTGGTGGAATTCTGTTGCTAAATGTGCAAGAAATTAAAAGGGAAAAAGGAAAATGAAGGTTTTAATTAGCGATGGCTCCATTGCTGATGTTGTGAAATTTTTTTTTTTTAAAAAAGGAAAATTAGTCTATAGTCAGTTGGGGATTTTTTATCAGTAATTAAAATATATATATATATATATATATATATATATATATATATATATATATATATATTCATGTAATTTAGTAACGAAAAATTCACAGCTAAATATCAATGAAATATATAAAAAAAAATCAATATTCCATTGCTAATGTTGTGAAAATTAAAAAAAAAAAAAAATTAGTTTACAATTGGCAAGGCATTTTCTGCCTCAAATTGAAAAAAAAAAAATCTTCTACTAACTTAGACGTGGATTTTCTACTGCTAATATATATATATATATATATATATATATATATATATATATATATATATATATATATATATATATATATATATATATATATATATATATATATATATATATATATATTAAACTCATTGACATTTACCAACATTAGTAGCATATTTTCTTATGCTAAAAATTAATTTTCTTTTTTAAAATTTATTTAACATTTAGTGGCAGATTTTCTGTTGCTAAATCCTACATACATATATATATAGGATTTAGCAATGGAAAATTTGTCACTAATGTTGTTAAAAAAAACTATTCACATTATTTAGTCGTGAAAAATCCGCCACTAAATGTTAAATAAATTAAAAAAAAAAGAAAATTAATATTTTATTAGCTGCAAAAAATCTGCTACTAATGTTGTCGAATTAAAAAAAATAAAATATGCTTTAGATTTAGCAGAGCATTTTCTGCCGCTAGCATCAACAAAAAAACTAGTCACTTCATTTAGCTGTAGAATTCGCCGCTAATTGCAACAATTTTAAAATAGAAAAGGGAAACTCATTTTAAAATTAGTGGCCGATTTTCCGCCGCTAATGATGTTCTCATATGAAACAAAAAAAAGTATTGAGACACATTACCAACAGAAATTCCATAACTTATTGCAACAATTAAAAAAGTTTTTGAAAAATTTAATTTTTCTTGAGATGGAAAATTCGCATCTAAGTTTTCCTAATTTTAAAAAAGGAATTCATACAATTTGGGGTGGATTTTCCATCGCAAATTTTAAAAAGTTGCCATAAATAAATTTTTATTAAAGACTCATCAGAACACTCTTCATTCATTTAATACTCTTTCCTTCTCTTTTCTCACAATTATCTCTTCCCTTTCTTCTCCTCTATCCTCCTCCTACACCATATTCAATCTTCCTCCTCCTCCCTCTCTTTTTCCTTTACACTTTTCCTTTACTCCTCCCTTTCCTTCTGTTTTTTCTTTCCTTTCTCTTTTCCTTTCCACACTTCCCCAACCAATTCTGACAGCCACCAACATCACTACGACTAGCCATTACTACCGCTGTGACTAGCCCTTATCACTGCCGCCAAGCAGTTTTTTATTTTTAAATTATCTTTCTAATTTTAATTTTTGTATAATCTATATTATTGATTTATTGTTGTTGATATTGTTGATGATTATTGAGTGTTTCCTTGTCAAAGACTCAATGGACAAATTTGAAGACATAATAGAGGCAGTGAAAAACTCACAAGAGAAATTACTTAAAGACTCAGTAGAAATTGTTAAAGGTTCAATGGAAGTTGTTGAAGACTTGGTAGAAGTTGTTTAAGATTCACTAGAAAAAGTTGACGACTCAGTGAAAGTTGCTCAAGATTTAGTGGAAGTTGTTCAACACTCAATGGAAGTTGTTCAAAACTCAGAAGATAAAAATGAACCACAATGATTATGAAATAAACTAGATGTAGGTAGAAGTATACTCAAAATACTACTTCCAAAGTTTTATTAAGACACCTCTCTTCCATATTTGTATAAACTTGAAATATTTGCATTGAATTTTACTTTGTTAAAGGATTTTGGATCTTTTTGGTGCTACATGTGTTTAAATCTAATAACGATTGCAGCATTTTTTTTCTTTGAATTGGTCATTTGTAGCCTAAAATCCATGCAAAAATTAGTGGGGGAAAATCCGCCTTAAATTGGAAGGCAAAATCCACCACAAGATTAGGGGGGAAACCGCGTCAAAATTAGAGGGAAAAATGTACCGTAAAATTAAAGGGGAAAATCTGGCACAAAATTAGAGGAAAATCCACTTCAAATTGGAGGGGGAAAACACACCGCACTAATTAGCCGGGGAAAATCCACCGCAATTGATTAGTAGACCATGTTTTGTGACGACTCAACTTCCACTGCAAATGGCTAATTAGCGGCAGACCAATTTTGCAACAGATTTGTCCGCCACAAATCGATTTTTTTCTTGTAGTGCAAAGACCACCTTTCACACTCATTATGGGCATTACGAGTTTCTTGTAAGTCCTTTGGGTTGACCAATGCTCCAGCCACCTTATGGACCTAATGAATTGGGTATTCAAGCCTTTTTCTAGACCATTTTGTGATTATTTTTATCGACAATATCCTAATGTATTTGAAGAGTTGGAAAGAGCATGAGTAACACTTGAGGATCATCCTTCAGACTTTGAAAGAGCACAAATTATATGCCAAGTTTTCAAAATATGAGTTCTGATTGGATAAGGTGGCTTTTATGGGGCATATAATGTCCAAGGAGGGGACTATGGTGGATCCTAAGAAAGTTGAGGCAATTTAACAGTGGCCAAGGCCTACTTCCATAACAGAGATTCGCAGTTTTTTGGGATTAGTAGTTTATTATCATCATTTTATCAAGGATTTCTCTACGATCACGACCCCCTGTGAAGATAGTTTTCAGAAGCTCAAGACCCGCCTGATTATAGCCTTCTTTCTTGTTTTACCATCTGGCTCAGGTGGATTTTTAGTATTTTGTGATGCTTCAAGGGTTGGCTTGGGGTGTGTTCTAATGCAACACGGTCAGGGTTATGGCCTATGCCTCCAAGCAACTCAAGAAGCACAAATAGAACTACCCTACTCATGACTTAGAGATGGTAGTGGTGGTCTATTCACTGAAAGTGTGTAGACACTACTTGAGTTGAAACAAATGCAAGAGCGTGGAAATAGCTAGAGCAAATTAGAGGGAAAATGGGGGTTTGGTTATGAAAAAAGAAGAAGAAGTAGAATAGAGAAGAGGAATAAATACATAGAATGAAGAAGAGAAGGAGAGAGAGGCATTAGGCAACATCTGTAACGTCCGCGACTTCCGACTTCCGAGCCATCACTATTCCCGACCTCCGAATTCGTCTTCAAGGCTGGACAGACAAGGATTTCCGATTTCCGACCTCATCAGTAATAAATTTCCGATTTCCGAGGTTGTCTTTAACTTCATATAAATTCCGACTTCCGACCTTAGCAATACAATGTCGGAATTTCGACTTCCGACTTCGTCTCCAAGGCTTAAAAGGACTGGCTGTATCTTCCGATTTACGACCTTATGCACGTAATATGCGATCTCCGACCTTATGCTCGAGTTAGAATAAACACGATATCCCGATTTCCGATTTCGTTAGTTCAAATGTAGTGGTTTATGCTTCCGATTTCCGATATTAAGTTTTGAGTTCCGATATCGAATTTATTAGCAGAAGCTTTCATTTCTCTTACTCCCGAGTTCCGAGATCGAGTATTTCGGCTTCACATTCTGGCCCCTGACCTTCGATTTGAAGGTAATTGTATCTCACGATTCCGAAGTCCGACTTTACCTTGTGAATAAACCAAGGCAATATTTCCGAGTTTCGACTTCATCTGAATAGATAGGCACGAATTCCGACCTTAAGAGTGCGAGTTCCGACTTCATGCTCAGATACGCAGGAAGCGAGTTTCACTTCTCTGGCGACGTGGAGAGCAATTTTGACACAAAAGAGGGAGACACGGCTGAACTTTGCCCACAAAATTTCACCCAATCAAAGTCACTCATTCTAACTACCACTTCGAAGTCTTGTCTATATATATCCTTCTCCTGCCTCTTCAGCTCATTTTTTCTTACGTTGCTCTCCCTTCCTCACTTCAGCTCTCTTTCCTCTTCTCAACTCTCCCACTCTATCCAGCCTTCAAGTTCAACCCAGCTCTATTTCCAAACTCAAAGCAAGAGGTAGAGGTTTTAATTCCTGTTTTGGTTTTTCTGATTTTGAATGATTATCGGTGGTTTAATTCTTCAATTCTGATATATTGACTGAGTGATTCATAATGAGCTATGGCTGGTTTATTAACTGTTTGTGAAATTAAAGTTGAAATGGGAAACAAGAAAGGATGCAGATATGGAGGAGTTGAGAGTCTGGGAAACTCCAAACCCTCGGCAGTCCGTACGGCGGAGTGTACGGCTCCGCCTCCCGCTATTCAAAATTAATGAAACCATTTTTATGTGAAACTAGACATCTAGGGCTTTCCATACATATATCATATAAGACCATTGGATTAATATTGAGGGAGATAGGAATTTTTGAAGTTTGACCTAGGAATCCAGACATCCACCCGGGCAGTATGGGTTGAAAAGGGTGTAACTCACCCTATACAACTCCAAATTAAGTGAAACTAATTTTGTTGGAAAGCTTACACATAGGAGAACATTCTACCCAGACATTCCGAGTTTGTTACTATACTATTCATTCCCAGTGATTTGAAGAAGTTACCCTATGTCCAAACTGAGCCAAAATAGAGCAGTTCAGGAAGGTTAAGTTTCAGGGCTTATAACTCGAGCCCTACTGAGTCAAATTGAATGGGACTTTTTGAAAATGAAAGATGGTTCTACCAGCTTTAATATGAGACTGATTTCATATCCTTTGAGCCAGTTTTTGATTTTTAGTAGATTTTTACTTTTAAGTGTGTAATTCTGGCTAGCTGCTGGGCAGGCCGGGATAAAACCTGAATAACCTGAGTTATAGTTATCGAAATTAGATGGGACTAAAAAGGTTAGAAACTAGACATAGAAGACTACAACATATCCAAAAATCAGGTTTAAAGGAGTTAAATTGAAATAAAGGTGGGCTATCCCATAACCAGGTTAGTTGATTATGTTAGGGCAGAAACTCTGCCTTAATGAATTTGATATTGATATGAGTTCAATATTTGAATGTGTATGTAATGTTGGGTTCTTTATGACAATTGATATTCTGGTATGCTGGCACTATTCATGGGGAAGCGGACATGTTCCGTCATGCTGCCAAAATTTCGGTAGAACCCCCGCACGAGTTATGAATTACATGTTAATCCATGCACAAGTTATGAATTTCATGATAATACATGTGCATTTCAATGAAAGTTATGAAAGTATATTGAGACTCATGTCACTATGAAAGTTCCATGCTACTTGGGCCAGCCTCGGATAAGAAGTTAAGGGGAATAGATCGGTGGAAACGTTGGGGAAAATAAACCCGGCAATTCCTGTATAGGAACGAGCTCGATCCTGATAAGCAGACTATTACCCAGGAGTCTAAAATGGCCAAGAACTCCCAGGGGACCAAGTAATGAAAAAGTTTATGAGCAATGAAAAAAGTATATGAGCAAAGGAAAAGTTTATGAAGGAAAGTTCAAGAGCAAGTTTTGCACGATTGCATTAAGTGCATGATTACAAGTTATTTACAATTTAACTATTATGCTTACTTACAACATGTGTTCACTTATTCTGCTCATTATTCTGTGTATTACTGTTAGTAGTTTAGACGATTTTCTTATGCTGTTTAAAGTAAAACTGGAGCTTGCCTCGGACCAGACATTTTCTTAACCTTATTAAATATGAATAGTTAAATTTGATCTCATGTTTTCATAATTAAATGAAACCCGAGGCAACTGAGAATGAAAGCGACGTCAGTTAAACGCCATGCACGACCCTACTGAGAATTTCCTTAAATTCTCACCTCGTTTTGCATTTCCGCCTCATTCTCAGACGTAGGCGATGGACATGACAGCTACCCTCTTCATTGAGGTGCCAGACTTGCAGCTCCACCATGACCCTGCAGTAGGTTCGTTGTATATAGCCGGCTCTTGCCAGTTCCGTCTCTACCTTTTTAGTGACAGGAACTTTGCCGTCCTTTTGCACCATCCCGCTTTTGACGCTGCTTCCCCTTACTTTGCGGTTCCGTTATATGCGGCACACCCTCCCCCAGCACCTCCTGCACCCGCAGCACCTGCAGCCCCTGCCGACCCTGCACCGGAGTCACCTCCGCAGGTTGTACCTGACATCCTGTTCAGCTCCGATAGCGACCCTTCAGAGGCCACCAGCTCAGCATCCTCCTCCTCAGGACCCAGTACTGACTACTCGCTAGCCGGGCCTGATATGGCCAACGACTACCTGACTGAGTAGGTCAGCCACAGGTAGTATTGTACAGCATGACCCTCTTTTGGTAGCATACAGCCTTGGGTCATAGACTAGTGGTAGGTTTTTGAAATGTCCTCTGAGGACCACATAGGATCAGGTTGACTGACATGGGCCTTATGTCTTTTTGGTACACGGCCCCACTCATGTATCCTATTATGATACTTTGTATATAAACTAGAGCAGAGGCTTTTGATATATAAATATATACCTAAATATATATAAAGGCACGTATTCAAAAATGTTATTGTATTATTCCCATCTTTATGATATTCCGTTGAATTCGTTTCACTTTTAGCATAGTAGCGCGCCGTTTCTTTTGTTCAAAAAAAAAAAAAAAAAAGAACACAAATGGAGCATTAACACAGTAACACGATCTACTTAATTTCATGCTATGACTTAAGCATAACATTAAATTAGTAGGGTGTTACATTTTTGGTATCAGAGCAGTTCATCCTAGCTAAGGCCTGAGGATTGGACTGACTATGCTTCACGCATATTCTGTGTTTTTAGCTTATGACATGCACTAGATCTTGCCTGTATGGTTGAGATATAATTGTGCGTGTGTATGAAGTGCCTGACCATGTTAGCTGTTATGTACTAGCACATTAGACTTAATATTGAGCCTGATCAACTCAATAGCTTTTGTTTTATGTGTTCAGAACTTAATGGCTTCCGGTAGGCGAGGCAGACCACGTGCAGAACCAGCTCGAGAGGACCCGAATGACCTAATGGCCACAATGCGAGAAATGGCTCACGCGTTGCGGGAGCAAGCCACGACAGCTCACCAGATGATGGAACAGCTAGGCAGGCGACCTGCAGCAGGCTGTGAAGGGAACCCACATGGCCCCGAGGCTAACCTGGAATATCTCAAATTTGCCGAGTTCAGAAAGGCGAATCCGCCCAGCTTCCGAGGGGCGTATAACCCTGATAAAGCCGATGAGTGGATCAAAGCCATGGAGAAGATTTTCTCTGTTCTAGATTGCTCAGATCATCAGAAGGTGACTTTTGCCACCTATATGCTCGACGCAGACACCGAGTTCTGGTGGAATGGCGTGCGAAGACTGTGTGAAGAATCTCAGACCATAGTCATCTGGGCGATGTTTGAGGATGTATTCTACCAGAAGTACTTTCCTGCTTCCGTTCGGAATGCCAAGGAACTCGAGTTTATGCAGCTTCGCGAAGGAAACCGGACGGCATCCGAATACATTGCCAGATTTGAAGAGATGTGCAAATTCTCTACAATTTATCAGAGGAATCCAGATGAAGCCTGGAAGTGCATCAAGTTTGAAGGAGGGTTACGGGAAGATATTCTCACCGCAATTAGGCCAATGGAGATTAGAGATTTTCCCACGTTGGTAAATAAATGCCGACTTGTGGAAGATTGCAACTCGAAACTAGTGGCAGCTAGGGCATCTGGTAGGAATTTCAGGAGGGGGTTAGCCCCACAAGGCCCAAGATTCAAGCCCAACTTTCAACAGCAGAGGAGATTCCCGCCAATGGGCAACAAAGGCAAGCAGCCTCAAAGGCCTCTTCCGAATCCAACTTGCACAAAGTGCGGCAGGAGTCATGGCGATCGGTCGTGCTTGGCAGGCTAGAATGTCTGCTTTGGGTGTGGCAAGCCAGGCCACAAGATTTATGAGTGCCCAACCAGGAATCCATCACAGCCATCTCGACCACAACGTCAAGGAAGGGTTTTTACCATGGATGCGGAGGAAGCTGATAAGTCCGAAAGACTAATCCAAGGCACCTGTGAAGTGAACGGTGAGATTCCAACTGTACTCTATGATTCGGGTGCTTCACATTCGTTTATTTCTCATAGCTGTGTAACTGCTTTGCAATTGCCGATTTCTGAATTACCTTATGATCTATTGGTTTCTACTCCTACCAATGAACCTGTTAGAACTAGTAAGATATGCCTCAATGTTCCTCTTCGAATTGAGGGTAGAACCTTTGCCGCCAATTTGGTTTGTCTCCCTCTGTCTGGTCTTGACATAATTCTGGGCATGGATTGGCTCTCTGCCAATCGAGTCGTACTCAATTGCTCTGATAAGACAGTGGTACTCCCCTCTGTCTCACTTTCGGAATCCCAGACCGTAACACTCTTCTATCTGAACTCTTGTGAGCCAAAGAAGCAAGGGTATATACTCTTGTCAGCTAATGTGACAGAAGCTGAGCAGGAACTAGAGGAGATTCGGGTTGTTAGGGAATATCCGGATATTTTTCCAGAAGATATTCCTGAATTCCCTCCTGAGAGAGAAATTGAGTTCACCATCGAGTTAGTTCCAGGTGCAGGACCAATATCTATAGCTCCATATCGAATGTCACCCTTGGAGCTGACGGAACTAAAAAGGCAGATCGAGGGGCTTTTGGAAAAAGGATTCATACGACCAAGTGCATCACCTTGGGGAGCTCCAGTCTTGTTGGTCAAGAAGAAAGACGGGAGCATGCGCCTATGCGTGGATTATAGGCAGTTGAATAAGGTGACGATTAAGAATAAATACCCTTTGCCAAGGATCGATGATCTCATGGACCAGCTACAAGGTGCCACGGTATTCTCTAAGATCAATTTGCGTTTCGGATATCATCAGATTCAAGTTCGGGAACAAGATATCCTTAAGACAGCCTTTCAAACTCGTTACGGACACTATGAGTATACCGTAATGTCATTCGGACTGACCAACGCACCAGCAGTATTCATGGATTACATGAATCGGATATTCTGTCCGTATCTGGACAAGTTTGTAGTGGTCTTCATCGACGATATACTTGTCTATTCGAAGACGGAGCAAGAGCATGCGGAACACTTACGGCTAGTTCTGCAAATTTTAAGAGAAAAGAAACTCTATGCTAAATTATCCAAATGCGAATTTTGGATGAAGGAGGTAAAATTTCTCGGCCACGTAGTGCCATCTGGAGGAGTCTCTGTAGACCCCAATAAAGTAGAACCAGTTCTAAACTGGGAAAGGCCGACCACAGTCACTGAAGTCAGGAGTTTTCTGGGCTTAGCTGGATATTACCGGCGATTCATTAAGGATTTCTCTCGTATAGCCTTGCCCCTGACCAAATTAACCAGGAAGAATGTCTCATTCAAGTGGACGCCGGAATGCGAACAGAGTTTTCAAGACCTAAAGAGAAGATTAACTATGACACCAGTGTTGGCCTTACCGAACCCTCGAGGACCATTTGAAGTCTACTGCGATGCATCCAAGCAAGGATTAGGATGTGTGTTGATGCAAGCCGGAAACGTGGTCGCGTATGCCTCCAGACAATTAAAGCCACATGAGAGGAATTATCCTACACACGATCTCGAGTTAGCTGCAGTTGTGTTTGCTTTAAAGATATGGAGACATCACCTATATGGTGTAATGTTCGAAGTCTTTTCTGATCACAAGAGTTTAAAGTACCTCTTTGACCAGAAGGAATTAAATATGAGGCAGCGGAGGTGGATAGAACTTCTTAAGGATTATGAATTTGAATTGAAGTACCACCCAGGAAAAGCGAATGTTGTGGCAGATGCTTTAAGTAGGAAATCTTTGACTGTAGCTTGGATGATGATCAAAGATACGGAACTTATTGAAAGCTTTCGAAATCTTAATTTGGAAATCCTTATGACTCCCAGGACCCTTCTGCTACATCAAATTAAGATAGCCAGTAGCTTTAAGGAGCAGATTCAGCAAGCACAGTAGCAAGACGCTAATTTTTAACGTACACTTCATCTTGTGCGATCAGGGAAATTGACGGATTTTGCCCAAGATAAAGAGGGCATATGGCGGTATCATGATAGGGTGTGTGTACCCAAGGAAATGATCTCCGAAGAAGAATCTTGGAGGAAGCACATAAGGGTGAATTCACCGTGCATCCTGGCATTACTAAGATGTATCAAGACCTTAAGAAGATGTTTTGGTGGCCAGGTATGAAGACAGACATAGCGGGTTTCGTGAGTAAATGCTTGGTCTATCAAAAGGTGAAAGCGGAACATCAAAAACCCTCTGGAATGCTTCAACCCTTGAAAATCCCTGAGTGGAAGTGGGAAAGTATCTCCATGGATTTTGTGATGGAATTACCAAGAACATCAACAGGATATGATGCTATATGGGTCGTTGTGGATAGATTGACCAAATTTGCTCATTTTCTATCCATTCGAGCAAATTATCCGTTGGAGAAATTGGCACAGCTATACATTCAAGAGATTATAAGGCTGCATGGAACCCCTTCAACTATTATCTCTGATCGGGACCCAAGGTTTACTTCGCGATTTTGGGGAGCCTTACAAAAGGCATTTGGTGCTAAGTTGTGCCTAAGCACTGCATATCACCCCCAAACGGATGGCCAAACCGAAAGGACAATTCAAACCTTGGAAGATATATTGCGAGCCTATATACTGGAGCAACGCGGGAGTTGGGATCGATGTTTACCGCTAGCCGAGTTCGCATACAACAATAGCTATCACGCCAGCATCGTCATGGCTCCTTATGAAGCATTGTATGGACGGAAGTGCCAATCTCCCCTGTGTTGGTATGAAATAGGAGAATCAACTCTATTGGGGCCTGATTTAGTTGAGCAGACCACTGAGCAAATCAAGAAAATACGAAGCAAGATGCTTACCGCTCAAAGCCGCCAAAAGAGTTACGCGGATACCAGGAGGAAGCCTCTAGAGTTTCAAGAAGGAGACCATGTATTTTTTAAGGTTACGCCTACAACGGGGATAGGCAGAGCCATTAAAGTCAAGAAGTTAAATCCTCGCTTTATTGGTCCCTTCCAGATCTTGAGGCGAATCGGATCAGTTGCATATCGAGTCGCTTTGCCTCCACATTTGTCAAACCTTCATGATGTGTTCCATGTTTCCCAGCTTAGAAGATATCAACCTGACCCTACGCACGTGCTAAAACCCGAATCAGTAAATCTAAAGGAGGACTTGACTTTCCCTGTTCAACCGGCACGGATTGTAGATAGAAGCAGCAGATAACTTCGAAACAAATCCGTACAACTAGTAAAGGTAGCGTGGGGGAAAGAAGATGCTGAAGACTACACTTGGGAACTGGAATCAGACATGAGGAAAGAGCACCCTGGACTATTCTCGAGTACTAAATTTTGAGGACAAAATTTTTTTTTAAGGAGGGTGGTATTGTAATGTCCGCGACTTCCGACTTCCGAGCCATCACTATTCCTGACCTCAGAATTCGTCTTCAAGGCTGGACAGACAAGGATTTCCGATTTCCGACCTCATCAGTAATAAATTTCCGATTTCCGAGGTTGTCTTTAACTTCATATAAATTCCGACTTCCGACCTTAGCAATACAATGTCGGAATTTCGACTTCCGACTTCGTCTCCAAGGCTTAAAAGGACTGGCTGTATCTTCCGATTTACGACCTTATGCACGTAATATGCGATCTCCGACCTTATGCTCGAGTTAGAATAAACACGATATCCCGATTTCTGATTTCGTTAGTTCAAATGTAGTGGCTTATGCTTCCGATTTCCGATATTAAGTTTTGAGTTCCGATATTGAATTTATTAGCAGAAGCTTTCATTTCTCTTACTCCCGAGTTCCGAGATCGAGTATTTCGGCTTCACATTCTGGCCCCTGACCTTCGATTTGAAGGTAATTGTATCTCACGATTCCGAAGTCCGACTTTACCTTGTGAATAAACCAAGGCAATATTTCCGAGTTCCGACTTCATCTGAATAGATAGGCACGAATTTCGACCTTAAGAGTGCGAGTTCTGACTTCATGCTCGAATCTGCGAGGCGAGTTTCACTTCTCTGGCGACGTGGAGAGCAATTTTGACACAAAAGAGGGAGACACGGCTGAACTTTGCCCACAAAATTTCACCCAATCAAAGTCACTCATTCTAACTACCACTTCGAAGCCTTGTCTATATATATCCTTCTCCTGCCTCTTCAGCTCATTTTTTCTTACGTTGCTCTCCCTTCCTCACTTCAGCTCTCTTTCCTCTTCTCAACTCTCCCACTCTATCCAGCCTTCAAGTTCAACCCAGCTCTATTTCCAAACTCAAAGCAAGAGGTAGAGGGTTTAATTCCTGTTTTGGTTTTTCTAATTTTGAATGATTATCGGTGGTTTAATTCTTCAATTCTGATATATTGACTGAGTGATTCATAATGAGCTGTGGCTGGTTTATTGACTGTTTGTGAAATTAAAGTTGAAATGGGAAACAAGAAACGATACAGATATGGAGGAGTTGAGAGTCTGGGAAACTCCAAACCCTCGGCAGTCCGTACGGCGGAGTGTACGGCTCTGCCTCCCGCCATTCAAAATTAATGAAACCATTTTTATGTGAAACTAGACATCTAGGGCTTTCCATACATATATCATATAAGACCATTGGATTAATATTGAGGGAGATAGGAATTTTTGAAATTTGACCTAGGAATCGAGACATCCACCCGGGCAATATGGGTTGAAAAGCGTGTAACTCACCCTATACAACTCCAAATTGAGTGAAACTAATTTTTTTGGAAAGCTTACACATAGAAGAACATTCTACCCAGACATTCCGAGTTTGTTACCATACTATTCATTCCCAGTAATTTGAAGAAGTTACCCTATGTCCAAACCAAGCCAAAACAGAGCAGTTCAGGAAGGTTAAGTTTCAGGGCTTATAACTCGAGTCCTACTGAGTCAAATTGAATGGGACTTTTTGCAAATGAAAGATGGTTCTACCAGCTTTAATATGAGACTGATTTCATATCCTTTGAGCTAGTTTTCAATTTTTAGTAGATTTTTACTTTTAAGTGTGTAATTCTGGCTAGCTACTAGGCAGGCCGGGATAAAACCTGAATAACCTGAGTTATAGTTATCGAAATTAGATGGAACCAAAAAGGTTAGAAACTAGACATAGAAGGCTACAACATATCCAAAAATCAGGTTTAAAGGAGTTAAATTGAAATAAAGGTGGGCTATCCCATAACCGGGTTAGTTGATTATGCTAGGGCAGAAACTCTGCCTTAATGAATTTGATGTTGATATGAGTTCAATATTGGAATGTGTATGTAATGTTGGGTTCTTTATGACAATTGATATTCTGGTATGCTGGCACTATTCATGGGGAAGCGGACATGTTCCGTCATGCTGCCAAAATTTCGGTAGAACCCCCGCACGAGTTATGAATTACATGTTAATCCATGCACAAGTTATGAATTTCATGATAATACATGTGCATTTCAATGAAAGTTATGAAAGTATATTGAGACTCATGTCACTATGAAAGTTCCATGCTACTTGGGCCAGCCCCGGATAAGAAGTTAAGGGGAATAGATCGGTGGGAACGTCGGGGAAAGTAAACCCGGCAATTCCTGTATAGGAACGAGCTCGATCCTGATAAGCAGACTATTACCCCGGAGTCTAAAATGGCCAAGAACTCCCAGGGGACCATGTAATGGAAAAGTTTATGAGCAATAAAGAAAGTATACGAGCAAAGAAAAAGTTTATGAAGGAAAGTTGAAGAGCAAGTTTTGCACGATTGCATTAAGTGCATGATTACAAGTTATTTACAATTTAACTATTATGCTTACTTATAGCATGTGTTCACTTATTCTGCTCATTATTCTGTGTATTACTGTTAGTAGTTTAGACGATTTTCTTATGCTGTTTAAGGTAAAACTGGACCTTGCCTCGGACCAGACATTTTCTTAACCTTATTAAATATGAATTGTTAAATTTGATCTCATATTTTCATAATTAAATGAAACCCGAGGCAACTGAGAATGAAAGCGACGTCAGTTAAACGCCATGCACGACCCTATTGAGAATTTCCTTAAATTCTCACCTCGTTTTGCATTTCTGCCTCATTCTCAGACGTAGGCGATGGACACGACAGCTACCCTCTTCATTGAGGTGCCAGACTTGCAGCTCCACCATGACCCTGCAGTAGGTTCATTGTATATAGCCGGCTCTTGCCAGTTCCGTCTCTACCTTTTTAGTGATAGGAACTTTGCCGTCCCTTTGCACCATCCCGCTTTTGACCCTGCTTCCCCTTACTTTGCGGTTCCGTTGTACGCGGCACACCCTCCCCCAGCACCTCCTGCACCCGCACACTGCGGCCCGCCGACCTGCCGAGTCACCTCCGCAGGTTGTACCTGTCATCCCGCTCAGCTCTGATAGCGGCCCTTGAGGCCACCACCTCGGATCCTCCTCCTCGGGACTCAAGATCGACTACTCGCCACCGGCCTAATATAATATGGCTGCCACCTACCGAGTAGGTCAGCCATAGGTAGTATTGTACAACATGACCCTCTTTTGGCAGCATGCAGCCTTGGGTCATAGACTAGTGGTAGATTTTTGAAATGTCCTCTGAGGACCACATAGGATCAGGTTGACTGACATGGCCCTTATGTTTTTTTGGTACACGGCCCCACTCATGTATCCTATTATGATACTTTGTATATAAACTAGAGTAGAGGCTTTTGATATATAAATATATACATAAATATATATAAAGGCGCGTATTTAGAAATGTTATTGTATTATTCCCATCTTTATGATATTCCATTGAATTCGTTTCACTTTTAGCATAGTAGCGCGCCGTTTCATTTGTTCAAAAAAAAAAAAAAAAAAAAAAGAACGCAAATGGAGCATTAACACAGTAACACGATCTACTTAATTTCATGCTATGACTTAAGCATAACATTAAATTAGTAGGATGTTACAACATCTCTGTCTCTTATGCCTCTATCTCTTAAAAAAAAACTAAGAAATTGTTTATTATTAGGGTATTAATTCGATCAAACATACTAAATGAACTTAAAAATCTCAAATGAATCAAATAAATTAATTTAGGTTGATTAAAAAATTTGAGTCATTCTTATTTAAATTCAATCCAATAAATTATTATTGATTGGATTTCTAAATTTGTCTTTTTAGAGTAAATTTACACTATGGTTCTTGAAATATTTTCTTTTTAACACTTAATCAATGCATAAAATTTAGTACTCAAAAGATTTCACATTAAATATATTAATCCCTATAATAAGAAAATTATATACACAATAGTCCCTGAAAAGTATCGATTAATAGTTCCCGAAAAATATTGGCTTTTACATATTAATCTTTTAAGGACCAAAAAGTGTTAAAACAAAAGTCTTTTAGGGTCTAAATGTACAGTTATTCAATTTTTTGATTTAAGGCTTGAACACCCAATCTCACCATTCAACCAAATGTTTTTTTTTTCTCTAAATTTATTGTTTATATTTCAAAATTATGCATTTAGGCTTTGGTAATTAGATCACTTTTCATATTTTTTTCCCCATTCATTTGAGATCTATACAAATTAGTACCAGCTGTCCAATGTTCAAATTTCTGCTGCTACTGACTGCCACGAGGATAAAATATGAAAGATAAAAATTTATATTTCTTACTTTAACTTGATGATTTGAATCAAACCAAATCAATCATAGTCAGATTTGTTTAGTTTAGATTAGGTGAAAAAAAAATTCAAAAATTAAACCAAACAAATTCTTTGAATTTAATTAGTTTAGTTTTTTTCTTTTTTCCTTTTTTTTTTTCTCCAAACATGAAGTACTCGAAAAAACTCCTACAAATAAATATTCTTTCCAACATTCAAAGCAGAATTACCGGCCTCTTTTCATCTTAGGTCCCAATTACAATTGTTTTTTGCCAGATATTGAATTGAATCCTGCTATGACCTATGAGCAATTGAAGTCCTCAAATATTTCTATTATTTTATGAGGTTTTCTATGTATATTTATTTTTCTTTATATCATTTTAGCATTAGTTCGCATTGACATTTGATTGCTCTACTGAATAGTTTGCTTTCTGTGTTGCTTGACAACAAGCTAAGAGATACACTTTGATAGGCAGATAAAATTACAACTTTATTAATGATGGGAAGTAAAATCTTTGATTCTCCTTGGAATCTTCGTTGAAAAACGAAATATAACATGGAAACGTGGGATATGATTCTTATGACTAGTAGTCCAATGCTACAGCATTGGCGCGTAACATCAAGTATCACTGCTAGGATTATAATAATGTTGCTTGATCTTGAAAATCATAAATTCTTTGTTGTGGATGCTAGTTGGTCAATTGAGCTTCAGGTTTCCCAGCCTACAGGTGAAAGAAAGAGACAATATGTTCAAAAAAAGCAAATAAAAAGTTGCCGTCAGAATTTGCACATATAATTAATTAAGCACCGCAGCAGGAACTTGTGCTTTCTGGTCGCAAGATGATTCTTTGTGGAATTCAATGGGTGTTTTGCCTGGCATACATACATAGGCTATTTGTATATATAGAATTAGATATTGATTGCATTTGTTTAATATGCTGCATGTGGGAAATATGAAGGTACCAATTTAATATTTAGAGCTAGCTACTAAGAGATAAAGGTCTTAGAATATACTACCTTCTCTCTTCATTCTGACCCACCACTTTTCTTGTATTTCGGAAATGGCACTTGCCCTGATTCAATTCTCCTAACATCCTGGATGAGGAGCTCATAGTGCCTCTTCACTTCCTCCGGAGTTTTTCCACCGACAGCTCGAGCAACATTGTACCAACGGTCGGGGGTGTCCTTGTCATAAACAGCTAGAGCCCTTTCAAAGGCTTTATTGTCCTTGGCACTCCATGACCCTGAAGATGACATTGAGCTAGACGCCATTTCTTGGAGGCAAGGCAACTAGCAATATGTTGTGATTTGAGAATCGCTACAGAGAATGGTATAAGATTTCAAAGGCAGAAATGGAAGAGCTGATATCTGCAAGAGAATTGGCAATGTTTGCTCCTTTTATAAGCAGAAATGGAGTGTGTAAGGTGGGGGTCAGTGCTAGTTGGCATGCAATTCTTACCAAAGTGAAGTCGAATTTGAATGATTTGTTTCCTTAGGAACCACAGAACAGAGCGGGACCAAGAAGTTGAGAAGCAACATGGGAGAATAAGTATCTTTAAAACAGTAAAAATAAGTCATAGAATATATAGGACTTGCCAAAATTTACTTTCTTTTGGCTTCTTCCTCCCCCTTCCCCTCCTTTTCTTGATAAAAGTTAATGTCTTATGTTTCCATCTTGTGGTTTCAGAAGCTGCAGAAAACTTCACACATTGATCAACAGTTGGAAACGTAAAACATGTCAAAATTACTTTAGCAGAATGAAATTTCTTCAGTTTAGCAAGCACCATGCAGATATCAAGTGGTTGAGGAAACGGTCACGACTGCAGTCTAGGCATTAAACTGTAATTTTTAGTTGTGGTTCAGATCCTAACAACGTATATGAAAACCCACTATCAACTAGGTTCAGGTAATGCCTAACTTTATTTTATTCTCTTCCTTGCACGGTCTTCAGTGGGTCCAAGCTCAACTCAGTGAATCCGCTGCAGGAAACAAATCTTTCATGTTTGCATCACATAGCCACAAATACAATATATCTTGCTCAAGATACTTTAATTTGCAAGGATAATTCATTGGTGTTTTTCATCATTGCAGGTGATCTTATAAGTGTCGTTTGTCCTGAACAACATTACAAAACTCTCTCTCTGGTCAGTTGTGTCTGTACAATGATATTGTTTCGTTCTAAACCCCAAGGAAACGTCAAATAGGTAACCTACCATAGGCTACTACTCTTTTAGCTGTTGGGGCCCTCTCTTGAGCTAACTATGGGATTCTCGTAAGGTTTGTTTGATTTGCTTACGTAGATGGCCCCAAAGAGTGGTGGTTACTTTGGCAAATGTATGCTTTCTTCCGTCCGTAACAAAAACAATAGCTACACAAGTTGCTGCTTAAGCATTGTGTCTTCGGATTTTGTAAGAGCCACCACCTTGAACCATAGGCATGTCGGAAATATACCAGATTGCCAATATACAAAACGTTTATAAAACTAGAGGATCCTTTGTAGTAATCTTACAATCAAGTGACATAGACAAGTGATTAAATAATCAACAAAAATGTTGTTTCACCAAGTTTTGAAAAGATCATTTAGATATAAGGAATCAATATATCAATAACTGAAATTTTCAGTTGCATTATTAGTAAATGTGGTGAATGTGGTAGAGTAACTAGTAATAGATAAAAAAATCGTTTTTGTTAGATTAATTAGTAAAATAATTGAAATACCCATTTATTAACAAATGCTTAAATACTTCAAATCAGTTTTTTTTTTTAATAATTGGTGAGAAAATTCCGAGATATATGGATCAACTAATGTCTTTATCTTCTATTATAGGTTATGATGGCAAACAAGTCATTTAAATCTAATAGTTTTATTTGCATATAATAATGAGGAAATTACAAATGTTAAATTAATCTTACATCAAATATCAACAAAAACAGTACTTCTCTCTCTCTCTCTCTCTGTGTCTAAACTAGTATAAGTTTAAATCACTTTGACACTAATAAATAATTTTTTTATTGGTGAAGTTTTTAATAAAATGAACCATTAGATTGAAAGTTGACATCTTATAAATCAAATTTATAAAATTTTTATATTAGTTCCATGTTATTTTAAATATATTTTATATATATTAAAATCAACATAATACATATATTTAGAAGGATTTAATTGGTATACACCGTCAGTATAAAAAAATTTTATATAGACATCCAATCATGTATTGGTACATTAACAAAAGTGTTTCACATAACTATCCACTACCTTAAAAATCTTACAAATACCGACATATGATTGGATGACAGTGCAACAGAGTTTTTGTAATACCCTAATAAACCCATACTACGCTTAAGTCGTATTACGGCGTTTTATTAGTTGTTACTTATGCTCGTGGAAAACTAAACTTCACTTGAAATTAAGCTACACGGAAAATACGATAAAATTTTTCTTTGAAATACGTCGTCGCTTTGCAGCGTTTTGAAAAGTAAAGCCTTGAACGAGAAGCTAGTCAGAGAAAGAGCGTGTCGCATACAATACGTACTCCAATGTCACAAAACCAGAGAAAGGTAAATGAATAGAAATTCACAAATACATTGCATTATATAGCAGAATCATTACATCGATATGGGTTCATCATATATATACATACATATATACTAGCATTACATCAAAAGAGGCTCATGGTCGTGCCATGATCCAAATACTAGATACAAACTAAAATCGACATCGTTCGTCACAAAAGAGATGAATGAAGATACAGAGCTACGGCGACGACAAGTCCACATCAGCAATCGTCTAACATCCCACGTCATACGCCCGCTCACAGTGTCGGGGATCCATGCTCTGCTCCACCGGATGCGCCATCGAGATCTGGTGACGATGCGGAAGAATAACTAGGGTGAGAAATGGAATTTCTCAGTAGGACTCGAACCCGACACGAAAGTGTCATCGTCATCGTCCCAGCCACTTCGATTTTATTAATGAAAATAGTGAGCATGCATAAGGTTCAATTCTTGCATTTTCGAAATCATGAATATCCGAAGCGGATTCAATTTTAACATACTCTCTAATCATTTATATCATAACATACATGGGCATAAGTATGATCATATAATAATGCATGACTGTGCTATAAGTTTTTCTTAACTTCTTCCCTTGCTAGGGTTTTGGACCGAAGTCCCTTGTCTTTTCTTAACTTGACTTTATCTTTTCACCCACTAAACATAAGTGGTAATGAGCTCATACCGTGGCCGTCGCCACCATAGAATTTCGGTACTTACACTAGCTGGGTCATGCCATGCCTCATGTAAGACCTATCCCCGATACTCACACTAGTTGGGTCATGCCATGCCTCATGTGAGTCGTGGGTGAGGGGAAACTTAAATTAGGTCACCTTCCCTTTTGAAGGATCATACCCTTAGTTTATCTTTTTCTTATTAAAGCTTATGATGCAAGGTTATTCTAATTCTCTTCCACATTTAGGCGTTACGTATCGCCGTCCCCAAATGTGGTTCCTTTATTAATCACCTCTGGGCGTTACGTATCGCCGTCTCCAGGGTGTTCATATTTATTAGTCTCTTCATGTTTATCATTAAGCATCATATTATCAACATATCACATTCATATCATCATGATTCATCATAATATCATTATCATATCATTATCATCCTTATCATCATCATAACACTATCCTAATCATCATCATATTACATCATCATCATATCATATCATAATCATCATCATTACTCATCATCATCATAGCATCATGCTTGCACATAAACATAGGCATATTCTCAAGCAAAGTTTTATGAGCTTAGCTTAGTAAATTTGGTGCAAGCTTTTAATTGAGATTGCCTCTTGTGTAAACTTCTTTTATTAGGCTTAGTGCCAATTTTATCTATTATCCTTTTTGACACTTTTAAGTTGAATTATGAAGGTTCTCTAATGCTTAATGTAAGGGTATTAAAGTCTTAAAGCTTATTTCTCCTTATTCTTTAACTTTTACCCTAACCAGTTTTACTTTTACAGTGGGGCAGTAACTTTGAAAATTCACCATAATTTCATCTTTTACTCTTTTATTTCGAATTTTTGTGTGGATATACTTCTCTGAGTCTATTTTTAAACAAAATAAACCCCACTTAAAAATTCATTTTGTAGCTTGAGTTATGCATATTTTATTCCGACTGTTCAGTTTCTAAGTTCACTCCCGGTACAGTGGATTGTTACTTCTCATTATAATTACTCAGAAGGAATCTGAGAAAACTGTTTTATGGGTTTGTTCCTCTATGTCTTAGCTTTCATTTAAACTTGGTCTCACTCAAAAATCATTTTTGTAGCTCGAGTTATACACATTTTAGTGTAGACTGCCCAGACAGAAACCAATCCGAGAACAGTCCATTT
Source organism: Pterocarpus macrocarpus (assembly GCA_031439585.1). Lineage (NCBI taxonomy): Eukaryota > Viridiplantae > Streptophyta > Magnoliopsida > Fabales > Fabaceae > Pterocarpus > Pterocarpus macrocarpus. The sequence continues at coordinate 56,639,280 of CM062514.1, forward strand.
TGAAAAATCATATCTCACTCATTTTAACTCCGAATCTTCTGTATTTTATATGTATGGAAAGCTCTCTGAGTCTATTTTCATATAAAATTGGTTCCACTAATTTCTGAGTTTTCTGGAAAAAGTTATACCGTTCGGTTTACAGACTGCTAGAAAATCCAGATTTTACGTTTTGATTTTTCTCATGTTTTCTCCAAAACACTCAACCTCACTTCCAAGAAAACATTCTCAAGTTATAAAACACTCATATACCATGAAAGATTAGTGAAAAACTAACATGTTGGAGTTCAAAAATATTGAGTTCAACCATGCTTCACACCAAACCGAAAACATGTTTTCAACAAACAACCATACAAGCAACAACATCTCATTTTATGACAAGAATGGCTATGATGCCCATAATCAATCTTTAAAATCACCTAGCTATGGAGAGCATAGGAGTTCTAAAGCTTGAAAAACAAGAGAGAAAAAGAGTTTAGAGCCACTACCAATTGGATTTCTTGAAAGCTTGAAGAGAAAGAAAGATGTTGGAGATGGCCTCCTTCTCCTTGAGCTTGATAGTGAGGCTTGTGTATGAGTGGCTTTGTTTCTCCAAGGACCAAAAATGGTAGTCCTTGAAGGGCTTGTGAGAATGGTAAATGGAGATGAGTAGAAAGTAGTATGAGGGTTGGAAGAACACAATGAAGCTTGGAAGAAGAAGAGAGTATGAGACTTGGAGAGAGGAGAGAGGAGAGAGCTTTGTGTGTGTGTCTTGAGAGAGGAAGTGAAAAATGAAATGAGGGAGAGAGGGAGAGGGGCTGATGGCGCATAAAGGGGAGGGAGAGAGTGCTGTGATTTTGCTTCTTTTGCAAGCAAGGAGGCTAGCAACCATGGGAAAAAAGGGTGGGTTGTGTTTTCCTTGAGTCTTGGCATTTGGGTAAGGACTTGTAGGTGTTTTTGTCAAGTGGTTAAAAGCATGAGCTCTCTTAGGATTGGACATTGGATGGCTAGGATCACACCAAGTGTCATTATCTTGATGAAGGAGAGTACAACTCTTGTTATGACTTAGGGAAGCTACTAATATGGATTCTTGATCTAGTGGTGTATGATAAGAAAGTAATTGAATGGTTGGATGTGGCTCTTGCTCTGACCAAACTTTCAAACAATAAATAAAGGGAAGTTTCTACATCTTTATAATTGTTGTAATTATCTAAATGTTAATTAATTCAATTGGTTTAAATTACTCATTAGCACATTTTTGCTAAGAAGGATTTTCCTCGTTAATTTTGTAAGAAGATGTGAAGGTTAATGTGATTAAGTTTTGAGACTTATATGCTCTTAGTTAATTAGATTAGATCACCTTGATTTTATGTTCTAAATCATGGATTAATAAGGATTGGGCAATTAGGCTTTTAATTATAACTTTTAATGCATTATGTTTCAATTGTCGACTTTTACTTATTTTGTTGACTTGCCTTTAATTTACTAAGCTCTTGCTCGTCGAGATTAGCCGATTAATTCTCAGTTAATTATTAACCTCTCTAATTAGTCAGGATCATTGAACTAATTAGCTTAGACAAAAATTGGGGATGTTACAGTTTTATACTATCAATACATATCAATTGAACTCTGTTTAGAATTACAAAAATAAAATCTATTTGATTGGATTCTTATTTATTGTCAATTTTCTTTTCAAAGTTTGATACAAATAATCTATGTGATAGATAATTATAATTTAACAGTTGGATTGATTAAAAATATGTTATACAAAAAGTTATTAAGTGATGTAAATTTACTAAATCTTACATTAGTATAACTTGATCCTGACCCATATAAAATCAAGTTATACATATGTAAGTTAAAATAACAATTACATCATTAAATAAATTTTTACTAGCAATTTTCTTTTTCCACAAAATATATTGTTGGATTGAAAGTTCATAGCTTATTGATCATATATATTTTTTTATATACACCAAAATTAGCATAATATATATTTATAAAATATACAAAGATAAGAGTTATTTAATCATCTTCTTGTTGAGACACCTTCTTCGATACTACCCTTTTAAGAAGTAGTAGGTTGCAAGATTTTTCAAAAATTATAGTTTGAGATAGAAAAATTATACCTTGAGACTTATGACATTGAGAGTATTTATTATAATACAGGTTAAATCAAAGTATTCGTTACAGTGTAGGCCAAGGTGTGCACGGGGACAGAAGTTTTTAAAAAACGTGCAATGACCATGTGCTTTTCAACCTATACTGCAACAAAAATTCTCAGTTTTTCTATTTGAGATGGTGACTTTTTTTAATGTAAGGTTAACTTTAACAGACACTAGCTACAATGTACTACTTCTATAAAAGCATAGTATTGAAATTGACAACTCTTAATAATGTTCAACCTTTTGAAAAAAAAAAAATTGACACAATCTGCATGATAGACAATTAATTGTAATCTAATAGTTTGATCGATAAAAATTATATTTTATGAAAAATTATTGAGTAATGTTTATGTCTTTTGCTGTTAGCTTTGGCCAGTGCCACGGAGCATAACTATGGGCTTCAGGGTGTAGCTGGCTATTCATCTGTTTGACCTTTATACTTTCAAATAAGGAACAACCACAATAATATCTTTAAGGCATATCTGTTTAGTCATGGGCAAGTGAAAGGCAGAAAAGTGCCCGAGATTTTCACTAACCTTGTTTCCAACAGCAGTTATGAATAATTAAAGCAGAACTTAATTTGTCGTTAAAAAGGCTTTTTGGTATATTGTGATGTAGGAAGATGTCTTTGAGCGAGCTGAGTGATGGTAGTAAGAGAAAAGCATCGAAGATAAGCTGTTTTGGCATTAGAGAAGCAGCTTGGAATTGGAATTATATGATTATGGAACTTGGATTAGATTTTGCTACTTGTGTTGCGTAGCTCTAGATATTGCTACTTCTTTTCATAGCCTTATAGCAAATGACCATGCTTTCTATGCTTCATCTCTGATCTAAGTAATGATAAGAATATAAGATTATGAATCCATGATTACTTTGTTCTTCTTACAATTGCTGCTTTTTAATTTCATCCCTTCACCTCTTCTTATTTTTCTTTTAGTTTTCTGTTATCTATTTTTAATTTTTCACTTTGAAATTCACTTATCAAGTTGGTGCTTACCTGTAGAAAACCGCCGTAATTACTAAATCTCCTATATCTTAAGAACATGAACGTTCAAGACTGCGAGCTGCTGTCTGCCGCACGCACACAAACAATGAGTGTGGTTAGCAGCAACCTCTGGATTTTTTTTTTTTTTTTTTTGCATAAAAAATAAATTCAGCGTATCTCATTCAAGAATCAATAAGGCTAAAGCATATAAAAGCATCATATTTCAGAAGTCGGCGTGGTGGTACCATGGCAATTGGTAGCAACTTGGATTACACTTCCCCTGACCTATGGAACTAATTTTTCTAATACCTAGCAACTAGGCTTCAGGATAGTATATTCTTCCAAAGTTGAGTCCAAAATGCTCAATATTTTTTAATTCACGGGCATTAATACGTCGACTAAATATACATCATACTTTGGTGAAAATCTTTATGATGATGTAACGACAAGGAATGCTACTCTTTTTAAAAGGAGAACACATTTTTATATGCTCCCACGTCTTTTGGATGCAATTGAAGGGCATTTGCCGATATTTCATATATTAGATGTAATGGGAAAGTGTCAATTTCCTAATATGCTATATAAGGTTTTTTCCCCCTTTTTTCGGTCGTGATGTAAGGTTTTAGTTTGGTTTATATTTTAATAGTGTACTTTTTGTGACACTGCAAACATTTTGAAGTAATCTGATCTAACACATTCTTTTATTGTAGGACGGGTCCAAAATATTGTATAACGGAAGACAATTATTATTGATCCTTATATGTTAAATAGTAATAAGTTTCTTCCAGAAAATTCAAAACATTTTCAAGTGAATCTATTTATACTCACACAATGTCAAGTTGCATCAATCATAATCACTAGATCCGGGCCACTATGTATGGTAATGGGTGAGCCGTGATCATTGGGTGAAAATTACTAGATTCGAGAAATTACTGGATTTGAGGAATCTTTTTGAGAAAATGAGATAAGGTTGATCTCAGCACAGAATCCAGCAAAGCGCCCACGAGTTGCATTCATTGGTATCTACTTTCAGCGGTACCCCAACTGCAGATGCCAAAACCAACAATAAATTCTCATCATTGTAGATTACTCCAATCTAATCGAACTCATCCAAACGAGTGTTCTATCTATCTTAGCTTTCGATGCAACAAAGTCACGAGACCAGGCCATGTTCTCACATATAGGTAATGATAAAAGAAAACGACAAAACTCTCATAATCCACAAAATTTAAGTGTCCACATCCCCAAGACATTTACTTCAGGGATTAACACAAATCAATTGTTATGCAATTTTGGAGATTCTCTCCCCAAACAACCCATCCTTCTCCTGAGTTAGGGTACTATTTTGATTGTAGTAACATTAGTATTTACAATCATTAGTAGATGGTATAGAAATATGGATCCTATGTTAAAAATATCAATGAGATTTACATTTGGATTTGGAGTTCCGTAAGTCTGCAAAATTCTCTAAATCTCATTATAAATTAAAGTATTTGTGCTTAAAATCATATATGTTGCTCTGTATATATTTCATAGAGAATATTTGTTTTAAATGTCAAGGCTAAAAATCTAGTCTGTCCAACTAGCCATTATACCATCAAATTAGTGAGGGGTTTGGATAGTTAGTATAAGATCTTAGATTTAAACCTCATTACTACTAATATACCATAACATTCATGGTATGGGGAGGGATTCTCATTTGCGAGAAAATAGTTTACAAGTTGATCAAGTATCACCATTACTATCAAAATTAATTCAAATATGAAGATATAAATTGACAAATAACATAGGAAAGATAAAAACAAAAAATAATTATTTGTCATAGATGATAGAGCTTAAAGTTATTAAATAAAATCCTTATCATTAAGTTTCGGGATTATAATAAAGTATGTAAATATTAATGCTTACTTTGCCCATAATAATCTATTAGAGCTCAAGTTCATAAACCCTTAAATTTCTACTCAAAGTGCCAAGAACAATACTCATCCACTATTTTTGAGGTAGCAAGCTCTTGGCAATATGGAATTTAGCATGAAAGAGCATAAGTCAAAGATTAGAAGTTTACACCAAGCTCTAGATACAAAGAATTGGAACAACTTAGAACAAAAATTGTGGCATTCCAAACTGAAAAAAAAAAATAAAAATAAAAAAAAGCTAATACCATTTTAGTAATTTTACAACAAAACAAGAAGAAAGAGAAAGAAACCACATTTTATGCAATGAGTGTCCCCTTCCCTTTTCTTTCTCTTTATTCGACTCAACCCTCCATCCCTTCTCCATCACTTTTCTTCTTTTCTCTAACCAACCATTAAACTCCATTTTTGTTTCATTTTGTGTTAGTTTCTTAAAGTTGAGGTAAGCATCGACACCTAAACATTCTTTTTCTGGATAAATACTAAGGTTTTTCTCAAGGTCGGGAGTTGTAAAATAGTACATGAATAAATATTTAAGATTTTGAGTAAAAATCTAGTGAATTAGGTGTAACATCCCCTTCATCATAAAATATTTTGTATAGAGTAATTTTATTTATTTGATTTGTATAAGTTGATTTTATGACAACAGTTGATTGGTCGATCAAATTAAATAATTAAATTATAGACACTAATTTTTAAAACAAGAATATAAATTAGCAATGGTAATCTCGATACATACATACATATATATATAGATAAAATTATTTGGATATATATATATAAATAGATAAAATTATTTGGACAAAAAAGGGTATAATAATAATAGTAAATTTATTAATATAAATTCTATATAAAGTTAAAATGATAATAATAATAATAATTTTTTATTACCATCACAAAGTGACTTACTACACTTAGTAGATAAGCTTGTGAGACTTAAATAATTGTTGAGGGATACTTCTTAGAAATAGGTGGAGTCTTAAGTCTTAACATTGTTTTGGTAAATTTCATTCAACTTGCTAGTTGGGTTAAAAGCCTAAGAAGAATATGTTTTTTCCAAGAAAAAAAAAGTAAAAAGGAATTCACCTTATGCATTACTTTTAACAAACTCTATAGAAAGGGATGAGGATGTGCATTTTCTCACCATAGAAATTAGAAAAGTGAGGTGAATTTAGAAGAAAAGAAAGAAATTACTATCAGGAAAAACCAAATAGAAAGAACTATGAGAGAGAGAGAGAGAGAGAGAGATAAAAGAAAATGGAGAAGAGAAATGAAAGAGAAAGGGAGTAGGAGAGGGAAAAAACATGAGACTGGAGAATGACAAAGAGTTTAGTTGCACATAACATTTTCATCCTTGCAAGATTTTTAAGGTAGAAAATGAAGTTATTTGTAAAATAAAATCATGGCTACATTTATTTACTCATTCATATTAAACTATTATTAATTTTAGATTTGATTATTTTAGCAGTTCCTATCATTTTACTCAATTTTTAATTAGGTCTCTATATTTTATAAATTTATAATCAAATCCTTATATTGTATAAAATTTTTCAATCAGATCCCTAGATATAACAACTATTACAAAAAAATAGAATATTCTTGAAATATTTTATCTCTATCTCTCTCTTCACCCTCTGTCTTCCTACCCCCCATTTAGTCAATTTTATTATTATGTATAATTTTTTCCGACCTTATCTTGAACAAGATTGCCTCTAATAAAGTATACATATAGAAAAAAAAAAGAATTTCAAGTCTAAACTCTGTTAATTTTGTTACTATTTACAATATAATAATCATCTATTGAATTAAATAATTCTACAAATCACTTGAAATTATTTTAAATAATTTAATCAATTTTTTAGGGTAATAATTTCAACTCTATTAATTTTATTAGCATTTACAATAAAAGTCATCTATCAAATAAAACAATTTGCAAAAATTGCTCAAGTAATATACCTAAAATGTTTACATAATACTATACAAAGAGAGAATTTAATTATGAAATTCTAGAAGGACATGCTCTATGTGGTAATTTCAAAAGACGTGTGCAAGTTTTCTTTTTTATTTTTTGTTAAAAAAAAAGTTTATGAAGGTTCTGTAAGCATAATTTTTTTTTTACTTTAAAAGTATTTTTTACTTCATTCTAATCAATATCATAAATATAAATGTAGATTAATTAAATTTTATATGAATAATTATCATTGAAAAATTAATTTTCAATTTAAATCATAATAAAAATAAATTAATATAATTTTATAGATAGGGATCCATTTACTCTAAGAGTAAGTCTTGATATATTTACTCTATTGATGTGATGTTTCGATCCCAATCTAATCTAGAAAGATGAACTTTCAGCTTTCAAATGAGTTAAAGATGGTTGAAATAATTTTGGGCTATTTTTGACATGGGGTTACACTATAACACAATATGTTGTACTATAGCACAATAGCACAACAAATCAAGGAGCGGCATTCTATTGGCTATGCTATAGTGCAACATGTTGCACTATAATGCAAATCCAATGTAGAACAATATAAATTCGGACTTCTTGCCCCAATTCTCAACAACTCTTTTTCTCTTTAACCTTTCTTTCTCTGCTCTTTCTTTCTCTCTAACGTTTCTTCACTTCCTCTACTTCTATCATCATCAATCATCTACTCCAACAAATCCAAACCCAAAAATCATTATCAATCACCTCCCTTCCTACTTCTTACAACCTCAAATCCCTGTCCTCTTTCCTTTCCCTCTCCTCGAGAGTAAGAAAGAGAAGCATAAGGAGGAAAATTCTACTTCTACTTAGTTCGTTCTCTTGATTCAACTTTGTAAGGCAATTTCTAAGTTTAATGCTTTCTCTATATCATGGCTTAACCAATTACTTCCGATGGATTGAATTTTAGGTAAGGGTCTAGAAAGCCTAGGGGTGTGATTTTGGGGTTTTCACTTCGTGGGGCTAGCTCAAGTAAATTTTTGCAATGGGTAAGTCCTAATTTATAATGTTTGTGATGTTAAATACTCTCAAGGATCCCTTCAATGACTCTGAGGCATCGTAGAGCTTAAGCTCTCTTTCTTTGGCTTTGTACAATGAGTAATAATATATATAACTTGTTTTATCATGTTATATCTAAAATTATATGTTAATAATTGGTTTGACATGTTGACTACTAGAAATATGGCTTGGTTGGGTTATTTAGCATTAAATCGGATTGCAATATGCTATAAAATGTGTAGTTACATATAATTGGGAACAAGCAACTGTCTTTCTAATTTCTTAACTATGTTTTGCATGAAAAATTGATAGAGATGTATGTATTGGAATATCTACATGTTACACTAGTGTTTTGACCTCTTAGAAGCAAAGTGTCATGGACATAATTAATAAGCATCCTGGGGCCATCTCTTGAGTCCTAGGAGGGCCAAGAGCAAAGTGCCATGACCTAATGAGCATTCAAGGCCACCTCTTGAGTCCTAGGCATATTGTATGAATTCATACATTAGTTCTGAACCCTATTAAGCTGTATATTGATATGTGGTTATGGTTATTGCTTAGTATAGCTATGTCTATATTGGAATTTTGAAACACTCATGCTTGAAGCTTGCCCTTTTAGTTATAGATATATAATTACTCACTAAGTGCATTGGACTCACTCTTTTCCTTACATGTTTCAAATTTCCTACTTATCAGTGTCCCAACCCTCTTGTCAATTCAAGTGTCATAGCATTGTCTTTTGGTGAGCCCAGCACCTCATTGTGCGGGCATTGGATGTGTCTCTTTTGGGTTAATCATATATTTTGAGACACTAGTGTATACAAATAGGTTAGTGTTGTGCTTCATGGACTACAGGTAGGATCCTACTTCGTTGTGCATGTATATTTTGACAAGATAGCTTAGTAACTTGTTTTCCACTATATGAACTGTATATCTGGAACTATCATAGGAAATTTTATGTATTCATTTTGGAAAGCCCAATTTTCAAAGGAAAGTCCATCCATTTAATTCTAAAATACTTATTTAGGCTTGCTAGGGAGTATAGTGATCCCTAAGCATCTGTCACGACTCCAGTGGGGTCGTGACAAAGTAGTATCAAAGCCTTGGGTTAATCTATAGTCAATGGAGTAAGTGTCCTTTTGTAGGTTCATGATTGAGAAAATGGAAGCAAGCCCATTTGCACAAAATATGATGCTATTAGAGACTTGTAGGGTGTTGTTGTGTCCTTGTCCTTATTTGATATCCCATGTTTTTCATTATGTTAGACTTTATTTTTGTTTTAATCTAGTCTAACTCATTTCCTTAATAGATGGAGATGCCACCTTTGAGAAACATTCATACTAGAGGGATTGGAGGCCATGAGCCTTCTAATGCTGAGTCAGATCGGGCCTCCTCTCTAGGAGCAAGAGCAACGGGCTATGGGAAGTTGAGAAGCAGAGGTGTGGAAGAGCAGCCAAACAAAAGGAGGGACTTACCCCTATGGGGCTATGCCAGAGGTAGTTGCAGAGATCAGTAGGATCCATATGTTATAGAAATCATGGTAAGGCATATCATAGATCAATCCAAAGTGGAAGCTTAGCCCCAAGTTCCTTTCGCTCTACTCATCCATAGACAACCCTTGCCTCAAGAAGGTATTAAAGTGATTTTTCATGATTTTTTTGATTCCAAAGCCACCTACCTTCTTGAGAAAGTCTCAAGTAGAGGATCCTCAGCTATTCATTGACAAGATGGCTAAAGCCATTAGAGCTCTTGGGTGTTCTAGCATGAAGGTAGTTGAGTTGGCTACGTACAAACTTGAAGGTTGTGCTGAACAGTGGTACAAAGGTTTTGTTCTCGGAAGGTTTGCCGAGTTACCTTTTCACTTGGGAGGAGTTCTTCAAATATTTATAGAGAAATAACTCCCTGCCAACAAATAGGAGAGCCTTGCACGGGAGTTTGAGAAGCTAGAGCAGACGGCAGGCACGACCATAATGAAGTATGAGGATTAATTTTCCCAGCTTTCTTGCAATGCTTTGCATATGGTAAGTACTAAGGCCCTGAAGATTTTGAGGTTCACTCGGGGCTTGACCGAGCCTATGTTCACTACCTTATCCTCTTAGGTCTAGAATTTGACCTTTGTCAAGGTTGTTAATGTTGCTATGGAGATAGGGAGGATAGAGAAGAAGGCTTCTAAGGAAGCCACTAAGAAGCCAAAGGTGCAAGGATCCTTTATGGGTGGTTCGAGTTTGGGGCAAGACATGGACAGTAGAGGTAGCTGAAGGCTCTTTAGTTGGGGGATGTGTCTACTGGGCCTTCTTCTATGAGTATGTCAACCTCAATCCTGATGCGAGTAGTGCTTCTCAGACGAGTATGCAAAGTACTAGGCATTCAGCTCGCACTAAACTGCCTTGCCAGACTTGTGGCAAGAACCACTCAAGATCATGATATAGTGGAATGAGTGCCTGCTTTGGATGTGGCTAGGTAAAACACCTCATTCGAGATTGTTCAAAACTACATAAGGATTCTAGTCAGGGCTTAGTATATCCAATTACCTCAGTTCCATGCTCTTCAGCTGAGCCTTCTAGGGGCGTCACAGTTTCTTTTGGTAAAGGTTCTGGAGGAAAGGGTATTGCTGGTTGAGGATGTGCTTAGAGTGAGAGAAGACAACCACGCATTTATGCTCTGACCTACCAAGATGCCTAGGCATCCAATGCTGTAGTAGCAGATATGCTTTTAGTTTGCTTCTTTGATGCACATGTTTTGTTTGATCCAAGGTTGACTTATTCTTATGTGTCCTCGTACTTTGCTTCTCAATTCCACCAACCACTTGTGTTGTTGGATCATCCTTTTTGGATAAGAATGCCTATAGGAGACTCATCGATGGTTACGCTAGTTATAGATCCTATCTAATATGTGTGAATGATAGAGATTCCTTGGTTTATTTGATGGTATTAGACATGGTTGATTACGATGTCATCTTGGGTATGGCCTGGCTAGCTTCATGTCACGCCACCATGAATTGTCATCAAAAGATAATCAAGTTTGAAGTTTTGGCTGAACTACCTTTAGCTTTCCAAGATGGTAGTAGTTTGACTCCCACTAGCTTAAGGTCTTCTCTAAGTGCTATGCACTTACTGGATAAGGGTTGTCAGATGCCTGAATAGGTTGCTATGGTAAAAGAATTCCTCAGTGTGTTCACAGAAGAACTACTGGGAATGCCTCTAGATAGAGATATTGGGTTCTATGTTGATTTGGTCCCTAACATTCAATCCATATCCATCCTTTCATATCGCATGATGCCAGCCAAGTTAAAGGAATTAAAGGGACAATTATATGACTTCTTGGACAAGGGTTTTATTTGCCTAAGTACTTCTTCATGGAGTGCTCCAATGCTATTTGTGAAAAAGAAGGATAGATCCATGATGCTCTGTGTGGATTACTGATAACTCAACAAGGTGACCATGCACAACAAGTACCCCCTACTTCACAATAATGATCTATTTGACCAACTCCAATGAGCCTCTTGTTTCTCTAAGATTGACTTTCATTTTGGATATCACCAGTTGAAGTTAAAGGAATTTGATAATCCAGCACTACATGAAAAATGTTTATTAGCGGCAGATTTTTTGCAGTGGACATTTGGTTGAAGTTGGCCTTAATGGCACAGAAAAATATTTTAACGGGAAAAAAAAATTAGCAGCAAAAAATCCACATTAACAACACGTAGGAAATTAGGAAAAAATTTAGTGAACATTAGTAGCTGAATTTTGCCACTAAATGTGCAAGAAATTAAAAAGAAAAATGGAAAATGAAGGTTTTAATTAGCAGCAGCTCCGCTGCTAATGTTGTGAATTTTATTTTTTTTAAAAAGGAAATTAGTCTACAGTTAGTGGGGGATTGTCCGCCGCTAATTAAAGAAAACAATATGTTCATGTAATTTAGAGGTAAAAAATCTGCCACTAAATACCAACGAAATATTAAAAAATAATAATAATATTTTTCGTACTACTGTTGTGAAAATTAAAAAAAAAAAATGTTCTTCTAATTTAGAGTCAGATTTCCTGTCACTAAATGTCAATGAAATTTTGAAAAAGATATGAATGTTGTATTTGGTGGTGAAAATTTTGGTGCTAATGTTGTGAAAAAAAAAAAAAACAACTAGCAATTAGCGGGAGATTTTTGCAACAAATTACAAAAAGAAAATGTTCTTGTAATTTATCCACCGTTAAATGTCAATGAAATTTTTTTAAAAAATGAATGTTGGATTTAGAGGCGGAAAATCCACCGCAAATGTTGTAACAAAAAAAAAACCATTTATGTCATTTAGTGGCAGAAAATTCATTGCTAAATGTTAAATAAATTCTTTAAAAAAATTGATTTTTTTATTAGTGGCTGATTTGTTGTCAGTTTTTTTTTTAAAACAAAAAGAAAATATGCTTTAGATTTAGTGAAGGATTTTCTGCAGCTAACATAAAAAAAAAAAAAAAAAAACCTATTCACGTCAATTAGTGGTGGAATTCGTTGCTAATTGCAATTGCTTTGAAATAGAAAAAGGAAACTCATTGTAAAATTAGTCACGAATTTTTCGCCACTAATGATGTTTACATATATATATATATAAAATAAAGTATGAAGACATATTAGCAGCCAAAATTCCGCAGCTTATTGCAAGATTGAAAATTCTTTTGAAAATTTTAATTTTTGTTGCAGTGGAAAACCCGCTGCTAAGTCTATCGAATTTTTAAAAGGGAATTCATATAATTTAAGGCAGATTTTCTGCCACAAATTTTAAAAAACCTTTACAAATGAATTTATTTTAAAGACGTGTAAGAACACTTTTCATTCATTTTATGCTCTTTCCTTTTCCTTTCTCACCATTCACTCTTCCATCTCCTCTCCTTCTTCCTTTTCCCACACCATATCCAATCTTCCTCCTCCTACCTCTTTTTTTCCTTCACTTTTTCCTTTACTTCTTCCTTTCCTTCTCTTTTTTCTTCTTTCTTTTTTCTTTCCTTTCTATTTTCCTTGCCACACTTTCCCAACCACCTCTACCAATCGCCGCCATTGCCACAACCATCCACTGCCACTACTGTCGAGTAGTTTTTTTTTTTAAATTATCTTACTAATTTTAACTTTTGTATAATATATATTACTGATTTATTGTTGTTGATATTGTTGATGATTATTGAGTATTTCCTTGTTAAACACTAATGGACAAATTTGAAGATACAATAAAGGTAGTGGAAGACACACAAGAGAAATTAGTTGAAGACTCAGTAGAAATTGTTGAAGATTCAATGGAAGTTGTTGAAGATTTGGTAGAAGTTGCTCAAGATTCACTAGAAAATGTTAACGACTGAGTGGAAGTTGTCCAAGATTCAGTGAAAGTTGTTCAAGACTTAGAGGACGAAAATGAACCACAATGGCTATGAGATAAAACAAATATAGTTGGAAGTATGTTAAAAATACTACTTTCAAAGTTCTATTAAGATATATCTTTTCCATATTTGTATGAACTTGAAATATTTGGATTGAATTTTACTTTGTTAAAGGATTTTGAATCTTTTTGATGTTGCATGTGTTTAAATCTAATGATTGTATTTTTTTCCTTTAAATTGGTCACTTGCAGTGGAAAATCTGAGCAAAAATTAGTGGGGGAAAATCTACCGCAAATTATAAGGGAAAATCTGCCACAAAATTAGAGGGAAAAATCTGTCACAAAATTAGAAGAGGAAAATGCACCGCACTATTTAGCGAGGGAAAATCCGTTGCAACTTATTAGTAGCCCATGTTTTTGTAATGACCTAACTTTTGCTCCAAATAGTCAATTAGCGATGAATTTGATCAATTTTGCTTTGGATTTGTTCGCTGCAAGAGTCGACTTATTTTTGTTAGTGCAAAGACCCCCTTTTTGCACCCATTATAGGTGTTATGAGTTTCTAGTAATATCCTTTGGGTTGACCAATGCTCCAGCCGCTTTTATGGACCTAATATATCAGGTATTCAAGCCTTTTCTAAACTATTTTGTGATTATTTTTATCGATGATATCCTACTCTAAGGCAATAATTAATAACTAAGGCAATAATTAATAACTAGGGAACAATGTGTTGTGATTTGAGAATCACTATAGAGAATGGTATAAGATTTCAAAGGCAGTGTAAATTAACTGAACTTATAGCAAAGGGCATTAAAGAAGGTTTAAGAAAGTCTATTGAATAAGACTCTATGGAAGAGCTGATATTTGCAAGAGAATTAGCAATGTCGCCTCCTTTTATGAGCAGAAATGGAGTGCGTAAGGTGGGGGTTAGTGCTAGTTGTAACACCTTACTAATTTAATGTTATGCTTAAGTCATAGCATGAAATTAGGTAGTCTGGGTTACTGTGTTAACATTCTGCCTGAATCTCGTGATTAATATCACAAAACAATTGAAACGGCACGCTGTTAAACTAAAAGCGAAACGAATTTAACAAAATATCGCAAAGGATAAGAATAGTACGATAGCGTTACTGTATACGTGCAAAATATATCTGTATATATATATATCAGAAGCCACTGCTTCAGTTTATGTACAAAGTTTCAAAGCAAAACACATAAGTGGGCTGGTATATCAAAAAGACAATGATGCCCGCATCCATCAAAACACCCTATGGTCCTTAGAGGACATTTCGTAACCTACTACTAATCCTACAGTCAAGTCTATGACCCAGAGCTACATGCTGTCCAAAAAGAGGGTCATACTGTACAACATCTCCTGCTGCTAGGCTACTCCGTCAGATAGCCGTTAGCCATGCCAGGCTCGGCCGGTGAGTAGTCAGCGCTGGGTCCCGAGGAGGAAGAGGGTGGTGAGCCGGTGGCCTCGGAAGGGTCACTCTCTGAACTCAACGGGATATCAGGGACCGCCTGCGGTGGTGACTCAGGCGGGTCGGCGAGTCTTTGCCGTCTTTGTAGTGCAGGAGGAGCAGGAGGTGGGTGTGCCATATGTAGTGGAACGGCAATGTAAGGGGTAGCAGGGTCGAATATGGGATGATGTAGAGGAACATCAAAGCTCCTGTCGCTGAAGAGGTATAGACGGAAGTTACACGAACCAGCTATGTACAAAGAGTCCAACTCTGGATCATGATGGAGCTGTAATGCTGGGATCTCAATGAAAAGGGTGGCTGTGGAGTCCATCGCCGCTATCTGAGAATGATGCGGAAGGTACAAAACGGGGTGAGAATTTCAAGAAATTCTCAGTAGGGTCTATGCATAATGGTTAACTAACGTCACATACATTCTCAGTTGCCTTGGGTTTTATTTAAATAAATAAATACAAAAATGTGTTCAAACTGAAATATTCATTTTAATGAGTTTAAGAAAAATGTCTGATCCAAGGCAATGTTCAGTTTTACTTTAGAAGGTACGAAGAGATAAACTGACTACTAATAATGAATTGTATAATAATAAACAGGATAATAAATGAGCAGTAGTAATTACATATAATAGGCAACTATAAACATAGAATATAACTATACCATATATTCATGCATCCATGTAATCATGCAAACTAAATTATAAACTTTCCCTCATAGGTCTTTCCATTCCTTGTCATCATTTTGCTTTCCATCTCTTGGTCCCCTGGGAGTTCTTGGCCATTTAGACTCCTGGGTAATAGTCTGCTTATCAGGATCGAGCTCGTTCCTATACAGGAACGTCTGGTTTACTTTTCCCGTCCTTCCCATGATCTATTCCCCTTAACTTCTTATCCGGGGCTGGCCCAAGTAGCAATGGAACTTTCTTAATAACATGATTCTCAATGCACTTTCATAACATTTCTTGGAATGCACATGTAATATCATGGAATTCACAACTTGTGTATGAATTCTACCGAAATTTTGGCGGCATAACGGAACGTGTCCGCTTCCCCGTGAATAGTGCCAGCCAACCAGTACATCATTTTATCACAAAGAACACAATATCACATTTATATTCCAACATTAAACTCATACCAACATCAAATTAATTAAAGCAGAATTCCTGCCTCAGCATGTTCAACCAACCCGGTTTTGATAATTCAAACCATAATTTCTACTTAACTCATTTGGACCTCAAATTTGAGTATGTTAAAGTGTTATGTGTCTATTTTATAACCTCTTTGGTCCCATCTAATTTTGGTATCCCTAACTCAAGATATCTAGATTTTATCTCGGCCTGCCCATTGACTAGTCAGAATCAGGCAACTAAAAGTAAAAATCCACTAAAAATCGAAAACTAACTCAAATCATACGAAATTGGTCTCTTATTAAAGCTAACAGAACAAAGTTTCATTTGCAAAAAGTTACATTTCATTTGGCTTAGTATAACTCGAGTTATAAGCCTCGTATTCTGACCTTCCTCAACTGCCCTGTTCTAGCCCGGTGTGGACATAGGGCAAATTACTTGGAACACTGGGAGCAATTGGGACCTTATCAAATTCTGAAATTTTTATGGGACATTCTACTATGTGTAAGCTCTCTAACAAAGTTCGTTGCACTCATTTTCAAGTAGTATGGCTCGAGTTCTATCCTGAACAAGCTAGTCTGCCCAGATTCAGAGTCAGAACCCTAGGTCGAAATTCAAAAATTCATAACTCTCTCATTTCTAATCCAAAAGCCTTATATGATATATCTATGGAAAGCCCTAGATGTCTAGTTTCATCTAAAAATGGTTTCATCCAATTTGATCGGTTGTAGGCGGAGCCGTACACTCCGCCGTACGGACTACCGAGGGTTTTTGATTCTCTAACCCATCAGCTCTTGCTATTTTCATGGTTTCTTGCTTCCACTTCGGTTTTAATTAATCAAACAGCCCAAAACCAATCACATATCATCATAAACATTCATTTAACACATCAAATAGGATGAGAATAATTCCAGCCCAGCCAGCCAAGTGCATGAATTTGATGCAAGAAATCAGAATTCCTACCTTTAACCCAAGTATTTGTGCTGGATTCTTGAGGTGTGGGTGAATAAAGCTGGATTTGGCTTGAGTTTTTGGGTGTGTGAGTAAGAGAGAAAGAGAGCTGAAAGGGGGCAGAAAAGTGGCGTGAATGAGGGTTTGATTTGGTGATAAAGGCAGCAGAAAATCTGACCACTTGATGGTGTATAGGTGGCTTCCTTCTTGCAATTTGATTGGTCTAAATTGCTTGGCTGAAATTCAGCCAGCCTCCTTCACTTTGTATGGCCTCCTTTGCGCCATTTAGGGGGCTTAAGTGGCTGAGTTCTCAGCCACTTAAAGTAGGGTAAATGGGTTGAAATTCTATTGGTCCGGTTCCGACAGTTTAAAATACCGTAAAGTTACTGATTTCCTTTAAACCGGTAAATCGGTTTTCAATAGAAAGTTTATGAAACCTCCTATATTCTAACTTAATTCTCTCTTATCTAAACTCAAGTTATTGCTAATTAATTGAGTTTAATTAATGGTTTAACCGAAATCTATTTATTCTCAATTATTCGATAAAATCGAATAATTAGGCTAAAAGTGGATGTTACATTACCACCCTCCTTAAAAAAATTTTGTCCTCAAAATTTAGTACCTGAGAATAGTTCAGGATGCTCCTTCCTCATATCTGATTCTAACTCCCAAGTGTAGTCCTCAGCATCTCCTTTTCCCCATGCTACTTTTAGTAGCTGCACGGTCTTGTTCCGAAGTTGTCTGCTACTTCTATCCACGATCCGTCTTTGGTAGTCTGTGAAAGTCGAGTCCTCTTTAAGCTGTATTGATTCGGGTTCCAGGAAGTGTGTGGGGTCAGGTTGATATTTTCGGAGTTGAGAGACATGAAAAACATCATGGAGGTTTGATAGATGAGGAGGCAAGGCGACTCGGTATGCAACTGATCCGATTCGCCGAGATTTGAAAAGGACCAATGAAACGAGGATTTAGCTTCTTGACTTTGATTGCTCTACCTATCCCCGTAGTAGGAGTAACCCTCAAAAATACGTGGTCTCCTTCCTGAAATTCCAAAGGTTTCCTCCTGGTGTCCGCATAGCTCTTCTGGCGGCTTTGAGCGATAAGCATCTTGCTTCGTATCTTCTTGATTTGCTCGGTGGTCTGCTCGACTAAATCAGGCCCCAATAGAGTTGATTCTCCTGTCTCATACCAGCACAGGGGAGATTGGCACTTTCGTCCATATAATGCTTCGTAAGGAGCCATGTCAATGCTAGCGTGATAGCTATTGTTGTCTGTAATTCGGCCAACGGTAAGTATCGATCCCAATTTCCGCGTTGCTCCAGTATATAAGCTCGTAGCATATCTTCCAAGGTTTGAATTGTCCTTTCGGTCTGGCCATCTATTTGTGGGTGGTATGCAGTGCTTAAACACAGCTTCGCACCGAACGCCTTCTGCAAGGCTCCCCAAAACCGAGAGGTAAACCTTGGGTCTCGATCAGAGATAATAGTTGAAGGGGTCCCATGCAACCTTATAATCTCTTGAATGTACAGCTGAGCTAGCTTTTCCAGTGGATAATTTGCTCGAACGGGTAGGAAATGAGCAGATTTGGTTAATCTATCCACAATGACCCATATCGCATCATATCCTGCTGATGTCCTTGGTAACCCCATTATAAAATCCATGGAGATACTCTCCCACTTCCATTCAGGAATTTCTAAGGGTTGTAACATCCCAGACGGTTTCTGGTGTTCTGCTTTCACCTTCTGACAAGTCAAGCATCGGCCCACGAAGTTTGCTACATCGGACTTCATGCCCGGCCACCAAAACATTTTCTTAAGATCCTGATACATTTTAGTAATGCCGGGATGTACGGTGAATTCGCCTCTATGTGCTTCTTCTAAGATTCTTTTTCGGAGATCATCCCTTTCAGGAACACATACTCTGTCGTGACACCGCCAAATGCCTTCTTTGTCTTGGGCAAAACCCGTTAGTTTCCCTGATTGTACGAGACTAATTGTATGCTGAAAGTTAGCATCCTGCTGCTGTGCTTGCCGAATCTGGTCCTTAAAGCTACTGGTTATCTTAATTTGGTGTAGCTGAAGAGTCTGGGGAGTTGTAAGAATTCCCAAATTAAGATTCCGAAAACTCTCAATAAGGTCCGTTTCTTTAATCATCATCCAAGCAACAGTCAATGATTTCCTGCTCAATGCATCTGCCACGATGTTTGCCTTACCTGGGTGATATTTCAATTCAAATTCGTAGTCTTTAAGGAGTTCCATCCACCTCCGCTGCCTCATGTTTAATTCCTTCTGATCAAAGAGGTACTTCAAACTCTTATGATCAGAAAAGACCTCGAACTTCACTCCGTACAGGTGATGTCTCCATATTTTCAGAGCAAATACTACTGCTGCTAACTCGAGGTCGTGAGTAGGATAATTCCTTTCGTGTGGCTTCAATTGCCTGGAGGCATATGCGACCACCTTTCCGGTTTGCATCAACACGCACCCTAACCCTTGTTGGGAAGCATCGCAATAGACCTCAAATGGTCCATAAAGTGCAGTAGGGCTAGCACTGGTGTCGTGGTCAATCTCCTCTTCAAATCTTGAAAACTTTGTTCGCACTCCGGTGTCCACTCACATAGGACATTCTTCCTAGTTAGCTTGGTCAAGGGCAAGGCTATTCGAGAAAAATCTTTAACGAACCTTTGTAATATCCAGCTAAGCCCGTAAAACTCCTCGACTTCGTAGAGGCGTGGTCGGTCTTTCCCGATTTAGAACTACTTCTACCTTCTTTGGGGTCTCACGGAGATTCCTCCAGATGACACTACGTGGCCAAGAAATTTTACCTCCTTCATCCAAAATTCACATTTGGATAATTTGGCATAGAGTTTCTTTTCTCTTAGAATTTGCAGAACTATCCGCAAGTGTTTCGCATGCTCTTGCTCCGTCTTCGAGTAGACCAGTATGTCATCGATGAACACCACTACAAACTTGTCCAAATATGGACGAAATATTCGATTCATGTAATCCATGAATACTGCTGGTGCGTTCGTCAGCCCAAACGACATCACGGTATACTCATAGTGCCCGTAACGAGTTCGAAAAGCTGTCTTAGGGATATCTTGTTCTCGAACTCGAATTTGGTGGTATCCAGAACGTAAGTCAATCTTGGAGAATATTGTTGCACCTTGTAGTTGGTCCATGAGATCGTCAATTCTTGGTAGTGGATACTTATTCTTAATTGTCACTTTGTTCAGCTGCCTATAATCCACGCATAAGCGCATGCTTCCATCTTTCTTTTTGACCAACAAGACTGGAGCTCCCCATGGCGACGCGCTTGGCCGTATGAATCCTTTCTCTAAAAGCTCTTCGATCTGTCTTTTTAGTTCTGTCAGCTCCATAGGTTACATTCGGTACGGAGCTATAGATATTGGTCCACTTTGGAACCAACTCGATGGTAAACTCAATTTCTCTTTCCGGGGGGAATTCAGGAATATCCTCTGGAAAAACATCCGGATGTTCATTAACAATCGGAATCTCCTCTAGTTCTTGCTCAATTTCTGTCACATTAGCTGACAAGAGGATATACCCTTGCTTCTTTGGCCTGAAAGAGTTCAGATAGAAGAGTGTTGCGATGCAGGATTGAAAGTGAGACAGAGGGAGTACCACTGTCTTATCAAAGCAATTGAGTACGACTCGATTAGCAGAGAGCCAATCCATGCCCAGAATTATGTCAAGACCAGACAGAGGGAGACAAATCAAATTGGCGGCAAGGGTCCTACCCTCAATTCGAAGAGAAACATTAAGGCATACTTGACTAGTTCTAACAGGTCCATTGGTAGGAGTAGAAACCAATAGATCATAAGGTAATTCAGAAATTGGCAATCGCAAAGCAGCTACACAGCTATGAGAAATAAATGAATGTGAAGCACCCGAATCATAGAGTATAGTTAGAGTCTCACCATCCACGTCACAGGTGCCTTGGATTAGTCCTTCTGATTGATCAGCTTCTTCCGCGCTCATTGTAAAGACCCGTCCTTGTCGTTGGGGTCGAGGCGGCTGTGATGGATTTCTAGTTGGACACTCATAAATTTTGTGGCCAGGCTTCCCACATCCATAGCAGACATTCTGGCCTGCTAAACATGGCCGATCGCCATGATTCTTGCCGCATTTTGTGCAAGTTGGATTTGGAAGAGGCCCTTGGGTCGCTTGCCTTTGTTGTTTGCCGGCGGAAATCTTCGCTGCTGCTGAATGTTGGGCTTAAATCTTGGGCCCTGTGGGGCTAATCCCCTCTTGAAATTCCCACCAGATGCTCTGGCTGCAGCTAATTTTGAATTGCAGTCCTCCACCAGTCGGCATTTGTTCACCAAAGTAGGGAAATCCCTAATCTCCATTGGCCCTATTGCGGTAAGGATGTCTTCTCGTAGCCCTCCTTCAAATTTAATGCACTTCCACGCTTCATCCGGGTTCCTCTGATAAATTGTGGAGAATTTGCATAGCTCCTCAAATCGGGCAATATATTCGGATACTGTCCGATTTCCTTGACGCAGCTGCATAAACTCGAGTTCCTTAGCATTTCGAACCGAAGCAGGAAAGTACTTCTGGTAAAATACATCCTTGAACATCATCCATGTGACTACCGTCTGAGATTCCTCAAACAATCTTTGTACGCCATTCCACCAGAACTCGGCGTCTGCCTCGAGCATATAGGTGGCAAAAGTCACCTTCTGATGATTTGAGCAATCTAGGACAGAGAAAATCTTCTCCATGGCTTTGACCCACTCATCGGCTTTATCAGGGTTATACGCCCCTCGGAAACTGGGCGGATTCGCCTTTCTGAACTCAGCAAATTTGAGGTATTCCAGGTTAGCCTCTGGGCCATGTGGGTTCCCTTCGTAGCCTGCCGTAGGTCGCCTGCCTAGCTGTTCCATCATCTGGTGAGCCGCTGCGGCTTGTTCTCGCATTGCATGGGCCATGTCTCGCATTGTGGCCATCAGGTCATTTGGGTCCTCTCGAGCTGGTTCTGCACGTGGTCTACCTCGCCTTCCGGAAGCCATTAAGTTCTGAGCACACAAAACAAAAGTTATTAAGTTGATCAGGCTCAATATTAAGTCCAATGTGCTAGTAAATAACAGCTGATACGGTCAGGCACCTCATACACATACACAACTATATCTCAACCATACAGGTAAGATTTAGTGCATGTTGTCAACTAAAAACATAGAATATGCGCAAAGCATAGTCAGTCCAATCCTCAGGCCTTAACTAGGACGAACTGCTCTGATACCAAAAATGTAACACCTTACTAATTTAATGTTATGCTTAAGTCATAGCATGAAATTAGGTAATGCTGGTTCTTGTGTTAACATTCTGCCTGAATCTCGTGATTAATATCACAAAACAATTGAAACGGCACGCTGTTAAACTAAAAGCGAAACGAATTTAACAAAATATTGCAAAGGATAAGAATAGTACGATAGCGTTACTGTATACGTGCAAAATATATCTGTATATATATATATCAGAAGCCACTGCTTCAGTTTATGTACAAAGTTTCAAAGCAAAACACATAAGTGGGCTGGTATATCAAAAAGACAATGATGCCCGCATCCATCAAAACACCCTATGGTCCTTAGAGGACATTTCGTAACCTACTACTAATCCTACAGTCAAGTCTATGACCCAGAGCTACATGCTGTCCAAAAAGAGGGTCATACTGTACAACATCTCCTGCTGCTAGGCTACTCCGTCAGATAGCCGTTAGCCATGCCAGGCTCGGCCGGTGAGTAGTCAGCGCTGGGTCCCGAGGAGGAAGAGGGTGGTGAGCCGGTGGCCTCGGAAGGGTCACTCTCTGAACTCAACGGGATATCAGGGACCGCCTGCGGTGGTGACTCGAGGCGGGGGTCGGCGAGTGCTGCCGGTCTCTTGAGTGCCGAGGAGGAAGCGAGGAGGTGAGTGTGCCATATGTAGTGGAACGGCAATGTAAGGGGTAGCAGGGTCGAATATGGGATGATGTAGAGGAACATCAAAGCTCCTGTCGCTGAAGAGGTATAGACGGAAGTTACACGAACCAGCTATGTACAAAGAGTCCAACTCTGGATCATGATGGAGCTGTAATGCTGGGATCTCAATGAAAAGGGTGGCTGTGGAGTCCATCGCCGCTATCTGAGAATGATGCGGAAAATATAGCACGGGGTGAGAATTTCAAGAAATTCTCAGTAGGGTCTATGCATAATGGTTAACTAACGTCACATACATTCTCAGTTGCCTTGGGTTTTATTTAAATAAATAAATACAAAAATGTGTTCAAACTGAAATATTCATTTTAATGAGTTTAAGAAAAATGTCGATCCAAGGCAATGTTCAGTTTTACTTTAGAAGGTACGAAGAGATAAACTGACTACTAATAATGAATTGTATAATAATAAACAGGATAATAAATGAGCAGTAGTAATTACATATAATAGGCAACTATAAACATAGAATATAACTATACCATATATTCATGCATCCATGTAATCATGCAAACTAAATTATAAACTTTCCCTCATAGGTCTTTCCATTCCTTGTCATCATTTTGCTTTCCATCTCTTGGTCCCAGGAGTTCTTGGCCATTTAGACTCTGGGTAATGATTACTTATCAGGATCGAGCTCGTTCTCATACAGGAATGCGGTTTACTTTCCCGACCTTCCCAATCGATCTATTCCCCTTAACTTCTTATCCGGGGCTGGCCCAAGTAGCAATGGAACTTTCTTAATAACATGATTCTCAATGCACTTTCATAACATTTCTTGGAATGCACATGTAATATCATGGAATTCACAACTTGTGTATGAATTCTACCGAAATTTTAGCGGCATAGCAGGCGTGTCCGCTTCCCGTGAATAGTGCCAGCCAACCAGTACATCATTTTATCACAAAGAACACAATATCACATTTATATTCCAACATTAAACTCATACCAACATCAAATTAATTAAAGCAGAATTCCTGCCTCAGCATGTTCAACCAACCCGGTTTTTATAATTCAAACCATAATTTCTACTTAACTCATTTGGACCTCAAATTTGAGTATGTTAAAGTGTTATGTGTCTATTTTATAACCTCTTTGGTCCCATCTAATTTTGGTATCCCTAACTCAAGATATCTAGATTTTATCTCGGCCTGCCCATTGACTAGTCAGAATCAGGCAACTAAAAGTAAAAATCCACTAAAAATCGAAAACTAACTCAAATCATACGAAATTGGTCTCTTATTAAAGCTAACAGAACAAAGTTTCATTTGCAAAAAGTTACATTTCATTTGGCTTAGTATAACTCGAGTTATAAGCCTCGTATTCTGACCTTCCTCAACTGCCCTGTTCTAGCCCGGTGTGGACATAGGGCAAATTACTTGGAACACTGGGAGCAATTGGGACCTTATCAAATTCTGAAATTTTTATGGGACATTCTACTATGTGTAAGCTCTCTAACAAAGTTCGTTGCACTCATTTTCAAGTAGTATGGCTCGAGTTCTATCCTGAACAAGCTAGTCTGCCCAGATTCAGAGTCAGAACCCTAGGTCGAAATTCTAAAATTCATAACTCTCTCATTTCTAATCCAAAAGCCTTATATGATATATCTATGGAAAGCCCTAGATGTCTAGTTTCATCTAAAAATGGTTTCATCCAATTTGATCGGTTGTAGGCGGAGCCATTACACTCCGCCATTACCGGACTACCGAGGGTTTTTGATTCTCTAACCCATCAGCTCTTGCTATTTTCATGGTTTCTTGCTTCCACTTCGGTTTTAATTAATCAAACAGCCCAAAACCAATCACATATCATCATAAACATTCATTTAACACATCAAATAGGATGAGAATAATTCCAGCCCAGCCAGCCAAGTGCATGAATTTGATGCAAGAAATCAGAATTCCTACCTTTAACCCAAGTATTTGTGCTGGATTCTTGAGGTGTGGGTGAATAAAGCTGGATTTGGCTTGAGTTTTTGGGTGTGTGAGTAAGAGAGAAAGAGAGCTGAAAGGAGGCAGAAAAGTGGCGTGAATGAGGGTTTGATTTGGTGATAAAGGCAGCAGAAAATCTGACCACTTGATGGTGTATAGGTGGCTTCCTTCTTGCAATTTGATTGGTCTAAATTGCTTGGCTGAAATTCAGCCAGCCTCCTTCACTTTGTATGGCCTCCTTTGCGCCATTTAGGGGGCTTAAGTGGCTGAGTTCTCAGCCACTTAAAGTAGGGTAAATGGGTTGAAATTCCATTGGTCCGGTTCCGACAGTTTAAAATACCGTAAAGTTACCGATTTCCTTTAAACCGGTAAATCGGTTTTCAATAGAAAGTTTATGAAACCTCCTATATTCTAACTTAATTCTCTCTTATCTAAACTCAAGTTATTGCTAATTAATTGAGTTTAATTAATGGTTTAACCGAAATCTATTTATTCTCAATTATTCGATAAAATCGAATAATTAGGCGAAAAACGGTGGATGTTACATTACCACCCTCCTTAAAAAAAATTTTGTCCTCAAAATTTAGTACCTGAGAATAGTTCAGGATGCTCCTTCCTCATATCTGATTCTAACTCCCAAGTGTAGTCCTCAGCATCTCCTTTTCCCCATGCTACTTTTAGTAGCTGCACGGTCTTGTTCCGAAGTTGTCTGCTACTTCTATCCACGATCCGTGCTGGTAGTACGCGGAAAGTCAGGTCCTCTTTTAACTGTATTGATTCGGGTTCCAGGAAGTGTGTGGGGTCAGGTTGATATTTTCGGAGTTGAGAGACATGAAAAACATCATGGAGGTTTGATAGATGAGGAGGCAAGGCGACTCGGTATGCAACTGATCCGATTCGCTTCAGGATTTGAAAAGGACCAATGAAACGAGGATTTAGCTTCTTGACTTTGATTGCTCTACCTATCCCCGTAGTAGGAGTAACCCTCAAAAATACGTGGTCTCCTTCCTGAAATTCCAAAGGTTTCCTCCTGGTGTCCGCATAGCTCTTCTGGCGGCTTTGAGCGATAAGCATCTTGCTTGTATCTTCTTGATTTGCTCGGTGGTCTGCTCGACTAAATCAGGCCCCAATAGAGTTGATTCTCCTGTCTCATACCAGCACAGGGGAGATTGGCACTTTCGTCCATATAATGCTTCGTAAGGAGCCATGCCAATGCTAGCGTGATAGCTATTGTTGTCTGAGTCGACCAACGGTAAGTATCGATCCCAATTTCCGCGTTGCTCCAGTATATAAGCTCGTAGCATATCTTCCAAGGTTTGAATTGTCCTTTCGGTCTGGCCATCTGTTTGTGGGTGGTATGCAGTGCTTAAACACAGCTTCGCACCGAACGCCTTCTGCAAGGCTCCCCAAAACCGAGAGGTAAACCTTGGGTCTCGATCAGAGATAATAGTTGAAGGGGTCCCATGCAACCTTATAATCTCTTGAATGTACAGCTGAGCTAGCTTTTCCAGTGGATAATTTGCTCGAACGGGTAGGAAATGAGCAGATTTGGTTAATCTATCCACAATGACCCATATCGCATCATATCCTGCTGATGTCCTTGGTAACCCCATTATAAAATCCATGGAGATACTCTCCCACTTCCATTCAGGAATTTCTAAGGGTTGTAACATCCCAGACGGTTTCTGGTGTTCTGCTTTCACCTTCTGACAAGTCAAGCATCGGCCCACGAAGTTTGCTACATCGGACTTCATGCCCAGCCACCAAAACATTTTCTTGAGATCCTGATACATTTTAGTAATGCCGGGATGTACGGTGAATTCGCCTCTATGTGCTTCTTCTAAGATCCTTTTAGGAGATCATCCCTTTCGGAACACATACTGCTGTCGTGACACCGCCAAATGCCTTCTTTGTCTTGGGCAAAACCCGTTAGTTTCCGATTGTGCGAGACTAATTGTATCTTTGAAAGTTAGCATCCTCTTCTTTGTGCTTGCCGAATCTGGTCCTTAAAGCTACTGGTTATCTTAATTTGGTGTAGCTGAAGAGTCTGGGGAGTTGTAAGAATTCCCAAATTAAGATTCCGAAAACTCTCAATAAGGTCCGTTTCTTTAATCATCATCCAAGCAACAGTCAATGATTTCCTGCTCAATGCATCTGCCACGATGTTTGCCTTACCTGGGTGATATTTCAATTCAAATTCAAAGCTGGATTTGGCTTGAGTTTTTGGGTGTGTGAGTAAGAGAGAAAGAGAGCTGAAAGGGGGCAGAAAAGTGGCGTGAATGAGGGTTTGATTTGGTGATAAAGGCAGCAGAAAATCTGACCACTTGATGGTGTATAGGTGGCTTCCTTCTTGCAATTTGATTGGTCTAAATTGCTTGGCTGAAATTCAGCCAGCCTCCTTCACTTTGTATGGCCTCCTTTGCGCCATTTAGGTACTCAGCCACTTAAAGTAGGGTAAATGGGTTGAAATTCTATTGGTCCGGTTCCGACAGTTTAAAATACCGTAAAGTTACCGATTTCCTTTAAACCGGTAAATCGGTTTTCAATAGAAAGTTTATGAAACCTCCTATATTCTAACTTAATTCTCTCTTATCTAAACTCAAGTTATTGCTAATTAATTGAGTTTAATTAATGGTTTAACCGAAATCTATTTATTCTCAATTATTCGATAAAATCGAATAATTAGGCGAAAAACGGTGGATGTTACACTAGTTGGCATGCAAATCTTCCCAAAATGAAGTCGAATTTGAATGATTTGTTTCCTTAAGAACCACAGAACAGAGCAGGACCAAAAAGTTGAGGAGCGGTATGGGAGAATCAGTATCTAAAAGCAGTAAAAATAAGTCATAGAATATATTGGACTTGCCAAAATTAACTTTCTTTTGGCTTCCTCCTCCCCTTTCCCATACTTGATAAATTACTGCTTTATGTTTCCAGCTTGTGGATTCAGAAGCTGTAGAAAACTCCAAACGTTGATCAATAGTTGAACACGTAAAACATGTAAAAAATTACTTTAGCAGAATGACATTTCTTTAGTTTAGCAAGCACCATGCAGATATCGAGTGGTTGAGCAAATGGTGACGTACGGCCAAAGTCTACGCATTAAACAGTAATTTTCAGTTGTGGCTCAGATCCTAACAACGTATATGAAAGCCCCCTATCAACTAGGTTCAGGGAATGCCTATCTTTATTTTATTCTCTTCCTTGCACGGTTTTCAGTGGGTCCAACCTCAACTCAGTGAATCCGCTGCAGGAAACAAATCTTTCATGTGTGCATCACACAGCCACAATATTTCTAGCTCAAAATAATTTAATTTGAAAAGATAACTCATTGGTGTTTTCAACTTTTCATCATTGCAGGTGATCTTATAAGTGTAGTTTGTCCTAAACAACATTCCAAAACTCTCTAGTTGGTCAGTTGTGTCTGTAGAATGATAGTGTTTCATTCTAAGCCCCAAGGAAACGCCAAATAGGTAACCTACTATAGGCTACTACTCTTTTAGCTGTTGGGGCCCTCTCTTGAGCTGACTATGGGTTTCTTAAGGTTTGTTTGCTATTGCCTACTTAGATGGCCCCAAAGAGTGGTGGTTACTTTGGCAAATGTATGCTTTCTTCCGTCCTTGACGAGTACTACACAAGTTGTTGCCTAAGCAACGTGTTCTCAGATTTTGTAAGAGCAAAACCTTCAGCGATAGCCATGTAGCAAAATATATGAGGTTTATCAATATATAATACGTTTTTAAAAGTAGAGGATCCATTGTAGTAATCCTATAAGCAAGTGACATCGACAAGTGATTAAATAATCAACAAAAATGTTGTTGTACCATGTTTTGTAAAGATCATTTAGAGGGAATTATGTATCAATAACTAAAAATTTCAATTGCATTACTTGTAAATATGGTGAATATGATAAGACAATCAATAATAGATAGGAAATCTTTTTATTAGATTAACCAGTAAAATAACTGAAATAGCTCCCTCCCTCCCCTTCTCTCTCTCTCTCCTATATATAAAATAAGTCATTAAATAATTCAAATTACTAAAACATTTACAATGACAAGCGGTTGTTTCTTTTTCTCCAATTTGGTGAGAAAATTACGAGATATATGGATCAAATAATGTCTTTGTCTTCTATTATAGCTAATGTTGGCAAACAAGTCATTTAAATCAAATAGTTTAATTTATTGTCATATAATACTTAGGAATTACAAATGATAAATTAATCTTACATCAAATACCAACAAAAATAAGGGAGTGGCAATCGTCACTTCTCTATATCTATCGTCACCCCACTTTTGTTAGTTTTTATTTAGTTTAACCAAAATTTGTACCCTTGTTCTATTTTAATCAAAAGGATAGTTAACATAATTATTTATTAGTCATTATAATGTTATCTAAAGTTATTATTATTATTTAATAAAAAATTAATTTAATGATTGAAAAATATTTACTATTGGTTTCACTTTTTATTTTTATATAGTTATTAAATACTACAAGTATTGATATCTAATTTATTTAATATAATTATTTAAATCTAAATATTAAATTGTTCTTAAAATTTAAACCACTAAAAGTGGGCTAGGTAATATGCTTGACATCATAAGTTCAAACCTCATTGTTATCAATATCTTAAAAAAAAATGTTCTTAAAATTTTTTTGATACAATTATTGTCTAAATAAAATAACATTGAGTATTTTTTTCAAAAAAAATAATAAAGAACAATAACAATATACTAATAAATCATGGTATATAACTCCATACCTTATTTTGTAACATCTAGCGTCTATACAATTAAAACATATTAAATAAACATATGATAGCATGATTTATTACTCTTGGCCATTAATTTTAACTATATTATTTTCTGTTCATTATTCATGTTATCAAAAATTAATTAAGATAATTGGATGTATTGAATTAGTTATATATTTAATTGGTATATATTACCATCAATAGTGTAATGAAAGACACATACATGCTTCTCAATCGACAGTTTTTAATTTTATTTTTGGAATATTGCGATCTAGGAAGATGTCTTTGGGACAGCTGAGTGATGGTGAGGTGTGAGAAAGAACAACTAAAGAGATTTTTTAAACAAAAAAAGTCAAAGAGAAGGTTTCTTTTTTTTTTTTTTTTCGCATTAGAGAAGTATATTGGAATTATAAGACTATGGAGTTACTCGAAAAATAGGGTTTTCCACTTTTCCATATCTTGCGCGAGTATTTTACTCTGTTAATTTTGATCAGATTGGAGGGAAGCCTTCTTCCTTGAATGCTTTAACTTAATTGTTGTGCTAATTTATTTATACAGCTATACGGAGCTAGATTTTGCTACTTCTTTTAATAGCCTTATAGCAAATGACCATGTAGCTAGATTTTGCTACTTCTTTTAATAGCCTTATAGCAAATGACCATGCCTTCTATGCTTTGTCTCTAAGTAACGATAAGATTATGATTACTTTGTTCTTCTTATAATTGCTGGTTTTCCATTTCATCCCTTCACCTCTGCTTATTTTTCTTTTAGTTTTATGTTACTATTTTCACTTTTTCACTTTGAAATTCATTTACTTGGTGCTTACATGTAGAAAACCGTTGCAGTTAGTAAATCTTTCATATGCACCTGTATCCAAAGAACATGAACATTCAAGACCACAAGCTGCTGTGTACCACACGCACACAAACAATGATTGTGGTTAGTAGCAACCTCTGGATTTATTTTTGTTACATAAAAGATAAATTTACTTCAGCGTATCACATTCAAGAATCAATATGACGGGAATTTTGGGGAAAGGCTAAATATCCGTTTCCCTTTTGGAATAAGGCCAAAGCATACAAAGGCGTAATATTTCAGAGGTCGGCGTAGTGACACTGATACCATTGCTATTGGCAGCAACTTGGACTACATTTCTCCCGCCCTTTGGAACTAATTTTTCTAGTATGTAGCAAGTAAGCTTAGTATAGTACATCATTCCAAATAGCCGAAAATGCTCAATATTTTTGAATTGCCGGGCATTTATATGTTGATTAAATATACATTATACCTTGCTGAAAATCTTCATGATGAAGTAACGACAGAGATTGCCACTCTTTTTAAAAGGAGAAGACATCTATGCTCTTACGTCTTTTAGAAGCAGTTGTAGGACATTCTCTGATATTTCATATATCAGATGGATTTGCAAAGTCTCAATATCCTAAGATGCTATATAAGGTTTTAGTTTGGTTTATGCTTTAATAGTGTATTTTTTATGTGACACTGCAAACATTTTGAAGTCATCTGATCAAACTCCTTCTTTCAGCGTAGGAGTTATTTATACAGCGGACCAAAATATTGTATAACGGAAGACAATTATTATTGATCTTCATATATCAATAGTTATAAGTTTCTTCCAGCAAATTCAAAACTTTTTAATTGAATCTATTTATACACACACAGCGTCAAGTTGCATCAATCATAATCACTAGATCCAGGCCACTATGTATGGTAATGGGGTTAGCCGTGATCATTGGGTGAAAATTACTAGATTCGAGGAATCTTTTTGAGAGAATCAGATTAGGGTTGATCGTCGGAACAAAGTGACGAGACTATGTTCTCACACAACTAGAAACTATTGATATTGCGACCGAATTTGCGACTGAATTTTTACAGTCGTAAAAACTGAAATTTGTGACTGATTTTGTAACCGATTTAGGAATAAAAGGGGTAAAATATAGAATACTAAACTAGTCGCAAAATCGGTCATAAAAACTGAAATTTGCGACCTATTTTGTGACTGATTTAGGAATAAAAGGAGTAAAATGTAGAATACTAAATTAGTTGCAAATAATGAAATTTGCGACCGATAAATGAATAAATGAAAGTCAAAGATTTCATTAACTTTGCGATCGAAAAATCGGTCGCAAAATTTAAAATAGCATTATCGAATTTTGTGACCAAAAAATTAGTTGCAAATTTAACAAACTAAAGACATTAGTTTTGCAACTGAAAAATCGGTCGCAAAATTTAACACAGAATTATTGAATTTTGCAACTGAAAATACAGTCGCAAATAATAAAATTTGAGACCGAAAAATCAGTTGCAAATTTAATAGACTAAAGACATTAGTTTTGCGACCGAAAAAACGGTTGCAAAATTTAACATCTTAACATAAAAGAATTATTAAATTTTGCGGCCGAAAAATCGGTCGCAAAATTGCAAAACTATAAGGTAAAGGTTGGGGAAGTGTTGAAATTTGCGACCAATTTTTCGATCACAAAATTAACATTCTAACAAGATTTGTGACCGAAAAATCGATCGCAAAATTGCAAAGCAATAAGGCAAATGCTAGGGAAAATGTTGAAATTTGCGACCGATTTTTTCATGCAAATTTGAACCCCAAATTTCATACAATATGTTGTGTAGTAAATCGGTCGCAAAATTAACACTTTAACAAAATTTGCGACCGAAAAATCGGACGCAAATTTAAAAATTTTCAAAATAACAGATCTTGAAATTTGCGACCGATTTTTCTGTCGCAAATTTAAAAGTTTTAACGTAAAAAAGCTGCAGAACCCATCTCTTCCCCCATTCTCTGTTATCATCTTCCCCACCACCACAAGACTCCCTCCCACTTTCTCTC
Source organism: Pterocarpus macrocarpus (assembly GCA_031439585.1). Taxonomy (NCBI): domain Eukaryota; kingdom Viridiplantae; phylum Streptophyta; class Magnoliopsida; order Fabales; family Fabaceae; genus Pterocarpus; species Pterocarpus macrocarpus. The sequence goes on from CM062514.1 coordinate 56,671,750, forward strand.
CACCACCAACCTCCCTCCCACCCCAAGACTCCCCCACCACAAGTCGCTGCCGCCGTGCCTACGCCGGAGAGGAAACTCGCGAAGACGCCTCTGCTGCAGGTTGCTGTCTCGCCGCAGCTCCCCCCACCCCAACGCCGCCGCTGCTGTCCCGTCGTCATCACCATGCTAGATCTGCCGCTGTCGTTCAAGATCCGCCGCCATCGTGCCAGATCCGCCACTGCTACTCCTCTATTGTGGTGCTCTTATTTGCCTTTATTTTTTCTTTTTGCACAAATTTACTCTTCTGTTTGCTTTTTTTGAAATAAATTTGAAGTGTTTATTTCTTGTTGTTAGTTTGCTATTATGTTTTACTGCAGTTTGTTTTTTTTTTTTTACAAATTTTCTATTATGTTTGTTGATTTTTTATTTTATTAGTTGATTATAATTATTAATGGGTTGTTGTTTTATTTGGAATTTAGTTTAATTATATTGTTAGGTGAAAGTGAAAGTATGGGGTTGTTCTAATTTTTTTAATTCCTCATATTTGTTCTTTATGTTTTAATTCCTCATATTATTAGATTATTTTTTTATATTAATAATTATTCAATATCTACTTAATTTGCTGAAGATTAAATGGATAGACCAGAAGATGATATAGAGGTTGTGGAAGACTCAACTGAGCAAGCTAAAGACTCAATAGAGTTGGTGGAAGACTCAATAGTTGAAGACTCATTAGATAAAATGGAAGACTCAATAGAAATTGTTGAAGACTCAATGGAGAATGTTGAAGATACAATAGAAGTTGATGAGAAATCAATGAAAGTTGAAGACTCAATGGAAAGAATTGAAGAACCATGGAAACGAGAACTAGTTAGAAGTATGCTAAAAATTTATCTTCCAAAGTTTTATTAAGAAGAACCTTGTAGTTTGGTCAATGATGTATGTTGTTATATTTTTTAGTTTATGTATATTGTGTTTAGAATATATGTAGTTGATAGTAGTATTGACAATATTGTGTGTGTTGGAAAACTTGTTGTTGTTGAATATTATTTAGACAAAAAGATGCATTATGGATTGTTGGATATTGTTTTCTGAACTGTTGTTGAATTCAAGTGTATTTAATTTGGATTTATAATATTCTAGTGATTTATTTTTTTTTTCTGTCTGTAACTTTGCAACCGATTTTGCGATTGATTAATGTTTGCGACTGATATCGAATTCTGTATTTGCGACCAAAAAATTGGTCACAAAATCTTGAATTTGCAACTGATTTTTTGGTGGCAAATTTGCAACCGAAAAATTGGTCGCAAAATAGTCAACAAACGACCAATTCAGACATGGTCTATGATTGCTCTAAATCGGTCGCAAAAATTAAATCGGTTGCAAATGCCTAAATGTGACTGAAAAAATCGATCGTAAAATCGGTCGCAAATGGCCTTTATGACCGAATTCACTCATTTTGCGACCGAAAAATCAGTCGCAATCAGCCAAAATTCTAGTAGTGTCACATATAGGTAGTGATAGTATCCAATATAACACCCTAATAATATCATACTATACTTAAGTCATTTTATGGTATTACTAGTTCTTACTCTTAATTAGTGGAAGTTCTTTTTAAATAAAATTAGCAGAATATATGAAAATAGCATATAATTTTTTTGCCTTTCGTAAAATTGTTTATTTTTGAAAATGGAGCCTTTAAGTGCATACTTATGTATACACTTACAGACGTCGTTTCTCATATCACTGAGTTACCAAAAGCATATGATGAAGTAGAATAGTATGGCATGATACTTTAAGGCAACAATGTAATTATGGATAAATTAGGAGTTATAATCACATTTAATATTTATAATATACGTAATAGGTCAAATTAATTAGCAAAACTTCCAACATGTTCTTAATTACACATAAATTGCCCAACTAAGGCTCTTAAAAAAGTAAAAATGCTATGCTACTATTTTGATCCTCCTTACCTAGGTGTCGTAACATGACAGCTCCTCGTCACATCTAATCAGATACCACCCACTATAAGAAAATCAGCAAATAGCGAACAAATTGACCGCTAAAATAAGAAAATCGGTCACAAAACCTGGTAGCAATCGATTTAGTGACCGAATTTTCGGTTGTTAAAACACTGGTGGCTAAAAATAGTAGTGACTAAAAAGTCAGAGAAACTGATTTAGCGACCGATTTGAGATATTAGTAACAAAAATGTGTTAGTTGCCAAGTTAAGAGTTAGTGACCAAAAAATCGGTCTCTAAACTGATTTCTAAATTGTAACAGATAAATTTTAGTCACAAATTTAGTTTCTAATTTTGAGACTGATATTTCGGTCACTAAATCAGTCTCTAATTTGTGACTAAACCAATTTCGGTCACAAAATCAGTTTCTATTTAGTGACTGATTTATCGGTTACAAAATCAGTCACTAAAGCGGTCGCTAAATCGGTCACTAATCTTATGACTGCATTTTATTTAGTCATGCCATTCTGAATTTTGGTCCATAACTTATATTTTAGTCATTAAATCGAATGCTAAATACTGAATCGGTCACTAAATCGATTGCTAATGCTTGATAATGTTAAAATGGGCATTTGCATTCTTTGAAATCCCAATTTTAAGAACCTGAAATTCAGACAATTTTACCAGTATAGAGACATAAATTTTATATATCAGTCCAACTAAATACACTGCTAATACTAAACAAGTATTAAACATCATACAAAAACAAGTAATATTCATTAAATTACGAAAACATGAAGCTAGATAATATCAAATCCTAAATAATTAGTCCTATTATGGTCTTAATAGTAGTCCTACTCTTAGTCCCCCTCTACAAGTTAGTAACACGAGTCCTCCTTTAGTCATCCTCATCATCTCCCTCGTCTTCTTCATCATGCTCCTCTTTTCTCTGATTTGTGTCTTCTGCTAGTAATTGAAACTCAGGAAGCTGAAAATTCATATGTTTCATCATTTCTTGTAGCAACTTGTTATTGAATTAGACCTAACTCTCAGTGCTCTCCAACCTTGCCATAAGTGCACTATTTTCATCTTGCATTCTTTAAGTAACTGTTCATGCTCTATTCTTCGCACCCACTCAATTGATTAAGAGCTGGAGCCGTGGTAATAAGGTCTTCTATCAAGCATAGTAGACTCCAAGCCAAGTCCATAAATTCTCCTCTTTTTTGTTCCAACAGTGTCACGCCACACATCTAACTCACCGGGCTCATAACTTCCTTCTTCATATGCCTTTTGAGTTGCCTCATCTATGGCATGTGTAAATTCTACCTGCGAATACCAATATGACATCAAGATATATATTAAATAACTTAACCATACTCATGGCATATTAATAGAACATGTATTATAATTTAACACAATATGTAGCATATATTAAATTCTAACATAATAGACATGCTATAAAAATCAAACAAACTAGTAGTTGCTTACATGTATATGCTTCGATCTCCTATCCAGCTAGGTATGATCCTTATGTCTATGTGTCTGACGAAATAACTCTGATGGCATAGGAACATGCCCATGCAATTTCATCTACAAATGCAATAATAATGTAAATTAATAATGTATTAACTTAATATGAAAGAAATATATGTCAACACAATGTGCACTATTGATTTGAAAAAAAGAAAGTTAGTTATTTGAAAACCTAACCAGATTTACTCTATGCTGGGAAGTGGTAATTGAGCCACCGGTGTGAAGAGAACCTCCGAATCCCCCATAATCAGATGCTCAATTTAATTTTGCTTGATTGCTTTTCTTCTTAAAGGTCTTACTTCCCCAGTGCTCGCAGAGTCTATCCCAGACTTATTCTCCTAGCCATCTTGGTTTGGTCTGCTTGGCATGGGCTTTCATGAGCATATTTTTTAACGAAGCCGTAGCTCGCATTTCAAAATTCTTTTGAGCCCAACCATATTCTGGAGGCTCAAAATCAAACTTTCTCTACAATAACAAGATAAATGTCAAGATATAAGTTTGAACACATAATAAATGCACACAATAAAATTTGGATCTTACTGTGAATTTGTAATACCCTACCAATTTAATGTTATGCTTAAATCATAGCATGAAATTAAGTAGATTGTGTTACTGTGTTGATACTCTACTTACTAATTACTTACCATGTCACTTTTTTTTTCTTAAAATGGGCAAAATGACACGCTGTATATAACAGACATAATCAATATAGCAGAACGTAATGAAATTTAAAAAAAAAACACAACAGAAAAGATACAGATAGGTAAATACATCATCAACTATATACACACACACACACACACACACACACACACGTATATATATATATATATGTATGTATGTATATATATATCTATATATATATATATGTATGTATGTATATATATATCTATAGGTTAGAAGCTGATGCTTTAGTTTAAGTACAAATGTAAAACAGGATACATAAGTGGGGCCAATATACCAAAAAGGAGGCCCGTGTCCGTCAACATGATCCTATGGGGTCCTCAGAGGACATTTTAGACTAACCGATATACATACGGCTAAGTTTATGACCTAATGCTGCACACTGCCAAAAGAGGGCCATGCTATACAGTAGAACTCTCGGTCGGGACCTACTTGGTCAAATAGCCATTGGCCACACTGGGCTGGCTGGGGAATAGTCCATACTAGGTCCTGAGGAGGAGGATGATAAGCCGGTAGCCTTCAAAGGTCTGGAACCATCTGTGGAAGTGACTCGGGCGGAGGATTGGTAGGTGCGGCAGGTGCTACGGGCGCTGGAGGTGCAAGAGGAGGGTGTGCCATATGCAATGAGACCACAAAATACGGAGCGGCAGGATCAAAGGCAGGTGATGTAACACCCTCTAATAAACCCATACTACGCTTAAGTCGTATTACGGCGTTTTATTAGTTGTTACTTATGCTCGTGGAAAACTAAGCTTCACTTGAAATTAAGTTACGCGGAAAATACGATAAGATTTTTCTGTGAAATACATTGTCGCTTAACAGTGTTTTGAAAAGTAAAGCCTTGAGCGAGAAGATAGCTAGAGAAAGAGCGTATCGCATAAAATATATACTCCAATATCATAAAACAAGAGAAAGGTAAGCAAATAATAATTCACAAATATATTGCATTAAATAACTAACCATTACATTCATATGGGTTCATAATATATATATATATACATATCAGCATTACAGCAAAGGAGGCTCATGGTCGGGTCATGATCCAAATACTAGATACTAAGTACAAATTTAAATGACAAAGCCCAACTCAAAAAGAAATATGCGAAGGTGCAGAGCGATGGTCGCTACAAGTCCCCAAAGCAGCTTCGTCTTGCATCCCACGTCACACGTCCGCTCACAGTGTTGGGGATCCACGCTCCACTCCACTGGATGCGCCGTCGAGATCTGGTGACGATACGGAAGAATAACTAGGGTGAGAAATGGAATTTCTCAGTAGGACTCGAACCCGACACGAAAGTGTCATCGTCATCGTCCCAGCCACTTCGATTTTATCAATGAAAATAGTGAGCATTCATAAGGTTCCGTTCTTAGGTTTTCGAAAACATGAATATCCGAAGCGGGTTCAATTTTAACATACTCTTTAATCATTTATATCATAACATACATGGGCACAAGTATAATCACATAAAACATGCATGTCCATGTTATCAGATTCTCTTAACTTCTTCCCTTGCTAGGGTTTTGGACTGAAGTCCTTTTTTCTTTTCTTAACTTGACTTTATCTTTTCACCCACTAAACATAAGTGGTAATGAGCTCATACCGTGGCCGTCGCCACCATAAAATTTTGATACTTACACTAGCTGGGTCATGCCATGCCTCCTGTAAGACCTATCCCCTATACTCACACTAGCTGGGTCATGCCATGCCTCATATGAGTCGTGGGTGAGGGGAGCTTAAATTAGGTCACCTTCCCTTTTGAAGGATCATACCCTTAGTTCGTCTTCTTCTTATTAAAGCTTATGATGCAAAGTTATTCTAATTCTCTTCCACATTTAGGCGTTATGTATCGCCGTCCCCAAATGTGGTTCCTTTATTAATCACCTCTGGGCGTTACGTATCGCCGTCCCCAGGGTGTTCATATTTATTAATCCTTTCATGTATAGCATTAAGCATCATGTCATCAACATATCATATGCATATCATCATCATTCATTATCATATCGTCATCATGTCATTATCATTCTTATCATCATCGTATCACTATCATAATCATCATCATCATATCATATCATCATCATCATGATCATCATCATATCATATCATCATCATCATGTCATTGTCATCATATTGACACATAGAGGCATACATATCACACAAAGTCTTATGAGCTTAGCTTAGTAAACTTAGGTACAAGCTTTTAATTGATTTGCTTCTTGCATAAATTCTTTTATTAGGCATAGGGCCAATTTTATCCATTATCCTTTTTGAAACTTTTAAGTTGAATTATGAAGGTTTTCCAATACTTAATGTAAGGGTCTTAATGTCTTAAAGCTTATTTCTCATTAACCTTTAAAACTTACCATAACTAGTTTTACTTTTATAGTGGGGCAGTAACTTCAAAAATTCACCATAGGTTCATCTTTTACTCTTTTGTTTCGAATTTTGGTGTGAATATACTTCTCTGAGTCTATTTTTAAACAAAATAAGCTCCACTCAAAAATTCATTTTGTAGCTTGAGTTATGCACATTTTATTCTGACTATTCAGACTTGAAAGTTCAACTTGGGTCAGTGGCTTTTAAACATCACTGTGAACTACTCACAAGAAATCTGCCAAAACTGTTTTATGGGGATGTTCCTCTATGTCTTAAATTTCTAATAAACTTGGTCCCACTCAAAAATGTTCTGTATAACTTGAGTTATGCACGTTTTATTACCCACTGCCCGGACAGAAACCCATCCAGGAACAGCAAATTTTGAAAATTTATATCTCTCTCGTTTTAAGGGCAAATCTCACATATTTTATATGTATGAAAAGATCTTTGAGTCTATTTTCACAGAAAAATAGTTTCATTGCATTTTGAGTTTTGTGGAGTGAGTTATACTGTACGCTTTACAGACTGCCAGAATTCCAGGTTTACTAGTTTTCATGTTTTACATAACAAATTTATGAAGATGTTGCTATACCACTTCAAATCACCATTTTCATGTTTTATCTCACCATCATATTCAATATTTTAGTTATCAAATCAGTACTTTAAAACAAAATAAGGCAAGGTACATAAAAAAACCATCATACCATAAAATTTCATTTCAAAACAACATTTTCATCAAGGCAAGAAAACTCATAGAATAAAATATGGTCATGAGACCTTGAAGCAAGCTTCAAAACCACCTAGCTATGAAGAGCTTAGGGGTTTCTAGAGCTTGAAAAATACATGGAGAAGAAGGGTAAGAGTCACTACCAAATGTGTTTCTCTTGAAAGCTTGAGGGATGAAGATGGTTGGAGATGGCCTCCTTCTCCTTGAGCTTGATATTGGGGCTTGTGTATGAGTGGCTTTGTTTCTCCAAGGACCAAAAATGGTTGTCCTTGAAGGGATTGTGAGTGTGGTGATGGAGATGAGGTAGGAAGTAGAAAGAAGGTTGGAAGAAGAACATGAAAGATGGGAAGAACAAAAGAGTAGGATGAGACTTGGAGAGAGGAGAGAGCTTTGTGTGTGTCTTAGTGAGAGGAATGAAAAAAATGAAATGAGGGGGAGAGAAGGAAGGCTGGTGGCGCAAAATGGGGGAGGAGAATGATGTGATTTTTGCTTCTTACACAAGCTAGGGAGTGGGAAAAATCTTGGGGCAAAAGAGAGTGTTGTGTTTCCTTTGAGTCTTGGCAATTTGGGTAAAGACCATGTAGTGTTTTCTCAAGTGGTTAAAGACATGAGCTCTCTTAGGATTTAGCTTGGATGGCTATGATCACTCCAAGTGTCACCATCTTGATGGAGAAGAGCACATTTCTTGTCTTGACTTAAGGAACACTACTAGCATGGACTCTTGATCTAGGGGTGTATGATGAGAAGGCAAATGGATGGTTGGATATGACTCTTGCCTTGACCAAACTTTCAAACAATAATAAAAGGCAAGTTTCTACATCTTTATAATTGTTACAATTATCTAAATGTTAATTAATTCAATCGGTTTAATTACACATTAGCACATTTTCAATAAAAAGGATTTTCCTCATTAATTATGTAAGAAGATGTGTGGGTTAATGTGATTAAGATGTGACACTTATATGCTCTTAGTTAATTAGGTTAGATCACCTTGATTTTATGTTCTAAATCATGGATTAATAAGAATTGGGCAATTAGGCTTTTAATTGTAACTTTTAATGCATTATATTTCAATCGTTGACTTTCACTTATTTTGTTGACTTGCCTTTAATTTACTAAGCCCTTGCTCTCGAGATTAGCTGATTAGTTCTCAATTAATCACTAACCCATCTAATTAGCCGGAGACACTGAGCTAATTAGCTTAGACAAAAATTGGGGATGTTACAGGTGAAAAAGGGGAACAGCAAAATTCCTATTGCTAAAATGGTATCGACAGAAATTGCAGGAGCCGGTGATGTACAGCGAATCCACTATGGGATCATGGTAGAGGTGCAGGTTGGGAATCTCAATAAATAGGGTGGCGGTCGAGTCCATCTCCAAGGTCTGAGAATGATGCGGAAATACAAAACGAGGCGAGAATTTAACGAAATTCTCAGTAGGATTCGCATATGGTATTTAAACTGACATCACATTCATTCTCAGTTGCCTCGATTTTTATTTAACTGTAAAAACATGCGATCAAATTGAACTATCCATATTTAATAAGTTTAAGAAAATGTCTGGTCCGAGGCAAGGTTCAGTTTTACTTAGGATAGTATAAGAAACAGAATACTAATAAATAGTGATATTCAGAATAATGAGCAGAATAAATAAACATGCAGCAGTAAGTAAACATAATAGTTAAACTATAAACAACTCAAAATGACTATTCAATATGATCATGCAAAACTCATTCTTGAACTTATCTTCATAAACTTTTGCATTACTTGGTCCCTTGGGAGTTCTTGGCCATTTAGACTCCTGGGTAATACTCTACTTTTCAGGATTGAGTTCGTTCCTATATAGGAATGCCGGGTTTACTTTCCTCGACCTCCCCACCAATCTATTCCCCTTAACTTTAATCCGGGGCTGGCCCAAGTATTATGGAACTTTCATCATAATATAACCTTTAGGTTCATCATATCATCATAACATAACCTTTATGAATTCCTTGCAAATGCACATAGACTTGTATGTAGATTATAACTCATGCATACACTTTACCGAAATTTCGGTAGCATAACGGAACGTGTCCGCTTCCCCATGAATAGTGCCAGTACTCAGAACACCAATTTCTCATAGAAGTCATAACATTTCATTCATATTTCAAATATCAACTTCATAGGAGCATTAGCTACATTTAAGATAGGGTTGCTGCCTCAGCACATTCATTCAATTCAGTTTTTGTAAATCAAGCCAAAATTTCTATTTAACTCATCTAGACCTGAATTTTGGATATGTTAAATTATTATGTGTCTATTTTCTAACCTCTTTGGTCCCATCTAATTTTGATAAATATAGCTCAAGTTATTTAAGTTTTATCTTGACCTGCCCTGTAGCTGGCCAGAATTACACACTTAAAAGTAAAAATCCACTAAAAATCGAAAACTAGTTCTAATCATACAAAATTGATCTTATATTAAAGCTAACATGATAAGCTTTCATTTTCAAGAAGTTCCATTTTATTTGCTTTAATAGAGCTTGAGTTATAAGCCCCAAAATTTGACCTTCCTGAACTGCCTTATTTTAGCCTGGTTTGGATATAGGGCAACTTTTTCGAACCACTGAGAGCAAACAGGACTGTATCTAACTTGGAATTTTTTTATGGATGTGTAATATTTCTAAAAAAGTTAGTTTCACTCAATTTGGAGTTGTATAGGATGAGTTACACCCTTCTCAACTCACATTGCTTGGATGAAGGTCCTGATTTCTAAGTCAAACTTCAAAAATTCATATCTCTCTCAATATTAGACCTTATATTATATATCTATGGAAAGCCCTGAATGTCTAGTTTCATATAAAAATAGTCTCATTGATTTAACCTGCCGTAGGCAGAGCCGTACACTCCGCCGTACAGACTACCGAGGGAATTTGGTCTTCCAGCCCCTCACATCTTCCTATTCTCACCATTTCCTACTCCTTAATCAAATTTAAACGCAAAACAGCCAATAACCAGCCAAAGATCATCATATTCATTCACTAATCACATCAAGAAGTGAGAAAATAAAGGCAAAATTAGCCACCCATAATCAAAATAATAAGAACAAAATTGAACCTCTTCCTTTTTGTATGTGATTTTGCTAAGTTTTGGAGTTTGGATTGATGGAGCTTTGTCAAGCTTGGAGGTTTGATGGAGTAGGTTAAGAGGAGAATAGAAGAGAAGAAGAAGGCTGAAATTAGAGGAGAGGGATGCATAAGTCAATAGGGAGTAAAAAAGAAAAATCTGATTTAAACATTGAAGAGGTAGTTGGCTTTGTGAGTTTTGATTGGTTGAAATTTTGTGGGTAAAGTTCAGCCATGTGTAACACCCTACTAATTTAATGTTATGCTTAAGTCATAGCATTCAATTAAGTAGACTGTGTTACGGTGTTAATGTTCTGCTTAAATTTCGTGATTTGTATTACAAACAGTCGAAGCGTATTGCTATATAATAGATATGAATAGCATTATACAACGTAATACAATTTAATATAACACAACAGAAAAGATACGAATAAGTGGCATATTACCAACTGTATATGTACATATGTAGGCTGGAAGCCAATGCTTCAGTCTATACATATATATATTAGAAGCAGATGAAGTAAAGATACAGCAAAATGCCTATTGCTAGAAAGCAGAGACGGAACTAGCAGGAGCGATCAAGGCCCAACGAGTCCAACATGGAAACCTGGTGAAGCTACAGGACTGGGATCTCAATAAAAGGAGTGGTCGTTGAGCCTCTCGCCAGTGTCTGAGAATGATGTGGAAAATATAGCACGGGGTGAGAATTTCAAGAAATTCTCAGTAGGGTTGGTGCATAGTGATTGTCTGACGTCACATACATTCTCAGTTGCCTCGGGTTTTATTTAATTATAAAAACATGTGTTCAGACTGAAATATCCATCTTAACGAGTTCAATAAAATATCTGGTCCGAGGCAAGGTTCAATTTTAGTTTAGATGGCACAAGAAATAAAATAGGTTACTAACAATGGCATGTAGAAGGATAAACAGAATGACTACGTAAACAGCAGTGAATAAATATAGTAGACGGCTATAACATCTTGACATAACTATTTCATGCAGTTATGCATTCATGTAATCATGCAACTCATACTTGAACTTTCCTTCTTAAACTTTTCATTTCCTTTCATCATTTTTCCATCTCTTGGTCCCCTGGGAGTTCTTGGCCATTTAGACTCCTGGGTAATAGTCTGCTTATCAGGATCGAGCTCGTTCCTATACAGGAATGCCGGGTTTACTTTCCCCGACCTTCCCACTGATCTATTCCCCTTAACTTCTTATCCGGGGCTGGCCCAAGTAGCAATGGAACTTTCTTAATAACATGATTCTCAATGCACTTTCATAACATTTCTTGGAATGCACATGTAATATCATGGAATTCACAACTTGTGTATGAATTCTACCGAAATTTTGGCGGCATAACGGAACGTGTCCGCTTCCCCGTGAATAGTGCCAGCCAACCAGTACATCATTTTATCACAAAGAACACAATATCACATTTATATTCCAACATTAAACTCATACCAACATCAAATTAATTAAAGCAGAATTCCTGCCTCAGCATGTTCAACCAACCCGGTTTTTATAATTCAAACCATAATTTCTACTTAACTCATTTGGACCTCAAATTTGAGTATGTTAAAGTGTTATGTGTCTATTTTATAACCTCTTTGGTCCCATCTAATTTTGGTATCCCTAACTCAAGATATCTAGATTTTATCTCGGCCTGCCCATTGACTAGTCAGAATCAGGCAACTAAAAGTAAAAATCCACTAAAAATCGAAAACTAACTCAAATCATACGAAATTGGTCTCTTATTAAAGCTAACAGAACAAAGTTTCATTTGCAAAAAGTTACATTTCATTTGGCTTAGTATAACTCGAGTTATAAGCCTCGTATTCTGACCTTCCTCAACTGCCCTGTTCTAGCCCGGTGTGGACATAGGGCAAATTACTTGGAACACTGGGAGCAATTGGGACCTTATCAAATTCTGAAATTTTTATGGGACATTCTACTATGTGTAAGCTTTCTAACAAAGTTGGTTGCACTCATTTTCAAGTAGTATGGCTCGAGTTCTATCCTGAACAAGCTAGTCTGCCCAGAATCAGAGTCAGAACCCTAGGTCGAAATTCAAAAATTCATAACTCTCTCATTTCTAATCCAAAAGCCTTATATGATATATCTATGGAAAGCCCTAGATGTCTAGTTTCATCTAAAAATGGTTTCATCCAATTTGATCGGTTGTAGGCGGAGCCGTACACTCCGCCGTACGGACTACCGAGGGTTTTTGATTCTCTAACCCATCAGCTCTTGCTATTTTCATGGTTTCTTGCTTCCACTTCGGTTTTAATTAATCAAACAGCCCAAAACCAATCACATATCATCATAAACATTCATTTAACACATCAAATAGGATGAGAATAATTCCAGCCCAGCCAGCCAAGTACATGAATTTGATGCAAGAAATCAGAATTCCTACCTTTAACCCAAGTATTTGTGCTGGATTCTTGAGGTGTGGGTGAATAAAGCTGGATTTGGCTTGAGTTTTTGGCTGAAGTTTGGTGTATGAAGAAGAGAGAAAGAGAGCTGAAAGGAAGGAGAAAAGTAGCGTAGAGAATGGGTCAGAATTGGATGAAAAGGAGCTGAAAAATTCTGATGGCTTTTGATGGTTTTTGCTTGGTTTTAATTGGTTCAAAATGCTTGGCTGAAATTCAGCCAAGCTTCTCCATGGTTTAGTGGCTATTATTGCGCCACTTTTGGCTGGTAAGTGGCTGAATTATCAGCCACTCAAAATAGGGTTTAGAGCTTGTAATTCTATTGGCCTAAACCGGTTCAAAATACCGTAATGTTACCGATTTCCTTTAAACCGGTAAATCGGTTTTCAATAGAAAGTTTATGAAACCTCCTATATTCTAACTTAATTCTCTCTTATCTAAACTCAAGTTATTGCTAATTAATTGAGTTTAATTAATGGTTTAACCGAAATCTATTTATTCTCAATTATTCGATAAAATCGAATAATTAGGCGAAAAACGGTGGATGTTACACCATGTCTCTCTCTTTTGTGGCTAGATTATTCTCCATGTTGCCTAAAAAGTGGAACTCGCTTCCACCTTATCTGAAATCAGAACTTGTCTCTATTATGCTTAACGTCGAAACTCATGTCCATTTTATTTGAACTTGGAGATCAATTTAGAGGTCGGAACTCATACCCATCTTATTTGAAACTTGGAAATAAATTTGGAGATCAGAAATCATGTCCGTTTTATTTGAAACTAAAGTCGGAGATCGAAAATCATGTACATTTTATTTGAAACTTGGAGATAAAGTCGGAGGTTGAAAATTGTGATGTACATTTTATTTGAAAATTGGAGACAAAGTCGGAGATCGGAAATCGTGGTGGATGTTACAAAATTCATCAAACAACAACCCTCTTACATCAACAGGTATTTTTTTCGAAGATGACCATGGTTCTAGGTATTGACCTTTGATAACCTCAGTAATCCCACCAGCAGCAATGTGTGAGGGCAAAAATCTACAAGCATTGCAGGTTACCAATTAAGATATATTAAACATATCTAAGTTATTCAAAGACATTTCACATACCCAGCTCCATCAAGATATAAAACTTTCTTGCCATTGTTTGCTTACATGTTTGTGGAATCATGGGAAGAAAGCAATCCTTGTCTAGGTTCTCCATGGGATTGGGTGTTAGGTGAATTTACACCTGGAACTGATGGCGATGGAGTTGATTGAGAATTAGATGCATTGGTAGGATATGCTGGAAATGGTGTAGCTCTAGGAGATGGGATAGCTGCTGCAAGTGAAGGTGTCTGCTGAGAGCTATCAACACGTCATGTTGGCTGTAGTTTTTTGGGCCAATTCTTAAAAGTAGACATCTTTCCTTTCCCTTAGTCTTTGTCTGACATCTGCAATTAAATGCAATACTAATTAGTATGTATGCCAAATAACAAAAAAACTAACATATACATAAGATAATAAAGCAATTAATTTACCTTTAATATAAAATAAAAAATTAGACTAATAATCATCATTATCAACATTGTCGTCGTCGTCGTCGTCATCATTCCCATCATCATGTTCATTATCATCAAGCAATCTATTCAATTGAATTTATTCATTGGTGCTTTTGAAATCATTCTCAAAATCAAATTCCTCTTCTTTATCATCTACATTCTCTTCAATATCATCATCTTTCTCATAGATTTGATGATGGCTTACATTCACTTTGACCTCATCGCATGCACCTTCTTCATCTCTCAAATGTTCTAGTAGGTCATCATTTGCCACAAAATTGACAAGAGTTGTTTCATTTTGATATGCAAGCTCTAGCATATATTGATCATCAACTATACCTCTTTGTTTGGTTTTGATGACAATCCACAATTAGTTTTTTCTTTTATATTTCTTAGATATGGAGCATAATACACTTGAATCACATTTTTTACAAATATGAAGGGACCATATTTTGAATATCGTCCTGTTTAATAAATCTCCACAATACCATATTGTTTGTGAATCTTTACTCCACGATTAAGTATAATATCAAACCATTCACAATTAAACAATACTAATTATTTCGATGGATCTCCAGGATATTCTACTTGGACAATTTCTTTAATGATCCCATAATAACAATTCTCTTCACTAACATCATTCACCCTTGGCACAAACTCCAGGGTTGATAGTTTTCTTACCAATACTCCATTCTTTTGTATAAAACTTGAAACCGTTCACAAAGTAAACAGGCCAAGTATTAACTTTTCTCTTAGGACCCCATGCTAAGTGGTGTAAAAATTGATTTGAGACCGAATTCTTTTTTTCGTGAACCTAACAACAATAATTATAAACTCATGATAATAATGTATAATAACTAATGTGTGTGCATAATACATTTTAAAAATAGAAAGTGTTAACAAACTTACATAACTACAAAACCAAAGTGGAAATTCAGATGTTATTCTACTATCAACATCAGTGAGATTGATGTTTGGATTAATTGCCTCTAGATGTTGCACAAAATATCTAAAATTCACAGCAATTTTATAAATATGCTAATAAATATAAAGATAATTCACTAAACTGTGTCATTAATTAACTTACTCAATATATGGTTGAACCTCTTCACAATTAAGTAGAACATGTAAGTGTGCAGCGGCTAATTCTCTATCATTCAAATATCGGCTCTTACAAGTTCCTGCTGAACGACCAGAATGGTTGAATATTGATAGAGTTAGCTGAATTGTCTCATCAACACCCCCAATCATCATTTTGACCGACATTATTTCTCATTGATTGCACATGAGATTCAAAATAATATGAGCAAAAATGAGAGGTCTCTTGACACAAATATGCCTCACTATAGACCCTTCGATGCATGATTTATTTTTAACCATGTGTTTCAATCTATTTAAGTACCTATAACAATATGACATCAATGGGCAATGATTACATTGATAAGAGCATCAATATTTAGCATGTATAAGTTGGAAATCATAAGTTTTTACCTCTCAAATGGATACATCCATCGATATTGAACTGGACCTCCTACTCTTGCTTCATATGGGAGATAAACGGGTAAGTGCTCCATAGAATTAAAGAATCTAGGTGAAAAAATATGCTCTAATTTATATATAATGGGGACAATGTTTTGTTCTATCAACAATAAGTCATCCGCTCACAACATTGTTGAGCACAAATCTTTGAAAAGTTTGCTCAACTCAGCTACTAGCTTCAACACTTGATCCGGAAGTGCAGCAAAAGAAATTAGGAGCAAACGCTCCATGAACACATGGCAATCATGACTTTTCATCCCAAAGAGCTTCCTTTCCCTCAAATTCACACATCTATGCAAATTAGATGCATAGCCGTCAGGCATTCTCAGTTCACTAACCCATTTACATACAACTTTTTTTTTGCTTCATGGATAAGGTAAATTTTGCTTTCGGCTTCACGTACTTTCGATTCAGTAATTGCTACAATTCTAATTTTTTCCGCCGATAGTATTCTATCAAATCCATTCTTGCTTTGACATTATCTTTATTTTTATCTTTAATGTCCATCATTGTATTAAAGACATTATCAAATACATTTTTCTCAATGTGCATCATATCAAGATTATGTCTTATTAAATTGGTCCTCCAATACTGTAACTCCCAAAATATGCTTTGTTTTGTCCAATTATGAGCAATGCCAAAGCCAAGCCAAGTACGAGATCCTACCTCAGTAATTTTTGGAAGATCACAAACATTCTCCCAAATATCATCCCCAGATAGTCTAAGAGGAAGTTGAGATTTTTCAAACTCGATTTTTGAAAAATGCATCCTTATTTCTTCGATATGGATGACCCAAAGGCAAAAATTGATGATGAGAATCAAACTAGGAGCATTTACCACCATATTTCAAGGTAAAAGCCTTTGATTGATTCCCATAATATGGACATGCCAATTTTCCCACTATGCTCCAACCTGACAACATCCCATATGTAGGAAAGTCATTGATAGTCCACATTAGTGCATCTTTCATCATGAAATTCTGTTTTTTTGAAATATCATATGTAAGCACACCTTTATTCTATAACAGCTTCAGCTCATCAATCAAAGGTTGCAAATATACATCTATCTTGCCTTTTGGATTATGGGGCCTTGGACTTATCAAGGTCAAGAACATATAAAGAGTGGTCATGCATAGCTCTGGTGAAAGATTATAAGGAGTGACAATCACTAGCCAACAAGAATAAGGTGCTGCTGACTGGCTATATGGTGTAAAACCATTAGTGCATAAACCTAATCTAACATTTCATGGTTCAGCTTCAAAATCAGGATAATTAAGATCAAATTGTTTCCAAGCTTCTCCACCTGATGGGTAGCATAATACTCCCGGTTCTTGTCTATTTTCATAGTGCCATCTCATATGTGAAGCAGAACTCATCGAAGCATATAATCATTTGAGCCTAGGAATGAAGGGTAAGTAGTGCATTCTCTTCACAGGTATCTCTCTATATTTTCCCCTACCAACCTTTTTTAAGTTATGTAGCGGTGCCCCACAAAAGTTACACTCTTTTAAT
Source organism: Pterocarpus macrocarpus (assembly GCA_031439585.1). Classification (NCBI taxonomy): domain Eukaryota; kingdom Viridiplantae; phylum Streptophyta; class Magnoliopsida; order Fabales; family Fabaceae; genus Pterocarpus; species Pterocarpus macrocarpus. The sequence continues at coordinate 56,689,141 of CM062514.1, forward strand.
GCTTTGCACTTTTCAGTATAGAATAACATACAGCCATTAACACAATAATCAATCTTTATTGCAGTAAGTCCAAGCTTTGAAACTATTTTTTTAGCTTCATAATAATCTTGAGGAACTAGATTATCGGGAGGATGTGTCTCTCTCATAAGCTGGACCATTTGATTAAAAGACCTTTGAGAAATAATTCCCTCTGATTTGATTGTTAATAATCTAACAGCAAAAGGCAATTCAGTGTGATCAACACATCCCTACCACAATGGCTTTTGTGCTGTATGCAGCAAATCATAAAATTTTGTAGCATCTGCATTTAGAGAGTCTTCAATCTCTTGATTATAGTGCATTCCAAACTCTGGACCAACAACATCATAAACCATGGTTTCAAACCTACTTAAGTGTTCATTATTAACATTTCTCTCATGGAAGTACTAGACTGAGCATAAAAGTTTCCACATAAGGTTGGATTATTTTCACCATGGTCAATGAAACAAATTAACGTGCCTTCGTGCGATACACCAAAGTGAGGATAAATGGGGAAAGTCTAAAGACAGGTCACCACTAGCTTTTTAAGAAATTTCAAATGTGAACCTAGCTATAAAAAGAATTGTAAAATATAAATATCAACTATATTTTTACATCTTAAAAACTGTTAACATGGTAAAATCAAAACTCACAATTTTTGAAAATTAAAATAAATGAACTTACATTACAAACTCTTCACAATTTGGATCCTTATGTAAATTAAATCACTTGTTTTCCCTTTTCTCTAATCACTAGAAACACAAGAGAAAAACAAAAATCAAACTAAGAACAACAACACACCAAACTCAAATAGTAAATCTATCCAATTGAAAATAGATGAACGTACATGAGAAACTCCTCACAATTTTGACAATGTCTTTAATTAAATCACTTGTTTGACATTCTTTGATCACTAAAAATAAACAAGAGAAAAAAAAATATCAAATCAAGAATAATAACACACCAAACTAACACAAAAAAAAAAACTAAAACAAAAATATTGTAACATCCGATTTCCGAGTTTTGACTTCGCCCTCAAGATTGATCAATTCCCATTTCCGACTTCATCCATGAATTTCAGATAAAAGGGATTATTTCCGAGTTCCGAGTTTGTCTTGTACAATTTCCGACTTCATGTCCTTTCCGATTTCCGATTTCATACTGTAGCTTCAAGTTTCAGATAGAGGTTCCCGAGTTCCGACCTAATACCTAATGTTTCAAAATAGTTTACGTGATTTCCGACCTCAGAAGTTATAGGTTAACACAATGATGCAAGTACCGACCTCTGAGTTTAATGTATCGAGTTTTGGCCAAACGACTTCCGATCTCCGAGTTTATATCCTGCATTGACGTTCCCGATTTAAATAGGGAGTTCCGAGATTATATGATTGCAAGCTGTATGACTTCCGACATCCGGCTTTGCTTCCAAGTTTCGAATGAACCAGAAGATTTCCTCAAGTCACCACAAGGTTGTACGATTTCCGACATCCGACTTCAGATCCAAGGTCAAGTACAATGACACGAGTTCCAACTTCAAGCATGTTACAAACGAGTTCCGAGTTCAGATAGAGTGGAAACGTGTCTCACTTTAGGGACGACGTGGAGAGCAATTTGGCCACAAAAGTGAGAGACATGGCCAAACTTCAACCACAAAATATCAACCAATCAACACTACAACTCTCATGTATTTAAATCAGACTCTCCTCTCCAATTTGATCTGAGTTACGTTCCCCTTTCCTTTGCTCCAGCCTCCTTTTTCCTCTCCTCTCTCAATCTACTCTATCAAATCCCCAAACTTTGTCAAGGCTCTAATCATTCAAATTCAAATTCAGCAAGATCACACTCCAAAGATGTAGGATTATACTCTGTTCTTGAATTCTTTGCAATATGATTGTATGAAATTTTACTTTTCTTCATGTGTTTGATGATATGCTGAATATATATGATGAATTATGATAGGATTATGATAGGATTAATAGGAAATCTTGAGTTGAAATTACGGTTAGAAGAGAAAATTTGAAGGAGAGAAGAATCAGGATGCTGCCTTGGTGAGGAATTCCACGGCAGTCCGTACAACGGAGTGTACGGCGCCATCTACAACCGGTTAAATCCGATGAAACCATTTTTAGATGAAAGGAGACATCCAGGGCTTTCCATAAATATTGCATATAAGGTCATTGGATTAGTATTGAGAGAGATATGAATTTTTGAAGTTTGGCTAGGAATCAGGGTTTTCGTCCGGGCAGTGTGACTTGAGGAGGGTATAACTCGCCCTATACAACTCCAAATTGAGTGAAACTAATTTTGTTAGAAATCTTACACATAGGGGAGCATCCTAATATGAAATTCCGAGTTTGTTATAGTCCCAATTGATTCCAGTGATTTGAGGAAGTCACCCTATGTCCAAATCGAGCCAAAATAGGGTAGTGCAGGAAGGTCGACTTTCAGGACTTATAACTCGAGGTATACTTAATCAAACCAAGTGAAACTTATTGCAAATGAAAGGTTGTCCTGTTAGCTTTGATATGGCATCAATTTTGTATGATTTGAGCTTAGTTTCGATTTTTAGTGAATTTATACTTCCAAGAGTGTAATTCAGGCTAGTGACTGAACAAGCTGAGGTAAAAATTAAATATCTTGAGTTAAGTAAATCAAAATGATATGGAACCAAAGAGGTTAGAAAGTAGACACATAGAGCTACGACATATCCAAATCTCAGATTTAAATGAGTTGAATAAAGATAAAGGTGGATTATACAAAATCCGGGCAGAACTGACTAAGATTGGCAAAATGGCCAAATTGATAATTTCACAAGTATTAGTGCACATATATGGTTTGAGTGAGGACTGCCAGTTTTACATTGATCATATATATATGAATAGATTGATTATATTGTTATGACTGAACTGTCTATGAGAACTGGCACTATTCATGGGGAGATAGATCTGATCCGTGATGCTGCCGAAATTACGGCAGAAATCTATTAGACTATGAACATGAATATGGAAACTCTATATTCAAGAATGACACAAGTACGGTATGAGGTATGTGGGGGTAAATGATGTAGCATATGAATGAGTGTCGATAGAATGGTAAAGAGGCTATGGGTCTTTATATGTCATGAATATGTACGTGAAGATCATTTGTGCAATGATATATGAAAATAAATGAAGTATGGGTACATTCAGTATGACTATGCTTGAATATGCATGAGAATGAAAAGACATGAGTATATTAAATATGAATCCCTTCACTCGGAGGCAGTAAATTGAAATCCCTCCCTATGAAGGCAGTTAAATAAGATAAGATCTAGGTCCCTTCACTTGGAGGCAGTTGCACTTTGAATCCCTCCTTGTGAAGGCAGCTAAAACTATGAGATCCCTCTACCTTAGAGGCACGTGGTCAGATGAGATCCCTCTATATTGAAGGCACGTGGTCAGATGAGATCCCTCAATTTTGAGGCACGTGACCAGAAGAGATCCCTTTAGTTAGAGGCACGTGGCCAGAATGAGATCCCTCCAAGACTAGAGGCACGTGGGTCCCCTTGCGGGTGAGTCGGTGTGACGACGGTCATGGGTGAAGCTGACGAGCTCACTCCAAGGCCAGGCTACCCAAGGGCAGTAAAAGTACCCTAGGGACAGCGATACATAACGCCTAGGTGTGCCAAGTAAAAGCTAAAGACTAAAGACTAAAGATTAAAGCATATACAGGTACAGAACTTACATGAGGCATGGTATGACCCAGCTAGTGTAAGTACCAAAGGAAGATCCCATATTCCTAAGGAACGTGACATGGCGATCACGCTCGGATGGGGTATGACATGGCAATCATACTCTGGAATGTGGCACGTAAAGATCTTATGATGAAAAAGAAAGATGAAGAAAGAAAAGCAAGTTTTATGTATATACATAAGTTTAAATACAAGTAAAGGCAAGTACAGACATTATGTTTTCGATATATTGATGTGTGTTATAATATGTTACAATTATTATCCATGATATTATTCATAAGATTAATTTTGTGTAGACTTTCCCAAGTGCCAAGTATATGAGTAAAATAAGCTTTGCTTCGGATAGTATATTTTCGAACTGTAAAATTAAACAGTTTACATAACATTTTCACCTTTTTCATAATAAACCGAAGCAAACTGGAGATGACAACGATGTTATTATGTATGATGATTAGAGAATCCTACTGAGAATTTATGATTCTCACTCCTATTTCCGTGTTGTCTCCAGATAGTTTCAAAAGTTTCCGAAGATGGCTGAAGGTGCTGTCTGATAAGGTCCGTTTAGGTAACAGTAGCAACTCCAAGGCATGGTACTATGACTTAAGCATAGTATTGTACTGAGGAGCGTGTTACATTAATGGTATCAAAGCAGTTCGTCCTAATCGGACCTGGGATGGGTTGATTATGCTTCCAAGGAGGCATACTTTGAAAGTTTAGAAAGGCCATGCTTTAGGTCCTTACATGAAAAGGACATAGATGTTTGATGTTTGTGCATGGCAGTTCTGTTGTGTGTTGTAACTTCTCTATCGCACTTAACTGCATATTGAGCTTGATCACCTCAATATGAAGTTCGGTGTATGTGGAGATCTACGGCATTCAACTGGCTTATTAGGGATGAAGGAATTTTGAGGGCAAAATTAAGCCTTCTGACTATCCCTCGTAACATCTTGCCCCTAGGATGCAATCCATTTGTTGCGAGAACTGGAAAGTGAAATAAAGTTCGTAAGAGACTTCTTCAGTTAGTATTTAGGGCCCAAGGCACGAGTATTAGAGGATTTACTGGAAAATATAATGCACAGATAGTCAAACACATGACAAGGAAGGTGAGGAATTTACTCGATGAACTTGATGATGGAAGTATATTTTGGTACCAATATGATCTACGACAACTTTTTGCATGGATATTGATAAGGCATCTTGTAAGACAATATAGTAAGGGAACTTTACAGCTTCTGTAAAAAGGATCTGACTTTTAACCTTGGTTTTCACTTTAAGTTGCCTATCTCTCAACAACTAGGAGACTAGGAATCAAGGAGGATATTAGACTAATAGGAAGAGTCATGAGTCTTAGAACTAAATCCGTATAGTGGAAGCGGCCTAAAATCTTCCTACAAGCATTAGGCACTAGACAAATTTTACCCAAAAGAAGAAGTTTTAAGATACGGCTTCTAGTTATGACATTGAAGAAAGGCCTAAGCCCATTGTTTCTGAAGAACCGTATTGGGGGCAAATTTGTTATTGAATTAAGGGTAGTTGAGCGAATAAGCATATTGGGAAAGAATATATGGACCCCCTTGCATTACCATTACTATATATTGACCTCAATTATTACGATAATTGCTAATCCTTGCAATGGCAGATCTTCATGAGTTGAATATTTCTGATCTTATGTACAAGTGGCAGAAGATTTAACAGATTGTGTGCGATTAGGAACTAATGGCTTCCAGGGGGCATGATAGGCCACGAACCATACCCACTCTAGAAGATCCTGCTAATTTTATGGGCATGATGCGTGAAATGGTTCATGCAATGCAGGAGCAGGCCGCTACAGCTCATCAAATGATGGACCAGTTGGGTAGGCGACCCGAGGCTAGCCATAGAGGAAATCCACATGGCCTAAGAGCAGACCGGGATTATCTTAAATTTGCTGAGTTCAGGAAAGCAAATCCGCCTAGTTTCTGAGGAGCTTTCGACCCAAATAAAGCCAAGTAATGGGTCAAGGCAATGGAGAAGATCTTTTCTGTCTTCACCTGCACTGATCAACAAAAAGTGGCCTTTGCCACTTATATGTTGGAAGCGGATGCCGAGTTTTGATGGAATGGCGCGAAGAGACTGTTGGGGGAACCCCAAGTTAATATCACTTGAGACATATTTAAGGAGGCATTTTATCAAAAGTATTTCCCGACATCGGTGCGAAACGCTAAGGAGTTGGAATTCATGAAGCTTCAACAAGGACACATGAGTGTTTCAGAGTATATTGCTAAGTTCGAAGAACTCTATAAATTTTCCACCATCTATCAGCGCAACCCTGATGAAATACGTCAAATTTGAAGGAAGACTAAATGCAGACATTTTGGCCTCGGTGGGGCCAATGGAGATAAGAAATTTTACTGCATTAGCGAACAAAAGCCGATTAGTTGAAGAATATAACAAGAAGCTCGCTAATGCTAGGATGGATGGCTGTGGAAAAAGGCTGGCACCTGAAGACCAGGAGTTTCAATATAATCCCCCACTAAAGAAGCCATTTCAACCTAACGGAAATGAAGGTAAGCAGCCGCAGGGGTTAACCACTAATCAAGAATGTTCGAAGTACGGAAGGTATCATGGAGGAAGGCCTTGTTTGGCTGGGCAGAAGGTATGCTTTAAGTGTGGAAAGCTAGGACACATGATTAGAGAATGCCCCGGCCATCAGCTACCTATTTCTAAGCCGTAACATCCAAGGTTGAAAGCTGAAAGGACTACTTCTTCAGAGGAGCCATCACGAAAATCAGGAATAATCTAGGACAAGAATCCTTTTTGTAAAACTATGTCATGTTAAATTATATAACCAGGTTTATTGTATTTTCTTTGACTATGTTTGTCCACCTTAAGTATGCTTATGTGTGAACTTCTTCGAACTCATGTGGTAATAAATAATTAGTTTTGTGATCAAATTTTGGGGACAAAATTTTTTTAAGGAGGGTGGTAATGTAACATCCGATTTTCGAGTTCCGACTTCGCCCTCAAGATTGATCAATTCCCATTTCCGACTTCATCCTTGAATTTCAAAGAGAAGGGATTATTTCCGAGTTCCGAGTTTGTCTTGTACAATTTCTGACTTCATATCCTTTCCGATTTTCGATTTCATACTGTAGCTTCAAGTTTCAGATAGCGGTTCCCGAGTTCCGACCTAAGACCTAATGTTTCAAAATAGTTTACATGATTTCCGACCTCAGAAGTTATAGGTTAACACAATGATTCAAGTACCGACCTCCGAGTTTAATGTATCGAGTTCCGGCCAAACAAGTTCCGATCTCCGAGTTTATATCCTGCATTGACGTTCCCGATTTAAATAGGGAGTTTCGAGATTATATGATTGCGAGCTGTATCCGACATTCGACTTTGCTTCCAAGTTTCGAATGAACCAAAAGATTTCCTCAAGTCACCACAAGGTTGTACGATTTCCGACATCCGACTTCAGATCCAAGGTCAAGTACAATGACATGAGTTCCGACTTCAAGCATGTTACAAACGAGTTCCGAGTTCAGATAGAGTGGAAGCGAGTCTCACTTTGAGGATGACGTGGAGAGCAATTTGGCCACAAAAGTGAGAGACATGGCCGAACTTCAACCAATCAACACCACAACTCTCATGTATTTAAATTAGACTCTTCTTTCCAATTTGATCTGAGTTACGTTCCCCTTCCCTTTGCTCTAGCCTCCTTCTTCCTCTCCTCTCTCAATCTACTCTATCAAATTCCCAAACTTTGTCAAGGCTCCATTCATTCAAATTCAAATTCAGCAAGATCACACTCCAAAGAGGTAGGATTCTACTCTGTTCTTGAATTCTTTGCAATATGATTGTATGAAATTTTACTTTTCTTCATATGTTTGATGATATGCTAAATATATATGATGAATTATGATAGAATTATGATAGGATTAATAGGAAATCTTGAGTTGAAATCATGGTTAGAAGAGAAAATTTGAAGGAGAGAAGAATCAGGATGCTGCCTTGGTGAGGAATTCCACGGCAGTCCGTACGACGGAGTGTATAGCACTGCCTACAACAGGTAAAATATGATGAAACCATTTTTAGATGAAAGTAGACATCCAGGGCTTTCCATACATATCTCATATAAGGTCATTGGATTAGTATTGAGAGAGATATGAATTTTTGAAATTTGACCTAGGAATTAGGGTTTTCATCCGGGCAGAGTGACTTGAGGAGAGTATATCTTGCCCTATACAACTCCGAATTGAGTGAAACTAATTTTGTTAGAAATATTACACATAGGGGAGCATCCCAATATGAAATTCTGAGTTTGTTATGGTCCCAATTGATCCCAATGATTTGAGGAAGTTACCCTATGTCTAAACTGAGCCAAAATAGGGTAGTGTAGGAAGATTGATTTTCAGGACTTATAACTCGAGGTATACTAAATCAAACCAAGTGAAACTTATTGAAATGAAAGGTTGTCCTGTTAGCTTTGATATGGTACTAATTTCATATGATTTGAGCTTATTTTCGATTTTTATTAAATTTATACTTCCAGGAGTGTAATTCGGGCTAGCGACTGAACAAGCTGAGGCAAAATTTAAATATCTTGAGTTAAGTAGATCAAAATGATATGGGACCAAAGAGGTTAGAAAGTAGACACATAGAGCTACGACATATCCAAATCTCAGATTTAAATGAGTTGAATAGAGATAAAGGTGGATTATACAAAATCCAGGCAGAACTGAGTAAGATTGGCAAAATGGCCAAATTGATAATTTCACAAGTATTAGTGCACATATAAGGTTTGAGTGAGGACTGCCAGTTTTACATTGATCTATATATATGAATAGATTGATTATATTGTTATGACTGAACTGTTTGTGAGAACTGGCACTATTCAAAGGGAGACGGATCTGATCCGTTATGCTGCCAAAATTACGGCAGAAATCTATTAGACTATGAACATGAAGATGGAAACTCTATATTCAAGAATGACACAAGTACGGTATGAGGTATGTGGGGGTAAATGATGTAGCATATGAATGAGTGCCGATAGAATGGTAAAGAGGCTACGGGTGTTTATATGTCATGAATATGTACGTGAAGATCATGTGTGCAATGATATATGAAAATAAATGAAGTATAGGTACATTCAGTATGACTATGCTTGAGTATGCATGAGAATGAAAAGACATGAGTATATTAAATGTGAATCCCTTCACTCGGAGGCAGTAAATTGAGATCCCTCCCTGTGAAGGCAGTTAAATAAGATAAGATGTAGGTCCCTTCACTTGGAGGTAGTTGCACTTTGAATCCCTCCTTGTGAAGGCAGCTAAAACTATGAGATCCCTCTACCTTGGAGGCACGTGGTCAGATGAGATCCCTCTATATTGAAGGCATGTGATCAGATGAGATCCCTTAATTTTGAGGCACGTGACCAGAAGAGATCCCTTCAGTTAGAGGCACATGGCCAGAATGAGATCCCTCCAAGACTAGAGGCACGTGGGTCCCCTTGCGGGTGAGTCGGTATGATGACGGTCACGGGTGAAGCTGACGAGCTCACTCCAAGGCCAGGCTACCCAAGGGCAGTAAAAGCACCCTAGGGACGGCGATACGTAACGCCTAGGTGTGCCAAGTAAAAGCTAAAGACTAAAGACTAAAGATTAAAGCATATGCAGGTATAGAACTTACATGAGGCATGGCATGACCCAACTAGTGTAAATACCAAAGGAAGATCCCATATTCCTAAGGAACGTGACATGGTGATCATGCTCGGATGGGGTATGACATGGCAATCATACTCTGGAATGTGGCACGTAAAGATTTTATGATGAAAAAGAAAGATGAAGAAAGAAAAGCAAGTTTTATGTATATACATAAGTTCAAATACAAGTAAAGGCAAGTATAGACATTATGTTTTCGGTATATTGATGTGTGTTATAATATGTTACAATTATTGTCCATAATATTATTCATAAGATTAATTTTGTGTAGACTTTCCCAAGTGCCAAGTGTATGAGTAAAATAAGCTTTGCTTCGGATAGTATATTTTCGAACTGTAAAATTAAACAGTTTACATAACATGTTCACCTTTTTCATAATAAACCGAAGCAAACTGGGGATGAGAACGATGTTATTATGTATGATGATTAGAGAATCCTACGGAGAATTTATGATTCTCACTCCTATTTCTGTGTTGTCTCCAGATAGTTTCAGAAGTTTAGAAGGCATTTGAAGGCTGGCTCAGATAAGGTCCGTTCAGGTAACAATAGCAACTCCAAGGCGTGATACTATGACTTAAGCATAGTACTGTACTAAGGAGGGTGTTACAAATATAGCAACCTACATAGGAATAATATTAGTATGGCTAAATTTAGGCATCATATTTGGATGCATACTAGCTGAACTGCAAAACTTGTGTCGTTTTAGCTTAAACTTTATAAAGTTTTGTCAAAATCAACAAAAGTAAAGATAAAATTCATTGCTATTTCTTTTCACGTTTGGGATCTATACATGCATTACTTTATTAATAATAGTGTCCTTTCAAAAAAATGGAGTAACAAATAATACAATTCTATTGATTCATAAATACGGCTCCATTACACAAAATAACACAAAAAGAAGAAAAGATACTTTGTTTACTAAATCTAAAGGGGCGCTTTGTTTGTGGCTTACATAGCAACACAAATCAAATATCCTCCATAAAATATGTTGCATGCTAATCGATTCTAGTTTAAGGAATCAATCACTCCTTCATTTCCTACTAGCTTTAACGTGGCTAGTGTTCCTTTTCTGCCAAATGAAAAGCAACTCATTTTAGTTACAAAAATACATGTTGCATAGATGATATATTTGTCTTTATCTTTGAGCACATTCTCTAAATAATACCGTTCCACTCTCTAGGTGTGCAAAATCCAGAAATCCAAATCTGTTTGCAATCAAATCAGAATAACTGGGGGTCCAATACATTCGTTTGCAAGCTCACATTCAAAATTAGTTGCAATTAATCAAAACATCCACATTATTGGAAAAGTAAAAGAACCAAAGGCTATGTTTACATACAAGAACATCCACATTATTTCAAAAGTAAAAAAACCAAAGGCTATGTTCACATACCAGAACATCCACAATATTCTATCACACACTCTCGTTAACTTTATTTTCCTAAACAAAAAGACACTGTAAAAGTGATATATTAAATAACATGGACACTCAATTCTCTGCTATAAAGAAATTCACCACTTGCAAACACAAAATCTTAACTAGGTGATACATACAACTCAAATCAACTACTAGTTAGAGTATGTAAGAAACCAAACCTAGCTCAAATGTTAAAACATTAAAGATTAGGATGGATTTCTCACAATGTCTGGGAAACAAAATCAACAAAATGCAACAGCCCAGCCAAGAAGCTACTACTGCACTTGTAGAGTAGCCCAAACGTGAGGGGGATGACGGCAAGACAGACAGCGAGATGGACGACAAGCCGGACGGCTTGCAGTGGTAGACAGACGGCGGCGTGTAGCGGACGGTGTCAGGTGGGCGGTAGACTTGCAACGGACGACATTGGGTGGGCGGTGGAGGAAAGGGGAAATGGAGGCAGAGAAGAAAATGAAAAAAGCAGGAAAAAGGGTGATGAAAATAGGGAAGAGAGTGGCTGCAGATTAGGTTAAAAATTTGGGAAAGTTAAAACTTAGTGACCAAAAAATTGGTCTCTAATTCAAAATTTAGAGACCGATTAGTAAATGGCATTAGTATGTCTAGAATAAAAAAGTTGGTCTCTAAATATTGAATTAGAGACCGATTTAGTAACCTATTTAATTACACAATACGAAAATTTGATTGGGATAAATCGGTCTCTAATGGAAAATTTAAAGACGGATTTTCTAGCCAAGACAAACCAATGCCATTTACTAAGCGGTCGCTGAATCAGTCTCTAAATCAGTCTCTAAATTTTCGATTAAAGACCAATTTAGTGACCAATTTCTCACAATCAAAATTTCAAATTGCATAATTAAATCGGTCACTAAATCGGTCTCTAATTCAATATTTAGAGACCGATTTAGTGATCGATTTTGCTAGCCAAGACAAACTGATGCCATTTGCTAATCGGTCACTAAATCGATCTCTAATCTTAGAGATCGATTTAGTGACTGATTTATTTATACAATTCGAAAATTTGGTTGGGATTAGTCGGTCACTAAATCTATCTCTAATAAAAAATTTAGAGACCGATTTTGCAAGCCAAGACTCACCCATAGCATTTACTAATCTGCCACTAAATTGGTCTTTAAATTTTCGATTAGAGACCGGTTTAGTGACTGATTTATTAATAAAATTCGAAAATTTGATTCTAATAAATTAGTCACTAAATCGGTCTCTAATAAAAAATTTAGTGACCGATTAGTAAATGCTATGGGTAAGTCTTGGCTTGCAAAATCAGTCACTAAATCGGTCTCTAAATTTTCGATTAGAGACTGATTTAGTGACCAATTTGATTATACAATGCGAAAATTTGATTGGGATAAATCGGTCACTAAATCGGTCTCTAATTCAATATTTAGAGACCGATTTAGTGACCGATTTTCCAACAAAATGTTCTTTGCACTTTTCGATCGCTAAATTGGTTACTAAAAAATTTAGTGACCGACTTAGCAACTAATTTTTTTCCTTCAAGTATCCTATTCTGGTATTGTAAACCGGTCTCTAATTTTGATCTTTAGTGACTGAAAATTTTCATTTGCTAAATCAGTCGCTATTCTGGTTAATTCTGGTAGTGACCGGAAGCACTGCTATGGATGTCATCAACTTCGTTTGAAGATGACATGAAAACATAGGAGTGAGAAATATAATTTCTCAGTAGGACTCCAACTAGACAGGTAAGTGTCATCGATATTGTCCTAGCCACTTCAGGTTTAATTATAAAAACAAGTGAGCATGCATAAACATTCATATACATGTATAAACATAGGGATAAGATATTCATGATTCGACAAAATATTTCTAAATCGACAATTTTGACGAAAATCTAATAGCATAATGGCTAGATCAGAGTTTCCCCAAAGTTTGCTAAGCATGGAAATTCGACTAACAACTAACAATATTCGTTTCATGTCGTCATGTCATATTCTAATAATCATTCATTCATGAGTCAATAACCAATGAGTAATATTTCAAACAATCTTGGCATGTGACTTACATAAGAGCATCATACAATCACACCACACTCTAAGGCAGAATCTACGGTTTCCTCTGTACTTCATGAAGAATCTTATGAATCATTATGAGATCCTTCATGTCCACTCATGAGAGAATCACATGGCTTAGTGTAAATATGTGTTGAAAGCTTTTAGCTACTTATACTTCAAGTAAGGTTTGAACTTTATTTACTTGGGTAGTGTAAGTTTAGAGTTTGTCTAAGTTATTAATTTAATCGTGAGTTCCCTAATGGTTTCTAATGATTCTTTCCTTGTTTTTATCTTGATTGAAATATCGATTTATCCAATCATGTATCTTGAGTCTTAGTTATCTCGATTTTAGGTGTTAAACATCTTGCCTTCTTATGTTATCACTTAAAACTATAGTCATGATTATAATCTTAGATTTCATATTTACCATGTAACTTACTAGGTTTCTATTTACATGTTTTAAGAGTTAGATTTCTTGAGTTAAATTTTAACACTTTATTTCCCCTTTTCTTCTTGCTAGGGCTGTGACTATAGTTAGGGCTTTTCAACCAAACTTTTTGTTTTTAAATCTTTTAGTTTCTTCGAGATGGTACATAAGTGATTCCTAGGTTAGTGGCATGACCATTGGAGCTGTAATCATACTTCTGTTCCCAAGGAATTTTGAGATCCTTTTAGTCCCTTGGGTTATGACAAAGTATGCCCACACTCATGAACCTAACAACACCATATGTTCTCCATCATCAAGTAGTGATTTTTAAATTAAAAAAAAAAGTTGCAAGACCAAGCTTGCATAACTAAAATGTTTTAGTCTTGACTTAGTTATAAATATTTTCTTCTCTTTTCCTTCAACAATGGCTAAATAGGTACCTCAAGATTGATTAAAATTTCATATTTTACTTTCTTTATTGTAACACCCTACTAATTTAATGTTATGCTTAAGTCATAGCATGAAATTAGGTAGTCTGTGTTACCATGCTAACATTCTGCTTGAAACTCGTGATTAGTATTACAAAACAGTCGAAGCGGCGCACTGCTATATAATAGATATGAATAGCATTATACAACGTAATACGATTTAATATAACACAACAGAAAAGATACGAATAAGTGGCATATTACCAACTGTATATGTACATATGTAGGCTGGAAGCCAATGCTTCAGTCTATACATATATATATTAGAAGCAGATGAAATAAAGATATAGCAAAATGCCTATTGCTAGAAAGCAGAGACGGAACTAGCAGGAGCCGACTGCGTCCAACGAGTCCAACTCGGAAACCTGGTGAAGCTACAGGACTGGGATCTCAATAAAAGGAGTGGTCGTTGAGCTCCTCGCCAGTGTCTGAGAATGATGCGGAAAATATATCACGGGGTGAGAATTTCAAGAAATTCTCAGTAGGGTTGGTGCATAGTGATTGTCTGACGTCACATACATTCTCAGTTGCCTCGGGTTTTTACTTAATTATAAAAACATGTGTTCAAACTGAAATATCCATTTTAATGAGTTCAATAAAATATCTGGTCCGAGGCAAGGTTCAATTTTAGTTTAGACGGCACAAGAAATAAAATAGATTACTAACAATGGCATGTAGAAGGATAAACAGAATGACTAAGTAAACAGCAGTGAAGAAATATAGTAGACGGCTGTAACATCTTGACATAACTATTTCATGCAGTTATGCATTCATGTAATCATGCAACTCATACTTGAACTTTCCTTCTTAAACTTTTCATTTCCTTTCATCATTTTTCCATCTCTTGGTCCCCTGGGAGTTCTTGGCCATTTAGACTCCTAGGTAATAGTCTGCTTATCAGGATCGAGCTCGTTCCTATACAGGAATGCCGGGTTTACTTTCCCCGACCTTCCCACTAATCTATTCCCTTTAACTTCTTATCCGGGGCTGGCCCAAGTAGCATGGAACTTTCTTAATAACAGGATTCTTAATGCACTTTCATAACATTTCTTGAAATGCACATGTAATATCATGGAATTCACAACTTGTACCTGGATTCTACCGCAATTTTGGCGGTATAACGGAACGTGTCCGCTTCCCCGTGAATAGTGCCAGCCAACCAGTACATCATTTTATCACAAAGAACACAATATCACATTTATACTCCAACATTAAACTCATACCAACATCAAATTAATTAAAGCAGAATTCCTGCCTCAGCATGTTCAACCAACCCGATTTTTATAATTCAAACCATAATTTCTATTTAACTCATTTGGACTTCAAATTTGAGTATGTTAAAGTGTTATGTGTCTATTTTCTAACCTCTTTGGTCCCACCTAATTTTGGTATCTATAACTCAAGATATCTAGATTTTGTCTCGGCCTGCCCATTGACTAGTCAGAATCAGGCAACTAAGAGTAAAAATCCACTAAAAATCGAAAACTAACTCAAATCATACGAAATTGGTCTATTATTAAAGATAACAGAACAAAGTTTCATTTACAAGAAGTTCCGTTTCATTTGGCTTAGAAGGGCTCGAGTTATAAGCCTTGCATTCTGACCTTCCGAAACTGCCCTGTTCTAGCCCAGTGTGGACATAGGGCGAATTTCTTGGAGCACTGGGAGCAATTGGGACCTTATCTAAGTCTGAAATTTTTATGGGACATTCTAATATGTGTAAGCTTTCTAACAAAGTTAGTTTCAATCATTTTCAAGTAGTATAGGTCGAGTTCTATCCTGAACAAGCTGGTCTGCCCAGATTCAGAGTCAGAACCCTAGGTCGAAATTTAAAAATTCATAACTCCCTCAATACTAATCCAAAAGCCTTATATGATATATCTATGGAAAGCCCTAGATGTCTAGTTTCATTTAAAATTAGTCTCGTCAAATTTGATCGGCTGTAGTCGGAGCCGTACACTCCGCCGTATGGACTGTCGAGGGGTTTTGATTCTCTAACCCATCAGCCCTATCTATTTTCATGGTTTCTTGCTTCCACTTCGGTTTGAATCAAACCAACAGCCCAAAACCAATCACACATCATCATAAACATTCATCTAATACATCAAAGAAGGTGAAAATAATTCAAGCCCAGCCAGCCAAGTGCATGGATTTGATGCAAGAAATCAGAACTCCTACCTTTGATCCAAGTGTTTGTGCTGGATTCTTGAAGTTTGGATGAACAAGGCTGGAATTTGGCTTGAGTTTTTGGGTGTGTGAACAAGAGAGAAAGAGAGCTGAAGGAGAAGAGGAAAAGTGGCGTGAATGAGGGTCAGAATTGGTGATAAAGGCAGCAGAAAATCTGACCACATGAGGGTGTATAGGTGGCTTCCTTTTTGCATTTTGATTGGTCCAAAAGGCTTGGCTGAAATTCAGCCAAGCTTCTCCATAATTTAGTGGCCTTGTGGCGCCACTTTTTGGTTAGTAAGTGGCTGAGCCATCAGCCACTCAAAATAGGGTTTGAGGCTTGCAATTCTATTGGCCCGGTTCCGACAGTTTAAAATACCGTAATGTTACCGATTTTCTTTAAATCGGTAAATCGGTTTCGTGAAAATTCTTATGAATTCTTCTATACTTCCAACTTAATTCTCTCTTATCTAAACTCAAGTTATGGCTAATTAATTGAGTCTAAATAATGGTTTAACCGAATCTGGATTAATCTCAATTATTCGATAAAAATCGAACAATCGAACGGAAAACGATAAAAGGATTTCGGAGGATGTTACATTACCACCCTCCTTAAAAAAAATTTTGTCCTCAAAATTTAGTACCTGAGAATAGTTCAGGATACTCCTTTCTCATATCTGATTCTAGCTCCCAAGTGTAGTCCTCCGCATCTTCTTTTCCCCATACTACCTTTACTAGCTGCACGGTCTTGTTTCGAAGTTGTCTGGTACTTCTATCTACGATCCGTGCTAGTTGTACGCGGAAAGTCAGGTCTTCTTTTAACTGTATTGATTCGGGTTCCAAGAAGTGTGTAGGGTTAGGCTGATATTTTCTGAGTTGGGAGACATGAAAGACATCATGAAGGTTTGATAGGTGTGGAGGCAAAGCGACTCGGTATGCAACTGATCCGATTCACTTCGAGATTTGGAATGGACCGATAAAGCGAGGATTTAGCTTCTTGACTTTGATTGCTCTGCCAATCCCTGTTGTAGGAGTAACCTTCAGAAATACGTGGTCTCCTTCTTGAAATTCCAGAGGTTTTCTCCTGGTATCCGCGTAACTCTTCTGGCGGCTTTGAGCGATAAGCATCTTGCTTCGTATTTTCTTGATTTGCTCGGTGGTCTGCTCAACTAAATCAGGCCCCAATAAAGTTGATTCTCCTGTCTCATACCAGCACAGGGGAGATTGGCACCTTCGTCCGTACAATGCTTCATAAGGAGCCATGCTGATACTAGCGTGATAGCTATTGTTGTATGCGAATTCGGCCAATGGTAAGTATCGATCCCAATTTCTACATTGCTCTAGTATGTAAGCTCGTAGCATATCTTCCAAGATTTGAATCGTTCTTTCAGTTTGGCCATCTGTTTGCGGGTGATATGCGATTAGCTTAAAGACGACCAACCGAGCATATCTGTAAAGCTCCCCAAAACCGTGAGGTAAACCTTGGGTCTCGATCAGAGATAATAGTTGAAGGAGTCCCATGCAACCTTATAATCTCTTGAATGTACAGCTGAGCTAGTTTTTCCAGCGGATAATTTGCTCGAAAGGGTAAGAAATGAGCAGATTTGGTTAATCTATCCACAATGACCCATATCGCATCATATCCTGCCGATGTCCTTGGTAACCCCATTATAAAATCCATGGAGATACTCTCCCACTTCCATTCAGGGATTTCTAAGGGTTGTAACATCCCAGAAGGTTTCTGGTGTTCTGCTTTCACCTTCTGGCAAGTCAAGCATCGGCCCACGAAGTTTGCTACATCGGACTTCATGCCCGGCCACCAAAACATTTTCTTGAGATCCTGATACATTTTAGTAATGCCGGGATGTACAGCGAATTCGCCTATATGTGCTTCTTCTAAGACTCTCTTTCGGAGATCATTCCTTTCAGGAACACATACTCTGTCGTGACACCGCCAGATGCCCTCTTTATCTTAGGCAAAACCAGTCAATTTCCCTGATTGCACGAGACTAATTGTATGCTGAAAGTTAGCATCCTGCTGCTGTGCTTGCTGAATCTGGTCCCTAAAGTTACTGGTTATCTTAATTTGGTGTAACTGAAAAGTCTTGGGGGTTGTAAGAATTCCCAAATTAAGATTTTGGAAGCTTTCAATAAGCTCTGCCTCTTTAATCTTCATCCAGGCTATGGTCAAGGACTTCCTGCTTAACGCGTCAGCTACGATGTTTGCCTTACCTGGGTGGTATTTCAACTCAAACTCGTAGTCTTTGAGGAGTTCCATCCATCTTCGTTGCCTCATGTTTAATTCCTTCTGATCAAAGAGATACTTCAAGCTCTTATGATCAGAAAAGACCTCAAACCTCACTCCGTACAGGTGATGTCTCCACATTTTTAGAGCAAATACTACTGCTACTAATTCGAGGTCGTGAGTCGGGTAGTTCCTTTCATGTGGCTTCAATTGCCTGGAGGCGTACGCGACCACCTTTCCGGTTTGCATCAACACGCACCCTAACCCTTGTTGGGAAGCATTGCCATAGACCTTAAATGGTCCATGAGGGTCTGGTAGGGCTAGCACTGGTGTCGTGGTCAATCTCCTCTTCAAATCTTGAAAACTTTGTTCGCACTCCGGCGTCCACTCAAATGGAACATTCTTTCTGGTTAGCTTGGTCAAGGGCAAGGCTATTCGAGAAAAATCTTTAACGAACCGCCTGTAATATCCAGCTAAGCCCAGAAAACTCCTGACTTCAGAGACTGTGGTCGGTCTTTCCCAGTTTAGAACTGCTTCTACTTTGCTAGGGTCGACGGAGATTCCTCCAGATGATACTACGTGGCCGAGAAATTTTACCTCCTTCATCCAAAATTCACATTTGGGTAGTTTGGCATAGAGTTTCTTTTCTCTTAGAATTTGCAGAACCATCCGCAAGTGTTCCACATGCTCTTGCTCCATTTTCGAGTAGACAAGTATATCGTCGATGAAGACCACTACAAACTTGTCCAGATATGGACGGAATATTCGATTCATGTAATCCATGAATACTACTGGTGTGTTTGTCAATCCGAACGACATCACAGTATACTCATAGTGTCCATAACGAGTTCGAAAAGCTGTCTTAGGGATATCTTGTTCTCGAACTCGAATTTGGTGGTATCTCGAGCGCAAGTCAATCTTGGAGAATACTGTTGCACCTTGTAGTTGGTCCATGAGATCGTCAATCCTTGGCAATGGATATTTATTCTTAATTGTCACTTTGTTCAACTGCTTATAATCCACACATAAACGCATGCTTCCATCTTTCTTTTTGACCAACAGAACTGGAGCTCCCCATGGCGACACGCTTGGCCGTATGAATCCTTTCTCTAAAAGTTCTTCAATCTGTCTTTTTAGTTCCGTTAGCTCCATAGGTGACATACGATATGGAGCTATAGATATTGGTCCCGCACCTGGAACCAACTCGATGGTAAACTCAATCTCTCTCTGTGGAGGAAATTCAGGAATATCTTCTGGAAAAACATCAGGATATTCCTTAACAACCGGAATCTTTTCTTGTTCTTGCTCAGCTTCTGTCGCATTAGCTGTCAAGAGGATATACCCTTGCTTCTTTGGACCGAAAGAACTCAAATAGAAGAGTGTTGCGGTCTGGGATTCAGAAAGTGAGACAGAGGGGAGTACCACTGTCTTATCAGAGCAATTGAGTACGACTTGATTGGCAGAGAGCCAATCCATGCCCAGAATTATGTCAAGGCCAGATAGAGGGAGACAAATCAAATTGGCGGCAAAGGTTCTACCCTCAATTCGAAGAGGAACATCAATGCATACTTGACTAGTTCTAACAGGTCCATTGGTAGGAGTAGAAACCAATAGATCATAAGGTAATTCAGAAATTGGCAATTGCAAGGCAGTTACACAGCTATGAGAAATAAATGAATGTGAAGCACCCAAATCATAGAGTACGGTTAGAGTCTCACCGTCCACGTCACAAGTGCCGTGGATTAGCCCTTCCGACTGATCAACTTCTTCTGCGCTCATTGTAAAGACCCGTCCTTGACGTTGGGGTCGAGGCGGCTGTGATGGATTTCTGGTTGGACACTCATAAATCTTGTGGCCTGGCTTGCCACATCCGTAGCAGACATTCTGGCCTGCCAAACATGGCCGATCGCCATGATTCTTACCGCATTTGGTGCAGGTTGAATTTGGAAAAGGCCTTTGGGGCTGCTTGCCCTTGTTGCCTGCCGGCGGAAATCTCCGCTGTTATTGTGCGTTGGGCTTGAATCTTGGGCCCTGTGGGGCTAACCCCTTCTTGAAATTCCCACCAGATGCTCTGGCTGCAACTAATTTTGAATTGCAGTCCTCCACCAGTTGGCATTTATTCACCAATGTAGAGAAATCCCTAATCTCCATTGGCCCTATCGCGATACGAATGTCCTCTCGTAGCCCTCCTTCAAATTTAATGCACTTCCATGCTTCATCCGGGTTCCTCTGATAAATTATAGAGAATTTGCATAGCTCCTCAAATCGGGCAGTATATTCGGATACTGTCCGATTTCCTTGACGTAGCTGATACTGTCCGATTTCCTTGACGTAGTTGATACTGTCCGATTTCCTTGACGTAGCTGCATAAACTCAAGTTCCTTGGCATTCCGAACCGAAGCCGGGAAGTACTTCTGGTAAAATACATCCTTGAACATCGCCCAGGTGACTACCATTTGAGATTCTTCGAACAATCTCCGTACGCCGTTCCACCAAAATTCAGCGTCTACCTCGAGCATGTAAGTGGCGAAGGTCACCTTTTGATGATCCGAACAATCCAGGACGGAGAAAATCTTCTCCATGGCTTTGATCCATTCGTCAGCTTTGTCCGGATTGTACGCCCCTCGGAAACTTGGCGAATTGGCCTTTCTAAACTCAACAAACTTGAGATAGTCCAGGTCAATCCTTGAGCCGTGAGGGTTCCCTCCATTGCTTGCTTCAGGTCGTCTGCCTAGTTGATCCATCATTTGGTGAGCCACTACGGCTTGCTCCCGCATCGCATGGGCCATTTCTCGCGTTGTGGCCATAAAATCGGTCGGGTCCTCTGGGGTAGGTTCTGCACATGGTCTGCCTCGCCTTTCGGAAGCCATTAAGTTCTAAGCACACAAAACAAAAGTTATTGAGTTGATCAGGCTCAATACTAAGTTTAATGTGCTAGTAAATAACAGCTAACATGGTCAGGCACGTCATACACATGCACAACTATATCTCAACCATACAGGCAAGATCTGGTGCACGTTATCAGCTAAAAACACAGAATATGCGCGAAGCATAGTCAGTCCAATCCTCAGGCCTTAGCTAGGATGAACTGCTCTAATACCAAAAATGTAACACCCTACTAATTTAATGTTATGCTTAAGTCATAGCATGAAATTAGGTAGTCTGTGTTACCATGCTAACATTCTGCTTGAAACTCGTGATTAGTATTACAAAACAGTCGAAGCGGCGCGCTGCTATATAATAGATATGAATAGCATTATACAACATAATACGATTTAATATAACACAACAGAAAAGATACGAATAAGTGGCATATTACCAACTGTATATGTACATATGTAGGCTGGAAGCCAATGCTTCAGTCTATACATATATATATTAGAAGCAGATGAAATAAAGATACAGCAAAATGCCTATTGCTAGAAAGCAGAGACGGAACTAGCAGGAGCCGATCAAGGCCCAACGAGTCCAACTCGGAAACCTGGTGAAGCTACAGGACTGGGATCTCAATAAAAGGAGTGGTCGTTGAGCTCTGCTTGATGTCTGAGAATGATGCGGAAAATATAGCACGGGGTGAGAATTTCAAGAAATTCTCAGTAGGGTTGGTGCATAGTGATTGTCTGACGTCACATACATTCTCAATTGCCTCAGGTTTTTACTTAATTATAAAAACATGTGTTCAAACTGAAATATCCATTTTAATGAGTTCAATAAAATATCTGGTCCGAGGCAAGGTTCAATTTTAGTTTAAACGGCACAAGAAATAAAATAGATTACTAACAATGGCATGTAGAAAGATAAACAGAATGACTAAGTAAACAGCAGTGAATAAATATAGTAGACGGCTGTAACATCTTGACATAACTATTTCATACAGTTATGCATTCATGTAATCATGCAACTCATACTTGAACTTTCCTTCTTAAACTTTTCATTTCCTTTCATCATTTTTCCATCTCTTGGTCCCCTGGGAGTTCTTGGCCATTTAGACTCCTGGGTAATAGTCTGCTTATCAGGATCGAGCTCGTTCCTATACAGGAATGCCGGGTTTACTTTCCCCGACCTTCCCACTGATCTATTCCCCTTAACTTCTTATCCGGGGCTGGCCCAAGTAGCATGGAACTTTCTTAATAACAGGATTCTTAATGCACTTTCATAACATTTCTTGAAATGCACATGTAATATCATGGAATTCACAACTTGTACCTGGATTCTACATAATTTTGGCGGTATAACGAACGTGTCCGCTTCCCCGTGAATAGTGCCAGCCAACCAGTACATCATTTTATCACAAAGAACACAATATCACATTTATACTCCAACATTAAACTCATACCAACATCAAATTAATTAAAGCAGAATTCCTGCCTCAGCATGTTCAACCAACCCGATTTTTATAATTCAAACCATAATTTCTATTTAACTCATTTGGACTTCAAATTTGAGTATGTTAAAGTGTTATGTGTCTATTTTCTAACCTCTTTGGTCCCACCTAATTTTGGTATCTATAACTCAAGATATCTAGATTTTGTCTCGGCCTGCCCATTGACTAGTCAGAATCAGGCAACTAGAAGTAAAAATCCACTAAAAATCGAAAACTAACTCAAATCATACGAAATTGGTCTCTTATTAAAGCTAACAGAACAAAGTTTCATTTACAATAAGTTCCGTTTCATTTGGCTTAGTAGGGCTGGACTTATAAGCCTCACATTCTGACCTTCCTAAACTGCCCTGTTCTAGCCCGGTGTGGACATAGGGCGAATTTCTTGGAGCACTGGGAGCAATTGGAACCTTATCTAATTCTGAAATTTTTATGGAACATTCTACTATGTGTAAGCTTTCTAACAAAGTTAGTTTCACTCATTTTCAAGTAGTATAGGTCGAGTTCTATCCTGAACAAGCTGGTCTGCCCAGATTCAGAGTCAGAACCCTAGGTCGAAATTCAAAAATTCATAACTCCCTCAATACTAATCCAAAAGCCTTATATGATATATCTATGGAAATCCCTAGATGTCTAGTTTCATTTTAAAATTGGTCTCGTCAAATTTGATCGGCTATAGTCGGAGCCGTGCACTCCGCCGTACGGACTGCCGAGGGGTTTTGATTCTCTAACCCATCAGCCCTATCTATTTTCATGGTTTCTTGCTTCCACTTCGGTTTGAATCAAACCAACAGCCCAAAACCAATCACACATCATCATAAACATTCATCTAATACATCAAAGAAGGTGAAAATAATTCAAGCCCAGCCAGCCAAGTGCATGGATTTGATGCAAGAAATCAGAACTCTTACCTTTGATCCAAGTGTTTGTGCTGGATTCTTGAAGTTTGGATGAACAAGGCTGGAATTTGGCTTGAGTTTTTGGGTGTGTGAACAAGAGAGAAAGAGAGCTGAAGGAGAAGAGGAAAAGTGGCATGAATGAGGGTCAGAATTGGTGATAAAGGCAGCAGAAAATCTGACCACATGAGGGTGTATAGGTGGCTTCCTTCTTGCATTTTGATTGGTCCAAAAGGCTTGGCTGAAATTCAGCCAAGCTTCTCCATAATTTAGTGGCCTTGTGGCACCACTTTTTGGTTA
Source organism: Pterocarpus macrocarpus (assembly GCA_031439585.1). Lineage (NCBI taxonomy): Eukaryota > Viridiplantae > Streptophyta > Magnoliopsida > Fabales > Fabaceae > Pterocarpus > Pterocarpus macrocarpus. Next base: position 56,712,959 of record CM062514.1, read on the forward strand.
GTAAGTGGCTGAGCCATCAGCCACTCAAAATAGGGTTTGAGGCTTGCAATTCTATTGGCCCGGTTCCAACAGTTTAAAATACCGTAATGTTACCGATTTTCTTTAAATCGGTAAACCGGTTTCATGAAAATTCTTATGAATTCTTCTATACTTCCAACTTAATTCTCTCTTATCTAAACTCAAGTTATGGCTAATTAATTGAGTCTAAATAATGGTTTAACCGAATCTTGATTAATCTCAATTATTCGATAAAAACCGAACAATCGAATGGAAAACGATAAAAGGATTTCGGAGGATGTTACATTTATCATAAAGTGTATTGATATTTCAAATAAACCATAGATAAACCTCTAAAAGTGTCAAACTCACTCTCCCTCATAACTTACTCATCATGACTGAAATCATATAGGTGCCAAGTTCCAAGTTTTGCTTTGTTTCTCCTCATGTTTCCACTTGCTTATGATTTATGAAGACTTATGAACAAAGTTCTAGGCCCAAAAAGTGTTGATCTTATGAAATAGATGATAAAGTTTAAAATTTTTTCCATATTTGAGTTTTAAATACCACTTTTAGATGGTCACTTTGCAACATCTTATCAATCATACTCAAGAAATAACTTTTGTGAACATAATCATAAAAGTGAAGAATAAATCAAAGAATCACTCAAATACTCAAGAAAGGTGCAAACTTTAGAATCTTTTTAAGAGGTAAAGACTAAAAATATACCCAAAGCATCGTAACCATGACTAGGGCTAGGAGCTCTTGACATGAAGTGAGTAAAAGTCAAGACTTTGCACATTCTTTTCAAGATAATAATATTATAAGAGCAAAATAAGTAGTAGAAACAAGAAAGTCATTAATTTTCTCAAGAAATTAGAAGCGTTGAGACAAAGCTTGAGGCTCCAAGTTATGAACAAGCTTGGGCTCTCATGGCTTGTCTTAAGAGAACATGAAAGTAGATAGAGAATCCTATCACAAGATGATGAACCCTAAGTAAGAAACTTGAAGCTTGAAGCAAGAAAACCTTCTCCTCCTTGCTCCAGGAGAGACTTCATAGTTTTGGCTCCTTGAGGGAAGCCTCCAAGCTCCAAGTCACCACTTTTGAGAAGAAAGACTTCTCCTTGATGGTGGCTATGGGTGTGGGTTCAAGCACCAAGAGATGGGGGTTTTTAGGCTTCGTGTGTTCAAGTGTTTGAGATTTGTGAGAGCTAAAGAGGGTAGCTCTCAAAATAGTGTTTGGAAAAAGGGTGAAGTTAAGGCAAGAAGAAGAAGAGAAAGCTTGAGTTTAGAAAGAATGACAAGATGAAGAGAATGAGCAGTTTGAAAAAGAAAAAGAGAAACATGAGGGAGAGGGAGAGAGAGAGAGATGGCTACAACCCTTATTGGGCGTAGGGGCTAAGGTTTCTTTCTTTCACTTTTTATTAATGTTGAGAAGCAATTTGGATGAGAGAATTAGAGTTTCAACCTTTCATGACCACCTTTCACCCTTATTTTAGACAAAGCTTTACATAAAGCATTCTTATTTTTTGCTTTTTACTTTAGTGATGTCAATAATGCTTTATTGTCTAGTTGAATTAATTTGAATTTTAATTATGTGATTAAGTGTTCTTACTACTTATTTGACTAAATCAATCAATGATTAGTGATTAACTCATGTTGTCATGATTAGTGAAATTAAATTTTTAATTATTCTTAATTATCCTTAATTAAACTTGATTAAGCTAATTATTGATAATTAGTGCTTAATTCAAAATTTTCTAATCTTAGTTAAGTATTTTCTCAAATTTTCTGTTATGAATTACCCTTTTTATCTCTTAATTATGCCTTTATTCTTTAATTTTTCATTAAATGCCTAATTACTCAGGGTCACTAAGGTAATTCAACACAAGGTAAAATTGGAGATGTTACGGTTTCTGAGTTATGAGTTCAAGTAGAATAAGAAGTATTAGGTTTTGAGCTTTGAGTTCAAGTAGAACATGTGGTATCAGGTTATGAGATTTAAGTGAGCAGAATAAGCGGTATCAAGTTTCAAGCCTCGTGTTCGAGCAGAATAGGTTGTTTCAAGTTTTGAGCTCTGAGTTCAAGCAGAATAGGTGGTATTAGGTTCTGAGCTTCGACTTCAAGTAGAATGGACGATAATTTAGCAAAACGGAAATTGGAGATGTTACATCGAAGGCTCTATATCACTTACTCTTTGTTTATTTTAGTTTACTCAAAATTTGACAAAATTCAAATTTTGGGTCACAATGTATTGCAAAAAAAAAAAAAAAGAGAAAAGAAAAGGACAAAACTCTCATAATCTACAAAATTTAAGTGTCCAAGTCCCCAAGACATTTACTTTAGGTATAAGCACAAATCAATTGTTATGCAATCCTAAAGGTGCTATTCTCAAACAACCTATCTTGATCTTGAGTTAGGGTATTGTTTTGATTGTAAAGAATTAGCATTCACAATCATTAGTTGATGGTATATAAATGTGGATCCTACATTAAAAATATCAGTGAGATTTACATTTAGATTTGGAGCTCCAAAAGTCTGCAAGATTCTCTAAAATCTAAATTTTAGTATAAATTGAAGTATGTGTGCTTAAAATGATATATGTTGCAGTGAAGGCTATAGTGCACCTCATTTTACAAGGTGCACTACACACCATGTAATCTAAAGGCTAAGATATGATAGTGCATCCATATTTTGCATAGTTGTGATACACTTTAAAGCTCACGTTGAAGTTGGAACTCAGAAACTTGGGACAAGGTGGAATGTTGAACTTGGAACTCAGAAACTTGGGATAAGGAAGAAGTGAACTCAGAACTCGAAAACTAGGAATGTTGAACTCAGAACTCAAAAGCATGCAAAATTATCTTTGCATGTTTTCGAGTTCCGAATTCAACTTTTTGGGTTTCTGATTTCACTTCTTTGTTGTCTCAAGTTCCAAGTTCAACAAGTTTCCGATTTCTGTTACACCCTAATAGTCTCATACTATGCTTAAGTCATATTACGGAATTACTTGTTATTACTTTTTACTTGTGAAACTAACTTACTCCTTGAAATTACTTAATACTGAAAATAGGGGTAAATTTTTTTTGAGAGCCATGAACGCATCGTGAGCATATAATACCAAACGTCACTATCTTATACATGCGGTGTGATAAAATAAATAAGGGCAACATAGAGAGCATTTATCTTAGATAAACATAGTAACAATCCACAGCCATCATAGTTAGATATAATTAATAGTAGTGCAACAAGTCATATATAATAAGTCATGGGTCCAATATCTATTGTCGATCCTATAAGATAAAACTAACCAAATATATCAAAAGGAAATATAATATGAACCTCAACCACCCATACATGTTATAAAGAAAATGATAACCCTATAACTACCAATAAAAAGGGCTATCCTCATGATTAGCTCCGCATGCGCCATTTGAGTCAACCATCAAACGGAAGGTATCCGTTCCCAAAACCACCGGGTGCATCATCTCCACATCCTTCTCCTCAGGCATGCCCATGTCCGCGGGGTATGGCATGGGTGCGAATGAATCCATGACTATGAACCGGGGGTGGTGCATGGCCAGGATCTGTAAAAGATGAAGACAAATCAGAAGTCAGGTGAATCACCGAAGGGTAGGAGGGCTCGGACAGATCGGATTGCACTGAATAGGTTGGTGTCATGCGGGTATTGAAATCAGACTCTCCATTAGTAGGGTACCTCAGTGGGTGGAAACATTGACGGATGCTGTCTATGGTGAAATCATTAAATGGTTTGTGAGGAGGAGAAAACAGATTCATAATAGGTGCATGAAACTGATGGTTGTGAAAGATGTAGGCCCTCATTGCTACTCTTGCAGTCATCACGGAGGCATTCAGGACTGGGTCAAAGTGCCAATGCCATACCGAGAACTCAATGTAGATCACCACATTGCCAGACGCTGGCATCGTCTGAAGATGACAAAAAAACATAGGAGTGAGAAATACAAGATTTCTCAGTAGGATCATGAGTAGACAACTACTATGTCATTGTCATCATCCTAGCCATTTCAAGTTTATTTATAAAAATGGTGAACAAACATAAATTCAATTTTAAGGGTTTTGAAAACATAAAGCCCCAAACCGAGTTTCTTTTAATCCTAATCTCATGAACATGGCATAAGCAACATAGGGACATAATATGGAATCATACAAACTAAAGCATAACAACAATAATTGTGATCATGCATATGAGGAAATAATGATGCATGCACTTTCATATGACTATATGGACTTGACCAGAATCTTTCTTTAACTTTATTTTCATTCTTAGCACGTGCTTAACGTTCTTTACTTTCCCTTGGAATAGACTGCTATTGAACATGAGCTCATTTCGTGGCTATTGCCACACAGTACTAATCTAAAATCAGACTAAGCTGACAAGGGTTCCCCTAGTTTTGGAGAGTTCAACTCGCCTTTTCCTCCAAAGTAGAAGGGTATTTTATAGGTCACCTTCCCTTACCAAAGGATTATGCCTGCTTATCTTGTCTTTATGGAACACCTTCCCTCACTTCCTATACCGAAGTTAACGAAGGATCATGTCCAATTATTTCTTTTCTCATAATTATATCTTACATGGATTGTAATCACTGACAAGACACATGTGGACTTGCAATGATATGACTAAGTCCATAATTTTGACGGAAATTCGGCAACATGATGGCTAGACCGGAGCTTCCCCAAAATGCCAAACATAGAGATTTCAACCAATAACCATTTATTTTCATCTCATATCATCATATACATCATCAACAACCATCTAATCAGGAGTTAGCGCATCAATCAAACTTTGCATATATCATACTTAATAGCATCATATATTCATACGCTAATAGGTGTCTATGGTTGTATTTTCCTTTGCGAGAAGTCTTATGAATTATCATGTGATTCTTCATGCTTACTCATGAAAGAATCACATAGTTTAGTATGAATGTGCATTGTAAACTTTTAGTTACTTGATTATTGAGTGAAGTCACATTTTGCCTTAGGGATTCATATCTATCGAATAATTTCATAACTTTCTTATGTATACATCTTAAGGAATATTGTATTCAAGTTAACAAAGCTTGACCCCTAACAAGCCTAATATGATGTTTTAGCCAACATTTTGCATTCCAATCTTTTAGTTTCCTTGATAAAGCATACTAGTGATTTCTAGGTTCATAGTATGCTCAGAGACCCTAAGCATACTTCCATTCCCAAAGGATTTCGAGATCCCTTTAGTCCCTTGGGTCATGACAACACATAACTACACTCATGAACCCAATACACCATGTTCACCAATCATCAAGAAGTAATTTTTTATTCCAACAAGTTACAAGATTCAAACTTTATTAAATAGAATAACAAAATTTCACCTTAATGATTACAAAGTTTCATTCTTTATGAAAATGTGAACCTTTAGATCATATTCATATCTTCAAGAACCCACCTTTACGAAGTAATAATACAATATGCTAACTTTAGGGCTAAAAAGTCTTATCCTTTAAGAAAGTTAAAACTTTTAATCATATTATACCTTCAAGATTCCAACTTTTTGACTTAAAGTTGCTCCTAAGACTTAAAAGATTCATTCTTTAAGAAAGTTTGGCACTTTGCTAAATATTTTTAATTCAAGATTTAATCTTTATAAGAAAGAGTTACAAGTTGACATTTTTATGACCAAAGAGTTACATTCTTGAAGAAAGTTTGAAACTTTTTAAAATGTCTCATCTTCAAGGTTCAATATTTAGGACACAAAGTGACAAGTGCTTACCTTTTATGATTAGAAAGCTTTATATCTTGGGAAAGTTTGTATCTTTACACATATTTTTGTCTTCAAGAAGAATAAAATGAAACTTTAAAAACATAAGCAAAATAGCGCTACTTTTTGTGCCTCAAGAAGCAAACTTTTTAAAGTTTTGTGCTTTAGAATGTTCTTGATCACATCAAGCCTCATAAAGAAGATGTAAAAAGAGGATCTTTAAATCATAAACTCCTCAATAAGAAAGAAACCAACTTTCAGCATAAATGCCACTAAGAAAGCATATTTCCTTCCTAAAAACTCACAAAAACATCAAAGCAAGTCCATCATAAGATAAAATGAAAACTTTTGAAGTATTCAAGAAGAGAACACACAAGATCTCATGAAGCAAACTCAAAGATCAAACTTTGCCAAAAATAGAAACTTTACTCATGAAAAGCATGAAGTTTTTCTCAAGTTGTCGCTTGAAGTTCTTGGCTATGGTGAGAGCCAAGCTTCAAGCTTTCTTGAGTAACAAAAAGAAAAGAGTGAAGATCACTATGTAGGGTGAAAGTGGCATCTTCTTTAGAGAGAAAGATGAAGATGATGATGGCTCCTCCAATGGTGGTGGTGGCAGTTTTGAATAGAGAGGAAGAGAGCTCTTGAGTTTTGAGTTCTTGAAGAAATGGAGTTTGTAGTATTTGATTCTTGTCTTCAAAGACCAAAAGATGTGATCTTTGAAGGGCTTAGTGAAGAAGGTTTGGTTATGGTGGTGGAGAATAATGAAGAAGGAGAAGAAAGTGTAGAGAGAAGTTAGGGGATTTGAGAGGCTTAGAGAAAGAATGAAAGTTGGAAAATGAAAATGAGTATGTATGTGCATGTGTTGGCCACAGGTTTCTAGTCGGTGGGGTGGAGATATTTTGCTTGCTTTTGTGCTAATTAAGGATTAAGAGGACAAATTGGATAATAAAGGAGACAAAGTGTGGTCAACTCTTACAAAAATCAACTTTGTCTCATGCTTTATGCTTTAATGACATCATCAAATATTTTATTGTCTAGTTAACTAAATTTGAATTTTAATGATGTGATTAAGTGCTCATACAACTTAATTAACTTGATTAAGGGAAGATTAGTGATCAACTCATGTGACCATGATTAACAAAAATTAAAACTTTGATTAAGCTTAATTATCTTTGATTAAACTCGATTAAGCTAATTATTAGTGATTAGTGCTTGATTAAGCTCCTAAGAGTTTGATTTGCTCAATTAGGGATTCTCTAATCTTAATTAAGCATTCCCTTAACTTTTCTCTTCAAAATTACCTCATAAATTCTTTAATTAAGGCTTAACCTTTTAATTTCTCATTAAGTGTCTAATTACTTAGGGTTACTGAGGTAGTTTAGCACGAAAGAAAATTGCGGATGTTATATTTCTTCTCACCTTTAAAAAGAATTTTGCCCTCAAAATTCATTACCTGTAAACAGGTCGGGTTACTCATTCTTCATCTTGGACTCCAGTTTCCACGTATATTCTTCCATATTTCCTCTACCCCGAACCACCTTGACCAAGGGTACAGTCTTGTTCCTAAACTATTTTACCCCGCGGTCCACTATCCAAGATGGCGGTAGATTAAAGGTTAAGTCCTCCCTTAACTATACACTTCGGGCTCAAGTAGATGACTAGGATTAGAATGATATTTTCCCGATTGAGACACATGAAAGACATCATGAAGGTTTGACAAATTAGGAGGTAGAGCCATTTAGTAAGCATCTGACCCTACTCGCTTTAGGATTTGGAAAGGACCAAGGAAACAGGGGCTCAACTTTTTGACTTTCATGGCTCTATCTATACTTGTCATAGGAGTAATTTTCAGGTACATATGTTCTTTTTCTTGGAACTCTAAAGGCTTTCTCCTTTTATCAGCATAACTCTTTTGGCGGCTTTGAACTATAAGGATCTTTTCCCTAATCTTCCTTATCTGCTTAGTGGTCTGTCTCACAAGATTAGGTCCTACCAAACTTTGTTCACCAAGTTCATATGAATATAAGGGAGATTGACACTTCCTTTCATACAAAGCTTCACAAGGTGCTATACCAATACTCGTATGGCGACTGTTGTTATTAGCAAACTCAATCAGAGGCAGGTACTTATCCCAACTTCCACGATTATCCAATATACAGACTCTCAACATGTCCTCTAGAGTTTGGATAGTCCTCTCTGATTGTCTATCAACCTGGGGCTGATAAGTTATACTGAGGCAAAGCCTCGTCCTAAATGCCTTTTGTAAGGCTCCCCAAAATATAGAGGTAATCTTCACCTCCCTATCTGATATTATGGTTGAAGGTACACCATGCAGCTTTACTATCTTTTGGACATATAGCTGGGCTAACTTTTCCAAAGGATAAGTAGCTTGAATGGGCAAAAAGTGAGCAGACTTGGTTAATCTGTCAACAATTACACATATCGCATGGAACCTAGCTTGAGTTTTTGGTAAACCCATCACGAAGTCCATGGACATACTTTCCCATTTCCATTCCTGGATCTCCAATGGTTGCCATATGTCATAGGGCTTTTGGTGCTCAATCTTTACCTTTTGACGAACTAAACACTTACTTACCAACTCAGCAATGTCCCTCTTCAATCCCGGCCACCAAAACATCATCTTAACATCTTGATACATCTTTATCACTCTAGGGTGTATGGTGAAATGGCTCTTGTGAGCCTGCTCCAAAATCCTTTTTTGAAGGTCACCACTTGTGAGTACGTAAACTCTTCTTTCGAACCTCCACAGTTCGTTCATACCTCGAGCAAAACCCTTTGGGCTTGAGCAATTCAACCTTTGAAATTGCTCGTCACCGTCATCTGATTTAATCTTAAGCTACAAGGGGTTAGGGTAACTCCAAGGCTCAGGTTTCTAAAGCTTTCCACTAACTCAACTTCCTTGACCATTATCCAGGATGCATTCAATAACTTCCGACTCAGGGCATCAGCTACCATGTTAGCCTTCCCAAGATGATAGTTCAACCTAAACTCATAATCTTTCAAAAATTTCATCCATCTTCTTAGCCTCATATTCAACTCCTTTTGATCAAAGAGATACTTCAAATTGATCAGAAAACACCTCAAACCTTATACCATACAGATAATGCCTTCATATCTTTAGGGAAAACACTACAGCTGCTAATTCCAAATCATGGGTTAGGTAATTCACTTCGGGGGGCTTTAACTGCCTAAAGGCATAAGCCACCATGTTGACACAACCCAAACTTCTCCTAGAGGCATCACAGTAAACCTCAAATGGTCCACTAGGGTCAGGCAATACTAACATTGGGGTTGTGGTCAACTTTTCCTTCAACTCTAGAAAACTTTTCTCACAGTCAGCAGTCCATACAAAAGGGGCATTTTTCTTGGTCAACTTGGTTAAAAGCAAAGATATATAGGAAAAATCCTTTATAAACCTATGGTAATAACTAACTAAACCCAAGAAACTCCTTATTTCTGTTTCCGAGGTTGGTCTTTCCTAATTCATCATAGCCTCAATCTTGCTAGGATCCATTGTAATTCCTCCTTGTGAGACCATATGTCCTAAAAACTTCACTTTTCCTATCCAAAATTCACACTTAGACAATTTGGCATAAAGCCTCTTTTCCCTTAAGATTCCCAATACAACCTTCAAATGTTCTTCATGTTCTTCCTTTGTTCTTGAATAGATGAGAATATCATCTATGAAAACAATTACAAACTTATCCAAGTAAGGTCCAAAAATCCTATTCATATAATCCATGAATACTGCAGGGGCATTAACCAAACCAAATGCCATTGTCATAAACTCATAATGCCCATACCTTATCCTAAAAGCGATCTTAGGTATATCCTCTTCCTTTACCCTTATCTAATGATATCCGGACCTTAAGTCAATCATGGAGAACATAGCTACACCTTGCAGTTGGTCCATAAGATCATCTATCCTAGGCAAGGGATTCTTGTTCTTAACGGTTACCTTGTTCAACTATCTATAATCCACATACAGTCTCATACTTCTATCCTATTTCTTTATAAACAACACTGAGGCTCCGCAGGGTGAGGCACTATGTCTCACAAACTTATTTTCCAGCAATTCTTCCAACTGACTTTCTAGCTTCATCAACTCCATTGTGGACATCCTGTAAGGTGCTATAGAGATTGGTCCTATTCCTAACCCCAACTCTATAGAAAACTCAATTTTCCTTCTCAAGGGAAACTCGAGTATATCGCCAGGAAATGCATCTAGGTATTCCCTAACTACGGGGATCTCATCTAAGACCTGCTCAAGTTCCACTTCACTTGCCAAAAATAGAACATATCCCTGATCATCAGACTCCCTACTTCCTACTCTAAAAGACTTTAAGAACAAGTAGACAAATTCAACAAGTTTCTTAGGTATAGGTGTAAGCATTATAGATTTTTCAGAACAATCTATCATAGCAAGGTTGGCTGAAAGCCAGTCCATGCCTAGAATTAAATCCAAACTAGAGAAGGGCAAATAAATCAAATTTGCTACAAAGACCTACCATCAATCAGGAAACGACAATTCAAACAACACTAACAAGTTTGACTGATTTCCCAGCAGGAGTAGAAACTATCAACATATAAGGTAGTTCAGACATAGACAATCCCAATCTATCTACACAATCATGAGAAATGAAGGAGTGCGTAGCACTAGAGTTATATAGCATAGTTAAGGTCCTACCATTAACCTCGCATTAACCTTGGATTAGATCATCGGACTGAGTAACCTCCTTAGAATTGAGGGCGAAGACCTTTCCTTGATGTTGGGCCTTATTGGTAGGGGACAACAACTTGATGGTGCAATCTTTAACCATGTGCCTAGGCTTTCCGCATCAGAAACATGCATTTTGTCCAACCAAGCAAGGGCATCCTCCATGGTATTTGTCATACTTAGGGCGATCTTGACCATTCGTAGGCTTTGGTAGATTCCCAATAGGTTTCTGAGCTTGTTTGCCTTGAATCCTCTACCTTGAAATGGCTTTTTTGGGGATTGCTACTTGAACTTCTACCTTTGTGGCACCAACTTCTTCTTGTAAGCTTCAGACCTTGCCACAACTAGTTTACGGTTGCAATCTTCTACTATGTGGCACTTGTTGACTAGTACAGCATAATCATGGATCTCCATGGGTCCTATTGATGTTAGGATCTCCTCCCGCAATCCTCCTTCAAACTTGACACACTTCCATTGCTGATCCGGGTTCTTTTGGTAGATTGTCGAGAACTTGCATAATTCCTCAAACTTGGTAGTATACTCAGCAACACTCATGGTCCCTTGACGTAGACTCATGAACTCCAGCTCCTTTGTATTCATCATGAAAACGGGAAAGTACTTCTCATAAAAGTGCATCTTGAAAATCTCCTATGTAATGTGGGTCTGGGCACCTTCCAACAGCCTCTTGGTGCCCACCCACCAGAACTTAGCATTTGCTTTAAGCATGTAAGTGGCAAAGGCTACCTTCTACTCGTCGGTGCGGTCAACACCATAAAAATCTTCTTAATCACCTTGATCCATTCGTTAGCTCGATCAGGGATGTATGCTCCTCTGAAACTCGGTAGATTTGCCTTCCTGAACTCAGCAAACTTGAGGTATTCTAGGTCTACCTTAGCTCCTCCATTATGTCCTTCCAAGTTCTCCTCATTCCTATGCTCCATTCGCTCCATCATACTATGAGTAGCAGCCATTTAATGGAGTGTCCCCATAACTTTTTTGAGACCTTCAGGCTCTTTCCTGATGCCATTGGTTCTGGTGCACAAAACAAAAAGATATTAAGTTGATTAGGCTCAACATTTTTGCTAAGTGAACCAACAACTAACCACATTCAGAACAGAAGATCCTGCATGTCTAATCCTTATGTTCCATCATACAGACGAGACTCAAAGCTTGACTTAACTAATGCGTATGCTTAGAAGCATAGTCAGTCCATCCCTAGGCTCTTCAAAGACGAATTGCTCTAATACTAAAATATAACACCCTAATAGTCCCATACTATGCTTAAGTCATATTATAGAATTACTAGTAGTTACCTTTTACTCATGGAACTAACTTACTCTTTGAAATTACTTTATGTTGAAAATTGTAACACCATAATCATTCCATACTATGCTTAAGTCATATTATGGAATTACTAATTATTACTTTTGCTCACGGAACTAACATTGCTTTTTCAAATTACTTGATAATGAAAATAGGGGTAAATTTTTTTTTTGAACAATAATGAATAAACTATTTTGAAAACCAAGAGCCATAATGCATCGTGAACGTATAATACAGATGTCGCTAACTCATACATACAGTGCGAATAAAATAAATAGAAGCAACATGAATAACAAATACCTTAAGTAAACATAACTGAATCCATCATAAAAGAAAATACATAGGAAATCCCTATTGCCCAGGCATGCCATAAAATAAAATGATAACCTTATAACTACAAATAAAATGGGCTATCCTCATGCTCGGCTCTGCATTCAATCATTACATCACTCATCAGGCAGAAGGAAACTACTCCCAAAACCACCGGGAACAACATCACCACGTCTTCCTCCTCAAGCATGCCCTCGTTCATGGGGCACAGTGTAACATCCCTACTTTCGTAAATAGAACGTAATAGGAACTTTGAATTATTTCCCTTAGGCAGTGTGAGAATTTCTCAGGCAGTGCTATCCCATGACGATTCTCACACTTGGAATTATAGGGTAGTGTAACACTACCATTGAAAATATGGCACTGCCATATGTTAAAAATTAGGAAATGACAAAAGTGCCCCTATCAACTTTTGTTAATTGCAATCTTGCCCAAAAGTTTTAGAAATTGTACTTTAACCCCAAGTGGATATTTCCATAATAACCCTAGAACTTTTCATAAAATGACCTTTATGTCCACCCTAGAACTTTTCATAAAATGACCTTTATGTTCCCACATCTATAAGATTAGCAGAACGGGGTTTTAAACAGAGCAGAATCATGTGGTGAAACCATAGAAGTTTAAATCTTTGCCGATTGGGCCATGAAGGCAGTCGGGTGTGAAATGATGTGGGATGCCCCTGGATTTGCTCAAAATTATGGAAATACCATTAGTTATAGAAAACAGAAAACAAAAAGGCTCCGAATTTGCGAAAATGTCTAATTTACGCCGTTAATCTGTTTATTTGGTTTCAATAGTTATGTAAGGACAATTAGTAGTTAATTAAATATTAGTTAGGAGTTAATTAGATGTTAATTAGAGGGATGAGGCTTAGGAACAATTAGGATAGAGATATAGAAATTCTCTCAGAGTCATTCAGTAAAGTTTTGCCGATTTGAAGAAAATCGGCGAAGATTCGATATTTTAAACCGCCAGAACTGAACTAGTAGAATTTCCTACTGGAATCCCTCACTTAAGTGGTTGAAATTCAGCCACCCCTACCACATATGAGTGGCGCCAAGTGTTGCTCAAGATAGTGGAAAAACTTGGCCTTACCTCCATCGGATTTTTTTATCGTTTTCGCCTAGTTGTTTGGCTTTATCAACTACTTAAGATTAGTTAACATTGGATTAAATTTTTACTTAGAGCCAATTAAGTATCATTTAGAGAAATTAGATATGAGAGAATTAGATTGAAAGCATAGGAAACTTCATAGGATTTTTCTAAAATCGGTTTACCGATTTAAAGGAAATCGGTAAGGTTTCGATATTTTGAACAGTCGGGACCGAACCAATAGAAATTATACTGTGAGAACCCTAGGATGGAGGGCCAAGATTCAGCCAACACACCCTACAAGTGGCGCCACAATCAGCCTTTAAGAAGGCAGCCAAATCAGATTGGAGAAGGAAAACACATCCACCAATCACAATCTAACTTCCTTCAAAAGTCTTGATATAATTCCTTTCTCCTCCCCTTCAATTTTCGTGCATATAAGCTGCTGAACTCTCATCCTTTTCCTTCTATTCACACTCATCTTCACTCCATCTTCAACCCCTCTTCAAGTCTCATCAAGAGTTTCTTCAATCTAGGACATCAAACCAACAAGATTTCAACTAGACAAGGTAGGAATTCCAACTTCTTTTCTGGTTTTCTTTGAATTGGGCTGATTGGAACTCCACTTTCTTCCCACTTTCTTGCATGATTCTGATGTTATCTTGAGTGATGATGATGAATTAAGGTTGGTTTAAGGTGTATATGTGAGTTTGAATTGAAGATTGGATGGATTGATTAGAGAAGAACATGAATCCAAGAAGAATTCAAGAAGCTATTAGGGTTTTCCCCTCGATAGTCTATACGACAGAGTGTACGGCTCCGCCTAAAACCTATTAAATTTGATGAAACTATTTTTATATGAAACTAGACATTCAGGGCTTTCCATACATATAAAATATAAGTCCATTGGATTAGTATTGAATTAGTTATGAATTTTTGAAATTTAACCTAGAAATCTAGATTCTTAGCCGGGTAGTAGGAGTTGAGAAGGGTATAACTCACCCTATTTAACTCCAAATTAAGTGAAACTAAATTTTTTTGAAAGATAACATATAAGATAACATCTCATAAAAATTTCAGAACCAGATTCATTGCCATTTGTTCCTACCACACAAATGAAATTGAATTAAGTTTAACCCAGGCTGGAACAAGATAGTCCAGTAGGGTCAAGTTTTGGAACTCATAAATCAAAATATACTTAGGCAAATGACATGAAACTTAGTTCATTTGAAATCTTGTTTTGTTAGATTTAATTTGATATAAAATTCATATAATTTCACTTAGTTTTCCATTTTTAGTGAATTTTTACCTATAAGAACTCAATTTTGGCTAAGAACAGGGCAGTCTGAGGTAAAAATTTTATATCTTGAATTATACAAATCAAAATGAGATGGAACTAAAAAGGTTAGAAACTAGACACATAATGCTATGACATATCCAAAAATTAGATTCAAATGAGTTGAATTGCAATAAAGGTGGAGTATGCCAAACTCAGGCAGAATAGGAGAGAATGAACCGAAAACCCAATTGGTGCTTGAATTGAAATTGATGAATGATGCTATGAATATATATATATTTGCTGGTCCATATTGAGTTGCAAGTTTGTACATTTGTACTGGTTGCCTGGCACTATTTATGGGAAAGTGGACTCGTTCCGTTATGCTGCCGAAATTTCGGCAGAAATATGTGAATTATGTGACTGTTATAAACATTTATATGTTAAGCTCATAAGATTTATATATGCAAGAATGATTTAAGTATAATATGAAGTATATGAATGAATGCATATAGCATATGCATGTATAATTATGTCCAAAGAAGAATAAGATTTATGAGAACTTGCAAGAAAGACGTACCAAGCTACCACGTGAGGCATGGCATAGACCCAACTAGCGTGGGCCAGAGCGGTACTGTCTAAGACTTGGGCCAGCCCTTGACCAGATTTAAGGGGAATAGATTGGTGTGAGGGTCGGGGAAAGTAAACCCGTCACTCATGTATAGGTACGAGCTCGAACCTGAAAAGCAGGCTATCACCCAGGGGTGAGAGAGGCTATTCACCTCCAGGGGACCAAGTACAGAATGGCAAGGTTAAGTTGCAAGTTAAAGAAGAGATAAATTAAGTCAAGTGCACTTGCATACATTCAAGTATAAGCATCTATATGTGCATCTCCAATTATCTAGTTAAGTCATAATGCTATTATGATCTTTGTTGAAGCATATTATACTATCTGTATTTCTATGTCTATCATATGATATGGCAAGTGGTTGTTAAAATATAACCCACTTCGAAAAAGATGTTTTCAACTTAAAATTGAACCGCTGCGTGCATATATGTGCTCAAATTTTCATAAAAAATTGAAGCGGCTGGAATGTTTATGATGGCATTATATGAGTAATAGTTTGAGTTTACCTACTGAGAACCTTAGGTTCTCACTGCTTCCTTGTATATTTTTCTTTTCCGTAAACATTCCAGCACCTAAGTTGGAAATCAAGTACGAGGCAGAGCACTGGGGCAGTTTCTGAGCAAGACTCGGATGCAAACCAGACCAAGAGACTATTGAAGCCAGCTAGTGACTAGTCGAAAGCAAGTTCGGTGTATTATGTTAGTCACCATTACTTTTAATTGTAATTATTTTATCCTCTATGTATCAGAGACGACGAAGTTTATGAACTATTAGTAAGTAATAAAATGTACAGTTGAAGGGCCATATATTATATTTTCCATATTTTTTAAAGTTTTCTTAGCACAGTGACAACCTTTTAATATAACTCCATGACTCGAGCATGGCTTATATACAAGAGGGTGTTACACACAGTACGGGTATGGATGAACCCGCGACCACTAATTGGGGGTGGTTCATGATGAGGAGCTACAGAAGAAGAAGATGAATCAGATATCAAGCGAATCATAGACGGGTAGGAAGGCTCGGATGGGTCAGTCTCCACGTGATAGCTCGAATAGGACGTGTAATGTCCTCCTTCATACAGTACTATGCTTAAGTCATAGTACCACACTAAAGAGTTGTTACGGTTACCTGAGCGGACCTTAACTGACAGCAACTTCAGCCGTCTTTGCAACTTCTCGAACTATCTAGAGATAACACTGAAATAGGAGTGAGAATTTTGAATTCTTAGTAGGATTCCGTAACTATCATACATACTGTCATTGTTGTCATCTCCAGTTTGCTTCGGTTTATTATGAAAAAGGTGAACATATTATGTAAACTTTTTAATTTTATAGTTCGAAGATATATTATCGAAACAAAGTTCATTTTACTCATACACTTGGCATTTGGGAGAGTCCAAACAAAGTCAATTTATAAATTATACTACGTATAATAACTACAACATATTAAAATACAATAGCATCAATATATTGGAGACATAACATCTACCCATGACTTTACTTGTACTTGAATTTATGCAGATACATAAATTTTACTTTTCTTTCTTTGTCTTCCCATAATATTTATCCTTATTTCTTCATTTGACACACCTAGGCGTTACGTATCGCCATTCTTAGGGTGTCTGTATTTGTTTACACTTGAGCGTTATGTATCGTCATCCTCAAGTGCAGCGTTACTCATCTTCCCTTACTTGTCATACATATCTTAGAGTACGATCGCTATGTCATACTCCATCGGGGTGTGATCACCATGTCACACTCCTTAGGAATATGTTCTTCCTACCACATCCCAGAGTACGATCGCCATGTCATACTCCATCAGGTGTGATTGCCATGTCACATCCCTTAGGGTGTGGAATCGTTATACCACATTCCAGTGTATGATCGCCATGTCATACCTCATCAGAGTGTGATTGTCATGTCACGTCTTTTAGGAATATCGGACCTTCATTATATCTTTTAATTGCCTTCACAAGGAGGGACCCAATGTGCATCTGCCTCCAAGTGAAGGGACTCACATTTTTTTAATGCTCATAGTCTCTTTACTATTCTACCGAAAATTCGGCAGTATAACGGATCATGTCCGCTTTCCCATGAATATCGCTAGGCAACCAGGAAACTTGAATCAAACAGCAAACTCGAGAAAGAACATTATAATCATACCAAGAATATAACAATATCCATAGGTGCAAGTTTTAAAATCCTAAGTCTTAATCTGTCTTGCAAGCTTTTAACTTCTAATGATGTTCCTGAACTTGAGCTTATAACCGACCCCCGAGTTCCGAGATCATGTAAGTTATGTACATAAAGTCAAGGTCTTGACTTCTGACTTCCGGGATTATGAATGTCTTTATTCTTGACTTCCGGGGTTATGTCTAAAATCGATCTCCTAGATTGCTTCTAGACCGAATTTTGGAACTACATGTATCAGGGCTTAAAGCGTCTGATTTTCCGAGGTGCGGTACAAGGTCTCTCATTCTGGTACCAACTTCCGATATCCAATATTAAGTCTCAATTGGCCTACCAAGACTTTTACCGATGTTTTCCTGATTCCCGAATTCCGACATTAACCATACCCTATCTTCCCTAATTTCCGAGTTCCGACTTTAACTATGTCCGACTAGTTTCCTATTTGTTCATTCCCGAGTTCCGGCATTAACT
The DNA here is from genome assembly GCA_031439585.1 of Pterocarpus macrocarpus. Taxonomy (NCBI): domain Eukaryota; kingdom Viridiplantae; phylum Streptophyta; class Magnoliopsida; order Fabales; family Fabaceae; genus Pterocarpus; species Pterocarpus macrocarpus. The sequence goes on from CM062514.1 coordinate 56,730,785, forward strand.
ATACCTGATCGGGTTTGCTATTTACTAAGTCCCGAGTTCAACATTAAGTCACCCTTCTGAGTTCAACCTTAAGTACACTCTATCTAGCTCTTCGTTTGCTAAGTCCCGAGTTCCGATATCAGGGAGCTTGATCTAGTATTCATACATGTCTCTAGCTTGAATTACACTATTATAAGAGAAAATTCACCAAAAATAGAAATCTAGGTGAAAACATCCGAAATTTATATCTCTATAAAGCTAACAGGGCAAGCTTTCAAATCAAATAAATTGCATATTATTTGATTGAGTATATTTTGAGTTATAAGCCCTGAAACTCGACCTTCCTGAACTAACACGTTTTAGCCTGGTTTGGACATAGGGCAACTTTCTCGACTCACTGGGAACAAATGGGACCTTAACTAACTTGAAATTTCTTTATAGGATGTTCTCCTATGTGTAAGCTTTCTAACAAAGTTGGTTTCACTCAATTTGGAGTTGTATAGGGTGAGCTACACCCTTCTCAATTCACACTGCCCGAATGAAAGTCTTGATTCCTAGGTCAAACTTCAAAAATTCATATCTCGCTCAATACTAATCCAGTCTTATATGATATATGCATGGAAAGCCCTGGATGTCTAGTTTCACATAAAATTAGATTCATGGAGTTTGAACGATTGTAGGCGGAGCCGTACCCTCTACCATACGGACTGTCGAGGAAAAACCCTACCAGCTTCATGAGTTTTCTCTTTCCTTCAAGTTCTTTCATGCCAATTCTAATTCTAATCGTAATATACATGCATAGTCAACTATAATTCATTATCATCACTTCACATAACATCAGTATCACAAGGTATACAAGATCCACATACAACTCCAAACCAAGGAAAATAAGAAGAGGGGTAGGATTCCTACCTTGTCTAGTTGAAAACTTGTTGATTTGGTATCTTAGATGGAAGTAACTCTTGATGAAACTTTTAGAGGGGATGAAGATGGAGTGGGATGAGCATAAGGAGAAGAGAAATGATAGGGGCTTCAGCAGCTAGAGTGGCTGAAATTACAAGGAGAGAAGGAAAGAAAAATGTGAAGTTTTTTGAAGCAAGCTTCATGTTGATTGATAGATCCCATTTTGCCTTCCAATTTGGCTTGCCTTCCCACTCTACATGGCTGAAAATGGCGCCACATGTAGTGGTATCTTGGCTAAATCTTGGCCATCCATTCTAGGGTTCTCATAGTATAACTTTTATTGATCCGGTTCTGACAGTCTTAAATATCAAAATCTTACTGATTTCTCTTAAATCTGTAAACCGATTTTGGAAGAATCCTATGAAGTTTTCTATGTTTCTAATCTAATTTCATCAGGCTTAATTACTTCTAAATCACACTTAATTAGATTAAAATTTTTCGGGCATTACATTACTACCCCCTAAAAGGAAATTTTGTCCTCAAAATTTGATTATAATACTGATTATAATCATAATAGTTTAAATAAAGTTCATACATAAGCACACAGTAGATGTAAAACCACTTAGCATAATAGGATCGACTAAAACTAAATTAGCTAATCCCTTATTCTGGTTTGTCCCTAATTTTCGCTCTGGTTCCTCTGGGGTGTCACCTCCTCCGCGTTTGTAGTTAAAACTCTTCCTGAACATTGCGATTTAGGAGTCGATGGTTGGTTTTTAGGGCATTCTCTGATCATATGTCCTGCCTTGTCACATCTGAAACACACATGCTATTTAACCAGGCAAGGTTTATTTCCATGATTCTTTCCACACTTCGAACATCGTTGTTTGACCACTGATTCTTGCAACTGCTTGCCCTCATATTCACTAAGGGAAATGACTTCTTTGGTGGGGAGGCATATTCGAGTTCTTGGTTTTCAGGTGCAGGCCTCTTTCCATAAGTATCAGACTGGGAAATCTCCAATTTCTTGTTATAGTCTTCCACAAGTCTGCACTTGTTTACTAAGGTAGGAAAATCCCTGATCTCCATAGGGCCTATTGCTGCAAGGATATATTCCCTCAATCCACCTTCAAATTTGACGCACTTCCACGCCTCATCTGGATTCCGCTGAGAGATTGTGGAAAACTTGCATAGTCCTCAAACTTAGCGATGCACTCTGACATGCTACTGCTTCCTTGGCAGAGTGGCATAAATTCTAACTCCTTGGTGTTCCAAACTGATGGAAGGAAGTATTTCTGGTAAAAAGTATCCTTGAACACAGTCCATGTGATCTATGTCTGGGACCCTTCTAATAGCCATTTCACACTATTCCACCAAAATTCTGTATCTGCTTTGAGCATATAAGTGGTGAAGGCCACTTCTAGTGATTAGTGCAGTCCAGAACAGAAAAGACCTTCTCCATTGTCTTAATCTACTCGTCAGCCTTATCAGGATGAAAAGCTCCTCTAAAACTGGGCAGGTTCGCCTTTCTGAATTTTGTGAACTTGAGGTATTCCAGGTCCAATCCTGAATTATTCAGGTTTCCACCGTGACCGGCTCCATGTTGTCTTACCAGCTGGTCCATCATTTGGTGTGCTGCAGCAGCTTGTTCACGCATGGCATATGCCATTTCTCGTAGAGTGTCCATGAAATTAGTAGGGTCTTCTGAAGTGGGTGCAGTTTGTGGCCTGCCACGCCTCCTGGAAGCTATTAGTTCCTGGTCACACACAACAAAACATTGAGTTGATCAGGCTCAACAATAAGTTAAGTGTGATAGCAACCAATAACGTTCACAGTTAGGCAGTCATGCATATCTAATTTCCTATATCTTATCTGAACAGATAAGATTTGTCACATGACATTTTCTAAGGATTCCAGAGTGCACTGGAAACGTGGTCAGTCCAAATCTTCAGGTCCGGGGAGGATCGAATTGCTCTGATACCATTAGTGTAACATCCTCCTTCATACAGTACTATGCTTAAGTCATAGTACCACACTCAGGAGTTGTTACGATTACCTGAGTGGACCTTAACTGATAGCAACTTCAGCCGTCTTTGCAACTTCTCGAACTATCTGGAGATAACACGGAAATAGGAGTGAGAATTTTGAATTCTCAGTAGGATTCCGTAACTATCATACTTACTGTCATCGTTGTCATCTCCAGTTTGCTTCGGTTTATTATGAAAAAGGTGAACATATTATGTAAACTTTTTAATTTTATAGTTCGAAGATATATTATCCGAAGCAAAGTTCATTTTACTCATACACTTGGCATTTGGAAGAGTCCATACAAAGTTAATTCATAAATTATACTACGTATAATAACTGCAATATAATAAAATACAATAGCATCAATATACTAGAGACATAACATCTACCCATGACTTTACTTGAACTGAATTTATGCAGATACATAAAATTTATTTTTCTTTCTTTGTCTTCCCATAATATTTATCTTTATTTCTTCATTCGACATACCTAGGCGTTACGTATCGCCATCCCCAGGGTGTCTATATTTGTCTACACTTGAGCGTTACATATCGCCATCCTCAAGTGTAGTGTTACTCATCTTCCTTACTTGTCATACATATCCCAGAGTACGATCGCTATGTCATACTCCATCGGGTGTGATCACCATGTCACACTCCTTAGGAATATGTTCTTCTTACCACGTCCCAGAGTACGATTGCCATATCATACTCCATCAGGTGTGATTACCATGTCACATCCCTTAGGGTGTGGAATCACTATACCATATTCCAGAGTATGATCGCCATGTCATGCCTCATCAAAGCATGATCGTCATGTCACGTCTTTTAGGAATATGGGACCTTCATTATATCTTTTAACTGCCTTCACAAGGAGGGACCCAATGTGCATCTACCTCCAAGTGAAGGGACCCACATTTTTTTTTATGCTCATAGTCTCTTTACTATTCTACCGAAAATTCGGCAGCATAACAAATCATGTCCGCTTTCCCATGAATATCGCTAGGCAACTAGGAAACTTAAATCAAACAGCAAACTCAAGATAGAACATTATAATCATACCAAGAATATAAAAATATCCATAGATGCAAGTTTTAAAATCCTAAGTTTTAATTTGTCTTGCAAGCCTTTAACTTCTAATGATGCTCCCGAACTCGAGCTTATAACTGACCCCCGAGTTCCAAGATCATGTAAGTTATGTACATAAAGTCAAGGTCTTGACTTCCGACTTCCAGGATTATGAATGTCTTTATTCCCGACTTCCGGGGTTATGTCTAAAATCGATCTCCGAGATTGCTTCTGGACTGAGTTTTGGAACTAGGTGTATCAGGGTTTAAAGTGTCTAATTTTCCGAGGTGTGATACAAGGTCTCTTATTCTGATACCAACTTCCGATATCCAAGATTAAGCCTCAATTGGCCTACCAAGGCTTTTACTGATGTTTTCCTAATTCTTGAATTCCGACTTTAACCATACCCCGTCTTCCCTAATTTCCGAGTTCCGACTTTAACTATGTCTGACTAGTTTCCTATTTGCTTATTCCTGAGTTCCGGTATTAACTATACTTGATCGGGTTTGCTATTTACTAAGTCCGAGTTCAACGTTAAGTTACCTTTCCAAGTTCAACCTTAAGTACACTCTATCTAGCTCTTTGTTTGCTAAGTCTCGAGTTCCGATATCAGGGAGCTTGATCTAGTATTCATACATGTCTCTAGCCCAAATTACACTCTTATAAGAGAAAATTCACCAAAAATAGAAATCTAGCTGAAAATAAACAAAATTTATATCTCTGTAAAGCTAATAGGGCAAGCTTTCAAATGAAATAAAATTGCATATTATTTGATTGAGTTATTTTGAGTTATAAGCCCTGAAACTCGACCTTCCTGAACTACCCCATTTTGGCCTAGTTTGGACATAGGACAACTTTCTCGACCCACTAGGAACAAATGGGACCTTAACTAACTCAAAATTTCTTTATAGGATGTTCTCCTATGTGTAAGCTTTCTAAAAAAGTTAGTTTCACTCAATTTGGAGTTGTATAGGGTGAGCTACACCCTTCTCAATTCACACTGCCCGAATGAAAGTCCTGATTCCTAGGTCAAACTTCAAAAATTCATATCTTTCTCAATACTAAGCCAATGGTCTTATATGATATATGTATGGAAATCCCTGGATGTCTAGTTTCACATAAAATTGGATTCATGAAGTTTGAACGGCTGTAGGCAACGCTGTACACTCCGCCATACGGACTGCTAAGGAAAAACCCTACCAGCTTCATGAGTTTTCTCATTTCTTCAAGTTCTTTCATGCCAATTCTAATTCTAATTATAAAATACATGCATAATCAACTATAATTCATCATCATCACTTCACATAACATCAGTATCACGAGGTATACAAGACCCACACACAACTCCAAACCAAGAAAAATAAGAAGAGGAGTAGGATTCCTACCTTGCCTAGTTGAAAACTTGTTGATTTGGTATCTTAGATGGAAGCAATTCTTGATGAAACTTTTAGAGGGGATGAAGATGGAGTGGGATGAGTGTGAGGAGAAAAGAAATGGTGGGGGCTTCAGCAGCTAGAGTGGCCGAAATTACAAGGAGAGAAGGAAAGAAAAAGGTGAAGATTTTTGAAGCAAGCTTCATGTTGATTGGTGGATCCTATCTTGCCTTCCAATTTGGCTTGGCTTCCCACTCTACATGGCTGAAAATGGCGCCACATGTGGGAGTATCTTGGCTAAATCTTGGCCATTCGTCCTAGGGTTCTCACAGTATAACTTTTATTGATCCGGTTCCGATAGTCTTAAATACCAAAATCTTACCGATTTCTCTTAAATCGATAAACCGGTTTTGGAAGAATTCTATGAAGTTTCCTGTGGTTCTAATCTAATTTCATCAAGCTTAATTACTTCTAAATTACACTTAATTAGATTAAAATTTTTCGAGCGTTACAGGATGACTTTGAAGGATCAGAATCCAATGAAATGGTTAGAGTCAAATGGTTATCCGAGTCAGACTCATCGTTAGTAGGGTACCTCGATGGTTGAAAGTAAGGGCGGATGTCATCCAGGGTAACTTTACCATAGGACTGATATGGATGAAAAGACGGGCTCATGACTGGAACCTAAAACGGACGGTCATGGAAGATGTAGACCCTCATAGCTGCGCTCGTAAACATCACTGAGGCATTCGGTACTAGGTCAAAGCGCCAATGCCAAACTGGGAATTCCATGAAGATCACCATTGTACCCGATGCTGGCATCCTCTGAAGAAGACACAGAAACGTAGGAGTGAGAAATACTAAATTTCTCAGTAGGATTGTAACTAGACAAATATTGTGTTATCGTCATCGTCCCAGCCACTTTGGGTTTTATTATAGAAACAGTGGGTAGATATAAGTTCAATTGTTAATTATTTTTGAAAACATAGATCCCGAAGCGGGTTGCTTTTAACTTAACATCATAGTCATAACATCATAAGTAAACATACATACAAAAGCATAGAATAAACATTCATAATGCATATGGACAATATAGATACATGCATTGTCATGTAACCTCATAGACTTAACCATGCTTTTACTTTAACTTTACTTTCATTCTTAGCATGTGCTTAACTTTCTTTATTTTTACTTTGAAATAGACTGCTTTTGGACATGAGCTCATTCTGTGACCATCGTCACACAATACTAACCAAATCAGACTAAGCTGATATTGGTTACCTCTAAGTTGGAGGGACCTCCATGTCACCCTGCCTCCCTCATAAAGGTTCCTTGAGTCTTTGTGGATCACCATCTCTCACTTCCCTTACCAAAGTAATTGAAGGGTCATATCCCTTTCTTTTCTTTTTTATCATTATTCTTTACATGCATAGTACTTCTTTGACAAGACATATGCAATGACATGACTAAGTCCATAATTTTAACAGGAATCGGCAGCATGACGGCTAGACCAGAGCTTCCCCAAAATAATAATCATAAAACTTCTAACCACTAGTCCATTATATCCATATCATATCATCAGACTAATCATTCAATCATGAGACAATGTTCAATCAAACTTGTCATTCATCATGCCAAGTGTCATTATACGTTCATACCTTAAAGGGTTCATAGTTGTATTATTCTTTGTGGATAGTCTTATGGGCCATTATATGATTTCCCATTGTTACCCATGAGAGAATCACATAGTTAAAATAAAATGTGTGTGCAGTCTTTTAGTTACTTAGTCCTTATGAGAAATTACTCTTTACTTGTGAACATGTCTTATGGGACACTTGTTCAAATTAACTAAGTTAGGTGATTATTTCTTTTCCTTGAGACAACGCACTTAGTGGTTGCTAGGTTCACGGTATGCTTAGAGGCCCTAATCATACTTCTGTTCCCAAAGATTTCGAGATCCTTCTAGTTTTTGGGTCATGACAACAGATAACCACACTTATGAACTTAACAACTCCGTGTTCACTGATCACCAAGGGTGATTTTTCTAACACCCTCTCTTATATAAGCCATGCTCGAGTCATAGAGTTATATCAAGAGGTTGTCACTGTGCTAAGAAAACTTTAAAAATATGGAAAATATAATATATGGCCCTTCAATTGCACACTTTATTATTGGCTAATAGTTCATAAACTTCATCGTCTCTGATACATAGAGGATAAAATAATTACAATTAAAAGTAGTCGTGACTAACATAATACACAGAATTTGCTTTCGACTAGTCACTAGCTAGCTTCAATAGTCTCTTAGTCTAGTTTGTGTTCGAGTTTTGCTCAGAAAACTGCCCCAGTGCTCTGCCCCGTACTTGATTTCCAACTTAGGTGCTGGAATGTTTATGGAAAAGAAAAATATACAAGCAGGCAGTGAGAACCTAAGGTTCTGACTGGGTAAACTCAAACTATTACTCATACAGTGCCATCATAAACATTCCAGCCGCTTCGGTTTATTATGAAAATATGAGCACATATAAACAAATAGCGGTTCAATTTTAAGTTGAAAACACCTTTCTCGAAGCGGGTCATATTTTAACAACCACTTGCCATATCATATGACAGACATAGAAATACGGATAATATAATATGCTTCAACAAGGATCATAATAGCATTATGACTTAACTAGATAATTGAAGATGCACGTATAGATGCGTATACTCGACTGTATGCAAGTGCACTTGACTTAATTTATCTCTTCTTTAACTTGCAACTTAACCTTGCCATTCTATACTTGGTCCCCGAGAGGTGAATGGCCTCTCTCACCCTTGGGTGATAGCCTACTTTTCAGGTCCGAGCTCGTACCTATACATGAGTGACGGGTTTACTTTCCTCGACCTTCACACCAGTCTATTCCCCTTAAATCTGGTCGAGGGCTAGCCCAAGTCTTAGACAGTACCGCTCTGTCCCACGCTAGCTGGGTATATGCCATGCCTCACGTGGTAGCTTGGTACGTCTTTCTTGCAAGTTCTCATAAATCTTATTCTTCTTTGGATATGATTATACATGCATATGCTACATGCATTCATTCATATACTTCATATTATACTTAAATCATTCTTGCATATATGAATCTAATGAGCATAACATATAAATGTTCATAACAATTACATAATTCACATATTTCTGCCAGAATTTCAGCAGCATAACGGATTGAGTCTGCTTCCCCATGAATAGTGCCAGACCACCAGTACAATCTTTCAAACTTGCAATTCAATATGGATCAGCCATTATATAGATATTCATAGAATCATTCATCAAGTTCAATTCAAGCATCTATGAGGTTTTCAGTTTACTCCCTCCTACTCTGCCCGATTTTGTTATAATCCACTCTTTGCTCAATCCAACTCATCTAGGTCTAAATTTTGGATATATTATAGCCTTATGTGTCTAGTTTCCAACCCTTTTGGTCCCATCTCATTTTGATTTGTATAACTCAAGATATAAAAATTTTATCTCAGGCTGCCCTGTTCTTAGCTAGAATTGGGTTCTTATAAGTAAAAATTCACTAAAAATAGAAACCTATGTGAAATCATACGAAATTTATATCAAATTAAATCTAACAGGACAATCTTTCAAATGAAATAAGTTTCATGTCATTTGCCTAAGTATATTTTGAGTTATGAGTCCTGAAACTTGATCCTGCTGGACTACCCTATTCCAGCCCAAGTTAAACTTAAGTCAAATTCATTGGTGTGCTGGGAACAAATGGCAACGAATCTAGTTCTGAAATTTTTATGGGATGTTATATTATGTGTTAGCTTTCAAAAAACTTTAGTTTCACTGAATTTGGAGTTGTATAGGGTGAGTTATACCCTTCTCAACTCATACTGCCCGGGTAAGAATCCAGATCTCGGTAAGAATCCAAATCTCTAGGTTAAACTTCAAAAATTCGTAACTAATTCAATACTAATCCAATGGCCTTATATTTTATATGTATGGAAAGCTCTGAATGTATAGTTTCATGTAAAAATAGATTTATCCACTTTCTATGGCTGTAGGCGGATCCGTACACTCTGCCAATACAAACGCCGTAGGGTTTTCTCACAAAAATAGATTCTGCCTAGCTCCCTTTAGAGTTTTTGATAAATTCCTCAACTTAAACCAAGTTTTCTCACCTCAAAACATTAGAAGAACATCAAAGCACCATCATACAAGTATGGCATAAGAGGAACATAGCAGCCACATAGTCACATAATACATCAAACAACTAAGGATTTGAGCTACCTACCTTGAAATCCTTGAAGGTATGGAAGCAAGGAGGCCAAGAACCAACTCCTAGCCTTCTTCCTTCATCATGGCAGCAGCTCATATGAATGTGGGGAGGCTCTATTTGATGCTTAATCATGAAATTGTTAGAGGGGTTTTGTAGAGAAGGAAGTGAGGATCAATTTTCATAAAAGGAGCAAGAGAATTTGAGGTCAAGAGGGCTTCCCATCTTGAGCTTGAAGTTCTTGGTCATGGAGGTAAAGAAAGAAAGGAAGAAGAAGGAGAAGAAATGGAAGGTGGCTGAAGCATGATGAAGGGCACATAATGAAGGGAAGTGGGTGAGATTTTTCTAGGCTTTATGACCTAGATAAGGATGGCTTGAGATATTTGGTTTCAATGGTCATGATTTGGCCAAATTTCCCCATCATATGGCTGCCATATGGCGCCATCTATGGTGATGGAGGTGGCTGAATTTCAGTTGTTCAACCTAAGGTTATCAGTGTAAAATTCTACTAATTCGGCTTTGGTAGTTTAGAACACCGAATATTTACCGATTTCCTCCAAACCGGTAAAACGTTACTTAATAGTTTGTAAGATATCTACATGTTCATTTTAATTTATCTTAAGCCAAATCTCTCTAACTAATATCTAATTAACTCTTAATTAATATTTAGTTAACCTCTAATTGCCCTTACATAACTATTGAAACCGAATAAGTGAATTAACGGTGTAAATTAGACATTTTCGCAAATCCGGAGCCTTTTTGTTTCCTATTTTCTGTAACTAATGGCATTTTCGTAATTTTGAGCAAGTCCAGGGGCACCCCACGTCATTTCACACCCGACTGCCTCCATGGCCCAATTGGCAGAGATTTAAACTTCTATGGTTTCACCACGTGATTCTGCTCTGTTTAAAACCTCATTCTGCTAATCCTATAGATATGGAGACATAAAGGTCATTTTATGAAAAGTTTTAGGGTGGACATAATGGTCATTTTATGAAAAGTTCTAGTGTTATTGTGGAAATAAGTTTTTGGGGTCAAATCAAAATTTCTAAAAATTCAGGGTATCACTGGGATTAACAAAAGTTTGCAGGGGTACTTTTGTCATTTCCTAATTTTAAACATATGGCACTGGCATATTCTCAATGGCAGTCTTACACTACCCTATAATTCCAAGTGTGAGGATCGTCATGGCATAGTGCTACCTGAGAAATTCTCACACTACCTAAGAGAAATAATTCAAAGTTCTCATTACGTTCTGTTTACGAAAATGGGGATGTTACAATTTTTAACTTATCCAAGTTGCAAAGTTTGAAGCTTTTATCGTTAACATAATAAGATCTTACCTTGAATATTATAAAAGTTATCATTCTTTAAGAAAGTAAGTGCCTCTAAAATTATGCTTTTAGCTTAAAGATTAAATCTTGGCAAAATAATGATACAAGATATTTGCTTTAGCACTAAAAAGTCTTGTTCATTATGAAAGTTGACTCTTTTAATTATCCTAAGGCCATCAAGGTCTTAACTTTATGACTTAAAGTTGTCTTAAAGTTCTAAAAGATTCTTAATTTATGAAGTAATGATACAAGACATTAACTTTAGAATTAGAAAGTCTTGTTCTTTATAAAAGTTAACACTTTATGCATTATTTTGACTCAAGATACAAACTTTATAGACTAAAAGTTGCAAGTTAACACTTTTATGACTTAAAGATTTCATTCTTGAGTAAAGTTTGAAACTTTATGAAAGATCTTATCTTCAAGGTTTGATTTTTAGGACATAAAGTGACAAATTCTTATTTTTATGACTTAAAAAGCTTCATATTCCAACAAGATTGAACCTTTACATGCAACACCTTACCAGAGAAAATACTATACTTAAGTCATAATATGTTACCTGATAAGTTATCACGTGTGATAGTCTAATTAAATTTCGTTTTCTGATTGAATGTTATTTACCCATATGGAGTTAATTGTTCACTTAATTAATTTCCGTTTGGTTGCGCAATAATTGTGGAATAGACAGAACTACTGAAACTGCATCATATATATATATATATATATATATATATATATATATATATATATATATATATACATAGATGTCTATTTTCAAAGTTTAACAAAAGATACATAAACAATACAGGGTAATAAAATGAGGCTACTGAAATAAAATAAATCGGCATGTCTCTATGAACAATACCCTAATTGGTCCCCACGAGACATTTAATGTACTGACCACCTACTAGATTACTGCCTATGACCCAAAATACCAAAAGAGGGCCATTCTGTATATCTCCTGCTGCTACTACACGTATGCTATCTAGATGGATTCCGAGGAAAGGAATCCATTCGCCATGCCGGCGTCAGTTGGAGTGTATCCATGCTCGGGGCAGAGGACGAGGAGGACGAGCTCGCCGCCTCCGACGAATCCTCCTCAAACAGTGAGATAGAGGGGATCTGTTGCGGTGGTGAAGCTGACAGAGCCATGGGAGCTCTCTGCGCTCTGAGTGCTCTTCTGCTTGCCCTTTACGGGTAGAGGTGGCAACGGACGTGCCATGTGGAGTGGGATGGCAATATAAGAAGCGGACAGGTCAAAAAGGGGTGAGTAAGTGGGACTGCAAAATCTCTACTGAAGAAGAAATAAAGGCAGAATCAGCAACTACCAAATATGTACACAGAGTCTATAAACGGGTTGAGGAAAATATGAAGTTCAAAGAACTCAATGAACAGGACTCCTCTCACCATATTCTCCATGATCTAAGAATGACATGGAAATATACAGTAGGGTGAGCAATAAAATTTCTCAGTAGGAATCCTAATTCTATATACTTCTGGAATCGTTGTAATTCTTAGTTATTTCGGTTTTTCTTAGGTTTAAATAATACACTGAGATAATAATATTCCACTTTAATTGATATTATGAAAAGCGTAACCCGAAACAAGCTTTATTTTAAATTAGAGCAATAATAGGACATTTAAACCAAGCATGTCAACATGACTAAAATAGTAATCATAGTTAAACAGTAACATAATATGAAGGACACTGATAATTGTAAAAGCAGTTGGGAATCAACAAACATAGCAGATATATATACTGAAAAAATACACTATCTTTGAGAGCCTTCAACTCTTGTAACTTATATTTTCCATTCTTGGTCCATTGGGAGTGATTGGCCATATACTTTTGGGTAATAGTCTGCTTTTCAGGACTGAGCTTGTTCCTAAATAGGATTATCGGGTTTACTTTCCCATACTTTTCCACCAATCTATTCCCCTTAAACCTATTCAGGGGCTGGTCCAAGTAATATGGAGTCCTTTATGATATTCATGAATTGCCTGCACTACTAATTTTATCCTTTCAAATATCATGTGTTCATGCAAGTATAACTTACACAACATATGAATTCCTTTTCGAAATTTCGGCGGCATAATGTAACATCCCCACTTTCGTAAGTAAAACATGATGGAAACTTTGAATTATTTCCCTTAGGCAGTGTGAGAATTTCTCAGGCAGCGCTATGCCATGACGATCTTCACACTCAGAATTATAGGGTAGTGTAACATTGCCGTTGAAAATATGGCACTGCCATATGTTAAGAATTAAGGAATGACAAAAGTGCCCTTGCAGACTTTTGTTAATTGTAGTGATACCTAGAATTTTAGAAATTTATATTTTGACCTCCAAAGAATTATTTCTACAATAACCTTAAAATTTTTCATAAAATGACCTTTATGTTCCCATATCTGTAGAATTAGCAGAATGGGATTTTAAGCAGAGCAAAATCACGTGGTGAAATCGTAGAAGTTTAAATCTCTGCCAATTGGGCCATGGAGGCAGCCAGGTGTGAAATGACATGGGGTGCCCCTGGACTTGCTCAAAATTACGGATATGCCATTAGCTATGGAAAATAGAAAACAAAAAGGCTCCAAATTTGCGAAAATGTCTAATTTTCATCATTAATCTATTTATTAGGTTTCAATAGTTATATAAGGGCAATTAGGAGTTAATTAAATATTAATTAGAAGTTAATTAGATGTTAATTAGTGAGATTAGGCTCAAGACCAATTGTAACATTTTGCCAGTTTGGAGGGAATCGGTAAAAATTCGGTAAATTGTACTGCAAGAATCGAATCAGTAGAATTTTACACTGATAACCTTAGGTTGAATGGCTGCAATTTAGCCACCTCCACTGTTACACCCTAATAAACCCATACTATGCTTAAGTCATATTATGGCGTTTTATTAGTTGTTACTTATGCTCGTGGAAAACTAAACTTCACTTGAAATTAAGTTACGTGGAAAAATATGGTAAGATTTTTTTTTGATATATGTCGTCGCTTTGCAGCGTTTTGAAAAGTAAAGCCTTGGGCGAGAAGACAGATAGAGAAAGAGCGCGTCGCATACAATACATACTCCAATATCGTAAAATAAGAGAAAAGTAAATAAATAGTAATTCACAAATACATTGCATTAAATAACTAACCATTACATTCATATGGGTTCATAATATATATATATATATACATATATATATATATATATATATATATATATATATATATATACATATCAGCATTACATCAAAGGAGGCTCATGGTCGTGCCATGATCCAAATACTAGATACAAACTAAAATCGACATCGTTCATCACAAAAGAAATGAATGAAGATGCAGAGCTACGGCGACTACAAGTCCACATCAACATTGTCTGACATCCCACGTCATACGCCCACTCACAGTGTCGGGGATCCATGCTCCACTCCACCAGATGCCATCGAGATCTGGTAATGATACGGAAGAATAACTAGGGTGAGAAATGAAATTTCTCAGTAGGACTCGAACCCGACACGAAAGTGTCATCGTCATCGTCCCAGCCACTTCAGTTTTACTAATGAAAATAGTGAGCATTCATAAGGTTCTATTCTTAGGTTTTCGAAAACATGAATATCCGAAGCGAATTCAATTTTAATGTATCCTTTAATCATTTATATCATAATATGCATAAGCACAAGTATAATTACATAAAACATGCATAGCTATGCTATAAGCTTCTCTTAACTTCTTCCCTTCGAGGGTTTGGACCGAAGTCCCTTTTCTTTTCTTAACTTGACTTTATCTTTTCACCCATAAATATAAGTGGTAATGAGCTCATACCGTGGCTGTCGCCACCATAGAATTTCGGTACTTACACTAGTTGGGTCATGCCATGCCTCATGTGAGTCGTGGGTGAGGGGAGCTTACTTTGGGTCACCTTCCCTTTTGAAGGATCACACCCGTGGTTCAATCTCTTCTTATTAAAGCTTATGATGCAAAATTATTCTAATTCTTTTCCATATTTAGGCGTTACGTATCGCCGTCCCCAAATGTGATTCCTTTATCGTATATTATTAAGCATCATGTCATCAACATATCATATTCATATCGTCATCATATCATTATCATAATCATCATCATAATATCATTGTCATAATCATCATCATATCATATCATCATATAGATACATAGAGGCATACCTATCACACAAAGTCTTATGAGCTTAGCTTAGTAAATTTAGTGCAAACTTTTAATTGAGGTTGCCTCTTGTATAAATTCTTTTATTAGGCATAGGGCCAATTTCATCTATTATCCTTTTTGAAACCTTTAAGTTGAATTATGAGGGTTTTTCCAATGCTTAGTATAAAGGTCTTAATGTCTTAAAGCTTATTTCTCATTATTCTTTAACTTTCACCACAACTAGTTTTACTTTTACAGTGGGGTAGTAACTTTAGAATTTCACCATAATTTCATCTTTTACTCTTTTGTTTCAAATTTTGGTATCGTTATACTTCTCTGAGTCTATTTTTAAACAAAACAAGCCCCACTCAAAATTCATTTTGTAGCTTGAGTTATGCACATTTTATTCTGACTGTTCAGACTTGAAAGTTCAACTCGGGTTAGTGGCTTGTCCACTTCACTGGGAGTTCCTCACATAGAATCTGACAAAACTGTTTTATGGGGGTGTTCCTATATGTCTTAGCTTTCTAAAAAACTTAGTTCCACTCAAAAATGTTCTGTATAACTTGAGTTATGCACATTTTATTACATACTGCCCAGACAGAAATCCATCTGGGAACAGCCAACTTTGAAAAATTATATCTCTCTCATTTTAAATCCAAATTTCACGAATTTTATATGTGTGGAAAGTTCTTTGAGTCTACTTTCACAAAAAATTAGTTTTATTGCATTTGGAGTTATATTGAAAGAGTTATCAGTCGCGCCATACAGACTGCCAGAATTTTCCAGCTTCCACGGTTTTGGTTTCAATGAGTTTTCTTGTAAAAACATTAAAGCTTTTCCTCAAGTGACCACTTTTCTCTTCCAAACCACTTTTGTACTTTGAGATCTTGGTATTAAATCAATGTTTTAACTTCTAAAAATTTGGTTCAATAGCAATAGACATAACAACCGAAAATTTCAAGCCAAAGAGAAGAACACAACACATGAAAACTCATCATATCAACAAGCATGGCCATCAGGCCTTGGAAACAAGTCGTAGAACCACCTAGCTATGGAGAGCTTAGGAGTTCAAAGGCTTGAAGAACACAAAAAAGAATAAGGTTAAAGTTACTACCAAATGGGTTTCTTGAGGAGTAGAAAGAGTTGATGGGCTGGAGATGATCTTCCTCCTCCTTGAGCTTGATGATGGGGCTAAGTGAGTGTTTGTTTTGCTTCTTCAAGAACCAAAGAGGGTGGTCCTTGAAGGACTTGTGAGAATGGTGAAAGGGAGAAGGGTTGAATAAGGTGAGAAAGAAAGAAGAAGAACAAGAAAAGTTGAAAGAACAAAAGAGCTAGGATAAAGTTTAGAGAGAGGTGGGAGCTTGGGCTTGTAGTGAGAGGATGAAAATCACAAATGAGAGAGTGGGGGGCTAGTTTGGGGCACAAAAATGGGCGAGGGGGCTGATGGCTTTTGCTTCTCCAACAAGCAAGAGTGTGTAGGTGAGTTTTACTTTTTTTTCAAGCAAGAAAGCTAGAAACTTTGGGGTAAAAGAGTGGGTTGTGTTTCCCTTGAGTCTTGGTGTTTGGGTAAGGACCATTTTGTGTTTTCTCAAGTGGTTAAAAGCATGACTACTCTTGGGATTGGCTTGAGTGGATGTGATCACTTCAAGTGTCACAATCTTGATGGAGGAGAGTAGATCTTTTGTCTTGACTCAAGGAATCTACTAACATGGACTCTTGATCTAATAGCGTATGATGAGAAGTCAAATGGATGGTTGGATATGGCTCTTGCCTTGACCAAAATTTCAAACAATAATTAAAGGGGAAATTTCTAAATTTTACCATTGTTACAATTATCTAAATGCTAGTTAATTCAATTGGTTTAATTACACATTAGCACATTTTCAATAAAAAGGATTTTCCTCATTAATTATGTAAAGAAGAGGTGAGGGTTAATCTTCATGTAATTAAGATGTGATACTTATATGCTCTTAGTTAATTAGGTTAGATCATCTTGATTTTATGTTATAAATCATGAATTAATAAGGATTGGGCAATTAGGCTTTTAATTGTTACTTTTAATGCATTATGTTTCAATTGTTGACTTGCCTTTAATTTACGAAGTCCTTGTTCTCGGGATTAGCCGGAGACACCGAGCTAATTAACTTAGACAAAAATTAGGGATGTTACATCCACCACCATAGATGGCGCCATGTTGCAGCCATATGATGAGGAGATTTGGCCAAATCATGACCACTAAAGCCAACTACTTCAAGCCACCCTTATTTATGTCATAAATCTTAGAAAAATTCCACCTACCTCCTTTTATTTTTGCACCCCACTAGCTGCATCCCTATCCTCTATTTCTTCTTCTTCTTCCTTTCTTTCCTTACCTCTATGACCAAGAGCTTCAAGCTGAAGATTGGAGGTCTTCTTAGCCTCAAATCCTCTTGCTCATTTTATGAAAATTGATCCTCACCTCCTTCTCTATGAAACCCCTCTAACAATTTCATGATTAAGCATCAAATAGAGCCTCCCCACATTCATATGAGCTGCTGCCATGGTGAATGAAGAAGGCTAAAAGTTGGTTCTTGGCTTCCTTGCTTCCATGGTTTCAAGAATTTTGAGGTAGGTAGCTCAAATCCTTAGTTATTTGATGTATTATGTGACCATGTGGCTACTGTGTTCCTCTTATGCCATGCTTGCATGATGGTGTTTTGATGTTTTTCTAGTGATTTGAGATGAAGAAATTTAGTTTAAGTTGAGGAATTTATCAAACACTCAAAAAGGAGCTAAGCAGAATCTATTTTGTGAGAAAACACTACGACATCTGTATCGGCGGAGTGTACGGCTCCAACTACAACCGTATAAACTGGATAAATCCATTATTTTATGAAACTAGACATCCAGGGCTTTTCATACATATAAATTATAAGGCCATTGGATTAGTATAGAATTAGTTATGAATTTTTGAAGTTTGACCTAGAAATCTGGATTCTCATTTGGGCAGTATGAATTGGGAAGGGTGTAACTCACCGTACACAACTCTAAATTGAGTGAAACTAATATTGTTTGAAAGATAGCATATAAGGGAACATCCCATAAAAATTTAAAAGTCAGATTCATTGCCAATTATTTCCAGCACATCAATGAATTTACATTAAGTTCAAATCAAGCTGGAACAGGGTAGTCCAGTAGGGACAAGTTTTGGGGCTTATATCTCAAAATATACTCGTGCAAATGATATGAACTTCTTTCAGTTGAAATCTGTTAGCTTTAATTGATATATATTTTGTATGATTTCACCTAGTTTCCTATTTTTAGTGAATTTTTACTTCTACGGGTGCATTTCTGGCTAAGTACAGGGCAGTCTGAGGTAAAATACCAATAACTTGAGTTACACAAATCAAAATAAGATGGGACCAAAAGGGTTGGAAACTAGACACATAGAGCTATGAATAAATTTAGGTTCAAATGAGTTGAATAGGGGTAAAGGTGGATTTTACAAAATATGGGCAACAAAGGGTAGAGTGAGCAGAAAACTCTATTGATATTTCTATTGATTTTGACATACCATATGATTAATAATG
This sequence comes from Pterocarpus macrocarpus, assembly GCA_031439585.1. Taxonomy (NCBI): domain Eukaryota; kingdom Viridiplantae; phylum Streptophyta; class Magnoliopsida; order Fabales; family Fabaceae; genus Pterocarpus; species Pterocarpus macrocarpus. Next base: position 56,749,460 of record CM062514.1, read on the forward strand.
TTGCTGTAACTTGCTGTTTTACATTGAATTGCATACTTAATTGATTGTATTGGTAGCCTGACACTATTCACAGGGAAGCGAACTCGATCTATTATGCTGCCAAATTTTCGGCAGGAGTTTATGAGAACTTATGCTATGGGTGATTATACTTTGGATATATTTACATTTATATGTCATATTCATTTATGTCATGCATGCAAGCATAATTAGAATATGATATTAGAAGTAAGGTGTGAGACATATCCATGAATGCACAAAGCATCTGCATGCATGATAAGATGTGGAAAGGAAAAAGATAATAAGGACTTGCAAGAAGGATGTACTAAGCTACCACGTGAGGCCTAGCATAGACCCAGCTAGTGTGGACCAAAGCAGTATTGTCTAAGGCTTGGGCCAGCCCTCGACCAGATTTAATGGGAATAGACCGATGTGAGGGTCGGGGAAAGTAAACCTGTCACTCATGTATAGGTACGAGCTCAGACCTGAAAAGTAGGCTATTACCCAGGGGTGAGAGAGGCCATTCACCTCCCTGGGACCAAGTACAGAAGAGTAAGGTTAAGTTGCAAGTTAAAGAAAGATACGAATTAAGTCAAGAACACTTGCATACAATTAAATGTAAGCATCTATATGTGCATCTTCAATTATCTCATTAAGTCATAATGTTATTACGATTTTTGTTAAAACATATTATACTATTCGTATACTATGTCTATCATATGATATGGCAAGTGGTTGTTAAAATATAATTTGTAACATCTCCAATTTTTATCTAAGCTAATTAGCTCAGTGATCCTGGCTAATTAGAGAGGTTAACGATTAACTGAGGATTAATCGGCTAACCTCGATGAGCAAGAGCTTAGTGAATTAAGTCAAGTCAATAATTGAATCATAATGCACTAAATGTTTTAATTAAAACCAAATTATTCGAAACTCATTAATTCGTAACTTAGAAATATAATTAAGCCAATCCAATCTTATTAATTAAGTACAAGACAATTGTTCTACCTTACCAATTGAGATAGATTAATTCTAAACCATAATTATATAATTCATAAGGTCAATTCTTTTAAGAGGAAAAACGTCTTAAAGATGTAATTAACCGAAATTGGTTAAAGAGCAATTTAACTAATCAAATTGAATTAACAACTTAGGTAGTTCTAATAGCTTTGAAGATTTAAAAAAATTTTCTTAATTGATACACCAAATCTTGGCCAAGTGCAAAAGCAAAATCCAACCATTCATTTATCTTCTCATCATGCACCATTAGATCAAGAGTCTAGGTTAGTAGTATCTCTTTAGTCAAGACAAAAGATCTACTCTCCTCCATCAAGATTGTGACACTTGGAGTGATCACAATCATCCAATGCCAATCCTAGGATAGATCATGCTCTTAACCACTTGAAAAGAAACACTACAAGCCTTTACCTAAGTGCCAAGACTCAAAGGAAACACAACCCACTCTTTTACCCCAAAGTTCTTAGCCCTTTTGCTTGAAAAAGAAGTAAGACTCACCTACTCTCTCTTGCTTGTTGGAGAAGCAAAGCAATCAGCCCACTTCTCCCCATTTTTGAGCCTAAACTAGCCCTCCCACTCTCTCATTTGTGATTTTCATCCTCTCACTACAAGCCTAAGCTCCCACTTCTCTCTAAGCCTCATTCTAGCTCTTCTACTCTTCCAATTCCTCTTGTTCTTCCTCCCACTTTCACACCCCATCCAACTCTCTTTCCTTCCACCATTCCACTAGCCCTTCAAGGGCCACCCTCTTTGGTTCTTGAGGAAGCAAAACAAACACTCACTTAGCCCCATTATCAAGCTCAAGGAGGAAGAAGGCCATCTCCAACCATTCTCATTCTTCGAACTTGTCAAGAGAAATCCTTGTGGTAGTGACTCTAACTCTTCTTTCTCATGTATTTTTCAAGCTCTAGAACTCCTAAGCTCTCTATAGCTAGGTGGTTTTAGGACTTGCTTCAAGGTCTCATGACCACTTCTTGCCCTATGAGTTTTCTTGTCTTGTTGAAAGTGTTGTTTTTTTAAAGTGAGAATGTGTGGCATGATGGATTTATGTATCTTGCTTTAGTTTGATTAAAAGTACTGATTTGGTGACTAAAACTTTGAGTATGATGATGAGTTAAAACATGAAAATGGTGTTTTGAAGTGATATAACAATTTCTCCATAAGCTTGAAGTGAAAAACTTAAAAACTAGTAAATCTGGAATTCTGGCAGTCTGTAAAGCGTGCAGTATATTTATTGCTACAAAACTCAAAATGGAACGAAACTAATTTTCTGTGAAAGTAGACTCAAAGAGCTTTTCATACATATAAAATATGTGAGATTTGGCCTTAAAACGAGAGAGATATGAATTTTCAAAGTCTGCTGTTCTTGGATGGGTTTCTGTCTGGGCAGTGGGTGATAAAACGTGCATAACTCAAGTTATGCATAACATTTTTGAGTGGTAACAAGTTTGTTAGAAAGCTAAGACATAGAAGAACACTCCCATAAAACAGTTTTGTCAGATTCTGTGTGAGGAACTCCCAGTGAAGTGGACAGCCACTGACCTGAGTTAAACTTTCAAGTCTGAACAGTCAGAATAAAATGTGCATAACTCAAGCTACAAAATGAATTTTTAAGTGGGGCTTCTTTTGTTTAAAAATAGACTCAGAGAAGTACATCCACACCAAAATTCGAAACAAAAGAATAAAAGATGAAATTATGGTGAATTTTCAAAGTTACTGCCCCACTGTAAAAGTAAAACTGGTTATGGTAAAAGTTAAAGAATAAGGAGGAATAAGCTTTAAGACACTAAGACTTTTACTCTAAGCATTGGAAAATCCTCATAATTCAACTTAAAAGTTTCATAAAGGATAATAGATGAAAATGGTCCTATGCTTAATAAAAGAATTTATACAAGAGGCAATTTCAATTAAAAGCTTGCACCAAATTTACTAAGCCAAGCTCATAAGACTTTGTGTGATATGTATGCCTCCATGTATCCATACGATGATTATTATGATATGATATGATGATGATGAATTATGACATGATATGACGATGATCATAATGATGATGATATGCTATGATGATGATGATTATGATATGATAATGATGCTGATGATTATGACCATGATATGATGATGATCATGTTGACTATATGAAAACGATATATTGATGATATGATGCTTGATGATATACATGAAAGGATTAATAAATACGAACACCCTGGGGACGGTGATACGTAACGCCCAGAGGTGATTAATAAAGGAACCACATTTGGGGACGGTAATACGTAACGCCTAAATGTGGGAAAGAATCAAAATAATTTTGCATTATAAGCCTTAATAAGAAGAGAAAGTAAACTAAGGGCGTGATCCTTCAAAAGGGAAGGTGATCTAAAGTAAGCTCCCCTCACCCACGACTCACATGAGGCAAGGCATAACCCAGCTAGTGTGAGTATAGGGGATAGGTCTTACATGAGGCATGGCATGACCCAGCTAGTGTAAGTACCGAAATTCTATGGTGGCGACGGCCACGGTATGAGCTCATTACCACTTATGTTTAGTGGGTGAAAAGATAAAGTCAAGTTAAGAAAAGAAAAGGGGCTTCGGTCCAAAACCCTAAAAGGAGAAGAAGTTAAGAGAAGATTATAGCATAGCCATGCATGTTTTATGTAATTATATTTGTGTTCATGTATATGGTGATGTAAATGATTAGAGGATACCCTAAAATTGAATCTGCTTTGGATACTCATGATTTCGAAAATCCAAGAATTGAACCTTATGCATGCTCACTATTTTCATTAATAAAACCGAAGTGGCTGGGACGATGACGATGACACTTTCGTGTCGGGTTCGAGTCCTACTGAGAAATTCCATTTCTCACCATAGTTATTCTCCCGTATCATCACCAGATCTCGATGGCGCATCCGATGAAGCAGAGCATAGATCCCCGACACTGTGAGCGGGCGTATGACGTGGGATGTTAGACGATTGCTGATGTGGACTTGTCGTCGCTGTAGGTCTGTATCTTCATTCATCTCTTTTGTGATGAACGATGTCGATTTTAGTTTCTATCTAGTATTTGGATCATGGCACGACGATGAGCCTCTTTTGATGTAATGCTTATATATATGTATGTATATATATGATGAACCCATATCGATGTAATGATTCTGCTATATAATGCAATGTATTTGTGAATTTCTATTCATTTACCTTTCTCTTGTTTTATGATATTGGAGTACGTATTGTATGCGACACGCTCTTTCTCTATCTAGCTTCTCGTTCAAGGCTTTACTTTTTCAAAACGCTGCAAAGCGACGACGTATTTCAAAGAAAAATCTTATCGTATTTTCCGCGTAACTTAATTTCAAGAAAAGATTAGTTTTCCACGAGCATAAGTAACAATTAATAAAACGCCGTAATACGACTTAAGCGTAGCATGGGTTTATTAGGGTGTTACATAATTCGCTTCGAGAAAGGTGTTTTTAATTTAAAATTGAACCACTATTTGCCTATATGTGTTCATATTTTCATAATAAACCGAAGTGGCTAGAATATTTATGATGACAATGTAAGAGTGATGGTTTGAATTCACCTACTAAGAACCTTAGGTTCTCACTGCCTGCTTGTATATTTTTCTTTTCTATAAATATTCCAGCATCCAAGTTGAAAAATCAAATAGGAGGCGGAGTACAGGGACATTTATTGAGCAAGACTCGAGCACAAACCAAACCAAAAGACCGTTGAAGCTAGCTAATGACTAGTCAGAAGCAAATGCTGTATATTATATTAGTCACAATTTCTTTTAAATTGTAATTATTTTATTCTCTATGTATTAGAGATGATGAAGTTTATGAACTATTAGTCAGCAATAAAGTGTGCAGTTAATGGGCCAGATATTATATTTTCCATATTTTAAAGATTTTTTAGCACAGTGACAACCTTTTAATATAATTCCATGACTTGAGCATGGTTTATATGATAGAGGTTGTTACACATAATGGATCGAGTTCGCTTCTCCATGAATAGTGCCAGACTACCAATAAAATCATTCAGACATGCAAATCAATATGGAACAACAATTATATATTCATAATATCATCCATCAAATTTAATATAAATATCAATAGAGTTTTCTGCTTACTTTATCCTATTCTGCCTGAATTTTGTATAATCCACCCTTAGTCCAATTCAACTCATTTAAACCTAAATTTTGGATATGTCATAGCTCTATGTGTCTAGTTTCCAATCCTTTTAGTCTCATCTCATTTTGATTTGTATAACTCATGTTATTAGTATTTTACCTTAGATTGTCTTGTACTTAGCCAAAAATGCACCATTATAAGTGAAAATTCACTAAAAATAGAAATCTAGGTAAAATCATATAAAATTTATATCAATTTAAAGCTAACAGAACAAGATTTCAAATGAAAGAAGTTGCACATCATTTTCTTGAGTATATTTTGAGATATAAGCCTTGTAACTTGACCTTGCTGAAATACCCTGTTCCAGCCCGGTTTGAACTTAAGGTAAATTCATTGATGTGTTGGGAATAATTGGCAATAAATCTGCCTCTAAAATTTTTATGGGTTATTTCGTTATATGTTAGCTTTCAAACAACGTTAGTTTCACCTAATTTAGAGTTGTGTAGAGTGAGTTACACCCCTCTCAACTCACACTGCCCAGATAGGAATCCAAGATTCTAGGTCAAACTTCAAAAATTCATATTTAATTTTATACTAATCCAATGACCTTGTATTTTAATGTATGGAAAGCCCTGATGTTTAGTTTCATATACAAATAGATTCATCAAATTTAAACGGCTGTAGGCGGAGTCGTACACTCCCCCATACAGACCATCGAGTGAAAACCCTAATAGCTTCTTGAATTCTCTCTATCTTTCAAGTTCTTTCATACCAATCCCAATTCTAATTACAACATGCATGTAAAATCAACCATAATCCATCATCATTACTCCAAATCACATCAGTATTATGAGAAAAACAAGATCCCCATACAGCCCCAAACCAAGGAAAATAAGAAGAGAAGTTGGGTTCCTACATTGTCTAGTTGAAATATTGTTGGTTTGATGTCTTAGATTGAAGAAACTTTTGATGAGACTTGAAGGGGGGTTGAAGATGGAGTGGAGATGAGTGTGAATGGAAGAGAAATGAAGAGAGGTCTGTTGGCCGAAAATGCAAAGGGGTAGGAAAGGAAAAAAGTGAAAACTTCTAAAGCAAGTTGCATTTGATTGGTGGATGTGTCTTGCCAATTCAACTTGATGTAGCTACCCTTTTTGGGGCTAATGGTGGCGCCACATGCAAGGGTGTGGTGGCTGAATCTTGGCCATCCATCCTAGGGTTTTCAAGATATAATTTCTATTGGTTCGATTCTGATAGTTTAAAATACCGAAGTCTTATCGATTTCTTTTAAATCAGTAAACCGGTTTTAGAAAATTCCTATGAGGTTTCCTATGGTTCTCATCTAATTTCCTCAAGGTTAATTCTTCTAAATGTTACTTAATTGGCTTTGGGTAAATACTTAATCGAATTTCAATTAATCCCAATTATTTGCTAAAAACCGAACAACTCGGTTAAAAACAATAAAATTTTTCGGACATTATATTACACATATTCTTGTCTTCAAGACGAGACAAAATAAAACTTTATAAGAGTACTAAACTTGCACCACTTTTAAGGTTGCAAGTAACAAACTTTTTAAAATTTCATGCATCAAGAATCTGTCTACTCTTGTCAAGTCAAGAGAAAATGCTAAAGATGACAACTTTTCCAATCATAAGCACCATCATAAGAAGATAAACAACTTTCAACCCAAACACCACCAAGAACATCAAGATCTCATGCATCATTAAAGGAAAATAGAAACTTTGAAGCACTTAAAGAAAGAAACTTTTCAAAAAAATCAAGAACAACTCATGAACAAGAACATGAACATATTTTAACAAAAATAGAAATTTTTGCTCATGAAGAGCATGAAAGATTTTCTCAAGCTTTCACTTGAAGATCTTGGTCATGAGAGGAACCAAGCTTCAAGCTTTCTTGAGTAAACAAAAGAGAAGAGTAGAGATCACTACCTAGTGTTAAAAGTGGTGAGTTCTTGAAGGAGAAAATGAAGAAGATGATGCTCCCCAAGGTGGATAAAGGTGGCGATTTTGTAAGAACAAGGAGAGAGCTCTTGAGTTCTCTTGAAAATAAGGCTTGTAATGTTTAGATCTTGTCTCCAAAGACCAAAAGATGTGGTCTTTGAAGGGCTAAGTGAGAGTTTTGGCTATGGTGATGGTGGAGAAAGGAAGAAGGAGAGTGTAGAGAGAAGTTGGAGGATTTGAGTTTAAGAGAGAGAACAGGATAACACAAAATGAAAATGAGAGTGTGTGTGTGTATTGTTGTTGTGGCCGTAAGTCATTAAGGGGTGGGGGATAGATATTTTGCTTCATTGTTGTGTTAATTAAGGTTTAAGGGGGCAAAATGGATGATAGGGGAACAAAATCATGTACTTACTCTTACATAAAGCACTTTTGTCTAATGCTTTATACTTTAGTGACATCACCTCTGCTTTATTATCCAGTTGACTAAATTTGAATTTAATTATGTGATTAAGTGCTCTTGCAACTTAATTAACATGATTAAGCAAGGATTAGTGATTAACATACAAGAATATGATTAAGAAAATTAAACTTGTAATTAAACTCAATTATCCTTAAGTAAACTCGATTAAGCTAATTAAGGGTGATTAGTACTTAATTAAGCTATTAAGGGTTTGACTTTCTTAATTAGAGATTATCTGATCTTGATTAAATATTCTCTTGACTTTCTCATCAGAGTTAACTCATAAACATTTAGTTAATCCCTTAATTAAGTATTTATCTCATAATTTCCTATTAAGTGCCTAATTGCTTAGGGTTACTGAGGTAATTTAGCACGACAGAAAATTGAGGATGTTACAAAAATAAGGGTAAATTTGTTTTGAGTGATGAAATAAACCTTTTAAAGAAAATGAGAGCCATGAACGCATCGTGAACGTATAATACCAAACATCACTTATCCCATACATGTGATACGATAAAATAAACAAGGGCAACATAGAAAGCATTCATCTCAGATAAACATACTAACATTCCACAGCCATCATAGTCAGATATAATTAATAGTAGTGCAACAAGTCATATATAATAAGTCATGGATCCAATATTTACTGTCAGCCCTGCAAGATAAACCAACCCAAACGCATCAACAGGAAATACAATATGAACCTCGACCACCCATATATGCCATAAAGAAAATGATAACCCTATGACGACCAACAAAAAGGGCTATCCTCGCTATTAGCTCCGCATGCGCCATCTGAGTCAACCATTGAATGGAAGGTATCCGTTCTCGAAACCACCAGGTGCATCATCTCCATGCCCTCCTCCTCAAGCATGCCCGTGGGGTATGACACTTGTACGAATGAATCTACGATCACGAACCATGGGTAGTGCATGGCCAGGACTCGCAGAAGACGAATCAAAAGGCGAATCACCGAAAGGTAGGAGGGCTCGAAAGAATTGGACTCCATTGAATAGATCGGTGTCATGTAGGTGTTGAAATCAAACTCTCCATCAGTAGGGTACATCGGTGGGTGGAAACATGGACAGATGTCGTCCAAGGTGATATCATCAAATGGCTCATGAAGACGGAAAAATAGGCTCATGATAGGTGCATAGAACTGATGGCTGTGAAAGATATAGATCCTCATTGCTGCTATCGCAGTCATCATGGAGGCATTTAGTACTGGGTCAAAGTGCCAGTGCCATATCGCAAACTCAATGTAGATCACTATAACATCTCGAAGAATAGTGCATTTGATTAGCACTGTTAATTAATTTATGCTGTTGAAAAATAAGAGCAACTAGGAATTAAATGTAAATATTAGGATTAGAAAGAGTTGAGTTTATTATGTAGGAAATTTAAAAGAGACCATTGGCAATGTTTTGAAAATTTAGGAGAAACGATAATGATTTCTGTAACGTTTTAAAACACAATACCTTTAATTTACGTTGCTAATCAATTTATTTGATTTTATAGGATATGTAATGTTAATTAGAAATTTATTAGAGGTTAATTAGAGAATAATTAGAAGTTATTAAAAAGATTAGGATTAGGAGAAACTAAATTGAGCATGCAGAAAATTCTAGCAATACTTAGCCGGTTTGAAGGAAATCGGTTGAAATTATGTATTTTAATCTACAAGAACTGAGTCAGTAGGAATTTATGCAACCCTAACCCTTGTTGGAGTGGTTATCTTCAACCACTTGGCCTTCAAAGTGGCGCCTAACCAGCCATAGGATGGAAGAAGACTTGGCTAATAACTGACCGTCCATTATAACTACCAAATGTTATAACAATTTCATAATTTCCCTTTTTCTCCCACAAAAAATTTGCCCCCTTTCAGTTAAGAGCTCTCTTCCATTTCTTCATTCAGTCAATCATCTTCTTCTTCTATCTTCAACCTTCATCCCCTTTCTCCACCAAGAACTTGAAACTAGTCACTTTACACATCAAAAATAAGGTAGGATTGTTACTCTTTGCTTGATTTTAATGATATATAGCTCATTGGGTTTGAGCTGCTCCTTCTTGTTCTGATGTTATTTGATGATCTTATGACATGTTTCAGTTGCTTAAAGATGGGTGTTCTTAGTTTGGGATGGTTAATTAGGCAAAAACTCAGAAGAACAAAAATAGGGTTGCTGGAAAATAGAAACCCTACGGTGTCCATATTTACGAAGTATTCGGCTTAACACATAGCCATCAGAATTTGATGAAACTAATTTTAAATGAAACATACATTTAGAGCTTTCCAACCATATAAATTATAAGGCCACTAGATTAGTATTGAGTGATATATGATTTTTTGAAATTTACCCTAGATTCGTATCTCTGGATCTTACTAGAGTAGGTTGTACAGGGCATAATTCACCCTATACGCCTTCAATTTAAGTGCAACCAATTTTGTTAGAAATATTACACATAGGAAACATGTTCGATCCTTGTTGCTCTCAGTAATTCATCAAACTTGCCCTATGTCCGACAAGGATAGGGTAGGCAAATTCCACCAACTTTGCAAGCTTATAACTTAAGCTCTGCTCACTGAAATGAAATGAAACTTATTGGAAATGAAAGCTAGTTTAGCCAGCTTTAAAATGATATAGGTTTCGTATGAATCTAATAAGATTTCTATTTTTGGATAATTATTACATTTTAGACCCCAATTGCACCTAACACAGGGTAGACCTAAGTTAATCTTTAATAAATTGAGCTATACTCATCAAAACTTAATGGGACTAAGCATAGTTAAAATAGACTCAATATGTTATAACATATTAAATTTTAGGTTTAAACAAGCTAGGATGAATTTATGGCATACTTTACAAATTAGGGTAGAAATAGGGATAAAGGGCAGGATAGCCAACTCTTCAAGATTTCAAACCCTTGAACCATAACTTGCCAAGTTATTGAGTTTATATGTGCAAACTCTTTCTTATACTATTGAAATGATGATATGTGAATTATTTTGGTTCCACTGCTATGGCTAATTATCTATTAAAGATGGCACTATTCACGAGGAAGTGAATTTGATCCGTTATGCTGTTGAAATTCTGGCAAAACTTATGTACATGAAATGTCATGCATGCAATTTCCTATGTCATCTAAGTTGAATTGACTATGATTACATGAGTTATGAGAGTTTATGTTATATGAATTTACGATATGAATATCTACATAATTATGAATATGGAAAACTTCCACGTGCAAAAATGTTTAAGAGAAAATACACATGAGCATTTTAAGATGATGTGGTTATGAATATCCTTATGAAAGCATGCATAATTGCATATGAATAAACAAAGTATATATATGAGGACTCTTCACTTGGAAGCAGTTATTTGGGTCCCTCCCTATGAAAGCAGTTAAAAGATAAAAGTGAGTCCCTTCACTCAGAGGCAGTGTATATTGGGTCCCTCCCTATGAAGACAGCTAAAACTAGTAGGTCCCTCTATGTTGGAGGTAGTTGGCTAGCTGAGTCCCTCCAATCTAGAGGCACATGGGTCCCCTTATGGGTCAGTATTGTATGATGAAGGTCACGAGTTAAGCTTATTCCTAGATCAGGCTACCTAAGGGTAGTAAAGATAAAGACATATGCATGAAGACACCCTAGGGATGGTGATATATAATGCCTAAGTGTGTCAATTAAAGAAAGCAAAGGAACCATAAAAACATATGCATAAGTTTATGATGAGCAGTCATATATGTACAAGTTATGTTTTGTTATCATCATTGTGACATTGCAAGTTATATTATTGTTATATTATTATTATTAATATTATGAAATTGCTCTTAATTTGCTATACTTATGCTGTGAGTCTTACCTTGTTTAACAAGTGTATGAATAAAATGAACTCTGCTTCGGACAATATGTTTCCGAACTATAAAATCGAATAGTTTATATAACATTTTCACCTTTTTCATAAATAAACTAAAGTAGCTGGAGATAATAACGATAACCCTATGTGTGATAATTTAGAGAATCCTACTGAGAATTTTAAATTCTCACTCCTATGTTTATTTTTGTATTATCTCCAGATAGTTGAAAAAATATTGAGGATGGCTAGAGGTTGTTGTTAGATAAGGTTCATTTAAGTAATAGTAACAACTCCTAAGTACGGTGCTATGACTTAATGATGGTACTATGCTTAAGAATGTGTTACAGTTACCATGTTGTTGGATGTTGACATCCTTTGAAGACAACAAGGAAACATAGGAGTGAGAAATACAAGATTTCTCAGTAGGATTGTGACTAGATAACTATTGTGTCATCGTCATCACCCCAGCCACTTCAGGTTTATTTATAAAAATGGTGAAAATGCATAGATTCAATTTTACGGGTTTTGAAAACATAAGTCCCCGAAGCAGGTTTCTTTTAATCTTAATCTCATGAACATGGCATAAGCAACATAAGGACATAAGATAGAATCATACGAACTAAAGCATAACAATAATAATCATGATCATGCATATGAGGAAATAATGATGTATGTGACTATATGGACTTGATCAGAGTCTTTCTTTAACTTTACTTTCATTCTTAGCACATGCTTAATGTTCTTTATTTTCCCTTGGAATAAACTGCTATTGGACATGAGCTCATTTCATGGTCGTCGTCACAAAATACTAATCTAAAGTCAGACTAAGCTGTCAAGGGTTCCTCTAGTTTTGGAGAGTTCAGGGCTCTCTTTCCTCCAAAGTAGAAGTGTCTTTTATAGGTCACCTTCCTTTATCAAAGGATCATGCCTATTTATCTTGTCTTTGTGGATCACCTTCCTTCACTTCCGGATGTGGTTCCGACAAGTATACCGAATCGTACAAGTAATAAAGTGATAAGTAAAGTATCATTCCCACGAGGATAAATCAAATACTGAATAGTCTAAGGGAATAACTATTTGGACAGAATGGAATTACTGATGAGGAAATGAAAATTTATATAAAATAAATAAGAAAAATACTAATGCAAAAAATTCTAATAGTGTGGACAAATGCAATGGGATGGATGCTAGGGCTAATTAATTTCACCTATTGTAGACGCATTTACTATGAATTTCCGTTAATCAGTTTCTATCCTAGTTGACTTACAGTCGGTTCTCCTTAATTTATTCCTAACCTCTCTCGAGGTCAAACAATACTCTTTATCCTAAACTGATTGCCTAATCTCTTAACACTCTAGGAAAAGGTTGAAGTTTTATGGGTTTCTATATTGACTTCACAAACCGTGCTTGTCTATCCTTAGTTTTGGCTCAGCTCACGGTGTTTATGTTCAAAGGCTTTATTCACAAACCCTCTCTCGAGTTATTGTAAATCTCCAAATCAATTAATTAGTGATCAAGCAATTAAAAGCATTAAGTACAAATAAAAACACTAAGCAATAGAGATAGAAAACAAGATCAACATTAATCCATGGGCAAACTTGTCATATAAAAAGGGTCCATTAACACCCTAGCAAAAGAAAACTAGTTCATAATTAAAGAAAAGAAAACAATGGAAGAGTATGAAGATGAGAAGATAGAAGAAACAAAAGCCATGAAGATTTCTAGCTAGAGACAAGAGATTCGAAAGAATGTGGATCTCTCCGTGTTGAACTCGAGCTCTAGAATCCTTGATCTTCACCTTCAATCTTTCTAGAAGAAGTCTTCTATATTGGGAGTTGTTTAGAAGTGTCTAAGAATGTCCTTTCTGACCTTAAGTGTTGCCTTTTATAGTCTATGGATCCCTTTTCTCGAAATTCAGCCCAAGCCCACAAATTTTACAGTCGAGGTTGTGCTATAGCGCAAAAAAAATTGCATGGGTGAAAATGGCATCATGCTATAGCACAGCAATTTGCGCTATAGCGCGCTTGCATGACAATGCTGACCTCATTTATAAACTTCCAAGCTCTGTAGCGGTCAGAATAGTTGATATTTGCCCTCGGAGGTAGAAATATCAATTGTAGATCTTTGAGTAAGCTTTCCAATGCAAAAGAAATACCTCAATCGAAGTTTTTTAGCTCAAGATATAGGTGATATAATGATGAAAGGTCAAACTTGACAGCATTAGAGATAAAATGAGGCTTTAATCTTGTTCTGCCTTTTTCTCCTCGAAGACTCCAGAATTGGAAAAAGTGTCCAACATGAAAGTTGGAGATCTTCTTCTCTTCTTTCTAATGAATCTTGAATCATCATAATTCGACTTCTAGATAGCTAGATATCGAATTTCAAATGCTGAAAGGTTCTGATATCATACAAGCTAAACTCTCTCATAGCTCCAAATTCAAACTTAACTACTTGTATCTAATGACAATCAAAATAAGCCCAAAATAAGTATCCAAAATATAAGAAAATAACAGAAAATAAAAATACTATCCGATCTCAACTACTTAACAAAAATAAAACAAAATAGTAACTAAACTAAACAACTATATCCTAAATTAAATAAAAACTAACTAAAAATATAACTCACCAAAGGGAGTTATCACAACCCCCAACTTAAAAACTTGCTTGTCCTTAAGCAAAACTCAAATCAAAGACTCAAGAGCAGAAAACAAAAGACTCAAACAAACATATTTAAAACAAAAGGACTCATTAGACAAAAATGGTCAAGATAGAAGTTGTTGCCTATGGAATCCCTTATCATTGTTCCATAACTTAGCTCAAAAGTTACCAATGATCCAAATCTAAGTATAAAGACCATTTAATTGTGCAATCACATTGTCAAAAGAATGGATCAAGTGTGTGTGTACAAGAGAAAAGCAACAAAGAATTGACTCACCCTACGCTTATGTAATGTTTAAGAAAAAATAAAAGCATTACATTATCCACAATCCTCTCTCTTTATTTCTACATGAATGTCACTTGACCAAAGAACAAAAGGACTTTTTCTTAGCTTGTAATGGTGGGCCAAGGTAAGGGGTAAATGAAATAGTCATTTAAACTCAATATTTCCTTCAACTTAAGGAACCCTCACCCTTAATTCATTCTCATTGGGGTACCCCCAACTTAGTTGCTTGGCAACCATCATGTTTTCCTTGTTGAACATTGGCATTATATTTTCCTTATATTGCCATTTTTTCCTTTTTTTTTTTCATTACTCGTTCATTCTTTCACCCTCTTTCTCTCTCTTTTTTTTTCTTTCTTTTTTTTTTCACTCCACCTTTCGACTTTAGAAAGCATGAGGTTGTGGTAATGGAGATATTACCCTATTCAAATGAGTTTAGAAGCTAAGGCTTGAGGGTAAACCATGGGATTAAAAAGGAAAAGAAAGGAAGGGCATTAGGCTCATATTGTGGTTTATTTCAAGAATAGGCTTTAAGGCTCAAATAGGGTGACTAAGGATCAATAATAAAAGGGTGGGCAATTAGGCTCAATTGTGGCTATCAAACATGGTCTAAATCATCTCTATGGCTGAGATTCACTCACATATATTTCAAGAGAAATTCAAATGAATAAGAATGCATGTCTAAACCTAAATAAAACATAAAAGCATAAAGATCACCTATCCTAAGTTGCTAACTCTTATCAAAGTGCAAGAAAACGATCCTTCTCAATTCAATGATGAAAGCACAAAAAGATTTTTAAGACTCAAATTAGGATCCAAAGCTACTTAAAAGTTAACAAATAGAGCAATCTTTATATCATAGGCACAGGCAGACAACAACCAGTTGACTAACAAAAACTAGAAAAAAGACTTAAAAATTTTTTTTTTGGTTTTTTATTTTTTAGATAATAACAATAAAAGAAAAAAAAAACTAACAACTTAATAACTAAAGTAAACTAAAAAAAAAACAAACTTGAACAAATAAGAATGTGCATAATGGACTTTCCCTACCCCCAACTTAAAATTATGCATTGTCCTTAATGCATGAAAATAAAATCAGAAGGGAAAGGATAGGAAAGTTACTCCCCAGTGCATATATCTTTGCTGCATGCCCCATGTGGCTTCTTCCTCTAATGCATTTCCTAATTGCTCCAATAAACCTAACAAAACAAAATAAACAAAATTAAATAAATTAAAATTAATCAAAACTAAAATTTTACCTAAATAGAAAAAAAAACTAAAAAGATCCTACATAAGAAAAATTAAAATCAAAGAAAGGTTAGAAAAGTTGGGTTGTCTCCCAACAAGCACTTTGGTTTAATGTCCCTAAGTTAGACATAGTCCTGTCACTCATGGTGGTTCCTTCCTTCCCTTCTTTGGTGACTTGTCACCAAGATAGTGGTTCTCCTTCCCAAAAACCAATGAGATAGAATTAGGCTCGAATGGCAAGTGGAGAGCGTCTGGCGACTTCTCAGGTGGCTTAAGATCATCATCCCCTATCCTTTTCTTTTTCTTCTTTGTTTTGCTCTTCCTCAATGGAGGCTCCCGAGGAGGTATTGTAACACCCTCCCAAGTATGGTACTATGCTTAAGTCATAATACATCACCTAAGAGTTATTACTATCACTTAATCAGACCTTGTCTAGCAGCAACCTTCGGTCACCATCAATCTTACTAGTCAACTCTGCCTCGGAGGACCTTCTTTCGAACTTTTGAACTATCTGGAGATAACATGGAAATAAACATAGGAGTGAGAACTATAAATTCTCAGTAGGATTCATTAAACTAACATATGCTGTGTCATCGTTATTATCTCCAGCTGCTTCGGTTTATTATGAAAAATGTGAGCAAGTTAACTAGACTGCTCAGTTTTATGGTTTGAAAAATATATTGTCCGAAGTAGAATTCATTTTATCCACGCACTTGAGTCATATGGGCAATATTTCATATTCGGAATAATAATCACAGCATAAGTAGATAGAATGGTCTCAGCATCAATAAAACATGGGATATAATTATGCAAATACTCATACTTGAATTCATGCAAATGCATTGATATTTTCCTTTAACTTTCTTTGCTTTCTTTTCTTTAGTGTTTACTATCCTTGGGTAGTCTGATCTAGGAATGAGCTTAACTTGTGACCGTCATCTCATAGAACTGACCTACAAGGGGATTCACGTGCCTCTAGTCTTGGAGGGATCTCATTTTGGCCACGTGCCTCTAAATTGAAGGGATCTCTTCTTGTCACATGCCTCAAGAATAGAGGGATCTCATTTGACCACATGCCTTCAATGTAGAGGGATCTCATCTGACCACGTGCCTCCAAGGTAGAGGGATCTCATAGTTTTATACTGCCTTCACAGAGAGGGATTCAATGTGCAACTGCCTCCAAGTGAAGGGACCCACATCTTATCTTACTTAACTGCCTTCACAATGAGGGATCTCATAACTGCCTCTAGGTAAAGGGATCCACATTTAATATATTCATACCCTTTCATTCTCATACATATTCATGCAGAGACATGCTAATTGCACTCATACATATACTACATCATTTACTCTCATATACCCTTGCATATAGAATTTCATGTTCATAACTTAAATCTTCATAACACAAGCTATTATAACTTATATGATTCTGCCGAAAATTCAGCAGCATAACGAAACATGTCCGCTTTCTCATGAATAGTGCCAGTACTCAGAAAATCAATTGTACAAAAAAATCATAACACTTCATTCGTATTTCAATCATCAACCTCATAAGAACAATCTTTGCATTTAACACATAGTTACCGTCCCAGCACATCTATTCAACCCAGTTCTTGTAATTCAAGCTAAAATTTCTATTTAGATCATCTGGACCTAAATTTTGGATATGTTAAAGTGTTATGTGTCTATTTTCTAACCTCTTTAGTCCCATCTAATTTTGATAAACATAGCTCAAGTTATTTAGGTTTTATCCCGGCCTGCCTTGCAACTAACTAGAATTACACACTTAAAATTAAAAATCCACTAAAAATCGAAAACTAGTGAAAATCATACGAGATTGATCTCATATTAAATCTAACTGGACAATATTTCATTTGCAAAAAGTTCCATTCCATTTGCCTTAGCAGGGCTTGAGTTATAAGCCCTGAAATTTGACCTTCCTGAACAACCCTATTTTGACCCGATTTGGACATAGGGCAATTTTCTCGGACTACTGGGAGTAAACGGGATCTTATCTAACTCTGAAATTTTTATGGGATATTCTCCTATGTGTAATCTTTCTAAAAAAGTTAGTTTCATTCAATTCCAAGTTATATAGAGTGATTTTTAGCCCAAACAACCTAGTCTACCCAGCATCAAACTTAGAAACCTAGGTTGAACTTCAAAAATTTGTATCTCACTCAATACTAATCCAATGGCCTTATATGATATATGTATGGAAATCCCTGAATGTCTAGTTTCATTTAAAATTGGTTTCATCAAATTTAAATGATGGTAGGTGTATCCGTACACTCCACCAGTATGGACGCCGTAAGGTTTTCAAGGTTTGAACTTCTGTTTTGTATCCCTTTTTGAATTATCACCCAAGTTCTCATCCAAACTCAACATTTATACATTAATCTAGCCATAATAATTCATATAAACACCATATATCATCAATCTAATGGAAAGAATAGGAATTCTACTCAGCCACAATAGCACCAATTGTAACACCCTACTAATTTAATGTTATGCTTAAGTCATAGCATAAAATTAAGTAGATTGTGTTACTGTGTTAATGCTATGCTATGCTAAAAAGTGAAACGAACTCAACTGAATATCGTAAAGATGAGAATAGTACAATAACATTACTGAATACGTGCTTATATATATTTATGTATATATTTATGTACATACCAGAAGCCTCTGCTTTAGTTTATATACAATGTATCAAAATGAGGAGGGCCGTGTACCAAAAGACATAAGGCCTATGTAAGTCAACCTGATCCTATATGGTCCTCAAAGGACATTTCAAAAAAAATCTACCACTAGGTCTATGACCCAAGGCTGCATGCTGCCAAAAGAGGGTCATACTATACAATACTGCCTATGGCTGGTCTACTCGTCAGGTAGCCGTTGGCCATACCTGGCCCGGCTGGTGAGTAGTCCATACTGGGTCCGGAGGAGGAGGAGGATGATGAGCCGGTGGCCTCTAACGGGTTGCTCTCAGAGCTGAGTGGGATGTCGGGTACTACCTGCGAAGGTGAATCTAGTGCAGGATCAGCGTGAGCTACAGGTACTACAGGTGCAGGGGGTGCTGGCGGAGGGTGTGCCACATGTAGTGGAACCGCAAAGTAAGGGGTGGCAGGATCAAAAGCTGGATGGTGCAGAGGGACGGCAAAGTTCCTATCACTGAAAAGATAAAGACGGAATTGGCAAGAGCCGGCTATGTACAGCGAGCCTACTGCCGGGTCATGGTGAATCTGCAAGTCGGGCACCTCAACGAAGAGGGTAGCTGTCGCGTCCATCGTCCACGTCTGAGAATGAGGCGGAAATGCAAAGCGAGGTGAGAATTTAAGAAAATTCTCAGTAGGGTCGTGCATGACATTTAACTGACGTCGCGTTCATTCTCAGCTGCCTCGGTTTTATTTAATTATAAAATCATGAGATTAAACTTAACTATTCATAATTGATAAGATTGAGAAAATGTCTGGTCCGAGGCAGGGTCCAGTTTTTACTTTAGCCAGCATAAGGAACAGATTAAACTACTAACAATGATACACAGTATAATTGGCAGAATAAATGAACATATGCTGTAAGTAAAACATGATAAACTGTAAATAACATGTAATCATGTACTTAATGCAATCATGCAAAACTTGCTCTTAAACTTTCCTTTACTCGTATACTTTCTTCATTACTCATAAACTTTTCCATTACTTTCATCATTTTCCATCACTTGGTCCCCTGGGAGTTCTTGGCCATTTTAGACTCCTGGGTAATAGTCTGCTTATCGTGATCGAGCTCGTTCCTATACTGAGGATGGCCGGGTTTACTTTCCCGACGTCCCCACCGATCTATTCCCTTAACTTTTATCAGGCTGGCCCAAGTATCATGGAACTTTCATCATAACATATTCTTTGAGTTTCTCATAACATAACTTTCATGGCTTGCTTGAAAATGCACATGCATCTATATGTACATCATATATATATATATATATATATATATATATATATATATATATATATCATAACTTATTCATATACTCTACCGCAATTTTGGCGGCATAACGGAACGTGTCCGCTTCCCCATGAATAGTGCCAGCCAACCAATACAGTTACACAATTTGCAATTTCAATATAGAGCAGCAATTATGCACATACATTCATAAATTCATTCATAGCTTCAACAAGCTTCAATAGAACTTTTAACTGATTCTGCCTATTTCTGCCCGGTTATGGTATAGCCCACCTTTATTTCAATGTAACTCCTTTAAACCTAATTTTCGGATATGTTGTAGCCTTATATGTCTAGTTTCTAACCTTTTTGGTCCCATCTAATTTTGATATCTATAGCTCAGGTTATTCAGGTTTTATCCCGGCCTGCCCAGTGGCTAGCCAGAATTGTCCACTCAAAATTAAAAATCTACTAAAAATCGAAAACTGGCTCAAATGATACGAAATTGGTCTCATATTAAAGCTGATAGAACCATCTTTCATTTGCAAAAAGTCCCATTCCATTTGACTTAGTAGGGCTCGAGTTATAAGCCCCGAAACTTAACCTTCCTGAACTACTCTGTTTTGGCTCGGTTTGGACATAGGTTAACTTCTTCAAATCACTAGGAACAAATAGTATAGTAACAAACTCGGAATTTCTGAGTAGGATGCTCTCCTATGTGTAAGCTTTACAACAAAATTAGTTTCACTCAATTTGGAGTTGTATAGGGTGAGTTACACCCTTTTCAACCCATACTGCCCGGGTGGATGTCCTGATTCCTAGGTCAAACTTCAAAAATTCATATCTCCCTCAATATTAATCCAATGGTCTTATATGATATATGTATGGAAAGCCCTAGATGTCTAGTTTCACATAAAAATGGTTTCATCAATTTTGAACGGCGGGAGGCGGAGCCGTACACTCCGACGTACGGACTGCCGAGGGTTTTGAGTTTCCCAGACTCTCAACTCCTCCATATCTGCATCCTTTCTTGTTTCCCATTTCAACTTTAATTTCACAAACAGTCAATAAACCAGCCACAGTTCATTATGAATCATTCAGTCAATATATCAGAATTGAAGAATTGAACCACCGATAATCATTCAAAATTAGAAAAACCAAAATAGGAATTAAAACCTCTACCTCTTGCTTTGAGTTTGAATAGTAGAGCTGGGCTGAACTTGAAGACTGGTTAGAGTGGGAGAGTTGAGAAGAGGAAAGGGAGCTGAGCTGATGAAGAGAAGCAACGTAAGAAAAATGAGCTGAAGAGGCAGGAAGAGGACATATATATAGACAAAGCTTCGAAGTGGTAGTTAGAATGAGTGGCTTTGATTGGATGAAATTTTGTGGGCAAGGTTCAACCATGTCTCCCTCTTTTGTGTTAAAATTGCTCTCCACGTCGCCAGAGAAGTGAAACTCGCTTCCAGCGTATCTGACCTTGACATCGGAACTCGTGTACTTCCTAAAGTCGGAATTCATGGTTAAGTCGGAACTCGGAATAATCATCTTGCTTTATTCAAAATTGGAGAGTAAAGTAGGAACTCGGAATTCGTAAGGTACAATCACCTTTAAATCGAAGGTCAGGGGCCAGAATGTGAAACCAAACACTCGAACCCGGAAGTCGGAAATTATAGGATCTCGGCATTCTAACTTGATATCGGACTCGGGAAATTGAGAAATGAAAAGCTTCTAGTAATCAGCTTGATATCGGAACTCGTGAAAATTCTTGGTTGAACTCGGAATCCAATTCAGATAAACTCGAAAATCGTATTCGTGTCCATCTTGAATCAACTAAGGTCGGAACTCGGATATCATGCATAAAGTCAGAAAACTGAAAATACAGTCAGTCCTTTTTCTTAAGTCTTGGAAACGAAATCGGAAATCAAAACTAATACTAATGTCGGAAGTAGGAATTTATTTGAAAGTTAAAGACAAACTCGGAATTCGGGTAAACGAGATCGGAAGTAGGAATTTATAGACAAACTCGGAAATCGGAATTTTCAACATTAAATGAGATCGGAGTACGAAATCGGACGTTACACCAATAATAGAAGAAATTGAAGAATCCTACCTCAAAACTTGGATTGTAGTGGAAAGGAAGCAAAGTTTGGTGAAGGCATGGAAGAGGGGTGAAGAAATGAGGATGAGGAGATGAAGAAAAAGAAGAAAAAGGGAGAGAAAGAAGGCTGCTGAAGGGAGCACGAAAGATGGGAGAAGAAAGAAAGAAAAATCTGATTTGGTGGTGGTGGTAGTTGGCTCCTTTGATTGCTATTGGTTGCTACCTCAATTGGCTCATATGTGAGCCAACGATGCTCATGTTGTTGTGGTATGAGTGATGCCACTTGAGGGGTGAAGTGGCTAAATTCTTAGCCATAAAAGCTTAGGGTTTTCAATGTGTAATTTTGTTGATTTGGCTCCGGCGGTTTAAAATACCGAATCTTTACCGGTTTCCTTCAAACCGGCAAAACATTACTAAACAGTTTTGTAAGAGTTTCTATTTTAATTCTTCTTAATCTTAATCTCTATAATTAACATATAATTAACTCCTGATTAATATTTAATTAACTTCTAATTGCCCTTACTTACTATTGAAACTGAATAAATAGATTAACGGCATAAATTAGACATTTCGCCAATTCGGAGCCTTTTTGTTTTCTGTTTTCTGTAACTAATGGCATTTTTCGTAATTTTGAGCAAGTACAGGGACACCCCACGTCATTTCACACTAGACTGCCTCCATGGTCCAAGCAGCTGAGGCTCAGCATTCTATGTTTTCGCTACGTGATTCTGCTTCGTTTAAAGCCTTATTCTACCAATCCTATTGATATAGGGACCTAAATATCATTTTCTAAAAAGTTTAGGGGCAAGATTGTGAATAACGAAAGTTTATTTTTATTATTTCCTATTACGTTATATGGGGATGTTACAGGTATGGCATGTGATGCGAGGACTGAAGTAATCAAGTTAGCTTCCATTACATCCACTTTGTAGCATTGAGCTGTCTTTGTGGTAGAGTCTATTGCTTGGAAGACTTTAAACTTCACTTTATTGTTCTGAAATCTCAAAGTTAACTCCCCTTCTACATCTATCAGGGCTTTGCTAGTGGCAAGGAATGGACGCCCAAGAATTCAAGGGAGATTGATATCTTCTTCCATATCAAGAATAAAAAAAATCAGTGGGAATGAAGAAATAGTCCACCTTCCCCAAAACATCTTCAATAATACTATAAGGAAGTTTGATAGATCTATCAGCCAACTGTAAAGATACCCTTGTAGGCTTCACTTCAGTAATGCCCAATCTATGCACAAGTGACAAAGGCATCAGATTAATACTTGCTCCAAGGTCATATAGTGCCTTATCAATCCTCAAATCACTGATGGTGCATGGAATAGTGAAGCTCCCCGGGTCCTTCAACTTAGGTGGCAGTTTCCTCTGAATGATTGCCGAGCACTCCTCAGTGAGTGGTACAATCTCATCAGCATCCAATTTCCTTTTCTTAGAGAGTAGCTCCTTTATAAACTTGGCATAGTTTGGCATTCGCTCCAATGCCTCAGCAAACAGAATATTGATGTGGAGCTTTTTAAGCACATCAAGAACCTTAAGAAATTGCTGCCCTTCTGGTTCCTTCTTTTGTTGCTTTACCCTCTAAGGATAAGGAATTGGAGGTTCACAAGCAGGAGGTGCCATATATCCTTTCTCCTCTGGTAGTGCCATATTGGAATCTTTGACAGGCTTTTCTTCTACCCTTACTTCTTCCTTTTCAGATTCAACCAATTCTTTACCACTTCTCAGTATGATTGCATTCACATGCTCCCTTGGATTTTCAATGGTATTGCTAGGTAAGGAACCCAATGGCATCTCAGCTAATTGCTTGGAAATTTGCCCCACTTGATGCTCTAGGTTTTTGATTGCAGCATCATGAGCTCTAAATTGAGCCTTTGTCCTCTCCATAAAAGCTTTAGTCTTCTCTACAAAAGACATATGGCTTCTTATGAACTGTTGAAACATGTCTTCTAGGTTTGGCTTCTTCTCTTATCGAGGTTGATTGAACTGTTGCCTAGGAACATAAGTGTTGGAGCAGAAGTTGTGCTTCTGCGCATTCATGTAGTTAACTTGCTCATCAAGAAAAAGAGTTGTACTGCACTCTCCATTCTGATGGTTCCTATGGCAAAAATCACAACGCATGACATGCATTGGTGAAGTGGTGCTGAGCAAGCCTAATTGCTTTTGAATGGCTGCATTTTGGACACAAAGGGCTTGCATTTGGGTCAAGAAAGCAGTGGTAATGTTAATTTCCCAAACTCCCTTCTTCTGGGCTCTCTCACTAGGCCTTTGATAGTTGTTGCTTGCCATTACTTCAAATAATTCCCAAGACTGCTTTGGTGTCTTACTGTTCAGAGAATTATCAGTTGCTGCATCAACCATGATCTACGTGGACATCAGGAGACCATTATAGAATGTCTGGATTTGCATCCAGAGTGGGATACTGTGATGTGGACACTTAGCCAATAGCTCCTTGTATCTCTTCCAAGACTCATAAAAAGATTCACCATCTACTTGGGTAAAGGAGGTGATGTCATTCCTCATCTTGGCAAGGTAGAGACTTCAACCAAGCTCTAGCCTTGTCCCTAAATGAGAAGTGAAACAATCTCAACCGAATAACATCATCCATGGCACCATTAATTTTTATGGTGTCATAGATCTCTAGAAAATTGTTGAGATGCTCATTAGGCAGTCCAACAAATTGGCAATTTTGTTGCACAAACTGAATGAATGACGTCTTCAGCTCAAAGATGTTTGCTTGGACGGGTGGCCTTACAATGTTGGATGAACACCCTTGAAGAGGGGGTGCCAAATAATCCTTCATGGCCCTGTCATTTTACTCGTTTTCATCTGCCATGGTAACTTTAGAGACTCTTTCAACTGCTCTTCGTTCTCTTTTAAGCTGAGTAAAGAACGCTCAATCTCTGGATCAAAGAATAAATCTCCTGTGGATTGGCTTCTTTACATAAACTGCAAAATAAAACACAAGAACAAGTGAAAGTAGGAAAGACTAAAATAAAACAAAAGCTAAATAAAAATAAATAATGAAGAAAAGAAATAAAAATAAAATAAAAGGAAAAATAAATAATAAAAAATAAACAGGACAAAAACAAATATAAAATAAAAATAAAAAAAATCCAATATAGTATCCCCTCAACTAAGAATGATATTGATACTATCCCCGGCAACGGCGCCAAAAACTTAATGCCGCTCCCGTAAGTATATCAAATTGTACAAGTAACAAAGTGATAAGTAAAGTACCGTTCCAACGAGGATAGATCAAATACCGAATAGTCTAAGGGAATAACTATTTGGATAGAATGGAATTATTGATGAGGAAATTAAAATTTAAATAAAATAAATAAGAAAAAATACTAATGCAAAAAAGTCTAACAGTGTGGATAAATGTAATGGGATAGATACTAGGGCTAATTAATTTCATCTATTATAGACGCATTTACTATGAATTTTCGTTAATCAGTTTCTATCCTAATTGACTCACGGTCGGTTCCCCTTAATTTATTCCTAGCCTCTCTTGAGGTCAAGCAATACTCTCCTAAACTGATTGCCTAATCTCTTAGTACAAACTAACCTAGAAAAAAGGTTGAATCTCTATAAGTTCCTATGTTGACCGCATAAACTGCATTTGTCTATCTCTAGTTTTCGCTCAGCTCAAGGTGTTTATGCTAAGAGGCTCTATTTACAAACCCTCTCTCGAGTTATTGTAAATCCCCAAATCAATTAATTGGTGATCAAGCAATTAAGAGCATTAAGCACAAACAAAAACTCTAAGTAATAAAGATAGAAAACAAGATTAAGATTAATCCATGAGTAAATTTGTCATACAAAAAGGGTCCATTAACGCCCTAGCAAAAGAAAACTAGTTCATAATTGAAGAAAAGAAAACAATGGAAGAGTATGAAGATGAGAAGATAGTAGAAACAAAAGCCACAAAGATTTCTGGCTAAAGATAAAAGATTTGGAAAAATGTGGATCTCTCTGTGTTGAACTTAAGCTCTGGAATCCTTGAATCTTTGCCTTCAATCTCTCTGGAAGAAGTCTTCTATCTTCGGAGGTGTTTGGAAGTGTCTAGGGATCTCTTTTCTAACTTTAAGTGTTGCCTTTTATAGTCTACAGATTCCTTTTCTTGAAATTCAGCCCGAGCCGACTAATTTTGCAGTCGAGGTCATGCTATAGCCCAAGGTTTTGCGCTGTAGCACAACAAAAATTGCATGGGTGAAAAATGGCATCACGCTATAGCATGCTTACATGACAATGCTGACCTCATTTATAAAATTCCAAGCTTTGTAGCCATCAGAATATTTGGAATTTGCCCTTGGAGGGAAAAATATCAATGTAGATCTTTGAGTAAACTTTCCAACGCAACAAGAACCACATCAATCGAAGTTCTTTAGCTCAAGATATAGGCGATATACTGATGAAAGGTCAGACTTGACAACATCAGAGACAAGATGAGGCTTCAATCTTGTTCTGCCTTTTTCTCCTCGAAGACTCCAGAATTGGAAAAAGTGTCCAACATCAAAGTTGGAGATCTTCTTATCTTCTTTCCAACCAATTTTGAATCATCACAATCCAACTTCTAGAGGGCTAGATATCGAATTTCAAATGCTAAAAGGTTTTGATTTCATATAAGCAAAACTCTCTCATAGCTCCAAATTCCAACTTAAGTATTTGTATATAATGACAATCAAAATAAGCCCAAAATAAGTATCCAAAATATAAGAAAATAACAGAAAATAAAAAATACTATCCAATCTCAACTACTTAACAAAAATAAAACAAAATAGTAACTAAACTAAACAACTACATCCTAAATTAAATAAAAATTAACTTAAAATATAACTCACCAAAGGGAGTTATCACTTCCCTTATCGAAGTAAACAAAAGATCATATCCAATTATTTCTTTTCTCATAATTATATCTTACGTGCATTGTAATCATTGACAAGACACATGTGGACATGCAATGATATGACTAAGTCCATAATTTTAAAAAAAATTCGGTAGCATGACGGCTAGACTAGAGCTTCTCCAAAATGCCAAACATAGAAATTTCAACCAATAACCATTTACTTTCATCTCATATCATCATATACATCATCAACAATCATCTAATCATGAGTCAACACATCAATCAAACTTTCCATATATCATGCTTAATAGCACCATATATTCATACCCTAATGGGTGTCTATGGTTGCATTTTCCTTTACGAGAAGTTTTATGAATCATCATGTGATTCTTCATGCTTACTCATGATAATGCATAAATACACTCATAAATCCAACAACACTATGTTCACCAATCATCAAGAAGTAATTTTTTATCCCAACAAGTTACAAGATTCAAACTTTATTAAATAGAATAATAAAATTCCACCATAATGATTACAAAGTTTCATTCTTTATGGAAATGTGAACCTTGAGATCATATTCATGTCTTCAAGAACCAACCTTTATGAAATAATGATACATGATGCTAACTTAATGGCTACAAAGTCTTATCCTTTAAGAAAGTTAAAACTTTTAATCATATTATACCTTCAAGATTCCAATTTTATGACTTGAAGTTGCTCCTAAGACTTAAAAGATTCATTCTTTAAGAAAGTTTGACACTTTACTAAATATTTTTAATTCAAGATTTAATCTTCATAAAAAAGAGTTACAAGTTGACATTTTTATGACTAAAGAGTTACACTCTTGAAGAAAGTTTGAAACTTTTTAAAATGTCTTGTCTTCGAGGTTCAATATTTGGGACATAAAGTGACAAGTGCTTAATTTTAATGATTAGAAAGGTTTATATCTTGGGAAAAGGTTGGATCTTTATGTAACACCCTTTATTATATAAGTCATGCTCGAGTCATGGAGTTATATTAAAAGGTTGTTACTGTGCTAAGAAATCTTTAAAATATGGAAAATATAATATATGGCCCTTTAACTGCTCACTTTATTATTGACTAATAGTCTCTGATACATAGATAATAAAATAATTACACTTTAAAGGAAATTGTGACTGACATAATACACAGCATTTACTTCCACTGCGCAACGTTAGCTAGCTCCAATAATCTCTTGGTCTTGCTCGCCCCCTATTCTTGCTCAATGAATGGCCCTATACTCTGCCTGATACTTGATTTCCAACTTGGGAGCTGGAATATTTACGAAAAAGAGAAACATACAAGTAGGCAATGAGAACCTAAGGTTCTCAGTAGGTAAACTCAAACCAATCTTACAGTGTCATCATAAATATTCCAGCCGCCTCAGTTTATTATGAAAATATGAGCACATATAAACAAATAGTGGTTCAATTTTAAGTTGAAAACACCTTTCTCAAAGCGGGTTATATTTTAACAACCACTTGCCATATCATATAACAGACATAGAAATACAGAGAGTATAATATGCTTCAATAAAGGTCATAATAGCAGTATGACTTAACTAGATGATTGAAAATGCACATATAAATGCTTATTCTTGAATGTATGCAAGTGCACTTGACTTAACTTATCTCTTCTTTAACTTGCAACTTAACCTTGCCATTCTGTACTTGGTCCCCCCGAGGCTCTCTCACCCCTAGGTGATAGCCTGCTTTTCAAGTCCGAGCTCGTACCTATACATGAGTGACGGGTTTACTTTCCCCGACCCTCACACTAGTCTATTCCCCTTAAATCTGGTCGGGGGCTGGCCCAAGTCTTAGGCAGTACCGCTTTGGCCCACGCTAGCTGGGTCTATGCCATGCCTCACATGGTAGCTTGGTACGTCCTTCTTGCAAGTTCTTATTATCTTTTCCTTTTTATATCTTGTCATGCATACAGACACTTGGTGCATTCATGAGTATGTCTCATACTTTATATATCATATCATGTTCTAAATATATACTTGCATGCATGATGTACATGAATATGACATGTAAACATAAATATATTCAAAGCATAATCATCCATAGCATAAGTTCTCATAAATTCCTCAGAAAATTGGCAAAGATAACTGAATCCAGTCCGCTTCCCCATGAATAGTGCCAGGCAACCAGTACAAATATACAAACTTGCAATTTCAGAATAGACCAGCAATTACATACATACCTTCATAGCATCATTCAATAATCCCAAATCAAGCATCATTAAGGTTCCAGTTTGTTCCTCCCTGTTTTGCCCAAATTTGGCATGCCCAAATTTTTATTCAATTCAACTCATTTAAATCTCATTTTTGGATATGTTACAGCCTTATATGTCTAGTTTCTAATCCCTTTCGTCCCATCTCATTTTGAGTTGTATAACTCAAGATATAAACATTTTATCTTAGCATGTCCTGTTCTTAGCCAGAATTGGGTTCCTATAGAAGAAAATTCACTAAAAATTAAAAACTAGATGAAATCATGCGAATTTTATATCAAAATAACACAAAAAGCTTTAAAATGAGTTAAGTTTGATGTCATTTGCCTACATAGATTTTGAGTTATGAGTCTCGAAACATTACCCTACTAAGCTGTCCTGTTCTAGGCCAGTTTAATCTATGCCAACTTCATTGATGTGCTGGGAACAAATAATAATGAATTAAATTCTGAAATTTTTATGGGATGTTCTCTCATGTGTTAGCTTTCAAACAACTTTAGTTGCACTCAATTTGAGGTTGTATAGGGTGAGTTACAGCCTTCTCAACCCATGCTATCTGGGTGAGAACCCAGATTTCTAGGTCTAACTTCAAAAATTCATAACTAATTCTATACTATCCAATGGCCTTATATTTTATATGTATGGAAAGCTTTGGATGCCTAGTTTCATTTAAAAATGGTTTCATCAGATTTAAATGGTGGTAGGCGAAGCCGTACACTCCGCCGTACGGACTGCCGAGGGAAAACCCTAGCAGCCTCTAGATTTGTCTTCTTCCTTCAAGCTATTTGCCCTCAATTCCAATTTTAATCACAACATACATGCAAAATCAGTCATAAAACATCATCATCACTCTATAAAACACCAACATCTCAGATTATGCATGCCCAACATGAAGCCCCAAATCAGAGAAACAAGAGGAGAAGTAGGATTTCCTACCTTGTCTTATGTAATTTGTGCTGATTTTTGTGTCTTTGATGGTGGTGCCTTGGGATGAGACTTGAAGATGGATAAGAATGGAGTAGAAATGAGAGCAAGGAGGAGAGAAAGAAGAGAGCTTCAGCAGATAGGGGAAGTGGCCGAAACTTTTTGGAAGGGCAAAGGAGAAAAAGGTGAAGATATTTGGAAGTAAAGGCATGTGATTGGTGGATCTCTCAAGGCTTTCCATTTTGGTTGAGCTCCCCATTATCAAGGGCCGCCAAGGCGCCACTTGAGGGAGCTATTTGGCTAAATCTTAGCCGTTGATTCTAGGGCACTCATAGAAAAATTCTACTGGTCCGGTTCCGACAGTTTGAAATACCGAAATCTTACCGATTTCCTTTAAATCGGTAAATCGGTTTTGGAAAAATCCTATGAAGTTTCCTATGCTCTCAATCTAATTCTCTCATATCTAATTTCTCTAAATGATACTTAATTGGCTCTAAGTAAAAATTTAATCGAATGCTAATTAATCTTAAGTAGCGGATAAAACCGAATAACTAGGCGAAAACGATAAAAATCTGATGAAGGTAAAGCCAAGTTTTTCCACTATCTTGAGCAACACTTGGCGCCCCTCATATGTGGTAGGAGAGGCTGAATTTCAGCCACTTAAGTGAGGGATTCCAGTAGAAAATTCTACTGGCTCGGTTCTGGTGGTTTAAAATACCGAATCTTCGCCAATTTTCTCCAAACCGGTCAAACGTTACTTAATAGTTTTGTAAGATGTCTACATGTTCATTTTTAATTTATCTTAAGCCTAATATCTCTAACTAATATCTAGTTAACTCTTGATTAATATTTACTTAACCTCTAATTGTCCTTACATAACTATTGAAACCGAATAAGTGAATTAACGGAGTAAATTAGACATTTTCGTAAATCCGGAGCCTTTCTATTTCCAATTTTCTGTAACTAATGGCATTTTCATAATTTTGAGCAAGTCCAGGGGCACCCCACATCATTTCACACCAGACTGCCTCCATGGCCCAATCGACAGAGATTTAAACTTCTACGGTTTCACCACGTGATTCTGCTCTACTTAAAATCCCATTCTGCTAATCTGATAGATGTAGGGACATAAAAGTCATTTCATGAGAAGTTCTAGGGTTATTGTGGAAATATCCACTTGGGATTAAAGTACAATTTCTAAAACTTTTGGGCAAGAGTGAAATTAACAAAAGTTGATAGGGGCACTTTTGTCATTTCCTAATTTTTAACATATGGCAGTGCCATATTTTCAAAGGCAGTGTTACACTACCTTATAATTCCAAGTGTGAGGATCGTCATGGTATAGCGCTACCTGAGAAATTCTCACACTGCCTAAGGGAAATAATTCAAAGTTCCTATTACGTTCTGTTTACGAAAGTGGGGATGTTACATTCTACACATATTTTTGTCTTTAAGAAGAATAAAATGAAACTTTTATAAAACATAAGCAAACTAGCGCCATTTTTTGTGCATCAAGAAGCAAACTTTTTAAAGTTTTGTGTTTTAGAATGTTCTTGGTCACATCAATACTCATAAAGAAGATGTAAAAAGAAGATCTTTAAATCATAAACTCCCCACTAAGAAAGAAACCAACTTGCAACGTAAACAACACCAAAAAAGCATATTTCCTTTTTAAAAACTCACAAAAAGATCAAAACAAGTGTATCATAAGAGAAAATGAAAAACTTTTGAAGTATTCAAGAAGAGAAACACATAAGTTCTCATGAAACAAACTCAAAGAACAAGCTTTGCCAAAAATAGAAACTTTGCTCATGAAGAGCATGGAGTTTTTCTCAAGTTGTCACTTGAAGTTCTTAGCCATGGTGAGAGCTAAGCTTCAATCTTTTTTGAGTAACAAAAAGCAAAGAGTGAAGATTGTAATATCCCCACTTTCTTAAACATAGCGTAATAGAAACTTTAAATTATTTCCCTTTGGCAGTGTGAAAATTTTTTAGGCTATATTATGCCCTAACAATCTTCACACTTAGAATTATAGGGTAGCGTAACATTGCCGCTGAAAATATGGCGCTGCCATATGCTAAAAATTAGGAAATGATAAAAGTGCCCTTATCAACTTTTGTTATTTGTATTGTTGCCCAAAACTTTTAGAAATTATACTTTCACCTCAAGTGGTTATTTCCATAATGACCCTAAGACTTATTGGAAAATGACATTTAGGTCCCCACATATGTAGGATAAGCTAAATCAGGTTTAAATGGAGCCGAATCACGTGGTAAAACCGCAAAAGTCTAAAGCGTAGCCAATTGTGCCACAGAGGTCTCTATATGTGAAATGACATAAGATGTCCCTAGACTTGCTCAAAATTATGGAAATGCCATCAGTTACGGAAAACAAAAAATAGAAAATAGAAAGGCCCTGAATTTTCAAAGTGGTTAATTTATGTTGTTAATCGATTTATTTAGTTTTAATAGTTATATAAGAGTAATTAGAATTTAATTAAAGTTAGTTAGAAGTTAATTAAAGAGATTAGGATTAAGGAAAATTATAATAGACATGCAGAAAATCTTACAAAGTTATTAGTAATATTTTGCCAATTTGAAGGAAATTGGTAAAGATTCGGTATTTTGTACTGCCAAAATCAAAACAGTGGAATTTTGTAATGTCCGAAAAAATTCCATCATTAATAACCAAGTTGTTCGATTTTCATCGAATAATTGGGATTAATTAGAATTCGACTAAACATTCACTTAAAGCCAATTAAGTGTGATTTAGAAGGATTAGGCTTGATGGAATTAGATTAGGAACATAGGAAACCTCACATAATTTTTGTAAAATCGGTAAGATTTCAGTATTTTAAACTGTCAAAACCGGATTAATAGAAATTATACTATGAGAACCCTAGGATGGATGGCCAAATTTAGCCAACTTACCCATGCAAATGGCGCAATCTTAGCCCTCCATATGGGCTGCCAAACCAAGTTGAACAACCAACACAAATCTACCAATCACATGCAACTTGCTTTAGAAGTTTTTATTTTTTCCTTTTCTGCCCTTACAATTTCTGCCCCTACATATGCTGACCTGTCTCCATTCTTTCCTCCCTTATCTCATCTCATCTCATCTCATCTCATCTCATCTCCCACAAACCTTCAAGCCAACTCAACCACAAATCCAACAAGAGTCACACCTAGGAAAGGTAGGAATCCAACTTCTCTTCTTATTTTTCCTTGATTTGGGGTTGTGTGGGGATCTTGATTTTTTATGATACTGATGTGATTTGAAGTGATGATGATGGATTATAGTTAATTTTGCATGTATGTTGTGATTAGAATTGGAATTGGTATGAAAGAACTTGAAGAATAGAGAAAATTCAAGAAGCTATTAGGGTTTTCCTCAGTGGTTCATACGGTAGAGTATACAGCTCTGCCTACAGTCAATTAAATTTGATGTATCTATTTTTATATGAAACTAGACATTCAGGGATTTCCATACATATAAAATATAAGGCCATTGGATTAGTATAGAATTATTTACGAATTTTTGAAATTTGACCTAGAAATCTGAATTCTCAACTGGGCAGTAGGAGCTGAGAAGAGTGTAACTCATCCTACACAGCTCTAAATTGAGTGAAACTAATGTTGTTTGAAAGCTAACATATAATGGGACATCCCATAAAAATTTTAGAGTCAGATTCATTACCATTTGTTCCTAGCAGACCAATGAAGTTGACTTGAGTTCAAATCGGACTAGGATAGGGTAATCTAGTATAGTCAAGTTACTAGGCTTATATCTCAAAATATACTCATGAAAATGATATGAAACTTCTTTCATTTGAAATATTGGACTGTTAGCTTTAATTTGATATAAATTTCACATAATTTCACCTAGATTTCTATTTTTAGTGAATTTTCACTTATAAGGGTGTAATTCTGGCTAAGAACAGGGCAGTCTAAGCTAAAATGCTAATAACTTGAGTTATACAAATCAAAATGATATGGGATGAAAAGGGTTGGAAACTAGACACATAGAGCTATGACTTATCCAAAATTCAAGTTTAAATGAGTTGAATTGAACTAAGGGTGGACTATACCAAAATCAGGCAGAATAGGACAAAGTAAATAGAAAGCCCTATTGATGTTTGAATTGAATTTGTTAAGTGATATTATGGATATATAATTGCTTATCCATATTTAATTGTAAGTTTGAATAATTGTACTAGTTGTCTAGAACTATTCATGGGAAAGCGGACTAGATCCGTTATGCTGCTGAAATTTTGGCAAGAAATTCATATGTTGTGTGAGTTACAATTTTCATGAACACATGATATTTGAAAGAACAAAGTTAGATGTGCATACAACTCATGAATATTACAAAGGATTCCATATTACTTGGGCCAGCCCCTGAATAAGTTTAAGGGAAATAGATTAGTGGGAAGTCCGGGAAAGTAAACCCAGCAAATGCTGTATAGGAACGAGCTCGATCCTGAAAAATGGACTATTACGCAGGAGTATATGGCCAATAACTCCCAAGGGACTAAGGATGGAAATGAGTTTTATGAGGCGAAAGCTTTCAAAGATAAGATGCATTCCCCAGTTGTACATTTATATATACTGTATGATAATCCTTCATTGATTGTCATAGTTATCTGTTTACTTCTTATGATATGTTATTGTTTATTTATGGTAATTGTCGTAGTTGTATTAGTACATATGTTAACTTTGTTTTCATTGTCCCAATTTAAAATTTAGTTTGTTTCGATGTTTGTTGCTATAATAGAATTTAAATTGAATATTACCATTATGTCATACTATTTAAAATTACAGAAAAATTGAAACAATTGAGAATGATAGCGATGACATATTTATATAAAAGGAGGATTCCTACTGAGAAATCTTTATTTCTCACTTTACTGTGTGTTTCCGCATCATTATCAGATCATGGAGAACGCAGGAACGAGAGTCCTTTTCATCGAGTTCCATGAGCTTCATATCCACATGGACCCATTTTTAGATTCTATATATATAACCAGTAGATGTCAGTTTCGTCTTTATTTCTTCTTTCATAGAGATTTTGCTGTTCCCCTTACTCACCCATTCTTCGATCCCGCCGCACCTTATATCGCTATCCCCCTATACATAGCCCATCCCTTTCCACCTCCACATGCAGCACCAGCAGCCACAGCTCCTGCAGCACCACCGGTGGTAACACCTCCGCAGGCTCCTTCTATCTCGTTCTCTCAAGAGGAGGAGGACCCTTCTGATGCGGCTAGTTCTTTGTCATCATCCTCTTCACCCAGCAGTGGCTATGCACCGGCCGATGCTGGCATGGCCAATGGATTCCTTCCCTCAGAATCCATCTAGACAGTGTGCATGCCGTAGCAGTAAAAAGTGTACAAAGTGGCCCTCTTTTGTCTGCCTAGGTCATGGGCCGATGGATAGGAGATTGGAGTTGTACATGAAATTTCCCATGGGGACCAGTTAGGGTACTGTTCATAGAGATAGGCCGATTTATTTTATTTCAGCGGCCTGATTTTATTACCCTATACTGTTTATGTATCTTTTGTCAAACTTTGAAAACAGACATATATATATATATATATGATGCAACTTCAGTAGTTCTGTCTATTCCGCATTTTTATTTATTTTATTCCTGTTACAGCGATTATCCATTACGTATTTAGTAACCAAACAGAAATTAATTAAGTGAACAGTTAACTCTATATGGGTAATTAACATTGAATCAGAAAATGGAATTTATTTAGACTGTCACATGTAATAACTTATCGGGTAACATATTATGACTTAAGCATAGTATTTTGTCTGGTAAGGCATTACAAATTTTATACTGAAAACCCTAAGTTGGGTGGCCGAGAATTCAGCCACCTTCCCTTCTTAAACTAGTGCCACTTGCAGCCCAAAGGGATAGGACAATTTGGCCAAACCATAACCATTCAAGTCTCCACCAACCACCACCTATTGTCATGTTTTAAAACACCAAAATTCCCTCCAACTCCCTTATTATTTTTGCCCCCCCCAACTGCAGCCTCCTCTCCACTTCTTCTTCTTCTTCCTTTCTTTCCTTGCCTCCATGATCAAGAGCTTCAATCTCAAGATTGGAGGCCTTCTTGACCTCAAATCCTCTTGCTTCTTTTATGAAAATTGATCCTCACCTCCT
Source organism: Pterocarpus macrocarpus (assembly GCA_031439585.1). Classification (NCBI taxonomy): domain Eukaryota; kingdom Viridiplantae; phylum Streptophyta; class Magnoliopsida; order Fabales; family Fabaceae; genus Pterocarpus; species Pterocarpus macrocarpus. The sequence goes on from CM062514.1 coordinate 56,785,316, forward strand.
TCTCTACAAAACCCTTCTAACAATTTCATGATTGAACATCAAATGGAGCCTCCCCACATTCATATGAGCTGCTGCCATGGTAAAGGAAAAAGGTTAAGAGTTGGTTTTTGGCTTCCTTGCTTCCATGGTTTCAAAGATTTTGAGATAGGTAGCTCAAATCCTTTGTTATTTGATGTGTTGTATGACCATATGGTTGCTATGTTCCTCTTATGCTATCCTTCTTTCATGCTTGATTGATGATGTATTATGTTTATATGATCTTTGATGGCTGATTTAGCATGTGTTTATTGGGTTTGGATTGAAACTTAAATGAAAAACAAAGGGATTAGCAAAACAGAACTGAATCAAGTGAAAACCCTACGGCGTCCATACTTGCAAAGTGTATGGCTTAGCACATGGCCATTAGAATTTGATGAAACTAATTTTAATTGAAACTAGACATTTAGAGCTTTCCAACCATATAAATTATAAGACCATTGGATTAGCATTGAGAGAGATATGATTTTTTGAAGTTTACCCTAGATTTTTGCCTCTAAATCTAATCAAAGTAGGTTGTATACGACATAACTTGCCCTATACAACTTCAAATTGAGTGCAACTAATGTTCTTAGAAAGCTAATATATAGATATGCCATAGAAATTTCAGATTCAAACTCTAAGTAGTTTGCTCCCAGTAATTCACCAAAGTTCCCCTATGCCCTAACTAGGCAAGCCAATTAAACCAATTTTGAGAGCTTATAACTTAAGCTCTACCCACTCAAATGAAATAAAACTTATTGCAAATTAAAGCTGATTCTGTTAGCTTTAAAATGATATAAGATTCAGACAAATCCAATAAGATTTTTATTTTTTGAGAATTTTTACTTGATAGACCCCAATTCTGCCTGATAGTAGAGCAGACCTACGTTAATCCTCAATAACTTGAGCTATACTCATCAAAACTTAATAGGACCATGGAGAATAAAAACTAGACAAATAATCATTCAACATAGCAAAAAGTTAGATTTAAATAAATTAAATAGAAATTATAGCATAAAGTACAAAATAGGATAAAATTGAAGGTTGTAGTCAGACTTGCTAAAATTGAAGATTTAGCTACCTTATTGTAGGGGTGAGTTGCAATTAAGGTTTAAATATTGAGAATCTATGATAATGTTGGAAGATCAGTGTACTATATTAGATCTGTTGCAGTGACTAACTATCTATTTAAATAGCACTATTCATGGAAAAATGGATTTGATCTGTTATTCTGCTAAAATTTCGGCAGAAATATGTGAAATATATGCTTATAAATATTTATATGTTGTGCACAATGATATGTTACGCATGCAAGAATGATATAAGTATGGTATGAAGTATATGGATAAATTCATATAGCATATCCGTGCATGATCATGTCCAAGAGAGATTGGAAAGAAATTTTAAGAACTTGTAAGAAAGATGTACCGAGCCTCCACCTCATAGTGGGCTAGGGTGGTATTGTTAAAGACGTAGTGTAACATCCTCAATTTCATGTCGTGCTAAATTACCGTAGTAACCCTGAGTAATTAGGCACTTAATGAGGAATTTCGAGATTAGGGCTTAATTAAGGGGTTGACTCGGACGAGAAGGGTCAAGAGAATGCCTAATCGAGGCTAGATAATCTCTAATTAAGCAAGTTAGAGCCCCTATAGCTTACTTAAGCACTAATCGCCCTTAATTAGCTTACTCGAGTTTAATTAAGGTTAATTAAGCTTAATCGTGAGATTAATTTTTGTTAATCATGTTCTTATGTGTTAATCACTAATTCTTGCTTAATCACCTTAATTAAGTTGTATGAGCACTTAATCACATGATTAAATTCAAATTTAGCCAACTAGACAATAAAGTAGAGAGTGATGTCATAAAAGCAAAAAGCATGAGACAAGACTACTTTATGTAAGAGTTTGACCATGCTTTGTCTCCCCATCATCCCATTTGTCCCCTTAATCACTAATTAACACAAGATAACACAAAGTGAAGCAAAAATATCTCATCCTCCCTCCTTAAAGTGGACGCCACTTTCTCTCTCTCTCCCTCCCTCATTCATTTTCATTTTCACTCATCCTATTCTCTCTCTTCAAGCCAAATTCTCTAACTTCTCTCTAAACACTTCTTCATCTTCTTCATCTTCCTCTTCCTTTCTCCACCACCACCACCCTAAACCACTCACTTAGCCCTTCAAAGACCTCATCTTTGGGTCTTTGGAGACAAGATCAAAACACTGCAACCTCCATTTCCACAAGATTTCAAGAGCTTCTCCTTCCTTCTTGCAAAACCGCCACCTTCATCATCAAGAGGAGTCATCATCTTCTTCTTCCATTTCTCTTGTTTTTGCGCCATCTTCAAGAAAGGTAGTGATCTCCATCTTTTTCATTTTGTCTACTCAAGAAAGCTTGGAGCTTGGTACCTTCATGACCAAGATTTTTAAGTGAAAGCTTGAGAAGATCCTTCATGCTCTTCAAGAGCCAAAGTTTTCATTTTTAGAAAAATATGTTCTTAATGTTCTTTATGTGTTCTTAAGTTTCCTCTTTTAGCCAAATATGTTCTTGATGTTCTTCATGTGTTCTTGATGTTCTTCATGTGTTCTTAAGTTTCCTCTTTTAGTAAAATATGTTCTTGATGTTCTTCATGTGTTCTTAAGTTTCCTCTTTTAGCAAAATATGTTCTTGATTATGTGTTCTTAAGTTTCCTCTTTTAGTAAAATATGTTCTTGATGTTCTTCATGTATTCTTAAGTTTCCCCTTTTAGTAAAATATGTTCTTGATGTTCTTCATGTGTTCTTAAGTTTCCTCTTTTAGTAAAATATGTTCTTGATGTTCTTCATGTATTCTTAAGTTTCCTCTTTTAGCAAAATATGTTCTTGATGTTCTTCATGTGTTCTTAAGTTTCCTCTTTTGGAAACCTATGTTCTTATTGTTCTCTAGCTTAAAGTTGTTCCTTTCTCTTTATGATGAGTGAATGATTAGAAAAGCTTCACCTTTCTATGTTTCCATGATTTGATAAGACTATGAACCTCCTCAAAGTTTTAGACTTTAAAAAAGTTTGCTTCTTGATTCCTTCAAAGTGGCGCAACTTTTAAGCTTCCATAAAGTTTTATTTTGTTTTGTTTTGAAGACAAGAATACATGTGAAAGTCTAAACTTTTTGAGCTAAAAAAAAAAATGATATCTTGTCACTTTAGGCTTTAGAAATCAAACCTTAAAAAAAAGACCTTTCACAAAATTTCAAACTTTATTCAAGAATGAGATCATTAAGTTATAAAAATGTTGTTCTATAACATTTCATTCATGAAGTTTAGACTTCGAACCCAAATAATGCAAAAGGTGTTAACTTTTATAAAGAACAAGACTTATTATTCAAAAAGCTAGTAGCTTGTATCATTATTTCATAAAGATCCAATCTTAAGATAAGAGCTTAATGTCAAAAGCACTTACTTTCACAAAGAATAAGACTTTATGACTACTTTATAAAGAATGACAACTTTAATAATGTTTAAGGCAAAACCTTGGTATGTTATTAGTAAAAGCTTAAAACTTTGCAACTTGACTAAGTTAAAAAAAAAAAAAAAAAATCACCCTTGGTGATTAGTGAACATTGGTGTTGTTGGGTTCATGATGTGGTTATGCGTTGTCATGACCCAAGGATTAGAGGGATCTCGAACTCCTTGGGAACAGAAGTATGATTAGGGCCTCTAAGCATACCATGAATCTAGGAATCACTAAGTGCACTATCTCAAGGAAAGAAAACAATCACATAATTTAATTAATTTGAACAAGTGTCTCATAAGACACGTACTTGAGTAAAGAATACTTTCATCCAAGGACCAAGTAACTAAAAGACTATAAACACATATCCTAACTATGTGATTCTATCATGGGAAATCATGTGATGATTCGTAATATTCTCCACAAAGAACAACACAACTATAAACCCCTTTAGGGTATGAATGTGTGATGCCACTTGGCATGATGAATGATGAGTTTGATTGAGCTTTGTCTCATGATTGAATGATATAGATATGATGAACTATTGGTTGAATGCCGATGATTGGCATTTTGGGGAAGCTCCGGTCTAGCCGTTATGCTGCCGGATTTTGTCAAAATTATGGACTTAGTCATATCATTGCATGCGTCTAGTCAAGGAGTTATGCATGTAAAGTATAAAGATAAGAAAAGAATCAATGGGACGTGACCCTTCAATCACTTCGGTAAGGGAAGTGAGAGACGGCGATCCACAAGGAACCTCTATGAGGGAGGCAAGGGTGTTATGGAGGACCCTCCAACTTAGAGGTAACCAATATCGGCTTAGTCTGATTTGGTTAGTACTGCGTGATGACGGTCACGGAATGAGCTCATGTCCAAAAGCAGTCTATTTCAAAGGAAAGTAAAGAATGTTAAGCACGTGCTAAAAATGAAAGTAAAGTCTAAGTATGACCATGGTTACATCTGTGATGATGCGTGTCTTTGCATGAAAGTATATTGCCCATTTGCATTATGGATGTTATTCTATGTTTTAGTACGGATGTTAGTCATGTGTTTATGATGTTAAGTTTAAAAGCAACCCGCTTTGGGGTTTAAGTTTTCAAAACCATTAAAAATTGAACTTATATCTGTCCACTGTTTTTGTAATTAAACCCAAAGTGGCTGGGACGATGACGATGACACTGTGTTTGTCTAGCCGCGATCCTACTGAGAAATTTAGTATTTCTCATTCCTACGTTCGTGTCATCTTGAGAGGATGTCGGCGTCAGACACGGTGGTAATCTACATTGAGTTCCCGGTGTGGCGTTGGCGCTTTGACCCGATCTTTGAACGCCTCGATCTTTGTCGGTGGCGCGGCGATGAGGTCTACATCTTCCACAACCGCCCGATTCGGACTCCGTGATGAGCCCATTTTTTCGACCGCATCAGCCATTTGGCGAGGTTACTATGGATGACATTCGCCCCTACTTTCAGCCACCGAGATACCCCACTGATGATGATGAGACTGACTCGGATACCCGTTTGACTCCGAGTATTTCACTGGATTCCGATCCCTCGGAGCCGTCTTATCCGAGCTTCCATGTGGAGACCGCTCCGTCCAAGCCCATCTATCCGACTCATTCTGGGGGTTCTCACCGTCGGGTTAAATCCACGACCTTGATGATTCATCTATCTTGATTCTTACGCTTCATCGGTGGCCCATTTTCACCCCGGTTGCGGCGTGGGTTTATTCGTACCATGGCGTGCCCGTGGGCGAGGATGTGCTCGAGGAGGGGGACGTGGTAGTACTTCTCCCGGTGGATATGGGAACGGTTTCCTCCCGCCAGATGCTCAATGTGACGACCGCATGCAGAGCTGAGCACGAGGATAGCCCCCTTTTGGTAGTAGTTATAAGGTTATCATTCTGTTATGTGGCATGCTTGGGTAGTAGGATTCTCTGATGTATTTCCTTTTATTATGTATTGGTAGGCTTTTGTGTAGGGCCGACGATAGATATCGGACCCATTATTATCTTATGTATGAACTGGTACGACTCTTATTGTATTATCATGGTTGGCCGTGGAATGAATGTTACATTATTCTAAGAATTGTGGTTACTCTTATGGTCTCTATGCTTGTTAAATGCGGTATATGTATGGGATAGCGGTGTTACTTTATATGTTCACGATGCGCTCATGGCTCTCGATTTCAAAAATGGTTTACTTGTTTTGTAGAAAAAATTTTACCCCTATTTTCGGTATAAAGTAATTTCTAAAAGGTAATGATAGTTCCGCGAGCAAAAGTAGCAACTAGTAATTCCACAATATGACTTAAGCATAGAATGGAACTACTAGGGTGTTACATTTTGGTATCAGAGCGGTTCGTCCTTGAAGAGCCTGGGGATGGACTGACTATGCTTCTAAGCATACGTTGTAGTTAAGTCATGCTTTGAGCCTCGTTTGTATGATGAGGCATAGGAATTAGATGTGCATGATCGTCTATTCTGAATGTGGTCAGTTGCTGGTTCACTCAACACAAATGTTGAGCCTGATCAACTCAATGTCTTTTGTCTTGTGTAACAGGAACTAATGGCTTCAGGAAGACGTGGTAGGCCCCGCAACGAACCAGAAGGTCCCGAGGAAGTCATGGGGACACTTCGCGAAATGGCTGCTGCTATGAGGGAGCAAGCTGCTGCTGCCCATCGAATGATGGAGTGAATGGAGCAAAGGGATAAGGAGAATCCCGAAAGGCACAATGGAGGAGCTGAGGTAGATCTTGAGTACCTCAAGTTTGCTGAGTTCAGGAAGGCAAATCCGCCGAGCTTTAGAGGAACGTACAACCCCGATCGAGCTGAGGAGTGGATCAAGGCCATTAAGAAAATTTTCACGATGTTGGCACCGCGGAGGAGCGAAGGTAGCCTTTGCTACCTATATGTTGGAAGTCAGGTCTTTGAGTTCTGGTGGGTAGGCGTAAAGAGGCTCTTGGAGGGAGCCCAAACCCACATCACCTGGGAGATTTTCAAGTCACACTTCTATGAGAAGTATTTTCCTGCATCTGTGAGGAATGCGAAGGAGCTGGAGTTCATGAGTCTGCGTCAAGGGACCATGAATATTGCTGAGTATACGGCCAAGTTCGAAGAGCTGTGCAAGTTCTCGACAATTTACCAAGGGAACCCGGATGAGCGTTGGAAGTGTGTGAAGTTTGAAGGGGGATTGCGTGAGGAGATACTGGCATCTGTAGGACCAATGGAGATCCGTGACTATGCTGCACTCGTCAACAAGTGCCGTTTGGTGGAGGATTGCAACCGTAAGCTGTCGGTGGCAAGGTCCGAGGCCTACAAGAAGAAGTTGGCATCGCAAGGGCAGAAGTTCAAGCCCCAACCTCTGAGGAAACCATTTCAGGGTGGAGGTGTCGGAGGAAAGCAACCCCAGAAGCCTGCTGGGAATCCACCCAAGCCGACGAATGGTCAAGCTTGCCCTAAGTATGGTAAACACCATGGAGGACGCCCTTGTTTAGCTGGCCAGAATGCTTGTTTCCGATGCGGAAAGCCTGGGCATATGGCAAGAGATTGTACTGTCAAGCTATTGTCCCCTGCCAACAAGCCCCAACACCAAGGAAAGGTCTTTGCCCTCAATGCCGAAGAGGCCACGCGATCCGACGATTTCATCAAAGGTAAGTGCGAGGTCAATGGTAGGACCTTAACTGTGCTATATGATTCTGGAGCTACACACTCCTTTATTTCTCACGATTGTGTAGATAGATTAGGATTATCTGTGTCTGAATTGCCCTATATGTTAAATGTTTCTACTCCTGCTGGGAAACCAGTTAAGACTTGTCATTGTTGCTTGAGTTGTCAATTCCAAATTGATGGTAGGTCTTTCATAGCGAATTTGATTTGTTTGCCTTTGCCTGGCTTGGATCTGATTCTAGGCATGGATTGGCTTTCAGCTAACCATGCTATGATAAATTGTTCAGAAAAGTCTGTTGTTTTTCCCCCTATACCTGATAAGCCCGTGGAGGCTGTTAGTTTGTTCTTGAACTCTGTTAGGGTAGGAAGTAGTGAGTTTGGTGATCAGGGATATGTTCTCCTTATGACAAGTGAAGTAGAACTCGAGCAGGTGTTGGATGAGATCCCCGTAGTTAGGGAGTACCCAGATGTATTCCCTGACGACATACCCGAATTTCCCCCGGAAAGGGAAATCGAGTTTTCTATAGAGTTGGTGCCGGGTATTGGGCCAATCTCTATAGCAGCCTATAGAATGTCCCCACTAGAGTTGTCGGAGTTGAAGGGACAATAGGAAGAGTTGTTAGAAAAGAAGTTTGTAAGACCTAGTGCCTCACCTTGGGGAGCCCCGGTGCTATTTGTGAAAAAGAAGGATAGTAGTATGAGGCTGTGTGTGGATTACAGACAATTAAACAAGGTTACTGTTAAGAACAAGTATCCCTTGCCTAGGATAGATGACCTCATGGACCAACTGCGAGGTGCAGCTGTGTTCTCTAAGATTGATCTGAGATCTGGATATCATCAAATAAGGGTGAAAGAGGAGGATATACCTAAGACAGCTTTTAGGACAAGGTATGGGCATTATGAGTTTACGGTGATGTCGTTTGGATTGACTAATGCCCCTGCTGTTTTCATGGATTATATGAACAGGATCTTTAGACCCTATTTGGACAAGTTTGTAGTTGTTTTCATAGATGATATTCTCATATATTCTAGGACAAAGGAGGAACATGAGAAACATTTGAGGGTTGTATTAAGGATCTTAAGGGAAAAGAAGCTTTATGCCAAGTTATCTAAGTGTGAATTCTGGGCGGAGGAGGTAAAGTTCTTAGGGCATGTGGTGTCACAAGGGGGTATTGCTGTGGATCCATGTAAGATTGAGGCTGTGATGAGTTGGGAGAGGCTAACCTCAGTGACTGAGATAAGGAGTTTCTTAGGTTTAGCTGGTTACTACCGCAGGTTTATAAAAGGATTTTCTTAGATGTCTCTACCCTTAACTAAGTTGACAAGGAAGGATGCCCCGTTTGTGTGGACAATGGACTGTGAGAAGAGCTTTCAAGAGCTAAAAGGTAAGTTAACCTAAACCCCAGTATTAGTCTTGCCGGACCCTAGTGGACCGTTTGAGGTTTACTGTGATGCCTCTGGGAGAGGTTTAGGTTGTGTCTTGATGCAGAATAGGAACGTGGTGGCTTATGCCTCTAGACAGTTGAAGCCTCATGAAGTGAACTACCCAACCCATGACTTGGAATTAGCGGCCATAGTGTTTGCCCTGAAGATATGGAGACATTATCTGTATGGTGTGAGGTTCGAGGTATTCTCCGATCATAAGAGCTTGAAGTATCTCTTTGATCAAAAGGAGCTGAATATGAGGCAAAGGAGGTGGATGGAGTTTCTGAAGGATTATGATTTTGGGTTGAATTATCACCCTGGGAAAGCCAATGTGGTGGCCGACGCATTAAGTCGAAAATCCTTGCATGCATCATGGATGGTGGTTAAGGAGGATGAGCTAGTAAGGAGCTTTAGAGACCTTAACCTTGGAGTTACGTTGACCCCCCATAGTTTAAGATTGAATCAGCTTAGGGTGACGAGTGATTTCAAAAATCAAATTGCTCAAGCCGAAGGCGAGGAAGAAGAGTTCTTGAAAACCCTAGCGTTGGTGAAGGAAGGAAGGTTGAAGGGTTTCGTACAAGGTGCAGGTGGACTATGGAAATTTGAAGGAAGAGTCTGTGTTCCCGCAAGTGGTGACCTCCGAAGAAGGATTTTGGAGGAGGCTCATAAGAGCCATTTCACCATACACCCCGGTATGACAAAGATGTATCAAGACGTCAAGAAGATGTTCTGGTGGCCAGGATTGAAGAGGGACATTGCGGAGTTGGTAGGCAAGTGTTTAATCTGCCAAAAAGTAAAGATTGAGCACCAAAAGCCCTCTGGTATGCTGCAACCATTGGAGGTCCCAGAATGGAAATGGGAAAGTATCTCTATGGACTTCGTGATGGGTTTACCCAAAACGCAGGCTGGGTTCGATGCAATATGGGTAATTGTTGACAGATTAACCAAGTCTGCTCACTTTTTGCCCATTCGAGCTACTTATCCTTTGGAAAAGTTAGCCCAGCTGTATGTTCAAGAGATAGTAAGATTGCATGGTGTACCTTCAAGCATAATCTCTGATAGAGACCCGAGGTTTACCTCTAAATTTTGGGGAGCCTTGCAGAAGGCATATGGAACGAAGCTTTGCCTAAGTCTGACTTATCACCCCAGACGGATGGACAGTCGGAGAGGACCATCCAAACTTTGGAGGATATGTTGAGAGCTTGTGTTTTGGACAACCGAGGAAGTTGGGATAAATACTTACCTTTGATCGAGTTTGCCTATAACAATTGTCATCATGCAAGTATTGGTATGGCACCCTATGAAGCTTTGTATGGAAGGAAGTGCCAATCTCCCCTATGTTGGTTTGAACCGGGTGAGCAAAGCCTACTAGGACCTGATCTTGTGAGGCAGACCACAGAGCAAGTCAAAAGGATTAGGGACAGAATTCTTACGGCCCAAAGCCATCAAAAGAGTTATGCGGATAAGAGGAGAAAGCCCCTAGAGTTCCAAGAAGGAGAACATGTATTCCTGAAAATCACTCCTACGACCGGTATAGGTAGAGCCATGAAGGTCAAAAAGTTAAGCCCTCGTTTCCTTGGCCCTTTTCAAATTTTAAAACGTGTCGGGTCAGTTGCTTACCAAATAGCCTTACCTCCAAATTTGTCAAACCTTCATGATGTTTTCCATGTGTCTCAATTAAGAAAATACCATTCCGACCCTAGTCATCTACTTGAGCCTGAAAGTGTACAGTTAAGGGAAGACCTAACTTTCAATCTACCGCCATCTCGGATCGTGGATCGTGGGGCAAAACAGCTGAGGAATAAGACGGTACCCTTAGTCAAGGTGGCTTGGGGTAGAGGAAATGTGGAAGAATATACATGGGAGCTGGAGGCCGAAATGAAGAGCAAGTATCCGAACTTATTTACAGGTAACGAATTTTGAGGGCAAAATTCTTTTTAAAGGTGAGGAGAAATGTAACATCCTCAATTTCATGTCGTGCTAAATTACCGTAGTAACCCTGAGTAATTAGACACTTAATGAGGAATTTCGAGATTAGGGCTTAATTAAGGGGTTGACTCGGACGAGAAGGGTCAAGAGAATGCCTAATCGAGGTTAGATAATCTCTAATTAAGCAAGTTAGAGCCCCTATAGCTTACTTAAGCACTAATCGCCCTTAATTAGCTTACTCGAGTTTAATTAAGGTTAATTAAGCTTAATCGTGGGATTAATTTTTGTTAATCATGTTCTTGTGTATTAATCACTAATTCTTGCTTAATCACCTTAATTAAGTTGTATGAGCACTTAATCACATGATTAAATTCAAATTTAGTCAACTAGACAATAAAGTAGAGAGTGATGTCATAAAAGCAAAAAGCATGAGACAAGACTACTTTATGTAAAAGTTTGACCATGCTTTGTCTCCCCATCATCCCATTTGTCCCCTTAATCACTAATTAACACAAGATAACACAAAGTGAAGCAAAAATATCTCATCCTCCCTCCTTAAAGTGGACGCCACTTTCTCTCTCTCCCTCCCTCATTCATTTTCATTTTCACTCATCCTATTCTCTCTCTTCAAGCCAAATTCTCTAACTTCTCTCTAAACACTTCTTCATCTTCTTCATCTTCCTCTTCCTTTCTCCACCACCACCACCCTAAACCACTCACTTAGCCCTTCAAAGACCTCATCTTTGGGTCTTTGGAGACAAGATCAAAACACTACAACCTCCATTTCCACAAGATTTCAAGAGCTTCTCCTTCCTTCTTGCAAAACCGCCACCTTCATCATCAAGAGGAGTCATCATCTTCTTCTTCCATTTCTCTTGTTTTTGCGCCATCTTCAAGAAAGGTAGTGATCTCCATCTTTTTCATTTTGTCTACTCAAGAAAGCTTGGAGCTTGGTACCTTCATGACCAAGATTTCTAAGTGAAAGCTTGAGAAGATCCTTCATGCTCTTCAAGAACCAAAGTTTTCATTTTTAGAAAAATATGTTCTTGATGTTCTTCATGTGTTCTTAAGTTTCCTCTTTTAGTAAAATATGTTCTTGATGTTCTTCATGTGTTCTTAAGTTTCCTCTTTTAGTAAAATATGTTCTTGATGTTCTTCATGTATTCTTAAGTTTCCTCTTTTAGCAAAATATGTTCTTGATGTTCTTCATGTGTTCTTAAGTTTCCCCTTTTAGTAAAATATGTTCTTGATGTTCTTCATGTGTTCTTAAGTTTCCTCTTTTAGTAAAATATGTTCTTGATGTTCTTCATGTGTTCATAAGTTTCCTCTTTTGGAAACCTATGTTCTTATTGTTCTCTAGCTTAAAGTTGTTCCTTTCTCTTTATGATGAGTGAATGATTAGAAAAGCTTCACCTTTCTATGTTTCCATGATTTGATAAGACTATGAACCTCCTCAAAGTTTTAGACTTTAAAAAAGTTTGCTTCTTGATTCCTTCAAAGTGGCGCAACTTTTAAGCTTCCATAAAGTTTTATTTTGTTTTGTTTTGAAGACAAGAATACATGTGAAAGTCTAAACTTTTTGAGCTAAAAAAAAAAAATGATATCTTGTCACTTTAGGCTTTAGAAATCAAACCTTAAAGAAAAGACCTTTCACAAAGTTTCAAACTTTATTCAAGAATGAGATCATTAAGTTATAAAAATGTTGTTCTATAACATTTCATTCATGAAGTTTAGACTTTGAACCCAAATAATGCAAAAGGTGTTAACTTTTATAAAGAACAAGACTTATTATTCAAAAAGCTAGTAGCTTGTATCATTATTTCATAAAGATCCAATCTTAAGATAAGAGCTTAATGTCAAAGGCACTTACTTTCACAAAGAATAAGACTTTATGACTACTTTATAAAGAATGACAACTTTAATAATGTTTAAGGCAAAACCTTGGTATGTTATTAGTAAAAGCTTAAAACTTTGCAACTTGACTAAGTTAAAAAAAATAGAACCAAATCACCCTTGGTGATTAGTGAACATTGGTGTTGTTGGGTTCATGATGTGGTTATGCGTTGTCATGACCCAAGGATTAGAGGGATCTCGAACTCCTTGGGAACAGAAGTATGATTAGGGCCTCTAAGCATACCATGAATCTAGGAATCACTAAGTGCACTATCTCAAGGAAAGAAAACAATCACATAATTTAATTAATTTGAACAAGTGTCTCATAAGACATGTACTTGAGTAAAGAATACTTTCATCCAAGGACCAAGTAACTAAAAGACTATAAACACATATCCTAACTATGTGATTCTATCATGGGAAATCATGTGATGATTCATAATATTCTCCACAAAGAACAACACAACTATAAACCCCTTTAGGGTATGAATGTGTGATGCCACTTGGCATGATGAATGATGAGTTTGATTGAGCTTTGTCTCATGATTGAATGATATAGATATGATGAACTATTGGTTGAATGCCGATGATTGGCATTTTGGGGAAGCTCCGGTCTAGCCGTTATGCTGCCGGATTTCCGTCAAAATTATGGACTTAGTCATATCATTGCATGCGTCTAGTCAAGGAGTTATGCATGTAAAGTATAAAGATAAGAAAAGAATCAATGGGACGTGACCCTTCAATCACTTCGGTAAGGGAAGTGAGAGACGGCGATCCACAAGGAACCTCTATGAGGGAGGCAAGGGTGTTATGGAGGACCCTCCAACTTAGAGGTAACCAATATCGGCTTAGTCTGATTTGGTTAGTACTGCGTGACGACGGTCACGGAATGAGCTCATGTCCAAAAGCAGTCTATTTCAAAGGAAAGTAAAGAATGTTAAGCACATGCTAAAAATGAAAGTAAAGTCTAAGTATGACCATGGTTACATCTGTGATGATGCGTGTCTTTGCGTGAAAGTATATTGCCCATTTGCATTATGGATGTTATTCTATGTTTTAGTACGGATGTTAGTCATGATGATGTGTTTATGATGTTAAGTTTAAAAGCAACCCGCTTCGGGGTTTAAGTTTTCAAAACCATTAAAAATTGAACTTATATCTGTCCACTGTTTTTGTAATTAAACCCGAAGTGGTTGGGACGATGACGATGACACTGTGTTTGTCTAGCCGCGATCCTACTGAGAAATTTAGTATTTCTCATTCCTACGTTTCCGTGTCGCCTTCGTGAGGATGTCGACGTCGGGCACGGTGGTGATCTACATTGAGTTCCCGGTGTGGCGTTGGCGCTTTGACCCGGTGCTAAACGCCTCAGTGCTGTCGGCGAGTACAGCGATGAGGGTCTACATCTTCCACGACCGCCAGTTCCAGACTCCCATGATGAGCCCATTTTTCCGACCGCATCAGCCATTTGGCGAGGTTACTATGGATGACATTCGCCCCTACTTTTAGCCACCGAGATACCCCACTGATGATGATGAGACTGACTCGGATACCCGTTTGACTCCGACTATTTCACTGGATTCCGATCCCTCGGAGCCGTCTTATCCGAGCTTCCATGTGGAGACGAATCCGTCCGAGCCCATCTATCCGACTCATTCTGGGGGTTCTCACCGTTCAGGTTCGTCACAGCCTTCAGTGATTCGTCTATCTTCTGATTCTTCTGCTTCATCGGCTGGCCCATTTTCATCCCCGGTTCGCGGGCGTGGGTTCATTCATACCCGCGCTGTGCCTCGTGGGCGAGGACGTGCTCGAGGAGGGGGACGTGGTAGTACTTCTCCCGATGGATATGGGAACGGTTTCCTCCCGCCAGATGCTTGATGTGACAACCGCATGCGGAGCCGAGCACGAGGATAGCCCCCTTTTGGTAGTAGTTATAGGGTTATCATTCTGTTATGTGGCATGCTTGGGTAGTAGGATTCTCTGATATATTTCCTTTTATTATGTATTGGTAGGCTTTTGTGTTGGGCCGACGATAGATATCGGACCCATTATTATCTTATGTATGAACTGGTACGACTCTTATTGTATTATCATGGTTGGCCGTGGAATGAATGTTACATTATTCTAAGAATTGTGGTTACTCTTATGGTCTCTATGCTTGTTAAATGCGGTATATGTATGGGATAGCGGTGTTACTTTATATGTTCACGATGCGCTCATGGCTCTCGATTTCAAAAATGGTTTACTTGTTTTGTAGAAAAAATTTTACCCCTATTTTCGGTATAAAGTAATTTCTAAAAGGTAATGATAGTTCCGCGAGCAAAAGTAGCAACTAGTAATTCCACAATATGACTTAAGCATATAATGGAACTACTAGGGTGTTACACGTAGGCCAGCCCCTGAACAGATTTAAGGGAATAAACCGGTGTGAGGGTTAGGGAAAATAAACTCATCACTCATGTATAAGTATGAGCTCGGACTTGAGAAGCAGGTTATTACCCAGAGGTGAGAGAGGCCATTCACCTCCAGGGGACCAAGTACAAAGGAGCAAGATCAAGTTACAAGTTAAAGAAAGAGATAAGTAAAGTAAGGTGCACTCGCATGAAGTCTAGTACAAGCGTCTGCATATGCATCTTTAATTATCTCATTAGGCCGAAATGTTATTATGATTTTTATTGAAGTATATTACATTATTCTTGTTGCTATGTCTGCCATAGAATATGCCACGTGGTTGTCAAAATATAACCCGTTTCGAGAAAGGTGTTGTCAACTTAAAATTGAACCACTACTTTGTGTATGCGCTTACGTTTTCATAATAAACCGAAGTGGCTGAAATGTTTATGATGACACCTTGTATGATTAGTGATTTGAGTTTACCTATTGAGAACCTAAGGTTCTCACTACTTGCCTATGTGCTTTTCCATAAACGTTCTAGTACCTAAGCTAGCGTTCAAGTGTGAGGTAGAGTCTCAGGGCATTCATTATGCAAGAGCCAGGCATGAGCCAATCCGGGAGACTATTGAGGCTAGCTAACAACCAATGGAAGCGACAACTGCAGTTTTGAATATTATATTTTCCTCATTTTGGATATTTTATAGCACAGTAGTAACCTCTTAGTATAACTCCATAACTCGAGCATCACTTATATGCTAAAGGTTGTTACAAAGATCACTACCTAGGGTGAAAGTTGCATCTTCTTTAGAGAGAAAGATGAAGAAGATAATGGCTCCTCCAAGGGTGCTGGTGGCAATTTTGAATGGAGAGGAAGAGAGGTCTTGAGTTCTTGAAGAAATGGAGTTTGTAATGTTTGATTCTTGTTTTCAAAGATCAAAAGATGTGATCTTTGAAGGGCTTAGTAAAGAAGGTTTGGTTATGGTGGTGGAGAATGATAAAGAAGATGAAGAAGAAGGAGAAGAAAGTGTAGAGAGAAGTTGAACGATTTGAGAGGCTTAGAGAGAGAATGAAAGTTTCAAAATGAAAATGAGTGTGTGTGTGTGTGTGTGTGTGTGTGTGTGTGTGTATGTGTGTGCATGAGTTGGCCGTATGTTTCTAGTGGGTGGGGTAGAGATATTTTGCTTGCTTTTGTGCTAATTAAGGATTAAGGTGACAAATTGGATGATGAAGGAGACAAAGTATGGTCAACTCTTGCAAAAAGCAACTTTGTCTCATGGTTTATGCTTTAATAACATCATCAAATACTTTATTGTTTAGTTGACTAAATTTTAATTTTAATGATGTGATTAAGTGCTCATACAACTTAATTAACTTGATTAAGGGAAGATTAGTGATCAACTAATGTGACCATAATTAACAAAAATTAAACCTTTGATTAAGCTTAATTATCCTTAATTAAACTTGATTAAGCTAATTATTAGTGATTAGTGCTTAATTAAGTGATTAAGAGTTTGATTTTCTTAATTAGGGATTGTCTAATCTTAATTAAGCATTCCCTTAACTTTTCTCTTCAAAATTACCTTGTAAATTCTTTAATTAAGCCTTAACCCTTTAATTTCTCATTAAATGTCTAATTACTTAGGGTTACTAAGATAATTTAGTATGAAAGAAAATTGAGGATGTTACAAGTTCTGAGTTCAATGTGAGTTTTAAAGTGTAGCATAAGTATGCGAAACATAGATGCACCATCACATCTTAGCCATTAGATAACAAGACGTGCTATACACCTTGTGAAACACGGTGCATAGGAGCTGTTTCCTATTTGTTGCTGAGTATATATTTCGTAGAGAATATTTGTTGTACTTGTAAAGGCTAAAAATCTAGACTGTCCAATTAGCCATTATACCACGTCCATGGTATGTGGAGGGATTCTCATTAGTGAGAAAGTAGTTCACAACAAGTTGATCAAGTATCACCATTACTATCAAAATTTATTAAAACATGAAGATAGAAATTAACAAATAATGGAGGAAAGATTAAAAAAAATTATTGGTTATAAAGGATAAAGCTTATTGAAATTATTAAATAAAATCCTTATTGTATTGTTTCAGGTTTATAAAAAATTATGTAAATATTAGAGTTTAATTTACCCATTACAGTCTATTAGAGCTCAAGCTAATAAACCCTTAAATTTCTACTCAAAGTCCCAAGAACAATACTCATCCACCAATTTTGAGGTAGCAAAACTCTTGGGAGTATGGAGTTTAGCACGAAAGAGCAGAAGTAAGCCTAAGGGTGCAAAGAATAGGCACAAATTAGAACAAAAGTTGTGGCATTGCAAAATGAAAAAAAGAAATGAAAAAAGAGCTAAGAGGATTTTTCACAACAAACAAACAAAAAAAGAGAAAGGAGCAGCCTTTTATGCATCAAGACTATCCCCCCTTCCTTTTCTTTCTCCTTATCCAACCCAACCCTCCTTTTCATTTCTTCATTACTTTTCTTCTCCTTATCTATCCAACCATCAAGCTCCATTTTTGTTTCATTTTATTATCAAATCCTTGGCACACATTAGCTTCCAAGAGTTGAGTTAAGTCTTTATACTTAAACTTTCTTCTTATGGGTAAACATTAAGTTTTTTCTCAAGGCTCATGAATTGTAAAAATAGTGGATGAGTAATTGTTTTAAGTTTTGAGTGGAAATCTAGTGAGTTAGGAGCTTGAGCACTAATAGGTTATGATGGGTAAGCCAAACTTTGATTTTCACTCATTTTCTTTGGAATCCTAAACTTTACAATTTGGGGGGTTTTGGTTAATAAGCTTATCAATCATTAATCTATTTTCAAAGAAATTATCTAAGCTTGTCAAAATTTTGGATACTATGTCAGTTACTCCTCCCAAATAGGGATGATCACAGTTTGGTTGGCTTCGATTTTGAGATAAAAACTCAATCGATCTGAACAATAAATCTTATTTCAGTTTGGCTTGGTTCAGTTTGATTATATTTGAAAAGTTGAACCAAACCAAACTGAAATAAATCGAATTGGATTGATTTGGTTTTCAATTTTTTATTAGAAGTTTTATAAAATATATAAAAAAGTAACTTTTAACTTTGTTAAATAAGATTAATCATTAGGTTTTTAATAAATTCATACAATTATATAAAATCTAAATTAATTATTAAAATTAAACTAATCTAATACTAATAATAAAAAATTTGAATAAAAATCATCTACGTTTATATAAATATAGATATGGATAAGTATATATATATAATATATTATTGGTTTGGTTTGGTTTGGTTTGGTTTGATTCGATTCTAGAAACTAAAACCAAAAAGCGAACCAAGCCGATCGGTATTGATTGGTTTTTGATGTTTTCGAATCAATTTTCGGTTTTAATTTGGTTTAGATCGGTTTTGAATACCCTTATTCCCAAAGCTATTAGAGAGCAACTAAGTCGATTCTTTGGAGTTATGAGTGGATTTTCTACTTAGTGGCATTGTTTAAAAATTTTAATTTCATGGGAAAAGCTAATTTATCAAAGTCAATGATTTTATTTTATGTCATTTGATTTATTTAGTTAGTTATTTTCTTTAATTATTTTCCTTCTCACAATGATAATTGAATTATGACTTTGATGCCTAGTTTGACATTGCAATTAGTTTTCTTTGTCATTTTTATAACTTCATGATTTTATCATATCTTATTTCGTTACATGCTAGTATGATTTAAAGAGTTATTATCTACAAGAATTGAATCTTATTGTTGTTGATTTAGCATTATTTTATTATAAGATTATGTTGAGAAAACCAAGATGGGTTTCAAGTTAGAACATAGTTCAACATTAGCAAAAAGATATAATAACCTATGTGCACATAGTATATTTAGTTGAGATACATGGTGAGCAGACCCTGATTATGAGATAATGTTGAGTGAGGCGAGGGCCCTGGCATTAGATAAGATGAGATTTGTTAATGGCTTGATATTATTCCCTACTTGAGTTCATTCTTTCTTGTATAACTTTGATGGAGTATTTGATTATTTGATAAATTATTTGATTTTGAATGAGTTTTTATTTATGAAGATTTTTGGGAAGGCGTTATGAAAATTATTTGGGCTGTCTGCTGACAAGGATGAGGATGTTATCAATGCATTGGTAAAAAATCATGAGTATAAAGAGAAGGATTCTGAACATGTGAAGACTAGAGGCAAAAGGGGAAGCAAAAAGAAGAGCTTATGTTAGTCTAAGCCTAGATGTGTAGTTCATGCTATTTCATTGTGAGCGTGTTCTTTATGTATAGGCTTTGTGTGTTGCTCCCCTTTTTTGGCATTAGTGTTGTTTTTTATAGGACCTTTTTCCTTTTGAGGCATTTTGTTATAATAACTGCGCCATTCAATTTGAATGTCGAGCCTTGAGTTAATTATCAAAAAAAAAGATTATTGAGAAGGCAGGAATTAGATGAGCCATTAACTTTATTGAGTATTTTTTGGATTGTATAATTGTTAAGTTACTTCCGATTAATTATTTTAAATGCTTGTGTGTTTATTTATTTCTTCTTCCTATTCACTTTGTTTGTATGCCCGTACTAAGCCTATGTGAGTTACCCTATTCCTTTCCTTCGTATCCACAGGATAAACAATATAAGTTTCTGGGATTTGTTGCTTTGCCCAAAAGTTATCTTTTGTTGCTAGAAGAGGCTCGTGTTTTGTTTGACTCTAGTATTTTTTAGCTATAGAACAACATAGTTTTTTTTTCTTTTAACTGTGCATATGACTATAGAGTTTACATATGCTCTTTTTGTATAAATGCTCCCTTTGGTATTGTGATTGGTATTGGAAAAACCCTAACTAGGGATTCTCGATAATTGTATATTTTATGGAACATGTTTATTGTAACATCTTCCCAAGTACAGTACTATGCTTAAGTCATAGTACCGCACCATGGAGTTGTTACTGTTACCTGAGTAGACCTTATCTGATAGAAACTTCAGCCGTATTCGGAAACTTCTAAAAATATCTAGAGACAACACGGAAATAGGAGTAAGAATTATAAATTCTCAGTAGGATTCTCTAATTATCATACATAATGTCTTCGTTGTCATCTCCAGTTTGCTTCGGTTTATTATGAAAAAGGTGAACATGCTATATAAACTGTTTAATTTTATAGTTCAAAAATATATTATCCGAAGCAAAGTTCAATTTTACTCATAGGCTTTTCGTTTGGGAGAGTCCATACAACACCAATTTACAAACTATACTATGAATAAAAAATGAAACATAATAAAATACAATAGCATCAATACCCTGAAGACATATCTTCTGCATATAACTTTACTTATACTTGAACATATGCATGTACACAACATTTACTTTCCTTTCTTTATCTTCCTTTTCATCATAAAATCTTTACGTGCCACATTCCAGAGTATGATCACCATGTCATACCCCATCAGAGCGTGATCGCCATGTCACATTCCTTAGGAATATGGGATCTTCATTCAGTACTTAGACTAGCTGGGTCATGCCATGCCTCATGTAAGTTCTGTCCCCTATACTCACACTAGCTGGGTCGATGCCATGCCTCATATGAGTGGGGTACCTGCATATGCTTTAATCTTTAGTCTTTAGTCTTTAAATCTTTAGCTTTTACTTGACACACCTAGGCATTACGTATCGCCGTCCTTAGGGTGCTGTTACTGCCCTTGGGTAGCCTGGCCTTGGAGTAAGCTTGTCAGCTCCAGCCGTGACCGTCGCCACACCGACTCACCCACAAGGGGACCCACTGCCTCTAGGTTGGAGGGATCTCATTCTGGCCACGTGCCTCTAATTAAAGGGATCTCTTCTGGTCACGTGCCTCAAAACCGAGAGATCTCATCTGACCATGTGCCTTCAATATAGAGGGATCTCATCTGACCACATGCCTCTAACATAGAGGGACCCAAATTTTAGCTGCCTTTACAAAGAGGGATTCAATGTGCAACTGCCTCCAGGTGAAGGGACCCACATTTTATCTTATTTAGCTACCTTCACAAGGAGGGACCCCAAATAACTGTCTCCAAGTGAAGGGACTCACATTCAATATATTCACATTCTTTCATTCTCATGCATACTCAAGCATAGTCATACTGAATGTACTCGTAAATATACTTCATTTATTTTCATATATCATTGCACACATGATCTTCACGTACATATTCATGACATATAAAGGCCCGTAGCCTCTTTACCATTCTACCGGCACTCATACATATGCTACATCATTTACCCTCACATACCTTATATCATACTTATGTCATTCTTGAATTTGGAGTTTCTATATACATATTCATACTTTAATTCATCCTTACATATAAACATTCATAGTCTTATAGATTTCTGCCGTAAATTAGGCAGCATAACGGATCAGATCCATCTCCCCATGAATAGTGCCAGCTCTCACAGACAAATCAGTCATAGTAGTACAATCAATCTAACATATTTCTTGATGTAAAACTTGTAATCCTTAACTCAACCCTTATATGTTTACTGGCACTTGTGAAACCATCAATTTGGTCATTTCTGCCAATTCTACTCAATTCTGCCCGAATGTTGTATAATCCACCTTTACTTCTATTTAACTCATTTAAATGTGAATTTTGGATATGTCATAGCTCTATATGTCTACTTTCTAACCCCTTTGGCTCAGCCTATTCGGTCACTGGCCAGAATTACACTCTTGGAAGTATAAATACACTAAAAATCGAAATTAACCTTAAATCATACGAAATTGGTACCATATCAAATCAAACAGGACAACCTTTCATTTGCAACTAGTTTCACTTGATTTGCTTAAGTATACCTCGAGTTATAAGTCCTGAAAGTTGACCTTCCTAAACTACCCTATTTTGGCCTGGATTGGACATAGGGCAATTTCCTCGAATCACAGGGAACAATTGGGACCATAACAAACTCAGAATTTCATATTGGGGTGTTCCCCTATGTGTCAGCTTTCTAAAAAAGTTAGTCTCACTCAATTTGGAGTTGTGTAAGGCAAGTTATACCCTCCTCAAGTCACCCTGCCCGAATGAAAGTCCTAGTTCCTAGGTCAACATTCAAAAATTCATATCTCCCTCAATAATAATCCAATGGCCTTATATTATATATCTATGGAAATCTTTGAATGTCCACTTTCATATAAAAATAGTTCCATTGGATTTAACTGGTTGTAGGCAGAGCCGTACACTCCGCCATACGGACTACCGTGGAGCTTCTCACTTAGACAGCATTCCAAACCTTCACTTATCCTAGTTTTCTGCTTCTAACCTTAATTCCAACTCAAGATTTCCTATTAATCCTATCATAATCCATCATAATCCATCATAATACATCCAATAATCCATCAAATACATGAAGAAGAGTACAATTTCATGCAATCATAGTGCAAGTAATTCAAGAACAAAAATAGAATCCTACCTCTTTGGAGTGTGATCTTGCTGAATTTGAGTTTGGATTGAATGGAGCCTTGACAAAGCTTGGAAATTTGATAGAGTAGATTGAGAGAGGAAGGGAAGAAGAAGGCTGGAGCAAGGGGAAGGGGGAACGTGAATATTAAATCAGATCAAAATGAAGAGGAGAGTCTGATTTAAATACATGAGAGTAGTTGGAATTGTGGTGTTAATTTGTTGGAGTTTTGTAGTGGAAGTTCGGCCATGTCTCCCACTTTTGTGGCTAAATTGCTCTCTACATCATCCCACAAACTGCTCTCCACATCGTCCCAGAAGTGGAATGCACTTCTGTTCTACGTGAAATCAGAACTCGTCTCGATTCTGCTTAAAGTCGGAAATTGTTCCATTTTACTTAAAGCTGAAGGCAGATGTCGGAACTCGTCCTATCTTATTTGTGACAAGGAAATCTTGTCTGGTTTATTCGAGACTTGGAAGCAAGGTCGGATGTTGGAAGTCGAAGCCTACAATCACATAATATCGGAACTCCCAATTCAAACTCGGGAACACCAACCGAAATGGAAGTCTCCTGGGAATAATCTCGGATACCGGAAATCGCGCATGACTGGAAATTAATTCAAAGATTTGAACTCATGTCCATTGAGTTCAACTCTAAGGCCAGAACTTGTTACATTGAACTCAGAGTTCGGTACTTGTAACCATTGTGTTAAACTATAACTTCTGAGGTCGGAAACCACGTACACTATTTTGAAACATGAGGTCTGAGGTCGGAACTCGGGTACCTTGGTTGAAACTTGAAGCTACATTATGAGACCGGAAATCGGGTACATTTTCTTTGAAACATGAAGTCGGATATCGATAATCACGTCCATGTTGTTTGTATTTGAAGGTTAAGTCGGGAGTCGGGAAATGAGCAATGGTGGTTAAGGTCGAAAGTCGGAAATTATGCTGAAAGTTGAAGACGAATGCGGAAATTGGGAATAATCCTCATTGGAGACCTGGACATAAGTTTGGAAATCGGAAATCATGTCCCAGTATACTTTAACTCGAAGTCAGCTATTGGAACTCGGAAGCCACCCATTTAACTCAAAACTAGAACATGAAGTCGGAAATCAGGAATAATCAAAATTAGATGAAATCAGAAATCGGAGAGGACATGAATTCACAAGACGAACTCGGAACTCGGAACTCGGAAATCGGGGATGTTACATTTATTTAATTTGTGAATTGCCCCATTTTTGGGGAAGATTTTGCCAATTTTTTGGTGGCTACATGACTAAGTTATTAACATACTTTCTTAAGGAATTTTATTCTTAGGCTAGCTAGATTAAGTGAGCTTAGACTTAATATTAGCTTGTGAGCTGGAGATGGCCTAGCTAGGTGCGGTTTGTGACAAAAATAGCGCTTTGGTTATGAAGTAAGAAGAAGAAGAAGAAGAAAAAGGTTGAATATAGAGAAGAGTGAAGTAGAGTGGGACGCATCTATTGCCTATACCTCAAAAGGAAAAAAAATCTAAGTAAAATGTTTTCAGACTTTAGTAATTAGGTCATTTTTTTTCTTTCATTCATTTGAGACCTACACAAATTATTACCAAGTGCCAAATGCTCAAATTTATGCCACTATTGACTACCATGAGGATAAAATCTCAGAGAAAGGTAAAAATTTATATTTCTTGCTTAAATTCGATGGTCGAAATCAAGCCAAACCAATAATAATTAGATTTGTTTAGTTTAGATTTGGTGAAAAAAATTCAAAAATTAAACCAAACAAATTCAATTGAATTTTTCTTTTAACTGAAGTAGGGAATAATCGAACACTCGTACCAATGATTGATTCCATATTCTTTCCAACATTCAAAGTAAAATTTCCCACCTCTTTCATCTTGGGTCACAATTACAATGGTTTATAGATATACTAAATTGTGTTGTGCCATGACTCATGTAATGTCCGAAAAATTTTAATCATTTTTAACCAAGTTGTCCGATTTTTAGCAATTAATTGGGATTAATTAGAATTCGATCAAGTATTTACTCAAAGCCAATTAAGTAACATTTTAAAGAATTAACCTTGAGGAAATTAGATTAAAATCATAGAAAACCACCTAGGAATTTTCTAAAATCGGTTTACTGATTTAAGAGAAATCAGTAAGATTTTGGTATTTTAAATTGTCGGAACCGAATCAATATAAATTATACTGTGAGAACCTTAGGATGGATGGCTAAGATTTAGCCACCTCACCCATGCATGTGGTGCCACAAAATCTGCCCAAAAGTGGGCAACTCTAGCAAATTGGAGAAGTAGGAATCCACCAATCATGCAACAACTTGCTTCAAAAGTCTTGAGATAATTCCTTCCTTCTCCCTTGGTAATTTCGGCCAGCATAAGGAGCTGACCACTCTCCATTCCTCTTCCATACACACTTATCTCCACTCCATCTTCAACCTTTCTTCAAGTCTCATCAAGAGTTGCTTCCATCTAAGACACCAAATCAACATGCATTCAACTAAACAAGGTAGGAATTACAACTTCTTTTCTTGTTTTCTTTGAATTAGGCTGATTGGGACTCCACTTTCTTCCCACTTTCTTGCATGATTCTGATGTTATCTTGAGTGATGATGATGAATTAAGATTGGTTTAAGGTGTATATGTGAGTTTGAATTGAAGATTGGATGGATTGATTTAAGGAAAACATGAATCCAAGAAGAATTCAAAAAGCTGTTAGGGTTTTTCACCCGACGGTCTGTACGGCAGAGTGTATGGATCTGCCTACAGCTGTTTAAATTTGATGAATCCATTTTTATATGAAAATAGACATTTAGGGATTTTCATACATATAAGATATAAGGCCATTGGATTAGTATAGAAGTAGTTATGAATTTTTGAAATTTGACCCAGAAATTTGAATTCTCATCTAGGTACTATGAGTTGAGAAGGGTATAACTCACCCTACACAACTCTAAATTGAGTGAAACCAACATTTTTGAAAGTTATCATATAAGGGAACATTCCATAAAAATTTTAGAGTCAAATTCTTTGCCAATTATTCCCATCACATCAATGAAGTTACCTTAAGTTCAAACCGGGCTGGAACAGGGTAGTCCAGTAGGGTCAAGTTACGGGGCTTATATCTCAACATATACTTATGGAAATGATATGAAACTTATTTCATTTGAAAGCTTGTTCTGCTATCTTTGATTTGATATAAATTTTGTATAATTTTACCTAGATTTCTATTTTTAATGAATTTTCACTTATGAGAGTGCACTTCTGGCTAAGTATAGGGCAGTCTGAGGTAAAATGCTAATAAGTTGAGCTATACAAATCAAAACGAGATGGGACTAAAAAGGTTGGAAACTAGACACATAGCACTATAATATATTCAAAATTTAGGTCCAACTGAATTAAATAGAAATTATGGTGAACTTTACAAAAATCAGGCAGAATTGATATAACGGGCAGAATTGAACATAAGGGTCCAATCCCTACATAATTGACATTATTGTGATATATAAGGGTTAAATCCCTACATGATTGACATTATTGTGATATGTTTGCTACTCTATGTTGAGCTTTTGCTTGATTGGTTTTACTGGTAGCCTGGCACTATTCACGGGGAAGCAGACTCGATCCATTATGCTGCCGAATTTCTGGCAAAAATTAGTGATAGTTCTAAATATTGGTGTGTTAATATTGTTATGTGTAACGTTCCGATTTTCGACCTTCTTACCCACATTTTCCAATTTCCGACTTAACAATGGACTAGCTTGACTTTCCCGATTTCCGACGTTATGCGACTTCAACAACAGACATCCGACTTCACCCTCAAGTTTGATCAATTCCCATTTTCAACTTCATCTTCGAATTTCACATAATATGGATAATTTCCAATTTCCGAGTTAGTCTCACTTTAGTCTATGACTTTCGACTTCATCTAGATTATTTCCAGAACTTCCGAGTTTAACCTTCAAGTCTGAACAACATGGAGTGATTCCTGATTTCCGACTTCATGTTTCAAAGAAAATGTACCCGATTTTGGGTCTCATAATGTAGCTTCAAGTTTCAGCAGAGGTACCCGATTTCCAACATCATACCTCATGCTTCATAATAGTATACATGGTTTTCGACCTCCGAAGTTATAGTTTAACACAATGGGGTAAGTACCTACCTCTGAGTTGAATATAACAAGTTCCCCGACTTAGAGTTGAACTCAATTAGAAAGGATACGAGTTCGGATCTTTGAGCTGATTTCCAAGTCATACACGAGTTCCGATCTACGAGTTTATTCCCAGAAGCTTCCACTTCTATTATTGTTCTCGAGTTTGAATGGGAGTTCTGAGATTATGTGATTGTAAGCTACATGACTTCTGACCTCCGACCTTGCTTCCAAGTCTCGAAATAAACCAGACAAGATTTCCTCAAGTCACAACAAGATGGGACGAGTTCCGACATATGACTTCAGCTCCAAGCTCAAGTAAAATGGCACAAGTTCCGACTTCAAGCAATGGAAATGAGTTCCGATTTCAAGTATAATGGAAGCGTATCCCACTTTTGGGACGACGTGGAGAACAGCTCGTGGAACAACGTGGAGAGCAAATTGGCCACAAAAGTGAGAGATATGGCCAAACTTCAACCACAAAACTCCAACCAATCAACACCACAACTCTCATGTATTTAAGTCAGACTCCCCTCCTCTTCCCCAGCTAATTTACACCACTTTCTTTCCCTCTTACTCCAGCCTTCTTCTTCCTTTCTCCCTCTCACTCTACTCTATCAAATCTCCAAGCTTTGTCAAGGTTCCATCAATCCAAACTCAAATTCAGCAAAATCACACTCCAAACAGGTAGGATTCTATTCTGTTCTTGAATTCTTTGCAATATGATTGTATGAAATTTTACTTTTCTTCATGTGTTTGATGATATACTAAATATATATGATGGATTATGATAAGATTAATATGAAATCTTGAGTTGGGATTAGAATTAGAAGAAGAAAACTAGGAGAAATGGATGGATTAGGATGCTGTCTTGGTAATGATCCCACGGTAGTCTGGATGGCAGAGGGTACGGCACTGGCTATAACTAGTTAAATTTGATGAAACCATTTTTAGATGAAAGTAGACATCCAGGGCTTTCCATCCATATATCATATAAGGTTATTGGATTAGTATTGAGAGAGATATGAATTTTTGAAATTTGACCTAGGTATCAGGACTTTCATCCGGGCAGGGTGACTTGAGAAGGGTATAACTCACCCTATACAACTTCAAATTGAGTGAAACCAATTTTGTTAGAAAGCTTACACATAGAGGAACATCCCAATATAAAATTCTGAGTTTGTTATGGTCTCAATTGTTCCCAGTGATTCAAGGAAATTGCCCTATGTCCAATCTAGGCCAAAATAGGGTAGTTCAGGAAGGTCGACTTTCAGGACTTATAACTCAAGGTATACTTAAGTAAATCAAGTGAAACTTTTGCAAATGAAAGGTTGTCCTGTTAGCTTTGATATGGCATCAATTTCATATGATTTGAGGTTAGTTTCGATTTTTAGTGAATTTATACTTCCAAGAGTGTAATTCGAGCTAGTGACTGAGCAAGCTAAGGCAAAATTTGAATATCTTGAGTTATATAAATCAAAATGATATGGGACCAAAGAGGTTAGAAAGTAAACATATAGAACTATGACATATCCAAAATTTAGATTTAAATGACTTGAATAGAAATAAAGGTGGATTATATAAAATTCGGGCAGAACTGAATAGATTGGCAAAAGTGACCCAATTGATGATTTCACAAGTGAGAGTGAACATATAAGGTTTTAATTGATGGTTACAAGGTTTGAGTTCATGGTTGCAAGTTTTACCTCGATATATATGTTAGATTGATTATATTACTATGACTGATTTGTCCGTGAGAACTGGCACTATTCATGGGGAAACGGAATTGATCCGTTATGCTGCCGGATTTATGGTAGAAGTCTATGGAACTAGGAATGTTTATATGCAAGGGTAAATTTAAGTATGATACGAGTTATGACATATATGAAAATAAAGAATGAAGCATATGTATGAGTACATTCAGCATGCTTATGCATGACCATGTGTGAGAATGACAAAGCATGAGTATAAAGAATGTAAATCCCTTCACTCGGAGGCAGTTAATTGAGATCCCTCCCTGTGAAGGTAATTAAATGATAAAAATGTGAATATATTGAATGTGGGTCCCTTCACTCGGAGGCAACTATTTGAGGTCCCTCCCTGTGAAGGCAGATAAATGATAAAGATATGGGTCCCTTCACTTGGAGGCAGTTGCACATTGAATCCATCCTTGTGAAGGCAGCTAAAACTTGGGTCCCTCCATGTTGGAGGCAGTTGCACATTAGGTCCCTCCAACCTATAGGCAGTGGGTCCCCTTGCGGGTGAGTCAATGTGACGACGGTCACGGGTGAAGTTGACGAGCTCACTCCAAGACCAGGCTACCCAAGGGCAGTAACAGCACCCTAGGGACGACAATATGTAACACCTAGGTGTGCCAAGTGAAAGCTAAAGATTAAAGATTAAAGACTAAAGATTAAAGCATAGGAAGGTACCCCACTCACATGAGGCATGGCATCGACTCAGCTAGTGTGAGTATAGGGGACAGAACTTATGTGAGGCATGGCATGACCCAGTTAGTGTAAGTACCGATGGAAGATCCCATATTCCTAAGGAACGTGATATGGTGTCACACTCTGATGGGGTATGACATGGCGATCATACTCTGGAATGTGGCACGATAAAGATTTTATGATGAACAGAAAGATGAAGAAAGGAAAGTAGATTTTATGTATATGCATAAACTCAAGTACAAGTAAAGTAATGTGCAAGAGTTATGATCCCAATATATTGATGCTATGTGCATTTTAATATGTGCAGTTATTATTTATAGTATAGTTCATAAATTGGTGTAGTATGGGCTCTCCCAAATGACAAGTCTATGAGTAAAATTGAACTTTGCTTCGGATAGTATATTTTCGAACTAAAAAAAAAGTAAACAGTTTCCATAACATATTCACCTTTTTCATAATAAACCGAAGCAAACTGGAGATGACAACGATGATATGATGTATGATAATTAGAGAATCCTATTGAGAATTTATAATTCTCACTCCTATTTCCATATTGTCTCCAGATAGTTTCAGAAGTTTCCGAAGATGGCTGAAATTGCTGTCATACAAGGTCCGCTCAGGTAACAGTAACGACTCCAGGGTGTGGCACTATGACTTAAGCATAGTACTGTACTTGGGTGGGTGTTACATTATGCGATATGTATGAATACTAAGCAAGTATTATTATTTGAGAATAAGGTACAAAGCCTATGTATTTATCATTTTATGATAAAAGATATAATGATGAGTCCATATTCCAAAGGGACGTGACATGATGATCACGTTCTGATGGGGTATGACATGGCGATCATACTCTGGATTGTGGCATAATGATCCCACCCCCTAAGGAATGTGACATGGTGATCACACCCCGAGGGAGTATAACGTGGCGATCATACTCTGGGATGTGATTAGATGAATATATTTTAAGGAGTGTGATATGGTGATCACACCCCAAGGGAGTATGACATGGCGATCGTACTCTGGAATACGTATAACAAGTAAAGGAAGACAAAGAAAGAAAAGAAAATTATGTATATCTGCATAAATTCAAGTACAAGTAAAGGCAGTGGCAGATTTCAAGTTTCCAGTATAGTGGTGTTATTATATTTTAATATGTTACAGTTATTATTCATAGTATGATTTACGATATTATTGTGGATTGGCTCTCCCAAATGACAAGTGTATGAATAAAATGCACTCTGCTTCGGACAATATGTTTTCGAGCTATAAAATTTAACAGTTCATATGACATGTCCACCTTTTTCATAATAAGTCGGAGCAGCTAGAGATAATAATAATGAGACAATATGAAATTTCTTAGTGAATCCTACTGAGAATTTAAAATTTTCACTCCTATTTCCGTGTTATCTCAAGATAGTTCACGAAGTGTCAAAGACGGCTGAAGTTGCTATCAGATAAGGTCAGCTTAGGTAACAATAACAACTCGAGGGTGTGGTACTATGACTTAAGCATAGTACTGTACAGAGGAGGACGCTACACCCCATAAGCAATTACAGTCCTCAATTATTCTATAATTTCATAAGGTTTTCTCTGTGTGTGTGTGTGTGTGTGTGTGTGTGTGTAGATTTGATTCCTCTACTAAGTTATTTGCTTTCTGCGTTGCTTGAGAATTAGGTGAGAGATACATAAACTTTGATAAGCATATAAAATTGCTTTATTAAGGATGGGAACTAAATTATAGTCTCTGATTGTCCTTAGCAGCTTCGTAGAAAATAAAGTACAACATGGAATCATGGGACATGATTCTTATGACTAATAGTCCAATGCTTCACACTAGGACTACAGTAACACCAAGAATTACTACTACGATTCTAGAAATGTTGCTTGATCGGGAAAATCATAAATTCATTCTTGTTGATGCCAGTTGCTCAATTGAACTTCAGGTTTCCCAGCCTACAAGTGAAAGAAGACAATTAGTTTGGGAAAAGCAAATAAAATGTTGTTTTTGGAGTTAGCACATATAATTAAGCAGTGCAACAGCCACTTGTGCTTTCTGGTTGAAAGATGATTCTTTGTGGAATTTAATGTGTGTTTTGCCTGGCATACATACATAGGCTATTTGTACATAGAGAATCAGAGATTGATTGCATTTGTTTAATTAATATTGCAGCATGTGGGAATATGAAGGTACCAATTTAGTGCTAGTTACTAATAGATAAAGGTCTTAGAATATACTACCTTTTCTCCTCATCATACCCACCACTTTTCTTGTACTTTGGAAATGGCACTTGCCCTGATTCAATGCTCCTAACATCCTGGACGAGGAGCTCATAGTGCCTCTTCACTTCCTCCGGAGTTTTTCCACCGACAGCCCGAGCAACATTGTACCAACGGTCAGGGGTGTCCTTGTCATAAACAGCTAGAGCCCTTTCAAAGGCTTTGTTGTCCTTAGCACTCCATGACCCTGAAGATGACATTGAGCTGGACGCCATTTCTTGGAGGCAAGGCAATAATTAATAACTAGGGAACAGTATATTGTGATTTGAGAATCACTATACAGAATGGTCTAAGGTTTCAAAGGCAGTGTAAATTAACTGAACTTATAGCAAAAGGTATTAAGGATTAAGAGAGTCTATTGAAGAAGACTCCAAGGAAGAGCTGATATTTGCAGAAAGGTGGCGTTGTATGCTCCTTTTATAAGCAGAACTGGAGTGTGTAAAGGTGGGAGTAGTGCTAGTTGGCATGCAAATCTTGCCAAAATGGAGTCGAATTTGAATGATTTGTCTCCCCAAGAACCACAGAACAGAGTAGGACCAAGAATCAATATCTAAAAAGAGCAAAAATAAGTCATAGGATATATAGGACTTTCCAAAATTAACTTTCTTTTGGCTTCCTCCTCCCCCTTCCCCTACTTTTCTTGATAAATTTCTATTTACTATCTTATGTTTCCAGCTTGTGGATTCAAAAGCTGTAGAAAACTCAACACATTGATCAATAGCTGAACACGTAAAAAATTTAAAAAATACTTTAGCAGAATGAAATTTCTTTGGTTTAGCGAGCACCGTGCAGACGTCACGCGGTTGAGCAAAAGGTCACGACCAAACTCTATGGATTAAACAGTAATTTTCAGTTGTGGTTTAGATCCTAACAACGTATACTTATCAGCTAGGTCAAGTAATGCCTACCTTTATTTTATTCTCTTCCTTGCACGTTCTCCAGTGGGTCCAAGCTCAACTCAGTGAATCTGCTGCAGGAAGCAAAGCTTTCATGTGTGCATTACACATCCACAATATACCTTGTTCAAAATAGTTTAATTTGCAAAGAAAATTAATTTGGGTTTTCATCATTGTAGGTGATATTGTAAGTGTAGTTTGTCCTGAGCAACATTCCAAAACTCTCTAGCTGGTCAGTTGTTTCTATACAATGATAGTGTTTCATTTAAACCCCAGTGAAACGTCAAATAGGTTACCTACTAGAGTGCTACTCGTCTAGCTGTTGGCCCCCCTCTTTTGAGCTAACTAATGGGTTTCTCATAAAGTTATTTTGATTTTGCTTACTTAGATGGCCCCAAAAAATGGTGGTTAGTTTGGCAAATGTATGCTTTGCTCCGTCCTGACCGTCCATAACAATAACTACATAGGAGTAGGACAAGGCTACGGTCCTCATATTGGAGGATTGCATGCTTACAAAATCCTTTTTTGCAATGGTTGGTAATGAACAGTAGTGTGAGGGATTAATAAAAAAATTTTAGGAGATTTTTAGTAATGTAATAGAAATTAAAATTTTCTCTCTCTAACTTTTTTTATCTCTCAAGCATGAAGTGAGGGAAAAATTTGGAGATGGAATGGGGATCAATATTCAATTTTTTGGGGGATTTATAGTTTTACAATTGTACAATAGGAAATTTATAAATAAGTTTGTACTCTACTATGTATTCGAGTATTTTTTGAATAAAATCCAGCTGGTTTTATATATGAATCCCCAATTGACCAAATGATATGATACAAAAGTTGGAAAAAGAATAATTAAAAGTCAAAAAGAATACTTTTTACTTCCCATTATATAACTAAAAGTAAAATATACTTAACTCTCTTAAGATATTAGGAAATAACACTTTGTTCTATTAGTTTAAAAAATATATACTCAACCCAAATTTACTAAAACCCACTTAACATTTGTTGGAATATTCTACCAGAATATTCTTGTATATGATTGTAAATCTCATCTTAAGCAATTAAACAAAGAGAGAAAGAGAATCTATTCTACTAAACTCAGCAAATCTATTCCTACATCAAAATAATAAAAGGAAAACTCCATATATTACAACAAAAGCACAAAGAGAAAGAATAATAACAAAAGGACAATGTAAAGGAACAATTTCATATGTTATAAACTGTCAACAGGGACATTAAAAGTATTATGTTGCACTAAACACAAAAATAGCAAAAAGAAGTGGCATATGATTGAGAATTGTGCTGCAGTTAACACTTCTTTTCTTAAGTAGCATATGATTGAGCATTGGAGTTGAATAAAGTAATTTATGTAACTCTACTAATGATTATTGCCTGAAATTGTAATGGTTTTTTCACTTTAACATTACTAACATTTATTTACAGACACTAACAAAAACAAGTGGAAAACTAACGAACATTACCAACGACAAAAAAGCTGTCAATATTATCGACGACAATTCTAATGGAGAATGAACTAATATGGATTTTAGATTCAAATTAATATATTTGTCAGTAACGTCGTTGGTAATATTTGGCGCCACTTGGCGCTAATAATTACCAACAACATTATTGACAAATATGTTGACGCTAATCTTATTAAATTATTTCACAACATTACCAGCCACTAGGTTGTCGTATCTATTCTTTTATATATATTTTTTAAGAATAATTACTTACTGATAGTACCACCATTGATACATTGCTTATTTAATTTATTCTTTTCTTGAATAAAATTTATAGATGGTGTTCCGTCAATAAATTCATTATTTAATTTAATTTTTTCCCAGAGTAATTATTACTGATGGATATATCATCGATAACTGTAAAATTTTTAAAAATTTTTAATTAAAATTACCAATGATAATGTCGTTGGTAACTTCACGCCAATGAGCACCATTTGCTTTGCCAAAATCGTTCACTTACCGACGGCATCGAGTGAATATCTATTAATAATGGCTTTAAGTGAAATGATGCATTTCACTTTTAATTTACCGACAGATTTCTCGTAGGTAATGGGTGAATTTCACTTTGCAAAGAAGCTTCTTCTTTCCTATTTCTCCATTTCATTTTTTTCTCTTCCCTCTTTCTCTTCTCCACCACCACTTCGATTACCCTTCAATTCACAATCATCGAAGCTCCATTACTGCCGCTGAGCACCACCATTGTGTTCCAAGTACTTTCTAGAACATTTTATTCGATTTCTTTTTTTGACTTGGCCTTTTTTTTTTTGCATTCCTTGCCTTTACTCAATGTTGTCACCTAAGAAGTTAATGTTAACTAGATGTGTTTCTTATTTTGTTTATGAGCACATTTGGAGCATCTCTTTCTACTAGTTAGTTGCATTGAGCTTGCTAGTAAGTACAATATTAATTTTACTTTTGTAATAAAATTAGATTGTTAGATATTTATAATTTATAAGATAGAGTTGTAGGAGAATAATAAGATTGCATAACTAGGGAAATGCTTAACATTTCTTTTTGATTGTTTGAATTGTGTGCTGTGTCCGAATAATTAATTTTGGTGGAGGCTTCTAATTTAATGCGATATGCTACTCAATTTTTTTAAAATAATTTATTATTTAAATTTGTTACTTAATTTGTTATTGATTGAGTTGTTGTAAATTAAAATTTGTTACTTAAAATTTAAAAATTTTATAATTAGTCTTCTTTTTAGTAATTTGATAATTTGTTAACAATATGATAATTTGTTAATAATTTGTTAATAAATTGATAACATTTTAAAATTTTAATAATTAGTTGTATATATGGTTTTTTTTTTTTTGACTAGTGACTTGTATATTGAATCCATATATTTGTATTTCAGATATGATAGGCAAGGGCAAAGGCAGGCCAAGAAGGATGGCCCACATTATTCCTCCACCCAATAGTCCACCTCTATTACTTCCTTCATCGGACAGGCGATTGATATGCCACCACCACCCCCTAGCAACACACCCAGGAGTTCATCATGATACCTATCACTGGGTTTGTCGAACAGCAGTTGACTCCTCAACCCCAGCCTCAGAGTTTGCCCCTACTATAGCCTCAGCCCCAGCTCTCCAGTAACCTGACATCTACCTACTACACAGGCTGCACCCAAGAGCAAAGCAGGCAATGTAACACCCTAATAAACATATACTACACTTAAGTCTTATTACGGCGTTTTATTAGTTGTTACTTATGCTAGCGGAAAACTAAACTTCACTTTTTTTAATTAAGTTACATGGAAAATACTGTAAATTTTTTTTTGAAATGCATCGTCGCTTTGCAGCATTTTGGAAAGTAAAGCCTTGAGCAAGAAAATAGATATAAATGAGCGTGATGCATGAAAGTCAAAAACATAAGTGGAATGAAAGCAATACAAGATACATAATACATAGAAATTCTCACATTCTCATACCACATAAATATGATTCATAATATCCATCATTACATAAAGGTACTCATAATTAAGTCATCATTACATACTAAATGCAAATTAACACAGCAAGCTTTAAAGCAAAAGAGATAAAAGAGGAAGGAGGAATCTCAGAAATCTACGTGCCTGGGCTCCACACCAAATCCTAAGATCAGTCTCCAACAATGAACCCTCCGATCTACTAATCGCGGTCCAAAGATGCGGCTCCTCTTAGCTCCTTGCCCTCTAGAGACATGAGGAGTGCGTATGATGAGGGGGTGCCTACGAATCATCTCAACTTGGGCCGACCTGATTCGGGTCATAGCTGGCTGCGGAGGACCCCTCCTCAGAAGGATCCTCCTCGGAAGAATCCGGATGATACTCAGGGTAATGGCGGCAAGGCAGCTGTGACACAAGGGGTGGCTATTGAGCTTAGCTCAATCACAAGAATCGCCAGCTGAGGCAGCGATTCGGCTACAGTTAGCTCCGAAGACATCGGCTCCATCTCAATATCTAGCAACGGCTCAGGCGAAAAATCCCAAGGACCTAGCGGCTGTCCAGGGTAGGTGGCAGGAATGTCAGCTGGGGCAAGCGAAACATCAGGCCCCACATCCTCATGTATAGGACCAGCATAAAAGTAGGTGTGCACCACCGTGGTGGTCATCGCCACGATGGCCTGAGCGTCCTCGTCGAATGTCCACTCATGATAGGGCGAATCCATGCTCCACTCCACAGGGTATGCCATCAAGATCTAGTGATGATACGGAAGAGTAACTAGGGTAAGAAAAAAGATTTCTCAGTAGGACTCGAACCCGATACGAAAGTGTCATCGTCATCATCCCAGCCACTTCGGTTTTATAAATGAAAATGGTGAGCATGCATGAGGTCCTAATCATTTATATCATAACAAGCATAGGAACAAATATAATTACATACAACATACATGGCTGTGCTATGAGCTTGTAACATCCCCATATAACGTAATAAGGAATAATGAATACGTCCGTGGCCAAATTTTGATTATTTGCAACTTTGCCCAAAACTTTTGGTAATTACATATTTACCCTAAAGATCTTTTCCATAATTACCCCTGAACTTTTTAGAAAATGACGTTTAGGTCCCTATATCAATAGAATCAATAGAATAAGATTTTAAATGAAGCAAAATCACATAGCAAAAACGTAGAAACCTAAACCTCGGTTGATTGAACCACAAAGATATCCATATGTAAAATGACATGGGATGCCCCTAGACTTGCTCAAAATTACAAAAATGCCATTAGCCATGGAAAACAGAAAATAGAAGGCCCTAAATTTGCAAAACATTTAAGTTACACTGTTAATCAATTTATTCATTTTTATTGAGTTTGTAAAGTTAATTTAAAGTTAATTAAAGGTTAACTACGAGTTGATTTAAAGTTAATTAGAGAGATTAGGATTAAGAAGAATTAAAATAGACATATAGAAAACCTCACAAAATTCTTCAAAACCGTTTTGCCGATTTGCAGAAAATCGGTAGAGATTCGGTATTTTAAACCACCAGAACTGGACCAATAGAATTCTACACTAGAAACCCTAGAAAGAGTGGCTAAAATTCAGCCACCATCCCCCCACCTAAGTGGCACCAAGTGGCTGCCCAAAGAGTGGAGAAACTTGGCTCAATGTACACCATCCAAGCCTCTACCAATCACCACTCATTTGTCATGCTTTAAGACTCTAAAATCCCCTCCAACTCCCCTCATTTTCGTGCTTCTCCTTCATGCCAACTTCTCTCCCTTCATTCTTCTTCTTCCTCAGTTCCTCTTCCTCAAATCTCAAAGCTCCACCCACTTCCTATACAAAGAGCTTAAATCTAGCTAGTTTCTACATCAATTTGAGGTAGGAATCTTGTAACACCCTCCTAAGTATAGTACAATGCTTAAGTCATAGTACCATACCCTGGAGTTGTTACTGCAGTTACTGAAACAGGACCTTATCGTGACAAAGAACTTCTCACGCTACTCTGATACCTCTTGAACTTTCTGGAGACAACACGGAAAATAGGAATGAGAATTATAAATTCTCAGTAGGATTCTCTATAATACACATGGAATGTCATCGTTGTCATCCCCAGTTTGCTTCGGTGTATTATGAAAAAGGTGAATATGTTGCACAAACTGTTTAATTTTACCTTTTGAAAATATATCTATTCCGAAGTAAAGTTCATTTTAATCATAAACTTAGCATCTGAGAGAATCCATAGAAATCAAATCATGAATTATATTGGGACTAATAACTAAAAGACAATAAGGTACGATAGCACCAATGTACTAGAGGCATTACTTTAACATATATTTTACTGGAACTACATCATATTAAGATGAGGCCCACATGGCATCAATATGCTGAGGACATAATATTTGCACATAACTTAACTTGTATATGAATTCATACATAGACATAAAACTTGCTTTTCTTTCTTCATATCTCTTTCTATGTCATCATAAAATCTTTACGTGCCACATTCCAGAGTATGATCGCCATGTCACACCCCATCAGAGCGTGATCGCCATGTCACGTTCCTTAGGAATATGGGATCTGCACTTGGTACTTACACTAGCTGGGTCATGCCATGCCTCATGTAAGTTCCGGTGTCTGCATATACTTAAATCTTTAGCCTTTGATCTTTAGTCTTTTACTTGGCACACCTAGGCGTTGCGTATCGCCGTCCCTAGGGTGCATTTACTGCCCTTGGGTAGCCTAGCCTTGGAGTGAGCTCGTCAGCTTCACCCGTGACCGTCGTCACACCGGCTCACCCACAAGGGGACCCACGTACCTCTAGTCTTGGAAGGATCTCATTCTGGTCACGTGCCTCTAAGTGAAGGGATCGATTCTGGTTACGTGCCTCAAAATTGAGGGATCTCATCTGACCACGTGCCTTCAACATAGAGGGATCTCATCTGACCACGTGCCTCCAAGGTAGAGGGATCTCATAGTTTTAGCTGCCTTCACAAGGAGGGATTCAAAGTGCAACTGCCTCCAGGTGAAGGGATTCATATCGTTATATTTAACTGCCTTCACAGGGAGGGATCTTAAGTAATTGCCTCCGAGTGAAGGGATTTACATTCAATATATTTACATTCTTTCATTCTCATGCATAATCAAGCGTAGTCATATTGAGTGTACTCGTACATATACCTCATAACACAATTATGTCATTCTCAAATATAGGGTTTCTATATACCCATTCATATTCTAATTCTTCCTTGGTAATCCATATCATCATCAGATTTATCCTTGCATGTAAACATTCCCAATTTCATAAACTTCTATCGTAAATTCGGCAGTATGACGGATCAGATCCGCCTCCCCATGAATAGTGTCAATTCTCACAAACAAATCAATCATAGCAACATAATCAATCTAACACATATATATATATATATATATATATATATATATATATATATATATATATATATATATATATATATATCACTGCAAAACTGGCAATCCTCACTTAAACCTTACTTGTTTCCCTAACACTTGTAAAATTATCAACTTGGCCATTCTACCAAACTTGCTTAGTTCTGCCCGGATTTTGTATAATCCACCTTTATTTCTATTCAACTCATTTAAAACTGAAATTTGGATATATCATAGCTCTATGTGTCTACTTTCTAACCTCTTTGGTCCCATATCATTTCGATTTACAAAACTTAAGATATTCAACTTTTACCTCAGCCCGTCAGCCACTAGCCTGAATTACACTCCTGGAAGTATAAATTCACTAAAAATCGAAACTAAACTCAAATCATTCATATTTGGTCTCATATTGAAGCTAACAGGACAATCTTTCATTTGCCACAGGTTTCATTCCATTTGCTTAAGTATAACTCGAGTTATAAGTCCTGAAAGTCGACCTTCCTGAACTACTCTATTTGGGCCTGGTTTGGACATAGAGTAACTTCCTCGAGTTACTGGGAATAATTGGGACCATAACAAACTCGGAATCTTATATTGGGATGTTCCCCTATGTCTAAGCTTTCTAACAAAATTAGTTTCACTCAATTTGGAATTGTACAGGGTGAGTTATACCCTCCTCAAGTCACCCTGCCCGGATGAAAGTCCTGAACCCTAGGTCAAACTTCAAAAATTCATATCTCTCTCAATACTAATCCAATAACCTTATATGATATATCTATGGAAAGCCCTGAATGTCTACTTTCATTAAAAATGGTTTCATCGGATTTGACTAACTGTAGGCGGCGCCGTACACTCCGTCGTACGGACTGCCGTGGAATTCTTCATCCAGACAGCATCCTAACCCTTGGTTCCTTCTAACTTTCGTCTTCTAACCTTAATTTCAACTCAATATTTCATATTAATCCTATCATAATCCATCATAATTTATCATATACATCACATATATCATCAAACAATCATCAAAGAGTAATCTTTCATGCATCCTCAATTTAGAGAAATTAAGATTAGAGATTGAATCCTACCTCTTTGGAGTATGATCTTGCTGAATCTGATTTTTGGATTGATGGACCCTTGACCAAGCTTGGGGATTTGCTGGAGTTTGGTTGAGAGAGGAAGGGAAGGAGAAGACTGGAGCAAGAGGAAGAGAAGGAGACGTAAATCAGCTGGGGTTGAAGGGGAAGTCTGACTTAAATACAAGAAAATGTGGTGTTAATTGGCTGAAAATTTGTGGTTGAAGTTCGGCCATGTCTCTCACTTTTGTGGCCAACTTGTTCTCCACGTCGTCCAAAACTGGGATACGCTTCCGCTCTACCTGAAATCGGAACTCGTCCCTACATTACTTGAAGTCGGAACTCGTGACCTTTTTTACAGTGCTTGAAGCTGAAACCGTATGTCGGAACTCGTACCATGTTGTTGGTGACTTGAGGAAATCTTGTTTATTCTGATGCTTGGAATCAAGGTCGGATATCGGAAGTAAAGCAGCTGAAAATCACATAATCTCGGAACTCCATATCTTAACTCGGGAATGTCAATGCTGGACATAAAATTGGATGTCGGAACTCGTGTATAACTGAAATCAACTCAAATATTTGAACTCATGTCCATTGAGTTCAACTCATATACCATTGTATTAAACCA
Source organism: Pterocarpus macrocarpus (assembly GCA_031439585.1). Classification (NCBI taxonomy): domain Eukaryota; kingdom Viridiplantae; phylum Streptophyta; class Magnoliopsida; order Fabales; family Fabaceae; genus Pterocarpus; species Pterocarpus macrocarpus. The sequence goes on from CM062514.1 coordinate 56,825,903, forward strand.
TTACTCCTGAGGTCGGAAACCACACACACTATTGTGAAGCATGAGGCATGAGGTCGGAAATCGGGCATTCGAAACCCAAGGACTTAAACCCGGAAGTCAGGATTTATATACAGTGTGATGAGATCGGAAACCGGGTATATTTAGCCTTGAAACATGAAACTGGATATTGAGCAAGACTAAATCGGAAATTGGAAATAACACTCCCTCTAAAATTCAAAGATGAAGTCGGAAATCGTGTTCACCGCATCTTTGTTGACTTTGAAATTTAAGATCGGAAATCGTGGGAATTGCTGCCAAACTAAGTCGGAAATCGGATATTTAGTAAGGCGAACTCGGAATTCGGAATTTATCCCATCCTGTGTAAAATTCGATGATGAAGTCGGGAATTGAAATTGATTAGTCCTGAGGGCGAAGTCGGAACTCGGAAAACGGATGTTACAAATCTCAATTTTCTCCTTCTTTTCTTTGAATTAGGGCTGTCTAGGGTCCCTTGTTCATCCATGATTCTGATGTTGTGATGGGTGGATGATGAATTAAGGTTGGTTTAAGGTGTATATGTGAGTTTGAATTGAAGATTGGATGGATTGATTTAAGGAAAACATGAATTCAAGAAGAATTCAAGAAGCTATTAGGGTTTTCCCCTCGATGGTCCATACGACAGATATATGGCTCTGCTGACAACCATTTAAATTTGATCAATCTATTTTTATATGAAACTAGATATTTAGGGCTTTCCAGACATATAAAATATAAGGCTATTGGATTAGTATACAGTTAGTTATGAATTTTTGAATTTTGACCTAGAAATCTTGATTCTCATCTGGCAATATGAGTTGAGAAGGGTGTAACTCACCCTACACAGCTCTAAATTGAGTGAAACTAATGTTGTTTGAAAGCTAACATATAAGGGAACATCCCATAAAAATTTCAGAGTCAGATTTATTGTCAATTATTCCTAGCACATCAATGAATTTACCTTAAGTTCAAACTAGGCTGGAATCGGATAGTTCATTAGGGTCAAGTTACAGGCCTTATATCTCAAAATATAGTCATGCAAATGATATGAAACTTATTTCATTTGAAAGCTTGTTTTGTCATATTTAATTTGGTATAAATTTTGAATGATTTTACCTAGATTTCTATTTTTAGTGAATTTTCACTTATAAGGGTGTACTTCTAGCTAAGTACAGGGCAATTTGAGGTAAAATACTAATAATTAGAGTTACACAAATCAAAATGAGATGGGACGAAAAGGGTTGGATACTAGACATGTAGAACTATAGCATATCCAAAACTTAGGTCTAGATGAGTTAAGTATAAAAAATGGTGAACTTTAGAAAAACTGGGCAGAACTGATATAACGGGCAAAATTGAACATAAGGGTCCAATCCCTACATAATTGATATTATTGTGATATATAAGGGTCCAATCCCTACATGATTGACATTATTGTGATGTGTTTGCTACTCTATGTTGAACTTTTGCTTGATTGGTTTTACTGGTAGCCTGGTGTAACATCCACCACCAGTTCCGAGTTCTGACTTCACTTTCAAGTTTCCATGAATTTCGACCTCCAACTTCGAAATATATTTGTACGACTTCCGACTTCATCTGGCTAATTTCCCAACTTCCGACTTAGCCTTCAAGTCCAAACAACATGGACGTGATTCCCGATATCCGACTTTATGTCTCAAAGAAAACGGACTTGATTTCCGATCTCATAATTTATTTCCAAGTTTCAAGCAAGATGTATGCGAGTTCCAACCTCAGACTTCATGTTTCAAAATAAAGTGTACATGGTTTCTGACCTCCAAGTTGATAGTTTAATACAATGGTTACAAGTACCGACCTCCGGGTTGAATGTAATGAGTTCTAACCTTAGAGTTGAACTCAACTAGAATGGACACGAGTTTATATCTTTGAGTTGATTTCCAAGTTGTACATAAGTTCTGATCTCTGAGTTTATTCCCAGGAGCTTTTCATTTCTGTCGGTGTTCCCGAGTTTGAATTGGGAGTTCCGAGATTATGTGATTGTGTGTTGTATGATTTCCGACATCCAACTTTACTTCCAAGTTTCGAATAAACTAGACAAGATTTCCGATATCCGATTTCATCTCTGAGTGTCAAATAAATGGCACAAGTTCCGACTTTAAGCAGAATCGAGATGAGTTCCGATTTCAGATAGAACGGAAGCGAGTTCTACTTTTGGAGCGACATGGAGAGTAATTTAGCCACAAAAATGGGAGACATGGCTGAACTTCAATCACAAAATTTCAACCAATCAAAACCCACAAAGCCAACTACCAATGCTTCACAAAACCTTATTTATTCCCTCTAACTTCCTCATTTTCGTGCTCCTTCCTCAGCTGGTCATTTCTCACTCTTCCTTCTCCAATTTTCACTCCATCTTCCTCAAAACTCCAAGCCTCATCCACTTCCTCCATCAAGAGCTCAATTTTAACTAGTCTCTACATCAATTTGAGGTAGGATTCCATTTCTATTCTTAAATTCTTTGAACTGTGACTGCATGAAATTTTACTCTTCTTCATGTATTTGATGATATATTGAATGTATATGATGTATTATGGTTTGATTAATATGAAATTTTGAGTTGGAGTTAAAGTTAGAAGAAGAAAACTAGGAGAAGTGGAGGATTTGGATGCTGCCTAAGTGAGAAGCCCCACGGCAGTCCGTATGGCGGAGTGTACGGTTCCGCCTAAAGCCAGTCAAATCTGATGAAACTATTTTTATATGAAAGCAGACATTTAGAGCTTTCCAGAAATATATAATATAAGGCCATTGGATTAATATTGAGATATGAATTTTTGAAGTTTGACCTAGGAATCAGGACTTTCATCCGGGTAGTGTGACTTGAGAAGGGTGTAACTCACCCTACACAACTCCAAATTGAGTGAAACCAACTTTGTTAGAAAGCTTACACATAGGGGAACATTTCATAATGAAATTCTGAGTTTTTTACTATCCCATTTGTTCCAGTAATTTGAAGAAATTTCCCTATGTCCAAACCGATCCCAAATAGGGTAGTTCAGGAATGTTAGATTTCGGGGCTTATAACTTGAGCTCCACTAAATCAAATGAAATGAAACTTCTTGCAAATGAAAGCTTGTCCTGTTAGCTTTAATATTAGACTAATTTTGTATAATTTGAGCTAGTTTTCAATTTTTAGTGGATTTTTTCTTCTAAGTGTGTAATTCTAGCTAGCCATAGGGCAGGCCGGATTAAAACGTAAATAACTTGAGTTATATTTATCAAAATTAGATGGGACCAAAAAGGTTAGAGAATAGACACATAATACTTCAACATATCCAAAATTGAGATCCAGATGAGCTAAATAGAAATTATGGCCTGATTTACAAAAATCGGGTTGAGTAGATGTACTGGGACAGTAATTATGTGTTAAATGCAAAGATTATTCTTATGAGATGGATGATTGAAGTATGAATGAAGTGTTATGATTTCTCTGTACAATTGGTTTTTTGAGTACTGGCACTAATCATGGAGAAACGGTTCTGATCCATTATGCTACCGAGTTTTCGGTAGAATAGTAAAGACGCTATGTGCATTTATATGTTATGAATATGTATGTGGAAATTCTATATGCAAGAATGATTTAAGTATGATGTGAGGTATATGAAAATAAATGATGAAGCATATGTATGAGTGCATTCAGCATGTCTATGCATGACTATGTATGAGAACGAAAAGACATGATTATATAAAATGTGAATCCCTTCACTTGGAGGCAGTTGCACATTGAATCCCTCCCTGTGAAGGCAGTTAAATAAGATAAGACGTGGGTCTCTTCACTTGGAGGCAATTGCACATTGAATCCTTCCCTATGAAGGCAGTATAAAACTATTAGATCCCTCTACCTTGGAGGCACGTGGTCAGATAAGATCCCTCTACATTGAAGGCACGTGGTCAGATGAGATCCCTTAATTCTTGATGCACGTGACTAGAAGAGATCCCTTCAATTTAGAGGCATGTGACCAAAATGAGATCCCTCCAAGACCAGAGGCACGTGAATCCCCTTGTAGGTTAGTTCTATGTGATGACAATCACGAGTTGAGCTCACTCCTAGATCAAACTACCCAAGGGTAGTAAAGAATAAAGATTAAAGCATATGCAAGCATCCCACTCACATAAGGCATGGCATCGACCCAGCAAGTGTGAATATAGAGGATAGGGCTTACATGAGGCATGGCATGAACCAGCTAGTGTAAGTACCGAAAATTTATGGTGGCATATAAATATTCACGAAAAAGGATATGATGAAGGTCCCATATTCTTAAGGAACGTAACATGGCGATCACGCTCTGATGAGGTATGACATGGCGATCATACTCTGGAATGTGGCATATAAAGATTTTATGATGAAAAGGAAGATAAAGAAAGAAAAGTAAATTTTATACATCTGCATAAATTCAAGTACAAGTAAAGGTATGTGCAGATGTTATGTCTCCGGTATATTGATGCCATGTGCATTTTAATATGTTGCAGGTATTATTCGTAGTATAATTCATGAATTGACTTTGTATATGTCAATTATATGAGTAAAATGAACTTTGCTTTGGATAATATATTTTCGAACTATAAAATTAAACAATTTACATAACATGATTCACCTTTTTATAACAAATCGAAGCAAACTGGAGATAACAATGATGACAGTATGTATGATGGTTAAGGAATCCTACTGAGAATTCAAAATTCTCACTCCTATTTCCGTGTTATCTCTAGATAGCTCGAGAAATTGCAAAGACGGCTGAAGTTGCTATCAGTTAAGGTCCACTTAGGTAACCGTAACAACTCCTAAGTATGGTACTATGACTTAAGCATAATACTGCACAAAGGAGCACGGTACACCTGGCACTATTCATAGGGAAGCGGACTCGATCTGTTATGCTGCCGAATTTCCGGTAGAAATTAGTGATAGTTCTAAATGTTGGTGTGTTAATATTGTTATGCGACATGTATGAATACTAAGCAAGAATTATTATTTAAGAATAAGGTATGAAACCTATGTATTTATGATTCTATGATAAAAGATATGATGATGAGTCCATATTCTGAAGGAACGTGACATGGCGATCATGCTCTAATGGGGTATGACATGGCGATCATACTTTGAAATATGGCATAATGATCCCACCCCCTAAGGAATGTGACATGGTGATTACACCCCGAGGGAGTATGACATGGCGACCATACTTTAGGATGTGGCAGGATGAACATATTTTAAGGAGTGTGACATGGTGATCACACCCCGATAGGGTATGACATGGCGATCGTACTCTGGAATATGACATGATGACCATATCCTAAGGAATGTGACATGGCGATCACACTCCAATGGAGTATGACGTAGCGATCATACTCTGGAATATGTATAACAAGTAAAGGAAGAAAAGAAAGTATAAGTGCATTCACATAAATTCATGATAAGCCATTGTACATGCACAATCTGCTATGCTTATGCTTTAATTCTTGCGTTGTTTATGAAGTGTATAACTAAAATGGACTCTACTTCAAACAATATGTTTTCAAACTATAAAATTTAAAGTTTATATAACATGTTCACCTTTTTCATAATAAACCGAAGTAGCTGGAGATAATAACGATGACATAGCATATGGTAGCTTGATGAATCCTATTGAGAATATATAATTCTAACTCCTGTATTTATTTCCGTGTTATCTCCAGATAGTCCAGAAGTTCCAAAGAAGGTCCTCCGAGGCAGAGTTAACTAATAAGATTGAAGGTGGCCGAAGGTTGCTACCAGACAAGGTCCGATTAAGTGACAGTAACAACTCTTAGGTGAAGTATTATGACTCAAGCATAGTACCATACTTAGGAGGGTGTTACAGAGCTTCTCTTAACTTCTTCCCTTCAAGGGTTTGGACTGAAGTCCCTTTTCTTTTATTAACTTGACTTTATCTTAAACCTTTTTCTTTTCACCCACTAAACATAAGTGGTAATGAGCTCATACTGTGGCCGTCACCACCATAAATTTTTTATATTTACACTAGCTGGGTCATGTCATGCCTCATGTAAGCCCTATCCCCTATATTCACACTAGCTGGGTAGATGCCATGCCTCATGTGAATCGTGGATGAGGGGAGCTTACTTTGAGTCACCTTCCCTTTTGAAGGATCACACCCTCAGCTCAATCTCTTCTTATTAAAGCTTATGATGCAAAATTATTCTAAGTCCACAATTTTTGTTGAATTTCGGCAGTATAACGGCTGAACTGAGGCTTTCAAAAATTTTGCCAAACAGAGAATTCCAATATCACATATCATTAAGCATCATATCATCAACATATCATATTCATATCATCATCATTCATCATCATATCATATCCTCATCATCATTATCATATCATCATCATCATGATCATATCATTGTCATCATATTGACACATAGAGGCATACATATCACATAAAGTCTTATGAACTTTGCTTAATAAACTTGGGTACAAGCTTTTAATTAATTTGCTTCTTGTGTTGAATCTTTTATTAGGCATAAGGTCAATTTCATCTATTATTCTTTTTATAAATTTTAAGTTGAGTTATGAAGTTTTCCAATATCTTAGTTTGGGGTCTTGATGTCTTCAAGTTTGTTTCTCATTATCATTAAACTAACTTTAACCAGATTTACTTTTACAGTGGGGCAATAACATTAAAAATTCGTCATAATTTCATCTTTTACTCTTCTGATTTGAATTTTGGTATGATTATACTTCTCTGAGTCTATTTTTAAAGAAAACATACCCCACTCAAAAAAATTCATTTTGCAACTTGAGATATGCACGTTTTAATCTATCTATTCAGCTTTTAAGTTTATTCCTGGTACATTGACTTTTAAACTTTACTGGGAGTTCCTCACAAGGAATCTGACAAAACTATTTTATGGGTTCATCTATGTCTTAGCTTTCTAACAAACTTGGTCCCACTCAAAAATGTTTTGTATAACTTAAGTTATTAAGATTTTATTACATATTGTCTGAACATAAACACATCTAGGGACAACATATTTTGAAAATTCATTTCTCTCTCTTTTTAAGGCCAAAGCTTACGTATCTTATATGCATAAAAAGCTCTATGAGTCTATTTTCATTTAAAATTAGTTTCGTTGCATTTGGAGTTACATTGAAAGTGTTATTAGTCACGCCATACAGACTATTAGAATTTTCCAGCTTCAATATTTTTGGTTTCAATGAGTTTTCTTATAAAAATATTAAGTCTTTTCCTCAAGTGACCACTTTTCTCTTCCAAACCACTTTTATACTTTGAGATCTTGATAAAAATTAATATTTTGAGTTCTAAAAGTTTGGTTCAAAATAAGAATAAATGCACAACAAGTTATTTCCAAGTAAAGAGCAAAAATCACAAAAAACTTCTTATAATAAGAGCATGGCCATGAGGCCTTTAGAGCAAGCTCTAAAACCACCTAGCTATGGAGAGCTTAGGAGTTCTAGAGCTTGAAAAACATAGAAGAAAGAGGGGTTAGAGTCATTACCACAAAGATCCTCTTGAAAGCTTGAAGGGAAAGAAAGGTGTTGGAGATGGCCTCCTCTTTCTTGAGCTTGATAATGGGGCTAAGTGAGTGTTTATTTTGCTTCCTCAAGAACCAAAGAGGGTGGTCCTTGAAGGGCTTGTGAAGGTGGTGAAAGGAAAGAGGGTTGGATGGGGTGTGACAGTAGGAAGAAGAACAAGAGGAATTAGAAGAGTAGAAGAATTAGAATGAGACTTAGAGATAAGTGAGAGCTTAGGCTTGTAGTAAGAGGATGAAAATCACAAATAAGGGAGTGGGAGGCTATTTTGGGGTGCAAAAATGGGGTCAGGGGGCTGATGTGTTTTGCTTCTCCAACAAGCAAGAAATAGGTGAGTTTAGCTTCTTTTTCAAGCAAGAAAGATAGGAATCTTAGGGTAAAAGGGTGGGTTTGTGTTTCCTTTGTGTCTTAGTGCATGCTATGGATTATTTTGTGTTTTCACAAGTGGTTAAAGGCAAGGACCCCTCTTGGGATTGGCTTGATTGAATAAGATCACTCCATGTGGCATAATCCTAATGGAGGAAAGTACTTCTCTTGTCTTAACTAAAGAGATACTACTATCATAGACCCTTGGTCTAAAAGTGCATGATTAAGAAGCAATGGATGGTTGGATTTGCTCTTGTCCTTAGCCAAAATTTGGTGCATCAATTAGGAGAAATTTTTAAATTTTCAAAGCTATTAGAATTACCTAAGTTATTAATCAATTTAATTAGTTAAATTGCTCTTTAGCCGATTTCGATTAATTACACTTTTAATACATTTTTCTTCTAAAAGAATTGATTTTATGAATTATGTAATTAGGGTGTGAGAATTAATCTATCTCAACTGATTAAGGTAGAACAATTATCTTGTACTTAATTAATAAGATTGGATTAGCTTAATTATATTTCTAAGTTATGAATTAATGAGGTTCGAATAATTACGTTTTAATTGAAACATTTAGTGTGTTATAATACAATTATTGACTTGGCTTAATTTACTAAGCTCTTGCTCATCGAGATTAGCCGATTAGTACTCAGTTAATCATTAACCTCTCTAATTAACCAGGATCACTGAGCTAATTAGCTTAGACAAAATTGGGGATGTTACAGACAACTCATCGGGACAGTCACAAGATCCTAATAACAGGCGGGTTCATCTTAAGTGGGACAAGAAGGATTGATAAGTAAATATATTTTATTTTATTTTTAATCAATATTAATGTGATCTAATCTTTTTTTGTTCTTTTATTGACTTGGTTGGCTCCTTTCGAAGCCTAACTTGAAGAAGATCACAGAGGTCATACAACAGAAGTATATGGGTTTATATCCCACATTCTCAAAGATTCCTCCAAAGATGAGGGATATGTGGTATGATGAGTGGAAGGTAAAAGCACAAAATTTAATTTGTTTTAAATTTAATTTCACTGTATTACTCTAGTATGCATGACTTAAATGACTAATATATATTTCTTTTGTTTGTGTAGAAAAAATTTATAATAACCCTATTGAGCAGCCTTTCATGAGGAGGGCGTGAAGCGTGCAAGTAGGCAATGCTTGCGAGAAATGTACCGCAACATCGAGCAGGGGTGCTGACTGACTACCAACAGTGGTTAATAGAAGACCACTTGTAGGAGTTGCAGAGATATTGGGACTTGGACGAATTTAAGGTGAAGACGAGTTGGGCTCCACGAACGGTGGGTCTTTTCACATGGTGGCTCCACCACCATTGAAGGCATCAGGATGTAGAAGGAAAGTAATCTAAATTGCATTTAGTTTTAGGGTTACTTTATGTATGAAATTATTTATAATTATGTAATGTTAATTTGAAATGCAGAGGAGGAACCTGAATAGGGAACCCATGCTTGGTGAGCTATTCAAAGAGACCCACAGCCGGAAGGAGAACAAATCGTAATGGGTTGACCAATGTTCTAGGGCCACATATGTAAGGATTTTGATCTTTCTTTAATTTTTCATTATAATTTTGTACACCATGATGACTTATGAATTCATTTATTTTCATTGCAGAATGAATACATCCATCGACTTAAAGAGCGTGGAGCCAGCACTCGTAGTAAGAAAGTGACAATTGCCCTCCTATTAGCCAGTATGTACAGTTGATTACAAATCATAGGCGGCCTTTACAAGGGTCGCATATATGGGATGGGGACTTACTTCTTAGGTGGTAGTATATTTGTTACATCTATTACCGAATTGTTTGTTGTTGTGGATCACAAGATTTGCCCAAGACAATGTACATGCATTGAGTTTTGAACTCTAGAATTATGCACAATGGTTTGAGAAGACCAGACTTTGGGCACTTGGGAGAGGGCATTGTGTAACAACCTAATAAATCCATACTACGCTTAAGTCGTATTATGGCGTTTTATTAGTTGTTATTTATGCTCGTGGAAAACCAAACTTCATTTATAAGTTAAGTTACGCGAAAAATACAATATATGTAATATAAAATTTTTTTTTTTTTGAAATACATCGTCGCTTTACAGGGTTTTGGAAAGTAAAGCCTGGAGCGAGAAGACAAATAGAGAAAGAGCGTGTCACATAAAATACATACCCCAATATCATAAAACAAGAGAAAGGTAGTAAATAGTAATTCGCAAATATATTGCATTACATGGCTAATCATTACATCCACATGGATTCATAACATATATATATACATACATATATATCAGCATTACATCTAAGGAGGCTCATGGTCGTGCCATGATCCAAATACTAGATACTAAATACAAACTTAAATGACAAAGCCCGTTTCAAAAAGGAATATGCAAAGGTGCAGAGCGATGGTCGCTATAAGTCCCAAAATAGCTTCGTTTGGCATCCTACGTCACACGTCCGCTCACAGAGTGGGAGATCTATGGTCCACTCCACTGAAGATGCCATCGGATTCTGGTGACGATACAGAAAAGTAACTAGAGTGAGAAATAAGATTTCTCAGTAGGACTCGAACCTAACACTAAAGTGTCGTCATCATCGTCCCAGCCATTTCAATTTTATAAATGAAAACAGTGAGCATGCATAAGGTCCAATTCTTAGATTTTCGAAAACAGGAATATCCGAAGTGGATTCAATTTTAACATACCCTCTAATCATTTATATCATAATATACATGAGCATAGGTATAGTTATATAAAACATGCATATCTGTGTTATAAGCTTCTCTTAACTTCTTCCCTTCAAGGGTTTGGACTGAAGTCCCTTTTCTTTTCTTAACTTGACTTTATCTTAAGTCTTTTCTTTTCACCCACTAAACATAAGTGGTAATGAGCTCAAATCGTGGCCGTCGCCACCATAGAATTTCGGTACTTACACTAGCTAGGCCATGCCATGCCTCATGTAAGCCTTATCCCCTATACTCACACTAGCTGGGTCATGTCATGCCTCATGTGAGTTGTGGGTAAGGGGAACTTACTTTGGGTCACCTTCCCTCTTGAAGGATCACACCCTTAGTTTATTTTTTTCTTATTAAAGATTATGATGCAAAATATATCTTGGTCCACAATTTTTGCAGAATTTTAGCAACATAACGGCTAGACCGAAACTTCCCAAAATTTTGCCAAACAGAGAATCCAATATCGCATATCATTATCAAAATCATCATCATCATTATCACATCATCATCATCATGATCATTGTCATCATATTGACGCATAGAGACATTCATAACACACAAAGTCTTATGAGCTTATCTTAGTAAATTTGGTGCAAGCTTTTAATTGAGGTTATCTCTTATATAAAATTCTTTTATTAGCTATAGGGCCAATTTCGTCCATTATCCTTTTTGAAACTTTTAAGTTGAATTATGAAGGTTTTCCAATACTTAATGTAAGGGTCTTAATGTCTTTAAGCTTATTTCTCATTATCCTTTAAAACTTAACCATAACCAGTTTGACTTTTACAGTGAGGCAGTAATTTCAAAAATTCACCATAATTTCATCTTTTACAATTTTGACTTGAATTTATATGATTATAGCTCTCTGAGTCTATTTTTAAACAAAATAAATCCCACTCAAAAATTCATTTTATAACTTGAGATATGCACATTTTATTCTGACTACTCAGCTTTTAAGTTTATTCTCAGTATAGTGACTTTTAAACTTTACTACGACATCCTCACAAGGAATATACAAAAACTGTTTTATGGAGATATTTCTCTATGTCTTATCTTTCTAACAAACTTGGTCCCACTCAAAAATGTTCTGTATAACTTGAGTTATGCATATTTTATTACATACTGCCCAAACAGAAACACATCTGGGGATAGCACATTTTAAAAATTCATATCTCTCTCGTTTTAAGGCCAAATTTCACATATTTTATATGTATAAAAAGCTCTATGAGTCTATTTTCATTTAAAATTAGTTTCATTCTATTTGGAAATGTATTGAAAGAGTTATCAGTCACGTCATATAGACTGCCAGAATTTTCCAGCTTCCATGGTTTTGGTTTCAATGAGCTTTCTTGTAAAAATACTAAGTTTTCTCCTCAAGTGACCACTTTTCTCTTCCAAACCACTTTTATACTTTGAGATCTTGGTGAAAAATCAATATTTTGAGTTCTAAAAAGTTTGGTTCAAAATAAGAATAAATGCACAACAAATCATTTTCCAAGAAAAGAGCAAAAAAATCACAAACAACTTCATATAATGAAAGCATGGCCATGAGGCCTTTAGAACAAGTTCTAAAACCACCTAGCTATGGGGAGCTTAGGAGTTTTAGAGCTTGAAAAACATAGAAGAAAGAGGGGTTAGAGTCACTACCAAGTGGGTTTCTTGAAAGCTTGAGGAGAAAGAAAGGTGTTAGAGATGGCCTCCTTCTTCTTGAGCTTGATAATGGGGCTAAGTAAGTGTTTGTTTTGCTTTCTCAAGAACCAAAGAGGGTGGTCCTTGAAGGGTTTGTGAGGGTGGTGAAAGAAAAGAGGGTTGAATAAGGTGAAAAAAAGAGAACAAGATCAAGAAAGGTTGGAAGAACAAAAGAGCTAGGATGAAGTTTAGAGAGAGATGGGAGCTTGGACTTGTAGTGAGAGGATGAAAATCACAAATGAGAGAGTGAGGTGGGCTAGTTTTGGCACAAGAAATGGGGGAGTGGGCTGATGTGTCTTGCTTCTCCAACAAGCAAGAGGAAGTAGGTGAGTTTAACTTCTTTTTCAAGCAAGAAAGTTAGGAACTTTGGGGTAAAAAAGTGGGTTGTGTTTTCCTTGAGTCATGGCATTTGGATAAAGACCATTTAGTGTTTTTCAAGTAGTTAAAGGCATGACCACTCTTGGGATTGGCTTGGGTAGATGTGATCACTCCAAGTGTCACAATCTTGATGGAGGATAGTACATCTCTTGGCTTAACTCAAGAAATACTACTAACATAGATTCTTGATCTAATGGTGCATGATGAGAAGGCAAATGGATGGTTGGATATGACTCTTGCCTTGACCAAACTTTCAAACAATAATTAAGGGGAAGTTTCTAAATTTTTCACAATTGTTAAAATTATCTAAATGCTATTTAATTTAATTGGTTTAATTACACCTTAACACATTTTCATTGAAAAGGATTTTCCTCATTAATTATGTATAGAGGGTGTGAGGGTTAATTTGTTATATGTGATTAAGATGTAATGTTTGTCATGCACTTAGTTAATAAGGTTAGGTCGCCCTGATTATATGTTCTAAATCATAGATTAACAAGGATTGGGCAATTAGGCTCTTAATTGTAACTTTTAATGTGTTATGCTTTAATTGTTGGATTTTCTAATTAATCGTTAACTTTCAATTATCTTGTTGACTTGCCTTTAATCTACTAAACTCTTGCTCTCGAGATTAGTCGATTAGTTCTTAATTAATTGCTAACCCCTCTAATTAGCTGGAGACACCGAGCTAATTAGCTTAGATGAAAACGGGAATGTTACACATTGCCACACTGCCCAGCCACTGCCTAAGCACCAAACTTGGGTGCCTGGGCAGTGGTTCTTGACCTAAAAATTTTAGATTTTGTCAAATAAAGGCAATATGTATCTGGAGGTTCAAGGGGTAATCTTAATCATATTTTCACTCTAATAACATCCAAACAAGCACGAGAAAGACTCTAAGGAAGTTTCCAAGAGCTCAAACTAGAATAGAGATTGAAGTTTGCAACACTAATATCTCATTTTAACTCGAGGTATTACAAATAACAATTAACAATTTTTCTTCTAAAGCTGTAGTACTTACTTCTATAGGCAATATGCAATATTCAAAGAAAGAATACTGAGTTTATTATTTCAAATTACATTGGCAAGTTTACCATAAAATCTGTAGAGTTTAAGAGTCTAACTCTTAGAATCCTATTGTCAGTAATCAATGGTACGTATTCCAACCACAAGTCTAAGCCATTTTCTTAACAATTGAAGCTTGAATAGTAAAAAAAGATTAATCTACTGTCACAACCCAACCGGAGCTGTGACTGGCACTTAAGGATCACTAATCCTTAGCAAGCCTAACCAGAGGATTTGGAAGTTTAAACGGGCAAAATTTCCACTAAAAATTGAAGTTTCCTATACAATTCATACAAGTCTTATATAGATTCCAGATATACAGTCTATGCATAATATCATTTTGCTAAGTGTTTATCAATTCCAACAGAATAATATCAGAATATAGATCATAAAGAGGTAGGACCTTGCCTATAGTCTATGGAGCAACACTCTAGTCCACATATATGTATAAAGTCTTCTTTCAAAATATATGAAAATCCCAAAATAATGAATGCCAACACTTCAGAGTGTCAGGCTCAACAAAAGAGTAGCTACAGTGTACTAACTGGCAAAAGAAGTAGGGTGCAAATCAGCAGGACTATCTGAAACACATGTAAAGAAAAGGAGTAAATTAAACAAACTCAGTGAGGGATAGTATAATTATGGTAACATGCAAGGAACATAAATCACAACTTCCACAAATGAGTAAATGCAACTTATTATCGCATATATAAATGGAGTTATAATTAAACATTTGTGTCCTAATCCCTCCATATATGCGCGTTATGTATCGCCGTCCCTAATGTCGTTCCTTTCGCAATCACTTATGGGCGTTAAGTATCGTTGTCCCTAGATGTCATTATTCCATATAATAATGGTAAGCATGTGTATAATATATTCAAGTATCTATTTCTAGCTCAAATTTTTCCAAAATTAAATCCTACAACAATTATCATAGGAAAATCAACCACAACAATATATAACAGGAAACCAATACAACATCACTCAATATTAACATAATTATAATATCTGCTCTCAGCGCAATCCAAGAGGGAAATGTTCCTCTAACGAGTTACTCCTGGAGCGGATCTAAAACCATAGACATGATAATATGATTATAAATTAGTGAAAAAGACCAAAAGACTAACATACCAGCTATTAAAACACGACATAGAAGAGACTGAGGGTTAAACAATTACCTTTGAGTATCAAAGGAGAAAAGGAACAACGTAGGGAGTTTAGGTCACCTCCCAGATCTCTGAAAACTTCCTTTTACTTCCTTATAGAAGAAAATTGATCCGTAGATAGGTTGAGATTATAGCTAATAAGCGTTGGTAAATGATAAACCATAATATGAGATGATAAAAATACCAAACAAAGATAGTTTTAGAAAGAGAAAAAAAAGAGAGTCCAAGAAAGAAAAGAGAAACCCCTTTATTTTTTTTCTGTTGCCTTTGCTATGATCGAGCGCAAATAGTCGCACTTAAGCGCGGCCCCTAAAACTGAAATCACCCTTCTCTATTGTCATCATGCACAAGTGCAAGTAGCTGTGCTTGGGCACAACCCCCCTGAATCCATATATGCCCAAATGAGTTCAGCTTGGTATTCTTGGCTCCAATACCACTTAGATCAAGGTCTTACAGACTTATTTACATTACATTAACCTTAAAATATAAATGTAAATAAGGGAATCCCCCCATTTGAATTCAATAAAAAATCAAAATCCTCAAGAATCAAAATCCAACTTTTGGATTTTAGTACAAATTTATGGAAACTTGTGTTTTTATAAACTTTCAGGCTAAAAATAAAGGGGTTAATAACTTCCTAAAATTCATTAAAGATTGTTCTTCAATGCTTTGATATTTAAAGAATAATTACTGAGACTTTTAATCTCAAGGAAATATCCCAAGCATATAGCTCTCCAAGGAGGCATAGGGTTTAGAATAGAAAATTTTCAGGATTCTAAAAGACAAAGAACCACGATTAAATGATTCTTGATTGGGGTATTACATTCTTCCCGCTTAAGAAATTTGTCCCCAAATTTCAAAGTAGCTTTGTTTACCTAGTGATCCAAAAAGCTGTTGATATTTGGCTCACATAGCATCTTCTACTTTTCACGTGGCTTCTTCCCGATAATGATTCCTTCATATCAATTTCACTGAGGCTACGTTCTTGGATCGAAGTTTTTTCACTTGTCGATTGATAATGGCAACTGGTTCTTCTTCATATAATAGATTTTAATCAATCTATACCATTTACAGAGTTAAAAATATAATAGCTGATAAGCCACTACGCCTACCCTATCTAATCTCAAAAAGGCCAATTTAGTAGGGGCTAAGCCTGCATTTCTTACCAAATCACATCACTTTGATCACCCACCATGAATTCTAAGTCCCGTCTCTTATGATCTACATAGGCTTTCTGTCTACTCTCAACGACTAATACTCATTCTCTAATCAAGTAAACCTTCTCTATGGAACCTTGCACTAAGTTTGGGCCCAATAGTTTGGCTTCTCCAACGTTATACCACCCAATAAGAGACCTACATTGCCTCCCATAAAGGGCTTCAAAAGGTGCCATTTGAATACTGGCTTGGTAATTATTATTATAAGAGAAATATATCAAACAACTATAATTGCTCCAACTTCCGCCAAAGTCCAAGATGTAGAATCTCAACATATCTTCGAGGATCTAGATGGTCCTCTTTGATTGCCCATCTGTTTGTGGGTGAAAAGCTATATTGAGGTCTAAGCATGCACCTAAGGCTTCCTAGAAAGCTTTCCAAGAATGGAAAGTGAAATGTGACCCTTGATTTGATATAATTGACACTGGAATGCCATGGAGTCTCATTATCTCATCTATATACAGCTAGGCATACTGAGACACGCTAAAAGCAGTCTGCATAGGAAAGAAATGAGTGAACTTAGTCATTCTTTCCACAATCACCCATATTGAGTCGAAGCCCTTCGTAGTGCATAGTGATCTAATTATAAAATCCATTGCAATTGTTTCCCATTTCCATTCAAGGATTTCAATCTATTAACTCAAGCCAACGGGCCTTTGATGTTCAGATTTAACTTGTTGACATAGTAAGCAATGTGACACAAAAGTCTCCAATGTCCCTTCTTGTACCTTTCCACCAAAATAACTACTTCAAATCTTGATGCATTTTAGCAGAACTAGGATAAACTGAATACTTAGAACTGTGGGCTTCTTCGAGTATGGTTCTCTTCAAATAACCACAGTCAGGCATATATAAGCCATTGCCACAATATAAGACACCTTCTTGAGCTAGAACAAAATCATAATTCTTACCACTTTTCACCTCTTCCATTAGCTCACATAGTCTCGAATATGAGCTAAGAGTATCCAACTTTCCTTTA
Source organism: Pterocarpus macrocarpus (assembly GCA_031439585.1). Lineage (NCBI taxonomy): Eukaryota > Viridiplantae > Streptophyta > Magnoliopsida > Fabales > Fabaceae > Pterocarpus > Pterocarpus macrocarpus. The sequence goes on from CM062514.1 coordinate 56,843,087, forward strand.
GCTGAAAGTGCACTCCTTCCAATTCCAGTTTGTAGATCTTCTTCACTAGAGGTCTTCTCATAGAAGCTATATGGGCCAAACTACCCATAGATTTTCTACTTAAAGCATCAACTACTACATTGGCTTTGCCTGGATGGTACAGAATGGTGTAATCATAATCCTTAAGCAACTCCGTCCATTTCCGCTGCCTTATATTTAAGGTGCTTACTCTAGTACAGATCATTTTTTGTCTACACCGTGTAGATCAAATGTGGCCTAATAAAAACTTGACATATGGAGACGATAAAATTGCTTATTTGGTGCGTTTGATGTAGTGCGTGTGAAACAACAAACATGCTACCTAACATTGTAGTATGCACTTTGTTGTCTGCAATCCGTGAAGTAGACAGTTCACTTTTCTTTGTTATTATTTTTTTTTCATTTCACATTAAATAGATCTAATCGTCTACTTTTTTATTTCTTTTATGTCACAATTTTTTAATTATTTCACTTTCCTAATTTCCTATTATTAATTATCTTTTTTCATTTTTTTGATTTTTATTTATAAATCTTTATTTTTTTTATTTTTTTTCCTTAGCCAATGAACTCATTCCTAATTATTTACTTAAGTCCTATTTGACACAACTAATATGATAAGGCCTAATCTAATAGTATAACATTTAATAATATAAGGTTAGATAAAATTTTAACATAGTGCAAAATTTGTTATGTTTTCATATAAGATATTGTATTATATAAGTGATGAGAGATTTGAATAGTACGTATGAAGTTTTAGATTTAAACCTCATTGTCATCAATATTAACCTTTTCATCATGAAAAATACTTATAATCAAAAGCAAAAGCCTAATAAAAACAAGATTATAAAAAAAATAGCAAATTTTATTAATTACAAAAGTGAACAAATAAATATTATCATTCAAATACTTTTTATTTTTAATATTAATTATCTTACATTTTTATTTTTTTATTATATACAATTATAGTTTATATTGAATAATAATTATTTAACTTCATATTTTTAATAGGTATTTTTATTTTCAATAAATATAAAAAATCAACAAATACATAATACTTTCTCTTTTCAGATAATTTAATTTTGTTATTATAAAATATAATAAAAGAGAACATTATAATAAAGCAATAATTTTATCTAATTATTTAATTATAAATTTAAAAATTCATCTAATTTTTTAAATATTTATTCTTGTTATTTATAATTCTTTTAATATTTTAAATTCATATTAAAAGCTAACTATTATTTATTTATATATTTTTAAGAGTGAACATATATTTTAATCCCTAAAATATTCGTACAATATCAATTTAGTCCTTAAAATTTTTTTGACATTAAATAGATTCCTAAAAATTAAAATGTGATATCACATTAATTTCTAAAAGTTGTTTGACATCAAATAAGTCATTGAAAATTGAAATATGACATCATTTTAGTTCTTTTGAAAGTTATTTGACATTAAATCAGTTCCTAAAACTCATATTTTTCCGAAAAAGAAGAATCAAATTGTCTTTTAATCCTTTTGAATGTTATTTGACATCAAATCAATCTTTAAAAACTCATAATTTATCCAAAAAAAAGGCATTAAATAGTCTTTCAGAATGACTAATTTAGGGACCTATTTGATTAAAAAAAAGCTTTCAAGAACTAATATAATATCACATTTGATCTTTTATGGACCTATTTGATGTAAAAAAAAATTTCAAGGAATAAATTAATGTCACACAAATAAAAAATGCATATTCACTCTGGTTTTAAAACATGAGAGAGATAGAGAAAGAAAAAAGAAAGAGGAAATCCTTGTACATCAAAGTATAATTAGGCCTAATCCCATATGTCAAGACTCAACTAAGTTACTCGTTGTTTTAGGGTATAAAGGGCCTTTTATGGATAAACTAGTATAATAAATTGATTGCACCCAGACTACTAATAATGTCATAATACGTTGAATTAGCTCATACAATCAAACTTTATAAAATGTACCAAACAAACCCTCATTTGTTATAGGTGATTTTCTTTGTTCTTTCTTGATGTTAGATCTTGGCAATATTTTAAGGTAACAAGGTAGAGGAATTAAAAGTCATGTTTTTATAGCAATTACAACTCTTGTTTTAATATTTTATATTTATAGGTTAGGTTATTTGCCAGTTTTTGCAGTTTTAAATTTAAAAGAACTTTAATTTGAATGTGCCTAATCTTTTTTGAATTTTATATTTCTAAGAAAATGATAATTTATTGTAATACTGTATGATAATTTGGTGTCGAATGTAGAATCACTAGGTCTAAGGTTTAATGTTTTCCACTTTTCCTCTTATTTTATTCTAACATACAATGGGATTTTTAATTTGCTTGTTATGGATGGTCATGTTACTTGCATATCTTTAAGGCTATTTGTATAATGCCTACCTAGGTAATTTTATAAATTTTAAGTGTTGAGTATACCTTTTAAAATTTATGAGCATCGTCATATTAATTTATAGTCATAGTATTTTTAATTTAAGTAAATATAGATGTCATGTTTTCTTGGCAAGAGATTGGGAAATATATTTTGGTGTCTAATTTGTGTATCCTCGTTTAAGTCCTTAGGTATTTAGCTTATACCTTTTATCTTCTTAAAGGGCAAAGTTATAAAATTGGCAAGTTAAGACCCTATGTCTAATATATAGAGTTTTTAATTAAAATTTTCAGACTTCACTCCAATGATTTCTTTATTTTATCTTTAATTTATTTCATTTTATTTTATTACTTATGACTGAGATTAAATCTTAAAAAAAAAAATCAAATAATGAAAATAAGCCAGATAGGAGAGTTGCCTTAAATATTGATTTTACTAGTGCATTTGTTCTTTTGATTTGATTACACTCTAAATTAGAAGGTAAGATATAACTATTATTATAAATAATGATATAATTAAACACTTAAAATATGTGTAAAAATATTACAAATTTTATAATTCTTGATATGTAATATCTATATATAAAAAAATTATATTCTTAGATTTATATGATAATTGCATGGTAAAATATAAAGTTAAAATTATATTTTAAGATACTTTATTTTTTTCATACAAGTGTCCTATGCAAAAAGAACAAATACTATCACTAATTTATAAGAATAAGTATATACAAAATTTGTTGGGGATGGGTTCAAGGAAATGTTTTGCCATAGAGTGGGGAATAGGATTTCGTAGTGAGGTGAAATATAAGGTTTCAGAACAGTATTAGAAGAATAAAGGTTGATTATAATTATTTGTCAATGAAAGGATAATATTATTTTATATAATACAATATCTTATCTTATACTAATAAGGTGTTGGTTCAAGTGAAAAGGGTTTGGATTCGTTAAGTATGAAGCCCTCTCTTACCTATAGGGGAGAGGATACGCTGAGAAATTAAAAATCTTATATTATAACATAACAAATATCGCACTATATAAAAATTTTATCTAACCTTGTATAATTAAGTTTTACACTATTAGATATTATATTTTTAGACATTATCCGTTTAGGTGCTAATCAGGCCTGAATATATAAATGGGAATTAGTCTATTGACCAAGCAGAAAAAAAAAAAAGAAAAGAAAAGTAAGAAAATTAAAGAACTTATAAATAAGAAATTGAAAAAAAGGAAAAAAAAAAGGCAATTAGTAATGAGAAATTAAAAAAGAGAAAAAATTAAAATATTGTGACATAAAGAAATAAAAAGAAAAAAAAGATTATATCCATTTATTGTGATATGAATTAAAAAAAAAAAAAGTGAACTGTTGTTTTATCGATCAATCATATCAAATTATTATAATTGAGATTATAAGTTAAAATAAAAGAGAATTTAAAAAAAAAAAATCAGAAAGTGAAACAACAAAGGAAAGTAATATGAGCGGAGGAGACGGAAAATGGGCAGAAAAACTCAAAATCCTGTGCATAGACCATTGTCGACAGTTTAATATATTATTATTATTATTATTATTATTATTTTGGTCAATTTAATGTATTATTAATATAGATATATATAGAATAGAATAGAAAATATATTATTTTGTTACAGCCAATAGAGTGCAGACTGCAGTGTCACTAGGCAGCAGGCTTTGTTTCACGCACACTACATTAAAGGAACCAAATCAGCAATTTTATCGCCTCCATATGTTAAGCAATTATTAGGCCACATTTAATCTGCACGGTGCGGACAAAAAAATATCAGCACTAGAGAATCTCCCTATATTTAAATCTTTTTGTTGGAAAATATACTTTGAACTCTTGTGATCAGTATAAATCTCATAAGTCTCCCTGTACATAAAATGCCATTGTACTATCAAAACCATGGTCATAGCTGCCATTTCTAAGTCGGGTGTGAGATAATTTTGCTTGTGCTTCTTGAGTTGCCTGAAAGCATAAGTAATAACCTGGCTGTGCTACATCAGATCACATCCAAGGCTTACCCTTGAGGTATCACAATACGTAGAAAATCCACCCGATCCTGAAGCTAGGATAAGAACAGGAGCAGTGGGTAAACAATTTTTGAGCTTCTGGAAGCTTTCTTCACAAAGATCTGATCACTGAAACTTAACTTTTTTTAAGTTAGCTTGCTCAAAGGGGGTAGAGATATTTGAAAAGTCCTTCATAAATCGTTGATAGTAACTAGCTAGCCCTAAGAAACTTTGAATTTCAGTCACAATTGTAGGCCTTGGCCACTGTTGGATGATTTCCACTTTCTTAGTATCAACCATGATTCCCTCTTTAGATACCACATGACATAGGAAAGTAACTTGTTCAAGCTAGAACTCATAAAGAGAACTTTGCATAAAGTTTATGGTCTCTCAAGGTCTACAAAACTATTCTCAAATGATGTTCATGTTCTTCCTTGCTTTTGGAATACACCAAAATATCATCAATAAAGACAATTACAAAACGATCCAAGAAAGCCTTGAATACTCGTTTCATCAGGTCCATGAAAGTAGTTAGGGCATTCGTCAGCCCAAAGGACATCACCAAGAACTCATAATGCCAATAGTCAATGCAAAACACCATTTCGGGAATATCTTCCTCCCTGACTCTCAACTAATGGTAATTAGATCGAAGATCAATCTTAGAGAAACAAGAAACTCCTTGAAGTTGATCAAACAAATCATCAATGCGAGGTAAAGGACATTTATTCCACATTGTCACTTTGTTGAGCTGCTTGTGATCTACACACAACTTGGCACCCAACAGAGAAGTACTAGGATGAATAAAACCTTTACCTAGCAAGTCTTGGAGTTGCTTCTTCAGCTCCTTTAAATCTGTAGGTGCCATATGGTCCGAAGGAATGGAGATAGGTTGGGTCTCAAGAATCAAATCTATACAAAACTCGTTTTCCCTATTTAGAAGCATATTGGTTAGCTTTTCTGGAAAAACATCAAGGAACCCATTGACCATAGGAACTTGTGCTATGGTCAATACTATAGCATCAATCCTCCTAAGCCCAGCCATAAACCCTTGACAACCTTTGTTCAGTAAGTGCATGGCACTTAAAGAAGATTCTAAACTAGCAGGAGTTAAATGCTTACCACCTTGAAAGACTAGAGGCAATCAACCCGAAAGCTCAAATTGAATTGTCTTTTGATGACAATCTACAGTGGCGTGGCATGAAGCTAATCAATCATGTCTAGAACCATCAGATCAGCCAAAATGTTTCTACCATTCACACATATTAAGCAAGATCTATAAACTAAGGTCACAAATAAGGAATCTCGTGTGGGTGTTCCTACCCAAAAAGGATGATCTAGCCATAAGGGTGGTTAGCTAAATTAAGAAGCAAAATATGGGGACAGAAAGGAATGAGTCGATCCCAAGTCAAATAGGACGTGCATCAAAGGAACAAATAGGAAGAGTACCTGTTAACACAATATTGGATGCTTGTACATCTTGGTAGGTCAAGGCATATAAATAGGGCTAGCCCCTACCCATCAGGTTGAGGCAAGGGGACCTTGCCTACGCCGTCGTATGTCTGAAATAGTCCTCCTGAGCATTAAAGTCTAGTGACCACTTATTCATCACGAAATAATGATCGCTGATCATCCAAGGGCCCTCTTTAATAACCTTCTCCTAATCAACTTGACTATCAAATTTCACAATAAAGTATCTGTTGCCCATATCCATGATGTCAAACCCTACAGACAATTTCCAAACCATCTTCAATTTCTCACATGTTGCAGGTGATAAACCAAGGACCTTCACCACCAAGGAATCTTTCAAGGAACTGCCCTAGCTTCCACAAGTTTATCTTCAAAGAAAATCATAGGCCTACGGGAGTCACCATTCTCAAAACTTAGCTTTACTTTCGCTTGAATCTCTTCCTCAAAGAATCTTAGAAAGGATATTACCTCCCCCTTCCCCAAGACCTTGTCCCAAAAGGAAATCCCTCCTATCTTCCTAACTACCTTCAATCCACCCTTCTCACCCTGTCCCTCCATGCAACCAAAGTTCATCACTGCCATACTCTTGTTCTCTACCCCGCTCACACCCTCTCTTTCTCTCATCTTTTTAAGATTACTCAATTTTTGTCAAGGTTGGTTTTTTTCATGTAATATCCTATTTTAAAAGTAGATATTAGTTACGTAACTTCAATTTCTATATTAGTTTGAGCTCTTGAAAATTTCATTAAAGTCTTTCTCTTGCTTAGTTGAGTGTTGTTAAAGTGAAAATATGGTCAAGAATACCCATAGAAACTTTCGGATAAACATTGCCTTTAATAGGAAAAAGTTGGAATTGTTAATGCTAAAGCCAATACTCAGGCGCCCAAAACTTGGCGCTTAATTGCTAACTGAGTAGGGAGGATATGTCTTCAAGTGCCTAAGTACCCAAAAGTAGTGCCTAGGCACCTGCATGAGATTTTTTCTCCAAAAAGGCATTTTCTCCCTCTTTTCCCTCCATATTTTCTCTTTTTCTTCCATTTTTTCTCTCTTTTCAAGCTTTCTCTATCTAGATTTCTCTTTCTAAACTCAATCTTTATCATCCTAGATCCTTCCTATATTACTCTTATCTCCCACCCACTCATAGTCAACTAAATCTTTAGCTCTTCCACCAATTGGTTTTTCTTTGAGCAAGTGGAAGGAGTCTTGGAAAGCCTTGGGTAGAGATCCAAACTCCTCACCTCCTTCTTGTCCTTTCTTAACACTTCAACATAACATTTAAGCTCACAATCTTTTCTATGTTAGGATTTAGATAACTTTTCCCTAAAAAAATTGGTTCTTAGGCTAAGATATAGAGCCCTCAGGTTATAGATTTGGGAGTAATTGAGGTTTATGCGTAGTTTACATTGATCTTTTGCCTTTATGGTTGATGTTGGATTATATTATCATATTACAGTGTCAGACATGTTCCATGAGCAACTTGTTGGTTCCGTTGCACCATAGAGAAACTCTTACCTTGTGGTTTAAGTACTGTGAGGGAAGTAGGATAGTAAACCTATGATTAAAGAATTTGGTTTTCTTCCGACTAAAAAGCATGTTGATAAAGAAAATAGTATGATATAGTTTTTATGTCAAGTGCATAGGACCAGCTTGTTATGTTATATTTTAAATCTGATTTGAAAGTGGTTATGAACTACGAGTTTCATATTAGTTCTTTATGATAAAAAGGAATAAAATTCCTAGTTAGGTTTGGATTAAAGAGAATTTGGAACTATGTTCAACTAAGAAAATGAGTTTAGCAGGATGAGCCCTTATAGAACCATAACTAATGGTGGTAGGCATTAGACTTGGTGCACCTCATACAAAACCTCAACTAGTAGGGGAAGTACTAGCCTGAAGTGTTAGGCTGACACATCCGGCTTATAATATCATTGGGGTCTAGCTATCAATGTCACTTTATGTAGTTCAAGTTCATGCTGGGGGTGTGGCTATATGTGCCGCTCAATTGTGCCATAGATTTTTAATTTTCCAGTTGTGATCTCCCACCAACTACTTTAAATTTTATAAAATAGATATAAGAGGACTATAACTCCAATTGTTTTTCTGAAAATATATGAGGACTATACCTCTAGCTGTTTTACAAAACATATATGAGGAATATACTTCTAGTGGTTTTATGGAATCTAAGATGAGTTCAACTCCAGTTTCCTTATAGGATGGGTTTACTTCCAATTATTTTATGTGATGAGATGACTCCAGTTATTTATATAATGAGCATATTCTCAAAATGATTTCAAAAAAAAAAAAGTGATATATGATTTTGTTTATGTATGATTTGAACATGAGTATTTTGATTTAGTCCCATGCTAGCTATAGATAAATTATCTTTCATTGAGTTGTTTAACTCACCCAGTTACTTCCCCATGTTTCAGATTTCAAGAATAAGTCAAAATCTAGCTTCTTCAATTTAGTAAATAGCTATCAATTACCTCTTGGTGAGTTCAAAACTTGGTGTGGGCCTTCTTTTGTTTTTAGAAGTTGTTTTGTACTTATATATGCATAATTTATGTAAACTAATGCTCCAGTGAACTATAGGTAGGGTTTGGATCTAATTTTGATTATGGGCATGTTATGTTTATGTTAATGTCTAGGTTTATGTATAAGTTGTAAAGTGACCTTCTGATATTGAAACATAAAGAACATATGTATATATATACATATATATTATCTTGGACTAGCTGTGGACTGTTTATTGTAGGAATTGTAATTTGGGATAGTCCAATTTTTAGGGGAAACTTTGTCTGTTTTTTTGCAAAATTTTTGTTAGGCTTATCGGGAAACGAAGGCTCTCGATGCGCCGGTCACGGCTAGGTTGGGTTGTGACATACCATTTTCAAAAGTAGTACACTACAACATTTTTCAAAAGTTATGGTCTGAGATAAAAAAAAATGTTATAACTTTGAGAATATTAGTTGCAATATAGCTTAAATGGGAGTATTTGTTACAATGTAGTCAAAGTGTAGGGCGGAACAAAAGTTTTGGAAAAGCGTGCGATAATTATGTGCTTTTCAACCTATGCTGCAATAAAAACTCTCACCATCATAATTTGTCTATTTCAGATGCTGACTTTTTTATTTAAAGTTGTAACCTTTAACAAACATTGGAATGTACTACCTCCAAAAAAGGTAGTATTAATATTAATGACCCTTAATGATGTTCAATTTTTTTTATTTTTAATTTTTTCTTTCAATTTGATACAATCTATGTGATAATTGACAAATTTCTCGGATCTATTTACCATGTCTTTTGTCGTTTGTAACACCCCGATTTAGCAATGTGCATAACTAATATTGTCACATACTAAATTACTAATGAAAATTTTAAAAATAAAGAGGGAATATAGAATAATAAAATTAATGACATTGTATGGTTAGAATTTTGACGGTAATAGACTTTTAATCGCATGGTAAAAATTTTATGTAATGTTTCTCAGGACACAAGAAATTGATTTATAGGAATTTAAAATGTAAAAAAGTTTAATCATCAAGATATCGCACTTATTATATGTGGTTCAAAGTAGGCCACACGGCCAAAATTTTAAGAAGCAATATGGACCATACAATTAAAGTTGGTCACTTTTTGATTTTTACAAAAATCTTGTTAAATATCTACAAGAAACCCTACACTTGCATCATCTTCTTCTCTCTCTTGCACCTTATACCCGAAACCTCTCTATCTCATACTCTCCTTCGTTGTTGTTCATACAAGCTACCAAATACTTGATTTCTTTTTGTTTTTTCAACTACCGCCTAGTTTTTGAGCTTGTTCGCCATATTTTAAACTATATAAAAGCCAAAAATCTCTTCTCTTGGACAACATCTAGCTTTATGCAAGAAGGAAGAGGAAGAAGTTAAGTGTTATCTTGTGACTCTAAGAGAGTTTTGGAGTTGAAAGAAGCAAGGTTTGAAGGTTTTATTAGCTTGAAAGTGAGGTAGGCTCCTAAAACACCCTATATATGGAAATGTTACTAGATGAGCTAGGGTTTTCATTTTATAATTCCTCACATATCTTGAGCTGAAGATGATGTTCTTTAGTCTTATTTGAATGAATTAGAACTAGTGAAACTTGAGTTAGTGAGAAAAACAAGCTAGGAACTTAAGAATACCCATAACTCGAAATAGGCTAATTTGGACATCCCTGAATACCAGTGTGTCATGATCTAACCTAGGCTGTGACCGACACTTAGGGAGCACGCTCCCTAGCAAGCCTTTCATACAAGATTTCATGAAAATCTGACCGAGTTTCCTCTATATTTAGGATATTTCCCAAATATGAGTACTCGTCCTACAAGTTAACAAACACATTCTTCCATCAGGGATCCAGGCATTCTCAGAATGCAACCCTCAACACACAACAAAATTATTCACCAAGCACATCAATCTCATCATATATATATATATATATATATATATATATATATATATATATATATATATATATATATATATATATATACAGAAAGTTACAAAACATTTTCATATTCAATTCAGAATCAAACATACAATAATCAATTTAGTCTAGCATACATCAATGTCCAACATTCACATTAACACGCTAGCAAGGGTCGAACCCTACCTGTAGTACTATGGAGCTACCACTATCTAAGAGTTTCTCAAAACATGTACATTTACAAAATACCCTTGAATAGAAAAGGGCTCATCCACAAAACTCGGAATTTAATCACGAGGGCTGAAGGATTAGATTCTATTAGAATACCTGTACCTGAAAAAGAGAAAGAAACAATAAGGTGAGTTTATGAAACTCAATGAGAGATAGAATACCCTTAACTCGCATAAGACAATGTGCTGTTAAATATTAAATTAATACATATATATATAGGATCAAATAGAAATCATAGTTCAAATTTTATTCAAATTTCTTTCCAAATACCATGGAACCGTCTAATCCAAGATATTCCGTTAGGAATCACACTAGGGTAGCCTTTCCTTCGTGTGACCCTGTAATCTATAGTGCACCACTTTTTCTTGTGGCCGTGTAATTTCTGTCACGACCACACTATGTATGTGGCTGTGTAATTTCCGTCACACACCACACCCTTTAGTGGCTGTGTACTACCTCGTCCTAGGTGCACCCAGGGCTAATGCCCACTACCATTAGCCTACAGATCCTGGCGTAGACTTTCCCAAGTCTTTTTCTTTACCATCTCACATAACATTTATCATAATGGTTCTCATGACATATACTCAATCATTCAGTCATAGCCTTATAACACAAACAATCATCAATAGTTTCACAAAATCCAATCATTTCTTTTCTTATAAAAGCAATATTCAAAGCCTCATAAGACCAAACGTAATCTTATATATAAAACCTAAATCATATTGTTAAAGAAAGGTAAAAGCTTTAAGGGAATCATGTTTTCAAAAATTTATATAATTTCATAGCTATCTAATATACATATATATATAAATTCACCAAAAATCCCTTCATTGTCTCGTGTGAGAATTTTGAATAAAACATGCATAAGACAAATAATTATCCACATAAAACATACCACCAAAATCTGAATCATAATTTCGGATATACTAATTCCTTCGCATATATATAACTTAAATCAACATATTAGAAAACAAGTTAGAGACAACTACCTACTCACAGACTTAAATCCAATGGCAGAGTCCTAATCCGATGACATTCTAGAACCAAGAACCGAGCCTCTAGTGAAATCTATCATCACAATTATGACAATCTAATTTAATATTGGTCATTGAAACTACGAAGTAATCTAATTTGTTCTCTGATATGAAAATCTCCAATTCTCTAACCTAAGGTTCTTTATGAACTCACTATTGGGGAAAATAATCCATAATCTTAAGACAAGAAAAAGGAAAAGCATTAGAAAGTACCTTTGAAGAAAGAAAAATGAAGAGGAGAGATTTAGGGGCCTTAAGAACATCTACTCCAACTCCAAGACCCACCAAGGGTGTAGTTAGGGATTGGGAGGAGAATGAAGATTAAAGGTGAAATAATGATTATAAGAGTGAAAGGAATGTAATTTGATGAAGTTTGGAAGGAAAAGTTGAAGGATTTAAGTGAGGAATGAAGAGGAAAGTGTTTTAGAGAGAAGGGAAAGAGTTTGAGGCTAGAGAGAGAGTCAAAAATACCGAAATGAGGAGAGGAGAGTGGGTCTGGGCCTTATATAGACCCATGGTATCGATTACACTGCATGGTAATCGATTATAACAGGGAGAAACTCAGCATAAAGGCGTACAGAGAGGCTTGTAATCGATTACAGACTCTATGTAATCAATTACCAGCCTCAAAAATTTGGTTTCCTCCTCCTACAGACCCAGACCCTTCCCAGGTCCAGGATATTACATATACTTATTTACATAAGTTAATGTCCTCTTTAACTTTACTCTCCATTAACTTTAAAACATAAATGTAAATAAGGGAATACCCCCTACTTGGATTCAATAAAAATACCCAATAATTCAAAATTCTTAGGAATCAAATTTGGGTTTTAGTACAATTCCCCGAAAACTTGCATTTTTATAAGCTTGAGGGTTGAAAGCGAAGGGGTTATCCACTCCCTAAAATTCGTTAAAAATTTCCCTTTAACTCCTTGATATCCAAGGAACCATTATCGGAATTTTTGATCTTAAGAAAATGTCTCAATCTTATAGCCCTCTAAGGAGGCATAGGGTTCAGACTTAGAACTTTTTTTTTCGGGATTCGATACAGACAGACAGTTGCAATCCATACTAGGGTGTTACATTCTTCCCCCCTCAAAAGAATTCATCCCCGAATTCTAAACAAACGAAAGAGTTCACATATCTTAAGATTTAGATAATTGTAGATACTTGACTTGCATGACTTCTTCAACTTCTCAGGTAGCCTCTTTTCATGAGTGGTTCTTCCAAATTACCTTCACGGAGGCCACTTCCCTTGAATGAAGCTCCTTACCCGTCTGTGACCTCAAAAAGGTCAAAATCACAAAGGTTGCGTTTCCTTTCTTTCAGACTCTTTTCCATTTTCTTCATATATTCAAACCCTTAACAATCCTGTGTTCATCATAATGTCTCGAGACCACAATCCTTCACAAATGTACATCTTATCTTCTTCGTCCACACATTCAAGCTCACGTACCATCCTAAAAGAATCTTTCCTTCATTAGCTTTAAATTTTTCTTGTTCCTATCAAGCCTAAGTGGCCCAATATTCTTCTCGATGCTTGAAGCAAGAAATCCTTATTCAAACTTCAAATATTCGCCTTTTATCAGTGTTGCTCACCTGCTTCTTTATCCTCATGTAGTCTATACCACCCTGAGTTTGACAACCCCACATTAAAACCCGTTACTACTGGCAATTTCCAAGGTCAGACTACAAGAATTACTTTTCTTACTTGATAGGGTTCTCCTTTCTCCTTAAAAATCCTTACTGTTTGAAAACTGGTCCTCTTAGGATTCTTCCCCCATTTAACTCCTCATGACTTAGCCTATAATGACTTGTTCTTGCCTCAGGCCCACAAAGGTTGTGTAATCTATTTGGCCATCTCCCTTAGTTTTCCCTTCCTCGGTATTACCAATCCATCTATTCCAAAAGGAACCATAGTTAAATCCCTAAGAACATTCTAACTTAGCCACCAATCATAATACTACTTTTTATCTAATGCAATGTATGAGACTCAACTTTGCAACTGTCAGATCTTGGATTAATCCATAATCCTACGCCTTAACATCCTTTTAACTTGTGCCTTGCCTTCACTGTACATCCTAGCCGCTACCTTCGGCCTATTAACCTTCTCTATCCCATCAAGATACCTATTTTAGGAATCTCATCATGAGTATAGTTGTCACCATTCAAAACTCTCCAATGCACTTCCTAAGAGTAATTTACACTATGTAATGCTCCACCAAGTGCTTTTGAGTATACCTTGAGCTACCACTAAAGACTAGATAGCCTTTCTTTCTAGCTTCACATGGTATGGGAACAATACCCATCGTTCTAACATGATCTGCTTGAGAATATCTATCATAAGTTACCATCGGCCATGGTTAGGATGAATTCATTAACTCATGGTTGGGATGAATTCATTAACTCTGTTGGTTGGGATGGCTACAACAATCTTTGAGAGCCTGGAATCGTACCAAAATCAAAGTAATCAATACAAGGAGTAGCTCTTGTGTAGGCCACCTTGTTCAAGTAGCCCCAAATGATTGGAGTGTATCCATTGACAAGTCCAATAGCGACTTCAAACTTCATTCGATATATTACTTAATTGAGGGTAATAATCAAGACCAATTGAGGTAATTGGTAATCACTTTCCAGCATCTTGCATCCTTTGAAACAAGAGAATTACTCATTGGCCTAAGCCCATCAATTGCTTCTTGTTGTAACCAGGTGATCTCCTTTCTTGAAATCAGTACGTTCAATCAATACTCGAAAGCTTTGCATAGCAAGCTACTCTATGTCCTTCTTACAATAGAGGACACTAGTTTTTTTTTTTTTAATTAGTATGAACTTCACCGTAAGTTCTAAGCATGTGACTTGCATCCTTGATGAAACCAACCACAAGGTCTTCATGCATCTTGATCATTGTTAAGCTGTCTTCTCTCTGAGATTTCTATCATTCTTTCCACTAACCAAGGAAACAACCTTTGAGATGGGATTCTCCTTGCCCTCATACTTTATCTAATCCTTCTACACCAATCTTACTTATCGCTTAATGACTCAGCAGGCCCTCTTGACCTTTTCTACCTTAACAACATCCTTATATTGAGTTCTGGATACCCGACCCATGACCTCTGCCCTAATGGCCTTCCGGCTTGCCTAATCCACTATGCCCTAATATCCATCCTTACTTCATCTCAGACTCTTTTGCCATAAGATAGGATATCACATTTAGATCGTACATTGGAAGCCCTACGTCTTATTGCTTCCACATGTACTAGGAGGAAGATGTTCACTTTGTGAAATAAACATTTAGAGCGAAAGGGAAGACAAGAAGTATGACCAAAATAGGGATATACAACGTTTAACAAAGTATAGATAAAGATTATGTTCCTAAAGGCCTCTCGTAGTGCCACAATCTATGAAAATGGGCGCGCTTCCATTTACACAGTTGTGATCCTACCAAAGAACACTTGCTCCATAGTACACAATGAAACCTAAAGCTCTGATACCATCTTTGTCACAACTCAACCTAGGCCATGACCGATGCTTAGGGAGCATGCTCCCTAGCAAGCCTTTCATACAAGATTTCACGAAAATTGGACAGAGTTTCCTCTGTATTTAGGATATTTCCCAAATGAGTACTCATCCTGCAAGTTAACAAATACACTCTTCCATCGGGGATCCAGACATTATCAGAATGCACCCCTCAGCACACAACAAAATTATTCACCAAGCACATCAATCTCATCATACATATATATATATATATATATATATATATTTATAAACCAATATAGAAAGTTACAGAACATTTTCATATTCAATTCAGAATCAAACACACAATAATCAATTCAGTCTAACATACATCAATGTCCAACATTCACATTAACACGCTAGCAAGGGTCGGACCCTACCTGTAATACTATGGAGCTACCACTATCTAAGAGTTTCTCAAAACATGTACATTTACAAAATACCCTTGAATAGAAAAGGGCTCATCCATACAACTCGGAATTTAATCGCGAGGGCTGAAGGATTAGATTCTACTAGAATACCTGTATCTGAAAAAGAGAAAGAAACAACAAGGTGAGTTTATGAAACTCAGTGAGAGATAGAATATCCCTAACTCGCATAAGACAATGTGCAAACTGTTAAATATCATATTAATACATATATATATATATATATATATAGGATCAAATAGAAATCATAGTTCAAATTTTATTCAAATTTCTTTCCAAATACCATGGAACCGTCTAGTCCAGGATATTCCGTCAGGAATCACCCTAGGTTGGCCTTTCCTTCATGTAACCCTATCATCTGTCATGCACCACTTTTTCTTGTGGCCGTGTAATTTCCATCACGCACCACACTATGTGTATGGCTATGTAATATCCATCACGCACCACACCCTTGAATGGCTATGTACTACCTCGTCCTAGGTGCACCCAAGGCTAACGCCCACTGCCGTTAGCCTACAGATCCTGGCGTAGACTTTCCTAATTCTTTTCCTTTACCATCTCACATAACATTTATCATAATGGTTCTCATGATATATACTCAATCATTCAGTCATAGCCTTATAACACATAACCAATCATCAATAGTTTTGCAAAATCCAATCATTTCTTTTCTTATAAAAGCAATATTCAAAGCCTCATAAGACCAAATGTAATCTTATATATAAAACCTAAATCATATTGTTAAAGAAAGTCAAAAGCTTTAAGGGAATCATGTTTTCAAACATTTATATAATTTCATAGCTATCTAATATATATATTCACCAAAAATCCCTTTATTGTCTCACATGAGAATTTTGAATAAAACATGCATAAGAGAAATAATTATCCACATAAAACATATCACCAAAATCTAAATCATAATTTCGGATATACCAATTCCTTCGCATATATATAACTTAAATCAACATATTCGAAAACAAGTTAGACACAACTATCTACTCACAGACTTAAATCCAATAGCAGAGTCCTAATCCCACGACATTCTGGAACCAAGAACTGAGCCTCCAGTGAAATCTATCATCACAATTATGACAATCTAATTCAATATTGGTCATTGAAACTAAGAAGTAATCTAATTTGTTCTCTGATATGAAAATCTCCAATTCTCTAACCTAAGGTTCTCTATGAACTCACTATTGGGGAAAATAATCCATAATCTTAAGACAAGAAAGAGGAAAAATGTTAGAAAGTACCTTTGAAGAAAGAAAAATGAAGAAGGGATATTTAGGAGCCTTAAGAACATCTACTCCAAGCTCCACGACCCACCAAGGGTGTGGTTGGGGATTAGGAGGAGAATGAAGATTAAAGATGAAATTATGATTATAAGAGTGAAAGGAATGTAATTTGATGAAGTTTGGAAGGAAAAGTTGAAGGATTTAAGTGAGGAATGAAGAGGAAAGTGTAATAGAGAGAAGGGAAAGAGTTTGAGGGTAAAGAGAGAGCGAAAAATGCCGAAATGAGGGGAGAAGAGTTGGTATGGGCCTTATATAGACCCGTGGTAATCGATTACCACAAATCTAGGTTGTTGTAATTGATTACCACTCCATGTAATCAATTACAACGAGGAAAAACTTAGCATAAAGGAGTACAGAGAGGCTTGTAATTGATTACAAACTCTGTGTAATCGATTATCAACCTCAAAAACTTGGTTTCCTCCTCCTGCAGACCCAAACCCTTACCAGGTCCAAGATATTACACATACTTATTTACATTAACTTTAAACCATAAATGTAAATAAGAAAATATCCCCCACTTGGATTCAATAAAAATATCCAAAAGTTCAAAATCCTTAGAAATCAAAATCCAACTTTTGGGTTTTAGTACAATTCCCCGAAAATTTGTATTTTTATAAACTTGAGGGTTGAAAATGAAGGGGTTATCCACTCCCTAAAATTCATTAAAAATTGTCCTTTAAATACTTGATATCCAAGGAACTATTACCAGGATTTTTTATCTTAAAAAAATATCTCAATCTTATAACCCTCCAAGGAGGCATAGGGTTCAGACTTAGAACCCTTTTTTTTCAGGATTCGATATAGACAGACAATTGCAATCCATAGTGGGGTGTTACACAGTGAATCCATGGATTATATCTCGAGCTAGGAAGCTTCAATTGATATGGAACTAATTTTACTTGAAACCTAACTCATAGGAGAGTATATCTATAAAATTTTAGGTCCATTAGATTTAAAACGAATAAGTTATGAATGTAGACCTTCAGGAAGCTAACACATAGAAGAATAAGTCTACAAATTTTTGGATCCAAACTCTCAGTGAGTTTCTCCTAGTAATTCCATTAATTTGTCATGCTCTATAAGTGTTAACACAAAGTAGCCCCAATGTAAAGCTTATAACTTAAGTTCTACTTAGCCATATTGATTGGAACTTAGTTTTTTTGAAAGAGGGTTCACATGAGTATGAGTGTATTAAATTTTAGGGCAAAATGATAAATAATAGATTTTTAGTAATTTTCCACTTTTAGGTGTTTGAAACTATGCTATAATAGGGCAGTAGTAGATCAAACTTGAATAACTTAAGTTATAGTTATCATAATTTAGTAAGATTGAAGAGGTTTGAAAATAGACCAATAGAGAAACATTCCTGTAGAATTTGAGACAAAAAAGATTTAAAATGGAATTTTGGTATAATTTATAATTTTAAACATGATTGAGGAATCTCAATCTAACTTGTATTTAAATTATACCTAACTCAACTTAGAGGTCTCCAAACTATATGTGACCAAATCTAATTGCAAGGTTGAGGAATATATGTTGGTTCTAATACCATATTGATATATATACCATGACATAGCTATTCATTTGAAATCATTGAGATTGAGGCAATCTATGCCTTATATGATTATAACTGTGATTGGAATTTTGTTATATGTGCTGGAATTGTTTTTCTCTATTGACTAGCTGGTTAAACTGCTATTGTAAATTTTGGGAACCCTCACATTATAGCTGTCATACTACCGAATTTTTGGCAAAAATACTTTGAAAGTAAGTTATGTAGCATGAACATAAGTGCATCAAACATCTTCATGTATAATTATGAATAAATAATGCATATGAACATATGAGTTAAGAAAGTATATGAACACATGGACTTGCAAGATGACTATGAATTTAAATTACTTGGGCAGGAGGGCGTAAATCCGATTAAGTCAAGGAATGTATACCTGGCTTCCCTTGAACTAAGTCAGGAAAGTAAACCGACTAGAAATAGGTCTGTGTGAGTGTCAGGGAAAGTAAACCCGACAATCACATATAGAAATGAGCTCAGTCCCGATAAGCAATCTATTACCCGAGAGTGGGAAAGGCCATCCGCCCATGTCAAGGGTACCAAGTACATGTGCTCCTGTCAAGAGTTAAAGAAATGAATAAGAAGACAAGTATACCTGTACAGCTCATCCTAATTGCATTTGCATATACATATTTCACCATTTTACTATATTACCATTAATATTATGAATTATTCTTTAACTTCAAGTGTGTGAATAAAATTAACTTGCTTCGAATAAAGAGTTTCGAAAAGCCATCAAATAAACTTTATATCCCTTAATTACTAAAAACACGTTTTCTCAAAATAAACCAAAGTAGCCGAGGATGGTAATGATAGTGCATGTGGTAGTTTAGAAGAACTTACTGAGAATTTTTAAATTCTCATATCTATTGTGTATCCCTAACATCCTCAAATGATGATAATGGCATCAGTGGTAATTTTCCTTGAGGCCCCTGACTGATAGTGGCATTATAATCATACCTTGGACTACATGTACTTGATGGGCCAGGCATAGATCTAACTATACATATTTTTTTGACGTCCTTTCATAGTTTTTGTTTTGAGCCCTTTCGTTGACCCTGAGGCCCCTCTAGATGGGATTCCCCTATATACGACACATCCAGCTTTTGCACCACCTTCGCCTTCCTCTTCACAAGCCATGGAGACAAACCCCTCCGAGGTGAGTTCATCATCTTAATTAGCCTCTTCTTCTAATGGTGGTAGTCATCCACCAAGTGGTCCCAGAGCAGTGGGCATCTTGGAGAACAGCTTCTACATTGCCAACCTGAATTAGTAGAGTGAGTAGGATCATTTGTACAAATGGTCATGTTTTGGGAATTATACTTAGTTTGGGCCACAGGCATAGATGTAGATCTTTTGTTCTCATGTATTTTACTATCCACTAGTAGGCATCCCTACGTGGACTTTTCTCTAAGTTCTAATTACTTTTGATGTAGATCGAGTGTTTGGATCCTTGACGGTCACATATCAAATGCACTCAGAAACTTGTACTGACATACATGGGAATGCATATGGTGTAAAGATGTTCTGTAAATATTTTATGTTAGTTTACTTTCAATATCTCTACAATTTCCTGACTTTTTATTTTTTTTTCCTACACTTTACTTATGGACATGCAACTTTGTGTATGTGATGCAAACAAAAAAATTTATAACTCAAGTCTCTATTGCATAATCTAATTATGAATGAACCTATTAACCAGCAAATCAATTCGGTAAGCATTCCACACATATCAAACTCCTGGCTACAATATTATGACTTAAGCATCGTACTATATTTAAAAGGATGATACATTGTTAACTTTGGCCAGTGCCCTGGAGCATAACTATGGGCTTTGGGGTGTAGTTGGGCTATTCATCTATTTGACCTTTATACTTTCTAGCTAGAAGCTGATCAAACCCTTAGTGTTGCAAGAGAGTGGCCTATTTGACCTTTATACTTTCAAATAAGGAACATCGACAATAATATCTTTAAGCCGTATCTGTTTAGTTGTGGACTAGTAAAAGTTAGAAACGTGCTAGGCATTTATGAAAGGATGCTTGATTCTTGTAGCCAATCCCATTTAGTAGGACAAGGCTTTGTTATTGTTTACAATAAGAGTTATAGACTGTGATCCAATGACTAAATAAATAAGAGCACTTATAAATGATTAAACCAGAATTTTGTTGTTGAAAAGGCTTTGCAGTATCCTGTGATATAGGAAGACGTCTTTGGGACAGCTGTGTAATGGTGACAGAGAGAAAAGCATGTAAAGAGGAGCTTTTTTGGCATTAGGGATGCCGATTGGAGTTATAGGACTATGGAGTTATTGGAAAAATAGTATTTTTCACCTTTTCATATCTTGCACAAGAGTATTATACTTTGCTAATTTTGATCAGATTGTAGGGAAGCATTTTCCCTTCAATGGATTAACTTAATTGTTGAGCTAATTTATTTTTATAGAGTTACACGGATCTAGATTTGGCTACTTCTTTTAATAGCCTAATAGCAGATGACCATGCTTTCTATGCCTCACCTCTGAGCAATCATAAGATTATGATTACTTTGTTCTTTTTACGTTTCCTGGTTTTCAATTTCATCCCATCAGCTGTTCTGATTTTTCTTTTTGTTTTCTGTAATCTATTTTGTGTCTCGCCAATATCACCCTCACTCAAAAATTTTATTTATTAGTTTCTTTAAAATAAATTTCCTTATCTTTTGTAATTAAATTAAAAAAGAGTGATAATAGTCACTCCCATCTATTTTTACCTTTTCACTTTCAAATTCATTTAATTGGTGCCTAGATCTAGAAAACTGTCATAATTAGTAAATCTCTTAAATGCTCCCTTCGTTTCAATTTATCTGTCAATTTAGACAATTTGATATATTCTTAAATCAATGTATCTTGATAATTATCAAGATACATTGATTTAAGAATGTACCAAATTGTCCAAATTAACAGATAAATTGAAACGGATGGAGTATTAAATAAAATGTGGTTTGACAACATATACATTCAAGACCACAAGCTGCTGTGTGCCACACATACAATGAGGGTGGTTAGTTACAAACTCTGGAATTGTAGGGAAAATATCTGTTTCCCTTTTGGAATAAGGCTAAAGCATAATATTTTAGAGGTCGGCGTAGTGATACTGGTACCATTGCCATTGGTAGCAACTCGGACTACATTTCTCCCACCCTATGGAGCTAATTTTTCTAATATCTAGCTAGTAGGCTTCACTATAGTATATTCTTCAAAGATAGCCCAAAATGCTCAGTAATTTTGAATTCCCGGCCATTAATATGTTGACTAAATATACGTCATACTTTGCTGAAAATCTTCATGATGCTGTAACGACAGATAATGCGAATGTCTCAATTTCCTAATATGCTTTATAAGGTTTTAGTTTGGTTTATGTCTTACTAGCGTACTTTATTGTGATACTGCAAACATTTTGAAGTCATTTGATCAAACTCTCTTTCAATGTAGGAGTTCTATTGAAGACCAAAATGTATACCGGAAGACATTGTTATTGATCCAATGATCCTTACATATCAGTAGTTATAAATTTCTTCCAGCAAGTTCAGAACTTTGTAAGTGAATCTATTTACACACACAGTGTCAAGTTGCATCAATCATAATCACCAGATCCTGGCCACTATATATGGCAATGGGGTTAGCCGTGATCATTGGTTGAAAATTACTGGGTTCAAGGAATCTTTTTGAGAAAAAGAGATGGTCGATGATTTGCCTCGTCCCCAATATCTACTCTAGAATCCTTATCACTCAGTCTATGATCTCAGATTTGAAGCAACATATAGACTTCTCCACCATTACTGGAAGATTCCTTTCTAAGTGGTCCTTCAGTACCAGTTGAGAAGTAATTAAGATCATGGGTTTTTGGTTTATTTTAGAGAAACAATTAGTAGATAAGTTTATTAATTTGGGTTTTGTTTCAAAGCCTTATGGTATTATTGCAGAGCAAAGAATCAGGAATGTTGCAACAAGGAAAGAAAAAGCGTCTAGCATCTAGTATGGTCCTAAAATGGCCGCAAAAGAATAAAGAGAAAACTTTAGTCTGAACGCATATTTTGTCCAAGAGTGAACTTAACGTAAACCAAAGTGGCAGTTGATTGTGCCGGAACGTGCAGAAAATTAAAATGTTGCTTGAAAATCACACGCTCCTCAACCAACAAGTTATATGTGTTACATAAACCAATTTTTCGGGTGAGATTCAGTTATGAAATTGTTTAAAGCCATATAGCATGGCTCTTCCAGTTATGCAGAAATGCAGAACTAACTTGCACGTGTTAACGCACTCGTAGCAGATAAGGCTATTTGAACTGTGCTTTTAACTTAGAATGGCTAATAAACAGTTGAGTTTCGAAAACTTTTTGTGCAAATACATAGTATATCAATACGATTAGGCTCATTTAATTGTATTCTTTAGTCAATTTGTACATCCCACAAATCATGGGAGTTAACATTTTTGTTTCCTTTTATGCTTTAGGTTCTCGTGTGTGTGTAGATCATCTATTGATTTATTATTCAATATGAATAAAATTTCTATTGCTAAATTTTAAGATGGTACCAAAGCAGTTTTTTTACTAAAAAGATTTTTTTTTTCAATAATTGAGATAAAGCTCTCTAAACACTCTAAAGGGTGGATCAATTCTAGAAAATTGCTTTACACAAAAACAGATACTACACACCATTGTCACTCAAAACAAAAGGAAGTGAAGCTACAGCCTAAGGGCACACAATTGCAACAAAGGGTCATGAGTATTGCTTCTTCTATTCCTACCCTTCTTGTCTCTAGCACAAGCCCACTTCATTCCATCCTCTTTTTCCATATGAAGGTTAGCCAAAGCATCAATTATATTATCATCATTACTAGCATACAAAGCCAGACATTTACCAAGTTCCCAAGTGCATTTAGCTTCCTCCGCAGATTTGGAGTCAACCTGCTCACTTGCTCTCCCAGGCTTGGTACCCAAAAAAATTTGGTTTGTATTGCCTTATCTTATTGATACATTTGAGCCACTTTTCTTAGTTTTTCTTTCAAACTTAGCTTTGTCCGAGTTCTTTTTCCTCATATCATTGTCCATCTTTCTCTTCCTTTTGCATTTCAAAGTGAAATCAGCAAGGATCTCATCGTCATCACTCACATCCCTTGAGGTTACCACCAAATTATCGTAATCTGCATCTACCTTGAAACCAGAATCCTTGACCTTATCAATAATTAGCCTAGTTAAAGGTAATCCATAATAACGTCCACTTGGTTCAAAGCCTGGAGGGTATAGTGGGGATTTTGTTGGGCTTGGAAAGTCTGAGTCTCGGCCCAAATCACTAAAACTAGCGGACAACTCCCTCTCTTCCATGAGGCCCAGGTCCTTGCGTACCTCCAGCAACAAATCCTGGTCAGTACAAGGAGTACTCTTCAGGGCACAAGCCACGAGTTGCACATGCTCATTTATTGGGCTAGCACTAGTACCCACCGCCATACTAACTTAGGACTGTCTGCAATCATTGATGATAGAGACACCAAGATTGCGGACCAAAAACAGAAAAAAAAAAAAAAGAGACACCAAAATTAATGTTGATGGTTGCCTTTCCAGATTCCTCATGAAGCTGTCGGTTAGATTCTTTGCTCGTCTTTTCATCTCCGCTAGAGGATGGAAATTCCACCGTAACCGCCGCCTCCACTGAGCTGGCTAACGAGCAAGGGGTGGAGGGGCAAATCATAATGTCTTTCACTCCCACAGCGCGCAGAAAAGTCCATCAAGATCAAGTCCACATGTCCAACAATGAATTCCTTGATATTCGCATTGATCAACATTGGTATGTTTACGAGTAATGCAAAATCTTAGGGGCCTGATGGCACAATGCTGTATATAAAATAAAACATGATAAACCTTTATAGCCGACATTATTTAACTCATGATTCCTTCTTCCCATACTTGAAACAGAGCGTCTATATTCCTCAATCAACGTACCAGAGGATCGTAAGAATAAATTGGGGGGGGAAAAAAAAGAAACACTTGTAGTTCTTGTCCAATGTCAACATATTTCCAATTTCAATACCTTCATATTAAGGAGGGATGTGAAATAAGAAAGGGATGGGACTCAATAATTGGATCAGCTATAAAAATTCAACAAAAGTTATGTAGAGAAACCATACAGGAAAAGACAACCCATGGTAGAGTTTCCACAAATTTTGTTTCAAACTGCTTCTCTATATTTATTTACATCCTACTACATGACTCAGTCAAAACAATGCGATTCCAAAACAAGAAATCTAATCTTGTACTGTTGTCTGAAGAGGCAGAGAACTTTCAACTTCATTCGCAGCATTAGAGTTTCTTTCTGCAACAACCTTGGACAAACCAAACATCTGAAAATTGATCCAAAACAACTATATCACCATATGCTAAAGAAGGTGATGCAAATAATTTTCTCAAATTTTAGGCACAAACCTTCTGAACTGTTTTCTTAAAGCAAGTTTTGTGTTCATCCATAGAAGCATGAATGAACTCGTCAATGTGATCCTTCAAATCCTCCAAGAAAGTCGCTTCCTCATTCTTCTTCTTTCGACATGAAGTAATAGATGGGGCAGTTGCAGCAGACTGCTTTTCAGATTGGCCTTTCTGAGTGTCCATGCTCTCTGAGACTCCAATAGCTGAAACAAAAGTTATCCCCTTGACTCAATGATCAAAATGGTATAACATATCACACACAGTACACTCTGATATCACTGTTAATCAAATGCTAAACTACAATAATGTTTTTTTTTTAATTATTTTAATTTATTCAAATGAATGAGAATCTGAAATTACATACATAAAACATACTCTAGAAAAGAATAACAGAGATCACTATCTATAGACATTTTAGAACAATCACCAGTCATGCCCTGCAGAAAGTAAAAGAAAACAGCCAGATGAAACCACCAAAGTCCAAACATATTAATTCCAATGAAAGATGGCTTTCTTAAGAAGCATATAATATCAAATATCTAGTCAGCTCAAACAATGCAACAAAGGAAAGAGTGGGGCGGGGAGAACAACTTCAATCTTAGGACTGAGCCACCAAAGAATAACATATGATGCCAATTAGAATAATCACCACTCATCCTAATGTATCAACATCCCAGGAAGTGAAATGAAGTTCTTTAAATCAGGAACCTATCCAATCTACCCCCTACCGGCACTGTATTAAAGATGAAGTACTCAAATCAAAAGGATGTCACAGCATCCAAGTCTAAGCAACAGGACAGTCATCCTCAAGAAGAAAAGAGGATAAAAGAGAGAGAGAGAGAGGGGGGGAAGCATAAAGAAATAAAACATGGCAAAGCCACAAAACAAAACATCCTCATTCAAACCTAGTCTTCAAAATCAATACAAACATATTAAACCAGATTATCTAAGGAGAAGTATTCAATATTTACCTCCCAAAATATTCATATTCACACTATAGGGGAAAACCAAGAACATGTCATTAATTATTTTTAACAACAGAGCAAACTAGCAAAGCATATGCATTTTAATGATCGAAGCAGCACATAAAAATTCTCGGGAAACAGAGATGCTAATATATGAAAAACTAAAAAAATGAAAATACGAAGCAATTTATATTTCATAAAACTCAGAGCCTGTTTGGAACCTAATACACCCCAAAAAAAAAAAAAAAAAGAAACAAAGAATTTAATTGAATTCTATGGAATTTCACCCAAGCCGTGACCTTTATTAACAACATAAATATATCCAAATCCGAATCCCAAATCGAACCGAACCACTCAAGTTAAGTTGTAAGTGCAAAATGAAAATTCAGTTCAGAATCTCTGCGATCAGCAGAATAACTATTTGCAATTCATTCATTCGCATACACTGAAACAGCAAATCAATATTATACAAACAACAGAGCAACCAAAACAGCAAGCCTTTGTAACGAGACAGGTCATAATAATACTAGAGATATCAAAATCGTGAGAAGCGTTAAGGCAATTAGTGAAAGGAAGGGCAGAGATGGAATTACCAGCAGATGAAAACAAAGGAAGGGGGATGAGTAATCAAAAGAAGCTTATTGATAAAAGTAAAACCTTTCGCGCGCTCTCAGAAAGATGCCCAAGATTTGTTGCACTGAAAACGGAATTTAAGGTTGGTGATTACTTGGAGAGGAGGAAAGGAGTTAATTAAGGCCAAGAAATGACGAAGGAGGTAAAACAATGGGCTGTCTTTTTATTTTTTTTTTGATTATTCGTCGTGAAACAATGGGCTATTTGGATCCAGGTTCTAAGCAAACTGGGAGAATGGGCTTTCGGGACGAGCATCATGAAATATTTTAATCGCTGCTCTCACCTTGGGCCCAGCATCATGTACTTTTTCAAAGATGATGCTGTGGTGCATTATGAAAGTCAATGTGTATGGCACACACCTTTTCAATTTGACAGGAAAGATTGTGATGTGTATCAATACACTAATATATTGTGATACACTATAGCAATTTCCTAATTTTAGCCAAACTTAAAAAATGTGGCTAAATATATTTTAAAATGGACCAAAATTTATCTTTGTCATGTTAGAATAGTTGAGAATATCCCAAAAAAATTCTATTTAATTTTAGGATAATTTTGTTTGATTTTATGATCACACAAATAAATTTAAAAAATATTTTATGATGCTCTAGAATTGTTAAAAATATCTCCAAATAATTTTGTTTAATTTTATGATCATGTAGATAAATTTTGATCACTTTTAAAATATATATAATAATCACATTTTTTAAGTCTGGCTTACATTAGGAAATTACTATAATCAATCAAATGTGATAAATATATCAATATACTATTATATTTGTACCACTATATCACAAGGTGCATAATACGCCTTTGACCTACTATATAAGACATAACCCTTTTTTAATTAGTCCTTAACTTTTAAGTGGGAGAAGGTTCTAACAAAATAGAAGTGGGAAAAGTTGTTGACAAAAAAGAAAAAAAGAAATGGGAAAAGTTTTTGTTAAAAGGTTTTGTCTACAATCCTCTTAACCAATGTAGGGGTAGGCATTTCACTCTAGCAGGTAAGAGCACGGGCAGGGAGGTCCCACCATGGGTGGTTTTTTCCTTCCATCCATGTTCCCTATCTCTCTGTCGGTCCCGATTGGGTCCCCAAAACCAAGTAGTAATTTTTGTATGTTTTTTTTCTAACAAGTAATAGAATTGAAGAAAAACATACATATACAAAACAAATTTATGGATGAGTTGATTAAATTTGAAATATGGCTTAATCCAACAACAACATAATCCATTGTAGAAGGAAAAAAGAGCATTGCCTAAGGAGAAGGATAGATCCATTGCACAAAACCATCAGTGTGGGGACAAGGATGTTTACGGTTCACATAGACACACAGTAGTTCACCAGAGATCGTCACTCACGGTTCGCAGTAAAGATAGCATTATGGAGGCAAGGGATGCATTATGAAGAGGATACGCTGCAAATAGGACCAGCTACATCCTACAGTTCACCAGCAAAGTGGATAAGCTATTGTAGCCTATAGTTCACCATTAGAGCATGTAGCACCCTACTAGTTAATTTATTAACCTAATCCATTTTAATTATGATTAATAACTAATCTAGCATGTGTTACATATCTTTACTATAAACTTTGAGTACCGATCTTGCCAACTAATTAATTATCTCTACGTAAAATGGCTTTCAAAGCATGCATACTAGTCGAAAGCAAAGTACAATATACTGAATAACATCATAATACATAGCATACCAATAAGTCTAGCAATCTACAGTCCATTGCTTGAAAGATTGAATATATAGTCATCCAAAATAAAAGTAAAGTCTAAGGCCTAGGATGTCAAATAATATACAATCATCTATCAAAATAAAAGCAACTCCGCTTGATCCATATACAAATCTATGGATAACAGAGGAATTTGTTTATCCATCAAGTAGAGACAAAAAAGTAAAACATCCTAAAGGTACACAAGGTAATAAAGAGGGCGGATATCTTGCAGCACTAGGACCACTTGACGTGTGTGGGGGTCAAGAATGAATGTCACCTCCACCTCCAAAATGATCATAATACAAGTCATCTGAAAGCACCAAAGAAAATCATAATGAGATTGAATCTCTATAGGGGGCAGTGCTTCCAAAGGTCTGTTAGGTACTCAAAAACTCCCAAGTTTGTACAGGTAAGTTAAAAATAAAATAAATAGACATCATACAATTGCAACAAATTAAAACAGTAAATAAATAGGTAGTCATAAATAACATACAAAATATTGAGATAAAATAATCTACAATGAAGATAAGCAATAAAGATGCTATGCAAGATGCACTTTTTCCTTTGTACTTTACGAGTCTTTCCGCTTGTTATCTTCTTTTCTTTTCCTTTCATTGCTTAGGAGGAGGGAAGCTAGTGGCCTTTACTCATCTCATGCCATGATCTACCAAGAGCTCTCTACTAGGGTATCCCTTGATCCCAGATAAAAAATCATGGATGCTAACCCCATGTCCAAGTTGAACTCCCCACTCCAAACAGACCAGTGAATGTTCCACTTGTCCATTTCAAAGTAGGGCCAAGATATTTACCATACTTTTCATAGAAACTTTATTCATTCATACATGTTCACACATTCACCATGCTATGTCTTTAGATCTTTATTATATATTATGCATTTCACACATATGCTCATGCATCAATAATTTCTATCTCACACATCATATGAAGGTCGGTTCACATGCATTTTTGATACATACATATGATCATGAATGTTTATGTGGATATATGTTACTCATACAAGCCTGTAACAAAATAGAACAAGACATTGAGCAATAGTGTATTGGTTCAATTTTCATGAGCAAGTTGGGCCAAGTCTTATGACTCATTTAAGTTTCTTCCATTCATTACCAATTGGGCCATTAATATTTCACTCATTATGTATTATCTTTGTTCTAGAATTATGCTCCTATGGGCTTGAGAAACTATATGGGTTGAACTTAGCAAAAAGGCAACAATTTCCACATGTTGGGCAATGAAATAGCAAGCATATTCAGTAGGACAGCCCAAAAAATAAATGCAAATAAAATAGAAAACGATCTCAAAAATTCATGAAAATTTGTCAGTTAATTCCTTGGGATGTTAAAGATAATTTATGAAAATTTTGGGTCAAACTTTAAAAGATGGCTAGGGTATTAAAATTTCTTAACTGATGCTATCCAGACTTCCCCTCTCAGTAAGGCAGTTTCAAGTTCTCAAATTTATTTAAATTAGTAAAACAATTCTAAAAATCCCAAAATATTTCTTGGTCATATTTTCAAGTATTATTAATATGCTATAAAAACACTAGGTCAAAATTCATAGAGTTAATATGTTAACAAAAATAGTAAATTTCAGTGTTTCCAGAAATCTATCATAGGTTCCAAAATATAGCAGACTTATTATGAATTCTTAAAAATAGCAAACCTTCACTAAAAATTATGAAAATTTACAATCAAGCACATTATCTTCAACATATAAAATTTTCATCTCAAAATAATGAGATTTTCTATGGTAGAAAAATCGCACAAAATAGTAGGTTAGTGAATCAAAATTGGATCTAGTAGCATAATACATTAAAGGATCAAGAGATAAGCATGTAAACATCATCAATCATATACAAAACAAGCATATCCATGCAAAAATATACTAGAGGCAGAAATATAGAGATTCAAGCAAGTAAGAACAAAAGGTATAAAAACCTAAAATCCACCCTTAGCAAGTATAGTTTATCTTCACCCATGAAGTTACCCCAAATAACCCCTTATTAAGTTACGAAACATTACTCCTTTTCACAACAAATTTCCTCACCAAATTTACATCATTTTACACTCTCGATCATGATACAAAACCAAGAATGAGAAAGGATTTGAGCTAAGATCATTCAAGAACCACATAAACAAGAACAAGATATTTAGATCAACCAAAAATATAGGATCCATGGGAGAGTGGAAAAAAAAATCCCTACCTTTTGTGAAGTGAAAAGAACTTGAAGAAGGTGTGGGATGATGATAGTGATGGTGGTGATCAAAGAGCTTGGAAGGAAGAGCAAGAAGATTGAAACAAGTCTTACAAGCGTATATTGTCAAGTGTTCTTCCTCTTAAAGTTGAAGAAGAAGAACAAGTGATTCACTCTCACTCACAAACTCTCTTCTTTTCTCTCTTGTTCCTTCACTGTTGTGGCCTTCACTTTAGCATGAGAGGGGGGAGAGTTTCTTGACTCATAACATACATACACTCATTCCCTCACACACATTCACCTAATATACTATTCATCCCCTTTTTTAATCTTTCTTTGCAAAACTTGGTGACCAAGACGTCCAAGATCAACGGCTAGTAGAATTTCTTGAATTTTTGTGAGTGATATTTTATTTAGCCATTTTTCTTGAAATTCTAGGTATTTAACTTGTGGTAATTAGGCTAGATTTAGTTAATTAACTCGCCCTAACTATTAATTGCTCACAAAATTATATTTGGTCTTTCTAATTATTCTAAGCATGTCTCTAAATTTTCAGAGTTTTTTCTCAATCCTTTTTCCTATTTTTAAATTATTTTCCTTAATCCTACAATTTGCTAATTACTACTTGAAAATCGCAAAAAATTTAAACAAGCTCTAAAAATTCTAATTTTTATTCTGTATCCTCCAAAAAAAATTTCATAAATTTTTTTGTCTATTATTTCTATTTTTTCTAAATTATTATCGAGTTTCGGGCACTAATAATTTAACTAATAATTTCAAAATTATCTAGAAAAATATTAGTAAATTTTCTATAATTATCTTGAATTTTTGGTTCTTTATATCAATAATAAATTACTACTTACTTTATCTCCAAGCATAATAAATAAACTATTAAGCTAATGACTATATGGGATGTTACAGAGCACACCGTGTGAGCCAAAGGGAGTGACACCGATGAAGTTAAAGGGAGGCTATAGTGAATTTAGAGCTCGAGGAGGCAGTTCTATGTTGTAATGAAAGAGAGCAAGTGTAAGTATGGGATTGCAAGCACAAAGAAGAGAATTGAGAACTAAGAATATAGTTTTTAAAATATATGTTTTAATATTTTTGAGTACTTGTTATTTATAAATAAATTTAAAAAATTGAACTACTCTCAACTACGGCGAACTGTAGCTATATTTTCAACCTAGCCACGGTCATCCATAGCTAGAGGTAATTTTTATTCAAACTACTAACAACTACAGTGAAATATCGCTATATTTTCAACTGAGCTGTCACTCGTAGCTAAAGGTAAATTTTTTGGAGAAATAAAACAAGTCTTCAAAATACCCAGAAATTAGGATTAGGATTTGGATTTGGATTTTGTGAATTTGAAGATTGGGAATTTTAGATATTTGAATTTTGAGAAAATTAGAATTTTCCAAGAAATTGGGAAAAGAATTTAAATTAAATTGATTTGGATTGATTTGGATCCATTTTTGTGGAAGAATGGAGTACACTTTGTGTGAAAATAATTTGAAAAGTGTTTGCAAAGGATTGGAAAGACTTCTAAAAGAAGAAGTTGAAAAATATTGGTATTTATAGAGTAAAAATGATAATAATAAAAAGATAACCATTAATTGCAACCATCATGTATGATTTTCCAACGACATTGTATATGTTTTCCTAGCAGCAATCATGTGATAAAAGAAAAATGATTTGTGCCAAATAATACAAGTGTCACAATAATATTGGTTGACAAAGAATTGGTTTTGGTCTCTGTAAGCTCTAATATTCTTCAAAAGCCACTAAGTGGTCTGAGATATACCAAACTATGGATTTTGATGGATAACAAATCAATCCTTAATTAAAATCTTTTGTGAGGACTAATAGTTTGTTCAAGTGTTCATTCGTACTAGCACTAGATCACACTAAACGCTC
Source organism: Pterocarpus macrocarpus (assembly GCA_031439585.1). NCBI lineage: Eukaryota > Viridiplantae > Streptophyta > Magnoliopsida > Fabales > Fabaceae > Pterocarpus > Pterocarpus macrocarpus. The sequence continues at coordinate 56,875,418 of CM062514.1, forward strand.
GTTGAAGAGAATTGGAACACACGGTATTTCATTTCTGAACAAACTCTCTAAAGGTTCTTATGTATCTTGTATATATAATCCTAAGGAAATAACCCTTTTACAAGAGAATCTATGGTCTTAAAAATCCTCTCACAAAAAGCAAATCAAAAACATCAAAAGGATATTTGTAAGTCATCAAAAGGATTACAAGCACATCAGAAGGATGATCTATCCAGAAGGTTTGACCAGAAAGGTGACCGTAAAAAAATTAATCTACATGAAGAAGACCTCACTCTCAAAACTTGCTTTGCATGACTCATGGTATTATTTTTCAAAAGGTCAAACTTGACAAGACAAAGATCCAAAAGGAATGTTGACACTTTGAAAAGCTGGTGGATTAAAATGGCTAGTTTTCTTCTTTGATAATATACTTACTTGCTAAGAAAGAAAGCAACCTACTTCTCTGTCTAGTGTAAGACCAATGGATAAAAAAAAAGCTCTGGGCTCAAGGATTGAAGTCTCAACGGGTAGATTTTGAAGTATATATAAACCTTGAAGATGAAGAAGAAGTAACTAGAACTTTGCTAATTAAAAATCTTTACAACCTTTTATCTTTCTCAACCTTTTGAACATCCACAAAGTTACTCTCTATAACTTCTCTTGATAAAAATATTCTCATTGCATTGTAATCGCTAATATCTTCTTTGTGAGATTTGTGAGAAGTTACTCCACTCTATACTTAATAGGTTCATACACCTTGAGTGTGTTGATCAAACACAAACCTTCAATCTCTTATTGTAACCCAACTCGGTAATGGTCACTGTTAGCTTGGAGAGGCTACGACAATACTACTCGATTTGTTAGCTTGGATAGGCTAGAAAAGACTACTCGGCTGTAAGCTTGGAGAAGCTTGGACAAAAGAATACTCAAGTTTATAAAATCTCAACTTGTCTGTTGAGGATTGGACGTAGGCAAGTGATTTGACCGAACCAGAATTTCCTTGTGTGATCTTCTAACTCTATTTCTTGTTACCGTTTTTATAGCTTGTGTTTCATTCCGTGTGCTTAATTTTTTTCATTACCTAACAAAGTTATTGTGAATACAATAAATTCTATTTCTAACATAAAACACTTCCACAATCCAAGTCCAAAGACTTGAGAAAGTTTGTTTAAAGTTTTCATGTACGAAAAAGTTTTTGAAAGCACGGTTCAACCCCCTTCTCATCCTATTTCCACCTTTACTTGGCATTAGAGCTCAGCCTCTATGGTTGAGCTTTCTAATAGTTGCAGAGGTAAAAGATCCTAAGAGATGGCACAATAAATCAATTACATTGCTGAAGTATGTAATATCCCGATTTCATGGTGTGTTTGATTAGCACTATTAATTATTTTATTTCGTTACATTAGAGGAACACGATTAATTAGAGTTGAAATATGAATGTTAGGGCTAGGAATAATTGGGTTTACTATGTAGGAAAATCTTGGAGACCATTAATAACAACATTTTGCCAATTTAGGAAAAATTGGTTTGATTTCGGTGCTGTGTAATACAAGAACTGAAGTAGTAGAAAATTTATATTGTAGAATTGCTTAAATACAATTAAAAACCTTATACTGAGTGGTCAAGATTAGGGGATGTCTATTTTATCCGCCCCGCCAGTAATACTTGTGACAAGGCCGGTATGTGGGGAGGATTTTCCCGCCACGGGTAATGGGGATGGGGAATTCAGATATCCATTTATTAAACGGGGCGGGGGTGGGGATCATAACCCCCGCACCAGTAGGTACCTGATGTGAAATTACCAATTTTACTGCCCTAATTTTGTTCTATCTTCTCTTTATTTCTTTCACTTTTTAGTTGCCACAGTCCCCACCCTTTGGCTCTTATTCTCTTACACAATAACACACGCAGACACACACTTCTTCTCTTCAACTTCATAGCCACCACCGACCGGTGACTGGCCTTCCCTCGCTCACTTCGGCCACCACTACCTCGCTACATTTGACCGTCCCTCCCTCCTTGCACTTCTTTTGTTGTCCCTTGCCTAGCACCATAGTCCCTTGCTGAGTGCCATTGTCCCTCGCTGAGTTGCCGTCCCTAGGTTTCTTCCTCTGCCGTTGCTCTGCTATTATTCTAAGTTCTGTAATTTTTTGTTTGACAAGAAATAAATCTTAAAAGCTTTAAGTGTTGAAACTTATGGCTCTACACCCCACCACTTTAATTATCACAAATTATCTATGTGTGTAGCAGATTTTCCAAAAGTTGATTTAAAAATAAGGAAATATATAATTTGACCCACACCTCAAGAAAAATCAACCACCTTGAAAGTATATCCAATTCAAATTTGTGTTGCAGGTTTATAATGTTGATTGTGTAACGACTATTGCATTTGTCCATTATATGTTCTATTCTTGCTTTGAAAAATAGTCAAAAAAGTCAATGATCTATTGCACCATTTCTTTCTTCTTTTTTATCGCATGATTCACCTTTGTTTGGAAAAGAGTATGCATGACGAAACTAAACTAGCTAAAGTGAATCACTTCCTTCAATCACAATTTACTAATCTCTTTGGTTTACTATTTATGAAAGCTATTATTCCTCTATCGTTGCTATGCTATTATTCTAAGTTATGTTACTTACTATGCTTCTAAATGTTCTATTTATAAAGTCCCTTAAGTTGTGGCATATTCTTGTTAAAATGAAAAAAAAATATGACTCAAAATATGCTGGTTTGGTGTGCTATTTTGATGCCTATTGTGACATTCCATTTACTGGTTTGGGCTAAAAAAAAACAATATTGCCTAAAAAAAAAACTAATATTCTAAATCCTGCAAACTTTTTTTGGTTCACATTGCTTTTTTTTGTTTGTAGTTATTCTTAATTCTATAGTTAATAAGACCTATTGCTATTTTGGTATGTTTTTGGTTTGTTTTGTCATAGTCTATCGTTTGTCTAATTATTTTGCATATTTGATTTGTAGAATGTCTATGGATCCAACTTCTACTCCTATCAACAATGAGGCAATCCAATTACCTATGACACTAGTAGATGAAACTACTACTCCTAATCTCACTTCAATTGTAAGTGGATCATCCGCAAAGTAGAGAAACCGAAACCCAAAGTCAAAGCTTGGCTCCAAGTGAAAGTGCACAAGTTAGAAGAAGGCAAACTTCAATTGTTTGGAATCATTTCATGAAAGAGTAGATAGATGAAACGTGGAAGGCCATTTGCAATTATTGTAAGGCAAAGCTCTTAGGTGATCCAAAGCAAAGAACATCATACTTGCATGAGCACTTCAAGACTTGCAAACTTCGGACTACGCGAGATATAAGGCAAGCATTTATCAAAACTCAACAGAAAGGGGATGAACATGTAGTTGTTAGAACTTAAGCATTCAATCAAGAGATAGCACGGAAGGAATTTGTTAACATGATTATTCTCCATGAGTATCCAATGAAAATGGTTGAGCATTTGGGCTTCAAGAACTTCTGCAATGCTATGCAACCTCTATTTAAGGTGGTTTCTCACAAAACTATAAGGAGTGATATCATGAAGCTTTATAGTGTCGAGAAAGAGAAGACAATGAAGCTATTGGCAAACAATTCAAGCCGGATTGCAATCACCACAGTTACGTGGATTTCGAGCAACCAAAATAGAGGGTACATGGCTGTTATGGCTAATTACATTGATATTCTTGGCTCTTGAAAAGCCGAATTATGAGGTAATAACACTAAATTTGACACTAACAATTCTTTAAATTCTTCTTTCTTTCTTTCTTTTTTTTTTTTTTTTTTGGCTAGTGATTTAATGTGTATTATTAACATTGCTATCTATATATTAGGTTCATTTATGTGCCTGCTCCCCATACTGCCAAAGTTCTTTCTGATACCTTGATTGAATGCATGCTGGATTAGAACTTAGATAAGAAGTTGTCTAATTTGATGGTTGATAACTGCACCACAAATGATACTATGATTGAGCGCATTTTAGATAAGATTTCACCTAGGTCATTTATTTTGGGTGGTCAGTTGTTTCATATGCGTTACTGTGCTCATATACTGATTTGATAGTAAAGGATGGTTTGTCCATGATTTCTAATGCTATTGAGAAGGTTAGAGATAGTGTTAATTTTTGGACAGCAACCCCTAAAAGAGAGGAAAAGTTTAAAGAAACATGTGATCAAGTGGGCATTCCATAAATGAAAAACTTATTCTTGATTGCAAAACTAGGTGGAATTCTACCTTTTTGATGCTTGATATTGCCATTGATTATAAAGATGTTTTTTTATCAATTGTCACAATGTGAGCAACAGTATAGGTCTTTTCCAAGTGAAGATGAATAGGACATGGCCAAAGAAATTTCTCAAAGATTGGAGTTACTTTATAGTGTAACTAAATTATTTTCTGGCACTTTGTATCCAATTTCCAATGTTTATTTTCCAAAAATATGTGAAGTTAGATTGGCTTTGAATGAATGGCTTGAGTGCCCTAAGTTCATTATTCATGATATGGCTTCCATCATGATTACCAAATTTGAGAAGTATTGGGGTGCTATAAATGGTGTCATGGTTATGGGTACAGTTGTAGACCCTAGGTATAAAATGCTACTTGTAACATCCACCATGAGTTCTGAGTTCCGACTTCACTTTCAAGTTTCCATGACTCCCAACTTCCGACTTCATCTCCAAGTCTCAAATGAAATGGCTATGATTTCCGATTTCTGACCTTATGCTTCAAATAAATAGGATACGAGTTCCGACCTAGAGTTGAACTCAACTAGAATGGACACGAGTTCAGATCTTTGAGTTGATTTCCAAGTCGTACATGAGTTCCGATCTCCGAGTTTATTCCCAGGAGCTTTCCATTTCTATTGGTGTTCTCGAATTTGAATTGGGAGTTCCGAGATTATGTAAGTTCCCGATTTTCGGTGTTATGCTTAGAATCGATCTCCGAGATTGATCCTTGACCGAGTTTTAGAATTTCATGTAATAAGAGTTTTAAAGCGTCCTAGTTCTCGACTTCCAAGTTTACGTTAACATCCCCGACTTCCGGGTTTAAGTATTTTAGGTTTTACATTCTTGTCTTTGACTTTCGATTTTAAGGTGATTGTGTGCTGTATGATTTCCGACCTCCGACCTTATGTTTCAAATAAGTTGTGCATGATTTCTGACATCCGACTTTGCTTCCAAGTTTCGAATAAACCAGACAAGATTTTCGATATCTGATTTCATCTCCAAGTGTCAAATAAATGGCACGAGTTCCAACTTTAAGCATAATCGAGACGAGTTCCGATTTCAGATAGAATGGAAGCGAGTTCCACTTTTGGGGCGACGTAGAGAGTAATTTAGCCACAAAAGTGGGAGACACGGCTGAACTTCAATCACAAAATTTCAACCAATCAAAACCCACAAAGTCAACTATCAATGATTCACAAAACCATATTTATTCCCTCTAACTTCCTCATTTTCCTGTTCCTTCCTCAGCTGGTCACCTAGTTTCTACATCAATTTGAGGTAGGATTCCATTTCTGTTCTTAAATTCTTTGAACTATGGCTGCATGGAATCTTACTCTTCTCCATGTATTTGATGATATATTGGATGTATATGATGTATTATAATTGGATTAATATGAAATCTTGAGTTGGAATTAAAGTTAGAAGAAGAAAACTAGGAGAAATGGAGGAATGGGATGCTGCCTAAGTGAGAGGCCCACGGCAGTCCGTATGGTGGAGTGTATGGCTCTGCCTACAGCCAGTTAAATCTGATGGAACTATTTTTATATGAAAGTAGACATTCAGGGTTTTCCATACATATATAATATACGGCCATTGGATTACTATAGAGAGAGATATGAATTTTTGAAGTTTGACCAAAGAATCAGGACTTACATCCGGGCAGTGTGACTTGAGAAGGGTGTAACTCACCCTACACAACTCCAAATTGAGTGAAACTAACTTTGTTAGAAAGCTTACACATAGGGGAACATTTCTTAATGAAATTTTGAGTTTGTTACCATCCCATTTGTTCCCAGTAATTTGAAGAAATTTCCCTAAGTCCAAACCGAGCCCAAATAGGGTAGTTTAGGAAGGTTAGATTTCGGGACTTATAACTCGAGTTCCACTAAAGAAAATGAAATGAAACTTATTGCAAATGAAAGCTTGTCCTGTTAGCTTTGATATGACACCAATTTCGTAAGATTTGGACTTGTCTTCGATTTTTAGTAGATTTTTACTTTTAGGTGTATAATTCTAGCTAGCCACAGGGCAAGCGGGGTTAAAATGTAAATAACCTGAGCTAATTTTATCAAAATTAGATGGGATTAAAGAGGTTAGAAAATAGACACATAACACTTCAACATATCCAAAATTAAGGTCCAGATGAGTTAAATAGAGATTTTAGCTTGAACTACAAAAATCGGGTTGAATAGATATGCTAGGACAGCAACTATGTGTTAAATGCAAAGATTGTTCTTATGAGATGGATGATTGAAATATGAGTGAAGTGTTATGATTTCTCTGTACAATTGGTTTTCTAAGTACTGACACTATTCATGGGGAAGCGGACATATTCCGTTATACTGCCGAATTTTCGGCAGAATCATATGAAGTTACAATCGCTCGTGTTATGAAGATTTAAGTTATGAATATGTATGTGAAAATCATGTATGTAAGGATATATGAAAGTAAATGGTGAAGCATATGTATGAGTGTATTCAGCATGTCTATACATGACCATGTATGAGAATAAAAAGACATGAATATATTAAATGTGAATCCCTTCACTTGGAGGCAGTTGCACATTGAATCCCTCCCTTGTGAAGGCAGTTAAATAAGATAAAATATGAATCCCTTCACTTAGAGGCAGTTGCACATTGAATCCCTCCCTTGTGAAGGTAGCTAAAACTATAAGATCCCTCTATCTTGGAGACACGTGGTCAAATGAGATCCCTCTACTTTGGAGGCACGTGGTCAAATGATATCCCTCCAAGACTAGAGGCACGTGACCAAAATGACATCCCTCCAAAACTAGAGGCACGTGAATCCCCTTGTAGGTTAGTTCTGTGTGATGACGATTACGAGTTGAGCTCACTCCTAGATCAGACTACCCAAGGGCAGTAAAGACTAAAGACTAAAGATTAAAACATATGCAAGCACCCCACTCATATGAGGCATGGCATCGACCCAGCTAGTGTGAGTATAAGGGATAGGGCTTACATGAGGCATGGCATGACCCAGCTAGTATAAGTACCGAAAATTTATGGTGGCATATAAATATTAATGATAAAGAATATGATGAAGGTCCCATATTCCTAAGGAACGTGACATGGCGATCACGCTCTGATAGGGTATGATATGGCGATCATACTCAGGAATTTGGCATATAAAGATTTTATGATGAAAAGGAAGACAAAGAAAGAAAAGTAAATTTTATGTATCTGCAAAAATTCAAATACAAGTAAAGGCATGCATAGGTGTTATATCTCCAGTATATTGATGATATGTGCATTTTAATATGTTGCAGTTATTGTTCGTAGTATAATTCATGAATTGACTTTGTATGGGCTCTCCCAAATACCAAGTGTATCAGTAAAATGAACTTTGTTTCGGATAATATATTTTCGAACTATAAAATATAACAGTTTACATAATATATTCACCTTTTTCATAATAAATCGAAGCAAATTGGAGATGACAACGATGACAGTATGTATGATAGTTAAGGAATCCTATTGAGAATTTTAAATTCTCATTCCTATTTCCGTGTTATCTCCAGATAGTTCGAGAAGTTCCAAAGACAGCTGAAGTTGCCGTCAAATAAGGTCCGCTCAGGTAACAGTAACAACTCCAGTGTGTGGTACTATGACTTAAACATAGTACTGTACAAAGGCGGACGTTACGTTAATGGTATTAGAGCAGTTCGATCCTCCTAGGACCTGAGGATTTGGACTGACTACGTTTCCAGTGCACTCTAGAGTTCTTAGAAAATGTCATGTGACAAATCTTATCTATTCAGATAAGATATAGGGAATTAGATATGCATGACTGCCTAACTGTGAATGTTATTAGTTGCTATCACACTTAACTTATTGTTGAGCATAATCAACTCAATGTTTTGTTGCGTGTGATTAGGAACCAATGGCTTCCAGGGGGCATGGTAGGCCACGGACTGTACCCACTCCAGAAGATCCTGCTAATTTTATGGACACGATGCGTGAAATGGCTCATGCAATGCGAGAGCAGGCCACTGCAGCTCATCAGATGATGGACCAGTTGGGTAGGCAGCCCGAGGCTAGCCATGGGGGAAATCCACATGGCCTAGGAGTAGACCTGGACTATCTTAAATTTGCTGAGTTCAGAAAAGCGAATCCGCCTAGCTTCCGAGGAGCTTTCGACCCAGATAAAGTCGAGGAATGGGTCAAAGCAATGGAGAAAGTCTTTACTGTTTTGGCCTGTACTGATCAACAGAAAGTGGCCTTTGCCACTTATATGTTGGAAGCCGACGCTGAGTTTTGGTGGAATGGCGCGAAGAGGCTGTTGGAAGAACCCCAAGTTGATATCACATGGGACATATTCAAGGAGGCATTTTATCATAAGTATTTACCGGCATTAGTGCGAAATGCTAAGGAATTGGAGTTTATGAAGCTTCAACAAGGAAACATGAGTGTTTCAGAGTATATTGCTAAGTTCGAAGAACTCTGTAAATTTTCTACCATCTATCAGCGCAACCCTGACGAAAATTGGAAATGCATCAAATTTGAAGGAGGACTAAATGCGGACATTTTAGCCTCGGTGGGACTAATGGAGATAAGAGATTTTGCTGCATTAGCAAACAAAAGTCGATTAGTTGAAGAATATAACAAGAAGCTCGATAATACTAGGATGGATGTTTGTGGAAAGAGGCCGGCACCTAAAAACCAGGAACTCGAATATGCCTCACCACTAAAGAAACTTCGTCAATTTAATGGACGTGGGGATAAACAATTTCAGGGGCCAAGCGCAGGGCAAGTATGCTCTAAGTGTGGAAAGGCTCATGGAGGTAAACCTTGTTTAGCTGGACAAAATGTATGTTTCAGGTGCGGGAAGCCGGGCCACATGATCAGAGACTGCTTATATACACATCAGTCGTCTACCCCTAAACCGCAATGACTAGGACGGGTCTTCACCTTGAATATTGAAGAGCTATTTTCCCAAATGAGCTGAAGTGAAATCAGGAATAATCTAGGACAAGGATCCACTTTTTGCTAAACTATGTTATATTAAATTATACAACTAGGTTTACTGTATTTTCATTGACTATGTTTGTTCAACTTTAATGTGCTTATGTGTGAACTTTTTCTTCCAACTCTTATGATAATAAATAACTGAATTTTGAGGGCAAAATTCTTTTTAAGGAGGGTGGTAATGTAACACCCACCACGAGTTCCGAGTTCCGACTTCACTTTCAAGTTTCCATGACTCCCGACTTCCGACTTCATCTCCAAGTCTCAAATGAAATGGCTATGATTTTTGATTTCTGACCTTATGCTTCAAATAAATGGGATACGAGTTCCGACCTAGAGTTGAACTCAACTAGAATGGACACGAGTTCAGATCTTTGAGTTGATTTCTAAGTCGTTCAAGAGTTTCGATCTACGAGTTTATTCCCAGGAGCTTTCCATTTCTGTTGGTGTTCTCGAGTTTGAATTGGGAGTTCCGAGATTATGTAAGTTCCTGATTTCTGGTGTTATGCTTAGAATCGATCTCCGAGATTGATCCTGGACCGAGTTTTAGAATTTCGTGTAATAAGAGTTTTAAAGCGTCCTAGTTCTCGACTTCCAAGTTTACGTTAACATCCCCAACTTCCGGGTTTAAGTATTTTAGGTTTTACATTCTTGTCCTTGACTTTTGATTTTAAGGTGATTATGTGCTGTATGATTTCCGACCTCCGACCTTATGTTTCAAATAAGTTGTGCATGATTTCTGACATCCGACTTTGCTTCCAAGTTTCGAATAAACCAGACAAGATTTTTGATATCTGATTTCATCTCCAAGTGTCAAATAAATGGCACGAGTTCCAACTTTAAGCATAATCGAGACGAGTTCCGATTTCAGATAGAATGGAAGCGAGTTCCACTTTTGGGGCGACGTAGAGAGTAATTTAGCCACAAAAGTGGGAGACATGGCTGAACTTCAATCACAAAATTTCAACCAATCAAAACCCACAAAGTCAACTATCAATGTTTCACAAAACCTTATTTATTCCCTCTAACTTCCTCATTTTCCTACTCCTTCCTTAGCTGGTCATTTCTCACTCTTCCTTTTCCAATTTTCACTTCATCTTCCTCAAAACTCCAAGCCTTATCCACTTCCTCCATCAAGAGCTCAATTCTAACTAGTTTCTACATCAATTTGAGGTAGGATTCTATTTCTGTTCTTAAATTCTTTGAATTGTGGCTGCATGGAATCTTACTCTTCTCCATATATTTGATGATATATTGGATGTATATGATGTATTATAGTTGGATTAATATGAAATCTTGAGTTGGAATTAAAGTTAGAAGAAGAAAACTAAGAGAAGTGGAGGATTGGGATACTGCCTAAGTGAGAAGCCCATGACAGTCCGTATGGCAGAGTATATAGCTCCACCTACAGCTAGTTAAATTTGATGGAACTATTTTTATATGAAAGTAGACATTCAGGGTTTTCCATATATATATAATATAAGGCCATTGGATTAGTATAGAGAGATATATGAATTTTTGAAATTTGACCTAAGAATCAGGACTTACATCCAGGCAGTGTGACTTGAGAAGGGTGTAACTCACCCTACACAACTCCAAATTGAGTGAAACTAACTTTGTTAGAAAGCTTACACATAGTGGAACATTTGAAATTTTGAGTTTGTTACTATCCCATTTGTTCCTAGTAATTTGAAGAAATTTCCCTACGTCCAAACTGAGTCCAAATAGGGCAGTTTAGGAAGGTCAGATTTCGGGGCTTATGACTCGAGCTCCACTGAAGCAAATGAAATGAAACTTCTTGCAAATGAAAGCTTGTCCTATTAGCTTTGATATGACACTAATTTCGTAAGATTTGGACTTGTTTTCGATTTTTAGTAGATTTTTACTTTTAGGTGTGTAATTCTGGCTAGCCACAAGGCAGGCGGGGTTAAAATGTAAATAACCTGAGCTAATTTTATCAAAATTAGATGGGACTAAAGAGGTTAGAAAATAGACACATAACACTTCAACATATCCAAAATTGAGGTCCAGATGAGTTAAATAGAGATTTTAGCTTGAATTACAAAAACTGGGTTGAATAGATATGCTAGGACAGCAACTATGTGTTAAATGCAAAGATTGTTCTTATGAGATGGATGATTGAAATACGAGTGAAGTGTTATAATTTCTCTATACAATTGGTTTTCTAAGTACTGATAATATTCATGGGGAAGCGGACATGTTCCGTTATACTGCCGAATTTTCGGCAGAATCATATGAAGTTATAATAGCTCGTGTTATGAAGATTTAAGTTATGAATATGTATGTGAAAATCATGTATGCAAGGATATATGAAAGTACATGGTGAAGCATATGTATGAGTGCATTCAGCATGTCTATACATGACTATGTATGAGAATGAAAAGACATGAATATATTAAATGTGAATCCCTTTACTTAGAGACAGTTGCATATTGAATCCCTCCCTTGTGAAGGCAGTTAAATAAGATAAAATATGAATCCCTTCACTTGGAGGTAGTTGCACATTGAATCCCTCCCTTGTGAAGGCAGCTAAAACTATGAGATCCCTCTACCTTGGAGGCACATGGTCAGATAAGATCCCTATACCTTGGAGGCACGTGGTCAAATGAGATCCCTCCAAGACTAGAGGCACGTGAATCCCCTTGTAGGTTAGTTCTGTGTGATGATGATCACGAGTTAAGCTCACTCCTAGATCAGACTACCCAAGGGCAGTAAAGACTAAAGACTAAATATTAAAACATATGCAAGCACCCCACTCACAGGAGGCATGAAATCGACCCAGCTAGTATGAGTATAAGGGACAGGGCTTACATGAGGCATGGCATGACCCAGCTAGTGTAAGTACCGAAAATTTATGGTGGTATATAAATATTAACGATAAAGAATATGATGATGGTCCCATATTCCTAAGGAACGTGACATGGCGATCATACTCTAGAATGTGGCATGTAAAGATTTTATGATGACAAGGAAGACAAAAAAAGAAAAGTAAATTTTATGTATCTGCATAAATTCAAATATTAGTAAAGGCATGCATAGGTGTTATGTCTCCAGTATATTGATGCTATGTGCATTTTAATATGTTGTAGTTATTGCTCATAGTATAATTCATGAATTAACTTTGTATGGGCTCTCTCAAATGCCAAGTGTATAAGTAAAATGAACTTTGCTTTGGATAATATATTTTTTAACTATAAAATATAACAGTTTACATAACATGTTCACCTTTTTCATAATAAACCAAAGCAAACTGGAGATGATAACGATGACAGTATGTATGATAGTGAAGGAATCCTACTGAGAATTTTAAATTCTCATTCCTATTTCCGTGTTATCTCCAAATAGTTCGAGAAGTTCCAAAGATGGCTGAAGTTGCTATCAGATAAGGTCCGCTCAGGTAACAGTAACAACTCCAGAGTATGGTACTATGATTTAAGCATAGTACCTTACAAAGGAGGACGTTACACTACTATTGGATTACATTTTCCCCCAAATTTATGGAGATGCCTCAACTATTGAAATAGAGAATGTGAAAACTATTTGTCAAAATTTGATAGCTAAGTATGATGGCAAGATCAAGGGTAGGGAAAGTAGTTCTTCATCATCAAGGTTTGTGATAAAGACTATTACAGGTTTTACTAGAAGGAAAGAAAATTGGAAGTCAAACCTTGCAATGTATGTTAATCAACAATCTGTTAGGATGAATCCTAAGTTAGAGTTGGATTTCTATTTAGAAGACCTAATGTTGCCTGTAACATCTTCCTTCGTATAGTACTATGCTTAAGACATAGTATTACACTTAGGAGTTATTACGGTTACCTGAGCGGACCTTAACTGACAGCAATGTCAGCTGTCTTTGCAACTTGTCGCACTATCTGGAGATAACACGGAAATAGGAGTGAGAATTTTGAATTCTCAGTAGGATTCCTTAAATATCAAACATATTGTCATCGTTGTCATCTCCAATTTATTTCGGTTTATTATGAAAAAGGTGAACATGTTATGTAAACTGTTTAACTTTGTAGTTCGAAAATATACTATCCGAAGCAAAGTTTATTTTACTCATACACTTGGCATTTGGGACTATACAAATTCAATTCATGAATTATACTATGACTAACAACTGCAATATATTAAAATACGATAGCATCAATAATCTGGAGATATAACATCTGCACATGCCTTTGAATTTATGCAAATATATAAGATTTACTTTTCTTTTTTTATTTCTTTGTCTTCCCATAATATTTATCTTTATTTCCTTCCTTCGACACACGTAGGCGTTATGACTCGCCGTCCCTAGGGTGTCTGCATCTGCTTACACTTGAGTGTTACGTATCGCCGTCCTCAAGTATAGCATTACTTATCTTTCCTTACTTGTCATACATATTCCAGAGTACGATCGCTATGTTATACTCCATCGGGGTGTGATCACCATATCACACTCCTTAGGAATATGTTCTTCCTGCCACATCCCAGAGTATGATCGCCATGTCATACTCTATCGGAATGTTATCGCCATGTCATATTCCTTAGGGTGTAGGATCATCATGCTACATTCCAGAGTATGATCACCATGTCATACCCCATCAGAACGTGATCGCCATGTCACGTTCCTTAGGAATATGGACTCATCACAACATAAATAAATAGAACAAGCTTAGTCTCAATGAAACATGGAATATAATTATGGAAATACTTATACTTGAATTCATACAAATGCACTGGCATCCTTCTTTAACTTTCTTTGCTTTCTTTACTTGGCACACCTAGGCGTTACGTATTGCCGTCCCTAGGGTGCTTGCATATGTTTTAATCTTTAGTCTTTACGGCCCTTGAGTAGTCTGATCTGGGAGTGAGCTCGTCAGCTCAACTCGTGACCATCGTCACATAGACTAACCCACAAGGGGACCCACGTACCTCTAGGTCGGAGGGACTCAGTTGGCCATCTGCCTCCAACATAGAGGGATCCAAAAGTTTTAGCTGCCTTCACAAGGAGGGAACCAATGTGCAACTACCTCCAAATGAAGGGACCCACATCTTTGTCTTTTAACTGCCTTCACAAGGAGGGAGTTCAAATAACTGCCTCCAAGTGAAGGGACCCAATCTTATCTTATTTAACTGCCTTCACAAGGAAGGATCTCGTAACTACTTCTAGGTAAAGGGATTCACATTTAATATGTTCATATTATTTCATTCTCATACATAATCATGCATGGACATGCTAAGTGTACTCATATATATACTTCATCATTCATCTTAATATACCTCATATCATATTTAAATCAGACAGCAAACTCAGGATAGGACATTGTAATTATGCTAAAAAGATAACAATATCAATAGGTGCAAGTTCTATAGTCTTAAGCCTTAATCTATCTCGCAAGTTTTTAACTTCTACTGATGTTCCCGATTTTCGAGTTCCGAGATAATATTAGTATCATATGTAAGGTCAATGTCTTGATTCCTGACTTCCGGGATCATGTTTTATTCCCGACTTTCGGGGTTGTATTGAAGACTCTAGACTTCCGGGTTTAAGTATCTTAGATTCCATATTCCCGTCCTTGACTTTAGATTTCAAGTGATTTCCGACATCCGACCTTAAGCCACAATCAGTCTTTCAATACTTTTAGGAATGTTTCCTAAGTTTTGAGTTCCAACATTAACCCTTCCTAATCGAGTTTGCTATTTACCAAGTCCCAAGTTCCGGCATTAACTATACCTAATCAGGTTTGCTATTTACTAAGCCCCGAGTTCAACGTTAAATACAACCTTCCAAGTTCATCCTTAAGAGTTCAACCTTAAATATTCCCGACTTAGTCCTCTGTCTGCTAAGTTCCGAGGTCAACCTCTTCGAGTTCAACTTAAGTTCACTATTTCCCGAGTTCTGACACGGATTAAACTTGATCCAGTTTTCACACATGCCTCTAGCCCGAATTACACTCTTATAAGAGAAAATTCACCAAAAATAGAAATCTGGGTGGAATCATACGAAATTTATATCTCTATAAAGCTAATAGGGGAATCTTTCAAATGAAGTAAGTTGCATATCATTTGAATGAGTATATTTCAAGATATAAGCCCTGAAACTCGATTTTCCTAAACTACCCTGTTTTGGCCTGGTTTGGACATAGGGCAATTTTCTCGACTCACTGGGAAACAATGGGATTCTAACAAACTCGAAATTTCTTTATAAGATGTTCCCCTATGTGTAATCTTTCTAACAAAGTTGGTTTCACTCAATTTGGAGTTGTATAGGGTGAGTTACACCCTTCTCAATTCACACTGCCAGAATGAAAGTCCTGATTCCTAGGTCAAACTTCAAAAATTCCTATTTCTCTCAATACTAACCAATGATCTTATATGATATATGTACGGAAAGCGCTAGATGTCTAATTTCACATAAAATTAGATTCATGGAGTTTGAACGGCTGTAGGCAGAGTCGTACACTCTGCCGTACGGACCGCCGAGTAAAAACTCTAACAGCTTCTTAAATTGCTCACTATTCTTCAAGCTATTTGCTATCAACTCTAATTTTAATCACAACATACATACAAAATTAGTCATAAACCATCATCATCACTCTACATAACATCAATATCATAGCTTATTCATGACCCTCATGCAGCCCCAAACTAAAGAAAGTAAGAAGAGAAGTAGGATTTCCTACCTTGTCTAGTTGAATTTGAGTTGATTTAATGACTTTAATGGAAGCAACTTGTGATGAGACTTGAAGAAGGGATGAAGATGGAGTGAAATAAGAGTGAGGAAAAGAGAAAAGAGATGAGTTTCAGCAGCTTTGGGTGGCCGAGAATGACAAGAAGGAAAAAAAAAAGAAAAGGTGAAGATTTTTGAAAACAAAGCTCATGTGATTGGTGGATTTCACTTCATCATCCCATTTTGCTTAACTTCCCTCCCTTAATGGCTGATCAAGACGCCACATGAGGGGGTAGTTTGGCTAAATCCTAGCCATTGATCCTAGGGCACTCATAGAAAAATTTCTATTGGTCCGGTTCCGACAGTCTTAAATACCGAAATCTTACCGATTTCTCATAAATCGGTAAACCGGTTTTGGAAGAATCCTATGAAGTTTTCTATGGTTCTAGTCTAATTTCGTTAATACTAATCATCTTAAATCACACTTAATTAGATTAAAATTTTTTGAGCGTTACATTGCCTAGTTCAGATGAAGAGTTTGATGTCCTAGCATGGTGAAAGACCAATGGGTTGAAATACCCAACTTTGCATATGATTGCTAGAGATTTTCTAGCAATTCCTGTCTCTATAGTTGCTTCAAAGTCTGCATTTAGTACTGGTGGTCGCTTTCTTACTCCACATCACAGTAGACTACACCCAAATACATTAGAGGCAATGATGTGTCTCCAAGATGGGCTATGGGCTAACATCTCAGGTAACCTGTAAACAAGCTCATTTATTTTGATTAAATAGCTATATTGATTCATATATACACATTTAATTTTTATAATTACTTGATTTTTTTTTTTTTGTTACTCAGGTTCTCCATATTCAAAAGTGGATCCTGAATTCATTGGAATTCTAGAAGATCTAGATATTGAAGATGCTATTAGTAAAATTTTATAAATGCTTTTATTTATACCATTCATAATAATATTATCCATTTATATTTTTATTTTTGTAAGAATCAATTTGTCCAAGTTAAAGTTTCACAGGGAATTCCATGATATGGCCATGATGATGATGATAGATTATGCTTATGTATTATTGCTGTAATTTTCTTTTGTGGGACTAAAGTTTAGGCTTAGTGGCTAGTTGTAATTTTCTTTGGTGGTCATTTATGCTTGTTGTTTAGACTAAGTTGTTGTTTTCCTCTGCCGTTATTGATTCTTTCCTATATGGAACCAATTGTGATCGCTTAAGAGCTTAGAGTTTCTAAATATATTTTATGATAGCTCTATCTATTAATTAAATGCACATTAACAGTAAACTCAAGATTCCTATATATTGATGAATTAACAAGCTACATGGTTTTTTCTTTTAAGCATGTGAAATTCTAAACCTTTATTATAACAAGTGATGAATATATGTTTGTAATTGGCAGGAAGGAAAAGAGAAATTCTCATATTTCTTCGTGCATAAACTCCAAATATGGGTACCCATGGGTATTTGCGAGTACCCATATATCCACGAGGGTCTCCAAACATGGGTACCCATGCAGGGTATAGGGCGGGGATGGGGGCAAATACCTATCCATGGAGTGGGGGCGGGGGGCAGGGGACTAAGGCCTATCCCCCGCTCCCGTCCTGCCCCATTGACACTCTTAGTCAAGATCTAGCCAAGCACAACCCTTGGGCTGGCGCCATTTCAGCCACTCAATAAGGAAGCTAAGAGCAATTTAATTTGATCAAAAGAATCCACCGATGAATTTCCTATGAGTCACCTCCCTTTTATGACTCAACACAAATGTTATTTTCCACTTTCTCCTCTAATTTTTGGCCCCTCAAGGTCAGACCTCTTCCATTCATTTTCTTCTTCATCTCATTTCTTCATCCTCAATCCTTCATCATACACCTACATTTCCACCCCAAGCTTGCTTCTTTTAGTTACAACTCAAGTTTTAACGTGGGATTCTTGAACTTTATTAGCTTTTAAGGTTTATGTGGCTAGTTAGGTTTTCTTGATTCCTCTTTAACATATGGATGATCATGACATAAAAATTTCAGATCCATATCTTAAGCAAATTATTCCCAGAAATTCTTCAAAGTTCCTACTTAGGTTGAGATAGGGCATTACAAAACAGTTTATTTTAGGAGCCCCTAACTTGAGCTCTACTCATCCATTCAAAATGAAACTTGTGGAGAATGAAAGATAGTTCAATTCGCTTTATTGAAATATAAATTTTGGATAAAATCAATGAAGATTGAATTTTTGGTAAATTTTTACATTTAAGTGCTCAAGTTTGTCCAACAATAGGGCAGCTTTGAGTAAAATTTCAGCAATTCAATTTATACTCATCAAAACTTAGTATGACCAAAGAGAACTAAAAAAAGACAAACAATGCCACAATATATCAAATTCAAATAAGTTGAGATAAATTTATGGCATAATTTCTAAAATAGGGCAGATTTAGGAGATTGAAGTATAAATGTCAATTTTAAGTACTTGAACACTCTTAGACCATGAATGCCCAAGGATTGAAATTTCGATGATGCAACTTGCTATTATATTGCTTAAATGTTAGTGTAATATTATGTTGATTCTGGTATCTTGACTAGTTGGCTGAAAATGTCTCTATTGCATTTTTGGGGAAGCGTATTTTAAGTCGTTATTGTAACATCCCCACTTTCTTAAATAAAGAATAATAGAAATCTTGAATTATTTCCCTTAGGCAATGTGAAAATTTCTCAGGCAGTGCTATATCCTGACAATCCTTACACTTAAAACTATAGGGTAGCATAGCATTGCCATTGAGAATATGGCACTGCCATATGTTAAAAATTAGAAAACGACAAAGATACCCTTGTGAACTTTTGTTATTTGTAGGGTTGCCTAGGACTTTTAAAAAATTTCACTTTGACCCCACAAGCATATTTCCATAAGGACCCTAGATCTTTTTAGAAAATGATATCTATGTCCTTTCATCTGTAGTGTTAGCAGAATAAGGTTTTAATCGGAGCAGAATCACGTGGTGAAACCATAGAAGTTTGAGTCTCGACTATTTGAGCCACGGGAGTAGTCAAGTGTAAAATAACATGGGGTGCCCCTATAGTTGCACAAATTTACAAAAATGCCATTAGTTACGAAAACCAAACAAAAAATGCTAAAAGATTTATGAAAAAGCAAAAATATAACAGTTCAAAGAAATGGTGCGATTGATTTGCACTATTAATCAATTTATAAGAAAAATAAGAGTAATTAGGGATGAATTATAAATACTAGAGGTAAACGAAATTTTGATTGTTATGTAAAATACTATAAGAAATTAGTTAGTATAATGTCCGAAAACATTCTATCATTTTTTTTAGCAAGTTGTTCGGTTTTATCAACTACTTGAGATTAATTAGAATTCGATTAAATATTTACTTAGAGCCAATTAAGTATCATTTAGAGAAATTAGATATGAGGGAATTAGACTGAAAGCATAGGAAACTTTCATAGGATTTTTCCAAAACCGATTTACCGATTTAAAGGAAATCGGTAAGATTTCGGTATTTAAAACTGCCAGAATCAAATCAATATAATTGCACACCCTAAACCCTATGTTTAATGGCTAAATACACAGCCACATAACCACTCAATTGGTAGCGCAAATCAACCCCAAAATGAGTGGAGTTGGCTGCAATTCTGCCACAAAAATTTCAGCCAATAAGAATGAAACTTGCCAAGCACTTCATCTAGCTTTTGGGTGAGTCTTTTCCTTCCTTATCCCTTCATCTTCATGCTGCCCCTTCAGCTGCTTCTTCTCCAACATTTCTTCCCTCATTTCACTTTATTTCACCTCATCTTCAAGCTTCCATCACTTCCCCATCAAGAGGAGCTCAAAACTAGTTAGTCTTGCATCAAAAATTGAAGATAGGGTTCAATAATCCCCATAGTTCTCTTGTGTGTGGCTGATGAGGTTGGGATTTCCATCCTTTATCAGATGATATATCATATACATATGATGATTCATGACTGGTTTGGCATGAAACTCTTGGGTTTTGGTTGAAACTTGCATGAAAATCCATGAAGGAGAACAACTAGAATAGGATAAGCTAGGAGACCTTACGGTAGTCTGTATAGCAGGGTGTATGGCTCTGGCTACAGCTATTTAAATTCAATGAAACTATTTTTATGTGAAACTAGACACTTAGGGGTTTCCAACCATATTAAATATAAGGTCATTGGATTAGTATACAATTAGTTATGAATTTTTGAAATTTAATCTGAAATTCTGGGTTCTCTTCTAGGCAGTATGAGTTTCGAGTGGTGTAACTCACCCTACAAAACTCTAAATTGAGTGCAACCAATTGGCTTTGAAAGCCAACATATAGGGAAGCATACATAAAAGTTTCAAAGTTTGATTTGAACCCAATTATTCCCAATGATTCGATCAATTTTCCTTGAGTCCAAACTGGACTAGAATAGGGCAGTCTAGAAGGGTCAACTTACAGGGCTTATAACTCAAGCTATACTTATGTAAATAAGATTCAACTTATTTCAAATAAAATCCTGTACTGTTTCTTTAATTTGGTATAAGTTTTGTATGATTTCACCAAGTTTCTTATTTTTAGTGAATTTTTACTTCTAAGAGTGCAATTCTGGCTAGTTGTAGGGCAGACAGAAGTAAACTTTGAATAACTTGAGCTACATATATCAAAATGAGATGGAACTAAAAGGGTTGGAAACTAGACACATAGCACTATAACATATTCAAAATTTAGGTCCAACTGAATTGAATAGAAATTATGGTGAATTTTACAAAATCAGGCAAAATTGAGAAGAATGACCAGAAAACCTAAGTTATGTATTTATGTTCACATATTATATGATTGATATTATTGTTATAAAACTTGATGCTCTATGTTAGTTTTGTTGCTTGATTGATCCTTCTAGTAGTCTGGCACTATTCATGGGGAAGTGGACTCGATTCAGTTATCTTTCTAATTTTCACAGAGTTTATAAGGACTTATATTATGAATAATTTTGCTAAGATTATAAGAATACATGTATTCATATGAATGCCATGTCTATGAAAATCATGCATGCAAATAGGATTAAGGAATGATATGAGATATATGCATGAATGCATAGAGCATTCACGTGCATAATCATATCAAAGTAGTAAAAGATTATAAGGACTTGCAAGAGGAACGTACCAAGCTACCACGTGAGGCATGGCATAGACCCAGCTAGCGTGGGCCAGAGCGGTACTGTCTAAGACTTGGGTCAGCCCTCGACCAGATTTAAGGGGAATAGTTCGGTGTAAGGGTCAGGAAAGTAAACCCGTCACTCATGTATAGGTACGAGCTTAGACTTGAAAAATAGGCTATTACCCAGGGGTGAGAGAGGCCATTCACCTTCGGGGGACCAAGTACAGAAGAGCAAAATCAAGTTGCAAGTTAAAGAAAGAGATGAATTAAGTCAAGTACAAGTATCTACATGTGCATCTCTAATTTTCTCATTATGTCATAATGTTATTATGATTCTTATTGAAGTATGTTACACTATTCTTATTTCTATGTCTGTCACATAATATGCCAAGTGGTTATTAAAATATAACCTGCTTCGAGAAAGATGTTTTCAACTTAAAATTGAACCACTGCTTGCGTATATATACTCACATTTTCATAAGAAACCAAAGTGGCTAGAATGTTTATGATGGCACTGTATGAGTAATAGTTCGAGTTTGACTACTGAGAACCTTAGGTTCTCACTGCCTGCTTGTATGTTTTTCTTTTCCATAAACATTCTAGTGCCAAGGCTAAAATTTAATAATGAGACAAAAATCCTGGGGAATTCATCGTGCAAGACTCAGGCATAAGTCGGCCTTGGAGTCTATGGAGACCGGCTAAAGTTAGTGACAGCGACAGCTGTAGTACAAAAGTAGTTTCTATGTATAATATTAGCTACAAAACTTTTTCTTAAAGTGTAATTATTTTATTCTATATGTATCAGAAATGACGAAATTTATGAACCATTATTCAGTAAGATAGTATGCAGTTAAAGTGCCATATATTATACTTTCTGTATTTTAAAGATCTCCTAGCACAGTAACAACCTCTTAATATAACTCATGACTCGAGCATGGCTTACATGATAGAGGGTGTTACAGTTATACTGTCAAATTTCTGGCAAAATACATATGAATGATACATTATAAGTTTAAATCCCCTAAGTTTGATTAGTCATAAGTACATGAGTTATGAGAAATATAAGGATTCCATTTCACTTAAGCCAATCCCGAAATGAAATTAAGGGAAATAGATTGGTGGAAAAGTCGGGGAAAATAAACTTAATTATCATGTATAGGAATTTCACGACCCCACTAAGGTCATGACCGGCGCATAGAGGACACGTCCCCTAGCAAGCCTATACTAGACCTTTTTAAAAAATTGGGCAGAGTCTCCCTTGTATTTAGGACTATTCCCAAATACGGATCCTCCACCTGCACAACAATCCAAACACACAAAATCATTGGGGATCCAAGCATTCTTCGAATACACCCCACAGCACACAATATAGGAATTTAAAACGTAATCGTACTTATGAAAATATATACATACGTATCCATCATGAACATTAACCTATAATCATTAAAAGCAACTTGACTTAACTAAAAATAACATGCTTTTTATTACAAATTAAAACTGATACAGGGAGGACCCTGCCTGTGGATAAATGGAGCACTTCTAGAGATTATACATTTAAATTTAGATGCTGAAACTTCTAATTAGCTGTGGAAGCTTGAGCACAATCTCGCACCTGTCTAAAAACATGGAAAGGAAGAAAGAATGAGTCATACAGACTCAGTGAGGCATAATATATTTATCTTTAAAATCTCTTTATGGCTCATTTGAGCACCTTTCAATTCAATTGAATATAAACCTCATTATATCAACTCATATGTATCCTTGCTCATGACTTCAAACATATGATAACTTCAAGGAATTTCCGTAAATTTCAATTTCAACTTCACCTAAATACAGTTTCAGCTAGTAAATAAGAATCTTAAACATAAATGCATAATATAGAAATACTTTCTCAAAACATAGAAAATAAATACTTGTTCAACCTCATGAAAAACTTAGGGGAGGATTCTATTTTAGAAAATAACTGCCTGACTAGGCTTGCCCAGCAGTAACTGATCTCACGCCTATGCGTGACTATATCTACCGGACATGTTGGCTGACATGCCGGGCTAACAATCACCCTGCTAGCTGGGTTATACGAGGTGCACCAAGGCTAATGCTACTGTCATTAGCAAACAGTTGTGTTACAGTTTCCCCCCTTAGAAAGGCACTCACACTTGCTGGGTCTTTGCCATGCCTCATGTGAGTCCTTGAAAACACATTTCCTTCTAACTCCTTGACAATAACACTTTTCTTTATTAAAAATCATATAGTTTCTTGCTTATAACTTTAAAAGGATAATAAGATTCAAGAATCTTCCGTATTCTTAATAAACATAGTTATCAAAATTCACCAAATATACAAAATAACTGTACTATCGAGTATAGTTTCAAAGTATAATACTTTCAAATTAAAGCATCTAGAGCTCTTTCTCAATTATCGAAATGTAACTGTTCTTTCTATCCAATAACTCAGAATATTGACTTTAAGAACATAAAAATTTCTAATAACTTGAACATTCATATTATTTAGATACTATAAATTAGCTTCTATAAGAGCTTGTCCCACACTTCTATGCTTAAACATATATATATATATATATATATATATATATATATATATATATATATATACACATAACTATCATGATTATGTCAAGAGTCGTATAAATACGGAGTAAAACATATTAATTCAATTCTTTCATAAGCTTCACTAAATTACATTTTTGGCATGTAGATAGGAAATTAAGAATAAGAACAAGCTATAAATATACTAGCACTCACATATCAAGTTTGGAAAGAAAGGAGCCCAACTCTACGAAGTCTTAGAGCCACCAAGAGATTCTGGAGAGCATCTAACATGACAAATACAACTATTAGGCTTCCACAACATAACTATTCTAAGAATTTACTAGGATTAGCCCCAAAGGGCAAAACCCCCAAATTTCTAGAACCCTAACCCCCCCTTCATAGCCTTAAACATGGAATTCATGGAAAAATTAGCTAATCTATGGTCTAATAAGGAGGGTTGAGCTCAAGAATTACCTTAGAGAGCGGAGAAAGGTGGTGGAGCGTGAGGAGAGTGGTGGGTCTTCTCCCACCATCACTTTCTCTCACTAGAAGATGAGAGAGAGAGCTCCAAGGAGAGAATCAACACCAAAGCTTGGCTAATGATGAGGAGATGATGGATTTTGGTGGTGGGTTTGAGTAAAATTGATGAAAGATGGATGGTTTCATGTAGGGAGAAAAAGAAAAAGAGAGGAAGAAGAGAGAGAGAGAGAGAAAGAGAGATGGCGGAATGTGAGAGAGAAGCTTCGAGCTTCTTCTTTTAATCACACCCAGCGAGCGCCTGGGCGCCGCGACCTGGCCGCCTGGGTGCCCGCCCACCTAAAGCTGCACCACTTCTGTAGCACAGACAGCGCTTGGGTGCTGGCCTTGGGCGCCTAAGCGCTCAGTCCCTGCTTCTTTTTTTTTTTTCTCTCCTCTTCCAAACACTTCTCAAACATCATCATATACTTATTTACTCATTTATTTTATTCTCCATTAACTTTAAAACATAAATGTAAATAAGAGAATATCCCCCATTTGAATCCAATAAAAATATTGGAAAAATCAAACTCCTTAAGAATCAGAATCCAACTTTTGGATTTTAGTACAAACTTCCAAAAACTTACATTTTCTTAAACTTCAAGCTTGAAAATGAAAAGGTTAATAACTTCCAAAAATTCATTAAAAATCGCTCTTCAATTCTTTGATATCTAAGGAATAATTACCGGGACTTTTGATCCCATGAAAATGTCCCAAACCTATAGCCCTCCAAGGGGGCATAGGGTCCAAACTTAGAGCTTTCACAAGGTCCGACAGAATAAAGTGTCACAATTCGTGTGACTCTTGACCCGGGCATTACAAGGAAGGAGCTCGATCTTGAGAAGCAAATTATTACCCAGGAGTTATATGGCCTAAAACTCCTTGGGGACCAAGTATGGAAAATTATGATTTGAGTCAAGAAGGATAAAAAGTCAAGTGCATATGCATTAAATTCTTATTTGCACTTCCTTATGCATATTATATGATTAGTTATAGTCTAGTTTGAATTTCGAATTATTCACTATGATATTTACTCTGTTTATCATATGTGTTTTTTTCGGTTTATTAGTTCTATGAGTAAAATAGAACTTTGCTTCAAACCACCTTTTTTTAATGCTTATTAATTGAGCCCTTTACTACTTCAAACCACCTTTTTTTAATGCTTATGAATTGAGCCCTTTACTTTATTGATTACACTTTTACTTAATTAAACTAAACCGAAGCAACTGAGAATGATTGTGATGTTAGTATATACTTGATAGAGAATCCTACTGAGAATTGTCTAAGTTCTTATCCTATCATATGTCTGTCTCATTCTCAGACGGTGACAATGGCAATGATGGTCTTCTTTGCTAAGGTGCTTGAGTGGCACTGGCATTATGACCCATTTATAGATTCCCTGTACTCGACTACTATCTCTCCAGTGGCCTTTTCTTGCACCCGTCCTTAGCCCTCTCTTCGATCTAGCTACTACATTCCTAGGAGTCCCTCTATACATGGCTCATCCAGACCTTGTACCCCCGCACTAGGCTCAGCCACCCATAGTACCACCTCATCCTGTACAGCAGAGTCCTCTAAGAGCGATCCATCAGAGTTAATGGATTCTTTCTCTTCCTTATAATCAGCACTAGGTGACGATCATGCACCAGCTGCCACCGGATCCACAGGCATCATACCGAATAGATTTCTCTCCTCGGAGTCCGGCTAGTAGGGCGATTAGACCCTGGAGATCGTAGTTTGTATAGTGTGGCTCTCTCTTAGTGTCTTTTATATGAATTTGTGCCATAAGCACAATTTCTTTTTGGTTTCCTCATGTATCTATACAAGTTGAAATGTCCTTTGAAGATCGATACTAAGCTGATGTTCATAGACATGGACCAAGTTCCTTTATGTTTTGATGATCCTATTTGATGTACCAGTACTTACATATAAGAATGCATGAGGTGATGTTTATAGATGTGTGAGATATATTGTGATTAATTACTATAAAAGTTTTGTCTGTACCACTTATATTTCGTGATACGCCCCGTTTGATACACAATTTGACCGAACACCATGTAAATAAAATGGAGCCAATAATTCACAATTGATTTAAAATTAACTTCGCCGAATTAATAATCTGAAGGTAAATTAAACGAGAGTTAGTAATACATGGCAATTTACCAAGTATAACACTATGACTTAAGCATAGTATTATATTTGGTAGGGTGTCTAACCGCCCTCTATATTTCAATTAAGAGGATTATCCCTACTGGAACGATCGAATGAGACTCTTCATTGAGTCTACTATATGTGGGAGATTATTGAGAATGGAGACTATATTCTAACCATTGAGCAACCTGTGCCTCATGTAGTTGCTGATCCAAATCAACCTCCACCAGTCAAAGTTGGAGTAATGCCTAAAACCCAATGGACTAATCAGCACAAAGCTAAGGTTCAGATGAACGCCAAAGTTAAATATTTTCTCACTTGTGATCTAAGTAAAAGTGAGTGTAATAAAATCATCTCGTGTGATTCAACCAAAGAGATATGGGATAGACTACAAACTCTTCATAAAGGAACTGATCAAGTCAAAGAAACTAAGATCAGTACATTGGTACATCAATATGAAATGGTCAAGATGCTAGAACATGAAAATATTAACAATATGACAACTAGATTTATGTTTGTCATTAATCAATTAAAGGCATTGGGAAAAAGATACTCTAATGTTGAAATAGTAAGGAACATCCTAAGAAGCCTATCCAAGGCTCGGTGCCCCAAAGGGATAGCCATTCAAGAAGCCAAGGGCTTGAATGATCTCAGCCTCGATGCTCTCATTGGGTCTTTAAAAACTCATGAGATTGAGTTGAATGAAGTACCGAAAGAGACTAATAGAAAAGGCAAGTCCATTACCTTAAAATCCATTCATAGAAGATCTAGTTCCTCTAAAGCCATGAAGGCTTTAGAAGAAATAAACAAAGATGAAGAAAAGCCCTCTGATGATAAGGATCATAAAGAGAAAGACGAGATTGCTCATCTGGC
This sequence comes from Pterocarpus macrocarpus, assembly GCA_031439585.1. NCBI lineage: Eukaryota > Viridiplantae > Streptophyta > Magnoliopsida > Fabales > Fabaceae > Pterocarpus > Pterocarpus macrocarpus. Next base: position 56,902,558 of record CM062514.1, read on the forward strand.
TGAAAAGATCTCCAAGCCTAGATCAGAAGGAAAAAAAAGAAAGGATTTACCCTAAAAAAGATAAGAAGGGAAAGGCAGAGAAGAGTGAGATCATCTACTTCGATTGCAAGGAGCCTAGACATTGGAGATCAAAATGTCCAAAGCTGAAGAACAGCTTCAAAAAGAAGGCACCTAAGATGAAGGCAATGATGGCAACATGGAAAGATCTGGATGAAGAACAAGAGGGTGTAGAATCTCAAGAAAAAAAGGAGATAGTCGCAAATTGCTACTTCATGGCAAATATAGTCTCTAATGAAGAAACTGAGGTAATAGATTCTGAACCAGAACTTTCCTATGATGATCTTCAAAAAGCTTATGATAAGCTTTTGGATGATTCTCAAACACTTTTTTTCTCACTATGCTTCCCCAAAGAAAAGTTTTCAAAAAGTGTCCCTTGAATTTGAAAACTTTAAGCCAGAAAAAGAGAAGCTGAGACATGAAAAAGATGAGCTTTTGAAAGAAAACACCCTTTTCCAGAAGGATGTAAGTGCCTTGAAAACTAAAATTTATAAATCTACTCAAAACACATCTTCTGATATTTCTGAACTACAGAAAATAGTTAAGCTTCTCAAATATGACCTTGAGAAGATGATGAATGGCTCCAAGAATCTTGACTTGATGCTTGGCAGTCAGAGACCATACTTTGAAAGGTCAGTACTTGGGTATGAGAAGGAAAAAAAATAAGAAACTACGCAAAAGTTCTCAAAGTAAAGTTCCTACTTGTATTTATTGCTTTAAGAAGGGACACTCTTTTGAGAAGTGTTTTTTGAGAAGAAAAACAAAGAAAAAGAACATAAAAAATCACAAAAAAATACTAACCTAAAAAGACCCAAGAAGATGTAGGTACCTAAAGTTAAAGTTGCTTCTGATGTAGGTGTGTCTTAAATCACATCATTAGAAGGAGATGAAGTGATATCTAGATAGTGGTTGTTCGAGACACATGGCTGAAAACAAATCCTAGTTTAGAAACCTCAGACCTAAGGATGGAGGAGTCGCGAAATTTGATGATGGTATCAAGTCAAAGATCATTGGCATATGTAATGTTGGTAAGAACAACTCTGACTTGATCATTGATGTTATGTTAGTTGAAGGTTTGACTCACAACCTTCTGAGCATTAGTCAGTTTTGTGACCAAGATTACAAAGTTGTGTTTAAGCCTTCTCGTTGCATCATAAAAGACTCACATCAGATAAGATCATTCTTACTGCTAAAATACATGAAAATACTTATGTATTATATCTAGATGACCTTTTAGATTAGAATGTAAAATGCTTAGCATCCTTTGTAGATGAAAAGTAGATATGGCACAAGAAACTCAATCATGCTCATATGAGATTAATCTTTAAGATTTCTCAAAAAGAACTTGTTAAAGGTTTACCCAAGATTGGCTTTGACAATGACTTTACTTGTGAGTTCTGCCAAAAGGGTAAAAAGACCAAAAGTTCTTTCTACAATAAGAATGTAGTGTCAATTGCTAGACCACGAGAGCTTTTATATCTTGATCTTTTTGGACCAACTAGAACTGTTAGTCTAAGTGGTAAGAAATATGGTCTAGTCATAGTGGATGATTTTTCTAGATTCACATATATTATATTCCTAGTCTATAAGGATGAAGCTTGTGAGGCCTTTAAAGTTTTTTCAAAAAGAGTTAAAATGAAAAAGGTTTTTGTATCTCATCCATCAAATTAGATCATGGAGGTGAGTTTGAAAATCATGTTTCTGAAAGCTTTTGTAATGAAAATGGCACTTCTCACAATTTCTCTTCTCCTAGAACTCCTCAACAAAATGGGGTTGTTGAAAGGAAGAGCAGATCTTTGTAAGACATGGCCAAAACCATGCCTTTGGAAAGTCGTTTATCAAAAAGCTTTTGGGCAGAAGTAGTTAATACTACCTGCTATATTGAAAACCATATTTTCTTAAGGCCAATAATCAAGATGACCTCCTATGAATTATGGAAAGGAAACCCAATATATGTTATTTCCATATTTTTGGATCTGAATGCTTTATAGTCAACACAAAGGATACGCTGTCAAAATTTGATCTTAAAGCTGATCCTGGTATATTTCTAGGATATTCTTCTATGTCTAAAGCTTACAAGGTACACAACAAGAGAACTCATACTGTGGAGGAGACAATACACATATCTTTCAAAGAGAAGAAGAAGGATCTAGACTAGAATGTTCATGACCTAGAAGAGGACATGGAGAATTTGTCTTTGAATAATGATTTTCAGAACCAACAATCCCTTTAGATAGCCACAAGAGAAAACAATGAAGATATGACTACCAACTCTTAACTTTCCCACCCTCAACATGTTTCTGATGATATTCCAGAAGATTCAGAAGAATCCACCATTAAGAGAAGATATACCGATGCAAGAGATTTGAGAGTTGTCTCTCAAAATTAAATCATTAGTGAACTTTCTCAAGGAAAATCATATCCTCTTTCAGAACATAATCAAAGATGGCTTTGATTTCTGAAATACAACCTGAATGTATTGATGAAGATCTTCAAGATCAAAGCTGGATAGATGCCATGCAAGAAGAGCTCAATCAATTTGAAAAGGGCAAAGTTTGGACTCTGATTCCACTGCCTAAAGGACATTTTGTCATTGGCACAAGATAGGTGTTCAGAAATAAGCTAAATGAAAGTAGAAAGATGGTCAGAAACAAGGTAAGGCTAGTTACTCAAGGATACAATCAGCAAGAAGGAATGACTATGATGAGACATTTGCTCCTGTTGCAAGATTAGAAGCCATCAGAATGCTACTTACTTTTGCATCATACAAAGGCTTTGTTCTCTATTTTACCGCAATGCAAGTATATATGTAATTAACACTTGGATCATATATGCTTATGATGCGCACATGGCTCACGTTTTCAAAAAGTTTATTTCAGTTATAGTTATAGATTAAAAAAAAAAAATTATCCCTATTTTCAATGTAAAGTATTTTTAATAAGTGAGTTAAGTTTCCCCAAAGCAAAGGTAACAGCTAATTATTACCATAATATGACTTAAACGTAGTATGGGGTTATTAGGGTGTTACAGGCTTTGTTGTATTTTAAACTTCTACCGAATTAGTTTCTTGTGTTATAAGAAATTGTTCTTAAAATGTTTACGGTACAGTTAAAATTCTATTACGGACAAAAACTATATGGCATTATCACTCTTATTATTCTACATTCTTCGCTCTATTTACAAATTTAGTGTTAATTATACACATAATTAAATCGGGGTGTTACATTACTCCCTATTAAAAGAATTTTGCCCTCAAAATTCATTTGCTACAAACAAACTAGTTCATGCACAACCAAACTAGTTCTAACAAATTTACCAATGGAAGAAAAGATAGGTAAGTCATAAGGCAATTCAAACATAGACAATGCTAATCCTAACTACATAATCAGAAGAAACTCAAAAGTGCATAGCACCTGAGGCCTACCTCGCCCGCCTGAAACCATTAGTTTCTGATCATACCAACAAAGACATTGAGTTGAGCAGGCTCCATACTAAGCCAAGTATGGCAACAACTAATTGCATGCACTGCTAGACAGTTATGCATATCTAACTCCTATATCCTATCTAAATAGATAAGATTCATCACATGACTATCACTAATATGTTTAGAGTATGCAGGAAGCATAGTCAATCTAGTCCTCAGGTTAAGTTAGGACAAACTGCTCTAATACCAAGATATAACACTTTCCTAAATATGATATCATGCTTGAATCATAATATTATACATAGGAGTTGCTACTAATAAATTAGTAGACCTTTCTTGATTACTTCCTGTATTCTGAAGAAAATAGCATGACGTCATTCTAAGCAAATATAAACACAGGAATAGAGGGAATAAAAATTTCCTTATATATATACACCAACATTTACATCATAATGGCATTCACCAAGTTATATAACAAGATTTCCAGTCTTACTTAATAGTTTTTCAAACTACATAAAAGAGCTCTACTAAGAGTTTCTAATAGCGTAACAACCATCTAGTGCTAATATATATCTGACAGTAATCTTCAGCAACTAACCCAGCCTCTGTCAAACTCTACCAGGAAGGTCACCATCAAGTTTTTTTGAGCTGTTTGGAGATGACACTAGATCACACAAGAGTGAGAATTATAAATTCTCGATAGGTAGTCGTAACTAACATATATAGTGTCATCGTTGTGACCCTAGCCACTGTGATTTATTATAAAAAGTGTGATCATACCATAACAAGAAAAAGATTTATTTTACAAAGTTCCAAAACTACCCTTCCGAAGTGAGTTTCTTTTATTCAAGCACATAATCTAAGACCCGTAACATTCACATAATCTACATTAGTATATAATCAACATAGAATATAAGGCTGGAAATGTAAGAATAAAATATTTCTCCTGATATATGTCTATATTCTGTTTTCTTGTTGTACTTCCTTAACTTAAATACCTTCTTTTCCTTCTTAGTCTTCCTTCCTTTCTTGACTTTAATACTTACTATTAATTTATCGTGCCTTAACTTAGGTCGAACATCTTTCTCTCACTTAAGCAAAAGGATCTAGTAAGTGGTCAGGTTCACTCTCCCTGATTATAGCATGCCTAGGCATTATATTTTGCCAACATGAATATGTACTTGAGCATTATGTACCACCATCCTCAGAGTGCAGTCTTAGACATGCCGAAGTGCTATATGCCGCCATCCTTTCGATGCATTCCTATTCACATGACTAGGCATTACGTTTCGTCGTGCCCAGAATATTAACTTGTTCTTGCCTGAGTATTACGTATCGCAGTCCTCAGTAGGCAAATTCCATTATATGTGATTGTGTCGCCTTAGCATATTGCTCGATGGAGGCCTAACACATCACCTAGTTAACTTATGAGATTCTTATGTTCATAATACATACTTTTCATGCAATTATATTCTCATATAACCTAGTATAATTACATCTCACACTCATACTAAACCTCATGAGAACTATTTTTCAAAAACAAACTTGGCAGAGTTTTGGTAGCACAATGACTATACCAGAAGGTTCCTAGAGATTAGAAAAAAAATCAAGTAAATAGCCAGCAATCTAGGGGATAGTATCAAATGTCATACAAATAACCAGCTAGTAACCCAAAGATACAATGCCAATAGCAACATAAAGCAAAATTCCAATGTAAATGTGGCCATATGAACACACAAAGCTACCCTAATTTCAAGGAGTTCAAGCAAGTAAGTATGTCATATCATATATCCCAAGAAAGCACAAGTTCAATATATATACTCAATCTTGCCATTAGTTTTGGTCCTAAGTCTTTTAGGGACTTCAACTTAAGTTGTAATCTTGTAATATTATTGTACTTCAAATCTATCTAGAAATTCTAAAATGCACCATAATTACAATTTAAGTCATTTTGATCTCAAATTTTACAAGAACGATGCTCTACTAGTCTATTTTTAGGCCTTTTTGATCCCACTCAATTTTGAAGTGTATAAATTAAGATATTTAGGTTTTCCCTACAACTACCCTATTATGGGACAGACTTGAGTACTCAAATGTGGAAAATCACCACAAATTTATCTTTCATCATTTTGCCATGAAAACTTACATACATTACCCATATGAACCTCTTTCAAACAAAACAATTCCCCCTCAATTTGACAATACAAAGCTTAAGTTACAAGCTCTACATTGGGGCAGCCCTACATCGACACTTGGAAAGTATGGGGCAATTTCGTGGATTTACTAGGAACAATTCACTAGGAGTTTGAATCTGAGATTTTTTAGGCTTATTCTCCTACATGTTAGCTTTCTAATCAAAATGCTTGCAGTAAAATGAAGTTCTATAGAGCGAGTTATGCCCAGTAGATTACACACTACTTAGGTTTATCCCTCTCAGCTCACTGCCCAATTTATAACTTATTCACCTTAGGTCTAAATGATCTTGAATTTCATGCATATACTCTCCTACTAGTTAAGTTTCAATTAAAATTGGTTCCACTTTATTTTGAATTTCCTAGCTTGAGTTATTCATCACAGATTGATTGCTATCCAATTATTCTCAACATGGCAGATTTTCTGTTTTGAATTTTTTTTATTCTCTAACTCAATATTATTCACTTATCCAACTTTGCAAATTTTAAATCACTAGAACAATATCATATATCATCTTTTTCATCCCCAAATAAGTGTAGTAAAATAAGTTAAAAACTCTAGCTTCATGGAACTATATTAACATATAGTTAAGTTATAGGAAACCTACCTTGGTTCCAAAGCTATAAACACCTCAAACTTGGCTCATTGAAGCTCCAAAACTCTCCTAAACAACCAAGCCCCAATAATTCCCTTTCCTTTCTCTATATGACAACAACTTCTATGGACCAAGGGAAGGGGATTTTGGCTTATTTTTTGTGTTAGTGATGGTGGTAAAGCTTAGGCATTGAGTGGTTTACAAAAAGAATAAGTAAAAGAGGAAGATTAGAGAAGAAAGAGATAAAAAAAAATGGAGGTTGAAGAGGAGGAGAGGCTGACATTTTTGAGAGAAAGAGGGAGAAGAAGATGAGCATTTTTGAGGATTTTCTTTCCTTTTTATCTTGATTTTATTAAGGTGATGTAGTCAAATTAATTTTTGTGGTCAAGATTTGCTCTTATTTTTTGACCTTAGTGGTTAATTCCTAACCATATAAATTGGTTTTGTCACATGTTAATTAGGCTCTGTTATATTTTAAACTCCTACCGAATCAATTTCTTGTGTTATGAGAAATTGTTCTTAAAATGTCTATTGGTGTGATTAAAATTCTATTATTGATAAAATTTTAACTATATTGCATTATCACTTTTATTATTCTACATTTTACTCTCTATTTATAAATTTAGTATTAATTATACACACAATTAAATCGGAATGTTACAGAAAGTGAGTTCAAATTTGGACTCTTCTCTCAAATAGAAGGGATTGATTTTGGTCCCACATAATTTTTGTTTTTTAAAAAATAGAAATCAATATATTTATCAAATTCTTTTGTTGTAAATAGTTTTTATTATGCAATTTCATTTCCAGGATGAGTAAAAATATATTTTTTAGAATTTTAGAATAATTTTTCTTTAATTATAAATTTTAAAAATTAAACTACTCACAACTATGGTCAACCGTGGCTATATTTTCAACTTAGCCACGGTCACCCGTAGCTAAAGGTAATATTTATTTAAATTACTAGTAACTGTGGTGAAATGTTGCTATATTTTAAATTGAGTGATAATCAATTGCAACTAAAGGTACTTTTTTTGAGGGAACTAAATCAAGTCTTCAAAATACTCAAAAATTAGGATTTGGATTTGTATTTTGAGGATTTGAAAATTGGGAGTTTCAGATATTTGGATTTTGAAGAAAGTTGAAATTTTGCAATTAATCGAGAAAATATTTAAATTAAATTGATCTGGATCCATTTTTTGTGGAGATTGGAGGAGTAGAATTTGTGTGGAAAATGTTGGAAAAGATTGGGATGACTTCTTAAAAAAGAACTTGAAAATTGTAGTATTTATAGGGTAAAAATAGGAACAAAATAATAATAAAAAGAACCATTAATTGCAATGGTTATGTATGATTTCCTAACCGCATTGTGTATGGTTTCTTGGCAACAATCATGTGATAAAAGAAAAATAAAGTTCTGCCAAATAATACAAGTGTCACTATACCATTGGTTATGGAGAATGTAGTTTGGTCCCTCTATACAAGAACACATCCCAACTTGATTAACGTACTCGGTCCCATTTTGAAATGTTCCAACAATTAGCTTGAGGGCATTTGACTACTTTTGGCTCCACTGGGGGAATTGGGGCTCAAAACTTCCTTATCTTTCATTTTTTATTACTTGCTAAAATTTTTGAATAATTTTTATTTAAAAATAATTTTTTTTAAAAACTAGACTACTTACAACTACGGTGAATCATGGGTATATTTTCACCTTAGCCACGATCACCAGTAATAAATGTAATTTTTATTCAAACTACTAATAGTTATGGTAAAATGTCGCCATATTTTCAAAGAGTGATGGTCACTCGTAGCTAAAGGCAAATTTCTTTGGGGAACTAAAATAAGTCTTTAAAATACTTAGAAATTAGGATTTTGATTTGGATTTTAAGGATTTGAAAATTGAGAATTTCGAATATTTGAATTTTGAGAAAAGTTGAAATTTTGCAAGTAATCGAGAAAATAATTTCAATTAAATTGATCTGGATCCATTTTTTTGTGGAGATTGGAGGAGTAGAATTTGTGTTAAAAGAATTTGGAAAATGTTGAGAATTGTTAGTATATATAGGGTAAAAATAAGAATAAAATAATAAAAAGAAATAATTGTTAACTGCAATGGTTGTGTATGATTTCCCAACAACATTATGTATGGTTTCTTATCAATGATCATGTGAAAAATAAATTCTACGACATAATATAAGTGTCACAATACTATTGGTCAACCTTATTGGTTGACAGAGAATTGGGTTTGGTCCCTCTAAACAAGGATGCATTCTAGAATGATTAACATACTGATCCCATTTGGAAATGTTCAAGTGGTTGGCATGAAGTGGTTTGACCACTTGTGGTCCACTAGGAGAATTGTGACTCCAAAAAACAACTACTTTTGGCCCCATTTCTTGCCACATTAGCATCACGTAATTAACGCATCATGAAAAGTGAAAGTGGGTTAAAATTGGCACTCTTCTCTCCAATAGGTGAAGCATGGCTATATTTTCAACTTAGTCACAATTACCCATACGTAGCTAAAGGTAATATTTATTCAAAATACTAACAGCATGGTGAAACGTTGCTATATTTTCATCTGGGCAATGGTTACCTCTAGTTAAAGGTAATTTTTTTTTTTGGGAACTAAAACAAGTCTTCAAAATACTTGGAGATTAGGATTTGGCTTTCAGTTTTGAGGATTTGAAGATTGAGAGTTTGGAATATTTGGATTTTGTGGAAAGTTAGAATTTTGTAAATAATTAAAAAAAGAATTTAAATTAAATTTATTTGGATGCATTTTTTGTGGAAGAATAGAGGAATAGAATTCGTATTGAAAGAATTTGGAATGTGTTCGAAAAGATTGGAAAGACTTGTGAAAAAAGAAATTGAAAAATTTTGGTATATATAGTAAAAATAGGAATAAAAAATAATAATAAAAATAATTGTTAATTGCCATGGTCATGTATAATTTCCCAAGGGTATTGTGTATTGTTTTCTGGCAATGATCATGTGATAAAAAGAAAAAAAAAATCCTTGCCACATAATACAAGTGTCACAATATTATTGGTTATTGGTTGAAGAAGAATTGGGTTTGGTCCCTTTATACAAGGATGTGTATCAAAATGATTAATATGCTTGATCCTATTTTGAAATGCTCCAATAGTTAGCATGAAGTGATTTGACTACTTGCGGCTCCACTAGGAGAATTGAGATGACAAAAAAACAATCATCGGAGTTCCTCTAACACCCTTCTCCTCATATCACTCTCCTTCAACTACATAGCACCAACACCACTGCCACCATTCTCACACACTCTTTCTCTCCCTTTCCTTCCTTAGTTAGCTCCATTCAACACCCAACACAACTCACCATCACTTAAAAACAATAAGATGCCCCTTAATCTCTTCTTCACAACCAAACCTTTCCATTGATGACAAATTTCTTCCTCGATTGATAGCAACCAACCTCACTATCATGCTTCCCAAATCATAAATTAACAATCTTTTTTCTCTACAAAAATTAAACCAGATTAAAGTAATCTCATAACATCCAACCATAAATAAAAACTCTATAACAAACAATTTTCAAACTAGCAAACTAAAAATTAATTAAAAAAATAACAAATCAACCCCAACCGTCTTCTTCCTCCATCACCCTAATCACAATCCTAGCCCTTAGCCATTGTAGTTGTAAACCTATGCTATCTCAACCCCAACCTCACCATCTCTGCTGCTTGAGCAACCAATAACTTTCATGCCTTGACCAAACCCATGTTGTTCTTCCTTCACGCCACCACAGCCTTCCTCGCCTACCATGCATGAACTCGTCACTACCCTGACGCCACTTTCATCTTCTATGCCACCATTAGCCTTTGCCAATCCTTGTCATTCCAGATATGTGAAAGTCGTGCTCGCAATGCCACCACCATCGTGTTGTCAACATACCCGTGACTTGTCTTGGCCCCATCACACCATTGTCGATCTCGTTGACTACCATCAAATTCCCATTGACACCCTATCAAACTATAGCTCTTCTATTCGTGCAACGATGGTAGATGCTCTCCCTCTGCTTAAATGCTCTTCACGCTCGAAGCAGCAATTGCCATGGAGATAGGGAAATGGGGCAATGAAGACGGAAGAGGTGGAGAATGGACAATGAACATAAGGGAGTAGAGGAAAGATGGATTCCTATAGTTTTTTCTGTTGAGGGTAATTTGAAGATTTTATAAATTAAAGAATAAATTTCCTTTTTATTTTTAATATTTTAAAATTGACATAAATTTAATTATAAAATAATTTTTGACAGTAATTTAATCTTATAATGATAACTTAATAAAAAATTTGATTTGATTTTACAAAAAATTTATTAAATCTAAATTGATGTTAAGTATCAAATATTAAAACTAAATTAATATCAACTTTTTTTCAAAATTAAATTAATATTAACTTCAAAATATAAGAACTAAATTAATAACAACGGTAATATATTAGAATTAAAAATATTATTTACTCTAAATCAAATTAACAAAAATTAATGCCCTTACTTTTAATGCAGCCAAATGTAATTTTAAATTTGAAAATGCTCCAAACATAATATCAGTTAATCTCATATGAAGCCTAATATAATTGATTCAATTTAAACTTTCTAAATATAAGATAACTTTATATTATCAGTTAAAAGAAATACAAAAAATTACTAAATCATAATAGATGTTTTATCATAATAATAACTTTATATTATCAATTAAAAAAAATAAAAAATTACTAAATCATAATAAATATTTTATTCTAATAAATAATTATTTAATACAATTTAATAATTTTTTATATTTTTAATAAATAATAATATAAAATTATTTTATACTATCATAATATTCAAATTAATCTTTTATAATATTAGCTACGCTACTAACATCACATTCGTATCATAAAAAAGAAAGAAAGAATTGCATAGTAATATATACCGACAGAAATGTTCGGAACAAGTTCAAGCCTGCCACGAGAGATAACAAGCAGTCTCGTTAGCTTAACAGAAGACTGTTAATCCCTATATCACTTTAACCGTCAAATTGAGCTACAATCATGTAATGGCTTCCCAGCTCAATTTTCTGATTCATCATATCTCAAATCAATTATTATATAATCTCTCATGGCATTACGGGCGACCAACCCCATGGATGATAGCAGTCCAAACGCAGCAATGGCAAAAAAAAAAAAAAAAAAAAAAAACAATACATTGTCTTCGCTGCTCCGCATACATTAAAGAATGATGAGGCCTCAGCTACATGATCTTGTTCCTCTGAGCTCGACTACTATGACACTTGTGTTATCGCTGCTTCCCTTTGCCATTGCCATCTCAACCAAGAGTGCTGCAGCCTCAGCAGCACGGCTTTGACTGCGAACCCCATGGGAAACTCTCTTAATCTGGCCGCTGAGGCTTTTCCTTACAACCTGGCACGCTACTTCACTGGAGATGACATCCCACAAGCCATCACTTGCTAGTATAAGAAATTCATCCTTGCTGGTTCGCTTGGTCACCGTGACTTCTGGTTTCGATATTACATATGGCCGAAGGTGCTGGTCTCCTGCATAAAATTACACTCTCAGAACAGACAGGAATCGATGCAGTACTATTATGATGATATAAAATTGGAGTATAGGCAGAACAAAACATAGCACAAACAGAACAATTATCGTCTTAGCACAAAAAAAACCAGACATACAGATTGCTGAATAATACAATGCATCCTTAGGAATATCGAAAAATTATCCGAATACAGTCAGATCTCCCTAAATATGATTATTTCTGCTTGTCCTTATAGCTCCGGTCCTCAAATCGCATGCAAATTTACCTTAGAGATATTAAGAATAAATAAATCATTCATTTATGTTTTATGCTTAAGTTTGACAACGATTCCTTAATCTCGACCATCTCCACACCATAATATTCTCCATTTTCGAATTGGAGAGTTCCACGTGCTTGACCAAAACCTACAATTGAGAAGCAATTTCTAGAGCATATTAAGCATGTGACGATTGGGTACAATAGTTCTGAATATTTTAAAAATTTTCAATTTGTCAGACAAACAACGTATCCTTATAAATTCAACTCAATTGAGTTGTCCATTAAACTAATTCCTATTCTCTAGTGCGAATAGGATGCTTATACAATTCCTGCCAAAGAATTGTTTATTTCAGATTCAACCTCTTATTCTTGTCTTAAAGGGTAAAGTTGCTTACTAACTCGATTCACCTTTTGTAGATACGGTTCAAAATATTTAAATCATTACGTTTATGTCGTATCTTCAAGTTTAAGACATCAGATAACCACACACTACCTGTAATTGTTAAATTAAAGACCATTTTTGTGATATGCATAACAACTGAGGCGAACTTGTTTTATGTAAACAAATCATGGTTAACCACATTCTATTATATTCCATTTCATGTGAGGATCTAAGCAAATTGTTTGTGATCTTGGTTAAAGACTTAAAAAGGCAATAATTGTAATGTTAAGGTCAAAGGTGCCGATTTTGTCAAAGTTGCCCTGCTACTCTAAAAAGCCAGATGTGCCGACATCATTCTGCTATTCAGGGGCTGATCAGAGAAAAACGGTCTGTTGAACGCCAAACGGAAAGCACATACATATACCAAAGCAGTAATAATGTTATTAGAAGGGAAAGTAGTTTAACAAATGCAGTGATCATCAATTAATATTAGCAACTGAACATTGTATATATGCGAAGCCTTCAGAGTTCAAACTAACCTATAGATCGCGAAGTGGCAAGAACACCTAGAACGCGCTGGCCATTCCAGTTTATGACCCTTCCACCAGTCTCTTCGATTCGCATCAACTCATCAGGCCTGTCGGGCTGTGCACATAGAAGGGAACCGTAGTATGCAATTATCGCACAATAAATTGCTTTCGGTTTAAAAAAGAATGTGAGGCGTGCATTCCCCATTATCTACAGATCTCAAATCTCAAAATGACAATCGAAATAATTAATTCATTCTACGACAAAAAGACGTGTTTTTAATTTATATACGTATGTGGACATTATACATTTACACTATACTAGACATTCGCTCGTCGGCAACAATTTCGGCTGCCTAAACTTTATAATCATCTAATTAAAGAATACTGATCTACCCGATCACCTATGTGGGAAATTCTAAGATAATGTCAAAGTTGTCAATTACAACCGATGCTGTGCCAGCTCTAACGTTGGAGTTCTAGCTGCTTATTTCAGGCCTATAATCCTTTCAATATATCTATGAGTTTTATCAAAGTCGTACATTTAAAAATTAATATATCCTGAAGATATATATTGAAATGGAAGGAGTATGTAATAATAATAATAATAATAAAATAATATAAAAATATATATGTAATGAAAATTGAAAAATGATGGAACATTTTCTGCCCCTAAAAAAAAAATGGTGTTTCTTTTTCTTGGGACTCAAAATTAATGAATAAATTTACCACTTTATTGATTTTTAAGCTAATGAATATGACAATCAAGTACTTAATACATAATCGAATTTGTGGATAAAATATTTTTGGTGCATGAAAATTAAATTTATCATCAATTAAGATTTTCAAGAAGGTACAATTAACCACATATACCTTATGATCACTAGACAAGTCGACGGCCTCACCTCCTCTTCCCAAAACGGCCCTACAATCACCACAATTAGCGACTACGACTTCCCCCGCGGCCACGACGGCGACGACCGCCGTAGAACCCACCGTCCTGATGGCCGCATTATCCGCAACCTCCCCATCCATTTTACGAAAACATCCCTCCATCACTCCCTCCCAGTCCCACTCCACCTCCTCCTCACTCTTCCCGCTCCTCCTCTCCACCTCCTCCGCCACCAGCCGGTGCAGCCGCTCACGGCACACCTCCGCCACCTGAGCTCCGCCGTGCCCGTCGAACACCGCGAAGAAGTCGCACTTCGAATTCTCCTTCGCGACGAACCCCATCTCCACACTCACCGCGTCCTCCATTTCCTTCCTGCTCCCTATCACCGAAACCGAACCGTACGACAAAACGGCACCGTTTCGCTCCAACGACGACCGATCCGCCTCCTCCGATGATGACGACAAGGACGTTAACGACAGCGATATCTCCATGGACTCGTGAATCTCCCTCCGCTTGTTCTCGGAATCAACAACCTCCGTTTCCGCCGGAGTATCGCCATTTCCGACGTAGATCTTGGCCTCGCAAGTGTACTTCATTCGCCGGATTCTGAGCCTCCTCCGCCGAGCATTCTTGAAGCTCGTGATGGTTTTGTCGGAATCGGCGCTCACTCGCCGGAGAGTGATTGCCGGCGGCGAGTGGCATTTTTGGTTCTTCATAGTCGTTTCGTTTGCATGTAATAATAATTAACAACAGAAGAAAACAAGACAAAGACGAGAAAGAAATAAAAATGAAACAGCTGTGTTAAAAAACGGCGCCAGCGAGCAATTGTGGGAATTTAAAGAGTTTGATTGCGAGATCCGAGAGGCGTTGAATCTGAGCCGTTGGTTGGAAAGTGAAGGGTGTGTGGGATGGGGGTTACACTGTTGCTTGATTACAGGTGGGGTTTTAGGGACCAGTGAGTTGGATTTTTGTGAAGGGAACGTGGACGGTTGCGATGAGAGGGTGGGCACGTGGATCTTTGATGTTTGGGAAAGTGATACCGTTGGGTAAAAGGTGTGGTGGTGGTGGGGCCAGTTGGTGAGAGAGAGTGTGAGAGAGAGAGGGGTCGTACTCATAGGCTGGATTACGTGGCGTGGGAGAGGTTGCTTTCCGTAATTTTCCTTTTCTGTTGTTGAGTTGCGCGAGGTTGGAGGGGCCACGTGTTGAGTGCAGGTGGGTTGCGTCTCCGATTTGGGCCCCTAGATGCTATTGTCCCCTTCCTAACTACTGCACGATACGCAGACACACAAACATGAAACTCGCTCTCTTTTTCTCTTAATGCTGATATTTCGTTTCGTGTTTTCTCAGGCCAATCGCGAGCCAATTATGGACCTCGCTTTCATTATTGCTTTTGTTCGTTCTTCGGCTAGCTGGTGTTTTATTATGAATATCTTTTTCATGATTGAATTTTCTTTTTTTTTTTCATATTTTGGCTGATTTGTACCGCTGTCTTAAAAATAATTAAGAGTAAAAGTTATTTTTATATATTTAATGTATGTGAATTAAATGTATCGAATTTATATATTTATTTAATCTATCAACTTTTTTAAGAAAATTACTTATCACTTAAGTTTTTGATTTAATAATCAATATTCTTAAATTATTACTTAAATGTTTCATAATTATGATTAGATCAATTTAATATAATATTAATATAAAATTGAATATTATTAATTAACGATAGATCACTATGTATGTCACATTACCAAAAAAAAAAAAATCATTATGTATATCTTATAAATTAATTATTCTAAAACTACAATATTTTTATAATAAATTTGTATATAATTAATCAAAAGTGTAAAAAAAAAGTATATTAATAATATATTAAAATCAATTTTTTATTAATTTCATATTTTACAATTAAATTTGTTAATTTGATTATAATAATATTTATGTGGTATTTTTTTAGACAATTATTTATGTGCTATTCATAATTTTATGAGAGTTTTTAATATTCTCATCTTTTATAAGAGTATAAGCATTTTCAATAATTAATAGTTATTATTATGTTATATATATTTTATTTCTTAAAAATAAAAACAAAAAATACTTTGAATTAATAAATTTATAATTAAATATTATATTAATTATTAAACTATACCATTAATCTTTAAACAAGTAAAATACAAAAAGAGCCTTCTAATTTTATATATCGAAAATAACAGTTGTTAGCTTGTGGATGAAGTCTGCACAAAAATATCTCATTGGGCCAGCAGCGGTTTCTCCTTTCCGCGCCGAGTTTCCATCGAAGAGACATACGAAACTGGCCACTAACAACTGCGTTTACTTCCTTCATTGGACACGTGACTGTTTCGTGTTGTATGCCGGGTAACAGTTATTAAATTTTACATTTGTTCTTCGGTGCTCTGAACGGATTATACAGTAGTCAAGACTAATTGAACTAGTTGAACCCCACTCAGCTCCCAATAATTGGTGTATATTCATTTTTGTATATAAGTGTTAGCAGTTTAGTTTTTCACTAAAAATAAATATATACTAAAAATTTATTTTTAATATATTATCAGTATAAAATATTTTAACTATCAACTAATTAGATATTAGTTTTTGTATGGCTTTAAAAAAGTTATTGCTATAGTTACTTTTAATAATTTAACAAAACATTAATTTTGATGTATTATTAATATAAGAAAAATTTATATTATTATCCAATCATATATTTATATTTATAAAACTTTTAAATATTAGATAGTTGAGTTAAACACTTTTATTAATAGAACAATATGATTCGATATTTTTGTAAAAAATTTTTTTATACTGATAATGTGTTAAAATTAAATTTATTTAACAATGAATAATAAGATGAATTTGTAAGAAATTTATATTGACAATATATTGATATTAAATTCATATATTAATATTATTTAAATATTAAATTTTGATAATAAAAAATTATTTGATATTATTTTTGGTACATTGTTAATAAAAAAATTTTTTTAACAAATATCTAATCAAACTTTTGAGATATTAAATGTGAGAGTCAAACATTTTTACTGATATAATAATATATAATTAGATGCTTGTATAAAATTTATTTACACTGATAATGTATTAAAATTAAATTTATTTTTTAACATATTAATTATTAAAAGAATAAATTAGAGACTTATATCTAAAAAATTAAAATGATCATTTACTCTAGATTGTTCTTAAAACTTAATATAATAATGCATCCCCAGTGATTTAATTCTTTTTTTTTTTTTTTTTTTGCTTCTCAAAGTATCTTCTCACCTAATAGATGAAAGATTAATCTCCCCTAGCATGATCAGGTGCCTAGATACAGATCCCTCCCAAAAGTTTTTTTTTTTCCATATATATGAATTTCATAATCGAACTCAAGACTTCTTGCTTTGGGGACCCACGCTTCTTTTACTCGAACCAACACTTTATTAGTTTCATGATTTAATTTATCTCAAAATTATTTTGTTCTTATAATTTAAAATGTGATATTTTCTTCCCTCTCTTTTTCAATAAGTTGCCTCAGCACGGCTACAATTCAACCTAAAGGGTGAATACAAGAAAGCAACGAAATGATTATTTTGTTCTCTTATGATTATTTTGTGGCACAATGCTATCCAATATTGTTGGATAAACTATCAAATTAGTTCTTGAAATTAGTAATTGACTTTCAAATCTATCCCTAAACTTTTGGAAATGTTGGGAGGGAGTCTAAAATCTAAGGGGATTTAAACCAACGGATTAAGTGAGAAACTACAATAGTAAGCCGAACACCATATATTAACCTAAAATCTTAAGGCAATGAATCTATGGGTTCTTTATATTATACAATTTTCACTTAGTCCATTTTTAACCAATATAGCACTTCATCATTTTAAATTGAAATTCCAACATTCTACTCCCCTTCCAATGTAAGGCCCAACACACTACTTAACCTTTACATTGCTAAAAAGACTTTTGATATAAGGGATTTCATATCAAATAACCACTATTCCTCCAATACTCAATTAAGCAGACCCAAACCATAAGGTCTGACACCATTGGTTAAGAGGAGAGCCCAAAACCCAAGAAGATTTAAACTCATGAACTAAGTAAGAAATCACAATAACGGGTTGAATGCTACATCTTGTCCCAAAACCTGAAGACAATAAGTCTATAGATCCTCCATATTTTATATTCTTATTTATCCATTTTTAACTACTATGAACTTTGTTACTCATGCTTAAAATTCCAATAAAAAACTGTCATGAGATCCTTGAAGTTGGCAAAAGCTAATCAAGGTAGCCCCTGTGAATACCCAATTTTTTATTGAATGAATTCAATTGATTATATTTGTAGCGTCCTCCTTTGTACAGTACTATACTTAAGTCATAGTACCCCACTCTGGAGTTGTTACTGTTACCTGAGCGGACCTTATTTGACAGCAACTTCAGCCATCTTTGAATCTTCTTGAACTATCTGGAGATAACACAGAAGCAAGAGTGAAAATTATAAATTCTCAGTAGGATTTACTGAGAAATTTTATACAGTGTCATCATTATTATCTCCAAGTTGCTTCGATTTATTATGAAAAAGGTGGACATATGATATAAACTATTTAATTTTATAGTTCGAAAACATATTGTTCGAAGTAGAGTCCATTTTATTCATGCACTTGTCATTTGGGAGAGCCAATACATGATAAAGTCATGAATCATACTAGGAATAATAACTGTAACGTATTAAAATATAATAACACCAATATACTGGAAACTTGAAATTTGCATCTGTCTTTACTAGTACTTGAATTTATGCAGGTATACATAATCTTCTTTTCTTTCTTTGTCTTCCTTTATTTATCATACATATTCTAGAGTACGATCGCCATATCATACTCCCTCGGAGTGTGATCGCCATGTCATACTCCCTCGGGGTGTGATCACCATGTCACACTCCTTAAAATATTTTCCTCCTGCCACGTCTCAGAGTATAATCGCCATGTCATACTCCCTCTGGATGTGATTACCATGTCACATTCCTTAGGGGATGGGATAATTATGCCATAATCCAGAGTATGATCGCCATGTCATACCCCATCAGAGCATGATCGCCATGTCATGTTCCTTCAGAATATGGACTCATTATCATATCTTTTATCATAGAATCATAAATACATAGGCTTCGTACTTTATTCTCAAATAATAATACTTGCTTAGTATTCATACATGTCGCATAACAATATTAACACACCAACATTTAGAACTATCACTAATTTCTACCAGAATCCGGCAGCATAACGGATCGAGTCCACTTCCTTGTGAATAGTGCCAGGCTACCAGTAAAATCAATCAAGCAAAAGTTCAATATAGAGTAGCAAACATGTCACAATAATGTCAATCATGTAGGGATTGAACCCTTATATATCACAATAATGTCAATTATGGAGGGATTTGACTCTTATGTTCAATTTTGCTCGTTATATCAATTCTACCCAATTTTGTAAAGTTCACCATAATTTCTATTCAATTCAGTTAGACCTAAATTTTGAATATGTTATAGTGCTATGTGTCTAGTTTCCAACCCTTTTAGTCCCATCTCATTTTGATTTGTATAGCTTAAGTTATTAGCATTCTACCTTAGACTACCTTGTACTTAGCTAGAAGTGCACTCTCATAAGTGAAAATTCATTAAAAATAAAAATCCAGGTGAAATCGTATGAAATTTATATCATATTAAAGATAACAGAACAAGCTTTCAAATGAAATAAGTTTCATATCATTTGCATGAGTATATGTTGAGATATAAGCCCTATAACTTGACCCTACTGGACTACCCTAGTCCAGCCCGGTTTGAACTTAAGGTAACTTCATTGATGTGCTGGGAAGAATTGGCAAAGAATCTGACTCTGAAATTTTTATGGGATGTTCCCTTATATGTTAGCTTTCAAAAAATGTTAGTTTCACTTGATTTGGAGTTGTATAGGATGAGTTGCACCTTCTTAACTCATGCTGCCCAGATGAGAATCCAGATTTTTAGGTCAAACTTCAAAAATTCATAACTACTTCTATACTAATCCAATGACTTTATATTTTATATGTATGGAAAGCCCTGAATGTCTAGTTTCATATAAAAATAGATTCATCAAATTTAAACAGCTATAAGCAGGGCCGTAGACTCCGCCGTAATGACCGTCGAGGAAAAATCCTAACAGCTTATTGGATTCTTCTTGAATTCATGTTTTCCTTAAATTAAACCATCCAACCTTCAATTCAAACTCACATATATACCTTAAACCGATCTTAATTCATCATTATCACTCAAGATAATATCAGAATCATGCAAGAAGGTGGGAAGAAAGTGGAGTCCTAATCAGCCCAATTCAAGAAAAACAAAAAGTTAGATTGAATTCCTACCTCTTCTAGGTGTTGTTAAGCTAGATTGGTGCCTTGGATTGAAGGAATCTTGATGAAGCTTGAAGAGTAGATGGAGATGGAGTGAAGATGAGTTGAGATAGAAGAGAAATAATGAGGGTTCAGCAAGTTATAAAATCTGAAAATAATCAAGGAGTTGGAAGGAAATAATTGGAAACTTTTGGAGCAAGATTACATGTGATTAGTGGATGTGTTTTTCTTCTCCAATTTGATTTGGCTGCCTTCTTGAAGGCTGATTGTGACGCTACTTGTAGGGTGTGTTGGCTGAATCTTGGCCATCCATCTTAGCGTTCTCACAGTATAATTTCTATTGATCTGGTTCCGATAATTTAAAATATCGAAATCTTACCGATTTCTCTTAAATCAGTAAACCGGTTTTAGAAAATTCCTAGGTGGCTTCCTATGATTTTAATCTAATTTTCTCAAGGTTAATTCTTCTAAATGTTACTTAATTGACTTTGAGTAAATATTTAATCGAATTCTAATTAATCTTAATTAATTGCTAAAATCGAATAACTCAATTAAAAATAATTAAAATTTTTCGGACGTTACAATATTGGCATTTAAGAATTTTGAAAAAAAAAATTAAAAAACATGACTACAATCCTTTTATATTTTTTTAATTTCAATATGAACACCATATTTTGTTATATTAAAAAAAATTTGCATCTTTCCATAATTGCATTACATAATCCCTATTGTTGATTTCATAACATATCTTTTGGCTTAAACCACTTCTTTAGATGCTTTATTTCCTTTTTTTATCTTTAATAAATTGGTTATCAAAAGAATGCCAAAAAAAAGAGAGAACAATTAAATTTTTTTTTTTAGAATAATGAATAAGGCCAGTATTTTCATCTAAACGCACAACTCTTTTCAGCCAGGCAAAAACAATTTTTTTTTTCAATCCAACAAAAAAGAACAGCATATTACTAATATAAAATAAAACAAAAATCAGAAGAGATCGTGAGGTATTTCCGTGCGTGAATTCACGTTCCTCTATATAAGTATTAAGCCAAATTGACTTTTTTCCTGTATATGTTTTCTTTCCTTTTTAATCAACACATCTCAGTGACAGATTGGAATGAATTTTTATTTTTAAAAAATATTATTTTTGAAAATAATTTTTTAAAAAATAATATTTTAAATATATTTAATATATAAATTAAAATTTTAAAAATATTTTATATATTTTTAAAAATATCCCTAACAACATAGGTGGAGGATGGCACCTACGGCAATGGACGATGATCGACGACGGACAACTTTAAGTGGCAATAAGTGTATTTTAATTATTTTATTATAATAAATATTTTCTTTTCTTAAAAATATTAAATTACGTGGAGATAGAAATATTTTTGTGCTTGGGGAAGAATTTCTTTTCTAAAAGTATAACATTTCCAAAATATTTCTTGAAATCATCAGACATTGAAATGTGAAATCTATCAAATGGCCCTAGGACATACTAAAAAAGGAAGAGATGTATTATTTAAATATTTAAAAGTAGGTATTTATCAACATTTTTTTATATCAAATCATTTAATTTATTTATTTTTATATTTTAAGTTTTTTATTTTAACTTTTTCTAAAATCTTAATAAGGTGTCTTTAACGGTGTTGAGTTTACAATGTTCAAAAAACATTTCCCAAAGAGAAAACATTTTCGGATGTTCATGGCAACATAACTGTATTGTCCGCCCTGCAACTTCTTATACAACAGCTCTTGTTGAAACAACTAAAAAAAATAAAAAATAAATCAGAACCAAAGAAAATGTGACAGAGAATGTTGATAATATAAAGAGAGGCATAGAGCGAGGAGCAGAGGGGATCCTCACCATTTTCTTTTCCCCACCCTTGTTCTTCAATTCAACTCCATCTTCTTCACATTCACACCATCAACGATTTTGTCCTACATACCCATATTCTGTCAATAAAAAACCAGAAACCAAAAACAAAAAGGAACACACTTATCTTCATCCCTCTCAAACCAAAAAACAACACAGACCACCACTCAACCTCTTCATCACCGAAACCCATCCTAAAAAACCAAAACATAGCAACAGAACCCATCCCACAAAAAAAAAAAAAGGCCTATACAAACAGAACATACATAGCAACAAAACCAAAACTACCCAAACAGAACAACCACCATCGACCTCAGGCCCTAAGTCACCTTCACTACCGGAGCTCCATCGCGTACCACCGCAAGCCGTCGTGTACATCACCGCGAACCATAGCCACTGCTGTCACCACCTCCACGGTCCTAACCGTCGCGCTAACTCGAGCTCACCGTGACGAATAGTCGCTCAACCACCACACGTCGTGGACAGCCACGACCTAAACTGCCGCCACGCTCCACTGCATGCTCCGCCGCTGAACAGCCCCCTCTGCTCACCTTGCGGCTGCGAAGCTCCGCTGCTGTCGCCCCCGTCGCAGCGCCGTTCTGCTTTGCCCCCGGCCACTGACCCCACGACCAAAGCTAAGCTCCATGGACTTGCATCTCAAACTCAAATCCTAACCCAATGGCTCCCCCTTTTTTTCTTTGTTTTTTTTTATTTTATTTTAAAGTTTTAATTTGGTGAGACTAGCCGATTCCCTTCTTTATTTTATTTGTTTTATGCTGAATTTTTTTTAATTGTTGCTGGCTTTTTAGTTCTGTGGGCTGACTTCTTTTTTAGACTGAATCTTTTTTTAAAGGGTTCCTTTTTTTAGCCGCCTTTTAGACATGACCAAAAATTCTTCTAGTTAAAAAAAAGGCCTCATATGTTTTTGTTTGTGTGGGCTAATTGTTTATGGGTTTATGTGAAATTTGGCCCATAAAGAGGACAAAAAGGGTTAAAACAAAAAAAAGAATAAAACAGAAAATAAAAATCATACTTCAAATGCTTTTGTTATACTTTTTGATTGGCTCAATTGAGTCTCAACCTTTTTTCGTTGCTTATTTGATTTATTCTTGTTTGATTATGTTATGTTAACATGTTGTTTGGTTAAAATGAATTCATTGTTAAATGATTTATTTTTATTTTTCTATATGCCTTTTTTTTTTTAATCCACACAGTGACTAATAACTTTGATTGATTAGCAAATACTATCTTCAATATTGTCTAGATTATTACGGTTTATTGAATAACCCAATGCTAATTTGAATATGGTGCAAATGTTGGAAAAAAATCCTTTCTTAATCTTAAAATCAATCAACCCAAACTTATTTTCTAAAGAATTATATGGTTTTGAGTTTTTTTATTACATCAGATGATACATAGAACTAAAAGTCAAGTTAAACAACAAATTTTCATACTTTTGTTGTTATCTAGTTTCTTTGTTTTGTAGATATTTTAATTTGGCCTTGGTTATTTATTTATTTATTTATTTTTATAAATTTATGATCTAATTTTCTTTTCTTTTCTTTTTTTAAATATCTTTATGGGTAAATCTAATATGTTAGAGATACTTAAAAAAATAGGCGTCGTCTCGCAGGTCATTTATATATTGTCTCTACACATACAAATGTTGCATAATATTATTTAAGATTATATACATTATCATATATAGGAGAAAAACATTGAGATTAATAGAAACTGAACATATTTTTATCTTACACTTGCGGTACCACTGTTGCTTTTCGCTTCTAGATGGTTTTCGTGATCTTATGGAGACCCTTAGATGTAGGGAGCCAACTATATGAGACACGTTACAAATTAAAATTGAGATATTAATTAATAATAACGAGAAATTAACAATGACTTTATTAAATCAAAATTAGAAATTACTTACCAAGTTTTTTGGGTCCAAAACCAAGCAAATATGCAGCTTTGTGGATGAACTTATGTCTGCCTAGCTGATGAGCTAGCTGCTCCTCCACTACCGGGTGTGGGTTGTGGTTGTGTCTAATTTGCTGATCTAACCATGTGTATAATTAACACTGTTAAGGATTAATTAACACCAAATTTATAAATAGAGAGGAGAATATAAAATGATAAAAGTGATAATATAATATAGTTAAAATTTTGTCACATGATAGCTAGGCTCTCTTATATTTTAAATTCCTATCGGATCAATTTCTTTTATCTTAATAAACTCCTCTTAAAATTTTAACTTTATTAGATTATTATTTTTATTATTCTACATTCTTGTATTTATGAATTTAGTATTTATTAATCTGTAATAGTGTTAATTATACACATGGTTAGATTGAGGAGTTAGACTGTGATATGATGGGGCAATCACCTAGTGGTAGGGGTGGTGGAGTAGGGGTAGACATGGTGGCTGGAATGGGGGTAGACGTGGTAACAGTGGTGGTTGGATCCAAAGTGGCAGAGGTGGAGGCCAGTGTGGTGGAGTGGGTACTATTCTTTTTCGGTTGACCCCTGTCTTTACCCACCATATCTAAAACAAATATATATAATAATTAATTCAATAATTAATGAATTTAGCAAAATCTCCTCTAAAATTAAGAGACTACAGAATAATTAATTCAACAATCAAATCCAATATTCAACAATTTCAACACAATTTCGGCATAATCTCCTATTAAATTACTAGACTCCACAAAAATTAATTTCATATTCAATATAGACACCATACAACTAGTGTATAATAATAACAATTAGACTACAAACACCATGCAAATAGCACAACATGTATAATAATAACAACAACAATAATAATGATAATAAAAACCGACCCATCAAGCCAAATCATAAAATTCCAACAGCCCAATACCATAACCTCAATTTAGAATCAAACCAACACAATTTGTATTCTACTACATGAAAAATATAATAAAAGTGAATAATAATAGTAACTCATAAAATTAAAATATTAAACTAAGAATGAAATAAATAATTGCTTTTTATTGAAGAGGTGGTACTGGCAATGGCAGAAGGTGGTGGTGGTGTCCCCAACTTGGAGAGAGAGAGAGAGAGAGATAAAGAGAGATGAGGGCGGCGGCGGTGGTGTGGTTGGTGTGGAGAGAGAGAGAGAGGCACCAAGAGACAAGAGCAGTAGCGACAAACGAGTCGGAGGTGGCGGTGGTGCGGCAGCGAGGAGAAGAGAGAGTATTGAGAGAGGAAGAAGAAGACATATATGAGGGAGAAAAAAGGGGCTTACATTTAAGTTTTAAGCCCTAATATTACCGACGGATTTTCCGTCAGGATCCATTGGAAATGAAAAAAATGAAATGCATTGTTTCACTTACTAATATTATCAATGGATAATTTGTTGGTAATATTTTGATTTCTCTATAACGATTATTAATTTAAATGTTGCATAAATTCTTAGCAATGTCTCAATTTCCCTCTAATGGTTATTAATTTGATTATCGATAGAATTTTCTGTTAATAATAAATAAATTTTTGAAAAATAAAAAATAAATCAAATATTACTTATAGATTTTTTGTCGATAACTCTAGTATAAACAAGCTTGATTGTGGGGACAGATATTTCGTTAGTATCTTTTTCTCGCCACATTTCGCCAATCAGCAACGAATTATTTAGTAGGATATCTATTCCGTCAATTTTTTTTTTGTTTTTTAAAATTATTTATTTGGTTATCGTCGGAATGCAAACCCGTCAATAATGTCAACGGATATTTTCCGTCAGAAATTTGCGTGTTTTGTAATTCAGCTGGTTCAATTGTGAACAGGAATAATTCTCAGTGACTGGGTAACGAAAAACTCGACACTCAAATTACGCTATTACTTCTTGAAACCCCCCGGCTCCCGGGGGGCGGGAAAAGAAAAATTATGCTATTATTTTATAATTAAAATAATTACTGAGCCTGAACTGAATAAACAAAACGAAAGCATACAACAGCCACATGTATGTCTCATTGAAAAATATCCCACAACACGCCCGGAACGCAAGCCGCCACACATGACCAAAGCATAAAAAGTAAACGCAAAGTTGCCGCTTGCAACCCCCCAAAACCAAAAAAAGGGCAAGTTACTGTTGCTACGCGGCATCTGCCATCCGTATTCAACGGTGCAAACCTTAAAATCACCCTTACCCCATTCATAACATCTTGAATGTCCGCAAAGCATTATTTCTTGCCTACGCAAAATCCCTCACAACACAATGGTCCGTTTCCAGAATTTTTCCCTTGTGTTGTTGGTCATATTTCTGCTAGGGAAGCCTGTGACTGGTAAGGGTCGGTGCACGGATAAGTGTGGACGCGTCCGCATTCAATTTCCATTTTATCTCAAAAATAGCGAGCTGAATCACTCCAATCTACCTGGGTTTGAACTATTATGCAATGATAAAGATGAGACTGTGCTGAAACTGCCTGCTGTTCCAGTAACATTTTTTGTCAAGCACATTGATTACCGATCTCAGCAAGTTCAGATCTATGACCCTGATAATTGCCTTCCCAGCCAGCTTTTAGCACTCGGCAATTCATCAGTTTCTCCTTTCCAATTCAAATGGCCGCCAGGCTACAATTATGATGCGAAGAATAATGTTTCCTTCTTCAGCTGCTCTACAAGGTCTTGCCCAATTTCGCAACTTGATTCTCGGGACGACTTCCTTAATCCTCAATTAATATCTTGCACCAAGGTGCGTGATGTTTTATCTGTCGAGTGGATCATTCCGGAAGGGAGCGATGACCAGAATACTTTGTTTCTGGGATGGTCGACGCCCGATTGTAGTCACTGTGAAGCACAAGGCAAGAAATGCAAATTGAAGAATAACGGTACCCAAGGTGAAACTGAATGTTTTGTTTGCAAAACAAACACGATTCCAACGTCAACTGTTGTTCTAATCGTTGCTTGTATGTAAAATACTTACCCGTGATATCCTTTCTGTTATAATTTTATTATTATTATTATTATTATTACTATTTTGGGTAAAATAATATTTTCGTGTCAACTGTTTCTACTGGTTTTAGTTTTGGTTTATATATTATTTTTTTAGATATTAACCTGCAGTCCTGCACAATATCACTGATTTAATTTAGTCTTTATAATTAACCATTGATAATTATATTTTTCATTTTCCAACTTTTAGTCTTGATAATGTAATTTTATATGAAAGATTAATATTTATTTAAGTCACAAGAGATGGAGTAGTGGTAAGGGATTTATCTAATTCACAGGAAGTCATAAGTTTAAACCTTGTTATTACCGGTATACTAAAAAAAAGATTAATATTTATTTTTCATAAAAATTGATGCCTACAGTTTAATTTATTTTGTTTTTAATTTTTAACGGATCAAACTTTAAACAGTAAAAATTTGTAAACATATATACCAAAAATATATTATAGAGACTAGTTCTGAGTATCAAAATGATATTCAAACCTATTATTTATTTTGTCTGATTGAAGAAACACCATATTTCATCAACAGGTGCGATAATTGGTTTGACGCTTTTGCTGTTACTGGCCTCTGCAATGTATCATATCTATCGGTATTTTAAGACTAGAGGAGAAGACCAGGATAGGATAGAAAAATTCTTGGAGGATTACAGAGCAATGAAGCCTACGAGATTCACTTATGCTGATATCAAGAGAATCACAAATGGTTTTAAAGAATGCTTAGGCGAAGGATCCCATGGAGCAGTGTTCAAAGGTATGCTCTCAAAAGAAATTCTAGTAGCCGTGAAGATACTCAATGATACACAGGGTGATGGGAAGGATTTCATAAATGAAGTGGGAACCATGGGCAAAATTCATCATGTCAATGTTGTTCGCTTGCTTGGATTCTGCGCCGACGGATTCCACCGTGCTCTTGTCTATGATCTCTTTCCGAATGGTTCACTGCAGAAATTCTTAGCTCCACCAGATAACAAGGATGTTTTTCTTGGTTGGGTGAAGCTGCAACGAATTGCTCTTGGTGTTGCCAAAGGCCTTGAGTATCTCCATCTAGGTTGTGATCATAGGATACTCCATTTTGACATAAACCCCCACAATGTGTTATTAGATAACCACTTCACTCCAAAAATTACTGATTTTGGGCTTGCCAAGTTATGTCCCAAAAATCAAAGCACTGTATCCATGACCGCAGCCAGGGGGACCTTGGGCTATATTGCCCCTGAAGTTTTCTCAAGAAACTTTGGGAATGTGTCGTATAAGTCTGACATTTACAGCTATGGAATGTTGTTGCTAGAGATGGTTGGAGGAAGAAAAAATACAAACATCTCAGCTGAGGAAAATTTCCAAGTTCTATACCCAGAATGGATCCATAATCTGCTTGACGGCAGAGACATCCACATTGATATTGAGAACGAGGGAGACATGAAAATTGCAAAGAAACTTGCCATTGTAGGACTTTGGTGCATTCAGTGGAACCCAGCGGATCGTCCATCCATGAAATCTGTGGTACAAATGCTTGAAGGGGAGGGAGACAAGTTAATGGCACCCCCTACTCCTTTTGACTCTACTGGTTCAAGTAGAATAAATGCAGCTATTCCATCAAGACATCTAAATTTCGAGTTGGAAGTCATTCATGAAACAGAATAGATTCGATTACTTTCCGCCTTATCGAATGTACTTAGACCTGAAAGTTCGGTGTCAGCACCATTACCTATGACTATGTGGAGGTATTTTCTTTCTTTCGCTCGAGTTGCTTTTTATCCTTTTGAAGAGGAGGTTAAGATGTTGTGATAATCATTTAAAAATTACTTCCTTATTTATTTTGAATTTGATTTTCGAAAGTAATTTTCTAACACTTTTAAATTTGATTTTCCAAAAATATTGAAATGTAATTTTGATTTTCTACGTTAATTCTTGTCAAAATTAAATTCACTGCTTGAACCTTACACTTCCGAAATGAAATCTCAAGCATGTATTGATTTTTTTTTTTTTTTAATGATAAGAAATCAATCTCAATGTGTATCTAGGGAATAGTGCATTGGGTTTAGGTTCTCCTTTTTATTCCCCCCACACCCAAGTTCATTTAGACTCTCTTATCTAAAATACTTGTTGGTTAGGCTAATATCTTCAATAGTATAACACTCAATAATATAAAGTCTATTAAAATTTTAATGCTATACAATACTTTGATATAACATTATATAAAATATTGAATTACTTAAGATAACATTATTTTTATATATCACAAGCAAAAATCTTTGAGGAAGTAGATTAATACTTAATTGGTTTAAGTTATTTTACGCTTACTCTCCTTAAGCAACGTTTTGGAATCGAGTCTTACGGATGGAAAAAAATTTATATTAAGAGAGTTTACTCTCATAATAGATTGACTCAACTATATAAAGTTGATTAGTTTGAGTTAAGTGGATTTTGAACACTAGTGGATTAGACAAAAATAAAATAAAATAAAATCTAACAAGAAAGTAGAAGACTATAATAAAAATAGTATTTCTGTCAAGTATTGAAACATATATTTAAAAATATAATTTAGATATTTATTATTTTTAAATTATAATTATTTTCAATTTTGTTACTATATATAATTATAATTTATATTAAATGTTATTGACTATTTATTTATATATCTTTAATTTTTTTTGGTTATTTTAGTCAAATATAAAAAATAAATGATGGAAAGAGAAGGAGAGAATCGTTACACGTTAGCATCCAATCAAAGTTTAATATCCCATCCCATGATTTGATTAAATTATCAATTCAATGTATAAGGAGAATTTTAATAGAAAAATTAATTTTTTGGTCTAAATTACCAATATAAAAGATCTATTAGATTCCAACTAATTTAACTCGAGCGCTCATTTTTTTTATTCACAAAATTTGAATTTAAGAATTTGTTTAAAGGGAACAAATACTAAATCACTTGAACTAACAAAATAATGGTTAAAATATAAGTTAGTACAAATACATTTGCTTGTAGTAAACAACAGATAAAATCATGATGAGTACATCAAATTATCCTATCAAGCTTAATACATATTCTAAACAAACCCTTAATGATGATTTTCATATAGATTTTTTTGACTAAAAAATTTAGATTAATGAGAAAGTTCATCCTAATCCAAGGTCAAGATAATAACTTCAAGCTCATCAAGCACTTCAATGCTTATATATGAACCACCAACAAAAATTAGGAATCAACATTATGAAGTAAAAATGAAAGCTTACAAGGAGATTTTAAAAAAAAAACCACAATACAAAATAAATACATTACAATTTGTTTGGAATTTTCTCCCATGATAAAAAAATAAAAAAGATAATGGATACTAAAAAAAGATATTTGGTTTGGGGTAATCCATTTAAATTATTGGCAATATAACTTTAAATTGCTTGTGCCCGTCTTGTTTGGTTAAGTCTCATTACTTGTACGTCAAATTTCCAATCCACTTTTTCTTCATTCATACTAGCAATGTACATAATCTCAATGGGATTATCCATCTGGATTATCACCCATGTAGTATCTCTAATTTTCTTTTCACAAAATACCCTGATACCTTATTTGCCTCCATCTCTCTGTAACTCTAATTCCATCCTTCTTTGCCTCATGTCTCCTGCTACCTTGGCTCTGATGTCTACCTCCTCCCTTTCTCCCCTTACAGTGTTTTTTAAAATGTTAATTCAATTTATAGGGGAAAGTGCTAACTTGTATATTCTTTTAATTTCTTTTTTGCTCTTTTTTGTTGTTGATATTATTTATTCTTAGTTTGTGTATAGTTATTTTTATAAAATATAAATTATAATATTAGACTTTAATTTTATTTGAGTTCAGTTTTAATTACTTTATTTGTAGTAATTCTTTTAAAATAATTATAAGATTAAGCATTATTTTTTTGTAATTTCATTCAATAACAAATTCTTAGTTTATGTGTTTGGGCTATTTTCGGCTATGCTTGTATTGTGTAAAATACTACGCATGCCAAACCCTGAAATCGGTTAGCCAAGACCTTTGATTCTAAGAGTCAAACGATTACTCAAAGGAGAAAATCTGCCTATTGGATATGGGTTCCTAAATTATTTAATAGTAAGTACTTGGCTAAAACTATAAGAGGAAGTAACTAAAACTAAAGGCAAATCATGATGAAAGGTAATTGGCAAAATTTGCATTGATAGTCAAACCAATTGCAATAACAATCCCATAGGATCCGATTGGAACTCCTTATGGAAAGTTGGATGAAGTAACATACAGTATACGGGGATAAAAGCTACAAAGCAAAGAGACTAAAAGGCTAAAATGCTAAAAAGCCAAAATGCTTAAGATACAAATGTAAAAATAGACATGAATAGAAATAAGATAAATTGGTGTATTCTTGATTCGGGGGATCCTTTGCAATGGCTAAGCCTTCTCCTATTTATAGACAAAGCCAATTCCAAATTTTCCCTTTCAGTAATCACCTTAGCTGTCCTCGGCTATTTCCTTGGAACCTTGGATGACCGTTTTAAACAAACTGACTCTGGCAGTATTGTAGTGTATGTTCGGCTATGATCTGGGTGGTAACCTTTCTTGCTATATTGGCCTTTTCTCCTTTGGCTCTTTAATTATAACTCGACTATTATTAGAAGCATAATCAAAGTTACTCTTGGCTAAGTCTTTTCCTCAGCTGAGGGCACTTATTAATTTTTTGGTGCCAACATATTAGCCCCTACATTAGGCCCTACATTAGGCTAGCCGACTTTACTACTAAGATTAGTCTAATGTAATTGCTCAATTTTAATCACATGCCTATTTTAAATAGCCGCTAGCAATATACCCATTGTAAATGAGCTACAATAACGTCTAGTTAGTTGCCAAAATGGCAAGTATAAAATCTAGCTAATGAACATTCTTCATTTTACTTTCACCGTTGTGCCTTTCTTTTCTTCTTACTCAACTTATTTTCACCTTGCTCTTAGTCACCTTGCCCTACCATGTCTTTACTTCTTCGGACTTTGTAAATCCCAATATCTCTCTGGCCACAACAATTTTGCATGCGAATCTCCTTCTTCTCATCTTCTTCATCCATTTCCATCAAACTTTTCCCAACCAGAGAAATGGCTTCGTCCTTCTCAAAACCTCCTACACTCAAAGTTTTTGGTGAGAAGAATAGTAGATTCATCTTGATCCCACTCTTCAGGACTTGGATTGGGGTTTAGCTGAGGCTAACTCCTTCATTTCACAACTTGACTATGAGTTGCCATTGGCCACTCCATGGTTTCATATCCACAAGTGTCCCTTCGAGGTTTCTACTTGGCTGAGCCCTTTGGATCCATGTATTTAATGGCTCGATAGGGTAGCTAATAAGAAAGGTGAGGAATGGAGGAAGATAGGACTCTGTGACATGATCCTCCTCTCGAAGAAAGAGATCTCACCAAATTTCGGGCTTTTGTACGGCTTCCTCAGCCTTTGGAATACGTCGATGAATGCTTTTATCTTGTCGTTTGTTAAGATGAGCCCTACGTTATATGACGTGGCAGCTATCATTAGCTTGCTAGTGGATGGAGATGAAATACCTTTCCTCCACGATATTCTTGGCAACGACTTGAGCTTCCAAGTTAGCAAGAAAAACAACACTTACTCAACATTGATCAATATCTTCAACAGGGAGAGCAGCCTTATAGGTGAGACTGAGCACAAGGGATTTTTTTATTTTTTATTTTTTGGATTAGTTGCTTCTTCATTTGCACCAATTTGGTGACTGTGGTCGGGGAGTTCACACCTTACGTGATTGCCATCCTTAACCAAAACTACCCTTACGTAATTGCCATCCTTAACCAAAACTGCCTCAATATTAGAGCCCCCTTTCTCTCGCTATTATAGAAGGGCCACTTTGCCATCATTTCTTGGATGAAGAAAGGGGAATCTATGAAGTCGGTGTTAGGCCGTTTTGGTTTTTACAGCTCTAGATTCAACACTATTTTCCAGAGTTCTTTGCAAGGCTCTTTGAGTCACACCATCCAACCCAGAATCTATGGGGACTACTATATCACTTTCTCGCTCCTTTCTCTCTTGGCCTATGAAGTGGCCAACATCCTTGTCAAAATGAAGACTCTGACATTCCTTCAATTTTGTCCATATCAAGACTAGGACTGTGGGCCTACTGGGATTTGGCAAAGACTTTTCTTGGCCAGTGATTTGGAACTTTCACATGTAGCCTTTCAATGGAGTAGTGTGCTAATCACTCATGATCTCCTTAATGGAGTGAAGTCGAGATCTAGGTATAGAAGGAGCTCTTCTGAGCCTTACAATCCTCATTATTTGGCTAGGCAATTTAGTCTAGTATAGGGAATCACTCTTCCCTATGAATCCTGTGCCAAGTTCGATGAGAAGGCTAGTTTTTACTCCAATAAGTTAGCTAACTAGCAGTTGAGTAGCAACAAAAGGATCAATAACTTTCATTTTGAAAAGTTTAGGGTAGCTCCCTCAGCTACACCTGAGTTCATCTTATGATGGGAAATGATACACACGAAGCTATTGGTCAGCCTCCAAGTATCTTCCTACTGAAGCTTAAACAAGCAAGTGTTCCAACATTTCTTTGCCATCCACTACCACCTTCCAATGTGGATGAACCTGGCTCTTTTACTCCTTCTAAAGCTAACTCTACAAAAAAGCATCAACTTTGAAGAGTAAGTACTTTGTTCACTTTTCATTCTCTATACACACCTCTGTGAACATGAACTATATCTTTTACTAATTGTGTCTTTATTTCAAAAACCTCCAAGAAATCCAAAGGCGTAGGAGCTAGCAAGCTTGTAGCTTAAGAAAGTAGCGCCCTTAAGCCACGAAAGAGGCCTTGGTAGCCAATCTATCCCTAGCCAATCAACGTGGCCTCTCCAAAAGCTATTAATCCTTCAGTTAGGATTCGGCTAGAATCAGCTAGCACAGTAAGTTATTTCTCTTTTCTTGTTGAAATCTATTAGTATTTCATTGTTCTCCTCTAATATGAGTTTTATCTTTTTCTACAGAAAAAGAGAAGATCACAAGCTAAAGCCTCTTCTCCTCGGCTAGCCTAAATGAAGAAGGCTAAGACCCACTCTCCCTGCAGAAGGGTCATGATCCTTCTTTCTAAGGATGAGGAAGAAATGGCAGATCTACGAGTTACTAAGCCTTAGGTCACTTTGGAAGTGCTAACATCTACTACACCTATTAGCTGATTGACTTCAACTGCTATAAAGGAAGAGGAAGTAGAAGTATTAGCTGAAAAGTTGGAAAAATATTTTTCTATCTTTCAGCCAGTCTAGTTTCCTCTCCCCTTGCCAAACATTTAGAAGTGATGCAAGAGCAACTTGATGTGGCGTTCCCAATACACCCTGCAGTTTTTGCCCAATTATAGAAAACTCTCCGTAAAGTTGTCAAACGGTTGACACCTCTATTACACCTAAGGTTAAAGAAGCTCGTCAGCAATTGGCTGTGAGGTTAGAAATGCTAACCTTCAACCAAAAGATGTATGAAGAACATAAGTCCTCTAGTCTGTGAGGTCTGCATCGGCTGTTAGAGCTAAAGGCATAGAAGGAAAGCCTCAAAGCCTAATTCTAGGCTATGGACATTAGCCAAAAAACAAAGCAGTAGTAGCAATAGTCAAACAAGGGAGGATCGCTGAAATCCATGCAGAGATTGCTAACCTCCAAGCAAAATTGGAGTAGATCTGACCAGAGCTTATTGTTGTCACAGTCAAGCTCAAGGTTGATTCCAAAAGCAAGCTTCAACTGTATAACAAAGCTAGGGCTCTAGATGGAGAAATCCATCTCCTCGAAGAAAGGGAGAAGATTTTAGAAAATGAAGTGGAGAGTGGCATTTAGGGCTGTACTGAAGTCGGCTGTCAAGGGTTGAATGCAGAAATTTGCTAGCCTCAGTCGAAAAGAAAGCTGTAGATGTAGCCGTGGCTCTTGTGGTGACTGATATCCTCAATGCATCAGTCTCCCTTGAGCAAACACAAATAGAGACCTCAGCCCTTGAATCGACTATTATTTTATCTGAGCCTAATATTACTCTACAAGATATTCCATGAGCCAATGAACGGGAACATCCTAGAGATGTTCAGCTTAGGGAGACCACTCATTTTGTGGAAGGTGCTATGACTAGGGATCAACCCGCTAATTCACCTATGGATCAACCTTAGTAGCCTAGGTTTTTCTTTTTTGGTTTAACTTGTACCTTTCTTAGCTACTCAGCCGGCTTGTGGCTAACACTCTAATTTTGATAAATATTGATTGCCTCCCACAAGGTTGGGTAACATTTTTTTAAATATTTTTAGTGTATGCTTTCTTGCTAATTCATCTCCTCCTAGAGTAGCTAGCTTATATGTTTCACCATAAATAGCTTTAGAAATAATAAAAGGCCTTTCCCAATTAGGCAACCACTTGCCGAATTTAGTGGTTCTAGTTCTAATAGGTAGCACAACTTTCCATAATGAATGTTCTTTAAGGCCATTAGCTTGTCTTCATCGGCCAATTCTAGCTTTTGAAACATGGCTTAAGAATATTCCTTTTAATGTAGTCTATGTTGCTTTGCTACTTCAAGAGAACTCACAGTTAATTCCAAAGGCAACATGACATTTTGTCCATAGGTCAGCCGATAAGAGTTTAAACCAGTGGCGTTGTTCTTAAACTTCCTATAGGTCCATAGGACCTCGAATAAGATTTCATACCATCTTCTCGGCTTGTCCTCTAAAGCTTTTTTAATCATATCTATATGATCTTATTAGTAGCCTCCACTTGCCCATTTGCTTAGGCATAATAAGGAGAAGAATGGATTAACCAAAAGCTAAATAGTTGGGCAAAAGTTTTTACCTTTTCCCTTATGAACATAGTACCCTAATCCATAGTTATGGCTTCGTGGACTCCAAACTAAAATATGGTCAAAGTCTTGATGAATCTAATTACATCGGCTTGAGCTACATTGACTAATAGCTAATTGAGCAGCATAATCCTCAAATTTCGTAGTCTTTAAATTACTAGTGAGTAATTAGACAATGAGAAATTATGAGATTAAGGCTTAATTAAGGCATTAATGAAGTGTTTATGAGTTAACTCTAATGAGAAAAGTCAAGAGAATGCTTAATCGAGATTAGATAATCTCTAATTAAGCAAGTCAGAGCCTTAATAGCTTAATTAAGTACTAATCACTTTTAATTAGTTTAATCGAGTTTAATTAAGGATAATTAAACTTAATCGCAAGATTAATTTTTGTTAATCATGTTCTTGTATATTAATTACTAATCCTTACTTAATCATGTTAATTAAGTTGCAAGAGCACTTAATCACATGATTAAATTCAAATTTAATTTGAACTGATAAAGTAAAGAAAGATGTCATAAGCGCAAAGCATAAGACAAAGTCTTTATGTAGAGATTCAGACATCTTTGTTCTTCCATCATCCAATTTGTCTCCCTAAACTTTAATTAGTATAAAATTAAGAAAATATCTCCCTCCCTCCCTTTGCGTATGTTATGGCCACTATACACTTGCACACACCTTCACTTTTTCATTTTCACACTCTCTATTCTCTCTCTAACTCTCATATCATACTCCTACTAAAACTTCTTCTTGTCTTTTGCCTTGCTTCTCCATCTCCATAACCATACCTTAACTTCTTCAAAGCGCCCAGTCTTTTTGAAGAAGAGATTCAAACACTACAAACTTCATTTTCAAGAGAACTCACGAGTTCTCTTCTTGTTCTTCCCAAAACCGTCACCTTCACCACCTTGGGGAACATCATCTTCTTCATTTTCTCTTTCAAGAACACGCCATTTTCAAAACTTAGATAGCGATCTTCACTCTTTTATTTTATTTACTCAAGAAAGCTTGAAGCTTGGTTCTTCTCATGATCAAGATCTTCAAGTAAAAACTTGAGAAATTCTTTCATGCTCTTCATGAGCAAAAATTTCTATTTTTGGTAAAATGTGTTCATGTTCTTGTTCATGAGTGTTCTTGAGTTTTTGAAAAGTTCCTTTCTTTAAGTGCTTCAAAGTTTCTATTTTTCTTTCTTAATACATGAGATCTTGATGTTTCTTGTGAATTGCTTGAAAAAGAATGATGTTCTTAGTGGTATTTTGTTTAAAGTTTGTCCATTTTCTTATGATGAATTTATGATTAGAAAAGTTTCATCTTTACATATTTTTCATGATTTGATAAGGTATGAGCATTAAAGTATAAAGCTCTAAAAGTTTGCTTCTTGATGCATGAAAAGTGGCGCAAGTTTTGGTGCCTTCATAAAGTCTTATTTTGTTTTGTTTTGAAGACAAGAATACATGTAAAAGTCTAAGTCTTTTGGAAATATGAAGCCTTTTTAAGTTAAAGAAATGATATCTTGTCATTTTATATCTTAGAAATCAAACCTTGAAGACAAGACCTTTCATAAAGTTTCAAACTTTAGTCAAAAATGAAATCTTTAAGTCATAAAAGTGTTGACTTGTAACCTTTAGTTCATAAAGTTTAGATCTTGAGTCAAAACCATGCATAAAAGTGTCAACTTTTATAAAGATCAAGACTTTATAACTTTAAATTTAATGTTTTATGTTCCTAGTTCATAAAGTAGGAATTTTTTAGACTTTAAGACAATTTTAAATCATAAAGTTGAGACCTTGATGGTTTTGGAATAAATAAAAGTGTCAACTTTCATAAAGAACAAGACCTTTTAGTTCAAAAGCTAGTATCTTGTATCATTATTTCATGAAGATTTAATCTTTAAGTCAAGAGTATAATTTTAGAGGCACTTACTTTCATAAAAGAATAAAACTTTATGTATTTTTTATAAGAATGATAATTTTATAATATTTAAGGTGAGGCCTTGTTATGTTAATAATAAAGGCAGCTTTGCAAACTTGGATAAGTTAAAAATCACCTTGATTAGTGAACAATGGTGTTGTTGGGTTCATGAGTGTGGTTATGCGTTGTTATGACCCGAGGATTAGAGGGATCTTGAACTCGCTTGGGAGCAGGAGTATGATTAAGCTGGCATGTATGAGCGCTAGGAATCACTAAGTCTTATCTCAGGAAATGAAACAATTATCTAACTTAATTAAATTGAACAAGTGTTCCATAATACAATATCTTTCGAAGTAAAGAGTAATTTCACATGAGAACTAAGCAACTAAAAGACCACATACATATATTTTAACTATGTGATTCTCTCATGGGTAACTATGGGAAATCATATGATGACTCATAAGATTCTTCACAAAGAATAGCACAACTATGAACCTCCTTAGGGTATGAATGTATGATGCCATTCGGCATGATGAATAAGTTTGTTTGAGCATTGTCTTATGATTGAATGATTAGTGTAAGGATATGATATAGACTGTTGATTGAAAGTTTTATGATTGGCATTTTGGAAAAGCTCGGGTCTAGCTGTTATACTACCGGATTTTCGTTAAAATTATAGACTTAGTCATATCATTGCATGTGTCTAGTCAAAGAAGTAATATGCATGTAAAGTATAATGATAAAAAAAGAAAGAATGGATATGACCCTTTAATCACTTCGATTAGGGAAGTGAGAGATGATGATCCACAAAGACTTAAGGAACCTCTATGAGGGAGGCAATGGTGACATGGAGGACCCTCCAACTTAAAAGTAACCAATATTGGCTTAGTCTAATTTGGTTTAGTCAATATTACTACGGTCGTGGAATGAGCTCGTGTCCAGCCTTATTTCAAAGGGAAGTAAAGAAAGTTAGGCACGTGTTAAAAATGAAAGTAAAGTCAAGTATAACCATGGTTAAGTCTATAATGTTACGTGTCAATGCATGCATTTATGTGGTCCATATGCATTACGAATATTTATTCTCTGCTTTCCCTAAGTTTAAAAGCAACTCGTTTCGGGACTTAAGTTTTCAAAAACATTAAAATTGAACCTATACATGTTCACTATTTTCATAATTAAACGCAGGAAGTGGTTTGGGACGATGATGACGACTTTGCAGTGTTTGTCTGAGTCAAATCCTATTGAGAAATCTAGTATTTCTCACTCCTATGTTTCTATGTTGTCTTCAGAGGATGTCGATATTGGGCATGGTGGTGATCTTCATTGAGTTTCCAATATGGCGTTGGCGCTTCGACCCGGTGCTGAATGCCTTGGTGATGTCTGCGAGCGCAGTGATGAGGTACTCCACTAATGATGAGACTGACTTGGATATCCATTTTGTAACATCCACCGTTTTTTGCCTAATTATTCGATTTTATCGAATAATTGAGAATAATCAAGATTCGATTAAACAATTAATTAGACTCAATTGATTAGCAATTACTTGAGTTTAGATAAGAGAGAATTAAGTTAGAGTATAGGAGATTTCATAAAATTTTATTGAAAACCGATTTACCGATTTAAAGGAAATCGGTAAAATTATGGTATTTTAAGCATCAGGCCAGATGATAGAAATTTCAACCATTAAGTCCTACTCTTTAAGTGGTGAGAACTCATTAGTTTAAACCTCAAAATAAGTATGAAAGCGCCATAGAAAGTGAAGAATTTGGTGAATTTATTGCAACATTTGACCTAATCAAATTCAAGCAAGAACCACTCAAAGCAATCAGATTTTCAGCTCCTTTTATCCCATATTCTGACCACCCTTTATGCCACTTTTCTTTCCTCTCATTCAGCTCTCTTTCTCTCTTCTTCACACACAAAAAACTCCAAAGTACCAAGCCAAGTATTCAAGCCTTGCTCATCTAAGCTTCAAAATCCAAACCTAATCACTTGGAACAAAGGTAGGAGTTTAATAATTGCATCAAATCTGTGGTATTGGCTGGCTGAGTTTGGATTTTTTTTCATGATTCTTGATGTGTCAAATGGATGATTATGATGATATATGATTGGTTTTGGGCTGTTGGTTTGGTTAAAATCGAATTTGAAGCAAGAAAGAATAGAAATAAGAAGAGCTGAGGGGCTAGAGAACCAAAACCCCTCGGCAGTCCGTACTTTATGGAGTGTACGCTCATACAACCTACAGTAATCAAATTGGATGAAACCATTTTTATATGAAACTAGACATCTAGGTCTTTCCATAGATATATCATATAAGGCTTTTGGATTAGAATTGAGAGAGTTATGAATTTTTGAACTTCAACCTAGGGTTTTGACTCTAGCTCTGGGCAGATTAGGTTGTTTAGGGTAGAACTCGACCTAAACTACTTGAAAATGAATGAAATGAAATTTTTTAGAAAGCTTACACATAGGAGAATGTCCCATAAAAATTTCAAAATTAGATAAGGTCCAAGTTGCTCCCAGTGATCCAAGAAAGTTGCCCTATGTCCAAACTGGGCCAAAACAGGGCAGTTTAGGAAGGTTAGAATTCGGGGCTTATAACTCGAGCCCTACTAAGCCAAATGAAATGGAACATTTTGAAATTGAAACTTTACTATGTTAGATTTAATATGAGTCTAATTTCGTATCATTTGAGTCAGTTTTCGATTTTTAGTGGATTTTTACTTTTAAATGTCTGATTCTGGCTAACCACTGCGCAAGCCGAGGTAAAATCCAAATATCTTAAGCTATAGATATCAAAATTAGATGGGACTAAAGAGGTTAGAAAATGAACCAACATGCTTGCTTTAACATACCCAAATTTGAGATCCAAATGAGTTAAATAGAAATTATGGCTTGAATTATAAAAATCAGGTTGGTTGAATATCTTTGGCGAAACTACTGCCTTAATGAATTTGATGTTGATATGAGTTCAATATTGGAATATGTACGTGATGTTTGTATTCTTTGTGAAAAATTGATGTTTCTGGTATCTTTGGCACTATTAAATGGGGAAGCGAATGGCGTTAGATTATCTTTCTTAGAAATTTTGGTAGAATCCATGCACAAGTTATGAGTTGCATGTTAATGCATGTGCATTTCAAGAAAACTAAGAAGGTTATGAAAAAGAATTATATTACTATGAAAGTTTCATGCTACTTGCAGGATAAAGTTAAGGGGAATAGATCGGTGGAAGCGTCGAGGGAAAGTAACCGGCGATTCACTGTATAAGAACGAGCTCGATCCCTGAAAAGTGAACTATTACCCAGATTTCTAAATGGTAAAGAACTCTCGGGGGCCAAGAGATGGAAAAATGATGAAAGGAAATGAAAAGTTTATGAAGGAAAGCTTAAGTATGAGTCTGCATGATTACATGAATGCATGAATACATGGAATAGTTATGTCAAGATGTTTACAGTTGTCTATTACGTTTGCTTACTGTTGTTTATTATTTGCTCTATTTATTATTCTATGCATTATTATTAGCAATCTATCTTGTCTCTTGTGTCGTCTAAAGTAAAAATGAACTGCGGCAGATAATATATTTTCTTGAACTCATTAAAATGGATCACTTCCCGGTTTGAACACATGTTTTACAATTAAATAAAACCGAGGCAAGAATGTATGTGATGTCAGGATAACCACTAAACATTAATCTACCTAGAATTTCTTGAAATTCTCACCCGTCGATTATTTTCCGCATCATTCTCAGGCCTTGAGCGAAGAGGTCAACAAACTCCTTTCATTGAGATCCCGAGGCCTTTATGTCCCGAGGACTCAAGTTGGACTCTTTGGACACTGCCGCTCCTGCTATTACTCTGCTCGCTTTTTAGCAATAGGATTTCTTTGTTCTTTGTTTCCTCTATTCTTAATCTATATATATATATATATATATATAGGCCAGGCGTTGAGCTTCGAGCGTACATATGTACATATACAACTGATAATATATCACTTATCAGTATCTTTTCTGTCATGTTGTATCAAACCTTATACATTTTATAGTGCTAGTCACGTTTATTTCATAACATCGTGCCGTTTCGTCTGTTTTATGATGTGATACTGATTACGAAAAATAAGCAGAGTGTTAACACAATAACACAGACTACCTAATTTCATGCTATGACTTAAGCATAACATTAAATTAGTAGGGTGTTACACATTTGACTTTGATCGTTTCATTAGATTTCAATCCCTCAGAGCCTTCCTATCCGAACTATCATGTGGAGACTGATCCATCTAA
The DNA here is from genome assembly GCA_031439585.1 of Pterocarpus macrocarpus. Taxonomy (NCBI): domain Eukaryota; kingdom Viridiplantae; phylum Streptophyta; class Magnoliopsida; order Fabales; family Fabaceae; genus Pterocarpus; species Pterocarpus macrocarpus. The sequence continues at coordinate 56,944,731 of CM062514.1, forward strand.
GCCCTCCTACCTATATGTGATATGCCTGATGTTTAATTCATCTTCTTTAGCAGCTCCTCGTCACACTCCACCCTTAATTCGTGGTCGCGAGTTCATTCGTACTCGTGCTGTGTCTCATGGGCATGGGCATGCTCGAGGAAGGGGATGTGGTGATCTTGCTCTTGGTGGTTTTGGGAATGATTTCCTTCCGCCTAATGAGTGATGTGGTGATTTCATGTGGAGTCGAGCACGAGGATAGCCCTTTTTGGTTGTATAGGGTTATCATGTTGTTGTATGGCATGCTTGGGCAGTAGAGATTTCCTACGTACTTTCATGTAGGATGTAGTTGGCAGGTTTCTTTTGTAGGGTCAACAGTAGGTATTAGACCCATCATTATCTTTATATATGACTTCCGGTATCACTATTATTATAAACTATAAATGGCCATGAAATGAATGTTATATTTATCTAAGTTATTGTTATTCATGTTGCTTCTATTTCTTTTATTTGCATTGTATGTATGAGATAGCGATGTTTATATTATACACTGTCATGATCTTATTTCGTAATTCTTGGTTTTCAATGAACACAGTCGTTATCGTTCAAAAAAAAAAAAAATTACCCCCTATTTTCATTACAAAGTATTTTCAAATGGTAATGTTAGTTCTGCAAGCAAAAGTAACAACTAGTAATTCCATAATATGACTTAAGCATAGTATGGGACTATTAGGGTGTTACACTTCCACCCATTTGGTAAAATAATCTATGGCTACAATGATGAATGTGGTGCTTAGATGGTGGAAGGTGAATCTTGTTAATTAAATCCATAGCCTAGCCCATGAGCAACCAAAGTTTATAATTGCATGCAATTCCTCAGCTGACATTCTCTAGAGTTGTCCATGTATTTGGCAAGCCTCATATCCTCTTGTATAGGCACAGTAATTGGCTGAGGTGGTAGGCTAATATTATCTATATCGATGGATTAGCCATCTCATCTTTGGGCCCAATTTAGGCACCCTACAAATCCCTTCATGCACTTCATGCATGATTCTCTTGGCTTCAGTGTCATTTACACACTAACAATAACCCCTTTTAACTTCCCATGAACAACTTATCATCGACTAGCATATATCTTAAAGCCTTCTGCTTTAACATGTACGTAGCCTTAAATGAAGAATTGCTCAAGTATTGCTGATTTCTTGTCTTTAGTCTTTGTTTTCATTTGGTTATGTTTCTTCGGCTTCCATGTGGTTGATTTCACTTTGACTCAATTGAAATCCCGAAGCTTGTTGTGCTAATTCGTTAGCTATTTCATTGTCTCTTCGAGGAACATGGAAAACCATTACCTTGGCAAATGCTACAAGAGAGCACAAGCCAACTCAAATGATTCCATTAATTTTGAGTTGTTATCTCCCACCAACTATTAGATTACAACTTGGGAATCCTGCATGATTTTGATCGCCTTAGTGTCCATGGCTAAGAGTAACTTCAAACCCAAAATCAAGGCCTGGTATTTGGCTTAATTGTTGGAGCACTGTAGATCTAATGAACACATATACATAATCATAATGACATGTACAGATAACTTAAAATCCAAGTTTCAAATGGAAGAATAAGAGAAAACAAATTGTGTCAATAATAGTTCAATTGGAAGCATATACTACAAAACACATAGAATCTGTCCAAAATTTAGAAAATTTACTTTAACTCCAATTTAAGTAATTTTGGATTCAAATTTTACAAGGAATATCCCCTCTTACTCTAACTTCAAATTCCTTTGGTTCCACTCAAAATGATTTTGTATAATTCAAGGTGTGTAGGCTTTTCTACTACTTATCCTATTATAAGATAGATTCGGTCACCTAATTTAAGAAATTCATCGAAAATTCATTTCTTATTATTTTACCTTAATGAGCCCTCTTTCAAACAAAAGAAACCTTACTCAAAAGTCCCAAGCCAAACTCGAGATATAGGCCTCATAACATAGCTGTCCTATTTTTGGTACTAATAAGGCAAAAGTAAATTCATGTAATTACTCGGGCCTCTACAAAGGGAATCTGATCATGATGTTTTACAAAGTTAATCTTCTATGTCTTAGCTTTCAAAAAAATTAGTTTCACTCAAAAATGATTTATATAACTTGAGTATTAAGTTTTGAACATAGGTTGCTCAATTGTGTTCTCTGTAGAACATGGCCAATTTGTAGAAATCATAAATTTCTCTCCTGAACTCCTATGAACCTATATTATATATGGATAGACTTCTCTCTAAACTAACTTTCATTAAAATTTGCCTCAATTCACTTTAGATTTATTGGCTTCAAATATGTGGGTCAAGTTACTAATGACCTAGATTTTATATTATGAAACAACTCTACTTTTAGTTTTTCTTTAGTTACTACAACAATAACTTATCAATAGCTAAATCAAAAACTTTAAAATATAAAAACACAAGGCTAAATATCATCAAACTCTAACTTAAATATTCATTTGAAGAAGACTAATAAATCCTAGCTATAATTAATTATAAACACACATGCAAGAGCAACTCAAGTCTTAAGATTGCCTACCTCACTTCTATGCTTGTAGCCTTCTAGTTTTGTTTTATTGAAGCTATAGTTACCTTCAATCAACCCAAGATATCACTACTCCTCACACTCCTTGCTTTGGCTGAAAATTCTATATGGTTAAAAGGGAAGAGTTTTGGTTTAAATCTTATATTTTATGAAGGTGATAGTAGTTAGGAAGGAAGAATGTAGTTTTTAAGAGGTGTAATAAGGATGCAAGAATGGATGAGTAAGGAAGAAAAATGGAGGGAGAGTATGTCTGTGTATGTGAGAGAGAGAGAGAGAGAGAGAGAGAGAGAAAGAGAAAGGGGGAAAAGGGTTGTGGCTGGAGGAGAAGAAAAAATGAGAATTTTTGTATTGTTTTTAGAGTAAATTTTGATTTGTTTATGGTAAGATAGGTAGGTTTTATATGTTGTTCATATTTGTTCTTATTTCTCTAGCTATGTGGTTAAATTTTTAACCACTCAACTTACCAACTAACTAGGTGGTTAAATTTTTAATCATATATTAACTACATTGTTTTTTATATAATTTTTGCCCGCTTTTTACCTCTTCTTTTTTTTTTCCCCTCCTTTTTCTATCTGTAGTTAATAGTAATAATCTTTAATAGTATTTTTTTCCAGTCATAGCTAAAATAGGATGTTACATTTTTGATATACCAAACAAAATGGTAATATAAATTGCCAGCTAGATTATCTATATATACTAAATAGTGTAATGTACTATTACTGGCAATCTAAAAAGTAGCAAAGTATGTATGAAATCGTAAAAGTTGGTAAAGACTTGTCTAAAATATTATATTCAAAAACAAATTTATTTTATCCACAAATAGGAGGGAGGGGGCAATGGTGGATGTTAAACAACTAGCTCACTTTAACCATCAAGCATCCTGATTAGGCCTCATGATTTAGGCCTAACAACTCCAACTTTTGTTTTTCTAAAAGTTGTTTGCTATAGACACTGAATTGGGCCAAACATTTCTCCTTGTTAATGAGTTAAGTTTGGCCTAACAAAGAAGATTGATGAACTCCAAGTTTGCAAAGACCCATCTGTTTTCCCACCTAATTTAGGCTTGGCCCAATAAGGGAAAAAACAACTCCCTTGCTCATCTTTCCAACCTCAATCCTTCCCCATTTGGTTTGGCCTATTAAGGCAAAACACAACCCAAGATGAGAAGACCCAATGACTTCTCCTTCCTCATGTTGCCGCCAATGACTTCTCCTTCACCATGGTCCTTTACCGTGTTGGCAGCCGCCATCATAGTTGCGAGCATCAATGTTGCTGCGAAACACCCATCATCAATCGCCTTAGCGCTGGCATTGCCGTCACAACCATAGTAGTTGTTGAAGACACATGCCAATCATCACTCATGGGCCTTTGATAGTCGCCTTACGCCATCTTTTTCTGGTGACTTCTTCCCACACTTTGCACTATCATCGCTAGTAGCGCTACCGACAACACCGCCCTCTACCATATCTGGATCTACCAAGTTTGGTAATGGAGACTCAATGATTGCACCCCATGGTTGACACAGTGGCTCCTCAAGTTCCATGTGAACCTCTTTCTTTGATCATTATAGTTCCTCTACACTGCCACGTTCTCGCCATACCACCCATAGCCTACTTCCTGACTTCTTGATTGCCTCTGCTTCTTTGGTGGTAGGTTTCCTTTTGATTCCGTTGGGGGTCATCCAAAATCCATAGCAATTCTTGAAATCTTGCCTCGATCCCTATGAATCTTGCATCTCAAACCTTGTAGGATTTTAGTCTCTTTTCCATCAGTTGGTTTAGCAACTCGATTGATCTATCTACATCGCCCTCCATGTGTGCTTCCAAACTTGTCTCCATCCCGGTATGTACTATAGAAGCTCTCCTCGGACCAGAAAGAGCTCTGATACTAGTGTTAGAATTGGTAATCAGATAGAAAAAACTTGTATTATTGAGATAGGATTAATGGCAATGTAAAGAACCTTGGAATGATTACATTGATTTGAGAAAGAGTTAGAGCTCCCAAACTCTCAAAGACTCACTAACAAATACCAAAGACACTAACTAATCCCTTCTTCCCTGTATTTATAACCAACTAACTCCCTTAACTGACTCCTCACTAACAAGATCCTAACACTACATACTTCCCCCTAAGAGATCCACCGTGTCCTCAAGATAGGAGTATAAGGACTTATTACTAGACATACCCCAAGAAATTCCCCCTGAGTCCCAAATATTTGAATTTGCTCTTATTTCATCATCCTCCAGCCCTTTTTTGGTCAGCAGTGACCAATGCCCTTGCTCTAACTCACAACACTCTTTTATTCTTGAATGGGCCTCATGATTTATGCCTAACAACTCCTGCTTCTATTCTTGTAAAAGTTCTTTGCCATAAACACTGAATTGGCCTCAACACTTCTCCTTGTTGAAGAGTTGGGTTTGGCCCAACAAAAAAGAATTAATGAACTCCAAGATTGTAGACACCTATCTATATTCCCACCAAGTTTGTGCTTAGCCCAATAAAGGGGAAAAAACAACTCCCTTGCTTATATTTCCAACCCCAGTCCTTCCCTATTTGGGTTTAGATCATTAGGGCAAAACATAACCCAAGATAAGAGGAACCTATCCAAGCATTTGTCTTCTTCCTCATGTCGCTGCTAGTGGCTTCTTCTGCCTCACAATCCTTCACCATCTTGGTAGCTGCTGTCATAGTTGCGAGCACCATTGTCGCTACTGAACACCTATCACTAGCTACCTTTTACACTGGCACCACTAGCGGCTGTCATAGCTGCTGAACACATATTGTCGATCACTTCTCTTGGGCCCTTGACAGTCCCCGTACTCTACACATATTATAAATCACCCCATGGTTGACATAGTGGTTCCTCAAGTTCCATGTGAACTTCCTTCCTTGAATCATCATAATTCCTCCACTTTGCCACATATCTGTCGTACCACCCATAACATGACCCCAAAATATGCCGCCCTCTTCATAACTCCTTCATCACCTTTGCTTCTTTTGTGTGGGTCTCCTCACGACTTTGCTAGGGGTCGTTCACCCTCCGTAGCAATTCTTGAAGTCTTGCCGCAATCCTTGTGAATCCTGCCCCAAACCTCATGGGTTTTCGTCTCTCTTCCACCATTTGGTTTATCATAGTTGGTTTAGCAACTCGATCATTCTGTGTACAATGCCCTCTATGCGTGCTTCCATGCTTGTCTACATTCTCATATGTATCGTGGAAGCTCTCCTTGGACTAGAGAGAGCTCTAATACAAGTGTTAGAACCAGTTATCAGATACAAAGAACTTGTATTATTGAGATAGGACTAATGGCAATATGCCAAGAACACTAGAAAGGTTGCACTGATGTGAGGAAAAGTTGGAGTTCCTCAACTCTCCAGGACTCACCAACAAATGCCAAAGACACTAACTAATCCCCTCTTCCTTTTATTTATAGCCAACTAATTAGCTCCTAACAAATAGGGAACTAACACTACTAACTAAAGGATGAATCGAATTCATGCATAGAAAATGTAAACTCTCATTTCCATTACTTCAACCAATTGAGCTAATTCGCATTGATATTAATTTGTTTGGAAAGTCAAATGGGATTCCATTTAGAATAGATTAGTTGGTAAATAAAAACTCATATGAGAAATATTTTTTAAATTGTATAAAATTTAAAATGTTGCCTTTAAAAATATGCATCGAAAAAAAAATTAATTTATTAGAATGAGTTCATTTTGGTTATTGTTAAGTGACATCATCGCAGGTCCAAAATGACTAAATTATGAAATAATATAATTAGCAAAGAAAGAAAATAAATACTTTCACAAATAAAATTATTTTTTTATGCCTTGAATATATTTTAAAAGTCACACCAAAATGAAGTCTTATCATCAAAATGAATATATTCACTCCAAATTTAGGTAAAAAATATAATAATAGAATGAAATAACACACACAATCTTTGGCATCAGTCCAGCAGTTCCATCGCTGTCAATTATGAACCTCCGGTGAAACTTGGAGAACACATCATGGCCACACTTAAATAAGAAATAGATATACTCCGTGTTTGTCAAGTATCATCCTCCAGCGAATGATTAGTTGTGGTTTCGTCAAGGCAACTAGTAATCGTTGAATCAGTCCCTGATGTTTGGCCAGAGTTGATTCCATCATCATGTCCAGATGATTCATGCGAATAGAAAGAAGGCTTTGGAGGCATCTCAAGGCTTCCAATCTCTCCTTCCAGCATCTCTACTACCTTGTTCATTGAAGGACGATCACTCGGCTTTAACTGTATACACCAAAGTGCAACTATGAACATCTTTTTTGCTAGACTCTTCTCCTCCTCTGAGGCATCTTCGATTTCAATATCTCTCTCTTCATGAATAAGTTGATCATGTATCCAAAATGGGAAGTAAAATTGGCTTGAATGCTCGGCGTGAGGATTTGAGTTTCTCCTCCTACTGGCCATTTCCATCAAAAGCATTCCAAAGCTATAGACGTCAGCCTTATAAGACACTCCCCCAAGGTTTTTGTAGAACAACTCTGGAGCCATGTAGCCCAAAGTTCCTCTTGCTGCAGTCAAAGTGACAATGCTATCATCTATAGAATATAACTTTGCAAGTCCAAAATCTGAAATCTTTGGGATGAAGTTGTCATCTAGAAGAATATTATGAGGTTTAATATCAAAATGTAGAATTTGCCTATCACAGCCTTGATGTAGATATGCAATCCCATGCCCCACCCCAAGGGATATTTCATATATTTTCTCATAACTCAAGGGAACACTTCCTTCCTTGGCGAAAATGTATTTATCCAATGACCCATTAGGCATGAATTCATATACTAGAGCACGCTTTTTCCCCTCAGCACAATATCCAACAAGACGTACCACATTAACGTGATGTATTCTTCCAATAGTACCTACTTCACTAATGAAGTCTTGTCCATTAGTATTGGATTGGCTCAACATCTTTATTGCTACATCAGGCCCGCTACGAAGCTTTCCCTTGTATACAGAGCCGAAGCCTCCTTCACCCAGTTTCACCTTGAAGCCGCCGGTCATCTTCTTGATTTCTTTGTATTGATACCTTATGGGATTTAGATTGCTGTCTAGCAAAAAATGTTCAATGTTTTCATATATTGACCAATGTCTTCGTCGCCATATATAGATCAATAACACAAGCAGAAGTGCGACTCCAAGCAGACATCTAACTGCCACGACTAATGGTATAATATTTCGCCCTATGTATACTCCTCCATCAAAAAATTGGAGCTCAACTGCGTTGTCCAATTGTTTTGTGTTAAATGTTATTCTACTGCCAATTCCTGCATGCATGTGTCAACAAAAGAGTCAGCAGAAGCAGCATGCTTAGTATTGATTAAAGGTGACAATGGATATGTTAAATTAGGCTTTACCTGAAAAAAATCTGACACATCGTTTAAATATATTATTGGTATAAATATAAGTTTATTATGATTTGGCATAAACTAGAAACATATCTAAAGGTTACTTTAACAACAAAATATTCAATTGAGTTAATAAACATACTTTTAAATTGGCTAATGGGTCCATAGATAAACTAAAAAGCCTATATTTTTCAAATAAACCAATCGGCCTTTAAATATGTTAATCGGCATATAATTTTAAATAAGTAAATAATTCAAACTTTTCGTATTAAATAAATAATTTATTATATGTAAATTCATGAAGAATAATAATAATAATATATCATATATTATATATTATTTAATTAAATAGTTCGGCTACTCAAGCTTAAAAGGAGCTTAGCCTTTTTAGTTAAATATAATTTTTAAAAATCTAGGTCTACATTATTTTTTATATAGACTAGATTAATGCGGGTTAGACCAAAAGCCTTCAACATATCACCTACCTCATTTCCAGCCTTAAGTGTGATCTTCTATAACTTTATAATCTAATAATAATTATTATATGATGCAAGTAAACATATCAAAATTTAGACAGACTTACCAATTATAATGCCTTTAAGATAAGCTGCAAAAGTTAAAAAAACAAAATAGTAAATATAAGAGATGATATGAGAGATAACTTCAAAGAAAAAGACATCAGAGAAGATATCGAAATAACAAAGACAAATAAAAGAATAATGAACTTATTCTACGAAATGCAAGTTATAAAATACTTCACATTATATCTCCTATAGAAACATTAATTGCCGCAAATAAACATATGCAAATTTAAATTACAAATAGTTTTGTTGATACAGTCTGTTAGTAGCGAAGACAAAGCCCATCAAATCAGACATGTGCCCAAAAAAATGGTAAGTTAGGATATATTTTGCAGCTCTTTTTCCCCTTTTGGAATTCATATCAGCGGGTATTGCAACTTGTTTTTTAAGGTGGATTATTGTATAAATGCGTCTTGCAACATGGCATAGCAAGTTGACCTATCAACTTGCTAAAGAAAAATCACAAGTTCGGTGGATCAACTCAACCTGATATTTATATCCATTTTAAAACCAATTAGTTAACATAGTTTGACAAGCTAATTCTTTTTTTTCTTTTTTGTTTTAAAATACTAGCTAACTCATCTTTATGCTTCGTTTTTTTAATTATTATTTTTAGCAAGTTGATAAGTTCATTTGCTAGCTCGCCATAAAACGGTACTAGCCGTCCCATACCATTTTTAGGCTCACATATGAGGGGTTGGGAAAATTTTCTCGTGTGCCATATTTAACTATTAGAATTCCCTCCGTAGATAAATGTAAAGCGAGGCATATTATTTATATTTATATACTATCCACTAAGGGTGGAAACATGTTAATGTAAGACTCGGCTTTGTTTTAAATAGTGTAGCGTGTTTTTTAGATACAAAGTTTGCATCTAATTTATTTATCAGTATTTTTTAAAAGTTTGATTTGACTTTTTTAAAAATTTAGCTTAATCTAAAAGTCTATTTAAGGGGGTGTTTGGCAGACAGATTGATTTTTTATTCTTGGAAATACTATTTTCAGGAATATTATTCCCATGAATGACTTTCCCAAATATTACATATTCTTTTCAAAATACCCTTGACAAAATAGCGGGTCAGTAGAGGTCTGACAGCTGACGAAGGTGGTTGGCGGCCGTCATCAAAGTTCAGGGCAATCATTGGTGGTCAAGTAGCTGGCAGTGAAGGTCTGGCGATCGACGGCAATGGTTCGATGATACTCGACAGAGGTCCAGTGGCTGTTGTTTGAGGTCTAGCAGCCGTCGACGGTGGTCCGGTTGGGCGTCGGCAGTGGTTCGACTACCATTGTCGATGGTCCGACGGCTGTCGTCAGAGATCCAAGGCCATCATCAATGCTCAGGTAGCCATTAGCGAAGTTTCGGCGGCCGTTGGTAGATGTCTAGCCGCTGTTTGCAGTAGTCTAGCGACTGTCATAGCAATGGTCCAACATTGTCAATGGTAAGCTAGTGGTAGTGGTGGTTTACAACATGGGTAATTTTATCTTTTTACTTTTGTGGAAACATTCCCTTTCCATGGGAGACATTCCCATGGATGAGATAAGAATGAAAATGGGTTAATTTTTATTCCCAAGAATGCAACTTACTCAGAATAATTTTTTTAAACTGCCTACCAAACATAGGAATCTTGCATTCCCATAGTAACATTCCCGGGAATGTAAAAACATTTTGTCTACCAAACGCCCATGCTTAAATAGGGCCTTAAATAGACTACCAACCTCATTCTTAAATAAGTAAATAATTCTAAGCATGCCTGCATTATTCTTTAAAAAATATTGCCAAATTATAGAGGAAGAAGTGGTAGAGACAGCTTCTAACCTTTTAAATAAAGGAGAGAGTTGGATAACGATTTGAACCAAACTTTTATTGTTCTAATTCCGAAAACCCAAAGCTTGGATTGCATAGCTCAATTTAAACCTATTTCTCTATGCAAAGCAGTTTATAGGATTATCCGTAAGACTCTTGCCAATTAGCTAAAAGTTGTGTTACCACCTCTCATTTTAGATTCTCAAAGTGCTTTTGTGCATGATATATAAATTACAAATAACATCCTAATAGCTTTCAAGCTTACTCATGCTCTAAGAAACAAGAGAATAGGAAAGCAAGGTACGTAGCTATGAAGCTAGATATGAGCAAGGCATAGAGTAGAGTAGGATGAACTTTCTTTGAGAAAGTTATGAGGAGAAAACGCTTCCCAAAATCTTGGTCTTTAGGAATTATGAATGTGTCATCACAGTTTCATACTCAATCTTGTTAAATGTTTGTCGAAGGGCTTTTTCTCAAAACATAGGGATTTTAACACAAGGTGACTTTTTATCACCCTACCTTTCATCATCTTTGATTTATTGGGCTATAATAAAGGGAGAATTCATGCAACTTCGAATTTTTTTATTTAGGCCCTATTATTTCATACCTTTTTTCTCATAGATGATAGTCTATTTGTTTTTTTAAGGTATTGAGTAAGATGTGAGGAGAATACTAGAAATATTAGAGAGTTGTGGGAAAGCAAATAGGTAAAGAATCAACTTTGATAAATTTACCAACACTTTTAGCTCAAATGTTGCTAGAGAATGTATAAACACCCTTCTTAACTTCTATAATATCCAACAAATGGCTTTAAAGGAGAAGTGCTTGAGTCTACCAACTATGATTGGGAGAGCAAAAAATCAATCTTTTCAATCATTGAAGAACAAGATATGGAAGAGAATTCAAGGATGGAAGGATAAGTTAGTTTCTAGTGGAGGGACAAAAATTCTAATTAAAGCAGTGGTTCAAGTAATTCATATTGATACCATGATAGAATCCTAATAATTCTATACATGAGGAACTTGGACAAATGATAGTTAGGTTTTGGTGGGGAGAAAATATTGGTTATAAGAAAATTCATTGGGTAGTTTGGAATAAGTTATGTTGCTCTTAAAATAGTTGCAGTTTAGGATTTTGAGATTTGCATATGTTCAATGTAACGCCCGGAAAATTTTAATCGTTTTTAATCGAAATGTTTGGTTTTTAGCAAATAATTGTGAAAATATTAGCATTCAATTTAGTATTCACTTAAAAATAATTAAATGTAATCTAAGATGATTAGTTATAATGAAATTAGATTAGAACCATAGGAAACTTCATAGGATTCTTCTAAAACCGATTTACCGATTTAAGAGAAATTGGTAAGATCTCGGTATTTTAAATTGTCGGAACTGGATCAATAAAAATTTTTCTATGAGTGCCCTAGGATCAATGGCTAAGATTTGGCCAAACAACCCTCTTAAGTGGCGCCTTGATCAGCCCTTGATGATGGGAAGCCAAGCTAAATTGGAAAAGGGAGTGAAGTCCACCAATCACATGAGCCTTGCTTCCAAAAATCTTCACCTTTTCTTTCTTTCCCTTCTTGTCATTCTCGGCACCTAAAGCTGCTGAAGCTCACCTTTTTTCTCTTCTCTTCACTCTCATTTCACTCCATCTTCATCCCTTCTTCAAGTCTCATCACAAGTTGCTTCCATCAAAGCTACTACATCAACTCAAATTCACCTAGACAAGGTAGGAATCCTACTCCTCTTCTTATTTTCTTTAGTTTTGAGTTATGTGTGAGTCTTGTATACTTTGTACTACTGATGACATGTGAAGTGATGATGATGAATTATAGTTGATTATGCATGTATGTTATGATTGGAAATAGAATTGGTATGAAATAACTTGAAGAAAGGAGAAAACTCAAGAAGCTAGTAGGGTTTTTCCTTAGCAGTCCATACGGTGGAGTGTACGGCTCTACCTATAGCCGTTCAAACTTCATGAATCTATTTTTATGTGAAACTAGACATCTAGGTCTTTTCGTGTATATATCATATAAGATCATTGGATTAGTATTGAGAGAGATATGAATTTTTGAAGTTTGACCTAGGAGTCAAGACTTTCATTCGAGCAGTGTGAGTTAAGAAGGGTGTAACTCACCCTATACAACTTCAAATTGAGTGAAACCAACTTTGTTAGAAAGCTTACGCATAGGAGAACATCCTACAAGGAAATTCTGAGTTTGTTACAATCCCATTTGTTCCCAGTGAGTCGAGAAAGTTGCCCTATGTCCAATCCGAGCTAAAACAGGGTAGTTTAGGAAGGTTGAGTTTTAGGGCCTATATCTCAAAATGTACTCATTCAAATGATGTGCAACTTACTTCATTTAAAAGCTTACCCTATTAGCTTTATAGAGATATAAATTTCATATGATTCCACCTAGATTTCTATTTTCGGTGAATTTTCTCTTATAAGAGTATAATGCGGGCTAGAGGCATGTGTGAAAACTAGATCAAGTATAATCCAGGTCAGAACTCGGGAAATAGTGAACTTAAGTTGAACTTGGAGATGTTGAACTCGGAAATCTAGCAGATAGAGAACTAGGTCCAGTATACTTTAGGTTGACCTCGGGACTTAGCAGACAGAGGACTAAGTTGTGAATATTTAAGGTTGAACTCTTAGGATGAACTCAGGACTTAGTGAATGGCAAACCCGATCAGGTATAGTAATGCCGGGACTCGGTACCGAGCAAATAGGAAACTAGTCGGACATAGTTAAAGTCGGAACTCGAAAATTAAGGAAGACGGGGTATGGTTAAACTCGGAAGTCGGAAACCAAGACATGGACTTATAACTCCGGAAGTTGAAGTAGATATGGCATCGGAACCCGGAAGTCAGGAATCATGACATAGACTTTGGAACTCGGAAATCGGTCCTGAGCTCAAACTTGGGAACATCAGTAGAAGTTAAAAACTTGCGAGATAGATTAAGGCTTAAGACCCTAAAACCTTGCACCTATGGATATTATTATATTCTTAGGATTATTATAACGTTCCATCTCGAGTTTGCTGTTTGATTTAAAGTTTCCTGGCTGTCGGATACTATTTATAGGGAAGTGGACATGATCCGATATGCTACTGAAATATTCGATAGAAATGTAAAGAGGTTATCAGTATTGATGTGTTGAGAATGATTTAAGTATGATATGAAAAATAATAATGATATTATGATAGTTTCTGTTATGAATACTCATGATATGAATATATAGAATGTAAATCCCTTCACCTGGAGGTAGTTATGAAATCCCTCCTTGTGAAGGCAGTTAAAAGATATAATAAAGGTCCCATATTCCTAAGGGACGTGACATGGCGATCGCACCTGATGGAGTATGAGACGGCGATCATACTCTGGGACGTGGTAGGAAGAACATATTTCCAAGGAGTGTGACATGGTGATCACACCCTGACGGAGTATAACATGGAGATCGTACTCTGGAATATGTAATGCTGCACTTGAGGACAGCGATATGTAACGCTTAAGTGTAGGCAGATGCAAGCACGCTAGGGACGGCGATACATAATGCCTAGGTGTGTCATATGAATTCAATGATGAGTAATTCTGCACTTGAGAACGGCGATACATAATGTTCAAGTGTAGGCAGATGCAAGCACCCTATAGACGGCGATGCGTAACGCCTAGGTGTGTCATATGAATTCAAGATGAGTGATGCTACACTTGAGGATGGCGATACATAACGCTCAAGTGTAGGCAGATGAAGACACCCTAGGGACGGCGATACGTAATGCCTAGGTGTGTCGAATGAAAAAAGTAAATTTTATATGATTGGATAAATTCAAAGGCATGTGTAGAGGTTGTCTCCAATATAATAATGCTATCATATTTTACTAGGTTGTGTAACATTCCCATTTTCATCTAAGCTAATTAGCTTGGTGTCTCCGGCTAATTAGAGGGGTTAGCGATTAATTAAGAACTAATCGGCTAATCTCGAGAGCCAGGGCTTAGTAAATTAAAGGCAAGTCAACAATTGAAACATAATGTATTAAAAGTTACAATTAAAAGCCTAATTGCCCAATCCTTATTAATTCATGATTTAGAACATAAAATCGAGGTGATCTAACCTTATTAACTAAGAGCATATAAGTATCACATCTTAATCATATGAAAAATTAACCCTCACATCTTCTTTACATAATTAATGAGGAAAATCCTTTTCATTGAAAATGTGTTAAAGTGTAATTAAACCAATTGAATTAATTAGCATTTAGATAATTATAACAATTGTAAAAAAATTTAGAAACTTCCCTTTAATTATTGTTTGAAAGTTTGGTCAAGGCAAGAGCTATATCCAACCATCCATTTGCCTTCTCATCATACGCCACTAGATCAAGAGTCCATGTTAATAGATTCCTTGAGTCAAGACAAAAGATCTACTCTCCTCAATTAAGATTGTGACACTTGGAGTAATTATATTCATCCAATGCCAATCCTAAGATAGGTCATGCTTTTAACCACTTGAAAAACACTACATGGTCTTTACCCAAGTGCCAAAACTCAAAGGAAACACAACCCCCTCTTTTGCCCTAAGGTTTTCCCCCGCTCTCTTGCTTGTTGTAAGAAGCAAAATCACATCACTCTCTCCACCTCATTTGCGCCATTCAGCCTCTCCTCTCTCCTCCCTTACTTCATTTTTCATTTCCTCTCTCAAGACACAAAGCTCTCTCCTTTCTCCAAGACCCATTCCCACTCTCTTGTTCTTCCAATCTTTCTTATTCTTCTTCCAATCTCCCTACTATTTCTCACCTCATTTCCATCACCACTCTCACAATCCCTTCAAGGACCACCATTTTTGGTCTTTGGAGAAACAAGATCACCCATACACAAGGCCCATTTTCAAGCTTTCAAGTAGGAAGGCTCTCTCCAACCTTCTCCACCTTCAAAATCCTTCAAGAAAGCTCTCTTTGGTAGTGACTCTAACCTTTCTTTTTCATGTATTTTTCAAGATCTAAAACTCCTAAACTTTTCATAGCTAGGTGGTTTTAGGACTTACTTGAAGATCTCATGACCATATCTTGCTCTATGAGTTTTTCTTACCTTGTTGAGAATGTTGTCTTAAAATGAGATTATGTGGCATGATGGTTTTATGTATCTTGCTTCATTTAGTTTTAAAATACTAATTTGGTGATTAAAACTTTGAATATGATGGTGAGATAAAACATAGAAATAGTGATTTGAAGTGGTATAGCAACATCTCTACAAGTTTGATATGTAAAACATGAAAACTAGTTAAGCTGGAATTCTGACAGTCTGTAATGTGTACTATATAACTCATTCTACAAAATTCAAAATGCAATGAAACTAATTTTCTGTGAAAATGGACTCAAAGAGCTTTTCAAACATATAAAATACGTAAAATTTGGATTTAAAATGAGGGAGATATGATTTTTCAAAGTTGGCTGTTCCCGGATGGATTACTATTTGGGCAGTCTGCACTAAAAACCTTATAACTGGAGCTACAAAAATTATTTTTGAGTGGGACCAAGTTTTTTAAAAAGCTAAGACATAGAGGAACACCCCCATAAAACAGTTTTGTCAGATTCCATGTGAGAAACTCCCAGTGGAGTTGACAAGCCACTGACCCAAGTTGAACTTTCAAGTCTGAATAGTCAGAATAAAATGTGCATAACTCAAGTCAAAAAATGAATTTTTGAGTGAGGCTTGTTTTGTTTAAAAATAGACTCAGAGAAGTATATTCACACAAAAATTAGAAACAAAAGAGTAAAAGATGAAATTATGGTGAATTTTTAAAGTTACTGCCCCACTGTAAAAGTAAAAACTGGTTGTGGTGAAAGTTAAAAAATAATGAGAAATAAGCTTTAAGACACTAAGACCTTTACTCTAAGCATTGGAAAAACCCTCATAACTCAACTTAAAAGTTTCAAAAAGTATAATAGATGAAATTGCTCCTACGCCTAATAAAAGAGTTTACACAAGAGACAATCTCAATTAAAAGCTTGCACCAAATTTATTAAGCTAAGCTCATAAAATTTTGCTTGAGAATATGCCTATGTTTATGTGCAAGCATGATGCTATGATGATGATGAGTGATGATGATGACATGAATATGATATGTTGATGATATAATGCTTAATGATATGTGATATTGGATTTCTCTGTTTGGCAAAATTTTATGAGCTTGATCTAGCCAGATTATCTTTGTCTTAAAATTGTGCGAAAATTATGGACTTAAAAATATTTTGCATCATAAGCTTTAATAAGAAGAGATTTAATTAAGTGTGTGATCCTTCAAAAAGGAAGGTGACCTAATTTAAGCTCCCCTCATCCACAACTCACATGAGGCATGGCATGACCCAGAATTTAGTGTAATCAGAAATTCTATGGTGGCGACGGCCACGGTATGAGCTCATTACCACTTATGTTTAGTGGGTGAAAAGAAAAGATTTAAGATAAAGTCAAGTTAAAAAAAGAAAAGGGACTTCGGTCCAAACCCTTGAAGGGAACAAGTTAAGAGAAGCTTATAGCATAACCACGCATATTTCATATAATTATACTTGTGCCATGTATGTTATGATATAAATGATTAAAGGGTACATTAAAATTGAATCCACTTCGGATATTCATATTTTTGGAAATCCAAGAATTGGACCTTATGCATGGTCACTATTTTCATTAATAAAAATCGAAGTGGCTGGGACGATGATGATGGCACTATCATGTCAGGTTCGAGTCTTACTAAGAAATCTTATTTTTCACTCTAGTTATTTTTCCATCTCATCACCAGATACTGATGGCATACCCTGTGGAGTGGAGCATGGATCCTCCCCACCATGAGTGAGCCTACGATGAGGATGCCCAAACTATTGTGGCGACAACCACCACGGTAGTCCATACCTACTTTTATCTTGGTCGTATACATGAGAAAGAGGAGCCCGACATCCCGTCAGCCCCAGTTGACATTTCCTCTGCACACCTTGGACCGCCGTTGGGTCCTTGGAATTTTCCTCCCGAGCCCTTGCCGGACATCGAGATGGAGCCGATGTCTTTGGGCCTACTAGCAGTCGAGCCCGTGCCACAGTCGGTGATTCCCGTGGTCGATGTGAGCTCTATGGCCACTCCAAGGACCACAGCTGCTTCGCCGCCGCCCCCTGAGTATCACCCCGCCACGTCTGAGGAGGATCCCTCAAAGGAGCATTCGTCGGTAGCCAGCTATACTCCGGGTCATCGTACTCGTCGCATAGAGGTGATCAGCAGGCACCCTCGCATCATCCGTACTCCTCACGTTCCCCGAGGCCGAGGAGCGAGGGGAACCAGGCACTCGAGGACCTGATTTTCATCCGATTGAGCGCCGCAGAAGGGGCGAGGAAGCCAGACGTGTCTACATGAGCTATTTTAATATTGCTCCTTATCTTATGTATTTCATTTTGTGGCGAACCTTGTCATATTTGTTTATGTTTGATATTTTGGGGCCATGGCATGACCATGAGTCTCCTTTTTATGTATTGTTGAATATTATGAGACTTTATATATGTATGGTTGTTCTAGTAAGATGAATGTATTACATTTTTACTTATCCATTACTCCTTTATTTTAGGACTTGTATGTATGCGACACGCTCGTTTATAGCTATCTTCTCGCTCCAGACTTTACTTTCCAAAACGCTGCAAAGTGACGACGTATTTCAAAAAAAAAAAATTACCATATTTTCTACGTAACTTAACTTATAAATGAAGTTTATTTTTCTACGAACATAAGTAACAACTAATAAAATGGCGTAATATGACTTAAGCGTAATATGGATTTATTAGGGTGTTACAGGTTGCAGTTATTATTATTTATAGTATAACTCATGAATTGAATTTGTATAGGCTCTCCCAAATGCCAAGTGTATGAGTAAAAATGAACTTTGCTTCAGATAGTATGTTTTCAAACTATAAAGTTAAACAGTTTACATAACATGTTCACCTTTTTCATTGTAAAACCGAAGCAAACTGGAGATGACAACGATGACAGTATATATGATATTTAAGGAATCCTACTGAGAATTTAAAATTCTCATATCCTATTTCCGTGTTATCTCCAGATAGTTCGAGAAGTTGCAAAAAGGCATGAAGTTCTTTGTCAGTTAAGGTCGAATGTAAGTAGCAACTCTTGAGTGTGGTACTATGACTTAAGCATAGTACTATACGAAGGAGGACGATACAAAATGGTATCAGAGCAGTTCGTCCTACCCGGACCTGGGATGGGCTGATTATGCTTCCAAGGAGGCATACTCTGAAAGTTTAGAAAGGTCGTGCTTTAGGTCCTTACATGAAAAGGACATAGATGTTTGTGCATGGCAGCCCTGTTGTGTGTTGTGACTTCTCTATCGTACTTGACTGCATATTGAGCCTGATCATCTCAACATAAAGTTCGATGTATGCGGAGATCTATGGCATTCAACTAGCTTACTAGGGATGAAGGAATTTTGAGGGCAAAATTCTTTTTAAGGAGGGTAGTAATGTAACGCCCAGAAAATTTTAATCGTTTTTAATCGAAGTGTTTGGTTTTTAGCAAATAATTGTGAAAATATTAGCATTCGATTTAATATTCACTTAAAACTAATTAAGTATGATGTAAGATGATTAGTTATAATGAAATTAGATTAGAACCATAGGAAACTTCATAGGATTCTTCTAAAACCAATTTACCGATTTAAGAGAAATCGGCAAGATCTCGGTATTTTAAATTGTCGGAACCGGACTAATAGAAATTTTTCTATGAGTGCGCTAGGATCAATGGCTAAGATTTGGCTAAACAACCCTCTCAAGTGGCGCCTTGATCAGCCTTTGATGATGGGAAGCCAAGCTAAATTGGAAAAGGGAGTGAAGTCCACCAATCACATGAGTCTTGCTTCCAAAAATCTTCACCTTTTCTTTCTTTCCCTTCTTGTCATTCTCGGCACCCAAAGCTACTGAAGCTCACCTCTTTTCTCTTCTCCTCACTCTCATTTTACTCCATCTTCATCCCTTCTTCAAGTCTCATCACAAGTTGCTTCCATCAAAGCCACTAAATCAACTCAAATTCAACTAGACAAGGTAGGAATCCTACTCTTCTTCTTATTTTCTTTGGTTTGGAGTTGTGTGTGAGTCTTGTATACTTTGTACTACTAATGACATGTGAAGTGATGATGATGAATTATAGTTGATTATACATGTATGTTATGATTGGAAATAGAATTGGTATGAAATAACCTGAAGAAAGGAGAAAACTCAAGAAGTTAGTAGGGTTTTTCCTCGGCAGTCCGTATGGTAGAGTGTACGGCTCTACCTACAGCCATTTAAACTTCATGAATCTATTTTTATGTGAAACTAGACATCCAGGGCTTTCCGTGCATATATCATATAAGATCATTGGATTAGTATTGAGAGAGATATAAATTTTTGAAATTTGACCTAGGAGTCAGGACTTTCATTCGGGCAGTATGAGTTAAGAAGGGTGTAACTCACCCTATACAACTTCAAATTGAGTGAAACGAACTTTGTTAGAAAGCTTAGGCATAGGAGAACATCCTACAAGGAAATTATGAGTTTGTTATAATCCCATTTGTTCCCAGTGAGTCAAGAAAGTTGCCCTATGTCCAATCTGGGCTAAAACAGGGTAATTTAGGAAGGTCAAGTTTCAGGGCCTATATCTTAAAATATACTCATTCAAATGATGTGCAACTCTCTTCATTTGAAAGCTTACCCTGTTAGCTTTATAGAGATATAAATTTGTATGATTGCATCCAGATTTCTATTTTTGGTGAATTTTCTCTTATAAGAGTGTAATTCGGGCTAGAGGCATGTGTGAAAACTAGATCAAGTATAATCTAGGTCAGAACTCGGGAAATAGTGAACTTAAGTTGAACTTGGAGATATTGAACTTGGAAATCTAGTAGATAGAGAACTAGGTCCAGTATACTTTAGGTTGACCTCGGGACTTAGCAGACATAGGACTAAGTCGTGAATATTTAAGGTTAAACTCTTAAGGATGAACTCAGGACTTAGTGAATGGCAAACCCGATCAGGTATAGTAATGCCGGGACTCGGGACCGAGCAAATAGGAAACTAGTCGGACATAGTTAAAGTCGGAACTCGAAAATTAAGGAAGACGAGGTATGGTTAAACTCGGAAGTCGGAAACCAAGACATGGACTTATAAGTCCAGAAGTTGAAGTAGATATGGCATCGGAACCCGGAAGTCAGAAATCATGACATAGACTTCGGAACTCAGAAATCGGTCCTGAGCTCAAACTCGGGAACATTAGTAGAAGTTAAAAACTTGCGAGATAAATTAAGGCTTAAGACCCTAAAACCTTGCACCTATGGATATTATTATATTCTTAGGATTATTATAACGTTCTATCTCGAGTTTGCTGTTTGATTTAAAGTTTCCTGGCTGTCGGATACTATTTATAGGGAAATGGACATGATCCGATATGCTACTGAAATATTCGGTAGAAATGTAAAGAGGTTATCAGTATTGATGTGTTGAGAATGATTTAAGTATGATATGAAGAATAATAATGATATTATGATAGTTTCTATTATGAATACTCATGATATGAACATATAGAATGTAAATCCCTTCACCTGGAGGTAGTTATGAAATCCCTCCTTGTGAAGGCAGTTAAAAGATATAATGAAGGTTCCATATTCCTGAGGGACGTAACATGGCGATCACACCTGATGGAGTATGAGACGGCGATCATACTCTGGGACGTGGCAGGAAGAACATATTTCCAAGGAGTGTGACATGGATCACACCCCGACGGAGTATGACATCGCGATCGTACTCTGGAATGTGTAATGCTACACTTGAGGACGGCGATATGTAACGCTCAAGTGTAGGCAGATGCAAGCACCCTAGGGACGGCGATACGTAACGCCTAGGTGTGCCATATGAATTCAAGATGAGTGATGTTGCACTTGAGGACGGCGATACGTAACGCTCAAGTGTGGGCAGATGAAGACACCTTAGGGACAGCAACACGTAACGCCTAGGTGTGTCGAATGAAAGAAAAGTAAATTTTATATGATTGCATAAATTCAAAGGCATGGGTAAAGGTTATGTCTCCAGTATAATAATGCTATCATATTTTACTAGGTTGCAGTTATTATTATTCGTAGTATAACTCATGAATTGAATTTGTATAGGCTCTCCCAAATGCCAAGTGTATGAGTAAAAATGAACTTTGCTTCGGATGGTATGTTTTCAAACTATAAAGTTAAACAGTTTATACAACATGTTCACCTTTTTCATAGTAAATTTGAAGCAAACTGGAGATGACAACGATGACAGTATATATGATATTTAAGGAATCCTACTGAGAATTTAAAATTCTTACATCCTATTTCCGTGTTATCTCCAGATAGTTCGAGAAGTTGCAAAGACGGCTGAAGTTGCTGTCAGTTAAGGTCCATTTCAGTAAATCAGTAACAACTCCTGAGTGTGGTACTATCTTAAGCATAGTACTATACGAAGGACGATGTTACATTCAACTTAGCCATGTTAGTGAAGCGAGGATGGAGAATCCTCTCACACCCTAATTCCTTAGTCTCCCAGATTCTCAGAGCCAAATATTTCTCATATCGAAATTTCTTGTAGGCCTACTTAAAATCCAACCTATCATTCCCATGGAGAAGCATTGTGGAGGAAAGGTTGGTGCTGGAATAAGGGTTATGCGAAGGATAAGGGATGGCAAAAATGTTAGAATCTAGCAGGACCATGGATACCAATCTAAGGAAAATTATGGATAAACAACAATAAAAATATGGGCTCCGATGAAAAAATAGTGAACCAAATTTTACACGAGGAGCCATGGGGATGGAATGAAAGCTTGGTTAACAATTTTTTCTTTCTAGAGCAAGCTAAAGCCATCCTTAATACCCCACTCAATAGCATTCCTAGAGAAGATTCATTGTGTTGGTTCCCTGACATTGAGGGTCGTTTTTTGGTTGAGTCAACCTACAAAGTGGCTTAGGATCAGAATATTGAAGGAAAATTTAGCATGGAAGCTTATGGGTATGATAAGCTCAATGAATTTAGGAGACATGAGAGATATGGAAAATGATTTGGTAGCTAAATGTATAGCCAAAATCCCGTATCTTCTTGTGCATAACCTATAGGAATATACTTCTCACGATTCTGATATTGCAATAGAATGGAGTGGTCATCACATGATCATGTTACTTGTGTTGAAATGATGAGGAAACTTGAAATCATTTTCTCTTTCACTATCGCTTTACACTGAGTAGCTTGGACTCAGTCTTATCTTAGCTAAACTACAACTTGAAGAATCTAGTGGTACAAAGGTCACTTTGGCTATAGAGACATCTCTACATAAAAACCAAAGAGAGGTAATGGCTTGTGCATGTCTGGCAATTTTCTTGGAACCAGAAGGGTTTAATATGGACAGAGAAGAGGCCTCAACCACCAGCTAAAATAGCTCAGTCGATCTGTAGTGACCAATCTTGGTGCTTTCCATAGCATGAGAAGATTGAAAGTACTATAGGGAAGAGATAAGGTGAAGGGTGATAGGTTATGAAGCACAGACACTAACACTGATATAGATACAAGACATGACACAACACGAACATGAGGACACATAAAAAATTATTATATAACATTATTTATATAAACTTCACTTATGTCTTATTCTCTATATTTAATATTAGAAATTATTCAAAAATTCAAAATAAACTAAAAAATTATGCATTATTTCCTTTTTCAAATTGTAAATGACATCATCTATATTGTGTCTTTTTAATAAATGTGTCATGCAAAATTTGACACAAACATATGTTTGACACGTAGACATGGCACCCGAATGATGTGTCCATACTTCATAAGCAATAGGTAGAGGACCCAAACACATGAGTCATATAAGGTAAAATGTGGATTTTACATGTGATAGCATTGGTGGTTTGTATGGATGAGATATTTTTATTAGAGATGTAAGACGAAATTTTTGAAGAAGGAATGCAACTCATGGATTTGGAGTTATAACCCCTGAAAGAGGGGATCTTATGACTACTTGAGAAAGAACTATTTTCATGAGGGTGAAGGCTACAGTGCACCTCACTTTACATGGTGCACCACATACCTTGTAATTTAAAGGGAAAGATGTGCTGGTGCATCCATGTTTTGCATATTTGTTATACACTCTAAAACTCATGTTAAACTTAGAACTC
This sequence comes from Pterocarpus macrocarpus, assembly GCA_031439585.1. Taxonomy (NCBI): domain Eukaryota; kingdom Viridiplantae; phylum Streptophyta; class Magnoliopsida; order Fabales; family Fabaceae; genus Pterocarpus; species Pterocarpus macrocarpus. The sequence continues at coordinate 56,968,292 of CM062514.1, forward strand.
AGAAAATTTAAGTCGAAACTCAGAAACCTTAACACAGAACTCGAAAACTTTAACTCGGAACTTGAAAAATAGTGTATCCCATCTATTGTATACCATAAATTCTCTTTGTTCTAAGTTCCGATTCATAAGATAGGTCCAAGTTCTGAGTTAAAGTTTATGAGTTTCGGGGTTAAAGTTTACAAGCTCTGAGTTCAGAGATAATTTTATGGCATACCATAGATGGGATATACTATCATATCCTAGCCGTGGGTTAACAAGGTGTGTTATGCACTTTGTGAAATACAGTGTATTGGAGCCGTTTCCTTTCGTGAGATGGGTTTGTATGAAGGTCTACTTGGAAGGTGACTCACTAAGGGTAATTAATGGAATCAATGATGGAAATCCATATCTCTAACACAATGGATCTATTTTACAGGACATCTACAGCTATGCTTCTTTGTCAAACAAATTAGATTGTAGACACACTCCTCACATTTGCAATAAAGTTGTAAATGCATTAGCTAAACATGCTTTGAGGACCCACCTAACTTTTTAATCCCTCTAGTTTTGATTTGATTTCTTAATAAATTTGAATTTTCATTAAAAAAATAAATTATTGTATACACTTAAAAGAGTAAATTGTATAATTACAATCAGCAATGAGAAAAGTAATAAGTAAATTATTGCACATATGTTCTTGCCTTGTACTCTAAGATTGGGTAAGTTGGTGTTTAGTTTAGGAATGTCTTACCTCCCTCATATGGAGGGAGGACATATATATGGCTTGGTATCATTGTGATTAGCTAAGGGGAGCCTAGCGAAGGAATCTCTAACGGATTGGGGTAGAGGAAAGGATTCAGCTAGCGACATAAATGCTATAGTTAATGAGGTAATGTACGTTCTTGAACCAAGCACCTTAGGATTGGTAGATTGACTCCCAAGAAGATCGGCTTGGAGAACAATCCTGGATAGGTTGGTTGGACAATGAAGGTCGGGTTATATGGACTGAGCCATAAGCCCCCCAGCAACGAACTTAGTAAAGTAATAAGGCTTGGAGAATGAACCTGAGTAGGTTGATTGGACAACTAAGGTTGGATTATTCTGACTAGGCCACAAGCTCCCTAACTCGAGCTCAGTAGAATGATGAGGCTTGGAGAACGAGCCTGTATAGTTCAGGTTGTGCCGATCAGGCTGCAAGCTCCCTAACCTCAAGCTCAATAGAACGATAAGGCTTAGAGAACGAGGCTGGATTGGCTGAATTATGCCGATCGGGCCAACATATATCATCTATTGTGTAACTACTTGTATCTGATAGCATGTTAAACTCTTAATTTCTTGGTTAATAACTATAATTATACACTTATTTTTTCTAGCATACCTTGTACTTTAAATATATCTACTTTTTATTAAATACTAGAGTAAAAAGGAAAAAATAATGACAGGAAGTATAAAGACACAAAGGAATATCCTTACCTCGGATATAACCAATAGCTTGCTGCGAAATTCCTAAAACACCCAAAACAAGAAGATTAGTTTATATCAGGAAATGAATGAAATGATTATATGTAACAATAATTAAACATTGATTAGCGTAAGTAAATAAACATGTTCACTTCTGGGAAGGTGGATAATCTTGATTGATGAAGAACCGAAATTATTTTGCATGAAGATTGACTTTTTCTTTTTGGTGTCATGTTTATTTGTTTGTTTCTTCCTGTTAGTGAACCCTTGTGCTCTCCCTGGCTTGGGGATCGAGTCTTTTGCCATTAATCGAAAAAAGGTTACAGAAGGAAAAGGGGGTGGCCCCTAATCAATTATAATATCACGTTTCTTGCATAATCAAATTTTGCACATCAAATTCACCATTTTCTGTAATAACAACTATTGTCTACTATACTTAATCCTTATTTAATAAAGAGCAAACTACGAATAACCAATTTCGTTTTATTATAGTCAGACCGTTAAACCCTTTTTCATCATCAAGTCTCAGATTTCAATTGAATTCTTTCCACTGCAAATATAATAGATCGGAATAGAAATGTCATAATCTTATTTATGCTTTTTTACCACATACAAATGAACATGACATGAATTAAATCTAAATTATATGTCGTACAAAATCAAAAAATATTTAATTTATTCTTAACTATTAAGCATCGTTGTACCCAAAATAAAAATTAGAATCACTAATCTGTGCGTCCTTTCAATAAAAGAGTAATATATGTTCCGTGAAATTAAGAATAAAAAAAAATTGTTTCACTCACTTTTTCTACTAATTAAACAGGGAATTTTTCATTCCTATAAAATAAACATTAGAATACGGTTATTACCTGCATGCCAAAGTTTAATACTAGTGAATGAAATTATGGTGCATGCTCTAGTACATTGCACAAAATGTACATTTTGTACATTTTGTGATGAACGGTCAGATTGTGATATATCTTGTGGTGAGATTGTGAGGTGTATCAATACACCAATCATCTATGATGTATTATAATAATATCTAATTTTAAGAAAATTTAAAAATATAATTAAATATATTTTAAAAATTAATTATCATGACAGTGTAAAATTATATTGACTTTATAAAATAATTTTACACTATTAGTATAATGAAAAATTTTTATCAGTATAATTTTAATTATCATATATTGACAGTATAAAATTATACTGGCAATATAAAATAATTTTACACTGTCAGTGTAATCAAAAAATTTTATCAGTATAATTTTAATTATCATACACTAACAGTATAATTATACTGGCAGTATAAAATAATTTTACATCGTCAATGTAATCAAAAATTTTATCAAGATAATTTTACAAGATCTTGCCAAGATAATTTTACATCACAAGTGTATGATAATTAAAATTATATTGATAAAATTTTTTGATTATACTGACAGTATAAAATTATTTTATACTGTTAGTATAATTTTACACTGTCAATGTATGATAATTAAAATTACACTGATAAAATTTTTTAATTATACTGACTGTCAATATAATTTTATATTATCAGTATATAATAATTAATTTTTAAAATATATTTAATTATATTTTTAAATTTTCTTAAAATTAGATATTTTTATAGTGCATCATAGGTGATTGGTGCATTGATGCATCTCACAATCTATGACATAATCCTCACCATTCATCACAAAAAATACATAAAATATACATATTTATAAAGGTACCGTAGAACTCACCTGAAATTATTTAAATGATTTAATCATTGTCATTCTTTGACCAGATGATTTAATCATAGTCAAAATACGAAAACCCGTTTCATATATACTTTCGGTGTAAACTTGACAGGGAAAGGTCAGCAGCCGAATCTGACCAGTTTCTGAGGCTAATAAAGGAAGACATTTAAATAATGACTACACAAATTAAAAAACCAAAATAGAAAAGAGAAAATGAAAATTGCTAGATCCACATTTATTTAAGAGCTACATTTTGTATACTAAAATGAGATAGGCATATTAAAATTAATGGTAAAACAGTGAATATATGCAAAGTTGAATTATAAAAAATGGTTATGGCTGTCATTCGTACCACACTTGTCGGTTGTATGGTAGGCGTAGTGGCAATACCGCTTGTCGCATTGGACTTTTCCGGTGGATTTATCGATAACCTTGCAATTGGTCCTCTTTCCACATCGATCCTCACAAACAACAGGTAACCACGACACGGTGAATCCCTCGACCATCACCCTATGGATTTCATCGTAAGAAACGTTCGCATTTCCAATCCCCGGTGGCCTCCTACTTGCCAACGTAGCCACCATCAGAGTGCACCCAACCTTGATGTTGTTCACTGTATACCCATACAATGATGGCTCTACGACCGCATAAACATGCCCTACGGTACTACAATGACTGGTATCTACCTTAACATATGCAGGATCATTAGTCACTGGATTGGTACAGTTGAAGTATGCTACTCTTATTGGATCGAAGGGGTCCAAAGTGAATGGCTCCGATCCAAAATCGTCAGGGCCAACTATATCCTTGAAGTTGCCGTGGTATAAGAAATAGCGAGGGATGAAGGAGCAATTAGCGTCCTCCACAACACCTGCATCGCTCAACGTGATGCGGTACCTCTTGTAATCGATATGTTGTACATGGTATTTCCCGGAGAACAGAGTTAACACCGTCGCGTTGTTCTCGCAATCGAGTTCGTACCTCCTGTCCCCGCAGTGGCTTGGGTCGCCTTTGAGTCGAAATGGGTAAGTTATGTTGGTAATTTTGCCGCAGGAAGATGGAGGGCATGGTGGGTGGTGCTTAGCGGTGCATGTCTTTTGGAATAATAGGAGAAGGATGGTGGCAAAGATAGACACAAATGTGCGTGCAGAGGAGGAGCAGGGGGATGAGGCTTCGCTTTCCATTCTCATTCCCTGTTGTTGATTCGCATTTTGAGAGTTTATAAATATTCGGATCGTGGTCAAGCTGCGCCCCCACTTGCTTTACTTTAGCATTGTTGTCGTCTTATTTTTCCTTCCTTCTTATTATATTAAAATTATTGTGTCTCGTGTTATCTGTCATGATACAATACCAAGAGAAATTTCTTCCACCACATATCATCTACACTATTCATCTTTGAGTATCTCATCACTTTTTACATCTCTTACAATCATTTCATTGGTACAAGATCGACCTCCTCCACGACGATACAAGAATTTTTCCAATACCAACTAGTAGTTACAGAATGCTATTTTTTGTAATGCCATAGTGAAATAGAAAAAGTGGAATCTTTTACCCTTACTTGAAGAGGGGTTCTATCTATCAATTAGTGCTTTCGTCCATAGTGCCATGTTACACCCCAACCCATATTAGTAAGTTAGGGATATTAGTTAGTGATTTGGGACTATAAATAAGAGCATTAACTCATTGTAAATGATATTGTGAATAATCAGATTAATGAATTCATTGAAATTCTTGGAGCTTGGGAACTAGGCTCGAACATAGTTCTATCATTGGTGCTTTCGTTGAGAGTGCCATAGCCATGGCATTCCAAGATTCTTTGAAAAAGCTGAAGATGACAGGGTCCATTACGGATTATTAACAACAATTTGAAGCAATTTCCAGCAAGATCCATGGTCTTTCTCAACAATGGTTAGTATATTTTTTCATTGCTGGCTTGGATGATTATCTCAAATGTCAGCTACGTCTAGACAGACCTGCCTCATATCTTGGGGCTGTTGCATTAGCGCATTGGTACGAGCAAAATCGTTTGGCCCGTGGGTTCAAGAGGCTGAGAGAACAGAACCAAAGATTTGATGCAGAATTTCAACAATATGGTTCAAGGCTAGGGTTCCAACCAGGAAACAATGGCATTGCAGATCAAAGAAACATTACCCAAGCAATTCAAGAAACACATTCCAAAGGGTTAACAACAACAAATTCAACAAGGGGATCAACAAATCGAAAAACAGAATTAACAACACCAAAATTCCAAAAAGCAACAAATCCAAATGCAAAAGCAAGTCTAAAATCAACAACACCAACCAAGGAAGATGCAATCAAAGACCATCAAGAAAGCCCTTTGGGCCTTGAGACTAAACAGTGGGAGTAAGAATTGATGGTGAAAGCAAACCAAATAGAGGAAGAAGAAGCCGCGTCGAACCCTCTCATGGCAGTGACTGACGGCAAAGATGTTCCGGCACCAACATGCATCGTGGTGGTGGAAGCGGCATCTGCGAAGCTCCCTATCGCGGTGGAAGCAAGGCATGACCGCGACAGAGAATAGGATGAGGTGAATGTCCGTGAGCCACTTGCCGTGGTTAGTGTGGCGTTGACGGCGGCGCTTGGTGTTTTTGCTTGTGAAGAGGAAGAGAAAGGAAGCGCGAAGGAAGGGTGGAAACCACCGCCATGGTCACGTGAACAGCGCGGCAGCGAAGGAGATACAAGGATGAGTGGCGGCGATGATACCCTAGTGCACAGCGGCCGACAAGACTCACACCTAGTGGCAGTTGGTGTCTTGGTGGTGACTGGAGCAATCACAGGGGAGAGGTTCCGAGGTGCTGTCATCAACAGGAAAATGGGAGCTAGGGCAACTCTAGTGTTTCCCGTTCCAGAGCAATGTCTTGCCCCATTGGGCCAAGTCCACCCCAATTCAGTTACGGATCCATGCAGATGAGTGGGTTAATGGGCCACTTGTTCAAGTTGAAGAGGAAGGCCATTTCAATAAAATTAGTGGATCAAGTCAGTTTCAGCCCAATCAAGCAATGGGATCCTGGTGGCACTTATTTGTAAATATTAAAAATAAAAAAATAAAAAAAATATTGTATAAGAAATTATTGTTTTCTTTCTCAACTTTGAGGGCAAGGTTGATTTGAAGGGGAGGGTAATGTTACACCCCCAACCCATATTAGTAGTTAGTTAGGCCCATATTAGTAAGTTAGGGATATTAGTTAGTGATTTGGGACTATAAATAAAAGTATTAACTCATTGTAAATGATATTGTGAATAATCAGATTAGTGAATTCATTGGAATTCTTGGAGCTTGGGAACTAGGCTCGAACATAGTTCTATCATGCCACAACATTGGCCAAAGGAACTCAATTTGCACCGAGATCTTGGCTTGCAAAAATGAGAGAACAATTATCTGCCGAAGGGGAAATTTGTATGGACAATTGAGAAAATACTTTTAGAAATGGCTAAAGACGCTAGAATGCGGCGAAAGACGATTGAGAAAAAGAATAAAAAATTGGGATTGTAAACCGTGAGTAGAGAAGGATAAAGTGAAGCAACCTTTTCCTGCGTATACTCCATTTTAACTAGTGAGAAGAACTCCCGTCATGTCTGAAGAACCACATTTGTATATGACAAGCTGAAGTCGATTTTCATGTCATACAAGAGGACATCAATTCCCATTGTGCCTAATGCAAAAATTGGTACCATCTTTAGATGCCTGCTTGTTAAGTCCCTCTAAAGATCTCTCGAAAGAAAAGAAAAGTGCTAAAGCACGTCTTATAGTTTTACTTTCTTGCTGAAATAGAGTGATCTAAGCCTTGAAGTCCAACTTGACCAGTACCCTCACCATCGATTGGCAATGACCATGAAAACCCCTTCACCAAGCATTGCCAGCTCGACATCTACTGCCATTTGATTCAACAGCCTCAAATCAAATAACGTAACCCCAACAAAAAAAACAAATTACAACTTTAAACATCCCATCAACTAATTCATGTCAGTTCAACACAAGACCACAAGCTTTTAGGGAGATGGTCCACGGTACTAGGCTAGGGTAGGTGGCGGGCAGTAGTCATGGGGTGGCATCGGCGAGGGGCAGGTAGTACAGAGACAGTGCAGATTTCAAGGAAGAGGAGAACAAGGATGGGTTGGAGTGAGCAGCAACGAGTTGCAGATGCGGCTCGTTTTAAAGTGTATCATAGATGAGAGATTACAATTACAACCTCAAATCTGTGTTATTAGATGACGTGGTGCATGATACATCATATTTAGTGCAGTGCACCATATTTTTTTTACCACAGATTCTACAATACACAAATCGATTAACTTCTCTATTTAGTGCAGTGCACCATACTTTCTTTACCACAGATTCTACAATAAACAAATCGATTAACTTCTCTACAGTGTTAAGAAAACCGGACAGAACTGAACCATCCGGTTAAACCATGAACAGGACCTTCATCCGATCCGATTCATTCAAACAAGTCAAAAATTTAATAACCAGTCAACAACCGTAACAACCGGTCAAAAACCACTAAACCCCATGAACCGATGGCGGTTCAAAGAGCTAGCAGCTTTCCTACGAGGCTCCCTCCAGCTAGCTCCGCTCATTAATTGGACAGCTTCTCATATTTATAAACCTTGTGGGTGTCTTGGGAGCATTCTCCCATCGATGTGGGACAAGGCAATATGCAAGAAAACATTATTGGAACTGTACTCAGTTCACTTTTTGGTTAACGTTGCACTAAATGTCTAAACTACTTCATGTCGAATCCCAAGTCTACGATGAGTAACAAAGTTGAGAATCAACAAACTTGCAGAATGTTTACGAAATTGTAACATAAATTGAAAACCTCTAAAATATTCACAGGAAACAGAATCATGGAAAGATGCTAGACCTTCCATAAAATTTTTTTGGATGAGGATAACCACAAGAATAGGATAAACTTTTTTGGATGAGGAAGAGTAGTCTGGAAGGAAAGGAGTGGAAGAAGAGAAGAGCTTAATATTTGTCACAATATTTAAGATGTAAGGTAGTGTTTACTTAATTTTTTTTGTTTTTATTTGATTATTATTAATGATTTAATATAATTTTTATTTTTTAATAAATCATATGTATATATTTATATATATAAATAATAAAATATATATTTTTTATTATATTCCGGTCAAACTCCCAGTTAAACCGATTGGACCTTAGAACCATTGAACCAGTCCCTTGACCGGTTCATTGTCCAATCTAGTTTTCTTAACCTTGCTTCTTTGCCTTATTTACCTACGCAGTAGGTTGCTCAAAAAAGAAGCCAACCGTTGATGGAAAAACACCCTAAATTAATGGCTAGGATTGTAACTCTTAACAAGTTTGTACTATACAACTTATAAAGTAACAAGTACCAAAGCCTTGTCCTGCGAAAAAGTTTAAGGTGCATAAAAAAATTCATGAATCTCCAAGTCTAGAGGCAAAGAAAGACTATTGTGGTTTCATGTCTAGAAATCGTGGATGGAAAGAGTGTTGCAATATGAGTTGTGCAACTACTGAAGAGCTTGAGCCAGCAGGAAAGGATGCTAAAAAAGAGGGGAAAGATGCAGCAATGTTCACACGTGAAGCGGAAGTCTCAAGAATCGGGGTTACGGAGGCAAGAGTCATGATTGAGGTGGAGGGCCTCAAATCAGAAAATGGTGAATTTGAGGTAGTGAATCTTGCGAGGACGAATGCAATATATGGAAGACTCAATATGGGCTAGAAAACCTGCCCATGGTCTACCATGAACATAACCAGATCGATGGGATGAATGAGATAGAGATACAAAGACAATTGCCCATGCCCTATCTAGCATACCACGAAATCAAAATTCGACCCAGAGATTGAGTTTCCTTTTTTATGGCAGAAGCGAAGTAGAAGAAGCAAATGCAAATGGGAATAAGAAAAAATGGATAGTAATAGGCTCTTTGTCACAATCACAATCTCATGGCCTTCGAACCTTTATCGATATATGTCAAATTCTAATGCTAAAGAAGTTAGTTAGTAACTTCAACCACATTAATGCACGTGCATAGTGGATGCAACAAGAATCACCCAAGAAACTTGGTGAGAATAGATTCACGTCTTTGGCCTTGAGGATTTGAGGTTCAATAATGGATGCTTGACACAGTGCAATAATTTAGGCAATTGCTAAACATTCCCCTGCCTCACAGTGTATCAACCCAAAAATGGAAGCTTTGTTTCTTGGTCAAGAACCACGTGATTCATTCCTTTGGCAAGGTATTTGCTATTTCTGATATTGTCTCAGGAAATGGTTGACATGGAACTGTGAAGTGATTTAGGAACTATTGCTGCTTACTTTCATATGGGAAGTGCACACATGGGTTTGGTAAAAGGAAGGAGCAAGATACCGTATCACTAAGGTTTCTTTTGGCTTTTTCATTATTTCCATTTCATCCCATGACTTGTCACTTCTAGGAATGAAATCACATGGCTAGCATCTGAATTTATCTGAATTGTCAGAGTCTATGCATTTGACAATATTATTATCATTTAGACAAACATTTTGGGGCTAAGTTCATATACTGGCATTAAAGAGAATAGACTAGGGAGAAGCTATCATACTGTTGTTGTGAAAATGTTAGTAGCCCGGTTCCGTAGGATCTAAAATGAGAGTCAGTCTAGCTTAAATGAATGAGACAATGCTAGTCAAAGATTCACTGGCCCAAAAATATGCGGCAGATTGCTTGCTCCACTTGTGAGACTAAGGAAGCCTTCATGTAGAAAGATCACAAAGAACACAATAGTTTTTATTGCTGTGGCAGTTTATGTTTCTAATTGTAATTGCTTTTTAGTTGGTGTGCTTATGTTTTTAGCAATCTTGAGGAGAAGTTTGGTTTGACTGGATGGATATTGATACAATCACAATTAGTAATTAGAGAATGATATCATATTAATTATGCATAAATAAGAGAATATTATAATTTGCAATGTCATGGCTGAAAGTGAATAGAAAAGTTAGAGTCTTTTTCCTTGATTTGAAAAGGGGTTCTATCATGTTAATATAAAAAATAAAATTATAATTCAAATAATAATTCGGATAGTTTTATATTTAAAAGGGTAATTAGCAATAATATCCCTTGAGGCTTCAAGATATAGTACTAAATGTCAAACTTGTGTAAATATTATACTCTGCTCTAAACTTGAGTGAAAATTGCACTTCACCTTAAACAAGTGACTTTTAACACAATGTTTGGGTACATGATGAACCTATTTAATATTAAATCTTAGATTTTATTAAAAATATCAACAATTGTGATAGCATTTCAAGTTTTTGCATCTTAATCATTCTCATTCCATAATTTCATTCTCCCTATTTCTACACCGAAACACACACCACTAATCTACCACTAGCCTTGTTCATGGCAACATAACCTCACTTCCTTACAACTCAGCTACCGTGATGACGTTACTTCATCACCCTCTTATGCCAATTCCTTCTCTGTGTCGCCCTCACAACAACCATTGCCAAATATTCCTCCTTCCACCGCGACCCCACCTTCTCTGCCACTTTTCACTAAGAACTAAGATTATATTCCAAGTTTTTGCAGCTTAATTTTTCTCATTTTCCAATTTTATTCTCCCTCTTTCTGCATTGTCACCAACTTCTTCTGCACCTTCTCAGCCACCTTTAGTCTAATTTTTTTTTAATTACCAAATTTCATCCTTGATAGAGGGCTGGGTAGCTTATCATGGGGTTGTGAAGTGGGTTTTACATAGAATGGCAGTGCCACAACACTAAGCATTAAGCAACTTTTAGCTGATTATTGTTTCACACAAAACTTCCATAGGAATGATACCCCTGACAATGGCTATATAAAGGGGTGGGAATTAGTGTTTTGAGCAAAGGAATTTTGGAGAGCTACGTCATAGTGCTATAAGAAATAAGAGAGAGTGGGGAAAAAAAAGGAAAGAGAAAAGAGAAAAGAGAAATAAAGAGAAAAAGGAAGGAAAAGAATAGAAGGTTTTGACACATAGATATAATTTTAAGGTAGGAAGTGAATTTATTTTTGAAATAATACCATGACTACAATTCTATAAAGTTACTCTTTCTGTTACAATGATTATTTTTAGGCTGAAATATGTTTTGAGTCCCTATAAAATTAGCAAGTTTTGATTTTAGTCATTTTAATTTTTTTTTTATCCACAATTTTTAAAATATTTCAGGTTTAGCCCTTGCCATCAGTAGGACTCCATTAATTATTGACATGACTTACGGAACTCCATGTCATAATTGCCACATCACTCTTTTTTACTATATCACCTGTTCCTTCAGCCACATCACTCATCTCCATCATTCTCCTTCATCCCCCCTCTCTTTCACTATTGCCATCATCACCACCCATTCTTTCACTAACCCTCCCTCTATTGCCTCACCACTACACAGCCACCACTTGCTACCTCCTTCTTCAGGGGAGTAAAATGCAATTTTCCCAAAATTTTATAAGTTGGTAAGCGAAGATGTCAGCTATAGCTAAGCCAAAAATCAACTCAAAATAAATAGGTTTGATTGAGTTATTAATTGCAAACATATTCAAGCTTCTAGCAAGGACAGATTAGATTTTTGGCTAGTTAGTATATATTTTGAACTTTTTAAAAAAAATAACCTAGAAAATTATGAAATATTACAGGTAAGTGCACGAAGATGTCAACTACAACATAGTGAAAATCAGCTCAAAATAAGAAGGTATGCTAGCAAAATAAATTAGAAAATCGAGATGACTTCTTACAGAGACTACCAATTTTTTTCAACAAGTTGTTGCAAATTTTTGACATAGTTACATATATCGGAAAATTACAACATTTTACAAGTAATTATATGACAATATTATCTACATCACTCCAAAAATCAACCCAAATATGAAGGTTTGTATGCCTGAAAAAATCAAAACTGAAAATCACTTGGTCAAGCATAATCAAGAGTTTTTCTAGCTCATCATACTCTAGGCTTCAAGGATCAAGCTAGATGACTTATGAATATAGGGAAATCAAGTATTTCATAAACTAAATGATAACAAAACAACCATAACCATCATATATCCAAAATCCACAAAGCAAATAAGGAGGAAAATAGTTAGAGCAGGCTATAAAGTCATAGATTCAAAGAAGAAAAACCATGGGAGGTTTTAGCATGGAGGTGGGAAGTAAGAGCCCTTACTTGGAGTGATGAAGAAGAGGTGAAATTGGTGGTGGTGATGATGGTGGCGATGATGACCATGATGATGGTGGTAGTGATGAAGATCCTTCCTTGAAAGAACTTGAAGAACAAAGAACACACACAAGAGCTAACAAGTGTATCACTCACTAAATCTCCTTCTTGATTTTGAAGAAGATTGAAGGAAAAATCTCTCAAGCTCACTCTCTTTACTCTTCCTACAGTGGTGTATACCTAAGAGAGAAGGAGCTTATGCCTTTTTATTTTTTAGGAGTTACTTGGACAGGTGGACAAGCTACATGACTCTCATTAATTGCTAAAACTTGGTAATTAAATTGCCTTCCTTCAATCATGACCTCTTAGCCACAACATGTAGGGGTAGGAAGAGTGGTTTGGTGTGTTTATTATATTGGGGAGTTACTTGGAGTAGGAGTTGTAACATCCGCGACTTCAGACCTCCGAGCTTATCAGTATTCCAGACCTCCGACTTCATTTCCAAGGCTCAACTGGACTGGCAGGATTTCCGATTTCCGATTTTAATTAGGCTCTAATGGACCAGCTTGATTTTCACGATTTCCGACCTTATTCTTCAAAGATACGAGTTCCGACCTTAGGTGATTTAAGATGGACACCGAATCAGACTTCTGAGTTTATCTGAATTGGTCTCCAAGTTTGGTCAAAATTTTCACGACTTCCGAATTCGAGGCTATTCCCAAGAGCTTTTCATTTCTATGATTTTTCCGATTTCCGAGATTAAGTTTTGAGTTCCGATCTCGAGTTTATTAGCAGGAGCTTTTCATTTCTCTAATTTCACGAGTTCCGAGATTGAGTTGGAGTGCCGAGATCCTATGAGTTCCGATTTCTTGGTACACAAAATTAATGTTTTGAATCCCGATATCCGGTGTCATCCTTAGAATCAATTCGAGTTTACATATGTCTCCAGACTTCCAGGTTCGAGTGTTTTGGTTTCACATTTTGGCCCTTGACCTTCGATTTGAAGGTGATTGTACCTTACAATTCCGACGTCCGACTTTACTCTCGAGTTTTGAATAAACCAAGACGATTATTCCGAGTTCCGACTTCATCGTGCACGAATTCTGACTTTAGGAAGTACACGAGTTCGATGTCATGCCCAGACACTGAAGCAGTTTCACTTCTCAGCACTGAGAGCAATTTTTGTCACAAAAGAGGAAGACATGGACGAACTTTCACTGTCACGTAAATTTCACCCAATCAAAGCCACTCATTCTAACTGCCACCTCAAAGCCTTGCCTATATATATTCCCCTCCTGCATCTTCAGCTCATTCCTTACATTGCCCTTTCTTTCTCACTTCAGCTCTCTTTTCTTTTCTCCACTCACGCACTCCATCCAGCCTTCAAGATCAACCAAGCCCTATTTCCAAACTCAAGCAAGAGGTAGAGGTTTTAATTCTTGTCTTGATTTTTCTGATTCTTGGATGATTATTGGTGGTTTAATTCTTCAATTCTGATATATTGACTGAGTGATCATGATGAATTATGGCTGGTTTATTGGCTGTTTGTGAGATTAAAATTGAATTGGAAACAAGAAAGGATGAAGATATGAAGAAGTTGGGAGGCTGGAAAACTCAAAACCCTCAGTAGTCCGTACGGCGGAGTGTATGGCTCCGGCTCACGCCATTCAAAATTAATGAAACCATTTTTATGTAAAACTAGACATCTAGGGCTTTCTACACATATATCATATAAGACCATTGGAGAAATATTGAGAGAGATATGAATTTTTGAAATTCGACCTAGGAATCAGGACATCCACCCGGGCAGTATGGGTTGAAAAGGGTGTAACTCACCCTATACAACTCCAAATTAAGTGATACTAATTTTGTTGGAAAGCTTACACATAGGAGAACATCATACAAAGAAATTTTGAGTTTGTTATCATCTCAATTGTTCCCAGTAATTTGAAGAAATTACCCAATGTCTAAACTAGGCCAAAACAGGGCAGTTCAGGAAGGTTAAGTTTCGGGGCTTATAAGTCGAGCCCTACTAAGGCAAATGCAATGGAACTTTTTGCATATGAAAGTTTGTCATGTTAGCTTTGGTAAGAGACCAATTTCGTGAAATTTGAGCCAGTTTTCGTTTTTTAGTAGATTTTTACTTTTGAGTGGGCAATTCTGGCCAGCCACAGGGCAGGCCGGGATAAAACCTGAATAACTTGAGTTATGGTTATCAAAATGAGGTAGGACCAAAGAAGTTAGAAAATAAACACATAAAACTTTAACATATCCAAAATTGGTCCAAAAGAGTTAAATAGAAATTATGGCATGATTTACAAGAACCGGGTTGAATGATTTATGTTGAGGCTGTAACTCTACCTTAAGGAGACTAATGCTTCTATGAGTTCCATGATGAGTTGTGCATGCAATATCGTAATTTCTATGAGAAATTGGTATTCTGATGTACTGGCACTATTCATGGGGAAGCGGACACGTTCCGTTATACCACCGAGATTTCAGTAAAGTATATGCATAAGCTATGATATACATATAGTGGCATGTACATTTATCAAGAAAGCTATGAAAGTTATGTTACGATGAAAGTTCCATGATACTTGGGCCAGCCCTGGATAAAAAGTTAAGGGGAATAGATTGGTGGGGACGTCGGGGAAAGTAAACTCGGCAATCCCTATATAGGAATGAGCTCGATCCTGAAAAGTAGACTATTACCCAGGAGTCTAAAATGGCCAAGAACTCCCAGGGGACCAAGTAATGAAAAAGTTTATGAGGAATGAGAAAGTTTATGAAGAAAGGCTCAAGAGCAAGCTACATGATTGCATTAAATGCATAATCACATTGAATGGTCATTATGAGTCATTTACGCTTATTCTATTAAATTCACCATTATCAGCCAGATGCTCATTATTCTGTTTATTGTTGATATTAATTTATTCTGTCCCTTATGTTGCCTTAAGTAAAACTGGACCTTGCCTTGGACCAGACCTTTTTCTCAATCTTATTAAATATGAATAGTTAAGTTTAATCTCATGTTTTTATAATTAAATAAAACCTGAGGCACCTGAGAATGAACGCGACGTCAGTTGAATGTCTTGCATGACCCTACTGAGAATTTTCTTAAATTCTCACCTCGTTTTGTATTTCTGCCTTATTCTCAGACGGGGACGATGGACACGACAGCTACCCTTTTTATTGAGGTCCCAGACTTGCGCCCACCATGACCCCGCAGAGGCTCACTCAGATATAGCCTGGCCTTGCCGGCCCATTTTTATCTTTTTAGTGATAGGGATTTTACCGTCCCATTACACCATCCCACTTTTGATCCTGCCACCCCTTACTTTGAGGTCCCACTACATGTGGCACACCCTCCGCCAAAGACTCTCCTCGGCACTCAAGAAGACTGCAGCCTCGGCCGATCTCACGCAGAGTCACCTCCGCAGTAGTACCCGACATCCCGCCACTTCCCGAGAGGACCCTTCAGAGGCCACCACCATCATCCTCCTCCTCCTCAGACCCAAGATCGACTCACTCACCACCTCGATATGGCAATGGCTACCTGACCGAAAGTAGGTCACCACAAAGTGCATTGTACAAAGATGACTCTTTTTGGCAAAGATGCGCTTTGGGTCATAGACCTAGTGGTAGGCTTTTGAAATGTCCTCTCGAGGACCACATAGGATCGTGCAACTAACACTTGGGCCCTATGCCTTTTTGGTACACTCTACCCCACTTATGTATCCTATTTCAAACTTGTGCATAAACCGAGATAAAGGGCTTACATATATATGTATACATATTTACCGTTGACATCATATATATATTATTGCTCTTATCTTTTCCATTGCGATAAATTAAATTCTGCCACGTTCATTATATAGAGTTCCATTTCTTATGTTATAAAGAGAAAAAAAAAAAAAAGAGAACGTAAATGGAGCATTAACACAGTAACACAATCTACTTAATTTCATGCTATGACTTAAGCATATCATTAAATTAGTAGGGTGTTACAGGAGTATTGTTCATATATATATATATATATATATATATATATATATATATATATAAGAGTGTTCCAGTTTCTAATGGAAAAGATATAAGATTTTTAGAGCATTTAAGCTAAATATATGATTGCAACCAATTATCATAGTGTAGATGATTTTGCTTCACATAACAAATGAACAATTAAACAATAGGTGAGCTTGTTAAAGATCTCTGACCTTGATACTGATAAATCTTGATAGAACTTTTATACTAAGTTGTCTAATAAGGGAAGAAAGTGCCTAACTCTAAGCTTGATCTTATGAGTAAACATCTCATTTGACCATTCTGTAGAACATAAACCTCAACACACAGGCACAACTAGCATTCTGTAGAACCTTTTTTTTTTTTTTATAATATCAACGAGAGGAGTAGAATTTGAAAGGCTTATTTATAAAGAGGCTTGAAAGCATGTTGGATCGAGCCCTATATTCACCTGTTATTACTGTCAAATGCAATGCTTGAATGGGCTTATACTTTGGTGATTCAATGGACCCCAAAATGTTCTACTCATTATTCTTTCCACCAAAAAACAAAATCATTTTAAAATGTGCTTTAGCTAAGGAATTTGCCTCCCCCTTCCCCATGATAAAAAAAAAAAACTAAGGAATTTGCCAAATTGGTAGTCTTATTAGATTGAAGTCCTTTCTAATAAAAGAAATCAATATTGAATGTAAATACATCAGCAAAATCCATGGCAAATTAAAGAGCTTTTATTCATTAACATTTTGCCAAACTATTATACGGTAGTAAATAGTGAAACCTGGAACTTCATCAATTCATCACATTCAAGCTAGCTGAAAAATTATTGGATTGCTTTAACAATTTGAATGATTTATCAGGGTCATATTCGGATCAAGTAAATAGCATGTATATAGATCTTCTTACCAAAAGAAAAAAAGAATGCTTATATATCTTGTAGAGACATTGATCGATGCATAATTGCATGGAAGGCACACATAGGTATCAACCTATCACATTGCAAGGTATTCTTATCCCATGCACTTTCTAGTGATGATTTTTTTACTACGCACTTTTTTTTTTTGGTCGAAACCACAGGTATCCTCCTAACGGAGGCAGTTCTGCTCGAGCCAAATAGGACCATTTGAGCGGTGTTGATAACCATTTGAGCGGTGTTGATAACCTAAACCTAAAATTAGTATTAAGTTAGAGAATAATTAATCATGTAATTAAAGGATTAATTGAAATATAAAAAGAGGCTAAAAGGAAGAACATGGTCATTCATGGAATATGGGGTGCTTAGGATGACGCCCTGACTGGTAAATTCCTAGAAAATGACTATGTTTCCCCTTGGAAACTACTCATGTTGTGGATTGGAAGGATTTTGGGATGTTACTTTACCTTAGGGGGTAAAATCTCTAAAAGGGACATTGCCCTAAGCCCAATGGTAAGGTTAGTTGAAGCCTTGTAAGAAAACCCCCGAGGACCTGTCCATTTCAAGAACCACAAACCAAGATGCAGTACGAGGTTTGCATCCAAAAGGGAAAACCTCTAATAGCCTACCCTTCCTATACACCCTTTGCCATAACTAAACTGGGTTATCTAATAACCAACCACCCCAAAAAGTGATGCACAAGTTCCTAGGACAGAGACATGTCTCTTTCATGTTAGTCAAAGGAACTCTGTCCCCTGTTACTGCCTAGGTTCACATTAACTTCTTGGAGCCCATGCACCCAAGAGGACCAACCCTAACAAGGGAGCCTGAGGGAGATATTTTTACAACATACATAAGAAAACACAAGCTATTCACTCCCACTAACAACACTCCAACACATACAAAGACCCAATAGTAACAAAGCCCATCAACCCACACCAACATACCACTTTTCTTTCTAGACCTACAAACACTCACCCATAATCAGAAAACATAGAACCCAGTATCTTAAAGTGAATCTTGCTACTGAGGGGCATTTCATCGTCCAGCGATCCCACCTTATCATCCCTCAAAGAGCTGGTGTAGTAGCAGCATATGTTTTCCTCTGAGGCTACAAGATGGGTGTTTCCTCTTAACCTCATATTGCTCACTCTGTCCTCCAAAGTTTACAAATCTAGATCTCTAAATCTTGGTTTAGAGTATAAACTCTTGCTAAGAGAAAAACTGGTTTGAAATATTTGGCAACTCCATTTGGGAGGATCTGTGAGCAACAACACTCTGTAATGATCAGAACCGCCAACTGAGTCAAAAAGGTTCGAGGATGTTGGGTGAGGAGTCATAGAAAGCAGTGTTTGACGCAAAAGCGGCATCATTAAGGATGAAGGAGCTGCCCATTAGTGAAGAGCCACATTAGGCAGTGTTACACAAAAGTGGCATTGTCAAGGGTGAAGGAGCTTAGGGGAAGCATCGCTCCTGAGAAAACGCGGAGTTACGAGCGGAGGGCATCACAGGTGAAGGCATTGTTGATGTTGGTGGTTGATCATGAGCTCTCCAACCTCACGAAGCCCCTTACTCGAAATTGTTGTATACGAGCTTAAGCAATGGTAGGACCAAGACAAACAACAAAGTCGTTGCCAACCACCTGTTGTACATCATCGTTCAACTTAGAGGAACTTATAGGATGGAGAAATGTGGATGCCAATGGTACAGCACAAGGAAGAACGTGCTAGTGGAAGAAAAGCAGGGGACCGGGAAAGTGCTGCTCATCTTCTTAAGCAACTTGGAAGCCCATTTACAAAGGAAACTCACGAGCAAAGATTAATGTGAAAAAGAGAAAGATGAAGCAAGAAGAAAATGGAAGAAATAAAAAAAAAAAAAGGCGGGAATCTTGAAAGTGAGTGCATAAGAGAATTTAGTCCTTCCAAGAAGTTTAATGGAAGCAGTTGATTCAGAGGAGAAGAGGAAACCAAATGCAGGGTGTCCATAGCAAGATGCTTAGCTTGCAATTTAGCAAATCAGCTGCCAACAAGGCTTAGGCATGATTGCTACCATCTTGGGTCTACCAAAAAACTAAGTATACAAAACTCTTGATTTTATTTTTGTTTTAAAGATGGAAAACATGATAGCCAAGACTTTAACTTTTGTCTTAGACATTATTCTCACTTGCTCAACAATCTTTGTATGGTTTCTTCCCTTTTTATGACTTTATATTCATTATTACTAGACCGTGTTCAAGACACCTATTGCATATTTGATGCTTATATCTAGATCTGACATTATATTATCAATGTATTGATATGCAGGAAAGCAAAGTGAAAAAAGAAAAAAGAAAAAAAAAGGAGAAAAATGCTTGCATATTTGTTATAGTTCTTTACTTTGATTCTTATTGTTACTATTCTTGTTGGCCACAAAAAATCTATATATAAATGCAGACAAGATAAAGAAGGGGGTAAAAAAGTATAAAATAAGAAAATCATGTGAATGCTTGTGTGCAAGTTGAAGTTTGAGGAATATTTAGAGGTTGTAACACATGAATCATTCTTCTTTATATTGTGTGGACTACATAGAAAAGGTATGAATACAATGAAAATTTGAGGTATTTAAGTGAAAGTATGCAGAACAAATATGCTTGAGCATTTTCAATATAAAGGGAACTAACTTATGATGCTAAAGGAATGGAAAACAGATCTGCAAAAAGTAATAGAATTTCAAAAGTAAAGGATTATACATAAGGACATATAAATGATAGGAACTTCTTTTAAGCTGATATCATTTTAAAGAAGTTTGTCAGGTCCAATGTTTAATCTGTTATGAGTAATTAGAGCGTCATCTATAATGCCAAAATTCTAATATGTTAGTTTATTGTCTTTCTGTCCTATTATTGTTTTGTGATGAGCTGGTTATGATTCTTTATCTTGGTCTCTAACAATAAGTGGTTAGTTGCTTCTATCATAGCTCTCCTTGCAAATATGAATGTTTTGTATATGTAGCATAATTGATTCTCTATGGACCAAGATGAAACATTGCTGTCAAGGCTTTGACACTAACGTGTGAACCAAAAATGGTTAGGTCGACATCCATCATTGGGCGAATTAGTGACAGACTAATCAAAGAGATGAAGTAGTAGAAAAGGCAATAAATATCATGAGGAAAAGTAAAACAAGTGCTAGAAATTGCAATGCAGTTCTAGATGCTCATGTGTTTACTAAGAGGAATGAGACTCTAGGATAAAAGCAATGGATGATAGTAGTGGACACTATGACGATGTAATGAGAATAATGGACACCATGACACTACGACGAGAATGACAGGCACTCAATGTTATGCTAAAAGTGATAGATGTTGTATTAAACATGTACTAAAAGTGATGAATGTTGTATTAAAGATATGCTAAAAGCAATGGGTGATATGACAAGAGTGACAAAACGTTGTGCTAAAAAATGTGTCGGAAGTTATGGACATTGTATCAAAAGTGATAATGCTATACTTGTGAACAAAAGTGATGATTGAGTGGACACCTAAGCGAAAAACCATTCACTATGCTAGAAGCTTGCATTAATGGCCACTATATTTTTGTTGAATCTAGATGCAAAGAAGGTTGTGGTCTATCAATTCCAAGTATGTTAAGGATACCTTGTTTAATGGTAAACATGTATTCCATTCTTCACATGAACATGCATTCCTTTCCTCGCACGAACATACTCTCTTCCTCTTATGAAGATCAAGTATGTTAGAAATATCATGTTTAATATTGTAAATGCAGTTATGATATGCTTCTAATAAAACCATAGGGTAGGAGATTTCTTATGTTCATAGCAATATAATTAGCATGATACGACCAAGGTAGCTACAATGTAATGAGACAAGTAAAGTTAATAGAGCATAGCCATCGTCTGAATAGGTAAAGTCATAAATGGATAGGTCAATGAAGATAGAGGAAAACAAGGACAATAAAGAAAAGGTTTAGGAATTACGGAAGTAAGCGCTTAAAAGGATGTGTTTCGGTATTTATGAAGTCCAGGGCAAACAACTGAGTTGTTCGAATAAGTGAGTTTAATCAGAATTTGATTAAACATTTACTTAAAGCCAATTAAGAGTAATTTAAAGGGATTAGGTTTGATGGAATTAGATTAGGAGTATAGAAAACTCCATAGAAAATTTTCAAACCAGTTTACTGATTTAAGAGAAATCGGCAAGATTTCGGTGTTTTAAACTGTCGGAACCGGATCAGTAGAAATTACCCCATGAGTGCCCTAGGATCAATGGCTAAGATTTAGCCAAATAACCCACCCAAGTGGCGCCTTGAGCAGCCCTTGATGGTGGAAGCTAAACCAAAATTAAACACATGATGGAGTCCACCAATCACATGTATCTACCTTCCAAATATCTCCACCTTTTCTCTCCTTTTCTCCTCATCAATTTCGGCCACTTCCTTTGCTGAGCTCACTTCATTCCTCTTCTCCTTACTCTCATCTCCACTCTATTTCCATCTCTTCTTCAAGTCTCATCACAAATAACTTGCACCAAAGACACAAAATCAATACAAACTCAACTAGACAAGGTAGGAAATCCTACTTCTCTTCTTGTTTTCTCTGATTTGGGGCTGCATGGTGAGCATGTTCAATCTGAAATATTGATGTTATATAGAGTGATGATGATGGTTTATGACTAGTTTTGCATGTATGTTGTGATTAAAATGGGAATTTAGAGAGCAAATAGCTTGAAGGAGGGAGACAAATCTAGAAGCTGTTAGGGTTTTTTCTCAGCGATCCGTACAGCGGAGTGTACGGCTCTGCCTACCACCGTTTAAATTGGATGGAACCATTTTTATATGAAACTATACATTTAGGGCTTTCCATTCATATATCATATAAGGACATTGGATTA
The DNA here is from genome assembly GCA_031439585.1 of Pterocarpus macrocarpus. NCBI lineage: Eukaryota > Viridiplantae > Streptophyta > Magnoliopsida > Fabales > Fabaceae > Pterocarpus > Pterocarpus macrocarpus. The sequence continues at coordinate 56,990,479 of CM062514.1, forward strand.
GTATAGAATTAGTTATGAATTTTTGAAGTTTAACCTAGAAATCTGGATTCCTATCCGGGCAGTATAAGTTGAGAAGGGTATAACTCACCCTATACAACTCCAAATTGAGTGAACCCAAGTTTTTTTGAAATGTAACATGTAAAGGAATATCCCATAAAAATTTCAGAACCAGATTCATAGCCATTTGCTCCCAGTGCACCAAGGAAGTTGGCTTAAATCTAAACCGGGATGAACCAGGGTAGTTTAGTAGGGCCAAGTCTCGAAACTCATAAGTCAAAATATACTTATGAGAATGATATGAAACTTAGCTCATTTGAAAGCTTGTTCTGATAGCTTTAATTGGATATAAATTTTGTATGAATTCACCTAGTTTTCTATTTTTCGTGAATTTTTACTTGTAAGGACCCAATTCTGGATAAGAACAGGGCAGCCTAAGGTAAATTGTTTATATCTTGAGTTACACAAATCAAAATGAGATGGGACTAAAAGGATTAGAATCTAGACATATGAGGCTATGATATATCCAAAAATTAGATTTAAATAAGTTGAATTGAATTAGAAATGGGGCGTACCAAATTGGGGCAGAACAGGGGAAGATAAACTGAACCCTATTGATGCTTGATTTGAAATTGTTGAATGATGCAATGAATGTATATATATATTTGCTGGTCTATAATGAAATTGCAAGTTGTATATTTGTACTGGTTGTCTGGCACTATTCACGGGGAAGCGGACTCGATCCGTTATGTTGCCGAATTTCCGGCAGAAATTAGTGATAGTTCTAAATATTGTTATGTGACACGTAAGACCACTAAGCAAGTATTATTATGTGAGAACACGGTACGAAACCTATGTATTTATGATTCTATGATAAGAGATATGATGATGAGTACATATTCTGAAGGAACGTGATATGGCGATCACGCTCCAACAGGGTATGACATGGCGATCATACTCTAGATTGTGGCATAAGGATCCCACCCCTAAGGAATGTGACATGGTGATCACACCCCGAGGGAGTATGACATAGTGATCATACTCTGGGACGTGGCAGGAGGAATATATTTTAAGGAGTGTGACATGGTGATCACACCTCTATGGGGTATGATATGGCGATCGTACTCCGGAATCTGGCATGATGACCATATCCTAAAGAATGTGACATGGCGATCACACTCTGATGGAATATGACATGGCGATCATACTCTGAACTGTTCATAACAAGTAAAGGAAGACAAAGAAAAGAAAATTATGTATATCTGCATAAATTCAAGTACAAGTAAAGGCAGATAAAAATTTCAAGTTTTCAGTATAATGGTGTTATTATATTTTAATATGTTACAGTTATTATTCATAGTATGATTCATGACTTTTTCGTGTATTGGCTCTCCCAAATGATAAGTGCATGAATAAAATGGACTCTGCTTCGAGCGATATGTTTTCGAACTATAAAATTTAGTAATTTATATAACATGTCCACCTTTTTCATAATAAATCGAAGTAGCTGGAGATAATAATGATGACACCGTACAAATTTCTTAGCGAACCCTACTGAGAATTTAAAATTCTCACTCTCGTTTTCGTGTTATCTCCAGATAATTCGAGAAGAATCAAAGACGGTTGAAGTTGCTGTCAAATAAGGTCCGCTCAGGTAACAGTAACAACTCCAGAGTGAGGTACTATGAATTAAGCATAGTACCGTACAGAGGAGGACGTTACACAAGAGACTCTTGAAGCACACTCACCTGCACGCCCAACATGATATGCGTTTCGGTATTTAGAGTCCCACGGACACAAACACGGACAAGGGGGCTCTAGGAGCACGCTATCATAGTTGCCTAACATGTAAACACCAAGGCATCTTGGCTCCAAGGATAAGGGAGTACCAAGAACAACATGGAAAAGATTCCTTCCAAGGTGCAAAGGTAAAGTGCACGAAGGAACCTTTGATGCAAAATCCCTAAAGATGCAAGGTACAGTGCACGAGATAGGTCTTTAATAAATGCAATGTGCACAGAGGGTTGACAGAAAATACAAGAGGGGAGGAGTTGCGTGGAGCAATGACGCTTTCCCTCCTAAAAATACGTAGCCCACCTAACCGGATTGTCATTGATATTGTGAATCTAGGTGCAAAAGGCTCATAAAAGCACCCTTGTGCCAACCCTAAATATAGGATGGTCTCAATATCATAGGATCCAAGGCCGAAAGGTGGATTATGTAGTCACCTCCTATGGATTGCTTCTCTAAAAAAAAAAATAATAATACAGAGAGAGAGAGAGAGAACAACAAAACAAGAAAAGAAAAGGAAATAAAGTCCAAAAAAAAAGAAGAGAAGAAAGAAAATAAGAAAGAAAAGATTGGAAAAAGGAAAAAGGGAAAAAGAAAATGAGAAAGAAATAGGAAAGGAGAAAAGAAAAGAAAATAGAGAAAAAGGAAAAGGAAGAAAGGAAGTAAGAAAGAAAAAGGAAAGGAAAAGAAAAAGAGAAGCAATAACCATCATCCACCATGGTTAAGTGTTACACGAAGAGCGTCATATGGTCTTTGTAAGCCTGGAGACAAGAGGCTTGCAAAACACGGTCACCCACCCCAAAACGTAAGAAGCTTTTGATTTCAGTATATAGAATTTTAGGGCCTAGGGAATTCTATAGTCACCTTCTTATAGGATCCCACCTATCTCACTTAAGCATCTCGGTATTTAAGGAGTCCAAGGCACAAGGAATATCCTTAGAACACATTGAAGGTACTCTATCCGTAACAATCAGTAACCTCTAGTCTAGCAATTTGGGACCAAAAAATTAGCCAGAAAAGGCCTGGTTCATCGTCCCAACATATGAACACCGTGGCATCTTAGATCTAGGGGCAAGGAAAACCAAAGGCGTGCTCATATGGTCCCCTTCCTTCCATGGTGTTAGGAAAAGAGCACAAAGGAAAAAATCACATGAATCTCTCAAGGTGCTAGGCAAGGAGCATAGGGATTAATGCTATAAATCCCTTAAGGTGCTAGGCTAGGAGCATAGAGACTTGAAGCATGAAAGTCCTCAAGATGCTAGGAATGGAGCATAAGGACACAATTCAAGAAAAGCCCCAAGGTGCAAGACACTCTCTGCACAGGGCAAAGCATGAGATCAATGTATACAAGATCACAAGAGCTTTAGGGTGCAAAACAATATAGGTAAAAGTAAGGACATATCTACATGCCCATAGGCACATGCAAAACCAAAAAAGCAGAATAAAAGGCTGAGCTTGTATGCAAAAGGAGTCATGCTACCAAAGATGCAAAAAGAGGAGGCAATCCTAAAAGTGCAAAATACAAGAGGAAACATGAACTGGAACTGTTAATGAACATGACAATGCAAAAAGGGAACCTCGGTTGGTTTCAAAAGTGTAAAGGATGAACATGAAATGATGCAAAAAGGGAACCCTTAGTGGTTACAAAAGTGCAAAAGATGAGCATGAAATGATACAAATTCCTAGAAAATGACTATGTTCCCCCTTCGAAACTATTTACATTGTGGATTGGAAGAATTTTGGGATGTTGCTTTGCTCTAAGGGTTAAAATCTCTAAAAGGAACATTTCCTCCAGCCCAATGGTAAGGTTAGTTGAAGCCCTGTGAGATGCTCCCCAAGGACCTGTCCCTTTCAAGAATGACAAACCAAGAAGATGCAGTAGGAGGTTTGCATCTAAAAAACAAAAGCTTTGACAGCCTACCCTTCCTATATACCCTTTGCCATAACCAAATTGGGTTATCTGATAACCAGCCACCCCAAAAAGTGATGCACAGGTTCTTTGTACAGAGATATGTCTCTCTCATGTTAATCAAAGGAACTTTATCCCCTCTTACTACCTAGGTTCATGTTAAATTCTTGGAGCCCAAGGTCCCAAGAGGACCGGCAGTAACAAAGGAGCCTAAGGGAGATATTTTTACAACACACACAAGAAAATCCAAGCTATTCCCTTCCACCAAAAATTCTGCATCACATACAGAGACCCAATAGTAACAAAGCACATTAGCCCACTCCAAAATACCACTTTTCTTTCTAGACCTGCAAACACTTACCCATAACTAGAAAACATAGAACCCAATATCTTAAAGTGAATCCTACTACTGAGGGCGTCTTGCGGTCTGGTGACAGCACCTTATCATCCCTCAAAGGGTAGGGGTAATGGCAGTATCTATTTTCCTCCAAGGCTACAGGACGTGTGTTTCCTTTTAACCTCATATTACTCACTTTCTCCTCCAAAGTTTATGAATCTAGATCTATAAATCTTGGTTTAGAATATAAACTCTTGCTAAGAGAAAAATTGGTTTGGAGCAAGCAGCAAAATTCTTCATTTGGAGTTTTAACGCAGCTGTGTGTGCCGAGCTCAAACCCAAGATCCCTGGTTAAGGTAGAACAACCCTCTCTCAGCTGATCTACGCGCTCGTTAGTTTTGTCCTATGCACTTGATAAGATGTGACACTAACACACACACACACGTTGAGTATGTTCTAAGTGGCACATGATGAATTAATAAACATATATGATATTAAAATGAGAAAAAAGTAATGTCAATTGACAAAGCAATTTAAACAAAATCAATGTGACTACTAATAAGTCCATGCTGAGACACCCAGTATCATCTTCCCATCATTTCATTCAGCAAAAATTTTGAGATCTTCCAGTATCTTGATAATTTATTTTTTCAAATCCCAGTGTACTTAATTGACAATTATGTTCTAGAGCAAAAGATCAAATGATAATTAGCACGGAGCAAGTACATGCATGCTGGATTTTGACGCTGCAAATCATGATTTCAGAACTTAAATAATTCTGATCCACCAAATTAAACTGTCGATTTGCACAAATATAAAGTGAATAATTTAATAATTACAATTCAATATCAAATACAGTACCTCAAATAAACATATATATAATTTATATATGTATTTCAATATTCATTCGTACTTAAATTAGTACATAATATCTATACTATATCTATATGATAATACGCATTAAAAAAATCATTTCCTAATATACACTGCTTGGTGCAGGACTGACTTGGCCAGTGGACTGACTAAAATTAAGTTCGCAATTCATATGCTACATCTCATTCATAGTATATATACGTATTTATGTGATCTGATGCTATGCCAGCTCATTGTAGCAATTCACTCATGCACTTGATAAGCTGCACCAGCAGCATGCCTACTCTGACTCAGTAATTAGACTCGCCAAGACCCATGTCAAACCTACAATTTCTCTATTTTTTTAAATAAATATTAGTATTAATTAATTTAAGGTAAATCTGCTTATTATAAGATAAAACTTTTTTAAGTAATTTTTTTATTTATAAGATTTAAATTCAAAAGCTAATTTATTAAAAAAAAATTATTCAAATTCTTATAAAAATTATTTGGCCATAATCGTAAACAATTCGGACTTTAACTGTATCCACAGCCATTTTAGTGGTAAAAGAAGGCATAGTATTTAATATATTTTAACAATTATTATGTCATGTGGCTACGACAATTCTGTTCAGAACCTACGAGCCCCGGAGTTATTTGTAGCAAAGCTAAAGGGCTGCACTTTGGTCATAGAAATTGCATCTTGCTTAATTGTATGGCTGGGACTCTAAAATTAAGACAAAGATAAACATTTAATGCTAGACATGCACTTGAACTATAATCAGATGACAGATGTATCAATAATCAATCATAATTTACAGGAACGAAAAATTAATACCTAGAGATAGAGATTTGTTGAACTCTCATTGTTAGAGACAAGGGAATTAAAATACTGTACTAATAGACATAAATAGAATTAATATTAGTGAACTGATATCATATTTCAACCCTAAATTTTAAAGTAGTAGTTAGCTTTATAGATCTAATTATTTATAAAGTCCTCATTTTATCTATTATTTTTTCAATCTGAGATTTCTTTTACTCATATATTTACTCATAACTCTACTTGAATTCTCAACATTCATATATCATATAATTCTCTCTTTCCTTACCTTCAGTGTTAGGTTTGGGCTATTCGTATTTCTTTTTGTTTATTTACACTTCCTCTTAATTACATAAAATATTAATTTTCTAAAATGATCTTCATTAATTTATCTCTTTAATAATTTAAAATTTTTATTATTTTTGCTTTAATATTATTTATCTATGCATAAAAATTATTATTTTTAATTAATTTCTATTAATATAAAATCAAAATATTATTCATTTAATCATCATTTTTCTTTCTATCTTTGTTTTATTGTTGACTACTTTTTACTTAATTTAACTAAGTAAAAAAAATATGTTTCATTTCCTTTTTAATGAATAATAGTAATATTAAATATTTATATGGCTATCACTTTCATAAAGTTTTGTTTTGTATAAACAAAGTCTATGTTTATATTTTTATCTTCTGAATTTAATTTTTAAAATCAGAATCAATAATTTTATATAAACAAAATTTAAATTTTTTTTTAATATATGAATAAAATATAAAAAAACTCTTCGCTACTTTAAGTAATAATTATTATAATATTAATATAACTTACATTCTTAAATTAAATTTTTATTGCATTCAATATTTACTAATATTAAGTTTTTGTCATGTAAGTATTCAATCAAAGGAAAGTGTTTCATATTGGTAAATATTTCAATAATTTTTATGTTCTAGATAGTTTATTGTTTCCTTAGTGTTTAACTTACTGATCAAAAGTTTTTATCAGCCTCTTTTTCTAGTAAAATTTTAAAACCCAAAAACTATTCTATAAAATATTTCAATTAAAATATTCATTTTTTTATATTTTTATTCTGGTATTACACTTTATAAATTTGATACTTATATTTTTATTTCTTGGCATTATTATTAATCAAAAATAAATAATTATTATATTCAATTGAAAAGTATTGAAGGACAAACAACAAAAAATTTAATTCATCAAAGTGGTAAATTAATGATATCACTTTAGGAAATTAAAATTTTGAGTTATTAAGAAAAAAGTTTAAGTAGATAAATGGAAGTGCCAATATTTTTTCATATATAAAATTATGTAGTTTGGTGAGCAAATTAAGAAGTTTAAAAATATAAACATATTCAAATGCTTTTTTAAATATAATTTTATGAAAGTGATTCATCATAAAAGTTTGATATGGCCATTATTCGTAAAAAAATAAATAAATAAAGAATTTTTTTAGTTAAATAAATTTAAAATGAAAAGTAATTAAATATAAAATAAAAATAAAAGGACACATCAGAAAAATAGAAAGAGAAGGAAAAAATATGACTAAAATATTAATAATTAGATTTACAATAATAAAAATTAATTGATGTAAATACGTTTAATATTAAATAAATACTAAAAACATTTAATTTGTTGAAGAGACAAATTAATGAAAGTTATTTTTAAAAAATTAAAATTTATATAATTAATAAAAAAATATAAACAGATAAAAAGGAGTGTGAATAGCCCTCTTAGTATTATCCTAAATATATAGGATAGTTATAGTTAGTTATCCTGAGAATTATTGGAGATTTGATCCTAGATAACGACGTCCAAACCTATGAAAGCAAAAATTAAAAAATGAGTTTCTTTATCATATCAGTTGATTATTGGATTGATTTCTACTTTTTGTTTAGTTTTACCGAAAAATTAACAAAATAAAAATATGTCGCAAAAGTTAATTTGGTTAGATGGACGTAGATGGAATAGTACATCCATCTACATTGAATTTATCGTGAAATGGACTTCCGTCTTTATCTCCTCTTCTTCAAGAGATGTCCTTTTTCCTTATTGCGGCGAACACATGATGATGATATTTAGCTTGGCTTGGTAGTTGGAGATGTGTTAAGGGAGCAGATGAAAAATATCTTTTCTTTCAAGTTAGTTAATTAAATGAAATACGAGAAATTTAATGTAACATATATAGGAGTTAAAAGCATGGAAGCTCGTAAATTCTTGAATGGCATTGACATAAAATAAAAAAATATGGTCTATATCACTCATTAGCACAAGATTTGCATGAATTTATCTTCTCCATATTGTCTTCGTAATCATAATTTCTTGAAAACGTTAAATTCCACCAATAACTTCTATATAAAATTTTAAATAAATTCAGGATGGATTTGGTTACACTAAAATGATATCATAGTAGTTAAGAAGGCTAGCTAACTTTGAGCTATCTAATTAATTTTGTCACCTTGGTGTAAAATATGAATAGATGATGATTACGGTTACTAGAACTATTTTAATATTAGATCCTGGACGGAAATTGAAGCAAAATGTTTCGCCAATTAACTAAATTCTAAGGAAAACACCCCACACCATGTGATGACTTTAAGAACTTGTCAATAATGACTAGGTCTATTGTAATGAATTTATTATGTTACAGTTGATGATTTGAATTTAGTAACAACTAGCAAAAATCGTCATACAAATATCTCTTATTTATGTGATGACTGCTGGAATTTGTCACTAAAAATTTTGTCTAGTGTCACAATTTTAAGAATTTGCCACAAATACCACGATCTATTGTAACAACTTTATTAGGTTGTCACAAAATATATATTTTAGTGACAACTATCAAAAGCAATCACAAAAATATCATTTTTAGTGATGACTTTTTAGTTGCCATAAAAAAAATCGTCACAAAAAATCAAATTTCTTGAATTGCTGTCATAGTTACAAGGTTGGTTGGACCATCCTTATAGCTTCCACCACACCATAGAATCCATTCTTGAAGGCTAGTACCTCGGAGTGAGAGAAATTTGGATACAAAGTTATACATTGCCCTTCAATTTAGATAAATTTTATATAGTATTAATATTTCTATATGTATCAATGTTTTTATAGGTACACATTTATTAAAAAATCTTTGCTATCTTTATCTTTTGTACCAATGTTTGATTGGTTTAAATAGTTCAATATTTATTGTGCTTAAATAATATCTCGAATAGGAATCCTGTAAATAGGAAAAAAAATAGTTTTGTAAGAGATTTATCTCTATAATAGGCCGACATCACTCAAGTCAAATTAGTTAGAGTCCAATAAACTCCGACAACCAAGACAAAAAAACAAAAAGTTACCATCTTTTGTAAGGTCCCAATATCCTTTTTCAATGAATGATTAATATTTAATCATTAACCTGTTAAATTAAAATATATAAATTTTTTATACATGTATTTTAAAAGATGTGATTTAATGTCGATTCAATTATCTAAGAGTATCGATACCTTTAAAAAAAAAAAAAAACCACCAATTTGATATAGGTTGAGAACCAGAACTAGGGCAACACTGTTTAACCTTTGGAAGCCATATTGCCAAACTGAAGAGCTTTATAATTTGTTGGTCTCTGATACAGATATATCTTCCATTGAAGAGTAAACTTCTAATTGTTTACGTAAGCATATAACCATCCAAAGAGAATAAGACAATAGTGTTAAGAAGGTAGCACTTTGGCCTTTTCTTTTCCTTGTGATTAAGCAGGTTTTTCTTCAGTGCGGTTCTGCTTTCCAATACACACCGTGGGTACTTACATTAATAATGGAAAATCGAAGTAAAGGCCGGTTATCTGATATACGGAAATTGCAGGGGTAAATGCAGAGCTGGCTACTAAGCCAAAAAACTATAATGAATATCATAGGAACATGGACAAATTAAATAGTAACGGTTTGCATTGCAATCATGCAGAGTTTTCTGTGTAATAGTTTTTATTATTATTTTAGAAAAATAAGATTATTAGATGCTGTGAAGTAAGTTGCATGACTGTGTAGTTGCAGCCTTTTTATATAAGTTGGATTTACAAATGTGAATTAAATTTTATCCTTGTCAGTCACATGTGTTTTATAAATAAATAATTTAGTTAAATATTCTCTATTAAAATTTATGAGAAAAACTATCACTTACCTAAAACCTGGTTTTCTTTTCTTAAACCAATATTTAATTCCATTTAAATGATTATTTATATAAAAAGAATAGCATAGTAAAACACGCCAAATAATAATTATTGAAAATAATAAAGACATGATAAATTATATTATGTGTGTGTTGTAATATCCCCATATAATGTTATAGGAAATAATGAAAGCATCATTGGGCAAACTTTTATTATTTACATCCTTGCCCCTAAATATTTTCAAAAATAACATTTAGGTCCTTATATCAATCGAATTAGTAGAATAAGGTTTTAAACGAAGCAAAATCGCGTAGCAAAAACGTAAAAACCTAAATCTCAGCTGATTGAGCCACGGAGGTATCCATATGTGAAATGACATGGGATGTCTCTAGACTTGCCCATAATTACAAAAATACCATTAGTCATGGAAAACAGAAAACAGAAAGGCCATCAATTTGCAAAACGATTAGTTTACACCTTTAATTGATTAATTTGATTTTAGTGGATAAGTAAAGCTAATTAGAAATTAATTAGAGATTAATCAGGAGCTAATTAAGTGTTAATTAGAGATATTAGGATTAGAAATAATTAGAATAGAAACATATAAAACTTCACAAATTTCTTCAAAACCGATTTACAGATTTAAAGGAAATCGGTAAGATTACTGAGATTTTTAAGTATCGGCAACCAATAGAATTTCAACTCATCAACCCCTACCTTAAGTGGTGAGAACTCAGCCACTTAACTAACTAAAAGTAAACAAACAGGGCCACAAGAAAGGAGGAAGCTTGGCTGAATTTCATCCTCTTGTATTTCAACCAATCAAAGCCTTGGAAGCCAACCACCTCTTTGTATTTGAATCAGATTTTTCCTTCTCCACTCAAATTTTCGAGCTCCCTTTTCCAGCAGCCTTCCTCTCCTCTTTTCTTCATCCTATTCATCTCCTTCCTCCTCATTCAGCCTCCATCAAACCACTTGCATCCATATCTTCCATTGAAACTCAATACTAGCTAGTTGTTACATTAAAATAAAGGTAGGATTCCAATCTTGTCTTGATTTTCTGATTTGGGGTGGCTGGTGGTGGTTTATTTTCTCAATTTTTGATATATTGATTGAATGATTATGATGATATATGGCTGATTTATTGGCTGTTCTTGAGGTTAAATTCGAATTGGAAGCAAGAAAGAATGAAATTAGGAAGAGCTGAGTGGCTGGAGAACCAAAAACCCTCGGCAGTTCGTACGGCGGAGTGTACGGCTCCACCTACAGCCGATTAAGTTCGATGAAATTATTTTTATTTGAAACTAGACATTCAGGGCTTTCCATACATATATCATATAAGGCCATTGGATTACTATTGAGAGAGATATGAATTTTGAATTTCGACCTAGGTTTCTGACTTTGATTCTGGGCAGACTGGGTTCTTCAGGGTAGGACTCGCCCTATACTAATTGAAATTTAATGAAACGAACTTTTTTAGAAAGATTACACATAGAAGAATGTCCCATAAAAATTTCAGAGTTAGATAAGGTCCCGTTTGCCGCAGTGATCCAAGAAAGTTTCCCTATGTCCAAACTAGGCCAAAATAGGGCAGCTCAGGAAGGTTAGATTTCGGGGCTTATAACTCGAGCTCTACTAAGTCAAATGGAATGGAATGGAACTTTTTGCAAATGAAAGGTTGTCCTGTTAGCTTTAATATGAGACCAATTTTGTATGATTTTAACCAGTTTTCGATTTTTAGTGGATTTTTACTTTTAAGTGTGCAATTCTGGCCAGCTGTTGGGCAGGCCGAGATAAAACCTAAATAATTTGAGTTATACTTATCAAAATTAGATGAGACCAAAGAGGTTGAAAAATAGACACATAACACTTTAACATATCCAAAATTGAGATCTAGATGAGTTAAATAGAGATCATGGGCTAATTTACAAAAACCAGGTTGAATGTAAGTAGTGAGACAGTAAACATGTTTTAATTGCAATACTTGTGTCTTAAATTTGATGTTTGAGACAGGAATGAGATATGTTGCATTATGAATGGAATGATATGATTTCTCTTATAAGTTGATATGCTGAGTACTAGCACTATTCATGGGAAAACGGATCTGATCCAGATTATCTTTCTTAATTCTGATGAAGTCTATGAAACTAAGCATGTTTATATTACAAGGAATTTATAATATGAATAGCTATACAATTATGAATATGTATATGGAAATTCTATGGGCAAGAATGATATAAGTATGATATGAGGTATATGAAATTAAATCATGAAGCATATGTATGAGTACATCCCGCATGTTTATGCTTGATTATGCATGAGAATGAAAGAGTGTGAAAATATTGAATGTGGGTCCCTTCACTTAGGGGCAGTTATTTGAGATCCCTCCTTGTGAAGGTAGCTAAATAAGATAAAGATATGGGTCCCTTAACTGGGAGACAGTTGCACTTTGAATCTCTCCCTGTAAAGGCAACTAAAACTATGAGATCCCTCTACCTTGGAGGCACGTGGTCAGATAAGATCCCTCTACATTGAAGGCATGTGGTCAGCTGAGATCCCTCTATTGAGGCATGTGACCAGAAGAGATCCCTTCAATTTAGAGACACGTGACCAAAATGAGATCCCTTCAAGACTAGAGGCACGTGGGTCCCCTTGCGGGTGAGTCGGTGTGACGACGGTCACGAGTCGAGCTGACGAGCTCACTCCAAGGCCAGGCTACCCAAGGGCAGTAAAGGCTAAAGACTAAAGACTAAAAATTAAAACATATACAAACACCCCACTTACATGAGGCATGGCATCGACCCAGCTAGTATAAATATAGGGGATAGGACTTACATGAGGCATGGCTTGACCTAGCTAGTAAAAGCACCAAATGAAGGTCTCATATTCCTAAGGAACGTGACATGGTGATCACGCTCTGATGGGGTATGATATGGCAATCATACTCTGGAATGTGGAATGTAAAGATTTTATGATGAAAAGAGAGATGAAGAAAGGAAAACAACTTGTATGTATATGCATAAATTCAAGTACAAGTGAAGTTATGTGCAGATGTTATGTCTCCAGTATATTGAGGCTATGTGTATTTTAATGTGTTGCAGTTATTATCCATGGTATCATTCATGAATTGATTTTGTATGGGCTCTCCCAAATGCCAAGTGCATGAGTAATAATAAATTTTACTTCGGATAATATATTTTCGAACTATAAAATTAAATAGTTTGTATAGCATGTTCACCTTTTTCATAATAAACCGAAGCAAACTAGAGATGACAATAATGACATTATGTATGACAATTAGAGAATCCTATTGAGAATTTATAATTCTCACTCCTATTTCCGTGTTATCTCCAGATAGTTCAAGAAGTTCCGAAGACAGTTGAAATTGTTGCCAGGTAAGGTCCGCTCAGATAACAGTAACAACTCCAGAGTGTGGTACTATGACTTAAGCATAGTATTGTACTTGGGAGGGTGTTACATGTGTTACGTTTCAGCTATTGTGTTTTTTTACATTTTTTTTTATATTCAACTAATATATTTGTAAACTAACAAACTCTTGGTTATATAGTTCAAGTAACTTGATACTTATAAATAAAATAATTAATATTAAGAGAATTTTATTTTTATAGTAAATTGACTTAATTCAAATCAAATCATTTAATTATAATAGAGTCAAAATATTAATAATTTTAAAAAGATCTATTTATGAAACTAATAAAGTTGCCCCTTTCAAATATACATTCCTACAAGTTTGAGCTCTTTTTAACAGTGAAGGATTTGTTAGTCCACCCTATTCTCACCGTTGGATGAATTTCATTTAAAATTGAACGGCCCCGTGTTATCCCTATGCCTTTTTAGAATGAATTTGTTAATGAGTATCTTAAGTGTTTATTTTCATACATCAATCCCATGTGTTAATCGATCGAAAAACGGACAGTCATGCCTCCAGTGATTTTCGCTTGTGTGGAGATTTAGCAAAGTAACGTTAACTGAGACAGTTACCAGAGGATGCGATTTGTATAACCATTAGAAGTGGTAGGGAAACATGATGTTGAGTAGTGATTTGATCGAAAATCCTAATCCCCAATAGAATTTAGTGTGGTGGAAAAGCGATGACAAGTGAATAGAAGAGCGAGATTCAATCTTGGAAGTGGCCTATGAAACCTGCATTTGAGCTTCCTCATAAATGGTTAAATATTGCATAATTGTGTTGTGAAGAGAGGCTTTTGATCTAAGTTTAGAGTTTGGAGGTTTGGCGTGAGGCGTTGGATTCAACAAAGATGGTGGTTGTAGGAGAGGTGGGCTACTACGGAAGAGAACGGCGTGGCGGTGACATTGCGAATGGTGTAAGGTGCAATGGCGGTAGGACAAAGCGGCAACAAGGGCATGGGGGTTATTCCTTCTGGGAGGTCTCTTCGACAGACCAAAGTAGGAGTAGTGGTACCAACCTCTTGGTCCACATTATTCTTTAGCAATTGGCAGTACCATTCATAAAAAATGGATCCTTTTTTCTTTTTTCTTTTGGTGAATGTAACTACTTGCTTTAATGGATTGTTGATATGTTAGCTAATTAGTCGATGATTTTTGGAAATAATGTGTATTAGAAATTTACATGATGTTCTTTCCTATTGTTGCTGCTATTCATGTTTTGTAATTGGGGTTATTCTCTTACTATTTGGGGAGAATGGATATGCTTGCAATGATGCAAAATAGCAGATTAAATATGTTCACTATATATGCCATTAGTCGTCAAGGCAGTATGGAATTGATGTTAATTGTAGGAGAGATTATCATAGATGAGATTTCTAGCATTTATTATGATTAATTGATTTGCCCTGTGTCCATATCATTTAGAATGAAACTATACCAGAGTATCACTGTCTATTGTAATAATATTTTTCTAGTCGTTCTCATAGACGTGTACATCAATTTTCAAACCATTGCCCCAAAAACCTGTTTAGTGTAGCATATTGGGGCCATTTTTGAACTAGTAGAGAGCATTATTTGAGCTGGATTAATTGTTGGAAAACTCACACTCCTCATGATACTCATGATATTATGAATTAGCAGGAGAAGCACACTCTCATTCGTCACACTCTTGACACATGGAGAATAGATGGCATCATGCAAAACTTAGTGAAGGAATTGGATTTTATTTCCCTAGATTGTCTTAGATTTGGTTTATTACACTTTTATTCCCATTGAGTAGTGTTAGTTGCATAACAGGCGCACAGACCTTCTGTGCATGAGGTGCACCATCGATTATGCAGTTGCACCAACACTTGTATTATACGCCCTTTAGTAAATGAATGAGATAAGCATCTGATCCTTTCTTTTGCACTAAAATGTTCAAGAATGATCATTGTTTAATTTCTTATGTTGTCTATATTAACCTGTTGCTTTAGTGCAGTAAGTTGACATACTTATAAGGTTAAAGTATCTTGCTAATTTGTGTTTGGTTTGCATGTGTTAAAATTTGTAGAGCATGATGTTAAATAATGATTAAAAAAAATCCATCAATATGGTGAATTAGTAGCGTAGTGGTCATGACCTTCGCACAGCATATATCTTAGATTTTTTTTCTATAATCTGGATAAGGCATATAACTCACACACTAGAGCTTTTGAATATTTTATTTCCCTTAAGGAACTAAAAACAAGCATCTTGTTTCCTTGAGACATTCCAAAATGCAAAAATATCTAGTTACATGGTATTTACAGCTTGTTTCATATGGATGATACCTCCATTTCTGATATGACTAGCTCACCACTCATTAGGCTAGTAGGAAAGGTAATAAAAAAAAACATGAATGTATAGAAACTTCTCTCATTGAGAAGCTTGCCATATAAATAGAATTCTACTGGTTTGATACACATCTCGTTCCTTTGCCATAAATGAATGAAATTTCCAAAACATGTGTAGTCTTGATCTTGTAATTCAAAACCATGTAAAATAAAAGCAAAACTATTTTTTTCCATCAGTTTTTGGAAAGGAAGCATGATAGTGCCAATAAATAAAAATTGAAAATAAGATAGAAGCTGCCATCAGTTGTCCAAACTTCTTGATGAATCAATTAGCATGAAATTTGATCATCTATAATATTACATAATGTCCACCTTTACTTTTTGGTTGTTCATGACATAAGCCTCTGAAAACTCACGCATGGTGCATAAATGCTAGAAGGTTCCTTCCTCACAGCACACTGATTCACGTATTCAAGTTTGACATGCTACAAAATATGAATATGAATATAAGATTTAGAGCTTATAGAGTCAAAAGTCTCCAATGGAAGACTCTCCAGGTGCCGCCTAATGACAGCATTTTCCTCCCTGTGGACAAGCTTTATGTTCACTAGCACAAAAACATCAAGTCCTCTAGCAATGAGCTTAGTATCTCTTTCTTTTTTAGGTACCTCATTGAACATTTAGAGATCTGAACTGGAAGCCGATAATGTGATACAATACTAGTTAGGAGAATAAATAGGTGAGTAGTTTCATTTGTATGGGGGGAAGCGAATTGTTATCCTTTGGCTAATTGTAATTTAATTTTCTCTCTGAATTCCAATCTCTTCTCTCTGTTGAGCTCTCATAGCTCATTCTTCAATCTATTCTTCTCACATTCTGATACTACTTTGTACCAATGGTGCTTTCATAACGATACAATACTAGTTAGGAGTATAAATAGGTGAGTAATTTCATTTGTATGTGGGGAAATGAATTGTTATCCTTTGGCTAATTGTACTTTTCTCTCTAAATTCCAATCTCTTCTCTCTGTTGATCTCTCATAACTCATTCTTCAATCTATTCTTCTCACACTCTGATACTACTGTGTATCAATGGTGCTTTCATTGAGATTCTCCACCGCCACTAATGGCGGAGAAAACTCATCCTCACTTGCTTGAATTCTGGAACTCATGAACAGTATAAGCGCAGAATTGTGGAGTCTACGAGAAGACTTCCATAATTTCCACATAGATCCTATCCACATAGATCCATAATCAACACCACCAGATTCAAACTGCAGTGTCGACGATCTGAGCAGCGACGACTATGACGATCTAAGCGTTGGTGTCAACCATGATCCGGAATTGGGATCAACAAAAATAGATTTGGAATTGAGAGTTGCAGATCCAAAATCAAAATTCACAGATCAAGACTCAAGTATTAGGGAAGATTCATTACAACAATAACAGGTCAAGAATCAAAGATCACAGAGCATGAACAACAGATTAGCAACAACAACTCAACACCTCAAGAATCACATCCAGAGACTAGGTTTCTAATGCGGCCATGACGCTTGGTCTTCGAGTGGTCTTCGGTCGGAGACCTGAGCAGAGTCGATGGGGATCCAAGTGGCAATGATACTCCAAGCAGTGACGGCACATTCACAATGACAAACGTGTAGGGCATGAGTGGGTGGTGCAATAGGAAGGATGGCAAGGCGATGTCAACGACCGATCTCGTGGAAAAAGAAGCGAATGGCATCCAAAGCCACGTGAAGGACATGAAGAAGGGGAAGCGGCCGCTACTGGAAGTAGAGAAAGGCATGTATGCGATGGCAAACCAGTAAGCAGTGGCAAAGGAAGATTCTTGAGCCTGCGGAGGCTGGCGCGACTATCTATTGGCGGTAGTTCATGGATATGCAAGGGAGTGGGGTGGAGGCACTGATGAGACGAAGAGGAGGGAGGTTAAGGTTTGGAAGTGGGGTCTCTTGCTTCTGATGGGCCAAGCCCAAAGTTGAAGGCGGAAGGGTGGGGAGTTTGGTAAGGGATCTGAGTTACCATATTTCATGGGCCATGTCCAATTTGAGCCCAATTTCAATTTAGCATTTAGAGATAAAGAAGCATATTGGGTCATGGTCAATGGGTTTTATTTTAAGCATTGGGATCCTTGTGGAGTTTCTTTTTTTGGCACCATAGGATAGAAATAATTATGAATAATTGCATTGAAAGAAAAAATAATAATAAAAATAAAAATGCAATTAAGATTAAAATTGTGTTTTTCTTTTAGCAACCTTGAGGGCAAGGTTGGTTTTAAAGGGGGGATAATGATACAATACTAATTAGGAGTATAAATAGATGAGTAGTTTCATTTGTATAGCAGGAAGCAAATTGTTATCCTTTGGCTGATTGTACTTTTCTCTTCGAATTCCAATCTTTTCTCTTTGTTAAGCTCTCATAGCTCATTCTTCAATCTATTCTTCTCACACTCTGATACTATTTTGTATCATAATGCTTCCAAAACCTAAGAAACAACAATGATCAAGGAAAATAAGAGGATTTTGAAACTTGAGTCAACAATAAATTAGAGGATTATGAAACTAGAATCAACCATACCACATTAAATGCCTCTTATACTATTTCAAACAACCATTCGACATCTAAGACACATCATTGATAATTTCATAATCACTGAGTAAAACTACATACACTTTCCATGCCTTGGGAAAAAAAAATCAATGTACCTCAGCCATTTCAAAAAGAACAACTAGCCATGGGAGTCTTCATCTTAACTTATCGCAACTTTTAGACTACAACACTTAGTTTACAGAGAGTGTCCCTCCAAATGCACTTCTACATGGTCAAATTCGCCATAAACCACGTTAAAACACGGGGCATTTGCATAAATTTTAATCAATGAACTAAAACAAAAAATTTTAAAAATATATCAAATCACGTCAACAAAGTTCCGTGTCCTCCACTGCAACAATTGTATCGACTATCTAGTTAGTTGTGCTAACGACGTCCTCTCCAGCAAACTCTATTTATCCCTTTGCAGATCAGAAGCCCTGCTTTCGAGACCAAGCCCAAGACCTGTATTTGTCCACGAAAATGTTGTTCTTTGCAGATACAACATTGCATTGTGTAGGGCAAACACGACCACCACCGAGACCATCTCTAAGCCCTAATATTCCATTGATCTGCAAGAATAGACGTAACACGCCCTTACATGAATTGCTCCCACAGGAAAGGGGAAATCAGACAAGGGGTCTATTTGCAGAAAAAAAAAACAAAATGCCATAAGATCCATCTTGCAAACATTCCCGGCGAGGTTCATTTTGTAATTTTTGGGGTGAGACTAATGTTAGTCAATAACATGAGGTGGACTATTGAATCACTCACCTTCTTTAAGTAGGAGTTCTTAATCAAAGTCTAGAAAAGTAGGAAAATTATAGCCCTTTATTTTCAATTAAAATAAAAAAAAACTAGTAGAACCTTTCTTTTGATAAACAAAAGTTAACGGTACTTTTTGATTTGAATCGTTGCTCGCGCGTACAATCAAGGTACATAAACAGTGTCCAATTACTTGAATGTTCCATGAAAGAATGACTCGTTGCATGAAGCGATTATGAAATATTCATTACTATTAATGAATATAAGTCGACAAAATATCTATTTTGGTCCTATTTTAAAGAATAAATTAGTTTCTTAAAATTTGAAAATCTACAAATAATCTCTCACAATTTAAAAAAAGGACATATTAATCTATCTACATAAAAATTTTAAGAAATTTTTTGTTATACGACTATGTACGAATAGACTAATATTTCCTTCATTTTAAATGATGAGAAACTACTCATGGATTTCAAAATTCTGATGGACTAATTTGTCCTATGAAATTTTTGTCAATGACCAAAATAGGTATTTTATTTTTTATTTATTAAGAGTTTAATTTCTATGTATGATTGTCAATTAGTGGAATTGCAAGAAAATTTTAAATTATAATAGTTAATTATCTATTATGATAACTATTCTATAATTTCTCATTTTCTTACAATTCCATTAGCTATTACACTATGATCAGTGCATAGAAATTACTCTCTTTGATTCACAATATATGTCACTTTAACCATTTGTATGAGTATTAAGAAATAAAAAATGAAGGGTTGATTGTAAAGATATTTACCAAATACCCTTAATTTATTGTATTAATATTTTATAGTTTATAGTGCTTAGAATTGTGTTGAAAGTATAATTGAAAAGTTTATAATAAATTCATTATAGAAATATGAAAATAACAGATAAATTGAACCAAAGAAATTCACGCAAAGTAGCAAAAATTGTGAAGCAAATGGAGTAATCTCATTTACTAATTTGGAAGTAATCTGGCAGCAGTTAATTCTATACAAAGGTGTCTCTACACACTATATCATGTTGACAATTAATGTGCCAAATTTATCATCAAAACAAAATGTCATCAAGCAATATGCAATGCTTTAAAATTCAAATTAAACTGCTTGATTGAATCAGTTGGATTTTTAATTGATTATGCTTCTATTCAAACATTTTCTAATCTAATGACGATTCAATTATATATTAAAAAATGGTAAATCTTTTTAATTGGTGTGCCTAAACATCTTTCTAATTCAAAATTTCACTCACATAATTAAATAGTCTTTAGATGGTGTGTAAATTACAACTCATGCCATTGCATGCAAATGAAATTTTGAATTAGTAAGATTTTTTGATTGATTGTTAGGGAGATATACTAATACTTTTATATGTTTGATGACTGGTTAAATCAATCAAGGGAAAAGCTAAATCCTCCTAATTGATGTGTCTAAAAATCCTCTTAATTCAAAATATTACTCATATATATTAAATAATCATTTGGTGTTGTGTAAATTATAACTCATACCACTATGAATAGAATTTTGATTTAGGATATTCTTTAAGTTGATTGTTAGAAGAATATATCTACACTCATCAATTAAACCATGATTTAGAAGTCTAGTCAATTTAATCTGACTTATTTTTTAAAACTTTGGTCATAACACATTTTAAGATAAGCATTAGTTTGTTTCTTTGAGAATAATTTTTAACAGTATAATCAATAGACAATATAAAATATTTTTATATTGTTAGTTAATAACAAAATTGTTAAATAATGATAAGTAATTTATCATTATATATATATATATATATATATATATATATATATATATATATATATATATATATATATATATATTCATGAAAGAAATATTGATAAAAAAATATGGGAGTGAAAATAATGAATACCAACTATTAGATTACTAACTGCACGACATGCACACTTCATACTTGAACTCTAAATTCAAAGATTCATATAACACAATGTCAATCAGTTAACGGGCTTGATTAAGCCTAGCACTTTGAATTGAACTTCAATATAACAGGTATCGCCTACTAAGAAGCCACTTTTTGGGTCTTTAAATTTAGCCAAGGTCACTAGCTGTCTGAAGCCCCACGATGAACTCGAGTTGCAGAATATACGACAGCCTGTCATCGAAAAAGGTCGAAGTTAAAAATCCCTAATGTTAAGCAATGGCAATAATGTCAGAGCTAGGGCTGAGGAAAAAGACAAAACTCAGCATATACTCAGTAACTGCATTTGAGAGGAAAAGAGTAAGGAAGCAATGGCGTCCAAAATATAGTTGTTTATTTTTGGATGATACTTTTTCAACTATAATAAATTAGAAGATAAAAATAGATAACAAGTGTGCAAAACTATTGGATTATATTGCATGTGACTTTTGCTGTATAATATCTATGCATTGACATTCTAGAGCTCGATATACAAAGCCAATATATATTTCCAGCGTAAAACATGGGCTACTGTTAAATCTGGCATCTCATGCGTGACCCAAAATACCAAAAAATAAAAAAATAAAATCAGGTATCATTTTTCAGTCAGTTTGGTATGAGCATAATTAAAAGTTTCAGAGCAAAAATGGTGTAATTTATAGAAAACCTTTATCAGCAAAATTGTTTATAAAGTTATTCATGAACTTTTTACTTCCATACTCGCTCCCTTAGAGTGTTGAGCTTGTCAAGTAAACATGTTATCACCTTTTGCTTCGGCATGATGCCCTCCAATTTGGTCTTTTGCGCGCAGAGTGTAATCCACAAGTAGTTTAGTGTTGGGTTGGAGAGTTGATTCGTCCAAACCTAAATATGCTGAGATACTGTTGCCCTTGCCCTGAACGTGTCCATTTGGATATAAACGGATATCCCTGGGAAAAAAAATAAACAAAAAAGAGTAGGCAGGTTAACCAAAGAACAAAATTAATATTCTTATTCTGCTTTTATTTGCATTAAAAACAGAACAACCATTTTTTATCAGAAACTTGGAAGCAATTATAATTTTATAATTACCATTTATAGTTTCCAGCGACAAACGGCTCTGAAACACGATACTTATCTTGATCTTTGGAGGAAAACTTCCAAGTATACGAAAGAGTAGCAGGTTCATGTATCGCTGATAAACAATCCTCTTTATTCGTAGTCTTGACAATGAAAACCTCAGCTCCGAACACACAGGTATCGTCAATCAGATATCCATTTGAAGGGGAGTTAAATGTGGCAAGGCCAATGAATTTTGCGATACCCCATTCAGTTTTCAGGGCATGGAAACGCCTTATACTTGTATCTGCATGCATTTTAATTTATTAATAAATGTATTCGATATTACATAAATTTTATCATAAGCTTCATGTATTTTTTTAAAACAATGATGCTATACAGTCAGAATAGATTGCCAGAAAAATTGTTGCCAAACACATGCCTCTGGCAAATTATAATTAGAAAGGCAGAAATCATAGGTGGTTACAAATTATGAAGTATCTTTCTCATATTGTTCCACCTAGTTTGGACAGCAAAACTCTTGACAAATATTTGGGCTGCTAAACAATTTCTATTGTAAAGTGGCATAAAAAAGAAGTTTTTCCTTTCTGATCATACCACATGACAAAAGAGAAAAAGGTAGTAAGTTTCTTTCTCTTTTTCTTTTTTTTTTTTTGGGTACATAGAGACAATAAGATTTATGTATCTTGAAAGTCACTAAATATGGTCTATATTGAAACGCAATAACTAAGAAATTAACGAATCTTACTCGTATTCCAAGTGTAAATGTTAATAAGTTTGTACCTTGGGTTGTAACATACTCGTCCTCAAGAAAATTGTATACAGAAAAATTTACAATGGCGTTGACCTCCCAACCAACAGGTAACGGACTTTCGTCCATAAGCTCCAAATAAATGGAAACATGATCTTGGCCATCTCTTTTTTTGTTCCCAGCTGGGTATATAGACAGACTCCTGCAACCGCGTCCATTGAGCTTCAAATTGAATATACACGATGGAAAAGTATAAAAGGAGTTCCCACTTTAAAGCAAGAATAGTACTATTGAGGTCTTTGAGAAGGTTACCATAAGGTTCTACCCTCTGTATAAGCATGTGTACGTACCATTTGTGACCCCCAGCTTCAAACACGTCCGAGGCAACTGTTTCCACTGAGGCCTTGGAAAGCGATGAGAAGGACTGGATCTTGAACAAGTATTGACTCGGTGGAGCTTTTCTTCCTAAAATGTATCACCAAATATATTAATTGGACCCAAGCCAACAGACGGGCGCATAGTGTACACACTTTTATGCATGTCCTAATATAATATGGAATAATGCTAAATGTCACCTTTCATTATTTTAAGAGAAATATTATTTATATATACAATTAAAATAAACATAGTATGGATACAAAAAGAGATAAAGATATAAAAGTGGTAAGTCTGCTACACTTTTTCTTCAGCAATCACCACCTTGATATTTGTATATGTTTTTATATCATCTACACTATTTTATGGTGCATTTTATGATGGATCTGGGTCCACTATAGACTTGGTGTTTTTCCACATCTTGTGTGGCAATTAGCTAGACTTGTATGATAATTAACCATATTTTTTTATTATTTAACCACACCAAGTCCACTATAAACCTAAAGATTTGGGATCCACTCTATTTTATATTTACAAATGGTATTTCTTTTATTTTCAAATAATATACACATCTACTAATTCTGAGAAATGTTTCTATATTATTTATGGACATCATCTTAGATATGCATTGGGCAGAAAAGAGATAAAATAAAAAATTTCAAAAGAAAAATTTTAGATTTTTTTTTAACTATAGATGTCATAAAATATTAAAAATTGATGGCTAATAGCTGTGCCCAAATAACATAGCCCGCTAACTCCCTAACTTCTTTGTTATAGAAAATTAAAAAAAAAAAAAAAAAGACAGAACAGATCGTTATATATGAAGGGAATGAGACAAGAGAACCGACACCTTTCATGTGTCTGATAGACAATATTGGATTCGCAAGATTCATATATGAAATCCATGAGTGATGCATACATTGGTAATTATAGGACCAAGGACCAAGGATGCTTTTCTTAGGCTTTTAACTCAATGATTCTAACTTTGCGTGCAGGGCGCAGGTGATCCTTCCACTAGTTCAATATAACTTTTTCACATATCTAGGGGAACAAGGAAAGGATTGTGTGCGAATAAGTATTCTGATTATACCTGAGGCGAGGCTTTAAGGTAAGGATTCACTTGAAAAGTTTCTTTAATGTGTTTGACATTTAAAATATGGACGATTAGGTTTTTTTTATTTTTTTTAGAGGAAAAGTTGATAGTAAAGATATGTTACACTACTAGAAATATGCAAAAAATCGATGGAAAAGTAAGTGACATCCATCGGTAACAATTTTACCAATGGAAAAAATCCATCAATAATGTGCATGTTGGAAACAAGAAAATTGAATATTACTGACGGATAAATGGATGTCCGTCGGTAATATTGATAATTATATTATACCAATGGAAATTGTTGTCGAAAATATAAAAAAAATGAGTCAGTAAATGAACATCAAGAAGCGTCAAGAAGTCACTTATACTAACGAATTATTGATAATTACCGACAGAGTATTCGTCAATAATTTAAAATTATTTTATAGATTATCGACGGATAATCAGTCGGTAATGTTAAAAATAATTATTTAATATATTTTTATTTTAATTATTATCGATGGAAATTCCGTTAATAAGATAAAATTTTTATTTTTTTGGCAGTTTTGTATTATTAAAAATGGAAATTAGTATTTAAATATTTCAAATTATTATTTTAAATATCCATAAATTCATATAATTAGAAATATAATAAAATATAAAATATATAAATTGTCAAATAAAATAAATACTGTTAATAACCAAAGAAATAAAAGAAAACTATCAATAGACAGTTCTAAATACATAAAAAAGCCTTTAAAATCTACAAATATTGATCAGCGTCAGTATCCAAAATGTCCTTAGAGCTATCGGGTGTGTGATCATGTGGAGAATGCGAGAGTAGTGAAGGTGGAGGCGAAGGTGGTGGAGGTTGTGCACTAGACAATGAACTGCCACTCCGCATTTGCTCAAAGTAGGTGTACATTGTCATCAACCTCTGCTCCATAGACTGCAGCTGCTAGTTCCATTTCTCCTTTTCTTTCGTGTGTTGCTCTTGTAGGTCCATATACCTCTTATCAGTCTCCTCGAGCCGCCTTTGCACAAATCTGTTTAGTACATGCACTTGATCGTAGATGTCCTCCACATTAGCACTTGTAGACCTAGCTCCAGACACGGAGGCTGAAGAATAAGACTTGCCATATGTGGTCCCCATACCATAAATCCACCCCTTGTTGCAGCTGCCAACTATCTAGACTCATATCTCAGCGTCACTAACAGGTGGGCTGATGGAAATGCTGTCGTCCCCCTACTATGACCAGGCCTTGGTCAATCACTAGATGAACTCATGTTACAATTGAAACAAACAAAACAAATTAAATTAGATTTAAATAATAGAAATTATAATAAATTAAAAGTATTGGAAACTAAAATTATAAGTACTTATGTATGTAGTTTCTGACCGAGTATCGACCCACTAGGACTTGTCTTGCTTCCGAGTGTGTGTCTCCCCAAACAACTCCCCCTGAGTTGACAGCCTGTTCATTGTCTTCTCCTATATTTCAAACAATTTTCACATGATAATATGATATTTAATTAAAAAAATTAAATAACGAAATAAGTGTAAATGATGATATTTACCATTCTCAGCCGGGTGCTCTCAACGGTGGTGGAGTCTCTAGCATGCCCTGAGCCACCTTGGCCTGATTCTTGACTTGCCCGGGCTTTCACCTACTTTTTCTTGTACTCGGGCGAGTCCCAGTATGCCCTAAGTACCTAGAGGATGTCCTCAGTGAGCCAGTGGGTGCTAGCATCATTCTCGCAAATGTTGTGAAACATATCGCTGGCTCTAGTCCTTCACGCCTTGTAGATTGAGGCCTCGTTGCATGGATCAATAGCGAAGAAGCACTACACACAAGTAACACAATAGTCAGCTCCTTTATAATAAATTAACATGTATAAGAATAAAAAATAAAGTTAAAAATAAAAAATAATTATTTTACCTCTACTCTCTCTACAACATCTGCTATGTAGCCTCAGGCGCCTTCAAAAAACTCTTAAATAAGCAATGGAAGTTCTCTTGGAACACCTCGGTAATCTTGTGTAGGCTCAAAGCTAGTGGAATCGAACTGTGTCGTAAATAATGGACTAAGTCAGGTATCTGTTAATTAAATTTTCTATCACAATTAAAATTTCATGATAAGTTTATATTTGAAAATACTTACTAGGTTTACCATTATATCTAAGCACCACGCGCTGGTTCATGGAGCCTTGTGAGGGAGCGAACGATGAGGCCTAAGTACCCTACGAGCCATGCTGGCTGGGGATAAGGGAAGGGGGTGGAACCAGGTATGGGTAAGGTGCAATCCTCGCCTCTTGAAGGTGGAGGTGGAGATAGAGTGAGCTAAAGGGGAGTAAAGGCTGAGATTTTGGCTCCATATACCCAAGGTTGGGTATCATAATAAACTCTTAGCTATATGGAGGATGACCAGGTGGGGTGGATGCACTAGTAGTGGTGGGAGTGGTGGATGTCGGTGTAGTGGAGGTGGTGGGTGGAGCTTGAGTGTGGGAGGTGTAACACCCTCCCAAGTATAGTACTATGCTTAAGTTATAGTACCACACCTTGGAGTTGTTACTATTACCTGAACAGACCTTATCTGACAGCAGCTTCAGCCGTCTTTGAAAACTTCTAAAACTATCTGGAGACAACACGGAAATAGGAGTGAGAATTATAAATTCTCAGTAGGATTCTCTAATTATCATACATAATGTCATCGTTGTCATCTCCAGTTTGTTTCGGTTTATTATGAAAAGGTAATCGTGCTATACAAACTGTTTACTTTTATAGTTCGAAAATATATTATCCGAAGCAAAGTTCAGTTTTACTCATACACTTGGCATTTGGGTGAGCCCATACAAAATCAATTCATGAATTATATTATGAATAATAACTAAAATATAATAAAATATAATAGCATCAATACACTGGAGACATAATATCCACACATAACTTTACTTGTACTCGATTGCATACATATACATAGAATTTACTTTTCTTTCTTCCGACACACCTAGACATTATGTATCGTCGTCCCTAGGGTGCTTGCATCTGCCTACACTTGAGCGTTACATATCGCCGTCCTCAAGTGTAGCATCATGCCATATTATAGAGTATGATCGCCATGTCATACCCCATCAGAGTGTGATCGCCATGTCACGTTCTTTAGGAATATGGGATCTTCATGCTATATTCCAAAGTATGATCGTCATGTCATACCCCATCAGAGTGTGATCGCCATGTCACGTTCCTTAGGAATATAGACTCATCATCATATCTTTACATGCCACATTCTAGAGTATGATCGCCATGTCATATCCCGTCGGAGCGTGATCGCCATGTCACGTTCCTTAGGAATATGGGACCTTCATTTGGTACTTACACTAGCTAGGTCATGCCATGCCTCATGTAAGTTCTATCCCCTATACTTATACTAGCTGGGTCGATGCCATGCCTGATGTGAGTGGGGTACTTGCATATGCTTTAATCTTTAGTCTTTAGTCTTTAGTCTTTAGCCTTTACTCTTTAACCTTTACTGCCCTTGGGTAGCCTGGCCTTACAGGGAGCTCGTCAGCTCAGCTCGTGACCGTCGTCACACCTACTCACCCACAAGGGGATTCACGTGCCTCTAGTCTTGGAGGGATCTCATTCTGGTCACGTGCCTCTAATTGAAGGGATCTCATTTGACCACGTGCCTTCAATATAGAGGGATCTCATCTGACCACATGCCTCCAAGGTAGAGGGTAGCTGCCTTCACAGGGAGGGACTCAAAGTGCAACTGCCTCCAAGTGAAGGGATTAATATCTTATCTTTTAACTGCCTTCACCGGGAGGGATTCAATGTGCAACTGCCTCCAGGTGAAGGGATTCACATTTTATCTTATTTAACTGCCTTTACAGGGAGGGATCTCAAATAACTGCCTCCAAGTGAAGGGATTTACATTTAATATACTCATGTCTTTTCATTCTCATACATGGTCATGCATAGACATACTGAATGTACTCATACATCTGCTTCATCATTTATTTTCATATATGTTATAACTCATATCATACTTAAATTCACCCTTGCCTCTAAACATTCATAGTTTCATAGATTTCTGCCGTAAATTCGGCAGCATAACGGATCAGTTCCGTTTTCCCATGAATAGTGCCAGTTCTCACAGACAATTCAGTCATAAATATAATCAATCTAACATATCTCTTAATATAAAACTTGCAACCATCAACTTAAATCTTATGTGCCCATTAACACTTGTGAACCCATCAACTTGGTCATTTCTGTCAATTCTATTTGGTTCTGCCCGAATTTTGTATAATCCACCTTTTCCTCTATTCAACTCATTTAAACCTGAATTTTGGATATGTCATAGCTCTATGTGTCTATTTTCTAACCTCATTGGTCCCATATCATTTTGATTTATATAACTCAAGATATTCAAATTTTGCCTCAGTTTATTCAGTCACCGGCCGAATTACACTCCTAGAAGTATAAATTCACTAAAAATTTAAACTAAGCTCAAATCATGCGAGATTGGTCTCATATCAAAACTAACAGGAAAAACTTTCATTTTCCATAAGTTTCACTTGATTTGCTTTAGTATAACTCGAGTTATAAGTCCTGAAATTTGACCTTCCTGAACTACTCTATTTTGGCTCGGTTTGGACATAGGGTAACTTCCTTGAACTACTGGGATTAATTGGGGTCATAACAAACTCAGAATCTCATATTGTGATGTTACCATATGTGTAAGCTTTCTAACAAAGTTCGTTTCACTCAATTTGGAGTTGTGTAGGGTGAGTTATACCCTTCTCAAGTCACACTGCTCGGATGAAAGTCCTGATTCCCAGGTTAACCTTCAAAAATTCATATCGCTCTCAATACTAATCCAATAACCTTATATGATATATGTATGGAAAGCTCTAAATGTCTACTTTCATCTAAAAATGGTTTCATCCATTTTAACTGGCTGTAGGCGGAGCTGTACACTCCGCCGTACGGACTACCGTGGAGCTTCTCACTTAGATAGCATCCTAATCCTTCATACCTTCTAGTTTTTCTCCTTCTAACTTTAATTCTAACTCAAGATTTCATATCAATCCCATATTAATCCAACCATAATCCATCATATACATCCAATATATCATCAAATATATATAGAAGAGAAATCTTTCATGCATCCTTAGTTTAGAGAAATTAAGATTAGGGATTGAATCCTACCTCTTTGGAGTGTGATCTTGCTGAATTTGAGTTTGGATTGAATGGAGCCTTGAGAAAGCTTGGAGATTTGATAAAGTAGATTGAGAGAGGAAGGGAAGAAGAAGGCTGGAGCAAGAGGGAGAGAGAGTGGCGTAAATCAGCTGGGAATGAGGAGGGGAGTTTGACTTAAATACATAGAGGTAGTTGGGATTGTGAGTGTTGATTGGTTGAAATTTTGTGATTGAAGTTCGGCCATGTCTTTCACTTTTGTGCCCAAGCTGCTCTCCACGTCGTCCCACAAACTGCACTCCACGTCGTCCCAAAAGTGGAACACGCTTCCGTTCTACCTGAAATCGGAACTCGCCCCGATTCTGCTTAAAGTCAGAACTCGTGCCATTTTTTACTTGAGCTTGTCTGAAGCCGAATATTGGAACTCGTCCCATCTTATTTGTGACTTGAGGAAATCTTGTCTGGTTCATTCGAAACTTGGAAGTAAGGTCAGATGTTGGAAGTCATACAGCTTACAATCACCTAATCTCGGAACTCCCCATTCAAACTCGGAAACGCCAACAGAAATGGAAAGCTACTGGGGATAAACATTCGGATATCGGAACTCGTGTATGACTTGGAAATTGTAACACCTTACCAGACAAAGTACTATGCTTAAGTCATAATAATCTATCTGATAAGAGATTACGTGTAATACTGATTAAATTTCTCTTTTCTGTATTAGAATTAATTTCTCGCATAAGACTACCTGATCTCATAACAAAATTTTCTGTGTGATGGCGGAATAAATACAAATCAATCGGTAAACTGTAAATAACTTAACATAAATAAAAATACAATAAGAACAGAATAACCGCAAACGGCGTAATAGATATGTATATAGATATCTGATGTCAAAGTTTGTCAAAAAGTGCAAGGTGTCAAAATGAGGCCACTAATACAAAATGAAACGGCCAGTACCTATGAACAGCATCCTGAGTAGTCCCCATGGGACATTTCATATACATCTCCTAATATCCACTCATCCAACCATGACCCAAACTAACAAAAGAGGGTCATTCTGTACATCTAACCCTACTACAGCATGGATGCTATCTAAACAGAGTCTGATGAAAGGAAACCATTTGCCATGGCGGCGTCAGCTGGAGGGTGCCCGGCACTGGGAGCAGATGACGACGAAGAACTAGCAGCCTCGGACGGGACCTCCTCTGAGGCCGAGGCCGACGACATCGGCTGCGGCGGCGAAGTAGGAGGGGCCATGGGAACTGGAGCTACTGGTGCGGCTGGTGCTGGTGGTGGTGGTGGTGGGAATGGATGGGCCATATGAAGAGGTATAGCGATGTAGGGGACAGCAGGATCAAAAAGGATGCATAAGTGGTACAGCAAAGTCCCTCTGGAAGAAAAAGTATAAACGAAACTGGCATCTACCCGATATATATACAGAATCTAGAAAAGGGTCGATGTGGATGTGAAGCTCAGGAAACTCAATGAATAGGACCCTGGTCGCTGCGTGCTCCATAGTCTGAGAATGACACGGAACATACAATAGGGTGAGAAATGAATATTTCTCAGTAGAAAATCCTAATTTCTATACATCTGTCATCGCTGTCATTCCCAGTTGTTTCGGTCGTGCAAGATTTTCAGATAGTACGGTAAAATGATAATATTTAACTTAAATACTCATTTGTAAAGCATACACCGAAACAAGTTCAATTTTAATTAACAGATATACTAATGTACTCAAATAGTAATCATAGCGAACAATAGCATGTTATGAATAATAAACAGAGATCTAGAACAATCAATAGAAAAGTATTACACTATACATATGCATGTGCAATGAGAAGATGCATCTTATTCTTGGAGGCTTTCGTCTTTTATAACTTATTTCCATACTTGGTCCCCTGGGAGTCATTGGCCATATACTCCTGGGTAATAGTCCGCTTTTCAGGACCGAGCTCGTTCCTATACAGGATGACCGGGTTTACTTTCCCCGACCTTCCCACTGATCTATTCCCCTTAATTTATTTCGGGGCTGGCCCAAGTGATGTGGAATTCTTTATAATGTCTTGAAATGAATGCACATCTAACTTGTCTCTTTTCATATGATATACTCAAGTTATCATAAATTTCATAACTTATGTATTTCTTACCGAGATTTCGGCGGCATAACGGATCGAGTCCGCTTCCCCGTGAATAGTGCCAGACAAAGCAGTATAGTTGCACAACTAATAATTTCAGTATAAACCAGCAAACATGTATAAACACGTATAACATCATTCAACAATTGCAAATCCAGCATTAAGAAGGTTCCAGCTTGTCCTTCCCTGTTCTGCCCGAGTTTGGCATGCTCCAATTTTTATTCAATCCAACTCATTAAATTCTCATTTTTGGATATGTTATAGCCTTATATGTCTACTTTCTACTCTCTTTGGTCTCATCTCGTTTTGAATTATATAACTCTAGATATAAACATTTTATCTCAGCCTGTCCTGTTCCTAGCCAGAATTGGGTTCCTATAGGAGAAAATTCACTAAAATTCGAAAACTAGATGAAATCATGCGAATTTTATATAAAAATGAAGCTCACACAACAAGCTTTAAAATGAATTAAGTTTCATGTCATTTGCCTAAGTGGATTTTGAGTTATGAGTCTCGAAACATTACCCTATTGAGCTGTCTTATTCTAGGCCAGTTTTAACCTAAGCCAACTTCATTGATGTGCTGGGAACAAATGCCAACGAATTAAATTCTGAAATTTTTATGGGATGTTCTCTCATGTGTTAGCTTTCAAACATCTTTAGTTGCACTCAATTTGAGGTTGTATAGGGTGAGATACACCCTTCTCAACCCATGCTACCCGGGTGAGAACCCAGATTTCTAGGTCTAACTTCAAAAATTCATAACTAATTCTATACTAATCCAATGACCTATTATGATATATGTGTGGAAAGCCCTGAATGTCTAGTTTCACCTAAAAATGGTCTCGTTAATTTTTAACGGCGAGAGGCGAAGCCGTACACTCTGATGTACGGACTGTCGAGGGTTTTTGAGTTTTCCAGCCTCTCAACTCTTTCATATCTTCATCCTTTCTCACTTTCAATTCAGGTTTTAACCTCATAAATAGCCCATAACTCAGCTATAATTCATCATAATTATTCAATCAACATATCAAGATTAAGAAATTGGACCACCATCAATCCTTCAAGAATCAAAAAGTCAAGTAAGAATTTAGAACCTCTACCTCTTACTATGAATGATTTTGGTTTAAGTTTGTAGCTGCAACTTGGTAAAATTTCAAAGTGTGATGGAGTTGGGTGAGTGATGAAAAGAAAAGAGAGAGCTGGAGTGAAGTATGCAACGTGAGAGAAGTGTCTGAAGAAGAGGAGGAGAGTGTGTTATATAAGCGTGAGTAGTAGTTAACTTGGAAAGTTTTGATTGGCCTCAAAACATAAGGCTGAGTTTCAGCCAACCTTGCTCTCTACGTCGTCTTATTTGTATGGTAGAATTGCTCTCCACGTCGCCTAAAGTGGGACTAGTTTCCAGTATATTCTAAAGATGAAATCAGAACTCGTACTCTCTATAAAGTCGGAACTCGTGAACATCCTGCATATGAAGTCGGAACCCGGTAAATGTATCCAGTTTATTTCGAAACTTGAAAGCAAAGCCTGATGTGAAGCCAAGCACTTAAAGTCGGAATTCGTGAATTGTAGGACCTCGATCTCGGAACTCGGGAGGATAGAGAAATGAGAGCTCTTGGTATTAAACTCGAGATCGGAACTCGTGAAAATTTGACTCGAACCGGGAGACAGATTCAAAAATCTGATCTCGTGTCCATTTCTGGTCGAGATAAAATCGGACGTCGGACTTAGTGTTAAGTCGGAAATCTTAAGATCGGAAATTGGAAACATCAGCCACTTGAAATGAAATCGGAAATCGGAATTCATATTGATGAGGTCGAAATTCTTACACGCTTACACAAGGTTGGAAATCGGAAAATGCAGCCGGCCCTTAAGCCTTGGAAACGAAGTCGGAATTTGAAACTATGACTAAGGTCGGAAATCGGAATTTATAAGACAAACTCGGGAATCAGAAATTTCAACATTAAATGAGATCGGAAGTCGGAAATTTGACGTTACAGAAATCAACTCAAAGATCCGAACTCGTGTCCATTCTAGTTGAGTTTGACTCTAAGGCCGGAACTCGTTCATTCAACTTGGAGTTCGATACTTGTAACCATTGTGTTAAAGTATCAACTTGGGGTCAAGTCAGAAGTCGGAATGGGCATGCTGGGTTAATATCGGAACTCGGGAATTCGAATCACAAGATCAAACCCAAATACTTAAACCCGGAAGTCGGTATTTTAATACTCTAAGTCGGAGGTTGGAATTCGCGTATATCTTGCTTAACTTGGAGATAAATTATGAGATCAGAAATCAGTTCCGTTTGCTTTGAGACATGAAGTCGGATATTGGGACTCGGAAGCCACAGAAATAAGGGATAATCAGAAATCGAAAATTATGCTGAAAGTCGAAGACGAACTCGGAAGTCGGAAATTATCCCATCTTATGTGAAATTCGAAGATGAAGTCGGAAATCGGAATTGTTCAAACTTGAAGATGAAGTCAGAACTCGGAAATCGGGATGTTACAGGAGGGTAGACCATACTTCCTCAATCCACCTCTGCCTCATCTAAAACCAAATCTCATTCTACCATAAATGACCTATATAATATGTGTGTAAATTAGTACAAACCCCAAACAAACATAATATGTATATAAATATAAATGCAATTCAAAGAACTAAACAATAACAATTATTTATTGTATAATAATAATTATTTAATACAAAAAATATTCTAAACGATAAAAAATATTTGGGCAAAGTCTCTCTTTAAATTAGAAACATCTACAAAAATTAATTTAATATTTTAACACAAATAACAATTATTTAATGCATAATAATAATAATTAATTTCAAAGCTTATTTTAAATGATAATAAATACTTTGGCAGAGTCTCTCTTAAATTAGGAGCCTCCAAAAATCAATTCAGCATTTCAATATAAATAACAAATGCATGCAATATACAAATTAATCAATTAGTCCTAAAAGCAATCTAGAGTGCATTCCCATACTTCACATTATGCAAGCACAAAACACCATAGTCTATAATTCAAATAATGGGAAGGAACTTTAAACCTTCCCCTAGTCATGCAATTCCATTCTTCTTCCTCTATTCTACAACTCTATACTAGAAAATTTAATTATCTAATATTTCAAAAAATATAGAGTTAAAAACGGAGTACAATATATGTACTTGATACCCCACAATACTCAAATCAACGAATGCACCAAACAGAAGCGGTTCAAGTGCTCCAAATGAGATCTTTAACAATGAACATAGCATACTAAGTTAATTAACTAACTAAGAAACTAAAAATGAGTATAGAAATGGAATTAAAGAAAGGCTAAATAAAAAAACTAAATCTATTAAAATGCTAAAAAACTACCACAAATACAATGGTGGTCTCTAGTAGTGAAATGGAAGCTTTGGCGGTGGTGAAATAGCCAATGGACAGGTGGAGGGGCAAGAGAGAGAGCTCGAATGAGGAAAAAGAAGAAGGGGGGCCCGCGTTTTAACGTTTGGTTTTAATATTACGATGGATATTCTATCAATAAAAAGCGTTTGAAATGAGTCGTTTTATTAATCAACCATTATCGACGGATTTGTCGTCGATAATGTGGAAACTGGAAAGGCGGTGGTAGGTAATCCAATTTTCAAATACTAGCGAAAAAATTCATCAGTAATGTTAAAGAAAAAATAAAATAATAAAATAATTACTGACAAATTATCCGTCAATAATGTCAGCATATTAATTTATTTACCGATGGTAAATTCATCGGTAACATTCATTTTTTAAAAATTATATGTTGAATAAATAATTCTATATTGACGGAATTTCCGTCAACAATTTTTTAATTTATCGACGAATATTCCGATGGTATATGTGTAGATTTAGAGAAAATATAAAATAAATTCTGTTGGTAAAATTGTGGCGCAATAGCACTCACGCGAATATTTATCGGCACTTTTATCGATGGTTTCTTTTTCCATCGATAAAATACTACATTAATTCTCGTTTTACGTTTTTCTGATGGTGTATCCATGGGTAATACTGACAGACTTTTTTCGTCGATTTTTTGCTATTTTCTAGTAGTATTGCTTTTGATTTGATTCATAAATTAATTCATGTCTAAAGTAATGTAGAAATACAATTGAAATTGAATTTTTTTTTTCTTTTACGTTTAAAACATCCTAAAAGCATATTATTATTTTAATAATTTTATTAAAATGAGTTAAATAAATTTCTTTATATTTGTGATGTTATATTTTGAAATAATATAATATATGTTTTATTCTTTAATCACCTCATTGTTTTTAGAATTTTTATATTCAAAGTGTTAGAAAATAATATATATTATGTTCTTATTTTAAAATAGCATCACATAAACCCTAAGAATTTTTATCTAAATTTTGTTTTAATTTTTATTTATTCATTTTTTGACGAGAGTTCAAATACCCGAAATAAAACTATGTACTAGAATAAGTATTTAAATTAACATTAGCCTTATTTGCCTGTTCCATAAGTAAGAGGAAGTGTAGTATGTTGAAGTAATTATTCAAACCATGCCCACCATCCTATCAGCAATGAAATTGTCATACCTTCGGGGAATCGTTAGATGTTCTTATAAAGTAAGAAACAAGCACTACAACATTTTAGGTTTAAGGCAACGCTTATGAAGCATTGCCTTAAAATATGAAAATCGTTGCCTTTGATCAAAGGCCACGCTTTTGCAGCTAAAGAAACGCTTTCCGGGGGGTTGGCCTAAAGAACCATTACCTTTTCTCTAATGAAACGCTTTTGGGAGGAAAAGACAACGCTATTTGTCGCAACACTTCTCAAGCGTTGCCTATTCATGATCAAAGGCAACGCTTGTTGCAAGCCTCTAAGACAACGGTATCCAAACGTTGCCTATTCTCGCCATAAAAGTAACACATGATAAGCGTTGCCTTTTCTGTCAGTATAGATAATAGCTTATAAGCGTTGTCTTTTTTCCTGGTAAAAGCAACATATGATAAGTGTTGTCTATTCTCTTAATATAGATAACACAAATTAAGTGTTGCCTTTCCTGTCCAATATAGATAACAACTTGTAAGCGATACCTTTTTTCCGGATAAAAAACAACATACGATAAGCGTTGTCTATTTTGTTAATATAGATAACACTAATTAAGCATTTCTTTTTCTCCTAATAAAAACAACATAAGATAAGCGTTGCCTTTTCTTTCAAAGTAAATGTCCTTTTTTCTAATTGCAACAACATTAACCATCTTGAAAATGTGACATCTACTTAAATTTAAACATGATCTTATTAAAAACTATAAAGTACACATTCTAAAAACAAATCAACCTTATTTATATTCAAATTTAATTTTGGTTATTTTTAATTTTATATTTAATCAACTTAACTTCATAAATAAAATAAAATCATTGCTATTAATCAATTAAGTAAAAAGTTCATCTCAAGTATACAACGATTAATATGCTTAGTTCCAAATACATATTATCAAGGATTAATTCAAACTAAAATGTAAACAAAATATATTTAGTCATGAAGTTAAACAAAATTATATCCATTGCAAGGTTTGTCCTGCATATTCCTTCTCCTAGCCTCTTTGAGTTGCATGTGCAATATTAGCTCAATCTACAACATATAATATAGTCAGTGATGAGATAAATGTAAACATAGTTAAAATAAGTAAATTATTTATGAAGTAAAATCATCACCTATCTATATTCCAATTTGAAAATATTAAGGACCATCATCTCCATAATTTGTACAGTGAGACCAAGTCCATTAAGAAGTACTTTAATCTATAGGACATAGAATATGTTGGTTGAGTAGAGACAACTCTCATTGTTTGTATCACAAATAGCAATGATGGTTGAATATTGTCAACAATTTCAATTTGACAAAA
Organism: Pterocarpus macrocarpus; assembly: GCA_031439585.1. Taxonomy (NCBI): domain Eukaryota; kingdom Viridiplantae; phylum Streptophyta; class Magnoliopsida; order Fabales; family Fabaceae; genus Pterocarpus; species Pterocarpus macrocarpus. Next base: position 57,027,920 of record CM062514.1, read on the forward strand.
TACAACAACAATGATAGCAACAACAATTACTTCCACTAAAGGACCAGACAACTTGGTCCAACTATAAGTGAATACTAGGTCCTTAAAACAACAGAAAACTAAAAGCCCTTCCTTATGACCAAAAAACATATGATTGCGAACTAAACACCAACCATGCTTACCAAGTAAAATAAGTATAAAATCATAGTAAAATCTTAAGCCTCCAACTATCCTTTCTTTGCGGGGAGTATTAGGGTCAAGTTCACAAGATTGAGACCGAAACTAACATCAAAATATCCAAAAATAAAGCATAAACTATTTTGTCGGTATGATCACAAATACATAAAGGTTGCAAAGCCGTTTGCATAGCCTCAATTACATTTATAATTATAACCAATTATGCTAAAGTCACCCTTGAGCAAAACTAAGAAGCTTCCCTCGATTTATAATCAAAATCCATCTTTTCCAAATCATCAGTGAAGTCAATTGCACACACCACTGAATCCATCAGTTGCAACTTAGATGCTAGAAAGTATAAACTAATACTCTAGGAACCACTTGTACCTACTTACTAAAACTAAGTGCATATTGATATGACTCAAAGTCAAGTCGATATGTTGCAGAGCGCCTTTCCCACTAGGATAAACTTTGGATCATTTCAACCTTTGCATATAATATAATGCAAAAATTGAATAACATCAACACAACCAATATAAAGTAACAAAAAAAATATTAAAGTTATTTAACAGTTAATTAACAAGATTCTTTTTTGGCACACTTAATTAACAAGCAGAAAAAGCCATCTCCTATTTAATGATAAGACTTTAACATCTAATTTTGTAATTTCCTTAAAAAGTCTTCACCTAACTTGCTAAGATTTAAGATAAAGAAGCACTATTTCATCCTAGGGCAGATGTCCAAATAACCCTTATTGTTAGTAAGATCCTAAATAGAAGCATTCATGAAATCCAGTAGAGGTTTTGACTATAACATAAACCTAGAGAAAAGCATAAAGCTCACATATTTCCTACCAAACTTAACATAAGGCTATACATAATGACAACTTAAAAGGCATCATGTATGGATAATGAACTAAACTAACTTAACCAGGCAGATAATGAACAAAACAGAAGTGCAGTTGTAGAAACATTACCCAAAAAATGTGCCTGTACAAAAACGAGCTCCTCCCTTATCTCCTCCATAATTTGCATACAAACAAGAAAGAAAAAAATTAGTTATCAAGTAAACATAACACACAAATTAGATTCAAATGGAAAAAAATAGTAACTATAGTTTAATTTAAGCTTGTAGACCATTAGAATTTAATATTTTTACAATTTCACAAGCTTTCTTCAGTAATTACAACCAACTTATATATATATATATATATATATATATATATATATATATATATTCCAGTTAAAAATTAGCAATGTTTTTGTGTCTAGATGAAAGGGATAAGCCACTTGCAAATGCATACACATGTGCCACAACTACAGCAACTAATAAAATTGAATATACACCACTAATAAAAAATCTCAAAAAAAAGAATATTAGAAATTTAAAGATATTTTTCTCAAACAAGTTTAAAAAAAAAGTAAAGATTGATTTCAAAAGTTTAAAGATATGGCAGGAGCCTTTCAAGACTTTAGGCAAAAATGATAAGCATGCAATGCAATTTCTAAGAGAAGACAACAAGTTTACATAAAAATGGAGAGGCAAAGAAATGCAGAGTAAAAGGAATCAAAACTTATAAGGGAAATGTGTCTAACCAAAACAAGGGAGCACATATGACCCCCCAAAAAAGAAAAGAAAAGAAAAGAAAAGAAAAGAGAAAATCAGAGACTAAGAACAAAAAGAAATCAGAAACAAGGGAGCAATTCAGCTAAGCCATAACAACATGTTTAATATCATAATAGAAAGGAAGTAATTTATTCTATAATTTGATTTCAAGAATAAGGGAAATAAGCAACCATAGATGCATTCAATTCAATATTCCAAAAGAATAAACTAATTAAATAAAAAAACCCCATAGATACATGAAATTCAATACCTAGTCTTCATTTGGAATATGAGTTGATGTAGAGGAATGCCGATGTTGGCTAATCGGATCTCGTGCGCTATTTGCATCAAGTGGAGAAGATTGCCTAGATCGCACTAAAGCTAATGCTTCATCAATATTCAAACCAGGGGAGTTTTGTTGTAGGAAAAGTCTCAAAAGATCCTCTAATCCTTGAATCTTATCTTTTGTCACTTGAAGTTCAGTTTTTGTTTCTTTAAGTTCAGTTTGTGTTCCTTTAAGTTCAGATTCTAAGGACATCATTTTCTCTTCAGCTTGTTGTTTAATTTTACCAATTTCGTCATCTTTCTCCAGAGAACTTTTTGTAATTGATCTCCCATAACATCGAACCCGTCCTGGTTGCTCTTTGCCAAACACTGCTTGGAATGCATCCTTAGCAGTTTCCCCGGCATTTTGGCGATCTTTAAGTTCCTCCTGTTGATAAGAAACTCATTTGATAATAACACAATATAAAGATAATAATTATTGACATAATCATTACAGTGACTTACAATTACAACTTGTGTTTCTAAATCAAGTTCCTTCCTTTTTCGTCCTGTGCGAGTTGCAACAAACACATTAGCTTGTGTTGGTTCTTCTTTGTTCTCATTGTTTTCACGCTATAAGAATGAAAAAAATGTATATGTTAACTCTAGTGAATTATAAACAGAAAATAAAGTTACAAAAGTCCAGCAGTTTATATGATATTACCAATCCAACACGCACTCTTCCGAAATTGATAGGCCCCATTCGATGTCTCCATTTTTGTTTCTTGCAATTTTCAGAATTTATACGACACATGGACTATGCTTCGACAAAAACAAAAGGAATCAAACATAATAAACTTGATAAATTCATAAGAGAAAGAAAACAAAACAGCAAGAAACTTCAAATGCAATAAATTCCAAAATAGCATGGAAGCTATTTTCTACCACTTACTTGGACAGTAGGAAGACTCCAATATGCAACCAATTTTCGGAATTGGACTTCCGGAATACCTGGAGGAGAATTTTTTAACATATCCTCAATGTTGTCATAGTTGTCAAAGTGTTTCTTCTTGATAGCTGTCTTGTGCCGCTTCTAAGCATCTCGAATACCATCCATCACCCATTTCTTTCCCTCTTTCGGAATAATGAACTTTGACTAATCAAAACCCAACATACATTGTCTTAATCTTCATTTGATAAGAAAGAGTAAATAAAAATTTCATCTAAAAATAAATCGTTCTTACATTGACATAGTTTCGCATGCATTTTTTGATTGGATCATCTGGCACAGCTTGCCAATTAGTGTACATTAAACTTAAGAAATCAGAATTCCTTCCCATTGTTCCAAGAAAGTTGGTTAAATCCTTCACTCTTTGTTCAGTTGGTCCCACTGCTTGTCCTTTATCAAAAGTCACCTCCTCTCTTTCTTCCACTGATCTTGCATGTATTTGTTTGCATGTTGTTTTTCCTCGAGTCTTTTTATTCTTTGAGGTACCTGGCCAAAACATTTAGAAATTCATGCAATGAGAACCATCAAAGTCAATAAGATTTTCCACTTAAATGTGTAATATAATAGCTAGATTAAGAATTAATAATAAGCAATATCACATGGATGACCTTCAACATATGTAAGTACTAATAAACACAGTGGAGATTACATCACCTTCAACATGGCCAGTCTCTATAACTTGATCTCTGTCTCTATCAAAAATACCAAGTTCATCATGTTCATCAACATCATTTTCATCATCCATCATATAATTGTTTTCTCCAATATCCATGGATGGCATAGATCTAACACCTTCAACCATTGGTTGAACAACAGGTTGGACTTCTCCTTCCACATGTATCCCTTGTTTTTCTAAAAATTCATCAATAGTCATTGTTGGGCAGATTGGCTTCCTTTTGATCTTTTTGGGATCTGGTTGTTGATGAATAGATGCATCAGATTGGGTCATATTCCTAGTCCCATTTACTTTGCTAGTCAAATTGGCTTCTTGTTGATCATTGCTATTGTCTTGGTTTTGACAACACCCTGTAGATTGGGTCACAATTTTGTGCACTGGTAGCCTATTCTTCCCTTCCAATTGAGTGGATAGCTTAGAATGCATGGAACTCGGCCTATTTTGCCCTTGACTAGCATCCAACATGGAAGGCATAGGGTGCTTCCTCTTATGAGTTTTCGGTGCTTTAGCATGCATAGCTTCTTTCTTGCTTCCAGTTATGAAGTTTTTAACTAGTTCAGCACTTGATCGAGCATTGACTTGTAAATCAACTCCTTTGTTCTTTTTAGGACTTTGATATTTCTTGACCAGTCTTTTCTTCTTAAGAGCAGCTCCATGTTCCATTGTAAGGCTAAAACCAGAATTTAGATAGCAAAAATTAGAAACCCCAAGTAATTGTTAAGCCAAAACTAGATTAATTTACGATAAAAAATATAAGAAATCTCAGGTCATTGTGAAGGTAAAACCAGAGTTTAGAATACAAAAAACTAAATTGTCAAGTCATTGTTAAGCCAAAACTAGAATTTAGATTGCAAAACTAAAATCTCAAGTCAATATGAGGCAATACTAGAATTTAGACTGTAAAACTAAAATCTCATTATAAATCCAAAACTAGAATATACATTGCAAAACTAGAATCATAATTAGTAGTTGCTAAGTAGAGGAGATGTGTACCTCTTTTTTAAATTCTTTAAGTGGTTGCCAGTAGACATGTACAGAAACCTTTTTATAGGAAAGAGGCTGCCACTAGTGTTATATTTACTATATATCCACTGCAAGCAAAGCAAAATCACCAAGTAAAATATAGTCTAAAGATGCTAATATAATCACAAAGTAAAAGGTAAGAAAAAGAAAGCTAAAAGGCAACCTGAATTGCTAAGTCAGGTTTCAAAAACAAAAAAAAATTGAGATCTACATGCAGCAAAATCCAAAATTAATCAAGGGAGGCACCTACACATAAAAAGATACAAATATAAGTTCAACTATGACTACAAGAAAAACACAATGCAATGTTAAAAATAAAAAATTAATCATGCAAAATTGTATGAATCCAAAAACAAATCAGATATATTTAAATTGTACCAATCAATGAAAGAAATAAATCATTCAAAGTCTTCAAAATCATAATCTTCTTCCGATTCTATTTCATATTCTTGGGAAAGAAGCACTTCTTTTGTGACATCAACAAGAACTTCAGGTAGATCACTCCTCACCAAGTCAACTTCACCATTATCATTGGGTATAGAAGGACCCATTAAATGATCAAATGGCTCATTTTCATAGATAACCTAGACATCATTGTCAGTTTGGTCACCTATGCTAAACAAATCCCTTGGAACTGTGTTCATAACATAGTATTTATTTTGATCAAATGGATCTTGCGCGTAGAAGCATTGGTGTGCTTGAGATGCCAGCACAAAAGGCTCTTCCTGATAACACTTTTTGTTGAAGTGAACATATGTGAGGCCGTAACCATCTTCCGCAGCCTCATACCAATCACACTTGAACAACATAATCTTAAAATTGCCATAGTAATCTAACTCAATTATATCAGTTAATCTACCATAATAAGTAAGATTGGCATCAACTGGATTTGCATCCTTTGAGCTTGCAAAGCTTGTAGTCAATGCAACTAATGTGATACCACTATTTTGTGTTTTGCGTCTTGCATCACGCTGCCTAATATGAAATCATACCCATTGATGAGATATCCAGAATATCTCTTTGCAACTATGTTTGGCCCTCTAGACAGCTCCTTAATCCAATCAGGAACATCCTCGTACATAGCACGAGTTTCCAACCATTGGGGAAAGTTTTCACTATGGTTTTTAGCTTTGCTCCATTTGGATCCTCGTTGCTGATTGTTGACCTCATGCTCATGCTCTCTAAACCGAAAGGTATTGTTATTTGTTAATGAAGAAAAAAACTACTATAATTTAAAACTAACTGTGATAAAAGAAATATTACAATTGATATAACGTACCTAATGTAGTCTTGAACTTCATCGCAATTATTTAATATGTAACCATGGACTTGCCTTCGAGACTTCTCATCTAGAATGAAAGGATCACCTTTCTTACCTCCTAAAGGACAACCTTTGTTAGGGAACAAATCTGGAAATGAATTTGAAGTTTCCATTTCAACGTGATCAACTTCATCAGTGTTTCGGGGTCTTCTATTAAATCTTGTTTCAACCCCTTCATGCAAATAACGTGAGCAAAAGGTTAAACATTCTTCAACCAAATATGCCTCTGCAATAGATCCTTCTGGATGACTTTTGTTGCGAACATATGACTTCAAAGTGCACATATATCTTTCCGGAGGATACATCCATCGAAATTGAACCGGGCCACCTAATCTTACCTCATTGGCTAAATGAATAGGCAAATGAATCATTATGTCAAAAAAGGAAGGAGGAAAAGTCCTCTCCAATTGGCATAGTGTTTCTACAATCTCTACTTCCAAATGATCTATCTCTTCTAATGTGATAACTTTCTGACATAATTGACGAAAGAAGGAACCGAGTCAAATTAAAGGGACAGCAACCTAATCAGGAAGTATGCTTTTGATGGGTATTTGCAACAAATAATGTAACATGAAATGGGCATCATGGGTTTTGTAACCGGATATTTTTCTTTCAGCAAGTTGCACACACCGAGAAATATTTGAGGCAGTACCATCAGGTAGCTTTGCTGTTTTCAAGACACCACAAAAAATTGATTTTTCTGCATTAGTCATGGAGAAGCATGCTTTTGCTAACTTCGCTTTCTTGCCATCATTTGTTTCTTTTGGATGAAGGTTTTTTCGAATGCCCATCTCTTGCAAGTCATATCGAGCATTTGCATGGTCTTTTGTCTTACCAGAAATATCCAAAAGAGTTCCAATTATGTTGTCAACTATGTTCTTTTCTATGTGCATGACATCAAGATTGTGTCGTGATGTGTTATGTTGCCAATAAGGTAATTCAAAAAAAATTGACCTTTTCTTCCATGGACCATGCTTCGATTTTTTTTTCTTTTTTCCAAATACATTATCCATATTCTTCAAGTGACTAAAAGCTTCAGTACCTTTTAACAATGGTGGAGGAGGCCTATGTTCTGATTTCCCATTAAATGACCTCTTGTTAGCTCTCCATGGATGATCATTAGGCAAAAAAACACGATGATCCATATAACACATCTTTCGACTATAATTAAGATAAGTAGAACAAGTCCCATAATTACAGCAAGGGCAAGCTAACTTCTCTTTTGTACTCCAACTGCACAACATTGCATAAGCCGGGAAATCACTAATTGTCCATAAAAGGGCTGCTCGCATTTGAAAGGTTTGATTTTTTGATGCATCATATGTTTCTACACCAAGCTCCCATAACTCCTTCAACTCTTCAATCAAAGGTTGCAAATAAATGTCAATATCATTTCCAGGTGATCGTGGTCCAGGGATTAGCAAAGAAAGCATATAGTATTCTGGTTTCATGCACATCCAAGGTGGCATATTATATGCCATCAAGACAACAGGCCATGTGCTATGAGATATGCTCATGGTTCGAAATGGATTGAATCCATCACTTGCTAAGCCAAGTGTCAAGTTACGAGAATCAGCGGCAAATTCTGGATGAAAGTTATCAAAGTCCTTCCATGACTTGCCGTCGGTAGGATGCCTCAACTTCCCATCTTTAGAACTCTCCTTGTCATGCCACCTCAAGATATTAGCTGTCTTTGAACACATAAATAGTCTTTGAAGCCTAGGAATTAAGGGAAAATGTCTCAAAGTTTTTACAAGAATGTTGTGAGCTTTTTTGATGGCACAACATCATTGTCAACTACAGGATGTTCAATCCAACAAGGAGCTCCACACTCATGGCAAGATGTGTCCTTCTTATGCTCTTTCCAATATAGCATGCAATCATTTGGACATGCATCAATCTTTTTATAGTCAAGACTTAAGTCTTTCACCATCGCCTTGGCTTTATTGAAAGAAGAAGGAATATTCAAGTTAGGAATAGCCTCTTTCAGTAACTCCAAAAGGGAAGTGAAAGAGGCATTGCTCCACCCATGCAGACATTTCAACAAGTATAGTCGAATGGTGAAAGATAATGTAGAGAATCCTTTACAACCAGGATATAGTTCTTTGCTAGCCTCTTCAACCAAGTTGTAAAACTTCTTTGCATCTTCATTCAAACCTTCATGAACTCCTTCAGCTTGTGGCACATCCCTGAATCTATTATTTAGCAAGCCCTCAATGTCGTCATATAAGTCAGTTTCTACATTAGTATCACTATCAACATCCATGTCGACTACACTTTCCCCATGATTAACCCATCTAGTATAGCCTTCAACAAATCCATAGCATATCAAATGATCGTAGACGACGTGTCTTCGATACCAATTAATGTTACAGCACTTTGCACAAGGACATTGGATTTCCTCTCCTTGAGGATTTCCAATAGAATAAGCAAAGTCCAAGAAGCTCTCAACGCCATCACTAAACTCTTTACTATGTCTTGGTAAACTCATCCAATTCTTGGACACATCTTCACAAGACCTAATTATTCAAATAATATTACTATTCAACTACATATTTGACTAGCATTTTTAACTAATCTCAAAATATATCTTCAAAAAAATAGTATTACTAAATCTCTCTTTAGCAAGATTATACGAGCATATCGATAATTTATGATCAAGCAATGACTTGTTGCAAAGAAAGATATAATACCTAAAACTAATTTATTTAGAAGTTGATGAATGAATTATAATTATAATCAAAAGGTAGGGCAAACATCAAAAGGACATCAATATGAAGCGAAAATACAAATACAATACATATAACGGAAGCACACAAAAAGAAAAAAGATAGAAATTTCTTACGAAGTCATGATGCAATTTGCAATCCGCAACTCCACTTAGTGTCCACCAAAGATTCTCAAAAAGTAAGATATCCTAAAATAATGAGAAAAAAACCCAATACATGGTGTTATGTAAGAAAATTAAGATATTGGAAAGTACCATAGTATGAAAAAGAAAGACATTGGTAGGAGCATAGCGGATAGGACATTGTTTGTTGGCTTTTAACTTTTCATTTTTTTCATTTACCTAAGCTCTACTTTTTTGCTTTAACTAGTCCTGAAGATACCAATATAATCTACTCAATTTCAACAATGTAAAAATCCTATAAACATGAAATTCAGAATCACATTTGAAATTTACTTCTATTTTAAATAAACAAATGAATTAAGATGCAGGAAAAAAGAATCTTAGATGAGACTAAATTTGCTTCACTATCGGTCAGATTATGTACACACCAACAAGAAAAAGAGAAGCCTCCCTGGAGATCTAGCTATACATTTTTTTTCTTTTATACTAGCATGGTTTTCGTGCTATGCATAGGTGTGCAACATTGATTTGATTTCATCAAAATAAACAAATAAATAAATAAGCACAATTAGACCTGATATAATTAAGAATAAGGAAAAAAAAATCTAAAACTAAAATTATTTAAGATATAAATGGTCCATCTATATATAACAATAATAAAATATCATTTATTCAATTCAAATTAGTGCTAATTTTTTTAAAAAAATAATCAAGCTCGATATACAAATACATTAATTAGACAATTTTTTGCGGAACTAATCCTTGTCACCGAGTTTGCAGCTTTCAATACCTCCGAAAATATTTTGTTCGTGCCTTTAACCCTCTATGGAGTTCTCCCCTACCCTATCAAATCCCCATTTTTGAAGTAGCTAAAAGTAAGAAATTATTATGGAATTAGCTTTTTCTCATCTACATTTGATTCCCAAGGCAAATTGAATAAGCCAATCACACAATCAATAGTAGAAAACTAAATTAATTGATATCCTAGCAAAGACAACCTTTATCTAAAAAAATTTGCATTACCTTCTGATTATATCTAAAGTATTGCCAAAATAAATCAAGTGAACAATATTTTTTGTTTGATAAGTAGAAAAAAGATGGTCTCATTCTGCATAAAAGAAGTGGGGAGCTGAAAATAAAGACCAAATAAGCAACATCTAAGCCTTAGGCATGGCAAAGAAAACCAGATTTGTTATACTCCAAGGAATTACATTAGCATTCCTATTCAACAATAACACCGCACTATACATATATATACCTCCTATCTAGCATCATAGAACATTATGCAAGATATATCATAGGCAACCTAACACCAAAAGGTTTCAATAGATAGCCATTCATATTTGAACATGTTAATCCTATAAACAAAATGTCTTCACCAAGATCAGATAGCCATATGACCCACTGCACAAGTAGCATCCATCATAACAATCCAAAACCTTCAGCTCTTTTAACCATATTGGCGGCATAAACTTTTGTCAAGACCTCATCAACCGCACATAGACATCCATGGTAAATATCAAACTTCAAATCAATTACATGTAGGCAGAATTCAACAACATTAGTCAAACCATTCTCACCTTATGAAAAAAATAACTATATTAACTCTACAACTAAACTAGAATAACAATATTGACTCGATGACTCTATTAAAGTCTAGAACTGAAAAAGAATAATTATATTAAGTTAAACACTATAAACTTAAAAAAAAAATTCAAATCAGAAATAAACCAAAAATGTTGCCTAATAAGATAGATCAGAAGTAAAAAGAAAATCAACTATTAGAACACTGGCATATTTCAATCAATCAAATTTGAGTAAAAAATAACTTAACTAATATCACTACAAGTATAACGTTAACCGAAGGAGTACTATCCAAGCTTCCAATTCTGCGAAGTATGCTTCATGGTAACTGCTATCCAGTTTCCATGAGCCATATCATTTATGAATATGATGCAAGCCTGAAGCTACTTTTATACTATTAGTTTCAGCAATTGTCCTAACACTTTTAACCATTATCATTGGCAGTACAATGAACTGGATTGCCCAATTATGTAAAGACTGATCCACAGTGAAATTAATGACACCCCAAAAATTGTCGACAGAAGATAATGACAAATGGGCTTAATGATGTGAATTCAGTGTGTTAGACAGCATGGTTATGTGTGATTTCACAATGAAGCAAAGAAACAAAAGATAGAAACCAAGCCAATACCTTTTGCAATGAGCTACCACCTAGAACTCTCAATGCATCATGGAAGTCTCTATATTTCTCAAACTGAACCACGATCTTGCAGTAAAGGCCTGAAACTAGGTCTCCACTATCTTCATTTGCATCCTTACTTGGATCATCATCCTCGGCAACATTAAGATTCCTATTGAATGCAAGTTATGGAGCAAAACAATTATGTACAATACAATCAGGTTATTAGTAGTAATGTGGGAGCTAAATAAGTTAAATATGATAATTCTCACATAGGCAGCACAACATTATTTGAATTGTCAGGAGGCTCAGGGGGAACATGGCACCAGTCAACAATAGAAACCACATATTAAGAAGGTTCATAGAGTATCACAGCAGCTTTTTAAGTTATTCATGTTCTTTGATAACTTCTTTTCTTTTCTTTTCTTTTCTTTCTTTCTTTTTTTTTTTGTGTTTTGGTTTGAAAAATATAAAGGGGATACTACCCCATTACAAAATTGGCACGCTACAAGTCTTAACAAGGTCTTTATTTCCAGTGATTTACATATCACCTTTCAATATTATATTGTCGGGCAATGGGATGGTACCTAAGCCTTAAAAGTGAAGTCTACACAATACCTACCAGCTGAACTAACCTCCGCTAGCTCTAATAAGTTCATTCTACTTCTTAAAAAAGATAAAGAAACAAAAGGAAAGCCTTCCTCAATAAAATAGGTACAAAAAAATAGCAGGTGTATGTGTATCCAACACATGGCTAACTATGAATCAAATCTTCAGTTTACAAATGCATTTTAATAATTCAGCATTTTAATAATTGAACATGACGGTGAAACCACAAGATAGCATAAGCAAGAGAGAGATGGGATGAAAGAGGAACATAGGATGGAAGCAGAGAAAAAAAATTGAAATATCAAAAAGAAGATGAAGCGGGAAGCAGATAACAAAGACCAAGATGAGACCAGGATAAGAGTTCCACATGTGCTATTGCTACAGAATAGAGAAATAGAGAAATAGTAAAACACCAAAAAAATACAAAATATGAAATGCAATTAATCAATTAAACACTACTGCAGAAAACATGGTGAGAAGAAGTGGAAATGTGACAAGTGCTCAAAGATCTATTCAATTCAATTAGATTAGAAAGCTCACTATAAACATATGGTACTAGAGAATATAGATGTGATTATGGAACCTTTTCTCCAACTATAAATTGATTAACATATAATATATATACTTATTTATCATGTCACATATTTATCTAGCAATTTTAATATGCCCATATTTTGATGTTTGATGTTTTCTTACTTTACTTAAATCAATCCATTTCTTCTCTTTATTGATAAGTTTTTACTCTACAATCTGGGCTATACGTAGCCATAATTTTGAGTTTTGACTTATTGGAGTCATAAAAAAAAAAGTCTTCATGTTATATAAAGAAGGGTCTTATTTTTTTAGTGGATCTTTGTTCTTACATGAGAATGGTAAGCTCAATCTCTACTTGGAGTTTATCTCTATGCAATAAATGCTTAATTGCCATGGCAGATTGCATGAAAGTGGACACAGCAAATTATACAAGGGTCAATTGCAACAGAGAACGTTGAAAAACTTTACCTGTTTCTGAATCCTAAAACTGCCAAATGAATGTGCAGCAACAACAACAAATCCAATCTACACATCTTTGTTTTTATCTACTATATTATCAATGAGTCAATAGCAATTTTGTTGTATATATTTTTTTAACCTCATGATGCATGCATATCCATGTTGCATGAGGAGCATGATAAATACTATTTTTGCATTATGTCCAACAAATTCAAAATTTCAATTTATAGTGCTTTAGGCTACACAAAAATTTCAAGTGTCTTAGAGTGTGTTATCAATTGTTTTCATGACTTCTACTATATTCTCTCTCTCTCTCTCTCTCTCTCTCTATGCACATATATGTGTGTATATGGAGTGGCTGTAGTCTCTGAGAAAATGATGAACATCTATTTTTGTCCATTGAACAGTAAAAGAATCATAGAATAATAGTTCAAAAAATTTGTGATGATTTCTTACTTTCTCTTCATTTTTATTTTATTGAAAATGCCATTTATGTGTCTATGAGCTTTTCAGCATTGTGAAATATGATAAATTTGCCAAAGATTTGATATGCTAACTAGCTTTCTTCTAGCTTCATCAAAGGATACATGGGATAAAACTTTTGCTTATAACTTTGTGTCATGCATGAGCTCTAGTTTCCAAAGACTTTAGCCATCATGACAACATTACCAATAATATTCAACATTTTGAGCCAATAAAATTTTATATGTTTCATGCATGCATAAAGCATTAGGGGCATCTCATTATTATTCATTTCTCTCTCACACACTATAAAATTTGGTCATTATCTATACATTGCCACTATGTATTTTGTGCTATGTAAAAGATCCCATAAAATTTGACCTTATGACATAGGTCATGTTTCACACTTGGTCTAAATCTTTTGACACTTACATTTCATGTGGACTAGTTACTACCCCTCCCACATGCCACATGCATGATTTTCTTTGCCTATTTGCAAACGGAGCACACTTTCATAACCGGCTTTGAAGGATAGAGATAAACTTCCCATTTGTTCCAAGATCGAGCAATATACTATTCAATGCTATCTTGGTTAGCAAATTAAGTTCATAAGCTCTCTAGTGCCCACTAGACCACAGTCAAAAGAAAAACTCCCTCTATAATAACAATTGTTGGTCACTATTTGTCAAAATAAAACTCATGACAAGCTAACACTAGTAACCTTTAGCATCATCAATAACAACATGGTTACACTTAGTGAACCAATAAACCACAAAATCAACATCTTAGATTGATCTACTCCTAGGATAAGAACCAGATTAAGCTAACTAACTCATCATGACTTGTAACTACATCCAATCAAAATTAAAAATTTAGAAAAATACCACAGATCTAACACCTTCTTTTTGGTGTAACAATACATATATACTTTCTAAGCAACATTATCTACTAAATTTATGATATCCAGTAATTTACATCTGGTATTCATCACTCATTACCCAAGTATCAGGACCTCATGAATGAACCTATAATGAATTCCCTAAGAAACACTGACATAACAAATGTGAAACACAACATGAATCATACTTTGCTATGGACAAAGAGTACTAAAATTAACTAAACAAATCAAACACAATTTTTCACACCAATTCAGCCATAATTTTTGGGGGGAGGGGGGATGAGCTTAAATCCCAGACAAGGTATAACTACACAATTTGATTAAGAAAAAAAAATTCCACTAATACACATCAACAAAAAAGGGCAACACATTCATACAATTAGAATCCAAAAAAAAAAAAGAACCCAGATACGAAAATCAGAACTACCTTATTCCACGAAAAAGTACAAATCTTGACATTATCAGAACTACATTATTCCACAACAAAGAACCCAGATACGAATCAGCTCTACATTATCATTCTTATTCCACGAAAAAGCACAAATCTTTACATTATTTTCGGGATAATTTTGGGAATGGGGATGAGGGCAAATACCTCGATGAAATGGGGGCGAAGGTCTCCAGTAATGGCACCAATCTTCAAGTAGCTGGAGAGGGCATCATCAGATTCGGATTCAATGGCCTCTTCTTCGTTGTGGGAAGGACTGAAGTGGAAGAAGGCAAAATGTTCAAATTTGTAGAGGAAACTAAACCAAAACAGGGGAAAGGGCACTCACCCAAGGGTTGGCTACCTCAGAGAACAGAAACTGCCCAGCCACCACGAAGATATGGACGGCGAAGAGAGCGCAACAGACGTCGATGGTGGAGGCCGAGAACTTCGCGAGGCGAGACAAACAAAGTTTACGACGGACAGCAGTGGTGGTGGCAAAGAACTTCGTGAGGAGAGAGATAGTGTGTGCAGCGGCGGCAGAGAGCGTGCGACGGACAGGTGGCGGCGGCGATGGGAGCTCTAGTAAGAGGCAGAGGCACGCGAGATGGGAGCTTAGACAATGACTCAATGAGGGGTGAAGGAAATGTGAAAATAAACTAAAATGGGTTGGGGTTAGAAATTAGGGAATAGAATGAAATTGGGTATTTTGGGTGGTTTAGTTAATGGTGGGAAGAAGTAAAAATTTTAGCGGAAAAGTTAGTATTTTGGCGCTTAATAACTTTAGGCTACGTTTATGAAGGGTGGGTGAATATAATTTTAAAGGCAACACTAAAAAAGTGTAAACTATCATCAAAATAAACGTTGCCTATATGTACATGATAGAGCAACACTTTAAAAGCGTGCTCTTTGTTATTAAAGAGTACATTTTCCAGGCGTGGCCTAAAAAGCCGTTGCCAAAAGACATATTAAAAGGTAACTGGGAAAAAGCATTGCCTATATGCATCAAAGGCAACATTTTTCACATGTTGCTTAAAATAAGGGTTGCCTTAGTCCAAAAATGTTGTAGTGAAGGTTTTGTTCTATCATATTTATAACATTTGACACATTAATCATTATAGTAAAACCCATCGGAAAAAAGTGTAATCATTGTAGTAAAAATATAAACAAGTTAGAGATAATACTTACTTACAAAATTATTATATCTAGTAATAAAAAGTATAGAACAAAACATTTTTCTTGCACTAAAAGAGCGTTAAGAATTCCTCCACATTTTGGGGTCAATATACTGCATATAGCTATCCGATACATTTTTTTGCTTTCTTTTCTTTTTTTTTTTTTTCAAACCATGGATAATCTCGCCTGTTTAATATTTTTTAATGAAAGAAATATTGGATAACAATATGAGAGTTATTAATGTCATATATTATATCACAAACTACACAAGCCATCATGGATTAGTGATAAAGGACTTGAATAATTTGCATAAAGTTATAATTTCAAATCGAATTGCCACACACACACATATATATATATATATATACACACACGTTGGCACCAAAAAATTGCAGCTGGCCAAGGATAGATATCAGCCAAGCAGAAATAGCTGAAAGAAGCAATATTCGGTCAGGTTTAGCTGATAGTTGAGAGTAGTTAGTAAAAGAATAAATGATGATTGTTAGCTGACACGGAATATATTGCTCGATTTAAATTGATTGAAATAGGCCAAATGTTCGGCCAAACTTCAATTAGCCACCGGCTGAGATTTGAGTGTTAGAATAACCATTATTGCATATTTGTGGAAAGTCCAAGACGGGAGCGTCGACATGGCAACCCCAACTGGCTTAGTTGAGGCCGTTTTGGGTCTGAAAAAAGGCCGTTTCGATATTGTTTCAGCCATTTTTCTATTTTGCCTCAACTGATTTGTCTTGCCTTTTGTGACTTTGATTCTAACTGGGCCTACTAGCCTATAAAAACTCTTATTCACCTATTTTGAGGCTTGACAGTTGATATGAGTTCCAGCCAATAGTCGACGGCTGATTTAGCCATCAGTTGATAACTATCGGTTGACAGTTGACAGTAGTTGTTAGCCGAGGGCATGAATTTCCTATTAGGCTTTGGACCTTTCTGACAGCTAGTAATCCATATCAGTTCTGGGCTTTGGTTGGAAAAAGAACATGCTTCAGCAGCTAAGAGTAGGAGTTTGACCAAGTTCATGACCACTCCCTGGGAAGTAGAAGTAGTTGAGGAAGGTGATTTCTAGTTCAGAAAGTGGGGAGATAGATGAACGGCAAAGACTGGTTTAAGCAGTTACCATTATGCTAAGAAGAGTGCACTTAAGGAAGATATGGAAGACAGTTACCAAGAGGAAATTTACTGACCATGTTTGTGTGAGAACGTGGTTAATAGATGCCTTAGGATAACTGTTAAGTTTTTTATATGTATAAATAGCCTTGAGCACAATCTGTAAACCCATCCCCCAAACAAATGGATCAAACACAAGTTTCTTTTATATCTATCTTTATATTTTATGAACTTTATGTTCCTTGCCTTTACTTTTCAGCATTTTACAAAATTTCTTTATCGCATTTCATTTACAGCGTTTCATTTACTTTCAGCCTGTTTAAGTTTCAAACCATTTTATTAGCCTTCAGTTGTTCACCAATATTCTTTCGGTGATTGGATTTGCTGATTTGTCTGCCAAACGCTCTTTGGAATAGTTTGGAAACCCATTTGCTGAGAGACAGAGTCCTTCTCTTGATGATCGTGGGAATTGGTTGTGTTTTGCACTAGTCGAGCCGCTTGGTCATCTTAGAATAGTTTTTTGGCACGCCTTGATTCTTAACTTATTCAGCTGAGCCAAATATTTTTGTTATATATATATATAAGTACAAACTGCACAACATGCACAGTATATTTTTGAACTCAAATAGATCCATTTCCGTATAGCACCATGTCAATCAATTACCGGCTTGATAGCCCAGAACCCTAAATTCAACTTCAAGGATGCAGCTATCGCCCACTAAGAAACCACTATTTGGGTCTTTAAATTTTGCCAATGCCATAAGCTGTCTGGAGCCCCACCTCAAACTCGATCTTGAGATTGACAACAACCTGCAATCAAAATTAAGTTAAAATCACAAGTGTTATCACTCAACAAAGCTTCAACTTAGAGCAAGGTCAGAGGAAAAGACAAACACAAACATCAACATATATGGTATTTGGAATTGCATAATAGTAAGAATTATGGTATTTGACGAATAGTGAATCCTATGAAAAAATAAAGACATTAAATTTTGACTTCATTCATCACCATCAAATATCATGTCTTTTTTTCTCTTTTTGTAGTATGCAATCTATATAGAAAGCCACTATATATTCTCAAGGTGAAACGTAATGTTAAGTTAAGACAAGTGTACTCATTAGAAGTATATATCTTTTTACAGCGAACATAATAACATAAGAATGAGAATAAAATGATGAGAAAATTATAGAAAAGCTTTCCCAGAAAAATTGTATTAAAAGCTTATTGATGAATTTTTCACTCCCACACGAAACTGCCATATATATAGTAGAATAGTTTGTAAAACAAGTTGGATGATTTGTCAACCCACCATACGTTTGGGACTAACTTTAGACTCCCCCATTAAATTAACGAAATAATCCCTCTACACTTTTACAAATAGGGAGCTGTGTAATTTTTTTGCCAAATATATTCCCTGTCCTTTTTTCCCCTTTTTGTCGAAGGATATCGTAAGGCATTGTTTTGGTTTTCTGCCAGCAATTCGATTGAGCATTAGGGCTTTATTATAGTCTCGGTGTAACGTCCTCCTTTGTACAATACTATGCTTAAGTCATAGTACCACACTCTGGAGTTGTTACTGTTGCCTGAGCGGACCTTATCTTACAGCAACTTCAGCCATCTTTGGAACTTCTCAAACTATTTGGAGATAACACGGAAATAAGAGTGAGAATTTAAATTTCTCAGTAGGATTCCTTAACTATCGTACATACTGTCATTGTTGTCATCTCCAGTTTACTTCGGTTTATTATGAAAAAGGTGAACATGTTATGTAAACTGTTATATTTTATAGTTCAAAAATATATTATCTAAAGCAAAGTTCATTTGCTTTAGTATAGTTCGAGTCATAAGTCCTGAAACCCGACCTTCCCGAACTACCCTATTTTGGCTTGATTTAGACATAGAGCAACTTCCTCGAACCACTATGAACAAATGGGATCATAACAAACTCATAATTTCATTATGGGATGCTCCTCTATGTGCAAGCTTACTAACAAAGTTAGTTTCACTCAATTTGGAGTTGTGTAGGATGAGTTACACCCTTCTCAAGTCACACTGCCCGGATGAAAGTCCTAATTCCTAGGTCAAACTTCAAAAATTCATATCTCTCTCAACATTAATCCAATGGCCTTATATTATATATGTATGGAAAGCTCTAAATGTCTACTTTCATATAAAAATGGTTTCATCATATTTAACCGGCTATAGATGGAGTCGTACACTCTGCCATACAAACTGCCGTGGGGCTTCTCACTTAGGCAGCATCCCAATCCTCCACTTCTCATAGTTTTCTTCTTCTAACTTTAATTTCAACTCAAGATTTCATATTAATCCAACCATAATACATCATATACATCCAATATATCATCAAATACATGAAGAAGAGTGAAATTTCAAATAGCCACAGTTCAAGGAATTTAAGAACAGAAACGGAATCCTACGTCAAATTGATGTAGAAACTAGTTAGAATTGAGCTCTTGATGGAGTAAGTGGATGAGGCTCAGAGTTTTGAGGAAAATGAAGTGAAAATTGGAGAAGGAAGAGTGAGAAATGACCAGCTGAGGAAGGAGCACGAGAATGAGGAAGTTAGAGGGAATAAATAAGGTTTTGTGAAGCATTGGTATTGTCTTTGTGCGTTTTGATTAGTTGAAATTTTGTGATTGAAGTTCAGCCATGTCTCCCGCTTTTGTGGCTAAATTACTCTCCACGTAGCCCCAAAAGTGGAACTCGCTTCCATTCTATCTGAAATTAGAACTCGTCTCGATTCTGTTTAAGTCGGAACTCATGCCATTTATTTGACACCCGGAGATGAAATTGGATATTGGAAATCTTGTCTGGTTTATTCGAAACTTGGAAGCAAAGTCGGATATCGGAAATCATGCACAAATTATTTGAAACATAAGGTCAGAGGTTGGAAATCATACAACACACAATCACCTTAAAATCGAAAGTCAAGGACAAGAATGTGAAACCCAAAATACTTAAACCCAGAAGTCGGGGATGTTACGTAAACTTGGAAGTCGAGAACTAGGACGCTTTCAAACTCTTATTACATGAAATTCTAAAACTCGGTCCAGGATCAATCTCGGAGATCGATTCTAAGCATAACACCGGAAATCGGGAACTTACATAATCTTGGAACTCCCAATTCAAACTCGGGAACACCAACAGAAATGGAAAGCTCCTGGGAATAAACTCGGAGATCGGAAATCGTGTAAAACTTGGAAATCAACTCAAAGATCTGAACTCGTGTCGATTCTAGTTGAGTTCAACTCTAAGGTCAGAACTCGTTACATTCAACCCGGATGTCGATACTTGTAATCAATCTATTAAACTATCAACTCGAAGGTCAGAAACCATGTACACTTTATTTTGAAACATGAATTCGGAGGTCGGAAATTATGCTGAAATTCGAAGACAAACTCAGAAGTCGAAAATTATCCCATTTTATGTGAAATTCGAAGATGAAGTCAGAAATCATGGAAACTTGAAGGTGAAGTCAGAACTCGGAACTCGTGGTGGATGTTACATTACCACCCTCCTTAAAAAAAATTTTGTCCTCAAAATTTAATCACAAAACTAATTATTTATTGCAGTAAAAGTTTAGTAAAAGAGTTTATATATAAGCACATAGAAAGTCGATAAGCATAATCGAAGAAAATATTGCAAACCCAGATATATAACTCAACATAACACAGTTAGCGAAAAGTGAATCTTTGTCCTGGGTTATCTCTAATTTTGTGTTAGCTCCTCTGGGGAAGTAGTCTTTTCAGCTTTCAACCTTGGATGTTACAGCTCAGGAATAGGTAGCTGATGGCCGGGGGCATTCTCTAATCATGTGTTCTAGCTTTCCAAACTTAAAGCATACCTTCTGCCCAGCCAAACAAGGCCTTCCTCCATGATACCTTCCACACTTTGAACATTCTTGCTTAGTGGTTAGCCCTTGCGGCTGCTTACCTTCATTTCCATCAGGTTGAAATGGCTTCTTTGGTGGGAGAATATACTGAAACTCCTGGTCTTCAGGTGCTAGCCTCTTTCCACAAACATCCATCCTAGTATCGGCGAGCTTCTTGTTATATTCTTCGACTAATCAGCTTTTGTTCGCTAATGCAGCAAAATCTCTTATCTCCATTGGCCCCACTAACGCCAAAATGTCCACTTTTAGTCCTCCTTCAAATTTGATGCATTTCTAATTTTCATTAGGGTTGCGCTGATAGATGGTGGAAAATTTACAAAGTTCTTTGAACTTAGCAATATACTTTGAAACACTCATGTTTCCTTATTGAAGCTTCATGAATTCCAATTCCTTAGCGTTTCGTACAGATGCAGGGAAATACTTCTAATAAAATGCCTCCTTGAATATGTCCCAAGTGATATCAACTTAGGGTTCCCCCAACAGTCTCTTTGCGCCATTCCACCAAAACTCGGCGTCCGCTTCCAACATATAAGTGGCAAAGGCCACTTTCTGTTGATCAGTGCAGGCCAAGACAGAAAAGTCCTTCTCCATTGCCTTGACCCACTCCTTGGCTTTATCTGGGTCGAAAGCTCCTCCAAAGCTAAGCAGATTTGCTTTTCTGAGCTCAGCAAATTTAAGATAATCTGAGTCTACTCCTAAGCCATGTGGATTTCCCCCATGGCTGGCCTCCGGTTGCCTACCCAACTGGTCCATTATTTGATGAGCTGCAGCGGCCTGCTCCCGCATTGCATGAGCTATTTCACGCATCATGTCTATAAAATTAGCAGGATCTTCTGGAGTAGGTACAGCTCATGGTCTACCATGCTTCCTGGAAGCCATCAGTTCCTAATCACACGCAACAAAACATTAAGTTGATCAGGCTCAACAATAAGTTAAGTGTGATAGCAACTAATAACATTCACAGTTAGGTAGTCATGCATATCTAATGCTAGATCCTATCTCAATAGATAAGATTCATCACATGACACTAGCTAAAGATTCCCGAATGCACTAGAAGCGTAGTCAGTCTAAATCCTCAGGTCCGGGGAGGATCGAGCTGCTCTGATACCATTAATGTAACGTCGTCCATTGTATAGTACTATGCTTAAGTCATAGTACCACACTCTGAAGTTGTTATTGTTACCTGAGCGGACCTTATCTGACAGCAACTTCAGCCATCTTTGGAACTTCTCGAACTATCTGGAGATAACACAGATATAGGAGTGAGAATTTCAAATTCTCAGTAGGATTCCTTAACTATCATACATACTGTCATCATTGTCATCTCTAGTTTGCTTCGGTTTATTATGAAAAAGGTGAACATGTTATGTAAACTATCATATTTTATAGTTCGAAAATATATTATCCGAAGCAAAGTTCATTTGCTTTAGTGTAGCTCGAGTTATAAGTCCTGAAACCCAACCTTCCTGAACTACCCTATTTTGGCTGATTTAGACAGACATAGGGCAACTTCCTCGAACCGCTAGGAACAAATACGATCATAACAAACTCAGAATTTCATTATAGGATGTTCCCCTATGTATAAGCTTTCTAACAAAGTTAGTTTCACTCAATTTGAAGTTGTGTAGGATGAGTTACACCTTTCTCAAGTCACACTGCTCGGATGAAAGTCCTGATTCCTAGGTCAAACTTCAAAAATTCATATCTCTCTCAATATTAATCCAATGACCTTATATTATATATGTATGGAAAGCTCTGAATGTGTACTTTCATATAAAAATGGTTTCATCGGATTTAACTGGCTATAGGTGGAGCCGTACACTCTGCCATACGGACTGTCGTGGGGCTTCTCACTTAGGCAGCATCCCAATCCTCCACTTCTCCTAGTTTTCTTCTTCTAACTTTAATTTCAACTCAAGATTTTATATTAATCCAACCATAATACATCATATACATCCAATATATCATCAAATACATGAAGAAGAGTGAAATTTCATACAGCCATAGTTCAAGGAATTTAAGAACAGAAACGGAATCCTACCTCAAATTGATGTAGAAACTAGTTAGAATTGAGCTCTTGATAGAGGAAGTGGATGAGGCTTGGAGTTTTGAGGAAGATGAAGTCAAAATTGGAGAAGGAAAAGTGAGAAATGACCAGCTGAGGAAGGAGCACGAGAATGAGGAAGTTAGAGGGAATAAATAAGGTTTTGTAAAGCATTGGTAGTTGACTTTGTGGTTTTGATTGGTTGAAATTTTGTGATTGAAGTTCAGCCATGTCTCCCGCTTTTGTG
Source organism: Pterocarpus macrocarpus (assembly GCA_031439585.1). Classification (NCBI taxonomy): domain Eukaryota; kingdom Viridiplantae; phylum Streptophyta; class Magnoliopsida; order Fabales; family Fabaceae; genus Pterocarpus; species Pterocarpus macrocarpus. Next base: position 57,050,926 of record CM062514.1, read on the forward strand.
GCTAAATTACTCTCCACGTCGCCCCAAAAGTGGAAATCGCTTCTATTCTATCTGAAATCAGAACTCGTCTCGATTCTGCTTAAAGTCGGAACTCGTGCCATTTATTTGACACTCGGAGATGAAATCAGATATCGGAAATCTTGTCTGATTTATTCGAAACTTGGAAGCAAAGTTGGATGTCGAAAATCATGCACAAATTATTTGAAACATAAGGTCGGAGGTCGGAAATCATACAGCACACAATCACCTTAAAATCGAAAGTCAAGGACAAGAATGTGAAACCCAAAATACTTAAACCCGAAAGTCGGGGATGTTACGTAAACTTGGAAGTCGAGAACTAGGACGCTTTAAAACTCTTATTACACGAAATTCTAAAACTCAGTCCAGGATCAATCTCGGAGATCGATTCTAAGCATAACACCGGAAATCGGGAACTTACATAATATCGAAACTCCCAATTCAAACTTGGGAACACCAACAGAAATGGAAAGCTCCATCGAATAAACTCGGAGATCGAAAATCATGTACAACTTGGAAATCAACTCAAAGATCTGAACTCGTATCCATTCTAGTTGAGTTCAACTCTAAGGTCGGAACTCATTACATTCAACCCGGATGTCGGTACTTGTAACCAATCTGTTAAACTATCAACTCAGAGGTCGGAAACCATGAACATTTTATTTTGAAACATGAATTCGAAAGTCGAAAATTATGCTGAAATTCGAAGACGAACTCAGAAGTCGGAAATTATCCCATTTTATGTGAAATTCGAAGATGAAGTCGGAAATCATGGAAACTTGAAGGTGAAGTCAAAATTCGGAACTCATGGTGGATATTAGATTACCACCCTCCTTAAAAAAAATTTTGTCCTCAAAATTTAATCACAAAACTAACCATTTATTGACGTAAGAGTTTAGTAAAAGAGTTTATATATAAGCACATAGAAAGTCGATAAGCATAATCGAAGAAAATACAGTAAACCCAGATATATAACTCAACATAACACAGTTAGTGAAAAGTGAATCTTTGTCCTGGGTTATCCCTAATTTTGTTTCAGCTCCTCTGGGGAAGTAGTCTTTTCAGCTTTCAACCTTGGATGTTACGGCTCAGGAATAGGTAGCTGATGGCCGGGGCATTCTCTAATCATGTGTTCTTGCTTTCCAAACTTAAAGCATACCTTCTGCCCAGCCAAACAAGGCCTTCCTCCATGATACCTTCCACACTTTGAACATTCTTGCTTAGTGGTTAGCCCTTGTGGCTGCTTACCTTCATTTCCATTAGGTTGAAATGGCTTCTTTGGTGGGAGAATATACTGAAACTCCTGGTCTTCAGGTGCCGGCCTCTTGCCACAAACATCCATCCTAGTATCGGCAAGCTTCTTGTTATATTCTTCAACTAATCAGCTTTTGTTTGCTAATGCAGCAAAATCTCTTATCTCCATTGGCCCCACTGATGCCAAAATATCTGCTTTTAGTCCTCCTTCAAATTTGATGCATTTCCAATTTTCATTAGGGTTACGCTGATAGATGGTGGAAAATTTACAGAGTTCTTTGGACTTAGCAATATACTTTGAAACACTCATATTTCCTTGTTGAAGCTTCATGAATTCCAATTCCTTAGCATTTCGTACAGATGCAGGGAAATACTTTTGATAAAATGCCTCCTTGAATATGTCCCAAGTGATATCAACTTAGGGTTCTCCCAACAGTCTTTTCGCGCCATTCAACCAAAACTCAGCGTCCGCTTCCAACATATAAGTGGCAAAGGCCACTTTCTGTTGATCAATGCAGGCGAAGACAGAAAAGACCTTCTCCATTGCCTTGACCCACTCCTCGTCTTTATCTGGGTCGAAAGCTCTGCAGAAGCTAGGTGGATTTGCTTTTCTGAACTCAGCAAATTTAAGATAATTCAGGCCTGCTCCTAGGCCATGTGAATTTCCCCCATGGCTGGCCTCGAGCCCCCTACCCAACTGGTCCATCATTTGATGAGCTGTAGCGGCTTGCTCCTACATTGCATGAGCCATTTCACACATCATGTCCATAAAATTAGCAGGATCTTCTGGAGTGGGTATAATTCATGGTCTACCACGCTCCCTGGAAGCCATTAGTTCCTAATCACACGCAACAAAACATTGAGTTGATCAAGCTCAACAATAAGTTAAGTGTAATAGCAACTAATAACATTCACAGTTAGGCGATCATGCATATCTAATCCTAGATCCTATCTCAATAGATAAGATTTGTCGCATTACGCTAGCTAAAGATTCCAGAGTGTACTAGAAATGTAGTTAGTCCAAATCCTCGGGTCCGGGGAGGATTGAATTGCTCTGATACCATTAATGTAACGTCCTCCTTTGTACAGTACTATGCTTAAGTCATAGTATCACACTCTGAAGTTGTTACTATTACCTAAGCGGACCTTATCTTACAGCAACTTCAGCCATCTTTGGAATTTCTCGAACTATCTGGAGATAACACGGATATAGGAGTGAGAGTTTAAAATTCTCAGTAGGATTCCTTAACCATTATACATACTGTCATCGTTGTCATCTCTAGTTTGCTTCGATTTATTATGAAAAAGGTGAACATATTATGTAAACTGTTATATTTTATAGTTCAAATATATATTATCCGAAGCAAAATTCATTTGCTTTAGTATAGCTCGAGTTATAAGTCCTGAAACCTAACCTTCCTGAACTACCCTGTTTTGGCCTGATTTAGACATAGGGCAACTTTCTCGAGCCACTGGGAACAAATGGGATCATAAAAAACTCAGAATTTCATTATGGGATGTTCCCCTATGTGTAAGCTTTCTAACAAAGTTCGTTTCACTCAATTTGGAGTTATGTAGGGTGAGTTACACCCTTCTCAAATCACACTACTTGGATGAAAGTCCTAATTGCTAGGTCAAACTTCAAAAATTCATATCTCTCTCAATATTAATCCAATGGCCTTATATTATATATGTATGAAAAGCTCTGAATGTGTACTTTCATATAAAAATGGTTTCATCGGATTTAACTGGCTGTAGGCGGAGCCGTACACTCCGCCATACGGACTGCCGTGGGGCTTCTCACTTTGGCAGCATCCCAATCCTCCACTTCTCCTAGTTTTCTTCTTCTAACTTTAATTCCAACTCAAGATTTCATATTAATCCAACCATAATACATCATATACATCCAATATATCATCAAATACATGAAGAAAAGTCAAATTTCATATAGCCACAGTTCAAGGAATTTAAGAACAGAAATGGAATCCTACCTCAAATTGATGTAGAAACTAGTTAGAATTGAGCTCTTGATGGAGGAAGTGGATGAGGCTTGGAGTTTTGAGGAAGATGATGTGAAAATTGGAGAAGGAAGAGTGAGAAATAACCAGCTGAGGAAGGAGCACGAGAATGAGGAAGTTAGAGGGAATAAATAAGGTTTTGTGAAGCATTGGTAGTTGACTTTGTGGGTTTTGATTGGTTGAAATTTTGTGATTGAAGTTCAGCCATATCTCCCGCTTTTGTGGCTAAATTACTCTCCACGTCACCCCAAAAGTGGAACTCGCTTTTATTCTATCTGAAATCAGAACTTGTCTTGATTCTGCTTAAAGTCAGAACTCGTGCCATTTATTTGACACTCGGAGATGAAATCGGATATCGGAAATATTGTCTGGTTTATTCGAAACTTGGAAGCAAAGTCGGATGTTGAAAATCATGCACAAATTATTTGAAACATAAGGTCGGAGGTTAGAAATCATACAGCACACGATCACCTTAAAATCGAAAGTCAAGGACAAGAATGTGAAACCCAAAATACTTAAACCTGGAAGTCGGGGATGTTATGTAAACTTGGAAGTCGAGAACTAGGATGCTTTAAAACTCTTATTACACGAAATTCTAAAACTCGGTCTAAGATCAATCTTGGAGATCGATTCTAAGTATAACACCGGAAATCAGGAACTTACATAATCTCGGAACTCCCAATTCAAACTCGGGAACACCAACAGAAATAAAAAGCTCCTAGGAATAAACTCGGAGATTGGAAATCGTGTACAACTTGGAAATCAACTCAAAGGTCTGAACTCGTGTCCATTCTAGTTGAACTCTAAGGTTGGAACTCGTCACATTCAACCCAGATGTCGATACTTGTAACCAAGTTGTTAAACTATCAACTCGGAGGTCAGAAACCATGTACACTTTATTTTGAAACATGAATTTGGAAGTCGAAAATTATGCTGAAATTCGAAGACTGTAACACCCTCTATTATATAAGCCATGCTCGAGTCATGGAGTTATATTAAGAGGTTGTCACTATGCTAAGATAATATTTAAAATATGGAAAATATAATACATGGCCCTTTTAACTGCTCACTTTATTGCTGACTAATAGTCTCTGATACATAGAGAATAAAATAATTACACTTTAAAAGAAATTATGACTGACATAGTACACAGCGTTTACATCCGACTAGTCGTTAGCTAGCTTCAATAGTCTCTTGTCTGGCTTACGCCCGATTCTTGCTCAATGAAAGACCCTGTACTCCGCCTCACACTTGATTTCCAACTTGGGTGCTGGAATGTTTACGGAAAAGAAAAACATATAAGCAGGCAGTGAGAACCTAAGGTTCTCAGTAGGTAAACTCAAACTATTACTCATACAGTGCCATCATAAACATTCCAGCCGCTTCGATTTCTTATAAAAACGTGAGCACATATACATAAATCAGTGGTTCAGTTTTAAGTTGAAAACATCTTCCTCAAAGCGGGTTATATTTTAATAATCACTTGTCATATTATATGACAGACATAGAATTACGAATAGTATAATATGCTTCAAAAGGAATCATAATAACATTATGACTTAATGAGATAATTGAAGATGCACATAAGGATGCTTATACTTGACTGTATGCAAGTGCACTTGACTTAATTTATCTCTTTCTTTAACTTGCAACTTAACCTTGTTATTCTGTACTTGGTCCCCCCAGAGGTGAATGGCTTCTCTCACCCCTGGGTGATCGCCTGCTTTTCAGGTCCGAGCTCATACCTATACATAAGTGACGGGTTTACTTTCCCCGACCCTCACACCGGTCTATTCCCCTTAAATCTGGTCGAGGACTGGCCCAAGTCTTAGACAGTACCGCTCTGGCCCATGCTAGCTGGGTCTATGCCATACCTCACGTGGTAGCTTGGTACGTCTTTCTTGCAAGTTCTCATAAGTCTTATTCTTCTTTGGACATGATTATACATGCATATGCTACTTGCATTCATTCATATACTTCATATTATACTTAAATCATTCTTGCATATATGAATCTAATGAGCATAACATATAAATGTTCATAATAGTCACATAATTCACATATTTCTTGAATTTAAAGATAATAGAATCGAGTCCGCTTCCCCATGAATAGTGCCAGGCAACCAGTACAAATGTACAAATTTGCAATTCAATATGGACCAGCAAATATATATATATTCATAGCATCATTCATCAATTTCAATTCAAGCACCAATTGGGTTTTCGGTTTATTCTCTCCTGTTCTTCCCAAGTTTGGTATACTCCACCCTTATTGCAATTCAACTCATTTGAATCAAATTTTTGGATATGTCATAGCATTATGTGTCTAGTTTCTAACCCTTTTGGTCCTATCTCATTTTGATTTGTATAACTCAAGATATAAAAATTTTACCTCAGACTGCCCTGTTCTTAGCTAGGATTGGGTTCTTATAAATAAAAATTCACTAAAAATAGAAACCTAAGTGAAATCATACGAAATTTATATCAAATTAAACCTAACAGAACAAGCTTTCGAATGAAATAAGTTTCATCTCATATGCATGAGTATATTTTGAGATATAAGCCCCGAAACTTGACCCTACTGGATTACCCTGTTCCAGCCTGGTTTGAACTTAAGTTAACTTCATTGATGTGCTGGGAACAAATGGAAATGAATCTGACTCTCAAATTTTTTTTGGATGTTTCTTACATGTTAGCTTTCAAACAGCTTAGTTTCACTAAATTTGGAGTTGTGTAGGGTGAGTTATACCCTTCTCAACTTATACTGCCCAGATGAGAATCCAAATTTCTAGGTCAAATTTCAAAAATTCATAACTAATTCTATACTAATCCAATGGCCTTATATTTTATATGTATGGAAAGCCCTGAATGTCTAGTTTCATTAAAAATAGGTTCATCAAATTTAATCAGCTGTAGACGGAGCCGTACACTCCGCCGTATGGACCATCGAGGGGAAAACCCTAACAGCTTCTTGAATTTTTCTTGGATTCATGTTTTTCTTTAATCAATCCATCCAATCTTCAATTCAAACTCACATATACACCTTAAACCAACCTTAATTCATCATCCCCACCCATCACAACATCAGAATCATAGATGAACAAGGGACCCTAGGCAGCCCCAATTCAAAGAAAAGAAGAAGAAAGTTGAGATTCCTACCTTAGTGGTGTGAAATCTTGGTAGAACTTGATCTTGGAGTGAAGTTGATAGTTGGAGCTTGAGTTTGGGGATGAGAGGAAGTGGAAGAAGATGAAGGAAAGTGGGAAAATGAGGCTGGTAGTGGGGAGGCCGAAAATTTAAAGGGAGAAGGAAGAAAAAAAAATGAAAACTTATGAAGGAAGTTGGCTCTTGATTGGTGGATTTCAACCCTCATTCAAACTTGGCTTGGCTTCCCTCTTTTATGGTTGAATTGTGTGCCACTTGTGAGGAGTGTTGGCTAAATCTTGGTCATCCATCCTAGGGTTCTCATAGTATAATTTCTATTGGTTCAGTTCTGACAATTTAAAATACCGAAATCTTATCGATTTCTTTTAAATCGGTAAGCCGGTTTTAGAAAACTCTTATGAGGTTTCCTATGGTTCTAATCTAATTACATCAAGCCTAATCTTTCTCAATCACACTTAATTGGCTTTAAGTGAATGCTTAACCGAATCCTAATTAATCCCAATTATCCGATGAAAACCGAAAACTCGGTTAATAACGATAGAATTTTTCGGACGTTACACTCTCCACTCACTTGACAGCCAATTGGCGCCATCCATTAGGATAGAAGTGGCTCAATTTTAAGCCACTCAAACTAGTGGTGTTAGTGTGAAATTCTACTGATTCAGTTCTGGCGGTTTAAAATATCGAATCTTCGCCGATTTCCTTCAAACTGGCAAAACGTTGCTAAAAAAAATCCAATAAGACTTCTTGTATATCTATTCTACCCTAATCTCTCTAATTAACATCTAATTAACTTCTAATCATCCTCTAATTAATTTCTAATTAACCTTACCTAATCAATAAAATCTAATTACCTGATCAATAAAATCGAATAAATCGATTAATAGCGTGGATTAAACGTTTCACAAATCCAGAGCCTTTCTGTTTTCTATTTTTTGTAGCAAATGGCATATTCGTAATTTTGAGCAAGTCCAGGGGCACTTCACGTCATTTCACACCCGACTACCTCCATGGCCCAATCGGCAAAGATTTAAACTTCTACGGTTTCACCACGTGATTCTTTTCCGTTTAAAACCCCATTCTACTAATCCTATAGATGTGGGGACATAAAGGTCATTTTATGAAAAGTTATAGGGTTATTGTAGAAATAAGTTTTTGGGGTCAAAACATAATTGCTAAAAATTCAGGGTATCACTGCGATTAACAAAAGTTTGCAGGGGAACTTTTGTCATTCTTAATTGTTAACATATGGCAGTGCCATATTTTCAACGGCAGTGTTACACTACTCTATAATTCCAAGTGTGAGGATCGTCATGGCATAGCACTACTTGAGAAATTCTCACACTGCCTAAGGGAAATAATTCAAAGTTCCCATTACGTTCTGTTTACGAAAGTGGGGATGTTACAAAGACGAACTTGGAAGTCGGAAATTATCCCATTTTATGTGATATGCGAAGATTGTAACATCCCCGATTTTTGTCTAAGCTAATTAGCTCAGTGATCCTGGCTAATTAGAGAAGTTAACGATTAACTGAGAATTAATCGATTAATCTCGAGAGCAAGAGCTTAGTAAATTAAAGGCAAGTCAATAAGATAAGTAAAAGTCAACAATTGAAACATAATGCATTAAAAGTTACAATTAAAAGCCTAATTGTCCAATCCTTATTAATCCATAATTTAGAACATAAAATCAAGGTGATCTAACCTAATTAACTAAGAGCATGTAAGTATCACATCTTAATTACATGAAGATTAACCCTCACCTCTTCTTTACATAATTAATGAGGAAAATCCTTTTTATTGAAAATGTGCTAATGTGTAATTAAACCAATTGAATTAATTAACATTTAGATAATTATAACAATTGTAAAAAATGTAGAAACTCCCCTTTAATTATTATTTGAAAGTTTGGTCAAAGCAAGAACTATATCCAACCATCCATTTGCCTTCTCATCATACACCACTAGATCAAGAGTCTATATTAGTAGATTCCTTGAGTCATGACAAAAGATCCACTCTTCTCCATCAAGATTGTGACACTTGGAGTGATCACAATCATCCAATGCCAATCCTAGGATAGAAGATGCTTTTAACCACTTGAAAAGAAACACCTACAAGTCTTTACCCAAGTGCCAAAACTCAAAGGAAACACAATACTCTCTTTTGCCCCAAGGTTTTTCCCACTGCCTAGCTTGTGTAAGAAGCAAAAGTCACCTCATTTTCCCCCCTCATTTGCGCCAACTTCAGCCTCTCTCTCTCCCTCATTTTCATTTTTCATCTCCTCTCTCAAGACTCACACACAAAGCTCTCTCCTCTCTCCAAGTCTCATAACCACTCTCTTCTTCTTTCAATCTTCCTTGTTCTTCTTCCAATCTCTCTACTACTCCTCACCTCATTTCCATCACCACCATCACCATCCCTTCAAGGACCACCATTTTTGGTCTTTGGAGAAACAAGATCGCACATACACAAGCCCCATTTCCAAGCATTCAAGGAGGAAGGCTCTCTCCAACCTTCTCCACCTTCAAAATCCTTCAAGCAAACTCTCTTTGGTAGTGACTCAACCCTTTTCTCTTCCATGTTTTTCAAGCTCTATAACTCCTAAGCTCTTCATAGCTAGGTGGTTTTAGGACTTGCTTCAAGGTCTCATGACCATTTCTTGCTCCATGAGTTTTTCTTGTCTTGTTTAAAGTGTTGTTTGAAATGAGATTATGTGGCATGATGGTTTTATGTATCTTGCTTTGTTTTGGTTTAAAATACTGATTTGGTGACTAAAACTTTGAATATGATGATGAGTTAAAATATGAAAATGGTGATTTGAAGTGATATAATAATTTCTCCATAAGCTTGAAGTGAAAAACTTAAAAACTAATAAATCTAGAATTCTGGCAGTCTGTAAAGCGTGCGATATATTTATTGCTGCAGAACTCAAAATGCAACGAACTAATTTTCTATGAAAGTAGACTCAAAGAGCTTTTCATACATATAAAATATGTGAGATTTCGCCTTAAAACGAGAGAGATATGATTTTTCAAAGTTTGCTGTTCCTGGATGGGTTTCTGTCCGGGCAGTAGGTAATAAAACATGCATAACTCAAGTTATACATGACATTTTTTAGTGGGACCAAGTTTGTTAGAAAGCTAAGACATAGAAGAACACTCCCATAAAACAGTTTTGTCAGATTCCATGTAAGGAACTCCCAATGAAGTGGACAAGCCACTGACCCGAGATGAACTTTCAATCCTGAACAGTCAGAATAAAATGTGCATAACTCAAGCTACAAAATGAATTTTTAAGTGGGGTTTTTTTTTGTTTAAAAATAGACTCAGAGAAGTACATCCACACAAAATTTCGAAACAAAAGAGTAAAAGATGAAATTATGGTGAATTTTCAAAGTTACTGCCCCACTATAAAAGTAAAAACTGGTTATGGTAAAAGTTAAAGAATAAGGAGGAATAAGCTCTAAGACATTAATACCCTTACATTAAGTATTGGAAAACCTTCATAATTCAACTTAAAAGTTTCAAAAAGGATAATGGACGAAAGTGGCCCTAGGCCCAATAAGAGAATTTATACAAAAAGCAAATCAATTAAAAGCTTGTACCCAAGTTTACTAAGCTAAGCTCATAAAATTTTGCTTGAGAATATGCCTATGTTTATGTGCAAGCATGATGCTATGATGATGATGAATAATGATGATGATATGATATGATGATGATGATTATGATATGATATGATGATGATCATGATCATGATGATGTGATATGATGATGATTATGATAGTGATACGATGATGATAAGATGATAATGATATGATGACGATATGATAATGAATGAGGATGATATGTATGATATGTTGATGACATGACGCTTAATGCTATACAAGAAAGGATTAATAAATATAAACACCCTGGGGACGGCGATACGTAACGCCCAGAGGTGATTAATAAAGGAACCACATTTGGGACGGTAATACGTAATGCCTAAATGTGGAAGAGAATTAGAATAACTTTGTATCATAAGCTTTAAAAAGAAAAAGATGAACTAAGGGTATGATCCTTCAAAAGGGAAGGTGACCTAATTTAAGCTCCCTTCACCCACGACTCACATGAGGCATGGCATGACCCAGCTAGTGTGAGTATAGGGGATAGGTCTTACATGAGGCATGGCATGACCCAGCTAGTGTAAGTACCGAAATTCTATGGTGGCGACGGCCACGGTATGAGCTCATTACCACTTATGTTTAGTGGGTGAAAAGATAAAGACAAGTTAAGAAAAGAAAAAGGGACTTCGGTCCAAAACCCTAGAAAGGGAAAGAAGTTAAGAGAATCTTATAGCATGAACATACATGTTTTATATGATTATACTTATGCCCATGTATGTCATGATATAAATGATTAGAGAGTATGTTAAAATTGAATCCGCTTCGGATATTCATGATTTCGAAAATCCAAGAATTGAACCTTATGCATGCTCACTATTTTCATTAATAAAACCGAAGTGGCTGGGACGATGACGATGACACTTTCGTGTCGGGTTCGAGTCCTACTGAGAAATTCCATTTCTCACCCTAGTTATTCTCCCGTATCGTCACCAGATCTCGATGGCGCATCCGGTGGAGCAGAGCATGGATCCCCAACACTGTGAGCGGGCGTATGACGTGGGATGTTAGACGATTACTGATGTGGACTTGTCGTCGCCGTAGCTCTGCATCTTCCTTCATCTCTTTTGTGACGAACGATGTTGGTTTTAGTTTGTATCTAGTATTTGGATCATGGCATGACCATGAGCCTCTTTTGATGTAATGCTAATATATATGTATGTATATATATGATGAACCCATGTTGATGTAACAATTTTGCTATATAATGCAATGTATTTGTGAATTACTATTCATTTACCTTTCTCTTGTTTTATGATATTGGAGTACGTATTGTATGCGACACACTCTTCCTCTGTCTAGCTTCTCGTTCAAGGTTTTACTTTTCAAAACGCTGCAAAGCAACGAAGTATTTCAAAGAAAAATCTTATCGTATTTTCCGCGTAACTTAATTTCAAGCAAAGATTAGTTTTCCCCGAGCATAAGTAATAACTAATAAAACGTCGTAATACGACTTAAGCGTAGTATGGGTTTATTAGTGTGTTACAAAGATGAAGTCGGAAATCATGGAAACTTGAAGGTGAAGTCGGAACTCGGAACTCGTGGCGGATATTACACTCGGTGGTGGGCGCGATGGCTGTACAGTAGGCATGTTGACTTGCATATTGCATTACTGTTTGTGAAGTGTGGGACTTTTGATTTGGGTGGTGAGGGTTCAGTGGTTTGGGGTGAGGCTTTGGATTGTATGAAGAAGGTGGTTGTGGGCTAGGTGGGTTGCTACAAAGTTGAACAGTGATGCGGTGGCATTGTGGATGAGGTAAGGCACTCCGTGGAAGCCTTGGTGGCCCGATTGGGTTATTCCCTTCTACAAGGTTTCTTCCATGGACCAAATTAGTAGTACTCTAGATTATTCTTCATCAACTGACAATACCATTCATTAAGAATGGATTTTTTCCCCCTTTTGATGAAGGTAATTACTTGCTTTAATGGATACTTTATTTGTGATGTAATTAGTCGGTGATTACCGGGTATAATGTAACACCCTCCTCAGTACAGTACTATGCTTAAGTCATAGTACCATACCTGAGTTATTCTTGTTACTGAGCGGACCTTGTTTGACAGCAACTTCGGCCATCTTCGGAAACTTCTGAAACTGTCTGGAGACAACACGGAAATAGGAGTGAGAATTATAAATTCTCAGTAGGATTCTCTAAGTATCAATAATAATGTCATCGTTGTTATCTCCAGTTTGCTTCGGTTTATTATGAAGAAGGTGAATAGGCTATGTAGACTGTTTAATTTTACAGTTCAAAAATACAATGTCCGAAGCAAAGGTTCAGTTTTATTCATAGACTTGTCATCTAGGAGAGCCCATACAACACCAACTCATAAACTATAGTATGAATAATAATAACTGAAACATAGTAAAACACAATAGCCTCAATACACTGGATACATAACTTCTGCACCTACCTTCACGTGTATTTGAACTTATGCAAAAACATAAGATTTATGGGAAAAACCCATAAAAATCAATTCCTGAACGATATCATGGATAACAATTGCAACATGTTAAACTACACATAGCATTTGCACATAACTTTGTCTCTACTTGAATTCATGCATATACATAAAATTTGCTTTTCTTTTTTCATCTCTCTTTCCATCATAAAATCTATACGTGCCACATTCCAGAGTATGATCGTCATGTCATACCCCATCAGAGCGTGATCGCCATGTCACGTTCCTTAGGAATATGGGATCTTTCTTTGGTACTTACACTAGCTGGGTCATGCCATACCTCATGTAAGTTCTGTCCCCTATACTCACACTAGCTGGGTCGATACCATGCCTCATGTGAGTGTGGGGTACCTGCATAAGCTTTAATCTTTAATCTTTAGTCTTTAATCTTTAGCTTTTACTCAGCACACCTAGGCGTTACGTATCGCCGTCCCTAGGGTCTTTATTCTTTATGGGTAGCCTGGCCTTGGAGGGAGCTCGTCAGCTCAGCTCGTGACCGTCGTCACACCGACTCACCCGCAAGGGGACCCACGTGCCTCTAGTCTTGGAGGGATCTCATTCTGGTCACGTGCCTCAAAACTGAGGGATCTCATCTGACCACGTGCCTTCAACATAGAGGGATCTCATCTGACCATGTGCCTCCAAGGTAGAGGGATATCATAGTTTTAGCTGCCTTCACAAGGAGGGATTCAAAGTGCAACTGCCTCCAGGTGAAGGGATTCATATCTTTATATTTAACTACCTTCACAAGGAGGGATCTCAAGTAACTGCCTCCGAGTGAAGGGATTTACATTCATTATACTCATGTCTTTTCATTCTCATACAAGATCATGCATAGTCACACTGAATGTACATATACTTCTTTTATTTTCATACGTCATTGCATACATGATCTTCACGTACATAGTCGTGACATATAAAGGCCTGTAGCCTCTTTGCCCTTCTACCGACACTCATACATATGCTTTGTCCTTTACTTTCATATACCTCATCTCACACTTATGTCATTCTTGAATATGGGGTTTCTATATTTCCATTCATACTTTAATTCATCCTTGCATGCAAACATCCCTAGTTTCATAGACTTCTGCCGTAATTCCGGCAGCATAACGGATCAGCTCCGTCTCCCCATGAATAGTGCCAGTCTTCACAGACAATTCAATTATAGCAACATAATCAACTTAACGCATATATATCAAGGTCAAACTGGCAATTCTCAAATCATACCTTATAGGTTTTACTAATACCTGTGAAATCATCAATTGGGTCACTTTTGCCCATCTATTCAGTTCTGCCCGAATTTCATATGATCCACCTTTATTTCTATTCAACTCATTTGAACCTGAATTTTGGATATATCATAGCTCTATGTGTCTACTTTCTAACCTCCTTGGTCCCATATCATTTTGATCCATATAACTCAAGATATTCAAATCTTGCCTCAACCTGTCAGTCACTAGCCCGAATTACACTCTTGGAAGTATAAATTCACTAAAAATCGAAACTAAGCTCAAATCATCCGAAATTGGTCTCATATTGAAGCTAGCAGGACAACCTTTCATCTTCCACAAGATTCATTCCATTTGCTATAGTATAGCTCGAGTTATAAGTCCTGAAAGTTGACCTTCCTGAACTACCCTGTTTTGGCTCGGTTTGGACATAGAGTAACTTCCTCGAATTACTGGGAGCAATTGGGACCATAACAAACTCGAAATATTATATTAGGATGTTCCTCTATGTCTAAGCTTTTTAACGAAATTAGTTTCACTCAATTTGGAGTTGTATAGGGTGAGTTATACCCTCCTCAAGTCACCCTGCTCGGATGAAAGTCCTGAACCCTAGGTCAAACTTCAAAAATTCATATCTCTCTCAATACTAATCCAATAACCTTGTATGATATATCCATGGAAAGCCCTGGATGTCTACTTTCATCTAAAAATGGTTTCATCGGATTTAACCGGTTGTAGGCGGACCCGTACACTCCGCCGTACGGACTGCCGTGGAATCTCCACCAAGACAGCACCCTCATCCATCCATTTCTCTTAGTTTTCTTTTTCTAACTCTAATTGCCACTCAAGATTTCATATTAATCCCATATTAATCCAATCATACACATCCAATATATCATCAAATAATCATAAAAAGTAATCTTTCATGCATCCTTAGTTTAGAGAAATTAAGATTAGAGATTGAATCCTACCTCTTTGGAGTATGACTTGAGCTAAGTGCTGAAACTTGGAGTGATAGAACCTTGCTAAGCTTAGAGGAATGATGGAGTTGATTGAGAGAAGGGGAAGAGGAGGCTGGAACCAGAGGAAGAGGGAGAGTGGCATAGATTAGCCAGAAATGAGGGGAAGGGTCTGACTTAAATAGATGGGGGTAGTTGGGATTGTGGGTGTTGATTGGTTGAAGTTTTGTAATTGAAGTTCGGCCATGTCGCCTGCTTTTGTGGCTGAGTTGCTCTCCACGTCGTCCCCAAAGTGGGATACGCTTTCGTTCTACCTGAAATCGGAAATCATCCCCATAATACTTGAAGTTGGAACTCGTGAACTTTTACATTGCTTGGAGCTGAAGCCGGATGTCAGAACTCGTACCATCTTGTTTGTGACTTGGGGAAATCTTGTCTGGTTTATTTCGAGACTTAGAATCAATGTCGGAGGTCGGAAGTCATGCAGCTGACAATCAACTGATCTTGGAACTCCAAGTTCAAAGTCGAAACTCCTTGTAATAAGCTCGGATATCGGAACTTGGGTCCATTTTAATTGAGTTCAACTCCAAGGCCGGAACTCGTTACATGAAACTCGGAGTTCAGTGCTTGTATCATTGTGTTAAACTATAACTTCTAAGGTCGGATGAAGCATGAGGTATGAGGTAGGAATGAGGGTTCTTAAGGTCGGAACTCGGGTGATTCGAATCACATTTCCAAACCCAAGTACTTAAACCCGCAAGTCGGTATCGTACATTTGATGAGATCGGAAATAGGGTACAATATCTTTGAGACATGAAGTCGGATACCGGTGAATCAGTTCATGTTGTTCGGACTCGAATGTTAAACTCGGAAGTTGTAGAAGTAATTTAGATGAAGTCGAAAGTCGTAGACATAGGTGAGCCTAACTCGAAAATCGGAGAATATCATAAGATGAAGTCGGAAATCAGGAGTAGTCAAGACTAGATGAAATCGGAAATCGGATGTAATGAAGTCGGAAATTGTGCAAGATGAACTCGGAACTCGGAAATAATCCCTTCTATCTGCAATTCGAAGATTGAGTTGGGAATGGGATTTGATCAAACTTGAAGGTGAAGTCGGACGTCCGTTGTTGGAGTTGAATAGCGTCGGGAATCGGGAAAGTGTGTGTAAGGAGGTCGGAAATCGAGACGTTACATATAATGTGTTTTAAGAATTTATGATGTTCTTTCTTGTTGGTTCTGCTATTCATGTTCTGTAACGAGGTTGTTCTTTTACTATTTAAGGTGAATGGATATCCATGCAATGATGCAAAACAACATATAAAATATGCCAGAGTCTTTGTCAGCAGTTGTAGTTAGTTTTGTTCCCCCATTAATATTGATTATAGGAGATTCTGATAGAGATTTCTTGCATTTGTTATGATTAACTCATTTGCCCTTTGTTCATATCATCTGTAACTCATTAGCTCTAACAAGTCTTCTTCAAATATTTGAAAGTCGAAATTTTGCTGCTGTCTTCAGAACTTTCATGCGCTACTAGTTCACTTGATGCATTATATTCAAGGAGATGACCATAGCTGAAATTTCTACACCTATAGCTGTCCCAGTTTTACTGCACCGCCATATAACTACAACTCACTTTGTGTTACAGCTGTATTTACATTTCAATTTTGACCAAGATTGAAGCTTTAACTTGTTGCACCGCCAAGCATTGTTTCCTTTGGTGCTAAGTGTTATTATTTTGTAATATTTTATTCTTCATGTTTGCCTATGAAAGGCCATTCAATGAATGTTGTAATGAATCATGAATTGTGAGCTAGTAAATGAACTATCTTAAGTTCTCCATATTCTTCCTGTGTGTGTGTGTGCACTATGTTTAAGTCAGTGAGAGAGAGAATTTTGAGAGTTATGTTAATGAGTTTATGATATCACTATCTAGGCTTGTGTTTTGAGCAAATGTCATTTTAGCTAGCTTCCATTTAGTTATGTATATCACCTTGTTCGATATATATTTGAGTGCATGGGTGAACAATTAGTATTGTCGAAATAATCATTTTAATTGTAATATATTTGAAGATTTGTTTTTTAAATGATTTAAAGCGCAAGAGAATAGATAGTTTAAAAGGAGAGAATAAAAATCAAAAGGGAAATTTTGAAAGGAGAACAAGCATGCATGAAGAGAGTATTAATGTGTAGAAATTATTTTAAATTTATTAATCATTTGTTTTCTATATGAATTGAAAAGTGTATGATAAAACTTATTTTAACATTCTCTTCCCCTAGTCTTGTGTCAGCCATAGAATTCCCAATGCCGTTATAACAACTAGCACTAATTATGTCCCATTATTTACACCTAAACATTGGACTTTGAATTATTTTTTGAAGATTCGGTGCCCTTTGTTTTCCACTTTGAGTTGAGAAATCGGCACTCGAGCTTCTTGTCAAGCATATAGGAGGTGATGAACTTCCTTTCAACAACCTACCCCTCTCAGGTTTCTTGTCAAGCATCTTCTCCAAGCTTCCATCAAGGTGTCTAGCTCACGAGGCTGTTCTCTTGATACCATAGTTTGGTTACATTGTACCTGTTAGCTATCTAAGGATGTCATAGACACGCAAAAATGGTTTCAATACCTGATGAAAATTATTTTCGGTAACAAATGGTTTTCTTCTGCACACTCAAAGATGTAACTTAATTTTCCATCAAAAATTGCATCAATTTATGCCGTTGATTTGGAGGAAAATAAGATATATGGAAGTTCAAACTTAAGAAAAAATATGTCCATCACTTTTTATTAAAAAAGAAAACAAGGAAAGTAAATCTCCCATATCATAAAAGTTTATGTTATAACAGAATACTCTCAGCTATTTAGGATGCTTAATCTAAGACATTAAAACCGGCCAAAGATATGCACCTCCAAAACATTAAACACGAGGAAGAAGAATAAATGAGCATATGGCAAACGTGAAAGGGATTCAGGCATAATATAAGGCCCTAGGAGCTCAACGATCACAAAATTTTGTTCATTATGCATTTTTTTTCCCATTTTTCCAAACATGAATTACCCTTTAGAAACAGCGTAGCAACCTACCGTATCGAACTGATATAATATATCATATCGACAGTTCCACACATAAATGCATAGAAAAAAATACATACCATGGTTGAATCGAATACATAAAATGCACTTGTAATGCCACCAACGGTTGAACCAATCTGCAAAAGCACTTGTATTGCCTTTCAACAAATTTTTGGACACCAAATATATATCTATCATGGAGTGTGCCAACAACAATAAGCCCTCCATTATATTATCTGCAAAAAACAAGACTAATTCAAGAAGTCCGCAATAAAGAATGATCACAAATTAAAAGGGAAAATTCCCCTCAAGTTCTTCACAACAAAAAAGCCTTTACATGTTATTCAGCAAAGTAATTTTCATTTTCTCTACTTAACAAAATCAACGTATTAACCAAAGCACTACAGTTAATAAATATTACTGAAAGGAACTGAATGATTGCAGAGTAATTGAATCTACTCACAAAAGATCTGTTACCATCAGTTTTACAGCTGCGCTCACAAAAACACTCAGCTATATCGTATCTCTATGGTTATCACCAACACAGTCCTCAATCTTCTGCTCCTTCTATATCTGGTCCAACTCCATCTCAAAGAAACTACTTCTATGTACAGGTCACTATGTTTACTGCAACAGCAAGTAGTCCATATTCCATATTCATTTCAATGGTCATTTCCCACAAAGATCACAATCACACCAAACAAATTCAGTAAATTATGAAACTAGCAGTTGCCCTATCACTATGACACTATTTTTACTGCAATTAATGGATTATTTAAGCCAAATCCATTGCAACAAAATTTGTCAATATATCATTCACCACATCCACCTCTATCAAGTACCAGCAAAATTAACTCTAATTTAAACGCAGCAAAAGAACGTCGCAGCAAATCCATTTTTGAAATCCCTACCAACCACATGAACATTTAATTTTGCCAATAAATTTGACTACTCTTATCATCAGCTACCCTCCTACAATTATGCTCAACTATTTCCTACACTACTCAGCTGTAATAGTGCAATGTAAAAACCCCTCTTAACTCACAGAAGAACTTACTTCGTTGTTCATATGGCCATAATATCTTATCTAAAAGCATAAGTTCTCTCCACACACCTTTGCTTTTCCGTCACCACAGCATCATTTTCGGATTAGGGTTTTGAAAATGCTGCCACTGCTCAGATACGTGCTTCTCCTGAATACCATTGTTCTTCCATCAACCATAGCTATACTCCTCTTCTCCTTCAAGCCTTCGTTACCTCTGCCACCCCAACCAGTCGAAGATCATTGACGGTGTATCTCTCCCTCATACGGCTGTGCAACAAATAGGGATTGATTTGCAAATATTAACAATTGTAAAATTAAAAAATTATTTTTATTACTAAGAAACAAGGGTGCAATAACAGCCCTACAATTTTAAAAAAATGTGCATCTAACGGTCACGTTTGTTTCATGCGGTGGAGTAAGGTAGTCTATAACTTGAGTGGACTAACGAATCACTCACCCTTTTTAACATGTTTAGAAGGCGAAACCTACTCCTTGATATGCAAGACTATGGTCTATGGAGCAGGGCGGCAGTGGGACCCAATTTAGGACAAGTCCGTGTTGTGATATCTTGCATGAATAATAAAATGATAGCCGTTTGATACATCACTTTCCGGTGTGATGACTTTATAGTGAGTGGATCTGTGCATGAAGTGGACCAACCTTGACTACTAAATTTCATTATGAAATTGTCTCATACTATTTGGAATCCTTCTTCCTTTTTTAATATATAGTTTTATTTTGGTGTGCGGGCATTTCTATTCAGTTTGTTTATCTGTTAAATAATGCCACTTGAAGGCTTATTGTTGGTTTGTTATTTGCCTTTGCTTGATATCTCTTGGTCGTTCCCCATGTGCTGCTTGCTTTCATACCAAACAAAGAATTACTGAAAACCCGAATGGTTTGGCTATACTAGTCTTTTTTTTACTATGTTATTCGAATATCACTATCAAACATCAATTTTGAACATTTTATCGTATTTATAATTAAAAATATTCAAATGGTTTTTAAAATTTTTTATTTTATCTCTTTTCTACTCAATTTATCTCATAAATGATGTAAATAATCATTTTGTAGCCTTTTATGTGCTTTGGTGGCCGTAAATTCAATATATAATATTATTTCTTTGATGAAGAGATGTATCATAAAGAAAAATGTGGTCTAGTGAGTGTAGTTCCCAATTACGTATTCATATTTACAAATTATGAAGATTCCTCGAGCACGTTGTTACGCTTCTTATTCAACACATGCAATTCTTATTTGGCAATTACTATATAATATATGGTAATAATTACCTTATAACTATTTAACATTGCATTAAATAGTATAATAATAAATATTATCCACTACAAAATATATATATTAATTATTTAAAAAGAATAGTTTTGATACACATTAATGTAAAAATTTTTACAAAACCATCTAATTATATGCTATTACATCATTAAAAATATTAAACTTTTAAATTAACTACATAAAAAACTACACATATAAATATATATAAATAATTAACTATATAAAATACTTACATTTACAATATGTTAAAGTTAATAATCCCCATTTAACATTATCTTCTACCCACCTACACATAAAATTTTCCATATATCCCTTATGACCTCATGTCATTTTGTAAAACAAAAAACATGCCAAGCACAAGAAATCTGAGGCGCCTCAGCCTGTGTTTCTCGAAGTCAACTTCTAAACAAAAAGAATCTCCTCCTATAAGCGCCACTGCCCATTCCACTTCCTCACATCATCATCATCATCACAATCATGGTCATTTTCATCACAATCCTCTATGTCCATCACCCTCCTCAATTAACATGATCAAGAACTTCAAATCCCTCTATGACCCAACCCCAACCTCTCATGATAATTCCCTACGCTTCTCTTCCCTTTCCACCATAAACACCACCATCACCTCCTTTGAATCTGAACCTGAAGTACAACCTAAACCCACAATTTCGCCACCGCCTTCTTCACCCAATGCTTCTTCTTCTCATCCCTTGGACGATCCAACTCCCTCATCAAAGACCCCAACACTAACCCTAACTCATGCTCATCCTCATTATCCTTCATCAAAATCAAGGTTTTGATGGTGACAACAACAACAAGAAGAACAACAAGAGGAAGAAGAAGAAGGAAGAGGAGGTGCTCTTCAATGGTAGCGTGGCGGTGCCGACGTACTCGCCGGACCCTTTCTTGGACTTTTGGCGATCCATGCAGGAGATGGCGGAGGCACGTCCCGAGCTCATGGACGTGAAGTCCAATTGGAATGTGTCACACAAGCTTCTTCTTTGCTACCTTGCTCTTAACCCTAAGAGCACACACAAGTTCACTCTTGGTGATTTTGTTGATCTTCTCGTCAGCCTCATGCCATTCTAGCTTCTCCATTGCTACTTCCATCACCATCACCGCCGTTACCACTCGAATTTGGATGTTAAAATTTGAAATTTTTTTTTTCAAATCATGAGTTATTATTAATTCTCGTTCAATTATGAAAATACAAAAGTTATGTAGTATCTACACATGAGTTGATTTTAATGTTTAAACTCATTATTATTCGAAGGATCAAAGTTGTTTATCACTTGAATTAGTGCTTTGCGAGTAAACTTTGGGGTTCTTGAGGGATGTGTCAATTTGAAAATAGGGTAACGAGGGAGACAGATGATGATTGTCTCATTAAATTAATACTATAATACTTTTAATTCACATTAATTGTTTCTTGATTTGCTTAATAGTAGCTAGTGAGCAGGATGTAGTGTCATCTTTGGTTTTCTTTCTTTTCGAGGGTGGGGGAAACTCTATGCTTAAAGTTGGTCCCCTATGCCATGTATTCATTATCTTCTACTCAATCTATCACTATCCATCTTATAATTTTCATTTTCCCCTTTTTCTTACTTTTTATATACACTGCTTGTTTTGTTTGGGACCGAGAACTTTTTGGTTGGTATAAGGAAACCTTATTTGATAATTTAATTAATTTCGAATTCGAGGACTTGAAAAGCACAACTTTTATTGTAGGGTACTTCAGATGGTATTTCTTTGGTTATATACCCGCGACCATCTTAATACATTTTTGTTTGGAAAGTTAAAAGTATATGTAGGATATTGTTGGATGAAATTACAATTGGCTAAATCTCTTTGAAGAAATTTATCCGAAAAGTAAACTTCCAAAGATTACCAAAGTTCAGATGATTAATGCTAAAGAGAGTACGCTGCTCCTCAGCAAATTGACTCCTCAAACAGCTCACAAGAGTAAACCTTTGAGTAAGATTGGTCAAGCAAAATTGGAATAGAAATATGATTTCTATTAATCAACCAGTGAGTTCATACAAAATTTCAAAGATTAACAATGAAAATAAAGAAGCAACATAAACTAGAAAGAAAATAATAAAGAGAAATAAAGTAGTAATTGAAATGGCATGATGTGTTGATCTTGATGATCCTCCCTTTTGTGTATGCATGAGTCTTTTATAACCATCCTAGAATTTTGCTACTTTCTCATGACATGCTCCTCGAGGCCCTCGGCTGAGTCTTCATGCACCCACGTTCTTGGTAGTGGTAACCGCTGCTCCATCATATCCTCAATCCCCAACCACCTTCCCTTCATTAACCATTGGGCTCATTTACTTTCTTTAGCCCAACCTTTTCCTTCAACTGATGCAACTCAATTGCTTCTCTTCAGCCCAATTCAGTTTTCAACTAGGCCCATTTGTGGGTCAAGTGTCAACCCACAATCAACCTAATTATGGTGCCAACATATGCCCCTCATACAATACCTAGCAAACGGCTAATTAGTTAGCTATGTATTATATTTAAGCCCCCTTTTTTTACCATTACTATTTAACTATTTTTGCATAGTGATACTCTCTTCTACATTCTTCTTGCATCTCCGGTTTCTTTCTTCGCCCTTTTGGTCACTATTTGAACTCTGTGAGCCATTCCAAATTTCTAACCTTCTTTACTCAATTTTTTACCTCCAATCTTTCCAATGTCTTTTGGACAATTTGATTCTGAAAACCCTAGCAGCTTGGCCATTCATATTTCATTCGAGAGCTCGTCTTCTTAAAGCTATGAAAGTTCTTCCATTCATTTATTAGCTGATTCTCCATCAGCTGATAGACTTCAAGAATCTGCTCAAGCTCTAAAGACTTTAGCTATTATTCCTCATGTGGGTGAGGAGTATATTCTTCCAACCTTGGAGCTCAGGCTTGATGATTTGCACGACACCATCCTGACTGCTATGGGGGATGCTTTCACAACACTCTTGGAAGAGAAGCTAGCTACAGAAACGATTGCCAAATCTACCATGGCTCAATCAGCTGAAATAAAGGAGCCAGTTGACTCAGCCGATGTAGAAGGCAAACCTACTGATGCAACTCCTAATGATTTTCAAGTTTAGGCTAGGATATTACTTTCTTTACTTGTATTCAAAACATTCCATTTTTTGCGTTAAATAGTCGGCTTGCGGCCATTCCTTTGAACACTGTAATTATTTCGAACCGTTTCCTAAATAGATAGGTGGTATCTTTTTAAGAATTTTCCATTGATACTCTTAGTTGCTTCCTCTTCTTACATGTCAACCAATCTATATGCTCCTTTATACATAATTTGACTAACAATATAAGGACCTTCCCAATTTGGAGACCATTTGCCGAATCTAGGATCTTTAGTTCCAATAGGCACGCCTTCCAAACAATATCTCCCTCGACAAATTGATTCTTCTTTACTTTCTTATTGTAGGACTTTGCAACTTTTTCTTTATTCAGCTTGATATTCTCTAAGGCCATGATTTTATCATCATTGGCTGATTCCAACTCTTGGAACATAGCCTGAGAATACTCATTAGCATGCAAGCCCACTTGTTTTGCCACTCTTAAGGACTTAATGTTTATCTCCATAGGTAAAATGACATCCTGGTCATAGGTTAATCTAAAAGGAGTTAAACTCGTAGCCTTATTTTTCGAATTTCTATAGGCCCAAAGAACCTCATATAGCACTTCATGCCACCTCCCTGGCTGATCCTCAATGGTTCTTTTGATTATGTTGATTAGAAATTTGTTAGTTGCCTCGGCTTGACCATTGGCCTGTGCATTATAAGTTGATGAATGGATTAGTCTAATTCCATATTCTTGTACAAAAGATTTCCTATCTTTTGTGAACATGGTGCCTTGGTCAGCCATTATGGTTTATGGAATGTCAAACCAATGTATAATTTGTCTTTCAATAAACCTTATCACATCAGCTTGTGATACATTTGTCATCGGCTGAGTTTCCACCCATTTTGTAAAGTAATCAGGTTCTACTATAATGAAAGCATGTCTTTTGGAAGATAAGGGTAGATTTTGCCTACGAGATCTATTGCCTAACCTCTAAATGGCCATGGTGTAACAATGGCATGCAATTCATTAATTGGGACTCTTTGAATTGGTCCGTGTAGCTGACAAGCTTCACATTCTTTAGCTTAAGCGAACCAATCGACTGTAATTGTTGGCCAATAATACCCATATCGGTAAATTAGCCACTTCATATTAGAGCCAGATTTGTGAGCTCTACAAGTGCCTTCATGCACTTCTCCCATCACTTTCAAATCCTCATCCTTGTTTAAACATTTAAGCAATACTCCCTCTTGGCTTCTTCTAAACAAATCACCATCAATCAATACATATTTTAATGGTCTTTGCTTATACTTGTAATCCACTTCAACCGAAAGGTTAGCCAGATATTGGATCAATTCTTGTCTCCAATCGGCTGAAGCCCTCAATTGATGATCAAGTGTCAACACATTACCTTTCTCAATAGTATTTGTAACGCCCAAAAAATTTTAATCATTTTTAATCGAGTTATTCGATTTTTAGCAAATAATTATGATTAATTAGGATTCGATTTAGCATTCACTTAAATCTAATTAAGTGTGATTTAAAATGATTAGGCATAATGGAATTAGATTAGAATCATAAGAAATCACCTAGGAATTTTTCTAAAACTGGTTTGCCGATTTAAGAGAAATCGGTAAGATTTCAGTAATTTAAACTGTCGGACCTCGGAACTTAGTGAATAGAAAACTAGTCGAGTTTAGTTAATGTCAGGACTCGGAACTTAGTGAATAGAAAACTAGTCGGGTATAGTTAATGTCGGAACTCGGAGCTTAGGAAACACATTCATAAAAGTCTTGGAAGAACAATTGTGCATTAATGTCGGAGATCGGAATCACAAGCATAAAACACTTTGAAGTCGAAAGTCAAGGATAAGAAGATAAAACCTAAAATACTTATACCCGGATCTCGAAGATAAAACATAATCCTGAAAGTCGGGAATCAAAACATTAACCTTTTATAATCTCGAAACTCGGACACAATTCAATCTCGGAAGTCAGACCTAAGCTCCAACTCGGGAACATCAATAAAAGTTAAAGACTTGCAAGTATGATCAATTAAGAATAAGGTATGAAGCCTGTGTATTTATAATTCTATGATGATGGATATGATAAGGGTCCCATATTCCTAAGGAATGTAACATGACGATCACGTTCTGATGGGGTATGACATGGCGATTATACTTTGGAATATGGCATGATAAGCACATCCTAAGGAGTGTGACATGATGATCATGCTCTGATGGGGTATGACATGGCGATCATACTCAGGAATATGGCATGATGAGCACATCCTAAGGAGTGTGACATGACGATCACGCTCTAATGGGGTATGACATGGCGATCATACTCTGGAATATGGCATAATTGATTAAAGTGGGTAAAAAGCCCTTTTCTATATCACCTATTGGTATTGTTATATTCTTGGTATGAATATGTTACGATGACATAATCATGAATTATTCTTATGATAGCATGCATATTTGCATATGAATAAAGGAAGAATACATGAGATCCCTTCACTTAGAGGCAGTTATTTGGGTCCCTCCAGGTGAAGGCAGTTAAAGGATAAAGATGTGGGTCCCTTCACTCGGAGGCAGTTGCATATTGGGTCCCTCCCTGTGAAGGCAGTTTAAACTTTTGGGTCCCTCTATGTTGGAGGCAGATGGCCAACTGAGTCCCTCCGACCTAGAGGCACGTGGGTCCCCTTGCGGGTCAGTACTGTGTGACGACGGTTATGAATTGAGCTCACTCCTAGATCAGACTACCCAAGGGCAGTAAAGACTAAAGATTAAAACATATGCAAGCACCCTAAGGATGGTGATACGTAACACCTAGGTGTGCCAAGAAAAGAAAGCAAAGGAAGTTAAAGGAAAGCACCAGTGCATTTGCATGAATTCAAATATGAGTATTTGTATAATTATATCCCATATTTTATTGATGCTGAGACTATTCCCTTTACTTATGCAGTGGTTATTATTCTCATTATGAAATATTGCCAATATGACTCAAGTGCGTGGAATAAAATGAACTCTGCTTCAGACCATATGTTTTCAAACTATAAAATGGAACCGTTCGTATCATATGTTGATTTTTTATAATAAATCAAAGCAGCTGGAGATAATAACGATGACACGGTATGAGAATTTCTTAGTGGATCCTACTGAGAATTTAAAATTCTTACTCCTGCTTCCGTGTTATCTCTAGATAGTTCGAGAAGTTTCACAAACGGCAGAAGTCGCTGTCAGATAAGGTCCGCTCAGGTAACAGTAACAACTCCAGAGTGTGGTACTATGACTTAAGCATAGTATTGTACTGCGGAGGATGTTACAGTATTGATATCTGATGTCATGTATTTGTATCTAGAAGCATGTTGTGCCAGATCATTCGCCATCTCATTGTAAACTCCAATGCCCAACTGAAACAGTCTTATGACTGAGGACATTTCAAGCATTAAGGTTTTGATGTATATGAAATCAAGATTTAAGTAAATCTTCTGGATAGTAAATGATTTGTTATAGCTAAACATATTCCTTTTGTGAGTAAAATCATTGACCTCGAGCTGAAATATCTATTGAACTAAACAAAGAGTCTAAATTCATGGTACTTCACTTGAATATTATTATATTGGAAAAACTAATTTGTGTCCTATTTATTTACTCACTCAAGAATGAGTTAGAAAGTTTAGAAGGATGATGTTACAGCATCAGAAAGGAAAAATATGCCTTAGAAGGATCACACCTCATTTAGAAAGTTGACTCTGTCCAAAAGGGTAGCCATCCGAAACATATTTTCAATAAGACAACTTCCCTTCAAGGCTTCTTTCGTATGCTTCATTGAAATATTCAAAATGTCAAAAATGAATTGACAAGTTGCAAAAGAAGCGCTAATAAGTCTAAAAAGTTGGTAAAGATCTCAACGGCTACTTTTCCTCTTCTATGTCATTTCTGAAATGTGTTGAAGAAGAAAGTTATACCTTTTCTTTCTAGTCATAGACTAGCGGATCAAAAAGACATATGACTCAAGGTCTACCTACAACAGTCATATTTTGAAGACTATATAAAGCTGGAATACAAAGAAGAAGAGAGAGACACTGTTAAAATATTTCCTAAGTTGCGACAGTTTCATATCTTCATCCTTCTTGACTTTCAAATCATCCAGAAAGTTACTCATTGTATCTTTTGTTTGAAGAAAATCTTCTCTACCTTTTTGTAATAGATAACATTCTCATTTTGAGAATTTAGAGAAGTCACTCACTTTACATATTGAATCAAAACTCTGTAAAAAGCGTTGTGAGTGTAATCACAAACCTTTAATCATATCTCTTATAACCTAACCCAATGATGGTCGAAGTGAGCTTGGAGAGGCTTGGTAAAAACTACTCAGTTGTAAAGCTTGAAAAGGCTAGAGAAAGACTATTCAAACTGTAAAAGATTGGAAAGGTTTGGAAAAAGAACACTAGTGGTATAAAAATCTCAACGAGGAGTTAGGGACTGGATGTAGGCAGTTGGTTGGCCGAACCAGTATAAAGTCTATTATGTGATTTTTCTCTCCTTTCTACTTTAATTTCTTTAGTCACCAAGTTTATAGCATTGTGTGCATAATCTAATTTTATTGAAACTTGCTCTTGAATGAAAAATAGCTTTTATTACTAACAGAATCACTTCCGCAATCCAAGTCTTGGACTTGAGAAAATTGTTTTTATTAAAAGTTTCAGGTTTCAAAATATCATTTGAAGCATGATTCAACCCCCCTTCTTATGCTACTTTTTCAACAATTGGTATCAGAGCCTAACTCTGGGGTTAAACTTCTTAACGATTGTAAAGGTCAAAGATCCAACAAATGGCACAATAGATAAACCATATTGCCAAAGGTCACTCTATCAACCGACCTCCATACTTTAATGGTAAAGATTATCCATACTGTAAAGATAGAACGAGACTCTTTATTGAATCCACCAATCTTGATATGTGGGAGATAATAGATAATGGTGACTACACACCTACTACTGAACAACCAGTATCTCATGTGGTAGCAGATCCTGATCAACACCACCAGTAGTAGTCAAAGCTATTCCAAGGAATGAAAGGACAGATCAGCACAAGACTAGAGTTCAAATGAATGCTAAGGCAAAATATTTGCTCACATGTGCCTTAAGCAAAAGCAAATATGGTAAAATCATATCCCGTGACTTTACAAAGGAAATCTGGGATAGACTCCAAGTCCTTCATGAAGAATTGACCAGGTTAAGGAGGCTAAGATCAACATGTTAATTCATCAATATGAAATGTTAAAAATGTTGGAGCATGAGAATATTGATGAAATGATGACTAGATTTATGTATATCATAAATCAGTTGAAAGACCTGGGAAAAAGATACACAAATGCCGAAATGGTGAGAAAGATACTAAGAAGTCTTTCAAAGGCCTGATGTCCAAAAGTAACTTCTATTCAAGAAGCTAAGGACTTGAATGTACTTAGCCTAGGTGCTCCCATTAGGTCGTTGAAGACACATGAGATTAAGCTTACTGAAGTCTCTGAAGAGACTATGAGAAAAGGAAAGTCCATCGCGCTAAAGTCTACTAAAAAAAAGACTCAATCCTCCAAGGACATGAAGGCTTCAGAATAGTTAGAAGAAGATGAAGAAAACTTCTCTAAAGATTATGATGATGCTAATGAGATTGCACACTTGGGAAGGAGGATATCAAAAGCGTGGATCAAAAGAAAGAAAAAGAGCTTTGTCCCAAAAAGAGACAAAAAGGGCAAGGCCAAGCAAGATGAGGTCATATACTTCGAATGCAAGGAACCTGGACATGTTAGTTTGAATGTCCTAGACTGAAGAAAGCCTCAAAGAAGAAGACCACACAAAAGAAAGCTATGATAGCAACATGGAAAGATCTGGATGAAGAATAAGAAAATGCTTAATCACAAAGTGAAGAAGAAATTGTAGCAAATCTCTACTTCATGGTTGATATTATATTAGATAAGGAAACTGAGGTATCTGATTCTGAACTCGAACCTTCTTTTGAAAAACTTCAAAAATCTTATGATAATCTCTTGGACGGCTCTCAAATACTTACTTCCCATTATACCTCTTTGAAGAAAAACTTTCAAACTGTTATCAGATTTCAAAAAAGCTAAAGATTGAGAATGAGAAGTTAGGACATAAAAATGCTGAGCTTTTAAAAGAAAATGACACCCTCCAAAAGGATGTTAATACCCTGAAGGGCTTCTGAAGGTAGTCAAAATACTCCCTTTAATGTATCTAAACTTTAGAACTTAGTTAAACTTCTCAAAACTAATATTGAAAAAATGGTTAATGGCTCAAAAAATCTTGACCTTATTCTTGGAGGCCAAAAACCATATCTTGATAAAATTGGACTAGGATATATGGAAGAAGAAAATGAGATTTTATCCAAAGATTCACATCTAAAAATTCCTGCTTGTATATGTTGTTTCAAAAGGGGACACTCTTCTAAAAGATGCTTCTCCAGAAGGAAAGTTAAACAGAGAGTGAAAAAATCCCAAAACATCAACTAACACAGAAGGATCCAAGAAGATTTGGGTACCTGAGAATGGCTTCTATGCAGGTTTGTCTTAAATCAAAACTTCTACAGGAAAAAAAGTGGTATCTGGATAGTGGATGTTCCAGACACATGATTGGAAATAAATCCTAGCTCAGAAACCTTAGACCCAAGGATAACGGAGTGGTGAAATTTGCTGATGGAATTAAGTCCAGAATCATCGGTATAAATAATGTTGGTAAGAATGATTCTGACTTAATAAATGATGTTATGTTAGTAGAAGGACTAACTCACAATCTTTTGACCATTAGTCAATTCTGCGACCAAAGCTACAGAGTTGTGTTTGAACCTTCTCAATGTGTGATAAAAGATTCCACTTTTGATAAAATTATTCTTACTGCTAGAAGGCATGATAATACCTATGTATTATATCTACATGACCTTCTAGATCAAAATATAAAATACTTAGCAACCTTCATGGATAAAAAGTGGCTATGGCACAAAAAACTCGATCATGCTCGCATGAAACTAATCTCTAAAATTCCTAAGAAAGAATTAGTTAAAGGTTTACCCAAGATTAGTTTTGAAATGACTCATCTTGTAGTTCTGTCTAAGAGGTAAACAAACCAAGAGTTCCTTCTATAGTAAAAATGTAGTTTCTACTACAAGACCACTTGAGCTTTTATGTCTTGATCTATTTGAACCAACTAGAACTACTAGCTTAGGTGGTAGGAAATTTGGTTTAATCATTATGGATGACTTTTCAAGATTTACATGGACTATATTTCTGATCCATAAGGATGAAGCTTGTGAGGTCTTCTAAACTTTTCCAAAAAGAATTGAAAATGAAAAAAACTTTTGCATCACCTGCATCAGATTAAATCATGGTGGAGAATTTGAAAATCATTTTTTTGAAACCTTTTGTAATGAAAATGGCATTTTGCATAACTTCTCTTCTCCTAAAACTCCTCAACAGAATGGAGTGGTGGAAAGGAAAAATACATCATTACAAAAAATGGCCAAAACTATGCTTCTTGAAAGTGGTTTATTAAAAGAATTTTGGGCAGAAGCAGTTAACACTGCCCACTACATTCAAAATCGTGTTTTCCTAAAACCAATTCTCAAGAAAATCCCCTATGAATTATGAAAAGGAAGAAAAGCCAATATTTCTTACTTTCATGTCTTTGGATCTAAATGTTTAATACTTAACACCATAGACAAGCTTTCAAAGTTTGATTCTAAGTCTAATCTTGGAATCTTTCTAAGGTATTCTTCCATTTCAAAAGCTTACAAGGTATACAATAAGAAAACTCATACTATAGAGGAAACCATACACATAAGCTTCATGGAAAGAAGAAATGACTTAAATAAAAAAGTTGCAGATTTGGAAAAAGAAATGGCGAATATGTCATTAAATGACAATGGCTAGCATCAGCAGAACTTTCAAATTGCCACAAGAAATGATAATGATGATGTATCTGACCTCCTTTCTCATCAACATATTTTTGATGATATTTTGGAAGATCCATAAAGTACATACTTCAAGCGAAGATACACTTGTATAAGAGACTTGAGAGCTATTTCTCAAAACAAGATTATTGGTGAACCTTCTCAATGAATCAGAACTAGATCTTCACTCAAATATGAATCCAACATTGCTTTTATTTCTAAAATCCAACTAGAAAGTGTCGACGAAGCCTTTCAAGATCATAGTTGGATTGAGGCTATGAAGGAAAAAATAAATCAGTTTGAGAAGAGTAAGGTTTGGACTCTAGTTCCCCTTCCAAAAGGACAATGTGCTATTGGGACAAAATAGGTGTTTAGAAACAAACTTGATGAAAATAGGAAAGTAATAAGAAACAAAGCGAGATTAGTGGCTCAAGGTTACAATCAACAAGAAGGCATTGATTATGACGAGACATTTGCCCCACTGGAAGCAATCAGAATGCTACTTGCTTATGCTACATGCAAAAGGTTTGTTTTATTTCAAATGGATGTAAAATCAACTTTCTTAAATGGCTTCATATCTAAGGAAGTTTATGTCAAACAGCCTCCTAGTTTTGAAAACACAAATCTTCCTCATTATGTTTTCAAACTGTCAAAAGCTTTATATGGATTGAAGCAAGCTCCTAGAGCTTGGTATGAAAGACTCAGCTCTTTTCTTCTCAAAAATGATTTTAAAAGAGGAAAAGTTGATACTACTCTATTCATACTACATGAGAAAGATGATTTTCTAATTGTACAAATTTATGTTGATGATATAGTATTTGGTGCAACTAATCAAAATATATGCAAGAATTTTTCCGAGCTAATGCAGGGAGAATTTGAGATGAACATGATGGGTGAACTGAAATTTTCTCTGGGGTTGCAAAGCAACAGAAGAAAGGAATCCTTATTCATCAAGAGAATTATGCTAAGGATCTACACAAAAGGTTCAATATGGACAAAGCAAAGTGCATAAGTACTCCCATGCATCCTTCTCAAGTTCTGGAAGCTTATGAAGATGGTGAGAAAGTTTTTGAGAAACTGTACAGAGGTATGATTGGCTCTTTACTTTATCTCATAGCTAGTAGACCAGACTTACAATTAATTGTAGGAGTTTGTGTAAGATTTCAATCTAATCCAAAACAATCTCATCTTAATGTTGTTAAAAGAATCCTGAGATATTTAGCAGGTTCTACTAATCTTGGTCTTTAATATGAGAAAGGTACTACTTGTGATGTTACAAGTTATTATGATGGTGATTTTACAGGAGATAGAGTTGAAAGAAAAAGCACGAATAGTTGCTATTGCTCTCTTAAAAAGTCACTAATAACTTGGTCAAGCAAAAAGCAGAACACAATTGTTCTTTCAACTACTGAGGCTGAATATGTGTCTGCAACAAACTGCAGTACACAGATTTTGTGAATTAAACATCAATTAGAAGATTTCAATCTGAGGTATACTAAAAATCCTATCTTATGTGACAATACTAATACAATTAATCTCACAAAGAATCCCATTCAGTATTCTAGAACAAAGCATATAGATATTAAGCATCATTTTATAAGTGATCATGTTCAAAAAAAAAGATATTGAGCTAAGGTTCCTAAATACTGAAGGTTAGATTGCTGATATTTTACTAAACCCTTAGCTGAAGATTGTTTCTATCACTTAAAGAACCTTTTGAACATGCCTAGCTTCTGAACATACCTTCATATTACATTGGTACTTTCCTTCTTTAGCTAAACTAAAAGCTAAGATTGTTGCTCTACACTAGAGTTCCTTTTCTTGGATAGGATAGCATGAGAAGGGAAGGTTGAATCGTGCTTTCAAGTAAGTTTCGTATCTGAAAAACTTTGGCAAAAATATCTATCTCAAGTTCAGGACTTGGATTGCGGAAGCGATAGTGTTAGTTTAAAAATAGTTTATGTTCTATATAAAACTGAAATAAACTTTTGTTTTTGATAAAGTTTAAACAGATATGAACCTAAATCAATTAACAAAATCAAAGATAGAGATAATCATATAGCAAATTTTATACTGGTTCGGCCAAACCACTTGTCTACTTCTAGTCCTCAACTTTTCGTTGAGATTTTATATACTTTGAGTATTCTTTGTCCAAGCTTCTCCAAGCTTCTTACAAGTGGGTATTCTTTCTACAAGCTTCTCTAAGCTTACAATCGAGTAGTATTTTCCTAACCTTTCCAATGTAACACCCTAATAGTCCCATACTATGCTTAAGTCATATTATGGAATTACTAGTTGTTACTTTTGCTCACGGAACTAACATTACCATTTGAAAATACTTGTAATGAAAGTAGGGGGTAATTGTTTTTTGAACAACAAATTAACTGTTTTGAAAACCAAGAGCCATGAGCGCATCATGAATACATGCCGTGTGAATAAATTAAATAGAAGCAGCATAAATAACAATAACTTAGATAAACATAACATTCATTCCACGGCCATTCATATTTAATATAATAATAGTGTTACCAGAAGTCATACATAAAGATAATGATAGATCCGATACCTACTGTCAGCCCTACAGAAGAAACCTAACCAATACATCATGAGGAAAATACATAGGAAATTTCTACTGCCCAAGTATACCATACAATAGAATGATAACCCTATGACTACAACCAAAAAGGGCTATCCTTGTGCTTGGCTCCGCATGCAATCACCACATCACTCATTAGGCAGGAGGAAACCATTCCCAAATCCATCGGGAGCAACATCACCACATCCTCCTCCTCGAGCATGACCACGCCCACGAGGCACAGCACGGGTGCGAATGAACCCGTGACCATGAACCGAGGGTGGAATGTGATGAGGGGTTACTGAAGAAGACAAATTAGACGTCAGACGTATCACCGATGGGTAAGAAGACTTAGATAGGTCAGTCTCCACATGATAGCTCGGGTGGGAAGGCTCCAAAGGGTCGGAATCCAATGAAATGGTTGAAGTCAGACGGATATCCAAGTCGATCTTATCGTCGGTGTAGTATCTCAGTGGCTGAAAGTAAGGACGGATGTCATCAAGGTAACCTCACCATATGGCTGATGTGGTTAGAAAAATGGGCTCATCATTGGAGTCTAAAACAGACGATCATGGAAGATATAGACCCTTATCGCTGCGTCCATAGACATCACTGAGGCATTCAGCATTGGGTCGAAGCGCCAATGCCATGCTGGAAACTCAATGAAGATCACCACTGTGCTCGACATCAATATCCTCTAAAGACGACACGGAAACTTAGGAGTGAGAAATACTAGATTTCTTAGTAGGATAGCGACTAGACAAACACTGTGTCATCGTCATCATCCCAGCAGCTTCGGATTTAATTATGAAAACGGTGGATATGTATAGGTATAATTTTAATGATTTTGAAAACTTAAACCCTGAAGCGGGTTGCTTTTAAACTTAACATCATAACTATATCATCATAACTAAACATACATACTAAAGCATAGAATAAACATTCATAATGCAAATAGACAATATAAATACAAGCAAAGACATGCATCATCATAGACTTAACTATGGTTATACTTTTGACTTTACTTTCATTTTTAGCACGTGCTTAACATTCTTTACTTTCCTTTGAAATTGACTGCTTTTGGACACGAGCTCATTCTGTGACCGTCGTTACGTAATACTAAACCAAATTAGACTAAGCTGATATTGGTTACCCCTAAGTTGGAGGGTCTTCCATGTCATCCTTGCCTCCCTCATAAAGGTTCCTTGAGTCTCTGTGGATTGCCGTCTCTCACTTCCCTTACCGAAGTGATTGAAGGGTCATATCCCATTAATTCTTTTCTTATCATTACACTTTACATGCATAGTACTTCTTTGCCTAGACACATGCAATGATATGACCAAATCCATAATTTTGACGAAAGTCCGGCAGCAAAACGGTTAGACCGGAGCTTACCCAAAAATGCCGATCATAAAACTTTCAACCAACAATCCATCATATCTATATCATATCATCACACTAATCAGTCAATCATGAGACAAAGCTCAATCAAACTTGTCATTCATCATGCCGAACGGCATCATACATTCATACCTTAAAGGGGTTCATAGTTGTGTTGGTCTTTGTGAAGAATCTTATGAATCATTATATGATTTCCCATGGTTACCCATGAGAGAATCACATAGTTAAAATATATGTATGTGGTCTTTAGTTACTTAGTTCTCATGTGAAATTATTCTTTACTTGAGTTCATGTCTTATGGAACACTTGTTCAAATTAATTAAGTTAAATGATTGTTTCCTTTCCTTGAGATAGTATACTTAGTGATCCCTAGGTTCATGGTATGCTCAGAGGCCCCAATCATACTTCTGTTTCCAAGGAGTTCGAGATCCTTCTAATCCTTGGGTTATGACAATGCATAACCACATCATGTCCACTAATCACTAAGGATGATTTTTAACTTAACCAAGTTACAAAGTTTCAAGCTTTTATCACTAATATTACAAGATCTTACCCTAAGTATTATAAGAGTTATCATTCTTTATAAAATAGTCATAAAGTTTATTCTTTATGGAAGTAAGTGCCTCTACTATTATATTCTTGTCTTAAAAATTAAACTTTATGAAATAATGATATAAAATACTAACTTTTGAACTAAAAAGTCTTGTTTTTTATGAAAGTTGACACTTTTATTTACTCTAAGACCATCAAGGTCTCATCTTTATGATTTCAAGTTGTATCTTAATTTAAAAGAATCATTTCTAAAAGGAAGTTTAACACTTTATGGATTAGTTTGACTCAAGATACAAACTTTATGATCTAGAAGTTGCAAGTTAACACTTTTATAACTAAAAAGTAACATTCTTGGTTAAAGCTTAAAACTTTGCACTTAAGAGTCCATTTTTAAAATATGAAGAGACAAGTTCTTACTTTATAACTCAAAAAGGTTTCCAAGATCCAAGAAAACTTGAACTTTACACTTATTCTTATCTTCAAGACAAGACAAAATGGAACTTTATGGAAGCACAAAGGTTACGCCACCTTTAAAGCATCAAGAAGCAAACTTTTGAAGCTTCAAACATCAAGAATGATTTTAGTCATGTCAACTCAATAGAAAAATGATAAAGAAGACAACTTTCAACTCAACACTGCCAAGAACATCAAGATCTCATGCATCAAGCATTAAAAATAGGAACTTTAAAGCATTGAGAGTGAAAAACTTTCAAAGGGTCAAGAACACTTGTGGAGAAGAGTATGAACATATTTTACCAAAAGTAGAAACATCAAGAACACTTGAAGAAGAACATGAACATATTTTACCAAAAGTACAAACTTTTGCTCATGAAGAGCATGAAAGATCTTCTCAAGTTTTCACTTGAAGATCTTGGTCATGAGAAGAATCAAGCTTCAAGCTTTCTTGAGCAAACGAAGTAAAAGAGTGAAGATCACTACGTCTACTTAAAAATGGCACTACAACAAGAGAAGAAGAAGATGATAGAAGATGATGATGGTGGTTCTTTCCTTGAAGATGGTGGCAGTTTTGCAAGGAGGAAGGAGAAGCTCTTGAGTCCTCTTGAAAATGATGTTGGTAGTGTTTATATCTTATCTTCAAAGACCCAAAGATAAGGTCTTTGAAGGGCTAAGTGAGAAATTTTGGTGGTGGTAGTGAAGAAAGGAAGAAGAAGATAAAGAAGAACTGTTTAGAGAGAAGTGGGAGGATTTGGTTTTAAGAAAGAGAATGAGATGAGTGAAAATGAAAATGGATGAGTGTAGGAGAGAGAGAAAGAGAGAAAGTGGCGTCCACTACATCAAGGAAAGGAGGGAGATATTTTCTTAATTTTGTGCTAATTAAGGTTTAGGGGGACAAATTGGATGATAGAGGAACAAATCAAGTACTTACTCTTACATAAAGCACTCTTGTCTAATGCTTTATACTTTAGTGGATCACTTTTTACTTTATTGTCTAATTGACTAAATTTAAATTTAATCATGTGATTAAGTGCTCTTGCAACTTAATTAACATGATTAAGCAAGGATTAGTGATTAACAAACAAGAACATGATTAACAAAAATTAATCTTGTGATTAAGCTTAATTATCCTTAATTACACTCGATTAAGCTAATTAAGGGCAAAGAGTGCTTAATTAAGCTATTAAGGCTCTGAATTACTTAATTAGAGATTATCTAATCTCGATTAAGCATTCTCTTGATTTTTCTCATCCGAGTTAACTCATAAACTCTTCATTAACCCCTTAATTAAGCCTTAATCTCATAATTTCTCATTAAGTGCCTACTTATTCAGGGTTACTGAGGTAATTTAGCATAACAAGAAATTGAGGATGTTACATCCAAGCTTTACAAATAAGTAGTCTTTTCCTAGCCTCTCCAAGCTTTTACACCGACCACTACTAGGTCCAGATACAAATGATAAGAATGAAATATTTTATTTGTACACTCACACTAACTTTCTCAACAGAGGATGGACCATAAAGTACTTTATGAGACTTATCTAAATTCTCAAAGAGAGAATATATATATTATAGACCAGAAGAGAAGATTTTCTTATATCCTAAAGTTACGATAAGTAACTTTCTGGTGCTTTAGACAGTTAAGAAGGATGAAGAAAGGAAGCTCTTTTACATAGAAAATATTCAAACAGTCTAACACTTCTTTCTTCGATTTCCAGCCTTATATAGACTTCAAAATATGACCGTTGAAGATTGCAGGCCTTGATCTTTGTGATCCTTTTGGTTTACTGGTCTACGACTAGATAGAGAAGAAATATCCTTCCTTTTTTCCGTTCTTCAAAACTTACACAGAAGTAGAAAAGTAGCTGTTTGTTGGTTTGCCACTATGCAGACTTGTCAGCGCCTCTTTTGCATCTTGTCAAATCACCTTTTTTGACTTTTTGTATTTGTCTATTAAAGCATGCAGAGGAAGCTTTGAAGGTGTAGCACTTCACGAGAAGCATATTTCTGAAGATTTTTCCTTCTGGACAAGGTCATCTTTCTAAATGAACAGTGTTCATTCTTGAGCCACCGTTTTCCTTTCTGATATTGCAACTTCATTCTTCTGAACCTTTTGTCTTGTTTCTTGTATGATAATTTTAGAAGTATACAAAGCATATATTCCATATCAAGTATATTCAATTTAAAGTACCAATGGATAAACTAACTTAGAATATTCTCAATCATATAATGCACATAATTCACAAAGAAATGCTTCTAGAAACAATTCATTTATATATACTAGGATTAGCTTAAACTCTGATTTGGTATTCATCAAAACCTTAATTCTCATTCTGGTTTACAACCACAGAATCATTTCTAAAGGGTATTGGAGCTAACACCTTTCTGGAAAGAACAGACAAGTGTGCTTTAGAAAGATCACATCAAGGAGAGTTGAAAAATTGATTCAAAAAGTTAATTCAAAATCGATTGCTGACATGAGTTGAGAAAGAAGGGTATGTAATATAAGTTAAGAAAGATAGGTTTGGGATTGTTTCAGAAAGAAGAATTCAAAATTGTTTGTTCAGAAAATGAATGAATTTCATAGAATCTGAAAAGTTCATATTATCAAAAGGATGACTTGTGTCTCTGATAAAAAATTGTTCATGGATCATGGGTCATTTGGTAACTTCCCTTTTATCATGATGCCACGATCCAATACAGTTTTTTTATCACGATGCCACAATCCAATACAATTAGAAAACCAATAGTCTTAAATGACACCATTTTTGTTTTGAAAATCGTTCACATCTTTTAACCAATAGTTACTATCATTGACCTTCAACCATCACGTCAACTACTCACTCAAACCTTTCAATTCCCAAGTTATAGAGAAAACATTGCACTGTTCATCTTCTTTGTTCAAAACCTTATACCTTCACATTTCCTATTCTACACACTTAGCCTATACACTTTACCTTCCTCTGTTTTTCAAGCTTCTACCTTTACAAATCATCATGTCAAAAAAGGGAGACTACAATGTTCCTTACATGTTTGACGATGAGGAAATACAGAGAAACTTACATAAGAACTTCTTCATCAGGCCTATTGCTTTTAGGAGAAGATTTTCCATGGAAAATTTCTCTTCCCTCCTTCAGATCATGGAAATATTCGAGTTCCAAGGGTGGAACAATTTTCTGAAGATTTCCAAGGATGTCTACACCGAGTTGGTTATTGCATTCTACAACACTTTTGCTCCAG
The DNA here is from genome assembly GCA_031439585.1 of Pterocarpus macrocarpus. Classification (NCBI taxonomy): domain Eukaryota; kingdom Viridiplantae; phylum Streptophyta; class Magnoliopsida; order Fabales; family Fabaceae; genus Pterocarpus; species Pterocarpus macrocarpus. Next base: position 57,090,381 of record CM062514.1, read on the forward strand.
TCAATGAAGACAACACCTCGCGAAGGAGCATCATTGGAAGCTTTGAGATCCAAGTGCTTCCTTCTGACCTGGTTCATATCACCAACACACCTAATGAGGGTGTTCTATGTAAAAGTGGTGGCAAATGGTGAGAACATCTTAGAGCCACCGAAGAGGAAGTCTTTAAAGTTCTTACGGGTAGAACAGATATACAAGTAAGAGACATTCGCACTTTCTCTCTTCTATCTACTGTTAGGGCTGTTTACTCCATAGTCCAATACACAGTGCTTCCCAGGATGGGGAACACTAATGTTATGACTGAGGTGGACCATATGGTTATGTTTAGCTTCATGATAAGGAAAAAGATAAACTTGATTAGGTTGATTCTGGACTATGCTCTATCTACTATTGATGCTACCAGAAGGAGTCATGCTGCTCTGCCTTATGGCATGCTCCTCACTCCTATTGATGGACACAAGAAGGATGACAAATACCTTGCTATCACCATGAAGACATTCTCTACCATGGGTTTGAAACCTCAAGGCCCTAAGAAGGAAGAAAAGATGGAAAAGAAGAAGAAGAACCCAAAGAGAAAGTAAGCTCCTTTCCAAAAAGTTAGATCCAAACCTTCTAAAGAGGTAAGGAAAAAGATGAGACAAGAAATAAGTCTCTCCCCTGTTTCGGAAGAAAGGAGAATCAGCAAGAGAATATTGTTGAGGCTTGCTGAAGAAACCTCCTCCTCCAGTGCAAAAGATAAGACTTCTACCATTACTGCAGAGCTAATGAACATAGCTACACTTGCAAGATCTAAATCCAAGCCTTCCAGACCTAAAGAAAAAGGTATAATGATAAGAGAACAACCTCCTCAAGTTCAAGAAAAGCAACAATCTGAAGCTAAAGAAGAGGACCCTGAGATAAGGAGGAAAGGGAAGAAACCTGTAAGGAAAGCCCCTATGCAATCCTCTAACGAACTCCCTCCATCTTCTATTAGAAGGACTATGCTTGAAGCAGAAAAGAATATAATGAGAACTGAGGCTTGGCTGCAAAGGCAGAATGATAAAGCAGTTGGAGTTGGTGCCTCAACTAGAGGGATAAGAAGCTCATCTATTTCTTCAAAGGTGAACCAATAGTATGTGGTCATTGAAGATGTCAATCCACCTTCTGAGATGAGAAAGGTTGTGCTACCCTTAGAAGGAGTAGAAAGAATATTCGAATAGCTTGCTATCCAACCATTATGCTTACCATTGGTTCCCTGAAGTCAAGAAGGATCTATGGTTCAAAGGGCTGAAACTACACCAGAGACAACAGAACCTGAAAGAACTCTTATTCTGGTGACAAAAATGGAAACTAAAGCTATGGTTGATGAGTCTGAAGTTACTCCTTTGACTACTCCAATGCCCCACATCGCTACTACCACAACCTCCCAAGAGATTACTACTACCCTGTCACTACACAAACATTGCTATTGCTAATCTCCAACCCCAAATATGACAGAATAGCTACCCCTGCTGTGTTTGAACATCAATTATCTTTAGCAAGCCACAGCCAAAACACTGTAAAACTACCGTCTAGAGCCCCTTCTAATGTAGAAGCCTTCCCTAATGCTACCAAAGTCCAAATGGATTTATTGCTAGCCAACCAACACACTATCATGGCTAATCAGACTGAGCTTCAAGCTCATCAACAAGCATTAGAGAGAAGAATAGACAAAATGGAGAACTTCATGCTGCAAATGCTGAAGACTCTTCAAAAAGGAAAGGGCAATCAGTGATGGCTCTTCTATGATCCAACATCTTCAAATTATTTTGATGATGTCAAAAGCGGGAGAAAGAAAGACATATTCAAGAAAAGTTTAAGCTGAGAGGGAGCATATCTTTAGGGGGCATACATCGTTTCTTATTTTTCTTTTTTCTTCTGGCATACTTAGAAACATTTTATCATTCCATATTCATATCTGTACAATTTATTTTATGTTGTCAATATCATTTCAATTCGGTTATCTCATTAATACTTTATTATAATCTCTCTGATACTCATGCACTAACATCCTGTGATCTAATTTCTTATCTCTATCAGTACTTTATTTTTCTAATATCATATCTATTTGAGATGCAAAGAGCTTGTGTGTTATTAGATGCTCTGATATCATGATTATTCCTAGTAAACTAGTCGTTTCTGCTAAGTGCTTTATTACTTTGTTTCAACAAATTAGCACTTACAGTACTGAGCTGAATATTCTTACTAGATCATAGTTTCTGCATGATTATGATTATTCTGATAGTTTTTACTATTTGCATGTTTTGCTTTGATTATCTGATTTGAACTGAACAGTATATATCCATGCTCTGATACCTTGTACTTGCGTCAGCTTAGAAATGTTTAGCATAAAAATGTGATTTCATGTGATCTTGAAATTCTAGGCAAATCATGTGTAAGATATGCACAAAGCTATCCTGTTTTAAAAAAGCAAAAGAAGATTACATTTTAGTCACTCAAATTATTTCTGTTTACTACTGAAATTTCTGGATATCATGACTATTTCTACTCACTTTAGAAAATAACTTATTTCAAATAACAAATCGTATTTTTTTCTGAAGTGAACTTGTGTACAAAAGCTTTTCTTAAATATTGTTTTACCATCATCATAAAGGGGGAAATTGTAAGCTCCAATGCCCAGCTAAAACAGTCTTATGACTAAGGACATTTTAAGCTTTAAGATTTTGATGTATACCAAATCAAGATTTAAGTAAATCTTTTGGATAGTAAATGATTTGTTATAGCTAAACATATTCCTTTTGTAAGTAAAATCATTTATCTCGAGCTTGAATGTCTATTGAACTAAACAAAGCATCTAAATCCATGGTACTTCACTTGAATATTGTTATATTGGAACAATTGCTTTGTGTCTTATTTGTTTACTCACTCAGGAGCAAATTAGAAAGCTCAGAAGCATGATGTTACTGCACCAAAAAGGAAAAACATGCCTCGAGAAAGATCACAACTCATTTAGAAAGTTGACTATATCCAAAAGGGTAGTAATCAGAAAAATATTTTCAATGAGACAACTTCCCTTCAAGGCTTCTTTCTTATGCTTCATTGAGATATTCAAAAATTCAAAAATGAATTGACAAGTTGCAAAAGAAGTACTGACAAGTCTGAAAAGTTGGTGAAGACTTGAACAGCTACTTTTCTTCTTTTCAGTCATCGACTAGCGGATAAAAAAACACACAGCTCAAGGTCTACAAGCTACAATGGTCATATTTTGAAATCTATATAAAGCTGGAATACGAAGAAGAAGAAGAGAGACACTGTTAAAATATTTCCTAAGTTGTAATAGTTTCATATCTTCATCCTTCTTGACTCTAAAATCCTTCAGAAAGTTACTCATTGTAACTTGTATTTGAAGAAAGTCTTCTCTACCATTTTGTAATAGATAACATTCTCATTTTGAGAATTTAGAGAAGTCACTCACTGTACGTATTGAATCAAAACTCTTTAAAGAATGTTGAGCATGAGTATAAACACAAACCTTTAATAATATCTCTTGTAACCTGACCCGATAGTGGTTGAAGTAAGCTTGGAGAGGCTAGGACAAAAAATACTGGTTTAGCTTGGAGAGGTTTGGTAAAAACAGCTCGGTTGTAAAGCTTAGAGAGGCTAGAGAAAGACTACTCAAACTATAAAAGCTTGGAGAGGCTTTGAAAAAGAACACTCGTGGTATAAAAATCTTAACGAAGAGTTGAGGATTGGATGTAGGCATTTGGTTGGCCGAACTAGTATAAAGTCTGCTATGTGATTTCTCTATCCCTTCTACTTTAGTTTCTTCATTCACCAGGTTTATAACATTGTGTGCATAATCTAATTTTATTGAAACTTACTCTTGAACGAATAATAGCTTTTAATACTAACAGAATCGCTTCCGTAATCCAAGTCTTGGACTTGAGAAAGTTGTTTTTATTAAAATTTTTAGGTTTCAAAATATCATTTGAAGCACAATTCAACCCCCTTCTCATGCTACCATTTCAACACTCATTAGACGTTCTAAGTATGTGTGATATTGTAACATCGGCAAAATATTCCAACAAGCTCCTAGCTCTCTCTAGATAATCATCTAGTGTTGGGTTGTTACACTTATATTCTCCTAACAATTGGTTGACCACAGATTATGAATCTCCCATAACTGGTTGCCTATCAATTATGAATCTCCCACAATCTGTACCGTCTTAACATCCAAAGATTTCAAAAGTTTTAAGCTGATTATGAGAGCCTGGTATTCTACTTGATTATTGGAACATTGAACATCCAGTTGATACATGAACTTCTTGTCCACTCCTTCAAGACTAGTAGTAACTACTTCTACTTTAACTCCTTTTTGATGTTTTGAATCATCAAAAGCTAGAGTCTATAGTTTGATTTGCACGTAACCTTGACACTCTACTAATGGGTTCTGAACTTCTATATAGGGATGTTGTGCTAAGAAATCGGCCAACACTTACCCATTCATGGCTTTCAATAGTACATGTTTTAGAGCAAACGTGTTTAATAGCCCACTTCATCAAACTTCCTTGAAGTACCGGCCGATTTAGTAGGTACCTTATTATATCTATCTTACAAACTGCTAACACCTCCCTAGGTAATAAGTAATACTCCAATTTTATACATGCATGGAACAAGGATAAACACAACTTTTTGATTGGAGTATACCTAATCTCAGCATCATTTAGTAACCTACTCAAGTAATATCTAGCCTGCTTAGTTCCATCTTCCGAGTCTTGAGCTAACAAGCTTCTGATGGAATCTTTAGCAGCTAATATGTGTAACTTAAGTGGTCTTCCAAGTGTTGGTGGTACTAATACTGGAGATATTGCCAAGCATTGCTTAATTTGGCCAAATGAAGCTTGTTGTTCGCTACCCCAAACAAATTCCTTAGCTTGCTTTAGTCTTGATAATGGTGAAAAGGCCTTTAACTTGCCAGCTGAGTTTGCTATAAACCTCCTCACGAAGTTTATCTTACCTATTAAGCTTTGCAATTCCTTTTTATTTCTTGGAGGCCTAGCTTCCAACACGGTTTTCACCTTGTTCCTGTCCACCTCAATGCCTTTCTGGTGGATCAAGAAACCTAGGAAGTTCCCAGCCGATACTCCAAATGCACACTTGGCAAGATTCATCTTTAGCGAATGCTTCCTTATCCTGAAGAATGCTTGCTCTAGGTTAGTCAAACGGTTATCAGCTAACTTCACAACCACATTATCGATATAAATCTCTATACATTTTCCAATCAAATACGAAATTTCAAATTCAGTGCCCTTTGATAAGTAGCCCTGGCATTCTTAAGACCAAATGGCATGACCACCCATTCAAAAATACTAATGGCTTCTAGGCAACAAAATGTAGTTTTATGTATATCATCTTCAGCAAGATAAATTTGATTATACGAAGAATAACCATCCATAAAACATAAAATTCTATTATTGGCTACAGCATGAACTAACATTTCCACACTGGGCATAACATATTCATCCTTAGGGGTAGCTAAATTTAGATTATGAAAATCTATACAAATTCTAACTTGACCATTCTTTCTAATGACAGGAACAATGGTTGACAGCCACTGTACATATTTAGTTGTTCTAATAAGCCTGCCTTCAATAGTCTTTCTATCTCTTGCTTTATCTTTGGCATCAGTTTTGGCTTGAACCTTCTATGTGGCTGTTTGAATTGTTTAAAACCTTCTTTAATGGGCAAATGGTGTTCAACTAGCTCTCTGGATAATCTAGACATTTCATGATAATACCAAGCAAAACAATCTTTATACTTGGTTATCAACTGGACTAATTCATCTCACTCACCCTAGCTCAGCAAAGCACTAACCTTGGTCAGTCTTGACTCATCCATAGTCCCAAGGTTAACTTCGACTAAAGGATCTTGAGCTTCAAAGCTTGGACTTTCTCTCTTGATAAGTGATATCACCAAATCCGCTGCTTGACCTTCTGTTTCTTCATTTCTTATCAGCTGCTTATTGTCTTTTTTCCTTCCCATAATCTCTTCATCCTTTTCAGCTAGCTTATGTTGAAATAGAAACTCTTCAAGTTCTGCTTCGGCTAAATGCAGAGCTAGCCGTTGCAGGACATCCTTCATCACTATCTCATGGTTACTCATTGATGAATTCTTGTTCAGGCCATGGGTCGGCATCTAGTTCCACCTTGAAACCTTGATTAGTGAAATTCACTGCCTGAATAGCATCCTCGGTGATCCCCGGAAGCCATGTTATTGGCTGGAACTCAGGGTATAATACATTACCTCGGCTATTTTCACATCAGCCAAAAAAGGCTTTTGGTCAGCAAATACAACTTCTACCTACCATCTTTCCAAAATATCAATTGTTGATACAAGGTAGATGGAATGCACATATTGGAATGAATCCAATCTCTTCCTAAAAGCAAAGCATATCTTGGTTTGGCATCTACCACAAAGAACATAGTGGTAAATAATTAAATCGGCAATGTAAAATCCTAAAGCACTTGTGCTTTCCCCTGTGAAATTGGTCATTTTCATATTTGTATCTTTAAAATCCTTTAGAGACTTGCCCAACTTCTTTAAAATCCCAATTGGCATAAATTTTATAATGGCACCCCCATCTATCAATATTCGGCCAATAGGCTATCGATCAATATAAGCCCTTATATAAAGAGGCTTTAAATGTCTTGCCAATTGAGGTTTCTCAAATTTCATGACTTCTTCCGTTTCATCCTTCTCATTTCTTTCTCAATTTTCCTTTGTCTGCTCTATCTCATAAGCTAAGGTGGCTCATGATGCGTCCTCATCCAAGATATCACCATCTAGCTGTATCGGCTGATTCTCCTTCACAACAAACTCAATAGGCAAAATTCCTACAGTGGCTACCAAATTTTCATCCATTTACAAATCATCAATCAATATGAGCAAATCATCATCATTTAGTATTTGATCAATAAAACTCTCAGACAATTTTATTTCTGTGATTTGTACTCTCTCGATTGATGCTTTAGTCATTTGAGTGTTATTCAAATTTTTAATCCACCCTTGCATCTCCTAAATGATCTCTACCTTTGGGCTAGAAACTTCCTTTCTTTCCTCGTGTTTGGCTTGGTCTAACATGGCCACCATACTTTTCATTTTCTAAATAAACCTTTTCCTTTGCATTCTCCTTTTTGGAGTCCTTGTCAGCTAGACAGGTTGTGGCTTAACTTGTCTTCCTTTGCAATACTTATTTTAGAACCACTCTTCCTTGTTGGACTCTACCTTCGGCTTAATCATCTTTGCATCCCTAGTCGATTCCTCATTTTTTACTGTGATTATGATATTAGTTCTCCTTTGAATGTAATTCATCTCCACGACTCTTTTGGACTCACTAGGCACAGATGATCTGAGATCTGTAGGGCTTGCTGTTGCTCATAGCCTTCTTTCCTCGGTTGATCCCTCCTTCGAGGAAACTGTATCCTTTGGAATACACTTTGCCGAGGTTCCTAGCATTGCCTCCCAGTCTTTTCATTAAGCGTAGGCCTCCATTCTTTCTTTGTACTCTTTCTTGATACGTCATGGTTCAGCAATCTAGTATTTTCTTTGACTATATCGACTTTGGTCTCCATATTTGCTTTGAATGTTGTACAAGTTAAGAGGACAAAGCCTCTTTCCCGGTATGCTTGTTCTTGGCTAAAATGGAACCATGTTGACAGTAGTTGAAGGAAAAGGATTGGTATGTATGGTCATACTACCCCCTTTTTATCAGCAAGTTTAAATCTTCCTTTTTTCAAGGCTTTTTGAATAACGCTGCGAAAAATAGTGCAGTTATTCGTATAATGCAAATACGAATTATGCCACTTGCAATGCTTCAAATTTTGAATTTGGTCCCTTGGAGGCAACTTATGGCCTTCTAGAAGTTTGATTTATTTATCTTTCACTAAGAAGTCAAAAATTTGATCTGCTTTTGAAATATCAAATAAGTATGCCTTCTTTTCTTCTAATTTGATCTTTTATTTCCCTTTGGCAAGGGTAAGACCAGGACAAGTATATGGTTTACCCCCCTAATAATTCAACCACCATGAATTCCCCTTGTGCGCCTTCTTCTTCATCGGCTGCTTCCTCATCAACTGAATCACAATCAACTAAGGCAACCAACTGAGACCCTCTAAGTCCTACTTGGTTGGCTTTCCTCTGCTTTTTCTCTATTACGAACTGTTTGACTCCCATTGCCTTCCAAGAGAGCTGAGCCAAATCACAATACTCCTAAATGATCAGCTTTTCTCTCAATTAAAGATTCATATTATTCACAGCTATGGACTCACTTTCAAGCCTCTGGTAATTGTACGCTACATTTCCCTTTAACCTTCCTAAATCCTTCTAAAAATTCTGTCATAGGCTCATTAGCTTGTTGTTTAATACCCAATAAATCTAACACAGAAGCAACTGGCTAGGGCTTATAAAATCTGTCATGGAATAACCGCTCCATGTCGGCCCAGCTTTGTACAGAATTAGAAGGTAATGATGAGTACTAAGTGAATGTTGCACCTATCAAGGATAAAGGGAACAATTGTAGCCTCCAAAAGTCATTTTGACTAGCTTCAACACATTGAGCTATGAATCGGCTAATGTGTTCCATCGTAGATTTGCCATCTTCCCTAGAAAATGTGGTAAAATTCAGAGTTCTAAAACTCCTTAGCAGCTAAACCCTATCTACCCACTTTGGATATGGTTTCCTGTATATTAGCCTCTCTAAGGGTCTTAATTGGACACCAAAGTGCCTCTTCATAGCCTCGGCTATCATATTGGGATCAATCAACTGAGGCATGGCCCCCCTCGGCTCAACACAAGGTTGAGGCTATATGGGTGCTACCTTCTGATTGGCCCCCTCTTTGATTCCTTAAGGCATCCTGTTTTGAGACTACACATAAGTTGGAGGATAAATCGACTGTGAAGGTGGGTTAATCGGCTATGAAGTATACACTGGAGGTGGTGTGTAAGCAAGCTGAGAAAATCCCATATGTTGAGCCGAGTATCCCCCAATCGGCTAAACATTGGCCCTTTAATTATAATTATTCCACTACATGTCCGTCTAAGGCTAATTATTTAGGATTGTAGGATCAACGATTGGTATAAGAGTAGCATATATATGTTGTTCCCAAGTACTATTAGAGTTGTTCCATGAGCCTGTATTCCTATAAAGGACTCTTAAATTTTTTGAAATGTTGTAGGGCCTCCTGATTAGTTGCACTTGGCCTAATTGAGGCCCTGAATGCCCCCTAGTGTAGGCTGTTATCTCACTAATAGTCTTGTAACATCCTCAATTTCGTGACGTGTTAAATTACCTTAGTAATCCAGAGTAATTAGGCACTTAATGAGAAATTATGAGATTAGGGCTTAATTAAGGGGTTAACGAAAAGTTTATGAGTTAACTCGGATGAGAAAAGTCAAGAGAATGCTTAATCGAGATTAGATGATCTCTAATTAAGCAAGTCAGAGCCTTTATAACTTAATTAAGCACTAATCGCCCTTAATTAGCTTAATCAAGTTTAATTAAGATTAATTAAGCTTAATCGCAATATTAATTTTTGTTAATCGGGTTCTTGTGTGTTAATCACTAATCCTTGCTTAATCATCTTCATTAAGTTGCATAAGCACTTAATCACATGATTAAATTCAAATTTAGTCAACTAGACAATGAAGTAAAAAATGATGTCATAAAAGCATAAAGCATTAGACAAGAGTGCTTTATGTAAGAGTTTGACCATGCTTTATCTCATCCACTTTGTCTCCTTAATCACTAATTGACACAAAATAACACAAAAATATCTCCCTCCCTCCGTTTGAAACTTACGGCCAACATCACACAAACACACACCTTCACTTTTCATTTTTCAACTTCTATTCTCTCTCTAAGTTTCCTACTCCTCCAACTTCTCTCTAAAATTCTCTCTTCTTCTTCTTCATCTTCTTCTTCCATTCTCCACCTCCATAACCAAACCTTCTTCACTTAGCCCTTCAAAGACCACATCTTTTGGTCTTTGAGGAAAAGATTTAAATATTACAACCTCCATTTTCATAAGATCTCAAGAGCTTCTCCTTCATCCTTGCAAAACCGCCACCATCATCATCAAGAGAAGCCATCATCTTCTTCTTCCTCTCCTCTTGTTTTTGCGCCATCTTCAAGAAAGGTAGTGATCTTCATCTTTTTATTTTGTTTGCTCAAGAAAGCTTGAAGCTTGGTTCTTTTCATGACCAAGATCTTTAAGCGAAAACTTGAGAAGATCCTTCATGCTCTTCATGAGCAAAAGTTTCCATTTTTGGAAAAATATGTTCTTGTTATTCTTCAAGTGTTCTTGATGTTTCTACTTTTGGAAAAATATGTTCGTGCTCTTATTCTTGAAGGTTCTTAATGTTCTATGTGGTATCTTGCTTAAAGTTGTTCTTTTCCTTATGATCTTTACATGCTTTTCATGATTTGATATGACTATGAACATCATAAAAGCTTAAAACTTTAAAAAGTTTGCTTCTTGAAGCATAAAAAGTGGGGTAAGTTTAGTGCCTTCATAAAAGTCTTATTTTGTTTTGTTGTGAAGATAAGGCTACATGTAAAAGTCTAAACTTTTTGGAATAATAAACCTTTTTGAGTTAGAAAAATTGATGTCTTGTCACTTTATGTTTCAAAGATTGATCCTTGGAAGCAAATCCTTTCATAAAGTTTGAAACTTGAAATCAAAAAGGTCACTTTTGGATCATAGAAATGCTAACTTTTAAAAAGACCAAAACTTTATAACTTTAAAGTTAATGTCTTATATCACTAGTTGATAAAGTAGGAATCTTTTTAATGTAGAGACAACCTTAAATCATAAAGTTGAGACCTTGATGGTCTTAGAATAATTAAAAAAGTTAACTTTCATAAAGAACAAGACTTTTTAGTTAAAAAGCTAGTAACTTGTACCATTATTTCATGAAGACCTAATCTTTAAGATAAGAGCTTAATTTTAAAGGCACTTACTTTCATAAAGAATAAAACTTTATGACTACTTTATCAAGAATGATAACTTTTATAATACTTAAGATAAGATCTTGTTATGTTAGTAACAAAAGCTTGGAACTTTGTAACTCAGTTAAGTTAAAAATAACCTTTGATGATTAGTGAACATGGTGTTGTTGGGTTCATAATGTGGTTATGCGTTGTCATGATCCAAGGATTAGAGGGATCTCGAACTCCTTAGGAACAGAAGCATGATTAAGGCCTCTGAGCATACCATGAACCTAGGAATCACTAAGTATACTATCTCAAGAAAAGGGAACAATCACCTAACTTAATTAATTTGAACAAGTGTTCCATAAGACATGCACTTAAGTAAAGAATAAGTTCACGTGAGAACTAAGTAACTCAAAGACTACATGTATATATATTTTAACTAAGTGATTCTCTCATGGGTAATCGCGGAAAATCAAATGATAATTCATAAGATTCTTCACAAAGAATAACACGACTATGAACCCCTATGGGTATGAATGTATGATGTCATTCGGCATGATGAATGACAAGTTTGGTTTAGCTTTGTCTCATGATTGAATGATTAGTGTGATGATATGATATAGATATAATGGACTGTAGGTTGAAAGTTTGTGATTGGTATTTTGAGGAAGCTTCGGTCTAACCGTTATGTTGTCGGATTTCCGTCAAAATTATGGACTTAGTCATATCATTGCATGTGTCTAGTCAAAGAAGTATTATGCATGTAAAGTATAATAATAAGGAACGAAAGAATGGGATATGACCCCTTGATCACTTCCGGGAAGTAAGAGACAGTGATCCACAAAGAACCTCTAGGGGGGAGGCAAGGGTGATATGGATGACCCTCCAACTTAGGGGTAACCAATATCAGCTTAGTCTGCTTTGGTTTAGTACTACATGACGACGGTCACGAAATGAGCTCATGTCCAAAAGCAATCTATTTCAAAGGAAAAGTAAAGAATGTTAAACACGTGCTAAAAACGAAAGTAAAGTCAAAGTACAACCATGGTTAAGTCTATGATGATGCATGTCTTTGCATGTAATTATATTGTCCATTTGCATTATGAATGTTTATTCTATGTTTCAGTATGTATGTTAGTCATGATGATGTGGTTATGATGTTAAGTTTAAAAGCAACCTGCTTTGGGGTTTAAGTTTTCAAAACCATTAAAATTGAACTTACATCTGTCCACTATTTTTATAATTAAACCCGTAGTGGCTGAGACAATGACGATGACACAATGTTCGTCTAGTCCCGATCCTATTGAGAAATCTTGTATTTCTCACTCCTACATTTCCGTGTTGTCTTCAGATGGAGCTGATGGCATCCATGGTAGCACTTCTGACGATACCTGACTAGATAAAATAAGGAGCTGCCATGTTTCTTCATCTAGCTAAGGAGGATAGATAAAATAAGGAGCTGCCATGTTTCTTCATCTAGCTAAGGAGGATCAAGATAGTAGCATAGTATTTTTATTTTCTTAAGAGCCGTAGTTGGGCAATTTATGTGTAATTAAGAGCATATAGAAAGTCATGCTGCTTAATTTGACCTATTACATACTTATTAAATGTAATGATGACCTTGATTATCTATGATTACTTTCTTGGCTTAATGTATTGTGTTATGTTGTTTCCATTTTGTCATATATCTTATTAGTAACTCAGCGATATAAAGAACAATGTTCATATGTATACAGTTAGTAAGCGCTTAAAGGCTCAATTTTCATGCATAAAGGTTTTACAAGAAAAAAATTATATACTATTTTTGTATATTACACTAATTTCAAAGATAAGAATTTCCATTAGTTAAGAGTAACAACTAGTAATGCCATAAAATGGCTTAAGCATAGCATGGTATTATTAGGGTGTTACATTTTGGTATCAGAGCAGTTCGTCCTTGTAGAGCCTAAGGATGGACTGACTATGCTTCTAAGCATACTTTGTCATATGTTAGAAATCATGTCGTGGATCTTACCATAGGGGTAAGATATAGAAATTAGGTAGGCATGACTGTCTGGTTGTGAATGTAATTAGCTAATGCCACACTTAGCTCGGTATTGAGCCTGATCAACTCAGTATCTTTGTTTGTGTGTCTAGGAACTGATGACTTCTGATAGGTAGGATAGGTTGTGAGGCGAATCTACCACCTTAGGTATGGCAGATGTGACGAATGTTTCTCCTACACTGATCTTAGCTGCGAAGGGACAGATTACTGTAACTAATCGAGCCTTAGGAGGAATAGCAGGAATTGAGGTTGACCCAGAATACTTGAAGTTCGCTAAGTTTATGAAGAACAACCCACCAGCTTTCCAAGGAGACTTCAACTCTAAGGAAGTTGAGGGATAGATCGAGGCACTAGAAGGGACATTCTTTATGTTAGGTTGCATGGGGCTGCAGAAAGTAACATTTGCTACCTACATGCTGGAGGCTGATGCTGAAGCTTGGTGGGCCAATGCAAGATGGATGACCAAGGATTCCCAGACCCCCATTACCTGGGAGGTGTTCAAGGCTGCACTCTACGATAAGTGTGCCATGCCAAAGAAAGACGCTTCTGGAAGAAGGACAATTTCTCAATACCAAGGGAATAGGTACAACCCGTACTGCAAGAGACAATCGCAATTTGGAAGGGGCACGGGTGGTCAGTTACCAAAGCAAATGGTGACTCCTAGGAGCCCCAAGTGTGGCAAGAATCATGGAGGATGACCCTGCTTAGTAGGACAAATGGTTTGTTTCCGATGCGAAAAGCCTAGACATATGGCTAAGGATTGCAGTATCAAGCTATTGCCCCCCACCAACAAGCCCCAACACCAAGGAAGGGTCTTTGCCCTTAATGCTGAGGAGGCCACTCAGTCCAACAATCTAATCCAAGGTAAGTGCAAGGTCAACGGTAAAACCTTAACTATACTATATGATTTTGGAGCTACACACTCCTTTATTTCTCATGATAGTGTAGATAGATTAAGATTGTCTGTGTCTGAATTGCCTTACAAGTTAATTGTTTCTACTCCTGCTGAGAAACCAGTTAAGACTTGCCATTGTTGTTTGAATTGTCGGTTCCAAATTGATGGTAGGTCTTTCATAGCAAATTTGATTTGTTTGCCTTTGTCTGGTTTGGATTTGATTCTAGGCATGGATTGGCTCTCTACTAACCATTCTATGATAAATTGTTTTGAGAAATCTATTGTTCTTCCTTTTATACCTGTTAAGCCTATTGAACCTGTTAGTTTGTTTTTGAATTCTGTTAAGATAAGGAGTAGTGAGTCTGGTGATTAGGGATATGTTCTCCTTATGGCAAGTGAAGTAGAACTCGAGCAGATATTGGAAGAGATCCCCGTGGTTAGGGAATACCCGGATGTGTTTCCTGACAACATACCCGAATTTTCCCCGGAAAGGGAAATCAAGTTTTCTATAGAGTTGGTACAGGAAACGGGGCCAATCTCTATAGCACCCTATAGGATGTTGCCACTGCAGTTATCGGAGTTGAAAGGACAATTAGAAAAGTTGTTAGAAAAGAAGTTTGTAAGACCTAGTGCCTCACATTGGGGAGCCCTGGTGTTATTTGTGAAAAAGAAAGATAGGAGCATGAGGCTATGTGTGGACTATAGGCAGTTGAACAAGGTGACTGTTAAGAACAAGTACCCTTTACCTAGGATAGATGACCTCATGGACCAACTGCGAGGTGCAGCTATTTTCTCTAAGATTGATCTGAGATCTGGATATCATTAGATAAGGGTGAAAGAGGAGGATATACCTAAGACAACTTTTAGGACAAGGTATGGGCATTATGAGTTTACGATGATGTCATTTGGATTGACTAATGCCCCTGCTATTTTCATGGATTATATGAAAAGAATCTTTAGACCCTACTTAGATAAGTTTGCAGTTGTTTTCATAGATGATATTCTCATCTATTTGACAATAAAGGAGGAACACGAAGAGCATTTGAGAGTTGTGTTGGGAATCTTGAGGGAAAAGAAGCTTTATGCTAAGTTGTCTAAGTATGAATTCTGGATGGAGGAAGTAAAGTTCTTAGGGCATGTGATGTCACAAGGAGGTATCACCGTGGATCCAAGTAAGATTGAGGCTATAATGAATTGGAAGAGACCAACCTCAGTAACTGAGATAAGGAGTTTCTTGGGTTTAGCCGGTTATTACCGTTGGTTTATAAAGGGATTTTCCTAGATATCCTTGCTCCTAACCAAGTTAACAAGGAAGGATGCCCCATTTGTGTGGACCATGGATTGTGAGAAAAGCTTTCAAGAGCTAAAGGGAAAGTTAACCTCAACCCTAGTGTTAGTTTTGCTTGACCCAAGTGGACTATTTGAGGTTTATTGTGATGCCTCTGGGAGAAGTTTAGGTTGTGTCTTGATGCAGAACAGGAACGTGTCGGCTTATGCCTCTAGGCAGTTGAAGCCTCACGAAGTAAATTACACGACCCATGACTTGGAGTTAGCAACTGTAGTGTTTGCCCTGAAGATATGGAGGCATTATCTATATGGTGTGAAGTTTGAAGTGTTTTCTGATCATAAGAGTTTGAAGTATCTCTTTGATCAGAAGGAGCTGAATATGAAGCAAATGAGATGGATAGAGTTTCTAAAGGATTATGCGTTTGGGTTGAACTATCATCCTAGGAAGGCCAATGTGGTGGCCGACGCTTTAAATAGAAAGTCTTTGCATGCATCATGGATGATGGTCAAGGAGGACGAGCTGGTAAGGAGCTTTAGAGACCTTAACCTTGGAGTGTTGTTGACCCCCCATAGTTTAAGATTGAATCAGCTTAGGGTAACGAGCGATTTCAAGAGTCATATTGCTTAAGCCCAAAGTGAGGAAGAGGATTTCCTAAAAACCCTGGCGTTGGTGGAAAAAGGAAAGTTGAAGGGTTTTGCTCGAGGTAAAGATGGATTGTGGAGGTTTGAATGAAGAGTTTGTGTACCCGCAAGTGGTGAACTCCGGAGAAGGATTTTGGAGGAGGCTCACAAGAGCCATTTCACCATACACCCTGATGTGACGAAGATGTACCAAGACATTAAGAAGATGTTTTGGTGGCTGGGATTGAAGAGTGATATTGCGGAGTTAGTAAGCAAGTGTTTAGTTTGCCAAAAGGTGAAGATTGAACACTGAAAGCCCGCTGGTATGTTGCAACCATTGGAGATCCCAAAATGGAAATGGGAAAGCATCTCTATAGACTTCATGATAGGTTTACCCAAAACACAAGCTGGTTTTGATGCGATATGGGTGATTGTTGACAGATTAACCAAGTCTATTCACTTTTTGCCCATTCAAGCTACTTATCCTTTGGAAAAGTTAGCCCAGCTATATGTTCAAGAGATAGTAAGGTTGCATGGTGTGCCTTTAACCATGATCTTAGATAGAGACCCGAGGTTTATCTCTAGATTCTGAGGAGCCTTGCAAAAGGCATTTGGGATGAGGCTTTGCCTAAGTACAGCTTATCACCGTTGTAACATCCTCCTTGGTATAGTACTATGCTTAAGTCATAGTACCACACTCAAGAGTTGTTACTGTTACCTGAGCGGACCTTATCTGACAGCAACTTCAACCGTCTTTGAAACTTCTCGAACTATCTGGATATAACACGGAAACAAAAGTGAGAATTTTAAATTCTCAGTAGGATTCTCTAACTATCATACATAATGTTATTGTTGTCATCTCCAGTTGCTTCGATTTATTATGAAAAAGGTGAACATGTTATACAAACTATTTAATTTTATAGTTCGAAAACATACTGTCCGAAGCAAAATTCATTTTATTCACACACTTGTCATTTGAGAGAGCCAATACAAAATAAATTCATAAATTATACTATGAATAATAACTGCAATGTATTAAAATATAATAACACCAATATGCTGGAAACATAAAATTTGCACATGCCTATACTTGTATTTGAATTTATACAGATACACATAATTTTCTTTTCTTCCTTTATCTACTTTACTTGTCATACATATTCCAAAGTACGATCACCACACCATGTCATACTCCATCGGGATGTGATTATTATGTCACACTCCTTAGGAATATGTTCATCCTGCCACGTCCCAAAATATGATCGCCATATCATACTCCCTCGGGGTGTGATCGCCATGTCACATTCCTTAGGGTGTGGGATCATTATGCCATATTCCAGAGTATGTTCGCCATGTCATACCCCATCAGAGCGTGATCGCGATGTCACGTTCCTTAAGAATATGGACTTATCATCATATCTTTCATCATAGAATCATAAATACACATGCTTCATACCTTATTGTCAAATGATCATACTTGCATGGTATTCATATACGTCGTGTAATAACATTAACACACAAACATTTAGAACTATCACTAATTTCTGCCAGAAATTCAACAGCATAACGAATCATGTCTGCTTCCCCGTGAATAGTGCCAGAATACCAGTAAAACCAATCAAGCATCCAAATCAATATGGAATAGCAAACTTATAACCACAATATCAATCATATGGTGTGTCAAAATCAACAGGAATATCTAATTCATATTTAATATTTAGCTATCTTCTATTAACCATAGTCATGCAAATTAATCGAATAATTTGATTAATTATGTAAATCAAACATTTTAAACTTTCTAGACATTACAACCGCCAGACAGATGGACAGTTAGAGAGGACTATCCAAGCTTTAGAAGACATGTTGAGAGCTTGTGTGTTGGATAATCGAGGAAGTTGGGATAGATACCTATCTTTGATTGAGTTTGCTTATAAAAATAGTAATCATGCAAGTATTGGTATGGCACCTTATGAAGCTTTGTATGGAAGGAAGTGTCAATCGCCCATGTGTTGGTTTGAACCAGGTGAGCAAAGCCTACTAGGACCTGATCTTGTGAGGCTGGCCATGAAACAAATCAGAAGGATTAGGGACAAAATTCTTACGGCTCAGAGCCGTTAAAAGAGCTATGCAGATAAGAAGAGAAAGTCTCTAGAGTTCCAAGAAGGAGAACATGTGTTCCTCAAAATCACTCCTACGACCGGTATAGGTAGAGCCATAAATGTCAGAAAGTTGAGCCCCTATTTTCTTGGCCCCTTTCAAATTCTCAAACATATCGGGTCAGTTGCTTATTAAATGGCCTTACCTCCAAATTTGTCAAACCTTCATGATGTCTTTCATGTGTCTCAATTGAGAAAATACCATTCCGATCTTAGTCATCTACTTGAACCCGAAAGTGTACAGTTAAAAGACGACCTAACCTTCAATCTGCCGCCATCTCGGATCACGGATCGTGGGGTAAAATAGCTGAGGAATAAGACAGTACCTTTAGTCAAGGTGGCTTGGGGTAGAGGAAACATGGAAGAATATACGTGGGAGCTTGAGTCTGAGATGAAGAACAACCATCCATAATTGTTTACAGGTAACGAATTTTGAGGACAAAATTCTTTTTAAAGGTAAGGAGAAATGTAACATCCTCAATTTCATGATGTGCTAAATTACCTTAGTAATCTTGAGTAATTAGGCACTTTGTAACTCCTTCTCGGTACAGTACTATGCTTAAGTCATAGTACCAGGCACTTTGTAACACCCTAATAAACCCATACTACGCTTAAGTCGTATTATGGCGTTTTATTAGTTGTTACTTATGCTCGTGGAAAACTAAACTTTGCTTGAAATTAAGTTACGCGGAAAATATGATAAGATTTTTCTTTGAAATACGTCGTCGCTTTGCAGCGTTTTGAAAAGTAAAGTCTTGAGCGAGAAGATAGCTAGAGAAAGAGCGTGTCGCATAAAATACATACCCAAATTCGTAAAACATGAGAAAGGTAAACAAATAATAATTCACAAATACATTGCATTATCTAGCAAATCATTACATCGATGCGAGTTCATAATATATATATATACATACATATCAGCATTACAATGAAGGAGGCTCATGGTCGGGCCATGATCCAAATACTAGATACTAAGTACAAATTTAAATGACAAAGCCCAAATCAAAAAGAAATGTGCGAAGGTGCAGAACGATGGTCGCTACAAGTCCCAAAACAGCTTCGTCTTGCATCCCGCGTCACACTTCCGCTCACAGTGTCGGGGATCCATGCTATGCTCCACCGGATGCGCCATCAAGATCTGGTGACGATGCGGAAGAATAACTAGGGTGAGAAATGAAATTTCTCAGTAGGACTCGAACCCGACACGAAAGTGTCATCGTCATCGTCCCAGCCACTTCGGTTTTATTAATGAAAATAGTGAGCATGCATAAGGTTCAATTCTTGGATATTCGAAATCATGAATATCCGAAGCGGATTCAATTTTAACATACTCTCTAATCATTTATATCATAACATACATGGGCATAAGTATAATCAGATAAAAATGCATGACTGTGCTATAAGTTTTTCTTAACTTCTTCCCTTCTAGGGCTTGGACCGAAGTCCCTTTTCTTTTCTTAACTTGACTTTATCTTTTCACCCACTAAACATAAGTGGTAATGAGCTCATACCGCGGGCCGCCGCCACCATAGAATTTCTGCATTTACACTAGCTGGGTCATGCCATGCCTCATGTAAGACCTATCCCCTATACTCACACTAGCTGGGTCATGCCATGCCTCATGTGAGTCGTGGGTGAGGGGAGCTTAAATTCGGTCACCTTCCCTTTTAAAGGATCATACCCTTAGTTCATCTTTTTCTTATTAAAGTTTATGATGCAAAGTTATTCTAATTCTCTTCCACATTTAGGTGTTACGTATCGCCGTCCCCAAATGTGGTTCCTTTATTAATCACCTCTGGGTGTTACGTATCGCCGTCCCCAGGGTGTTCATATTTATTAATATTTTCATGTATATCATTAAGCATCATATTATCAACATATCATATTCATATCATCATGATTCATTATAATATCGTCATCATATCATTATCATCCTTATCATCATCATAACACTATTATAATCCTCATGTCACTATCATAATCATCATATCATATCATCATCACCATTATCATACCATCATCATCATGATCATCATCATATCATATCATCATCATCATGATCATCATCATATTATATCTTCGTCATCATGTCATTGTCATCATATTGACACATAGAGGCATACATATCACACAAAGTCTTATGAGCTTAGCTTAGTAAATTTGGGTACAAGCATTTAATTGATTTGCTTCTTGCATAGATTCTCGTATTAGGCATAGGGCCAATTTTATCCATTATCCTTTTTGAAACTTTTAAGTTGAATTTTGAATATTTCCTAATACTTAATGTAAGGGTCTTAATGTCTTAAAGCTTATTTCTCATTAACCTTTAAAACTTTACCACAACCAGTTTTACTTTTACAGTGGAGCAGTAACTTCAAAAATTCACCATAATTTCATCTTTTACTCTTTTATTTCGAATTTTGGTATGATTATACTTCTCTGAGTCTATTTTTAAACAAAAGAAGCCCCACTCAAAAATTCATTTTGTAGCTTGAGTTATGCATATTTTATTCTGACTGTTCAGACTTGAAAGTTCAACTCGGGTCAGTGGCTTGTCCACTTCACTGGGAGTTCCTCATATGGAATCTAACAAAACTGTTTTATGGAGGTGTTCCTCTATGTCTTAGCTTTCTAAAAAACTTAGTTCCACTCAAAAATGTTATGTATAACTGGAGTTATGCACATTTTATTACATACTACCCGAACAGAAACTCATCTGAGGACAGCAGACTTTGAAAATTCATATCTCTCTCGTTTTAAGGCCAAATCTCACATATTTTATATGTATGAAAAGATCTTTGAGTCTATTTTCACAGAAAATTAGTTTGGTTTCATTTTGAGTTTCGTGGAGTGAGTTATACTATACGTTTTACAGACTGCTAGAATTCCAAATTTTCATGGTTTTGGTTTCAAGGAGTTTTCTTGTAAGAACATTAAGTCTTTTCTTCAAGTGACCATTTTCCTCTTCCAAACCACTTTTATACTTTGAGATCTTGGTATTAACTCAATGTTTTAACTTCTAAAAATTTGGTTCAATAGCAATAGACATACCAACCGAAAATCTCATGCCAAAGAGAAGGATACAACACACAAAACTCATCATATCAACAAGCATGGCCATGAGGCCTTAAGTCCTAGAACCACCTAGCTATGGAGAGCTTAGGAGTTAAAGGGCTTGAAGAACACATAAAAGAAGAAGGTTATAGTCACTACCAAATGTGTTTCTCTTGAAAGCTTGAAGGGTGAAGATGGTTGGAGATGACCTCCTTCTCCTTGAGCTTGCAAAGGGGGCTAAATGAGTGTTTGTTTTGCTCTACCAAGAACCAAAGAATGTGATTCTTGATAAGTTAGTGAGGGTGGTGATAGAAGATGAGGGTGATGGTGGTGGAAAAGTGATGACTTAGAGTAGGAAAAACAAAAAGAACAAGAAGAAGAGTAGGAAGAACAAAGAGAGGTTTAGAGAGAGGTGAGAGCTTGGTGTGTCTTGAGAGAGAAATGAAAAATGGAATGAGGAGAGAGAGGGGGCTGAAGTGGCGCAAAAAATGAAGGAAAGGAGTGACGTGACTTTGCTTCTTACAACAAGCAAGAGAGTGGAAAAACCTTGGGGCAAAATAGGGAGTTGTGTTTCCTTTGAGTCTTGGCACTTGGGTAAAGACTTGTAGTATTTCTTTCCAAGTGGTTAAAAGCATGATCTATCCTAGGATTGGCATTGGATGGTTGTGATCACTCCAAGTGTCACAATCTTGATGGAGGAGAGTAGATCTTTTGTCTTGACTCAAGGAATCTACTAACATGGACTCTTGATCTAGTGGTATATGATGAGAAAGCAAATGGATAGTTGGATATGGCTCTTGCTTTGACCAAACTTTCAAACAATAATTAAAGGGAAGTTTCTACATCTTTATAATTGTTACAATTATCTAAATGTTAATTAATTCAATTGGTTTAAATTGCTCTTTAACCAATTTCGGTTAATTACATCTTTAAGACCTTTTTCCTGTTAAAAGAATTGATCTTATGAATTATGTAATTAGGGTTTAGAATTAATCTATCTCAATTGGTAAGGTAGAACAATTGTCTTGTACTTAATTAATAAGATTGGATTAGCTTAATTACATTTCTAAGTTACGAATTAATGAGGTTCGAATAATTAGGTTTTAATTAAACCAATTAGTGCATTATGATTCAATTATTGACTTAACTCAATTCACTAAGCTCTTGCTCATTGAGGTTAGCCAATTAGTCCTCAGTTAATCGTTAACCTCTCTAATTAGCCAGGATCACTGAGCTAATTAGCTTAGACAAAAATTGGGGATGTTACACACTTTGTAACTCCTTCTCGGTACAGTACTATGCTTAAGTCATAGTACCACACTCTAGAGTTGTTACTGTTACCTGAGCGGACTTTATCTGACAGCGACTTCAGCCGTCTGTGAAACTTCTCGAACTATCTGGAGATAACACGGAAGCAAGAGTTAGAATTTTGAATCCTCAGTAGGATTCACTAAGAAATTTTCATACCGTGTCATTGTTATTATCTCCAGCTACTTCAGTTTATTAATAAAAAAATGAACATATGATACGAACGGTTTCGTTTTATAATTTGAAAACATATGGTCCGAAGCAGAGTTCATTTTATTCCATGTACTTGAGTCATATTAGCAATATTTCATAATAAGAATAATAACCACTACATAAGTAGAGGGAACAGTCTCAGCATCAATAAAATATGGGATATAATTATGTAAATACTCATATTTGAATTCATGCAAATGCACTGGTGCTTTCCTTTAACTTCCTCTGCTTTCCTTTTTGGCACACCTAGGCGTTACATATCGCCGTCCCTAGAGTGCTTGCATATATTTTAATCTTTAGTCTTTACTGCCCTTGGGTAGTCTGATCTAGGAGTGAGCTCAACTCGTAACTATCGTCCCACAATACTGACCTGCAAGGAGACCCACATGCCTTTAGGTCGAAGGGACTCAGTTGGCCATCTGCCTCCAACATAGAGGGACCCAAAAGTTTTAACTGCCTTCACAAGAAGGGACCCAATATGCAACTGCCTTCGAGTGAGGGGATTCACATCTTTATCCTTTAACTGCCTTCATCTGGAGGGACCCAAATAACTGCCTCCAAGTGAAGGGATCTCATATATTCTTCCTTTATTCATATGCAAATATGCATGCTCTCATAAGAATAATTCATGATCATGTCATCGTAACATATTCATACCAAGATTATAACAATATCAATAGGTGATATAGAAAAGGGCTTTCTGCCCACTTTAATCAATTATGCCACATTCCAGAGTATGATCACCATGTCATACCCCATCAAAGCGTGATCGTCATGTCATACTCCTTAGGAATATGGAACCTTTATCATATCCATCATCATAGAATTATAAATACATAGGCTTCATATCTTATTCTTAATTGATCATACTTGCAAGTCTTTAACTTTTATTGATGTTCCCGAGTTGGAGCTTAGGACCGACTTCCAAGATTGAATTGTGTCCGAGTTCCGAGATTATATAAGGTTAATGTTTTGATTCCCGACTTCCGGGATTGTGTTTTATCTCCAAGATTCGGGAATAAGTATTTTAGGTTTTATCTTCTTATCCTTGACTTTCAACTTCAAAGTGTTTTATGCTTGTGATTTCGATCTCCAACATTAATCCATAATTGATCTTCCAAGACTTTTATGAATGTGTTTCCTAAATTCCGAGTTCCGACATTAACTATACCTGACTAGTTTTCTATGCACTAAGTTCCAAGGTCCGACATTAACTAAGCCTGACTAGTTTTCTATTCACTAAGTTTCGAGTTCCGACATTATGGTTAGTTCCAAGTTTCTGCATTAAGTATACCCGATCTAACTCTCTGTTTGGTAAGTTCCGAGTTCTAACATTAACTCAAGTTATTTGTGTTTTATCCCAGACTGCCTTATTTCTAGCCAGAATTGCACTCTTATAAGAGAAAATTCACCAAAAATAGAAATCTAAGTGCAATCATGCGAAATTTATATCAATGTAAAGCTAACAAAGCAAGCTTTCAAATGAAATAAGTTGCATTTCATTTGAATGAGTATAACTCGAGATATAAGCCCTGAAACTTGACTTCATCAACTACCCTGCTCCAAATTTCTGTTGAACTTAATGTAAATTCATTAATATACTGGGGATAGTTGGCAACGAATTTGATTCTAAAATTTTATGGGATGTTTCCTCATATGTTAGCTTTCAAACAACGTTAGATTCACTCAATTTGAAATTGTATAGGGTGAGTTGTAGCCTTCTCAACTCATACTGCCCAAATGAGAGTCCTGATTTCTAGGTCAAACTTCAAAAATTCATAACTAACTCTATACTGATCTAATGGCCTTATATTATATATTTATGGAAAACCCTAAATGTTTAGTTTCATATAAAAATAGATTCATGAAATTTAAACAGCTGTAGGCATAGCCGTACACTCTGCCGTACGGACCGCTGAGGAAAACCCTAACAACTT
Source organism: Pterocarpus macrocarpus (assembly GCA_031439585.1). NCBI lineage: Eukaryota > Viridiplantae > Streptophyta > Magnoliopsida > Fabales > Fabaceae > Pterocarpus > Pterocarpus macrocarpus. The sequence continues at coordinate 57,114,862 of CM062514.1, forward strand.
TCTTGAGTTTTCTCTTTTCTTCAAGTTCTTCATACCAATTCCAATTCTAATCATAACACACATGCAAAATTAATCATAAACCATCATCATCACTTCAAATCACATCAATATCATAAGGAAGACAAAATTTTCACACAGCCCCAAATCAAGAAAAACAAGAGGAGAAGTTGGATTCCTACCTTGTTTAGTTGAATTCTTGTAGATTGGATATCTTAGATGGAAGCAACTCTTGATGAGACTTGAAGAGGGGATGAAGATGGAGTGAAGATGAGAGTGAATAGAAGAGAAATGATGGGAGCTTCATAGCTAAGTTGGCCAAAAATTCAAGGAAAGTAGGAAAGAAAAAGGTGAAGACTTTTCGAACAAGTTTCATTTGATTAGTGGATTTCATCTTGCCTTCAAATTTGGTTTGGCTTTCCACTCTTCATGGTTGATCAAGGCGCCACTTGTGAGGAGTGTTGGCTAAATCTTGGCCATCCATCCTAGGGTTCTCTCAGTATAATTTCTATTGATCCAATTTCGACAGTTTAAATTACCGAAATCTTACCGATTTCTCTTAAATTAGCAAACCGATTTTTTTTAGAAAAATTCCTAGGTGGTTTCTTATGATTCTAATCTAATTCCATTATGCCTAATCATTTTAAATCACACTTAATTAGATTTAAGTGAATGCTAAATCGAATCCTAATTAATCACAATTATTTGCTAAAAACCGAACAACTCGATTTAAAACGATTAAAATTTTTCGAGTGCTACACACTTAACGAGAAATTATGAGATTAAGGCTTAATTAAGGGGTTAACGAAGAGTTTATGAGTTAACTCGGATGAGGAAAGTCAAGAGAATACTTAATCGAGATTAGATGATCTCTAATTAAGCAAGTCAGAGCCTTTATAGCTTAATTAAGCACTAATCATCCTTAATTAGCTTAATCGAGTTTAATTAAGGTTAATTAAGCTTAATCGCAATATTAATTTTTGTTAATCATGTTCTTGTGTGTTAATCACTAATTCTTGCTTAATCATCTTCATTAAGTTGCATGAGCACTTAATCACATGATTAAATTCAAATTTAGTCAACTAGACAATGAAGTAAAAAGTGATGTCATAAAAGCATAAAGCATTAGACAAGAGTGCTTTATGTAAGAGTTTGACCATGCTTTATCTCCCCGTCATCCACTTTGTCTCCTTAATCACTAATTGACACAAAATAACACAAAAATATCTCCCTCCCTCCCTTTGAAACTTCTGGCCAACATCACACAAACACACACCTTCACTTTTCATTTTTCAACTTCTATTCTCTCTCTTAGTTTCCTACTCCTCCAACTTCTCTCTAAAATTCTCTTTTCTTCTTCTTCATCTTCTTCCATTCTCCACCTCCATAACCAAACCTTCTTCACTTAGCCCTTCAAAGACCACATCTTTTGGTCTTTGAGGAAGAGATTTAAACACTACAACCTCTATTTTCACAAGATCTCAAGAGCTTCTCCTTCCTCCTTGCAAAACCGCCACCATCATCATCAAGAGGAGTCATCATCTTCTTCTTCCTTTCCTCTTGTTTTTGCGCCATCTTCAAGAAAGGTAGTGATCTTCATCTTTTTATTTTGTTTACTCAAGAAAGTTTGAAGCTTGGTTCTTTTCATGACCAAAATCTTTAAGTGAAAACTTGAGAAGATCCTTCATGCTCTTCATGAGCAAAAGTTTCCATTTTTGAAAAAATATGTTCTTGCTGTTCTTCAAGTGTTCTTGATGTTTCTACTTTTGGAACAAGAAGTGGAAAAATATGTTCTTGTTCTTCTTCAAGTGTTCTTGATGTTTCTATTTTTGGAAAAATATGTTCATGTTCATATTCTTGAAGGTTCTTGATGTTCTTGGTGATATCTTGCTTAAAGTTGTTCTTTTCCTTATGATGAGTTTATGATTAGAAAATTTTCATCTTTACATGCTTTTCATGATTTGATAAGACTATGAACATCTTAAAAGCTTAAAACTTTAAAAAGTTTGCTTCTTGAAGCATAAAAAGTGATGCAAGTTTAGTGCCTTCATAAAAGTCTTATTTTGTTTTGTTTTGAAGACAAGGCTACATGTAAAGGTCTAAGCTTTTTAGAATAATAAACCTTTTTGAGTTAGAAAAATGATGTCTTGTCACTTTATGTTTCAAAGATTGATCCTTGGAAGCAAATCCTTTCATAAAGTTTGAAACTTGAAATCAAAAAGGTCACTTTTGGATCATAGAAATGCTAACTTTTAAAAAGACCAAAACTTTATAACTTTAAAGTTAATGTCTTATATCACTAGTTGATAAAGTAGGAATCTTTTTAATGTAGAGACAACTTTAAATCATAAAGTTGAGACCTTGATGGTCTTAGAATAATTAAAAGAGTCAACTTTTATAAAGAACAAGACTTTTTAGTTAAAAAGCTAGTAACTTGTACCATTATTTCATGAAGACCTAATCTTTAAGATAAGAGCTTAATCTTAAAGGAACTTACTTTCATAATGAATAAAACTTTGTGACTACTTTATAAAGAATGATAACTTTTATAATACTTAAGGTAAGATCTTGTTATGTTAGTAACAAAAGCTTGGAACTTTGTAACTCGGTTAAGTTAAAAATCACCCTTGGTGATTAGTGAATATCGTGTTGTTGGGTTCATGATGTGGTTATGCATTATCATGACCTAAGGATAAGAAGGATCTCGAACTCCTTGGGAACAGAAGTATGATTAGGGTCTCTGAGCATACCATGAACCTAGGAATCACTAAGTACACTGTCTCAAGGAAAGGGAACAATCACCTAACTTAATTAATTTGAACAAGTGTTCCATAAGACATGCACTTAAGTAAAGAATAAGTTCACATGAGATCTAAGTAACTCAAAAACTACATGAACATATATTTTAACTAAGTGATTCTCTCATGGGTAACCACAAGAAATCAAATGATGATTCATAAGATTCTTTACAAAGAATAACACAACTATGAACCCCTTTGGGTATAAATGTATGATGCCATTCGGCATGATGAATGACAAGTTTGGTTTAGCTTTGTCTCATGATTAAATGATTAGTGTGATGATATGACATAGATATGATGGACTGTTGGTTGAAAGTTTGTGATTGGTATTTTGGGGAAGCTCCGGTCTAGCCATTATGCTGCCGGATTTCTATCAAAATTATGGACTTAGTCATATCATTGCATGTATCTAGTCAAAGAAGTATTATGCACGTAAAGTATAATGATAAGGAACAAAAGAATGGGATATAACCCCTCAATCACTTCCGGGAAGTGAGAGACGATGATCCACAAGGAACCTCTATGGGAGAAGCAAGGGTGATATGGAGAACCCTCCAACTTAAGGGTAACCAATATCAGCTTAGTCTGATTTGGTTTAGTACTGCATGACGACGGTCACTGAATGAGCTCATGTTCAAAAGCAATCTATTTCAAAGGAAAAGTAAATAATGTTAAGCACGTGTTAAAAACGTAAGTAAAGTCAAAGTGCAACCATGGTTAAGTCTATGATGATGCATGTCTTTGCATGATTATATTATATTATCCATTTGCATTATGAATGTTTATTCTATGTTTCAGTATGTGTGTTAGTCATGATGATGTGGTTATGATGTTAAGTTTAAAAGCAACGTGCTTCGAGGTTTAAGTTTTCAAAACCATTAAAATTGGACTTATATTTGTCCACTGTTTTTATAATTAAACCCGAAGTGGCTGGGGATGACGATGACACAATATTCGTCTAGTCACGATCCTACTGAGAAATCTTGTATTTCTCACTCTTACGTTTCCGTGTTGTCTTCAGATGGAGCTGATGGCATCCATGGTAGCACTTCTGACAATACCTAACTGGATAAAACGATGAACTGCCATGTTTCTTCACCTAGTTAAGGAGGATCAAGATAGTAGCATAGTATTTTTATTTTCTTAAGAGTCCTAGTTGGGCAGTTTATGTGTAATTAAGAGCATGTAGAAAGTCATGCTGCTTAATTTGACCTATTACATATGTGATACTTATTAAATGTAATGGTAACCTTGATTATCTATGATTACATTCTTGGCTTAATGTATTGTGTTATGTTGTTTCCATTTTGTCGTATATCTTATTAGTAACTCAGCGATATGAAGAATAACATTCATATGTATATAAGTAAGTAAGCGCTTAAAGGCTCAGTTTTCAAGCATAAAGGTTTTACAAGAAAAAAAATTATATGCTATTTTCGTATATTACGCTAATTTCAAAGATAAGAACTTCCACTAGTTAAGAGTAACAACTAGTAATGCCATAAAATGACTTAAGCATAGTATGGTATTATTAAGATATTACAAGTCTCATGTGTATTCACATGCATGGCCTCAACTGACTGAACATGAGTTTGCAACATTTCCTTTTGCTACTGTTGAAATAGTTGCAACTCATTTTGCATAGTCAACTTTACTATCTCAGCCAATTGCTTAGATACTTCCTACATCAAATCATTTGTACTTGCTTCAATTTGTTGCCAGATAAAGGATGTAGACATCACTAATGGTCGTCTTTCCTCATGTCCAGTCTGAGTGGAGCTAGTCACATCAGGAGAAACTGTCGAGGCCTTCGATGGTAGGGAGGTAGCAGCTATACTTGGATGCTCTGAAATCACCCCTTGGGGTGTAAGGCAGTCGTGTACGTAACTCGTTGCCCCTTAGCTTTCTGCCTTGAAGCCGAACTTGAATTTGTTGAACTCATGGTGATGACCTTTCAATGACCTGATCCTAGATGTCCCACTGGGCATGCCAAATTTATGTTGGATAAAATTACAATAAGCTAAATCTCTTTGAAGAAACTTATCCGCAAAGCAAACTCCCAAATATTACCAAAGGTCAGACAATTAATGCTAAAGAGAGTACTTTGTTCCTCAGCAAATGAACTTCTCAAACAGCTTGTGGGAGTAAGCTTTTGAGCAAGATCGGTCAATGAAAATTGGAATAGAAATATAATTTGTATTAATTAACTAATGAGTTCATATAAAGCTTCGAAGATTAACAATGGAAATAAAGAAGCAACGTAAAACTAAAAAGAAAATAACAAAGAGAAAGAAAGTAGTAATTAAAATAGCATGATGTGTTGATCTTGATGATCCTCCCTTCTGTGTATGCATGAGCCTTTTATAACCTTCCTAGAATTTCGCCACTTTTTCATGGCATACTCCTAGTGGCTCTCGGCTGAGTCTTCATGCATCCACGTTCTTGATAGTGGTAACCGCTGCTCCATCATGTCATCAATCTCCAGCCACCTTCCCTTCATTAACCATGGGACTCATTTACTCTCTTTGGCCCAACCTTTTTCTTCATCTGATGCAACTCAATTGCTTCTCTTCGACCTAATTCAGTTTTCAACTAGGCCCATTTATGGGTCAAGTGTCAGCCCACAATCAACCTAATTATGGTGCCAACAGATATAGTCCATACGCAAAGCCTTCCTTAATTTAAGGTGGTCATATATAATATAGTAGTATATTTTTTGGTGCTTATATAATGTAGTATGTATGACTAGGAGCATCTGTCAAGGAACTTTAATGAAACATGAAATTTCTTGACTTTTGTGGTCACTTAATATGCCGTATTGTTAGGACTTCATTTAATTCTGCACATAGTGAAATATGCGATTGCTACTCCTTCCGTTTTATAATACGGGTTTAGGGTTTTCGCATAATAACTAAAACAGTCATTAAATGTCATTATTTTATGAAAAAAAATTAATTGTATTAACTAAATTATGTTCTAATGCAAAAAGACAAGGATAAAAACTTTTAAAAAAATTCAATGTATCCTTAGTTTTCTTAAATAATGAATATTTTGCATAAAACATTAATATTATAAAACGGATCCCTTACTGTAGTTGAAGATGTTGTTGCAGATAACATTAGTTCGAAATCATTATAGCATAATTACCTAGAAGATGGAGTAGACATGCTAGCCTAGCGAATGAGAGTCGTTTTTTGGGGTGTTCACAGGGAACTAAAATTAAGTAGAAAACAAGTTTAGCTACGAATTATTGCATTATTATATTGCATGCAAATCAGCCAAAAAAAGGGCAAAAACTAGCCTCGTACAGGTTGCAGGGGACTGAAAACTGCTTCCATAACCTCTATTTTCATGTCATGTATCCCAAATTCCCAACCCCCAGTTAAGTTTACTCTGGGTTCTATGCAGAATTAAGGTAATTCTTGGTTAGACATTGTTTATTATAAACATTCTATTTAATATTAAATATGCGGAAAATTATATATTTTATGATAAAAATTCACCAATTATCAAAAATATATTTATAATTGTTACCAGTTGAACGGAGTGCTTGACACAAATAATTTAATTTTAATAGGCACTGCCTACTTAAGAAGTGGATTGAAACTTGGATTGAGCATAGAAGACGTAGATCTTGTCTAATTATTTAACTCCTAAGGCTTTGAGTCTTTGCTATAACACAATTAACTTGTCAAATTTGTCTGTTACGTATATGAATAGTTAATTATAATATTTTCTTTTGGAGCTTAGTTAACTATGATGTTGATTGGCTTTGATTAATTAATTACTGTTGTTGGACAGTGAATTTCTCCAGTGAAAAATAGTGACAAGTCCATATCAATCAATGACAATAAACAAGTACAACTCATCACTTAATCGCCTTTTGATACCACTGGTTGTATGTTTGGATTGACATTTGTAAATTGGCATTTGTGTTAATTTAATTTTTTTAAAATTAATTTTAAACAAAAATTAATTAATATTAATGTAATTTATATTTAAATATTTTTATTTAAAAATAATTATAATAAAATAAATATTATTTGAATGTTATTATTTAAAATTATTTTTGGATATATAATTACTAAAAGTTATATAAAATAGAATAAAAAAATAAAAAAAAAAGTTTCAAGGGTTAAAAAGTAAAATGAATTTTATAGATGCATTGAACGTTGAGCCTTCAATTGAAAAGCAAAAAATTATTGCTTCTGTGAACCTGTCAACACAACCATGATTCAAACAACAACATAATGACTAGACGTTCGAGGACAACCCAACCAACGTTTGGCATGCAGAATGCCAAACCAAACACACATGAATCGTTGCATCCAGACAATCAATGGCGTACAAAAGACCAAATTCTGATCAGTAAAATAAGAAATTGGCAAACAGACAGAATCACGGAATCCTAACCTTTTCCCCCTTCCCCATCTTTTTATCTCTGAATTCTTTGTTTTATTCAATGAGGGGTCAAGATTCATTGGTCCACTTTGACTATTGGACTAACATTAGTCCGGTCTTAAAATTACAAAATGCACCCCGTATTTTAAAATTTAAAAATTATAAATTGGGGCCTAAGGCATTTCTTTTGCGAGCAAAGTCAACCTTCGACTTTGTTCTTTGTTTGGTGAGATGGAATGACGAAGATGGTTTAGTCACTATGTTGGATATTTTTATCATGGTTGTGCTGGCACCGCAGTTTAAAGAGTTCTGGATCTGCAAAGAAGAGGCCTTTTGTGGAAAAACACAGAAGTTTGCATCTTTTTTGGGTAGAGACAAAAGTTTGCATCTTGGGTCTTTCGTTCTTTTATCCTCTTGTGGTTTGGAATCGTAAATGGCGTGGGCTTACACTCCAATGGTTACGCTCCATTACAAGAGATCACTTTGAAGCTAGTTACACACTCGAAAGGAGGTTAGACAAAGATTATTAACAGTATTTATACTAGAATAACCTTCATCTAGCAATTAAAGGCATCATCCTCCATCCAGTAGTGTGATATATATCACCAAAGTCTATCTCATAAATTCTCAACAGCAACTTCTCTCACCTAAGTCTTACGCATTTATATATTTTCGTGTTTGTTACTAGCTTCAAAGTGTTGGAACCGAAGTTTGCAATAAATATGGGGGTTAGGATTCCAAATCAAACAGCTTTTCAACTATTATTGTCATCCACTTCTTCTCTACCCCTTCCATCAACTGATGAACCTACGACATTCACTGATGACCACCATAGTTACTGTCTCTTTTAGTCCTAAACCCGCGCTTATCACTAACAGTGTGATTAGCCCACCACCGATCAACATGCACAATAGGACTGATCTACAAAATATAAAAAATACAACCACTTGTTAACAAATCCATTCCAGAAAAGCACGGGAAGAATAGTAGCCATTGGATTTTAGTTAAAATGTATCTAATGGTAAGCAGTGGGTGGACTAACATTAGTCCAATAGTAAGGATGGACCAACGAATCCTGACCCTTCAATGAGATGACTGGGTCTGGGGATAAGCCACGCACAAGATTCACTCATAAAATTTTTATTATGGTTTTTTTTTCTTTTTTTTTTTCATTTTTCATAAAGATACAATTCACGAATTCAGTTGGGTGCAAATAAATCACTCAAAATCTAGTTGTTAACTTTATTATGGTATTTTTTCCTTTTTTTTTTTCATTTCATAAAGATACAATTCACGAATTCAGTTGGGTGCAAATAAATCACTCAAAGTCTAGTTGTTAACTGGCTAGTCTGTGCGACATATATAGTTTTTTTTTTTTCTTTTACCAGTTCAATGACACATTATTATTGTTGTTATTAATCATTTTTCAATGGTTAAAACTGAGTAAGAAAATCCAAGTGAATACATATTAAGATAGTTTCAGTGAATCAGGGCTGTACTATCTGTTTAATAATTGTGTCACGTTTCCACTATTTAATATCTTTTGCTTCGCTTTTAATTATTAGCCAGTTCAAAATCTGGACTATTTTAATTTTAAAATAAAAAATTACTTTTACCAAACTCTAGCCCTTTCACTTTGCCCCTTTTTTTTTAAGTTATTACCCAACCTAAATTTTTATTTTTCTAGAAACACCCACATAGAGAAAAAGGAGATTAATGGAAAATCAAACCTAGACATCAACATCAACTTTACACTCAAATCGAGACTTGGATGTTGCCAATTGAGCTACAAAGTCGTTGGCCATCAACAATGCCCATTTGGTTCTTTCAGTATCTAATTCTCTAGCACCTATAAAGGGGTTATTCAGTTTTATTTAGGAAATTTTGTATGTACTGGAACAAGTAAAACTGAGAAATTTAAGACTAGAATTATAACAAAAGCTCTACTCCATTTACATCACATTGGCTACATTACCATGGGCAGCAACAAAATACACGACCCTCATGGCCACAAGAAAAATGACATCTTTGGCTACAGTTAAGATTGCCCTACTCTAACAACCACCTTTCTTTTTCAGAACACTTTGTTACAAAGACAAAAATTCTAGCCACATAAGTAGGCGGGACTCTTAACTACTTAAACAAAAGACCAACGGCTTATCTATGACCTTTCCAGAATGCATTGCTAGATTCCCTAAGTCATAGAATAACCCCCCAACACATATCCGACTCAATCCTACAAATGGAACATGAAAGTCAACTGGCTTGGTTTCACAAAACTATCACCTCAGTACTACAGCAAGAAGTACAGCGAGCACCAGCAGATGCACAGTGAAGAGCCACACCAGAAGCAGTGTTTGGAGCACACAAGGATGGAGCATTGCTCCGTGGAGTTTGATCAACCTGCAATTCAGGCTCAGGCAGCCCCGATGACTTGAATGCTTATTATTGGGAAATATGTCTGTATCAGCAGGAAGGAAATTGGCCTCAGCAACAGTAGATGGTTTACTATTCTCATCCAAACCATCCACAGTCTTCTCACATAAACCTGAAGATACTGGTATGGATTGGTAATCTTCCAAATTTATGTTCATCTGGGGATTGGGTGTTTCGGCTGAGCATTCTTCCACTTCGTCAGCATTTCGTGCACTAACAACTGTGGAGTTTATTTCAGGATTAACAGGAAAATCGTCAGGGATGTCCTGTGATTTAGGGTGCACTAGAAGTCATTGGTTGTAAGAACTGCTTCACCTGAGGCACAACCACCTTTAGGACCTTGCCTTTTCCTCATCAGTAACATAGTGATTGTTCAATTGACCATCTAAATCTATTGGCTTCTCATCATGGTTCAGCATGATGCAATCATGACTAGTTTTCTTATGTGTACTTATGTCTTCAGCTAGTTCACAATTATCACTCACATGGTCAGCGGGATTCGCAGCACTTTTGTCTTCCACTGGAAAATGTTCATGACATACAACTTGACCTATGACATCTTTTGGAGATTTACTATGTACAGTGTTGCTAGTATTGTCAAGTGCATTATTCAATGAACCCTCAGGAAACCAACCACCGGACTCAATTGACATGGTTTTACCATTTATCTGGCCTGCATCAGAAGAAGGGATGCCAGCAGAAATTATCAAATCAGATCCAGATGAGCCTGCCCCTTCACAATTGTTTGCTACCTTGTCTTATGTATGATTTTTCTGAAAATTGGAAACTGCAGGAAATTGCATTGTGCAATGAACAAAGTTCAAATATTCAGAAAAAAAAAAAAAGGATAGCATCTGTCTCAAAGCATGCTAGACACATAAGGACCTGTCGAGTGTATAGGAAATCGTACCTTTGGTAAAAATCATATTTTCCTTCGCTCATTTATGCTTTGATATATTTTTCTGCAACATATCTACGTGAGGGAATACCAACAGACTCATGTTCTTTATTATTTTCTTGCTTGCCAATTCAAGTGGCTCAAACCCAAAAACAGAAGTTCTGAGATAGCTGGTATGACCAATAACTCAACATTTAAAGAGCTAAGTGCCTGGCAGTGGTCATACAAAACAGAAGATTTTAAGTCAGCCAAATGAGAAAAAGGGTCCAAAGAAAACCTGATAAAGTGAATGAAAAAATAAGAACAAAAAGATGCCACTATGTGCACCAAAAATAAAATAAAAGGGATGTCACTCTACAAAAGCACACCTAATAATTTACCAACATATAGGGTATCATCTATCAAAGTGCAACATGATTCTAACTATGTACTCTGGGCCCTCGAGAGCTGAAACTCCCTTTTACTTTGCCAAATAGTTAATATGGGAAATGGAAGTGGAATTTGCAGACAAGTTAATGCTAAATGGTAAATAGTACTTTCTTTTTAAGATTCAGTGCCATCCCAAGCACTCTGTATATTTGCAGCACATACGTATGTTACGAAACTGAAAAAGTAGAGCATTTACTAAATCTACTTTCATTTTCTCCACTTTCTAGAAACGAAGCAAAAGGAATTAATATCAGTTCCCTTGTTGGACTAAATTCAACTTCCAAATTAAAAAATTTAAAAAAAAAAAAATAGGGGAAGAAAACAAGGGATTAAGCCCATTAAGTTAAATATCCCATGTTTCTGCATCTAGCTAAAACAGTGGGCCACCTTTAAGGAAATATGGCACAGATCAGTGATCATTTACTTTTGTAGAATGTGACAGAAGCAACATTAGCCAGACATAAAATGAATTAAAGGCTATTAACAAAGCAGGATTTCAAAGAAGGAAACAAATTTGAAGATAGTTATTTATGACCCAGATAATGAGCCAGTCCTGGTCAAACTATGCGCAACTAAAACTAAAGAGATAAATATAACAACTCTGCACTTACCCATTCAACGGCATTTAGAAGCAGGTAGCACATTCCTTGTCGCCTATACAGATACCGGGTCCCAATAAATGGCATCTCTGCTAGTTTATTTCCATGGATCTATTTAATAAATTAAAAACTTAAGTCATCAGAATACAAATCAAGCTTTCTTCCATTGGCCAAGGAGAAACTTCACAAAGTATGGTGAATTACACACTTGCCAGCACGCAGCCAGGGTGTTAATGGCTTTTTTTTATTTGAAAAAAAAAAAAGAAAAAGAAAAAGAAAGTAAAGCTATATGTAAGATACCACAGAGGGAACAAGCAAGCAAATGAAGAATGTGTGTATTATTCACAACCTAACACTGATATCAGTGTGATATCAGATTAGGAAGGAGATGAAAATGGAAAAAAAATACAACAGAAACAGAGAGAACAAGTATGGAGCGCAAAGCAGCTCCCACTCTCCAAGCCTAAACCAAAATGATAGCCTCCAACCCCATTCCCTCACTCCCCTACCATATATTCAGCAGGTTAGTTATATAGCAGACCCCTCAATATTCACCCCCAGCTCACTATTGTGTTTCCCCATACTACCCTTGAACTCCTCAGGGACATGGTCTCTTACAATACCCCACTCTTGAACTACCACCTTGTCCTCAAGGTGGAAAGAAGGGAAGCACAACTTGATGTCTTCAACAGATCCCCTAGAGCTCTCCAAGTCAGTCATGCCTAGCCATTGAATCAGCACTTTCAATTCCCTGTGCTGGTTTTTTGTCCTCACTGCTAAAGCCTCTGTAGGCTAAACTTGCAACTCCCAATCATCCATGAGTCCAGAGGGTGATGGTATGGAAATCCACAACATCATTGTTGAGGGAAGTCTTCCCCCCAGGTCCCAAATCTTGAAAAAGGATGAGGCAGTAATACTTGCAGTGTGGCCGTTCCCTCCAGGTCCCATAGAGCTGTCCCAAGTCCCTTTGCCCCGATCTTTAATTGATTGATACAAATAGCATCGCCACATCTCAAAACTCCCAATGCCACCAAGTGAAAAACCCTCACTAACCTGAATCTCTATCATCAATTCCCATTGATTCTCACATCCGGGAAAGTTCTGCTGATTATTCAATAACTCCCTTCTATTCTGATCTGATTGAACTGTCATACCACTTTGAGAACCAGTGCACCACTTCATAGTAATAGATAAGTAGCCAAATAGGTTGTTGAGATATACAATCTTTATCAGGTCAACTGTAGTAGCATCCTTTATCAGGTCAACTGCAGTAGTATCGTTGCAAGAAAGGTCACGACATGCAACTGCAGTAACCACTTGATTGTCAACATTCCCCCCGTCAAAATGCACCTTGCCCTCAAGGTGAGGGTTCTGGGCCAGGTCTTGTATCCAGCGGAAAATTCCTTCATCGGGATCCCATTGCTTGCTGTAAACTTGCAGAACCTTCAACCCCTTTGATGCCAAGAAAGGTGGAGTTAACAAAGCCCTGGCATGTTCCCACCTGTCTTGTATTGTTTGTTCCTTAGCATCTGTATTTTCCTGTTCAACACAAACCATATGCAGCAGATATGTAAACTTCTTAGTGTAAATAGCCAATGAAGAATGGTCCAAGACTCTATCACTTAGGGACCCCACTTTCTTCAATAAAATTTCCATGTGGTTCCGTCTGACATTAATTTCAGCTCCAATTGAGGGGCATAGCATTGAAGTGAATACTACAGACATAGACATCCCCTTGGGAAGATTGACATACTGAGCTAGACTTTCAATGATCACTATTAGAAACCAATATGAAAATTCAAACTTCTGATTACTATAAGCAAGATCCTATCAGCCGCAATTAGAGACCCGAAGTTTGGAAGGCAATACTCACGTAAGAAAGGAAGGGGAGGCGGGCCCCAATCAAGCCCAAGTCATGAAGAAACAACAAAGTAGTGCACGGTTATGATGATTGGGGGAGAGAGTAGGCGCGAGGTGTGTGGGATTGGCTAGTGGAAGTTAGTTATACTGTGTAAACGGGTGGGGAGTGATTACTCATTCATTCATTCAAAACCTGAGAGTGAGGATTAGGAGGGAAACGGGCTCCTATATGCCCAGGCTTATTTCTTTTCCATTATACTGTTCTATCATATTTCTTGTTCACAATTTCACAGTAATATACAGTGTGGACTGAATCCACCTTGGAATTCAGTCTCAGATTATTCATACAGTTACCTACATTCTTACTTTAGTTGGTACTAGTGTAACAACTGGTATCAGAGCCTTACGATCTCGAGGGGCTCTGTTCATGGCGTCGTCGCGCGTAGCTATGGAGGCTAGGTTGGATGTGGTCGAACGTCGACTAGACGCGTTTGGCCATAGTGCAGCAGCAGTAGCAAGATGCGTTGAGCAAATAGTTTGAATCCCCGTCATAGCAGATCAGTGAGATGATGAGGGAGAGGTATGCAAGCCATTCTCTTGGGTGAGATGAAAAGCGAGGCTCTCAGGATCGGGAGCCAAGCCCATGGCGCGATCAGCGACATGGAGACCCAGACTAGGACCACGCACACGGAGGGGTTGCGAGGAGAGATTGTACGTGAGGTGATCAATGGACGGCGTTTGGATTTTCAAATCTTCTCCAGAAACGACACCTATGGGTGGGTTGTTAGCATTGAGTGATATTTCCGCATCAACGGGGTGAATAATGATGAGAAGATCGAGCTAACCTTAGTCGCCATGGAAGGGGAAGCTCTCGTGTGGTACGAGTGGCGGGAGACTCAAGTCCCCTGCCCCACTTGGTGCAAATTCAAGGAAGATTTGGTTAAGCGGTTCTAGCCAAGAATGGCGCGTAACCTGATGGGCCCTCTGGTCAATTTAAAGCAAGCTGGGAGTGTAATGCAATATCAGAAGACATTTGAAGCTGCAGCTAATGCCCAAAAGGATTTGGACCGTGAAGGGGTGATGTGCCTATTCCTTCATGGGCTCAAACTTGAAATACAAGCGAAGCTTAAGGTGAGTCAATTTCGCTCTCAGACCCCTCTCATGGATAAGGCACTGGAGCTTGAAGGGAGAAATCAAGCGTGGAGAGAGGGTGGCATAGCTAGCTTACCAAGAGGTGTGGGTAGCTCTCGGAGCTCACAGCCTTATGAGGCTCCGATACCAACTCGCATGCTCAGAGGATCGAGCTCGGCAGCATATGGTGAAAGAGGAGGCAGAGGATGGGTGGAAGGCTCCAGCGAGCAGAGGAGAGTTGAGTCAAGCCACGGAAGCTCTCGTAGGAGGATTGGTAGGAACGCCAACAACGAGGTCTCTGTTTCAAGTGTGGTGAGCTACGGGGACGAGACCACATTTGTCCTATGAGGCAAATGCAGCTTATTCTGGTAGAGGAGGAGGAGGATGAGGGTGAGAATGAAAGGGAGGAAGGTGCAGGGAATCAAGGAGAACATGTTTTTCAGCACATGAAGATATTCCTCAACAGCTTTGTCAAACTCACCTCAAGCAAATCCTTCAAGGTTGAAGGGAATATTGGAGGAAGGAGGGTCTTGGTTCTTGTTGATAGTGGAGCCTCAGGTAACTTCTTTACCATGCAATTAGCAAGGGAATTGTATTTAAAGGTGAAACAACTCCCTACGTTTACCATAGAGGTGGGTAATGGATAGAAAGAGAGGGGCAATGGAGTATGTTGTGGTATGAAGTTGCAGGTGCAGGATGTACATATCACCCAGAATTTCTTTCTCATGGAGCTTGAAGGGAATGAGGTGATATTAGGGAGGGACTGGCTCTCTAACTTAGGCAAAATAGAAGCTGATTTTCAAGAAATGTCGCTAAAATGGCAAAGGGATGGGAAACAGTATGAGATTTGGGGTGATCCAGCCCTTTGCCACGCCCATACCTCATGGAAATCTACGTTGAAAGTACTGAAGGAGGAAGGGGAAGGGTATTTCATAGCACCGAGGTTTCAGTAGCGAGGTGAGGAACTATTGGGGGATGTTCCTCAAGAGATTCAGAAGCTGTCACAAGAGTTTGCTGATGTTTTCCAACTTCCACAAGGTCTACCACCCAAAAGAGACCATGACCATGCTATTATCTTGAAAGAGGGAGTAGAGATTCCAAATATAAGGCCCTATAGATATCCCCACTATTAGAAGAATGAGATAGAAAAGATAGTGAATGAGATGCTGCAAGCTGGAATAATTCAACGTAGTGTTTGCCCTTTTAGTAGCCCTGTCATTTTCGTTAAAAAGAAGGAGGGGGGTGGCATTTCTGTGTAGACTACAGGGCCTTGAACAAAATCACACTGGCTGACAAATTCCCAATTCCTATCATTGAGGAGCTTTTAGATGAACTAGGCAATGCCAGGATATTCACAAAGCTGGACCTGAAATCTGGTAATCACCAGATTAGAATGAGACCTGAAGATGTTGCCAAAACAGCCTTTCGAACTCACAAGGGTCATTATGAATTTTTAGTCATGCCATTTGGTTTGACTAATGCACCCTCCACATTTCATGCCCTTGGTTCTGAGACCCTTCGTGATGAGATTTGAACTAGTGTTTTTTGATGATATAGTTATCTATAGCACCACTGTGGAGCAGCATTTTGCACATTTGGGGGAAATTTTGAAGGTCGTGAGACAGCACCAGCTTTATGTGAATGGGAAAAAATGTAGTTTCGAACAATCTGAATTGGAATATCTCGAGCATGTTATTTCTAGTTCAAGGGTGGCTGTTGACCCCAAGAATGTTGCTCCTATGGTAGAATGGCCAGTTCCTAAGGACCTTAAGAGTTTGAGGGGGTTCTTGGGCTTAACCAGGTATTATAGGCGTTTCGTGAAGGATTATGGCAAGCTGGCCTTACCTATCACAATTTTTGAATAAGGATAGCTTCATTTGGAGCCAAGAGGCTCAAAAACCGTTTGAGATACTGAAGATTGCCATGGTCAATTTACCAGTACTGGCTGTCCCAGATTTTGAGAAGCTTTTTGTGATTGAGTCAGACGTATCAGGTAGGGGGATTGGAGCTCTCCTAATGCATCAGGGGCGACCTTTAGCTTACATGAGCAAAGCTTTATCTGAAAGGACCCAGGCCATACAGAAATGGAGGCCTTACTTGTTGGGGCGGCATGTCGAGGTGCATACTGACCAGAGGAGTCTTAAATTCTTGTTTGACGAAAGGTTGATGGGTGAAGATCAACACAAATGGGTGTCAAACTGTTGCGATACGATTTTGAGGTCAAAAACAAACCGAGAAGGCAGAATAATGCTGCTGATGCATTATCCAGGAGAATGTATTTTGGTGCTATTTCCACAGTTCAGTTCTTTGATTTAGAAGGAATCGAAGATGAGATTTTGGCTGATGCAAGAATGAAAAAGGTGCTGCAAGAGATGATAGAGCAACCAGGCTGCCATGAGGGATTTGAGCTGAGGCAAGGCAAATTGTTGTACAAAAGCCACATGGTACTGGCCAAGGGTTCGTCTAGGATTCCTTTGGTGCTCAGCTTAAGGAATTTCATGACTCAGCAGCAGGGGGTCATTCCAGATTTTTCAGAACCTACAAGAGAATCTTAGCTATCTTTTATTGGGAAGGGATGAAAAGGGAATTTCAGAGTTATGTGCAAGCTTGTGAGACTTGCCAGCGGAATAAGTATGAAACCTTATCCCTAGCCGGCTTGCTGCAGCCATTGCCTATTCTAGCCACTAATTGGACTGATCTCAAAATGGATTTTCTAGGGGACTTCCTAAAGCAAAAGGCTTTGATACCATTTTGGTAGTGGTAGACAGATTCACAAAATATGGCCACTTCTTAGCTTTCTCTCATCCATTCACAGCCAAGCAGGTTGCTGACCTTTTTATTAGAGAGGTGGTTAGGCTCTATGGGTTCCCTCAAACCATCGTGACAGATAGAGATAGACTGTTTATGAGCCATTTTGGACCGAGCTATTCGAGGGTGCGGGGACCAAGCTTCAATTCTCAACAGCCTACCATCCTCAAACGGATGGGTAGACCAAGGTCGTCAATCGCTATCTAAGTACCTATTTGAGGTGTTTTGTTGGTATGAAGCCCAAATCTTGGCCACAGTGGCTTAGTTGGGAGGAGTATTGGTATAACACTAATTATCATGCCTCCACCAAGACTACCCCATTTAAGGCACTCTATGGGAGAGATCCTGCAACTTTATTGAGCGGCGATTCCCCTGCTTCTGGTGTAGAAGAGGTGAACCAGATGATAGAAGAAAGGAATATGATGCCGGATGAGATCAGGGATCAATTATTGAAGGCGTAGAACCGTAAGAAAGCTCAAGTGGACAAGCATCAACATGAACTAGAGTTGGAAGCGGGTGAGAAGGTGTTTTTGAAGATACAACCGTATAAACTCCGTTCCTTAGCACAAAGATAGAATCAGAAACTGAGTCCTAGATTTAATGGCCCCTTTGAAGTCCTTGAGAAGGTTGGCAATGCAGCATATAGGCTTCTTCTACCAGAGGGATCAAATGTTCACCGTCTTTCATATTTCCCTATTGAAAAGGTGTGTGTCTCCCACAGCTGTGACTCACACTATTGAAATAGTGATTACTCATTCATTAATTCAGAACCTGAGAGTGAGGATTAGGAGGGAAAAGGGCCCCTATATGCCCAGGCTTATTTCTTTTCCATTATACTGTTCTATCATATTTCTTGTTCATAATTTCACAGTAAGATACAGTTTGGACTGATTCCACCTTGGAATTCAGACTCAGATTATTCATACAGTTACCTACATTCTTACTTTAGCTGGTACCAGTGTAACAAGCTGCCACATTAAGAAGAGCTGGTTCAGGATGAGAATGGAATGAATAAGAATGCAACGATGACTGAACCATGACAACAAAAATAGCAGCACCCATGACAGCAGAATTAGCAACATGTGCGCAATTCAACATCATCCCAAAGGATGCATTTTCATTTGATCTATTGTTTAAGACCTTAACCAGGTGAGAGTGTTGAAAATGAAACAGAGATTGTGGGAATCTTGATAACCTGGGAGGCAAACTGAAGGAAGTGGGAGTCTCATTCTGAAAATTTCCAAAATGGGAACTCAAGTTTATCAACGCTTTATCCAACCATCTAATGGGATCAAATTCAGCCTCTGTTTCCATTGTGAATGGGACTTGGCATGCCATGACTATAACAACTGCTCCTTGGTCAAAACCAATAATCAAGTCCTCAAAACTAAAGTGAACAAGAAACCTCTTGAGGTCTTTACAGATTGCCCATTCTCTCCGCGTCTGGATTTTTCCAGGGAAGAACCCATTAGAAATTTTTGATATCGGGCCCCATGAATCCCCTACAATGGAGCATTCCTCTGGCGCCTTCAATGTGCCTTCGCAACCCCTTCCTTATATGCCAACTTTCCCTCATCAGCTGCAGAATTCCCAAGACAAAATCATTCCCTTCCCTTTGATGGTTAAGCATCCACAACGTAAGCCCACAGAGATCTTGACCTCTTATTTTTCCAATTAGCCTCAAGTCTGATGCATCCTTCTATTTTTTCAAAGCCCTTTTCCTACAATCCCAGTCTTGCGCTTGGCCCATTAAACTCATAAAATAGTTTCCACTTTCAGAATCATAACTACTCTTCCATCGGGATTGGGCCGGGCCCATCAGATCCAATCTCTATCCCAACTTCTGGAATGCCCTACCCGCTGCCATTCTCTCCCCCTTTGTGCAAACCCAGACGCCACCATCTTGGGCAGGTGCTTCATCTTGGTTCACCGTCAGAGTTGGCTCGCTGGTCGTCGCAAACAAGTCCAGATCAGGCGGTTTTGACGGTGGGGGTGGAACGACTTACATGTAGACCCAGACGACACGTGGCTGCTGTGTTTCAGCTCCTTTCTCCGCCGTAGGTGGTTCACTAGTAGCCATCTCCACCCCAGCACTCGGCGCTGCATGTGAGTCCGCCGCACCCGCAACTTTGCTGCTACTCGTGGTTCCACCACTGATATTTTGCCGACCATCGCCAGTGGGTTCGGGTTAGGGGCCCTAGTGCTTGTTGTTGTGCGGTCCTCGCTCTCCTCTTCTCCTTCTGCTCCATCTCACCACTGCATAGAAAAGCGCAATCTACCAACATCTCCGTTAATGCCCTCACATCTTCTCTTTCCTTCTTCGGTGTTTCTTCATCTGCCACTTTGTCCAACCCTTTGAGACCTTCTTCACTCACCATTATCTCAGATGAATCTAGGTTCTAATAACGCTTCCCATCAATCACCTCTCCCACTAGTTCATTCACAGGGAGCTCCATTTTCCAATCCCGATCACGTCTGTGCAAAGAGCAACCTTCCCGTGATGAATGTGGCGATCTCTTTCACCGGAAGACTTGTCTCGATAATGTGAAGGACTACCATAAGAATGGGGGGAGTATTGCTCCTCCCGGTGGTGGTCCCAAGAGTCGCGACCCTCTGTGTGAAAAGAGGGAGAGTGTTGTGCTCCCCTTTCTCATCTGGTATCCCCATTCGACCGATCCTCCATGTCTACCCGACATTGCTCTCTCCGCGGTGGAGATCACTCCCTGGGTCAAGCACGGTGTCCCCCTCTCAGTAGCTGCACAACCTCATCCAGCTTCCTCTCCGTATTCTCCACTCTCAACTTCATCCAATTCTCCATAGCCTATGAAGCACGGATGCGACACGTGACATGGATACGACATGACACAGGACACAACACAGCTAGGATGTTATATAGTAAAATATAAAAATAATATATTATAAACAAACAAATAGATACAATTTGCATAAAATTAAAAATATTATCTCAAGATAATATAATTATTAAAAAGCATAAAAAAGTGGATTATTATAAGCAAGCATTTTATATTATAAGTTCATAGCAAAAGAATAAAAAATTGGATTATTCAAACCGTAAGTATACTTGCCTATGTCCGAATGACCAAAAAAGGGTCTTATTCCAAGTTTTTTATTCCAAGTCTTATTCTACCATAGAATTGACCAAAAAAGCACACCAAAACAAGACCCCAAAAAAAAAGAGCATACAAGAGTCTTCGGCGGTGTTTCATAACTCTCTTTCAGGACAAAATAAAAATAGTTTTTATACATAAAAAATTTAAAACAAAAAAAGTATGGAAACAGTGAGATAAAAATAGCCACAGATATTATATACATAAAAGTTTAAGCCACCCACTCTGGTAAGTGACCTGAGATGAGCTTGTCGCCAAGATGGGCTAAGCCAATTACCAGAGGCAGAGAAAAATAAAAGTTGCAAAAGAGGAACTTGGAAGATGAGAAGTAGAACAGTAGACGAGAGGAGAAAGACAGAAAAACTGTATATTTATAGGTTTGTTTTGATTGAAAATCTTATCTTATCTTATGGATTGCATCTGAAATTCCTTGTGGATATCTCATATCTAACCATTTTGGGGAGTGCATTAAAGACAAAACGGCTTCAACCGCAGTCGGAACTGTGTCTGTGGCGTGTCAGGGGCTCTCGAGCTCAGAAGTTGAAGCAGCACAGCGGGACACGCCTCCGACACGCGTGTCTACCATGTCAATGTCGCCACCATGTTCAACACCGGTGCAGCGATCCTTCCACCATGTCCATGCTTCATAGTCCATAGCCGCTTCAGCAATAGGCCTCCACAACCTCCAAGAACCAAGCTCTGATACCATTGTAAGATACCACAGAGGGAACAAGCAAGAAAACAAAGAATGTATGTATTATTCACACTGATATTAGTGTGATATCAGATTAGGAAGGAGATGAAAATGGAAAAAAAAAAAGTATAACAGAAACAAAGAGAACAAGTATGGAGCAGTAAGCAGCTCCCACTCTCCATGCCTAAACCAAAATGATAGCCTCTAACTCCATTCCCTCACTCCCCTACCATATATTCAGAAGGTTAGTTACATAGTGGACCCCACAATATTCACCCCTAGCTCACTATTATATTTCCCCATACTACCCTTGAACCCCTCAGGGACATGGTCTCTTACACTATACAAGGTAAATTTTGTTTAAGCTATAAGACAGGAAACCAAAGACAAAGTTAATGATTATGATTAAATCTTATCACAGATGAATATGATAACTTCACAAAAGGAATATTTCAAAATAGCAAACAAGGTAATATCCTACCGACAAGAGGATGTCAGCGTCACATTATGAAAGTTCTGCAATAGTAGACCCAGATATAACAAACTGACGGTTTCAAGTTTTAGCTTCATTAAGTGCCCATAATAATAGTAGATCCCATTCTTGACAGTCCAACTATTCATCCATTCACAATCATATAAAGAAACAATTACCAAAAACATTAAACCCAACCATTTGCAGTCAAATACCAAAGGAAATTAGATAATAATTGTTTTAACCAACCAAAACATAGAATTCCATATCAAGTCTTCACTCTGCATACATACTAATTATTGTCCACTTATAAACACTGTAGAAACATTCATAAAATTTAAGTATATGCATTTACCTGATGGATGCAGTAGAGATTATCTCATCAACTCCCTCTAGAATTGCAGTAACAAATCCACTATAGTTCAGGCGTTTGAAGTTTGCCCTGGTAAAGATAAAAGAATATAACTACCATACATAAAACAATAATGATACCATTCCATCCTAACACAGGAATCAACTTTTAGATGCATGAATTCAGGACGCCATTCTTTATTTGCTTAAATGTGAATGTCAAAACTATGAAAATCATTTTAAAAAGGAAAAGTGTTCTCAGAATATCCATCATAAGCAATCGCTTTGCACTTGAGAGAATTTCATATATTACAAAAACAGACATAACATAGTAATTAAACATAAGCATAGAAGCAGTCATAGACTCAATATGAACAATCTTGACATAGATTGAATAGAAGAAGATGAATCTAGATAGTTCTTTTAAATGCAATTTATTCAAAGAACTGGGGTCTACTAATTCCAGTTGCTGGTCTGACACTAATTTGCTTAACATTTGAAAACCTTGCTTTTGTTTTTGAGTATAGTCGGATAGTATCACCATTGAACATCAAATGTTGTCACTTTGATATGCAAAGATATCCGAGTCAAAGGGCTGGTACAAGCCTACAGCACCTGCATGGTTATCACTTATAAGCCTACTCTTTCAAGAGGACCCCAATGTGTAGGTAGTCAAACCACAAAGGAAAAAAAAATTATTAAAAAAAAAAAAATATATATATATATATATATATATTCACCACATTTAACCATAAAAAAAAAAAGGAAAAGCCCATAATCCCACATTTCACAGGCCCTCCTGACATATTCACTGACACTGTCACTCAGCCAGCCCTTGGAGGTTAAAACTACAACAAATATAAATCTGCCCCGCTGGTCCCAGCCACTAAAAGAATTTTTAATGTTATAGTTGATAATGAATTTCCAGAAAGAGGAATGCTTACTTAATCCAAAATTCCCTAGTTTTCCATTTGCAATGCTCGAGGCATTATATTTTATAAAAGTGAGGTTATAATCTTTACTAGAATTTCTACATATGAAGGCAGCTAATGCAAGACAGCCACCATCTTTGGAGACGTAGAAGCACATACATGAAATAAGTGTTCCAAAAGCATTTATAGCTGCTGATAGCACAGTCAGTAATATCAAGAAAAAAATTATCTGAAAAACATGCAAATTTCATCAGTGGATTAGGGTCCTAGATATTCCTAAATAAATCAAGTAGAAGAAGAAATATAATTTGAAGCCTGCTTATATAATTTTATTTTATCTTAAAAGAAAAATAAATATAAATATATCATAAGAGTTTTCCCATTGATTTTTCATGATGTATCCATATTTGAAACAAGTGCTCAAGTACATTTGAGCATTACAACTATCTTTAGAAACACATGTTGAAGTTAATTATTGTCTCTACTGGACAAACCTCTGGCACCAAATTTAAGGAATCCTTACAAGAAATAATTTATGCCACCCCTATCATTGCCAGTAACCTTTTTGGTTTTCTTTTTTCAGAGAGAGAAAGGAGAAAGGCATACAAGCATTTTTTTTAAACCAGAAATATTTGGAAACATATTCAGCAACTTTGTATTAATTGACAAATTTCACTTTGCACATCCATATATTGACAGTTAGTAAAAGAAAGGAGGCAGAGGAGACCTTGCCAAAAAAGTTCCAAACCTAGTGTCATCCTTCATTGACAATTATCATGCAATTCAACCCACCAACCCCCACTGATTTAGTCTTCTCACCAAAGTTGTCGCAAACTTTCCTTCACATATCCTACGGTAGTCTCTTAATTCTTGTACTTCATCTCTCAACTCTGGGTAGCAAAACTTTCAAAGATCATAAATCCACATAATCCCCCCCCCCCCCCCGCCAAAAAATAAATACAAAAAAAAACCTGAAAAAAGAAAAGAGACTTTCAAGGAGAATTTATCAACACAACTCAACCATGTCGGCCCACCCCAAGAAAAGTGGTTAAAAGGACATTAAAAAATGGCCATGTAACCCACAATTATATAGAATGCTATGGATCAGATTAATCCCACTTCTCTGATCAATATATGACATGAAACACTCATCCATTACTGATAACGCAACAGCCAGCTTGGAATTACATTAAACTATCTGAGGTTTTGTCTGAGAAGCATCAAAGCCTACATCCGCCAAATTAAAGTCAAAGAAAATCCATCTTCAATTTCATGTTTAACCCCAAGAAGCATTTCGAGTCTCTGATAACTGGGAGTAAAAAAATAACAAAACAAATTAATTTAATTAAAGTGATAAGAAAATGTTTACAGATTGAGAAGTACCATCAACAGGGATACCTTGAAATGTGGGCCAACAACTGAAATTAAAATTACAGGTCTTTGTGAATCAGAAAGGGAAGGAGTAGGACCACTTCCCTCATTGGGGATATAGTACTCTAATTCAAACATAACTAATAGCAAATGCAGTGTGACAATGCAGACACACTGCCAGCTGACAAATTTGTGGGCTGTAAACCACACTGAGCATTTGCATCGTTTCTGTTGACCAATGTGCACCTAATGGGTCAAGAACCTATCATCCAAAAGCCTATCTCTTGTCCCCAATCAATAATGCTCCATTTCTCAAAATTCAGTAAAATAAAATCTAAGTAAATATTTGATCTCCTGCAAGGTATTCTTCTACATGAAAGAGGTTCAATTGAAATAAAATAAACAGAAGTAAACTCTAATTCCGAGACACAGATTTTACAATTGAAAAACAGTTCTGTACTCTGTATCATTTCTCAATTGAGAAAAAGGTGAAACCCCAAAGAAGCAAGTTATTGATGATGCAACTTACTCATATGACAAAATAATAGAGCCACATTAAAGTTGTGCTCAGTGTTGTAATACAAAAATATTTCATCCGCGTTAAAGTAGGAAGCAACAAACTAACATTGTAGCCACTATTGCAAGTCAAAAGCTAAGCAAAAAACTCCACTTACTACCACAGAATAATAACTTAGCATCAACCAACCAGGCCAACTAAAATTTACATGTAGCAATCAAGATTCTAGTACATGAAAAAATAGATCACACCTCTTGACATTTGTTTCCACAAAAGAAGGCATCTCCAGAATCATCAGGCTTGGCACCATTTGCCTCAACAGAGGATCTGTGGTCTACGAAAGATAAAAATTTTGAATTCATTTCCAACAGGGAAATAAAGCACCTCATCTTGAGAAATGAGTATCTAATTAACAAAAGAATATATGTATGCACAGGAAATACATTTTTCCTCGCACAAATGGGATATGAATAACGTAAACATAGCACAATCATCATATTCATCCCTTTGATTTGAACTTCCACCAACTGACCCACAAAATTTGCAGCAACAATAAATGCATTGCCAGTCACCAGATCAAGCAAAAAAACCAAACACTTTATTTTCCACTACAAATATTAATGTGCACTATTTTCCATATGCAGATATATCATGGACAGATCTGAAAACCATAGACAAAACAATAAGATTTTGATAAGAACCTTGGGAGAACCACATCACAAAAGCTAGCTATTGTGATGGGAGAGCCCAAGGCCTTATAAACCCCCCCTCGGAATCCCATACTTCCGATGTGGGACTCAAGTCCCATACCTTGCAATTGGGTCCTAACATCCCACCACGCTCCGCAACCCCAGCGCCCACGCGGGCTGGCTGTGCACTAGCCCCTTTGACTAGTCCCGGGCGAACACTGCAATGCCGGCGTCACCACCCGCACCGCTCGATTGCAGCTGAGAGACATGGTGGAAGGCTCTGATACCAATTGATAAGAACCTTGGGAGAACCACATCACAAAAGCTAGCTATTGTGATGGGAGAGCCCAAGGCCTTATAAACCCTCCATCGGAATCCCATACTTCCGATGTGGGACTCAAGTCCCATACCTTGCAATTGGGTCCTAACAGATTTCCTCATTACGCATCATGAAATGTGCCACAAAATTCTGAAGGCATATCCATCACAAGTTTTCCAATAATGAATTGGCCAACAATAACACCCATCAATGAAGCAACACAGGTGACCGTAGCGATAGTGGCAACAATCAAACTATTGCTTCAGAAACCCAATATTACATGAATATCGTTTCCAAATAACATTCCAGTTACCCACGCTCAACCCCCAAGGAAAAATTCCTTTCCCTTTCCTAAAAAATGTGCCTAATAGGTCTAAGAGAAAAAAATTTACAAAAAGAGGGAAAACAAATGATATCTACATTGATAGATGGGACCATAGCAATAGCTTCCTCCACAGTTTTAGGGCAAAGATTGCCAAGGACACATAGCTGCAAAAAATTCAAACTAACACAGATATTCATATATTGCAATGTGTGAAATGAGAATTCATTCTCTTGTGAATAAAATGTGAAAACTCGATTCTTAAATAGAATTCATGAAGGGAACAAACATATTACCTCAAACTCAGCTAATCGGTATCTAGCAAGAGTTTTTTATGTTAGTTAAGATCACATCAGTAACATTTGATCAATGTGAAAATTAGTATAATATTCAAACATTAAGAGAGTTTAAAAGCAAAAAGAGTAGATATACTGACTGTATGCTGCTTTGATTGCTATCTGAAGTCTCTCTTGCCAACTAAAGCTACATGAAATTCTATTTGCGTCCATGATATATCAGCTTGAGACATGCTGCCTTTAGTCATTAAATTAAGTGATGCCAAAAAAGTACAGAAAAAAATGAGGTACAATCTACGGCAGTGAAAAAAAATACCCGAGAGATAATCTTTTTTGAATAACTCCACTGACAACATCCAGTGGCTGAAAATTTCTAGTGATTAGCATGCATATAGCGGTGAAGTAAGAGGCTGGCAAGAAATGAATAACAACAAACACCAGCAGCATATTAGAAATGTTATTAGAATGCATTATAGCTTGCAATTAAATCCTATAAACACAACACCACTAAAATGATAAACAGTTAGCTTCTCTTCTATAACAATTAACAAACCATAACTAATTATGAGACATTTACCAAATTATAACAAAGCAAGTGAGTTAAACAAACAAAATACCAAACACCAGCATCACCCACAATACCGATGGCCATGTCTAATTGTCTATTTCACCAGAAAAGTGACTGGGTGAGAAGGGATACCTTTAGCTTCTCTATTCTTCAATCTTCAACTTATATGTTCCTCTCATTCTGCAGTTTGAGCAAGATCCCACTTGAAATTTTCCGCTGATTCTCAAAATTGCTTCTGTTAATTTGTCTCCTTCCTAGCCGAAAAGTATTGAAAACTAGAAGCCAAAAATCTCATAGAGTCAGAAGAACCACGCAAGTATTCCGACACTTATTCACGAATGCAAGGTCTGTCCTTATATTTGGTGCTTCAGGTAGCATTCACTCCGATATTCTCACTTCCCATTTTCCCAATATCCAAATTACTCAGCCACGAAGAATTTGGTTGGGTCAAACCAAAAAAAAATCCATTACACCAAAAGGGATTACTACCTGATACAAACAAATGTTTCAAACATTGAGGAGACCCAAATTTTCTTGGCTACCAAGGGTGTTAGATAGGGTATAAGTGGCCCCAGGGGATTGCAGTGAACACTTGACACATCTGAATAAGTGAGTAACGCTATCAAATCATGTGCGAAAAATAATCTATATTTGCTTAGTATAAAAGCTATAAACAACTATTTACAGATGTTTACGAACCTCCTTGCAGACAGGGAAAGTTATAACAGATTGCCATGTGGCATTGGGAGCTGAAAATGGTAAAGCAAGTCTGAGAAGTAGCAGCAAACCCGAGGCACGGCATGTAGTAACCAGAAGGGGACAGAAGGTGAATGATACGCAAGTAATTGACTAATTGGGTGGTAAGAATTATGTTGAATCTAGACTTCCTTCTTCTTCTTCTCTTATCAGAATTCTCTTCGACCATAGCTTCCTCTTATGTGAACTTCTCTTCCCTCTGTTCACAGTAAATCCATCTTGTACTGGGCTTACAATGAGACCAACTCAGAAGCATCATATATGCATGTGTTCATTTGATCTATTAAGTGGTTAATAAACTGCCTATTAGGCTATTACACAATAACAGTGTTTTGGCCCTGTGTTAAAGCGTTTGATAGTGAAGAGTGTTCAAGTGTGGCCCCTAAAGCATATCCTAATTACACCATACCAGAACGCATAAACAACAACAGAACTAGCAGTCAAAAAACAAGAGGAAAACTTGGAATTGAGTAATCTCAGCTAACCACCAACCAAAACAACCAGGTCCATATAAAACTACCAATTTGAAATTAACTTCAACATGCAATAAAACCTGTCTCCAATCTCTCCAATAAACAATCAAAGTGAAGAGGAGCAATCAAAACCTATCTGCAGCAGAGAAACTCATTCCCATAGTTAACTCCACATGCTACGCAAAAATTGCAATAAATGACAAATCTACCAATATAATTATATAGCCACTCCATAGTAATTCACCAGAAAAGGATAAACATTGTCTACATTCTCCAAGTCTACATATCCCACAAATAGGTAAAAACTATAGCTAGCAACACAAAATGTAGCCTGCAAGTGCAACTAACTATAAGTATTAAGGTAAAAGAGTAACACTAGCTCAGCATACATAATGAAATCAAGCATCAGCACCATCCGAGGCTTTCGCAGCAAAAGGGTCATGAGTTGGGCCAACATCCTGCCCAATGTGGCGCTGCACAAGCCGCTGCAGGTCAGCCATAACTTTGTGCTCCCTCTTGGCCTTCTCCTCATAGTTAAACATAGCCAAAGCGCGCTTATCCTCTGCACTATAAACCTGGTTCTCCTTCCTAATACGAATGGCATTCATCCTCTGATGCCTGCTACCACTCATCACATAACCAAGGCTCTCAAACTTCTGAATCTCCTCAGCAGAAAGACCCACTTCACCTCTTCGAGGGATACGCTTCCCTTGCTGCACATACTGCGCAATTGCATCACCTTCACCGGGCCTAAGGGCACCACCATAACTTATGTGACCCTCTGCCCTTGGCAAGGGCATTGGTCCGACAGGGGATTCGTTATCCAATTGCGGTTTCTTCTGAGATTCAAAGAGTTCCTTCAATTTAAGAGCCTCGAGATTCACCTCTGTTTTCTTCACCTCTTCAACTATTGCTTTGCTCTTTGCATCACTAGGACCCTTCTCTTCTTCTGAATCATAACCTTCGCTTTCAGTTTCGGATCTTCTACTCCTTCTTCTTCTTTCTCTTTTGCTTCGCTTTGATTTCGAAGAAGGATTCCTCTTTCTCCTACTTCCGCTATCATCAGAATCAGAATCATCGCTTTCACTCTCATCTGAATCGCTATATCTTCTCTTCTTGCTTTTACCACTCTTCCTCTTACTCCTACTTTTCCGATCCTCTTCTTCGGAGTCGCTTTCCTCTGATTCGCTATCGCTATTCGATCTTCTTCTCCTACGCTTCGAACCTGAACTCTTTCTTCTCTTCCTCCTCGAACGCGAATCAGAGGATTCGCGTTGGGATTCAGATTCAGATTCGGACTCGGACGAATTCTCCGATTCAGATTTCCCCGATTTTGATCTTCCGTTATGTTTAACCTCCTTGCCGTTCGGATTGCTTTCTTCGGCACCGTATTTCTGGGAAATCTCTTCGGCTTTTTCCTCCGGTTCTTCTTCTTCGTTCTCACGCCTCGGAGGGCTCGGCGTGACGTTCCAGATGCAGCGTTTCAGCGACTTCCGCAACCTCTGCCTCTTCAGCCTCCGGTACTCCTCGAAGCTCAATCCTCTCAGCTCCTCGTCCGACTCGGAATCGGAACGCCGCCGCCAGTCACCGCCACCACGGTCGCGCTCCAGGTACTCGTCGCCGTTCCGGCGGCCGAATTTCTTCGGCAGAACATCGTCGTTCGGAGGCCCGTTGTTGGCGGCGCGCCTAGGGCTAGGGCTTCTACGATCGGGCGATTCAGATCGGCGGTGCTGGCGGCGGCGGTGGTTGTCGTTGCGGTTGTGGTCGTATGAGTCATAGCTGGGGCTGCGGCGGCGGTGGCAGTTTTCTCGGTCGAAACGGCGTCGTTCGTGAGGGATTTCGATTGTGGAGGATGGCCTTCCCATCGTAAAGTGAAAGGAATCAAGATGGGTGGGTTTCACTTGTGTGCAGAGAGAAATATCGCCGGCCCCTTTTATATTATTTTATTGTTCTTGTACTTCCATTTTTATTATGTATATATATATTTATAAATAGAATTATATGAAGTGAGGTGCATCACGCAATTTATATGATTGATGGTCAGCTATGAGAGTGTACCAATATATCTTTATATCCGACCATTAATCTCAAAGTGATGCACCTCATATTTATAATCATGTCTACCAAAAAAAAGTTTATAATCTTAGGTTGCAAACATCAAAAGTAGGAGTGTCTATGTGTCGCGATCTTTTTAGTGAAAAATTACTTTTTTTCGTTGAAAAATTAGTTTTTATATATTTAGATTTTTGAAACAATAATTAGAAGGACTTAATTTATAAGTATTATTAATATAAAAAAAATTTATATAAATATTTAATTATATATTATTATATCAATAAAAATATTTGATATAATTATTTATTACTTAAATTATTATATAAATGAAAGAATTTAATTAGATGATAATATATAAAAAAAATTTATATTATCAATATATTAAAATTAAACTTTAATTAAAATTTCAATAAAATTTAATTTAGCTTTTTTTATTACACGTTGAAAAGAGTAACTTGGAAAAAAAATAATTTTTAATTTAATTAACCCAATAATCTAATTCTAACCCAAAGTTTATTAGACTAGATTTGGACTTTGAAATTTTTACTCAGTATATTTTTAGATTTTACTTTGAGTTGATTCAACCCGACCTAAAGTCATAAAGTCATTTTTTTAAACAAAATAGTGATTACGAAAAAAATGGTTATACGTTAATGACAAAAAATGATAAATTATACAATTTTTACTTAATTTATAATATTTTTATCTAATATGACACTAATTTTTTATTGATATAATTTAGTTTAAAATATATATTACAAAATATTTTGAATTATATATATATATGTCTAACTATTTAGTTGACTCAAACTAATCCATCCCTTTGTTAGATCATTATTAGATTGTGTGAGGGTTCAAATAAATAACCTTATCAAAAAATATGATCAAGTTCGAGTTCAAATAAACTCAGTCCAACTTATCCTTTATTAGGGATGTCAAAATGGGTTAAACTCGTCAAACCAACCAGTTTATCCGCTAAAAATAGGTGAACTGCGTTTATCGCGCGAGTAAATGGGGCGGCCCGTTTACGCGCTTTTCATTTTTATTATTTTTTTAGTAAAATTGTATAAATTTAGGATATAAAAATATAATTTAATAATTAATTTTAGCACATTCTCATTTTTTAATAAAAAATAAGAATTTTATCTTTTTTTTAAATGAATAATTTTCAAAATATGAAAAGTAAAAAAAAATAAAAAATAAAAATAAAATGGGCCAGCCCGTTTAAGATTGCAGATTGGTCTTAAACGGGTCGGGCTGAAAATTTTTGATCTGTAGGCTAAACAAACCAACCTATTTATTTCGCAGACCTAAACGAGTCGAGTTTAAACAAGTCAGCCACAGCCCTATCCTTTAAACGGGCAAACTAACGGTTTGACAAGCATGCAACTGTTATTTTTAGGATATTACTATAAACTTATTCATAACATATAAAATTTGTTTATTTGGATAATATGAACACTATATTTTGTCCGAGATATAAAAAAAAAAAAAAGAATGAAAAGAAAAGAAGAAAAAAAGTTGGCCAATTTATTTTTTAGAATAAGAGAATAGCACAATCACGAAATAAAAAAAAAATGAAAAGAAAAATCAAAATCAAATCAGAATAAATGAAAATAAAATTTGGTCATCATCTATTAATGCATAATCTAGTTAGACATTTGTTTTTACAAATCAAGATCAAATTTGTCAATCATTATTAAAGCAAATTTCTAATTAAAATCCACCAGACTTAATTGTAATTAATTCCTCCAACATATATAAATAGAGCAAGCTAACAAGAAGCGAGGGATCTTTTGGCAATAATAAAAGAGAATAAGAGCAAAAAATTGTGATTGCACGAGGGAACTAAAGAAAATGGAGAAAAAGAACCATAATTGTTGCATGCTATAGAGAAAAGGAGAGGTGCATTCAGAACAGAGTATTGCCACAGTTGTGGTATCATTCTCGTGCTTCATTTTTTTATCACTGTGTATCAACTTGATTTTACTCTTCATAACACACTATCATTCGTTCATTTTGTTCCTCATAACACACAACACAATCCACTCTCATTCATTCACACAACATCATCATTTCATAAGAATAAATAAACCCAAAAAAAAAAGGAGCAGTCTTGTGCCAAGGATCAAGAACCCAAGTAACTAGCCAAACAAAACACCAACACTGCCACATAGCATTCCTTCAACCCAAAGACATCAAACCAACATCTTCACCTCATCACAATCACCAAAACACCTCAACCTCCACTATACCCAAACCAGAAAATACAAAATCCCACTACACCCAAACCAGAAAAATCAGAAAAACCAGAAGAACGCACTACCCATGGCCACAAACCGTTAAGCCCACCACCACTATCTTCTCGCCCACCTCGTCCCACAGCTGCACGCCGCGTCACAGCTGGAGGTCACACGAACCACTGCCGCCTGTTGTGCTGCTACTTTGTTGTGCTACTACTGTGTGGCCAACTAGGAACCCCACCGTCTTTTTCCCTGTGGATGCTCATTTGCGCCGCACAGAGCCCTTTCTCGCACAACCTCAAATTTTACTTGCAAGACTCTTAGTTTTTTTTTTTCCTTTTTTTAATTTACTTTTTTTATTTTGATTATTTACCTCTTCTTAACCGAAAAAAAAAAAACTGTTTAACGGTACTATTTTTGAGTCGTTTCTATTTTTTCAGCCCTTGATTAACTTTTGAGTCCATCTTTTGTATTTTAAAAAGAATAAAAATTAAAAATCTCACAAGAAGAAATTGTGTAAGCCTTTTATGGTGACTTTATTCTTTTTCTTTTATCTTTTTGTTTTGCATTATTTGGCCTTAGATTTAAATAAAAAAATAAGAAATAAAAAAAAAGGTGTTGGAGTCCTTTTGTTAAATTTTGAATCTTTCTAATCCGCATAAAAATCTATGACATTGATGTATGGCTTAGCTGTCCTTCAAGGTTGTGAGTATTGTGAGGATTTATTGTATAATCTATACTATCATGAGTCTTGTGCAAGAGTAGATTTTGTTTCGTAAGAAAAAGTTCCTTTTGTAAATAAGATCATTTTTATTTCTTTTTGTAAATAAAATCAATTCAATGCACAATTATCTTCTACAATAATTACGTGATTTTGAATTCCTTATTGCATCGAAGGATACGTAGGAGCAGATAATCTCGTCAAATCAAAAGTTAAATTTTCTTAAATTTGGTTCAATTTTAATTCTTTAAATAATTGTAACATTAATTTTAGTCTCTTTTTTGTTTGTAAATAATTGTTATATCAATTTCTATTTCTTTTGTAAATAATCATAACATTAATTTTACTTTCATTTTACAAGAAAATAATTGTTATATTAATTTCTATTTTTTTTGTAAATAATTGTATTTTAATCTTGCTTTTTTTTTGGGAATAATTATCATATCAATTTTGCTTTTCTTTCCTTTTATAAATAATTATCATATTAATTTTATTTTTTCTTCTCTTTTATAAATAATTGTTGTACTAATCTAGCTTTATTTTATTTTATTTGTAAGTAATTATTATATTCTTAAAGGGAAAAATCAATCTGATTAAAGTTATTAATTAATTTGCATAATAAGCTCTAGGGTAACCGTTGCAAAATGGATGTACTAGGGGTGCAGTGGAATTAAGTTTCCACCATTCCCTATGTATAATTGAACTCTCGAACTCAATCTTTTTAAAAAATCAATTTTGCAAAATTAAAAGGTTTTTCCGATTTTTTCAGGAATAAAAATTGGTGGCGACTCCATTTGAAATTATTTTTCAATATTTTTGTTGCATCTCGTTGCGACGTCCTCCGAACACATTGTGACAGTTTGGCGACTCCACTAGGGATAGTTAGAGAATCAAGCCTATTAGAGTAAATTATACAAATTATATAGCTAAAATAATATTTATTTTTCCTCTTTCTTGTTGCTTTTCATTTTTTTGGTTGTATATAATTATTTTTGTACACAATTTTTATTTGTATGTGTTTATTTTATTTGTGACTATTTCTCAATCAAACCTAGGATAGCTGATTTCTTTTTGTCCCTTTCTATATATTGTATATATTTCAAACCTTAGGATAGTCAACTTTTTGTATATATTATTTGGGTTTTATGATGTAGTTTTAGGGCTTTAAGGCCTCTGTGCTCCTTGCACATACTTTACCGTCACTTTCCTCACACACAATTTGGGCTCTATACCCAAGCCTTGGAAACCGTAGGGCTAGAAGGAGTTTTGATGTAGTTATTGTGTAGGCTTATGTTTCTCTGACAGTCGTTAACTCTCTGCTCAGATTGTTACTGGGATTGTGGGCTACCATATTATAACTTCTATGTCCCTATGGCTTTGCTCATAAGTCTGGGTTTTTATCTTATGGATAAGGGCAGTCGAGGGACCTTGACTTTTAGGGTGACTAGATCCATCTCAAGAACTATGCACCAATAGATTGAGCTTAGCGGCTATCCAAATTAAGGTGTTAGTCTTAGAAATACTTAACCATTTGGTCCCACCTTACTAAGACACAAAGGAGCATACATTTCCTTCCTCTTACATTGTAATTTGAATTTCAAATCATGCATTTGCATAACATACCATGTATATTCTACTTTTAGCTCTCTTGAATTTCCCTCTTCCACATCATTTATTGCAACATGCATAGCATTTTTTCTTCATCACACATGATAGCATGCATTCAGGACATGCATAAGAAAAGCAAAAAAAAAAAAAAAAAAAAAGATTCATAACATCGCATCTTTCTTTCTTCCCCTTTATTCTATGCATAGAAAGCAATAAAAAAAAATAACAAAATCATTCATAACATGCATCTTTTTGTTACATTTATAACATGCATTGATAAGTCAAAAAACAAAAATAAATAAACTTCCAATTTTCTTCCTTTCCCTTCTATTCTTCTCATATATTCATGACATGCATAGAAAAGTAAAAAAAAAAAAAAAAAATCTCATTTATAATATTGCATCTTTCCTTTTTCCTTCTATCTCTTCTATAAATTCATAGCATGTATAAAAATAAAAATAAAAACTCTTCGAACTTGCATTTTTTCCTTTCTTCCCTTTCCATACATTCATGATATGCATAGATAAGAAAAAGCCAAAAAAAAAAAGAAAAATCATTCACTACGTGCATGCATTAAAAGAAAAAAAAAGTCCATATAACATGTGATTGTCTTATGCCCACAAACACTCATGACATGCATTAAAAAGCAAAAAAAAAAAAAAAAAAATCACTTAACATGCATTCATCTTTAAATATTCATAGCATGCATTTTTTCTCATCTTTCTCATACATAATAGCACATATTAATAAGCATTTAAGAAGAATTCATCTAACCTACATTTTTTCCTTTATCTCTTCCATATTACTCATGCTTATCATACACATTCTCTCATTTCTAACATGCATTTTTTCATGAAAAATAACTTTGGAAAGAGGATGCATCGTTTTGTCTCTAAATATCGCTCACTCAAGGAAAACTTTGTTCAATCCAAGTAGCTGTGTTTGAGAGTCGTGAGCAAAAAAAAAAAAAAAGAGAGAAAAGAAAAAAAAGAGAGAAAAAGGAAAAGGAGATAAGGTGGAAGTAAGAAAAATAGAAGAAAGGGATATGACCCAATAAATCACTGAAGAGAAGATCCTGCATATTTGAAAGTTGATCATGCATATTTGGAAGTTATTCCTAGCCTTGGCAGAAGCTGTGGCACTCGACCTTGATGAGTCCATCAAAGCTTTGGAAGATATGAAGAGACGTGTTTATTGCAATGAAGAGGCATTAGACAAATAGTGATGTGAATCTTGATCCGATTTTATATATCTTGAATATTGAATAATAGGCTTTTATTGCCTTTGTTTTGTATTTGAGATTCACTGAAGTAATGAAATGATTATGCATGGTTTCTTTTTTCAAATCAACACATTATCTTTCATATCTTATCCATACACTCTCTCTTTCTTTTACACCCTTTACAAGGTCATTTCTTCCTTTTACAATCTCTGTCCCATGCGGATAATCATGAAAAATCCATCAATTGATTCTTCTGTTATAGTTGGCATAAACTATCACGAACATGATAAAAGTCCTTAGCTATGCAAACAATTTGCTGAGATATTGAACTTAGTGGCAAAATGGCAAGGTAGTTGTAACTGGAGAGCGAAATGTTGCCCCACTCAATCCAATTTAATTATCAATTGGGGCAATTTTATGTTTGTTATATGAAGGTGAGAACTCCCAAAGAATTGAATATGATTAAGAAGAAACGTTGAGTTGTCATGGGTAAATGTATCGAAGACAATGGGAAGAGCATTCTAGCTCAAATAGTTTAGTTAGATGACTTCTCAACTCAAGAAGACAACTAAGGTAGGAGGGCATCAAGAACTTCACAGGCTAATGGAGTCAAAGTGCAATAAAAAGTGTCTCAAAAAAAAAGGAAAAGAAAAGAAAAAAGAAAAGGTTTGCTAGATCGAAAAACTCAAAAGGTCGGTCTAGGCAAAAGTTAGAGCCGAAAAAAATAAATAATTAAAAGGCTTGCTAGATCAAAAATACAAAAATAGTCTAGGCAAAAATTAGAGCCCAAAAAAATAAAAAAAATGCTTGCTAGGTTGAAAACCCGAAAGGGCGATCTAAGCAAAAGTTAGAGCAACAAAAATATTACTAGGATGACCTAGGCAAAAGTGTATCACTTGAGAAGCCAAACAAAAGGGTACAAGAACAAGCAATATTAAAAGAATATTAAACTGGGGCAATTTAATTGTGAGGAGTCAACCATCAAAGGCAGATTTGTTTGTTGCATAGCAAGGGATTTTAATTATGATCATGAGTTGTGGTCTAAGTAACCAAAGAATCAATGAAATGGGTTAATCATGTGAAATCTGCATTACAAGTCTTGTCAACCTCTCTGTACTCCATTTATCTCTCCATACTTGTCCATGTCTTGTAAACACTTCCAATTTTGAGCTTAATAAATTTGTCTTGTTCTTTTACTTTCCCTCTGACTTTCATTCTCTACTCTCTCTCTCTCATTATCATCATCAAAGGGTGCATTTTGGTTGATTCAAATGTTCTCTTTTAATCATGCATAATCAGAACATTAGATTTAGAAATCACATTGCAATGGTAAAAAAAAAAAAAAAAGAGCTCGCTAGATTGAAACCAGAGAGGGCAATCTAAGCAAAAGTTAAAGCATAAAAGAAGAAAAAAGAAATAAAAAAATATCTGCTAGCTCAAAAACCAGAAATAGCGGTCTAAGCAAAAATTAGAGTGAAAAAAAAAGGCTCGCTAGATCGAAAACCAACAATGGTGGTCTTGGCAAAAATTAGAGCAAAATCAAAAAAGAATAAAGATCCAAAGCATGCCAAAATAAAGAATCAATTGAAAGTGAAGGTTAAGGCAGAAATTCAAGAAGAAAGCAATTCACAAGAAAGGCTATTCAGCATGCAAGGCGACACATCAAAAGTCAAAATGGAGTCAGAGAAAGGAGCATGAGACAAATAGTTCACAAGAGTAGTTAAATGCAATGACTCTTCAAATGGAACAACTTATTTGGATCTGACAAAGATTTCCCCAAGGGAGCAATGTTTGGAAACCACAAACTAGGGCAATTTTTTCTTTTCATTCTTTCTCCTCATATAAAGTCATTCATCTTTTGCATCATTAAGTCATCTAGGTCTTGTAGTCAATACACATGACAGTCTTCACATCATCATCACCATATCATTCACTTTTCATATCATTTCATAAACTGGGGCAATTTTCTTTGTAAAATTTTCTCATCATCATTGATCATTCAATTTTTTATACATTATCAAAATCATGACATCATTCATCATATCATTGTCACATCATCATCCTTAGGCATTTTTCACTTCACAAATTATTTTGTCTTCTATAAATATCGCATATTATAGACCATTCATTTTCAAATAGTCACCACAAATCATTTCCTCTTCTGTAAGTATCACATATCACTAG
The DNA here is from genome assembly GCA_031439585.1 of Pterocarpus macrocarpus. NCBI lineage: Eukaryota > Viridiplantae > Streptophyta > Magnoliopsida > Fabales > Fabaceae > Pterocarpus > Pterocarpus macrocarpus. Next base: position 57,153,143 of record CM062514.1, read on the forward strand.
GCCACCAAGTTGTATTTCACCTCATTTGCAAAGCCGTAAGACTACATTTCATTTTATTCGCAAGGCTACATTCTCATTCGCATGGTCTCAAGGTTGCATTGGCAAGATCGCAAGATTGCATTTCATCTGGAAGGCCGTGAGGCTGCAGTTTCATTCGCAAGGCCACTAGGCTGCATTTCATCTCATTTGTAAGGCCGTAAGGCTGCATTCCATTTCATTTGCAAGGCCATAGGGCCGCATCTCATTTGCAAGGTCGCAAGATTACATTTCATTCGCAAAGCCGTAAGGCTGCATTTTCATTCACAAGGCCGCAAGGCTACATCTCATTCTCAAGGCCGCAAGATTGCATTTTATTCGCAAGGTCGTAAGGCTGCATTTCATCTGTAAAGCTTTAAGGCTGCATCTCATTCGCAAGGCCACAAGGTTGCATTCACAAGGTCGCAAAACTACATTTTATCTCATTTGCAAGGCCGTAAGGCTACATTTTCATCCACAAGGCCGCTAAGCTACATTTCATCTCATTCACAAGGTCGCAAGTGTGCATTTCATCTGCAAGGGCATGAGGCTGCATTTTCATTTGCAAGGCCGCTAGGCTGCATTTTATCTCATTCGCAAGGCTGAAAGGCTACATTTTCATCTGTAAGGCCGCTAGGCTGCATTTTGTCTCATTAGCAAGGTCACAAGTTCATCTCATTTGCAAGGCCGTAAGGTTGCATTCTATTTCATTTGCAAGGCTACAGTCTCATCCGCAAGGCCGCAAGGCTGCATCTCATTCGCAAAGTCACATGATTGCATTTCATCCGCAAGGTCGTAAGGCTGCATTTCATTTCATCCACAAGACTGTATTTTCATTTGCAAGGCCGCAAGGCTACATTTCATTCTCAAGGTTGTAAGATCGCATTTCATCTGCAAAGCCGTGAGGCTACAGTTTCATTCGCAAGGCCACCATGTTGCATTTCGTCTCATTTACAAGGCCGTAAGGCTGCATTTTATTTCATTCGCAAGGCTGTATTTTCATTCGTAAGGCCGCAAGGCTACATTTCATCTCATTTGCAAAGCCGTAAGGCTACATTACATTTCATTCGCAAGGGCGTTAGGCTGCATTTTATTTCATTCACAAGGTAGCAAGACTACATTTTATTTGCAAGGCTGTAAGGCTGCATTTCATTTCATTCGCAAGGTTGCATTTTCATTCACGAGGTCGCAAGACTGCATTTCATCTCATTTGCAAGATTGTAAGGTTGTATTTCATTTCATTCGTAAGGCCGCAATGCTGCATTTCATCTTATTTGCAAGGCCGTAAGGCTACATTCCATTTCATTGGCAAGGCTGCATTCTCATCGGTAAGGCTGTATCTCATTCGCAAAGTCGCAAGATTGTATTTCATTCGCAAGGCCGTAAGGCTGCATTTCATTAGCAAAAGCTTTAAGGGGCTGCATCTCATTTGCAAGGTCGCAAGATTGCATTTCATTCGCAAGGGCACAAGGTCGCAAGATTGCATTTCATTCGCAAGGGTGTAAGGCTGCATTTCATCCGCAAAGCCGTAAGGCTGCAATTCATTTCTTTCGCAAGGCTACATTTTTTATCCACAAGGCTGCTAGGCCGCATTTCATTTCATTCACAAAGTAATAAAGCTACATTTCATCCGCAAGGCCGCAAGCCTGCATTTCATCCGCAAGGCCGTAAGGCTGGATACCATTTCATCTGCATGGTTGTATTTCATTTGTAAGGTAGCATTTCATTTCATTCACAAGGTTGCAAAACTGCATTCCATTTGCAAGACTACATTTCCTTTCATTTGCAAGGTCGCATTTCATCATTTTCCTTGCTCGGACAAAAATATGTGTTTATATCTTTATTAGTTCCTCACCACAACAATATTAAAACTATGGTTTTATATTTTCTAGTAAGAAACAAGTAAAGAGGAGCAACTGTGAACACTATATTTTATCCGAGACAAAAAAAAAGAATAAAAAGAAAAGAAGAAAAAAAGTTGGCCAATTTATCTTTTGGAATAAGAGAATAGCCCAATCACGAAATAAAAAAAAGAAGAAGAAAAGAAAAATCAAAAATCAAATCATAATAAATGAAAACAAAATTTGGTCAGCATCTATTAATGCATAATTTGGTTAGACATTTATTTTTTACAAATCAAGATCAAATTTGTCTATCATCATTAAGGCAAAATTCCAATTAGAATCAACCAGACTTAATTGCAATTAATCCTTCCAACATATATAAATAGAGCAAGCTAATCAAAGGAGAGGGGTCTTTTGGCAATGATAGGAGAGAATAAGAGCAAAAAATTGTGATTGTGTGCAAGGGGGAACGAAAAAAAAATGGAGGAAAAGAACCATAATTGCTGCAAGCTACAGAGAAAAGGAGATGTGTAATCAGAACAGAATATTGCTACAATTGTGGTATCATTCTCGTGCTTCATTTTTTATCACTTTGTATCAACTTGATTTTGCTCTTCATAACACACTGTCATTCGTTCATTTTGTCCCTCATAACACACAACACAATCCACTCTCATTCATTCATACAACATCATCATTTCATAAGAATAAATAAACCCAAAAAAAAAAAAGGAATAGTCTTGTGCCAAGGATCAAGAACCCAAGTAACTAGCCAAACAAGACACCAACACTGCCACATAGCATTCCTTCAACTCAAAGACGTCAAACCAACAACTTCACCTCATCACAATCACCAAAACACCTCAACCCTCACCATACCCAAACCAGAAAATACAAAATCCCACCACACCCAAACCCGAAAAATCAGAAAAACCAGAAAAACACAATACCCACTGCCACAAACTGTCACGCCCACCACCACTATCTTCTCGCCCACCTCGTCCCACAGCTGCACCGCTAGAGGTCACGCAAACCACTGCCACCTGTTGTGCTGCCACTCTGCTATACTACTATTGTGTGGCCAACTAGGAATCCCACCCTCTTTTTCCTCTGGATGCTCATTTGCACTGCACAAAGTCCTTTCTCGCAGAACCTCAAATTTTACTTGCAAGACTCTTAGTTTTTTTTTTTCTTTTTTTAATTTACTTCTTTTATTTTGATTATTTACCTCTTCTTAACCGAAAAAAAACTATTTGATGCTACTATTTTTGAGTCGTTTCTGTTTTTTCAGCCCTTGATTAACTTTTGGGTCCATCTTTTGCATTTTAAAAAGAATAAAAATTAAAAATCTCACAAGAAGAAATTGTGTTAAGCCTTTTACGGTGACTTTATTCTTTTTCTTTTATCTTTTTGTTTTGTATTATTCGGCCTTAGATTTAAATAAAAAAAAGGTGTTGGAGTCCTTTTATTAAATTTTGAATCTTTCTAATCCACGTAACAATCTATGACATGGATGTATGGTTTAGCTATCCTCAAAAGTTGTGAGTATTATAAGGATTTATTATATAATCTATGCTATCCTGAGTCCTATGTAAAAGTGGATTTTATTTCGTAAGAAAAAGTTCCTTTTGTAAATAAGATCATTTTTATTTTTATTTTTTGTAAATAAAATCAATTCAACACACAATTATCTTCTACAAGAACTACGTGATTTTGAATTTCTTATTGCACCAAAGGATACTTAAAAGCGGATAATTTTCATCAAATCAAAAGTTAAATTTTCTTAAATTTGGTTCAATTTTAATTCTTTAAATAATTATAACATTAATTTTACTTTCTTTTTCATTTGTAAATATTCATAACATTAATTTTACTGTCATTTTACAAGAAAATAATTGTTATATTAATTTCTATTTCTTTTGTAAATAATTACATATTAATCTTGCTTTTTATTTTGTGAATAATTATCATATTAATTTTGCTTTTCTTTCCTTTTATAAATAATTATCATATTAATTTTATTTTTTCTTTTCTTTTGTAAATAATTGTTGTACTAATCTAGCTTTATTTTATTTTATTTGTAAATAATTATTATATTCTTAAGAGAAAAAATCAATCTTCTTAAAGTTATTAATTAATTTGCATAATAAGTTTTAGGGTAACCGTTGCAAAACAAATGTACTAGGGGTGCGGTGAGATTAAGTTTTCACCCTTTCCTATGCATAATTAGACTCTTGAACTCAATCTTTGTAAAAGATCAATTTTACAAAATTAAAAGATTTTTTTGATTTTTTCCAGAAAAAAAATTGATGGCGTCTCTATTTGAAATTATTTTTCAATATTTTTGTTGTATCTTATCGTGGCGCCCTCCGGGGACGTTATGACAGATAAATAAATTTGAAATAAACAAAATAAAAAATATTCATTTTAATTGTCCTATCCATCAAGCCGGATTGTCTATTCTTTGGGTTTTAATATAATTAATAATTTAATAAGAATGATGTTCTTATATCTATACCTTAAAAATTAAAAAATATGGATAGATAAAATATTACTTATATTAAAATGATTTAATGTCCACTAATATTAATACCCAGTTATATTAATTTTTTGAAATATTTAAATATATTAATATCCAAAAAATTAAAAAAATATATGGCATGTTAAGCCAATAGTAATAATTTAATATGAATGACAATTTTACATCAATACTGAAAAATAAAAAGTATTATTAGATGTGATATGTATAAATATTATATATTTAAACATTTTTTTTTCTTGGTGTGAGTAAACATATAATTTTACAAATATTTAATAAATAATTTTTGTATATTTCATTGAGTTGTCTTTTTGTTTGAGAGATCAAAATGCGATTATACATTTAAAGAATTTTTTTTTTTTGTTTTTTTGTATTTTGTCCACATTAAAAATAAATAATTATATATCAATATGTCAAAAAATTAAAAAAAAAAATAATGGGAGCATGAAGAATTTATTTAATTAAATTAAAATAAATTCCATTACTTTGTCTATCCCAAAGAATATTTGTAAATGCAACTAATATTAACAATGAATTTTAGAATTAATAGGAAAGATAAATCAGTTGCACGAATATGAGCATGAAGATTAAATCATTTGTTCACCATCTACAATTAGTATAGGCACCTTCTTGTAATAAGATAATTTGATCTCATTCTTGCTAATTGAATTTACCTTCACCACATGGTTCGAGATATCATAATAGTCCAAGCAGAGTGTAAATAAGGATTCACCACATTGAAATTTACTTTCATAGTAGATTTTTTCAGGGTACATCAGTTACAAACAATTTTATAATTATTAGTTCTCCGGTGTAAAGCTCTTTTTAATAAATATCTATTTACAAATACTATCAATTACAATTTAAAGTTCACGTCAAAAAAAAATTATAATTTAAAGTTTTGTTTGAAACTATTATTCCTAGGTTTAGATAATTCAGGGATGTTTTAGTACAGTGCATTGCAATGTATTATTATTATTATTATTATTATTATTATTCTAGCTCTCAAGGTATTGTTCTCAATTCTTAACTCTTTTCTACATGTTTCAAGGGGCGAAGTAGTAGAACAAATTCTAACACATTTCATTCGTCTAATTATAGACTTAAAATTGTATCCTGATGTTAAGGTCCCCTAGCTTGTTCGTAAACCAATGAAGCAATTAATCAAATATGTTGTCTGCACATTTTTAATTAAAATATGTAGCTCCCTTTGTTTATATCCTTGCTCCGAAAAGCAAACACAACATTTTCAATGTCCCAGAAGCATCGAACTTATGAATTAAAAAAAAGAAAAATTAGCTATACTTCAGAATCCATGAATGAACACTCCCTTTACTGCCAAAGATTCTTGAATGTGTTACCCACATTTGCCTCCCATTACTGATTGAAATGAATGTGTTAGGTTCCTATTTTTATTTTCAATCATCCATTGTTATCCTCATTTAATGATTTATTTATTTTTACAATGTTCATTGAAGCAAAAGAATAAAAGAAAAGAAGGAACAGCAAAATACCATGACTAGTTGAATGTGTTAGCCTTACATGGATGATTGGTTTGGAGAGATTATTACCTTTACACAAAGCACAGAAAGAGTATCATCTTCATTAAAATTCAATATACCACAATGCTCAATAGAAACCTACGACAACATGCTGATTCAAACGTACGACATCAAAAAAGGGCAAATTTAATTCCTCCATTACTTATTAGTTATTACATATGATATAAATACTATCTTTCTATGTGAACTCCTGTTACAGAGAAAATACCTTTTCTAACTTTGATACAACCAACAATCAAACTGAAGCAGGCATATCTACTCCATCCATAAGGCAAAGTCATTGGCAACATCTGGATACATTAACAGTTGATCAACATTGCCCCCTTTGAAAGATAAGTGCCCACCTGCTCATTGCAAATAACATCAATAAAAAACCACCTTTCAATAAACACAAAATTTGGAACCCATAAGTAACAACTAATAGGCATTATCGCATTAGCAACTAAAGTATATGGGCACATTTGTAGCACTCCAAACAGTTCTCAAAAAATTCTTATTTGTCCATGTGAACCTCCTATATAGGGGAGGTGGATCATCCTTATTAATTTCTGCTAAAAGACCCTAGCGGTAAAAAAAAAAAAATGCGGAGTGTGGGATAGCAATGCAGCACACACCAAAGTTGCATTATCGTTCCAACAACCACTGCTTTCCCCACAAAGCACCCATGTCCATCACCATATCACATGGAAGAACCAATTAGTTGCACCATGTGTGTTTTAGATTTGCCAAAGAGCTATTGTCGGTCTCATTGAAGGGAATGCCACACCTAAAATTGGAGGAGAAGCCAAAGATGTTGCTCTTGCTTTGTCCCGTGGAGTGCAACAATGTTGATTGCACACATGCAATCCAACCCTCCAAAGCATAAGAAAAATGATTTTACATTGATATCCTCCAAAATAAAAACTCACTGATCAAAGAAATAAAAAAATCATAGAACCATAGTACAATTTGGTAACATAATGTAATAAGCCTACCAGAGGTCAATGCTTCTTATGTATGGAGTATGGACCAAGCATCTCTTTGATTGATTCAAAAATGATACACTTCTTGTGGTATTTCAAAATTTATTCCTTCCCCATACTTTATTTCAAGCAACTAAATGGATCCTTCATGCATTTTTTGGGAGGGAAAAGATATTCAAGTAATTTTCTAAGCATACATATAACTAACCACACTGATATAAAAATTCTTACCAGCACCATTTGTACCAAGCAGACCAAAGCATTCTCCTTGAAGCATAGAGAACAACCCTCCAACTACAAGTTTCTCTGGCAAGGGAACCATAAAGAGACTAGACAACACAAAGAATAATAGGGATGCTGGAAAAGCTAAGAAAGAGAATGGTTTTCTTAAAGGATTTGAGCCAGTTATCTCTTGATGTCCCTTCTTCTAGCGGTTTTGATCATTCTTTTCAATTTTCTTTACAATTGTTGTGTGGTTTTTAGAACATGAGTTAATGTGGGACAGTTGAGTATATGCATTTATCGTTTTAACCCTATGTAAAGTTCTTAAATTTATAATATAGTGGCAAAATTTGAAAAAAAAAAAATTGGACACCAAAAGAAGGCAATCCCCTTTATATTAGTGTATAGATTTAGAAAAAATATTCTTTTACTTTTATGTTTTGTATAGATAATAATGGATAATAATTTAGTATTTGGTGGTTGTATATAGAAAGTCATAATTTTGGTGTTAAACTATCATAATAGGATAATTTAAACCTGCATAATTATTTCACTATGACTTAATTTTGATTTTTTTTATGGAAATATATTTCATTACATAGAAACATGAACAAGGTTTAACTCATCTACAATAATAGAAAGATAAAGAAATATAAGTAATAGCCTAATCCGGTAGATCGTTAAACATTACATCAGTCTATTACGATAATCCTATTTAGAAATTTAATTAACCAAAGATCTATGCCTTCTCACACACTAATCTACTTGAAGATAAACATTTTGTGAGATCATTGGTATTTAGTGTGTAGCCTAAATGATTCCTTCCATGGCATTTCTAATATGGTGCAAGCTTTCTTTAACCGAAACAATTTGAGTTAATAATAATAGATTTACACAGTCAAACCTGCTGTACAAGAGCTTTCTAAGATTTTCATGCAATTACTTTTCCATTATTTACTCGAATTATATTGGCTTCAAACTTTCATATCTTTACAGCTTCACTTTTTTTAATGAGACAAAGCCTGATAAACATGTAGACGACATAAAAACAAAACAAAATAAAAACTCTCAACTAACCACCACGAGCATATGAAGCTAATTTATCACCTATCATGAGTGTAGTACCCTAAAGCCACTAAAATGTGAGTAGCCACAAGAACCACAAAGATCTCAGCTAAGCTTACTCCATTTCTCATGATTTAAACAATGCTACTATCAACAGAAACTGATCTAAAGGAAAATCAAAATAAATCACATGCATGTAGTGAGGATGTAAGATAAAAATAAAAAATGGAAGTAAGGTCCTTGTAGGACCGTGGATGGGATAAACCACCTCGATGGGGACAACTCCCCCAAATTAGCTAGAAGCAAACCATAGAGCAAGTAGGTTTTCAAGGAAAAAGAAAAGAGGCAATTAGGTTTTCGTTGCAAATCAGACGCTTTTAATTGCAACTAAATTTTGATTTTATAATAATAAATATGAGTTTTTTTTTAATACATTAGTGGTTATAAGGTTTGAATCTATGATCTTATGCATGCTACCCAAATTCCCTACCACTAGCTAGAGATGGCAATTTGGGTTGGGCCTGCTGGGTTGACCTATGAACTTGCATTTTTTGGCAGGGTGGGTCAACCTACAAAATTTTTCAACCGGTATAACCTGCCCCACTTGACCCATGGATTAAAGTGGGGTGGGGCAGGTCTAACCCATAGGTTACCTTTTTTCGTCTTCATTTTTATTTTAATTGATACTACATACAACATTTGGGCTAAGAGGCCCATGCACACTACAACACACTTATTTCACTCACTCCAAGGCACCTCCAGACAAAGATATATGTATAAAGAAAGACACTTCCAAACAATGATTTAAAAAAAAAAAGACACATCCGAATAAATAACTACTAGTATAATGTTTAAGCATGCATCATATGCAAAATAGGCACTTAAGACCTCATTGTGCAATATGGGTTTCTTAATAGTCTATTATAGATTTATAGTTAATTTGTGGAGTGAGGATTTGTAACATTTGTTAATGCATTACGGCTTTGAGATTGATTTATATTATTAGCCTATTATGTTTCAATTTGAATGTAAATTAGTTAATTTAAGAATTTTTTGTAAGTTTGTATAAATATTATTTTATTATATTTAGGTAAAAATTCCTTTAATTATTTTTTAAAAAATTATTTAGATGGATTATTTCACTTGAAATAAGTTATTTTTTTAATTTTTTTGGCAGCCCAACCCACTAACCTGCACAAAAGTGGGGTGGGTTGGCCTGCCACATCTCGTTTGAGGTTTGACCCACATTAGAGTAAGGTGAGGTGGGTTAGGTCATTTGCTAATGCTGCCACTAGCACTAGCCCACTTTCAATGACTTTAAATTTGATTTTTTTTCCCTAATGGATATTAGATGACTTCAAAGTAAAACTATTGAATAGATATTATTACTAACTTGATAACCCATTCCGCCAAACCTAGCAAGATGATTGAGTAGGCTTTTGCCTTTGTCAATGGTTGGATTCCTTTTTCTATATGGAAAAGTAAATATATCAATATATTGGAAGAAAATAATGTCAAATGCATATGATTTTGTGTTAGAATTATTTTTCTTTTCCTAATCTAATGTGATAATATGAATCTCAACATACCAATATGATTGGATAAGCTTGTTTGTGCAACATTTCATGCATGATATAAGTTATTTATCATACAAGATAATACTTTCTAACTTCTTCAATGATATAGTTCAAAGTTTAATTTTAATACTATCAATTAATCAAGTTATTAACAAGTATGATTTTATTAATTGTTGTTATTATTATTGTAATCTTCTTTACCATTGTTGATGTGTGTGTTTTTGGATGGTTTGTAAATTTATGAAGCGAAATAGAAACCCAACCATGGTCACTTTAGTGGTCGAAGAAGTGGGACCTTCATTAGGTGATGCAGGCAGGAACTTTTGTTATTGAGTTGGGATCTTGTTAAGGCTTATAGTTACTATGTACGAAGATTTATGATCTTGTTCTTGGTCCTTTTTTTCTTCTTTTATAAGAAGTTTATCTTATGTGAAGGTAAACATTTCATCTTCCTTAGGGAGCAAGGTTAATATCCCAGTCTCCCACGATTGTGGTGGTTCTATATTGTCATTGTTTCTTAGTACGAGATCTTTATTTAATTTGTTGCATTTTTTTGTTATTTTCCTTAGCTTGTATAATAAGTGGGTGTGGTTAACTCAAGTTATGACCCAATTAGTGCAAACTATTCAGATTTTAGCGATAGTAGTCCTAATTTGATTTCGTGGCCCAATTTGATCCACTAGATGTCTGAATTAGCTTTCGACTTCTTCATCAAAGTTGTAGATTTTTCTCTCAACTTTCCTATAATATAAAGTTTGTAATTTTTAGAGATTTACAACTCAAGATATACTCAAAATACAGAAATAGTATAAATTTATAATAATGTTAAAAAATATAATTAAGCCTAATTAGAGTCCAAACTCATAAAATGTGTCTAATATTGATCAATTAAGCACAAACGAGGCCTAATAAACTAAATATGAGAGTTAATCAATGTATCAAAATGTCACTTATCAACAACAAATATTCCTTTTTTTTTTTTTGAAACATATAATGTTTATATAATTTTAAAAATTATTAAATAAACATATGATAACATAATTTTCTATTATTGACCAATTACATTTTATTATAGTTGTTCTCTTTATTTATGTTCTTTAAAATTAACGTAACTTGATAGTTGATACATTAAATTAATTACTTAACATTGGAAGGAGTTTAAAAAGTTTAGTTTTTTCCCTTTATCATCCATTGTACTAGCACTAAGACATTACAAAGGCTAAATTATTCACTTTTGTCACACAAGCAATATAAAGGCTAAATTATTCACTTTTGTTACATAAACGATATAAGAGTGAATGTTTTAGAAAAAATTTAAACTTTTTAAGCTCCTTCTAATATGGGTAAGTAACTAATTTAATGTATCAAGTTACCTTAATTTTTAAGTACAAAGAAAAAGCTATAATAAAATTCAATTGGTCAATAGCAAAAAATCATGTTATCATATTTTCTTTAATGATTATTTTTAATTATATAACACTATCAGTTAAAAAAAATAAGTATACCTTATTGTTACTCATTTCACTTACTATTTTTAAATAGTCATTGTTATATTATTCAGATAATTAATGTATCAAAAAAATTTATGAAAACAATTAAATATTTTGATCAAAATAATTATTTTAAATAAATAAATTATCAATAATTGTAATATCCATTGACTATATAAAAATTGAAAAATGATATAAATATTAAAATTCTAAATAATTAAATTAATTCTTAGTTAAAATAAGATGAAATTATAATTGATAATGAATAATTAATGTTATACTATTATTTTGATCAAAATAGAAGAATTACACGGTATTTAGAGAAATCAAATAAAAGCCACTAAAGTGGAAGTAGCGGCAATAAACATATAGGAGTGATAATAGCCACTCCCCACAAAGAAATCTGGTTACACCCTCTTTTACATTAATCATACATGGATTTTAATTTTAACATTCAAAAATATTGATTCTGAAACTCTAACGGAGGAGAAAGAAATTGCCATAAGTTTCTAATGAAAGCTACAACTAATTTCCTGTAAATCAACAACGTCAAACATATGCAATGACATACATGCTCATATGTTTAAATCTTAAAAATCCACGTATTAGAACAGCTATATATCATGTATAAAGGTTCGTATGGGATAATCACATATCCTATATATTCATTAAATAAAGATACATAATGTAAAATCTACCAAAATTCTTTTATCGTTTTTCGCCTAATTATTCGGCTTTATTGAATAATTAAGAATAAATAGAATTCGGTTAAATAATTATTTAGAATTAATTGATTAGCAATTACTTGAGTTTAGATATGAGGAAGCTAAGTTAGAAGTATAGGAGATTCCATAAAATTTTATTGAAAACCGATTTACCGATTTAAAAGAAATCGGTAAGATTACGGTATTTAAACTATCGGAACCGAACCAATAGAATTCCAACTCTTTAACCCTACTTTAAGTGGCTGAGAACTCAGCCACTTAACACCCAAATGTGGCACCACTTTGGCCACAATTCATGGAGAGGCTTGGCTGAATTTTAGCCCTACAAGGATCAACCAATCAAATGCCAAGGAAGCCAACCACCTCCTACACCTTTAATCAGATTTTTCTCCCTTTTCTCACCCATTCAAACCCATACTTCTGCACCTCTTCTCCTCACTCCAGCTCTCTCTTTCTCTTTTTCACTCACATAACTCCATCAAACTCTCAAGTTCAACCAAGTTTTGCTCACCCAAGCCCCAAAAGTCAAGCCAAATCACCTATAACAAAGGTAGAGGTTTAATTCTTGCATTAATTTTGTGATCTTGGCTGGCTGAGGGTGGATTATTTCCACAATCTTTGATGTATTAATTGAATGATTATGATGATATATGGCTGGTTATTGGCTGTTTGTTTGGTTAAAATTGAATTGGAATCAAGAAAGAATGAAAATAGGAAGAGCTGAAGGGCTGGAGAATCAAAAACCCTCGGCAGTCCGTACGGCGGAGTGTACAGCTCCGCCTATTGCCAATTAAATTCAATGAAACCATTTTTATATGAAACTAGACATCTAGGGCTTTCCATACATATACCATATAAGGCCATTGGATCAGTATTGAGAGAGATATGAATTTTTGAATTTCGAACTAGGTTTCTGACTTTGATTCTGGGTAGACTGAGTTCTTTAGGGTAGAACTCACCCTATACTACTTGAAATTTAATGAAACTAACTTTGTTAGAAAGCTTACACATAGTAGAATGTCCCATAAAAATTTCAGAATTAGATAAATTCCCGTTTGCTCCCAGTGATCCAATAAAGTTTCCCTATGCCCAAACCAGGTCAGAACAGAGGAGTTCAGGAAGGTCAGAATTCAGGGCTTATAACTCGAGCCCTACTAAGTCAAATGGAATGAAACTTTTTGTAAATGAAACCTTGCCCTATTAGCTTTAATCTGAGACCAATTTCGTATGATTTGAAGCAGTTTTCGATTTTTAGTAGATTTTTACTTTTAGGTGTCTAATTCTGGCCAGCCACTGGACAGGCCGAAATAAAACCTAAATATCTTGAGCTATAGTTATCCAAATTAGATGGGACGAAAGAGGTTAGAAAATAGATGCATAAAACTTCAACGTACCCAAAATTGAGGTCCAAATGAGTTAAATAGAAATTATGGCTTGATTTATAAAAATCGGGTTGACAGACCTTGTTGAGGCAGAAACTCTGCCTTAATGAGATTAATGTTATTATCAGTTCAATGTTAAAATATGTATGCAATGTTGTAACCTCTATGATAAATTGGTGTTATGGTGTACTGGCAATATTCATGGGGAAGCGGACACGTTCCGTTATGCTGCCAAAATTTCGATAGAATCTATGCATAAGTTATGATATATATGTTAATACAAGCGCATTTTCAAGAAAGCTATGAAAGTTATGATAAGAATTATGTTATTATGAAAGTTCCATGCTACTTGGGTCAGCCCCGAATAAAAAGTTAAGGGGAATAGATCTGTGGGAAGGTCAGGGAAAGCAAACCCGGCATTCCTGTATAGGAATGAGCTCGATCCTAAAAAGCAGACTATTACCCATGAGTCTAAATGGGCACGAACTCCCAAGAGATCAAGTAATGGAAAATGAGGAAAAGTAATGGGGAAAGCTTATGAAGAAAGAATTAAGAATGTGTTGCATGATTACATGAATGCATAATTTCATGGAATAGGTATGTTAAGATGTTTGCAGTTGTCTATTATATTTGTTTACTGCCATTTGTTCATTTACTCTGTTTATTATTCTGTAAATCCTTATTAGTAATCTATTCTGTTTCTTTTGCCATCTAAAGTAAAACTGAACCTTGCCTCAGACCAGACATTTCCTTAAACTCACTAAAACGGATAGTCTAGTTTGAACACATGCTTTTATAATTAAATAAAAACCGAGGCAACTAAGAATATATGTGACGTCAGATAACCACTATACACGAACCCTACTGAGGATTTCTTTAAATTCTCACCTCGTTCTGTATTTTCCGCATCATTCTCAGACACTGGTGATGGACTCCACGACCACCCTCTTCATTGAGATCCCAGATTTGTAGCTTCACCATGATCCAGTATTGGATTCTTTGTATATAGCCGGTTCTTGTAACTTCCGCTTTTATCTATTTACCAATAGGAACTTTGTTGTCCCTCTACATCATCCTGTTTTCGACCCTACGACTCCTTATATTGCCATCCCACTACCCATGGCGCACCCACCTCCAGCTCCTCCTGCACCCGCAACACAGGCAGCTCCTGCTGACCCTGCACCCAAGTCACCTCCGTAAGCGATTCTAGATATACCACTTAGCTTAGAGAGTGACCCTTCCGAGGCCACCGGCTCATCACCCTCTTCCTCCTCGGGACCCAGTGCAGATTACTCTCCTGCTGGGCCTGGCATGGCCAATGGCTGTCTAACGGAGTAGGCTAGCTGCAGGAGACTTTGTACAGTATGACCCTCTTTTAACAGCACGTAGCTTTAGGTCATAGACGTAACAGTAGGACTAGCAGTAGGTTTTGAAATGTCCTCTGAGGACCCATAGGATCATTTTGACTGATACGGGCCTTATGTTTTTGATACGCCGGCCCCACTTATGTGTTACGGTATTTTGTTCAGTTTCGTTACGCTCATAGTATAGCAGCACGCCGTTTTGTTTGTTCACAAAAAAATAAATAAATAAAATATGAGGTGTGGTACGAATCATGAAAGATAAGCAGTATGTTAATATGGTAACACAGTCTACTTAATTTCATGCTATGACTTAAGCATAATATTAAATTGGTAGAGTGTTACACATAATATTAAAAATCAATCCACAAAAGAAATGCAAAATGGATGTACTCACGTGTGTATAAAAGGAACAAGATCTTTCTCTGATTCTCTCTCCTTGTTACATGATGAAAAAGTGATGAAGACAGTGAGCGTATAAATCATGATCCTTGTGCTATAAGGTAACACATATTTATGAATAGTGAAAGGGGAGGGCTTGACTTTTTATGAAAACTGAAGAGTTTTCTTGGTTCCACTCATAACAAATCTAGATAATAAATCTTTTTCATTACGTTGACCCTTTGTATGATCCAAGTAACCCTAAAAATTGAGAGTGATGGTCAAAATCCAATAAAAATTATATTTTAATTATATATATACATATGTAACACGCACACAACCAAATGATCAAATTATCATTCAACTAGTTTTAATAAACAAAATTAAAGTGTCAATATATAAATGGAAACTCAATTTCATGAAAAAATCTTATACTAAAAACTAGATTTCAGTATAGCATGCATATATACTTGTCCATTTTATTCATAAGGAAGAAATACGATTGTAAAAGCAAATTGTCATGATTATCAAACAGAAAACTCCGATAAAGGGTTGGTTGTAATTTCCTCATCAAAACTTGGAGAGCCAGGAGCATTATTTGAAGTAGTTATTCTGGAGTCAATTTCAGGATCTCCTTGAATCATATCATTTGGATAAAGAGAAGGCTTTGGAGGCATTTCAATGCTTTCAACATCTCCTTCGAGCATTTCTACTACTTTATTCATTGAAGGACGATCACTTGGCTTTAGTTGTATACACCACAATGCAACCATAAACATCTTCTTCGTTAGTTCATTCCTTTCCTCATGCATAACATCTTCCATCTCTATCTCATTTTCTTCAGTCAATTGATCATAAATCCAAAAGGGAAAGTAAAGTTGGCTTGAATGCTCTGCATGTGGATTCAAATTTCTTCTCTGACTTGCCATTTCCATCAAAAGCATTCCAAAACTATAAACATCAGCCTTGTAGGATACTGCTCCAATATTTTTGTAGAACAGTTCTGGGGCCATGTAACCAATCGTTCCTCTTGCTGCTGTCAAAGTGACAATACTATTGTCTAGAGGATAAAGCTTTGCGAGGCCAAAGTCTGATACCTTAGGAATAAAGTTCTCATCAAGAAGGATGTTGTGAGGCTTGATATCAAAATGTAAAATTTGCATCTCACAACCTACATGCAAATAAGCTATACCACGAGCCACACTAAGAGATATCTCAAATATTTTCTGGTAAGTCAAAGATACAATATCCTCTTTGGAAAAGATATACTTATCAAGAGAGCCGTTGGGCATGAATTCATATATAAGAGCACGTTTTGATCCCTCAACACAAAAGCCAATCAACCTTACCACGTTGGCATGGTGTATTCTTCCTATGGTAGCGACTTCACTGATGAATTCTTGACCATTAGCCTTGGCTTTACCCAACATTTTTATGGCTACGAAAGGCCCACTTCGTAGCTTTCCTTTATACACTGAGCCAAAGCCTCCTTCTCCCAGCTTGTCCTTAAAACCTCCAGTCATCTTCTTTATCTCTTTGTATGAATACCTTATTGGCATGAGGGTGTTCCCTTGCAGAAAATATTCAATATTTTCATACATTGATATATGTCTTCTTCGGCATGTGTAGATCAACAACACAAAGAAAGCAATGACGCCTAATGTAAATTTCACTATAATGTATGGTGGCATAAACCTTCCCGTGAATACTCCTACCTTTACAGCAAGTAATCCATTGTGAGAGTCGCTATCTTCGTGCACTAGTTGGCGAATTCCTGTGCACATATGTACCGAGATATTGATTAATCTAAATGTAGAGTTATATTATGTATACATATAGAATATATCATACCATATTGATTTACACCCGATCTATCATTAATTAGAATGTGGGCCTAATCCAAGTGTGGTCCACGTCCCACTTGAACACATAACATTTTTCCTAAACATATATATCTGCCGCTAATGGAAGAATAATAAGTTAATAAATAATCAATATGTACGAACGTGTTCGACTAGCTTTCAAAACCAAGAGAAATTGGAGAAAGAAAAAGTAAACAATAAATTCTGGCAACTACATGAAAATGTTTAAAATAAGGCAACTACTCAAATAAAGTGCTGGCCAAAATATCAAATGAAACAACTTCTAATTCAAATTTTTATTCAAAATTTTACAACATGACTTATAATTTACATTTGTACATAAAAATAAAGAATACGATAATTAATTGTGAAATTGGGAATTCAAAGCCCAGTCACTGATTTCTTTTTTTCTTTTTTTCTATGAAACAAAATATTCATATAACAAGCATTTTCCATAATATGATAGGCACAAAAAGAAATAAAATTGTTATGTTGATATTATATCATCCCAAATTTCTAATGAAGTAACTACTATTTACAATTAGCTATGTGCACTTTTACTTGTGGTCATTGTCAATTCTTGTTAAGTGCCGTTATGCAAATGAAAACTTGACGGCGACCAGCGTCCAGAATGGAGAAGGATTTGTAAAATTTAAAATGACATCAAACATTAATTACCCTCGCTAAACTATTTGCATACCTGGTTCTTTCCTCAAAAAAGAATAACCTTAATTTTTTTTTTGTTTGACGTCGAAGATGAAGTTCAATAAGCAAGAAGCAATTGGTACAAATATTTTAACAAAATAAAAAATTGTTGAGCTCTCGGGCCCATTCTTATGAAGAGTAAAAAGAATAGAGTAACTAGTACAGACAAGAGAATAGAAAAAAGGATATACTCTCCAGTTTTAATATATCTATTAGTTTGATTAAAAAAATATATTTTTAAATTAATTTATCTTGATACAATTATATTTAAATATATTAATTTAAAAATTTATTATTTTCATCAAATTGACAGATATATTAAAATGGAGGGAGTACTAAACATGGAAATAACATTTCGTAATGGTAAATAGATGCCATGGAGTGAGAATTTACCTTTCAAAATGCCGTACACATACTCTGTAGTAAATTTTAGCGAAAAATCAGCAAAATGATAAAGATAATGAACTACGATTAATAGAAGCACAAATAGTAATAGTAAGTTATATGTAATAATAAACTACAATTTATTGCTTTGTACTATTTAATGTTTTAGATCTAAACATTGTATTGTTTAATGTTTAATACCTAAGCTATTGTATTACACATATGCTTAAATGAGATATAAACAAGTTATTAGAAGTGGGTTAATGGAAAAAGACTTGAGTATTTTGCTTGACATCATAGATTATATATATATATACACACACACAACATTGAATACTATATAAATTTTTCTTACTTTAAAATCAGTTTATAAAATTGTCATTAATGATGTTCATGGGCTATTGTTTAGCTTGGCATTTATCCTAGTAGAGAGGTGCATCCGACAACCCATTATGGGGTAGGTGTTCTTATCCTTTGGTGGCTCCGAATGTAATGTTCATGTGAAGGAGGTCGACGGTCTTCCTAATTCTTCTCTTTCACCGATTGTTATTGATCAGGGTGGTCAGAAATCTAGTGGTGGTGGAGACCTTTCATGCTCAGATGGTGGGAAGCCGAAATGCCAGCTTATTATGGAAGAAGGGAAAAGTGTAATTAATACAAATAGCTTAGACGTTGAATATTCAAGTCATCAAACATTAGGAATTAGTGATATTATGGTTCCCAAGGTGCAGTCTTTGCCAGGTGGGTCCCCTAAAAGTGTATATGGCACGCACATCCCTACCTTTTTTTTTAATCATAGACACACCCAGGAAGTAGTTGCATCCATGGAGTGTTTGGGATCCTGTAATTGTGAGCTAAGGAAGCCCAAGCCTTATCGCCTAGATCATATGGATTGGATGGAAGGCACTGATGATGCTCATGGTTTTTTGGGCTCCCCCAATAAATCCTCGACTACCCCTTTATATTTGGATCAGCAAGTGCCGCAATGGATTATAGGTTAACAAGCTCAGATGCAAACCATGTTAGAGTGCCTAAAATCCAACACAGATGGTCTTATGATCTGAAACATGATGATAATTTGTTAAGGCCATACTTGGCTAGTTTTGGTTTGGGACATAATGAGTTTGATGAGGTGCAAGTTATTACAGCATTGGTTAGTAAAAGAAAATTTAAGAAAAGGAAAAAGAGTTTGGTAAAAGAAAACTTAAGAAATGGAAAAAGAGTTTACTTGCGAGGAAAAAGAAAGGTATCAAATTCAAAGAAATTTTCTAAGAAATGGAAGATGGACTCTTTTGAGCATGAGAGTGAGAAGGATCAAGCTATTCATCATGTTGCTTCTGAATAGGATATGTGTGATACAATATTAGTTAGGAGTATAAATAGGTGAGTAATGTCATTTTGTAGAGGAAGTGAATTGTTATGTTTGGAGTTATGGAACTCTTTTCTCTCTTAATATTCTTCTCTTCTAATCTGTTTCATTGATTCCCTTTGTCATACCTTAGGATTTGATATAATCTTTTATATTAGTATTTTTGTGTATTTAAAAGTTATTGGATTAGATATATATTTAGAAATGTGTGTGAAATTTTTTAAAAAAAAATTTCAGGGTGCCAGCGCCTAGGCACCACCAGTGTTATCAGCATGTTGGGTTTCAGGGGTTTGGGGGCCCAAGCGCTAGAAATCGCTGCCTCGGCGTTCGCTGTCAGCACAATTGAAGGCGTTTCAGGCTCTTGGGCGCCCAGGTGCCCACTGTCTGACTTTTTGAGTGAGTTTCGACTCTCTCTCCCTTATTTTCACTCAAACTCTCTCTCTCTCTCTTGGGTTCCTCTCTCTAAAAAAACCATCTACTCTCACATTCCTTATTAATCCATCATCTTTCCCTTTGGATTTCCTCACAAATCCATCCTCTCACATCTTTTTCTTCATCATCACCATCACCATCATCTTCCTTGAGCTCTCTCTCTCTCTACCTTCTTGAAGTGAGAGAAAGAGGAAGGTGGAGGAGACTCAAAACTCCTCCCTTGCTCCACTCCTCCTTCCAAGGTTTTAAGGTAAATTATCAATACTCTCTACCTCCTTTTAGCCATAGATTGGTTATTTTTTTTGTTGCTTGGAGTGGAGTATGGGTTTTGGGGTGAAGAAGGTTAGGGATCAAATTGGGGATTTTATGTTTGAGTGTTGATTGGGGTTGAGTTTGATTTCTAGAAGCTTATTATGTTAGTTTTATATATTTTGTAGCTTTTGACTCTTCCGGGGAGACTCCGGTTGGCTCAGAGACACCACCCACTTAAGCTTTTGATTTGGGATCTTGGTTGTGAGTGAATAATATACTCATAGTTAAATTTTTATATGAAGTTGAACATGTATGATACAAGTTCATGTTGCTAACCACTTTGAAAAATGATTGAAATTTATATTGTTCTTAGTTTGGAATTTAATTCTTTATCAAACTATGTTAAACTCTAGTTTACTAAATTAGAATTTACATTCAGTGGGTGTTAAATGTTATGAGCATGAGACAAGACCTAAGAATTACATGTGTTAGAATGTGGAAGTTTTCTAAATTCTCATTATGCATTAATGCTATAGTAAGAATGTATATGTTAGATTAAAAGAAGAGCTTGTTGAAAAGGATTTTATTATGAGTAAAGTTTTCCAAAAGAGAGAAAACTGTAACAGAACTATTTGTTAATGACAGTAGCATTAGCCTTGGTGCACCTTGTATAACCCAACTAGCAGGGTAATTGCTAACCCGGCATATCGGCCAATATGTTCGGAAGTTATAGACACGCACAGGCGTGAAGTTATTATTTACTGCTGGAGTTAGACCATAGGGCCACCCAATCAGGCAGCTATTTCTGGAATAGGATTCTCCCTTGAAGTTTTATCATGATATGAACTCAATATTTCAGAGATTCTTTTGTTGAGAGAAAATATTTGTATTCCGTCTTCATAATTTAAAGTATAACTTGGATGTTTTTGCTTGTCTCATGCCACCTATGAGTACATTATTTCTCACTGAGTTTTATAACTCACCCTATGGTTTCCTTATCTATTTCAGATTTAGCTGTTGAGGCAAATTTTGCTCCTCCTGCTGACTAGGATTTCTGCTTGTCCCATTTTTGTGAGCCCACTGGAAGAGCCTTGACTTCTCTTTAGGATTATTGTTTGTATAGCCATATATGGCTTGTGATGATACAGTGCTTCATGAACTACAAGCAGGGTTTGGGGTTGGATTAGAATTGTATTGTATCAATCTAGTTTTTCATTTTGGCTTAGTGAAGCAAATGTGTATTATTTTGTTGAACTTACTTTAACTACACAACTCTTTTTGATAGCCTTATGTATGTAAGGTTTCCAAACTATATATATATGTATGTACATAAATATGTATAATTGTGTTTAAGCTATGCTAGATTGTCTAGATAATTTTTGCAGATTTTGTATAATTGGAAATGTCCTAGTTTTAAGGGAAACTTTGTCAGTTTTTACGTAAATTTTTGGTTAGGCTTGCTAGGGAATGGAAATTCCCTATGCGCCGGTCATGGTTCATGGAGGGTCGTAACACCCTTCCACTCAAATTCTACTTCGTGTCAAATGGTGCTTCCATTGAGAGGCTCCACCACCACTAATGGTGGAGAAAATTCACTATTGGTGAGATCATAAATAAGCAGTAACAACATTTGAAAGTTCACAACAAGCATACTAGAATATGAAGACAAATATCAGATTGCTCTGAAAATTTTGAAAGAAATGAAGGCAATATTGGAGGAGATGATAGCAAAACAAGAAGCAGATCAGATTCGCTAGATCCAGAGTCGGATAAGCGGATCACTCAACCACATTCTTGTGTTGGGCGAACAAAGGTGTTTGACGATGGCAAAGAAGCAGCGACAGGTAATGTGCCACTAGACCTCAACCACTGTGATAGAGACAACAGCGCTACAAGCCGTGGCAGAGAAGAAGACGGCCAGGAGAAGTCATGTGAAAAAGACGCGCGAGCACATGGTTCACGAGCAGCGACTGATGGTGGATCCTCTATGACAAACACAGACATCGATGCGAACTCGAACGTGGTAGAAGCGGCAGCCGCAACATTCTTTCTCATGGAGGAGGCTGCAGCCACAAAACCCCCTGTCGCGGTGGTAGCTGTGATGCGTGGTGGGGAAGAAACCGCAGCACACGTGGAGACAGCAGAGCTCATTCTCACTATTGGCGGCACTGTGAAGGAGGAAGATGTTGCTCCACCGGCAGTGGTAGGTGATGGGATTCGAACCAGTGCAGTCGAACAACCATGGGTGATCAGCAAGGATCTCCGAACATGTGGCAATTGGCGTGGCTGCCAACTAGTGCAGTTCGTGAAGATGAAGGGGAGTGGGGGTGGAGCCATTGAAGTGGGATCTCTTATTTCTAATGGGCCAAGCCCAAGACAGCAAAGAGGGGAAAGTAGGGTCTAATCTTTTAGAGTGCGGTGAATTCCTAGTAGACCAAGCTAAAACCCAAATTACAAAAAAGGAAAACACTGGGTTCTAAAGTTAGTTTTTCCTTCACGTTAATGGGCCAATTCCAAGTCTATATGAGGAAAGTTTGGCAGATTACTCAAGAAAAATATTTTGGAAAATTAGTGGGCTAGATTTATTTTAAATAATGGGATCCTGGTGGAATTTATTTGTTGTATATGGTAGGATAGTTTGTATTAGAATTGATTTTTTTTTTTGTTTTTTTACAACCTTGAGGGCAAGGTTGGATTAAAAAGGTGGGAGAATGATACAATATTAGTTTGGACTATAAATAGGTAAGTAAAGTCATTTTGTAGAGGAAGTGAATTGTTATGTTTGGAGTTATGGAACTCTTTTCTCTCTTAATATTCTTCTCTTCTCATCTATTTCACTTATTCCCTTCCACTCAAACTCTAGAAGAAGCATTCAACTTGTCTAGAAGCATTCACTTTGTCTAGATCTAAAGGACCTTTCAACTTGGATCTTTTCAAAAATTTCTTCTAAGTATCATCACTCATAAAAACTTTCTATAATTGAATCCATCACTCCATGTTCTTCACGAGGACATCTCTTAGTTGAAATGATCACCATGCCTCTTTCCCTTCTCATTTCGCTAGGTATTTGCTTAACTTAATATCTATCTTTTCAACTTCTTTGACCAATGATCCTCGATACCAATCTTTCAACCTTTTTTGCCAATGGATACCTAAGACTTCGTTTTTCCTTTCACTACCCATACTAGGTCAAACTTCTTTTTGTTGAAATTCATTTTTGACACCCAAGAAGTGCTTCTCAATTATTTATGATTTTGAATTTTAGATATCTCTTGGTATCCTTTTAGGATAATCCCGAACTACTTTTTTTAAGAAAAATTAAAAGATTATAATTGACATGAGATGCAATCAGGCATTTCCCCAAATATAGTGCAAAGTTTCACCATTCCTAGGTTCAAATTTCAACAACTCTCAAAGAGAAAAACCTTTCTAGCTTCCGCTATACTTTTCTATAAATACTTCATCTCTTTCTTCTATTTTTACTGTTGCACTTCTTTCACTCTCAAAGTTCCAATTTTATAAGAAGAAAAATTGTCTCAAACTCCTTGCCTTGTTTATTTTGCAATACCCAGTTTAAATAGAGCATTGGTAATGGAAAATAAATAAATAAACAATTATTAAAAGTTCATACAAAGTTCAAGTTTTGGGGTATTTCCCCTAATTACCATATATTATATCATGAAAGAAGAATTGAAACCAACTAAGTAAAGATGTTTTTGTAAAATGAGTATAGGTGGCAAGAGTGACACCATCCAACACCTTTATTAATGAGGAACACATCAAACCCTCTCTTGATTTTCTCTCTTCTTCCTTCCCTCCCTTGTTATTTTGCATCATCGCCTTCCTTACTCTCTTCCATCGTCTTCTTCCTCTCTTTCCCCTCCTTGTCTCTATTTTTCCTCCGCCACCACCACCATCGTGTCTCAACCTTTCTCTCTGTCCTAGTTTGCCTTCCTTTTCCCCTATATCTCTCTAGTTCGCTTCTCGCTCTTGTGTTTGTCCTTCTCCATGAGCTTCCTTCCCCTCTCTATGTGTCTCTATCATGCTCTCTCTTTGCCACGTCTCTCTCCATCATGGCTGTGCATGGGGCTACTTATTGCAAAGCTAAACCATGGCTCTTAGGTGAGTTTTCTAATTTGATTTTGTATATATGCTGTGTTTTGTGTTTGGTTGGTGAGAAAGATGCATCAAGATGTTATCTTTGTGTTTTGGGGTTGGCTAAAGTGTTCCTTGACCTAAACATTGCGTGAACATAAGTGAAAGCAAGTTTTAGTAGAGGATTGGGGTTTTTTTTTGTGAGTTGGGTTAAAATACATTAGCTCTTTATCCCAGTGGCTAATGTTTGAATGTTATTGTCATGCCTATGTGATTGATTCTTCTCGGGAGCAACCATTGGCTTTAGGACTTCGAAGGATTACACAATCACTTGTTGGGGTGTATTGTGAATGATAGTATATTTATAATATTTTAAATTTTTTTTCAATGTCATTATCCTCTTGAACCTATGCAATATATGTTCCTATATGTTATTTTGTTATCATACTTAGTATTCTATTTGAATCTTGAAAGTTACTTATTATGTTATCTAACACTATGTAGGTTGGATAAGTATTTATCAAAAAAAATTCTGCCCTTTGATATTCTAATTAAGTTAATATGTTCATTTAATGTTATGTTTTGATGCTTTGGAATCGGCCTTCTGGAATTTGATTATTTGAGGATTTGAAATTGATATTGGGAATTCTTATATTAGATATGTTTGAGAATTACCTTCACTTTTGTAAAACCAGTTTTTACGGGAGGAATATTTTACAGAAAACGGTAGCTAGCGGTTGTTGACTCTAGCGTTGGTGCACCTTGGTTCGAATCCCAGTTAGCAGAGGTGCTGCTAGCCTCGCGTGTTAGGCCAACATGTTTGGATTTGTTAAACCGAAATAGATGGGCAAGTTGTCAATCCATCATAAAGAACCCTTTGGTGCAACGTCTGTTTTGCTTTGATGCTGGATTTGAAACTTCCCACTTTTATTTTTAGCTATCTTGAACTTGGTTTTTATATAATTTACTTGGAATAGATTCTCAGTCATTACTTACATACTTCTGGATTTTAAAACATTTTAAAACATTACTTACATAGTTCCTATTTGATTTATGTTAATTATTTCGCTTTCTATTCGATACACCTGTCTTGGATAGGAAATATTGTTTCTAAACCCTTTTTATAAAACATTCGTGATTGCACTTGTCCCACCCCCATTATAAATATATTATCTCTCACTAGGTTCGTTGGACTCACTCCTTATCTTTCGCTATTTTGGATTCAAGTATAGGTGCACGATCAGTGTCTCTCAATTAAGTGAGGCGTAAGAGCTCCTTCAAGCCTCGTGCACTCGTGCGTATGGATTAGGAAAGTTGGTATATGATTGTACTATCCTTATTTGTTATTGATTTTAATATTCTTTTGTGTAATTCTTTAGATATGCTCTATTAATCCACAAGTAGGATCTAAGTGTGTTGTAACGTTAGATACATATATATAATTTGTATCTAAGTGTGTTATATATATATATATGCTGGAGGTTACTCTCTCTAAGTGTTGATCATGACTCTGTGGTAGGCCATGACATATTCTTTTTTATTTCTTTTAGTGAACCAAAATGGCCATCTCAAGTCAACATGCTTCTTCCTCCAACAAGCTGACCAAGCAATGTCACCCTATCATCGCGACCTCTAAACTCTAGGCCAATCAAGTACTTATCCTTTTTACCATAGGAAAGTTAAGATTAGGGTGTATCTCTTCTTCTCAAGTTATTGAATTTTCCTTTTTCTTTGCTTGCTTAGATAAAAAAGATTAGATTTTCAAGAAAAAGCCCTAGTAAACTACTTCATTAAGAAACATAGGTTGTTTCCGCTCTCCCCTAACTCCTCATGAACTTAATCTTGCATGGTTAGATAAAATTAAAGCCGTTAAAGGTTCTTTTGGAAGAAAATAGGCATTTTCAACCTCATCCAACTCATCCGACACCACCTTAGTTTTAATACTCCGATGTTGTGGGCTTCTTGTTACTTTTGGTAAAAGACACCCAAGAACTTCCACTTTCATTGTGCAATAATAGGTCCCACACTTTTTGACTGTGCTATTAATAATGGTCTTTGACCCATGGGGAAAATTATTGCTTCTAACAACCTTCCAAAGAAACAATATGTCATTCATGTCAAACCTTTGACTTTCGCTAAATTCATTTAGAGCAATTTTAACCAACCGAGTTCTAGAGTCTCCTCTTTAGAACATGTCATTGATGAGTGTAAAATATACACTCATTTATTGCTAGATTTGTAGAGAATTATTGTGATTAATGTTGATTTGGTGATTATTTACTAATTTTATAGGTTTTATGACTGATTTAGCTCAATTATTGCAAAGAAGGAATTTATGACATTAACTAGAGTATCTTTGGACCAGGTTGGAGATATTTCATGAAAGTGTTGATAAAGAAAAATTCATATATCTCTCTACAGGGATCGGATTGAGATGATTCAAGGTATTCCGAAAAGATCACGAGGAGTTCTCCAACTTTGCTATTGACACAAATTTGAGTTCTCAAATAATCCAGGTGAAAATTATGTTGCAAGATTAAGAAGAAAATTTATCCAGATCTTGTCCAATCTGATCTCTGCTTAGTATTTACCAATATTTCTCTAATTGAGATGATTTTTCCAGCGTTAGGAAGCTAACAAAAAGATATACAACTGCTATTTCTACTTTGAAGAGTTAACTCCAATCATAGAGAACATTACATGTAACATCCCTAGGTTTGAGCTGAGTAGTTAGCACTAAGCCCCTGATTCCAGGCTAAGAGCCAAAGGTAGAGCCTCGATTACGAAATGGTGAATAGGAGTAAAGTCCCCGATTTGGGGTAAATATTAGAGATAGAATCTCAATTTTGGGAATAATAGGAAGGGTCCTAGGATTTTATTAGATAAATATTAAATCCATAATTATTTGAGTATGATAGTTTCCACACACACTTATTTTAATAAAGATGTGTGAATGATTATTTACATAAAAAGTGTCTTGGGTGACCTCAAATAGCTCGAACGATTTACTGGTCACCTTAAATTAAATTTTAAAGGTCTAATATTACTATTAAGTTGTCTTTAGGAGTGGCATTTTAATTCCTTTGGTTGTAATAAACCTTAGGAATAATAATTATGCATGAATTGTCAGGCTATAGCGTTCCATATATGCTCAAATGTCACTTCAATGTATGGCCACCATTACGAACACATCATTACACACTTAACACTCCTTAAACAATACCAATTATTAAACACCTCACCCCTCCCACACTCTTTGTCCTACTTGTTTTGGCCATCAACACCCTACCACCACCATTTTTTCTCCACCACCAACCTTTAGCTTTATCCTCTTGCATTGCTAGGTAAAAGCCGTTGAAACACCACACTCCTTTTATCAAATTTTTTCCCCACATCCTCTTCTTCATAACCACATGAAAATCATCAAGATCAAGTCAAGTTTTAAGGGTATCACTACCAACCATTGCCGCGACCAAGGGGGAGAGATTAGGGAGGAGTTGAAAGTTTATCTTGGAGTAAGTTGACTGGAAAAGAACTAAGGTAGGTGAACAAATCCTTGCCCTATTTGATTGTGTTATTGTTCGCCACTTTAATCCTCAACGATAGGAGCAAAATTTTGTTTTTAGTGCTTGTGTTGGTATATGATGATGATGATGATGATGATGATGACGATGACAATGATGATGATGATCTTGATAAATTAATGAGTGTTAGATTGATGGATTTGTGCAAGTTATGCTTAAGAACCCATATTTTTTTAATAAGCAAAACTTATGTGTTGAGAGTTAGATTTTAGATATGGATGATTGGAAGTGATGAGTATATAAAGTAATGTGGGGAGGAAAGCACTTATTTGTGAGAAAGTGGCAAAATCCTAGGAGTGTCAGTTAACTAGGAACCTTGAGTAAGTGACAATTTAGGAAACATAACTAGGAAAGTAAGTTAGGGACCACAAAACCTCTAGACTAAGTTAAACTAATATGTTGGTGGAAGGAAATAGGAGTTAGAGCCAAGGAAGTGCATTGACAAAGTTTCACTAGTTACTTAGGCTTAAGTAGCATTTTGTAGAATTAAGTAGTAATGCCTAGAACAAAAAAATCCACAAATGGACCTGAAAAAACTCAACTGAGATGGAGTTTCTTTTGAATAAAAGCTTAGTTATAGGACTATTTGAACACCAAAAATCATGAATTTAGAATGAAGGATGAAATTTTGAGAGATTTAGAAAGTCTACTGCAAAAGCTGAGCTAGTAAACTATAACAGATTAGGTTTTGACACCTCAACTCTGACTAGAGAGGTTAGATTTAGGTGAAACCATTTTTCTTTGATAAACTGAGAATAGATAGACTTGCAATGAAAATCTAGAGCTATCTAAATTATATTGAGTGAGTTATGGAATTTTGAGAATTTGGATTTTGCATAACAGTAAGTCTGAAGCAGTAAACTTATGCAATGCATAACTCAAGCTATAGAGCTTGGATTGAGGTGGGAAAAATTGTTTTTGGAAGCTATTTAGTTTTCGTAGACTAGAAAGCTTCAAAGTCAAATAAAATTTGGTGGAATTGCTAGAATTTTAGAATTTTGCTATAAAATGAGGAAGTCATAACAAAATAGCTTATAGAGTTAATATCATAACTTGAGTTAGCCATATTGGATTTGAGTAAGACTAAAAAGATTGAAAAGATGACTTAAGATGATGTAGACTATAAAATATGAGGGGTAAAAGGACTTAAGATAAAATTTTGGTGAATTTCCAAATTTGTTGGTCCTGTTAATGGACCACTAAGATAGCTTATAGTTCAAGAGTATCTAACTTGGGTTAGGGATCTCAAATTGAGTTAGGACCAAAACTAAATGGAAATGCACATCTAAAACTTGATTCCTGTGAGTTGTTGGTCTGAGTGAAAATGATTTACTTAATTTGGTAAAATTTGAAATTAGGGCAGATTTCTTTGCTTCAACCAGAAGCCACTAGTCTTGGCCTAAACTCATAAAATGGATCCTAGAAAGTTTACAAGGATGATATGGCCATACTAGAAGGAAATTTGGGTTATTGGAACCACATGTTATTTTTAGTTGATCCCAAGCAAAGACATATGAAATGTAATGATTGATATCTGATGAGTTTTGTATATGAGATGATATATTGTTCACAATGAAAATACAAATGTTAATATATGAAATGAAATGAAATGATTTATGTAATTAAGATTGTGACCTATGATTTTATGTTATAAGAAAGCACCAAGAATGCTAACCTTGCCATGAGAAATGATAGGCTCTTATATGCAAGGTATGAGTTGAAGGTCTTATGCTTCGAAATGGTTAAGGCTACGACCAATACTAAGGGGCTTCTGCCTAAAGTTTTGCTACCATAGGGTTATGATTAACCGTGCAAGGAATGAGGTCATGTCCTACATAAAGAAACAATGGTTTCCTGGGTTCTTCAATTGAGGACTAAAGGTGAATGCGAAATCTCGAAGCTAGGTTCTTCAACTAAGGACTTAAGGTGTATATGGAATCCCCAAGCTGTTTTAGGGGAAAAGAGAAAGAAGAGCATGTGTTAAGTAGAACTCATAAAGTAAAGGAATGTTAAGTTTTATGTTGATCTATTGATTGATGAATTATTATTGAGATTGTATCTACCTTATAGCATGTTAAATTAATGTTAAAATCAATCTGCTTTATGAAATACATTTTTGAACTTAAAACTGAACTTGTGCTTATATATGTACGTGTTCATGATTTTCATAATAAACTAGAAGTGGCTAAAATAAATATGATGACTCTATACATATTAGATTTGCTTACCAACTGAGAATTTTGAATTCTTATTCTGTTTGCTGTATGTATCCGTATTATTCTAAATAGAGATGATGGCCCTAGTGACAGCTTCTACTAGGTGCATATCCTAATCTTAGTCATATGATTGTATTGATGGTTGTATAGTGATAGTAGGATAGTTTAGGGTTAGAGTTATTATTTCCTTTAGCCATATGTTTACCTAGCATATAAATAGCGTGTACTTTTAGCTTGACTTCCCTACTGTGAACAACACTATCAATATTCTCTTTCCACATTTTAGTCACTAGTGTTTGGACACCCTATGGGAGGTATCTTAGGGGCTAGAGACTCAGACTCCCATGAACCCTCTACAGCTCCTTCTTTACCACATGGGGGTGAAGCCAATGGGTTTAGGACTTCACATCACTTACCTTAGGTAAATGGACAACAGTTGGAATTGTTAATGGTCCACAGTACTTCTTTCTGGATAGCAGTATAGTTTGTAGGTTTTTAGATCCAGATGTATATAGTTCTAACACATAGACATATCTTTTGTATATAGTGGCCGAGTATTATAAGGCCCTAGGATCCTATTGTTTTGTATTTTGCCAAAGAATAGTAAATTTTGTATAAAGCAAAAGCTTATATATATATATATATATATTTATTTATTTTCCAAAGCTTTATATTGGTACAAACTTAATGTTGATACAATTGTATTCTTATGTTTTCATTAAATCAGTAATTTCATATAAAGATCTTTTATACGTAGATTTTGCAACTTGGGTTTTTATCTAAGAGTCTTGTTGAGTGAAAAACCTATCTAACTTCGAAGTGACCATGACCAGTATGATGTAGTATTAGTAGCAACTTCCATGCATAGAGTTGTGACTTAAGCATCACTTTTATATCTAGAAGGGTGTTACACTATAGAGCCTATAAGTTGATGGTCCAAATTTGATCCCTCACTAGAACAAGAATTGGGCATCCTTGGCCAAATTGTGATACAATCAAGAGCTAATTAGATGCATTCCTCTCATCTTTAGTTGCATCCTATATCTCATAACTGAAGAAGATCATTATGTTAGCCCTAATTTTAGGGTTTAGGGCAAAGATGTAGCCTTTGTGAATAATGATATATTGACTTTTGCTTGGATTAATTTAAATCTTATCTATTCCAATTCAATTTTTACTTGTGTGCTTGATGCTTTCCTTAGCCTGATCACCCATAAGAATGATTCTATAGTAGTGTAGGCTAAAAGTAATCTAGGTACACACTTGAAATATGGAATAAAAATTATTATCTACCTATTTGCCTATGAGTAGTGTGGGATAATCGCATAACATTAGTTAAAGGGGGAATCATACTAATTTCTCTAGCCTTACAATTCAATGTCTTGGAAGTCTGGTTGTCTTTTAAGGTGTTAGAAGAGGATTAGTATGCAAATGAATTTGGTACTAGTTAATTTAGGATCCTTCCCCTTCAATTGAATAGATAGATTTAACTAAACTTTGGGAAGTCAATACCTATCGAGATCTAGGTGAAATCGAATCCCTAGTGCTTATCTCCCTTGATTTACAATCTTTCTTCTGATTACTTGCTTTCAATCTTGCTTTCAAATCATACTTTAGGACTCACTCATCTTTTGATTAACCTAAATAGATTCTAATTAGTGATTGTAGTAGTTGGTTAATTAATTCTCATGGGAACGATAAGCTACTTACTCTTTATTACTTGCTTGGCCCGTTGCACATTCCAAAAATGTGGGGAAAGAAATATCCTAACCACACTAAAAGGCCCCATCAGTCATCTTTCTTTCCCACTAGTTAAATGCCTTTTTTTTGTACCAAATAATTGCAAATTTAAATGGTCTTCCTTTCTCTAGCTTCCTTTCTTCATTAGGCATTGAATTTTATTTGAAGGATCTTCACCTAGCTCATTTTTATGATGTCATAGGAGACATAATCACTACTCTTAAGGCTTGGAGAAATATTGTCAACATTGAAAGTCTATTTTGGACAATACAACTTTGGATAAATGCAATTTTAGAAATCTTCATGACCTTGTCCCTACCAAAATGTTACTTTCTTTTCCTACTAGCAAAGGCATTCAAGTCTGTTATCCTTACTTCCCTTCTAAATTTACTTGGTCTTTCTTCGATGAGTTCAAGTCTTTCCTTCATTTTTTCTATAACTTCACCCCAAAAACTTATGTAAACTTCTTTAGTCCAGTGGTCCCTATTAGTTTGTTCAACCGATCATTTCGAACGATGAGAACACTCAAGCTAAAAATGATAAACTTGGGCTAATTAACTTCCTCACCTACCAAGTATTTTCATAAGCATTTCTAGGGGATTATTCTTTAGGTGTATTAACTCCAATTTCAACAAAAATAAAAAGGCAACCTTGGAACATCAAGATGCCTTCCATTGAGATCTTTGAACTCATCATGGAGGAAAATGTTCATAGGAGAGTCAACTTCTCATCTCTTTTATTTGAACATGATACTTCATCCACTACTACCTTCAACTATTAGTGATCAAAGTATTATGATTTTGTTAGTGTTCCTTGGGATCTACTTCGTGAAGGGATGACTAATGAGTATGCTTCTATGAAACGGGGAAGAAATTATTGCTTTTTAAAAATTCTTTAAAGTTAAGTGGGATCCTCAACATCCTTGGCTACTAGTTTGTGAGCTGAAATGGTGTTTCAACAACCACAAAAAAAAAAAAGGTTGCCCCATAATGCTAAATGACAAGCTAACTTCATTAGTCAATTATTGGTTAATCGTAACGTTAAGCCTGAGGACTTCAAAGTTCCTTTAGAATTTTCTCCTTTACTATATGCATTATTTGGCTTGGCTAACAAGTTCCCTAATTTGGATAAAGGTGCCCTTGGTGTTTGTGTCAAACTCAAAAAGAAAAGTGTAACCTTTGCTCCATAGTACATGTAACCTCATGACTACCATTGAGCTATGACCTGTACTACAGCTTCTTTCAACAATATATCATAACCTTAAGTATCTCATGTATTAACATTTTCATTCTTCATTATAGTGATGAAGGCTGCTCCCATCACTTTTGTTCTTGAGATACTCCTTCGTCCAAAAGAATATTGATAAGAAGAAGAAGAAGAAGAAGAAGAAGAAGAAGATATCAAGGAAGAAGGGGAGGTCGAAGAAGATGCCCCTAAGAAAAAGAAAGGGAAAAGAAAAGTACTCCTTCTGACATCTACACCAAGCAAACTATGCCAAAAAAATTTTAAAAAATTCTTGAAGTTCTACCAAAAATGATTTTGCCCTTATTGCATCCACTATCGTTTCTATAACTGAGATCAAGGCTTCCAGGTCAAAATCTTCCAAGGTAATATCTTATTTTATTAGTGCTACTTTTTTTAATTTTCTTTTTGATGGATCTAACCCTTAAATTTCTAGGCTCTTATTTCAAACACCCAAATCCCTACCATATCTTTAAAAACTTTCATTCGACCATGAAAAGACCAATCTATTGAGATTCAAGACACCTTTACTGCTATTGTTGAGAAATCCCTTCAGGTAACCAATATCAAAAGTGCTTTTCCTTACATGATTATCTAATGTTCATATTTTTGACAGGTCCTTGTTACGAATACTAAGCTGCTTTCAACTGTTGATGCTATTAAGAAAAACATTGTTCCTAAAGCACTTTGAATCCACCCATACTTCCTCTTGCCTCCATGAATCTATTCTTCAATGATCTCAAAGATGTAGCCAAGGAAATTTTGGGTAATAAGAGCATTAAGCTTTTTGACAATGCGGCTAACAAAGGCTTCTTCAAGGAATCCGAGAAGATGTTATCAGGAAGAACTCTTACTGTCTCCCTTTTGAAGATTCCTACCATTGCTTCAAGAATTGAGGCTCAAAATGTTCTAGCCACTAATGTTCTTTTTGATGTCTAGGAGCTACTGGCTAATAAAGATATCGATTCGCAATAGCAAATGAGGAGATTAAAAATTATTTTTGGATAATTTAGTCCAATTAGGCCAAATGTTGTCATAATACCCTTTACCTCAAAGATGCTATTGTTGGATCTAGCAATTCTATAAAAGAAATGCTTACCTTTAAGCCAATAGACCTTTTTACAACATCAAAACCTAGTTAACTCGAGCGCTTGACTTCATAAGGAATTGACTGCTGCTAAAGAGAATTAGGCTAACATGATGAACTTCTCCACTCAGTGGAATTAGAAACTCGTCCAAGTCTAAGAGAATCGAGCCAAGCTTGAGGCATAACTTAAAGAGCTAAATGAAAGAAGGTCAAAACTACAAGAATATAACCAAGAATTTGAAGCTGCTTGTGAAAGTTTAAACCAACATATAGCAACCAATTATAAAGAGGGCAAGCAAGTTATTGAATACCTTCCTATGTTAGAGTTAATACATGAAAGGCCTTGCGGGATAAAGGGTTTTATCAGCATTCTCCAACGTTGCTAGAATTTGATTTTATTTTACCATTTTCCAGACAAATGTCAACAAATCAGGTCAACTTTGTTCTATTATATTTGACAATTTGGGTTTTGTTTAAATCGTATTATTCATTGCATGTTTATATTGCTTTAGTTACTTTCCATTTGTTGCATGCAATCTTTGACCCATATTTATCTCGACTAGGCTATAAGCATTTGTTGATAATCTTTTTTTCACATGGAATGACCTTTCCCAATTTGGGGACCATTTGTCATAAAACTTCAAACTTCTCTCCGTAGAAAGAATTAGTTTCCATACTAAATCCCCTTCTTTAAAGTTATTAGCTTGTACTCATCAATGATAACCTTGAGCTACTGCCTCTTTTTGCTCAATGATATTTTCTAACGCTATTAATCTCTTATTTTCTAAGTTATTTAGCTCACCAAACATTGAGTTCTAATAATGTTCAACTAGGAGCTTATTTTGCCTTAAAATCCTAATAGATTGCAAATTTATTTCCACAAGCAACACAACCACTTATCCATAAACTAATTTGTAAGGCCTAATTTTTGTCAAATTCTGCTGACAGATTTTATACGTCCATAAAACTTGACTAAGTGTGTTATGCCAATTTTTTGGTTGCTGGCCAATCTCTTAACTTGCTCATTGAATTAAGCATAATAAGGTGCAAAAGTTATTAATTCTTCTAGAATTAGCATACTCCATCATTCTTTGACCCATGAACATAGTACCATGGTCAGTTGTTAGTGCTTCAAGAATAAACCTATGAATGATTTGTTCTTCAAGAAAGTCAATAGCCTCATTTTGAGTTACTTCCTTAAAAGCCATGGTCTCAATCCATTTTGAAAAATAATTGATTGCCACCAAGAAGAATTTATGACCTTTAGAAGATGGTGGATGAATTTGTTCTATTATGTCCAAAACCCATCTTCTAAAAGGCCATGGTTTGATGATTGGATATAGTTGAGTGGCTTGGACATGTTGTACATTTGCATGTTGGCATATTTTATGCAATCCTTTATCAAGCTTAGCTAATAAAATATT
The DNA here is from genome assembly GCA_031439585.1 of Pterocarpus macrocarpus. Taxonomy (NCBI): domain Eukaryota; kingdom Viridiplantae; phylum Streptophyta; class Magnoliopsida; order Fabales; family Fabaceae; genus Pterocarpus; species Pterocarpus macrocarpus. The sequence continues at coordinate 57,188,660 of CM062514.1, forward strand.
TGTCAATTTAGAGTCGCCTTCATTTTCTCTTGTGCTTGTTTAACTCAACGTATTCCTTCATGGAACTTAGCTAAAGCCATATACACATGTTCCTCACTAAGAATGTCAATCAACTATCATTTGGTGACTTTCTAGATAAAGTATCAGCCATAATTACATCATGGAGTACTTTATACCTAACTTTTTTGTCAACTGACCAGAATTCTTTAGATAATCTACTATGGGTCTTCTCCAGTTTGATGGGTCTAAGTGGTCAATTAACAATACTTCTCTATCTTTGATAGGTGTAAAGATCTTTTTAACATTACATAATTGAGCAAGAGTTGATCAATAATCCTATACTTGGAAACTATTTGACCGAACTTGTTAGCTTTCCAATTTAACTCACGAGGTATGTGTTGAACTACCATATCATCGAATTCGTATAATAATTTAGCAACTAAAAATAAATATTTCACTAAATTGGCACTAACACATTTGTATTCTCTTATTTGTTATATTTTTACCAATTGTGAGTCACCAACTATCTTGAAGTGTTTAACACCTCAAATATACAATATTTCACATCCTATGATCAAAGCTTCATATTTAGCTTCATTGTTTAACATGAATATTGGGAGTTCAAACATGAACCTTGTGTTAGTTGTATGTCCTAGAGCTAATATATGTATGAATAATTCCTATTAATGGCAGTCTATTATTCTTTTATTCATAATTTGTGTATGTTTATTAGAATAAGTCCATAAGATTCTTGTTAGATACTTCATTCTCAAGAGTTGAGTATATGAGTGACAGAGTCTTCTAGTACAAGATCTTTGAAATAGTTCACAATTATAGGAATATTAACTAAGCATTAGTATTCCGGAAGATTATTATCTCTATTTGCTTCCATGATTAGTACAACATATTAATGAAGATAGAATAGTGAGTCTCATACTATACAATATTAGATGTCAAAACAGATATATGGACACTTATATGATAAGTGGGTCAAACGTGACGAATCGATAATGTTCACATGGTATTTTACTAATGTCAATGAAATATTATCTAGATCATATTAGTGTATATAATCCTTAGACTTGAGATGGCACGGTTTTCTTGTACATAGATAACTATAGTTTGCTACTGCTTATATGCTCATGCTATGAATCAGTATTAGGCAGTTTGTGGCTATAGTTAGTTTCGTATGGAGATAGGTGAACACTCAAGAAGGAATTCATTACCTCGAGTAAATGAGCATAGGTCTTATGGATATGGGGTTATTCTTGATCATGAAATCCTTGGCCAAGGTATTGGGACTTAAATGAAAAGAGTTTTTATTTCATATCCCATTGATTGACTAATAGAAACCTAGATAGTCCATATGGTCTAAACTATAGGGTTTAACATTATCCATGACTCTAGCTAGTTCGGGATGCTATAATGAAAGGATTTGAGTGCATGGTAAATATGATCATCGGTTCATCAAAATATTCTAATTGATATATTCGTCCCTACTTGGGTGGTCATCACATGTTGTGCTAAGTGTTACCCATGACATATGAGAGTTGAGGGTATTTTAGGAATTTTACTTTAGGTACAGAAATGAGTTTCCAATAAAATCAAAAGGTTGATTTTATAATCTCATTGCCAATTAGAGATGAACCTAGTTAGTCACACACAATAAGACATGTACTTGCCAAGAATGAATTAATTCTAATTAAAATAGTTAATTAGAATTTAATTATTAGATTAGACTTGCAATTTGATTGCAAGGTTGCTAGCACATCCCAAAGTCAAGTCTAGGATGAAGGTGGATCATCGAAAGGAAAGTTTCTATAAATGGAAAGTCCACATTTTAGAAACTCATGTCAAGGGTATTTTGGTATTTTCAAATTTTGGGTTAATGTAAAACATGAGATGACTTATATATTAATAAATGTTAAATTTTGGTGAATATCAAAAATTACATTGCCCTATTTAAAATAACAATTATTTGATAATTAATTCTATTTTAAAATGATTTTTGTTTATTATGGAGATCAATTGGAAATTGATTATGGTATAAATGTCAGCTCATATTTTGCAAAAGTGTAACCCTAGAAAAAAGAAAAGGAAAGACCACTATTGATTACAATAAATAAAGAGAGAAGGCTGAGGGCAAAAGAAATAAGAGAGAAACCTTTAAGCGTAAAAACTTCTCTCTTTTGTTGAAAAACTTTCTGACACCACCACCCATTCCAAAATCATATGAGATTTTTATTCTTCAAGAGGGCAATAAGGAACGAATCTTGGATTGAGAAGAGGAGTTCCTTAGCAGATCGTGTTTGTGTGGACGAGCTAGAAGTCGTATGGTTGTGCAACTCTGTGTTCGTGAGACGAACATCAAATTTTTACGGGACATCACTTTAAGAAATAAATGTCTAGTAAAATCCTTTATAATTTTAGGTGTTTACGTTGTTTAAATAATACGAGGTGATACCAAACTCATGAGATATAATTTCATGTGTGTTATTTGATCCTATATGAATATGTTCATGTGATTAAAAATTTTGTTTGTTCATTGCGCTATGTTTATCTCTTATTTTTCTTACACCTTGTAGGCCGTCATTTGGTGATATGATCATGACACCAAGTCCTAACCCATTCCAATGTCAAGAACCATTGAAGTATAGCTTACAAGGCATGATTCCTATTAAATTAGCTTCTGCTTTTTCTACTTCGACATGGGGGTGTTATGTTAAAAGGTCTACTAAAACTTGTCCCTTTACAACTTTTAAAGGGACATATTGTAATGAAAACTCTCTCAAAGCTATCATTCATTTGCTAATTTGACCATGGATCATTGGTTTTGACAGCATATATTTAATAACATCTATTTGAAAAATAACTAAAACATTGAATGGCGTTAAATGATACTTCAGTTTGGTAGTGACATGGTATAAATACAAACATAGCTTTTCAATAGAACTATATCTAGTCTCAACGTCACTCAGCATTTGACTTAGGTAATACACAACTCTTTCATGCCATTGTTCATCCTCTTGAGCTAATATGCTTCCTATCTATGAAGTTGAAGCCAAGATGTACAGTTTGAGAAATCATCTTGCCACTGGTGTTGTCATGACTAGAGACTCAGTCAAACATTCTTTAATTTTTTTTAAAAGACTACCTATGCTTCCCCATTCATTTGAATCCATCTTCTTTATTGATTCTTAATAGTGGGGCAAATGCCAGCGTTTTCCCTTATTATTTATAAGTAACAATGTATTTGTTTTTGGAGGTATAGACATGGACTATTTGTTGGCATTACTAAATATATGATTTTAGGAATTTCATTAATAGCATTTATATGAGTTAGTCAAAATCCTTATTATTTTTTGTCACTTAGCATCGGCAATTAGAAAAAGAATTCCACAATAATTTCAATTTTTTTCTTGGTTGAACAAGTTTATATGATAATTTTAAAACAAATAATCTACTTCATATGAATAATAAATAATAGCAATAGTAAAAGGCTTAAAAGAAAATTGCAACAAAGGACAAGTCTTCTAGGTACATGTTTTACATTTTATTTTCTTTTAATTGAATTTTATATTTATTAAATAAAATAAAATTTGTTATAAAATTTCACTAAAGAGGTAATCATTGTTAAGCTCATGGAGCGGCGGTGTGGAGTTTTAGTTCTAAAAACATTTTGGAACTTGTTGTGTTGTTTGGAAATCCTAGGGAGAGTCGTTGTAATTTTTCCTGACATAATTTACCAAAGAAGTAATCAAGGTTAAAGTTAAGGAGTGGAGTGTTTCTTTTAAAAAAAAAAAATTATAGTGGATTGTCAGTTTTAGAGAACATCTGGAGCTTAGTTTATGTTTGTGGAAACTTTAGAGAAGTGATTATAATTTTCTTTAAATTGAATGATCTCAGCAATTTTAAATTGGACATATTCATAATATTTTGTGAAAGAAGTAATTCGAAAATAAAGTTTAGTTTTGATATATTGACAATATAAAAAAAATTTATATAATCAATTAATTGTATTCTTTTATTTGTATAATTATTCAAATAATAGGTATAATATTTAATTATATTTATTGATATAATAATATATGATTAGGTGATAGTAAAAAAATTTTACTATGATAATGTATTATAAATTAAATAACATATGATTGTTAATCATTTGTACAAAAAAAAGAAAAGGGGTTAAATTTAGTATGCAACACGTGGGTTCGGTGTAAGGGTATTATTAGTGTTTTTTAGTTGTAATTTTGTTACTTTTCCCCTCGAGTTGTGTTTTGGTAGCACGCTGGCCTCTTGTGGCGTCATTCTGGTGACCAGGGCAACAAATTCATGCCTATAACTAATAAAAACTAGAATTTAATTTTGACACAGTTTTAAACTGTTATTTTATCACATTGTTAAATTAACAAATATAGTTGACTTTTAGACCTATAATTTAAAAATTTATGCAAGTGAAAGGATTTAATTAGATAATAGTTAAAAAAAATTTATATTATTAATACATCAAAATTAAATTTTAAAAATTATAGTAATTATTAAATAATCTCTTGTTCAGTTAGAAATAATCTTTCAGGAAGTTAACAATATGGATAAGTCTTGACATCTTGTTAAGCGCGAATTAGAGAGACACATTGATATGTAATCTCTTTGGTTTAGCCAAACATAACATAAATTAGCACTTTCTTATTAGGAGAAAATTATTGTGAAAGGACTTCAACTTTGGGTGAAAATAATTTAAGGATTTTAATTTTTTTAAAGTTTCAATTAAGAACATTAATATAATCAATTCAATTTCTAATATCTAGTTGGCACCAAAAAGTACCACCCAAGTATTAAAAAATGCCAACCAAGCATACTAAAATATAAACTATTTTTATGTTTTATTTTTAATTAGCTTAAAAATATAAATTTGACATTTTTTTTCCATATATATCTTTGTTGACTATTTTATGAGAATTTTGATTTATCTTTTTTAAGTTGATTTTTTTTTGTGCAGTTTTGAAGTTGCTTTTTTTTAAAAAAAAAAAAAAGTTACTTTCTCTCTCTCTCTCTCTCTCTCTCTCTCTCTCTCTCTCTCTCTCTCTCTCTCTCTCTCTCTCTCTCTCTCTCTCTCTCTATATATATATATATATATATATATATATATATATATATTGAGAAGATATATTACATTGTTTAAATTGTAATTTTTTTTTTTTGTATTTATCTTCAATATATGATAATAATTTTGTTTGTAATGATATTTTTCTCATTGAAAAGCTTAAATAAAATCATCTTCAATTTTTGAAATTAACTTGTTAAAATATATCTTTCACTTTAGATAATTTGTAAAATGAAAGGAAAATATAGCTTGCAAGAGTAGAAAATGTCAAAGATAAATGTCAAAGTTAGCAATACAATGATGTAAATAAATATCAATTTGTATATGATATAGGAAAGCATACCAATTTCATAAATTACTAATATCTCAATTAGGAATAGCTATACAACTTAGTTTGAAAAATAAAACAATTTTCAGATGGTGTAAAATCAAATTTGAGAAAGCACAAACCAATATAGAATAAAAGCAATTAGGCACATGGCTCAAAATTTAGAAAAGAATAGTATAATTTGGAGGAAACAAATTAATTTGGCATCAAAATAATTATTTCACTAATTTAATTTGATATCATGTCATTATATATATATATATATATATATATAGGAAGTGTATCACATGAGATAAGTGGTTTATTATGAGAGTGGGAGGAGTAAATATTGACCTTGACTATTGGATCTTATGTGAATAATAAAGATTAAAACATAAAGTCATATAACTTTTTAAGTGATCATGTGATCTTTAAACAATTTTAAATCTTGATAATTCATGTATGATTATATGATTCAAATTTATTCTTCTAATTTTCATAATAAATCACTCATCTAATGTGATATACTATCTTTATATATATATAAATAATTGCCGCATAAGATTTTTTTTATCACCAAAAAATAACTTAAGGTCTTTAATTGACAAATAAAAAAATTTTAAATTGGTTAGAGGATAAAAGTTAAGGTCCGTCAGACATACTTCGCTCGGTAATTAGTGTAGTCAATTAAATACACACTAAAAACAGTTATGAAATATGGTAGTAACGAACCCACGTGCGTGCGTGTGAGAGAGAGAGAGAGAGAGCAGTGAGAACAGAACAAATCACATAAAAGCAAACAATAAGATAACTTTTTTACGTCATTAAAACCCCATATTATCCCCCCCCCTCCCCTCGGGTTTAGATTTTAGAATTATTATTTTAGTGAGAGTTTTATGTGATGGGTAATCTAGTTCAAAATCATGTTAGCAATTTCTAACGACAGAAAAAAAAACACTAAATTTAACTGTAAAAAACAGGTAATAGGAAAAGAATAAAATAAGGGATAAAATTCATACCTTCTGCAATGATTCGCAACTTTGACATATTTCCTAAATAAAAGAGAAAGCAAAATGAAATTAGCTCTCGAATTTTGAAGAAGATAAGAAAACTATTTAAAAAAAAAAGTTTGTGCAACTAGTTACGGCATTGACTAATTTATTGTTTCAGAAAATTGTCAATAAGTACACTAACATGAATGGATGCAGCTTTAGATTTTGGAAGTCATAATTTGGGCAACTAAATTCGTATCAATAAGAGTGAGTGAAATGAGATTCCATCGGATGATTCTAATTCAACAAAAAGGCACAAAATAAAATTTTAAAAGGCAATCATCTATTCCCTTGAAATATATTTCTAATAATCCTCATAATTATTAAACATAAAAAATATTGAATATTTTATAAAATATATTTAGCATCTTAAAAATATAAAAAGAAATCTATTATTTTTTTAATAAAAATTAGGAGAAGTTTTTTAAAAAATTTATTCTTACTAATAAAATAATTCTACTCGTGTCCTTGAAATCAAGCCCAACTGCCGAAGTGTAAATAACCGATGCTACTTTTCTTACCGCAATGATGGAATCCCGCTGGAGTATAATAACAGTTAGTATAGGCCGGCAAGTTATCGATACAGCCAAGATTCTGATTGGATTCGTTAAAGAAGCAATAATAATAACCGTGTCTGCAATGATCCACGCAAGCACGACTCATCCACGAAACATCAAATCCGTAGCCCAGCATCCTATGAATTTCAGCGTAGGAAAAGGTTTGGTTGTAGCCTAATAATGACTCTGATGAATATCTCATCAAAGCAGGAAAGGATGACGCAGCAACCAGCTTCACACGGCAACCATCTTCTAAGCTAACAACCGGCAAGCCTCCAGCTACAGCATAAACATGGCCTTTGGAATGCCAATTAATGCAAGAATCAGTCTCCACGTACTGAGGATCATCCCTCACTGGTTTGCTGCAGTTCAAGTAAACTACGTGCCGGAAAATTGTTACGCTTCGACCGCTGTAGCCATCAATATCAGTAAATCGTTCTTGAGTGGCTTCATATGGATCCCTATTATCGCCCGTAAAATTGTACGAATCGGTGAAATTGGCTGAGGATACGAAATAGTGAGGAATGGAGGAACAATCAGCCTCTGAAATGCCGGGATCTACGAGCCGGATTGTGAAGTTTTTGTAGTTGATTGCCTGCACATAGTATTTACCCGAGAACAAATATAACACCGTGGTGTTATCTTCGCAAGCCAGCTCATACCTGGGATCGCCACAGGTTGCTGGGTCATCCTTCAGCCGGAATGGATGCGTTATGTTGGTGATTTTGCCGCAGGATGAAGGGGCACATGTTTGCTGATTATTTGCGGCACAGGTTTGTGGCAGTAGTGCAACTGTAATTAGGAGGAAGCATAACAGAGAGCAGTAAAAGGCTTTCCCTTTGCTCATCATAGGTGCTGAAAACTTTTCTTCTATCTAGTTCAGGGATTATTGGAAAGACTGAGCAGAACATGCTTCATTGAGTCTTTCCTATAATTATCGGGGCTAGTTGTAAGGGCAAAACTGTCTTTACATATGTCAACGTTATCTTAGCTTTGACTTCGTAGATTTTTTCGTCATTAAAATTTATGTAATACCTATCTGTAAATGTAATTATGGTTCTATCTCGATGCATTAGTACATCTTAATCACCCAGCTGGCAAACTTTACCTGGAAAGAGAATTTTACCTTGCCGTCAACGCGGTAAGACGAAAGAAAAATGTGGTTCTATCTTCTATCCCCTTTGCCACTTTCTAGTTGGCGGATGCAATTGCAAATGTTATATTGGAGTCAGATATTCCACCAATCTCGCACATAAGAAAGGCTTGAAGTGATATCCTATCACAGTTCTCCCTTGCTGATGCCGATGCTAGTATTGCTACTGCTGCTGCTTCTGGATCTTGGAAATGGTCAGAATGACCCTCCCATTCCATGTCCCTTCCGTCTGTATCGTACAGACAACGAGGTGAGGATGCTCGAGCTGCCCGCAGTTCCAGTCCCAGTAAAACTCCTCGTCCGTCCCATTTATGGTGGATCCGAAGCATATGACCCCGAAAACTGTCTTCCGGAACTCTTTCTTAGAGTCAACTATTCCTCATTTGTTCCTCTACGTTCTATTCATGGTAATGAAGAACTGTATGGGTGGACCAACATTACTTTCTTTAATTGTTCTTCAATAGGGCAACAACATCTTAGAAACTGGGAACAAACACAAGATATGTTATCTTGCCCGATTTATGTGGCTGACGATTTCGATGATGTCGTTGATTTGGACCTGGTATCCTGCACCAAACTGTTTCGTCGCGTTTTGCCAGTATCCAAATTTGAGATACTATACAACTCAATCTCATTGGAGCAGTTCACAAATTTCACTAGTGGATGCTTTGTTGATTGCAAGAAATCCGGGAAGAAGCGTAAATCCATTATTTTAGCCGTTATAGGTGAGAAACGGGTGGACCAAACACTTCGAGTGCAGTCTCAAGTTGATTTTTTTTGTTTTTTGTTATGTAGTTGGGATTTTCCTGTATATTAAATGTTCAAAGTAATCGCAGGTTCGACTTTGCTTGTGCCTGTGCTCGGTGCCTTCTACCAAATATATTGCTATTTTAGGATGGAAGAGGAAGATCAAGAAAGAGTCGAAAGTTTCTTGAAGGATTACAGGGCAATGAAGCCAACCAGATTCTCTTATGCTGATGTCAAGAGAATTACACATCAATTTAAGGATAAGTTTGGTGAAGGAGCTCATGGAGCGGTCTACAAAGGTAAACTATCCAGTAAAATTCAGGTGGCTGTGAAGATCCTCAATAACGGGGACGGAGATGGGAAAGAGTTCATAAACGAAGTGGGAACCATGGGCAAAATCCACCATGTCAATGTGGTTCGCTTGCTTGGCTACTGTGCTGATGGACTTCATCGTGCTCTAGTTTATGATTTTTTCCCAAATGGCTCTTTACAGAACTTCATCTCTCCATCAAACAACAAGGATACCTTCCTTGGATGGAACAAGTTGCACCAAATTGCTCTAGGCATAGCCAAAGGGATTGAGTATCTTCACCAGGGTTGTGATCAAAGAATTCTTCACTTTGACATCAATCCTCACAATGTCTTGCTAGATGACAGTTTCACTCCAAAAATTTCGGACTTCGGTTTAGCTAAGCTATGCTCCAAAAATCGAAGTACTGTATCCATGACTGCAGCTAGGGGAACATTAGGCTACATGGCACCTGAAGTTTTCTCTAGAAACTTTGGCAATGTATCTTATAAATCTGATATCTACAGTTATGGGATGTTACTGCTAGAGATGGTTGGAGGGAGAAAGAATACAAACACAAGTCAAGAAACTTTCCAAGTTCTATATCCTGATTGGATACATAGTTTGGTTGAAGGAGAAGATACACATATTCCTATTGATGAGGAGGGAGATTTCAGAATTGCGAAAAAACTTGCAATAGTGGGACTGTGGTGCATCCAGTGGCACCCCGTGCACCGCCCTTCCATAAGAACAGTGCTACAAATGCTCGAAGGAGAGGGAGAGAAGTTAAAAGTGCCACCCAATCCTTTTGAATCTGCAGGTACAACTAGTACAAATGCAATTATTCCGGCAAGATGTCTGAATTTGGAGCTGGAAGTGATTCCAGAATCAGATCAGATTGATTGAAGATATTTAGTAATTAGAGATTTAACTAGCACTTTGTGTATGTGTGTTGGTGTGAGCAAGAGAGATCTTTTTCTTTTTTACTTTTGGTTGTGTATGGTGAGTAGTACTTGTTAGTTACAATAAATTTACTTGTGACCCGTGAATTTAGCGACTCATTAAGATTAAGGGGAGTTCTCATATGAAGATGGGTTAAAAATCTTCATGTGAAGATGATAAATATTAATGTGACATATAGATTTTGTGGGGTCCATATGTAGTGAGGGTTGATTGGTAATTAATCGTGTGTTTTATGGTGTACTTTATTGATCAAGGAGCGTGATGTATCTTGCAATCTGATGGTAAGATTGTGAGGTGTATCAATGTATCAATTATTTATGATGCATTGTAGTAATATCTAATTTTAAGAAAATTTAAAAATATAATTAAATATATTTTAAAAATTAATTATCATACACTAACAGTGTAAAATTATACTAGTAGTATAAAATAATTTTATACTGTCAGTGTAATCAAAAAATTTTATCAATGTAATTTTAATTATCATACACTGATAGTGTAAAATTATACTGGCAGTGTAAAATAATTTTACACTATCAGTGTAATTTTGATTACATTGTAATTTTGATTACATTGACGATGTAAAATTATTTTATATTGCCAGTATAATTTTACACTGTCAGTGTATGATAATTAAAATTACACTGATAAAATTTTTTGATTACATTAATAATGTAAAATTATTTTATACTGTCAGTATAATTTTACACTGTCAGTATATGATAATTAATTTCAATGTATGATAATTAAAATTGCACTAATAAAATTTTTTAATTACACTGACAGTATAAAATTATTTTATACTGCCAGTATAATTTTACACTGTTAGTGTATAATTTTACACTGTCAATATATGATAATTAAAATTACACTGATAAAATTTTTTGATTACATTGACAGTGTAAAATTATTTTATATTGCTAGTATAATTTTACACTGTCAGTATATGATAATTAATTTTTAAAATATATTTAATTATATTTTTAAATTTTTTTAAAATTAGATATTACTACAATACATCATAAGTAATTGGTGCATCGATGCACCTCATAATCTCACCATCAGATTGTAAGGTGCACTATGCTCCTTAATCAACAAAGTACACCATAAAATATACTATTAATTACCAATTAACCACCACTACATGTGAACCCTACAAAATCCACATGTCACATTAGTATTTGTCATCTTCACATAAAGATTTTTAACCCATCTTCATCTGATCACGACCCATTAATTAAAATTGGAACATTACTCGTAACTTCTCATGTACTAGTTAAGTTTTCGTATTTTTTTTCTCGACAAAATTATTCTTGCTTTAAATATGCACAAAGAACTTTGGTATTTAGGGCTAGCAAAAAAAAAAGAACTTATTTAAATGGATACCACCGGGGATGGGACAAGTACAAGGATAGATAGAGATGGAGTCCTCATTTACTAAACCTAACAAAGGCGGTAATAAAATCACCATCCTATGAAATACTGATACGCTCCATATATATGTGTGATCATCTTTTATGATTATAATTGTTAAAATTATTGAATTTTCATCATGTACTTTTATTATTAATTTGGGTTATATTATATTAATAGTGTTATAATAAATTATAAATATTATATATGTTTTATTCAAGTTTAAGAGTGTTTTTTTATGAATTTTTTTTTTTCTGAATTTTTTGGTTAAATTTGCAAATATTCAAATCTCCAGAATAAATGGGAAATAAAGACCCATAACGAGGAAAGGAACAACAAAAATGGGTAAATTTTGCAATATAAACGGGAGTCTAATGGATATCAGATTGCCATAATTGATTCTTGGGACATAGCGAGCGGAGACAAGAGTTAATGAGTGCCAATAAAAGATTCGAGCAACTTAAGTCATCTTGTTTGTTTACTATGAGCCAGAATTTATTCAGTTATTGATTTTTGGTCATGGAGCCAGAATTCATGTCAACTATTTTTTTTTTTTTCTTTTTTGATAGAATTATGTTAACTCTGTTCATTCTTAGATTATTTACAGTGTCACATATTCCAAACTCCATACTTCAATCGTAACAAAAAGAGAATTTGTTTAAATATTACATTTTCTGTTTTAAAGAAAACATAAGTGCAATTCAAGTTGATTAATTTTAGATTTATTTATTTTTACTAAATTTAAATTATTTTTATTTGGCTTATGTCAATTAAGTAGCTGAGCTCACTCAAAAAAAAAAAAAAAAATGAAGACTATTCTAGGTTATTACCATCATCTCGATATCAATATAGTATTAGTGTCCTTGAGTGAAGAGAAAGTCCACTTCCATCATCCACAACCACCCAGGACACACTTCGGACTTCTCCTATGTGCAGACAAGAACTAACAAAGTTATTTAAGGCAGAAAGTGCGGGTAAGATTTGAGTTCATGAAGCTAAATTAGAGAAGAAATTAGGTAGCATTTGACATATTATCTAACAAAATTACTGCTAATCTAGATTAACACTTAGAAATAGTCATTTTTTAAATTATTAGTAATATTATATTATTGTGTTTAATATATATAGATAATCAAACTGATAATTCATATTACCTTATTTGATATATTAAAAAAATTACTAGATTATTCCCAAGATGTTATAAATATTCATAAGTTCGAATTATATATTTTTTTGTAAGATTAATTTTTAATATATGGTTAGTATAAAGTAGTTTACACTATCAACTAATTAATTATATTCTATCTTTTGTATGACTTGTGAGGAGGTTATAATAAGAATTAAATGATTTTAATAACGTAATTATACATAATTAGATGGTTGCATATATATATATATATATATATATATATATATGTTTTTCAAAGTATCCACTCACTTGAAAAGTGCGAGACTAATCTTAAGAGGTACAATTTGGTATCTAAGCAAGGACTCTTTTCTAGAAATGCGGTCAAGCATCCAAGCAACGACCCCTCTCTTGAGATATAGTCAGGTGCTTAAACGAGGATCTTTCCCAACGATATTTTTTTTTCATACATCAGAATCTCAAGATCAAACCTAAAACTATTTGCTTAGGGAATTAGAGTCTCTTTTGTAACACCCTAATAATACCATACTATGCTTAAGTCATTTTATGGCATCACTAGTTGTTACTATTAACTAGCAGAAGTTCTTATCTTAAAATTAGCATAATATACGAAAAAAGCATGTAATTTTTTTTTTGTAAAACCTTTATACTTGAAAACTGAGCCTTTATGCGCTTACTTACTCGTATACATATGAACGTTGTTCCTCACATCGTTGAGTTACTAATAAGACGTAAGACAAAATGGGAATAGCATAACACAATACCTTAAGCTAAGAATGTAATCATAGATAATCAAGAGTCATCATTACACTTAATAACTATCACATATATAATCGGTCAAATTAAGTAGCATGACTTCCCACATGCTCTTAATTACACATAGACTGCCCAACTAGGGCTCTTAAGACAATGAAAATACTATGCTACTATCTCGATCCTCCTTAGCTAGGTGAAAAAACATGGCAGCTCCTCATCTTATCCAGTCAGGTACCATCAGAAGTGCTATTATGGATGCCATCAACTCCATCTAAAGACGACACGGAAATGTAGGAGTGAAAAATACAAGATTTCTCAGTAGGATCACGACCAGACAAATATTGTGTTATCGTCATCATCCCAGCCACTTCGGGTTTAATTATAAAAATAGTGGACAGATATCGATTCAATTTTAATAGTTTCAAAAAACATAAATCCTGAAGCGAGTTATTTTTAAATTAATCATCATATCCGTAACGTCATACATAGGCATACATGCTAATATACATAATAAACATTCACAATGCCATAAGGAATGGGATAACATGCATGACTATGCAATTCATCAACTTGACCATGGTCCTACTTTGACTTTCATTTTTAGCACGTGCTTAACATTCTTTTACTTTTCCTTTAAAATAGACTGTTTTTGGACATGAGCTCATTCCGTGACCGTCGTCACACAGTACTAACCAAATCAGACTAAGCCGATATTGGTTATCTCTAAGTTGGAGGGTCCTCCATAACACCTTTGCCTCCCTCATAGAGGTTCGTTGTGGATCGCCGTCTCTCACTTCCTAGAAGTGATCGAGGGGTCATATTCCATTCTTTCGTTTTTTATCATTATACTTTATATGCATAATACTTCTTTGACTAGACACATGCAATAATATGACTAAATCCATAATTTTGACGGAAATCCGGCAGCATAACGGCTAGACTGGAGCTTCCCCAAAATGCCAATCATAAACTTTCAACCAACAGTTCATCATATCTATATCATATCATCACATTCATCATTCAATCATGAGACAAAGCTCAATCAAACTCATCATTCATCATGCTGAATGGCATCACACATTCATACCCTAGAGGGGCTTATAGTTGTGTTATTCTTTGTGAAGAATATTATGAATCATCATATGATTTTTCATGATTATCCATGAGAGAATCACATAGTTAAGATATGTGTATGTGGTCTTTTAGTTACTTAGTTCTCATATGAAATTATTCTTTACTTTAGTTCATGTCTTATGGAACACTTATTCAAATTAATTAAGTTAGGTGGTTGTTTCCTTTCCTTGAGATAGTGCACTTAGTGATTCCTAGGTTCATGGTATACTCAGAGGCCCTAATCATACTTCTGTTCCCAAGGAGTTCAACATCCCTCTAATCCTTGGGTCATGACAACGCATAACCATATCATGAACCCAACAGCATCATGTTCACTAATCACCAAGGGTGATTTTTAACTTATTCTACTTACAAAGTTTCAAGTTTTCATTATTAACATATCAAGTTTTTACCTTACCATTATTAAAGATATCATTCTTCATAGAGTAGTCATAAAGTTTTATTCTTTATGAAAGTAAGTGCCTCTAGAATTAAGCTCTTGTCTTAAAAATTAGATCTTTATATTACCATGATACAAGTTACTAGCTTTTTAACTGAAAAGTCTTGTTCTTTATGAAAGTTGTCTCATTAAATTGTTCTAAGACCATCAAGGTCTCAATTTTATGACTTGGAGTTGTCTCTACATTAAAAAGTTCCTACTTTATCAACTAGCGATATGAAACATTAAGGTTAAAAGTCTTGATCTTTATCAAAATTAACAGCTTTTGGCATTGTTTTGGTTCAAGATCTAAACTTTATGAATTAAGTGTTACAAAATAACACTTTTGTGACTTAAAGGTCTCATTCTTGATTAAAGTTTGAAACTTTATGAAAGGTCTTTTCTTTAAGGTTTGATTTCTAAGACATAAAGTGACAAGATAATATTTTTCTAACTCAAAAAGGCTTATTATCCTAAAAAGCTTAGACTTTTACATTATTCTTGTCTTTAAAACAAAACAAAAGAAGACTTTATGATGGTACTAAAACTTGCGCCACTTTTTATGTGTCAAGAAGCAAACTTTTTAAAGTTTAAAGCTTTTAGAATGTTTATGGTCTTATCAAATCATGAAAATATAAAAAGATGAAACTTTTCTAATTATTAACTCATCATAAGAAAAGGAACAACTTTAAGTAAGATACCATCAAGAATATTCAAGAACACAATTTGCCAAAAGTAGAAACTTAAGAACACTTGAAGAACATCAAGAACATATTTTTCTAAAAGTAGAAACTTAAGAACACTTGAAGAATAACAAGAACATATTTTTAAGAATATATTTTTCCAAAAGTAGAAACATCAAGAACATCAAGAACATGTTTTTCTAAAAGTAGAAACTTAAGAAAACTTGAAGAATAACAAGAACATATTTTTCCAAAAGTAGAAACATCAAGAACACTTGAAGAACATCAAGAACATATTTTTCTAAAAGTAGAAACTTAAGAATACTTGAAGAACAATAAGAACATATTTTTTCAAAAGTAGAAACATCAAGAACACTTGAAGAACATCAAGAACATATTAGAAACATCTTTTGCTCTTGAAGAGCATGAATGATTTTCTCAAGTTTTCACTTAGAGATATTGGTCATAAAAGAACCAAACTCCAAGCTTTCTTGAGCAAACAAAATAAAGAAGATGAAGATCACTACCTCTTCTTGAAGATGGCGCAAAAACAAGAGAAGAGAAAGAAGAAGATGATGGCTCCTCTTGATGATGATGGTGGTGGTTTTGCAAGAAGGAAGGAGAAGCTCTTGAGATCTTGTGAAAATAGAGCTTGTAGTGTTTAGATCTTGTCTCCAAAGACCCAAAGATCAGGTCCTTGAAGGGCTAAGTGAGAGGTTTTGGGTGGTGGTGGTGGAGAAAGGAAGAAGAAGATGAGAGAGTTTAGAGAGAAGTTAGAGGATTTGGTTTTGAAGAGAGAGAATAGGATGAGTGAAAATGAAAATGTGAGTGTGTGTGAGAGAGAGAGAGTGTGGCGTCAACTACATCAAGGGAAGGAGGGAGATATTTTGCTTAATTTTGTGTTATCTTGTGATTAAGGAGACAAAGTAGATGATGGGGGAACAAAGCATGGTCAAACTCTTACATAAAGCACTCTTGTCTTATGCTTTATGCTTTTATGATATCACTTTTTACTTTATTATCTAGTTGATTAAATTTGAATTTAATTATGTGATTAAGTGCTCATACAACTTAATTAAGATAATTAAGCAAGGATTAGTGATTAACACACAAAAATATGATTAACAAAAATTAATCTTGCAATTAACCTTAATCAAACTCCATTAAGCTAATTAAGGGCGACTAGTGCTTAATTAAGCTATCAAGAGTCTGACTTGCTTAATTAGAGATTATCTAATCTCGATTAAGTATTCTCTTGACTTTTCTCATTCGAGTTAACTCATAAACTCTTCGTTAACCCCTTAATTAAGCCATAATCTCATAATTTCTCATTAAGTGCCTAATTACTCAAGGTTACTAAGGTAATTTAGCACGATATGAAATTGAGGATGTTACATCTTTCACTTAGACCAACATCTTGTTGAAATAAAAACATTATATTAACAATTTTTTAAATAAAAATTTTATTTTTTATTATTGAACTGAATAATTGCAATTCATGTTTATTAATTTGAGATTTATTTTATTTCATTTTATATTGACCAAGTTCCATTCAATTGCATTAATTTGGGCTGCAACCACTCAAGAAAGCAGTAAACTCTACACTTTTTCATAAAATTGCAAGCATTGACAATATTAGATCAAAATTTCTTTTAAAATTTCTACACTGTATTTATAGAAGATAAATTAGTATCTATTATTATAACCATCGTAGTTAAAATTAATTTATATTAAAGAACGAAGAACTCATTTTTTAAAGTCAATCGAATATGACCGATGCTTATAATTTTATGAACTAAAGCCAGTATTTACACTTCAAAAAATTATTTAATTTTTGCATCTTGCAAGCTCCACTAAATAAAATCTTTAGTTCTTTTGTCTTTTTTTGTAAAACGAAAAATTCGAAACCTCAATAATGGACACTCAACTTACACAACAAGCCAAGCTTGTTTATAGTAGACTAGGACGTAACAATATAGCAATATTTTGGCATTTTGATTTTATTTATCAATCAAATCCTTTTTCAAAATAATTACAAAATCAGAATTGCTATATAATACGAACTTTTTGTGTAAAATGTAGGAATAGTCCAAAGGGTGGTTATTTTTTAGTTTTTTTAATGAATAAAAATTTGGATTTTGTACTGTTCGTATTTTTTAGAATAATGTTGACTAGAGTTTTATACCGTGTTTTTAGGCGTAGAAACCCTCAAAAAATTGCCCACGACTTATCGAAGTCTACGGAAGTGGTCTTCAGTCTTTTTCATTTATATTTTACATAGAAGAAATTCTTCAGCTTTCAACAATGAATGCTAGACGTATAATGCAAGGCAGACTATATGTAGAAGACTAGGACATGACAATTGCACAACATTAGTCATTTGATTTTGTTCTACATGTAGACGACTAGGACATGACAACTCCACAACATTAGACATTTGATTTTGTTTGTCAAACCTACCCTTTCCTGAAATTGTTATGGGATACATATTGATTAGACATTTTCTATCGTATTCTTAGTCGTAGAAATAACTTAAATTAAGTTTAATTTGTCTGAAAAGAGACAGATATATTTCGTAAATAGTTAGTTCGAGTTTAATCTTTTTGTGACAGGTTTATTTTGAGACATGACTGGACTAAGTTTATTTAAAGGCTTGCGAATATACAAAGACTTCCAAACAAGTTAAGGATCCTAAACTTTTTAATTTTATAACATTTAAAAAAATTATATTCTGTACAAAATTAATAATCAATATTTAACAAATTATGTAGATACTATAATTTTTTTGGAATAATATATACTACTTAGTTATATATACGTTTTTAAAAGTCCCAACTTAAGATGTTTATTAATAAATTAGTTACCCAAATGAAAGGGGTGTCAACGTCCACAATATATATCCAGGCCAGATACATTTCAATTCAGTTACATTAATTTAGGCTACAACCACTCAAGAAAGTAGTAAAATCTACTTTTTCTAAATTAAAGTTTTAAGCATTGACTATATTAGTCCTTAACTTTAAAAAATTTTCTTTTAAATTTCTGACATTGTATTATTATAAGTTAAATTACTTTTCAACATTATATTCAGTTTATTTAAGTTATTTTAAATTAAAGACCTAGAAACACAATTTTTAAAGTCAAAAATTAATTTGACCGACGCTTATAAAAAATTGTCTGAGTTTTACGACTCTCAAGCCCCACTGAATAAAGGCTTCAGCTCTTTTGTCTTTTTTTATAGGATAGAGTTTTTAATTTTGATGGCGGGCGAGTAAGTCAAGCTTGCATGTCAAAGACTAGGACGTAATAACCCCTTAATATTAGACTTTTGATTTTAATTATCAATCAAATCCTTGAAATAATAGTATATCATATCGGCAAGGTTTTTTGTATCGTGTAAATGTGTAACTGGGGATAGAAACCACTCAAAAAATTGTCTACGAATATAATGACAGAAACTGTTCAGTTTTCAATAATGCAGGCTAGATGTACATACTAAGGCAGGCTTGTTTGTAGAAGACAAGAACGTAACAACACCACAACATTTGACATTTGATTTTATTTATTAATTAAGTCCTTTCTTGAAATAGCTATAGAATACATATCGACTAGCCTTTTTTACAAACTTATTTATGTATGATAGGTTTATTTTGAAGCTTGACTGGTCAATATTTATTTAAAGGCTAGCAGTTATATGAAGACTTCCTCACACGTTATCAAAACCCTTTTTTTTTTGTAGGTACGTGTCAAGAAACTTAAACTTTTTAACTTTTTAAGAGTTAATAAAAATTATATTCGTTATAAATTTATATGTTATATTAACCTACCTATACTACTAATATTTCGAAGGTAGTTTCAGGGAAAGTTTTACGAGTGTCACTTTAATATTTATTTGGTTCTCCACTAACTTCAAAAGGTTTCCCATTATGAGATAAAAGCATTTTAATGGTGCTTATTTACAACATTTAGTGGCGGTTTTAGCTCCCACTAATAATTTTTCCGGCCGTTACCAAATCCACTAGAAATAAAGTGACGAAAAGTATTTAGTGGTGCCCTTTAACAATAGCTAGTATGACTGCCACGAAACACATTTAATCCTGGTGATTATTTAGTGGGGGCTTTAGTTGCCAGAAAATTTGTTTTATGGAAGTTAAAACTAACATTGGTAAACGAGCCAACCTGCCTCGCCCTTCCTCGCCCCATCACAAGTCAAGCCTTAAGGGGGTGGGGCGGGCCAACTTGTGTCAGCAATTTAGGTTAAATATACCAATCCACCTCACTTTTATGTCGTTGGCAAGTTGGCCTATAAAAAATAAAAAATAAAAAACCTTTTTTAAATGAATTAAGTCATCTATTTTTTTTTTTAAAAAAAAGAAACTTTTACTTAAATATAACAAATTAACATTGATATAAAATAAAAAAATCTTAATTACCTAATTTATCAATGTCAAGCAGGGTAAGGTAGATTTGGCTTGCAGATCATTTTTTTTTTCATCTTATTCTTTTTTTCTTTCACACAACAAACTCAACATTTGAAACTCTTGTTGGTCCATGCACACATGCCTCAAAGGACATTGATAAATTAGGTAATTATTTTTTATTTTATGTGAATGTTATTTTATTGCATTTAAGTAAAAATTTCTTTATTTACAGTGTATTTATTTGTGACTTTTTTCACAAAAAATCATTTTTTTCACTCAAAAAAATTAGTTTTCATATATTTGGATAATTTTTTAAAAATAATTAGATTTCCAGAAAATTTATTTTTGCCATTTTTAGAGAAGCTGAAAAGAGTAGCTTATAAAAAAAATCAGTTTTCATCTTTTTTAGTTACATATAAAATTTAAATTTCATAATCACTTTTTTAAAAACTGAAACAAACACATCTTTATTTTAAAAAAATTAGATTACTTAATTCATTTAAAAAAGGTTTTTTTATTTTTTATTAATGCAGGCCAACCTACGCAAAAGTGGCGTGAATTGCAATATTCAACCTAAATTACTGAAGCAGGTTGGCCCACCTTGCCCCCTTAAGGCTTGACCTACGGTAGGGTGAGGAAGGAAGGGGCAGGTTGGTTCATTTGCCAATATTAGTTTTAACTTCCATAAAAACAAACTTCCTTATAGTTTAAGTCCCCACTAAATAATCGCTAGTAATAAATGTGTTTTGTGGAGGTCATACCAGCGATTTTGAACGGCACCACTAAATACTTTTCATCACTTTATTCCTAGCAGATTTGGTAATGGCTGAAAAATTCATTACTACTGGTTAAAACCGCCACCAAATACTTTATATAACCACCATTAAAATGCTTTTATCTTGTAATGGGAAACCTTTTGAAGTTAGTGGAGAACCAAATGAATATTAAAGTGGCACCCGTAAAATTTTCCCGAAAACTACCTTTGAAATATTAGTAGCATAGATAGGTTAATATAACATATAAATTTTATAAAGAATATTATTTTTATTAACTATTAAAAAGTTAAAAAGTTTAAGTTTCTTGACATGTTCCTATCCAAAAGAAAAAAAAAAAGGTTTCATAATGTGTGAGGAAGTCTTCATGAAACTGCTAGCCTTTAAATAAACATTGACCAGTTAAGCCTCGAAATAAACTATCATGCACAAATAGGTCGAGCTCAAACTAGCTGCGCACAGGATAAATATTAGTTTTTTTGTTATATAAAGCTAAATTTAATTTATTTCTACCACTAATTATATTGAAAAAAGGCTTGTTGATATGTATTCTATAGTGTTCTGGACTAGGTCCAAAAAGCCCAACTCAGCCCAATATTAAGAGGCCTAACTCGAATTGACACCTGCCATTATCTGAGGCCCAACTCGGAACCCATATGATGGAACCCTTTGCAATGTGCAAGGATAGGGTCCTTTGGATGATGTACACGATCTTGCCAGAATGGCACTCACCTAACATGCTGTCGCCTATCTCAGACCCACCAATGAGCCTCAAGTCGTTGGAAGTCCTGAGGCAGTCCCTTTAAATCGTGGAACACCCCCACACATTCACAACTTCCTACCACTATAAATAAATGGTCAATCATTGAAATTAGGTACACCTTATACACTATACCTAGTATTGCTCATACTCATTGATTTGAGCAACGGAGTCCTTACAAGTACAACCCCTGTTGCTATGGAGATCCAACCTCAGCCTACCAGCTTCCAGAATGAAGTAGCTTTGGTGCCCAATAATGAGTTCGGAGCTCATTCCAAGTGACCCAACTCCAAACACATAGCTATTTCAAGAAAGGAATTGATAAATAAAATCAAATGTAAAATGTTGTGGTGTTGTTACATTCTAGTCTTCTACAAATAAGCACTTTGTGTCTGGTGAATAGTGTGATCAAGAGAGTTCTTTTTCTTTTTTACTTTTGGTTGTGTATGGTGAATAGTACTTGTTAGTTACAAGAAATTTATTTGTGACTCGTGAATTTAGCGACTCATTAAGATTAAAATTGTAAGGTCAATTGTAACTTCTTGTGTACTAATTAAGATTTTGTGTTTTTTCTCTACAAAATTATTTTTTATTTAAAAATGCACAAAGTACTTTGGTAATTAGGGCTAGCCTAAAAAAAAAGAACTTATTTAAATGGGTATCACAAGCGATGGGGTAGGTACAAGGATGGCTTTGGTCCCTGGGAAGATCTAGATGAAGTCCTCGTTTACTATACCAAGTGGAGGCGACAATAAGATCATTGCCTTATGAAGTACTAATAGGCTCCATATATATGTATGATTGTCTTTTATGATTATAATTGTTAAAATTATTAAATTTTCATCATGTACTTTCATTATTAATTTGGATTATATTATATTAATAGTATTGTAATAAATTATAGATATTATATATTTTTTGTTCAAGTTTAAGAGTGTTTTTTTTATGAATTTTTCATTTGAAATCTTTGGTTAAACTCGCAAAAATTCAAATCTCCATGACAAACGGGAAATAGAGACCCATAACGAGGAAAGAAACAATAAGAACTACAGTAAATTTTGCAATGTAAACAAGAACTTAATGGGTATCACATTGTTTCGTAAAAATATCACAATAAGTCAAGCTTGTTTATAATATAGACTAGGACGTAACAATATCACAATATTTTGGCATTTTGATTTTATTTATCAGTCAAATCCTTTTTTAAAATAATTATAGAATCAAAATTGCTATATAACACGAATCGCTTTTTGTGTAAAATGTACGAATAGTCCAAAGGGTGGTTATTTTTTAGCTTTTTTAATGAATAAAAAATTGGTTTTTGTACTATTAGTAATTTTTAGAATAATATTGACTAGAGTTTTATACCGTTTTATTGTGCGCAGAAACCCTCAAAAAATTGCCCACGACTTATCGAAGTCTTCAATCTTTTTCATTTATATTTTACATAGAAGAAATTCTTCAACTTTCAACAACGAATGCTAGACCTATACTGCAGAGCAGACTACATGTAGAAGACTAGGCCGTGACAGCTCCACAACATTAGACATTTGATTTGTTTGTCAAACATACCGTTTCCTGAAATTGTTATAGAATACGTATTGACTAGACTTTTTGTATCGTATAATTAGTCGTAGAAATAACTTAAATTAAGTTTAATTTGTCTAAAAAGAGATATATATACTTCATAAATAGTTAGTTTGAGTTTAGCATTTTTGTGATAGGTTTATCTTGAGACATGACCGGACAAAGTTTATGTAAAGGCTTGCAAATATACAAAGACTTCCAAACAAGTTAAGGAACCTAAACTTTTTAATTTTATAACATTTAAAAAAATTATATTCTGTACAAAATTAATAATCAATATTTAACAAATTATGTAGATACTATAATTTTTTGGAATAATATATACTACTTAGTTATATATACGCTTTTAAAAGCCCCAACTTAAGATGTTTATTAAATAAAGAAAAATATTTTGGGGACACATCTTTTGCAACACAATATGGGACGTATACGAAAAAAGTAAGCAAAACGACAAAAATGATTAGATAATAGATTCCACAAAATAATTGTTACTTTTACTCAGTTTTTTTTAATCTAAAAATTTACCAATATTTTTTAATAATATACTGATAAGTTTTACATTTTACATACAAAATTTACCAACGTATTGTTTAAGATACTGGTAAGTTTTATATTTTGTACATATATATGCAAAATTTGCCAATATATTGTTGAAAAATACTGATAAATTTTTTTTTTTGTTTTTTTACAAAGTTTACTACCATTTTTCAATAATATGCAGATAAATTTTGTATTTTGTACACAAAACTTAACAGCGTATTATTCAAGATGCTGATAAATTTTATATTTTATATATATATATACAAAACTTATCAACGTATTGTTGAAAAATGTTGATAAATTTTCTTTTAATGCACACACCGGCAAGTTTTGTATATAATTATATAAAATTTATGGGCATGTTCACTATTCATGCTACTAAGTTTCTGAAAAAAAAAATTTGAACAAAAATATTAATAATTATATGAAACCATCATATAAATATTTTTATCATTTTTTTCACTTTTTAATATATGTCACTATATATTTACTATTTATACATTCCTCTATCAGTTCTCTTTTAATTAGGTACCCGAATGAAAGGGTGTCCACGTCCACAGCATATATACATTTCAATTCAGTCACATCAATTTAGGCTACAACCACTCAAGAAAGTAGTAAACTCTACTTTCTCTAAATTAAAGTTTTAAGCATTGACTATATTAGTTCTTAATTTTAAAAAATTTTCTTTTAAATTTCTGACATTATATTATTATAAGTTAAATTACTTTTCAACATTAAATTCAGTTTATTTAAGTTATTTTATATTAAAGGCCTAAAAACACAATTTTTAAAATCAAAAATTAATTTGACTGACGCTTATAAAAAATTGTCTACGACTTTTTCGACTCTCAAGCCCCACTGAATAAATCCTTTAGCTCTTTTGTCTTTTTTTGTAGGATAGAGTTTTTTACTTTTGATTGTGAGCGAGTAAGTCAAGCTTCCTTGTCAAAGACTAGGACGTATTAATTATCAATCAAATCTTTGAAATAATAATATATCATGTCGACCAGGTTTTTTGTATCGTGTAAATGTGTAATTGGCGATAGAAACCACTCAAAAAATTGTCTACGAATATAATGACAGAAACTGCTCAGTTTTCAACAATGGAGGTCAGATGTACATACTTAGGCGGGCTCATTTGTAGAAGACTAGAATGTAACAACACCACAACATTGACATTTGATTTTATTTATCAGTTAAGTCCTTTCTTGGAGTAGCTATAGAATACATATCAACTAGCCCTTTGTACAATATAATTAGTGGTAGAAATAAATTAAATTTAGCTTTATATATATATATATATATATATATATATATATATATATATCTGAAAAAAAAAAAAAACTGATGTTTATCCGGTGTGCACCAGTTTGAGCTCGACCTATATTTGCTTGATAGATTTATTTTGAAGCTTGATTGGTCAGTGTTTATTTAAACAGAAATGTTATTTTGTCCACTTCTTTTTTGACATATATGGTGTCACCGTATACAAAAGTCAAGAGAAGACAAAACACCTATAAAGAGGGAAAGGGTGAATATGGTGGAGTAAGAATTTCAAAAAACAAATCAAAAAGCCACCTGCGAATGACTCACTAAACTCTCTACCCTTCCCCCCATGAGAAGTCAACTCTCTGCCTCCCTTCCCATAACAGAGTCACCACCTATTCTCTCACCGTCATTGCACCCCTCCCGACAAATCTGCGCCCACGGCCAGCACCTAACCGCCTTCAAGTTGGACCTTGTCGCCGATCATCACCAAAACCACACCGAGGACAACAGCTTCTCCAGTTACTCTAGCTTCTTTGGCGGCGATGTCTTCGTCGACCACACTTCTCCAGCGGCCTCGTCGAAGATCTTCGAGTTCCGCAATATGGATCTCAGCTACTCCCAATCTCCCTTCAAATCGGTGCACGCAGTAGTAGAGAACAGGAATGGAAACAAAAATCAAAACAGCTATAGCCATGGGATTTTCATCTCCGATGAGCCAGTGCTTTCACCACCGAGATGGAGCTAGAGGAAGGTTACGCCTTTCGAGAGTGGCGCAAGTGAGTGTTTCGAATTTCTCTTCTCTCTGTCTCATTCCGTTTTGTGGAGTGAAGAAATTGAAGTGTGTTTCTAAGTTCAAAAACACTCTTACCTTCATCTCTACTTGCTCAAAAACAGCCCCTCCCTCATCTCTATTCTCGCCCTTCCTTATTTCTACACACCATTTTCACACCATTTATATCTCTTTCTACTCCCTATATTCATACCAGAAACAAAAAATAGATTAAAAAGCATCTACAACCCTCTTTTCGGCTTTGTCAATCACAATTAGCCCCTCTTCTCCTTCTGATGATTCTTTGTGATACCTATCTCTCACATACACACTATCATAAAGGTTGGAAATTTTACATTGTTTGTAACTATACGTTGTTTTTCTTTTATCTTTATGTTCAAGTTTTGCTCTTTCCTTTGATTGTTTAAAAGGTTTCTAGTTTCTATACTTTTTTCAGCTCTCTTGCCCTTTTAGTAATGGGTTTCTTGTTAGTTCCTTGAATGTTTGATGATGCTCTGAAATTTTGATACTTTTTGGTGATTGGTTTGTCATTTGTTCCAGGGTAATTTTCATTTATTTTTTAAGTTTTATATGATCAATTATGCATCAGTTTGGTTGCTTTGTCCTTTGTGATGTTGAGTTGTATTCCCTTGGGGGGTTAGTCTCTGTGATATTGAGCTGGGATAAAAAAGATTTCAAAATGTGTGAGGATATGTGATTTGTGCATTACCAGTGGAAGAGAAATTTGTCTAGATAAGAGATTGATAGAGACCCTCCCTAGTTACCCAATTTGCTATCATGAAACTGAAAAAAAAAAAAATTTGGAGTAATTTGTTATTTATGTCTACTTTGCAAGTGTGCAGAAGTTATATGGATCAAAGTAGATTATAAGATATGGCTTCATTCGTGATTGTTGATGTTTAGGTCCTGAATGATTAAATTGCTCACATAGCTAATTTGTCAGTGTTAGGTACATTTTGCCGATTATCCAAGATCTTCAGAGATCTTCATTGTTTGTGAAGAAAAAAGTGCCCCTTCCCCCCAAAAAAAGAAAAAAAAAACTACTATTAATTCTGACAAGTCAAAACTTTATTTATTCAAGTATTGGGCCTAAGTTTCTTCTGCTTTGAACAATGATTGACTGTAGATAGGAAATTATTTCTATTTGGTTTAAGTATATTACTTGATCTTGCTGGTGATGCTAATTGGACAAACTTGCAATATGTGTTTATTACCCTTTACTTGCTTTTCTACATTGCAAAACTGCAATTCTCGCTTGGTTTTAGGTTGTTCTTTGCCTAAGGCCTATTTTGATTGAGACTCAGTTTCCTTATTTCTTAATATGTTCAGGTTGGTTCATTTCATGGATGTTCAGGCTTCCCGCAGTTTATAACAATAACTTGAGGTGTAGAAGAATTCTTAGAGCTTCAAGAGTGTTAGTATGAGGAATTGGATATAAAACAATATGGAATGTAAGAATTTTTTGTGACAAGAAAGGGATGCAGGCCACAATAGGTGGGCATGTTTTGATATAAGGAATGCAATTTGATTTGATACAAGAAAGGGGTGTGCAACAACAAACGTGACTATGTGTTCAAAAGATAAAAAAGAGAGCAGTTAAGTTTAGAAGTTAGGTTTGGCTATAGATTTATTTTTCCTCGTTGATACTTGTATTCATTATAGATAGATTTACATGTAACCATTACATCTATTGTCGCACAAGCATAAGGATAAGGTTTTGTGCAAATAAAGTGAAAAAAAAGTATGTACAAATTGTTACCAACACATACAGAATGAGTAGCTGTGTTTGATTTTTTTATTTCTTTTTAACCAAATCTTGGGTGAAAAAAGTTATTATAAGGTTATTGATG
Source organism: Pterocarpus macrocarpus (assembly GCA_031439585.1). Classification (NCBI taxonomy): domain Eukaryota; kingdom Viridiplantae; phylum Streptophyta; class Magnoliopsida; order Fabales; family Fabaceae; genus Pterocarpus; species Pterocarpus macrocarpus. The sequence goes on from CM062514.1 coordinate 57,216,376, forward strand.
AAAGGAGCTTGAACAAAGCATGAAAGTAGATATGCAATGCCTAAGAAGCATATTTTTTTTCCTGCACTTGGTTGGTAACTTTGGCTCAAAAGCTGGTAACTTCAATTTAAAAAGCTAGTAACTTCTCAAAAAAGTTGGTAATTTTTCAAGTCATGGGAATTTAGGAAGTATTGGGATTTTCAAATAAATTTATGTAACTAAACAAGTTTAAAAGACTCCCTATGATTATAGATTGATCCAGGGAGCTTGAAGAAAGCATAAAAATGAGCGACCAATGCCTAAGAAGCATATTTTTTTCCTGCACTTGGTTGGTAACTTGGGCTCAAAAGCTGGTAACTTCAATTCAAAAAGCTAATAACCTATCAAAAAAGCTGGTAGCTTTTCAAGTCATGGGAATTTAGAAAATACTGGGATCCTCGGATAAATTTGTGTGGCCAAACAAGTTTGAAATACTCCTTTTGATTATAGATTGATCAAGGGAGCTTGAACAACACATAAGAATAAGTAACCAATGCTTAAGAAGCATATTTTGTTTTCTACACTTGATTGGTAACTTAGGCTCAAAAGCTGGTAATTTCAGTTCAAAAAGCTAGTAACTATTAGAAAAATCTAGTAACTTCTCAAAAATGCTAGTAACTTTTTAGTTCTTGGGAATTTTGCAAGTATTATTTTTCTCGTACAAACTTATGTTAGCGAACAAGTTACGAGGACCTGTTTGCCCTATAGATTGATTGAAGGATTAGGATTGTCAAAGTGGCTGAAGAAGTGCTAAAAATGGCATTGCAATCCCTTAAATATGACCCAAGATCTTCTCCCACGAGATTGCTTCGAAAAATAGACTTTCTAATTTGCCGCAGCCAAGCTCGAGATTGCATGAGCAAGCTCAACTTGCTTTCTTGAGTTATAGAATCTAGGTTCTCTATCTGATGCCCATGCTTAAGCTTACGGGTGCAGGCTCGAGCTTGCTGGTCTGTGCTTGAGCTTGCTCCCAAAATGCTAATATTGGAACTCTCTGTTTGACCCCACACTCGAGCTTGGGGTTGCAAGCTTGAGCATGCTTCCAAATATGTGAAATTCAACTTTTCTTCACTTGGGCTTTCAAAACCTCAATGAAAATGACCAATATTGAGTGACAAAAGCTTAGAAAACATAAAGGACCAATAATGAGTGACAAAAGATTTGAGAACCCCTTTTTTAGGCTTTGCAAGTCACTCCCCATATAGGGTTAAGGATCCATTCAGCAATATAACATAAAAAGGTGTGGTGTTAAGTTGTTTGGATGCACCAATCCATTTTGCAGCCCAATAGAAACAAAACTCTAAGTACCTGAAAAATTACTAGTTTTTTTTTTTTTGTAAAAGTTATTAGTTTATTGAACTGAAATTATTAGCTTTTTGCAACCAATTACCAACCATGTGCAGGACTGAAATTTGCTCAATTAGGGTTTGCTAGCCACTCCCCATGTGGGGTTGAGGCTGCACTCACAAATCTAGCATGAAGAGGTGTGGTCTTGACTTGTTTGGATGCACCAATCCATACCATAAGGCCAATAGAACTGAAATAATAATTATCTGATAAGTTACCAGCTTTTTGGGTGCAATTACCAACAAAGTGCAGGTTCTCACTTAGCCTTTGCAAGTCACTTCCCACTTGGGGTTGAGGCTCCATTCTGCAATATAACATAAAAGGATGTGGTATTAAGTTGTTTGGATACACAATCCATTCCAAAAGGCCAATAGAACCAAAACAACAATTAACTGATAAGTTACCAGCTTTTTGTAAAAACTACCAACTTATTGAACTAAAGTTACCAGTTTTTTGGGTAAAGTTACCAACCAAGTGTAGTTCCTCACTTTGGCTATGCATGTCACTCCCTATATGGGGATGACGCTTTCCTGCCTGAGTTACTAACCCAAACGTACAAAAAGAAAATCATACTTCATAGTTAATTAGTCCTATAATTCCATGGTTTGTTTAAGCATGGCAAATTTGAATCTATAATCATGGGGAGTCCTCTTCTCATGGGTGGTGACAACACTAATTTCCTCAGAACAAAATGATTTCATTTTTAAATTGAAACTGAACCAAATCAATTATTATCTTCTATGTTTCAGATTTTTTATTTTCCAGTCTAAGCAATGTTTGAGCCATAATTTAATAGTCACTCTCGGCTAAGAAGGTATGCGCCTATTGTCAACTAATTTTTTTTTTCAATGCTGCTATGTCACTAGATTTTCTGAAGAAGGAAAATTAGGAAAGAAACGAAAAAAACTCAACAAAAAATGAAAGGGAGACAAAGTACTAATATTGATCACCAAACCCATTTTCTACTTGGTCCCCTTTAGAATATAATATGTCAACACTCAATAAAACATAGAAGTTACAATAACATTCCATCTATTTGGCTTTAAGATGCGCTTGGTGGTCATTGGAGCTTGTCTTCTTGCTCTACCCAAAAAAAAAAAAAAAGATTGATGAAAGGAAATCCAATTTTTAAATAAATTTTACAAAGCGTGCGCCTTCAAATGTGGCACTTGTGTTGAGAGAGATGGCAAGAATCAAAATAATAGTTCAGAGAAAATGAAAGTGGAAATGTTAAAATTTAGTCAATGAACAAAAATATGTACAATAAACAATTAAAAGTAATTAGCTTGTAACTAACTAAACTTCTTTTTAACTAAAAGTAACCAACTCATAATTTATTAGTAACTAACTTAACTAAATTGTCACTAGTAATAATCAAACTCAAAATGGTAATAAAAGAGTATACAACGAATCTATTCAATTTATAACAAGAGAATAATAACCAACTATTAAGGCTAATCAAACTAGCTCATAATGCTGACCACTCACTTTCACTCCTCTTTTTTTTTTTTCAATATGTGACAGAGCTCACACCATTCCAAATGGAGGGAAGCCTAAAACCAAAAGGATAACAAACAAAGTTTGATAAAGTACAAGCTAGAACTGTAAGCAAAAAGGACCTAACAACAACTAACAAAAGCAGAGCTAATAAACTTAAGAATACTAATTCAGCCACATGATGATCCAAAAAAGAGAGCTTGTCCTTGACGTGCTTTACTACACATAATGTGTTGTTCCTTTTAGCAAATTTTGTTCCTCAAGGAGACCAATTATGCTTGATTCTAAGGACTATCAGCCCACACACTTGCCAAATATGGTTCCAACACTCAATGAGCCTCAAAGATCCAAAATCAACATGTTAATCCCAACATACAATAAGATCATAAAAGCTATCTAGAACCTCCATATCAGTAGCATCAGTGGTTAAACATCCTGTAGGTAGTGTCTTCAATGCTGCTGGAACTTTTGATAGTTGGCTTCCCTCTCGTGTGCAAGTAAGCATCAAATAATTCAGCTCCCCATCATCTCCTTTTTTCGAATTCTTTATCTTCCACCAAAAACCCATCACATTTGCATACTTCTGGTAAAATGATTTTATTTCCTCAGTCGAATGAAATATCATCTCAACACTTAGTTCAACTATTTCAGTATTGCCTTTAAAGTTATCAACTTTCGATATGGATCCAACAACCCGGTCCACATCATCGCCATGGAGTTTTATTGCATATGACAGTCCAACCTACACAAAATAAGAAAAAAAAATAACTCACTGATGACTGGTCAATTTCAAACTACCAATGATAAACCAAGTTCTCATATCTTGCATAATCCCCAAAGCCAAACACATACACCAAAAAGAACAAGAATCATCAACCTAAATGGGTTTGCTAGACGGTGTGGGTTTTCACAAAAAGTCAAAAATAGGTTTTCATTCTTTTAGTCAAATTCATTAACAAAAAATAAAAAAAGGAAAATGTGATGGTGTGGTGTAGTAAGACAAGCCATAAGGGAAAGACAAGCCATAAACCAAAGAGAAGAGGAAACAGTAGCCAAAGCTTACCAGAGGAAACACAGAGTGAGAAGGGCTTCGTTTTGTGGAGTTACAACTAGAAACTCAACGCTAATGTGTGAGCTTTTGCTTGTACCTTCACAGCCTTCAACTCAACTCCGATGTGTGAGCTTTTGCTTCTGCCTTCAGAGCTATAGCTGCAGCGAAGAAGGAGGAGCATGACAATCGATAGGCTTGGTGACAAAAATCAAACAGAGCAACAGAAAGAAGATAACGATAAGCAGCTTTTTGTTTTAAGGTCCCTCATTTTGTCCTCTTACATTTTGAGCAAGTTGCAACTCCTTGATCCAGAGCAAGGTGAGCGTTTAGGTGGGGTGAGATGGGGTGCAGGGAGGAAGCTAAGACGTGGATCTCTTTTTCTTGTCTCCCTCTTTTCAAAATGTTTATTTTCATTTTTTCCACCTCCAATACTTGAGTCGTATCATAATACACGACCATTTGTCATTTTCCTTTTTCCATACAGTGTCCGCCGTATGTGTCACCTAATTCGTGGGCCAAATAACGAAACTCTTATTTAAATGATAGCAGTTACTTGAAGACTTCCTCACATGTTATGAAACTTTTTTTTTTTTTTTTTTATATGTACAAGTTAAGAAACTTAAACATTTTAACTTTTTAACAATTAATAAAAATTATATTCTTTATAAAATTTATATGTTATATTAACCTATCTACTAATATTCCAAAGGTAGTTTTAGGGAAAGTTTTATGGGTGTCACTTTAATATTCATTTGGTTCCCTACTAACTTCAAAATGTTTCCCATTACAGCATAAAAGCGTTTTAATGGTGGTTGTTTATAGCATTTAGTGGCGGTTTTAACCCCCACTAATGAATTTTCCTGCCATGACCTTTCCTGGAGTCGTGACCGGTGTTTAGAGGTAACAAACCTCTAACAAGCCTACCTTGATTATTTTTATGGGCAGTTGGATCGAGTTTCCACCTTTTTTTCCTCGAACTTATGATCTAAATTTCAAAATAATATTCATCCCCTTGTTTAATTACCACACAACCCACTAAACCACATCAAGGATCAAACCATCAAGTCAACTTAGGTCTTGGTCAATTCCTAATTTTAAACTAAAGAACAGGTCAAAATTCTACCCCCTTTCCTTGATTCAAAATTCTTAAGCAACCAAAACACAATCAATGGGAACCAAAATAGTAAGGAAAGCAAACTCAGTATATATAACAAGGTGAGAACTCACTTTATATCACAAATCAACCATCTACCCTACAAATTAGGGCCAATCAAAGTGAAACTATAGCTTCCTCACTAAATAAGAAGAACAAAGCAAGGTAAGCATCCAGTATGTAGAGAAAATAAGCTCACCTAGGCTGTGGGTTGCTTGGAGGCAGCCAAATTGGAGCTCCACCACCAGAAGGAGGGCCAAAATAGAGACAGAGAGCAGAGAGAAAGAGAGAGAGAGAGAGAGAGAGAGAGAGAGACGCAACGATGAGGGCAAAGCAAAGACAGAGAGCCGCGATTATCAGGGAGGTGCGCCCACAGAGAGAGAGAGAGAGAGAGAGAGAGAAAAAGACCCAAGGGAGAGGGAGTTAAAAAAAGAGAGATGCGGAAAGAAGGGCAAATTGAGAAAGGGATCGAGAGAGAGAGAGAGAGATAAGATGGCAGTGAAAGGGGTAGAAGAATATGGAAGGAAGAAAAAGAAAAGAAAAGGGGAGGCTTAGGGTGGTTCTCACCACTTAAGGTGTAGATGGTCCAAGCTTTTTTTTTTCCCCATTACATACCCTTCTTTATTTAAAATTTGATTCTCTCTAATTAATTTTAATTCCTCTATTACCATAAAACTTAATGTGACATTTTAAAATTTCCTATTATCAATATTTTATTTTAAACAAGATATTACATTTCCAGTCATTACCAAACCTGCCAGAAATAGAGTAATGAGAAGTATTTAGTGGAGCCTTTTAAGAACCGTTGGTATGACCGCCACAAAACACATTTATTACCAGCAATTTTTTAGTGGGGGCTTAAACTGCGAGAAAGTTTGTTTTATGGAAGTTAAAACTAATATTGGCAAATAAGCCAACCTACCCTGTCCTTCCTTGCCCCACCGCAAGTCAAGCTTTAAGGGGGGTGGGATGGGCCAACCCGCTTCAGTAATTTAGATTGAATATGCCAACTTGCTTTTGCGCAGGTTGAAGGGTTGGCCCGCAAAAAATAAAAAATAAAAAACCTTTTTAAAATGCATTAAGTCATATAATTTTTTTAAAAAAGAAATTTTTAATTAAATACAACAAATTAATATCCATATAAAATAAAAAAATTCTTAATTGCCTAATTTATCAATGTCAAGCGGGCGAGGGGGATGGGAATGGCTTGCAGGTCAGTTTTTTTTTTTTTTCACACAACACACTCAATATTTGGGTCTCTTGTTGGTGCATGCACACATGCCTCAAAGGACATTGATAAATTAGGTTATTAAGAATTTTTTTAATTTAATACGGATGTTATTTTGTTGTATTTAAGTAAAAATTTGTATTTTTTAAAAAAATTTTTACATGACTTAATTAGGGTGGGTTAACATATTCAACCCAAATTATTGAAGCGGGTTGTGTAACACCCTTCTAAGCACAATACCATACTAAAATCATAGTATCACACTTAGGAGTTATTACCAATAACTATATGGACCTTATCTGACAGCAACTCTTGGTCGTCCATCCATTCTCGATCAAATTCTTCTTGTTTGACCTTCATCAAGATTCTTCTAAACTATTTGGAGATGACATGGAAACACATATTAGGTGAGAATTATATATTTTCAGCAGGATATTCTAGACTACCGCACACAGTGTCATAATCTTTAGCTACTTCTATTTAGTATAAAAAGGTGATCATGCCATAACAACTATAAATTCCATTTTATAAAGTTAAAAAATATCCTTCCAAAATAGATTAATTTTATTCACATATTTGATAATTAAGAGAGCAGTTTCATAACAGAAATAAAAAGAATATAACCTATGCATATGTAGATGCATATCATATAATCATGCAAGTGCATTTATCTTTCTTGGCTTTTGTTAGCTTTCTTTAATCTTTATTGCCCTTGAGTAACCTGATTTGGGAGTGAGCTCAACTCATGACCATTGTCACACAGTATTGACCCGTAAAGGGACCCACATGCCTCTAAATTGGAGGGACTTAACTAGCCAACTACCTCCAAAGTAGAGGGACCCAATAGTTTTAGCTGCCTTCATAAAGAACTCAATGTGCAACTGCCTCCAAGTGAAGGGACCTACATCTTATCTATTTAACTACCTTCACAAGGAGGGACCTAATAACTGCCTCTAAGTGAAGGGACCTAATCTCATGTGCTCATACACTTTCCTCATTCATATGCAAATATGCATTCCTTCATGAAGACGGCATGATCATATCATCATAAAATGCTCATATGCATTCTTGTGCATGGTTATGCAGGAGAATGCTACATAAGCTTTTTGTACATGCTTCACGACTTTACTTTCCAATGGATAACAAACATAACAACCAGCTCGTCACAATAATTCTGATCATCATAAATAATATACCAACATAACATCGATTTGGTATGGATTCGCATAAATACTTATACCATTGAATTTCCTATGGTTTGTGAGACTCTTAGATCATGAAATTTGCAAGCTATTCTATTTTCCTTAAATATACCCTAAAATTCTATATTTCACTAAAATTCCATTTTAATTTATTTTATTCTCAAAATTTAATGGAATGCAGCTCTATCAGTATATTTTTAAACCTCTTTGGTTTCACTAAGTTTTGAGGTGTATAGCTTAAGTTATTAGAGTTTTACTCAAGGTTATTTTATTTCAGGAGGAACTTGTACACTTACAATTAGAAAATCACTACAAATTAATCCGAAATTTTACTGGAATGTACAAATATGGACCCTTTTTCAAACCAAACAAGTTTTACTCTAATTGAATGTGTAGAGCTTGAGTAATGAGCTCCTTACTTGGGCTGCCTTGTTTCAACTCGAATAGAGCATAAGTCAGGTTCATAGATTTATTGGGAGCAATATATTCTAACTCTCAAATTTTATAAGCATGATTCTGTATATGTTTTCTTTCTAAAAAAATTGGTTGCACTCAATTTGAAACTATATAGGGTGAGTTATGCCCTTTACATCACACATTGGTTAGGAACAGAAATGCTGACTAACAGCTAAGTTCTAAAAATCATATCTCCTTCATTTCAAGTCCAATGGACCTAGAATTTATATGGTTGGATTCATCCTCAGGTCTAGTTTCATCTAAAATTAGTTTCACTCAAATTTGAGCCCTATAGGATGAGATATACTATTCGTTGTACAAACAGCTCCTAGGGTTTACTTCAATAGCTTTTTTATTTTGTTTTCGTCTTGATCATTTAAGTTATCCTTCAACCTAAACCAAGTTTCTCTACCTCAAATCACTAGAAAAGAGTCATATTAACACCATACAAAACTAAATTAAAGATGATACAAGAAAACCCTTATAATACGTCAGCGTGAGTTGCAATTATCTGTCGATATTGGATCATAAAAAAAAAAAAAAATTCTAAGTCTAAATCCTATGCCTCCTTGGAAGGCTATAGGATTGAGACATTTTCTTAAGATCAAAAATTCCGATAATGGTTTCTTGGATATTAATAAGTTAAAGGGCAATTTTTAATGAATTTTAGGAAATAGGTAATCCCTTCATTTTCAACCTACAAGTTTATAAAAACACAAGTTTTCAGAAAATTATACTAAAACCCAAAAGTTGGATTTTTATCCTTAAGAATTTTGATTTGTTTGATATTTTTCTTGAATTCAAATGGGGGGTATTTCCTTATTTACATTTATGTTTTAAAGCTAATAGAGAATAAAATTAAAAAGGACGTAAATAAGTGTATGATACCTATAGCCCTAGGTTGTGAGTCTGCTCTGAGTCTATCTTGTTAGTGTATTTTCCATAATTGTAATCAATTACAAAAGAATTGTAATCGATTACAATTGTTTGAAATAGGTTCCCAACCATTTTGGATGCTCTCGGGTTGAAATTTTCATAATTGTAATCGATTACAATTATCTGGGTCCATGATAATCGATTACAAAAGATCGTAATCAATTACCAGAGGCCTATATAATGTCCGGGGACACTCTCACTCCTCATTCTCGCGTTTTCTTTCTCTCTCTTCTACCCGAAACTCTCTCTTCTCTCTCTAAACTTACTCTCTTCCTCATCCTATACCTCCATATCAAATCTTCCCACTAAACCCACTTCAAAATACATATTAAATACTTCAATCTACTCCAAATAATCATCAAATCTGCCACACTCTCTCTACTTTCGCTATTGGCGACCTTGGAGCTTGGAGGAGGACAAATCGCGGAACCCACCTCCATTCTCATTTCCATTGCTTCCTAAAGGTGATTCTTAACACTTTTCCTTTTTCGCTACTTGGAAATATCGATTTTTACATAGTTTGGGGGATCTCTATGAACCCTAGGTTAGAGATAATTGGGGATTGTAAGATTTGGAAGTAATTGGTGTTAATTCCAGGTACCAACAACTACTATTGGGTTAATTTATCGTATTTGTGATGTTAGATGACTCCAATGACTGCTCTATGAGCCTCAGAGCTTTGTAGAATCGAATTCCACCTCTGGGCTTGTGAATTGTGAGTTGATAGTTCATCCCTAACTTATTTTTTAGTGTATTTATTTGATATATATACAAATAAATTAGTATATTATAGACATATGATTTAGACCTCGGTAGCCTGTTTATTTTTACTTTACTACATGGGATAATGATTGGTTTTCTATTAAATTTTGAAAATTGTTCTTGTTTTGAAAGGTAATAAAAATGATATATTAAGGATTTTGTATGAGACTAGATTGAGAGGATTTGGTATACTTAATGGTATATGGTTTTGTATGGGATTTCTCCACACCTGAGTTATGAATAGCTATGTATAGGTTAAATGTAAGGTTTTTTGAGGAAAGCTAGTATTTTTCTTTAAAGATATGATTTTAAGTTTTATGCATGAGTATCCTTATTAAATGTTATGTATAATGGAAAGAGAAAGACTTGGGAATGTCTAAGCCAGGATCTGTATGCTAACGATAGTATATGTTAGCCTTAGTGCATCTCGAATTATTATTTACACAGCCACACACATAGTGTGGTGTGTGACAAAAATCATGTAGCCACTCAAGAAAGTGGTGCGTGACGGATTACAAGGTTGCACAAAGGAAGGGCCACCGAAGTGTGATTCCTGACGGATTATCCTGGAATAAATAACTTACCTTGTTTTTATTTTATATGTCAAAGATGTTTTTGGGAACAAAGGATTTCTTTTATTTAACTTTGTATGTTATTATTATTCTAAATTACTATACATTGTCTTATGTGGGTTAGGGACACTCTATCTTTCACTGAGTTACATAAACTCACTCTATTGCTTCCTTTTTCTTTTTCAGTTACAGGTGTTGAAGTAGAATCTGGCCCTCCTATCCTCGCCAGTAGATATTGAATTCTTGGGTGAGCCCTTCTTAATAAAAAGGCATTATGTACTTTTGTTTTTAAGTTTCGAGAAACCCTTAGGATGTTGTAACTCCATAGTACTACAGGCAGGGTTCGACCCTTACTAGTTTATGATGATGTTTATGTTGGAGTAATGTGTATTGAGTTGGATGGAATTATAATGTGATGGAATTATAAATTTGGATGTTGAAAGGATATATAGTTATGTATATGTGCAAGTATGTGGATTTACGTGATGGTTTTGATTTGAAATTATATTCTATCATGTGTGCTGAGGGGTGCATTTTGAGAATGCCTGGATCCCCGATGGATGAGTGTGATTATTTAATTGTGTAGATAGAGGACCCATATTTGGAAATTATTCTAAATACAAAGGGGACTTTGTCCAATTTTTGTGAAAATTATATGATCAAGGCTTGCTAGGGGACCTTTCCCCTATGTGCCAGTTACGACCTCGGTTGGGTCATGACAAAGTTGGTATTAGAGCTTAGGTTTTCCTGTGTACTATGGAGCAAGTATCCTTTGGTAGGATCACAATTATACAAATGGAAGCGCACCTATTTTCATAGATTGTGGCGTTGTAAGAGGCCTTTAGGAATGTCATCTTTGTCTATACTCTATTAAATAGTGTCTATTCCTAATTCTAGTTATATTCTTTTTGTCTTCTCTTCCACTTCAACTGTTCATTCCGTTAGGTGAACATGTTCTTTCTCGCGCATGTGGAAGCAATGAAATGCGAGGCTTCCAATGTACAATCTAAATGCAACACACTCTCGTGAGGCAAGGGAGGCCAAGTTAAGGTAGGTATGGATGTTATGATAAGATGGATCAGGTAAGCTGGAAGGCCACTTAGGTGGAGGATGTGAGCTGGGTATCCAGCACCCACTGTGGGGATGTTGTTGATATAGAAAGGAACAAGAGGTTCTGCTAAGTTGTTGCATGCCAAGTAGGTTCGACATAGAAGGATTAGATGAAATATGAGAATAAGGAGATCCCCCTCTAATGTAAAGGTTAATACCCTGGCTTGTGATACGGGTAAATTCTTGGAAGGGTATCTTATCCTTGAATAATAAGAATATGATTCAATGGAATATGGTAGCAGAAGATGATTGATGGATTAACAACAACTAATGCTATGTTAGCAGGGCTCATGGTCGTGGTTTTGGTGATTTTATAGAGAATACTGAGGGCTTGATAGGTTAGAGGTAGTAGTTAAGAGATAGGAAGTTGGCTTGCTTCAGTAGCTGCAGGATTTGCGGAGATTATCCAACCTCGAATCAAAAAGGTCTTGGCACAAGGGAGTTCCCAAGGGCACGATGAGAAGGTAAGGTAAAAGTTGAAGTTTAATCATTAATGGTTACGCCAAAGTTTGAAATCTCTTGACAGACCTTTGAGAGATACCTCAGATATAGGAGTGATAATAGGTGGATAATGAAATCGGAATGTCTTGGGAGATTAGATGATGACTTCCCCAAAATCACATTGATTAGGGGTGCATGGAAAGCAAGGGTAAGAAGTTACTTTATTTGCATAGCTTAGTAGAATTAGAGCAATGGGAAGGTGCAAGATGCTGGGAAGCACAATTACCCACTACCTCAACTAGTCTCAATTACTATCCTCAATTAGGTCACATTTCAAAATTGAATGAATTAGTGAAATCACCATTTAGCTTGTCAAATGGATACACCCCAATTCCTCATGGCCGCATGAACAATGTGGTACACACATGAACTGCTCCATGTGTTGGCTATTCTGGTTGTGGTATGATTTGGGCCCTCAGAGATTATTGTAACCTTGTGGCTAATAGAGTCACTGAATTCTCTTCAACCGTGGCCAATATTAACTTATGTTAAGTTTTCCTAGATAGATCATGTCGAAATCATGGATACCTTGGTGCTAAACTATATGAAGGCTACCAGGTCTTTAGAGGCATCATGAACTATATGCAAGAAGTATTTGGTGGAACATCTCCCAGCATAAGTTATTCTTGTAAGGTGCATTGGAGTGTTTTGAATAGTGATAATCCTACTTATAATGAGGTTCACTGAATGAGTATCTTGATGAAAGAGAGAAGGTTAATAGGTTAGAGGTGATAGTTAAAATGTAAAGTGAGAGTGAAGCATGAGTTGAAGAGATGCCGAGGCTTGGGATCATTGACTAATACAAGATCCAAGGGTTGTGAAATTGAGTCTTATAAATTGCATCAGACAGAGGAATAGTATTACGTTTTAGTGGCTAAGCTAGAATTCCCTAGAGATTTGATTATCGTTCCTTTTGGAAATAGATTTATTAGTGGTGCGAGGAAAGGGAAACTAAGGAAGACAGGTAAATTAATTGCTCAACTTAGTGGGGTTGAGGCAAGAGCAAGTCATTCTAGGTTTAATCTTTTGAGGGGGGGAAGAATGCTAAGAGGACCAACTTACAACTAGTAAGGATCTTTACGGTTAGAAGAGGACCATGTTAACTAAGATAAGTGATTCTTATAGTCTGACTTTGGATAATGCCATTGGTAATGGCTTCGATGTAGTGTTGTCAAGCTCAAGATGGTATAGGTCACATGAAGCCAAGGAGACGTGTGAGCAACACGGATGAAAAGACAAATGTTTAAAGTTTAAATGAGGAATTTTTGCTTCAAGTAGCAAAAAAGAATTTCAAGCCCACTTAGGCCTAATAAGAAGGAAGAGGAGCATGAGATAAGTCCAAATATATGGTAACAGGGGATACTCCAACTAGAAATAGGGTTTAACAAGCTTAAACATTTCTCTTAGGAATGCTTGCACATTTCGAAGAAGGAGAAGAGTAAAATATAGGATGGAAGGATCTTGTTGATGACAACTATTTGCGGTTGCTTTCTTACTCAACATGAGTTAAGTTACAAATATGCTAGAGAATGTCACATATAATGCAAATAAAAGAAACTATTAGTGGTACTAAGGGTTAAGGTTTTGTTAGATTGCAAGGTGGCCATGGACTGTAGTTTAGCTAGATAAAATTAAAGTTAGTAAAGGAAAATCTTATCTTGAGCGAAAAAAAAAGAAGGATTCTTTTAGAATGATATGGGGCCCCGAATACGGAGACTGAGAAGATAAAGACATGCATTTGTGAAAGATTGTATTCCCAAAATGCTACAATGATTTTGGGATTGTCAAGGAGCCGGTCATATGAAGAGAATGGAAAGAAGTTGAAAAGAACAACCTTGTATACATCAAGGAGAATGGTCCACTAATAGGCAGAGAGTCGCCTGTAAGGGATGTAATGATGTTTGGAAAGAAAGAGAACTCAGCCTTAGATATTTTGATCATTTTGAAATCATAGATGGGTGAAGGAGCTTCATTCCCATGCAATGGTCTCCACGAAAGTGATCTCTGAGAATCACATAGGAAGGAAACAACGTAGGAAGCCGAGGGATACCATGCAAGTCAAGCATCTGTATCTATCAAAATCTTATGGCATGGGTACCCTTTGTTTGTTTAAGAATTCGGGGACGAATTCTTTTGAGGAGGGAAGAATCTAATACCCTAGCATGAGTTGTAATTATTTGTCGATATCGGATCCTAAAAAAAGATAATTCTAAGTTTGAACCCTATGCCTCCTTAAAGGGCAATTTTTAATGAATTTTAGGGAATGGGTAACCTCTTCGTTTTTAACCCATAAGTTTATAAAAACGCAAGTTTTCGAAGAATTATACTAAAACCAAAAGTTGGATTTTTATCCTTAAGGATTTTGATTTGTTTGATATTTTTCTTGAATCCAAAAGGGGGGAATTTCCTTATTTATATTTATATTTTAAAGTTAATAAGGGGTATTCCCATGTCCCAGGTTGTGAGTTTGCTCTGAGTCTGTCCTGTCAGTGTATTTTCCATAATTGTAACAGATTACAAAAGAATTATGTTTCGGGTTGGAGTATATGAGCTCAACTCGGCCCAATAGCTAAGCCTAATTATAGGTTGGATTCATCACTATCCGACCCCCATCTCGGATCCACGTACGAGCTATGGCCCAAATCCGGATTAAGGCCCAACTCCGGATAAAGTGTAATGGTCCTCTAACATTGTGAAGCGGCACTCATATTGCGTGTTACCAATAAACTCGGACTGATCCATTAACCCCAAGCTAATGGATGTCCTGAGTTATCCCCTATGATGGCAGAACCAGATCCCCATTTTCTCAACTACCTACATGTAACACCCTTCCAAGTACAGTACTATGCTTAAGTCATAGTACCACACTCTGGAGTTGTTACTGTTACCTGAGTGGACCTTGTCTGACAAAGAACTTCACCGCCTTCTAATCTTCCAAACTATCTGGAGACAACACGGAAATAAGGGTGAGAATTATAAATTCTCAGTAGGATTCTCTAATTATTATGCATAATGTCATCGTTGTCATCTCTAGTTTGCTTCGGTTTATTATGATAAAGGTGAACATATTATGTAAATTGTTTGATTTTACAGTTCGAAAATATACTATCCGAAGCAAAGTTTATTTTACTCATATACTTGGCATCTGGGAAAGCCTACACAAAATTAATTCATGAATAGTACCATGGATAATAACTGCAACATATTATAACACCCATAGCATTAATATACTTGGAACATAACATCTGTACCTAACTTTACTTGTACTTGAACTTATGCATGTACATAAAATTTACTTTCCTTTCTTCATCTTTCTTTTTGTCATGAAATCTTTACGTGCCACATTCCAGAGTATGATCGCCATGTCATACCCCATCAGAGCGTGATCGCCATGTCACGTTCCTTAGGAATATGGGATCTTCATTCGGTACTTACACTAGCTGGGTCATGCCATGCCTCATGTAAGTTCTGTCCTCGATACTCACACTAGCTAGGTCGATGCCATGCCTCATGTGATTGGGGTGCTTGCATATACTTTAATCTTTAGTCTTTAGTCTTTAGTCTTTGGCCTTTACTGCCCTTGGGTAGCCTGGCCTTGGAGGGAGCTCGTCAGCTCACCAGGACTGCCGTCACACCGACTCACCCACAAGGGGATTCACGTGCCTCTAGTCTTGGAGGGATCTCATTCTGGTCACGTGTCTCTAATTGAAGGGATCTCTTTTGGTCACGTGCCTCAAAATTGAGGGATCTCATCTGACCACCTGCCTCCAAGGTAAAGGGCAGTTGCCTTCACAGGGAGGGATTCAAAGTACAACTGCCTCCAAGTGAAGGGATTTACATTTTATCATGCTCATGTCTTTTCATTCTCATACATGGTCATGCATAGGCATACTGAATCTGCTCATACATACCCTTCATCATTTATTTTCATATACGTCATAACTCGTATCATACTTAAATTTATCCTTGCATACAACCATTCCTAGTTTTATAGACTTCTGTTGTAAATCCGGCAGCATAACGGATCAGATCCGTTTCCCCATGAATAGTTCTAGTTCTTTACGGACAAATCAGCCATAGCAATATAATCAATCTAACATATTTATCAATCTAAAACTTGTAATTCTCAACTCAAACCTTATATGCTCACTAACACTTGTGAAATTATCAATTTGGCCATTCTGCCAATCTTACTCAGTTCTGCCCGAATTTTTTATAATCTGCCTTTACCTCTATTCAACTCATTTAGACCTGAATTTAGGATATATTATAGCTTTATGTGTCTACTTTCTAACCTCATTAGTCCCATATCATTTTGATTTATATAACTCAAGATATTCAACTTTTGCCTCAGCCTATTCAGTCATTGGCCCGAATTACACTCCTGGAAATATAAATTCACTAAAAATCGAAACTAAGCTCAAATCATACGAAATTGGTGTCATTTTAAAGCTAATAGGACAACCTTTCATTTGCACAAGTTTCATTCCATTTTCTTTAGTATAGCTTGAGTTATAAGTCCTGAAATTCCACCTTTCTAAACTACTCTATGTTGGCTCGGTTTGGACATAGGGTAACTTCCTCGAACCACTGGGATCAATTGGGGATATAACAAACTTGGAATTTCATATTGGGATGTTCCCATATATGTAAGCTTTCTACAAAGTTGGTTTCACTCAATTTGGAGTTGTGTAGGATGAGTTATACCCTCCTTAAGTCACCCTGCTCGGATGAAAGTCCTGAATCCTAGGTCAAACTTCAAAAATTCATATCTCTCTCAATGCTAATTCAATAACCTTATACGATATATGTATGGAAAGCCCTGAATCTCTACTTTCATCTAAAAATAGTTTCATCTGATTTAACCAATTGTAGGTGGAGCCGTACATTCTGCCGTACGGACTGCCGTGGAATTTTTCACCAAGACAGCACCCTAATTCTCCATTCCTTCTAATTTTCTTCTTCTAACTCTATTTTCAACTCAAGATCTCCTATTAATCCCATCATAATCCATCATAATATATCCAATAATCCATCAAATACATGAAGAAGGGTACAATTTCATGCAATCATAGTGCAAGTAATTCAAGAATAGAATGGAATCCTACCTTTTTGGAGTGTGATTTGAGCTAAGTGCTGAAACCTGAAGTGTTAGAACCTTGCTAAGCTTGAAGGAGTGATGGAGTTGATTGAGAGAAGGGAAGAAGGAGGCTGGAGCAAAGGGAAAGGGAGACATAAATCAGACCAAAATGGAGAGGAGAGTCTGATTTAAATACATGAGGGTTGTGGTATTGATTGGTTGGAATTTTGTGGTTGAAGTTCGGCTATGTCTCTCACTTTTGTGGCCAAATTGCTCTCCACGTCGTCCCAAAAGTGGGATACGCTTCTGTTCTACTTGAAATCAGAACTCGTCCCTATTATGCTTGAGGTCGGAACTCGTGCCGTTTTACTTGAGCTTGGAGCTGAAGCCGGATGTCGGAACTTGTCCCATCTTGTTTGTGACTTGAGGAAATCTTGTCTGGTTTATTCGAAACTTGGAAGCAAGGTCGGATGTCGGAAGTCATAAGCTTACAATCACCTAATCTCGGAACTCCCCATTCGAACTCGGGAACGACAGTAAAAATGGAAGGCTCTTGAGAATAAGCTCGGATATCGAAACTCGTGTGTGACTTGGAAATCAGCTCAAGGATTCGAACTCATGTCCGTTGAGTCCAACTCTAAGGCGGGAACTCGTTACATTAAAATCGGACGTTGGCACTTGTACCATTGTTTTAAAGCATCAACTTGGGTCAAGTCCGAAGTTGGAATGAGGATGCTTAAGGTCGGAACTAGGGAATTCAGAATCTCAATATCAAACCCAAGTACTTAAACCCGGAAGTCGGTATTTTATATGCAGTGTGTTTGATGAGATCAGAAACCGGGTATATTTGTCTTTGAGACATGAAGTCGGATACCGGGTGAATCACATTCATGTTGTTCGGATTTGAAGGTTAAGTCGGAAGTCGGTAAATTATGCTGACATTCGTAGACGAACTCAAAAGTCGGAAGTAATCCATTTTATGTGAAATTCGAAGATGAAGTCGAAAGTCATGGAAACTTGGAGGTGAAGTCGGATGTTTGACCTTTTGCTCACCTCATTGGAGATTTGGACATAAGTTTCGAGATCGGAAATCATGTCCGTTTTTATGTGAAGATTCAGAATAAAGTATGAGGTCGGAACCCGTATAAATTTTGGTCGAACTTGGAGACCAACTCAGAGATCCGATCTCGCGTCCATTAACTCGTAGGTCTGGAATCGTGTCTTATTCTAGTTGAACAATCAACCATGAAGTCGGAACTCGTACCTTTGTTTGAAGCCTAAGGTCGGGAATTGGATAATCAAGCCAGTCCATTTGAGATCGGAAATCGGACATTATCACATTTGTCTGATAAGGTCGGAAATAGGAAATCGGGACGTTACACTACACGTATATATATGAGTCCAATTGTGGACCTCAGGTTCTTTTTCTTTCCTACCTTTCATGCACTTACCGGCACTCACTGACTTGAGCGTCGGAGTCCTTGCAAGTACCCTCACCACCGTGGACTTCATCTTCATCAACTTGCTAATCATATCAAGAGCAGTTTGAGATCCTAATCATAAGTTCAGACTCCCTTTAGATAACCCACCTACAAACATTGACGCCATCTGTGGGAAACTCAAATTCTCCTTACCATCATACCACGACAGAAATCATACCAAAGTCTTCACACCCAAGACAGGAAAACATGGTGGCATATGACCCGGCGAGTAACCACCAACCACTTGTGGATGGCAGAACAACTTTTGATTCAACTTCGGACACCGGAGGCTACCACCGCAAGCAGAATTCAATGGCTCACCGCTCTCTCATCCGGGCCGTGGGAAACGTGGTTGCCTCTAAGGTGGAAATCTGCCCTTAGGCTAACACTAACCCGCTTTGCAAGATGTTAACTCTAATGTAAGAGCAAGCCACCCGCATTCAAAAGCTGGAATAGAATTTGGATCGTATGAAAGAAGCTGACCGAAAATGACATCGGGAACGGCATCGACCCATGATAAGAGCCCAGAGCATTATGGAGGTCGAAGCCCGAGAGAACGCAGCCGCAGCACCAAACGCCGATATCGTGGGAACTTAGCACGTCGGAGTGTTGCCAACAGTCATAGAGAACCTCAGGTGGAAAATGTCTGGCATCACCTTAAACACTCTGAATCCCGACCTCTACTTGGGTACGCAGATAGGCGCACAAGGCATGGCTCGGAGCGTTACAAGGACCCTGACGATAGTGACGAGATGCCATTCTCCGACTTCATTATGGGAACTCAGCCACCTAAAAGTTTCAAGCCCCTCTCCGACATGGAGCCCTATGATGGGAGTATTGACCTGCAGTAGCATATGGATGCTTTCAAGTCAAGAATGGCGCTGGCCGGAGTCTCGGATCCCATCAGATGCTGAGCATTCCTGATTTCTCTAAAAAAAGCTGCACTCAAATGGTTTAACTCTCTCCTGCCCAGGTCGATAAATCGATTCTTCGACCTTGTTTCGTTATTCTTGGCCCACTTCACTGCTAAGAAGTTCAAACCTAAGCTAGTCTCTAGCCTCCTCGGCTTACATCAACGGCAAAATGAGTCGCTTCAAGATTTCCTTAAATGATATAACGCCAAAACTTTGCTCGTTAACGAAGTGCAGACTCAAGCAGTGATTGTCATTGCTAAATGGAGTACGACCTGGGCCATTTAAAACTTCACTATCAAAAAGGCCACCACAATTCCCAGAAGAAATACAGATATGAGCTGAAAAGTATATCTTGAGGAAACGGAGAAAGCCACAGCCAACCCAAGAAGGCACTAATCCAACAAGAAAGTCGGAGGCCAAGATGAACACCCAAGGAAGGATATACATTCAAAGGCCGGTAAATACAACAAGTATATCTCTATCCGAGCTCTTTCGAGAAGTCGATTAGGTCGAAAGGTTTCCCAAGCCAAAAATTCTCAAAATAAGGCTAACACGAACAAGTCCTTATTTTGCGAATACCACAACGACTTCGGGAACAGAATCGAGGATTGCTACGACCTCTGAGATACCGCAGAATAACTGATAAAGGAAGGTAAATTGGCCAAGTACGTGGCTTCCCAAACAAGTCCACGAAGAAGATGAGCGCCTAATCAGAGAGACAAAGAAAGGCGAAATTCGAGGAGCCAAAAAATCTTGGAACTAGAAGGAAATCAAGGTAATGACAAAGAACAACATATTACCAGGATTATCAACGTCAACGCCGGAGGTTTTGGGAGTGGCGGAACGACGAAGTCATCCCAAAAAAAGCATTTGTAAGAGGTCCTCAATGTATCTTTAGGGAAGATAAAAAAGCCAGTGCTGACATTACAATCAACACTGGAGAGATTGTCTTCTCCAGCTCCAACTTGGAAGGCATGATTCCTGAACATGACGACCCTATGGTGATTTCTGCTTCAATAGTCAATGCCGAAGTAAAAAGGATATTTGTCGACCAAGGGAGCTTAGCGGATATTTTATTCCGAGATGCTTCTAATAAGCTCGGGCTAAATAACGCTGACCTCCAAACACACAAGGAAGAGTTGATCAGCTTTTCCGGGGAGAAAGTTCACCCTAGGGATTCATCACCCTCCACCTAACCCTGGGGGTCTCCACCGAAAACCCGGACCATTAAAGTCAATTTCCTAGTTATTGACTGCCCCTCGGCCTACAACGTTATACTCGGGAGGCTGACGTTGAACAAGATAGGCATCGTTATCTCGACGGCATCCCTAATAATAAAGTTTTTTACTGACAAAGGACAAATTGCCACTGTAAAGGCAGATCAAGTTATGACTTGGCAATGCTACAACGCCAGCCTCGAAATTCAAAGGCTGCAGAAGGAGGTGTCCTAGGGCAATGCCCGCCCCCCCCAATCCTTCAAAGGTCATGATTGTAGACCTGGATACAAGGAAAGTTGAAGGAGGAAGACCGGAGTTGGATGGCAAATTAGAAGAAATACAAATCGGTAATGAAATTGGGCAAACAACTTGGATCAACAAAAACCTCCCGACCATGTTAAAACAAAGACTAGTCACCTTCCTAAAGTCCAACGCATATTTGTTCGCTTGGATTGCGGCCGATATGCTCGGAATCAACCCGGAGTTTATGTCCTACTGACTCTCCTTTTCCCCTGTTCAAAATTGGTAGGTTAAAGGAGAAGAAGAATGAGCCCAGATAGAGCCCTTGCGATCCAAGAGCAAGTCCAAAGTCTCCTGGATGTCGGGTTCATACGCGAGGTTGTGTATCCGACGTGGTTATTTAACGTCATGACGGTAAAAAAGTCCAATGGAAAATGGCAAATGTGCATCGATTACACTAACCTAAGCAAAGCCTGCCCAAAGGACCCATATACCTTACCAAGCATTGACAAGATAGTAGATGCTACCTCCGGTTTCTGATTGCTCACCTTCATGGATGCCTACTTGGGATATAACTAAATCCCAATGTGTCATCTCAACGAAGAAAAAGCGGCATTCATAACTCCAATGGCTGACTATTGTTACAAGGTCATGCCGTTCGGTTTGAAGAATACGGGAGCCACGTACCAAAGGCTTATGAACAAGGTATTCGCAGAGCTGATCAGAGATTTGATGGAGGTTTACATCAATGACATGTTAATCAAGACAAGGGAAGAAAGAAGTCTCTTATCCGACCTTGAGGTCTATTTCGTCGCCTCCAACACCACAACATGAGGCTAAACCCGCATAAGTGTGCGTTTGTTATGGAAGCCGAAAAATTCCTTGGATTCATGCTCACACATCGGGGAATAAAAGCAAACCCCGACAAGTGCCGAGTAATACTTGAAATGAAAAGTTCGACAATAGTGAAAGAAGTACAATGTCTCACGGTAAAAATTGCCTCTCTCTCGAGATTCATGGCTGTGTCTGCTCGGAAAGCCATTTCCCTTTTTTCTCTCCTAAAAATGGGAATACCTTTGAGTGGACGCTGGAGTGTGAAGCTGCGTTTTCCGACTTCAAGGCGTATCTCTCCCGCCCTCCGATACTAAGCAAGCCGGAAGTTGGGAAACCCATGTTCTTGTATCTGTCAGTTAGTAATGCTGCCATAGCCGAGGCATTGGTCCGGGAAGATTCCTGACAACAGCACCCCGTATACTTCCTCAAGAAAGTGCTACAAGGCCCCAAGATTAGATATTAGAAAATTGAGAAAGTCACCTTGGCCTTAGTTGTAGCAACACGAAGGCTCCACCAATATTTTGAAGCTCATATGATCGTCGTCCGAACCGACCAGCTGATCTGGCAAATCCTCCAAAAACCAGACTTGGCGAGCAGGATGGTATCATGGTCCGTAGAACTTTCAGATTTCGACATCCAATATGAACCACGGGCGGCAATTAAAGCTCAAGCATTGGCAGATTTCTTAGCCGAGATGGTGGATGATATGATTATCCCATAACCGGGATGGACATTGCATGTGGACAGAGCTTCCAGCTCTAAGGGAAGCGGAGCCGGAGCAATACTTGAAAAAGAAGGCGAGATAATCATCGAGCTCTCTATAAAGTTTGACTTCCTGGTCTCAAATAACCAGGCCGAATATGAAGCCTTCATAGCTGGCTTGAAGTTAGCTAAAGATGTTGAAGTATCCTGACTTTTGATATGTAGTAACTCTCAAATCGTGACATCCCAAGTAATCGGGATGTATCAAGCTAAAGATGTTTTGTTGCAAAAATATCTTCTGAAAGTAAAAGAGCTCATAAAGGGGTTCTCGGGCATAGATTTCCGACATGTTCCTAGAGAAGAGAATGTTAGGGCCGACGTCCTCTCTAAGCTGGCAAGTACTAAGCCTGGAATAAACAACTAAAACTTGATTCAAGAGACTTTGAAGCTCCCTTCGATAACGAAACCTCTTCCGACCTTATCCGTCGATGGAGTTTCAAACTGGATGACTCCGATTGTTCAATACCTACGGAACGGGACCCGACCAGAAGATCCCGTGGAGGTAAAAAGGCTACCCAGAGAGGCCTCTTACTAAACCATCATCAATGAACAATTATTCAGAAGAGGACTATCCCAGCCACTACTAAAGTGCGTGGGACTAGATCAGATTCCCTATATTCTTGAGGAAGTCCATGAAGGTTCTTGTGGTCACCACCTCAGAGGAAAGTCTTTCACATTGAAAATATTGCGAACTGGATTTTATTGGCCTTCAATGATCAAAGACTCAGTCGAGTATGCAAGGAAATGCTCCAGCTGCCAAAAACATGCCACTTTTCACCTCGCCCCTTCCGAAGAACTAACCTCGATCATGTCCCCTTGGCCTTTCAGCAAGTGGGGACTTGACCTCCAAGGTCTCTTTCCACTCGCCCTGGGACAAGTGAAGTACCTAATTGTGGCAATAGACTACTTTACCAAGTGGATAGAGGCAGAGCTGCTCTCCACCATTACTGCCGCCCAAGCTCGGAAGTTCGTATGGAAGAACATTTTCACCTACTTCGGAATACCCAATTTCATAGTTATTGATAACGGAACCCAGTTTATAGATCAAAAGTTCCGAGGATTCTTCACAAGCTACAAGGTCAAACATCATTTCACTTCGGTCGAGCATCCACAAGCAAACGGTTAAGCCGAAGCTACCAACAAGGTCATATTACAAGGGCTGAAGAAGAGACTAAACGAGGTAAAGGGTGTAACACCCTAACAAACCCATACTACGCTTAAGTCGTATTACGGCATTCTATTAGTTGTTACTTATGCTCGTGGAAAACTAAACTTTATTTATAAGTTAAATTACGCGAAAAATATGGTAAATTTTTTTTTTTTGAAATACGTCATCGTTGTGCAGTGTTTTGGAAAGTAAAGCCTGGAGCGAGAAGACAGATAGAGAAAAAGCGTATGCGTAAAATACATACCCCAATATCATAAAATAAGAGAAAGGTAAGCAAATAGAAATTCGCAAATATATTGCATTACATGGCTAATCATTACATCCACATGGGTTCATAACATATATATATATACATACATCTAAGGAGGCTCATGGTTGTGCCTTGATCCAAATACTAGATACTAAGTACAAACCTAAATGACAAAGCCTAACTCAAAAAGGAATCTGTGAAGGGGCAGAGCGATGGTCGTTATAAGTCCCAAAATAGCTTCGTCTGGCATCCTACGTCTTACGTTCACTCACAGTGCGGGGGATCCATGCTCCACTCCACCGAGGGCACCATCGGATTCTGGTGATGATACAGAAAGGTAACTAGAGTGAGAAATAAGATTTCTCAACAGGACTTGAACCCAACACTAAAGTGTCGTTGTCATCGTCCCAGCCACTTCGGTTTTATAAATGAAAATAGTGAGCATGCATAAGGTCCAATTCTTAGATTTTCGAAAACATGAATATCCGAAGCGGATTCAATTTTTAACATACCCTCTAATCATTTATATCATAATATACATGAGCACAAGTATAATTACATAAAACATGCATGAATATGCTATAAGCTTCTCTTAACTTCTTCCCCTTTAAGGGTTTGGACCGAAGTCCCTTTTCTTTTCTTAACTTGACTTTATCTTAAATCTTTTCTTTTCACCCACTAAACATAAGTGGTAATGAGCTCATATCATGGCCGTCGCCACCATAAATTTCGGTACTTACACTAGCTGGGTCATGCCATGCCTCATGTAAGCCCTATCCCCTATACTCACACTAGCTGGGTCATGCCATGCCTCATGTGAATCGTGGGTGAGGGGAGCTTAAATTAGGTCACCTTCCCTTTTGAAGGATCACACACTTAATTAAATCTCTTCTTATTAAAGCTTATGATGCAAAATATTTCTAAGTCCATAATTTTTGCAGAATTTCGATAGCATAACGGCTAGGCCGAAGCTTCCCAAAATTTTGCCAAACAGAGAAATCCAATATCACTTATCATTAAGCATCATTTCATCAACATATCATACTCATATCATCATCATCACTCATCATCATCATAGCATCATGCTTGCACATAAACATAGACACATTCTCAAGCAAAATTTTATGAGCTTAGCTTAATAAATTTGGTGCAAGCTTTTAATTGAGATAGTCTCTAGTGTAAACTCTTTTATTAGACGTAGGGCCAATTTCATCCATTGTTCTCTTTGAAACTTTTAAGTTGAATTATGAGGGTTTTTCCAATGCTTAGGGTAAAGGTCTTAGTGTCTTAAAGCTTATTTCTCATTATTTCTTAAATTTCACCATAACCAATTTGTACTTTTACAGTGGGGTAGTAATTTTAAAAATTCACCATAGTTTCACCTTTTACTCTTTTGCTTCAAATTTTGGTGTGAATATACTTCTCTGAGTCTATTTTTAAACAAAATAAGCTCCACTCAAAAATTCATTTTGTAACTTGAGTTATGCACATTTTATTCTGACTATTCATACTTGAAAGTTCAACTCGAGTCAGTAGTTTGTCGACTCCACTAGGAATTCTTCACATGGAATCTGACAAAACTGTTTTATGGGGGTGTTCCTCTATGTCTTAGCTTTCTAACAAACTTGGTCCCACTCAAAAATAATTTTTTTAGCTCCAGTTATAAGGTTTTTAGTGCAGACTGCTCAAACAGAAATCCATCCAGGAACAACCAATTTTGAAAAATCATATCTCCCTCATTTTAAATCCAAATTTCACGTATTTTATATGTTTGGAAAGCTCTTTGAGTCTAATTTCACAAAAAATTAGTTCATTACATTTTGAGTTTTGTAGAACAAGTTATACTATATGCATTACAGACTACCAGAATTCCAGCTTAACTAGTTTTTATGTTTTCCATATCAAACTTGTGGAAATGTTGCTATACCACTTCAAATCACCATTTTTATGTTTTATCTCACCATCATATTCAAGATTTTAGTCACCAAATCAGTATTTTAAGACAAATAAAGCAAGATACATAAAAACCATCATGCCACATAATCTCATTTCAAGACAACATTTTCAACAAGACAAGAAAAACTCATAGAGCAAGAAATGGTCATGAGACCTTGAAGCAAGTCCTAAAACCACCAAGCTATGAAGAGCTTAGGAGTTCTAGAGCTTGAAAAATACATGAAAAAGAAGGGTTAGAGTCACTACCAAAGAGAGCTTCTTGAAGGATTTTGAATGTGGAGAAGGTTGGAGAGAGCCTTCCTACTTGAAAGCTTGGAAAGAGGGCTTGTGTATGGGTGATCTTGTTTCTCCAAAGACCAAAAATGGTGGTCCTTGAAGGGTTTGTGAGGGTGGTGATGGAAATGAGGTGAGAATTAGTAGGGAGATTGGAAGAAGAACAAGGAATATTGGAAGAACAAGAGAGTAGGAATGGGTCTTGGAGAGAGGAGAGAGCTTTGTGTCTTGAGAGAGGAAATGAAAAATGAAGTGAGGGGGAGAGAGGAGAGGTTGATGGCGCAAATGAGGGGGGAGAGAGTGATGTGATTTTGCTTCTTACAACAAGCAAGAGAGTGGGAAAAACCTTGGAGCAAAAGAGGGAGTTGTGTTTCCTTTGAGTCTTGGCACTTGGGTAAAGACCATGTAGTGTTTTTCAAGTGGTTAAAAGCATGACCTATCTTAGAATTGGCATTGGATGAATATGATTATTCCAAGTGTCACAATCTTGATGGGGGAGAGTAAATCTTTTCTCTTGACTCAAGAAATCTACTAACATGGACTCTTGATCTAGTGGTGTATGATGAGAAGGCAAATGGATGGTTGGATATGGCTCTTGCTTTGACCAAACTTTCAAACAATAATTAAAGGGAAGTTTCTAAATTTTACAATTGTTACAATTATCTAAATGCTAATTAATTCAATTGGTTTAATTACACTTTAACACATTTTCAATGAAAAGGATTTTCCTCATTAATTATGTAAAGAAGGTGTGAGGGTTAATTTTTTTATGTGATTAAGATGTGATGCTTGTATGCTCTTAGTTAATAAGGTTAGGTCACCTTGATTTTATGTTCTAAATCATGAATTAACAAGGATTGGGCAATTAGGCTTCTAATTGTAACTTTTAGTACATTATGTTTCAATTGTTGAATTTTCAAATTAATCGTTGACTTTCAATTATCTTGTTGACTTGCCTTTAATTTACTAAGCTCTTGCTCTCGAGAGTAGTCGATTAGTTCTCAATTAATCGCTAACTCCTCTAATTAGCCGGAGACACCGAGCTAATTAGCTTAGATGAAAATGGGGATGTTACAAAGAGGGCATGGGCCGACGAGCTCGGGAGCGTTCTATGGTCTTACCGAACCACTTTGTATTCGACGACAAGAGAAACTCCTTTTAAGTTGACTTACGGGGTGGACACAATGATACTGATCGAAGTCGAAGAGTTCAGCCTACATGTCATGTTCCAACCTACATGCCAGCAAGCACTCGGGAGGAATTCGACCTGTCTAAAGAAGCAAGGGAAATGGCTCATCTACAAGAGAAGGCACTGAAATATCGGATCTCCCAAAGATATAATGCCAAAGTAATGCCTCAAACGTTCAACAAAGGTGAATTGGTTCTCTGATGTGCTGACATCAGAAAGCCTCCCATGGGCAACGGGAAATTAGTTGCAAATTGGGAAGGCCCATATAGAGTTATTGACGTCTTAGGAAAGGGGGCATACAAATTCTCTATACTATCAGGCATAGAAATTCTAAGGTCATGGAACTCCTCCAACTTTCGAAAAATTTTCATCTAAGTGTAAATCACGTGAAAGAGCCGTACTCTTTTTCCTACCTTGGATTTTGTCCCACTAGGTTTTTCGAAAGAGGTTTTAACGAGGCAGAACTCTGTGGGTTGAGCAGTATTTACTAAATTCTTCTCAGTTTCCTACTTTTATATATTATCTTTGCTCTGCTCTTATATATTATCTTTGATACTATTTTATCCAATTTTACATTCATTATATTGATTGTTCGTTATCACTTTCACCTTTTTATTTCTCATTACACTCACTATGGTTGTTATTCGTATTTAATGCTCTCAACTCACTTTAGTTCCCCTAAGGGATTGATCACCCCTTAGTTGAGAAAAACGAATCCCAGTCTAACAACTCAGATACATGAGCACAAAGTCCCAAAAGTAAACAAATTTGGACACACACAAAAAATTCGATGTTATACCTCAGGTCAATCATGCCTTTGGCGTTAACTTAAGCGAACGAAAGAAACTCTTAAGTTCTAGTCTACAAGGAAATCCAACCCGAATAACTTCCAGTTTAGTAAAACAATAAGGTGTCGCCAATATTCCCTTCAAGTTGTAACTTAGGTGAAAAACAGGCGCATCAATTAGCTCAATTGGCAACAAATAAAACTGTAAAATTACGGGAAATTTCATTACAAGACCCTGGATACCAGGAAAATATTCATTACAAAAGAGCCCAAGATATGGCAAACTAAAATAAAAATTACAAGCTTATCAAGGGTTTGACACTGGATTTGCCGGATCAGCTTCAGGGTCCTCAGTGCCTGCATTATCTTCATCCGGAGCCACCTTGATGTGACCATCAACCACAATTTTATCCAACCCGACCTCACTAAAATCAGCATCGGGACAAATGATTTGGCACTGCTCTAGAAGCGACTCTTTAATCTCTAAAGCCGATTTCACCCACAGCTGTTCCACTCGAGCTATTTCGTGCTTTGCTCTTGCAGTAGCCTCAAAAGAATCGGCACAAGCCCTCTCGAGTTCCAACACCCAAGAACGGGAATCCTCCAATTGCTTGTCCTTCGACTGAAGCATCTCCTTTGGTCCGTCAATCTCGACCTGCTTGACCTTCTCCAAAGCCAACTTCTCATCTTGAAGAAGAGAGAGCTTCTCCTTTAAGACTTTGACCTCCTCCATAGCTCGAACATTGGAAGTAATGACTGGCTCCGAGTAGCCGAGTAAGGCCGCTTGTAACATCCCCATATAACGTAATAGGAAATAATAAAAATGTCGTTGGGCAAACTTTTATTGTTTACAGCCTTGCCCCTAAATATTTTTGAAAATGACATTTAGGTCCTTATATCAATTGAATTAGCAGAATAAGGTTTTAAATGAAGCAGAACCACGTAGCGGAAACGTAGAAACCTAATTCTTGGCCAATTGGGCCACGGAGGTGTCCACATGTGAAATGACATGGGATGCCCCTAGATTTGCCCATAATCACGAAAATGCCATTAGTTATGGAAACCAAATAGAAAATATTAAAAGATTTAAGAAAAAGCGAAAAGATAACAATCCCAAATAAACAATGCAATTGATTTGTGCTATTAATCAATTTATTAGAAAAATAAGAGTAATTAGGGATGAATTATAAATACTAGAGCTAAAGGGAATTTAGATTGTTGTGTAAAAGACTATGAGAAATTATTTAGTATAATGTCCGAAATTACGCTAAGTTTAATATACGTTATTAATCGATTTATCTGACTTTATTGAATGTGTAGAATTAATTAGAAGTTAATGATAGGTTAATTAGGAGTTAATTAGATGTTAATTAGAGCGAATTGGATTAGAAACAATTAAAATAGAAACATAGTAAACCTCATAAAATTCTTCATAATCGTTTTGTCGATTTGAAGGAAATCGGTAGAATTTCGGTATTTTAAACTGTCAGAATCGAATCAATAGGATTATGTGATGAAAACCCTAGGATAAGTGGCTGAAATTCAGCCACCATTCTTCCACCTAAGTGGGGCCAAGTAGCTACTCTAAGAGTGGAGAAACTTGGCTCATTCACCACCACCAAAGCCTCCACCAATCACAAGTCACAAAACCTAACTAACCATGTTTTAAAGCATCAAAATCTCTCCTAACTCCCCTTATTTTTGTGCTCCCTCCATCAGTTGCCTATTCTTCTTTCTCTCTTCTCCAATTCCACTCCTTTTTCTTCCCATCTCCAAGCTTTACCTACTTCCTCCACCAAAAACTCAAATCTAGCTAGTTTCTACATCAATTTGAGGTAGGATTCAACTTCTTTGCATGATTTTATTGAATTAATGACTGTTAGGAATACTTTCTTCTCTTATGTAACTGATTATATATGGTGGTGGTGTGATGATTTATAGCTGATTTAGCATGTATTTTCTTGGGTTGATTGAGATTTGAATGAGAAAACACAAACAGCCACAAAACAGAATCTATTAGGTTAAGGAAACCTATGGCAGTCCATACGGCGGAGTGTATGACTCTGCCTACAACATTTGAAACTGAATGAACTAATTTTATATGAAACTAGACATCTAGGGATTTCTAAACATATAAATTATAAGGCCATTGGATTAGTATTGAGTGAGATACGAGTTTTTGAAATTTACCTTAGAATTCTAACTCCGATTCTGAGCATACTAGAATTCGAGGGGCATAAGTCGCCCTATACTCCTTAAAATTGAGTGAAAACAATTTTATTAGAAAGCTAAGACATAGATAAAAGTCTCATAAAAATTTTAGAGTTATATTCCATCCCAATTGCTCCCAGTAGTTCAAGCAAGTCGCCCTAAGTCCAAACAGAGCTAAAATAGAGCAGTCTAAAAGGGTCAAATTTTGGAGCTTA
This sequence comes from Pterocarpus macrocarpus, assembly GCA_031439585.1. Taxonomy (NCBI): domain Eukaryota; kingdom Viridiplantae; phylum Streptophyta; class Magnoliopsida; order Fabales; family Fabaceae; genus Pterocarpus; species Pterocarpus macrocarpus. Next base: position 57,246,786 of record CM062514.1, read on the forward strand.
TAACTCAAGCTCTACTCAAGAAAATGAAATGGAACTTTTGTAAATGAAAGCTTATCCTGTTAGCTTTAATATGAAACAAGTTTCGTATGATTTGAACTAGTTTCGATTTTTAGTGAATTTTTACTTTTGAGTGTGTAATTTTGGCCAACTACAGGGCAGGCCAAGATAGAACTTAAATAACTTGAGCTACATTTATCAAAATTAGATGGGACCAAAGAGGTTAGAAAATAGACACATAACACTTCAACATATCCAAAATTCAGGTCTAAATGAGTCAAAATGAACTTATGGCCTAAGTTACAAAAATCTGATAGAATCAATAGGAAGTGGCAGAAAACTAATTCAAGATCAAGGTTATGAAACTTTGTTTGATTGTTGGATCATCTATACCTTGCATTGATTTTTCTGTATGAATGACTGTCTGGTTCACTGGTGCTATTCACAAAAAAGTGGACTTGATCCATTATGTTGCCAAATTTTTGGCAGAATTTTATGAAATTATGATAGTTTCTGTTATGAATATTTATGATATGAACATGAAATTCTATATAGAAGGACATATGAAAGTAAATAATGAAGCATATGTGTGAATGCATTCAGCATGTCTATGCATGATTATGTATGAGAATGAAAGGATATAAACATATTAAATATGGATCCCTTCACCTGGAGGTCGTTATGAGATCTCTTATTATGAAGGCAATTAAATAAGATAAGAGTGGGTCCTTTCACTTAGAGGCAGTTAATTGGGTCCCTCCCTGTGAAGGCAGTATAAAACTATGAGATCCCTCTACCTTGGAGGCACATGGTTAGATGAGATCCCTTTACATTGAAGGCAAGTGGTCAGTTGATATCCCTCTATTCTTGAGGCATGTGACCAGGAGAGATCCTTTCAATTTAGAAGCACGTGACCAAAATGAGATCCTTCCAAGACTAGAGGCATGTGGGTCCCCTTGTGGGCCAGTACTGTGTGACGACAATCATGAGTTGAGCTCACTCCTAGATCAAACTACCCAAGGGCAATAAAGACTAAAGATTAAAACATATGCAAGCACCCTAGGGATGGCAATATGTAACGCCTAGGTGTGCCAAGGAAAGGAAGTCAAAGAAAGTTAAAGAAACACAAGTTCATTTTGCATGAACTCAAGTGAACGTACATGCATATGCATGATCTATTCTATTTCTTCATTATATTGGAATTACTATATTCGAATATACTGTAACTATTATTTAAGTTATGAATTTTAAATTTATTTTATAATAACTCTTATATATTAAGCGCATGAATAGAAGGAACTCTGCTTCGGACAATATATTTTCAAACTATAAAACTGAACAATTTATTTGGCATGATCACCTTCTTTATAATAAACCGAAGTAGCTGGAGATAATAACGATGACACTACGTGTGATAGTTTATAGAATCCTATTGAGAATTTAAAATTCTCACTCCTATTTCTGTGTTATCTCCAGATAGCTCGAAAGGTTTCGAAGACAGCTGAAGTTGCTGTGAAATAAGGTCCGCTCAGATAATAGTAACAACTCTTGAGTGTGGTGCTATGACTTAAGCATAATACTTTACTTGGGAGGGTGTTACACCGCTGACTTTAGCATAGCATGCCTAACCCATTGGAACTTGGTGGCCGAGTTCTCGTCATCCCCTTGTAGGCACTCGAGGAGGGCAGGGACCATCAACTTCTTATCCATAAAGTCAGGATAAGGAAAGTCCTTTTCCATCACGTGAAATTTTGACCTGTCCCTCGATTCGGGAATAGCTTTGGGGTCGATAGCCACAGCCTTCTCTTTGGCCGCCTTTTTCAATTTTTGTTTCTTCGAAGGCTAGGCTATAGGGGTGCCTCATTGGGAGCAGGAGTAAACACGGGTTCTCCAAATTCCACCGATCTCGGGCTGTTACTCTCGTCCCCCTCAATGGGCCTCTTCAGTATCCTACGATGGAATTTAGCAAGGTTGGACTTTGGAGCCATTTCATCTACAAAACAGAAATCAATAATAAGTGTATAGTAAAAAAAGGAGGAAAATAGTGCAACAACAGTAGAAAAAGACAATAACCTAAATATCACCTAGCCTCCCTGAGCTCTATGAAAACTATGTTCTTCAAATTCAAATGGTTTTTCCCAAAGCTTTCGAGAAGGAAGTCGACAACAGCCTTCTTCTCGAGCTTAAGGGAACTCTCCTCTATCCGGGAAGTGCAGAAGTAATTGCACCAAAAAAAAGTTAAATCAGAGCTTTTCCTCCAAGGTCTCCAGAAAGGAATCGAATTTGGACACCTGAATACTTTAAAGAAAATAGGGTGAAAATTGTGAAAGGATTCCTCGTAGAGAAGGAACACCTTCCGATTGACATGTGCTTAGAAGGACAACCATCCTAAGGTTACACCACTGCTGGCAGGACGGGTCAAGGTAAAGAGAAAGAAGAAAGCTTCTGGGGATGCTGCTACTCCGAGATATTCATGTATAATCTCGAACCCTCGAATCATCGCCCAGCTATTTGGGTGTAGTTGAGAAGGAGCGGCCTCAGTCCGGCTCAGAATCTCCACTTGAAAGTGGGTAAATGGAAATTGAACTCCTAGTTTAGAGATGATGACATCGTAAAACCACATCCACTGGGACCCCCCTAAAGATTGATATCACTCACTCTCTCGCTCGGACCAGGAGCCTCTAGGTAATATTCTTCCTTGTACTCACCCTCAGGCAAGATTAGGTTCTCCTCTCTGAAATGAGTTAGGAACTCCAAGATTATGACTGAGGGTGTCCCAAGGACTTCGGGATTGACCTACCAGTAGATGAAGTTGATCTCGGAAGGAAATGTTAGAGCCCTCTGTTTTTTGACCATTTTGAGATACCGGACAACCTACAAAGGAAACCACCCTTACTTCAAAAACTCGGGAAAAACCTAAGTCGAAAACTTTCAGAAATATAATGGAAACTAAAAAGGCAGGCCCCCTATGGTGGTTTCCCTCTAAACATAAAGTCATCGGTGGGCGGCAGAAGTAAGAAAATGAAGCAGAATAGGGGTTAAAACCACCCCCAAGTAGTGGAAGAGATCCGATTTAATGGTGGAAGGAAACCAAACCACTACTAATATCACATTTCATCCTACAAAACAAGCACTATAAATACTAGAAACAAGAAATAAAAAGAAACGGCATACTTGTTACAAGAAGCGAATGCTCGAATATGGTAGATTATGAGATGAAGCATCCACTCCTTCTTCGCTACAGAGGTTGAGACAAGCAAAGAAATGGAGGAATGAGCAAGCAAAAGGACATTTATAGGCGTAAAGACGGCCTCTTACCGTGCATACCAAACATCACTAAGGGCATGGTACGACTTTTCGCATGAAGGAGTTGGGGGCAAAAATGGAAAAAGAACCCCAATTCAAATGATGAAGGAGCTCAAATTGAGGCGCCAAAACAATACATGTCCGCTTGAAGCAACAAGATGCAACTTATGAATTGAAAGAACATTGCCACTTCCCGAAGATCCAAGAGGTTGCCATAAGCAAACGTCAAATCATTTGAAAAATGGCAATCTACTCTTGGAACCCGGAAAATGACTTCGGAAAATCATGAGGAACTCGGCACCCGACGAAGTCACCTCTGTCATCGAGTTGGGGGCATTGTTCCGGACTAGAGTATACGAGCCCAACTCAGCCCAATAGCTAAGCCTAATTATAGGTCGGATTCATCACTATCCGACGCCCATCTCGGATCCACATATGAGCTATGGCCCAAATCCGGATTAAGGCCCAACTCCGGATTAAGTGTAACGGTCCTCTAATATTGCGGAGTGGTACTCACCTTGCGTGTTGCTAATAAACTCGGACCCATCTATTAACCCCAAGCTAATAGACATCCCAAGATATCCCCTACAATGGCGGAACCAGACCCCCATCTTCTCAACTACCTATTCGTATATATATGAGTCCAGTTGTGGACCTCAGGTACTTTTTTTCTACCTCTCATACACTTACCTGCACTCACTGACTTGAGCGTCAGAGTCCTTGCAGCTTTTCCAACTCGCCAATCATATCAAGAGCAGTTTGAGATCCCAATCATAAGTTTGGACTCCCTTTAGGTAACCCACCTCCAAAAAAATTGTAATCGATTACAATTGTTTAAAATAGGTTCTCAACCATTCTGGATGCTCTCGGGTTGAAATTTTCATAATTGTAATGGATTACAAGGAATTGTAGTCGATTACCAGAGGCCTATATAATGTTTGGGGATGCTCTCTCTCCTCATTCTTGCATTTTCTTTCTCTCTCTTCTACCTAAAACTCTCTTTTCTCTCTCTAAACTCACTTTCTTCCTCATCCTATACCTCCATATCAAATCTTCCCACTAAACCCACTTCAAAACACATATTAAACACTTCAATCTACTCCAAACAATCATCAAATTTACCACTTTCTCTATTTCCACCATTAGTGACCTTGGAGTTTGGAGGAGGACAAATTGTGGAACCCATCTCCATTCTCGTTTCCATTGCTTCCTAAAGGTGATTCTTAACACTTTTCCTTTCTCGCTACCTAGAAATCTCGATTTTTACATAGTTTGGGGGATCTCTATGAACCCTAGGTTAGAGATAATTGGGGATTATAAGATTTGGGAGTAATTAGCGTTAATTTCAAGTACCAACAACTACTATTGGGTTAATTTATCATATTTGTGGTGTTAGATGACTCTAATTACTGCTTTATAAGCCTCGGAGCTCTATAGAATCGAATTCCACCTTTGGACTTGTGAACTGTGAGTAGATAGTTCATCCTTGGCTTATTTTCTAGTGTATTTATTTGATATATATGCAAATAAATTAGTATATCATGGGAATATGATTTAGACCTCAGTGGCCTGTTTATTCTTACTTTACCACATAGGACAATGACTGGTTTTCTATTAAATTTTGAAAATTGTTCTTGTTTTGAAAGGTATTAAAAATAATATATGGAGGATTTTGTATGAGACTTAATTGAAAAGATTTGGTATACTCAACGGTATATGGTTTTGTATGGGATTTCTTCGCACCTAAGTTATGAATAGCTATGTACATGTTAAATGCAAGGTTTTTTAGGGAAAGCTAGTATTTTTCTTTAAAGATATGATTTTAAGTTTTATGCATGAGTATTCTCATTAAATGTTATGTATAATGGAAAGAGAAAGACTTGGAAAAGTCTAACCCAGGATCTTTATGCTAACGACAGTATACATTAGCCTTGGTACACTTTGGATTATCATTTACACAGCCACTCAAGGGAGTGGTGCATGACAGATATTACACAACCATACACATAATGTGGTGCATGACGAAATTACATGGCTACTCAAGAAAATGGTGCATGACGGATTACTTGGTCACACAAAGGGAGGGCCAGATAAGTGTGATTCCTAACAGATTATCCTGAAATAGATAGATTTTGTTGTTTTTATTTTATATGTCAAAGATGTTTTTGGGAACAAAGGATTTCTTTTATTTAACTCTATACGATATTGTTATTCTAAATTACTATACAATGTGTTAGGGACACTTTATCTCTCATAGAGTTGGATAAACTCACTCTATTGCTTCCTTTTTCTTTTTCAGTTACTGGTGTTCAAGTAGAATCTGGTCCTCCTATCCTCACTAGTAGATATTGAATTCTTGGGTGAGCCTTTCTTAATTTAAGGGCATTATGTACGTTTTTTTTGTTTTTTAGTTTCGAGAAACCCTTAAAATGTTGTAGCTCCATGGTACTACAGGCAGGGTCCGACCCTTGCTAGTTTATGATGATCTGTGTTGGATTAATGTGTATTGACTTGATTGAAATTATAATGTGATGGAATTATTAATTTGGATGTTAAAAGGATATATAGTTATGTATATGTGCAAGCATGTGGATTTACGTGATGATTCTGATTTGAAATTATATTCCATCATGTTGTGTGCTGAGGGGTGCATTTTGAGAATGTCTGGATCCCTGATGGATGAGTGTGATTGTTTAATTGTGTAGGTAGAGGAGCTATATTTAGGAATTATTCTAAATACAAAAGAGATTTTGTCTAATTTTTGTGAAAATTGTATGATTAAGGCTTGCTAAAGAACCTGACCCCTATGCACCGGTCACAGCCTGGTTTGGGTCGTGAAAACCTTAGCAACCATAAAATCCCAATAGACCACAAATCTAGGAAATCCTACCTCAAAATCAAGATTTATAGCTCCTTAGCTTGAAGCTTTGATGTCTCTTGTAATATCCTCCCAAGCACAGTACTATGCTTAAGTCATAGCAGCACACTCGGAAGTTGTTACGTTGCTTTAACGGACCTTGTATGATAGCGCTCTTCAGCCGTCTTCAATATCTTTAGTCAACTCTAGGTGGCCGTCTTTAGTATTACTTAAGCTGCCTGGAGATAATACGGAAATATACATAGAAGTGAGAATTATAATTTCTCAGTAGGATTCACTAAGAAATTACATGTTGTGTCATCGTTATTATCTCCAATTGCTTCTGTTTATTATAACAAGGTGAGCATGTTATATAAATATTTTCAGTTTTATAGTTTGAAACTATATTGTCCGAAGCTGAGTTCATTTCAGTCATGCACTTGACAAACAAAGCAAGAGCTAAAGGATAAGCATAGCAGATTGTGAGGGATTTTGTAATAATAACATAGCAAATTGTGCATGTGCAATGGCTCATCATGAATATCAGGCGAATGCACTTATACTTTCTTTTCTTCCTTTACTTGACATGCCTAGGCGTTACGTATCACAATCCCTAAGGTGTCTGCATGTATATATCTTTGTCTTTAATCTTTACTACCCTTGGGTAGTTCAACCTAGGAGTGAGCTCAACTCGTGACCATCATCACACAAAACTAACATACAAGAGGATCCACATGCCTCTAGTCTTGGAGGGATCTCATTTTGGCCACGTGCCTCCAAGGTCAAGAGATCTCATACCTTTAACTGCTTTCATAGGGAGGGATCCAAATAACTGCCTCCAGGTGAAGAGACCCAATCTTACATAATCATATATTTTCTTTATTTGCATGCAAATATGCAATCTTTCACAAAGAGGATCATGATCATATCATCATATTCTTATCATAAATTTTTATGACACAGATTATCATAATTTCATAAACTTTTGCCAAAAGTTCGGCAGCATAATGGATCGAGTCCGCTTCCCCGTGAAAAGGGCCAGCCAACTAGACAATCATTAGTATAGAAAATCAAATATAATGTGCCATTTCAATACTTATACAAAACTTGTAGCCTTTGCATTTAAATTGATTTTCGGCCAATTCCTTCAATTCTGCGCGTTTTTAGAAATTAAGCCATAATTTCTGTATAACTCCTTTAGACCTAAATTTTGGATATGTTGAGTATTATGTGTCTAGTTTGTGACCTCTTTGGTCCCATTAAGTTTTGATATATATAACTCAAGTTATTAACATTTTACCTAGGTATGTCCTATTACTAGGCAAATTTGCACACTGAAAAATAAAAATTCACTAAAAATCGAAATCTACTTAGATTCCAACAAAACCTAGTTTTAAATCTAACTAACCAAGCTTTTATTTCCAATAATTTTCACCTCATTTGAATAAGTAGAACTCGAGTTATAAGCTCTAGAATTTGGGTAACCTGCACTGCACTGCTCTAGGCTAATTGGAACTTAGGGCAACTTTCATGAATTACTGGGAGCAACAGGAATTGAATTTGGTTCTGAAATTTTTATGGCATGTTACTCTATGTCTTAAATTTCTAACAGAAATGTTTCACTCAATTTGAATGAGTATAGGGTGAGTTATGCCCACGAAATCTAGTCTACTTAGAATCAGATATAGAATTCTAGGGTTAAATTCAAAATTTGATTTCTCACTCAATACTCATCCAATGGCCTTATAATTTATATGATTGGAAATTCCTAGATGTCTAGTTTAACATAAAATTAGTTTCATTGAGTTTTAACAGCTATAGGCGGAGTCGTACACTCCATCATACAAACCACCGTAGGTTTCCTTAACCTAATCCATTCTATTTGCTTCTCTTTACTAGATAGTCATCTAAAACTCAATTTATACACAACAATATAGCCATAAACCTCTATATAGACTCATAATAACATCAAATAAATGCATCTAAATGAGTTCACAGTAGCCCCAATTCATAAGAAAATTCAAAGAAGAGGTTGAATCCTGCCTCTAGTTATTGTAGAAATGAGCCAAACTTGATCTAGTCTTGAAGGATATGGATGGGGCTTGAAGTTGGGAGTAAGAGGGAGTAAAAATGGAGGAAGAGAGGAAGAGAAAATGGATGGTTTCTCAGCTGGAAAAGCATCAAGTAATCAAGATGTGACCAACTTGCCCCTCTTTTGTGTGGCTGAGCTTGTCACTTTGTGGAGCTAAGGTGGCTGATTTTTCAGCCACTAAAATTAAGGTTTAAGGTGTGAAATTGTACTAGTTTGGTTCTTGTAGCATAAGATACTGAAATGTAGTCGATTTCCTGCAAATCGGTAAAACGTTGCTAGTAACCGTCTAAAACTTTCTACATAACTATTTCAAATTCTTCATTCATTAATCTCTTTATAATTCATTCCTAATTACCTCTACATATCTAGAGAAATCGGATAAATCGGTTAACAGTATAATTTAAACATATTGCGAATTTTCGGATGTTGCATCTCTACTTCCCTCAAGCCTTAAGATAGTTATAAATCGCTTCTTACTTCTTAATTGGTTGAGGTTATATGACCAATGGAAGAAAGATTTGGGCTAGTTTTATGGCTTTATAGATGATACACAAAGGAAAAAGTGGAAGATTTGAGCAAGAGGGAGCAAGGTGTAGAAGTTTTCAGTGTGTATGAGTAGGTTGGAGAAAAAAATGAGAGTTGAGAATAAGGCGAGGTGGCTGAACGAAAATGAAATGAAAAAAGAGACAAAAATGTATGTCGTACTTCTAGTTTACTCATCTTGCTGGTTAAGTTAGTAGCTTGAATCTTATTGGTGGGTATTAATGGAAATTTAAATTTCCTTAAGCTTGAACTTGGGTGATCTCCATTTGGCCACCAAGGAAGGGTTGGGTGGCTAGTTTCTAGCTATACATCCTAGGGTTTTTAATTGACATTTATGCCATCATGCAATATAGGTTCTTGCCAGTTCGGTTCTTGCATCACAAGACCCTGCTAGCAAGATGATTTGCCCTGGCTAGCAAAACATTGCTAATTATTTCCACAGAGAAGACTTAAACTCGTCTTATCCTATAATTAGTATTTCCTTATTGCCTAATTGTATATCTATAATGTATCTAAAATTACTCATTCAACAATTAGTTATATGTACTATTATTCGGGATGTTATAGGTTGGCCCACCCCGCTCCCCTTTAGGGTTGACCCGTGGTGGGGTGAGGAAAGGCGGAGCAGGTTGGCTCGTTTGCCAATGTTAGTTTTAACTTCCATAAAAACAAAATTTCTGGCAATTTAAACCCCCACTAAATAATCATTGTTAATAAATGTGTTTTGTGACAGTCATACCAGCAGTTTTTAAAAGGCATCACTAAATATTTCACGTCACTTAATTTTTGGCAGATTTGGTAATGGCTGGAAAATTTATTAGTGGGGGTTAAAACTGCCACTAAATGCTTTAAACAACCACCATTAAAATGCTTTTATCTTGTAATGGGAAACCTTTTGAAATTGGTGGAGAACCAAATGAATATTAATGTGACACTTGTAAAACTTTCCCTAAAACTACCTTTGAAATATTAGTACTGTAGATAGGTTAATATAACATATAATAAAGAATATTATTTTTATTAACTGTTAAAAGGTTTAAGTATCTTGATGTGTTCCTATAAAAAAAAAAAGTTTCATAATGTATGAGGAAGTCTTCATAAAACTATTAGCCTTTAAATAAACATTAACCATTCAAGCTTCAAAATAAACCTATCATTCACAAATAGGTCGAGCTGAAACTAGCTATGCACAAGATAAATATCAGTTTTTAAAATTATATAAAGATAAATTTAATTTATTTCTACCACTAATTATATTGTAAAAAATCTTGTCAATATGTATTCTATAACTATTTCAAGAAAGCACTTAATTGATAAAGAAAATCAAATGTCAAATGTTGTGGTGTTGTTACATTCTAGTCTTCTACAAATAAGCACTTTGTGTATGGCAAATAGTGTGACCAAGAGATTTCTTTTTTTTTTTTTTTTTTTTTACTTTTGGTTGTACATGGTGAATAGTACTTGTTATTTACAAGAAATTTACTTGGGACTCATGAATTTAGCGACTCATTAAGATTAAAATTGGAATGTCACTTGTAACTTCTCGTGTACTAGTTAAGTTTTTGTGTTTTCAACAAAATTATTTTTGATTTAAATATCCATAAAGTAGTTTGGTAATTAGGGCTAGCTAAACAAAAAAAAAAAAGAACTTATTTAAATGGGTACCACAGGCGACAGGATAGGTACAAGGATGGCTTTGGTTCCTAGGAAGATATAGGTAAAGTCCTTGTTTACAAAACTTAGTGAAGGTAGCAATAAGATCACCACCGTATGAAGTACCGATAGGCTCTATATATATGTGTGTAATTGTCTTCTATGAGTATAATTGTTAAAATTATTGAATTTTCAACATGTACTTTCATTATCAATTTGGGTTATATTATATTAATAGTATTGTAATAAATTATAGATATTATATATGTTTTATTCAGATTTAAGAGTATTTTTTTTATCAATTTTCTTTTGAATTTTTTGGTTAAATTCCCTGAGATTCAAATCTCCATAACAAACGGGAAATAGAGGCCCATAACAAGGAAAGGGACAACAAGAATTAGGGTAAATTTTGCAATGTAAACGGGAGCCTAATGGATATCGCATTGCCATAACATGCTTTTAAGTCTTTGACTCTTGAGACATGGTGAGTGGAGATAAGAGTCGTTAATGAGTGCCAACAAAATATTCAAGCAACTCAAGTTATGTACGGTGTTTATTATGAGCCAGAATTTATTTAGTTATTGATTTTTTGGTCATCAAGCCTAAATTTAGGTCAACTCTATTTTTTTTAATAGAATTATGTTAACTCTGTTCATTGTTAGATTATTCATAGTATTACATATTCCAAACTCCATACTTCAATGAAAAAAAAAAAGGAGAAATTGTTTAAATATTATTCTATTTTATAGAAAACATAAGTGCAATTCAAGTTGATTAATTTTAGGTTTATTTATTTTTATCGAATTTAAATTATTTTTATTTGTCTTATTTCGATTAAGTAGCTGAAAAACACTGAACTTGTAACACCCTCTATCATATAAGCCATGCTCGAGTCATGGAATTACATAAAAAGGTTGTCACAGTGCTGAAAAATTCTTTAAAATAGGGAAAATATAATACATGGCCCTTTTATTTTCCAATTTAATACTAACTACTAAACTCTAATACATAGAGAATAAAATAATTACACTCTAAAAGCAAATTGTGACCGACAGAGTAAACAGTGTGTACTTCCGACTAATCATTAGCTAGCTTCGATGGTCTCTTGATCTGGCTAGCGCCTGAGTCGTGCTCAATGAGCGGCCCTGCATTCCGTCTTGCACTGGATGTCCAACTTAGATACTGGAATGTTTACGGAAAAGAAGAACATACAAGCAGGCAGTGAGAACCTAGGGTTCTCAGTAGGTAGATTTGAACAAAACTTATGATGTCATCATAAACATTTCAGCCGCTTCGGTTTATTATGAAAATATGAGCATATATAAACAAATAGTGGTTCAATTTTAAGTTGAAAATACCCTTCTCGAAGCGGGTTATATTTTAACTATCACTTACCATATTATATTACAGACATAGAAATATGATTAGTATGATATGCTTCGACCTGAATCATGATAATAATAATATGACTTGATGAGATAACTAAGGATGTGCTCGTAGATGCTTATGCTTGACTGTATGCAAGTGCACTTGACTTAATTCATATCTTTCTTTAGCTTGCAACTTGATCTTACTTTTCTGTGCTTGGTCCCCCGGAGGTGAATGGCCTTTCTCACCCCTGGGTGATAGCCTGCTTCTCAGGTCCAAGCTCGTACCTATACATGAGTGACGGGTTTACTTTCCCCGACCCTCACACCGGTCTATTCCCCTTAAATCTGGTCGGGGGTTGGCCCAAGTCTTAGACAAGATCGCCCGGCTACGCCTTAATCTGCGTCTATGCCATGCCTCACGTGGTAGCTTGGTACGTGTTTCTTGCAAGTTCTTATTGTCTTTTCCTTTTCATATCTTGTCATGCATGCAGACGCTTGGTGCATTCATGAATATGTTTCATACTTTATATATCATATCATGTTCTAAATATATACTTGCATGCATGATGTATATGAACATAACATGTAAACGTAAATATATTTAAAGCATAATCATACATAGCATAAGTTCTCATAAATTCCTGCCGAAAATTCGGCAGTATAACGGATCAAGTCCGCTTCATCATGAATAGTACCAGGCAACCAGTACAAATATACAAACTTGCAATTTCAGAATGAACCAGCAATGACATACATATATTCATAGCATCATTCAATAATTCCAAATCAAGCATCATTAAGGTTTCAGTTTGTTCCTCCCCGTTCTGCCCGAATTTCATATGATCCACCTTTATTTCTATTCAACTCATTTGAGCCTGAATTTTGGATATGTCATAGCTCTATATGTCTACTTTCTAATCTCTTTGGTCCCATATCATTTTGATTTATATAACTCAAGATATTCAACCCTTGCCTCAGCTTGTTCGGTCACTAGCCCGAATTACACTCCTAGAAGTATAAATTCATTAAAAATCAAAACTAAGCTCAATTCATACGAAATTAGTCTCATATTGAAGCTAACAGGACAACCTTTCATTTTCCATAAGTTTCACTCCATTTACTTAAGTACACTTCGAGTTATAAGTCCTGAAAGTCGACCTTTCTGCGCTACCCTATTTTGATCTAGATTGGATATATAGTAACTTCCTCGAACCACTGTGATCAATTGGTGCCATAACAAACTTGGAATTTCATACTGGGATGTTCCCCTATGTGTAAGCTTTCTAACAAAGTTGGTTTCACTCAATTTGGAGTTGTATAGGGTGAGTTATGTCCTCCTCAAGTCACCCTGCCCGGAAGAAAGTCCTAAACCCTAGGTCAAACTTCAAAAATTCATATCTCTCTCAATACTAATCCAATAACCTTATATGATATATCTATGGAAAGCCCTGAATGTCTACTTTCATCTAAAAATAGTTTCATCAGATTTGACTAATTGTAGGCAGAGCCGTACACTCCACCGTACGGACTGCTGTGGAATCTCCACCAAGATAGCACCCTCATCCATCCATTTCTCTTAGTTTTCTTCTTCTAATTCTAATTCCCACTCAAGATTTCATATTAACCCCATATTAATCCAATCATACACATCCAATATATCATCAAATAATCATGAAAAGTAATCTTTCATGCATCCTTAGTTTAGAGAAATTAAGATTAGAGATTGAATCCTACCTCTTTGGAGTGTGATCTTGAGTTAAGTGTTGAAGCTTGAATTATTAGGACCTGGCCAAGCTTGAAGGAGTGATGGAGTTGGGTGAATGGAGAAGGGAAAAGAGAGCTGAAGTGAGGGAGAAGAGAGGGCGCAGAAAAATGGGTCTGAATGAGGGGAGAAGAAGGTGTTATATAGGCATGAGTGGTAGTCAACTTGGAGGGTTCTGATTGGCCTTAAAACACAAGCCTGAAATTCTGCCAACCTTCCCCTCTTCTGTGACAATTTGCTCTCCACGTCGCTCTAACAGTGGGACTCGTTTCCAGTATATTCTGAAGATGACATCGGAACTCGTGCTCCTTTAAAGTCAGAACTCGTGCACTTCTTGAGATGAAATCGGAACTCGTGGATGATTTGGAAACCTGCTCAAAGATCCGAACTCGAGTCCATTCTAATTGAATTCCACTCTAATGCGGGATCTCGTGACATTTACTCGGAAGTCGGTACTTGCACCATTGTGTTAAACTATAACTTATGAGGTCGGAAACCATGTACACTATTAAGGTGAGATCGGAACTCGGGTACATTTTCTTTGAGACAGGAAGTCAGATATCGTGGAATTACGTCATGTTGTTCGGACTTGAAGGCCAAGTCGGAAGTCGGGAACTGAGGAATTTCAAGTTGAAATCGGAGGTCGGAAATTATACCCACTATACTTTAACTCAAATTTGGAACTTGGAAGCCACTCCAGTTAACTCGAAGCTAGAACATTAAGTCGGAAATTGGAAAGTCCATGAAGTCGGAATTTTGCAGACCAATTTGGAAGTTGGGCAGGACATGAAGTCGGGAATGAGGAACATGCTGGGATAAGGTCGGAAGTCGGAATATTGACATGAAGACAAACTCGGAAATCGGAAATTGTTCCATTTCATGTGGAATTCGAGTACGAAGTCGGAAATCATAAAACTAATGAACTCGGAACTCGGAACTCGTTGTGGAGTTAAAGTGGAATAATTTAGCGCAAAGAAAATTGGGATGTTACAAAACTCACTCCAAAGAAAAAAAAAATTTGAAGACAATCCTAGGTTATTACCATCAACTTGACATCAATACAGTATTAGTATCCTTGAGTGAAGAGAAAGTCCATGTCCATCATCCACAACCACCTGGGACACACTTCAGACTTCTCCTATGTGCAGACAAGAACTAACAAAGTTGTTTAAGGCAAAAAGTGCGGGTATGATCTGAGTTCATGAAGCTAAATAAGATAAGAGATTAGATAGTGTTTGACACATGATCTAATAAAATTACTACTAATCTAGATTATCATTTAAAATGATTGTCACTTTTAAGTTATTGATAATGTTGTATTATAGTATTTGGTATACATAGGTAATCTATCTGGCAATTTACATTATCTTATTTGGTATATAAAAAAGACTATTCCCAAGATGTTATAAATATTCATAAGCCTGAATTATATTTTTTTTATAAGATTAATTTTTAATATATTGTTAGTGTAAAGTAGTTTACACTATCAACTAATTATACTTTACTTTTATATGACTTAGGTTGTAACGTCCGAAAAATTCTATCGTTAATAACTGAGTTATTCGGTTTTTATCGAATAAGTGGGTTTAATCAGAATTTGATTAAACACTTACTTAAAGCCAATTAAAGGTGAGTTGAAAAGATTAGGCTTGATGGAATTAGATTAGGAGCGTAGAAAACCTCACAAAAAATTTTCAAACGGATTTACCGATTTAAGAGCAATCGATAAGATTTCGGAGTTTTAAACTGTCGGAACTGGATCAGTTGAAATTATGCCATGAGTGCCCTAGGATCAATGGCTAAGATTTAGCCAAATAAACCACCCAAGTGGCACCTAGGGCAGCCCTTGATGGTGGAAGCCAAACCAAAATGGATAGCATGAAGAAATCCACCAATCAACATACACTTTGTCTCAAAAATCTTTACTTTTTCTCTCCTTCTCTTATCCAAATTTCGGCCAGCCCCTCTCTAGCTGCTGAAGCTCTTCTCTTTGTCTTCTCTTTACTCTCATCTCCACTCCATTCTCATCTATTTTCAAGTCTCATCATAAGTTGTTCTCATCAAAGACACAAAATCCACGCAAACTCAACTAGATAAGGAAGGAAATTCTACTTCTCTTCTCACTTTCTCTAGTTTGGGGCTGAATGGTGATCATGGATAATCTGAGAATTTGATGTTATGTAGAGTGATGATGATGGTTTATGATTAATTTTGCATGTATGTTGTGATTAAAACTGAAATTGATAGCAAATAGCTTGAAAAGGGGAGGCAAACCTATAGGCAGGTTAGGGTTTTTCTCGGTGGTCCGTACGGCAGAGTGTACGGCTCTGCCTACCACCATTTAAATTTGATGAAACTATTTTTATATGAAACTAGACATCCAGGGTTTTCCGTACATATAAAATATAAGGCCATTGGATTAGTATAGAATTAGTTATGAATTTTTGAAGTTTAACCTAGAAATCAGGATTTCCATCCGAACAGTATGAGTTGAGAAGGGTGTAACTCACCCTATACAACTCCAATTGAGTGAAACCAACTTTGTTAGAAATCTAACACATAGGAGAATATCCCATAAAAATTTCTGAATTTGATAAGGTCCTGTTTGTCCCCAGTAAGTTGAGAAAGTTACCTTATGTCCAATCCGGGTTAGAGCAGGGTAGTCCAATAAGGTCAAGTTTCAAAGCCTATATCTCAAACTATACTTATTCAAATGATGTGAAACTTCATTCATTTGAAAGCTTGTTCTGTTAGCTTTACATGAATATAAATTTTGCATGATTTCACCCATATTTCTATTTTTAGTAAATTTTCCCTCATAAAAGTACATTTCTGGCTAGAAGTAGGATAAGTCTGGGATAAGACACAAACAACTTGAGTTAATGTCGGAAGTCGGGATTTAGTAAACAGAAAGCTAGGTCGGTACACTTAAAATCGAAC
Organism: Pterocarpus macrocarpus; assembly: GCA_031439585.1. Taxonomy (NCBI): domain Eukaryota; kingdom Viridiplantae; phylum Streptophyta; class Magnoliopsida; order Fabales; family Fabaceae; genus Pterocarpus; species Pterocarpus macrocarpus. The sequence continues at coordinate 57,263,306 of CM062514.1, forward strand.
TCTAAACTAGTAAATAAAGGACTAGGTCGGGAATGCTTGAAGTTGAAGTCGGAACTCAGTAAAATAGAAAACTAGGTTGGGAGTATTTAAGGAATAAACCAGGAAGGGTATACTTAAAGTCGAACTTGGAGGGATTTACTTAATGTTGAACTCGGGACATAGCAAATAGGAAACTCGGGATTTAGGACCCGTGGTGGGGTAAGGTCGGAAATCGAACACAACCCCGGAAGTCAGGAATTATATAATCTCAGAGGACCGAACACAATGTCGGGAAGTTGGAACTTGTATAATAACGAAACTCGGAACCCATTAAATCTTTAAAGTCGAACTCGGGAACCTTAATAGAAATTAAAAGCTTGCAAGATAGATTGATACTTGAGATTCTAAATCTTGCACTTATCAATATTGTTATATTCTTGGTATGAATATGATGTTTTGTATGGAGTTTACTATTTGATTTAAAATGTCCTGGTTGTCTAGCACTATTCATGCGGAAGCGGACTCGATCTGTTATTTTGCCGAAATTTCGGTAAAAGATTCATATGTTGTGTGATTTAGAATAGCATGAATATATGATACTTGAAGAATTAAGCTACATGTGCATTCAATTCATGATATTGTAAAGGATTCCATTTTACTTGGGCCAGCCCCGAAACAAATTAAGGGGAATAGATCAGTGGGAAGGTCGAGGAAAGTAAACCCGGCAATCCTGTATAGGAACGAGTTCGGTCCTGAAAAGCGGACTATTACCCAGGAGTATATGGCCAATGACTCCTAGAGGACCAAGAATGGAAATAAGTTCTAGTAGGCGAAAGCCTTCAAAAATAAGTTGCATTCTTTAATTGCACATTCATATGTACAGTATAATGCTTATTAAGTGACTGTCCTAGATACCTGCTTATTATTCTTAATATGCTATTACTCCTTTACAATTGCTGTTTTAATTGTATTAGTGTAACTGTTAATTAAAATTGAACTTGTTTCGGTGTATGGTTTACAAATAAGTATTTAAGTTAAATGTTATCATTGTGTTGTACCATTTGAAAATTTTGAAAGACTGAAACAACTGGGAATAACAGCGATGACAGATGTGTAGAAACTAGAAATTCCTACTGAGAAACTTATATTTCTCACCCTACTGTATATTTCCGCGTCATTCCCAGACTATGGAGAGCGCCGCAACAGGAGTCCTATTCATTGAGTTCCCCGAGCTCCACATCCACATCGACCCGTTCCTGGATTCTATATATATATATCTGGCAGGTGCCAGTTCCATTTGTATTTCTTTTTCTAGAGAGACTTTGCCGTACCGCTTATACATCCACTTTTTGACCCCGCTGTCCCGTACATTGCCATTCCCCTTCATATGGCCCATCCATTTCCACCTCCACCAATAGCAGCAGCCCCAGCTCCTATGGCCCCTCTTGCTTCACCACCGCAGCAGATGCTTTCCACCTCGATGTCAGAGGAGGATCCATTTGAGGCAGCGAGTTCCTCCTCGTCCTCTGCTCCTAGCGTGGGCCACCCTTCGGCAGACGCACCCATGGCGAATGGGTTTCTTTCTTTAGACTCCGTTTAGACAATGAGTATGCCGTAGCGGTAGTAGATGTACAAGACGACCCTCTTTTGGTAGTCTGGGCCATGGACAGATGGGTACAGATTAGGAAGAGTATATGAAATGTCCCATGGGGACCATTTAGGGTATTATTCTCAGGGACCGGCCATTTTATTTTGTGTTAGCGGCCTCATATTTTTGTTACCCTGTATCATTTTGACAAACTTTGAAAGCAGACGTCTATGTATATATTTAAGATGTATGTTGCAGTAGTTCCATCTTTATTGCAATTTTATTTATGTCATGTTGCTTACAGTATACCGATTAACTAGTATTTATTCCGCTGTCAAGCGCAAAATATTATCACGCGAATAGTCACCTTTGTGTGCGTGAGTAATTAATAAAGATACAGAAAACAAAATTTAATCAGCTCATTACATGTAATCACTTATCAGATAATTTATTATGACTTAAGCATAGTACTTGTCTGGTAAGGTGTTACATAGGTCATTATAATAAGAATCAAATGATTTTAATAATGTAATTATACATACTTAAAAGGTTGCATAACAAAAAAATTTATGTATATAAATATTTGTTTTTCAAAGTATCCTCTCACTCAAAAAGTGAGAGACTAATCTTAAGAGGTAGAATCAAGCACATAAGCAGAGACCCCTTTCTAGAGATATGGTCAAGCACCAAAGTAAGGACCCCTCTCCCAAGTATACTCAAGTGCTTGAACAAAAACTCCTCCCAGTGATGTTTTTTTTCATGCATTTGAATCTCAAAATCAAACATAAAACCATCTGCTTTAGGGTCTCGAGTCTTTTTCACTCAGACCATCATCTTGTTGATATAAAAAATTTATATTAACAATGTTTAAAATTAAGATTTTATTTTTTATTATTGCACTGAATAATTGCAATTCATGTTTATTAATTTGAGATTTATTTTATTTCATTTTATATTGATCAAGTTCCATTCAATTGCATTAATTTGGGCTGCAACCACTCAAGAAACTAGTAAGCTCTACACTTTTCCATAAAATTGAGTGCATTGACAATATTAGATAAAAATTCCTTTAAAATTTTTGACACTGTATTTATATAATAAATTAGTACCTGTTATTACAATCTTCGTAGTTAAATTAGTTTATATTAAAGAACAAAAAACTCATTCTTTAAAGTCAAAAACAAATATGACCAATGCTTATAATTTTATGAACTAAAGTGAGTATTTACAACTCAAGAAATTATTTGATTTTTACATTTCTCAAGCTCCACTGAATAAAATCTTTAGTTCTTTTGTCTTTTTTGTAAAACTAAAAATTTGAAACCTCAATAATGGACACTCAACTTACACAATAAGTTAAGCTTGTCTGTAATATAGACTAAGACATAACAATATCACAACATTTTGGCATTTTGAATTTGTTTATCAATCAAATCCTTTTTTTGAAATAATTATAGAATTGTTATGGAATATTATTTAAATTTAAATGTGGATGTCCATATCTTTATCCCGATTCAGTTAAGATTTGATTAAATAGAATCTGTTATTTGATCATATCTTATATATCTCATCCTTTGGTTGTAAATAGCCTTTTTGGTGCTTTATGTGTGACGCTCTTTTGAGAATATCAATAATAGAATTCTCTTTTTCTCCTTTTCCACTATTATCTTTTACTATTATTTTCATAACACGTTATCAGTATGAGACTCTATCATCCATGTGAAAGCCTGATGTAACATCCCCATATAACGTAATAGGAAATGATGAAAATATCTTTGGGCAAACTTTTATTATTTACAACCTTGCCCCTGAACTTTTTAGAAAATGACATTTAGGTCCTTATATCAATTGAATTAGTAGAATAAGGTTTTAAACGAAGCAGAACCACGTAGCGGAAACATAGAAACCCAAATTTTGGCCAATTGGGCCACAGAGGTGTCCACATGCGAAATAACGTGGGATGCCCCTAGATTTGACCATAATTACAAAAATGGCATTAGTTACGGAAACCAAAAAGAAAATATTAAAGGATTTACAAAAAAGCGAAAAGATAACAATCCCAAAGAAACAGTGCAATTGATTTGTGCTGTTAATCAATTTATTAGGAAAATAAGAGTAATTAGGGATGAATTACAAATATTAGAGCTAAAGAAAATTTAGATGGTTGTGTAAAAGACTATGAGGAATTATTTAGTATAACGCCCGGAATTACAATACGTTTAATTTATGCCTTTAATCGATTTATTCAATTTTATTGGATAAGTAAGATTAGTTAGAAATTAATTAGAGATTGATTAGGATTTAATCACGTATTAATTAGAAGGATTAAGTTTAGAGAAGATTAAGATAGATACATAAGAATTCTTACAAAACTATTCAATTATGATTTGCTGGTTTGAAGGAAATCGATAAAGATTCAATATTTTAAACTGCCAGAGCCGAATCGGTAGAATTATGCACCAAAAACCCTAACATCAGTGGCCAAGATTTAACCACTCCTTCCCCCATGCAAGGTGCCAATTTGCTGCCAATTAGTGGGGGAAAATAGCCAACCATTCACCACATAAACACCAACAAATCAAAACACAAGCTTCTAACTACCAATGCTTCACAAAACCTTATTTATTCCCTTTAACTCTCTCATTTTCGTGCTCCCTCTTCAGCTAGCCATTTCTCACTCTTCCTTCTCCAATTTTCACTTCATTTTCCTCAAAACTCCAAGCCTCATCCACTTCCTCCACCAAGAGCTCAATTCTAGCTAGTTTTTACATCAATTTGAGGTAGGATTCTTCAATTTCTTCTATTATTTGTGCTATTGTGGTTGAGTAGAATTCCTATTCTTTCCATTAGATTGATAATATATGGTGTTTATATGAATCCTTATGGCTGGATTAATGTATAAATGTTGAGTTTGGATGAGAACTTGGGTGAGAATTCAAAAAGGGGTGCAAAACAGAAGCTAAAACCTTGAAAACCTTCCGGCGTCCGTACTGGCAGAGTGTACGGCTCTGCCTACAGCCACCGAAACTCTATGAACCTATTTTTATGTGAAACTATACATTCAGGGCTTTCCATACATGTATAATATAAGTCTATTGGATTAGTATTGAGAGAGATATGAATTTTAGAAATTAGACCTAGGTTTTTGAGTTTGATTATGGGCAAACTAGATTGTTCAGGGCAAAACTGGCCCTATACGACTTGGAATTGAATGAAACTAACTTTGTTAGAAAGCTTACACATAGGAGAACATCCAATAAAAATTTCAGAGTTAGATACGGTCCCGTTTGCTCCCAGTGGTTTGAAGAAGTTGCCCTATGTCCAAACTAGGCCAAAACAGGGCAATTCAAGAAGGTCAAATTTCAGGGCTTATAACTCAAGATATACTAAACAAAATGAAATGAAACTTATTGAAAATGAAATTTTGTTCTGTTAGCTTTAATATGACATCAATTTCGTATGATTTGAACTAGTTTTCAATTTTTATTGGATTTTTACTTTTAAGTATGTAATTTTGGCCAACTTCAGGGTAGGCCGAGATAAAACTTAAATAACTTAGCTACATTTATCAAAATTAGATGGGACCAAAGAGGTTAGAAAATAGACACATAACACTTCCACATACCCAAAATTCATGTCTAAATAAGTTAAAATGAATTTAAGGCTTAATTTCTGAAAACAGGCAGAGTTGAAGAATATAAGCAGGATTTCCAAAATTAAAGGATTTGACACCTTAATGCATATATAAGTTCAATTAAAGTCTAAGTGTTGCAAATTCCATGTTGGTGCTTGAAAGATTGATGCATTATATTTGATCTCTTAATGTGACTAACTGTCTATTGAGACTAACACTATTCATGGGAAAACGGATCTGATCCGTTATGCTGCCGAATTTTCGGTAGAATTGTAAAGAAGTTATGAGCCTTTATATGTTATGAATATGTATGTAGAAATCATGTATGCAAGGACATATGAAAATAAATGATGAAGCATATGTATGAGTGCATTCAGCATGTCTATGCTTGATTATAAATGAGAATGAAAGGATATATTAAATATGGATTCCTTCACCTGGAGGCAGTTATGAGATCCCTCCTTGTGAAGGCAGTTAAATAAGATAAGATTGGATCCCTTCACTTGGAGGCAGTTATTTGAGATCCCTCCTTGTGAAGGCAGTTAAAAGACAAAGATGTGGGTCCCTTCACTTGGAGGCAGTTGCACATTGGGTCTCTCCCTGTGAAGGCAGTTAAAACTTTTGGGTTCCTCTATGTTGGAGGCAGATGGCCAACTGAGTCCCTCCGACCTAGAGGCACGTGGGTCCCCTTGTGGGTCAGTACTGTGTGACGACAGTCACGAGTTGAGCTCACTCCTAGATCAGACTACCCAAGGGCAGTAAAGGCTAAAAATTCAAACATATGCAAGCACCCCACTCACATGAGGTATGGCATGACCCAGCTAGTGTAAATACCAAAAATTTATGGTGGCAATGTCCATGGTATTAGCTCACTACCACTTATGTTTAGTCGGTGAAAGAAAGCAAAGAAAGTTAAAGAAAAGCATCAGTGCATTTGCATGAATTCAAAAATGAGAATTTGCATAATGACATCCCATGTTTTATTGATGCTGAAGCTATTCTATCTACTTATGCTGTGATTATTTTCCAACTATGAAATATTGCCAATGTGACTCAAGTGCGTGAATAAAATGAACTTTGCTTCGGACAATATATTTTCAACTATAAAATTGAATAGTCTATTTAACATGCTCACATTTTTCATAATAAACTGAAGCAACTGCAGATAATAACAATGACACTACATGTGATAGTTTAGAGAATCCTATTCAGAAATAAAAATTCTCACTCCTATTTCCGTGTTATCTCTAGATAGCTCGAAAGATTTCGAAGACGGCTGAAGTTGCTACGAAATAAGGTCCGCTTAGGTAACAGTAACAACTTTTGAGTGTGGTGCTATGACTTAAGCATAGTACTGTACTTGGGAGGGTGTTACACCTAAGGTAAGATACTTTAACAAAGTGAAGGCTTGAGGTAAGATATTCTAACCATGTCAAGCTTTTTCAATCATGAATTTGTGATTCTTGATGTTTCATGAAAGACAAATTTGCTTGAATTATAGATGCTAAAATTCATATTAACTCAATGGGTCTTGAAGACATCATTAAACAATGAACGTTGCATCTTAACAGGATCACATAAAATTCATTTTGATTCAATGGGCCTTGAAGGCACCATTAAACAATGAAATATCGCATCCTAGCAGGATTGCACAAAATCTATCTTGATTCAATAGGTCTTGGAGACACCATTGAAGAAGGAAATATCGTATCCCAGTAGGATCGCGCAAAATCTATTTTAATTCAATGGGTCTTGGAAACACCATTAAAAAATACCATCGTATCCTGATAGGATTGCATAACATCTATCTTGATTCAATAGATCTTGAAGATACCATCAAGAAAACACTGCATCCTAGAAGGATTGTGTAAAAGCATTGATTTTCCTTCATTACCATTTTCATGAAAGATTCATATTTGAATATTTTACTCTAAAAGATCCTGTTGATCTTTAGAGCTGCCTGAAGCAGATATATGAATTGAATTTATTTGCGAGTTGCAAGATTTTAAATCTATTACTAAATACAACACCGCAATATTATAGAATTACCTCCCAATTTAAATTATGGGGGGAGATATTACTAATAAAGATATATTAGAAAAAGACATTCTCGACTTTTCATGCCTCAAATGTGCTCTTGTAGTAAAAGGCTTTGCAAAATATTTTGAATTAATTTTATGCCTTATTGTGGCTAAATGAAATAATGAATTGCCCATGAAAAAACACGAAACCCACCCAATTAGCTCTGCTCCATTCCCTGAAGTGAATGTAACAAATTATAGCCCCAGCAATGGCAAAGGTCATGGTTCCAATTAAAATCTTGATTGAGTTAGAAGAAAATAATTGTTATCACTGTGGCATCAAAGTACATTGGTTACGTACCTATCATACGTGGAGACATTTTGCTTGATCTTTATCAAGTATCAATTGGAGTTACTATATTTGAATTTTCAAATTGTTAATATGCTTTTAAATTCAAGTTTACATATTTACGAATTTCAAATCGTTACTTTCCTTTTTAAATCTAAGTTGTTGATAACCTATCCAAGTTTTAAAATTTTAAGGCTTTTGAGATATGGAAGAACAAAAGTTGTTGATTTGCTTGAATATAACTAAAGATTTAAACTTATGTCAATTAACATAAATTGATAATGTTGATAGTGCCATTATATGTATATCTTGTTATTATTCAATATTATGTGAACACTCATGTATATAAGTACACTCAATATTTATTTATTCTTCTTTGTTATAATTATCATGTACAAATTTCCATATTGATATACTTCTTTAAAGAAAATAATCAAAATAAATAGTATAAATATCTATCTTGTGAATAGTATAAATGCGCACACTATTCTTAAAAGCAAGATATATTTTAATACAATTATTAGATAATCAAAGGCTCCAAAAGAGCTATTATTTTGTTTCTTGAATTTTTTTTTTAGTCTTAAATATATTTGTAACTTTCGGAATAGTTACTATTTTGTTTCATGAAGAAATTTATTGAGTTTTAAAGATATTTGCCAAAATGAATATCATATTGAGAAATTGAGAAGAAGAGTAACGGAAGTAATGAGTACCTCCATATTATGACTTATGCTCCGAGAAAGAATGTTATAGTAAAGAAATCACTTGTACTTCCTTCTGATCTATATTACACTAATATTAGTACAATTGAGTACATGTTGTAGTAAACCAGAAGTTTACTGTAACACTCTACTAATTTCATGTTATGCTTTAAGTCATAGCATGAAATTAGTAGATTGTATTACCGTATTGATATTCTGCTTACGTTTTGTTTGTCATATCATATCTCTCTTTTTTTTTTTTTTAATAGAAGAAACAGAGCGCTATATATAATGAACGTGATAGAGTTTAGTAAAAAGCACCACAGAAAAGAATAGTTACAGGAAATATATCATCAGTTGTATATATATATATATATATATATATATATAAGTTGGAAGCCAATGCTTCCGTTTATATATATGGGTTCAAAAGCGGGTAAAATAAAGAAACAACAAAACTCCTATTGTTGAAAAGGTAGAGACAGAAATGGCAAAAACCAGTTATGTACAACGAGTTCACTGTTGGATCATCATGGAGCGGCAGGTCCGGAAATCTCAATAGGTAGAGTGGTCAGCTAATCCTCGCCAAATGGCTGGAGAATGATGCAGAAAATACAAAGCGAGGTGAGAATTTAAAGAAATTCTCAGTAGGGTTCGCGTATGGTGTGTAACTGACATCGCATTCATTCTCAGTTGCCTCGATTTTTATTTAATTATAAAACCATGGGATCAAACGGAACTATCCATATTCAATAAGTTTAAGAAAACGTCTAGTCCGAGGCAAAGTTCAATTTTACTTAAGACAACATAAGAAACAGAATAGGCTACTGACAGTAAAATATAGAATAATGAGCAGAACAACGAACATATAGCAGTAAGTAAATATAACAGACAAACTGTAAACAACTTGTAGTGACTGTTCAATGTAATCATGCAAAACTTATTCTTGAACCTTTCTTCATAAACTCTTCTATTACTTCATAAACTTTTCCATTACTTGGTCCCCTAGGAGTTCTTGGCCATTTTAGACTCCTGGGTAATAGTCTGCTTTTCAAGATCGAGCGTATTCCTATACAAGAATGCCGGGTTTGCTTTCCCCGACCTCCCCACCGATCTATTCCCCTTAACTTTAATCTGAGGCTGACCCAAGTATCATGGAACTTTAATCATAACATAATCTTTATATTCCTCTTAACATGACTTTCATAACTTTCTTGAAAATGCACATGTATTAACATGTATATCATAACTCATGCATGGACTTTATCGAAATTTTGGCGGCATAATAGAACATGTCTGCTTCCCCATGAATAGTGTCAGTACTCAGAACACCAATTTCTCATAGAAATTAACATATTTTATTCATGTTTCAATCATCAAATTTAAGGCACAAGTATTGCAATTAAAACATGTTTACTATCTCAATACTTGCATTCAACCCGATTTTTGTAAATCAGGCCATAATCTCTATTTAACTTATCTGGACCTCAATTTTGGATATGTTAAATTATTATGTGTCTATTTTCTAACCTCTTTAGTCCCATCTAATTTTGATAAGCATAGCTCAAGTTATTTAGGTTTTATCCCGGCCTGCCCAGCAGCTGGCCAGAATCACACACTTAAAATTAAAAATCAACTAAAAATCGAAAAATGATTTAAATCATACAAAATTGGTCTCATATTAAATCTAACAGGACAACCTTTCATTTGAAAAAATTTCCATTCCATTTGACTTAGTAGGTCTCGAGTTATAAGCCCCGAAATCCAACCTTTCTGAATTGCCCTGTTTTGGCCCAGTTTGGACATAAGGCAAATTTCTTGGAACACTGGGAGCAAACAGGATCTTATCTAACTTTGAAATTTTTATGGGACATTCTTCTATATGTAAGCTTTCTAAAAAAGTTAGTTTCATTCAAATCCAAGTACTATAGTGCAAGATTACCCTGAACAACCCAGTCTGCCCAAAATCAAACTCAAAAACCTAGGTCAAACTTCCAAAATTCATATCTCTCTCAATACTGATCCAATGGCCTTATGTGATATATGTATGGAAAGCCCTAGATGTCTAGTTTCTTCTAAAAATGTTTTCATCAAATTTAATTGGCTTTAGGTGGAACCATACACTTCGCCGTATAGACTGTCGAGGGTTTTTTGTTCTCTAGCCCCTCAGCTCTTCCTATTTTTATCCTTTCTTGCTTCCAACTCGAATTTAACCTCACAAACAGCCAATAAACCAGCCAAATATCATCATAATCATTCAATCATCACATCAAAAATTGAGAAAATAAACCACCACCAGCCACCCAAATTAGAAAATTAAGACAAGAATCAAACCTCTATCTCTTGTTATGTTGTGATTTGGCTTGATTTTGGAACTTGAATGAACAAAACTTGGTTGGGCTTGATGGTTTGATGGAGTAGGGTGAATGGAGAAAAGAAGAAGAGAGCTGAAAGAAGGGAAAAAGGCAGTGCAGAAAATGGCTGAAGGAAAGGAGAGGAGTGTGTTATAAAAGCATGGAGGAGGTAGGTAGAATCTTGCAACATGATTGGATTAAAATCCAAGGCTGAAATTCAGCCAACTTTCCTTCTTTCTTGTGGCCTTGTTTGCACCACTTTGAGGGATTAAGTGGCTGAGTTCTAAGCCAGTTAAAATAGGGTTAATGAGTTGAAATTCTATTGGTTCGGTTCCGACAGTTTAAAATACCGTAATCTTACCGATTTCCTTTAAATCGGTAAATCGGTTTTAAGAAAATTTTATGAAATCTTCTATACTTCTAACTTAATTAACTTATACCTAAACTCAATTAATTGCTAATCAATTGATTCTAAGTAATTATTTAGTCGAATTTTAATTAATCTCCATTATTCGATAAAAATCGAATAATTGGGCGAAAAACGATAAAAATTCTGGTGGATGTTACATTTACTAACTAATATTAGTACAATTGAATGCATTTTATAGTAAACCAGAAGTTTACTAACCCATATGATTTAATTTATCATTTGGCATGATTGGTTGGGATATTTGGGAGCAATAATGATATGAAAAACTATTGATATGGGTGCTCATTGAAGAACTAGAAGATTCTTCAATCTAATAAGTTTTCTTGTGCTAAGTGTTCTCAAGTTAAACTAATTATAAGACCATCACTAGCAAAGATTGGATTTGAATCTCTTGAATTCCTAGCTAGAAGGAATTTAAGGTGATATATATGAACTAGTTCATTTACCATGTGGACTTTTCAAATATTTTATAATTTTAATATATGCATCTATGAAATAGTCACATGTGTGTTTATTATCTCACAACCTGGAGTTTGCGAGATTACTTGCGCAAATTATTCAACTAAGAGTACAATTTCTAGAATCCAATCAAAATAATTCATCTTGATGATGCAAGTGAATTTACTTTTCAAGCTTTTAATACTTCTTGTATGGCCGGTGATATAAATATTGAACATCCAGTTGCTTATGTTCATAATGGGTTGCTAGAATCATTTATGAAATGCCTCTAATTAGTTACTAGACTAATGCTTATGAGAACCAATCTCCCAAATTTTACTTGAGTGCATGTTATTTTACATGTTATAGCACTTATTTATATAAGTCAAACAAGTTGCCATCAATTCTTTCCCTTATAATTAGCTTTTGGCCAACAGCCAAATATTTCCCATTTAAGAATTTTTGGATGTGCGATATATATTTACTCCACTTTATTGCACCAAAATGGGACCCCAAATAAAATTGGGAATATATGTTGGATATGACTCTCTTTTTTTATAATCAAGTTTCTTGAAATACAAATGAGAGATTTCTTTAAGGCTCAATTTGTAGAATGCTAATTTGATACTGTTTCCAACATTAGGGGGAGGGAGTAAATAGTTGAAAAAGGAAATAAATTGGAATGTATCATTCTTACTTACTTTATTTAGATCTTCAAATAAGGTAATGAGAATTAGAAGTTCAAAGTATTATACATTTGCAAAGAATGGCAAGAGTTGCCAGATGCATTTCTGACACGAAAAGGATAACTAGATCCTATATATCAACTAAAAATGCCCCGATTCAACTAATGTCCCTGTTGGACAATCACACGCCAAAAGCATGGTAGACCAATCAGTTCTATAAATGAAAATCCTTGAAAAAGAAATGGAGCAAGTGATTTTATGGAGGCAAATGATTCTACTGTAAAAGATGACAGAGGCATAGTAAGCACTCCTCCTATAGTCCAAATTTCTGACATAATTGAAACGCCAAAAGACATTTAGGTACCTGAAAGTAACCAAGATGATGAGATCTCAATAAATTGTCTCTGTAGGAAAAATATGGAACATATGAGAAATTATTGTTGACAACATATTTGTATATAATGTAGCACTAAATATTATGCATGAAAATGAGGATCTTAAACTAAGAACCATCGAAAAATGTCGACGTAAAAATGATTGGCCAAAATAGAAATAAGCCCTGTAGGCTGAATTAGACTTACTTGCAAAATGTCTAATCTTTGGACCTGTTATCCGAACACCCAGAAGGTGTAAATCCTATAGGATACAAATGGGTATTTTGAGAAAAATGAAATAAAAAAAATGGAGTAGTGAGTTGATAGTTTATGATCTATGATTATCGAAACTCCTGAAGAGATTCCTATAGTCATAAAAACTTTACAAGAAGAGTTGGTGATAAAAAAGTCCTCGAAGGACAAAAAATTTTGCGTCAGCCTGTAGATCAAAATGAAATATTTGTTTGTCAATCAACTTACACAAAGAAAATTTTTAAGAGATTTTATATAGATAAATCACATCCATTAAGTGCCCTGATGATTATAAGATCATTGGAAGTGAAAAGGGGCTCGTTTCGTCCTTGGGAAGGTAATGAAGTTCTTGGTCTTGAAGTACCATATCTTAGTGCCATAGGAGCGCTTATATATCTTGCTAATAATACATGACTTGATATAATATTCACTATAAGTGTATTAGCGTGTATATTTCCTTTCCAAACTAGCTAGAGAGGTATTGAAATGGAATTAAAGATATATCTCTGTGGAACGATAGATATGTGGTTATTCATATAAATCCGAGTTACAATTAGTTGGCTATGCAAATACAGGATATTTGTTAGATCCACATTAATGCAGGTCTCAAACAAGTTATTTACATGTGGAAGGTAATGGATCAACATATTCAAGTGTCATGTGGATTATCTTATAAGGAAGAAACTCTCATAACTTTATCTGAGGACAATGTAGCATGCATAGTTCAGCTAAAAGGAGAATATATTTCTTTAGAAGATTTTCTTCACATATGATCTTCAAAACAAGGAGATTGATATCCAACAAATTCATTCAAGTGATAATCTTGTAGACTTATTTATCAAGTCACTACCTACTTCTTTCTTTGAGAAACTAGTGTATAAGATCGAAATGCGTCAATTCCGAGAGCTTAAATGATGCTCTGAAAAGGGGGGAGAAATACTATACTCTTTTTTCCTTATTCAAGATTTTTGTCCCATTGGGTTTTCCTTGATAAGGTTTTTAACGAGACATTTCCTATTGTGAGAATATTGTACTCTTTTTCCTTCACTAAGATTTTTTCCCCAAAGGGTTTTTTCTTAGTAAGATTTAACAAGGCATATCTCTAATAGACATCTAAGAGGTGGTGTTGTGAAATATTATTTAAATTTGAATGTATATGTCCATATCTTTGTCTTTATTCGGTTAAGTTTTGATTAGATAGAATCTAATATTTGATCATATCTTATATATTTCACCCTTTGGCTATAAATAACCTTTTAGGTGCTCCATGTATGACACTCTTTTGAGAATATCAATAATCGAATTCTCTTTTTCTCCTCTTTCTCTATTATCTTTTACTATTATTTTGATAACAAGAATCACAATTGCTATATAGTATGATTGCTTTTTGTGTAAAATGTGCGAATAGTTCAAAGGGTGGTTATTTTTCAGTTTTTTAATGAATAAAAAATTGGGTTTTGCACTATTCATAATTTTTAGAATAATATTGACCAGAGTTTTTGTAATGCCCGGGTCTCTAGTCACACAAGTCATGACACTTTGTCCTGTTGAATCCCGCGAAACCTCTAAGTCTAAACCCTATGCCTCCTTAAAGGGCTATATGATTGGGACATTTTCAAGGAATCAAAAGTCCTTATAATTGTCCCTTAGATATCCAAGAATTAAGAGTGATTTTTGATAAATTTTAGGAAGTCATTAGTCCTTTCATTTTTAGCCTGGAAGTTTAAGAAAATGTGAGTTTCCGGAGAGTTGTACTAAAATCCAAAAGTTGGATTTTGATTCTTAAGGAGTTTGATTTTTCCAATATTTTTATTAGATTCAAATAGAGGGTATTCTCTTATTTAAAGTTAATGGAGAGTAAAATAGTTTTAAAATTAATGGAGAGTAAAATAAATGAGGATATTAACTTAAATGTAAATAAGTATATGATGATATGAGAGAAGTATTTGGAAGAAAAGAAAAGAGGAAAAAAAAAAAAAGGATTGGGTGCTTAGGCACTGGCTATGCTACAGGATTTATGCGTTTTCAGGTGGGTGACCGCCCAGGCGGCCAAGTCGCGGTGCCCAAGCGCCCACTAGGCGGAAATAAAGATGAATCTCGACCTTTTCTCCCCCATTCTCCACCATCTCTCTCTCTCTCTCTCTTCTTTCTCTTTCATTCTTCTCTCCCTCCATAGAGATCCTATCATGTTTTCATCAATTTTTTACCCAAATCCACCACAAAATCCATCCTTTCCTCCTCGTCATCATCATAGCTTTGGGTTTGGCTTCTCTCTTGGATCTCGTTCTCTCTCCTATCTTATTGAGAAAAAGTGAAAGTGGGAGGAGACCCAAATCCTCCATCAAGCTTCTTCATTCTTTTTCTACCTAAGGTAACTTTCTAAGCTCAAATCTTCTTCTATTTTATGGTTATGGAAGGATTTTCTAGGAAGATTGAGTTATGGTTGAAGTTTGGGAACCTAGGGTTCCAAATTGGGAATTTTGTACTTTGGAAGATATTTTAAGTTAATCCTTAGCTCTAGAAACTAATTGGCACTTGATTTGTGTTCTTTATGATGTTAGATGCTTGTGAGGATCGACTGTGGGCTCTATGGCATATTAAGCTAGAATCACCTCCTCATGGTCTCAAGCTATGAGTGATAGCATATCTATAGTTTGCTCCTTATCCTTAAATTCCTAAGTACATGCTTAAACTGTATTTTTTTTATGAAGTTTGAAGAAAGAAATTGATTTAATGTATTTTACTCTATATTATAGAACTTTTGAAGTAATTATGTTAGTTATGTATATGTATGTATGTTTGAGTATATATTTGGGACAAGCTCTTATAGAAAGAGATAGCTGAATTTCAATAATTTGAGAAAGAGCTTTGGATACTTTAAGGTGAATAGTTTGAAAGTACTATACTTTGAACCTATGTTTGATAGTATTATTATTTTGAATATTTGAAAAGCTGGTAACTCTGTTTGTTGAGAATAAGGAAGTTTCTTGAATATTATCATGTGTTTGAGGTTATGAGCAAGAAGGTATATGATTTGAGAAAAAGAAAAGTTTAGTGATAAGGATTTAGCAAAGAGTAAAGTTTATCTAAGGGGAGGAACTGTAACAAAACTGTTTGCTAATGGCAGCAGCATTTGCTTGGTGCACCTCGACTAACCCAGCTAGCAAGGTGATTGCTAGCTCAGCATGTTTGGCCGATATATCCAGAAGATATAGACATGCTGGGCAAGCCCAAATGTGAGATTAGCCATTTACTGGCAAGGCCTACGTGAGGGGCCAAGGCCCAAGTCCCTGGGTGCCAGGCAACTATTTTCCGAAGTAGGATCCTCCCTTAAGTTTTATTATGGCATTTTGAAATATAGACAAAGTATTTTACTTGAGAAATGAGATATAAGGTTTTGGAAAATTATACTTTTGCTATAGATATATTATCTCTCATTGAGTCTATATGACTCACTCTTTTCTCTCTCCATGTTTTTAGATAGGTACAAATTTATGTCTGTGTGCCTCTGATTTGCTGAAGCCATTGGATTTTCAGTGGTTCCACACTCTTGTTCGTGTGGTTTCCTAAGATTATCCCTGTTGAGATTTATGTTTGTTGTATACAAGTGTATATATGTATATCTCTAGTGATGCTCCATTAGCTTACAAGCAAGGTCCTTCCTGTGTTGGTCATGTATTGTAGCAAGTATATAATTGTTTTTATTTATGAATAGTTGAATCTTAATGATTATGGATATGTATGTATACTTTCATCAGAATGAAAACATTTTAAATTCCCATGATTTGTGTTGTGGGATGCATTCTGAGAATTCTTGGATCCCCAATGATTTTGTGTGCTTGTATTGTTTTTGCATGTAGAGGATCCTTATTTGGGAATAGTCCTGAATACAAGGGAAACTCTGCCCAATTTTATTTTATTTTATTTTATTTGGAAAAAAGTCTAATATATGCTTGCTAGGGGCGTGTCCCTATGTGCCGGTCATGTCCTGAATTGGGTCATGACAGTTTTGTACCATGTTTTTAGGGTTAGAAACCCCTCAAAAAATTGCCCATGACTTATCGAAGCCTTCAGTCTTTTTTTTTTTCTTAGATAGTTGATTAGAGCTCTCGAGTTACCTGTGGAGATGAGGAGGAAACAAGAAGAACCACAAGACATAAACATATATGTAGATAGTACAACACATCAGACTAATATCATCAGAAGCTAATAAAACATAGTAAACACCTTAGCTGCAACATGACCATGAGATACCAAAACAGTAAAACAGTAGCAAATAAAATTACAGGTGGATCGAAGACCACCAAAAAAAACACCCATCATATTGGATCCGAAGCAATTATAACTTGATTTTACACACTATAGGATTAGGCATATTAGGCAAGCAAAGCCATTGGAGACAAGAGTGTTCCTCCAAACCAAATCAACACCATTTGGGATTATTCCAACTACAATTCGAACCACAGAAGATCAACTGAAGCTGGACACGGAAATAGAATAATCTGCAATAACAGAAAAATAAACACAGAAGCAAAATAGAGTTAGCTTGTCAAGATTAGGATACCATAACACCTTTTGACCAGTCACCAAGTTGCGTTGTTTCTGCCATACATCTAACCAAATGAACAGAGATTTCTTTTCATGCTTGATAACACCAATAGGAGCCCAATTCCTCAAATTTTGCAATCTATCGAAAACAAATCTATAATCCCATGGAACATTATTCTGTTGAATCCACCAAGAAGTGATCTCCGTAGAAGTGGAGGATACACACAAGTCTTCATCCCTTAAGCCAACCTCTTCAACTAAAAATTAGATAGATTCATCTAAGGCAATGATAGTAGCTTTAGTTAAAGAATTTGCCGAAACAACATCCCACATGAAGCATTTAGGAATAGGAGCATGACTCATAAAATACCCTCCAACAGCATAGATGTAACACCTTAATAATACCATACTATGCTTAAGTCATTTTATGGCATTACTACTTTTAACTAGCGCAAGTTTTTATAGTTAAAATTAGTGTAATATACAAAAATAGCTTGTAAATTTTATTCTTTTGTATAAAATCTTTATGCTTGAAAGCTGAGCCTTTAAGCTCTTACTCGCAAAAATATGGACTTTGTTCTATGTATCGCTGAGTTACTAAGACATATGACAAAATTGAAATAACATAGCACAATACCTTAAGCCAATAATGTAATCATAGATAATCAAGAGTCAATCATTACACTTAATAATTATCACATATGTAATAGGTCAAATTAAGTAGGATGACTTCCCACATGCTCTTAATTACACATAAACTGCCCAACCAAGGCTCTTGAGAAAGTAAAAACACTATAATACTATCTCGATCCTCTTTATCTAGGTGTTGTAATGTGATAGCTCCTCATCTTATCTCGTCAGATACCACCGGAAGTGCTGCCATGGATGCCATCAATTTTGTTTGAAGATAACATGGAAATATAGGAGTGAGAAATACAAGATTTCTCAGTAGGATCCTGACTAGACCATTAACGTGTCATCATCGTCGTCCCAGCCACTTCGAATTTAATTATAAAAATGGTGAACATGCATAGGTTCAGTTTTAGAAGTCTCGAAAACATAAGTCCCGAAGCGGGTTTCTTTTAAGTTTAACATCGTAATCATAACATAATATGACATTTGTAGAAACATACATACCAAGGCATGAAATAGACATTGATGATGCATTTGGGGAATCAAAGATATGTGCACTTTTATGAAATCACATAGACTTGACCATGGTTTTACTTTGACTTTACTTTCATTCTTAGCACATACTTAACTTTCTTTACTTTTCCTTTGAAATAGATTGCTTTTGGACATGAGCTCATTACATGACCATCATCACGCAGTACTAACCAAATCAGACTAAGCTGATATTGGTAACCTCTAAGTTGGAGGGTCCTTTATGTCACCCTGCCTCTCCCATAGAGCTTCCTTGAGTCTTTGTGAATCACCATCTCTCACTTCCATTACCGAAGTGATTAAAAGGTCATATCTCATTCTTTCTTTTCTTATCAATATACTTTACATGCATAGTACTTCTTAACAAGACACATGTAACGATATGACTAAGACCATAATTTTGACGGAAATTTGGCAGTATGATGGCCAGACCAGAGCTTCCCTAAAATGTCAATCATAAAATTTTCAACCAACAGTCCATTATATTCATCTCATATCATCACACTAATCATTCAATCATGAGACAATGCTCACTTAAACTTGTTATACATCATGCCGAATAGCATCATACATTCATACCCTAAAGGGCTCATAGATGTGTTATTCTTTATGGAAGGTCTTATGAGCCATCATATGATTTTCTGTGGTTACCCATGAGAGAGTCACATAGTTAAAAAAATGTGTATGTAGTCTTTTAGTTACTTAGCCCTTGTGGGAAATTACTTTTTACTTGAGTGCATATCTTATAGAACACTTGTTCAAGTTAACTAAGTTAGGTAATTATTTCCTTTCCTTGAGATAGTGCACTTAGTGATTTCTAGGTTTATGGGATGCTCAAAGGCCCTAATTGAAACACCCTAATACTTTCATTCTATGCTTAGCTCATATTGTGGAATTACTAGTTGTTACTTCTGCTCACGGAACTAACATTACGTTTTTGAAATTACTTTACCTGAAAATAGGGATAAATTTTTTTTTTTAACCATAACGAGTAAATTGTTTTGAAAATCGAGAGCCATGAGCGCATTGTGAACGTGTAATGCAAACGTCAATATCTCATACATCAATGCAAGTAAATAGAAATAATAAGAATAACCACAATCTTAAATAAATATAACATTCCATAGCCATCCATAGTTGATATAATAATACCAAGAGTCATACATAGTGATATAAGGGGTTCGATATCTACTGTCAACCCTACAAAAGAAACCTAACAAATACATCAGTAAAGGAAATATATAGGAAATCACATTCACCCATACATGCCGAAAGAAAATGATAACCCTAGCTACAACCAAAAGGGGCTATCCTCATGCTCAGCTCCGCATGTAACCAACAACTCACTCATCTGGCGGGAGGAAACCATTCTCGAATCCACCGGGAGTAACATCACCACGTCCTCCACCTCGAGCACGGTACGGTGCAAATGAACCCGTGACCACGAATTGGGGGCGGTGTGTGGTGAGGGGCTGCTAAAGAAGAAGACGAATCGGACGATAGACGGATCACAAACGGGTCCGTCTCCACATGGTAGCTCGAATAGGACGATTCCAAAGGATCGAAATCCAACGAAACTGTCGGCATTAGACGGGTGTTAGAGTCAGAGTCCTCATCTGTCGGGTACTTTGGAGGATGAAAAGGCAGGCGGATGTCATCCATGGTAATGTCCTCAAACGGCTCGTGAGGGCAGAAAAATGGATTCATTACAGGTGCACGGAACTGGCGGCTATGGAACATGTAGACCCGCATTGCTGCCTGAGTAGTTAGCACAGATGCATTCAACATCGGGTCGAAGTGCCAATGCATCACTAGGAACTCAACGAAAATCACTACCGTGCCTAATGCCAGCATCCTGTGAAGACGATACGGAAATGTAGGAGTGAGAAATACAAAATTTCTCAGTAGAATCGCAACTAGACACTGTGTCATTGTCATCATCCCAGCCATTTCGGGTTTAATTATAAAAACAGTCGACAAATATAAGTTCAATTTTAATGATTTTGAAAACTTAAACCCCGAAGTAGGTTACTTTTAAACTTAACATCATAACTACATCATCATAAATAAACATACATACTAAAGCATGGAATAAACATTCATAATGCAAATGGACAATATAAATACATGCATAGACATGCATCATCAAAGACTTAACCATGGTTATACTTTGACTATACTTTCATTTTTAGCACATGCTTAACATTCTTTACTTTCCTTTGAAATAGACTGCTTTTGGAGATGAGCTCACTCCATGACTGTCGACATGCAGTACTAAACCAAATCAGACTAAGCCGATATTAGTTACCTCTAAATTGGAGGGTCCTCCATGTCACCCTTGCCTCCCTCATAGAGGTTTCTTGAGTCTTTGTGGATCACCGTCTCTCACTTCCCTTATCAAAGTGATTGAAGGGTCATGTCCCATTAATTCTTTTCTTATCATTATAATTTACATGCATAATACTTCATTGACTAGGCACGTGCAATGTTATGACTAAGTCCATAATTTTGATGGAAATCTGGCAGCATAACGGCTAGACCGGAGCTTTCCCCAAAATGCCAATCATAAGCTTTCAACCAACAGTTCATCATATCACAATAATTAATCAATCATGAGGCAAAGCTCAATCAACTCATCATTCATCATGCCAAATGGCATCATACATTCATACCCTAAAGGGGTTCATAGTTGTGTTATTCTTTGTGAAGAATCTTATGAATCATCATATGATTTTCCGTGGTTACCCATGAGAGAATCAAATAGTTAAAATATATGTATGTGGTCTTTTAGTTACTTAGTTCTCATATGAAATTATTCTTCACTTGAGTTCATATCTTATGATACACTTGTTCAAGTCAGTTAAGTTAAGTAATTATTTCCTTTCCTTGAGATAGTGCACTTAGTGATTCCTAGGTTTATGGTATGCTCAGAGGCCCTAATCATACTGCTGTTCCCAAGGAGTTCAAGATCCCTCTAATCCTTAAATCATGACAACGCATAACCACATCATGAACCCAACAACACTATGTTCACTAAACCTCAAGGATGGTTTTATCACTAACATAACAAGATCTTACCTTAAGTATTATAAAAGTTATCATTCTTTATAAAACAGTCATAAAGTTTTATTCTTTATGAAAGTAAGTGCCATTAAATTAAGCTCTTATCTTAAAGATTCGATTTTCATGAAACAATTATACAAGTTACTAGCTTTTTAACTAAAAAGTCTTGTTCTTTATGAAAGTTGACTCTTTTAATTATTCTAAGACCACCAAGGTCTCAACTTTATGATTTAAAGTTGTCTCTAAATTAAAAAGGTTCCTACTTTATCAACTAGTGATATAAGAAATTAGCTTTAAAGTTACAAAGTCTTGATCTTTATAAAAGTTAGCATTGCTATGATCCAAAAGTGACCTTTTTTATTTCAAGTTTCAAACTTTATGAAAGGATTTGCTTTCAAAGATCAATCTTTGAAACATAAAGTGACAAAACATCATTTTTCTGGCTCAAAAAGGCTTATTATTCCAAAAAGTTTAGATTTTTATATCTATTCTTGTCTTCAAAACAAAATAAAACAAAACTTGATGAAGGCACAAAGGTTGCGCCACTTTAAGACATCAAGAAGCAAACTTTTTAAAGCTTTAAGCTTTTAGGATGTTCATTATCTTATCAAATCATGAAAAACATGTAAAGATGAAATTTTTCTAATAATAAACTCATCATAAGAAAAACGAACAACTTTAGGCAAAATACCACCAAGAAAATCAAGAACATTCAAGAATAATAACATGAACATATTTTTTCAAAAGTAGAAACATCAAGAACACTTGAAGAAGAATAAGAACATATTTTGCCAAAAAGGGAAACTTTTGTTCATGAAGAGCATGAAGGATTTTCTCAAGTTTTCACTTAAAGATCTTGGTCATGAGAAGAATTCAAGCTTCTTGAGTAAACAAAATAAAAAGATGAAGACCACTACCTCTTCTTGAAGATGGCGCAAAAACAAGAGAAGAGGAAGAAGATGATGGCTCCTTTTGATGATGATGGTGGCAGTTTTGCAAGAAGGAAGGAGAAGCTCTTGAGTTCTTGTGAAAATGGAGGTTGTAGTGTTTAGATCTTGTCTCCAAAGACCCAAAGATGAGGTCCTTGAAGGGCTAAGTGAAAGGTTTTGGTGGTGGTGGTGAAGAAAAGAAGAAGAAAAAGATGAAGAAGTATTTAGAGAGAAGTTGGAGGATTTTGTTTCAAGAGAAAGGATGAGATGAGTGAAAATAAAAATGTATGAGGGTGGAGAGAGAGAAAGTGGCATCCAACATAAAGGGAAGGAGGGAGATATTTTTGTGTTATTTTGTGTTAATTAAGGTTTAGGGGGACAAATTGGATGATGGGGGAACAAATCAAGTACTAACTCTTACATAAAGTACTCTTGTCTAATGCTTTATGCTTCAATGATATCACTTTTTACTTTATTGTCTAGTTGACTAAATTTGAATTCAATCATGTGATTAAGTGCTCTTGCAAATTAATTAAGATGATTAAACAAGGATTAGTGATTAACATACAAGAACATAATTAACAAAAATTAATCTTGCGATTAAACTTAATTAACCTTAATTAATCTCAATTAAGCTAATTAAGGGCGATTAGTGTTTAATTAAGGTATAAAGGCTCTGACTTGCTTAATTAGAGATTATCTAATCTTGATTAAGCATTCTCTTGACTTTTCTCATCCAAGTTAACTCATAAACTCTTCATTAACCCCTTAATTAAGCCTTAATCTCATAATTTCTCATTAAGTGGCTAATTACTCAGGGTTACTGAGGTAATTTAGCATGACAAGAAATTGAGTATGTTACACTAATCATACTTTTGTTCCCAAGGATTTCGAGATCCCTTTATTCCTTGGGTCATGACAGCGCATAACCATACTCATGAACCCAACAATCACTAAAGGTGATTTTTAACTTATCCAAGTTGTAAAGTTTCAAGCTTTTATCATTAATATAACAAGATTTTTCCTTTAATGTTATAAAAGTGATCATTCTATATAAAGTAATTATAAAGTAACATTCTTTAAGAAAGTATGTGCCTCTAATATTACTTTCTTGCCTTAAAGATTCAATCTTTATGAAATAATGATACTAGACATTAGCTTTAGAATTAAAAAGTTCTATTCTTTATAAAGGTTAGCACTTTTAATTATCTTAAGACCATCAAGATCTCAACTTTAAGAGTTAAAGTTGTCTTAAAGTTTTAAAAGATTCTTTCTTATGAAAGTTTGACACTTTATACAATGTTTTTAATTCAAGACTTAACCTTTACAAGAATAAAGTTACAAGTTGACATTTTATGACTTAAAGTTACATTCTTTGTTAAAGTTTGAAGCTTTGTGAAAGGTCTTGTCTTCAAGATTTGATTTTTAAGACATAAAGTGAGAAGTTCTTATTTTTATGACTTAAAATAAAAGTTTCATGTTCCAACAAGATTGAACCTTTACACATATTCTAGTCTTAAAAAAGAACAAAATGGAACTTTAAGGAAGCATACATGTTTACAACTTTACATGCATCAAGAGACAAACTTTTTAAAACTTTATGCTTTTAGGAATGTTTATAGTCTTATCAAGTCATGAAAAACATGTAAAGATGAGAACTTTTCCACTCATAAGCTCATTATAAGAAAAGGAACAAACTTTAAACAAAATACCATCAAGAATATCATTATTTTTCAAATAACTCACAAGAAATATCAAGATCTCATGCGTCAAGAAAGAAAAATAGAAACTTTGAGGCATTCAAGAAGCAAACTTTCAAATAATAAAGAACAACTCATGAAGAAGAATATGAACACTTTTTGCTAAAAAAGGAAACTTTTGCTCATGAAGAACATGAGGGTTTTTCACTACTAAAAATTCGTCGATTACCTGCGGATTTTCCTGCGAATTACATGTCATAGGTAATAAGCTCATGGATAATTGATAGCTACGGATTTCTAAATTCGCAGCAAATTTCCTGTGGATATTTTCGCAAGAAACTTTAAAAATTCATAGCTAATTTTTGTGGTCAAAACAAGTAGGGTCGAAGCTTGGGGAGGAAATTTGCTTCGAATTTTGTAGCGAATATTACCATGGAAAGGTTTTCGCAGCTAAATCTGCAGGTAATTTTTGTAGCGAAATCCATAGGTTTTGTTTTTTGTAGATAAATCTACAGGTAATTTTTGCAGCTAAATCCACAAGTATAGTTTTCTGCAGCTAAATCCGCAGGTAATTTTTGCAACTAAATCCACAAGTAACTTTTGTAGCTAAATTCGTAAGTAATTTTCACAACTAAATCTACAGGTTTTGTTTTTGTAGTTAAATCCGTAGGTAATTTTCGCAACTAAATCTGCAAGTAACTTTTGCAGCTATTTTCATAGATAATTTTCGCAATTAAATCCACAAGTTTTGTTTCTATAACTAAATTTGCAAGTAAATTTCACAGCAAAATCAGCAACTGACACAATCCATAACAAATTTTGTAGGTAACCAAAACCTAGGTTTACAATTTTATTACTCAATTTCACAAGTAGTTTCACAGCTATTGAATCTGCCGCAAATTTCACATATGAATTTGAAGCTAAATTTGTAGCAAAGCATTTTGTAATGTAATTTTTGCAGAAAATTGTGCAGCA
Organism: Pterocarpus macrocarpus; assembly: GCA_031439585.1. NCBI lineage: Eukaryota > Viridiplantae > Streptophyta > Magnoliopsida > Fabales > Fabaceae > Pterocarpus > Pterocarpus macrocarpus. The sequence continues at coordinate 57,288,491 of CM062514.1, forward strand.
AGATTGAATAGCTTTTCTCATGATCCATTTGGTTTATTTCCTACCTATACCTGCCAATATATAATATTTTTCCACCAATTCACTTTCAAATAAATAAAATCTCTAACTACTTCAATTTCAAAATATAAACTTACTTATAAATAAAATAACTTCAACATCAAATGTACTAACAAGTCAAGTATAAGTACTAAGATAAGAATGCAATTGGAGTCATGTGAAATTAATAAGTCAAGTAAAAGTACTAAGATAAGTCAATTAATAAGTCCTAAGTAGTGGCTAAGAATTGGAGTCTTCATATGCACTCTCCTCATCCTCTTCATGCACTCTCCTCATCCTCTTCTCCATTACTTGAATCATTTTCATCATGTAGTGTAGACTGTGAATGAGAAGAACTTGCTTCAAAGCCTAACTTCTCCATCAATAGATTCAATGTATTCCTTATGTTGGACAACCCTTCCTCATTTCTTCTTTCTCTTGCCTCTCTTTTCCAATTGAGCTTGTAGGAAAGTATTAAATGAATGAACTTCACTCCTTAGCCTTTCCTCAACCTCCTCGGATATGGTCTCCTATTGTGAAGCTCCAGAAGAGAATGGTTTCTTTGACTTGCCCAAAAAACTAAGCCCAGCAACTCTGCCTTTTTTCTTTCCTCCCATTGAATCTATCCAAATATGTAAATCAGATAGCATAGGTTGTGATTGTGTAGCAGCATCTCCAGAAATACTCTCAGTGCCAATGGTGCTTTGTGAAGATAATTCAGATTTTTTCTTTTCAAAGTTCTCCTATAATAAACAAAAACATTTTAGCCAAGGGTCAAATAAACCTGGATATATAAAGTGTTAATTTCTAAGTGTTTTTGTAATTATCCAAAGTTAGAAAAAGTATAGTAAATAAACCAACATTTTTAGCCAAGGCAACTAACTAGTCAATATTAACTTACAAAATAACCAAAGCAATGTGCATAAAACATAGAGTATTTGTTACACATAAATGATTGAAAAGAACAAAGAGAACACCATACATCTCATAATATTTACAGCCATAAGTCAAAAAACTTAATTAATTACACACATTATGCTCATGTTAGTCCAGTTATATGTCATAAGCCTCAAAACAAAATGGATAGCACTCCTTATCAAATTGGTTCTATTCCTAAAGCCAAAAAGCAGAGGCAAACTCTTATATGTTTATATTTTAGGACAAAATGCCAAATCAAGTCATTTGTAGCAATCCAAACACACCAGCAAAATAGAAAAAGAAGCAAATCAAGAACAAAAAGAAAATGTAGTGCCTATGGGCAGGATAGAAATCAGGCATTACTAACTTACATAAGCATCTTGAGCTTTTTGATGGACCTACTCATTATGCTTCTTCTTGTGTATCCGAAATTAAAAATCAGATAATGATGGATCTTCTCCTCCTCTTTCAGCTTTCTATAAATCAATAGAAAAAAAGCTTACACATCATCAATAAGGAATGTGGAGCAATACAATAATGAATCAAAAAAATTAAATTCTAATGATACCATTATCTTGAAATGAACTCGATAGGGTATTGAACCTCTACTACGTAGTGATGCACTTGCATTAGATTTACGATTCTTCTTATTTTGATCAGAGATTGCTTTAAAATCATTAGACTACCAATATCTAACTAGCTCTGTCCATGCAGTATCTCCCATCCAAGTAGGTTTTACACCATCTTTTCGGGCTCTTTGCAGAAGTTGTGTCAGCTTACTTGACATTCTCTTGTCAAAATTTTTTCGAATGTCAAGATTGAATTTAAGTGCCCACCTAAATTTTTTCTACAATAGTCAAAGTAATTTGTCATATAATATCATTAAATAATACAACTACTTAGTTAATATATTGTTAATATATTAAAAGAATATTAACATAATTACCTCAAATTTGTTAAACCACATTTCTCTGGTGTTTACATCAAACTTCTTCCACCCTGGTTTACCTTCCTCAAACTTGCTTTTGATGCATGAAGCAATGCCCTCAATAACCAGCTTATGAGGCCAAAACCTAGTTACAAGCAAATAAAATTATTGCAACACCATGTTCAGACATGACAATTTTTGTAATTATGCTTATCATAATTATTACTTACCCATCTCCATCAGGCTCTATCCAAATCAGATTGTCATTGTTATTAGTGTCAAATCCACTACATGAAGTACCGGGTGTTTGATTGGCCCTTGAAGATGAGGGCAACAAGGAAGGATTATGCTGAGATCATTGAGAAGACTGTTGAGTATTTGATTCAGTTTGCTGAGTTTGGTGATTTGATGGGGATTGTTGAGAATGAGGTTGAGGATTTGATTGAACATGAGATAAAAGGGCATCAATTGGATTTATTAGAGGATGATTACTTTGTGGGGCTTTAAGTGTAGGTGGTGGCGTTAATTGTGCTGTACGTGTTGCCTGCTTCTTCCTTTTCTTCCTTATTTTTTTCATTTTTGCTTCTCTATTATCACCTGGGTCAACCATCTAAAACAAAGAAAAACCATCTATAACAAGAAAACAACAATATCACATAGTAACAATATAAGTAGTCCTTCAAATAATAATGTATGAAGTGGACAATGGAATATAACCAGTCCTCAAAGTAATAACAAGACATTGTCTTAATATAATCAATTATAGTAGTAACAATAACACATTACAATAACATAATAAAAAATAAAAAGTCATAAAATTAATAATAACACATGAAAATAATTCTAGGAATCTTCATCACTGTCATCATCGTCATCATCATCATAATCATCATCTTCTTCTTCTTCTTCCTCCTCCTCTTCTTCCTCCTCGTCCTCCTCCTCTTCCTCTTGGATGAAATTAACTTGTTTCATCTTATGCAAATCAACTTCTTCACCATTATATTCATCATCTTGCAACTGATCAATCAAGTCTTCCTCAATCATTGGATTAAAATGAGACTGATCCTCTTGATAAGCAACTTCTAATACTTATTTATTATCAATAGCTGCCCTTGGTTTGGTTTTAATTACCGCCCACCAATCCTTTTTTCCAATAACCTTTCCAAGAAAAGGGCAATAATATACTTGTGTTGCCATTCCAGCAAATATAAAAGGATCATATTTTATATACCTTCTATTCTTATGTACCTCAATTATCCCATATATCTTATGTACTCTCATACCATGTTGAGAAGTGTCAAACCACTCATAGTTGAATAGGATTAGATTCTTACGTGGTTGTTGTGGCCACTCTAATTCAAGAATCTCTTTGAGAACACCATAATAATCATTGCAAGTTGAGTCTTTGCCAGTGCCACTAACACACACTCCATTATTGTATGTTTTTTTACCTTCACCCCATGTAGTAGTGTGGAATTTGTAGCCATTGATGAACATTATGGGCCAAGACTTTGCAATTCGCAATGGTCCTAAAGCCAAGCAATGCAAATGGGGATTATGTGACATGAGTTCTGTAACACCCTTTATTATATAAGCCATGCTCGAGTCATGGAATTATATTAAAAAGGTGTCACTGTACTAAGAAAACTTTAAAATATGGAAAATATAATGTATGGCCATTTAACTGCATACTTTATTACTTACTAATAGTTCATAAACTTCATCATCTCTGATACATAGGGGATAAAATAACTACAATTCAAAAGAAATTGTGACTAATATAATACACAAAATTTGCTTCCGATTGGTCACTAGCTAGCTTCAATAGTCTCTTGGTCTGGTTTTGCGCCCGAGTCTTGCTCAGTGAATGTCCCAGTCCTCCACTTCGCACTTCATTTTCAACTTAGATACTGGAATGTTTACGGAAAAGAAAAAAAACATACAAGCAGGCAGTGAGAACCTAAGGTTCTCAGTAGGTAAATTCAAACTATTACTCATACAGTGCCATCATAAACATTCCAGCCACTTCGATTTCTTATGAAAAGTGAGCACATATACGAAAGCGGGTTATGTTTTAACAACCATTTGGCATATTATATGACAGACATAGAAACATGAATAGTATAATATACTTTAGTAAGAATCATAATAACATCATGACATAATGAGATAATTAGAAATGCACATATAAATGCTTGTACTTAATTATATGCAAGTGCACTTGACTTAATTCATCTCTTTCTTTAACTTGTGACTTAACCTTGCTCTTCTGTACTTGGTCCCCTGGAGGTGAATGGCCTTTCTCACCCCTGGGTAATAGCCTGCTTTTTAGGTTCGAGCTCATACCTATACATGAGTGACGGGTTTACTTTCCCTGACCCTCACATCGGTCTATTCCCCTTAAATCTGGTCGAGGGCTGGCCCAAGTCTTAGACAGTACCGCTCTGGCCTACGCTAGCTGGGTCTATGCCATGCCTCACGTGGTAGCTTGGTATGTCCCGCTTGCAAGTTCTTATTATCCTTTTCTTTCCATCTCTTATCATGCATGCGGATACTTTGAGCATTCATGGGTATGTCTCTTACCTTACTTCTCATATCATATTCTAATTATGCTTGCATGCATGACTTACATGAACATGACATATAAATATAAATATATTCAAGGCATAATCACCCATAGCTTAATTTTTCATAAAATTCCTGCCGAAAATTCGGCAGCATAACGGATCAAAGCCGCTTCCCCGTGAATAGTGCCAGACAACTAGTACGATTGCACAAACTTGCAATTCAATATGGACTAGCAAATATATACATATATTCATAGCATCATTCACCAATTTCAATTCAAGCATCAATAGAGTTTTTGGTTTATTCTCCCCTGTTTTGCCCGAGTTTGGTATACTCCACTCTTATTTCAATTCAATTCATTTAAATCTAATTTTTGGATATGTCATAGCCTTATGTATCTAGTTTCCAACCCTTTTAGTCCCATCTCATTTTGATTTGTATAACTCAAGATATAAGTATTTTTCCTCAGGCTGTCCTGTTCTTACCCAGAATTGTGCTCTTATAAGTGAAAATTCACTAAAAATAGAAATCTAGGTCAAATCATACAAAATTTATATCAAATGAAAGCTAACAGAACAGGCTTTCAAATGAATTAAGTTTCATGTCATTTGCATCAGAATATTTTTAGTTATGAGTCCCGAAACATGACCCTACTGGACTACCTTGTTTCAGCCTGGTTTAAACTTAAGTCAACTTCATTGGTGTGCTGGGAACAGATGGCAACGAATCTAGTTCTGAAATTTTTATGAGAGGTTCCTTTACATGTTAACTTTTCAAACAGCAAAGTTTCGCTCAATTTGGAGTTGTGTAGGGTGAGTTATACCCTTCTCAACTCATACTATCCGAATAAGAATCCAGATTTCTAGGTTAAATTTCAAAAATTGATAACTAATTCTATATTAATCCAATAGTCTTATATTTTATATGTATGGAAAGCCCTGAATGCCTAGTTTCATATAAAAATAGTTTCATCAAATTTAATTGGCTGTAGGTGGAGCCGTATACTCTGCCGTACGGACTGCCGAGGGTCTTAAGTTTTCCAGCTTCTCAGCTCTTCCTATCTTCATCCTTTCTTGCTTCCAATTTGGTTTTAATCTCACAAACAGCCAATAAACCAGCCATAATCAATCAATCAACACATCAAAGATTGAGAAAATAAGTCACCACCAATCATCCAAGAATAAGAAAATCAAGCAAGAAATAAACCTCTACCTCTTGTTATGCAGGCTTGAGTTTGTAACTAGAACTTGGTTGAACTTGAAAGTTGGATGGAGTTGGGTGAGTGAAGAAGAGAAAAAGAGAGCTGAAGTGAGGGAGAAGGCAACGTAGAAATGGGGCTGAAGGAGAGAAAGAAATAAGTTATATAAGCTTGAGGTGATAGTTAACTTGAAGGGTTTTGATTGGCCTAAAAACACAAGGCTGAATTTCAGCCAACCTTCCCCATTTTTGTGGGTGAGGTTTAGCCATGTATCCCTCTTTTTATGACAAAATTGCTCTCCACGTCGCCTAAAAGTGGAACTCACTTCCATCGTATTCTGAAAATGACATCGAAACTCGTACACTTCTTAAAGTCGGAACTCGTGCACATTTATTCAGATGAAATCGGAACTCGGAAATATTGTCTGGTTTATTCGAAACTTGAAAGAAAAGTCGGATGTGAAACCAAACACTTAAACCCGGAAGTCGGGGACATTAGGTAAACTTGAATCGATTCTAAGCATAACACCGGAGATCGGGAATCAAATCATTAATCCTATGTTCCAGGAAATCGGAACTTATAGAATCTCGGAACTCCAAACTTAATCCCGGAACTCGTGAAAATCAAAGAGAAATGAAAAGCTCTTGGTAATAAACTTGAAACCGGAACTCATGCCAATTTTGGTCGAACTTGGAGACCAATTCAGAGATCTGATCTCACGTCCATTTCTGGTTGAGATCAACTCAGACGTCGTATTTCGTTTCTATTCTAAATCACCTAAGGTCGGAACTCGTATATTAGGTATTTTGAAGCATAAGGTTGGAAATCGGAAAATCAAGCTAGTCCATAAGACTTTGAGATTAAGTCGGAAATCGAGAATTCTAACATCTTATTGTTAAGGTTGGAAGTCGGAATTCGGACGTTACAAGTTCCGGATTATTGATCACCTATTAAAAATAATGGTCCATCTTGTTAGTAAGATACACAATGATGATTAGTTTTCTAAATTTAAACATTTATATGGATACTTACATGCTCTCGAAACCACCATGGAAAATCATCTTCAATTTGCTTATCAATGATAGCATCACTAATATGACCATATAGACTTCTTAAGTGATCCTCATACATGCTGCACCATGGCAGTCGATATTATAAGATTGTTATTGACTAAAATATTTATAGAGTCCCAAATAAAAAATTACTTACTCAAGATATTCTCTGACGTCCTCACAATTTAATAATACATGTAACTGGGCAGCTTTCATTTCTTTATCACTTAGCCATTGGGTTGTACACTTGCCAGTAGTTCGCCCAGAAAAATTAAAGATTGATAGAGTTGGTTGTCTCTAATCATTGTCAACACCATCATCATTACGTTGGACTCTATTTCTATTGCACTGGACATGAGGCTCAAAGTAATGAGAACTAAAGCATGCTATTTCTTGCACCAAATATGCTTGACATATAGACCCTTCTGTAGAAGCTTTGTTTTTCACCATTTTTTTATCTTGTTCAGGAACCTAAAACAAGAGAAAAGTGTTGAAGCGATAAAATTATTTATATGAATAATTAGACAAGATTGAGTGAACCGTTCATTACCTTTCAAATAGATACATCTATCAGTACTGGACAGGGCCACCTATTCTTGCTTCATAGGGTAAATGAATTGCCAAGTGCTCCATAGAATCAAAGAACGAAGATGGAAATATGCGCTCAAATTTACATAACATGATTGGGATATTAGCTTCCATACTTAGCAAATGATCTTCCCATAATAGTGTTGAACATAAATCTCTAAAAAATTGACTCAAGTCAATAATAGGATTCAATACCCCATCAGGAAGAGCAGAAAAGGGCACTAGGGGAAGACATTGCATGAAAACTTGGCAGTCATGGCTTTTGATCCCAAACAACTTTGCCTCCTTTCCATCCACACATCTAGTTAAGTTGGAAGCATAGCCATCAGGCATTTTCAAGTGTTATACCCATTCACATATATGATCCTTTCGGTTTCGAGTCAAACAAAATTTGGCTTTAGGTTTTTTGCATTTCCCATTAACAAGCTCTTGCAACCACAAAATCAATAATCAAAATAGCAACAGAGACAAACGCATCACGAACTTGCCATGCGACCTCTTTTATATATATATAACTCAAAAGAATCTCAAAGAACAAAACCACAAAATCAACAATCAAATGCATAGCAGCAGAGACAAACATCATGAACCACGAACCCGCCACATGACCACTTTAGCGTGAGAGGGAAAGGACGAATGAAATAGGATTCAGGGGTTGAATAACTTGACGTCGAGTTTTGTGGGGTGGGGGGTATAGGAGGCCGGTTTTTGTGAGTTTGGCGTGACGATTTTAAAAAAAAGAGGGAAGATGAAAAGTAAGGAAAAAAAAAAAGACTGAAAGTTAGTAGAAAAACATAATTCCTTTTCTTGTGAATTAATTAGTTAAAAAAAAAGCAATTTTGTAATTAGATTTTTGACATATATTATTTAAATTAAATTTTTTTAAGAAATTAATTAATTAAAATAATAAATAAATTAAAATGAAAATTATTTAAATTTAAAAATAAATAATATTTAAAATGAAAATTATATAAAATTAATTATTTTTAGTTATTTAGATTTATATTTAAACGGCTTAAATATTTTTTAATCCCTATATAATTAGCAAATTTTGGTTTTAGTCCCTAAAATTATTTTTTGGTCTTGATCTAAATATTTTCAAAAATTTTAGTTTTAGTCTATAATTATTTTTATTTTTTTTGGTTTTGATCCAAATATTTCGAAAAATTTTGATTTTTGTCCCTACTTGAACATAGGAAATATAAATCTGTTATTCATGTTATCACTTAATAAAGCAACGATAGAGAATAAAATCAAAATTTTATTAAATGTTTAGATAAAAAAAATAATTTTTTAAGGACTAAAACTAAATTTAATAATTTTATAGTGACTAAAAATATATTTAAATCTTAAAAAAAATTAGAATTAAAATATTCATTTATTATTTAATTATTTTAAAGTTATTTATTCTACTACTACTACTACTACTACTACTAATAATAATAATAATAATAATAATAATAATAATACGGGATTGAGTCTGTAAAAAAGTAAGTGAAAGTTTATGATCAGTAATTAGTAACAAATTTAGTGCTAATTGAACATTTTATTTGTGTTTTGTTCTTCATATCTAAAGTACGCGCGTGGCTATATTGGTTGCTAATCTTGAAATTTGCTTGATTTATAATTAGGCAAACAATCTTATATATTTTGCCTAATTAGTTCAATACATATAAATTTTTTTTTAAAAAAAAAGTTTATAATACTTGCTGAAATATTCCCACCACCAATATTCTTAAAATTATCGAGATGGAGCTAATACTTTTTTTGAGTTTGGTGTTGTGGACAAAAAAAAAATGAATATGAAACTGAGAGTAACCATTATTTTGGAGCTTGATAAGTGCATTTTATTCACTTATTTTATATTCTTTTCTATGCTTGTTCATAACTTTAATCTTGTAAATATAATGCTTTTATTTTACTCTTTGTGTTTTGTAGGAAAATAGAGCTTAAGGATGATTTTTGAGCTGAACAAGAGTAAAATGACCCAATTTGGAGCTAATTCAAGAAAATGCTAAGAATTGAGTGCTGGACAGCATGAGCAGTATGTCTTTCCAAGGGCATAACTTTTTGGTCCGAAGTCAAAATGACATGATTCCACTTGGAAATGAAAGTAGACATCCAGAGCTTTAATTTGACACCAAGATCACTCAAAAAGTCCAACGGACCAGAGAGATTGAAGCTGCCAAAGTTGGACCTGGCGCTGACCCGTCACTGCATTCAATGCAGTTTTGCTCAATTCAGTTCTCCCTTGATATAAGCCCAAATGGGATGATTCCAGAGCCAAAAATGAAGCCCAAGATGTTAACTTTCCAATGGTGGTCGAATTACTCTCATCCAAGTCCATTTGGTCAATGAAATTTATGTGTGAAGTAGAGCTGCTAGAAAAAATCGAAACTGTCAATTTTGATTAATGAATGGTGGGCCAATTGAGTTCAATTCATTTGTGGGTTTTCATTGTCTGATTATAGGCTGTTAGAAACTTAAGTATCAGAATTATTTCTGATAATCACCAAGGCTTTGTGAGAATGTAACCTATGAAGCTAGTTTAATGTGGAGTTACAATTAGAGCAGCTACAATTTGGATGGCTGAGATTACATTTTGACAAGAGACCAACAGCCAGAAAGAGGAGAAACAGATGAGCATTTTGGGGCTCTTGCTAGAGAGAGAAATTTTCGTGGAGAGAGAAGGAGGTTTCAGCCACTCATCCTTAGAAACCATAGTTACAATATTGGAGTTGGGGAAGTGACATTTTCACCAAGCTTGTAGTTGTGGACATCATTTTTTGCTGCTCTTTAGGGATTTAATTGAGGACAAGAAGAAGAGATAGGTGCTGAAGATTAGAGTTTGGGCAACTTTGCTTTCACCCTTTAGTCTGTACATGTTTTCTTTCTTTCTTAACTCATGTCATGTATTCTTCAATTTGTGATATGGTTTTCTTTAGAATGTTAGGCTAAGTTATTTTCATGGTTATGGGTGAACTTTGAACCCTAAATTATCATGTAATTAATTGATTTTCAGACCTCTATTTTCCTGAAGAGTTGATTATATTCTCCTACTCACTTCATGATTTTGGTAGTAATGTGACATGTTTGGATTGGCCACCCTTATATTTCATGTTATGGCTGATTGCTAGATTTAGGATTATGATGTTCATTATCCTTTATCCATATGTAGTAACTTGTGTGCAAACTTAATGGTCAAGTTTTGATTGTATGCAAGGGAGAATATAACCTAAGTCACTTAGTCCTATGTTAGAGACCAAAACTTAGATCAATCTGTCCTTCTAGTTGCAATTGTTAATTGAACTTAGTGGATGTTCCCTATGTCAATTAGTGATTAGAATAGGTTAATGGATGTTCCTTAATCTATTTAAAAGAAGGTAGGTAATAGAATGTTTCATTGCCTAAGATTGGTAACTATAAAAGGAGAATTGGAGGCTGAAATTGAGAACTAATTGCATGATATAATTTGGTGGGAAAAGGGATCCCATAACCAGTTTTAATTGATTTCAACAAAACAACATCATTTGCTCTTGTTTATTTTTTTATTTTCGTGTAATTTTTTTATATAATTTTTGTTTGATTTATAGAAACAACCAACCCCCCCCATTTTGTGTTACTTTGTCTTTTTAGAGTTTATTAGAATCAGAATCTAAAAGAAGCTAAATAATTAAATTAATTCAATTCCTAGTGGATCGACCCTTTGCTCATTACTAAACTAATTTTTCCTAAACCAAGCAAAGGTTTTTAATTTGGTAGTTTAACGACATATCAAATTTTTGGCGCAGTTGCCGGGGAATTGACATTAATTGGATTATTTTGTTCATTTAGGTTCTATTCTGTTGGTGTTCTTTAGTATTTTTAAGTTCTGGTTTAGTCTTGTTTCTTTTTGTGTTTTTCTTTGTTTCATTAAGTTTTGCTTACATTGTTCTTAAATTTGTATTTGTCTAATCATTTTGTTGGAGTTTTGCTTTCTTGGTGTTCTTTAGGTGCATGTCGGAGAACAATTTTTATATTGAGAGAAACAGAAGACTCAACAATTTCTTTGAAGCTAGAAGACACATTTTTGCACCAATACCACCACCATCACTACATTCTCCATCCTCATCATCTTTAGGCTTTTCCCCACCCCAAATTGAACAAGCCATCAACACTGCCCTTTCAAGTTCAACTTCTGAATTTTCAGAAGAAGAAGAGATGATGGCTGGAAATCAAACCTTGAGGGAGCTTGCTGCTACTAATCTTGATCAACAACCCTTGTGCATAGAATTTCTAGTTATTGAAGGTGGATTTGAGTTGAAGTCTGGGATGATCCATTTGCTTCCAAAGTTTAATGGTCTTGCAGGAGAAGACCCAAACAAGCACCTTAAGGAATTTCAAGTTGTTTGCTCTACCATGAGACCTTCAAACATCTCAGAAGAACAAGTGAAGCTGAGAGCATTTCCATTCTCTTTGGATGGTGCTGCAAAAGATTGGCTCTACTACTTACCTCCAGGCTCAATTGGTTCTTGGGTTGAATTGAAAAGAAGCTTCCTTGAAAGATATTTCCCTGCATCCAAGGCTGCCAACATAAGGAAGGAAATCTGTGGTATTAGACAGATGAATGGGGAAACGTTACATGAATATTGGGAGAGGTTTAAACGTCTCTGTGCTAGTTGTCCTAATCATCAAATTAGTGAGCAACTGCTTATTCAATATTTTTATGAGGGACTCACGCCAATGGATAGGAGTATGATTGATGCAGCTAGTGGCGGTGCTTTGATGAACAAGACTCCTCAAGAAGCAAAAGATTTGATTACCAACATGGCAGCCAATACTCAACAATTTGGCACTAGACAAGATATGAGGAAGGTCAATGAAGTGTCATCATCTTCCTTGGAGCAACAAATTTCTGCCAACACTCAACAGATTTCAAATTTGGCAACCTTAATGCAACAACTCATGGTTGGTAATGTGCAGCAAGTGAAGGCTTGTGGAATTTGTTTGAATTTTGGGCATCCTACTGATATGTGCCCCACACTTCAAGAAGAAGATTGCAATGCAATTGGAGGATTTCAAGGGCAGCCACAGCGCCCTCAATATGGAGGTTGGAATAATCAGCAAGGTTTTAGTTCTGGTGGAAGTCAACAACCTCATTCAATATTTAACAAACCACGTGATTTTTTTCAAAAGCCAGCACATTTCCAACAAAGACCTCAAGAACAACAAGGTTCTAATGATGAAATGAAGGAGATGATGAAGACTCTTGCTTCAAATACAATCCAATTGCAACAAACTGTTTCTCAAATGCAGTCTGGCATGAAGAATATGGAGAATCAGATTGGACAACTTGCAACAACTTTAAGCAATTTGGAGGCTAAAGTGTCAAACAAAATTCCTTCTCAAACTATAGTAAATCCTAATATTCAGAATGCTAGTGCCATCACTTTGAGGAGTGGAAAAGAGCTTACCAATCTAGCACCCAAAACATTGAGGAATGATGAAGAACAGGAAGTGGTGGTTGCCAAAGAAACTCATGATTCCACCCAATCTCCAAGGAAGCACACATCTCCAACACTTGACGCTTATGTGCATCCTCCACCTTTCCCTCAAAGGCTTGCAAAGTCCAAAAAAAAGGAATAAGAAAAGGAGATTTTGGACACTTTCAAGAAGGTGCAGATCAATATTCCATTGCTTGAGGCTATTAAGCAAGTTCCCAGGTATGCCAAATTTTTGAAGGATTTGTGCACAAACAAGAGGAAGTTAAAAGGTAATGAAAAGGTTTGCATGGGAGAACAAGTTTTTGCTATTTTTCAAAAGAAATTTCCTCCAAAATGTAAAGATCCTGGTTCATTTACAATTCCTTGCATCATTGGTGACAAAATTTTTGAGAGATGCATGTTAGATCTAGGTGCTTCTATTAGTGTAATGCCTTTTTCTATTTACAAATCTTTGAATCTTGGTCCATTAGAAGAAACTGGCATCATAATTCAGTTAGCTGACAGATCTCATATATATCCTAAAGGAATTGTTGAAGATGTTCTTGTGAAAGTGAATGAACTTGTTTTTCCTGTTGATTTTTATGTTCTAGATATGGAGGATGAGGGTGCACTTAACCCTACTCCTATTTTGCTTGGAAGACTATTTTTAATGACTGCTAGAAGATTGATGTGTGTGAAGGAACTCTTTCTATGGAATTTGATGGGCATGTCATTAAATTTAGTTTGTTTGATACAATGAAATACCCTTGTGATTCATCTTCTTTATGTTCCATTGAAGTTATTGATGCAATTGACTTATTAGTGCAGCAAGTGTTTGAATTAGGGAAGGAAGATAGCTTGGAAGTGGCTCTTGTCAACAATCTTGAGTTAAAGAAGCTTAATGAGCCAAAGTGGGAGCTAGAATTACAAGATGACATCATTGAAGAAGTTGCTGCCTTGGAAGCCATGTCTCCCATTCTTCTACACACGGTGTCATACCTTGAGCTTGCTACACTTAAAGAGAAGCTTTCCCCATCCATTGTTACGTCACCTGAGCTTGAATTGAAGCCTTTACCAGGTCATCTCAAAGAACTTGCAGAAATCAGGAACAATGCATATGATAATGCAAGAATCTATAAGGAGAAGACAAAGATGTTCCATGACAAGATGATTTTGAGGAAGGATTTTTCCATTGGTCAAAAAGTTCTTCTTTTTCATTCAAAGCTAAAATTGTTTCCTGGTAAGTTAAGATCAAGGTGGATTGGTCCTTTTGTTGTCACTAACATATTTCCCCATGGTGCAGTTGAAATTAAAGCTTTAGATACAGGGAAAGTATTCAAGGTTAATGGTCATAGATTGAAGCCTTATTATGATTTACCATCTTCTAGTTTTGATGAGATTGAGGAGATAAAGTTGGAAGAGCCTTCTTATGACCATCTCTGATCTTCAGAGGAAAAGTCAGGCTGAGGACAATAAACCAAGCGCTTTTGGGAGGCAACCCAATGGATGGAGAGCTTTGGAAATCATATTTGATCTCTCTTATTCTTTATCATTTTACTCCTTTATTTTGTTTGCTTTTATAGGTTGTTATTTTTCTATTTCCCTTTCACTTTAATTCATATTTTTGTCTTACATTGAGGACAATGTAAGGATTAAGTGTGGGGGGAATGATTTAGGATAATTTCTTGTTTATAAAAAAGAAAGCCAAACTTAAAAAAAAAAATTTCTGGTTGTGTTTTATTTTTCTTTCATAATTTTGTTTTTAAGTCTAGTTTTAGGTTTTTTTGATTCTTTCTAGCAAAATGATGAGATTTTGAGCTTTAATTCATAGCTTTGATTGATGACAAGTTTAGAGTTGGATTTGACTTCATTCTCTTGTTAATGCATTTTTATGATGTTATACTCTTTTAAATGTTACTTACTTTGCTTTTGGTACAGTTATAATGCATACTTTAACCTTGCTTGCATTCTTGAAATTTACACTTGGATAGTCATTAGATTTAATTGTTTGATTGTTGAGCTGAAAATTCTCTTTTGAAGTGCTTTTGGATTTGAAACTGATTTCTGCCACTTTGGAAAATGATTAAGGCATTTTGTTGTCTAACACCATGGCCAAATGGACCTGTTCCCTACATTTTGATGTTCCAAAGTGAACACAAATCCTTAGTGAGCCAATTTGAGCCTTCATAGAATTTAGTCTTATTTTCTTTGGCACCCTTATCTTCTTTACCTAGCTTGATATAAATTTTTGTCCTAACCTTTGTTTCTTTGATGGAATAGAGTTAGAGACTTGATTGATGTGCAATGTATTGGTAATTCAAGTATGGTAAAGATGAGAAGTGTGGGGGAATTTGTTATCTTTCAACAATTAGTGGAATGAAAAACAAAGAAGAAGAAGAAAAAAAAATAGTGTTCAATAAACTCAGTTGCAATTCAAAGTACGTTATAGTGTTACAAGAGTAAAGAAAGGTGAAGGAAGGGTCCACACTAAAAAAAAATTGACCCTCATGTTTGTTCTATGGAGTTTTGACTTAAACATGCTTGCATTATCATTTTCATGTCTCTGTTTCTAGGAATTCAAAGAAACTCTTGTGTATTTCCTTTTCCCTTTGTTTTTTAAGATACATTACAACCCCCATTGACCCCATTACAACCAAAGAAAAGACCTTTTGATTCCATTGTGGTGTTTTGATAATGATTTGACATTTGTATGAATTAAAAGAATTTGATGCTTGACATGATTGCATGAAAATTGAAAGCTTGAATTGTGGAGATGGAAAGAGTGAAGCCTGTTTAAAGTGTTGCATAGTTTTCTTCACCATTAGCTTAGTTGTTTCATTTACTTGAGTATGATGTTCATTGGATGCATTATCTTGAGAATGGTTGATGATAACATTTTTCTTGTTTGATTTCAAAGTTGTGCATTTCTAGTTCTCTGAAAAATGCTAGAAAGAATAGGTGTTTGTGGGTATCATTGCTGGAAGACCTCACGAGACTATAACTCATCCTCTATGGGCCACCTAGAGGTTTAAAGGCTTGTTGCATATGCTAAATGCAATCGTGATTTCCTGCGAAAGTGGATTAGCTTAGGTATTATCTTAGTCTTGCTTGAGGACAAGCAAGGTTCAAGTGTGGGGGAAATTGATAAGTGCATTTTATTCACTTATTTTATATTCCTTTCTATGTTTGTTCATAGCATTAATCTTGTAAATATAATGCTTTTATTTTACTCTTTGTGTTTTGTAGGAAAATAAAGCTTAAGGATGATTTTTGAGCTGAACAAGAGTAAAATGACCCAATTTGGAGCTAATTCAAGAAAATGCTAAGAATTGAGTGCTGGACAGCATGAGCAATATGTCTTTCCAAGGGCATAACTTTTTGGTCCGAAGTCAAAATGACATGATTCCACTTGGAAATGAAAGTAGACATCTAGAGCTTTAATTTGACACCAAGATCACTCAAAAAGTCCAACGGACCAGAGAGATTGAAGCTGCCAAAGTTGGGCCTGGCGCTGACCCATCACTGTATTCAATGTAGTTTTGCTCAATTCAGTTCTCCCTTGATATAAGCCCAAATGGGATGATTCTAGAGCCAAAAATGAAGCCCAAGATGTTAACTTTCCAATGGTGGTTGAATTACTCTCATCCAAGTCCATTTGGTCAATGAAATTTACGTGTGAAGTAGAGCTGCTAGAAAAAATTGAAACTGTCAATTTTGATTAATGAATGGTGGGCCAATTGAGTTCAATTCATTTGTGGGATTTCATTGTCTGATTATAGGCTGTTAGAAACTTAAGTATCAGAATTATTTCTGATAATCACCAAGGCTTTGTGAGAATGTAACCTATGAAGCTAGTTTAATGTGGAGTTACAATTAGAGCAGTTACAATTTGGATGGCTGAGATTACATTTTGACAAGAGACCAGTAGCCAAAAAGAAGAGAAACAGATGAGCATTTTGGGGCTCTTGCTAGAGAGAGAAATTTTCGTGGAGAGAGAAGGAGGTTTCAGCCACTCATCCTTAGAAACCATAGTTACAATATTGGAGTTGGGGAAGTGACATTTTCACCAAGCTTGTAGCTGTGGACATCATTTTTTGCTGCTCTTTAGGGATTTAATTGAGGACAAGAAGAAGAGATAGGTGCTGAAGATTAGATTTTGGGCAACTTTGCTTTCACCCTTTAGTCTGTACATGTTTTCTTTCTTTCTTAACTCATGTCATGTATTCTTCAATTTGTGATATGGTTTTCTTTAGAATGTTAGGCTAAGTTATTTTCATGGTTATGGGTGAACTTTGAACCCTAAATTATCATGTAATTAATTGATTTTCAGACCTCTATTTTCCTGAAGAGTTGATTATATTCTCCTACTCACTTCATGATTATGGTAGTAATGTGACATGTTTGGATTGGCCACCCTTATATTTCATGTTATGGCTGATTGCTAGATTTAGGATTATGATGTTCATTATCCTTTATCCATATGTAGTAACTTGTGTGCAAACTTAATGGTCAAGTTTTGATTGTATGCAAGGGAGAATATAACCTAAGTCACTTAGTCCTATGTTAGAGACCAAAACTTAGATCAATCTGTCCTTCTAGTTGCAATTGTTAATTGAACTTAGTGGATGTTCCCTATGTCAATTAGTGATTAGAATAGGTTAATGGATGTTCCTTAATCTATTTAAAAGAAGGTAGGTAATAGAATGTTTCATTGCCTAAGATTGGTAACTATAAAAGTAGAATTGGAGGCTAAAATTGAGAACTAATTGCATGATATAATTTGGTGGGGAAAAGGGATCCCATAACTAGTTTTAATTGATTTCAATAAAACAACATCATTTGCTCTTGTTTATTTTTTTATTTTTGTGTAATTTTTTTTATATAATTTTTGTTTGATTTATAGAAACAACCAGCCCTCCCCCCCATTTTGTGTTACTTTGTCTTTTTAGAGTTTATTAGAATCAGAATCTAAAAGAAGCTAAATAATTAAATTAATTCAATTCCTAGTGGATCGACCCTTTGCTCATTACTAAACTAATTTTTCCTAAACCAAGCAAAGGTTTTTAATTTGATAGTTTAACGACATATCAGAGCTAATAGATAATTTTGTTAACAAAATTTTAAATTAAAATGAGACTTTGAATCAGAATAAAACTGGTAAAACATTCAAGTAGTAAAAGGAAAAACACACTTGAAGCTTGAAGCCTAATTAATCACTAGTACTCAAAAAAATTGAGGGGTATCGGATATATATATATTTAATGTCAATAAATTGATACACAAATAGTCTAAATCTTGCAAAAATTGAAAATGTATGTATTTTTTATTTTTTAAAATAATAATTAAAAATTTTAATAATTTGCAACAAAAATTCACAGCTACATTCAAAGAAAATAAAATTTTATAGCAAAATTGACAATTATATCCCCAATAAGTATTATGCAGCACTTTTCGTATAAAATATTCAGACGAAAATCCGCAACAAACTTCAAGCAAAAACCACATGACAAAAGTCGCAGTTAAATCTATATCAAATATCCGCAACTAAATTCGCAAGAAAATTAGCAGCAAACTTCTACCAAAATTTGCATGGCAAAATTCACAGCTAAATCTACAATAAATATTTGCAACTAAATTTACATGAACAAATTCGCAAAAAAATTTGTAGCAAACTTCTACTAAAAATCACATGACAAAAGTCACAACTAAATTTGTAGCAAATATCCGCAACTAAATTCGCATGAATAAATTTGTAAGAAAATGCGCAGTAAATTGATCATAAAAATCATATGACAAAAGTCCCAACTAAATTTGCAACAAATATCTGCAACTAAATCTGCATGAAACAATTTGCAAGAAAATCCACAATAAAAAAAATGTCGCAAATAAATCTGCAGCAAATATTTGCAAGTAAATTTGCAGATATATTTTCTTACGGATTTAGCTGCAAAAATGATTTTGTCTGGACCTTTTTACATTTTTTCTTCAATTATCTACAAAATTATCTGCGAAAATATTATTTGCAAAATAAATCGCATCAAAAATTCGCGGCTAAAACTTTATTGCCTTATGTAGGGAATGTTATCCGCGAATTTTGCTACAGATTTCGGAATTCGCAACAAAATACTAACTGGCTTGCTCGAAATAGTAAATTTGCAACAAAATTCATAGCAATTACCTGCGAATAAAATTCGCATTAAATTTTTGCAGCTAATCTACAGTTTTTTAGTAGCATTTCTCAAGCTTTCAGTTGAAGATCTTGGTCATGATAGGAACCAAGTTTCAAGCTTTTTTGAGTAAACAAAAGAAAAGAGTAGAGATCACTACCTAGTGTTGAAGAATGACATCCTTGAAGGAGAAGAAGAAGAGGAAGAACTCTCTCCCTTGTTGATGGTGGTGGTGGTTTTAAACAAGAGAAAAGAAAGCTCTTGTGTTCTCTTGAAAATGAGGCTTGTAGTGTTTAGATCTCCTCTCCAAAGACCAAAAGATGTGGTCTTTGAAGGGCTAAGTGAAGAAAGTTTGGTTATGGAGGTGGAGAATGATGAAGAAGAAAAAGAGAGAATGTAGAGAGAAGTTAGAGAGTTTGAGAAACTTAGAGAGAGTATGAGAGTGTGAAAATAAAAAGTGAAGGTGTGTGTATGTGTGTTATTGGCCGCAAGTTTGAACAGGGTAGGAGGAGATATTTTTGTGTTATTTTGTGTTATCATGTATTAATTAGTGATTAACGAGACAAAGTGGATAATGGAGAGACAAAATATGGTCAAACTCTTATATAAAGCACTCTTGTCTAATATTTTATACTTTAGTGACTTCACTCTTTACTTTATTATCCAATTGACTAAATTTAAATTTAATGATGTGATTAAGTGCTCTTGTAACTTAATTAACATGATTAAGCAAGGATTAGTAATTAACTCATGTGATCATGATTAACAAAATTAATCTTGTGATTAAACTTAATTATCTTTAATTAAACTCGATTAAGCTAGTTATGTGTGATTAGTGCTTAATTAAGTTATTAAAGATTTGACTTGCTTAATTAGAGATTCTCTAATCTTAATTAAGCATTCTCTTAACTTTTCTCCTCAAAGTTAACTCATAAACACTTCATTAATACCTTAATTAAGTCTTAATCTCATAATTTCTCATTAAGTGCCTAATTACTCAGGGTTACTGAGGTAATTTAGCATGATAGAAAACTGAGGATGTTACAATACACATTTTTATTGTGAAGGAAGTCCATACATAGCCACCAATAGTTTGTCGAGTTATGTAATGGAGATACAGGGAAGGCTATATCAGAGCCACCTACAAATGTCCTCAAACGACTATTGCTATGCACAGAAACCAGATCATTCAAAAGTCTATTACGAGGCCTTGCTTGCCAAGACTAAGCCCACAATAATACCTACTCCTTAAAGACATGTATATTAACTTCGTTTTGGTAAAAAAATTTGTTGTTTCTAGTTTTCCATAGCCCCCATATAATAGCAAACATCAATTCCAACCAATTTTTCTCCTCAGCCGACTGACATCAACATTAAACTAGAATTCCACTAAACCAAGCAAATTTTGAGGAGTCAACCATGCTAAACCAAAGCTATCAACACAGTCACACCAAATTCCCCATGAAATAAAGCAGTGTAGGAATAAGTGGTTACCTAACTCCTCACACTGATGACATAAAACACACTTGGTGTAACACTCTCTCAAGCACAATATCATGCTTAAGTCATAATATCATACTTAGAAGTTGTTACTGTTACCTGAACGGACCTTGTCTAACAGTAGTCTCTGGCTGTTTTCATTATTTCTTGAACTATCTGGAGATAATACAGAAATAGATATAAGAGTGAGAATTTAAAATTCTCAATAGGATTCTCTAAATTGTCACATATAGTGTTATCGTTATTATCTCCAGCTACTTCGATTTATTATGAAAACGGTGAGCATGTTATATAGACTATTTAGTTTTATAGTTCGAAAATATAGTATCCGACGCAGAGTTCATTTTATTCAAGCACTTGAATCACATTGCAAGTATATGACCAATTCTTGTTTCAAAATTAGCATGGCAGTCACAATACTCACAAATATAGTAAATTTTAGCATAACAAGATATATATATATATATATATATATATATATATATATATATATATATATATATATATATATATATATATATATATATATATATATATATATATATATATATATATGTACAAAGGCACTTATTTAACCTTCCTTTACTTTCTACAACAAACTTTCTTGACACACCTAGGCGTTATGTATCACCGTCCTCAGAGTGCAGTTTTTTTTCTTAATTTCCTTTACTTGTCATGCACATTCTAGAGTATGATCGCCATGTCATACCCTATCGGGGTGTGATCACCATATCACACTCCTTAGGAATATGGGACCTTCATCATATCTTTTAACTGCCTTCATAGGGAAGGATCCAAATAACTACCTCCGAGTAAAAGGACTCATTCTCACATATTTATATATCTCTTCCTTTGCATGCAAAGATGCCATCTTTCATAAAAGGAATCATAATCATATCATCATGCAATGTTTATATGCATTATAGTGCACTTACTTTCAAACACTCTTGCATGTAGAATTTCATATTCATATCTTAAATTTTCATAACACAAGCTATCATAACTTCATATACTTCTGCCGAAAATTCGGTAGCATGACGAATCAAGTTTGCTTCCCCATGAATAGTGCTAGCTAGCCAGACAATCATTTAGATAGAAAACCAACATAATACATCAACCATTTGAATACTCATACAAAACTTGTAGCCTTTGCATTTAAATTGATTTTCTGCCAATTTCTTCAATTCTGCCCGTTTTTAGAAATTAAGCCATAATTTTTGTATAATTCATTTAAACCTAAATTTTGGATATGTTACAATATTATTTGTCTAGTTTCTAACCTCTTTAGTTCCATTAAGTTTGGATATATATAATTCATGTTATTAACATTTTACCTAAGTATGTCCTGTTGTTGGGCAGATTTGCCTACCAAAAAATAAAAATTCACCAAAAATAGGAAACTAGTTGAAACTATATGAAATCTACATTTTTGTAAAGCTAACTGACCTAGATTTTATTTCCAATAAGTTTCATCTCATTTAAGCAAGTGAAACTCGAGTTATGAGCCCATGAATTCGGGTAACCTTCATTGCCCTATTCTAGCCTGGCTGGGACTTAGGGTAAATTTCATGAATTATTGGGAACAACAGGGAGTGAGTTAAGTTCTAAAATTTTTATGCCATGTTATTCTATGTCTTAAATTTCTAAAAATTTGGTTTCACTCAATTTGAAGGAGTATAGGGCAAGTTATGCCCCTCGAAATCCAGTCTACTCAGAATCAGGGTCAGAATCCTAGGGTAAACTTCAAAAATTCATATCTCACTCAATACTAATCCAATGGCTTATATTATATATGGTTGGAAAGGTCAAAATGTCTAGTTTCACATAAAAATAGGTTCATAAAGTTTAGGTGGCCATAGGTAGAGCCGTACACTCCGCCAATATGGACGCTGTAAGATTTTCTAGGTTTCAGATTCTAGTTTGCTATCTTTCTTGTTTTTCATGTAAGATTCAATCTCAATCCTATCAAATACTTGATAAACCAGCCATAATTCATCACATAACCATCATATATCATGAATTACATGAATAGAGAAGAAATTCGCAGCCATCAACTCAATAAACTCAAGCAAAGAAACTGAATCCTACCTTAAATTGATGTAGAAACTAGTTAAATTTCAATTTTTGGTGAAGGATATGGGTGGAGCTTGGAGATGGAAGCTAGATAAAGTGAAATAGGGGTAGGGAGAATGAAGAAGGGTCAGCTACAAGGAGGAGAACGAAAATGAATGAGTAAGGAGGGATTTTTGTGAGTTTTATGACATAGGTAGTTAAAAAGAGTGGTTCTTATTGGTGGTGAGTGTTTGGCCACTTTTGTTTGGCCACTTTCCTTCACAAATTAGGCAGCAAATTGGCACTTTACATGGGGGGAGGAGTGGCTAAATCTTGGCCACTCATATTAGGGTTTTTGGTGCATAATTCTACTGATTCGGCTTTGGCAGTTTAAAATACCAAATCTTTATCGATTTCCTTCAAACCGGCAAATCATTATTGAATAGTTTTGTAAGAATTCCTATGTATCTATCTTAATCTTCTCTAAACTTAATCCTTCTAATTAACACTTAATTAAATCCTAATTAATCTCTAATTAATTTCTAACTAATCTTACTTATCCGATAAAATTAATTAACGACATAATTTAAATGTACTGTAATTCCGGGGGTTATACTAAATAATTTCTCATAATTTCTTGTAAGACAACTAAATTTTACTTAGCTCTAATATTTATAATTCACTCCTAATTACTCTTATTTTTCTAATAAATTGATTAACAGTGCAAATCAGTCGCACTGTTCCTTTAGAATTGTTGCATTTTTAATTTTGTCGTAAATCCTTTAGTATTTTCTATCTGGCTTTCGTAACTAATGGCACTTTCGTAATTTCGAGCAAGTCTATGGGCATCCCATATTGTTTCATATGTGGGCACCTCCGTGGCCCAATTGGCCAAGAATTGGATTTCTACGATTCCACTACGTGGTTCTACTTCGTTTAAAACCTTATTTAGCTGATTCTATTGATATAGGGACTTAAATATCATTTTTTAAAAAGTTCAGGGTAATTATGGAAAAGATCTTTAAGGGTAAATATGTAATTACTAAAAGTTTTGGGCAAAGTCGCAAATAATCGAAATTTGCCCACAGACGTATTCATAATTTCTTATTATGTTATATGGGAATGTTACACTTGGCATCATCATGTTGGATGATGTTAAGTCTCGAGTTTGCCGAAAGTGTTCAACTTGTCTAAAACTGCAAAATAAACCAACATTTCCACTCTTGGTGGGGCGATTCCTTTCCAAATGTTGGAGAAAACATGTTGTGTCTCTGTAACACCAATTCATCTTGACGAAACCATTGAGGTGAAGGATTTGACAGAATAGCATCCAGAACTAAGGAATTTCCAAATTGTCTTATCTCACACATCTAAACATAAAGAAACTTGCAATAAAATTTCCTGCAAATCTAAGCCAAGTGTTTGCTCCCATTCAAAGCACTGGCACCTTCATAGGAGATTCAAGTTCCAAGAATACCAATCCCAAAACCCACACTCAGAGAAGGTTTTATTTTTCACTGTAGAGATGGAGTAGAGCCTCGGGAAGCGATTCATGAGACAGTCATCCCCAACCTATTTATCTTCCCAAAATAGGGTTTCCCTACCATCACCCACCATGACCCATAGTCCATTTTTTATAATAGCTTCAACCTCTCTACTAATCTTCCAAACACTGCAAATGGCCCCCCATATTCTGCCAAGAATAGAACCAATTTGATCTAACACAGGTCTATTCATTTCCTAGTCATAGCATGAACAAACAATTTTTTTCCATAGTGGTTTTTCCTCAATTGCAAAGCACCACCACCATTTAAATAACATGGCTACATTCTTGATTAAAATGTCTCCAATTCCCAAGCCTCTAGTTTCCTTAGGGAGCTTAATTTGCTTCCAATTCACAGCAGCAATGCCTTGTTTATCATTATTTTGACACCAGAAAAATCTTGTTTGCAATGATATCATCTTTTTGGCCATAGAATTTGGCATTTTGAAGAAACCCAAATAAAAGTTTGGAAGACTATTAAGAACCGTTTTAATAAGCACAAGATGCCCAGCTTTACACAATAGATTGGCTTTCTAATCATATAACTTCTTTTCTATCTTATCAATGATAGGCCTCCAAGATGAAATCTTCCTTGGGTTTGCACCCAAAGGAATTCCCAAATATCTAACATGTAGGACAGCAATCAAACATCTAAGAATATTCTTCAATCTCATAACTTTTTGCTCCGGACAATTGATAAGAATAATAGCATATTTGTTCTAATTTATTGTTAGGCCTGACATTATCCCAAAACAATCAAGAATCCTCTTATAGTTCCTCAAACTGTAGATTTTCCAGGATAGAACAAAATATTATTGTTTGCAAATTGGAGATGCATTAGACATACCTTGTTCTTCATTCCAATCCGTGAATCATACCTTTATCAACAGCCTTGGATATCATCTTATTTAGCACCTTAGCCACCAAAATGAAAAGAAAAGGTGACAAGGGATCCCCTTGGCGAAGCTCTTTCTCCATGTTGAATGGTTTGGTAGTGATCCATTCATGAGAATAGACATAGAAGCAAAAGAAATATAGCTCATAATCCACCCCCTCCATGTGTTCCCAAACCCCATCTTTTCTAAGACATGGTCCATAAAACTTCACCTCGTAGAATCATATGCCTTTTTTAATTAACAATAGCCGCCCTTTTCTTAGATTTCTTTAGCCATTGGACTGATTCACATGCGATCAATTCCCCATCATAAATTTTTCTATCTTGCAGAAATGCAGTTTGTGATTCTCCCACCAAATAGTTCATCACCCCCTGATATGTCTTGCAAAAATTTTTGAATGACTTTGAATATGTAACCCACCATACTTATTGGTTGGAAGTCTTTCATCTCCTTTGCACCGTCAGATTTTGGTATTGAAGTGACCCAAGTCATATTGATAGACTTATCAAAATTGCCTGAGGTAAAGAAGCTCAACTCTGAATTCGCAAATTCAGACCTAATCATATACCACATTTTGCGGATAAAATTCAGATTGTATCCATCTGGACTTGGAGCCTTAGCTGGATCACATGACTAGACAACTTCTTTCACTTCTTCTATAATGGGAATAGTTTCTAGTTTAACGGCATCCTGGTACTGAATTTTCTGGACAAGGCCATCCTGGATTTTAAAAACTGGCAAGGACTTTTTATGATACAAATCCTTGAAAAACCTTCTAGCTTCAATTTTTATTTTCCTGGGGCTCCTTAATCAATCTGCCATTAATCTTCAGTTCCAACAATTGCTTTTTCCTTTTCTTAAAGGTAGCGATAGAGTGAAAATACTTTGAGTTCCTGTCAATGTTCTTTGCATACTTATCCTTTGCAAATTGCTCCCAAAAATCATTCTTCCTATTATACCACAACTCTAACTAGCTCCCCAAGGCTAGATACCTAGCAAGAAGTTCATCATTAGCACCCATCTCTTCCATTTGCATATCCATACTTGTCACTTCTTTTTCAGGGATCTTAATTTTATTGCCAATATTTCCAAATACTTCCTTATTCTATTTTTAAGTGGAGTTTGAACTTGCATCAGCTTCTGAGAGATACCTAATGTACCTAAACTTTTCCATTCATCTTGCACCATCTTCTTGAATCATGGGTGTGAAAACCACGTATTAAGAGAGTGAAAGGGCTTAGGGCCCAATCAAACTCCATAGAATCCAGTAGCAACGAGATGTGATCAAATTTGAAGCACTTGAGTCCCCAAAACTTCATGCTTGAATATTTGGCACAGTAATTAGGTTCAACGAACACCCTATCCAACTTACTAGCAGACTTGCCTCTCCTCCATGTGAATTTTGTACCAATAATAGGTAAATGCATCAAACTTAGATCTTGCACCCACTCAACAAACTCAAACATGCTTCTAGTAACTGAGACATTTCCAGACCTTTCCCTAACCTTTAAGATTTCATTGAAGTCCCCCATTAATAGTAAGGGAACCTCAACTTTTTCTCTAACCACTTTCAATTCTTGCCAAACAATCCTTCTTTCAGAGATTCAATGAGGTCTATAAACCAGTCCAATAGCACACCACATATCAACCATCCATCTATCACCCATGAGGATATCACTTTTGGCTAAAAACTCTTTATCCCATATACAAAGAAGTCCCCCTCCACCATTCACTACTTTGACCTCAGCCCAATCAAACTCAAAAGACCCCCATATTCTTCTCAACCAATTCTTGAAAACCTTTGTTGATTTTGTTTCTACAAGGCCCAGAAACAAATTTCTTTTTTTTTTTGAATCATCTCCTTAATCACCCCTAATTTACTAACATTGCCAATACCTCTAATATTCCAACACAATATTTTCATGGGGCAAAAATAGCCACACTTGGGGACTTTGCTTTGGATTTCTTTTTGCAACGGCCATTCCTCTTTCTCTTCTCTTTGTTATTGTTCTTTTCCTTAAGATATTCCTCCAACAGCATCTAGATTACAATATTTTCTTATCCGCAGCAAGTCCCGCCTCCTTTTCGACAATCCATGCTAATTCCACTTCATGTGTACAGCTTTGAGCACCATCAGAGTCGCTACTGATATCATCTTCCTCATATTGAACAACATTCTTTTTATTTTTATTTTTTTCCCCAATTTTTGGAGTTGACATAGCGATATCCAAGCTTGTCCTGATCCCCTTCGCAATTATTTTCCACGGCAGCATTACCTAGTCTCCATAGTTTGGGCCATATGTATAGCTATTGATTCATCAACTATTGTTTCAAAGGAGCACTTTTCCCTTGGACCGAACCCAGGTGGAATGGAAGGGCCAAAGCAGCTCAAGATAGGCCCAGAAATCCAAATCCTAGTGTCATAGCAAACAATTGGGCCAACATTCTTTTCTACATTTTTGTTCATGTATTGGCCCATTATGGACCCTTTTTTGCTTTCCATTTCTCTTGCATTTATAATCTCCTCTATTGTGGTATCATCCCCAAAGGATTTAGTTTTTTTACTAGGGTCCACATCATTTATAGCACCGCTAGGCCAATGACTTCTATGCTCAATTGACTCTCCCCTGTTATCCGCATTTGCATTTGCTACAATCCCATCAAGGTCAGCACATTTAATGCCATCCATGTCTCGAGGAAAATTTTTCCCAACGGCCTGCATGTCATGATGAGAAATGCCTTTTTACAATGTACCGCCGCCATTCCTCAACCACTGTTCATTTCTTTTTCCATTAACCTTTTCATCTTCCAGCATCATATGGTTCCTGCTTCTTTGACGCAGGAGTCAATGGGCAAGGGTACGGTATGCTAATTTCTTTCACATAGATATCAAACCCAGTTCCATCTAAAGAAAAGATAATCCACTGCTCAATAAAAGGAAAATGGTTTGTATCTATAAGTAATTTAGCAGAATGATAATCGTGCCCCTTTTCTAAAGCTTCTTCAATGGATATAATCGAACCCCATATATTATCAATCTTTCCAAGTTAACAGAAGACCAGGCATGTAAAGGTAATCCAAAAATTTCAATCCAGGATTTTCAAGTTTGATTAAATTCATCCTTAGACCAGTTATGGATCTTTGAAAAGTGATTCAAGAGGTAATCCGAGTTAAAGGCTATTTCCATTTCCTTAACTGACTCGAATGTTACTAGTGTCTTGAACGAGCTCGTTGGCTTAACATCCACGATAGTGTACCAGCCTTCCTCACATTTGCCGCCAAGGATTCAAAATCTACTGGTAGTATGGATATCCTTACAATACTCCTAGATAATTCTTCACATCTTTCTTTACAAACTTCTCCATAAACTACTATCGGTTTCCCTTCCGCTGTTTCGTTACTAACTATTTTCTCCCTGTCGTTTGTATCCTTTTCCCTCTTTTTTGCAGCATTCTGGTCTCCCTTGTTTATAGGTATCAGTACCTCTTTATAGGATCCGCCATCCGTGAGTTTTGAAATAAACCTTTGATTCATCTGCTTGACATGAGACTGGCTACTAATGTTTCCATTATTAGGCTTATTTGTATGAATTTGCCTCTTTGACTGATATGTAGCCTCCTCTTATCACTAGACTATTCAACTTCTCACAAGCCGCTAATGTATCCTTCTTGCTAGAGAACCTTACAAAAGCAAATAGTGCTTGGGAAGAAAAGCTTTTTTATCTTGACATGAACACATCAAGTACCTATCCCTTAAGCCAAAAAGTTGTCTTAGCCATGATGATGACATCGAAATCGAACCTAGGAGGTTGTCAACGAAGACTGTGAATGATCTCTCTTCCAATCTCCTAAGAGCATTTTGGTTAGTGTTCCTTCCATAAGACTCTGACCACCGTCCATATCTGTGATTTTGAAAAACCCCATTTTGAAGACAATAGGAACCGAGGATGGAAGTATCATGACCCCTTGGCCTCCACCCAATCCATCTCGGTACCTTTCCTTTCACTCTCTAATGTCTCTTCCTCATTCTCTGACCTCGCTCACTGATTTTGACTGTCCTCTTCAGTCATTTTCGTTTATATTTTACATAGAAGAAATTCGTCAGCTTTCAACAATGAATGCTAGACGTATACTGCGAGGCAGACTATGGGCCCGTTTGGTATGCCTGATAGTATAAGGCCTGATAGGATTAGGCCTAATAAAAATTTAATACGATGCAGTGTTTGGTATGTCATTGTATAAGATATTGTATTATAAAAAATATAACCAAAAGAAGAGACTATAATAAATATAATTTTTAAATAGTTATCATAATTATTTTAGCTCTATTTTATTATATATAAAAATAATTTTATATTAAAAATTATTTATTTATTTATTTATAATATTTTTTTTATAAATATAAAAAACATGAGAGAGAGAGAGTGAAATAGAGATGGAGTTTTTATATATCAAAATATAAATAGGCTTACTATCATATTTCTATATTTGGTTGTATTTTTTATTATATATAATTAAATTTATATTAAATATTATTATTTATATATTTTAATAATAAATTTTTATTCTTATATTTTTATTTTAGTTTGAATAATTATTTTATAATTTTTTTTAAAAATATTTATTTATTATTAAATAATATTATTTTTATTTATATATTTTTATTTTTTATTATTTAGTTAATAATTAATTTTTTAATAAAATATATTAAAAAATAAAAAAATGAAAGAACCCTTATACATTAAAAGCTAATCAGGCCTAATACGGCCTCCTTAGGCCGTATTAAGTTATCTATCATTATAACGTATAAGGGAGATTTGATGGATAAGATTATACAATACGGTGATTGTACCAAACAACGAATAAATTCATAACGTATTGTATAACTTTATCCTATCATGCCTAATACAACATGCCAAACACCCCCTACATGTAGAAGACTAGGACGTGCCAATTCCACAACATTACACATTTAATTTTGTTCTAGGACGTGACAACTCCACAACATTAGACATTTGATTTTGTTTGTCAAACATACCCTTTCCTAAAATTGTTATAGTATATATATTGACTAGACTTTTTGTATCGTATAAGTAGTCATGGAAATAACTTAAATTAAATTAATTGTCTAAAAAGAGATAGATATATTTTGTAAATAGTTAGTTTGAGTTTAATCTTTTTGTGATAGGTTTATTTTGAGATGTAACACCCTACCAACTTAATGTTATGCTTAAGTCATAGCATGAAATCAAGTAGATTGTGTTACCAGATTAACACTCTATTTACCTTTCCTAATTCGTCCCTCTTTAGATGATGATACCAAGGGCAAAACGAATTTAACAAAATATAATAATAATAAAAAGAAAAATAAGAATAATACAATACCGTTACTGTATAGGTGCATGTATATATATATATAGCCACTGCTTTAGTTTCGGTACAAGTTTCAAAGTGGAACACCTATGTGGGCCGGCATACCAAAAGACAATAAGGCCCGTATCTGTCAAAAAGAGATCCTATGGTCCTCAAAGGACATTGCATAATCTACTGCTAATCCTACTGTCAAGTGTATGACCACGTGCTGTCCAAAAGAGGGTCATGCTGTACAATGTCTCCTACTGGCCGAGCTACTCTATCAGATAGCCGTTAGCCATGCCAGGCTCGGCTGGTGAGTAGTCTGTGCTAGGTCCCGAGGAGGAAGAGGGTGACGAGCCGGTGGCCTCAGAGGGGTCACTCTCTAAACTAAGAGGTACATCAGGAATTGCCTGCGGAGGTGACTCCAGTGCAAAGTCAGCAGGTGCTGCCTATGCTACAGGTGCAGGAGGAGCTGGAGATGGGTGCGCCATGTGCAGCGGGACGACGATGTAAGGACTAGCAGGGTCGAAAATGGGATGATGTAAAGGAACATCAAAGTTCCTGTTGCTGAAGAGGTAGAGACGGAAGTTACACGAGCCAGCTATATATAGGGAATCCAACTCAAGGTCGTGGTGGAGCTGTAGAGCGGGAATCTCAATGAAGAGGGTAGCGGTTGAGTCCATCGTCAGTGTCTGAGAATGATGCGGAAGATACAAAACGGGGTGAGAATTTTCAAGAAATTCTCAGTAGGGCTCGGGTATACTGGTTAACTGACGTCACATACATTTTCAGTTGCCTCGGGTTTTATTTAATTATAAAAACATGTTTTCAAATTGAAATATCCATTTTAATGAGTTCGAGAAAATACTTGATCTGAGGCAAGGTTCATTTTTACTTTAGACGGCACAAGAAACAAGATAGATTTCTAATAATAATGCATAGAATAATAGACAGAGCAAATAATAAATAGCAGTAAGTAAACATAATAGACAACTATAAGCATTTTGACATAATTCTTCTATGTAACCATGCAGTCATGTGATCATGCATACTTTATCATAAACCTTTCTTCATATGCCTTTTTGCATCACTTTTCATCATTTTTCCATCTCTTGGTCCCCTGAGAGTTCTTGGCCATTTAGACTCCTGGGTAATAGTCTGCTTATCAGGATCGAGCTTGTTCCTATACAGGAATTGCCGGGTTTACTTTCCCCGACGTTCCCACCGATCTATTCCCCTTAACTTCTTATCCGGGGTTGGCCCAAGTAGCATAGAACTTTCATAGTACATAATCTTTATCATAACTCTCATAACTTCCCTTGAAATGCACATGTATTAACATATAATTCATAACTTATGCATGGATTCTACCGAAATCTCGGCAGCATAACAGAATGTATCCGCTTCCCCATGAATAGTGCTAGCATATCAAAACATCAATTTATCACAAGGAACACAATATCACATACATATTCCAATATTGAACTCATATCAACATCAAATTCATATAGGCAGAGTTCCTGCTCCAGCATAGTCAACCAACCCGATTTTTGTAATTCAAGCCATAATTTCTATTTAACTCATTTGGACCTCAAATTTGAGTATGTTAAAGTGTTATGTTCCTATTTTCTAACCTCTTTGGTTCCATCTAATTTCGATATCTATAACTTGAGATATTTAGATCTTTCCTCGGCCTGCCCAGTGGCTAGCCAGAATCAGACACCTAAAAGTAAAAATCTACTAAAAATAAAAAACTGAATCAAATGATACGAAATTGGACTCATATTAAAGTTAATAGGGTAAAGTTTCATTTACAAAAAGTCCCATCCCATTTGGCTTGGTAAGGCTCGAGTTATAAGCCCCGAAACTTAACCTTCTTCAAATCACTGGGAACAAATAGAATGGTAACAAGCTCGGAATTTCTGGGTAAGATGTTCTCCTATGTGTGAGCTTTCCAACAAAATTAGTTTCACTTAATTTGGAGTTGTATAGGGTGAGTTACACACTTTTCAACCCATACTGCCCGGGTGGATGTCTGGATTCCTAGGTCAAACTTCAAAAATTCATATCTCTCTCAATATTAACCCAATGGTCTTATATGATATATGTATAGAAAGCCCTAGATGTGTAGTTTCACATAAAAATGGTTTCATTAATTTTGAACGGCGGGAGACGGATCCGTACACTCCGCCGTACGAACTGCCGAGGGTTTTGAGTTTTCCAGCCTCTCAACTTCTTCATATCTTCATCCCTTCTCACTTCCAATTCAAATTTTAACCTCATAAACAGCCTATAACCCAGCTATAATTCATCATAATCATTTAATCACATATCAAAATTAAGAAATTAGACCACCATCAATCCTTCAAGAATCAGAAAATCAAATAAGAATTTAGAACCCCTATCTCTTACTATGAATGATTTGGCTTAAGTTTATAGCTGGAACTTAGTGGAATTTCAAAGTGTGGTGGAGTTGGGTGAGTGAAGAAAAGAAAAGAGAGAGCTGGAGTGAAGTAGGCAACGTGAGAGAAGAGTCTGAAGAAGAGGAGGAGAATGTGTTATATAAGCATGAGTGGTAGTTAACTTGGAAGGTTTTGATTGGCCTCAAAACATAAGGCTGAGTTTCAGCCAACCTTGCTCTCTTTTTGTGACCAAAATGCTCTCCACGTCGTCCTCTTTGTGTGGCAGAATTGCTCTCCACGTCACCTAAAGTGGGACTAGTTTCCAGTATATTCTGAAAATGAAATCGGAACTCATACTCTTTATAAAGTCGGAACTCGTGCACATCTTACATATGAAGTCGGAACCCGGGAAACATATCCAGTTTATTCGAAACTTGAAAGCAAAGCCTGATGTGAAGCCAAGCACTTAAAGTCGAAAGTCGAAAAATTAGGTAAGATCGAATTAATTCTAATTATAACACTGGAAATCGAAATTCACAACATTAATCCGTGTACCAGGAAATCGGGACATGTAGGACCTCGATCTCGGAACTCGGGAAGATAGAGAAATGAGAGCTCTTGGTATTAAACTCGAGATCGAAACTTGTGAAAATTTGACTCGGACTTGGAGACAAGTTCAAAAATCTGATCTCGCGTTCATTTCTGGTTGAGATAAAATCGGACGTCGGATTTCGTGTTAAGTCGGAAATCTTAAGATTGGAAATTGGAAACATCATCCACTTGAAATGAAATCGGAAATCAGAATTTATTACTAATGAGGTTGGAATTCATACACGCTTACATAAGGTCGGAAATCGGAAAATGCAAGGCAATTCGTTTGAGCCTTCCTAAAGTTGGAAATCGGAAATCATTGTCTGTCCAGCCTTGAAGATGAATTATGTCCAGGAATCTTGATAATTTCGGAAGTCGGAAGTCGCAGACGTTACATAAGACATGTCTGGACATAGTTTATTTAAAGGCTTGCAAATGTACAAAGACTTCGAAACAAGTTTAGGAACCTAAATTTTTAAATTTTATAACATTTAAAAAAATTATATTCTACACAATATTAATAATTAATATTTATCAAATTATGTAGATACTATAATTTTTTGGAATATATACATTTTTAAAAACCCCAACTTAAGATGTTTATTAAATAAATTAGTTATCCGAATGAAAGGGGTGTCCACGTCCACAATATATATCCACACTAGATACATTTCAATTCAATCACATTAATTTAGGCTACAACCACTCAAGAAAGTAGTAAACTCTACTTTCTCTAAATTAAAGTTTCAAGAATTGACTATATTAGTTCTTAACTTTAAAAAATTTTCTTTTAAATTTCTGACATTGTATTATTATAAGTTAAATTACTTTTCATCAGTACATTCAGTTTATTTAAGTTATTTTAAATTAAAGACCTAAAAACACAATTTTTAAATTCAAAAATTAATTTGACCGACGCTTATAAAAAATTGTCTATGGCTTTTTGGACTCTCAAGCCCCACTGACTTTTACGACACGAACAAATCTTTGAAAAGGTGGACTCACATATAGACAACTGCAAGGAGTTAATGTGGTCCAGATGTCATCAATGGGTAAAGGCCTGGCGTGGTTGATTTCGTAGAAGCTGATGTGCTGATATGATGGGTTCTTTGTAACATATTGGGGCTGTCACCGTGAAGGAACCATCACAAACACCTCCTTCTACATTCGCTTGAAAAGATCTGCAAGCCTCAACTTGAAAGGATCTGACTTTCGTATAAAAAAAATCAAAAAATATCCAACACCACCCGAAATTCTATCACCAGAAACAACAAAAACCAGCCGCACATACTCACCACCCCTCTCATAAGATGATCTAACAATAACATACATGCCTCTTATACCAGATATGCCCAGCAACAATTACACAATACAAGCTTATCTTCACGTGACTTGTCTCATCATTGTTGCGAGTATCTCATCATGCGTCACATAATTTTCTTCGCAATTGTGTATTCGCGTCGATCAGTCGCATTAGTCTTCGAGTCTTGGTGACTCTTTCTGCTGCCCATTACAAGCACAACACTATCTACTCTTTAAACACTTTTGAGAAAGGCTCCAACTATGTTGCACCGATACGTGTACAGGGGTATGAAAATTTTGTAAAAGCTGGAATACAGGTATGTCAATATATATATATAGTCTCCTAACAGAAACATACACTATGAGCAGTTAAGTTATGGTCAACTTATTGTTTATATTCAAAAAGTAGCCTTAAAAATCTGCCAAGATGATAAAATTCAAAATCAATTGACTAAAGAAAAATCCTAAAACAGAAGAGAAATGGGCACTTTTTACTTCAGATTTTTTCTCAAGTTTTTTGATAGTTTTACTCAAACTAAATTTATTAGTCTGAATTGAAGGTTTGACTTTAGAAGAACTAACTTCTAAAGTAGTTTTGAGTTTGTTGAGATAGATCCTTTTTTCATCAGGATCCGGAATCGCGTTTATGGTTTCAAAAAGAAGATTTTGTTTCTACAGTGAGCGTTTATAGATGATTCTTCAAGAGTATCTTGAAGATATTACTGTTATCATCTGGCACGATGGATTCTTCAAAGGACATTTCACGTTCCTTTTCGTAAGTTTCAGAGAAGTTTATTAATCTGTTCGCCGATGTTGGGCTCACGACTTAGAACCTTTATTTTTCTTTAAGCCTACAATTTACGGTTATATATGGCCAGCTTACCACATTTGAAACGCTGATAGGGCATCGATGTAGTTTGGTTGTGAGTGAGTTTTGGGTTTCTCAAGAGAGGTTTAACCTTTTGGGTGGTTTGAGGGCAGGAAGAGAACATGTTTATCTTTGGGCTTGGATCTCTTTTTTGGACAAGGCAAACCAAATTGTTCGTAAAAAGTGTCCATTTCTCTTCTGATTTGGGATTTTTCTTTAGCCAATTGATTTTGAATTTTGTCATCTTGGTAGATTTTTAAGGCTACTTTTTGAATATAAGCAATAAGTTGACCGTAACTTAACTGCTCATAGTGTATGTTTAGTCAGAGACCCAGTTTAATTTTTCCCTAACCTTATCTCCGAGTGATTTTGGAAGACCAGCCAAAAACTTTTCTTTCCAGAAAGGCTGTTGACTATCTTCTCTAGTGAATACTCTGGTAAGGAAAGTATCCCTATACCAGCGGAAGTTTCTAAGTGTTTTACACTTGAGATTGGACAATAATTCAGCTGACCTATCCTTCCAAAGGGTCGGATCGCTAATAAAATGCTGAACAATTGTAAAGATTAAAGTATTTACAGTATCAGGGATAGGTTCCCCATTACTGGTGATTGGTGTTTCATCTGGTTCAATTTTTATTGCATAAAGAATTTTTTATTTTTCAAAATCAATAAGATAATTATCCCACCAATCTTTTAATTGACCAAAAAAACTAGCAACCAAAATTTCAACAATTGTTTCCTCCAAACAATTGAGGTTTGCAGAATACGCAGTTGCAACCATAGTCATATGTTGCAGAGTATTCATAATTTGATATTCAGTTTGACCATCTATGTTCCACTCATAGATGTTATTTGCGCTAAAGGACTTAATACTTAAAGATTTTTCTTCAAGTAATAAATCAGGAGGAGTAGTGCATTGGTAATAAAGTTTTGAAGGTTTTTTCCAGTTTTGAGAAGTAACTTGCTCAATTTTTTGACCTTCAGAATTTTCAGAAAACTCAGTTGTTTTTTCAAGAGCACTAATGATCCTTGATCTAGAAGTCTCTTGAAGTAGAGTATCAGGAACAACAGTTTCCAAAAGTTTGAGTTTTTCATTAATTTTGTTTAAAAATTCTTCTTGAGAAGAAATAGTTCTAGGCTAAAGACTTAGCGCCTTACTAGCTTTAAATGGTTTGAAAAGAGGTTTAACTTCTTGTTTTTCAGAAATAATTTTTGAGGAAGAAGATTCTTCTTTGATTTTGATAGTTTTTCCAAGAAGTTTTGGACCCAAAGTTTGGAGATACTTGTTTATGTAGTTGGACTGCTCCATGAGACTCTTGATGTCTCTTGGATTTAAGGGTTCATCATCCTTTCTGAATTTGAAAGGTGACGCAGTGATAGGTTTGCCATCAGCATCCTTAATGTTAGGAAGCTGAAATTTTGTTTCAAGAGGAAGTTCAGATTGAACCGTCTCATTGGTTTTGAGATGTCAGAGGACCTCTAAAGTTTTTTCACTTAATTCTGTCTTCCAAGGATAATTAACCTTATTTTTAACAGAAAAAGCATGAAACCAGTCAAAGAAAAATATATTTTGTTTGACCCTGTTAAGAAAATCATAAAAATTTTCTTGAATGTCTTTTCTGTTTTTTCCCTGATAATTTTGAAAAAACCAACTTCTTTGAAGGGTCAAATCCTCAGAGTAAAAGTTTTTCCTAAGGGATTCTTTATCTATGGTGAACTCAGACATCATAAGGAAATTATGATAGATCCTAAGGTGTCTAAACCCTAAACCCTAAACTTTAAACCTGTAGAGTTCATCCAGATAAAACATTAATTAATTCAAACCAATCCCCTACCCCTCAGGCTCTGATACCAGAACGACGGGGTTATGGTCTGAATTAATTAATGTTTTATCTGGATGAACTCTATATTGATATTCTTTATGCTGATCCACTCCTTATTTTGGTTGGAAAAGAAACTTTAATAATTCTTTGTAATCTGAAAGCATGCAGTAAGTCCCATGTTGATTGAAGGGCAGTAAGTCAGTGGCTGGGATTTAAAAGAACTATTTGAAAGTTGCTTTAAAATAGGATTAAATAAAATTATCAGTAGAAAGAGAATATTAATATTTAGTTCAGCAGATAAAATATTTTATTAAATCCTATCATAATTCTTTATTGAGCCTAAAGGAACTGGTATTAGTAGGGGAAGTAAAATTAATGTTCTTCCGTTCTCTTTCTCGTCACTTTCTATTGGTTCTTCATCTTCTTCCTCTTCTAATGATCATGAAAATGATCATCAAACTAAAAACAAAACAAACAACATTTTCAAAGAGGAAATCCGATTTGAAGATATAAACGATGAAGATCTAGAAACTTGGGAAATGCCCAGGATCCCTGAAACTCAAATTTACAAAACTGAAAAGAAAATTTTTTTCTCCAAATCTGACTACATAGTCAGAACTGTAGAAGAAGTCATCCCCTGGACAAAATAGAGAAAACTTTTCAACTTCTTTCAAACAAATCAATCAAAAAACACAAAGAAGAATTTAATTTTCTTCACATAGGTTGCGTTTAAGTCTCCCTCAAACCAATTATTAGGTTAGGCATGAACACCTCTGTCCTAATCTGTCTTCGTGACGCTAGACATAATCAGTTTCATGATTCTCTTCTTGGAATTGTTGAAACTAGTATATGTGCTGGGCCAATTTACTTTAATTGTTTCCTAGATCTTACTGTTAGTCTCACTGATAGAAATATCATCGATGTACTGACTCTTAATCTTTTAATATCTGGACTTGATATGAAGTCTGGATCTGTTCCCATAAACTTAACTTATAGGGTCCAATATAAGGTCATGAACTCCATAATCTCTAGGGTCCTCAAACCAAAACAAAATAGAGAAACCACTCTGTTTCTCATAGACACAACTAAAGCCAAGGTCACTGTGCCAAAGGCTATCCAATGGAGTGAAAAAAATTTTCCTCAAAAATGGACTCTCGACAGAGTTGTTCCAGCCAAACCTAAGCCTACTCCTGATTTTCAGGATATTAGGCAATATGACATTGGGAAAGTT
Organism: Pterocarpus macrocarpus; assembly: GCA_031439585.1. NCBI lineage: Eukaryota > Viridiplantae > Streptophyta > Magnoliopsida > Fabales > Fabaceae > Pterocarpus > Pterocarpus macrocarpus. The sequence continues at coordinate 57,326,970 of CM062514.1, forward strand.
GAGTTATTCTTTGACAGAAAAAACTCATTCCACTTTGGAACTTCTTCCAAGTCTGAGGTATCTGAGGATTTTAAGATAGCTGCTTTGGCTATGTCTAGAAAGTCTTTTTCTACTGCCTCACAAACTGAAATCCCAAATATTCGGCTTTGTGGGTTGGATATGTCTTCTGACCTTCCTAGACCAGTCTATCAAAAGGAAGATGAAGACCAAAAATCAATTCAATCTCCAACTTACTCCTCTATGAATGAACCTTATGATGTCTGAGTTCACCATGGATAAAGAATCTCTTAGGAAAAACTTTTACTCTGAGGATTTGGCCCTTCAAAGAAGTTGGTTTTTTCAAAATTATCAGGGAAAAAATAGAAAAGACATTCAAGAAAATTTTTATGATTTTCTTAACAGGGTCAAACAAAATATATTTTTCTTTGACTAGTTTCATGCTTTTTCTGTTAAAAATAAGGTTAATTATCCTTGGAAGACAGAATTAAGTGAAAAAACTTTAGAGGTCCTCTGGCATCTCAAAATCAATGAGACGGTTCAATCTGAACTTCCTCCTGAAACAAAATTTCAGCTTCCTAACATTAAGGATGCTGATGGCAAACCTATCATTGCGTCACCTTTCAAATTCAGAAAGGATGACGAACCTCTAAATCCAAGAGACATCAAGAGTCTCATGGAGCAGTCTAACTACACAAACAAGTATCTTCAAACTTTGGGTCCAAAACTTCTTAGAAAAACTGTCAAAATCAAAGAAGAATCTTCTTTCTCAAAAACTGTTTCTGAAAAACAAGAAGTTAAACCTCTTTTCAAACCATTTAAAGCTAGTAAGCGCTAAGTCTTCAGCCTAAAACTATTTCTTCTCAAGAAGAATTTTTAAACAAAATTAATGAAAAACTCAAACTTTTGGAAACTGTTGTTCCTGATACTCCACTTCAAGAAACTTCTAGATCAAGGATCATTAGTGCTCTTGAAAAAACAACTGAGTTTCCTGAAAATTTTGAAGGTCAAAAAATTAAGCAAGTTACTTCTCAAAACTGGAAAAAAACCTTCAAAACTTTATTACCAACGCGCTACTCCTTCTGATTTATTACTTGAAGAAAAATCTTTAAGTATTAAGTCCTTTAGCGCAAATAACATCTATGAGTAGAACATAGATGGTCAAACTGAATATCAAATTATGAATACTCTGCAACATATGACTATAGTTGCAACTTCGTATTCTACAAAACTCAATTGTTCGGAGGAAACAATTGTTGAAATTTTGGTTGTTGGTTTTTCTGGTCAATTAAAAGGTTGGTGGGATAATTATCTTACCGATTTTGAAAAATCAAAAATTCTTTATGCAATAAAAATCGAACCAGATGAAATACCAATCACCAGCAATGGGGAACCTATCCCTGATACTGTAAATACTTTAATCTTTACAATTGTTCAGTATTTTATTGGCAATCCGACCCTTTGGCAGGATAGGTCAACTAAATTATTGTCCAATCTCAAGTGTAAAACACTTGGAAACTTCTGTTGGTATAGAGATACTTTCCTTACCAGAGTATTCACTAGAGAAGATAGTCACCAGCCTTTCTGGAAAGAAAAGTTTTTGGCTGGTCTTCCAAAATCACTCAGAGATAAGGTTAGGGAAAAAATTCGTAACCAGTCTCCTGACGGAAACATACACTATGAGCATTTAAGTTATGGTCAACTTATTGCTTATATTCAAAAAGTAGCCTTAAAAATCTGCCCAGATAACAAAATTCAAAATCAATTGGCTAAAGAAAAATCCCAAAACATAAGAGAAATAGGCATTTTTTGTGAACAATTTGGTTTGCCTTGTCCAAAAAAGAGAGCCAAGCCCAAAGATAAACATAAGCCTTCTCCTAGGCCCAAACCACCCAAAAGGGTTAAACCTCTACTGAGGAAACCCAAAACTCACTCACAACCAAACTACACTGACAAGCCTATCACATGTTTCAAATGTGGTAAAGCTGGCCATATAACCAGAAATTGTAGGCTTAAAGAAAAAATAAAGGTTCTAAGTCGTGAGCCCAACATCGAGGAACAGATTAATAAACTTCTCACTGAAACTTCTGAAAAGGAACATGAAATGTCCTTTGAAGAATCCATCGTGCCAGATGATAACGAAGTAATATCTTCTGAAGATACTACTGAAGAATCATCTATAAACGTTCTCACTAGAGAACAAAATCTTCTTTTTGAAACCATAAACGCGATTCCGGATCCTGATGAAAAAAGGATCTATCTCAACAAACTCAAAACTACTTTAGAAGTTAGTTCTTCTAAAGTCAAACCTCTAATTCAGACTAATAAATTTAGTCTGAGTGAAACTCGCAAAAAACTTGAGAAAAAATCTGTAAACCTATTACTATTCATGATCTTCAGTATGAGATTCAAAATCTCAAAATTGAAGTCAAAACTTTGAAATAACACCAAGATTCTCAGCAGGAAATCATTGATGCCATGCTAAATAATCAAAAAATTGATGCTGTCTCTAATGATAGCAGCTCTCAAAATCCCGCAAACAATGATGAATTTCTTGGATTGATTAACATGTTAAAAATTCAAAAATTTTACATCAACAATAAGAATAAAAAATTTTATTCTTGAAACTGTTGGATTGTTCGATACTGGTGCAGATTCAAATTGCATACAAGAAGGACTTATTTCGACAAAATATTTTGAAAAAACCTTTGAACAACTCAGAACAGCTAGTGGTTCAAAGCTTAAAATTAATTTCAAACTTTCTGAGGCAATGATTGAAAATCAAAACCTTAGATTAAAAACCTCATTTTTATTGGTAAAAAATCTTAGTAATGCGGTGATCCTAGGAACACCCTTTATTAGATCCCTTTTTCCATTAAACATCACCAATGAAGGTATTTTTACTAAATATCTAGGTGAAATAATCAGTTTTCCTTTTTTTAAGAAAATCGATTTCAAAGAAACTTAATTTGATTCAAAATAAGCAAAACCAGATCAATTTTTTAAAAGAAGAAATCTCTTTTAAGAATATTGAATCTCAACTTTCCAAACCACATATTCAAAAGAAGGTCCAAGACCTTCTTGAGCATATTCAAACTACAATCTGTTTTGATCTTCCTACTGCCTTCTGGCAAAGGAAAAAGCATGTCGTCAGTCTTCCTTATGAAAAGGATTTCCATGAACGACAAATTCCAACAAAAGCTAAACTAATACAGATGAATGAGGAACTCCTCATTTACTGTAGAAAGGAGATCGATGATCTTCTTCACAAAGGCTTAATCTGAAAAAGCAAGAGTCCGTAGTCTTGTTCTGCTTTTATGTCAATAAACAAGCGGAAATTGAACGTGATACTCCAAGGCTTGTGATAAATTATAAGCCTTTAAACAAAGCACTTCAATGGATCAGATATCCAATCCCAAACAAAAAAGATCTTCTGAATCGTTTGCATTCAGCAAAAATATTTTCAAAATTTGATATGAAATCTGGATTTTGACAAATCCAAATTCAAGAAAGTGATTGCTACAAAACAGCTTTCACTGTTCCCTTTGGGCAGTACAAATGGAACGTAATGCCCTTTGGACTCAAAAATGCTCCTTTCGAGTTTCAAAAAATCATGAATGATATTTTTGATTCTTATTCAAACTTTATCATTGTCTATATAGATGATGTTCTAATCTTTTCTCAGTTTATTGATCAACATTTCAAACATATTCACATTTTTGTGAGCATAATCAAAAGAAATGACCTTGCTATTTCTAAAACAAAAATTGATCTTTTTCAAACAAAAATTAGATTTCTTGGACATAATATCTTTCAAGGTACTATTGTCCCAATTGATCGGGCAATCCGCTTTGCAGATAATTTTCCCAATCAGATTATTGACAAAACTCAATTACAAAGATTTTTAGGCTGTCTTAATTATGTCTCTAACTTCTTTCCTCAGCTTAATAATCTTATCAAACCTCTCCATGATTGTCTTAAAAAGGTTCCTCCTCCTTGTACAGACGTTCATACGAACATTGTTAAACAGGTTAAAGATCAGGTTAAAACCCTTCCTTGTCTTTATCTACCAAACCCCCAAGTCTCCAAAATTGTTGAGACTGATGCCTCTGACTTAGGTTTTGGCGGCATTCTAAAACAAAAAATAGATGGTAGAGAGCATGTCATTGCATATACTTCAAAACATTGGAATACTGCTCAACAGAAGTATTCTACAATTAAAAAAGAAGTTTTAGGAATTGTTCTCTGTATTTCAAAATTTCAATCTGATTTACTGAATCAAAGATTTTTGGTTCGAGTAGATTGTAAGTCAGCAAAAGACATTTTGCAAAAAGATGTTAAAAACCTTGCATCAGAACAAATTTTTGCAAGATGGCAAGCTATATTAAGTGTTTTTTATTTTGATATCGAGTATTTCAAAGGCACTTCAAACTTTCTCCCCGATTACCTCACCCGTGAATTTTTGCAGGGAAAAGAATGCCAAAATCATCATCCTCTTCTAGAGGAGGAAAAACAAGAGAAAAGGAAAAAGAAAGAGGAAAAGGAAAAGAAATTGTCCTAACTAGGCAATCAAAAAATCAAACTGGGTCATCTATCCATCAAACATAAACCCAAAAACAAATCAAGGAAGACTATGCCTTCCCAATTCAAACACTGTTAGCCTTTCAAGATCAAGGCCTAACCAAACTCCTAAAAAAGTCTTGGGCAGAAATTGCCTCAGATAATGACGAAGATGATGAGGATTACCCATTATCCCTCATGATCCAAAATCTAAGCAAACAGATCACCAAACAAGGTTCGTCCAAACAATTGATGACCACCCAAACCTCTACCAAAAAATCCCAAACCCAATACTTGGCAAAAGAAAAATTTATGCCAGTAACACAAATTGAACTAGAATTTTGGGATAAAAATCCCAACAAAATACCCTCAAAAATCTTCCCAAAAGATTTTCATTTCAAACCTTTCTCTCCAAATAGGACACAAAAATATTATGAATTTATCCTGATAGATTCTGATTCAGTGTCCATCAAACATTACAAGGACAAAACCAGTCCTCCAAACATTACTCATTCGACTTTCCAAATTCTTAAGGTTTTAACACCATCTAACTTTGGAAAGAATCCAAACAATATTAAAAAATTTTCTCAAAACTTTGATCCAATTGGATATAATTACTGGGATTATGTTCAAGCATGGACCAACGTATTTTGGTTCCAAAATAAAGCTTTCCGCCATTCAAGCTTATTTATTTCAAAAGGAATGCTTTATACAAATTCCCTCATTGGTTTTCCCAGTGGTGGAATTTCTTTGGACCAATTGACCAAATCCTTCCTAGCAATGCCTTAGAGGGATTTCAAACTTTTTCAAAAATGATCAATCTTTGGGGAGATCCTTTCCCAGTAGATCTCCATTTTTACTCCAAATTTTTTCCTGGCGATATATTTTTGGAACCCATGAAAACAAAAATTTAATGCCGTTTCTTCAGAGACAAGCTTTTGTCAAATGGTGGGTAGAATTTGATACTTCTTGGATCAGTCCTCAAAAGGTTAAAGATTGGTTTAAGAAGAATCCCAAACTACTCTTGGCCTTTGATCCAGAATAAGTTATTAAATCAAAGGTCCCAAATTTTGGCAGCTTTAGGAGCAGTCGCAAGCAAAGAATCATTTGCTCAAAACTTGAAGGATATTTTGAAGCTCCTCCAAATAGATGAAGCTGAGTCATCAGCCAAACAAAATTTGCTATCGTCATCCTCCTCATCAGCATCATCATTAGGGTTTTACCAGGATGAAGATGACTGTTTTGGAATTAATCTGGGTGAAGACTATTAATTTTGCAACTAACAATTTGGCCTAGTCAAAAGGAATCTCCTTTTCTCAAATGGCTGACAAGAAGAATCTGCTTTTGCAGACAAAACAAAGTGCCCCTATCACCTTTAGTCACTTTAGGCATCAGGACAGAATTTTTACTGTTGTAATAGTTTCGGTTATATAACCTGTACTGTAGTCTTTAGTCCGGTCATGTAACCTGTACTGTTGTAACAATCAAACTTGCATCTATAAAAGGACTGCCCGTCTCAGTTGTAAGGCATCCTTTTAGACACTATCTCAAACACTTAGAGGAGAGTTTGTAGGAGTACTCTAAGATACTTCTGTAAGCTTTTTTTTATGAAAAAAAATTTATCTCTTATTTCTGCATATCTCTTTCTCCCTCAGCCAGTCACGACGGACTACCACGCTCTGGCTTTCTTTTAAATTTCTGTTATTTAATTTAATTGCACTGCATTTGCATAAAATATAAGTAGGAGTCCGCCTCCTCCCCTCTTCACTACCCCTGTGATCCCTTCTACTCTTCCGGCTACCTCATCGCTCTGGTATCACCATATATATATATATTTACAAGTATAAAAATTTCACAAATTTTATAAAATAAAACTAAAATTTCACATCATAAATAAGAAAATACATCAACTTCAATATAAAATAAGCCTAAATTGTTCAATATTACATCACAAAAATAAAAAACTACAATACCCAAAAACAAGTACATAACAATCATTTAAGCACAATTAACAATCAAATTCTAATAGTCTCAATCTCATAATTTTCTTCCTCACCATTAGTGAAAAGAATAGTCTCTAAATCAGGCTCAGCTGATAAATAATTACAAAATTTCCATATTACTCAAAAATAAAAAATTTAATTATTCATTCTATCATTCAAATGATAAAGAACAAAAATTAGAATACCAAAAAAAAAAAATTTACTCGCTCATTCTATGTATTTCCAGAAGTAATTCCAGCAAATCAACATAGTACATAGAACAAGAACAAGAGCAAAAACAAAACAATCCAACACTCAAGTAGAAGAAGGAGATACCTCTATCACAACTCATGAGAGAGAAGGAGAAGAGGGAAGCGCTGTTGGCTGGGCCACCGCTGTCGCCGCTATTGGGCTTGGAAGTGCCAATGCTGCTGGGATGAAGAGGAGCGACACTGCTGCTGGGATGACACGAGGAGTGCCGCTCCTGTTGGGACAAGATGAGGATGGTCGCCGCCACCGCTGGGCTTCGCTGGTGATGACTGGTAGGTGAAAGTTGGAAGTGGGGTAGTGTGGCTGAGGAGTCATGATTTGGGAAAGAAGAGAAAAAGGGCATAGGGATTTTGCTTATATTAGTTTTACGAAGGAAAAAAAGAAAAAAGAAAAAAAAAGCCAAACAACTTAGTTTTAGGGGAAGCCCGTACTCGAGTCGTACCTAGCCGCATCTGGCCATACCTGAGCTGCATCCAGCTGTATCCAGACATACCTAGGCATACCCAATACGCGTACCTGTACCTAGAATGTACCCATGCTTTAGAGGGCTCCAAGGACCTTTGCTAATCCTCCTATGTGCAAACCTAAGTATTCCTCATTGTCGTTTAACACAAAACAAATTTAATAACTTGATGTTGTCTAATACAAACACGACAAATTTAAAAACCCAATTTGACCAATTGATAAATGAATTAAAAAAATCAATTAATCACAAAATTCAACAAAGATAGCAAAAACACAAAATGGAAATCCCTTCTTTTTCCAATAAAAACTTGAAATATGGAGAGAAACACAGAAATGGTTTGAATGAGTGCACAAGGATAGAAGAGTGGTTGCTTCCTTAACTTGCACACAGCTTGATCTCTTTCAGGAGTGCACAAGGATTGCTTCCCTGACTTGCTTCTCTCACTTTGCCATAGACTTCAATGCTGTGAAGTGGTAACTTGAGGGAAGTGGCCATGCGTTGACGATCAAGTAGGTTCTATTGTCGGGGCTGCAGGATTCATGAGGAAGGACGGGAAGAGATGACGTTAGGGGAGAGGGGAAAGTCGTTGTTGTAGTGAGAGAGTGGGGGGAGAAGGTTATGAGAGAGGAACTTGTGTATCGCACCATCCAATGCCACTAAACTCCAACGGTTTGCATTAAGTTAAGAATATGATGAACCCTTTTTTTTTTTTTTCAAATGGTGCACCACACACCATATATACTCAAGTGCACCACAAAACTAGCCTTAGAGTTTAGACATAACTATGGAGTTCACAAGAAAAAAAAATGGATTCAATCAAAAGACTTGCCCTTGGACAAAAAAAGTTTACCAAAAACAAGAACATAGCTACTACGAAGCACAAGCGTCGGGTCTCAAATCAATACCTGTATCTAAAAGGAGAAAGGATAATAAGAGGAGTTTTGCAACTCAATGAAAGATAAGGCATCTATACCACACAAGAGGCAAGTAATAAACAGTTTGGTACATACATATATATTTCAACTACACATTCAAAATTCCTTTGAGTACGAAACTATGGCATAATCCAAGATTTATTTAGTAGGGAGTTAGTAAAGATAGAAACTGTAACACCCTACTAATTTAATGTTATGCTTAAGTCATAGCATAAAATTAAGTAGATTGTGTTACCGTGTTAATACTCTGCTTATGTTTCGTTTATTCGTATCTTTTTTTTTTTGTAACAGAAGAAATGAAACGCTTTATAATGAACATGACAGAGTTTAATTTATCACAACAGAAAAAATAAGAACAAATAACACATATGCCGTCAACTGTATATATGTATATATAGATATATAAAATGCCACTGTTTCAATTTATGTACAAGTTTCAAAGTAGGATACATAAGTGGGGTCGTGTACCAAAAAGACATAAGGCCCATGTCAGTCAACCTGATCCTATGAGGTCCTCAGAGGACATTTCAAAAGCCTACCACTAGGTCTATGGCCCAAAGCTGCATGCTGCCAAAAGAGGTCATGTTTGTACAATGTCGCTCGTGGTCGACCTACTCGGCCGATAGTCGCTGGCCATGCCCGGCCGGTGAGTAGTCGATCGGGTCCTGAGGAGGAGGAAGATGATGAGCTGGTGGCCTCTGAAGGGTCGCTCTCGGAGCTGAGCGAGATGTTAGGTACCACTTGTGGAGGTGACTCTGGTGTAGGGTCAGCAGGGGCTACAGTGTGCGTGTGCCGCAGTCTGTCGGCGGAGGGTGTGCCACGTGTAGCAGGACCTCAAAGTATGGGGTGGCAGGATCAAAAGCAAGATGGTGTAAAGGGACGGTAAAATTCCTATCACTAAAAAAGTAAAGACGGAACTGGCAAGAGCCGGCTATATACAGCGAGCCTACTGCAAGGTCATGGTGGAGCTACAAGTCTGGAATCTCAATGAAGAGGGTAGCTGTCTTGTCCATCGTCCACGTCTGAGAATGAGGCGGAAATGAAAAGCGATGTGAGAATTTAGAGAAATTCTCAGTAGGGTTCGCGTATGGTCTATAACTGACTTCGCGTTCATTCTCAATTGCCTCGGGTTTTATTTAATTATAAAAATATAAGATTAAACTTAACTATTCATATTTACTAAGGTTGGGAAAATATCTGGTCCGAAGCAAAGTTCAGTTTTACTTAAGATAATATAAGGAACAGAATAAATTGATATCAACAATAAATAGAATAATGAGCATATTGCAGTAAGTGAATTTAACGAACAAACTGTAAATGACTTATAATGACCATTCAAGGTGATTATGCATTTAATGCAATCATGGAAACTTGCTCTTGAACCTTTCTTCATAAATTTCTTCCATTCCTCATAAACTTTTTCCATTACTTAGTCCCCTGGGAGTTCTTGGCCATTTTAGACTCCTGGGTAATAGTCTGCTTTTCATGATCGAGTTCGTTCCTATACAAGGATTGCTGGGTTTACTTTCCCCGACGTCCCCACCAATCTATTCCCCTTAACTTTTTATCCGAGACTGGCCTAAGTATCATGGAACTTTCATCATAACATAATTTGTAGGTTTCTCATAACATAACTTTCATAGCTTTCTTGAAAATACACATGCATCTACATGTATCTCATAACTCATGCATATACTTTACCGCAATTTTGGCGGTATAACGGAACTTGTCCGCTTCCCCATGAATAGTACCAGTACATCAAAATACCAATTTCTCATAGAAGTCACAATATTGCATGCACAATTCATCATGGAACTTATAGAAGCATTAGTCTCCTTAAGGCAGAGTTACAGCCTCAACATAATCATTCAACCTAGTTTTTATAAATCATGCCATAATTTCTATTTAACTCATTTGGACCTCAATTTTGGATATGTTAAAGTGTTATGTGTCTATTTTCTAACCTCTTTGGTCCCATCTAATTTTGATGAGTATAACTCGAATTATTTAGGTTTTATCCTGGCCTACCCAGCAGCTAGCCAGAATTGCACACTTAAAAGTAAAAATCTACTACAAATCGAAAACTAGCTCAAATGATACGAAATCGGTTTCATATTAAAGCTGATAGAAAAAAGTCCCACTCCATTTGACTTAGTAGGGCTCGAGTTATAAGCCCCGAAACTTGACCTTTCCGAACTGCCTTGTTTTTGCTCGATTTGGACATAGGGTAACTTCTTTAGATCACTGCGAACAAATGATATGGTAACAAACTCGAAATTTCTTTGTATAATATTCTCCTATGTGTAAGCTTTCTAAAAAAATTGGTTTCACTCAATTTAGAGTTGTGTAGGGTGAGTTACACCCTTTTCAACCCATACTGCCCGGGTAAGTGTCCTAATTTCTAGGTTAAACTTCAAAAATTCCTATCTCTCTCAATATTAATCCAATGGCCTTATATGATATATGTATAGAAAGCCTTAGATGTCTAGTTTCACATAAAAATGGTTTCATCAATTTTAAATGGTAGGAGGCAGAGTCGTACACTACGCCGTACAGACTGTCGAGGGTTTTGGGTTTTCCAGCCTCTCAACTTTTCCTATCTTCATCATTTCTTACTTCCAATTCAGTTTTAATCTCACAAACAGCCAATAAACCAGCCATATATCATTATATTCAATCAATTAACACATCAAAGATTAAGAAAATAAGCCACCACCAATCATCCAAGAATCAGAAAATCAAGCAAGATATGAACCTCTACCTCTTATTATCTGGTTAGGCTTGAGTTTGTAGCTGAAACTTGGCTGAATTTGAAAGTTGGATGGAGTGGGTGAGTGGAGAAGAGAAAAGAGAGCTGAAGTGAGGAAGAGAAGGCAACGTAAGAAATGGGGCTGAAGAGGCAAGAGGAGAATATATACACAAGACTTTGAAATGGTAGTTAGAATGGGTGGCTTTGATTGGGTGAAATTTCTGTGGGCAAAGTTCGTCCATGTCTCCCTCTTTTGTGACAAAATTGCTCTCCATGTCGCCGAAGAAGTGAAACTCGCTCCAAGCGTATCTAAGCATGACATCGGAACTCGTACACTTCTTAAAGTCGAAATTCATGCATATCTATTCAGATGAAGTCAGAACTCGAAATTATCATCTGGTTTATTCAAAGCTTGAGAGTAAAGTCGGACATCGGAAATCGTAAGGCACAATCACCTTAAAATCGAAGGTCAAAGGCCAGAATGTGAAACCAAAACACTCAAACCCGGAAGTCAGGAGACATATGTAAACTTGAATCGATTCTAAGGATAACACCGGATATCAGGATTCAAAACATTAATCTTGTGTACTAAGAAATCGATTCTAAGGATAACACCGGATAACACTCCAAGCTCGATCTCGGAACTCGGGAAAATAAGAGAAATGAAAAGCTCTTGGTAATAAGCTCGAGATCGGAGCTCGTGCAATTTTTGCTCGAACTTGGAGACCAATTCAGAGATCTGATCTCGCGTCCATTTCTGGCTGATATCAACTCGAATGTCGGATTTTGTGTTAAGTCGGAAATCGTGTATTATGTTCATAAGGTCGGAAATCGGAAAAATTTAGCCAGTCCATTTAAGCCTTAATGAAATCGAAAATCGGGAATTTTCAACCTTTACTGATGAGGTCGGAAATCGGAAATGGGACGTTACAGAACCAATCACAAATTCGGACATGATAAATCATGTGTAGGTTAGCACTACCCTTGCTAACTTGGGATAGCTGTAACATCCGAAAAATATTATCGTTTTTAATCAATTTGTTTGGTTTTATCAAATAAGTGAGATTAATCAGAAATCGATTAAATATTTAATTAGAAATTAATTAGAAGTCAATTAAAGAGATTAGGCTTGAGAAAAATCAAGATAGACATATAGAAACCCTTGCGAAACTATTTAGAAATATTTTACCGATTTAAAAGAAATCGGTAGAGATTCGGTGTTTTAAATTGCCAGAATCGAATCAATAGAATTACGCACTGAAAACCCCAAAATTTTGTGGCCAAAAGCTTGGCCACCTTCTGGCAGCAAGTGTCGCAGCTTACTCCAAATTATAATTTTAAAATACTTAATTACACTAACTTTGAAGTATAGTGCAACCAAGGTCGTCTCACAAGGATATTCTTGCTATCTAGTTAAGTAACAAGGGGGTATGTACAAACATGTAGTCAATAAGCTATAAAAGAAAATTAGATGAAAATAAAAACACTAGTTCAAAGAGTTCCTTAAGCATAAGGTGAATCAATCATTAACGCATAATATACCAAACACATGGAGTGCAACTAATTTGAGCTATTAGAGAGACCTCTACTAACAACCCCACAATTCTACCTATAGAACTCTAGGAATTCAACCAACACATAATTGATTAGATAATTGAGACCTCAACTCTAATTAACCTATGTTGATTTCTAGCCCCAATTGTATTAGCCTAGGTTTGAACCCAAACCCAATTCCTAATTCTTTAACTAATCAATTTCATACCAATTGACCAATTAGCAATCACCCAACTAATTCCTCATTCATAAACTTACATATCAATACCGTTCAATGCAAATTTACAAATAAAAGAGAGTAAAGAATCAAGAAAACAAACATGATTGAAATTCAAGCATAAGGTTTCAAGATTACAACCATAATGCCCTTGGAGTCTCCTTGAACTAGCTTGAAATCCTACTCCTCCATAGCAATGAAGGTTACAAAATAGAACCCAAAACAAGTATCTTACAAAATGAAAGGAAAAGAAAAAGAAAAGAAGAGGAGAGGAGAAGAGAAGAAAGAAAAAATGAAAAATGTTGGAGATGAGTCCCCTTCGCGTCTCGGTTTTCTCTCTTCTTATTAGACCTCAAATGTCAAAATTCAAAAATACCCTTGAGCCCAACTTAATCCTCTACCTTCTAACTTTAAGTGGACACCCAATTTGCTTAATTTGGACTTAAAATGAGAGAGTTATGGCCCAATCTTTATAGCATGTTCAGGTTGTATGTGTATTCGCATCAGTCCATTTTAATAGCCAATAAATCCATGAATATATCATTATTTTGGAGAGTAGTCTCATATGAATTGAAGCTTTATGTCTTAGCTTTCAAATGGCACTAGTTTTGCCTCAATCCAATGTCTACAACTCACGTTATGGCCCAATTAGTGCACACTACTCCGGTTCCAGCGTAATAGCCCTGTTCTGACTTCATGGCCCAATTCAACCCACTAAACATTTGAATTAGTTGTTGACTTCTTCATCAATGTTGTAGATCTTTCTCTCAGATTTCCTACAATATAAAATTTGTAATTTTTAGATATATACAACTCAAGATACAGCATAATACAAAAATAGTATAAATTTGTAATAATGCTGAAAAATACAATTAAGCCCAATTAGAGTCCAAACTTATAAAATGTGTCCAATATTATTCAATTAAGCACAAAAGAGGTTCAATAAACTAAATATGAAGGTTAATCAATGTATCAAAATATTGCTTATCACCTTCTCCCTCTAAGTGGCATCCAAACAACCATACAAGGAGGGGAGAGTTGGTTGAAGCATGGCCACTCAAAGGGGGGCCAATTAGAATCAAGACACCTAACCACCACCATCATTAACACAAGACTTTTTACCCCTTTTTATCTCCTACAAGCTACATCCAACCAGCTGGTTATCCTCCTCCATCTTCTTCTTCTCTTCCTTTATTTCACTCCATTTCTCTTCTATCTCCAACCTCAAATATCTTCATCTTCTCAAGCTAATCATCAATCTAGAGGTACGATTACTTGTGTTTCCCTGATTCTAGACTTCATGGATGATTTGGATTTTCTTTTCTTCTCTCTTTATTATGATACGGTGGGATGATTTTCTGATGTGTTATGGTAGTTTGAACATGGAAACTTAGGGTTGGAGTGTAAAAGTTGTGAGAACTTAAGAAAGAAAGCAAAACAAGATGAGTTAGGTTGAAAAACCCCTACGATGTCGGTATTGGCAAAGTGTAGGGCTCTACCTACAGCTATTGAATTTGATGAAACTATTTTTAGATGAAACTATATTTCTAGGGCTTTCCATACATGTAAATTATAAGGCTATTAGATTAATATTGAGTGAGATATAAATTTTTGAATTTTACCCTAAAAATCTGACTCTAGGTCTGCTAGAGTGTGTTGTGCAAGCCATTTCTCTCCCTACATAAATTCAATTTAAGTGAAACCAATTTTTATAGAAAGCTAAGACATATAGAAATATCTCATAAAAATTTCAGAATTAGATTCGATCCCAATTTCTCCCAGTAATTCAATAAATTTGCCCTAAGTCCAAACCTAGTTGGAATAGGACAGCCTAAAACAACCAAATTTAGTAGCTTGGAACTCGAGCTCTACTAAGTCAAATGAAATGAAACTTTTTGGAGATGGAAATTTTCTTCATAAGATTTAAGACGACATAGGTTTTGTGGGAATCCACCCAAGTTTCGATTTTTAGTGAATTTATCCTTTTAGGTGTACAATTCTGCCTAGTTACAGGACAGGTTGAGCTAAACTCTCAATAACTCGAGTTATAGGTATCAAAACGAGATGGAACTAAAGAGGTTAGAAAATAAACACATAACACTCTAACATATTCGAAATTCAAGTCCAAAGGAGTTTACTAGAATTTATGGTAGGTTTTGAAAAATCGAATAGAATTGAGGAACATAAGCAGAATTTCCAAATTGAAGAACTAGGCACTCTAAGGCATATGTGATTTCAATTAAAATCTAAATATTGCTATTCCATGTTAATGTTGAAGTTTAATGTGCTATGTTAGTGCTGGTACTTTGGCTAGTTGTTTGTTCTAGAATGGCACTATTCATGGGAAACGGATGCGATTCGTTATGCTGTTGAAATTCTGGCAGAAAATACGCATTATTCATGAAATATACTTCACATATGTGACAATTGTATGAAATTCCTAAGACATGTATTATGAGAAAAGTTATGAGGAAAGTTCCATAATACTTGGGCCAGCCTCAGATTAAAGTTAAGGGAAATAAATTGGTAAGGAAGTTGGGGAAAGTAAACCTGACATCTCTGTATAGAAACGAGCTCAGTACTAAGAAACAGACTATTACCCAGGAGTTGTATATCCAAGAACTCCTAAGAGACCAAGTAATGGAAAAGTTTATGATATCAAGTTTAAGAAATGATGAGAAAAAGAGAACTCATGAGTACCTGCATGATTGCATTTCATAGTTATATTAGTTGTTTATAAGTTGAATATTATGCTCTTTTACTTAAATTGCTTATACATTCTACTCTTTATACTATATGTTTTCATATAATTGCTTATTCTATTTTTACTATCTTAAGTAAAATTAAATCTTACTTCGGATTAGGTATTTCTTAAACTTAATAAATGAGGGCAGTTTACTTTGTTATTCACCTTTTTATAATCAAATAAAAACCGAAGCAACTGGGAATGAACGCGATGTCAGTATCTTATAGATATAGGAATCCTACTGAGAATTTTTCGAATTCTCACCCTATTATGTATATTCGCATCATTCTTAGACCTTGGACGCGGCGATGACCATCATCCTCAGTTCTGAGCTACCAAGGTTACAGCGGCACTTCTGAGCATGGATTGGCTTATTGTGTTCACCGGCTCTATTTCCTGTATTCAGCACTTTTAGATGTACAAGAACCTATGAAATCGTGTTTGTATACATATTTATATAGATACATCAGAAATGTTGTGACATTTATTCTGCCGCCTTCCTTAATTTTCTCTTATTGTGCTACACCCGCACAGTATATGTATATCTTACCTAAGTAAATTAACTCCAATCAAATCGTCGTGGTTAGATATAAACACTTATCCGACCTAATCAATGAGTTAAGGTTAATTGATATAAGAAATAATCACACGAAATAAACTAAGGAGTAAAATGTTATGACTTAAGCATAGTATTATACCTGGTAAGGTGTTACAGTAGTACTCACCTGCTAATTGGAGTTTGACTCTCAATGCACCAAGGTTAACACCACTGTCGTTAACTACAGTTTCTAATAGAGATTCCTCACCAAAACAAAAATTATTTTCTATTTTATTTAGAAAAATATGATATAGCTCAAATCCAAAATCTCCCAATATCTTTTTAAATCTCTTGCAGATCAGGAAACATCTCATAAAATCATTACTAAATCACAAACATCACAATTCAAAAGATAACCAACAGGAATAACATATGAGTTTTGCCTCAAGTGTAAATTTCAAGAGAATATAAAGTCCATTTCTGTGAATAAATTTCTATTCTTGCAACCAATCATACTCTAATATTTCAATATATTTTCTTACTTATTTAGAGAGATATATTATGGAAAATAACTATAGGCACATTATCTACTCATAAATTGAGGTTTCAAGAACCAAGGAGCAACTTCAAGGATACTACCAATCCAAGCTACGATGCCCAAGAGCTTCACAATTCTAGAGACATGACAACAATAGCATTTATGAACTGACTATGTCAAGAATTAATATAACCTAGCCCAATTGCTCAAAATCTCCTAAATTCCTATAGCCTACGGTTCCAAATCACCCACCACCAACCCATAGGACCATATAGGAAGCTTGATAAAATTAAAGAAGCAATTTTAAGTGTCATTTACTACTTTAAGAGGAAGAAAAGAGAAAGAAGCCAATGAAGCTCTCCACCAAGCTCCATGACCATCAATGGAGTTTCTAATGAGAGAAAGAGAGAAGGATAGATGATACTAAAGAAGGAAGAGAAGGTTTGAGTGGATAAAGGGAAAATCCATGGACAAAATGAAGGTGGAAAAGATTGGGAATGGAAGCTAGGCTTAAGGGAAGAACGAAAGATCAAGGGAGATAAGTGATTGTGAGAAAGAGGGAAGGATTGTACCCTATTTTTTTTCTAACGTTGTTTGTAACATCCCCACTTTCGTAAACAGAACATAATGGAAACTTTGAATTTTTCCTTTAAGCAGTGTGAGAATTTCTCAGGCAGCATTATGCCATAATGATCTTCACACTCAAAATTATAGAGTAGTGTAACACTACCACTGAAAATGTGGCATTGCCATATGTTAAAAATTAGGAAATGATAAAAGTGCCCCTGTAAACTTTTGTTAATTGCAGTGATGCCCAAAATTTTTAGAAATTATATTTTGACCCCAAAGACTTATTCCCACAATAACCCTAGAACTTTCCATAAAATGACCTTTATGTCTCCACATCTGTAGAATTAGTAGATTGAGATTTTAAACAGAGCAAAATCATGTGGTGAAACCATAGAAGTTTAAATCTCTGTTGATTCGGCCATGGAGGCAGTTGAGTGTGAAATGATGTGGGGTGTCCCTGAACTTGCTCAAAATTACGGAAATGTCATTAGTTACAAAAAACAGAAAACAAAAAGGCTTTGAATTTGCGAAAATGTCTAATTTACGCCGTTAATCAATTTATTCGGTTTCACTAGTTATATAAGGGCAATTAGAAGTTAATTAAATATTAATTAGGAGTTAATTAGAGGGATTAGGCTTAGAAACAATTAGAATAGAGATATAGAAATTCTCTCAGAGTCATTTAGTAAAGTTTTACCGATTTGAAGAAAATCAGTTAAGATTCGGTAATTTAAACTACCAGAACCGAATTAGTAGAATTTCACAATAATACCACTAGTTTGAGTGGCTGAAAATTGAACCACTTCTACCCCGAATGTCAGCTGACAAGTGAATGGAGAGACTTGGCCAAACAACCACCAACCAAGCCTCCACCAATCATAAGAGAGTATCATCTATTAAAACACCAAAATTCCCTCTAGCTCCTCCATTATTTCGCCCCCCACCAGCTGCCATATCCTCTCCATTCGTACTTCTTCTTCTTCCTTTCTTTCCTTGCTTCTATGGCTATGAGCTTCAAGCTCCTGGTTCATGGCTTTCTTGGCCTCAAATCCTCTTGCTCCTTTTATGAAAATTGATCCTCACTTCCTTCTCTACAAAACCCCTCTAACAATTTCATGATTAAACATCAAATAGAGCCTCCCCACATTCATATGAGCTGCTGCCATGGTGAAGGAAGAAGGCTAAAAGTTGGTTCTTGGCTTCCTTGCTTCCATGGTTTCAAGGGTTTTGAGATAGGTAGCTCAAATCCTTAGTTATTTGATGTATCATGTGACTATGTGGCTGCTGTGTCCTCTTATGCCATGCTTGCATCATGGTGTTTTGATGTTTTTCTAGTGATTTGAGATGAGGAAACTCAGTTTGGGTTGAGAACATGATCAAAAACTCAAAAGGAAACTCAAACAGAATTGGCTAAAGATAAAATCCCATATGTGTCTGTACTGTGAAGTGTACGGACTCATCTACAAACCTCAAAATGAGATGAACCTATTTTTATTTGAAACTAGACATTTAGAGCTTTCCAACCATATAAACTACATAGGCCATTGGTTTAGTATTGAGTGAGTTATGAATTTTTGAAGTTTAACCTGAAATTTCGGGTTCTCTTCTGGGCAGTATGAGTTGTGAGGGATATAACTCACCCTACAAAACTCTAAATTGAGTGCAATCAGTTTTGTTTGAAAGCCAACATATAGGGAAACATCCTATAAAAATTTCAGAGTTAGATTTAATCCCAATTATTCCCAGTGATTCAATGAATTTGCCTTAAGTCCAAACTAGACTAGAACAGGACAATCCAAAAAGGTCAAATTACGGAGCTTATAACTCAAGCTCTCCGTATACAAATGAGATGCAACTTCATGCAAATAAAAGCTTGTTCTATTAGCTTTAATTTAATATATGTTTCGTATGATTTCACCTATATTTATATTTTTGGTGAATTTTTACTTCTCATGGTGCAATTATGGCTATTATAGGACAGATTAAGGTAAAATTCAAATAACTTGAGCTACATAAATCAAAATGAGATGGGACTAAAAAGGTTAGAAACTAGACAAATAGCATGTTAACATATCCAAAATTTAGATCCAAATGAATTAAATAGAAATTATGGCTTATTTTACAACAACCGAGTAGAGTGAAGGTACATAGGCAGCAACTAAAATTCAAGTGCAACTATTATTTCTATGAGATTGATATTGATATGTGAATGAAATGTTGTGATTTTTTTTGAACAAATGATTATCTGAGCATTGGTACTATTCATGGGAAGCATACTCGATCTGTTATACTACCGAATTTTCGGTAGAAGTTTATGAAGTTATGAGAACTTATGCTATGGGTGATTATACTTTGAATATATTTACATTTACATGTCATGTTCATGTACATCATGCATGCAAGCATAATTAGAATATGATATGAGAAGAAAGGTGTGAGACATATGAATGAATGCGTAAAGCATCCACATGCATGATAAGATATGGAAAGGAAAAGATAATAAGAACTTGCAAGAGAGACGTACTAAGCTACCACATGAGGCATAGCATAGTCCCAACTAGCGTGGGTCAGAGCGGTACTGTCTAATACTTGGGCCAGCCCTTGACCAGATTTAAGGGGAATAAACTCTTTACTCATATATAGGTACGACCTCGAACTTGAAAATCAGGCTATTATCCAAGGGTGAGAGAGGCCATTCACCTCCAAGGGACCAAGTACAGAAGAGCAAGATCAAATTGCAAGTTAAAGAAATAGATGAATTAAGTCAAGTACAAGCAGTTTCATGTGCATCTCTAATTCTCTCATTATGTCATAATGTTATTATGTTTCTTATTGAAGTATGTTACACTATTCTTATCCTATGTCTGTCACATAATATGCCAAGTGGTTGTTAAAATATAACCCGCTTTGAGAAAGATATTTTCAACTTAAAATTGAACCACTGTTTGCGTATATGTGCTCATATTTTCATAAGAAACCGAAGTAGCTAGAATGTTTATGATGACTCTGTAAGAGTAATGGTTCGAGTTTACCTACTGAGAGCCTTAGGTTCTCACTGCCTGCTTATATATTTTTCTTTTCCGTAAACATTCCATCACCTAAGTTGGAAATCAAGTGCGAGGTGGAGTACTGGGACATTCACTGAGCAAGCCTCGAACGCA
The DNA here is from genome assembly GCA_031439585.1 of Pterocarpus macrocarpus. Lineage (NCBI taxonomy): Eukaryota > Viridiplantae > Streptophyta > Magnoliopsida > Fabales > Fabaceae > Pterocarpus > Pterocarpus macrocarpus. Next base: position 57,347,253 of record CM062514.1, read on the forward strand.
AACTAGACCAAAAGATTATTGAATCTAGCTGGCAACTAGTCAAAAGCAAGTTATGTGTATTATGTTAGTCATAATTTCTTTTAAATTGTAATTCTTTTATTCTCTATGTATCAGAGATGACTAAATTTATAAACTATTATTCAGTAATAAAGTGTGCAGTTAAAGGGCCATGTATTATATTTTCCACATTTTAAAACTTTCTTAGCATAGTAACAACCTTTTAATATAACTCTATGAAGCATGGCTTATATGATAGAGGTTGTTACATTTATTAGTATCAGAGCCTGGTTCGTCCTGCATAGGCCCGTGGGTGGACTAACTATGCTTTTGAAGCATACTCTGAGAGTCTAGATAAACCATGCTTTATGTCATCACGTGACGAGGACATAGAAGATTTTGCATGGTAGTCTTGTTATAAGTGTTGTTGACTATCTGTTGCACTTGATTAAATATTGAGTCTGATCACCTCAATATAAGGTTTTGTGTAGGCAGAGGCCTATGACACCCTGTATACTTATTAGGAACCTTCTAAACATAATTATGAGGGGCAAAACTCCTAACAAATAGCAATGGCATAAAGGGGCAGATAATTGAGCAAGTTAAGGAGTGCAGAGAATTGGGGATTCAATCAAAGGAATTATGTCGGACGGTTTGTTATGGACATAGGAAACCTAGCTATATCGAAAAAGATTGTTTGTAAAGTGTTGTTGGGTACCCGAAAATTTCCCATCGTCCAGGGCAGGATCTTAGTTGGAGACGAGCCGAGTAAAAATCTTTTTCACCCTGATGGGGCTTGTTTCAAGCTTCCTTGCGATTACTCGATCAAGGTTATCTTCTCTAGAATGAATCTAGGGAATTCTTCTACCTAGTTTTGTAACTTTAATGCTCGATAGGAGTAAGGTGATTACTCGCTAATGAGGTTATCTTATGTGGCATGGATAGTGCCCTTATTTTCTTTATAGATGAGATTACCCCGAAGGCATCTCGCCAACAAATTCAGTCAATGCTTTTTATTTTAGATTATGGTAATACCACATTATAAAGACCTGATCCTTCATTAAGAAACTTGTAGAGTGGATGGATGAAGCAGAGAATCAGTGAAAGAAGTTAAGGGCAGAAGCTTTGATTAGGTATACGGGAGACCTTTTTAAGTACCCGTCTAGAGAATGGAGTGGCTTCTCCCTCAAGAGTACTGGGAACTAACATTGTAACGATTGCAAATTGTAAGAGTACTAAATGGAATCTCGGTTTCGAAGGGGAAACAGTTGAGCAAAATTGTAAAAAGACCCATCTAATTGTACATTGTATCAAGATAGAGATACGGTTATACACGGTATGGAAAGCAGATGAAGTTATAAAAGTAACGAAGGAGAGGCAATATATCTTCTACTAACCTAAAGTAGGAATACTTTCGGACTAGAGGTGGCATACGAACCAAGTGTAATTTTTCCTACCTATCAGGGATAAAGGAAGTGTTAGAAAATCTAGTCATGTTCAAATTCTGTCAACCTCAGCCATTATAGAAACTAGATGATAGGATCGTCTTCAACATGTTATTAGTAGAGGAATGCGGCTATTCAGAGAAGAAAGCCGAAGGTTAATGATTGCCTTCAGGCACCATTGTGTATGTTGTGGGAGGAATAATTCAATGAGGAATGTATTCAGATTCTAGTAGGAACGATAAAGACTTAAGGTGTGCAGTTGATTTCGGTAGCCTGAGACAGTATTAAAGTAGGAGGTCCTAATGGACTAAGATGAAGATAAACTTCTATAGTGGCAATAGACATTATAGGAAAGAAATAGAAGAAAAGAAAGTTTTGATTCCAAATGGCCCATTAAGAAGACGAAATGCTATCTAGTACGGAATTACAACATAAACAAGAGTTTGCAGGAGGTAACGAAACTGGGTTGCCTCGACACTAGTGACGAGTGCAATCGATCCACTGTACCCCAAGTAAGACTGGGTGATGCACCAATAAAAGATTAGAGGATTTGGGAATGTGCTCCATGATGGACAAGGTTACAAGGTATGATTGGAAGTAGTCAGTTAAGTCGCCATACTCGGGGCTAAGTTGGATGCAATTATGCCAGCACTAATGTATCATATCCCATCATAACTCCACAATTTAGCGTGCTCGGATGAGAGTAATGCTAACCTTAACAGTGAAAGTAATGCTATCATTTCCTCCTCTCACACCTAATAGATCACATTCTAGGCACAAGATATTACAAGGGATAACCAGAAGGCTCAGTAGTGAGAGTAATGTAAAGTTTAACCATAAACTTGATATATATTATACTGGGATGGACTATAAATGAGAAAGGTAATGCTGGTAACCACGGGATCCCTTAAGTTGGTATTTAAAGTTCAGAGGAAGGTAGATGTCAACATAATAAACAAGGAATCTCCTCACTACCAAATTAAAGAAAATAGGAAGATGGTGGAATCTTTGTAGCTCAACAATCCTTTTTCTCAAATTGAACTGATCATATTCTGGAGGAAAAGATATTGCAATAATCATTGAGAAGCTCAATAGGGACAACACGAAATCTGACTAGTAGATAATGAGAAAAATGGAATAGAGCCCATAAGAAGAGAAGAGATTTCAAGCCAGGCCTATAGTTATAGTTTATGAAAAGATTCTAGTCCTACACTCTAGATTCAGTATAAGGGAACTCAACACTGATCAAAGGTGGTCAAGTGGACCAAAAACCTTGGAAACAGCAAAATCGATTTCACAAAAACTTTGATAGGGCCACTATGACCACTATCTATCGAAATTAATTGTTGTTATAGACAATAGTTCTTGCAACAATAAAACTTCTCGAGTTAGTGTCGAAGATTCAAGACACAAGTAATGAAAAGGTTACTAGAAATCACAGTGCAATAGTAGTTACACACATGGTAAGCAAGATAAGTAACTTTCTCGATGAGCTCGCTAACGGATTAGGCCATCGTAAAAATAAAATGTACTTTGGGCAGTCATACAATCTAGGGGAAATCTTGACATGTTAGGAAGATATCTCGTAGAAAAGAAATGGGACAAGGAAGAGTCTACAACTTCGCTAAGGAAATATGGCTATTAACCCCCATTTCTACGTTGAATCACGTATACCTTGATAGCTAAATATCAAGGAGAACAAGAGGATGGTAATAAGAAGAGCTATGAATCTTATAAACTTTAACCATACAATGGGAATGACCTGAGATCTTTCCACAAGTAATGGAGCACGAGACGAAGTTTATAAGGAAAAGGAGTTTTAAGACAAAGCTTCTAGCTATAACTCTGAGAAGAGACCTAAGCCCATATTTCTGAAGGACTTTAATGGAGAAAATTTATTTTTGGATTAAGGGTATTCACGTGAGTAAGAATCTTGAAAAAGGTTGTATGAGCCTCCTAAAATTTCGATGCAACCATTTTCATTATTATACATTAACATCGATCATGACAACCGCTGGTAATCCTTATAATCGCGAATCTTCAAGGATCGATATCTAAGGTCTCAAGTGTAAGGAACAAAAGATTTGGTAGTTACTACTAAGTAAAAGTAATTAAGTTCAAAGCAAAGGAGATGAGGAAAGTCTCCAATGAACCTAATGAAGGTTCAAGACATCATTGATATGAGATAAACTCAGGCACCCACATAATTTTTAAGGGTTCTTTGCACGTACTGAAACAATACCTTATAATTACCGATAATCAATTTTAGGATGATGCACGAACCTGAAGAAGAGATTACCCCAATAAGCTAAGAGAATACTCCTAAATATTCTTAGCCCTGGAATTTTGAGGACAAAATTCTTTTTAAGTTGGGTAGAATGTAACATCCCCACTTTCGTAAACAGAACGTAATAGAAACTTTGAATTTTTCCCTTAGGCAGTGTGAGAATTTCTCAGGTAGCGTTATACCATAACAATCTTCACACTCAGAATTATAGGGTAGCGTAACCCCGCCGTTGAAAATGTAACATTGCCATATGTTAAAAATTAGGAAATGACAAAAGTGCCCCTGTAAACTTTTGTTAATTGCAGTGATACCCAGAATTTTTAGAAATTATATTTTGACACCAAAGACTTATTCCCACAATACCCTAGAACTTTTCATGAAATGACCTTTATGTCCCCACATCTGTAGAATTAGCAGAATGAGATTTTAAACAGAGCAAAATCACGTGGTGAAACTGCAGAAGTTTAAATCTTTGCCGATTGGGCCATCAAGGTAGTCGAGTGTGAAATGACGTGGGATATCCCTAGACTTGCTCAAAATTATGGAAATACCATTAGTTACAGAAAACAGAAAATAAAAAGGCTCTGAGTTTGTGAAAATATCTAATTTACGCCGTTAATGTATTTATTCAGTTTCAATAGTTATGTAAAGGCAATTAGAAGTTAATTAAATATTAATTAGGATTTAATTAGATGATATTTAGAGGGATTAGACTTAGGAACAATTAGAATAGAGATATAGAAATTCTCTCATAGTCATTTAGTAAAGTTTTTCTGATTTGAAGAAAATGAGCGAAGATTCGATAATTTAAATCGTCAGAACCGAATCAGTCGAATTTCACACTAACACTACTAGTTTGAGTGGCTGAAAATTGAGCCACTTCTACCCCTATGGATAGCGCCAATTAGCTGACAAATGAGTGGAGAAACTTGGCCAAACAACCACCAACCAAGCCACCACCAATCATAAGAGAGTATCATCTTTTAAACACTAAAATTCCTTCTAGCTCCTCTATTATTTCGCCCCCCACCAGCTAGCATATCCTCTCTATTCCTCCTTCTTCTTTTTCCTTTCTTTCCTTGCTTCCATGGCTATGAGCTTCAAGCTCCTAGTTCATGGCCTTTTTGGCCTCAAATCCTCTTACTCCTTTTATGAAAATTGATCCTCGCTTCCTTCTCTACAAAACCCCTCTAACAATTTCATGATTGAATATCAAATAGAGCTTCCCCACATTCATATGAGCTGCTGCCATGGTGAAGGAAGAAGGCAAAAAGTTGGTTCTTGGTTTCCTTGCTTCCATGGTTTCAAGGATTTTGAGGTAGGTAGCTCAAATCCTTAGTTATTTGATGTATCATGTGACTATGTGGCTGCTGTGTTCCTCTTATGTCATGCTTGCATGATGATGTTTTGATGTTTTTCTAGTGATCTGAGATGAGGAAACTCAGTTTGGGTTGAGAACTTGATCAAAAACTCAAAAGGAAACTTAAATAGAATTGGCTGAAGATAAAATCCCAGATGTGTCTGTACTGTGAAGTGTACGGACTCGTCTACAAACCTTAAAATGAGATGAACCTATTTTTATCTGAAATTAGACATTTAGAGCTTTCCAACCATATAAATTACAAGGTCATTGGATTAGTATTGAGTGAGTTATGAATTTTTAAAGTTTAACCTGAAATTTTGGGTTCTCTTCTGGGCAGTATGAATTGTGAGGGATATAACTCATCCTACAAAACCCTAAATTGAGTGCAACCAGTTTTGTTTGAAAGCCAACATATAAGAAATATCCTATAAAAATTTCAGAGTTAGATTTGATCCCAATTATTCCCAATGATTCAATGAAGTTGCCTTAAGTCCAAACCGGACTAGAACAGGACAATCCAAAATGGCCAACTTACGGAGCTTATAACTCAAGCTCTCCATATACAAATGAAATGCAACTTAATGCAAATAAAAGCTTGTTCTATTAGCTTTAATTTGATATAAGTTTCATATGATTTCACCTAGATTTCTATTTTTGATGAATTTTTACTTCTCAGGGTGCAATTCTGGCTACTTGTAGGACAGACTAAGGTAAAATTCAAATAACTTGAGCTACATATATCAAAATGAGATGGGACCAAAAAAGTTAGAAACTAGAAAAATAGCATGTCAACATATCCAAAATTTAGATCCAAATGAATTAAATAGAATTTATGGCTTATTTTACAAAAATTGGGTAGAGTGAAGGTACATAGGCAGCAATTAAAATTCAAGTACAATTATTATATCTATGAGATTGATATTGATATGTGAATGAAATGTTGTGATTTTTTTTTTTAAAAAAAGTGATTATCTAAGTACTGGCACTATTCACAGGGAAGTAGACTCGATCTATTATGCTACCAAATTTTTGGCAGAAGTTTATGAAGTTATGAAAACTTATGCTATGGGTGATTATGCTTTGAATATATTTACATTTACATGTCATGTTCATATACGTCATGCATGCAAGCATAATTAGAATATGATATGAGAAGTAAGGTGTGAGACATATCCATGATTACACAAAGCATCCACATGCATGATAAGATATGGAAAGGAAAAGATAATAAGAACTTGCAAGAGGGACGTACTAAGCTACCACGTGAGGCATGGCATAGACCCAGTTAGCGTGGGTCAAAGCGGTACTATCTAATACTTGGGCTAGCCCTCAACCAGATTTAAGGGGAATAGACTGGTGTGAGGGTCGGGGAAAGTAAACCCATCACTCATATATAGGTACGAGCTCGAACCTAAAAAGCAGGCTATTACCAGGGGTGAGAAAGGCCATTCACCTCTGAGGAACCAAGTATAGAAAAGCAAGATCAAGTTGCAAGTTAAAGAAAGAGATGAATTAAGTCAAGTACAAGCATCTTCATGTGCATCTCTAATTCTCTCATTATGTTATAATGTTATTACGATTCTTATTGAAGTATGTTACACTATTCTTGTTCATATGTTTGTCACATAATATGCCAAGCCGTTTTGGGAAAGATGTTTTCAACTTAAAATTGAACCACTGTTTGCGTATATGTGCTCATATTTTTATAAGAAACCGAAGCGGCTAGAATATTTTTGATGATACTGTAAGAGTGATGGTTCGAGTTTACCTACTAAGAACCTTAGGTTCTCACTGCCTGCTTGTATATTTTTCTTTTCTGTAAACATTCCAGCACCTAAGTTGGAAATCAAATGTGAGGCAGAGTACTGGGATATTCACTAAGCAAGCCTCGGGCACAAACCAGACCAAGAGACTATTGAAGCTAGCTAGCGACTAGTCGAAAGCAAGTTCTGTGTATTATGTCAGTCACAATTTCTTTTAAATTGTAATTATTTTATTCTCTATATATTAGAAATGACCAAATTTATGAACTATTATTCAGTAATAAAGTGTTTAGTTAAAGGGCCAGTATTATATTTTCCACATTTTAAAGCTTTCTTAGCACAGTGACAACCTTTTAATATAACTACATGACTTGAGCATGACTTATATGATAGAGGTTGTTACATTGTTAGCACTCAAGCATGAGGTTCTAGGCACTTAAGTGTCAACCAGTGTTTAAGCACTAAGAAGGCATTTGGTATAGAGTAATCCATTTGGATTACTGGTAATGTTAGATCAAATTACCTAGGTCCAAAAGATTCCCATGCTTAGTTACACCACATTCCTAGTAATCTATGAAAAATATTTGGGGGACGTATCTTTTGCGACGCAACATGAGACGCATACGGAAAAAGTGAGCAAAACGACAAAAATGCTTAGATAATGGGTCCCACATAATCATTGTCACTTTTGTTCATCTTTTTTTTTTTTAATCTAAAACCAGCATTTTTCAACAATACGCTGGTAAATTTTGTATATATTATATAAAACTTACCAACGTGAATAGTACAAACGCCGGTAAGTGTTGTGTATATTACATAAAACTTACCAGTGTCTGCACTGTTTATGCTAGTAAGTTTTTTTTTTCCTTACAAAACTTACTACCGTGAACAGTGCACATACTGGTAAGTTTTGAAAAAAAATTTTGAACAAAAGTAGCAATGATTATATGAGACCCATCATCTATGTATTTTGTTGTTTTTCTCACTTTTTCGTATGCATTGCGTCTGCGTCTATTATTTGTGCATCCCCCTATAAGTTCTCGGTAATCTATATTTTCAAAGTAATCCACATTGTCTTTCAATGGGGATATCTATCTGGATTACCGTCGAAGAGGTTCTCTTTCTCTCTCTCGCTCTCTCTCATGAATCGAGGTATTATTGTGAATCTACTATTTCAATAAGAAATAGTTTAACATTTGATATTTTTATTTGAGAAAATCAACATCTGGAACCAATTTATGGTCCAAATAACAAATGAGCAAGGTGACCAAATAGCAAATGATTTCAACAAAATACTGTATTTATAAACTTTTTTAAAAAATAGTTTAACCATTTAATATTATAAATAAATATATTTAATTATATCAACACCCAAAAATTATTATAATTATTACTATAATAAATTTAATTAAAATAAAATTATTATTGTTAAATTACTATTATTAAAAAATTTAATTATAATAATAAATGTTATTTCCTAAAGACAAAGGTTTTTATACAATATTCTGGGATAGATAGTCTTGAGGTTAAGGACAAAGGTTTTTGGAGGGCACTATCTGAGGAGGAGGACGCCATATGTGAGTTGGGATCTTCCTTACTCATTCTCCCTGCTAACATCTATAACATGCTCCCTGCTCTTTAGGAAATAAAGGAAATAACTCGGCCGGGCGTTTAGGCTCTGATACCACTCTGCCAGGAGCCCCCTTATCATTAATACATGATCCCTACTTTGGCAAGGCGAGAACTTCGGCCTTCACTCAATAGCCTACTTATCGAGCCCCAGTTACTCATAAGGATCACATACTAACAATAAAGAGGACCGGAAAACTGGATCATTTATCTAATACTTTTCTGATGCACAGGATCCTCTGTTAGAGGCAAGTGCAGAGCATACTTTGTATCTTTTATAGCCTTGTTATTTCCTTTATTTGGTTCAAGGTCATAGCAGCATATTAAGAGAAAGAAGGAAAGAACTTTCAGGAAGAAGAGGAAAGTTTAGAGACTCATGCTTATAGAAACACGCTTGTATTATTTGATGGAGTTTCTGATTGATTTTACAAAGAGAGGGCTCCTTCCTTTATATAGAGGAGGAGGCTTACAAGGCACGCTTAGTAGTCTTACTACGTACTCAGCTTCTTCTACAAGCTTCTTAATAGGACCGACTTCTTCTACAAGTCTCCTACTAGGCTAAGCATCATAGTTGCTTGTCAGACACTCGACAAGGACTAAACACCTAACATTAATTACAACAGGACAAATTCATTTATGACTATGGCCCACCTATTTATTACAAAGGATAAGATTAAAGTACTGCATTTATTACAATGTTGACTTAAGATATTAAAAGACAAACAACTTTTCTACCATGTGGCTTCTTCTTGACGGTTCTTGAGTTCCAAGCTTTGCTGGATTGTCAGTATCTCTGCTACTTGAAGATAGGTTCATGACTTGGTGACAAATTTGCTGTCTCATCTCTATCCACCTTTTGCCAGTACTCTTTTAACTCTGCTTTTAACAGTACTTCTTTCGGGTCCATCATATCTTCATCTGGATCTTGGGAATCTTGCATGATTAGATCTTGCATTGATTCTGTGTCAGTGGCTGTGCTTGTCTGGCCCGCTTCAAATGCTCCACCTGGTGCTTTACTTACGGTAGGAATCTCGGATAATGGACAGATGATGTCTAATGGCTGGGTACAAGTGGCATCATTATCATCTACACCATTAACTTCCTGTAAATGAAAAACTAAATTTTCTTTGTAGAACGGAGGTTCATTGTCTCGAACAAGTGCTTTTAAATTTGGGAGTAGTGTATACACCCTGGCATGGTTTTGTGTCTAGAGAAGCTTTGTCTATGGATACTGGAAATACGGTCGGTGGATAATAAAAACTGAGATGAAATCATTTAACTGATCATCTTCTAATTTCCAAATATTAAATTTGGATAATTCTCTATCGAGCTCTTTGATCCACCAATTGATGGGTGAAAACCATTGGAGAGTATTCCATAAAAGAGAAAAGCGGTTTTCTGGGTCCGAGAGGAATTTCCTCAATTTGAAGGCAGGGCACAGGATAGGATATGAATATAAGATGGAGACACACAATAGATACCACATATCAGATTCTTCGAATGTTGTTCCCATGAAAATGGTAAAAATGGTGAGATATGGTGCAACAGGACTTAACCAAGTAGGTTGAGGAACCAGGTTATGTGTTTGGACTGATCTGTTTAGGTATAGGGACATGTGTGACCTGGCAAATTCTTGAAGGTATTTTGGTGTCAGAGGAGTGCCGGGAGGAATTTCAAGTGGAAAGGTTCTTTGAGCTGTGTTTACTTCAAAGGAACTGGATAGATAAGTATTCATCATGATTAGTAGGTAACAGTGAGTGGAGGCGATGATGGTGATGGACTTGGTTTGGTCTGGAGAGGAAATCTGGGACAAGGTTTTGAGTTCCCTTTATATGTTTTACAGAGAAATCATATCGGGAAAACCATTCTTTCAGTCTGAGTATTTGAGGACTTGGCGGAATTTTATTTTTGAACTCAAGCAGTTTTGGAAATGAGGAATTATCCAGATGTACCTCAAATTGGTGTCCTCTGAGATGGAAATCAAACTTCTGGATTCCATACTTAACTGCCAAGGTTTCCTTGTAAGTTGTGTGATAGTGAAGCTCCGCTGGTTTGAACTGTCCACTAGCATGTTCGCAATAGAATTTTTGGCCTTCAATTTCTTCTATTAGGACGGCTCCCCAGTATTGGTCACTAGCATCTGTTTGCAAAATCCGCTTTCCTTCTCCAGGTATCTTGAGAGGAGGTGGATTCTTTGCTGCTTGCTTCAGACGCTTTACAGCTTCAGTTTGTTCTGATCCCCATGGAGGAGCTTTTTTCTTCAGAAGCTTGGACAGCTTCGTGGTGTCTTTGGAAATATGCGGAATGAAATCCCTTATGTAATTCAGGATTCCTAAAAACTGTTGGATCTGCTTGGTAGTCATATTTTCATCAGGAAACTTTGGAAGTTCTTCAGCAATGTAAGGCTGTGGCACATATTTCCCTTGAGCAAAATGCATTCCCAGAAAATCTACTTCAGTTGTTCCGATCTAGGATTTTCTTGATGATAGTATTACTCCATATTGGTTACAGATTTGGTAGAATTCCTCCAAGAGCTGCTTGTGACTGTTTTCATCGGGAGAGAAAAGGAGTATATCATCAATATAAATGAGAGCACGATCAAGGAGAGTTTCAAGGACTTTAGTCATGGCCTTTTGGAATAGTGATGGGGCGACTTTGAGCCCAAAGGGTAAGACAATCCATTGGTAATGGGCATTAGGGATGCAAAATGCAGTTTTTGGTCTGTCTTTTGGGTTAAGGCCCAATTGCCAAAATCCTGACTTCAGGTCAAACTTTGAGAAAATATGGGTATTTCGAATATAGGAATAAAGAGAGTAAATCTTCGGAAGAGGAAACTTATCATCTTTAAGGAATTAGTTTAATGGGTGATAGTCGATGACAAGTCTCTTTTTTCCTCGAACCTGCTCAGATCTCTTATTCACATAAAAAGCTTGGCACGCCCAATCAGATTTGGTTGGCTCAATCAACCCTTACTTCAGCAATTGTTGGCATTCTTCAAATGCTGCTGCTCTGTCTGATGGTGACATTCCAGGATGAACTGCCTTGGTTGGATTGATGTCTTCATTTAATTTGAATGGCAACTCTATGAAGAATTCTTCATTTTTCCAAAGTGGATAAGGATGTTTGAAGAGATCATGGCTATCAGCACTCATCTAAAGAAGCTTGTCCCTTATGTCTTCATATCCCAATGGTGCGTCTGCAAGAGTGAACAATTTTGGGATAGTAGAATAAGGCTTGAACTCCCGTTTGAACTTAATCCCTTGAGAAAGGATTTGAAGTCTATGATTTTGGGTGTAGACATCCATGCCAATCACAAGATCTTTATTAGGCAAATCTGTTCCAATGACTTTGGTCCAGATAATGCATCTTGGGAAAAATTTGATTCCAATCTTGTGTTTAGTAATCAGATCCGTCCGAAAAATCTTGCCATTTGCTGCCTTGAAGAAATGAACACTGTCCCAAGCAGATGATAGGAGGATTACCGGATTCATTAGAGTCTTCTGTGCTCTTGTATCCATGAAAGCAATGGCTTTGATCGGCATGTCATATTTGGAGGGAAGAATATGAATCTCGATGTTTGGCAATGGTGGAACTGGATCAAGTGAACTGATTTCTGGATTCGGAAGTCTGGGAACTTCTTCTGCTTGTAGGACAGGAAAGTGTTCTTCAGAACTAGAAGATTCTGACTCACTGCTCTCTTCAGAGTCTGTGTATTCTAGCCCGAAGACAGTTGAGGCATCTGGTTGATCTTGCTCATCATACCAGGATTCAATGTCTTCATCTGCAGCTAGGTCAAGGGAATGGACTAGTTTGGAAGCCTTTTCCTTGTTATTTGGACAATTTTTTGAAAAATGTCCTTTCTTGCCACAAATGAAACATCGTTTGCCATCTTTTCCTCGGAAAGGCTTTCTTTTGAAGAACTTGACCTTCTTTTTCCTTCCTTTCTTGTTCATGAAGACTTTGTTTTTCTTTTTGGCAGTTGGCTTGTAAAAGCAGCTACAGTCTTTCTCTTTGCACTTGATCTCCAGATAATTCTTCTTGCAGGCTTTGGTGTACTTCTTTCTGTCTTTGAGAATATTTTCAAAGAGGACTTGTTGGCTACATAGTTTGTCCAATGCAGCGAGGCATGTCTGGTGGATTTCTCCAAGAATCATGCTCACAACGTCTCTTTGCATGGTGGTGATCATTCGGAACATTTCTGCCTGGAGTTCTTCGGGAAGAGAGCTGACATAAGTGTTCTTAAGGCTAGGATCATTATAGCCATTTAGTTGATAAAACCTTTGAGCCATCCTTTTGAAATGGCATTCAAGGTCAGGCTTTTTCAGAGAACAACACTTCATGTCAAAGTATTCCTTCCGAATTTCTTTTTGAACAAGGCTGTGGTCACCAAGAAATTCATGATGGAGTGCTGCAATAACAGTATCGGTATTTTCTAGTCTGTGGAGTTCGTCTTGTCTTACAGAACCAAGACTACAATACCATTCTTTGAGGACTCCAGTCATGTGGGCATAGAATTCTTCAATGACTCGATACCGATCAGCATCAGGTGAAATCATCTTAGCATCCATCCAGGCTTTAAAGTCTAAAAACCTTTTTCTCCATTGAGATGGAGGGATGTCATCGATAGTGAACAACGGTCCTCCAGATGGTGGAGGAGTATTGATCTCTTGAGGATTTAGAGATGACGGTTGAGCCCCTCTTGTTGTCTCAGTCTCTGCAGCCAGGCCATGAGGATCCTAGTGATGTCAGCATACTCATCATCACTAGGGGTTCCTACAGATGCTTCGACACTTTGGTCATCGCTACCTATTTGCTCCTGGTAGGCATGGGAGGCTATCATGGGTTGAGACAGTGGGACTATATCAGGGTCAATTTCTGATGTCTGAGTCTTTTTTGGAGATGGTTCGGGTTCAGGAGATTTTGGATCCTGAAGTGGTTGTTTTGGAGAAACTGAGGAAGATTCAACAACTTCTTTCCTCTTTGGGTTTTCTCTGGAGGGTCAAGATCTTTCTCCAAAGAATGTTGTTTTTGGTGGTAAGATTGGTGGTAATAACGGTGGTGGCCAGGTGATAAGATCAGGGTCTTCAGGTGGTGGTGGATACCCTTCTTGTCGGAGTATCCGAAGGGCTTCTTCATAGATTGGCAGTAGTTCTCTCTTCTTTCTGATCCCTACCCAGGGACCATTGTCTGGATCAAATTTCCTCTGTGGCTTAAGAGGAGGCCTGCACAGAGTAACAGGGTGCTTGCAGTTTCCTGTGCATGCTCTTCGTCATTCATCATTTTCTGGCATGGGATAGAACCACGTGTCGCATGTACAACCTGGTTCGCACATTCCTGATCCAGGAATATCCCATAGGAAATGACCATCAATTTTGTCAGAATAGATGATATGTCCATTTGGCGAGATAGCATGAATCGGCAACCTCTTCTCGGCTGCTCTGAGAGTGATCATCATGGTGTGGAAAACTGGAGGGTTTCCCCCAGAAGGTTCTTCTTGATCTGGCCTTCTGAAAATAGTTTTGACAGTTCCATCAGTAGACCTTTGAAAACTTGCTTCAGTAGAAACAACAAGAGTGCTATTCCTTTTGAAGTTTTCGTAGTTGCTTATCCATTCAAGCGGCATAAGCTGTAGGAGGTCCTTCTTTGAAATCTGCTTTGGAATCTGAACGATGGAGGGTGTCTCATCGTTTGAGGTGGCCAGGACCATCAAGGCATTTTCATTGAAGCCTTTTGATGTAGGCAGATCAAAACAATGATCTTGAAGCCTATAGATCAGCTGGTGCTGCAGTGAGGCGGCTAGGGCAGTTCCATCTTGTGGAGCCCCTATGAGCTGGACCTGTACTTTGAATCTGGTGGTCAAAGTGGGGTCTCTGAGGTGGACATTGAAGTTTGGGAATATGGTCAAGACAACACTTCCTGCATTTAGTGTCGTCAAAACAGTTCCGATGGTGGCATGCTCAAGATTCTGGAAGGTAGTATCCAGTAGACTTACCCTGGCGGTAATAGGAAGTCCTTTTCTCCCGTGAAGGGAAAGAACTAACCTAATAGCCCCAAGGTGAAGGCTGACATATCCTTCTCTCTGCCAAAGTCGGATGAGAGTAGGATTAATCTCCAGATCAACATATTGTTCTGCGCTAGTGGCTTGGAGAGCACATTCATCCATTTTTGTTGTCTGGATGTACTCTTTCACACCAGGTCTTGGGGTTGAGATAAGCTTTTTGCGGAGCCACTTGAATGGCCCCTTTTCTCTTCTAAAAACATTATAGGGACTAAGGAGAGGAGGAATAGAGCTTTCTATTTGAGCATCTTCAGGGACATAGGAATATTCTATAAGGTTTTCTATTTTGGAAGAAAGGGTTTTTATACATGATTCTGGGATAGATAGTCTTGAGGTTAAGGACAAAGGTTTTTGGAGGGCACTATCTGAGGAGGAGGACGCCATATATGAGTTGGGATCTTCCTTACTCATTCTCCCTGCTAACATCTATAACATGCTCCCTGCTCTTTAGGAAATAATAATAATAATAATAATAGTACTTTTTCTTTGGAGGGCATTCTAGTCAAAGAAGGATATTGTCTCGTAATCTTTTTAACATACCGAACAAGGTACTTTAGATTATCAGCTAGATCACTTGTGCATACCAAATACTGCATTGTAACATTATCATCGATTTAAAATATGACAATATTTCTTAATGGTAATTTGGATTACTAGTAATCTTATTAGGCAATATGCCAAACGCCCCCTAAGTTCGAGGTGCTTAAGCGTTGGTGCCTAAACCAAAATTGTCCCTTTTTTCTTCTTTTTACACATGTAACATGCATTCCTAAGGCCCAAAAAGATATTCCTAACTATATGTACATTCTTAAACACCCAAACAAACAAGAGAAAGACTTTAAGGAAATCTCCAAAACTTATTCTAAAACAAGGATTAAAGTTAACATCTCAATTTAAATTGGGGTATTACAAGACTAACTGTACAAGATAAGCTAGTAACACACCAAATAGCACCAACAAACCACATCAAAAAGGTAGTTACACATTAGTACTACCCACGTAGCATCCTAATTTCAATCATCAACAATAATAGTTTGTCTTTTTTTTTTTCCTGATTAATAAAACAAAATAGGCTCAATGCTCTGCATCAAGAGTGGAGCAATTTACTCTACTACACTGAAAGCAAACAAAAGGCACACCCCGAGTGGTATAACAGCCAAACAAATAACCACCCGCCTAATTATTAGCGATAACAGATAAACATCAAAAATATACAAACATAGTGAAGAAGATAGAGTAGTTTTATTAGTAAAAAAATTAATAAAAAAAAGACATTCAAACAATATAAATGAGTTTGGGACCAATTCCTAACCAAAGGGATTGGAACCACTTTCTTTTGAAATAAAAAATATATATGTAGGATTAGATATGGTGGCCAATCAAATTCAACTCCCACTTGTTTCTCTGACTACTTCTCTGCACCCAAATAAAATTAAATAGAGATAAATAAACATCATGTGCAAAATAAAAGGAACAATAAGGAAAAGCAATAGAACTACAAGCAACAATAAGGAAAAGCAAAGAGAACTACAATCTGGGGCGCGTGCAAGCTAAGTGTACAGAGGGTGGAAGAGCCCTCAAGCTGAGCTGCAAAAGAATGAGTGCAGCAATAGGGACTTGCGATGGACGACGGCTACACCTATCATAGCAACGATGGTAATGGAGGGAAGTAGGCTTGAGCTGTGAGGGTGATGAGGGAAGAGGCGATAGTGCTGGTGTTGGCGTGTAAGAGGCAAGTTTAGGTGAGAAAGGTTGGGTTAGTTTCTGTAAGTCACGTGATTCTTTTTAATTGAAATCTAATCACAACCTTCCATTTTAATCCAATGGATAAAATTCTTCCTCGCATCTCCTATATAAGAATGTGATTCTTAGTAGATATGTGCATAAGACAATAATGGGTTTGATATATTTCCTATGGCACTATCGTAGATACAAGAATCTGCTTATTGTGGTTGCTAGCCCCAGTATTCCAATAGTTCATGCATGACTCCATCTTACCTCCCCCCTTGCTGCCTTCAGGATCTCCAATACCTTTACCCAACCCTTTATGCTATTGCTCTTCACTCCTCAAGTCAACAAAGCATTCGTCCCAACTATCGAGGCTATTACTGTCACCACTGCTCCCTTCTTTTGTCTCTATCTCCTTTGTTTTCCTTGTCGCACCTTCTTCAAGAAGCTTGTTCGATTCAACCTCCTTCAGCTTCTCTGGTGGCGCCACTTCAATTATCATCTCCTTACTTCCTTCAATCTTCTTTTGACCCTTTTTTCGATCTCAGGAATTTCAAGAACAATTTGCTCTTGGCTCTCTTTTCCCTCTATGTGAATATTCATTGTCTCTAGTTGTAAACATTTGAACATCATGGTCACCGATGCTGCCCTAGGTTGTGCACTTTCCACCACCAAAACCAAACAAGATGCTTTCCTCTCAGGGTAGCTACCACCTCTTAAGATCCTCTAAAGTCTTGTGTTGAAGAAAATGAGCCCACACCCTCCATAGCCAAGCATGCACATTTCCTCCACCAAACACTAGAATCACCTTCTTTTTCTTTTGCTACTCGTCCGTCCTTCGCGGCATTGTTTGCATCACATCCACCACTGTTGTTATGCTTGCATCAATCTAGTCATGCTAAGATGCCTCTTCCTCCTTGCGTCTTTGTTGTTCCTTCCTGCTCTCCATATTGTAAACTCTGCACAGGCTCTCGGAATCGAGATCTCTGATACTAATGTTAGAATTGGATAAAAAAGAACTAGAAAATAGCAAGAAAACCTCAAGAAATGTGTTAATTGACTAAGCATCATAATCAATGTGATCAAAGACCCACAAATACTCAATCTCAAACTGACTCAATAATCCCTTGTTCTTATTTATATTCAATTAACTCTTCTAACTAATCGATAGGAATCGAGCCTCTAAGGGGCCTTAGTTAGGAAAAATGGTTAGTTACTAAGAAAAGGGTATAAAAGAGGGTGTTATAGATGAATAGGATCAATTGAGAAATTAGTAATTGAGAATTTAGGAGAGCAAGGGATATTTGGAATATTCCTAACTATTGTAATTTCATATTCAATAATACACACTATTCTGATCCAGTTCTTATCAACTATTATTAGAGCCAGGTTAGGCTATGGGGTGCCTTCAAATGGAGATTCCAGTATCCAGTGGAGATGAGGCATCTCGATGGTTGAGCAAGGTTGAACAATACTTTCAAGAACAAGGGGTAGTAGAAGAAAAGAGAGTAACAACAACAATGGTGGCCATGGAATACAGAGCAAGGACATGGCATCTCTGGTGGGAAATCGGCATAGACTTCTTTGAATGGAAGAAATTCAAGCAAGATTTGTATCAAAGGTTCTAACCGTGGTTGCTTCCGAAAGCTTGTACTGAATCATTGCCGATGGAGACTGGCATGGATTCGCACTTGGAAGCACGCTTCGAAGCCATAAGGAGAAACTTGGCTAAGTCGATGCACCAATTGAAGGAGATGCGGAAAATGGCATCAAAAAGGGATGCAAGTTCTGGCCTACCACCAGTGCAAGAATCACAAGATTTGGGTCCTTTCGACAAGGAGGATAGACCGCAGGATGCAAAGGCATCATTACCAAAAGAGGAGTACGAAATAGAATGCGAGACGAATGGAGACGAGTTGCCAGCAACAACAAGGACGATGGTGATGGACCCATGGCCATGCACAACAACCAGCAGGGCAACCTCAGCCAAGGCGCATGCAAGGGCAACTAAGATAGCAACAAAGACAATGGCAGTGCCATTATCCTGGGTAAGAAGTGTTGTCGGCAGATAGGAAGAAAAAGGTGGGATTACCAGCCAAGACCCTGAGGTTGCGGTGACAATTGCAAAGGCGGTGCATGAGGAATTGTGAATAGCAGCGATGGTGATGCAAGGCCGAGCGCTCATCGATGTTCCACAAGCAGTGGTAGCGAAGTGTAGAACTGGGCAAGGCTACCTTCCTTTGGAAGACTCCTGATGCAAGAAGGGAAGCATAAAGGGGCCAAGCTGGAGATGCTTCACTCAGGTCTCCTCTTTGACCTAATAGGCTAGACCTAGATTCAGAAGGAGGGAGGCAGGAAGTTTGCGAAAGAAAATCAAGTTCTAATGTTATTGGGCCAAGTACAGCCCAAAAAGAAAAAGGATTTGATTTTCGAACATGGATATTACTTTTTAGAGCTCATTGGTCAAGCCCAATTTAACACAGCAATTCATTTCCTGATGTTAAGGACCCAGTACCCATTTGATGTCAATCCAATTACACCTTGGGACCTTGGTCGAAGTTATTTGTGCATATCTAGTAATAAGTCCCTATGCTCCCACCTTGAGGACAAGATGGATCTTCTGGGGGAGGGGAGTATTGATAGGAATTGGGCTTCTAATGGGCCTTAGTTAAGAATAATAATTAGATAGTTAGTAAGAAAAAAAGGTATAAAAGAGGGTGTTATAGATGAATAGAATCAGTTGAGAAATTAGTAATTCAGAGTTGAGGAAAGCAAGGGATCTCTCAAATATTTCTAACCATTGTAGCTGCATATTCAATAATACACACTATTTTGCTCCAATTCTTATACTAGGTATGGGCTATAGGGCATCTTCAAATAGATATTCCAATATTTAGTGGAGATGAGGCATCTCGGTGGTTGAGCAAGGTTGAACAATAGTTTCAAGAATAATGGGTAGCAAAAGAAAATAGAGTAGTAGTAGCAATGGTGATCATGGAATGCAGAGCAAGGACATGGTATCTCCAGTGGGAAATTAGCATAGACTTGTTTGAGTGGAAGAAATTCAAGCAAGATTTGCTTCAAAGGTTCCAACCGTGGTTGCTTCTAGAAGCCTGTATTAAATCATTGCCTATGGAGACTAGCATGGAATCGCATTGGGAAGCACGCTTCGAAGCCAAAAGGAGAAACTTGGCCTAGTCGATACGCCAACTAAAGGAGATGCAGAAAACAGTATAAATAGGGAATGCAGGTTTTGGCTTGCCACCACTGCGAGAACCACAATATTCGGGTTCTTTCGACAAGGAGGATGGGTCGCGGTATGTAGAAGCTTCATCGCCAAAAGAGGAGAGCAAAATAGAGTGCGAGATGAATGGAGATAAATCACCAATGGCAACGAGGATTGTGACGACAGACCCATGGCCATGCCCAACAACCGATAGAACGACCTCAGCTAAGGAGCATGCAGGGGTGGTTGAGAGACCAATGATGACAGTGGCAGCACCATTATGTTGCATCAAAAGTGGTGTCAACAAACAGGAAGAAAATGATGGAATTGCCTGCCAAGACCCTAAGGCTACGGCGACAATTGCAGAGGCAGTGCATGTGAATTTGCAAATAGCAACGATAGGGATACAGGACCAAGCGCTTGCCGATGTTCCATGGGCGAGGCTACCTTCCATTGGAAGACTCCTGATGCAAGAAGGGAAGCACGAAGGGGCAAGGCTGGAGATGCTTCACTCAAGTCTTCTCTTTGACCTTATGGGCCAGGCCCAAATTCAGAGTGAGGAAGGCTAGAAGTTTGCAAAAGAAAATCAGGTTACGATGTTATTAGGCCAAGTACAGCCCAGAAAGAAGCAGGATTTGATTTCCGAATAGGGATATTACATTTTGGAGCTCATGGGTCAAGCCTAATTCAACACAATAACTCATTTCCTGATGTTAAGGGCCCAATACCCATTTGATGTCAATCCAATTAAACTATACCTTGGTGGAAGTTATTTATGCATGTCTAGTAATAAATCCTTGTACTTCCATCTTGAGGACAAGATGGATCCTTTTTTTGGGGGGGGGTATTGACAGGAACTGGGGTTCTAATGGGCCTTAGTTAGAAATAATAGTTAGATAATTATTAAGAAAAGGGTATAAAAGACGGTGTTATAGACAAACAAGATCAGTTGAGAAATTAGTAATTGAGAGTTTAGTAGAGCAAAAAATCTCTTAAATTTTCCTAACCATTGTAGTTTCATATTAAAAAATACACACCATTCTGATCTAGTTCTTATCATTAAGTACCCTATCGTATATTTTGAAAAAGGATCAAATCTAACAAGAGGCCAAGGGTTGGCTGGGGCTCTTGTTCATTGTGGCTTAGGGAGAAGTTCTAGATTTATGATGCTACATTGCTACTACAACTGTGACAAATGGATATCCTTATGCAATCTATACAATTGTCACCTTCAACTAGGAAAACAACTTTCTTGCCCTCGGCAAAAAATTTATTATCATCCTATTCAAAACATGAATGCCCCATGCATGAGATATACCTGCTAAAAGCTTCGTTGATGATGTAATAATTTTAGTAATATCTCTTCTTTGGGGTCAACCTCCTTATGTGTTTCAGTGGTCATAATTGAAAAAAGAAAACGCACTCTGGTTCTTGTTCTTGGTGCTCTGATGAAGGTCAATTCTCTACTTGTCTTGACCTATGAACATCGAGAAAGCTGAATTGACTCACCTTGCTTTGCTTTTTACGTTAGGGCTTTAACATGGCTTGACCTCTGATGTATGAAAGTAAGAGGTTGAAGTGAATTGCTCGGAAATGCAGCCAGAAGGGAGATACCTATCAAGCAAGCTTTTAGTGTTTGCATGAAGAAACTCCATGGTAAGATGAACACCTGATAGCTCCTGTCCAGGTACGAGAAGATCCCAACATGAAAAAGTAACTTCATTTGAAGCATTTTTCTATCAAACATTTTCCCAGTATACTTTCAATCAAAAGATAAACTGAATGAAGATATAGGACTCCAGTATTGTCTCTCACTTTGGTTTTGTTGCTCCTGGAGCCAAGACAATGGCAACATTTTCCTCTCAAAGCTGATCAAAAGAGTATGAAAGGATTGTGTCTAAAACTTTCATTCACCACAAAATTTATTCCTTCCTCAGCCATAAGGTTGACAAGCCGTTGAACTACGTGCTTTCATGTTGGGAACCCCATACATCATAAGCCCTCCAATCCTATAAGCTCTTTCATAAACTATTACTGTATGGCCCACTTTATTTACTTGATCAGAAACTGCCGAGCCAGCTTGTCCACATCAACGGTGGCATCTTTTCCTGCATCAGTAATGATATTAAATACGGACACTGTTTATCTAACTGATAAAAGCGCAAAAGTGGGAGAAAAAAAAAAAAGAATCAACAACGACGTACGGTCCAGTTTAATATTATTAATCATAGTAGGTGCGTGTTACGTTACTCCCATTTAACTTTGGGAGTAACTTAGTCCCTTTAAAAACATTCCAACCTAGTATTGCTAAATGGGTGTCATATTTTTTTGCTTTGCAATATTCTTCCAAGTTTGTACCGCTCCGCTCCCTCACCCTCCGTGACTATAGGTGTCGCTGTTCGCCGCCGACAATCGCGTCACCACCCATCTCAAATCCCTGCCTGGTTGGAGCTCCACCAAGTGCAGCGCCACACCTCCATAGCCTTGCTACTATGAACTCTTCCTCCTAACCACCGCGTCATCCCTAAGCCACACTGCGAGGACCACTGCGCGTCCCTAATCAAGGCACTACAACCACCTCTAACCCTTGAAGGTTCGCCCCCCATTGCTGAAACAACCACCGCACACCACCGCGCTCTCTGCTCTCCTCCGGTCGCAACTCCATGGCCACCATCCAACGGTTCCAGCCAAGCCCCTTTCCCTTTCTATGTCTCAATCCAAATCCCTAATTGATTTTAAAAGAGAGAAAATTGAACATTTTCCAATTCATTTTGTTGCACAAGTTGTCTTCCCAAGTAGAAACAATGCAATCCCAAAGAATATGGCTCAGACGAACGTTGTCTCCAGATCTACCGCCAAGCAGATCTGCTATGGGTCAAGGAGTTACACAAGAAAGAGGATGGATACAAGGTCTATGGCATCGAAAAAAATTTTGGTCCAGCTAGAATGTTGAAGGGGGGAAGTCTATCTCTGCAAATAGAGGACCAAGACACCTCTTTTGCAATTAGTTTGTTAGTTATTTTATATTTTTTTAATAAGGGACTAAGTAACTCCAATACTAGTGAGGACTAAGTTAACACTCACCATCATAGTAACAGAGTTGAACAGTTTAATAACAGAAAAACTACTACATATCAACTGGAAGGGCTATACATATTTGGTTAAAAAGAACCCCAGAAACAACAAAAATAAAACTGAAGAGACGTTAAAAAAAAATAATAACTTACCCGCTTCTCCTGATTGGGGCTCATGGCACCATCCTGACCCTTCTCAAAAGCCTTGTCTATAATAGCACATTCAATGCCTTTAAAGAATCCGGATCCTCAATAATACCAGAGACACAAGAACCTTCACAGGCAATATAAAAATGAAAACTTCAAACTAGCAAACCACACCTGATGACAGGAGCACTAGAGTCCATGCAATGGGCTGACTGTTTTCAAAAGTGGATCAGGCATTGTCTATCCCATAACTTCCTTCAGTTCCTTCCAAACACTCGTGTAAACATTAGGATCCCTACATTGAACACCCTCAAACTCATATGCAACATAACCACCGTCTAATTTCATCAGTGACTTGACTTGGCCTCTTGGGTGATTCAGACCACACATACTCAAAGAAATCGGCAGTAAAAACAAGCAGAAAGCACTCTAGGTACTTAGATCTTATATTCATAATTAACCAATAAGAAAACAAACTACACCAGTGGCTATTCAATTGTTTAGTGGCTCTTCAAGTGGAGTTGTCTTGTGCTGATTATGAGTAGTTGGTAGATTGTATTGTTGTATTTGCCTTATCTAGCCTGTACTTCTTGCTCTCTCTATGAGATTGAGCTTTTGATCAATAAATATCAAAAAAAAAAAAAAAGAAAACAAACTACACCAGTACAGGACGACAACAAAAAAGTTCGTCAAACATCTACTACGTGCAGCAGAGTATTCACTAGTTTAAAATTCAAATTTCTTTGAACATTGATGAGACCTACAGTGAAGATGAAGGTAAAAGACCTTTCTAAGGAAATATTGTATTAGTAAAGGAACAACTGGCGGTATTGCCATTTTCAGACAACGGATGATAGTCCTAAAATTAAAACTTCTAGGAAACCTACCCTGTAATGAACGAAGTTAATCAATCCATTTGTCATCTCACCTCAATTCAATATAATAAGACAGGGAGGATCATGATTTCAAATATCACCAATCTAAAGAATTCAAACTTCAAAAATAATTTGTTTTGTTTAAAAACAAAAGATAAAACGTACAATTACCTCAAGAGAAAAGGCAAGCCCCTGAATTGTAAGGCGTAGTACGTGTCTACTGCAGTATTAGTTTGATGTCGGTGTTTCCGATTCAAAATTGAAAGAAAACAAGGGAAGCAACTTGCAAATAGATTCATTGTTGCGGCTATTTTTATCTGCTGAATTACTACTCGGAAATATCAGTGACAGAAAATAGTAAAATCAGATTCAGGAAATTTTCAGGCTCTAGTTTGGTTCTCTCCCCTCTTCCTTTCAGGACACTCTTCCTTCCATATATTTTAGCATAACGAGTGTAACCAAAGACTGAACTGCTGGTTCCTCCATTGGGGTATGGCTTACAAAATCACAACTCTTCCAGTTCCAGCATAGCCATGCACACATCTAAGTCGGTTGATGGATTGCCATCAGTTCTACATGACAGCTTGCCGTAACTTCACAACATTTGTGACCAATGATAAGGAAACATAAACACCCATTTCACCTTCACGTCGCAAAGGCGCATCTTTCACCTTTAGAATGTAACCAGCACATCAAGATACGCCAAACTATCTTTTGGCTTTGTGTTGATCAGAAAGTAAAAAATCGAAAAGGAAAAGAGAGAACTCCACAATATCAATCTCCTTTTACAATATTTTCATCTCAAGAGCAAAACCCAAAAGGCCACATCAAGTAGAAACAAAGTTACATGCTTTCAACTTGCAAGTATTGAGAAAAACATCTTCCCCCTCATTAAGTCTTCCCTGCAATTCCATGGTGTTCTATCTTAGAATACAGAATAAGGTATACCTGAACAAGAGCACGATATTAACTCACTCATTTTCTATTTTGCTGCCCTCTGTCAACACATCTCTCTGGTTTGCAGCCGCATCAAAGAGATCACTTATGTCATTCCTGCCTTCTAGGACAGAACGCATGGGTACCCAAAAAAGAGATAAAAAAAACACTAGTGATTACAAAGAATGGGTTTCCGCATTGTTAAACCTCCGCTAACACCTCAAGAATCTTTGCGAAACCAAATCATCAGTTCATTCTTGCAGAATTACATAACCATCGTGTTGAATAGCTCCACTTATCCAATTTTAAGGACAAAGTAATAAAGAGCCAAAAGAAAATTCAGTCACTTAACTGATTCATTTGAAAACAAAATAAAAAATAGAAATTACATGACCATCTCTTACAGTTACAATTATGACATCAGAAGTAAACCAATTGGGAGAAATCAGGCACAATTTCTAACGGAATTTATTATTTATGCGATAATAAAGTGACAGTAAAAGCTCAGAAGTCATAGCATCGACCGTTGCGCTCCCAATCGCCGTACCTCGTGGGCTCGGGCCCTTTGGCCCCACCGACCTCACCAGTTTCTTTGTTCACATAGTCGCCGTCTTCATCATCATTTTCTTCTTGTTCTTGGCTTCGGTTGCTTTCGTCTTGAAGAGACTCTCGCGCTGCATGTTCTTGTTCGCTAACGGCGTTTTCGCGGTGCTGCTGAGTCGAGTACGAGCAGAGGAGCCGCGCCACTGAGTTGGAAACAGAGCGAGTGAGCGGTTCGGATCTGGTGAGGTGAGGTGCAGAGTTGGGGAGTGTGAAGAGCAAGCGAGGGAGAGAGGTGGCCATTGTTCTGTTCGTTAGTGATGATGTTAACAGGCGGATGGCGAGAAACAAGGAAGCTTAGACTCCGACAGACCGGAACGAAAGAAACCGTGGAAAGTGAAGAGGGGGACGAGGAAGGAAGAGGGAATGTGGTTAGTGTCCGTGTGTTGTGTCCAGCTATGACAATTCCACGAGCATTTGTCCACTGCAATGTGAATCGGTTTGGCTTATTATTGATTAAATCTACGAGTTTAAAATTTTGATGCCGGAAATAAAAATTTACAATAATAATATATCAAAATTAAATTTTAAATATATTTCCTATTTTAGAAAATTACATCAATATAATTTTAAGTATAACTACTTCATTTAATAACTCTATAAATTATTTTTTTATTTATCTAACTATTAAATTATAATTACCTATTATAAAGATTATTTGTATCAAATTTTATAAAAATTGAACATCAATAAAAATATTGTAATAATCCTAATTTTTCTTATAGTAAAATACCTTAGTAATCCTAAGTAATTAGACACTTAATAAAGAGTTAGACAATAAAGGCTTAATCAAGGGATAAAAAGGATAATTAAGAAAAGAAAAAAATTAAGAGAATGTTAATTAAGATTAGCGAATTTCTAATTAAGCAAATCGAACCCTTAAAAGCATAATTAAGGACTAATCACCAAAAATTGATTCAATCGAGATTAATTAAGTTTAATTAAGTATAATAAAAAATTTAATTTCACTAATAATGGAAATATGAGTTAATCACTAATCTTTGATTTATTAAATCACTTAAGTAGCAAGAATACTTAATTCATAATTAAAATTCAAATTAATTTAACTAGATAATATAACAACAACGATATCACTAAAGTGAAAAAGCAAAAAACAAATATATTTTATGTAAAAACCTAGTACAAGCTTTGTTTATAGTGATTTCTTAAACATCTAATTTGTCCTCTTTAATCGCAATTAAGCAAAATATCCCCCACTTAAGGCCATATAGAGGTCGTGGCCCCTCCCTCCATAAACACGTCCTTATTTTTCATTTCTACACCTTCACACACTCTCTCTAAACTCTCTACCCTTAACTTCTCTCTTCATCTTCTTCTTCCTCTTCTTCTTCAACCTTTCTCCAAGAACCACCACTTCCATAGCCAAGCTCACTCAACCTTATGAGAGCTACAACTTTTAGCTTTAACAAACACATGCAAACACACCCTCATCCAAACCAAAGAAAACAAAAGTCTTACCTCCCTCAAGAGCTCAAAATTGGGAGCTTGTCAAGGTGCAAGAAGAGGATTTTCCACTTCAAGCTTCAACTTTTTCCTTGATTAGATTATCATCTTGTGGTAGGATCCTCTAGTTACTTCCATTTCCTCTTAAGACAAGCCATGAGAGCCCAAGTTTGTTCATAACTTGGAGCCTCAAGCTTTGTCTCCAAGCTTCTAGTTTCTTGAGAAAAATGATGACATTTATGTTTCTACTACTTTTTATGTTTTTATAATATCATCTTCTTGAAAAGATTGTGTAAAGTCTTGATTTCTACTCACTCTTGCGTCAAGAGCTCCCAGCCCTAGCCATGGTTATGGTGCTTTTGGCATCTTCCTTGCCTTTGCCTCTTAAAAAAAATCTAAAGTTTGCACCTTTCTTAAATATTTGAGTGATTCTTTAGTTTATTCTTGACTTTTGTGATCATGTTTACAAAAAGTTGCCTTCTTGAGTTTGATTGATGGATGCTGAAAAATGACCATGAGAAAGTGGTCTTTAAAACTCAAATATGGAAAAAGTCTTAAAACTTTATCATTTGTTTCATTGGAAACACTTTTTAAGCCTAGGACCTTGTTCGTCTTAATAAGTCTTAGACAAGTGGAAACATGAGGTAAAATAAAACAAAAATTGAAACTTATTGGTTTCGGCCATGATGAGAAAGTAGTGAGGTAAAGTGAGTTTGATGCTTTTAGAGCTAAATCCATGGTTTATAAGAAATATCGACATACTTTATGATAAAGAAAGTAACACTACAACAAATATGGTCTTAGACCACGCTTAAAAAGTGTGGCCTTTAATCATGAAACCAATAGGTCACACTTCTCCTGTCGTGGCTTATAAAACTGTATCCTATTCCCTATGACCATGCTTGTCTGGCAAATACTACGTTTCCAATCAAAGCATGGCTTTTGACTTCATAAGCGTGGCATTTGATCAAAGCAATAGCAACACTTTCAACAACACCTAAGGCCACGCTTTCTAAACATTGTCTTTTTTATATCCTAGAGGCCACACTTTTCAATCATGGTCATTTCTTTTAACTTACAGCCACACTTCAAATCGTGGTCTTTTTTTTTTTTTTTCACTTTAGGCCACACTTATAACCGTGGTCTATCTGCTATTCAAAACCCACACTCTTCAACCGTGGCATATAATTAATTCGTTTTGAGTTCCAAAATTGGCTACAATTTTGAAATGATAAACTTTTACATTAAGCGAAAATTGTTTTTAAAATTTTCATTGTTAAATAATAATTCATTATTTTTAATTTTATTATTCATTTTGTAATATACACAAATAATTTTAACTAAGCCAACATCAACTAAATAATTTTCAATTACGTACATATTCATATTCTCCAATTGTGTATTCTCAAAATAAATTATTCAAAGATAATAATCATTAAACAAAAAGACATATCAATAATTCATTAACATTGTCTAAAGTACCATACATTGACATATTAGACTAAATAAGTACTAGAGACAGATTTAACATATTGGTCTAATTAAGTACTAGCTAGAGTTTAACATATTAATCTAATTATAAGTCTAGAAACAAGATAAAAAGGAACATATCAATATATAGGTCATAAAATGTATGAAACACCATGATGTTTATAATCCATCTCTCCTTACAATGCCAGAGCTTAAGATACTCCATTGCCATCCAATGCATCGTTCACATTATCCTACACACATTAAAATACAAATTAAAAATATAAGAATGAGAAAGAAAAATTGCATGTTTTGTGATATAATGTAATATAAACTATTCTTGTTCAGCACATGCCAGAATTGGTTCTCAAATGGAAAAAGGCACTCCAATTATAGACTTGACAATGACATTATGTTCATTACAAAAGCTTTGCAACTCAGAAGCAATTCCCAAAGATAACAATTGTCAAGCATATCAAAAGAAGCTAATGGCAAGATCATAGAGAGGGATACGTAACATTAGGCTGCAGAACAATACATGCACATAAGCAACCTAGATTAAAGAAGTGTTTCTAAATGCTACAGGAGATAGAAATTTGTTGAGCCCAAAATTAACATATTATTTACCACAATATGATCAAGAAAATGCAGGAAAAAGCAATAATAAAGTTAATTTAATAGTCTATCTGAGTTGAATTTTGCAATATAAACATCTATTACAAACATATTCTAACTCCATAATATGGCAGAAGGATGGGAACATAGTGAGATTTTCAAAGAAGTTTCTAGTGAAATAAGTTACCAATATAATAACCCAAACCATCAATCAAATTATTTCTACCTAACACATGTTCTTCACATGCAACATTTGTACCCTTTTTGGGATAAAAAGCCAAAATGCTAAATCTAAGAGAAATGGCTATTAAGAAGAACATAAATAAGTTGTAGACCTTAGCAAAGGAAATTTTGCAAGGAACAAAGAGGAGTAGATTGTAGAGATAGGGTTCATGCACTTAATCTTTTCCCTTGTTGCAGTGCCCAGAACCTATCAAAGTAAAAACACATGGAGAACTTTTCTCTGACTAAGCGAATATTTTCCAAAGACTCTTGGACCATGTTTAGCCCCGACAACTTAGTTTCACTAATCTCAAACCGCACAATTAGGGATTTGTAGCACCTCCTATATAATACCTAAAAGGTCCCATGTAGATTGTAACACCCTCCCAAGTATAGTACTATGCTTAAGTCATAGTACCGCACCCTGGAGTTGTTACTGTTACCTGAGCGGACCTTATCTGATAGCAACTTCAGCCGTCTTCGGAACTTCTTGAACTATCTGGGGACAACACGGAAATAGGAGTGAGAATTATAAATTCTCAGTAGGATTCTATAATTATCATTCATAGTGTCATCGTTGTCATCTCCAGTTTGCTTCGGTTTATTATGAAAAAGGTGAATATGTTATGTAAACTGTTTAATTTTATAGTTCGAAAAATACATTATCCGAAGCAAAGTACATTTTATTCACACACTTGGCATTTGGGAAAACCCATAAAATCAATTTATGAATGATATCATGGATAATAATTGCAACATACTAAACTACACATAGCATTTGCACATAACTTTATCTATACTTGAATTTATGCATATACATAAAACTTGCTTTTCTTTATTTATCTTTGTTTTTCATCATAAAACCTTTATGTGCCACATTCCAGAGTATGATTGCATTGTCATACCTCATCAGAGCGTGATCGCCATATCACGTTCCTTAGGAATATGGGATCTACCTTTAGTACTTACTCTAGCTGGGTCATGCCATGCCTTATGTAAGTTCTGTCTCCTATACTCATAGTAGCTGGGTCAATGTCATGCCTCATGTGAGTGGGGTACCTGCATATGCTTTAATCTTTAGTCTTTAATCTTTAACTTTCACTTGGCACACCTAGGTGTTACGTATTGCCGTCCCTAGGGTGTTATTACTGCCCTTGGGTAGCCTGGCCTTGGAGTGAGCTCGTCAGCTCCACCCGTGACCGTCATCACACCGACTCACCCACAAGGGGACCCACTGCCTCTAGGTTGGAGGGACCCAATATGCAACTGCCTCCAACATAGAAGGACCCAAGTTTTAGCTGCCTTCACAAGGAGGGATTCAATGTGCAACTGCCTCCAGGTGAAGGGACCTATATCTTTATCATTCATCTGCCTTCACAAGGAGGGACCTCAAATAGCTGCCTTCGAATGAAGGGACCTACATTCCATGTATTAAACATTTAATATATTCATGTCTTTTCATTCTCATACATGGTCATGCTAAATGTACTCTTACATATACTTCGTTTATTTTCATATATCATTGCACACATGATCTTCACATATATATTCATGACATATAAAGGCCTATAGCCTCTTTACTATTCTACTGGTACTCATACTGCTTCTTGGTTTATTCTCATATACCTCATATCATACTTATATCATTCTTGCATACAAATATTCCTCCTAGTTTCATAGACTTCTGCCATAAATTCGGCAGCATAACGGATCAGTTCTGTTTCCCCATGAATAGTGCCAATTTTTACAAACAAATCAATTATAGCAATATAATCCATCTAACATATACATATCAATGTAAAACTGGCAATCCTTGACTCAAACCTTATATGTTTCACTAATACTTGTGAAATCATCAATTGGGTCACTTCCGTCAATTCTATTCAATTCTGCCCGAATCTTGTATAATCCACCTTTATTTCTATTCAACTCATTTAAATCTGAATTTTGGATATGTCATAGTTCTATATGTCTACTTTCTAACCTCTTTGGTCCTATATCATTTTGATTTATATAACTCAAGATATTCAACTTTTACCTCAGCCTATTCAGTCACTAACCCGAATTACACTCCTGGAAATATAAATTCACCAAAAATCGAAACTAAGCTCAAATCATACGAAATTAGTCTCATATTGAAGCTAACAGGACAAATTTTCATTTGCAACAAGTTTAAATTGATTTGATTAAGTATACCTCAACTTATAAGTCCTGAAAGTTGACCTTTCTAAACTATCCTATTTTGTCCTGGATTGGACATAGGGCAATTTCCTCGAATCACTGGGAACAATTGGAACCATAACAAACTCGAAATTTCGTATCAGGATGTTCCCCTATGTGTAAGCTTTCTAACAAATTTGGTTTCACTCAATTTGAAGTTGTATAGGGTGAGATATACCCTTATCAACCCATACTGCCCGGGTGAGTGTCTTAATTCCTAGGTCAAACTTCAAAAATTCATATCTCTCTCAATACTAATCCAATGACCTTATATGATATATGTATGGAAGGCCCTGAATGTCTAATTTCATCTAAAAATAGTTTCATTGGATTTAACCAGTTGTAAGCGGAGCCGTACACTCCGCCGTACGGACTGCCGTGGAATCTCCACCAAGACAGCATCCTAATTCTTCTCTCTTTCTAATTTTCTCCTTCTAACCATAATTTCAACCCAAGATTTCCTATTAATTCTATCATAATCCATCACATAATCTATCATATACATCCAATATATCATCCAATACATGAAGAAGAGTACAATTTAATACAACCATAGTACAAGGAATTCAAGAATAGAGGTAGAATCCTACCGCTTTGGAGTGTGATCCTGCTGAATTTGAGTTTGGATTGATGAAACCTTGATAAAGCTTGGAGATTTGATAGAGTAGATTGAGAGGGAGAAAGGAAGAAGAAGGCTGGAGCAAGAGAGAAAGAAAGTGGCGTAAATTAGCTAGGAAGGGGAGGGGAGTCTGACTTAAATACATGAGAGTTGTGGTGCTGATTGGTTGGAGTTTTGTGGTTGAAGTTCGGCCATGTCTCTCACTTTTGTGGCCAAATTGCTTTCCACGTCATCCCACAAGCTGCTTTCCACGTCGTCCTAAAATTGGGACTCGCTTCCAGACTATATGAACTCGGAACTCGTCTTGATTCTGTTTAAAGTCGGAACTCGTGCCATTTTACTTGAGCTTGGAGCTGAAGCTGGATGTCGGAATTCGTCCCATCTGTTTGTGGCTTATGGAAATCTTGTCTGGTTTATTCGAAACTTGGAAGCGAGGTCAGATGTCGGAAGTCATACAGCTCACTATTATATAATCTCGGAACTCCCATTTCAAACTCGAGAACGCTAACAGAAATGGAAGGCTTCTGGGAATAATCTCGAAAATCGGAACTCGTGTATGGCTTGGAGATCAACCAAAAGATATGAACTCGTATCCATTCTAATTGAGTTCAACTCTAAGGCCGGAACTCGTTACATTAAACTCGGAGTTCAGTACTTGTAACCATTGTGTTAAACTATAACTTCTGAGGTCGGAAACCACGTACGCTGTTTTGAAACATGAAGTCTGAGGTCGGAACTCGGGTACCTCGGCTAAAACTCGAGGCTATATTATGAAACCGGAAATCGGTACATTTTCTTTGAAACATGGAGTCGGATATTGGTAGTCGGGGTTAAGGTCGGAAGTCATGTCCCAGTATACTTTAACTCGAAGTCGGATATTGGAGCTCGGAAGACACATTAACTCAAAACTAGAACATGAAGTCGGAAATCGGGAATAATCAAAATTAGATGAAATCGGAAATCGGAAATGAAGTATTGTGCAAGACAAACTCGGAACTCAGAAATTATCCATCTATCTGAAATTCGAAGATGGAGTCGGGAATGGGATTTGATCAAACTTGAAGGTGAAGTCAGATGTCCGTTGTTGGGGTCGCATGACGTCGGAATTCAGAAAGTTAAGCCAGTCCATTGTTAAGTCGAAAATCGGAAAATGTGTGTAAGGAGGTCGGAAATCGGGACATTACATAGATTGCTTAGTAGCTGTTGTTGCATGAAAACTCTACCAAAGTGAGATAATTGCTCCAGCTTTCACCAAAGTCCAAGACACAAGACCTTAGCATATGTTCTAAAAACTGGGTATTCTTCTTGGATTGCCCATCTGTTTGAGGATGAAAGTGGTACTAAGGTGCCTAGAGCTTCTTGGAAGGCTAGGCTCTCCAGAAGTAAGATGTGAACTGTGATCCTCGGTCTGATATGATAGACATTGGAATCCCATGGAGTTTGACTATCTCATCTACATATAACTGGGATATTGAGACACACTAAAGGTTGTCTTTACTGGGAGAAAGTAAGTTGATTTAGTCATTATATCCACAATCACCTATATCGAACCCTTGGTGGTACATGATAATCCAATTACAAGGTCCATTGTGATCATTTCCCACTTTTATAAGGTATCTCAATCCATTGGTGTAGGCTAGCAAGCTTTTGCTGCTCAACCTTAACTTCTTAGCACACTAAGCAATAAGACACGAAGTCTCCTATGCCTTTCTTCATGCCTTCCCACTAGAATAGTTGTTTAAGACCTTGATACGTCTTAGTAGAACCAGGATTAATGGAGTATTTAGAACTGTAGTCTTCTTCCAATATGGTCTTTCTCATGTCTCCAACATTAGGCACACATAATCGATTATTGCATCACAACACACCTTCATGGTCTAGGGAAAACTCAGAGTTCCTACTATTCTTGATATCTTCCATTAATTTGCTTAACCTTGGGTCTTCGCCTTGAAATGTCTTGACCTGCTTCACTAGAGATGATTAGGCTTTTACATGGGCTAAGAGTAACCTAGACCCTCCAAGTCCAAGTTGTACACTATCGACTTCCAACTTATTAACTTCCTTGATTAAAGTACTCCTCATAAGAGGGACATGGGCCAAGCTACCCCTGGATTTCCAACTTAAGGCATCAGCCACAATATTGGCCTTGCCTGGATGATACAATATGGTATAGTCGTAGTCCTTAAGCAACTCCATCCATCTCCACTGCCTATGATTTAGGTCCTTTTATTGGAAGATGTACTTTAGGCTTTTATGATCAGCATATATTTCACGGGTCTCTCGATAGAGATAATGTCTCCAAATCTTTAGGATAAAGATAACTACTGCCATTTTTAGGTCATGAATGGGATAGTTGTGCTCATGTCCTTTAAGCTGTCTAGAGGTGTAAGTGATAACTCAGCCATGCTACATTAGAATGCACCCAAGTCCTACCCTTGATGCATCATAATACCAAGAAATCACTTGAGCCCGAAGGCAAAATAAGAAGTAGAGTCGTAGTTAGACAATCCTTAAACTTTTGGAAACTCTCCTCCCAAGCATCGACCATTGAAACTACACATTATTATGAGTTAATTTGGTCAAGGGGGCAGAAATCCTTAAGAAGTCCTTAGCAAAATGTCAATAATATCCCGCTAACCTTAAGAAGCTATGGACTTCCATCACTGTTGTCAGCCTTAGCTACTACTAATGGCTTTTACTTTTTTCGGATCCAGCATAATTCCTTCCCTAGACACTACATGCCCCAGAAAGCCACTTGCTTAAGCTAGAACTCACACTTGGTGAGTTTTGAATATAGCTTGTGGTCCCTTAGGGTTTGCAAGACTATCCTCAAATGGTGTTCATGCTCCTCTCTGCTCTTGCAATACATCAAGATATCATCAACGAAAATGATCACAAATTGATCTA
Organism: Pterocarpus macrocarpus; assembly: GCA_031439585.1. Lineage (NCBI taxonomy): Eukaryota > Viridiplantae > Streptophyta > Magnoliopsida > Fabales > Fabaceae > Pterocarpus > Pterocarpus macrocarpus. Next base: position 57,381,898 of record CM062514.1, read on the forward strand.
AGAAGGGCTTAAATACTCGATTTATCAAGTCCATGAATGTCATGACCTACCCCAGAGCCATGATCGGCACTGAGAGGTAACTAACCTCTAGCAAGCCTATGTTGATTAGCTTTATAGAAAAACTGACAGAATTCCCCTATTATCCTAGCTTTCCCAAAGTAGCCAACAAGCAAACACAAAATTTGAGGCTCTTAGAACATCTCCAATAATTAATATATGCATGAAATTAGAATACAACTCTAGGGTTACAAATATTAAATACAAACATCCAAATAGAATGACTAGGTCGCAACACCTTGCTTGTGGATAGTGGAGCAACTCTAAGAGGTTGAAGGAACCAAGTCAGGTGCTTCGCAAGAGTCTGAAATAGGAAAGGTAAGGGGGTGAGTCCAATCAACTCAGTGAGGGGCAATGAGTTTATAACATATGAGGACAAGCTCTAACAAAATATATATACATAGAATCAACATTATAAGTTATGCATAAATAAGGAACCATCATTTTAAATAATATATGAATAAAGAATCAACGTTAGAAAATGTGCTCGTTTATAAAGAATTAACATTGCCTTATAAACTTGAAAATATATTTCTCATATATAAATACTAAAGCGGGAAATAAAACAAATTTGTAATAAAAATTCATCATTAACAAATTAGTACTTTCAATGGTAATTTGAGTACATTTAAATACAAGATTAAAACTAGTTAAAAAGTAAAATAGATTCTAAAGTTTAGAGGGGGAGATTTTGTTTACAGAGTCAGAATAGAATAGATCAGACACGTCTCACCAATGAAAGGATCAACGAGAACTGAGATCCCACCAACGGTCCTATGCCGATGGATCGACAAACAAAACCAGACATGTGGACGTCACACCGAGCTAGCAACCCCCTTACTAGCTAAGTTAGCGAAACCAAGGTGCACCCAAGATTAATGTCTATTGTCGTTAGCATACAGTTCTGTTAAAGATCCCTCCCGTAAAGAAAACCATTTATCCAAAACTCAAATAGAGTTCTTAAATACCTTTATTTCAGAAATCAAGTTCATCATATTCTCAAACTCCAATAATATTGAAATCTAATATAGTTCTCAAGCATATCCAATTTTGGAGTCTAAAATACCAATTCCAAACTTCTTCAATCATGCCAATAAAGTTTCGAAAATATAACAAAGTTTCAAAAGCGAAATTACTAAATAAGGTTTCCAAAATCAACATAAAATTTCTCAACAACTTAGTTTAGTAATCTAAACAACTGTTCAAAGAGCTTGCCCTAACATTTATAAAATCAATAGTCTCTTCCAAAAACTTTTCAAAACATTTAGCAATTGCATACTAGTAAAATTTTCTTAAAACCAAAACAGACATTCACAAATAGATAGATATATTAAACTATATGACGACAATTCTACCCCTAAACAAAATATTCATAATTAACTATACATACATACATACATATGTATATATATATATATATATATATATATATATATATATATATATATATATATATATATATATATATATATATATATATATATATATATATATATATAAGATATCAAAATATACTAAAATCAAACTAATACTGATTGCATAAAGAAAACCATATGCCATAAAGGCATTGTCCACTCACAAAATAAGAGAGGACATCCAATCTACGTCTTATAAGACAACGAACTCGAAGGTTAATCACCTAGAGAATCTGAAATCAACATCGGATCAATTATTTCCAATTTAAACATAACACTATGGTTTAGAGTCTAATCCCAACCCTCTATCAACAACATTACCAATTAAAATTTAAGTTCCCTATTATTTATTATACATTCTTTAGTTCCTTTGAAGACTAATAATTTTATAGTTTTATCCCTATATGCATAAGAATAAGGATTAAGAAAAAACATGTTTCATGGCACTCAATCTTCTAATCTTTGATACATGTACATACTAATAACATCTTTAATAAGTTTTATAATTCATCAATTACAAGATTTCACCACAGGGAAGGTCACAATAGCAATTAAAACTATCTAAAATAAATCCATATACATTACACGATTAAACTGACTAACTCACAAATCCTTTTAACCCTTCTTTGGGCTTGTTAAACTATTCCCAACAATAAACAATAATAAGATAAAATAATCAAATTTTCAAGGGAGTCGAACACTAAGCTTGAGGAAAAGAAGCTCACCAAGGGCTGGGGTTTGAGTAAGGAAGGTAGAATTAAGCTCAGCCACCATTGCACAACAGAGAGAAGGAGAACTTGTGACAAAGAAAGAGATACCCACAACGGAGAAAGAAAGATTCGCGAGAAAGTGAGACAGAGAAAGAGACTAGGAGATGGTGGTGGTCTGGCGAAGAGAGGGGCAGCGAGGTGGTGATGGTACAATAGATAGAAAGAGCCATACAGTGTGGTGGTGAGTGGAAAGAGGGAGAGAAGAAGAGAAAGAGAGAGAGAGAGAGTTGAAATAGAGATAGGAATTGGTGAGGGTACTCATCGTGAAGAAGAGTGGAGAAGCAAAAAAGAGGGCTTAGGTGGACCATTTCACTTAAAGTGTTGGTGGTCTTCCCCCCATCTCTTTCTTCTTCTTTTTTTAATTTTTTACATCCACTTCACATTTAAAATTTCATCCCCTTTTAAATTAATTAAATTCCTCTATTGGCATAAACTTAATGTGAAATTATAAAATTTTCCTTTACCTACATTTTATTTCAAATAGGGTATTACAATGAAGGTAGTTAGAGTATTCATTAACTTGAAGGACATTACCAAAAACTCATAATGTCCATGGGGTATGAAAAGTAGTCTTAGGAACATCCTCCTCCTTGATCCTCAACTGATACTACTCAAAACTGAGATCATCTTTTGAAAAGTAGGAAGCTCCTTGATGTTGACCAAAATGATCATCAATCCGGGGAAAATGATATTGCTGCGGATGGTTACCTTATTAAGTTGCCTGTAATTTACACATAACCTTATAGATCCATCATTTTTCTTTACGAAGAATACTGGGGCACCCCAAGGGGAGGTACTTGGATGGATAAAACCCTTGTCCAACAAATTTTGTAATTGCACCTTCAACTCTCGTAATTCGGTAGGAGTCATGCGATAAGGAGGAATGGATATAGGTCGGGTGCCCAGGGCCAGATCAATACCAAATTCAATCTTTAGATCAGGAGGCATCCTTGGTAACTCCTCTAGAAAAACATTTGAGAACCCTATAACCATTGGAACTTGATCTAAGTCAGGTAATTCGGCCTCCACATTCCTGAGCACAGCAAGGAACCCTTGGCTTCCCTTGTTCATCAAGTGCAAAGCACTCAATGAGAATATCAAATAGGTAGGGGTCAAGCAATTGTCACCCCTGAAAACAAAAGATGGCCCATCGGGGATATCAAACCTTACTTCCTTCAAGTGTTAATCCCCCAAAGTATAACATGAAGCCAACCAATCCATGCCTTAGGTGGCATTAAAATCCACCATCTCTAAGAGTATCAAATCAGCCAATGTTTCTATATCACCCATAGTAACTACGCAAGACCTATACACTAATTATACCATCATGAATTGTCCCATAGGCGTACTAACCCAAAATGTAACATCCTCCGAAATTCTTTTATCATTTTCCGTTTAATTATTCGATTTTTACCGAATAATTGAGATTAATTAAAATTCAGTTAAATAATTATTTAGGATCAATTGATTAACAATTAATTGAGATTAGGTACAAGTTAATTAGATTAGAATCATAGAAGATTTCATAAGAATTTTCATGAAACCGATTTACCGATTTAAAGGAAATCGTTAAGTTTACGATATTTTAAACTATCGGAACTGAACCAATGGAATTACAAGCTTTAAACCCTATTTTGAGTGGCTGATAACTTAGCCACTTATCACCCAAAAGTGGTGCAACAAAGGCCACTAAAACATGAAGAAGCTTGGCTGAATTTCAGCCATGCAAAACCAACCAATCAAATGCTAAAGGAAGCCAATTATAACCATTCATATAATCAGATTTTTTTCCACCTTTTTTATCACCCATTCAAACCACATTCCAGCGCCACTTTTCTCCTCTCATTCATCTCTCTTTTCCTCTCCTCTACTCACATAACTCCAGCCAACATCAAGCCTAATCAAGCTTTGCTCATCCAAGCCTTCAAAATCTAGCAAAACCACTTAGAACAAAGGTAGGGGTTTTATTCTTGCATCAATTCTGTGGTCTTGGCTGGCTGAGCTTGGATTATTTTCATGATCTTTGATGTGTTAAATGAATGATTATGATGATATGTGATTGGTTTTGGGCTGTTTGTTTGATTAAAACCGAATTGAAAGCAAGAAAGAGTGAAAACAGGAAGAGCTGATAGGTGGTAGAACCAAAAACCCTCGACAGTCCGTATGGCGGAGTGTACGGCTCTGTCTACAGCCGATTAAATTTGATGAAACCAATTTTAAATGAAACTAGAAATCTAGGGCTTTCCATTCATATATTATATAAGGCTTTTGGATTAGTATTGAGAGATATATGATTTTTTGAATTTCAACCTAGGGTTTCAACTCTGATTTTGGGCAAACTAGGTTGTTCAGGGTAGAACTCGCCCTATACTACTTGAAAATGAGTGAAACCAACTCTGTAGAAAGCTTACACATAGGAGAATGTCTCATAAAAATTTCAGAATTAGATAAGGTCCCAGTTGCTCCCAGTGATCCAAGAAAGTTACCCTATGTCCCAACCAGGTCAAAACAGGGTAGTTTAGAAAAGTCAGAATTCGGGGCTTATAACTCGAGCTCTACTAAGTCAATTGGAATGAAACATTTTGGAAATAAAACTTTACCCTGTTAGCTTTAATATAAGTCCAATTTTGTATCATTTGAGTCAGTTTTTCATTTTTAGTGGATTTTTACTTTTAGGTGTCTGATTCTGGCTAGCCACTGGGCAGGCCGAAGAAAAATCTAAATATCTTAAGCTATAGATATCAAAATTAGATGGGACCAAAGAGGTTAGAAAATAGACACATGACACTTTAATATACCCAAATTTGAGGTTCAAATGAGTTAAATAGAGTTTATGGCTTGAATTATAAAAATCGGATTGGTTGACTATGCTGAGGCAGAAACTCTGCCTTCATGAGTTTAATGTTGTTATGAGTTCAATATTGGAATATGTATGTAATGTTGTGATCTTTGTGCTAAATTGATGTTCTGGTATTCTGGCACTATTCATGGAGAAGCGGACTCGTTCTGTTATGCTGCCAAAATTTCAGTAGAACCCATGCACAAGTTATGAATTACATATTAATGCATGTGCAATTACAAGAAAACTATGAAAGTTATGATAAAGATTATGTTACTATGAAAGTTCCATGCTACTTGGGCCAGCCCCGGATAAGAAGTTAAGGGGAATAGGTTGGTGGGAAGGTCGGGGAAAGTAAACTCGGCATTCCTGTATAGAAACGAGCTCGATCCTAAAAAGCAGACTATTACCTAGGAGTCTAAATGGCCAAGAACTCCCAGGGGACCAAGAGATGGAAAAAGATGAAAAGTTGTGGAAAATGATGAAAGGTTTATGAAGGAATGTTTAGGAATAAGTCTACATGACTATATGAATGTATGATTACATGGAATATTTATGTTAAGACGTTTACAATTGTCTATTATATTTATTTACTACTGTTTGTTTATTTATCTTGTTTATTACTTTACGTATCATTATTAGTAGTCTGCTTAGATTTTCGTGTCTCCTAAAGTAAAACTGAACTTTACCTCGGACTAGACATTTTCTTGAACTTAGTAAGATGGCTATTTCTGTTTAAACACATGTTTTTACAATTAAATAAAACCTGAGGCAATTGAGAATGTATGTGACGTCAGATAACCACTAAACACAACCCTACTGAGAATTTCTTTAAATTCTCACCTCGTTCTATATCTTTCCGATCATTCTCGGGATGTCAAGCGATGGACTCCACAGCTACCCTCTTCATTGAGATCCCAGCTTTATAGCTTCACCATGATCCAAAGTTGGATTCCTTGTATATAGCCGGCTCGTGTAACTTCCGTCTCTACCTCTTCAGCAATAGGAACTTTGATGTCCCTTTACACCATCCTATTTTTGACCCTACTCACTCATATTACGTCTCCGCCAGACATGGCGCACTCCACCTCCAGCCTCTCCTCGCACCCACAAAGACAAGCAAAGACTCGCCGACCCCCGCACCGAGTCACCACGCAGCTCCCGATGTGCCGCTTCGGGTCAGAGTAACCCTCCGAGGCCACCGCCTGCCATCCCTTCCTCCCTGGGACCCAAATACAGACTACTCACCACCGAGCCCTGGCATGGCTAACGCTATCCGACAGAGTAGCTCGGCCACAGGAGACGTTAGGCCGATGACCTCTTTTTGGACAAAGACGTGGCTTTGGATCATAGACTTGACAATAGGATTAGTAGTAGATTATAAAACGTCCTTTGAGGACCATTTTGACTGATACGGGCCTTATTGTCCTTTTGGTATGCCGGCCCACCTATGTGTTTCACTTTGAAACTTTGTACAGAAACTGAAGTAGTGGCTTTATATATATATACATGCACATATACAGTAACATTATTGTACTATTCTTATTTTTTTTTGTTATTATATTTTGCTAAATTCGTTTCGCCCTTAGTATAGCAGCACGCCATTTCATCTGTTTAAAAAAAAAAAAGAAAAAAAAATAATGATGATGACGATTTAAAGAAAAACGAATTAGGAAAGGTAAATAGAGTGTTAATCCGGCAACACAATCTATTTGATTTCATGCTATGACTTAAGCATAACATCAAATTAGTAGGGTGTTACACAAAACAAATGATCTAAGACCATAGGTGACTCATTAAAACACACTACAAGAAAATTAGTCTATGACAACTCTTCAAAAGTGTACCTTAAGGTATCATAAAGTGTTGCCTCTAACAAAGGCTACACTTTTAAAGCTAAAGGCATCATTTTTTGTGGGGTTGCCAAATCAACCGTGATCTTTTGTCAAAGGCAACACTTTTTGATTCAAAAAAGCAACAACATTTAAAAGTATAGCCTTTGATATGATCAAAGACAACACTTTTGGACAATCCATATAGCCACACTTATCAAGCGTTGTAACTTTTGGCAATACTTACAAATGTTGCTTTTGAGTTACTAGAGCAACATTTTTCTACCAAAAGACAACAAATTTTTAAAAGATTAAGCAACACTTTAATATGCCTAAAAGAACTTTTTGTAAGTGTTGGCAAATTAAAAATCTATTGTTACCCTTTACAAGTGTGCCTTTCTTTCTTGTGTTTTTTTTCAAATGAAAATTTATTTAATCAGGCCTACATTACATTTAGTGATATTGGAACCTTTTCCATTTGAGGTTGTTATCATATATTAGAAGCATATATTTTAAATTAGATTGGGAAAACATTATTGTAATTTTATAATTTTATTATATTGTTAATATTAATTTTATGAAACACAAATATTTATTTAGTATGAAATTCTAAGAAATAGTATCAATTGAGATAACATTCAAAGTAATGAAGAAATCCATAATAACATTCTTCAATATATTCATAAATAAAAGTTTTAAACTTATCATTGTCACTACCAATGAACTCAAAATCAAAACAAAAGATGTCTATAGTTCATAAACATGAAAAACCATCATCATAAACAATCTTGATGTACTTCAAATAAATCAACTAAATATCTCCATTGCTATCTCCAAGTGCATCGTCAAAATGATCCTGCATAATAACATTAAATTTTGTTAAAGCATTTGTAATTGTACCAAATAAAAAAGGGGGAAAGATATGGACACTACATAAATTGCTTGAAAATGATTTAATAAAAAATTTCTTAAATAAATTACTCCATGCCCCTGGGCAGCCACCTCTTTTTTGCCTTCAATTCTTTGACTACAATATTGTTATTTGTCCTTATGCAAATTGTTAGACTCAATCATATCACATAGATGCTTCTTGACAAATTCTTTGATAGAGCATAGTGTAACTAGAAGCACATCTAGAATAAACTCAAACATTCACTTAAAGGTTTGGTGTACCAATTCCTCTAAGCATGTATGTAGATGATTAGATAACATAATAATGCAAACTATTAACAATTATATCGTAGATATATGATCTATCAATTGTGTAACAATCCTCATATCTATATAGACTTAACATTCCAAAATTGCCAAATACGTTCATTGACAAACCCAAATGCCTTCCCTTCAAACAAGTAGAGGCAAAACCCAAGAGCATAACAATAAAAGCAATTTGCTCTATAAAAGGACTAGCAAATATAACAGATCAAAAAGTAATATAATGCAAGAACTTACCATTTCTTGGTTTGGAACATGAGTAGATCCGGAGGAATGTGGATTATGGTGGCCTACCAAACCTGGTGCACTATTTGCATCATGGGGAGAGCATTAAGCAAATTGCAACAATGCTTCAACTTCTTCTGGGCTCATTCCAATATCGCATCATTGAGCCAATACTCTTACTATATGTCGTAATCCATCCATGCCACTCTTCAAATATGTGACTTCCTCATTATGTTTTTGTTTGAGTTGGGCAATTTCTGCATCGTTTTTCAAGTAAGTTGCTATAATTGATCTACCATAGCACCGAACCCGGCCAGGCTACTCCTTCCCAAAAATTGCTTCAAAAGTATCCTCTTCTGTTTCTCCAGCATCTTGGTGGTTTTGAAGTTCAGATTGTTTATAAGAAACATTAAAAATAATATTAACAAATAATATCGTTAATGCATGATGTCATTATTAATAATGCACTTCATTAGCTTACAATTACAACTTATGTGTTTGAATCAACTTCCTTCCTTTTGTGACTTGTGTGGGTAGCAACAAACATGTCAAATTTTGTCGGATCTTCGTTTGTCCCTTTGGCTGTGCGCTATAAGAAGAAAAATATTTTCCAAATAAACAAAACGATAATATAGCAAGGTATGGAAATAAATAAATATACTACATTATTGGTCCAAGTGTTTAACAATCATACCAGTGCTACACATACTCTTCTAAAATTTACAGGCCCCATGCGATGCCCAAACTTCTGTTTCTTTCTATTTTGAGAATTCATGCAACACATGGACTACATTTGGATCGAAAAAACAAATATATCAATAGTTAATATAAAATAAAGTAGATAAGGGAGCTACTTTTATTTGTGAAATAATATAAAGTGTTATCCTATCTCACTTGGACAATAGGAAGACTCCAATACTGAGCCAATAATATAATGAGCCAAACCTGACAATTCATAAATAATATATGTATGCAACGCTAACTATGTCCTTTTTATGATGTTGTTAATGGCAATTCAGGAATTTTCAATTAGTCATTAAACAAAAAAGGTGGTGATCAATGAAAAACAAACTCCATAAAGAAAGGAATCCTGATTATTCACTTCATATATTATGGGTAATTTAAGATTTATATGCATCTTTTTTATAAACCGCAATAAACACCTCAAAAAGTAAATTACTAGCTACAATAATTAAAAAATATGCCCAATTTGCCGAAGCAGAGCTGCATATCAGTAGAAGTGGCAAACATGAAATTCAATATAAATATCTAAAACCATTCACTCTAACTATGCCAAATAGCATAGTTACGTATCCTAAATGGGTGTCTTAACAGTGTATGTAGATAGCCACAAATGCAAAGCCAAATACAATTTTAGGTTGAAAAGAATTCAAACCCCAAACCAAAATTCAATTCCAAGCTTTTACTTTGAGAGCAATTTTACAGTATTTACTTAAATAACAATTTGCATAAGGCCTTCTTATACTATCAAAAGAAAATTATAGAATCTGAGAAAGGGGACTAAAAGACATGGAATGATGATTGGAATATTCAAATAACAATAAGCAAAAGAGAATAAACCATCCATGAACTCCCAAGTGACGAGAGGAATTAAGATGTGACCATTTTAAATAGCAGAACAACTATATAGAATGACATAAATATTCTTGAACGATGTTGGCTCAGTCCTTTATCATTTCTCTACTGATATTACTCATGGAGTTGCTTGTGCATTAAATATGAATGGCATTGAACCATTATGTTATGTAATTACAATACTCTATGTAATCCCATATTGGCCATAAAAAATATGAATCATGTATTGTTATCCCACTTAGTTTTTGGTTCAAATGAATATATACTTCACTGAATTATATAGAGTACAGTTATTCGACATTCATATTTGTACAAGCTAGCAATTCAAGCCCAATAATTATCATATTGGTTTAGTGGGATAACAATACACGTAGTAGTCAGTAGTCACTGATATAAGAATCTTAAGTGACTTTAAAAAAAAAAAGTAAGAATCTTAATTCTTGAACTAATGCAACAATTGGTAGTAAAGTAGCTTCACGCAAAGTATACAAAAGCAAATATTGTCTTCGCGTGAAATTAGTAACTGACAAACTAGATAAATTTGCAAATTGCCTCAGTGGCAAGAACCACAAGGATGTCAAAAGGTGAAACACAATAGAAAATTACCATTTTACACAGTCAAAGAGGTACACTTCACATAAAAAGTACAAGATATAAACTAAACTACGGAGAAGAATCATAGTTTCAACTTAATATGCCACATGAGAGCTGCACATAACCATACAACCATATTAATAATTTTTTCTGGAAGCTTTGGAGTTACCCCTTAAAAGTGATTCACAAGAAAAAAGCTGCATCATGTTATATGTAATACGTAATCAATATAAAATAAGAGCAATAAAATCAAACTTATTCACACATTTTGAGTAGTTGAAAATGACCCATAGTGAAGTTAATTTCATTGAAGCTCATTCCTATGGAAATGTACCACTAAAACAATTGTAAGCAAAATCTATGTCAGTAGATGGAAATTATTGAAAAATACTAAGATCAATTATTGTTCATGCATGGCCAAATAACACACTAAAATTCAGCAACAGTAAACACCGGTACAAAGTTTAGTGATATATATTTGCAGGTATGGGTCAGTCAAATTTTGAACTTTTTGTCAAAAATAAATTAAGAAATTAGTCCTCACAACAATTTGTTCTACTTTGAGTCTTATCTGTTGTGTGATGTTTTGTATTTGTCCCTTATGGGTTTTTCCTCTTTCAAAGAATAATTATTAATATCAAGCAAAGAACACAACATGAACTATTATCACCCTTACAAAAATGATATCATACTTATATGATAGTGTATCAAAATCTCCTTATATTAGCAGGGCACATAACAAAAAACATCGTGTTTTATCCATCACAAAGTATACATGTTCTGACATATCTTCACAATAAACACTAGATTATTTACATGCCAATGGTCATGATGAAAGCAAATAGGAACACCGCAGGTGATTCTACTAAAAGTCATAAAGAAACTAAAAGAATGCAAGTAAATACTTTTAGAAAAATTGCAAAAATATTCTACACAATAGCATAATAGTTATTTGCAAGCAGTACCTCTTTAATCCATAATCATTTCTTAAAGAAAATGAGGTGTTATATTTTTTGTAACATGTTTCAATGAGGTTTCAAAGCTATATTCAAGGATTGTTCTTACCCTATTTTAGCAATAAGCAACTTCTACTTGGGTACACATTAGAAAGTGGTGATAGGGGATTATGAAAACTCTAATGTCCATGGACTCACCAAGACCAAATGAAGAAAACAACAAAAACTCAGTTATTAAAATCAAAACCTTCACAGCCTTAATCAAAATCTAATGTTTGATCATTGTAATTCCTTCATAGCCACCATCATATGATGCCCATATCTTCTAGGTTCATTGATTTGATTCTATTCTAATCCAAGTCCTTGTTTTTGTGTCTTCAAACTTTGTTGACAGAAATCTTAGTGAGTTTTGCTTTTGCAAATTTGTCATCAGAGATTGACTTTGATAGCACTAGTTGGCTTAGTTCAACCCTGGACTCCCAAAAAGTTTCTTTCTAGTTTTCAAAAGTTAACAAAGTTGAATTAAATGCTACATATGGATTTTTTGCATGGTTTTTTTTTATTATCATTCCTTAGTTGAACCACAGGTGAAAACAACTGAAAACCACACAAAGGAGTGTTGCAAGGTGGAGAAAAATAACAACATGTTTTTGCAAGCCCTGCGCTCTATGTAAGCCCTATGCAAACCATTAAATATGAATGGCCTAGCAATCCCACTGCTCCTCATATTAAACCATTTATTTAAATCTTATTATTTTCTTTTTCGAGAAATTTGCTGCCAATATTTGACTCTCAATCTCAATACTCTTAACACATATCTCTCACAACCCGCAAAACAAAGGGTATTCATAATTTATTTCAAAACAAAAACAGAGGATTCATGAAATATACGCCTAATTTGTCGAGGAACTACTTCACCGTGATGATCTTGCCATTCTTCTGGATCTTTCGATGGAAGAAAGAAAGAGAAAAAGAGCTGCTTCTGCCGTGCGTAGAGGTGATTACGCCACAGAGATGATGCCTCCGTGCGCAAAGGTAGTGCTGCCACGCAGAGATGATGCCATTGCACCCAAAGGTGATGTCGCCACGCAGAGAGGATGCCACCGTGTACGGAGGTCTAATGCCGTCACGGAGTGATCTCGTAACCAAATGCCTCACAGAGTGGTGAAGAATTGATTCATAATCCCTAGCTAGTCAAATTATGTTTAAGTGTGGTTTGCCAGGATGGGAGAGTGGGAGAGGATGAGTGTGCCAAAAATTCTGTTTCTCAACGTGGTTTACGGAAATTCAGTAGAGAATGGAAAAAATTAGTGGGAAATTTTTTCGATGGCGGGCATGGCTTAAAAAATATACACCACGTTTTGGAAGCGTTGCTTATGAGAAAAAAAGGAGCAACGGTTAGAAAATGTTCTTTTTTGTCAAATAAGTGTAGCTTTAGCTAATGTGGTATAGCAACATTTTACAAGTGTGCTTTTTGATCTTTAAAAGCACACTTTTAAAGTGATGCTAAATAACTATTGCCAAAACCCAAATTCAAAGGCAACGCCTACAAAAATGCTCCCTATTATGACATAAGAGTTGTAACATCCCCAATTTTTGTCTAAGCTAATTAAATTTGGTGTCTCAATTGTAGAGGGTTAGCGATTAATTAAGAACTAATCGGCTAATCTCAAGAGCAAGGGTTTAGTAAATTAAAGGCAAGTCAACAATTGAAACATAATACATTAAAAGTTACAATGAAAAGCCTAATTGCCCAATCCTTATTAATTCATGATTTAGACACAAAACTCAAGGTGATCTAACCTAATTAACTAAGAGCATATAAGTATCACATCTTAATTACATGAAGATTAACCCTCACATCTTCTTCACATAATTAATGAGGAAAATTCTTTTTATTGAAAATATGTTAAAGTGTAATTTAAATCAATTGAATTAATTAGCATTTAGACAATTGTAACAATGATAAAAATTTATAGAACTTCTCTTTAATTATGGTTTAAAAGTTTAGTCAAGGCAAGAGCCATATCCAACCATCCATTTGCCTTCTCATCATGCACCCTTAGATCAAGAGTCCATGTTAGTAGATTCCTTGAGTCAAGACAAAAGATCTATTCTCCTTCATCAAGATTGTGACACTTGGAGTGATCACAATCATCCAATGCCAATCCTAGGATAGGTCATGCTTTTAACCACTTGAAAACATTATACTGGTCCTACCTGCCACAAGACTAGCTGAAACACAACCCACTCTTTTACCCCAAAGTTCCTAGCCCTTTTGCTTGAAAAAGAAGCAAGACTCACCTACTCTCTCTTGCTTGTTGGAGAAGCAAAGCAATCAGCCCACTTCTCCCCATTTTTGTGCCCCAAACTAGCCCTCCCATTCTCTCATTTGTGATTTTCATCCTCTCACTACAAGTCTAAGCTCTCACTTCTCTCTAAGCCTCATTCTAGCTCTTCTACTCTTCCAATTCCTCTTGTTCTTCCTTCTACTTTCACACCCCATCGAACTCTCTTTCCTTTCACCATTCCACTAGCCTTTCAAGGACCACCCTCTTTGGTTCTTAAGGAAGCAAAACAAACACTCACTTAGCCCCATTATCAAGCTCAAGGAGGAAGAAGGCCATCTCCAACCATTTTCATTCTTCAAGCCTTTAAGAGAATCCTTGTGGTAGTGACTCTAACCTTCTTCTTTTATGTGTTCTTCAAGCCTTTTAACTCCTAAGCTCTCCATAGCTAGGTGGTTCTATGACTTGTTTCCAAGGCCTCATGGCTATGCTTGTTGATATGATGAGTTTTATGTGTTGTATCCTTCTCTTTGACATGAGATTTTCGGCTGGTATGTCTATTACTATTGAACCAAATTTTTAGAAGTTAAAACATTGAGTTAATACCAAGATCTCAAAGTATAAAAGTGGTTTGAAATAGAAAAGTGGTCACTTGAGGAAAAGCTTTAATATTTTTACAATAAAACTCATTGAAACCAAAACCGTGGAAGTTGGAAAATTTTGGCAGTCTGTATGGCGCGACTGATAACTCTTTCAATATAACTCCAAATGTAATGAAACTAATTTTATGTGCAAGTAGACTCAAAGAGCTTTCCAAGCATATAAAATTCGTAATATTTGGATTTAAAACGAGAGAGATATGAATTTTCAAAGTCTGTTGTCCCTGGATGAGTTTCTGTTCGGGCAGTATGTAATAAAATATGCATAACTCAAGTTATACATAACATTTTTGAGTGGGACCATGTTTGTTAGAAAGCTAAGACATAGAGGAACACTCCCATAAAACAGTTTTGTCACATTCCATGTGAGGAACTCCCAGTGAAGTGGACAAGCCACTAACCCGAGGTGAACTTTCAATCCTAAACAGTCAGAATAAAATATCTATAACTCAAGCTACAAAATGAATTTTTGAGTGGGGTTTATTTTGTTTAAAAATAGACTCAAGAAGTATATTCACACCAAAATTCGAAGCAAAAGAGTAAAAGATGAAATTATGGTGAATTTTTAAAATTACTGCCACATTGTAAAAGTAAAACTGGTTATGGTGAAAGTAAAAGAATAATGAGGAATAAGCTTTAAGACACTAAGACTTTTACTCTAAGTATTGGAAAATCCTCATAATTCAATTTAAAAGTTTCATAAAGGATAATGGATGAAAGTGGCTCTATGCCCAATAAGAGAATTTATACAAGAGGCAACCTTAATTAAAAGTTTGCACCAAATTTGCTAAGCTAAGCTCATAAGACTTTGCGTGATATGTATGCCTCTATGTGTCAATATGATGACAATGATATGATGATGATGATATGATATGATGATGATGGTATGATAATGGTGATGATGATATGATATGATGATTATGATAGTGACATGAGGATTATGATAGTGTTATGATGATGATAAGAATGATAATGATATGATGACGATATGATAATGAATGATGATGATATGAATATGATATGTTGATGGTATGATGCTTAATGATATACATGAAAGGATTAATAAATATGAATACCTTGGGAACGGCGTCATGCTTGGCAGAGGTGATTGATAAAGGAACCACATTTGGGGATGGCGATACGTAACGCCTAAATGTGGAAAAGAAATAGAATAATTTTGCATCATAAGCTTTAATAAGAAGAGAAAGTAAACTAAGGGTGTGATCCTTCAAAAGGAAAGGTGACCCAAAGTAAGCTCCCCTCACCCACGACTCACATGAGGCATGGCATGACCCAGCTAGTGTGAGTATAGGGGATAGGTCTTACATGAGGCATGGCATGACCCAGCTAGTGTAAGTACCGAAATTCTATGGTGGCGACTGGCCACTCAGATGTATTCATTACCACTTATGTTTAGTGGGTGAAAAGATAAAGTCAAGTTAAGAAAAGAAAAGGGACTTCAGTCCAAACCCTAGAAAAGGAAAGAAGTTAAGAGAATCTTATAGCATGGACATGCATGTTTTATGTAATTATATTTGTGCTTATGTATGTTATGATATAAATGATTAGAGATTATGTTAAAATTGAACCCGCTTCAGATATTCATATTTTCGAAAACCTAAGAACGGAATCTTATGAATGCTCACTATTTTCATTAATAACACCGAAGTGGCTGGGACGATGACGATGACACTTTCGTGTCGGGTTCAATTCCTACTGAGAAATTCCATTTCTCACCCTAGTTATTCTTCCATATCGTCACCAGATCCCGACAGCGCATCCGGTGGAGTGGAGCATGGATCCCCAACACTGTGAGCGGACGTGTGACGTGGGATGCAAGACGAAGCTGTTTTGGGACTTGTAGCAACCATCGCTCTGCACCTTCGCATATTTCTTTTGAGTTGGGCTTTGTCATTTAAATTTGTACTTAGTATCTAGTATTTGGATCATGGCCCGACCATGAGCCTCCTTATTGTAATCTTTGATATGTATATATATATTATGAACCCATATGAATGTAATGGTTAGTTATTTAATGCAATATATTTGTGAATTATTATTTGTTTACCTCTTTCTTGTTTTATGATATTGGTGTATATATTTTATGCGACACGCTCTTTCTCTAGCTATCTTCTCGCTCAAGGCTTTACTTTTCAAAACGCTGCTAAGTGACGACGTATTTCAAAGAAAAATATTATCGTGTTTTCCACGTAACTTAATTTCAAGTGAAGTTTAGTTTTCCACGAGCATAAGTAACAACTAATAAAACGCCGTAATACGACTTAAGCGTAGTATGGGTTTATTAAGGTGTTACAAGGGTACACTTTTTAAGTGTATTTTTAAAAAATGTGGCCATAGACCAAATTTGTTGTAGTGACGAGATGTAAAGTATAGAGACACATATGAGTCAGTGGATCCTAGATCAAACAACACATAAGCATTAAAGGAATAGACTTGGAGAATATCTGTCACTACTACATTAGATGCCTGAGCATCTTGGCATGTCAAAGTATAAAGGCATGGCTATCCTCTCTAGGCATGACCTATTTCCCTACTACTAGAATTCCTGCCACCTACTTCTCTTTTGAAAGGATTAGAAATATCACTAAGGGGCAAAGTTGAGAAGGATTGGGATGATGTGATTGGATATGTGGAGCCCTAACTAGAACCCCTCTGCAACTATGGCGATTCTTCTTGAAATGTCTTGTTTGACAACATGTAAAACATGGTCTAGATACCCTTTGACATACTCCAGAGTAGGATTTTTGAAAAGTTGGTCTATTGTGGCCAGGATGCTTGGAGCCCTATATTCTCAACTGTGAAATACTCTGAGCATGAGTTCCCGAGGCTAAGACACTTATCGAGGAGGGTCCAAAAGATGCAATCCTGTCCTGTGGAACTAATTGTTGGATTTGATGACTATGGCCTCTACCTAAGCTAGAATCGTCATAAAATGAACCTTGCCCCTTTGGCTTCTTAGCCACTTTCCTAAAAGCTTTCCACCAAATGTTCCCCACCTCAATATGCAATGTTGCGTCTATAGTTTTAGCATATAACATCTTCTTAACTTGGGATAATGTGGTAAACATTGGGTTAGCAAGCCCGCGGATGAATCTCTTGGTTCAAAAAGCTTCAATGGCCACCATATGTAGGGCATAATGAGAGAGTTGAGTGAATTGAGCATCATATTTCATGACAGTCATGCCTTACATTTGAGTCAACATCTCAAACTCCAGGCAAAGTTCGCCCTCCTACTTGTAGGGAGGAACCTCGTTATGAAGGCCTCAAAAAACTCCTGCTAGGTGAATGGGGCAAGTTAGGTGACCTCCTGATTTGAAGGGTCTCATACCACTACTCTGTTAGACCTTCCAGTTGGTTCGTGGCTAACTTTAATGCTCTCTCACTAAAGCACCCAATGATGGCCTTGCTTATTTTGTCCAAGAAAATCTGGAGGTCCTCTTTTGTGAGATTTTGATAGTAAATGGGTGGATTCAACTTGAGGAGCTTTTGAATGGACGCCTCCATTCTCTTATGAAACTGAGGTTACCTCTTAGGCGGAGGAATGGGCCTTGCATGACGTTATGTTGTAGCCCCAACTTGGTTCGTCATCAACCCTACTAGGTTCTCTATGGCCTAGTGCATACCTCATATCTCAACTGCTACCCCAACTAGGCTTTCACCATGAGCTGGTTCATCAGCTTGCTTGGCAACTCTTTTGTGGTCCTTCTTCTATCGTGGCCTCTTGGTCTACCATGGCCCCTTCCTCTCATTCTTGGAGAGGGGGCACTGTCAAATTCAACATTGAAAGCCTCATGACCTCTTGCTCTACAAGCACGAGTCTAAATTCTAGGTAGCATCTCTAACTATAAAAGAATAAGCTGGATTAAGACATACTGAAGATTTGGAGAATGGCGAATAAATACCATAGGCTAGGAACATAAAAAAAAAAAAGGATGACATTCTTAAAGGCTTATAGTGGTACCACATTTTGTGAAAATAGGCTAGCTTCTATTTACACTATCATGATTCTACTAAAGGACACTTACTCTATTGGCCACAAGATAACCTAATGTCACGACCCAACTTGATCCGTGATTGGCGCATAAGGGGCATGTCCTATAGCAAGCCTCTTATATCATCTCTCAACACAATATAAATTTAATCCACCAACAATAACGTAACTAGATACATAATTTCAATTAGTTTACATGTATTCAAATAAATTTTGCACATAAGTTATATGTATATTCCATAAAGATTATACAACTACCCATCCTCATCTAAGACAGACTAGGCCAGATCCTACCTGTGTTACATGGAGCAACAACTACAATCATGAGTTTGTTCAGGGTCCGTACCGCTAATGGGCCATTGGACAGGGAGTCTTTTCGAATGGAAACCGCTACTATCGTGAAGTAAGGAGGACCTAATCTCTGGGTAAACTTGTATCTGAAATGTAGAGAGAGACAAGGAATGAGTCCACCAACTCAGTGAGAGATAATATACCTATAACAGGAGTGGGACAAGTCTAAATATAAGTTTTAACAAAATATAAGTATATTAGGAGAATATACTCATAAAGAACTATGTTTATAAAACTTGAAACATAATTTCCACTATGTTGTTGTAATTCCATAAATCATTTCTCAAGTAGGAATATTCATAAATATATTGAAAGTGCCATATAAGTTTCCAAGAAAAACACACCTTGTATACAATGCTCTTCTAAAATATCCATGGTGCATTAACTCATATTTAGAATTCAAATAGACATAAGCTTCTTTTGAATATAAACATAGAATATTTGAAAATGACTGTACGAATCATATGTAATGAAAACATAGTAACTATAACCTTCAGGGGAGGATTCTATTCTAGAATTATCTCCCTGCTGGGTGACCCCGACAACCTGACCTTAGCAGCACTACATCCAATCCACAACTAGACAGCCCCAACAACCTATCCCTAATATGAATTCCCACATCTGCGCAGCCCCGACAACCTGACCCCAGTATGTCTATCAATTATTCCGGAAGTGTTGGCTAAACATATCGGGCTAGCAACCCCTTGCTAGCTGGGGTTTTACTAAGGTGCACTAAGGGCTAATGCACACTACCATTAGCATTTAGTTCTGTTAAAGAAACCTTCCCATGCAAGCTGTTTATCCAAATTTCCAATAGAATTCTTAAATATTTATATTCCAAAAATAAAATCCATCACATCCATAAACACATGCTAAACTTCAGTATAATAGAGTCAAATATAGTTTTCAAGTACGTCAACCCTCCTTTCAAGAATTCATAAGGTTGGGTCCAGACTTTCCAATTATTCAAGTAACTATATTATCAAAACATAGGGTCTCAGTGCAATGCTTCCAAAATTTTCAACTTAAAGTATCCTAGGTTCTATCTCAAAACATTGGATTTAGATAATCACAATTTCTAGCAACATAACATTATGTCTTTTCTATCAGATTACTCAATGTATCAAAAATCACTTCGAAAATAGCTTGCCTTTTTGGATATCTAACGTCATATAAATCATAAACCAAACACCAATTGGTGTCTAGATTCAACGATGCGCCTACACTACCTTCTACACTTAAAATTCTCAAGTCTAAAACCTTAACCTCCTCTTTACTCCACCAAACCTTAATTCCACAATAGATTCAACCAGTCCATGGCACAACAATGAACATCGAGCTTAGAAATTACCTCAGTAAGCGAAGAAAAGAAGTAGAACAAGGGGAAAGTGGTGGTTCTCCTTCCAAGACTTCCCACAATTGCCCTTACTTGCTTAACAAGAAAATTAATTGGTAGAAACGTTAAGAATAGGGCATTCACCCCCCTTTTTATTTTTATTTACCGAATTAGGCATGCTTGAGTGTAGGGACCTGCGCTCGATGTAACACCCTCCCAAGTACAATACTATGCTTAAGTCATAGCACCATACCTTGGAGTTGTTACTGTTACCTGAGCGGACCTTATCAGACAGCAACTTCAGTCGTCCCCGGAAACTTCTGAATTTATCTGGAGACAACACGGAAATAGGAGTGAGAATTATAGAATTCTCAGTAGGATCCTCATACATGGGGTCATCGTGGTCATCTCCAGTTTGCTTCGGTTTATTATGAAAAAGGTGAACATGCTACACAAACTATTTAATTTTATAGTTCGAAAATATAATGTCTGAAGCAAAGCTCATTTTAATCATACATTTGGCATCCGAGAGAATCCATAAAAAATCTAGACATGAATTATATTGGGACCAATAACTGTAATACAATAAGGTATGATAGCATCAATGTATTGAAGGCATAACTTCGACATATATTTTACTGGATCTACATCATATTAAGACGCCCACACAACATCAATATGCTGAGAACATAACATCTGCACCTAACTTAACTTGTATTTACATTCATGCATAGACATAGAACTTGCTTTTCTTTCTTCATCTCTCTTTTCATCATAAAATTTTTTCATGCCATATTCCAGAGTATGATCGCCATGTCACACCCCATCAGAGCGTGATCGTCATGTCACGTTCCTTAGGAATATGGGATCTTCACTTGGTACTTACACTAGCTAGGTCATGCCATGCCTCATGTAAGTTCTCAAAAGTGTCCTGATACTTTAATCTTTAGCCTTGGTCTTAGTCTTTACTTGGCACTCCTAGGCGCACGATCGCCGCCCTAGGGTGCTTTTATCGCTCTTGGGTAGCCTCGGCCTTGGAGTGAGCTCGCTTCACTCGCGACCGCCGCCACACCGACTCACCCGCAAGGGGATCCACGTGCCTCTAGTCTTGAGGATCTCATTCGTCACGCGCTCTAAGTGAAGGGATCTCTTCTGGTCACGTATCAAACCGAGATCTCATCCGACTAATGCCTTCAACATAGAGGGATCTCATCCTGACCACGTGCTCCAACGAGGGATCTCATAGTTTTAGCCGCTTTCACAAGGAGGGATTCAAAGTGCAACTGCCCCAGTGTGAAGGAATTCATATCTTTATATTTAACCCGCTTTCACAGGGAGGATCTCAAGTAATCGCCCCGAAAGTGAAGGGATTTACATTCATTATACTCATGTCTTTTCATTCTCATACAAGGTCATGCATAGTCACACTGATTGTACCTATACTTCATTTATTGTCATACGTCATTGCAAACATGATCTTCACGTACATAGTCGTGACATATAAAGGCCCGTAGCCTCTTTGCCATTCTACTGGCACTCATACATATGCTTTGTCCTTTACTTTCATATACCTCATCTCACACTTATGTCATTCTTGAATATAGGGTTTCTATATACTCATTCTTATTCTAATTCATCCTTGATAACCCATATCATCTCTAAATTCATCCTTGCTTGTACACATTTCCTGGGCTTCTAGACTTATGCCAGAATTGCAAGATAACGGATCGGGCCTGCTTCCCCATGAATAGGCTACCTTCATGCATAATTTAATCCATAGCCATATAATCAATTTAACGATATATATCAAGGTCAAACCTACAATTCACAACTCATACCTTATATGTTTTACTAATACCCGTGAAGTCATCAATTGGGTCACTTTTGCCCATCTATTCAATTCTGCCTGAATTTCATATGACCTACCTCTATTTCTATTCAACTCATTTGAATCTGGATTTTGGATATGTCATAGATCTATATGTCTACTTTCTAACCTCTTTAGTCCCATATCATTTTGATCCATATAACTCAAGATATTCAAATCTTACCTCAACCTATTCAGTCACTAGCCCGAATTACACTCCTGGAAGTATAAATTCACTAAAAATCGAAACTAAGCTCAAATCATACGAAATTGGTCTCATATTGAAGCTAACAGGACAAACTTTCATTTGCCACAAGTTTCATTCCATTTGCTTAAGTATGCCTCGAGTTATAAGTTCTGAAAGTCGACCTTCTTGAACTACTCTGTTTTGGCCTGGTTTGGATATAGAGTAACTTCCTCGAATTATTGGGAGCAATTGGGACCATAACAAACTCGTAATCTCATGTTGGGATGTTCCCCTATGTGTAAGCTTTCTAACAAAGTTGGTTTCACTCAATTTGGAGTTGTATAGGGTGAGTTATGTCCTCCTCAAGTCACCCTGCCCGGAAGAAAGTCCTGAATCCTAGGTCAAACTTCAAAAATTCATATCTCTCTCAATACTAATCCAATGGCCTTATATTATATGTCTATGGAAATCCCTAAATGTCTACTTTCATCTAAAAATAGTTTCATCGGATTTGACTGATTGTAGGCAGAGCCATACACTCCGCCGTACGGACTGCCATGGAATTCTTCATCCAGACAGCATACTGGTTCTTCTCTCCTTCTAATTTTCTCTTCTAACCATAATTTTAACTCAAGATTTCCTATTAATCCTATCATACACATCTAATATATCATCAAATAATCATAAAAAAGTAATCTTTCATGCATCCTCAATCTAGAGAAATTAAGACTAGAGATTGAATCCTACCTCTTTGAAGTATGACTTTGCTGAAATTGAGTTTGGATTGATGGAACTTTGCCAAAGCTTGGAGATTTGATGGAGTTGGATTTGAGAGAGGAAGGGAAGACGAAGAAGGCTGGGGCAAGAGGAGAGGGAGATGTAAATCAGATCAGAAGGAGGAGGGAAGTCTGACTTAAATACATGAAAGTCGTGGTGTTGATTGGCTGAAGTTTTGTGGTTGAGGTTCGGCCATGTCTCTCACTCTTGTGGCCAAAATGCTCTCCACGTCACCCCAAGACCGATACGCTGTCTACTCCAAATCGAACTCGCCCCTATAATACTTGGAAGTCGGAACTGTGGACCTTTAAATCGCTTCGCAGCTGAAGCCTTATGTCGGAACTCGCACTATATTGCTTGTGACTTGAGGAAATCTTGTTTATTTTGATACTTGGAAATCAAGTCGGAGGCCTGGCAAGTAATGCACCTGAAAATCATGTAATCTCGGAACTCCTATCTTAACTTGGGAATGTCAATGCCGATATAAAATCGAGATCTAACTCGTGTATAACTGAAATCAACTCAAAGATTTGAACTCATATCCATTGAGTTCAACTCACGTACCATTGTGTATAATCACATTTCGAGGTCGGGAACCACGCACACTATGGTGAAGCATGAGGTATGATGTCAGAACTCGGGCATTCGAATCACATTGCCAAACCCAAGTACTTAAACCCGGAAGTCGAGATTCATATACTGTGTGGTTGATAAGATCGAAAATGGGTCTGTTTTCCTCTGATGTTAAATCGGACATCAGAAATCACCTCACGTTGTTCGGACTCGAATGCTAAACTCGGAAGTTGTAGAAATAGTCCAGATTAAGTCGGAAGTCATGGACATAGGTGAGACGAACTCGGAAATCGGAGAATATCATAAGATGAAGTCGGAAATCATGTACTTACGTAAGACCTAACTCGAACTCTAATTTATCCCACTTTGTGTAGAATTTGAAGATGAAGCCTGAATTGAAATTGATCACCCCCGAGGCTGCTGATCTCGGAAATCGGGACGTTACACTCGAGCCCAGCTTAGGTTCAGAATCTTCCTTGCTCGGTTTTTAGGGCACGCTCGAGCGCGGGGTCTATTCTTTAGTGTGGCTCCCAGTTTCCCATATTTTGGTTTGTTCCTTTCCTTCTTCTTCTGATCTCCAAGGCCCCTTAGGCCAAGGTCTTACATTCTTATTTATATTTCTTTATTTTAAGTTAATTATTAACTTTAAAACATAAATGTAAATAATGATATAGCCCCCATTTGAACTCAATAAAAATGTCAGAAAAATCAAAATCCTTAAGGATCAAAATCTAACTTTTTGATTTTAGTATAAATTTTCAAAATGTCGTATTTTCTTAGACTTCCCATCTAAATATGAAGAAGTTAATGACTTCCTAAATTTTATTAAAAATCATTCTTCAATTCCTTGATATTTAAGAAACAATTATCGGGACTTTTTATCTCAAGAATATGTCCTGATCATATTGCTTTCCAAGAGGGCATAAGGTGTAAACTTAAAACTTCCATGTAATACCCTAATAAACCCATACTACGCTTAAGTCGTATTAAGGCATTTTATTAGTTGTTACTTATGCTCGCAGAAATCTAAACTTCATTTATAAATTAAGTTACGTGAAAAATACAGTAAATTTTTTTTTTTGAAATACGTAATCGCTTTACAGCATTTTGGAAAGTAAAGCTTTGAGCAAGAATGTAGATATACAGAGAGCGTGTCGCATATCATTCATACCACAATATCATAAAACATGAGAAAGATAAGTAAACAGTAATTCACAAATACATTGCATTACATAGCTAATCACTTCATCCATATGGGATCATAATGTTAAAGAATACATAGAAGGGGATCATGGTCATGCCATGGCCCAAATACTAAATACCAATTACAAATTTAAATTGACATAGTTTGTCACAAAAAGGAATATATGAAGGTGCAGAGCGACGATAACTACAAGTCCAAAACAACATCGTCTGGCATCCTTCATCGTACGTACACTCATAATGGGGTGAATCCATGCTCCACTCCATTAGGTACGCCATCTAGATATGGTGATAATACAGAAAATAACTAGGGTGAGAAATAAGATTTCTCAGTAGGACTCGAACCCGACACAGAAGTGTCATCATCATCGTCCCAGTTGCTTCGATTTTATAAGTGAAAACAGTGAGCATTCATAAGGTTCAATTCTTAGATTTTCGAAAACATGAATATCCGAAGCGGATTCAATTGTTAACATGCTCTTTAATTCATGGGAATTCTATCGTAGCATGCATGGGAAATAAATAAGACATATATGGGTATGTATTAGGCTTATCTTAACACCTTCCCTTTAAAGGTTTTGGATCGAAGTCCCTTCTCTTTTCTTATCTTGACTTTATCTTAAGTCTTTTTCACCTACTAAACATAAGTGGTAATGAGCTCATATCATGGCTATCGCCACCATAACTTTTCGGTACTTACACTAGCTGGGTCAAGGCCATGTCTCATGTAAGCCTTATCCCTTATACTCACACTAGCTGGGTCTATGCCATGCCTCATGCGAGTCATGGGTGGAGGGGTTTTCTTATTATGGGCTACCTTCCTTTTCGAAGGATCATACCCTTTGTTCAATCTCTTTTTATTAAGGCTTATGATACTAAAATTATTCTAAGTCCACAAATTTTACGGAATTTCGACAGCATGACAGCTAGATTGGAGCTTCCCCACAATTGCCAAACAGAGAAATCCAGTCACAAGTCATCATCATATGTTATTCAACATCACATGCACCATACTCATCATATCCATCATCATCATTATCATATCATCATATATGGCACATAGACATAGATATATCACAAACAAAGCTTTATGAGTATGGCTTAGTAAATTAGGTGCAAGCTTTTAATTAAATTGCCTCTTGTGTCAATTCCTATATTAGGCATAGGGTCAATTTCGTCTATTATCTTTTTAAAGCTTTTTAAGTTGAATTATGAAGTTTTTTCCATATCTTAATTTAATGGTCTTAATGTTTTTCAAGCTTATTTCTTATTAACCTTTAAACTTAACTATAACTAGTTTTACTTTTACAATGAGGTAGTAACTTAAAAAATTCTCCATAATTCCATCTTTTACAATTTTGACTTAAATTTATGATTATACTTCTCTAAGTCTATTTTTAAACAAAACAAACCCCACTCAAAAATTCATTTTATAAGTTGAGATATACACGTTTTAGTCTAACTGTTCTATCTCTTAGATTCATTCCAGAATAGTGACTTTTAAACTTTACTGGGAGCTCCTCACAAGAAATTTGCCAAAACTGCTTTGTAGGGGTGTTCCTCTATGTCTCAAATTTCTAACAAACTTGGTCCCATTCAAAAATGTTTTGTATAGCTCGAGTTATTAAGATTTTTGTACAGACTGCCCGAATAAAAACACATATGGGGACAACCGACTTTGAAAATTCATATCTCTCTTATTTCAAGGCCAAATTTCACGAATTTTATATGCATAAAAATCTCTACGAGTCTATTTTCATATAAAATTAGTTTCATTTCATTTGGAGTAGTATTGAATGATTTTTTGATTGTGTAAAATAGACTGCTAGAATTTCTAACTTCAATGGTTTTTGTATCAAATAGTTTTCTTGTAAAAACATTAAGTCTTTTCTTCAAGTGACCACTTTTCCTTTCTAAACCACTTTTATACATGGAGATCTTGAATAAAAATCAATATATTGAGTTCTAAAATGTTTGGTTCAAAACAAGATAAATGCACAATCAAAGCCATTTTCCAAGAGAAGAGCAATAATCACAAGTGAACTTAAAATAAGAGTATGGCCATGAAGCCTTGAGAGTAAGTTCTAAAACCACCTAGCTATCGAGAGCTTACGAGTTCTAGAGCTTGGAAACATAGAAGGAAGGGTTAGAGTCACTACCACAAAGATTCTCTTGAAAGCTTGAAAGGAAGGAAAGATGTTAAAGATGGTCTCCTTCTTCTTGAGCTTGTTAATGGGGCTAAGTGAGTGTTTGTTTTGCTTCTTCAAGAACCAAAGAGGGTGGTTCTTGATGAGTTTGCGAGGGTGGTGATAGAAGATGAGGTTGATGATAATGGACATGTAAGAAGAACAAGAAGGGAAATAGGAAAAACAAGGAGAGATTGAGAGGGAGAGGAGTGACAACTTTGTGTCATTGAGGAAAGATGAAAATCACAAATGAGAAAGTGGGGAAAGGGGGCTAGTCAGCGCAAGAAATGGGGTACGGGGGCTGATTGCTTTGCTTCTCTAACAAGCAAGAGGGAGTGAGTCTTATTTCTTTTTCAAGCAAGAAAGCTAGGAACCTTGGGGTAAAAGGGTGGGTTTGTGTTTTCTTTGAGTCTTGGTGCATGCTATGGACTATTTTGTGTTTTCTCAAGTGTACAAAAGCAAGGCCTACCCACTCTTGTGACAAACTCAAGTGAAGACTAGCTCTTCCTTAGGTTAGGCTTGGTTAGAGAATAATGCCAAATAGGCTTGATCTAAGGGTGCAAGATTAGGAAGCAATGGATAGTTGGATCTTGCTCTTATCTTTGGCCGAAATTTTGTATAACAATTAGGAGAAAATTTTGAATTTTCCAAACTATTAGAATTATCTAAGTTATTAATCAATTTGATTAGTTTAATTTCTCATTAGCTGATTTTGGTTAATTACACTTTTAAGATATTTTTCCCCTAAAAGAATTGTTCTTATAAATTATGTAATTAGGGTGTAAGAATTAATTTATCTCAATTGATTAAGGTAAAACAATTGTCATTACTTAATTAATAAGATTAGATTAACTTAATTATATTTCTAAGTTACAAATTAATGAGGCTCGAATGATTAGACTTTAATTAAAACGTTTAGTGCGTTATAATTCAATTATTGACTGGACTCAATTTACTAAGCTCTTGCTCATCGAGATTAGCTGATTAGTCTTTAGTTAATCGTTAACCTCTCTAATTAGCTAGAGTCACTGAGCTAATTAGCTTAAACAAAATTGGGGATGTTACATTCCATGTTGTTCGAAAGAACTAAGAATCATTATTACCAAAAATCTTGACCGAGCATTACACCTAAGGCTCTAATACCAATTTTGTCATCACGACCAATCTTGAGTCATGACTAGCGCGTAGGGTGCGTTGCCACCTAGTAACTCCAACAAGGTCCTTATGGGAAAACAACCAGGGTCGCCCTTAAATACCAAACTTTTCTTATATATAATTCCTATATAAACAACACCACATTAATACTAGGATACCAGATAGGTATATTATATATATAGGGAGAGAATCAAGTGAAAGAGTGATTAATTGTGAGAGTAAGAGGAGTAAATCTTGACCATTGGATTTTACATGAATGGTCAAGATTAAAACATAAACTCATGTGGCTTTTTTAAGTGATATGTAACCTTTAAACAACTTTAAATCTTGACCATCCATGTATGGTTATACAGCCCAAATTTGCTTCTCTTACACTCATAATAAACCACTTCTCTTATGTAATATGCCCAATATATATAGGTTCATAACCATCACACTTTAACAACTTTACAACTTAAACATGAAACATAAGTTTAACTAATCCAAATCTTGCATGTAGCATATGGAGCACTAATATATAAGGTAAGCCATGCACGACCTCATAAACTAATCCAAACTAAGGCCCAGTCATCAAGCAGGGCTCAACAAAAGTAACACCATTGAAGTCCTATGGAGCAGGACTCACTTCAATAAAATATAGGAAAAATAGTGGAGTGAGTTATGCAACTCAATGAAGGATAATGTACCTACAGCTAACATAGGACAATGTATATATATATATATATATATATATATATATATATATATGTATATATATATATATATATGAAATGTATTTTTGCAATTCATAAATGTAGAAATTTGATGGAGGTTTCAAGTCCAGAACAATATCATAATCTTTTTCACATCTAGTTGACCCTTACTATCACCCCCAGAGTGATCATATTTGTTTCACAATTAGGTGGCTCTTATACTCATCCCCAAAGCGATAATAATAAATTGGACATGTTGGCCAACCATGCTGGACTAGCAACCCCCTGCTAGCTGGGGTTCCAACCAAGGTGCATCAAGGGCTAACGTTTGCTGTCGTTAGCTACAAGTTTCGTTAAAAATTCCTCCCATAAGGAAATCATTTTCTGTTATATCAATTCAAGATATGACGTTATTCAAATCTAAAATCTCATAACAAGTTAGGTGACATCTGCTTAATGTCTCATGTTCCTTTTCAATGACAAATATAAATACATCATTTCATCAAACTTGTCCTATACATTTCATAAAAACCATTATCAAGAAAATATTTATGAAAACTTATTATCGAGAAAATATTTATGAAAACTTTCTTCATCAACATATTCTTCATATAGACCCAAAAATACTTTATTTAATAAACTGAATGACTACTTATAAAGATTCATAAAAATACATATACAAGACACATGCACGCACACAAACGCACACAGAAACACACATACATGCACGCATGCACACACATACACACACACACACACACACACACACACACCCACGCATATAACTATAAATACATTATCCACTCATAGTACACAAGCCAAGAGGGAAGATTTCAACTCTCTAGAGCCACAGAGCCAAGAAAGGGTTCCTTGAGAAGATCTAACATCACAAATGTAACACCCTAATAAACCCATACTAGGCTTAAGTTGCATTATGGAGTTTTATTAGTTGTTACTTATGCTTGCGGAAGACTTAAGCATTACTTTTCAAATTAAGTTATGTGGAAAATAAGGTAAATTTTTTTTTTTTGAAATACATCGTTGCTTTGCAATGTTTTGGAAAGTAAACCTTTGAACGAGAATATAGATATAGAAAGAGCGTGTCTCATGAGAATCCGTAACATAAGTGGAATGATAGGGCACAAAAGCAATACAAGGTACATTAATACATAGTAATTCTCACACTTCTATTTCACACAATTAAGATCCATAATATCCAACATTACATGAAGGTACTCATAATTAAGTCAACATTACATACTAAATACAAACTAACATGGTAAGTTTTAAAGCAAAAGAAATACATGAGGATGCAAGATTACAAAAATCTACACGCCCTAGTTCACACCAAACCCTAGCATTAGTCTCCTACAACACACCCTCGGTTCTATAGATGTCGCGGTCTAGAGACATGGCTCCTCCTAACTCCTCACCTTCGGGGGATGTATGGCGTATAGATCTGGAGGGGATGTCGGCTAATCACCTCAATATGTCGAGCTCGGTGGCTGGGCTCGGCCTCATGTGGGGTGCAGTTGGCTATCGAAGATTGCTCTTCAGATGGATCATCCTTGGAAGATGAGTCAGCACCTAGATGATATTTTGGAAGAGGCGGTGTGGCAGCTATAGCCCTAAGGGTGGCCATGGAGCTCAGCTCTATCACTAGAACAGCTGGCTAGGGTTCAGCCGAGGGTAGCCCTGGGGACATGGGCTCCATCTGAAAATCTAGTAGTGGCTCCAGCAAAAAGTCCCACAGGCCCAATGGCTGACCTAGTAGTGCTCTAGGGAAATCTTCAAGGCTAGGTGGTAAAACAGGCAGGACAACTGGTGCTGCTCCTTCATGTACAGACCCAAATGAATTTATGTCCTCACGACCATGGTGGTCGTGGCCACGATCGTGTTGGTGGTCAGATCATGCTCCATTGCTCCCACTCGTACTCAGGTGAATCCATGATCCACTCTACTGGGCATGCCATCAGAATCTAGTGATGATACGGAAGAACAAACTAGAGTAAGAAATACTATTTCTCAGTAGGACTCTAACTCCACACGAGGGCATTATCTTTACCATCCCAGCCACTTTGGGATTTGTCAAGAAACTCAGTGAGTATACATATGGTTCATTTATTCAGTTTTTTGAAAGCATTATTATCCGAAGTGAATTCACTTTTAACATACACTCTAATGATGAGAGTTGTATCATAATATGCATGGGAACAAGTGTAATTAAATATAACATGCATGGACTGATAACTCCCTTTGGTGAGTTATATTTTTAGTTAATTTTTATTTAATTTAGGATGTAGTTATTTAATTTTGTTGCTATTTTATTTTATTTTAATTAAGTATTTTAGATTTGGTGCTATTTTCATTTTCTGTTATTTTCTTATATTTTGGATACTTATTGTGGGCTTATATTGATTCTCATTAGGTAGAAGCACTCAGTTGGAATTTGGAGCCATGATAGAGCTTATCTTTCAGTATTGAAAATTTAATATCTAGCTCTCCAGAAATCAAATTATGATGATTCAAGATTCTTTGGAAAGAAGAGAAGAAGATCTTCAACTTTGTTGTTGGATACTTTTTCCAATTCTTGAGTCTTCTAGGAGAAAAAGGCGAAACAAGATTGAAGCTTCATCTTGTTTTTGATGCTGTCAAGTCTGACCTTTCATCACTCTTTCACTTATATCTTGAGCTGCAGAACTCCTATTGAGGTGATTCTTCTTGCGTTGCAAAGCTTACTCAAAGATCTACAATCGCTATTTCTACCTCTGAGGCCAAATTCCAACTATTCTGACCGCTACAGAGCTTGGAAGTGTGTAAAAATAGCCGGCGCTGTCGGGCAGGCGCGCTACCTTGCGCTATAGCGCGATGCCGTTTGCAGCAAGTTGCTGGTTTGGGCCAAAATTTGAGAAAAGGATCCATGGACTATAAAAGGCAACACATAAGGTCAGAAAAAGGGATCCCTAGACACTTCTAAACACCTTCCAAGATATAAGACTTCTTCCAAAGAGATTGAAGGCGAAGATACAAGGATTCCTGAGCTCAAGTTCAACACGGAGAGATCCACGTTCTTTTGAATCTTTTGTCTCTAGCCAGAAATCTTTATGGCTTTTGTTTCTTCTATCTTCTCATCTTCATACTCTTTCATTGTTTTCTTTTCTTCAGTTATGAACTAGTTTTCTTTTGCTAGGGCGTTAATGGACCCTTTTTGTATGACAAGTTTACTCATGGATTAATGTTAATCTTGTTTTCTATCTCTATTGCTTAGTGTTTTTGTTTGTTCTTAATGCTTTTAATTACTTGATCACCAATTAATTGATTTGGGGATTTACAATAACTCGAGAGAAGGTTTGTGAATAGAGCTTCTTAACATAAACACCATGAGCTGAGCGAAAATTAGAGATAGACAAACGCGGTTCATGCGGTCGATATAGGAACCTATAGAGCTTCAACTTTTACTTGGATTAGTTTGTGCTAAGAGATTAGGCAATCAGTTTAGGATAAAGAGTATTGCTTGACCTCGAGAGAGGCTAGGAATAAACTAAGAGGAATTGACCGTGAGTCAATTAGGATAGGAACTGATTAACAGAACTTCATAGTAAATGTGTCTACAATAGGTGAAATTAATTAGCCCTAGCATCCATTCCATTGCATTTGTTTACCCAGTTAGCATCCGTCTACATTATTAATTTTCTTATTTATTTTATTTTGTTTGAATTTTAATTTCTTTATCCGTGAATTCATTCCATCCAAATAGTCATCCCTTAAACTATCCGGTATTTGATCTATCCTCGTAGGAACGATACTTTTCTCATCACTTTATTACTTGTACGATCCGGTATACTTGCCGGAGCCGCATCATGGACGCATTATAGGCTTCTTTTAACACCTTTCTTTCAAAGGTTTAGACCGAAGTCCCTTTTCTTTTCTTAACTTTATCGTAAATCTTTTTCACCCACTAAACATAGGCGGTAATGAGCTCATACCATAACCGTCACCACCATAAATTTTCAGTACTTATACTAGCTGGGTCAATGCCATACCTCATGTAAGCCCTATCCCCTGTACTCATACTAGCTAGGTCTATGGCATGCCTCATGTGAGTCGTGGGTGGAAGGGGAGTTTAATACAGGTCACTTTCCCTTTTGAAGGATCACACCCTTAGTTCAATCTCTTCTTATTAAAGATTATGATACCAAAATTGTTCTAAGTCCATAAATTTTGTGGAATTCCGGCAGCATGACAGCTAGACCAGAGCTTCCCCAAAATTGCCAAACAGAGAATTCAACATCACATATCATTAAGCATCATTATCATCATCATGTCATCATCATATCAACATTATCATCATCATCATCATCATGTTGGCATATAGAGGCATACATAACATACAAAGTCTTATGAGCTTAACTTAGTAAATTTGGTGCAAACTTTTAATTGAATTTGCTTCTTATGTCAATTCTTTTATTAGGTATAGGGCCAATTTTGTGTATTATCCTTTTTGAAACTTTTAAGTTGAATTATGAAGTTTTCCAATATCTTAATTTGAGGGTCTTAATGACTTCAAGCTTATTTCTCATTATCCTTTAAACTTAACCATAACCAATTTTACTTTTACAATGGGGTAGTAACTTCAAAAATTCGCCATAATTTCATATTTTACAATTTTGACTTGAATTTTGGTATGATTATACTCCTCTAAGTTTATTTTTTATAAATCCCACTCAAAAACTCATTTTTTTAACTTAAGATATGAATGTTTTAACCTAACTGCTTAGTCTTTTAGTTTCATTCTGGAATAGTGACTTTTAAACTTTATTGGGAGCTCCCCACAAAGTATATGTCAAAACTGCTTTGTGAGGGTGTTTCTCTATGTCTTAGCTTTCTAACAAACTTGGTCTCACTCAAAAATGTTTTGTATAGCTCGAGTTATTAAGATTTTTGTATAGACTACCCGAACAAAAACACATCCAGGGATAGCCCACTTTGAAAATTCGTATCTCCCTCGTTTTAAGGCCAAATTTCACGTATTTTATATGTATAAAAAGCTTATGAGTCCATTTTCATTTAAAATTATTTTCATTGAATTTTGAGTTTTATTGAATGAGTTATTGGTCGCACAATAAAGACTACCAGAATTTCTAGCTTCAACAGTTTTTATTTCAATTAGTTTTCTTGTAAAAACATTAAGTCTTTTCCTCAAGTGACCACTTTTCTCTTCTAAACCAGTTTTATACTTTGAGATCTTGACAAAAAATCAATATTTTTAGTTCTAAAAAGTTGGGTTCAAAATAAGATAAATGCATAACCAAATCATTATTCTAAGAGAAGAGCAACAACCACAAGTAAAATTCTCATAATAAGAGTATATCCATGAGGCCTTTAGAGCAAGTTCTAGAACCACCTAGCTATGGAGAGCTTAGGAGTTCTAGAGTTTAAAAACATATAAGAAGAAAGGGTTAGAGTCAATACCACAAGGATTTTCTTGGAAGCTTGAAGGAAAAGACAACTAATCCCACAAGACTAGCTCTTTTCCCAACTACCAAAGTCCTAGGCTCCATCTTCACCTCTCCCACCAACTCCCCTACAATTCTAGCATAACAACTTCATTAAAATAGAAAAGCACACACCTGAGACCAAGAGCCAGGCCTAAACTTGAGACCTACCTGCTTTCTTTTTCTGCTTCACCCACTTTTTTCACTAGTTCTTTTGCTTCTTGATCCTAGCAAGAGCTTTTCTTAATTCCTCATCGTCCTCATCCATAAAACCCATCATCTTCCCCATAGCATAGACCTTTGCAGTTTCAATCTTGACATCATCTTCTTCATCACCCAAATCGTGATCCGATTCGCTATAGCACCTCTTTGTCCTTTGAGCCCTTTTCACTATTTTCTTTATAGCATTTTGACCTAAATTGACTCAGCTTGGAGTAAGAGCTTTAATCTACCATATTTGGGCCAAAACTAGGAGATCGCAATGGCCCATCATCACCAACACTTGGTTTTAGCTCTTTGTGATTTAACTAATCCCCTTGAATTATTGTGGTAAGGTTAGGTCGAATATCTCCTCTTGTGTTTAATTGTTTTTAGTTAGGCCCAAATACTTTTACTCCCTTTACTAATGCAAGATCGATTGTCCACCTATCTTTAGAAAAATTGACTATTGTAGTTCTTGAATTTTGGCTATTATCAAAATTAGAATTTAATTTCACTGCACTATATATTCTTAGTCAAATCATTAGCATTTCTTTTGCATACGCCCTTTTTCAAAGCTGTCATGTCATCCCTATAACTTGCAACTGACTATTCTTCTTTCCTAATCTCCCAGATTAACATTCTAGTAAACCTTCCATGCTTGACTTACTCTCAAAATGAAAAGAAGAATCTGAGCAAACTAGGGCAATAACTTCTGAATTATTCTTTAAAAATTTGGCAAAATTCTAACTAATCTTCTTTACATGAATATGAAAAATTTTCCCTTCCAAAATAAGACTGTCTCATTCTTCTAAAAAGTGAAAACATATATCTATTAGTATTTTTACAACCTCAAATGATTCGCCATCTAATGTGATTGAATTAGAACAAAAATATTCACGTTGTACTTCTCCAATTAGTTTGAAATTTGAGCAGGTCCAACCATACAATGGGACACCATGACACTCTAACCACACTCTCATTATCTACCTGACTTCCTCCTTAGTCCATGGACTAACATCGTCAAATAGTTCCATGAATATATCTTGTCCAGATTCTAGCTAGTGATTCTTCCATGTCTTTCTTAGTTGCAAAAGTCACTAGAAACTTACACTTTCGCTATCTCTTACTTAAGAGATGCCCAATTTTGGATATGCAAGCTTAGTTGTAAACATACTCGCTTTTGCTGGCCTTGTCACCTATCCTACATAACTTCATCCTAACCATTCCTTCTTTTCTTCACAAACTTTACCCTTAACAAATATTAAATTATTTGATTTCTCGTCTTTTTTCTTCTTCTCCTCCACCTTCTTCATTATTTGATGAGTCACTCCCTTTGTATCCTTGTTATCTTTTCTTCCCACAGGTACTTCCTTAAAGGCCCTCTCATCTCTTGTGGACTAGATGAGCTGAGGTCTGGATCTTTGGACAACCCCTATTTGAACTCTCTGATTATTGTGTTGAACTCTCTAATTATTATGTTGATTACTACCATGTGCTACAACTTAAGTAGAGAGTTTGCACCCATGCATCTCCATACCATGAAGATTCTTGATGGCTCTCCTTGCTTCTTCCATATCGTAAAATCTCACAAAATCGAACAAATTGGAAGAATTCTTGCTCTGTTTATGTGAAAGATAAGCATCCACCACCCTTCCTTCAAATTGAAACAGCTGCCACAACCAACCTCTACTCATCAATCTAAGAAGATTGTCAACATATAGAGAAACTACCTTTTTGCGTCTAGCTCCTCCTTGTACACCTAGATGATCTTTCTTCCCATGTTCTATCCCGTATTCAAGAATCTATTATCTTCTAGGATTTGGACTTGAATAAAGGAAGCAATACTTTATATGTGTAGAATATGGAGGATGATGATTTCTTTCTCTTGACCACTTCCTTAATAGCATAATATTGATGAAGAGAAAGTACTCTTGTATATGGTAGAGAGAGGACTACATCCTATATATATAGATATGATAGGGTATCT
This sequence comes from Pterocarpus macrocarpus, assembly GCA_031439585.1. Classification (NCBI taxonomy): domain Eukaryota; kingdom Viridiplantae; phylum Streptophyta; class Magnoliopsida; order Fabales; family Fabaceae; genus Pterocarpus; species Pterocarpus macrocarpus. The sequence goes on from CM062514.1 coordinate 57,418,366, forward strand.
CCATCAAACACCTCCTTTTGTCACGTCTTATTTTCCAATAGTCATTTCTTTACATTAGTGGATATGATTATTAATAAAGATGACCTTTCAATAAGTAACCAAAAGACTTAAACATTTATATAGTTATTAAACTATTATGTAGGACACAATTCTTACATTTTTCCACTTGTTCCATATAACAATAATTTCATAGTTTAATTACAAACATGATGTGCAAATAAATATAATGTTAAATTCTAATTATATTGGTTACAATATAATATCATGATTAAGTAGAAAATTAATGCGAGTAATGGTGGTTGTATGTCGTTATTTTCTCGACACAATCCCATCCATATGCTACAACACTAACCTTTTTCCCTTAGTATGATATATAATCAAAAGTATGGTCCAACTTTAATATCTTTATTAAAAGACAACACTTGCCATCATTATTTCGATACTACCATGTATACAAAATTGAAAATTAAGTAATCTAGAAACATATCCATTCATGAGCTCAGAGTGTCAAAATACATAAAACACAAACATCATCATAATATATGGTAATGCTTATTTGGTAGCAATGTCAATACTTTCAACATGTGCACTAAACATTTTTGGGCGACAACCCTTTCATCAATGGATTGACAATCATAAGGTTGATGGTAATGTGTTATATTGACATTCTATGTTTCTGAACTTCTTCTTTAATGATAAAACATTTCAATTCCATATGCTTAGCACATTTGGAATACTTTCCACTTTAGAAAAAAGATTACTACTAAGCAATGTTCATCAATACCAGCATTCAAATAACCTAATGAAGTAGAATAGAAATGCGCTAAGCAATGTTTCAAATCTTTTAAAGAGCATATAAGTGAAATATGATAGATATGAAACATGCATGAATGCAAATATACTCATGATAAATTGTTCTGCTCATAGGGGCTAACTTTCTTATCCTTGGGCCCACACTCATATCTTTGGCTTAGGATTCTATGAGAGCTCTCTATTAGGGCATTCCCCAATTTTAGATTCATGCACATGTGTGGTCCTTATTCGCTTCATCTCCTCGATGGGGCCCCATACGGTGTTCTATCCTACAAGAATCATTAATGTCTTTCCATTCCTTTCATGTTCATGTTCATGTCATAGTCATATCATCATGGATCTCATGTAATTTCACAATAAAGAGAATAGCTATACATAAACCATCAAGTGCATATCAAATGCATTCATAGATCATGAACCATCATCAAACTTTATAGAATTCCATGACAATCATAGAAAAGATCAAACTTGCCTCAAGAAATATGATATGGTCGAACCTTCATCAAGTGAAAAGAGAAATCAAAATTCACCTTTCATATGCTATTTTTCAAGAGTATGACACAAAGCCATTTCAAAATCAATCATGCTCATTTCATAGTTCTAGAACATTTCCTTATAAAACCAAATTCTACTATGAATCAAAACATTCCCAAGGCATCACATAAATAGTAATAACTCACAAAAGGGCAAGTACCCATACCCAAAATATCATAGTCAATTATCATCATAAAGCAATGAGCAATGTTATAATACTAATTTTTAAGAATCAAGTATGATATCTAACTAATCCTTAACATAACCAGCAAATATCATTCAAACCTATCTTTAACACTTAGCCATCATCTCTAAACTTTACCATTCATGAAATTAGCAAACATAAGCTCCATATCCACCCTTAATAAATTCAAGCTTAGGAACTAGTGAGCTTTTACTTAAAACCTCAAATCACTTAAAAAAACTCAAGTTACTAAAGCAAATACATCAACATACATAATCTACATAGGTAAGCTCGTACGGCCAAAAACTATGCTCCTCTTAAAGGAAAGAATTCTTATACTTAGACACCTCTAATCTATATAGAACATAATTTAACATCAAGGGTAATGATATTAGCCACAATTTTGAGCCTTAATCAATAACTCACTCAAACTCTAATCTAACTTCCAAGGCATTCAAATGTCTCAACTAAACTTTACAAACATAAAGCCCATCTTCACATATCTTAATGATAATTTAATACTTCCACTCATCCATATCCCAAAGCCAAGATTCAAGCTTATTCTTATCCAAATATTCACCCAACCTTAATATAATACATTAGATACTCAAAACACTCTAAACTAAGCCCATATACATCAAAGATCATTATTCTTACTCACCCTACACTACATGCCTGAATTTCAACCTATACCCCTAGGGAAAGATTTTTCTTTCCTAGCCACCTTTAAACCTCAAGTATTTTAACTTAATCTTACTCATAATTACGTAGTCCTTAATCACCTTGAGGATCCAAATAGATATGACTCAAGCTAGAAACCAAATTTCCCTTTTCGTTTCCGCTAATGACTGAAAGTACTTATTGTAACACCCTACCAACTTAATGTCATTCTTAAGTCACAGCATTAAATTGCATAGATTGCGTTACTGTGCTAGTATTCTGTCTGTAGCTATATTTATTATATTATATTATCTTTTTCTCTACTCTATATATATTTGACGAATATACCTACGAAACGGCGTGCTGTGTATAATAAATGTGATTAGTATTGTAGAACGTAACATAATTTAATAAAAAGCACAACAGGAAGGATAAAGACAGGTAATATATCATTAGTTGTATGCATACATATATATAGGTTGGAAGCCAACGCTTCAGTTTATATACAGGTTCCAAAAGAGGATACATAAGTGGGGCTAGTGTACCAAAAAGACAAAAGGCCCATGTCAGTCAAAATAGTCCTACAAGGTCCTCAGAGGACATTTCAAACTAGCTGATGTGCGTACGGCTAAGTCTGTAGCCCAATGCTTTACACTGCCAAAAGAGGGCCATACTATACAATGCAACCTGCAGCCGGGACCTACTCGGTCAGGTAGCCGTTGGCCATACCAGGCCTAGCTGGGGAGTAGTCAACACTAGGTCCTGAGGAGGATGATGATGAGCCGGTAGCCTCAGAAGGATCGCTCTTAGGACTGAGAGGAACGTCTGGAACCACCTGCAGAGGTGACTCTGGTAGAGGGCTGGTAGGAGCTGCAGGTGCTGCGAGTGCTGGAGGTAAGAGTGCTACATGCAATGGGACCGCAAAATATGGAGCAGCAAGATCAAAAGCAGGGTGAAATAAAGGAACATCAAAATTTCTATTGCTAAAAAGGTAGAGGTGAAAATGGCAAGAGCTGGCTATGTACAATGAGTCCAACACAGGGTCATGGTGGAGCTGCAAGTTAGGGATCTTAATGAACAGGGTAGCTGTCGAGTCCATCACCAGGGTTTGAGAATGATGCAGAAATACAAAGCGAGATGAGAATTTAAAGAAATTCTCAGTAGGATTCGAGTACGGTACTCAACTGACATTACATTCATTCTCAGTTGCCTCAGTTTTTATTTAATTATAAAAACATGGAAGCAAATTGAACTATCCACATTTAATAAGTTTAAGAAAACATCTGATTCGAGGCAAGGTTCACTTTTACTTAAAACAGCATAAGAAATAGAATAAATTACTAAATAGTGATACACAGAATAATGAGCAGAGTAGATGAACATACAGTAGTAAGTAAACATCACAGTCAAACTATAATCAACTTATAATGACTATTCAATGTGACCATGCAAAAACTCATTCTTCAACTTATCTTCATAAACTTTTCCATTACTTGGTCCCCTGGGAGTTCTTGGCCATTCAGACTCCTGGGTAATAGTCTGCTTCTCAGGATCGAGCTCGTTCCTATACAGCAATGCCGAGTTTACTTTCCCCGACCTTCCCACCAATCTATTCCCCTTAACTTTAATCCGGGGCTGGCCCAAGTATTATGAAGCTTTTATCATGACATAACCTTTATAAATTCTCGCAAAATGCACATGCATTCAAATGTGTATTATAACTAATGCATAGGCTTTACCGAAATTTTGGCAGTATAACAGAACGTGTTCGCTTTCCCATGAATAGTGCTAGTACTCAGAAAACCAATTTTTCAGAGAAATCATAATATTTCATTCATAATTCAATCATCAATTTCATAGGAACAATTGTTGCATTTAGAACATGGTTGCTATCTTAGCATATTCATTCAACCCGATCTTTGTAAATCAGGCCATAACTTCTATTTAACTCATCTAGACCTCAATTTTGGATATATTAGAGTGTTATGTGTCTATTTTCTAAACTCTTTAGTCCCATATACTTTTGATAAATGTAGCTCAAGTTATTTAGGTTTTATCTCGACCTGCCCTGTAGTTGGCCAGAATTACACACTTAAAATTAAAAATCTACTAAAAATCGAAAGCTAATTCAAATCATGCGAAATTGGTATCATATTAAAGCTAATAGGACAAGCTTTCATTTGCAATAAGTTATATTTCATTTTCTTTAGTAGAGCTTGATTTATAAGGCCCGAAATTTGACCTTCCTGAATTGCCCTGTTTTGGCCTGGTATGGACATAGGGCAATTTTCTCGAGCCACTGGGAGCAAATGGGACCTTATCTAACTCTGAAATTTTTATGGGACTTTCTCCTATATGTAAGCTTTCTAACAAAGTTCATTTCATTCAATTCCAAGTCATATAGGCAATTTTTGCCCTAAACAACCTAGTTTGCCTAGAATCAAACTCAAAAACTTAGGTCAAACTTCCAAAATTCATATCTCTCTGAATACTAATCCAGTGGCCTTATATTATATATTTATGGAAAACCCTAAATGTCTAATTTCAGATAAAAATAGTTTCATCAAATTTAAACAGCTGTAGGCAAAGCCGTACACTCTGCCGTGTGGACTGCCGAAGGGTTTTAACCTTTCAGCCCCTCCCTGTATCCTACTTTCACTTCTTTCTACTTCTAAATAAATTTTAACACCAAAAACAGCCAACAAACCAGCCAAAAATCATCATGTTCATTCAATCATCACATCAATAAGTGAGAAAATAAAGCCCCAAATCAACCACCCATAACCTGAAGAACAAGAATAAGGTTGAATCTTTACCTCCTTTAGGTGTGATCTTGCTAGATTTGAGTTTAATTTGATGGAACCCTAGCAAAGCTTGAAAGTTTGATGGAGTTGGTTGAGAGGAGAAGAGAAGAAGAAGGCTGAAACAAGGAGAGAAGGAGGCGCAATCAGCATGAGAATGAAGAGAGAAAATCTGATTCAAGTATTAAGAGGGTAGTTGGCTAAGTGTGTTATGATTGGCTGAAATTTTGTGGCCAACTTTCGGCCATGGTTCCTTCTCCTTATGGCTTTATTGGCACCACCCATAGAGGGTTAAATGGCTGAGTAAGCAGCCTTAAGTCATAGGGTTTTGGATATACAATTCTGTTGATTCGATTCCAACAGTTTAAAATACCGAAATCTTATCGATTTCCTTTAAATCCGTAAATCGGTTTTAAGAAAATTTCTATGAAATCTTCTATGTTTCTAGCCTAATTCCCTTACATCTAAACTCAATCAATTGCCAATTAGTTGATCCTAAATAAATATTTAGTCGAATTTTAATTAATCTAAATTATTCGATAAAATCGAACAATTAGGCGAAAGATGATAAAAAAAAATCCAGTGAATGTTACATTACCACCCTCCTTAAAAAAGAAAATTTTGTCCTCAAAATTTAGTACCTAAAAATAGTTCAGGATACTCTTTCCTCATGTCTGATTCTAGTTCCCAAGTGTAGTCTTCAGCATCTCCTTTTCCCCATGCTACCTTTACTAACTGCACGGTTTTGTTTTGAAGTTGCCTGCTGCTTCTGTCTACGATCCGTGCTGGCGGTATGTGGAAAGTCAGGTCCTCTTTTAACTGTAGTGACTCGGGTTCTAGGGAGTGTGTAGGGTCAAGTTGATATTTTATGAGTTGAGAAACATGAAAAACATCGTGAAGGTTTGACAGTTGTGGAGGTAAAGCGACTCGATATGCAACTGATCCTATTTGCTTCAAGATTTGGAAAGGACCGATAAAGCGGGGACTTAGCTTCTTGACCTTAATGGCTTTACCTATCCCTGTTATAGGCGTAACCTTCGGAAATACATGGTCTCCTTCTTGAAACTCTAATGGTTTCCTCCTGGTATCCGCGTAACTGTTCTGATGGCTTTGAACGGCAAGCATCTTACTTCGAATTATCTTGATCTACTCGGTGGTTTGTCCAACTAAATCAGGCCCCAATAGACTTGATTCTCCTGTTTTGTACCAACACAGGGGAGATTGGCACTTCTGTCTGTACAACGCTTCCTAAAGAGCCATGCCGATTCTAGCGTGATAGCTATTGTTGTATGCAAATTCGACTAGCGGTAAGTATCGATCCCAATTCCCACGTTGCTCCATTATATAGGCTCGTAGCATATCTTCTAAGGTTTGAATTGTCTTTTCTATTTGACCATTTGTTTGTGGGTGATATGCAGTGCTTAGGCACAACTTAGTACCAAACACCTTTTGTAAGGCTCCACAAAACAATGAACTGAACCTTAGGTCTCGATCAGAGATAATGATTGAAAGGGTCCTATGCAGCCCTATAATCTCTTGAATATAAAATTGTGCTAGTTTTTTCAACGGATAATTTGCTTGAATAGGTAGAAAGTGAGCATATTTGGTTAATCTATCCACGATGACCCATATAGCATCATATTCTGTTGGTGTTCTTGGTAATCCCATTTTAAAATCCATGGAGATACTCTCCCATTTCCACTCAGGGATTTCCAGCGGTTGCAACATCCCGGAGGGTTTTTGATGTTCCGCTTTCACCTTCTGATAGACCAAGCATTTGCTCACGAAGCTCACCACGTCCGACTTCATGCCTGGCCACCAAAACATTCTCTTAAGGTCTTGATACATTTTAGTAATCTAGGGATGTACGGTAAATTCACCTTTATGTGCTTCCTCCAAGATTCTTCTTCAGAGATCATTTCCCTTGGGTACATACACCCTATTATGATACTGCCATATGCCCTCTTTATCTTAAGCAAAACTCGTTAATTTCCCTGATTGCACAAGATTGATTGTATGTTGAAAGCTGGTATCCTGCTGTTGTGCCTATCGAATCTACTCCTTAAAGCCATTGGCTATCTTAATTTGGTGTAACTGAAGGGTCTTGAGAGTTATAAGGATTCTCAAATTAAGATCTCGAAAACTCTCAATAAGCTCTGCCTCTTTAATCATCATCCAAGCTACAGTCAAAGATTTCCTACTCAAAGCATCTGCTACAATATTTGCCTTGTCTGGGTGGTATTTCAATTCAAATTCGTAGTTCTTAAGAAGTTCTATCCACCTCCACTGCCTCATATTTAATTCCTTTTAATCAAAGAGGTACTTCAAACTCTTATGATCAGAAAAGACCTCGAACCTCACTCCATACAGGTGATGTCTCCATATCTTCAAAGCAAATACTACTACTGCTAATTCTAGATCATGTGTAGGATAATTCCTTTCATGTGGCTTTAATTGTCTAGAGGCATAAGCAACCACGTTTCCGGTTTGCATCAACACATATCCTAATCCTTGTTTGGAAGCATCACAATAGACCTCAAATGGTCCATGAGGGTCTGGCAAGGCTAACACTGGTGTCGTGGTTAACCTCCTTTTCAAATCTTGAAAACTCTGTTCACACTCCAGTGTCCATTCAAATGGAACATTCTTCCTAGTTAGCTTGGTCAAGGGCAATGCTATTCGAGAAAAATCCTTAGCGAATTGCCTGTAATATCTAGCTAAGCCCAGAAAACTCCTAACTTCAGTGACTGTGGTTGACCTCTCCCAATTTAATATTGCTTCTACTTTGCTGGGGTCTACAGAGATTCTGCCATAGGATACCACATAGCCGAGAAATTTTACTTTTTTCATCCAAAATTCACATTTGGATAACTTAGCTTAGAGTTTCCTTTCTTTTAAAATTTGTAGAGCCAACCGCAAGTGTTCTGCATGCTCTCACTTCGTCTTCGAATAGACAAGTATGTCATCGATGAAAACCACTACAAACTTGTCTAGATATGGGTGGAATATCCGATTCATATAATCCATGAATACTGCTGGTGCGTTTGTCAGTCCAAACGACATCATGGTATACTCGTAGTGCCTGTAACGAGTTCGAAAAGCTGTCTTAGGAATATCTTGTTCCCGAACTCGAATTTGATGATATCCGGAACGCAAATCAATCTTGGAAAATACCGTTGCACCTTATAGCTCGTCCATGAGATCATCGATCCTTGGCAGTGGATATTTATTCTTAATCGTCACTTTATTCAGCTGTCTATAATCCATGCATAGGCGCATGCTCCCATCTTTCTTATTGACCAACAAGACTGGAGCTCCCCATGGCAATGCGCTTGGCTAAATGAATCCTTTTTCCAAAAGCTCTTTAATCTATCCATTTAGTTCTGCCAGATCCAGAGGTGACATTCGATATGAAGCTATAGATATTGGTCCCGCACTTGGAGCCAACTTGATGGTAAACTCAATTTCTCTCTCAAGAGGGAATTCAGGGATATCTTCTGAAAAAACATCGGGATATTCCTTAACAATTGGGATCTCCAATTCCTGTTCAACTTCCGTCACATTATGTAACATCCTGATTTCCGATTTCCAGGTTCCTCTTCAAGTTTGCTCAATTCCATTTTCGACTTCACTTCAAAGTCTACACAAATGGGATTATTTCTGAGTTCCGAGTTCGTGTTGTAGAATTTCCAACTTCACGTTTTTCCGATTTCCGTTCTTATCTTCAATTTTGATCTTGATTTCCGACTTCATGTTCTAGTTACGAGTTAAATAGGTAGCTTTCGAGTTCCAATATCCAACTTCATGTTTCAAAGAAAACTTACCCAATCTCCGGTCTCATAATTTAGCTTCAAGTTTCAGCCAAAGTACCCGAGTTACGACCTCATACCCAATGTCTCAAAAATAGTGTACGCGGTTTTCGACCTCAAAAGTCATTGTTTAACACAATGGTTACGATTATCGAACTCCGAGTTTAATGTAACGAGTTCCCCAACTTAGATTTGAACTTAATCAGAATGGACACGAGTTCGGATCCTTGGGCACAAGTTCCGATCTCTGAGTTTATTCCCAGCACTGATATTCCCGAGTTTGAATGGGGGTTCCGAAATTATATGATTATGAGCTTATGACTTTCGATGTCCGACCTTGCATCCAAATTTCAAATAAACATAAGATTTCCTCAAGTCACAAACAAGATGGGATGAGTTCCGACATCCAGCTTCAGCTGCAAGCTCAAGTAAGATGGCACGAGTTCCGATTTCAGGAACAATAGATACGATTTCCGATTTCAGGTAGAACGGAAATGTATTCCACTTTTAGGACGACGTGGAAAGCAATTTAGCCACAAAAGTGGGAGACATGGCCGAACTTCAACCACAAAACTCCAACCAATCAACACCACAATCCCAATTACCACTTCACTATTTAAATCAGATTTTTTCCCTTCTCCCTGCTGACTTACGTCTCATTCTCCCCTCATTCCAGTCTTCTCGTTCTCTCCTTCTTTCAACAATCTCCATCAAACCTTCAAGCTTCACCAGGTTCCATCCAATCCAAACTCAAATTCAGCAAGATCACACTCCAAAGAGGTAGGATTCAATCTCTAATCTTAATTTCTCTAAACTAAGGATGCATGAAAGATTATTCTTCTATATATATTTGATGATATATTGGATGTTTATGATGAATTATGGTTGGATTAATATGGGATTAACATGAAATAATGAGTTGGAATTAAGGTTAGAAAAAGAAAACTAGGAGAAGTGAAGGTTTGGAATGCTGTCTAGGAGAAAAGTTCCATGGCAGTCCCAGACATGGAGTGTAAGGTCGCCTACAACCCGTTAAATTCGATGAAACCATTTTTAGATGAAAGTAGACATCCAGGGCTTTCCATCTATTTATCATATAAGGCCATTGGATTAGTATTGAGAGAGATATGAATTTTTGAAGTTGACCTAAGAATCAGGACCTTCATCCGGGCAGGGTGAATTGAGGAGGGTATATCTCACCCTATACAACTTCAAATTGAGTGAAACCAATTTTGTTAGAAACACATAGAGGAACATCCCAATATGAAATTTCGAGTTTATTATGCTCCCAATTGTTCCCAGTGATTCGAGGAATTTACCCTATGTCCAAACCAAGCCAAGATAGAGTAGTTTAGGAAGGTCAACTTTGAGGACTTATAACTCGAGCTATACTTAAGCAAATGGAATAAAACTTGTGGCAAATGAAAGGTTGTCCTGTTAGCTTCAATATGAGACCAATTTCGTATGATTTGAGATTAGTTTCAATTTTTAGTGAATTTATACCTCCAAGGGTGTAATTTGGCCTAGTGACTGAACAAGCTGAAGCAAAATTTAAATATCTTGAGTTATATAGATCAAAATGGTATGGGACCAAAGAGGTTAGAAAGTAGACATATAGGGCTATGATATACCCAAAATTCAGGTTTAAATGAGTTGAATAGAGATAAATGCAGATTATACAAAATTTAGGCAGAACTAAGTAAGATTGGCAGAATGGCCAAATTGATGGTTACATAAGTGTCAATGGATACATAAGGTTTGGGTTGAGGATTGCCAGTTTTATATTGATATATATATATATATATATATATATATATATATATATATATATATATATATATATATGTTAGATTGAGTATATTACCATGACTGAATTATCTGTGAGAACTGGCACTATTCATGGAAAAATGGATCTGATCCGTTATGCTGCCAGATTTACGGCAGAAGTCTATGCAACTAGGGATATTTATATGCAAGAACGATATAAGTGTGATATGAGGTATATGAGAATAAATCAAGAAGCAGTATGATATGAGGTATATGAGAATAAATGATGAAGTATATATATATATATATATAAGTACATTCAACATGTCTATGCATGATCATGTATAAGAATGAAACGATATGAGTATATTAAATGTGAATCCCCTTGTGGGTGAGTCGGTGTGACAATGGTCACGAGTGGAGCTGATAAGCTCACCCCAAGGCCAGGCTACCCAAGGACAGTAAAGATTAAAGACTAAAGACCAAGATTAGAGTACATGCAAGCACCCCGCTTACATGAGGCATGACATCGACCCAGCTAGTGTGAACTTAAGGGCCAGAACTTACATGAGGCATGGCATGACCCAGCTAGTGTAAGTACCAAATGAAGATCCCATATTCCTAAGGAACGTGACATGGCGATCACGCTCTGATGAAGTATGACATGGCGATCATACTCTGGAATGTGGCATGTAAATATATGATGACGAGTCTATATTCCTAAGGAACATGACATGGCGATCACGCTCTGATGGGGTATGACATAGCGATCATACTCTAGAATGTGGTATGTTGCTGCACTTGAGGACGGTGATACGTAACGCTCAAGTGTAGGCAGATGCAAGCACCCTAGGGACAGCGATACGTAACGCCTAGGTGTGTTAGATGAAAGAAAAGTAAGCTTTATGTATAGGTATAAATTCAAGTACAAGTGAAGAATGTGCAGATGCTATGTATATTCTGATATGCTATAGTTAATATTCATGGTATTGTTCATGAGTTGACTTTTATGTGTTCTCCCAAATGCCAAGTGTATGATTAAAATAAGCTTTGCTTCGGATATTATATTTTCGAACTATAAAATTAAATAGTTTGTACAGCTTGTTCACCTATTTCAAAATAAATCGAAGCAGACTGGAGATGACATGATGACATTATGTATGATAATTAGAGAATCCTACTGAGAATTTTAAATTCTCACTCCTATTTTCCATGTTGTCTCCAGATAGTTTCTGAAGTCTCAAGACTGCGCTAAAGTTCTTTGTCGGATAAAGGTCCAGCTCAGTGTAACAAGAATAACCAGGTATGGTACTATGACTTAAGCATAGTGCTGTACTTGGGAGTGTGTTACATTAATGGTATCAGAGCAATTCGATCCTCCCCGGACCTGAGGATTTGGATTGACTACGTTTCCAGTGTACTATGGAATTCTTAGAAAATGTCATGTAACAAATCTTATCTGTTCATATGAGATATAGGGAAGTAGATATGCATGATTGCCTAACTGTGAATGATATTAGTTGCTATCACACCTAACTTATTATTGAGCCTGATCAACTCAAAGCTTTGTTGCGTGTGACTAGGAACTAATGGCTTCTGGGGGGCGTGGTAGGCCACGAAATGTACCCACTCCAGAAAATCCTGCTAATTTTATGGACACGATGCATGAAATGGCTCATGCCATGCGAGAGTTTCCAAACCGCAGCCATCAAATGATGGATCAGTTGGGTAGGCGGCCCGAGGCCAGCCATGTAGGAAATCCCCATGGCCTAGGATTAGACCTGGAGTATCTCAAGTTTGCAGAATTCAGAAAAGCAAACCCACCTAACTTTAGAGGAACTTTCAACCCTGATAAGGCTGACGAATGGATTAAGGCGATGGAAAAGGTTTTCTCTGTTTTGGATTGTGCAGATCGCCAGAAAGTAGCCTTTGCCACTTTTATGCTTGAAGTAGACGCAGAATTCTGGTGGAATGGTGTGAAATGGCTATTAGAAGAATCCTAGATGGAGATCACCTGGATTGTGTTCAAGGATGCTTTTTACCAGAAATACTTTCCTCCATCAGTTCGGAATGCCAAGGAATTGGAATTTATGCAACTCCGCCAGGGAAGCAATAGCATGTCAAAGTACATCGCTAAGTTTAAGGAGTTATGTAAGTTTTCCATGATTTATCAGCGGAATCCAGATGAGACGTGGAAGTGTGTCAAATTTGAAGGCGGATTAAGGGAAGATATCCTTACAGCAATAGGCCCTATGGAGATCAGAGATTTTCCTACTTTGGTAAACAAGTGCAGACTTGTGGAAGACTATAATAAGAAATTGGAGATTGTCCAATTTGATATTTATGGAAAAAGACCAGCACCTGAAAACCAGAAACTCAAATATGCCTCACCACCAAAGAAGCAATTTCACATTAGTGAATATGAGAGCAAGCAGCTACAAGGATTGGTGGTCAAACAACGATGTTCGAAGTGTGCGAAGAATCACAGAAATAAGCCTTGCCTGGTTAAACGGTATGTGTGTTTCAGATGTGGCAAGCCAGGACATATGATCCGAGAATGCCTTGACAACCAACCACCATGTTCAGGAAGGGTTTTCACTATAAATACGGAGGAGGCAACACCCCGAAGGAGACATGGCGAGAATTAGGGATAAACCAGAATAAGGGATTAGCTAATTTAGTTCTAGTCAATCCTATTATGCTAAGTGGATTTACATCTACTATGTGCTTGTATGTGAACCTTACTTACACTATTATAATTATAACAAATTTTGAAGAAATTCGTCTAATTCTACGTTATATCGGAATAGAGGCGCGGTTGTTCACGGTACAAAAATGAAGTAAAGTTACATGAATAACTAAGGGCAGGATATTTCCTACTAACCAGAAGATTAGGGTGGCACATGAAGCAAGCTTGGTATTCCTTATCCGTTAAGGGTAAAGGAGGTATCGGAAGATCAGGTTACACTGGGACTCTATCAATCTTAGCCATCATAAGCACCACATGATGCAACCCTTTTCAACATTAGTAAAGAGATGCAGTTATCTGGAGAAGAAATGCGAGATGTAAAGGTCGTCAATGGATATCATTATAAATGCTATCAGTGGGGAAAACTTGAGAAGGAGCGTATTCAAATTCAGGTAACAATAACAGAGAGTTAGAGTGTGCAACGGATTCCGATAGGACGAGATAGCAATATTATAAGAGGCTATAACGAGCCAAGACCAAGATAAGCTTCTACACAAATAATAGGACATTACAAGAGAGAGAGAAAGAGACAAGACTATTAATTTCTTCTCTCACATCGGGTAGTTGTACTTGGGTACAAGATATTGCGATAAATAGTAAAAAGGTTTAGTAATGAGAGTGATATAGAATTTGACCACTAAGGCTGATATACATTGTATGGAGGCTAACCGCTGATGAGGACGATAACTTTGGGGACCGCAATACTTCTTAAGTTAGCATTAAAAGACTCAAGGGATAGAATTCAACACATCAAATGAAGAACCCCCGTGTTATTAAGATAAAGAGGATAGGCAAGGTAGGATCCTTACAAATCAATATGGAAGCAAAGCTGCTATTTCCTCTTTCCAACATCAAGTTGATCCTGTTTGAGGAAATAAACTCATGAGGAGCACCAAGAGTTTTCGTAGAAAAGACAATCTGAGGCCTTTCTAACACCCATTGAGATAGGAAATAGAGCTTATAAAGAAGAAGAAATTCTAAGACGAAGCTCCTACCTATAATTCCAAAGGAGAACTTTTGAGCCTTCATAAGGGTCATGCATCTGAACTAGTAGTATAGTCGATCGAGAATGCCGAGAATAGTTGGACCCTACTTGTAACCTTTGGTATCCAATAACATGGGCTGAGCCGCAACTTTAAGAAGATTTCACAAGGAAATTTCTCAGCATAATCTCATGACTTGTTAGTCATATGTTAACTGTAGTAGAGCAAGGAAGCATGCCCTGCTATTCTAGGAGCTAGTAGATGTATACGCAACCATGCTAAATAACATGATTAGAAAGCTATTGCGAAGGATAATTATAGGTCAAAGTCACCATTCGAGATCCAAGGAAGAGTGTGACCCTACAAGTGGGATTTACCAGAAAAAGCTTCTACATATGATCAAGAGTGATCACGTAAGTAGGAATTCTTAAATTGATGAAACCAGCTTCCCAGCACCGAATATAGCTACTATGAATACCACATACCGAAGTTAACTATTGCTATACGTAATAACAGTAGAACTCGTAAGGCTGCCCGAAGTGATAAAGGAGGCAAGTATCCTTTTGAGGTACTCGCACTTCGAATTAGTCAGTGTTATATGTAGGGTGTTATTGAGGTAAATACTTTAATATTGTCGTTGTAATCATGACCTGCTGACGTCGAACATAGGGACAACTGGTAGTTTTTAAAAACCGTGAATCTTCATAAATCGATATTTGGAGTCTTAAGTACGCACAACAAAAAGGTTTAATGACTACTACTAAACAAAGTAATTGGGCACAAAAATAGAGAAGATGAGAAAAGTCTCCAATAAAATGGGATGCCGGTTCAGGGCATCAAAAAACCTAGACAAACCCGGGCACCAGCATACTTCTTATGGATCCTTTATACTTATTGACATAGCACTTCGTACCTATCTGCACGAAACGCCGCGAGAAGGAGTGCCTCTGCAGGATAACATATTTCTCCTCAACCATTCTTAGCCACGGAATTTTGAGGACAAAATCCTTTTTAAGGAGGGTGGTAATGTAACATCCCGATTTCCGATTTTCGGGTTCCTCTTCAAGTTTGCTCAATTCCATTTTCGACTTCACTTCAAAGTCTACACAAATGGGATTATTTCCGAGTTTTGAGTTCGTGTTGCAGAATTTCCGACTTCACGTCTTTCCGATTTCCATTCTTATCTTCAATTTTGATCCTGATTTCCGACTTCATGTTCTAGTTACGAGTTAAATAGGTGGCTTTCGAGTTCCAATATCCAACTTCATGTTTCAAAGAAAACTTACCCAATCTCCGGTCTCATAATATAGCTTCAAGTTTCAGCCAAAGAACCCAAGTTACGACCTCATACCCAATGTCTCAAAAATAGTGTACGTGGTTTTCGACCTCAGAAGTGATTGTTTAACACAATGGTTACGATTACCGAACTCCGAGTTTAATATAACGAGTTCCCTGACTTAGATTTGAACTCAATCAGAATGGATACGAGTTCGGATCTTTGGGCACAAGTTCCGATCTCCAAATTTATTCCCAGCACTGATATTCCTGAGTTTGAATGGGAGCTCCGAAATTATATGATTACGAGCTTATGACTTCCGATGTCCAACCTTGCGTCCAAGTTTCGAATAAACATAAGATTTCCTCAAGTCACAAACAAGATGGGATGAGTTCCGACATCCAAAATTTGACAAGCTCAAGTAAGATGGCATGAGTTCCGATTTCAGGAACAATAGATACGATTTCCGATTTCAGGTAGAACGGAAACGTATTCCACTTTTAGGACGACGTGGAAAGCAATTTAGCCACAAAAAGTGAGCATACTGACTTCAACCACAAAACTCCAACCAATCAACACCACAATCCCAATTACCACTTCACTATTTAAATCAGATTTTTTCCCTTCTCTCTGCTGACTTATGTCTCCTTCTCCCCTCATTCCAGTCTTCTTGTTCTCTCCTTCTCTCAACAATCTCCATCTCTCCTTCTCTCAATAATCTCCATCAAACGTTCAAGCTTCACCAGGTTCCATCCAACCCAAACTCAAATTCAGCAAGATCATACTCCAAATAGGTAAGATTCAATCTCTAATCTTAATTTCTCTAAACTGAGGATGCATGAAAGATTATTCTTCTATATATATTTGATGATATATTGAATGTTTGTGATGAATTATGGTTGGATTAATATGGGATTAACATGAAATAATGAGTTGGAATTAAGGTTAGAAAAAGAAAACTAGGAGAAGTGAAGGTTTGGAATGCTGTCTAGGAGAGAAGTTCCACGGCAGTCCATACGGCGGAGTGTACGGTGCCGCCTACAACCCGTTAAATTCGATGAAACCATTTTTAGATGAAAGTAGACATCCAGGGCTTTCCATCCATGTATCATATAAGGCCATTGGATTAGTATTGAGAGAAATATGAATTTTTGAATTTGACCTAAGAATCAGGACCTTCATCCGGGCAGGGTGACTTGAGGAGGGTATATCTCGCCCTATACAACTCCAAATTGAGTGAAACTAATTTTTTTAGAAATCTTACACATAGAGGAACATCCCAATATGAAATTTCGAGTTTGTTATAGTCCCAATTGTTCCCAGTGGTTCAAGAAATTTACCCTATGTCCAAACCAAGCCAAGACAGGGTAGTTTAGGAAGGTCAACTTTCAAGATTTATAACTCGAGCTATACTTAGGCAAATGGAATGAAACTTGCGGCAAATGAAAGGTTGTCCTGTTAGCTTCAATATGAGATCAATTTCGTATGATTTGAGGTTAGTTTCAACTTTTAGTGAATTTATACCTCCAAGAGTGTAATTCAGCCTAGTGACTGAACAAGCTGAAGCAAAATTTAAATATTTTGAGTTATATAGATCAAAATGGTATGGGACCAAAGAGGTTAGAAAGTAGACATATAGGGCTATGACATATCCAAAATTCAGGTTTAAATGAGTTGAATAGAGATAAAGGCAGATTATACAAAATTCGGGCAAAACTAAGTAGGATTGGCAGAATGGCCAAATTGATGGTTACATAAGTGTCAATGGATACATAAGGTTTGGGTTGAGGATTGCCATTTTTACATT
This sequence comes from Pterocarpus macrocarpus, assembly GCA_031439585.1. NCBI lineage: Eukaryota > Viridiplantae > Streptophyta > Magnoliopsida > Fabales > Fabaceae > Pterocarpus > Pterocarpus macrocarpus. The sequence goes on from CM062514.1 coordinate 57,435,749, forward strand.
GATATATATATATATATATATATATATATATATATATATATATATATATATATATATATATATATATATATATATATATTAGATTGAGTATATTGTCATGACTAAATTATCTGTGAGAACTCAAGACTATTCATGGGAAACGGATCTGATCCGCTATGTCTTTACATTTACTGGCTAAGTCTATGCAACTAGGGATATTTATATGCAAGAACGATATAAGTATGATATGAGGTATATGAGAATAAATCAAGAAGCAGTATGATATCAGGTATATGAGAATAAATGATGAAGTGTATATATATATATATATATATATATATATAAGTACATTCAGCATGTCTATGCGTGAACATGTATAAGAATGAAACGACATGAGTATATTAAATGTGAATCCCCTTGTGGGTGAGTCGGTCTTGACAACCCGCCACTGTGAGTACGCTCACCCCAAGGCCAGGCTACCCAAGGGCAGTAAAGATTAAAGACTAAAGACCAAGATTAGAGTACATGCAAGCACCCCGCTCACATGAGGCATGGCATCGACCCAGCTAGTGTGAACTTAAGGGCCAGAACTTACATGAGGCATGGCATGACCCAGCTAGTGTAAGTACCAAAAAAAGATCCCATGTTCCTAAGGAACGTGACATGGCGATCACGCTCTGATGAAGTATGACATGGCGATCATACTCTGGAATGTGGCATGTAAAGATATGATGACGAGTCTATATTCCTAAGGAATGTGACATGGCGATCACGCTCTGATGGGGTATGACATGGCGATCATACTCTAGAATATAGCATGAAGATCCCATATTCCTAAGGAACGTGACATGGCGATCACGCTCTAATGGGGTATGACATGGCGATCATACTTTGGAATGTGGTATGATGCTGCACTTGAGGACGACGATTCGTAACGCTCAAGTGTAGGCAGATGCAAGCACCCTAGGGACGGCGATACGTAACGCCTAGGTGTGTTGGATGAAAGAAAAGTAAGCTTTATGTATAGGTATAAATTCAAGTACAAGTGAAGAATGTACAGATGGTATGTGTATTCAGATATGTTGCAGTTAATATTCATGGTATTGCTCATGAGCTGACTTTTATGTGTTCTCCCAAATGCCAAGTGTATGATTAAAATAAGTTTTGCTTCGGATATTGTATTTTCGAACTATAAAATTAAATAGTTTATACAGCTTGTTCACCCATTTCAAAATAAACCGAAGCAGACTGGAGATAACATGCTGACATTATGTATGATAATTAGAGAATCCTACTGAGAATTTTAAATTCTCACTCCTATTTTCCGTGTTGTCTCCAGATAGTTTCAGAAGCTCAGAAGACGGCTAAAGTTGTTGTCAGATAAGGTCCGCTCAGGTAACAGTAACAACTCCAGGGTATGGTACTATGAGTTAAGCATAGTGTTGTACTTGGGAGGGTGTTACACATTAGCTAATAAGAGGATGTATCCCTGACTCTTCGGCCCACTACAATTTACTGATAAAGAGTTTAGGTAAAAGTGTATTGAGGCTTGGGGTTTAGAAGATGAGACAAAGAAGAATACCACCATCTTATCAGAACAATTGAGCATGACTTGATTGGCGGAAAGCCAATCCATGCCCAGAATTATATCAAGTCCAAATAGAGGGAGACAAATCAAATTAGCTACAAAGGTCCTACCCTCAATTTGAAGAGGAATATTGATGCAAATTTGACTAGTTTTCACAGGTTCATTAGTAGGAGTAGAAACCAGTAGATCATAAAGCAATTCGAAAATTAGTAATTGCAAAACAGCCACATAATTATGAGAAATAAACGAATGTGAGGCACCCGAATCATAGAGTACAATTAGAGTCTCACCGTCCACTTCATGGGTACCTTGGATTAGTCCTTCAAACTTGTCAACTTCTTCTGCATTCATTGTAAAGACCCGTCCTTGTCGTTGAGGTCTAAACGTTTGTGGTGGATTCCTGGTTGGGCACTCATAAATTTTGTGGCCTGGCTTGCCACACCCATAGCAGATATTCTGGCCTGCCAAACACGGCTGATCACCATGATTCTTAATGCATTTCATGCAAGTTAGATTTGAAAGGGACCTTTAGGGTTGCTTGGCTTTGTTGCTTATCAATGGGAATCTTCTTTGCTGTTGTAAGTTGGGCTTGAATCTTTGGCCCTGCGGTGCCAACCCCTTCTTGAAGCTACCACCAGATGCCTTGGCTGCAGCCAGTTTCAAGTTACAATTTTCCACAAGTTGGCATTTATTTACCAACGTGGGGAAATCTTTAACCTCCATTGGCCCTATTGCTGTAAGAATATCTTCTCATAATCCTCCCTCGAATTTGACGCACTTCCAAGCTTCATCAGGATTCCTCTGGTACATTATAGAAAATTTACACAGCTCTTTAAACCTGGTAATATACTCAGATACCATCCAGTTTCCTTGATAAAGCTGCATAAATTCTAGTTTCTTGGCATTTCAAACTAAGGCAGGAAAGTACTTTTGGTAGAAAACATCTCTAAACACCATCCAAGTGATTGCTGTCTGAGATTCTTCAAATAGTCTTTGTATGCTGTTCCTCCAAAACTCTGCGTCTGCTTTGAGCATATAGGTGGCAAAAGTCACCTTTTGATGATCCGAACAATCCAAGATAGAGAAAATTTTCTCCATAGCTTTAATCCATTCATCGGCTTTATCTGCATCATATGCTCCTCGAAAGCTAGGTGAATTTGCCTTTCTGAAGTTAGCAAATTTAAGGTAGTCCAGGTTAGCTCCTAGGCCATGTGGGTTCCCTCCACAGCTTGCCTTAGGTCGCCTGCCTAGTTGATCCATTATCTAGTGAGCTGTCGCAACTTATTCTCACATCACGTGAGCCATCTCTCATATTGTGTCCATGAAGTCAGCCGGGTCCTCTTGAGCAGGTTCTGTGCATGGCCTACTTCGCCTTCCGGAAGCCATTAAGTTCTGAGCACACAAAACAAAAGTTATTTAGTTGATCAGTCTCAATACTAAGTCCAATGTGCTAGTAAATAACAACTCACACGGTCAGGCACTTCATACATATGCACATCTATATCTCAACTTCCAGATAAAATTTAGTGCATGCCATCATTCAAAATTATAGAATAAGTGCAAAGCATAGTCAGTCCAATCCTCAAGCCTCAGCTAGGATAAACTGGTCTAATACCAAAAATGTAACACCCTACCAACTTAATGTTATGCTTAAGTCATGGCATGAAATTGGATAGATTGCGTTACCATGTTAATATTCTGTTTGTAGCTGTATTCATTATATTATATTCTCTTTTTCTCTGCTATATATATATATATATATTTGACGAATATACCTACGAAACAGCTCGCTGTGTATAATAAACGTGATCAGCATTATAGAACGTAACATAATTTAATAAAAAGGCACAACAGGAAGGATAAAGACAGGTAATATATCATCAGTTGTATGCATACATATATATATAGGTTGAAAGCCAATGCTTCAGTTTATATACAGGTTCCAAAAGAGGATACATAAGTGGTGCCGGTGTACCAAAAAGACATAAGGCCTGTGTCAGTCAAAATGGTCCTACAAGGTCCTTAAAGGACATTTCAAACTAGCTGATATGTGTACGGCTAAGTCTGAGGCCCAATGCTGCACACTGCCAAAAGAGGGCCATATTGTACAATGCAACCTGCGGCTAGGACCTACTCGGTCAGGTAGCCATTGACCATACCAGGGCCGGCTGGGGAGTAGTCAACACTAGGTCCCAAGGAGGATGATGATGAGCTGATAGCCTCAGAAGGATCACTCTTAAGACTGAGAGGAATGTCTGGAACCACTTGCAGAGGTGACTCCGATGGAGGGCTGGCAAGAGCTGCAGGTGCTACGGGTGCTAGAGGTAGGTGTACGACATGCAACGAGACCGCAAAATATGGAGCAGCAAGGTCAAAAGTAGGGTGAAATAAAGGAACAGCAAAATTCCTATTGCTAAAGAGGTAGAGGCAAAAATGTCAAGAGCCGGCTATATACAATGAGTCCAACACGGGGTCATGGTGGAGCTACAGGCTAGGGATCTCAATGAACAGGGTGGCTGTCGAGTCCATCACTAGGGTCTGAGAATGATGTGGAAATACAAAGCGAGATGAGAATTTAAAGAAATTCTCAGTAGGGTTCGAGTGCGGTACTCAACTGACGTCACATTCATTCACAGTTGTCTCGGTCTTTATTTAATTATAAAAACATGGAAGCAAATTGAACTATCCACATTTAATAAGTTTAAGAAAATATCTGGTCCGAGGCAAGGTTCACTTTTACTTAAAACAGCATAAGAAATAGAATAAATTACTAAATAGTGATACATAGAATAATGAGCAAAGTAGATGAGCATACAGCAGTAAGTAAACATCACAATCAAACTGTAATCAACTTGTAATGACTATTCAATGCGACCATGCAAAAACTCATTCTTAAACTTATCTTCATAAACTTTTCCATTACTTGGTCCCTTGGGAGTTCTTGGCCATTCAGACTCCTGGGTAATAGTCTGCTTCTCAGGATCAAGTTCATTCCTATACAGCAATGCTAGGTTTACTTTTCCCTACCTCCCCACCGATCCATTCCCCTTAATTTTAATCCGGGGCTAGCCCAAATATCATGGAACTTTTTATCATGATATAACCTTTATAAATTCTTGCAAAATGCACATGCATCTAAATGTGTATTACAACTCATGCATAGGCTTTACCGAAATTTCGGCAGCATAACAGAACGTGTCCGCTTCTCCATGAATAGTGACAGTACTCAGAAAACCAATTTTTCAGAGAAATCATAACATTTCATTCACAATTCAATCATCAATTTCATAGGAACAATTGTTGCATTTAGAACATGGTTGCTGTCTCAGCACATTCATTCAACCTGATTTTTGTAAATCAGGCCATAACTTCTATTTAACTTTTCTGGACCTTAATTTTGGATATGTTAGAGTGTTATGTGTCTATTTTCTAAACTCGTTAGTCCCATCTACTTTTGATAAATGTAGCTCAAGTTATTTAGATTTTATCTCGGTCTGCCCTGTAGCTAGCCAGAATTACACACTTAAAAGTAAAAATCCACTAAAAATCGAAAGCTAGTTCAAATCATATGAAATTGGTATCATATTAAAGCTAATAGGACAAGCATTCATTTGCAACAAGTTACATTTCATTTCATTTACTTTAGTAGAGCTTGAGTTATAAGCCCCGAAATTTGACTTTCCTGAACTACCCTATTTTGGCCTGATATAGACATAGGGCAAATTTATTGAGCCACTGGGAGGAAATGGGATCTTATCTAACTCTGAAATTTTTATGGAATATTCTCCTATGTGTAAGCTTTTTAACAAAGTTCGTTTAATTCAATTCCAAGTCGTATAGGGCAGGTTTTGCCCTGAACAACCAAGTCTGCCCAGAATTAAACTAAAAAACCTAGGTCAAATTTCCAAAATTCATATCTCTCTGAATACTAATCAAATGGCCTTCTATTATATATGTATGGAAAGCCCTGAATGTCTAGTTTCATATAAAAATAGTTTTATCAAATTTAAATGGCTGTAGGTAGAGCTGTACACTCTGCCGTATAGACTACCGAAGGGTTTTAACCTTTCAGCCCCTCCCTGCATCCTACTTTCACTCCTTTCTACTTATAAATCGATTTTAACGCCAAAAACAGCCAACCAGCCAAAGATCATCATATTTATTCAATCAATACATCAATAAGTGAGAAAATAAAGCCCCAAATCAGCCACCCATAACTAGAAGAACAAGAACAAGGTTGAATCTCTACCTCCTTTGGGTGTGATCTTGCTAGATTTGAGTTTAATTTGATGGAACCCTAGCAAAGCTTGAAGGTTTGATGGAGTTGGTTGAGAGGATATGAAAAGAAAAAGGCTGAAACAAGGAGAGAGGGAGGTGCAATCAGCATGAGAATGAAGAGAGAAAATTTGATTCAAGTATTAAGAGGGTAGTTAGCTAAGTGTGTTATGATTGGCTGAAATTTTATGGCCAACTTTCCGCCATGCTTCCTTCTCCTTGTGGCCTTAGTGGCGCCACCCATAGAGGGTTAAATGGCTGAGTAATCGGCCTTGAGTCATAGGGTTTTGGGTATACAATTCTATTGATTCAGTTCCGACAGTTTAAAATACCGAAATCTTACTGATTTCCTTTAAATCCGTAAATCGATTTTAAGAAAATTTCTATGAAATCTTCTATGTTTCTAGCCTAATTCCCTTACATCTAAACTCAATCAATTGCCAATTAGTTGATCCTAAATAAATATTTAGTCGAATTTTAATTAATCTCAATTATTCGATAAAACTGAATAACTAGGCGAAAGACGATAAAAAAAATCCGGTGGATGTTACACTTATAAGTAGAATGAATAAATTTTCTTAATATTAAGCACTCAAATCTTTAAGTTTCATGCTCAAAGCTCAAACCTTTTTATCCCAACATAACACAAATATTTATAAGATGTTTCAAGAAACTAGAAACCAACATGATCCAAAAATTTCATTCTCTTCCTTCCTCTCCTAATCATACCCGAACACATGCACATAATTTTCTTTTTCAACATTGACATCATCGCTTTAAGAATCAAGTTAAAAAGGACTTCAAGTAATAAAATACACAATTTTTGGGCATAAAACTCATACAAGATAGCAACCACATAACAAAATATTCTTAAGCTTACTAAGCTCATAAATCATGCAAAATAAAGGAAACTAGTTAGAATCATGGCATAAAAATCAATTTTCTAAATAAAAGTAACCATGGGAGTTTTAAGAAAGAGGTGAGAATAAAAGTACCCCTACTTGATTTAAGGCAGTAGAGATCATGAAAAAGATGTTGGTGGTGGCAATGGGTGGTGGTGATGCTCCCTCCACGAAAAAGATCCTTGAAATCTTGAGAAATCAAGAACACAAAGACCTCACAAGTGTCTCACTCTCTCACTACACCTCCTTCTTCTTTGATGGTAAAGAAGGAAGAAGAAACTCTCTCAAATTCTCTTAATCCGTCTCTATTTTATGTACCCGAAAAATCTCTCTCTTTGCCTAAGACCCATTTAATTTTCTAGAGCTCATTTGGGCTTGGCCTAATAAATTTTGTGAGCCTAACTTGACATCTCACTTTGTCTTAAATTATTATGTTATTAATATTAATTTCTATATTTTCTAATTAAATTATTTATTCTAAATTACATAAGTTTCTAATTAATTGCTAAATCACCCAAATAAATTCTAAAATAATTGTAATTTACTTCTATATAATTAGTCTGGGTCAAATAATTAATTATAATTTTATCATAATTTTCTAGAATTTATTCCATCCTTTTGGACCCTTTCATGATATTAACTTCTATGATTTTAATTAAATTATTAATCTTTAATTATCTAAACCATAAACAATTACGTAATTATTTAAATAAATCCTACAATATATATATATATATAGAGAGAGAGCCTAATATCACTTATAATTTTATTATAATTTCTTTAGCATTATTTCTGAGCTTTTGGATTTTTTTTTTTTTTTTATCTAATAATCACCTAAGAGGTTCAAAACATCAATCAATTTTATAATAGCAATGGTTGTGGTACGAATTTCTTTTCATGAAATTGTAACGAATCTCGTTATAACCAATCATAGGAGAGAGGAAATGTTGATTGTGGAAAGAGACAAATCTTCATCCACCAAAACACAACCAACTTCACTTGTCTTTTCTTTTTTTTTTTTTTTTCTCTTTTGTGCCCTATTTCATGAATTTACATTCGCACAGTTTAGCATTTTTATTTTATTATTATTATCCATAATTTATTTTACCACAATATTTCTATCATGACTTCGATTGTTTATTATGACTGTCAACTAATTGTAAGTTAATAACAAGGTTCTAAAAAATCGAACCGAACATTGAATCGGGCAAGACATTAGTTCAGAGGTTTAACGATTTAACTGGTTCAACTTGTGTCTAATCGGGATATAATAAAATATATATAAATTTTTATTTTAATATAAAAACTATTCTTTTTTGGATTGAAAAGTATGTCTAGAGCACGAAAGCCCAATTTAACCATGAGTACAATACTAAAATAAATCTATTGACAGATAAAGTATAAGCAAAGTCCAACAAGAATCATAAAGAAGTTAACAAAAAATGTAGCAAACCAATGCAAAATTTAGATGAAAAATATTAAAAAAAAAGTAAAAGGAAAAAAAATAGACACAAGCATCTAGGCAACGTACAGGAAATCTATAATGTAACATTTCATTGGTCACAACTTTATCTAAGAGATAAGTCTTCATAATACTTATGTATTTTTTTTTCCCTTTTGTCATCGTTGCTTGTGTTTCCTAAGAGATAAGGCTTAACTATAATGAGAAAACTTCACTCTGCCCTTCTTCGATAGACAATGAAAATAAACCATAATCTCAGCCCTTTGTTGTAGGTTTTTTCTTTGCTATCATTTTCATTTTGACCTTTGCGGCCCTATCTCCACTCCATTCAAAGATCAAAATGAAAAAAGAAGCTTCATTTGCCTCCTTTCTTGCCCATATGAAACCACAATTTGCAAAGTTTGGTCCTCGGTGGCGGTTCTCTAGTGGTGCAATGATGCAGTGGCTCTAGGCTGCATTGGTTCTAGGCTTTTTTCGTTGAACCGTTGAACCGCCTGAATCGGTGGCGGTTTAGGCGGTTTAGCGATTTTGGAGCGATTTTCCAATTTTTTTTATTGATTTTTTAACTTCCCAGTTTCATAGGCTAGCCAGACAGGACAAGGTGCCGGTTCCCAGTTTAACCAGTTGGATCGACTGATCTGGTCTAGTTTTCAAAACCATGGTTGATAGCGACTCCTCTCACAATCGCTTGAATTAAATCGGGTCAAGGGTTATGACATAAGGATATTTTATCTTAAGATGGCTATAATTTACTGTTAGTAATTTTTAAGAGATTTTACTTTATCCTTATTTAATAAAATAAGAAAATAATTATTTCTAATTGACTTGGGTTTGACTTTGTATTTTCTTAGACAATTTTGTCCTTACTATTTTGCTGCTACACTTCTTCAATGACATTTAATTTACAATTTCTATTTTCTTTGTTTTGTGACTACTAGTTAATAGGATAATTGAGGTATATTTATTTCATTTTAATTTAGTTAGAGCTCATGAATTTTAAGCTATTTTAAGTTAATTACTCATTGTATATCATTTTGGCGGGATATTACATCATGCAATGCATATATTCAGTATTACCCATTTTAGTTATCAATATAAAACTATTTTATGTATAAATTCTTTTGTCATACAAATATTATTGTCTTAATTATAATTTTAATATGAACATATATTAATTTATTATAAATTGATAATAATTATAAGGTAACTAAGTCACTCATATAATGAATATGTTTGACATCTCTCATGCAATATATACGTTTAGTATCACCTATTTTAGGTATTAATATTACTAAAAAATAATTCTATGTCTAAATTCATTTATTATGTAAGTATCATTGTCTTAATTAAAATTTTATTATGAATATATATTAATTTATTATTTTTATTTATTATAAATTGATAATGATTATATGCATGTTAAATATATTTACTAAATTAGTTGTAATAAATATAAACAAAAAAGTTAAAATACTATTAAAAAATGTCTACTGTATATTGTTTGTAAAATATATAGTCATAAAAATTATGTTGTAATATACAACAAAAATGTTCCTAATAATTAGGAAATCACAAATTTGTTGATAATTTTGATTACATAATATTTTAATTAATAAATTTTGTCATTTTTTTACTTCAATTTTTGTTATTTTTATTGCTTGAATGTTTGAATACATATATCTTCTAATAAAATTAAATTTCAAAATAAATCAAGTGAAATTTAAATTTTAACTTGAATTCAAATTCTTATAAACTTGAATTTTGAATCAACGTAAAAAGGAGAAAGAGGATTCATTTTTGGTAAGAATAATTAATAATTCATAACAATAATTATACTTAAAAATTATTAGTTTCCATAAAAGCCAAAGCAAACTCATTAGTACAAAGTTATGAAATTTGGGAGGGGAAGACAAAAAACTTGGATGTGCCACATGACATATTCCATACCTATTGAATATTTAGATTATATCTCAGCAATATTCTGGAACAACTTTGTCATGGGCGAATCCCTATCTTTGTCAGCAACTTTTTCAGCCATGAACTTCAAGCATTTTTATCATTCTTAAAGGTTCTATTACATATGTTCTTAACTGAATTTTATTTATTTATTTTTTAAAAAAATCCTTTTTCCACATCTTCCGCATCTTACTATGTGAACTTTTAATTTATAAAATGTAATATAAAATTTTTAAATATTACAAGCTAAAATAAATATTTATAAATGTAATTATTTAAAATTATTTAAATATAGTAATTTAATTTTATAATAATAATTATAAGTAAATAGACTTTTTTAAACTTCAATAAAACATTTATTTTATGTATAATATATATATAATTTTTATATAAAATATAATTTTTTTCATTTAATTCTTTTAAATATCACGAGTTCTTCATTTAATCATTTTAATCCATGCAAGCATATATAAGGTATTGACACTTAACCACAAAAACTAACAATTTTTAAAACAAAACAAAAAACAATTTTTAAAGGATTAAACAAAAACTTTCCTAAAAACGTTATATTTTGAGTCATAAAAAAATAAAAATAATAATAATAAATTTAATTTTAATATATTACTAATATAAAATTTTTTAAATATATATTTAATTATATATTATCATAATAATAAATATATTTGACTCAATTATGTACTATCTTAAAATTTTAAGAATAAAAATATATAATTCGTTCACAATATAATTTTTTTTAATATTTGATATATATATATATATTATTGTAGCTGCGGGCGGAGTTTTAAAAGGGACAGATTAGAGAGCAAAGCAGAACGAAGCACAGAGGGCGAGCGTGGTGTCGGCAATGGACATCACCGGTCCTCAAGTCCCTCGACATACCAACCCCTTTTCATTTTCGATCAAAACTATCCCTTTTTCGTTCATTCAGTTTGCATTACTTCAAACCTACCACTCCTTTTCTCTCTCTTTCTTCACCTCGCCCGTCACCAATTCGCTCCCTCGGTAATCCACCATCTCTCTCTTTCGGTGCATATTATTTAATTTCAGTTTTGCTAGGTACTTGTTTCTTTATTTCATTTTGAACGAGTCCAATTTTGTTGTTGTTGTTTACATGTTGAAGATAACAATGGGGCAGCTGAGATAAGCGAGGAAGGAACTTTGGCTCGGGGTGTTGGAGAGGCAGTGAATGAAGCATCACGTTCCAAGGTTCTTCAGGCTGTGCTCGTGTCCTTTCAGGTATGAATTAAGATTCAGTTGAACTTGAACTTTGTTTTTGCATATTGGTTTGGTTTCTTAACCGTTAGGTACCTTTCTGTTAAGTTTGATAATACAGTAGCCAATGATGCATTAAAGTAGCCTCATATTCTTTTTTTTTTTCAATCAAAGATGACAATTATTGGTAGTTGTTTTGTCATGGAAATGCTAGCTGTTTAGTTTAGACTTTGGAGCAACCTTTGCTAGTACTTGCTACTCATCTTCCTCTTCCTCTTTGGAAACCTAAGTTATGACTCCCCCTCTATATCATTGTGCTCCACTTCAGCTACTTTCTATTTGAGTTACCTTCAGTGGCCATCAATGAGACTCATGATCCAATTTTATTTGAGTTACCTATTTATCAAATTACTTGTCTCTTGAATGGTAAAGATTTGTAGTCCAAATATATTTGAGCTACTTATTTATTAAGTTACTGACCTTTGACTGGTAGTGAGAAATGTTACTCGTTCATAGGGAGAGCAACAATACCTTGAGCAACTTTACCTTTTGTATTTTCGGCCCACCCTATACTACCTTTGTTTTGCCAAACAAAATGAGATAGATGATAGATAAAATAGAATAAGATGATTTGAACAACAAGTAGGGTTCAAAATTTGGGAGGAAAATGATATGAGAAGATGATACTATGAAGAGAGAAAAGATGGGTGATATCAGGAGAGCAGTGCCATTCACGCCCATTAGAAAAAGTTACTCCAATTTTTTCTATTTTATCATTGATATATGGAGCAGCTTTATTGGCTCACATGTGGTAGAATGCATCTTAAGTTAGAATTTCATCCTTCTTTATTTTTGCATCTTATATTTGTTTTTTCAATTTTTGCTCTTATTTTCTTTATAGATTCTTTTCTTTATGGATTCTCTTAATTTATTTTTTAAATTTTGCTCTTCTATCGTTTTGTATACATTCTCTTTATTTTCATATTGTATTCATTTTCAAGTTTTCTTTTTAACTTTTTTTTTATATATTCTCTTAGCTCTCATAATTTTTCATATTTTATTATTTTGAAAGTTTAGTTAGAGTCTTATGTTAGGGTGACTTGATAACTATATCAAATTGCCTTTGGTAAATTCTTATTTTTCGAAAAATAGCGGTCACAAAGAGCATCTATTTGCTTTGTTCCCAAGGCATGTTGTTAAAAATAGGTGCTAGTATAGCTTTCATAAGCCAATGTCTTTTACAAGTTAACATTATGCTTTTTGGTTTATTATTTTTTTTAATTTTATCTTTTTTGAAATATATATATATATATATATATATATATATATATATATATATATATATATATATATATATCTGTGCGTGTATAATTTAATATACATATATATAATTTTTTAGGTTGATTAATATTAAAAATATATTAAACAGTAAAAGATATATTAAATTTTATTCATAAATTTACTCATATTTTTCAAATATTTTTGGGATAAATTTATATATTCATGTTGATAATTATTATTTGACTGAATTTCGTTAGTTTGTTTTAATTTTATTTTCTTCTTGAAATATATATATATATATATATATATATATATATATATATATATATATATATATATATATATATATATATATATATATATATATATATATATATATATATATATATATCTGTGAGTGTATAATTTAATATACATATATATAATTTGTTAGGTTGATTAATATTAAAAATATATTAAACAGTAAAAAATATATTAAATTTTATTCATAAATTTATTCATATTTTTCAAATATTTTTTGGATAAAATTATATATTCATGTTGATAATTATTATTTGACTGAATTTTTGTTAGTTTGTTTAAAATTATATTTATATGTATTTTTTTAACATTATATACATAAATTAAATGAAAAATTTATTATATTTATTTTAATATTTACTTAAGCAACCCAAATGCACAAAAATCAGGGAAATAAAACTTAGTATTTGCATAATGAAAGGGGTAAAGATTTTAGGATGAGGATTAGGTTAGGTTTTGAGTTTTCATCTTCTCCTCCTCTTCTCCATCCTCTCCTCTCTTCTTCCTTTCTTCTACCCACCTTCTCATCTTTCCACTATTTTCTTTATTTTCTGTTTTCCTTATAATTTCTATGGAGGAGTGAGTTTTTTCTAGCTCAAGGATTCATTGAATAATGTAATTTGATTTCTTGAGACTTTGTTCTTCAATTTCAATGCAATATATGTTTTTCTGGTTCTTTACTCCTTGTTCCTGATTATGGGTTGTCATTGAATGGTATTAAGATATTAATTCATGATTGAGATGTTGATTGAATACATATTGGTTGGTTAATTAGTATGTATTTAATGTTTAGAAGAGGGAGAATTGTGTTTGGGTTTAAGCTTAGGCTAATTGCAGTTGGTTCTATAAATCAAAATAGGTTCATTAGAGTGAAGGTTTCAATTATCTAAGCAATTGTATGTTGATTGAATGTCTAGAGATTTCTAGGATGAATTGCAGGATTGTTAGTTGAGGTCTCACTAATAATCCAAGTTGACCACATATCTTGTGTTATTTTTCGCCTCTTTGTAGTCAGTGATATGGATGTATGGTAATGATTCATGTTGCATGCTATAAAGTGTTTATATTCATGTTTGTTCTTAAATAAATGTGGGTGTAATTTTGGGAATTAAAGAGGTTAGGATTCTCAATTGGATTCTAGGCTCATGTATGTTCTAGTGTTTAAATTAGCACAAGCTTGTTTGTGGTGAGGTCTCAATTTCTAAATATGATTGTGTTGCGAATTGAATTCTAGGAGGTCTCCTAGTGAGAACATCTCTTAGGACGTCAGGGCTTCCAATTTAGAGAGGGTCAACCTTAGGCACACAACTTTATGTTTTGGTTGTCAATGATTGAATCACCATATACTTCCTTGGAATCTTGAGTTAGTACCTTTCTTGTTTTGTTATTTTCTTCTTTTTAGACTTATTTCTTGATAACTTGCAGTAAAAAAAAAAAAAAATCCCATGTTTTCGTTTTGTACTTTGGATTGAATAGCTATCAAACATCCTTGTGAGATGACACGGATTGCGTACTATATTTTAAATATTTAACAATTTGGTTTTAAATTATAATTTGGGTGAGCCCGACACATGCTACCACTTCTCCAATATGGGCTTTCTCAAGCTCATCATATGGCTTGGTCATGGTCTATTTTCCTATCTGGGATTAAACTCTTTTATGTTGGAACTTATATTTGGGCTAAACTCCACCATATGTACTTCTTGAGCTTCTTTGACATCTGCTCCTTTGTGCCTCTTTCTCAATGACTTATTATAACATCGCCGAGCTTCCTTTTGGTCGGCATGTACCCTCTACTTTTGTGGCCAAGTCTAGAAACTTTAGTGCTAAGTAAGGTATTGACACCACAACCCTAAGAGCATTCAAAGAGGGGCTTCTAAATATCATATGATACCTTGTCTGGGAATCAATCACAAGATTTTACACATTAATTGTCTTGATGTGGGGCTTAGCTCCAAAGGTCATCCTTAGGTCAATGACTCCTTCGACTTTCACTCATTCCCTAGCGAATCCAACAAAGTCTCCACTATGTAGCCAGAGATTATACTCTAGCATATGCATCTTCTGCAAGGTGGAAGCATAAAGGATGTTAGTTCAGCTCCCTTGGTTGACCTGCAACTTTTGGACTATATAGTTTCCTACGACCATAAAAATGACAGTAGCGTCAAGTAGATTTTGATCTATCCCCTTAAAATCTAGGTCAAAGAACGATATTACCGGTTTTGATATCCTTAGTGGGCGAGTTGGCATTTTTTCCACAGCCATGACAGCTCAAAGGCGTCGCTTTCTTGCTGAACTTGTTTCTCCACCTCCTGCAAATCCTCTAGCTATGAAATTTATTAGTCCTCAGATTTTTGGAGATTGTTTGCCTCTAGGCTCTCTTCCTTAACCAGTCTTTGGGGACTGTCTTCCTTAGCTCTGGCTTTTTTGCTATCCTTTGTCCTCTCCATGCTTTTAACTTCGGCTTCTTCTACACCAAGCAATGTATTTGTCCAGTAGCCCTTGCCTTATCAAATGTTTGATTTGTCCTTCAGGATGGTGCAGTCCTTAGTGGTATGGTCATAATTCCGATGGAACTGACACCATTTGCTTCTGTCTACCTCGGGAAGGATTTGCTACTTTCTTACATTAGATGAAAGTTTTATAATATGGGAATTATACACCTTTTTGGGAATAATTTCTCATTTTGCATTAAGAGATATGGGCTCGACGTATCTAGATCCGAGAAAATAGAAATTGTATCAGCCTTCCCCTCGGCCCTTTCCCTCTGGCAAGCTTTCCTCTCTTTTAACTTCATTTCTCTTGTTTGCGCTTCAAGTCATCGTTCTTTCTGCCCTCTTGGCGAGCATATACATTTTTTGTTTCCCTAACCTCTTCCATATTGATTTACCCTACGACCCTTTTTTTGAACTTTGCAATTATCTTTGGTGGGGTAATGGCTAAAGAATTAGCAAATGGGTTGGCTCTCAGTCCTCTTTTCATGGAATGAAGCTCCATCGTTGGATCCAGGCCTTGAATCTACATGGCAATAGAATTGAACTGATCCAGGTATTCTTTCAAAGATTCATGAGGACCTTGCCTTACCACATTTAGAGAATCTAGGGTCTTCTTATAGACTCAACTCGAGGAAAAGTGGTTGATGAATGCATGTAAAAGCTCTACAAAGTCATGAATAGATCCTACGAGTAACAAAGAAAACCATAGGAGGGTCGCTTTCTCCAAAAACATAAGGAATGTTCGGCATAGAAAGGGATTTGTAGCTCTATTTACTAGCATCATAAATTTGAACATAGTTATGTATACCTAAGGATCTTCAATTTCATTATATAACCATAAGATCGTTTGGAGCTTAAATTTGTCTAGGAATGCCATAGACATAATGAACTCCAAAAATGGCCTCGATACACCTGAAGACCTTGAGAGGTCATCATCCAATGTGTTTCATTTTCCACTTGAGTTGGCCGAGTGTTGTCTTCTTTCCTATCTTGAGTAGGGTCGTCATTATTCTAATGACTGTTGGCCTCCTTTTCCCTTCTTGCATTCTCTTAGTTTTATGCTTCCATTTGAGCTACTAGCTTCCTATTTTGGTCTTGCAGTTGTCTGATCATATGATATAATCCTTCAACAATAGGAGGTGGTGGATTGTTGTTCTCCTTATTCCCATTATCTGGATAGTTCAAGTTGTTGGCATGATCAGCCATGTTAATACTTTAACTCTTTGTGGTGCCATTCACCAATTGTGGGGATTGCACTCGAGCCCTACGAAGGGCACCAATGTTCTGACCTGTTTGCTAGGTTGTTCGATGTGTCCTTTCTTAGTTCGAGCTTTTCTCGTCTTTATGGCTCTAGTGGGGGATCTGTAAGGAGCTCCAATGCTTAAGTCAAAACTCTACTCAACTTGGGTGCAAGTGAAATAGGATTGATTATTTACCTTTGCCTCTTGTAAGCCCCCTTACTTAAAGTTGAATCTCCTTTCTAGTTGAGGTTTCCACATCCTCCTATTTTCAAGGGATTCCTTAGTTATAGGTAACTACTTTTGAGTGGTTGAGGCTTGTTAGGAGTAAGGGTCATTCAAGATTTATTTGGAGAATGCTCCTTTTAGAAAGCCTTGTCTTATTCTCACTGGCCGAGCTCTAAGGCCCAAGAAAATAGTTTAGTCCAAACATGATGTCATGGAGGGCTACCACAATGCCATGTTAGGAAGATGGACATGATGGACAAAGTGTAACATCCTAAATTTCATGTTGTGCTAAATTACCTCAGTAACCCTGAGTAATTAGGCACTTAATGAGAAATTATGAGATTAAGGCTTAATTAAAGGGTTAATTCGGATGAGAAGAGTCAAGAGAATGCTTAATGGAGATTAGATAATCTCTAATTAAGCAAGTCAAAGCCTTTATAGCTTAATTAAGCACTAATCACCCTTAATTAGCTTAATCGAGTTTAATTAAGGTTACTTAAGCTTAATCGCAAGATTTATTTTTGTTAATCGTGTTCTTGTGTGTTAATCACTAATCATTGCTTAACCATCTTAATTAAGTTGTATGAGCACTTAATCACATGATTAAATTCAAATTTAGTCAACTAGACAATAAAGTAGAGAGTGATATCACTAAAGCAAAAAGTATTAGACAAGACTACTTTATATAAGAGTTTGACCATGCTTTGTCTCCCTATCATCCAATTTGTCCCCTTAAACTTTAATTAACACAAAATTAAGAAAATATCTCCTTCCTCCCCTTTGAATAGTGGACGCTACTTTCTCTCTCTCCCTCCCTCATCCATTTTCATTTTCACTCATCTCATTCTCTCTCTTGAAATCAAATCCTCCAACTTCTCTCTATACACTTCTTCATCTTCTTCATCTCTTCTTCTTCCTTTCTCCACCATCACCACCCAAAACCACTCACTACGCCCTTCAAAGATCACATCTTTGGGTCTTTGGAGACAAGATCTAAACACTACAACCTTTATTTTCACAAGATCTCAAGAGCTTCTCCTTCCACCAAGCCAAACCGCCACCATCTACAAGGAAAGGAACCACCATCATCTTCTTCTTCTTCTCTAGTTTTGCGCCATTTCTACGAAAGGCAGTGATTCTCATCTTTTTCATTTTGTTTGCTCAAGAAAGCTTGGAGCTTAGTTCTTTCATAACCAAGATCTCTAAGTGAAAACTTGAGAAGATCCTTCATGCTCTTCAAGAGCAAAAGTTTCCATTTTTGGCAAAATATGTTCTTGTTGTTCTTTAATTGTTCTTAAGTTTCTACTTTTAGAAAAATATGTTCTTGTGGTTCTTCAAGTGTTCTTAAGTTTCTACTTTTAGAAAAATATATTCTTGATATTCTTCAAGTGTTCTTAAGTTTCTACTTTTGGCAAAATATGTTCTTGAATGTTCTTGATGGTATCTTGCTTAAAGTTGTTCCTTTTCTTATGATGAGTTGATGATTAAAAAAAGTTTCATCTTATTATGTTTTCATGATTTGATAAGACTATGAACATTGTAAAAGCTTTAAACTTTAAAAAGTTTGCTTCTTGATACATAAAAAGTGGCGCAAGTTTTAGTGCCATCATAAAGTCTTCTTTTGTTTTATTTTGAAAACAAAAATACATGTAAAAATCTAAGCTTTTTAGAATAATAAGCCTTTTTGAGTTATAAAATGATATCTTGACACTTTATGTCTTAGAAATCAAACCTTAAAGAAAAGACCTTTCATAAAGTTTCAAACTTTAATCAAGAATGAGACCTTTAAGTCATAAAAGTGTTGTTTTGTAACATTTAATTCATAAAGTTTAGATCTTGAACCAACATAATGTCAAAAGGTGTTAACTTTTATAAAGACCGAGACTTTTTAACCCTGAAGTTAATGTTTCATATCACTAGTTGATAAAGTGGGAACCTTTTAATGTAGAGACAACTTTAAGTCATAAAGTTGAGACCTTGATGGTCTTAGAATAATTAAATGAGTCAACTTTCATAAAGAACAAGACTTTTTATTTAAAAAGCTAGTAACTTGTATCATTATTTCATAAAGATCTAATCTTTAAGATAAGAGCTTAATGTTTAAGGCACTTACTTTCATAAAGAATAAAACTTTATGACTACTTTATAAGAATGATAACTTTAATAATGTTTAAGGTATAACCTTGTTATGTCAATAATGAAAGCTTGAAACTTTGTAATGTGGTTAAGTTAAAAAAAATTACCCTTGGTGTTTAGTGAACATGGTGTTGTTGGGTTCATGATGTGGTTATGCGTTGTCATAACCCAAGGATTAGAGGGATCTCAAACTCCTTGGGAACAGAAGTATGATTAGGGCCTCTGAGCATACCATAAACCTAGGGATCACTAAGTGCACTATCTCAAGGAAAGGAAACAATCACTTAATTAATTTGAACAAGTGTTCCATAAGATATGTACTTAAGTAAAGAATACTTTTATATGAGAACTAAGTAACTAAAAGACCACAAACTCATATCCTAACTATGTGATTCTCTCATGGGTAACCACGAGAAATCATACGATGATTCATAATATTCTTTACAAAGAAAAACACAACTATAAACCCCTTTAGGGTATGAATGTGTGATGCCATCCGGCATGATTGATGATGAGTTTGATTGAGCTTTGTCTCGTGATTGAATAATGAGTATGATGATATGATATAGATATGATGAATTGTTGGTTGAAAGTTTATGATTGGCATTTTGGGGAAGCTCTGGTCTAGCCGTTATGCTGCCGGATTTCTGTCAAAATTATGGACTTAGTCATATCATTGCATGTGTCTAGTCAAAGAATTACTATGCATGTAAAGTATAATGATAAGCAAAGAATTAATGGGACATGACCCTTCATTCACTTCGGTAAGGGAAGTAAGAGACGGCGATCCATAAAGACTCAAGGAACCTCTATGAGGGAGGCAAGGGTGACATGGAGGACCCTCCAACTTAGGGGTAACCAATATTGGCTTAGTCTGATTTGGTTTAGTACTGTGTGACGACGGTCATGAAATGAGCTCATGTCTAGAAGCAGTCTATTTTAAAGGAAAGTAAAGAATGTTAAGCACGTGCAAAAAATGAAAGTTAAAGTAGGACCACGGTCAAGTCGATGAGTTACATAGTCATGAGTGCTATTATATTCCTTATATGTATTGTGAATGTTTGTTATGTATATTAGCCTGTATGCCTATGTATGACACTATGGATATGATGATAAAGTTAAAAGTAACCCGCTTCGAGATTTACATTTTCTAAAACTATTAAAATTGAACCGATATCTGTTCACTATTTTTATATTAAACCCAAAGTGGTTGGGACGATGACAATGACACTGTGTTTGTCTAGTTGCGATCCTACTGAGAAATTTAGTATTTCTCACTCCTACATTTCCATGTCATCTTCAGAGGATGCCGGCGTCAGGCATGGTGGTGATTTTCATTGAGTTTCCGGTGATGCATTGGCACTTCACAGTCTGGTGAATGCATCTGTCTTGCTATCGCGGCGATGCAGGTCTACATGTTCCATAGCTGCTAGTTCCATGCACTCGTGATGAGTCCGTTTTGCTGTCCTCATGAGCCTTTCGAGGACATCACTATGGATGATGTTTGCCCGCCTTTCCATCCTTCGAGGCACCCCACTGATGGAGATTCCGATTTGGACACTCGTCCGAAGCTGACAGTTTCGTTGGATTCCAATCCTTTGGAGCCGTCTTATCCGAGCTATCACGTGGAGATGGACCTGTCTGAGTCCTACCTGTTTGTGATCCGTCTGTCGTCCAATTCATCTTACCTTGCGGCCTCGTCATACGGCCGACTCCCTGCTCACGATGCGTGGGTTCATTCGCACCGTGCCATGCCTCGTGGGTGTGGCCGTGCTCGAGGTGGGGGACGTGGTGATGTTACTCCCGGTGGATTCGGGAACGGTTTTCTCCCTCCAGATGAGTAAGGTGTTGATTACATGCGGAGCCGAGCATGAGAATAGCCCCTTTTGGTTGTAGCTAGGGTTATCATTTTTCTTTTGGCATGTATGGGTGTATAGGATTTCTTATGTATTTTCTTTTATCGTGCACTTAGGTTAGGTACTTTTGTAAGACGACAGTAGGTATCAGATCCATTATTGTCATTGTGTATGACTGCTGCTATTACTACTATTATATTAACTATGGGATGGCTATGGAATAAATGTTATCTTTATCTATGATTGTGTTATTCTCAGTGCTTTTAGTTATGTTAAATGCGATGTATGAATGAGATAGCAACGTTTGTATTATATGTTTGATGCACTCATGACTCTCAATTTCAAAAATGGTTTACTTGTTTTGTTCAAAAAAAAAAAAAAAATCTACCCTTATTTTCATTTAAAAAGTAATTTCTAAAAGGTAATGTTAGTTCCGCGAGTAAAAGTAACAACTAATAATTTTACAATATGACTTAAGCATAGAATGGAACTATTAGGGTGTTACACAAAGGCTCTAGTGACAGATTATGTTTATCATGTGAACTGAGGCAAGAGTTGTATGGGCTGTATTAGTACTGTGGCAAGGTCATGTGATTAGAGATGATGGATTTGAGCTAAGGGACGCCATCTCACAAGAGCCCTCAAAGGTCATAGATATGAGAATCTCTACGAGCACAAAATTGGCCAAGTTAAAAGAAATTAATAAAAGAAACTGTAAATATGGCTACCTATATTGTTAATTTTGCTTGTGCAATCATGATGCATGACAAACCCTTTTGAAAGTTATCATATGCATGATCGAGCATTTTGGTGTTAAATGTTCTTAAAGTTGCTTGGTGATATCGGAATTGTTCTAAAAACTGGACCAGATCGGCCGGTCCAACCAGTTGAACCAGGAACTAGGCAAGTATTTGGTCCAGTTACACCTAAAAAATCGCCATCTCAAAAAATCAGGATTGAACCGACCAAGAACCAGTAAACCGGCCAAATCGGACTGGTTTTACTGGTTGGCCAATTTTTTTTTTTTTTTAAGAAACACAAAATTATTTTTTGATCATCAATGGTGAACTTAACTACTTTATTATAATGAAAAATGATAAAAAATACATTTTGGTTGGCCAAACTAAAAACTGTTATATCTTTTAATCTTTAAAAAAGAGCTTAGAGTTGATAAATATATAAAAAAATGATGCATAGGTACTATTTATAAAAGTTTCAAGAGGAAAAAACTTTTACTTTAAGCAATGTGAGACTTGTTGAATACTTTAAGTAGTTTTAAGAATAAAAAATTCAAAATCTAAGCAATGTGGGACTTAATATTTTGCTTGTATTGGTTATGTTAATATGACTTAATATAGTGATTTTGATTTCTAAAACTATTTTATCATGTTAAAATCTTTTAATCATTTTTATTTATCTCACAACATGTTTTTAATCATATATATATATATATATATATATATTTATTTATTTATTTATTTATTTATTTATTTTTATTACATCTCGGTTAAACCTCTGATTGAACTGGTTGAATCAATAAACTTTTGAACCAGTACCTTGTCTAGTTTAATGCCCGGTCCAGTTTTCAAAACATTGGATACTGGTGATTGTACTATTTTATGTTTACTGTATGTTTTCTACTTGTTTGATAACCTGGGAAATTTCGACACCGACAGGCCCCTAGAAAACACTGCCCATATTGAGATTAGTATCTCACCTCATTTTCTTTATGTTTCAAGTTACATAACAAGATAACAAGGATCAAGTTTGATTGGATGTTCGATGTTCATGTGATTCGTATAGATTATTTCTAAAGGTGCCTTTTTGAATGTGTAAGTATTGTATTAGTGGTCATGACCACAAAGTTGTGTATTTATATGTCTAGATTATTGTAGTAATTGAAATTATGGATGCATGTTATAGTGACTAAGTATACATTCGTCTTTTGTTAGATTAGCCAAAAAGACTTAATAAAGGATTAATTAAGTGAATGGCCAAGTAATAGAACTAACTTAATAAAGGGATTTGTCATCCATGGACGTATTAAAGTAAGGTAGAGTAAAATCCCAATAACTCTTACATGTAAAAAACAAATGAGAAATAAGTTGGTAGCACTTACTAATTAATTGTTAATTAAGAGATGAAAAAAATGGCTAATTAATAATTAACTGATGAGATGTTACAGGGGTTGCGCCTTCTTTCTTCTCTTATTGATTCTAGATGAAAGAAAATACCCTCTTACTCGTATAACAGCCTAGTCTCAAGAAGTTTAGACAACAAAAGAAAAGGAGATTTTTCAAACCTTGAAACCCTAAATTTTGTTGCTTGATAAAATACTCTATCATTCCTCAAAATACCAAATAAAAAACCAGAAACAATCTTTTTTTCATTTCAAAACAGTTATTTGAGAAATTTCAAAAAACATCCATAACTATGAACTGCAGTTTAGATTTGACTCAATCATATTTTTAATGCAAAAATTTATTCCATCTAACCAAAAATCATACACAAGATAGAAATAGAATTTTGACGATTATAAATTCTAATTTTAAATTAATTTGATTCAAATTAATTTAATAGAAAACCCCAATATAATGTTCTCAAATAGGGTTTTTACCTTAGTATAACCTACTCTCATACCATATATAAGAATTTATTAGATCTATATTAGGAATTTAGAACATCATAGAAATAGATATATGGATTGGTAATGTTGTGTACCCCATTGATTGATAGCATTGAGAGGCACTGTTTGTGAATCTTGTTGCAATGAGAAAAATGTATATACTTGTATATGCCAAACACAAGAACCAACACCATCTCCTTCTCTCCTTATAGAGGCTATTGATGGAGCAACAAGTCATTAAGAGACTAGAGCGGGGATCCTAACTATAGTATGAATATACAATAACCTGGTTTTGTCCATCATAGACTTTGGTTACCTTCAGCCTCTAAACCAATGATCACCTCCAAACCTATAACGAATCATAATGATTATATGTTTCTTGGGAATAATCAAACTATTCATTCAACCTATTTTTTATAAAACCAAAATACTCATCAATCAATAGAATCCCAAATCAAAAAATTCTAACAATTTATTCATTACAATATCCATGTGCAATAGTAATAATTAAACTAGTCGAGAAAATGTAACACCTTAATAAACCCATACTACGCTTAAGTCATATTACGGCGTTTTATTAGTTATTCTTATCTTCAAATGGAAAGCTAAACTTCACTTGAAATTAAGTTATGCGGAAAATACGATAAGATTTTTCTTTGAAATACGTTGTCACTTTGCAGCGTTTTGAAAAGTAAAGCCTTGAGCGAGAAGATAGCTAGAGAAAGAGCGTGTCGCATAAAATATATACCCCAAAATCGTAAAATATGAGAAAAGTAAACAAATAATAATTCACAAATACATTGCATTAAATAACTAACCATTACATTCATATGGATTCATAATATATATATACATACATATCAGCATTACAACGAAGGAGGCTCATGGTGGTGCCATGATCAAATACTAGATACAAGCGGAATCGACATCGTTAGTCACAAAGAAATGAATGAAGATGTAGAACTAAAGGCGACTACAAGTCCACATCGGCATTGTTTGACATCACGTCATCGTCCGCTCTCACAATATGGGGATCCATGCTCCCGGCTCAGGATCGCCATCGAGATGCAGTGACGTCACGGAGAAGAATAACTAGGGTGAGAAATGGAATTCCTCAGTGGGACTCAAGCTTGACACGAAAGTGTCATCGTCATCGTCGACCACTTCGGTTTTATTAATGAAAATAGTGAGCATGCATAAGGTTCAATTCTTGGATTTTCGAAATCATGAGTATCCGAAGCGGATTCAATTTTAACATAATCTCTAATCACGTACATCATAATATACATGGGCATAAGTATAATCATATAAAAATGCATGATTGTGCTATAAGTTTTTTCTTAACTTCTTCTCTTTCTAGGGTTTGGACCGAAGTCCCCTTTCTTTTCTTAACTTGACTTTATCTTTTCACCTACTAAACATAAGTGGTAATGAGCTCATACCGTGGCCGTCGCTACCATAGGATTTCAGTACTTACACTAGCTGGATCATGCCATGCCTTATATAAGACCTATCCATATCTCACACTATTTGGGTGCGTCATGTAAGCCTCATGTGAGTCGTAGTGAGGAGCTTCTTGAGGTCACCTTCCCTTTTGAAGGATCACGCCCTTAGTTTACTTTCTCTTCTTATTAAGGCTTGTGATGCAAAATTATTCTGATTCTTTTCCACATTTATGTGTTATGTATTGCCGTCCCCAAATGTGGTTCCTTTATGAATCACCTCTGGGCGTTACGTATCGCCATCTCCAGGGTGTTCATATTTATTAATTCTTTCATGTATACCATTAAGCATCATATTATCAACATATCATATTTATATCATCATGATTCATTATAATATCGTCATCATATCATTATCATCCTTTATAAATGTCATAACTTATCATAATCCTCATGTCACTATCATAATCATCATATCATATCATCATGTCACCATTATCATACCATCATCATCATGATCATCATGTCATATCATTATCATCATCATCATATCGTTGTAATCGTATTATTGCGTAGAAGCATCATATCACCATGAAAGTCTTATAAGCTTAGCTTAGTAAATTTGGTGCAAGCTTTTAATTGAGGTTGCCTCTTGTATAAATTCTTTTATTAGGCATAGGGCTAATTTCATCTATTATCCTTTTTGAAACTTTTAAGTTGAATTATGAAGGTTTTCCAATGCTTAGTGTAATGGTCTTAATGTCTTAAAGCTTATTTCCCATTAACTTTTAAAACTTATCATAACCAGTTTTACTTTTACAGTGGGGCAGTAACTTCAAAAATTCACCATAATTTTATCTTTTACTCTTTTGTTTCGAATTTTTTGTATATACTTCTCTGAGTCTATTTTTAAACAACATAAGCCCCACTTAAAAATTCATTTTGTCGCTTGAGTTATGCACATTTTATTCTGACTATTCAGAATTGAAAGTTCACCTCGGGTCAGTGGCTTGTCCACTTCACTTCGAGTTTCTCACATGGAATCTGACAAAACTGTTTTATGGGGGTGTTCCTCTATGTCTTAGCTTTCTAACAAACTTGGTCCCACTGAAAAATGTTATGTATAACTTGAGTTATGCACGTTTTATTACATACTGCCCGAGCAGAAATCCATCCGGGATCAGCCAACTTTGAAAAATCATATCTCTCTCATTTTAAAGCCAAATTTCACATATTTTATATGTATAAAAAGCTCTATGAGTCTATTTTAATTTAAAATTAGTTTCGTTCCATTTGGAGTTATATTGAAAGAGTTATTGGTCGCGCCATACAGACTACTAGAATTTTCCAGTTTCCACGGTTTTGGTTTCAAGGAGTTTTCTTGTAAGAACATTAAGTCTTTTCTTCAAGTGATCACTTTTCTCTTCCAAACCACTTTTAATCTTTGAGATCTTGATATTAACTCAATGTTTTAACTTCTAAAAATTTGGTTCAATGACAATAGACACACCAACTGAAAATCTCATGCCAAAGAGAAGAACACAACACATGAAAACTCATCATATCAACAATCATGGCCATGAGGCCTTGGAAACAAGTCTTAGAACCACCTAGCTATGGAGAGCTTAGGAGTTCAAGGGCTTGAAGAACACATAAAAGAGGAAGGTTAGAGTCACTACCAAATAAGTTTCTCTTGGAAGCTTGAAAAATGAAGTGGTTGGAGATGGCCTCCTTCCTCTTGAGCTAGCAAATAGGGCTAAATGAGTGTTTGTTTTGTTCTACCAAAGACCAAAGAATGTGATCCTTGATAAGTTAGTGAGGGTGGTGATAGAAGATGAGGGTGATGGTGGTGGAAAAGTGATGACTTAGAGTAGGAAAAACAAGAAGAACAAGAAGAAGAGTAGGAAGAACAAGGAGAGGTTTAGAGAGAGGTGAGAGCTTTGTGTCTTGAGAGAGAAAATGAAAAATTAAATGAGAGGGAGAGAGAGTGGGCAGATGGCGCAAAAATGGGGGGAGAGATTGATGTGATTTTGCTTCTTACAATAAGCAAGAGAGTAGGAAAAACCTTGGGGCAAAAGAGGGAGTTGTGTTTCCTTTGAGTCTTGGCACTTGGGTAAAGACTTGCAGTGTTTCTTTTCAAGTGGTTAAAAGCATGATCTATCCTAGGATTGGCATTGGATGATTGTGATCACTCCAAGTGTCACAATCTTGATGGAGGAGAGTAGATATTTTGTCTTGACTCAAGGAATCTACTAACATGGATTCTTGATCTAGTGGTGTATGATGAGAAGGCAAATGGATGGTTGGATATAGCTCTTGCTTTGACCAACTTTCAAACAATAATTAAAGAGAAGTTCTCTAAATTTTTACCATTGTTACAATTACCTAATGCTAATCACACATTAGCATATTTTCAATGAAAAGGATTGTCCTCATTAATTATGTAAAGAAGAGGTAAGGGTTAATCTTCATGTAATTAAGATGTGATACCTATATGCTCTTAGTTAATTAGGTTAGATCACCTTGATTTTATGTTCTAAATTATGAATTAATAAGGATTGGGCAATTAGGCTTTTAATTGTAACTTTTAATGCATTATGTTTCAATTGTTGACTTTTACTTATCTTGTTGACTTGCCTTTAATTTACTAAGCCCTTGCTCTTGAGATTAGCCGATTAGTTCTCAATTAATCGCTAACCTCTCTAATTAGCCGGAGACACCGAGTTAATTAGCTTAGACAAAAATTGGGGATGTTACAGAAAATAAAACTAGATAATAATAAAAAAATTGACATTAACATTTGAATGAAACAAAGCTATGGGAGAAGTTTATTTTTTCTTTATGTCCATTACTAGAAACATGCTAATTTCCGACAGAATTACCGATGAACAAAAATCTATTAGTATTTTTGATGAAAATACCGATGGAAAGCCAAAAAAATAAAATAAAGTTGAAACTTACCGACAAAAGCATAATTTTGTCGATATTATTTTGCACGTAGGGTTGCCAAATAATTTCCGATGAATTTACCAGTAGGAGTTTTGCAGTAAAATCCATTGGTAATGAAGAAACTAGATGTTAAAAATGTGAGCTCCACTTTCTTCTTCCTCACTTCATCTCTCGCTCTCTCTCTCTCTCACGGCCACAGACTATTTCCCCGCAACTGGAGTTTCCATTTTGCCACTGGAGACAGCTATTGTGTTCATGGCATGTTAGTGAGCATTTTATCAGTTTAGTTTTTTTGTTTAGCTTAATTTTTACCATTCTATTTCTTTTCTCAAAGTTTTAAGTTTCTAAATTAGTTAACTAATGTATTTTGTTGTTTAGATTGTTAAAGATCCTATTTGGAGCACTTTTTTTCTTTTTACGAGGATCCTATTTGGAGCACTTGCATTTTGGTGCATTGGGTGGTTGGAGCATTTCACGTATAGCATTTGTCACTGAATAAGTATGTAAATTGTATAATTTTTGTAACTGTATGTTTCTTGAAAAATTAGAGACTTATATTTTTTATGATAGAGTTGTAGAATGGAAGAAGGAAGATGGGATTGCATTATTAAGGGAAGGCTTAGAATTCTTTCCCATTATTTGAATTGTAGTTGTGGTTTTGTATGCCTAAATGATGTGAAGTAAGGAAATGCACTCTAGAATGGTTTTTAGGAATGCCTGATTGATTTGCATGAGTGTATGTGTTTGCTATTGGTGTTTGTTTAATGAATTAATTTTTGTGGAGGCTCCTAATTTAAAGGGAGATTCTACCCAAATATTTTTTATTATTTAGAATGTTGTTTTAATTAAATAATTATTCTAATGTAATAAGTGGAGGCTTCTTATTCAAGGGGAGACTCTGCCCAAATTTTTTTGATTGTTTAAAATGTTGTTTGAATTAAATAATTATTTTAATGTAATAATCAGATACTCTTTATTGAAGGGAAGACTTTGCCCAAAATTTTTTGATAGTTTAGATTGTTTTGGACTAAAAAATTGTTGTAACAAGAATAAGTAAAGGCTCCTAATTTAAGGGAGACTCTTTCCAAATTATTTTTATTGATGTGTGATTGTTATGCTATGTAGGTGTTATATATTTTTAAGATATAATGTTTACTCCAAATCAATCATGGATATATGATAAATTGCACCCAAGTCAAGGGGATTAAACTACAATTTTATGAAGGGGTTGATGAATTAATACAGATTTGTTATGCAACAGAATAGTTTATAAGTGAAGGGAAAGATAGGTGTCCCTATGCTAAATACAAATGTAAGAGATTTTTAGATAATGAGTTCATTACATATCAACTGTACAAGGATGGCTTTAAGCTTGATTACTAGGTTTGGACTGAAAATGGGGAAGTCCTTGCATTGGAGAATCAATTCAATAGGGTTATGTTGGAAGTAGCTCCAGTAAGGTCTATGTAGGTAATAAAGAAAGTGGTAATGTGATCTGGGAGGATAACCTTAGTCATCATTAGTTTGGAATGTATTCTTAACCTTCAAAAAAGGTTTCCTATCCAAATACTAAGAGATTTTATAGTCTGATAGAGGAAGTGAATAGGCCTTTACAAGAAGGGTGTGTGCATTTGTAGTTGTTTTTAGTAGTAAGAATTTGAGTAATAAGTTAGAGGCGAATCAGAGTCAAAGTTCCTTTAATCAGTAGGCTCCATTAATGAGTGAGATTAATTCATAACTAGAATCTATTCCAAAGGACTTTTACCAAGCCAAAATGTTAGTTTCTAAGCTTGGGTTGAATGAAGCAAAGATTGATTGTTGTTTGAAAAGCTGCATGCTCTATTACAAAGTTCATACTACCTTGACTCATAGTAAATTCTATGAAGAGGCTAGGTTTAAGCTCAAGAAAAGAGGAAGTGTGGCGTATAAGGATGTTCCACATATGAGAATGCATTATCTGCTCCTAATCTCTAGACTTAAAAGGTTATATGCATCAATGAGTTCAACACCTCACATAGGGTGGCACTTTGAGAATCAAAGGATTGATGGTGTAATGACACATCCTTCTCATGGTGAAGCTTGGCAACATTTTGATTAAGCCTATCCTGATTTTGCATCTGATCTCTATAATATTAGGTTAGGGCTTTCTGCCAATGATTTTACTCTTAACAATCAATTTAGTAAATCATATTCTTGTTGGCCTATGGTTGTTATTTCTTATAATCTTCAACCTTAAATGTGCATGAAAGATCTTTATTTGTTCTTAACTTGCATAATTTTCGGTCCTCAATAATCCGAAAGCCAAGATTGATATCTATCTCCAACCTTTGCTTGATGAAAGGAATGAGTTATGGTTTGATGCTATTTTGACTTATGACATCTCAACCAAGCAAAATTTTATGTTAAAGGCAGCATTGATGTGGGCCATCAGTGATTATCCATTTTATGGGATAATATCTGGATGGATAACTCGAGGGAAATAGGCATATCTGATTTGTATCAAGGATACAAAGCATTCACTTTGAAGTATAGGGAAAAGAATTCTTGGTTTGATTGTCATAGAAGGCTTTTAAAAATGGATCATACTTGCAGGTTCTGTAACATCCTCCCAAAATACAGTACTATGCTTAAGTCATAGTACTACACTGAGGACTTGTTACTATTTTTTGAGCGGACCTCTTCTGACTACAACTTCAGCTGTCTTCGAAATTTCTCGAGCTATTTGAAGATAACATACAAATAGGAGTGAGAATTTTAAATTCTCAATAGGATTCGTTAAGAAATTTCATACCGTGTCATCGTTATTATCTCCAGCTGCTTCGGTTTATTGTAAAAAAAAGTGAACATAATATACGAATTATTCTGTTTTATAGTTTGAAAATATATGGTCCGAAGCAAAGTTCATTTAATTTTACGCACTTGAGTCACATTGGCAATATTTCATAATGAAAGTGATAATCACCATGTAAGTAGATAGAATAGTCTCAGCATCAATAAAACATGGGATATAATTATGCAAATACTCATATTTGAATTCATGCAAATGCACTGGTGCTTTCCTTTAACTTTCTTTGCTTTATTTTCTTGGCACACCTAGGCATTACGTATCGCCATCCCTAGGATGCTTGCATATGTTTTAATCTTTAGTCTTTATTGCCCTTGGGTAGTCTGATCTAGGAGTGAGCTCAACTCATGACCGTCGTCACACAATACTGACCCGCAAGGGGACCCACGTGCCTCTAGGTCGGAGGGACTCAGTTGGCCATCTACCTCCAACATAGAGGGACCCAAAAGTTTTAGCTGCCTTCACAGGGAGGGACCCAATGTGCAACTACCTCTAAGTGAAGGGACCCACGTCTTTGTCTTTTAACTGCCTTCACCTGGAGAGACCCAAATAACTGCCTCTAAGTAAAGGGACCCAATCTTATCTTATTTAACTGTCTTCACAAGGAGAAATCTCATAACTGCCTCTGTAACACCCTCCCAAGTATGGTACTATACTTAAGTCACAATACCTCACCTAGGAGTTATTACTGTCACTTAATCAAACCTTGTCTGGCAGCAACCTTCGGCTACCTTCAATCTTACTAGTCAACTCTGCCTCGAAAGGCCTTCTTCGGAACTTCTGAACTATCTGGAGATAACACGGAAATAAACATAGGAGTGAGAATTATAAATTCTTAGTAGGATTCCTTAAACTACCATATGCTGTGTCATCATTATTATCTCCAGCCGCTTCAGTTTATTATGAAAAATATGAGCATGTTAGCTAGACTGTTTAGTTTTATAGTTTGAAAATATATTGTCCGAAGTAGAATTCATTTTATTCACGCACTTGAGTCACATTGGCAATATTTAACATTTGGAATAATAATCACAACATAAGTAGATAGAATAGTCTCAGCA
Source organism: Pterocarpus macrocarpus (assembly GCA_031439585.1). NCBI lineage: Eukaryota > Viridiplantae > Streptophyta > Magnoliopsida > Fabales > Fabaceae > Pterocarpus > Pterocarpus macrocarpus. The sequence goes on from CM062514.1 coordinate 57,467,601, forward strand.
TCAATAAAACATGGGATATAATTATGCAAATACTCATACTTGAATTTATGCAAATGCATTAGTGTTTCTTTTTAACTTTCTTTGCTTCCTTTACTTAGCACACCTAGGCGTTACGTATCGCCATCCCTAGGGTGCTTGCATATGTTTTAATCTTTAGTCTTTACTACCCTTGGGTAGTCTGATCTAGGAGTGAGCTCAACTCATGACCGTCGTCACACAGAACTGACCTACAAGGGGATTCACGTGCCTCTAGTCTTGGAGGGATCTCATTTTGGCCACGTACCTCTAAATTGAAGGGATCTCTTCTGGTCACGTGCCTTAAGAATAGAGGGATCTCATCTGACCACGTGCCTTCAATGTAGAAGGATCTCATCTGACTACGTGCCTCCAAGGTAGAGGGATCTCATAGCTTTATACTACCTTCACAGGGAGGGATTTAATGAGCAGTTGCCTCCAAGCGAAGGAACCCACATCTTATCTTATTTAATTGTCTTCACAAGGAGGGATCTCATAACTACCTCCAGGCGAAGGGATTCACATTTAATATATTCATATCCTTTCATTCTCATATATAATCATGCATAGATATACTAAATGCACTTGTGCATATGTTTCATCATTTACTTTCATATATTCTTGCATATAGAATTTCATATTCATATCATGAATATTCATAACATATAAATGCTCATAATCTCCTTACAATTCTACCAAAAATTTGGCAGCATAACGGAATGGGTCCGCTTCCCCATGAGTAGTGCTAGTACTCAAAACACCAATTTATCAAAGAAATCATAACACTTTATTCATATTTCAATCATCAATCTCATAAGAACAATCTTTGCATTTAACACGTAGTTGCTGCCCAGCACATCTATTCAGCCCGGTTTTTGTAATTCAAGCTAAAATTTCTATATAACTCATATGGACCTCAGTTTTGGATATGTTAGAGTGTTATGTGTCTATTTTCTAACCTCTTTAGTTCCATCTAATTTTGATAAGTATAGCTCAAGTTATTTAGGTTTTATCGCGGCCTGCCCTGTAGTTGGCCAGAATTACCCACTTAGAAGTAAAATTCACTAAAAATCAAAAACTAGTTCAATTCATACGAAATTGGTCTCATATTAAAGCTAATAGGACAATATTTCATTTTCAAAAAGTTCCATTCCATTTTCCTTAGTAGGGCTCGAGTTATAAGCCCCAAAATTTGACCTTCTTGAACTGCCCTGTTTTGGCCTGATTTGGACATAGGGCAACTTTCTCGAACCATTAGGAGCAAACGGGACCTTATCTAACTTTGAAATTTTTATCGGATATTCTCCTATGTGTAGGCTTTCTAAAAAAGTTAGTTTTATTCAATTCTAAGTCGTATAGGTCGAGTTTTAGCCTGAATAACCTAGTCTACTCAGAATCAAACTCAAAAATCTAGGTCAAACTTCAAAAATTCATATCTCTCTCAATACTAATCCACTGGCCTTATATTATATATGTATGGAAATCCCTAAATGTCTACTTTCATTTAAAAATAGTTTCATCAATTTTAAATGGTTGTCGGTGTAGTCGTATACTCTGCCGTACGAACTGCCGAGGAATTTTGGTCTTCCAGCTCCTCCCTACACTCTACTTTCACTCCTTTCTACTTCTAGATCGATTTTAACATCAAGAGCAGCCAACAAATAGCCAAAGATTATCATATTCAGTCAATCATCACATCAAGAAATAAGAAACAAAAGCCCCAAATCAGTCACCCATACCCAAAAGAACAATAACAAGGTTGAATCTCTACCTCTTTGTATGTGATTTTGCTAGATTTTGGAGTTGGAATTGATAAAACCTTGTTAAACTTGAAGGTTTGATGGAGTTGGGTGAGTGGAGAAGAGAAGAAGAAAGCTGAAATCAGAGAGAAAGTGGCGCCGTTCAACCCAATGAAGAAGGGAGAGAATATATTAATAAAGCTTGATGAGGTAGTTGGCTAAGTGGGTGGTTATTAGCTGAAATTTTGTGGCTAAATTTCAGCCATATCCCCTTATCTTTGTGGCCTCCTTTGCACCACTAATGGCTAAATGAATGGCTGAGTGTTCAGCCATTGGGTTATAAGGTTTTGGGCATATAACTCTATTGGTTCGGTTCCGACAGTTTAAAATACCAAAATCTTACCGATTTCCTTTAAACCGGTAAATTATTATTGAATAGTTTTGTAAGAATTCCTATATATCTATCTTAATCTTCCCTAAACTTAATCCTTATAATTAACACTTAATTAAATCCTAATTAATCTCTAATTAATTTCTAATTAACTTTACTTATCCGCTAAAATCGAATTAATCGATTAAAGGTGTAAATTAAATGTTTTGCAAATTGAGGGCCTTTCTGTTTTCTGTTCTTCGTGGCTAATGGCATTTTCATAATTATGGGTAAATCTAGGAGCATCCCATGTCATTTCACATATGGATACCCCCGTGGCTCAATCAGCCGAGGTTTAGGTTTCTACGTTTTCGCTACGTGATTCTGCTTCATTTAAAACCATATTCTGCTGATTCTATTGATATAGGGACCTAAATATCATTTTTTAAAAAGGTCAGGGGTAATTATGGAAAAGATGTTTAGGGTAAATACGTAATTACCAAAAGTTTTGGGCAAAGTCGCAAATAATTGAAAGTTTGCTATGGACGTATTCATTATTTCTTATCGATAAAGTGGTTTAAGAAAGTTTTATGAAATCTTCTATATTTCTAACCTAATTCCTTTATACCTAAACTCAATCAATTGCTAATTAATTGATTCTAAATAAATATTTAGTCAAATTTTAACTAATCCCAATTATTCGATAAAAATCGAACAATTAGGTGAAAAACGATAAGAAAAATCCGATGGATGTTACAGCCTCCAGGTGAAGGGATCCACATTTAATATATTCATGTCCTTTCACTCCCATACATAATCATGCATAGACATGTTGAATGCAATCATACATATGCTTCATCATTTACTTTCATACATCCTTGCATATAGAATTTCATGTTCATATCATGAATATTCATAATAGAAACTATCATAATTTCATTAATATACTTTATATCATACTTAAATCATTCTTGCATATATGAATCTTATGAGCATAACACATAGATGTTTATCACATTCATATAATTCACATATTTCTGTCAGAATTTTGGCAGCATAATGGATCAAATCCGCTTTCCTGTGAATAGTACTAGTCCACCAGACAGTCATTCATACAGAAAAATCAATGAAACGTATAGATGCTCCAATAATCAAACAAAGTTTCATAACCTTGGTCTTGAATTAGTTTTTTGCCACTTCCTTTTGATTCTACCTAATTTTTATAACTTAGGCCATAAATTCATTTTAACTCATTTAGACCTGAATTTTGGATATGTCATAGCTCTATGTGTCTATTTTCGAACCTCTTTAGTCCCATCTAATTTTGATAAATGTAGCTCAAGTTATTTAAGTTTTATCTTGGCCTGCCATGTAGCTGGCCAGAATTACACATTTAAAAGTAAAAATCCACTAAAAATCGAAAACTAGTTCAAATCATACGAAATTGGTATCATATTAAAGCTGACAGGACAAGCTTTCATTTGCATCAAGTTCATCTCATTTGCTTTAGTATAGCTTGACTTATAAGCCCCGAAATTTGACCTTCTTGAACTACCCTGTTTTGGCCTGGTTTGGACATAGGGCAATTTTCTTGAGCCACTGGGAGCAAACGGACCTTATCTAAATCTGAAATTTTGATGAGATATTCTCCTATATGTAAGATTTCTAAAAAAGTTAGTTTCATTTAATTCCAAGTTGTATAGGACAAGTTTTGCCCTAAATAACCTAGTTTGCCTAGGATTAAACTCAAAAACCTAGGTCAAACTTCCAAAATTCATATCTCTCTCAATCCTAATCCAATAACCTTATATTATATATTTATGGAAAGCCCTGAATGTCTAGTTTCATATAAAAATAGTTTTATCAAATTTAAATGGCTACAGGCAGAGCCATACACTCCGCCGTATAGACCACCGTAGGTTTCCTCAACCTAACAAATTCTGTTTTGTGGCTCTTTGAGTTTTCTCATTCAAATCTCAATCAACCCAGGTAAATACATGCTAAGTCAGCCATAAATCATCACATCACCACCATATATCATCAGTTACATAAGAGAAGAAAGTATTCTTGAGATTCATTAATTCAATAAAATCATGCAAAGAAGTTGAATCCTACCTCAAATTGATGTAGAAACTAGTTAAATTTGAGTTTTTGGTGAAGGATATGGGTGGGGCTTGAAGATAGAAGCTAGAAAAAGTGAAATAGAGGAAGAGAGGATGAAGAGGGGTCAGCTACAAGGAGGAGACCGAAAATGAATGAGTGAGAAGGGATTAGAAAGAGTTGTGATATTTTTAAAAGGTGAAAAATGGTTGAATTGAAGGCTTGTAATTGGAAGAAGGTTGAGTGGTTAGAAAGAAGCCAAATCCTTCCTCCTTTTGGGCAGCAGCTGGACGCCCAAATTTGAGTGAGAGTGGCTAAGTTTTAGCCACTCATTTTAAGGTTCTAGGTGCATAATTTTGTTGATTCCATTCCGGCAGTTTAAGACACCGAATCTTTATCGATTTCTTTCAAATTGGTAACAAGGTTTGGAAAATCTTTGTGAAGCTTTCTATATGTTTTTTCTAATTTATTCAACTCAAATCTTTTTAATTAATATCTAGCTAATTTCTAATTAGCCTTCAATTGACTTTTAATTAAGTATCTAATTGATTTCTAATTAATTTCACTGATTCGTTAAAACTGAACAAATCGATTAAAACGATAGAATTTTTCAAGCGTTACAGGTTCAATAGGTATGGATTTAGAAAAAACGTCATAAAGAATGAGAAAGCTCCAGTTCGGCATACCAGTTACCAAATTTAGGAAAGGGTTAGGCAACTTCCAAAAATTATAAAAGTTTGGATTTTTTATTTTTTTTTAGAATTTTATGTTAGTAGCTTATATTTTTATTTTTTTAACTTGTTATAAGATTTATTACAAATTATATTTATATATCTTGCACTTTATTATATTTTAAATTATATAGATTATATAAATTTGTGAATAATTAAAATACTTTAAAATAATTAACTAATAATTTGAATTTTTAATAGCATAATTTAGATTTAAAAGAATTAATAATTTGCTATTATCGATGGCCATTCCGTCGATAATATTTGAATATTAGACTATAATTTTTTAATTATCGATGGCTTATTTGTCGGTGTAGTTATAAAATTCGATGGTCTAAATTCATCATTGACGGATTTAATAGGCAATTGATGAAAATATTTAATGATGGAATTAAATTTTCGTTGATATAATAGAAATTATTGATGCCGATACGTGTTTTACTGACAAATTTTAATATTTTTCCATTAGTAATTTCGTTGGTAAGTGGTAGTGACTGTCGTAGCCTGCTCCAAGTTACAATTTTAAAACTTCATTACACTATTTGAAGGATAGTGCAACCAAGGTAATCTTATAAGGATGTTGATGACTATTTGACTAGTAATAAGGGGGTTTTGTTTGTATGCAAGAAAACAAATTAGCAAAAGAAATTGACAACTAAAACGGACACTAGCTCAAGGATTTCCTAAAGCCAAAAGTATATCTATAACGCATATATGATCAAACACATGATGTGTGGCTAACTTGAGCTATTAAAGAGACCTCTATTAACAACCCTACAATTCTACCTAGAAACCTCTAGGCGCTAAACCAACATACAATTGGCTAGATAATTGAGACTTCAACTTTAATTAACGTATGTTGATTTTTAGCCCCAATTGTATTAGCCAAGGTTTGGACCTAAACCCACTTCCTAACTCTTTGATTAATCAAGTTCATAGCAATGAACTGATTAGTAATCATCCAACTAATTTCTCATTCATAAACCCACATATCAATACCGTTCAATGCTAGCATATAAAAGAGTAAGAGATAAAGAATTATGAGAACATATCATGCATTGAAATTAAAGAGACAGGTTTCAAGATACAATCCTTGAAGTCTTTTAGAGAATCTCTAAGCTAGCCTCAAACTCTACTCCTCAATAGAAATTTACAGCCAAAACAGAAAATAAAGAGTGGTAACAGAAAGATGAAAGGGTAAGAAGAAGAGAGGAGAAGAAGAGGAGAGAAAATAGAGAAAACTAATCTACTCTAACCTAAAGAGAGAAGCTAAATTCCTAAAAACGAGACTCTCTTTTCGTATTGTTGTTTTATCACTACTTATCAGACCTCAAATATGTGAATTCAAAATTGTCCTTGAGCCCAAATTAATCCTTTGTCTCATAGCCAATTTGCTTAATTTGGACTTGAAATGAGAAAGTTATGGCACAATCTTTGTAGTGTATCCAAGTTGTATCTCTATTCATGTTAGTCAACTTCAACAGCCAAGAAGCCCACTAAGATGTTATTATTTTGGAAATTGATCTCATATGAATTGAAGCTTTATGTCTTAACTTTCAAATGACATCAGTTTTGCCTTAATCCAATATCTACAACTCAAGTTATGGTTCAATTAGTGTACACTACTTATATTCTAGTGACAACAGCCCTGTTTTGATTTCATGGCCCATTTCGATCAACTAGATATTTGAATTAACTTTTGACTTCTCATCAAAATTGTAGATCTTTCTCTCAGCTTTCCTACAATATAAAATTTGTAATTTTTAAAGGTCTACAACTCAACATAAGCTCAAAATATAGAAATAGTATAAATTTATAATAGTGCTGAAAAATATAATTAACCCCAATTAAAGCCGAAACTCATAAAATGTATCTGAGTAACATTGATCAATTAAGTACAAAAATGGTCTAATAAACTAAATATGAAGGTTAATCAATGTATTAAATCTTATTAAATTTCCCTACACTTAGCTTTTTACATATCCTCATACAAAATTCAAAATATGCACAAGAGTGCCAAAAGGAAACATCAAAGTCTAAAACAAACACATATGTTCTAAAAATGAAAAGAAAAATGACCAAACAACATGAAAAACAAATTCCCAATGGATCTTTAAGAGTGTTAAGCATATAGGCAACAAGCACACATAAGGCATAAAAAAATTCAACAAACAAGACACATATTTACAAAGGTGCAAGCAAGACAAAAATTACTCCAAAAGCATGGATCAAGCATAGAGGACCTCACAAGATATTGTGTTTAGCATGCTTACTCTGAAGTGTTTAAAGTTTAATTATACCACTCGAATCATCTCAAAAGGAAAAGCACTACCATAAGCTTGTTTATCATCTAATTCTCTACTACTCAAACATATATACGCACAAATCAAAAGGACTTTATTCAAGGTTAAAATGGGGCTAAGGTAAAGGTTGGGAAATAGTAAGAATATGCAAGGTAAAAATAAAAAAGAATAGAAGAACATTGGCAAAGAGATGAGGCTACAAATGTAAGGGCTTTCCTCAAATCTAAGCAATACAACAAATAACTCTCTTTTAACCTATTTCTTCACTGGCTTTTTTCATCAAAATTGCCCAATTTATTGGCTTTTTCCTTTTTTTATTTAATATTTTTAACATTTTTTCTTTTTTTCTTTTATTTTTTCAATCTTTTCATTTAATTTATTTTCTCTTTTCATCTCTTTGCACCCCCACACTTAAAGTCTTGCATGTCCTTATGCAAACCCTCACACTTATGTTAATACACATTACTAATGATAACTAATAGTCTCCTAATCCCTAAAGCTAGGTAGATCATGGTTTTTTGCTTTAAACTTGTAATGTGCTAAAAGCAAAGAATAGGTAAAATGGCTCAAAGGGACTATACAAGAGAAAAAATGCAAGGATGACTATTTGGCTAAGTAGCTAATCACGAAATGAATATTATAACCATGTTCATGTATGCAAATGAATGGTATAGCCTGAAAAAGAATCAAAGCAAGTTTTAGAGTGACAAATCTTATGAGGTAACAAAACACAAAAGAAAAAAAAGAATAACATGTAATGCATTATTCCAGATAAGGCTCAAAAGCTCACATGGGTTATGTCCAGCATATGCAATCCAAGCAATTGAAGATCAAACTATCAAGCATGCAAAACATAAAGGATGAGATGTAAAGTCAAGCACGTTGAAATCTCAAGCCATGAATGCTAAATGCTTAAAGCTAACAACTCAAGAATTACCATGGGGAAACATCCAACTAAACAACACAATTGATATACGAAAACTAACACTAAACATACTTTATTCTAAAAGTAAAATGTGGGACAGAAAATTAAAAAGGTAAAAAATGATGAGAACTCTCTCATAGTGGCTTATGTTTGAAGTGTTCTAGGAATTCCCACCAAGGCTTGCATCTATGGCCTCCTCAAGGATCCCATAAGGTGATCTTGAATTCATTGTCATCCTTGTTATTGGTGTCTTGATAGGTCAGTGTTGATGGCCTCGGCATCCTCCCAGGTAGCACCTCTACAATGATGAAATAGGCGGCTTGGGGGCAAGATTTGTTTCTGACATAGGCATAATCTAAGCACCTTCGTGCACCCAGATGAAGTAAGCCAGCTATCATGTCATAACTGGTTCGGAGTTGTGCATTGCTATCCAAGTGGGCATATTCAAACCACCCCAGGAAATGTGTAGGTTGTAACACCCTAATAGTTCCGTACTATGCTTAAGTCATATTATAAAATTAGTAGTTGTTACTTTGGCTCGCGGAACTAGTATTACCTTTGAAATTACTTTTATATGAAAATAGGGGTAAATTTGTTTTTGAATAATAACGAATAAACTCTTTTGAAAACCGAGAGCCATGAGCGCATCGTGAACGCATAATATAAACATTGCAACTTATACATATAGTGCGAATAAAATAAATAGAAGCAATAAGAATAACAACAATCTTAGATAAATATAACATTCATTCCATAGCCATTCATAGTTAATATAATAATGGTGTTATCAGAAGTCATACATAAAGATAATGATGGGTCCGATATGTATTGTTGGCCCTACACAAGAAACCTAACAAATACATCTATAAAGGAAATACATAGGAGATCCCATCCACCAATACATGCCACAAGAAAATGATAACCCTAGCTACAACCAAAAAGGGCTATTCTTATGCTCAGCTCTGCATGCAATCACTACATCACTTGTCAGGCAGGAGGAAACTGTTCTTGAATCTACTGGGCACGCCCACGCCCATGAGGCACATCATGGGTACAATGAGACAAACTTGTCATTCACTATGCCGAATGGCAGCATACATCCATACCTTAGAAGGGTTTACAGTTGTGTTATTCTTTGTAAAGAATCTTATGAATCATCATATGATTTTCTGTGGTTACCCATAAGAGAATCACATAGTTAAAATATATGTATGTGGTCTTTTAGTTACGTAGTTCTCATATGAAATTATTCTTTACTTGAGTACATGTCTTGTGGAACACTTGTTCAAATTAATTAAGTTAGGTGATTGTTTCCTTTCCTTGAGATAATGTACTTAGTGATTCTTAGGTTCATGGTATGCTCTAATCATACTTCTGTTCCAAAGAGTTCGAGATCCCTCTAATCCTTGGGTCATGACAACGCATAACCACACTCATGAACCCAACAACACCATGTTCACTAATCACCAAGGGTGATTTTTAACTTATCCAAGTTGCAAAGTTTCAAGCTTTTATCACTATCATGACAAGATCTTACCTTAAGTATTATAAAAGTTATCATTATTTATAAAGAGGTTACAAAATTTTATTCTTTATGAAAATAAGTGCATCTAAAATTATACTTTTGACTTAAAGATTAAACTTTATGAAATAACGATATAAGATACTAGCTTTTGAACTACAAAGTCTTGTTCTTTATGAAAGTTAACACTTTTATTTATTCTAAGACCATCAAGGTCTCAACTTTATGATTTAAAGTTGTCTTAAAGTCAAAAAGGTTCCTACTTTATGAACTAGGGATATAAAACATTAACTTTAAAGTTAGAAAGTCTTGATCTTTATAAAAGTTGACACTTTTAAGCATTGTTTTGACTCAAGATCTAAACTTTATGAATTAAAGGTTGCAAAATAACAATTTTATGACTTAAAGATTTCATTCTTGACTAAAGTTTGAAACTTTATGAAAGGTCTTGTCTTTAAGGTTTGATTTCTAAGACATAAAGTGATAAGATATCATTTTTACAACTTGAAAAGGCTTCATATTTCAAAAAGCTTAGACTTTTATATATGGTCTTCTCTTCAAAACAAACAAAATGAAACTTTATGAGGGCACCAAAAATTGCGCCACTTTTTATGCATCAAGAAGCAAACTTTTTGAGCTTTAAACTCTTGGAATGTTCATAGTTTTATCAAATCATGAAAAACATGTAAAGATGAAACTTTTCTAATCATAAACTCATTATAAGAAAAGGAACAAACTTTAAACAAGATACCACCAAGAACATCATTCTTTTTGAAGCAACTCACAAGAAACATCAAGATCTCATGCATCAAGAAAGAAAAATAGAGACTTTTGCTCATGAAGAGCATGAAAGATTTCTCAAGCTTTCACTTGAAGATCTTAGTCATGAGAGGAACCAAGCCTCGAGCTTCCTTGAGTGAACAAAATAAAAGAGTGAAGATCACTACCTAAGCTTTGAAAATGGCGAGTTCTTGAAGAAGAAATGAAGAAGATGATGGCTCTTCCCTGATGATGATGGTGGCAGTTTTGGATGAACCAAGAGGCAACTCTTGAGTTCTCTTGAAAATGAAGCTTGTAGTGTTTGCATCTCTTTTTCAAAGACCAAAAGATATGGTCTTTGAAGGGCTAAGTGAAGAAGGTTTGGTTATGGAGGTGGAGAATGGAAGAAGAAGATGAAGAAGAAGAAGAGAGAATATAGAAAGAAGTTGGAGGATTTGAAAGTATAAAGAGAGAATGAAAGTGTGAAAATGAAAATGAATGTGTGTGTGCACATGTGTATAGCCATAACATTCAAGTGGGTGGGGGGAGATATTTTTGTGTTATTTTGTGTTAATTAAGGTTTAGGGGGATAAATTGGATGATAGAGGAACAAAGCATATACTTACTCTTACATAAAGCACTCTTGTCTAATACTTTATGCTTTAGTGACATCACCTTTGCTTTATTGTCTAGTTGACTAAATTTGAATTTAATCATGTGATTAAGTGCTCTTGCAACTTAATTAACATGATTAAGCAAGGATTAGTGATTAAAATACAAGAACATGATTAACAAAAATTAATTTTGCGATTAAGTTTAATTAAGGATAATTAAACTCAATTAAGTTAATTAAGGGCGATTAGTACTTGATTAAGCTATTAAGGCTCTGAATTGCTTAATTAAAGATTCTCTAAGCATTCTCTTAACTTTTCTTCTCATAATTAACTCATAAACACCTCATTAATCTCTTAATTAAGTCTTAATCTCATAATTTCTCATTAAGTGCCTAATTACTCAAGGTTACTGAGGTAATTTAGCACGACACGAAATTGAGGATGTTACATAGGTGCATACTCTAAACCACTGGAGTATGTCTTAGCTGCAAGTAGAAGGACAATGGAGGGGAGAGGTTAGGCAGTTTCTTCAATTTGTTCCTCCAATAGCTCAGCTCTTTGAATATCAACTACAATCTCGCCATCTTTTAGCATTGGAGGATCTCCTCTCAAGCATGACTCGATCTCTACACACACGGGGCAAATATACTTACCTTCACAATCAGCACATGTGAATCCATAAAAGTGTCAATAGTAGTTAGCTCAAGGAATTCTGCAGAGAGGTCACTAAGAGGGTCTTCTGAAGTAGTAGAAATATCCGTACATGTAGACATGGTCATATCCTCAACACAAACAAGATCATGAGATATATCCTCAATCAATGTCTCCTGTGGTGTCTCATCTAGTGGCCTAGCAGCATCTTGACTCTTGCTAATCCCCTTAGCTAGCTTGTGTGATTACACATCTGGCACATTCCCCTAATGGGTCAGAATGGTATGAGAAAAGAATTGGGTGAACTCAAGAGCTTGCAATTGGCTCCATGTAGAAGTTAATTGGCTCAACTGTGTTTGCAAGCCCTAAATGGTTGCATCAATCCTCTACTACCATTAGAGGTTACTCTCTATTAGCTAGTTTACAAAATCCTCTAGAGAGGGCTTAGGTGAAATGGCTAGTAGACTAACCTGCTGATATGTAGGTGGTGACTGGAGCTATGGTTGCTCATATGGCTCTTGGAGTTGATGCAAATGCTACTTAATGAAAAGGAGTGAAAGCTAGAACTATTGCTGAAAATATAGGGGTTGCTATGATGAAATGCCCCCATATCCTTACTCAACTCCATCATACTAATTAGATTGGAACATACTGGAATGTGGATCATATCCCTGTTGTGATTGATGGGTCTGATTCCTCATGGCTTATTGCTCTATTAAGTACTTCATCTTATCTGACTATTGTTCCATTCTCTAGTAAGGATCCTCATCAACCGCTTTAGTTCCAACAACATTCCAACAACCATATGTCTGGGAACTAAATGGTAGATTAGTGAACATGTTAGAAAAGTGGAAATGAGTAAAATAAATACAAGAAGAAAATAAAAACTACTCTAAACTGACATAAAACAACTAAGAAAATACTGCAAAAGATGTTTTGGGTTATATAAACGAGAAACAAAAAGGGAATACACAAAAGAAAATATTAAAAAATACAAGAAAAATCAAAATAAACTGAAAAAGTTGTCAAAACTATTGAATTTGGTAAAAATTGTGTGGGGCTCACAAAGCGAGTATTGTTTAGAGTGCCCAAAAACCTTGGATCACCAAGTTTCAAGTCAATCTAAAACAATCCAAAATAGGTCAGCGCCTATTTATGCACCAAAAACACTGAGAATGGCCAAAATCATGAAAAATAGAGCAAGTGAGATATGTGCAGGTGTTTGTAGGTATTTACAAGTCAAATAGCACTAACATCTCTAGCAATGGTGCCAAAATTTTAGTAGCGAGTGTCATAACCCGCTCCAAATTACAATTTTAAAACTTAATTACACTACTTGTGGGATAGTACAACGAAGGTCATCCCACAAGAATGTTGATGACTATTTGATTAATAACAAGGGGGTTTTGTTTGTATGCAAGAAAAATAATTAAGAAAAGAAACAAACAACTAAAACGAATACTAACTCAAAGATTTCCTAAGCCCAAAAGCATATCTATCACAAATGTGCATATGATCAAGATACAACCCTTGAAACACTTTGGAGAATCCCTAAGCTAGCCTCCAACTCTACTCCTCCATGGGAATTTACAACCAAAACAAAAAAATAAAGAATGGTGATGGAAAGATGAGAGGATGAGAAGAAGAGAGGAGAAAAGGAGGAAAGAAAATAGAAAAAACTAATCTACTCTAACCTAAAAGGAGAAGCTAAATTCCTAAAAATGGGACTCTCTTTTCGTGTCCCTATTTTATCACTTCCTATTAGACCTCAAATGTGAGAATCTAACATTGTTCTTAAGCCCAAATTAATCCTCTCCTTTTAGCTTTAAGTGGACAACCGGTTTACTTAATTTGGATTTGAAATGAGAGAGTTATGGCCTAATCTTTGTAGCATATCCAGGTTGTATCTCCATTCACGTCAGTTAACTTCAATAGCCAATAAGCCCACTAAGATGTTATTATTTTGGAAAGTGATCTTCATATGAATTGAAACTTTATGTCTTAACTTTCAAATTTTACCTCAATCCAATGTCTACAATTTAAATTATGGTCCAATTAGTATGCACTACTCATATTCCAGCGATAATAGCCTTGTTTTGATTTCGTGGCCCAATTCAATCCATAGATATTTGATTTAGCTTTCGATTTCTGCATCAAAATTGTAGATCTCTCTTAACTTTCCTACAATATAAAATTTATAAAATTTATAATTTTTAAAGGCCTACAACTCAAGATATGCTCAAAATACAGAAATAGTATAATTTTATAATAGTTCTGAAAAGTACAATTAAGCCCAATTAGAGTCGAAACTCATAAAATGTATCCAATATTGATAAATTAAGCACAAAAGAAATCTAATAAACTAAATATGAAGGTTAATCAATGTATTAAAATCTTACTTGTCAGTAAGTAGCGTGTTTATGGTAGTAGTCATTTTGTTTCTTCTTGCATTTACTTTTGTTGGGAATTGATGGTGACCTAAGTTCAGGTTGAGAATTAACACAACAATTAAGAGGTGGTTTAATAAGGTAAAGGCCAAAAAAAGGGATGTTTGGGCTCTCTTGAGGAACCCAGTATTGAGATGATGCTGGGCCCAGGAATATCTCAAGAAATGGGCCAAACATCTCCTAGGAACTATCCTTCTTGATGTGGATTGGTAGGTTTTTGGGCATAATGAACCCTTAGGGAAGCATCTTCCTACAAAGGACACTACCTGGACCTCCATAGGGTCAAAGGTTCCACTTTGCCCAGGATGCTTTGTCAACGTCACTTCGCCCTTCCCAGACCTATACCCTAGCCAAGTCCGAGGTTTATACCAAAATGACAATGATTCCCTGATGCCTTGACTTGTTTATACCCATTTTGTCATGCTTAAAATGTTATTGCCTCAATACTAGTGGTCACACCTTGCCTAAGAACCTAGGATCTGTCACTATCACCTTTTCAATATCTTTGTCTTCTACTAGGATATTTAGGGAACCCCAAAACTTAGAGCCCACGTAGTAAAAAACTTAACAAAAACTAAGAGAACAACACTAAGAGGTCTAAGATCATAGATACTAGAGAGAGCTCTCCAACGGTACCATCCTCCTTGAACCTAAGTGACCTAGGGAGTGATTTCATGAACAAAGTGTCCTAAGGGATGAGTCAAGAACACAGATCCTATCATCCTTTTCAGATCCTTGTGGTGGTTATGCCCGTTTACTATTGAGAACCACCTCTGGGAGATAGTTCCTTCTGGTTTAGCCATTGCAGTATTTCCTTAAAAGCTTACAATCCCCGAATCTCTTCTAATCTTGGTTTAGTGTCCAAAGATACTAGCTAAGAAACTGGTTCAGATCATTTGGTGACTCCACTAGGGAGGATTATGAGCAATGGCTGCACAGAACCATGCTGGGAGGACACTACCCATCACTCCAAGGACACTAACCTTCAATTTGGAAGAGTTTCCAAGAAACGAGGACGAAGCATTGGGTGGACAGCCTAAAATGGGACAACCTAACTAGGGAGAAGGTGAAGGAGGAAATCCCAATGCCATAGATTTCCTCACACCTCTAGAAAAATCTTTCAATAATGCTCGGTATGACTCTCCATAAGTCACTGTCCCAGCTCACATTTTGAACTCCATCGTGGCTGCTCAAAACAACCTCACCAACATGGTGAAGGACTTGTCAACCAATAAGATAGTAGCAGAGGAAGAAGGGGGAAGGAACGACAGGGAAGACACCCCTATCACCAAAAAGGAGCTTAGACACTTTCTCTAGAATAGGAGAGAGGTTAGTGACTTTATGTGGGATGTGGGCCCATCCTTCAACCGACATATGGCAGCAACACCTTACCTGCTGGGGTATCAACCTCCTTACTTCAGGAAGTTTGATGGGATAGGAAGTGCCAGGGACCATATCATCTACTTCTTGGATGATCTGGGTGTCCATAGAGGAGACAATGACCTGAAGTTGAGGGAGTTTTCAAAGTCACTACTAAGGAGGGCCTTCACTTGGTACACCAAGTAACTCCATCTGTAGATGGGAGCAGATGGTTACTGAGTTTTGTAACAAGTTCCTGGAAGAGGAGAGTGTCATGCATATCATGGATGTAGGAAGACTGAAGCAGAAGTTTGGGGAAGGTCTTGTGTCATTCATTAAGCGGCACAGGGATAGAGCTTTACAATGTCGTGAGACACTACCAGAGCTAGATCTGGTTTAAGGGTGTATCAAGAATATGGAGGATGGGTCACAAATCTTCTTGTCCATTAGTGGGATTAAGCCTAGGAAGCTATAGAACTGTGCTACCCTTAAGGAATTATGAATCAAGGCCAGAAGTGCCACCTATTCCTATCCCGAGGGCTCAAGTGATGGAGATTGTGACAGGATGGTTTGAAGATGGGATGCTGAGAATGCGAGATGAGAAAAATGCACTCACAGCAAAACAACTTAAGGACCTTGCATATTGTGTCCTCCATTGCTCCAAAGGGCACATTATCGTGGATTGTTGGGTTATAAGGAAGGTTTTCTATAAACACGTAGAAGAAGAAAAGATCCTCTTGCTAAAATGAGATAATGGTGGCGTGCATCTTCATAACAAGTCATTCTCGCACCATGATGTAGGAGTGGTTGTGCTTGAAGGAAACATTCAATTGGGCACCCCTATAGAAGAAGAAGAAATTCTTAACACACCATTGTCCCAAGGATGCTTGACAAAGGAACGGATGCTTGTTAGGGGGTTAATGAAAACTAGAGGATGTCGTATACTTTTCGGGCAGTTAGGGCTAGAAGGTGATGCTCAAACAGAGACAGCTCGTGCTCTAGTCAAAGTAATAAGCAAGAGGGGAGGAAATCGATATGCAACCAATGCTCCCCTGACCAAATTGGCTAGGTCGCATGCAACTGCGGTGGTCTTCAGAGAACCTAGTTCTATGGGTTATGACTTTTATCATAATAGACCTTTGTATGTCGAAGCTTTGGTAAAAAGAAGAAATGTGAGGCGAGCGTTGGTGGACAGTAGCTCATGGGTCAACATTATCCCCACATGTGTGTTTCGAGCCATGGGATTGCCTTTGGACCAGCTAAGGCCTTCTCCCATCAAGCTTAACACATTCCATGGGCAACCTGTAGCACCAAGAGGGTGCATTATGGCAATGTTGGAGGTTGGACCAATCAAGATGCCTAACAAATTTCAAGTAGTTAATGGGGTGCCTAGTTACCACAATTTGCTAGGGTGACCATGGCTACATTTGCATCAATGTGTGCCCTCCACATGGCACCAATGTGTCAAGTCCAGTTTTAGAGGAAGAGATATAGAGATCCTTGCTACTAAGGCCCTATTTGATGCTTCAGAGGACCACCTGATTGATGCTGGTATGTTTGATGAGCTCACTCCTCCTGGGGTGAATGTGATGTATCCAAGCAAAAGAGTATAGTTGGGGACAAAGAGAGAAAAGGGGAAAGTAGAGCTAGAGACAACGGTTTACCTAACCCAAACATTCAAAAGGCCCAAAGAGCAAGAAGAAGGTCCTAGGCTGCAGAGGGAGCGTCTCCCTTCAGGGGGTATAGGTGGCATATTTTATAGGGACCAGGGAGGACCAGCAGGAAAGCATTTGCAAATGCTTGCTGGCCCTAAAGTCTTGAGTGTCCCTGAAGAAGGGCAAAAAGAGACTTATATTTGAGATATACTACCTGAGCTTCAAGACAATGCTAAGCAAAAGAAGAAGAGTTGGAAGAGATGAATATAGGGACAGAGAAAGAAAAAAGGCCTTTGTTCATTAACAAGGCATTGGAAGCAAAAAAAAAAGGGGAGTTGGTCGCTCTACTAATGGAATTCAGGGACGCATTTGTATGGAGATACAATGAGATGCCTGGCCTGGCTCCAGCCTTGGTGTCCCATAATTTAGCTATACATCTTAGGACAATCCCTATCAAGCAAGCACCAAGGAAGTTCTTAGATGAGATTGAGGCACAAGTGAAGAGGTAGATAGAAAAGCTACTGAAGGCTAAGTTCATAAGTCCTGTCCAACACCTAACCTAGCTAGCAAACATCGTCCCAGTAAAGAAGAAAAATGGACAAATCATGTGTTGTGTTGACTTCCGGGACATGAATAAGGCACGCCCTAAGGATGACTTCCCCTTACCAAACATGGATAGGATGGTTGATTCTACAGCGTCCCATGAGAGGTTTTCTTTCATGGACAATAATTACAATTAGATCAAAATGGCCCCCGAAGATGAGGAAAAGACTGCATTTAGAATGCCCGTAGGAAATTTCTTCTATGTAGTAATGCCTTTCGGCCTCAAAAATGCTAGAGCAACGTATCAAAGAGCAATGACAATGATCTTCCATGATATTATGCATGATTTTGTAGAAGATTATGTTGACAAGCTCGTTATTAAGTCCAAATCCAAGAAGCAACACCTAGAGCACTTGAAGGCAGTCTTTATGAGGTGCAAAAGGTACAAGCTAAAGATAAACCCCATGAAATGTGCCTTTGGGGTGTCAATAGGGAGATTTTTTGGATTTAAGGTTCACAAAGATAGGATCTCAGTAGACAAGGAGAAGATAAAAGCCATTCAAGAAATGAAGGCACCTACAAATATCAAGGAATTGTAAAAGTTCCTTGGAAAGCTAGGCTACATAAGGAGGTTTGTTCCTATTTTAGGAGAATAGCTGGGGCCTTTGAGACCTCTTCTAAAAGGAAAAAACACACTTGAATGGGGACCTAAGCATCAAGCTGCTGTTAAGAAGATTAAACTTGTATCGACTTCTACCTAAACCATGGTGCCATCATAAGTAAGGAAGCCTTTGAAAGTGTACCTGGCTATGGGGGAAAAAGCAGTAAGTGGGTTGATCACTCAAGAAAATGAAGGAATAGAGAGGTTGATTACTTACATAAGTAGATCCATGAAGGACGCTAAACTAAGGTACCTGATCCAAGAAAAACATTGTTTGGCCTTGGTGTATATAGCCCAATGTTACAGGCATTATTTCCAAGCTTTCAGAGTAGAAGTGCTTTCAAGAGATGAAGGTTAAAGTTCCTGATACAAAAACCCATGTTTGCAAGAAAGATGAGTAGATGGGCTTTGTTATTGAGCGAGTATAACATATCGCTAGTGACGCCCACTACCGTAAAGAGCCCGGCCCTGGCAGACTTGCTCACAATTTGCCCTAGAAAGAAGGAGGAAGAAGTACAAGATGATATCCCAGGGGATATTGGAGGTGTTAATGTTGGTGAAGATAGCCCAGAATGGAAATTAATATTCGATGGGATGCCTTCCAATCCTCATGGAGGGGCGGGCATGGTACTGATCAATGAAAGGGGGAAAAGCTTATTGTTTATGTTCAATTTAGAATTCCCCTGCACTAACAACGAAGCAGAATATGAATCCCTTATTCTAGGCCTAAAGATGGCTCAAGAAATAGGGGTGAGGAATATACATGTGAAAGGAGAATCCAACTTAGTAATCAAGCAAGTCCAAGGTGAGTATGGGGTAAAAGAAAGAAGACTAGCTATATGCAGAGAAACGGTGTGGCAGCTGATGCAACAATTTGAGCATGTTGTCTTTGCCCATGTGCCAAGTGTAGAGAACAAGCATGCGGACACTCTAGCCACCCTTGGAGGAAAAATCATGGTGCAACTAAAAGGGCAAGTGGTTGAATACCAAGCAATCCAAGCCTCAAGCAGCACAAGAGAGGAACAGAGAGAAGAAAAAGTACAGGACCGGAGGCCTCCTCTATGTGAACAACTAAGGGCCCTTAACATCACTAAGGAGACTAAAGATTTATGCATATTCAATGGAAAATTATACAAGAAGAATGAAGAGGGTCTGCTGATGAGATGTGTGAGCGAACAAGAAGGAGAGGCCAAGGCTAAATAATTGCATAAAACCATTTGTGGTGAGGAAGGGCTTGGCTTATACAGAAGATTGCAAAAGTGGGGGATCTTTTGGCCTGGCATAAAGAAATATTGCGATGAGATGTAAAGGATGTGCAGCCTATGCCAAGAAAAAAGGGAAAAAGTAGAGACAAATCATATTGAAGAATGGTAACAACCTCTAGTAGAGTATTTAGAGGCTGGAGTGCTACCATTGGAATGGTTGGAAGCTGAAAAAATTAAGAAAAAGGCAAAAAGATACTTTATCCAAAAGGGAAAGCTATTCAAAAAGAGAGCTTCACTGGTGAAGTATTGAGATGCATCAAAGAAGAGGAAAAGAGTAAAGTGCTAGGGGAAGTCCATCAAGGTGTTTGCGGAAGGCATCAGGGGGGACAGTTTTGTGGCAAGAATTATTGAGGATTGGGTATTACTAGCCTAAAATGAAAGAGGATGCCATAGAGTGGGCAAAAAGGTGTTCTCAGTGTCAAAAACATGGAGACTTAATCCATGCCCCAAGTGTAGAGATGCACAGTTTGAAGACGTCGTACCCTTTCCACACTTGGGAAATGGATTTTGTTAGACTAATCGCACCTCCATCTCAAGGAAAAAGGTGGATTCTAGCTGCTATTGAGAATTTTACAAAGCGGGTAGAAGTTGTGGTCTTAAGAGAGGCAAATGCAAAAGCTATAGTGAGATTTCTAAAAGAAAATATCATATGCCGTTTTGTGCTTCCCCAAAGAATAGTGTCTGACAATGGAACGCATTTTATAAACAGAAGAGTGGCCGACGTCTTGGACTAGTATCAGATCCAGCATCATAAATCTTCCCCATATTACCCACAAGCTAATGGGCAAGCTAAGTCAACGAATAGAAGCTTAATTAGAATTTTGACAAGGGTGGTTGATGATGCACCCAAAGAGTGGAGCGAGTACTTGCCCCTTGCCTTGTGGGCCTACAGAACAATGAAACATGGGACCACCAAAGCAACCCCTTTTTTTGTTGGTTTATGGGGCTGAGGCAGTGCTACCAACTGAGATAGACATACCATCAGCTCGAATGGTGTTGGAGCAGACAGGGAATAGGGAGGGTGAACTAGAAGAGTTGGAAGACAAAAAGGATGCATCTTCAGAAAGGATGAAGGAGTACCAGAGGAAGTTAATGCTTGCGTATGACAAACACATGAGGCCTAGAATGTTTATTGAAGGAGAGATGGTAATGAAAGTCGTTGACGCTGTAATGAGGAAACAGGCTATGGCCAAGTGGGCAACAAAGTGGGAAGGCCCACTCATAGTGCAAGAGGTTGATCCTAATGGACACTGCACCCTGCTGAATCCAGAAACTGGCAAGAAAACAAGCCCTATAAACTTCAAGTATGTAAAAAGGTACTATGCTTGAATATGCTTCCTTTCTTTATTTTGCTTTTCGAATAGGCGGTGCATGTTTTGAAACCTTTACTTTGTTTTGAGCATGTTGTGCATGCATGTTAGGACGATTCTTTTTTGTAAAATACGCTGACAAATGGCACATAACTAGATGATGAATGAATGTGTTAACGAAGAATTAGCATATCTACGGATTTCAACGTATGTGAATTCTATTCTAGGAATTGTATGAACATAAGGATAGACGATGTTGTGAATGACACCGTAGCATCCTATGTGATTGCCTAGATGTATTAATGCTCATGGTAACTCACAAAGCTATGATAGAGGAAAATGAAAAAGAAAATGAAATGAAACTAAATGCACAAAAATCCAACATGCGATGACATGAGTGCTTTGGTACATAAGGAAAATCCAAGGCACAACGACATGAGTACCTTGGTAACAAAAAAGAAAAGGGATAAAATAGAAGGAAAAGAAGAAAAACCCAAAGTGCGATAACATGAGTGCTTTGGTACAAAAGAAAAATCCAAGGTGCGACGACATGAGTGCCTTGATAGAAAAGAAAAACCCCAAGGTGCAACGACATGAGTGCTTTGGTACAAAAGAAAAATGGAATGAATAAATAAAGGCACAAGCCTGAAGGACAAAGGACAAAGAAAAAGAAAAGGGGAAGGGAGTGCAGGGCAATGATGCTTTCCCCGCTAAAATTGAAAGCCCATCTGGTACAGGGTTCCGATATTTCGTGGGTCTAGGGGCAAGAGACTCATGAAAACACCCTGCACCAACCCCGAACATAGGATGGTTCAGGTATATGAGATCTTCAAGCACAAGGGAGATCTCATAGTTGCCATCTATGGGTTGGTTTTCCTTAGCAACATAGCCCATTTGGATGAGTGTTTGACTAAAGTGTCATCAAGTATTTGTAAGCTTGGGGACAAGAGGCTTGCAAAACACACTCATTCACCCCTATTCATGACAAGGTTTCAGTATATGAAATCTCAGGGCCAAGGGGATTTCATAGCACCTTCTTACAGTAGCCCACCTATCTCGCTTGAGCATCTCGGTATTTGAAGGGTCTAGGACACAAAGGGTACCTTTGAAACATGCTTAGTGCGTCTCACCCATAATAATTGGGGACCTTTAGTCTGACAGTTTGGGACCAAGAAACTAGTCAGAGGAGGCCCAGTTCAATATCCCAACATGTGAACACGAGGATGCCTTTGAGTCCAGGGGTAAGGGATATCAAAGGTGTGTCACATGGTACCCCCTCCTTCCAAGGTGCAAGGTAATGAGCATGAAGGAGAAAAGAACAAAAAAATCCCTCAAGGTGCAAAGTAATGTGCACAGGGATTAGATAGTCTATACTCCCCAAGATGTAAAGATAAAAGTGCATGGGAGCCCGGATATGAAAACCCCTCAAGGTGCAAGAGTAATAAGCACAGGGGCATGAGCTACAAAGAGAAGGACAAAAGGAAATAAACATCTAACAAGACACAAAGTAATATGCATAGGGATGTAAACCATGAAAAAGGAAAAGAAAATTATTGGAATGAAAAGGTGATGAGCTCCCAAAATGCATGGAGCTATTATGCTGTGCGGGACTCAAAGGCCCATAAAACAGGCGCACACCAAGTAGTGTTTTTATATAAAATCACCACTCAAAAGAGGATCTTTGTGGATCCTAAAAGGGTAACTAAACAGGTAAAACATGGAACAGATCATGAGAAGGCAGAAAACAAAAGCAATAAAGCATCAAGGCGCGAGATCTGGCGTCATTGCCAACAAACACCAGGAGCGCAGATACAAGGCACAACATGAGGCAAAGCCTGGCTAGCCCCTGAATCTTATACATGTATATTAGAAAAAAGAAAAGAAAGAAAAGAAAAAGAGGTGAGTGTATGAAAAATACAAAAGCATGGCACAAAACAAAAGAGAAAAAGAGAGAGATCATACAAAAGAGACTGAATGAGTTAGTTAAAGAGCCCAATGGTCTCTATGTCAATTACATAAATCTACCACGAGTGCCACAGAAGCAAATAAAAAAGGAAAAGTCTCAGACAAGGTACTACAAAACAAAGGTTCCTAGTTGAAGCATTCCAAATGAAACAAGAAAAGGCTTCAAGCCCCGTTACAAGCAGAAGATAAAGTGCAAATCATAGGAAAATAGGAGCATCAAAGGTCTTCCAAGCTTCCTCTATTGCCTTCTGATGATCAACTAGACCATTAAAAATAGCAGTTTCGACCTTAAGCTCTAAATTGATTGCATCAAGCTGCTTGGATAGTTCATCGAGTTATTTGGACAATGCAGAGGACTCTTGTTGGAGCTTGGCAATCCGAACTTCACTAGCATTTACTTCAAACGTTAGCTTCTCCGATTCCTCCAAAATGCCAGTAGGAACAGGTCACTGGAGTATGCATGACAAGTCCTCAAGCCAAGATCTAATGAAGCCAAAAACACTCAAGGGCATACAAGTGTGAAAGAGTGAGTTCTCTATGGTCCCGGAGTAACTCAAGCAGTGAGCAAGCAGTAAGGGACCTCCAAATCTCCACAAAAGCTTGGTAGGCCATTCGCTTGAAAATGGGTGGGTCAGTAAGAGGAAGCAGGAATCCCTTGTGGGAAGCAGCAAAACTAGCCAGGAAGGCTGCATCCTCGGGTGAAACAAGAACACAAAAGTCTTCACCAGGGGTAGTCGCACCAATTAAAAAGAGGAAGGGAAAAAAAGAATCAAGAATTGAGAAAAGAACATGAGTAGGGAAGGGAAAATGGCATGGTAAGAAAAGATGAATGTAAACAAACCTGGAACAATAGCCAAAGCAGAGCCAACAGTAACTTGATCACACAAAAGAGGAGCGTCAATATTATCACCTACAGTAGGAGCATGTCAAACCCAAGTGAATAAAGCTATCAATGAGTAATATGGTAACAATACAAGAATACCTTCGAAAAAGGACAGATCACACAATGTTGTGATACTTTCAAGATCTTTGGCATCTGGAAAGTCAAAAGCCTTAGTCTTGAAAAGTTGTACAAGGGAAAGCGAATCTTGACCCGAAGGCAAGGCCGCATTGTGACTTGACCCCTAGCCTGAGGGTAGCGCTTCCCTTAGGACCTCATTCATATTGATGTGCCCTTGCGGAGAGGATTTTGGAGCAGGCTCTGTCAAATTATGTCTCAAAGTTATCATAACAAGAGGATCCAGAAAAGGCATGACATCAAAATAAGAAGTAATGAAGGGTTCTAAAGACACATTACCTTGCTCAGTTTGGAGAGAAATTGGGGAAAGGAGCATCGAGGTCGGTGTTCAAGTCCTTGACCAAAGAAGCTTGCTCTTTCTCTACAGTGTCTGGAACTACTGCTTCATAAAGAGAGTCCTTGGTAGCATCATTTAAGGGTGAATCAAGCTCAGTAGCCTTAGAATCACTATCACATGCTCGGTCTCCATCCTCTTTATCCCCTAAGTAAGTCAATTGGAGATGAAGAGGACCAGGAATAGTAATAACTTTGGTTCGAAGGCGAACGGACCGGCATGGAGCGTTCATGGAAGCAGGAGGAACAGGAGATTTCTTTGGAGCAGGGGGAGTCTTGGCTAGTTTGGCTTCTTCAGCAAAAGATTGAACTTTAGCCTTGGAGGCTCCTCGAAAAGTAAAAGACTCCTTTGACTTAAGGGGAACTTTGGTTTATTCGACCTTCTTAGCAGCTAATTGAACCTTGGTCTTAGGAGTTTCTTCAAGGGCAGGAGCTACATCTGACTTGACCTTCTTTGAGGTGGAAGAAATATTCAACAAATCCAATGCAAACTTATCTTAGAGAGCCCTTTGAACCAGGGTCAGCTTCCTTTTGTGAGTTGAAGTACCAGATAGAAGGGTTGACAATCAAGAAAATAAAGGAGTCATAAAAGAAGGAATGTAAAACACACTGGCATGCATAGGACAGCGTAGAGAAAACAATAAAAGGAGGTTATAATTAGAACATAGTTCGAATTATCACCTTGTTTCTCGCTTTCTATCCATGTGGAACACATATAGTAAGGATCCTTTGGGATGAGGTTGGTGAAAGGAGGAGTATCCACGCACCTTCTCGTCTTAAACCTTTTAATGGCTGCCTTTAAAGCTTAGTGGTAAGGAAGTTAGCTCTGTAGCACACCCTCAGAGTGAGTGCATGGGACTAGCATATCAGGATCAAAGGCTAGTGCCAAATGAGAAAAGAGTACTCGCTTCATGGCACCCTTAACAGACACAAATGGCCAGTCCATATTACTAGGGGGCTGATCCTACCCTAATTAGTGACAAACTCGGTTCAAACGATACACACAATGGCAAACCAAGGCTCCAATGGTTGAGTAGGGATCAGTCACAATGTAACCAGGGAGGACACCAGGAGAAGAACACAATTGCCAAAAGTCATAAACTCTTTTAATTCCTTTGCCACTACGATGTCTAGTATCTTGCTTGTCTTCATGGCAAATGAAGTGAAGCCCATCCACCCCAGGATAATGAAAAATGGTGAAAGGGCGAAAGCAGAAAGCATCTTCTTTATCCAGCACATCCATTATAAGCTTGTAGGGAGGCCCATCAAACTAACCCCACACCTTGGGCAAGAGGGGATGCTCCTGATCTGATGAGACCTCAAGAACAGAACGAACAGGTGCATATGAAGGGAAATGCTTGAATAGAAAGCATTGCAGGAATACCTCATCAACAAAGCAATTCACGGGAAACCGCCCAAAGGAAATCTTATGCTACTCTTGAATTTGGTCCAAACAGGTATAAAGACTGCCTAAGTAAAAAGGGGCTAAAGGCAGTCTCTTGCCCTCAGCAAGTAGGCTTGCAATCATGTAAACACCGGAACTCACCAATTCTCCTGGAGGACCTATAAATACAAACCTACTCAGCCAGAAAACCAGGAAAGTAACATGGTTGCTCAAAAGGAAGGCCAGGGACCAAGGGGCCACTCTTATCAGGAAAATCACCAAAGAAGTATTTGAGCCAATTTGCAAATGTGTACTTGAGCATTGAGCATCTTACTTTCTTGTGCTTTTTCTGCTTCTCTATTTTTACTGAAGCCATTGAAGGGGAAGCACCCTGACGCTGAGTGGAATCTCTGCGTGCAGCAAGGAGTCATTTAGAATAGCAGGCAGCATTGGCAGCACTCTGCTTTAGTGTCTTGGCCATGTCCATTACATGGCGCTCCAGAGTATACGAAGCCAAATCCAAGTCCCCAAACATGGGAAATTTCAACAGAGTAAGGACATCCTAAAGGGTTGAGGTAAATTCTCCCTACGTAGTGACAAAAGTGTGAGTGAGTGTAACACCTTAATAATACCGTACTATGCTTAAGTCATTTTATGGCATTACTAGTTGTTACTCTTAACTAGTAGAAGTTCTTATAGTTGAAATTAGCATAATATACGAAGATAGTGTAACATCCTCCCAAGTATGGTACTATGCTTAAGTCATAATACCTCACCTAGGAGTTATTACTGTCACTTAATCGGACCTTATCTAACAGCAACCTCCGGCCACCTTCAACCTTACTAATCAACTTTGCCTCGGAGGGCTTTCTTTGGAACTTCTGAACTATCTAGAGATAACACAAAAATAAACATAGGAGCGAGAATTTTAAATTCTCAGTAGGATTTTCTAAACTATTACATGTAGTGTCATCGTTGTTATCTCTAGCTGCTTCGGTTTATTATGAAGAAGGTGATCATGCCAAATAAATTGTTTAGTTTTATAGTTTGAAAATATATTGTCCGAAGCAGAGTTCCTTTTATTCATACACTTAAGATATAAGAGTTATTATAAAATAAATTTACAATTCATAACTTAAATAATAGTTGCAATATATTCAAATATAATAATTCCAATATAATGAAGAAATAGAATAGATCATGTATATACAAATACATTCACTTGAGTTCATGCAAAATGCACTTGTGTTTCTTTAACTTTCTTTGACTCCCTTTCCTTGGCACACCTAGGCGTTATGTATCGTTGTCCCTAGGGTGCTTGCATATGTTTTAATCTTTGGTCTTTACTGCCCTTGGGTAGTCTGATCTAGGAGTGAGCTCAACTTGTGACCATCGTCACACAGAATTAACCTACAAGGGGGCCCATTTGCCTCTAGTTTTGGAAGGATCTCATTTTGGCCATGTGCCTCTTGTAACATCCCCACTTTCATAAACAAAATGTAATGCAAACTTTGAATTATTTCTTTTAGGCAGTGTGAGAATTTCTCAGGCAGCACTATGCCATGACAATCCTCACACTTGGAATTATAGAGTAGTATAACACTGCCGTTAAAAATATGGCACTACCATATGTTAAAAATTAAGAAATGACAAAAGTGCCCCTGCAAACTTTTGTTAATCGCAGTGATACCCTGAATTTTTAGAAATTATGTTTTGACCCCAAAAACTTATTTCCACAATAACCCTAGAACTTTTCATAAAATGACCTTTATGTCCACCCTACAACTTTTCATAAAATGACCTTTATGTCCTCACATCTATAGGATTAGCAGAATAGGGTTTTAAACGGAGCAGAATCACGTGGTGAAACCGTAGAAGTTTAAATCTCTGCCGATTGGGCCATGGAGGCAGTCAGGTGTGAAATGACGTGGGGTGTCCTTGGACTTGCTCAAAATTACAGACAATGCCATTAGTTACAGAAGATAGAAAACAAAAAGGCTCCGGATTTGCTAAATTGTCTAATTTATGCCGTTAATCTATTTATTCGGTTCCGATAGTTATGTAAGGGCAATTAGAAGTTAATTAAATATTAATCAAGAGCTAATTAGATATTAGTTAGAGAGGTTAGGCTTAAGATAAATTAAAATAAACATGTAGATATCTTACAAAACTATTAAGTAACGTTTTACCGATTTGGAGAAAATCGGCAAATATCTGGTGCTCTAAACTGCTAGAGCCGAATCAGTAGAATTTTACACTGACCTTAGGTGGAACAGCTGAAATTCAGCCACCTCCACCACCATAGATGGCACCATATGGCAGCCATATGATGGGGAAATTTGGCCAAATCATGACCACTAAAGCCAAATATCTAAAGCCATCCTTATCTATGTCATAAAGCTTAGAAAAATCTCACCCATCTCCTTTTAATTTGTGCCCTCCACCATGTTTCAGCCTCCTTCCATCTCTTCTTCTTCTTCCTTTCTTTCCTTACCTCCATGATCAAGAACTTCAAGCTCAAGATTGGAAGCCCTCTTGACCTCAAATCTTCTTGCTCCTTTTATGAAAATTGATCCTCACCTCCTTCTCTACAAAACCCCTCTAGCAATTTCATGATTAAGCATCAAATGGAGCCTCCCTACATTCATATGAGCTGCTGCCATGATGAAGGGAAAAGGCTAGGAGTTGGTTCTTGGCCTCCTTGCTCCCATAGTTTTAGGGATTTCGAGGTAGATAGCTCAAATCCTTAGTTGTTTGATGTATCATGTAACTATGTGGCTGCTATATTCCTCTTATGCCATACTTGTATGATGGTGCTTTGATGTTCTTCTAGTGTTTTGAGGTGAGGAAACTTGGTTTAAGCTGAGGAATTTATCAAAAACTCAAAAAGGAGCTAAGCAGGATCTGTTTTGTGAGAAAACCCTATGGCGTCCGTACTGGCAGAGTGTACGGCTCCACCTACAACTGCAGAAAGTGGATGAATCCATTTTTATATGAAAATAGATATCCAGGGCTTTCCATACATATAAAATATAAGTCCATTGGATTAGTATTGAATTAGTTATGAATTTTTGAAGTTTAACCTAGAAATCTGGATTCTTAGCCGGGCAGTATGAGTTGAGAAGGGTATAACTTGCCCTATACAACTCCAAATTGAGTGAAATGAAAGTTTTTTGAAAGCTAACATATGATAGAACATCCCAGAAAAATTTCAGAACCAGATTCGTTTCCATTTGTTCCCAGCACACCAATGAAGTTGACTTAAGTTTAACCCAAGCTGGAATAGGGTAGTCCAGTAGCATCAAGTTTCGGAACTCATAAGTCAAAATATGCTTAGGCAAATGACATGAAAATTAGTTCATTTGACATCTTGTTTTTTTAGCTTTAATTTGATATAAATTTTGTATGATTTCACCTAGGTTTCTATTTTTAGTGAATTTTTCCTTGTAAGAACCCAATTCTGGCTAAGAACATGGCAGTCTGAGGTAAAAATTTATTATCTTGAGTTATACAAATCAAAATGAGATGGGACCAAAAGGGTTAGAAACTAAACATATAATGCTATGACATATCCAAAAATTAGATTCAAATGAGTTGAGTTACAATAAGGATGGAGTATGCCAAACTCAGGCAGAACAGGAGAGAATAAACTGAAAACCCAATTTGGTGCTTGAATTGAAATTGATGAATGATGCTATGAATATATGTATATTTGCTGGTCCATATTGAATTGCAAGTTTGTACATTTGTACTGGTTGCCTGGCACTATTCATGGGGAAGCGGACTCGATCAATCTTTGCCAAATTCCGAAATATGTGAATATGTGAATTATGTGACTGTTATGAACATTTAAATGTTAGGCTCATTAGATTCATATATGCAAGAATGATTTAAGTATAATATGAAGTATATGAATGAATGCATGTAGCATATGCATGTATAATCATGTCCAAAGAAGAATAAGATTTATGAGAACTTGCAAGAAAGATGTACCAAGCTTACCCAGTGAGGCATGGCATAGACCCAAACTAGCGTGGAGACCAGGCGGTCTTGTCTAAGACTGGACCTGACTCGACCAAATTTAAGGGGATAGACTGGTGTGAGGGTCGGGGAAAGTAAACCCATCACTCATGTATAGGTACGAGCTCGGACACAGTGAGCGGCTATCACCCGAGGGTGAGAAAGGCCATTCACCTTCGAGGGACCAAGTCTGAGAATGGCAAGGTTAAGTTGCAAGTTAAAGAAGAGATAAATTAAGTCAAGTGCACTTGCATACATTCAAGTATAAGCATCTATATGTGCATCTTCAATTATCTAGTTAAGTCATAATGCTATTATGATCCTTGTTAAAGTATATTATACTATCTGTATTTCTATGTCTGTCATACAAGTGGTTGTTAAAATATGACCCGCTTCGAGAAAAGTGTTTTCAACTTAAAATTGAACCACTATTTATTTATATGTGCTCATATTTTTATAAGAAATCGAAGAGGCTGGAATGTTTATGATGACACTGTAAGATTGGTTTGAGTTACCTACTGAGAACCTTAGGTTCTCACTGCCTGCTTGTATGTCTTTCCTTTCTATAAATATTCTAGCACCAAAGTTGGAAACCAAGTACGAGGCAGAGTACAGAGCCATTCATTGAGCAAGAATTGGGCGTAAGCCAGATCAAGAGACTATTGAAGCTAGTTAACGACTAGTATTATATTAGTCACAATTTCTTTTAAAGTGTAATTATTTTATTTTCCATGTATCAGAGGCTATTAGTCAGTAATAAAGTAAGCAGTTAAAGGGCCATGTATTATATTTTCCATATTTTAAAATAAATGTAACACCCTCTATTATATAAGCCATGCTCGAGTCATGGAGTTATATTAAGAAGTTGTCACTGTGCTAAGAAAACTTTAAAATATGGAAAATATAATACACGGCCCTTTAACTGTATCTTTCTTTAAAATATGGAAAACTTTAATTCATCTCTTTCTTTAATTTGCAACTTGATCTTACTCTTCTGTACTTGGTCCCCTGGAGGTGAATGGCCTCTCTCACCCTTAGGTGATAGCCTGCTGTTCAGGTCCGAGCTCTTACCTATACATGAGTGACGGGTTTACTTTCCCCGACCCTCACACCAATCTATTCTCCTTAGAAATGCGTCATTTGGCCCAAGTCTTAGATAGTGCTCGTCCCACCTTCATTTGGGTCTATGCTATGCCTCACGTGGTAACTTGGTACATCTTTCTTGCAAGTTCTCATAAATGTTATTCTTCTTTGGACATGATTATACATGCATATGCTACATGCATTCATTCATATGCTTTATATTATACTTAAATCATTCTGGCATATATGAATCTAATGAGCCTAACATATAAATGTTCATAACAGTCACATAATTCACATATTTCTGTCGGAATTTTGGCAGCATAACGGATCGCATCCGCTTCCCTATGAATAGTGCCAAGTAACCAGTACAAATGTACAAACTTGCAATTCAATATGGACCAGCAAATATACATATATTCATAGCATCATTCATCAATTCAAGCACCAAATTGGGTTTTCGGTTTATTCTCTCCTGTTCTGCCCGAGTTTGGCATACTCCATCCTTATTGCAATTCAACTCATTTGAATCTAATTTTTGGATGTCATAGCATTATGTGTCTAGTTTCTAACCCTTATGGTCCCATCTCATTTTGATTTGTATAACTCAAGATAATAAATTTTTACCTCAGACTACCATGTTCTTAGCTAGAATTGGGTTCTTATAAGTAAAAATTCACTAAAAATAGAAACCTAGGTGAAATCATACGAAATTTATATCAAATTAAAGCTAACAAAACAAGCTTTCAAATGAATTAAGTTTCATGTCATTTGCCTAAGTATATTTTGAGTTATGAGTTCCGAAACTTGACCCTATTGGACTACCCTGTTCCAGCCTGGGTTAAACTTAAGTCAACTTCATTGGTGTGCTGGGAACAAATGGCAACGAATCTGGTTCTAAAATTTTTATGGGATGTTCTATTATATGTTAGCTTTCAAACAACTTTCGTTTCACTCAATTGGAGTTGTATAGGGTGAGTTATACCCTTCTCAACTCATATGCGCGACTAAGAATCCAGATTTCTAGGTTAAACTTCAAAAATTCATAACTAATTCAATGGACTTATATTTTATGTATGGAAAGCCCTGAATGTCTAGTTTCATATAAAAATGGATTCATCCACTTTTTGCGGTTGTAGGCGGAGCCGTACACTCCGCCAGTACGGACGCCATAGGGTTTTCTCACAAAACAGATCCTGCTTAGCTCCTTTTTGAGTTTTTGATAAATTCCTCAGCTTAAACCAAGTTTCCTCACCTCAAAACACTAGAAGAACATCAAAGCACCATCATACAAGTATGGCATAAGAGGAATATAGCAGCCACATAGTTACATGATACATCAAACAACTAAGGATTTGAACTACCTACCTCGAAATCCCTAAAACTATGGGAGCAAGGAGGCTAAGAACCAACTCCTAGCCTTCTCTCTTCATCATGGAAGTAGCTCATATGAATGTAGGGAGGCTCTATTTGATGCTTAATCATGAAATTGCTAGAGGGGTTTTGTAGAGAAGGAGATGAGGATCAATTTTCATAAAAGGAGCAAGAAGATTTGAGGTCAAGAGGGCTTCCAATCTTGAGCTTGAAGTTCTTGATCGTGGAGGTAAGGAAAGAAAGGAAGAAGAAGAAGAGATGGAAGGAGGCTGAAACATGGTGGAGGGCACAAATTAAAAGGAGATGGGTGAGATTTTTCTAAGCTTTATGACATAGATAAGGATGGCTTTAGATATTTTGCTTTAGTGGTCATGATTTGGCCAAATTTCCCCATCATATGGCTGCCATATGGCGCCATCTATGGTGGTGGAGGTGGCTGAATTTCAGCTGTTCCATCTAAGGTTATCGCAAAATTCATCTTGATTCTCTTTGAGCTTTGAAGACCTTAGAATATTTGCCGATTTCCTCCAAATCGGTAAAACGTTACTTAATAGTTTTGTAAGATATCTACATGTTTATTTTAATTTATCTTAAGCCTAACCTCTCTAACTAATATCTAATTAGCTCTTGATTAATATTTAATTAACTTCTAATTGCCCTTACATAACTATCGGAACCGAATAAATAGATTAACGGCGTAAATTAGACAATTTTGCAAATCCGGAGCCTTTTTGTTTTCTATCTTCTGTAACTAATGGCATTGTCCGTAATTTTGAGCAAGTCCAGGGGCACCCCACGTCATTTCACACCCGACTACCTCCATGGCCCAATCGACAGAGATTTAAACTTCTACGGTTTCACCACGTGATTCTGCTCCGTTTAAAACCCTATTCTGCTAATCCTATATATGTGGGGACATAAAGGTCATTTTATAAAAAGTTCTAGGGTGGGCATAAAGGTCATTTTATGAAAAGTTTTAGGATTATTGTGGAAATAAGTTTTTGGGGTCAAAACATAATTTCTAAATATTCAGGGTATCACTGCGATTAACAAAAGTTTACAGGGGCACTTTTGTCATTTCTTAATTTTTAACATATGGCAGTGCCATATTTTCAACTGCAGTATTATACTACTCTATAATTCCAAGTGTGAGGATCGTCATGGCATAGCGCTGCCTGAGAAATTCTCACACTGCCTAAAGGAAATAATTCAAAGTTCCCATTACATTCTGTTTATGAAAGTGGGGATGTTACACCTCTAAATTAAAGGGATCTCTCATGGTCACGTGCCTGAAGAATAGAGGGATCTCATCTGGCCATATACCTCTAAGATAGAGGGATCTCATAGTTTTATACTGCCTTCACAGGGAGGGCCCCAATTAACTACCTCCAAATGAAGGGACCCAATCTTATCTTATTTAACTACCTTCACAAGGAGGGATCTCATAACTGCCTCCAGGTGAAGGGATCCACATTTAATATGTTCATATCCTTTTATTCTCATATATAATCATGCATAGACATGCTGAACGTACTCATACATATGCTTCATCAGTTACTTTCATATATCCTTGCATATAGGATTTCATGTTCATATCATGAATATTCATAACAGAAATCATCATAATTTCATAAAATTCTGCCAAAAATTCGGCAGCATAACGGATCAAATCTACTTCCCCGTGAATAGTACTAGTCAACCAGACAGTCATTCATACAAAAAAATCAATGCAAGGTATAGATGCTCCAATAATCAAAGTTTCATAACCTTGATCTTGAATTAGTTTTCTGCCACTTCCTTTTTATTCTACCCAGTTTTTGTAACTTAGGTCATAAATTTATTTTAACTCATTCAGACCTAAATTTTGGATATGTTGAAGTTTTAGGTGTCTATTTTCCAACCTCTTTGGTCCCATCTAATTTTGATAAATGTAGTTCAAGTTATTAGGGTTCTACCTTGGCCTGCCCTATAGCTGGCCAGGATTACACACCTAAAAGTAAAAATTCACTAAAAATCGAAAATCAATTCAAATTATACAAAGTTGGTATCATATTAAAGCTAACAGGACAAGCTTTCATTTACAAAAGTCCCATTTCATTTTCTTTAGCAGAGCTTGAGTTATAAGCTCCGAAATTTGACTTTTCTGAACTTCCCTATTTTAGCCCAGTTTGGACTTAGGGCAACTTCCTCAAACCACTGGGAGCAAATGGGATCGTATCTAAGTTTGAAATTTTTATGGGGTGTTCTCCTATGTATAAGCTTTCTAACAAATGGTTTCATTCAATTCCATGTTGTATAGGGCAAGTTTTGCCCTGAACAACCTTGTCTACCCAGAATCAAACTCAAAATCCTAGGTCAAACTTCTGAAATTCATATCTCCCTAAATACTAATCCAATGGCCTTATAATTTATATGGTTGGAAAGCCCTAGATGTCTAGTTTCACATAAAAATAGTTTCATTAAATTTAAATGGCTGTGGGTAAAGCCGTACACTTTGCCGTACGGACCACCATAGGTTTTTTACCTAGACAGCATCCTAATTCTCCACTTCTTCTAGTTTTCTCCTTCTAACTTTAATTCCAACTCAAAATTTCATGTTAATCCAACCATAACCCATCAAATACATCCAATATTTCATCAAATAAATGAAGCAAATTAGAATTCCAAACACATCCCATAGAAATCAAGAACAAAAGACGAATCCTACCTTTATTTTGATGCAACAACTAGCTAGTCTTGAGTTCTAGTGAAGGATATGGGTGCAAGAAGCTTGAGGGAGACTAAAAGTGGAAGAAGGAGATGAAGAAGATGAAGAGAAGAACAATAAATTCTGCTTGAGGGGGCGAATTTCTGCTGGGCAAAAAAGGAAAATAAGACAAGCAGAATTTGTGGGGTAGTTGGAATCAAAGCCTCCCATTGGTGTAGAACCTTGTGGCTTAATTTCAGCTAACCTTCCTCATTCTTTGTGGTTGTCTTGTGCCAATTTTTAGGGGTTAAGTGGCTGAGTTTTCAGCCACTTGAAGTAGAGTTTTGATTGTATAATTTTATTGATTCAGTTCTGACAGTTTAAAATACCGAATTCCTACCGATTTCCTTCAAATCGGTAAAATGGTTTTGAAGAATTTTATGCGATTTTATATGTTTCTATATGTCTATTTTAATTCTTCTTAATCCTAATATCTCTAATTAACTTCTAATCAACTCCTAGTTAACCTTTAATTAACTTTTAATTAACTTTACAAACTCAATAAAATCAAATAAATCGATTAATGGTGTAACTTAAATCTTTTGCAAATTTAGGACCTTCTGTTTTCTGTTTTCAATGGCTAATGGCATTTTCATAATTATGGGCAAGTCTAGGGCATCCCGCGTCATTTCACATGTGGGCACCTTTGTGGCCCAATTGGCTAAGAATTTAGTTTCTACGTTTCCATTATGTGATTCTGCTTCGTTTAAAACCCTATTCTACTAATTCTATTGATCTAGGGACCAAAATGTCATTTTTTAAAAAGTTTAGGGGCAAGGTTGTGAGTAATAAAAGTTTGCCAAAGGATGTTTTCATTATTTCCTATAACGTTATATGGGGATGTTACAGATAGCATGTAAATTTTTTTTTATAAAACCTTTATGCTGGAAAATTTAGCCTTTAATGCGCTTACTTACTCCCATACATATGAATGTTGTTCTTCATACCGCGGAGTTACTAATAAGACGTACGATAAAATTGAAACATCATAACACAATATCATAAGCCTAGAATGTAATCATAGATACTCAAGAGTCATCATTACACTTAATAAATATCACATATATAATAAGTCAAATAAAGTAGCATGACTTCCTACATGCTTTTAATTACATAAAACTGCCTAACAGGGGCTCTTAAGAAAATGAAAATACTATGTGTAACATCCGAGTTCCGATTTTCGACTTTACTTCCAAGCCCATGATTTCCGACTTCATTTGGGATATCAGTTAGAATATTATTCCCGATTTCCGAGTTTGCATGGCTGAATTCCTGACTTCATGTATTGGTACGACTTCCGATTTTGTTTAAGTTTGACTATTCCCGATTTGTGTGTTCATGTTCAACTTTCAGCAATAATTCCAACTTCATGACCTCAGATTTCCGACTTCATCTAGTCTCAAACTCCTGATTTCCGACTTTATCTTATGATATTCTCCGATTTCCAATGTCTACGACTTTCGACTTCATGTCTTACAGACATTATACCCTGTTTCCGATCTCATCAAATGTAAGATACCGATTTCCGGGTTTAAGTACTTGGGTTTGGAAATGTGATTGAATCACCCGAGTTCCGATCTTAAGCATCCTCATTCCGACCTCAGACCTCATGCTTCATCCGATCTCAGAAGTTATAGATTAACACAATGGTACAAGAACCGAACTCCGAGTTTAATATAACGAGTTCCGGCCTTAGTGTTGAACTCCATTGGGATGGACACGAGTTCGGATCCTTGAGCTGATTTCCACAACACACGAGTTCCGATATCCGATCTTATTACAAGGAGTCCCGACTTTGAACTGGGAGTTCCGAGATCAGTTGATTGTCAGCTGTATGTCTTCCGACCTCCGACCTTGATTCCAAGTCTCAACATAAACAAGATTTCCTCAAGTCACAAACAAGATGATTATTCCGAGTTCCGACTTAACCATGCACGAATTCCGATGTCATGTTCAGATACGCTGGAAGCGAGTTTCACTTCTCTGGCGACGTGGAGAGCAATTTTGACACAAAAGAATGAGATACATGGTCAACCTTTGCCCACAAAATTTCATCCAATCAAAGCCACTCATTCTAACTACCACTTCAAGCTTTGTCTATATATATATCCTCCTCCCGCCTCTTCACCATTTCTCACGTTACTTTCCTTCCTCACTTCAGCTCTCTTTCCTCTTCTCAACTCTCCCACTCTATCCAAATTTCAAGTTTCAAAGATTTTAGCTCAAGTCATACTCCAAAGAGAGGTAGGATTCTACTTCTATTCTGAATTCCTTTGCACTATGATTGCATGAGATTGTACTCTTTTTCATGTATTTGATGAATTATTGGATGTATTATGATGGATTATGATGAATTATGATTGAATTAATAGAAGATTTTGAGTTAGAATTATGATTAGAAGGAGAAAATTAGAAGGAGAGAAGAATCAGTATGCTGTCTGGATGAAGAATTCCACGGCAGTCCGTATGGCAGAGTGTACGGCGCCGTCTACAGCCAGTTAAATCCGATGAAACCATTTTTAGATGAAAGTAGACATTCAGGGCTTTCCATGGATATATCATATAAGGTTATTAGATTAGTATTGAGGGAGATATGAATTTTTGAAGTTTGACCTAGGGTTCAAGACTTTCAGCCGGGCAGAGTGACTTTAGAAGGGTATAACTCACCCTATACAACTCCAAATCGAGTGAAACCAATTTTGTTAGAAAGCTTACACACAGGGGAACACCCCAATATAAGATTCCGAGTTTGTTATGGTCCCAATTGTTCCCAGTGATTCGAGGAAATTGTCCTATGTCCAATCTAGGCCAAAATAGAGTAGTTCAGAAAGGTAGACTTTCAGGACTTATAACTCGAGGTATACTTAAGCAAATGGAGTGAAACTTGTGGCAAATGAAAGGTTGTCCTGTTACCTTCAATATGAGACTGATTTCTCATGATTTGAGCTTAGTTTCGATTTTTTAGTGAATTTATACTTCCAGGAGTGTAACTCGGGCTAGTGACTGAACGAGTTGAGGTAAGATTTAAATATCTTGAGTTATATGGATCAAAATGATATGGGACCAAAGGGGTTAGAAAATAGACATATAGAGCTATGATATACCCAAATTTCAGATTTAAATGAGTTGAATAGAAATAAAGGTGGTTCATATGAAATTCGGGCAGAACCATCAGAATGTGGCAGAATGGCTAAAGTGATAGTTTCACAAAGTGACCCAATTGAAGATTTCACAAGTATTAGGGAAACATATAAAGTTTTAGTTGAGGATGGCCAGTTTGATATTGATATATATGTGTTAAATTGATTTATGTTGCTATGACTGAATCGTCTGGTGAGGGCTTCGGCACTATTCATGGGGAAACGGACTCGATTCGTTACGCTTGATTTACGGCAAAAGTCTGCTATGAATGCTTAGATGTAAGAAAGAATTAGAGTATGAATGGGTATATAGAAACCCTATATTTGAGAATGACATAAGTATAAGATAAGATATATGAAAATAAATGAAGTGATAATGTATTTGAGACACTCAAGCATTTGACTATGCTTGAATAAGCATGAGAATGAAAGAATGTGAATATATTAATGTGAGTCCCTTCACTTGGCGTTACATTTGAGGTCCCTCCTTGTGAAGGCAGCTTAATAAGATAAAATGTGGTCCTTCACTCTGAGGCGTTATTTGAAATCCCTCCTCCCTGTGAAGGCAAGCAAATGATAAAGACATGGGTCCCTTCACCGAGGCTTGCACATTGAATCCTCCCTTGTGAAGGCAAATAAGATTTGGGTCCCTCTATGTCGAGGCACGCGGGTCGATGAGATCCCTCTGATATTAGAGGCACGTGGGCCGCATTGAGATCCCTCCAATCTAGAGGCACGTGGGTCCCCTTGTGGGTGAACCGGTGTGACGACGGTCACGGGTGAAGGCGATTTAGCTCACTCCAAGGTTAGGCTACCCAAGGGCAGTAAATGCACCCTAGGAACGGCGATACGTAACACCTAGGTGTGCCAAATAAAAGCTAAAGATTAAAGATTAAAGCTTATGCAGGTACCCCACTCACATGAGGCATGGCATCGATTCAAACCTAGTGTGAGTATAGGGATGAACTTATATGAGGCATGGCTTGACCCAAATAGTGTAAGTACCAGGAAGATCCCACATTCCTAAGGAACGAACATGGCGATCACGCCTCACGGGTATGACATGGCGATCATACTCTAGAATGTGGCACGTAAAGATTTTATGATGACAAAGAAAAAGAAAGATGCAGAAAGAAAAGCAAGTTTTATGTATAGGCATAAATTTAAGTATGAGTAAAGTTAGGTGCAGATGTTATGTGTACGTTTAATATGCCACAGTTATTACTCATGATATTATATTTGAATGGATTTTATGGATTTTCCCCAAATGCTAAGCATATGATTAAAATGAACTTTGTTTCAGATAAGACATATTTTTTGAAATGTAAAATTAAACAGTTTATGCATGCCTGTTCACCGTTTTCATAATAAACCGAAGCAAACTGGAGATGACAACGATGACATTACATGTGCATTATAGAGAATCCCCATCGAGTAATTTATAATTCTCACTCCTATTTTCCGTGTTGTCTCCAGAGTTCCAAGAGGTATCGTGAGTAGCGCAAATGAAGCTGTCGCGATAAGGTCCGTTTAGGTAACCGTAACAACTCCAGGGTGTGGTACTATGACTTAAGTATAGTACTGTACTTGAGAGGGTGTTACACTATGCTATTATCTCGATCCTCCTTAACTAAGTGAGGAAACATGGTAGCTCCTCATCTTATCCAGTCAAGTACCGTCAGAAGTGCTACCATGGATACCATTAGCTCCATCTGAAGACGACACAGGAAGGTAGGAGTGAGAAATACGAGATTTCTCAATAGGATCGAGACAAGACAAATATTGTGTCATCGTCACTGTCCCAGCCACTTTAGGTTTAATTATCAAAATAGTGGACAAATATAGGTTCAGTTTTAACAATTTCTGAAGATATAAATCCCGAAGCGGATTGCTTTTACGTTTATCGCCATATTCATAATGTCATACATAGGCATACATGCTAACACATGGGATAAACATTCATAATACACATGAGAAATATAGAAACATGCATGACTATGCAACTTATCAATTTGGCCATGGTTCTACTTTAACTTTACTTTCATTTTTAGCATGTCCTTAACATTCTTTACTTTCCTTTGAAATAGACTGCTTTTGGACATAAGCTCATTCCGTGATCGTCGCCACATAGTACTAACCACATCAAACTAAGATGATATTAGTTACCTCTAAGTTGGAGGGTCCTCCGTGTCACCCTTGCTTCCCTCAAAGAGGTTCTTTGAGTCTTTGTGGATCACCATCTCTCACTTCCCTGAAGTGATCGAGGGGTCATATCCCATTATTTTTTTTCTTATCATTATACTTTATATGCATAATACTTCTTTAACTAGACATATGCAATGATATGACTAAGTCCATAATTTTGACGGAAATTCGGCAGCATAACGCTAGACCAGAGCTTCTCCAAAATGTTAATCATAAAACTTTCAATCAACAGTTTATCATATCACAATAATCAATCAATCATGAGACAAAGCTCAATCAAACTCATCATTCATCATGTCGAATGGTATCATACATTCATACCTTAAAGGGGTTTATAGTTGTGTTATTCTTTATGAAGAATCTTACGAATCATCATTTGATTTCTCGTGATTACCCATGAGAGAATCACTTAGTTAAAATATATGTATGTGGTCTTTTAGTTACTTAGTTCTCATAGGAAATTATTCTTTACTTGAGTTCATATCTTATGGAACACTTGTTAAAATTAATTAAGTTAAATGATTGTTTTCTTTCCTTGATATGGTGCACTTAGTGATTCCTAGGTTCATGGTATGCTCAGAGGCCCTAATCATACTTCTGTTCCCAAGGAGTTCGAGATCCCTCTAATCCTTGGGTCATGACAATGCATAACCACATCATGAACCTAACAACACCATGTTCACTAAACACCAAGGGTGATTTTCAACTTAACCAAGTTACAAAGCTTCAAGCTTTTATTACTAATATAACAAGATCTTACCTTATGTATTATAAAAGTTATCATTATTTATAAAGTAGTCATAAAGTTTTATTCTTTATAAAAGCAAGTGCCTCTAAAATTTGCTTTTGACTTAAGGATTAAACCTTTATGAAGTAATGATACAAGATACTAGCTTTTGAACTAAAAAGTCTTGTTCTTTATGAAAGTTGGCACTTTTAATTATTCTAAGACCATCAAGGTCTCAACTTTATAGTTTAAAGTTGTCTTAAAGTCTAAAAGATTCCTACTTTATGAGCTAGTGACATAAAACATTAGCTTTAGAGTTATAAATTCTTGATCTTTATAAAAGTTAACACTTTTATGACCCAAAAGTGCTATTTTTGCTTAAAGCTTGGAACTTTACTAATATATTTATCTCAAGGTTCCACCTTTACAAGACTTAGTATGCAAGCTTATAACTTTATGAATTAAAGTCACCTTCTTGATTAAAGTTTAAAACTTTATGAAAGGATTTACATCCAAGAATCAATCTTTACAACATAAAGTCACAAAACACCATTTTTATAACTCAAAGAGGCTTATTATTCCAAAAAGCTTAGACTTTTACATGTTGTATTGTCTTCAAAACAAAACAAAATAAGACTTTTATGAAGGCACTAAACTTGCACCACTTTTTATGCTTGAAGAAGCAAACTTTTTATAGTTTTAAGTTTTTAGGATGTTCATAGTCTTATCAAATCATGAAAAACATGTAAAGATGAAACTTTTCTAATCATATACTCATCATAAGAAAAAGAGCAATTTTAAGCAAGATAGCACCAAGAACATTCATGAATAAGAACATATCTTTCCAAAAGTAGAAACATCAAGAACACTTGAAGAACAACAAGAACATATTTTTTCAAAAGTAGAAACATCAAGAACACTTGAAGAATAGCAAGAACATATTTTTACAAAAATGGGAATGATCTTCTCAAATTTTCACTTAAAGATCTTGGTCATGAAAAGAACTAAGCTTTAAGCTTTCTTGAGCAAACAAAATAAAAAGATGAAGATCATTACCTTTCTTGAAGATGGTGCAAAAAAACAAGAGGAGAGGAAGAAGAAGATGATGGCTCCTCTTGATGATGATGGTGGCAATTTTGCAAGGAGGAAGGAGAGGCTATTGAGATCTTGTGAAAATGGATGTTGTAATATCTAAATCTCTTCTTCAAAGACCAAAAGATGTTATCTTTGAAGGGCTAAGTGAAGAAGGTTTGGTTATGGAGGTGGAGAATAGAAGAAGAAGATGAAGAAGAAGAAGAGAGAATTTTAGAGAGAAGTTGAAGGAATAGGAAACTTAGAGAGAGAATAGAAGTTGAAAAATGAAAAGCGAAGGTGTGTGTTTGTGTGATGTTGGCCGTAAGTTTCAAAGGGAGGGAGGGAGATATTTTTGTGTTATTTTATGTTAATTAGTGATTAAGGAGACAAAGTGGATGATGGGGAGACAAAACATGATCAAACTCTTATATAAAGTACTCTTGTCTAATGCTTTATGCTTTTATGACATCATCTTTTACTTTATTGTCTAGTTGCTAAATTTGAATTTAATCATGTGATTAAGTCCTCTTTATAACATCCTCTATCATATAAGCCATGCTCGAGTCCTGGAGTTATATTAAGAGGTTGTCACTATGCTAAGAAAGCTTTAAAATATAAAAAATATAATACATGGCTCTTTAACTAGACACTTTATTACTGAATAATAGTTCATAAATTTTGTTATCTCTGATACATAAAGAATAAATTAATTACAATTTTAAAGAAATTGTGACTAACATAATATACAGAACTTGGTTTCGACTAGCCGCTAGCTAGCTTCAATAGTCTCTTGGTCTAGTTTGCGCCTGAGACTTGCTCAGTGAATGTCCCTGTACTCCGCCTCACACTTGATTTCCAACTTGGGTGCTAGAATGTTTATGGAAAAGAAAAACATACAAGCAGGAGATGAGAACCTAAGGTTCTCAGTAGGTAAACTCA
The DNA here is from genome assembly GCA_031439585.1 of Pterocarpus macrocarpus. NCBI lineage: Eukaryota > Viridiplantae > Streptophyta > Magnoliopsida > Fabales > Fabaceae > Pterocarpus > Pterocarpus macrocarpus. The sequence goes on from CM062514.1 coordinate 57,510,578, forward strand.
AACCATCACTCTTACTGTGTCATCATAAACATTCCAGCTTCTTCGGTTTATTATGAAAATATGAGCACATATATGCAAATAGTGGTTCAATTTTAAGTTGAAAACACCTTTCTCGAAGCAGGTTATATTTTAACAACCACTCGCCATATCATATGACAGATATAGAAACACGAATAGTATAATATACTTCAACAAGAATCATAATAACGTTATGACTTAATGAGATAATTGAAGATGCACATATAGATACTTATACTTAACTGTATGCAAGTGCACTTGACTTAATTCGTCTCTTTCTTTAATTTGCAACTTGATCTTACTCTTCTGTACTTGGTCTCCCGGAGGTGAATGGTCTCTCTCACCCCTGGGTAATAGCCTGCTTTTCAAGTCCAAGCTCGTACCTATACATGAGTGACGGGTTTACTTTTCCTGACCCTCACACCAGTCTATTCCCCTTAAATCTGCTTGAGGGCTGGCCCAAGTCTTAAACAGTACTGCTCTGGCCCATGCTAGCTGGGTCTATGTCATGCCATACGTGGTAGCTTAGTATGTCCTTCTTGTAAGTTCTTATTATCTTTTTCCTTTCCATATCTTCTCATGCATGTGGATGCTTTCTATATTCATGGATATGTCTCACATCTTACTTCTCATATCATATTCTAATTATGCTTGCATGCACGACGTACATGAACATAACATGTAAATGTAAATATATCCAAAGCATAATCACCCATAGCATAAGTTCTCATAGCTTCATAAACTTCTGCCGAAAATTTGGCAGCATAATGGATCAAGTCCGCTTCCTATGAATAGTGCCAAACTACCAGTAAAATCATTCAAACATACAAATCAATATAGAACAACAGTTATACATTCACAATATCATTCATTAATTTCAATATAAACATCAATAGAGTTTTCTGCTTACTTCATGCTATTCTACCCGAATTTTGTATAATCCACCTTTAGTACAATTCAACTCATTTAAACCTGAATTTTGGATATGTCATAGCTCTATGTGTCTAGTTTCCAACCCTTTTCATCCCATCTCATTTTGATTTGTATAACTCAAGTTATTAGTATTTTACCTCAAGCTGCCCTATACTTAGCCAGAAATGCACCCTTATAAGTGAAAATTCACTAAAAATAGAAATCTAGGTGAAATCACACGAAATTTATATCAATTTAAAGCTAACAGAACAATCTTTCAGATAAAATAAGTTTCATATCATTGACATGAGTATATTTTGAGATACAAGCCCTGTAACTTAACCCTACTAGATTACCCTATTCTAGCCTAGTTTGAACTTAAGGTAACTTCATTGACGTGCTGGGAATAATTGGCAGTGTATCTGGCTCTAAAATTTTTATGAGATATTCCCTTATATGTTAGCTTTCAAATAGCATTAATTTCACTCAATTTAGAGTTGTGTAAGGTGAGTTACACCCTTCTTAACTCATACTGCCCATATAAGAATCCAAATTTATAGGTCAAACTTCAAAAATTCATAACTAATTCTATATTAATCCAATGGCCTTATATTTTAAACGTATGGAAAGCCTTGAATGTCTAGTTTTATATAAAGGATTCATCAAGTTTAAACGGCTGTGGGCAGAGCCGTACATTCTGCCGTACGGACCACCGAGGAAAAACCCTAACAGCATCTTAAACTCATGATTTCCTTAAATCAATCCATCAAATCTTCAATCCTAACTCAATCATACATCTTAAACCACCCATAATCCATCATATCCAACCAATATAATTTCAAAACAAAGGGAGAAGGGGGAGCCCTAAGCAACCCCAAATCAAAGAAAAATAAGAGAAAGGATGAAGTTCATACCTCCTCTAGGTGTAGTCTTGCTAGAGTTGGGTTTAGATTGAAGAAATCAAGATGATTGAAGTTCAAGCACAAGATGAGAGGGAGCAGCTGGTTGTCTTTTGCTTTCCTTCTCTTGGACATAACATGAAGGAAGCCAAGGGGAAAAATCTGATGTTAGTAAATGAGGGTGGTTGAGGAATTGATCTCATATTGGTTGATGCTTCACTTAGCTCACAAATGAGCCAACGAGGCTTGAAATTTGTGGCTACCTTGCACCACTTCTAGATGGGTGTGTGGCTAAATTTTCAGCCACTAAACATAGGGTTTTGGGCATACAATTCCATTGATTCGGCTCTGATAGTTTAAAATACCGAATCTTTACCGATTTCCCTCAAATCGGTAAAACATTACTAAGTAAATTTGTAAGATTTTCTATATCTCTATTCTAATCTTCTCAAGTCTAATCTCTTTAATTAACAGTTAATTAACCCCTAATCAATATTTAATTAACTTCTAATTATCCTTTAATTAATTTCTAATTAACCTTACCTAATCAATAAAATCGAATAAATCGATTAATAACGTAGATTAAATGTTTCACAAATCCAGAGCCTTTCTGTTTTCTATTTTCTGTAGCTAATGGCATATCCGTAATTTTGAGCAAGTCTAGGGGCATCCCACGTCATTTCACACCAGACTGCCTCCATGGCCCAATTGGCAGAGATTTAAACTTCTACGGTTTCACCACGTGATTCTGCTTTGTTTAAAATCCCATTTTGCTAATTTTACAGATGTCAGGATATAAAGGTCATTTCATGAAAAGTTTTAGGATTATTGTGGGAATAAGTCTTTGGGATCAAAATATAATTTCTAAAAATTCTAGGCATCACTGCAATTAAGAAAAGTTTATAGGGGCACTTTTGTCATTTCTTAATTTTTAACATATGGCAGTGCCATATTTTCAACGGCAGTGTTACATTACCCTATAATTATGAGTGTGAAGATCATCATGGCATAGCGCTGCCTGAGAAATTCCCACATTGCCTAAGGGAAATAATTCAAAGTTTCCATTATATTTTGCTTACGAAAGCGGGGATGTTACACTCTTACAACTTAATTAAGATGATTAAGCAAGGATTAGTGATTAACACATAAAAACATGATTAACAAAAATTAATCTTGCAATTAAGCTTAATTATTCTTAATTAAACTCGATTAAGCTTAGTGCTTAATTAAGCTATAAAGGCTCGACTTGCTTAATTAGAGATTATCTAATCTCGATTAAGCATTCTCTTGACTTTTTTCATCCGAGTTAACTCATAAACTCTTCGTTAACCCTTTAATTAAGTCTTAATCTCATAATTTCTTATTAAGTGCCTAATTACTCAGGGTTACTGAGGTAATTTAGCATGACACAAAATTGAGAATGTTACATTTCTCCTTACCTTTAAAAAGAATTTTGCCCTCAAAATTCGTTACCTGTAAATAAATCTGGATACTCGTTTTTCATCTCAGACTCTAGCTCCCACGTATACTCTTCCATGTTTCCTCTACCCTAAGCCACCTTGACCAAGGGTACGGTCTTATTCCTCAGCTGTTTTACCGCACGATCCACTATCCGAGACAGCGGCAGATTGAAGGTTAGGTCCTCCTTTAACTGTACACTTTCCAGTTCAAGTAGATGACTAGGATTGGAATGGTATTTTCTCAATTGAGACACATGAAAGACATCAAGAAGGTTTAACAAGTTTGGAGGTAAGGCCATTTGGTAAACAACTGACTCGACATGTTTGAGAATTTGAAAGGGGTTAAGAAAACGGGGTCTTAACTTTCTAACCTTCATGGCTCTACCTATACCAGTCATAGGAGTGATTTTTAGGAACACATGTTCTCCTTCTTGGAACTCTGGACGCTTTCTCCTCTTATCTGTATAACTCTTTTGACAGCTCTGCATCGTAAAGATTCTATCCCTAATCCTTCTAACTTGCTCTGTGGTCTGCCTCACAAGATCAGGTCCTAATAGATTTTGCTCACCTGGTTCAAAACAACACAGGGGAAATTGACACTTCCTTCCATACAAAGCTTCATAGGGTGCCATACCAATACTTGTACGATGACTATTGTTATAAGCAAACTCAATCAAACGTAAGTATCTATCCCAACTTCCTTGATCGTCCAACACACAAGCTCTCAATGTGCCCTCTAAAGTTTGGATAGTCCCCTCTGACTGTCCATTCGTTTAGGGGTGATAAGCTGTACTTAGGCAAAGCCTCGTCCCAAATGCCTTTTGCAAGGCTCCCCAGAATCTAGAGGTAAAACTTGGGTCCCTATCCGAGATTATGGTTGAAAGTACACCATGCAACCTTACTATCTTTTGAACATACAGCTGAGCTAACTTTTCCAAAGGATAAGTAGCTTGAATGGGCAAGAAGTGAACAGACTTGGTCAATCTGTCCAATAATTACCCATATCGCATCAAATCTAGCTTGCATTTTAGGCAGACCCATCACGAAGTCCATAGAGATACCTTCCTATTTCCATTCCGGGATCTCCAATGGTTGCAACATACCAGAGGGCTTTTGGTGTTCAATCTTTACCCTTTGGCAGATTAAACACTTGTTCACCGACTCTACAATATTCCCCTTCAATCCCGGCCACCAAAACATCTTCTTAACATCTTGATACATCTTTGTCACACTAGAGTGTATGGTGAAATGGCTCTTGTGAGCCTCCGCTAAAATCCTTCTTCGAAGGTCACCACTTGCGGGTACACAAACTCTACCTTCAAATCTCCATAGTCCATCTGTACCTCTAGCAAAACCTTTCAACTTTCTTACTTACACCAATGCTAGGGTTCTTAGGAAATCCTCTTCCTCACTTTGGGCTTGAGCAATTTGACTCTTGAGATTGCTCATCACCTTAAGCTGATTCAATCTTAAACTATGGGGGCTTAACACAACTCCAAGGTTAAGGTCTCTAAAGCTCCTTACTAGCTCATCTTCCTTGACCATCATCCATGACGCATGCAAAGACTTCCTACTTAGAGCATCGGCCACCACATTGGCCTTCCTAGGATGATAGTTCAACCTAAACTCATAATCCTTTAGAAACTCCATCCATCTCCTTTGCCTCATATTCAACTCCTTTTGATCAAAGATACACTTCAAACTTTTATAATCAGAAAACACCTCAAACTTTACACAATACAAATAATGCCTCCATATCTTTAGAGCAAACACTACAGCCGCTAACTCCAAGTCATGGGTTAGGTAATTTACTTCGTGGGGCTTCAACTGCCTAGAGGCATAAGCCACCACGTTCCTGTTCAGTATCAAGACACAACCTAAATCTCTCCCAGAGACATCACAATAAACCTCAAATGGTCCACTTAGGTCAAGCAAAACTAACACTGGGGTTGAGGTTAACTTCCTTTTTCTCTTGAAAGCTTTTCTTACATGCCATAGTCCACACAAATGGGGCATCCTTCTTTGTCAACTTAGTTAAGGGCAAAGATATCTGGGAAAATCCCTTTATAAATCTACGATAATAACCTGCTAGACCCAAGAAACTCCTTATCTCTATTACCGAGATTAGTCTCTCCTAATTCATCACAGCCTCAATCTTACTCGGATCCATGACGATGCCTCCTTGTGACACCACATGTCCTAAGAACTTTACTTCCTCCATCCAGAATTCACACTTAGATAACTTAGTATAAAGCTTCTTTTCCCTCAAGATTCCCAACATAACTCTCAAATGCTCTTCGTGCTCCTCCTTTGCTCTCGAATAGATGAGAATATCATCTATGAAACAACTACAAACTTATCCAAGTAGGGTCTAAAGATTCTGTTCATATAATCCATGAAAACAACAAGGGCATTAGTCAATCCAAATGACATCACCGTAAACTCATAATGCCCATACTTTATCCTAAAAGCCGTCTTGGGTATATCCTCTTCTTTCACCCTTATTTGATGATATCCAGATCTCAGAACAATCTTAGAAAACATAGCTGTACCTCGCAGTTGGTCCATGAGGTCATCTATCCTAGGCAAAGGGTCCTTGTTCTTAACAGTCACCTTGTTCAACTACCTATAGTCCACACATAGGCTCATGCTCCTATCTTTCTTTTCACAAACAATACCGGGGCTCCCCAAGGTGAGGCAGTAGGTTTTACAAACTTCTTTTCTAATAACTTTTCCAACTGTCCCTTCAACTCCAACAACTCCATTAGGGACATCCTATAGGGTGCTATAGAGATTGGCCCCGATACTAACTCTATGAAAAACTCGATTTCCCTTTCTAGGGGGAACTCGGGTATATCATTAAGAAACACATCTGGGCATTTCCTGACTATGGGGATCTCATCCAATACCTACTCGAGTTCCACTTCATATGCCATAAGGAGAACATATCCCTGATTATCAAACTCACTACTCTTTACACTAATAGAGTTCAAGAACAGACAAACAGATTCAACAGATTTCATGGGTATAGGAGGAAGAATAATAGATTTCTCAAAACAATTTATCATAGCATGGTAGCCGAGAGCCAATCCATGCCTAGAATCAAATCCAAACCAGACAAAGGCAAATAAATCAAATTTGCTATGAAAGACCTACCATCAATTTGGAACTAACAATTCAAACAACAATGACAAGTCTTAACTGGTTTCCCAGCGAGGTTAGAAACAATTAACATGTAAGGTAATCTAGACACAGACAATCCTAGTCTATCCACATAATCATGAGAAATAAAAGAGTGTGTAGCTCTAGAATCATATAGTAAAGTTAAGGTTCCACCATTAACCTCGCACTTACCTTGGATCAGATCATCGAACTGAGTGGCCTCCTCAGCATTAAGGGCAAAGACCCTTATTTGGTGTTAGGGCTTGTTGGCAGGGGGCAACAGCCTGATAGTACAATCACTAGCCATATGTCCAGGCTTTCCACATTGGAAACAAATATTTTGTCCTGCTAAGCAGGGTCGTCCTCCATGATTCTTGCCACACTTGGGGCACCTAGAAGTCACCATTTGCTTTGGTAACTGACCACTTGTGCCCCTTCCAAACTGCAGTTGTCTCTTGCAGTACGGGTTGTACCTTGTCCCTTGGTATTGAGAAACTGTTCTTTTCCCATAAGCATATTTCTTTGGCATAATGCACTTACCATAGAGTGCAGCCTTGAACACTTCCCAAGTAAGTGGGGTCTGAGAGTCCTCGATCATCCTTCTAGCATTGGCCCACCAAGCTTCAGCATCAGCCTCTAGCATGTAGATAGCAAATGTTACTTTCTGTAGCCTCATGCAACCTAACACAGAGAATGTCCTTTCTAGTACCTCGATCCATCCCCCAACTTCCTTAAGGTTTAAGTCTCCTCGGAAAGCCGGTGGGTTGGTCTTCATAAACTTAGCGAACTTCAAGTATTCTAGGTCAGCCTTAGTTCTTTCTATTCCTCCTAGTGCTCGATTAGCTGCAGTAACTTGTTGCCTTGTAGCTAAAAACCATGTAGGAGAGATATTTGCCACATCTGCCATACCTAAGGCAGCAAATTTGCCTCACAACCTATTCTGCCTATTAGAAGCCATCAGTTCCTGGACACACAAACAAAGATATTGAGTTGATCAAGCTCAATATCGAGCTAAGTGTGGCAGTAGCTAATGACATTCACAACCAGGCAGTCATGCCTACTTAACTCCTGTATTTTACCCCTATGGTAAGATCCATGGCATGATTTCTAACACATGACAGATATGCTTAGGAGCATAGTCAGTCCATCCCCAGGCTCTACAAGGACGAAATGCTCTAATACCAAAATGTAACACCCTAATATTACCATATTATGCTTAAGTCATTTTATGGCATCACAAGTTGTTACTCTTAACTAGCGGAAGTTCTTATAGTTGAAATTAGCATAATATACGAAGATATGTAAGTTTTTTTTTTGTAAAACCTTTATGCTGGAAAATTGAGCCTTTAATGCGCTTACTTACTCGCATACATATGGATGTTGTTCTTCATGTCGCGGAGTTACTAATAAGACGTACGATAAAATTGAAACAACATAACACAATACCATAAGCCAAGAATGTAATCATAGATACTCATGAGTCATCATTACACTTAATAAATATCACATATGTAATAGGTCAAATTAAGTAGTATGACTTCCTACATGCTCTTAATTACACATAAACTACCTAACAGGGGCTCTTAAAAAAATGAAAATACTATGCTACTATCTTGATCCTCCTTAGCTAAGTGAAGAAACATGGCAGCTTCTCGTCTTATCTAGTTAGTTGCCGTCAAAAGTGCTACCATGGATGCCATCAGCTCCATTTGAAGATGACACAGGAAGGTAGGAGTGAGAAATACGAGATTTCACAGTAGGATCGCTATTAGACAAACATTGTGTCATCGTCACCATCCCAACCACTTCGGGTTTAAGTATCAAAATAGTGGATAGATATAGGTTTAGTTTTAACAATTTCTGAATATATAAATCTCGAAGTGGATTGCTTTTACATTTATCGTCATATTCATAATGTCATACATAGGCATACATGCTAACACATGGGATAAACATTCATAATACACATGAGAAGTATAGAAATATGCATGACTATGCAACTCATCAATTTGGCCATGGTTCTACTTTAACTTTACTTTCATTTTTGGCACGTGTTTAACATTCTTTGCTTTCCTTTGAGATAGACTACTTTTGGACATAAGCTCATTTCGTGACCGTCGCCATGTAATACTAACCAAATCAGACAAAGCTGATATTGGTTATCTCTAAGTTGGAGGGTCCTCCATGTCACCCTTGCCTCCCTCAAAGAGGTTTCTTGAGTCTTTGTGGATCACTGTCTCTCACTTCCCTGAAGTGCTCGAGGGGTCATATCCCATTATTTCTTTTCTTATCATTATACTTTACATGCATAATACTTCTTTGACTAGAAACATGCAATGATATAACTAAGTCCATAATTTTGACGGAAATCCGGCAGCATAACGGCTAGACCAGAGCTTCCCCAAAATGCCAATTGTAACATTCCCATATAACGTAATAGGAAATAATAAAAACATCATTGGCCAAACTTTTATTATTCATAACTTTGTTGCTGAACTTTTTAGAAAATAACATGTAGGTCCCTAGATCAATAGAATCAGCAGAATAAAGTTTTAAGCGAAGCATAAGCACGTAGCGAAAACATAGAAACCTAAACCTCGGCTAATTGAGCCACGAAGGTATCCATATGTGAAATGACATGGGATGCCCCTAGACTTGCCCATAATTACGAAAATGCCATTAGCCATGAAAAATAGAAAACAGAAAAGCCCTCAACTTTTGGAACGTTTAATTTACACTGTTAATCGATTTATTCGATTTTATTGAATCTTTAAGATTAATTAGAAATTAATTAAAGGTTAATCAAGAGTTAATTAGATGTTAATTAGAGATATTAGAATTAGAAATAATTAGAATGGAAATATAGAAAACCTCACAAAATTCTTCAAGATCGTTTGGCCAATTTGAAGGAAATCGGCTGTGATTTGGCATTTTTAAACCACCAAAACCGGACCAATAGAATTCTACACTAAAAACCCTAGAAAGGGTGGCTAAAATTCAGCCACCATTCCCCCGCAAAGTGGCGCCACTTGCTGCCACAAGAAGGGGAAGCTTGGCTCAATAACCACCAACCAATCCTTGGCCAATCACAAGCCTTCTCTTATGTTTTAAGACACCAAGACCATCTTCAACTCCTTCATTTTCGTGCTCCCCCTTCAGCTGGCTTCTTTCCCTTCATTCTTCTTCCTCTTCACTTCCTCTTCCTCAAATCTCCAAGCTCCACCCACTTCTTCCACCAAAAAACTCAAATTTAGCTAGTTTCTACATCAATTTGAGGTAGGATTCCAATTCTATTCTTGATTTCTTTGAACTGTGGCTGCATGAAGTTTTACTTTTCTTCATTTATTTGATGATGTATTGAATGTATTTGATGACATATGGTTGGAATAACATGAAATCTTGAGTTGGAATTGAAGTTAGAAGGAGAAAACTAGAAGAAGTGGAGAATTAGGATGCTATCTAGGTGAGAAACTCCTCGGCAGTCCGTACAGCGGAGTGTACGGCTCGGCCTACCGCGATTTAAATTAGATGAAACCATTTTTATATGAAATTAGAAATTCAGATCTTTCCATACATATATCATATAAGACCATTGGATTAGTATTCAGTGAGATATGAATTTTGGAAGTTCGACCTAGGTTTTTGATTTTGATTCTGGGCAGACTGGATTGTTCAGGGTAGACCTCGTCCTATACTATTTGGAATTGAATGAAACTAACTTTTTAAGAAATCTTACATATAGGAGAATATTCCTTAAAAATTTCAGAATTAGATAAGGTCCCGTTTGTTCCTAGTAGTATGAGAAAGTTGCCCTATGTCCAAACCATACCAAAATAGTGTAGTTCAGGAAGGTCAAATTTCAGGGCTTATAACTCGAGCCCTACTAAGGCAAATGGAATGAAACTTTTTGCAAATGAAATTTTGGCCTATTATCTTTAATATGAGACCAATTTCGTATGATTTGAACTAGTTTTCGATTTTTAGTGGATTTTTACTTTTAAGTGTACAATTCTGGCCAGCTTCAGGGCAAGCCGGGATAAAACTTAAATAACTTGAGCTACATTTATCCAAATTAGATGGGACTAAAGAGGTTAGAAAATAGACACATAAGACTTCAACATATCCAAAATTTAGGTCTAAATGAGCTAAAATGAATTTAAGGCTTAATTTCTAAAAACGAGCAGAATTGAAGAATGTGATCAAAATTTCTAAAGTCAAAGGATTAGGCACCTCAATGCATATATGAATCCAACTAAAGTCTAAGTGTTGCAATTCCATGTTGGTGCTTGAAAGATTAATGCAAAGATTGTTCTCATGAGATTGATGAATGAAATATGAATGAAGAGTTATGATTTCTCTATACAATTGGTTTTCTAAGTACTAGCACTATTCATGGGGAAGCAAACACGTTCCGTTATGCTGCCGAATTTTCGGCAAAATCATATGAAGTTATAATAGTTTGTGTTATAAAGATTTAAGTTATGAATATGAAGTTCTAGATGCAAGGATATATGAAAGTAAATGATGAAGCATATGTATGAGTGCATTCAACATGCCTATGCGTGATTATGTATGAGAACGAAAGGATATGAATATATTAAATGTAAATCCCTTCCCCTAGAGGCAGTTATGAGATCCCTCCTTGTGAAGGCAGTTAAATAAGATAAGATGTGGGTCCCTTCATTTGGAGGCAGTAGCACATTGAATCCCTCCCTATGAAGGCAGTATAAAGCTATGAAATCCCTCTACCTTGGGGGCACGTGGTCAGATGAGATCCCTCTACATTGAAGGCAAGTGGTCAGCTGAGATCCCTCTATACTTGAGGCATGTGACCAAGAGAGATCCCTTCAATTTAGAGGCACATGGCCAAAATAAGATCCCTCCAAGACTAGAGGCACGTGGCCTAAATGAGATCCCTCCAAGACTAGAGGCACGTAAATCCCCTTGCAAGGGCAGTAAAGAATAATGATTAAAGCATATGCAAGCACCCCACTCACATGAGGCATGGCATCGACCCAGCTAGTATGAGTATAGGGGTTAGGGCTTACATGAGGCATGGCATGACCCAGCTAGTGTAAGTATACGTAACGCCTAGGTGTGCCAAGTAACAAAAGTAAAGAAAGATAACAAGAGGAATAATCAATTGCATCAAATGCATGGTTGCATTCATAAATGCATATTATTTAATTGCTCTTTGATCAGCTATGCTTATGCTTTAATTCCTCTCCCTGCTTAGTAAGAGACTGATTGTATCTATATGCAGATGTTAATTATTCTGCTGCACTTAGGTTTAGATTCTCCTTTGATTAACAAGTGCATGAATAAAATGAACTCTACTTCGGATAATACATTTTCGAACTACAAAGCTGGAAAGTCTATTAACATGTTCACCTTTTTCATAATAAACCGAAGCAACTGGAGATAATAACGATGACACAACATATGGTAGTTTTAGGGAATCCTACTGAGAATTTATAATTCTCACTCCTATGTTTATTTCTGTGTTATCTCCAGATAGTTCAGAAGTTCCGAAGACGGTCTTCCGAGGCGAAGTTGACTAGTAAGATTGAAGGTGGCCAAAGGTTGCTGCCAGGCAAGGTCCGATCAAGTGACAGTAACAACTCCTAGGTGAGGTATTATGACTTAAGCATAGTACCATACTTGGGAGGGTGTTACACCAATCATAAAACTTTCAATCAATAGTTTATCATATCACAATAATCAATCAATCATGAGACAAAGCTCAATCAAACTCATCATTCATCATGCCGAATAGTATCACACATTCATACCCTAAAGGGATTTATAGTTGTGTTATTCTTTGTGAAGAATCTTATGAATCATCATTTGATTTCCCGTGGTTACCCATGAGAGAATCACTTAGTTAAAATATATGTATGTGGTCTTTTAGTTACTTAGTTCTCATATGAAATTATTCTTTACTTGAGTTCATGTTTTATAAAACACTTGTTCAAATTAATTAAGTTAAATGATTGTTTCCTTTCCTTGAGATAGTGCACTTAGTGATTCCTAAGTTCATGATATACTCAGAGGCCCTAATCATACTTCTGTTCCCAAGAAGTTCAAGATCCCTCTAATCCTTGGGTTATGACAACGCATAACCACATCATGAACCTAACAACACCATATTCACTAAACACCAAGGGTGATTTTTAACTTAACCAAGTTACAAAGTTTCAAGCTTTTATTACTAACATAATAAGATCTTACCTTATGTATTATAAAAGTTATCATTCTTTATAAAGTAGTCATAAAGTTTTATTCTTTATAAAAGCAAGTGCCTCTAAAATTATACTTTTGACTTAAGGATTAAACCTTTATGAAGTAATGACACAAGATACTAGCTTTTGAACTAAAAAGTCTTGTTCCTTATGAAAGTTGGCACTTTTAATTATTCTAAGACCATCAAGGTCTCAACTTTATGATTTAAAGTTGTCTAAAAGTCTAAAAGATTCCTGCTTTATGAGCCAATGACATAAAACATTAGCTTTAGAGTTACAGAGTCTTGATCTTTATAAAAGTTAACACTTTTATGAACGAAAAGTGCTATTTTTGCTTAAAGCTTGGAACTTTACTAATATATTCATCTCAAGGTTCCACCTTTACAAGACTTAGCATGTAAGCTTACAACTTTATGACTTAAAGTTACCTTCTTGATTAAAGTTTAAAACTTTATGAAAGGATTTACATCCAAGAATCAATCTTTACTACATAAAGTGATAAAACACCATTTTTATAACTAAAAAAGGCTTATTATTCCCAAAAGCTTAGACTTTTACATGTAGTATTGTCTTCAAAACAAAATAAAATAAGACTTTTATGAAGGCACTAAACTTGCGCCACTTTTTATGATTCAAGAAGCAAACTTTTATAGTTTAAGTTTTTAGGATGTTCTTAGTATTATCAAATCATGAAAAACATGTAAAGATGAAGCTTTTCTAATCATAAACTCATCATAAGAAAAAGAGCAACTTTAAGCAAGATACCACTAAGAATATTCAAGAATAAGTACATATCTTTCCAAAAATAGAAACATCAAGAACACTTGAAGAACAACAAAAAAACATCAAGAACACTTGAAGAACAACAAAAAAACATCAAGAACACTTAAAGAACAGCAAGAACATATTTTTCCAAAAATGGAAACATCAAGAACACTTGAAGAATAATAAGAACATATCTTTCCAAAAGTAGAAACATCAAGAACACTTGAAGAACAACAAGAACATATTTTTCCAAAAATGGAAACTTTTGCTCATAAAGAGCATGAAGGATCTTCTCAAGTTTTCACTTAAAGATCTTGGTCATGAAAAGAACCAAGCTTCAAACTTTCTTGAGCAAACAAAATAAAAAGATGAAGATCACTAACTTTCTTCAAGATGGCACAAAAAAATAAGAAGAGAGGAAGAAGAAGATGATGGCTCCTCTTGATGATGATGGTGGCGGTTTTGCAAGGGGGAAGGAGAAGTTCCTGAGATCTTGTGAAAATGGAGGTTGTAGTGTTTAAATCTCTTCTTCAAAGACCAAAAGATGTGGTCTTTGAAAGGCTAAGTGAAGAAGGTTTGGTTATGAAGGTGGAGAATGGAAGAAGAAGATGAAGAAGAAGAAGAGAGAATTTTAGACAGAAGTTGGAGGAGTAGGAAACTTAGAGAGAGAATAGAAGTTGAAAAATGAAAAGTGAAGGTGTGTGTTTGTGTGATGTTGGCCGTGAGTTTCAAAGGGAGGGAAGGAGATATTTTTGTGTTATTTTGTGTTAATTAGTGATTAAGGAGACAAAGTGCATGATAGAAAGACAAAGCATGGTCAAAGTCGTACATAAAGCACTATTGTCTAATGATTTATCCTTTTATGACATCACCTTTTACTTTATTATCTAGTTGACTAAATTTGAATTTAATCATGTGATTAAGTGCTCTGGCAACTTAATTAAGATGATTAAGCAAGGATTAGTGATTAACACACAAGAACATGATTAACAAAAATTAATCTTGCAATTAATCTTAATTATCCTTAATTAAACTCGATTAAGCTAATTAAGAGCGATTAGTGCTTAATTAAGCTATGAAGGCTCTGATTTGCTTAATTAGAGATTATCTAATCTTGATTAAGCATTCTCTTGATTTTTCTCATCCGAGTTAACTCATAAACTCTTTGTTAACCCTTTAATTAAGCCTTAATCTCATAATTTCTCATTAAGTTTCTAATTACTCAGGGTTACTGAGGTAATTTAGCACGACACGAAATTGAGGATATTACAGTGGGCAAACTCCATTTTTCGATTAAAATGTTCATATCCACAGGACATCTCAAACCGGCTAGTCTTTTAATGGCCGAAATAGCATCTACTGTGCCAATTTTCTTCAGAACTTCCAGGAATGGTAAATCTCTTGTGAACATATGGTCGACTCATGCACCCCAAATTTTATTCTCAATCACGGATGTGGAGAAACATAAGGGAACTCAAGGAAACTCTTGTTTAGCGAGGCGGGAACAGAGCAGAGAAAGGCCCAAAATGAAGGAGGGGTTTTGGGGAACAAGGTACCTCATGCGCTGATCAGAAGAGGACGTGGGCTGGTTGGAGGCAGGGTTCAACGAGAATTGATCACCGGGAGTAGGCAAGGAGTTGAAGTCTCGCTGTGGGTATGATGGATTCTTAGCCCAAGTGCGTCCTTTCATCGTCGCTAGATCCGCATGGGGAATGGGAAGCACTTCCCTGACGCCAAACGAGATAACTCATGGGATAACCATTAGAGGATGTCTCTTGAGGTTCTGGGTGCTTTGGCAGGGATGGGTGCCGGGTGCAAGTAGCGGTTACCTTGGTGCGAGCCATAAGGAAGAAGAAAAGGGGACAAAGGATGTAAGGGGAGAAGAGTGAGAGCTTGTAGAGAAGGGAAATGAAAAAGAAACTAAATGGTCCTTCAAGAGTCTCACTCTAATTAAGAGCCCACCAGAAGGAATGAAGTCTATGATGCTCCCAACCACTTCCTAGAATGCAATAAAGCCACTGCGTAGCGTATGAGGTCACTCACCAAACATAAGCTGACACGTGTCCAATGCATCCTGCGAAAATGCTATGCGTTCCCAGCATGCAAGGGGGCTTGTGATGGTGACCTAAGTTCATATTGAGGATTAACACAACAATTAAGAGGTGGGTTAATAAGGTAAAGACCAAAAAAGCTGATGTTTGGGCTTTCTTGAGGATCCCAATATTGGGATGACACTGGGCCCAAGAATATGTCAAGAAATGGGCCAAACATCCCCTAGAAACTATCCTTCTTAATGTGGATTGGTAGGTTTTTGGCCATAATGTGGCCTTAGGGAAGCATCTTCCCACATAGGACACCACCTGGATCTCCATTGGGTCAAAGGTTCCACTTTGCCCAGGACACTCTGTCAACATCAAGTCACCCTTCCCAGACCTGTACCTTGGCTAACTCCGAGGTTTATACTGAAATGACAATGATTCCCTAATGCCTTGACCTACTTATACCCATTTTGTCATGCCTAAAACATTATTGCCTCAGTACTAGTGGTCAGAAGTTGGTAAAAAGATGCGACACCTTGCCCAAGAACCTGGGATCTGTCACTGTCACCCTTTTAGCATCTTTGTCTTCTACTAGGATGCTTAGGAAACCCCAAAACTTCGAGCCCACATAGTAAAAAACTTAACAAAAACTAAGAGAATAGCACTAAGAGGTCTAAGATCACAGATACTAGAGAGAGCTCTCCAACGCTACCATCCCCCTTGAGCCCAAGTGACCTAGATAGTGATTTTATGAACAAAGCGTCCTAAAGGGTGAGCCAAGAACACAGACCCTATCATCCCTTTTAGATCCTTGTGGTGGTTATGCCCGTTTACTACTGAGAACCACCTCAGGGAGATAGTTCCTTCTGGTTTATCCATTGCAATATTTCCCCAAAAGTTTACGTTCCCCGAATCTTTTCTAACCTCAAAATGAAATTTTGTTACTTGCATATGTAGTAGAAAATGCAAATGGAAATGTGAAGCATGATAGGATTAATGATGTTAAGAGGTGCCAAATAGATAATTCATGTGATTATATTGAGGTTGTTGAATGAGGTAATAGTGAAATTACTTAGAAGCTATAGTATTGCTAGTGTTTTCAAGTAAAATTAGGTTGAACCGACCTTTCAAGGGATGGAATTGATGCTATCCAAAAGGAATATCGATAGTATTGATCCTACCTATCAAAAGACAATATTGAAAGAAAGGAGTGACTATTGCCATTCCTATATATTTATTGGCACTCCCATTTTAGTGGTCTTTATTTAATTTCTCTAAAATACCTTCATTCTTCTATTTTGGTCAAAATAATAATATAGTATCAGTTATTCATTATCAATTATAATTATTTAAAATTTTTAATACTTATCTCATTTTTCAAGTTTTATATGGTCTATGAATATTACAAGTTTTATAATTAATTTATTTAAGATAATTATTTAGATCAAAATATATAATGAATTGTTTTATAATTTTTCTTGATACATCAATTATCTAAATAACATAGCAATAACTATTTTTAAAAAGAAAAAAATAGTAGGTGGACTGAATGGATTTATTAGGCCTTAAAGCTCGGCCCAAGATGATCACAGCAAGGACCTTCTAGAAGAGTTATTCCCCAGATAAATTTAAATTAAGTCAACACCCGAAAGTAGCTAATCTATTGAAAGTGGTTACCAAGCAGGAGAAGATCCCATGGAAATAGGGAGACGTGGGATCGTCAAGGAATAGGAGAGTATGAATTTGAACTTGATAAAAAAAAGGGGCTCATAAGAGTCAAAGGTAAGTAACTGATCCCTTTTTCACCTGCATCCAAGTGGACCAGAGTTTTGACTTGAGCATCAAAGTCACTTGTAGGTCCCCTACTAGAGGAGTGAATAAGAGCTCGAACTTGTAGAGGATAACATTGGATGACCTCAGAAATAAGTCAGAACATTGGCGCCTATTGTGGAGTTGAGGCTAACTCTATATAAGATGAATAGTCACCACAACGAGTCAGAGTTTTAACATGGTTGGGCATGCCAACAACGTCACCCTACCTAACCCATAGAATGGTAATGAGGCAAACAATATTCCCAAGTCTCCTACCATGGAAGGGTTATATTGGATGATCCGATAACTTCAAGACCAGAATAGGAAGTTGTCAGCTCAAATGGTAGTAATGAATCTGGAAAATAGGAGAAGAGATAACGAGGCTAGTAGCTATCAGAATAATGATGACCTTACTAAGGATGAGGAAGAGAACAACACCCACAATACTTGTGGGAGAGAGGAAACCTACCAGACGACCACTACCCAACACCCACAATTCTTGGAGTTTATCTTCTCAATGGCCCTTCTGGAGAATTTCAAGTTACCAACAACATTGAAGCCATATGATGGAATTGGATATCCTCAGGTCCATGTGACCATGTTTAAATCAATGATGCTGGTCAATGGAGCTAGTGATCTATTTCTCTATCGAATATTCCCCACCTTGCTGAAAAAGGCAGCTCTTTTGTGGTTCTCATTACTACTGGCAGGGTCAATCTTTGACTTTGTCGAGGTTTCACAAGTGTTTATGAATTGCTTCTCCTTGAGCTGAGTTTATAAGAAAACCTTGGACTCCTGAATGCTATATGGCAAGGCCAACAGGAGCCATGGAGTACCTAGACCAATTTAATACTAT
The DNA here is from genome assembly GCA_031439585.1 of Pterocarpus macrocarpus. Classification (NCBI taxonomy): domain Eukaryota; kingdom Viridiplantae; phylum Streptophyta; class Magnoliopsida; order Fabales; family Fabaceae; genus Pterocarpus; species Pterocarpus macrocarpus. The sequence continues at coordinate 57,528,743 of CM062514.1, forward strand.
GGCCATACAAACACAAGATCTTGACCCTATCATGGAGTTGCACTATGTCAAAAGAGGCTTACATACGGGTCCCTTTGCCGATGCATTGGCAATCAACCAGCTGAGGTCTATAGCCGAGTTTAGAAAGAGAACGGTGGGTACATCAATATGGAAGAGGCTCAAGAGACGAGGAAAATGGAAGCTCGAATGGAGAATGGAAGAGCCAAGGATTCAAAGCAAAGCCAGAAGCAAGAGAAAAGGAGTCAAAAGAGGCTTGAGTCGAGTCCAAGAGAGAAAGGCCAGGATTAGAGGAGGCATAACTTTTACCTTCCTCAATCTCACTATGATGAGTATACACCTTTTAATGCTAAAAGGGAAACTATTCTCAAGGTGGTATACAATGCATAGTTAATCTAATTACCACCTAAATTAGGAAAGCAATAGGTTCCCCTTGGAGCAAATAGGAACAAGTGGTATGAGTCCAATAGGAATTATAACTACACCACGGAGGACTGCACTATCTTGAGAGACCAGATCAAACAATTGGTGAGGAAAGAATTGCTAGATAAATACATAGGTTGGTGAAGAAGAAACCGAAGCCAAGATAGAGATACAAGGAAAAGACAGCGAAGAAGCTAAAGTCAAAGGAGGCGAACACCTGAGACAAGTAATGAGGAGGAGCTCAAAAATTGGCAACCATAGGAAGTACAAGGAGTGATAGATTACATTGCTAGAGGATTTGCAGGAGGTAGAGAGACAAACTCAGTTTGGATGAGGCATCTCCAAGATATTATGATGGTGGAGTCCACTTCTCTACGACTATTGAAAACATCAAACCCAGTAATCTCGTTCTCTAATCTTGACTTTAAGGGAGTTGATTAGAATCTACATGATCCTATGGTTACAGGAAATTATATAATTCGGAAGGTATTGGTTGACCAGGGAAGCTCAATTGACATTCTTTATGCCTCCACCCTGTAGAAAATGTAGACATCCAAATCCAACCACCCAAATGGAGACCTAGTGGGCTTTTCTGGAGAGCGGATCAATGTCTTAGTTGTTATTGAACTAAGGACAACCTTTGGAAATGAATCGAATGTCAAAACAATTAGTGATTGATTCTCGAGCCCTATATCATATGATACTTGAGAGACCATCTCTAAACAACCTCAAAGCTATAATATCAATCCCCTATTTGGTGCTAAAGTTCCCAATCTCGGCCACTGAAGTTGGAGTCATATGTGTTGGTCAAAGAGAAGCTCAACGGTGCTACCATGAGTCTTTAATGAGAAAAAGGAAGGAAACAAAGGATGGAAGAACACATGAGGTACATATGGTGGAAACTGATCAAAATAAGAATATGAGCATGAAGGACCTTGATCCAAGAAAAAAAGGAAGGGCGAGACTAGAGCCCAATGATGAGGTTCAAAAACTCCAAATTAGAGTAGTTGCTAACAAGTTCACATTCATTGGGCGAGGATTACCAGAGGCCATGAAGGTCGAGTTAACGAGTCTATTGAGGAAAAACTCAGACCTTTTTGCTTGGACACCTGAGGATATCCCTAGAATAGGGTCATTTGTCACAAATTGGCAATAGACCTAAAGGTTCAACTTGCAACACAGAAGAAGTAAAAGTTCTGATTGGAAAAAAAAAAAAAAAAAACAGGTTGCAATGTAGGAAACAGCGAAGTTATTGAAAGTGAGATTTATTAAGGAAATACACTTAACCACCTTCCTAGCCAATGTAGTCATGGTTCCCAAGTCCTCAGAAAAGTGGAAAATGTGTGTTGATTTCACGGATTTGAACAAAGCATACCCAAAGGATGCGTATCCATTGCCAAGAAAAGACAAGCTAGTCAACGGAGCTTTAGAAGTGAAATTCCTCAACTTCATGGATGCTTATTCTGGTTACAACTAGATTAAGATGCATCCCCTAGATAAGGAGAAGACGATCTGTATAACAGAAAATGCAAATTATTGTTATAAGGTCATGCCCTTTGGATTGAAGAACACTAGAGTCAACTACCAAAGACTGATGAATAAAGTCTTTACGGACCAGATTGGAAGAATCATGGAATTCTATGTAGATGACATGGTCACCAAGACCATGGGAGATGGAGACCATTACAGTGACCTACAAGAAATTTTTCTCAAATTAGGAAATTCAACATGCGCCTAAATTGCGAGAAGTGTATGTTCGGAGTCCAAGGAGGAAAATTCCTCGGATTTTTGCTAATGAGCTGAGGAACCGAGGCAAATCCAAATAAATGCCAAGCAATACTAGAAATGAGGAGTCTGAGTATTCTTAAGGAAGTACATCAATTGACTAGGCTTATTGCAGCCCTCTCTAGATTTTTGGCAAGATCGGTTGAGAAAGCACACCCATTTTTCTGCTTTTGGAAGAATCAAATAGACTTTGCATGGATAGAGGAATGTGAAAGAGCTTCCAAGACTTGAAAATATTTCTGGTGGAACCCCCAATGTTGAGCAAGCCTAAAGATGGAGAACCACTTTATATATACTTATCAGTAACTGAGAAAGCTATAAACTCAGTACTAGTAAGAGAGGAATAGAAACAACAAAAGCTAATATACTATGTGAGTAATGCATTACAAGGAGCCGAGACCAGATACCAGAGGATTGAGATACTAGCATTTATTCTAGTTATCAATGCTTGAAGGCTATGGTTCTATTTCTAGAGCCACCATATCATCATCATGACCAAGCATCCCATCAGGCAAGTGTAAAGGAAGCCCGATCTAGTTGGAAGAATGATTACTTAGCCTGTAGAACTCTCTGAATTCAACTTGGAATATAGACCTCAAGGGCCGATTAAGGCTCAAGTACCGCCGACTTCATCGTGGAATTGTCACCGCCGCTGACCGATGATGACCAAGAACAGAAATAGATGTTGTATGCTCTATTCTTGTTCTCAAACCATAACCAATATTAGCTCGAAGTTTCCTTTGTAACTCATGGAACTTCTTCATAGTGGCTCTGTTCCATGCCTCGTTTCATAGGGAACCTCAAAATGGTGGCTCGTCCAATAATAAGGGAAGTGGAGACAGATGAGGAACTTGGCCCAACAAGAGCTAGGTAAGGGCCTTCTAGAAGAGTTATTCCTCGAATAAATTTAAACTAAGTCAACACCCGAAAGTAGTAAATCTGTTGAAAGTAGTTACCGAGCATGAGGGCATCCCACAGAAATAAGAGAGGTGGGATCATCGAAAAATAAGGGAGTATGAATTTGAACTTGGATAAAAAGGGGTTCATAAGAGCCAAAGGTAAGTGACTGATCCCTTTTTCACTTGTACCCAAGTGGAATAGAGTTTTGATTTGAGCGTCGGAGTCCCTTCTTGGTCCCCCACTGGAGGAGTGAACGAGAGATCGGACTTGTAGAGGACAATGTCGGACGACCTTAGAAATAGGTCAAAATTGTAGGTAAAATGAGTAACAATAAAGGTATACTAATAAATTGTAATACCCAACATACATTCCTTTTTTTTGAAACATATAATGTTTATATAATTAAAAAATTATTAAATAAACATATGATAACATGATTTTTAGCTATTGAATACTTGCATTTTATTATAGTTGTTCTCTTTATTTATGTTCTTTAAAATTAAGGTAACTTGATACATTAAATTAATTACTTACCCACATTTGAAGGAGTTTGAAATGTTTAAATTTTTTCCTTTATCATTCATTGTACTAGCACTAACACATTATAAAGGCTAAATTATTCACTTTTGTTACATAAACAATATAAAAGTGAATGTTTTAGAAAAATTTAAACATTTTAAGCTCCTAATATGGGTAAGTAACTAATTTAATGTATCAAGTTACCTTAGTTCTTAAGAACAGAAATAAAGAAAAAACTATATTAAAATTCAATTGGTAAATAGCAATAAATCATGTTATCATATTTTCTTTAATAATTATTTTTAATTATATAAACACTATTTGTTAATAAATAAGTATGTATGTATGTTGTATATTATAATTTATTAGTATAACTTTATTGTTACTAATTTTACTTACTATTTTTTTAAATAGTCATTGTTATATTATTCAAATAATTAATGTATCAAAAAAATTTATGAAAACAATTCAATATTTTGATCAAAATAATTATTTTAAATAAATTAATTATCAATACTTGTAATATTCATTGACTATATAAAAATTGAAAAATAAGATAAATATTAAAAATTTTAAATAATTAAATTGATTTTTAGTTAAAGTAATAAAAAAATGAAATGAAATTATGATTGATCATGAATAATTATTGTTACATTATTATTTCACTAAAATAGAAGAATTTGGGCATTTTAGAGAAATCAAACAAAAATCACTAAAATAGGAGTAGCAATAGACATATAGGAGCGACAATATCCACTCCCCAAAAAGAAAATCTTGTTACACCCTCTTTTCCATTATTCATACACATGGCTCTGAAAAATCAGACTAGACATCAAATCAGATAAGATACTAGTTCAGAGATTCATTGGTTCAATCGGTTTAATTGGAATGTAATATATATATATATATATATAATAAATAATTTAATAATATAAATAAAGAATAATAAACATCAACTAATTATTACTTTTTTATTCTTATAATTAATGTACTTTTAATATAGTTCATTTAAATAAGTTACTATTTATATAAATATATTTGATTTTTAAAAATATGAGACACAATGACCTAAAAATATATATATATGAGACATGGTTTGTGGAAAATGGGCTTGGATCTGACCCACAACCTATTTGTCCAAAAAAATTTTTAAAAAATCCTAAATCCCTAACATAACAATAACCACACATTGGCCCTTTCCCTTTCCTTTTCTTCATTCTCTCTCTCATTGTGGCTGATCTCATTCTTCGTCCTCTCTTTCCCTGTTGACATGTTCCTTTGATTGTTGCTGACAATGACGGATGACAATGACGACACGACGATGGTTGCTGACATTGGAAGAGCAAAGGATGACGACAGCAAGAGGAGGGCGGCGCAGCAGTGAGTGGCCGTAATAGCTTCTTTCCTTCTTCTTGATGGCTATGGCTCTGCGAGTGGTGCCTCTTATTGACATCTGTTCCATTTTTTACAGAACCACCCAACCGGCAAAATTTGTTCGATTTGTTTGATTTAGCGAATTTTAGCCAGTTCGAACGGTTCGCCACTGATTTTTTTCCAATGACCTGCCCGATTCCCAGTTAACCTGGTCAAACTAGTTGGTCTGGTCCGGTTTTCAAAACCATGGTCATACATGGATTTTAATTTTAACATACAAAAAATATTAATTCTGGAACTTAGCAAAGAAGAAAGAAATTGTCGTAAGTTTTGATTGAAAGCTACAACTAATTTCTTATAAATCAACAACCTCAAACATATGCAATGACATGCATGCTTATATGTGAAAAACTTAAAAATCCACTTATTAGAACAGTTATAAATCATGCATATAGGCTCATATAGGATAAACCACATATCCTAAATATTCATTAAATAAAGATACCTAATATTAAAAATCAATCCACAAAAGAAATGCAAAATGGATGTACTCACGTGTGCATAATAGGAACAAGATCTTTCTCTGATTCTCGTTCCTTGTTACATGATGAAGTGATGAAGACAATGAGCATATAAATCATGATCCTTGTGCTATGAAGTAACACATGTTTATGGATAGTGAAAGGGGAGGACCTGACTTGTTATGAAGACTGAAGAGTTTTCTTGGTTCCATTCATAACAAATCTAGATAATAAATCTTATTCGTTGCATTGACCCTTTGTATTATCCAAGTAACACTAAAAATTGAGAGTAAAGGTCAAAATCCAATAAAAATTGTATTTTAATTATATATATACATATATAACACGCACAACCAAATGATCAAATTATCATTCAACTAGTTTTAATAAACAAAAGTGTCAATTTATAAATGGAAACACAACTTCATGAAAAATCTTATACTAAAAACTAGATTTCACTATAGCATGCATATATACTTGTCCATTTTATTCGTAAGGAAGAAATATGATTGTAAAAGCAAATTGTCATAATTAACAAGCAGAGAACTCTAGTAAAGTGTTGGTTGTAATTTCCTCATCAAAACTTGAAGAGCCAGAAGTACCATTTGAGGTAGTTATTATGGAGTTAATTTCAAGATCTCCTTGAATCATATCATTTGGATAAAGAGAAGGCTTTGGAGGCATTTCAATGCTTTCAACATCTCCTTCGAGCATTTCTACTACTTTATTCATTGAGGGACGATCACTTGGCTTCAATTGTATGCACCATAGTGCAATCATAAACATCTTCTTTGTTAATTCATTCCTTTCCTCCTCATGCGTGACAACTTCCATCTCTATCTCGCTTTCTTCAGTCAATCGATCATAAATCCAAAAGGGAAAGTAAAGTTGGCTTGAATGCTCTGCATGTGGATTCAAATTTCTCCTCTGGCTTGCCATTTCCATCAGAAGCATTCCAAAGCTATAGACATCAGCCTTGTAGGACACAGCTCCAATATTTTTGTAGAACAGTTCTGGCGCCATGTAACCAATCGTTCCTCTTGCTGCAGTCATAGTGATAATACTATTGTCTAGAGGATAAAGCTTTGCAAGGCCAAAGTCTGATACCTTAGGGATGTAGTTCTCATCAAGAAGGATGTTGTGAGGCTTAATATCAAAATGCAAAATTTGCATCTCACAGCCTTTGTGCAGATAAGCTATACCACGAGCCACTCCAAGAGATATCTCAAATATTTTCTGGTAAGTCAAAGATACACTATCCTCTTTGGAGAAGATATATTTATCAAGAGAGCCATTTGGCATAAATTCATATACAAGAGCACGTTTTGATCCCTCAACACAAAAGCCAATTAACCTTACCACATTGGCATGGTGTATTCTTCCTATGGTAGCGACTTCACTGATGAATTCTTGGCCATTAGCCTTGGCTTTACCCAACATTTTTATGGCAACGAAAGGCCCACTCCGTAACTTGCCTTGATACACTGAGCCAAAGCCTCCTTCACCCAACTTGTCCTTAAAACCTCCAGTCATCTTCTTTATCTCTTTGTATGAATACCTTATTGGCATGAGGGTGCTCCCTCGCAGAAAATCTTCAATATTTTCATACATTGATATGTGTCTTCTTCGGCATGTGTAGATCAACAGCGCAAAGAAAACTATGATACCCAATGTAAACTTGACTACAATGTATGGCACCACAAATCTTCCCGTGACTACTCCTATCTCAATAACAGCTTGAGATGCGTAGGTATTGTAGTTATCGCTAGTATACGTGCCTGCAATTTGCTGAAATCCTGTGGAGGTATATATCAAGATATTTATCAATTTAAAATATATCTGCTACTAATGGCGAAATAATAAGTTAATAACAATGTACGAAAAAGTTCGGTTAGCTTTCAAAACAAAGAGAAAGGAGAAAGAAAAAGTAAACAATAAGAAGTTCTGGCATCTTATTTTACACATATCATAAAATATGAGAAGATCATATAAACTACATGAACTTTTTTTGTTTAAAAAATATTAAGATTATATCATAAAATCTTTTAAAATTAGACAACTACACAAATAAAGAGTTGGCCAAAATATCAAATGAAACAACTTATAATTTAATTATACAAAATAGGGTTAACCGCAGTTTATCCCTTTGTATTATAGGCCATGTGTATTTTACCTCCTGTATTTTAAAAATGTGCAACCCAACACCCTGTATTTTCACAGTATGCATTTTGGCCCCTTCTGTTGATTTTTTCATCAATTATAAACAAAAATGCAGGGTGTCGAGTTGCATATTTTGGAAAGTTCAGGGGGTCAATTCACACATGACTAAAAATTCAGGAGAGTATAGTGCACTTATTTGGGGCCAAAGTGCACACTGTGAAAATGCAGGATGTCAAGTTGCACATTTTTAAAATATAAAGGGTAAAGTGCATATAGCCTATAATACAGAGGGTAAACTGTAATTAACTCTACAAAATATTACATTATGTTTAGTAACTTATAATTGAGATTTGATCATAAAAATAGAGAATACTGTAATTACTTGGGAAATTGGGAATTCAAATCCCAGTTAAGTGATTGATTTCATATAATATTTTTTTATCAAAATAAAATAGGAGATTAATTTTAATATATTGATAGTATAAAAGAGTTTTATATTATCTTTCAATCAAATCTTATCATATATATGATTTTTGAAATTGAGTATAAAAGTCAAAAATATTTATTGGTATGACAAAATATGATTAAATAACTATGTAAAACTCTTTTATATTGATACTACACCAAAATTAAATCCATAAAATATTCATATAACAACATTTCTCATGATAGCCACAAAAAGAAATATGTTTATTATGTTGATATATTATCGTCCCAAATTTTCTAATGAAATAATTACAGTTTACAATGAAGCACCAGCACTTTTACTTGTGGTCATTGTAATTTTTCCGTAAGAGAATGCAAATGAAAACTTCAATGAATAGAACACATACGGTCACCAGGGTCCAAAATGGAGAATGGTTTGTAAAATGACATCAAACATTAATTATTCTCCCGGTGACCCAAAAAAAAACATTAATTATTCTCCCTAAATTACTTGCTTACTTAATTTCTCTTTGAATGACAATAACTTCTAATGTTCATAATATGAGTATGAGCAATAACTATTTTGACAAAATTTAAAACATTATTCTTGAACTTTAGGGCCCTTTCTTAGCAAAGGTAAAAAGAACAGAGTAGCATAGTACAGATAAGAAAATAGAAGATTTCATTAATAAAATTTAAAATCATAATTTTGTACCAAAAATTAATCTCAAAATAATAATTTTTTTTTTTTCATCTAAACCACCAATATCAAGAGAATTAAAGCTTTTCCATCGTCAATTTTTTTTTTACTATTCACAGACCTTACTTATAAACAATAAATACTAAACTACTTGAACTAGTATAATCACAAAGTAATAATGTTATTTGAACATTAAATTCCTTGCATAATTTATATAACATTTCATTTTTAATAAGAAATTCACATAGTTATATGTCTGGCATGATTCAATGGAAAGGATAAACATATGGAAATAACACTGTGCAACCTTAAATATATGCAATGGAACGAGAACTTACCTTTTAAAATGCCATACGCATAATCTGTAATAAATTTTAGTGAATTAATGTCAGCAATAAAGATTTTTTTTTTTGGACGAGAATAAAGATAATAAACTACAATTTAATGGAAGAAAAAATAGTAATAATAACTGATACGTATATTTGATGAGCAATTTTTAGGCGCTAATTAAGTAGAAGAAATAGTTATTTCGTTATATTACTTAATATTCAACACCTAAATTTTGTATTTTTTAATGTTTAACATCTAAATTATTAAATTATCAAATTAATTATAGGTATAATTTAATGAAATTTTTTAAATGTTAATAAATCTCAATTATATTATAGTAACTCCTTTATACATAAAAATGATAAATAAATTTTTGTGGAAACTATAGAGAAGTGATTGTAATTTTTTCAAATTGAATGATCTTAACAATTTTAAATTGGACATATTCATAATCTTTTGTGAAAGATTATGAATATGTCCAAAACACAATCGGACCAATGAATCCTTGGCCTTGAAAGTAAACGTATGATTTGGTAATCGTTTGTAAAAGAATGGGTTAAATTTAGTATGCAACACGCGGGTTTCGTATAAGAAAAATGCTGGTTTGCACGAAAAGATATTCGTGAAACAACATACGAATGCAAACTTGGCATTGTAGTGAAAATTGTTTTAATCCTTATCTATCTTTGATTTCTTATGCGGGGCTCAATTTTGCCTCTTTCCTTCAATATAATTTGTCCATGTCATTCGTTGAAGAATTGGCACCAATCAGTTCGTACTATTTAACAAATCTGTTCGTGTAATATTAATATCTTTTTAGTTTCAATTTTGTTACTTTGTCCCTCATTCTGATGACCTAAATAACAAATTTATACCTGTAACTAATAAAAATTATACGCCCTCCGTCCACAAATAATTGCCATTTTGGTAATGTATCCAAATACAATCTATATTAGGATAAATTACCAAAATAATAATTACTTATGGATAGATAGAGTACTAATTATTAAAGAATATATTATTTAAAAAATAATCTTTTAGGAACTTAAACAATATGGATACAGCTTTGCTAAATAGTACGAATTGATTGGCACGAATTTATCGACGAATGATGTGGACAAATTATATTTAAGGAAAAAGCAAAAATGGGCCCCGCATAAGAAATCAAAGATGGGTAAGGATTAGAACGATTTTCACTGCAAAGTTAAGTTTGTATTCGTGTGTCGTTTCACGAATTTCTTTTCGCGCAAACCAGCATTTCTCATATGGATATGTCTTGACGTCTTGTTATGTGCATATCAGAGAGGCAGATTGACACATAATCTCTTAGGTTTAGCCGAATATAGCATAAATTAGCACTTCTTAACTGTTGTAATTAGTTAATTAGAGACAAACTCACGCACGCAAAATAGTTAATGATAATTACTTATGGATAGACAGAGTACTAATTATTAAAGAATATATTATTTAAAAAATAATCTTTTAGGAACTTAAACAATTTGAATATGTCTTGACGTCTTGTTATGTGCAAATTAGAGAGGCAGATTGATATGTAGTCTCTTAGGTTCAGCGGAATATAGCATAAATTAGCACTTCTTAATTGGTGTAGTTAGTTAATTAGAGACAAACTCACGCACGCAAAATAGTTAAAAAATATGGTAGTAACGAAACCACGAGAGAGAGAGAGAGAGAGAGAGAGATGTGATAACAGAACAAACCAGATAAAAGCAAAATAATAACATAATTTTTTTAGAACATAAATAATAACATAATTAAAAGCACCTTTTATGGCGAAGCAATATTGCCCATATCATGTGTGTGACCAAGCGAATTTTACTTACAAGTTTAGGGGTTTAAATTTTAGAATTGTTATTTTACGAAGAATATTACGTGATAGGCACTCTAGTTCAAATTTATGTTAGTAATTGCTAACGATAAAAAATAAATAAATAAATAAATAAAACTAAATTTAACTCTGAAATAAAAGGTGAGAGGGAAAAGAATAAAATATAAGGTATAAAAGTCATACCTTCTGCAATCATTCGCAACTTTGACATCCTTCCTAAGTCACAGAAAAGTAAAATCAAATAAATTAGCTCTCGAATTTTGAAGAAGATAACAAAATTGAACAAAAAAAAAATTGGTGCTCTATAAAAAAAAAAAAATAGGTGTACGCTAACATGAAATGAACGCAGTTTTATTTTAGAAGTCATAATTTGAGATTTTTTTTTAATGTGACATAATTTGAGATATTAAATTCATATTAAAACTAGAGAATGAAATGAGATTCTACTATGTAACTTGAGATCTAGTTGAACAAAAAGGCATAAAATCATAGTTACAAATCTCGACCTAGTGTTTGACTCTCCCAAAATATTGGGTTTCTGGGTCACTGGTACAAATGGGTCATTGATTAAATTGATTAAATCAGATATAATTAAATGATGTATAAAATATGGGTTATAAAATGAAAGGCATGTCATTTGCAGTGGACTCTCATATAGAAAATAACTTATATATAATTTACTTCTCATTATTTTAGTCCCATATCAAATAATAGAGGAATTAGAAGTTAAATATTTAATTATAAAATAATTCTAATTATTTTAATCTTACACTTAATAGTAGAGAAATTTAAAATCAAATATTTAATTATAAAATAACTAAAATGCTTAATATAACTCACTTCAAGGCCTAAGTAATCAAATGATGACTTGAGAAAGTCATAATATATCTATTATTTTTTTAAATAATTAAAATTTTATAAAGTCGTCTACTTTTATAAAAAGTAATTTAAACAATTTTTTTTTAAAAAAAAATTTGTGCAAGAGCGAGTTGATTTACTCAAACCGCACCAGGTCACCAATTTTCATAAAATCTAATTAAAAATACCAATTGAAAATGGAAGTCTGACTATGTAGAGATTAATCTTATTCCTCGATAGTAAGGAGGAAGGATGCCCCAAAAAGACAAAAAACAAAAAATTAAGAGCCTTTCTTCAGCTAAAATAATAGACGCTACTTTTCTTACCACAATGATTGAGTCCCAGAGGAGTCGCGCAGTTAATGAACACACAGCCAAGATTCTGCCTGGTTTCGTTGAAGAAGCAATAATAATCCTGTCTGCAATGATTTTCACAAGGACGACTCATCCACGAAACATCAAATCCATAGCTCAGCATCCTATGAATTTCAGCGTAGCGTAATACTGAATCTGACCCATATTCCCTCGGACCAAGAAAGGATGACGCAGCAACCAGCTTCACACGGCAACCATCTTCCAAGTTAACAACCGGCAAGCCTCCAGCGACAGCATAAACATGCCCTTTGGAATGCCAATTAATGCAAGAAGCAGTGTCCACGTACTGTGGATCATCCCTCACTGGTTTGCTGCAGTTCAAGTAAACTACGTGCTGGAACATTGTTATGCTTCGACCGCTGTAGCCATCAATATCAGTAAATCGTTCTTGAGTGGTTTCATATGGATCCCTATTATCGCCCGTAAAAGTGTACGAATCGGTGAAATTGGCTGAGGATAAGAAATAGTGAGGAATGGAGGAACAATCAGCCTCTGAAATGCCGGGATCTACGAGCCGGATTGTGAAGTTTTTGTAGTTGATTGCCTGCACATAGTATTTACCCGAGAACAAATATAACACCGTGGTGTTATCTTCGCAAGCCAGCTCATACCTGGGATCGCCACAGGTTGCTGGGTCATCCTTCAGCCGGAATGGATGCGTTATGTTGGTGATTTTGCCGCAGGATGAAGGGGCACATGTTTGCTGATTATTTGCGGCACAAGTTTGTGGCAGTAGTGCAACTGTAATTAGGAGGAAGCATAACAGAGAGCAGGAGAAGGCTTTCCCTTTGCTCATCATAGATGCTGAAAACTTTTCTTCTATCTAGTTCAGGGATTATATGAAAGACTGAAACAGAACATGCTTCATTGAGGCTTTCCTATTATTTATTATTGGGACTAGTTGCAAGGGCAAAACTGTCCTTACGTATGTCAATGTTATCTATTTTAGCATTGACTTCGGAGAATTTTTTGTCATTAAAATTTATGCAGTACCTATCTGTAAATGTAATTATGGTTCTGTCCCGATGCCTTAGTACATCTGAGTCACCCAGGTACCCGACTTTACCTGGAAAGAGAATTTTACCTTCCCGTCAAAGCGGTAAGCCAAAAGAAAATTGCGGTTCTATCTTCTACCCCTTTTCCCACTTTCTAGATGGTGGATGCACATGTTATAATGGAATCAGATAATCCACCAATCTCACATACAAGAAAAGCTTGAAGTGATTTCCCATCACAGTTCTCCCCTGCTTATGACGATGCTAGCATTGCTATTGCTGCTGCTTCTAAATCTTGGAAATGGTCAGAGTGACCCTCCCATTCCATGTCCCTTCCGTCTGTATTGTACAAAACACGGGACAAAGGTGCTTGAGCTGCCTGCAGTTCCGGTCTCAGTAAAACTCCACGTCCGTCTCGTTGATGACGTATCCAAAATATTAGAAGTATATGACCCTGAAAACTGTCTCCCGGAACTCTTACTCAGACTCAACTATTCGTCGTTTTATCCTTTCGGAGCTAATGCTATTGATGAAGAACTGTTTGAGCCGTCCAACATTACTTTCTTTAATTGTTCTTCAATAGGGCAACAACATCTTAGAAACAGGGAGCAAACATACTCCGATGCACAAGATATGTTATCTTGCCCAATTTATGCGGCTGCGGATTACGACGATGTCGTTGAGTCAGACCTGGTATCCTGCACCAAATTGTTTCGTCGCGTTTTGCCAGTATCCGCATATGACATACAGTGGAACTCACTCCAATTGAGATGGGCCAAAACAAATTTCGATCGTCGATGCTTTGTTGATTGCAAGAAATCCGGAAAGGAGGGAAAATCCATAAGTTTAGCCGCTACAGGTGAGAAACGTGCCAAACACTCGTAGTGCAGTCTCGAGATGATTTTGTTTTGTTAAGTAGCTGGGATCCTGTATATTAAATGTCCGATGTGTGTGTAATTGCAGGTTCAACTTTGCTTGTGCTTGTGCTCATTGCCTTCTATCATATACATCACTATTTTAGGATGAAAGGGGAAGATCAAGAAAGAGTCGAAAATTTTTTGAAGGATTACAGGGCATTAAAGCCAACCAGATTCTCTTATGCTGATGTCAAGAGAATTACACATCAATTTAAGGATAAGTTAGGCGAAGGAGCTCATGGAGCGGTCTACAAAGGTAAACTATCCAGTCAAATTCAGGTGGCTGTGAAGATCCTCAATAACGGGGACGGAGATGGGAAAGAGTTCATAAACGAAGTGGGAACCATGGGCAAAATCCACCCTGTCAATGTGGTTCGCTTGCTTGGCTACTGTGCTGATGGATTTCATCGTGCTCTAGTTTATGACTTTTTCCCAAATGGTTCCCTACAGAACTTCATCTCTCCATCAAACAACAAGGATACCTTCCTTGGATGGAACAAGTTGCACCAAATTGCTCTAGGCATAGCCAAAGGGATTGAGTATCTTCACCAGGGTTGCGATCAAAGAATTCTTCACTTTGACATCAATCCTCACAATGTCTTGCTAGATGACAGTTTCACTCCGAAAATTTCGGACTTCGGTTTAGCTAAGCTATGCTCCAAAAATCGAAGCACTGTATCGATGACTGCAGCTAGGGGAACGTTAGGCTACATGGCACCTGAAGTTTTCTCTAGAAACTTTGGCAATGTATCTTATAAATCTGATATCTACAGTTATGGGATGTTATTGCTAGAGATGGTTGGAGGGAGAAAGAATATAAACACGACTCAAGAAACTTTCCAAGTTCTGTATCCTGATTGGATACATGGACTGCTTAAAGGAGAAGATATACATATTCCTATTGATGAGGAGGGAGATTTTAGAATTGCAACAAAACTTGCAATAGTGGGACTTTGGTGCATCCAATGGCACCCGGTGCACCGCCCTTCCATGAAAACAGTGCTACAAATGCTCGAAGGAGAGGGAGACAAGTTAAAAGTGCCACCCAATCCTTTTGAATCTGCAACTACAACAAGTACAAGTGCAATTATTCCGACAAGATGTCTGAATTTGGAGCTGGAAGTGATTCCAGAATCAGATTAGATTGATTGAAGATATTTACTTATTATAGATTTAACTAGCACTTTGTGTATGTGTGATGGCGTGACCAGGGGACTTCTTCATCGTTTTTACTTTTGGTTGTGTATAGTAGTGAATAATGCTAGTTACTCGCAAGAAATTTACTTGTGACTAGTGAATTTAGCAACTCATCTAGATTAAAATTGGAACACCGCTTGTAACTTCTAGTGTACAAGTAAAGTTTGAGTTTTTTTGCCAAAAAAATTATTTCTGCTTTAAATTTGATCAAAGTACTCTTAGTTTATCTTTTATATGACTTGTGAGGTAGTTACAAGAAGAATTGAACAATTTTAATGATGTAATTACATAATTACATAACTATATAAAAAACTTTAATATTAATAATATATAAAAATTAAGGTTTGTTTTTTATTATTGCGCTAAATAAACGTAATTCATGTTTATTAATTTGGGTTACAACCACTGAAAATAGCAGTAAACTTTCACTTTTTTTCTTTTCTATAATTATAAGGAAACTCAAGACTCGCAAGGAGAGGAGCACAAAAAGATGTATAAAATGACACTAACCTCAAGCCGATCCAAGACTCCTGGAGAGATTAAAAAAACACCTAGGTAAAGCAAGAGCCACCCTAACCCAACACGTTGAAAAAAGAAAACAAAAAAGTAACATTTCAATTGCAGTTAAGATCCCTTAAAACAAACTAGCCCACACTTTAATCAAGACACTAAAACAGCAACAACACTGCAAAAAGCTATTTACGCTTTGATTTCATTCTGCCCTTTTTTCTTTGGATATTGCTCTCCTAATGATCCTTGTTTCTGGACTTTAGATTTTTAACAGTAAACTCTCACTTTTCACTAAAATTGCATGCATTGGCAATATTAGATCGAAATTTCTTTTAAAATTTCTGATATTGAATTTGTATAAGGCAAATTTTTTGTCTAAATCATCAATTTCTTAATTCAAGCCGGATTAGTCCACTTGGAGGTAAAATTCTCCCAGCACTAGTTAACTCCATTCATAAAGTTCGAATTCGAGACCTTATTAAAGATAAACAAACATTGTACCATTTTAACCAACCAACCTTTGGTTATATAAGACAAATTAATTTCTATTGTTATAATCATTATAGTTAAAATAATTTATATTAAAGACCAAAAAACTCAATTTTTAAAGTTAAAGACTAATACGACCAACGCTCAGTATTTTATGATATCACAACTTTATAAGTCAAATTGAGTATTTACACATGTATAATTTTTACAACTCGCAAGCTTCACTAAATAAAGTCTTCAGTTCTTTTGTCTATTTTTTTTTATATAAAAAAGTGATTTGAAATTTCAATAAGCTCTTTTGTCTATTTTTTTTAATTAATGTAAAAAAGAGCTTTGAAATTTCAATAATGGACGCTCGACTCAACAAGTCAAGCTTACTTATGTTGTAGAAGACTAGGTCGTAATAACATCACAACATTTTGAAATTTTGATTTTATTTATTAATCAAATTCTTTCTTGGGATAATTATACAATATATTGACTAGTGTTTTGTACCGTGTATTTAGGGGTAGAAACCATGACTTCTAAAATTCCTGAGACTTTTTTGGATAAAAAAAAAAAAAGAATAAAAGAAAGTTTTCAGTTTTCAACAATGGATGCTAGACATATACGATAAGACAAGCTTTACATGTAGAAGACTAGGACATGACTACACCACAATATTTGACATTTAATTTGTATACCAACCAAATTGTTTACGGAAACTGTTATAGAATACATATTGAGCAGCCTTTTTCTACCGTATAATTAGTGGTGGAAATAACTTAAATTAAGTTTAAATGTTCTAAAAAGAAATAGATCCATTTCGTAAACAGTCAGTTTGAGCTTGGCCTGTTTGTGGTAGGTTTATTTTGAGACATGAATAGGTAAAGTTTATATAAAGGCTTGCAATTGTACAAAGACTTCCGAACAAGTTAAGGCACTTAAGTTGTTATACTTTATCTTTTATATGACTTGTGAGTAGGTTATAATAAGAATCAAATGATGTTATTAATGTAATTATACATAATTAGATGGTTGAATGAAAATAACTTTCACAAAGTATCCTTTCACCTAAAAAGTGAGAGTCTAATTTTAAAAGGTATAACCAGGCACCTAAACGAGAACTCTTTCTAGGGATACAATCAAGCACCTAAGCAAGAACTCCTCTTCAGAGATATAGTTAGGTGATTTAACAAGGACCTTTCCAAATGATTTTTTTTTTATAATTTTGAATCTTAAGATCAAACCTAAAATCATATGTTTAAGGGATTCAAGTCTGTTTCACTTAGACTAATACTTTGTTGATATAAAAAATTTATATTAACAATGTTTTAAATTAAGATTTTATTTTTTTATTATTGCACTGAATAATTGCAATTCATTTTTATTAATTTGAGATTTATTTTATTTCATTTTATATTGACCAAGTTCCATTCAATTGCATTAATTTGGGCTGCAACCACTCAAGAAAGTAGTAGACTCTACAATTTTCCATAAAATTGCATGCATATTTGACAATATTAGATCAAAATTTCTTTTAAAATTTCTGACACTGTATTTATATAAGATAAATTAGTATCTATTATTACGATCTTCGTAGCTAAATTAATTTATATTAAAGAACAAAAAACTCATTTTTTAAAGTCAAAGACAAATCTGATCGATGGTTATAATTTTATGAACTAAAGTGAGTATTTACATTTCAAGAAATTATTTGATTTTTACATCTTGCAAGCTCCACTGAATAAAATCTTAAGTTCTTTTGTCTTTTTCTGTAAAACGAAAAATTCGAAACCTTAATAATGGACACTCAACTTACACAATAAGTCAAGCTTGTTTATAATAGACTAGGACGTAACAACATCACAGCATTTTGGCATTTTGATTTTATTTATCAATGAAATCCTTTTTTAAAATAATTATAGAATCAGAATTGTTATATATTACGAATCGTTTTTTTGTGTAAAATGTAGGAATAGTCCAAGGGGTGGTTATTTTTTAGTTTTTTAATGAATAAAAAATTGGGCTTTGTACTATTCGTATTTTTTAGAATATATTGACTGGACTTTTGTACCGTCTTTTTAGGGGTAGAATGTTTGAAACCCTCAAAAAATTGCCCACGACTTATCAAGAAATTCTTCAGCTTTCAACAATGGGTGCTAGACGTATACTGCAAGGCAGACTACATGTAGAAGACTAGGACGTGACAACTCTACAACATTAGACATTTGATTTTGTGTGTCAAACATACCTGAAATTGTTATAGAGTACATATTGACTAGACTTTTTGTATCGTATAATTAGTCGCAGAAATAACTTAAATTAAGTTTAATTTGTTTAAAACGAGTTAGATATATTTCGTAAATTAGTTTGAGTTTAATCATTTTGTGATAGGTTTATTTTGAGACATGACTAGACAAAGTTTATTTCAAGGCTTGCAAATATACAAAGACTTCCAAACAAGTTGAGGAACGTAAACTTTTTAATTTTATAGCATTTAAAAAATTATATTCTGTATAAAATTAATAGAGTTTAATTTGGGTGAATTGATAATGTAAAATTTTTTTACATTGTCATCCAATTAAAACCTTCTATTTATATGACCATTCAAGTAGTGGATGATTATGTCAAAAAATTTTGTTGATGTGATAATATATAATTGGATATTTGTATAAATTTTTTTTACACTGACAATGCGTTAAAATTAAATCTAAATTAATAATCAATATTTAACAAATTTTGTAGATACTATAATTTTTTGAAATAATATATACTACTTAGTTATATATAGGTTTTTAAAAGCCCCAACTTAAGATGTTTATTAAATAAATTAGTTAACCAAATGAAAAGGATGTTCACGTCCCCAGTACATATCCATGCTAGGTACATTTCAATTCAGTCTCATTAATTTAGGCTCCAGCCACTCAAGATAGTAGTAAACTCTACTTTCTCTAAATTAAAGTTTAAGCATTGACTATATTAGTTCCTAAATTTAAAAAAATTTGTTTTAAATTTCTGACATTGTATTATTATAAGTTAAATTATTTTTCAACGTTACATTCAGTTTATTTAAGTTATTTTAAATTAAAGACCTAAAACCACAATTTTTAAAGTCAAAAGTTAATTTGACCGACGCTTATAAAAAATTGTCTATGACTTTTACGACTCTCGAGCCCACTGAACAAGGCTTTAGCTCTTTTGTCTTTTTTTATTGTAGGATAGAGTTTTTAACTTTTGATAGTGGGCGAGTAAGTCAAGCCTACTTTTCGAAGACAAGGACGCAACAACACCTTAATATTAAACTTTTGATTTTAATTACCAATCAAATCCTTGAAATAATATAATAATATATCATATCGACAAGGTTTTTTGTATCGCGTAAATGTGTAATTGGGGATAGAAACCACTCAAAAAATTGTCTGCGAATATAATGACAGAAACAGTTCAATTTTCAACAATGGAGGCTAGATGTACATACTAAGGCTGGCTTATTTGTAGAAGACTAGAATGTACAACCCCACAACATTTGACATTTGATTTTATTTATCAATTAAGTCCTTTCTTGAAGTAGCTACAGAATACATATCGACTAGCTTTTTTTACAATATAATTAGCGGTAGAAATAAATTAAATATAGCTTTATATATATATATATATATATTAAAAAAACGGATATTCATCCTGTGCGCAGCCAGTTTGAGCTCGACCTATTTGTGCATGATAGGTTTATTTTAAAGCTTGACTGGTCAATGTTTTATTTAAAGGCTGGCAGTTATATGAAGACTTCTTCACATGTTATGAACCCTTTTTTTTTTTTTTTTGGATAGGTCCACGTTAACAAACTTAAACTTTTTAACTTTTTAACAGTTAATAAAAATTATATTCTTTATAAAATTTATATGTTATATTAAGTTATCTATTCTACTAACATTTCAAAGGTAGTTTTAGGGAAAGTTTTAGTGGTCACTTTAATATACATTTGGTTCTCCGCTAACTTCAAAAGGTTTCCCATTACAAGGTAAAAGTATTTTAATGTTGATTATTTAAAGCATTTAATGACAATTTTAACCCACATTAATAAAATTTCCAGCTGTTACCAAATCCGCAAGAAATAAAGTGGCAAGAAGTATTTAATGGTGCCTTTTAACAACTATTGGCATGACCGCCACAAAAACACATTTATTATCTATGATTGTTTAGTGGGGGCTTAAACTACTAAGAAGTTTGTTTTTATGGAAGTTAAAATTAACATTAGCAAATGAGCCAACCTGCCCTGCCTTTTCTTTCTTCGCCATAGGTTAAGCCTTAATAAGGGTAGGGCGAGCCAACTTGCCTCGCTTTTGCGTGGGTTGGAGTGTTAGCCCAAAAAAAAAAATTAAAAATAAAAAAACCTTTTTAAAACAAATTAAGTCATCTAAAATTTAAAAAAATAAATAATTTTTTTACTTAAATACAACAAAATAATATCCGTATAAAATAAAAAATTCTTAATTACCTAATTTATGACTAACAAGACGCTTAAATGTTGAGTGTATTGTATGGAAAAAAAAAAAGAATAAGATGAAAAAAAAAAATTTGACTCGTGGGCCAAACTTGTCCTGCCTTGCTTCAACCCAAAGATCAAGTAGGGCATGCCTTGCTTCAACCCAAAGATCAAGTAGGGCAGGGCATGTAGATTGAAATGGTTTTGCAGGTTAATATTATCAACCCATCCCTGCCAAAAATTGTGAATTGTGTGGATCAACTTGGTGGATTTGACCCATTTTGCCATATCTAGTTAAAATTGCCACTAATTGAAGTTCAAGTTTCAAGCCCAATTCAATATTTTGGCAGTTCAAACTGCCGATACAAAGCATGACCAATATAATTGAAGTTGAGTTTAGTAGTGGATATGTCCACCTCTCACTAACTGCACCTAGATTTGATACTAGGTAGAGCTTGATTTGTGGCATATGAACCCTTCTCCCTTCCCATGAAGTTGTACGTGCATTGACCGAAAAAAAAAAGCATGACCAACCAGAAAAAAGCCAATAATCTTTTTTTTTTTTAGTTTTATAATCATATTATTTCACTTCAGAGGTACATTACAATGTGCATATTGATTATGAAGATTCCTTTTAGTGTTAAAGCTTATTATGATTGAGATATGATTTTCTATCCATATATATATATATATATATGTTGGGTGCTATTTTGTTTTAGGTATAAGCCCAGTTAGCTAAGCATGTACAAAGAGAGCAAGGGAGTAGCAGTCAGGGTAAAGCCTAATGTTTGAGTTGAACTGCATATATTTTCTCAAGATAAAGGATAAGATGCCAGTTGCAAATGAAGATTAAGATTCAACAGATCTGCTCAACCAAATTGGAGTATAGTATTTTTTTGTGCCAAATATCAGAAAAATAATAATTTCCACTTAATAATCATAAAAGAAAAAAAAATCAATTAACAATTTAAAAAGCGGATAAGCAGTTAAAATTTGTAGCACAGGCTATCAAAATTTTTGCCATGTTAAAAGCCCACTTTTTTTTCAGAACACGTGAGAACCTTTTTTTTTTCTCCCACAAATTAACTTCGCATGAATACCTTGAGACCAGAATAAGTCCCTAAGGAGTGACCATAATTTGTCCTGGGAGGGTTAGTATGTGTCAACTCTGCATCTACAAAAGATGATGGTGAAGACGACTATGACTTAATCCACTCGGCACAATCTTGCTTTATTCCGGATAAGGCTGTCGTCAATTGATCTGCATGTCACAATTGAATTCAATCACTAAATACACTATGCCACTTACAATTGAGAGAGTTAGTTGAATTGTAGAGCATATTTACAGGAAGTAGAAAACATTAGATAGTTGAGGCATACATAAGTGGAGAAGCCTACGGCCTCTGTAGGAAATGAGGCACATGCAACAGGTGTCCCATCATGTGTTAATATTTCAGACCCTTTTACCTAAGACAATCACAATGAAGTTATTAGACAAGAATTCTCATACAAACCAATCTCATCCTGCCAACAGCAACAGATATGAATCTTTCGATGATAGCATCTAGTAGAGGAATGACACAGCCATTTTCATCATTCATGGACATTTAAGTAGACAAAGAAAATAGACCAATTTGAACACCTTTTCTCCATCAAAATTGGTTAGCACAAAATCTTGCAAGTTTGCTGCCATTCCAATTTGGAAAACATGAAAGAATATGAATAAATTCTACATGCCAAAACAAAAAGGCAGATAGAACAGTATTCAAATGATATCAGCATTGACAACAGAATATAACAGAACACTAGTAGTCCATGATCCATATATGTTTGTTTATTTTTGTATTGCATTGATATATACAGCCCACATGCACATAACATCTAAGAAGGAGAGGATTAAATTGAGACTTGAGAGCACGAGAAACCGAGTAAATTGCTAACTATATATGAGGAAAACTAAGTTTTTGAAAGGATATGAAATCGGAGTCAGTTTTACCAAAACAGATGAATAGTAATCAGCAATGTCAAATCTAAGATTTTGTGAAGTATACATAAAGCAAAAAATAAAGAAATGAAGCCTCAAACTTCACAGAACGTTATAATAGAACACTTTGAACCATTGGTCTAGTGGCCCTAGTAAAGTCATGTTCAGAAACAGTGGACTATTAGTGGACTCCGAAACCTTGAAGTACCACTTGTTTCCTATCTAACAACTAGGAAGAGAAAAGCATGCCACAACAAATAAACAGTTTATTCAGCACAACAGCAACCAAGCCTTATCTTTACCATGAGGAAGCTTTTTAATCACATAAAACACCCCAAAAATGAAAGATAAATAAGCAAAATATATCATGGAAATCTGAACAACAGACATTTCATCTCCATATTGTATCTTCTGATATGGCTTGTAGAGCAATATGATGTACATGTTCTGTTAAGACCCCAAATGATGGTGTGAGAACTGGTATCAGTTAAATGAGAGAAAAATAGCAGAATTTGAATGAGTTCCAAGGAAAAAGATCAATACCAATGTAGTATTAGCTCCCTCCCTCTATATATCTTCTTTACAGAATGAAAAAAGAAAGTGCATGAGAACCAGCTAGGTGTTCGAGAGACCTAGCACCCTCCTAATTCTAATTCTATTCCAACTTTTTGAGATGCCCCCCTCAGTACTCTCCCATACCCTATATACTTCCCACCTCTTCCCACAACAGAATTAGTAATGCACTCTTCCCTCTCACAGTAACCTTGCCAGCTAGGTAAAGTTAGTTACAAGTCCCTCCCATCCCTCCTTGGCCATATACCTTGCCCATGTCATCCTTACTCCTTCTATCTTTCTGGTGTAAACCTTAGCATAAGGTAAAACAGAATTACTTGGGGTAATATTACAAGGGGCAGGGGAAGTATTTGCCTCAGTATGTATATTTGGGGTTCTAACAACCCCCCTTTCAAAATCCACCTTGTCCTCAACGTGAAGAAAAGGGAACAGCTCCTAAATGTCTGCTGCTAGCTCTTAAGAGTTCTCAGAATTAGGTAGAGCCTGCCACTTGATTAGGACTTCTACTTGGCCTGCTGAATTTCTATGGGCTGCAAGGACCTTTTCTGGTTGCACCTACAATTCCCAGCCTTCTGATAGAGCAACTGGGAGAGGTTGGGCTTGCACATTCTGAGAGACACATTTCTTTAATAGAGATATGTGAAAAATAGGATGCACTCTAGAGTCGGCTGGAAGCTTCAAACTGTAAGCAACCAGTCCTATCTTCTCTACAATAAGGCCCATAATATCTAGGACTCAACTTTTAGTTGATCCCTTTGGCAAAAGTCTGGAGCCTATATGGCTGCAGCTTCAGGTAAACCTTGTCCCCAACTTCATATTCCATCTTTCTTCTCTTAGGGTCTGCATATTACTTCATGGGGTTCTGAGCCTTTTCTAGTTGGAACTTCAGCTCATCCAACATCTGATTTTGTTCCTCCATTAGCATATGAGCCTCCTCAATTGTGGACTCCTTACTACCCTTTAAACGTGTAGGAGGGTCCTTTCCATAAAAAGCCTTGAAGGGAGTTATGCAAATAGCTCTATGGTAATTGGTATTGTACCAATACTCAGCCCAAGGGAGCCACTTAGGCCATTGTCAAGGCTTAGAACCTATGAAACAGCGGAGATAAGTTTCAAGGCACTTGTTAACCGCTTTAATTTGCTCATCGGTTTGAGGATGGTAGACCGAGCTAAATTTCAATTTAGTCCTTGCCATTCTAAGTAGATCTGTCCAAAAATTACTCATGAACGCATAGTCACGATCCAAGACAATTGAGCTTGGAAACCCATGAAGGCGTACCACTTCCTTGACAAAAGTGGCAGCCACTTTCTTAGTAGTATATGGATGGGATAAAGGGTAGAAATGGGCATATTTCATCATTGTATCAACCACCACCATTATAGTATCCATCCCCAGACTTTTGGTAGCCCACCTATGAAATCCATGGTCACATTTGTCCATGTGTTGCCCGGAATTGGAAGCAGTTGTAAAAGGCCGTGAAAGAGTTTGATGTTTATTTCTGTGGCAAACATCACACTCCTTAATATACTAGTATATGCGAAATTTCATGCCCTCCCAATATAGTAAGCTTGAAATCCTTTCGTAATTCCAAAAGAACCTAGAATGACCTTCAGTGCTAGAGTCACGGAATTCTTGCACGATTTGAGGAATTTTTGCTGACTCCTTAGCAATCACTATTCTACCCTTTTAGTACAACCTCCTTTTCTTCAATTCAAACCCCAAATAAGAGTCATTACCCCGCAACAAGTCTTGAATAATACCCCTTAGCCTTGCATCTGCTTGAACTTCAGCTTCTAAATTAGCCCAATCAGCAACATTAACAATGGAAATGGTAGAGTATTGAAGCTTCCTAGATAGGGCATCAACCACTCTATTCTCATTCCCTGCCTTATACTTGATTTCAAAATTATACCCAAGAAGCTTTGTCACCTATTTCTGCTGGTCCTCACTCACAACTTTCTGATCCAGCAAATATTTTAGACTCTTCTACCACAAAATGCTGCCCCAACAAATAATTTCACCATTTTTGCACTGCCAACACTATGACTATTAATTCTCTCCTGTAAATGGACTTGTTTTGGGCTCGTTTCAAGAGAACTTGGCTCATATCAGCAATGGATCTCCCCTCTTGCATCAAAACAACCCCAATTCCTTCACTGGAGGCATTAGTTTCAATCACAAAAGACTTGTTGAATGAGGGGACAGCCAACACTAATAATGATGTCATAGCCTTCTTCAACTTCTCAAAAGCCATTTGAGCTTCCCTGTGAACACCATATTTTGTCCCTTCTTTTGAAAATAAGAAAATAATAGAATAAAATTTCTTTCCTATTAGCTTCTAAAATCTCATCCTAATCTTAAGCTTTCAACTGCTTTTCAAATTTTTGTCTCATCCTATCTCAAGCTTTTAACTACTTTTCAAACTTTTATCTCATCCTATCTCAAGTTTTTCACTTGTTTTTCAAATTTTTTGTAAATCTATTACTAAAGATCTCTCTCATTCTTCTTTATATAAAGCCAACTCCTTCACTTCAAAAAAAAAAAAAAAAAAAGAATTCAGTCAATTAGAGACAGCTTTTGTAACATCTCCAATTTTTGTCTAAACTAATTAGCTCAGTGATCCTGGCTAATTAGAGAGGTTAACGATTAACTGAGAACTAATTGGCTAATCTCGATGAGCAAGAGCTTAGTAAATTGAGTCAAATCAATAATTGAATCATAACACACTAAATGTTTTAATTAAAACTTAATTATTCGAACCTCATTAATACGTAACTTAGAAATATAATTAAGCTAATCCAATCTTATTAATTAAGTACAAGACAATTGTTCTACCTTACCAATTGAGATAGATTAATTTTTACACCTTAATTACATAATTCATAAGATCAATTCTTTTAGAGAAAAAACTTTTTAAAAGTGTAATTAATCGAAATCGATTAAAGAGCAATTTAACTAATCACATTGATTAACAACTTAGGTAATTCTAATAGCTTTGAAAATGTAAAAAATTTTCCTAATTGATGCACCAAATTTCAGTCAAGGACATGAGCAAAATCCAACCATCCATTTGCCTTCTTATCATGCACTCTTAGATCAAGGGTCTATGTTAGTAGTATCTCTTTGGTCAAGACAAGAGAAATACCTTCCTCCCTTAGGATTATGTCACTTGGATTGATCTTATTCAATCAAGCCAATCCCAGAAGTGGATATGCCCTTAACTACTTGAAAAATACTAAAAAGTCTTTACCCAAGTATCAAGACTCAAGAGAAACACAACCCACCCTTTTACCCCAAGGTTCCTAGCTTTCTTGCTTGAAAAAGAAGTTAAACTCATCTACTTCCCCTTGCTTGTTAGAGAAGCAAAACCAATCAGCCCTCACCTCCATTTTTGCACCCCAAAACAGCCCCCTTACTCTCTCATTTGTGGTTTCTATTCTTTCCCAAAGATACCAAGTAGCCACTCCTCTTCCTCTCAATCTCTCTTTGTTCTTCCTACTTTCCTTCTTATTCTTCTTACTTTTCCACTACCACCATCCTCATTTCCTATCACCACCCTCACTAGCCTTCAAGGACCACACTATTTGGTTCTTGAGGAAGCAAAACAAACACTCACTTATCCCCATTATCAAGCTCAAGAAGGAGGAGGCCATCTGCAACCATTTTCACTCTTCAAGCTTTCAAGAAACTCATTTGATAGTGATTCTAACCCCTCTTTCTTCTATGTTTTTCAAGTTCTAGAATTCCTAAGCTCTCCATAACTAGGTGATTTTAGAACTTGCTCTAGAGGTCTCATGGCCATGCTTTCATTATAAGAAGTTGTTTGAGATTTTGCTCTTCTTTTGGAAAATGACTTTGGTTGTGCATTTTATTTTATGTTGAACCCAACTTTTTGGAACTCAAAATATTGATTTTTACCAAGATCTCAAAGTATAAAAGTGGTTTGGAAATGTAAAGTGGTCATTTGAAGAAAAGACTTAATATTTTTACAAGAAAACTCATTGAAACCAAAACCGTGGAAGCTAGAAAATTCTGGCAGTCTGTATGACGCGACTAATAACTCTTTCAATATAACTCCAAATGCAACAAAATAATTTTAAATGAAAATAGACTCAGAGATCTTTTTATACATATAAAATACATAAACTTTGACCTTAAAACGAGAGAGATATGAATTTTCAAAGTGGGTTATTTCCAGATGTGTTTCTGTTCGGGCAGTCTGTACTAAAACATGCATAACTCGAGCTATACATAACATGTTTGAGTGGGATCAAATTTTTTAGAAAACTGAGACAGAGGAACATCCCCATAAAACATTTTTGTCAAATTCCTAGTAAGAAACTCCCAATAAAATTTAAAAATCACTATACTAAGAATAAACTTAAAAGCTAAGCAGTCAGATTAAAAGGTGCATATCTCAAGTTATAAAATAAATTTTTAAGTGAAATTTGCTTTGTTTAAAAATAGACTCAGAGAAGTATAATCATACCAAAATTTAAGTCAAAAGAGTAAAAGGTGAAATTATGGCGAATTTTTACAACTGTGACAAATGGATGTCCTTATGCGATCTGAACAATTGTCACCTCCACCTATGAAAACAACTTTGTTGCCCTAGGCAAAAAAGTAATTATAATCCCTATTCAAAACATGAATGCCCCATGCATGCGATATACCTGCCAAAAGCTTCGTCGATGATGTAACAGTTTCAGTAATATCTCTCCTTTGGGGTCAACCTCCGTGTGTTTCAGTGGTCATAATTGAAAAAAGAAAATGCACTCTAGTTCTCGTTCCTGGTGCTCCGATGGCGAAAGCTGAAAAGAGTATAAAAGGATTGTGTCTAAAATTTGCATTCACCACAAAATTTATTCCTTCCTCAGCCATAAGGTTGACAAGCCGTTGAATCACATGCTTTCATGTTGCGAACCCCATACATCATAAGCCCTCCAATCCTATCAGCTCTTTCATACACTGTTACTGTATGGCCCATTTTATTTACTTGATCAGCAACTGCCGAGCCAGCTTGTCCGCTTCCAACGACGGCACTTCTTTTCCTGTATCAGTAATGATATTAATTAAGGACACTCTTTATCTAACTGATAAAAGCGCAAAAGGGGGGAAAAAAGAATCAACAATGATGTATGGTCCAGTTTAATGTTATTAATCACTGTTAACAGAGTTGAACAGTTCAATAACAGAAAAAGTA
This sequence comes from Pterocarpus macrocarpus, assembly GCA_031439585.1. Lineage (NCBI taxonomy): Eukaryota > Viridiplantae > Streptophyta > Magnoliopsida > Fabales > Fabaceae > Pterocarpus > Pterocarpus macrocarpus. Next base: position 57,557,290 of record CM062514.1, read on the forward strand.
CTACACATCAATTGGAAGGGTTATACATATTTGGTTAAAAAGAACACCAGAAACAACAAAAATAAAACTGGAGACATTAAAAAGAAAATATAACTTACCCACTTCGCCTGACTGGAGGTCATGGCACCATCCGAACCTTCTCCAAAGCCTTGTCTATAATAGCACATTCAATGCCATTAAAAAATCCGTATTCTTAATAGACACAAGAACCTTGACAGGCAACATAAAAATGAAAACTTCGAACTAAGAATCCACACCTGATGACAGGAGTACCGGAGTCCATGCAATGGGCTGACTGTGTTTTCAAAAGTGGATCAGGCTTTGCCTATCCCATCACTTCCTTCCAAACACTCATATAAACATTAGGATCCCTACACTGAACACCCTCAAACTCATATGCAACATAACCACTGTTTAATTTCATCAGTGACTTGACTTGGCCTCTTGGGTGATTCAAACCACACATACTCAAAGAAATCAGCAGTAAAGACTAGCAAAAAGCACTCTAGGTACTTAGATCTTCAATTTATATTCATAATTAAACAATAAGAAAACAAACTACACCAGTACAGGACGACAACAAAGAAGTTCGTCAAACATGTACTCTGTGCAGCAGAGTATTCACTAGCTTAAAATTCAAATTTCTTTGAACATTAATGAGACCTACATCGAAGATGAAGGTAAAAAACCTTTCTAAGGAAATATTGTATTAGTAAAGGAACAACTGGCAGTATTGCCATTTTCAGACAATGGATGATAGTCCTGAAATTAAAACTTCTAGGAAACCTACCCTGTAATTAACGAAGTTAATCACTCCATTTGTCATCTCACCTCAATCCAATATAATAAGACATGGAGATTCAAGCTTTTAAAAATCACCAATCTAAAGAGTTTAAACTTCAAAAATAATTTGTTCTGTCTAAAACCAAAAAATAAAATGTACAAGCACAATAAACAAAATATTTTAAAATAAACAACCTGCAATTACCTGAAGAGGAAAGGCAAGAAGTGCCGAATTGTAAGGCCTAGTATGTGTCTGCTGCAGTATTAGTTTGAAGTCGGTGTTTCTGAATCATAATTGAAAGAAGCCAAGGGAAGCAGCTTGTAAATAGATTCATTGTTCCGGCCATTTTCCTCTATTGAATCACTACTTAGCAATATTAGATTCTTAATGACAGAATAGTAAAAATCAGATTAAGAAAATTTTCAGGCTCTAGTTTGGTTCTGTCTCCTCTTCCTTCAGAACATTTTTCCTTCCATAACTTTTAGAATAACGAGTGGTATGGCTTACAAAATTACAACTCTTCCAGTTCCACTATAGCCATGCACATCTACTTCATACACCATTCATGGCAGTCCGTTGATGGAATGCCATCAGTTCTACATGACAGCTTGCTGCACCATCACAACATTTGTGACCCAATGATAAGGAAACATAAACACCAATTTCACCTTCACGTCGCAAAGGCACATCATGCACCTTTAGAATGTAACCAGCAATTCGAGATACGCCAAACTATCTTTTGGCTTTTGTCTTCATCAGAGAGTCGCAACGACAACAACAGTGTCCTAGTAAAAAAGAAAAAGAAGAGAGAAAACTCCACAATATCAATCTCCTTCTACAATATTTTACAATATTCATCTCAAGAGCAAAACCTACAAAAGCCACATCAAGTATAAATGAAGTTAGATGCTTTCAACTGGCTAGTGTTGAGAAGAACATCTTCCCCCTTATTAAGCTTCCGTGCAATTCCATGGTGTTCTATCATAGAATAAGATATACCACTCACTCACTTTCTATTCTGCTGTCCTTTGTCAATACATCTCTCTTGTTTGGAGCCGCATAAAAAAGATCATTTATATCATTCATGGCAATATTCAGGAATACCCCATCCTGCACTGTAGGACAGAACGCATGGGTACCCCAAAAAGAGAAAAGCAGTAGCACATACAAAGGGGTTTCCCCATTGTTAAACCTCCGCTAACACCACGAGAATCTTTGCAAATTCAAATCATCAGTTCATTCTGGTTGTTCCACTCACCAAATTTCAATTGCAAATTAATAAAGAACCAAAAGAAAGTGCAGTCTCTTTGATTGATTAGAAAAAAATAAAAAATTACATGACCATCTCTTACAGTTACAAGTCTAACATCAGAAGTAAACCAATTGGGAAAAATCACGCACAATATCTAACGGAATTTATTAATTATGGGATAATAAAGTGAAAGTAAAAGCTCAAAAATCATAGCATCGACCGTTGCGCTCCCAATCGCCGTACCTGGTGGGCTCGGGCCCTTTGGGCCCACCGACCTCACCAGTTTCTTTGTTCACATGCTCGCCGTCTTCATCATCATCATCATCTTCTTCTTCTTCTTGGTTTCGTTTGCTTTCGTCTTGGAGAGACTCTCGCGGTGTATGTTCTTGTTCGTTAACGGGGTTTTCGCGGTGCTGCTGAGTCGAGTACGAGCAGAGGAGCCGCGCCACTGAGTTGGAAACACAGCGAGTCAGCGGTTCGGATCTGGTGAGGTGAGGTGCAGAGGTGGGGAGGGTGGAGAGCAAGCGAGGCAGAGGGGTGGTCATTGTTCTACTTGTTGATGATGATGTTAAGAAGCCAAGGGCGAGAAATAAGGAAACTGAGACCCCTGACAGACCAGAAAGAACGAAACCCTGGAAAGTGGCGAGGGGAACGAGGAAGGGAGAGGAATCGTGGCTTGAGTGCTGGTGTGCCACGATAGTGATGTCGTGTCAAGCTATGACAATACCACGAGCATGCGAATCGATTTGGCTGATTTTTGGATTAAACATGAGTTGAAGGGTCGCGTATGTTTTACATTTTAAAAAAAGTTATTTTAAAATTTAAATATTATATACAACTAAAATTAATTTTTTTAAAAAATTATTATTTTCAATTTTATAAAAAAAAATGAAAACAAATTTTTAAATTTTTATTATTTTCAAAAAAATTATCCAAAGATACGAAAATTGATTTTTTACTCGAAAACTCTCAAACAAACATATCCTAATTTTGATGTAATGAAAAAAATTTATATTAATAATATATTAAAATTAAATTTTAAATATATTTTTTATTTTGAAAAATTGGATTATGATTAAATTATATTGATATAACTTTAATTTTAATTATATTATTTAATAATTTTATAAAATATATTTTTTTATCTATCTAATCATTAAATTACAATTATCTGTCATAAAAATTATTTATACTAAATTTTATAAATATTGAATAATAATAAGAATATAATTAAATAATTTTTATTCATATATATTTTAAACATTTATATTACGTTCATTTTTTAAGTATATAAAAAATAAGTCACACAATTTTAGACTAATATAAAATTTTGTAGAGATGATTTATAATATACAAACTCCTAATTTAATGGTGGATTTTGTTAAAAGTTATACCAATAACATATTATTCAATGATGTAGCAATTGCTTAAAATTATATTAGATAATTTGATCATAACCTTGGAAAATATATCAATTTTTAAGTTTTAATCTCTTTAAAATAATTTTGTTTAATTTAATTTTCTTATATTTTTTCAAAAGTAAATATTCTGGACTAGAATTAAGAAATCCAAATCTATTTCGCTAAAACCCAACTTAGTCTCGGATTTGGTGGCTCAACTCAGAGCATATACTCTATAAAGCCGAGGCCTAACTCGGAATCCATCCAGGGAAGAGTCCCTCACATGGCACAATGATAGGAATGTTGGACGGTATCCACAATTATACATAAAAAGGTAGAAAGCATAAGAATTTCTTACCTAGCCATAACACTAATAGAAATCTGAAACTCAACTTCAACTCCACTATAGCTCTTCCCAAGCCTCAATTAATCTAAGAGAAATGAAGAGTTAATTACATGCCGTGTGTAAGGCAATTGCAAGCCAAACAAGAATATAATCTCATCTTAAATAAGTGTGTAAGAGAAATGATGAATACATTTGAGGAATTGTATTAGATAAAAGCATTTAATATAATTAATATCAATTGTTGATTAATCCTGATTTATGTGGAAAATAACACAAGTCATTTATGAATATCCTTCAGTTGTTTTACATTATAATACCAAGGAACGTATGTTAAGTCAATTAAAATATAGTTTAAGTTCAAGTTAATTAGTATATAATATTTATACATATGTTTATATTTGTAGACATATTAATTATTAATTAATATATAATATTTATACATATTTTCCTTTCTTTCGTGTTTCCACCAAATGTACAAGTATTAATGAACAATTTTATAGCATGTGCAGGATTTATAACAGGTAGAGGAATGAAGGATATTTGCCATTGTATATCTCATAATAGAAATTGTTCACATAATTAACACTCCGAGTATCTAAGGTGACAAATGAAGGCCTTGACGCAGTAGGGCATGCAGTTGGGACTGCATGGACTCTCTTCAAAATTAGGAAGGCACTCAACCCCGAAGAGCGTTATCAAACTAACAACACTAACCAAAGCCGCTGCCAAAGCAAGTTCTGCTGAACTGAAGGCTAAGAAATAAGAAGTCTCATAACAAAGCAAGGGGAATTAGCAACTCTCTAATCCTATGGAATATTTTGAAATATACAATAGAAAATGAAAGAGACAATATAGGAAATGTATAGTTGTATTGGTTTTTCGGTTTATTCATCTTTTTAATTTATCTTCAACGTGATTAGCATTTATAGTGAATGATAGACGTTCTGGAAAAGGAAATTAGCGGCTATAGCTCCCATAGCTCCTCCAGCCTCACCACAACAGCAGTTCCCTCCGCCTCTATGTTTGAGGAGGATTCGTCGGAGGCAGCAAGTTCGTCTTCCTCGTCTTCTACCCTAAGTGTGGATTATACTCCAGCTAATGCCGATATGGTGAATGGATTCCGAGGAAAGGAATCCACCTAGAGCACCTATACAGTGCGGTAGTAGGATATGAACAGAATGGCCCTTTTTTGACAGTATTGGGCCATAGGCATTAGATGAGTATATGTTGTATAGCACACGAAATGTCCCATGGGGACCAGTTAGGGTACTGTTCACAGAGAAAGATCGATTTATTTTGTGTCAGCGGCCTCATTTTATTACTGTGTACTGCTTTATGGATTTTTTAACAACTTTGAAAACAGAAGTATATGTATCTACGTATATGATGTTATTTCAGTAATTCCGTCTATTCAGCAGTTTTATTTATTTTACTTTACTTTCGGTACAACGATTATTTAATATTTATTCCGTCATCAAATAGAAATTTATTGAAGTGAACAGTCAACTCTAAATGGGTAATTAATAATGAAACAGAAAATGGAATTTAATTAATTCACCTCACGTAATAACTTATCAGGTAATATATTATGACTTAAGCATAGTATTTTGTCTGGTAAGGTGTTACATTTTTTGTATCAGAGCAGTCCATCCTAATATAGGCCTGAGGATTGGACTGACTATGCTTCGCATATGCTCTGCATTCTTTAGATATTATCATGCACTGAGTCTTGTCCATATGGATAGGATGCATGTGAGAGGATTGCCTAACCATATGCTATTATTTACTAGCACACCAAACTTAGTATTGAGCCTGATCAACTCAATTACTCTTGTTTTGTGTGTTCAGAACTTGATGGCTTCTGTAAGGCGAGATAGGCTGCGAACTTCCCCAGCCCAGGAGGAATCTACTGAGTTCCTGGATACAATGCAAGAAATGGCGCACGCTATACGCGAGCAGGCGACTACGGCGACTCAAATGATGGGACAACTAGAAAGGCAGCTAGAGGTAGGTCTTAGAGGGAATCATAATGGCCTTGGGGTAAATCTGGAATACCTCAAATTTGCTGAGTTTAGGAAGGCCAACCCACCCAGCTTCAGGGGAGCCTTTAACCCAGATAAGGCGAATGAGTGGGTTAAAGCTATGGAGAAGGTCTTCTCCGTATTAGATTGCACAGATCGTCAGAAGGTGACCTTTGCCACCTATATGCTGGAAGCAGATGCAGAGTTCTGGTGGAATGGTGCATGCCAATTATTAGAGGGATCCCAAACAGATATTACTTGGGATGTATTCAGAGACACATTTTATCAAAAGTACTTCCCTGCCTCTATCCGCAATGCTAAGGAGTTGGAGTTCATGCACCTCCGTCAAGGGAATAGTAGCGTGTTGGAATATATTGCTAAATTTGAGGAGTTGTGCAAATTTTCCACCATTTATCAACGGAACCTTGACGAAGCATGGAAATGCATGAAGTTCGAAGGTGGGCTGAGAGAAGACATCCTTACCACCATAAGACCAATGGAGATCAGAGATTTCCCTGCTTTGGTGAATAAGTGCTGCCTAGTGAAGGATTGTAATAAGAAGTTAGTTGCTGCTTGGTCAATCGGCAGTAACTTTAAGAGGGGGTTAGCTCCGCAAGGCTTGAGGTTCAAGCCCAACATTCAGCGACAGAAGAAGTTTTAGCCTGCGGGCAACAAAGGCAAGCAACCTCAGAGACTTTTTGGAAACCAAACTTGCAGCTAGTCCGGCAGGAATCATGGCAACCGCCCCTGCTTGGCAAGTCAAAATGTCTGTTTGGATGTGGCAAACCAGGCCACAAAATCTATGAATTTCCTGCCAGAAACCCCCAGCCGGCTCCCAAGCCACAACTCCAGGGAAGAGTTTTCGCTATGGATGCATAGGAAGTCAACAAGTCAGAAGATTTGATTCAAGACACGTGTGAAGTGAATGGTAAGACCTTAACTATTTTATATGATTCAGGTGCATCTCACTCTTTCATCTCTCATGATTGTATGTCAGCCTTACAGTTACCTATTTCTGAATTACCCTACGACTTGCTAGTTTCTACTCTTACAAGTGAGCCCGTTGAGACCCATCATATTTGTATGAGTATTCCCCTTCAGATAGGAGGTCGAACTTTTTCAGCCAATTTAATTTGTCTCCCCTTGTTTGGACTTGACATTATTTCGGGCATGGATTGGCTCTCTGCCAACTCGGCCGTGCTAGATTGCTCTGAGAAATCCATTGTGCTTCCCTCTATTTCATCTTTTGAATTAGTAATCCCTGTAAGCCTTTATTTAAGCTCCTTAATAGTACACCACGATAGGGATAAAAGTCAAGGGTATATTCTCTTATCAACTAGTGTAGCGGAAGTTGCTCAGAAGTTAGATAATATTCTAGTTGTTAGGGAATATCCCGGTGTGTTCCCTGAAGATATTCCTGATTTTCCTCTCGAAAGGGAAATTGAGTTTGCCATTGAATTGGTACTGGGAGTAGGACCAATATCTATAGCGCCTTACCGAATGTCACTCTTGGAGTTGACCGAACTTAAGAAGCAGATTGAAGAACTCCTGGAAAACAAATTTATTAGGCCAAGTGCATTACCATGGGGAGCCCCAATCCTGTTAGTTAAGAAGAAAGACGGAGGCATGCGACTGTGTGTGGATTACAGGCAGCTGAATAAGGCGACGATAAAAAATAAGTATCCATTGCCAAGGATTGATGATCTCATGGATCAATTACAAGGGGCTACTATATTTTCCAAGATTGATCTAAGGTCTGGATATCACCAGATTCAGGTTCGAGGATAAGATATTTCGAAGATGGCGTTTCGAACTCGTTATGGACATTATGAATACACTGTGATGTCTTTTGGGTTGACGAATGCACCGGCAATATTCATGGATTACATGAATCGAATATTCTGACCATATCTTGACAAATTTGTGGTGGTATTCATTGATGACATACTTGTTTACTCGAAGACGAAGCAGGAGCACGCAGAACATTTGCGATTGGTTCTGCAAATTCTAAGAGAGAAGAAACTTTACGCCAAGCTATCCAAATGTAAATTTTGGATGAAAAAAGTAAAATTTCTTAGCTATGTGGTATCCCATGGGAGAATTTTAGTGGACCCCAGTAGGGTAGAAACAGTATTAAATTGGGAATGGCCAACGATAGTTATGGAAGTTAGGAGTTTCTTAGGGTTGGCAGGATACTACAGGAGATTTGTTAAGAACTTCTCTCAAATAGCCCTGTCTCTAACAAAGTTAACCAGAAAGAACGCCCCATTCGAATGGACACTCGAGTGCGAGCAGAGTTTCCAAGAATTAAAAGAAAAGTTGACGATGGCCCCAGTACTTACTCTGCTGAATCCTTATGGACCGTTCGAAGTCTACTATGATGCTTCTAAGAAAGGATTAGGGTGCGTGTTAATGCAAAACAGGAATGTCGTTGTATATACTTCCAGGCAATTGAAAACTCATGAAAGAAATTATCCAACGCATGACCTCGAGTTAGCAGCAATAGTGTTTGCCTTGAAGATATGGAGACACCACCTCTACAGAGTGAAGTTTGAAGTATTTTCTTATCACAAAAGCTTGAAATACCTTTTTGATCAGAAGGAATTGAACATGAGACAGCGAAGGTGGATGGAGTTTCTTAAAGATTACAAGTTTGAGCTAAAGTATCACCCAGGCAAAGTGAACATAGTGGCAGACACCCTGAGTAGGAAGTCTTTAACTGTGGCATGGATGATGATCAAAGAGATGGAACTCATAGAAATTTTTCGAGACCTCAACTTGGGAATCTCTATGACCTCCAATGCCATTCAATTAAACCAACTTAAGATAAATAGCGATTTTAAAGACCAAATATAGCAAGCATAACAAAGAAATGATGACTTCCAGCATACATTGCAACTAGTGCAATCTGGTAAGCTAACAGGATTTACTCAGGATGCAAAAGGAATATGGCGATATTAGGGGAAAATATGCGTACTTGAGGAGGATAACCTCAAGAAGAATATCTTGGAGGAAGCCCATAAGAGCGAGTTTACTATACATCCTAACATTAACAAAATGTATCAAGATCTCAAGAGGATGTTTTGGTGGCCAGGCCTTAAAACAAATGTGGAAAATTTCGTGAATAAATGTCTAACCTGCTAGAAGGTAAAAATAGAACATCAGAAACCAGCAGGGATGCTACAGCCCTTAGAGATTCCGGAATGGAAGTAGGAGAGTATTTTTATGGATTTCGTAATGAACACCCTTAGGATATGACCCTATATGGGTCATAGTGGATAGACTAACTAAGTCCGTTCACTTTTTGCCCATTCTAGCGAATTACCCTCTAGAGAAGCTAGCTCAATTGTACGTTTAAGAAGTGATGCAGCTACATGGTATTCCTTCAACAATCATTTCAGATCGAGATCCAAGGTTCACCTCACGATTTTGGGGAGCACTCCAAAAGGCATTCGGTACTAGACTATGTTTAAGTACTGCATACCATCCGCAAATAGATGGTCAAACCGAGCGAACTATTCAAACTTAGGAAGATATGCTGCGAGCATACATTCTGGAACAGCGTGAAAGCTGGGATCGATACTTACCGTTAGCCGAATTTGCATACAACAATAGTTACCATGCTAGTATCGACATGGCTCCATATGAAGCTTTATATGGATGGAAGTGTCAATCTCCCCTGTGTTAGTATGAATTAGGAGAATAGAGTCTGTTGGGACCGAAATTAGTCAGACAAACTATAGAGCAAATCAAAAGGATCCGTAGCAAAATACTCGCAGCTCAGAGCCGTCAAAAGAACTACGCGGATGTCAGGAGAGAGCCATTGAAGTTCCAAGAAGGAGATCATGTGTTTCTAAAGATCACACCCACAATTGGAGTAGGTAGAGCCATTAAAGTTAGAAAGCTAAGCCCTCGCTTTATAGGTCCTTTTCAAATTTTGAAGCGAATCGGGCCAGTGGCGTATCAAGTCGCCTTACCTCCACATCTGTCAAATCTTCATGATGTTTTCCATGTTTCCCAACTCAGAAAATACCAACCTGACCCTACTCATTTCTTGGAACCTGAATCAATCCAGTTAAGGGATGACTTGACTTTTCATGTACCCCCAGCATGAATAGTGGACAGGAGTATCAAACACGTTCGGAACAAAGTCGTACAGTTAGTGAAGGTGGCATGGGGACACAAAGACTCAGTGGACTATACGTGGGAGCTAGAGTCCGATATGAGGAGGGAGTATCCTGAATTATTCTCAGGTATTAAATTTTGAGGACAAATTTTTTTTTCTAAGAGGGTAGAAATGTAACGTCCGAAAAATTTTATCGTTAATAACCGAGTTATTCGTTTTTTTTATTGAATAAGTGGGCTTAATCGGAACTCGATTAAGCATTTACTTAAAGCCAATTAAGTGTAATTTAGAAGTGATTAGACTTGATGGAATTAGATTAGGAACATAGGAAATCTCACAAAAATTTTCTAAAACCAGTTTGCCGATTTAAGAGAAATCGGTAAGATTTCGGTAATTTAAACTGTCGGAACCGTATCAATAGAAATTATACTATAAGAACCCTAGAATGGTTGGCCAAGATTTAGCCAACTTACCCATGCAAGTGGCACCATCTCAGCCCTCCATATGGGTTGCCAAACCAAGTTGAATAACCTACTTAAATACACCAATCACATGTAATTTGCTTTAGAAGTTTTTTAAATTTTTTCTTTTCTGCCCCTGCAAATTTCGATCCCTATATACTGACCCCTCTCTATTCTTTTCTCCATCATCTCATCTCATCTCAACTCATTACATCTTCTTCTCTCACAAACCTTCAAGCCACAACAAGATTTCTTCAACTCCAACCACAAATCTAATAAGAATCACACCTAGGCAAGATAGGAATCCAACTTCTCTTCTTATTATTTTTGTTTTGGGGCTATGTGGGGATCTTGTTTTCCTTATGATATTGATATGATTTGGAGTGATGATGATGATTTATGATTGAATTTGCATGTGTGTTGTGATTAGAGTTGGAATTGGTATAAAAGAACTTGAAGAGAAGAGAAAACTCAAGAAGCTATTAGGGTTTTTCCTTGATGGTTCATACGGTGGAGTGTACAACTCCGCCTACAATCATTTAAATTTCATGAATCTATTTTTATGAGAAACTAGACATTCAGGGCTTTTCCATACATATGTAATATAAGGCCATTGGATCAGTATAGAGGTAGTTATGAATTTTTAAAGTTTGATCTAGAAATTAGGGCTTTCATCCGGGCAGTGTGAGTTGAGAATGATATAACTCACCCTACACAACTCCAAATTGAGTGAATCTAGCGTTGTTTGAAAGATAACATATGAGGGAACATATCATGAAAATTTTAGAGTCAGATTCATTGCCAACTATCCCGAGTACATTAATGAATTCACCTTAAGTTCAACCCTGGCTGGAACATGGTAGTCCAGTAGGGTCAAGTTTCAGGGCTTATATCTCGAATTATACTCATTCAAATAATATACAACTTAATTCATTTGAAAACTTGCTCTGTTAGATTTATAGTGATATAAACTTCATATGATTTCACCAGATTTCTTTTTTTGGTGAATTTTCTCTTATAAGAGTTCAATTCTGGTTAGAGACATATATGAATACTAGATCAAGTTTAGTTAATACCAAAACTCGAAACTTAGCAAACAAAGAGCTAGATCGGGTATACTTAATGTTGAACTCGGAACTTAGTGAATAGCAAACTAGATCGGGTATAGTCAATGTCAGAAACTTGGAACCTAGGAAACACACTGATAAAAGTCTTGGAAGACTAATTGTGGATTAAGGTCGCAGATCGGGATCAGAAGCACATAAAACACTTTGAAATCGAAAGTCAAGGACAAGAATATAAAACCTAAAATACCTAAACACGGAAGTCGGGATTTTTCAACATAAACTTGGAAGTTGGTACCAAAATATGAAACCTTATACCCGCATCTCGGAAGTTGAGAACTAGGATGCTTTAAAACTCTTATACCTGTAATTCCAAAACTCGACCCAGAATCAATCTCGGAGATTGAACATAACCCCGAAAGTCGGAACTTATATAATCTCGGAACTCGGACCCAATTCAATCTTGGAACTCGGTCCTAAGCTCAAACTCAGGAACATCAATAGAAATTGAAAGCTTGTAAGATAGATTAAGACTTAAGATTTTAAAACTTGCACCTAACTACCTAAGCTTTGCTTATAAGACTTTGTTATGTGTGACAACTATTGAAGATATGATGCTCTATATTGGGTTTGTTGTTTGATTGAAATTTCCTGGTCATCTAGCACTATTCATGGAGAAGCGGACATGATCCATTATGCTACCGAAATTTCGGCAGAGATTTCAATTAATATGAATTTACAAGTTATACATGCATTAGTCAAAGTATCAAACAAGCAATGCTACCCTTATAAGAATGAGAAAGGATTTTCATGTGACTTGGGCCAGCTCCTGAACAAAGTTAAGGGGAATAGATCAGTGGAGGAGTCGGGGAAAGTAAACTCGATGACCCTGTATAGGAATGAGCTCGATCTTGAAAAGCGGACTATTACCTAGGAGTCTTATGGCCAATATACTCCCAGGGGACCAAGTATAAAAAAATATGAGTTAAGTCCAAGTGCATTATTTCTTATGAATATCCACAATTTCTGTTATCATGCATTGAGTTAATTGCAACATTGGATATTATATATATATATATATATATATATATATATATATATATATATATATATATATATATTATTGTTCACTTTATGACTGTCACTTAACTATGTCAAAAACATAGGTCTAGTTGTTTATTTCTCAATTTAATTTTCTTTATTTCCTTAAGTAAAACAAAGCTGTGTTTCGAGCTATAATTTCTATAACTAATTGAATAGGACATCCTGTTGATGCAACATTTTCTTTTAATTAACCAAAATTTGAAACAACTGATAATGACAGCGATGACAGATATGTATAGACTTAGGATTCCTACTGAGAAATCCTTGTTTCTCACCTTATCATATGTTTCCGTGTTATTCTCAGATCATGAAGAGCGCAGCAACCGGTGTCCTTTTCATCGAGTTTCCTGAGTTCCACATCCATCTCGATCCATTCATAGACTCTGTGTATATATCTGGTAGGTGCCAGTTTCGCCTTTATTTCTTCTTTAAGAGAGACTTTGCTGTACTACTCATGCATCCGCTATTCGACGCTGCCGTCCCTTATATAGCCATTCCCCCTCCATATGGCACACTCGTTCCCTCCTCTACCAAAGCGAAGAAGAGCAGTAACACCAGATGGCATCGCAGCTCCCATGGCTCCTCCACCACCACAAGAGGCGCATCCCTCCGCCTCTATGTCTGAGGAGGATCCGTCGGAGGTAGCAAGTTTGTCTTCCTCATCTTTTGCCCCAAGCGTTGATTATACTCCGGCTGATGCCGATATGGCGAATGGATTCCTTTCCTCGGAATCCACCTAGAGCGCTTGTACAGTGTGGTAGTAGGATATGTATAGAATGACCCTCTTTTGACAATATTGGGCCATAGGCAGTAGATTTATTGGGCCATAGGTAGTAGCACACGAAATGTCCCGTAAGGACCAGTTAGGGTATTGTTCACAAAGACAGGTCGATTTATTTTGTGTCAGCAGCCTCATTTTATTACCCTCTACTACTTTATGTATCTTTTAACAACTTTGAAAACAGAAGTATATGTATCTACATATATGATGCTGTTTCAGTAATTCCGTCCATTCCGTAGTTTTATCTATTTTAGTTTACTTCCGGTACAACGATTATCTAGTATTTGTTCCGCCGTCAAATAGAAATTTATTGAAGTGAACAGTCAACTCTATACGGGTAATTAATAATGAAACAGAAAATGGAATTTAATTAATTCACCACACATAATAACTTATCAGGTAATATATTATGACTTAAGCATAGTATTTTGTCTAGTAAGTTGTTACACAAACCCTACTTCATGTCACCATTCCATGCCACTCCTATTGTCTAAACTCGCTTGTAGGGCTTAGGATTTGACATGCCATCACCTAAACCATGAACTCAGGTATTTATTGGTTTTTCTTTTCTAATTCGTTGATGAATTAGATCTCCCATAGAACTAAATACGCTCTATTTGGACCAATGAATTGAAAATTCCCATACATAATCATCCGTTGCACAGGGAATACCACCACATCCATGATTCCAGTCAAAATCTAATAGGGTTACTCTACAAATACTAAATAGTTTACGTACCCATTATTAAATCCGTAACAATTAGGCACGGGTTTTATCTCTACCATCCAGTTTTCATTAAAGTCCAATTTTCATTAAAGTGAATCTAATGGTTTAGAAACATGGACTGTAACACCCTAATGAGGCCATATTATGCTTAAGTCGTATTATAGCACGTCACTAGTTTGTTACCTTTTGCTTTGTGGAAATATAACTTATTTTAGAAAATATCTTTTGTGAAAATAGGGGTAATTTGTTTTTTTTAACAAACATATTGTCTTGTATATTGAAAAACTGTGTGCTATTTGTTGCTAGGTATACATGTGCATAACATGTGTGGATAAACGATTGCATGATAAAATAAAGTAATAATGAGAAAGTAAACATACATGAAAGATATATTGCCATATCTCATATAAGAAGGCGCTATAAATATAGCGGGTATACAAAACACTCAGCTACAACACAAGTCATAGCATATCATCCAAAAATATTTACGAGAGTACCAACATTGTAACCATAGTGAAAAAGAGATCCGTAATATAAAAACAGAAACATGCTAACAAGTATGGCTCAAACATATGATAATAAAAAGAGAAGCCACATCCTCATAAAGTGCGAGCAAGCAAAAAGGTCATCTATCCATCCTACCTATGACAACTAACGACTCTCTGATCCTAAGAGGAAATGAAACCATTTCCCACCCTCTGAAGACATCCCCACAACGATGCCCACAGCCATGTCCTCATCCATGCAAAACTGCACGAATGCGGATGAATCCACATCCACGCCCTCTCCCATTGACACGGCTCCCCATAGTGGAAGAAACCACCAACAGGGATGTAGGATCAGAAGGTTCTGTCTTAGGTGAATATGTAGGCATCGCCATGGAAAGATTTGGTTCTAACTCCTCAAAGGAAGTGTTGACATAGGGCTTAAAGATAGGCGGATAAACCTCTATCATCACAATATCCGAATACGGGTTTGAAGGACTGAAATGCCGACTCATCACTGACACACCTAAATGATGCTAAAAGAAAACATGTGCATAGATCGCTCCCCTCATAGTAAGAAGAAGCGCATCAAGATCCGAGTCATAACGTGCGTCCCAGGTAGGAAGGTCAATGAACACCACCATCGTCACCATCAACCTCATCTAAATACGACCTCGTTATCTTCCTCAGCCACTTCGGGTTTCTTAATAAAAGGTGAACATGCATAGAATTCAATTTTAATTAGTTCAAAAAGTACTTTAGCCGAAGTGGGTTTCTTTTAATCATATATTCTTATTGTACTATAATTATGCAATAGGAAAATAAATAAACATGAATAGACATAACCATAATATGTAAACATTCATAATTAGGTATATAATAAATCACATAAGGCCTAAGAGTCTTGGGACATTCATTACTTTTATTGACTTTAATTTAAATTTGGCTTTTAGCATATGCTTTAAACTTTCATATACCACCCTCGGAATCTTACTTTCTTTAGGACTTGAGCTTATACCTATGATGATTGTCATCACTCATTACATCCAACTTAAATTGGCTGGTAAAGTGGGTTCCTTTGTGAGTCACCTTCCCTTACCAAAGGATCACACTCAAGTGTGATGAGGAAACCCGTGGATATAAAGATCCAGAAAACCTCAGGCACATATTTTGATAGAAAACAAGATTTAGGATAAAGACCCTCCTTACTAAACCCCCAAGAAACCTGTTCTTGGAAATGTAGATAACAGATAGAAAATTCTGCATCACATAGAACAAAATGAGGAAAACCTCAAAATTGTATTGGTAGTCAAACCATGATCAAAATTATATGATCAAATTCTCTCTTTTCTATAGGCCAAGTTGCCTATTTGTACATAAATCCTAAAACTAGAAATTATCTAATCCTATCTAAATGTAACGCTCGAAAAATTTTAATCGTTTTTAATCAAAGTGTTCGGTTTTTAGTAAATAATTGTGATTAAATAGGATTCGATTTAGCATTCACTTAAAACTAATTAAGTGCGATTTAAGATGATTATTTATAATGAAAATAGATTAAAACCGTAGGAAACTTCATAGGATTCTTCCAAACCGGTTTACCATAAGATTTTGGTATTTAAACTGTCAGAACCAGACCACTAGAAATTTTTCTATGAGTGCCCTAGGATGAATGGCTAAGATTTAGCCAAACAACCCCCTCAAGTGGCACCTTGATCAGCCCTTGATGATGGGAAGCCAAGCTAAATTGGAAATGGGAGTGAAGTCCACCAATCACATGAGCCTTGCTTCCAAAAATCTTCACCTTTTCTTTCCTTTCCTTCTTGTCATTTTCGGCCACCTAAAGCTGCTGAAGCTCATCTCATTTCTCTTCTCCTCGCTCTTATTTTCACTCCATCTTCATCCCTTCTTCAAGTCTCATCACAAGTTGCTTCCATCAAAGCCACTAAATCAACTCAAATTCAACTAGACAAGGTAGGAAATCCTACTTCTCTTCTTACTTTCTTTGGTTTAGGGCTGCATAGGGGTCATGTATAAGCTATAATATTAATGTTATGTAGAGTGATGATGATGGTTTATGACTAATTTTGTATGTATGTTATGATTAAAATTGGAATTGATAGCAAATAGCTTGAAGAATAGTGAACAATTTAAGAAAATTTGTTAGGAGTTTTTTCTCTTGGTCCTGCAAAATGCAGTAAAGTGTATGGCTCTGCCTATAGCCATTTAAACTCCATGAATCTATTTTTATATGAAACTAGACATTCAGGGCTTTCCGTACATATATCATATAAGACCATTGGATTAGAGATATGAATTTTTGAAATTTGACCTAGGAATCAGGACTTTCATTCGGGCAGTGTGAATTGAGAAGGGTGTAACTCACCCTATACAACTCCAAATTGAGTGAAACCAACTTTGTTAGAGAGCTTACACATAGGAGAATATCCTATGAAGAAATTTCGAGTTTGTTACAATCCCATTATTTCCCAGTGAGTCGAGAAAGTTGCCCTATGTCCAAACCAGGCCAAAATAGGGTAGTTCAGGAAGGTCAAGTTTCAGGGCTTATATCTCAAAATATACTCATTTAAATGATATGCAAGTTACTTCATTTGAAAGCTTACCCTGTTAGCTTTATAGAGATATAAATTTCATAAGATTCCACTCAAATTTCTATTTTTGGTGAATTTTCTCTTATAAGAGTGTAATTCGGGCTAGAGGCATGTGTGAAAACTAGATCAAGTTTAATCCGTGTCGGAACTTAGGAAATAGTGAACTTAAGTTGAACTCGGAGATGTTGAACTCGAAAATCTAGCAGATAGAGAGCTACGTCCGGTATACTTTAGGTTGACCTCAGAACTTAGCAGGCAGAGGACTAAGTCGAAAATATTTAAGGTTGAACTTTTAAGGATGAACTCAGAAGGCTGACTTAACGTTGAACTTGGGACTTAGTAAATAGCAAACCCGATCAGGTATAGTTAATGCCAGAACTCGGGACTGAACAAATAGGAAACTAGTCGGACATATTTAAAATCGTAACTCGAAAATTAGGGAAGACGAAGTATGGTTAATGTCAGAATTCGAGAATTAGGAAAACATCCGTAAGAGTCTCGGAGGACCAATTATGGATTAAAGTCGGAAGTCAGGAATTAAGACATTAAATACATGATCTCAGAAGTCGGGAACCAAGACATGGACTTATAACTTCGGAAGTTGAAGCAGATATGACGTCGGAACTCGGAAGTTAGTTATGAGCTCAAACTCGAGAACATCAGTAAAAGTTAAAAAGCTTGCGAGACAGCTTAAGGCTTAAGACTATAGACCTTGCACCTATTGATATTATTATCTTCTTAGCATAATTACAATGTCCTATCCTGGGTTTGCTATCTGATTTAAATATGATATGAGGTATATTAAGATGAATGATGAAGTATATGTATCAGTACATTCATCATGTCTATGCATGATTATGTATGAAAATGAAATGATATGAACATATTAAATGTGAATCCCTTCACCTGGAGACAGTTATAAGATCCCTCCTTGTAAAGGCAGTTAAAACTATGAGATCCCTCTACCTTGGAGGCACGTGGTCAGATGAGATCCCTCTACATTGAAGGCAGTTCGTCAGATGAGATCCCTCAATTATTGAGATATGTGACCAGAAGAGATCCCTTCAATTTAGAGGCACGTGACCAAAATAAAATCCCTCCAAGACTGGAGGCACGTGGGTCCCCTTGTGGGTTAGTCTGTGTAACGATGATCACGAGTTGAGCTAATGAGCTCACTCCCAGATCAGACTACCCAAAGGCAGTAAATATTAAAGATTTAACATATGCAAGCACCTTAGGGACGGCGATACATAATGCCTAGGTGTACTATATGAATTCAAGATGAGTAATGCTGCACTTGAGGATGGCAATACGTAATGCTCAAGTGTAAGCAGATGCAGACACCCTAGGGACGGCGATATGTAATGCCTAAGTATGTCAAAGGAAGGAAATAAAGATAAATATTATGGGAAGACAAAGAAACAAAGAAAGAAAAGTAAATCTTATATATTTGCATAAATTCAAAGGCATGTGCAGATGTTATATCTCCAGATTATTAATGCTATCGTATTTTAATATATTGCAGTTGTTATTCATAGTATAATTCATGAACTGAATTTGTATAGGCTCTCCCAAATGCCAAGTGTATGAGTAAAATGAACTTTGCTTCGAATAATATATTTTCAAACTATAAAATTTAACAGTTTACATAATATGTTCACATTTTTCATAATAAACTAAAGCAAACTGGAGATGACAACGAGGACAATATGTATGATGGTTAAGGAATCCTACAGAGAATTTAAAATTCTCACTCCTATTTTCGTGTTATCTTCAGATAGTTTGAGAAGTGGCAAAGACGGCTGAAGTTGCTGTCAGTTAAGGTCTGCTCAGGTAACCGTAACAACTCCTAAGTGTGGTATTATGACTTAAGCATAGTACTGTATGAAGGAGGACGTTACACTAAAAGATTTGATTTGAAACTAAAACTTAAAATTAAAGATATGATTCTATTCTAAAAGATTTATTCCTATCTAATTTTAAATCAGATTTGATCTTTATAGATTAGATCAGATTTGATTTAAATCATAAAAGATAAACTAATTCAATTTAAATCTACATAAGTTAAAACTAATCAAAAGCAAATCTAGATACAATCTAAACATATTTCAAACATGATCAGATTGCTTGCTCTCCAAGTTACTTTAATTTAGCTTGATTCCTTAATCTCCAAGTAACTTGAAATGAGCTCTTGGATTTTTTTGATCTCCAAGGCAGAACCAACTTGCTAGAAATAAGCTCTTTTCCAGTATTAGAATGACCAAATTACCCTTCTAAGCATGTATCATTCTGCCCCTCTTCAAAAAGATTCGCCCTCAAATCTTGCCTTTGTAATCTTCAAAGACATCTCCACCATTGCCTTTTTCTCCATGAAGCCATCTAAGATCCTACAATTGAAGAATCTCACTAACACTCTCTCCTCTCTTTTTTTTCTTTTTTTTTCTCTCTTTTTTTTTCCTTCTTTCTTTTTCCTTTTTTTTCGCTTTTTTTTTTTTGCTTTTTTTTTTCTTTTTGAACTGAATATACCTCAAATATTAAAAAAAAAATGTGGACAAAGTAGACACAACAATTAAGGAAATGGCACTCAAAACGCAAAGAAAAAAAAAGCTAGGGAAATAAAATTAACAAAGCGAAAATGAAATAACAAAGGATAGTAAACGTAGGGTTTTCCTACTAGACCTCTAAGAAACCTGTTCTTAGCAACCTAGGTCACCGGAAAAGGATTTTCCTACTAGACCTATATGAAACTTGTCCATAGCAACCTAGATCAAAGGAAAGAACTTCCCTACTAGACCTTCAAAGAACCTGTCCTTGACAACCTAGATCAAAGGGAAAAAAATTATGCTTATAATCCTCACCTTTTCTGATTTCTTCTCCTTTTGTTTCCCTTTTTTTTTTTTTGGATCTAAACTCATAACAAAAAGACAAATGACAGATAGAAAAGAAACATAGAGATAGATAAAGACGCGATAGCAACACAAAAGGATAGAATGCACAAACACAAAAAACAAGAATGCTAACAGATAAAAAAAAAAGATAAAAGAGAAACGTAAAAGACAAAGATAAATAGGAATTTATCTAGACCTTGCTCTGATACCAAATGATGAGGAAACTCGTGGATATAAGATCCAGAAAACCCCAGGCACACATTTTGATAGAAAATAAGATTTAGGATAAAGACCCTCCCTACTAAACCCCCAAGAAACCTATCCTTGGAAACGTAGATAACAAGGAAAAGATAGAAAATTCTACATCACACAGAACAAAATGAGGAAAACCTCAAAACTGTATTGGTAGTAAAACTATGATCAAAATTATATGATCAAATTCTCTCTTGTCTATAGGCCAAGTTGCCTATTTATACATAAATCCTAAAACTAGAAATTATCTAATCCCATCTAAAAGATTTGATTTGAAACTAAAACTTAAAATTAAATATATGATTCTATTCTAAAAGATTTATTCCTATATAATTTTAAATCAAATTTGATCTTTATAGATTAGATCAGATTTGATTTAAATCATAAAAGATAAACTAATTCAATTTAAATCTACATAAGTCAAAACTAATCAAAAGCAAATATAGATACAATCTAAACGTATTTCAAATATGATCAGATTGCTTGCTTTCCAAGTTACTTTAATTTAGCTTGATTCCTTGATTTCCAAGTAACTTGAAATGAGCTCTTGGATTTCTTGATCTCCAAGGCAGAATCAACTTGTTAGAAACAAACTCTTTTCCAGTGTTGGAATGACTAAATTACCCTTCTGAGCATGTATCAAAGTGTCTTATTAATCATTGGGGTTAACATTAAGTCTTATAACATTGGTGCCTTTAGGTAAAAGATTTGAGTCTTTCTTTTTCCTAACACAAGTTACCATCATTATTCTCAATAAAATTATTCTAAGTTCACCAATTTGGTGAAAATCCGGCAATATAACGGTCAGACCAGGTGATTCCCCAAAATTGCAAACAATCAATCAATATGCACAACTAGCATATAAATCATAATTATGCATTCATAGTTCATCAGTCTCATGCTATGTCATGATCCTTAAGGATTCCTCCTCAAGAATCCCAGCGCTCAGTCCCAGTCATGATTACATTAATCATATCAATGATTAATCTACATATCATAAAAGGTAAGGTACATAAACGCACTCAAAACTCTTATGAGCATCATTAAGTTCTTAAGTGCAAGCTTTTCACTTATATTGTACCCATAAGTCTTATTTAGTTTCTAAGAAGATTTTGCTTACATTTTTCACTTAATTCAACCTTTAAATTAAAGTGTAAACTTTAGTGGCTTGGGATCATTCATAATTGATTGTTGAGTTATTTGGATTAAGTGTTTGAATGAAAGAAACCCACTTCGAAAGGATAGTTTTGAGCTTTATAAAATGAATCTTTTTGTTATGGCATGATCACCTTTTTATAACAAAACACAATGGTTGGGGTGACGACGATGACACTATTTATGTTAGCTTAGAACTACCTACTAAGAATTTATATTTCTCACTCTTATGTGTTCTCGTGTCATCTTCAGACTGCTCAGTTGGTTGTAGTGGCAATCTTCCGGGGGGTATGTGATCGAGACTGAAGCATCTTGATGAGACGGATTCGATGATATCAGAGACTTCAAAATTGGACAACAAGAGGTCGGTGCTGTGACAGAGAATGTTTTGCTAGACAGAAGCCTTTTTCCCTAATAGGGTTATATATAATTAGTACTAGGTGATCAATGTTGTAGTTGAAGCTCTTAGTAGAGCTTTATTATATATTTTGAAATATTGTTAAGTAAAACTAGAAATTTGGTTATGTAAATTAGTAAATGTGACCACGATGTATTTTTTATGTATTCGAGTGAAGTTTCTACTTTTTTTGTTTGCCTGCTTATATTTTCTCAAGTATGATGAAACAATTATTATGGTAACTTTTTTCCTAAAAATGCAGTAAGTAATAAGATAAGGTCCACTAATTTGTTAGTAGCAACTTCTAAGGGCAATATTATGATTTAAGCATAGTGTTTTACTTAGGAAGGTGTTACATCCCTTGATTCATATCCTCACCATAAGGTTGAATCTTGGATACTACTATGACCCATTGACCCAGGCATCAACCGCAGCATCCATGGTCATGCTCCTTTCCAGCCAAGCATCAATTTTTCATCAATTTAGATCACATTTCTCATATATCATCTCATTTCCCATTCTTATCCATGCATAAGCACACATTCACCATCCTATGCATTTCACACTTATTCACATGCATGTGAGATAATAATAATAATAATTCATGTAAGTCATGTTTCCGCATACATCATGGGGATTTAAAATCACATACAAATGCCACATGCATCATGATCATGAATATGAGAACCTTATGGGCCGAATGATATATCATGCACCATACATATCAAAATTTAACCATAAAAAATAAACCCATACCAACATATCAAGAGAAAATCATGATAAATCATCAAGCAAACTCAATTTTCTCTATTCTTATTAGTTAAAACCTTTATCTTTATCTCAATTATTTCCTTATTTACACTAAAAATTGCTCATTCGAACCCTAAAAGTCATATAATGGTCGAGAGTTATGTAACTACAATATGCCAAAGTATTTGCCCAAAAATTGAGGGTTACCTATTCTAATTCCTCACAAAATATATTCAAAACATTACAATCGAAGTTGCACCATATAATTTAATTATTTAGCCCCTAGAACTTTAGTGGCCGAATTGACATATATAAAGGCAACAAAATTCTTTCATACCTACATCGCACTTAAGGTAAAATCTATTTTATTCTAGTGTCATAATATAAAGGTTCATTATGTTAACTCACTCAAAATTACTTTCTCTTCTTAATAACCCTAAGAGGCCAAATCATAAATCTGAAAATCGGACCGGACCGGCCAATCGAATTGGTTGAATCGGGAACTAACCAAGTATCTGGTCCAGTCATAGCTTGAAAATCGTTTTTAAAAAAATCGAGATTGAGCCGCTAGGAACCACCCAGAAACCGTTGAATCGGCCAAACCAGACCGGTTCCAGCAGTTAGCCGGTTTTAATTTTGTCCAAAAATCCATTCCAAAAATGGCGTCGTTTTATGAGTTTGAATAGAAAAAAAAAAAGGTCTAGTTGGGTTTCAGTTTTTTGGCTTTCTAAAGGAAAGAAAGACTGAAAGAGTAAAAGACAATCATTAAACAGAGTAAAAGAAAGAGCTATGTGTAACACCCTCCCAAGTACAGTACTATGCTTAAGTCATAGTACCACACCTGAGATGTTCTCAAGTTACTGGCGAACCTCATCTAACAGCAACTTCAGCCGTCTTCGAAAACTTCTGAAACTATCTGGAGACAACACGGAAATAGGAGTGAGAATTATAAATTCTCAGTAGGATTCTCTAAATATAATGTCATCGTTGTCATCTCCAGTTTGCTTCGGTTTATCTTGAAAAAGGTGAACGTGCTTTACAAATTGTTTAATTTTATAGTTCGAAAATGTAATATCCAAAGCAAAGTTTATTTTAGTCATACACTTGGCATTTGAGAGAACCCATGAAAATCAATTCAAACATGATATCATAAATAATAACTACAGCATATCAAAACACACATAGCATCAATATGCTGGGAACTTAACCTCTGCACATAACTTTACTCGTACTTAAGTTTATGCATATACTTAAAGCTTGCTTTTCTTTCTTCATCTTTCTTTTTCATCATAAAATCTTTACATGCCACATTCCAGAGTATGATCACCATGTCATACCCCGTCAGAGCGTGATCGCCATGTCACGTTCCTTAGGAATATGGGATCTTCCTTTGGTACTTACACTAGCTGGATCATGCCGTGCCTCATGTAAGTTATATCCCTGATACTCACACTAGCTGGGTCGATGCCATGCCTCATATGAGTGGGGTGCTTGCATATATTTTAAATCTTTAGTCTTTAGTCTTTAGCTTTTACTTGGCATACCTAGGCGTTACGTCCGTCCCTAGGGTGCTTTTACTGCCCTTGGGTAGCCTGGCCTTGTAGTGAGCTCGTCAGCTTCACCCGTGACCATCGTCACACCGACTCACCCGTAAGGGGACCCACGTGCCTCTAGTCTTGGAGGGATCTCATTCTGGTCACGTGCCTCAAAATTGAAGGATCTCATCTGACCACGTGCCTTCAATATAGAGGGATCTCATCTGACCACGTGCCTCCAAGGTAGAGAGTAGCTGCCTTCACAGGGAGGGATTCAAAGTGCAACTGCCTCCAAGTGAAGGGATTCACATCTTTATCTTTTAACTGCCTTCACAAGGAGGGATTCAAAGTGCAACTGCCTCCAAGTGAAGGGATTCACATTCAATATATTCATATCTTTTCATTCTCATACATGGTCATGCATCGTGCTGAATGTACTCATACATATAACTTCATCACTTACTTCCCTATATCATTGCACATATGATCTTTATGTACATATTCATAACGTATAAAGGCTCGTAGCCTCTTTACCATTCTACCGGCACTCATACATATACTACATCATTTACCTTCATATACCTCATATCATGCTTATATCACTCTTGCATACAAACATTCCTAGTGTCATAGACTTCAAAGTAAATTTGGCGTAGATAATGTATCGATTCCGTTTTCTCATAAATAGTGCCAGTTCTCACAAACAAACTAGTCATAGCAACATAATCAATCTAACACATATATAGCAATGTCAAACTAGCAATCCTCAACTCAAACCTTATATGTGCACTAACACTTGTAAAATTATCAATTTGACCATTCTGCCAATCATACTCCGCTCACTTTGGATTTTGTATAATCCACCTTTATCTCTATTCAACTCATTTAAATTTGAGTTTTGGGTATATCATAGCTCTATGTGTCTACTTTCTAACCTCTTTCATCCCATATCATTTTGATCTACACAACTCAGGATATTTAAATTTTACCTCAGCTTGTTTAGTCACTAGCCCGAATTACACTCCTGGAAGTATAAATTCACTAAAAATCGAAACTAAGCTCAAATCATATGAAATTGGTCTCATATTGAAACAGGACAACCTTTCATTTGCCACAAGTTTCATTCCATTTGCTTTAGTATAGCTCAAGTCATAAATCCTGAAACTCGACCTTCCTGAACTACTCTATTTTGGCTCGGTTTGGACATAGGGTAACTTCCTCAAATCACTGGGGACAATTGGGACCATAACAAACTCGAAATTTCATATTGGAATGTTCCCCTATGTGTAAGCTTTCTGACAAAGTTAGTTTCACTCAATTTGAAGTCGCGTAGGGTGAGTTATACCCTCCTCAAGTCACCCTACCCGGATGAAAGTCCTGGTTCCTTGGTTAACATTCAAAAATTCATATGGCCTTATATTATGTATCCATGGAAAGCTCTGAATGTCTATTTTCATCTAAAAATAGTTTCATCGGATTTAATCGATTGTAGGCGGCGCCGTACACTCCACCGTATGGACTGCTTTGGAATTCCTCAACTAGACAGCATTCCAACTTTCACTTCTCCTAGTTTTCTTCTTCTAACCCTAATTCCAATTGAATATTTCATGTTAATTCAATCATAATACATCTATTAACTCATCAAATACATGAAGAAGAATACAAGATCATACAGCCATAGGGCAAATAATTCAAGAATAGAAGTAGAATCCTACCTCTTTGGAGTATGATTTGAGCTAAGTGCTGAAACTTGGAGTGTTAGAACCTTGCTAAGCTTGAAGAAGTAATGGAGTTGATTGAGAGAAGGGAAGAAGGAGGCTGGAACAAGAGGGAGAGAAGGAGGCGTAGATCAGTCAGAAATGAGGGGGAGAGACTGACTTAAATACATGGGGGTAGTTGGGATTATGAGTGTTGATTGGTTGAAATTTTGTGATTGAAGTTCGGCCATGTCTCCCACTGTTGTAGCCAAATTGTTCTCCACGTCGTTCCAAAAGTAGGACTCGCTTCCACTCTATCTGATCTCGGAACTCATGCCATTTAACTTGAGCTTGGAGCTGAAGCCGGATATCGGAACTCGTCCCATCTTGTTTGTGACTTGAGGGAATCTTGTCTGGTTTATTTCGAGACTTGGACGTAAGGTCGGAGGTCGGAAGTCTTCAAGCTTACAATCATATAATCTCGGAACTCCCCATTCAAACTCGGGAATGCCAGCAGAGATGGAAAGCTCCAGGGAATAAGATCGGATATCGAAACTCGTTACATCAAAATCGGACGTTGGCACTTGTATCATTGTTTTAAAGCATCAACTTGGGTCAAGTCTGAAGTTGGGACGAGGATGCTTAAGGTCGGAACTCGAGAATTCGAAATCACATTATCAAACCCAAGTTCTTAAACCCGGAAGTCTGTATTTTATATATAGTGTACTTGACGAGATCAGAAACCGGATATATTTCCTTGAAACATGAAGTCGGAAATCAGGAATCACTCCATGTTGTTCAGACTTGAAGGTTAAACTCGGAAGTCGTGGAAAACAATCCAGATGAAGTCGGAAGGTTAAGATCTAACGAACACGAAAATCGTGAATAATCTCATTGAGACTTGGACATAAGTTTGGAGATCGGAAATCATGTCCCAGTATACTTTAACTCGAAGTTGGATATTGGAACTCGGAAGTCACCCATTTAGCTCGAAATTAGAATATGAAGTCGGAAATCGGACACCAGAAGTCAAGACGAACTCGGGACTGGGAAATAATCCCATTTGTCTGGAATTCGAAGATGAAGTCAGAAATTGAAATTGATCAATCCTAAGGGCTAAGTCGGAACTCGGAAATCGGGATGTTACACTACGTCACTCTAACCCCAAAACTATCACCTTCCTCACACTGCACCACCCACCGCCACCATGCTGTCCTCCATTAGCCATTGTAACACCCTACTAATTTAATGTTATGCTTAAGTCATAGCATTCAATTAAGTAGACTGTGTTACGGTGTTAATGTTCTGCTTAAATTTCGTGATTTGTATTACAAACAATAAGCAGTATTGCTATATAATAGATATGAATAGCATTATACAACGTAATACAATTTAATATAACACAACAGAAAAGATACGAATAAGTGGCATATTACCAACTGTATATGTACATATGTAGGCTGGAAGCCAATGCTTCAGTCTATACATATATATATTAGAAGCAGATGAAGTAAAGATACAGCAAAATGCCTATTGCTAGAAAGCAGAGACGGAACTAGCAGGAGCCGACTGCGTCCAACGAGTCCAACATGGAAACCTGGTGAAGCTACAGGACTGGGATCTCAAGAAAAGGAGTGGTCGTTGAGCCTCTCGCCAGTGTCTGAGAATGATGCGGAAAATATAGCACAGGGTGAGAATTTCAAGAAATTCTCAGTAGGGTTGGTGCATAGTGATTATCTGACGTCACATACATTCTCAGTTGCCTCGGGTTTTATTTAATTATAAAAACATGTGTTCAGACTGAAATATCCATTTTAACGAGTTCAATAAAATATCTGGTCCGAGGCAAGGTTCAATTTTAGTTTAGATGGCACAAGAAATAAAATAGGTTACTAACAATGGCATGTAGAAGGATAAACAGAATGACTAAGTAAACAGCAGTGAATAAATATAGTAGACGGCTATAACATCTTGACATAACTATTTCATGCAGTTATGCATTCATGTAATCATGCAACTCATACTTGAACTTTCCTTCTTAAACTTTTCATTTCCTTTCATCATTTTTCCATCTCTTGGTCCCCTGGGAGTTCTTGGCCATTTAGACTCCTGGGTAATAGTCTGCTTATCAGGATCGAGCTCGTTCCTATACAGGAAGTGCCGGGTTTACTTTCCCCGACGTTCCCACCGATCTATTCCCCTTAACTTCTTATCCGGGGCTGGCCCAAGTAGCATGGAACTTTCTTAATAACATGATTCTTAATACACTTTCATAACATTTCTTGAAATGCACATGTAAGATCATGGAATTCATAACTTGTGCATGGATTCTACCGAAATTTTGGCGGCATAACGGAACGTGTCCGCCTCCCGTGAATAGTGCCAGCCAACCAGTACATCATTTTATCACAAAGAACACAATATCACATTTATACTTCAACATTACACTCATATCAATATCAAATTAATCAAAGCAGAATTCCTGCCTCAGCATGTTCAACCAACCCGGTTTTGATAATTCAAACCATAATTTCTATTTAACTCATTTGGACCTCAAATTTAAGCATGTTAAAGTGTTATGTGTCTACTTTCTAACCTTTTTGGTCCCATCTAATTTTGGTTTCTCTAACTCAAGATATCTAGATTTTATCCCGGCATGTCCAGTGGCTTGCCAGAATCAGGCAACTAAAAGTAAAAATCCACTAAAAATCGAAAACTGACTCAAATCATACGAAATTGGTCTCTTATTAAAGCTAACAGAACAAAGTTTCATTTGCAAGAAGTTCCATTTCATTTGGATTAGTAGGGCTCGATTTATAAGCCTCGCATTCTGACCCTCCTAAACTGCCCTGTTCTAGCCCGGTGTGGACATAGGGCAAATTGCTTGGGGCACTGGGAGCAATTGGGACCTTATCTAATTATGAAATTTTTATGGGAAATTCTACTATGTGTAAGCTCTCTAACAAAGTTGGTTGCACTCATTTTCAAGTAGTATGGGTCGAGTTCTATCCTAAACAAGCTAGTCTGCCCAGATTCAGAGTCAGAACCCTAGGTTGAAATTCAAAAATTCATAACTCTCTCATTTCTAACCCAAAAGCCTTATATGATATATCTATGGAAAGCTCTAGATGTCTAGTTTCATCTAAAAATGGTTTCATCCAATTTGATCGGTTTTAGGCGGAGCCGTACACTCCGCCGTACGGACTGCCGAGGGTTTTGATTCTCTAACCCATCAGCTCTTTCTGTTTTCATGGTTTCTTGCTTCCACTTCGGTTTTAATCAATCAAACAGCCCAAAACCAATCACATATCATCATAAACATTCATTTAACACATCAAATAGGATGAGAATAACTCCAGCCCAGCCAGCCAAGTGCATGGATTTGATGCAAGAAATCAGAATTCCTACCTTTGATCCAAGTGTTTGTGCTGGATTCTTGAAGCTTGGATGAATAAGGCTGGAATTGGCTTGAGTTTTTGGCTGAAGTTTGGTGTATGAAGAAGAGAAAGAGAGCTGAAAGGAAGGAGAAAAGTAGCGTAGAGAATGGGTCAGAATTGGATGAAAAGGAGCTGAAAAATTCTGATGGCTTTTGATGGTTTTTGCTTGGTTTTAATTGGTTCAAAATGCTTGGCTGAAATTCAGCCAAGCTTCTCCATGGTTTAGTGGCTATTATTGCGCCACTTTTGGCTAGTAAGTGGCTGAATTATCACCACTCAAAATAGGGTTTAGAGCTTGTAATTCTATTGGTTGCCCGACAGCTCAAAATATCAGTAATGTTCTGATTTCCTTTAAATCGGTAAATCGGTTTTGTGAAAATTCTTATGAAATCTTCTATACTTCTAACTTAATTCTCTCTTATCTAAACTCAAGTTATTGCTAATTAATTGAGTCTAAATAATGGTTTACCTGAATCTTGATTAATCTCAATTATTCGATAAAAACCGAACAATTGAACGAAAAACGATAAAAGGATTTCGGAGGATGTTACATTACCACCCTCCTTAAAAAAAAATTTTGTCCTCAAAATTTAGTACCTGAGAATAATTCAGGATACTCCTTCCTCATGTCAAATTCCAGCTCCCAAGTGTAGTCCTTCGTATCTTCTTTTCCCCATGCTACTTTCACTAGCTGCACGGTCTTGTTCCGAAGTTATGTCTCTGGTACTTCTATCTACGATCCGTCTTTGGTTGTCTGTGGAAAGTCAGGTCCTCCTTTAACTGTATTGATTCAGTTTCTAGGAAGTGTGTGGGGTCAGGTTGATATTTTCTGAGTTGAGAGACATGAAAAACATCATGGAGGTTTGATAGATGAGGAGGCAAAGCGACTCGGTATGCAACTGATCCGATTCGCTTCAGGATTTGAAAGGGACCAATGAAACGAGGATTTAGCTTCTTGACTTTGATCGCTCTGCCAATCCCTATTGTAGGAGTAACCTTCAGAAACACGTGGTCTCCTTCTTGAAATTCCAGAGGTTTCCTCCTGGTGTCCGCGTAACTCTTCTGGCGGCTTTGAGCGGCAAGCATCTTGCTCCGTATTTTCTTGATCTGCTCGGTGAGTGCCGCTTCGACTAAATCAGGCCCCAATAAAGTTGATTCTCCTGTCTCATACCAGCACAAGGGAGATTGGCACTTTCGTCCATACAATGCTTCATAAGGAGCCATGCCGATACTAGTGTGATAGCTATTGTTGTATGCGAATTCGGCCAACGGTAAATATCGCTCCCAATTTCCGCGTTGCTCCAGTATATAAGCTCGTAGCATATCTTCCAAGGTTTGAATCGTCCTTTCAGTTTGGCCATCTGTTTGTGGGTGATATGCAGTGCTTAGACACAGTTTCGCACCGAACGCCTTCTGTAAAGCTCCCCAAAATCGTGAGGTGAACCTTGGGTCTCGATCGGAGATAATAGTTGAAGGGGTCCCATGTAACCTTATAATCTCTTGAATGTACAGCTGAGCTAGTTTCTCTAGCGGATAATTTGCTCGAATGGGTAGAAAATGAGCAGATTTGGTCAATCTATCCACAATGACCCATATCGCATCATATCCTGTTGATGTCCTTGGTAACCCCATTATAAAATCCATGGAGATACTCTCCCATTTCCATTCAGGGATTTCTAAGGGTTGTAACATCCCGGAAGGTTTTTGGTGTTCTGCTTTCACCTTCTGGCAAGTCAAGCATCGGCCCACGAAGTTTGCTACATCGGACTTCATGCCCGGCCACCAAAACATTTTCTTAAGATCCTGATACATTTTAGTAATGCCGGGATGTACGGCGAATTCGCCTCTATGTGCTTCTTCTAAGATTCTCTTTCGGAGATCATTCCTTTCAGGAACACATACTGTTGTGGCACCGCCAGATGCCCTCTTTATCTTGAGCAAAACCAATCAATTTCCTTGATTGCACGAGACTAATTGTATGCTGAAAGTTAGCATCCTGCTGCTGTGCTTGCCGAATCTGGTCCTTAAAGTTACTGGTTATCTTAATTTGGTGTAACTGAAAAGTCTTGGGGGTTGTAAGAATTCCCAAATTAAGATTTTGGAAGCTTTCAAGAAGTTCTGTCTCCTTAATCATCATCCAGGCGACAGTCAACGATTTCCTGCTCAACGCATCTGCCACGATGTTTGCCTTACCTGGGTGGTATTTCAACTCAAACTCGTAGTCTTTAAGGAGTTCCATCCATCTCCGCTGCCTCATGTTTAATTCCTTCTGATCAAAGAGGTACTTCAAACTCTTATGATCATAAAAGACCTCGAACTTCACCCCATACAGGTGATGTCTCCATATTTTCAGAGCAAATACTACTGCTGCTAATTCAAGGTCGTGAGTCGGGTAGTTTCTTTCATGTGGCTTCAATTGCCTGGAGGCATATGCGACCACCTTTCGGTTTGCATCAAGACGCTCCTAACCACTTGTTGGGAAGCATCGCAATAGACCTCAAATGGTCCATGAGGGTCTGGCAAAGCTAACACTGGTGTCGTGGTCAATCTCCTCTTCAAATCTTGAAAACTTTGTTCGCACTCCGGCGTCCACTCAAATGGAACATTCTTTCTGGTTAGCTTGGTTAAGGGCAAGGCTATTCGAGAAAAATCTCTAACGAACCGCCTGTAATATCCAGCTAAACCCAGAAAACTCCTGACTTCAGAGACTGTGGTCGGCCTTTCCCAATTTAGAACTGCTTCTACTTTGCTGGGGTCGACAGAGATTCCTCCAGATGACACTACGTGGCCGAGAAATTTTACCTCCTTCATCCAAAATTCACATTTGGATAGTTTGGCATAGAGTTTCTTTTCTCTTAAAATTTGCAAAACTATTCGCAAGTGTTTTGCATGCTCTTGCTCCGTCTTCGAGTAGACAAGTATATCGTCGATGAAGACTACTACGAACTTGTCCAGATATGGACGGAATATTCGATTCATGTAATCCATGAATACTGCTGGTGCGTTCGTCAATCCAAACGACATCACAAAGATACTCATAGTGTCCGTGAACGAGTTCGAAAGGTCATTTTAGGGATATCTTGTTCTCGAACTCGAATTTGGTGGTATCCAGAGCGCAAGTCAATCTTGGAGAATACTGTTGCACCTTGTAGTTGGTCCATGAGATCATCAATCCTTGGCAGAGGATATTTATTCTTTATTGTCACTTTGTTCAGCTGCCTATAATCCACGCATAAACGCATGCTTACATCTTTCTTTTTGACCAACAGAACCGGAGCTCCCCATGGCGACGCGCTTGGCCGTATGAATCCTTTCTCTAAAAGCTCTTCGATTTGTCTTTTTAGTTCTGTCAGCTCCATAGGTGACATCCGATACGGAGCTATAGATATTGGTCCCGCACCTGGAACCATCTCGATGGTAAACTCAATCTCTCTCTCTGGGGGAAATTCAGGAATGTCCTCTGGAAAAACATCCGGATGTTCATTAACAACCGGAATCTCCTCTAGTTCCTGCTCAGCTTCTATCACATTAGCTGACAAGAGTATATACCCTTGCTTCTTTGGCCCGAAAGAATTCAGATAGAAGAGTGTTGCGGTCTGGGATTCAGAAAGTGAGACAGAGGGGAGTACCACTGTCTTATCAGAGCAATTGAGTACGACTCGATTGGCAGAGAGCCAATCCATGCCCAGAATTATGTCAAGACCAGACAGAGGGAGACAAATCAAATTGGCGGCAAAGGTCCTACCCTCAATTCGAAGAGGAACATTAATGCATACTTGACTAGTTCTAATAGGTCCATTGGTGGGAGTAGAAACCAATAGATCATAAGGTAATGCAGAAATTGGTAATTGCAAGGCAGCTACACAGCTATGAGAAACAAATGAATGTGAAGCACCCGAATCATAGAGTACAGTTAGAGTCTCACCGTCCACGTCACAGGTGCCTTGGATTAGTCCTTCCGACTGATTAGCTTCTTCTGCGCTCATTGTAAAGACCCGTCCTTGACGTTGGGGTCGAGGCGGTTGTGATGGATTCTTGGTTGGACACTCATAAATTTTGTGGCCTGGCTTGCCACATCCATAGCAGACATTCTGGCCTGCTAAACATGGCCGATCGCCATGATTCTTGCCGCATTTTGTGCAAGTTGAATTTGAAGGAGGCCGTTGGGCCTGCTTGCCCTTGTTGCCTGCCGTGGAAATCTCCGCTGTTGTTGTATGTCGGGCTTGAATCGTGGGCCTTGTGGGGCTAACCCCCTCCTGAAATTCCCACCAGATGCTCTGGCTACAGCTAATTTTGAATTGCAGTCCTCCACCAGTCGGCATTTGTTCACCAACGTAGGGAAATCCCTAATCTCCATTGGCCCTATCGCGGTAAGGATGTCTTCTCGTAACCCACCTTCAAATTTAATGCACTTCCAAGCTTCATCCTGTTCCTCCGTAAATCGTGGAGAATTTGCATAGCTCTTCAAATCGGGCAATATATTCGGATACTGTCCGATTTCCTTGACGCAGCTGCATAAATTCAAGCTCCTTGGCATTTCGAACGGAAGCTGGAAAGTACTTCTGGTAGAATACATCCTTAAACATCGCCCAGGTGACTACCGTCTGAGATTCTTCGAACAATCTTCGTACGCCGTTCCACCAAAATTCGGCGTCTGCCTCAAGCATGTAAGTGGCGAAGGTCACCTTCTGATGATCTGAGCAATCTAGAACAGAGAAAATCTTCTCCATGGCTTTGACCCACTCATCGGCTTTATCAGGATCATACGACCCTCGGAAGCTGGGCGGATTCGCCTTTCTGAACTCAGCAAATTTGAGATATTCCAGGTTACCCTCCGGGCCATGTGGGTTCCCTTCACAGCCTGCTGCAGGTCGCCTGCCTAGCTGTTCCATCATCTGGTGAGCTGCCGTGGCTTGCTCCCGCATCGCGTGAGCCATTTCTCGCATTGTGGCCATAAGGTCATTCGGGTCCTCTCGATCTGGTTCTGCACGTGGTCTGCCTCGCCTTCCGGAAGCCATTAAGTTCTGAACACACAAAACAAAAGTTATTGAGTTGATCAGGCTCAATACTAAGTTTAATGTGCTAGTAAATAACAGCTCATACGGTCAGGCACTTCATACACATGCACAATTATATCTCAACCATACAGGCCAGATCTGGTGCACATTATCAACTAAAAGTACAGAGAATATCTGCGCGCTATAGTCGCCCAATCCTCAGGTCATAGCTAGGACGAACTGCTCTGATACCAAAAATGTAACACCCTACTAATTTAATGTTATGCTTAAGTCATAGCATTCAATTAAGTAGAGCGTATTACTGATGTTAATGTTCTGCTTAAATTTCGTGATTTGTATTACAAACAGTCGAAGCGGCGCGCTGCTATATAATAGATATGAATAGCATTATACAACGTAATACAATTTAATATAACACAACAGAAAAGATACGAATAAGTGGCATATTACCAATCAGATATGTACATATGTAGGTTGAAGCCAATGCTTCAGTCTATACATATATATATTAGAAGCAGATGAAGTAAAGATACAGCAAAATGCCTATTGCTAGAAAGCAGAGACGGAACTAGCAGGAGCCGACTGCGTCCAATGAGTCCAACATGGAAACCTGGTGAAGCTACAGGACTGGGATCTCAAGAAAATGAGTGGTCGTTGAGCCTCTCGCCAGTGTCTGAGAATGATGCGGAAAATATAGCACAGGGTGAGAATTTCAAGAAATTCTCAGTAGGGTTGGTGCATAGTGATTATCTGACGTCACATACATTCTCAGTTGCCTCGGGTTTTATTTAATTATAAAAACATGTGTTCAGACTGAAATATCCATTTTAACGAGTTCAATAAAATATCTGGTCCGAGGCAAGGTTCAATTTTAGTTTAGATGGCACAAGAAATAAAAATAGGTTACTAACAATGGCATGTAGAAGGATAAACAGAATGACTAAGTAAACAGCAGTGAATAAATATAGTAGACGGCTATAACATCTTGACATAACTATTTCATGCAGTTATGCATTCATGTAATCATGCAACTCATACTTGAACTTTCCTTCTTAAACTTTTCATTTCCTTTCATCATTTTTCCATCTCTTGGTCTCCTGGGAGTTCTTGGCCATTTAGACTCCTGGGTAATAGTCTGCTTATCGTGATCGAGCCTGCGTTCCTATACGTGAAGTGCCGGTTTACTTTCCCGACGCTCCCACCGATCTATTCCCTTAACTTCTTATCCGGGGCTGGCCCAAGTAGCATGGAACTTTCTTAATAACATGATTCTTAATACACTTTCATAACATTTCTTGAAATGCACATGTAAGATCATGGAATTCATAACTTGTGCATGGATTCTACCGAAATTTTGGCGGCATAACGGAACGTGTCCGCTTCCCCGTGAATAGTGCCAGCCAACCAGTACATCATTTTATCACAAAGAACACAATATCACATTTATACTTCAACATTACACTCATATCAATATCAAATTAATCAAAGCAGAATTCCTGCCTCAGCATGTTCAACCAACCCGGTTTTGATAATTCAAACCATAATTTCTATTTAACTCATTTGGACCTCAAATTTAAGCATGTTAAAGTGTTATGTGTCTACTTTCTATCACTTTTGGTCCCATCTAATTTTGGTTTCTCTAACTCAAGATATCTAGATTTTATCCCGGCATGTCCAGTGGCTTGCCAGAATCAGGCAACTAAAAGTAAAAATCCACTAAAAATCGAAAACTGACTCAAATCATACGAAATTGGTCTCTTATTAAAGCTAACAGAACAAAGTTTCATTTGCAAGAAGTTCCATTTCATTTGGATTAGTAGGGCTCGATTTATAAGCCTCGCATTCTGACCCTCCTAAACTGCCCTGTTCTAGCCCGGTGTGGACATAGGGCAAATTGCTTGGGGCACTGGGAGCAATTGGGACCTTATCTAATTATGAAATTTTTATGGGAAATTCTACTATGTGTAAGCTCTCTAACAAAGTTGGTTGCACTCATTTTCAAGTAGTATGGGTCGAGTTCTATCCTAAACAAGCTAGTCTGCCCAGATTCAGAGTCAGAACCCTAGGTTGAAATTCTTAAATTCATAACTCTCTCATTTCTAACCCAAAAGCCTTATATGATATATCTATGGAAAGCTCTAGATGTCTAGTTTCATCTAAAAATGGTTTCATCCAATTTGATCGGTTGTAGGCGGAGCCGTACACTCCGCCGTACGGACTGCCGAGGGTTTTGATTCTCTAACCCATCAGCTCTTTCTGTTTTCATGGTTTCTTGCTTCCACTTCGGTTTTAATCAATCAAACAGCCCAAAACCAATCACATATCATCATAAACATTCATTTAACACATCAAATAGGATGAGAATAACTCCAGCCCAGCCAGCCAAGTGCATGGATTTGATGCAAGAAATCAGAATTCCTACCTTTGATCCAAGTGTTTGTGCTGGATTCTTGAAGCTTGGATGAATAAGGCTGGAATTGGCTTGAGTTTTTGGCTGAAGTTTGGTGTATGAAGAAGAGAGAAAGAGAGCTGAAAGGAAGGAGAAAAGTAGCGTAGAGAATGGGTCAGAATTGGATGAAAAGGAGCTGAAAAATTCTGATGGCTTTTGATGGTTTTTGCTTGGTTTTAATTGGTTCAAAATGCTTGGCTGAAATTCAGCCAAACTTCTCCATGGTTTAGTGGCTATTATTGCGCCACTTTTGGCTGGTAAGTGGCTGAATTATCAGCCACTCAAAATAGGGTTTAGAGCTTGTAATTCTATTGGCCCGGTTCCGACAGTTCAAAATACCGTAATGTTACCGATTTCCTTTAAATCGGTAAATCGGTTTTGTGAAAATTCTTATGAAATCTTCTATACTTCTAACTTAATTCTCTCTTATCTAAACTCAAGTTATTGCTAATTAATTGAGTCTAAATAATGGTTTACCTGAATCTTGATTAATCTCAATTATTCGATAAAAACCGAACAATTGAACGGAAAACGATAAAAGGATTTCGGAGGATGTTACAGCCATCACCGCGTCTTCTTTGCTTCACACACATTTTTGGGTTATGCCTTCGAACTCCCAGCCTACCCAGCAAATGACATCCATTGCAACGGCGCATTTGTAGTTGGAGCAGCCATAGTTGAAGCCTTGAAGGTAGTTGCTGCAGCTTCCATCGCTTCTAATTTTCTACTAAGATGTGCCCCTCGTTTGAAGGTTACTCAATAAACACACTACATCACTTTTTTTTCCTTCTAGACTGTCCAAAGAAAGCCTTAGAGATATTTTTGAATTTGGAGTTTGGTTGTTGGGCCCCACAAAAGTTTTGTTTTTATTATTATATTATATATAAGTTAGATACTAACGAGTTATTGGCAAAAGAAAAATTTAATAGACTTTAAGGTGATTGTATTAATATTAAAAGAATATTTTTATTTTCATTTGATTATTATTAATGATTTAATATAATTATTTATTTTTTAATTAATCATATGTATATATTTATATATATAAATAATTAAATATATATATTTATTATATGCCGGTCAAATCTCCAGTTGAACCGGTTGGCCCTCTGAATCTTTGAACCAGTGCCCTTACCGATTCGATATCCGGTCCGATTTTTTTAACCTTGGGCCAAACACATCACACAAGCACATAAGGGCATTTTTGGCTTCAAGACTCATCCATGCTTACTCTAACACTCTTAATATATTATGAATCAAAAGTGTAAGGTTTGATTTCAATAAAAGTCATCTTCAACCTTATTTTATTTCTAAGACCTGAGGCCTCTTTTTAAACAATGTTAATCCCCACTCTCAAGACCTCACACTCGAGAGCATAACTGTCACCCCAAACCAAATATTTTGTTTCCTAACTGATGGTTTAATCTATATAATTAACATGACCTACTCAAACATCAAGAGCAACCATAAAGCATGCAAAATAACATCAAAGCACCTCCACACTCTTGGAGGCAACACCTGAAAATAACCCATTAAAAATACAAGCCATTGTTGCCTCACAAGTTACTTATGGAATCAATACATCAAGAATCACACTCTCCACTAAAAAATGCAATAAAAATCATGAAAAATCTCCAAGAAACCCAAGGGGGCAGCAGCTTCCTCTCATCAAAATGGCCAAGTTTCACATGCAAAGAGTAAGAAAACACACATTAGAGCTCATTTAGGCAACCAAAATAAAGTTCCAAGGGAGAGTTGAGCAAGGGAAGATGGATAGAACCTCCTACCACTTATAAAGAGAGAAAATCTTGGTGGCTTGTAAGGATGAAGATGGCAAGTTCAAGGAGGAAGCAAGAAGATCTCCAACAAACTCTCACAATGCCTCACTATGTGTATACTCTCCAAGGCTCCTCCTTTATGTTAAAGAAGAAGAAAGGCGGAAAAAAAACTCACAAACTCTAACTCACTTATTTGCACCTAGCTTCGGCCAAGACTTCAAAATGAGAGGGGGGAGGCAAGAGAGTTTTGTTTGTTTTGTTAACTTGTTGAGAAAGTAGAAGTTATTTAACATACTATTCATTTAATTTTTAAAATAAAATAATTCTACTTCTTCAAAAAGAATTGATCATGGGGTGACACTTGTCTTAAATGGAGAGCCAAGATTTCTTCTTAAATTTCATAAGACAAAATATCTCTTTTATTTTATTTATTTTTCTTAATTCTTACTAACTTATATAAGATTGATTATGATAAATTTAGATAATTAACTCACTCTTAGTTAAAATTACTCACAAAATAATATGTAATTTTTCTAATTATTCTAATCATATTTCTAATTTTCCATAATTTTTCTTCATCATTTTCCTATTTTTATTCAATTTTTCTTTATCCTTTAATTTACTTTTTAATGTCCGAAATTAAGAAATTACACAAATAAATTCAAAAGTTTGCAATTTTAATTTTGTACACTAATTATAGTATAATTAAGCTACAAGAAAATTTTCATTATTTTTTGAGACTTATTTCTATTTTCTTAAATTTTTATTAAATTTCAAGATTTTTTAAATTAATTAAAAATTACTAAATGGCCTAGAAAAATTCTAATTAATTTTTTACTAGTTACTTACATTATTTAGGAATAAAATGACAAGAAAGAATTTAATTAAGACCTATCTGTAAATTTTTGTGAAATTTGGACCTTAATTCCCTTATTTTAAGTATTTATTAAAATAAATTGGAGAGTAATTCAGCATAATTAATTCAATAACATGTCCTATTATTATGGGGGATATTACATTTTTCCCTCCTTCAAAAAATTTTGTCCTCAAAATTTGGGACTTTACCTTCTCCAAATAGATCAGGACAGTCTCTTCTAAACTCCTCCTCTAGCTTCCACTTGGCCATCTCTAAAGTGAGCCCCTCCTATAAGACCTTCAGTAGAGGAATGGATTTACCCTTAAGTTGCTTTTCACTCTTATCCAAAACCTCTATCGGTCTCACAAAGTAAGTGAAATCCTTTCTCAACTATACTGAATCATTCTGGAACACATGGGAAGGATCTAGGCAATACTTTTTCAATTGGGACACCAAGAAGACACTGTATAGGTTGGACAAGTTAGGCGTCAAGGCTAACTGGTAGGCTATTGGCCCTATCCTCTTTATGATTTGGAAGGGTCAAAGGAATTGAGAGCTCAACTTCCTAGTTTTGAGGGCTCTGGCAAGCCTTGTGGTGATTGAAACTTGGAGAAAGACATACTTGCCTCCCTCAGACTCAAGAGGTCTCCGCCTCTAGTCAGCATAGCTCCTTTGCCTACTTTGGGTCGTCAATAGCTTTCTCGTACAAACTTGATTTGGTTGGTGGTCCTCTATGCAATCTTCGGCCCCAACATCTTTCTTTCTCCTACTCCATACCAACAAAGTGGGGATATGCACTTTTGGCCATAAAGAGATTCATTCCGTGCCATGCCCAAACTTTAG
This sequence comes from Pterocarpus macrocarpus, assembly GCA_031439585.1. Lineage (NCBI taxonomy): Eukaryota > Viridiplantae > Streptophyta > Magnoliopsida > Fabales > Fabaceae > Pterocarpus > Pterocarpus macrocarpus. Next base: position 57,597,508 of record CM062514.1, read on the forward strand.
TGATGACTGTTATTGTAGACAAACTCTATGAGTGGCAAGAAATTATTCTAGTTCCCTCTTTGTTCCAACATGCAGGCTTGGAGTATATCCTTAAGGGTTCAAATTGTCTACTCTAACTATTCGTTCATCTGCGGGGTGGTATGCGATGCTGAGACTTATTCTGGTCCTAAAGGCCTTTCGTAATGTAGTTTAGAACTTTGATGTGAGCCGAGGGTCCCTATTTGACACTATACTTACTGGAATTCCGTGCAACCTCACTATCTCATGGATGGCTAGGAAGTGTGTTGACTTGGTCAAGCGGTCCACTATCACCCAAATAATATCATACCCTGACAAGGTGCAGGGTAATCCTATTATGAAATCCATCATAATGTGATCTGACTGCCACTTAGGGATCTCGAGTGGGTGGAGTAAACCAGATGGCTTCTAGTGTTCGATTTTCACTTTGTGACAAGTGACACAATGTCCCATTGGTTCTGAAATCTCTTTCTTCATGCCTGGCCACCAATATAGTTTTTTAAGATCTAGGTACATCTTGGTTGATCCAGATGCATGGTGTGCTTGCTGGTGTGAGCTTCTTGCATAATCAACTTCTTCATATCCTTGTTATCGGGAATGCACGATCCTCTCACTTTTTTTTTTTTTTGGCTAAAGCAAGGGGAGAGGGAATGGGAGTTGAGCACAGGATATCACAAACTCAATGAGACATGCAGGTGATAATTGCGCGCACTCCTCTCACTTGATACTCTTCCTATATATGTAGTAAGCGTATTAGCAGGTTGGTCCATGAACCTATGGGCTTGCTCTATTTAGCTTGCAGGTCAAACAGTGCAGGCCAAAAAAACCCATGAAGAAGATAGACTAGAAATTATCTAGTCCTTGTATTATGGACTACCGATTAAATGGATTAACCCGCAAGTCACGGCCGGCTCTAGTACTCATTAATATCCAAATTCACTTTCCTAAACATGAATCAAATGAACAACACCTCATCTCTTCTATTACTCCTCTCCTTTCCCATTTTTGCCAAAAGCCTGGTCTCTCATTTACACAAATGAGAAGATAACACCACCACTGATTTTCATTTTAGGAAAAATAAAAGATAAAAGAGAAAACTTGTAAAGTAATTTTTGATTGAAAAAATATTAGTGCCCGCCTACACAGGTAAAAACAGATGCTTATTGCTTAAATTACAGCACATGTTCAGTTTTATTATTAATGTTTAAACGGACAAAAAAATCATTAGCCTCATTAACTCATTCAGATTAGTTTAATTTAGAAACAATGACACATCATCTAAATGGAAATTAAATTATGAAACCGCAAATCAAACATGAATTATCAAACTGTACATTCCATTTATATTCATTAATTACTAAACGAGCTAACCTTCCCAACAATAACACCTTAAACCCTAAAATCACCAAAATCCAAGACAACTTATTTGTTTCCTTACACTACATTCCTTTCCTTTATTGTTCTTCTCCTTATTTTGCCACTTTGGAGTACCACCAACTTGCCAACCAAGAATGCCTCAGGCAAACCAATTAACTCCTGCACAAACTTAGAATCAGAACCTTCTTGTTTTTTATTCTGAGCGCTTTCTTTTGGTACTTTTATGAGCATGAAAAGACACGGAAGACTCCTAAGTCATCACTGTGTGTTTGCTGCTGTCCTGGTGCTTCTTGAGGTCCTGCTGCCTCTTGACAAGTTCATCCTGACTCCCAGCAACATTGTGCTCTCTGTCTTCTTCAATGAGATACTTGTCAACTTGTGCAGCAGCCTGCCGTCCCTCGGAAATAGCCCAAACCACCAGGGACTGACCTCGGCGACAATCCCCGGCTGCGAAAACCCCATTGACACTGGTTGAGAAGCGGCCATAATCAGCCTTGTAGTTTGAACGGTTGTCTCGCTCCATACCCAACTTCTCTGCAATAGTCTGGAAAAACAACACAAAACAAAGCATGATCAGTTATGACTTTTGAGCTACTCCATACTGAATTATGATCAGTTATAGTCACACAATTTACTATAAAGTCTGCATGTAGCTGAAATACAATGGAATAATTACTATAACTTATTATTCTGCACTGTAACAACAACAGTCCATTTCTGTTTATGTTTCATCCACCACCACCAAACCAAGAGATGAAGCTAATAGGAATTCTTACAGACTCAGGGCCAAGGAATCCCATGGCTAGTAAAACTAGGTCAGCCTCAATAATCTCCTCAGTGCCCTCAATTTCCTTAAACTGAAACTTGCCAGTTTGATCCTTCTCCCAGCAGACACGTACCACTTCAAGTCCTTTCACTATTCCGTTTTCATCTCCCACAAACTGCTTGGTAAGTACCTCATATGATCTAGGATCTTTGCCAAATTTAGCAGCAGCTTCTTGGTGCCCATAATCTACACGGAATATGCGAGGCCACTGCAATCAAAAAACATTGTGGTTAAACTCAATTCATGGACAAATCCATAAAATAAAAAATTATTTGCCACTTCTTTAGCTATTTAGTAATGACAAATGTAAAAATAAAAAGCCCAATTCCTCATGTTGTCTGCAAAGAAGAAACATAAAATAACAGACAGATTTTGAAAACCAATGACTAATCTAACCTGAGGCCAAGGGTTGCCTGGGGCTCTTGCTCGAGGAGGTTCAGGAAGAAGTTCCAGATTTATGATGCTGCTACAACCGTGACGAATGGATGTCCCAATGCAATCTGTACCAGTGTCACCCCCACCTATGACGATGACTTTCTTGCCCTTGGCAGAAATGTAGTTACCATCCTGGAGATTGTTATCAAGCAAGCTTTTAGTGTTTGCATGAAGAAACTCCATGGCAAAATGAATTCCTGATAGCTCCCGTCCAGGTACAGGAAGATCCCTGCATTAAAAAGTAACCTCTTTGAAGCATCCTTCTATAAAAAAATTTCCAATATATTTCAAACACACAAGAAATTAAACTAAAACAATAGAGGACTCCAGCACTGTCTCACCTTGGTTTTGTGGCCCCTACAGCCAAGACAATGGCATCATTCTCCTCTCGAAGCCGATCTAGAGAGTATAAAGGATCAAGTCCAACGTTAGCATTCACCACAAAATCTATTCCTTCCTCAGCCATAAGGTTTACTCGCCGTTGAACTATATCCACTTTGTCAGCTTTCATGTTGGGAACCCCATACATCATAAGCCCTCCAATCCTATCAGCTCTTTCATATACTGTTACTGTATGGCCCATTTTATTCAGTTGATCAGCAGCTGCCAAGCCAGCTGGTCCACTTCCAACAATGGCAACTCTTTTCCTGTTATTAATAATGACATCAATCAATGACACCATTTATCTAACTGATAATTGCAAAAACGGAATTCAACAAACAGGCATGATCCAATATTACTAATCATTCTAATGGAGTTGAACAGTTTGATAACAGAAAAATTACTACACATCAACTTGAAGGGTTAAACATAGTTCATTAAAAAGAACACCAGAAATAACAAGAACGAACTAAAGAGATGTCAAAAAGAGAAAATGGCATACCCAGTTCTCCTAAGTGGAGGTCGTGGCACCATCCAACCCTCCTCATAAGCCTTGTCAATGATAGCACATTCAATGCTTTTAATAGATACAGGATTTTCAATAATACCAAGGACACAAGAACCTTCACAAGGTGCTGGGCACACACGACCAGTAAATTCAGGAAAGTTATTTGTTTCAAGAAGCCTCTCTAATGCTTCCCGCCACCTATTTTGGTACACTAACTCATTAAATTCGGGAATTTTATTTCCAAGAGGACATCCAGAATTCTCCTGAAATTTTATGCAAATATCATTAGTTTAACATGGGCCCAAAAGACATAAGAGGGGAAGTTGTAAGTTGCAACAATGAAAACTTGGAAGTGGCAGTCCACACCTGATGACAGAAAGGAGTACCACAGTCCATGCAACGAGCTGACTGTGTTTTCAAAAGTGGACCTGGTTTTGTCTCTTCCATCACTTCCTTCCAATCATTCATGCGAACATTAGGATCCCTATACTGAACACTCTCACGCTCATAAGCAACAAAACCTCTATGTTTAACGGCATCAGTGACTTGAGTAGGCCTCTTCGGTGATACAGCCTGCACATATCAGTAACATTAGCAGACAAAGTATGCATAAAGCAATCTAGGTATTTATATCTTCCATGTACGTTCATAAATAAGCAATAAGAAAACAAACTATACCATTCCAGGACCCCACCAAAAGAGATTGTCAAACATCTACTACATGCAGAGTACTCACTAGTTTAACATAAAATATCTTTGAACATTAATAAGACCTACAGTGAAGATGTAGTTAAAACCCTTTCTAAAGAGTTATTCTATTATTACAGGAATAACGCCATCTTCACCTCATGGAAAATGGAAAATTAAACTTCTAGGCAACCTACTGTCTTAATGAAGCTAATCCCTCGATTTGCCATCCACAATTTAATAACACAAGGAGGATTGTTGCATTTGTTTCAAAAATCACTAATTTAATCTTCAAATATCATTTGTTTTCTTCAAAAACAAAACATACAATGTACAAGCATAAAAAAACAAAACATACAATGTACAAGCATTATAAATAACATATTTAGCGAGAGAGAGAGAGAGAGAGAGAGAGAGAGAACTTGCAATTACCTGACTTGGTTTCTCATTCAAAGATGAAGTCGCCAGTTTCTTAAGTTCTTCAAATGCATCTTTCTCCACAGCCTGTGCTTCATCGTCTTGTTCTTCTGCATCTTTTGCAGCATGCTCCGCTGCATCTTTGGAGGTCTCCTCAGACTTCATACTTGCAAGAACACGTTTATACTCCCTAGGGAACACCTTGATAAATTTAGGAAGATGATTCTCGAAATCAGCAAGCATTTCTTTGGCAAGCACACTATTTGTGTGTCGTTGATGTTGCTGTATCAATATTCTAAGGGTAGTAATATCCTCTTCCTCTTCAACCTTATCCAGATCTACAAGCTCAAGGTTGCATCGAGATTGGAATTTTCCATCCACATTAAGAACATAAGCAATCCCACCACTCATGCCTGCAGCAAAATTCCTACCAGTTTTCCCAAGCACAACAACAGTCCCACCAGTCATGTACTCACATCCATGATCACCAACACCTTCCACTACTGCCTTAGCCCCAGAATTACGCACACAAAATCTTTCTGCTGCCATCCCATTGAAATACGCTTCACCATGTGTAGCCCCATAAAGTGCCACATTACCAATTAAAATGTTCTCCTTAGGGTCAAAGTTACTTCCTTTTGGAGGATATACTACAATTTTGCCTCCAGATAATCCTTTACCAACATAGTCATTGCCATCACCTTCAAGTTCCAAAGTGATACCAGGACAAAGGAATGCACCAAAGCTCTGGCCTGCACTGCCCGCAAATCTGATATGGATGGTATCAGTTGGGAGACCAGCTAAGTGGTATCGCTTAGTCACCTCATGGCTAAGCATAGTTCCCACAGCACGGTTTACATTATGGATTGGAGTTTCAATGTATACTGGGAGACCCTTTTCCAAAGCAGCATTGGACAGACTTATGAGCTTATTATCCAAGGCCATGTCCAAACCGTGATCTTGTTTTTGCACACAGTATTGTGCAGCTCCTGGCCGTAGTTCGGCTGCAGGTCTAAGCAATAGAGAGAGGTCAATGTTCTCCAGCTTATCATTGCTCTTAACAACTTCTTTATCAACTTCGAGCATATCTGAACGGCCAACCATCTCATTAACAGTTTTAAACCCAAGGTTGGACATAATTTCTCTCATCTCTTCTGCTACCATGAAAAAGAAGTTAATAACGTGCTCAGGTTCTCCAGCAAACTTCTCTCTAAGTACTGGATCTTGGGTAGCAATGCCAACAGGACAGGTGTTCTTGTGACACTTCCGCATCATGATGCAGCCAAGGGTAATGAGTGGAGCTGTACTGAAACCAAACTCTTCTGCACCAAGAAGAGTGGCTATGGCCACATCTCTTCCAGTTTTGAGTTGCCCATCAGTTTGAAGAACTGTACGACCACGTAGGTCGTTAGCAACCAATGTCTGGTGGGTCTCAGCTAAGCCAAGTTCCCAAGGCAGCCCAGCATTCTTTATGCCAGTCCATCTGGATGCCCCTGTACCTCCATCATGACCTGAGATCAAGACATGGTCGGCATGCCCTTTAACGACTCCACTAGCAATTATCCCCACTCCAGCTTCAGACACTAACTTCACACTAATTCGAGCAGCAGGGTTGGCATTCTACAAATTAAGAAAAGCGAATAAAGAGGAAGAACACCTAACAGAGAAAAATTCAACCAGAATTCATTCCAAAAGAATATACAATCCCGTTATGAACATACCTTCAGATCATAAATTAATTGGGCAAGGTCTTCAATTGAATAAATATCATGATGGGGAGGTGGACTGATAAGTCCTACTCCAGCAGTTGAATTCCTAGTGACGGCAATGTCTCCTATAACTTTGTGGCCAGGAAGTTCACCTCCCTCACCAGGTTTTGCGCCCTGAGGATAAGAATTATAACATTAAAATGATACCACTCTAAATTAAGTGAAGAACTATACTGCTATTTAACCTCACCAAAGGTCAAATGTAGGTATCAATTAAAGCAGCAAGAGCACCCAGGGGTGCCTTGAATTCACAGCATCATCTGCCATGAATATAAATTCATAAACAATAGAGCCATAACTCCAACAGGATTGCAGGGGCAAGATACCAGTCAATGAAATTTTGGAGATATAATAAGAGGAAGGACAATAACCTCAATTCAAATGAGCATATTTTGACAATTACCTGGGCCATCTTTATCTGCAGTTCATCAGCATTAGTAAGATAGTAACTTGAAACTCCAAATCTCCCACTAGCAACTTGTTTGATGGCACTCCTTTTGGGATTCATTGAACCATCAGGAAGAGGCTCCATACGCGATGGTTGCTCACCACCCTCACCTATGGCAAATTTTCAAGAAATGAATCATCAGGAAAAGAAAATACTAATATTGTGGAGACTAATCTCCACATAGAAGAAATAGAAGTAAAAGAAAAAGGTGTTATGCAAAATTATTTCACGGAAATTTATGCTGGAAAACATGTTTCTTCAACATTTTGGTTTTTTTTTTTCCTTGTTTTTTCTGTAGACAAGGTGTCCCTAGACACTGATGCTTCCTGAGGGTCTTGAATATGGAAAATTCACCCACATAGGGCTCTGTTTATCAACATTTTTGAAACAGCGCAAAAGATGACACTTTTTAACCACATTTTAAATGGACAAAAAAATCTGAGGAAATGTTCTTAAAATTTAAAAAGAAGTCTAGCAGACCTGTGTTTGATTTCCCTCCAATTTTATTCATAGCCATTGCTAATGTTGTGTGTGCTTCCAATGATATTGACCCATAACTCATGGCCCCAGTGCAAAACCGTTTAACTATTTCACTGGCAGGTTCCACTTCATCAATGGGAATCTTCATTGCTGACTCTTTAAATTTCAGAATCCCCCGCAAATTGCAAGCTTTATTCAACTCGTGAATGAGCTTGGAATACTGTTTATACGCATCTACACTGTTAGTTCTGGCAGCCTCCTGAAGCTTTGCTATAGCAAGTGGATCATTCAGGTGAACTTCACCACCTTTTCTCCAATGATAATCCCCAGGATTTGGCAGTGCGACAGCTTCTGCACTTCCAGGAGGGAAAACTCGAAAAGGAAATGCCAATTCATGCAGTTGTAGAGCATCATAAGCAAGCATCTCAAATGTCACACCCTCAACCCGACTTGGGGTTCCAGCAAAGCACTTTTCAATCACTTCTGACGAAAGACCCAGAGCTTCAAAAATCTGAGCACCTTTGTAGGAGGCCAAAGTTGATATTCCCATCTTGGCAAGAACCTTCATCATGCCATAATTGCTTGCTTTGAAATACTTCTTGACCAACTCAGCTTTTGAGTGGAATTCACCACTTGCTTTTGGTGGGATCTTTCCATCAACCTGCAGTCTCCAAATTGCCTCTATAGCCAAATATGGGCATATAGCATCTGCTCCAAAACCGACAAGTGTGCAGAAATGGTGCACTTCCCGTGGCTCAGCAGACTCAACTATTAAGGCAACTCTAGTGCGCTCAAGTGTTTTAACAAGATGTTGATGGACAGCACCAACAGCCAGGAGAGAGCTCACAGCAACACGTTTCCTCGAGAAAGCTACAGATTCAATCCCAAATAAAAATAAATTATAGACGGACAAACACTATATATGGTATCTTTACACAATCAAAGTAAAAGTAGCAGGTATAATACCTCTGTCAGAAAGCACAAGGGCAGTGTAGCCTTCATTAATTGCATCATGTGCTTCTGCACATATCCTGTCCAAGGCTTCTTCCAATCCTCTCTTACCACATTCCTTTGAGTAAGTTATGTCTATAACTTTGCTCCGCCATCCCCTATAATTCATCTTTTTAATGGCTTCTGTTTCTTCAATGGATAAAAGGGGACCTTTTAGTGAAAGGCGGTGGCATTGTTCCTCTGTAGTTTCTGTCAGATCACCTTCTGGACCAACCATACATTCCATGGAAGTAACTATTTTCTCTCGAATAGGATCAATTGGAGGATTTGTCACTTGAGCAAACATTTGTTTGAAGTACTCAAAAGTAAGTTTTTCTCTATTAGACATGACAGCTAATGGAGTATCATTTCCCATTGACCCAAGGGCTTCTACACCATCTTTTGCCATCGGAAGTAATAGCATTTCCAGTGATTCAACTGTATATCTGCATTAACAGAGCAGAATATATACACATATATTAAAGGAAAACACTTTTTAAATGCAGTGGATAAAATAGAGAAAAATATTTATGATGGATGTCGCATACCCAAAAGCTTTCAATGGAGCCAGTAAACCATGAATTCCCATATTTTCCATATCCAAATCATCACTAGATAGCTGTAGTTCATGGAAGATGCAATAGTTAGTCTCACAAACAAGAAAGTTAAGCGAAGATAACCTTGATTTTTATGTTATACTTACTGGAGCCACTCCTGCTATGGTTGGCGGCACTCTTTCAAATTCATGAACAGACTCAACTACGTCTTTGAGTTCAATCTTCTGCTTTTTGAGCCAATCCCCAAAGGGCCTTGCCAATGAATACTGCTCCTTTAAAGCATCATCATCTACAACAATGTGCTTCTCAAAATCCACCAGAAGCATCATACCAGGATTTAGTCTTCCTTTCCTACACACATCTTCAGGAGGAATGTCTACGACTCCAACTTCACTTGCCATTATAACTCGTCCGCTGTGGGTGACATAGAAGCGACCTGGTCGCAGTCCATTCCTATCCAATGTAGCTCCAAGATAGTGACCATCCGTAACTGTAATAATATTAGTGCTAAATCATAAAGCCAATATCAAGAGGACATGGACATGAGATAGAACTGGAGTTCCAAAAAACTTACATGATATAAGTGCTGGCCCATCCCAAGGCTCCATGAGAGCTGAGTAGTATTCATAAAATGCTTTACGCTGAGGATCCATGTTTTTGTCATTTTGCCATGCTTCAGGAATCATCATCATAACAGCTTCAGGAAGACTTTTTCCAGATTGAACCAAAAACTCAAGCACACTATCAAAAGCTCCTGGAAAAGAAAAACTACCCATTAGATTCAGTATGTAAACATAGTCTAGAGCACTAACAAAAAGAATAAAATTGCACCTGAATCAGACGAATTTGCATCCACAATGGGCAAAAGCTTCTTTAACTCATTCTCTGATAAACCAAGCTCCTTGCATTTTAGTAAGCCCTCTCGTGCCTTCATCCTACAAAATATACCATATTAGCCAATACATTCTACATCAATCAAAACATGATGAGTACATCCAACACAGCACTCAATGCTGTTACACCCACCCATAACTAGCATCAAGCTTATTGCACACTAGAATGGAACACAGTCTACCTTTTAACGAAAAGATTAAAAAGAAGAAAGCAACACATGCATGCAATAACTCTAACAAACAATACTCATTAGCTGATTCATACATTTCAGCAGCACTGGGACAATACTAATACACTGTTTAATATTGCAGTGCAATATACCATTCATTCATATTTGTCATATTATTAACTACAGTAAGGCAAATCTTATTCAAGGCATACCAATTGACATTGCCTCTGAGAGTGTTAATTTCTCCATTGTGTCCCAATATGCGCATGGGCTGAGCACGGTCCCAGCTAGGAAAAGTATTTGTAGAGAATCGTGAATGTATCTGCACATAAGTATAAAAAACTGTCAGTCTTCATGGCTAAATTCTTATTACATAATAGAAACCAAATTTGAAAATCAAATGGCTAAATGAACTTTTCTTCCAGGAACTTCAATATAATCATATACTGAAGTGGTAGAAGAAATTTCAGAAACCCTATCCACTTTCACCAAAATGATTTTTCCCTCCAGCACTTTGAAAAGATTATCCTCCAGACCAACTAACGATAGAAAGCATCAGCAGAAATTTCTGCAAACATGATTATCTTGATAATGAACTTTCTTACCAACTCAACCATTGCATCCAATCCAAGTATCCAAACTCAAATAGTAATCAAGGAAGCGGAAGAACTTAAGAGATCATTCAAACCTCAATGCCTCAGAAGTCATTCCCCAACCTTGCATCTCTTCAGTTACTGGTTGTTCCCATGCTGTTTGTTGGAGTATAGAGTTAGTGGAGAAAGAAGATAGGTTAATGGATAATATATTTACCAGGGCCATGTAGCTCGTAAACCTTTCATTGCCAAGGTCCGCAAAATAATAATCCCTCAGCTGAGCTGGTGTTAGCTGACCTTTGTAAACAACAGTTCTGTACAAAATTGGATAAACCATGAAAATTTTGAAATTGATTTAGAAAACTTGGGCAGTAACCATTATTTGCTTTTCAAGAAAATGAGGTTGGTTCTCAAAAACACACCTTGATGAAAGTGAACAGATATAGAAATCGGCAATGCCGTCATTTTGGAGGTTCAGTGCAGATGTAATAGCAGCCATGCTGAGCTTCCTTAATATGTACATCTGCAAGGAAAGAGCCAAATATCCATTAAGCAAGAGAAAAAGCTATTCAAATCTCACTTAAAATTATTCTCGCAGTAATTCAAAATGAACAGAACAAAAAAAATTCCTATAACCAATGTTTTGTTTAGAAACGAAGTCCACTTTCACCAGGATATTATGTCTAAATCATAATATTCACTGAAGTAAATTTATTTGTTAAATTTATTTCCGCAGGAACAACTCCAGTTCAATCAAAATGGTCACACATTAAAGCTATTTTAATGCAAATGTCATGCCACCAATGTCAACATGTAGAAAGTGTACCTGTTTTTCCAAATCAACTTTTGATTGAACACTTGGAGTAAGAAACACCTGTTCAATCACTGGTTCGGTCTGCAAGGCTGAATTGCCCAACCCTGCGTTATCTGTGGGCACGGAGCGCCAACCAAGAACTGAGTGCCCCAGACTCTCCGCAACCTGAACACAAAAGCAAAGCACAAATACAAACAAATGTCAGTAGGATATAAAATCACAATAATGGTACTAGCAAGAAGAAAATAATACAAAATTGTAAAAAAGCACTTGTTGTTAGCGGACAACTTCAGCGCTATTACAACTTGCAGATACAAGGCCAGAAAAATAGTATTGTGTGGTGTGCTGAAATGAACCTAAGTTGAACTCCAACACCATTATGCATCATCTCAAATTTCAAACAAAGACAAAGAATATTCAGAAATATATTTACCTCTTTAAAAATATTTTTGCTTTCATTCCTACGTGCATCGGATGTAGGCAAGAAAAGCATGCCAACTGCATATTTTCCTTGGGGAGGAAGCTCAAAATCCACAACCTGCAATGAAGTGAGCTCATTACAATCATCAAAACGTCTTTGAATTGATGGGGTGAAAGGTACTGCCAAGTCCAGAAAAAATAAAAAAGATTATCCCTGATTATCATTAAAGGGTTATAGACGTATAAATTAATAAATAAAAACGTCAACTAATACAATTGAATTTTTTTTTTTTTAAAACTTAATCTAAAAGTTATTGCGGGTATTAATCTCAAAGAAAGACTCCCTTAAAAAAAAGGAGTACAGAAAAGTGTCAACAAAAATAGGGAATAAAGAAATGTAATTCTTTGATTTCAGAAATAGGGAGAGAGAGAAATAGAAAAAAAAAAAAGAAGATAATATATTCTCCCCTTTTGGATTCAACCAAGGCAACAATAATTTTATTGAAACGTTAAAAAAAAATATCATTATTTGTACATACAAATTTTGATACCCAAATTCACATATAGTGTTTCTAGTTCAAGTAGGCGTGAATCAAATTATATAAATGTCAAATTGATATATTATCTTTATTGATAATATAACTTTATTTTTAGTTAATTTTGCATTCCACACATGAAAAAAAAAAAAACTTATCTGAATCTGCTATCACCATCATTTTGATTTCTAAATAAATAAATAAAGAAATAAAGAAAGGCAGCCTTCGAATCTTCACAAAAAACAAAAATTACTACAGACATTCAATAAGAGAGAAGGAAATGAGAAAGCAAAGACAGTTACTACTCTTGCTGCAACGCATTAAATGATCCGTACCAAAGAAATAAACTATTTCTGAATTCTTAAAGAGTCAGATTTTAAATTCATCATCAATTTAATTTCAAAATAATTTATGAGATTAATTTGATATTTATAAGGTTTATAAGACATCAATACAACCCTAAAAAAATTTATCACATTAATTTAATTTTTGAAATATTAAAATTTATTTTAAATTAATTCAAAATAAATTTTAATCAATCGAAACCAAATTAATACCGCACATCTTTTAAGAATTAAATTGATTCCATGATTATTTTCAACACCAAATTGACGTCCCATTAATTTTTTAAATTTCAATTTAAGATTTTACTCATTTTTAAAATTCATAAAAAGCCCAAAAACACACTAAAAGGTAAATAATAAAAAGAAACATCGTCAAAATCAAACGAAACCAAAAAAAATCTCACAGATTCTCCGAAGAGGACCACCAATCTCGAAACAAGACCAGAAACTACAGATAGATATTTGCAAAAGAAAAACAAAAAATAAACAAGAAAAAGGGAAAAAACCTATGAAATAAAACAAACAAAACGTACCTCCTTGTAAAACTGATGAGGCAGAGCCACAAGAATCCCGGCTCCATCTCCGGTGTTGGCCTCGCATCCGCAAGCGCCTCTGTGCGCCATGCGCACCAACATCTCTAACGCATCTGTTACCTGCACAACACCCAACCGCAATCATATCCACAAAAGATACATCCAAAATTGCAGCAAGCACTTGCACCCAAACCAAAACCAAATCCAAAACCAAAACTGAAACCGAAAGCGAAAGCAACCAACTCGCTCACCGTTTTGCGGCTGCTTTGACCCGACAATTCCGCAACGAACCCAACCCCGCAGGAGTCCTTATCCATTGCGGGATCATAGAGCCCCAGCGGCTTCTCCGGCACCGCCGAGAATGCGGACCGAACCGCCACCCGCAGCTTCGGCGACCGCCCCGGCCCGCCCGATTGCCACATGTGGATCCTCTCGGACCCACTCGAACGCAACCGCGGGCCGAAGAACCTCTTCTTGTCCACCGAAGCAGAGCACCGCGCGGCTCTGCTTCGGAGGCCGGCGAGGCTCGTCAGGGGACGCAGGCGCGTGTTACCGTTGTTGAGAACATTGAGCTGAGGGTTGTTGAGAGCCGAGAACGTTAGGGAGAGAGAGTTTGACATTTGTTCAAGTAAGAAAACCTTTTTGTTGCTTTTTTTCTTTTTTCTCTTTTCTTTCTGTTTTCTCTTATAATTGCCACAAGTGGTGTTTTTATTTATATTTGAAGAGTTCTGGTATTTATAGAACTCTTATTTCAATCAACCTGCTCAGGCCCTCAGCGTCCAGGTTCTGTTTAACTTACACGAAAACAGAAGGTTATCAACAGAATGAAGAAAAGATGGGATTTTTCACACAGTAGGAGATGGATTTTCGCAATAAATGCGACAGATCTGGGAATTTTAACACAGGGAGCAATAAGATCCAGATTTGGGCGAAAATAGAATGGTTATTATGTACCAGAAGAAGGATATGGTAACTGAACAGCTTGAGGAGATTCGAATCGCACAAAGAAGGCTTGTTTTTCTTTTTGAACACGTAGGTGGCGGGCAAGACAGCAGACCGCTTCAGAAATAGACCAAACTGAGGAAGGAAGAAACGAGGAAACAGAAAGAGAGAAACAAAGAAACAGAGAGACAGAAAGGGAGAGACGGGTAGAGACCAGCGCCGCCTGAAGGAGCTGTTAGTGTTGTGTGAGGAGGGTTCCTTCGTTGAGCGAGGCAGAGGATGGATTTATAGAGAGAACGTGTGGGCTTTTTTTTTTTTTTGGGTCAATTGAGAGAGTGTGTCTGAGTTTAGGTGTTAGTTGGAGACGCGAAAGAGGAGGGAGGGAGATGGGACCCACCAAGTTCTTGTGTTTTTGGTAAATGGCAATTTCAAACCAAGAAATTATGGTATGTTAATGCTGTTAACGGAGAGTTTTCAAATAGAGTTTAATTACTATACACTATTAATAAAAATAATTATATTTGTAAAATTTTTAATATAATCAATAATAAAATTAAATATTTTTAATAATATAATTATATATTTATCTAAAAAAAATTTATATTGACAATTAAAATAAATTAAATCCTTTCAAATATAATAATTAATGCATATTCTAAGTTAAATTGTCATCATAATCTTGAGAGATTTGTTTACTGTAAAAATAAAAGAAAAGTACAATTTGTCTTATATTTAATACAATAAAAATGGAATAAATTCTCTACATATATTTCTTTATATTAAAATCTTAATAAGTGTTTTAAAAAATTAATTTTGAGATATTGTTAATGTAAAAAAAATTATACATATTATTATATAAATAAAAATATTTAATTTAATAATTTATTATTTTAAAATTTTAAAAAATAAAATTTTTTTATTAAATGATATTATAAAATTTTTTTGTATTAATAATATATTAAAATTAATTCTTTTATAAAATAATAAGTAAAAAATTAATTTTTAAGTCAAAAATTTTATCTTATTTCGCGTCAAAAAAATTTAAATTTAAAATTTATTTGTAATTCATAATTTCATATTTTCAAAGCACAGAATTCACAAGAGGGCCACGTGTGAGCTATTTTATGCGGCACGCATGAGCCGCTCTCACGGTGGGTCCTGCTATTTGGCTAGGCTTGTTAAGAACCAATGTGCTGCTCACGATAGTTGTTTTTTCTTTCTTATGACGAAGGAGCTGTTGACGATATTATTGATAGATCCATTTCAAAAGTAAAGTATTTTAGCTTAAATAATTTTTTATTCTTAAAAGTTTTGTACTTTTTATTTTGGTTTCCTTTTTTTTTTTAGTTTACTTCTTCATTTTTTAAAAATAAGCACAAATAAATTCTTGATATAAATGAAAAATATAATGTTTAAATTTTTTAATAGACATTTATTAAAAAACATTATCTTTTTAGGAATGAAAAGTATATTTAATCCAAATACTTATCCCTATTTTCTTGTGCTCAATTTTAATTTGAATTTAATTGGAAAGTGAGAATGTAAATTCTTAAATTTTATTATATTTACTTTTAAATAATAATTAATAAGATGCAAGATATGTTTATTATTCATTTTTTTCATATTTAAATGGGTGTTTAGTGATGTTAATTACAAAACCTTACATTTGCTACCGATAAAAGAAATTAACCCCTTTAATCATAATCCATATTTCTTGAAATTCCCTTACAATATATATTAATTATTATCAATAATGATTCATTCGGACATTTAAAAAAATAAAAAAACATAAAATCGTACAAATGTTACTTTTTTGGGTGAAGATCCAAATATATTAAGTTATATTATTATGTTAGTCCTTATGTTATTTGAAAATATTTAAGCAAGTTCTTATACTATAAAAAATTGTAATTAGGTTATTGAGAATGGCTATTATCATATCTTTTTGTTTAATGCCACACCCTTTTTTATTAATATTTCTAAAATATCCTTTATTAAAAATTTGGTTAAATATTTGTCTATTATCACATTCTAATTAAATATTAATTTTTTTTCTAATATAATATTTTTATATTACTTACCTTCTTCTTATGGCTATATGTCTCCTCTTCTTCCACTCATGGTCACAACTAGGGATGTCAATCTAGGCGGGGGGGGATAGGCCGTCCCCATCCCATGATAAATCTGCCTCGTCCTCCGCATGCTCATATCCGCAGATGCAGTTTTTCTTTACTCATGGATTTACGAGTATCCGTGGATATCCATGGATACCCGTTAGAATATTAAAAATTTTAAAAATTTAAATTAAATATAAAAATTCTAATATCATAAAATATTTAAAACAACCATAAATAATAATATAATTTAACAATTAAAATTCTAACAATTTAATATACTTAAAATAAAAATAAATACATAAAATAAACAAAAAATAAGTACAATAATCCAATTCTACAATCTAAATTCTAACAACTTAAAATACTTAAAATAAAAATAAATACATAATAGTAATCCAATCATTAATCTAATATATAATAAGTATAAATAAATCTAACTTATAAATTTAAACCTTAGTCTAATCAATTTAAATAACAATAATATTAGTTTAACTAAATTAATAATTTAAGGGTAAAATAGTAATTTCACAATGTAGATGCATGGTATGGGATAGTAATCCCCGCCCCACCCGCTTAACGTCTGGGTATTGAAAGTCCCGTCAAGATTCTGCATGAAAGCAAAATCTTCCCCATACCCGCCTGTTGCGGTATTACTCGTCAGATGCCATGGTCTTGAGTTTTTGACACCCCTAGTCACAACTAATCATTTCTCATTTTGCTCCAAAAATCCTTTCTCACTTAGCTCCAAAATTGCAACTAATCCATTTTGTTATTACAACCTTTTCTCGTAAGCATCATGTGAACATCCATAGAACCTTTTTCAATTTTTTGTTATTGTATTTCTTTTATACTATGGGAATTAGGATTTTTTTATTTCAATTTTTCAATTGTGATATTAGTATATCATTTTTACTTTTGTTTTTCTTTTATTGTGTCATTTTTTTTTTTTGAGGATTGAAAATCAAATTGAGGAAGAAAATGCTTTGGCTAACATTCAACTTCCTAATTTTGAAGATATATTTGATGTTGAGATGAATTCATATTTTCAAACTATTATTTCATATATGATTTATTTTAGATTACAGAATACGACATAGTTTGTTTTAAATTTTATTACTTTTTCATTGAAGTTGAATATTTTATTTTATTTGTAGCAATTTCATGTATTGTTTTATGATAAGAAAAATTAGTTGTTGGCACCAAAATATTCTCAAGTGCCCTTGGCTAAAGATAAAACTTAGCCAAGTAAGGTTTTGACGCAATTTCCAACATTAGCTGAGTCATGAGTTAGAATGGCTGAGGGTTAAATAGAAGCACTAATCAGTCGAGCATAAATCTAAAGAGGTAATCAACTCGAATTAAAAACTAAGATGGAATATAGGATGGGTGAACTTGAAAGAGCTTAGCCATACATAAAAAACATATGAGTCTAGGATTTGGAATGTTAATATCCAGCAAGCAGACATGTGACATGTGGCAGCCTTTCCATGCTACGGCTAGGAAGAACCAACTAGTCAAGGAACATGCAGCCAAAACGATTATTTAATAGCAGTTGTAAAATAAAACTTGCCTATAAATAGAGCAAGACTCAACCATTTTGAGAAATTATCAACTCAACGTTACTTTACTTTACCTTTACCTTTTAGTTTAAACTTTAGACTTTTAGTATTTTAGCCTTCAATTATACTCATTCTTCTCTTCAAGCTACCTACACGGATTGGCCATGGATGCTTATGAAGGATACACTTTGTAATTGGTTTGAGACTTAATACGAGTCCTCCTGATTCCACTCTCGCCATTTTCACTTGTGTTTTGGTTATATTCATACTAGATTTTAGCCAAGTGCTTTCTTCAAGTAGCTTGGGAACCCATATCTAAAGGGTAGATTTCCCTTCTTGGAGTAATCGTTTAACACTTGGAATCAAAAGGGCTCTAGCTAGCTGATTTCAAGGTCTGGCATGCCTAGCACATCCAATAGCCGAGAAATAGCTCAAACATATTTTTTTACAATGCCCAGTAGGACATCCCCCATAGTTTAAGTGAAATTTCCAAAACCAAGTTTAGATCATACTTGGTGTATGATCTTAAGATCAGGAAAAACAATCATGCCAAGACCACAACCACCAAGACAAAATAATCGAAGGATTGGAGGCCCACAGGTGACCACATCGATAGCATCTTGTACCCTTCTGAGGGGCATATGTTAACTGTCGATGCAGGACGCCGAAGCCTAGCCTGTGGTTGGCACAATTGCTTTTTCTTCAAGCAACTCCCTAACACTTGGGGGAAGAAGAGGATAGCTGACCATCATGACCACATCTTTCATATGTGAGCAAATTGACATGCGGCTAAATGACGTAATGCTTGAGTTATCCAAGCAATTAGGCTATTTCATTAAACCCATGGTCTATAATGAGATCCAAGTGGCTCAACAACAGGCTAATATGAAGGATAACTCTACATTAGCCACACCTTGGGAGAATATTGCCAATGACAATGCCTTGGCTAATCAGCCAAGGGGTAGCCCGCCCAGCAGCTGAATTTGCAATATGGGCAAGTGAGCATCATGCATAGGCCATCCAATGTTCCAGGAAGCATTGGATTGCAAATAGTATCCACTAACCTAAGTGGAAATACATGAACATGATCCATGACCAACCTGTATTGGGCAAGTATGGAATGAATGGGGATATAGCCACGTAAAAAAAAGTTATCCTTCAATTCCACTATTTTTAGGAGTGGTTAACAGTACTAACATATCCTATGCTCAACAACCGTCAGTAACTGCTATAAGAGGACCAACATATACGTATGTAGGTCAAAACATGAGTTTACAACTCCAGAACCCATATACACCAATTCAAGCTGCTTATCCCAATCCGAGTGCTCATATTACCGAACCTCAAAAGTTCAACATGCAAGGCCTTAACAATTAAGCAGCCTAAAGGCAAGAGGTTCTGCCATAATTTCCACCATTGGTGCAAGTAGACCCTCATGCAAATGGCCAACCTTTGGTGGATCCAAACATGATTGCCAACGCTATTAGGTGTCATTTTGGTGTCCAATTTAGACTTTTGGACATGCCAGTCTATAGAAAGTCACACCCTGACTAGCTCAATAGGATTCCTTTGCCGAGAGGCTATAAATCCCCAGATTTTTGCACATATTTTGGCAAAGATAGGAAGTCTACAATAGAACATGTGAGTCACTTCATGGCTCTATGTAGTGAGGCCAACCAAAATGAATACTACAAATTGCAATTATTTTCATTGTCATTAACAAGTGCTACCTTTTCTTGGTACTCATCATTGGCTCCTAACTCAGTCCAAAGTCGGGCTGATATGAAGAGATTATTCTATGATCATTTCTATAAGCCCTAACCTGAGGTATCCATTGCCAAGTTGATGAGTCTTAAGTAGTTGCCGGACAAACCTGTGCCTGATTTCATGGAGCAATTCAAGAGAATAACGAGCTGATGTAGTGTGCAATTGCCTGAGTTTGAAAGTGCTACTATGGCCGTCAACAACATGCACCCCCAATTAAGGGATAAACTTGTGGCTATAGAATACTCATATTTATCACAACTATCATCCAAAGCCTCTATAGTGGAATAGTGTATCGTTGAGAAAGAGCAGAGGAGATCTCACTAAGCAGGCTTAGAAGACCACAAATGATCTTTGTCATAGACTGTGACTCGGCCGAGGAGGATGCCTGGGAGGAACCTGAGTTACAAGTAGATATTATGGCAACTGAATTTGTGTAACACAAGCCATATACATGCCTAGCCTTAACACCTTCCAAGGGCAAAGAAGTGGCCAAACCTGACAAGGAGGTTTATTTGTTTGATATTTCTAAGACAGAGTTGATTGCCTTGTGAATAATAAACAAATCAAGCTCCCATGAAAGCCACAAGATCCCTCTTCTAATAAGATAAAGGGCAAGAAATATTATAAGTGGTATCACTCTTAGACCCATACTACTTACTAATAATTGCATAATATTCATAAACTCCATTTAGAAAAATTTTAAAGAAGGAAAGCTTAAACTGGCCGAGAAAAAGGATATGACTTTAGACACCACCCCTTTTGGTTTATCTATAAACATGGTGTCGGTCTCTATTTCTTGGAAAAAAAAGAAAGGAGGCAAAGTACCTAGATGGGAAAGAAAAATAAAAGAGAAGGATGAAGCTGGACTTTCTCGAAAAATAGTTTGGAGACCGAAGGCAGTAAAACCTCAAAAGATAGCGTCTTCCAAAGGTTACAGCACCCACGTTCATTTCAAGGAAGAATTAGCTACCATAGCCAGCCTGAAAGCGAAACTCATTCACCCTAATAAAGTCCCAAAAAGTTATGAGAAGAACTTAAGCAGCTTGGACAAGCTACAATACCTAGGATAATAAATCATCCCTTGCCAAGAGAATCCAAACGTACTGTAGAATTCTATTTTGAGAAAGGAACTCCTTCTCTCAAAATTATAATACTGGACAAGGAGCAATCTCAAGCAAGGAAAATGATCAAGCCGAAAAAGGAGATCAAGGCAAAAAATAGGTAGTAAACCAACAGCCAGAAAAATAAAAGGCTAAGAAAGAATAGAAACCACTACTAACCAGGACCCAAAAAAGAAGGCTTTAGCGATGAAGAACTAAAGGAAAAATAATGGGTATAATGGTCATGCTTGAATAGTCCAAGAGGATTGAGAGAGAGCCAATGAAGTCACCAATTACTACTCCAAAGCCAAAATAGGCCACTAAGTTATCCAAAGAGCTAAACAAAATGGTGGTTAAACTAACAGAAGAGCTCGATGTTTATGCTTTACTAGTCGAACCCACAAAATTCATTCGTGAAAAGGAGTATTCAAAAAATCTATTGAATGATTTGCTAAATAATCATGATTTGTTAGATGGCATTTAGGATAACTCAGTCGTTGTAGCTATTGTGGGGATCATTCCTTTGGAATTTGCCTATTTGGATGGCAATTTCTAGTATTTGGAGGTGGATATGATGTTAGAGGAAGCTAATTGCACATTTCTAGTCCTGGCCGAACCAGAAGAAATAAGATTAAAAAAGTAGACTAGAGCTGGACATCTTAGACCTCTTTACATCAAGGCTCGTGTTAATGGCAAACTCATCAACAGAGTGCTAATCAATATAGGAGTTGTGCTGAATGTGATGTCTTATAACACAGTTAAAAAGCTTATACAAAGCCGCAAAGACCTGAAAGAGACCAACATGGCCATGTCCAATTTTACTAGAAAAAGTACTCTAGCATTAGGATTTCTTATTGCTGAGCTCACGGTAGGATCCAAAACAACCAACATAGTGTTCTTTGTGGTGGATGCTAGACTAGGGTACACTATTTTACTAGGCAGAGAGTGGATTCATGCCAATCAATGCGTGTCGTCCACACTCCACCAACAACTTTAGTTCTAGAACGAAGACCAGTTTGAAGTGGTAGATGCAGACCCTCTCCCATTCATGGTCGATGTAAGGATGTAGGATGCTATGCTGTATTCTCCAAAGATTGAGCCTATTTCTTGGCCAAAGGATATTACATTGGACTCTATCATGTCCTTTGACTTATCATTGGACAAGTTTGAAGTCATAGTTGAGGCAGACCCATGACCTAACAAAAGTGGTAGTGATGGAGTATGAGGAACAAACCCTGCAAGAAGCCTTGCAATGGCTAACGTGTTACTTCGTTGAATCTAGAATTCAGGAAGGTATTGTCAAAACACAGTTAGCCGAGAGAGACTTAGCAGAAGTGGAAAATAAGGAAGAATAAAAGATGTAGATTATAGCAACTATGGCAAAAAAGAAGCCAAACTTCGAATTCCAAGATCCCCTGGTAAAAGTTAAACTTGGGTACAGATGAAGAACCAAGATTGACAAGGATTAGTGCTCTGCTACCAGAAGAAAGTCGAGATTAACTAGTCCAACTCATAAGAAGGTATTGGGATTGTTTTGCCTATGATTATCATGAGATGCTAGGACTATCTCATACACTAGTAGAGCATCGACTATTCATCAAAGAAGGGTACAAACCACACAAGCAACCTGCAAGAAGATTCAACCCAAAATTCTTGTTGAAGATCAAGAGGGAGATTGAAAGGCTACTCAGACCAGGGTTTATTAGGATAGCTAAATATATAAATTGGTTGTCAAATATAGTCCCTATAATTAAGATAAATGAGCAAGTTAGAATTTGTATAGATTTTAGGAATTTAAATTTAGCTACGCCGAAAGATGGGTATGTAATGCCTATAGCAAATATGCTAGTTGATGCAGCAGCTAATAATGGAATATTAACTTTTTGGATGGACATTCAGGCTATAATCAAATTTATCTAGCCAAAGAAGATATTTATAAAATAGGTTTTTTCTACCCAAGATCCATTGGGATCTTTGAATGGGTTGTTATGCCATTTGGATTAAAGAATGTAAGCATAACCTATCAAAGAGCAATGGATTTAATATTCCATAATTTAATAGGTAGGAGTGTGGAAGTATACATTGCTGATTTAGTAATTAAATCAGCTAACTTCTCATAGCCTTTGACCAATTTAGAATAGTCCTTCATAAGGATGCAACGACATTTCTTGAAAATGAATTCGACTAAGTGTACTTTTGGGGTTTCTGCTGGTAACTTCTTAGGCTTGGGTTCACAGTTAAGGTATTGAAGTAGATAAAAATAAAATAAAGGCCGTGTTGGCAGCAAGACTTCCTAGGAACAAGAAAGAATTACAAAGCTTAATTGGTAAAGTAAATTTTCTAAGGAGATTCATAGCAAATTCAGCTGGCAAGATGAAAGCTTTTTCGCCTCTATTAAGGTTAAAAACAGTTGAAGATTTCATCTGGAGTGAAGAGCAGCAAAAGGCCTTTGACCAAATCAAATAATGTCTTGCAAATCCTCCAATACTTACACCTCTAGCTTTCGGTAAGTCTTTGAAACTTTACATATTGGTCACTGATGACTCTATCAGCAGCTTGCTAGCTCAAGATGTTGAAGACAGCATAGAGAGAATAGTATATTATTTGAGTATATTGCTCAATGATGTCGAAATAAGGTACACACCAATTGAAAATTTGTCTTTGTCCTTGCTCCATGCTTGTACCAAGTTGGAGTATTATCTATTACTAAGAGAAGTCTTGGTAATGTGCAAGATAGATATTATCAGATATCTGGTAAATCGACCAGCTTATAGGGGAGGCTTATGAAATAAGCTATACAGCTTAATGCTTTTACCTTGAAGTATGTCCTATTAAGAGTTATCAAAGGCCAAGCTCTAGCCGATTTTCTAGTAAAACACCCTTATGTGGATATCCAAGATCCACTAGAAATTTGTCAAGGGTATGTTTAGTTAGAACCTATGAATCCAAGCACCAGAAGGAGCAAGAGCTAGGATTGTGATAATTAGCCCTAATGGAGTGTAAAGTAGATACATGTGTTCACTGGACTTATAGTGTTCTAATAACCAAGTCGAGTACTTGATTCTCAACTTGAGAATATTGTTGGCCATAAAGGCTAAAGTGATCAAAATCTTAGGAGACTCCCAACTTGTGATCAAACAATTAATAGGGGAGTATAAATGCAATAAGCCAACTTTAATGGACTTGTTGAATTTGGCTCATTTGTTGCTACAACAATTTGCTAAGGTAACAATCTCTTATGTCCCTCTGAGTAATAATGAAATGGCTAATGAACTGACTTAACAAGCTTTTGGGTTTTGGCTAGGATCGAATGAAGTGAATACTATACATGTAGCCGGGATATAGCCAAAGGAAAATCAAGATTGGAGATTTGAGCTCAAGCAATATTTGAGCAACCCCTTACCAAAGATTGAGTACAAACTGAGGCAAAAGGATTTAAGATACATACTGGTTGATGATGAATTGTTCAAAAGGTGCCAAGAAGGTAAATCGCTAAAATGTGTAGATAGTGGTGAAGTTAAGAGAATCATGCATGAAGTGCATGTAGGCATTTGTAGAGCACACAAATTAGGCCCAAAGATGAGATGATTAATGCATAGGTATGGATATTATTGGCTTACTATTGTAGCTGATTGTGTTGCTTATGCCAAAGGGTGTGAGGCTTGCCAAATGCATGGATCGCTCTAGAGGGTGCCAGTCGAGGACCTACATGCAATTGTAAAACCTTGGCCTTTTAGGGGTTGGGCTACAGATTTAATTAGTAAGATCCATCCTCCCTTATCCAAACATCATGTGTTTATTTTACTAAATAGGTAGAAGCTCAGTTGTTAGTAAACATGACCCAAGCCGATGTAATCAGGTTTATCAAAACTCAAATCATGTACTAGTTTGGGGTCCCTGAAACCATTAGTATGGATCATGTTACTACGTTCAATGGGGAAATGATGAAAACTTTGGCCTAACAATTTGCTTTTTGGCTAGTCCATTCCTTTCCCTATTACACCCAAGCTAATAAGCAAGTAGAGGCCACTAATAAAGCCTTGATTGACATGATCAAAAAGATAGTAGAAGATAAACTAAGGAGATGGCATGAAGTCTTGTCTGAGGTCTTATAAGACTATCCAAGAGTAATGCCACTAGTTAACTCCTTATCGGTTGACATATGGGCAATATGCCATGTTACATCTAAAACTAGCCGTGAATTCGTTCAGGGTAGCAAAACAACATAAGCTATAGCTAGAAGAGTATTCACATGCTATGTTCCATGTAACGACCGAAAAATCTATCGTTAACAACTGAATTATTCGGTTTTTAATCAAATAAGTGAGTTTAATCAGAACTTGATTAAACATTTACTCAAAGCCAATTAAGTGTGATTTAGATGGATTAGGCTTGATGGAATTAGATTAGAAGCATAGAAAACCCCCACAGAAAAATTTCAAACCAATTTGCCGATTTAAGAGAAATCGGTAAGATTTCGGTATTTCAAACTGCTGGAACCAGACTAGTAGAATTTTTCTATGAGTGCTCTAGAATCAACGGCTAAGATTTAGCCAAACAACCCACCCAAGTGGTGCCTTGGGAGCCCTTGATGATGGGAAGCTCAACCAAAATCAATACTAAACTTGGATCCATCAATCAAAACCAAGCTAGATTCAAATATCTCACTTTTTCTCTCTTTTTCCATAAGAAATTTTGACCTCTTCCAGCAGCCAAAGCTTCTCTCTTTCTCTCCTCCTTGCTCTCATTTCTACTCCATTCTCATCCATCTTCAAGTCTCATCCCAAGCGATCGCCATCCAAGACACAAAATCAGCCTAAATTACACAATATAAGGTAGGAAATCCTACTTCTTCTCTTATTTTTTCTGATTTGGGGCTACATGAGGAGCATGAATAATCTGAGATATGAATGTTTTATAGAGTGATGATGATGTTTTATGACTGGTTTTTCATGTATGTTTGTGATTGAAATTGAAATTGATGGCAAATAGCTTGAAGGAGGAAGTCAAATCTAGAAGCTGTTAGGGTTTTCCCTCGGTGGTCCATACGGCGGAGTGTACGACTTTGCCTCCTGCCATTTAAATTGGATGAAACCATTTTTAAATGAAACTAGACATTTAGGGCTTTCCATACATATATCATAATAGGCCATTGGATTAGTATAGAATTATTTATAAATTTTTGAAGTTAGACCTAGAAATCTAGGTTCTCACCCGGGCAGCATGGGTTGAGAAGGGTGTATCTCACCCTATACAACCTCAAATTGAGTGCAACTAAAGATGTTTGAAAGCTAACACATGAGAGAACATCTCATAAAAATTTCAGAATTTAATTCGCTGTCATTTGTTCCCAGCACATCAATGAAATTGGCTTAGGTTTAAACCGGCCTAGAACAGGATAGCCCAATAGGGTAATGTTTCGAGACTCATGACTCAAAATCCACTTAGGCAAATGACATGAAACTTAATTCATTTTAAAGATTGTTGTGTTAGCATTTTGATATAAGATTCGCATGATTTCATCTAGTTTTTGATTTTTAGTGAATTTTCTTCTATAGGAACCCAATTCTGGCTAAGAACAGGACATGCTGAGATAAAATGTTTATATCTAGAGTTATACAACTCAAAACGAGATGGGACCAAAGAGAGTAGAAACTAGACATATAAGGCTATAACATATCCAAAAATGAGAATTAAATGAGTTGAATTGAATAAAAATTGGAGCATGCCAAACTCAGGCAAAAGATCAAGCTGAAACCTTCTTGATGCTTGATTTGCAATTGTTGAATGATGCTATAAATGTATACACACATTTGCTGGTCTATACTGAAATTATTAGTAGTGCAACTGTACTGATTGTCTGGCACTATTCATAGGGAAGCGAACTCGATCCGTTATGCTGCTGAAATTTCGGTATGAAGTTCATATGTTGTGAAACTTTATGATACTTTGAATGCATCATATTCAAGAGACAAACTATATGTGCATTCTTTTCATGATATTACAAAGAATTCCATATCACTTGGGCCAGCCCCGAAATAAATTAAGGGGAATAGATCAGTGGGAAGGTTGAGGAAAGTAAACCCAACCATCCTGTATAGGAACGAGCTCGGTCCTGAAAAGCGGACTATTACCTAGGAGTATATGGCCAATGACTCCCAGGGGACCAAGGATGGAAATAAGTTCTAATAGGCAAAAGCCTTCAAGAAATAAGATGCATTCATAGTTGCACATTCATATGCACAGTGTAATGCTTATTAATTGACTGTCTCAGATACTTGTTTATTATCGTAATATGCTATTGCTCTTTCACAATTACTGTTTAATTGCCTCAGTGCTTCTGTTAATTAAAATTGAAATTGTTTCGGTGTATGTCTTACAAGCAAGTATTTAAATTGAATATTATCGTTTGATGATACTATTTGAAAAATATTACACGATCGAAACAACTGGGAATGACAGTGATGATAGATGTATAGAAGTTAGGATTTTCTATTGGGAAATATTCATTTCTCACCATATTATATATTCCATATCATTCTCAGACCATGGAGCACGTGGCGACCAGGGTGCTATTCATTGAGTTCCCTAAGATACATATACGCCTTGATCCGTTTTTGGATTCTGTATATATCTCTGGCCGATGTCAGTTCCGCCTCTACTTCTTCTTTCAGAGAGATTTATTTGTTAAACATGCATCCCCTCTTTGATCCTGCTGTCCCCTAGATAGCCATACCCCTTCACATGGCCCATCTATTTCTGCCACCACCAACAGCACCACCAGCCGCACCAGCAGCTCTAGTTCCCATGGCCCCTCCTGCTTAACCGCTGCAGCCAATGTCGTTGGCCTCGACCTCAGAGGAGGATCCATCCGAGGTAGCTAGTTCTTCGTTGTCCTTTGCTCCCAGTGCCGGGCACCCTCCAGCTGACGCCGCCATGGCGAACGGGTTCCTTTCATCAGACTCTGTTTAGATAGCGTGCATACTGTAGTGGGGGTAGATGTACAGAATGACCCTCTTTTAGCAGTTTGGGTCATGGTTGGATAGGTAAATATTAGGAATGTACATGCAATGTCCCATGGGGACCAGTTAGGGTGCTGTTCATAGAAACTGGCCGTTTTGTTTTGTATTAGTGACCTCATTTTGTCACCATGTATCAGTTTGGCGAACTTAAAAATCAGATATATATGTATACGTTTATGATGCCTTTTGCAGTAATTCTGTCCTTATTGTATTTTTATTTATGTTAAGTTATTTACAGTTTACCGATTGATTAATATTTATTCCGCCGTCACTTAGAAAATTTTGTTATGTGATCAAGTATTCTTATGCGAGTAATTAATACTAATATAGAAAGAAAAATTTAATCAGTATTACATGTAATCTCTTATCAGATAAATTATTATGACTTAAGCATAGTACTTTGTCTGGTAAGGTGTTACATTCCAAGACTCAGAATCAGCCAATGAAGATAAGTTGATGGCCTTGGAGAACATCCAGGCTAATAAAGCTAATGTGTTGAAATTATATAATAAGAGGGTTAGGCTGAAATGCTTTACCGAAGGTGATCTAGTGTGGAAAGTAATACTACTTATCGAGACTAGAACTCCAAAATTCAGTAAGTGGTCACCAACTTGGGAGGGCCTTTTTTATTGTTACACAAGTTATTTATGGTGGAGCATATAAACTATCTACTCTTGAAGGGGAAGAGTTAGCAAAAAGTATTAATAAAATGTATTTAAAGAAATATTACCCCATGATGGAGGATTCCATTAATATTCAAAAAGAATGAAGTATTAGCCACAAGTTGGATGAGTAGCTACAAGAAATACAAAATAAGAAAAAAGAAAACATAAACTATTCTGGGTTTAGTTCTAAAGTTTCATCAAAATGATCATCCACAACAAAGTCTTTCACTAGATCACTATGACTAGCCCTTTCAGACTAAACCGCCTTGGATTGGTTTTCACTTTCAATGCTGTGAGGTACTTGCAGAGTCAGGGTTGAATCAGGTACACTATCAGGATCAGCAACCGAAACCTCTATTTGGGAACTCTACAGAGATAGAGGCCGAGATTATGTCACTCACCACCAAGGCCACTACCACATCAGCAGCTTTCTTCTTGGCTGAAGCTAATAAGTTCCTATATTCGATCTAAGAAAGCTCCACTTCAGTGATGCCATGAATGCCGCTTTCCACCTCATGTCATAGTGTGGGCTCTCTTTCCTCTAGAGTATGGATTTCCCTATCCAATGTCTTAGCCTGGTTATACAGTTGCAATTTTCACTTTGAATTAGCCTTAAGATTGGCTATGATAGTAAATAACTCAGGCTGCAGTTGGTTGAGTTCTACGTGTAGTCGCGCAATTTCCATGTGGATCTCTTCAATTTGCCTTGCACAACTTGTTGCCGTTGCTGTTTAGTTTTTTGGCTGAGATCTAGAGTCTAGAATTGGCCTCGAAGATCTTCCTTCTATATCCTCACGTCAGATAGTTCAAGCTCTGAAAACTGGAAGACCTACATTCTTTATAGACCTTATAGTTGAAAACTAGAGTCTCCAACTTCACGGCCAAATACTGGCAAATATCCTTAAGTTCGGGAGCCACAGAGGGATCAGCTGACTTGGAAATCTTTAGGAGAGACTTCTGCAGGTGAGTAGAGACTGCAAGATCTGTAGGGAATGTCCCACTCAAGTGCTCATGCACAACTGCTGCATGAGATAACACGAGAAGGGGCAGTTGAATTGTGTCTTCACTAGTTATTTTTAACCTGTAAAAATATTTAAAACAACTTTCTCAAGTCCTAGACTTCGAGTATGGAAGCAACGTGGTTAGATATAATAGTTATTAGCTTTGTTCAGTAAAGTATTTGAAAGATTTTGAAGGCTACAAAAGTTTGAAGATCGAATGAAGACAACCAATAAAGAGAAAGAGATAGAATGATCACATAACAAGGTTTATTATGGTTCGGCCAACCAAATGCCTACGTCCAGTCCCCAACTCTTTGTTGAGATTTGTATATCACGAGTGTTTTTTTTCCAAGTCTATCCAAACTTTTACATTTAAGTAGCCTCTCCAAGCTTTACAATCAAGTAGTGTTTATCCTCGCCTCTCCAAGCTCACTTTGACCACTAACGGGTCTGGATACACTAGGTTTTATAGAGAGAGGTTTGCATTTACTCTCACATTAAAAGTTCTTTACAGAGTATAAATCAAATGCGCATAGTATGGGACTTCTCTAAATTCTCAATGTGAGAATGTTGTCTATTACAATCCAGTAGAGAAGATTTACAAACAGAAGTTATTATAAGTAACTTTTTGGAGTATCAGAAAGTTAAGAAAGGTTAAAGAATAAAATAGTTGTAGCTTGAAAATATTTGAGCAGCATCTCTATCTTCTTCTTCGTATTCCAGCTTTATATAGACTTCAAAATATGACTGTTGGAGCTTGTAGAACTTGAGCCTTGTGCTATTTTGATCCACTGGTCTATGAC
Organism: Pterocarpus macrocarpus; assembly: GCA_031439585.1. Lineage (NCBI taxonomy): Eukaryota > Viridiplantae > Streptophyta > Magnoliopsida > Fabales > Fabaceae > Pterocarpus > Pterocarpus macrocarpus. The sequence continues at coordinate 57,627,680 of CM062514.1, forward strand.
TAGAAAGAGAAGATGCAACTTTCTTCTTTAACAAATAGTGATAACATAGAAGACGAAAAATAGTTGTTTGAAGTCTTCACCCACTTTTTAGACTTGTCAGTGCTTCTTTTGCATTATGTCAAATCATATTTGACTTTCTGAATTTTTCAATGAAGCATATGGAAGAAGCTTTCAAGGTGAGATACTTCATGAGTTGCAAGTTTCTAATGATCACCCTTCTAGACTAAGTCATCCTTCTGAATGCAATGTGATCTTTCCCACGGCATGTTTTTCTCTTTCTGATGTTGTATCACCATCCTTCTGAACTTTCTTTCTTATTCCTAAGTGAGCAAGCATATAGAACACAAAGCGGTTTCTCCAATATAATCGTATTTTGTGAAGTACCATGCATTTAGATGCTTTGATTTGAACAAAAATCGTTTAACTTCAAATTAGATGATTTTACTCACAGATGAATGCATTTAGCTAAAACAAATCGTTTACTATCCAAGAGATTTACTTAAACCTTGATTTGATATTCATCAAAACCGTAACAGTTGAAACATCTAAGGATGTGAAACTATTTAAGTTGGACATTGGAGCTTTCTCCCCTTTTTTAATGCTGGCAAATCAATATTTAAGAAAATATCTTGCTTACAAAAATATTTTCTCAAAAGAATACGATTTGTTATTTGAAATAAGTTACTTTTTGAAATGAGTTGAAAGAGTCATGATATCAAGAAACTTCATAAAAGAAACTAGAGTGAGCATAGAGAAAATCTTTTACAACCCAAATGGTTATGAGAACATTTTCAAGTATGAGTTGCATAGGATTCCTATGACACATAAAATCACAATGTTTTCTAACATTTTTAGGCAAGTATGAGCATATTAGAGCAAGGATACAAATTTGTTCAGTTAATACATAGATAAAAAGAGTAATCAAGCAGATAGTAACAACTATCAGAAAGAGAACTTTGTCATACAAGTTTCTGAACAAGTAAAAGTAACCATACAAATATCACTTAGCAGAATCAACAAGTTGACAAAAAAAAATGATATCAGAGCATTCAATAATACACAGATTACTTGAGTATCAGTGAGATATGATATCAGAGATATAATGTAATACTAGAGACAAAATATTAGATCATAGGATATTAAAGCATAATCATCAGAGAGATAGAGAATAAAGTGATAATTATAACTAAACTGCATGATATCCACAATCATAAAATAAATTGTCTAGAAATTTATAAAGATAGTTTAACATGATAAAATGTTTCTTGTATGCCAAAAGATGAATATGCCAAAGAAAATGAGTTCTAAGACTAATATGATATGCTCCCCCTCAGCTTAAACTTTTCTTGAATATTTTACTTTCTTCCCTCTTTGTTATCATAACAAAAACGAAGATATGGGATCATAGAAGAGCCACCATGGATTGCCTTTTCCTTTTTGAATTGTCTTCAGAATCTACAGTAGAAGATTTTCCATCTTGTCCATCCTTCTTTCCAATCTTTACTGATGAGACTAAAGTTCAACTTGATTAGCCATGATAGTATGTTGATTGGCCAGCAGTAGATCCATTTGGACTTCAGCAGCATTTGGAAAGACTTCAGCAGAAGAAGGGGCTCCAGAAGGGAATTTCACTATGTGTTGGCTGTGACTGGCTGAGGATAATTAATGTTTAGAGACAGCTAGAGTAGCTGTTCTTCCAAATTTGGGAGTAGAGGTTAGTAGCAGTAAAGTTTGTGTAGTGACAAGGGTTGCAGGAACTCCTTGTGAGATTGTGTCAGTGGCTGGGTATAGCATTGGAGTGCTTAGAGGTGGAACCTTAGTTTTAGAACTGGCAACTGCATTCCCAATTTCTGCTACTAGAGCAAGTGTTCTATCCGATTTTATTCTCTTTGGTGCAATTTCAACTCTAAAACTAGATGATCCTTCTCGATTGAAAGGAATCAATGGCAAGCTTATAGGTTGAATAGCACTCTGTTCTGATCTTCTATTTGCAACTTCAGAAGGCAACACTACTTTTCTCATCTTAGAATGTACGTTGACATCTTCAATGATTATATACTGTTGGTTTACTTCCAAATAAGCAGATGAGCTTCTTGTAATTCTAGCTAAGGCACCAATTCTAATTGCTTTATCCTTTTGCTTTTACACCCAAGCTTCTGATCTCATTCTATTCTCTACTGCTTCAAGCATTGCCCTTCTAACAAGAGAAGGAGTGGATTCTCTAAAGGGTTCCATAGGGGCTTTCTTCAATGGTTTTTTCTCTTTCCTTTTGATCTCAAGGTCCTCATCTTTATCTGAAGTTTTTGCTTCAGATTGCATATGTTGTTTTCCTTAAGGAACTTCTTCCCTGATCATAATCCCTCTTTCTCTAGCTTTGGAGGGTTTGTGTGCTTGTTTTACAGGTGTTGCAACATTCATTGGCTTGGCATCAATGGCAGATGTTTCATCTTCTGAACTGGAAGAGGAAGTTTCTTCAGCAAGTTTCAACAATCTTCTCTTGCTGATTCTCTTTTCTTCAGAGATAGAGGAGAGACTCCTTTCTTATCTCTTCTTTTTCCTCAGCTCTTCAGAAGGTTTGGATTAAACTTTTTGGAGACGAGCTTGCCTTTTCTTTGGGTCATTCTTCTTCTCTTCTTTTTTCTTCTTTTTCTCCTTCTCTTTGTCTTTCTTCTTCCTCTTCTTCTTTCTTTTTTATTCTTCTCTTCTTCCTTCTTCTTCTTTTTCCCATCTTTCTCAAGGCCTTGAGGTTTCAAGGCCATGGTTGAGAACGTTTTCATGGCGATAGCAGGGCGTTTTTCATCCTTCTTGTGTCCATCAATAGGAAGTTGTGCTCTTGCAAAGACATGAGTGAGAAGCATGCCATAGGGCAAGGCAGCATGGCTCCTTCTTGCATCATTAATGGTCGAGAGCATTTAGTCCAGAATCAGCTTAACCAGATTTATCCTTCTTTTGGTCATAAGACAGAACATGACCATATTATCCACCTTTGTCATAATATCAGTGTTTCTCATCCTGGGAAGCATAGTGTATTGGACTATAGAATATACAGCCCTAACAGTAATGAGAATATTGGAAGTAAATGCTTCTTACATAGATGTCTTTTATGCCAATTAGAACTTTAGAGACTTCCTCTTCTATGGCTTCAAGTTGTTCCTACCATTTGGCACCACCTTTGTATAAGAAACTTCATAGGGTGTGTTAGTGATATGGATAAGATCAGAAGGAAGCACTTGGATATCAAAGCTTTCAACGATGCTCCTTAGATATATGTTGTCTTCATCAACTAGAGTAAGGGTATTGTAGAAAGCAGCAACCAACCCAATGTAGACATCATCAGATATCCTCAGGAAATCATTCCATCTTTGGACCTCGAATATTTCAACAATCTGAGGGACGGAAGAGAAATTTTCCATGGCAAAACTTCTTCCTAAGGTAATGGGCTTGATAAAGAAGTTTTTGTGGAAGTTTGTTTGCATTTCCTCATCGTCAAATATGCTAGGAACATTGTAATCTCCTTTTTTCATCATGATGGTTTGAAATGGTGGAAGGTTGAAAGCGAAAGAGGGAATGTGTATAGGCTAAGTGTATAGAGGGAAGTGTGAAGGTAAAATGTCTTTGAAGAAGATGAACAGTATGAGGTTTTTCTCTGTAATATGGTAAGTGAAAGGTTTGAATGAGAAGTTAATGTGATAGGTGACCGTTAATGAGGGTGACTGATGGTTAAAGTATACGAACAATTTTCAAAGTGAAAATGACATTGTTAGAGTTTCTTCATTTTCCTGCTTGTTTAGATGGTGTCATCGTGGCATGAGGAGAAATAACCAATTAACCCATGTTTAAGAAATGATTTCTGATCAGAGACAAGAACCAACTTTCTGGAGCAAGGACCTTTCTGATTTCATGTATCTATTTCATCCTTCTTTCTGAACAAACCATGATACACTCCTATTCCTAAGATACCTTTGATTCCTTCTTTCTCAACTTATACTAGACACCTAACTTTCTCAACTAGGTTAGCTACCTATTTTGAACTAACTTTCCAAACCAGTTCTTCAACCCTTCTTGAGGTGAACTTTCTGATGCACACTTTTTTGTTCTTGCTAAACTTTCTCCGATATATATAGCCTCTATTGTCTTTTTTTAGAAAGGAACTCCAGCAGAGAGTAGCAATCTTAGCTTTAAATTTATCTTAACTTTAAATTTAGATCAAGGGGGAAGCATCAACACATTATGGATGTAAGTTCAAAAGCCAGTCATGTTTAGAAGGTCTTTTATGAGCAGAAACAATTTTCAGCTAAGGGTTTTGTAAAATTGTCAGCAATCTAACTTTTAGTATTTATGAACCTTAGCTCAATATTTCCTTTCTGAACATGATCTCTTATGAAATGATGCTTAATATTTATATGCTTAGATCTAGAATGTTGAATGGGATTCTTTGTGAGATTAATTGCACTAGTGTTGTCACATAAGATAGGGATTTTGGTATACTTTAGATTGAAATCTTCCAAGTGATGCTTGATCCACAAGATTTGTATACTGTAGCTTGCAGCAAACACATATTCAGCCTCAGCAGTTGATAGAGCAATTGTATTATACTTGCTCAACCAAGTTATTAGTGATTTTCCAAGAAAGCAACAACAACCACTTGTGCTTTTTCTTTCAATTCTATCTCCAGTAAAATCAGTATCATAATAACCTGTAACATTGCAAGCAGTACCTTTCTCGTACTAGAGACTAAGACCAGTAGTACCTACTAAATATCTTAAGATTCTTTTAACAGCGTTTAGATAAGACTATTTAGGATTTGCTTGAAATCTAGCATAAACCCCTACACTTAATTGTAGATCAGGTCTACTGGCACTAATGTAGAGTAGAGAGCCTATTATACCTCTGTATAGTTTCTTAGAAACCTTGTCATCATCTCCATCAGCTTCTAGAACTTGAGAATAATGCATGGAGTACTGATGCTCTTTGCTTTGTCCATATTAAACCGTTTGAGCAAATCCTTAGCATATTTCTCTTGATGAATAAGAATTCCTTTCTTCTATTGCTTGATTTACAGTCCCAAAAAGAACTTTAGTTCACCCATCATGCTCATCTCAAATTCTCCCTGCTTTAGCTCAGAGAAATTCTTGCACAGATTTAGATTAGTTGCACCAAAAACTATATAATCAACATAAATTTGTACAATTAAAAAATTACTTTTCTTATGCAAGATGAATAATGTAGTGTCAACTTGTCCTCCTTTTTTTGAGAAGAAATTAGCTAAGCCTATCGTACGAAGCTTTAGGAGCTTGTTTTAATCCATATAAAGCTTTAGAAAGTTTAAAGACATGGTAAGGAAGATTTTTATTTTCAAAACTAGGAGGTTGTTTAACATAAACTTCCTCATAAAGGAAGCCATTTAAAAAGGCAAGATTTTACATCCATCTAAAATAAAACAAGCCCTTTATAAGTAGCATAAGAAAGTAGCATTTTGATAGTTTCCAGTCTAGCTACAGGAGCAAAGGTCTCATTATAATCAATGTCTTCTTGTTAGTTGTAACCTTGTGCCACTAGTCTTGCTTTGTTTTTAATTACTTTCGTATTTTCATCAAGTTTGTTTTTGAACACCCATTTTGTCCTAATAGCAGATTATCCTTTTAGTAAAGGGACTAGAGTCCAGACATTACTTTTCTCAGATTGAGTAAGTTCTTCCTTCATAGCTTCAATCTAGCTTAGATCTTGAAGAGCTTTGTCAACACTTTCTGGTTGAATTTCAAAGATGAAAGCAAGGTTGGATTCTATTTTGAGTGAAGATCTGGCTCTAATTCCTTGAGAAGTTTCACTAATAATTTGATTTTGAGAAACAAATCTCAAGTTTCTTACACCAGTATATCGTCTCTTGATGGATGTAGCTTCTCGATCTTCAAAAATATCATCAGAAATATGTTGATTAAAAGGAGGATTAGAAAACATCATCATCACCATTTCTTGTGGCAATCTACAGATTCAGCTAATGCTGGGCATTGTTGTTTAAAGAAATATTCTCCATTTTTTCTTCGAGATCAATAACCTTCTGGCTAAAGTCATTTCTTCTCTCCATGAAGCTTATATGTCTTGTTTTTTCCATGGTCCAAGTCTTCTTATTGTATGCCTTGTAAGCTTTTGAAATAGAAGAGTATCCTAGAAAGACTCCAAGATTAGACTCAAGATCAAACTTTGAAAGCTTATCGTTGGTGTTAAGGATAAAACATTTAGATCTAAAGACACGAAAAGTATCAAATGTTGGGTTTTCTTCCTTTCCATAATTCATAAGGAGTTTTCTTGAGAATTAGCCTTAAGAAAACACGATTTTGAATGTAGTAAGCATTATTTATTGCTTCTTGCCAAAATCCTTTTGATAACCTACTTCCAAGAATCATAGTTCTATCCATTTCTTGTAATGATCTATTCTTCCTTTCTACTACCTCTATTTTGTTGAGAAGTTATAGGAGAAGAGAAATTATGTAAAATGCCATTTTCATTACAGAAAGTTTCAAAAGAATGATTTTCAAATTCTCCACCATGATCAGATCTAATAGAAGTAATGCAAAAACCATTTTCATTTTGAATTCTTTTTGAAAAAGTTTTGAAGGCCTTACAAGCTTCATCCTTACAGATCAGAAATATAACTCATGTAAATCTTGAGAAATCATCCTCCATGACTAGACCATATTTCCTACCACTTAAGCTAGTAGTTCTAGTTGGTCCAAATAGATCAAGATGTAAAAGCTTAAGTGGTCTTGTCATAGAAACTACATTTTTATTCATAGAAACTACATTTTTATTATGGAAAGAACTCTTGGTCTGTTTACCTCTGAGACAGAATTCACAAGATGAGTCATTTTCAAAACTAATTTTGGGTAAACCTTTGACTAATTCTTTTTGAGAAATCTCAGAGATTAGTTTCATATGAGCATGACCGAGTTTCTTGTGCCATAACCACTTTTCATCCACGAAGGATATTAAGCATTTTACATTTTGATCTAGAAGGTCATCTAGATATAATACAAAGGTATTATCACACCTTCTAGCAGTAAGAATGATTTTATTTGAAGTGGAATCTTTTATAACACATTGAGAAGATTCAAACACAACTCTATAGCCTTAGTCATAGAATTGACTAATGCTCAGAAGGTTATGAGTTAGTCCTTCTTCTAGCATAACATCATTTATTAAGTCCGAATCATTCTTATCAACATTACCTATATCGATAATTTTGGACTTGATTCTATCAACAAATTTTACTACTCCACCATCCTTGGGTTTGAGGTTTCTGAACTTGGATTTATTTCTGGTCATGTGTCTGGAGCACCCACTGTCCAGATACCACTCTTTTCCTTTAGATGTATTGATTTAAGGCACACTTACATTAGAAGCCATTTTTGCTTTAGGTACCCAAATCTTCTTGGGTCCTTTTGTATTAGTTGATGTTTTAGGCTTTTTCACTTTCTGTTTAGCTTTTCTTTTGGAGAAACATTTTTCATAATAGTGTCCCCTTTTGAAACAGTATATGCATGTAGGAATTTTTGGTTGAGAATCTTTGGATGAACTATCATTTGCTTTTTCCACATATCCTAGTCCTGTTTTATCAAGATATGGTTTTTGGCCTCCAAGCATAAGATCAAGATTTTTTGAGCCATTAAACATTTTCTCAGGATCAATTTTGAGAAGTTTAACTAAGTTCTGAAGTTTAGATATATCAGAGAAGGTATTCTGACTACCTTCAAAAGCTTTTTCTTTCAAGGCATTAACATCCTTCTGGAGGGTGTCATTTTCTTTTAAAAGCTCAGCATTTTCATGCCCTGACTTTTCATTCTCAATCTTGAGTTTTTCGAAATCTTATGACAGTTTCAAAAAGTTTTTCTTTAAACAAGCATAATGGGAAGCTAGTAATTGAGAATCACCCAAGAGATTGTCGTATGCTTTTTGAAGATTTTCAAAAGTAAGTTCAAGTTCAAAATCAAATACCTCAGTTTGTTCTTCCAAAACTATATTTGGCATGAAGCACAGATTTAGTACAATCTCTTCTTCTCTTTGTGATTCAGTATTCTTCTATGCTTCATCCAGGTCTTCCTATGTGGTTATCATAGCCTTCTTCTTTGTGGTCTTCTTTCTTGAGCCTTTTTTCAGTCTAGGACATTTAGATCTGACATGTCCTGGCTCCTTGCATTCAAAGCAAATAATCTCATCTTGCTTGGTTCTGCCTTTCTTGTCTTTCTTGGGAATAGGGTTCTTTGTCTTTCTCTTTATCCATACTTTTGAGATCTTCCTTGCTAAATGTGCAATCTCATCATCATCATCATTATCAGAGGAGTCTTCTTTATCTTTTTCAGACTCTTTCGAAGCTTTCATGGCCTTGGAAGATTGAGTCCTTTTCTGAGTGGACTTCAGAGTAATAGGCTTTTCCTTTTTGGTAGTCTCATCAGAGACTTCGTTAAGCTCAATTTTATGAGTCTTCAACAACCCAATGAAAGCATCTAAGCTAACCATATTTAAGTCCTTAGCTTTTTGAATAGCAGTTACTTTTGGATGCTAGGCCTTTGAAAGACTTCTCAGAATCTTTCCCACCATTTCTGCATTAGTATGCCTTTTCCCCATGGCTTTCAGTTGATTTATGATATGCATAAATCTAGTTGTCATCTCATCAATGTTTTCATTCTCCAATATTTTAAACATCTTATATTGATAAACTAGCATGCTGATCTTGGTCTCTTTGACCTAATCAGTTCCTTCATGAAGCACTTGAAATCTATCCCAAGTTTCTTTTGTTGAGTCACAGGATATGATCTTATCATATTCACTTTTTCTCAAGGCATATGTGAATAGATAGTTTGCCTTAGCATTCATTCGGACTTTGGTTTTGTGTTGGTCAATCAATTCATTTCTCAGAATGGTTCTGACTACTACTCATGGAGGTTGCTCTAGATTAGCAACTCCTTGAGGTGCTAGTTGCTAAGTAGTTGGCACATAATTAGTATTTTCTATAATTTCCCACATGTCCAGACTTGTGGACTCAATGAAGAATCTCATTCTATCCTTCTAGTAAGGATAGTCTTCACATTAAAGTATGGAGGCAGTTTATAGAGTGACCTTTTGCAATATGATTTGTCTGTTGTGCCATTTGATGGATCTTTATCCTTTGCAACCGTTAGGAAGCTCAAATCCAAAGTTAGTCTCTAATACCAATTGTTGGATGAGATGACACGAGAAGGGGAGTTGAATTGTGTCTTCACTAATTATTTTTAACCTGTAAAAATATTTAAAACAACTTTCTCAAATCCTAGACTTGAAGTGCGGGAGCGTTGTGGTTAGAAATAACAGTTATTAACTTTGTTCAGTATAGTATTTGAAAGATTTTAAAGGTTGCAAAAGTTTGAAGATCGAATGAAGACAACTAATAAAGAGAAAGAGATAGAATGATCACATAACAAGGTTTATCCTGGTTCGGCCAACCAAATGCCTACATCCAGTCCTCAACTCTTTGTTGAGATTTGTATATAACAAGTGTTCCTTTTCCAAGCTTCTCCAAGCTTTTACAATTGAGTAGTCTTTCTCTAGCTTCTCAAAGCTTTACAATCGAGTAGTGTTTGTTCTAGCCTCTCCAAGCTTTACAGTTGAGTCATGTTTATCCTAGCATCTCCAAGGTCACTTTGATTACTGATGGGTCTAGATACATGAGATTTTATAGAAAGATGTTTGCATTTACTCTTACACTAAAATCTCTTTATAGAGTATAAATCAAATGCACATAGTGTATGACTTCTCTAAATTTTCAATGTGAGAATGTTGTCTATTACAATCCAGTAGAGAAGATTTACAAATAGAAGTTACTATGAGTAACTTTTTAGAGTATCAAAAAGTTGAGAAAGGTAAAAGAATGAAATAGTTGTAGCTTGAAAAAATTTGAGCAGCGTCTCTATCTTCTTCTTCGTATTCCAACTTTAATAGACTTCAAGATATGATCATTGGAGCTTGTAGATCTTAAGCCTTGTGCTATTTTGATCCATTGGTCTATGACTAGAGAGAGAAGATGCAGCTTTCTTCTTCAACAAGTAATGATAACAGAAAAGGAAAAATAGCCATTTGAAGTCTTCACCCACTTTTTAGACTTGTCAATGCTTCTTTTGCATTATCTCAAATCATATTTGACTTTTTGAATTTTTCAATGAAGCGTATGGAAAAAGCTTTCAAGGTGAGATGCTTCATGAGTAGCAAGTTTCTAATGATCACCTTTCTGGATTGAGTCATCCTTTTGAATGTAGTGTGATCTTTCTCATGGCATGTTTTTTTCTTTCTGATGTTATATCACCATCCTTCTGAACTTTCTTTCTTATTCCTCAGTGAGTAAACATATAGAACACAAAGCAGTTTCTCCAATATAATCATATTTTCGTGAAGTACCATGGATTTAGACACTTTGATTTGTACAAAAATCATTTGACTTCAAAGTAGATGATTTTACTCACAGATGAATGCATTTAGCTAAACCAAATCGTTTATTGTCTGAAAGATTTACTTAAATGTTGATTTGATATTCATCAAAACTTTAAGGCTTGAAACATCTAAGGATGTGAGATTGTTTCAGTTAGGCATTAGAGCTTTCAACAACTTCCAAATGGCTAGAAATAGGGGAAGAAGTTGATCCAGTTGAAGTAGATAAGAATGCCTATCCAGCTTTTTAGCGGGCATAGTCATTTCTTCCTCCTCCTTCTTTATAGCAGTGGAGAAAGGTCAAGTGGCAATGACTATTGGAGTGAAGTCTTGCAGTAATGGTTGAGGCAAAGAAACACCTAATCCTATGTCTTCTTCTTTACCTTCCAATTGGAGGATCATCACTCTCTGAGGTGGAGATTGGGCTTTAGCCTTTTCATCTTGGTTGGCTGAGGGGGAGGAGTGCTTGCCCTTGACTTATGTTTTATTTGCAACAAAATAAACAAAACCTAAGTCAGAAGAAATGCAGTGATAGACCTTGGGAATTTCTCAAAAGACAGTCCATATAACTTATCACACCAGCTGATTCAGGTGTTGGAAAAGTCCTAGATGGAGGGATTACCGCTTTTAGAAAGGCCACACAAATCAGTTGGGGAGAAATGGGCTACCGAGGGCTTTTCCTTAGTTTGTGGACACTGCTTTGTTGGAAGGCCGATCAGTTAGCTTCTGTGCCTTTGGACTTTTTGGAAGTTTCTGCAAGAAAAAACTGATAGATGATTAATTGTAGATCCAATAATGAAATGTATCAAAAGATGAAACTAAGGGAAAAACTTACTTTTCGTAGTTAATGCCTCTTTAGTTGTAGCTACCTTAGCAGGGGCAGAGGAGCCGATGACGAGTGCATTGCTAGAGCAAAAGCCCCCAATTGTTTGAGCTTAAGCAAGAGAGCATTGGGAGGTTGGCCTAATGACTTCTTGAACAAGGCATCCCACCATGAAGCGAACTCTAGGGTAGCCAAAGGAGCCATTTTGAACTTCTCGAAGTAGAAGTTATTAATCCTCTCATTACTGCTCAACTCCTAATCTACTATCTCATTAGCATATAGGTTGGCCTTTTCATCAAATTTGAAAAATGACTCATAGAGGAGGGGGATATCTTATACCAAGCCAAATTGCCGAGCCAAGCAATGGGGGTTGTAAAGCTCATAAAAGGTGTGGTCCTTGATCTTGGCCTTACCACATTAAGCAGATCACGCACCATGAGCACATTGCTCTATTGAAGGGTGACCTCAGATAGCTCTGAATTCGTGGCCGACAGATACGTTGCCGATACCAAGTTGGGCGCACCCTCGATTTTGATAAGGACATAGCTAGTGGAATATCCTAACCCTCATTTTGATGAGGAGATAGGCTACCTCATATGCCGAGAAAGACAGAAATGGGAATCACATGTACAAGTCTCTATATACAACTAGCTGAATAGTGCGAGTAAGAACAACTTCTTCAAATAGCTTTGGAAAGTACTACTAAATCCAAAGCTATAAGAACTAGAAGGGGCTAAATACAGTCTTTACCAATTCTCCCTTCTTCATCCAATGTACAAGAGTGAACATGACCTTGTATAGCAAGGACAACAAGAGAGCACCAATATTGAGACAACTTTGATTGAGAATGGCTAATAGGTAGGGAGTAAACTTTGTTAACATGGCCACGAAGCTAGTGTAGATGAAGAAGCAACAGACCCAAAATAGGAGAAACGCCCGATACTTTATATCGCCTACAAGGCCGCTCCCCTTGTTAAAAGTGTTGATATAGATGGAGTATGTGTTGTTCTTTTTGTTGACCTGGAAGCCCAAATTAGTGCCAAGAACGTCATGGAGGAACGACACCTCATCTCTATTTACTGGCAGGCTAGTAATAGCCGCCACATCGTGCAAGGTAAGGCCTATCATCTCGAAGGGTAAGCAGAATGCATTGGCCGATGTGTTCCAAAAGCCAAGGAAGCTATATAGCAGTCCAAAGTTAGGTGGCAGCTCTTTCTTGGATAGGAGAATCGTGTCATAAATACCCAATTTCTTCCATTCTTCTTTATTCTCAGTGACCACCATGTCAAGCCATTGGCTATATGAGTCCGAAGGACTAGGCCAAGTAATGAGCTCAAAAGGGTAATTATGGACATGGACCACGAAGTGGCCAAAGGCAATTCATACCTAGATGGAGAAATGAAAATATTAGCCTTAGCCGTGCCTTGGTCCAAGGAAGGTAGGGTAGGGTTGAGAATGAATCTCCTATTCTTTTCATCAAAACAAGAGGCAATGGGTTTTCTGGTGAGAGCTCTATGGACGAAGAGGAAAAAGAAGAAAAAGGAGAAGATTCGTGTACTAAAGGTTCACAATCTTTAGAAATATTGGGAGTGTGCAAAGTCTGAAGAAATAGAAGACATGGTGAATATAAAATGATTGGTGAAAGCTGAAAGAATGTGCGCTAGAGGACCAATGAAAGCAAAAGTGGAATAATGAATGTTCGCTGGCTGGCTTTATACTTTCCCTATAAATTTCTAACTACCCGTTACTATAGCGGATAAATAGTTAATAGTTATTTAGATAAGTGGAGAGTAAAGATCTAGTCGTTGTATTAAACTCGTTTCAGCAGTAAAATCGGCTAGCCCAATATAGAAGGCAATATTGTGACACCAAAAAATTGTCAAATGCCCTTAGGTAAAGATAAAACTTTGCCAAGTAAGGTTTTGATGTGGTTTCTAGCATTAGCCGAGTCATAAGTTAGAATGGCCTAGGAAGACAATGGCCGAGGTCGAAACAAAAGCACTAATCGGCCAAGAATAAATATAAAGGGGTAATAAGCTCGGATTAAAAACTAAGCTGGAATATAAGAGGGTGAACTTTAAAGAGCCGAGGCATATGTAAAAAACTTATAAGTCCAGGGTTTGGAATGTAAATATCTAGCAGGTAGACATGTGGCAGCCTTTCCATGCTATGACTAAGAAGAACCAGCTAGTCAAGGAACATGCAGCCAGAGCAGTTATTCAATAGTAGTTATGGACGAAGACTTACTTATAAATAGAGCAAGACTCAACCATTTCGAGGACCCCAGAATCATCAACACAATGCATCAATTTACTTTACTTTACTTTTTACCTTTACCTCTTAGTTTTAGCTTTAGTCTTTTACTCTTTAATTGTACTTATAACTCTCTTCAAGCTATCCACACGGATTGGCCATGGATGCTTGAGAAGGATACACTTTGTAATTGGTTTGAGATTTAGTACAAGTCCTGTCGATTGCACTCTTGCCATTTTCACTTGTGTTTTGGTTATATTCACACTTGATTTTAGCCAAATGCTTTCTTCAAGTAGATTGGGAATCCATATCCAAAGGATAGATTTCCCTCCTTGGAGTAATCGTTTGACACTTGGAATCAAAAGGGCTCTAGCCGATTCCCAATAGCTGAGAAATAGCCCAAACATTTGTACATTTAGTTTCTAGAAAGAGATATTTAAATTTTTTAGATTTTTTTTATATTATAGGTAATTCTCGTGCATTACACCGGTTTATTAATAGTTTTTTATAAATTCTCTTAATAAGAGTACTCTTTTTTAAAAAACAGTTATAATACAAATTAAAAGTTAGACATAATAAAAAAAATTAAAAATTTTTAATTGTCCTAAACAATGAAATATATCAAAATTAGTTAAATTGCGATAGTTTATTGAATATTTCATTGTAGACAACTTTTTTTTGTGTAAATTTTGCTCTTTTCATATTCTCAACTATAAGAACTCTCAACCCTTTTTTTGAGATCACTTTTAACAATGCAACATATATTTTTATGATAAAATATTGATTTTGGAAAATATAAATTCATATAGTTCAATAATTGGCATTGGCGTTCATTTATTGTCATTACATAGCATATTTTTATTGAGAATTATTTTCTTCTCAAAATAAAATGTCATTTCGAGTTCTTTCTTGATAAAACTATTCGTGTGATAAGAACTTTTGCATTGACATTGCTTCATGTATTTATTTTTCCTTCTATTATTTACTTTCCAAGGTGCATAAATTTCTAATGCCAAATTTAGTTCCTAAAGAGCATATAATTGACATTCTTTTTTCTTGTTGCAAAATAATAATAATAATAATAATAATAATAATAATAATAATAATAGGAATTCAATCTAAAGTAATACAAATTTTATTCTGTAATGAAATATTATTTGAATCTGAATGTGGATGTCCATTTCTTTATCCTGATTTAGTTAAGATTTAATTAGATAGAATTAGTTATTTGATCATATATTGTATCTCTTATCCTTTGGCTATAAATAGTGTTTTGGGTGCTCTATGTATGACAACTCTCGAGAATATCAACAATAGAATTTTGTCTTCTTCCTCTTTCTCTATTCTCTTATTATTACTTTCATAACATGTTATCAGCACGAGACTCTACCATCCGAGTGAAAGCCTGAGATAAGATACTTTAAAAAAGTGAAGGCTTGAGGTAAGACACTCTAACCATGTCAAGCTCTTTCAATCATGAATTTATGATTCTTGTTGTTTCATGAAAGACATATTTGTCTTGAACTATAGATGCTAAAATTCACATTGACTCAATGGGTCCTGAAGACATCATTAAACAATGAAAATTACATCCCAGTTGTAACACCCTCTATTATATAAGCCATGCTCGAGTCATGGAGTTATATTAAGAGGTTTTCACTGTGCTAAGAAAACTTTAAAATATGAAAAATATAATACATGGCCCTTTAATTGCTTACTTTATTACCGACTAATAGTCTCTGATACATGGAAAAATATAAAATAACTACACTTTAAAAGAAATTGTGACTGATATAATACATAGCGTCTAGTTCTGACTAGTCGTTACTAGCTTCAATGGTCTCTTGATCTGGCTTACGCCCGATTCTTGCTCCATGAATGGCCCTGTACTCTGCCTCGTACTTGGTTTCCAACTTGGGTGCTGGAATGTTTATGGAAAGGAAAAACATATAAGCAGGCAGTAAGAAACTAAAGTTCTCAGTAGGTAACTCAAACCAGTCTTACAGTGTCATCATAAACATTCCAGCCGCTTCAGTTTCTTATAAAAACGTGAGCACATATAAACAAACAGTGGTTCAATTTTAAGTTGAAAACACTTTTCTCGAAGCGGGTCATATTTTAACAACCACTTGCCATATCATATGACAGACATAGAAATACAAATAGTACAATATGCTTCAGTAAGAGTCATAATAGCATCATGATATAATGAGATAATTAGAAATGCACATATAAATGCTTGTATTTGATTGTATGCAAGTGCACTTAACTTAATTCATCTCTCTCTTTAACTTGCAATTTAACCTTAGTCTTCTGTACTTGGTCCCCCGGAGGTGAATGGCCTCTCTCACCCCTAGGTGATAACCTGCTTTTCAGGTCCGAGCTCGTACATATACATGAGTGGTGGGTTTACTTTCCCTGACCCTCACACCGGTCTATTCCCCTTAAATCTGGTCGAGGGCTGGCCCAAGTCTTAGACAAGATCTGCCTCTGTCCCACGCTAGCTGGGTCTATGCCATGCCTCACGTGGTAGCTTGGTACGTCTTTCTTGCAAGTTCTCATAAATCTTATTCTTCTTTGGACATGATTATACATGCATATGCTACATGCATTCATTCGTATATTTCATATTATACTTAAATCATTCTTGCATATATAAATCTTATGAACATAACATATAAATGTTCATAACAGTCACATAATTCACATATTTCTGCCGGAATTTCGGCAGCATAACGGAACGAGTCCGCTTCCCCATGAATAGTGCCAGGCAACCAGTACAAATGTACAAACTTGCAATTCAATATGGACCAGCAAATATATATATATTCATAGCATCATTCATCAATTTCAATTCAAGCACCAATTGGGTTTTCGGTTTATTCTCTCCTATTCTGCCCGAGTTTGGTATATTCCACCCTTATTGCAATTTAACTTATTTGAATCTAATTTTTGGATATGTCATAGCATTATGTGTCTAGTTTCTAACCCTTTTAGTCCCATCTCATTTTGATTTGTATAACTCAAGATATAAAAATTTTACCTTAGACTGCCCTATTTTTAGCCAGAATTGCGTTCTTATAAGTAAAAATTCACTAAAAATAGAAACCTAGGTGAAATTATATGAAATTTATATCAAATTAAAGATAACAGGACAAGATTTCGAATGAAATAAGTTTCATCTCATTTTCATGAGTATATTTTGATATATAAGCCCCAAAACTTGACCCTACTAGACTACCCTATTCCAGCCCGATTTGAACTTGAGTCAACTTCATTGATGTGCTGGGAACAAATGGCAACGAATTTGACTCTAAAATTTTTATGGGATGTTTGCTTACATGTTTAGGGTTTAGGGTTTAGAGTTGTGTAGGGTGAGTTATACCCTTCTCAACTCACACTGCCCAGATGAGAATCCAGATTTCTAGGTCAAATTTCAAAAATTCATAACTAGTTCTATACTTATCCAATGGCCTTATATTTTATATGTATGGAAAGCCCTGAATGTCTAGTTTCATATAAAAATAGTTTCATCAATTTTAAATGGCGATAGGCGGAGCCGTACACTCTACCGTACGGACCGTCGAGGAGAAAACCCTAACAGCTTCTTGAACTCTTCTTGGATTCATGTTTTTCTCTAATCAATCCACCCAATCTTCAATTCAAACTCACATATACACCTTAAACCAATCTTAATTCATCATCATCACTCAAGATAGCATCGGAATCTTGCAAGAAATTGGGAAGAAAGTGGAGTCCTAATCAGCCTAATTCAAATAAAACAAGAAAAGAAGTTGGAATTTCTACCTTGGTGGTGTGAAATCTTGATGGAACTTGATCTTGGAGTGAAGTTGATGGTTGGGGCTTGAGTTTGGGGATAAGAGGAAGTGGAAGAAGATGAAGAAGAGTGGGGAAATGAGGCTGGTAGTGGGGAGGTCAAAAATGATAAGAAGAAGGAAAGAAAATGTGAGATATTTGGAAGCTAAATGCATGGGATTGGTGGATCTCTTCATGCTATCCATTTTGGTTTGGCTTCCACCATCAAGGGCTGCCTTAGGCGCCACTTGGGTGGGTTATTTGGCTAAATCTTAGCCATTGATCCTAAGGCACTCATGGCATAATTTCTACTGATCCGGTTCTGACAGTTTAAAACACCGTAATCTTACCGATTTCCTTTAAATCGGTAAAACGGTTTTAGAAAAATCCTATGAAGTTTCCTATGGCTCTAATCTAATTCCATTATACCTAATCATTCTAAACCACTCTCAATTGGCTTTAAGTGAATGCTTAATCGAATCCTAATCAATTCCAATTATCCGATGAAAACCGAAAACTCGGTTAATAACGATAGAATTTTTCGGACGTTACACTCTTCACTCACTTGGCGGCCAATTGGCACCATCCATTAAGGTAGAAGTGGCTCAATTTTCATCCACTCAAACTAGTGAAATTCTACTAATTCGGTTCTGGCGGTTTAAAGCACCGAATTCTCGCCGATTTTTTTCAAATCTGCAAAACTTTACTAAATGACTTTGAGAGGATTTCTATTTCTCTATCCTAATTGTTCCTAAGCCTCATCCCTCTAATTAATATCTATTTAACTCCTAATTAATATTTAATTAACTTCTAATTGCCCTTACATAACTATTGAAACCGAATGAACAGATTAACGGCATAAATTAGACATTTTCGCAAATTCAGAGCCTTTTTGTTTTCTGTTTTCTATAACTAATGGCATTTCCGTAATTTTGAACAAGTCTAAGGGCACCCCACGTCATTTCACACCCAACTGCCTCCATGTCCCAATCGGCAGAGATTTAAACTTCTACGCTTTCACCACGTGATTCTGCTCCGTTTAAAACCCTATTCTACTAATCCTATATATGTGGGGACATAAGGGTCATTTTATGAAAAGTTATAGGGTGGACATAAAGGTCATTTTATAAAAGGTTCAAAGGTTGTTGTGGAAATAATTCTTTGGGGTCAAAACATAATTTCTAAAAATTCAGGGTATCATTACGATTAACAAAAGTTTGCAGCGGCACTTTTGTCATTTCCTAATTTTAAACATATGGCAGTGCCATATTCTCAATGGCAATTTTACACTACCCTATAATTCCAAGTGTGAGGGTCGTCATGGCATAGTGCTGTCTGAGAAATTCTCACACTGCTTAAGGGAAATAATTCAAAGTTTTCATTACGTTCTGTTTACGAAGTGGGGATGTTACACCAGTAGGATTGCATAAAATTCATCTTTATTCATTGGGCTTTGAAGGCACCATTAAACATGAAACGTTGAATCCTAAAAGGATAGCACAAAATCGATCTTAATTTAATGGGTCTTGGAGACACTATTAAAGAAGGAAATATCGCATCATAGTAAGATTGCGTAAAATTTATTTTGATTCAATGGGTCATGGAGACACCATTAAACAAGAAAATGTCATTGCATCCTGATAAGGATTGCGCAAAATCTATCTTGATTCAATGGATCTCAAAGATACTATTAAGATAAGGAAACATGGCATGCTAGAAGAATTGCACAAAAGCATTAATTTTCCTTCGTTGTCACTTTTACGAAGGATTAATATTTTTATATTGTATTCTAAAAGATCCTATCTAACTTTAGAGCTGCTTTATGTAACATCCTCCGAAATCCTTTTATCGTTTTCCGTTCAATTGTTCGGTTTTTATCGAATAATTGAGATTAATCAAGATTCAGGTAAACCATTATTTAGACTCAATTAATTAGCAATAACTTGAGTTTAGATAAGAGAGAATTAAGTTAGAAGTATAGAAGATTTCATAAGAATTTTCACAAAACCGATTTACCGATTTAAAGGAAATCGGTAACATTACGGTATTTTGAACTGTCGGAACCGGGCCAATAGAATTACAAGCTCTAAACCCTATTTTGAGTGGCTGATAATTCAGCCACTTACCAGCCAAAAGTGGCGCAATAATAGCCACTAAACCATGGAGAAGCTTGGCTGAATTTCAGCCAAGCATTTTGAACCAATTAAAACCAAGCAAAAACCATCAAAAGCCATCAGAATTTTTCAGCTCCTTTTCATCCAATTCTGACCCATTCTCTACGCTACTTTTCTCCTTCCTTTCAGCTCTCTTTCTCTGTTCTTCATACACCAAACTTCAGCCAAAAACTCAAGCCAATTCCAGCCTTATTCATCCAAGCTTCAAGAATCCAGCACAAACACTTGGATCAAAGGTAGGAATTCTGATTTCTTGCATCAAATCCATGCACTTGGCTGACTGGGCTGGAATTATTCTCATCCTATTTGATGTGTTAAATGAATGTTTATGATGATATGTGATTGGTTTTGGGCTGTTTGATTGATTAAAACCGAAGTGGAAGCAAGAAACCATGAAAACAGAAAGAGCTGATGGGTTAGAGAATCAAAACCCTCGGCAGTCCGTACGGCGGAGTGTACGGCTCCGCCTACAACCGATCAAATTGGATGAAACCATTTTTAGATGAAACTAGACATCTAGGGCTTTCCATAGATATATCATATAAGGCTTTTGGGTTAGAAATGAGAGAGTTATGAATTTTTGAATTTCAACCTAGGGTTCTGACTCTGAATCTGGGCAGACTAGCTTGTTTAGGATAGAACTCGACCCATACTACTTGAAAATGAGTGCAACCAACTTTTTTAGAGAGCTTACACATACTAGAATGTCCCATAAAAATTTCATAATTAGATAAGGTCCCAATTGCTCCCAGTGCCCCAAGCAATTTGCCCTATGTCCACACCGGGCGAGAACAGGGCAGTTTAGGAGGGTCAGAATGCGAGGCTTATAAATCGAGCCCTACTAATCCAAATGAAATGGAACTTCTTGCAAATGAAACTTTGTTCTGTTAGCTTTAATAAGAGATGAATTTCGTATGATTTGAGTCAGTTTTCGATTTTTAGTGGATTTTTACTTTTAGTTGCCTGATTCTGGCAAGCCACTGGACATGCCGGGATAAAATCTAGATATCTTGAGTTAGAGAAACCAAAATTAGATGGGACCAAAAAGGTTAGAAAGTAGACACATAACACTTTAACATGCTTAAATTTGAGGTCCAAATGAGTTAAATAGAAATTATGGTTTGAATTATCAAAACCGGGTTGGTTGAACATGCTGAGGCAGGAATTCTGCTTTGATTAATTTGATATTGATATGAGTGTAATGTTGAAGTATAAATGTGATATTGTGTTCTTTGTGATAAAATGATGTACTGGTTGGCTGGCACTATTCACGGGGAAGCGGACACGTTCCGTTATGCCGCCAAAATTTCGGTAGAATCCATGCACAAGTTATGAATTCCATGATCTTACATGTGCATTTCAAGAAATGTTATGAAAGTGTATTAAGAATCATGTTATTAAGAAAGTTCCATGCTACTTGGGCCAGCCCCGGATAAGAAGTTAAGGGGAATAGATCGGTGGGAACGTCGGGGAAAGTAAACCCGGCACTTCCTGTATAGGAACGAGCTCGATCCTGATAAGCAGACTATTACCCAGGAGTCTAAATGGCCAAGAACTCCCAGGGGACCAAGAGATGGAAAAATGATGAAAGGAAATGAAAAGTTTAAGAAGGAAAGTTCAAGTATGAGTTGCATGATTACATGAATGCATAACTGCATGAAATAGTTATGTCAAGATGTTATAGCCGTCTACTATATTTATTCACTGCTGTTTACTTAGTCATTCTGTTTATCCTTCTACATGCCATTGTTAGTAACCTATTTTATTTCTTGTGCCATCTAAACTAAAATTGAACCTTGCCTCGGACCAGATATTTTATTGAACTCGTTAAAATGGATATTTCAGTCTGAACACATGTTTTTATAATTAAATAAAACCCGAGGCAACTGAGAATGTATGTGACGTCAGACAATCACTATGCACCAACCCTACTGAGAATTTCTTGAAATTCTCACCCCGTGCTATATTTTCCACATCATTCTCAAACACTGGTGAGAGGCTCAACGACCACTCCTTTTCTTGAGATCCCAGTCCTGTAGCTTCACCAGGTTTCCATGTTGGACTCGTTGGACGCAGTCGGCTCCTGCTAGTTCCGTCTCTGCTTTCTAGCAATAGGCATTTTGCTGTATCTTTACTTCATCTGCTTCTAATATATATATGTATAGACTGAAGCATTGGCTTCCAGCCTACATATGTACATATACAGTTGGTAATATGCCACTTATTCGTATCTTTTCTGTTGTGTTATATTAAATTGTATTACGTTGTATAATGCTATTCATATCTATTATATAGCAATACGCTTATTGTTTGTAATACAAATCACGAAATTTAAGCAGAACATTAACACCGTAACACAGTCTACTTAATTGAATGCTATGACTTAAGCATAACATTAAATTAGTAGGGTGTTACACTTTAAGCAAATATATGAATTGGATTTATTTGTGGGTTGCAAGATTTTAAATCTATTAGTAAATACAATATTATAGAATTACCTCCCAATTTAAATTATGGAAGGAGATATTACTGATAAAGATATGCTAGAAAAAGACATTATCAACCTTTCATACTTCGAATGTGCTTCTGTAGTACCAACATTATTATCAACCTTTCATACTTCGAATGTGCTTCTGTAGTACCAACATTAAGTAAAGGGCTTTACAAAATATTTTGAATTAATTTTATGCCTTATTATGGTTGAATGAAATAATGAGTTGCCCATGAAGAAAAAAATATGAAACTCACCTAGTTGGCTCTACTCCATTCCCTAAAGTGAATATAACAAATTATAGTCCAAGCAGTGGCAAAGCTCATGGCTCCAATTAAAATCATGATTGAGTTAAAAGAAAATAAATGTTATCACTGTGGTAGCAAAGTACATTGGTCACGTACCTGTTGTACGTGGAGACATTTTGCTTGATCTTTATCAAGTATCAAATAGAGTTATTATATTTGAATTTCAAATTGTTAATATGCTTTTAAATTCAAGTTTATATTTTTACGAATTCGAAATCATTACTTTCCCTTTTGAATCTAAGTCGTTCATAACCTCCTATTGTTGATAAGTTTTTTTTTTTTTTAAGCTAAGTTTTAAATTTTCAAGGGTTTTGAGATATGGAGGAACAAAAGTTGTTGATTTGCTTGAATATAACATGAGATTTAAATTTTCATCAATTAACGTAAATTGATAATGTTGATAGTGTTATTGTAGCTTATTATTATTCAATATTTATGTGACCACTCATGTATAAGTGTACTCAATATTTATTTATTCTTATTTATTATAATTATTATGTACAAATTTTCATATTGATATACTTTTTTAAAGAAAATAATCAAGATAAATAGTATAAATATCTGTCTTATGGATAGTGCAAGTATGCACACTATTCTTAAAAGCAAGATATATTTTAATACAATTATTAGATAATTGAAGACTCTAGAAGAACTATTATTTTATTTCTTGAAATTTTTTTTTAATGTTAAATATATTCATATCTTCCAGAAGAGTTACTATTTTGTTTCTTGAAGATATTTATTGAGTTTTAATATATTCGTAAGCTCCAGAAGAGCTGCTATTTTGTTTCCTGAAGAAACTTATCGAGTTTTAATATATTCATAAGCTCCGAAAGAGCTACAATTTTATTTCTTAAAGAAATTTATTGAGTTTTAACGAAATGAATATCATATTGAGATGAAGAGTGAGGGAAGTAATGAGTAATACCATATTATAACTTGTGCTCCGAGAAAGAAAGTTGCAGTAAAGAAATTACTTGTACTTTCTTCCGATCTATATTAGACTAATATTAGTACAATTGAGTATATGTTATAGTAAACCAAAAGTTTACTAACTAATATTAGTACAATTGAATACATATTATAGTAAACTAGAAATTTACTAACCCAAATGATTTAATTTATCATTTGACATGATTGATTGGGACATTTGGGAGCAATAATGATGTGAAAAAAATATTGAAAACTCATATCGGCACTCATTGAAGAACCAGAAGATTCTTCAATCTAATAAGTTTTCTTGTGCTGTGTGTTCTCAATTTAAACTACTTATAAGGCCATTATTAGCAAAGATTGGATTTGAATATCCTAAATTCGTAGAAGAAATTTAAGGTGATATATGTGGACTAGTTCAAATATTTTATGATTTTATGATTTTAAGGAATTTAAGGCTATCATGTAGACATTTCAAATATTTTATGATTTTAATAGATGCATCTATGAAATAGTCACGTGTGTTTATTATTATCTCGCAACCTAGAGTTTGTAAGATTACTTGCGCAACTTATTAAACTAAGAGCACAATTTCTGGATAATCCAATCAAAATAATTCATCTTGATGATATTAGTGAATTTATTTTTCAAGTTTCTAATGCTTATTATATCGCCAGTGATATAAATGTTGAATATCTAGTTGCTTATGTTCATATACATAATGGGTTGCTAGAATCATTTATGAAAATCCTCCACTTGGCTGCTAAACCAATGCTTATGAGAACCAATCTCCTAAATTTTACTTGAGTGCATGTTATTTTACATGCTGCAGCACTTATTTGTATAAGGCAAATAAGTTGCTATCAATTCTTTCCCCTATAATTAGTTTTTGGCCAGCAGCCAAATATTTCCCATTTAAGAGCTTTTGGATTTGCAATATATTTTTGCCCCACTTTATTGCACCAAAATGGGACCCCAAACAAAATTGGGAATATATGTTGGATATGACTCTCTCTCTCTCTCTCTCTTTATAATCAAGTTTCTAGAAAAATAAATGAGAGATGTTTTTAAGGCTCAGTTTGTAGAATGCCAATTTGAAATTATTTCCAACACTAAGGGAAGGGAGTAAATAGCTGAAAAAGGAAATAAATTGGAATGCATTATTCTTACTTTATTTAGATCCTCAAATAAGGTAATGAGAATTAGAAGCTCAAAGTATTTGTAAAGAATGACATGAGTTGCCAGATGCATTTCCTAATACGAAAAGGATAGATCCTATATGTCAGCTAAAAATGCCCCAATTCAATTAATATCCTTATTGGACAATTACACACCAGAAGCGTGGTAGCCCAATCGGTTCTATAAATGAAAATCCTTGAACAAGAAATGGGGTAAGTGATTTTATTGAGGCAAATGATTCTAATAGTGATACTCTTCCTGTAGAAGAGGATAGAGACATATTAGGGACTCCTTTTATAGTCCAAATTTCTAATATAATTGAAATGCCAGAAGACATTCAGGTACTTGAAAGTAATCAAGATGATGAGATTTTATAGGAAAAATATGGAACCAACAAGAAGTTATTGTCAACAATATATTTGCATATAATGTAGCACTAAATATTATGCATGAAAATAAGGATCTTGAGCCAAGAATCGTCGTCGACATGATTGGCAAAAATAGAAAAAAACCCTGTAGGCTATATTGGACTCACTTGCAAAACATGAAGTCTTTGGACTTGTAGTCCAAATATCAGAAGGTGTAAAACCTATGGGATACAAATGGTATTTGTGAGAAAACAAAATGAGAAAAATGAGATTGTATCCCATAAAGCTCGACTTGTAGCACAAGGTTTGTCACAAAGATCTGATATGGATTATGGTGAAACAAATTCCCTAGTAGTGGATGCAATTGTGTTTTGATATTTGATAAGCTTATTCACATATAATAAGCTAAAATGGATGTTGTCATAGCCTATCTATATGGGTCATTAGATACTGATATTTACATGAAAATCCCTAAGGGATTAAAGATATGAACATCTAATGAACGTTCCCAAGGAATCTATTCAATCAAGTTGCAAAGATCTTTATATGGTCTAAAGCAATCTGGACGGATGTGGTATAACCGTCTCAATGAGTATTTGATCAACAAGGGGTTTAAGAATGATACTATTTGCCCCTGTGTTTATATAAAGAAATCTGTATTTAGATTCATTATAATTGCTATGTATGTTGATGACTTAAATATTATTGGGACTCCTGAAGAAGTTCCCATAGTCATAGAAAATCTATAAGATGAGTTTGTGATAAAAAGTCCTCGAAGGACAAAATTTTGCGTCGACCTGTAGATCAAGCATTTGACAAATGAAATGTTTGTTCGTCAATCAATTTACACAGAGAAAATCTTTAAGTGATTTTATATGGATAAATCACATCCATTAAGTATCCCAATGATTATAAGATCACTGGATGTGAAAAAGGGCTCGTTTCGTCTTTGGGAAGATAATTATGTAACACCCTTTGTTATATAAACCATGCTCGAGTCATGGAGTTATATTAAAAAAGTGTCATTGTGCTAAGAAAGCTTTAAAATATGGAAAATATAATACATGGCCCTTTAACTGTACACTTTATTACTAACTAATAGTTCATAAACTTTGTCATCTCTTATACATAAAGGATAAAATAATTACAATTTAAAAGAAATTATGACTGACATAATACACAGAACTTGCTTTGGACTGGTTGCTGGCTAGCTTCAATAGTCTTATGGTCTGGTTTGCGCCTGAGTCTTGCTCAGAAAATGTCCCAATACTCTACTTCACACTTGATTTCCAACTTAGGTGCTGGAATATTTACGGAAAAGAAAAACATACAAGCAGGCAGTGAGAACCTAAGGTTCTCAGTAGGTAAACTCGATCTATTACTCATATAGTGCCATCATAAACATTACAGCCGCTTCGATTTCTTATGAAAAGTGAGCACATATACGAAAGCAGTGGTCCAATTTTAAGTTGAAAACATCTTTCTCGAAGCGGGTTATATTTTAACAACCACTTGGCATATTATATGACAGACATAAAAATACGAATAGTGTAATATACTTTAGTAAGAATCATAATAACATCATGACATAATGAGATAATTAGAAATGCACATATAGTTGCTTGTACTTGATTGAATGCAAGTGCACTTGACTTAATTCATCTCTTTATTTAACTTGCAACTTAACATTGCTCTTCTATACTTGGTCTCCCGGAGGTGAGTGGCCTCTCTTACCCTTGGGTAATAGCCTACCTTTCTGGTCCAAGCTTGTACCTATACATGAGTGACGGGTTTACTTTTCTCGACCCTCACACCGGTCTATTCTCCTTAAATTTGGTCGAGGGCTGGCCCAAGTCTTAGACAGTACCGCTCTGGCCCACACTAGCTGGGTTTATGCCATGCCTCACGTAGTAGCTTGGTACGTCTTTCTTGCAAGTTCTCATAAATCTTATTCTTCTTTGGACATGATTATACATGCATAGGCTACATGCATTCATTCATATACCTCATATCATACTTAAATCATTCTTGCATATATGAATCTTATGAGCATAACATATAAATGTTTATAACATTCATATAATTCACATATTTCTGCCGGAATTTCGGCAGTATAACGGATCGAGTCCGCTTCCCCATGAATAGTGTCAGGCTACCAATACAATCAACTAAGTATGCAATTCAATTTAAAACTACAAGTTATAGCAACATTATTAATCATATGGTATGTCAAAATCAATAGAAATATCAACAGAGTTTTCTGTTCACTCTACCCTCTTCTGCCCGAATCTTTTAAAGTCCACCTTTAATATATTCAACTCATTTAGGCCTGAATTTTGGATATGTCATAGCTCTATGTGTCTAGTTTTCAACCCTTTTAGTCCCATCTCATTTTGATTTGTATAACTCAAATTATTAGTATTTTACTTCAAACTGCCCTATACTTAGCCAGAAATGCACTCTTATAAGTGAAAATTCACTAAAAATAGAAATCTAAGTGAAATCATATGAAATTTATATTAATTTAAAGCTAATAGAATAAGCTTTCAAATGAGAAAGTTGCATATCATTTGCATAAGTATATTTTGAGACATAAGCCCCGTAACTTGACCCTACTACACTACCCTGTCCCAGCCTAGTTTGAACTTAAGGTAACTTCCTTGATGTGCTGGGAATAATTGGCAACGAATCTAACTTTGAAACTTTTATGGGATATTTCGTTACATGTTAGCTTTCAAACAGCATTGGTTGCACTCAATTTAGAGTTGTGTAGGATGAGTCACACCTTTCTCAACTCACACTGCCCAGATGAAAATCCAGATTTCTGGGTCAAACTTCAAAAATTTATAACTAATTCTATACTAATCCAATGGCCTTATATTTTATATGTATGGAAAGCCTTGAATGTATAGTTTTATATACAAATGGACTCATCAAATTTAAATGGCTATAGCAGAGCCGTACACTCCACCATACGGACCGTCGAGGGGAAAACCCTAACAGCTTCTTGAATTCTTCTTGAATTCATATTTTCCTTAAATCAATCCATCCAATCTTCAATTCAAACTCACATATACACCTTAAACCAACCTTAATTCATCATCATCACTCAAGATAACATCAAAATCATACAAGAAAGTGGGAAGAAAGTGGAGTTCTAATCAGCCCAATTCAAAGAAAACAAGAAAAGAAGTTGGAATTCCTACCTTGTCTAGTTGAAATCTTGTTAGTTTGATGTCCTAGATTGAAGAAACTCTTGATGAGACTTGAAGAGGGGTTGAAGATGGGGTAAAGATGTGTGTGAATAGAAGGAAAAGGATGAGAGCTCAGCGGCTTATATGGACGAAAATTCAAGGGGAGAAGAAAGGAATTATTTCAAGACTTTTGAAGGAAGTTAGATTGTGATTGGTGGATTTCATCTCACATTCAAACTCAACTTGGCTGCCCTCTTTCATGGCTGATCGAGGCGCCACTTGTAGAGATGTTTTGGCTAAATCTTGGCCATCCATCCTAGGGTTTTCACAATATAATTTCTATTGTTCCGGTTCCAACAGTTTAAAATATCGAAATCTTACCGATTTCCTTTAAATTGGTAAACTGATTTTAGAAAAATCTTATGAAGTTTCCTATGGTTATAATCTAATTCCATTATACCTAATCATTCTAAACTACACTTAATTGGCTTTAAGTGAATACTTAATCAAATCCTAATTAATCCCAATTATCCGATGAAAACCAAAAACTCGGTTAATAACGATAGAATTTTTCGGACGTTACACTCTTCACTCACTTGGCAGCCAATTGGCGCCATCCATAGGGGTAGAAGTGGCTCAATTTTCAGCCACTCAAACTAGTGGTATTAGTGTGAAATTCTACTGATTCGGTTCTGGCGATTTAAAATACCGAATCTTCGCCAATTTTCTTCAAATCGGCAAAACTTTACTAAATGACACTGAGAGAATTTCTATATCTCTATTCTAATTGTTCCTAAGCCTCATCCCTCTAATTAACATCTAATTAGCTCCTAATTAATATTTAATTAATTCCTAATTGCCCTCACATAACTATTGAAACCGAATGAATATATTAACGGCATAAATTAGACATTTTTGCAATTTTGGAGCCTTTTTGTTTTCTGTTTTCTATAACTAATGGCATTTCCATAATTTTGAGCAAGCTCGGGGGTACCCCATGTCATTTCACACCCGACTACCTCCATGGCTCAATCGGCAGAGATTTAAATTTCTACGATTTCACCACGTGATTTTGCTTCGTTTAAAACTCTATTATGCTAATTCTACAAATGTGGGGACATAAAGGTTATTTTATAAAAAGTTCAAGGGTTATTGTGGAAATAATTCTTTGGGGTCAAAATATAATTTCTAAAAATTCTGGGCATCACTGCAATTAACAAAAATTTATAGGGGCACTTTTGTCATTTCTTAATTTTTAACATATGGCAGTGCCATATTTTCAACGGCAGTGTTATACTACCCTATAATTCTGAGTGTAAAGATTGTCATGGCATAACACTGCCTGAGAAATTCTCACACTGCCTAAGAGAAATAATTCAAAGTTTCCATTACATTCTGCTTACGAAAGTGGGGATGTTACAAATGAAGTTCTTGGTCTTGAAGTACCATATCTTAGTGCCATAAGAGCACTTATATATCTTGCTAATAATACATGACTTGATATAATATTCACTATAAGTGTATTAGTATGTATATTTCCTTTCCAAACTAGCTAGAGAGCCATTGGAATGGAGTTAAACATATACCTACATGGAACAATTGATATGTGGTTATTCATATGAATCCAAGTTACAATTAGCTGGTTATGCAGATGCAGGATATTTATCAGATCCACATTAATACAAGTCTCAAACAAGTTATTTACATGTGGAAAGTAATAGATCAATATATTCAAGTGTCATGTGGATAGCCTTATAAGGAGAAAACTCCCACAACTTTATACGAGGATAATGCAGCATGCATAGACTTATTTATCAAGTCACTACCTACTTCTTCCTTTGAGAAACTAGTATGCAAGATCGGAATACGTCAATTCCAAGACCTTAAATGATGCTCTGAAGAAGGGGAGAAATACTGTACTCTTTTTTCCTTAATCAAGGTTTTTGTCCCACCGGGTTGTCCTTGATAAGGTTTTTAACGGGGTTCCCATTGTGAGGATATTGTACTCTTTTTCCTCCACTCAGATTTTTTTTCCCAATGGGTTTTTTCTTAGTAAGGTTTTAATGAAGCATATCTCTAATGGATATCCAAGGGGGAGTGTTATGAAATATTATTTGAATCTGAATGTGGATGTCCGCATCTCTATCCTGATTCAATTAAAATTTGATTAGATAGAATCGGTTATTTGATCATATATTGCATCTCTAACCCTTTGGCTATAAATAGCCTTTTGAGTGCTCTATGTATGACAACTCCCTTGAAAATATTAACAATAGAATTCTCTCTTCCTCTTTTTTCTCTATTCTCTTACTATTGCTTTCATAACATATTCGATATATAAGCTCTTATTCAACTATTTGCATGTTTAGGAAACCACTAAAACAACTTTTTTTTTTTTAACTAAAAAAAAGCTATTTTTCAAAAATCTAGTATGTTTGGCACATTTATGACAATAGATTATAAAAAAAGAAAATTGATAATCTTAAGTTGAAAAATAGCTTATAAGCATAAGCAACTTTTTAAAGTTTATGATTATAAGTAGAAGCTGATTATTTCAGAATTGTTATATTTTTACCAAATCGACCCTAACTATCAAATATTATGTAATACAAACAATCATTTTATATCCTTTTTATAATTTTATCACATAAAAATAACTTTTTCTATACAATCCAAACAAAACATATTATCTTAAAACCATTTTTCAGCTGAAGTATCAAAACAAAAATTGATTCTCATATAATCGATTATATAAAAAAACGATTATACAAATAAGTGATTGTTGAAATAATTTTAATCTTATAGTTTTTCCAAACACATTATATTATTAGTTCCTTGGTCAATTTCATGAGTTTATGTACTGTTTTATTGGATCTTTAATAATTGATTTATTCAACAATGCCATTTAAGGAGTAAGTATTATTATTTTTTAAGATATTCTTCATCTTGCATGTGTTGTTGCAAATTTTAGATAATAACTATCAACAATTTGTTTCACTATGTCACCAATTTGGCTTAAGTAGATATTGTCTTAGTATTTTAATCCATGTTGGAATGCCTATCTTTACTCTAGTATATTGTTTATTGCAAATATTAGTATGTATATACAATTTAATTTTATAAAATGGTTATTAATAAAGAAGTATATATAGTAAAATGAAAATCATAATTAAAATATTTGTAAATAATACTAAAAATAAAAAATAGAATAATAAAATAATTATATTAATAAAATTTATTATTTAGTTAAACATAAAATTGAATTAAATTTAATAGTACAATATTTTTGTTTCCATCATTTGTATTATATTCATTAAAATCAGTATATATGATTTTATTTATATCAAACGATATTATTCAGGGTAAAATTTATCGTGTTTATAAAATTTATAATTAAATATCATTATTGTTAGAGAATTTGAGTAGCTAAACACTTATTATAAATTTTAACTGTTCTGACCTGTTTTCTTGAGGTCATCCAATGTTATCTTCTGCAAGTCTGAGCTCTTCATTATGTCTTAAGTGGGGGACTTGCGAGAGACTTTGACGCTCCAGTCAAAACTCCGTTTCACTCAAATATAAGTGAAAAAGAATTAGTTACCTACCTTTGGCTCTCTTAAGCCTCCTTTTATTTAAGTTCAAATTCCTTTCCTCTCTTCCTTGGTGATTCCACATCTGCCAACTTTCATAGGATTCCTTAGCTCTCGGTAACTACCTTTAAAAGATTAGTTACTTTCAGGTGTTGACTCAGTTCAGACTTATTCGGCAAGAATTTTTCTAGAAGGCTGTTGCTAAACTTCTTCTAGGTTGAGCTCTAAGGCCTAATAAATTTGTACAGTCCACAGCTCCCAAGCTAGGTTGTTATTATCAAAAACAATCCGAGCTCATGCTCCAACTTTTAGTTTCCAAGCACCAAGATCGAGCTTAAGTCTTCTGACTTCATTTTCGAGCTTATGTTTCGAGCTTAGATCATTGACAATGTTCTAGAAACATTTGAACTTTAGCACCCTCCAAACACATATGTCATGCTCAAGTCAGAGGGTTATATCTAGAGGTTATTATGAGTGTTGTGAATTTTTTTTTTTCAAATAAAAGAATATAATATATGGCCCTTAGAATCTCATACTTCATTATTAAATATAAACTTACAGTTTCAAGTGTTCGCTATATAATTAAAAAAATACAAGTTCGAGAAACTTTATTATTGTGATACATAGAACATGTATTGTTCTGCATTCCCACTTTAGCCGCAAGTCTTGATGCTCGAGTCCGTGTTCCTAGTCCGTAGTAGTCCTAAAACTTTGCTGCAAACTTGAAGTCTAATCCATATACTGAAATGTTTACGGAATCATATAAATAGGTAGTGAGAATCTAAGATTCTTAGTAGGTATACTCAATCCACTAAGCATATAGAGTGTCATCATAAACATTCCAGCTACTCGGTTTATTATGAAAATGTGAACAAATACACATAGACACTAGCTTAATTTTAAGTTTGAAAACATATTTATCAAAATGGGTTACTTTTAACAACCACTTAGCATGTTTCATGAAAGAATAATAGCTGTAACAAAATAAAATTTCAACCATAATTAGGATAGCAATGCAGCATAGCACAATACTTAAATATGCATTTGCTAATACATATACTTGAATTATGCAAGTGCACTTGACTTTGTTATCTCTTTCTTTAACTTGTAACTTGAAGATCTATACTTGGTCCCCTGGAGGTGAATGGCCTCTCTCACCTCTGTGTAATAACTTATTTTTCAAGACTAAGCTCATTTCTATACATGATTGCCAAGTTTACTTTGCCTGACTCTCATACTGGCTTATTTTCCTCAAATATTTTCAGGGGCTAGCCCAAGTTATCATCTTAGACAATATCGTCCTTGCCTTTTTCATTTACATATGTGGTCATGCTTGGGGATGCTCTATGCTTTTATGCACATGCTTCATATTGCATTTTAATTACATTCTTGCATATATGATTTCCATGTATATAGCACATAAATACTCAAAGCTTCATATACTTTTGCTGAACATTCGACAGCATGACAGTTGAAATATGGAGGGTCCCAAAATAAATAGTATATTCAATCAACTAGCCAGTCATATCAATCATATTCATCATAGACAATATACCAATATTACATTACTTTGGTATGGAATTACATAAATATTCATGACATTGAATTTCTTATGGCTTGTGAAACCCCTAAATCAAGACACTCACAAGTTATTCCACCTTCCTTAAATCTGCCATATATTCCTAAATTGCACCACCATTCCATTTTAATTTATTTTAATCTAGAAATTTAATATATTTTAGCGCTATTAGTCTATTTTTGAACCTCTTTAGTTTCACTAAATTTTGAAATGTATAACTTAAGTTATTAGGGTTATAGTCAAGGCTACTCTATTTCAGGATATATTTGCACACCAAAATTGAGAAAATCAATAAAAACTCATTTTTCATTATTTTAATTTGAAATTGTAGTAGAATGTACATTTTTGGACCTTCTTTGAACCCAACAAGTTTCATTTTAATTAGGTAAGTAGAGCTTGAGTTATGAGCTCCTCAAGTGGGCTGGCTTGTTTCAACCCAAATAGAGCATATATCAACTTCAATTAATTATTGGAAGCAATCTACTCATGATCTGATTATGAAATTTTATAAGCATGATTCACTATATTTTAGCTTCCTAATAAAATTGGTTTTACTCAATTTGAAGTTATATAAGGCAAGTTATGTCCCTCACATCATATACTAGTTAGGATAGAGAGTGAAATCTAATAGCCTACTTCTAAAAATTATAACTTTTTCATTTTAACTCCAATGGACCTATAATTTATATGGCTGGATTCATCTAAAATTAATTTGATTAAAATTTGAGTTATATTGGTTGTGACATCAGCTTCAATGTATGGATAGCTCCTAGGGTTTCTCTCAGTAGCTTCATTATACGGATAGCTCCTAGGATTTCTCTCAGCAGCTTCTCTATTGCCTTTCTTGATATTTTGCACTATTCTTCCACCTAAATCAAGTTTTCCTACATCAAATCACTAGAAAATAGCCATAATAATCACCATACAAGAACAAATCAAGGATGGTATAAGGTGACCCCAACAGCCACACAACCCTAAATGATAATAAAGCTAAGGATTTGAGCTACCTATCTCAAGATTCTTAGAACTATGGAAGCAAGAAAGTCAAGGACAACTAGTATCCTTTCCCTCCTCTCGTGGCAATAGCTTTCAAGGCTTGAAAAGCCT
Organism: Pterocarpus macrocarpus; assembly: GCA_031439585.1. Classification (NCBI taxonomy): domain Eukaryota; kingdom Viridiplantae; phylum Streptophyta; class Magnoliopsida; order Fabales; family Fabaceae; genus Pterocarpus; species Pterocarpus macrocarpus. Next base: position 57,661,950 of record CM062514.1, read on the forward strand.
CCATAAGTGACTTGAACCTTCAATTCTTTTAGGGGTTTTGTAGAGGAAAAGGTAATGATTGATTTTCATAAAAGGAGCAAGGTGTTTTGAGGCCAAGAAGGCCATCAACTATGAGCTTGAAGCTCATAGCCATGGTGGTGGTGAGAAGGAAAAGTTAGGAAGGTAAGATGGTGGTGGTGGCTGAAATAGGAAGGAGAAAAAGTATTAGCTTGTTTGTTAAGTCAGTGGCTTAAATTCTATTAGTGGGTATGAAACAAAAATTAATTTTTCTTAAACTTGAAATTTGAGTAGTCTCCATGTGACCACCAATAGGATTTAGGTGGTTAACTTCTAGCCACACATCCTAGAGTTTCTAACTAACATTTATGTTATCATGGAACAGAGGTTCCTACCAATTTGAATCTTATATTACAAGGCACCATTAGTAAGGCAATTTTCTTTGAATGTTTTTGAGGAAGAAGATGGAAAAAGAGAAAATGATGTAGTGTGGTGTAGGTGGCATCCAAGAAAAGTAGAGGAAGAGAAAATAAAAGTGTCTTGATAATTATAGAAGATATATGTAGGGGACATTTATAAAAGATATTTGTAGGAGATGTTGTGGTGATAAATCCACCAATTAAGACTCGTGTGATCCATCTCTGGCCACATACTTTGGATTCTCTCAAGACATGTTCATCTAGTCTCTATAGGATTTATTCCCTTGAATTTGCTATTCCCAAAGACAATATAGGACCTTGAGGATAAATTCAAGGTGTCCGGGTGTTAATTCGAGTCCTTTGAGCTATTCGAGATATTATACATATAGTGTGAGATACTCACACTATTATTCAAAATTGTGAGTAGAAAGTCTCAGTTTTAAAATTATTACAAGTATTCTGATTATCTATTAGTGTCGTGGGACTCACAAAATCTCGAAATCAAGATTTTTCTACGAATGCCTTTCTCAACAACCGGAAGACCTAAATTACAACTTTGCCATCATAATGTTAAAATTACAATTATGTTTTTTCTCTTTCTACGAGTTACTTGTTTACAATTTTACCCTTACCTCAAGCCCAAGCTTCCTCATATCCTAGTTTACCCTAAAAGCTCGGGACGTTACATTAACTCCCTTGGGGGCTATGGAAAAATGTGCGTGGACATGTGGCATGTTGTGGAGCCCCCCACTATCACGTCATTACTGCGTAATTATTATTACAATTCCTGCTTTGAATTCTAGTCGTTAGATTAAGCCCTCATCTTTTGATTCCCTGGACAATTGAGATTTGCTCTTAATGGTGGGAAACTCTACAATCCGTTGGATCATTTTCCCTTTCTTGAGATTGGGTAACCCATTCCTTCATTCCTCTTCATTCCTTATGAATTCATTCACACAATTCGTCAAATTTCAATTTATCTTATTCTCACTTTCTTGTCTTGATATTTCAACTCCACATCCTCCTCTTCTAGAAACTCTACAGTAAATATTCATTCTTTCTTTCTCTCTTCTTCTATTATTCTTTAAGTTTTCTACAATTTTTCATTGGAACCCTAGGGCAGTAGACTATTGGCCTCTCTTTCTCTTTCCTCCATTCACTGGTTTTTCCTTCTGTTTTCATGTTTAGAGGTTGTTTTAAGCCCTCGGTTCCTTTATTGTCATAGATAGGAAAAGATCTCCAAGAAAGTGCTAAAAGTGTTAGGGATTCCTACAAGAAGAAATGGAAGCTAGACTTAGTTAAGAATGGTTATTCCCCATATATCGACCAAAGCATCCCAGATCATTTCGTTAGGGATTATAGAATAGCTTACTCTGGGAAGGAGCATTTTGTAGTGTGTTCACCTTGTAGGCCTAGTGATCGAGTTTGTCATGTAAATAAAGCTTCCGACGACTCCATGCCAAATTTTTTCTTTGTATATGACATTTTTTTCACCACCTTAGGTCTTAGGTTTCCATTTTCCAACTTTGAGGTCGACTACCTCAATTTCATGTATGTAACTCCTACCCAACTCCATCCCAACTAGGCATTCATCCAATCTTTTGAGATCTTGATGGAATTTCTCAGTGCTAGTCCGACTATAAGGGTCTTATTTTCTTTAATCCAAGTGAAGGATATTGAGAAGGGGAAATGGGTTTTCCTCGATAGCCAACCTAGAAAGAAATTTTCGAGCACTTCACCTCCAATTTCGAATAGCTTAAAGATAGTTTTTTAAAGTCATGGTTTCCAAGCATAGGTTCCCCTTTTTCTAGGACGAAAAAGGTTGTACCGAAAAAGATTTCCAAAAGAGTCCTCAATGTCGATGACCATAACCTCTTTGTCTATGGCCAAACTGTGCTTGATTTCCTCTCCAAGCACTTGACCAGCAGGAAGAATATGCTTTCTTGCACCGGTTTGTTAAAATGGGATGCCAAGGTGCTCAAACACCTTAATAAATTCCTTTGTTGTTTTTCCTTTCCTTCCATCTTTATTGTAATTGTCTTTCCTAATATAATTGCCTTGATTCTTTCCTATAGAAGAAATGCTTCCAAAATGTCGAAGGACTCTTTTTAAGCCACCTTAGCCTGTCGCCGAGCTTAGGCGGCTTTGGGGAATGCCCTAGTGGCTAGCTCTAAGCCTATTGGGGACAACTCGGAGACGGCTTTGGACTCCTAACCCATTGTGATAAAAATAAGGTAAAGGGAAGGCCCGATGATGAAGTTGACTTCGAGGCCATATCCCAATAGCAATCCATCACTCTTCTTGCTACAAACAAACCTTCCCAACTGAAGAGGATTTGCTCTGGAACCTTCGAGGGCTCATCTTCTCAACAACTTCCTGTCTGACACACCTCCTTTCTCCCTTTGGTGTCCTGGCCTTCCGATTCAATAGAAATGTTTGATTTTGATTTCAACATGTTTGAGGCTGCAGGGGCAATGGGCGTGTATAAGTGGATTCAGGTAGTGAGCTCGCACTCTTGTGCAATAGCTCACCATTTAGAGCTGAGGGAGCATTCTAATGGCAAGGCTATCATGGAGTTAAAAGTGGAGCTTTCTAGGCTTAGGGAGGATCATTCTAAAGAGATCCACTTATTGGAGGACAAGCTCGAAAAGGGTGAGGACAAGTGCTCAGCTAAGGCAAAGGAGTAAAAGGTTAAAGAAAAATCCTTCCAAGACAAGATCGCCACCCAAAGGACATGGTGAAGGAGTAGGAGGACTCCCATGCCACTGAGGTGGCCAAACTCTAGGAAGCGCTCACTGCTAAAGTGAGGGAGGCAAAGAACCTCAAGGGGGAGGTGGCTGAGCAGTACATAAAGAGATTTGCTGAGGCAATAAATCAAGTCAAGTTCCTTTATGCTAACTTGGACGTCTCCTCTTAGGACTACTCTAAGGAGATTTAAGATGAGCACTTGGTGGATTAGCCCCTTTTGGGTGCCAATGGAATCGAGGCTAAGGCTGGTGATCAAATGAGGACGCCTGATGATGTTGCCACCCTAACCAAACAATGCGGGGACCAAGTGTGTAACATCCCCTGTAGTCATTAGCTAAATATTTTGATTAATTTTGCTTAGATATAAATTAGATAGTGCTTTATTGCTGATATAAATAATAAAAAATTTAAGATAATTATAGAAAATTCATATTAATAATTTTTCTTGCCAATTAAATCCTAAATAAGGTTAATAGACACTAGAAATTTTATTGGAATTTTTTTAGATAATTAAGGAATTATTAGTTAAATTATTAATGCCTGAAACTCGATAATAATTTAGAAAAAATAGTAATAATACCCAAAAAAATTATGAAAAATTTTTTGGAATTTAATTATGGTGTAATAGCTTGCAGAATTAAAGCTAGAATTTTTAGAGTTTGTTTGAATTTTCTATGATTTTCAGGTGGTAATTAGTAAATTGTACGATTAAGAAAAATAATTTAAAAATAGGCAAATGATTGAGAAATTTTTTTGAAAATTTAGATGCATGCTTAGGATAATTAGAAAGACCAAATATAAATTTTTAAGCTATTATGAGTTAGGGCGAGGTAATTAACTAAATCTAGCTTAATTATCCTAAGTTAAATCTATAAAATTGCAAGAAAAATAGCAAAATAAAATATTTCACGTAAATTCTGCAAATTACCACAACCATTAATCTTGGACACTTGTCCAAACCAGATTTAGCCTTGGTGACCAAGTTTACACGAAAATTAATAAAAAAGGTACATGAATAGTTTTTTAGGTGATTGTGTGTGTAAGTGAGATTGAGTGTGTGAGTTAAAACCAATTAAAAACATTCTTTTCCTTCAGAGGCAGTAGCAGTCACGATACAAGCGGAAAGAAGAGAAGAGAAGTGAGAGTTTGTGAGTGTAAGAGAGTGATCACTTGTTCTTCTTCTTCAACTTTAAGAGGAAGAACACTTGAGAGCATACACTTGTTAGACTTGTTTTAATCTTCTTGCTCTTCCTTCTAAGCTCCTTTGTGATCACCATCATATCATCATCAGCCCACACCTTCTTCGAGTTCCTTTCTTCTTCATCAAAGGTAGGGGGTTTTCATTTTTAAACTCAACCTTGGATCCTATATTTTTGGTTGATTCTAATATCTTGCTTTTGTTGATGTTGGTTCTTGAATAATCTTTGCTCAAATCCATCTCTTTGGCCGTGGCTAGAACCTACTTCTTGGGAGGAATTTTCTTAATTTTGTATCATGATTGAGAGCGTAAAATGATATAAATATGATGAGGAAATTTGTTGTGAGGAGAAGGGGTTATTTGGAGTAGCTTCATATGGTAAAGCTAAACTATACTTGCTAAGTATAAATTTTGGGTTTTGATGCCTTTATGTTCTTGCTTGCTTGAATCTCTATATTTCTGCCTTTAGTATGATTTTGCATGAATATGCTTGTTTTGTGAGTGATTGATGAGGTTTACTTGCTTATTTATGGATCCCTTTGATATATTATGCTACTAAAACTTATTTTGATTCACTAAGTTGCTGTATTATGCAATTTTAAATCCTATTATTTTGATCTAAAAATTTTATTTGTTGAATTTAACATGTTGATGTGCGTGCCTATAAATTTTCATAATTTTTAGTGAAGGTTTTCTTTTTTAAAAAAATTTGTAACAGATTCACCATATTTTGGAATTACCTATGATACATTTTTGGAAACACCGAAATTTACCCTTTTTGTTAATATATTAAAACTACAAATTTTAACTTAATATTTTCACAGCATGTTGATAACACTTGAAAATATGACTGAGATTTTTTTAGGGGATTTTTAGAATTGTTTTACTAATTTAAATAAATTTGAGAACTTGAAACTGCTTGATTGAGAAGGGAAATCTGGACAACACATGTTGAGAAATTTTAATGCCCTAGCTATCTTTTAGATTTTGACCTGAAATTTTTATAGACTACCCTTAACATCCCAAAGAATTAACTAACAAATTTTCATGAATTTTCGAGATAGTTTACTATTTTATTTGCATTTATTTTTTGGGCTGTCCTATTGTATATACTTGTTGTTTCTTTGCCCAACATATGGAAACTAATGCCTTTTTCTCAGTTTGGCCCATATAGTGTCCGAAGCCCATGGGAGCATAATTCTAGAATAAAAATAATACATAATGAGTGAAATAATAATGGCTCAATTGCTAATAAATGGAAGAAACTTAAATAAGTCATAAGACTTGGCCCAACTTGCTCGTGAAAATTTAAACCAATATACTACTTCTCAATGTCTTGTTCTATTTTGTTATGGGCTTGTTTATACAACATAAATCCACATGAACATTTATGATCATATGTGTGTATCAAAAATGCATGTGAACCAACCTTTATATGATGTGTGAGACATAAAATTACTTATGCATGAGCATATGTATGAAATGCATAATACATAATACATAATATGGAACTAAAGACATAGCATGCTGAAAGTGTGAACATGCATGAATGAATAAAGTTTCTATGAAAAGTATAGTGAATGTCTTGGCCCCACCTTAAAGTGAACAAGTAGGACATTCACTACTCTGTTTGGAGTGGATGGTTTAGCTTGGACATGGGGCCAATGTCCATGGTTTTTGATCTGGGATCAGGAGACACCCTAGTAGAGAACTCTTGATAGATCAAGACAGAAGTGAGTAAAGGCCACTGTCTTCCCTCCTACTGAGCAAAGGGAAAAGGAAAGAGGAAAGATCAGTAAAGTAAAGTAAAGCGTATTAACATGCATTGTGGGTCTTGGTGGATGTGGTTTCCACCCTGATGGATGCCTATTCATCAGTTCTGATGGTTTATGAACCCATCAGTTTTGATGCTAGACATCTATTAGCCTTGATGGGAGGATTTATCTCATACATATTTACTGGTCATCTTCATATGCATTTGCCTATTATTATGTCTCATATTTATTATTCCGCATATTATCCGTTTATTATTTGCCTATTTAATTATGAATTATATGTGTTGCAATTATATGATGTCTGTTATTTTTATTTTTAATCTGCCTGTACAAACCTGTGAATTTTTGGGTGCTCAATAGAGCCCTGGAAGCACCGCCCTTACTAAGATTAATTTCTCATTATAATTTTTCTTTGGTGCTTTCAGATGACTCGCATCATGATAGTCCTTAAGGTGGACGTGACCTTTATAGCTGACCCTCTCATGGGTCAGTTTGTCCTAGTGCTGCAAGACATTTGCCCTTTATATTATCTTGTTCCCTGATGAAGCCCTTAGGATCCTTTTCTTTTTGTATTCGCTTGACGGATAAACAGATCCATTTGTTATGCATTTGGTTTGTGTATGAATCAAGCGAATTTGCTTTATTTTGATGATGACTATATCTTATTTGATGTCTGAGGTCCTAGATTTTATTTTCCTTTTTGGATGATTGTATATTTGACCTCTTGGGGAATAGACTATAGACTGATAGACGTTTATGTATGTATTATCATGCTATGTTTTGGTTCCAACTAGTATGCTAAACAGCCATATTAAATAGTGATAATTAATTAGTTAACCAAATTGATAATAAAAGTAAATAAGAAAAATGAAATTTTATAGTTGAGGTATGTAACACATGCTAGATTAACTATGAATCATAATTAAGAAGGATTAAGTTAATAATTAACTAGTAGCATGTTACAAAATGGATGATTCTCCTATTGCCACTTAGTTTTCATTTCTATTGTATTTAAACAATATTTCTTTCCTTTGTATATTTTGAATTTTTATTCCACATTTATTTTATGTTTTACTCCATAGTTCTTCCAAGTTATCTGCGACTAGTTGGTAGTTCCAAATGCGCTTTTATTTCCAAATTATTTTCCATGTTTGATTTTCGATGTATTTCCTTTCTAGTGCTTAATACTTCTTTAATTTTACTTAACTTTCCATATTATAAACTCTAAGACAATAATTCATGCGCTTAACTTAATAACTTTAGATTCCATTTCACATGTGTAAGACTTCCCTGTTCTTTTTCAAGCAAGATTATTTCCTTTTTTAATCCTTTCCTTGGATTACATAAGGCCTAAACCTACAAGTAAAGCTATTAATTTTCCAAGAGGTCCTCACCTACAGATGAGTAGTTCCTTTTAAATCCTTTTCTAGACTTATTTTTATTCCATTTAATTTGCTAAGAGGTCCTTGCCTATTTCCTTATAAGTCCTATTTTAGACTTATTTTTGTTCTATTTAATTTTCCAAGAGGTCCTTACCAATAGATGAGGAGTTCCTTATAAGTCCTACTCTAGACTTATTTTTATTCCATTTAATTTTCCAAGAAGTCCTCACTTACAAGCAAGGAGTTACTTTCATCATATAAGAGCAAAGAATTCAAATAATCTAAATAAATTTTATTGATTTGAAAAGTTTACAATTGTGAGCTTTTGGGAACTACTCACTTTTTTTCTAACCATTGAGACTTGCACATGCTCGGTCTATGTAAGTCATGCCCCATTCAAATCTCTTATATATAAAAAAAAAACCTGTGCAAAAAAATACATAAGAAAAAATAGAGTGCACCCACCTACATAGTTTAAGGATTTCTACTTCAGCTAAAATATCTTTGAAAGGAGGACATATGTCATGTCCTTGGCAGTTCCTTTCTTCCTTACTCAGCTATTTTGAAGGCTTTGTTCCCTATCTTCCAGATGACTTAATAAGGTCATTCCTAGCTCAGTGTTAGCTTTCCTTCTCCTTGGCACTTCCTTTGAAGATCCACTTTTCTCAAGACTAAGTCGCCTCCCTTGAACTCCTATGGATTCACCTTTTTATTGTACTTCCTCTCCATTTGATGTTTAATGGCTTCCTCCTTTGCACTAGTTTTCTCCTTATCTTCCTCGATCTGATCTAGCTCGACTCTTCAAGCAAGCTCATTGGATTCCTCAGTCATGGTTATTATCCTCGGACTAGGTTTGGATAGTTTAATGGGGATCATAGTATCCGATCTATAACTAATCTATATGGTGTTTCCCAGGTCGACAAATAAGGTGTTGTGTGATAAACCCATTGCATAGCATGCAATTCGTCAACCCATAGACCCTTGGCCTATTCCAGTCTCTTCTTTAATCCTGCCAGAATGACTTTATTGGTAGCTTCTGCTAACCTATTGTTTTGTGGATGTTCCACTGATGAAAACAACTGAGTTATTCCTAGTTCTCTGCAAAAATCTTCAAATATCTAATTCGTAAATCGTGTCCATTATTGCTGACCAAATGCCGGGGCACTCCATATTTGCATATTATTCTTTTCCACACAATTTTCCTCATCTTCTCTAAGGTTATGGCAGGCAATGGCTCAACCTCAATCCATTTTGTAAAATTGTCGATGGTGACTATCAAGTACTTCAACTATCTAAGAGCCATTGGGAAAGGTTTGAGGATGTCTATACCCTACTTGTGAAACAACCAACTAGTTTCTAAGCAATGTAATTCCTCGGAGGGTGTATAGCTCTCCAAATCTTTGACACTTATCACATTTTCTCAAAAATCTCAAATGGTCTTATTTTACAGCAAGCCAAAAGTAACTGGCCTAAAGTATCTTGGCTGTCAAAGCCCTACTTCTAGCATGATTTCTACATATGCCCTCATGCATTTCTTCTATCACATGGGCACATCTTTCATCCACATACTTCAATAGCAGCTGAGAATATCCTCAATGATAAAGTTCCCCGGCCACTATATTGTAGAAATTTGCCATTTGTCTTATCGTCTTGGCTTCTTTTCCTCCTTCAGGTAGCTTTCCAATAGTTAAGTATTCCACAATGGGTTACTGCCAACCTTGTTCCTATTCTGTGGAGCATACATCAAGGTGGTTTGCCCTTGATATGCTCAGTTCGTCAATCACCTCCTAAATGACTGACCTATTATTCGCAATTATTTTGGTACTAGCTAGTTTTGGCAACAGGTCCATGCGGGCATTTTGTTCCCTAAGGATGTATTCCATGGTACACTTTTCCAATTCTTCCATGATTTCCTTTACACTAGTTAGGTATGTCTATAGTTGGGGTTTCTTTGCTTGAAACTCGCCTTTGGTCTTGCTGATGATTACTTGAGAATCTCCCTTGATAATTAACCTCTAGATCCTAACTCTTTAGCTAGTTTGAAACCAGGCAATAGAGCCTCATATTCAACTTGGTTGTTATTGGCCTTGATCATGAATTGCAAAGATTGTTCAATTGACACTCCATTCATGTCTTTTAAGATCACTCTAGCTCCACTTCCCTTGTTGTTAGATGAACTATCGACATATACCACATCCGTTCCCATTCATCTTTAGCCAAAAGTGGTGACAATTCCACAATAAAGTCGATGAGGACTTGGGCTTTGATTAACCCTTGCGATCTATACTTCAAGGTGAATTGAAAGAGTTTTACTGACCAAACTATCATTTTTCCTCCTATATTAGGCTTCCTTCATACTTGCTTGATGGGGTGCTCAGTCATAACGACAATATGATGGCTTTGGAAATATGGTCATGGTCATAATGTCCAAGCACTTACAACTAAGGTAAAAGCTAGTTTCTCAATCTTTTGATATCTGACCTCAGCTCCTTGCAGTGCTTTGATCACATAGTATATTGGCTTTTTTTTATTTCTAATCCTCTTTTACCACTATTGAACTTCTGCGTTTCTCGGTCACTGATAAGTATACATAGAGGGGTTCTCCTTTTCTAGGTTTACTCAATAGTAGGGTTCTACTAGAAACTTCTTCAAATCTTGGAACGCTCTTTCGCACTCCTCCATCTACTCAAAATTCACTTGCTTCTTTAAAAGATGGAAAAATAGAAGTGCTCTTTTAGCCGATCTTGCTAAGAATCTAAAGAGGGTGGTTATGTGCCCAGTCAATTGTTGCACTTTGTTAAGGGTGCTCAGACTCTTTATCTCCAGAATTGCTCAGCATTTTTCCTAATTTGCCTCAATTCCTTGGCTGGTAACCAAAAATTCAAGGAATATTCCTCCTTGGACTCCAAACACGCACTTTTCTAGGTACAAGCACATGTTGACCTTCCTAATATGGCAAAAGATTTCCCGTAGATTTGTACAATGGTCTCCATCCCTAATGGTCTTAGTAACTATGTCATCCATATAGACCTGCATGATTCTTCCAATCTAATTAGCAAAGAACTTGTTCATCAGTCTTTGGTAGGTGGCTCTGACATTTTTCAATCCAAAGGGTATGGCCTTATAACAGTAATTTGCATTTTTTTTATTATAAAGGTCGTCTTTTCCTTATCTAAGGGGTGTATCTTAATTTGGTTGTAACTAGAATAAGCATCCATGAAGCTGAGGAATTTCACTTTTGAGGGTCTATCGATCAACTTGTCTATGCTCGGTAATAGGGAGGCATCCATTGAGCATTGCTTTATTCAAATCCCTAAAATCTACACACATTCTCCACTTTCTCGAGGATTTGGGAGCCATGACTACATTAACTAGCCATGTGGTGAAGTGTACTTCTTTAACAACTCCTGCTTTCAGTAATTTCTCTATTTTTTTCATTGCAGCCTTTTGTTTTTTTTATCTCAGCTTCCTCTTTTTCTATTCCATGGGATTGACTTTTGGATCTATTACCAATCTATGGCACCCTCTGGTCTATTCCGAGCATGTCCCTGGGTGCCTATGCGAGTAAGTCTGAGTTCCTCCTTAATAGATTTGTCAGCTTAGCCTTCACGGCCTCAGGTAGTCCTCATCTAATGAACATGAATTTTTTAGCAACTGCCTCAATTTGGATTTTTTGGATCTCACCATTGGGGTCAGGTTTTGCCCTTCTTTCCTCTCTTGGATCTAGGTCTCTCATGTTTATATTCCTATGCTAGTCATTTTGCACCATATGTGCTTCCTATGTTCCTTCAATTTCTACTTCCTTCCTTCTTTTCCTCAAAGACTTGTGGTAACATTACTGTGCTTCCTTTTGATTGGTGTGTATGAATCTAGCCTCAGTGGCAGAGATTGGGAATTTTAGTGCCAAATGGGGAATTGACACTATAGATCCAACGGTGTTTAGAAATGGTCTTCCAAGTATCATATGATATGAGGCTCGAGAATTAATTACTAAATACCAAACATCGATGGTGTTAATGTTTGGCTCGGTTCCAAAGGTTGTCCTTAACTTAATGACTCCTAAGATGTTAACCCATTCTCTAGAGAAGCCCACCAGATCTCCATTGTATGAGCTAAGGTTGGATTCAAGTATTTGTATTTTTTGCAGGGTGGAGATATAAAGGATGTCGACTGAGCTTCCCTAGTTGACCAATACCTTCTAGATTATGTAGTTTTCGGCAACCACAAAAATAACCATGGGATCATGTAGATTCTGATCAGTTCCCTTAAAGTTAAGGTCAAAGAATTAGATTATTAGGTTTGATGTTTTCAGTGGTCAAAGAAGAGTGGATTCCACTATCATGATAGCTTGGAGGTATCTCTTCCTTGCCGACCTTGTTTCTCCTCCTCTAGCAATATAATCTATCACTTTTCGGATCTCCTGTGATTGCTGATTTTTCAGCTCTTCCTTATTACTTATCTCAGGAGTTCACCTCCTTTGACTATGACTTCTTCATTGTCTCTTCCTTGTATCTTTATCTCTGCTTCGGCTTCTTTGTTGAGCTATATACTTGTCCAACAAACCTTGTTTTACTAATCGTTCAATCTATTCTCCCAAGATGGCACAATCTTCCATGGTGTGACTATAATTCCTATGGAACTCACACACTTACTCTTATTTGCTCTAGGTGGAATCAGTTGCTTTCCTATATTAGGTGGTAATCGAATTAGCTGAGCATTATATACCTTCTTAGTAGTAAGAGGTGTAAGCTTGTCATAGTGGGATTAAGGTAAGTAAAAGCTACGCCTTCCCTCATCCTAGCCTTTCTTCCTTAGGGAAAGCTCGAGTCTCCCTGACTCCTCTTCTCCTGCCTTTGGCTTTACTTCGAGTCCTTAACTCTTCCATTCTCTATTCGAGCTTCCACTTTTCTCGTTTCTCAAACTTCTTACATATTGGTATACCCTACTTCTTATTCCTTAAACTTAGCTAGAGACCTTGGCGGATGAATTGCCAATGAGTTGGCAAAAGGACTCGCTCGTAAGCCTCTCTTGATGGAGTGGAACTCCACGGCAAGGTTGAGGTCTTGTGTTTGCATAGCCATGGTATTAAACCAATTTAAGTATTCTCTCAATGGTTGCTGTGAATCTTGCTATGTGGCATTCAAAGAGTTTGAGGTTTTTTTATAAACTCAACTCGAGGAGAAGCGATTCACAAATGCCTATAAAAGCTTGGCAAAGTCATGGATTAACCCTGCTGGCAATGACGAAAACCACAAAAGAGCTGCCTTTTCTAAAAAGGTGGGGAATGTTTGGAAAAGAAATAGGTCACTTGCTCTATTGACCAGCATCATTGATTTAAACATAGCTATATGGACTTGAAGGTCTTCGATTCCATCATATGGTTTCAATGTCGTCAGCAGCTAGAAATTCTCCGAGAGGGCCATCGACATGATAAATTTTGAAAATAGCCACGAGTAATTGGCCGGCCTTGGGTAGTGGTTGTCTAATAGGTTTTCTCTCTCCTATGAGTGTTGCGAGTGTTATTCTCTTCCTCATCTCCAACAAGGTCATCATTATTCTGACGGCTGCTAGCCTCATGTTCTTTACTACTATGTACTCGATTCATTGCTGCTATTTGAGTGAACAGCTACCTATTTTGGTCCTAAAGTTGTTAGATCATCTGATATAATCCTTCCATAGTAGGTGATTGAGGGATATTGTTTGCCTTATTCCCATTATGTTGATTGTGTTGGTTGTGGTGCCATGTTCACACTCTAACTCCTTGTGGTGACCATTCACCTTACATAGGGTTAGCCTCGGCTAGGTGCCAATGTTATGACATGTTTTCTTGAGGCTGTCCGATGTTATCTTCTACAAGTTTGAGCTCTTTGTCACGCATTCAATGGGGGACCTACAAGGGATGCTGACGCTCAATTCAAAACTCTGTTCCACGCAGATATAAGTGAAAAAGAATTAGTTACCTATCTCTAGCTCTCTCAAGCCCTTTTTTATTTAAGCTCAAATTCCTTTCCCCTCTTTCTCGGTGATTCCACGTCTCCCTTTTTTTCTTGGGATTCCTTGCCTTCGGTAACCACCTTCAACATATTAGCTACTTTCAAGCATTTCCCAGTTCAAACTTACACAAGAAAAGTTTCTCTAGAAAGCCTTTACTAAGCTTCTTTTGGGTAGCGCTCTACGGCTCAATAAATTTGTTCAGTCCATTAACCATTATAATACATGAGATATGACTAATACTTATTACACTTATTTCCATGTAATATAAATTTTTAATTATACATTGCAATTAATGCAACATCCAAGTGAATTTTACTATATAATATAGAATAATAAAAGAATTGTATTAATAAAATTTATTATTTAGTTAAACATAAAACAAAATCAAATTTAATAATACAATATATATTTGTTTCCATCATTCATGTTATGTTAATTAAAATCAATATATATTTGATTTTATTCATATCAAACAATATCATTCAGTGTAATATTTATTGTGTTTACAAAATTTATTTTAATAATATAGATCATTAAATAATTTATTTTAAAGTTTATAAGCAAATATCATTATTGTTAGGGAACTTTAGTAGCTAAATACTTATTATAATTTTTAACCATTATAATACATAGATATAACTAATATTTATTACACTTATTTCCATGTAATATAAATTTTTAATTACACATCGCAATTAATGGAACCTTCAATTGAATTTTAATATACATAGATAGATAGCCAACTCTCGAGAAAACCTCTTAATCCTCAAGGCCTCTATGGCCACCAATTGTGGAGCATAACAAAAGAATTGGGTAAACTGAGTGTCATACTCAATGACTAACATGCCTAGCATTTGCTTCAGGCTTTCAAACTCTGTCGTAAGGTTCGCCCTCTTGCTAGCAGAAAGAAATTGAGCCATGAAAGCCTTTGAGAATTCCTCCCAAGTGATATGAGGCAAAGTAGTTGATCTCCCCATGCGTAAAGTCTTATACCACTGCTCTTCTAATCCTTCCAACTTATAACCTACCAACTCAACCACCTTCATGGTAAAACATTTGAGTACACGAATAACCTTACCAGTCTTGTCTAGAAATAGCTGGGGATCCTCCACCATGAGATCTCTTGAGAATGTAGGTCAATCTAACTTTAGGAAGTCTTACACTATTAAATTTACCCCTGCTAGAAGTAGAGGTTGCCTTTGGGTAGGTGAAACTAGTTTGACATTGGGCTACACACTAGCCCTTCCCTAGCCCATCCTTAGTACTCTATTGCCTGTTGGAGTCCTTAGACCAATGGTGCCATATCTACCATGCCCTCAGTGGGGGCTAGCCCCCTAACCATCTAGCCGCTTTTTAGTGACCTCTTCTTCTCCCTTTCATGAACTTTTCTTCTCCCATGACCTTTTCCTCTCAACCTCTAAATGGAGGCCATGCTTGATCCAGCGTTAGGAGCCGCATTACTTGTAGCGCCTTGAGTTCAGATTCTGGATCTAGGTGTGTCTCAACCTAGTATAATGGAAGAACTAGGATAAGAATTAATCAGCTTTCCAAAATACCAAGGAATAGGGATAATCAACTAAGACGTACACATGGGAGGGGCTTCCCTAAAGGCCTCTAATAGTATCATGATTTGTGGAAATAGGCCGTCTTTTATTTACATAATCATGGTCCTATTAAAGGGAACTTGCTCTATTAATCATAGGAAAAGCTAAAACTCTAATAACATAGATACATACATACATACATATATATATATATATATATATATATATATATATATATATATATATATATATATATATATATATATTCATTCTCCATAATGTTCTTAATAACATTAAATAATTTGTGCATCCAAAATCATTCATACACAAGCACCCATTTAACTAGAATACATATGCTTATTATAACTTACATATCCAAAGCAGGACCTTGCTTGTAGGTCAATAGAGCATCACTATAATAATTTCAACTCAAAAAGGACAGCAAAAGTTTAAAACAAAAAGGCTTGGGCTCACGAAAAAGGAAACGAGTTGGGACCTTACTAAGCGGGTTAAGCTGAAAGCACACCTACACTTGTATTTGAAAACATAGGAATACAGTAAAGTGAGTCGTATGACTCAGTGAGAGATAACATACCTACATCTACACAAAACTAGCCTTATACATAACCTAATTCCGTTTTATCAAAGTAAACATTCAGACATATAAACTACTTTCCAAGCAATTTGCATGGCACAATCACAATCAAATACATATACCTGTTGAGTAATACCTTTGGCCATCTTCAGTAGGCAAACATACACATATCCACAACTAAGCGTTATCTTGGGTCATCCTCAGTATGGCAACATAAACACTGACACAATGCTGACTGCGCATTACCTCTGACGATCCTCAGTATATACACATAACATATATCAAATCACACCATAATTCTCATAACAAGCATAATTCAATTCATAACTATACACAGAATCAACATATCTATATGTATACATGTATACATGTAAACACAAGATAACATAATAAGAAAATTAAACAATAGATATGTTATCTACTCATAGTACACTTCAAGGGATGACAAGGTATCTCCTCAAAGCTCCAGAGCCAACAGTTGTTCTTAGGAAGGATCTAACACCACAAATGAAACTTTTTAACCAAATATTAGCCATTAAACTACAAGATTAGCATAAACCACCTTCCACATCAAAAACTCCCAAATTATTGCACCTTAGGCTTCCACAAGCACCCATAAAAACCATACCCATGGGAAAAAGAGACAAAGCCTTGGGAATATAAGAGGATATGGGTTTAGGAGCTTACACTTAGAGGCAAAAGAAAAGAAGATCATGTAGGTGTCTTGGATCTCTTGCCAAACCTCACCCAAGGTTCAAACCCTCCTTCAATGGGGGTTTAGAAAGAAAAGAAATGAGGAAGGAAGGAAGAATAAGAGTTTGGTGAATGAAGAGGAATAAAATGGAAATGGGAGATAATAAGATAAGGAATTAGAGAGAGGGGATCGAGTTAGAGAGTGGGAAATAAGCCTTCAAATAGGGCTAGCGCCCCTATTTATTTTTCTGCTCCAAGTCGATCGTGCTAGAGCACGACTGGCCGCCTTGGAGCATAGTTAGGGAGGAAATGCATACTGCTCTCTACCTAGGACTACACTGTAGCCTAAGTACCATGCTATAGTGCGATTTTTTGAACCATTTTTTGCCCAAACCGCAAGCAAATGTATCAATCATATTCCTGGTTATCAAATTCAGACCATTATAAAACGTATGCACTTGCTGCCAGTGTTCTAGTGCATGTCTAGGACATCTCTTCAATAGATCTTTGAATCTTTCCTAAGCTTCATACAAAGTCTCTCCTTCATGTTGTGAGAAAAAGTAATCTCATTCCTTATCTTGATATATCTAGATGGTATAAAGAACTTCGTTAAAAATTTCTTGGACAAATCTTCTCAGGTCGAGATACTACCAATTGCTTGAGATTGAAGCTAGATTTTGGCTTTGTCCTTTAGTGTCAATGGGAACAACCTTATACAAATAGTGTCATTGGTCACTTTATTGAGCTTCATAATGTCATAGATTTGTAGGAAGTTTAGAATGTGCATATTTGGATCTTCAGATAGAAAAGTGCCAATTGCTTCTACTGTACTAGTTGAAGTTAAGTGGTAGGAGCTCAATATTATTGGCTTGAATAGGAGGCCAAACAATGCTAAAAGTGTATAGAGTGTATGATATGCCATCATCATCAAATGCAGTAGGAATAAATTCTTCTACAATCATAGTTTTTTTTTTTTTTTATCAAAGACTCAATAGGCCTTAGTAAGTATGCTAATCATACTTTGCATCAAACTTGTCTAGGTTAATCTTTTCCATTGTTTAACATAATATAGCTGCAACTAAAGATGTGAAGACAGGATATATTTGGCTTCCTTTCCTCATAGAGTTGATAAGGGATTTTAATAAGCCTTATCAAAACCTGAGTCATGACATAACAAGCGGTGCATATGGCATCTACCTAAAAATACTTACTTGGGAAGGTTTTACTCACTAAGCATTGTTTTAGTTATTTGTAACATTCGCAATTTTGTCTAAGCTAATTAGCTCAGTGTACTTGGCTAATTAGAAGGGTTAGCGATTAACTAAGGACTAATCGGCGATGAGCAAGAACTTAGTAAATTAAGTCAAGTCAACAATTGAATCATAATGTAGTAAACATTTTAATTAAAGTCTAATCATTCAAACCTTATCAATCTGTAACGTAGAAATATAATTAAGCTAAGATAATCTTATTAAATTAAGTACATGACAATTATTTTACCTTAATCAATTGAGATAAATTAATTCTTACACCCTAAATATATAATTCATAAGAACAATTCTTTTAGAGGAAAAATATCTTAAAAGTACAATTAACCATAATTGACTAAAGAGCAATTAAATTAACTAAATTAATTAACACTTAGATAATTCTAATAGCTTTGAAAATTCAAAATCTCCCCTTGATCATGGTTTAAAATTTCGGCCAAAGGAGAGTAAGATCCAAGCATCCATTGCTTCCTAATCTTGCACTCTTAGATCAAGCCTATTTTGGCAATATTCCCTAGCCAAGTTTAACCTAAAGAAGAGCTAGTCTTTACTAGAGTCTTGTCACATGAGGTAGGTAGACTCAAGGCAATCAACTCTCAAGAGTAAGTAGACATTGCCTTTGCTCACTTGAGAAAACACAAAATGGTCCATAACATACATCAAGACTCAAAGAAAACACAACCAAGCCTTTTACTCCAAGGTTCCTAGCCTTCTTGCTTGTAAAAGAAGCAAAACTCACCTTCTCCTCGGCCTTGTTGGGACGCCATTAGCCCCCCTCACTCACTCTCTCATTTTGCAAACTTTCATCCTCTGTCTTAGTCATAAAAGCTTTCACCTCTCTTTACCTCTTCTTCTTCTTCTTCTTCCTACTCTCCTTCTTGTTCTTCTTACTTTTCCACCACCATCACCCTCATCTTCTATCACCACCCTCACAAAATTATCAAGGACCACCTTCTTTGGTCTTTGGTAGAGCAAAACAAACACTCATTTAGCCTCATTTACAAGCTCAAGAGGAGGAAGGCCACCTCTAACACTAGTTTTTCCCTTCAAGCTCTTCAAGAAACTCTTGTGGTAGTGACTCTAACCCTTTATTCTTATATGTTTTCAAGCTCTAGAACTCCTAAGCTCTCCATAGTTAGGTGGTTCTAGAACTTGCTCTAAAGGCCTCATGGCTATACTCTTATTATGAAAAGTTTACTTGTGGTTGTTGCTCTTCTATTGGAAGAATGATTTTGGTTGTGCATTTATCTTATTTTGAACCAAACATTTTAGAACTCAAAATATTAAGGTATCCTCAAAATTACAAAGTATAAAAGTAGCTTGGAAGATAAAAGTGGTGACTTAAAGAAAAGACTTAATGTTTTTATGAGAAAACTAATTGAAACAAAAACTATTGAAGCTTTTGGAAGTCTATTTTACATGACCAATAAGTCATTCAATACAACTTTAAATGTAATGAAACTAATTTTAAATGAAAATAGACTCATAAAGATTTTTATACATATAAAATACGTAAATTTTGGCTTTAAAACAAGGGAGATGAATTTTTAAAGTGGGTTGTCCCTAGATGTGTTTCTGTTCTGGTAGTCTATACAAAAATCTTAATAAGTCAAGCTATACAAAACATTTTTAATGGAACTAAGTTTTTTAGAAAGCTAAGACATAGAGAAATACCCCCATAAAACAGTTTTGGCAGATTCCTTGTGAGGAGCTCCCAGTAAAGTTTACAAGTCGCTATTTGGGAGTGAATCTAAAAGACTGAGCAGTCAGATTAAAACGTGCATATCTCAAGTTACAAATTGGTGGGGTTTGTTTTATTTAAAAATAGACTCCAAGAAAAATAATCATACCAAAATTTAGGTCAAAATTATAAAAGATGAAATTGTGGCGAATTTTTGAATTTATTGCCCCACTATGAAAGTAAAAGTGGTTATGGTTAAGTTTAAAGGTTAATGAGAAACAAGCTTGAAGACATTAAGACCCTCAGATTAAGATATTGGAAAACTTCATAATTCAACTTAAAAGTTTTAAAAAGGATAATAGATGAGATTGGTTCTATGCCTAATAAAAAAATCGACACAAGAAGCAAATTCAATTAAAAGCTTGTACCAAATTTACTAAGCTAAACTCATAAAACTTTATTTGTGATATATCTATGTCTATGTGCAAGTATGATGATGATAGTGATGGATATGATGAATAGATTAATGATGAGTATCATAAGCCTTAATAAGAAGAGATTGAACTGAGGATATGATCCTTCGAAAAAGGAAGGTGACCCGCATTACACTCCCCTCCACCCACGACTCGCGTGAGGCATGGCATAAACCCAGCTAGTGTAAGTACATGGGACAGGGATTACATAAGGCATGGCATTGACCTAGCTAGTGTAAGTACCAAAAATTTATGGTGGCGATGGTCACGGTATGAGCTCATTACCACATATGTTTAGTGGGTGAAAAAGACTTAAGATAAAGTCAAGTTAAGAAAAGAAAATGGAATTCGCTCCAAACCCTTGAAAGGAAGTTGTTAAAAGAAGCCTATAACACATCCATGCATGTTATATTTAATTATATTTGTTCCCATGCTTGTTATGATATAACTCCCATGATTAGAGTGTATGTTAAAAGTGAATTCACTTTGGATAATATTACTTTTGAAAAACTAAATAAATGAACCATATGCATGCTCACTGAGTTTCTTAACAAATCCCAAGGTGGTTGGAACGATAATGATGACACCCTCGTGTGAAGTTAGAGTTCTACTGAGAAATATTATTTCTCACTCTAGTTTGTTCTTCCTTATCGTCACCAGATTCTGATGGCATACCCAGTGGAGTAGATCATGGATCCACCTGAGTACGAGTAGGAGCATGATGTGACCACCAACACGATCATGGCCACGACCACCATGGTTATGAGGACATACATTTACTTGGGTCGTGTACATGAAGCAGTAGCACCAGTTGTCCCACTCGTTGTACTACCTGCCCCTGAAGATTTCCCTAGAGCACTACTAGGTCAGCCATTGGGCTCGTGGGACTTTCCACTAGAGCCACTGCCGGATTTTCAGATGGAGCCGATATCCCCAAAGCTACCCTCGGCCGAACCCCAACCAACCGTTTCGATGATAGAGCTGAGATTCACGGCCACTCCTAGGGCCGCAGCCGCCTCGCTGCCTCTTCCAAAGTATCATCCGGGTGCTGACCCATATTCCAAGGTAGCCAGCTGCACCCCACATGAGGCCGGGCCCAACTGCCGAGCTCGACATATTGAGATGATCAATCGACATCCCCTTAGGATCCGTATGCCACACGTCCCCTGAGGGCAAAGAGTTAGGAGAAGCTGCATCTCTAGACCGTGACATCTATAGATCTAAGGGTGTGTTGTAGGAGACTGATGCTAGGGTTTGGTGTGGGACTAGGGTGCGTAGATTTTTGTAATCTTGCATCCTCATGTATTTCTTTTGGTTTAAAACTTACCATGTTTGTTTGTATTTAGTATGTAATGATGACTTAACTATTAGTATCTTTATGTAATGTTGGATATTATGAATCTTATATGTGTGAAATGCAAGTGTGAGAATTACTATGTATTAATGTATCTAGTATTGTTTTTATGCCTTATTATTCCATTTATGTTACAAATTCTCGCACGACATGCTCTCTTTATATCTATATTCTCTCTGAAGGCTTCACTTTCCAAAATGCTACAAAGCGACAGCGTATTTCAAAAAAAAATATTTACCTTAGTTTCCACGTAACTTAATTTAAAAAGTGATGCTTAAGTATTCCACAAGCATTAGTAACAACTAATAAAACTCCGTAATGTGATTTAAGCATAGTATGGGTTTATTAGGGTGTTACATTATTCCTTCCAAAGAATCATTTTTGCCATTCAACTAATCCACTTTATTATGGAGTTCCATGGGTTAAGAAACTCTGTTGTTTTCTTCACAAAAGGTTTAAAAATCGTGATTTTCAAATTTGCTATCATGATCATCTTTAATGGATGCAATACATAAATTCTTTTCATCTTGAAAACCTTGGCAAGCCTTGTAATTGAATGAACTGCCTCAATTTTGTAGGTAAGATATAGAGTCCATGTAAACCTAGAGTAATCGCCCACAATTGCTAGAGCATAATAATTTCCTCCAAAGATCATACTTTTAGAAGGTTCAAAGAGGTCAATTTGAATGTTTGCAATTCTTCTATGGCACAACCAAGATTCATCTTCCCTATTTATGAGGTTTTGTGCATCATTTGAGGTTATTTTTTCTGGTCTAGTCATGTAGATATTATTTACTTTGTGACTACTAAACTTAATTTGCTTGACATCTTTACCTTCAATGATGCAATAATTTGAATAAAAAACAATTTTGTTACCTTGTTACAAAATTGGCTAATGTTAAGCAAGTTGTGTTTGAATCCATCCACATGTAAAACATTGTTAATTCATGTGGATGATGTCTTACTAAGCATGCCTTTTCCAAGTATCTTACCTTTGTTATTGTCTCCATAGGTAACAATGTTAGTTCCACAGCCCTTTTGAAACAACTGACAATCGTTCTGAAATTTTCTTATGTGGTTTTGATAAATAACAAATGAATCTAAAATCACTCAATGCTATACCAATGTTTCTTTTGAGTGATGTCTATTAGAACATATTTTTTTGAAGCTAACTTAATACACAAAAAAAGGACTTCAATTAGATGCTTTGTACTTTATTAACTTCAAAGATGATTTCATGCTTCAAAAAAAAATTTAAAGGATAAGGGGAACTTCTGATGAGCAAGAATGTTATCTCAAAGCATGAAACTTAGAAGTTCTAAGCTCTTTTAATCTCAGAAGATTATTTGAAGAATCAAAAGACAAATATACATTTTAAACAAGGTTCAAAAGGAAGTTTTCACCACAAGGATGACTCCTTCATAAGGATGTTTCACTACAATGATGACATTAGAAGGATTCCATACAATGGATTATCCCATGATGATCTTTTATGAAGCTAGTGATTGAAATATTTGAATTGTTCAAAAGAAGATAGAAAGCTTGAAAATGCACTAAAACAAGTGCAAAGGGCATCTAGCACTAACAGCTAGTTTCCAAAATTGGCTACCTGATCGATTGGCAAGACAAAAGCTTACCAAAACCTAAATACAAACAAAGTAACAACTAGAATCCTACAAATCAATTTGTTGGCAAGACTAATGGTCCAATCTTACACGCCTATAAATTCAACAAAATTTGAATTATTACAAAGTGCATTCATTGCTCTCATTTATTGTCTTCCATAATCCATCTTTCTTAACATTTTTTTTTGAACTATTTTTTCCTCTTCTAAGCTACTCAAGAAGCAAACAAAATGCTTTAAGTGCTTATTAGCCATCATCGTCTTTAAAAGTAGTTAGAGAAACCTTACTCAGTTGCAATTATTGCATATCCACACCTAGTGTGGTTGAGTGAGATTATTCTAAACACAAACCTTTTATTCCCTATATTAGAATTCAACCCCAATAGTGGTCAGAAAGTTAGCATGGAAAGGCTAGTACAATATTATTTAGCTCATTAGCTTGAAGAGACTAGTAAAATACTACTTCATTATAAGTTTTAAAAGACTTGTATAGAACTACTCAGATAATATAAACTCTCAAATTTTTGTTATGGACTCCATGTAGGTAGTTCTTGGCCAAATCAATATAATTCCTTATTTAATCCTTCTGATCTCTATATCTTTTATATTCTATTGCATAACATTTTGATCTCCATCTCACCACTTTCAAACAAAGTTTTATAACACAAATAAGTAAAATTAACCTAAAAGCAATTATAAAGATAAAATAAGGTTATCTATACTTCTACATTGTAAGTTGTATAATACTTCAGAAATTTGTTTGAGTTTTTCAAATTTCTTAAGTTTTTGAAAGCACGATTTAACCCATTTCTCATGCTAACTGCCATCCACAAACATGACCAAGTTTCTTGGGAGTAAGCTAGAAGACCTTAAAGGTGTCACATGCCATTTGTCATGTGTCATGTACTTGGGATGTAACACCCTCCCAAGTACAGTACTATGTTTAAGTCATAGTACCACACCCTGGAGTTGTTACGGTTACCTGGACGGACCTTATCTGACAGCAACTTCCGCTGCGCTACTCTGATACCTCTTGAACTTTCTGGAGACAACACGGAAAATAAGAGTGAGAATTATAAATTCTCAGTAGGATTCCCTATGATACACATGTAATGTCATCGTTGTCATCTCCAGTTTGCTTCGGTTTATTATGAAAAAGGTGAATATGCTGCACAAACTGTTTAATTTTACATTTCGAAAATATATCTATTCCGAAGCAAAGTTCATTTTAATCATACACTTAGCATCTGAGAGAATCCATAGAAATCAAATCATGAATTATATTGGGACTAATAACTGAAATACAATAAGGTACGATAGCACCAATGTACTAGAGGCATTACTTTAACATATATTTTACTGGAACTACATCATCTTAAGACGCCCATATAACATCACTATGCTGAGGACATAATATTTGCACATAACTTAACTTGTATATGAATTCATACATAGACATAAAACTTGCTTTTCTTTCTTCATATCTCTTTCTTTGTCATCATAAAATCTTTACATACATAGTCTTGACATATAAAGGCCCGTAGCCTCTTTGCCATTCTACCGGCACTCATACATATGCTTTGTCCTTTAATTTCATTTGCCATTCTACCGGCACTCATACATATGCTTTGTCCTTTAATTTCATATACCTCATCTCATACTTAGGTCATCCTTGAATAGAGGGCTTCTATATACCCATTCTTACTCTACTTCATTCTTGCTTGTACACATTCCCTAGTTTCCTAGACTTCAGTAGAATTGGCAAAGATAACGGATCGGCTCCGTCTCACCATGAATAGTGCCAGTCTTCACAGACAATTCAATCATAGCCATATAATCAATTTAACGCATATACATCAAGGTCTAACTGGCAATTCTCGACTCATACCTTATATGTTTTTCTGATACCTGTGAAATCACCAATTGGATCACTTTTGCCCATCTATTCAGTTCTGCCCGAATTTCATATGATCCAGCTTTATTTCTATTCAACTCATTTAAATCTGAAATTTGGGTATATCATAGCTCTATGTGTCTACTTTCTAACCTCTTTAGTCCCATATCATTTTGATTCATAAAACTCAAGATATTCAACTTTTACCTCAGCCTGTCAGCCATTAGCCCGAATTACACTCTTAGAGGTATAAATTCACTAAAAATCGAAACTAAGCTCAAATCACACGAAATTGGTCTCATATTGAAGCTAACAGGACAACCTTTCATTTTCCACAAGTTGCATTCCATTTGCTTAAGTATAGCTCGAGTTATAAGTCCTGAAAGTCGACCTTCCTGAACTACTCTGTTTGGGCCTAGTTTGGACATAGAGTAACTTCCTCGAATTACTGGGAACAATTGGGATCATAACAAACTCATAATCTTATATTGGAATATTCCCCTATGTCTAAGCTTTCTAACAAAATTGCTTTCACTCAATTTGGAGTTGTATAGGGTGAGTTATACCCTCCTCAAGTCACCCTGCCCGGATGAAAGTCCTGAACCCTAGGTCAAACTTCAAAAATTCATATATCTCTCAATACTAATCCAATAACCTTATATGATATATCTATGGAAACCCCTGAATGTCTACTTTCATCTAGAAATGGTTTCATCAGATTTGACCGATTGTAGGTTGAGCCATACACTCCGCCGTACGGACTGCCGTGGAATTCTTCATCCAGACAGCATCCTAATCCTTGGTTCCTTCTAACTTTCTTCTTCTAACTTTAATTTCAACTCAATATTTCATATTAATCCTATCATAATCCATCATAATTTATCATGTACATCACATATATCATCAAACAATCATCAAAGAGTAATCTTTCATGCATCCTCAATTTAGAGAAATCAAGATTAGAGATTGAATCCTACCTCTTTGGAGTATGACTTTGCTGAATTTGAGTCTGGATTGATGGAACTTTGCCAAAGCTTGGAGATTGATGGAGTTGGATTTGAGAGAGGAAAGGAAGAAGACGAAGGTTGGAGCCAGAGGAGAGGGAGACGTAAATCAGCTGAGAATGAAGGGGGAAGTCTGACTTAAATACAAGAAAATTATGGTGTTGATTGGCTGAAGTTTTGTGGTTGAAGTTCGGCCATGTCTCTCACTTTTGTGGCCAATTTGCTCTTCACGTCGCCCACAAGTGGGATACGCTTCCGCTCTACCTGAAATCAGAACTCGTCTCTATTACAGTTGAAGTCGGAACTCGTCCCATTTAGGTTTAAAGTCGAAACTCGTGCCATCTTGCTGGTGACGAGGAAATCCCGTCTGGTTTATTCGAATCTTGGAAGCAAGGTCGGAAGTCGGGATCATTCTGTTCACAATCATATGATCTCGGAACTCCTATTTGAACCCGGGAATATTACTACTGGGAATGGGCTCCTTGAGGTCGGAACTCGGTAGTTCGAAGGAATCAAACCTTGAACTCGAAATTCGAGATTTTTAACATAAGGTGGAAATGGTATCCGAGTAGGAAACCTTATGTCCGAGTCCACGAAGTCGGAAACCATGTACAGTATTTTGATCCATGAGGTATGAAGTCGGAGCTCGCGTGTATCTTGCTTAAAACTTGGAGATAAGTTATGAGATCGGAAATGGGTCCGTTTTCCTTTGAGGTATGAAATCGGACATCGGAAATCACACGTTGTTTGGACTCGAATAGCAAACTCGGAAACCGTGGGAATAATCCAGATGAAGTCGAAAGTCTGAGACGAACTCGGAAATCGTAGAATATGCAGAAGATGAAGTCGGAAATCGGGAGTAGTCAAGATTAGATGAAATCGGAAATAGGAGGTCATGAAGTCGAAAATTGTGCAAGAGGAACTCGGAACTCGGAAATAATCCCTTCTATCCGAATTTCGAAGATTGAGTCGGGAGTGGGATTTGATCAAACATGAAGGTGAAGTCGAACGTCCGTTGTTGGAGTTGAATAACGTCGGAAATCAGGAAGATGTGTGAAGGAGGTCGGAAATCGGGACGTTACATGGGACATCCACTATCAAGGTACCAATGTGAGTATTTGATCTTCATGCACATCTACAAAACATGTTCATGGTTTTTTTTTTTTTAAGGCACCCAAATTCCTTAGATCCTTGGGTGTTAGTTGTGGGTAAAGAACCTTTATGAACCCATATTTTTCTTCTTCCCATGGTCAGATCTTTCCTAAAATTACTAGTTGATGCATTATGACCTCTTTTACCATAATAGAAGCATGTTATGAATAGAGTGGCAGAGGATTTTATGGAGGTAAACAAAATTTTGTTTACCTTTAGGATTATATCCTAGACACGCATTATTAAAAGCACACTTTTGTTGACTAAGAATAATATTAAGATTCTCTCTTCTAAAGGTGAATTTAGCAGATGTACTTTTCAAATCCTCAATTTGTTTTTCAAAAGATTTGCATGAGGCATAAGAAACAAAAAGCTGCAATGGTGCTACATACAGAAAATGACATTTGTTTTTTATTAGTTTCAATGTTTTACTTCTATATTGTGATATATGATTTAAAATAATATTGTTCTACTTTTGTGTGTGTAGAGACACTTCATTATTGATCCAATCGACTAAGAATTCTTTTTCAATGTGTTTAAGACTTAGGTGGCCAAGTAGATGTACGACATGTATCTTGACATCCATAAGAGGCAGAATCCCAATCCGTAATGGAAAACCTAGGCCAACTTGAGGAACTTGTAGCTCAAAGAAGTTCAAGTAGTAGTTGGTGAAGGCCAAGATGAGTAGAGCCTCAAGTAAGGGTGGCTTACTTCATTGTGGTAGTTTTAACATCACAAAGTCCACCAGGGTAAGGCTAGTAAGTTAACAAGTTCAATTGCACTTTAATTTAATCAATTTTTGTGTATTTATTTATCTATTATGATGTCAAATGAATTTGAAATGCAACCTAGGGTCCTGAACAAGCCACCTACTCAGGAAGAGCTATTCAAGCACACCCACACACAAAAGGCCGAAAACACATAGTAGGTCAACTCCCGCTCTGAGTAGACCTATGTAACTTCTAAACATAATTTCTACTCAATTGATCCTTAATAAATAATCCCTTGTAAAAGTCTAATTTGTTTCATTTAATTGTAGGTCAAGTTTACACAGTGACTTAAGGAGGCTAGGTCTCAACAAACCTAACAGGTCAAGGATGCATGTTGCGCCGCCGACTGCCAACCTTTTGATGAGGACATGGTGTGGTCAGAAATAGTTACCAATGCTTACAAGAACCGCATCTATGGCATAGGGACCTACTACATTGATAGTGCATACCCTAGCTCTATGATTGAAGCTTTATTTGTTGGGTTTGCTAGCTTTGATGAGGTTTGTTAGCATGTCCAGTTACTCAATATGAAACTTCAGTCTCAAGCTCAATTGATGTAGGAGTAGGAAAAGTGACTTCATATGGCTTGGGCTAAGCAACTGGTAGAGAAAGAGCAGTGATTCAGCTAGGAGAGAGTTGAATTAGAGAAGATCAGGATAATGTAGAAGGAGATGAAGAAAGACAAGAAGAACTTACAAAGAGAGATGATGGATAAGATAAGTTTGATCTTCTAGAAGATGCAATCAAGTGTTTCATTAGCACCACCTCTTCTTTCATCTTTGTCCAATAGCTCTGATGAGGACCAAATTTTTGCCACCGATAAAGAGGCTGCTGATTACCATTCATTTCTTCTACTTTTTTTTAATGTTATTTGAACTTTTTTGTATATTTATTGTAAAATAATTTGAATATTTTACTTCTTAATAATTTGTGGGCATATATAATTATTATATTTTTAATTATATAAATGTTTAAAACATTAGAAAAGTAATTAAAATTAATAATTGTAAATAATTAACTAAAAATAGGTACAAATAAAACTTTTAAAAAATAATTTTAAACTTTTTGATAGATTTTTTGTTGCTAAATTGTATATAATTGATTATATTAGCAGAAATTACATTTATGGACATAATATCCATCCGTAGATATTATAATTTATTTAATTTCAATTAAATTATCAACAAATTTTTCCCTCGGCATATTTGAAGGATTCGTCCTTAATATTTTTTTATTTTGACAAAGATTTTGATGAGATACCACAAATTATACAGATGGAATTTATATATTTAACCATAGGCTTTCCATTGGTAATATATATTCTGTCAGTAATTATTATCGGCAACACTATTACAACTGTAACATCTTACCAGACAAAGTACTATGCTTAAGTCATAATAAATTATCTGATAAGTGATTACGTATAATACTGGTTAAATTCTATTTTCTGTATTAATATTAATTACTCGCATAAGAATACTTAATCGGATCACAAAATTTCCTGCGTGACGGCGGAATAAATACTATTTAATCGATATACTATAACTAATGTAACATAAATAAAAATATAATAAGGACAGAACTACTGCAAGGGCATCATAAACGTATACATAGATATCTGATTCTAAAGTTCGTCAAAATGATACAAGGTGACAAAATGAGGCCGCTAATACAAAACGAAACGGCCAATTTATATGAACAGCACCTCGAGTGGTCCCCATGGGACATTTCATATACATCTTCTAACATCTACCCATCCACCCCTGACCGACACTGCCAAAAGAGGGTCATTTTGTACATCTAAGCCTACTATAGTATGCACGCTATCTAAACAGAATCTACTGAAAGGAACCTGTTCGCCATGGCAGCGTCCGCTGGAGGGTGTCCAGCACTGGGAGCAGAGGATGAGGAAGAAGAACTAACTGCCTTGGACGGATCCTCCTTTGAGATTGAGGCCGACGACATCGGCTGCGGTGGTGAAGCAAGAAGGGCCATGGGAACTGGAGCTGGTGGTGGTGGTGGAAATGGATGGGCCATGTGGAGAGGTATGGTAATGTATGGGACAGCAGGATCGAAGAGAGGGTGCATAAGCGGGACGGCGAAATCTCACTGGAAAAAGAAGTAGAGGCGGAACTGACACCGATGATCAATTGGATTTTTATGTACTTATTTTCTCTCATTCCTAGCTCATTGATTCTCTCTTATGCCTAATTGTTTTGAATTGGACCATTTTGTATTGTTTGGATTTTGTTTGGATTTGAGTTAAATTTTCCAGCATTAGGCGAATTCTGACACTATTTTGGTTTTTGGGTTATATCTTGAGTAGTAGAGCTCATTTTATTGTGATTCTTGATTTGTAGAAAAGCTGAGAGATAGGCCTACAAGTTTTATGAAGAGCTCAGAAGCCAATTCTGGTGTTAAGAAGCTGAAATTGGGCCTAGAAATGAACTGAAGTGGTGCAGCCGCAGATTCTGAACAGGGTGTGGTATTTGGGCCATATCTCGGTCCACAGATGTCCGATTGAGCCTGTTCCAGTGGCATTTTGAAGCTGACATCCAAGGCTACAATTCTTCTTCAAAGTGGAAATCCAAACGGCATCGTTTTGATAGACAAAACGGTAGAAGAACATTACTCACGGAATTAGCTATAATGATTTCATGTTTTTAATGTAACTTTCTTTCTATAATTCGGATTTTAGCAAATAAGATGTCCATATTCAAAGGAGAGAGAGAGGATTAATGTAGTGATGACAATTTAATAAGTTTAGGCAGTTTTGATTTGGATTTTTGGCCGGTTTCAAAAGAGGGCCGAACTTGTACTTGTGGGACAGATTTTGGAATAGGAAGAATTAGCGGTTTTGGTTGTTCTTCTTCTCCTCTCTTCTCTCACTCACGCACGCCCCCCCCCCCCACCTTAACAACTCGTCTTCCTCCATTCATGGAGGAGTAAGCTTCCATCTAATCCAAGGATTCAAAGGAGCATTGGCTGTCTTGAGGATTTGCGCAACCAAACTTCATCAAATCAAATCGGTTTTCTACTCCCTTTTCTTTCATTGTGATTAATCCAATTTCGGATTTAAAGGTTTTTGATTCGGGATTGTGGTGGATTATAATTGATTGCTTACTTGCTTGCATATTTCTCGATTGATTAATGTGTAATGCAATTGCATGAGTAGAATCATTTTCAGGTTTGAAATTGATGATTGATTACATTGGTGCTTGGAAATTAACATGAATTGGTTAGGTTCTAGAGGTTTCTGAATTTAATCATTTATCTATTAATTGAATGCATGAAGGTTTTCGTGTGCAATGTCGTATCCGAACAGAGGTTTCTTTCGGGCTTGATGTCAGTCGCTGATTTGATTTGAATGATTATTTTTAGAATCCGATGATAGATGAGCCACTGTCTTTCTTGGTTCTTGGATTGGATGTTCCAAATTCTGTTCATTTCTTTTATATTCATTTCAGTATTTTAAATTCCTAAACCCCCCCCCATTTCCTGATCGTATAACATTGTCATCGCTGGGAGACGACCCGGGTTGCACTCTTGCTACGAGTTTAGTGTAATCCGGTTTTTATTGTAATTTGATCGAGCTTGGCACTCGAGTCAACCGGCCGGAGATATATACAGAATCCAAAAACGGATCAAGGTGTATATGTAGCTCAGGGAACTTAATGAATAGCACCCCGGTCGCTGCGTGCTCTATGGTTTGAGAATGACGTGGAACATACAATAGGGTGAGAAATGAATATTTCTCAGTAGAAATTCCTAGCTTCTATACATCTGTCATCGCTATCATTCCCAGTTGTTTCGGTCGAGTAATATTTTTCAAATAGTATCATAAAACGATAATATTCAACTTAAATATTTGTTTGTAAAGCATACACCGAAACAAACTCAATTTTAGTTAACAGATACACTAATGTACTCAAACAATAATCATGGTGGAACAATAGCATGTTAAGAAAATACACAGGGATCTAGGACAATCAATAGGGAAACATTACATTATACATATGCATGTGCAACTAGAAAATGCATCTTTTTCTTGGAGGCGTTCGCCTATTAGAACTTATTTCCATCCTTGGTCCTCTGAGAGTCATTGGCCATATACTTCTGGGTAATAGTCCGCTTTTCAGGACCGAGCTCGTTCCTATATAGGGTGGCCGAGTTTACTTTCCCCGACCTTCCCATTGATCTATTCCCTTTAATTTATTCCGGGGCTGGCCCAAGTGATGTGGAATCCTTTATAATATCATGAAATGAATGCACATCTAGCTTGATTCTTAAATATAATGTGCTCAAGCTAACATAAATTTTCACAACATATGAACTTCTTACCGAAATTTCGGTAGCATAACGGATCGAGTCCGCTTCCCCATGAATAGTGCCAGACAACCAGTACATTCAAGTCAAATAGTAAATTTCATATAGTACATCATATTCATATCAAGAATATAACAATATTGATAAGTACAAGATTTAAAGTCTCAAGTATCAATCTAACTTGTAGGCTTTTTAATTTTTGTTAAGGTTCCCGAACTCGGCATCAATACCCAACATTTTCTGAGTTCTGACCTTATCTTTGTTCCGATTTCCCTACACTATGTTTGGTCTCCCGAGGTTAAATCTCTTCCGATTTCTGAGTTATTCGACTTCCGACCTTATTCCACCATTGGTCTTTTGAGACTTTGATAAGTATATTTCGTAATTCCCGAGCTTCCCAACTACTAAATCCCGAGTTCGACTTCAACATACCCGATAGGGACTTCTATTTACTATGTCCGAGTTCAATCACTTAAGTAAACCCCTCCAAGTCTAACCTTAAGTATACCCTTCCGGGTTCGTCCTTACACACTCCCGACCTAGCTTTCTGTTTTACCTAGTTTAGAGTTCGATTCCAAGTGTACCGACCTAGCTTCTCATTCACTACCTCCCGACTTCCAACATTAACTCAAATTCCTTTGAGACTTGTTCTGCTTCTAACCAGAAATGCACTCTTACGGGGAAAAATTAACTAAAAATAGAAATATAGGTGAAATTATGCGAAATTTATATCCATGTAAAGCTAACAGAACAAGCTTTCAAATGAATGAAGTTTCATGTCATTTGGATGAGTACAATTTGAGTTATAAGCATTAGAACTTGACCCTACTGGTCTACCCTATTCTAACTTGGATTGGACATAGAACAACTTTCTCAACTCGCTAGGGAACAAATGGGACCTTATCAAAATCAAGAATTTTTATGAGACATTCCCCTGTGTGTTAGCTTTCAAACACCTTTGGTTGCACTTAGTTTGGAGTTGTGTAGGGTGAGTTACACCCTTCTCAATCCATGCTGCCCGGGTAAGAACCCATATTTCTAGATCTAACTTCAAAAATTCATAACTAACTCTATACTAATCCAATGGCCTTATATAATATATGTATGGAAATCCCTAGATGTCTAATTTCATATAAAAATGGTTTCATCCAAATTAAATGGCGGTAGGCGGAGCCGTACACTCTGCCGTACGGACCGCCGAGGAAAAACCCTAACAGCTTCTAGTTTTGTCTTCCTCCTTCAAGCTATTTGCCCTCAATTCCAATTTTAATCACAACATACATGCAAAACTAGTCATAAACCATCATCATCACTCTATATAACATCAATATTTCAGATTGAACATGCTCACCATGCAGCCCCAAATCAAAGAAACCAAGAAGAGAAGTAGGATTTCCTACCTTGTCTTATGAAATTTGTGTTGATTTTATGTCTTTGATGGTGGTGACTTGGGATGAGACTTGAAGATGGATGAGGATGGAGTAGAAATGAGAGCAAAGAGGAGAGAAAGAGAAGAGCTTCAGCTGCTGGAAGAGTGACCGAAAATTGATAAGGAGAAAAGGAGGAAAAGGCGAAGATATTTGGAGATGCTTGGTTGTGATTGATGGATTCAACTTTGGTCTTGATTTTGGTTGAGCTTCCCATCATCAAGGGCTGCCAAGGCGCCACTTGAGGGAGCTATTTGGCTAAATCTTAGCCGTTGATTCTAGGGCACTCATAGAAAATTCTACTAGTCTGGTTTCGACAGTTTGAAATACCGAAATTTTACCGATTTCCCTTAAATTGTTAAACTGACTTGAAAATTTTCTGTGGAGTTTTCTATGCTCTTAATCTGATTCCATCAAGCCTAATCCATCTAAATCGCACTTAATTGGCTTTAAATAAATGTTTAATCAAGTTTTGATTAAACTCACTTATTTGATAAAAATAGAATAATTCAGCTGTTAATGAGAAATTTTTCGGACGTTACAACAACAGACTTATTTCACCAAAAATTTTGTCAGAAGAATTAATTACTGATGGATTTTATTTAGATTTTGTTATTAATTCCATTGATAAATATGTTTTTTTAGTAGTATACAATCAATATAAATTATTTTGCATAGTCAGCTAATCATATATTATTATATGTATGACTTTTAAGATAATTATTATAAAAATCAAACACTTCAATGATATGTTAATACAAAATTGAGTGATAATTAAAAAATTTTTATACTAACAATATATGAAAATTAAATTCTTAATACATTCTTATTAAGTTATAACTAGAACTAAATTATAGTACATGTTGGGTGGTCGAATTCGCCAATTTGACAAAGATTTTGAGGAGATTAAGGAAATAGATGGCTACAGTTTTGACAGAGAGATTCTGATAGAACTATGTTCGAGCCTAGTTCCCAAGCTCCAAGAATTCCAATGAATTCACTAATCTGATTATTCACAATGTGATTTATAATGAGTTAATACTCTTATTTATAATCCCAAATCACTAACTAATATCCCTAACTAACTGATATGGGCCTAACTAACTACTAATATGGGCTGGGGTGTAACATTACCCTCCCCTTTAAATCAACCTTGCCCTCAAAGTTGAGAAAGAAAACAATAATTTCTAATACAATATTTTATTTATTTATTTTTTAATATTTACAAATAAGTGCCACCAGGATCCCATTGCTTGATTGGGCTGAAACTGACTTGATCCACTAATTTTATTGAAATGGCCTTCCTTTTCAACTTGAACAAGTGGCCCATTAACCCACTCATCTGCATGGATCCAAAATCTGGAATTAGGCCGACTCAAACTTGGCCCAATGGGGCAAGATGTAACATCCCCATATAACATTATAAGAAATAATGAAAACGTCATTGGGTAAACTTTTATTATTTACAGTCTTGCCCCTGAACATTTTTAAAAATAACATTTAGGTCCTTATATCAATTGAATTAGCAGAATAAAGTTTTAAACAAAGCAGAACCACGTAGCAGAAACGTAGAAACCCAATTCTTGGCCAATTGGGCCATGGAGGTGTCCACATGTGAAATGACATGGGATGCCCCAGACTTGTTTAAAATTACAAAAATGTCATTAGCTATGAAAAATAGAAAACAAAAGGTCCTAAATTTGCAAAATATTTAAGTTACACCGTTAATCGATTTATTCGATTTTATTGAGTTTGTAAAGTTAATTAAAAGTTAATTAAAGGTTAACTAGGAGTTGATTAGAAGTTAATTACAGAGATTAGGATTAAGAAGAATTAAAATAGATATATAGAAACTCTTACAAAACTATTTAGTAATGTTTTGTCAATTTGAAGGAAATCGGTAGAGATTCGATATTTTAAACCGCTGGAACCAAATCAATAAAATTACACATCAAAAACCCTAAGGTTTTGTGGCTAAGAATTCAGCCACTTCACCCCTCAAGTGGCATCATTCATACCACAACAACATAAGCATTTTTGGCTCACTTATGAGCCAATTGAGATAGCAACCAATAGGAATCAAAAGAGCCAACTACCACCACCATCAAATCAGACTTTTCCTTCTTTCTCCTCCCATTTTTCATGCTCCCTTCCATAGCCCTCTTTCTCACCCTTTTTCTTCTTCTTCTTCATCTCCTCATCCTCATTTCTTCACCCCATTTCTATGCCTTCACCAAACTTTGCTTCCTTTCCACTACAACCCAAGTTTTGAGGTAGGATTCAACTTTTGTTCTTGATTTCTATAGATTATGGTTGTTTGAAATTCTACTTTGCTTCATTAATTTGGTGATATATTGGATGTATTTGATGGTTTATGGTTGGATTATCATCAAATTTTGAGTTGGAATTGAAGTTAGAAGGAGAAAACTAGAAGAAGTGGAGAATTAGGATGCTGTCCAGGTAAGAAACCCTACGGCAGTCCGTACGGCAGAGTGTACGGCTCCGCCTATAGCCATTTAAATTTAATGAAACTATTTTTATTGAAACTAGATATCTAGAGCTTTCCACCATATAAATTATAAGGCCATTGGATTAGTATTGAGAGAGATATGAATTTTGGAAGTTTGACCTAAGTTTTTGAGTTTAATTCTGGGCAGATAAGATTGTTTAGGGTAAAACTTGCTATATACACATGAAATTGAGTGAAACTAACTTTTTTAGAAAGCTTGCACATAGGAGAACACCCCATAAAAATTTCAAAGTCATATTCGATGCCAATTGTTCCCAGTAGTTCAAGGAAGTCACCCTAAGTCCAAATCCAGCTAAAATAGGACAGTCCAGAGGGGTCAAATTTCGGAGGTTATAAATCAAGCTCTACTCAAGAAAATGAAATGGGACTTCTTGAAAATGAAAGCTTGTCCTGTTAGCTTTAATTTGATAGAAATTTCATGTGATGTCAACTAGTTTTCGATTTTTAGTAGATTTTTACTTTTAAGTGTGTAATTCTGGCCAACTACAGGGTTGGCCAACATAGAACTTAAATAACTTGAGCTACATTTATCAAAATTAGATGGAACTAAAGAGGTTAGAAAATAGACACACAACACTCCAACATATCCAAAATTTAGGTCTAAATGAGTTAAATAGAAATTATGGCTTATTTTACAAAAAATCGGGTTGGGTGAAAGTGCTAAGACAGCAACTATACTTTAACTACAACTAATATTCCTATGAAATTGATGATTGAATTGTGAATGAAGTGTTGTGATTTCTCTGTAAAATTGGTTGTTTGAGTACTAGCACTATTCATGAGGAACCGTTCATATAACATGTTCACTTTTTTTAATAAATCGAAGCAACTGGAGATAATAACGATGACACGGCATGAAATTTCTTAGTGAATTCCACTGAGAATTTAAAATTCTCACTTCTATTTCCGCGTTATCTCCAAATAGCTCAAGAAGTTTTGAAGACGGCTGAAGTTGCTATCAGAAAAGGTCCACTCAGGTAATAATAATAACTCCTGAGTATGGTACTATGGCTTAAGCATAGTATGGTACCAGGGAGGACATTACAAATGGTATCAAAGGAGTTCATCCTAACCGAACCTGGGATGGGCTGATTATGCTTCCAAGGAGGCATACTGAAAGTTTAGAAAGGCCGTGCTTTAGGTCCTTACATGAAAAGGATACAGATGTTTGTGCATGGTAGCCTTGTTGTGTGTTATAGTTTCTCTATCACACTTGACTGCATATTGAGCTTGCTCACCTCAATATGAAGTTCGATATATGCAAAGATCTGTGGCATTCAGCTAACTTTCTAGGGATAAAGGAATTTTGAGGGCAAAATTCTTTTTAAGGGGGGTAGTGTGTAATATTCCCATATAACGTTCTAGGAAATAATGAAAACATCTTTGGGTAAACTTTTATTATTTACAACCTTGCCCCTGAACATTTTTAAAAATAACGTTTAGGTCCTTATATCAATTGAATTAGCAGAATAAGGTTTTAAACGAAGCAGAGCCACGTAGCGAAAACGTAGAAACCCAATTCTCGGTCAATTGCGCCACGGAGGTGTCCACATGTTAAATGACGTGGGATGCCCCATACTTGTTTAAAATTATGAAAATGCCATTAGCCATGGAAAATAGCAAATAGAAGGTCCTAAATTTGCAAAACATTTAAGTTACACCTTTAGTTGATTTATTTGATTTTATTGAGTTTGTAAAGTTAATTAAAAGTTAATTAAAGGTTAACTAGGAGTTGATTAGAAGTTAATTAGAGAGATTAGAATTAAGAAGAATTAAAATAGACATATAGAAACTCTTACAAAACTATTTAGTAATGTTTTGACGGTTTGAAGGAAATCGGTAGAGATTCGGTATTTTAAACCGCCGGAACTAAATCAATAAAATTACACATCAAAAACCCTAAGGTTTTGTGGCTAAGAATTCAGCCACTTCA
This sequence comes from Pterocarpus macrocarpus, assembly GCA_031439585.1. NCBI lineage: Eukaryota > Viridiplantae > Streptophyta > Magnoliopsida > Fabales > Fabaceae > Pterocarpus > Pterocarpus macrocarpus. The sequence continues at coordinate 57,699,731 of CM062514.1, forward strand.
CCCCTCAAGTGGCATCATTCATACCACAACAACATAAGTATTGTTAGCTCACTTATGAGCTAATTGAGGTAGCAACCAATAGGAATCAAAGGAGCTATCTACCACTACCATCAAATCAGATTTTTTCTTCTTTCTCCTCCCACTTTTCGTGCTCCCTTCCGCAGCCCTCTTTCTCTCCCTTTTTCTTCTTCTTCTTCATCTTCTCATCCTCATTTCTTTACCCCACTTCCATGCCTTCACCAAACTTTGCTTCCTTTCCACTACAACCCAAGTTTTGAGGTAGGGTTCAACTTTTGTTCTTGATTTCTATAGATTGTGGTTGTTTGAAATTCTACTTTGCTTCATTCATTTGGTGATATATTGGATGTATTTGATGGTTTATGGTTGGATTATCATGAAATTTTGAGTTGGAATTGAATTTAGAAGGAGAAAACTAGAAGAAGTGGAGAATCAGGATGCTGTCTACGTAAGAAACCCTACAGTAGTCCGTACAGCGGAGTGTACAGCTCTATCTACAGCCATTTAAATTTAATGAAACTATTTTTATGTGAAACTAGATATCTAGGGCTTTCCAACCATATAAATTATAAGGTCATTGGATTAGTATTAAGGGAGATATGAATTTTGGAACTTTGACCTAGGTTTTTGAGTTTAATTCTGGGCAAATAAGATTGTTCAAGATAAAACTTGCCCTACACAATTTGGAATTGAGTGAAACTAACTTTTTTAGAAAGCTTGCATATAGGAGAACACCCCATAAAGATTTCAAATTTAGATTGAACCCCGATTGCTCCCAGTAGTTCAAGGAAGTTGCCCTAAGTCCAAATTGGGCTAAAATAGGGCAGTCTAGAAGGATCAAATTTCAGAGCTTATAACTCAAGCTTTACTCAAGAAAATGAAATGGGACTTATTGAAAATAAAAGCTTGTCATGTTAACTTTAATATGATACAAATTTCGTACGATTTCAACTGGTTTTTGATTTTTAGTAGATTTTCACTTTTGAGTGTGTAATTCTGGCTAGCTACATGGCAGGCCGAGATAGAACTTAAATAACTTGAGATACATTTATCAAAATTAGATGGGACGAAAGAGGTTAGAAAATAGACACACAACACTCCAACATATCCAAAATTTAGGTCTAAATGAGTTAAATAGAAATTATGGCTTATTTTACAAAAAATCGAGTTGGGTGAAAGTGCTAAGACAGCAACTATGCTTTAACTACAACTAATATTCCTATGAAATTGATGATTGAATTGTGAATCAAGTGTTGTGATTTCTCTGTAAAATTGGTTGCCTAAGTACTAGCACTATTTACAGGGAAGCAGACTCGATCCGTTATGCTGTCGAATTTTCGGCAGAAGTCTATGAAATCATGAGTGTTTATTTTTCGAGAAATTTATGATATGAACAGCTATACAATTATAAATATGTTATGGTGATATGATCATGAATTATTCTTATGAGAGCATGCATATTTGCATATGAATGAAGGAAGAATATATGAGATCCCTTCACTTGGAGGCAGGTATTTGGGTCCCTCCAGGTGAAGGCAATTAAAATATAAAGATGTGGATCCCTTCACTCGAAAACAGTTGCACATTGGGTCCCTCCCTGTGAAGGCAGCTAAAACTTTTGGGTCTCCTATGTTGGAGGCAGTTGGCCAACTGATTCCCTCCGACCTAGAGGCATGTGGGTCCCCTTGCGGGTCAGTACTATGTGACGACGGTCACGAGTTAAGCTCATTCCTAGATCAGGCTACCCAAGGGCAGCAAAGATTAAAGGCAAGGACATATGTATACAAACATCTTAGGGACGGCGATACGTAACGCCTAGGTGTGTCAAGTAAAGAAAGCAAAGGAAACACAAAAGCATATGCATGATTTTATGATAAACGGTGCATACACACAAATAATGTTTGTTATTATCATCACTATGGCAGTGCAAGTAGGCTCTTGTTATCAATATTATTATTATTATTATGAAATATTGTTGTACTCATGCTTGAATCCTTACTCTGTTTAACAAGTGCATGAATAAAATTAACTCTACTTCAGACCATATGTTTTCAAACTATAAAACGGAACCGTTCATATAACATGTTCACTTTTTTAATAAACCGAAGCAACTGGAGATAATAACAATGACAGAGCATGAAATTTCTTAGTGAATCCTACTTAGAATTTAAAATTCTCACTCCTATTTCCGTGTTATCTCCAAATAACTCGAGAAGTTTTGAAGACGGCTGAAGTTGTTGTTAGAAAAGGTTTCTCAAGTAATAATAACAACTCCTGAATATGGTACTATGGCTTAAGCATAGTACCGTACCAGGGAGGATGTTACACAAGACATTGCTCTGGAATGGGAAACACTAGAGTTGCCCTAGCTCCCATCTTCCTACTAATGATAGCACCTTGAAACCTTTCCCTTGTGACTGCTCCAGTTACCACCAAGACACCAACCGCTACTAGGTGTGAGTCTCGTTGGCTGCCGCACGCTAAGGGATCATCGCCACCACTCGTCCTTGTATCTCCTTCGCCGCCGCGCTGTTCACATGACCATGGCAGTGGTTTCCACCCTTCTTTCACACTTCCTTTCTCTTCCTCTTCATAAGCAAAAACACCAAGCGCTGTCATCAACGCCACACTAACCATGACAAGTGGCCCATGGATGTTCACCTCATCCTATTCTTTGCCCTGGTCATGCCTTGCTTCCACCATGATAGGGAGCTTCGCAGATGCCGCTTCCACCATCGCGATGCATGTTTGTGCTAGAACATCTTCACTGTCAGTCATTGCCATGAGAGGGTTCGACACGGCTTCTTCTTCCTCTATCTAGTTTGCTTTCACCATCAATTCTTGCTCTTACTGTTTAGTCTCAAGGCCCAAAGGGCTTTCTTGATGGTCTTTGATTGCATCTTCCTTGGTTGATGTTGTTGATTTTAGACTTGCTTTTGCATCTGGATATGTTGCTTTTTGAAATTTTGGTGTTGTTGATTCTATTTTTCGATTTGTTGATCCCCTTATTGAATCTGTTGTTGTTAACCCTTTGGAATGTGTTTCTTGAACTGCTTGGGTAATGTTTCTTTGATCTGCAATGCCATTGTTTCCTTGTTGGAACCCTAGCCTTGAATCATATTGTTGAAATTCTGCATCAAATCTTTGGTTCTGTTCTCTCAGCATCTTGAACCCACGAGCCAAACGATTTTGCTTGTACCAATGTGCTAATGCAACAGCCCCAGGATATGAGGCAAGTCTGTCTAGACGTAGCTGACATTTGAGATAATCATCCAAGCCAGCAATGAAAAAATATACTAACCATTGTTGAGAAAGACCATGGATCTTGCTGGAAATTGCTTCAAATTGTTGTTGATAATCCGTAATGGACCCTGTCATCTTCAGCTTTTTCAAAGATTCTTGGAATGCCATGGCTATGGCACTCTCAACGAAAGCACCAATGATAGAACTATGTCCGAGCCTAGTTCCCAAGCTCCAAGAATTCCAATGAATTCACTAATCAGGTTATTCACAATATGATTTACAATGAGTTAATACTCTTATTTATTATCCCAAATCACTAACTAATATCCCTAACTAACTAATATGGGCCTAACTAACTACTAATATGGGTTGGGGTGTAACAGATTCTGAGTCTAGAAAATGAACTATATAACTTGCCTGTTAAAGTGTAAAAGTTGCGTGTCAAAACCATAGTAAAAATGGCTAAAAGTGGCTCGTTAAAATAAGGGAGATGGTTACATGAATATGGTCTAAATTCTATAATCAGTTCAAAAATTGTCAAAGATAGTATTCAGACTTATGAAAGATGATGGTAAATGAGATATCATGTTCAAATTTGTTGCAAGTGTTGACAGAGGAAGTGTCAAGGTAGGTGGACATGTGAACTTGTGGACTTGCAAAATTTGAAGAAGCTGCGAGATTGTTTCAACAACACTTAGAAAAAAAGGTTTGATGTGTCAAAGTATGTGTGCTAGATCCCAAAATGCACGTCTTTGGAGATCTTGGAACCATTACCAGTAGTGGGTGATGTGACAAGGGATGCGGGTGCATGTTGAAACTGGTTAAGGAGCGGCTATTTCCCACGTCAAAGCAGTCAAAATGTGAACATGGCCAGAGTGGTTACTGAGGAGGCTTAAGATTTGTCTATAAATAGGATTTCAGGTCATTTGTGTGAGGCATGATTAAACATTCATTTTGAACCTTAAGCTCTAATGTCCTAACACACTATGGAGTAGCAGGAAATCTTTGAGTAACAATATTGTCTTTTTTAGCTTTCTTGTTGTAATTTCAATTCTTATTATTTCATTTCAGTTTGTATTTCATTTTCACTTTGTTTATTGCGTTCATTTCAATTATTGTACGTACATTTTATTTCTTTCAATCAAAGTTACTTGTTCTTCATATATGCCCTTCTTTTACCTCGAGTGGTACATGCTAGAAACCTTGTTACCCTTATTGAGAGGAAGTGATTCCCTTCCCTAGTATGAGATCTAAAACCAAAGGGTTTAATATCAACAATTGAATAATGCTCCTATGTTGAAAATCCCACATAAACAGTACGTTAGTTGAATATTTACTTTTATCAAATATTTGGATTTACACAACTTTATCTTTATTCAATTTTTTTGTGCTTTTAGGGTATCTAAAGATGTTACCATAAGATTAATGTCTAAGGCACTATATTGACTAATTAAGAGCCCTCCTAGCATTTGCCTTCTCTAGGTTTGAATCTTGATCCTCTTTCGAATGCAGTTGACTTATTACACCATCCAACTCTTATTCGTTTACCATTAACTTATTATGTAATCTAAAATTAAAAAAATAAAATAAAATAAATATGGATTTAATTTTGATATATTGACAATATAAAAGAGTTTTGCATTGTCATCTAATCATATATTATTATATGTGAGACTTTTGATGTAATAGGTTTAAGAGCTAACCACTTTTGTTGATGTGCTAATATATGATTAAATAATTAAAAATATTTTATACTGTTAATACATCAAAATTGATCTCAATTAATATAATATTCAAAACAAAATTAATATAAGTATTACTTTGCACAACTTTCAAAGCAAACCAATGTAGTCACCTTAATTAGTTGATTATGAATAGAGGTAAACAGAAATTCAAACACACACTAAGTATGTTAAGTTGGATTGATCTAATTTAAGATTGTAGTATGAAAAATAAACAATTCGGCTCAAATTAATAGCGTTGATAAGTTAAAAGGGTTGAACAACAAATAAAAACAGAAAAATAAAACAAATGAAAATTAATAAAATAATCTAGCGATATAAATGATAAAAATATCTTATAGTTATCCAACTTTAATTACATGATAATTTATAATTTATAATAATCATTAATTTAAGAAGACAAAAAGAATAAAAGCTTTAAACAATTCACTTAACCTACCACTAATATCGACCGTACTTACTTGGGTTAAGTCAAAATGTTTAAAAAATTTTTAATTTCATTTACAATCGATCATTTGAATAAGTTAAATGGAATTGAATTACTAACTGAAGATCATTTTCATAGTGTTAAAAAAATTTTCATTTTTATAGTTTTACGCAAAGCGCAAATTTAAGGGCTATTGTTTAATTATAAATTCAAATTGTGCATACTCACTTTATGCTTATGCTATTTTTATTTTTTGTCAAAAAACCTTTCCTTTCTTAAAAAGAAAAATATACTATTTGTGATATTTTTTTATAAAGATAATAAGTTTATGCATGTTTCTATATATTATTATAGAAATTATATTTGTACTCATTTGTCTGCTCAATTCACTTAAAAAGAGAAAGTTATTATATAAAAATATATGATATATTATTTGAAAATAGACCCCATAATCTTTTATAAGAATGTGTCGGATAATAAATCCAATTTTGTGAGTACTCGTATTAGTCCTTGTATTATTATGCGATCTAATAATTCTCTGTCATGATTGACCATTCGCTTTTAATTATATATGTTGCATTTTTTCAAAATACTAAAGTACCTTTGTTTTGGCTTAAAAAATGTTTTTTTTTTTTTTTTGCTTGTAATGAATAATAACAATGGCTGGACACCTAGAACAATATAAAGCACAAATAAAAAATAAGAGACTGAATAATAACGTGTCATGGAATAGAATTCTACAAGACTACAACAGGAAAAACCATGATCTGCGTTAGTATGTTTGAATTAACCAGATTGTTGTGTTAAAGATATTGAAATATTTAAAAAAAATTTTTTTACTAAACTAATAATAAAAACTAAACGAGGACTAAATTTATTTAAATCTTTAATAAACATAATTAGATTTGAAAATATATATATATATATATAAGGAAGGGTGTTTCTTATGAGAGGTGAAAAAAATACATAAATAATTAAAATTAAAAATTATCGAAAACTTATATTAGTTAAAATAATTTTATAATTTTATATTTTTATTTATACAAAATCAACTAGCCAATATTTTACGTATGATTACTTTTCTCGGCTAATGACGTCTGAGTTAGAAAAGATGCAACGGTTGTCTGGCTGGGGATATTTTGCACCAAAGATTTGTGACGTTATCAGTGACGAAAAGCTATGTAGCGTAAAAGGGAAAGAAATGCTGCAGTACGTATATCCTTATCCTACGCGGCCAATTGTATAAGTGGAAACGACTTATAGCATTTATTAACTACCGACTGATTCAACAGCCGCCAATTGAAATATTTCAATTTTACATATCGTGAAATTATTACAATAATGACTAATAATTCTATAATTTTTATTTTTTTTATTTTATAAACGCATTAAATTGTTTTTTTATTAATGATTGTTAACCCTCCAACTTACTCTTTTTTCTTTCTTATTTTCTGAGGCATAACACAACTTTTTTCTTAATTTTGTAAATCTTTTTTTGAAAGGAATTAAAAAAGAAATGCATTTATTCATAGGGGAGGGTTTTTTTTTTCTTTTTTATAATTGATAAATGCTCAACAATCTCATAAAAAGATGAGCAAAATTAGGTAGAGCATAGAGCCACAACCATAAGCATCTCAACAACATAAACACAACTCAAAGCAGCAAAAGAAGAACACACAGCATCCCAAAACCATACTACACAACACTAAAGGACTCACAAAACACAGCAACAAAACACAAACCAAACAAACAAATAACACATTGACACCATTCAAGAAAAACATATTAAGACCCTGCTGGATGCAGGCCAATACTTTGAGCAAACAGCTACCACCACTATGAAAAAATATGTTGAGATCACTTTGAAGCAAGCCAACACTCTGGGGAATCCTCGAACAGAGCTAGTTTGTAATGCATTTATTTATAATTTAGGATTTACTCATAAAAAATAAACCACCAAATCAGTTTCTAACAATTTTATGAGTAAAAGCTTTTTTTTTTTTCTAGTAAATCTAACTTAATCCCGAAAACTAGTTTATAGGAAAAGGATGCCTAAGTACTTATAAAGTTTATCCTAATTATATTCTTAAGTGATATGAGACTTTAGCATACTTCAAAAATATGTTGCGACTAACTTCAATAAAAAACTTATTGAATTGTTGGAATGAAAATTTTGACTAAAATGATAAAGTTTATAGAATTCATATAATTTGGATTGAGGAAATTTGTTATGCTTAACCATCAAGACAATATTCTATTATTAACTATGACAAATTATTTAATATATAGAGTATGTACACAAAACTTGATGTGAGATTAAACAATTCTTCACATAAAAAAAAGATTAAGCAATTCTTACACTATTAAAATTTTATATTCATTTGAAATTATTTAATATGTTTTTTATATATGTGAAAGATTCAATGTAATACATATCTATTAAATGTGTATAATTTTTATTGATGTTTAATTTTTTTTTTCAAAGTTGACATAGATGAAACATAATTGATGATTTTAACTCAACAATTGGTTCAATAAAATTTATATTTTATATAAAGTTATTGGGAGTGATTATTATCACACCTTCTTGTCAAATGTCACATTCTTTTTTATTGCTTTTATTTTGAAATTGTTTATTATTGCCTTTGACTTTTGACTAACATTTCTCTATTGTCACTCTTATATTCTAAATTATATTTAATAATTATATTAATTAATATTAAATAAAAATTAAGTATTTTTAATTTAATAATGTTAAAATAAATTAACCTGTTAAATCAAGCATTTTAATTTTTCAATTATTTAGATTAAAATCTATTTTAAATTTTTTATCTATAGCCACTTTCATATTTCAAAATTATATCAAATAATCATAATAATGAATATTAAATATAAAAAATTTGCTATAATTAAACTCTTAACTTAGCATAAAAACGTTTCTAACCAAATCTAATAGTTATTTCGTATAAAAAATGTAGTCAAATAAAATTTAAATAACTTATTAAGTTTGAAAAAACAAAAACATAACACTTTCTTCAAATCATATTTATGTAAGAACAATATATCCAACACTTCTAAACTTAAAAATTACTCAATTCACTCGAACACAACAGTAAAACATAGAATATGAAGCAAATATGAAAAAAAAACCCGATAAATATCTCTTTCTAGAAACTACATAAACTAATTTTTCTCATCATAAAACAATGGACTTAGGGCTAAAAGTGAGTCAAGGCAGCTCATGAGCTATTTCTAACTCGATTCATTAATAGCTTGATAAGCTAAGCTCATGAGCTCATGAGCTGAATTGAGCTAAGGATTTGAATTCATTTATTAAATGAGCCGAGCTTGAGCTTTACTATGTTCGACTCAATAGCTCATGAATTGGCTTGATATATATATATATATATATTATTTTATCTCTATAATAATATATATTTATAGATATAAATTATATTGAGTATTTTGTATTATATGTATGGTATATATATTATGTTAAAAATAGGCCATGTACTTATAATAAAAAAGCCCAATTTATATCTAAATGAGCCAGTTCGTGAGCTAGCTCGAGTTCGATGAGCTTTTAGTTAGCTGAGTTTGAGCCTTAAAATCAGGCTCGTTTGTTATTGAGCCGAGTTATGAGCCAAGCTTGAGCTATGCCAAGCACGGGCTTGGCTCAGCTTTGCTCACTTCCAGCCCTAGATGCACTGTAGTGATATAAATAAAACCAGAAGTTCAACTTCAATAAAAATCCAATAAAATTTAAAGCAAACTATGTCATATTATGTAATCTAAAATAAATCATACCTAAGATAATAAATGGAAAATATAAATTCATCTTAGCATCAAAACTATTTTCAAAATTAGGAAGTTGAATATTAGCCAAAGCATTTTCTTCCTTAGTTTGATTTTCCATCCTCTAGAAAAAATGACACAATAAAAGAAGAAAAGTAAAAATGATATACTAATATCATAAATTGAAAAATTGAAATAAAAGCAAATCCAAATACCCATAATTTATAAGAAATAGAGTAACAAAAAAGTGGAAAGGTTATATGGGTGCTCACATGATGCTTATGAGAAAAACTTGCAGTCGCAAAATGGATTAGCTGTGATTTTTGAAGTAGAGCTAGAAAGGATTTTTGGAGTACGATATAAAAATATTGTATTAGAAAAAATATCAATACTTAATTAGGATATAGTAATAGAAAAATATTTAATCTAATTTTTAATAAAAGATATTTTAAAAATATCAATAAAAATGGGTGTGACATTAGATAAAAAGGTGTGGCAATAGCCACTCAAAGTTATTGCAGTATTATATATATATATATATATATATATATATATATATATATATATATATATATATATATATATATATATATATATATATATACAGACAAATACACCCACCCACCAATGGCGAGAGATCAATTGACATTAGACAAAATTTAGAAACACTTACACAAATTACTTCTTTTTCTTTTTTTATAGAATACTTTATTTATCTAGCTATTGAACTATAATTATCTATCACATAGATAATTTATATCAAATTTTGAAAAATTAAACATCGATAAGTCTTAGATCAAATAGTTCTTACTTTTATATATTTTAAATGGTTTTATTACATTGATTTTGATACGTAAAAAATATACTATACAATTTTAGATAAATGTGCAATTTTATAAATATATGGAAGGGATCAAATTATACCACTCAATAACTTTTCTGAAAATATAATTTTTGCCAATTTAACATTGAATTATAATTATTTATCATGTAGCTTATTTGTGTAGAATTTTTAAAAAAATTGATCATGAATAGGAAAGTAATCAAATAGTTCCTATTTTATAAATTTTAAAAATATTTATTACAGTGTAAGTTGTAACACCCTACTAATTTAATGTTATGCTTAAGTCATAGCATGAAATTAAGTAGATTGTGTTACTGTGTTAATACTCTGCTTAGGTTTCGTTTATCATATCACTTTTCTTTTTTCTTTTTTTTTGTAACAGCAGAAATGGAGCGCTGTATATAATGAACGTGACAGGGTTTAATATATCACAACAGAAAAGATAAGAACAGATAACATGTATCTTTGTCAGATATATGTGCCTATATATATATATATATATATATATATATATATGTATAAGGAGTTACTGCTTCAGTATTTGTACAAATTTCAAAATAGGATACAGAAGTGGGGCCGGTGTACCAAAAAGACATAAGATCCATATCAGTCAAAATGATCCTGTAGGGTCCTCAGAGGACATTCCAAACCTACTGCTAAGTTTATGATCCAAAACTGTGTACTGTCAAAAGAGGGTCATGTTGTAAAACATTGCCTGTGGCTGACCTACTTAGTCAGACAGCCGTTAGCCATACCAGGCCCGGCTGGTGAGTAGTCTGTACTGGGTCCTGAGGAGGAGGAGGAGGATGATAAGCTGGTGGCCTCAAAGGGGTCACTCTCAGAGCTGAGCTGTACGTCTAGTGCCACCTGCGGAGGGGACTCTGGCGCAGGATCAGCAAGAGCTGCAGGTGCCACGAGTGCGGGAGGTGCTGGCGGAGGGTGTGCCACGTGCAGTGGGACCGCAAAATATGGGGCGGCAGGATCAAAAGCAGGATGGTGTAAAGGGACGACAAAGTTCCTATCACTAAAAAGGTAAAGACAAAAATGGCAAGAGCCGGCTATATACAATGAGCCTACTGCGGAGTCATGGTGGAGCTGCAAGTCTGGAATCTCAATGAAGAGGGTAGCCGTCGAGTCCATCGTCCACGTCTGAGAATGAGACGGAAATGCGAAACGAGATGAGAATTTAAGGAAATTCTCAGTAGGGTCGTGTATGACGTTTAACTGACGTCGCATTCATTCTCAGCTGTCTCGGGTTTTATTTAATTATAAAAATATAAGATTAAACTTAACTATTCATATTTAATAAGGTTGGGAAAAATGTTTGGTCCAAAGCAGGGTCCAGTTTTACTTAAGACAACATAAGGAACAGAATAAACTAATATCAACAATACACAGTATAATGAGCAGAATAATGAACATACAGCAATAAGTGAATTTAACAAACAAACTGTAAATGACTTATAATGACTATTCAATGTAATTATGCATTTAATGCAATCATGCAAAACTTGCTCTTGAACCTTTCTTCATAACTTTTCTATTTCTCATAAACTTTTCCATAACTTTTCATCATTTTCCATCACTTGGTCCCCTGGGAGTTCTTGGCCATTTTAGACTCTTGGGTAATAGTCTGCTTTTTAGAGTCGAGTTCGTTCCTATACAGGAATGCCAGGTTTACTTTCCCCGACGTCTCCACCGATCTATTCCCCTTAACTTTTTATCTGGGGCTGGCTCAAGTATCATGGAACTTTTATCATAACATAATCTGTAGGTTCCTTATAACATGACTTTCATAGCTTTCTTGAAAATGCACATACCTCTACATGTATATCATAACTTATGCATATACTTTACTGCAATTTTGGCGGTATAACGGAACGTGTCCGCTTCCCCATGAATAGTGCCAGCACTCAGCATATCAACTTATCAAAGAAATCATCTCATTCCATTCATAATTCAACATATTTCATTCATGTTTCAATCATCAAATTTAACGCACAAGTATTGCAATTTAAAACATGTTTACTGTCTCACTACTTGTATTCAACCCGATTTTTGTAAATCATGCCATAATTTCTGTTTAACTCATTTGGACCTCAATTTTGGGTATGTTAAATTTTTAGGTGTCTATTTTCTAACCTCTTTGGTCCCATCTGATTTTGATAACCATAACTCAAGTTATTCAGGTTTTATCCCGGCCTACCCTGTGGCTAGCCAGAATTGCCCACTCAAAAGTAAAAATCTACTAAAAATCAAAAACTGGCTCAAATCATACAAAATTGGTCTCATATCAAATCTAACAGGAGAACCTTCCATATGCAAAAAGTTCCATTTCGTTTACCTTAGTAGGGCTCGAGTTATAAGCCCCGAAATTTGACCTTCCTGAACTGCCCTATTTTGGCTCAGTTTGGACATAGGGTAACTTCTTTGAATCACTAAGAACAAATGAGATGATAACAAACTCGGAGTTTCTTTGTAGGATGTTCTCCTATGTATAAGCTTTCTAACAAAATTGGTTTCACTCAATTTGGAGTTGTGTAGGGTGAGTTACACCTTTTTCAACCCACACTACCCAGGTGAAGGTCTTGATTCCTAGGTCAAACTTCAAAAATTCATATCTCTCTCAATATTAATCCAATGACCTCATATGATATATGTATAGAAAGCCCTAGATGTCTAATTTCACATAAAAATGGTTTCATCAATTCTAAATGGCGATAGGCGGAGCCGTACACTCTGCCGTATGGACTATTGAGGGTTTTAGGTTTTCCAGCTTCTCAGCTCTTCCTATCTTCATCATTTCTTGCTTCCAATTTGGTTTTAATCTCACAAACAGCCAATAAACCAACCATATATCATTATAATCAATCAATCAACATATCAAAGATTGAGAAAATAAAGTCACCACCAGTCATCCAAGAATCAGAAAGTCAAGCAAGAAATAAACCTCTACCTCTTGTTATATGATTAGGCTTGAGTTTGGAAATGCAACTTGGTTGAACTTGAAAGGTGGATGAAGTTGGGTGAGTGGAGAAGAGAAAAGAGAGCTGAAGTGAGGAGAAAAGAGGGCGCAGAAATGGGTCTGAATGAGAGGAGGAGAATGTGTTATATAAGCATGAGTGGTAGTTAGAATGGGTGGTTTTGATTAGGTGAAATTTTGTGGGCAAAGTTCAGCCATGTCTCCCTCTTTTGTGACAAAATTGCTCTTCACGTTGCCTAAGAAGTGGAACTCGCTTCCATTATATCTGAAAATGACATCGGAACTCGCATACTCCTTAAAGTCGGAACTCGTGCGAAGAGATGAAATCGGAACTCGTAAATATTGTTTGGTTTATTCGAAACTTGAAAGCAACATCGGATGTGAAACCAAACACTTAAACCCGGAAGTTGGGGACATTAGGTAAACTTGAACCAATTCTAAGCATAACACCGGAGATCGGGAATCAAATCATTAATCTTATGTTCCAGGAAATCGGAACTTATGGAATTTTGGAACTGCAAACTTTATCTCGGAAGTCGGGAAAAATCATAGAAATGAAAAGCTCTTAGTAATAAACTTGAGATCGGAAATCGTGCAAATTTTGGTCGAACTAGGAGACCAATTCAGAGACCTGATCTCGCATTCATTTCTGGTTGATAAACTCGGAAGTCGAATTTCGCGTCCATTCTAAATCACCTAAGGTTGGAACTCGTATATCATGCATCAAGTCGGAAATCGGAAAATCAAGCATTGAGACCTTGAGATTAAGTCGGAAATCGAAAATTCTAACTTTTACTGATAAAGTCGGAGGTCGGAAATCGGGACGTTACATAAGTTGAAACAACTTTCACATCATTAATTATTTTTTAGTAAATCTTTTTATAAAATCTATCGTTTTATTAGATGTTCATATTTTATAAATTATATGTATAAAATTTTAGAGTAAAACTCCAAAGTAGCCCCTATTGATTTTTGTGTGGGATAAATTAGTCTCTAATAAAAATAAATTCACAAATTGGTCCTCAACCTTTTAAAACATCAGACAAATTAGTCCTTAATAAAAATAAATAGATAAATTGATATCTAATCTTTTCAAAATTAGAGAATTTAGTCTCTCTATCAAATTTTTTCAATGGGACTAAATTATTTGATTTTGGAAATATTAGGGACCAATTTATCTGTTTATTTTTATTAGAGATTAATTTATCCAATATTTTAAAATATTATGGATCAATTTGTCAATATATTTTTGTTAGAAACTAATTCGTCTAATGTAAAAATTGATAGGGACCACTTTAGGGGTTTACTCAAAATTTTATATTAATACAATAAAATTGTTGAAGTTATTGATACTATAAAATCATTAATATATAAAGTTATTAATAAGTCAATAAGAATTATATTTTATAAAAAGTTATCATAGATATACGTGTGTCATTTTTTAGACTGATATTAATTGATCATTGTGTGTTAATATGTATATGCAAAATATTAAATAACCAAAATTTTTGTTAGAATTTTATTGCTAGAATAATATAGTATTTTTATTTATCTTTGGATGAATAAATAGATCTCACCACTTCATATCATCTAACTATCACCATAATTTCTATCAAAAATTCTGTTTATATAATTCTGGCTGTATAGCATTTCTCTATTCAAGTTTATATGATATTTCTATTATAGCAATGAAATTCGGTCATCTTAACACCCTTGGACGGAAAATTTGCCACATTAACACTTAAGAGGCAAAGCAGATCATGTGCATGATATCATTTTTGTGATAGCTGTTCTCTCTCATACGTAGGTGTATTTGAAGTTCAATGAGCAACGCAATGCTTTATTGGAATCTTCCATGCGGCTTGCTTGCGGAAACCATCTTTTGGACTTGTTGTCGCTACCATTTTTAATTTAACGATTTTTTTACTATGGGAGAGGCAGTCACGTCAAGTATTGGGTTTGGATCTAAAGTGTCCAAGGGATAGATTTAGTTAGGATATGAAATGTTATAAAATAATAAGGAATGAGATGAAATTTCATCTTCTTATTATTTGCATATTAAAGGATAGAATAGAAAAAAATAGTAGTTTGTTAGGTTACTGATTAGAACTTACGTTGCATACACCATCAGCACTTTACCACTACACCGTACGTTTAGTCTGCTGCCCGTTTATGGTATTTTATATTTAAGTGCTTCGATGCTTAATTTTATGAAATGTGGGTCCTTATTTTTTCTCTTTTCTCTTTTTTTGATCTTTTCTTTTGTGAGTATTATTGAGAGGAGCTATCATCTCTCTTTTTTTTTGTGGCAGCCCCATCATTCTTTTTTGTTTTGTTTTCTTTTTGTTGTTTAGGTGTCACTTATCTTGTTTTTGTTATCCCTTTTGTAGGATTTTTATTATCCTTTTTGTGGGTATTTTTGTTGTCACCTTTATAGATGTTTTGATTTTTTTTTGTAAGTATTTTTATTTTGATACTCTTACAGAAAAAGTTATTCAAATCTATTTTGAAAGGAGGTATAATATATTTTTTAAGCTATAATACTATTTATATTGGTCTCTAATGTGAAAGATACTTAGACATTGATAGTTTTTGGATAAGAAGTAAAGCTATAGATTGTTGATTAGTTCAAAATATGAAATATAATTACTTCTTATTAAATTTGGATCTGATATATCTTTTTCGATTTGTAAATATTGTTAGGCTTGATTATGAATAAGATTTTCTTTTTTGTCAAAAAAAATTAAGAAATGTTTTGTATAAATATATAATTAGTTTCGTTGCATATTATATTGAGTAGATTCAAATCTAGAAAATGTCTACGGAAGCGACCAAAAGTAATGAATTATATTATTAAATAAATATTATAATATGTGTGCTAATAAAAATATATATTATAATATAAAAATTAATATGAATATCATATATTCACTGAAGTCAAATATAGTGTTCCTTCATGAAACTCATCAAAAATAGAATTTGTATTACATTTTAGAATCCAACTCTTAATATAAATTAGAAGTTCTTACATGTGAGAACAGTGGTTAGAGGATTAGAATCCTCTAAAGTGAGTATCCTTGTAAAGTGAGAAAGTGAGGAGTTAACTATCCTTTGATTATTTAATGGGACCTACACATGATAGAAGTTAATGATCAAAGAGTGATTAACCCCTTATTTTGTCACTTTACAAGATGTTCACTTTAGAGGATCTAAATCTGTGATTGTATGTGTTCATTGGTGAATAGATGTCTCCGATGTTTGAAATGGCTTCGAGGTATTTGCAATGACACTCCAATGCTCGAGTTAAAAGTGAGAAAATATGGTGAGTGTATAGAAGGGAATTTGTAACATACCTCATACATTAACTAGGAGCTATTACTACCTCATACTTTAGCTATAAGCTATTATTTAAAGACTAGGGATCTAACTAGTTCCGGATGGTTACGAGCCAGCCCCGCAGTGGACTCCTAGAATCTCGAAATTGCCTAAGGTCATTGGTAATGGCTTCTGGTTTTATCGGGATCTCATATTTAAATTTGAGTTTGGTGTCATTTGAATGTGATCATCTTACTAGAGAGAAACTCAACTGTTTCTAGAACTACATCTTTCCTAATAAGTGCACAAGTATGTTGGCATAAGGTCAGTCATGATTCACCTTCTCAGTTTTTTCAATTGTCTGATCATATGCTTGGTTCAAATCTTGACATGCATCTCACAAGTTCAACCACGTAAACCCTTATGGATGCATGCTCAATCTATCTGAATTCCCAGACATGGTTCAATACATAATCCCCAACTCAGCCTCGAGTCCCAGGACTTAGGGGTCGAGCTTACTATAATACCAAATACAAAGATTAAGTATTAGAGAGGTAAATTTCAAGTTTGTCTGAATTATGCACTATGGTATGATCTGTTAAATTGGGATTATTGAATATTTGGAAGTTATTGGAGTGAAAAAAGGCTAACAAAAGTGATTGAGGCTTAAATTTTACTAAAAAAAGAAAAAAATCTAGAGAGCTAGCGCTTAGGTGCCAGCTTTGGGCGCTCGAGCGCTAGCATTGCTGTCTGGATGAGCTTCAGGTAATTGGGTGCTCAGGCGCCAAAAAGTGATCGATCGAGCGCCTGCTGCGAGATGGAGTTTTGGGAGTTTCAGGTGGTTGGGCGCTTAGGCGCCCAGAAGTGGGCGCTTGAGCGCTCATTGAATGAAATAAAATTAGGGTTTCAACCCCCTCTTCATTTTAACCCCAAATCTCTCTCTCTCTCTTCCTTATTTCTTTTCTTTCTCTCCCTCTGCATGAACTTGATTAATTCTTCACCAATGTTTACTCAAACCTATCACCAAATCCATCCTTTCCTCATCATCATAATAGCTTTAGGTTTGGTTTTCTCTCTTGGATCTCTCTTTCTCTTTTATTTTGGTGAGAGAAAGTGGAGGTGGGAGAAGACCTACATCCTCGATCAAGCTTTTTCATTCTTTTGCTACCCAAGGTAACTTTCTAAGCTCAAATCTTCTTCTATTTCATAAGTATGGAAGGATTTTCTTGAAGGATTGAGTTTAAAGTTGAGGTCTAGGAACCTAGGGTTCCAATTGGGGATTTTATACCTTGGGATATTTTTCAAATTAATCTTTGGTTCTATAGGCTAATTAATGTTTGGATAATGATGTTTTTGGTGCTAGATAACTTGTGTAGTGCCCATAGCTCCATGGCACAACATACTAAGGCTACTCCTTCTCTTGGATTAATATTGTGAGTGATAGTATATCTATAGCTAGTTTCTTATCCTTAATTTCTAAAGTACATGACTAAAATGTATTTTAGTAAAGTTTGATGAAAGCATTAATTTAATGTCTTTTACTCCCTATTTATAGAACTCTTGAAGAAATCGTGTTAGTTATGTGCATATATATATATGTATGTGTGTGTGGGACAAGCTCTAATAGAATTATTTTATGATATTTCAGTAATATACTAGAAACATATGAAGTTTCAAGTTATCAAAAATTTGTTATGTTCTTAAAGTTAATGCTTTAAGCAATTTGATAGAAAAAGATAGCTAAATTGCAATAAATTGAGAAAGAACTCAAGATAATGAATAGTCTAAAAGTACTATATCTTGAAACTTATTATGCATTGAAATCTATGAGCAAGAATGTATATGATTTGAGCTAAAAGAAAGTTTTAGTGATAAGGTTTTAGCAAAGAGTAAAGTTTACCTAAAGGGAGGAATTGTAACAAAACTATTTGCTAATGGTATGTAGCATTAGCCTTGGTGCATTTTGAATAACCCAGCTAGTAGGTGATTGTTAGCCTGGCATGTTTGGCCAACATGTCTGGAAGATATAGACGCGCACAGGCGTGAAGTTATCTTTTACTGCTAGGATTAAGCTATAGGGCCACCCAGTCAGGCAGCTATTTTTGAAATAGGATCATCCCTCGCAATTTTATTATGATATTGAAACAAGTATTCACTCTCTATATTATGAGAAAGTATTTCTGTCCTTATGACAAGTTTTTATATCCTTATGATATATGGTTTATTTCAGCTAGTTTTAAAAGTATTATGCTTATATGTATATTTACAAAAATAGATTATACATCAAATATGTTTTACTGAAAATTTTATGATATGTTAATATATTTATCGATGAAGTATTTTACTTAAGAAGTGAGGTATGAGCTTTTTTAAGAAGCTTACAAAGTTATATCTTGCTAAAAGTTTATGTTAACCTTGTCCCACTCCTGTAATAGGAATATTATCGCCCACTAAGTCTATTTGACTCACTCTTTATCTTCTATGTTTTTAGACAGGTGCAGATGAGTGCTCAAGTCTCTACAGCTAGTTAGAAGTGTCAAATTCCCAGCAACCCACACTCTTATTTGTGTGATTTCTAGATATTTGCAGTATTTGAGTACATTTGGTATAGCCTCTAGTAATGCTCCAATAACCTACAGGCTGGGTTCTTCCTATGTCAGTTTATGATTTGTAGTAAAATTATATTTTTTTTAGTTATGGCAAGTTTGAGTTTTAATGGTTATGGATTAAGTTTCATGTTTGGAGATATATATATATATATATTTTCATAAGAATGAATCTGTTTTAAACTCCTATATCGTGTGCTGTAGGGTGCATTCTGAGAATGCCTAAATCCCTAATGATATTTATATGTTTGTATTGTTTGTACAGGTAAAGGATCCTTATTTAGAAATGTCCTAAATATAAAGAAAACTCTGTCTAATTTTCTTTGGAAATGATATAAGATAGGCTTGCTAGTGATGTGTCCCTATGCGCCGGTCATGGCCTTGGTTGGGTCGTGACACTTACACTCTTAGATCATCTTTAGACCAAGCACTTGACCTATTTGCATGTTAAGGACATTTGGCTTTCTTGCCTGACAATGAAGAAAAGTGTGAAATTGAGTATATCATCAAATAGAATGGAATGTATAATGATTATAATTACTTTTTCAATGTTTGGGACATTGGATGGTTCCTCGTGCCCCATACCATTGATATTTCTTATGACTAGGATGGGACAATTTTTGGAGGAAGAAACTTCCATGCCTTAGATCAAGGGAAACTCTTCTTCTTTTGTAAACTGAAAACTGATAACCTTATTACCCCCATTCCCATTTCTCATAGAATGCCTTGAAATTCCAGCTAGAGATCTCTCTTTCAATCTTCAATCATCTTTGAGAACCTTGACACAAGGTACTTTTATTTTTTAAAAATGTATTTTTATAGTTTATGCCAGTAGAACTTTAATTTAGAAGACTTGAGTAGAGAATTTTTAGGGCCATTGTATGATTCTTACTTGTTAGTGTCTCATGGATTCTAGGCTTCTTATTACCTGTTCATCTTCTTTGCTTTAATTGATTAGTGGTAGAGTGCTTTTGATTTGATCTTTAGGATCTTTTGCTTAGTGTTGTTTTTTACTACCATTGCCTAGGATATTTACATAGTCGAGGAAGGTACATCCCAAAATTCCTCTTCCATAAAAGGGAGTATAGAGGTGGAACCTATGTATCCATATTCATGGGTTAGCTCTAAAGATCTTAAATTAGACCTCTCCGTATTACGATGAGGTAAGCATGTCCCAAGTGAGGTCAGAGATGTCTTTGTCAGTCACAAGCAACAAGACAAAGATAATCAACTTTCACTATTTACCCGAGGATCGGGTAAAGTCATTAATCGGTTCCTAAGGGATTAGAATTCATTTGTATTTATAGGTGCTTCTTTACTTAGCTAGGGATCTAACTTCCCTATGTTGAGTTTCTGTACACTAGATAGGATAAGAGTTCTCCATTCTAGCCACATCCTAACAGCTAGGCCTTTATTCGGGCATTTGAGATTCTAAAGGAGTACCTAGATGTGATCCCAATAATAGGTGTTTTCTCTTTTTTTTTTTTTTTTTTTCTAGGCTAAAGGGTGCGAAATAGGAATTGGATTTCCCTTTGTAATATGCCTCATAGGAGGTTATTCACCCTTTTCACCAATTCATTTAAATATTTGAAGTATAAAATTTTTAAAGTTCTATTCCCCCAAATCGAGTTCACTTTTTGGCTAGATAAGTACGGGCTCAAGAAATTTCCTTTCCACTAGTGCCATAGTCTAGAATAGGTCCTAGGATCTGAATATAGGACACTAACCCTACATGAATGCCTAATAGCAAACTTCTTGAATAAGCATAAGATCACCCTCCCTTACGGTGGTAGCTTGTCCTAGCAATCAAACCGGGTGGAGATCATTCGACTTATTAGTGAGCTAACTTTCATTTTCTTTCATGTTATTGCTTGTATATTGTGTATAGGTTTTTAATTTGTACTCTTTGTCATGTGCAACCATGGCTAATAGGAAGATGATCCCCCAAGAGATAAAAGAAAAAAAAAAAATCTCTGAGTCGAGAAAACAAAGTCAAGTCTATTCCATAGTTCTTTCTCTAGCCAAGGGACCCAAAAGCTCCTTGAGCTCGAACACTATCATTGATGCTTGCCCCTTAAAGCAGGCTAGGGAACCACAGGAGCCCTCCCTTGTAATACACCTTGGCTACTCTCTTTCATCTCTAGCAGCTGAGGTTTGCGAGCATCACCGAACAAGCTCGGACCCCTTCTACTCATAACTAGCCCTTCAAAACTTTATTGCCTCAATCGACTCTTCTTCACTATAAAGCAAGGACTTCTCCTTTGAGAAAGCTATAGACCAGCATTTTTTACAGCTTCATTAATTTGGAAATACTGGATAAGATAGGTGCTCCAAGCCGAGCCAAATGGTTGGAGATCTCACTATTGCGAGCAGTCCTTATCGCCCAAAAGTTGGCGAAAACACTCGTTCATTAGAAGAGAAATTTGCTTTGACTGTCTGAGCTTATGCAACTGATATGGAGAAGTTAAGGTTGGAGAAGAATGCTCTTCAACTGAAAATAAAAGAGTAAGAGAAATGTCTTAGGCGAGTTTCTAAGCTGAAGAAGTCCCTTACCATTGCCTAGAGGAAGCGAGAGAAGTTTCAAAAGGTAGCTACTAGGTTTAAGGGATACTTGAAGTTGAAGGAAGAAAGTTTCTCTTTGGCCCTCAAGGGGATTGTTGGAAGAAAATAAGGAGATCTTTTTCAAGGTGGAATTCGCCTTACAATATTTGGATGGCTTCATGGTGGCTATTGTGCAGATTAATGTTCTTTCCCCAATGCTGATACCTTGGCCACAAAACCTTCAAGGTGGTTAAAGAAGGTAAAATCTTCAAAAGATAGCAGTTAGGTTGATCTTATTGAGCAGGTGGTAAGGACCAAGGACCAACAGATGACGATGGAGGGTATTGAAGGGGTAAGGATTAAGAATATTGAGGAGAAGACTAACGACGTGGATGCCAAAGTTGAGGGTGCTGTCTTTTTTAACCTTTCCTAGCTTTTCCTTTTATTTTCCCATTATTGTCTGGGGGTTTTAAGCCCTTTTTCTTTTTGCATAATTAGGACAAGTTTTGTGTTTTATTACTAACTTTTATTTTTCTCAAGATAAACTTGCTTATTATTCGATATTTTGGTTATGCCTAGGTTAGGCTTTGCCTATTAGGTGATTTTTTTTATGCTAGAACAATGATCATATAATTGCATAAGTTTATGAAGTAGAATATAAATATGTAAACAATGCATAAATTTAATGATATGCCACAAATATAATCAATAAAATCATGAGGAATTCGATTGTGTTGATAGACTAATTATATGCCTACAAAGTAACATTTGGATGTATATGGTTGAATTGTACCTTTTTTTTATTTCATGTAATGTGTTATATCATAACCTATCCTCGCATGTCCATGGTTCGGGTAATATTTGCCTTGTCTATGCTATAGTTTGTGGTTGTGGTTATTTATGGTTGGGTACTATACAGAACCATCATGTCTGAGGATATTGCATCTGAGCCCTTATCTTAGGGTTGTTTTTGGTTAGTTCCAATATATGGAACCATCGTAACCGAGTAGTGATGTCTGAACTCTTGTCATAGAGTTGTTGAGGGTTGGTTTTTAACCCTTGGAATTATCAAAATTGAGTATTAATGCCTAATCTTTTGTCTTGGAGCTATTGATGATTAGGTTCCAACCCGTGGAACCATCACAATTGAGTATCATTTCTAAGCTTGCAATCTGTGCTCATCATACAAAGATGAGATGAAATAATAACACAGATAAAAAATATTGTATTCATTAAATGAACATTAAATACAAAATGGTCCACTGAATAGTTATATATCTTGCCTGATAGGTCATGTGTCATTATGACCTCCTACGGTAAAAAAGAAATAATGGAGAAAAATCTAACAGAGGAAAAAGAATACATCGGCCATACCAGTTTAAGGATATAACTGTAATATCTCTAAGGAGGCTATGATCTAAGTTTGGGCAAGTTTTCTCCTTTTAAGCTCAGTAATCTTGTATACTCTTTGCCAAGCATTTTGGATGACCACGTACGACCATTCCTAATTTGGCCCTAGCTTCCTTTCTCCTTGTGATTTTCTTTGCAGCTCTACATTTCTTAAGACTAGATCTCCTACCTTGAATCTCTCAATGTCCTATTTTTGTTGTACATTTGGGCAATTCTTTAATTTGTGGCATCTTCTCTGACCTAGGCTATTTCTCAATCTTCCTTTTCCATGTCAAACTAAGCTACTCAGGCTTCTCGGCAGACACTTTCTTCAAATGTCTATTGTCATATACTTGACTCCCTAATCTCTATAGGGATCATTACTTTTGCTCCATAAACAAGCCAGTATAAGGTCTTGATGAGTGTAGAATATACACTCATTTATTGCTTATTTTGATATGGTTTTGGATTATAATTTTTGGGAATTTAGCCATTTTTCATATGATATTTGGAATTTTATTAAATTCATGGGATCAATGCTAATTTGGTGATTTTGTAGGTGAAATTTGAGGTTTGGATGCTATTTTTTTTTCAATCTTGACAAGTGGAACTCTAAGGAGCTTTTTTGGAGACAGTTGGAGTTTATCTTGCAAGAATTCAAGACTTTTCAGTGTTGGAGAATTGATGTATCTATCTTCAAAAGTCGGATTTTGATAATTTAAGATGTTCTAGAAAGAAAAGAAGAAGATAAACAACTTTGTTATTGGGCACTTTTCGTAGTTCTCAATTTTCCTTGGAGAAAAATTGGAATCAAGAATGAGGCGTGATTTTGTTCCTGATGTTACCTAGCTTGACCTTTCATCATTATTTTGTTAACATCTAGATATACAGAAGTCCAAATGAAGTAGTTCTAAAGGCATTGGAAAGCTAACTCAAAGATCTACAACTTTCATGAAGAAGTCAAAGCCTAAATCACATTGTAGCCAAGTGATCATATTACATGCTGTCTAGGTATTACACGACCCCTTGGTGTAAACCAACATGACCTCATGTTGAATACATTAATAAAATGGGATGTGGACTCTTGTTGGTTTAATGGGGTACGAAAATGGATTGTATAGGCCTCTTGATGATGTCCAAGACCAGAAGAGGTCCATACTAAGATAGAAAGACATCATAAAGGCCGTACGACTTTATAAAAACCCTAACCTAAGAAAGAAGCTTGTGGATAACAACATAATTTTCTGCATCATAGAAGAGGAGCTTAATTAGGGGGCATATTAGCTCATGAAGAGTGGAAGATTGGCACTCAAAGATTAATAGAGATTTATCTTCTTTTCTTCTTTTCTTTATCTTATGTATAGAATGTACTCTTCTATACTAGGATTAGGTATTCTAAACATAAGTGGCTAAATTTCCTTTATGATATTTGTAACATTCCGAAGTACGATGCATTTGATTAGTATCGTTAATTGATTTTTTTCGTTTCATTAGAGAGATATGATTAATTAGGGTTGAAATATGAACGTTAGGGTTAGGGATAATTAGGTTTGTTATGTAGAATTTTTTTTTAAAACTATTAGCAATGTCTTGCTAATTTAAGAAGAATCGAGCTAATAATATTGTGTAATGCAAGGACCGAATCAATAAAAATTTATACTGTGAGATTGCAAGAAACCCTAAGTTGAATGGTTAAAATTCAGCCACCCACTCCCCTTTGGTTGGTGCAATATCTGCCACAAAAAGGGGAGGAATGTAATATCCTGATTTCCAACTTTACCTTCAAGTTTACATGATTTTCAACTTCATCTTCGAATTTCACATGAGGTGGGATAACTTCCGAGTTCTGAGTTCATCTCGCACAATTTTCGACTTCATGTCCTGCCGATTTCCGATTTAATCTTCAATTTTGATTATTCCTGATTTCCGACTTCATGTTCTAGTTTCGAGTTAAATGGAGTGGCTTCCAAGTTCCAATATCCGACTTCACGTCTCAAAGGAAACTGACCGATTTCTGATCTTATAATTTATATCCAAGTTTCAAGTAAGATATAAGCGAGTTCCGATCTCAATCCTCATGTTACAAAGTAGTACACGGTCCCCGACCTCCGAATTGATAGTTAACACAATGGATACAATTACCAACCTCCGATTTTAATATAACGAGTTCCCGCCTTAGAGTTGAACTCAACTAGAATAGACAAGAGTTCGGATCTTTGAGTTGATTTCCAGTCATACATGAGTTCCGATGTCTGAGTTCATTCCCAGGAGCCTTCCATTTCTGTTGGTATTCCCGAGTTTGAATGGGGAGTTCCAAGATTATGTGATTATAAGCTGTATGACTTCCGACATCTGACCTTGCTTCCAAGTTTCGTATAAACCAAACAAGATTTCCTCAAGTCACAAACAAGATGGGATGAGTTTCGACATCCGGCTTCAGCTCCAAGCTCAAGTAAAATGGAATGAGTTCCGACTTTAAGCAGAATCGAGACGAGTTCCGAGTTCGGATAGAATGGAAGTGAGTCCCACTTTTAGGACGATGTGGAGAGCATTTTGGCCACAAAAGAGGGAGACATGGCCGAACTTCAATCACAAAATTCCAACCAATCAACACCACAATTCCAACTACCCTCATGTATATAAATCAGACTCTCCTCTTCATTCTGATCTGATTTATGCCACTCTCTCTCCCTCTTGCTCCAGCCTTTTTCTTCCTTTCCTCTCTCAATCAACTCTATCACTCCTTCAAGCTTAGCAAGGTTCTATCAACTCAAGCTTCAACACCTATCAAGATCACACTCCAAAGAGGTAGGATTCCATTTCTGTTCTTGAATTCTTTGCATGATGGCTGTATAAAATTGTACTCTTCTTCATGTGTTTAATGAAATATTGGATATATATGATAGATTATGATTGGATTAATAGGAAATCTTGAGCTGGAATTATGGTTAAAAGGAGAAGATTAGAAGGAATGGAGAATTAGGATGCTGTCTTGGTGAAAAGTCCTCAGCAGCCCAGATGGCGGAGTGTACGGCTCGACCTATAGCCAGTTAAATCTGATGAAACTATTTTTAGATGAAAGTAGATATTTAGAGCTTTCCATAGATATATAATATAAGGCCATTGGATTAGTATTGAGAGAGATATGAATTTTTGAAGTTTGACCTAGGAATCAGGACTTTCATCCAGGTAGGGTGACTTGAGGAGGGTGTAACTCGCCCTACACATGTCCAAATCGAGTGAGACCAACTTTGTTAGAAAGCTGACACACAGGGGAACATCCCAATATGGAATTTCGAGTTTGTTATGGTCCCAATTATTCCCAGTGATTCGAGGAAGTTACCCTACGTCCAAACCGAGCCAATACATATTAGTTCAGAAAGGTGGTATTTCAAGACTTATATCTCGAGCTATACTTAAGTAAATCAAGTGAAACTTTTGTCAATGAAAGTTGTCCTGTTAGCTTTAATATGAGGCTAATTTTTTAGTGAAATTGTACTTCTAAGAGTGTAATTCGGACTAGTGACCGAACAGGCTGAGGCAAAATATAAATATCTTGAGTTATACAGATCAAAATGAGATGGGACCAATGAGGTTAGAAAATAGACACATAGACGTATGATATATCCAAAATTGAAGTTTAAATGAGTTGGATGGAGGTAAAGGTGGATTATACAAAATTCGGGTAGAATTGAATAGAAGTAACAGAATGACCCAATTGATGGTTTCACAAGTGTTAGTGGACATATAAGGTTTGAGTTGAGGATTACAAGCTTTACATTAAGAGATATGTTAGATTGATTATATTGTTATGACTGATTTGTCCGTGAGAACTGGCACTAACTATGGGGAAACGGATTTGATCCGTTATGCTGCCGAATTTACGGCAGCAGTCTATGAAACTATGAGTGCTCATATTACAAGAAATTTAAGATATGAATAGCTATACAATTATGATTATGTATGAGGAAACTCTATATTCAAGAATGATATAAGTATGATATGAGATATATGAGAGCAAATGATGTAGCATATGTATGAGTGCCGGTAGAAGAGTAAAAAGACTACGGGCCTTTATATGTTATGAATATGTACGTGAAGATCATATGTGCAATGATATATGAAAATAAATGAAGCATATGTACGAGTACATTCAGCATGACTATGCTTGATTATGCATGAGAATGAAAGAATGTGAATATATTGAATGTGGGTCCCTTTACTTGGAGGCAGTTATTTGAGATCCCTCCTTGTGAAGGCAGTTAAATAAGATAAGATGTGGGTCCCTTCACTTGGAAGCAGTTATTTGAGATCCCTCCCAATAAAGGCAGTTAAATGATAAAATGTGGGTCCTTTCAGCTGGAGGCAGTTGCACAATGGGTCCCTTCTTATGAAGGCAGCTAAAACTTGGGTCCTTCTATGTTGGAGGCAGTTGTACATTAAGTCCCTCCAACCTAGAGGCAGTCGGTCCCCTTGTGGGTGAGTCGGTGTGACGAAGGTCACGAGTTGAGCTGACGAGCTCACTCTAAGGCCAGGCTACCCAAGGGCAGTAAAGGCTAAAGACTAAAGACTAAAGACTAAAGATTAAAGCATGTGCAAGCACCCCACTTACATGAGGCATGTCATCGACTCAGCTAGTGTGAGTACAGGGGATAGAATTTACATGAGACATGGCATGACCCAGCTAGTGTAAGCACTAAATGAAGGTCCCATATTCCTAAGGAACGTGACATGGCGATCACGCTCTGATGGGGTATGACATGGCGATCATACTCTAGAATGTGGTATGTAAAGATTTTATGATGAAAAGAAAGATGAAGAAAGCGAAGTAAATTTTTATGTATAAGCATGCATTCAAGTACAAGTAAAGTTATGAGTAGATGTTATGTCTCCAGTGTATTGATGCTATTATATTTCATTATGTTTCAGTCATTATTCATGATTTGATTTGTATGGGCTCTTCCAAATGCCAAGTGTATGAGTAAAAATGAATTTTGCTTCAGATAATATATATTCTTCAAAATGTAAAATTAACCAGTTTGTATAGCAGGTTCACCTTTTTCATAATAAACCAAAGCAAACTGGAGATGATAATGATGATATTATGTGTATTATAGAGAATTCTACTGAGAATTTGTAATTCTCACTACTATTTCCGTGTTATCTCCAGATAGTTTAAGAAGTTCCGAAGATGGCTGAAGTTGCTGTCCTGTCAGAAAAGGTCCGTTCAGGTAACAGTAATAACTCCAAGGTATGGTACTATGACTTAAGCATAGTACTGTACTTAGGAGGGTGTTACAAGGAATTAACCAAAATTTTATCGAGACAAAAATCCACCAATGAGTGTCTTTGAGCCATCCTTTTTCATTATGACTTAAGACCAACATAATTCCATTCTTCTCCTCATCAAATTTCGGCCTATACCTTAGACCTCTCTCTCCCATTTTCTTGTTCCATTTCATCTCTCCATCCTCACTTCTTCATCCTACTAATTCATCTCCACCTAAGACTTGCTTCCTTACTAGCTCAAGCTTGAAATTGAGGTAGGATTCTTGAGCTTTGTTTGATATTAAGGTTTATGTGGCCAATTAGGGCTTTCTTAGTCTAATGTCATATGATGATTACATGACTTGTTACAACTGATTAAACCTAGAAATTCTTGGTTTGGGTTAGGAAATTGTTCAGAAACTCAAGAAATGATTCAAATAGGATTGCTAAAATTCAAAACCCGAGGACGTGTCCGTATTACGTATAGTAAATTTTGACATATAGACGTTAAAATTTTTTGAAACTATTTTTGAATGAAACTAGACATTCAGAGCTTTCCAACTATAATATTATAAGCCCATTGGACCTAAAATGAGAAAGTTATGAATTTTTTTAAGTAAACCCTTAAATCCTATCCCTCGTTCTAATTAGTATGGGTTGTAAAGGGCATAAATCGCCTTATACAACTTTAAATTAAGTGAAACCATTTTTTTTTTTAGAAATCAAACAATATATATTCATTCCATAAAAATTTCAAATTCATATCTTTAATACATTGCTCCTAGAAATTCTTCAAAATTGCCCTAAGTCCTGTCTAGGTGGAAATAGGATAGACCCTTTTAGTCCAATTTGAGAGCTCATAACTTGGGCTCTACTTACCTATTCGAAATGAAACTTGGAGAAATGAAAGATGGTTCAATTAGATTCATTTAAATATAAATTTAAGATAAAACTAATGAAAATTTTATTTTTTTTGTGAATTTTTACATTTAGGTGCTCAATTTTATCCAACAGCAAGGCAATTTTGAGTAAAATTTCAATAACTTAATTTATATTCATCAAAACTTAGTGGGACTAAAAAGAATTAAAAATAGATAAATAATGCCATAGTATATAAAATTTTCAGATTTAAATGAGCTAAAATAAAATTATAGCACAATTTCTAATGCAAGACAGATCTAGGAGATTGAAGTACAAATACAGATTTTAACTAGTTGAGCACTCTTAGACCATGAAAGGCCAAGGGTTGAAATTTGTTGGTACAATTCTCTATTTTATTACTAAAATGTTAGTATACTATTATGTTGAATCTGGTATCTTGATTGGTTGGCTGAAAATGTCTATATTGCATTTTTGGGGAAGCGTATTTTAAGCCATTATGCTGCCAAATTTCCTGCAGAATACATATGAATGGTGCATTATTGCCCTCAAGTTATTTAGTCATCACTACATGTTTTATGAGCAACATAAGGATTCCATATCACTTAGGTTAGCCCCGGAATGAAATTAAGGGGAATAGATCGATGGGAAGGTCAGCAAAAATAAATTTGGCTATCTTGTATAGGAACGAGCTCAATCCTGAGAAGCAAACTATTACCCACGAGTTATATGGCCTAAAACTCTCAGAGGACCAAGTATGGAAATTTATGAAATATAAGTGAAGAAAGATTTAGAGTCAAGTGCATCTACATTGAAATTTCTATCTGCACTCACTTATGCCTATTATGTAATTAATTGTAGTCTAGTTTGAATTGCAAATTATTCTTTGTGGTGTTTATTCTATTTATTGTATGTATGTGTGTTTTTTTTTTCCTGTTTATTAATTCCTTATGGAAAATGGAACTTTGCTTGGGGCCATTTTTTTTTATACTTATGATTGAAACATTTACTTTATTGACTACACTTTTCCATAATTAAACTAAACTGAAGCAATTGAGAATGATTACAATGTCAGTATGTACTAGCTAGTTTAAGTGTCCATGTTACTTAGACGATGGTGATGGTGGCGATCGTCTTCTTCACTGAGGTGCCAGAATGGCATTGACACTATGACCAAATTATGGATTCATTGTATTTGACTGCTACCTCCTGAGTCCACTTGTATATATTTTTTCAGCGTGCATTTGTTGTCCCCATGTTTAGTCTTTTTTTTTATCCTATTGCTCCTTTCTTAGGAGTTCTTTTGTATATGACACACCACCCAAACC
The DNA here is from genome assembly GCA_031439585.1 of Pterocarpus macrocarpus. NCBI lineage: Eukaryota > Viridiplantae > Streptophyta > Magnoliopsida > Fabales > Fabaceae > Pterocarpus > Pterocarpus macrocarpus. The sequence continues at coordinate 57,730,109 of CM062514.1, forward strand.
CTATCCCACCTTACTAGGCACAACCACTCGCAGCACCACCCCAGTATGTAACCCAAGGATCCTTTAAGAGTGATCCCTCAGAAATGATGGATTCTTCTTCTACTTTATCTTCAGTCCCAGACAACAACTAGGTACTAGGTGACCCCGGATCTGCAGGCATCATCCCAAACAGATTCCTCTCTTCAGTGTCTGACTAGGGGAGGTATCTATCTTAGGAGATCACAGTTGTATGGAGTGACCCTCTTTTGGTGTCTTTTTAGGACATTGGGTCATAGGCATAGTATCTTTTGTTTCCTCATGTATTCATGTTAGCTAAAATGTTATGCTAAGGACCTATATAGAGTTGTTTTTCACAAATATGGACCGAGTTCTTTTTGTTTAACGGTCCAACTTGATGTACTCAGTACTTATACATACGAATACATGAGATGATGTTCACATATGTATATGCATTATGATAAACTAAATTTCTGTCTGTACTTTTTATATTCCTATATATATTGTGATACGCTTGTAAGATAAGAAACTTGACTAGTAGGTAAATACTACATAAATTCATCGGACTAGGGATGTAAAGGTAAATTAAACTAGGGTTAGTATTTCGTAACAAACTACCGAGTATAACATTATTGAATTAAGTATAGTATTATATTTGGTAGGGTGTTACACTAGTGTGAAGACGTAGTTTAGTTGGATTATGATGTTGATGAGTGTCTTTATTACACTCATTTATTGCTAGAATTGACATAGTTTTATGCTTTAATTGAAGAGATTTTAGCCTCTTTTGCATGATAATTGAACTTTTAGTAGAATTAGAGTAATTAATGTTGACTTGGCAAATATTTGCTGATTTTATAGGTTTTATGGCTAATTTTACTCAATTATTGAAAGGAAGAAATTTATGGCAAATTGATTGGAGTATTTTGGGATCAAATCTATAATATTTCAAGAAAGTGCTGAAGAAGAAAAATTTGTATCACTTATTATAGATGTTAGATTTAGAAAATTCAAGATGTTCCAGAAAGATCAAAAGAAGGTCTTTAACTTTGTTGTTGATTATAAATTCCAGTTTTAAAAGATTTTTGATGAAAATCTAGTTGCAAGATTGAGATGTTGATGGTCTCCATCCTAACCTCTTCCCAGTATCTCACTAATATCTTAAGATACAAAAGTCCGATAAACATATATCTTATGGTGTTGGAACTAACTCAAATATCTATAATTGCTATTGTTACGACTAAAGGCTAATTGTAATTGTATAGAGAGCTACAAAGCTTGCAAGTTGATAGTCCACTTTGACACTTACACTAGAATGGGATTTGGATTTCCTTAGCCTCATTGAGATACAACTCAGGGTTAATTGGACTTCTTCTTCACACTCTTAGCTATGCCCCTCACCTCATTCATAGTGAAAATCATTATTTTGATCCAATCTACTCATTGAAAAGAAGGGGATTAAAGGCTAGACTTAGTGACCTTTTTGGCTCATTATCCATCATGCGTCACTTGGCACAAATCCTTGTTTTTCTAGGAGGCAAGAAGGGAGGCATTTCAAGAGAGGTGACCAAGGAGATTGGTGCTGTAGGCTTCATGGCTTTCAAGGATTGCAAGAAGAAGACAACCTTCAACCTCTAGAATGCCTAATCCTTATTTCTTTCTTCATCGGTTTCTATGGCTGTCTTCTCTTATGTTCTTTCTTTTACTCTTTCTTTTATTTCTGATTCCCTTATGAACTAAACCCTTTTGCTAGAGCATTGATGATATTACTCATGGATGTTGTCTATGTTCTTACTTTAATGGTTGAATGTTTATGATTGTCCTTCATGCCTTTAAATGCTTGATCCTCATTTAATTGATGTATAAGTTTACAATAACTTGAGAAAGGTTTGTGGATATAGCTTCTTATCATAAACACTGTGAATTGAGTTAAAATTAGAGATAGACAAACATGATTCATGTGATCATTATAGGAATCTATAGAACTTCATCTTTTTCCTAAATTAGTTTGTAGCTAAGAGATTAGGCTAGCAATTTAGGATAAAGAGAATTATTTGCCTTGAGAAAGACATGGAATTAATTTAGGGAATTTGATCATTAACTATATAATGCAAAAACTACATAATTGAGGTGCATGGAAATTGAGTCTATAGTTAGGTGAAGTCAATTGGCCCTGTGTCCATCTCATTGATTTTTTTTTCATCTTAAATTGCTTGTTCTATTTTCTTGCCTTTATTTAATTTTTAGTTTTTATTCACTCAATTTTTATTGTCCAAATGGTTATTCCTATTAGTTACTTGGTACTTGATCTATCCTCATGGTATGTTACTTTTCTTATAACATGTATTGACTTTGTGATTTAATTCGTGTTTTTCTTCTTAAATTAGGTTTCTATTATCTGTTCTTATTGCTTTCAATGGCCTAATCACACAAAGAATGATCTTAGAGTAGTGTACACAATTAGAACGCTAGTGCATGATTTAGACAATGAGTTTAGAACCTTTATCATTAATTATTTAGGAATAGAAGTTATTGATTTCATGGATATTATTAATGGAACTAACAAATCATTAATGCCTTTAAACTTAGCGTTCAAGTTAAGGAATTACTTGGGTTCTAGGATCTAAAGCGAATTAATACACTTGAAGAACTAGATATTAATTTTACTGGGAATTCCCTCCATCAATTGGGTAGATAGATTTGGTTGCGTTAGGAAGGTTAATACCCATTGAAAGACTAGATGAAGTCGAATCCCTAGTGCTCTTTGCTTTATTGTCTACAAGATGTGTTTTCAAGATTTCTTTTTCTTGTTGCATTTTAATCATTGCAATCTTTTTAAGTTTTCTTTCTTGTTTGCACCATCTTTCTTCCTTTTTATGCCTAAATAGGTTTCGAGTTAAGGAATGGTATTTAGCTAAGGTAATCCCTTTGGAGACATTCCCTTACTCATTCTTTGTTACTTGTATAACCTGATATACTTTCCAAAGCCAGATCAGGTCTCTTATGTGGAGGATTAACCTGTTATATAGTATGCCCATAATATGGTTGCTAGTTCTTCTGCCCAATTGCCTTTTGCTTTGTCTAGCCTCTTCCATAGACCTACAAGGATGATCTTGTTTGTAGCCACACCTAACCATTGGCCTATTGGTGTTCCACAGTTGTGAAGAATTGATGAATACCTTATTCCCTTCAAAAGTTTTCAAATCTTCTATTTATAAACTAGGTACCCTTGTCATTGATGATCTCGGTTGAGAAGCCATATATGCATGTCATTTTCCTCCTAACCACCTTAAGGATTTTTCTTGCTCCAATGGATAGGAAATGCTCTTCATCAACCCTTTTTGTGAAGTAGTCAATAGCTATGACCAGGTGTTTGAACCATCTTGGGGTTAGAAGAAAAAGTCGAAGTAGGTCTATACCTCATCCGTAGAATGGCCAACTGATATCTGGGCCATGTGATGTCTTTGGGTGTTGGAGTGTGATGTCTTTGGGTGTTGGAGTGGAAGAGCTTGGACCCTTTCGAGGTTCTTTGGTAGCACGGATTCTCAGGCTTGAAATTCTCCTTTAACTTAACTAGTGACTAGTTAGGAATCACCTTTGACAACTATTTTTGATCTCTAATCTCTTCAGCTAACTTAAGCCCGATAATCAAAGATTCATACTTGGCTTGTTTAATACTCACCTTGAAGGTGAACTGTAATGATTCGTCCACTGTTACACCATTGTGTCCATCAAGGATAGTACTACTTGCTCCATTTCCCTTGGCATGGAAGCTCTATCCACATATAATGTCCACATATTTTCTTATTCATTATCTTAAACAGGAGGCAATTCTATAAAAAAAATTGAATAATACTCAAGCCTTGATTGGTCCTTAAGGACAATATTCAATGTTGAACTCCAAAAGCTTGACCGTGCAATTACTTGTCTAGCTAATTCGTGCATCTTTAGTACCTGCTTGACCGGCTATCATGGGGTAAGAATGGAGAAAGTGTTAGAAGAAGGACATGGCTGAGTTTGTTACTCTTTTTGTGGGATAATGTGTTAGAAGTATTGTCCATCCTCCTGTTCAAGCTGAGCTCAAGCCAACCCTTATCAATCTAGTGTAACAAGACCAATTTGGAGGACTCCTATAAGAAGATCCGACTCTTCACATCTCGAATTTTCTCTAGCACTTTGACACCATGAAGATAAATGGAGTTAGTGACAATGCTATCTAATTCATATTATTTCTATTTTCCCTCAAAATTTAAGCGAAGTCATGGCTTCAATCTCAAGCTACAAGAACTAGCTCAAAAGTTTCTATGTAAGTATTTCCTTCTTCCAAAGTATGTGAAGATAATGAACGAAATTACATGTTTCTCTCAACGTGAAGGGGAGTCATTATATGAAGCATAGGAAAAGTTCAAAGATATATTAAGGAGATCTCTGACACATGCCTTTTGAAACTAGCAGTAGATTCAAACTTTCTACAATGGTCTAAATTTTGCTACCAGATAGATGATTGATGGTTCAGCTAGTGGATCCATCAACTTCAAGACTCTTGAAGAAGCATAAGAATTGATAAAGGTCTTGGCCCCAAACGATTACTAGGCCCTTTCTGAAAAGGCCACTTGAAGAAAGGAATGCTTAAATTGGACACTTCAAATGCCATCTTAGCTCAGAACACCATGTTGGCCCAACAAATGGCAAGTCTCACCAAGCAGATCAACAACATGCAAGTCAATTCAATTGCCAATCTTCAACCACCATTGATATGTATTTCTATGAGGTTAACCATCCCAACGGTTATTGTGAAGCTTCTATACACTTAGTACCACCAACGCAAGTGAATTTCATGGGAAATCCTCTTGAACCTTAGAATAAGTAGTATTCTAATACATATAATCCAGATTGGAGGAATCACCCTAACTTTACATGGAACCATCAAGGTGCTTAGAATTTTGGTCAGCAAAACCACAAATCAGATGAGATTACAACTTTATCAGGAATATTAAACTCTTTCGAATTAATGCTTGAGAAGTTAATGACTCATGCTTCAGAAAACTATAAAACCAAGGAGCTGCCATCAAGAACATGGAGACATAATTGGGTCAGATATCTAGGCAACTAGCTGAGAGACTGCAAGGCACTCTATCTTGAACACAGTTGTAAATCTGATGAAGCAGTGTAACACCATTTATGTGGGTTACAGTAATTCTTATGAAGATAAGGAGATTGAAAATGAAGAGTGTGCAATGGATCATATTTTATCTACAACTCAACTTATGAGTAAGCAATAGTGTATTGAGCTTATTAAGGAATTTAAAGAACTAAAAGTTAATGTCCCATTTGTAGAGGATCTTCAGAAAATGCCAGCTTATGTTGATTTCTTGAAAGAATTTTTGGATTAAAGGAAGGAGTTCAAAGAGAGTAAAGATGTCATGTTGGTAGAAGAGTACAGAGCATTAATTTAGAGAAAGTTATCACCTAAGCTCAAGGATCCTGAAAGTTTTATAATTCCTTGCACCATCGGCTCTTTATTCATTGTTAAGGCCTTGTGACCTTAGTGCAGAGTAAATTTAATGCCATTACCCATCTACAACAAATTGGGTACTCAGAAAATCAAGGTTGGCTAATGTGATCATTCATATAGTAGAATAGACAGTTAGATACCATATGGTGTTATGGAGGGCATCCTAGTCAAAGTTGGCAAGCTCAAGCTTTCAGCTAACTTTGTGGTGCTTGATGTGGACAATGATGATGTAATTTTGTTGATAATTAGATACCATTTCTAGCCACAAGAAGAGCTCTAATTGATGTGAAGCAAGGAGAATTTATTTTGAGAGTTAAGAATGAAAGGGTCACCTTCAAGGCATGTGAAGAAAGAGGCCTTCAAGAGAGAAAAGAACTCTAGCATCGAATGAGAGTGGAAAATTATGAAGAGGGAAGTATGGCAAGATATCAGAGCTCTTCATAGCACAAGAGATGCGAGTTTTATAAGACACCATGAAGGAAACGTCATGAGGAGGACTGTGAAGCTATAGTTGCACTCTACAACAAAGTAGATCAGCGAAGGGATGAATTTACAAGATGGATAATGAGAAAAATTAATTATGTTGGCCTTGATGGGGCCAGCATTACTTGAAGCCATATCAAGAACCTGAAAGTCTAGCTAAGGATTACAAACTAAGTGCTTCTTGGGAAGCAACACATGTTCCTCTTTTCCCTTTTAATTTTTAGCATTTTGTTTCATTTATATTTCTTTTGTGTGTAAGTTTGGGGTTGATTGGGAGTAAAGTTTTTGTTTTGCTCCTACAATGATCTTCATTTTGTGTGAATTTGATGAATTTGAATTTAAGGTGGATTTAGACATTTTAAGGGTGAAAAAGTTTTAGGTTGGGGTAGGTAGGCTATCACACGCCCCCATGTCATTTGACATGGGGATGTGCTAAAATTCTACATAAATTTCAATTTTTATTGGAACAAATTATCACATGGCTCCCTATGTCATTTGACATGGGGCTGTGTTTAAATTCCCTTTAAAAAAAAAACATATCTTGTGGTTTGACAGATTATTGCACAGGCCCTAATGTCATTTGACACGGTTTAAATTCCCCTTAAAAAAAAAAACATATCTTATGGTTTGACAGATTACCACACAGGCCCTTATGTCATTTGACACGAGGCCATGTCAATGCACCTAAAGAAATACAAAACTTCAACCATATTGCCTTCCCTATGTCACATGACACAGGGTTATATCATTATTTAAAAAGAAAGAAAGAAAGAAAGAAAGAAATTGGATAGATTATCATACGCCTTTATGTTAGTTGACATGGGGCTATGTGGTGCCCGGAATTGGGAGTTAGGGCTTAATTGGTGTGTTTTAATGCATAAATAAGGGTTAAGACCCTAATTTATCATAGCACTCCTAATTCACTCTTTCTCTCATCCAAATCCTATACTCTGATTATGTTTTCCTATTAGTTTCTTTCTCTTCTATTCTTCACTTTCACCTTCTTACCTCTACTTTGCTATCTTGGGTGAAGAAGAAACTTTATGGCTCTAAGGACAAGAGGTGGCTCCTCCTCCAGAGCTTTAAGAAGCAACAGGCAAGGAGAAAAGGAGCCCAGCTCCCCTTTGTGTGAAGAGAAGACCCTTTACATTATAGCTAAAGAGTTAACTCCTACCAAATAGTTGGATGGTTTTGTTTTAGTGGAGTTGTAACTAACTGATGAAGTGAATGGAATAGTTGAAGCCATAGTTTTGGGGGAATTTCCTAAATATGAAATATCCAACATTTTCTGATTTAACATATGAATTCTTAGACAATTTTAGATGCCACTCTATGTATGCTTGGAATAGTAGTGAGGATAGGTTTATGGACTTACTATTTGTGATCACATCCATAGGATTATTGTGACTAACCTGTGTGCTATTTTTGGGTTTGATAGTATGGGGACACATTTACCCCCTCCTGAGTATAGTGAGGGGAATGGTTAGAGGCTTTTGATTCAAAGCACTGAGCATTATGATTCTAGTTATTCTAAGGCTTCTAAGCTGGTAAAACCTTCCCTCCATATTATGTATAAGTTAATGGCCCAAACTATTTTAGGACGAGGTGCTAGTTGCTAATTTCTCGGGATTTGCAGTGCCATGATCTGCTACTAGAATATTCCCTTTAATCCCTTCCATCGGCATCCCAGCAAAAGTGGCCGCTATCTCTACCACCAGAGTCATTGCATTCTCCATGCAAATCTCCATACGATGTCCAAAACATCCACATTTGAAACAAATAAGATGCAAACCTTCATATTCCACCTTACATTCTTTTCCTAGCGCAGTGATTGTAGGCACCAATTTTCGTCTCAAGTTAATCTCAATGCATATATGAGAAAATTTGCCTCTAAAGTGGATAGAATCTTCAACGTAGTACCCAGTTGAGCACCAGCCTTTAAAAGAAAGGTTTCACATACAACTCCATCGATAGCTCAAGAATACGAATCCAAACTGCTAACTTCTAGACTACTTTCTCCGATGGTTTAAATAGTGAACACCATCTTCAAATCAAAAGATAGTGATCCGCAACTAGCCATGGTCCTTCAAAGAGGGCATGCTTATAATCACCTTCATTTGCAAAACGTATCAAAAAGAACTGATTTGTTAAGTCCAAGATCTTCACATCTCCATTCTGAGCCCAAGCCCTTCGGATCCATGTAGCCATCGCATGAAAGCCAAGTCTTTTCCCAAAAGCTTTCACTATCAATGAAAACTTCCATGGTTTACACCATTCATCATATTCGTCTAGTGAAACCTCAATGTTTGGCTTTGGATTGAAGGGAGCTGGCTCCTCCACTAGGTTCTCTAAAATGTACTCCACTATGACTATGTTCACAATGTCCTATGGAGAAAGACTACCTCCTATTCCATCCGCTAACAAAGAGTCATGATAGGACTTTTTGCTGCCATGACTTCTCTTCGCACTAGTAGTGATCGTAAGGATTTCCTCCTTCTCCAATTGTTCCTCTTCCAACTTCATGGGACCTAAGTCTTAGTGCTCTCTGTAATATCCACAAAATTTTAACGTTGTTAAACCGATTTATTCGGTCTTATTGCATAATAGAGATTAGTTAGAAATCGATTATTCATTTATTTAGAGCCAATTAGGTATTAATTAGAGAGATTAGACTTAGAAATAATTAGAATAGAAACACAGATAAACCTTACAAAAATTCTTCAAAAACCGTTTAGCCAGTTTTGCCGATTTAAAGGAAATTGGTAGAGATTCAGTATTTTAAATCACCGAAACTGAATTAATAGAATTATACATCAAAAACCCGAGAAATTGTGGCAAAAATTTCAGCCGCAATACCCTCTAAAGTGGTGCAATTTTCACCTTCAAAACAAGGGAGAATGTTGGTTCAATTTGAGCCACAAAGCCAAGAACCAATAAGAATTGAGAGCCTTAACTACCACCATTATCAACATAAGATTTTCCTCCCTTGTCCCTCCAAAATTTTGCCCAAAAAAACCAGTTGCTCCCCTCCATCTTTTCTTCCTTCAACTCATCTCATCTCACCTTGTTCTTGAGCTTTAATGATCCTACTTCCTGAAGACTTCCTTTTCTTACTAGCTACGCCACTAGATTAAAGTAGGATTCAGCTTCTTTAACTAATTTTTTGTGAACTGATGGCTATTGTAATCTTATCTATATTCATGTATTTGATGTCACATTGAGTTTATGTGGGTGTTTATTCCTAGATTATTGGGTGCATATTGTGTTTGGATTGGTTAATTAGTGAATGAACCAAAAATGAAATCAACCAGAATGGGTTTCACTAAGAAACCCACAGTGTCCGTACTTGCGAAGTCTACGAACTCCCACCCAACCATCAAAATTTAATGAAACTAATTTTAAATGAAACTAGACATTTAGATATTTCCAAACGTATAAATTAGAAGACCATTGGATTACTATTGAGAAAGATATAAATTTTTGAAGTTTACCTAGGAATCTTGTGCTGTGTTTCAGGTAGTATGAGTTTTGAAGGGTATAACTCACCCTACGTAACTCGAAAATGAGTGCAACTAATTTTTCTAGAAAACTTACATTTAGATAAACATCCCATAAAAATTTCAGAGTCAAATTCGTCCTTATTGCTCCCAGTAAATTTTTCAAGTTGCCCCCTATTCTCACTAGACTAGAGCAGGGCAGTTTAGATAAGCTAACTTTATGAGTTTATAACTTGAGCTCTATTTACTCAAATGACATGAAACATGTTCGAAATGAAAATTTGTTTAGTTATCTTTAAACAAAACAGGCTTTTATCGTTTCAATCAGTTTTCTATTTTTAGTAAATTTTAGTTTTTGGTAGGCAAATCTGCCTAGTAACAAGACATACCTAGGTAAAATGTTAATAACTTGAGTTATATATATCAAAACTTAATGGGACCAAAGAGGTTAGAAACTCGAAAAATAACACTATAACATATCCAAAATTTAGGTCTAAATGAATTAAACAGAATTTATGGCTGAATTTACAATATAGGGCAGAATTGAAGAAGTTGGCTGAAATCTAATTTAAGTGCAAAAGTTGCTAGTTTTGTATAAGTATTGAAATGATTGATATATTATATTGATTTTCTTTATAAGTGATTGTCTAGTTGGCTAGCACTATTCATGGGGAAGCAGACTGGATCAATTATGTTGCCAAATTTTTGGCAGAAGTTTATGAAATTATGTGTGCTTATATTATGAGAAATTTATGATATGATTGGTTATATCAGCATGCAAGGATGTTTGATAGTAAATTTACAAGAATATCTATGAACATGTTGTGGTGATATGATCATGATTATTCTTATGAGAAAATGCATAATTGTATATGAATGAAAGAAGAATATATGAGATCCCTTCACTTGAAGGCAGTTATTTGATTCCCTCCTTGTGAAGGTAGTTAAAGCTATGAGATCCCTCTGCCTTGAAGGCACGTGGCCAAAATAAAATCCCTCCAAGACTAGAGACATGTGAATCCCCTTGTAGGTTAGTCCTGTGTGATAACGGTCACGAGTTGAGCTCACTCCTAGATTCGACTACCCAAGGGCAGTAAAGATTAAAGACAAAGACACATGCATGCAGACACCTTAGGGACGGCGATACGTAACGCATAGGCGTGTTAAGTAAAGGAAGAAAATAAAGTATAAGTGCATTTGCATGAATTCATGATAAGTCATTCAACATGTAGAATCTGTTATTGTTATTATTATGAAATCACTCACAATCTGCTATGCTTACGCTCTAATTCTTACTCTGTTTATCAAGTGTATGGCTAAAATGAGCTCTGCTTTGGACAATATGGTTTCAAACTATAAAATTGAAAATATTTGTATAATATACTCACTTTTTTTATAATAAACCAAAACAGTTAGAGATAATAACGATGAAACGGCATGAAATTTTATAGTGAATCCTACTGAGAATTTATAATTCTCACTTTACATATTTCATGTTATCTCCAGATATCTCAGAGGAGCTTAGAAGTAATTCTTCGGGACAAAGTTAGGAAAATTAAAGATGGTTAAACAACGCTATCATATCAGGTCTATTGAAGTAATAGTAACAACTCCTGAAGGTAATACTATAAGTTAAGCATAGTACTGTATTTCGAGAGGATGTTACACTCTCCCTAAGTCTTGACCTTTTTTGTACTCTTGACCACTAAGTCTTCTTCCACCACCGATCTCCCTCCCGCGCTCTCCGAAGTCGACATGCTCTCATTTTTTTTTATTTGTAAATCATTAATTATAAGGTAAAGTGAATTTTACATATATATATATATATATATATATATATATATATATATATATATATATATATATATATATTTCACACAGCACGGCTTAAATATGCTAGCATGATGAAATCATATGGATCTTCGACTCATGCATTGATCGCAAAGATAGTGCGCCGGTTGCCAGAGTATCCACGGTCTTTATTACATACTAGTTAGAGAAAGCGACAATCAAATATAGAGAACAAACCTAGGAGATCTCCTTTATCCACATCCACTACTCCTTATTTTGTGTGATTTTCCGGCCCCTGTCTAACTACCACTCCTACCACAGAAATATCCACGTATCCACATCAAATAACGGAGCTTATAAGGGTGCGCGAAATAATTTTAGCATATTAAAAGATGTTGTTTCAAATGCTATAATGTCTTTTAGTGCAACATATATAGCGCTATTACAGAAGAAATCTTAAAAAATTTTATTCGAATAAGTTTAAAAATTTAATAACTTTTATTGGTCACTGAACGTGGAAGTGAGTTGCCAGTTTTACTTCTATTTTTCCCCAAACAGAGTGAGAACAAAGCATCTTTAGAATAACGCAGGAAAGAAAGCACATCATTGGGATTCCATAATGAATGATGTATAAATAAAGTAAAGTTGTCAAGCATTTAAAATCAGAATAATGCCAAAGAAGCTTTCGCGGTGGAAGGAATCCATCACAAATCACATTCTCATATATAGAATTCTTTTCAGACCCCATTATCCGACTATAGTAATAAGAGAAATTCTTACTGAGAAATTCTAATAATACAACTGGAATTTGACCTATTTTAACGATTGTCTCTTCAAAGTCTTACACGTGGTCGTACAAGCTTCTACAAACTCTCCATCTCAAAGAAATACCTGCCTCCACTCCCACAATGCCGTAAGATTCTTGACATTTGAAGTGACCTTGACGAATAGAATTGGCAAACTGGAATCATGTTCATATGACTTTAGTCTCACTTTAATTTTTTAAATGCCCACTTATATAAATTTGTCAAAATTTCCTAAGAATAAATTATACAAAATAATGGCAATGAGAGTTCGCATAATTGGTAAAAAAAAGGGGCTCATATCCTATAAAAATGCGAGTTTGATTTCCGCTGTCAATGTGAGGATTCTATTGGCAGGCAATCTCGTAAATCATCTGTAAATACTTTTTGAATCTAGAGGTCATACCTTAACTTTAATGGGATGTTTGATATCAAACTCATCTAAATTTTCAATATAAAAAAAATACCAAAGTATCATGTAAAAATTTATGAAAATAAAATATGCAAAATTATTATTGCTCTATGTTTGTCACATGTGTCAACATAAATCAATAAGAAGACGAAGAAGCAATCCTTAAATTAGGCATAAAGCTCTTGTTGGCTTTTTTCTCCCATGCACTGGCGGATCTTCTCGGGACAATCCCCCCCCCCCCCCCAAAATTCTTTTTATAAAAACTAATATATATATATATATAGAGAGAGAGAGAGAGGGAGAGAGAGATAGAAGTTTTGTTTAATAAATAGATTTATGTTTAAATATGCTCATTTATATAAATAATACTATTATGCCAAAATAGGCTTCTCTAACTTAAAAGTTTATTAGTTTATTTTTAGATCACGTTATAATTGAGCACTATTTTAGAGTGAAAATATTTTTGTTATAATAGATAAGTAGTTATAAAAATTGAATAGCATATTTAATGATCAAATAATCGATTTGTTAACTCTAAGCTTTGCTTTGGTTCATACGGATGCTTGTAAAATATTTGACATTGTTAGATATACGTTTGGGGATGCAAGAAAATAACTTTTTTTTTAAATAAAAATTTTATTTTTAAATAATTTTACATGTTTGAATAAAAAATTTGAATGAATTATAAAAAAAAATTATAATTTTAAGTGTATATATGAAAGAGATTTTTAAAATTTTTTAATTATAAGCAAAAGTTGATTATTTTTTAATTATAATATTTTTGCCAAAATAATCAAATTATCAAATATAATAAAATATAAACAAATTATTTCATACCCCTTTTTAATAAGTTATCATGCCAAAATAATTATTTTCACTCAAATCAAATAAAATACATTACTTTAAAATTATTTTTAAATTAATACATCCAATACTATAAGGTATTAATTTTTTAGTCTTTCTTTATAAAATTAACAATTAATTTTAGTTATTTGCTTGAAAATTTATATATAATGCCTTATTAATTTTAATTTAATTATTATCATCTAATTTATATTTTAAATTATTTGGGCTCCTAATAATTTTTTTAAAGCTCCGCCACTGCTCCCATGGGCAAGTGTTATGTTACCCCTTGGTTACCCACCGCAAGAAATTTGGCGATTGGCACAAACAATCTTAAACACCCCCACATGGCTACCTGCACATTCTTACAACTGCCTTCGGCAGTTACAATTTTCTTTTATTCCTTCTTTCCACTCTTGGCTAGACTCATATTCATTTTGATCTTCAAATTTAAAAAAATATGCAATATCTAAAGTTTATAATCTATACAATTAGTTAAGACTTGTGTCCTGCACGGACAACATTTATTGTTCAACAAAATCGTTGATAGATAACAAACTTTGCTTTTTAAACAACAAAATAAAATCCGACGTGTTGCATGTAACTGTACACCCGATACCTGACATCCAAGAATCAACGCCACGCACTATAGCTTATAAATTATAAATTATAAATCACTACAAATTAAATAAAGCCAAGAAGACATATGGAAAGATTGTTTTTACGGTGACATAACAAATATATACACTACCACAAACTTGTGCAAAATCGACAAAATTTACCGATGGGTATATATCCCTTGAAATTACTGACGGATATATATCCATCAAAATTACGAATGGATTCACAACGAATATACCGTCAGTAAACAGGGACCAAGAAAATGGGTCATTTATTGACGAAAATGACAAACCGTCGATAAACCTGCTAGTAATTTTTCATGCTGAATGATGCGCAAATATTACCGACAGCTCTACTAACGGTATAGCCGTCAAAATAAATAGGAGCCTCATAATTAATATTTATCACACATTCCAACGGAAATAATTAGGGGTATCAAAAAAACTCGCTTGCAAGGATATCTGCGCGTAATACCCATAACAAGACGGTTATGGATGAAAGATTTTGTCCCCGCAAAAAATAAGGACGAGGATTTTAAATATTCGCATATTAAATGGGGTGGGGGCAAAGATCACTATCCCTATACCGACGGGTATCCGATATAAAATTACTATTTTACCTTTTAAGTTATTAACTTAATTAGACTAATATTGTTGCTATTTAAATTGATTGGACTAAGGTTTAAATTTAGAAATTGGATTTATTTATACTTATTATGTGTTAAACTAATAGTTAGATTACTATTATGTATTTATTTTTATTTCAAATATTTTAAGTTGTTAGAATTTAGATTGTGGAATTAGATTATTGTATTTATTTTGTGTTTATCTTTATTTTAAGAATATTAAGTTGTTAGAATTTGAATTTTAGAATTAGATTATTATGTATGCTTATTTAAGTATTTTATGATATTAGAATATTTATACTTAATTTAAAATTTTTAATATTCTAACGGGTATTCAGGGTACTCGTTAACCCGCGGAGAAGTAAAAAGCGGGTACCCGTATGGATATTGGGCAAGGGATTGGGGCGGGTATTTATCCACGGGGTGGGGGCAGGGGCGGGGGCGGAGTTGACAACCCTAAAAATAACGTTGGTAATATTTAATTTAATTTCCTTTTTCAATATTGTAATTTACTGACGGGTATTTCTACCAATATTCGAATTTCAAGCCATTGGAGGGAAATTTGGTTCCCATTTGGATTTTTTTTTTTTTATCAATTTTAGATAGAAAATCTATTGATAATCGAGACAATTAATGACACCATTTGGATTTTCGCAATTGTCAACAGATTCTCCATTTGTAATTATATTAATGGAATGTTGCGTTTGAGTTTTATGTTACTAACGGATTACCCGTTGGTAATGTCAAAACCCTTACACAAACACAAGCTCCCTTCACTTCTTCCCCATTTTGCAGCTCTCTCCCTCTCTCACTTTCTCCCCTTCCTCTCCTCTCTTGCAAGTTCCCCACTTCCACCCTCACCTTCTCCTACTTTCACTTTCTCATTCTTCCCCATTCCCATAATCATGCTGTTTTCACCTCACCAAGACGCCACTCAGCTTAGCCCAGACGATGGTTACTTGTTTCCTAGGTTGTCCTTGTCTTATTTACCTTTTTTTAATTTTTTTTTTGGTGGGATTTGATCTACTGTTCAAATGTGGTTTTGTTTTGGGTTATTGATTTAAGGTTTTATGGTTGTTTTATTCTGGCTTGTGTTGCTTTATTTTGGTTTTTTTTTTTGGAGGACATTTTGGCTCTTGTTTTTTGGTTGAATGATTGGACTTGGTTCATGGTTGATTCTGATTTGAATGGTAGTTTTTGGTTGAGCTATGGTTTGATGGCTTAGAATTTTTCGAGTTTGGACTTCTATTGATTGGTGGGCTTTTATTTTATAAAACGGGTTAGATGTTTAAGCTTGATGTTTTCCTAGAAACCCATGAAGTTAATATGTGATCCATTGTGGGTTTGGAAGTCACCATACATTATTGGGCTTGGACCTAATAGTAAGTGTACTAGATTATGGTGCAGAGGCCCGATATGACCTAGGTCTTTGATGGATAAGATTAGGTCATTATAAATTCATACTATGAGGGCAGGATCCTCACTCCCATCTTAATATCTCTTGACGGCTCAGCTTCATCGATGTGGCCTCTTCCTTTGAAAGGGAAAGATAAGGAGTGGGTTCTCTTGCACTTGACATTTGCACGTGTGTATGCTTTCGCAATTGAATTTATACGGTAAATATGAGTTCGTGAGGTATGTGAATAATCTCAATTAATATTGTTCCTTTTTATTCGTGTTCCAAATCCCTGGTATTTGATCCGTTAAAATTTTACATGTGGTATCAGAGCACGGTTATATTATATTTGGAAACATGAAATTGCTTGGCAATTGTTTTATCGTGAAATTGATATACTACATTGTCAATTTTGTTCAATTGTATTTATGGGGTTTTTGACTATTTTCTTTGTTTTTTCTAAACGAGAGAGAGGGTGCATTATTATATGCTTTGTTTTTCCCTCACCCTGAAAATCACATCGCAGTTGAGAGAGGGTAAAGAGAAAAACCAATCTTTGTTCCCCTTTTCCCCTCATTTGTGAACGAAAGATAGCCACCCACCGTCCTTGGTCTCAAGACCGTTCGTTGCGAGGCACGTCATCGCTAGTCCCTCACCCCCGCCAGTTGGTCATCGTTGCGGTTTCTTGTGCGTTGCTGCTATGAAGAAGTTGCAAATCACGTTAAAGCCTGTTGCAGCAGAAGGGTGGTACACGGGTGTATGCAGTGTTCGTAGAGCAGCCTCCACCGCGGAATCCACCCACCGCGCCGTGTTGCTGCCGGTAAACAACAATCCCTGCTTGATGTTGTGCAATGGTGCTACTGGACATTGGAGAGGCAGTGGCTGTTTAGCTGCAAGAAAGAAAGAAGAAGAAAAGGGTTAAAACCCCTATGACCTACATGACTAACCAAAAAAATAAATAAATTAATTAAAATAGATTTTGTTTTATATTGTAAATTTTAAAAATTTGTTGAGATATTTTCTTAATTGTATATTTGTTTCATTTTCTAGTTTTGGTTGAAATATTGGTAAATATATTTCATAATTAATATTATATTTTCTAAAGTTGTTCTTTGAATATTTGGAATTGAATTTGAATTGATTATTTGGGCAATTTTTATCCCTATTGAGTGCTCTATTGATTTATTGAATTTCACCACCACAGTGGGTTATTTGCAAATTTGATAGAGCTGCTTGTTTATTTATTTGGGATATTTTGTCACTGAGTTAGTTGTGAGTTAACTCACCCACAAGTAGTTGACTTATTAATTGATTCTGATGTGACATATTTGTCATTTGAGTTAGTTGTGGGTTAGCCCACCTAGCCCACCCTCAGGTGGTTAGCTCATTGATTGATTCGGTTTGGCATGATATTTGAGATGTCTTGACAGTAAAATCCTTTTGCCCACAAATGTTGGATTTTTGTAATTGTTGCCTCGTATGATGTATTCTTTGCCCATAGGTGAGTTTATGTTGTATGTTTGTATCCCTGTTATGATATGTTATCTATTGCCCATGTGATTAATCAATTTTTTGATCTTTTAGCTCCTATGAAATTTTCTATGAACTACACCGTTAACCATGTCGAACTCTTGACTGGCAACAATTATAAGAGGTGGAAGGAGGACATTGAGCTAGCTCTCATCTTATTGGATATTGACATGACCATTAGGGAAGATAAGGCCCCCTTGAATGATGAAAGCACAGAAGAGCAGAAGGCGTATCATAGAGAATGGACTAATTGGAAGGTTTTGATGCTCATCAAGTAGTCGATTGATGAAACGCTTATGACAGCTATCTGTTCATCTAAGAAAGCCAAGACTTTCTTTGCTTCCATTGGGGAAAGGTATGCAGTTTCTAGTAAGGCCAAGATTGGGCAGTTGATGGATAGTTTCATCAACATGCAGTATGATGGGAACGGTGGAGTTAGGCAATACATCATGAAGATGGTAACCATAGCCTCTAGACTCAATGACCTCAAATACCCAGTAGATTACAAGTTTCTTATTTACCATGCCCTGAACTCCCCGCCTGCCAAATCTGACACAATAAGAACCTCTTATAACACCCAGAAGGAAGAGTGGGATATCAATACCCTTATCTCTATTTGCTCCTAGGAGGAAGATAGGATGAATCATGTCCTATTTGAAAGTGTGAATCTGACCTCTCAGCCCCGCTAAAACAAATTCTTTAAGAAAAAGGGAAAGAAATCCAAGGGGGAGAATAATTTTGACAAAAAGGTTGATCCGTTTCAAAAGGCCCTTGGTTCGAAACTTGACATTCAAAAGGGTGAACTCAAGTGCTGGTTTTGTAACTCAGTAGGCCATAAGAAATCCAATTGTCTAGCTTTTAAGGCTAAAGGTGAGTCACTAGTTTTTGTTTGTCATGAACCCAATTTAATAGATGTTCTTGTTAACTCATGGTGGATTGATTCTGGAGCGTCCATTCACGTTTCTAACTCATTGCAGGGTTCAAGAGCAAACAAAAGCTAAGTGACATCGAGGTCAACCTATTCACAGGGAATGGAAATAAAGTGGATGTCCAGTTCATAGGATTAGTAGAATTAAAATTGGAGTCAGGATTTACTTTACGTTTGAAAAACACTATTTATGGCAACGTCCATGAAACGGAATTTGATTTCTTTGTCAAAACTTGATGATTCTGGTTTTTCTTTTAATTTTAAGAATGGATTTTGTCTTTTATCTCATGATTCTCAAGTTGTTGGCAGAGCCATTAAGTGTGATGGTTTATATCATTTGAGTCTAGACTCCAATGTCTTTAATTCCTTACATGTTCAAGTTGCTGGTAAATAAAAGGCATTAATTAAAGAAAATTCTTATTCCTTATGGCATAGGCGTCTTGGTCATATTTCCAAAGAAAGAATTAATAGACTTGTGAAAGATGAGATCCTGCCTTTACTTGATTACTGATCTTAGGGAGTGTGTGGATTGTATAAGGGGAAAGATGACTAAGATGACTAAGAAGGGCTTTACCCGCAGTAAAGAACTTCTAGAAATTATTCATACTAACATCTATGGTCCTTTAAAACCAACCTTGTGTGGAAATAAATATTTTATAACATTTATTGATGATTTTTCTAGATTTGGTTATGTCTACCTAATTAATGATAAATCTTTGTCATTGGAAAAATTTAAAATTTTTAAGACTAAGTTAGAAAACCAATGTGGAAAAACCATCAAGATTGTCAGATCAGACAGAGGTGGTAAATTTTATGGCAGACATGGTGAGACAAGACAGTTGATGGGCCCTTTTGCTAAATATCTAGAGGGCTGTGGAATTGTTACCCAATTTACCATGCCAAGTATCCCTAAGTAGAATGGTGTGGTTAAGAGAAGGAATCGCACTTTGATGGATATGGTGAGGTCCAAGATGAGCCAAGCTAAGTTACCAGATTCCCTTTTGGGGGAAGCCCTTAAAATAGCCATGTTTATCCTAAATAGAGTACCTTCCAAATCTGTTCCCAAAACACCCTTTGAGTTGTTTAAAGGTTGGAAGCCTAGCCTTCATGTGTGGGGGTGTACTGCTGAAGTTAAACTTTATGACCCCACTGCATCCAAGTTAAGTTCTAAAACCACCAGGTGCTACTTTGTTAACTATCCCATCAATGCCAAAGGCTATAGATTCTACTGTCGTACCCATGGAACAAAGATAGTTGAGGCAATCACTACTAAGTTTCTTAAGGATGATCTGGCTAGTTCTGACATCTCTATTGATGAAGGACCGAGTTCCAGCTGTCAGCGTATTATGGTGCCAATTCCTATTGTACAAGAGAAAATGGTACATGAACCAGTTGAGAGGATTCATGAGGAACCACAACAGGAGGTTTTGGAGGATCCCTTACCACTAGCTCTAGAACAACCTGTTGAGGCTCCACCTTTCAGGCGATCACGAGATAGAGAAGATCAGTGAATCGTAATGATTATCATCTTTTCGGTAGAGAGTCAGATATTGGGTG
Source organism: Pterocarpus macrocarpus (assembly GCA_031439585.1). Lineage (NCBI taxonomy): Eukaryota > Viridiplantae > Streptophyta > Magnoliopsida > Fabales > Fabaceae > Pterocarpus > Pterocarpus macrocarpus. The sequence continues at coordinate 57,750,107 of CM062514.1, forward strand.
CATGCCTAATCCAATCAATTATAATGAAGCTATTTCTGGTGCTTTGGCTGAGAAATGGATTGAGGCTATGAATGGTGAAATTCTTTCTATAAATCACAATGGTGTGTGGGAGCTTGTAGATGCTCCTGATGGCATCAGGCCCATTGGTTGCAAATGGGTATTCAAGACTAAAAAGGACTCCAATGGTAATGTGGAGAGGTATAAAACAAGACTAGTGGCTAAAGGTTTTACTCAGAGAGAGGGTGTTGATTGCAATGAGACCTTTTCTCCTATTTCTTCCAAAGATTCCTGTAGGATCATTATGGCTTTAGTAGCACATTATAATCTAGAATTATATCAGATGGATGTGAAGATAGCTTTTCTGAATAGGGATCTTTCTGAGGAAGTTTATATGCAGCAGCTAGAGGGGTTCATAGAAAGTGGGAAGGAGCACTTGGTATATAAGTTGAAGAAGTCAATTTATGGTTTGAAACATGCTTCAAGGTAGTGGTATCTCAAATTTGATGACATTGTTTCTTCCATGGGCTTTGTGGAGAACAAAGTGGACCCATGTGTATACCTCAAGGTCAGTAGGAGTAAATTTATTATTCTTGTTCTCTATATGGATGATATTTTGCTTACTAGTAGTAATTATGATCTACTTGTTGAGATTAAGAGTATGTTATCAGCCTATTTTGACAGGAAAGACCTTAAGGAGGCTTATTTTGTTCTGGGGATTGAGATCCATAGAGACAGGTTGCATAGGCTCTTAGGTTTATTCCAAAGGGCTTATATTGATCGTATTTTAAGGCAATTTGATATGGATAACTGCAAGCCTGGTGATACTTCCATTGCTAAAGGGGATAAGTTGAGCAAGGATCAATGTCCTAAGAATGAGCTTGAGAAGAGTGCTATGAAGAACATTCCTTATGCCAGTGCAGTGGGTAGCATCATATATGCTCAGGTTTGCACTAAACCTGATTTGTCTTTTGTTGTGAGTGTACTGGGTAAATTTTAGTCGAACCCACGACATGCCCATTGGGTTGCCATCAAAAGGGTTATAAGGTATTTACAGAAGACAAAGGATTACATGCTTGTCTACAAAAAGACTGATCACTTGGATGTAGTTGGTTACACTAATGCAGATTTTGTTGGCTGTCGGAGCTGTTTCTTAGAAAAGCGTCAAACAAACTTTGACTGCCTCTTCCACTATGCAGACTGAGTTCATTGCATGTTATAGTGTAGCATCACATGTAGTATGGATTAGGAACTTCGTTTATCCTTTTAGAATAGTGGACTCCATTGCCAAACGCCTGATAATTTATTGTGATAATAATTCTGCTGTATCTTTTGCCAAGAACAACAGAATGACTTCCGCCTCGAGACATATTAGGATTAAGTTCCTAGTAGTTAGGGAGATGGTTGAGACTGGAGAGATTATAGTTAAGCATATTTGCAATGAGGAGATGCTTGCTAACCCTTTAACTAAGGGACTTAGGCCCATAGTGTTTATGAAACATGTTAAGGGTATGGGTCTTGTGGAGTCTTTTGATGTACTTGGTTACTAGGAGTTGCTATTTATTTTATGTTCATTTAATTACATTGGATTTATGTAATTTGGATGATGAACTTGTGCACATTTTATGTTATTGATTTTGGTACCATTGGTTTATTTATCTCGAGATGTGATGGTTTCCTGGGAAGACATTGGTGTTTCATGAGAAACATATGATCTCCTTGTATGAGATTGATTTATTTTCTTGGAAAAATATAATGAGGATCCATATACATTATCATTAAGGATCACTTTATGGATCACCTTGAGCGCTCATGATATTGTTATGCTATAATGTGTATATCTACACATTGTACACTTGATTGATCATTGTTGGTAGGGTTCTTGGTTATGTGGTCATAGGGGAACTAGACTCTTTATAGTCTATCATTCGCCTATGGTTCTTAGCTATAACCTTGTTGGTTAAGGTGATCTAATTTATGGTGAATTAATTATTTTTCAGGCTGTAATTTGTGCCCATAGTTGTTTAACCTGAGAGTCATTTTCAAAATATTTTTTGAATCTAAACGAAACCTAATCAATATTGCCCAAGTGGGAGAATGTTAGAATTTTCTGGGTTTGGATTTCTATTGATTGGTGGGCTTTTGTTTTATAAAATGGGTTAGATGTTTAAGCTCAATGTTTTCCTGAAAACCCATGAAGTTAATATGTGATCCATTGTGGGTTTGGAAGTCACCATGTATTATTGGGCTTGGGCCTAATAGTAAGTGTACTGGATTATGGTGTAGAGGCCCAATATGACCTAGGTCTTTGATGGATAAGATTAGGTCATTATAAATTCATACTATAAGGGTAGGATCCCCACTCCCATCTTGATTTCTCTTGACGACTCATAGATCCATTGACATGGCCTCTTCCTCTGAAAGAGAAAGATAAGGAGTGGGTTCTCTTGCACTTGACGTATAGACGAGTGTATGCTTCCACGGTTGAATTCATATGATAAATATCAATTCGCGAGGTATGTGAATAATCTCAATTAATATTGTTCCTTTTTATTTGTGTTCCAAATCCTTGGTATTTGATCCGTTAAAATCTTACCATCTTGTCTTGTTGTTATTGTTAGCTTGGTGTTAACCCTTACTACAAGTGTTGCTTTGATAATTATTCTATTTGAATTGAAATGTGGTAAATGGTGTGTAATAGTACAATTATTGTTGGTTGCTAATCCTGAATCCTCATTTTCGGCTTATGAATCGTAGTTATAATATGGCTTATTGAAATAATTTTGATATGGGCAAGGCTACTGCCATATGTTAGCTCCATAGCCTTTCAAAAGTCACCAAGTGTTGCTCCAAATGCCTACTTCTCACGATTTTGATGATTAATAAACTATCTAGAAAACTTACTAAGTACTAACAAGTTTATTGAGTGATGATCTTTAGATAGACCTTTCTCACTATGATTTAGACCAATTTCAGGCTTCATGATCAACCAAAATTTTCAAGAGCGATTTAGATTTTACGAGATAAGAACTACATAGTAAGGAGAATGCTCCTACTGATGAAGAACTACATGAACTAAGAAGAATTTAAAAGACTATGCATTCTAAAAAGGATGAAGAACTCATCAGAAGACTAAACAACTCTTCAGAAACTTCAAAGTTCATAAAGGTGCAATCTCAAAACGGTCAACCTGGTCAAAAACTTCAACTATTAGAAAGGAAGCACATCATGAAGGAGTCTATCAAGGAATCATCTCAAGAAGATTACACTATAAGTTTGGTTGGTACAAGTTTTTAAATGTTGGGAAAAGTCTAGATTCATATTGAAATAAGGTGGTGTTTGGTCGATTACCTATTAAGATTGCTAGTAATGTAGATTACTACTTCGAAAAATTGCCACCTTTTAAATTGTTGGTAATGTTAAATGCAATGTTTGATATGCATAGGTAATCTAAATGGCAATTTACATTACCTTGTTTGGTATATCAAAAAGATTACTAGGTAATATATGCATTAAACCAATATAATAACAACAATAAAATAGTTAATTATTATTAATTATTATTATTATTTAATAATAATTAATTATTAATATAATTAATCATGATAATATTAACAATAATAATATTTGTAACACCCTCCCAAGTACAGTACTATGCTTAAGCCATAGTACCACACCTGAGTTGTTACAAGCACACCCGAGCTGACCTTATCCGACAAGAACTTTGGCCTTCGGAACTTCTTGAACTGTCTAGAGACAACACGGAAATAGGTGTGAGAATTATGAATTCCCAGTAGGATTCTCTAATTATCATAAGGAATGTCATCGTTGTCATCTCCAGTTTACTTCGGTTTATTAAGAAAAAGGTGAACATGCTTTACAAGCTGTTTAATTTTATATAGTTCGAAAATATAATGTCCGAAGCAAAGTTTATTTTAATCATACACTTGGCATTTGGGAAAAACCCATAAAAATCAATTCATGAATTATATTAGGAATGATAACTGAAATACAATAAAATACGATAGTATCAGTGTACTAGAGGCATAACTTCTACATATACTTTACTGGAACTTGAATTTATACTACACACATAGCATTTGCTCATAACTTTATCTTTTCTTAAATTCATGCATATACATAATATTTGCTTTTCTTTCTTTATCTTCCTTTACTTTTTACATATTCCAGAGTATGATCGCCATGTCATACGCCATCAAAATGTGATCGCCATGTCACATTCTTTAGGAATATGTTCTTCCCGCCACGTCAGTATGATCGCCATGTCATACTCCATCGTAATGTGATCGCCATGTCACATTCCTTAGGTGTGGGATCATCATGCTATATTCCGTGAGAAGATCGCCTTACGCCATCGCCGTAGCGTGATCGCCATTATGTCACGCTCTCAGGAATATAGACTCATCATCATATCCTTACATGCCACATTCCAAAGTATGATCGCTATAAACATACCCGCCGAGCGTGATCGCCATGTCACGCTCCTTAGGGATATGGGGCCCATTCTGCACTTACACCCAGCTGGGTCATGCCATGCCTCATGTAAGTCCTACTTCTATACTCACACTGCGGTCGATGCCATGCAGATGGAGTGGGGCGCTTGCATATGGTTCAATCTTTCGTCTTTAAGCCTTTACTCTTTAACCTTTATTGCCCTTGGGTAGCCTGGCCTTGGAGTGAGCTTGTCAGCTCAACTCATGACCATTGTCACACCGAATCACCTACAAGGGGATTCACATCTTTATTTTCACTTTTAATATACTTATATCTTTTCATTCTCATGCATCATCAAGCATAGTCATGCTAAATGTACTCGTACATATGCTTCATCATTATTTCTCATATACCTCAATCATATTGCTTCTTGATTTATTCTCATATATCTCATATCACCCTTATATCATTCTTGCATATAAATATCCCTAGTTTCATAAACTGCAAATCGGCAAAGATAACTGATCATATCTGCTTTCCCATGAATAGTGCCAGTTCTATGGACAACCAATTATAGCAACATAATCAATCTAACACACACACACACACACACACACACACACACACACACACATATATATATATATATATATATATATATATATATATATATCACTGCAAAACTGGCAATCCTCACTTAAACCTTATATGTGCACTAACCCTTGTAAAATTATCAACTTGGCCATTCTGCCAATCTTGCTCAGTTCTGCCCGGATCTTGTATAATCCACCTTTATTTCTATTCAACTCATTTAAATCTGAAATTTGGATATATCATAGCTCTATGTGTCTACTTTCTAACCTCTTTGGTCCCATATCATTTTGATTTATAAAACTCAAGATATTCAACTTCTACCTCAGCCTGTCAGCCAATAGCCCGAATTACACTCTTGGAAGTATAAATTCACTAAAAATCGAAAATAAGCTCAAATCATGCGAAATTGGTCTCATATTGAAGCTAACAGGACAACCTTTCATTTGCCAAAGATTCATTCCATTTGCTATAGTATAGCTCGAGTTATAAGTCCTGAAAGTTGACCTTCCTGAACTACCCTGTTTTGGCCTGGATTGGACATAGGGCAACTTCATCGAATCACTAGAAACAATTAGGACCATAACAAACTCGGAATTTTACATTGGGATGTTTCCCTATGTGTAAGCTTTCTAACAAAATTGGTTTCACTCAATTTGGAGTTGTATAGGGTGAGTTATGTCCTCCTCAAGTCATCTTGCCCGGATGAGAACCCTGAATCCTAGGTCAAACTTCAAAAATTCATATCTCTCTCAATACTAATCCAATAACCTTATATGATATATGTATGGAAATCCCTGGATGTCTACTTTCATCTAAAAATGGTTCATTGGATTTGACCGATTGTAGGCTGCGCCGTACACTCCGTCGTACGGGCTGCCGTGGAATTCTCACTCAGGCAGCATCCCAACCCATCCATTTCTTCTAATTTTCTCCTTCTAATCATAATTCTAATTCAAAATCTCCTATGAATTTAATCATAATTCATCATAATCCATCATAATACATCCAACAATTCATCAAATACATAAATAAGAGTTCAATCTTATGCAATCATAGTGCAAGGAATTCAAGAATAGAAATAGAATCCTACCTCTTTGGAGTGTGATCTTGCTGAATTTGAATTTGAGCTGAAGGAAGCCTTGACAAAGCTTGGAGGTTTGAGAGAGTAGATTGAGAGAGGAAAGGAAGAAGAAGAAGGCTGGGAAGGGGAACGTAAATCAGAATCAGACCAAATGAAGAAAAGAGTCCTGATTTAAATACATGAAAGTTGTGGGGTTGATTGGTTGGAATTTTGTGGTTGAAATTCGCCATGTTCTCTTTACTTTGTGGCCAAATTGCTTCTTCACGTCGCCTAAAAGTGGAACTCGCTTCCATCAGATATGAAATCGAAATCGCTCTTTCTCGCTTAAATGCGAGATCGTGCTATTTCACATCGCTTGAAGCCGGCTCGGATGTCGGAACTCGTACCATGTTGTTGGTGACTTGAGGAAATCTGGTTTACTTTGAGTCTTGGAATCAAGGTCGGAGGTCGGAAGTCTTGTAGCTAACAATCATAAAATCTCGGAACTCCCTATTTGAACTCGGAAATGTCAATGACGGATGTATACTCGGATATCGGAACTCGTTATCAAACTCGGAGTTCGGTACTTGTACCATGGTGTTAAACTATTACTTCTGTGGTCGGAAACCATGTACACCATTTTGAAGCACGAGGTATGATATCGAAAATCGGGAACCTCATCCGAAACTTGAAGCTACATTATGAGACTGGAAATCGGACACATCAAGTCGGATATTGGAAATCTGAAGCCTCTTATTACGAAGTCGGAAATCAGGAACAATCACACTTAGACGAAATCGGAAGTCGGTACTTTACATACAGTGTGTTTGATGAGATCGGAACCGGGTATATTTTCCTTGAAACATAAGTCGGATATCGGGAAGTTAAGTCGGAGATCGGGATGTTAATACCAGATGAAGTCGGGAATTTTGCAGACCAACTCGGAAATCGGAAAATCAAGCCAGTCCATCATTAAGCCTGAATTAGAATTCCAATAAGGTATGAGGCCTAAATCGAGTCTATTGACTTGAGACGTGAAGTCGGGAATAGGATGAAATCGGAAGTCGGTAGGACATGAATGAACTCGGAACTAGGAAATAATCTTCTATCTGAACTTCAAAGATGAAGTCGGAAATGGGAATTGATCATCCTGAGGGCGAAGTCGGAACTCGGAAATTGGATGTTACATTATTTATTTTTAATAATAATAAATTATTAATATTATTTATTGATAATAATAATATTATTAATTAATAATAATTAATATCATTTTTAATAATTAATAACAACAACAACAACAACAACAATAATAATGGAAGGATTGCCATATTGATGGTAATCCACATTACCACCTTTCAAGGGGCTATACACATTACGACATTGGTGGTAATCTACATTATCTTGGAAATCTGGATTGCCAGTAATATTGCCCAGCCAAACGGGGTAATATTGTGGGTTCAGGTAATTTAATCAAATATTACTGGTAATCCAGATGGATTACCCCATACCAAACGCCACCTAAGTACAATGCACAACTAGCATCAATGGCTAGTTACTATTTTTTGCTTTCCTAACAGAAGAAAACAAAAATAGAAACTTGCCAAAGTTGAATAAGACGAGAACAGCAACTAATCTCATGAATGACGATCATATTCATGAACATTTATAAATTCAACTATAGAAATCATTTGAAGAGGTCGATTGAAGTTGTTGAAGCAATTATTGAAGCCATTTAATTCGCTCAAAGTCAATCAATGCTCTTCTGATCAAGTTTTTGAAGTCATACTCTTTTAAACTCCTTAAAGAAGTATACATTCTTTATAAGCTTATTAGCAAATATCATCCTAGAGAGATTTATAGAGAATCAATTCTCACTTAAGCTTCGTTGTATTATCCACACTTTAAGTATAATTTGAGTGAGTGTTATACACAAAACTATTCTTACCAAATCTTTGCAACCCCTCTTAACAGTGGCAAGAAAAGTTAGCTTGGAGAGGCTATGACAATACTACTCAATTTAGCTAGCTTAGAGAGGCTTGTACAAGCAACTTGGAGTATTAAAATCTCAACTTTGTGTTAGGGACTGGACGTAGGTTTGTGGTTTGGCCAAACCAAGATAAAAGGTTTTTGATCAAGAATTAATCATAAGAGCTTTTTCATAAAAGTAAGTTTTCAAAGATAAAATCAATCTTTTATTCTCTAACTTATACACTTCTGTATTCTAGGTGCAAACACACTTAAGAAACTTATTTGAGTTTCAAATTTGAAAAAGTAATTTGAAGACACGATTCGACCCCTTTCTTGTGGCAACTGCCATCTATACCATGTTATTAAAATAATTTGCTCATTGATCTTACTAGTAAATATAGTTCACTCAGAAATTGATGTGTTACTTTCTTTTATTTATTATTGTTATTTCTTTATTCATAACAATTTTCTAAAGTGATATACATGTGTTATTTGATTCAGATATGACAGATAGAGGCAAAGGTCAACCAAGGAAAAATGGTCTACCTCATACAACCTTCTAGCACCACCAATCCCTCTACCTTTGCCACTTCCTCCACCTCCACCCCCACTCCTTCATCACCACCACCTCATCAACAGTTGGGCCATATGCCTCCATTATTGCCACTACTACTAGTGTGGACCTAACTGTAATCTATGCCAGAGGTTGCTCCCATTTCGATTCCTCCTCATCCTACATCTAAGAGTGAAGTAGCAACGTGTTCACTTGAGATTTGACAAAATGTCCTAGTAAGTAATCTATATTTCAATTCAATAACCTCAATGATAAATTATGATTTCATATTAATTAATTTCTCACTTTTTCTCTTGTATATGATATAATTGGCTTCCTCCTGATCTTGGTTTGTAAAGATCACCAAAGTCATCTAGAAGATGCATGACTGCCTTTATGAGAGCTTTGCCAAAATCCCGAAAGCCACAAAGGAGTTGTGGTATCACGAATGGATAGTAAAATGACTTTTTTTTTTTTTTATTAATTGCAAAGTTTTACTTCTATATGCTGTAAAATATGAGTTAAATTATTATTGTGCTACTTGGTCGGCCAAGCGGTGGGACATGTACCATGACATCTATGAGAAGGGACTTGTTTCGGACTAGAGTATATAAGCCTAACTTGGCCCAATACCTAAGCCCAATTAGGGGATGGACTTGTCACTATCCGAGGTCCATCTTGGATCCATGTACGAGCTAAGGCCCAAATCTAGCTTTCAGCCTTGATTCGGAACAAGTGTAATGGTCCTCTAAACTCGGACCCATCTATTAACCCTAAGCTAATGGACGTCCCGAGTTTTCTCCTACAATGGCGAAACCAAACCCCCATCTTCTTAACTACCTGCTCGTATATATATGAGTCAGTTATGGACTTCAGGTATTTCTTCTACCTACCTCTCACACACTTACCTGCACTCACTGACTTGAGTATTGGAGTCCTTATAGGTACCCCCACCACCGTGGACCTTAATTTCATCGATGACCAATCATATTAAGAGCAGTTTGAGATCCCAATTTTAGTTCGGAGTCCTTTCAGGTAACCTACAGTCCAAACATTGGTGCCGTCTGTGGGGAACTCAAATGTTGCTTACCATCATACCACAGTAGAAATCACACCAATGGCCCTGTAAATAACCACCAACCACTGGTAGACAGTCGCACAGCTTCTGATTCGGCTTCGGACGCTGGAGAACACCAGCACGAGTAGAACTCAATCTCTCATCTGAGCCACGGGAAGCATGGTTGCCTCCAGGGTGGAAATCCACCCTCTGGCCAACACTGACCCACTTGCCGAGATGCTCACCTAGAGACCAACATGGAATGTATCTGTTGCGGCCATTGCTTCTTAACCCTCTCATGGCACTCATACAGCTCCATGTACCTCCTGTCGGCCTCCTCGTGTTGCTTTTGCACCGATTCATTCAATGCATGACTTTGATCACGAATGGCCCCCGCATCAGTCCCATCAGGCCCATCTCCAGATATAAAGTCTAGAGAATATGACTTATTGTAAGAGGTCCACATCTTGTAAATCTGCCCTTTGTAACAGCCACCGACCATTTGGGCCTTATCTCGTTATCGTTAATAGGTGGGCCAACAGGAGTGCTCTAGTCCCCTTATTACAACTGCTGCAATCGGGCCTTGGTTAGCCGCAGGGTAAACTCATGCTACAATTGGAAGAAACAAAACAAATTAGATTTAAAGAATAATAACTATAATAAAAATAAAATGATAAGTACTTATGTATGTGGTCTTTGACCGGTATCGACCCACTGGGAGTTATCCTGCTTCCAGGTATAGGTTTCCTGGAATAGTTCCCCTTGACTTGGTAGCTTGCTCATTGTCTTCTGCTACATTTCAAAGAATTTTCATGTAATCATATAATATTTAATACGAAAATTAAATAACTAAATGAATAAAGGATGTTTTTTATCATCCTTAGCCACATGCCCTCGATGGTAGTGCAGCCTCTAGTGTATAGAAAGCCATCTCAGGCTGATCCTTTGCTCGTCTGGACCTTCACCTACTTCGCCTTAAACCCAAGTGAGTCCCAATGGGCCCTCCATGCCTAGAGGACCTCATTAGTAAGCCAATGTGTTCTAGCACCGTTCCTGTGAATGTCATAAAACATATTGTGAAGCCGCTTCCCAGCTTTAGTCCTCCATGCCTTGTAGATGGAAGCCTTATCACGTGGATCAATAATGAATATACGCTACATACATGTAACACAATATTCAGTATAATTGTAATAAATAATCATGCATATGAATAAAAATCAAAACTAATAATAAAAATATAAAAAAGTAATGATTATTTTACCTTTCACTCTTTCCACTGCAACTGCTATGTGGCCTCAATGGCCTACATAAAACTAGTATACAAGGCGTGAAATTTCTCAAATACCTCTGTAATTCTGCACAGCCCCAACCGTGGTGGAATCCAATTGTGTCATAAACAATGGACTATGTTAGGTATTTGTTAGTTAATTTTTCTATCAAAATTAAAAATTTATAATAAATTTTAATTTGAAATTACTTATCAGGATTTACTATCATATCTAAGCTCCACATGCTAGTTTATAGAGCCCTATGAGGTAATGGATGAGGAGGCTTGGGCACCTTGCGAACCAAGCTAGCTAGGGGTAGGGGAAGGTGTGAAACCAGGTATAGGTGAGTTATGGGCCTCACCTCCTAGAGGTAGGGGTGGAGGTGGAGAAGGCCGTGGGGAGAATGAGGGCTGAGGCCCTAACTCCACATACCCAGAGTTGGATATCATAACAAACTCTTGGGTATGTGGAGGATGACTAGGAGGAGTGGAGGTAGTAGCAGTAGTGAGAGTGGTGGATGTGGGCACAGTGGAGGTGGTGCTTGGAGCACAAGTGCAAGGGGATAGACCATGTTTCCTTAGTCTAACCCTGCTTCGTCCGAAACTAGGTCCTTGTCCTGCCATAAGCAATCTGTATAACATGTACAAAATTGAAAACATAAGACATATGTTAACTAAATAAAGACACAACACACTTGGCATAATAATAATTATTTAATTCAAAGAATATTTTAAATAATAAAAAATATTTGTGCAGTCCCCTTAAATTAGGAGTTTCTATAAAAATTAATTTAGCATTTCAACACAAATAACAATTATATATTGCATAACAATAATTATTTATTTCTAAGAATATTCTAAATGATTTCAAAAATAATTATTTCGAAGAATAATTATTTAATTTAGTATTTTACCTAGCAAGATTGTGTACCCTGGCTTAGCATCCACCATAAAGAAAATAGTGTTAGAAGTCCTAGATTCCACTATGAGTTCGATAATAAGAAAACCCAAAATCATAGTACTTTCCCCAGTGAAATTAGACATTATCATGTTAATTTTCTTAAGGTCTTTGCGGCCTTTCCCCAGCTTCTTGATCGTACTATAAGGCATGACATTTGACACAACCCCTCTATCAATCAAAACTCTACCTATGGCTTTCCATTCATATGAACTTTGATGTAGAAAAGCCTGAGGTGTCTAGTTTTGGTCCACTTCTTGAATTTTATCTCTTTTGGCTCTGCTAGTACCAAAGTTGCACACTCGACCTCTTCTTGTAACACCCTCTATCATATAAACCATGCTCGAGTCATGGACTTACATACAAAGGTTGTCACGGTGCCGAAAAATTCTTTGAAATAGGGAAAATATATTACATGGCCCTTTAATTGTTCACTTTATTACTAACTACTAATCTCTGATACATAGAGAATAAAATAATTACGCTTTAAAAGCAAAATGCGACCGACAGAGCAAACAGTGTGTACTTCCGACTAATCATTAGCTGGCTTCGATGGTCTCTTGAATCTGGCTAGCGCCTGAGTCGTGCTCAATGAGCTGCCCTGCCTTCCGCCTTGCACCGGATGTCCAACTTAGGTACTGGAATGTTTACGGAAAAGAAAAACATACAAGCAGGCAGTGAGAACCTAGGGTTCTCAGTAGGTAAATTTGAACAAATCGTAGGATGTCATCATAAACATTTCAGCCACTTCGGTTTATTATGAAAATATGAGCATATATAAACAAATAGTGGTTCAATTTTAAGTTAAAAATACCATTCTCGAAGCGGGTTATATTTTAACCATCACTTACCATATTATATTACAGACATAGAAATATGATTAGTATGATATGCTTCGACCAGAATCATAATAATAATAGTATGACTTAATGAGATAACTAAAGATGCGCTTATAGATGCTTATGCTTGAATGTATGCAAGTGCACTTGACTTAATTAATATCTTTCTTTAGCTTGCAACTTGATCTTACTTTTCTGTGCTTGGTCCCCCGGAGGTGAATGGCCTTTCTCACCCCTGGGCAATAGCCTACTTTTCAGGTCCGAGTTCGTACCTATATATGAGTGACGGGTTTACTTTCCCCGACCCTCACACCGGTCTATTCCCACTAATCTAGTCGAGGGCTGGCCCAAGTCTTAGACAGTACCGCTCTAGCCCACGCTAGCTGGGTCTATACCATGCTTGGCGTGGTAGCTTAGTACGTCCCTCTTGAAAGTTCTTATCATCTTTCCTTTCCATATCTTATCATGCGTACAGATGCTTTGTGCATACATAAATATGCCTCATGTCTTATTTCTCATATCATATTCTAATTATACTTACATGCATGGCATACATGAACATATCATGTGAATGTAATATATTCAAGGTATAATCTCTCATAGCATAAGCTCTCATAACTCATATCATGCCTAAAATTCATCCTTACATGTAAACATTCCTAGTTTCATAGACTTCACAGCAAATCGACAAAGATAACGGATCGGGCCTGCCTCCCCATGAATAGTGTCAGTTCTCACAGACAATTCAATCATAGCAATATAATCAATTTAACACACATATATATCATTGTCAAACTGGCAATTCTCAACTCATACCTTATATGTTTTACTAACACTTATGAAATCATCAATTGGGTCACTTTCGCCCATCTATTCAAATCTGCCCGAATTTCATATGATCCACCTTTATTTCTATTCAACTCATTTGAACCTGAATTTTGGATATGTCATAGCTCTGTATGTCTACTTTCTAATCTCTTTGGTCCCATATCATTTTGATGTATATAACTCAAGATATTCAACCCTTGCCTCAGCTTGTTTGGTCACTAGCCTGAATTACACTCCTAGAAGTATAAATTCACTAAAAATCGAAACTAAACTCAATTCATACGAAACTGGTCTCATATTGAAGCTGACAGGACAACCTTTCATTTGCCACAAGTTTCACTCCATTTGCTTAAGTACACTTCGAGTTATAAGTCTTGAAAGTTGACCTTCCTACACTACCCTGTTTTGGTCTGGATTGGACATATAGTAACTTTCTCGAACCACTGGGATCAATTGGTGTCATAACAAACTAGAAATTTCATACTGGGATGTTCCTCTATGTGTAAGCTTTCTAACAAAATTAGTTTCACTCAATTTGGAGTTGTATAGCGCGAGTTATACCCTCCTCAAGTCACCCTGCTCGGATGAAAATCCTGAACCCTAGGTCAAACTTCAAAAATTCATATCTCTCTCAATACTAATCCAATAACCTCATATGATATATCTATGAAAAGCCGTGAATGTCTACTTTCATCTAAAAATAGTTTCATCAGATTTGACCGATTGTAGGCAGAGCCGTACTCTCCGCCGTACGGACTGCCGTGGGATTCCTCACCAAGACAGCATTCTGATGCTTCTCTCCTTCTAATTTTCTCTTCTAACCATAATTTCAACTCAAGATTTCCTATTAATCTTTTCATAATCCTATCATAATTCAGCTATTAACTCATCAAATACATGAAGAAGAATACAAGTTCATACAGCCTTAGGGCAAATAATTCAAGAATAGAAGTAGAATCCTACCTCTTTGGAGTGTGATCTTGAGTTAAGTGTTGAAGCTTGAATTATTAGGACCTGGCCAAGCTTGAAGGAGTGATGGAGTTGGGTGAGTGGAAAAGAGAGAAGAGAGCTGAAATGAGGGAGAAGAGAGGGCGCAGAAAAATGGGTCTGAATGAGGGGAGAAGAAGGTGTTATATAGGCATGAGTGGTAATTAACTTGGAGGGTTCTGATTGGCCCTAAAACACAAGGCTGAAATTCAGCCAACCTTCCCCTCTTTTGTGACAAATTGCTCTCCATGTCGCTCTAACAGTGGGACTCATTTCCAGTATATTCTGAAGATGACATCGGAACTCGTACTCCTTTAAAGTCGGAACTCGTGCACTTCTTAAGATGAAATCGGAACTCGTGGATGATTTGGAAACCTGCTCAAAGATCCGAACTCGAGTCCATTCTAATTGAATTCCACTCTAATGCGGGACCTTGTGACATTTTACTCGGAAGTCGGTACTTGCATCATTGTGTTAAACTATAACTTATGAGGTCGGAAACCATGTACACTATTAAGGTGAGATCGGAACTCGGGTACATTTTCTTTGAGACATGAAGTCAAATATCATGGAATTACGTCATGTTGTTCGGACTTGAAGGCCAAGTCGGAAGTCGGGAAATGAGGAATTTCAAGTTGAAATCGGAGGTCGAAAATTATACCCACTGTACTTTAACTCGATTATTGGAACTCGGAAGCCACTCCTGTTAACTCGAAGCTAGAACATTAAGTTGGAAATCGGAAAGGCCATGAAGTCGGAATTTTGCAGACCAACTCGGAAGTTGGACAGGACATGAAGTCGGGAATGAAGAACATGCTGGGATAAGGTCAGAAATCGTAATTTGGGTTGAAAATTGAAGACAAACTTGAAAATCGGAAATTGTTCCATTTCATGTGGAATTCGAGGATGAAGTCGGAAATCATAAAAACTAATGAACTCGGAACTCGAAACTCGTTGTGGAGGTAAAATGGAATAATTTAGCTCAAGAAAATTGGGATGTTACAATTCTACCATTACGTCTTCCTCTAGGTACTAGGAGTTGCTATCTTGATTGGCAAACTCCAAAGGAATAATCCCAACCATGGCTATAGTAGTTGGGTCATCCTAAGTTCATCAAACAAATCATCATTATTTAGAAGGTCATCCAGCAAATTTTCTGAATACTCACCTTCCCTATTGAATTTTGTTAGTTCGAAAAGTAAAACCTTAACATCCAACTCCTTTGTTGATGTTCTATCAAATAGTTGAGTTTCTAAGAACTTTTAAGTTATAAAATCCCTTTATTTTGAGTATTTGATAAGTGTTTTTGTTTGAATTTCTAGAAGTTTAAGTTTTTATTTGTTTTCTAACTTTTTTGAGGATTTACTATGGTCGAAGCATGTGTTTTAGTTACATTTATAGATTATGAGTTTGCTATAGCTAATTGGGAAATGATAATCAAAGTATTCATCAAGTGTATGATGCTCAGGTGCCATAGCCCCAGCACTCAAGCAGTGCAACAAAGCAAAGGAGAAGCTTTCAAGCAACCTAGTGCTCGAGCACCCAAAAGATGGCATTCAAGCGCTAGCACGTTTGAGAAGAATTCTGTTTTAGTAGGTCTGGTGCTCAGGCGCCTGAAGGTTGGTGCTCAAGCACTAGCGATGCACAAACAAGAATCTGTTCACTGTCTTTAGGAATAAAAGGGAATAAGCTAATCATTTTGAAGGGTTCTAGGTCGAAAAAACACAGAGAAACACCTTGGGTTCTAGAGAAAAGGTAAAAGACCATAAGAAGAAGGGAGGTTGAAGGCTTTTTTACTCTAATTATTGGATTTTTCACAAGGATTTTTCTTTTATTTCTTATTTTCTTTCTATTTTGATATAAGTTACTAGAATCCATAGCTAGGGTAGGGGTTTGGTCTGATATGGTTATAGTAGGTTGAATTCTTACTACTTTGATGTTAGAATTATTGGATTAATGGTTTACGTCTTACTTTTTATGAAACTTTATGAGTTTTTATTCATGAATTGATTTAGGGTTCTTGTACAATTTAGGAAAATTGTGTATGAGTTAGCTCTAGAGATAAACCTCATAATTTTCAAGGTTTAGAAATTTATCTTGAATTTTGTATGAATTGTGGATTGATTTTTATGCTTAATCCTTTTTCTTGTTAAAGCATAGTTAAGGAATTAACATGTTCTATAAGAAGAAGAGAGTTGATTAACTAAGAAATTAGCATTAACTACTTAAAATCCTTTCATTAACCTAGTAATCTCCAACTCATGTGACTTAGGAATTCATAGAAATTTAAGAAAAATCAGACCACCCCAATCCTGTAGTCTCTTTGAACCTTGAAATTATCCTTGTTTGAGTTGTTATGTATTTTGTTAATTTATGTTCTTTGCTATTTATAAGTTATTTTGCTATTTCTTTGTTAAGAGTTTTCTTTAATCCAAAATAGTTGGATGTAGTCTAAATAGAAATTTAATTAGTGAAGTATGATTGGCAACGTTAATCCTCGTGGGACGATACTCACTTCCCATGGTTACTACTTAAACAATTCGGTGCACTTACCAAAGAGTTATCATCCGTCGGCTTGGCAACCATCTTGTCCAAATCCTCAAAGAATTCAGTGGTGCGATCCATCTTCTTAGATTGCTCAAGCATAACCATTTTGCCTTGTATCATCTCTTTTGTCCTTCTTCGCTGCAGCTTCCTCTTTTGGGTCCTAGTTAATGATGGTTTTTTGTTTTTCCTTCGCTCTTTTCTTTTTGGGTTGTCGGTTCACCACCCATTCTTCTATTTTGACCTCTTTTCTCGACTTGATTATCTTCGTTGCTTGAGAATGTCCATTGTCTAGAATTGTGATTTTGAGAGAAGGAGCCTCTTTCTCAAAATGAAACTCCATAGCATGTCTGGACTTTTTCGACAAAAGGTGATCTATGATTTTGGGTGCTACAACTTGTTCGAGCTTTTTACCTTTCTTATCATTAGCTTTCTAGGCTAGACTAGGATGTTTGGGTTCTTTTTTGGACTAGCCATGGTATCAGATGCTCCCATGAAACTAGCCTGGATGTTGTAGTCTTTGTAAGATGCTAACCCTCTAGCTAGTGTTTTGCCTCCCAATTTCTTATGGTTTTACACTCTTTGGCCTCCACATTGTATTTCGTGAAGGCCCAACTTCATCCTTCTCTTTGAGCATCTTCTCCCACTCAGGGACTTTGCCTTCTTTTTTCTCCTTTTGAGTGACCAAGACTGACATCATGTTTATAGACAAGCTAAACAGAATGGGGTCTACTGTCATGTCTCCTTTTTTGGCCAACTTGAGTTTTCTTTCCTTCAGGGCTTTCGGGATAGAGTTTCAAAAGACAGTGCAATTGTTGGTGGTGTGAGTTCAAGAATGGTGTCACTTACAATACTTCTTGCCCTTTATTTTGTCGGCTAGAGGGGTATCTTGTGGTCTTCTGGAAGCTTGATTTGCTTGTCTTTCACAAGGCAATCAAATATCTGGTTGCCTTGGAAATGTCAAATAAATCAGCCTTCTTATCGGGCTTAGCCACCTCTTTACCTTTAGAAGGTGTGAAAGCAGGGCAGGTATATGGCTTGCCATGTACAAACTTGGCTACCATTATTTCTACCTATGCTTCAAGCTCCTCCTAAACATCTTCAACCAGTTCCCAGTCTACGATCGAGATCATCTATGGTCCTCTAAGCCCAACATGATTGGATCTTCTTTGCTCTTTCTCGACAATGCATTGTTTCACTTGGGAGGCTTTGAACGACAGTTGTGCTAAGTCTGAGTATTCTATGGCTACAACCTTTCCCTTAATTAAGGATGCATATTGTTCGCAGCGGCTGTAGCACACTCATACTCAGGAAATTACACGCTGTATTGGCTCTTCACCCTCTTTAATCACTCCAAGAAATCAGCTACTGGCTCATTTTGTAATTACCTAAGACTCATCAACTTGGCAATGATACTTCTAGCTGAGGCTTGTAGAAGCAATCATGGAATAATCTTTCCAAATCGGCCTAGCCTTGGACTAAGTTTGGAGCTAACGTGAGTACTAAGTAAAGGCAGCCCCTGTTAGAGATAAAGGGAATAATTGTAACTTGTAGTACTCATTTTGATTTACCTCACCACATTGAGCCATAAATTGACTTACATGCTCTATTGTGGACATACCATCTCCCCTAGAAAATGGAGAAGTCTAGAGTCCTATAGCCTCTTGGCAAAGGAATCCTATTAACCTAATCAGGGTATTGCTTCCTATACATTGGCCTATTCAATGGCCTAAGCTGGACATCAAAATGTTGCCTGATAATTTCAGCAATCATGTTGGGGGTCCATTAGAGGCTGCCAATTTGCCTGAGGGCCCATTTGAACCGGAGGTAAAACCTGTGGTGGAACTTCCTACCTATAGGCATATTGATTACCAAGTCCTTGCATTTTAAAATTTTAGGGTTGAAAAATGTGAGTCCAAGGTTAAGGATATGCAGTTTGAGTTTGTGTGTATGAATTATGAGGTTATGAATACACACTTTAGTTTGTATAAGTATATGTTGATCCTCCCATAACGATTATGGGTCGTTGTTGAGCATACAAAGTGTTAATAATGTTAACCGCTTTTAAGTATGGTGGAACCATAGCATAACCATTGTATGTAACTGCATCCATGCTCCCATTCCTTTTATAACCGCCCAATATGGGTGGGTCATTGTGTAACATCCTCAATTTTCCTTCATGTTAAATTACCTCAGTAACTCTGAGTAATTAGGCACTTAATAAGAAATTAAAATATTAAGGCTTAATTAATATATGGCAATTTGGAAGAGAAAGTTAAGAGAATGCTTAGTTAACATTAGAAAATTTTTAATTAAGTGAGTCATACTGTTAATAGCTTAATTAAATACTAATCACAATAATTAACTTAATTGAGTTTAATTAAGGATAATTGAGCTTAGTTATAAGTTTAATTTTCTTAATCATGTTCTTGTATGTTAATCACTAATTCTTGCTTAATCAAGTTAATTAAGTTGCAAGAGCACTTAATCACATCATTAAAATTCAAATTAAGTCAACTAGATAATAAAGTAAAGAGTGATGTCATTAAAGCGAAAAGCATGAGACAATAATATTTTTTTGTAAGAGTTAGTACATGATTTGTCCCCCCATCATCCAATTTATATCCTTAATCAGTAATTAACAGAACATAAAACAAAATGACACAAAAAAATCTCCCCCATTGCCCATATGTGCTACGGCCAACACACCTACACACACGCACACCTACACACACACACACACACACACACACACACACATTCATTTTCATTTTCACACTTTTATTCTCTCACTAAACTCTCAAATCCTCCAACTTCTCTCTATATTCTCTCTTCTTCTTTTTCATCTTCTTCTCTATTCTCCACCTTCATAACCAAACTTTCTTCACTTAGCCCTTCAAAGACCACATCTTTTGGCTTTGAAGAAAAGATTCAAATACTACAAGGCTCATTTTCATCAAGAACTCAAGAGCTCTCTTTTTCTCCTTGCAAACCGCCACCATCATCATCAAGGAGGAACCTTCATGTTCTTCTTCTCTTCTTGCAAAAGATGCCACTTTTGACCCTAGGTAGTGATCTTTACTCTTTTCTTTTTGTTACTTAAGAAGCTTGAAGCTTGGCTCTCACCGTGGCCAAGATTTTCAAGTGAGAACTTGAGAAAGTTTCCTTTTTTGGAAAAAAAGTTTGCTTCTTGAACCTTTCTCATGAGAGTTCATGTGGATGTCTAGAGTTTTTTTCATGAATGCCCTAAAAGTTTCTATTTTTAGCAAAATATGTTCTTTATCTTGTTCATGAGTTGTTCTTGTTTATTGAAAGTTTCTCTCTTTGAATGCTTCAAAGTTTCCATTTTTCTTTCTTGATGCATGAGTTTGCTTGATGTTTTCTTATGGGTTGCTAAAAAAGAATGATGTTCTTGGTAGTATTTGGTTAAAAGTTTGTTTCTTCTCTTATAATGAGCTTATGATTGGAAGAGTTCTCACTTTTACATATTTTTCATGACTTGACAAGACTAGGAACATTCCTAAAAGCATAAAACTTTTGAAAGTTTGCTTCTTGATGTATAAAAGTGGCACTACATTCATGCTCCCTTAAAAGTTTTATTTTGTTCTTTTTGAAGACAAAGATATGTATAAAGGTCCAAACTTTTTGGAACATGAAGCTTTTTAAGTCATAAAAATGAGAAATTGTCACTTTATATCTTAAAGATTGAATTTGAAGACAAGACCTTTCATAAAGTTTCAAACTTTAATAAAAAAATGTAACTTTTAAGTCATAAAAATGTTGACTTGCAACCTTTAATTTGTAAAGATCGAATCTTAAGTCAAATCATGAATAAAAGTATTACTCTTTCTTCAAGAAAGAATCTTTTAGACTTTAAGATAACTTTAAATCATAATGTTGGAATCTTGATAGTTTTGTAATGATTAAAAGTGTCAACTTTCATAAAGAATAAAACTTTTAAGTCATAAAGCTAGCATCTTGTATCATCTTCTTATAAAGGTTGAATCTTTAAGACAAGAATAAAATTTTAGGGACTCATACTTTCATAAAGGATAAAACTTTATAATCACTTTCATAAAGTATGCAACCTTATAATCATAAAGGTGAAATATTGCTATTCTAATTACTAAAGTTTGAATCTTATAACTTGTGAAAATAAAAACTGTCCCTTGATAATTGGTGGATATGGTATTGTTGGGTTCATGAATATGGTTATGCATTGTCATAACCCAAAGGATAGAGGGATCTTGAAATCCTTTGGGAACAGATGCATGATTAGGGCCTCTGAGCGTACTATGAACCTAGGAATCACTAAATGCACTATCTCAAGGAAATAAAATAATTACCTAACAAGTAGTTAACTTGAACAGGTGTTCCATCAGACATGTACACAAGTAAAAAGTAATTTCACATAAGGACTAAGTAACTAAAAGACTACACATATTTATTTTAACTATGTGGCTCTCTCATGAGTACACATGAAGAACAATATCATGGCTCATAAGACTTTTCACAAAGAATAATCCAATTATAATCTCCCTTTAGAGGATGAAGGTACGATGCCTTTGAGCATGATGTATGATTAATTTGATTGAGCATTGACTCATGATTGAATGACTATGGATGATTGGTATGATGGTATGAGATGGATAAAATTGGTTGTTGGTTGAAGTTTCCATGTTTGGCATTTCGGGGAATTTCTAGTCTAACTGTTATACTGCCGAATTTCTGCCAAAATTAGGAACTTAGCCATATCATTACATACCCACATGTGTTTTGTCAATGATTTCAATGCATGAAAAATGTGGTCATAACAAAAGAAAAGAAAGAATGGGATATGACCCTTCAATTACTTTTGTAAGGGAAGTGAGAGACGATGATCCACAAAGACTCAAGAAACCTCTATGGGGGAGGCAAGGATGAGATGGAGGATCCTCCAACTTAGAGATAACCATTATCAGCTGAGTCTGATTTGATTTAGTATTGCATAATGGCAGTCACAGAATGAGCTCATATCCAAAAGCAATCTATTTCAAAGAAAAAGTAAAGAATGTTAAGCATATACTAAGAATGAAAGTAAAGTCAAAATGAAACCATGGTCAAGTTAATGAGTTGCATAGAAATGCATGCATCTATATTATCCATATGCATCATGAATGTTTCTTCCATGTTTTAGCATGTATGTTTCTATATGATGTTTTAATTATGATGTTAAAACTTAAAGTGGGATTTATGTTTTCAAGATTATTAAAATTGAACCTAAGCATATCCATTGTTTTTATAATTAAACCCGAAGTGGCTGGGACGATGATGATTACACAATATTTGTCTACTCATGAACCTACTGAGAAATCCAGTATTTCTCACTCCTACATTTCTGTGTCGTCTTCAAAGGATGCCGGCATCGAGCACAGTGATGATATTCATTGAATTCCCAGTATATTATTGGTGCTTTGACCTAGTGCTGAATACCTTTGTGATGTCTGCGAGTGCAGCCATGAGGGTCTAGATCTTCCATGGCCATTGGTTCCAGGTACTCGTTATGAGCACGTTTTTTCATCCACACCAGCTGTGTGGCGAGGTCACCTTGGATGATATCCGTCTCTACTTTCAGCCGCCGAGGTACCCCACCGATGGAAAGCCTGACTCGGATACCCTCCAAGCCTTTTTATCTTTCAGTCGTTTGTCTAACTTCTAATTTGTCTTCTTCTTCTGTAGCTCCTCATCATGCACTACCCCCGACTCATGGTCGTGGGTTCATTCGTACCCGCATTGTGCCCCATGGACATGGACGTGGGTGTGCTCAAGGAGGAGGAAGACATGGCGATGATGCTCCTGGTGGTTTCGGGAATGGTTACCTCCAGTTCGATGGTTGACTTGGATAGCGCATGCGAAGCTGAGTATGAGGATAGTCATTTTTGGTTGGTAGTTATAGGGCTATCATTTTCTTTTGGCATGTATGGATGGATGGAATTTCTAATGTATTTTCTTTTGTAATGTATTTGGTTAGATTTCTTTTGTAAGGCCAACAATAGATATCGGACCCATTACCTATTATGAATGACTTGTTACTCTACTATTAACTATGTTAATTCCTCTAGTTGTGGAATGATATTATATTCATCCTAGATGATTAATCTTTATGTTGCCTTTATTTATTTTATTGCATCGCTTGTACAAGATAGTGACGTTCGATATTATACTTCGCGACGCGTGCATGGCTCTTGGTTTTCAAAATGATTTACTCATTTTCTTATCATTAAAAAAAAAATTACCTCTATTTTTAGTATAAAGTAATTTCAAATGGTAATGTTAGTTCCGTAGGCAAAAGTAATAACTAATAATTCCATAATATGACTTAAGCATAGTATGAGACTATTAGGGTGTTACACATTGGTTATGTTCTACGCATTACCACTTGGGTCAGTGGATACCATCGGTAATCCAATGCTCCGTTGAACATTGGGTGGCCTGTGCATAATGCTCACTTGTCTGTATTGCCAGTTTGGCGGCTATGCAACTTGCCCAGCTAGCTGATTAGCCTAGTTGTTATGATTAGCAATATTTTTCCAAGGCGGAGCTAACGTAGAATTATCCCTTATATTAGCTTGTAATCGGGCCACTTGAATCTTATTATGAACCACAGGCTTAACATTATCGACTAATTGCTTGGTTAATTCAAACATTACAACATTTAACCCCATATCAATTTCATCACGTATGAAAGATGTGGTCATAACAGTTAGCTGTCCTTTTCTTCCCTCGACACTGGAGAATCGCTTGAGGAAGAAACAGTCGTGCTAACCACAGGCTAGGCCACGGTGTCCTACATCGGCTATGAACCTATGCCCCTTGGAGGGGTATAAGGTGCTGCCGATGTGGTCACCTGTGGACCTCCAATACTCTGGTTATTCTATTTTGATAGTTGTAAACTTGGCATAATTGTCTTTCCTGATCTTAAGATCATACACCAAGTATGATCTAAACAAGGTTTTGGAAATTTTGCTTGATCTATTGGAGTCCCACCAAGCATGCCAAATAATATGTTGGGCTACTTTTCAGTTATAGGTGAATTAGTGTGCTAGGCATGTTAGACTTTAAAATCAGCTAGTCAGAGCCCTCGATTCTAAGAGTCAAAAGATTATTCCAAGGAAGAAAATCTACTCCTTGGATATGGGTTTCCAAGTTATTCAAAGAAAGCACTTGGCTAAGATCAAACACAAGTATAACCAAAACCACAAGTAAATAGTAGAGATGATGTAATCAACAGAATTTGTATTAAATATCTAACCAATTACAATGGGTATCTCTCTTAAGCTCCCATGGCCAATCCGCGTGGAAAGATTAATAAAGGAGATTGGTACAAGTGATAAGTCGAAAGGCTATAAAAGTTGAAACTAAATTGGCATGAAAAAGGAAAAAGTACAAGTAAAGTAAAGTAAAGAGTAAAAAGTAAAAGGTCTGGATTTGTGTTGCCGATGCTGAGGGCTTGCATTGACTGAGTCTTACTCTATTTATAAGCAAAACCTCTTCCATAACTACCCTTTGGTAACTGCCATGGCTGTGTGCTTGTATCCTTGGACGTCTTGCTCTTCACGACCATGTTGTGGAGAGGTTGACATGTGTCTGCTTACTCTATATTTGTATCCTAAGCGCTGGACTTAGAGACCTTTCTCCTAGGACTTGGCTTTTTTAGATCCACCATATTATATTCTGCATTGGTTTCTTGTCTAAGCCAACCAACTATTTGAACTTGTATTCGACCAATTAATGCTTATGTTATATCCTTGGCCACAATTTTCTTTAGCCACACCAACATATGGCTCGCTTAGTGCTAAGGGTAGAGTTAAAACCACACACGACTAAGTTTTGTCTTCTGCTGAATGCACCTAACAATTTTTTGGTGTCAACACCTACAGGAAGCTGTATACATGCCTAAGAGACTCCCACTCCAAACCCAACTATCATGAATTTCTTGTTGTAAAAGGACTGGATATTGAGAAATAAAAGTGAGAATAGCAGGATTTACATGAGTAGCCAATTGACCAAAATCCTATATACCATGAAATGTGCACATATTGCACTAAATCACAAACTCAAAGGACAGTATCAGAAATGTGCACATATTGCACTAAATCACAAAGCCATTCCTATAGGAGCCAATGGCCATGCCAAATCAAATATCCCCCTAACCTAGACAAAATTGATAACCCTCTTTCAAAAACTTAATGGCTTTCACAACACTGCCTCCCTAAGCTTGGGACTAAACTAGTAGTAATGGTTTAAAGCCTCACCTTCAGCATCATACACTGGCTTGCTCTCACTAGTAGATTTCTTCTTACCTATAACTCTCATGTTCTCATAAATGGGGTGAAAAGTTAGGATAGTCAAATGAGAATGAGAAACCTAGGGCTAGAATGCAAATAAGGAAAAATGCTTAAATAACGAGATAAGAATGCTTACTGGAAGAAATAGAGTGGATGAAATGTGAATAGGTTCGTAGCATGGCAATACAGATAGAAGAAAGTCTCAACTCAAGTCTTTATGGGGAATCGATCCTATGAATAGTGATGAAGAAAAAAAGAGAGCTTCTCAAAGAAGAAAGAATGTTAAGCCATAAAATAACATTTGAAGATCCAATGGGTGTAGGTCAAATGACAATTAAGGCTTGACACATAAAGTGACACTCTTCTCCAAAACTGCCAAATTGATGCATCCTAGAAATTCAATCATTTTAACTACTAGGAAAAATTCGCGCACGTGACCTCCCTAAAGGGGCTCACCATAGCAGGAACTTGCCATATACCTTGAGCTTGGTGCACAATCCTCGCATTACGACTGAGCTCAAGGGTTGTGGATTTGACTGGCTCCCTAGGCCCAATTGCTCACCCCATATCAGACTACTCGGCTTTGGAGGCATAAGCTCAGGTGCTGTTCCAACGAGTATGAGCTCACCAAGGCTTACCTCGCCCCCAACATAGCTGCCACCTATGCACTTATATGTTAATACTATCTTGTTATATCTCTCATATGTTTCATGCAATATTAACATGTATATTAAATAAGGAAACCATGCCATGATCATGGACATTAATGGTAACTAATCCACATTAACCACATCCTCATCATATTCAAGGAAAGGACCCCAAATTTACTATTACAGGCAATCAAGGGAGATTTTGTCCCTGATGGCTACTCCAAAACCCAAGAGAATATAAGGGCTCTAAGCCCCAAGGTATGATTGAATCCTTTTTTACACACACAAATCTCTTAAATCCATTTTGACTTTAGCGCTAGATTGTCTTTGCAAATACTCCTTACCACCATGCATTGCTAAGACATTGGAGGACCTACATCACCCTAACCTTCAGGCAAGAGCAACAATATATTTGATGCTTTCAACATTAAACCTTTTATTATCAAATTTATTACCATCTATTTTAGCAATTAAACAAAAAAATTAGTGAATATCTGACACAAAATGCCGAATATCAGACATAGTAAGTAATTAATTGAAAAAATATGATTGACTATTTCATAATATTGACTTACTATCCGAAAACATAGACCACCATTACAGCATGTATATTTTTCTTTGACAAGCTTAATCTCCACCATCCTAACCATACTTTATTTAAATAAATAGTCAACTACTAATAACTAACATATATATATATAAGCCAACAATCGATTAGATCATTTATAATCAAAATGTATCTCACAAAGTTAATTAATTTAGAAAAGACCAAATAGAAGAAAACAAATGTAGAAGACCACAATCGATTATCCATTATTTCATACAGATGCTGTCTCATGCTTTGAGATAAGGTCGGCTAATGTTTAGGCTTAGGATATCCCTAGCTTCCACTATAGGAAGGGAGGAGTATATATAAGGCTTGGTACCGTTATGATTGCCATTATGGCAAGGGGCCCTACTGGGGCATAAGTTAAGGGAGAGAATTCTTAATAAATCAACATTGAGGAGGGAATCCTGCTGGAGGTGTAAATATGGTAGTTAATGAGATAATGTATGTTCTTAAGCCAGGCACCTAAAGTTCGATGGGTTGGCTTTCGAGGTCAAGGCCCTGAATAAGTAGCCCTGACTCTGTAGGACTGGAGTAGGTTGGTCAATCGAGTCATCATGACCGGATCACAAGCCCTCCAACCTCATGCTCATAAGAGTGGAGCTTTGAAGTATAGGCCAGGTGCGAGAATGTCGGGCACTTGAAGGTTAGTAGGTTGGCCTTTGGGTCAAGACCCTAAACAGGCAGCCTTGACTCCATCGAAATGGAAAAGGTCAGTTGACCAAGGATAGGTCAGGTCTTCATGACCGGAGCACAAGCCCTCCAACCTAAAGCTCAGAAAAGTGAAAAGGTTTGAAATGTAGGTCAGGTGTGGGAAGGTCGGGAGACTGACCAAGCTAAAAGCCCTCTAATCTTGAGCTCAGAAGAGTGAAGAGGTTTGAAATACAGGCCAAGTATGGGAAGGTTAAGAGACTGACCGGGCCAAGTTCCAAGGTTACGGGGCATAAATAGTATTGGGTTTATCGAGCTTTTGGATAGAGCCGGAGTTGCCAGACTTTGTTATTATTAGGGTTATTAGGCTTAAATAATGTAGGGATTTTCGGGCTTTCAGATAGTGCCAGGGATGAGCGGGTTTTGGTGTGCTGATCAAATCTTGCAAACTGATGGAAATATTATGAAGCATTGACTTCCTATCCTTATTGTTACCATCTTGAAATCATTCAACCATACTGCCATGTCAAAGTTATATCTAAAACAAAAGACCAAAAAGACAAACCAAAAATAGAAAACTATTACAAAAATGATATTATGTCGTTTCTTTGGCCGAGCAGCTGGAGCATTTGTGGGTACATCAGACTGGTTATCATTTCTTTCTTTTTCCTATGAATGCAACCATATAGACAAACAAAAAATAGGAGATTATCACAAAATAAATAATGGTGTAAAGACATAGTATTATCCCTTCATCATCCTTTCTCTCATAGCTAAATGTTAATTTTTAAGGATCATGTCTCATTGGCCGATTTTGATCCTTGCAACCAAGTATTGGGTTAGACCACCTCTCTTGAGATTGGAGACTTTCCCGATATGACTGGTCTTAGGCGAGTACCAGCTACGGCTAGGTTTGGAGACCTTGCCAACATGGCCGAGCATTGGCGAGTACCAGTTACGACTGGTTTTGGAGACCTTCCTAAGGTAGGCGGACTTGGGCGAGTACCAGCTATGGCTATTTTTGGAGACCTTATCGGCATGGCCGACCTTTAGCGAGTACCAGCTATGGCTGGGTTTGGAGACCTTCTCGACGCGGTCGGGCCTTGGCTACTACCAATTATGGCTCGTTTTGGAGACCTTGTTGGTGTGGCTAGACTTTGGCGAGTACCAACTATGGCTGGATTTGGAGACCTTGTTAGTGTGGCTGAGCTTTGGTGAGTACCAGCTATGGCTAGGTTTCGAAACCCTCCCGATGTGGCCAGGCTTTGGCAAGTACTAGCTATGACTGATTTTGGAAACCTTGCCAAGGTGGCCGAGCTTTGGCGTGTACTAGCTATGACATGGTTTTGGAGATCATCTCGGCATGGCTAGGCTTTGGCAAGTACTAACTATGGCTGGGTTTGGAAATCTTCTAGGCATGGTTGGGCTTTATTGAGTACCAACATGGCTGGGTTTTGGAGATCATGCCAGTGTGGCTAGGCTTTGGGTACTACCAGTGCATTTTGGAGATCTTCCCGGCATAGTTGGTCTTTGGCAAGTACCAGCAATGGCTGGGTTTTGGAGATCATGCCAGCATGGCCGCGCTTTAGAGATCATGCTAGGGTGGCTAAGTTTTCGAGGCTACTAGCAATGGCTGGGTTTTGAAGATCTTTCTAGCATGACCAGTCTTTGAAGACTACTAGCGATGGTTGGGTTTTGGTGATCGTGGCGGCATGGCTAGGCTTTGGAGAGTACCAGCGATGGCTAGGTTTTGGAGAGTGCTGGTGATGACTGATGAGAGCATCATTCAGCATCAACTTCCTTTCCCTGTTAACATCTTTAAATAATACAATGACACTATTATTTCAAAAGTTAGCCATTAACAGAATAATAAGCTATATAGCTAGCATGCTCCTATCTCTCTTATAATTATACTAATTTATTGGGATCATCAAATACCATAACTATCAAAATAGAATAAAATGTGGAAAATATAAGATTGGCATATTTGTTATATTTAAACAATTAAAATAAGAGGTAGTTATGCACAGTCTATATGATACGTTAATGCTGATAAAACAATGAAAGTAGTAATATAGTAAATAATTGCCCACAAATAATGAGAATGGTAATATGAACTCCCTGCGGTTATAAGCTAAATGAATTACTAATTAACATTGAAATTTATATCAATATAAATCGAACTAAAAATGTAATAAAAACAATTTAAGGATACAAATGTAAAACAATAACCATTCTTTATACCTATCATAAATTGAGAACTAAAGGAAATTGAAGAAATAATGAATAAATAATAATGATAGAAATAAAATTTGTTGTCATGCCCTACAATCCCTACAAATAAATTGCAATTAATGATGATTGTTATCAATTTTATGCCACCATGAATTTTATATCAAAAATCTTGTTACTATAGAATATTATCCAACCAATAAAACATAGAAAAGTAGTATGCATTTTAAAATTTTAAAATTTTAAATCAAATTTGATATAATCTACAAAGGTCAAATCTGATTTAAATTAGTTAGGAATAAGTCTTTTATGATATAATCGTAACTTGAAGAGCAAGCAATCTAATCATGTTGGAGGCACTACTATCTTGTCCAATATGTGATGGGTTATATTTAGATTGTGTCTAGATTTGCTTTGACTTAGTTTAGGTTTGATTTAAAATCTTAAAAGATAAACTGATTCAATTCAAATTTAAGCAAATCTAAACTAAGTCAAAGCAAATCTAGACACAATCTAAATATAATCCATCACATATTGGACTAGATAATAGTGCCTCCAACATGATCATATTGCTTTCTCTCCAAGTTACTTTAATTAAGCTTGATTCCTTGATTTCCAAGTATCTTGAAATAAGCTTGATTCCTTTGGCTCCAAGTTAATGTCATTGCACTTGAAATGAGCTTTTGGGTTGCTTGATCTCTAATTTATCACCAACAAGCTCTTTTCCGGTGTTGGAAAAATCAAATTACCCTCCTGAGCTCATATCAAGGTCAGTGGGTTGACTTTCGAGGTCAAGACCCTAAACAGGTAGCCCTGACTCTTTGAGACTAGAGTAGGTGGGTTAGCTGGGGCTAGGTCAAGTCATCACAATTAGATCACAAGCCCTCTCAAGCTCACAAGAGTGGAGGTTTGAAGTATAGGCCGGATACAAGAAGATTGATCACTTGAAGGTCAGTGGGTCAACCTTTGGGGCTAAGACCCTGAATAAGCAACCTCGACTCGTGGGACTGGAGTAGGTCGGTCAGCCAACGGTTGGTCGGGTCATCATGACCAGACCACATACTATACAATTCAGGGTATATGGTTGCAAGAATAGTGACAGAGAGAACTAAATGTATACAAAGAGGAATGACTATATACAAAGACTTACTTTAGTATGGCATAACCTTATTAATTGAAAATACTTACACTCTACTAGTCCACTCGTTTAACGCAACACGTTTATCCAAAAGCTAACGTTTGAGATGAATAGGACTCCAAAATTCTAGAAATTTACCATTCGATGAAACGCTTCTTCTTCATATCACTTCATCATTCATAAAGTACCGGCATTCCTGTCATCCATGTTTGCTCTAGCCAAGATAAGGCTATCATCTGCAAATGGGAAGTGGGATATCTTTGGCATCAATCTGCGTGCTTTTAGGCCTAAGTGCATTTGTGATTTCTCTACTTGATGGAGTAGTAAGGAAAAGTCTTCAAGACATATGACAGAGAGATATGGAGATAATGATTCACTTTGGCTAAGTCCCCTCTATGGTCTAAAACATTCCCCTGGAAAACCATTAAGAAGAATAGAATATGAGACATCTTGTACACATTTCATAATTGTAGCAATCCTACACTCACCAAAGTTTAGTTTCCTCATCATGGCTTCCAAGAAATTCCATTCCACCTGATACACACTTTGCTTGTATCTAGTTTTCAAGCCATATATCCTCCATTTTCCATATCTCTTGCATCTTAGATCATGAGTAAGCTCATAAGTAATAAGGACATTATTCGTGATGTGATGAGTTTGATCAAAAGGCACTTTGAGATTTTACAATAGTAGAAGGAAGAATAACGTTCAACCTGTTAGCCAATACGTTTCTAATCATCTTGTAGAACACATGACATAGAGAGATAGACCTAAATTATTTCATCTCCTGTGGGGATTGAATTTTTGGAATAAGTATAATAAATGTCTAGTTGATTTAGTCCGAAAAATCTTCATTATTAAAAAAATTCAAAACAGCATTTGTAACATTAAACCCCACAATATCCTAATATTTTTTGGGAAAAAAAAAAGTGCAAACATGTCGTAAGGCCCTAATAATTTTGTAGCACCTATCCAAACAATATCTTCCTTTGCCTTCACGCTTGTAAATGACATGTCAAGAAAATCATTCATCTTTAATGGCTCTTCCCTCGGCACCATCTAAACAATTTTCAATCATACAGCGGTCTTATAAATTTATTTTCATATAAAATTATAAAAAACATAATAGTTGACGGCAAATATAAAAAGAAGTTAGAAATTTGTTTTTCATATGTAGAAAAAAATTATAACCTTTGCTATTAAAGTATAAATTTAATTTTGATATACTATTAATATAAAAAAAATTTAAGCAAACATCCAATCATGTTTTATAGCATTAATAATAATATTTGATTTAATTATCCATTATTTTAAAAATATTTTAAATAGAAGCATATAAGTAGATAATAGTATAAAACTTTTTTAATAATATATAAATGATCAAATTGCGAAATAGATCTTGTACATTAAATACTTTTTAGGTCTAATACAACCTTCCTATATTTGATAAATTATCTATTATTTTGATGGATAAAAGGAATTACAATGGGTAAATTTATATAATATATTCCATACACCAAACAACAAATAAAGACAAGATATATAATAGTAACTTATTTTACAATACCTAATACATTATATCAGGCATATTAGCACACCCTTAAGGTATTACTAGGAGACATACAAGAAAAAAATAAATTATTTTTTATTTTTCGTTTTTAACCCAAAATCCAAACACGCACGCACGCGCCGTGGACTTCTCGCTATTGGTCCGGGTCTCAACATCCGTAACAGACCTCCGCGTAATAAGGACGTTGTTATTATTAATTTTTTTATAAATAAAATTTTAAGATGAAGAGATAGCACTCTCATCTAAAACAGAAAAAGCCTCCAAATTTATAGAGTATTTATAGATAAATTTATATTTACCTTACACTAAAGAGATGAACAGAGGCTCAAACATGTGATTTATCAACTGTGAAACAGTGTGATGCTCCATTTGGCGAACCCCCTGAAGACATTATCATATTCTTCGCTAAATAAATATTTCGAAAATGAGCGGATTCTGCATATTGTAAGTTCCGCCATCACAAATGTTAATTTATTTAACTACTATTTTTATTGTCATTATGTTCATTTAATTAAAGTGACGCAATCAGGACAATAAAATAAAGGTCGCAGAGCAAACAAAAACAACAATGGGCCAAATCCCAAATTAACAAAGTGCATATATTTAAGGTCAGCAAGTTCGAAGAATCAAAGTTCCGGACAGGTAGTAGATGCAAATGAATTGTATATAAAAACTAATAGTCACAATTGTAAGATTTCTTAAAATCTAATATAAAAAGTAATAATTCGCATATAAATTGTATATGCAAATATACTGTTGTAAGATTTTATTTCTTTGTTACTTTCTAAGCTTATAATTAGTACAAATATATTAAAGTATCGAATAAAAAATACAAATATATATTAAAGTTATCATCAATGCAATTGTAAAAATAAAATAAAAGAAAAGCTGTAAATCAAAAAATTAAAAGAAAAGCTTTGTCCCCTCTGTCGACATTGTTAACTTTGAACTTTGGAGCACTTTATGTGAAAAGCACGGTGCACTACACACACCGAATAAATTAACATGTACTATATATGTTTATTAGTTGGATGTCAGTCGCAGCACTCGTTGTCCATCCCACAGGCTGAACACAGAGAGATCTGATATTAGTTGTTTAATAATCCATAATCCATTACTATAATATTTTGGTTAGTTTCTCCAATCTCGATACCACAGTCCACGAGAATCTTGAATTACGAGTAACCACTTCGAGGCAAAATCATAATCAGTTTTTCTAACAATTTAGAGGTATCTGCATCTTGCTGTTTAAGAAATAGATGTGGCGCCTCTTTTCTCTTCTTGGAAAGTTATACAATGCTCTTCTCAAAAGGGAAATATTCAATGTTGACTTAACAAAACCTGCTATACCAGATTTTTCTTTTATTTATTTGTTAATTTAAAAACTATAAAAGACAACTTTACCTCTTATGTTAAATTAAATTTTTCTTTCAAATCGTAAATAGAACAAGCAACACATTGATTAGTTATATAGAAAAACAAGAAACTCTCATTTTCCACTTCGCGTTGTTGCCATTTATTTGTTCTTTTATGTTGTTTACTATAGATTTAAAGAACTCACATTTGCAGATCATCCAAAACTTATATCAAAGCAAAAAGAAAGGGAACACTATTGATAAATTAGAATTAGAGTAAATATATACAACCCAATCAAATATTTGCAAGCCAACATTCAAACAAAAAATTGATTCGAAACCAAAGATAAATCTACCACAATAAATCCCAAAAAGAATCAATCAATAATACAGAAAAATAAAACAAAGAATTGTTCTTCCTTGCACTATAGTCACATCTTTGTCCCCACCACCGTGAACCATTGTGATCTTCGTGCCAACTGCCAAGCCGTTGTCAATGCGACCCCTTGTCCATTAGCCTCATTGACTATTATGGGGCACTCTCCTTCACAGCTACCCTAACCCACAGCCACCTAGCCACTGTGGGTCATCCTCCGAGCCAACAGCCATGAGCTGCCTCAAACCTACACTATGCTCCAGCTGCTACTCATTGCCTTCATCCATCATACAGTGGAGTAGTCTCTCCAATTACGACAATGATTTCTCTAATGATGAGTTCCACGTTTCCAGCGACAACATCTCGGAGATGGAGAGCATTCTAGCGATTGTCATGGCAAATTTGAAGTGGGGTAAGGGCTCTAGCTAAAGTGTTGATGGTGGAATTGGAGGCTGCTCGGTGGGGGAGGAAATGAAGCACTGTTCTTGTTTGTCCCTTATTGAAAATTTACTTTTATTTTTTTAATTAATATTTAAAATTTTATCCAAATAAACCTATTACTTAATGGAGTATGCTTGCTCCAACGACATCTATTATTATATTAAACTAATTCTATCTATCTTGACCGTTGGATTTATAGATAGTTGTGCCCTGAGTTATGATTTCTGAGTTTAGGGGAAACCGAATGAGTGAGCTTTAAAATGCTCACTCTAGAAGGGTGAGTGTTAAAAGTTAACTTTTCCCTATCAAGATCAGGTTCTAGTTTCTAGGATTGGTGGCCCGAGATCAAATGTCTAAGGTCTGAGATTCGAGGTTGTGTACTAGAAGCAAGATGGTCTAGGTGGGATGGCGGAGTGTTGAGGTGAGGTATAGATTCCCTGTTCTAGGTTCCAGGTTCCATGGTAGATAACCATATTTCCATTTGAATGTGATAGAGTATGAGGAGCAATTTACTAAACTATCCAGATATGCTTGTCACCTAGTGTCCACAATGACCATGAGGGTTAGGAGATTCATCCGTGGCCTAGCTGATCCTTTGTTCTCTAACCTGCTTCCTATGATTAGGAAAATGTCATATGCTAAGATTGTGGATGCTACCTACGGTCTTGAATTTGGGAGAGAGGAGTAAAGAGCTGCAAAGAGTCAGGCAAGAAGCAAAATGGTGAAGCATAGAATTATCAAGGCTGACGCCAGGCACCATCAATTGGGGCCACCGTTCTCGGGCCTGCCCCAATGAGTGTGTCTACCTCAAGGTCCCAAGCCAGTAGTATGTCTCAACCAGGCATGTAAGGATCCAAATAGTCAAAATGCCCCATGCAGTGGTGTTATTTTTGTGAGATCTACCACTCAAGGTTGTGTCTTAAGGCCATTGGAGCTTGCTTTGGGTGTAGACAGTTAGGGCACCTCAAGAATGATTGTCCTTACTCTAGGGGAGCTTTTAGACAGAGTTCCATGCATCCCGTAGCACTTGCACCATCTTATTTAACTTTATGTCCAGGTAGTTCATCTAGACCTAAGGGCAAAGGGTCAGGCGAAGGAGCTAGTGGTAGAGATTCTAGTGGTAGAGGATCAGGGAAAGGCCAGCGTAGAGTTTTTGCATTGACTAGACAAGATGTTCAAGCTTCGAGTGTTGTGGTGGCAAGTACCCTACATGTCAATTCTTTTGAGGCTTATGTGTTGTTTGACTTGGACTCTACACATTTGTATGTATCCCCATATTTTGTTTCTCGTTTTGGCAAGTAAGTGGTGATACTAGACCATCCATTTTAGGTCAACACCCCAATATGGGAATCCTTGATGGCTCAAATAATGTTTCCATCATGCATGTTCAGTGTAAATGTAGTAGACACACTGGCTAATTTGATGCTATTGGAGATTATGGCCTTATGCCATGCCATAGTGGATTTGCTACTCCAAAGCGATGAAGTTTGAGATTCTAGATGGACCATCCTTTATTTTCTGGGGAGATAATTATTTAATGCCCACTATCTTAATTTCCTCTGTGAGTGTCGTGCACTTGATGAATAAGGGAAATGAATGTTATCTTGTTGTGGTTTATGATGTTGAGGCTGTAGTGCCTAGGCTTAACCAAGTTCCTATGGTCAGAGAGTTTTTGGATGTGTTTCTTGAGAAATTGCCAGGAATGCCTCCAAATAGGGAGATTGAATTTTGCATTGACTTGGCTCCAGGAGTCCAAACTGTCTCCATTCCTTCTTATTATATGGCTTTGGCCGAATTGCGAGAATTAAAGGTTCAATTACAAGATATGATGGATAAGGGCTTCATCTACCCAAGCACTTCACCTTGGGATGCTCCAGTGCTTTTTGTGAAGAAAAAGGATAGGTCAATGTTGTTATGTGTGCACTACAAACAGTTCAACCAATTGACTATTCGTAATAAATATCCATTGCCTAGAATTGATAACCTGTTTGGTTAGCTTCATAGGGCATTGTGCTTGTCTAAGATTTATCTCCATTCCGAATACCACCAATTGAGAATTCAAGAGGAAGATGTTCCCAAGGCCACCTTCCGAACTCGTTATGGACATTATGACTTCTTACTGATGTCTTTCGGGTTGACCAATGCTCCAGCTGCTTTCAAGGACTTGATGAATAAGGTGTTTAAGCTCTTCCTAGATCACTTTGTGATGGTCTTTATTGATGACATCTTGGTATATTCTACAAGTAGGGAAGAACATGAGTATCACTTGAGGATTGCTCCGCAGACTTTGAGGAATCACCAGCTTTGTGTCAAGTTCTTGAAGTGTGAGTTATGGCTAGACCAAGTCACTTTTTAAGGCCATGTGGTATCTAAAGGAGGAATTATGGTGGATTCTAACAAGGTGAAGGCTATTCAAAAGTGGCCAAGGCCCACTACTATGATAGAAATCCATAGCTTCTTGGGTTTGGCAGCTACTATTGGAGATTTGTTAAAGATTTCTCAAAAATCTTTGCTCCTTTGACCAAGTTGACCCAGAAGGGTGTACTATTCCAATGGTCTGATGCCTGTGAAGAAAGTTTCCAAAGACTCGAGACTTGTTTGACCATAGCCCTAGTGTTGATTTTACCCTCAACATCTAGAGGCTATTCTTATGATGTATCCCGAGTAGGACTCGGGTGTGTTCTCATGCAACGCAGTTGAGTCATTGCCTATGCTTCATGATAACTTAAGAGGCATGAGTAAAATTGCCCCACTTATGACCCAGAAATGGTAGCTATTGTCTTTGCACTGAAGATTTGGAGGTATTATCTCTATGGTAAAACATGTGAGATCTACACTGGCCATAAGAGCCTTAAGTACATCTTCCAGCAGAAGAACTTAAACTTGAGGCAACGTAGGTGGATGGAACTACTCAAAGATTATGATTATACTATCTTGTACCATCCAAGCAAGGCCAATGTGGTAGTGGATGCCTTGAGCAGGAAGTTTATGGGTAGTTTAGCGCATATAGCCCCTACAAAATGAACATTTCGTGGAAGAAATCCATAAATTAGAAGCTAAGGGCGTACACTTTGAGCTTGGAGGCTTCGAGCTACTTCTAGCCCATGTGCGGGCTCAATCTTCCTTGATTGAGCAAACAAGGCTATCAGTATGAAGATCTGAAGTTATACAAATTGATAGAGGACATCTACAATGGGAAAGAATCTGAGTTCTTTCTCGATCAAGCAAGCCTGTCGAGGTGTGGCAACCACTTATGTGTGCCAAATGTAGGTGACCTAAGAAGGACTCTTCTAGAGGAAGCCCACAGTTCAAGGTACACAATTCATTCTAGTTATGCTAAGATGTACCAAGACTTGAAGCAATTGTTCTATTAGGAAGGCATAAAGAGGGATATAAAAAACTGTGTCTCATTGCTTAGTGTGTTAGCAGGTCAAAGTTGATCACTAAAAACCTGCTGGATTGCACCAACAAATAAAGGTACTGAGTAGAAATGGGAGAGAATCATCATGGACTTTGTGACTAGCTTATCTCACAGTTTTAGAGGTTTCAACTCCATCTAGATGATTGTGGATAGAATGACCAAGTCAGCTCATTTTCTCTCGGTCAAGACTACCTATAGTGTTTCCTATTATGCCAAGCTATACATGGACGGATTGTTCGGCTTCATGGGATTCCAGTATCCATTATTTCTTATTGTGGGCCTCAATTCACATCATATTTCTATAAGGCCTTCCAAAAAGCCTCAGGGACCCGACTTGATCTTAGTATGACTTTTCATCTCTAGCAGGCAAGCAATATGAAAGGATAATCCAGACATTAGAAGATATGTTAAGATCCTAAATTCTAAACTTTGGTGAGAGTTAGGATAGCTACCTACCCCTAGTTAAATTCTCCTACAATAACAATTATCAAGCCAGTATCTAGATGGCACCATTTGAAGCCCGTTATAGGGGATGTTGTATATCTCCTATTGGATAGTTTGAAATTGGTGAAGACAAACTCTTGGGACCCGACTTGGTGCAATATTCAATTGAAAAAGTTTGATTGATTAGGGAATGACTATTGGTGTAACATCCACCACGAGTCCCGACCTCCGACTTTATCTCCAAGTTTCAAATAAAACGGACATGATTTCCAATCTCCGAATTTATCTCCAAGTTTCAAATAAGATGGGCACGAGTTCCAACCTCCGAATTGATCTCCAAGTTCAAATAAAATGGACATGAGTTTTGACTTTAAGCAGAATAGAGACGAGTTCCACCTTTTAGGCAAAATGGAGAATAATCTAGCCACAAAAGAGGGAGACATGGCTGAACTTCACCCACAAAATTTCAATCAATCAAAACTCACAAAGCCAACTACTTCTTCAATGCTTAAATCAGATTTTTTTTCTCTTATTCCCTGCTGACTTACGCCTCCCTCTTCTCTAATTTCAGCCTTCTTCTTCTCTTCTCTTCTCCTCTTAACCTACTCCATCAAAACCTCCAAGCTTGATAAAGCTCCATCAATCCAGACTCCAAAACTTAGCAAAATCACACACAAAGAGGTAGAGGTTCAATTTTATTCTTGTTATTTTGATTGTGGGTGGCTGATTTTGGCTTTATTTTCTTACTTCTTGATGTGATTAGTGAATGAACATGATGATTTTTGGCTGGTTGTTGGCTATTTTTGCGTTTAAATTTGATTAAGGAGTAGAAAAGGGTGAGAATAGGAAGATGTGAGGGGCTGGAAGACCAAATTCCCTCGGCAGTCCATATAGTGGAGTGTACGGCTCCACCTACAGCTAGTTAAATCTGATGAGACTATTTTTATATAAAACTAGACATTCAGGGCTTTTCATACATATATAATATAAGGTCATTGGATTAGTATTGAGAGAGATTTGAATTTTGGAAGTTTGACCTAGGTTTTTGAGTTTGATTCTGGGCAGACTAGGTTGTTTAGGGCAAAACTTGCCCTATACGACTTGGAATTAAATGAAACTTACTTTGTTAGAAAGCTGACACATAGGAGAACATCCCATAAAAAAATTTCAAGTTAGATACAGTTCTGTTTGCTCTCAGTGGTTTGAAGAAGTTACCCTATGTCCAAACTGGGCTAAAACAAGGCAGTTCAAGAAGGTCAAATTTCGGGCTTATAACTTGAGCTCTAAGAAAATGAAATGGAACTTATTGCAAATGAAAACTTGTCCTGTTAGCTTTAATATGATATCAATTTCATATGATTTGAACTTGTTTTCAATTTTTAGTAGATATTTACTTTTAGGTGTGTAATTCTGGCCAGTCATAGGGTAGGCTGGGATAAAACTTAAATAACTTGAGCTATACTCATCGAAATTAGATGGGACCAAAGAGGTTAGAAAATAGATACATAACACTTTAACATATCCAAACTTTAGGTCCAGATGAGTCAAATAGAAGTTGTCGGATTTACAAGAACCAAGTTGAATGAGACAACAACCATGTTATAATTTCAGCAATTGTGCCATGAATTTGATGTTCGAAATATGACTAAAGTGTTATGATTTCTCTGAAAAATGGGTGTTCTAAGTATTGGCACTATTCATGCAAAAGCGGACAAGTTCCGTTATACTGCCGAAATTTCAGTAAAGCTTATGCATGAGTTATAATCTACATTCGAATCCATGTGCATTTGCAAGAAGTTCATAAAGGTTATGTTATGATGATATGATAAACCTAAAGGTTATATTATGATGAAAGTTCCATAATACTTGGGCCAGCCCCGGATTAAAGTTAAGGGGAATAGATCGTTAGGAAGGTCGGCAAAAGTAAACCCGGCATTCCTATATAGGAACGAGCTCGATCCTGAAAAGCAGACTATTGCTTAGGAGTCTGAATGGCCAAGAACTCTCAGGGGACCAAGTAATGGAAAAGTTTATGAAGATAAGATCAAGAATGAATTTTGCATGGTTGTATTGAATAGTCATTATATGCTGTTTACAGTTTAACTGTTATATTTACCCATTACTGTATGTTTGTTTATTCTGCTCATTATTCAGTGTATCACTACTTAATAGTTTATTCTGTTTCTTATGCTGTCTTAAGTAAAACTAAACATTGCCTCGGACCAGACATTTTTTTAAACTTATTAAATATGGATAGTTCAATTTGAACCCATGT
Organism: Pterocarpus macrocarpus; assembly: GCA_031439585.1. Lineage (NCBI taxonomy): Eukaryota > Viridiplantae > Streptophyta > Magnoliopsida > Fabales > Fabaceae > Pterocarpus > Pterocarpus macrocarpus. The sequence goes on from CM062514.1 coordinate 57,790,701, forward strand.
TTTTATAATTAAATAAAAATCGAGGCAACTGATAATGAATGTGACGTCAGTTAAACACCATACGTGAACCCTACTGAGCATTTCTTTAAATTCTCACCTCGCTTTGTATTTCCGCATCATTCTTAGACTCTGGAGATGGACTCGACAGCCACCCTATTTATTGAGATTCCCAACCTGCACCTCCACCATGATCCCATACTGAATTCGCTGTACATCGCCGACTACTGCAATTTTCGTCTCTACCTTTTTAGCAATAGGAATTTTGTTGTTCCCCTTTTTCACCCTGCTTTTGATCTTGCCGCTCCGTATTTTGCGGTCCCGTTGCATATGGCACACCCTCCTTCTGCACCTCCAACACCTCCCGCACCTGCCAGTCCTCTGCCCGAGTCACCTTCGCAGATGGTTCCAGATATTCTGCTCAATTCTGAGAGCAATCCTTCGAAGGCTATCGGCTCATCATCCTCCTCCTCGGGACCTAGTATGGACTACTCCTTAGCTGGGCCCGGTGTGGCCAACAGCTATCTAACCGAGTAGGTCCCGGCCGAGAGTTCTACAGTATAGTATGGCCCTCTTTTGGCAGTGTACAACATTGGGTTATAAACTTAGCCGCATGTATATCGGTTAGTATAAAATGTCCTCTAAGGATCCCATAGGATCATTTTGACAGGCACGGGCCTCCTTTTTGGTATACTGGCCCCACTTATGTATCCTATTTTACATTTATACTTAAACTTCTAACCTATATATATATATATATATATATATATATATATACGTATACAGTTGATGATGTATTTACTTATTCTTATATTTCTGTTGTGTTTTATTAAACGTTGTCGCATTCTACGATGTTGAACACGTTCATTTTTGTACAGCGCACCGTTTCGCCTATTTACAAAAAAAAAAAAAAAGAGATGTGATATCATAAATAAATAGTAAGCAGAGTATCAACACGGTAATACATTCTACTTAATTTCATGCTATGATTTAAGTATAATATTAAATTGGTAGGGTGTTACAATTGGCAGCGTAGAGTAGGTAGAAAGCCTATGTCAATCATAGGAGATAGGACCTAGAATTCTCAGTGGTAGACATGTATTTCTTCAGGTGTACCTATGAAGGGCGTAATGGGGTTTAGGAAGAAAGGTAAGCTCAACCCTTGTTACATTGGTCCTTTTGAGGTTCTAGGTAGGGTAGGTGTAGTGGCATATCATTTAGCCTTGCCATCTGAATTGCCCTTGATTTACCTTCTACTCCATGTATCAATGCTATGGAAGTACCTTCCTGATCTCGCATATGTGCTTGCTCCATATACTATCCAGCTAAATAAAGACTTAACCTATGAGGAAGAGGCCAGAGCCATAGTTGACTGTTAGGTGAAGAAGTTACGTTCAAAAGAAATAGCCTCAATGAATGTAATTTGGAGGAATCACTCTAGGGAAGAGGAAACTTGGGAAGCTGAAGAAGTGATGCAAGCAAACTATCCCTACCTATTTGATTCTTGAGGTATAGAATTCTTTTAAGGGACAAAATGTAATCCTTGTGCCCCGAGTTCTAAGTTCTGACTTCCGAGTTTAGGGGAAACCAAATGAGTGAGTTTTAGAATACTCACCTGGGAAAGGTGAATACAGAAAGTTCATTTTCCTTTATCAAGATCGAGTTCTGGTTTCTTGGATTGGTGGACTGGGATCAAGGGTCCAAGGTTCGGGACCAGGGGTTATGTGCTGGAGGTGAGATGGTTTAGGTAAGATGGTGGAGTGTCGAGGCGAGGTCCCAGTACCTAGTTCTGGGTTCCATGGTAGATCACCACATTTCCGTCCAGATGTCAAGGATCAATGTCTAGGTTTTGAGTTCCATAGTCAGTTACCATGGTAGTAGGATGTTGCATTATTGGGTCCAGGTTTCGAGGTTATGGTGACGGATTTAGATTCCGGGGTAGAGGCATGCGAGTACGGTTCATCGAGTATCAATGAAATAGTATACGTTCTAGGTTCTGAGATCATGGAACCCATGCTATAGTGCAAGGTCGGTGCTATAGTGCAGCGCAAACTGCATTAAACACGCAAAGCACAGTCTATAATCTCATTTTCTCATTTTGCTTCTCTCTTTTGCCTTGGACCCATCCTTCTTTCTCTCTAGAACCCTCTAAATGTTGCCCTCATCATCACCTTCCACTAGCTTCTTCTTCCTCTGCCTCCATCCTTCGCAGCATCTTTCCACCATCCGGCCATCTCTTGTTACCGTCATGCATTGTAATGCTGGTGGTGGTGTTCTTTCTTCACGCTTTGGAGGTTGTTGGGAGTGGGGGCCTCAGTTTGGTGCTAGCCCACTTACACCACTCTATCTTTCTTTCTTCTTTTGGCTTCAAAGGTATCTCTTAGACTCCATTCTCTCTCTATTTCGTGGATTTAACCATATTTCTTCATGGGGGTTGGATATCCGAACCTAGGGCTTAAATTTGGGGGTTTTGATATTTTGTGGGTGATTTATGTCAATCTCTAGTTTTAATATCTAATCTTAGGTTAAATTATCATGTTTGTGACACTAGATTGCTTTGAAGGTTCAGTTCATGGCTCTATGGTTCCATGGGAGCAGGATTTCGCTATTGGGATTATATTGTAAGTAGCTAGCATATTCTTAATTAATTTATAACTTAGTTATTTTATCTATAATTGTGTTTTAGTAATTATCAAGACATTATTATTTTAAAACCCTTTCCTTTATTCTATTTTTTTTTTTTTAAATTTTACACATGAGACAATGAAACACTTTATATGGAACTATGTGAATCATTATGTTTGAAGGATATGAGAATGGTATGTATGATAGTAAGAAAAAGGTTTGGGAAAGTCTATAACAAGATATGCATCTAACGGCAATAGACGTTAGCTCGGGTGCATCTTGGATTATCATTTACATAGCCACACATAGTGTGGTGCATGACAAACTATGGGATCACACGAAGGTAAGACTCCTACGTGTGATCTTAATGAATAATCTTGGAGTAGATATCTTCATTATTTTTTTTTAATGCTTCAATGATGTTTTCGAACTAAAGTTTTTATTTAACTATATACATTATTTTTATTCTAAATTATTATACATTGTCTCATCATGTATGTTAAGGGTATCATATCTCTCATTGAGTTGCGTAATTCACCTCGTTATCTTTCTTTTTCAGATACAGGTGTGGACTTGGGAGTTGACCTTCCTGGCCCTCAGCAGTGATTCTTTACTCCTTGAGTGAGCCCTTCTTGATCAAGGGCATAATATAATTTAAAGCTTTTGTGGACTTTGAGAGTTGTCCTAAATACAAAAGAGACTTTATCTGTTTTTCTAAAAATGCTAGGTAAAGGTTTGCTAAAGGACTTGTTCCCTATGTGCCAGTCATAGCCCGGGTTAGGTCGTGACAATATCAATGGTATATAATTGGATGAACATCAAATGTTCACTTTTAGTAGATGAGCATTCTATAACTCTCCTTTGTCTTTATTATCTTTCATATATGGTGTATAAGATTAAGATTTTTTAACCAATGAAGTAGACATAGTAGTGAAGACACACTATAACTTCAGGAAAATATCTTGGTTCAATTCTTGAAAAAAAGAACATCAGTTGAAAGAACAAGCTTGATCATGTCTAAAGGAAATTAATCTCTGAAATTACAACCAAATATTTTAGCATGAAAAGAACTAATAACTGCCACTAAATAAGTAAATATTGTACAATAGCAAAACGTATATTACGAACTTTTTTTCTAATATGTGTCAGAAGGTTCTCTCAAATATTTAATTAAGATATTTGTGTACTAAAACAAGATACTGGATTGTTTTTTGCATTCCAATTCTATACAATTATATAAATGGGCCATTTAGAAGTAACTACAAAAAATAAAATAAAGAAATTATTGTCTATTTTTTCTATTGCATAACCCTTTTACACCTTATTGACCATTCTTTGCTTCGAGTATATTATAGGCTTAAAGTAAAAAATCATGATTCTACCCAATCTTAATGAATTTGGGAGCATTGGTTTCATTTATTGTGAGCTTGAATAGTCTACAATAATTGCACATTGTAGAATTTGACGGCCTCCATCTGATATGTTCACGGTACTACTAGTACTATATATGGACGTGTGGCGAAGGACTTGTTCGCCCTCAAAGGACTCTCGAGGAAGAGGCTGGTGATTGCCTGACTAGGTTGGTAGGATAGGTGACGATGCCAGAGATGGTTCCCGAGATTTTCGCCGTGGCACCAACTAAGGAGTAAATTAAGGATTTGAATGAGAATCATGATAGCTGGAACAAGGTGGATAATAGGAGCAAATCTCGGAAAAAAGAAGGTTGCTATTAAGACAGTGAGCAAGGGCAAGATTATTACTAATATAAAGGGGAAGAATATCATGTAGCGTCAGTTGAGGGATCTTAAAATTAAACTAATGGCAAAAGGAGATGTGAAGCCACAAGGGGAGGGTGCATGGTACGAAAAATGACTCTGCATGTGCCGTCGACAAACATAGGAAAGCGACCCAAAGTAGGGTTATCCCAGCATTTAGCACCATGAAGTTGGATGCTGTGATCAAGGGTGGGTGGTCACCGAGAATGATGAAATAAAGAGAAGGGGTAACTAAGCCAGACTGTACATAGCAAAGGTGGAGGATCCTTCTGATGATCCTATGCTACCACAATTGAGCCTGTGGCAACTAAGAAATAGGAGCATGTTGGGGGAATGATCATAACGGAGGTTGGAGTTATAGGAGAGTTAGGTGGGAAGAGGCCAGAAAATGGTTTGACGGTGAATAAGGCTCTATCTTAGGAATTTTGAGCCCAGTTCTCTACTATCTTGTTACTAGGTTATTTGTGCTATGGAATATAAGGGTTTTGATACGGTTGCATGGAATTTGAGAGGGGTGCAAATTAACTTTTCTTGGCATCATGCGAGAAATCTGGTGAGATGCTATAAGCCTTCCCTACTATTCTTGATGGAGACGCATGTTGTGTTTGCTAGGATGGATGTCTTTTGGAGGAAGTTGGCTTTTGATGATGTTGGTATAGTGGAGGCTCAAGGCCGCTTGGGTGGGATTTGGGTGTTGTCATCTGATCCTTTTGTTACATGCAAAAATTGCTAATAGCAATTGCCAAACATACGCAGGGGGTGCCACAAGGAGTAACTCTACAATTTGACTTATCTATTGCTTGATTTTCCAATTAGTTTTAGGATTTATTTAATTGTTTTAGTTAATTTTATTTCATATTTTTGTTAATTAGTTTAATTAGCTTTCTTTTTAGTTTTATCAATTATTTTTGTGTTTTGGGATAGTTATTTATGTTTTCACTATATGTTTAAATTAGGTAGATTCTGCACCCTGTCAGCGCGTAGTAGTGCGCTAGACAAAATGGGCTAGAAAATGGCATCGTGCCATTGCACTGTAATGTGATGGGGCACGTCGATACAGGTGAAAAAGGAAGGTTTTGAAACTCCTTGCACATTAAGCAACCAAACCTTGGGACTATAAAACCCATTCTAAAGCCGTCATCATGAACTTTTGACAATGAGAGGCAACACGAGGAGGGAGATAACCTTCTATTATCAATTTCTTATGGCTACACTCTTTTGTTTTTCTTCTTCTATCTTTTCTTTTTGATTTTGTACATCCATCATGAACTAAACCCTTTTACTAGTAAGTTAATGGATCTAACTGTGTGATATTACCTATGGATTGATTTTATCTATGATTTTATCTTAATAATTAAGTGTTTGTGATTGTTCTTCGTGCCTTTAAATGCTTGATCACCTTTTAATAATTGATTTATTGGTTTCCAATAACTTAGAGAAAGGGTTTGTAAATAAAACTTCGCATAATAAATTGAGCGAAAACTAAATATAGATAAATGCGATTTCATGTGGTCATGTTATGAATCCATAGTGCTTCAACTTTTTCTTAAATTAGTTTGTAATTAAGAGATAATCAATTAATTTAGGCTAAAAAGAATTACTTGACCTTGAGAAAGACTTCAAATTAACTTACTGAATCCGCTCATTAATCAATTGAGATAAAAACTAGATAATTGAGATTCATTATAGGTAAGTCCATAATTTAGTGAAAGCATATTGCCCTCCTATCCATCCCATCATATTTTATTCATCTTTTAATTGCATTGCTAATATTTACTGTTATTTTCAATTTTTGCTCATTTGACTTTTATTATCCAAATAGCAATCCTTATGAGCTAATTCCGTATTTGATTTATCTGTGGGACAATACGTTTTATCACTTTCCTATTTGCGCGAACTATTATAATTGCTAGCTTCATATCAATTATTCAAAATTAAAAAAATAAATTGGCAAAATTAATTTTGGCTTAATAGGCAATGCTTACTCTTTCATATTCCCTAGTGCAAAGGGGACTCAAAACCGCATTGTTTTTCTTGAAAATATTGTGGGTTGGTCGCTTTTAATTAGGAAAAAGAAAATATTTTTGTTGTTTTTTGGAAAAAAAAATGTGTTCTAATAATAGTGATCGAAATAATTCTTTTATTATCTTTATTGCAGAAAAATAGTAAAAATAAATTCTTTTAGAAAAAATTTTCAACTTTTAAAAAATAAATACAACTCATTTTTTCTAGTTTTTTTACTATAAAAGTTAGTTAGAGTAAAAATGAAAAAAGAAAAGAAAAGAAAAGAAAATTAAATGAAATAGATTGAACAAATGCACCTAAATATGGGCAAAGAATTATAATGGCTTCTTATGATGCAATAAACAAGCAGGGATAAAATATGCGAAGGTACTTTGACATTGAAGTAAAACAATAGAAACTCTGAAAGATAAATAAAGAAAATGATTTCTATTGATACCTTATTACCTTGATGGTTGTGCCCTTTATATAGAGAAAGTTTATTAATCCATCTAAAGTTTAATTTCCCTCTTTAATAATTTACCAGCGTCATGGAGGATTTAATGATATTACGCAAAATTTGAGAAAAATCTCATCGCTTTATTCTTTGGTAGTAAGATTCAAGGTATAGTTTCCCTCTTAAAGATATCTAAGAAGGATTTGAGAGAAATTTTATCCCATTATTGTATGATATCTATAGATTTAAGCAGATAGAATTCTCAATTAGTTATTTTATTAAAAAAAACTATTATGAAGTGAGAACACCATGAATGCTAAAGGGCCAAAATTCCTAACACTAATGGAAACATGCGAAATATTGACATAATAATCGATGGATTTTTTAAAATTAACGACCGATATAATTTTACCAACGGATATTAGGACAAAAAAGCCCGTCCATAATATGTCGGTAATTATATGGAAATTTTGACAACTTTTTCATCAATATTAATTTAATTGAAGACAGATATTGTAATATTATCGAGAATATTCCATCGGTAGAATTTGCCAAAAATTTTTTTAATATTATCGATGAATAATCTATTGGTAAAATAATTAATAAATTTTTAAATTTGGATTTGCCAATTTATTATTGACAAAAAATTCGTCGGTAATATTAAATTTTTTTATTTGTTTCTATTTTATTAAATTTTTCATTATTGTTAATTATTTTAATTACCTTTTAATTATTTTATTTAATTATTTAAATATTTATAAAATAAAAAGTATAATAATTACATCCTCCTCTCCAACTTTTTCTCCATCGTCTTCAACTTCACCTCCTTTGTTTGGAACTGCTTTTCCTACTTTACTAGCATTTGATGCACCTCCTTATTATGCGCATGCTCCAACCTTGTAGGCGCATTTCCAATCTCAAATATTGAGGACAAAGAATCACTGTAAAAAGTCCCCATGCTATAGATGTGGCCCTAGTAGGGACCACTAACTGTTTGTGACCATATCATGCGTCAATAGGAGGCATTTGGTAGTGTGGGATGCCTGTTGAGACCTTGCCTTCTTAAAGCCTCTGCATATACTCAGCCTACAATTAATTGGAATAAATATTAGATTTGTTTTATAATATATAAGAACCAATAAAGTATAAAGTTTAGAAATTACATATGTGGTCTCGAAGTGGGATCCACCCATGTCATCTTGTTGCTCTTCTAGGTGTGCATCTCCTTAACACGTCTCTCCATGTAAGTAATCCAGGAGCCTTGTCTGCATTTCAAATTAATTTGATATGATTGATCGACATATAATTGAATACACATTATTTTCCTAAATTTAAAATTAAGTGCATTAATTAATTTAACTTACTTACCATGTTGTCTTTGGTGCCCTGCAACGTAGTAGAGCCACCACAATGTAGGGATCCACCCTTAGCATAGGCCTAATTGGCCTTGTTCTTCCCTAACTTCTCATGGAAGTTAAGGCTAGTCTAATATTCTCACAGGACTCACAAGTAAGCCTCCTGCAACTGTATGTGGCACTATAAGAGAAACATTAATTAGCGGAGGAAAATTTGTGGCAAATTTCTAGCGGATTTGCGATGGAAATCGGACGCTATGTTACTAAGGAAGGCAAATTAAAATTGCTATTTGCAACGGAATTTTTTCGTTGCTAACGATAAATTTCATTTTTCTTAAAAGAATAATCTACGACAACATATGCCACTACTAACCACTAAAATTAATTGCGACGACTAATGGCTCCACTAAGTTGTTGAAGTGTATAATTGTGGGAACACTTTACAGTAGCCAATGCGCCACTACTCTAAAGACAATTTCTGGCAGCATTCTATTGAAACAAAAAAATGACTGCATGCGTTTTGCAGAGCCATTGACTGCGGCAGCTAAAGCTACTTCTATTCAACAAGCCGCCTCTACTTGCTACGTTAATTTCAAATAAAAAATGACACTTGTGAGTCAATTTATAGCGGCAAGTGTGAATTAGTTTGTGTCAGCATAAAATAATTTTTTTCTAAAAAAAAAACATGTGAAGCCATTTGTGGCGACAATTATTACTGCTAAGAGTGAAAATGATGGCAATTGGCACTGCTAATAATTTAAACGAGCTTTTAGAAAAAAAAACACGTGAAGCTATTTGCAAATGCCAAAGTCGTTGCTAAGTTATCAATACTTTTTTTGCCCCTAATTTATGGATAGTTTTGCAAGGCAATTATTGCCGCTAATTATTAAAGAAAATTAAAAAAAAAAACATGTGATGCAGCTTATGGCGGCAATTGTCACTGCTACTATAGTAAGACATTTGTGGCGGTACAAGTCATCATAGCGAATTTAAAATCCTTGACAAATTGAAAGATTTAGAAATTTTTAGATTTAGCCTCACTACCCTTACCATTCTTTTGTCTTTTTTACTAACACTTCTTTCCACCTTAACTCACCACCAACAAGCAACCGCCGGCCGCCATAGACTCGTTGCCGCCACCAGTCGATCATTGGAGATAGTTGTGTGCTACCCCAAGGATGCTTGCCTCTACCACCATGAGGTGGACAATGCTGTTGCTGTTGGTTCAAGTAAGGGCACCGTTGTTGCCATCGAAAACTTGTCGCCACTGGCAATGTGTTGGCCACCGCCAATAGCCACCCCTTCCCTCTTTATTGTGAGTTTTTTTCATTCACATGTTACATGTATATTTGGGAATTTAAAGGTTTTTTTTTTTATGAAATTATTGCAAACTTTAATCATATGTATATATTAAAGATAGTTTAAGCATGTTTGTTTTGGAATTATGTGTTGTGTTTGCTGATTTCTTTTACATGTTGTATACACTTTTTAATAATGCATGTTAGTTATATGGTTTATTGCTAGAATTTTGAAGTATGTATTATGGGGTAGTTAGTAGGTATTCTAACAATGTGTTTTGTGATACATAACACTATGTTAAGTGATAATGATACTGTTGTTGTTTTGTGGTTAAATAGAGAATACAATTGGAGTATTGATTGGAGCTTGGAGTACTTGGAACACTGGAGCACTTGATTTTGTAGTGTATGTAAGAAATGATAACTTATAATTAGTATAAAATTAGAAATAGTTTTTAATTTGTGTTTTGTGATATATTGTTTAAATTATTAAATATGTGTTATGTAATAATGATTTTCTTGTTATATTGTAGTTGAATAGATAATATAATTGAAGTATTGATTGGAGCTTAGATCAATTGGAGCTATGAGTTTAAATTGTATGTAAGAAATGTTAACTTATAATTAGAAGTAGATTTAAATTTGTGTTTTCTTTAGAACTAGAGGCTTATGATTTCTAGGATAGAGTTGTATGAAGAAAGAAGTAGAATGGGATTGCATGCCTTAGCATTCCTTCCCAATTATTTGAATTGCATGCTGTGCTATAATGTGCTTGTATATTGTGGAGTAAGGGGGTGTGCTATAGATTGGTTTTGGGGTTGATTAAAATGCATGACTATATGTGTTTATTATTGACTCTCTGATCTGGATATTGAATTAATTTTTGTGGATAGTTCTCATTTAAAGAGAGACTATATCGAAATTTTCATTATTTTTTAGGTCTTTTTTAGCATTTGAAAACAATTCTATAGAGTAACTGGAGGCTCCTATTCTAAAGGGAGGCTTTACTGAAGTTTAATATTATGAACATGTACATATTTTAATACAAATGTTAAATTACAATTGCAGAAAATGGTAGTTCCTCCATAAAATCATAGATGGATGTATAATAGGATTAATCCCAATACTAGAATAGTTATGAAAGAATTTACATTTGGGGTTGATGAGTTTGTAAACCTTACATGTCAATCTTCAATATATGTAACTAAACGAATAATTAGGTGTCCATGTGTGAAGTGTAATAGCAGAATATTGCTAAATCATGAGACTATTAAAGTTCACTTGTATAAAAAAGGTTTTAAACCTGACTATTGGTATTGGACTGATCATGGGGAAGAAATGCTTAATTCAATAAGTAAAGATACTATCAAGGAAGATAACCATCCTATATTACGGGAGCAAGAAGATGTGGTCAATAGATATCAACATATGGTTTACAATGCAACTAGCATGGAGTTTGACAATTATATGAGTCACTTTCAATCTAGTTCTGATGAGCCTCCCCATGTAAAGGATGAAGAGTTTTACAACCTATTGCATGTGGCGAGCCAACCAATATAGCCTAGTTGTCAAACTCATTCTGAGTTATCATTGGCAACCCAAATGTTGAGCATAAAATCTGATTACAATGTAACACATGCATGCTTTGATGCATTTATGGACTCATTCAAGGAAGTTACTTAACCCGGGTCGAGAATTCTTATGAATTACTATAGAATGAAAAAATTGGTTGCTAAACTAGGTCTTGCTTCAAAGAAAATAGATTTTTGTGTGAATGCATGCATGTTGTATACCAATGATACCAAAGAATGAAAGTTTTGTGGCACAGAAAGGTATAAAACCATGCAAAACTAGTAATGGATCAAAGACTTTGGATCCAGTAATAAGGATGCATTACTTACCTTTTATCCCTAAGCTTAAGAGGTTATATCCCTAAGCTTAAGAGGTTATATTCCTCCATGAGCTTAACTACACATATGAGATGGCATGCTAAAAACAAGAGAACAGAGAGGGTTATATGTCATCTATCTGACAGTGAAGCATGGAAGCATTTTGATAACACATATCCTAATTTTGTGCATGACCCAAAAAATGTTAGGCTTGGATTATGTGCTAATAGTTTCACACCATACAATTTGTCAGGCTCTATGTATTCTTGTTAGCCTATAATAGTCACTCCTTATAATTTGCCTCTAGAGTTGTGTATGACTACTTCATACATGTTCCTAACCTACATTACTCCTGCATATGGAATGTTGTCGGGATGGAGTAAAGAGTTGAAGAGTTGAAGATCTTGTGGGCAAGTTTTTTAATTTATGATGTGTCTAAGAAAAATAATTTTGTCATGTAGGGTTGCATATATGTGGACAATAAATGACCTTCCTGTATATGGAATGTTATCGGGATGGATGAGTATTGGTAAGTTGGCATATCCATCTTGTATAGACAAACAAAGGCATTCACTCTGAAGCATAGGGGAAAATTTGTTGGTTTGATTCTCATTATCAATTTTTGCTAGCTTATCACATGTCTAGAAGAAATCAGAATAAATCAGAATGCATTCAAGAAAAAGACAATAGTCATTAATAGCCCTTTATCGAGACTATCTAGGCATGAGTTATGGCAGATTGTTAGTAGGTTGGCCAAAGTTATTGAAGTGCCATTGAGCAAGCCACATGGCTATGGTGTTTAACATAATTGGACAAAGTAGAGCATATTCTATGAGTTGCCATATTGAAAGGATAACCTGGTTAGACATAATTTAGACATCATGCATATTAAGAAAAATGTCTTTGATAATATATTCTGCATACTCAAGGATGTTAAAGGCAAAACTAAGGATAATGTGAAGGCAAGGATGGACTCAAAGGAAGTTTGTCGCCGATATAAATTAGAGCTCTAGAATTGGTCAAATAGGAATGTGTTGAAACCAAAGGCAAGTTATGCTATGACAAGGGAGCAAAAGAAGATTGTTTGTGAATGGGTGCAAGATTCAAAAATGCCTAATCGCTATGCATCCAACTTGGCCAAGTGTGTTGACATGAATAAATTATGATTGCATTAAACGAAGAGCCATAATTGTCACATTTCTATGGAAAGTTTACTTTTGATTGCTTTTTGCATGTTGCAAGACGCCTTTGACTGAATTGAGTCAACTTTTTATAAGCTTGTGCTCAACGATGTTGACTAGGGAAGACATGATCCTGCTGGAACAAAACATCCCAGTGATTTTGTGTAAATTGGAGAGGATATTTCCTCCAGATTTCTTTGATTCAATGGAGCACCTACCTATCCACTTACCATATGAAGCATGAGTAAGAGGACCCGTTTAGTATAGATGGATGTATCCATTTGAGAGGTACTTAATGTTGTATATGTATGGGTCTTAGTGTGTTTCAAACTTAGTTTGTCTATACATATTTAACTATGGAAGAAGTCCCACATTGCTCATGAAAATGTTTTAATAAGCATTTATATATGATGGTACTTAATCGGTAAATACCTTATGGTATTGAGGTAGCATTGTAGACTTGGGCCTTAGTTAAATACACACGCGTGCGCCCCGCCCCGCCCCGTCTCGTCTGTCCGCGCGCGTGTGGACCTGCCAAGCTTTTACTACCCTACAAATTTTATTTTTAGCCAAAATTCTTTTTTACCATTGCAGCTCTTTAATGCTCCGACGGCTCTTTTTCTGACTGTTATCCAACAGCTCCTTTTCTGACCGTTATCCAACGGCTAATTTCCAACGGCTCTTTTACAACAGCTATTTCCTTTCCCTATATAAACCCTGCTACATGGCACAATACAACACACAACTACATCTCCTCATTCTCACTCTTCTGCACAATAGAAGCTGCCCCACTATTTCTATTGCGTTTTCTGCCTCTTGCAAGATCTGCTGCTCAACGTACCGGGACCATCGTGTGGACGAGTTCCTGTGGAGATCCACGTCTAATCCTGGAGGATTAACCGTCAACGTCATTCCACCGAGCATAGCTTTGGGTAGGGCGGAATTAAACTCTTAAGGACAGTGCCTTGCACGATTCGTGGTAACCTTGTTCTACTACATCTCATTGTTGCTGTCATTTTATTCTTATTCTTTAAAGCTAAAATACTATTGTTCAAATTATTTTCACAACATTCTTAAGGGTTTAATATGGATCCTAGTATTTTAGTTGCTATTAAGGTCATTCTTGATGCTTCAAGGATTGAATCATTTGATGGAAATAATTTTAAATGATGGCAACATAGAATTTTAGAAGTTTTTGACTTTGCTCAAATTAGTTTGGTTTTGCAAGATCCTAAACCAGAACATGATTCTGAAAATTATCAGCAAGCCTTGAAGGATTGGGAATTGGCTGATAAATTGTGCAAACATAATATTTTAAGAGCTTTATCAAATGATTTGTATGATATTTACTGTCATTATGTTCATGCAAAGGATATTTGAGATACATTGGTTCAAAAATATATTTATGAAGAAGAAGGTAGTAAAAAGTTCTTAGTTCATAATTATAATGCATTTCAAATGGATGAAAATAAATCTGTTGCTTCTCAAATTAATGAATTTACTAAGCTTGTAGATGAATTAGCTAAAGAAGGAGATATTCTGCCTGAAAGGTTTGTATCTCAAACTCTTGTTAATAAACTACCTGAATCTTGGAAAGATTATAAAATGAATTTCATGCAAAAGAGAAAAGCTATGACATTACAAGAAACTATTGTGCATATTAAGATTGAGGAGAAAAATAGGCTAATGGCTAGTGAACAAAATGCTAAGGAAATGCATGCTAGAGCTAACATTGCTAAGGATGTGCAGTCTAAAAATTCATTTTATGGCTCTAAAAATCATAACATTAGAGTTCATAAACCACATTTCAAGCATGATTCTAACCAACAACAAAAGAAGAAGGGTGCTTGTTTTATTTGTGGCAAAACAGGTCATTTTGCATCCACTTGTAGACTGAGAAGGAACAATCAAGGAGGCGCAAATAAAGGAGGAGGATCATCATCAAAGACAAGGGCAAATGTGGTGGAACATCAAGATGATGTTATAGTGGCAGTGGTGTCTGAATGCCTTTTAGTGAAGGAAGCCAAGAGATGGATTGTGGACTCTGGTGCCACAAAGCACATTTATGCTAAGAAAGAGATGTTCTCTGAGTTTTCTCCCATAGATGATGGGAAGGATTATGTTTACTTAAGAGATTCAAGCAAAATCTCAGTCTTAGGTAAAGGAAAGGTGTCATTAAAAATGACATCTGGGAAAACCCTTGTGTTGTCTGAAGTACTCTTTGTACCTACCATTAAACATTGTCTGGTGTCGGTCCATCTTCTTAACAATGCCAATGTGAAGGTAACCTTTGATAGTAACATAGTTACCTTATCTAAAAATGACATATATGTTGGTAAAGGTTATCTTAATGATGGTCTGTATGTTTTGAATGTAGTTACTAATTACAATGAAGGAAGTTCTTCTTTTGCTTACTTGGTTGATTCTCTTGATGTTTGGTATGGTAGATTAGGACATGTAAATGTTCCTTATATCTTAAAATTAAAAGAAATGGGACTAATTGATAGATTGGATAATACTAGCTTGGATAAATGTGAAATTTGTGTAGAAACTAAAATAACTAAGAAGCCATCCAAACAAGTAACAAGACAAAGTGAATTATTAGAGCTAGTACATAGTGATTTAGGAGATTTAAAGCACACAATGACAAGAGGTGGTAAAAGATTTTACATAATCTTTGTTGATGATTATTCTAGATATACTAAATTATATCTGTTAAGATCTGAGGATGAGGCTTGTGAAATGTTTATTAAATATAAAAATGAAGTAGAAAACCAACTTGGTAAGAAAATTAAAAGATTAAGAACAGACAGAGGAGTGAATATGAGTCAAACTCCTTTAATGAGTTTTGTGAACAACATGGTATAATATATGAAATAACTCCACCTTATGCACCTGAATCTAATGGTATAGCCGAAAGGAAAAATAGAACTCTTAAAGAAATGATGAATGCCGTGCTTGTTAGTTCGAGATTACCTAACTATATATGGGGGGAAGCTATCCTCTCGGCTTGCTATATACAAAATAGGGTACCACATAAGAAACTTAGTAAAACACCTTATGAGCTCTAGTTTGATAAACAACCTAATTTAGGACACCTAAAAGTGTGGGGGTGTTTAGCTAAGGTAATGTTGCCAGACCCTAAGAAAAGGAAACTTGGTTCCAGAATATGTGATTGTGTGTTTATTGGATATGCTCAAAATAATAGTTCATATAGATTTCTTGTTGTGAAAAGTGATGTGTTAGAACATAATTCCATAATTGAATCTTGTAATGCATCATTCTTTGAGCATGTATTTCCTATGAAAACTAAAGAGAAGCATAGTAGTAACTCACATGAGAATATATCAAAGGATATAGTTGATCAAAATGATAATGAATTGAGAAGGAGTAAAAGAAAAAGGAAAGAAAAAGATTTTGGTGATGACTTTTATGCTTATCTTGTTTCTGATGATCCTTTAACTTATAATGATGCTATTACATCTATTGATGCTCCTTTTTGGAAAGATGCTATACATGTTGAGATTGAATCTATTATGGCCAATCATACTTGGGAATTAGTAGATTTACCACCTAAGACAAAACCTATTGGATGTAAATGGGTATTTAAGAAGAAACTAAAACCAGATGGTAGTGTAGATAAATATAAGGTCAGGTTGGTAGCTAAGGGATACAAGCAACAAAAGAATCTTGATTACTTTGATACTTATTCTCTTGTTACTAGAATTGCATCTATTAGAGTTTTGTTTGCCATTACATCTATCTATAAACTTGTTGTGCATCAAATGGATGTGAAAACCGCATTTCTCAATGGTGATCTTGAAGAAGAGATCTACATGGAACAACCTGAGGGATGTGTGGTTAAGGGCAAGGAGAACAAGGTATGCAAACTTGTTAAATCTCTTTATGGTTTAAAGTAAGCTCCAAAACAATGGCATGAAAAATTTGATCATGTTATGATTTCCAATGGGTATGTGACAAATGAATCCGATAAATGCATATATAGCAAGTTTAATGATGGTGTTGGTGTTATCATCTGCCTATATGTTGATGATTTACTGATCTTTGGTACATGTTTAGATACTGTAACTAAAACTAAAAGATTTTTGTCTTCTCAATTTGATATGAAAGATATGGGTGTTGCTAATGTTATACTTGGAATAAAATTGATTAAGGAAAATGATAGATTCATTTTATCTCAATCTCACTATGTTGAAAGCATGCTTAAGAAATTTGGATGTTTTGACTACAAACTTGTATCTACTCCTTATGATTCTAGTTTGCATCTAGTTAAAAACAGAGGTGATTGTGTATCACAAATTGAATATGTAGGCATAATTGGTAGTTTGATGTATTTAATGAACTGCACTAGACCAGATATTGCATATGCTGTGAATAGACTAAGTAGATATACTCATAATCCTAGTGATATCCATTGGAATGCCTTAATTAGACTTTTAAGGTATTTAAAAGGTACTAAAGATTTTGGTTTAGTGTATTCTGGTTATCCCTCGGTATTAGAGGGATATAGTGATGCAAATTGGATTTCTGACTCTGATGAATTAAAATTTACAAGTGGTTATGTTTTTATGCTGTGGGGCTATTTCTTGGAAGTCCACCAAACAGACTTGTATTGCTAAGTCCACTATGGAGTCAGAATTTATAGCTTTAGAAAAGATAGGAACAAAAGCTGAATGGTTGAGAAACCTATTGGTGGACATACCATTATGGGATAGAACACAGACATGTGTGTCTATTCATTGTGATTATCAAGCTACCATTGCTTGAGCAAAGAACAAAATATATAATGGAAAAAGTCGGCATATCAGACTGAGACATAATATTGTAAGGCAGTTGATTGAGAACAATGTGATATCCATGGATTTTGTAAGGTCAGAAAAGAACTTGGCTGACCCTTTGACGAAGCCACTTACTAGGACGCTAGTAAGTGAAACATCGAGGGGGATGGGACTAATGCCTATAACTTGAGGCGGTATGATGGAAACCCAACCACTGTGATTGGAGATCCCATGAAGGTGGTTCAATGTGGTAAATGAAGTCATACGAGTCTCATAAAGGGTATTGTCGCTTCTTACTGTTTTCTGCCATTTATATGAGATGCTTGGTGAAGAGTCCCTCCCTATGATGTATGACAGTATCGCTACAGTGGTATTTTAGGATGAGCAATGCTCTTAATGGATCCATAGCCCTCAATGTGGGGGTGGGGTATCTGCTGTAGCATACTCCTGATGGATGCCACCTAAGTGAGAGTAGAGATGAGGCCATCTCCTATGAGTATGGGCATAAAACTCTAGAGCTCTCATGATTCCAGGATAGCGCACGGCCTTAATGCGTAAAACGGCTAAGAGCAGCATATCTTATGGGATGTTGTGTGGTTGGTGGACGTGCTCCAACCGTTATCTTAGAAGTTTGGTTTAAAGAGATTTCTCTACCAAATTTCCTAGGGTTGTCATCCACCTGTACCTAAGGTGAAGTTCAAATCCGTTGGATACTACACTGAAGCATAACATTCCTATTTATTCCTCTAAGTTTGAAACATGTGGGGGATTGTTGTATATATATGGGTCTTAGTGTGTTTCAAACTTAGTTTGTCTATGCGTATTTAACTATGGAAGAAGTCCCACATTACTCATGAAAATGTTTTAATAAGCATTTATATATGATGGTACTTAATCGGTAAATACCTTATAGTATTGAGATAGCATTGTAGACTTGGGCCTTAGTTAAATACACACATGCGCGCCCCGCCCCGCCCCGTCTCGTCTCATCTCGTCCATCCGCGCGCATGTGGGCCTGCCAAGCTTTTACTACCCTACAAATTTTATTTTTAGCCAAAATTCTTTTTTACCGTTGCAGCTCTTTAATGCTCCAACGGCTCTTTTTCTGACTATTATCCAACGGCTCCTTTTCTGACCGTTATCCAACGGCTAGATTCCAACGGCTCTTTTACAACAGCTATTTCCTTTCCCTATATAAACCCTACTACATGGCACAACACAACACACAACTACATCTCCTCATTCTCACTCTTCTGCGTAATAGAAGCTACCCCCACTGTTTCTATTGCATTTCTGCCTCTTGCAAGATCTGCTACTCAACGTACCGGGACCATCGTGTGGACGAGTTCCTGTGGAGACCCACGTCTAATCCTGGAGGGTTAACCGTCAATGCCATTCCACCGAGCATAGCTTTAGGTAGGGCGGAATTAAACCCTTAAGGACAGTGCCTTGCGCGATTCATGGTAACCTTGTTCTACTACATCTCATTGTTGCTGTCATTTTATTCTTATTATTTAAAGCTAAAATACTACTGTTCAAATTATTTTCACAACACTTAAACAAAATAATAAAAGGTGAAGAACAAAGTATGGGTGGAAGGTTCCATTTGCCAAAATTATCTGACCTAAGAGATTTCTCATTTTTGTTCTTATTATTTTGAGCATCATGTCAAGTCATATTGAACTAGGGTTGGATGAAATGATCATGTGCAAGAACATATGTCAACAAAGCCAACTTTGTCAATATTTAATCAAAATGGTCATGCCTACAGGAAATCCAAGGAAAAATGGCTTAGCGATGCACAATTGCACTTTACAACTTTACATATCTTACTAAATTGCAAAGAAGTACAACCATGCCTCAATGTAGATTTACACAATCCAATTTCTTACCATTCAATTTTTTTCAACAACTAGCCTAATATGAAATACCTTTGTAACCTTCCAGTGCTTTTTTACAATATTTCAACATTGTCAATAAGGACTCACATCAATGAATTGAACAAGAATTTACAATACGGTTTAGAAGTTTTGTAGGCATTCCAACTGTTGGTAATTTGGTTTACATGTTAAACACAACTTTGATTATTCATTTTTTTTAATTTTATAGGTTCACCATCCAAATAATATCGCTAATGACCTTCACTTACATGATTTAGCATGAGGGCCTAGTAGATGTGTGACTTCTTGGCCAACATAATTTGTCAAAGGGTATAAATTCCACACAGACACTTGGTTACATGGGAAGAAAACTATCAACAGTGGTGTTTGTGTCAAAAGCTCAACCAATGAAGATAAAAATGATTATTTTGGAATTCTTAAAGAAGTGATTGAATTAGCTTATCTTGACACACCTAGAAATAAAGTTGTTCATTTTTAATGTGAATGGTTTGACCCTAGTATCAACAGAGGTACAAAAGTTCACCAAAGTTACAAAGTTGTCGAAGTTCGTCATACTGGGAGATATGAGATTGAGCCTTTTATCATTGCCTTGTCTGTGAGACAAGTGCATTATGTTCTTTATCTTGGAAAGATGAAACATAAGGTCCAATAGTGGGTTGTAATAAAATCTAAGGCAGGAAATTATGTTGAAATCGATAGGGCTTTGGAATCTACCTTCCAAGTTGATAATTGACCCTATTAACGACATTGACTTCATTGCCACTTTATGCGATGCAAATAGGGTTTTCAAAGAAGTTAAGGATGTTGGTAGTTGTAGGCAGCACGAGAATCAAATTAAAAAAGAAATTATGTCTAAACAATATGATGATAACAATGATGAGGTTTCCAATCATGAATATCAAACAAATAGTGATGAAGATGATGCTTGATAAGAGTTGTGAGTTTTAAATTTTGTTCATATGTTTTTAAGTCTTTAAAAATATGTTTTGTCCATCAAATGTGTTATATTTCGTTATTTTTGCAAATGTCATCAAAAGGAGATAAGGAAAAGGGCAAATTGAAAAGGAACGAGAGCCAAAAGAAGGGGGATAGTGATTAGCAAAGCCCTGTACTTGTTCGTCTTAAGTTAAGGTAGTTTAGGCCCCTTAGGAGGCATCAATCTAGATCTTCTCCACCTACGGCCCCATTATCACTTACATCTAAAAGGCCTCATGCTTTATTTGAAGAGTTTACCATGATGCCTACACTTGGATACCAAGGATCAACATATCCATATGATGATATACTAGACTTTCTACATGCTGCTAACCCACCAGTTATCATCCACTCCTGGAGATACGGACCCTAACTTAGGACACTACACTTGCAATTTTGGAATAGGGTCTCAATAGAGAAAGCTGCTTATTGAACCAAATGGTGATTATGGCTACATATACACCTTTTTATTATTGTCATATGTTATGTGTATTATAATTTTAACATGAAGTTTATGAAATACTATTAGTATAGGTTTTTGCCATCTAAACCTGCTGTAAAGGCCTTAGCCAAGGCTATCTAGAAAAGATTTTTGCAACTATATATGTCTTGGAGCAAAATAGGTGAAGATGAAAGAAAACTTATGTTCAAGGAGTTTAAGGCATGTCTCTTAAGAATTTGTTATGGACATTTACATTTATGTATACATATTATTCGAAAGTGTCATTTTGTTTATTTTAATCTTACTATTATTTTTGTAATATCTTGGAAGGATGAACTTTGGTGGTTGCCATAACACAACCAACACATGTGGAAGGCATTCAACCATTGTGGCTCCAAAAGACTTTTAGATTTGTTGAAAACGGCCCACGATACAGGTGAAAGACCCTAATGGATTGGAAAAGCCCAATGGAAAGCTCTATGCAGGCACTAGAGTACTTCTGAATACAAGAAGAAGTGTGAACAATGAAAGAAGAATTGAGCTGCTGATGATGGCGGGTGTGTGCACATCGATGGCTGTATTTCTACTGGTACCCATGCATAGAAATTCGTAAGAAAAAGTTCAGTATTGACCCAAATGCCCGTAAATTTATTTCTTATATTTACTTTTTATGTCATTTATAAGCCAATGAGTTAGGTAGACAACCCAAAGTTAATGAGATCTTTCTCTGCATCTGCAACCAAGAAGGATAATCATTCACAGTAGGTTTCAGAATGAGTTCAAAAAACATATATATGTATGTTTGTGTATTTGTGGAACACATGGATTGATTATGATTCACTAATAACTTGGCTTTCAATGTTTTTAGGAAGGTTACAAAGAAAAAGAGCTTGCATGATCTTCTAAGTGCTCTAATGTAGATGATGTCATCGAATCGCTTACCGGTAAGGATTTTTAGGTGCATCGAGTCATCTTCCTATGGACTTCATTATGCAAATTTGGGAGTAGCTACAAGAAGATATGGACTAATGGATGCAACAAGAAGTGAAGTGGCATATAAAACAAGAGGTTGAAGCTTGGGTTAGCCAACAACTAGAATAAGAGGTAGACACTCGTGTCGCACAGAGGCTACAACAGGAAGTTCCTACTCAGGTAGCCCAACAAGTGGAGTAGTGTATCCTTCAAGAGCTAGATGTATGGGGAAGGTGATTTGAGCAATTTACACATCAGTGTGAACAACACTTTGCTTAGTTTGCCAAGGCTTATGGTCATTCAACCAACCCACTACGAGTTGATCACATGGACAACGACGACGATGATGATGATCACAATGATGCTCAATAGGTTTGATCTTAGTTCTTATGTTGTTTGACTTATGTTATTTTGTGTATTTAGACTTACGTTATTTATATTTTCAAACTTATGTTTTTTATTTCTCAAACTTGTGTTACCTATGTTTTGGAGTACTATATTTAGACTTATGTTTTATACTTCTTTAATTATTAAGGACTATGTCTTGTATGATATTTGTATTAATTTTTAATCATTGTTAAGTTTTAATTATTTAGCTATTTATTTTATGCGTACTATAAATTAAAAACTCGTAAAAAGTACAAATAAAGAAAATCACAAATCCATACAATAGGAACATGAAAACTAGGGGGGAATAAAAAACCAAAGGCTACCACAAACAATCACATGCATGGCTATAACACATTTGCGGGGGACTTTTTTGCCGCTAATTGCAATGGGAAAGTCCATCGCAAATTTAGGGAGGACAAGTTCGCCGCAAATTAGAGGGGGCAAAGTGTAACACCCTAACCTAATCATGTGTATAATTAACATTATTAAGGATTAATTAACACTAAATTTATAAATAGAGGTGACAATGTAGAATAATAAAAGTGATAATGTAATATAATTAAAATTGTGTTGGTACTAGAATTTTAACCACATTGTGAAAATTTTACGAACAATTTCTTGAAACACAAGAAATTGATCCTTAGGAATTTAAAATACAAGAGTCTCTAATTATTATGAGATAACCCATATTATATGTGTTTAGAAACCAAACACATTGGTCATAATTTTAAGAACAAATTATGATCACAAAAAAAAAATTCAAAAGTAAAAAATTACGCTTACTTTTTTAATTAATAAAAAATTACAAATAAAAGATGATGAGCACCATAGAGAACTCATCTTCTTCTCTCTCTTCAAGCATAAGCTCACCATCTCTCTTCCCCCAACCATCCTCTATTTTTGTCTTTTGAGCTCCTAAACTAGATCTTCTCTTGTTTGTTTCAAGAACCACTCAATATCTACACCCTATTTCCATAACCTAGCATAAATAGAAACCTAAAAATCCCTCACCCTTGGACCTACATAGCTTCAGCCATAGCAAAGAAAGCAAGAGGCTAATTGTTGTTTGTGGTTCTAAGAGAGTTTTGAACCTAAAGGAAGCAAGCCTTGAAGAGGTTTAAACTTGGAAATGAGGTAGGCTCCTAGAACTTGTTATATACTAATACGGCTTCCACAAGAGCTAGGGTTTTTAGTTTATTGCACCACACATATTTTGGGTTAATGATGATGGCATATAACGTTATTTCAATAATTTCTAGCCTGTGGAACTTAGATTGTGAAGGATAGAAGGTTAAGGAATCATGGTACATAAAATAGAATATTGACTATGCTGAATAACTCTAGATAGCCATGAATCCATGACTTATAACTTAAGCTAGGAAATTCAAAATGAGGTGGAACCAATATTAAAAGATAGATAAGTGAGTTATGAATTTTTGAATTAGGCTGTGGGCTGAAAGGAACAAACCTGAGTAGTGAGTATTTTAATATGCATAACTCATCCTAGTTAACTTCAATTTGAGTATACCCAATTTTGCTAGAAAGCTAACAGGTAGAAAAATAAGGGTTTAAATAGGGCAACCATAATGTGGAGCTTATCACTTAAGCTTTCCTCAACCAAATCATGTGGGACTTATTTCATTTGAAAGAAGGTTCATATAGTACAAGTCTAGGAAATTTCACGAAAAAATAATACAAGATACATTTTTATGGATTTTCCACATTTTGGTGCTTAAGTTTGTCCCATAATAGAGTAGTAGTAGGGAAAACCTGAATATCTTAAGTTATATACTTCAAAATTAAGTAGGACCAAAAAGGCTTAAAAATAGATAGTAGAGCATCTTTCTTATAAAATTTGAGATCAAAATGACTTAAACTAGAGTATTTTATAATTTTTGGACATATTTAAGGTATCATAATCTAACTTGTAGTATATATAGTTATAATTTAGGTTAGAGTTCTCCAAAGGACTTGGGACCAAAATTAATGGCAAGATTAAGTAGGTGTATTGAATTTGTGTTTTCTTGGGATGTATGATATGAAATACTTATTTACTTGAACTTTATGAAATTGGAACAACTTTTTCTTCATATTGCCAAATTTATATTGGAATCTTGCTATATGATACTATCAGCATTGTATCTCTGGATTATTAACTAATTATTTGCTATTTGAAATTTTGGGAAGCTTCACATTATAGCCATCATGCTACCAAATTTTTTACAGGAATACTTTGAAAGTGAGACCATAAATCATGAGCATAAGTGCATCAAGTGTCATGATAGAAGATGTTCATATGAATGAATATATGAACCATGAGCTATCAATATTTTCAAGAACAAATATAATTTTATATCACTTGGACCGAAGATAGTGAATTCGATTTTAGTCAGAGAAAGTAAATTTGACTTCTTTTGAATTGAGTTAGCAAAAGTAAACCTAGCTAGAAATAGGACTATGTGAGCATCAGAGAAAGTAAATATGATGATCACTTATAGAAATGAGCCTAGTCTTACTAAGAAGCCTATTACCAAGGAGTGGCCAAGGCCACTTATATCAAGGGTCACCAAGTGAAAGTACTCATGTTTAATTTTAAGAAGAAAGACATTGAGATAGTTGCATTTACATAATTCATTTCATTAAGTGCCCTTGCATTTGTATGTCCCTTTATTTTACTGTGCTATTATTAATGTTATTAATTGTTCTCTAATTACAAGCGTATGAATAAAATGAACCTATTTAAGATAAAGAGTTTTGAAACACTTATTAGATAAGCTTTTACCTTTTTATTTGCTAAAATGTTTTTTCTTGAAACAAGTCAAAGTAGTTGAGAAGGATAACGATGACAGTGAATGTGGTAGTCTAGGAACACCTACTAAGAATTTTAAATTCTTATCCCTACCTGTGTGTATGTCGTGCTTGATCTTTGTTGAGATGCCTGATTGGCTTTGGCACCACGACTCAGTCTTAGACTGATGGGTTAGACCCAGGTCCGCATGTATATATTCTTTCTTTTCCTTTTTACCGTTTTTATTCTTAGCAAGCACTTTAATCTAAAGGCTCCTTGTGACGGTGATCCACTCTTCGTGGCACACCCGATGTCCGCTCCACCTCAAGTCTCTTCCTTGTCTACCATGGAGACAGACCCTTCTGAGGCAAGCCTTTCTTTAGCATTGGCTTCTTTTTCTGGAGGTCACCAGTGGTCCCCGAGCTTCTAGCTGATGGTACCAGACTAGTAGGCATATTGGAGAATGGCTTCTAAATTCTCCAACTGGATTAGAGGGGATGATGTCGAACTTTTGACGCTTGTTGAGCCTTGTATAGTTGTAGTTATGACTGATGTTGGTGACTAGATAGATGAATTTTTTTGTTTTCATGTATTTCTTATCCACTAGTAAGGGGTCCTTGTATGGACTTTCTTCAGGTTTTTATTATTTTTATATAGGCCTTGTTTCAAGAATCATTTGTATGACAGATATTAGATGCACTTTGGAAACTTCATCGAGATACACGGGAAGGTAAATATTGTAATGGACACTACGTATATATTTGCTACAAACTACTTTCAGCACTCTTATAGTTTTCAGTCTTGATGCTCATTTATATTCTAACATACATATTTGTGACTTTATTTGTCAACTCTGAGCAATAACCCCATTCATGATCATGTACAAACTTAATACGATTACGAACCTACTACATGCTTGTATTTTATTCCATGAATAAGTTTATTTTGAAAAGAAAATCTATATACATTTTCCAATAGTCTTCTGTTAGAATAACACTAGAAGGATCAATATGAGTACTAGGTTCTACATGACATCTTCTAACATGGTGTTATGACTTAAATATAGCATTGTAGTTGGAATAGTGTTAAACAAAGTTCGTCGCAAATTGGGTGGAAAAGGCCACCGCAAATTAGGAGAGGAAAAGGCCACCCCAAATTAGGGGGAAAGGCCATTGCTAAAATTAAAGGTGGCTACTACAACCAATTAGTAGTCTATGAATATACGGCGGCCCGATGTCTGTCGCAATTCCACCATAAACAATTGTCTTGTAGCCGATTTTAGCTTATTTATGGTGGAAAAGTCTACCGCAAAGGGTCAATTTTCTTGTAGTGTGGGTAGTATCCCTTCCAAGTCGCACATCCCAATACATGACCAAGGCACTTGGAAGCCCAAGACCTCCAAGCCTTGTACATGATTGTGTCCTCCATTTGGTCAATAATAAATTTTTTCTACAAATACATAAGTAAAACATGTCATATATCAATGTATATAGAAGTAAAACATTGAATAAAAAAATTGTTATTTTATTACCTTCCATTCCTCATACCATATTTGCTTTGTGCTCTTCGCAATTTTGGCAAAGTTCTATTATGGCGCACCATATAGCCTCTTGCTCATATCTGTGATATGCCGCAAACCTTGCACAGGAGGTTTTGAACTAAATAATATATACATAAAGAATAAAGTGTTAGTCATTAATGAAAAAGAAATCACACTTTAACATTGAAATTGAATTTAAATTACAAATTACTTACGAGATGCCTCCATTAAATTGCAATTGCCATTGTCATTATGTCGTGGAGGTTGTTTGTGATTATTGCCCAGATGGAGTAGCTACTCTACTGTCACCTAAGGGCTAAGAAAAGGGAGAAATGGAAGTAGCCATAGGTGTAGACTATGTCTCAATAGGTCTCGATAGTGGTAGTAAAGGAGGAGGCATAAACCCAAGAGTAGGTATCATGTGGATTTCTTGCAGGTTAAGATGAACAAGCTAGGAGGTTATAGCACCCAGGCCAAGAATCACATGAATTATCAATTTTGAACATTTTAAGCCTAGGGGAGGGCACCTTGCGCTCAAGCGTGCTATTAACCAGAGCAAAGGGAGTTACTGGCCTTAGGCCACACTTGAGTGTAGCACCTTGCACCTGAGCATGCCACCAACCAGAGGCCACGCCTAAGTGTGCTGCCACCAAGAGTTGAGGAAGTTTATGGGCCTAGGCGACACCCAAGTGTAGCAGGTTATTCTCAAGTGTGGAGAAGGCGGTGGGAAAAAAATAAATGGGGACTTTAGCTTAAAATAGGGAGAACTTTTGCTCGATTCTCCCAAATTTCCTTTTCCTCTTGTTTCTCTCTCTAGGTTTTCTTCTACTCCATCAAACCCACAAACTCATCAATTTTTCCTACAAATCCACCACAAAACACCTCTCTTTCACCACTTTCATCATCATCTCCATCTTTATATCTGTGTCTTTCTCTCCTTTTAATGAGGGAAAGTAAAGATGGAAGGAGAATCAACACCCTCTATTTCCTCTATTCCTTTCCTCAACATTCCAAGGTAAGTTCTTGAGCTTGTGAGCTTCCCCTTGCTATGGATTAGCTAATTTATTCGTAGATTGGAAGTTAAGCAAATTAGAAGGAGGAATTGAGGTGCAAGGGTTTCTAACATGGGAGTTTTGACAAGTAAGAGTTGGTTAGGGTTAGATTTAGTTTCTAAAAGCTTATTAATGTTGATTTGATGTCTTTCGTAGCTTTGGATAGTTCCAAGGATCTTCCAATTGGTTCGGAGGCACCATCCCATTGAATCCCTACCCTTGAGTCTAAATGTGAGTGTATGTTGTTATTTGCTTTTAAAGAATTGTTTAAATTGACTTTTTCAAGGTTTAAGGAAATTGCCTCAAGCATTATGTTTTTGAAATTCATGATTACTAGACTGAAACTTGTATTATAATGTTGTTAAGTTTCGTGGGCATGAGACAAGGTATAATAGCTATATTTTCTTTTATCGGATGAATTTATGGAGCTTTTTTTAAAACTTCATTATATTCTTGACACTATTAATAAGGATGCATATGAGTGCAATAAAAGAAATTATGATGGCAAGTATTGTTAGGAATAAACTAAAAGTTTTTAGCAAGGGAGGAAACTATGACAAAAATGGCTCACTAATGGTAGTAAGCATTAGCCTTAGTGCACCTTGAAGAGCCTAGCTAGCAGGGCAGTTGCTATCTTGGCATGTTTAGCCGACATCTTTGGAAAATTTAGGCAAGTTGAGGTTTGGTTATTGGGGCTGCTCAATCATGGGATTGATTAGATACTGTTAGGATCAAGTTGTGGGAGTTGCCCAATCAAGAAGTTACTTCTACAATAAAATCTTCCCTCGTGCTTTATTATGATACTAAAGCCATGATTTTACTCTTTACATTGTAAAGAGATATTCTATACCTTGATGTATAATTTTAAGTATGGTTTGTATTTGAAACTTGTCTCATGCTAATTGTAAGCATATTATTCCTTACTGAGTTGTATAACTCACCCCTCAATTTTCCTTTTTATTTTGGATTCAGCTGTAGAGATGAATACTATTCCTCCTGCCCTGTAGGACTCTTGTTGACCTCTTTTGGTGGGCCCACTTGAAAGGGCCCATTTATTCTTTTTTGGAAATGATTTGGTATAGCCATGGACGGCTTACATGCTGTACGAAGCTCCATAAAACACAAGCAGGGTCTAGACGTGTGTTATGGGTCATGTTTTATTCTTTATCTTCCCTGCTAGTTTATGTATAGTGGACTGGATTTGTATAGTCTATATGAACTTAATTATTTGATATATGACTCTAGCATTTTGTACATATATAGCCATTAAAATTAATCAAAATATATCCTGAACTGTGGTGAAATGGTTAGCTGAGAATTGGCATGTTCTGATTATCCGGGAAATGCCTAGTTTTAGAGGAAACTTTATCTATTTTCCGGTAAAAATTTACATGTTAGGTTTGTTAAGGAATGAAGATTCCTTGTGGGCCGATCACGACCCGGTGAAAGTCGTGACAAAAGTGCTATCAGAGCTTAGGTTTCGTTGTAATTCATAGAGCAAGTATCCTTAGAAAAAGTCACGATTGTGTACATAGAAGCCGACCCATTTTCACCAAGTGTAAAGCTACTAGAGGCCTTTAGGAAGTGATTTTATGCATTTTTGTCTTAAATATTCCTATCCTAGTTGTTCTATATCTGGACTATATGTTGACAAGAATTTTCTCTTGATAAGTGGAAATGCCACCTAGAAGGCATACTCGTGCTAGAAAAGGCCACGAATTAGGAAGCCCTAAATGCTGAATCTGATCGGGCCCCCACTCTAGAACCTAGAGGGAGGGGCCATGGTCAACCAAGGGGTAAAGGTTGTGGCAAAGCGGCCAGACAAGTAGAGGAACTTGCCTTTGCTAGGGCTAGTGGTAGTGGGATCCGTGGAGTCCACTAGGCCATCGAAAATTTGGTGGGGATGATAGCAGGTCCAGGATAGGTTGGAGGATAACCTAAGTAGTAGCTGTAGCACCTGCTACTCCTGGACAAGTGCAGCTCTTACCTGCTATGGGGAGAGATTTCACAGTCCAAGATTTTCTCAAATTAAACCCCCTACCTTTACAAGTCCTTAATTATTCCTGCATAAGACTTTCAAAGCTCTTTGTGTTCTTGAATGCTCGACCATGAAGGCACTTAAGCTAACAGCTTACAAACTAGATGCTTTGGTACAACAATGGTTTGAGACCTTGTGAATAGGAAGATCAGTCACTTTACCTCCTCTCACTTGGGAAGAATTCTTTAAAGTTTTTATGTCCCGATTTCTTCTAGCTAGTAAAAGGTTGAATCTTGCTACAGACTTTGAGAAGTAAAAGTAGACACCAGGGATGTAAGTCATAATATATGATATGGAGTTCACTCGACACTTTCGCTACATTCCAGTGGTGGAATCATTCGAGGGTTAGCAAATCTTATGTTCACCACTCTAGCACCCTAAATTGGCAAGGTGACATATGTTAAAATAATGAATGTCATATTACTAATTGAACCTGGCATGATAGAGAGAAGGGTCTCCAAGGAAACAACCAAGAGGCCAAAGACGCAGGGTTTCTTTTATGGTGGTTCTCATTCTTGGGGAGGCTATGGCCCCTAGAATCAGCAACAGGTTCATCAAGGAGGGGCCGTACCATTAAGGCATAACTCGATGAATGTCTTTGCTATGGTATCTCAATTAGGGAATGCATCATAGCAGAGTATACAAAGACCTGGACACTCAGGTTAAGCGTAATCACTTGTCCAAATTAAGGGAAAGAGCACTCGAGGGTTATTCCATAAAGGACCAGAAGCATGTTTTGTTTGTCGTCGGGTAAGCCATTTCAAAAGGGATTATGCTCAACGATTAGGCAAGTCTAGCCAAGGTTCAATGTAGCTAGTTGTTCCATCCTTTTCCTTTTTAGCACCATTACAAGGTTCTATCTCTGGAATAGCTAGTGGAGGAATAGGTGGCAAAAATTTGGGAAGTACAGGAGCTAATCGAGTAGGGAGAGGACAACCACGTCTCTATGCTCTTACACGACAACATGCCCAAGCTTCTAATGCGATAGTAGCAAGTATTCTTCAAGTATGTTCTATTGATGCTCATGTGTTATTTGATGCGGGGTCTACACATTCCTACGTGTCCCTATACCTTGCTTCTCAATTTAGTACTGATCATTTAGTAGGTGTTCAAATCATGCGTAATCAGCATATGTCGTATTGACACATTGATAGATTTGATACTTCTAGAAATGGTCAATTTTGATATTATCCTGGGCATGGACTGGCTAGCTTCATTCATGCCACAGTGGACGATGATTTGACGAAGGTGAAATTTGAAATTCCAGGAAGGTTGCATTACGTTTACAAAGGAAATAGTTGTATAATCCCTGCCAGCTTAATTTCTTCCTTTAATGCCTTATATTTGACAAGTAAGGAAAGTTAAGGACATCTTACAATGGTTAGGGGTACTAAGGTCAAAGTACCCAGCTTTGAGCAAGTCCTTGTGGTTCGGGAGTTCCTAGATGTATTTCCAGAAGAATTACCTAAAATGCATCCAAATAGAGCAATTGAGTTTGGTATCTATGTATTCCCAAACACCCAACTTATTTCCATACCTCTTTACTGCTTGGCACCAGCTAAATTGAAGGAATTGAAGGAGCAATTATAGGACTTATTAGATAAAGGTTTTACTTACCCAAGCACTTCTTTGTAGGGTGCTTCTATATTGTTTGTAAAGAAGAATGATAGATCTTTGAGATTATGTGTGGATTATTGGTAGCTTAACAAGGTGACTATACGTAATAAGTATCATTTACTTGCATTGATGATCTATTTGACCAACTTCAAGGATCTTCTTGCTTTTCTAAGATTGACTTTTGTGCTGGACATCACCTACTAAAGGTTAAGGAAGCAGACATTTCGAGGACTGCTTTCCATACCTGCTATGGACATTACAAGTTTCAAGTAATGTCCTTCAGGTTAACTAATGCTTTGATTGCTTTTATGGATCTAATGAACCATATCTTTAAGCCTTTCTTGGATGATTTTGTGATCATTTTCACTGATGATATTTTGGTGTAGTCTAAGAGTTGGGAGGAGCATGAGCAGCATTTGCGAACTATCTTTCAAACTTTAAGAGATCACCAATTATACGCCAAGTTTTCTATGTGCGAGTTCTAGTTGGATAAGGTAGCTTTTCTGGGTCAGGTAGTGTCTAAGGAAGAAATCACAGTGGCCAGAAGAAATTTGAAGCTATACAACATGGTTATGGCCTACAACTATTACAGAGATTTGTGGTATCTTGGGTTTAGCAAGCTATTAATGTCATTTTTTTAAGGATTTCTCTAATATTGCAGCACCGTTGACTCCGTTAACACAAAAGAATGTGAACTTCCAATGGTCTAATGCATGTGAAGAAAGTTTTCAGAAGCTCAAGACTTGCTTAACTGTAGCTCTAGATCTTGTCCTACCTTTAGGTTTGAGAGGATTCTCAGTGTATTGTGATGCCTTAAGGGTAGGCTATGGGTGTGTTTTGATGCAACATATCCAAGTAATTGCTTACTCTTCTAGATAACTCAAGAAGCATGAGCAAAATTACCCCACTCATGACTTAGAAATGGTAGCAGTTGTTTTTGCTTTGAAAATATGGCGACGTTACCTATATGGTGAGACTTAAGAGATTTACACTGAACACAAAAGTCTTAAATACATCCTTCAATAAAAAGATTTTAATTTAAGGCAATAAGCATGGGTAGAATTGTTGAAAGACTATGGCTGCACCATATTGTACCACCTGGGCAAAGCAAATATCATAGCAAACACTCTAAGTAGGAAGTTAATAGGCAATTTGGCCCATATAACTCCTAGTAAGAGGCCTTTAATAGAAGAGATTCACCAATTAGAGACAGAAGTTATGCAGATTGAGCTAAGTAAGTTTGGGGTACTTGTGACTTATATAAGAACCTGGTCATCTCTAACTAAACAAATTAGAAAAGCTCAATGTAAGTATCCAAAGTTGAAGAAGTTAATGGAAGATGTACGAAGTAGCAAGACTTCTAACTTCACCATAGACCAAGAAGGTGTCTTAAGGTGTGGCAGTCACCTTTGTGTACCTAACTTGGGCAAGTTGAAAATAATTATACTTGAGGAAGCCCACAATTCCAAGTACACCATTTGTCCTAGTTCAACTAAAATGTACCAAGATTTGAAGCAATTGTGTTAGTAGGAAGGCATGAAGAAGAATATTAGTGACTTTTGTGTCTCGACGTTTAGCATGTCAGTAGGCTAAGGCAGAGCATGAAAAACTAGCTAGTCTTCAACAACAAATAAAGATACCAAAATGGAATTGGGAACGAATTAATATGTATTTCATTACTAGGTTGCCACAGACTTCTAAGGATTCGATTCCATCTGGGTGATTGTTGATCGATTAACCAAATCCATCCATTTTCTTCTAGTGAAAACCACTTATGGTATAGCCCAATATGCTCAGATGTACATTAATGAAATAGTTAGATTGTATGGGGTACCTGTATCCATTATATCAGGTCAGGGACCTCCATTTACATCCCTCGTCTAGAAAGCCTTTTAAGAGGTCTTAGGAACATCCTTGGATCTCAGCATTGCTTTTCATCATCAGATGGATAGACAGTTCAAGAGAACTATCCAAATCCTAGAGGATATGCTAAAAGCTTGTCTTCTTAACTATGGCAGGAGTTAGAGCTGCTTCTTCCTTTTAATTGAATTTTCCTATAATAACATCTATCAATCTAGTATTCAAATGGCACCTTTTGAGGCTTTATATGGAAGATGTTATCAATCCCTAATTGGTTGGTTTGAAATTAGTGAAGCTAAGCTTCTGGGGCTTGATTTAGTGCAAGACTCTTTGGAAAAGGTTAGTATAATAAGAGAAAGACTTTTGGTTGCTCAAAGTAGGCAGAAAGCATATGTTGACCACTAGAGACATGACCTTAAGTTTTCGGTAGGTGATAAAGTGGAAAGCATGGGAATCTTAGTCCCTACTATATAAGACCTTTTGAGATTTTAGAGAAAGTAGTTATTGTAGCTTTCATGCTAGCCCTTCCTCCTAACTTATCCATGATTCACCCTATTTTCCAAGTCTCGATGCTTCAGAAATATGTATTAGATCCATCTTAGATCCTAGCCCTTCAAACAGTTCCACTTGATGAAAATTTGTCATATGAAGAAAAACCCAATCTATTGTCGATCAACAAGGAAGGAAGCTTCAATCTAAGAGCATAAGTTCAATAAAGGTGATATGGAAGAATCATGCTGGAGAAGAAGCCACATAGGAAGCACGTGAAGCTATGCAAGCCAAATATCCCCAGTTGTTTGAGACTCTAGATAAAATAAATTTTAAATTCGGGGATCGAATTTTTTTAAAAGGGAGGATTTATCACCCAAGCTAAGAATCACATGATTTGTGAATTTTGGACATTTTGAGCCTAAGGAGGGCGTGCTCGAGCACAGCACCTTGTGCTCGAGTTTGCTATTGACTAGGGCAAAAGGAGTTGCTAACCTTAGGCCATACTTGAGCACAACACCTTGTGCTCAAGCATGCCACTAACTAAAGGCCATGTTCGAACACAACAAGCCACGCTCGAGCGTTCTGCTACTCAAAGCTGAGGAAGTTTCTGGGCCTAGGCTACACTTTAGCATAGGGGGCTTTGCCCTAAAACAAGGAGAACCCTCCCTAAATTCTCCTAATTTCCCCTCCCTCTTGCTTCTCTCTCTAGGTTTTCTTCCCCTCTATTAAACCCATAAACTCATCAATTTTTCCTTCAAATCCACTACAAAACACCTCTCTTTACCCCCGATCATCATCATCTCCATGTTCATATCTATGTCTCTATTTTCTTTTAATAAGAGAAAGTAAAGGTGGGAGGAGAATCACCACCCTCCATTCTCTCTATTCCCTTCTTCAACATTCCAAGGTAAGCTCTTGAGCTTGTGACCTTCCCCTTGCTATAGATTAGCTAATTTCTTCATAGATTAGAACTTGAGCAAATTAAAAGGGTGAATTGAGGTCCAAGGGTTTCTAACTTGGGGGTTTTGACAAGTAATACTTGGTTAGAGTTAGATTTAGTTTCTAAAAGTTTATTAATTTTGATTTGAAGTCTTTTGCAGTTTTGGATGGTTCCAAGGATCTTCCAACTAGTTCAGAGGCACCATCCCATTGAATCCCCACCCTTGAGTGTTAATTGTTAGTGATTGATGCGCTTATCGTTAATTGCTAAATGAACTTATGTATATGTATGTGTATGTTGTTATTTGCTTTTGAAAAATTGTTTAAATTGACTTTTTTAAGGTTTGAGGAAATTGCCTCCAGCATTATGTTTTTGAAACTCATGATTACTAAAGTGAAACCTGTATCATAATGTTGTTAAGCTTCATGGGCATGAGACAAGGTATAATAGCTATATTTTCTTTTATCGAATGAATTTATGGAACTCGTTTTAAAATTTCATTATATTCTTGACACTATTGATGAGGATGCATATGATTGCAACAAAAGAAATTATGATGGCAAGTGATGTTAGGAATAAACCAAAGGGTTTCAGAAAGGGAGGAAATTGTGACAAGACTGCTTGCTAACAGCAGTATTCATTAGCCTTGGTGTACCTCAGAAAGCCCAGCTAGTAGGGTGGTTGCTAGCCTGGCATATTGGACCAACATGTCTAGAAGATTTAAGCATGCTGATGTTAGGTTGTCAGGGCCGCTCAGTCATGGGATTGATTAGATACTGTTGGGGTCAAGTTGTCAGGGCTACCCAATTAGAAAGTTACTTCTGGAATAGAATCTTCTCTCAAGCTTTATTATGATATTAAAGCCATGACTTTACTCTTTGTATTGTAAAGAGAAATTCTATACCTTTGCATATAATTTTAAGTATGGTTTGCATTTGAAACCTGTCTCATGCTAAATGTAAGCATATTATTCCTCACTGAGTTATATAACTCACCATATGATTTTCCTCTCTATTTCAAATTCAGCTGTAGAGATGAATACTGCTCCTTTTACCTTGTAGGACTCTTGTCGACCTCCTTCAATGAGCCTACTCAAAGGGGCTTGTTTATTCTTTTTTGGAAACAATTTGGTACAGCCATAGATGCCTTACATACTGTATAGAGCTCCATGAAACACAAGCAGGGTCCACATGTGTGCTATGGGTTATGTTTTGTTTTTATCTTCCCTACTTGTTTATGTATAGTAGACTTGTATAGTCTATATGAACTTAGTTATTTGATATATGACTCTATATGAAATGATTTTGTGCATATACTGCCACTAAACTTAATCAAAATATATCATGAAATGTGGCAAAATAGTTAGCTAAGGATTGGCAGGTTCTGGTTATCTAGAAAATGCCTAGTTTCAGAGGAAACTTTATTCATTTTTTGATAAAAATTTGTGTGTTAGGATTGCTAAGGAATGAAGATTCCTTATGCACCGATCACGGTGGGGTGAAGATCATTATAAAGGTGAGGGCCATAGTAGGGGAATTGGATCGAGTGCTGCCGATACTAAAGGTGGTGTGATGGATCAGGAAGGCTGACCATCCTTCGTTAGTCAACCTTTGCCATGATTAGTACCTTTACTTGCCATATTTGAATCAAACACAACATGTATATATATAAGTCAATATGCAAGGAATAAAAACAAAACATATATAAGTCAATATGCAAAGTGTAAAACATGTTGGGCATGTATGTAACTTAATATGCAAGGAATATTAACAAAATTACATGTATATAACTTAATATGCGAAGAACAAAAACATAATTACATGTATAGTAACCTCAATTAATCCAAAAGTTTAGGGCTTTCTTAATCACTTTCGGACTTAACACCATCTACAAATTCCCATTCTTTATCCTCAATGCCTTGTATTGTGTCTTGATGCAAAATAGGAATGTGGAGGCTTATGCCTCGAGGCAATTGAAGTGTTACGAAGTGAATTACCCAGCCCATGATTTGGAGTTAGCAGCTGTCGTGTTTGCCTTGAAGATATGGAGGCATTATCTATACAGTGTAAGGTTTGAGGTGTTTTATGATCATAAGAGTTTGAAGTATCTATTTAATCAGAAGGAGTTGAATATGAGGCAGAGAAAATGGATAAAATTTTAGAAGGATTATGAGTTTGGGTTGAATTATCATCTTGGGAAAGATAACATGGTGGCTGATGCCCTAACGCGTCTTGGATGATGGTTAAGGAAGATAAGTTGGTGAAGAGTTTTGTTGGAAGAGATGACACGAGAAAGGGGTTGAATTGTGTCTTCAAAAAGATTTCTTAAACCTAATAACTTTTATAAGGCAACTTTCTCAAGTTCAAAATCTGCAAAAGAAGATTCTCCATTTTATCCATTCTTCGATCTAGCCTTTGCTGATGAGCTTAAAGTTCAGCCTAATTAGCCATGATAGCATGTTGATTGGCTAAGAGTAGATCGATCTAGACTTCAGCAGCATTTGGAAAAACTTCAGCAGATGAAGAGTCTCTAAGAGCCAATTTTTAGTGTGCTGGATATGACTGGCTGAGGATTGTCAGGGCTCAAAAATAGCAGGAGTAGCTGTTCTGTCATATTTAGGTGTTAAGGTCAGCAGTAGCAATGTTTGTATAGTAATAGGAGTAGTAGAAACATCTTAAGAGAATGTGGCAATGGTTAATAAGGCATTGGAATGCTCAAAAGGGCAATATCAGATTCAGCAATAGCAGCTTCATTTTCTGGTTTTGCTACCAGAACAAGTGTCCTTTCAAGCTCTGGTCTTTCTAGTGCAATTTCAACTGGTTGAACCAATGATCCATCTTGATTCAAGGGAATCAATGGTAGGCTAACAGGTTGAGTTGCTAGTTGTTCTGTTCTTCCTTCAGCTCCTTCAGAAGGTAGTACAACCCTTCTCATCTTAGAAGGTGGATTGATATCTTCAATGACCACATATTGTTGGTCCACATCTAGAGAAGTAGATGAGCTTCTTGTACCTCTAATTAAGGCACCAACTCCTGCAGTTTTATCCTTTTGTCTTTGCAACCATGCCTCGCTTCTCATTCTATTTTCTACAGCTTCCAGTAATGCTTTTTTGGCAAAGGAAGGAGGGAGTTTTGCAGAAAGCTGTGCAAGGGCTTGCTTCGCTTGCTTTTTCCCTTTCCTTCTGATTTCAAGGTCCTCATCTTTATCTGAAGCTTCAGCTTTAGGTTGCTCTTGAGAAGGTTGTTCCTTGATCATAATCCCTCTTTCTCTTGGTTTGGAAAGTCTTGTTGCAGATTTTGCAGGTGCAACAACATTCATTGGTTATGTAGCAATGGTTGATGCTTCATCTTCTGCACTAGGGGAGAAGGATTCTTCAACAAGCTTCAATAATCTTCTTTTATTTATTCTCCTCTTCTCAGAGATTAGGGAGAGACTTCTCTCATGCCTCTTTTTCTTTCTGAGTTCTTCAAAAGGTTTGGATTTAACTTTGTGAAGAGAAGCTTGTCTTTTCTTTGGCTCCTTCTCCTCTTCTTTCTTCTTTTTCTTTTTCTCTTCCTCTTCCTTCTTCTTTTTCTTTTTCTCTCCCTCTATGTCAGGGCCTTGAAGTTTTAAGCCCATGGTAGAGAATGTTTTCTTGGTGGTGGCAAGGTGTTTCTCATCCTTCCTGTGACCATCAACAAGAAGTTGGGCTCTAGCGAATATACGTGTGAGGAGCATGGCATAGAGCAAAGCAGCATGACTCATTCTAGCTTCATCAATAATGGAAAGCATGTAGTCCAAAATCAACCTGACCAGGTTTATCCTTCTTCTGGTCATGAGCTTCATGTTCCGGCTCAGTCATAACATCAGTGTTTCCCATTCTGAAAAGCACAGTGTATTGAACTACTAAATATACAGCTCTAACAATAGTAAGAACATTGGAAGTACGAATATTTCTTACTTGTATGTCTCTTCTGCCAGTAAGTACTTTTGAGACTTCCTCTTTAGTGGCTCCAAGCTGTTCCCACCATTTGACACCACCTTTACACAAATCACCTTCGTTAGTAGTATTGGTGATTTGAACAAGATCAGAAGGAAGCACTTAGATCTTAAAGCTTCTAATAATGCTTCTTAATGACGTATTGTCTTCATCAACAGTGGTGAGAGTGTTGTAGAATACACCAACTAGCCTTGTGTAGACGTCCTCTAAGATGCTCAGAAACTCATTCCACCCTTGGAACTCGAAGATTTCTACAATCTGAGGAAGGAAGGTGGAGTTTGCCAAAATGAAAGTTCTTCCAAAGGCAATGGACCTGATGAAGTAGTTTCTATGAAAGTCCCTTTGCATTTCATCGTCATCGAACATATAGGGAACACTGTAATCTCCCTTTTTCATCATGATGATTTGAAATTGTAGAACGTTGAAGGTGAAAAAGGGAAAGTGTTTAGGCTAGGTGTACAGAGGAAAGTTAGGAAGGTTTGTGAACGAAGAAGATGAACAGTGAGACATTTTTCTCAATGACTTGGGAAGTGAATGGTTGATGTGATAGGTGAGTGTTAATGAGGGAAACTGATGGTTAAAGTATGTGAACGATTTTTAATGTGCAAACGATATCATTTTAGGTTAAGTGTCCTTTTGGTTTTCCCTCTTCAATGGCATCGTGGCATAAGAAGTTCTAAGCGAGCCCCACATTTTTAAAAGTTGTTTCAATTCTTCAAAAGCTTGAAGCCTATAAGAAGCTTAAGTCACCATTTTCATGAGAAGAGATGGTTTTTTTTTTTTTTTTTTTAACAAATGAACTAAACACCTTTCTAATATCTTCTCTATGACTCTTTTAAGAATCCATCTTTCTCAACTTGTACTGCACATCATTCTTTCTTAACCAAGTAGGTAACCAGTTTTGAATTAACTTTCTAAACCATATGAGGAAACTTTCTGAACTGGTTCTTTAATCCTTTCTTGATGTGATCTTTCTGAGGCACGCATTGATGTTGAAGAACTTTATCCAAAAAGCAAATCCTATTGGGATGCAACAATCTCAACTTTAACTTTTGCTCAAGAGAGAAGGAGGTACCAGATGCAATGTATATGAATAATTAAAAGCTAATCATATTCAAAAGGTTCCTTATATGATAGAAATGATCTTCAGCTAAGAGTTTTGTAAAAATGTCAGCAATCCAACTTTCAGTATTAATAAATCTTAGTTCAATATCTCCTTTCTAAGCATGATCTTTTCTGAAATGATGCTTAATGTCAATGTGATTAGATTTAGAGTGCTGAATGGGATTCTTTGTGAGATTAATTGCACTAGTATTGTCACATAGGATAGGGATATTGGTATACCTCATATTGAAATATTCTAGTTGTTGTTTAATTCATAGAATTTGTGTACTGCAATTTGCAGCAAACACATATTTAGCCTTTGTAGTTGAAAGAGTAATAGTGTTTCTGCTTCTTACATGACCATGTTATTAACAACTTTCCACGAAAGCAACAGCAACCACTAGGGCTTTTTCTTTCAACTCTATCTCTAGTAAAATCAACATAACAGTAACCTGTAATATTGTAAGCAGTAACTTTCTCCTACCAGAGACCAAGATTAGTAGTACCAACTAAATATCTCAGAATTCTCTTAATAGCATTCAAGTGTGATTGTTTGGGATTGGATTAGAATCTAGCACAAATTCCCACCCTTAATTGCAAGTCAAGTCTACTAGCAGTAAGATATAGTAATGATTCAATCACACCTCTATAAAGAGTTTCAGAAACTTTTTCACCATCTTCGTCAGTTTCTAGAACTTGAGAAGGATGCATGGGAGTACTGATGCTCTTGGCCTTGTCCATATCAAACTTTCTGAGCAAATCCTTATCATATTTTTCTTGATGAATCAGGATTCCATTC
This sequence comes from Pterocarpus macrocarpus, assembly GCA_031439585.1. NCBI lineage: Eukaryota > Viridiplantae > Streptophyta > Magnoliopsida > Fabales > Fabaceae > Pterocarpus > Pterocarpus macrocarpus. The sequence continues at coordinate 57,830,967 of CM062514.1, forward strand.
TTCTGTTGTTCGATTTGTAGTCCAAGAAAGAATTTTATTTCTCCCATCATACTCATCTCAAATTCTCCGTGCATAAGATTAGAGAAATCCATGTACAAATTTTGACTAGTTGCTCCAAAAATAATATCATCAACATCAATATGAACAATTAGAAAATCATTTTTGTTATGAAGAATGAATAAAGTAATGTCAACTTTTTCTCTTACAAAACCATTTTTTGTCATAAAAGAGCTGAGTCTATCGTACCAAGCTTTGGGAGCTTGCTTTAAACCATATAAGGCTTTTGAAAGCTTAATTAAAGACATGGTGAGGAAAGTTTTCATTTTCAAAACCAGGAGGTTGATTAATATAAACTTCCTCATATATGAAACCATTTAAAAAAGTAGATTTTACATCCATTTGAAATAACAGAAATCCTTTATATACGGCATAAGCAAGTAGCATTCCAATTGCTTCTAATCTTGCTACAGAGGCAAAAGTTTCATCATAATCAATGCCTTCTTGCTAATTGTAACCTTGTGTCACTAATCTTGCTTTATCTCTAATAACTTTTCTATTTTCATCAAGCTTGTTTCTGAACACCTATTTAGTCCCAATAGCAGATTGTCCTTTTGGTGGTGGGACTAGAGTCTAGACTTTGCTCTTTTCAAACTGAGATAATTCCCCTTTCATTGCTTCAATCTAATTTTAATCCGTCAAGGCTTTGTCAATACATTTTGGTTGAATTTCACAAATAAGAGCAACATTGGATTTGCCTTTGAGTGAAGATCTTGTTATAATTCCTTGAGAAGGTTCACCAATAATTTTGTTTTGAGAGACAGGTCTCAAGTCTCTTACACCTATGTATCTTCGCTTCAGAAGGGTACCTTCTAGTTCTTCAGAAATATCGTCAGAAACATGTTGATAAGAAGGAAGTTCAGAAACATCATCATCATCATTACTAGTGGCAATCTGAAGATTTTGCTAATCTTGGGAATTGTCATTTAACGACATATTTTCCATTTCTTCTTCCAAATCTGTAACCTTCTGATTCAGTCATTTTTCTTTTCCATGAAGCTTGTATGAATTGTTTCTTCCACAGCTTCAATCTTCTTGTTGAACATCTTGTAAGCTTTTGAAATAGAAGAATATCCTAGGAAGATTTTAGGTTTAGATTTGAGATCAAACTTTTAAAGTTTGTCCTTTGTATTAAGTATGAACATTCGGATCCAAAGACATGAAAATAAGAAATGTTGAGTTTTCTTCACTTCCATAGTTCATAGGGAGTTTTCTTGAGAATATGCCTTAAGAAAATATGGCTTTGAATATAGCAGGCAGTATTAATTGCTTCTGCCCAAAAGCCTTTTGATAACCACTTTCGACAAGCATAGTTCTAGCCATTTCTTGCAACGATTTGTACTTCCTTTCTACTACCCCTTTCTGCAAAAGAGTTCTAGAAGAAGAGAAGTTATGAGAAATGCCATTTTCATTATAAAAGTTTTCAAAAGAATGATTTTCAAATTCTCCACTATGATCTAATATGATGGAAGTGATGCAGAAACCTTTTTCATTTTGAATTCTTTTTTAGAAAGATTTGAAAGCCTCACAAGCTTCATCCTTATGGATCAGGAATATAACTCATGTGAATATTGAATAATCATCCACAATGACTAGGCCATATTTCTTACCACCTAGACTAGCAGTTCTAGTTGGTCCAAAAAGATCAACATGTAAAAACTCAAGTGGTTGTGTAATTGAAACTATATTTTTGCTATGGAAAGAACTTTTGGTCTGTTTGCCTTTGAGACAAAACTCACAAGATGAGTCATTTTCAAGATTGATTTTAGGCCAACCTTTGACTAGCTCCTTCTAAGAAATCTCAGAAATCAACTTCATATGAGCATAACCAAACTTCTTGTGCCATAGCCACTTTTCGTCCACGAAGGAAGCTAAGCATTTTACATTTTGATTTAGAAGGTCATCTAGATATAATACATAAGTATTATTATGCCTTTTAGCTATAAGAATGATTTTATCAGTAGCGGAATCTTTAATAATACATTGCAAAGGTTCAAACCCAACTTTGTTGCGTTGGTCACAGAATTGACTAATGCTCAAAAGGTTGTGAGTTAACCCTTCTACTAACATAACATTATTTATTAGATTGGAATTATTCTTACCAACATTACCTATACCAATGACTTTGGATTTGATTCCGTCGGCAAATTTTATTATTCCACCATCCTTGGGTCTAAGGTTTATGAACTAAGATTTATTTCTAGTCATGTGTCTGGAGCACCTACTATCCGAGTACCATTTCTTTTCCCTTTGATGTATTGATTTAAGACACACCTGCATCAGAAGCAATTTTAACTTTAGGTACCTATATCTTCTTGAGTCCTTTTGTGTTAATAGTGTTTTTAGGCTTTTTCACTTTTTGTTTGGCTTTCTTTCTAGAGAAGCATTTTTTAAAAGAGCGTCCCTTTTTGAAACAGTATATGCATGCAAGAATCTTAGATTGTGGATCTTTGGATGAAATCTCATTTTCCTTTTCCACATATCCTAATCATGTTTTGTCAAGATATGGTTTTTGGCCTCCAAGCATAAGATCGAGATTTTTTGAGCCATTTACCATTCTTTTAAGATCATATTTGAGAAGTTTAACTAAGTTCTGAAGTTTAGAAATATTAGTGGAAGCATTTTGATTATCTTCAAAAATGTTAGTTTTTAAGGTATTAACATTCTTCTGAAGGGTGTCATTTTCTTTTAAAAGATCAGTATTTCTTTTTTCTAACTTCTCATCCTTAGTCTTGAGTTTTTTGAAATCTAAATATAGTTTTTGAAAGTTTTTTTTCAAAGAGGCATAGTGGGAAGCAATTAACTGAGAATCATCTAGGAGATCATTATAGGATTTTTGAAGCTTTTCAAATAAAGATTCAAGTTCAGAATCAGATACCTTAGTTTCTTCTTTTGATATGATGTTAACCATAAAGTAGAGATTTGCTACAAATTTTTGTTCACTTTGTTGTTCAGCATTCTCTTGTTCTTCATCCAGATCCTCCCATGTAGCCATCATAGCTTTCTTCTTTGTAGTCTTCTTTTTCGAGGCTTCCTTCAGTCTAGGACATTCAGATTTGACATGTCCAGTTTCCTTGCAATCAAAGTAGATGATATCATCTTGCTTGGCCTTGCCCTTTTTGTCTTTCTTGGGAACAAAGTTCTTCTTCTTCCTATTAATCCATGCTTTTGAGATCCTCCTTGCTAAGTAAGCAATTTGATCATTATCATCATCATCATCAGAGGAATCCTCTTCTTCTTCTTTAGATTCTTCTGAGGCTTTCATGGCTTTGGAAAACTGAGTCCTCTTCTAGGTGAACTTCAAAGCAATAGATTTTCGCTTATTGGTAGCCTCATTAGAGACTTCATTTAGCCCAATCTCATGAGTCTTTAATGACCCAATGGGAGCATCTAAGCTAAGCACATTCAGGTCCTTAACTTCTGGAATAGCCGTGACTTTTGGACGCTAAGCCTTTGAAAGACTCCTTAGAATCTTTCTCACCATTTCTACATTGGTGTACCTTTTGCCTAAGGCCTTCAGCTGATTTATGATATGCATAAATCTAGTTGTCATTTCATCAATATTCTCATGCTCTAGCATTTTGAATATTTCATATTGATGAACCAACATGCTGATCTTGGTTTCTTTGATCTGATTCGTTCCTTCATAAAGCACTTGAAGTCTATCCCAGATTTCCTTGGCTGAATCATGGGATATGATTTTGTCATATTCACTTTTGCTCAAGGCACATGTGAGAAGGTGATTTGCCTTAGCATTTATTTGAACTTTGGTTTTATGCTGATCAGTCCATTCATTTCTAAGAATGGTTTTGACTACAAAAGGTGGAGGTTACACTGGATCAGCAACTACTTGAGGTGCTGGTTGCTCAACTGTGGGTATATAGTCGCCATTTTCTATTATCTCCTATATATCCAGACTTATGGACTCGATGAAGAGTCTCATTTTATCCTTCCAATATGGATAATCTTTACCATTAAAGTAAGGAGGACGATTTATGGAGTGACCTTCTGCAATGTGATTTATTTGTTAAGCTATGTGATAGGATCTTTGACCTCTGCAACCATTAGGAAGCTCAACTCCAAAGTTAGGCTATGATACCAATTGTTGGAAGAAATGACATGAAAAATGGGGTTGAATCGTGTCTTCACAAAAATTTCTTAAACTTGAAAACTTTTATAAAGCAACTTTCTCAAGTTATAAACTTGGAATACGGAAGCAGTTGTCAGATAGAAAAATATTTGTTTTATAAAGAATAATTGAGTTATTTGAAAGTTGCACAGATCTAAGAATAAAATAAATACTGGTAGTGAATGAAGGAAAGATAGAAGGATCACACAGAAGGATTTATCTTGGTTCGGCCACAATAATGCCTACATCCAGTCCCCAACTCCTCGTTGAGATTTTTTATACCAAGAGTTTTCTTTTTCCAAGTCTTTCCAAGCTTTACAACTAAGTAGTCTTTCTCTAGCCTCTCCAAGCTAAATGATTAGTAATTTTCCTAGCCTCTCCAAGCTCATAGTGACCACTAATGGATTTGGTTATAAGGGATATTTGAAGGTTTTGTGTTTACACTCACACTAAGCTTCTTATACAGAGCATAAATCAATAAGGCACAGTGAGTGACTTCTCTATATTCTCAAACTGAGAATGTTATCTATCACACTCCTATAGAGAAGGTTGTACAACATAAGTTACAATGAGTAACTTTATGGAAAATTAGAAAGTCAGGAAAGATGAAGATATGAAATAGTTGCTAATTTGAAAATTTGAACAATGTCACTGTCTTCTTCTTCGAGTTCTAGCTTTATATAGACTTGAGATGTTACCGTTGAAGCTTGTAGACCTTGAGCCTTATGCTACTACGATCCATTGGTGTATAACTGGAAAGAAAGGGTACAACTTTCTTCTTGAACAAGTTTGGATGACATAGAAGAAGAAAGTAGCCGTTAAAATCTTCACCAATTTTTTAGGCTTATCAACGCTTTCTTTGCAACTTGTCACATCATATTTGACTTTTTGAACTTCTTAGTAAAGCATACAGAAGAAACTTTAGAGGTGAAATACTTCATGAGAATTCACCCTTCTAGGTCAAGTCATATTTCTGAATAGGGTGTGACCCTTCTCGTGGCATGCTTTTCCTTTCTAGTGCATTATCACTATCCTTTTGAACTTTCTATTTTGTTCCTGAGTGAGTAAACATATAGGACACAAAGCGATATATCCAATATAATCTCATTTGAAAAATGTACCACTCACTTGACCCTTTGATTTATACAAAAAAACAATTTTAGCTTTAAAGCATATCGTTTTACACAAATAAGAATGTATTTAACAAATCATTTACAGTTCAAGAGATTTACTTAAAGCTTGATTTGATATTCATCAAAACCCTTAAAACTTGAAACGTCTAAAGCAAAGAAACTGTTTCAGTTGGGCATTGGAGCTTACAAGTTTTAGAGACCCTAACCTTGGAGTTATCTTGATCCCCCATAGTATAAGATTGAATCAGCTGAGGGTAACGAGCGATTTCAAGGGTCAAATTGTTCAAGCCCAAATAGAGGAAAAGGATTTTCTAAAAATCGTAGCATCGATGGAAGAAGGAAAGTTGAAGGGTTTCACTCAAGGTACGGGTGGACTATGGAGGTTTGAAAGAAGAATTTGCGTACCAGTGAGTAGTGACTCCAAAGAGGGATTTTGGAAGGGCTCATAAGAGCCATTTCACCATACACCCTGATGTGACGAGGATGTATCAGGATGTTAAGAAAATGTTTTGGTGGCCGAGATTGAACAAGGACATTGCTGAGTTGGTGAGCAATTGTTTAGTCTGCCAAAAGGTAAAGATTGAACACCAAAAGCCCTCAGCTCTATTGCAACCACTGGAGATCCCGAAATAGAAATAGGAGAGTATCTCCATGGACTTTGTGATGGATTTACCCAAAATGCCAGCCGGTCTTGATGCAATATGGGTAATTGTCGATAGATTGACCAAGTTTGCTTACTTGTTGCCCATTTGAGCTACTTATCCCTTTAGAAAAGTTAGCCCAACTTTATGTCCAAGAGATAGTAAGACTGCATGGTGTAACGTCAACCATAATCTCAGATAAGGACCCGAGGTTTACCTCTAGATTCTAGGGAGCCTTGCAAAAGGCATTTGGGACAAGGCTTTGCCTACGTACAACTTATCACCCCTAGACTAATGGACAGTCGGAGAAAACTATCCAAACCTTAGAGGACATGTTAAGAGTTTGTGTATTGGATAATCGAGTTAGTTAGGATAAGTACCTACCTTTGACTGAGTTTGCATACAATAACAGTCACCATACAAGTATTGGTATTGAACCCTATAAAGCTTTGTATGTATGGAAGAAAGTGTTAATCTCCCCTGTGTTTATATGAACTTGGTGAGCAAAGTTTGTTAGGGCCCAATCTTATGAGACAAACCACTGAGCAAATAAAGAGGATTAGGGACAAGATTCTTACAGCTCAAAGCTACCAAAAGAGTTACACAGATAAAAGGAGAAAGCCTTTAGAGTTCCAAGAGGAAGAACATGTATTTATGAAAATCACTCCTACGACAGGTATAGGTAGAGCCACGAAAGTCAAAAAGTTGAGCCCCCATTTCCTTGGTCTTTTTCAGATCTTGAAATGTGTCGAGTCAGTTGCTTATTAGATGGCCTTACCTCCAAATTTGTCAAAACTTCATGATGTCTTTCACATGTCTCAATTACGAAAATACCATTCTAATTCTAGTCATCTACTTGAGCCTGAGAGTGTACAATCTCGGATCATAGATCATGGGGCAAAATAGCTGAGGAACAAGACCGTACCCTTGGTCAAAGTGGCTTGGGTTAAAAGAAACATGGAAGAATCTATGTGGGAGCTGGAGTCCGAGATGAAGAGAAAGTTTCCCGACCTGTTTACAGGTAACGAATTTTGAGGGCAAAATTCTTTTTAAAGTTGAGGAGAAATGTAATATCCTCAATTTTCTTTCGTGTCAAATTATCTCGGTGACCTTAAGTAATTAAGCACTTAATGAGAAACAAAAGGATTACGGTTTAATCAAGGGATTAATGAGGTAATTAAGAAGAGAAAAGTTGTGAGAATGCTTAATTAAGATTGGAGAATCTCTAATTAACAAGATAAACTCTTAATGGCTTAATTAAGCACTAATCACTAATAATTAACTTAATCGAGTTTAATTAAGGCTAATTAAGCTAAATTAAAAGTTTGATTTTGCTAATTATGATCATATGAGTTAACACTAATCTTCGCTTAATCAAGTTAATTAAGTTGTAAGAGCACTTAATCACATCATCAAAATTCAAATTTAGTCAACTAGATAATAAAATATTTGATCATGTCATTAAAGCAAAAAGCATGAGACAAAGTTATTTTTTGTAAGAGTTGACCATTCTTTGTCTCCCCCGTCATCCAATTTGTCCTCTTAATCCTTAATTGGCATAAAATTAAGAAAATAGCTCTCTCCCCTTGCCCTTAATACCTTCGACCTCACACTTGCACACTCCTACACTCATTTTCATTTTTTCAACTTTCATTCTCTCTCTAACACTCAAATCTTCCAACTTCTCTCCACACTTTTCTTCTTCTTCAATCTTCTTCAGAACTCCATAACCAAACCTTCTCACTAAGCCCTTTAAAGATCACATCTTTTGATCTTTGAAGACAAGATTCAAACACCACAAGCTCCATTTCTTCAAGAACTCAAGAGCTCTCACTACATACATTTAAAACCGCCACCATCACCCCTTGGATGAGCCATCATCTTCTTCATTTTTCTTTCCAAGAAGGCGCAAAACACACTCTTAGGTAGTGATCTCTATTTTTTCTTTTGTTACTCAAGAAAACTTGAAGTTTGGCTCTCACCATGGCTAAGAACTTCAAGTGACAACTTGAGAAAAACTCCATGCTCTTCATGAGCAAAGTTTCTATTTTTAGCTAAGTTTATTCCTTGAGTTTGCTTTATGAGATCTTGTGTGTTTCTCTTCTTGAATGCTTTAAAAGTTTTTGTTTTTCTCTTATGATGCATGTGTTTTGTTATTCTTGTGAGTTGTTGATAAAGAAACATGCTTTCTTGGTGGTATTTTGTTTAAAGATCATTTCTTTCTTTATGAAGAGCTTATGATTGCGAAGATTCTCTTTTTACATCTTCCTCATGATTTTGATAAGACTAAGAACATTTTAAAAGCATAAGACTCTAAAAAGTTTCCTTCTTGATGAACTAAAAGTGGCGCTATGTGTATATGCTTCATAAAGTTTCATTTTATTCTTCTTGAGGACAAGAACATGTGTAAAAGTCTAAATATTTTTTTTTTATGAAACTTTTTAATCATAAAGGTAAGAACTTGTCACTTTATATCTCAAATATTGAATTTTGGAGATGGTGGCGGAGCTTGAAAATAATTTTTAGGGGGGCCAAAAAAATTGAAAAATTAAGATAAGGTGAATCAACTTATTAATCAAGTAGCAACTTTTTTTTTGGTTTCTACCAAATATCTATACAATTTATGAATAGTTGAAAAATTCTTCAATTCTGATTATTGATGGACATAAAAAAGAATGCCAAAGTTGAAAAGGCAAATTAATCCTTTTCTATCAGTGAAGTCTATAAGATAGTATTTGTCAACAAGAGTATAACTGTTAGTGTGTATTTGTAACAGTTGTAAGATTAAACTTATTTAAATAGTTTATTATAAGTATAATCAATTTTTTTTATAATTGATTACTTAAAAATCAATTTGGGTATATTAACTTATAAATAATTTTAAAAGAATGTATTTTGTTTGAGTTGTATGGATAGTATTTGCTTTTGTATGATAAATTATTGAAAAGGGTATGAAATAATTTGTTTGTATTTTATAATATTTGATACCTAGGGATATTTTGATAAAAATATTATAATTCTAAAATAATCAGTTTTTACTTATAATTAATTTTTTTAAAAAAAATTGGCTTTCACTTGTAAGTTAATTAATTTACACTTAAAATTATTTTTCTTTTTTCTTATAATCCATGCAAACTTTTTACCTAAGTATGTGAAATTATATCAAAATGACTTTTCATTTAAAAAAAAAAAATAAGAGTTGTTTTCTTGTATTCCCAAACATACACTCAAATAAGCATCCTTTAGAATCAAAGCGGGCCTTAAAGTTGACAAAATATGTTATTTGACTCTTATAATTGCTTATTTATTGTAGTAAAAAATATTTTTACTCTAAATTAATGCTTAATTGTGTTGTAATATTTTTTTTAATTGAAAATAAGTTAATGAATTTTTAAGTTGGAGATCCATTTAAATAGGGTAGCATATTGAGACTTAAGTGTGTGTGTGTGTGTGTGTGTGTATATATATATATATATATATATTTTATAAAAAAAATTTGGGGGGGGGGGCCATGGCCTCCATTGTCTTAACTATGCTCCGCCATTACTTGGAGACAAGACACTTTATAAAGTTTCAAAACTTCTTTAAAAATATAACTTATTGGTCATAAAAATATAAACTTGCAACTTTATCTTGTAAAGATTGAATCTTGAGTTAAAAATATTGAGTAAAGTATTAAACTTTCTTCAAGAATAAATCTTTTAAATCTTAGAGTAACTTTAAGTCATAAAGTTGGAATCTTGAAGGCATAATAATGATTAAAGGTTTCAACTTTCTTAAAGAATAAGACTTTTTAGCCATAAAGTTAGCATCTTGTGTTATTATTTTATAAAGGTTAAATCTTGAAGAGATGAATATAATGTTAAGGTTCATACTTTCTTAAAGAATGAAACTTTATAATCATATATGAAACTTTATAATCATAAAGGTGAAATCTTGTTATTTTATTTAAATAAGATTGAATCTTGTAACTTGTTGGAATAAAAATTTCTTCTTGATATTTAGTGAACACATGGTATTGTTAGGGTCGTGAGTGTGGTCTCGAAATCCTTTGGGAATAGGAGTATAATTAGGGCCTTTGATCATACCATGAACCTAGGAATCACTAGTGTGCTATCTCAAGGAAACTTAAAGATTTGAATGAAACATGTTAGCTAAAATGCCATGTACGCTTCGGCTATGATGAACCAAGACAAGAGACAAATAAGTGTTAAACTTTTAACTTTAAGAATGAGTTCTTTAAGATGTGAACATGAAGTATCTATTAAGTTATATGGTGAAAATGAATTCTTATTGTAAAGTATAGTCTTACTTGAGGAGTTATTGATTAAAAGTTTATAACATATATTCACTTAAGAATTTCATGACTTGAAGGTTCCATAAACCATGAGAAATCAATGGGCTAAATTAATTATACAATTTCATACCAAAATGATGTTATATTGGTATATTGTTTATGATGATTATGATTACTGTGCCTGGCTTGTTGATTGATTGTACCATCTATTTTGGGACTCTTCATATTTCAGCTGTCAAGCTGCTAAATTTTCAGCAAAAGTATATGAACTATGTAGCATGATCATAAGTTCCTCAAGCATATTCATTCATGAATATATGATCCATAATATGATTATGATTCCATATTACTTGGGCTAGCCTTGGAATGAATTAAGGATAATAAATCGGTGTGAGCATTGGGGAAAGTGAACACGATAATCACATATAGGAACAAGCTTGGTCTTGAAAAGTATACTATTACTCAGAAGTTTATATAGCCAAATACTCCCGGGGGACCAAATATGGATAATTATGACACAAGTTAAGGCAAGGAAAAGTCAAGTGCACTTGCATCATGATTCATTTGCATCTATTTATGCGTAATTTTTAATTACCTCTTGACCTATTGTGATTATGATAACATTTCCCTGCTATTTACAAATTGTATAGGTAAAATGGAATATGCTTAGAATAATATGGTTTCAAACCTATACGACTAGAATCTATACTTTAATATTTCCATTTTCTACATTTTTGAAATAAATCGAAGCAGCTAAAAATAATTATGATGTCAGTATGTGATAGTCTAGGAGATCCTATTCAAAATTTTCAAATTCTCAACCCATGTGTATGTATCTATGTTATTCTTAGACAATAGTGATGACAACGGAGGCGTTCTTCACTGAGATTCCAATATGGTCGCGGCATCATGACCCTGCCTTTTTCTCCTTTTTCTTTCTTGTATTTTGATAGGCATCCCTGCGTGGACCCCTTTGAATTCTGGTGTCCTTAATGTGAGTTAGATAGAGGTCTCACATTAAGTACATTCATAAACTTGTAAATACATACTGTGATGCAAATACGATACTAAATGATATGTAAATTAATTATTTTTAGTACACGTATGATTTCCTATTATAGCTCCTCGTTTATGGTTAACGCACCTCAATGATGTAAATTTCGTGTATATTTTTACTTAAAAATGCACAATGAAATTTAGATTTAAGTAATACTAAATTAAGATAATAGGAGCTCCACACGTAGCAACTCTTAGTTATAGTATTATGAATTAAGCATAGTAATATAGATAGAAGGGTGTTACAAGTAGCCCTTCTTTGCTTGGTCTTTTAATTAAAAGGACAAGCAAAGTAAAAGAATTAACTAATTTTCGTTCGAGTAATAGAAAACCTGAAAATTAAATATACATAACTACTATTAAAGGGTATTTTGGTCAAAAATAAAATAATAAACATTAGATAATCGAAAGTTAATAGAAAACCTAAGAATAAATTAAAGTGTAGCTTATCTTAATTTTTTAGAGAATGGGAGTGTGTGTTTTATAATAGAGCGGAGGGGAATGTAATAATATTATCTTTTAATGAAGAAGGTTATATTTTATTCTAATTTTTTAGGGGAAAGAAGTATACGTTTTACAAATAAAGAGGAGGAGAGTGTAATAATATCTTCTTTCAAGGAAAGAAATTGTATTTTACTCTATTTTTTATTAAATTTTCATTTTATTTTTTACAAAAAAAAATGCAAAACTTAACCACACACTTCATGAGAATGATATTATACTCACTACTTTATTACTTGGTTAGCCTAGTGCACTTGCCAATATTTTGAGCTAAAGAAATAAAATCACCCATCACTAACCCTTTCCTAAATTTGGTGACCATTTAGCCTTATTAGAGCCTCATCATTAGCTTTCTTTCTAAATCCATACAGATGATCACTGTGCAAGAACCTTCTATGGCAATCAAACCACGAATTCTACCCTCCAAAATTCAATGTGAATGCCTTTCTATTCTCCATACAAATTGGGCATATCAATTTTCGATATGTCATCCATCCAAACAACATCCGATAAGTTAGAAAATTATTGATAGCCCACATTAATACTTCCCTCAACATCAAATTTTGCTTCATAGAAATATTATAAGTCAATACCCCATGACATCATGTATCATGGTTTTGTCAAGTGGTGTGTAATGTTTCATATTTCTCTTCTAAGAAACATGATGTAGTATCTTTTTGTTTCTCTCTCTTTGAAAGTTGAGCCTTTTTCAAATATAAAAAAAAAAGATAATAAATTTATAAAAATAATATAAATTTTATTATTTATCAAATAATCTTCTACATCATATTGGTTAAAAAATTAAATAATTGTATTTAAATATTTTATATGATAATATATTAAAATTAAATGAGGGTGAACCTTGGCACAATTCATGTGATTTGGAAGTTATGAATTCAAATCTTAGAAACAGTATTTTTGCTTGCTGGGTTAAGGCTACGTACATCTACTCTCCCCAATCCTCATCACATGAAAGCTTCGTACACTAAGTTACCTTTTTTTATAATATATATTTTGCTAACTTCCACACCTTCAAGTGGAAGTTAGCAAGCTCCACATTTTGTTGTGCTTGTAAAACTCGCTCTTCTCTTTCTTTTATTAACTTATATTCTTAGGTAAATATGTAATTTTATCCTTTCTATATTAATTTTTTTTAACTTTTTCTCTGTCATAATTAATATTCTCTCTCTATTATTTTACTCTACTTAAATAATATTATTCTTTCCTCATTTTTCTCTTATATGAATAATATATAAATAATAAAAAATTCCAGTAATATTAATAAATATGTTGGACAAATATAGTAATATTATTAAGGCATTTTTTCATGTTATTAATGTACTTCTCTATTTGTATATTTAATAGATATTCAAATGGATTAATTATATATATATTCATGTAATATATAATGAACAGACTTCTTTTAATTCAAATGATATTAAAACGCATAAATTAGTATTTAATAACTGAGCAGTGATTCATGGCTCGAAAATTTTTCGTCAAAAAGTAACGGATCACCCCATTTACCCAATCACAGGGGGAGAGAGAGACAACAGGAGGAAAGAGAAATTTTGTTCCCAACAAAGCGCAACACAGTTATTTCTTATTTTCGAATTTCGTAAGTCATTGTACGAATAAAAATTCATGCCATTTATCATTTTTCTTAGAAATTTTTTCTTACAGGAAATAATATATTTTTAGAGATATTCAAGAAGAGCGTATTATAAAAAATAAAACTAATTCAAGTAATATGAATTAAACGCATGAATTAGCATTAAACTTATGTGAATTGTTTAGTATTCTTTTAAATTTAATGTTTTTCTAAAATTTTGCAAATTTTATAAAAAAATATTTTATTGAATTAGTATTAAATATAATTATCCAACATATATAATAATATTACAGGAATTTTTTTATCATTTATATATTATTCATATAATAAAAAATGAGGAAAAAGTAATTAATTATGAAAGAGAATAATAATTATGAAAGGAGTAATTAATGAAGAAAAGAGAAGAATAAGTTTTTTATCCACAATAAAATATAAAGTTTATTAATCTTTACATAAAGATGCGAAGATTAACAATATATATATATATATATATATATATATATATATATATATATATATATATATATATATATATATATATATATATATATAGTATAAAATAATTTTATATTATTAATTAATAAAATATAAAAATATATTAAATTATAATAAATAATTATTATAATATATAATTATTTATTATAATTGAACATTTTTTTTAAATTTTTATATTATCAATACATAAAAATTAATCTCTATACATACCTTCAATTGTCATTATCAAAATAGTAAATCTATTATAAGATTTTTTACATTAAAATTTATGTTTGACTACGTTTGATCAACGGAAGAATAACAAATTAGTCAGCATTATTAAATTGACGTCATTGAATGCGGCATGCCGAAGCCGTCCCATGTGTTTATATATAAATAAAGGTTTATTTTTGATAAATGCTTTTGGCTTTGCCATCCGTCGATGACCTGGACTCTGAAGTGATAATATTGATCTAATCGACCAATCTTATGAAGCTTTTTTTGTCCGGGTGATTATGGTCGTCATCATCTTGTGTTGCGGCTCACACGACACGACACCGTTGGTTGGCAAACTGCAATTTGAAATTCCAGATATTCCCTAAATTCGAGTTCGGTAGTTGTCACCCGTGCGTGCGTGCTGCTATGTAAGTATCGTATGCCACCACTTGACACCTTATTTTACCTTTTAGATGCTTAATTATTTAGGTTTGCATCAAAGGATGGTGAACGGCTTGGCTTGGTCAAAGTTGAAAATAATTGGTATGCTGCGGCCGTTTGGTTCGTTGAGGAGCTCGCTTTCGGGGTTTGGGCCTTAACTCATTCCTACTCTTTCACTGATTCTAAAAGACACATGGGAACGTGAGATGCTGGAGACATTTCTCACTTCCTCTCGTCTTCCACTTGGAGGGTTGTCTATGGGGTAGGTCTTATGCATGTTAGTGTGTTTAACCGATTTTTTTATCGGTAAACAAATAAACGACGATAACCTTGCTTCTCGATCTCAATTCGGAAAATGGAAGGGTTTCTCTTATAGACTATCAGGATTGTTAAATAATGGGCAAAACTAGCAAAGAAAATAGAATAAATGAAGAAAATAAAAGAAACAAATTAAAACAAAATGAAAAAAAATTAAAGAACCTTGAATGAGGAAATTATGAACAATGCAAGAACAAAATGAAGCAAAAACAATTTGACAAAACAAAGTGAAAAGAGCGTCAGTAAACTAAAATAAGAAAACAAATTAAAAAAAATTTGAAATGAAAGCATTATAAAATTGAAATGTAAGAAGTACATAAACTAGAATTAAAAGAAAAGAGGAACTGGAAAGACATGAACTAAAAGTAATGAAAAAGAAACTAGAAAGAAGATGATGAGAAAATAAGATGGGATGGAGTATTTGATTTTCTCTTATGTATCATGATTTTCTCCTATGTATCATTTGATGTCAGAGTGACGAGAGAATATGAAAGATACTTCTTAAAATATTTTCCCTCTTTTATTCTAATCGTACAAGTCCTATTTATTGACAAAAGAAATCTCTAAAAACTAGGCCCATTATCCTATATTCTCGAGCTTCAGCCTCAAACCATATTCAAATCCACGCCCATTCTTTAATCCCACGCTCTTACGCATATTTCAAATGATTTGCTTCATGGGCTTCTATGGGCCTTACCATGCCCTATGCCTCCCTAAATCCTTTAAACTTCTCTAACTAGACTTATCTTCAACCTTGCCTCATCAAACTGTTATCATTTATGTCAATAAAAAACATCATTCGTTCACCAACATCTTCGTCATTTCCTTATCCATCTCTTCCTCATGAGCTCATTCGTGTCGACAACCATTTATTTTGTGCTGGTCTTTTATCGATCTTTCTCAACCTTACTTGCATCAACCTTCTCAAATTCTTCCTTGATTCAATTAATGCTTTATTTGCTTTTGTCCTCATACTAAGATTTGTCATAGAGATTGCACCCCTAACATAGTGTTACATAGTAGTTAGTGTTCAAGTACTATAAAAGCAAGTGTATAGGCTCGAACTAGAAAACCCTAAAGTCACTTGAGGTACCACCAATATTAGGCAAAGGCTCTGGCACACCCTACTTAGTAGGGTGCACCACACTCTACCTTATCTAGTGGTATCAATTAGATAGACTATCCATGCACTTATATTTTGATGGTGCACTTTAATAGCTCCCCAACTCACCCCTCACCTCACTTTCACATTGTCGTCCATCTTCCACCACCTTCTACTACCATAGCCACATCTTTTCCTCGATGACCAGATGACACCATTGTTGCAAGCTTCCATGGATCTCGACATTACAACTGCCTTGCTCACGGCACTCGCTGCTGTCCCTGCCACCTATCACCATGTCTTCAATATTTCTAACATTTTTGTTCAAATAAGACTCTTCTTATTAGAAGAAGCATTGAATTTTAAATTTTCAAGTAATATTTTTTTTATGGCCAATATCTCATCTCACACCATGTATGAATTACATTTCCTAACTTAACATTAGCATATTCATCTTGAGTTGTGAAAAATGGATAACATGAAAAGTTGCAGCTCAAACCATTCAAATCCATGGCATCCACTGCTGAAAGGTGGTAGGGAAGAGATGCCACCGCTGCAAGCTTCATCTACCATGGATTTCAACATTGTGGCCTGCCATGCTCACAGAAACTGCTGCTATCCCTGGCGTGCTTTGCAGGATGTAATGGGTCACGAGTTGAGGAAGAATATCTGTTACCGCGCCACCTCAGCTGTAGTCGCTACTATGGCACGCTATGGTTGCAGCAAGTGGATGCAAACATTGGCTAGTGGATATGTAAGTATGGCTCTAGGAGAGAGAGTATGCTATTGTGTGTTATGGTTTATCAATGTATCAATACACTCCCAAATCTAAGCCATTCGATAACAAGTGTGTAGTGAACCTTGTTAAGAAAGGTGCACTAAAGTCTTCGCCCTAATATTATAGGTTTTTAATGGTAACATTGTGCATTGGATTGATAATAGCTATAATAAGGAGGAGTAGGGATGTAGATGGGTTTGGTAGATTTGACTACCAGACCAATCTACCAAATCCAATTGAAAAGATTTAAATTAAGTTAATTATTGAATTAGTTCGGGTCAGATTTAACCAAAGTAGTTTATAATTATTTCAATTAATGAATTCAAAAACTACACCTATTGAGTGATTATAAAACAATATTAATCTACTAATTTATTTTTTATTTTTATTTTTTATTTCATTTCACCTACATACCAAAATCCCATTTAAACTTCATTTATTAGAGAGAGACTCTACTTTCTTTCTAACTCTTACTTCTCTTTGTTGCCTTTGCCACTATTATCACCCTCTGCCTAACTTACTGCCTCTGTCACCATTTGCCCTAGCTCATTGTTACCCACCCAATCTTGCCACCATCTCTAGTCTACCATTCACTGGCTCATTCGTATTCTTTGTCGACGTTCACTGGTTCATTATAAGGAGAGATTGGAGATCACCCCCACTACTGCCATTGCAAAATCTCTGCCACCACCATCGTAGCTAATTTGCCTTATTTACTTATTTCTCTCACACTTTTCCCTGCTCTGTAAGTGGTTGTGGCATCCCCTACTTTCCTCTTATTCTCTTTGTCTCTATGTTAGTGGCTATATCAGGGTTTATATGTAGTTAGTGGTTGCATATGTAAATATATATTATGAGAATGTTAATTTATTATTAGAATGAATATCGTCCATTTGAACATAAATATATGGGTATCACATAACTTAAAAGCTAATGCATTAAAGAATCAACCATGATTGATAGTTATGGTTCAATGTCATTACACTCCTCCTAGTGGTAAAGGCAACAAGTATGAATGGAACCATTCTAAGTGTACTCTGATCCCTCCCAGGTATGTTCACTTTTAAGCCTAAATCATTCCCTCATCTTGGACTCGTATTGACTTGACCATCGGAGTAGCTTTGCAGGTACCACTCCTAGGCTAGCTTGCGGAGGTTTTCCACTCATGTATTAATGTAATTAGTGACACTAATTCTCATGGCCCACAACCAAGGCAACTTGATCAAATGGATAACACTCCAGTTGGATTCAAATTTAGGTAAGAACATTTGGCATTGTTTGTGGGAATAGGATAAAATGGTTCTGTTTTCAAAAATCTCAATAACATAAGAGAATTATTGGCACAAATTAGCCTTCACGGTAAAGCTTCCCATCATGAAGAAACTCAACAAGTCCTTGAAAGACAAATGGTACAAACTATATTAGCAGCAATACAAGGTATATAGACTCAATACTAGCAAATGCAGAATCAAATCAAGCAATTGACCAAAGAAAACAAGGAAAAATGAATGAAAAACCACAAGGCAGAGGAAGACATGTAGCATCCTGAATCGCAATATGTTTAATTTGCGCTATTAATCGATTTATTTGATTTTGATAGATATGTAAGGATAATTAGAAGTGAATTATATAGAGATTTGGGTTAGGAGAAATTTGAGATAACTATGTAGAAAATATAAGAAGAATACTAGCAAGGTTTCACAAGTTTCAAGGAAATCGGTTGAAATTCGGTATTTTATACTGCAAGAACCAAATTAGCAGAATTATATGCAGTGAAAATCTAAATAGGGTGACTAAAATTTAGCCACCTCTACCCTCACAAGATGGCGCCATATGCAGCCACAAATGAGGGAGACTTGGCAAAAATCCCACCACCCATGACATCCACCAATCATATGCTTCAATGTCATTATCACCTGTGTTATAAAACTTGAAAAAATTCCTCCTAAATCTCTCAAATTTTTGGCCCTCCCTCAGCTGACCACTCTTTTTTCTTTCTTCTTCTACTCCACTTCATCTTCCTTCCATCACCAAGCTCCACCTACTTCCTTCATCAAAAACCTGAGTCTAGCTAGTTTCTACATCAACTTGAGGTAGGATTCATAGCTTTCTCTTGCTATTTGTGATTTGGAGGCTGATCGGAATTTTATTTTCCATTCATTTACTTGATGCTATACTGTGTTTATATGAACCCTTATGGTTAGATTGAGATGTATATATTGGATTTGGATAGGAAATTGATTGAAAATCTAAAAAGGTAGCAAAACAAAATTGTTTAGATTGAAAAACCTAGACATGTCCATACTGAAAAGTATACAACTTCGCCTATAGCCATCAAAATTTGATAAAACCAATTTTAACGAAACTATACATCGAGAGCTTTCCAACCATATAAATTATAAGGCCATTGAATCTGTAATGAGTGAGATATAAATTTTTGAAAATAACCTTAGAATTTTATTCACTATTCTGACTAGTATGGGTTGTAAAGGGCATAACTCGCCCTATACAATTTCAAATTGAGTGCGACTAATTTTTTTAGAAAGTTAACACATAGATATTTATGCCATAAAAATTTCAGGTTCAAACCCTAAGTAATTTGCTTCCAGTAATTTACCAAAATTGCCCTATGTCCTAACTAGGTTAAAATAAGGTAGACCACTTTAGTCAGATTTAAGAGCTTACAACTTAAGTTTTACCCACTCAAATGAAACGAAACTTTTGGAAATAAAATCTAGTTTAATTAGCTTTAAAACAACATTAGCCTTAGGCAAATCTAATAAGATTTCTATTTTTAGTGAGTTTTTATTTGTTAGTATTTGATTTTGGCTAACAGCAGGGCCAACCTAGTTTAAACCTTAATAACTTGAGCTATACTTATCAAAACTTAATGGGACCAATGAGAATAAAAATTATACAAACCATACTTCAATGCATTAAAATTCATATTTAAACAAGCTAAATAGAAATTGTGGCATAAATTCCAAAAACGGGCGGAATTGAGTGAGTTAAGTATATGTACCAAATTGAATGTTTAGAACTCTTAATATGTGCATGAGCTTTACCTAAAGTTCGAATGATACAATTCTATATTGATATTGAGAAGTTAATGTGTTACATTGGTTCTGTTGCTCTGGCTGACTATTTGTGTAAAATGACACATTCATGGAGAAACGGATCTGATCTGTTATGTTGTCGAAATTCCGCCAGAATTTATGAACATAATGTGTTATGCATGTAGATATATGTATTATCCAAAATGACTTAGCCATGATTATATAACCTACAAGGACTACATGAATTCCATTTACTTAGGCCAGCCCCAAAATAAAGTTAAGGGGGATAGATTGGTGGGAGAGTCAAGGAAAGTAAACCCAGTCATCCTATATAGGATCGAGCTCAATCTTGAAAAGTAGACTATTACCCAAAAGTGATATGCCCTAAAACTCCTAAGGGACCAAGTATGGAAACTTATGGAGTATAAGTTTAAGAAATATTAAGAGTGAAGTGCATTCTATTTCAGGAGAATCTTATCAATATGCATCTATGTAGCTCACGTAATTGATTGTGATTTATCTGCACTATGGACTATTTCTTATAATTGTTCTTATTTTATTTGAACTACGTATCATTCCATATGGTATTTTCTCTATCTACTAGATGAGTTCTCCTTTAACTCTTACTCCTTCAAGTAAATTGGAATCTTGCTTCAGGCTATAATTTTTAAACACTAATAAATGGAGATATTTAGTCTGTAATCAACCTTTTATATAATTAACAAAAACTGAAGCAACCGGGAATGAATGCGATGTCGGTATAAAGTAGCTTTAAGAATCCTACTGACAATTTTTTGAAATTCCCATCCTATTATGTGTGTCCGCGTCATTCTCAGAACATGGACATGGCGATGACAGTCATCATCTTCACTGAGCTACCGGAGTTGCAGTTACACTTTGACCCTGTGATAGATTTTCTATATATTATCGCCACCTCTCGTGTTCACCTGTACATATTTTTCTGCCGAGACTTTGTTGTTCCTCTTTTTCATCCTTTTTTCCATCCTGCTACCCTTTCTTAGTCATCCCTCTATATATGGCTCACCCCGCAGCACCACTAGTATCACCACAACAGGTAGTTCCCTCTCTCTATTCTAATGGTGGCCCCTCAAATATAGTAGACTTATCCTCCTCCTCATCTTCAGCAACCGACGACAGCTACACTTCAGCTAATCCCGGCATGGCGAATGGGTTTCTTTCCTCAAAATTCATTTAAAAAAGCCATCCAACCAGTAGACTGTAGTGTACAGTGTGACCCTATTTTGGCACTTTTATGACCTTGGGCCATAGACATAGTTGTTTTTTTTTTTTTTTTTTTGCTTTTTTAAGTACTGTCACTAGTTGAAGTGTCCTTTTTAAGACCATGCAGAGGTTCACTTCACGAGCACGGACCGGTTTATTTTGTCTGACAGTCCAGGGTTTTGTACTCACTACCTTGGATGTCCATGAATATATGAGACTATGTTTGTATAAACATATAGATATATATAAGAGGTGTTATGATGTTTATTTCCGCCCGATTTAATTCTCTCATATTGCACCACGTCCATACGATATATATATATATACATACATAAAAGACTTAAACATAGTATTGTATTTGGTAGGTTGTTAAATTTTTTGGTATCAAAGCAGTTTATCCTAGCAAAGGCCTGAGGATTGGACTGACTATGCTTTGCGCATACTTTGTATTTATTAGCTGATTTCACACATTGAATCTTGTTTGTTTGGATAAGATATAGGGATATGTGTGTGCGATTGCTTAACTAGGTAAGCTGTTAACTGCTAGCACACTAAACTTTGTGTTGAGCCTAATTAACTCAATAACTTTTGTTTTGTGTGTTCAGAACATGATGATTTCCGGTAGGCGAGGTAGGCCACAAACGGTACCTACTCAAGAAGATCCTGTGACTTCCTGCATATGCTTTGGGAGATTGTATGCAATGAGAGAACAAGCTGCCGCCATGCACCAGATGATGGACCAATTGGAAAGCCAACATGAAGCCAGCCATGGAGGAAACCCGAATGGTCCAAAGGTGAACTTGAAATATCTCAAATTTGTTGAATTTCGAAAGGCGAATCCGCCTAGTTTCAAAGGAGCCTTAGACCCTGATAAAGCGGAGGAGTGGGCCAAGGCAATGGAGAAAGTTTTCTCAATTTTAGCCTGCACCAATCATCAAAAGGTGGCTTTTGCCAATTATATGTAGGAAGCGAATGCAGAATTTTGGTAAAACGGTATGAAGAAGCTGCTAGAAGTTTCCCAGACAAAGATCACTTAGGATGTGTTTAAGGAATCCTTCTATCAAAAATATTTTCTTGCATTGATTCGTAATGGCAAGGAGTTGGAGTTAGCTTCACCAAGGGAACAGGACTATATCAATGTACATCGCCAAATTTGAGGAGTTATGCAAATTTTCTACAATTTATTAGCGAAACCTGGATGAGGCGTGGAAGTATGTCAAATTCGAAGGTAGGCTGAGAGAAGATATTCTCGCAATTGTAAGACCTATGGAAATTAGAGATTTTCCTACTCTGGTGAATAAGTGCCAACTTCCAAAAGATTGTAACAAGATGTTGGCAGCCGCTAAGTTAGCCAGCGGTAATTTTAAGAAAGGATTGACATTGCACGGCCCAAAATTCAAGCCAAATTTCAACAGTAGAAGAAGTTTCAGCCAATAGGCAATAAGGGTAAGCAGCCACAAAGGCCTTTCATGAAACTGACCTGCACACAATGCCAGAAGAATCACGATGATTGACCATGCTTGGCAAGGCAAAGTGTCTTGGATGTGGCAACTAAGCCACAAAATTTATGAGTGCCCTGCTAAGAATCTGCAACCAACCCCTAAGCCTCAGCACTAAGGAAGGGTTTCTACTATGGATGTCGAAGGAACTGTTAAATCTGACGATTTAATTCATGGTGCTTGCAAAGTGAATGGTAAGACTCTGACTGTATTATACGATTGGGGTGCCGACCATTCTTTTATTTCTCATAGCTGTGCCCATTTCTAAGCTATCTTATGATTTATTAGTCTCTACTCCTACAGACAAGCCTATTAAGACTAGTCAAGTCTATATGAATGTTTCTTTTCGAATTGAAGGCAGAACCTTTGCAGCCAATTTAATTTGTCTTTCACTATCTGGACTTGATATAATTCTGGGCCTAGATTGGCTTTCCGCTAATCGAGTCATGCTGAATTATTCCGACAAGACTATTATATTTCCTCCTGTCTTATTTCCTAAACCTATAACCCCAATGAATCTTTATTTAACTCCTTAGCCATAGACTGTTGTAGGAAGGAGAATCAAGGATACATTCTCTCGTTAACCAATGTGATGGATGTTGATCAGAAGTTGAATAATATTCCAATCGTTAAGGAATATCCAGATGTATTTCCTGAGAACATTCTCGAATTTTCTCCAGAAAGAGAGATTGAGTTTACCATTGAGTTGGTGCCGAGAGCAGGATCGATATCTATAGCTCTATACAGGATGTCACCCTTGTAGTTAACTGAACTCAATAAGCAAATTGAAGAGCTTTTGGGGAAACGGTTCGTTAGGCCAAGGGCGTCTCCATGGGGGGCTCCAATTCTGCTAGTCAAGAAGAAATACAGAGGCATGCGATTATGTGTAAACTACCAGCAGTTGAATAAGGTGACAATCAAAAATAAATATCCTTTACCAAGGATAGATGACTTGCGATCTGGATATCATCAGATTCGAGTACGGGAGGAAAACATTCCTAAAACAGCTTTTCAAACTCATTACGGACACTATGAATATGTCATGATGTTTTTTGGATTGACCAATGCTCTGACAGTATTCATGGACTATATGAATTGTATATTCTGGCCATATATAGACAAGTTCGTGATAGTTCTTATTGATGATATACTTGTCTATTCGAAAACTGAACATGAACATGTAGAACATTTGAGGCTAGTGCTACAGATTCTGAGGGAATGGAAGCTCTATGCCAAACTGTCCAAGCGCGAATTTTGGATAAAGGAAGTCAAATTTTGGGTACATATAGTATCCCAGGGAGGAATCTCTATGGACCCTAGCAAAGTTGATGCAGTAATAAATTGGGAACGATCAGTCACAGTTACAGAAGTCAGGAGCTTTTTGGGTTTGACCGGGTATTACAGGAGGTTTGTCAAAAACTTCTCCCAGATTGCTTTACCCTTGACAAAGTTGACTAAGAAAAATGCTCCGTTTGAATAGACGCTTGAATGTGAGCAAAGTTTTCAAGAACTAAAAGAAAAACTGACTACAGCACTAGTGCTCGCCTTACCAAACCCCCATGGACCGTTTGAAGTTTATTGTGACACCTCCAGAAAGGGTTTAAGGTGCATGTTGATGCAAAAATATGGCAACATCACCTTTATGGAATAAAGTTTAAGGTGTTTTCTAATCATAAGAGTTTGAAATACCTCTTTGATAACAAAGAATTAAATATGAGGCAGCGCAGGTGGATGGAATTCATCAAGGATTACGAGTTCAAGCTAAAGTACCTCCTTGGGAAGGCTAATGTAGTAGTAGATGCCCTGAGCAAAAAATCTATGAATATTGCTTCGATGATGATCAAAGAAGCGCAGCTTATAGAGAGCTTCCGAGACCTTAACTTAGGGATCTCTATAACTCCTCGAGCTATTCAATTAAATCAAATCAAGGTAACTACTGATTTCAAGGAGAAAATTCAACATGCACAGCAGCAAAATGCCAGTTTTCAGCACACCTTAACCTTGGTGCAACCAGGGAAATTAATGGGATTTGCTCAAGATAAAGAAGGAATATGGTGACATCAAGGAAGAATATGTATACCAGAGAGAAATAGCCTTCAAAACAAAATTTAAGAAGAAGCCCATAAGAGTGAATTTACTGTGCACCCTAGAATCAACAAAATGTATCAAGATCATAAGAAGATGTTCAGGTGGCCATATAGGATGTCAGATGTAGCAAACCTTGTAAATAGATGCTTAGTTTGTCTAAAAATAAAGATAGAACATCAGAAATTGTCTGGAATGTTGCAGCCCTTAAAGATTCCTGCATGGAAATGGGAGAGCATTTCAATGGATTTCGTGATGTGGCTACCAAGGACATCTACTAGGTATGATGCCATATGGGTCATTGTGGATAGACTGACTAAGTCAGCTCACTTTTTACCCGTCCAAGCAAATTACCCCTTGGAGAAATTTGCCTAGCTATATATCCAAGAAATAGTGTTGTTGCACAAAATCCCTTATATTATCATCTCGGACCGAGACCTAAGATTTACCTCACAATTTTGGGCAGCTTTCAGAGGGCATTTGGCATAAGACTCTGCCTAAGTACTACTTATCACTAGCAAACAAATGGACATACGGAAAGAACCATTCAAACTTTGGAAGATATATTATTGGCATACATAATGGATTAGTAAGGGAACTGGGATCGATACTTACCACTAGCTGAATTCTCCTATAATAATAGTTATCTTGCTAGCATCGGTATGGCTCCCTATGAAGCATTATACATATAGAAATGTCAATCTCTATTGTGTTGGAATGAACCAGGGGAAAAGAGCCTACTAGGGCCGAAGCTAGTTAGACAAATCACGGAGCAAATTAAGAAGATTCGAAGCAAGATTCTCACAGTTCAAAGCCGTCGGAAAAGTTATACAGATATAAGAAGAAAGCCGTTAGAATTTGATAAGGAGACTGCGTATTCCTAAAGATCATGCCCACAACAGGAATAGGAAGAGTCGTTAAAGTCAACAAGTTTAAGGCCTCAATTCATCAGTCCTTTTCAAATCCTAAAATGAATCGGGGCAGTCGCATATCGAGTCGCCCTACCCCAACACTTATCCAACCTTCATGATATTTTCCATGTTTTCCAACTCAAGAAGTATCACTCTGACCCCACACACTTCTTAGAATCCAAATTGATATAGCTAAGAGACAATTTGACCTTCCATGTACCTCCAGCATGGATAGTAGATAGAAGTGCTAAGCAACTCTGGAACAAGATGGTGCACTTAGTAAAGGTAGCATGAGAAAAAAAAAAGGAACAGAGGATTACACTTAGGAATTAGAGTCAGACATGAGGAAAGAATACCTTGAATTATTTTCAGGTACTAAATTTTCAGGACAAAATTTTTTTTAAGAGGGTTGTAGTGTAACGTCCCGAATCACAATATGTTTAATTTACGCCATTAATCGATTTATTCGATTTTAATAGATATGTAAGGATAATTAGAAGTGAATTGTATAGAGATTTGGGTTAGGAGAAATTTGAGATAATCATGTAGAAAATACAAGAAGAATACTAGCAAGCTTTCACAAGTTTGAAGGAAATCGGTTCAAATTCAGTATTTTATATTGCAAGAACTGAATCAGTAGAATTATACAAAGTGAAAACCTAAATTGGGTGGCTGAAATTCAGCCACCTCTACCCTCACAAGATGGCGCCATATGTAGCCACAAATGAGGGAGACTTGGCTAAAATCCCACCACCCATGACATCCATCAATCATATGCTTCAATGTCATTATCACTTATGTTATAAAACATGAAAAAATTCCTCGTTAATCCCTCAAATTTTTGGCCCTCTAGCTTACCACTCTTCTTTCTTTCTTCTTCTACTCCACTTCATCTTCCTTCCATCTCCAAGCTCTACCTACTTCCTTCACCAAAAACTTGAGTCTAGCTAATTTCTACATCAATTTGAGGTAGGATTCATAGTTTTTTCTTGCTATTTGTGATTTGGTGGCTGACAGCCACCCAATTTAGGTTTTCACCTTGTATAATTCTATAGATTCAGTTCTTACAGTATAAAATACTGAATTTTAACCGATTTTCTTCAAACTTGTGAAACCTTGCTAGTATTCTTCTTATATTTTCTACATGATTATCTCAAATTTCTCCTAATCCAAATCTCTATATAATTCACTTCTAACTATCCTTACATATCTATTAAAATCAAATAAATCGATTAACAGCATAAATTAAATATATTGCGATTCAGGACGTTACAAGACAAGGCAACCAATCATAGAGGGGACAAATTAATCCATCAAAGCTGCAATAAGTATTCCTACACCATGACTATCAGAGGAGCTAATTGTTATATACCTAGCCTTTTGTTCATCGACCACATTATGACAGTACTGCTACTAGATTATTTCAAGTTTCTGACAATGGAACTTTATAATGGCACCATTGGTCACCAAGAACACTCATACAATGTTGATAACAGGTAAAATTGACTTGATAATATGTAGAACCTTTCATAGTACCCTTAAGAAATTTGAATTGGCATGGTATTTATACTTACCATTTAATTTAGTCCTAAATTTTTACAATATAGCCAAAAATTTTCTCACATATTTTCACCAAGTCATGCACAAAAAGGCATCAGCCACACTCATCAACCTTAGACGAGGAACACATTAAACATTAAATGAGTTCATAGGAGGATTCAATTAAGAGAAAATACATATTAGAGACCTGAATTCATTTGTCTAGTTACACAATATAATGGCATGGTTCTGTTCAAGACCATTTGCAGATTTGTTGGCAGCAAACCACTCGCTACATTGGATAAGTTACATTAGTGAGTAACTGGATTCATCAGCATGGAAGAAAAGGCCATAGCAAAATGACCATCTAAATGCATGGCACAATAGTTTAGCCAATTGTTTAAAAGTTAATGTACCAAATGAATGCTCATATGACTATTCAACAGTCAAACATGCAACCTGTAGCTCAATGGCTAAATCTTCCATAGCCAAAGATTCAAGCACCCTTGCTCTAGCTATAAAGGCAAGTAAATTAGATTCCAGCCCCATTATCACTAGTTAATTAGTAGCTAATAGTGGAGCCTAGACTACTCATGCCACCTTTGATTGATGGCAGCAAGTGTCGCAGCCTGCTCCAAATTACAATTTTAAAATACTTAATTACACTAAATTTGAAGTATAGTGCAACCAAGGTCGTCTCACAAGGATATTGTTGCTATCTAGTTAAGTAACAAGGGGGTATGTGCAAACATGCAGTCAATAAGCTATAAAAGAAAAGTAGATGAAAATAAAAACACTAGTTCAAAGAGTTCCTTAGGCATAAGGTGAATCAATCATTAACACACAATATATCAAACACATGGAGTGCGACTAATTTGAGCTATTAGAGAGACCTCTACTAACAACCCCACAATTCTTCCTAGAGAACTCTAAGAATTCAACCAACACATAATTGATTAGATAATTGAGACCTCAACTCCAATTAACCTATGTTGATTTCTAGCCCCAATTGTATTAGCCTAGGTTTGAACCCAAACCCAATTCCTAATTCTTTAACTAATCAAGTTCATACCAATTGACCAATTACCAATCACCCAACTAATTCCTCATTCATAAACTCACATATCAATACCATTCAATGTAAATTCACAAATAAAAAAGGGCAAATTATCAAGAAAACAAACATGATTGAAATTCAAGCATAGGGTTTCAAGATTACAACCACAATGCCCTTGGAGTCTCCTTGAACTAGCTTGACATCCTACTCCTTCATAGCAATGAAGGTTATAAAATAGAACCCAAACAAGTATCTTACAAAATGAAAGGAAAAGAAAAAGAAAAGAAGAGCAGAGGAGAAGAGAAGAAAGAAAAAATGAAAAATGTTAGAGATGAGTCCTCTTTTTCGCGTCTCAGTTTTTCTCCCTTCTTATCAGACCTCAAATGTCAAAATTCAAAAATACCCTTGAGCCCAACTTAATCCTCTGCCTCTTAGCTTTAAGTGGACACCCAATTTGCTTAATTTGAACTTAAAATGAGAGAGTTATGGCCCAATCTTTATAGCATGTTCAGGTTGTACGTGTATTCGCGTCAGTCTATTTTAACAGCCAATAAATCCATGAAGATGTCAATATGTTGGAGAGTGGTCTTCATATGAATTGAAGCTTTATGTCTTAGCTTTCAAATGGCACTAGTTTTGCCTCAATCCAATGTCTACAACTCACATTATGGCCCAATTAGTGCACACTACTCCGGTTCTAGCGTAACAGCCCTGTTCTGACTTCGTGGCCCAATTCGACCCACTAGACATCCGAATTTGTTGTTGACTTCTTCATCAATGTTGTAGATCTTTCTCTTAGCTTTCGTACAATATAAAATTTGTAATTTTTAGATATCTAAAACTCAAGATACAGCCATAATACAAAAATAGTATAAATTTGTAATAATGCTGAAAAATACAATTAAGCCCAATTAGAGTCCAAACTTATAAAATGTGTCCAATATTATTCAATTAAGCACAAAAGAGGTTCAATAAACTAAATATGAGGGTTAATCAATGTATCAAAATATTGCTTATCAATTGCCCGTAATATTATAGTTGAGATAGCGTAAGGCATTTCGAAGTACAACTAAGGCTATTGGATAGGCTTGTGTACAAAAAGCTTACTCAAAATGGGTAAATTAGATATACCCATAGTGATAGGGATTGAGACTCCAGAATTTACCATCTTGTTATGTGAGGATGACAAGTCCATGATGAAGCACATTGGTAGATTTACTGCTCAATGTAGAGAAGAAATCAGAACAAGAATTATAAACTTTAGATCTTCCCTTTCTCTCTTACTAAAACTACTTCAATTTGGTATTCTTCTTTGGCACCAAATTTTGTGTAAATTTGGAAAAATATGGATAGATTATTCCATGATCAGTTTTACCGACCTTAATTGAAAATAACAGTAGGCGATTTGATGAATCTCAAGCAACAAATAGGAAAGTCAGTAGCTAATTTCCTTTAGAGTTTCAAAAAGCTAAGGAACCAACATAATGATCAGTTTTCAAAAACTGTGCATGGCTTTATTGTAGCTAGAAACTTGCATCCTCAACCAAGGGCAAAGTTGATTGCCCAACAATATACCAATTAACTTTTTTGTTTATCAAGGCAACTAGGATCAAGTATTTTATCATTGAAAGGGAGAAAACGAGAGCCAACAAATCTAGAACAAAGGAACCTCGACTGATAGTAGATATGGATTAGGATCCAATCAAAAAGGATGAAGCTTATTAGCAGGCTTTGCTTATGGCTGACATGTTGGTAGTTGAAATCCTCATAAGTAAGCCATATACAAGTCTAGCCTTGACACCATCAAAGGATAAGGAAGTGGCACGAATAGAGAACAAAGAAGCTTTTATGTTTGACATTTTCAAGACAGATCAGATCTTTGGTTGTCTTGTTAAGGATCAATAGAGCAAACTCCCGAAAAGATATCAACTACCATCGATCAACAAACTAAGAAATAGAAAATATTGTAAGTGAAACCACTCATATATGTATGCTATTGTCAATCGCGTCATTTTTCAACAATGCTATTCAGAAAACCTGAAGGAGAAGGGCAGTGCGAATAGGTGTTGTAGGTCGGGGACGAGGGCATCTCAATATGGAAGGTAGTGAAGGAATGTTGCATCTTGTGTGTTAGTCTGTAATTTCTAGGATTTGAGAATTAAAAAGGTAAAATTTGGAAATTTTTTATTTTTAAAATTAATATAATATTGTGAAATGTCAAAAATATACATATATATAGCATAATTGATAATAAGGTACTTTACTACTTTGACATATATGAGCACTCTAAGGGACAAGGAATGTAATTCTCGCCCTCGTTCCCAAATCTAGCCTGTGGGAACTTTTACTCCAGTTGTTGTCCTAGCAGTGAAAAAATCTCCAAATTTAGAGTCTCAAATAGGACAATCTCTATAGGAATCTCCATCTAGATGTGGCAAATCAGGCTGGCCCATCCCCGACCAACCAAAAACGGGGCGAGGAAGGGTAGGCTAAATTAGGAAAATGGACTCAACATTTTAGCCGGCCCTATTTAAGAGCAGGTTGGCCCGCCAAAAAAATATATATAAATAAACTTGTTTTAATACTTTTAATGAGCTAAATTACCTTAAAAAATTTTAAAATTAAACTAAATGAAAAATTCACTTAAATAAAATAGAACGAAATAAGTAAATTACATATTTTTTATCTAAGTTTAACTTAAAGACAAATATAACAAACCAATTAGGATATATAAATATGAAGTTCACAAATAATAATTAAGCATAAGTCCATACCATAAAGTCCACAAATTAACAAAGCATAATAATCATATAATCTGCAACAAAAACTCAAAAATTTAACAAATAAAAAACCTTTACCCAAAAAAACAAGACAATCCCCTAGCCCATGGGCCTAACCCACCCCAGCCCACCAAAGCGTATAGGTTAGGTTAGGCAAGTTTGACGGGCCAACCTAACAGGTTGAGCCCATTTTGCCATCTTTTCTTCATCTAATAGGGAAAATTGCCACTACTACTTTGGATTAGGGAAAGATTAGGAAAATGTTTTGAGTGCGCATGTGGCGAAATGAAATATTAAAGCCTAGATATGCCTTGGACCTTGGTTCAACAAAAATTGGCTATCTCACAAAGGCATAAGGCAAAAAACCACTCTTACCAAGACTATTAAAAAAAAAAAAAACCTTCAAACTAAACCAAATCTTAGACTAAACTAAACCAACCCATCAAAAATTGATTTTTTAAATAAGTTTAAAACTAAACCAATTTTATTGATTAAGGTAGCTAACCCAATAAAATAGGTTAGCTGCTCATGAATCGCACTAAGCCCCTTCCTTAATCTATGTCATTGCCGTCTATGTCCTACATGCAAGATCCGATCCCTTAACTGAATCAAGATCTGTTTGGGTAACCCTTATGTGAAAGCAACTTCTGAAAATCAGCTATTGAATAAGTTGTTGTGTTTGGATGCATAGTAATAAAAGTGTTTGTTTTGAGTGTTTAAAAAAAGGTTTTGTCTTAAATGCACTCTGTTAAGTATGGTGCATGATGCACCTGCTAGTGTAGCATGCTCCTGCTTGTAGTCGCATACAATAAATGTGGCCAAATGAACGTTAGAATATGGCTAAATGAAACTGAGCATGTCCTTCAACACCCACTTTGGCTCCTTCTCTTGTAACTTATCTCTCACCTCAGGTCCCACTCCTACCTCTTCACCACCACCTCCGCTGCCGCTACTGCCACCACACCACTGCCACCTACAGCTTCATCACCATAGGCCCGCAACCAACACAATGGTTGCCTTGCCAATCAAAGCACAACCTTCAATAGATGAGAGAGACTTACACTAGCACATGTCTAAGGTTCTGAAATTGGATTCGAGGCCGTTGAAGTCGAATAAGTCGGCGCGAGAGACTAGGTCATATGACAAGATGCACATGGAACTGCATGTCGTGAAGAGCAGCGACGACGATGCGAAGGTGGAACTAGACTAGATGTGTTGTTTTGGGCTGCTGCCGCTAGTCATGGCTTCGCTATTCGCCATCTGGTCATTGCCATGGAAGGAGAGAGCCACTATGGCACCGCCGCTAAAGATGGCGGAGATCACGGAGCGAGAATGGAACTTTGTTTTGTCTAGCAATGGTGGCTTTTCCTTCTTAGCCATTCCATGTGTGACCTGTAAATCAACGACCGGGCTTGGAAAGGAACTCGCTAGGGTGGATAGGTGGAGAGAAAGGAAAGAGATAAGAAGGAGGTCATTTAGCCACATTCGTGGATTTATTTAACCATATTTTTTGACTGGGGCTAAAGAATAAGTGTAGCTGCACCAGCAGATGTACCACGCACCCTACTTTGTAAGGTGCATGGCAGAATGACTCTTTAAAAAGTGCTTTTTGAGAAGCTTAATATTTTAACTTTCCAAAAAGTACCAAAAATGAACTATTGGAAAGTAGTAAATTGTATAGTCAAACAACACAAAATGTTGACTTTTGACTTGTAAAAAGTTTTTGTAAAAAAAAAGAGTCATAAATAATGTTATCCAAACTAGCCCTCGTTCACAATTGGTTGTCCAATTTAAAGGCACGAATAGGGGAGTTAATACCTCCAAGCATCAATGCCTATGAAGTAGAAAAAGAATGGATGAACTTTAATTCATGAGAATATCCATATAGTAATTGCAGAGAAGCAAAAATACCTGAAGGGGGTCAATGAGCGTAAGTCATGGCCGGTCTTTGCGCGGTTCATTTATTTTAACCATTGATAAACCAAGCTGATGCCTAAAATTTTTAAAGAATTGACTTGATATATCATGTATCTTTAGAGGATTAATTTCAATATTTATTCTAAATATAATTAAAAGTATCTAGATGAAATTACAATATCTAAGCTATATGAAACAATGTCTAGGCTATATAACAATTTTTAAGCAAATATACTGTGGATGTCAAATTAAAATAATCTTTTATAATTTAAGGCGAAGAATTAGAGATACTTTAGTATAACAATTAGTTTGAAAATAAGAACATTTTTTTCATTATATTTGGCTAGATAAGGACAGAAATAGAAGGAATCAAATGCATACTTTCAAGAAACATGTTAGACTCTTGTTATTCGAGATTCTACAAAAATTATAGCTCTTAAAACCTTTGAGACAAAACCCCAAAACTCGTCCCTCTTAAATTTCACATCGGATAAATTGGTCCCTCTAGAATAAAAAAGCTTCCCGTAGTCCCTGACAATTAAAAACATCGAACAAGTTTGTCCCTCCGTCAAATCTCTCCATTACAAATGCTGACGTGGCAGTTAAAATGTTGACTTGGTCCGTTAGAGCGCTGACGTGATCTGTTTTATGCCAAGTCAACAAAAAAAGGACAAATTAGTCGCTTGAGAATTTTGAAGAGTTCAATTTGGTCCCTATCATCATCTTCCTCCTTCTCAAACCCCAAAACCCAAATCTCATCTTCCACTTCTTGGTTTCACCTTGCTTTTTGTTCTTCACTTCTTGCTTTTTCTCCTTTTTCTTCTTCATCATCATTTACTCTAGCAACTTACCTATTATCTTATATTCTTCTCTCTTTTACACTCACATTGCTTTAATTCTTCACCCTATTTGCTCAAACGCCCTTTCCTCTCTACTAAAACGTAACTCAGCAAATTGCCATCACAAACTACTATCATGGGCATCACAAAAAATTTATAACAAATTCATAAGGCAACGCCATAAATTTGATAAAAACAACTTAGAACTTGATATTGTGGAAAACCTATGTATGATTTATATATGCAAAAAGAGGAAAGGAGATTCCAAAATAGAAGCTTTTCCTATTCTTGTGAAAAATAACTGCAAAAGATGAATGTTAGTGTTAAAAAGTGAAACCTTAGGTACAGATGGGACCCAAATTAGAATAAAGTGGAGCACAATTTTATAGAAAGTAAAGAGCTAATGATGGCTTGAAAGCTAGCTTGGCATTTTCGATGTCAAAGAGAGCGTGAAAGAAAAATCCAAATAAATCAAACATAGTAAAAAAAGGGTAAGAGCTCAAATTTAGGACAGGGCAATGTTCGACTTGAATGAACTAAATCTCATGACCCCAAGTAGATGTTTTCTTCCTTTTCGTTTTTTCCTTTCTTTTCTCATCAGTCAACCAACTTAACTAAAAATGGACAAGGCTAAAGGGAAGAAAGAATGAGTAAAAGTACATTGAGAAGTGACAACACACTTGTTACAACATAGTTGTTAAGTTGATGATGGGCTAGGAAAGGATATGAAATTGAAGGGTCTGAGTCTCTTAAAGGTGTGAGTGAAAATGGGATGGCTTGGCTTCAAGGGTGCTTCTAAGCTTGCTAGGTTTATATTCGGAGCAAAAAAGGAACGATAATTGGTAAAAGTGGGTGAGAATGAAAGCGGATGGGAAAAAGATATTTGAGCAAATGGGGTGAAGAACAGAGCAATGTGAATATAAAAGGGAGAAGAATATGAGATAATGAGTGAATTACCAAGTAAATGATGAAGTAAAGCATAGAAAGCAAGGCGAACCAAAAAGAGAAAGAGGAAGATGAAATTTGAGTTTTAGGTTTTGAGAAGGAGAAAAATGATAATAAGGATCAATTTGAACTCTTCATAATTTTTAAGGGACTAACTTATCCTATTATTTGCTGACTGGTTTGAGAAGGAAGAAAATGATAATAAGGACCAAATTGTCCTTTTCAAAATTCTTGAGGAACTAATTTGTCCTTTTTTTTGCTGATGTGGCATAAAATGGACCACGTCAGCGCTCTAACGGGCCAAGTCAGCATTTTGACGGAGGGACTAATTTGTACGACTTTTTTAATTGTCAGGGACCGTGGGAAGCTTTTTCGTTCTAGAGGGACCAATTTGTCCGACGCAAAATTTAAGAGAGACGAGTTTGGGGGTTTTGTCAACCTTGGAAAACTACTATTATCTCAAGTTAAACACGAGGTGTAATGAATTGGTAGGTTGAGTAAAGAATGTAAATCTATTTGAGATGTACGTAGAATTAAGAAAGTTTGAATAAAAATTGTGCACTTAAAAAAGTGTAAAATTACTTCATGATCTTATAAAAAAAAATTCATCTTGCAATTATTCTGCATTTTTAATTATTATATGCACTATTCCTTTGTATTTTTATTCATTTTAGTTGAAATTACAAGTATCCTCCTCAGGAGGCAATCTTGCTCGAGTCGAGCAAGATCACTTAGACGGCAAAGCTTTCTCTTTTGAGATTTAATGCATCTGCATACCTAGGGTCAAAAATAGCAAGCATTTTTCTCTAGCTATTTTGACAAAATAGTTGTTCAATCTATGACTTTAAGTAGAAGAGGCAAAATGGGCTTGGTCCATTGAGTCAACCGTCTTACCCACCATTTTTGACAAGTTGGGTTTTATATGTTAACCTACTCAAAAAATGCAACTCATCTAACCCGCCCGACTAACCCATTGACTAAAGTGGGTTGGGATGGGTCAACACATCATGCTGTGAAGTTTCTTTTTATCTTGTTTTTTTGGTTAATTTCTATGGGTTGCATCCTTTAGATGGTCATGCTAAGAATAAAACATGTGGCTACATGTTTTTAATCATGTGATTAATATTTCACTGGAAAAGATGGAAGTTAAGCATTGAAATTATAATGGTCATAAGAAATAGTTTAAGTCTTTATTATTGCTCTTGAAATATAAA
The DNA here is from genome assembly GCA_031439585.1 of Pterocarpus macrocarpus. Lineage (NCBI taxonomy): Eukaryota > Viridiplantae > Streptophyta > Magnoliopsida > Fabales > Fabaceae > Pterocarpus > Pterocarpus macrocarpus. The sequence continues at coordinate 57,866,806 of CM062514.1, forward strand.
ATATATTTAATTCTATTACATTATATATAGTGTTGATGGGTATCTAAGAATTAAGCAATTAAACTTAAGAAACTATTTAGCCACCCATTGTTGTTACTTTCCTCCTCGTCCTATTTTATTTTCTTCCAATTTCGAGATAATATCGGAACGGTATCATCCTCCATGACCAGTCTTATCACTGTTCTGCTGTTGAGTTTCCAAACACAATTTAGAACTCAATTATTTTTTATTCAGTATGTTTTGACAATTTCAGTCCTTCAAAAGCCAATTTTTTTCTTCGTTCTTTCAGTACATCAAAAAGCCACTATTTTCTATCGGGGGCTACTTTTCCAGCGACGTTTTCGGCTGATGACCACCCCATCGGACTCACCATGTCATCCACTGGCAACCCCAGAAGCAGAATCGCCAATCACTTAGCTACTCGCTCTTACGCGCCTCTCCAAGCTTTTGCACGTTATCCACATGTTGTTGTCTGTTCAGTGCGTGACGTTTACCCACTGACAACAGTTTCCAGCGTTGCCATCGCCATTGCATTTCCAGTGTTTCTTTTGGGCTTCTTACAATCTGACGTATGGAATACATAGCTTCAAACCTTCCTGGTCCTATTTCAAGAGTTAAAAGCTACTATTTAAGTGCTGGGTCGGTCATACCCAGTACTCAGGCATAGTCATTGGTTATTAGAACTTCGATGAGCTTATTTCATAGCTCACTGCAAGAAAATAGTGTTTTACGGACGAAAAGGGTTGGCCGATAAAACTTTGGTCGGTAAAACTTATTAACAGAAAAATTTATCTATCAGTAAAGTACCGAGGATAATTCCGTCAATAAAAAATATTAATCTATCAATAATTTTGAAAAAATTCTTCTTCATTTTCGTCTTAAAATAATATATTCTCTCAGTCATATTGTATTTGAAAATTATTATGTTATTATCGATGGAATATTCCATCAGTATAATTAAATTAGAGGTTTTTATTATATTAAAATATTAATAATTACTAACGGATATTGTCTAATTGTGTATATATATATATATATATATATATATATATATATATATCCTTTTTTAATTAATGATATCTTTTTTAATTAATTTAAATTATTGTTTCTATTTTTTCCTTTTTTATAATTATTTTTTATTTTATATAAAAATATAATTAAAAATAATAATTATGCATGCAAATTAACCGGAAGTTGAGTACATAAATTATCTTAAGTTAATACATAAAATATTCTCATATATAATGTAAGGGGGGAAAAAACTACATCAAGAGTAGTTCTCAACATAAGAACTATCAGATGAAGAAGCAGCGGCTGGTGCCAAACCACTCACCTACGTTGCTGGAAGAAGTTCATCATCTCCTTTCGCATCCTCTTCTTATCCTGCCTCGATTCCTTCCTCAAGGTCTTGATCTGGTCTGCGAGTTACTTCACCAACTCAGATTTCTCCTGGAGCAAGCGTTGCTCCTGCTCCTTATTCCATTGAGCCTATGGTTGAAGTTTCGAATTGAGCTTGAAAACTGTCTTGCAGACCTCATCATCAACAGCAAACCCCCTAACAGAGGCTCCAATCATAGCGTTAGGGGACACACTATAAGCATAGTAGGTCCCCATCTTGTAGATGCGGTTCTTATAAGAACAGCCACTATATCTACCCAAATGATGTTCTCACCCATAGGTAGAGGTCACATTGAAAGGGAAGCCTTATAAGGACTTAGGCTTTCCCACCCTAATAGCTAGCTTTTGGGGTGTGGTTCTTCCAAGGACTTATGCTCGTAGCAAATGGTGCTTTCATTGAGAGCCAGCCAACCGAAAAGGGCTACTTGCGGAGGGTTCTGACCGGCGAAGGTGCTAACTATGATCAAGTAAAGCGTCGCCGAGTGAAGTGTTGCAGAGTGAAGCCGTCGGGATGCCGACTTTTGAAAGGGGTGGCAATGTTACGAGTCTCACATCGGAGAGGTCACCTTGAAAGGGAGGCCTTCTAAGGACTTGGGCTCTTCCACTCTAATAGTTAACTTTTGGGGTGTGGTTCTCCCAAGCATTTATGCTCGTAACAAATATCTTAGGGTTATTGGTGGACTATCCGTTGGTAATATTTTGTTCGTCATGAAGGATATTCTGTCAATAATTCCATTGGTATATGTTTTGCATCATATTGTGCCAACGTTATCGATGGATTTTTTGATGGAATATCTCATCCATCAATAATTTTTTAAAAATTTTTGTTTATTAGGTTACGGACAAAATTTACATAAAAAATCCATCGGTAATGTTGACGAAAGTTTTTCATTAGTAATTCACGTGTTTTTGGTAGTGGTTGCTTCTTGTTGTTACTCATAATTGTTTACATAGTTTGCATTTATTTCGCTCCTGTTTGGCTGATTTCCATTACTAACATAGCATTAAAGGGAAAAAGTTCAAAAGTATTTAAGGTACTCTTTTCCCAAGCACTTTGGCCATGTTACACGACTTTCCCAGCAATCTGGCCCCATTTCACAGTCTTCCTAATAATTTGGCCCCGTTTCATAGCCTTCACAATAGTCTAGCCCTATTTCATGACCTTCCCAACAATCCAACCCCATTTCACGACTTTTCCAAGTGCTCTGGTCCATTCAATGGCTTTCAAATGTTACTAAATTTGAAGGAAGTCTATGCTGCAGATTAATCCAGTATCTATTGCCATGCCCCTCAAGTTTTATGGTATCTTTATGTTTTATTATTGTTAAAGGTTATTTTTAACAAGCTTAAAGCTTAGTAAGCTTTAGCTTGAGGGGGAGTGTTAAGAATAAAACATGTGACTACATGTATTTAGTCATGTGATTAGTATTTCATTGGAAAATATAGAAGTCAAGGCATTGGAATTATAGTAGTCATAGGAAATAATCTAAGTCTTTATTATTGCTCTTGAAAGTGTAAAATGAATTTATTCCTATTTTACTATAGATAATGTTGATGGGTATCTAAGAACTTAAGCAATTGAACCTAGGAAACTATTCAGCCACATAAATTGTTGTTACTCTTCTCCTACTCCTATTTTGTTTCCTTCAATTTCAAGAGGTTAATCCCTAATCTTATTTCAATCTTACATTAGGGTTTTCATCCACTGCTAGAAACATGCAACAAACCAACGGAATTCTTGACAGAAAAGTCAGCAATACCATCGATAACAATTTTATCGATGAAATCACCAACGAAAATAAACTTCGGTAAATTAAAAAAAAAAAAGAAAATTAAATATTACCGAAGAATATCTTTATACATTGGTACTATTGATAAATTGTCATTGGAGATATTAAAACAAAGTCCGTAAATGAACGTTAGAAAATGTTAAGAAGACATTTATACCGACGAATTACTGATAATTACTGATGGAATATTTGCCAGTAATTTAAAATTATTTTATAGATTACCGACTGATTATCCGTCACAAAATATGGAGCATGATCATTTTCATTTTAATTATTATCAAATTTTTTTCAGTTTTGTATTATTAAAAATTAAAATTAGAAATTATATATTTTAAATTATTATTTAAATTATCCATAAATTCATATAATTAGAAATATAATAAAATGTAATGAAATATAAAATATATAAACTTTCAAATAAAATAAAATTGTCAATAACAAAAAAAAAACTGCCAATGTACAATTTTAAATAGATAAAAAAAACCTAAAAACTACAAATGCTGATCAGCGTCACTATCCGAAGTGTCCTCAGAGCCATTCGATGTGCGGTCATATGGAGATTGTAGAGGCGGTGGAAATGGAGGTGGAGGTGGAGGTTGTAACGTCCTCCTCCTCGCATGTTAAGATATGCTTAAGTCATAGCATTCACACTCTGTAGTTGCTACATCGTTATCTGAGCGGATCTTATCTCGACAAAGACCTTCACCATTTATCTTTGAAACTTCCTCAACTATCTGCCGCAGATAACACGAGTAAATGTGAGTGAGAATTTTAAATTCTCAGTAGGATTCACTAAGAAATTTCATGCCATGTCATTGTTATTATCTCCAGCTGCTTCGATTTATTATGAAAAAGGTGGATATGTTATATAAATTATTTAATTTTATAGTTTGAAAACATATTATTTGAAGTAGAGTCCATTTTATTCATACTATGTCACATTTCACTGGGTGAGCCTAATACAAAATCAATTCATGAAATTATACTATGAATATCAATAAACGTATTAAAATATAATAATATCAATATACTGAAAACATAAAATCTGCACATGCCTTTACTTGTACCTAAATTTATGCAGATACACATAATTTTCTTTTCTTCCTTTATCTTCCATTACTTGTTATACATATTCCAGAGTACGATCACCATGTCATACTCCATAGGGGTGTGATCACCATGTCGCACTCCATAGGAATATGTTCATCCTGCCACGTCCTAGAGTATGATCGCCATGTCACATTCCTTAAGGTATCGGATCATTATGCCATATTCCAGAGTATGATCACCCTGTCATACCCCATCAGAGCATGATCGCATGTCACGCTCTTTCAAAATATGGACTCATCATCATATCTTTTATCATAGAATCTTTATTATGGCTTTCATCATAATCATGAATGCATATGTATCAAAGTGTATTTCATAACCTATGCATAGGCTTTGCCGAAATCTTGGCAGCATGATGGATCAAGTCCGCTTTCCCATAAATAGTGCCAAGTTACTATACAATCAATCAAGTATTCAAAGTAATATGGGACAGCAAGTATATAATCACAATATCAATCATCAAAATCAATATAAGCATCAACAGAGCTTTCTGCTTACTCTACCATCTTCTGCCCGAATTTTGTAAAATTCACCTTTACTCCTCATTTAAACTTGAATTTTGGATATGTTATAACTCTATGTGTCTAGTATCCAACCCTTTTAGTTGCATCTCATTTTGATTTGTATAGCTCAAGTTATTTGTATTTTACCTCAGACTGCCCTACACTTAGCTAGAATTGCACCCTTATAAATGAAAATTCACTAAAAATAGGAATCTAGGTGAAATTATATGAAATTTATACCAAATTAAAGCTAACAAAACAAGCTTTTATATGAAATAAGTTTCATATCATTTGCATCAGTATATCTTGAGATATAAGCCCCATAAAATGACCCTACTAGCCTACCCTATTCTAGCCTTGCTTGAACTTAAGGTAACTTCATTGATGTGCTGGCAACAAATGGCAATGAATTTGACTTTGAAATTTGTACGGGATATTTCCTTACATGTTAGCTTTCAAACAGCGTTAATTGCACTCAATATAGAGTTGTGTAAAGTGAGTTACACCTTTCTCAACCCATATTGCCCAGATGAGAATCCAGATTCTTAGGTCAAACTTCAAAAATTCATAACTAATTCTATACTAATCCAATGACCTTATATTTTATATGCTTGGAAATCCCTAGATGTCTAGTTTCACATAAAAATAGATTTATATGTTTTGATGGTTGGATTTTTGTCCGTACAAGACAGACGTACAGATGTTGTAGGGTTTTCACCCAACAGCATCTTGATTCTTTCTATCTCCAAGTTTTTCCCTTCAACTCTAATTCTAATGATCACATACATGCAAAATCAACCCTAATCCTTCATCTCTACTTAAGATAAGACCAGAATCATGGAAGAAAGAAAAATCCCATTCAGCCCCAATCTAAGAAAACAAGAAAAGAAGTTGGAATTCCTACCTTTCTAAGATGAAATTTGGTTGAATTGGTGGCTTGGATTGAAGAAACTTTTGATAAAGCTTGAAGAGGTGATGAAGATGGAGTGAAGATGAGTATGAATAGAAGAGAAATGATGAGAGCTCAGCAACTATATTGGCTAAAAATTCAAGGAGAGAAGGAAAGAAAAAAAAAGTGAAAACTTTTGAAGCAAGTTTCATATGATTGATGGATTCCTTCTCATCTTTCAATTCACTATAGCTGCCCACTTTTGGGCTGATTAGTGGCACCACATGCATGGATGAGTTGGCTAAATCTTAGCTATCCATCCTAGGGTTATCACAATATAATTTCTATTGGTCCGGTTCCGACAGTTTAGAATACCGAAATCTTACCAATTTCTCTTAAATCGGTAAACTGATTTTAGAAAAATTCTATGAGGTTTCCTATGTTCCTAATCTAATTTCCTAAATTCTAATCCTTCTAAATCACACTTAATTAGATTTAAGTGAATACTAAATCAAATCCTAATTAATCACAATTATTCGATAAAAATCGAACAACTTGTTTAAAAAAAATGGTAAAATTTTTTGTATATTATGTGAGGTGGTGGAGATCAGACACCGTGCATTTCGACAAACCGCCTCAGATCTGCTCGAAGTATGTGTACATAGTGTCATCCTCTACTCCATGGATTGCAACTGCTAGTTCAACTACTCTTTTTCTTTTTTGTGCTGCTCTTGCAGCTCCATGTACCTCCGGTCTGTCTCCTTGAGCTACCTTTACATTGATTCACTTAGTGCATGCACCCGATCACAGATGTCCTCCACATCCATACTAGCAGGCCCAGCTCCAAACATAAAAGCTTGGAGAATAATACCTGCTATACGTGGTCCCCATACCATAAATGCACCCTTTGTAATGGTCGCCAACCACCTAGGCCTACATATCGTCGTCACTGATAGGTGGCCTGACAAGAGTGCTTTAGTCCCCCTACTACTACTGCTACAATCTGCCTCTGGCCATGCTTGTTTTTTTTTTTTTTTTTTCGGACTGAACTCTACGCTACAATCTGAATGAACAAACAAGACAAATTAAATTAGATTTAAATAATAGAAATTATAGTAAATTAAAAGTATTAGAAACTAAAATTATAAGTATTTACATATGTGGTCTCTGATTGAGTATCGATTCACTGGGACTTGTCCTGCTTCTGAGTGTGGGTCTCCCGAAATAGCTCCCCTTTAGGAGATGGCCTGTTCATCATCTTCTCCTATATGTCAAACAATTTTCACATGATAATATAATATTTAATACAAAAATTAAATAACTAAATAAGTGTAAAGGATGATATTTATCATCCTCAGCTGCATGCCCTCAATGGTGGTGGAGCCTCCTATGTGTAGTGAGCCACCTCGAGCTAATCATCTGCTCATTCGAGTCTTCACCTGCTTTGCCTTGAACTCGGGCAAGTCCCAGTGTGTCCTGAGTGCCTAGAAGATGTCCTCAGTGAGCTAGTGGATGCTAGCATCATTCTCGCAAATGTCATGAAACAAATTGCGACGCTTGCTAACTGTGGTCCTCCATGCCTTATAGATCGAGGCCTCCTCACGTGAATCAATAGTGAAGGCTAATCAATAGTGAAGGCTAAGATCCTAACTCCATATACCTGGGGTTGAGTATCATAACAAACTCTTAGCCATGTAGAGAACAACAAGGAGGGGTGGATGTAGCAACAGTGGTAGGAGTGGTGAATGCTCACAGTGAGGTAAATGCAGAGCTAGTCGGAGCCTAAATAAAGCGAGGATGCCAGACACCATGCTTCCTTGGTCTACCTCTACCTCGTCTAGAACCATATCCTTGTCCTGCCATAGATGACTTGTATAATATGTGTGTAAAACGTATGCAACAAACATAATATGTATATAAATATAAATGCAAAGAGTTAAACTATAACACCAAAATAGATATACACAAAATTGAAAATTATCAAAAAGAATTAGGCAGAGTCTCTTCTTAAATTATGATCTTCCACAAAAAGCTATTCAGTAATTCAACACAAATAAAAATTATTTATTGCATAACAATAATTATTTAATTCAAATAATATTGTAAATGATAAAAAATATTCAGGCAGAGTTTCCCCTTAAATTAGGAGCCTCCAAAAAAGTTAATTCAACATTTCAACATAAATAACAAACATATGCACTCATGCAAATCAATCAATTTGTCCTAAAAAGCATTCTAGAACACATCCTCTTACTTCACATCATGCAAGCACACAATATTGCAGCACACAATTCAAACAATGGGAAGGAACTCTAAGCCTTTCCCTAATCATGAAATCCTATCCTTCTTCTTCTATCCTACAACTCTATCCTAGAAAATTTAAATCTCTAATATTTCAAAAAATATAAAGTTAAGAACGGAGTATAATGTATGTACCTAATATGCCACAATACTTAAATCAATGAATGTACCACAATAGAAGCACTCCAAATGAGATCTTTAATAATCAACAAAACATGATAAGTTAATTAACTAACTAAAACTAAAAACTTTGAGTAAAGAAATGGAATTAAAAAAAGACTAAATAAAAAAACTAAACCAATTAAAATGCTAAAAAACATACCAGGACCACAATGGCGATCTCCAGCGGTGGTGAAATGGCCAACGGCCATGTGGAAGGGCAAGAGAGAGAGAAAGAGAGTAAAGAGAGAGCAAGAGAGAGCAAATGAGAAAGAAGAAGAAGAGGGCTCACATTTTAACCTTCCATGTTATAATTACCGATAGAGTATCAGTCGGTAATGAATTAATGAAACGATTCATTTCATTAATTGAATATTACTAACAAATAATCCATTGATAAAAAGTTAATGAAACAAATCATTTCATTAATGAACTATTACTAACTGATGGATAATTAAATTATTTAAGAATGGAAACCAAAAAGCGCAAAGCAAGTGTGTAATCCAATTTTCAAATATCGATGGAAAAATCCGTCAGTAATTTATTCATTTTTTAAAAATTATATACTGAATAAATAATTCTATACCGACGGATATTCCGTCAGTAAATGTGCAGATTTAAAAAATATAAAATAAAAATTCAAAAAATTATCGGCAGATATTTCGTCGGTAAAATTGGGGCACTATTTCATACGAACATTTATCGACGCTTTTACTGATGAATTATTTATCTGTCAGTAAAATACTATGTCATGAAAGTTTTTACTTTTTTCCGACAGATTTTGTTCGTCAATAATTTCCGCTGATTTTTTGCTATTTTCTAGTAGTGATCCTTCTTTTCACTCTCAAGCACAACACTCACCTCCCTTATTCCCTTTTTTGCATTTTATCTAGGCATTTACTATAGTCTTCTTCTTCCTCCCTTCATCAATATTCTTTCTATTCTGAGTCTATCTCAGCCCGTCATTCTCACAATCTCACAAACCCCTCTCTCTTTTTCCCTTTCTTTCTCTTCACCGCCAGTGTCACTCTTAAACCTTGCCTTGCCTGGTCAAAGCAACCTGCAACAACAATGCAACCATGAAAGTAGAGAAACCCACGACAATAATACAACTCGCGACAACAAAGCACCCCACGATGGCAAAGCCACCAAGCGTAAGATAGATGAGCACTCTCAGCAACCCAACACAGTCCACTAGCTAGCAACACCAACCATCTGATTTTATTATCTTGGATTATCAAGAGTATGACCTTTTGTGTTGGAACATTGTAACTTTTTTTTTTGTTGGAACATATATTAGTTGGATTTGATTTTATTTAGTTTGATTCTTAATTCTGTGAATATCTTGTGTATGCTAGGTTTTTTTTGTTATTTTTTTATTTCATAAAAAAAAAGGTTGGTTGAGCATCTGAACCTATTTTACCAAAATAGGTCAACCTACACCACCCCATTTTGGAGCTAATCTATGACAGGTCGAGATGGGCCAACCCATTTGACACCCTAGTTTCAGGGCATGGATGTATTTGAATATGGACAAGACATCAATTGATCTCTATCCCTTTGCTTGGATGAGGAGAAAGAATGGGAAGAAAGAAAATAAAAGGAAAGAAAATGGAGAACAAAGAAAATAAGGAGAAAACTTCGTTTTCTCTCATATTGCTTAGATGAAGAGAAAATGAAAAGAAAGAAAATAACAAACATTCTTTTTTCTTGACGGTTGGAGAGAAAAGTAAGAAGAAAGAATATAAAATCATATTAAATGACCTTTTAATCCTTATTACAAGTGAAGAGTATATAATATATAAGGAGAAAATTATCAATTTAAACAAAATCACTCTTCCCCACTAGTTTTTTCTCCTACAAGTACTTTTTTCTTTTTCTTCCTTATTTTCTCTTCATATCCAAGCCAAAAAAAAAAGGACCAAATTCTTCCCATTATCTTTCCTCTCATTTTCTTTCATTTCAATTTTTCTTCAACCAAGCAAAGAGTATGGTCTCCTTGTACAATAGAGAGCCGTAGTGGTGTATTTACCGATACATTCAGACACTAAAGTTGGAGTACACCAGGGGAGCAATGAGTGAATGATTAGATGCATATCTTAGTCAATCAACCTTTAATATAGAGAAAGAAATAGTTGCCTTAGGAGTAATATATCTAAAATCTTGTTTTCCTCTTATCAAGGATTAATCGATATCATAGATGATCTAAAGGAATCTTGTCTCTTTATTTCTTAATATAAAAAATCTGAACGATACTTCTCCTTCAATTAACCCATAGTTGCCATTTTGAAGTAGAACCATTAACAAATGGCATTTGGGATGTCATGCAATATAGTAATGGGCCTTAAATCGGGATATAGAACTATAACTATGGTAGATTTTGTGGTACCAAACAGACTCCATGTGGATACCCCTCCCCCCCTCTCTCCGGCGGCAGTGATCCAAAAAGAAAAAAAAGATTCCCAAGCACCATTTCTAAACTCCTAAATAAGAACTCATTAGAAGGGTGTATTTCATATGTAAGTTGGGATTATTAAAAGTAAAAATTTATTAGCACACATGGTAATAGTTGCACATGTAAGCACGTGACATGAGGCAATAATGACGGTTAATTTTAAGGGTGCAAAGCAGATCTATGAAGCAAGCAGATATTGGGACTATGCAAAAAAAAAAAAAAAAAAAAAAAAAAAAAAAAAAAAAAACAAAACAAAACAAAAAACAAAAAACAAAAAATCTTTAATAATGAGAAAAAAATATAAAAGAGAAACCGGTTATGAGAGGTGGTAAATTTTCCATCTGAGTGAAACTTAAAATCCTGAAGTTCTAAAGACTAAGACAAATTGATGATATGTTTTCAATTTTATAAAGATATTTGCACTCTTGAAACTTTGAAATATAAGCATCCCAAAATAGCCATAAAAGTTCAGGAATAATCCAGTGAGAGTAAGAATTAAAAGTATAACTTTGAAAAGTATAGATGTGACGATAGTATTGGATTTGGCACCAAATGGACGAAACTTTGAAGCCAACATAAAAATAAAAAAAAAAGAAAAAAAAAAGAAATGAAATAAAAAGAATTACGATCCGAGAAGGACAATAAACCCAAGAGGACTCAAATCACTAGTACAGATTTAATTTTTAACAATATTTTTTAAATTACAATATGTAAAAAATATTATTTAAATTTTTAATAATACTTTTATTACTGTTATATTTAAGTTATATTATTAACTAATTTAATAATACTTTTATAATTTAATAATATTTTTAAATGTTATTAAATTTTAATTATGTTACAACGAATAGTGAATCACTAGAGGAGAAAAATTGCAGACGCACAGTAATACGAATGGGCAACTGAGAGCAAATTAGTGCGTGCGTGATAGAGTTAGGAAATGATGTATGTGCATGAGTTTTGTAATGAGTTAGAGATTATGGAATTTTATGGTGTGTTTGCAAGTTGCCATTTTGAAAAGAAAGGGAGGGGAAGGGAACACTGCAATATTCAATAAGTCAATATATATCATATAGAAAATGTTTGACAGTCAGAACTTTTTGTTGGAAAACATAGGAGATAAACGCAGCGGAATAATCAAACAAAATTTTAATTACATGAACACATTCATATAGGATCAAATGACACTCATGAAATCATATCTCATGAGTTTGGTATCACCTCGTATTATTTAAACAACGTAAACACCTGAAAATATAAAAGGATCGTATGAGACATTTACCTCTTGAAGCGATGTCCCGTAGAAATTTGATGTTCGTCTCACGAACACACAATCACACAATCGCACGACCTCTGTCTAATACGAACACGATCCGCCAAGGAACTCCTCTTCTCAATCCAAGATCCGTTCCTTGTTGCCCTCTTAAAGAACAAAAATCTCAGATGACTTATGGAGTGGGAGGTGGTGTCAGAGAGTTTTTCAACAAAAGAGAGAGTTTTGTACGCTCAAAGGTTTCTACGTCTTACTGCTCGCCTCAGCCTTCTCTCTCTATTTATTGTAATCAATAGTGGCCTTTCCTTTTCTTTTTTCTAGGGTTACAATTTTGCAAAATATGGGTTGACATTAATGCCATAATCAATTCCTAATTAATTCCCATAATAAACAAATAAACCATTTTAAAATAGAATTATTTCTCAAATAATTCTTATTTTAAATAGGCCAATTAAAATATAAGTCATCTCATATCTTATATTAACCCAAAATTGGAAAAGACCAAAAACCCCTTAACATGAGTTTCTAAAATATGGACCTTCCATTTTATAGAAACTTTCCTTATGAGGATCCACCTTCACCCTGGACTTGACTTCGGGATGTGCTAGCAACCCTGCAATCAAATTGCAAGTCTAATCCAATAATTAAAATTCTAATTAACTATTTTAATTAGAATTAATTCATTCTTGGCGAGTACATGTCCTATTGTGTGTGACTAACTAGGTTCATCTCTAATTGGTAATGAGATTATAAAATCAACCTTTTGATTTTATCGGAAACTTATTTCCGTACCTAAAGTAAAATTTCCAAAATACCCTCGGCTCTCATAAGTCATGGGTAACACCTAGCACAGCATGCCATGACCACCCAAATAGGGATGAATATATTAATTAAAATATTCTGATGAACCATCAATCATATTTGCCATGCACTCAAATCCTTTCACTCTGACATCCCGATCCAAAGTGGTCATGGATAATGTCAAACCCTATAGCTTAGACCATATGGACTTTCTAGGTTTCTATTCTTTGATCAATAGGACATGAAATAGAAACTCTTTTCATTTAAGTCCAAGTACCTTGGCCAAGGATTTCATGATCAAGAATAACCTTATATCCATAGGAACTATCCTTGTTTACTCAAGGTAATGAATTCCTTCTTGACTGTTCACCTATCTCCATACGTAACTAACTATAGCCAAAAACTGCCTAATGATAATACATAACATAAGTATATAAGCAGTAGCAAACTATAGTTACCTATGTACAAGATAACCGTGTCATCTCAGGTCAAAGGATTATATGCACTAATATGATCTAGATAATGTTTCATTGACATTAGCAAAATACCATGTAAATATTATCTATACGTCACGTTCGACCCACTTATCACATAAGTGTCCACATATTTGTTTTGACATCTAATGTTATATAGCATGAGACTCACTATTCCATCTTCATTAGTACGTTCTACTAATCATGGAAACAGATAGAGGTGACAATCTTCCGGAATAATAATGCCCAGTTAATATTCCTATTATAGTGAACTATTTTAAAGATCTTGTATTAGACTACTCCGTCACTCATATTCTCAACTCTTGAGAATGAAGTGTCTAACAAGTATCTAATGGACTTATTCTAATAAACATACACAAATTATAAATAAAAGAATAATAAACTGCCATTAATAGGAATTATTTATACATATATCAGCTCTAGGGCATACAACTAACACTTTTACCCGAATTTATTTGCTAGAACGTCACATATATGTTAATCCTTAGATTAATAGGCGAGTTATATCTTTTTATTTCTTTCAACAACCATCTATATTTTTATTTAAAAATTTTGACAATAAATTCTGGTAAGGGAGCATTACCCATGTCATATCTGTAAATAGTTAGCACTAATGGTTTCAGATATTGTATTCCCTTAATTATTGGACATTGAAGTAGAAAATAGGGATTAAGTAATACATCACTCACTGATGTTTTAGCTAAAGCTCTTGGTAACACAATATATAATAAATTGCGGATTGAAACGAAAAGAAATGAAAAAAGAATCTCTGTCTAGTCTAGAATCATGATAATGTGAAAGGTAGTTTAAAATGAGTTTCAGCCTCTGCCCCACTATAGTGTTATACCATGACAGTATGTACGGGAATGAATATGTAAGATTCGCGAATTAGCCATAGCCGAATTTCCAATGGACATTGCCGAATATGACTCTGTGAAGTGTATACTTAGCAATGCCCAATTATGTAATGCATGTGCGCATACACTTCAACTTTGCATGAGTGCATAATTTTATTCAATATATGTACGTCTGAATATAGGAATTTTGGCGGGTAAGATCTAGTTATCCTAGGGAAGTAGGCGCGCTCCCTATTGAGGATGTCACATTCAAAGGCCCTGATAGTCAATGTGGTTTGAAAGGGGGAAGGAGAGAGAGAGAGAGAGAGAGAGAGGGGGGGGGAAGGGGACGAGATCAGACAAAGAATCCTATCCCATTGACATTTTAATGACTAATGATAGAATCATGCATTTTTGGCAATGCATACAAAAAAAAAAAAAAAAAGTAAAATGACAAAAATACTGGATTAATGTCCCATAATTATTATTACTTTTGTTAATTTTTTTTTTAGAAAGTTACTAGCATATTGTTCAAGATGTTGGTAAGTTTTATATTTTGCATATATACAAAACTTATCAGCGTCTTGAATAATATGCCAATAAGCTTTGCATTTTGTATACAAAATTTACCAGCATATTTTTCAAGACGTTGGTAAGTTTTTGGATAAAAAAAAAGCTCAATAAAAATAATAATAATTATGTGGAATCAATCATCCAAACATTTTTATCGTTTTGTTCATTTTTTTCGTATGTGTTGAGTAATACATCACAAAAGATGCATCCCTCAAACACTTTTCTTTTAATATTTGTATAGTTTCTCATGGTCAAGGCTTGATGGAGTGTGCCATTCAAGGGTCCATGATTGATGGTGTAATCCCAAACCTTCAATTTGTATTCCACTCTAAAATGTTCTCTTTCTCCTCCAAAACTTATGCCTTCCCCACCGCCTGCTCCCTTTTGCCACTGCCATCGCCTACCCCGCACTGCACAATTACCGCACCACGTAGTCGTTACAGTGAAACAACAACAAATGTCGTCCATTGCCGAGCCTCTTTTCGAACCCGTCCACCATCCCCACCCACACCCCTTCCAAATTTTGACCCCGTACCTTCCCATCCTCCCCACCAAAAGCCCAACAACCACCTACCTAGGTTCACACAATAGCCTTGTGAAGATCCCATCCCCAACCCCCAAGCCCCCGAAAAGCCAAAGGTCATCATCTGCGGGATGATGGTGAGTTGCACCTGGACCACCCGCCATCATAAATTGATCCGTTCCATGGCCCCAAAGTACAAGCCATGAGGTGCGTGGCAGCAAGGATGTTGAATGCATTGAAGCCTTCCTAGGGTGTGGTGGTTGTTGTGGTGGTGGTGGTTAGTGGCGGATATGGAGGAAGACGAGGGAGTGGACGGGAAGTGGTTGGGTTCAGTGTTGTTGGAAGTGGGTGGAATTCCCATAGAAGAAGATGGTGCACTTGCGGACCTTAGAGAAAAAGTACTACTATGATCATAGTGCATCAGGCACCATTAACAAGGAGCATTAAAGCCTTTGCCAATTTTTCTTATATTAAAAATCTATTGTTTTGGGAAGATGCCAAAGTTCCAAGAAAATAAAACAACAAAATGAGACAGGTGGATTTAAAAGTAGATGGCCTTATAAGAATTTTAATTTGTCAAAAAGCATAGATTTGCTCCATGATAATCAGGTTTAGTAAGATGATGTATGGCGGTATCCGAATCTCGTAGAAAAGCAAATAGATGGCTTTATTTGACTTTGACTTTATTAAATTTCTTGAAAGTGCTTTCGTTGATTCGTTCGTGGATTAAACAAATGAACTTCTCCGAACAATATTTTTAACAATTTAGTATAATGGGAAAAAGAATCATCATAATAAGAAAGGGAGATTTGTAACCGTGCGGTGGGGGGTTTCTTTTTTTCTTTTTTGAAAACACATAACATAATAACTAATAGTTATCTGATATGATTTTGTAAAAATATAAATTTATATAAAATAATAATTCTCCAATAATTAAGACACACGATTAGATTAATTTTTATTAAAAACTTACATATATTAATTGAATAAAATTATTAAAAATTATTGAATAGAAAATAGACAAGTACCTAATCATCTTGAAAATAAACGTCCTTCAAAAAAAAAAATTCGCTAACATATCAGTTCTTAAAGCTAAATATGTTCTAAGAGGTTAATTTTCTGCTAAAAATTCCATTTGTTAAGTACTCTTAATAGGATGATGATGTACTTCATTAAATTTCATGTGTCATCTAAGCTGAACATGGCCAATCTGCGAGGGACTAATGTGATGGAATCCAAATCTTTTATATATCAATCCATAATTTTCTATATCATTTTACATAATTTTATTTAGTATAAGATAAAAAATACTTTGGTTGGATTTGTAATTGGATGGCCATTATTGCGTTTGTTTAGGATACATCTCACCATGAGCATATTAACTAAATATCAATAGTTAATTAATTACTAAAGAGGAATAAATTAAGCTAATAAAAAATGAAGCGTTTTATAAGGCTTCAATTGTATTTTTTCTATCGATAGTTTCTTTGATGCACCTTCTGATTATCAAAATTTTTTAAGAAGATAGCTTTCTCCTTTTCTATTTCTTTTTAAAATAAAAAAATAAATACATCTTTATTTAAAGATAAAATAAAAAGATAAAAGATAAAAGTAAAGTTTAAAAATATTTTTGAGTGTTTTCCTAAATTACAACTTTTTTGAAAATTAATTAGTTCCTATTGGTATTTTATTTTATTTTTTAATATAAAAATTTTTTGGCTTTTGATTTTGAAAACTATAATATATTATTGATTTGAAAAAATAATTTTACAAAATATTATTGCTCTTAATCTATAATATTAGCGTGAGCGGTACTCTACACAAATAACTGACTAAGGAAGTGCATAAGAGTAAAATACACATTGATCAATAAGTGGTTTTCATCTTATTTTCCGTTTATGAGTAAAACCCTACATTTTTCTTAATTTTAAGTCAATTCCCAAATCCCAACATTTTATGTCAAATTTTCAAACCCCAATATATTTTTGGACAAAATGCATATTATTATGTGCATTTTATCCTTTAATTTTTAAAATGTGCAAATCGAACCCTGACGTTTCTTAATAGTAAAAATTAAATCGACTCTTCGGTTACTTTTAATGACCAAAATACTCTTATCTTCTTCTCCTCCCTCTCTCCTCCCCATTCTTCTTCAAGTTCTTCTTCCCTCTTCCCTCTCTCCACCCGACAAGCTCCCATATCATCTCTACCCCTGAGGAACCAAAACTAAACCACCCAAAACTGAACATTCACCCCTATTTATCTGTAATTTTTTTTATCTCAATTACAATTGTCAGATCACCTTCTTCCCACAATCTGCACTTCCAGGCTCCTTCACAGCTCACCAAGTTGCACAATAATTTTGGCTCTCACTCTTTTCAACTATTTCCAACAATGCTTGTACGTTAACATTACAATCTAAATGGCTTGTTGTATTCGACTTGAATGTTTATTTTAATTGTTTAACCAAAAGAAATGACATCAATAGATATTTGTTGGTTGTTTGCCCATGTATAGTGTAACATCCACCGTTTTTCGCCTAATTATTCGGTTTTATCGAATAATTGAGAATAACTAAAATTCAATCAAGCAATTATTTAGACTCAATTGATTAACAATCACTTGAGTTTAGATAAGAGAGAATTAAGTTAGAATATAGGAGATTTCATAAACATTTTATTGAAAACCGATTTACTGATTTAAAGGAAATCGGTAACTTTACGGTATTTTAAACTGTCGGAACCGAGCCAATACAATTTTAACTCATCAACCCTATCTTGAGTGGCTGATAACTCAGCCACTTAATCCCTCAAGTTGGCGCCACCTTGGCCACAAGAAAGGAGGCAATTCAGCCAAGCCTTTTGGACCAATCAAGATGCAAGAAGGAAGCCACCTATACACCATCAAGTGGTCAGATTTTCTGCTGCCTTTATCACCAAATCAGACCCTCATTCACGCCACTTTTCTGCCTCCTTTCAGCTCTCTTTCTCTCTTCTTTACACTCACAACTTCAGCCAACAACAAGCCACTTCAAGCCTTGCTCATCCAAACCTTCAAATTCTAGCAAAAACACTTGGATCAAAGGTAGGAATTCTGATTTCTTGCATCAAATCCATGCACTTGGCTAGCTGGGCTGGAATTATTCTCATCCTATTTGATGTGTTAAATGAATGTTTATGATGATATATGATTGGTTTTGGGCTGTTTGATTGATTAAAACCGAAGTGGAAGCAAGAAACCATGAAAATAGAAAGAGCTGATAGGTTAGAGAATCAAAACCCTCGGCAGTCCGTACGGCGGAGTGTACGGTTCCGCCTACAACAGATCAAATTGGATGAAACCATTTTTAGATGAAACTAGACATCTAGGGCTTTCCATAGATATATCATATAAGGCTTTTGGATTAGAAATGAGAGAGTTATGAATTTTTGAATTTCAACCTAGGGTTCTGACTCTGAATCTGGGCAGACTAGCTTGTTTAGGATAGAACTCGACCCATACTACTTGAAAATGAGTGAAACTAACTTTGTGAGAGAGCTTACACATAGTAGAATGTCCCATAAAAATTTCATAATTAGATAAGGTCCCAATTGCTCCCAGTACCCCAAGCAATTTGCCCTATGTCCACACCGGGCTAGAACAGGGCAGTTTAGGAGGGTCAGAATGCGAGGCTTATAACTCGAGCCCTACTAAGCGAAATGAAATGGAACTTATTGCAAATGAAACTTTGTTCTGTTAGCTTTAATAAGAGACCAATTTTGTATGATTTGAGTCAGTTTTCGATTTTTAGTGGATTTTTACTTTTAGTTGCCTGATTCTGGCAAGCCACTGGGCATGTCGGGATAAAATCTAGATATCTTGAGTTAGAGAAACCAAAATTAGATGGGACCAAAAAGGTTAGAAAGTAGACACATAACACTTTAACATGCTTAAATTTGAGGTCCAAATGAGTTAAATAGGAATTATGGTTTGAATTATCAAAACCGGGTTGGTTGAACATGCTGAGGCAGGAATTCTGCTTTGATTAATTTGATATTGATATGAGTTTAATGTTGAAGTATAAATGTGATATTGTGTTCTTTGTGATAAAATGATGTACTGGTTAGCTGGCACTATTCACGGGGAAGCGGACACGTTCCATTATGCTGCCAAAATTTCGGTAGAATCCATGCACAAGTTATGAATTCCATGATCTTACATGTGCATTTCAAGAAATGTTATGAAAGTGTATTAAGAATCATGTTGTTAAGAAAGTTCCATGCTACTTGGGCCAGCCCCGAATAAGAAGTTAAGGGGAATAGATCGGTGGGAACGTCGGGGAAAGTAAACCCGGCACTTCCTGTATAGGAACGAGCTCAATCCTGATAAGCAAACTATTACCCAGGAGTCTAAATGGCCAAGAACTCCCAGGGGACCAAGAGATGGAAAAATGATGAAAGGAAATGAAAAGTTTATGAAGGAAAGTTCAAGAATAAGTTTTGCATAATTACATGAATGCATGATTTCATGGCATGGTTAGTTCAGAATGTTTACAGTTTGTCTGTTATGTTTACGTACTACTGTATGTTTATTTGCTATGCTCGTTATTCTATGTTTTACTGTTAGTAGCCTATTCTGTTTCTTATGCTGTCTAAAGTAAAACTGAACCTTGCCTCGGACCAGATATTTTATTGAACTCATTAAAATGGATATTTCAGTTTGAACACATATTTTTATAATTAAATAAAACCCGAGGCAACTGAGAATGTATGTGACGTCAGACAATCACTATGCACCAACCCTACTGAGAATTTCTTGAAATTCTCACCCCGTTTTGTATCTTCCGCACCATTCTCAGACAGCGGCGATGGACTCCACAGCCACCCTTTTCATTGAGATCCCAAAGACTGACTCCATCATGATCCAGAGTTGGATTCTTTGTACATAGCTGGTTCGTGTAACTTCCGTCTATACCTCTTCAGCAACAGGAACTTTGATGTTCCTCTACATCATCCCATATTCGACCCTGCTACCCCTTACATTGCCGTTCCACTACACATGGCACACCCACCTCCTGCTCCTCCTGCACCCGCAGCACCGGCCGACCACCTTTGAGTCACCACCGCAGGCGGTTCCTGATATCCCGTTGAGTTCAGAGAGTGACCCCTTAAAGGCCACCGGCTCATCACCCTCTTCCTTCTCGGGACCTAGCGCTGACTACTCACCGGCCGAGCCTGGTATGGCTAACGGCTATCTGACAGAGTAGCTTAGCAGCAGGAGATGTTGTACAGTATGACCCACTTTTGGATAGCATGTAGCTCTGGGTCATAGACTTGACTGTAGGGTTAGTAGTAGGTTACGAAATGTCCTCTAAGGACTATAGGGTGTTTTGATTTATACGGGCATTATTGTCTTTTTGATATACCAGCCCGCTTATGTATTTTGCTTTGAAACTTTGTACATAAACTGAAGCAGTGGCTTCTGATATATATATACAGATATATTTGCACGTATACAGTAACGCTATTGTACTATTCTTATCTTTTGTGATATTTTGTTAAACTCGTTTCGCTTTTAGTTTAACAGCGCGCCGTTTCAATTGTTTTGTGATACTAATCGTGAGATTCAAGCAGAGTGTTAACACGGTAACACAGACTACCTAATTTCATGCTATGACTTAAGCATAACATTAAATTAGTAGAGTGTTACATATAGAATCTTGAACTCGATCGAGCTTGAGCTGCTACTTGCTTGCTGGTCACATAAAATAGAAAATTAGAGAAGAGAGAAAACACTGATGAAGATGAAACTTACAATTAAAGGAAATGAAAAGTGTTCTCTACATTCTACATTAAGACTTAGGCTTATATACAACTCAGATAACATGTGGCTAATTGAGCTAATTAGTAACTGACTGATAGAAAACTGTTATGACATGTAATAAGTGCTAACCAACTAACTCAAACTTGTATTAGTACAAACTAGTTAACTTAGACCTTTATAATCATCTATATACATTGAGAGCCCCTTTCAAGATAGAAAGTAGAAGTCAACCAATCCCAACTTGCAAATGTGATGCTGAAAAATTCGAGGACGCAGAGCTTTACTACACAAATCAGCAATTTGGGAATGTGACTTGATGGGAAGGAGATGAATGAGACCTGCCTTCAACTTGTCATGAACAACATGGCAGTTGATTTCAATATGTTTGCTGTGCTTATGAAACACTAGATTAGTAGCCAAGTGAAGCACTGACCAGTTGTTGCAATAAAGCAAAGCTGAAAGGCAAATGGGTGCAGGAATGGTGTAACATGATTCCACAGTTAGAACAAAGAAAAATTATATGGCAAGATGAAAAGCATTGGCTATGAGGATAGGAGATCTGAAACAAGGCACTCAACCGAGGAGCTCGCTAAAATAATGAATTTGTCTTATGAGCTATGACTGACAGTTTACGTAGTTGCATTAGTTTTTTGTTCTGGTGTTGTTTTGTTTCCTTTTTTATGTTTTTTGCTTGTCCTTTTGGTTGTTTTGGTTGTTGTATAGCTCCTCTCCATGAAGGTCGAGTTTGAACTATGAATAATCAAAAAAAAAAAAAAAAAAAGGAAAGTTGGGGACTTAAAAGGAGCATGGAGATCATAGGTGAGCCATTGAAGCTAAGGGTGTACAAAGGACGGGTTCGGCTAAGTTAGACTGGACCCAAACCCAACCCGATTTCATGATTGGGTCATCTCTTTGAACCCAAACTTGACCCAATAATGACCCAATTAATGATCAAATCAACCTGACATTTACACAACATATAAAGAATTAAACATTATATATAATAAAGTCATAAAATTTTAGAAGTAAAAAACAAAATTCAAGAAATATTTTACAATACATATTTCAAAATAAATTATATTAAAATAAAAATAGCATCATGTTATGTAAAATATATTGATTGAAGTATATAAATACTATAATTTATTACTAATTTTTTTAAAAATAAAACATTTTAAAGAAGTTTTTAGCTTTGTGCTAGGTTAGGCCAATCTAAAGCATGACCCAAACCCAGCCCGAAAAGTGTATCAAGTCAAATTTTACAACCCAAACCCAGTCCAATAAACTTCAGGCTATGATGGGTTAGTGAGCCGGGCCAGGTCATGAACACCCCTAATTGAAGCTCACATGTGGTAGTAGCTAAGGAGCAGTATTAAGCTTTGGAGGATGACTGCAACACAGTATGTTGTTTCTTCACCTTCCATGAAATGAAGGAGTCCCCTAAATAAATGTAGTATCTTATCACAGACCTTCAAGTATCTGGGCAAGCAATCCAGTCGGAATCATTGAACCCTTTGAGCTGCATGGAGGAGGTAAAAGAAAATAACAAACCCTTACCTAGACTACCTTTTAGGTACCTAAAAACTTAGGTTGCAACCTTAAAATGAGAGGCCATGGGTTTATTGTAACATCCCGATTTCCAAGTTCCAACTTCACTTTTAAGTTTGATCAAATCCCATTCCCGACTCCATCTTCGAATTTCAGATAGAAGGGATTATTTCCGAGTTCCGAGTTCGTCTTGCACAATTTCCGACTTCATGTGCTGTCTGACTTCCGATTTTGTCTAATTTTGATTGTTCCTTATTTCCAACTTCATGTTCTAGTTTTGAGTTAAATGGGTGGCTTCCGAGTTCCAATATCCGACTTCGAGTTAAAGTATACTGGGACATGATTTCCGATCTCCAAACTTATGTCCAGGTCTCCAATGAGGATTATTCCCGATTTCTGCATTTGTGTTCAACTTTCAGCATAATTTCCGACATCCAACCTTAACCAGCACTCCTCATTTCCCGGCTTCCGACTTAACCTTCAAGTACAAACAACACGGACGTGATTACCGATATCCGACCTCATGTTTCAAAGAAAATATACCCGATTTCCGGTCTCATGATGTAGCTTCCAGTTTCAACCGAGGTACCTGAGTTTCGACCTCAGACCACGAGGTTTCCGACCTCAGAAATTATAGTTTAACACAATGGTTACAAGTACCGAACTTCGAGTTTAATGTAATGAGTTCCAGCCTTAGAGTTAAACTCAATTAGAATAGACACGAGTTCATATCTTTAAGATGATTTCCAAGTCATACACGAGTTCCGATATCCGAGCTTATTCTCAAGAGCTTTCCATTTTTGCTGTCGTTCCCGAGTTCGAATAGGGAGTTCCAAGATTAGGTGATTATGAGCTATATGACTTCCGACATCCGACCTCGATTCAAAGTTTCGAATAAACCAGACAGGATTTCCTCAAGTCACAAACAAGATGGGACGAGTTCCGACATCCGGCTTCAGCTCCAAGCTCAAGTAAAATGGCACGAGTTCCGATTTCAAGCATAATAGGGACGAGTTCCGACTTAAGGTAGAGCGGAAATGTATCCCACTTTTGGGACGACATAGAGAGCAATTTGTGGGGCGACGTGGAGAGCAATTTGGCCACAAAAGTGAAAGACATGGCCGAACTTTAACCACAAAATTCTAACCAATCAATACCACAACCCTCATGTATTTAAATTAGATTCTCCTCTCCATTTTGGTCTGATTTACGTCTCCCTTTCCCTTTGCTCCAGCCTCCTTCTTCCCTTCTCTCAATCAACTCCATCACTCCTTCAAGCTTAGCAAGGTTCTGACACTTCAAGTTTCAGCACTTAACTCAAATCATACTCCAAAAAGGTAGGATTCTAGTCTATTCTTGAATTCTTTGCAATATGATTGTATGAAATTTTACTTTTCTTCATGTGTTTGATGATATACTGAATATATATGATGGATTATGATAGGATTAATATGAAATCTTAAGTTGGAATTAGAATTAGAAGAAGAAAACTAGGAGAAATGGTTGGATTAGGATGCTGTCTTGGTGAAGAATTCCACGGCAGTCCATACGGTGGAGTGTATGGCTCCGCCTACAACCGGTTAAATCCAATGAAACTATTTTTAGATGAAAGTAGACATCCAGGGCTTTCCATACATATATATATATATATATATATATATATATATATATATATATATATATATATATATAAGGTTATTGGATTAGTATTGAGAGAGATATGGATTTTTGAAGTTTGACCTAGGAATCAGGACTTTCATCCGAGCAGGGTGACTTGAGGAGGGTATAACTCACCCTATACAACTCCAAATTGAGTGAAACCAAATTTGTTAGAAAGCTTACACATAGGGGAACATCCCAATATGAAATTCAGAGTTTGTGATGGTCCCAATGGTTCCCAGTGGTTTGAGGAAGTTGTCCTATATCCAATACAGGCCAAAATAGGGTAGTTCAGGAAGGTCAATTTTTAGGACTTATAATTCGAGGTATACTTAAGCAAATCAAGTGAAACTTCTTGAAAATGAAAGGTTGTCATGTTAGCTTTGATATGAGACCAATTTTGTATGATTTGAGCTTAGTTTCAATTTTTAGTAAATTTATACTTCCAGGAGTGTAATTCGAGCTAGTGACTGAATAGGCTGAGGCAAAATTTGAATATCTTGAGTTATATAAATCAAAATGATATGGGACCAAAGAGGTTAGAAAGTAGACATATAGAACTATGACATATCCAAAATTCAAGTTTAAATGAGTTGAATAGAGATAAAGGTGGATTATACAAGATTCGGGCAGAACTGAATAGACTTGGCAGAATGGCCAAAGTGATAGTTTCACAAAAGTTGGTGGACCTATAAGGTTTGAGCTGAGGATTGTTAGTTTTACATTGATATATATATGTTAGATTGATTATATTGCTATGACTGAATTGTCTGTGAGAACTGACACTATTCATGGGGAGATGGAACTGATCCGTTATGCTGCCAGATTTACGACAGAAGTCTATGAAACTAGGAATGTTTACATGCAAGGATGAACTTGAATATGATATGAGTTATCAAGGATGAATTAAAGTATGAATAGGTATATAGAAACTCTATATTCGAGAATGACATAAGTATGAGATGAGGTATATGAAAGTAAATGACAAAGCATAGGTATGAGTGTAGTCAGCATGTCTATGCTTCATTATGTATGAGAACAAAAAAGACATGAGTATGATAGCATGTGAATCCCTTCACTCGGAGGCAGTTAATTGAGATCCCTCCCTGTGAAGGCAGTTAAAAGATAAAGATGTGAATCCCTTCACTTGGAGGCAGTTGCACCTTGAATCCCTCCCTGTAAAGGCAACTACCCTTTACCTTGGAGGCACATGGTCAGATGAGATCCCTCAATTTTGAGGCACGTGACCAGAAAAGATCCCTTCAATTGGAGGCACGTGGCCAGAATGAGATCCCTCCAAGACTAGAGGCACGTGAATCCCCTTGTGGGTGAGTCGATATGACGACGGTCATGGGTGAAGCTGACGAGCTCGCTCCAAGGCCAGGCTACCCAAGGGCAGTAAAAGCACCCTAGGGACGGTGATACATAACGCCTAGGTGTGCCAAGTAAAGACTAAAGACTAAAGATTAAAATATATGCAGACACTCCACTCACATGAGGCATGGCTTCGACCTAGCTAGTGTGAGTATAGGGGCAGAACTTACATGAGGCATGGCATAACCCAGCTAGTGTAAGTACCCAACGAAGATCCCATATTCCTAAGGAACGTGACATGGCGATCACGCTATGATGGGGTATGACATGGTGATCATACTCTGGAATGTGGCACATAAAGATCTTATGAAGATCCCATATTCCTAAGGAACGTGACATGGCAATCATGCTCTGATGGGGTATGATATGGCGATCATACTCTGGAATGTGGCATGTAAAGATCTTATGATGAGAAGAAAGATGAAGAAAGGAAAGTAAATTTTATGTATATGCATAAACTCAAGTACAAGTAAGGTTGTGTGCAGAAGTTATGTTCCCAGCATATTGATGCTATGTGTGTTTTAATATGCTGCAGTTATTATCCATGGTAGTATTCATGAATTAACTTTGTGTAGACTTTCCCAAATGCCAAGTGTATGAGTAAAATAAACTTTGCTTAGGATAAAATATATTTTTGAGCTGTAAAATTAAACAGTTTATATAACATGTTCACCCTTTTCATAATAAATTGAAGCAAACTAGAGATGACAACGAAGACATTATGTATGATAATTAGAGAATCCTACTGGGAATTTATAATTCTCACTCCTATTTCCGTATTGTCTCCAGATAGTTTCAAGTTTCAAGGCAATTTGAACTCTTTGTCAGATAAGGTTCATTCAGGTAACAGTAACAACTCCAGGGTGTGGTACTATGACTTAAGCATAGTACTATACTTGGGAGGGTGTTACATTTATCAAGAAATTGGCTTAAGTAGGTGACAGCGAATCTTATATCGGGCTTGGTGGTGGTCAAGTACAAAAGCTGACCAACCATTCTCCTGTAGAAAGCAGCATCAGGCAGTAGGGAACCATCATTTTGCTACAGTTTAATAGAATAATCCATTGGTGTACTTGCAGGCTTACAAGCTAGAAGGCCAGCGTGTTGGAGCAACTCGAGAGCATATTTCCTTTAACACAAGGAAATCCCCTTAGATGAGCGAGCCACTTCAAGAACAAGGAAGAATTTCAAAGGACCAAGGTCTTTGATTTTGAACAAGGTATCCAAGGTTCTCTGGATAGTAGCAATCTCTTGAGCGTCATTCCTAGCCAAATCATGTCATCGACATATATGAGTAGAGCTGTGAAAAAGTTAGGTGACTTATGTTTGGTGAACAAAGAAAAATCTAACTGAGATTGTTGATACCTAGAGTTGATGAGAGAATAATCGAGAGTTTCTTATACCACTATCGACTAGCTTGACGAAGGCCATATAAAGATTTGTGCAAATGACACACCTGGCCAAGCTTAGGTGGTGTGACTCCTAAGGGAAGTCCATGTACACCTCTTCATGGAGATCCCTATGAAGGAATGCATTATTGACATCCAATTACTCCAAGAGCCAATTCTAATTGGCTACCAAAGCAAGGAGTAAGCGGACTGTATTAAGCTTGGCCAAGGGTGAAAAAGTTTCCAGAAAATTAGTCCCTTCTGTTTGAGTGAATTCTTTGGCAACAAGGCAAGCCTTGTAGCATTCTATAGTTCCATTGGCCTTATGTTTGATCTTGTATACCCACTTGCACCCCACTATTTGTTTGTTAGAAGGAAGGTCAATAGATTCCCCTATACCAGTTACTTGTATCTCAACATCCATTGCTACTCTCCAACAATCAAGCTGAGCTGCTTGTTGATATGTCTTCGACTGCTCATTGGTAGAGATGGCTAGGATATAGTTGTTGTGTGCAGGGGAAAATTTAGAGTAAGATAAATATTGCTAGAGGAGATATAATGCCTACTTGGGGGATTGAAGATTTGAGGTAAATGCAAGGCTGTAGTGAAAATCCTTCAAGTATGAAGGTTGTTGTCGAATCCTGGCTGACTTTTTAAGTTTGGACAGTGGAATGGCTAGTGGTATGGTTAGTGTAGGGATTAGATAAAGAAGTATCTAATTGGGCACAGGTAAGTGAATGAAGGTGGTTTGGTTCAGGTTGTTGATGTGTGAGTGAAGGTGAAGGATATGTATGATCTGCATCAATAAAAAAAATAAGAAGAATATGCAGGAATAGCATCATGAGACCTGCCAATGTTAGAAGTACTAAGGAAAGGAAAAATATTCTCATCGAACACAACATTCCTTGAAATGAAGATTTTTTGGGTCTAAGTGTCATAGAGAATAAAGCCCCCAATTTTATGGCCGAAATATACACAAGCTCGAGCTCTAGGATCTAATTTTGTTCTATGGTTAGCCAAAGTCGAAGAATAACACCTGCAACCAAAAACTCTCAAAAATGACATGTCAGGCAACTTGCCATGCAACATTTCCAAAGGGGTTTTATTCTTAAAAGCCAAGCTAGGAATGTGATTAAGTAGCAAAACAATATGAGCAATGGCGAAATTCCAAAAAATCTTAGATAAATTGGACTGAAAATTTAGTGTCTAGTTATGCTAAGGATGTCTTGGTGTTTCCTCTCCACAACACCATTTTTTTGTGAAGTTTCAATACAAGAAGTTTGGTGCACAAGTCCTTTAATTTGATAGAAAGACTTTAAGTTGAACTCAAGACCATTATTGGATCGAATGGCCTTTACTATGCAAGAAAATTGGTTTTCAACCAAGCTTATGAAAGATTTAATGCAAGATGCAACTTTAGATTTATTTTTAACAAAACTAGCCAAGTTTGTCTACTATAATCATCAACCACAATCAAGAAATACCTATGGCCATACATAGAAATGGTTGATATAGGGCCCCATATATCCATATGCAGTAAATCAAAGGCATTAGTACTTCTAGAACCACCAACAGGAAAAGGCAACTTCGTCTATTTTGCTAATGGACAAATGCTACAAAAATCATCACACTCATTTATTGATATGAAAGGAAATTGTTTATGAAGTACAGAAATCTTTTCTTTGGAGGCATGACCTAGTCTAAAATGCCAAAAGTTGGCATTTGGAATGGTCATGGTAGAAAAAGAAAGTACAATTGAGAAGGTAAACTAGGATGTCTCAGCACATACAACCCGTGCCTCTCTTCAGCAGATCCAATCATCCTCGAGGTGCTAAGATCCTTTATGTCACAAAATTGGTCAATGAATTTCAGGTAACAACGAATTAAGGATGTATGCTTAGCAATTGACTTTAGATTAAAGGTAAACATAGGCAAGTAAAGAACATTAATGAGGGTAAGGAAAGGTAAAAAGTAGACAGTTCCTGCCATAGTGGCAAGAACCTGGTTACTATTTGGGAGTCTAATATGAACTAGTAAGATGTGCTTACAGGTGGTAAAGAGGGCAAGGGAACCACAAATATGATCTATTGCCCCTGAGTCCAAAATCCCATCTACAATTCTTGAAAAGGAATTACATAGGGAAATGTTACTTGAATTCATGTGGGAATTGTGAGGTTGTGTGGATATTTGCTTAGTGGAATAGGGTATAAGAGCCGAAACCATATTTTGAGCAGATGCAGCTTGAGTCTGCTAGAAGAGAGCAAGGACAAATTGATATTACTCCTAAGTCAAACCAATATTGGAAGAGGGTTGACATTCCTCAACTTGATCAACCTCAGCATCACAGTCATTAGAGGCTAGTGCATTAGTGTGCACTTCATTAACACCTTTCTTGAAATAAGGAGGGAAACCATACATTTTGAAGCATGAGTCAACCGTATGTTCACCTTTGCCACAAAAACTACAAAGTTTAGTACTATTGGATTGGCCCCCTTTGACAAACTTTCCCTTACCAAGTGGTTTTCCAGCTACACCATTACCCTTGGCATTGGTACTAGCGGTGATGGCCAATCTTTGGTCACCTCATAGCTTTCACTCATGAATTGTCATGCCTACTGCACAACTAAGCCACATACATCACTAATATGAGGAAGAGGATTCTTCAACAAGATTTGATACTGAATGCCATAAAACACAAAGTAGAAAATTAGAGAAAAGAGAAAACTCTGATGGAGATTAAACTTGCAATGAAAGGAAATGAAAAGTGTTCTTTGCATTCTACATTGAGACTTAGGCTTATATACAACTCAAATAACATGTGCCTAATTGAGCTAACTAGTAACTAACTAACAAAAAATCGTTATGACACATAAGCAATGCTAACCAACTGACTCAAATGTGTGTCAGTACAGACTAGTTAACTTAGACATATATAATCATCTATATACATTGAGAGTTGGCATGGCCATCTATCAATTTTAAGTGTCAGTGAAAGCTGGCAAGTGCATTTTCTAAAGAGATTGCAAGTTTGTAATGCACAAATGACGCTTTCAAAGGAAACAAAGAAACTCCTTGGACTTGGAGATTCATAGTTTAATGAATAAAATTAGATTTAACCTTGAATATTTATTTACTTTATTTGTTGCTGCCCACTCCAGTAAGTTTCCTTATTGGAAGAAAATAAGGATAGTTTGGTTATTAAAAATGATAGAAGGGTTGATTTGCATAATTAAGAAATGTCAGGGTTGATTTTTAAAGTTAGGAGATAAAGAAAATTTAGCTTTCGTTGTGTCTTTTTTTTCTCTTTTTGAAACAAAGACGATTTTATTAGTTTTCTCACATTTAATAAAAAAAAGAGAAAAGAAAGCTATGAAATGTTTCGTTTTCTATTAGCTTAAATTATTCTCTACTAATAATTAATCATTTTTGGTTATTTAGTTTACCATGTTTGCTATTTAGTTTACCCTCAACGAACACAATAATGATCGTCCAACACATCCAAACATGAGCATCTTTTATTTTTTTTGGTCAAAACTAGGGTATGACTAATCCCCTCATCGCAGGAACTCTCCGAAGAGGCAAACAATTGACCACAAAATGTGCTCCACTCCCATGGCAAGGATTGAACCCCCAACCTCATGGTTAAGGGATGAGGTGAGTTGCCACCACGCCACACCTTGTGCTTTGTGTATCTTTGATTTTATACTAAAGAAAATCTTACAAAACAATGTAGAAAAAAAAATACACATTCATCATTAAAATGTTCAAATTTTAACACACTAGATATATTTTAATAGATTAGTCACAGCAGCTCCAATGACACATGTCATTCAACGAGCCACATCATCATCTCATTAAGAGTCAATGGATGGAATTTAATAAAAGAATTAACCTGTCAGAATGTGTTTAATTTTAAGGATAAATGTGTAAGTAAATTTTTTCTAAGGGACAATTCTATTAAATGCTATTCTTATAGCAACTAAAGTGTAGATTAGCTTTTTAAATTTACTATTAAAAAAAGATTAGCTCTTCAATTTAGTATAAATTATTTCATTCAACATAAAAGAAACAATTATATTGACATTAAATAGAAAATCATAAAAGTATTATCGTAGTTGGGGTTTTATTTTTTCATAGAAGTTTCACAATCAAAGCAAAAAATAAAAGAATACACATTTCAGGAAAGCAAAGAAAGTAGAGTATGCCAAGATCTATTTTATCATATTAGTTTTTATTTTGAAAATGTATTTCAAGATTTTAACATGTTTGTAATTTCATGATTTGATCCGTGATACAACATGAATGTTTCAAGAATTGACTATTCGAAAACTATAGATAAACGCAGCGGAGTGAACAAACAAAAATTTTTCATCGCTTGAACACATACATATAGAATCAATTAAAATTCATGAAATCATATCTCATGAGTTTGGTATCTGCTCGTGTTATTTAGATAATGTAAATACCTAAAATTATAAAATATTGTACGAGACATTTACCTCTTGGAGTGATGTCTCGTAGAAATTTGATGTTTGTCTCACGAACATGCAATCGCACAACCGCATGACCTTTAGCTTATCTACACGAATGCATTTTCCTAAGAAACTCCTCTTCTCAATCCAAGATCCATTCCTCATTGCCTTCTTGAAAAACGAGATCCTCAAATGACTATGGAGTGGATGGTGGTGTCAGAGGCTTTCCAACTAAAAAGAGAGAGGTGATGTATGCTCAAAAAATATCTATCTTGTATATATAACCTTCAGCCCCTTGTCTCTATTTATTTTAATTAATTGTAGCCTTCCCTTTTTTTTTTTCTCTAGGATTACACTTTTGAAAAATGCAAAATATGAGCTGACAATTTATGCCATAATCAATTTCTAATTGATTCCCATAATAAACAAAGCCTTCTTTAAAATAGAATTAATTCTCAAATAATTCTTATTTTAAATAGGCCAATGTAATTTTTTATATTCACTAAAAATTAACATATATTAATATATAAGTCATCTCATGTCTTACATTAACCCAAAATTGGAAAAGATCAAAATGCTCTTGACACAAGTTTCTAATATGTGGACATTCTATGTATAGAAACTTCCCTTATAAGGATCCAACTTCACCCTGGACTTGACTTCAAGATGTGCAAACAACCCTGCAATCGAATTGCAAGTCTAATCCAATAATTGAATTCTAATTAACTATCTTAATTAGATTTAATTCATTCTTGGCGAGTGCATGCCCTATTGTGTGTGACTAACTAGGTTCATCTCTAATTGGAAATAAGATTATAAAATCAACCTTTTGATATAATTGAAAACTCATTTCCATACCTAAAGTAGAATTCCCAAAATACCATCGACTCTCATAAGACATCGGTAACACCTAGCACAACATGTCATAACCACCCAAGTAGTGACAAATATATCAATTAAAACATTCTGGTGAACTAACGATCATATTTACCATGCACTCGAATCTTTTCATTATGGCATCCCGATCCAGCTAAGGTCATGGATAATGTCAAACCCTGTAGCTTAAAGCATATGGAATCTTTTGGTTTCTATTCTTCGATCAATGGACATGAAATAGAAACTCTTTTCCATTTAATTCCAAGTACCTTCGCCAAGGATTTCATGATCAAGATTAATCTCATATCCATAGGACCTATCCTTGTTTACTTAAGGTAATGAATTCTTTCTTGACTATTCACCTATCTCCATTCGTAAATAACTATAGCCACAAACTGCCTAATACTAATGCATAGCATGAGTATATAAGCAGAAGCAAACTATAGTTACCTATGTATAAGATAATCGTGCCATCTCAGGTCTAAGGATTATATACACTAATATGATCTAGATAATGTTTCATTAACATTAGTAAAATACCATGTGAACATTATCTATATGTCATGTTCGACCCACTTATCATATAAGTGTCCACATATCTGTTTTGACATCTAATGTTATATAGTGTGAAACTCTCTATTTCATCTTCATTAGTACATTGTACTAATCATGGAAAACAATAGAGGTGACAATTTTCTGAAATAATAATGTCCAGTTAATATTCCTATGATTTTGAGCTATTTTAAAGATCTTGTACTAGACTATTCCGTTAAGTATCTAACAAGTATCTTATAGACTTATTTTAATAAACATACACAAATTATGAATAAAAGAATAATAAACTGCCATTAATAGGAATTATTCATACATATATCAACTCTAGGGCAAACAACTAACAATCTCCTACTTACATTAGAGCCATTCAGTACAGTATCTAATACCCATCCTTTCAAGATGTCTATCCAATTGCTATTGCATTATGGCTTTTGTGAGTATTCTAATAAACATACATAAATTATGAATAAAAGAATAATAGACTGCCATTAATAGGAATTATTCATACATATATCAACTCTAGGGCATACAACTAACAATCTCCCACTTGCATTAGAGCCATTCAGTACAGTATCTAAGGCCCATCTTTTCAAGATGTCTGTCCAATTGCTATTGCATCATAGCTTCTGTGAGTAGATCAGCAACATTGTCTACTGAAGCTACCTTTTGCATGGCTCTATCGCCTTGTTCAACTATTTCTCGGATAGTATGAAATTCCTTTCAATGTGTTTGGATTTGTGGTGTGCTCTAGGTTCCTTTGCTTCAGCTATGACTCTAGTATTGTCACAATAGAGAATAAGTGGTGATGATATGGAAAGAACTACACCAAGTTCTGTTATGAACTTTGTGATCCAAATTGCCTCTTTTGCTGCATCTGATATAGCAATATATTCAACCTCTGTAGTGGAGTCTGTAGTTGTTGACTGCTTAGAACTTTTCCAACTAATCACTCATCCATTATAAGTGGATATATACCCTCAGATAGACTTTTTATCATCTGCATTTGATTGGAAATCAGAGTATGTAAAATCATCCAGTTTTAAGTCATTTCCTCCATATACCAAGACCAAGTCCTTAGTCCTTCTCAAGTGCTTAAAGATGTTCTTGATAGCTACCTAATGTTCTAGCCTTGGGTTGGACTGAAATCTGCTAGTTATACTAGCAACATACGCGATATCTGGCCTAGTACATAACATTGCATACCTAAAGCTATCAATGGCAAAAGCATAGGGTACCTTAGCCATCTTTTCCTTCTCCTCAAATGTCTTGGGCAACATCACTTTAGAGAGGTGAATACGTGTCTCACAAGGAGTAAACGTCTCTTGGAATCAAGCATATTGAACTTCTTCAATACCTTGTCCAAGTATAGACTTTGGGAAAGGCCTATCAATCTCTTTAGTCTATCTATATAGATCCAAATCCCTATAATATAGGTTGCTTATCCCAAATCTTTCATGGAGAAAGTCTTTGACAACCAAACCTTTACGATTGTAAGCATGCCGACATCATTCCCAATTAGTAGAATATCATCCATATATAATACAAGAAAGGTGATCTTACTCCCACTGACCTTTTTGTACACACATGGCTTATCTTCATTCTTGATGAAGTCAAAGGACTTAATAGCCTCATCAAAATGAAGATTCCAGCTCCTCGAAGCTTGCTTAAGGCCATAGATGGATCTCTTAAGCTTGTACACCTTAGACCTATCCTTAGATTTAAAAGGGTTAGTTGTGAATATGTGTTCCTCAATGTATCCATTAAGGAAAGCGATTTTGACATCTATTTGCTAAACCTCATAATCATAGTGCTCTACTATGGCTAGCAATATTCTAATGGATTTAAGCATGGCTATAAGCAAGAAAGTCTCAGCATAGTCAACTCCCTGCCTTTGGTGATACCTTTTTGCCACTAGTCTTGCCTTAAAGGTCTCTATCTTTCCATTCGGACCAATCTTTCTCTTATAGATCCATTTGTTCCCAATAGGTACTATACCTTCGATGGATCGAATAAATCCCAGACTTGATTTGAGTACATGGAGTCCATTTCGGGCTTCATGGCTTCTAGCCATTTTGAAGAATTTATATTAGATATAGATTCCTCATAATTTGTAGGATCATATCTATGATCATTATCTCCATGTATGAACAACTCTTGCACATTTTCATGAAGATTAAGGTATCTCGTAGGAGGATGAATTACCCTGCTTGACGTTAGAGGTTCTATGATATCCTCATTCTGATTGAGCTCTTTCACTGGTTGATCAATATCCATTGGTTTGAACACTTGATCGATTTGTTGGGTTGGTGACTCCTTATCTAGGTTTATTTCCCTTCCTATGCCTCCTTCTTGAACAAACTCTTTCTCAAAAAAAAAAATAGCATCTCTACTGATAATAACTCTTTGTTCGGTAAGAAGATAGAAATAATATCCAAAGCTATCATTTGGATATCTAACAAACTTGCCTTTTAGGGACTGAGTTTCCAATTTGTTAGTGTTCAACTTCTTAATGAATGCTGGATAGCCTCAAATCTTAACATGTTTAAAACTGGTCTTCCTATTCTTCCATATTTCAAATAGAGTAGTAAGGACCAACTTAGATAGGATTCTATTAAGCATGTAGCAAGCAGTATGCACCGCATATCCCTAAAACGAGATGGGAAGATCTGTATAACTTATCATAGACCATACCATGTTTAATAAAGTATGGTTTCTCCTTTCAGAAACACCATTTAATTATGGTGTTCGTGGAGGAGTGCATTGCGAAATAAGACCATGTAATTTCAGAAATTCATGAAATTCAATACTCAAGTACTCTCCTCCTCAATCAAATTGAAGAACTTTGATGTTTTTTCCTGTTTGTTTCTCTACTTCTGATTTGAATCCCTTAAACTTTTGAAAGGGTTCATGTTTATTCTTCATAAGATAAACATACCCATACCATCAGTAAAGATTATGAAGTAATGATATCCATATCTAACCGTTGCACTAAATAGGCCACACACATCACTATACACAAGCTCTAAAACTTTCTTGGCCTTTTCCATTTGTCCCACAAATTGAGACTCATTTTGCCTTGGAGACATGATTCACAAGTTAGAGTGGGTTAAGAACCCAAAGAAACTAATAATCTCATATTCTCCAACTTGTTTATCCTATCCTCTGCAATATGACCTAGCCTTAGGTGCCAAAGTTGTTTGAGACTAGGGGTTGAATTAGATCTAGCATTCATTTCGATAATCCAAAGAGATGCTTTGTTTCTGGGGCTCAAGTAATAAAGCCCATCATGAACGCCAACAACATTATTTCCAAAACAAATGTTGCAAACATTATCTTTAAAATCAAAATAATAACCATTTTTAGTCAAACTAGAAATTAAGATAATGTTTCGATAGGCATTTAGTAAAGCCAATACATGATTCAAAACATAACATGATTATTCATTAATAATAATGAAGTTGAACCCACAGCTTTGGCTGCAACACTTGCTCTATAGCCTATCTTCAAGGTTACTTCATTCATCCTGAGGACCCTACTACTTGTTAGTTCCTACATAGAGGGCAATTTCTCTTCCAATGCCTATCTTTGCCACAATGGAAATATTTTTCTTTATCCGCAACTTGTTTCTTCTTACCCTTTTTCTTTGACACCCCCACCGATGACTTGGGAATAGAATTCTTCTTGTTCTTGTTCTTCTTAGTCTTAACAAAAGTAGAAGTCACAAGAAGCTTTTCTTTCCCTTTGCTAGTCATAACCTTTTGGGTCGTGACCAACATATTGTGCAGGTTAACAAGCATATATTCTATATTATTCATGTGAAAATTCACAATGAACCAAGAGAATGATTTTGGGAGTGACTGAAGGGTCAAATCCAAATGGAAGTTAAAATTCATGTAGAACTTAAGATTCTCAAGCTGCTCAATCAACCTGATCATCCCTTGCACTTGAGGTCCTACATCAGACCCTTACGAAATTTTAGCCTGGAATAATTGCTTAGATATCTCATATCTGGTAAACCTACTTTGCCACCATATAACTCTTTAAGGTGCAACAAAACCTCACTCATAGTTTTCATGTTTTCATGTTGCTTCTGCAACTCATTAGTCATAGAAGTTAGCATGTAACATCGTGCTTGTATGTCATTGGATTGTTGTTTATTATAAGCGCTATTTCTTGTTCTGTGGCTCCTTCCACCAATGAAGCAAGTTGTGGAATGTCTAGAACTTATCCAATACTTTCCGAATTTAGGACAATTTTCAAGTTATGAAACCAGTCCATAAAATTAGGCCCGATATGCCTATTCATGTCGGGTATGCTAGCGAGGGGGTTCAAAGATTTCATATTTGATAATACTGTAGAAAATAACAAAATTAAATTAGAGTAAGGGTATATATATCCATCATAATGATCATGGTCTTATAATCAAAATGATCTCCAACTAATTTTTTGAATCCTACACTTCCAGAATAGGAAACAGGAACCTTAGTTAGGTTAGATTCCTAGTAGAAAATTGAATTCCTATAAAATACTAACCCTCCTCAAGTACATCAATTCTTGGAGAATTAATATTCTATAAGTGAATAACTCTTGTTCAATACATTTTTTGTATGGCTCAATCTTATTTTGGCTCCTATTACTTTGGACCTCAAGTATATCCATTCTTGGCTCATTATACATAGTTAAGTCCAATCCACTAATTACACTACTAGAAGTGCACAACTTACCAACGGATTTACCGATGGAAAATTGAATAAAATCCATTAGTAAGAGGCACGTTGGTAATAAAAAAAAAACGAATATTACTAATGGAAAAACACATTCGTTGGTAAATTTTTAATTTTTCCGATGGAAATTTTTCGTCGGTAAAAATAAAGATATGTCGGTAATAACAGCATAAGAGAGCGTCATTAATAGTGTTAAACCAATGAAT
Organism: Pterocarpus macrocarpus; assembly: GCA_031439585.1. Taxonomy (NCBI): domain Eukaryota; kingdom Viridiplantae; phylum Streptophyta; class Magnoliopsida; order Fabales; family Fabaceae; genus Pterocarpus; species Pterocarpus macrocarpus. Next base: position 57,904,515 of record CM062514.1, read on the forward strand.
TAGTAATAAGTACCAACGGATTATCCATCGGTAAGTGCAAAACTAATATTTTATATTATAAATTTATCGACTTAAAATCCATAGGTAAAATATGATTATTTATTTTATTAATTTTTAATAAATATTATTGTAAATAAATTAACCTTTTTCTTATTTAAATAAAGATTTTTGTTTTTCTAGTTTTAATTGAAGAAGAAATTAAAAAACTATTAATTAAATAAAAATATATATAACGTGATTCTAGAAATATTTACAATACAATTCTAAAAAAAAAAACCTAAAATTACAAATACTGATCATCATCAGTATCCAAGATGTCGCCGTCGTCGTCTCCCTCTTTGGATGGGTGGCCATGTGGAGAAGGTTGAGGTGGGGGCAGAGGTGGTGGAGGCTATGCAACGGGTGAAGAATTGTCACTCCGTATCTACTCATAGAAGCTGTATAGGGTTATCATCCTGTACTCCATAGACTATATTTGCAGTGTCCACTACTACTTATCCCTCTCACGGTGCTCATAAAGCTCCATTCACCTCTTGTCGGCCTCCTCAAGCTGCCTTTACACCGACTCATTTAGTGTATGCACCTAATCACAAATGGACTCCGGATCAGTCCTAGCAAGCCCAACTCCAGACACAAAACCTGGAGAATATAACCTGTTGTAAAAGGTCCCTGTCCCATAAATTTGCCCCTTATAGCAGCTGCTAACCGTCTAGGCTCATACCTTATCGTCGCTAATAGGTAGGCCAGCAGGAGTTCTCTCGTCCCCTTGCTGCGACTGCTATGACCAGGCCTCAGCCAACCGCTTGGTGAACTCATACTGCAATTAGAAGAAATAAAACAAATTAGATTGAAAGAATAATAACCATAATAAATTAAAGATATTGAAAATTAAAATTATAAGTACTTACATATGTGGTCTCTAACCACGTATCAACCCACTAGGACATGTCTTGCTTCCAGGTATAGGTCTCTTGGAACAGCTCCCCTTGAGTCAGCGGTCTGCTCATCGGCTTCTCCTATATTTCAAAGAATTTTCATGTGATTATACATATAATATTTAATATGAAAATAAAATAACGAAATGAGTAAAAGATGATATTTACCATCCTTAGCCATGTGCCCTCGATGGTAGTGGAGCCTCCAGTGTGCAGAGAGCCATTGCAGGCTAATCCTCTACTCATCCAGGCCTTCACCTACTTCGCCTTAAACGCGAGCGAGTCCTAGTGGGCCCTCAATGCCTAGAGGATCTCATCCATGAGCCAATGGATGCTCGTGCCATTTTTGTGAATGTCATGAAACATATCATGGAGGCGCTTCCCAGCCCTGGTCCTCCACGCCCTATAGATGGAAGCCCCCTCACGTGGATCAATAATAAATACACGCTACATACATGTAACACAATAGTTAGCAAATGAAGTAAAAATCAAAACTAATAATAAAAAAGTAAACAAATAATGATTATTTTACCTTCCACTCTTTCCACCACAACTCCTATGTGTAACATCCACCATGAGTTATGAGTTCCGACTTCACCTTCAAGTTCCCATGATTTCTGACTTCATCTTCGAATTTCACATAAAATGGGATTATTTCCGACTTCGGAGTTCGTCTTCGAATTTCAGCATAATTTACCGACTTCTGACTTAACATTCAAGTCCAAACAACATGGACGTAATTCCATACATCCGACTTCATGTGTCAAAGAAAACGGACCCAATTTCCGATCTAATAATTTATCTCCAAGTTTCAAGCAAGATGTATGCGAGCTCTCAGACCTCATGTTTCAAAATAGTGTACATGGTTTCCTACCTCCGAATTGATAGTTTAAAACAATGGTTACAAGTACCAACCTTCGAGTTGAATGTAACGAGTTTCGGCCTTGGAGTTGAACTCAACTAGAATGGACACGAGTTCGGATCTTTGAGTTAATTTCCAAGTCATACACGAGTTCCGATCTCCGAGTTTATTCCCAGGAGCTTTCCATTTCTGTTAGTGTTCCCGAGTTTGAATAGGGAGTTCCGAGATTATGTGATTGTAAAATGTATGAATTCTGACATCCGACTTTGTTTCCAAATTTCGAATAAACCAGACAAGCTTTCCGATATCCGATTTCATTTCAATTTTAGATAGAATGGAAGCAAGTTCCACTTTTGGAATGACGTGGAGAGCAATTTAGCCACAAAAGCGGGAGATGTAACACCCTCCCAAGTATAGTACTATGCTTAAATCATAGTACCACACCCTGGAGTCGTTACTGTTACCTGAGCGGACCTTGTCTGACAGCAACTTCAGCCACCTTCGGAAACTTCAGAAACTTCTGAAACTATCTGGAGACAACACGAAAATAGGAGTGAGAATTATAAATTCTCAGTAGGATTCTCTAATTATCATACATCATGTCATCGTTGTCATCTCCAGTTTGCTTCGGTTTATTATGAAAAAGGTGAACATGTTATGTAAACTACTTAATTTTACAGTTTGAAAATATACTATCCGAAGCAAAGTTCAGTTTTACTCATAGACTCGTCATTTGGGAGAGTCCATACCAATTCATGAACTATACTATAAATAATAACTGCATATATTAAAATACACATAGCATCAATATATTTGGATCATAACTTCTGCACATAATTTTACTTGTACTTGAGTTTATGCATATACATAAAATTTACTTTCCTTTCTTCATTTTTTGTTTTATCATAAAATCTTTACATGCCACATTCCAGAGTATGATCGCCATGTCATACCCCATCAGAGCGTGATCGCCATGTCACGTTCCTTAGGAATATGGGATCTTCCATCGGTACTTACACTAGCTGGGCATGCCATGCCTCATGTAAGTTCTAGCCCCGATGCTCACACTAGCTGGGTCGAAGCCATGCCTCATGTGAGTGGGGTGTCTGCATATACTTTAATCTTTAGTCTTTAGTCTTTATTCTTTAGCCTTTTCTTGGCACACCTAGGCGTTACGTATCACCGTCCCTAGGGTGCCTTTACTGCCCTTGGGTAGCTTAGCCTTGGAGTGAGCTCGTCAGCTCCACCCGTGACCATCGTCACACCGACTCACCCATAAGGTGTAACATCCCAATTTTCTTTGTGCTAAATTATTCCATTTTACCTCCACAACGAGTTCCGAGTTCCAAGTTCATTAGTTTTATGATTTCCGACTTAATTCAATTCCATGAAATGGAACAATTTCCGATTTCGAGTTTGTCTTGATGTTCGACCTAATTTACGATTTCCGAGGCCTTATCCGGCGCGTTCCTCATTCCGACTTCATGGCCTTTCCGATTTGACTTAATGCTTTAGCTTGAGTTAACTAGAGTGGCTTCAGTTCCAATATTAGAGTTAAAGTATAGTGAGTATAATTCCACCTCCTATTTTCACGACTTCGACTTGGACTTCAAGTCAGAACAACATGACTAATTCCACGATATCCGACTTCATGTCTCAAAGAAAATTTACCCGAGTTCCGATCTAACCTTAATAGTGTACATGATTTCCACCTCGAAGTTATAGTTTAACACAATGGTGCAAATCGCACCTCCTAGTTGAGTGTAACGTCTGAGTTGAACTCGATTAGAATGGACACGAGTTCGGATCTTTGAGTGATTTCGTCATAAAGCGAGTTCCGATATCAGAGTTTATTCAAGAGGCTTTCTATTTTGTTGGTGTTCTGAGTTTGGATGGGGAGTTCAGGATTAGGTGATTTAAATGCGGTATGATTTCCAATATCGAACTTACCCCAAGTGCCGGATAAGGTTGGGCCGAGTTCAGGCATCGTGTTTTAACTGACTCAAATAAAGGGAGCGGTTCGAGCTTTACACATAATACGAGGTTCGATCTCGAATTTATGGAGCGAGTTCCACTTTGGGATAGCGTGAAGAGCTATTTGGCCACAAAGTGGATATTTCATAATAACCTGGAACTTTTCATAAATGGCAGCTTTATGTCCCGTCTATAGGATTAGCGGGAATAGGGTTTTGAAGCGGAGGCGAGAACGTGGTGAAACCGTAGAAGTTAAACTCTCTGCGATTGGGCCACGGATGCTGGTCGGATGTGAAATGGCGTGGGGTGCCCCGACTTGCTCAAAATTACGGATATGCCATTAGCTATAAGAAAACAGCGAAAGGTTGAATTTTTGCAAAACATTTAATCTACTCTGTTAATCGATCTATTCGATCTTATTGATTAGGTAAGGCTGATTAGAAATTTATTAAAGGATAATTAGAGATTAATTAGATGTTAATTAGAGATTAGGCTTAAGATAAATCAAAATGAACACGAAGACATCTTACCAAAACTATTAAGTAACGTTTCTGGAGATTTGGAGAAAATCGTAAATATTGATGTTCTAAACACAACGAATCAGAGAATTCTACTAGTTTGAGTGTGGTTTAGAATGATTGGGTATAATGGAATTAGATTGAAAGCTATAGGAAACTTCATGGGATTCTTCTAAAACCGTTTCTTGATTTAAAGGAAATCGGTAAGATTACAGATGTTTTAAGCGTATCGAGCGACCAGAAAGGTAAATTTTTACATGAATGCCCTAGAATCACGGCTAAGATTTAGCCAAATAACTCCTCAGTGGCGCCTTAATAGCCCTTGATGATGGAAAGGATAAACGGATTTTATGGCCAAGTTGAATCCACCAATCAAGACTAAGTAACTTCCAAATATCTCACCTTTTCTTTCCTTCTTCTTATCATTTTCGAGCTCCCCACTACCAGCCCCATTTCTCCACTCTTCTTCATCTTCTTCCACTTCCTCTCATCCCCAAACTCAAGCCCCAACCATCAACTTCACTCCAAGATCAAGTTCCATCAAGATTTCACACCACCAAGGTAGGAATTCCTACTCCTTTTCTTGTTTTCTTTGAATTGGGTTGATTGGGACTCTATTTTCTTCCCAATTTCTTGCAAGATTCTGATGCTATCTTGAGTGATGATGATGAATTAAGATTGGTTTAAGGTGTATATGTGAGTTTGAATTGAAGGTTGGGTGGATTGATTAGAGAAAAACATGAATCCAAGGAGAGTTCAAGAAGCTGTTAGGGTTTTCTCCTCGATGGTCCGTACGGCGGAGTGTACGGCTCCGCCTACCGCCGTTTAAATTTGATGAAACCATTTTTAAATGAAACTAGACATCCAGGGCTTTCCATACATATAAAATATAAGGCCATTGGATTAGTATAGAATTAGTTATGAATTTTTGAAGTTAGACCTAGAAATCTGGGTTCTCACCCGGGCAGCATGGGTTGAGAAGGGTGTATCCCACCCTATACGATCTCAAATTGAGTGCAACCAAAGATTTTTGAAAGCTAACACATGAGAGAACATTCCCTAAAAATTTCAGAATTTAATTCGTTGTCCTTTGATCCCAGCACATCAATGAAGTTGGCTTAAGTTTAAACTGGCCTGGAACAGGACAGACCAGTAGGGTAATGTTTCGAGGGTCATAACTCAAAATATACTTAGGCAAATGACATGAAACTTAACTCATTTTAAAGCTTGTTGTATTAGCTTTAGTTTGATATAAAATTCGTATGATTTCACCTAGTTTTCAATTTTTAGTGAATTTTCTTCTATAGGGACCCAATTCTGGCTAAGAACAGGACATGCTAAGATAGAATGTTTATATCTTGAGTTATACAACTCAAAATGAGATGGGACCAAAAGGGTTAGAAACTAGACACATAATTCTATGACATATCCAAAAATTAGACTCAAATAAGTTGAATTACAATAAAGGTGGAGTATACCAAAATCGGGCAGAATAGGAAGGAGTAAACTGAAAACCGTATAGATGCTTGAATTGAACTTGATGAATGATTCTATAGTATCTATATAATGGCTGATCCATATTGAATTACAAGTTTGAAAGATTGTACTGGTGGTCGCACTATTCATGGGAAGCGGACTCGATCCAGATTATCTTTGCCCGAAATTCCGGCAAGGATTTATGAGAACTTATGCTATGAATGATTATGCTTTGAATGTATTTACGTTTACATGTCATATTCATGAGCATCATGCATGCAAGTATATGCTTAGAACATGATATGATATATAAAGTATGAGACATACTCATGAATGCACCAAGCGTCTGCATGCATGACAAGATATGAAAAAGAAAAAGATAATAGAACTTGCAGAAAGACGTACCAAGCTACCCACGTGAGGCATGGCATAGACTCAAATTAGCGTGGGGTAGGAGCGATCTTGTCTAAGACTTGGGCCAGCCAGACCCGGTTAAGGGGAATAGACCGGTGTGAGGTCGGGAAAATAAACGTCACTCATGTATAGTTTGAGCTTCGGACCAAAAGCAGCTATCGCCCAGGGGGTGAGAAAAAGCCATTCACCTCAGGGGACCAAGTCAGAAGAAGAGCAAGGTTAAATTGCAAGTTAAAGAGAGAAATAGATTAAGTCAAGTGCACTTGCATACAATCAAATACAAGCATCTATATGTGCATTTCTAATCATCTCATTATGTCATGATGCTATTATGACTCTTACCAAAGCATATTGTACTATCTGTATCTCTATGTCAGTCATATGAAATGTGAGTGGTTGTTAAAATATGACCCGCTTGAGAATGGTGTTTTCAACTTAAAATTGAACCATCGTGTGTTTATATGTACTCATCTTTTCATAAGAACTAGCGGCCTGGAATGTTTATGATGGCTGTGTATGAGAATAGTTCATGTTTACCCTCGAGAACCTTAGGTTCTCACTTTGCTGCCATGTTTTTACATTTCCATAAACATTCCGGTACCCAAATTGGAAACCAAGTACAAGCGAGTCTGAGGACCATTCATGGAGTGCAAGCATTGGGCGTAAGCCACACCAAAAGATCATTAGCTAGTAACGACTAGTGAAGTAGACGGTGTATTATATCGATCCATGATTTCTTTTAAAGTGTAACTATTTTATATTTTTCCATGTATCGAACTATTAGTCGGTAATAAATGCTTAGATTAAAGGGCCATGTATTATATTTTCCCTATTTTAAAGTTTTCTTAAGCATAAATGACAACCTCTTAATATAACTCCATGACTGGCATGGCTTATATAATAGAGGTGTTACACAAGGGACCTTGCCTCTAGGTTGGAGGGATCTTATTCTGGCCACGTGCCTCTAATTGAATGGATCTCTTCTGGTCACGTGCCTCAAAATTGAGGGATCTCATTTGACCACGTGCCATCAATATAGGGGGATCTCATCTAATCATGTGCCTCCAACATAGAGGGACCCAAGTTTTAGCTGCCTTCACAAGGAGGGATTCAATATGCAACTGCCTCCAGGTGAAGGGACCCACATATTATCTTATTTAGCTGCCTTCACAAGGAGGGACCTCAAATAACTGCCTCCAAGTGAAAGGACCCACATTCAATATATTCACATTCTTTCATCCTCATGCATACTCGAGTATAGTCATGCTAAATGTACTCGTACATATGCTTCATTTACTTTCATATATCATTGCACACATAATCTTCATGTATATATTCATAACACATAAAGGCCCGTAGCCTCTTTACCATTCTACCGGCACTCATACATATGCTATATCATTTACCGTCATATACCTCATATCATACTTATGTCATTCTTGAATATAGAGTTTCTATATACATATTCATACTTTGATTCATCCTTACATATAAACATTCATAGTCTCATAGATTTTTGCCATAAGTTCGGCAGCATAACGGATCAGATCTGTTTCCCCATGAATAGTGCCAATTCTCACAGTAACAGTATAATCAATCTAACATATCTATCCATATATAACTTGCGACCATCAATTTAAACCTTATATGTTCACTAACACTTGTGAAATCATCAATTGGGTCACTTCTGCCAATCTATTCAGTTCTGCCCGAATTTGTATAATCCGCCTTTATTTCTATTCAACTCATTTAAATCTAAATTTTGGATATGTCATAGTTCTATATGTCTACTTTCTAACCTCTTTAGTCCCATGTCATTTTGATTTATATAACTCAAGATATTTAACTTTTGCCTCAGCCTATTCAGTCACTGGCCCAAATTACACTCCTGGAAGTATAACTTCACTAAAAATCTAAACTAAGTTCAAATCATATGAAATTGGTCTCATATTGAAGCTAACAGAACAAACTTTCATTTGCAATAAGTTTCATTGCATTTGCTTTACTATACCTCAAGTTATAAGTCCTAAAAATCGACCTTCCTAAATTACCCTGTTTTTGGCCTAGATTGGAAATAGGGCAACTTTCTCGAATCATTGGGAACAATTGGGACCATAAAAAACTCAGAATTTCATATTAGGATGTTCCCCTATGTGTAAGCTTTCTAAAAAAGTTAGTTTCACTCAATTTGGAGTTGTATAGGGTGAGATATACCCTCCTCAAGTCGCCCTGCCCGAATGAAAACCCTGATTCCTAGGTCAAACTTCAAAAATTCATATCTCTCTCAATACTAATCCAATAATCTTATATGATATATGTATGGAAAGCCCTGAATGTCTACTTTCATATAAAAATATTTTCATCGGATTTAACTGGTTGTAGATGGAGTCATACACTTCGCCATATGGACTGCTGTGGGGCTTCTCACTTAGACAGCATTCCAAACCTTCACTTCTCCTAGTTTTTCTGCTTTTACCCTTAATTCCAACTTAATATTTCATATTAATCCAACTACAATCCATTATAATACATCCAATAATCTATCAAATAATTAAAGAAAAGTGGAATCTCATACAGCCACAGTTCAGAGAAATCAAGAATAGAAAGTGAATCCTACTTCTTTGGAGTGTGGTCTTGCTGAATTTGAGTTTGGATTGAATGGAGCCTTGCCAAAGCTTGGAGATTTGATAGAGTAGATTGAGAGAGGAAGGGAAGAAGAAAGCTGGAGCAAGAGGGAGGGAGAGTGGCATAAATCAGCTGGGAATGAGGAGGGGAGTCTGACTTAAATACATGAGAGTTGTGGTGTTGATTGGTTGGAGTTTTGTGGTTGAAGTTCGGCCATGTCTCTCACTTTTGTGGCCAAAATGCTCTCCACATCGTCCCACAAGTGGAATACATTTCCGTTCTACCTGAAATCGGAACTCGTCTCTATTATGCTTGACGTCGGAACTCGTGCATCTTACTTGAGCTTGGAGCTTAAGCCGGATGTCGGAACTCGTCCCATCTTGTTTGTGACTTGAGGAAATCTTGTCTGGTTTATTCGAAACTTGGAAGCAAGGTTGGATGTCGGAAGTAGACAGCTTACAATCACCTAATCTCGGAACTCCCCAGTCAAACTCGGGAACACCAACCGAAATGGAAGTCTCCTGGGAATAATCTTGGATATCGAAAATCGCGCATGACTAGAAATCAACTCAAAGATTTGAACTCATGTCCATTGAGTTCAACTCTAAGGCCGGAACTCATTACATTAAACTCGGAGTTCGGTACTTGTACCATTGTGTTAAACTATAACTTCTGAGGTCGGAAACCACGTACAGTATTTTGAAACATGAGGTATGAGGTCAAAACTCGGATACCTCGGTTGAACCTTGAAGCTACATTATGAGATTGGAAATCGGATGCATTTTCTCTAAAGCATGAAGTCGGATATCGAAAGTAGGATATTGGTAATCACGTCCGTGTTGTTTGTACTTGAAAGTTAAGTCGGAAGCCCGGAAACTATGCTGAAAGTTGGAGACGAACGCGGAAATCGGGATAATCCTCATTGGAGACCTGGACATAAGTTTGGAGATCGGAAATCATGTCCCAGTATACTTTAACTCGAAGTCGGATATTGGAACTCGGAAGCCACTTCATTTAACTCGAAACTAGAACATGAAGTCGGAAATCAGGAATAATCAAAATTAGGTGAAATCGGAAATCGGCCAGGACATGAAGTCAGAAATTGTGCAGGACAAACTCGAGAGTAGGAAATAATCCAATTTATATCAAATTTGAAGATGAAGTCAAAATTCAGGGAAACTTGAAGGTGAAGTCGGATGTCCGTTGTTATGTGAAGCTTCGAAATGAATTATGAAGTCGAAACCCGTATAACTTTGTCGAACTTGGAGACCAACTCAGCGATCCAATCTCATGTCCATTAACTCGTAAGTCAGGAATCGTGTCTTATTCTGGTTGAACAAATAACGTCAGAAATCGGGAAAGTCAAGCCAGTCCATTATTAAGTCGGAAATCGGAAAATCTGGGTAAGGCGGCCGAAAATCGGGACGTTACAGGAGACATAGCCGAACTTCAATCACAAAATTTCAACCAATCAACACCCACAATTCCAACTACCCTCATGTATTTAAGTCAGACTCTTCCTCTCATTTCTGGCTGATTTACGCCTCCCTCTCCCTCTTGTTCCAGCCTTCTTCTTTTCTTCTCTCAACCAACTCCATCACTCCTTCAAGCTTAACAAGGTTCTAACAATTCAAGCTTCAACACTTAGCTCAACACCTAGCAAAATCACACTCCAAAGAGATAGGATTCCATTTCTGTTCTTGAATTCTTTGCACCATGGTTGTATGAAATTTTATTCTTCTTCATATATTTGATAATATATTGGATGTATGTGATGGATTATGGTTGGATTAATATGAAATATTGAGTTGGAATTAGAATTAGAAGAAGAAAACTAGGAGAAGTGGAGGATTGGGATGCTACCTAAGTGAGGAATCCCACGGCAGTCTATATGGCAGAGTGTACGGCTCTACCTACAGCTGGTTAAACTAGATGAGACTATTTTTATATGAAAGTAGACATTCATACCTTTCCATACATATATAATATAAGGTCATTGGATTAGTATTAAGAAAGATATGAATTTTTGAAGTTTGACCTAGGAATTAGGACTTTCATCCGGGCAGTGTGACTTGAGAAGGGTGTAACTCACCCTACATAACTCCAAATTGAGTGAAACTAACTTTGTTAGAAAGCTTACACATAAGGAACATCCCACAATGAAATGTCAAGTTTGTTATGATCCCAATTGTTCCCAATAGTTCAAGGAAATTACCCTGTGTTCAAACCAAGCCAAAATAAGGTAGTTCAGGAAGGTCGAATTTCAGGACTTATAACTCGAGCTATACTAAAGCAAATCAAGTGAAACTTGTTGCAAATGAAAGTTTGTCCTATCAGCTTTAATATGAGACCAATTCTGTATGATTTGATCTTGGTTTCGATTTTTACTGAATTTTTACTTCCAAGAGTGTAATTCGAACCAGTGATCGAATAGGCTGAGGCAAAATTTAAATATCTTGAGTTATACAGATCAAAATGAGATGGGACCAATGAGGTTAGAAAATAGACACATAGAGCTATGACATATCCAAAATTCAAGTTTAAATGAGTTGAATAAAAGAAAAGGTGGATTATACAAAATTCGGGCAAAACTGAATAGAATTGGTAGAAATAACCAAATTAATGGTTTCATAAGTGTTAGTGAACATATAAGGATTGAGTTGATGATTGCAAGTTTTATATTGATAGATATGTTAGATTGATTATACTACTATGACTGATTTGTCCGTGAGAACTGGCACTATTTATGAGGAAACGGATCTGATCAGATCAGTTATCTTTGAATTCTACGAAGTCTATTAAACTCTAAATATTTATATGCAAGAATGAATTTAAGTATGATATGAGTAATGATGTATATGAAAATAAATGATGAAGCATATGTATGAGTACATTCAGCATATCTATGCATGACCATGTATGAGAACGAAAAGACATGAATATATTAAATGCGAATCCCTTCACTTGGAGGCAATTGCACGTTAAATCCCTCCCTGTGAAGGCAGTTAAATAAAATAACATGTGAATCCCTTCACTTGGAGGTAGTTGCACATTGAATCCCTCCCGGTGAAGGCAGGTTAAGATAAAGATGTGGATCCCTTCACTTGGAGGCAGTTGCACATTGAATCCCTCCCTATGAAGGCAGCTAAAACTATGAGATCCCTCTACCTTTGAGGCACGTGGTCAGATGAGATCCCTCTATATTGAAGGCACATGGTCAGATGAGATCCCTCAATTTTGAGGCACGTGACCAAAAGAGATCCCTTCAGTTAGAGGCATGTGGCCAGAATGAGATCCCTCCAAGACTAGAGGCACGTGAATCCGCTTGTGGGTTAGTCGATGTGACGACGGTCATGAGTTGAGCTGACGAGCTCACTCCTAGATCAGACTACCCAAGGGCAGTAAAGGCTAAAGACTAAAGATTAAAACATATGCAAGCACCCCACTCACATGAGGCATGGCATGACTCGGCTAGTGTAAGTACCGAATGAAGGTCCCATATTCTTAAAGAACATGACATGGTGATCACGCTCTGATGGGGTATGACATGGCGATCATACTCTGGAACGTGGCATATAAAGATTTTATGATGAAAAGGAAGATAAAGAAATAAAAGTAAATTTTATGTATCTGCACAAATTCAAATACAAGTAAAGGCATGTGCAGATGTTATGTCTCCAATGTATTGATGCTATTGTATTTTATTATGTTTCAGTTATTATTCATAATATAATTCATAATATAATTCATGAATTGATTTTGTATGGAGTCTCCCAAATGCCAAGTGTATGAGTAAAATGAATTTTGCTTCGGACAGTATATTTTCGAACTACAAAATTAAACAGTTTGTATAGCATGTTCACCTTTTTCATAATAAATCGAAGCAAACTGGAGATGATAACGATGACAGTATGTATGATAGTTAACGAATCCTACTGAGAATTTAAAATTCTCACTCCTATTTCCGTGTTATCTCCAGATATTTCAAGAAGTTCCGAAGACGGTTGAAGTTGCTGTCAGATGAGGTCTGCTCAGGTAACAGTAACAACTCCAGGGTGTGGTAATATGACTTAAGCATAGTACTATACTTGGGAGGGTGTTACACTATGTGGCCTTAGGGGCCTGTAGAAAACTGGTATGCGGGGCGTGAAAATTTTCCTTAAATACCTTGATAATCCTATGTAGCCCCGACTGTGGTGGAATCTAGCTATGTCATAAATAATAGATTATGTCAGGTATGTGTTAGTCAAATTTTCTATCACAGTTAAAAATTATAATAAATCTAAATTTTAAATTACTTACCAGGATTTACCATCATATCTAAGCTCCACACGTTGGTTCGTGGAGCCCTATCAGGGGTGGACGAAGGGGTTTGGGCACCCTGTGAGCCAGACTGACTGGGGACAGGGGAAGGTGCAAAACCAGGTATAAGTGAAGTGCAAGCCTCACCTCCTAAAAGTAGGGATGGAGGTAGAAAAGGCTATTAAGGTAATGAAGGTTGAGGCCCTAACTCCCCATGCCCAGGGTTGGGATAAACACCTAGGTGTGTAGACCAGGAGGGACGAATGAGAGTAGTGGATGCAGGCGAAGTGGAGGTGGCGGGTAGGACACGAGTGCGAAGGGGTAGACCATACGTCCTCGACTACCTCGTCCAAAACTAAGTGCTTGTCCTACTATAAGTGATCTGTATAACATATACAAACTTAAAAATATAAAACATATGTTAACTAAATAAAGGTGTAACACACTTAGCATAATAATAATTATTTAATTCAAAGAATATTTTAAATGACCAAAAAAATTTAGGCAGAGTCTCCCCTTAAATTAAGAGCCTCCACAAAAATTAATTCAGCATTTTAACACAAATTAATTCAACATTTCAACATCACAGTACAACAAAAATTAATTGCATAACCAAAGCATTCCAAAGTTAATCCCAAAAACTATTCCAAAGCGCACAACACCACAACACACAATTCAAATAATGGGAATGAGCTCTAAGCCTTCCCTTAGTCATGCAATCCCATCCTACAATTCTATCCTAGAAAATTTAAATCTCTAATACTTCAAAAGACATAAAGTTAAAAATTAAAGTACATTGTACATATCTAAACTACCACGAAGCTCAAATAAACACGAAAGCACTAGAATGGAAGTGATCCAAGTGCTCTAAGCGAGATATTTAACAATTCAAAATAACAAAATAAGTCAGTTAACTAACTAAGAAACATAAAATTTTGAATAAAGAAATGGAATTGAAAAAAAAGGCTAAACTGAAAAACTGAACTGATTAAAATATTAAATAACATATTAGAAGCACAATAACTATCTCCGAGCACTAAATAGAGGCACCGGCGATGGTGAAATGGCAAAAAAAACCTTTTCAGGACGAGAAAGAATGAGAGGGCAAAGAGAGAGAGGGCAAGAAGAAGAAGCGGGCTTGCATTTTAATGATCTATTTATATATTTTTTTTACGGACAAATTTTTCATCAATAAAAAGTTAATGAAATAATTCATTTCATTAATCACATTTTACCGACGGCATTTTAGTCAATAATATTATAACGAAATGAATAGTTTCATTAATCGAATATTATCGACAAAAAATCTATCAATAATATGGAACATGAACAAACAATAGCAGTCAAACCCAAATTTCAAATACCGATAGATTTCTGATGACAAGTTTCTAATATAAAAATACAAATTTCTAATGACAAAAATTAAAAAAATATTAATTTATTTCTAATTTACCAACAAAATTTCCATTGATAATACATGTATATATTTTTAATTAAATTAAAAATAATAATAATTATTCACTAACGAATTTTTTATTGGTAATAATTTGGCGCAATAAGGTGGAAATGTTTATCGACATTTTTAGTAATGGAATAATTTTCCGTCGATAAGTTCACATGTCAGTCATATATTTAATTTTAACAATGGATCTTCCATTAGTATTTCCGACGGAAAATAGTCGTCGGTAATATTTGTCGATTTTTGACGAATTTCTAGTAGTGTAAACCTTAGATATCAATTACCTCAGGTACATCCATTCTTGCTAATTGACTATTTGTAAACGTCTCATGTTTGAACATTAACTCAAAAATATATTAACCAATGTTCATGCCCCTATGCCCCTATGTTACTATAGCCAACGATGGAATCAATTAAAATTCTTGGTTAACGCTTTAGTGGAAAGCCTAGATATAGTTTACGAAACTATACCATTTTAGACTTAATATTTTACTTAGAAGATTTTCTTGGGGCAACCTACTTACTATTTTGGTTTCACTTTTCATATGCATTCGTATTCAATATATCATACATCACATGCATCCATAATATCTAAAACGGAAACATAAAAGGCATGATTATGGACTTTCTATAGGCCTAATCCTAGCCACAAGGATTGGGTAGGGCCATTGGGTTAATATTAAAATTAAATAGCCTTCAAGCTCCTACTAGACTCCATTTTCATGGACTTCCTTCTTGGAATTTGGGCCTCCACCGCTTTTCACCTCTACTTTGATATCTCGTACATAACAAGAATTTATCCTTGGCATACTAAGGCAAGAATAAAAGAAAATGGGCTCTGTAAAAGGCCTCTAACTCAAATCAATAAAATTACATCCCAATGAATAATAATAATAGTAATTAAAACAAATTATAACCCATGGCAAAGTAAATTACATCCCATAAAATAAAAACTAATCACATCAATTTCCTAGAGTCCATGATCAGCCCCATCCAATAAAATCGAATAAAGAATCCATAGTAAACAAGGAAATTTTGATTTTATGCCATCAACATGACCGTTTCAAATATCATATATTTAAAACTTGTCTTCAATATAATCTGTAACTATTACAAAATGTTTCAATTCCATATTGAAACTTGCCAATTAATTATTCTTTGGAAATTGACCACATTTGACTTATCAAAATGCCAATTTCAAAACATTCCATATCATAAATAAATATTCTATTTTGAAACAAACCAAATGTCACATATTCGGTTACTAACTTCAAAATGTTCTATATCAATAATATAGTCTATTTTTTAAACAAACAAAATATCTCATAAGTTATCAATTTAAAAAATATTCCATATTATATAAATAGCCCTTTTTTAAAACAAATCCAATATAGTTGTACGCTATAATTTTCAGTTTTGAAAAGGCTTGCAAATCAAATATCGTATACTCTATGTATGAAGAATATGAGATCCTTTACTAAAAAAAATACTAAATATCTAAACGGATTGAAGATTGATAAGAAAGTTTTGAAAAACCTGGAACACCTATGAACAGGCGACCTCCATCTTGGGTTTTACCACTTCTTCGAACTTTTCAAAAGAAAAGAATTTTCTCATCAAGCCAATGACATATATTACGTGTAACACCATCCTAAGTACAATATCATTCTTAAGTCCTACTATTACACTTAGGAGTTATTACTAATAAATAAATAGGCCTTGTTTGACAGCAACTTTTAGTCATCCATCCATTTTCAATCAACTTCATCCAAGATGGCCATCATCAAGATCTCCTAAGCTATCTCGAGATGACATAAAAACATACATAGGGGGTGAGAATTATAAATTCTCAATAGGACATCCTAGACTATCGCAGATAGTGTCATTGTCATCATCCCTGGTTCCTTTGGTTATCATAAACAATGATCATGTTATAAAGTACAAAACTATCCTTTAGAAGTAGATTAATTTTATTCACATACTTGTCAATTAAGAAAGCGATTTCATATGGGTCAACAAAAGAATCTACTTTATGCATATGCAGATGCTCATTATAGAATCATGCAAGTGCACTTGTCTTTTCTTAACTTTCTTTACTTAACACACTTAGGCGTTATGTATTACCATCCTTGGGGTGTTTGCATATGTTTTTAATCTTTACTGCCCTTGGGTAGCCTGATCTGGGAAATGAGCTCATCTTGTGACTGTTGTCACATAATACTGTCCTACAAGGGGACCGACATGTTTCTAGATTGGAGGGACTCATTTTTCTGTTCATATACTTTCGTGATTCATACGCTCATATACATCTCTTGTACATGGTCATGCATGAAGATGCTACATAAATCTTTGCATATGCTTCATATCTTTGCTCTCAAAATATACTTGCATGCATGAAAATGGCACATAGAATAGCATACTTTAGGATATATTCATAATCTTATCATAAACATCTCAATATAACCTCAATTCATCACATGGCTACTTAGTTTCTCATGTCCATAAGTCAGAACTCGGAGATTGGAGTTAGGGTACAAAAGCGGTGACCCACCTAAATCTGAACTTGGAGCTTGGGGGCTAAGTAGTAGTGCTCCAATTAAGTCAGAACTTGGAGGTTGGGAAGCCTAGGAGTTGTCGCCCATCTAACTCGAAAGTTGTGACTCGTGACTTGGATATTAGGGTAATTCAACTCGATCCAAGCTTGGAACTCAAAACCAGGGGGCACTACGTTGATAAGGGTTCGAGCTTAGAGCATAGAACCTGGAAAAATGGGTAGGTCAATTAGGGACCCAGAACTATACTCTCATACTTCTAAGAATAAGATATTTGAATTATTGTTTTTTTTTTTTGGAGCTCTTAATATGTAATGTGAGAAGAAAACTAATTTTACATAAAATTTTTAGAGGAATACTTTTTTAATGTTATATATATGATTTAGAAAAAATGTTATGATATTAGTAATTACGCATTTGTAATAATTGAGACAAAATAATACATTTGCTTTAATTGATTTACTTCAGATAAGAATTTAGTAATTAATATGATATAAACGTTAATACTTGAGAGAGAGAGAGGGAGAGAGAGAAATACATAAATATTTGAAAGGAAAAGAAAAAACAAAAGATGTTTGAAAGAGAAATTAAAAATAAATATGTATATTATGACTGTTTGTTTTTCGGAAATATATTATAATCTTTGTTATTGCTTAAAACCTTGAGGTATGGGATGGAAGTCATAGCTCAATCGAGAGTGGATGGTGGTAGGTTGGTAATCAGTGGTGGGTCGCTGGGAAAGCTTGAGTCAGCAAGAACTCGAACCGTGTACTTGCAACTCTCATCTGATTAAAAAATTTGTATCCCCAAAAGCAGTGTCGTAATAATCATGAGGGAAATAAACTATTTCACCAACCCACTTGCCTACGTGTTACTAGCAATTAGATATGAGACACGTTATTTGAACCCCAAAAAAGTAGGGTGTCGATCGACATACACAATAATCCACCGTTAAAACTCAATTTTATTTACTTTTAATTTTTTTAAATTTTTTTTTTTATTATATCCATCTGTTGTCAGCAACTATGTTGCCCCAACCGATGTACAATTAAAGTTTCTGATTAGATATAACTCAAATAGTCAATACCATGCCCTTTTCCCTTGTCCTCTAGGGATGTTGGCGTCGCTGTTTAGCCTTGCTTTCTAACGGTTGATTAGTCAAAACCAAATTTGGTTCTAATTATTGTTATTTATCATATAAAACACTAGAAAGGTGTCAGGAGATTTTGGTGTGTATCTGATGACTATGACGTTTCATAAGTCACTGGCTGAAACTCTTCTTTGGTTTAGATCATTAATTTTCATAATATATATTATATTTTAATTAATTTAATTAGAATCAAATTAATCTATTATAAGAATATAATATTAAATACTTATTTCTTTCATTTACAAAACTCAATTTGTGATATTATTTGAGGAGAATGAATATCAAATTATTTAAATTAACGAACTGTTAGTTATTGACTCAAATTTTAGCGAACAAGTATATAATCTTTTCTTCAATATCTATTAGCCTAAAACTAAACGCAATGATTACGTCATATGAGTTTTGTGAAATTTTTTGAAAACATATTTTAACAATTTTCAATTTTTAAAAGAAAAATTATTAAATATAAATAAATTATTGGTATCTATATGTTATTAAATTTATTAAGTAATATGATTATATGTAATTATATATCAATCGTTTTTATGTTAATAATTTGAGTATGGCTAGTAGCACTACCAAATATCTATTCACATTCTCTATTAATTACTTATAACTTTAAATTCCTAAATTATCCTTACTTAAACACTCTTCATTTCATTATTTTCAAACATTAATTGAATATATTAATTTTTAATCTATTTGCACTCCATATAATTAAGCATTTTATATTCTTATTTATGTTATAATTTGAATTATTATAATTTTATTAATTATTTATTTATTTCTTTCATAGCTTATTATCAGCATAAGCTATAACAATATATCTATTAAGGATATGTTCTTTTAAGCTTAAAAAAATAATTTTATACATGGTGTAACATTTTGTAGAGTGATTTTTTAAAATTAATTTGTTCAGCTTATGAAAAAACACTAAGATTATATTTTTTTAGTTTTATTTTTTCAAAAAAATAATTCATCTATTTCTCTTAAATTTTTTTTATACATTTCTTTTAATAAAAATATCTTTTCTTGAAAAAAAATCTCAAATATTCAACATTAAATATTATGATTTAAAATATCATTAATATAATAATGTGTTAAACTACATTTCAATTTTCTTAAAATATGAAATATATTATACTAATCTTTGAATTATCTTTTACAAAACATAGTTATTATAGAATTATATAGTTTAAGGAATAAAAATGCTTCTTAAATGTCTTTTTATTCTTCCAATTTATCTAACTTTGTATTGCTTCTTACTAAAATTAACATATATTTGTCACAATGGAATATTTGTCTAATATATTCTTAAAAAAATTATTTTACTAACAATAAAAAATTATATTGTTAATTGTTAAATTTTTAGAAAATAACAGTATTCATTGAGTGGTTTCAATAATATTATATTATAAAAAAATTATAAAACAAGAATAAAAGAAAAATAAGAGTATAACATGAGGAAAGGATCAAAGAAGCATAATAATGATGATAATGAGAAAATTAGAGAAAGAAATGTACCAATAAAAAACTAGAGAAAGAAAAGAAGAGTAAAGAGTTTTAGTACATAAAAATATATAGATAATAAGTAATTAACATTTTATTGAAAATGCACTTGGATAAATTAATGGCAATATAATGAATTAAGTTTAACTCAAATATAGTTATTAAGTGAGAGTAATTTAGAGAATTATAATTATAACTTGTTAGTGTGATGTGTAGATAGGCAAATAGAAATGCCAATAGCTACACCCTAATAATTTATCTCAACTAAATTTTTGAAAATATTCATTATATGCACATTTACAATTTGATGTGTTATGTGTATACAGTAATTTTTTTTTTTTTCCATATATGCATGTGTATACAGTAATTGGGACGAAGGTTTATTTAACAAGCTGGTATTGGTGAAATGCTTTGCAACGTGTAGTGCTTTACTCACTAACATTCTTGTAAAAGAATTTTTATGTTGGACTTCCCTTACACTGAGTGAAATTTAAATTTATCATTTTATATAAAACATTTAAATCCATCAATATTAATCTATTCTTATTGGATTAACTCCACAAGACTTAAAATTTTTGTTATATCTTTTTTAAGCTATTCAATTTAGCAGATTCACTTAATATTTGTAATTTTATCATCTTATTTATTTTTTAAGAAAAAATTGTTAGGAAACAATACTTTGTAAGTTGTAAGCACACCTACTTTTTACCTTGGGGAAAGAGAAGATAATAAAGAAAAGAAAAAATTCATCGACCTTTACACTCAAAGCCGTGATAAGCACTCAACTATTGTATCTACCTATCTGGCTAAGATTAAGATAGGCAGGTTGAGGGGTCAATAAAAGCAACATCGACGTTCACAAAGGTTAATCAATATTGTTCGTATTTGGTGCCAATAAAATTCAGCAACAAAATCTATTAATCCAAATATAAATCCCACAAACACTAGGGTAGGGTAGGTAGCAACAGAAGTCACGAGGACACAGCAGCAGAAGACGGTGAGACTGAGAGGGAGTGGACACAAAACAAGGACAGAACTGATATGTGGACAGGCTGATAGGACGTTTCATTTTCATTTTGTCTGCTTGAAATTTACAATGTTCCGTTGTGTGCTTGACCAAAACCAAAGAAAATTGTGATTAAAAATGGGTTGTTGCACCAACATAAGTAGTTTTTAGCTTCTTTTTATCCGTCGTTTTTTTCTTTTCGTTTAAGATATATATATATATATATATATATATATATATATATATATATATAAGTAAACGAATTTAAAATTAATTGTGAAACATATTTATCAAAATATCTTTATTTAATTTTTAATATTGTATTAATTTTTATTATATTTTTCATTAATATTGTGTTCAAAATTACATAAATAATTAAAAATAAATTTTTTCATTAATATAAATAAGATATTAATTATATAAAAAAATTTTATATTATTATTTAATTAAATATTTATATTTATAAAATTTTTAAAATAATAAATAATAATATATTATTAAATATTTATATAAAAAAATTTATACTGTTAATATATATAAATTAAATCTTCTAAAAAATAACAGATAAAATATATCAATATTTTTTGTCAATACAACATATAAAATGACCCGAGGAAGTATTTAATGATATCTATTCCCTAACATTAGCCTAAAAGTGAAGGATATGAATGCTTCGGTTTTCCACGTGAAAGGGAACATGGTTAGCTGGAGTTGGAGTTGGAGATTCAGTCGGACTTTTTTCACTTTTCTTGGTTCAACAGATTCAATTAGTGTGCAAATCCACCACTCACCGCATCTCTTTGCAGCCTCTTTTCTTGGACCCTGCGCTATTAGTTTGACGTACGAAAAACCAATTGGGCTGAAAGTTCAGAGCGCATCTCATCCTTTGATTGTTGTGCCAAATAAATTCGTGGTGGATTTCCTAATAGTATCATAACGACTATGATCATGGAACTATTAAAAATTAGAATTTTTAATGAATTTAATAGATTAAAAAATTTTAAAAAAAAATTACATTTCAATCAAAATAATTTCTTTTTCTTAATTCTTTAACAGCACTGGTTATCAATTCGAGTTTAAGACAAGGGAGTTATAGTACCACATGCTATGGTTTTTTTAAGCCAATTGCAATGTTAATGATGTATTTAATACTTCTTCCATTTCATTTTATCTGTCACTATAGTTATATGCAGCGGAATTAAAAATATCAAAATTAAGACTTAATTATGAAATATTTTTATTAAAATATTCTTCCTCAATTTTCAACATCTAGTGAATTTATTTTGTTAATGCCTCTTATATTTCTTGATATTATTAGTGTTCTTAGAATATTATGATGAGTAAAATATATAAAAAAAAAAAAATCAACCGTAAATACTTTATTAATATGTAAAAATAACATATATTATGAACTAAATTTTTTTTGTAAAATAGCATAAAATGGAACAGAAGAAGTATAGTCTTTAGAAATTCCACAACATTGGTCCAGGGCTAAAAATTTCTTTTTAGGCATTTTCTTTTTTGGTCAACTCATGCTTCCGGGGAGGGAGAGGTCTCAAACTTCATGGGAGTCGAACTCGCGACTCCTTAAATGCACTATTGCAGAGGCAGACAACACCACCAGTCAAACTAACGCCTCACATTTTTTAGACATTTTCTCAAACCATGCCTGTAGCTTACAAAAGTTGAATCTGCAACCAAACATAACCTCGGCAGGAATACTTGGATCTAAGTTGGCTTTTACAGATCCTATTTCACAACTCACAAGTGAATTGGAGGACTTTCTTTCTTTCTTTCTTTCTTTCTTTCTTTCTTTTTAAGGTCACTAGATATGGAAGACCTTGGCAAGAGGCAAAAGAGCTTTTCATTTGAATGATTTGGCCCAACATAACGAGGCCCAATACAAGGAACTTCTGTTCAGTTTCTTCTGTTCCCTATTTTATCTTTTCTCTCTTTTGCATATCATTATAACTGCGATGTGGTAATTATGCCCCGCAAATCCGCAATTCATTACAAATACATTTACGTATAACCAACATTCGCTCATGGCTAAGGTAAGAACAGCTAAAATATTATATCGCTATTTAATATGCTCAAATTCTGACCTAGAACAACCACTAATGAGAAGAGAAGTCATTTCATACGTACAAGGAGAGTTCGTCAAAGGCCTACTTTCGTTATCTAAGCCAACTGCAATTGCTAAATGTAGTTATTTTAATAATTTGAAGTTTTTGAATACCTACCTATATAATATTTGAATAATTTTAATTAATATACATTGACAATATAAAAATTTTATACATTTTGATCTCATCATATACTTATATTTATAAAACTTTTAAAATAATAAATAATTAAATCAAACACTTTTATTAATATAATAATATATAATTGATTGCCCATAAAATTTTTACATGAAGAGTGCTTATAAATTAAATCCAACTTGAATATGGTATATCTAGAAAAATTTCAAATTTTCAATAGCTGTTTTACCATGAAAAATCAATCTTCTGGGTTCCTGGTACGTGGAAAATTACAGTACATGCCAAACGACAACTGCCACTCTATTTACAAATTACTTAGTAAAAGCATCATTCCGATTTTTCTTTTCCGAATAAAAAAAAATATCCCTTTCACCAACTTTGTGCAAATAAATTTTTAATTCGTTGTACTTTTATATTGTTTCAAGTGAAAGGAAAAGAATTCGGACAAGAACATGCATCCTCACAAAAGCTCAAAAAGAAGCTTCGCAAGCACAAGCTATAATATGTAAATTATGAACTTATAATCAATCAGTAATTTCAACCGAATCACAAACGCCAAGCAACCAAATCTACTAGGGTCAGCATCAGACATCCTAGAATTGCACTTTTTGTTTTTCAAAGCTCTGTGTCGCATAAACGGATCATCAACTCAGAAACCATTCTTCGAGCGAAAGGTATATAACTCAGGCTGTACCTGTAACAGCTTGGAACTATTAATGATCTTATATGTAAGTAAAACATGAACTTGCTAAAAAATGGATTCATTTTGAAATGCTCTCCATTTTGGTTTTCAAGACACAAATTTATGTCCGGAAAAAATAACTGTTCAAGGTAAACTTACCAAATAAGGGCGCCTATCTCAATTATGATAGCAATTATGGTCAACAACTTGCTATGGATCTACAAAACATAACAAATGGATATCATTTGTCTATCTAACTAAGAAAAGCTTTGGGGCAATGAAATCAGTATACAAATTCAGACAACTCGCTCGATTGTAGAGGATTTATATTACTTACAATAAGAATTGGTCAGAGTGCATTATCAGATTGGGCAAACAGACAAAGCTGAAAGGTTGTCAAAGATTTTTCACTAATTCCATTGTTTAAAAATATGCAGCTCAAGAGCATTAAAGGTTGCAAGTTACTAGCAAACTAAAGAAAGAGGAACTTAACTATGTATTGAGCTTATATAAATCAAAGGAGTAGGGCTTACCCAGAGAGCACATATGAGTGCTATAACAACACATCCAAGGTATATGGCTGTTGCAAAAACGCGAACAGGGTCAAACATCATTTCGAATTGTTGTGCAGGTCCAAGAAGAAAGGCTGTGCTGCCAGATATACAAAACAAAGTTGGAAGGTCTACTGAATTGAATCCAGGAAATTGGAAGAGAACTAAAATTTGAATTGAATCCATTCTTCTGCCTTATAGCATATATACTCAAATAAATTGAAGTAAATATTAGAAGAAGAGAAGAATGAAAAGAATGTCCTGCCTACATATTATAAGAACAAAAGGAGAATGAAAACAACATCCATCCTTATGAATAGACATCTAATTAAAGGAAAAAAATAACTCCAACAGTATCAAGGACAAGGAAGGCAGAAAGAGTTTTGCAGACAACAAAGTTAGCTATGTAGATGGCTTCACTTCTCTTCACATTATTTTGTCAGGGTGTGAGGGACGGACATATGCATGAAGTGAATTAAAATTTGTAAATAGTCATATAGTCATCAAACAGTACCTATCCATAATATCCTCATCTAAAGTGTCATCTTGCCTATTTATGGCTCGGGAAAAAGTTATTTCTAAAATAAGCAAAGGTCAATGAGGGGCAAATTGAATCTACCTTCCCACTGCTAACAGGTTTCCAAAGGTGAACAATACTGCAAATTTGATGGGTTTGGCAAAAACAATCATTGACTGCAAAATAGAAAAAGAAAGAAATAAAGTAGTGTTCACTGATCAACATTTGAGTTGAGGTTGCTATTGTACAGGAAACAAAAAAAAAAAAAAAAAAAGGACTTATTACATGGATTTAGAAATTTTAAAACTAATAAACAAAATATCATTATTTTTGCATTAAGTTAAACACAAGCTTTAATGAAAAAAGTAATTTTACTGGAAAAGATTGAAATTTCTTCTCGATAGCATTAGACTATGACCATTTTTTCAATAGTCATAGTCTACAAGGCCATCCATAAGAGACATTCAGTGACGGTTCATGATCCTTTTGTGGTATTCCTTAATTCTAACTTGAATTGCTGATCTTTGGCTCCACTCTGAGATGCAAAGAAAAGCTGCACTTGGCTCCCAAACATGCCAAGCAAATATGCACCCAACAGCTCACATTAGAACCAATTCTGAACCAATTCTGACAGTGACAAGAGAAGAAGCTGATCTTGTGGTTTCCATGGCAGATAACAGTCACTAATGCGATTATTGTGTTCCTATTCAGCCAAAGCAAAATTTTCAAGAACAACTGCAGTTCACGCGATGAATTGGTGGAGGTTCTGACCTCTGATTGCCACTATGATCTGCTGTCGCCATAGCAGAAAATTCTTCTTGTCAAGCTTGGCTGAGGTTGGGTAGTTGAATATAACAGAACTAGAGGACTGAGAAGTGTTTGATTGGGGATTCAAATGGAGATGTCAGGATCTACCAAAAAGGGTTCTCAGCTCTTGATATCATGTTGAGAAACAAGATGCAGAGGGAAAGTGAAAGAAAATAAAGATAAGTGAGAGAAACAGATGGGAGAATTTGAAGCTCAGATTTGTTGAATGAGCTGACCTTTTTTGGAATAGAGAAGAATTTTATTGAGAAGAAGATAGATAGAAATGGACAAGAAGATAGGACGACAAGAGGTTCTCTATATAAAAATACTAGCTAGAGAAGAAGCTATCAATCAAGCATAGCTTTTCAATCTCTAGATATATTTGAGAGGGAAATTTCTTTAAAAAGACTGTGCTTTACATCAAATAGAGGCTAAACGCCTAATCCTATCCCACAAAACTAGGTTGTCTGAAAATCTGTCATTGAAGGTGTGAGAATTATGTTCCAACCAAATACTCCGAACAGTGGCATTTATAGAACATTGCCACAAAGATTTTGCCCCCTCCTTTTACCCAAAACCAACAAAACTAGTCAATAGCAACAAATCTAAGGTTTCAAGGTATACCCAACACTCACCAAAGATACCAAGCAAAGTATTCCATAAAAAGTAAGCCACAAGGTAGTGGAAAAATAGGTGAGACACTGATTCTGAATTCGGCCCACATGTAACACACACATCAGGGGAAATAGCCTTATGAGGCCTTCAAACATGCAGTATGTCATTGGTATTAATTCTGTTAAGCACAACTGTCCAAATAAAAGATTTTGACCTTGGAGGGAGCTTTGGACTTCCAAATAGGTTTATCAAGGAGGAAGGAGGTTGGAGTTAAGGAATGAATAAAGAAGAAAGTAAGATTTGCAAGTAAACACTCTAGAAGGATCAAGGGACCACAACCTTTTACCTGGGCTCGGCGACAAAAGAACAGAATCGAGGAGACCTTAAAGAGCAACTAGTCAAAGGACTCTATCATTTAGATTTCGGAAAAAAGTTAAAAGTCCCAAGAGTATATGGAGTCGAGCACACTGTAAAAGTTCTGAACAGGAAAATTGTGTAATGAAGATAGGTGAAAAAGCAAGGAAAAGTAAGAATAAAAGAAGTGTCTGGTAACCAATGGTCCTCCAAAAAGTTAAAACGATAACCATTACCTTCCTTTAAGGAAGCAAAGACTTAAACGTAATATAACCTTGGGAAACAAATTTCGAGGGGCTGGAATGAGAAGCTTGGCCAGCAGCATTAGCATCCCACCCACTCTTGTCCAGGCCATACTTACACCGGATAACCTGATGCCAAAAAGAATAAGGTTCTCATGGAAAATATCAAAGCCACTTAGTTGCCAAGGCAATATTTTCAGACACCAAATTGCCAAGACCCAAACCCCTTCCTTCTTAGGATGACAACACACTTCCCAACTCACCAAGTGATGATGATTACTATCCAAAGCACCTAACTAAAGAAAATCCCTCATAATCTTTTCAGTAGTACTAGTCACCCCCATTGGTATATGGAATAGAGATAGAAAGCAGAGAAAAATACTAGAGTTAACTAGAGCAACACATAATACACATACTACAAGACGAAGCAATGAGAGGCCTATCCTTTTGTAGTATATTGTTAGTGTTAATCCTGCTAAGAACAGTTGTTCAAACAAAAGATTTGACACTAGGGGAAGCTTTGGATTTCCAAATGGGTTTGTCCAGCCAAAAAAAAAAAAAAAAAAAATTCTCTATTAGGGGACATAGTCAAAAACTGAAAATACAATTTATAAGAGAACAACCTGTAATAAGAACCTTGGGAGAACCACCACACAAAAGCTAGCTATTGTGATAGGAGAGCCCAAAGCCTTAGAAACCCCCTATCAAAATCCCATACTTTCGATATGGGACTCAAGTTCCATACCTTGCAATTGAGTTCTACCATCCCACCATGCTCCACAACCCCAGGGCCCACGCGAGTTGGCTGTGCACTAGCCCCTTTGACTAGTCCCAGGCGAACACTGCAATGCCAACATCACCATCCACACCGCTCAATTACAGCTGAGAGATATGGTGGAAGGCTCTGATATCAATTGATAAGAACCTTGAGAGAATCACATCACAAAAGTTAGCTATTGTGATGAGAGAACCCAAGGCCTTATAAACCCCCCATTGGAATCCCATACTTCCGATATGGGACTCAAGTCCCATACCTTGCAATTGAGTCCAAACAACCTAAAATTAAGAGAACAAATTCTTTTATCATTATCGGAAGAAAGATGAACAGATTAAAGTAAAAGCAAGAGACTCTAACCCACCAACTTCCCTGTCATGCAAGTTCCCATAGAAATGAAAGTTCCAAGAGAAGTTAGATGAAGAGGAAGAGTAAAATTGGCAAACAAGGCATTATGACAAGAAGAAAGCTAGAAAAAGCTTTGGAAAAGCCTATGATTGAGTAGCATTTCCAACTGAAGTATCCTCAGTCAAGAAGAGAAGTAAAAGAAGATAAACCTTAGGAGATAAACTTCCAAGTAATAGCATGAGTAGCTCTTCCCGTGGAATTGGTGTCTTACTCATTCAAATTCAAACCATACTTGCTATAAATAACTTTATGCGTTAAGGAAGAAGATTGTAAAGGAAAGTGCCAAATCCATTTAATTTATAAAACAGTATTCTTGGACACCAAATTGCAAAGACCCTACACCCCTCCTCAGGTCAGCAACAAACATCCCAGCTCACAAGATGATTTGTTTTCAATTCTTTGGCAACAGCCACCAGAATACAAAAAAGGGAGAGAAAGTATAAAGGTGATGTGTGTAAGTTTTACACACACCTTATGCTTATTTTGCATGGTCTTGAAGGTTGTTATTAGTAGCCACTTATAACTTATTTTTTGAGGAATTATTTATAACCTTTGGTAATTGATGATTTTTGGGTGAAAAATCAATACTTGAGACTAAACCATAGCTATCTTGATAACTAGAGATAAAGAAAGCAGGATTGAAGTCACAATAGTAGCTGGTTTGTGCATAATCAGAATATGTCATGATGAAATATGAATAACTTGCTCTCTGCTTCTATCTTCCCCTTGTGATCCATACCGGTCACCTTCCTTGTGATGGCTTCTATTGACGCTCCTAACATAGTCGACCACACCATCAGCAAAGCCTCCACATTGTGTCGGTGTCTCTTTCCCACCAGCATCAAGTCCCATCAGCTCATTCTGACCACATTCAGGTTTAACTCTCAGACAACCATCCTTGAATGCACCCCAACTCCTCCCATGCATGTTTGCAACGCCATCTGTCTCCCTTCTCTATCTTCCCCTTCACTCTCTTCAACGCTTCCAATTCCCTCTCTAGAGACTCAACCCTAGACTCCTCCGCCAGCACCTTCCTCAATTTGGCAATCTCTGACCTGGCTTCCTTGACAGTGCTCATCTCTGCAATGGAATTGTGCTGCAGCCTTGCCACCTCTGTGTCCAACTTCGCCACCTTGGAGACAATGACCTCCACCACCTTCTTCGCCTCTTGCAATCACTCCTCAAATCCTCAATCTCCATCGTCAGTTTCTTGGTTTTTGATTGTAGGCCAAGATCCGATTGCCACGATGTGATTGCCACCTCCCCTCTTAAGCTGCCCTTTGATTCTCCAAGCATTCCTATCTCCTCAGACTCTTCTTGCACATATTCTTCTTCCTCAACCCCCAACTTCAAAATTCCTCTTTTTTGTAATCAATTAATTGAGCCATCTCCACTAAATCACATAGGATATCAATGACATGGAGTTTGATTTCTTCCCTTAACTCTTCTCTTAAGCCCCTCAAGAAGACTTCCCTCAAATACTTCTACTCACTGACTATTAATGCTCCTGCATAAGTCTCAAATTGATCTCTAAATTCTTGAACGGACCCTTCTTACCTCAATCCTAGTAATATCTCAAATGGGTTTTGGATCTTTGAAGGCTAAAACCTTCTGATTATAGCAATCCAAAACATAACCGACTTGGGGTTCGAAATGCAAGATGCCCACCATTGAAACCAAGACTTAGCTCTACCCTCCATGGCCACCCTGGCTGCCACAACTCTCGCTTCTTCTAGTATCCCTCTTTCTTGAATACATTGTTCCACTTTATTCACCCAATCTTGAGCATCATCACCTTCACCTAAGAACAAAGGTATCTCCATTCTTATTTGATCTGTTCAGGGCTTCCGAATTGAGAGCTCTGAAACCAGTTGATAGGACTGGTACAAACTACAGAGAACTAGAGAAAAAGAATCAAGAAAACAGTATGTATTGCTATGGAGTTCTAGGTTAGAGTGACCCAAAAATGACAAGAAGAAAGAAATACAATCCTTGAGGGTGTTCAAGAGACCCTCACTCTCCCACTGTCCTTCTACACAATTCTCTAACTCCATTTTCCTCCTATCTCATCCTACCTATATCCGGCAAACCTCCCAATTCTGTTACAACACATTACACTCACACATGACAGCACATACTACAACTCAAGCACACCCACTCTCTCTTTCCCTCTCTCATCCTCGCCAATTACAATGTGGCCCAATTATGATTGGCCAATTGGCCCAGATCCTATCGAATACCCAAAAAAATGTTATGTTAGGTATTTACTATCTAGGTGAAGCATCAGATATAGCTGCTTTCCGATAAAGGAAAAACATCGTAAAATTGCTATAATACAGAAAAAAAAAATAAATGCAATATTGATGGCCCTTGTATTTTGCAAATAATTTATGTTTCATTCATTTAAAGCTCTGCAGCTTAACTATTTTATTGCTAATATTCTGAATTGGTAAGATGGGATTCATGTACTTTTTTAAACAGTAAAATTTATACTAGTTAAAAATCAAAATGTAACAATGCAAGTAAAACACATAAATCATGCAAAAATACATGTAAAAGTAGGGGTGTAGGACACAATTTCTGTTACCAGTAACATACAAGCCAGACCAGCTATCAAGCAAGCAGCAAATCCATAAATTCTCTGCTTAGTCAACACACAAAAGTAGCATAACTTAGAACTACTAGATCAAAATAAATCCTAGCCAGCAATGTCTGTGTGAAAAGTTTTGACAGCACCTGCGTTGGAGAGAGGGAGCAGAGGCCACCTGATTCTTCACCCAACAAGCTCTCCCCTTGCTCTTCATTATCGCCTGTTAAAGACTTCCACATTTTTTATAGGAGGGCTTCTTGTTCACTGTTTGCACTACAGAAATTAGAGGGAGAAGAAAACCATCAACATATAAATGAGTGTAAAAATGAAGGAATCTGTGGTTATATAAAACAAATTAAACCAAACAGGCATGGAATGCTTTATTTTATTTTATAGAAGTGAGTGGAACTTTTTAAAGACATTCCAGAAGGCACAAATACTCTATAACATATAAGCAACGTTTTTGGGCCTTCACCATAGGTTTCCTTATGCTTCTTCCCTCACCAAATGGAGCAGCATATGGCTTAGAAGAACTATACTTCAACTAAAATGCTATTAATATTTCCCTCAAAAAACCTAACAAGCCAACAAGTAATGCAGGCACCATCAAGGAATAGAGAAATGCAAAAGAACACTAGTTCCAAAATCACAACCAAAAGCCACAAAAGAAGCAAGCAAGAAGAAAACAGAAAATCAATCTCCCAATTGTACATTTGCTCTCTCACCTTGGTGGCTAATTCTTGCGTCTACTCTATCCACTTCCCACTCTTATCAAACCAGGTGTAATTCAAAAACATTTTTTTTTTATTCTAGTTTCTCTTCTCGTTGTTCTTTTCTGTTTGGTTAAGACCGCCACCTGCCCCACCCAATTGTGGAACTAATAGCCTTAACCACAGAGTGCTTTCCATATGTTGCAAACTCTTGAACTACCAGTAAAGTCTGCCTGCATATAGCTCAATTTAACAATTGAGCCATGCATTTAGTTTTGACATTAGCAGATCAAGTTCGTTTTTGACTGTGCAGCATTCCCTACGTCCACAACTTCATAAAAATCAAGTTCCAGGATGATTATCTATTAACATTTTCAGCTTGCAATTTTTAACATCGTGTCATGAACATCTTTCCCAAAAGCTAAATGGCTTTTATATCTAACACACCACCTTACGCAATAGCCATTTGGGCTTGTAGTGCAAAAATGGACAAACTCACCTATTTTGCTGAAATTCAAAGCAACAAATATCAAACTCTAGATTACTTGGTCATAAAGACTTTGACACCATGCCCTGGATCATCACTTCCAAAAGCTTATGCGGTTAGCAAATGAATAAATTTTATATCATTTTTTTTTTTAATTACATTGGGGCTTAAAATCCAAAAACAAAACTGAGCTATACCGTCTCAACACGAGAAAAAGAAATTCCAACTAAGTCTGCCATGAAAGCGTTAGACAAGCATGGAGGAAGACTATGAAAGAAGCATAAACCCATCAGACCATCATGCCCATACTTGGCCAAAGTATCCACAGAGAAGTGTGCTTCACAATACTAGTGCTTGATAATCACAGACCAATGCCAGCCAGTCACCAATTTGATTGCCTTCACCAGAGTAGAACAGCAATGTTCATCTTCCCCACTGCCATTTACCAGCTGCAACAAGCATTTCGAATCCACTTCTAGTATCACTTTCTCGCACCCAAGTTGAAAGCTGTAACATGGCCTATATAGGCCTCCCACAGCTCTACAACAGTAATGGAACAAGCTCCCAACTTTGAGGAAAACACTTTGAAAAAGGCTCCATCATGATTTCGTAAAATTCCTCCACAGGAGGCAGAGGGATGGTCTTGAAGAACTGATCCATCCATGTTGATGTTAACCCAATCAGAATTGGGAGAAGACCAAGCAATATGAACAACTTTGAATAAGGGAATTTTATTTCTGGCTTCAGCAGCTGCTGCAATAGCTAGTCTATAGTCTCTTGCTAAATATAGCACCTTCTGTGGAATCCCCAGGTAGTTCCTATCCTAGCATTCAAAGATTACAGCATTGCAATGATGCCGTAGGACACTGCAAGCTGTGACAAATGCACCCCATGCACTATCCGAGCTTTCGTGGCCATGTCCACTTCTAACCACTCTACAGTGGGGCAATCATGGAGGATATGGAGCACCATCTCTTCCATTGGTAGCAAATAAGGTAATTTGCCTGCAAAGTTAGGTCCCTTCCAGTTCAGCTCAGATTGGTTAGAAGCAAGGTTGCCAAACTCAAGTGTTTAAGTAAACTCGTGGAGCCTCTATAAACTCGTGTAGCCTCTATTGAAAATCATTTTTTGAAAAAATGTTACACCATAAAAATATAATCTAATATAACCTCAGATGCAAAATTACGCATTCCAACTTCAAAGCACACACATTGACAACAAAATGAACATAGCATAGCAGATTTTAGAACATCAGAACCACAAAATGAACACAGCTTGAACCCACAAATACAAATATTTTGCAGCATGAAAGTTGAATTGAAACATAGCACATGTGCATAACCACATACATAGATCATAGCACAACCCACAAGAACAGATATCATCGAAGTTGAAAACCATTGAAGGAGGACCAAATTTCACAATACCTATGCATAAGCGATTTGAGACAAAAGGCAAATTAACATTGTTGAAGGAGGACCACAAATAAAAGAACTGCCAAGCAGAACGAGGTGGAACAACGGTGAACGAGGAGGAACAGAAGCGGCTGGGCAGCACTACGATGAGGGACGGGGATGAACGAGGGGCTAGGCTCGAAAAGGAACGTGCAGCGGCGATGTGACTCCAATGGTAGAATGCGGCGGCGGTGAGCTCGAAACTGGAGGTAAGATGCGAAGCCAAAGTGATACGGTGGTGGGGAGACAGCACTAGCGATGAAGGCTAGGGCTCAATGTTGGAGAAGAGACCCACGACCGGGGCTGAAAATGAGACCGCGTGAACATGGCCTACGGGTCTTGAACAAAACGACATCGTTTTGGCACCGCACTTTGGCAATTTGCAGAAAACCCATCATTTTCATAACATCTGGAATAAACTTGATTTTACTCGAGTTTACTCAAATTTATCCAAACCTATCCACAATAGAGTTTGTGAGTTCAATTTTGCTTTCTAGACTACTAAGCTCGAATGATGTTGCAAATTAACTTGCAATTTTGATAATAATGGTAGCACTTATATAATACTTTGCAGATAAGATTAATAAATTTGAGAGTTTAATTATAAGGTCTCAATAAATTTGGATCATAAAGTCCGCTCAAAAATGCGTAAAAGCTTATATATTAAAAAAATATAATTTAAAAAATATATTTTGATATCTAAATATAATTGATTAACGGACTTAGATTAATATTTAATAATCTATGTGTGTGTAAAATTAATTATAATTTATAATTTTTATATAGTTATACTTTTCTTAAAATTTAAATGATAAAAAAATGTAATAATTCATGAAGTAGTAATATTTTAATTACAATTATTGAGGAATATTATATACAAAAAAATATTGAAAAATATTCTATTACTTATATTTCTAATGGTTCATTGGATAATTCATTAAACAATAATCTGTAAAAGCAATGATCATTAATTATAATATTTGTTTTTTTCTTGTATATTTTATCTTTATTTTTTGAAATAAATCACTTAGCTCCTCTATCTATACATCTAGAATATACAATCAACTATTTTTATTTTTAATGGATATGATAATTGAAATTGAACCAATCTCCACTTTGAATGATGTAACATCCCGATTTCCGGTTTTCGTCACTAGACAATGATATTAGATTTCCGATCTTTACATGCAGGTCTCAAATAAGAGGAACACGAGGTCCTACATGCTTCACCTTCGGATTTCAGGTAAAATGCGATAAATTTCGACTTAGGATTGGTGCGCAAAATTCAATTTCATCTCTGTAACTTCTTGATTTCCGACTTAACTTTGGACTGACGTGATTTCCGATATCCGACTTCATGTTTCAAGGAAAATATACCTAGTTTCCGATCTCATCAAACACACTGTATATAAAATACCGACTTCCGGATTTAAGTACTTGGGTTTGATATTGTGATTCAATTCGAGGTTCAGCCTTAGCATCCTCATTCCACCTCGGACTTGACCCAAGTTGATGCTTTAAACAATGTTCACAATCGAGAGTTTAATATAACGAAGTTCACTGGCGAGGTTGAACTTTCAATTAGAATGGACACGAGTTCATATCTTTAAAATGATTTCCAAGTCATACGAGTTCGATCTTGAGATTACTCAGGGAGCCTTCCATTTCTATTGGTGTTCAGGTTTGAATTAAATTCAGATTAGGTGATTGTAGGCGTATGACTTAGATGTCATCCGACCGGCTTCCAAGTTCCGAATAAACTAGACAGATTTCCTCAAGTCACAAACAAGATGGGACAGTTCCGACATCAGACTTTAGCTCAAACAATACAATGGCCGAGTTAGGCCTCCAAGCATAATAGGGACGAGTTAGATTTCATGAAACGGAAGTGTATCCCACTTTTAGACGACGTGGAGAAGCGGTTTGTGGGACAACGTGGAGGCGATTGTACAAAAGTGGAGAGAACGTGATGAACTTCAACCACAAAATTCCAACTAATCAATACCACAACCCTCATGTATTAAATCAGACTCTCCTCTCCATTTTGATCTGATTTATGTCTCCCTTTCCCTTTGCTCCAGCCTCCTTCTTCCCTTCTCTCAATCAACTCCATCACTCCTTCAAGCTTAGCAAGGTTCTAACACTTCAAGTTTCAGCACTTAGCTCAAATCATACTCCAAAGAGGTAGGATTCTATTCTGTCCTTGAATTCTTTGCAATATGATTGCATGAAATTTTACTTTTCTTCATACGTTTGATGATATGCTGAATATATATGATGGATTATGATAAGATTATGATAGAATTAATATGAAATCTTGAGTTGGAATTAGAATTAGAAGAAGAAAACTAGAAGAAATGGATGGATTAGGATGCTGTCTTAGTGAAGATTCCCCGGCAGTCCGGATGGCGAAGTGTACGGCACTACCTACAACTGGTTAAATTCGATGAAACCGTTTTTAAATGAAAGTAGACATCCAGGGCTTTCCATACATATATCATATAAGGTTATTGGATTAGTATTGAGAGAGATATGAATTTTTGATATTTGACCTAGGAATCAGTACTTTCATCTGAGCAGGGTGACTTGAGGAGGGTATAACTCACCCTATACAACTCCAAATTCAGTGAAACCAATTTTGTTAGAAAGCTTACACATAGAGGAACATCCCAATATGAAATTCCGAGTTTGTTATGGCCCCAATTGATCCCAGTGGTTCGAGGAAGTTACCCTATGTCTAAACTAAGCCAAAACAGAGCAGTTCAGAAAGGTGGAATTTTAGGACTTATAACTCGAGCTACACAAAAGCAAATGGAATGAAACTTCTTGCAAATAAAAGGTTGTCCTGTTAGCTTCAATATGAGACTAATTTCGTATGATTTGAGCTCAGTTTCAATTTTTGGTGAATTTATACTTCCAGGATTGTAATTCGGGCTAGTGACTGAACAGGCTAAGGCAAAATTTGAATATCTTGAGTTATGTAGATCAGAATGATATGGGACCAAAGAGGTTAGAAAGTAGACATATAGAGCTATGACATATCCAAAATTCAGGTTTTAACGAGTTGAAAAGAGGTAAAGGTGGGTTATGCAAAATCCGACAGAACTGGACAGAATTGGCAGAATAACCAAATTGATAGTTTCATAAATGTTAGTGGATATATAAGGTTTGAGTTGAGGTTTGCAAGTTTTATATTGATATATATGTCAAGTTGATTATATTGCTATGGCTGGTTTGTCCATGAGAACTGGCACTATTCATGGGAAAACAGAATTGATTTGTTATGCTGCCGGATTTACGGCAGAAGTCTAAGGAACTAGAAATATTTATATGCAAGAATGAATCTAAGTGTGAATATGTATATGGAAACTCTATATTCAAGAATGACATAAGTATGATATAAGGTATATGAGGGTAAATGATATAGCATATATATGAGTGCCAGTAGAATGGTAAAGAAGCTACGGGCCTTTATGTGTTATGAATATATACGTGAATATCATGTGTGCAATGATATTTGAAAATAAATGAAGCATATGTACGAGTACATTCAGCATGACTATGCTTGAGTATGCATGAGGATGAAAGCATGTGAGTATATTAAATATGAATCCCTTCACTCGGAGGCAGTTAATTGAGATCCTTCCCTATGAAGGCAGTTAAATAAGATGAGATGTGGGTCCCTTCACTTGGAGGCAGTTGCACTTTGAATCCCTCCCTATGAGATCCCTCTACCTTGGAGACACGTGGTCATATGAGATCTCTCTATATTGAAGGCACGTGGTCAGATGTGATCCCTCAATTTTGAGGCACGTGACCAGAAGAGATCCTTTCAATTAGAGGCACATGGCCAGAATGAGATCCCTTCAAGACTAGAGGCACGTGAATCCCCTTGTGGGTGAGTCGATTAATGACGGCGATCCGCAGTGAAGCTGACGAGCTCGCTCCAAGGTCAGGCTACCCGAGGGCAGTAAAGGCTAAAGAGTAAAAGCTAAAGACCAAAGACTAAAGATTAAAGTATATGCAAGCACTCCACTCACATGAGGTATGACATCGACCCAACTAGTGTGAGTTTAGGGGACAGAACTTACATGAGGCATGGTATGATCCAGCTAGTGTAAGTACCAAATGAAGATCCCATATTCCTAAGGAACGTGACATGGCGATCATGCTCTGATGGGGTATGATATGACGATCATATTCTGGAATGTGGTATGTAAAGATTTTATGATGAAAAGGAAGATAAAGAAAGAGAAGTAAATTTTATGTATATGGATAAACTCAAGTACAAGTAAGGTTATGTGCAGAAGTTATGTTCCTAGCATATTGATGCTATGTGTGTTTTAATATGCTACAATTATTATCCATGGTAATATTCATGAATTAATTTTATGTAGACTTTCCCAAATACCAAGTGTATGAGTAAAATAAACTTTGCTTCGGATAAAATATATTTTTGAATTGTAAAATTAAATAGTTTACATAACATGTTCACCTCTTTCATAATAAACCGAAGCAAACTGGAGATGACCACGATGACATTATGTATGATAATTAGAGAATCCTACTGAGAATTTATAATTCTCACTCCTATTCTGTCTTTGTCTCAGATAGTTTTGAGAAGATTTTAACGGTGAAGTTCTTTGTCAGACCAAAGGTCGCTCAGGTAATAGTAACAACCTAGGGTATGGTACTTGTGAAACAAGCGTAATCTCTTTATCTTGGGAGGATGTTACAAATGATAAAGACTTTTATGTCTTATATTAATTTTGAAGTGAAATCAATAAAATATATAACTATTTTATTTTCAATAAACATGCTCTATTATTATTTATAAAATTTCTTTGAATTTGTATTCATCTTAATCTTTTGAAAGAAAAAAGTTGATTAATGATGATCAGTATATGTTTCTTAATAATTTATCTTTAAGCATAGATGAATAAAAAATAAAAATGTGAATTTTATTAGTCAACTTTCTATAAAAAATAATTAAAAGAAATATATTAAAAGGAATTTATTTATTTTTATTTTAGTTAAAATATCAAACCTATTAAAAAATATAAAATCATATAATTTATCTTTTTTTTTTCTCTTACACATTTTCATTTTCAATAAATATGTTATGTTATGTAATAAGTTATAAAACGAAATAACTATATGAGAGTTTTCAATTTTTTTTCAAATTATCAATTATAAAATGTGAAAAAGAAATCATTTTTACGTCATATTTTGAATAGAGTAATTTTTAATAATATATTTATGATGTTAATCTTAAATTGAATGGATGATAAGCAAATTTTGCATATAAGTGAAAAACAAATTTTACATGAAAACTTTATAGCTTCTAATCATATAATGTGAATAAGAAACAAACTTTGCATAAAAATTCTAAAGGAAGTAGTATTCCAGTATTATTATATATGATTGTTGTTTGAGAATTTTTGTTAAACTTTTTTTAAGATTAATTTCTTACAAATTGATTCAAAACCAAACAAATTTAAACTCACAAACTCACTAATAAAATCGAGAATTTACCAATTTTATTAGAGTTTACTTAAAGTAGTGCCAATTTATCAAAAAGAGACTTTGCATACTAATTAACTCTTTTTTATATTGTACATTCATAAACTCATAAAAGTATATGTGTTAAATCGAGCGTCTAACAACCGTGGTTAGAAGTGCATCACTAGCCACTAACCAGATAAAATTTATAAGTCTCCGGGGTGCCTCCACCTTCCACACCTTATTAAAGAGATTATTTCTAGTTGAGGGGAACCAAGCAACATTGCTTTCCCTAGTGCCTATTATAATATCCTAATAAACCTATACTATGCTTAAGTTGTATTATGGCATTTTGTTAGTCATTACTTATGCTCGTGGAAAACTAAACTTCATTTATAAATTAAGTTATACGAAAAATACGGTAAATTTTTTTTGAAATACGTCATCGCTTTGCAGTGTTTTGGAAGGTAAAGCCTTGAGCAAGAACATAGATATAGAAAGAGCGTGCCATACAAGAATCTGTAACACAATATCATAAAATGTGAGAAAGATAAATAATTAGTAATCACAAATACATCATATTACATCCATATGGGTTCATACGTACATATACATACATATACATATATATATATATATATATATATATATATAAACTATGGCAACTACTAGATACTAAATATAAATTTAAATTGACATAGTTCGTCACAAAAAGGAACGTATGAAGGTGCGAAGCTATGGCAACTACAAGTCCAAATCAACATTGTCTGGCATCCCTCATCATACGTCCGCTTATAGTGTGGGGGATCCATGCTCCACTCCACCGGATGCGCCAACGAATTCCAGTGATTATACAGAAAAATAACTAAAGTGAGAAATAAGATTTTTTAGTAGTACTCGAATCCGACACTAAAGTGTCATCGTCATCGTCCCAGCCACTTTGGTTTTATAAATGAAAACAGTGAGCATTCATAAGGTCCAATTCTTAGGTTTTCGAAAACATAAATATCCGAAGTGGATTCAATTTTAAGTACATATTCTCATTATAATAACAATATCATGGTATACATAAGAGCTTATATGACAATTTGTATTATACATGAATATCTTGAGAGTTTCATTCTTTACTTGGGTCGGACCGAAGTCCCTTTCTTTTCTTAACTTGACTTTATCTTAAGTCTTTTTCACCCACTAAACATAAGTGGTAATGAGCTCATACCATGGCCGTCGTCACCATAACTTTTCGGTACTTATACTAGCTGGGTCAAGCCGTGCCTCATTTAAGCCCTATTCGCTATACTCGCACTAGCTGGGTCAATGCTATGCCTCGTGTGAGTCGTGGGTGAGGAGAACTTAATGCAAATCACCTTCCCTTTGAAGGATCATGCCCTTAGTCTATCTCTTCATTAATTATACTTACGACTTTAGAATTTTTTTAAGTCCATGAATTTTGCGGAATTTTGGCAACATAACAGCTAAACCAAGTCTTCCCAAAATTTTGCCAAACAGAGAATCCAATATCACATATCATTAAGCATCATATCATCATCATCATTCTCATGTTGGCACATAGAGGTATACATAACACAGATAATCTTGTGAGCTTAACTTAGTAAACTTAGTGCTTTAATTAAATTTGCCTCTTGTGTCAATTCTTTTATTAGGCATAGTGCCAATTTCGTCTCTTATTCTTTTTGAAACTTTTTAAGTTGAATTATGATGGTTTTCCAATATTTTAATTTGAGGGTCTTAATGTCTTTAAATTTATTTCTCATTAACCTTTAAAATTTAACCATAACCATTTTTACTTTTATAGTAGGGTAGTAACTTCAAAAATTTGCCA
The DNA here is from genome assembly GCA_031439585.1 of Pterocarpus macrocarpus. NCBI lineage: Eukaryota > Viridiplantae > Streptophyta > Magnoliopsida > Fabales > Fabaceae > Pterocarpus > Pterocarpus macrocarpus. The sequence continues at coordinate 57,945,098 of CM062514.1, forward strand.
TAATTGCACCTTTTACTTTTTTGACTTACATTTTAGTATGATTATACTATTCTGAGTTTATTTTAAACAAAAGAAACCCCACTCAAAAATTCATTTTGTAACTTGAGATATGCACGTTTTATTCTAACTGATCTGTCTCTTAGATTCATTCCACAATAGTGACTTTTAAACATTACTGTGAACTTTTCACAAGGAATCTGCCAAAACTATTTTATGGGAATGTTCCTCTATGTCTTATCTTTCTAACAAACTTAGTCCCAATCAAAAATGTTTTGTATAACTCGAGTTATTAGGATTTTAGTACATACTGCCCAAACAGAAACACATATGGGGACAACATACTTTGAAAATTCATATCTCTCTCATTTTAAGGCCAAAATTTACGTATTTTATATGTATAAAAAGATATATGAGTCTATTTTCATTTAAAATTAGTTTTTTTGCATTTGGAGCTGTATTGAATGAGTTTTTGATCACGTAAAATAGATTGCCAAAATTTCTAGCTTCAACAGTTTTTATTTCAATTAGTTTTCTTGTAAAAATATTAAGTCTTTTCCTCAAGTGACCACTTTTCCCTTCTAAACCACTTTTATACTTTGAGATCTTAATGAAAATCAATATTTTGAGTTCTAAAAGTTAGGTTCAACATACAACAAAATGCATAATAAAGTCATTTTCTAAGAGAAGAGCAACAACCACAAGTAAACCTCTTAAAATAAAGTATGGCCATGAGGCCTTTAGAGCAAGTTCTAAAACTACCTAGCTATGGAGAGCTTAAGAGTTCTAGAGTTTGAAAACATAGAAGAAAAAGGGGTTAGAGTCACTACCACAAAGATTTCTTGCAAGCTTGAAGAGTGAAAATGGTTGGAGATGTCCTCCCTTAGAGCTTGAGAGAATGTGGCTAATGTGTGTTTACTTTGCTTCTCCAAAGACCAAAGAAGGTGGTCTTTGAAGGGCTTGTGAGGGTAGTGAAAGGAAAGAGGGTTAGATGGGGTGTGAAACTGGGAAGAAGAGTACGTGCAAGAGTATTGGAATGAGATTTAGAGAGAAGTGAGAGCTTTTGCTTTGAAGTGAGAGGATAAAAATCACAAATGCGAGAGTGAGGGAAGAGCTAGTTGGCGCAACATGGGGGGTGAGGGGCTGATTGGTTTTGCTTTTCCAATAAGCAAGAGGAAGTAGGTGAGTTTAGCTTCTTTTTCAAGCAAGAAGGCTAGGAACCTTGGGGTAAAAGGGTTGGTTGTATTTTTTTTGAGTCTTGGTGCATGCTATGGACTATTTTGTGTTTTCTAAAGGGGTTAAAGGAAGGCATTAATCTTGGGATTTACTTGATGGTGTAAGATTTACCCATGTGGCATGATCCAAGTGATGGATTGCCTTTCTCTTGATCTTACCTAAAGTGATGCTACTAACACAAGCCTAGATCCAAGAGTGCAAGATTTAGGAGACAAATGAAGGGTTGGATCTTGCTCTTATCTTGGCTGAAATTTTCATGCAATAATTAGGAGAAATTTTTGAATTTTCAAAGCTATTAAAATTATCTAAGTTGTTAATTAATTCGATTAGTTTAATTTCTCTTTAGTCGATTTCGGTTAATTACACTTTTAAGATGTTTTTCCTCGTAAAAGATTTGTTCTTATGAATTATGTATTTAGGGTTTAGTAACTACTTTATCTCAATTGATTAAGGTAAAACAATTGTCTTGCACTTAATTAATAAGATTAGATTAGATTAGCTTAATTATATTTCTAAGTTACGAATTAATGAGGTTCGAATAATTAGGCTTTAATTAAAACGTTTAATGTGTTATAATTCAATTATTGACTTGAGTCAATTTACTAAGCTCTTGCTCATCGAGATTAGCCAATTAGTCCTCGATTAATCATTAACCTCTCTAATTAATCAGGATCACTGAGCTAATTAGCTTAAATAAAATTGGAGATATTACACCTATGACTTTTTATATCTCATAGGACATGGAAAAGTTTTGCTTGTTAAGTGACTTCAAATTAAAAGAGAAAAAGAATGAAACACATCATTATTCTAGAAGCTTACGCCTTCTAATGCAAGCACTACCCAACGCAACCTCAATTAGGGTTTTAGGTATTTTCCCTTGTGAAGTTGGAGTTTCGAAATAAACTCACAATGAATTGTTTGAAAATTTAACATAAAAGAAAAAGTTGATTTGATCAATCAAAAAGACACGAAAGTGGAAAAGGTCATTACCAAAAATGGCCTCAAGATGTTTCTTTGATAACTGATATGCTCAAAGTGTTAGGGGAGTGAGAAATTCAATAGAGAAACCATAGCCCAAATCTTAGTCTAATGGAAAAATTGATCACATTTTTCCTAAAATCCAGGATAACTGATTCATTGTCCCTCTAGAAGTCTGCTTAAAGGTATAGAGGAGGAAAGCATCTAACTTCGAAGTGAGATTGCGTAATGTCCTAAACCGCAATACATCTAATTTGTGCTATTAACTGATTTATCTGATTTTATTAGATATATAAGAGTAATTAGAGGTGCATTAGGAAGATTAGGGTTAGAAGAATTTGAAATAATTATGTAGAAAATTTAAGAAGAATTTTAGAAATGTTTCACAAGTTTGAAGGAAATCGGTTAAATTTCGGTATTGTATACTGCAAGAACCAAGTCAATAGAAATTTATACTATTAAAACCCTAACTTTGGTAGCTAGAATTCAGCTACCTCCACCCTACAGTGGCACCTTAATCAGCCACAAATTTAGGAGAATTAACCAAAATTTAGTCACCCTAAGAATTCACCAATAAGATGTCACATGTCCTTTTCTCCTTATGACTTACAAACCTCAATAATCCCTCATATCTCCCTCATATTTCGACCCTCTTAAGCTGAGCTCTCTCCCTTATTTCTTCTTCCATCTTCAACCTTTGTCAACTTACTTCACCAACAACTTGAGTTTTACTAGCTTACACCTCAAATTTAAGGTAGGATTCCTGATTTTTTTCTTGTTGTTAGTAATATTGTGGCTAATTAGGACTTTATTTCTCCGCATTAAATTGATGATATATTGTGATTATATGAGTTGTTAAAGCTGATTGAGCATGGAAACATTTGATTTAGATTGAAAATTTAGTGAGAAGCTCAAAGGAGAACTTAACCAGAATTAGCTAAAAATAAAAACCTAGATTTATCCATACTTTGAGGTGTATGGCCTTGTTTGTAGTCAATAAAATTTTACGAAACCAAATTTAGATGAAACTAGACATTTAAAGTTTTCCAACCATATAAATTATAAGTCTATTGGATCATAAATGAAGGAGATATGAATTTTTGAAGCAAATCCTAGGATTCTATCCCTTATCCTAACCAGCTTAGTTTGTAAAGGGCATAACTCACCCTATACAACTTTAAATTGAGTGTAATAAATTTTGTTAAGAAGCTAACACATAGGGTAACATAGTACAAAAATTTTAGAGTTAGAATATTTCTCTATTATTTCCAAAAATTCTCCAAAGTTGTCTTATGTCCTAACTAGACTACAATAGGGCAGATCATTTTAGACAAATTTGAGAGCTTATAACTTGAGCTCTGCTTATCCAAACGAAATGAAACTTATGGGAAATAAAAAATGGTCCAATTAGCTTTAATATAAATTTTGGATAAATCTAATGAGAATTCTATTTTTGGTGAATTTTTACATTTTAATGCCTAATTCTGCCCAATAGTAAGGCAGTCTTAGGTTAAACCTCAATAACTCAATTTATGCTTATCAAAACTTAATAGGATCAAAGAAAACTAAAAATAGACAAACAATACTAAATAATATCCAAAATTTAGATTCAAATGAGTTAAGATGGAATTATGGTACATTTTCTAAAACATGCCAGAATTAGTAGGTTTGAGTGCCAATAGCCAAGTTGAAGAATATGGACATTTTTGGCTCATCAATTATCGTTCACTTAATTCAAATCATGAGACTTCCTAATTTAGTGTTGAATTGTTAGTATGATGTTATATTGATTTTGATGTCTTGACTGGTGGTTGAAATCATGACTATTGCATTTCTGGTGAAGCAGATTTTAAGTCGTTATGGTGCCGAAATTTGGGCTAAATTTATATATGTGATGTATTATGAATATGTATACATATATTCTCCAAATTTAAGTTACCATGATTATGTAAGTCATGAGGACTATAAGGATTCCATATTACTTGGGCTAGCCCCAGAATGAAATTAAGGGGAATAGATCGGTGGAAAAGTCGGGGATAGTAAACTCGACTATCCTGTATAGGAACAAACTCGGTCCTGATAAGCAAACTGTTACCCAAGAGTTATATGGCCTAAAACTCCCAAGGGACCAAGTATGGAAACTCATGAAGTACAAGTTAAGAAGGATTAAGAGTGAAATGCATGCTATCTTAGGAATTTTGTTGTTCATTCATTTATGCAGATCATGTAGTTAATTGTGATTTAATTTGCACTACGTAATATTCTTTATGATATTTATTCTATTTACTGAATATGTTCTTTTTGTTTCTTAATCCTTTAAGTAAAAATGGAATCTTGCTTCGGGCTACTTTTCTCAAACACTTATGAATTGAGATATTTACCTTACTATTCACCCTTTTACATAATTAAACAAAAACTAAAGCAACTGATAATGGATGCAATGTCAGTGTAAAATAGATAAGGGAATCCTACTGAGAATTTTCTAAATTCTTGTGCTATTGTATGTTCGTGTCATTCTCAAACAATGGACATGGCGGCGATGATCATACTTTCGCTGAGATACCAAAGCTGCAGTGGCATTACGACCATGTGATAGACTCCCTATACATGAACACCACCTGCTGACTCCGTCTATATATTTTTTTTCTGCAAAGACTTTGTTGTTCTTCTTTTTAGTCCTCTTTTTGACCCCGCATCTCCCTTCTTAGCCATATCCTTATATATGGTCCATCCTACTCCACCACCTACAGCACCATCGATGGCACCACCCCAGCCAGCTCACTAAGCATCCTTTGAGAGTGACCCATCAAAGATAGTAAACTCCTCTTCTTGTTCCTCCTCCGTCCCTGACCACAGGTACACCTTAGCTGATCTTAACATGGCAAATGGATTCCTTTCCTCAGAATCCATCTAGTGGAGCCATCCAGCCAGCCAACTATAGTTGTACAGAATGGCCCTTTTTTGGCTCCTTTTATGATCTTGGGCCATGGACATTGCTTTCCTTTGCTTTTCTAATGTATCCATGACAGTGAAATGTCCTGTGAGGACCTTTATAGAGATGTTTGCACATATATGGAACGATGTCTTTTGTTTATGGTCCAACTTGATGTACTTGACATTATAACCATTTGAATACATGAAATGATGATGTTCATATGTATCAGATATATTGTGATAAATTTTATTTCCGTCTGTATCGTTTATTTTTTGTCTATACTACAATACACTTCGTAATATATATATATATATATATATATATATATATATATATATATATATATATATATATATATATATATATATATATATATATATATATATATATATATATTCGAAATTGAGATAATAAATTACACTTGGTTATAAACTAATTCCGCTAAATCAATTTACCTAGAAGTAAGCTAAACAAAAAATTATAAACACGTAAAACTATCGAGTATAATATTATGACTTAAGCATAGTATTATATTTGATAGGGTATTACATTTGGTATGAGACCAGTTCATCCTAGTAAAGACCTGAGGATTGGACTGACTATGCTTTGTGCATACTCTGAATTTTTTAGTTCTTTTGTTGTACTGAATTTTGTTTGTTTAGATAAGTGCCTGACTATGTAAGCTGTTTATTACTAATGCACTGAACTTAGTGTTGAGCCTAATCAACTCAATAACTTTTTTGTGTGTTCAGAACTTGCTGATTTCCAGTAGGCGAGGTAGGCCATGAACTGTACCCGCTCCAGAAAATCCTGTTGACTTGATAGGTACGTTGCGAGAGATGGCGTATGCAATGAGAGAACAAACAGCTACAACATACCAAATTATCGACCAGCTAGGAAGATAACCTGAGGCCAATCACAGAGGGAACCTGATTGGTCTGGAGGTGGACCTAGAATATCTCAAGTTCGCTGAATTCCGAAAGATGAATCCACTTAGCTTCAAGAGCCTTTGACCCAAATAAAGCTGAAGAGTGGATCAAGGCCACGAAGTAGGTCTTTTCTGTTTTAGCTTGCATCGATCATCGGAAAGTAGCATTTGCTACATATGTACTGGAAGGGGATGCTGAATTCTGGTGGAACGGTGTAAAGAGGCTGCTGGAAGGTTCCCAGACAGAGATTACTTGGGATGTATTTAAAAAGGCCTTTTATCAGAAATACTTCCCTATTTCTATTTGAAATGAGAATGAGCTAGAATTTATGCAACTCCGCTAGGGAAGCAAGAATGTGTTGGAGTACATTGCCAAATTCGAGGAGTTATGTAAGTTTTCTACAATTTATTAGTGGAACCCGAATGAGGCGTAGAAGTGCATTAAATTTGAAGGTGGATTAAGAGAAGATATCCTCGCTATTGTAGGACCTATGGAGATCAAGGATTTTCCCACTCTGGTAAATAAGTGCCAACTTATGGAGGATTGTAACAGGAAGTTGGTAGCTACTAAGTTTGCCAGCGGTAACTTTAAGAAAGGGTTGGCATTGCAAGACCCGAAGTTCAAGTCTAATTTTCAACAATAGAAGAAGTTTTAACTAATAGGCAACAAGGGTAAGCATCCCCAAAGACCTTTCATGAAGTAGACATGCACATGGTGGGGGAAGAATCACGGTGATCGACCGTGTTTTGCAAGGTAGATCATTTTTGTTTTTAGTGTGGCAAGCCAAGTCATAAATTTATGAGTGCCCTACTAGAAATCCACAATCAACCCCTAGACCTCAGCGCCAAGGAAGGGTTTTCATTATGGATGTGGAGGAAGCTACTAAATATGAAGGTTTAATTCAAGGTGCATGCGAAGTGAATGGAAAGACCCTAAGTGCATTATATGAGTCGGATGCCATATATTCCTTTATTTCTCATAGTTGTGTGACTGCTTTATAATTACCCATTTCTAAGCTACCTTATGATCTATTTGTCTCCACTTCCACAAATAAGCCTATTAAGACTAGTCAGGTTTGTGTGAATATTTCTCTTCAGATTGAAGGTAGAACCTTTGTAGCTAACTTAATTTATCTTCCACTGTTTGGGCTCAATATAATTCTGGGCATAGATTGGCTTTTTGCCAATCGACTCATGCTAAACTTTTCTTATAAGACCGTTGTGTTTTCTCCTACCTTATCTTCTGAATCTATAACCCCAATAAATCTCTATTTAAGCTCCTTAGTGGTAAACTATTGTTGTGGGAATGAAAATCGAGGATACGTTCTCTTGTCGAATAATGTGGCAGAAGTAGATATGAAGTTAAATGATATTCTGGTTGTTAGAGAATATCCAGATGTATTCCCAAAGGACATTCTCGAATTTCCTCCAGAAAGGGAAATTGAGTTTAATATTGAGTTAGCTTCGGGATCGGGACTAATATCTATAGCTCCATATAGGATATCGCCCTTGGAGTTTGTTGAACTCAAGAAAAAAGTTGAAGAACTTTTGGAGAAATGATTCATTAGGCCCAATGCGTCGTTGTGGAGAGCTCCTGTTTTGCTGGTCAACAAGAAAGACGGAGGTATGCGGTTATGCATAGATTATCGACAACTGAATAAGGTGACGATAAAAAATAAATATCCTTTACCAAGGATAGATGATCTCTCATGGATCAACTACAAGGAGCAATCGTATTTTCTAAGATTGACTTGTGATCTAGATATCATCAAATTCGGGTTCAAGATGAGGATATTCCTAAGACAGCCTTTCGAACTTGCTACAGACACTATGAATATACCGTAATTCCATTTGGACTGACAAATGCTCTAGCAGTATTCATGGATTACATGAATCGGATATTCCGGTTATATATAGACGAGTTCGTGGTGGTTTTCATCGATGATATACTTGTCTACTCAAAGATCGAACAAGAACATGCAAAACATTTAAGATCAGTACTGTAGAATTTGAGGGAGAATAAACTCTATACAAAGCTGTCTAAGTGTGAATTCTAGATAGAATAGGTGAAATTTCTAGGGCATGTAGTATCTTACTGAAGAATTTCTGTAGATCCTATCAAAGTGGAAGCAGTGATAAGCTGGGAATAGCCAACTGCTATTACTAAAGTCAGGAGTTTTCTAGGTTTGGCCAGATATTACAAATGGTTTGTCAAGAGCTTATCTCAAATAGCCCTACCTTTGATGAAGCTGACTAGGAAAAGTGTTTCGTTTAACTAGATATTAGACTGTGAAAGCAATTTCTAGGAATTAAAGGAGAAGCTGACTACAACACCAATGCTGACATTACCAAATCCTCATGGGCCATTTGAGGTTTATTACGATGCCTCTAAGAAGGGATTGGGGTGCGTGTTGATGTAAAACAGAAATGTAGTTGCTTATGCCTCAAGACAGCTAAAACCTCATGAGATGAACTATCTAACTCATGATTTTGAGTTAGCAGCCATGGTTTTTTCCCTTAAGATATGGAGACACCACCTCTACGTAGCTGCCATGGTTTTTGCCTTAAAGATATGGAGACACCACCTCTACGAAATAAAGTTTGAGGTGTTTTTTGATCATAAGAGTTTGAAATATCTCTTTGATCAGAAGGAATTAAATATGAGGCAGCGAAGGTGGATAGAATTCCTTAAGGACTATGAATTCGAGCTAAAGTACTATCCTGGTAAGGCAAATGTAATGATAGACACCCTTAGTAAGAAATCTTTGAACATGGCTTGGATGATGATTAAAGAGGTGGAGCTTATAGAAAGTTTCCGAGACCTCAATTTAGGAATCTCTATAACTCTCCAAGCTATTCAATTAAGTTAGATCAAGGTAACAAGTGGTTTCAAGGAGCAAATTCAACATGCACAGTAATAGGATACAAACTTCCAGCACACCATAACCCTGGTGCAATTAGGAAAATCAATGGGATTTACTCAAGATAGAGAAGGAATATGGTGACATCAAGGAAGAATATATGTACCTGAGAGGGGCGGTCTTTGAAATAGGATTTTAGAAGAAGCTCATAAGAGTGAATTTAAAGTGCATCCTGGAATCAACAAAATGTATCAAGATCTTAAGAGAATGTTTTGGTGGCCAGGTATGAAGTCAGATGTAGCAGACTTTTGTAAACAAATGCTTAGTCTGTTAGAAAATAAAGATAGAACACCAAAAGCCATCTAGAATGTTGCAACCCTTAGAGATTCCTGAATGGAAGTGGAAAAGCATTTCAATGGATTTCATGATGGGGTTACCGAGGACATCTGCTGGGTATGATGCCATATAGGTTATAGTAGATAGACTGACAAGTCTACTCACTTTTTACCCATCCAAGTGAACAATTCTTTGGAGAAATTGGCTCAATTATACATTCAAGAAGTAGTAAGGCTACATGGAATCCCTTCCATGATAATTTTGGATCAAGATCTAAGATTCACTTCATGGTTTTGGGGAGCACTCTAGAAGGCATTGGTACAAGACTTTGCTTAAGTAACACCTATCATCCTCAAACGGATGGGCAAATAGAAAGAATCACCCAAACTTTGAAAGACATGTTAAAGGCATATATAATGGAGCAATAAGGAAATTGGGATCGGTACTTGCCACTAGCAGAGTTCGTGTACAACAACAATTATCACATTAGTATCGGCATAGCTTCGTATGAAGCGTTATATAGACGAAGATGTCAATCTCTATTGTGTTGGTATGAACTAGGGGAAAAGAGTCTCCTAGGACCAGACTTAGCATATCGAGTTAGTAGCATATCGAGTTGCCTTACCCCCATATTTGTCAAATCTTCTTGATGTTTTTCATGTCTCCTAACTCAAAAAGTATCACCCTAACTCCACACACTACCTAGAACCCGAATCAATATAGCTAAGGGACGATTTAACCTTCCATGTACCCCTAGCACGTATAGTAGACAAAAGTTCTAAGCAACACCGAAACAAGACCGTGTAGTTAGTAAAAGTCGCATGGGGAAAAGAAAGAGCAGAGGATTACACTTAGGAATTAGTGTCAGACATGAGCAAGGAGTACCTTGAACTATTTTTAGGTACTAAATTTTGAGGACAATTTTTTTAGGAGGGTATAATGTAACGTCCTGAACCGCAATACGTCTAATTTGTGCTGTTAATTGATTTATTTGATTTTATTAGATATATAAGATTAATTAGAAGTGAATTAGAGAGATTAGGGTTAGAAGGATTTGAAATAGTTATGTAGAAAATTTAAGAAGATTATTATAAATATTTCACAAGTTTGAAGGAAATCGGTTAAATTTCGGTATTGTATACCGTAAGAATCAAGTCAGTAGAAATTTATACTGTTAAAACCTCAACTTTGGTGGCTAGAATTTAGTCACCTTCACCCCCAAAAGTGGCCCTTAATCAACCACAAATTTAGGAGAATTAACCAAAATTTAGTCATCCTAAGAGTCCACCAATAAGATGTCACATGTCTTTTTCTTTGTATGACTTACAAACCTCAATAATCCCTCATATCTCCCTCATATTTCAGCCACCAATAAGATGTCACATGTCCTTTTCTGCATATGACTTACAAACCTCAATAATCCTCGTATCTCCCTTACATTTTGACCCCCTTGAGCTGAGCTCTCTCCCTTATTTCTTCTTCCATCTTCAACCTTTATCAACTTCCTTCACCAACAACTTGAGTTTTGCTAGCTTACACCTCAAATCTAAGGTAGGATTCGTGATTTCTTCTTGTCATTAGTAATATTGTGGCTAATTAGGACTTCATTTCTCTCCATTAAACTGATGATATATTGTGATTATATGAGTTGTTATGGCTGACTAAGCAAGGAAACATTTGGTTTAAATTGAAAATTTAGTGAACAACTCAAAGGAGAACTTAACTAGAATTAGCTAAAAATAAAACCCTGGATGCATTTGTACTTTGAGGTGGATGACCTGGTCTGTAGTCAATAAAATTTTGTGAAACCAATTTTAAATAAAACTAGACATTCAAAACTTTCCAACCATATAAATTATAAGTCCATTGGATCATAAATAAAGGAGTTATGAATTTTTGAAGTAAACCCAAGGATTCTATCCCTCGTCCTAACTAGCTTAGGTTATGAAGGGCATAACTCATACTATATGACTTCAAATTGAGTGTAATAAATTTTGTTAGGAAGCTAACATATAGAGTAACATACTAGAAAAATTTTAGTGTTAGATTCTTTCTCTATTGCTCCCAGAAATTCTCTAAAGTTGCCTTATGCCCTGACTTGACTAGAATAGGGCAGATCATTTTAGCCAAATTTGAGAGCTTATAACTTGAGCTCTACTCACCCAAAGGAAATGAAACTTGTGGGAAATAAAAGATGGTCCAATTAGCTTTAATATAAATGTCGGATAAATCTAATGAGAATTCTATTTTTAGTGAATTTTTACATTTTATTGCCCAATTCTGCCCAATAGTAGGGCAGTCTTAGGTTAAACCTCAATAACTTAATTTATGCTTATCAAAACTTAATAGGACCAAAGAAAACTAAAAATAGACAAACAATACCACATCATATCCAAAATTCATATTCAAATGAGTTAAGATGGAATTATGGTACATTTTCTAAGACAAGTCAAAATCAATAAGTTTGAGTGCTAATAGCCAAGTTGAGGAATATGGACATTTTTGGTTCATCAATGATCTTTCACTTTATTCAAACGATGAGACTTCCTAATTTAGGGCTGAATTCTTAGTATGATGTTATATTGATTTTGATGTCTTGACTGGTGGTTGAAATCATGATTGTTGCATTTCTGGGGAAGCGGATTTTAAGACTTTATGCTGCTGAAATTTTGGTGGAATTTTTATATACGATGTATTATGAATATATAACACCCTCATAATACCATACTATGCTTAAGTCATTTTATGGAATTACTAGTTGTTACTCTTAAATAGCAGAAGTTCTTATCATTGAAATTAGCGTAATACACGAAAATAGCATTAAATTTTTTTTTTTTGTAAAACCTTTATGCTTAAAAACTAAGCCTTTAAACGCTTACTTACTCATATACACATGGACGTTGTTCCTCATATCGCTAAGTTACTAACAAGATGTATGATAAAATTGAAACAACATAACACAATATCATAAGCCAAGAATGTAATCATAGATACTCAAGAGACATCATTACACTTAATAAGTATCACATATGTAATAGGTCAAATTAAGCAGTATGACTTCCTATATGCTCTTAATTACACATAAACTGCCCAACTAGGGCTCTTAAGAAAATGAAAATATGATGCTACTATCTCGATCCTCCTTAGCTAGGTGAAGGAATAAGGCAGCTCTTCATCTCATCCAGTCAGGTACCAACAGGAGTGCTGTCGAGGATGCCATCGCTCCGTCTGAAGATGACACGAAAACGTAGGAGTGAGAAATATAAGATTTCTCAGTAGGATCCCAACTAGACCACTAATGTGTCATCATCGTCGTCCTAGCCACTTCGGGTTTAATTATGAAAATAGTGAGCATGCATAAGTTCTATTTTTAAAGGATTTGAAAACATAGGTTCCCAAAGCGGGTTTCTTTTAATCTTTCCCATATAAACATAATATAAAGAAACGCAAAGCTATCATATAAGAGCATATACATGTGAGAGCATGATATAAACATTCATAATATGCATGAGAAATATAGAAACATGCATGACTATGCAACTTATCAATTTGACCACGGTTCTACTTTACTTTCATTTTTAGCACGTGCTTAACATTCTTTACTTTTCCTTTGAAATGGACTGCTTTTCGATATGAGCTCATTCCATGACCGTCGCCACGTAGTACTAACCAAATCAGACTAAGTCGATATTGATTACCTCTAAGTTGGAGGGTCCTCCATGTCACCCTTGCCTCCCTCAAAGAGGTTCCTTGAGTCTTTGTGGATCACCATCTCTCACTTCCCTGAAGTGATCGAGGGGTCATATCCTATTATTTCTTTTCTTATCATTATATTTTACATGCATAATACTTCTTTGACTAGACACATGCAATGATATGACTAAGTCCATAATTTTGACAAAAATCCGGCAGTAGAATAGTCAGACCGGAGCTTCCTCAAAATGCCAATCATAAAACTTCCAATCAACGGTTTATCATATCACAATAATCAAACAATCATGAGACAAGCTCAATCAAACTCATCATTCATCATGCCGACTGGTATCACATATTCATACCCTAAAAGAGGTTTATAGTTGTTTTATTCTTTGTGAAGAATCTTAGGAATCATCATTTGATTTCCCATGGTCACCCATGAAAGAATCACTTAGTTAAAATATATGTATGTGGTCTTTTAGTTACATAGTTCTCATATGAAATTATTCTTTACTTGGGTTCATGTCTTATGGAACACTTGTTCATATTAATTAAATTAAATGATTGTTTCCTTTCCTTGAGATAGTGCACTCAGTGATTCCTAGGTTCATGGTATGCTCAGAGGCCCTAATCAAACTTCTATTCCCAAGGAGTTCGAGATCCCTCTAATCCTTGGGTCATGACAACGCATAACCACATTATGAACCCAACAATACCATATTCATTAATCACCAAAGGTGATTTTTAACTTAACCAAGTTACAAAGTTTCAAGCTTTTACACTAACATACAAGGTCTTAACTTAAGTATTATAAAAGTTATCATTCTTTATAAAGTAGTCATAAAGTTTTATTCTTTATGAAAGTACGTGCCTCTAAAATTATATTCTTGACTTAAAGATTAGATCTTAATGAAAGTTGACACTTTTATTTACTCTAAGACCATCAAGGTCTCAACTTTATGATTTAAAATTGTCTTAAAGTCTAAAAGATTCCTACTTTATGAACTAGTGATATAAGACATTAGCTTTAAAGTTATAAAGTCTTGATCTTTATAAAATTTAACATCTTTAAGCATTGTTTTGATTCAAGATCTAAACTTTATGAATTAAATGTTACAAAACAACACTTTTATGACTTAAAGGTTTCATTCTTGACTAAAGTTTGAAACTTTATAAAAGGTCTTGGCTTTAAGGTTTGATTTCTAAGACATAAAGTGACAAAATATCATTTTATAACTTAAAAAGGCTTATTATTCAAAAAGCTTAGACTTTTACATGTAGTTTTGTCTTCAAAACAAAACAAAATAAGACTTTATGAAAGCTTAAAAATTGTGCCACTTTTAAGGAATCAAGAAGCAAGCTTTTTAGAACTTTAAGCTTTTAGGATTTTCATAGTCTTATCAAATCATGAAAAATATGTAAAGATGAAACTTTTCAAATCATAAACTCATCATAAGAAAAGAGCAACTTTGAGCAAGATACCACTAAGAACATTCAAGAATAAGAACATGAACATATTTTACCAAAAATAGAAACATCAAGAACACTTGAAGAATAACAAGAATATATTTTTTCCAAAAGTAGAAATGTCAAGAAAACTTGAAGAACAACAAGAACATATTTTCCAAAAATGGAAAATTTTGCTCATGAAAAGCATGAAGTATCTTCTCAAGTTTTCACTTAAAGATCTTAGTCGTGAAAAGAACCAAGCTTCAAGCTTTCTTGAGCAAACAAAATAAAAAGATGAAGATCACTACCTTTCTTAAAGATGGCACAAAAATAAGAGAAGAGGAAGAAAAAGATGATGGCTCCTCTTGATGATGATAGTGGCGGTTTTGCAAGAAAGAAGCAGAAGCTCTTGAGATCTTGTGAAAATGGAGGTTATAGTATTTAGATCTTGTCTCCAAAGACCCAAAGATGAGGTCCTTGAAGGGCTAAGTGAGATGTTTTGGGTGGTGGTGGTGGAGAAAAGAGAAGAAGATGAAGAAGAAGAAGAATAGAGAATTTTAGAGAGAAGTTGGAGGAGTAGGAAACTTAGAGAGAGAATAGAAGTTGAAAAAGAAAGTGAGTGTGTATGTGTGTGTTGTGTATGGTTGTAACTTTGAGTAGGGTGGGGGGAGATATTTTTGCTTCATTTTGTGTTAATTAGTGATTAGGGAGACAATGTGGATGACGGGGGAACAAAGCATGGTCAAACTCTTACATAAAGCACTCTTGTCTAATGCTTTATGCTTTTATGACATCACTCTTTACTTTATTGTCTAGTTAACTAAATTTGAATTTAATCATGTAATTAAGTGCTCTTGTAACTTAATTAAGATGATTAAGCAAGGATTAGTGATTAACAAGAACATGATTAACAATAACTAATCTTGCGGTTAAGCTTAATTAATCTTAATTAAGCTCGATTAAGCTAATTAAAGGCGATTAGTTCTTAATTAAACTATAGAGGCTCTGACTTACTTAATTAGAGATTATCTAATCTTGATTAAGCATTCTCTTGACTTTTCTCATCCTAGTTAACTCATAAACTCTTCGTTAACCCCTTAATTAAGCCATAATCTCATAATTTCTCATTAAGTGCCAATTACTCAAGATTACTGAGGTAATTTAGCACGACATGAAATTGAGGATGTTATAGAATATGTATACATATATTCTCCAAATTTAAGTGACCATGATTATGTAAGTCATGAGGACTATAAGGATTCCATATTACTTGGGCAGCCCTGGAATGAAATTGAGGGGAATAAATTGGTGGGAAAGTCGAGGAAAGCAAACCCAAGTATCCTATGTAGGAATGAGCTCGGTCGTGAGAAGCAAAATATTACCAAAGAGTTATATGGCCTAAAACTCCCAAGAGACCAAGTATGGAAACTCATGAAGTACAAGTTAAGAAGAGTTAAGAGTGAAATGCATGCTATCTTAGGAATTCTATCGTTCACTCATTTATGCAGATCAACTAGTTGATTGTGATTTAATTTGCATTGCGTAATCTTTATGATATTTATTTTGTTTACCGAATATGTTCTTTCTATTTCTTAATCCTTTAAGTAAAAATGGAATCTTGCTTCAGGCTATTTTTTCTGAAACATCTATAAATTGAAATATTTACCTTGTGATTCACCTTTTTACATAATTAAACAAAAACTAAAGCAACTAAGAATGAATGCGATGTTAGTGTAAAATAGATAAGGGATTCATATTGAGAATTTTCTAAATTCTCATCCTATTGTATGTCTATATCATTCTTAGACAAAGGACATAGCAGTGATGATCATACTCTTCGTTGAGATGTTAGAGTTGCAGTGGCAATTACGACCATGTGATAGACTCTCTGTATGTGATTGCCACCTGCTGACTTTGTCTGTATATCTTCTTCTGTAAAGACTTTGCCGTTCCTCTTTTTAGTCCTCTTTTTGACCCCGCATCTCCTTTCTTAGCCATACCCCTGTATATGGCCCATCTTGTTCCACCATCTGCAGTAGCACCCTAGCTAGCTCACCCAGCATCCTTTGAGAGTGACCCTTTAGAGATGGTAGACTCCTCTTCTTCCTCATCCTTTACCTTTGACAAAGGTTACACCCCAGCTGATCTTGAAATGGTGAAAGGATTCCTTTCCTTGGAATCTATCTAGTAGAGCTGTAACACCCGAATAGTCCTATACTATGCTTAAGTTATATTATGGGATTACTCGTTGTTACTTTTGCTCACAGAATTAACTTTACTACTTGAAATTACTTTACACTGAAAATAAAGGTAATTTTTTTTAATAATACTGAAATAAACCTTTTGAAAACAAATGAGAGTGATGAGTGCATTACGAACGTATAATACCAAACGTCGATATCTCACATGCGATGCGATAATATAAATAAGGCGTTACAAGGAACAATAATCTTGAATAAACATAATACTATAATACCATTCCACAACCATCATAGTTAGATATAGTTAATAGTAGCATGACAAGTTGTACATAATAAGTCAGGGGTCCGATATCTATAATTGACCCTACAAGATAACCTAACCAAATACAACATGAAAAGAAATATATCAGAAATCTCTACTACCCATACATGCCATACAAGAAATGATAACCTTGTAACCTACCACCAAAAAAGGTTATCCTTGCTCTAGCTCAGCAGGTGTCATCTATCAAATGGGAGATATCAGTTCCCGAGTCCATCGGGGGGCTTTATCTCCCCATTCCCCTCCATGGGCATGCCTATGCCCACATCCACAAGATACAACATGAGTACGAATGAATCCACATCCTCGAAATGGGGGTGGAGCTAGACTAGCAGAAGAAGCTGAAGACAAGGAATCACAGAAGGATGACACGGTTTCGAACAATAAGACCCTACAGAGTAGGTTGGATAGGATGACTCCGAGGGATCAAACTCCACAAAATAGGTCCGTGTCAGCTAGGTGTCGAAGTCGATCTCTCTATCGGTGGGGTACCTCGGCAGGTGAAAAGGCGGATGTATCTCATCCAAGGTGATATCCTCATACATATCATGGGGACGAAAAACGAGCTCATAAATAGTGCATGAAACTGATGGCTGTGAAACATATAGACTCTCATAGCTGCTCAAGCTACTAGTATGGATGCATTCAGTACCGGGTTAAAGTGCCAATGTATGATCGGGAACTCAACAAAGATCACCACGGTGCCCAATGCCGGCATCCTCTAAAGATGATATGGAAATATAGGAGTGAGAAATACTATATTTCTTAGTAAGATCACAACTAGACAATTAGTGTGTCATCGTCACCATCCCAACCACTTTGGATTTATTTATAAAAATGGTGAACATGCATAGATTTAATTTTTAATGATTTTGAAAACATAAGTTCCCGAAGCGAGTTTCTTTTAAGTTTAATCTTATAAACATGGAATAAAGTAACATAAAAGCACAAGATAGAACCATATGAACTAAGCATAACATCAACAATCATGACCATGCATATGAGGAAATAAAGATGCGTGCACTTTCATGTAACCATATGGACTTGACCAAAGTCTTTCGTTTACTTTATTTTCATTCTTAGTACATGCTTAACATTCTTTACTTCTTCCATTAGAATAGACTACTATTGGACATGAGCTTATTCCATGACTGTCATCACGTAATATAAAACCAAATCAGACAAAGCTGACAAAGGATTTTCATGCCTCTAAGTTGGAGGGTCCTCCTTTTCATCCTTGCCTTCTCAATAGAGAGTCTTCAAGTCTTAGTGGATCACCTTCCCTTACTTCCCTTATCGAAGTGACCGAAGGATCATATCCAACTATTTCTTTTATTTTGTCATAGTCACATTTTTCATGCATTAAAATTACTAGCAAGACACATGTGGACATGTAATGATATGACTAAATCCATCATATTGATGGAAATTCGGCAACATAATAGCTAGATCGGAGTTTCCCCAAAATTTGCCAAACATGAAAATTTCAACCAACAACCAATAATATCCATCTCAAACCATCATAGAATATGTCATCAAGCATCAATGATCCATCATATCCATGAATCAATATTCGAATCAATTACGCCAATCAACAATCTTATATGAGAGTGATATACACTCATACCTTATTTGGTATCTAGAATTTCCTTGCACTTTGTGTAACATCTTATAAATCGTGGTAAGACTTCTCATTTTTCTCATAAGAGAATCATATCATTTAAAGTGAATTATGTGTTATAAACTTTTAATCTATAACTCCCCAAATAAGACCTCTCTTTACATTAGGAATTCATTTTCACCACATAGCTTAATAGATTCTCGATGGTCACATATTAAATAACTTATTCTTTGAGTTAAAAGTTTTAATACATATTTGTCTCTTGACTTGGTCCATCATGGCCGAAGCCTATTATAGAAGTTTTAGCCAATGCTTCTCATTCAAGATTTTTAGTTTCCCTTGGGATAGTGCACAAGTGATTCCTAGGTTCATGGTATGCTCAGAGGCCCTAATCATACTTCTGTTTCCAAAGGATTTCGAGATCCCTCTAGTCCTTGGTTCACGATAATACATAACTAAACTCATGAACCCAACAACACATGTGCTCATTGTAACACTTTATCAGACAAAATACTATGCTTAAGTCATAATATATTACCTGATAAGTTATTATGTGTGGCTGTTTACTTTGATTTAATTCCTGATTCAATTTTAATTATTCATATGGAGTTAGTTGTTTATCTATTTATTTCTTTTGGCTGTAGAATAAATAATGGGTTAATATTGTAACAAAAATAAGCCTGCGGAATATACAGAAACTAATGAGTCATGTCATATATATATATATATGTACATAGATGTCTGTTGTTGAGTTTGCAAAAAGATACATAAATAGTATAGGGTATATAAAAGATGAGGCATCTAAAACAAAATAATCTGGCCTATCTCTAAGAAATAAAACCCTATGTGGTCCCCACCTATGTAACCCATCTATGTAACACATCCACTAAACCCCTGCCTATAGCCTAGATTTCCAAAAGAAGGCCACCCTATACATCTCTTACTACTGCACTACATAAGCTCTCTAAATGGATTCCGAGGAAAGGAATCCATTCGCCATGCCAGCGTCAGCTAGTGTGTGATCCACGCTCGGTGCAGAGGACGAGGAAGGTGAGCTCGTCGCCTCCGACGGATCCTCCTCCTCAGATAATGAAGCAGAGGGAATCTATTAAGGTGGTGGAGTAGGCGGATCCATGGGAGCTGCTACTGCGGGTAGAGGTGGGAATGGATGTCCAATGTAGAGAGGGATGGCAATATAAGGTGTGGCAGGGTCAAATAGTGGATGGGTAATTGGGACGGCAAAATCTTTATTGAAAAAGATTTAAAAGCGGAATCGGCAGCTACCCGATATGTATATAGAGTCTAGAAATGGGTCGAGGTGGATGTGCATGTTAGGGAACTCAATGTAAAGGATGCCCATTGCTGCGTTCTCCATAATCTGAGAATGACGTAGAAATACATAGTAGGGTGAGAATTTAAGAAATTCTCAGTAGAAATCCCAATTCTATATATATCTGACATCATTGTCATTCCCAGTTGTTTCAGTTTTTCTTAATTTTAAATAGTAGAATATAACAGCAATATTCAACTTAACTCAGATTGTGGAAATATAACCCGAAACAAGACTTGATTTTTAAGTTAGAGCAATAAAAATATATTTAAACAAGCATGCTAATATAACTAAGACAGTAACCATAGGTAAACAGTAATATAACATGAGTAACATATAGGTAACTACAAAATTAATTTAGGGATTGACAAACAAAGCATGTATATAAAATGAAACATGCATGTAGTCTTTGGAAGCTATTCAACTCATATAACTTATATTTTTCCACTCTTGGTCCCCTGGGAGTCTTTGGCCATATACTCCTGGGTAACAGTCTGCTTTTCAGGACCGAGTTTGTTCCTATATAGGATTACCGGGTTTACTTCCCCCGACTTTATCACTGATCTATTCCCCTTAAACTTATTCAGGGGCTAGCCCAAGTAATATGGAATCATAACATTATTCATAAAATTTCATGTACATCTAGGATTCTTTTTCTCAAGTATTACATGTGCACAAACATTTCACATAATATATGAAGTCTTAACCAAAATTTCGGCAACATAACGGATCGAGTCTGCTTTCCATGAATAGTGTCAAGCTACCAGTAGAATCAATTAAGCATTCAAATCAATATAGAATAGCAAGCTTATAGCAATAATATCAATCATATGGGTGCCAAAATCAATAGAAATATCAATAGAGTTTTCTACTTATTCTACTCTCTTCTGCTTGAGTTTTGTAAAATTCACCATTATTTCTATTCAACTCATTTAGACCTATATTTTGGATATGTTATAGCTCTATGTGTCTAGTTTCTAACCCTTTTAGTCCCATCTCATTTTGACTTGTGTAACTCAAGTTATTTAAATTTTACCTTAGTCTATCCTACTCTTGGCCAGAATTGCACCCTTAAGAGTAGAAAATCACCAAAAATAGAAACATATGTAAAATCATACGAAACATACACCAAATTAAAGCTAACAGAATAAAATTTTATTTGAAATAAGTTGCACCTCATTTTCATAAGTATAACTCGAGATATAACCCCATAAGTTGACCATTCTGGACTACCCTATTCCAGTCTGATTTGGACTTAAGGAAAATTCATCGATTTACTGGGAACAATTGGGAATGAATCTAACTCTAAAATTTTTATCGAATGTTCATCTACAGGTTATCTTTCAAATAGCATTGGTGGCACTCAATTTGGAGTTTTGTAGGGTGAGTTATATCCTTCTCAACTCATACTACCCAAAAAAGGATCCATAATTTCAGGCTAAACTTCAAATGTTTATAACTCACTCAATACTAATCCAATGGGCTTATAATTTACATCCTTGGAAAGCTCTAAATGTCTAGTTTCATATAAAAATACATGCATCAGGATTTGATGGCTGGATTCTTGTCCGTACACATCACACATACAGACGCCGTAGGGTTTTCACCCAATAGCCCCTTGCTTCTGTCTATTTTTAAGTTCATCCATTCCAACTTCAATTATAATTATATCATACATACAAAATCAATCCTAACTCATCATCTCTACTCAAGATAACATCAAAATCATGAAGGAAAGAGAAGCCCCAAGTAGCCCTAATCCAAAGAGAATAAGAAGAGAAGTTGAGATTCCTACCTTTTCTAGGTGAAATCTTGTTGGATTTATGTCTTGGATTGAAGAAATCCTGGTGAAGCTTGAAGAGTTAATAGAGATGAAGATGAAATGAGATGAGCTGAGATGAGGAAGAAAGGAAATGGAGAGGGGTCAGCATGTATGTTGGCCGAAATTTACAAGGGGTAGGAGGAAAAAAAAAATTAAAAACTTTTGAAGGAAGCTATCATATGATTGGTGGATTCCATTCTTCATTTAAACTTGACTTGGCTGCCCTCTTTAGGACTATTTATGGCGCCACTTGGGCAAACTTTTATTATTTACAACCTTGCCCTTGAACATTTTTGAAAATGATATTTAGGTCCTTATATCAATTGAATTAGCAGAATAAGGTTTTAAACGAAGCAGAATCACGTAGCGAAAATGTAGAAACCCAATTCTTGGCCAATTGGGCCATAGAGGTGTCCACATGTGAAATGATATGGGATGCCCCAGACTTGTTTAAAATTACGAAAATGTCATTAGCCATGGAAAATAGAAAACAGAAGGCCCTAAATTTGCAAAACATTTAGGATACACCATTAATCGATTTATTCAATTTTATTGAGCTCGTAAAGTTAATTAAAGATTAACTAGGAGTTGATTAGAAGTTAATTAGAGAGATTAGGATTAAGAAGAATTAAAATAGACATATAGAAACTCTTACAAAACTATTTAGTAATATTTTGCCGATTTGAAGGAAATCGGTAGAGATTTGGTATTTTAAACCGCCGGAACCAAATCAATAAAATTACACATAAAAAATCCTAAGGTTTTGTGGCTAAGAATTCAGCCACTTCACCCATCAAGTAGCATCATTCATACCACAACAACATAAGCATTGTTGGCTCACTTATGAGCCAATTGAGGTAGCAACCAATAGGAATCAAAGGAGCCAACTACCACCACCATCAAATCAGATTTTTCCTTCTTTCTCCTCCTATTTTTCGTGCTCCCTTCAGCAGCCCTCTTTCTCTCCCTTTTTCTTCTTCTTCTTCATCTCCTCATCCTCATTTCTTCATCCCACTTCCATGCCTTCACCAAACTTTGCTTCCTTTCTACTACAACCTAAGTTTTGAGGTAGGATTCAACTTTTGTTCTTGATTTCTATCGATTGTAGTTATTTGAAATTCTACTTTGCTTCATTCATTTGGTGATATATTAGATGTATTTGATGGTTTATGGTTGGATTATCATGAAATTTTGAGTTGGAATTGAAATTATAAGGAAAAAACTAGAAAAAGTGGAGAATCAGGATGCTGTCTAGGTAAGAAACCCTATGGCAGTCCGTACGGTAGAGTGTTACAGCCTTTTAAATTTAACGAAACTATTTTTATGTGAAATTAAATATCTAGGGCTTTCCAACCATATAAATTATAAGGCCATTGGATTAGTATTGAGGGAGATATGAATTTTGGAAATTTGACCTAGGTTTTTGAGTTTAATTCTGGGTAGATAAGATTGTTTAGGGTAAAACTTGTCCTATACAACTTGGACTTGAGTGCAACTAACTTTGTTAGAAAGATTACATATAGGAGAACACCCCATAAAAAATTTCAAAGTTAGATTCAAACCCAATTGCTCCCAGTAGTTCAAGGAAATTGCCACAAGTCCAAACTAGGCTAAAACAGGGCAGTCCAGAAGGGTTAAATTTCGAAGCTTATAACTCAAGCTCTACACAAGAAAATGAAATAGGACTTATTGCAAATGAAATCTTGTCTTGTTAACTTTAATATGATACAAATTTTGTATGATTTCAACTAGTTTTCGATTTTTAGTGAATTTTTACTTTTAGGTGTGCAATTCTGGCTAGCTACAGGGCAGGCCGAGATAGAACCCTAATAACTTGGGTTACATTTATCCAAATTAGATGGGACGAAAAAGGTTAGAAAATAGACACACAACACTCCAACATATCCAAAATTTAGGTCTAAATGAATTAAATAGAAATTATGGCTTATTTTACAAAAATTGGATAGAGTGAAGGTAAATAGGCAACAACTAAAATTCAAGTGCAACTATTATTTCTATGAGATTGATATTGATATGTGAATGCGCTATTGTGATTTTTCTGGATAATTGATTGTCTGAGTACTCACACTATTCACTGGAAAGTGGACTCGATCCGTTATGCTGCCGAATTTTCGGCAAAAGTCTATGAAACTATGGGTGTTTATTTTACGAGAAATTTATGATATGAATAGCTATATAATTATGAATATGTTATGGTGATATGATCATAAATTATTCTTATGAGAGCATGCATATTTGCATATGAATGAAGGAAGAATATATGAGATCCCTTCATTTGGAGACAGTTGCACATTGGGTCCCTCTTTGTGAAGGCAACTAAAACTTTTGGGTCCCTCTATGTTGGAGGCAGTTGGCCAACTGAGTCCCTCTGACCTAAAGGCATGTGGGTCCCCTTGCAGGTCAGTACTGTGTGATAATGGTCACGAGTTGAGCTCACTCCTAGATCAGGTTACCCAAGGGCAACAAAGATTAAAGGCAAGGACATATGTATGCAGACATCCTAGGGATGGTGATACGTAACGCGTAGGTGTGTCAAGTAAAGAAAGCAAAGGAAACACAAAAGCATATGCATGATTTTATGATAAACGGTGCATACACACAAATAATGTTTGTTGTTATCATCATCATGACATTGCAAGTAGGCTCTTGTTATCAAAATTATTATTATTATTATGAAATATTGTTGTACTCATGTTTGAATCCTTACTCTGTTTAACAAGTGCATGAATAAAATTAACTCGGCTTCAGACCATATGTTTTCAAACTATAAAACGGAGCCGTTCGTATAACATGTTCACTTTTTTTAATAAACTGAAGCAGCTGGAGATAATAACAATGATACGGCATGAAATTTCTTAGTGAATCCTACTGAGAATTTAAAATTCTCACTTCTATTTACGTGTTATCTCCAGATAGCTCGAGAAGTTTCGAAGACGACTGAAGTTGCTGTCAGAAAGGTCTGCTCAGATAATAACAACAACTCCTGAGTATGGTACTATGGCTTAAGCATAGTACGGTACCAGGGAAGGCGTTACAGTTTTGACAGTTTAAAATACCGAAATCTTATCGATTTACATTAAATCGGTAAAACGGTTTTGGAAAAGATCCTATGAGGTTTCCTATGTTTCTAATCTAATTCTCTCAATTCTAATCCTTTTTTAATTTGGTTTTAAGTAAATGCTAAATCAAATTCTAATTAATCCCAATTATTCGTTAAAAACCGAACAACTTGATTAAAAACGATAAGATTTTTCAGACGTTACACTCACCATCATCAAGAGGTGATTTTTATTATAACTAAGTTGCAAGGTTCAAGCTTTATTAAATAGAATATCAAGATTTCATCTTTATGATAGTAAAGTTTCATTCTTTATGAAAGTGTGAACCTTCAGATTATATTCGTGTCTTCAAGAACTAATCTTTATGAAATAAAAATACAAGATGCTAACTTTATGGCTAAAAAGTCTTATCCTTTAAGAAAGTTGAAACTTTTAATTATTCTTATACTTTCAAGATTACAACTTCATGAATTAAAGTTACTCTAAGATTTAAAAGATTCATTTTTGATGAAAGTCAAATACTTTAGTCAATATTTTTAACTCAAGATTCAATCTTTATTAAATAAAATTGCAGGTTGACATCTTTATAACCAAAAGTCCCATTCTTAAAGAAAGTTTAAAACTTTATGAAGTGTTTTATCTTCTAGCCTTATTATTTGTGACATTAAGTGATAAGAGCTTTGTAACATTCTAATAGTCCCACACTATGCTTAAGTCACATTATAGAATTAATAGTTGTTACTTTTGCTCGCAAAGATAAAGTTACCATTTGAAAATACTTTATAAATGAAAATAGGGTAATTTTTTTTTTAGCAACAACAAATAAACTATTTTGAAAACTAAGAGCCATGAGTGCATCGTGAATGTATAATACAAATGTCGCTAACGCATACATACCGTGCGAATAAAATAAATAGAAGTGACATGACTAACAAGTATCTTAAGTAAACATAGCATTCATTCCACGACCATCATAGTTAAGGTAATAATAATAATACCAGAAGTCATACATAAAGATAATGATGGATCTGATATCTACTGTCGACCCTACAAAAGAAACCTACTAAATACACCATAAAGGAAAGTACATAGGAAATCTCTACTGCCCAAACATGCCGTATAATAAAATGATAATACTATAGCTACTAACAAAAAGGGCTATCCTTGTGCTCAGTTCTGCATGCAATCACCACATTACTCATCAGCGGAAGGAAACCGTTCCCGAAACCACTGGAACCAACATCACCACGTCCTCCTCCTCGAGTACAGCCATGCCTAAGAGGCACAGTACGGGTGCGAATGAACCTACGACCACGAAATCGAGGGTGGTGCAT
The DNA here is from genome assembly GCA_031439585.1 of Pterocarpus macrocarpus. Classification (NCBI taxonomy): domain Eukaryota; kingdom Viridiplantae; phylum Streptophyta; class Magnoliopsida; order Fabales; family Fabaceae; genus Pterocarpus; species Pterocarpus macrocarpus. The sequence continues at coordinate 57,971,224 of CM062514.1, forward strand.
GATAAGGAACTGCTGAAGAAGAAGACGAATCGAACGACAAATGAATCACAGACGAGTAAAAAGGCTCAAATAGGTCAGTCTCCACGTAATAGCTTGGATAGGACGGCTCCGAAGGATTGGAATCCATGAAACGGTCAGAGTCAAACAGGTATCTGAGTTAGACTCATCGTTAGTGGGGTACCTCGGTGGCTAAAAGTAGGGGTAGATGTCATCCAAGGTAACCTCGCCGTACGGCTAACATGGTCGAAAAAATGGGCTCATGACTGGAACCTGAAAAGGACGGTTGTCGAAAATGTAGACCCTTATAGCAGCACTCGCAGACATTACAAAGGCATTCAGCACCAGGTCGAAGCGCTATCACCAAATCGGGAACTCGATAAAGATCGCCACCGTGCCCAACATTGACATCCTCTAAAGATGACACGGAAATGTAGGAGTAAGAAATATTAGAGTTCTTACTAGGATCGCGATTAGACAAACATTGTGTCATCGTCATCGTTCCTGTAACACCCTAATAAACCCATATTACGCTTAAGTCGTATTACGGCGTTTTATTAGTTGTTACTTATGCTCGTGGAAAACTAATCTTTGCTTGAAATTAAGTTACGTGGAAAATACGATAAGATTTTTCTTTGAAATACATCGTCGCTTTGCAACATTTTGAAAAGTAAAGCCTTGAATGAGAAGCTAGATAGAGAAAGAGCGTGTCGCATAAAATACGTACTCCAATATCATAAAACAAGAGAAAGGTAAATGAATGGTAATTCACAAATACATTGCATTATGTAGCAAAATCATTACATCGATATGGGTTCATAATATATAGACATACATATATATCAGCATTACATCAAAGGAGGCTCATGGTCGGGCCATGGTCCAAATACTAGATACTAAGTACAAGTTAAAATGACAAAGCCCAACTCAGAAAGAAATATGCGAAGGTGCAGAACGATGGTCGCTACAAGTCCCAAAATAGCTGCGTCTTGCATCCTACGTCACACGTCCGCTCACAGTGTGGGGGACCCACGCTCCACTCCACCGGATGCGCCATCAAGATCTGGTGATGATACGGAAGAATAACTAGGGTGAGAAATGGAATTTCTCAGTAGGACTCGAACCCGACACGAAAGTGTCATTGTCATCGTCCCAGCCACTTCGGTTTTATTAATGAAAATAGTGAGCATTCATAGGGTTTCATTCTTAGGTTTTCGAAAACATGAATATCCGAAGTGGATTCAATTTTAACATACTCTTGAATCATTTATATCGTAACATATATGGGCACAAGTATAATCATATAAAAATGCATGACTGTGCTATAAGTTTTTCTTAACTTCTTCCCTTCAAGGGCTTGGACCGAAGTCCCTTCTTTTCTTTACTTGACCTTAATTTTATGTCTTTTTCTTTTTCTTTTCACCCACTAAACATAAGTGGTAATGAGCTCATACCGTGGCCGTCGCCACCATAGAATTTCGGTACTTACACTAGCTGGGTCATGCCATGTCTCATGTAAGACCTATCCCCTATACTCACACTAGCTGGGTCATGCCATGCCTCATGTGAGTCGTGGGTGAGGGGAGCTTACTTTGGGTCACCTTCCCTTTTGAAGGATCACACCCTTAGTTTACTTTCTCTTCTTATTAAAGCTTATGATGCAAAATTATTCTGATTCTTTTCCACATTTAGGCATTACGTATCGCCGTCCCCAAATGTGGTTCCTTTATGAATCACCTCTGGGCGTTACGTATCGCCATCCCCAGGGTGTTCATATTTATTAATCCTTTCATGTATATCATTAAGCATCTTATTATCAACATATCATATTCATATCATCATGATTCATTATAATATCGTCATCATATCATTATTATCCTCATCATCATCATCATAACACTATCATAATCATCATATCATATCATCATTACCATTATCATACCATCATCATCATGATCATCATCATATCATATCATCATCACCATGGTCATCATCATATCATATCATCATCAACATGTCATTGTCATCATATTGACAAATAGAGGCATACATATCACACAAAGTCTTATGAGCTTAACTTAGTAAACTTGGGTACAAGCTTTTAATTGATTTACTTCTTGTATAAATTCTTTTATTAGGCATAGGGCCAACTTCATCCATTATCCTTTTTGAAACTTTTAAGTTGAATTATGAGGGTCTTCCAATGCTTAGTGTAATGGTCTTAATATCTTAAAGCTTATTTCTCATTATTCTTTAAGTTTTACCATAACCAGTTTTACTTTTATAGTGGGGCAGTAACTTCAAAAATTCACCATAATTTCATCTTTTACTTTTTTATTTCGAATTTTTGTGTGGATGTACTTCTCTGAGTCTATTTTTAAACAAAACAAACCCCACTTAAAAATTCATTTTGTAGCCTGAGTTATGCACATTTTATTCTGACTGTTCAGAATTGAAAGTTCAACTCGGGTCAGTGGCTTGTCCACTTCACTGGGAGTTCCTCACATCGAATCTGACAAAACTGTTTTATGGGAGTGTTCTTCTATGTCTTAGCTTTCTAACAAACTTGGTCCCACTCAAAAATGTTATGTATAACTTGAGTTATGCACGTTTTATCACCCATTGCCCGGACAGAAACCCATCCAGGAACAGAAAACTTTGAAAATTCATATCTCTCTCGTTTTAAGGCCAAATCTCACATATTTTATATGTATGAAAAGCTCTTTGAGTCTATTTTCACAGAAAATTAGTTTCGTTCCATTTGGAGTTATATTGAAAGAGTTATTGTTCGCGCCATACAGACTGCCAGAATTTTCCAGTTTCCACGGTTTTAGTTTCAAGGAGTTTTCTTGTAAGAACATTAAGTCTTTTCTTCAAGTGACCATTTTACATTTCCAAACCACTTTTATACTTTGAGATCTTGGTAAAAATCAATACTTTGAGTTCTAAAAAGTTGGGTTCACATAAAACAAAATGCACATCCAAAGTCATTTTCCAAGAGAAGAGCAACAATCACAAACAACTTATAACAAGGGCATAGCCATAAGGCCTTTAAAGCAAGTCCTAAAACCACCTAGCTATAGAAAGCTTAGGAGTTCTAGAGCTTGAAAAATACATGAAAAGGAGAAGGTTAGAGTCACTACCACAAGGATTCTCTTGACAAGCTTGAAGGGTGAAAATGGTTGGATATGGCCTCCTTCCTCTTGAGCTAGCAAATGAGGCTAAATGAGTATTTGTTTAGCTCTACCAAAGACCAAAGAATGTGATCCTTGATAAGTTAGTGAGGTGATGATAGAAGATGAGGGTGATGGTGATGGAAAAGTGACAAGAACAAGAAGAGTACTAGGAAGAACAAGGAGAGGTTGAGAGGAAAAGGAGTGGCTACTTGGTGTCTTTGGGAAAGAATGGAAATCACAAATGAGAGAGTGAGGAAGGGGCTTAGTTGGCGCAAGAAATGGGGTGGGGGGGGCTGATTGCTTTGCTTCCCCAACAAGCAAGAGAGAGTAGGTGAGTCTTACTTCTTTTTCAAGCAAAAGGACTAGGAACCTTAGGGTAAAAGGGTGGGTTGTGTTTTCTTTGAGTCTTGGCACTTGGGTAAAGACCATTTAGTGTTTTCTTAAGTGGTTAAAGGCATGACCACTCTTGGGATTGGCTTGGGTGAATAAGATCACTCCAGGTGGCATAATCCTAAGGGAGGAAGACACTTCTCTTGTCTTGACTAAAGAGATACTACTAACCTAGACTCTTGATCTAATGGTGCATGATGAGAAGACAAATGGATGGTTGGATTTTGCTCTTACCCTCGGCCAAGATTTGGTGCATCAATTAAGAGAAATTTTTAAATCTTTAAAGCTATGAGAATTACTTACGTTGTTAATTAAATTTGATTAGTTAAATTGCTCTTTAACCGATTTCGGTTAATTACATCTTTAAGATGTTTTTCCTCTTAAAAGAATTGATCTTATAAATTATGTAATTAGGGTTTAGAATTAATCTATCTCAATTGGTAAGGTAGAACAATTATCTTGTACTTAATTAATAAGATTGGATTAGCTTAATTACATTTCTAAGTTACGAATTAATGAGGTTCGAATAATTAGTTTTTAATTAAACCATTTAGTGCATTATGACTCAATTATTGACTTGATGCAATTCACTAAGCTCTTGCTCATCGAGGTTAGCCGATTAGTCCTCAATTAATCGTTAACCTCTCTAATTAGCCAGGATCACTGAGCTAATTAGCTTAGACAAAAATTGGGGATGTTACAGTTCCAGCCACTTCGAGTTTAATTATGAAAACAATGGACATGTATAGGTTCAATTTTAATGATTTTGAAAACTTAAGTTGCGAAGTGGGTTGCTTTTAAACTTAGCATCATAACCATAACATCATGGGTAAACATACATGCGAAAACATAGAATAAACATTCATAATGCATATGGACAATATAAATACATTCATTGACATGCAGCCTCATAGACTTAATCATGGTTTTACTTTAACTTTACTTTCATTCTTAGCATGTGTTTAACTTTCTTTACTTTTCCTTTGAAATAGATTGCTTTTGGACATGAGCTCATTCCGTGACCATCATCACACAGTACTAAACCAAATTAGACTAAGCTAATATTGGTTACCTCTAAGTTGGAGGGTCCTCCATATCACCTTTGCCTCCCCCATAAAGGTTTCGTGAGTCTTTGTGGATCGTCGTCTCTCACTTCCCTTACCAAAGTGATTGAAGGGCTATATCCCATTTCTTTCTTTTCTTTTGTTATGACTGCATCTTTCATGCATTGTAATCATTGACAAAACACATGTAGGTATGCAATGATATGGCTAAGTCCATAATTTTGATAGAAATCAGGCAGCATGACGGCTAAACTGGAGTTTCCCCAAAATGCCAATCATAAACTCTCAACCAACAGTTCATTATAGCGATATCATATCATCACACTAATCATTCTATCATGAGACAAAGCTCAATCAAACTTGTCATTCATCATGTCGAATGGCATCATACATTCATACCCTAAAGGGGTTTATAGTTATGTTATTCTTTGTGAGAAGTCTTATGAATCATCATATGATTTCCTGTGATTACCCATGAAAGAATCACATAGTTAAAATAAATGCGTATGAAATCTTTTAGTTACTTATTCCTTATAGGAATTTACTTTTTACTTGGGTACATGTCTTATGGAACACTTCTTCAAATTAACTAAGCTAGGTGATTATTTCCTCTTCTTGAGATAGTGCACTTAGTGATTCCTAGGTTAATGGTATGCTCAGAGGCCCTAATCATACTTTTGTTCCCAAGGAGTTCGAGATCCCTCTAATCCTTGGGTCATGACAATGCATAACCACACTCATGAACCCAACAACACCATGTTCACTAATCACCAATAGCGATTTTTAACATATCCGAGTTGCAAAGTTTCAAGCTTTTATCATTAATGTAACAAGATCTTACCTTAGATATTATAAAAGTTATCATTCTTTATAATGAGGTTATAAAGTTTCATTCTTTGAGAAAGTATATACCTCTAGGATTAAGCTTTTGTCTTAAAGATTCGTTCTTTCTGAAATAGTAATGCAAGATATTAACTTTAGAACTAAAAAGTCTTATTCTCTATGAAAGTTGACACTTTTAGTTATTTTGAGACCATTAAGGTCTCAACTTTATGATTTAAAGTTGTCTTAAAGTCTAAAAGATTCCTACTTTATGAACTAATGATATAAAACATTAGCTTTAAAGTTAAAAAGTCTTGATCTTTATAAAAGTTAACACTTTATGCATTATTGTGACTCAAGATATAAACTTTATAAATTAAAGTTGCAAGTCAACATTTTAATGACTTATATATTTCATTCTTGACTAAAGTTTGAAACTTTATGAAAGGCCTTGTCTTTAAGATTTGATTTTTAAGATACAAAGTGACAAGTTCTTACTTTTATGACTTAAAAAGCTTCATATTCCAAAAAGCTTAGACTTTTACATATATTCTTGTCTTCAAGACAAGACAAAATAAAACTTTAAAGAAGCACAAAGCTTGCGCCACTTTTAAGGTTGCAAGTAACAAACATTTTGAAATTTCATATATCAAGAATGTGTTTAGTCGTATCAATTCAAGAGAAAATGATAAAGATGACAACTTTTCCAATCATAACCACCATTATAAGAAGATAAACAACTTTCAAGCTAAACACCACCAAAAACATCAAGATCTCATGCATTAAGAAAGGGAAATAGAAATTTTAAAGCACTTAAAGAAAGAAACTTTTCAAAAGAATCAAGAACAACTCATAAACAAGAGCATGAAAGATTTTCTCAAGCTTTCACTTGAAGATCTTGGTCTTGAGAAGAACCAAACTTCAAGCTTTCTTCAGTAAACAAAAGAGAAAAGTGAAGATCACTACCTAGTGATGAAAGTGGCGAGTTCTTGAAAGAGAAAATGAAGAAGATGATGCTTTCCAAGGTGGATAAGGGCAGCAGTTTTGGAAGAACAAGAAGAAAGCTCTTGAGTTCTCTTGAAAATGAGTCTTGTAGTGTTTAGATCTTATCCCTAGAGACCAAAAGATGTGGTCTTTGAAGGGCTAAGTGAGAGTTTTGGTTATGGTGGGGTGGAGAAAGGAAGAAGACGAAGAAGAAGAAGAAGAAGAGTGTAGAGAGAAGTTGGAGAGTTTGAGGGTTTAGAGAAAGAATAGAAGTTGAAAAATTAAGTGAAGGTGTGTGCATGTGGGTGTGTTGGTCGTAGCTTCTATGAGGGTAGGGGGAAATATTTTTGTGTTATTTTGTGTTAATTAAAGTTTAGGGAGACAAATTGGATGATGGGGGAACAAATCAAATATTTACTCTTACATAAAGCACTCTTATCTAATGCTTTATGCTTTAGTGACATCACCTTCACTTTATTGTCTACTTGACTAAATTTGAATTTAATTATGTGATTAAGTGCTCTTGCAACTTAATTAATATGATTAAGCAAATATTAGTGATTAACACACAAAAACATGATTAACAAAAATTATCTTGCAATTAAGCTTAATTATCCTTAATTAAATTCGATTAAGCTAATTAAGGATGATTAATACTTAATTAAGCTATTAAGGGTGATTAGTACTTAACTAAGCTATTAAGGCTCTGACATGCTTAATTAGAGATTATCTGATCTCGATTAAGCATTCTCTTGACTTTTCTCATCATTATTAACTCATAAACACTTCATTAATCCCTTAATTAAGCCTCAATCTTATAATTTCTTATTAAGGTTACTGAGGTAGTTTAACACGACAGGAAATTAAGGATGTTATAAGCTTAGTTTTATGATCAAAAGGCTACATATCTTAAGAAAGTTAGGATCTTTGCATATGTTCTTATCTTCAAAAAGAACAAAATGAAAATTTTGGAGAAGCATATATTTTGCACCATTTTTAGTGCTTCAAGAAGCAAACTTTTTAAAGTTCTATGCTTATATAATGTTCTTAGTCTTATCAAAACCATGAGGAAGATATAAAAAGAGAACTTTTCCAATCATAGGCTCATCATAAGGAAAGAAACAAAGTTTAAACAAAACACCACCAAGAAACACCATTCTTTTTCAACAACTCACAAAAATATCAAGACCTCATGCATCAAGGAAGAAAAATAGAAACTTTGAAGCATTCAAGAAGAGAAACTTTTAAATAAACAAGAAACAACTCATGAAAAGCTCAAGAACAAACTTTGCCAAAAATAGAAACTTTTGCTCATGAAGAGCATGGAGTTTTTCTCAAGTTCTCACTCAAAGTTCTTGGTCATGGTGAGAGCCAAGCTTCAAGCTTTCTTGAGTAAACAAAAGAAGAAATGAAAGATCACTACCTAGTGTTGAAAATGGCATCCCCTTGAAGGTGAAAATGAAGAAGATGATGGCTCCTCCAAATGGTGAAGGTGGCGATTTTGAGTGGAGACGAAGAGAGCTTTTGAGTTCTTGAAGGAATGGACTTTGTAGTGTTTGATTCTTTTCTTCAAAGACCAAAAATGTGAACTTTGAAAGGTTTAGCGAGAAATTTTGGTTATGGTGGTGGTGGAGAAAGGAAGAAGAAGATAAAGAAGGTGTAGAGAAAAGTTGGAGAATGAAAGACTTAGAGAAAGAATAAGAAGTTACAAAATGAAAATGTGTGTGTGTGTGTGTGTGTGTGTGTGCAAGTGCATGGTCGTAGGCTTCATAGCATGGAGGAAGAGATATTTTGCTTGCTTTTATCCTAATTAAGGATTAAGGGGACAAATTGGATGATAGGGGAGATAAAGAGTGCACTACTCTTATTAAAAGCAAATTTGTCTCATGTTTTATGCTTTAGTGACATCATTAAATGCTTTATTATCTAATCAACTAAATTTTAATTTTAATGATATGATTAAGTGCTCCTGTAACTTAATAAAGTTAATTAAGCAAATATTAGTGATTAACTCACAAGAATATGATTAACAAAACTAATTACCCTTAATTAAACTCGATTAAGCTAATTATGGGTAATTAGTTTCAGATTAAGCCGTTAAGAGTTTGACTTGATTAATTAGAGATTGTCTAACCTTAATTAAGTATTCTCATAGCTTTTCTATACAAAATTACCTCATAAACTCTTTAATTAGGCCTTAATCCTTTAATTTCTCATTAAGCGCCTAATTACTCGGGGCTATTGAGGTAATTTAGCACAAAAGAAAATTGAGGATGTTACAGGAGCCATCCAGCCAGCTGACTACAGTCGTATAAAATGGCCCTCTTTTGCACCTTTTACGATCTTGGGCCGTGGACACTACTTTCTTTTGTTTTTCTCATGTATCCATGACAGTGAAATATTCTTTGAGGACCTTTATAAAGATGTTTGCACAGATATGAACCGATGCCTTTTTGTTTATCGTCCAACTTGATGTACTTGGCACTATATGAGATGATGATGTTTATATGTATAAAATATATTGTGATAAATTTTATTTCCTTCTGTATTGTTTATTTCCCATTTATACTACGACATGCTTTGATATATATATATATATATATATATATATATATAAAATCGAAATTGAGTTGATAAATTACACTTGGTTATAAACTAACTCCGATAAATCAATTTACCCAAAAGTAAGCCAAACAAAAAAATTATAAACACATAATAAACTATCGAGTATAATATTATGACTTAAGTATAGTATTATGATTGGTAGGGTATCATAGACTAGACTTGAGAAAGTTTCCAACAATGCCATATTAACAGGTGTAGGTGATTAAAACTGAACCAAGGGTTTGAAAATTCGACTGGATATTGAATTGATAATGTATTGATTCATAGGTTCAGTGGTTTAATCGATTCAATTGAGTAAATATCACAAACCGCCTTTGAAGTTTTTTAAAGTAACACTTAACCCCATTTTTGGTTGAAAATTGCACTCCATTCCATTATGAGAATATTCCAATGGAATATTTTTACTTATTTTACCAAGGTTAACCCAAAATATCTTAAATAGAAAGAAAATAAAAAACAAAGACAAAAACTTAACTAACCTTAACTCACAAGTCTCATTCTTCAATCACCACTTATCATCACTAACATCTACTCTCACTTATTCAAAAATCACAAGAAATAAGATAAAATTCTTCCATTTTACAATCTTCTCTATATTCCCATTTATTAAAATGCAATAAAAGATGGAATTATATTAATTAAGTTCAACATGGAATTCCAATTAGTTACACAGATATTTTACTCTCTCACAAAAAAAAAAAAGAAGAAGAAGACAAATTTCCTGTTTCCCCGTCTTTCTCTTTTTATGTAGATAGTTTATTCATTTCGTCCACAAATAAATCAACTTTTCTAAAACCAAAATGAACCTTCAAAATTTACTATGTAGATATCATAATTCTTCGACCTTTCAATTAGATCATGAATAAAATTCCTCTCCAAATATTATTTGTATTATACTTTATAAAAATTATTTTAAACTCCTTTATATGTTAAAATCATGAAATGAACTGTCTTTATGTTAAAAAAATTATAATATTAGAAAAGCATCTTCTAAGGCGTTCAACAATGGTTCATTGGATCTCCTATATTTTTAACAAATTTCATGTATTCCTAAGGTAAAAAATGTAGAAAATAAAAGGCATGTGAAATTTTTCAAAAATAGAAAGATTGCTAAAAGAATGAGAATATAGAGAAAATTGTAAGATTAAATAGCTTCACCTTGTTTCTTGTAAGTTTTTAATAATAGATATAACAAAGGCTACTGAGGGTAAGTGGTAATCGAAGAATAAGATTATATGAGTTAAGATTGGTCATTTATTTATTTTTTAAACATTTTGGGTTAACTATGATTAAACAAGTGAGAATATTCCATTAGAATATTTTTCATAATGGAGTGGAGAGCAATTTTCAACTAAGAATGGAGTTAAGTGCTATTTTGAGAAACCTCAAGAGGGGTTTGTGCTATTTATCCTTTGCTATTATATGAAGGAACTGAACCATCTTAACTGCCTATTAGTCACAATTCTTTTTGCCAATTTTATCCATGTTACTTATTTATATTTACATTTAAATTATTTCATTCATTCATTTAAAAATTTCAAATGCAACAATAAAACAGTACATATGCATTTTTTTGAAAACCCACAGTTAAGAGTAGTTTATCGTGTTGGTGACTCTAGTAGTTTCTTTTGGTAACTCCTCTTGCCATTTTTTTTTTAATTTTCTTCTACTGCATTATTTTCTTGCATCGATATAAAACATTCAGAACATGTTGGTGAGGGATTGCCAAAATTAGCTACCTAAGTTAAAGTTGTGCTCAAAGGTTGGCAAGTTTTGATGGGTTCCATTATTGTAGGTTATTCCTATATGGAGCTAGGTAAACTAGTGTTTAGGTTATGAATGTTGTAACATCCTTACTTTCGTAAACAGAACGTAATAGAAACTTTGAATTATTTCCCTTAGGCAGTGTGAGAATTTCTCAGGCAGTGCTATATCATGACGATCTTTACACTTGGAATTATAGGGTAGTGTAACACTGCCACTGAAAATATGGTACTGCTATATGTTAAAAATTAGGAAATAACAAAAATGCCCCTGCAAATTTTTGTTAATTGCAGTGATACCCAAGATTTTTAGAAATTATATTTTGACCTCAAAGACTTATTCTCACAATAACCCTAGAACTTTTTACGAAATGATCTTCATGTCCCCACAGCTGTAGAATTAGCAGAATGAGATTTTAAACAAAGCAGAAGCACGAGGTAAAATCATAGAAATTTAAATCTCTGCCAATTGGGCCACGGAGGTAGCCCGGGGTGAAATGACGTGGGGTGCCCTGGACTTGCTCAAAATTACGTATATGCCATTAGCTACAGAAAACAAAAAACAGAAAACAGAAAGGTTCGAAATTTACGAAACGTTAATCTACGCTATTAATCGATCTATTCGATCTTATTGATTAGGTAAGGCTAATTAGAAATTAATTAAAGGATAATTAGAAGCTAATTAGATGTTAATTAGAGAGATAAGGCTTAAGGAAAAATCAAAATAAACATGTAGATATCTTACAAAACTATTAAATAACATTTTACAAGTTTTGAGGAAATCGGTAAATATTCGGTGTTTTAAACTGCCGGAGCCGAATCAGTAGAATCACACACCAAGAACCCTAACATGAGTGGCCAAAATTTAGCCACTCCCCCCCCCCATGTGAGGCGCCACCTTGCTGCCCATTTTGTGAAAGAAAGTGGCCAAATACTCACCACAAATACAACCACCAATCATGAGTCAAGTTTCCAACTACCACCACTACCAAATGATAATTTTCTTTCTTTTTTCCTTCACTTTTGCGCCAGACACAGCAGCTCCTTCTCCTCTTCTTCTTATTCTTCTCCTTCCTTTCTTTCCTTACCTCCATGACCAAGTGCTTCAAGCTCAAGATTGGAAGCCTTCTTGAACTCAAATCCTCTTGCTCCTTTTATGAAAATTAATCCTTATCCTCTCCTCTACAAAACCCCTCTAGCAATTTTATGATTTAGCATCAAGTGGTCTCCCTCTACCACCATTTGTGGCGCTGCCATGAGAAGGGAAGAAGGTTGGGGTGTTGTTCTTACCTTCCTTGCATCCATAGTTTCAAGAATTTTGAGATAGATAGCTCAAACCCTTAGTTATTTATTGCATCATGTGACTATGTGGCTGCTGTGTTCCTCTTATGCCATACTTGTATGATGATGTTTTGATGTTCTTCTAGTGATTTGAGATGAGGAAGCTTGGTTTAAGATGAGGAATTTATCAAAAACTCAAAAAGGAGCTAAGCAGAATCTGTTTTTGTGAGAAAACCATACGGCGTCCATACCGGCGGAGTGTACGGCTCTGCCTACAGTAGTAGAAAGTGGATGAATATATTTTTATATGAAACTAGACATTCAAAGCTTTCCATACATATATCATATAAGGCCATTGGATTAGTATTGAGAGAGATATGAATTTTTGAAGTTCAACCTAGGTTTTTGAGTTTGATTCTGGGCAGACTGGATTGTTCAGGGTAAAACTCGCCCTATCTACTTGGAATTGAATACAACTAACTTTTTTAGAAATATTACACATAGGAGAATATCCCATAAAAATTTTAGAGTTATATAAGCTATTGTTTGCTCCCAGTGGTCCGAGAAAGTTGTCCTATGTCCAAGCCAGGCCAAAACAGGGCAGTTCAGGAAGGTCAAATTTCGAGGCTCATAACTCGAGCCCTACTAATGCAAATGGAATAGAACTTTTTGCAAATAAAATCTTGTCCTGTTAGCTTTAATATGAGAACAAGTTCGTATGATTTGAGCTATTTTTCGATTTTTAGTGAATTTTTACTTCTAAGTGTGTAATTCTGGCCAGCTGCAAGGCAGGCCGAGATAAAACTTAAATAACTTGAGTTATACAAATCAAAATGAGATGAGACCAAAAGGGCTGGAAACTAGACACATAGAGCTATGACATGTTCAAAATTTAGGTCTAAATGAGTTAAATTGGACTAAAGAGGGATTATACAAAATTCGGGTAGAACTAAATAGAATTGGCAGAAATGACTAGATTGATGGTTTTACAAGTATTAGTGTACATATAAGGTTCGGGTTGAAGTTTGCAAGTTTTACATTGATAGATATGTTAGATTGATTATACTGCTATGATTTATTTGTTCGTGGGAGCCTGGCACTGTTCACGGGGAAGCAGACTCGATCTGCTATGCTGCCGAATTTTCGGCAAAAGTTTATGAGAATTTATGCTATGGGTGATTATACTTTGGATATATTTACATTACATGTCATATTCACGTATGTCATGCATGCAAGAATAATTAGAATATGATATGAGAAATAAGGTGTGAGACACATCCATGAATGCACAAAGCATCTGCATGCATGATAAGATATGGAAAGGAAAAGGATAATAAGAATTTGCAAGAGGAACATACTAAGCTACCATGTGAGGCCTGGCATAGACCCAGCTAGTGTAGACCAGAGCAGTACTGTCTAAGGCTTGGGCCAGCCCTCGACCAGATTTAATAGAAATAGACCGGTGTGAGGGTTGGGGAAAGTAAACCCATCACTCATGTATAGGTACGAGCTCGGACCTAAAAAGCAGGCTATTACCCAGAGGTAAAAGAGGCCATTCACCTCCGGGGGACCAAGCACAGAAGAGTAAGATCAAATTGCAAGTTAAAGAAAGAGATGAATTAAGTCAAGTGCACTTGCATATAGTCAAGTATAGGCATCTTTATGTGTATCTTCAATTATCTCATTAAGTCATAATGCTATTATGATTCTTGTTGAAGCATATTATACTATTCATATTTCTATATCTGTCATATGATATGGCAAGTGGTTGATAAAATATAACCTAGTTCGAGAAAGGTGTTTTCAACTTAAAATTGAACCACTACTTGTTTATATGTGCTCATATTTTCACAATAAACCGAAGCAGCTGGAATATTTATGATAACACTGTAAAATTGGTTTGAGTTTACCTACTAAGAACCTTAGGTTCTCACTACCTACTTGTATGTTTTCTTTTCTGTAAACATTCCAGCACCCAAGTTGGAATCAAATGCGAGGCAGAGTACAGAGCCATTCATCGAGCAAGAATCGGGCGTAAGCCAGATTAAGAGACTATTGAAGCTAGCTAACAACTAGTCAAACGTAGACACTGTGTATTATATCAGTCACAATTTCTTTTAAAAGTGTAATTATTTTATTATCTATGTATCAGAGACTAATGGTCAGTAATAAAGTGAATAGTGAAAGGGCCATGTGTTATATTTTCCATATTTTAACGTTTTCTTAGCACAGTGACAACCTTTTAATATAACTCCATGACTCGAGCATGGCTTATATAATAAAAGGGTGTTACAAATGTCTTAACTCCTACCATAGAAAGGGGGTATATATAAGGTCTGATACCATTATGGTAAGGGATCTTATTAGGGCATGGATCAAGAGAAGAATCCTTGACAGGTCATGGTGTAACACCCTCCCAAGTATGGTACTATGCTTAAGTCATAGTACCACACCCTGGAGATGTTACTGTTATCTGAGCGGACCTCATTTGACAGCAACTTCAGCCGTCTTCGGAAATTTCTAAAATTATCTGGAGACAACACGGAAATAGGAGTGAGAATTATAAATTCTCAGTAGGAGTATCTAATTATCATATGTAATGTCATCGTTGTCATCTCCAGTTACTTCAGTTTATTATAAAAAAGGTGAACATACTATACTGACTGTTCCATTTTATAGTTCGAAAATATAATGTCCGAAGCAAAGTTCATTTTACTCATACATTTGGCACTTGGGAAAGCCTACATAATATCAATTCATTAATAATACCATAAATAATAACTGCACATATTACAATACGTAACATCAACATATTGGGATCATAACTTCTACACATAACTTTACTTTCCTGTCTTCATCTTTCTTTTCATCATAAAATTTTTACGCGCCACATTCCAGAGTATGATCGCCATGTCATACCCCATCAGAGCGTGATTGCCATGTCACGTTCCTTAAGAATATGGGATCTTCATTTGGTACTTACACTAGCTGGGTTATGCCATGTCTCATGTAAGTTCTGGCCCTTATGCTCACACTAGCTGGGTCAAAGCCATGCCTCATGTGAGTGGAGTGTCTGCATATACTTTAATCTTTAGTCTTTAGTCTTTAGTCTTTAGCCTTTACTTGGCACACCTAGGCGTTACGTATCGCCGTCCCTAGGGTGCTTTTACTGCCCTTGGGTAGCTTGGTCTTGGAGTGAGCTCGTCAGCTTCACCCATGACCATTGTCACACCAACTCACCCACAAGGGGACCTACTACCTCTTGGTTAGAGCGATCTCATTCTGGCCACGTGCCTCTATTTGAAGGGATCTCTTCTGGTCACGTGCCTCAAAATTGAGGGATCTCATCTGACCACGTGCCTCTAACATAGAGGGACCCAAGTTTTAGCTGCCTTCACAAGGAGGGACCCAATGTGCAACTGCCTCCAAGTGAAAGGACCCATATCTTTATCATTTAACTGCCTTCACAAGGAGGGATCTCAAATAACTGCCTCCGAGTGAAGGGACCCACATTCAATATATTCACATTTAATATATTCATGTCTTTTCATTCTTATACATGAATCATGCATAAACATGCTGAATGTACTCATATATATGCTTCATCATTTATTCTCATATACCTCATATCATACTTATATCATTCTTGCATACAAACATTCCTAGTTTCATAGACTTTTGCCGTAAATCCGGCAGCTTAATACATCAGTTCTGTCTCCCCATGAATAAAACCAGTTCTCACAGACAATTCAGTCATATCAATATAATCAATCTAACATATATATCAATGTAAAACTAGCAATCCTCAACTCAAACCTTATATGTCCACTAACACTTGTGAAACCATCAATTTGGCCATTTTGCCAATTCTACTCAGTTCTACCCGAATTTTGTATAATCCACATTTACCTCTATTCAACTCATTAAAACCTGAATTTTGGATATGTTATAGCTCTATGTGTCTATTTTCTAACCTCTTTGGTCCCATATCATTTTGATCCATATAACTCAAGATATTCAAATTTTGCCTCAGCTTGTTCAGTCATTGGCCCGAATTACACTCCTGGAACTATAAATTCATTAAAAATCGAAACTAACCTCAAATCATACGAAATTGGTGCCATATCAAAGCTAACAGAACGATCTTTCATTTGAAATAAGTTTTACTCCATTTTCTTTAGTATAGCTCGGGTTATAAGTCCTAAAATTTCAACTTTCTGAACTACTCTATTTTGGCTCAGTTTGGACATAGGGTAACTTCATCGAACCGCTAGGATCAATTGGGGTCATAAAAAACTTGAAATTTCCTATTGGGATGTTCCCCTATATGTAAGCTTTTTAACAAAGTTGGTTTCACTCAATTTGGAGTTGTGCAGGGCGAGTTATACCCTCCTTAAGTCACCCTACCCAGATGAAGGTCCTGATTCTTAGGTCAAACTTCAAAAATTCATATCTCTCTCAATACTAATCCAATAACCTCATATGATACATGTATGGAAAGCCCTGAATGTCTACTTTCATCTAAAAATAGTTTCATTGGATTTAATTGGTTGTAGGCAGCGTCGTACACTCTGCCGTACGGACTGCTGTGGAATTCCTCACCAAGACAGCATCCTAATTCTCCATTCCTTCTAATTTTCTCCTTCTAGCCATAATTCCAACTCAAGATCTACTTTTAATCCAATCATAATCCATCCTAATACATCCAATAATTCATCAAATACAAGGAGAAGAGTACAATTTCATACAATTATAGTGCAAGTAATTCAAGAACAAAAATAGAATCCTACCTCTTTGGAGTATGATTTAAGCTAAGTGTTGAAACTTGAAGTGTTAAAACCTTGCTAAGCTTGAAGGAGTGATGGAGTTGGGTGAGTGGAGAAGAGAAAAGAGAGCTGAACCAGGGGGAAGGCAATGTAAAGATGAGGTTGAAGGAGAGAAAGAAATGAGTTTATAAGCTTGAGGTGATGGTTAACTTGGAGGGCTTTGATTGGCCTAAAAACACAAGGCTGAATTTCAGCCAACCTTCCCCTACAATTGCTCTCTACGTCATCCTCTTTCTGTTGCCAAATTGCTCTCCACGTTGCCTAAAAGTGGAACTCGTTTCCACTGTATTCTGAAATCGAAACTCATTTCTTTAATGTGTAAAGTCGAAACTTGTGCCATTTTACTTGAGCTTGGGGCCAAAGCCGGATGTTGGAACTCATCCCATCTTGTTGGTGACTTGAGAAAATCATATAATCTCGGAACTCCCCATTTGAACTCGGGAATATCAATACTGGGGATAAACTTAGATATTGGAACTCGTATATGACTTGGAAATCAACTCAAAGATTTGAACTTATGTCCATTGAGTTCAACTCTAAGGCTGGAACTCGGGAATTCAGAATCACAATATCAAACCCAAGTACTTAAACCTGGAAGTCGATATTTTATATACAGTGTGTTTGATGAGATCAGAAACCGGGTATATTTTCCTTGAAACATGAAGTCAGATATCGTGAATCACGTCAGTCCAAAGTTAAGTCGGAAATCGGGAATAAGAAATCGGAAATCGGACAAGACATGAAATCGAAAATTGTGCAAGACGAACTCGGAACTAGGAAATAATCCCATCTATTTGGAATTCGAATATGAAGTCAGAAATGGGAATTGATCAATCCTGAGGGTGAAGTTGAAACTCGAAAATCGGGATGTTACACATGGATTAAGGAATGATCCTGTTGGGGAGTGTAAGTCTCGGAGTTGATGGGATAACATCCATTCTCATGCCGAGTATTAAAGGTCAATAGACCGCCCCCCAAGGTCGAGACCTTGGAGGCCTATCTATCGAGGCGAACATAAGGTACAAGGTTAGATTAAGTGGGTAGCACGGACTCAGTAGGATTGCGGTGAGTTGGTATGCTGAGGGTAGGTTGGGTCATACCGACCGTGCCACAAGCCCCCAGCCTCGAGCTTGGAAGGGCAAAGAGGCTGAGAGTAGATTGGTTCATATCAATCGAGTCATAAGCCCCTAGTCTCAAGTTGTTGTGGACTATTGCTTTTTGAATTGGGCCCATAAGGTTTTTTATGTTGTCATTGACCCAAGGCTATTTTTTTAAAAGAGTTAATTTTTTAATAAATTTAAAACTTATTTAACATACGCCAAGTGAGTGAATGTGAGAAACATATTTATGTTGGTCTACATTAATAAATTTATTTTATGTTGTTTTCACAAAATGGGTTAATAGGAAAGTCCATAAACGATCAGCTCTAATATGATATAAAGTATATAGGGTTTGATATCTTATATTATAAGTCCAGTTGGGAGGTTAAGTGTAGGCTAAATGGGCTTTAGACACATTGTTACCAAGGCCTATGATAGTAGGTTCAGTAATTATATATATGGTGCTAGGTCCCTTCCCTAACTTTATGAAAATATTTGTGAGAATTGAAGAGACATTGATAAAAGACATGTCCTTCAGTTTTCTCTTATTTGCCCCATTAAATAACTGCTTAAGGAGGAGGGTATAGGGAGGAAGATCTTGCATAAGATCAAGTACTATCAACCATGGCACAATCAAGTATGTTTCTATTCATCACTACTTTAGATTGGTGTTAAATTTTTCCAACAAAAACAAAAGCTAGTATTGGAAGCTTTGGTTATAAAATCGATTTTACAAAAACAAAAGCTAGTATTGGAAGCTTTGGTTATAAAATCGATTTTAGTGGACACCAATCATTTTGCAAAAGATTATTCAAACAAAATCATATGAAACTTGATTTTATCACATGTCAAATGGAGATTTTTTACCAAACAAATGAGCACTAAGTCACCTACCTTAGCAATGACCATATAGGGCAAATAACGATAGCCAATGGAGGTAATAATATGGCATGTTCTCTAGTAAAATAAACTACTTTTATTGCTCTAATAGATTAGGTTAATCCATACCTCAACCCAACTTTGAGACCCAAGACTCATTAGACCAACAAAAAACCAATGACTCAAATACATGAAAATGTAAAATCGATTCTTAAAAACACATTTTAAAGATTTTAATGCTTTAAAATGCTTTTTGAAAGGATTTTACTTAAATTAAATTTTACCTAATATCTAATAAGTTTTATTATGTGAAAACATAATCAATGAGAATTTTCCACATAATCAAATTTAAAATCAATCCAAAATTTAATTAAAAGGATATATTATAATAATTATAGAAACTACACTACTATCCAATTTTCTCTTAACCGCTTCTCATTCCCTACACCTTTTTCCAATTGAAACTGCTTTCACATTACGAGCCAAGTAGGACCATCCCAAAACCATAGTCACCTTCATCATTTTTTGCTTCTAACTTCCCATCGTGGCTTGTGATAATGAAAGATGCTAGATATTTTCCATTGCTGCTGTGAATGATCGAAGGTGTTGTATTCTTCACAATTGTGGTGAAACTGTTGTCTTAAAAACCATTTATAATTGTGTGCCTCTATTACTTTGTTCCATTTAAACCAAACTTGATAACAATATCTAGCATCATGGCACATGCACTACTCACACATAGAAATTTGGGATTTTGCTAAAACATTTGAGGCAAACAAATAGATGATATATGTTAGTTGCATCAAGGGAAGCTTTTGCTATTTACTTTTTCTATGTTTGAGAAACTTAGAGATTTGTTTTTTCAAAAGTCTTTGTTTTTTCATGGAGTTAACTTGTAGTACCCAAGTTGGGTCATTAGCTGCTATTTTGATATTTCATTTTGTTTATTAATTAATTCAATCTTTTATTATTTTTAAGCTTGTTTCGTAGAAAGTAATACTCAAATTTGTCTAAAATCAACAAATTTAAATTCTTCCTTTTGATGTAAGCTTTATGAATCTCCCTGTGTTAGGCAGTTACAAACTTATGCTCATTATTGCTGGTACTCCATGATAACATTTATTTTCTAGTTCAAGAAAAGTAATTTTTATTTTAAGCTTGGGTTTGCCTGATTGTTGGGTTAGGTTAATTTTTGTCTTTTGTCGTATAAGGTTTCAGCACAGTGGAAGCGACTGCTCATTGGCAATAAATCCCTCCTGAAGACTAGTAATGGTAAGTCTAAGCAAGATGATGTGAAGCGAAAAGTAGATAGTAATGAATCCATGATTCAAAGCCTACATCAAGCTATTGCATCCTTGAACCATATTTTGCACTTTGGTCTCTATATTTTAGCAAAAAGTTGCATTCTACTCACAGCAGGGGAAATAAATTGACTCTCCATGGAAATAAGAGTTATTGATCTTTGTTTTCATCCTACTATGTTCCTAAGGCTTAGGAAGTTGTCACAAGTAGGCCATACCTCAATCTCAAAATGCCTCCCATAATTGCTCCTTAGGATTGCTACTAACAATCTGCAAACTGAATTGGATATATATGATTGTAAGATTGACACCAAGAGAACTAACCAAAAATTAAAAAAAAAAAATATAAAATTGCTCCTCTTCTTTTAGTTTCTTATCCTTTATATGTACTCTTTCTCAATAATAAGGCTAAAAGTTGACCACAACTAAAGGCCTTAGCCTAAGGCTTAAATGGATTGAGACATTTTCTATTAGTTTAATAAAACCATTACCTTAACTAATTTGAAACAAATTTTTTATGGGGCAAATACTTAAAAAAGCTTTTGAGCTTCTTTTTCAAACTCAAAATAATCATTTTAAGCTATATAAAAATATAAATTTACAGCCAAAAGATCTAGCTAGGTTAATAGGGTTTATAATACTAATAAGACTTTTCTCAAGACCCTGTTAAGAAGGAATTTGGTGAGAAGGTAATAAGGTATGTTGATACCTTTTACTAGATAGGTATTCAGTTTGTTGAAAGGAGATCTTATATGGCAAACCAATAACTACATTTTTGAATTGAAAGAATTGAATAACAAAAAAAAAAAAAAAAGAACAATCCCTATTAAAATTGGTCATTTGAATCAAGTGCTTAATTTGACCACCTAGAGAATGCTCTTGGGGAATTTGATGACTAAGCTCAGCAACTGATGTGGTTCTAGTTTACATGAACTAGCTTAAATATCCCATATTTTATTCAATAAAAGCGTATTAACCTCCGACTAAAAATGGTGCATACAAGCATGTCAATGGTCTTGGGTTACATTTTAACTAGGATAATTGGATAAAAATAAGGGAAATGTTACTGTCAACTCTTAAATGTTGTAAGGTACACTTGGTCAAAATGATAATTTGTAAAGTTAAGTTTTTTGAAAAATAATTTATTGAAAAATCTATTTTGTACTGTTAAGGCTTAATGGAAGGATTCACAGTAGTTTCATAAAATTAAAGAAATAGATATAGAAAATCACTGCATATTAAAACTACCACCCAAGTATGGTGGCTTTGGCATTTGGTAAACACTTATAGTCACCTTGAAACAAATGTTAATTTGAGGAGATACATATCTCAAATCATGTCCACATTTGCACATATTACACAATCATGCAAAATAGTATTCGATCAGCCATTGAAAGAAGCCGGTGATCCAAGCAACAAAAACGACTTTCTAGCACTTCACAAGTGTATCAATTGACAATTGCAACTATAGGGGTGGGATTAAGAATGATGTCCACATTGTCATAGACTCCTTGTAGGAGTTGCTCACCATCGTATGTCACTGCTTTCCATTTTTTGGCTGCTCTTAGCTTTCCCACAAGTGCTTCAAATATACTTGTGCATTGATCATCATTGAATAGTGTTCCAAATATGACTTTAACACCAGCCATATTTTCTTCATCTCAAAAGAGTGGTGATGTATACCATGCATCAGGATAAAAAAAAAAAAAAAAAAAGTCCACTTAGATTAAAGGTGACAAGGGTATATTTTAATTCTAGAGTAAGTAAAGATTGTGATGGTGTGATTATAGTGTCCTTTAGATGTAACGGTATGGCCACAACAGGAAAAAGGTGCTTGACTTGGAAGCTTTAATTGAGTCCACCCAAGTGCTTCATGGTCTTCCTTCCATAACATATACAAACCATAAGTACCTAACCAACCTAACTAAATAAGTAGCCACCAAGAATCAAATATTTCTTTTAGGATCTGTTTGGCTGGGAGTAAAAATAGGGTGGAAATTTTCATGGAGCCTTCATGAAAATTTCCACCCCAAACCATAAACCCCATTTTCCAACCCTCCATGAAAATTTCTACCCTATTTTTACTCTCAACTAAACACACCCTTAGAATAAGAAGTTAAATCATAAAAGAGAAAAGACAGGTACAATTTGGGGAACCATAACTCCATAAGATTTACTTCAAAGAAAGTAAAATGGTAAGGAAGAACCAATTAGAGTTAAAATGCATCATCATTATCTATTCCCTTTGCATTTTAATAATGTGAACTCCATAGAAACAATAGAAACCAAAATTAAATATTGTGAACATACAATCAATTCATGAAAAGTGAGATAAAGAAATAAAATGATAGCTTGCACTTTGCAACTATGGACACAAACTGCCAATTATTCCAACTTAGGCTAAAATTCAAACTGCGAAGGTAAAATTTTAGGAATATGTATGTATTACATGCCAAAGTAGAGAAAAAAATATGAAAAAAAAAGATGAGAGAGAAAAGATTTATAACAATATTAGCATATGTATGTCTTTTTCAAAGGTGAAGAATAAGAAATTTGAGGTATCTTAAATAGCCTTACCAATAACTATAAGAGTTTGTGCTTCATGGTAAAATGGAAATTTTTCTGCATCTTCCACTACCACAGGCTAGGATGAAAAGCTAGAAGCGAAAAATGGTGAAGGTGACCATGGTTTTAGGTTAGTCATGCTTGACTCATAGTGTGAAAGGAGTTTCAATGGGAAGAGGGAATTAAAGAAGGGTTAGGGAATGAGAAGCGGTTGAGACAAATTGGATAGTGGTGCAGTTTCAATATATCACTTTAATTAAATTTTAGATTAATTTTAAATTTGATGATGTGGCATATTCTCATTGGTTGTTAGTGTAAATTGCGTTTACACCGATAGTGTATGTCAAATAAACTCTTAACAATAATGCTTGGTAGTAAGTTGCACGAATAAAAGAGTTTTATAGTTTTTTTACACATTTTTAGAGGTGAAAAAATGTGTGGGCTATTAATTTGGAAGCCTACACCATTATTATGGCAGAATTATGGGTAATATATTGGGGTTTATGTGTTTGTCATAATATGGGGTTTAGGAATATGCTAATTGTAACACCCTAATAGTTCCACTCTATGCTTAAGTCATATTGTGGAATTACTAGTTGTTACTTTTGCTCGCAGAACTAATATTACCTTTTAGAAATTACTTTTAAATGAAAACAGGGGTAATTTTTTTTTTTGAATAATAACGAGTAAGCCGTTTTTGAAATCGAGAGCCATGAGCGTATCATGAACGTGTAACACAAAAGTTGCTATCTCATCCATACATCGCATTTAACATAAATAGAAGCAATAAGAATAACCACAATCTTAGATAAATATAACATTTATTCCATAGCTATCCCATATTTAATATAATAGTAGTAATAGCAGAAGTCATACACAAAGATAATAATTGGTCTGATACCTACTGTCGACTCTACAAAATACCTTAACGAAATACATGATAAAAGGAAATACATAAGAAATCCCAATCCGCCCATACATGCCAAATGAAAATCATAACCCTCGCTACAACCAAAAAGGGGCTATCCTCATGCTCAACTCCGCATGCCAATCAACACCTTACTCATTGGGCAGGAGGTAGCTGTTCCCAAATCCACCGGGAGAAATATCACCACATCCTCCTCCTCGAGCACGACCACACCCATGAGGCACGGCACGAGTGCGAATGAACCCGCAATCGTGAACCGGGGGTGGAGTGTGATGAGGGGCTGCTGAAAAAGAAGACAAATCGGACAACAGGCAAATCACGAACGGGAAGGAAGGCTTAGACAGGTCCCTCTCCATGTGGTAGCTCGGATAGGACAGTCCGAAGGATTGGAATCCAACGAAACTGTTAGTGTCAGGCGGGTGTCAAAGTCAGAATCTCCGTCTGTGGGGTACCTCGGAGGATGGAAAGATGGGCGAACGTCATCCATAGTGATGTCCTTGAACGGCTCATGAGGGCAGAAAAATAGACTCATCACGGGTGCACGGAATTGGCGACTATGGAACCTGTAGACCCGCATCGCTGCCTGAGCTGTCATCATAGATGCATTTAGCACCGAGTCAAAGTGCCAATGCATCACTGGGAACTCAATGAAAATCACCACCGTGCCCGACGCCAGCATCCTCTATAGATGACACAGAAACGTAGGAGTAAGAAATACTAAATTTCTCAGTAAGATCGCGACTAGACAAACACAGTGTCATCATCATCGTCCCAGCCACTTCGGGTTTAATATGAAAATAGTGGACAAATATCGGTTCAATTTTAATAGTTTCAGAAAATATAAATCCCAAAGCAGGTTGCTTTTAAATTAATCATTATATCTATAACATCATACATAGGCATACATGCTAATATACATAATAAACATTCACAATGCCATAAGGAATGTGATAACATGCATGACTATGCATTTCATCAACTTGACCATGGTCCTACTTTGACTTTCGTTTTTAGCATGTGCTTAACATTCTTTTGCTTTTCCTTTGAAATAGACTGCTTTTGGACAATAGCTCATTCCATGATCGCCGTTATGCAGTACTAACTAAATCAGACTAAGTCGATATTAATTACCTCTAAGTTAGAGGGTCCTCCATGTCACCCTTGCCTCCCTCATAGAGGCTCCTTGTGGATTGCCGTCTCTTACTTTCCGAAAGTGATCAAGGGGTCATATCCCATTCTTTTGTTTCTTATCATTATACTTTACATGCATAATACTTCTTTGACTAGACACATACAATGATATGACTAAGTCCATAATTTTGACGGAAATTCGACAGCATAATAGCTAGACCGGAGCTTCCCCAAAATGCCAATCACAAATTTCAACCAATAGTCCATCACATTCATATCATTCATTCATGAGACAAAGCTCCATCAAACTTGTCATCCATCATGCTAAATGGCATCATACATTCATACCCTAGAGGGGTTCATAATTGCGTTATTCTTTGTGAAGAATCTTATGAATCATCATATAATTTCCTGTGATAACCTATGAGAGAATCACATAGTTAAGATATATGTATACATAGTCTTTTAGTTACTTAGTTCTCGTGTGATCTTATTCTTTACTTAAGTACATGTCTTATGGAATACTTGTTCAAATTAGTTAAGTTAGGTGGTTGTTTCCTTTCCTTGAGACCGTGCACTTAGTGATTCCTAGGTTCATGGTATGCTCAGAGGCCCTAATCATACTTCTTTTCCCAAGGAGTTCGAGATCCCTCTAATCCTTGGCTCATGACAACGCATAACTATACTCATGAACCCAACAACACCATGTTCACTAATCACCAAGGGTGATTTTTAACTTATTCAACTTACAAAGTTTCAAACTTTCATTAATAACATATCAAGGTTTTACCTTAAACATTATTAAAGTTATCATTCTTTATAAAGTAATCATAAAGTTTTATTCTTTATGAAAGTAAGTGCCTCTAAAATTAAGCTCTTGTCTTAAAAATTAGATCTTTATGTAATAATGATACAAGTTACTAGGTTTTTAACTAAAAAGTCTTGTTTTTTATGAAAGTTGACTCATTTAATTATTCTAAGACCATCAAGGTCTCAACTTTATGACTTAAAGTTGTCTCTACATTAAAAAGGTTTCTACTTTATCAACTAGTGATATGAAATATTAACTTTAAGGTTAAAAAGTCTTGATCTTTATCAAAGTTAACACCTTTTAGCATTGTTTTGGTTCAAGATCTAAACTTTATGAATTAAATGTTACAAAACAACACTTTTATGACTTAAAGGTCTCATTCTTGATTAAAGTTTAAAACTTTATGAAAGGTCTTATCTTTAAGGTTTGATTTCTAAGATATAAAGTGACAAGATATCATTTTATAACTCAAAAAAGCTTGTTATTATAAAAAGCTTAGACTTTTACATGTATTCTTGTCTTCAAAACAAAACAAAAGAAGACTTTATGATGGCACTAAAACTTGCGCCACTTTTGTGTATCAAGAAGCAAACTTTTTGAAGCTTTAAGCATTAAGAATGTTTGTAGTCATGTCAAATCAATAGAAAATGATAAAGAAGACAACTTTCAAGTCAATACAACCAAGAACATCAAGATCTCATGCATCAAGAATTAAAAAAGGGGAACTTTAAAGCATTTAGAGTGAGAAACTTTCAAGGGTCAAGAACATTTGTGAAGAAAAGCATGGACATACTTTACTAAGAATGGAAACATCAAGAACACTTTAAGAAGAAAATGAACATGTTTTGCTAAAAATGGAAACATCAAGAACACTTTAAGAAGAACATAAACATGTTTCACCAAAAATAGAAGCATCAAGAATACTTTAAGAAGAACATAAATATATTTTGCCAAAAATGGAAACTTTTGCTCTTGAAGAGCATGAAGGATTTTCTCAAGTTTTCACTTAGAGATCTTGGTCATGAAAGAACCAAGCTCTAAGCTTTCTTGAGCAAACAAAATAAAAAAGATGAAGATCACTACTTCCTTATCAAAATGGCGCTACAACAAGGAAGGATAAGAAGATGATGGCTCCTCTTGGTGATGATGGTGACGGTCTTGCAAGGAGGAAGGAGAAGCTTTTGAGATCTTATGAAAATGGAAGTTATAGTGTTTTGATCTTGTCTCCAAAGACCCAAAGATGAGGTCTTTGAAGGGCTAAGTGAAGAAGGTTTGGTTATGGAGGTGGAGAATGGAAGAAAAGGATGAAGAAGAAGAAGAGACTTTTAGAGAGAAGTGAGAGGATGAGAGTTTTAAAGAGAGAATAGGAAGACACAAAATGAAAATGTGAGTATGTGTGTTGTGTTGTTGTGGCCGTAAGTTGTATGGAGAGAGGGAGGGAGATATTTTCTTAATTTTGTGCTAATTAAGATTTAAGGAGACAAAATGGATGATGGGGGAACAAAGCATGTTCAATCTCTTATATAAAGCACTCTTGTTTAATGCTTTATACTTTAGTGACATCACTCTTTACTTTATTATCTTGTTGACTAAATTTGAATTTAATCATGCGATTAAGTGCTCTTGCAATTTAATTAATATGATTAAACAATGATTAGTGATTAACACACAAAAATATGATTAACAAAAATTAATCTTGCGATTAAGCTTAATTATCCTTAATTAAACTTGATTAAGCTAATTAAGGGTGATTAGTGCTTAATTAAGCTATTAACGGTCTGACTTGCTTAATTAGAGATTTTCTAATCTCGATTAAGCATACTTTTGACTTTTCTCATCCGAGTTGACTCCTAACTCTTCGTTAATCCCTTAATTAAGTCCTAATCTTGTAATTTCTCATTAAGTGCCTAATTACTCAAGGTTACTGAGGTAATTTAGCACGACATGAAACTGAGGATGTTACACTAATAGAAACAGATTCCAGCTATGCTTTTTCCATGATTACACTTGGAGTCCCTGAATCTCATGTTTGTAGATCCTTAGTTCAGGCCAATAGAAGCTTGTATGATAATGACTAGTAGGTAAAGTTTGGCCTCATTTACCATGAAGCGAATATGTGTACAGATAGTCTAGCCGAGGTAGAATATTGGCTTGCTAGGGGAATAACATTCTTTGACAGGTTGCTTGTTTGCTGTCAGCTTATGTTTTTGGCTAGATCAATGGGTCATGGGTGTCTCCGTTTTGTAAACTATTGGCTTTTTGAACCAACTCCTGTCCATTTGGAAACAAATTACCACATTATAGCATATTTGAAATAATTTGTCTATCTATTGTTGTTTATGCCATGGTGGAGGGGTGCAAGATTAACTAATTTTAACCCATAGCACTAAAACAATCGGTGCCACCATTCACCTATCACTTCCATGTTAGAGGTTGCAGATGTCGCAGCATGAACTTGCGTCACCTACATGGATGTGTCAGGTGGAGCAAGTTGAAGTCACTCCATCTACAGGGTGTTGCCACGCACAGAATGGCGTGAGATTAAGCAGCTCCATTAGTGAGACGCTGCCACGTGCCCTACGACCTCCCTTCTTCCAGCACTGATAATAATATTTAAAATTATTTTTGAGTGGTTATTATAAAAATATTTAAAATAACACATTGATAAAAAGAAAATATTAAAAATTTAACTTAAATCATGATAAAGTATAAGAAAAAAAACTAAGCAAATGACCCATCTCAAAAGAAGAGAAGTATAAGAAAAAAAATAAACAAATGAACCAATTCTCCATTTACAATGCATGCAGAAAAGTTTTATCCAAAAATTTATATTCACAATCAATGGGATAATTTGAAGTGATATTAAAATATATGGAGCCAACTAGTGTCGAATCTTGATATTAAAATATAGGGAGCTTCCATATTCTCTAGCCACATCATGGAGTTTCACTTCTCTCTTGCATTGATTTCTTACCCTTTTCATCAATAGGTTCTCGATCTCAAATTTCAAATTTCATCTGGTCAACAAGTGAAAGTACCAGTGAAAGCACAATTTTGTAAGTTTACAAGTTTGTTTAATTTGTATTATTTATTTTTGTAATATGTTAGAATTTTATGTTTGATAGTATTGATGAAAGAATTTTATGTTAGATAATATCAACTAACTAATAATTTTTTCTTTTACATGGTAAATTTTTTTAACTATGAGTTCAATCTAAAAAAATTGAATAATCGTAAATGCATTTTTTTTTTTGGGTGAAAATTTCATTTTTCGGTAATAGTTTATGTAACACCCTAATAAACCTATACTATACTTAAGTTGTATTATGGTATTTTATTAGTTGTTATTTACGCTCGTAGAAAACTAAACTTCATTTATAAATTAAGTTATATGGAAAATACGGTAAATTTTTTTTTGAAATATGTCATCACTTTGCAATATTTTGGAAAGTAAAGCCTTGAGCGAGAATATAGATATAGAGAGAGCATGTTGTATCCAAATCATATCACAATATCGTAAAACACGAGAGCGATGAATAAATAGTAATAACAAATGCATTGCATTACATAGCTAATCATTTCATTCATATGGGTTCATAATGTTAAAGAATACATAGAAGGGGCTTATGGTTGTGCCACGACCCAAATACTAAATACTAATTACAAATTTAAATTGACATAGTTCGTCATATAGAGGAATATATGAAGGTGCAGAGTGACGGTAACTCCAAGTCCAAAAAAGCATCATCTGGTATCCCTCATCATACGTCCACTCATAGTTTGGTGGCTCCAGGCTCCATTCCACTGGATGTGCCATTGGAATCTGGTAATGATACGGAAAATAACTAGGGTGAGAAATAAGATTTCTTAGTAAGACTCGAACCCGACACGAAAGTGTCATCGTTATTGTCCTAGCCACTTCGGTTTTATAAATGAAAATATTGAGCATTCATAAGATTCAATTCTTAGATTTTCAAAAACATGAATATCCGAAGCTAATTCAATTGTTAACATGCCCTCTAATTCATGGGAATTATATCATAACATGCATGGGAAATAAGTATAAATAAGACATACATGGGTATATATTAGGATTCTCTTAACACCTTCCCTTTAAGGGTTTTGGACTGAAGTCCCTTCTCTTTCTTATCTTGACTTTATCTTAAGTCTTTTTCATCCACTAAACATAGGTGGTAATGAGCTAATACCATGGCCGTCACCACCATAACTTTTCGGTACTTACACTAGCTCGGTCAACATCATGCCTCATGTAAGTCTTATCCCTTATACTCACACTAGCTAGATCCAGGCCATGCCTTATGCAAGTCACGAGTAGAGGGGTTTTCTTATTACGGGCCACCTTCCTTTTCGAAGGATCATACCCTTAGTTCAATCTCTTCTTATTAAGGCTTATGATACTACAATTATTCTAAGTTCATGAATTTTATGGAATTCCGGCAGCATGACGTCTAGACTGGAGATTCCCCACAATTTTCAAATAGCGAAATTTAGTCACAAGTCATCATCATATGTTATTCATCATCAAATACATCATACTCATCATTAACGTATTCATTATATCCATCATCATCATCATATCATCATATCATCATATTTGCACACAGACATAGATATATCACAAACAAAGTTTTATGAGCAACGACTTCGTAAATTAGATGCAAGCTTTCAATTAAATTGCCTCTTGTGTCAATTCTTATATTAGGTATAGGGTCAATTTCATCTATTATCCTTTTTAAAGCTTTTTAAGTTGAATTATGAAGTTTTTCTCATATCTTAATTTGAGGGTCTTAATATTTTCAAGCTTATTTCTCATTAACTTTTAAACTTAATTATAACCAGTTTTACTTTTACAGTGGGGTAGTAACTTCAAAAATTTATCATAATTTCATCTTTTATAATTTTGACTTGGATTTTGGTATGATTATACTTCTCTGAGTCTATTTTTAAACAAAAGAAACCCCACTCAAAAATTTATTTTGTAACTTGAGATATACACATTTTACTCTGATTGTTCTGTCTCTTAGATTCATTCCACAATAGTGACTTTTAAACTTTACTGGGAGCTTTTCACAAGGAATATGCCAAAACTGTTTTATGGGGGTGTTCCTTTATGTCTTTTAGCTTTCTAACAAACTTGGTCCCACTCAAAAATATTTTGTATAGCTCAAGTTATTAAGATTTTAGTACAGACTGCCCGAACATAAACACATCTGGTAATAGCCCACTATGAAAATTCATATCTCCCTTGTTTTAAGGCCAAATTTCACGTATTTTATATGTATAAAAAGCTCTACAAGTCTATTTTTATTTAAAATTAGTTTCATTGCATTTGGAGTTGTATTGAATGAGTTATTGGTCGTGCAAAAAGACTGCCAGAATTTCTAACTTCAACAGTTTTTGTTTAAATTTTTTTTCTCGTAAAAACATTAAGTCTTTTTCCTCAAGTGACCACCTTCCTTTCTAAACCACTTTTATATTTTGAGATCTTGACAAAAATCAATATTTTGAGCTCTAAAAAGTTGGGTTCAACATAAAATAAAATGCACAACCAAAGTCATTTTCCAACAAAAGAGCAACAACCACAAGTAAACTTCTTATAATAAGAGTATGGCTATGAAGCCTTTAGAGCAAGTTCTAAAACCACCTAGCTATGGAGAGCTTAGGAGTTCTAGAGCTTGAAAATATAAAAGAAGGAAAGGTTAGAGTCACTACCACAAAGATTCTCTTGAGAGCTTGAAGGGAAAGAAAGGTGTTGGAGATGGTCTCTTTCTTCTTGAGCTTGCTAATGGGGCTAAATGAGTGTTTGGTTTTGCTTCTTCAAGAACCAAAGAGGGTGGTCCTTGATAAGTTTGTGAGGGTGGTTGTAACAGCCTACCAATTCGATATTATGCTTAAATCATAGCATAGAATTGAGTAGACTGCGTTATCATGTTAGTACTCTGTTTACTATTTATTTATTATATCAAACCCTCTTTTTCTCATATATATATATATATATATATATATATATATATATATATGTATGTATGTATACAACTAATGATATATTACCTCTCTTTATCTTTTCTGTTGTGCTTTTTATTAAATTTTGTTATGTTCTGTGATGCTGAGCACGTTTATTTTATACAGCATGTTGTCTCTTCCGTGTTAGTTAAAACGGTCCAATGAGGTCCTCAAAGGACATTTCAAACTAGCTGCTATACCTATGGCTAAGTCTATGGCCCAATGCTACACACTATGAAAAGAGGGTCATACTGTATAATATAACCTGCGGTTGGGACCTATTCGATCATGTAGCCATTGGCCATACCAGGCCCGGCTGGGGAGTAGTCAGCACTCGGTCTCGAAGAGGAGGATGATGAGCCAGTGGCCTCGGAAGGATTGCTTTCAAAACTGAGCGGAATATCTGGAATCACCTGTGGAGGTGACTCTGGTGGAAGGCTGGCAGGGGCTGCAGGTGCTGCGGGTGTTGGAGGTGCTAGAGGAGGGCATGCTACATGCAATGGGACCGCAAAATATGAAGCAGTAGGGTCGAAAGCAGGGTGAAATAAAGGAACAGTAAAATTCCTATTGCTTAAAAAGTAGAGACGAAAAATGGCAAGAGCCGACTATGTACAACGAGTCCACTATGAGGTCATGGTGGAGCTGTAGGTTCGGGATCTCAATAAACAGAGTGGCTGTCGTGTCCATCACCAGAGTCTGAGAATGATGGGGAAATACAAAGCGATGTGAGAATTTAAAAAAATTCTCAATAGGATTCGAGTACGGTATTAAATTGACGTCACATTTATTCTCAGTTGCCTCGGTTCTTATTTAATTATAAAAATATG
Source organism: Pterocarpus macrocarpus (assembly GCA_031439585.1). NCBI lineage: Eukaryota > Viridiplantae > Streptophyta > Magnoliopsida > Fabales > Fabaceae > Pterocarpus > Pterocarpus macrocarpus. Next base: position 58,003,718 of record CM062514.1, read on the forward strand.
GCATCAAATTGAACTATCCACATTTAATAAGTTTAAGAAAATGTCTGGTCCGAGGCAATGTTCAATTTTATTTAAGATAGCATAAGAAATAGAATAAACTACTATAGTGTCACACATAATAATGAGCAGAATAAATAAACATACAGTAGTAAGTAAACATAACAGTCATGATGTAAACAACTTATAATGACTATATAATGCGACCATGCAAAAACTCATTCTTAAGCTTATCATTATAAACTTTTTCGTTACTTAGTCCCCTGGGAGTTCTTGGCCATTCAAATTCCTAGGTAATAGTCTGCTTTTTAAGATCGAGCTCGTTCCTATATAGGAATGTCGGGTTTACTTTCCTTGACCTTCCCACCGATCTATTCCCTTTAACTTTAATCCGAGGGTGGCCCAAGTATTATGAAACTTTCACCATAACATAACCTTTATGAATTTCTTGAAAATGCACATGTATCTGAATGTATATTATAACTCATGCATAGACTTTATCGAAATTTTGGCAGCAAAACGGAATATGTCCGCTTCCCCATGAATAGTGCTAGTACTCAGGAAAACAATTTTTTAGAGAAATCATAACATTTCATTCACAATTCAAACATCAAATTTATGGGCACAATTGTTGCATTTAAAACATGGTTGCTGTCCCAACACTTTCATTCAACCCGATTTTTGTAAATCAGGCCCCAAATTCTATTTAACTCATTTGGATCTAAATTTTGGGTATGTTAGAGTGTTATGTGTCTATTTTCGAACCTCTTTGATCCCATCTAATTTTGATAAATGTAGCTCAAGTGATTTAAGTTTTATCTCCGCTTGCCCTGTAGCTAGCCAGAATTACATACTTAAAAGTAAAAATCCACTGAAAATCGAAAACCAGTTCAAATCATACGAAATTGTATCATGTTAAAGCTAATAGGACAAGCTTTCATTTGCAATAAGTTCCATTTCATTTGCTTTAGTAGAGCTTGAGTTATAAACCTCGAAATTTGACCTTTCTAAATTGCCCTATTTTGGCCCAGTTTGGACATAGGGCAACTTCCTAGAATCACTGGAAACAAACAGGATCGTATCTAACTCTGAAATTTTTATGAGATATTCTCCTATGTGTAAGCTTTCTAACAAAGTTAGTTTCATTTAATTCCAAGTCTTAAAGGGTATGTTTGGCCTTAAACAACCTAGTCTGCCCAAAATCAAACTCAAAAACCTAGGTCAAACTTCCAAAATTCATATCTCTCTCAATACTAATCCAATGGCCTTATATTATATATGCATGGAAAGCCCTGAATGTCTAGTTTTACATAAAAATAGTTTAATCAAATTTAAATGGTTATAGGTAGAGCCGTACACTCCACCGTACGAACTGCCGAGGGATTTTGGTCTCCCGGCCCTTCACTTCTTTCTATTCTCATCCTTTTCTACTTCTTAATCGCTTTTAAACACAAAACGGCCATCAAACTAGCCAATAATCATCAGATACATCCAACACCACATCAAGGAATGAGAAAACAAAAACCCCAATTAGCCATACCCAATAAGACAAGAACAAAGCTAAATCTCTACCTCCTTTATATGTGATCTTGCTAGATTTTGTAGTTTGGATTGATGGAACCTTATCAAAGCTTGAAGGTTTGATGGAATTGGTTGAGAGGAGAAGAGAAGAAGAAGGCTAAAACTAGGAGAGAGGGAGGCGCAATTAGCTGAAAGGAAAAGGAAAGGAATATGTTATTAAGGCTTATTAGGTAGTTGGAATTGTGAGTTTTGATTGGTTGAGATTTTGTGGCTAATTTTCAGCCATGCTTCCTTCTCCTTGTAGCCTTAGTGGCCCCATCTATAGAGGGTTAAATGGCTAAGTATTTAGTCTTTGAGTCATGGGGCTTTGGGTATATAATTCTATTGATTCGGTTTCGATAGTTTAAAATACCGAAATTTTACCGATTTCCTTTAAATCGGTAAATCGATAAATCGTTTTAGGAAAATTTCTATGAAATCTTCTATACTTCTAACCTAATTCTTTCTCATCTAATCTCAATTACTTGCTAGTTAATTAACCCTAATTAAATATTTAGTCGAATTTTAATTAACCTCAATTATTCGATAAAAATCGAACAACCAGGTGAAAAACGATAAAAAAAATCCGGTGGATGTTATAGTGGTGATAGAAGATGAGGTTGATGATAGTGGAAAAGCAAAAAGAACAAGAAGGGAAATAGGAAAACCAAGGAGAGGTTGAGAAGGAGAGGAGTGGCAACTTTGTGTCTTTGAGGAAAGATGAAAATCACAAATGAGAGAGTGAAGGGGGCTATTTTGGGCGCAAATTTGGGTGAGGGGCTGATGGGTTTTGCCTCCTCCAACAAGCAGCAAGGAGTAGGTGAGTTTTACTTCTTTTTCAAGCAAGAAGGCTAGAAATCTTGAGGTAAAAAGGTTAGTTATGTTTTCTCAAGTAGGCAAAGGCCAAGGTCTACTTACTCTTGCAACAAGACTCTAATGAAGGCTAGCTCTTCCTTAGGTTAGGCTTGGTTAGAGAATAATGCCAAAATAGGCTTAATCTAAGGTTGTAAGATTAGGAAGCAATGGATGGTTAGATCTTACTATTGTCTTGGCCGAAATCTTAATGCAACAATTAGGAGAAATTTTTGAATTTTTAAAGCTATTAGAATTACCTAAGTTGTTAATTAATTTGATTAGTTTAATTTCTCATTAGACAATTTCGATTAATTACACTTTTAAGACCTTTTTCCTTCTAAAAGAATTGCTCTTATGAATTATGTATTTAGGGTTTAGGAATTAATTTATCTCAATTGATTAAGGCAAAACAATTGTCATGTACTTAATTATATTAGCTTAATTATATTTCTAAGTTACGAATTAATGAGGCTCAAATGATTAGACTTTAATTAAAACGTTTAATGCGTTATAATTCAATTATTGACTTGACTATATTTACTAAGCTCTTGCTCATCGAGATTAGCCGATTAGTCCTCAATTAATCATTAACCTTTCTAATTAGCCAAGGTCACTTAACTAATTAGTTTAGACAAAATTGAGGATGTTACAGTTTACATCTTATTTAGTAAGTTAACAATTATATATTCAATAAATTAAATGATGTGATAAGACATCATTTGACATAAAGATAAATATATATTGTTAATGTAAGGCACATGTTAGGTAAAAAAGAATAAATATATTTTACTTAGTTTTTTTTTTCTTATACTTTATCATGATTTAAGTTAAATTGTTAAGATTTTCTTTTTATCGGTGTGTTATTTTAAATATTTTTATAATCACTCAAAAATAATTTTAAATATTATTATCGGTGCTAGAAGGATGGAGGCTGCAGGGCACATGGCAGCGTTTCATTGATGGAGCTGATTCATCCCGCGCCATTTTGTGAATGGTGACATGTGGCAACATCTTGTGGATGGAGTGACTTTAACTTGCTCCACTTGACACACCCATGTGCCTCGCGCTAATTCTGTTGGAAATGGTAACATGAAAAGGGGGGTTGAATCGTTTTTTAGAAAAAAAAAAATCTATACTTGAAAACTTTTAGCAAAACAATTTTCTTAAGTCCTAGACTTTGAAAGTGGAAGCAATTTTGTTAGAAATAAAAGTAGTCTAGCTTACTAAAATATGTTTAAGTAGGATTATAATAAATACACAGAGTTATATTCTAAGTGAAGATAGTAAATAAGTAAAAGAGATAGAGAGATCACACAGCGAAATTTATCCTAGTTTGGCCAAACCAAACAAATGTCTATGTCCAGTCCCTAACTCTTTATTGAGATTATTATATCACGAGTATTTTTTTCCCAAGCCTCTCCAAGCTTTTACAACTGAGTAGTCTTTCTCAAGCCTTTCCAAGCTCACTCTAACCATTATCAGGTCTGGTTACAAGAAGTTCATAAGAAGGTTTGTGTTTGAGCACTCGTACTAATCTTCTTTTAGAGTATGATTAATAGCAAAATGTAAGTGTGACTTCTCTAAATTCTCAATTTGAGAATATTATCTATTACAGATCAGTAGAGAAGATTTTCAAATAGAAGTTACAATAAGTAACTTTCTGGTGATTCAAAAGGTTGATGAAGAAGGTCTCTTGAGCGCAAAAAATTATTTAATCAATCTAACCATTTCTTCTTCGTTTTCTAGCTTTATACATACTTCAAGATATGGCTGTTAAAGTTTACAGATCTTGAGTCTTGTGTCTCTTTGATCCATTAGTCTATGACTAGAAAAAGAGAAATGTAGTTTTCTTCTTCAACAAGTAGACTTCACACAAAAGAGGAAAAATAGCCATTGAAGTGTTCACCAACTTTTCATAATTGTCAGTGCTTCTTTTGCATCTTATCAAATCATATTTAACTTTTTGAATTTATCAATGAAGTGTGTAGAAGAAGCTTTGAAGTTGAAGTACTTCATGAGAAGCATGTTTCTGATGATTACCCTTCTAGACAAGGTTATCCTGCTGAATGAACAGTTATCCTTCCCGTGACACATTTTCCCTTCTAATGATATAATCTCATCCTTCTAAACTTTCTGTCTAGTTCTTAAGTGAGAAATCATATAAATCACAAAGTGTTTGTTCCAATATAAGCATATTTAAGAAAGTACTATGGATTAAGACACATTGTTTGGTTCAAAAGCTGTTTAAGTACGAGATAAATGATTTTGCTCATGAAAGAATATGTTTCAATAAAACAAATCATTCATAGACAAAATTTTAACTTAAAGCTTGATTTGGTATTCATCAAAACCTTGAAGCTTGAAACGTCTTAGGTTATGAGATGGTTTTAGAAGGGCATTGGAGCTTACAGTCTCTCCCTTTTTAATGATGGCAAATCAATATTTAGGAAAAGCTTTTGTTAACAAATTCATTTTAGAAGAATACGATTTGTTGTATAAATTTAAATTACTCACTGAAGTGAGTGAGAAATAGACATGACATTCATAAACTTCAATAATTTTAAACAAAAATTGCATAGAATTATAGAGACTAATAAAGTCACAATTTTTGCTATAAAACTCTCTTCAAAAGATGAGAACAAAGAGTATCAGAGCGTAGATAGAGAAGTATAAGTTCAAGCTTAAAAAAAATGGATTTTTTGAGTATCAGAGCTAAGAATTCTTAAACAGTCATGCAAATAATTTATAATAAATAGAACAAATTTCATAATCTATCAGAGACAAGTAATAATTAATAGAATATATGATTCAAGAATTAAGATTATCAACACAAAATCGTCATAAACTATTAGAGTAAATGATTTAAGTCAGAGTAAACAAAGAACTCATTAGAACTAAAAAGTTTACAATGATAACTATTATATCAGAGTAATAATATATTGATAGAGATAATGGATTAGAGCATAATTTTTATCAGAGGATTAATGTAATATTGTAGCATAGCTGAAATGATATAAACATATATGAATTGTTTAGAATAATAACTTGAAAATTTAAACATAGTAAAATATGTTCCTAAAATGCAAAGAATGAAGTCCTAATACTAGTATGAGTGATACGCAGCAACTGTTAAAAAAAAACTTTAACATTAGTCCTAAACAAAACTTTAACTTAATCCTAACTCCCCCTAAAAATGTTCTCCCCCTCAACATAAGCTTTTCGTCAACTATCCAATCTTCTCCCTCTTTGACATTCCTTTTTATCAAATCTAACACTTTCACAATCCCATGTAGTTCTAATTTAGTTGTTTATATCATCTTGATTCCCCGTAGTTTCAATTTTTCATGCTTATTCCATTTGTCATGATTTTCCTTTTATGTTTCTTTTCATTGTGTTGTTCATTTGCTTTCATGGTAATGTTAACAATGTTCATATAATTTCATCTATGTAATTCAGGTTGATGCCCATATATAGCAACTTTGGCAATCAAAAGAAAGCTTAAGTTCGGGTACAAAAAGGAAGTCCTAAAACTTTGATATGCATCTTTTTTGTTTAAGTTAGTATTCTTTTGGCATTTTTATCCACCCAATAATTTAGCTTCATGAACTATCAAATCTTTTAGCATAGGAGATTTTTCAAATAACCTTTTTGACACGCTACAAATATCTTTAATTTAATTATGTTGTATCACATGTTGTTTTTCATAGTAGCAAAAAATGAATATCATTTCCCAGGTTTGCAAAATTAAAAATGCTAGGTACAAGCCAAAAGGAATATTGAGTTTTTAAACGGGGATTTGACAATTGAGTGAATTGGTCGGGATTGATTGCACCTAAGAGAGGGACATGGTTTAGCTTTGAAATGGCTTCCATCATGTGATTATTTTAGTAGTATGTTGTTAAGATTATAGGTCTGCACAAGTACAGCTCTATGAATTAAGGGTATATAAACAAGGAAAGAGAAAAAAAAAAAAGAGTATATAAAATGAAGACTTTCTACTTCCTCTAGGCATTGCAATTGGCAGGTGAGGTTCATCCACCATAATTATTAACCACATAGAACCTATATGATTCCTTCTTCTTCTTCTTCTTTTTTTAGTTTTTCATTGTGTTTATGTGTCAATGGTCATAATATAATCATAACCATACTATTGTGTTGCCAATAGTCATAATCGTAGTTCTTAGTCAAATTATTTTCATTGGTAATAAATCCTATAAAACAGAAAAAGGTCAAGCCATGTAGTTGATTTTCATAAAACTTGGTCATATTAGAAGAATTGAAGAACTATGTGATCACAATTTGATTGTATCAGACTAGGGATATATAATAGTATCACATAACCTCATTCATTAATGGATTTGTCAATATTTTATAGCATATTGGTTATTTTTTATGTTGGTAATTAGTTGTATGGCAATGCTTGGTTTAATGAATTAAACTTTATTTTCTTTTTTTACTTGTTTATATTGTACTTCAATATCCTTGCCAAATGGTTAACCCAAGTCATGTTACATTAGAAAATTTGCTTTTAGATTGTAATGTGAATTCACAACTTTGGATGGTCTTATGATGCACCTTCTACTTCTAGGTCTTTCTTGTCTTAGTATAGCATTGATAATTTTCTCCTCTTAAATATCTTATTCAAGATCAAATAATGCATTCCTTTTGATATCATTCCTTTTGATTTTTACTACTAGAATTGTGCTCTCCCTTGGTCTCATTCTCTTCACCTACTATTTGGTATACAACTTATGCTAGATTTTACTTTAAAGTTAATGTTTGTATTCTATTTGAGTGACTTAATTATGTCCTATGAATAAAATGTTTTTTTAGAATGAAGTTTGAAGTTAAAGACCATGACAAAAAGGAAAAATATATGTTGTTTTCTTTCTAACCTTATATCTGACTAAAGCATTGCATTTTCAAGGGATTCTTTTCTTTACGTAATTTTATTTGTCACTATTTTCTTGTTTTAATAGGCATTGGCATAGACTATAAGATGTGAACAATTGATGAGCTAATTCATTTAAAGGTGTAAATTACATGTTTAGAACCAAACAAAAATGGAACCATTAGCCTAGATAATATCAAAGTAGTTAGTTTTGTCTCAAATTCTTTTCTATATACTTCTTTAAGAGGATGGGGTTGTCATTTCACAAATTTGTGATGGTTAGGCCTTGATAAAGAAATGCAGCAAATGCTATGGAGGAGTCACACATTCTTGACCCTTTTTGCATCGGTAAGTGCTATATTTTAATTATAGAATGCTTCTATAACTAATTCAAATAGCATTTTGTACCCATAGAGCTCTTTGATACAAATGAATTTGGATGGCAACTTAATGAATTGCAATGTAGAAGGATGGGTTTTGATGAGTTTTGTGCAGCTACACTTTCATCAACTTGAAGCACTTAGTGGGAAAGTATATCCAACATTTTTTATTTTATCTAATATGTGAATTGTTTAAGTCTTGCTGAAAGTTAACTTGAAGCACTTTCTCGCTTAGTGGGCAGCATGTATGCTATGAATTAATTCAATAGCTGATTATATGCCATGGTCTTTTGTTGTTATGTTTCGTTACAGTAGCTTTAGATACTATTTGTATTATATGTGGGTTGACTACATGTGTTAGGGGATATTGGGTAAACCTATTTGATAAGGCCACTTTTGCATTCTGTTGGTTTATGTCTAGGTTTTGCTAATGACAAAAAAAACTCCAGATTTTGTTTATTGAGACTAATAGATAGCTCCCCTCTGCATCTTTGGGAAATTATTTGTGTACTTATCGAAAAAAAGGTACCATTTGTAACGTCCGCGACTTCCGACTTCCGAGCCCATCAGTATTCCTGACCTATGAATTCATCTAGACTGGACAGACAACGATTTCCGATTTTCGACCTTAGGAAGGGTCAGAAGGATTGCCTTGCATTTTCCGATTTCCGACTTCGTCTCTAAAGCTCAAATGAACTAGCTACATTCCGATTTCCGACCTTATGTTCACAATGTACGAGTTCCGATCTCGAGATCAATACCAATAGCTCTCATTTCTTACCTTCCCGAGTTCCGAGATCGAGATCCTGTAATTCCCGATTTCATGGTACACGGATTAATGTTGTGAATTCCGACCTCCGGAATTATGTTTACAATTGATTCGTTTTGCCTAATTTCCCGACTTCCGACTTTAAGTACTTGGCTTCACATTAGGCTCTGCTTTCAAGTTTCGACTAAACTGGACATGTTTTCCGAGTTCCTACTTCATATGCAGGATGTTCACGAGTTCCGACTTTATAAAGAGTACGAGTTCCGATTTCATTTTCAGAAGATACTGGAAACTAGTCCCACTTTAGGCGACGTGGAGAGCAATTCTACCACACAAATAAGATGACGTGGAGAGCAAGGTTGGCTGAAACTCAGCCTTATGTTTTGAGGCCAATCAAAATCTTCCAAATTAACTCCCACTCATGCCTATATAACACTCTCTCCCCTTCTGATTCAGACCCCCTTCTACGTAACTTCTTCTTCCCTTCAGCTCCCTCTTTTCTTTTCTTCACTCACCCAACTCCACCCAACTTTGAGATTCAATCAAGTTCCAGCTACAAACACAACCAAAATCATTCATAGTAAGAGGTAGGGGTTTTCTTCTTACTTGATTTTCTAACTCTTGAATGATTGGTAGTGATTTAATTCCTTAATTCTGATATGTTAATTGATTGATTATGATGAATTATAGCTGGGTTATGGGTTGTTTATGAGGTTAAAATTTGAACTAAAAGTGAGAAAGGATGAAGATATGAAAAAGTTGAGAGACAGGAAAACTCAAAACCCTCGGCAGTCCGTACGGCAGAGTGTACGGCTCCGTCTCCCGCTGTTCAAAATTGATGAAACCATTTTTATGTGAAACTAGACATCTAGGGCTTTCTATACATATATCATATAAGACCATTGGATTAATATTGAGAGAGATATGATTTTTTGAAGTTTGACCTAGGAATCCAGACATCCACCCGGGCAGTTTGGGTTGAAAAGGGTGTAACTCACCCTATACAACTCCAAATCGAGTGAAACTAATTTTGGTGGAAAGCTTACACATAGGAGAACATCCTACCCAGAAATTTCGAGTTTGTTACCATCCTATTAGTTCCCAGTGATTTGAAAAAGTTAACCTATGTCCAAACCAAGCCAAATCAGAGCAGTTCAAGAAGACTAAGTTTCGGGGCTTATAACTCGAGCCCTACCAAGCCAAATGGGACGGGACTTTTTGTAAATGAAACCTTATCCTGTTAACTTTAATATGAGTCCAATTTCATATCATTTGAGTCAGTTTTCGATTTTTAGTGGAGTTTTACTTTTAGTTGCCTGATTTTGGCAAGCCACTGGGCATGTTGGGATAAAATCTGAATATCTTGAGCTATAGATATCAAAATTAGATGGGACCAAAGAGGTTAGAAAATAGAAACATAACACTTTTACATACTCAAATTTGAGGTCCAGATGAGTTAAGTAGGAATTATGGCTTGAATTATAAAAATCGGGTTGGTTGAATATCTTTGGCGAAACTCTGCCTTAATGAATTTGATGTTGATATGAGTTCAATATTGGAATATGAATGTAATATTGTGATCCTTGTGATAAATTGATGTTTTGGTATGCTGGCACTATTCATGGGGAAGCGGAGACGTTCCGTTATGCTGCCAAAATTTCGGTAGAATCCCTGCACGAGTTATGCATTATATGTTAATCTATGCACAAGTTATGAATTTCATGATAATACATGTGCATTTTAAGGGAAGTTATGAAAGTATATTAAGACTCATGTCACTATGAAAGTTCCATGCTACTTGGGCTAGCCCCGGATAAGAAGTTAAGGGGAATAGATCGGTGGGAACGTCGGGGAAAGTAAACCCGCAATTCTCAGTATAGGAACGAGCTCGATCCTGATAAGCAGACTATTACCCAGGAGTCTAAATGGCCAAGAACTCCCAGGGGACCAAGAGATGGAAAAATGATGAAAGGAAATGAAAAGTTTATGAAGGAAAGTTCAAGTATGAGTTTGCATGATTACATGAATGCATGATTACATGGTATGATTATTTCAGGAAGTTTACCGTTTATCGGTTATATTTCCGTACTACCATATGTTTATTTGCTATGCTCATTATCCTATGTTTTACTGTTAGTAGCCTATTTTGTTTCTTATGCTATCTAAAGTAAAACTGAACCTTGCCTCGAACCAGATGTTTTATTGAACTCATTGAAATGGTAGCTTAGTTTGAACACATATTTTTATAATTAAATAAAACCCGAGGCAACTGAGAATGAATGTGACATTAGTCAAACACCACACGTGAACCCTACTGAGAATTTCCTTAAATTCTCACCTCGTTCTATATTTTCCGAATCATTCTTAGATGCTGGCGACGGACTCAACGGCCACTCTCTGTATTGAGATCCCAGACTTGCAGCTCCACTATGACTCCGATTTGGACTCGTTGCACATAGCCTACTCCTACTAGTTCTGCCTCTACTTTTAGCATTGGGGATTTTACCGTCCTTATTTCATCTGCTATTAATACATATATATATGTATAGACTGAAGCAATGACTCCTGATATGTAAATATACATGTATGTATACAGTTAATGTTATTATTACTATTTCCTATTTGTTGTAGTACTATGTTGAGTTTCATTACGCACATAGTATAGCAATATGTACTTCATTGCTTTGTAATACAAAACACGAAATTTAAGCAGAATATTAACCCAGTAACACAGTCTACTTAATTGAATGCTATGACTTAAGCATAACATTAAATTAGTAGGGTGTTACACCATTTTCTAGGACAGCCCAAAAGTTTTAGGAGGGAGTATGTTAGTGTGATGGCTAAGTACTATATGTTCTCTGCATAAAACTGGTTCTTTGTAGTTCCTTTCTTCTCATTGATTTATATTATTGGATTTTTATAATTGAAAGAAAAGTCCACCTTTTCCTTCCTTTCTTTAGTATTTTTGGTATCATTAATGTTTAATTTAATTTAATGTTCTATTTTTCTCTTCCTTAGATACAAGTTGACTCGATAATATTCAAACTTTGAAATATACTCCACTACTATATATTATAGTCTTTTTGTAGTGTACTATTTTGATCATTGCTTGAGAACTCGTTTTGCATGAAAAATATGTTAAGACAAACAAAATCTTAAGGAATTGAAAAATCAAACTATTGTGGCTGATAATACTATAGACTATAGTTTGTTAGATCATTTCATCATTATTTATACAATTATCAACTAATGTTTTTCCATTGTGTTTAGTAGTCTTAAATTTTTGCATACTATTTATTCTAACCCTATCTCTTGGCATTGACTTTGAGTTCCTGTAGTTGAGATTTAGGTTGGTTAGTGGATGATTTAGGCTTTCATTCTAAGCATTCAGGATAAGCAAATTCACTTACATGAATATTGAAGGAATCATTTGTAACACCCTCCATTATATAAGTCATGCTCAAGTCATGGAGTTATATTATGAGGTTGTCACTATACTAAAAGGATCTTTAAAATGTGGAAAATATAATACATGGCCCTTTAACTGCATCCTTTATTACTAAATAATTATTTATAAATTCCACCTCTGACACATAAAAATAAAAATAGTTACAAATTAAGAAACCTTTGTAACTAATGTTATACGCAGAAAACTGCCTCTACATTGCGTCTGTCGCCCCTTTATGAACTTCAACCAGCTTCCATGGTCTTCCGGGCTAATGTAAGCCTGAGCCTTACACGATGAATGCCCCAGTATCCTGCCTCGTTCTTAAGTTTTAGCCTATGACCTGGAATGTTTATGGAAAAAGAACATATAGACAAGTAGTAAGAACCTAAGGTTCTCAATAGGTAATCGAATCATATAATGTCGTCACAAACATTCCAGTCGCTTCGGTTTCTTATAAAAACGTGAGCACATATACACAAGCAGCAGTTCAGTTTTAAATTGAAAATATCTTCCTCGAAGCGGGTTATATTTTTAACAATTACTTGTCATATTATATGACAGACATAGAATTTGCGAATAGCACAATATGCTTCAACAAGAATCATAATAACATTGTGATTAATGAGATAATTGAAGATGCACATGAAGGTGTTTATAATTGACTGAATGCAAGTGCACTTGACTTAATTTATCTCTTTCTTTAATTTGCAACTTCATCTTACTCTTCTGTGTTTGGTCTCCTGGAGGTGAATGGCCTTTCTCACCCCTAGGTAATAGCCTGCTTTTCAGGTCCGAGCTCATCCCTATACATGAGTGACGGGTTTGCTTTCCTCGACCCTCATACCGGTCTATTCCCCTTAAATCTGGTCAAGGGTTGGCCCAAGTCTTAGACAGTATCGCTCTGGCCCACGCTAGCTGGTCTATGCCATGCCTCACGTGGTAGCTTGGTACGTCTTTCTTGCAAGTTCTCATAAATCTTTTTCTTCTTTGAACATGATTATACATGCATATGCTACATGCTTTCATTCATATACTTCATATCATTCTTACGTATATGAATCTTATGAGCATGACATATAAATGTTCATATAATTTACGTATTTCTGCCAGAATCTTGGCAGCATAATGGATCCAGTCCGCTTCCCCATGAATAGTGCCAGACTACCAGGGAATTTTTAATCAAACAGCAAACTCAATACAAAACTTCATATTCATACCAAGAATCTAACAATATCAATAAATGCAAGATTTAGAATCTTAAGTATCAATCTATCTGGCAAGCTTTTAAACTCTTATTAAGGTTCCTGAGTTCGAGCTCATAACCGAATTCCGAGTTCCGATGTAATATCAGTTTCAACTTCCGGAGTTACATTTAAAATGTCCATGTCTTAATTCCCGATTTCTGAGATCATGTATTCCTTGTCTTAATTCCCGACTTTTGAGATCATGTATGTGTGTAGGGTCAATATCTTGATTCCAATTTTTGACTTTAACCTATATTTGGCCTTCCAAGACTCATGAGTGTTTTCCTACATCTCGCCTTCTGATATTAACCATATCCCATTCTCCCTAATATCTGAGTTACGACATTAACTATGCTCGCCTAGTTTCCTATATGCTCAGTCCCGAGTTCAACATCAAATATACCCGATCTAACTCTCTCTACTAAGTTCCGAGATCAGCCTTAAACATACCCGATGTAACATCCCCATTTTCACCTAAGTTAATTAGCTCGGTGTTCCCGGCTAATTAGAGGGGTTAACGATTAATTGAGAATTAATCGATTAATCTCGAGAGTAAGAGCTTAATAAATTAAAGGTTACAATTAAAAGCCTAATTGCCCAATCCTTATTAACCCATAATTTAGAACATAAAAATCAAGATGGTTTAATCAAATTAACTAAGAGCATATAAGTTTCAAAACTTAATCACATTAACCTTCACATCTTCTTACAAAAATTAATGAGGAAAAATCCTTCTTAATTAAAATGTGCTAATGAGTAATTTAAACCAAGTGAATTAATTAACATTTAGATAATTACAACAATTAGAAAGATGTAGAAACTTCCCTTTAATTATAGTTTGAAAGTTTGGTCAAAGCAAGAGCCATATCCAACCATCCATTTACTTTCTCATCATACACCACAAGAACAAGAGTCCACATTAGTAGATCCCTTAAGTCATGACAAGAGTTGTACTCTTCTTCACCAAGATCATGACACTTGGTGTGATCCTAGCCATCCAATGCCCAATCCTAAGAGAGCCCATGCTTTTAACCATTTGATAAAAACACTACATAGTCTTTACCCAATTTCCAAGACTCAAAGGAAACACAACACACTCTTTTGCCCCAAGGTTTTTCCACTCACTTGCTTGTTGTAAGAAGCAAAAATCACCTCATTCTCCCCCCTCATTTGTGCCACCCAATCAGCCCTCCCTCTCTCCTCATTTCATTTTTCACTTCCTCTTTCAAGACACACACTCACACACACAAAGCTCTCTCCTCTCTCCAAGTCTCATACTCTCTTCTTCTTCCAAGCTTCATTGTGTTCTTCCAACCCTCATACTACTTCCTACTCATCTCCATTCTCACAAGCCCTTCAAGGACCACTCTCTTTGGTTCTTGGAGAAACAAAGTAAACACTCACCAAGCCCCAAAATCAAGCTCAAGGAGAATGAGGCCATCTCCAACCATCTTCATCTTCCAAGCCTTCAAAGAGGAACTTTTTGTTAGTGACTCTAACCCTTTCTCTCCATATATTTTTCAAGAACTAGAACCCCTAAGCTCTTCATAGCTAGGTGGTTTTAGGACTTGCTTCAAGGTCTCATGACCACATCTTGCCTTATGAGTGTTCTTGCCTTGATGAAAATGTTGTTTTGAAAAGAGATTTTGTGGTATGATGGTTTTTATGTATCTTGCTTTATTTTGATTCAAAATACTGATTTGGTGACTCAAATTTTGAATATGATGATGAGTTAAAACATGAAAATGGTGATTTGAAGTGATATAACAATTTCTCCATAAGCTTGAAGTGAAAAACTTAAAAACTAGTGAATCTGGAATTCTGGCAGTCTGTAAAGCGTGCAGTATGTTTATTGCTACAAAACTCAAAATGGAACAAAACTATTTTTCTATGAAAGTAGACTCAAAGAGCTTTCCATACATATAAAATACATAAGATTCGGAGTTAAAATGAGTGAGATATGATTTTTCAAAGTGGACTGTTCTCGGATTGGTTTCTGTCTGGGCAGTCTACACTAAAATGTGTATAACTCGAGCTACAAAAATGATTTTTGAGTGAGACCAAGTTTAAATGAAAGCTAAGACATAGAGGAACAAACCCATAAAACAGTTTTCTTAGATTCCTTCTGAGTAATTATAATGAGAAGTAACAATCCACTGTACCGGGAATGAACTTAGAAACTGAACAGTCAGAATAAAATATGCATAACTCAAGCTACAAAATGAATTTTTAAGTGGGGTTTGTTTTGTTTAAAAATAGACTCAGAGAAGTATATCCACACAAAAATTCGAAATAAAATAGTAAAAAATGAAATTATGGTGAATTTTCAAAGTTACTGCCCCACTGTAAAAGTAAAACTGGTTATGGTAAAAGTCAAAGAATAAGGAGAAATAAGCTTTAAGACATTAATACCCTTACATTAAGCATTAGAGAACCCTCATAATTCAACTTAAAAAGTGTCAAAAAGGACATTAGACAAAAGTGGCATCATGCTAAATAAGAGAAGTTTACACAAGAGACAACCTCAATTAAAAGCTTGCACCCAATTTACTAAGCTAAGCTCATAAAATGTTGCTTGAGAATATGCCTATGTTTATGTGCAAGCATGATGATATGATGATGATCATGATGATGATGATATGATAATGATAATATGATATGATGCTTGATGATACTATGATATTGGTTTCTCTGTTTGGCAAAATTTTGGGAAAGCGGTTTAGCAGATTATCTTCTTTGAAATTTTGAAAGAATTATGGACTTAGAAATATTTTGCTTCATAATGCTTAAATATGAAGAAGTTTAATTCAAGTAAGTGATCCTTCAAAAGGGAAGGTAACATAATTTAAGCTCCCCTCACCCACGACTCACATGAGGCATGGCAAGACCCAGCTAGTGTGAGTATAGGGGATAGGTCTTACATGAGGCATGGCATGACCCAGCTAGTGTAAGTACCGAAATTCTATGGTGGCGACGGCCACGGTATGAGCTCATTACCACTTATGTTTAGTGGGTGAAAAGATAAAGTCAAGTTAAGAAAAGAAAAGGGACTTCGGTCCAAAACCCTAGAAAGGGAAGAAGTCAAGAGAATTTCATAGCTTGAATATGCATGTTTTATGTAAATATGATTGTGTTCATGTATATTATGACGTAAATGATTAGAGAGTATGTAAAATTAAATCCGCTTCGGATATTCATGTTTTCGAAAAACCAAGAATTGAACCCTATGCATGCTCACTATTTTCATTAATAAAACCGAAGTGGCTGGGACGATGACGATGACACTTTCGTGTCGGGTTCGAGTCCTACTGAGAAATCTTATTTCTCACCCTAGCTGTTTTTCCGTCTCGTCACCAGATACTCATGGCACGCCCCGTGACATGGAGCATGGAGCCTCCCCACCATGAGTGGGCCTATGATGAGGACGCCCACGCTATCGTGGCCACGACCACCACGATAGTTCGCACGTACTTCTACCCGGGTCGAGTTTTTGAGTAGGAGGAGCCGGAGGTCCCGCCAGCCCCTGCAGACATCTCATCGGCTTTCCTTGGACAGCCCCTAGGCCCTTGGGACTTTCCGCCCGAGCCATTACCCG
This sequence comes from Pterocarpus macrocarpus, assembly GCA_031439585.1. Classification (NCBI taxonomy): domain Eukaryota; kingdom Viridiplantae; phylum Streptophyta; class Magnoliopsida; order Fabales; family Fabaceae; genus Pterocarpus; species Pterocarpus macrocarpus. Next base: position 58,020,460 of record CM062514.1, read on the forward strand.
ACATCGTGATGGAGCCGATGTCGCCAGGATTACCCGTAGCCGAGCCCGAGCCACTACCAGAGGTCCCGGTGATCGAAGTGAGCTCGACAGCTACTCCTAGGGCAGCAGCCGCTTCGCCGCCGCTCCCTGAGTACCATCCGGCCGCGTCCGAGGAGGATCCCTCTGAGGAATGTTCTTCAGTCGCCAGTTATACTCCCGGCCGTCGCATTCGTCGTGTGGAAGTGATCAGTCGACACCCTCGTATCATCCGCACTCCTCACGTCCCCCGAGGCCGAGGAGCGAGGGGAACCAGGCACTCGAGGACCTGAGTTCATTCGATGGAAGGGCATGGAAGGGACCAAGAAGCCAGCATGTGTCTACGTGGGTCTATTTCATTAGTGCTCCTTATCTGTTGTATTTCATTTTGTATCAGACTTATATACCTTTGATTTTGGGACTATGGCATGACCATGAGTTCCCTTTTTATGTATTTGTTGGATATTATGAGATTAATTATAATTATGTGGTTGTAGTACTAATGTGAATGTATGGTATTTTGATTTATCTACTGCCTTTAATTTATACTGAAATCTTTGCGATACGCTCGTTTATCTCTATCTTCTCGCGCAAGGCTTTACTTTCCAAAAGTGACGACGTATTTTAAAGAAAAAAGAAAAAAAAATTTTTACCGTATTTTCCGCGTAATCTAATTTCAAGTGCAGTTTAGTTATCCACGAGCATAAGTAACAACTAATAAAACGCCGTAATACGACTTAAGCGTAGTATGGGTTTATTAGGGTGTTACACCCGATATGAATTCCTATTCACTAAGCCCGAGTTCAATATCAAACATACTTGATCTAGCTCTTTCTACTAAGTTACGAGTTCAATGATTAAGTATACCCTTCTAAGTTCAACCTTAAATATTCCCGACCTAGCCTTCTATTTTACTGAGTCCCGACTTCAACCTTGAGTATTCCCGACCTAGCCTTCTATTTTACTGAGTCCCGACTTCAACGTCGAGTATTCCCGACCTAGACTTCTGTTTTTCTGAGTCCTGACTTCAACCTCGAGTATTCCCATCCTAGACCCTCATTTACTAGGTTTGGAGTTCAACTCTAAGTGTATCGACCTAGCTCTCTGTTTGCTAAATCCCGACTTCCGACATTAACTCAAGTTGTTTGTGTCTTATCCCAGACTTGTCCTACTTCTAGCTAGAATTGCACTCTTGTGAGGGAAAATTCACTAAAAATAGAAATTTGGGTGAAATCATGCGAAATTTATATCCATGTAAAGCTAATAGAACAAGCTTTCAGATGAAGGAAGTTTCATATCATTTGAATGAGTATAATATGAGATATAAGCTCTAAAACTTGACCTTACTGGATTACCCTATTCTAACCCGGATTAGACATAGGGCAACTTTCTCGACTCATTGGGAACAAACGGGATCTTATCAAATTCGAAAACTTTTATGGGATATTCTCCTATGTGCTAGCTTTCTAACAAAGTTGGTTTCACTTAATTTGGAGTTGTATAGGGTTAGTTATACCCTTCTCAACTCATACTGCTCAGATGAAAGTCTTGATCTCTAGATCAAACTTCAAAAATTCATAACTTCCTCATTACTAATCCAATGGCCTCATATTATATATGTATGGAAAGCCCTGAATGTCTAGTTTCATATGAAAATAGATTCTTGGAGTTTAAACAGCTGTAGGTAGAGCCGTACGGACTGCCGAGGAAGAACCCTACCAGCTTCATGATCTTCCTCCTTCCCCCAAGTTCTTTCATGCTAATTCTAAATTCTAATCATAATATTCATGCACAATCAACTATAATTCATCATCATCACTTCACATAACATTAGTATTACAAAATATACAAGACCCACACACAACTCCAAACCAAGGAAAATAAGAAGAGGAGTAGGATTCCTACCTTAGTGGTATGAAATCTTGATGGAACTTGATCTTGGAGTGAAGTTGATGGTTGGAGCTTGAACTTGGGGATGAGAAGAAGTGAAAGAAGATGAAGGAAAGTGGGAAAATGAGGCTGGTTGTGGGGAGACCGAAAATTTAAAGGGAGAAGGAAGAGAAAATGAAAACTTATGAAGGAAGCAATCCTCATTCAATCTTGGCTTGGCTTCCCTCTTGTATAGTTGATGGAGGCGCCACTTGTAGGGATGTCTTGGCTAAATCTTGGCCCTCCATCATAGAGTTCTTATAGTATAATTTCTACTGGTCCGGCTCTGATAGTTTAAAAATACCGAGTCTTTGCTGATTTTCTTCAAGTCGGCAAAATTTTACTAAATGACTAGGAGAGAATTTCTATATCTCTATTCTAATTGCTCCTAAGCCTAATCCCTCTAATTAACATATAATTAACTCCTAATTAACTTTACTTAGTCAATAAGATCGAATAAATTGATTGTTAACGTGAAATAATCATTTTTACAAATTCGGAACTTTTCTATTTTCTATTTTCCATAGCTAATGATATTTTCGTAATTTTGAGCAAGTCTAGGGACACCCCACGTCATTTCACACCAGACTGCCTCCATGGCCCAATCGGCAGAGATCTAAACTCCTACGGTTTCACCACGTGATTCTGCTCTGTTTAAAATTCCATTCTGCTAATTCGACATGTGTGGGGACATAAAGGTCATTTCATGAAAAGATCCAGGGTTATTGTGGAAATAAGTCTTTTGGGACAAAATATAATTTCTAAAAATGCTGAGCATTACTAAAATTAACAAAAATTTACGAAGGCACCTTGTTCTGTTCATGAAAGTAGGGATATTACATCATCTACCTCTCTGACTAGTCTTATGGATAGTAATTGATTTTTGTCACTAATATTTTACTCTCAATTTTCTATAGTTTTGGATGATGTTTGTGAATTAAATTATCAATTGTGAATTCTCTTGAAAATGTTATTCATGATTTTTAGCATGTAGTAGGGTTGTATTCGAAATTGTTAATTTTGTATTCATAGAGCCAAGTTCATATAATTATAAAAATGCAAGTGGAGCTCTCTTCAGAAACTTAATTAAAAGTGAATTTAGCTAATGGCCTTGATTAAATTAGTCCTTGGTTTATACAATAATTGATCTATTATGAGTATGTTTATTTGAGTTTTAGGAATTTTCATTACTTTGTGTGATTTTGTTATACATGTGATTTAGCTACTGCTTTCAAATGCTATGTGATAGTTGATATTGAGTTTAGCTCATGAGATCCCTTTTTGACATATATGTTTGAGCTCTTAAATTTTTTTATAGAAAATTATTCTGATTAAGTAATTGATCTGTTTGAGGAGATTTAGTTTGAGATCTGCATTATTGTGAGAAGTTGGTCTTTCAAGTTTCAGTTTCTATAATTTTCATGATTTTGTGTAATTTGTAATGCTAGCCATTTAGCTGGTATTTTCAAATGTTCTGTCACGACCCTCCATGGGTCTTGACCAGCGCATAGGGAATTTCCATTCCCTAGCAATTCTAACCAAAAATTTACGTAAAAACTGACAGAGTTTCCCCTAAAATTAGGACATTCCCAATATACAAAAAAATCTGCAAAAATTATCCAGACAAACCAGCACAGCTTAAACACAATATATATATATATATATATATATATATAACCTTACATACATAAGGCTATCAAGAAGAGTTGTGTAGCTAAAGTATGTTCAACAAAATAATACACATTTGCTTCACTGAGCCAAAATGAAAAACGAGATTGATACAACACAATTCTAATCCAACCCCAGACCCTGCCTGTAGTTCATGGAGCACTATATCATCACAAGCCATACATGGCTATACAAACAAAAATCCTAAAGAGAAGTCAAGGCCCCCTTCTAGTGGGCTCACCAAAAAAGGACAAGCAGAAATCCTAGTGAGCAGGAGAAGCAGAACCTGCCTCAACGGTTAAATTTGAAATAGATAAGGAAATCACAGGGTGAGTTGTAAAACTCAGTGAGAAATAATGTACTCATAAGTGGCATGAGACAAGCAAAAATATCCAAACTATACTTTAAATTATGAAATGGAATACAAATATTTTCTCTTAACAAAAGAATCTCTGAAATATTGAGTTCATATCATGATAAAACTTCAAGGGAGAATCCTATTCCAGAATTAGTTGCCTGACTGGGTGGCCTTGTGGCCTAACTCCAGCAGTAATTAATAACTCCACGCCTATGCATGTCCATAACTTCCAGACATGTTGGCCGACATGCCGGGCTAGCAATCACCCTGCTAGCTGGGTTTTACGAAATGCACCAAGGCTAATGCTACTGCCATTAGCAAACAATTCTGTTACAGTTTTCTCCTTTTTGGAAAAGTTTACTCATAATAAAATCCTTATCAACAAACTCTTCTTTTAATATAACTTATACATTCTTACTATAGCATTAATGCATAATGAGAATTTAGAAAACTCCCACATTCTAACACATGAAACTCTTAAGTCTTGTCTCATGCTCATACATTTAACATCCACTGAATGTAAGTTCTAATTAGTAAACTAGAGTTTAACATAGTTTCATGAAGAATTAAACTCCAAACTAAAAACAATATATATTTGAATCATTTTTCAAAGTGGTTAGCAACATGAACTTGTATCATACATGTATAACTTCATATAAAAATTTAACTGAGTACAATATTCACTCACAACCAAGATCCCAAATCAAGAGCTTAAGTGGGTGGTGCCTCTGAGCCAACTGGAGCCTCCTCGGAAGAGTCCAAAGCTACAAAAAAAACTGAAATTTTTTTTTTCACACACATTTCTAAACATATATCTAATCTAATAACTTGTAAATACATAAAAATACTAATTTAAAAGATTATATCAAATCCTAAGGCATGACATGTTCTATGATAGTTGATATTGAATTTAGCACATGAGAAACTTCTAGCATGTGAAAGAGCAAATACTGAGAATGTTATGTAGTTTTTAGTGATACCATTTCAATCAAAGTTCCACTAGGGACAATGTGTCTAATTTATTTTTTCTATTAGATGTTATTATCTGAATTACAAATAATTTGCATTGTATTACTGTTAATTCACTTAATGGTGCCATGTGGACAAACTAAGTGAATCTACATGTAGATGTCACTATGTCACTAAGATTTTGTAGACTAGACTCTTTCTTCTTTTCATGTTATTTCATCTTTACCTTGGAGAATCTTTAGTTGATTAAATGGTAAAAAAGTTCATTTTAATGGCTGCCATTTGAGCTGCTAATTAGTTTTAAATTGCATTAATGGGATACTAAATAATTGCCCTTAATTCTTAATATGATTGAGTGATAGTTTTTGTCGTATTGCTTAACCAAGTATTCCTGGGAAATAGAACAACTTAGAGTTGGACAACTTGCTAGAAATTGTTATACTTGCACTTGGCAAGAAGGACACATTTATTTGATCATTTAACCTAGATAAAGGCTTTTTTTGTGAAATCAATTTTTATTGTAGTTACAAAAGTGTCACTAAGTCAATGATCACCTTCGCTTGGTAGCAATAAGCATTTGGAGGGGGCTGGTGCTCCCTAGAGCATAGCTTCTTGCTTGATTTATTCATCTTGACCGGCTTAACATGCGAGACAGGTTGTGCAAAATCAAGGTCATTTAACCAATGGAAGTAATATATTTGTTTTGTTTTTCAGAAGTTGAGACCATTAATCATTTATTTTTCTCATGCTATAAAACATGGTCTCTATGGTGTTTATATTTAGACTGGTGGAAAATAGATTTTGTTGCCCAAATAATGCTAGAAGATTCTTTGAGGCATGGTCTGGAGCTCCTATTTTTTATCTTCAGAAGAAATTATGGATGTCTCTATATTTTGTAATTATATGTTCCATTCGGAAACTACGGAATAGAATCATTTTTTATGAACATAAACAGAATTGGAGTTTTCAAGCAAATTAGGTGAAATTAACTTTAGGATATTGGATCAATATATGGTGTCTAGAATTCCCACTTCAACCGTAGTGTTTTTGTCAAATTTACTTGCAGTAAGGTGGTTGCAGTCAAAGAAATAGTGTCATTGTTGTGTTTTTGTTAGCTTATAGTGCTTTGAGAAATGCTGTATTATAAGAATGGAAATTTCAAGATGTTGGGAAGGTTTTGGTTCGGCTAGTTATTCCATGACAGGGGTCTGGTTGCACAAAAATAAGGTTTATTGCCCTTCAAAGTTGATGTAGTGCTATGAAATATGATTCCAGCTTCGATCTTAATGTGTTGTATGCAGATCTTGTTGTATTTTTTAGTTTATGGTCAAGCAAATGTAGTTTATAGCTAGATATGTTATTGGTTTGCTTTAGCATTTGGTGTATGAGCTACGAGAGGAATTTTTTAGTAAGATGGAGTGGTATATATACCTCATCTTGGAAATGAATTATGTAATGCATCATACTATTTTTTGGGTGGTTACTATGGAAATTTGTTATTGTTAATTCTTAGTCGTTTGTGTGTGTTATAATGATAGAAAGTTACTTGGTTGTTATTTTCATATTACTTAAATTAGTTTCTAATATGAGAAGCATTGAATTATGTACTTTTGTCTCTATTAATAATAACTCTACTAGATTCAAAGTTTCTATTCTACTTTCGTGTCATTTTTTGCACCTATGGTGGAAGCTGGTAGTAATATACTTTGAGCCATTCTTTTTTGAATCATAATTAGTTTCTTTAATTGTATTATTTGAATATTACTCTTAAACTTAGAGCATGAATATATAATACACAATGTAATGAAGTTGATTTTTGATATGCATGTGATATTAACAAGTATTTTGGTATAGATGCTGACAGTGATATGCTTTGGGCCATTCTTTTTAAATTACAATTAGTTTTTTTAATTTTATTCTTTCAAAATTATACACAATATTATGTACTCAATGAAATATTTGCTTTTAAGAAGACCAATAATTTTAAAATAAAATGTATAAAAATACAATGTATAGAGGATAATTGATGAAAATTCTTTCAACAATTCTTATGAGAACATGTAACCTAATCATCAAATCAGTATAAACATAAGCTGTGTGTAACACCCTCCCAAGTACAATACTATGCTTAAGTCATAGTACCACACCTTGGAGTTGTTACTGTTACCTGAGCGGACCTTATCTGACAGCAACTTCAGCCATCTTCGGAACTTCTTGAACTATCTGGAGATAACACAGAAATAGGAGTGAGAATTATAAATTTTCAGTAGGATTCTCTAATTATCATACATAATGTCATCATTGTCATCTCCAGTTTACTTCGATTTATTATGAAAAAGGTGAATATGCTATATAAACTTTTTATATGTCGAATAATATATTATCCGAAGCAAAGTTTATTTTACTCATACACTTGGCATTCGGGAGAACCCAGACAAATTCAATTCATGAATTATATTATGAATAATAACTGAAATATAATAAAATGCAACAGCATCAATATACTGGAGACTTAACATCTGCACATGCCTTTACTTGTACTTGAATTTATGTAGATACATAAAATTTACTTTTTTTTTTCTTTATCTTTCTTTTCATCATAAACTCTTTACATGCCATATTCTAGAGTATGATCGTCATGTCATACCCCATCAGAGCGTGATCGCCAAGTCACGTTCCTTAGGAATATAGGATCTTTATTTGGTACTTACGCTAGCTGGGTCATGCCATGCCTCATGTAAGTTCTATCCCCCATTACTCACACTAGCTGGGTCGATGCCATGCTTCATGCGAGTGGGGTGTCTGCATATGTTTTAATCTTTAGTCTTTAGTCTTTAGTCTTTAGCCTTTACTGCCCTTGGGTAGCCTGACTTGGAGTGAGCTCGTCAGCTCAATTCATGACCATCGTCACACTGACTCACCCATAAGGGGATTCACATGCCTCTAGTCTTGGAAGGATCTCATTCTGGCCACGTGCTTTTAATTGAAGGGATCTCTTCTGGTTACGTGCCTCAAAATTGAGGGATCTCATCTGATCACGTGCCTTCAATATAGAGGGATCTCATCTGATCACATGCCTCCAAGGTAGAGGGATCTCATAGTTTTAGCTACCTTCACAGGGAGGGATTCAATGTGCAACTGCCTCCAAGTGAAGGGATTCACATTCAATATATTCATGTCTTTTCATTCTCATACATATGCTTCATCATTTATTTTCATATACATCATAACTCATATCATACTTAAATTCATCCTTGCATATAAACATTCCTAGTTTCATAGACTTCTGCCTTAAATTCGGCAGCATAACGGATCAGATCTGTTTCCCCATAAATAGTGCCAGTTCTCACGGACAAATCAGTTGTAGCAGTATGATCAATCTAACATATCTATCAATGTAAAACTTGTAACCATCAACTCAAACCTTATATGTTCATTAACACTTGTGAAACCATCAATTTGGTCATTTTTGCTAATTCTATTCAGTTCTGCCCGAATTTTATATAATCCACCTTTACTTCTATTCAACTCATTTAAACTTGAATTTTGGATATGTCATAGCTCTATATGTCTACTTTCTAACCTCTTTGGTCCTATCTCATTTTGATTTGTATAACTCAAGATATTTATGTTTTAACCCGACCTGCCCTATGGCTGGCCAGAATTGCACACCTAAAAGTAAAAATCTATTATAAATCGAAAACAAGTCCAAATCATATGAAATCGGTGTCATATCAACAGGACAACCTTTCATTTGCAACAAGTTTCATTTCATTTGCTTTAATATACCTTGAGTTATAAGTTCAAAAATTCAACCTTCCTGAACTACCCTATTTTGGCCTGGTTTGGACATAGGGCAATTTCCTCAAATCACTGGGAACAAAAGAGATCATAACAAACTCAGAATTTTATTGTGGGATGTTCCTCTATGTGTTAGCTTTCTAATAAAGTTAGTTTCACTCAAATTGGAGTTGTGTAGGGTGAGTTACACCCACCTCAAGTCACACTGCCCGGATGAAAGTCCTTATTCCTAGGTCAAATTTCAAAAATTCATATCTCTCTCAATACTAATACAATGGCCTTATATTATATATGTATGGAAAGCCCTGAATATCTACTTTTATATAAAAATAGTCCCATCGGGTTTAACTAGCTGTAGGCGGAGCGGTACACTCCGCTATATAGACTGCCGTAGAATTTCTCACTTAGGCAGCATCCCAATCCATCCACTTCTCCTAGTTTTCTTCTTCTAACTCTAATTCTAACTCAAGATTTCATATTAATCCAACCATAATCTATCACATACATCCATTATATCATCAAATACATGAAGAAGAATAAAATTTCATACAGCCATAGTGCAAAGAATTCAAGATCAGAAATGGAATTCTACCTCTTTAGAGTGTGATTTTGCTAGGTGTTGAATCTTGAATTGTTAAAACCTTGTTAAGCTTGAAGGAGTGATAGATTTGGTTGAGAGAAGAGAAGAAGAAGGCTGAAATAAGAGGGAGAAGGAGGCGTAAATCAGATCAAAATGAGAAGGAGAGTCTGACTTAAATACATGAGGGTAATTGGAATTGTGAGTGTTGATTGGTTGAAATTTTGTTATTGAAGTTCGGCCATGTCTCCCACTTTTGTGGCCAGATTACTCTCCACGTCGTCCCAAAAGTGGAACTCGCTTCCATTCTATCTAAAATCGGAACTTGTCCCGATTCTACTTAAAGTCGGAAATCGTGCCATTTTACTTGAGTTTGGAGCTGAAGCCGGATGTTGAAAATCGTCCCATCTTATTTGAGACTTGGAAGTAAATTCGGAAATTGAAAAACTTGTCTGGTTTATTCGAAACGTGGAAGCAAAGTTGGATGTCGAAAGTCATACAGCTTACAATCACATAATCTTGGAACTCCCTATTCAAACTCAAGAACACCAACAGAAATGGAAAGCTTCTGGGAATAAACTAGGATATCGAAACTCGTGTATGACTTGGAAATCAACTCAAAGATCTGAACTCGTGTCCATCCTAATTGATTTCAACTCTAAAGTCGGACCTCGTTACATTCAACTCGGAGGTCTATGTTAAACTATCAAGTCGGAGGTCGGAAACCATATACACTATTTTGAAACATGAGGTCTGAGGTCGGAGCTCGCATATATCTTGCTTGAAACTTGGAGATAAATTATGAGATCGGAAATAGGGTCCGTTTTCATTAAGTCGGATATCGGGAATCACTTCCATATTGTTCAGACTTGAATGTTAAGTCGGAAGTCGGAAATAATCCCATTTTATGTGAAATTTGAAGATGAAGTTGGAAGTCATGGAAATTTAAAGGTGAAGTCAGATGTCTGACCTCGTGCTCACCTCATTTGAGACATGGACATAAGTTCGGAGGTCACAAATCATATCCGTTTTATTTGAAGCTCGGGAATAAAGTATGAGGTCGGAACCTGTATAAATTTTGCTCGAATTTGGAGACCAACTCAGAGATCCAATCTCGCATCCATTAACTCGTAGGTCGGGAATCATGTCTTATTTTGGTTGAATAATCAACCATGAAGTCGGAACTCGTATCCTATGTATTTGAAGCATAGGGTCGGAAATATGATCATTTCGCTGAGATGAGGTCAAAGGTCGGAAGTCAGGGACGTTACACTGTGCAACACAAAATAATGACAATAACATGTACAATGTCTTTTTTCTGTTTCCAAATTAAATTAGATGCATCATTACTTAGTTGCTATAAGGAGATGTGTCCAATATATTTTCATTTTTATTGAGAAATTGTAATTTTTTTTATTTTAACCAATATCTTATTTAAATCATTCTTTTTAAGTCATAAATAGTTTCTTTAATTTTATTTTTCTTTCATGGCTTGATTATATTCTTCATAATTATTGTTAAACTCAAGATAAAAATATCGAACACTTCCAATATGATGATAATGATATTTTTTTTTTAATCTTCAAAAAGATTAATTATTTTGAAATAAAATATATAAAACCAAAATATATACAATATAATTGACTAAAACTCTTTTATATATTTTAATGATGATGTGTAATGAAATCATTAGATCCGTACAAACATGTGCTGTGCAAAGCACGGGGATGCCTACTAATTTGTTTCTAAAAGGATAGGGTCAAAAAGTCATAAACTACTAGGGGGTGTTTAGTTTGTTTATTCTTATTTTCATTTTCAGTGAAAATAAAAAATAGGCATGAAAACATGTTATGTAGCACATTGTAGTAAATATTTTCATTGAAAATGGTTTTGGAAGCACACACAAAACTGAAAATGATGATTTCATATTTTTCAGCCAAAATACGATGGCATCATGATAAATAAGTGGAACTCCTTTATTTTCTTTTAAACACACTCTTGCACAGCTCTTTCTTATATATTATTAATGACAAATCACAACATTAGTGCGTTGGCAGTGTAGTCAGCTCGTATGATGAGCCTAGAAGTCAGCGCAATTGGCTCCTATGTTGAGCTTAGAAAGTTGGTGGTGGCAGTTTGAATCTCTCATTTTAATTTTTTTTCAAAAGGAAAAAAAAGGAAAAAAAAGATGGGACAAAACAAGCGGAGAAGAGACACTAATTGTTTTTTTTTTTAATTAGAATGCAATATAGTATAAATAGACTATTTGTTGATTACTTTAGTGAAGACATAATTGTGGATAGATAAAATTTAAGGATAGGTCAAAAGGGCGTTAATATTAATACTACTGAAATAATTAAAATAGCACAAAATCATGAAGACAAAAATTTAAAGCAAGAATTTCTAGCAATTTTGTAAAATAAGCAATAAAATAGTATTAACTATAGTATTTAAATATTTATTTATGTACAAATCAAAACATAATAATTAATAATTATTTATTCTTAGTCTTAATACGTTATAGCTATTTATTATTTTAATAAATACTTTTAGTAGATGAATAAAATATGCAAATCAAATATATATCATTTTTATTATTTGATAACAAATATAATTTATTATCCCAAATTTAATTTTAAAATTTATATTTTAAAAATAGACAAATCAAACATATTTTTATTATTTTTATTTTTTAAAAATAAAATCAATTTTTATAAATTAAACATATTTTTTAAATTTAAAAAATTAAAAAATAAAATTTTTTATAAAATAAAAATAAAAAATATTTTCACATATCAAACCCACTCTTAATTTTTTAGGGCTAAGGCCCGTTGTAAATCAAAAAAAAAAAAAAAAAGCCCAAAATGCACGTGGGATAAATTGTCATCTTTCTCTTTCCCACCATTACCAATTGCCAATTACCAATCACTTTAGTGGAGCTTTTCCGGAGTAACCATTGAAACACTTGCTCAGGGATTTTATTAGGAAAATCCAGAGGGGGAAACGGAAACCTAAACCTTTGTCGAAGTTTTGCAGCTCCGAACTCGGGAGTGTTGAAGCTTAAGCGAGAATGTCGTCGACGCTGCTGGAGGTAACTCGTGCAGCTCACGAGGAGGTGGAGCGGCTTGAGCGCCTAATTGTCAAAGACCTCCAGAACGAGCCCCCTGCCCACAGAGACCGCCTCTTCCAGAGCCACCGCGTCCGCAGCATCATCGACACCGTTACCTCCACCACCCATAAGCTCGTAACTTTTCTTTCTTTTAACAATTATTATTATTATTATTATTATCTTCTTACAACTTTCCTTCACTTTATTCTCACCATAATTTCTCATTTCTCTTATTTTTCGCTTTTAATTTCCTCAGATTGAGTTATACGAAGATAACGACAATGCAAGGAAGGACGAGATTGCTGCACTGGGAGGTCAAACCGCGACCGGAACAAATGTTTTCAGTGCCTTTTATGATAGGCTCAAAGAGGTAGCTTTCTATTCTTTTATTGATTGATAGGTTTAGATGTTTGTATGTTGTAGCGGATTGGTTACATTGTGATGTGTGCAGATACGAGAGTACCACAGGAAGCACCCGGCTGCGCGTGTTGTAGACGCTAATGACGAGTCTGAAGCAATTCTTAAAGAGGAGCCTCTGATTGAGTTCAGTGGAGAGGTTTGTAATGAGCAATTCCCTGGAGAACATGGAAATGTAGAGAGTGATGCTTGTTTGTTTTTTCCGTGAAATGTTAATTGGTTGATGCACTATCAAACTTTTTGGGGCTTCCTTTTCCATTTTGTGAAACCTAGATTATGGAAGTAAATGGCTTGGCTAATGTTTTGAAATGATGGTACAATGAGATGTAAAAATGCGGCAAAGAAGCTCAATCTCTATAGAATTACTTAAAAGCAATTTCCTTGAAACAACTATTAGCGTTTAGTAGAACACCAGAGGGAGGCCATGCGAAAATGAAATCCTGTTCCATCATAAATTTAGGAGCAGATACTCTTGAAATTGTGAGCATTCCTCTCAAACCAAATGTGCCATGTTATTGTGTTGACAGCTTATTGATACAATGATTTTGCTGAAACCTTTGTACCTAACCAGCAGAAATTCTTCTACGGTAGAACGGCAGCCTCGCAGTTCACCACGCACCTGAGACAAGTAGTTTTTAGGAAACTTCAGATCAATTTCCTTGAAATGAAGTTTGACTTATATACATGAATTCACTCAAGATTATTTTTGGGATGATTTTCCAATAGATGAAAGTGTCAATGTTGAAAACAATATCTTTGCATGAGTTATACATCAGCTTATATGTATGAAAACCAACGGGTCCTTAGCATTTTTCTGTTTGCCTCAAAAATCAAGTCTGTAATTCTGTTCTGCATGATATAACTTGTGAGAGTTGTCCTATTGCATTAGGAAAGGGAGGAAAGGTTTTTCTCCGAGGTACTTTATTTATTTATTTATTTTTTCTGGAGACAGTGGGTATAGGGAATATACAATACAAATTCTAACATGTTATACTGGTTGAAGGGTCAATATCACATCTTCAATGCTGATAATTTCTGCTCATGTAGTTTTCCGGTTATTGATTCTCTAAAATTTTGGTTCCAGGAAGCTTTTGGTCGTTACTTAGACATGCATGAACTATACCATCGGTACATTAATTCTAAATTTGGAGAGCCAATCGAGTATTCTTCCTACCTTGATGTTTTCTCAGAAACAGATAAGATTCCACGCAAAATGAAAATAACCAGGTGAATTCCCTTTCTTTACTACACTAATTTGTTGCTCATTTAACAACTGTGTGCAACTGTGCATCCTAGACTTGTAGGAATTTGCACGGATGTCTCAGTTTTGTTGTGGAATGTTCTCCAGGCAGTATAGGGAATATATGGAGAATCTTTTGGAGTATCTTTTATACTTTTTCCAGAGAACAAAACCCCTGCAAGATATTGATCGAATTTTCTCAAAGGTGATCAATTTTATTGCCCTCCTTTTGATATTCTGGAAGTTTTGAGGATAATTTTGGGCCTGCCTTTTATAAGGATAGGGTGGGATAGTTTCTTTGTTCCCAATTTATTGTCTTCTGAAATTGCAGTAGGATTAGAAACGTATCAGTGCTATAAATGATGATCAGTAGTTACTTGCTGCAAATTTGTTTTGATGATATTCGGCATTATGGTTAGGCTGTAAAAGTGTCTTACAAACATGGGTATCTTTCTTGCAATATTTTTTGTCCCTCTATTGCTATACTTTTTACTATATTTAAAGGTGTAATAAACTATATATAATGTTGCATTTATAAAAGCAAATTACATGTTTCTTTGTCGCACAGTTCCAATTTATATAGCATTCTTCATTAATTAGAAAAACTGACCCAATGCTAAGATTCCATTCAAACTATATGTTTTAATTGTAATTTAAAAATGATTGTATGGTTTTAATCTTTTTTCTGTATTTTGTAGACAAATGAATGCTTATGATCAACTTTTAACTATCATCTTCTGTAGTTGTTAGAACTGGTATCAAAGGAGTAATGAAAAGAAGAACAAATTACTGAATATGCCTTAGACTGAAATTTCAGAATGAAACCCAGCCTAGGATTTGTATATTTTTGAATATTCACTAGTTGAAAATGTAAGAAAATAACAAAGAAAGATAAAAGTTCCCGGTCATAGAGGAGCCCTTCAGCCTCTCAATTCCACTCTCCAAATATCTAAGGGATCCCCAATACCTCCCCTCCACTTAGTATAACTAACTCACCAATACCAATCCCATACATTCTCTCTCCTACTCATCATAACAGACCATTAGCTTGTTGTTTCTCTACCCTATGGCCTAGTTGTGGCCCAACTCCTCTTCCTTTCTTACGGTTATGCACTTTCCCATACTTGGGGTCTCTAACAATACCCCTTGCTTCAAGAATCATCTTGTCCTCAAGGTGATGCAATGGAAAGCAAACATTACTATTGGAAAGACTTCCTCCTGGGTCCCAAATCTTGTAAAAGGAGGAGGAAATTATGCTTGCAGTGTAGTAACCTCCACCGGGGTCCCATATATCCCTTCCCACTCCCATATTTATAATTTCTTGACGTTCCTCAGATTTTGCAGGCATCGTTGCAGCTTGGCAATCACTAACATAATCAGTAAAGTTCCAATTGAGCCAAGAATCAATTTCCTTTTCTTCAACAGCTTCCTCACCTTTCTCTTTGACAACCAATAAAGTTGTTGCAGGGACAATTTCTACTAACATGATGGCATCAAGTGTCTTCCTCATGGCAAGGCAAATTTTCAATCAATGTTCTTCAGCTATAGGATGAAACACACCAACCAAGTAGCATCCAATAAGAATTGACATATATGCAATCCAGTGGTACTGATTTTCAGTCTCAGCACATGCACTCCTGCAGGAAATTATCTTTGGCATGTAGTAATGTCCACCCGAGTCCCATAGTCTTGCTCCAAGTCCCATACTTAGAGTTAGACTTTTCCAAGATATAAAGATATCTAGACACTCCCTAGACTCTTGCAGGTGTTGCTGGTATTGGTCGGCTGTTATGTCCTCCTCAAGCTCAACCTTGAGCTCCCCTTTCCCAAGCTCTATTGCCTGTGAGAAAACATACTTCTTTAAATCAAGACACAAAAAGAACAATCCTAGAAACAGATTATCCAATAGTAATGTCTCTCCAACCCAAGATATTGAGTTGTTCCTATAACCATTATTATCACTTAAAGATAATAGAATTGGAGGAATGAGTTCTTTAGCATCATCGTTGTGGTGTATGTCTCCTGAAATTTGACTCAACTTCTAACAGCTAAAGGAATAGGGCTCAACTTGTTTTGCCTGGCAATTAGGCTTTGATAGCTTTGCTAATATAACAACCATAGTTCTTGCATCTTTAGCTGAAGGACTAGAAGCAGCTAAAGAAGCTAATAAATCAAGAAGGGGACAGGTTTGCTTGAATAAATCCCATAGATAAAGGGATCCTCTTTTTGTTGCCAAAGATGTCTAGCACTCATCAAATTCTATGAATGCCGCTGCAGAACCCATTACTCCAATACTTGGTAATAGATGTGAAATCAAGTTTGAAAAAGAGCCATTAAGTGCAAGGTTTGCTTGGCTTTTACATCTTACTATCTCCATCCTAGGTAACCATTCAAGAGTTAGAACAATCAAAACTACTTCAGACCCAATTCCATCAAGACCAGAGACATGCTACTGCCCATCACAATCCCTATAGGATGTATGGTTGTTGAACCTCTGTAAGACAATAACTGGCAGTCTTTCCGCTCTCATGTAGTGGGAATGATTAGCTAGCTTTGGATGAAGTTCTTCTAGATGAACAACTGATAGTCCCAAGTAATTAGACCAATAGCCAATCCTTCGAGTCTTTGTTCCAACCATATTGATGATTTCATATGCTAGGTTAACAAAATTTCCCTAATATGTATACTTGAATGGATCATAAGCATGCAACCCAAGGGAACCAGTAATCAAGTTTTCCCACCAAGAAACAAACCATCTTTTGAGCTTTGAATCAATAACTCCCAACTTTAAAGGATGGATCTCGTTAATTTCAAAATCGGGAACGATGTTTAGCACTCATTGCTTCATATTGATTTTTTGGAGCACTTTTTCTACTTACCCATACTTGAGCTTGGCCCAATAACTTCTCGCCAAGGTTCCCCTCAGCAGAAACCTTATTCTTTTCCCCACTACTCTAGGCTTGGCCCATTAGATCAAAGAAACAACACAATTGCTAGGTTTCCTCCTTTATCGTTCCTTTCTTCTCCTTCTTCATGTCAATTGTAGTGGCACAATCCTTGTTATGAGCTTCACTCGAGTTTGCCGATGGAGTTAGCTCGCCGGTTGTCTCTCAACAGCTTGGGTTCGGCAGTTTTGGGAACTGTGGTCGATCAGCGTTTGTGCAGCTGTTGGCGAGGGAATCTACACAACCACCCACCTCCCTTGAACCTCCTTTGTCTTCATCCCTACCCTCTCAATCAGCGCCTTCGCTGTTGCTAGATCCGGGGGTTTCGGTGGTGGGAGATGGGCTGACATGTACATGAACCTGAGCTGAGCCCTAGATTGTGTCCTCTTTATCCCCACCAATGAGGTTAGGTCTAGTGGCTTTAGTGCTGGTTTCGGTGGCTCTTGTGTGTTTGGCAATTTTGGTGGTGGCGGTTGGGCAGTTGAGCTACTCCAAACTTGGATAGCTATTGGCCTCGACCCCCACTTCTCCTTCTGTTCGACCACATCCACACGATTCACAGAGACGTCATCCTCCCCGCAGAGCTCTTCTTTCCTCTACTGCTTCATGGGATTCCATCGTGAGAGGGAATTTGTCTCCACCGTCTCCTTCATCTCAATGGAATTCTGAGAATGGTGACCGACATTCACCACTTCCATTTCTTGTTTCTCCATTGATTCCTCCATCTCAATTGAATTTGAGCACGGAAAATGGTGACCAACTACACTTCCTCCACTCTATATGCATCCCCCTAATATTCACTCATATCTTCGCCTTCTTCATTGTCGTCCTCCTCTTTCTCCTCCTCCTCCTCAACCTACTTAATTTCAGGAAGAGCAGGAAATTCAGGAATCCAGAGTGTTCTAGTAGATCTTCTTCTCCTTCACCACCCCACTTCATTGTTCTCCTACAGCGGTAGTCAACGTCGCCTAGGTCGTCTTTTCCTCAACTTCCTCTGGATTTCCTTCAACGTCCGCTTTATCCTCTTCATGAGCTTCTCCCAATCGGACTCCATTGCAACGTGTGTTGATGCCCTTCACAGAGCCCTCAAGAACCGGGTTCTAATACCAGTTGTTAGAACCGGTATCAAAGGAGTAATGAAAAGAAGAACAAATTATTGAATATGCCTTAGATTGAAATTTCAAAATGAAACCAAGCCTTGGATTTGTATATTTCTGAATATTCACTAAGTGAAAATGTAAGAAAATAACAAAGAAAGATAAAAGTTTCAGGGCATAGAGTAGCCCTTGAGCCTCTCAATTCTACTCTCCAAATATCTGAATGACACCTAATACCTCCCCTCCACTCAGTATAACTAACTCACCAACACCAATCCCACACATTCTCTCTCCTACTCGTCATAATAGACCACTAACTTGTTATTTCTCTACCCTATGGGCCTAGTTGTGGCCCAACTCCTCTTCCTTTCTTACGGGTACACACTTTACCATACTTGGGGTCTCTAACAAATTGTTAATATTTCATGTTTCATTCCCTTTTCATGTTAATTTTGTTCCTTCATTTATTGGCAAGACCAGAGGAGTACTGTTGAAATAAAATTTCCTCTTATAGGGCTTGTGTCTGAATTTTTTGAAGCTAATTTTGTTTTCTTTTTCATTGAAATGGGATTCCTTGTGCATTATTCTCTCTCTTTGCGGGAAGGAGAATCTGATATATATATATATATATATTAAACTCTTGTAGGTCACAACTGAGTTTGAAGAAAATTGGGCTAATGGCAAGGTACTGGGATGGGAGAATGACACTCTGGAGAATGGACATGTACCTGGTCAGCACACCACAATTGATCTTGATTATTACAGTACTGTTGAAGAGCTGATGGAAGTGGGTGTTGAAAGGTTAAAGGAGGTAGGGTCGAGGATTCAATGTTTCATTAGTTGTCTTTATGTTAATTCTAATCTCTCTCTTCTAATAAGATGATGCAGATAAATAATTATTAATCGAGAATTTTGCTTCCGTGTATTAATAAGTTCAGTAAGCCTAGAAAGGTCTAATCTCATAATTAGGGGTCTAAATAACTAAGAGAAGTCCCAATGTCAGTAAAAACTTAATGTCTTTCATTTAGTCACCAGCCATTTCTAGATACATATTGGGTCTATTAATTAGTGATTCACCGTGTAATTTCCAACTGAATTGGAATAGCTTTAGGAAAGCATATGTGGACAACATGTTCTGGTTTTTCTTTTCAACATAAGATTAGAATTCTGATATCAAATTTCAGTCCAAGGAGGTGGACTGCTCCCACACAAACCCTTTTATCCCATGGACCTACCTCACCAATTTCCATAATTTCCCTTTCTGTTCAACCCTTGAGCCAAACCAATTTCTGGGCTGCATTGTAAGATAGTATCCCAAATAAGCTTTGAAGTGTCCTTATACACCATTTGTCCTTTACTATGGTTGTTTGAACTTTTGTGTGTCATTAAGATATTTTCACTTATTGTGCAAATGCTTACATTTTCAAAATAAATATAGAATTGAAAAGTAACTCAAATTTAACATTTTCAATTCATATATTTGGATATTAGAGGGCTAAAACCAAAGCAAAAATTTTAGAAGGACCAAAATAAAAATGACCTATATTTACGAGGACTAAAATCATATTAAAACATTTTAGAGGGCTTTCGCTCTTAGATATGTTGAGAAATTGGAAAATTTTGCCTTATTGATGTTTTCCTCTTTTGTTAGCTATTATTCTTGTGAAGAGAATCTCTTCTTCTTCTTTATCTTTGTATTTTGCTGATAGAGACTTAGGTAGTAACAAGAGGGTAATTTTATAAGAGGAAAAAGATATCATGAGGTAAGAGAGAGAAAAGATTTAGTGAATCAGCAGAATGGGGCCCATAATGCTGGGGGATCTAACAAAATGTTGAGGTGTCTTTTATGAGTCAGTGGAAGGGTTGTATTTTGTATGGGGTAGGTAATATGACAGATTGGGAAAGGAATTGGATTTAGGTATGGGAGAGATTGAGCACTCTCGAATTGCTCAGATTGGTTATTGTTTCATTATCATCTTTGTTTCTTTATTTTCCTTTTCTTAGCTAGGATCTTGTTGGTTCTAGCTTAAGTGAATGAAATACTAGCATATTTTCTCTATTTCTTGTGAGTTGTGTGTGGTTTTTCTCTTTGTCAGTTTTATTAATTGGCATCAGAGCCAGGTTTTAGGCATTGTTGGGGGGGGGGTAACATTATGCGTAACCATGGAAGCTAGAGTCGATGTGTCGAAGAGGAAGTTGGATGATGTTCTGAGGTTGCTGGGTGAGCAAAGTTGTGGTCGACACAAGGGGAGGTTGCATTGACGAAGGTCACTTTGACATGAGGAAGGGGATCGTGAGTCCTTGGAGAGGATTGACCCTTACCTCACAAAGAGAGGGATGAGTGTGCACTTCATGATAGCGGGTCATCTCGAGGTAGTCGACCACGAGACCTGTGATGAGAGAGGCAGAATCTTTCCAGCGACCAACGGGATGATGAACATGGCGGTGATTGATGTGAGGACAAACGTGAACACCAACTATGTGATGTGGAGCTGGAAGATGGTTGTGGAGGTGAGAGGCTCCATCACCGTTGTCGTGACAGGCACGATTCATGGCGGTGTGAGGCGGAGGAGTCATCGGACAGGAGTGAGTTGCCGAAGAGGAGCAGAGGAGACCCAAAAATGGAGCTTCCTATTTTTTCTAGGGATGAGGCTTTTGGCTGGATTGTGAAGATGGATTGTTACTTCAGGGTGAATCGGGTATGTGAAGGAGAAAGGATGGAAATGGAGTTGTTGGCCATGGAAGGGAAAGCTCTGAATTGGTTCTAGTGGTGGGAGGACCAAACTCCTTTCCCTACATGGGGGCATTTCAAGGAAGCAGTGATAAGAAGATTTCAACTGGGCCTTGCAAAGGGCCTATACGGGCCCATTTTGGGAATAAGGTAGAACAGGTTAATTATGGAGTGTATTGAGGAATTTGAGATGATTTTAGGGCCGTTGAGGGACATTGATCCTAGAATCCTTAAGGGGATGTTCCTCAACGATCTCAAGGATGAGCTTCGAGTGGAGTTAAAGATTTTTGAGCTGGAGACTTTGGCCGAGCTCGAGGATCGAGCAATATTGTTGGAGCAGTGGAATGTGGCGGGACTGCCCCTGGGGAAGGAGTTGGAGTTACCCGGGGAAATATCCCTTATAGAAGAGGAATCGGAAGCAAGCCTACATCGGGAAACAAGGGGAAGGCAGTGGAAGAGGGAGCTGGGGATAGAAAGGGAGGATTTGGTGGCAAGCTCTCTCAATCTGAACTTCAAGAGAGGAGTAGGAAAGGGCCCTATTTCAAATGTGGGGAGAAATGGGGAGTTGACCACATTTGTAAACTCAAAACATTTTTAGCTTGTATTAATGGAGGGTGAAGATGGAGAGGAGGAAGAGGCTCCTGAGGACCTAAAGAGGAGGAATTAAAATTGGAAGCCAAAACCTTACAGTTGTCTTTCAATAGCTTATAAGGGATTGACATCCAATAAATCCTTCAAGGCGTGGGGAAAGATCCAGGACCACCCTGTGAAGGTGTTTGTGGAGCAACCAGCAACTTCCTGTCATGGGAAATGGCTAGGAAATTGCAGTTGAAGGTGAAACCCACTCCCAAATACTCAGTGGAAGTAGGGAATGGGCAGAGAGAGTTCAGTCAAGGAATCTGCAGAGATGTGATGTTGATGATGCAAGGAATTGAGGTGCAACAGCATTTTTTCTTACTGGAAAAGGGGTACTGATGTGGTGTTGGGGATGGATTGGTTGGCTAGCTTGGGGAAAATTGTGGCTGATTTTGAAAAGCTGACACTTGAATGGAAGAAGGAGGGGGTTAGGAATTGCATTCAGGGGGCCCCCACTCTCTATAGGGCTCAATCATCTTGGAAGGCTATTCTAAAGGTCCTGAAAAATGAAAGGGAGGGATATTTTGTTGATCCCATACATGCTGCAGAAGAATTAGCTTCGGGTGAAGAGGTTTCTAAAGCAACCAGCAGGATATTGGAGGAATTTGAGGACCTTTTTCAAACCCCCAAGGGACTATCACCATCGAGAGAACATGATCATGCCATTACTTTTAAGGAAGGGACTGAAATCCTTCATATTTGGCCTTATCAGTACCCTAATTAGCAGACAAATGAGATAGAAAACATTATTGAGGAGATGCTACAAGTTGGGATAGTGAGGCCAGGTACCAGCCCTTATTCTAGCCCGGGTATTCTAGTTAAGAAGAAAGATGGTGGTTGGAGGTTCTGTGTTGATTACAAAGCCTTGAACAAGGTGACTGTGCCCGATAAGTTTCCCATTCCAGTAATTGATGAGTCATTGGATGAATTGGGATAGGCCAAGGTATTCACCAAGCTTGATTTGAAGGCGGGATACCACCAAATAAGGATGAAGGAGCAAGATGTCCCAGCGACCGCTTTCAAGACTCATGAGGGGCATTAAGAATTTTTAGTCATGCCTTTTAGGCTAACTAATGCCCCTTGAACTTTCCAAGCATTGATGAATAAGGTCCTGAAACCTTGCCTCAGAAAACTTGCCTTGGTATTTTTGATGATATCCTTATATATAGCAAGGATAATGAGAGCCATAGGGAGCATCTGAGATTGGTGTTGTAGGTTATGAGGGATAACAAGATGTTCATTAATAAAAAGAAGTGTAGCTTTGAGAAATAGTAGCTGAAATATTTGGCACACATCATTTCAGGAAGTGGGGTGGTTGTCGATCCCAAGAAAATTGAGGCTATGGTGAATTGGTCTGTTCCCAAGGATCTTAAGGAGTTAAGAGGGTTCTTGGTGTTGACGAGATATTATAGCAGGTTTGTGAAAGGGTATGGAAACATAGCTTGGGCTCTAACTCAGCAGCTGAAGAAGGGTAATTTTAATTGGGGAATTGAAACTCAATTGGCCTTTGATTGACTCAGAGGCTATGACCACCTTGCCCGTTCTAGCAGTACTGTGCTTCCACAAGGAGTTTGTTATTGAGGTTGATGCATCGGGTAAAGGGATTGGGGCAGTGTTGATGCAAGGACGACCCATAGCATACATGAGCCAATCTTTGTCAGAAAGGGCTCAAAGCAAATTACTTTATGAAAGGGCACCACTACCTTTTAGGCAGGTACTTTGTGGTTCACGTTGATCAAAAGAGCTTAAAACATCTTTTTGATCAGAGGATGGTGAGTGAAGAACACCAGAAGTGGATGGCCAAGTTGCTCGGATTTGACTTTGAAATTAAATATAAGGTGGGGAAAGAAATCAAAGTGGCAGATGCCCTCCCTAGAAGACTGCAATATGCTGCCTTCACAGCAATCAGAAGCTGTGAATTGGATGTTAGAAGAGGAAGTACAAGCTGATGAAAGGCTGAGAGGCATTATTCAAGGGTCGGTTTTAGACCTTGAAGCGTACCCGGGCTTTCAACTAAGAGAGGGAAGGCTATACTATAAGGGAATATTGGTGAATCCCAAAAATTCTTCAAGGATTCCTCTGATATTGCATGAGTTCCATGACTCAGCCATTGTTGGTCACTCTGGATTCGTCAAAACCTATAAGAGGATTTCAAGGGTATTGTTTTGGGAAGGGATGAAAAGGGTCATCCAACAATATGTAGCAAGCTGTGACATTTGTCAGAGGAACAAGTATTAGACCTTCTCCTCTGCTGGGCTGCTGAAGCCACCAAAACATGGTCTGATATTACCATGGACCTTAGTGGGGGGCTTCCTAAGGCTCTTAGAGCTGGCACTATACTGGTGGTGGTAGATAGACTTACAAAATATGCTCATTTGCCGGCCATTGCTCATCCTTATACTGCCAAGGATGTGGCAGATGTGTTTGTTAAGGAAATTGTATGATTGCATGGGTTTCCTGACTCAATTATCATAGATAGGGACCGGTTATTCATGAGCACCTTCTAGATTGAATTATTTAGATTATTGGGGACCAAATTGAAGTATAGTTTTGCTTATCATCCGCAAACGGATGGGCAGACTGAAGTGACTAATCGATGCTTGGAAGTCTATTTGAGATGTTTTACTGGGCACAAACCTAAGCATTGGCCAAAGTGGCTTTGTTGGGGCGAGTATTGGTTCAACACCAACTACAATGTGCCAATCGATACTACCCCATTCAAGGCTCTTTATACGAGAGACCCCCCAGCCTTCATCCATGGGAATTCAAGTCCATCCTTTGTTGAGGAAGTTAAAAGGTTGTTGGAGGAGAGGGATGCAGTACTTGATGAGCTTAGAAACCAACTATTGAGGGCGCAAAATCGTATGAAAAAGCAGGCTGATCAAAATATAAGGGAGGTGGAATTTCAGGTGGGAGAGTTGGTTTATTTGAAAATTCAGCCTTATAGGTTGAACTCCTTGGCCACTAGAATCAACTAGAAGCTTAGTCCCAGGTATTATGGTCCCTTTAAGATTGTGGAAAGGATGGGGGCAGTAGCATATAAGCTGGAATTACCACTCGGATCTCATGTTCATCCACTATTTCATGTGGCATTGTTGAAGAAATGTGTGTCAGCCACAGCAGTGACTCAACTGCTTCCAACTGCACTTACTGCAGATTGGGTACTTAAGGTGGAGCCTTTGGAAGCTTTGGCCATTAGGAAGAACTCCTAGGGTGAACTGGAAGTGCTAATCAGATGGAAGAATATACTTGACTTTGAGAATTCATGGGAAAAAGTGGCCGCAATCATAGAGCAGTTCCTGGAATCCTCAAGGTGGAACTTGAGGGGGGCGAGTATTGATAGAGACTCGGGTAGTAACAAGAGCGTAATTCAAGGATTTTCTAGAGTTTATAAGAGGAAAAATTATCATGAGGTAAGAGAGAGAAGATTTAGTGAATCAGCAGAATGGGGCCCATAGTGCTAGGTCTCTAACTAACTACCGAGGCATCTTGTATGAGGAAATGGAAGGGGTATATTTTGCATTGGATGGGTCATATGATAGATTAGGAAAGGAATTGGATTCAGGTTTGCGAGAGATTGAGCACTCTCGAATTGCTCATATTGGTTACTGTTTCATTGTCATCTTTATTTCTTTATTTTCCTTTTCTTAGCTAGGATCCCACTGGTTCTAGCTTAAGTGAGTGAAATACCAGTATATTTTCTGTTTCTTGTGAGTTGTGTTTGAATTTTCTATTTGCCAGTCCTATTATATGCCTTTCTTCATTTTAACAAAATTGTACTTATTTTAAAAATATGTTTACCCTTTCATGCATAACTTTATTATCTTTGACTTTAGCGTACAAAAATCAAGTATCTTTTTCTGCCATTATTGATTTAGGATAAACTATAGTTCTCTCTCTCTCTCTCTCGGGTTACGAATTCCTTCTTTTTTTGCCCTTTTGATGTGGCAGGCACTGGCTGGATTAGGACTTAAGACTGGTGGTACCATACAGCAACGTGCAGAGAGGCTCTTCCTTACGAAGGTGAGTTATACATCTTTACAAAGTAACATAATTCCATTTCATTTGTTTTTGTGCAAGGAGTGATTTGGATTCTCTTTGCCATAGTACTTGAACATAGGTCTGTTTCCTGCCAAATTCACTGTCGTGAGTCTAATGTTGTTAATCGAGAAACTTACATCTTTTATTTTATAGAAATCGAGGATATTTTTGTCTCCTTCAATTGGTATAGAAATTTCTGCATAGAGATTTGAGAGATGATCTGTTTTATCTCTTGAATACCCTGAGGCTGAGTTGTATCTTACTTTATCTTCTATCTCTAGGTTACTTTGATATGAGGGAAACCATTGAATAATATACTACATTCATTTTTCTCTGTTTCTTGCCTTATTTATCTGTTTCTTAACCTATTACTGGTCCAATTCCAATTCTTTCAACTAGTATCAGAGCTCCCTCATTTAAGGAGCATTTCATGATATAGACAAGGATAGAGGCTTGAGTTGTAGTGATGGAAAAAAGCCTGCAAGAATTATGAAGACATGGAGAAGAAGTAAAGATTCAACTGTTGATGGGCACCTGCATCAGAAACACTGAGACTGCAGTGCAGAAGATCCTGCAGAATCAATGAGATGCAACAAGACCCATCCAAGGCAAATTGCAGCCCAACCCTTGACTCTGTAAGTGCAAATGCGATTGGGGGAAATCATGATGAAAAAGGCTCTAATAGGTGGAAGAAGATTGAGATTCTGATCTTTTTCAGAGATGATCCCTATGGTTGGGTCAATCAAATTGAGAGGTACTTCTAGTTGAGAGGGGCACCAGGAGGAGATTGTATGACATAGTAGTGATGATGGCCATGGAAGGCCAGGCATTATCGCGGCCCTAGTGGTGGGGATCTTGTACTGTAAACGTTTCATGGTCGCCTTTTGGAAATGCGGTCATTTGGTGGTTCAAGCCCTCCATGATTCGAAGCCCATACGAGTTCTTGTTGGGACTTGAGGCAGAGGTAAGGGCAAAATTGAGCTACATTTGGCTAGGTCTTTATCAAAATTGATGGATGTGGCACAACTCATGGATGGGAAGAATTGAGTAGCATTGAAGGGCCATTTTTTTTTTGGGGGTTTGGTGCCATTGGTTAGAGAGAACTTATTGGGGGTGGAGGGGGGGTTTGGTGCAATTGGTTAGAGAGAACTTAGGGTCCAATTTTGGACAAGATCCTTCAACAGACCCATTGAAACAACAGGGGCAAGCATACGGGGGAGGAATTTTAAACAGTCACGTGAAGTTGAATACCATGACAAGCTAAGAAGAAGCCTATGTTTCCAGTGTGATGAAAATTACGCATCAGATCGTGTGTGCGGAAACAAGCAACTTAGAGTAATGTTGGAAGATGAAATTGAAAAAAAAGGAAACCGTAGGGTTTGATGGTGAAGAAATTGTAGAGTGGAAGGGAACATGTCAAAATTGACCTCCATAGCATGGTGGGTCCCACATCCAAGGATTCCTCTAAGTCATGGGGGGAAGTACAAGGGAGACCAGTGATGGTATTTGTTGATTGTGTAGAATCTCATAAAATAATGGAGGAACTCAGATTGGTTAGGACAGAAACACCCCAATATTGGGTGGAAGTTGGAAATGGGCTTAAGGTGCCTTGTAAAGGTTGGTTGCAATGGGCCGAGTCTTTAATTATAAGGGCTATGGTACAACAAGATTTTTACCTGTTTGGCTTAGAGGGAGCACATCTAGTATTGGGAATAGATTGGTTAGGAGGGCTGGGAGAAATTAGAGCGAACTTTAAATAGTTGGCTTTGAACATGAGGAAAGAAGGCAGAACATACACCATCAAGGAAAATCCCTTACTGTGTAGAGCAGTTGCATCTATGAGTTATATGATGAAGGCACTGCAAGAGGAATGGGGTGGCAGCAGAGCCAAAGAAGGTACAAGCCATGCTCAATATGCCTATCCCAAAAGATTTCAAAGCGTTAAGGGGATTGTTGGGATTCATAGGGTATTACAGAATAGAAGATTAGCCAAACCCTTGCCAAAAGGATTCAGCTGAAGTTGTTTTATGAAAGGGTATTGATGGCTGTCCAAAAATGGAGATCGTATCTTAGAGGCAGGCATTTCATCTTCCATACTGATCAGAGAAGTTTGAAATTCCTCACAGAACAGAAATGATGGGGCAAGACACAAATGGACCTCTAAATTCCTAGGATTTGGCTTGAAATCTGCTCTAAGCATGGTAGTGACAATTGGCCAGCCGATGGACTGTCTTGGAAAATAACTTATGTAGGTATCTCAAGAGTCCAGTTCGCTAAATGGGACCAATTGGAAGATGAAGTTCAATCTGATACCAAACTGCAATAGCCAATACAAGACCTGATTGAAAACCCCCATGCTTATGCAGGCTATACCTTGACGAAGGGTAGGTTATTGTACAGGGTTATTGTACAGGAATCGGTCATGGGAGGACACTTGGGTTTGTCCAGAACATACAAGAGAATATCTGGGGTGGTTTGTTGGGAGAGAATGAAGGCTATCCAGAAATTTGTAGCTTAGTGTGATGTATGTTGAAGAAGGTGCGCAATACAGAATGCCAGAATTTCCAGCTTCAACAATTTTTGTTTTCATTAATTTTCTTGTAAAAATATTAAGTCTTTTTTTCAAGTAACCACTTTTATTTTTCATTCCACTTTTATATTTTGAGATCTTGATGACAAATCAATATTTTTGAGCTCTAAAAAGTTTGGTAGAAGCAAAATAAATACACACCAGAATCGTTCTTCAAGAAAAGTGTCACAACATAAGGAAAATACTTTATAGCAATGAGTTTGTCCATGAGACCTTAAAGCAAGTTCTAGAACCACCTAGCTATGGAGAGCTTAGGAGTTCTAGAGTTTGAAAACATATAAAAAGAAAAGGGTTAGAGTCACTATCACAGGGGTGTCTTGGAAAGCTTGAAGGATGAAAAGTGTTGGAGATGGCCTCCCTCCTTAGAGCTTGGAAAATGAGGCTAGTGTGTGTTTGCTTTGTTTCTCCAAAGACTAAAGAAGATAGTCCTTAAAGGACTTGTGAGGATGGTGAAAGGAAAGAGGGTTGAATGTGATGGGAAAGTGGGAAGAAGAACAGGAAAAATTGGAAGAGCAAAAGAGTTAGAATGAGGCTTAGAGAAAGGTGAGAGCTCTTAGCCTTGAAGTGAGAGGATGAAAGTTTGCAAATAGAGGAGAGAGAGGGGGCTGATGGCATCCCTTTCAAGTGGGTAGGCATGAGGTGATTTTGACTTCTTCAACAAGCAAGAGGGTTAAGAATCTTGGGATAAAAGGCATAATTGTGTTTTCTTTAAGTCTTGATCATAGTTGTTAAAAATCGGCCATGGCGGGATGGCGTTGCGAAAATCATGAAGACCGCCATGGGAGAGTGCATCTCCTGGCAGAAAGTCGTGGCGGGCCATGGCAGCTGCTATGCCCATGGCGGCTCATGGTGGGCATGGCGGAAAATATCGGCCGGTGCCCTTTTTTTGGTTATTTTAAACTTCGAAGGACATTTTGGGAATTTTAATGGTTGTTACTCAACCCTAGATCCCATATGCAAGTCATGAAGCCCAACCCCTTCTTCTTTCTTTACTTTCTTGCTTCTCCATTGTGTTTTCTTTCTCTCATCTTTGGTTCTCACCTGTCGAAACTCCAGTGACCACCGCGGCCTTTTTTTGACTACATCACTTCTAGGGACAACCATCAAGTGGCGGCCAAATTTCACTAGCACCACAAAGAAATGAACACACTTGCAGAGGTTACCTCTTCCTTCTTCTTCATCTGTTGTGTCTTATTCCTTTTCCATAGTAGTCAAACGCGGATAGCGGCGTGTAGCGGTTGACGCCAAAAACGCTGTAGCGAAATAGCGGATAGCTTTCCAGCCGCTATTTGATAAAAATGTATATAAGTATCATGCAAATTATATAACATACATAAATATTCAAAAATAAGAAATCATTCATAATTAAACTTATTCACATCAATGACAAAAATTCATAATCTATTCCATAGTCTAAAAATATGCAGTCACCATCAATCCAAAGCATAAACATCAAGCCCTAAGGGCAACAAAATAAAAAAAACAACACCATTAAGTAGTACAAGGACAACAAAATATAAAAGGCAATAACAAATCCTAATTAAACCTAAGTTTCTACTCTCTAAAACTAACAAAACATTCTACAAATCATTCATCATCATCATCATCATCCTTCTCCATATTGTTCTCTCCATCACTTTCTTCACTACTAGACTTATAGATTTCTTCTTGCCCCTTATCTTAGTCTTCCTCCTCATCAAATTCTTCTTTCTCTTGAATAGACTCCTTCTCTTTTCTTGAACTAGAATGCTTGAGTTGATGATGTTGCCATTGCTAAACCAACTAGACCAGAAAATTGAAAAGAAAAAAAAAACAAAAAATAGAAAAATAGTGAATAGAAGAAGGAAAAAAAAAAAGAAAGGATGGAGGAAAGAGAGATAAAGGAAGCAGAACAAAGAAAGATAGAGGAAGAAGGAGGTCCAATCAGAGGAACAAGGAGTAGGAAGAAGGAAGGAGGAGTGGAGGACGGGGACACGCAGACGCTTATGCTTCAACTAAAACGGAACCAGCAAGACGCAGCTCGGTTGTTGCCGATCTCGAAGCCGCCGGTATCGCCGCCGCGCAGGTGGAAGGCTCGCTGGAGAGAAGGACCGATTGAGAGAGGAGGCAGGCGGAAGGTTGAAGTGCAGGTGGAAGGTTGAAGAAAGGCCCTAAACATTGAGGACAGAATGAACTAGTTTGGGGGAGGGGGAAATGACCGCCCAACCCCTGCAAAAGGTGGTGAGCGGTCCAAAAGCAGGGTTAAAATCGTCCTTTCAGCGATGACGTGAATCGCAGCCGCGACGGACCACGATGCCAAAACGCGACGCGACGTCAGCTTTGTGGCGGCTAGCCGCCGCTCCGCACCGCGACGGACCTATAGCGGCGTGATTGCCTGCTATTAACTACTATGTCCTTTTCTTTAACCTCTTGTTTTTGTTTCAACTTTCAACCTCTTTTTCCTTTCTTCTTCTTATTCAGCTTCTTTTTTCCTTTTTCTATTTTGTTCCAGCCCTCCTATTTTTCCCTGTTCTAAAATTCTTGAGGTTGAAATCTCTTTTTTTTTTTTTTACAAAAAATTTATTTCAATCATTTTGTGTGAATGTGGCTGCTATGTTTGAATTATTCTATATTGCTATATTTGTATTTGACTATGAGTATATTATGTTGTGACTTTGGCTTCGATTTTATGATGCATTTGCTGAATTTATTACTTAGAATATGTTTCTAATTTTATTGTTCTTGATATATGTTATTAATTTTTATTATTTATTATGTTTAGTAGTTATATATATATATATATATATATTCAGTCCGTCATGGCTTCCGCCATAACTCGCCATGCTATCCGCCATGAGCTGCCATTCGATATTGACAACTATGGTCTTGATGCATGGGTAAGGACCATTTTGTGTTTTTTCAAGGGATTAAAGGGAATCACCACTCTTGGGAATTGTTTAATTGAGTATGACTAACCCATGTAGCATGATTCAAGTGGTGGATAACCTTTCTTTTAGTCTTGCCTAAAGTGATGCTACTAACACAAGCTTAAATCCAATGGTGCAAGATTTAAGAGACAAATGGAGGGTTGGATTTTGGCTCTTTTTTGGCCGAAATTTCTAGCAATATACAAGAAAATTTTTAAATTTTTAATGTTATTAGAATGATCTAAGTGCTAATTAATTTAGTTAATTTAATTGCTCTTTAGTCAATTTTGTCTAATTATGCTTTTTAAGATATTTCCCTTAAAAAGAATTGCTATTATCAATCACGTATTGAATGTGTGAGGATTTAATTTTACTAAATTTGTTTATGGTGAAATGTTTGTCATGCACTTAATTAATAAGATTATATTAGCTTAATTATGTTTCTAAATCACGGATTAATGATGTTCGAGTGATTAGGCTTTAATTAAAATGTTTAGTGCGTTATGATTCAATTGTTGACTTGTTGACTTGTCTTCTAATTTATTAAGCTTACTCATTGAGATTAGCCGATTAGTTCTCAATTAATTGTTAACCCCTCTAACTAGCTAGGGATATTGAACTAATTAGTTTAAACAAAATTGGGGACGTTACAGATCTCATCCGGGGTATGTGCGAAGTAAATAGTAATATCTTAAATGTACTGTACGACTTTGGTGCTACGCACTCTTTTATTTCGCATGACTGCATAAGTAAGCTAGGATTGTCTATCTTTGAAATGTCTTATATGCTGCTTGTTTCTACTCTCACTGGGAAGGTAGTTAGAACTTGCCTGTATTGTTTAAAATTTCGATTTCATATTAATGGTAGAACCTATGAGTTTGATTTAATCTGTCTCCCTTTATCTGGTTTAGACCAAATTTTAGGCATGGATTGACTTTCGGCCAACTGTGTTATGTTAGACTGTGCTACAAAATCTGTTGTGTTTTCTTTTGTACCTGTTAAGCCATTTAATTTGAGTTTGAAACCTATTGTGTTGTACTATTGGAAGACTGAGAATTAAGAATATGTTTTGCTATCGGCTAGTGAGGTTGAGCTCGAGCAAGTATTGAGTGAGATTCCTATAGTTAAGAATTACCCCGAAGTCTCTTTTGATGATATCCCTGAGTTTTCCCCTAAGAGGGAGATAGAGTTCTCCATAGAATTGATGCCGGGAACAAGACTGATATCCGTAGCGCCATATAGAATGTCCCCATTGGAGCTGATGGAGCTAAAGACTCAATTAGAGGAGTTATTGGAGAAGAAGTTTGAGACCTAGTGCCTTGCCTTGAGGAGCTCTGGTGTTTGTGAAGAAGGATGGAAGCTTGAGACTGCGTTGATTATTGATAGTTAAACAAGGTCATAGTGAAGAATAAGTACCCCCTGTCTAGAATAGATGATCTGATGGACCAACTGAGAGGAGCAAAGGTGTTTACAAAGATAAACCTGAGGTTTGGATACCATCAGATTAGAGTAAAGGAGGAAGATATTTCTAACACGGCCTTTAGGACGAAGTATGGGCATTATGAGTTTAGGGTTATTTCAATTGAATTGACTAATGCCCCTATGTGTTTGTGGATTACATGAATAGAATCTTTAGGCCATATTTAGATAAGTTTGTGGTCGTCTTCACAGATGACATCATCATTTATTCGGAGACAAAGGAGGAACACGAAGAGCACCTTAGGATAGTTTTGGAAATCCTAAAAGACAAAGTTTTATGCTAAGTTGTTGAAGTACGAGTTTTGGATGGAAGAAGTAAAGTTTTCGGGCCACGTGGTATCAAAAAGAGGAATTTCTGTGGATCCAAGTAAGGTAGAGTCGATGATGAATTTGGAGAGACCAACGATGGTGACAAAAGTCAGGAATTTTCTTGGTTTAGCCGAATACTGCCGAAGGTTTAGAAAGGGATTTTTTTCGATATCACTACCTTTGACCAAGGTAACTAGGAAGAATGTTGTTTTTGTATGGATTGT
Source organism: Pterocarpus macrocarpus (assembly GCA_031439585.1). Classification (NCBI taxonomy): domain Eukaryota; kingdom Viridiplantae; phylum Streptophyta; class Magnoliopsida; order Fabales; family Fabaceae; genus Pterocarpus; species Pterocarpus macrocarpus. Next base: position 58,053,501 of record CM062514.1, read on the forward strand.
AAAGTGTTAAAAGTGTTTCTAAGAGTTGAAGGAGAAATTGACCTCAATATCTGTGCTAGTTTTACCCGATCCTAAGGGAGCCTTTGAGGTTTACTACGATGCCTCTGGGAGAGGTTTAAGTTGTGTATTGATGCAAGACCACAATGTGGTAGCCTATGCGTCTAGGCAGTTGAAGCCTCATGAAGTAAATTACCCAACTCATGACTTGGAGTTGGCAGCCATTGTGTTTGCATTAGAGATGTGGAGACATCACTTGTATGGAATTAAGTTTGAGGTATTCTCGGATCACAAGAGCCTGAAATACTTGTTTGATTAAAAGGAGCTTAATATGAGGTAGAGAAGGTGGATGGAGTTCTTGAAGGATTATGATTTCGGTTTGAACTACCACCCTGGTAAGGCCAATGTGGTTGCTGGTGCGTTGAGTCCAAATCATTGCAGCGTCATGGATGATGGTTATGGAGGCCGAACTAGTTGAAAGTTTTAGAGACCTTAATCTCGGAGTCACCCTATCCTAGAGACCTTAATCTCGGAGTCACCCTATCCTAGAGACCTTAATCTCGGAGTCACCTTAACCTCACATAGCATAAGGTTAAACCAAATAAAAGTGACGAGCGATTTCAAAAACCAAATTGCTCGAAGACACCGGGAAGATGAAAAATTTTTGAGGATAGTAGCCTAAGTGAATGAAGGAAAACTCAGAGGATTTACTTTAGATGCTAAAGGGGTATCAAGGGAGAATCTGTGTGCCTGTTAGGTATAACTTGAGGAATATGATTGTAGAAGAAGGTTACAAAGGGTCATTTGGGATGAGACTTTATCTAAGTACAACATACCACCTCCAGACTAATGGACAATAAGAGAAAATCATACAAACCCTAGAGGATAGCGTAATGGATCGACTCGGAGGTTGGGACAAACATCTACCACTCATAGAGTTCGCCTATAACAACATCTTCCACGCTAGCATTGAAATGGCGCCTTATGAAGGTTTGTATAGCAAAAGTGCCGTTCTCCGCTTTGTTGATATGAACCTGGGGAGCAAAGCCTCTTATGACCTGATCTGGTTAGGCAAACCATTGAGCAAATAAAGAAAATAAGAGAGAGGATTCTCATTGCTCAAAGCCGTCAAAAGAGTTATGTTGATAAGAGGAGAAAATCAATCGAGTTCCAAGAAGTAGAACATGTATTCTTGAGCATCACTCATTTTCTCGGTCCTTTCCAAATTTTGAAATGAATAGGGACAAGTGCCTACCAGATGGCCCTGTCACCCTTATTGTCTATCCTTCACAATGTCTTCCATGTCCCCCAATTGAAAAAATACAACTTCGACCCTAGTCACCTTAGCCAGAAAGTGCACAGTTAAGGAAAGACTTAACATTTGACCTACCACCTATGAGAATCATCGATAGGATGGTCAAACAGCTTAAGAGTAAGTCTGTGCCACTGATAAAAGTGGCCTAGGTAAAAGGAAGCTTGAAGGAGCACATTTGGGAGCTTGAGTCAGAGATGGAAAGAGAATATCCTGACCTGTTAACAGGTAACAAATTTTGAGGGCAAAATTCTTTCTAAGGAGGGGAGAAATATAATATCCCCAATTTTGTCTAAGCTAATTAGCTCAGTTTCCGTAGCTAATTAGAGGGGTTAGCGATTAATTGAGGACTAATCGGCTAATCTCGAGAGTAAAAGCTTTGTAAATTAGAGACAAGTCAACTAAAAGTCAATGATTTATAAGAAAAAGTCAATAATTGAATCATAACGCACTAAACGTTTTAATTAAAGCCTAATCACTCAAACCTCACAAATGCATAATTTGGAACATAATTAAGCTAATATGATATTAATAATTAAGTACATGGCAAATATTTCGCCTTAAACAATTTTAGTAAAATTAATCCCCACACATTCAATATATAATTAATAAAAGCAATTCTTTTGAAGGAAAGTGCCTTAAAAGCATAATTAGTCAAAATTGACTAAAGAGCAACTAAACTAATTAAATTAATTGACACTTAGATAATTCTAATAGTATCAAGGCTCTGAAAACCGGATTGAGTATCGAACCGGACAAGTTATTGGTTCAAAAGTTCAATTGTTCAACCGGTTTAATCGGTGTTCAACCGAAATATATATATATATATATATATATATATATATATATATATATATATCACTCATATAACATAACATAACATAATTCATAAATTTATCAAAATCAACATAATGTAGACTAAATCTCTCAAGTCTAAATAACATAAAAAAAATAAAATAAAAGGAAAAAAGACAACGTAAAGCTTTTTCTATCCGGAGCACAACATGATAAATCGTTCTTAGCTTCAAATTCAAATAGAAACCTCTAGTACAGGGCAAAAAGAACAGAATACTCATGAGACAAAGCAATGTTTCTAGCTTCATTTTTCTGTCCCTTTTCTCTTCACTAGTTATAACGTATAACTCAATTTTCCCAAACTAACACCATTAACAACGACAACAATAATAAACACAAAAATTTCCTTCTTGCCTCTCACAACTCCCATTTCCTCACCCTTGACCTCTGTAAGTCAAATTTAGTGAACATCATTACCTCTATTGTGACGTCGGTGCTGCAACGGAGGTCTAGACAGGACGTCGCTGTGGGCATTGCTTCAGATGGCGAGACCCGGTGAAGGTTGACGGAGGACAGCGCGGTGAATGGCGTGGTGGAGGCATGGCATGTGACCATGGAAGAGGAGAAGTGTGTGAGAGGCTGTGACAAGTGAGGATGGCTTCTGGAGTTAGGGCCAGCTCTCCACTCCCTGTAGCTTTTAGCTTGCTTCTGTTTTTGGTTTCTTGCAAAATGAACCTGTTTCAAGCAATTCAGACTCTTTCTTTCTTTCTTTCTTTTTTCACTCAAAAAACCACCCAAAACGATGCTATTTTGAGATGGGTTTTTTCAAAAAATTAAAACTGCCCAACCGCTTCATCCGATTTAGTGGTTTTGGGCGGCTTTCAGCGGTTCTATTCCGATTTTTTTAGAAACAGTTCTTGAAGCTATACTTGGACTAGATACCTAGCTCTGCTCCTCAGCTCAATCCGGACCGACTACCTGGTCCGTTTTAGAACAATGAATAGTATTGAAAAATTAAATTTTTTTTTTCCCCTTGTTTATGGCTTGAAATTTCGGCTAAGATAGAGCCACATCTAACCATCCATTTATCTCTTAATCTTGCACCCTTGTATCAAAGCTTATGTTAGTAGCATCATTTTAGGCAAGACAAAAAAAAAAGACTATCCTCCACTTGGATCATGCCACATGGGGTAGTCATACTCAATTAAGCGAATCCCAAGAGTGGTGATTGCCTTTAACCCTTTGAGAAAACATAAAATGGTCCTCACTCATGCACCAAGACTCAAAGGAAACACAATTATTCTTTTACCCTAAGGTCATTAACTCTCTTACTTGTTAAATGAAGCAAAATCACATTATGCCCATGCCTTGATGAGGGACGCCTACCAGCCCCCCTCTCTCTCTCATTTGCAAACTCTCATCCTCTCACTACAAGCCTAAAGCTCTTATCTCACTCTAAGCCTCATTCTAACTCTCTTGTTCTTCCAACCTTTCTTGTTTTTCTTCCTATTTTCTCACCATATTCAATCCTCTTTCCTTTCACTACTCTCACAAGCCCTTCAAGGAGCACCTTCTTTGATCTTTAGAGAAACAAAGCAAACACACACTAGCCCCATTTTTCCAAGATCTAAGGAGGGAGGCTATCTCCAACACTTTTCATCCTTCAAACTTTCTAAGAAACCCTTGTGGTAGTGACTCTAACTCTTTCCTTTTTATATGTTTTCAACTTCTAGAACTCCTAAGCTCTCTAGAGTTAGGTGGTTCTAGGATTTACTCTAAGGCCTCATAGCCAAACTCTGTGCTATGAAGTATTTTCCTTGTGTTCTGGCTCTTTTCCTGAATAATGATTTTGGTGTGTATTTATTTTGCTTGAATCGAACTTTTTAGAACTCAAAAATATTGATTTGTCATCAAAATCTCAAAATATAGAAGTGGATTGGAAGATAAAAGTGGTCACTTAAGGAAAAGACTTAATGTTTTTACAAATAAGCTAATGAAAACAAAAATTGGTGATGCTGAAAATTCTGGCAGTCTGTATTGCGCATCCAATAACTCACACAATACAATTTAAAATGCAATAAAATTAATTTTAAATGAAAATAGACTAGTAGATCTCTTCATATATATAAAATATGTGAACATTGGCCTTAAAATAAGGGAGATACAAATTTTTAAAGTGGGCTGTCTCAGGATGTGCTTATGTCTGGGTAGCCTGTACTAAAAACCTTATAATTCAAGATATGCAAAATATTTTTTAAGGGGACTAAGTTTGTTAGAAAGATAAGACATAAAGGAACATTCCCATAAAACACATTTGACAAATTAGTTGTAAAGAGCTCCCAATAGAGTTGACAAGTCACTGTTCTAAAGTAAAACTAAAGACTGAGCAGTCAGATTAAAAGATGCATATCTCAAGTTATGGTTTGAATTTTTGAGTGGGACTTGTTCCATGTAAAAGTTGACTCAGAGAAGTATAATCCTACAAAAATTCAAGTCAAAATAGTAAAAGATGAAATTATGATGAATTTATGAAGTTACCATAGTAGTTAATAGCGGGCGATCGCGCCGTCGCAGATGGCGCGCGGCTACCATCAGAGCTGTTGCGTCGCGTTTTGGCGTCGCGGTCCGTTGCGCCCGCTATCGCGGTCGTCGCCGCGGACGCTTGATTGCGCTGTCGGCGCGATTCACGCTGCCGTCGTTGAAAGGGCGATTTTAACACCTTTTGAACCGTTCACCACCTTCTGCAGGGGTTGGGCGGTCATTTCCCTCAACTGGTTCTTCTTACGCCTCGACGCGTTTAGTGGCCTTCTTTTCATCCTTCACGCTTCGACTTCGGCTTGTCTCTCTCTCTCAATCGGTCCTTCTCCGGCGAGCCTTCCACCATTGGCGGCGATCTGCGCTTTCGAGACCAACAAGAATCGAAATAAGGCGTCTTGGCGAGCCGACCAAGCGTCTGCGTGTCCTCCACTCCTCCTTCTTCTTCCTCCTCCTTGTTCCTCCGGTTCGACCTCCTTCTTCCCTCTGTCTCTCTTTGTTACGCCTTCTCTTTATTTTGCTTCTCTGCTCGCTTACTTTGTTCTCGCTCTCTTTATTCGCTTCTATTTGTTCCGCTGCTTCTGCTTCGTTTGTTACCTTACTCTTTATTACATACGCTTGTTCGCTTCTCTGTCATCCTTCCACTTTGTTTTTTTCATACCCATTTGTTCTGCTTCTCTCTTTGTTCCGCTTCTACTTTGCATCTCTCTTTATTCTGCTCGCTTGTTACTCTCTCTGTCCTTCTCCTTTGTTTTTCTTTTTTTTCCTTCTATTCACTACTTTTCTGCTTTTTCGTTTTTTTTCTTTTAAATTTTCTAGTCTGATTGGTTTAGCAATGGCACATCATCAACTCGAGCTTCTAGTGTTGCTCCTCTTCTCTTGGTTTGGTGAAGCCCCAGGGTGAAAACATAGATATGGCATGGCAAAGTGAATAGTTTAAAAGACATTAATAATAGGAAGAGTGTAACTTGTGATTTTTGTGGCAGAACAACCAATGGTGGAATAACTAGAGCAAAAAGACACCAAATGGGTGTGGTTGGAGATACAAAGCTTGTAAAGCAGTCCCACATGAAGTTAAGCAACTTCTCAAAGAAGCTTATGAGAAGAAAAATGCAGAAAAGGTAGCAAATTATGGTGCAATTGGAGAAGATGAAGATGAACAAGAAGATTTAGAGGAAATTCTACAAATTAGAAGAGGGAAGAGACCTCCATCAAGATCAAGTGGAGTAGCTGCTCCTTCAACTATTGTCAAGCAAGCCAAGAAAGGAAAAAGCATAAAAGATCCTTTGGATTTGATGTTTTTAAAAAATCCTGAAGCTACCATTAAATTGGGAAAGCCTCACCGGCAAATAAGCATTAATGATACTTGTGATAAAGAAGCAAAGGGCTAGAAACATTCAATACATGACCTAATTTTTTTATATGAATGGGATTGCTTTCATGTTGCTGATCAAAGAGCTTTAAGTTAATGCTTGAATTTGGAAATTATGGTCCACATCTAAAAGCTCCAAGCTATCATGAATTGAGGGTTCCACCTCCTTAAAAAGGAGTTAGAGCTAACAAAAAGATATGTTGAAGGGTCATGAGGAGGAAAGAGTGAAAGATGATGCTCAATAATGTCAGATGATTGGACAGATAGAAAGAATAGGACATTGATTAATTTTATAGTAAATTGTCTAGCTAGAACAATATTTGTGAAGAGTGTTGATGTTTCTGCATAGATGAAGACAAGGAAGAAAGTATTTGAGCTATCGGATAGTATTATAGAGGGGATTGGAGAACAAAATATTGTTCAAGTGGTGTCTGACAATGGAAATAATTATGTCTTGGCTGGTAAGAAGCTATGAATTGCTTAAATTTCCTATTACTTCATTTAATATTTGGCTATTCATCTAATCTTATTTAATTTGGCAAATTCTTCTAGTAAACTACTTCGAGCTAAGAGAAAGAATCTCTTTTGGACTTCATATTCTGCACATTGTGTAGACTTAATGTTGGAGGACATTGGATTAAGAAGGTAATACATAGAGGCATTAGTCTTGTGGGCTTTATCTACAACCACACTTTGGCATTGTACACAATAAAGAAATTCACCAACAAGATAGAGTTGGTTAGACACGGAGTGACAAGGTTTGCTACAACATTCCTTACACTGCAAAGGTTGTATAAACAAAAGAACAATCTTAGACGGATGTTCACTTCTGGATGAGTGGTTGAGCTCCAAGACGGCTAAAGAACCTGGGGAAGAAGACAGGGTGATATTGTGCTCGACACAACATTTTGGAATGATGTTGTGTACACTATTAAACTTATGGGGCCTCTTGTGCATGTCCTTAGGCTTGTTGATAATGAGAAAAGCACGCAATGGGATACATTTATGAAAGCAATTGGATAAAGCTAAGGAAGCCATTCAAAAATCCTTAAGGATAATGAAGCCAAGTATAAGGATGTTTTTGCTATTATTGATAGGAGATGGGACTCACAACTTCATCATCCATTGCATGCAATTTGCTATTTCTGAATCCACGAATTTACTATCCCAATGCAACAAAAGATTGAGAGTGATCATGAAGTAATGGATGGACTTTATAAGACTATTGATAGGTTGATTCCAGATGAAGACTTGGAAAAGGTTACAAATGAGATTGACATATTTAAGAGTCAGGTGGCATATTTGGAAATAGGATGGCAATAAAACAAAGGAACACAAGGGCTCGGTAAGAAATAAGAAATGTGTACTTAATTCTTGATAAATTTAGTTTCATGATATTTTTTAGTAATAGTGATTTCTGATTATTGAATCATAGCTGAATGGTGGAGGAAGTATGGAGCATCCACTCCTAACTTGCAACAATTTGCGATGAAAGTGTTGAGCCTAACTTGTAGTTCAACGGGATGTGGCGGAATTGGAGCACTTTTGAGCATGTAAGCAAATGCAAATAATTTTGCTTTGCATAACTTCATGCTTCTATTTAATGATTTTAACACTAACATTTTGTCTAATTTATGTCATGAATATCATAGTTTCATTCTAAGAAAAAGGAGCAAGCAGCATCAAAAGTTGCAAGACTTGGTATTCATCAAGTATCGAACTCTTAAAGAGCGCTTTGGCCAAAGATGAAATTGATCCTATTCTCCTAAATGGTATTGATGATAGTAATGAATGGTTGCTAGAGAAATGGGTGCTAGCATAGAAGATCTTTGAAGAATTGCGTTTTGGTGATGATGGATTGACTTGGGGAGGCGTTTCGCAGTGGGGTTGAGGAGCCTCCAAGACACACAAGGCTTGCTACTAGATTGCAGAAGAAAGTATCAAAGCATTCTAGTTCAAGAAGAGGGAAGGAGCCTATTCAAGAGGAAGAAGAAATTGATGAGGAGGAAGACTCAGATGAGGGGCAAGAAGAGATCTATAAGTCTAGTAGTGAAGAAAGTGATGGAGAGAATAATATGGAGGAAGAGGAGGAAGATGATGATGATGATGATGAATGATTTGTAGAATGTTTTGTTAGTTTTAGAGAATAGAAACTTAGGTTTGATTAGGATTTGTTATTGCCTTTTATATTTTGTTGTCCTTATACTACTTAATAGTGTTGTTTTTTTGGTTTTGTTGCCCTTAGAACTTGATGTTTATGCTTTGGATTGATGGTGACTGCATATTTTTAGACTATGGAATGGATTATGAATTTTTATCATTGATGTGAATAAGTTTAATTATGAATGATTTCTTATTTTTGAATATTTATGTATGTTATATAATTTGCATGATAATTATAGACATTTTTATCAAATAGCGTAGGCAGCTAACGCTTATCCGCTATCCCTGCTATAGCGTTTTGGGGTGGCCACGCTGCCGCTATCCGCTTGACTACTATGGAAGATTCTTGTCCCCTTTATAAAACTAAATCTAGTTAAGACTATTTTTAAATGATAATGAGAAACAAACTTAAAGATATCAAGACCATCAAATTAAAATATTGGAAAACTTCATATTTCAACTTAAAAATTTTAAAAAGGATAATAGGCAAAATTTGCCCTATGCCTAATAAAAGAATCAAGCAAGATGCAAATTCAATTAAAAACTTGCATCTAATTTATTAAACTAAGCTCATAAGACTTTGCATGTTATATGTATATATCATATGCCAATATGATGATGATAATGATGATGTTAGTTATGTTGAATATGATAATGATGTATGATTATTGATCTTTTTGTTGGCAATTTTGGGAAAACTCCGGTTTAGTCGTCATACTGCCGGATTTCCCCAAATTTATGGATTTAGTATAATTTTGCATCATAAGCCTTAATGAAGAAAAGATTGAAGTAAGGGTGTGATTTATCGAAAGAGAAGGTGGCCCATAATAAGAAACTTTCCCCTCCACCGATGGCCTCATATGAGACATAACAAAAGACCCAGCTAGTGTCAGTACCGAGGAAGGACTTACATGAGGCATGGCAAAGGACCCAACTAGTATAAGTACCAAGAATTTATGGTGGCGACAGCCACGGTATGAGCTCATTACCATTTATATTTAATGAGTGGTAAATAAAAAGATTCATGATAAAGTCAGGTCTAATTAAAGAAAGGGACTCTGGTTCAACCTAAGAAAAGAATGAATCTTGTGAGATGTTCATGCTCGATATGTTTAATTGCATAAGCTCTTATGTATATCATGATGTTTATTGTTATGATGAGAATACGTATTTAAAATTGTATCCACTTCGAATATTCATGTTTTGAAAACTTAATAATGGGACCATGTGTATACTCACTATTTTTATTGATAAAACCGAAGTGGCTGAGATGATGGTGAAGACACTTTCGTGTTGAGTTCTTGTCCTACTAAGAAATATTATTTCTCACCTTAGTTATTTTCCGTATCGTCACCAGATTCCGATGGCGTATCCGGTGGAATGGAGCATAGATCCGCCACAATGTGAGTGGATATACGACGATGGTGCACAAGCCATCGTGGTGACAACCACCACGGTGGTTCTCACCTATTTTTACCTCAGTCGTATGTATGAAGGAGTGGAGTCTGATGTTCTACCTGCTCCGGCTGATATTCCTGGAGCATTACTTGGACAACCACTGGGTCCATGAGATTTTTCGCCAGAACCATTGCCAGATATCGAGATGGAGCCTATATTGCCAGAGCTACCTGCAGCCGAGCCCCTGCCCCAGCCGGCGATTCTAGTGATCGAGTTGAGTGCCACGACCTCCCATGGGACCATAGGTGCCGCTCCGCCTTACCCTGAGTATCATTCGGAGGTCGCCCTGACATCCGAGGAGGATCTTTTCGAGGAGCAGTCTTCTGCGGCTAGTTATACCCTTCATCAGGTCGAGCTGAGTCACCGCGTTTGCCGTGTCGAGGTACTCAGTAGGAATCCTTGCATCACCTGCACACCTTCTGTACCCCGGGCAGAAGAGTGAGGGGAAATAGACATTGTAGGGCTTGACTCCATGGGACTGAGGGGTGCGGTCGAAGCTGGATGCTATGACATGTTCGTTGCTGGGACTAGCAGATTTTGTCGTTCTGTACCTTAATGTAAATCTTCTATAGTGAACTTTGCCATTTCAGTTTGTATTTGGTACTTGGGCCATGGCACAGCCATGATTCTTCTTCTATGTAATTCTTAATATTATGAACCTATGTGTATGGAATGGCTATATGAGCAATGTGATGCATTATTATTATTTACCTATCGTCCTCATGTTTTATTTATTTGTATTACAAGTTATATGCGTCACACTCTCTCAACATCTATATTCATGCTTGTGGCTCCACCTTTTTAAACGCTACAAAGTGACGATGTATTTCAAAAAAAAAAAAAATTTAATGTATTTTTCACGTAACTTAATTTACAAGTAAAGTTTAAGTTTTTTTGTGAACATAGGTAACAACTAATAAAATACCGTAATACGACTTAAGCGTAGTATGAGTTTATTAGGATGTTACACCTCTTTGTCTTGATGTGGGCCTGGCCCATTAGGACAGAAAATGAACCCCATGTGGAAACTTCCAGTTTAGCCCCTGCCTCTATTTTGTTCCGTTTCTTGGGACGACCTGTGGGAATGCGATGCGCTATTGCCACTGTCGCTATCTCTGCTCGCATCGTTGCAAGTGGACCATTGGTAGTTGCTCCACAACGTCTTTTGCTATTGTCTTCTCTTCGCGATGCTGCATTTTGCAAACCACCCCCACCTATGGCGAAAGTCATTCTTTTTCACCATTCTCGTCATGTGACTTTGCCTTACCTCCTTCCTTGCCGCCTTTAGGACCTGCAACACCTTTACCCAATCCCTTTTGCTGCGATTACTCTTTGTTCCCCGACTTCACGACATGACCATTGTATGCGTCGAGGCTATTGTCAACACCCGCACACCCAACTTTCGTTTTTACCTCCTCTAGTTCTTCTGGAAGTTGATTTTTCGTCTCACAATGGCCACCGTCACCTTCACCATTCTTGTTGTAGACACCGTTTCTCTCTTCCTTTTCCTTTTCCTTGTCGGTGCTCGAATTCTCACCATGCTCCTCCCGAGCCACTCCTTTTCCTTTGTTGATGGTCGCGACTATGACCTCGACCTCGATCCCATGAATGAGTGAATCTGCTGGTGGTTGTAGATTGCTGTCATGGCTATCTTTCCTTGACTCCTTCTGCTCCTCTTGTGGCTCTTGTTCCACTTTCACAATCCCTTCCACCTTTCTTGCACCTTTTTCTGAATCTTGAACAGAGGTTTCAAGAACCATTTGCTCGTCTCTACCTCTCCTTAAGCTCTTTTTCTTCTTCCTCCTTGTCAACGAATGCCCTTAGAAATTCCCACCATTTTTCAGTTAGGTTATCTAACTTCCAAAACACGTACCACCAGTAATGTCATCCTCTTAGTGCAGCTCCCACCTCTTCTAAGCAGTGTGCTTCCGGTGACTCGTGCCTAACTTTCTCGTGCTCAAGGAAAAGACCCCACACATTCCATTTCCAAGCCCGTGCATTAATCCCGTCAAACACTAGAATCGCTTCCATATAAGGCTCGAAAGGGTGGTACTTTTCTAGCATTGTATGGTAGAGACCCACCCCCTTACTGTTTAAAGGGAGTACATTTTGCTCCAAAGTAGATGATGTGGATCAGCCCTTAACTGAAGAGGGACCTCATTTTGGATGAGTTGAAGTAACCTAGCTCAACAAAGGATGAAAGTGCAAGCTGACAAGAGGAATAGGGAATTGACATTGCAAGTAGTAAACTGGTCCATTGGAAAATCCAACCCTATTGACTTCAATCATTGGCAAAGAAGAGCAATGAGAAGCTGAGTCCAGGCCCCTATGGACCCTATCAAGTTACCCAAAAGATTGAGGAGGTTGCTTACAAGCTGCAATTACCCACCACAAGCAAATCTACACTATTTTACATGTTAATTTCTTGAAGAAGTTTGTACCAGGGTCTTATAGTCCACAACCCTGCCCACAAGTATTGACTGAAGATTGGGAATTATAGCCACAACCTCAAGCTTTATTGAATCGTTGATACAATGCTCAAGGGGAAACTGAAGTACTAGCCCAGTGGCAAGACCTGTCTAGTTCTGTGAATTCTTGGGAGCTCCTCACTGCACTACAACAATTTCCTACATTCCACCTTGAGGACAAGGTGAAAGCTTTGGGAGGAGCATTGTGTTAGGAACCCACCCATTACCAGAATACATGAAAGGGCAAATGATGAAATGGACATAGAGAGTATTGGGGAGTAGTGGGGGGTGCACATTTGTAACCAACTCTGTTGAGTTGGCATAGGAAGTGAGGTGAGAGGAATTAGGCTAGAATTGGGATTGGACTCTTGGGAGAGATTGAGCCTCTGTAATGGTCAAAGAATTCCTTTTCAATTTCATGCTAGCTTTATATTTTCTTCTTCCTCAAATAATCCACACTAGTTCATCTTGAGGGTATTAATAATACACTCAATTTTTTTTATTCTCTGGTTCCTATTTGTAGTCTCTATCAATTGCCTCTCACCTCACTTCTTATGCCAACTCAGCTAAGTTGGTTACAAATGTGCACCCCCCCCCCCCCCCCAACAACTACTCCCCAATACTCTCTATGACCATTTCCTCATTTGCCCTTTCATGTATTCTGGTAATTAGTGGGTTCCTAACACATTGATAGCAAGCCATTAATTAGAAGGGCCTACACTCTACGCTAAAAATAGACGGCCAACAAGGGGTCACATTCCTACTAAGTGATTGTGACTAATTGTGAGAGCTAGGATTTCTGTATATATATATATAGAGAGAGAGATGAGAGAAAGGATTCAGAAAAGGAGTTAGGAGGAATTGGAAGAGTTCAGGGTCTCTCAGATATCCTGAGGCTGAGTTGTATATTACTTCATCTTCTACCTCTAGGTCACTCTCAGCAGAGGGAACCCATTGAATAATATACTATATTCATTTTTCTCTGTGTCTTGCCCTATTTCTCTGTTTCTTGTCCTATTATTGGTCGTTTTCTACCAGCATACTCCTTGGTTTTCTGAATTTTGATTAAAGCTTCTATGCATGTCCCCGAGCTATACCTGCACAATCTAGCTTAACACCGAAAACATTCCTTCTTTTTTTGAATTGTGCAGCATACACCTCTTGAAAAGTTGGACAAGAAGCATTTTGCTAAGGGGCCGCGTGGATTAGAAAAAAATGGGCTTGCTTCATTTCCACAAGATGAACATGCGAAGGAAATTGCACTGATGGAGACCAAAATGAGAAAAATGTGTGATTTGTTAGAAGAGGTTAGCGGATGTTGCTTAATTTCCTTTAGTTTAGTTCCTTTAGTGTCTCTTATATTCAACATTTTGGGCATATACATCCGCTGCATGTTTAGAAATTTCTTCTGGCTTGTAAGATTTTTGTCTGACCTTTCGCAGACAATAGCTCAAACAAAAGATAACGTTGTGAAGAAGCAAGCCCTGACGTACGAGGAAATTGAAGCAGAGCGTGAGGAGGTGAGTTAAAGCATTTTTAAAGAATCTCCAAAAGTTAGTAATCCATAGAAGATAACATTTTTTTTAATTAAATATTCAAATCATATTTGTCTTAATTTGTTAAAAAATGTAATTACCTTACATTTTTTTAATATAAAAAATAAGAGATGCTTTATGTCCTGGATGGTATATGTATAACCACATTTCATGAGCATCTAGGAGGATGGCCGTTACGAGGGACCAGTTGCTTTGTTTGGTTCTGCCATAAATTATCTATTATATCCATGTTAAAAAATTGTCCTCCATGATGGCCTTGGAGTCTGCACCATTCCATGACAATCATATTTACAACTTGATGTATCTAAATGGAGTGAAATTAGGTGTTTTCCGTTATTTCATGTGCATGGCTTTATCTTGAATTTCTTTTACTTGTCTGCATAGGGAAACTTGAGCTGGTCAGGTAATTGTGCCTCATTGTAAACGGAAAAGTGGAAGTGCAAATTCATCTGAGGTTCATTCCTTATGCTATGAGCAGAGGCTTAAGCTATTCACATGGTTGATGTGTTTTCCTAACATCTACAGAAATTAGGCATGGCATGAGTGGCTTTAAATTGACATTTAAACACAAAGAAAGTGCTATTAGGAACTTTCTGCCTTGCATGACTCTTGCCTTGGCTTGTTGCAAGGAGATTATTCAGATAAAATTGTATAGCTTGATTTGTATGTCACCAATAAGAAACTTACCTACATGCTTTATCCAAACATGTGCTCACTGTTGGCTTGAATAGAACTTGGAACCTTTTAACTTTTTGTTTACTTTGGAATGAGGGAATTCCAGAGAAGAAGAATGATTCAACTAAAATAAACATCGAAGGAGAAATTAACTAGCAGAAGCAATTATAATATTGCACCCAGGAAAACCAACCCACTGAAAATCGAGGGAATGAGGAGCAAATTGTTGAATTGCCTATTAAGATGCATCAAACTATAAGTCTAAGTATCATTTTATTTATTTATTTATTAGTCTTTGATGTTAATCATGTGGCTTTTACGTATTCCTAGACTAGCTAATTATTGCTTAGTTTCTTGTGCTCATTGTTTGATGTCTTGTGTACACATTTTTTGTATTTAATATTGTACATAGTATATTCCTTATATGTGGCCCAGTAAAAACACACATTTTTACCTAATTCTATAAAATATAAACAAGAAGAGAAAAGCTAGTTACTAGTCTTCCATTCACATTACTCCTACTTTATTTTTGGCCGTTTACTTTTCTTCCTTCTTTGTTTTAAAATACGGCTTATTTGTAGTAACTTGTATTTAACAATCCTTGGCAGGAAGAGACACAAGAGGACACCGAAAGTGAAGATGAGGAGCAGCAGATATATAATCCCCTAAAATTGCCAATGGGTTGGGATGGGAAGCCTATACCTTATTGGCTGTATAAGTTACATGGCCTTGGTCAGGTATTATTTAATTCCCTTCTAATTTTGGAATATGAATTTGTCATCTTTACTCACTAACATCTCAAGCGGTTAGGACAGCATTTATATATTCTTGATGGTCAAACTGAAGCAGTTAGGGCCTTATAAATTTCCCCATCCTATTAGCACTATCATGTTACATTTCAGAAGTCTTGGATTCCTTGGCTTTAAAAGAAAGTTAGGAACTTGTAGCATTTTTTATTGCTCGCAAGATTTTGATTATGTAAATAATATCATATGCATTTCAGGAGTTCAAGTGCGAGATATGTGGGAATTACAGTTATTGGGGGCGTCGGGCTTATGAACGTCATTTTAAAGAATGGCGCCATCAACATGGGATGCGCTGCCTCGGTATACCAAACACTAAGAACTTCAATGAAATTACATCAATTGAGGTATGCGTTTTATCTGTCTCAATTCCATTGCTGGTAATTATAGCCACTGTATCATATTTTGCAAGTTGTACTAATTACTTATGTATACTCGACTGGTGTATTTCAGTGTACACATCTGTTTATTTAATAACTATTGACTCCCACCAAGTCCTTAGCTGCCTCAATTCTGACATAATTTACTTAAACATTACATTTTTCCTTGTTGGTCTTAACTACTTGAAATATAAAGGATATTGAAAAAATGATATTATGGGTGCTGGTTTATTGAATTAAAAAGTACATTAAGAAATGTGAATAATTTTCTTTGTGAAATATGTTTCCTGCTCTCTTTCTATCTACAGTTATCATTTATCAGTTTTCAGCAAAATATTTTGAATAAATAATTTTTTTAGTCCTAACATTTTAAAATTGATATCTATTTAGCCCTAAAATTTTTTTGACATCAATTTAATTTTAGCAATCTTAAAAAATTTTGACATCAATTTAGTTTTAGCAATCTTAAAAACAAAATTTTACGTCAATTTAATCCAAACATTTTGAATTTTGACATCAGTCTAATCCTAATATTTTAAATTTTGACATCAATTTAATCCTAACAAATTTTCGTAAAATTAAATCTTCCATCAAATCATTAGTATAGGACTAAATTGATGTCAAAATTCAAAATTTATGATTAAATTGATGTCAAAAAATTATTTTTAAACTAAATTGATGTTAACTTTAAAATAGTAGGACTAAAAATAATATTTACTCAAATATTTTTTAATATAAAAAAAAAAAGTGTGACATCACATTTGCAGTATCTTACATTCTAACATTCTGTCATGCAGGAAGCAAAGGAACTTTGGAAGAAGATTCAGGAAAAACAAGGAGTGAACAAGTGGCGCCCGGATCTAGAAGAAGAGTATGAAGACAAAGAAGGCAACATCTACAATAAGAAGACATACACTGATTTACAGCGCCAGGGACTCATATGAGAAAGTACCACTTTAGAAAATTCGTCCTGAGGTGATCTTAAGTGGAAGCAGATTTATTCTTTGTTAAGTTAGTAGTGAAAGGGTTGTACGTGGTGGTTTGATGAGATGGGGGAAGGAAGAAACAGATGTTGTCATTGATTTTGATTGTGTGTACTAAATACTGTGCACTCGGAACTGTGACTTGCACGGATTGTACTAATAGTTGAAAGTTTTTTCTTTTATTTTTATTCCCACCCATATATCCGTATTTCTTTAGTTCCAATTGAATCAGTTGGTTTTTCTACCGTTCTCGTTAGGTTTGTTGCCTACTAATTGGCGGTACTCATTATATTGTAGCATTAGCTGGTGACTTGTGATAATGGACCACTGCTCTAGATTACAGGTCATTAATACTGTCACCAATAGATTTGAAGTAGGCAATACATTTCCTGCTTGAGTTTGCTATCTTTGTCAATATCACAGTGATTAAAAATCTCGAAGTCTTAGTAGCTGGTGATGATTTGGTGCAGAAAATAGGGAACTTTGGGCCTTTGTGATTTACAGGTGCAACTGAATGAGGAGTTTACCATTGGTCCTAGTTTGAAATTTTTTTTTTCAATAAATGGTATAAAATGAGTGGTGGGTCGTGGGTGGAGCAACACATAGGTGCAGGTTCTTTTTGTCATCATTTTATTCAAGTAATCCATGACAATGAAAGTAATTTGCAAGATCAACATCGATAAAAAAAGCATTGAAACTCAACACTCTTTGTCCTTCGAGGTTATCATTTTAGTATTCGACTAATCCACAGGACCATCATTGCAAAAGCTACAGAAAAAACCATGACATCGGCAACTCCTCGGCCATGCTTCGTTGCCACCATCCCGTCACCAAAACGACGATGACAGCGACTTAAAATTTGTTGCGTTCCAAAAGTTTGCAGGTAGCATTTTCTTCAAGTGCTATGATAGCTCCGTGTTCCTAATCTTCAACTGCGACCTCGCCGGAATGCCGCCAAAGTGTGACAGCAACGGAGATTGAAGGATTTTTGGCGTGAGGGATATTTGATTTTAGCTGAAGACGTTGATTGATGATGAGGAGGAACATCGTCGGAGTTGACGCAATTCGCCCTCGTCAGAGATGGACGACAATCTGGATCTAATTTCGAAACGGGGTTAGGCTTCGTCGAATAGATGCAAGAGGTGAAGCACTAGAAGCTTCTGGATTTCCTTTGGCGAAGCAACAGTGCCAACACGAGAGAGAGAGAGAGAGATTTTTTAGTATAGGGGGTAGGGGCGGCACCATCTTTGTTTTTTTTGGGAGGGAGGGGGGAGGAAGGACATGGGAGCTCAGCTCCTAGGGCTCGAACACAGAGTGCTCGGCTTGGGACTTTTTTCTTTTATAGAAGATTGGCTTTTATTTTGCAAAATGAGAAATCAAAAGTAAATAATTGACTGAGCATTGTTAAGAGAGTGATAACATTTTTATCTATTTTATTGTAGTGTAACAATATATCTTTTTTTATTAAAAAAATTAGGTTGAGAGGAAAATTCACCTCAGTCCAAAGCCAGGGCTCTCCAACTGAGCTTATCGACAAAAGTTAATAATAATGAAATTAATACCTATGGTCATGGTGTTTTTTAATGCATTTATTTATATTATTCCAATCCAATGTTACATTACACCCTTGTATTATTCTAACATGGTCATAGAAATAGAAAACTATTTATTTAAAGGATATAAATTTTTTAATTTATAAATAGCTAATAGTTAACAAATAACATCTGTAAAGATCAATGTTATTTGTTTGCAGAAGCATACTCTCGATTGCAATGTAATAAACAATTTAGCTAATGCAAATACATAAAAAATTAGAGTATTAATCATATATACATAAAAAGAACATAAATGTGCACACGAACCAAATTGTTTAAGCTTATAAAATTTTATTGTAAGAACATCAAGCAACAAAAATATACATTTGAAATAGAGAGTGCTTCAAGTGTCTATGATAATATTTGTTCCTCGGTCAACGTGAGTTATCCCACATATCCACGAAGTAAGTTCCAAGCTGAAAATAGAAATTTCTACAAAAGTTTCTGGATTTATAAGCGTAATTTATTTGAGTGAACTCGTGCTGAACCCGAGCAATGCGCAAGGTATTTAATTGTTCATTGATATATAGAACTATATATGTGAAATAAATTTTCAACAAATACTAACAAAGCAATTGGTATTATTAAAATACATTGGTAAGGAATTTTAAAAAAAAATATTATTAAAACAAACTTTATGAACAACAAATAGTAATAGCAATTAATGATAAAACAAAAAGTCCATTACGCTTGCCCCTCCCTCCCTCCCTTTCCCCTCCCCTCTTTTGATTGAATAAAGAAAAATGATTGATAATTGTATTAAATAAAATAAAAAAATTAAAAAAAAAACAAAAATTTATGAATTTATAAGCATAATATATTTGAGTGCAATAATTTTAAAAGATTTTAATAAGAATTTATGAACAAACAAACAAAAAAATAAAAAAAATCTATCACCCACTCTCGTTGCTTTCCCCCTTTCTTCATGAGTAAAGAAAAGTGGCTGAAAGTTCGTATATAATAAAATATTGACTTTGAATAAAATAATATGTATTCATAAGCATAATTAATATAATGAGACATGCTTAAAAGATTTTATTGTGAATTTGTCAACAAAAAAAATCTATTACTCCCTTCTTACTATTATACTCTCTCCATTTTAGAATATCTATCTAAAACAAAAAAAATACACAAATTAAGGAAAAAAGAAATTAACCTTGGTAATGGCTTAAAATTATATAAATGGATGAAATTATCCTTATCTAAAAATAATAGATTGGTCTAACACATTCTTCAACTCTAATTACGATGATAGTGGATGACAATTAAATTGATGATATAATTGGAAAAAAAAAAATTAATGCAATCTTGATATTAGAGTTGGACAAATATTCTGAAACGGAAAAAGTAATATAGATTGTAAACCTAATTCTAAAAAATATATAATTACAAATTCTTTCATAGAAATTCAGACTCCCTTTTTCCAATAGAAGTAAAAAGTTGATTCCTTTCTCATAGTATTGTTTTTACTTTAATTACATTTCCATCAAAATTTCAAATGCCACAAAATGCGATTAACAATTTCTGAAAGAAAAACAATACATAACTCTCTGAGCGATAATTTTGAAAAATAAATATTTAAGATAACAATTTAATTTTATAGTAATTCAAATTAATTATATTTATTTTTGTTAAGATTTCTATGTTTGTGTTTGCACATACAAATATTTTTCTAATAAATAATTAACCACCAATAAGGTAAAAAAGTTTCAATTGTTTTACAATAAAAAACATAATTAAACCTCATAGCTCTCAAGTGGGATATTCGTGAAAGGTTTTAGGGGAGAATTTATGGAAAAAAAATGATTTGAAACTCGTATTAAATTAAATGAAAAAAAATCAAAGTAAAGAAATGTACGGACTCACATAAGTATATTCATTTGTGTGGAATATTCTTAAAAGATTTTAATGAGAATTTATGAAAAAAAAAAATTAGCAAAACAAATCTATCACCCTCTTCCCCATTTTCCCTTTTTCTTCTTAAGTAAGAAAAAATGACTGAAAATTTACATTAAATAAAATAAAAAAAATCAAAACAAATTGAATGTACAGATTCATAAGCATAAATAACTTTAGTGGGTCATGCTTGATAAATTTTAGTGTGAACATTAAAAAATAAAAATAAAAAAAAAGAATCTATCACCCTCTTCTTTTTTATCCCACAATAAAGATTGTAGACCTAACTATAAAATTATGTTGTTATAATTCTTTTGTAAGAACTCAAACTCGTCCTCTCAAAAAAACAAAAAGATTGATTCTCACGTCATGTGTATTGTTTTTTAGTTTAATATATTTCATGCAAAAGTTTAAATCCCACAAAATGTAATAGAATATGATAGTCAAATTATAAACTTAAATCCAATTTGCCAAATCAGAATTGAAAATTTTGTAAACAAAAAAGGTAAGATATAATAAGGAATTGAAGCTTAAATATAATTTCAAATTTTAGTGTAACAATATTGCGTTGATAAGAAGAAAAACAAACAATGACCGATAATTGAAATACAAAAAATATAACTTGATGGAAGTTAAAACAAAATATATAATTAAAAACTACAATATTACATATATGAAAAAAAACTGCGAAAAAAAAAAGATAGATTAGCAAAAACTAGAATCCCTAAATAGTAAAATCTCAATATAAAAAAAAACATCAAAATAATAAAAATGTGTGTAAAACTTATTTTAAAGTAAGGTAAAAACTATTTTATTTATTTATTTTTTTCATACAAATCCATATTGTTTGGAAATTGGGAATGGATCCTAAAATGGAATGCTCCCAACCTCAAATTGAACTTCCAAAGCTACAGTCCACAGTGGTTATCTGAAATGGATTGAATTTCATGATAGAAAGGGGGTACCTGCAAGGACTTTGACGATCAAGTAAGTAGGAGTGAGAAGTACAAGTTTTAGGGCAATATGTGCATACCTGATAAGTGGGTGTGCCCTCTTATTTATAAAGAAAATTTGGCAATAGCATATTTCCAAGATTCTTGGTAACGGCCTCGGATTTGTAATGACTTTGCACGCGTTACAGAATCCGAGTTCATACGTTACAGAATTTGGATTTAATGCTTTTGTAATTCAGATGGTTTCCGTTGTGTTGTTGGGCCTTGTGGGGATTGGGTCTTGAAGAGTTATCCATGGCATTTGGGCCTTTGGACTTAGTCCAGAATAGTGCCCCAAATTCGATTTTCGATTTTACAATATTGGATGCTGAGTTTCTTCAATTCCGTGGTTGTAGATTTAACATCAGGGAATAAATTATCATTTTCAGTTGATCCGTTTCCCTAAGGATGCATCACCTATTCTGTCATAAGGTCATGTCACAAGTCATATCTTATTTCCCTGAGGTGATGCATGGTGTTTAGGTACCTTGTTTCATGTGCCCTCATAATTCGAAATTGAGGTATGTTCTCAATTTGCCCCCAACTTCAAGGTGTAAAAAGACACGTTTTGCCATTGCACGGTTAAAAGGCATATCCTTCCCTTTAAATATCTCTTCCTATTCTTCTTTCTTACTTTCTAGTTTCTACATCACTTGTTCGAGCGTGTAAGAGGAGGTTTTTGAAGAGCAAGAACTTCCAGAGTATCATTTATGCAAAACCACCGTGCCTTTTTGTTTCGCGCAGTTGAGGGTTACTGCCCCTGACATTTCTTCTTCTCCATCTATTTTCAGCGATTTCAACAATTGTTAAAGAGGGAAACCGCCATAGGCTTTTTATTTTGCTTAATCCTCGATTTCTTGATTTTTCGAGTTTATTTTCCGACTTTGTTGACCTTAGAGGTGGTTCTTCTATGTTGGTTTGCTTCAATGGCGAAGAAACAATCACTCATTTTCCCATCTTCAATTCCTTCGATATACAAACGGGTTGATCCCGAGGTTCTCGAGATTCCTTCAAAGGTGAACTTGAAATTTTTAAAGTCGTTGCAAGAAGAACATTTGCTCACTCAGGAAGGAGAATATGAGGAGGAATATGTTTAGGAGGTGCCCTATGTCAACGATAGAGTTTGCTATGTCATCCTTGGAAGTGGCCTGAAATGAATGTGGATGTATGACGTCTTGATTCCCAAATTTGGTGTCCACATCCCTTTTACTCATTTTCAATTCACCATATTAGAGCAAACTGGGACTACCCTATCTCAACTTCATCCCAACAGTTGAGCCATGATTTGAAGTTTCAAGATTATATGCGAATTGTAACATCCCCTATCTCCGATTTCCGGATTCCTCTTCAAGTTTGATCAAGTCCATTTCCGACTTCACTTCAAATTCCACACAAATGGGATTATTTCTGAGTTCCGAGTTCGTCTTGGACAATTTCCGACTTCATGTTCGATTTTCGATTTCCTCTTTAATTTTGATTATTCCTGATTTCTGACTTCATGGGGTTAAATGGAATGGCTTCCGAGTTCCAATATCCGACTTCGAGTTGCTACAATTTCTGACCTCCGATTTCAACGAGCATAATTTCCTACTTCCTGCCTTAGCTTTCAAGTCCAAACAACATAGACGTGATTACTGATATCCGATTTCATGTCTTGAAGACAATGTACCCGATTTCCGATCTCGCAATTTATCTCCAAGTTTCAAGCATATGTACCCGAGTTCCGACCTTAGACCTCCGAAGTTATAGTTTAACACAATGGGTACGATTTTAATATAACGAGTTCCGGCCTTAGAGTCGAACTCAATGGACATGAGTTCGAATCTTTGAGTTGATTTCCAGTCACACACGAGTTCCGATATATGAGTTCATTCCCAGAAGCTTTTCATTTCTGTTGGTGTTCCCGAGTTTGAATGGGGAGTTTCGAGATTAGGTGATTGCAAGCTGTATGACTTCTGATATCCGAATTTACTCTCAAGTGTCAAATAAGGTTGAACGAGTTTCGACATCAGGCTTCAGCTCCAAGCTCCAGTAAAATGAACAGAGTTCCGACTTTAAGCAGAAACGAGACGGGTTCCGAGTTCAGATAGAATGGAAGCGAGTCTCACTTTTGGGACGATGTGGAAAACAATTTGGCCACAAAAGCAGGCGACATGGCCAAACTTCAATTACAAAATCTCAAACAATCAACACTCACAATCCCAACTACCCCCATGTATTTAAGTCTGACTCCCCCCTCATTCCTAGCTGATTTACGCTACTCTTCCCCCCTCTTGCTCCAGTCTTCTTCTTCCCTTCCTCTCTCAATCTACTGTATCAAATCTCCAAGTTTTGTCAAGGCTCCATTCAATCCAAATTCAAATTCAGCAAGATCACACTCCAAAGAGGTAGGATTCACTTTCTATTATTGATTTCTCTGAATTATGGCTGCATGTGATTCCACTTTTCTTCAAGTATTTGATGATATATTGATGTATATGATGGATTACGGTTGGATTAATATGAAATATTGAGTTGGAATTAAGGTTAAAAGGAGAAAACTAGGAGAAGTGAAAGTTTGGAATGCTGTCTAGTTGAGGAATTTGACGGTAGTCCGTACGGCGGAGTGTACGGCTCCATCTATAGCCAGTTAAATCAAATGAAACTATTTTTAGATGAAAGTAGACATCCAGGGCTTTCGATAGATATATAATATAAGGTTATTAGATTAGTATTGAGAGAGATATGAATTTTGAAGTTGGACCTAGGAATCAGGACTTTCATCCGGGCAGGGTGACTTGAGGAGGGTATAATTGCCCTATACAACTTCAAATTGAGTGAGACCAACTTTGTTAGAAAGCTTACACATAGGGGAACATCCCAATATGAAATTTCGGGTTTGTTATGACCCCAATTGATCCCAGTGACTCGAGGAAGTTACCCTATGTCCAAACCAAGCCAAAATAGAGTAGTTCAGAAAGGTGGAATTTCAGGACTTGTAACTCGAGCTATACTAAAGCAAATGGAATGAAACTTGTTGCAAATAAAAGGTTGTCCTGTTAGCTTCAATATGAGACCAATGTCGTATGATTTGAGGCTAGTTTCAATTTTTAATGTATTTATACTTCCAAGTGTGTAATTTGGGCCAGTAACTAAATAGGATGAGGCAAAAGTTAGATATCTTGAGTTATATAAATCAAAATGATATGTGACCAAAGAGGTTAGAAAGTAGACACATAGAACTATGACATCTCCAAAATTCAGACTTAAATGAGTTGAATAGAGGTAAAGGTGACTTATGCATAATTTGGTAAGAACTGGATAGGATTGGCGGAATGACCAAATTGATAGTTTTACAAGTGTTAGTGGACATACAAGATTTGATTTGAGGATTGCCAGTTTTACATTGATATATATGTTAGATTGATTATATTGCTATGACTGAATTGTCTGTGAGAACTGGCACTATTCATGGAGAAACGGAATTGATCCATTATGCTGCCGAATTTACGGTAGAAATCTATGAGGTTATGAATGTTTATATGTAAGGATGAATTAAAGTATGAATATGTATATGGAAACTCTACATTCAAGAATGACATAAATATAATATGAGGTATATGAGGGTAAATGATGTAGTATATGTATGAGTGCCAGTAGAATGGTAAAGAGGCTACGGGCCTTTATATGTTATGGATATGTACGTGAAGATCATGTGTGCAATAATATGTGAAGATAAATGAAGTATATGTATGAGCACATTCAGCATGACTATGTTTGAGTATGCATGAGAATGAAAGAATGTAAATATATTGAATGTGGGTCCCTTCACTTGGAGGCAGTTATTTGAGATCCCTCCCCATGAAGGCAGTTAAATGATAAAAAATGTGGGTCCCTTCACATGGAGGCAGTTGCACATTGAATCTCTCTTTGTAAAGGCAGCTAAAACTTGGGTCCCTCTATATTGGAGGCACGTGGTCAGATGAGATCCTTCTATATTGAAGGCACGTGGTCAGATGAGATCCCTCGGTTATGAGGCACGTGACCAAAAGAGATCCCTTCAATTAGAGGCACGTGACTAGAATGAGATCCTTCCAACCTAGAGGCAGTGGGTCCCCTTGTGGGTGAGTCGGTGTGACGACGGTCATGGGTGGAGCTGACTAGCTCACTCCAAGGCCAGGCTACCCAAGGGCAGTGAAAGCACCCTAAGGACGGCGATATGTAACGCCTAGGCGTGCCAAGTAAAGGCTAAAGACTAAAGGCCAAAGACTAAAAATTAAAATATATGCGGACACAGAACTTACATGAGGCATGGCATGATTCAGCTAGTGTAAGTACCGAATGAAGGTCCCATATTCCTAAGGAACGTGACATAGCGATCACGCTCTGATGGGGTATGACATGGCAATCATACTCTGGAATGTGGCATGTAAAGATTTCATGATGAAAAGAAAGATAAAGAAAGAGAAGTAAATCTTTATGTATATGCATGCAGTCAAGTACAAGTAAGGTTATGAGTAGATGTTACGTTTCCAGTATATTAATGCTATTATATTTCAGTATGTTTCAATCAGTATTTATGATTTGATTTGTATGGGCTCTTCCAAATGACAAGTCTATCAATAAAATGAACTTTGCTTCGGACATTACATTTTCGAACTACAAAATTAAACAGTTTGTATAGCATGCTCACCTTTTTCATAATAAACCGAAGCAAACTGGAGATGACAACGATGACATTATGTGTATTATAGAGAATCCTACTGAGAATTTGTAATTCTCACTCCTATTTCCGTGTTATCTCCAGATAGTTCAAGAAGTTCTGAAGACGGCTGAAGTCGCTGTCAGAAAAGGTCCGTTTAGGTAACAGTAACAACTCCAGGGTATGGTACTATGACTTAAGCATAATACTGTACTTAGGAGGGTGTTACACGAATACCCTCTCCGAATGTGTTCTTTTATCTTTTTACTTTTACCCGTCCCAATGGTGGAGGAATGACCACTGGCTGGCTATCTTTCTGAGCTCAACCAAATCGGAAGGTATTTTCATTGTATGAGGAGTCTTTTCACCACTTCAAGCCGTTCTATTTCAAGGTGTTTGGTGCTCCCAATACAATTCCATTTTGGGAGACCTTGGAAGGAGAATTAAGAATTAATTACTTCTGGAGTAAGCATTTTGAAATTCCATGGGTAAATAAGGATGATCTTTCATCAAAGGAGTGGGTTGTGGTTGATTTCTTCTTAACAAATTTTGGAGAAGAAAATCTCAACTTGAAGGCTATAGTCGGCATAGATTCTGAGGCCGCTAGAATCCATCTAGGTTATCACTAGGACATTATATATTTCTTTGTACCTTTATACTATATATATGACTAGCTTCCATTTTTGTTTTCCTTTGGCAGAAAAAATGGCCCCGAAATCTACTCTTGCCATCTTTCGAAGTTGCATTCTTAAAAGGCCTCATGAAGGAGAGGGAGGCAATAGTCTTGGATCTGTGGGTTCTCGGGACTTAAAGTTTACATCAGCCCCAGAATCTTCTGTTCTTTAAGTCTAACTTTTGAAGAAGCAAAAGGGAAAAAAGATATCTAAGGAAAAGAAGATCATCCAAGTCAATATCGAAGATACTCTGATCTTGGAAAATAGGTCAAAAAATAACATTCTGGCCAAAAGTTTCCCTTACCCAAAATTTATGGATAAGGCATTGGTGACTCCTACCGTCCTCAAGTAGATCCAAGGCGATGATGATGGTGTAATAGACAGGTTTCGGTAGATTGGTCGTATGCTTCTAAAGTCTGCGACCATCCTTAGGTGTTTAGAGCCCTTAGTTTCTTCTGGCGTCTGAGTTACAAAGGAAATGAAGGACGTAGAGAAGAGAATCTCTCTCCTTCAAAATGAAAAACTTGCTTGGGAAGAAGCAAAGCAAAAATTGTCCTCCGATTTGGACAAGTTGAAAGAAGCAATTCGGTTGAAGGATTAAAAGCTTGGAGAGAAGGTCAACAGCTTGACAAGTCTAAGGTCCGAGTGTTCGAGCTTGAAAGAGCCAATTCTGATGCTTCTAAGACGATCTCCAAGCTGAAGGCTGACATCGCTTTTATAGAATAGTAGTGGGAAAGGTTGGCTTTTGAAATTAAAAAAAATATCTCAACGCAATGTCAAGTTATTTGTCCGAAGGCCAACTTTAGCGAGGTCAATCTCAACAAACATGTCATTCATGGACACATTGAAGTTGCCCTTCTTGAAGAGGAAGAAGAAAATCCTAAAGAGCCGACCACCCCTGCAGTTGAAACTTGAATTTGTTTTCCATTTTTAATCTTTTGTATTTGGTGCCCTTTCTATGGACTTCATGTATATGACTTGTCCCGATTTCTGGGTTTAACAATGAAATTAACTTTAGCAATTGTATGTGCCTTTTCTTTTCGCCCAAGTTAAATAACTTGAAGGGAATAATAGCGACATTCAAATTGTCTTTACTAATTCACTAAAAGAATTATCCAAGGTTTATAAGTTGAACGTAGGTTTTCCAAACTGGTTAAAATCGAGATGGATCTTTTAAGGTTTAGCCTGGTTTTGACTCCACTAACATTTAAAACAAAAGGAATTTTAATTTCGCTTTAGTTAAACTCATGGGTTTTAATGGCTCCGAGGTTTAAACCTGGACTTTTTCCAAGGTAATAATGAACCTGGATTTAAGAGATTCTAAATTTTTCGAATTCATATAGTGTTTGAGGTGTTGGACCTGGACCTTATGTGTTTTTTGACTAAGGGGTGATAAATTCCTTAGCATTACACAAATAAAAAATATTGAACATGATACAAGATAGAAATGAAGACATTCTTTTATTGATAATGATGAGAACCATGTAGCAGTGTACCACTTGGGTGCATAGGTGCACTTACCACTTGGCCTATGGAAGCCTCGCCTTGTTTAAACCTTCTCGAAAAAAACCCATTGGGAAAAAACTCAAGATAGGAAAAAGAGTACGCCAACTTCACTTGGTTTACAAATAGAATTTCCTTGGGTTCGAGTTATTCCATGATCTTGGAACCCGGGATCCGGATAAAGTTGAGAGCTTATATGCCCTTTTCCTTAGAACTTTTGTAATCTTATAAGGACCTTCCCAATTTGCCACAAGCTTTCCTTGGCCTTGTCACAACGTGCCCGGAGCCACGGCGATGAGAGGCAACAAAAAATATTGAAAATAATATTCAAATGGAGTCGCCACCAATTTTTATTATGGGAAAAATCGGAAAAATCTTTTGAATTTGCAAAACCGGTCTTTTAAAGAGAATAGGTTCGGGAATCCGATTATATATAGGGAAAGGTGGAAACTTAATCACACTGCACTTCTAATACATTCGTTTTGCAACGGTTACCCTAGAGTTTATTATGTAAATTAATTAATAACCTTAATAATATTTATTTTCCCCTTTAAAATAAAATAATTTATTTACAAAAGTAAAGCAAAACAAAACTAATGTAGCAATTATTTACAAAAGAACATAAAAGCAAAATTAATATACCAATTATTTACAAAAGAGACGAAAAAAAATAAAATTAAAATGATAATTATATACTAAGAAAAAATAACACAATAAAGGCAAAATTAATGTAACAATTATTTATAAAAAAAGAAGGAAAAAATATGATAATTATTTACGACAAGAAAGAAAAGCAAGGTTGATGTGATAATTATTTCTTAAAAAAAAGATTAATATACAATTATTCACAAAAAAAAGTAAATTAATATTACAGTCATTTAAAGAGTTAAAATTGAAAGAAAATTTTTTAAGAAATTTAATTTTGATTTGACAAATATTAACCGCTCCTACGTATCCTCTGGTGCAATGAGGAATTCAAAATTACGTAGTTCTTGTAGAAAATAATTATGGGTTAGATTGGTTTTATTTACGAAAGGATTTTATTTGAAAACAAAAGAAAAAAGCAAAAAAACTTAATCCACTCTTGCACAGGATTCAGGATAGTATGAGCTATACAATAAGTCCTTATAATTCACATAACATTTGAGGATGGCCACGCCATACATCAATATTAGGGATTGTCGAGTGGATTTTGAAGATTTGGAAAAAAGTGTCCATATTATTTGAGTAAAAAGAGGATTTATTTTGTATATATTTACAAGAAATAAAATCACAAGTTAAAAAATAAAAAAAAAGGAAAAAGATAACGCCCCAAAAAAAAGAAAAAAAGAAAAAGCCAACGTTATTTGAAAAAAAAAAGTAAAACGTTGGAAAATGAAAAACAAAATGAGGCACACCGATGCTCCAACATGATGGCAATCTACCATAGGCAAAGCCCTTGCTAAGTCAAAATGAGCCGCGAACTCCAGAATCCATACGGCAACTACAATGAGTGAAGATGATGATGATTTGTTTTTGCAGTAATATATGGGTGATGGCTAGGCAGTGCTTGAGTAAAAAGAGAGGTGGTGTTTTTTGTGGCAAGCTTGAGGTTATGATGGTGGTTTGACATTTCATCATGTGTTTTGGGTGAGAGATATTGGAAACAATTGGTGTGTGGTGTGTGCACTAAATGTTAAAATGCAACCATGAATGAGAACGTGAATAAAACAATACCTTTGCCTGACCCCCAAAACGTGATTGTGTCCTAGCCTACTACTCTAGTGCTCAAGCCTTTCTAGCAATTTCTGCATTCCTTCTCTCCTCCTTCCTTTGCACACAAATCACAAATTTTTGCTCTTATTCTCTCCTGCCGTTGCCAAAAGACCCCCCTTTCTGAATTGCTTGCTCTATTTATATATGTTGGAGGGATTAATTGCCATTAAGCCTGATTGATTCTAATTGAAATTTTGTCTTAATGATGATTAGCAGATTTGATCTGATTTGGATACAAATGCCAAAATTGATTGTGCCCAAAATTAAGAGATGCTAGCCAGATTTTGTTCCCATTTATTCTAATTTGATTTTGATTTTTCTTTTATTCTTTTCTCTTTTATTTTTTTTATTTTCTCTTTCTTCTTCTCTCTTTTTTTGATTAAAATATTTTATGATTGGGCTATCCTTTTATTTTAAAATGGGCTAGCTTTCTTTTCCTTCCTTCTTGTTTTCTCTTCTTTTATTTTTTTTGTTTTATTATTATTATTTTTTTTATCTTAGACAAAATATGGTGTTCACAGGCCTGGTGTTGGTGGTCCGATGTTGGCATATCGTAGAGCCAGATATCCTTCTTCAAATTTATGAGGAACCATTGTTGAGTTATATCTCTTTGTGACCCTCTACTTTAGTGCTTTTCTCTAATGTTTGCCATTTCCTTGACTTCATTAGAAAGATCGATTTCCTCTTTCATCAAATCGAAACTTAATGTAACCCTTGGGGTCGGTTCTCCGACTTCAACTGGGATCGTGGCTTCAACCCCGTAATTGAGCTTAAATAGGGTTTCTCCCGTGGTTGAGTGAGGAGTTTCCAATATGACCATAGCACACTTCCAAGTTCATCTACCTGTGCTCCTTTCCTATCATCAAGTCTTTTTTTAATCCTTGGAGTATGACTTTATTGGCTGCTTCTTCATATCCATTAGCTTAGGATGTTTAAGTGATGTGAAATGATGTTCAACCTTATAATTCATGAGGAAATCTCGAAATTTATGGTCTGTAAACTGCGTATCGTTGTCCATCACCAAGGATTCTGGTATCCCAAATTGGGTGAAGATATTCCTCCTTACAAACTTCCAAGCTTGTGCTACCATGATGGAAGAAAGTGGGTTTACTTTTATCCACTCAGTGAAATAATCAATGGCTATAATTAAATACTTCACTTGTCCCACAGCCAAGGGAAAGGGACCTAGGAGGTTGATTACCTATTTGGAAAATGGCCATGGGGATATTATTGTTGAAAGGTCTTTGGCTGGGGCACTGAGGAAGTTAGCATGCTATTGACATGTCAGGCATTTCTTGACAAACTCCACTCTGTCTTTCATCATCGTGGGCCAATAATATCTAGGCCGCAAAATTTTCAATGCTAATGCCCTTCCTCCAAGGTGGTGGCCACAAGGCCCTTCATAAACTTCTTCAAGCATGAGAGTTACTCGATCTGGGCTAAGACATTTGAACAAAGGTTGGGAAAGACCTCTTTTGTATAATTGATCTCCGAGAATGATATAATAGGCGGCTTCTTTCACTGTCCTTTTTACATCAATAGGATCATGTGGAACAATTCCATTTAGCAAGTATTGGATAATTGGGACTATCCAATTCGGATTTTCTTCTACAGTTAATATCGAAGCTAAATCTACTATGGAAGGAGTTTTGAAAGTCTCCTAGATTAAGCTTTTATTGTTTACTCTCGTCTTTGTACTGACCAACTTAGAAAGAATATTAGCTCAGACATTTTCTTCTCTAGGAACATATTGGACTTTGGAGATATTGATTTTTCCAATCAACTCCTTTACTTTGGTTAAATGTTTCTACAATAATGGATCCTTGGCTTGGTATGCTTCAATTACTTGTGACGTTATGATTTGGGAATCACTGCAAATCATAACTCTAGTAACGTTGACATCAGAAGTGAGTTGGAGACTGGCTATCAATGCCTCATATTCAGCTTGGTTGTTGAAGACTGGAAAATCAAACTTAATGGACATTTCAATCATGATGTCGCCTTCTTTCTCCAAAATGACCCCAACCTCCCATCCTTTGGGACTTGAAGCTCCATCAACATACAATACCTAACCCGGATCCCGAGTTCCTTCTTCTTCTACCATTTCTATGAGAAAATCTACTAAGACTTGAGCTTTGATTGCTATCCGAGGTTCATATCGGATATCATACTCAGAAAGCTCCATTGACCATGTCATCATCCTTCCAACAAGGTCTGGCTTCTATAAGACTTGTCATACGGGTTGTTCAGTTCGAACTATTATAGAATGAGCCTAAAAGTATTTTCGAAGACACCAAGCAGCAAAGATTAATGCAAAAGCAACTTCTTCCAGCTACTGATACCGAATTTTTGCTCCCTGCAAAGTCTTACTGACAAAATAAATAGGACATTATTGCTTTGCATCTTCTCGGACTAAAACGCTGGCTATGGCCACATCGCTTACTAAGAGATACAAGTGTAGTAGGCAATCAATCTCAGGTTTACATAAGATCAGAGGGCTCAATTTGGAACGTAGCTTCGCACTCTGGTGTCCATTCAAAATTGCTTTCCTTCTTTAATAATGCAAAGAAAGGTAATGCCTTCTGAGCTGATGCTGCCAAATCCCTCGAGAAAGAGGCTATCCTCCCCTTCAATCGTTGAACATCCTTCATGGAGGTTGGACTTTTCATCTCCAATATCACTTGGCATTTATCGGGATTTACTTCAATTCGCCGATGTGTAAGCATAAAACCTAGAGATTTTCTGGCCTCAATAGTAAAGACACATTTTTTAGGGTTCAACCTCATCTTGTGCTTGCATAAACATTCAAACACAATAACTCCTCTTCTTCCCTTGTCTTAACCAACTTATCATTGATGTAGACTTCCATCAAAGTTTTGATATGCTTAGCAAAAATTTTATTCATCAAGCTCTGGTATGTAGCACCCCCATTCTTCAACCTAAAAAGGCATAGCCTTGTAATAAGAATTAGCTGTTGGGTCATGAATGCGGTCTTTTCCTCATCCAATGGATGCATAGGGATATGGTAATATCCTAAGTATGCATCCATAAATGAAAGAAATTGGAACCTAGACACTGCGTCAACTAACCTATTGATACTTGGTAAAGGGTAAGAGTCCTTAGGGCAGGATTTGTTAAGATCGGTATAATTAACACACATTCGCCACTTTCCATTGGATTTTTTTATCATAACCACGTTAGACAACCAAGTTGGATAAATCACCTCCCTGATGAAACTAGTATCTAATAAAGCTTGAACTTGTTTTTGAACTACATGGGCTTTGTCTGGGCTCATCTTCCGTCTTTTCTGGGCTACAAGACGGGTGTTGGGGAAAGTAGTAAAATGATGACTCATGAATTTAGGATCAATATTGGGAATATCCACTGCTATCCAAGCAAACAAATCCATATTTTTCCTTAAGAAGGCCATGAGCTTCTCTTTTAGAGGGAAAGGAAGGTTCTTTTTCATTTGAGTTGTCTGACTATCCTCTGACCCAATTTGCACAACTTCAAGCTCCTCATCGATTCTGGGCTTTTTTGCTTCCTGCTGACCGTAACATCGAGGTTTATTAGCATAACCTTCGATAAACTTGAAGATTGGACTTCTTCTTTAATCTCCTTATTCTTCTTAGCTACTTCTAGGATCGCATTATAACATTGACAAGTTGCGGCTTGATCCGCCCTCACGGTAGCTATTTCTCCATCATCTATGAAGAACTTCATCGTCAAACAAGCTGTTAAAATTATAGCATTGATCTTGTTTAAGGTTGGACATCCGAGAATAACATTGTACGCCAAAGGGCAATTAATGACTAAGAAGTCAACTTTGACAGTTCGGGTTTAGGATCAATTGCCCAAAGTTACATGTAAAGTGACGAACCCATCTGGATAAACTTTTTCATTAAAGAAACCAGTGAGTTCTTCCTTACAACTTTGAAGATCAGAATTCCTCAATCCTAGTTTGTTGAATGTATCTTGGAAAATAATGTCGACAGAACTTCCCTAGTTGATAAATATCTGTTTGACCTTAGCATTAACCATCCTAGCTAAAATGACCATAGGGTCATCATGACCAGAAATAACTCCTTCTAAGTTGGAACTGGAAAAGACAATCTTGAGTGTAAATGATGGTTTATGGGCCGCTTTTTGATGAATTGGATTTTTATACTATTTTTATCCTTCATACTTGTCTCATTAATCCTCCTTTGTGCTTAATTGGTTGAGTTTAGATCATTTTCCTTTTTTGGATCTTAGTGAGACTTAGTTAATTTTTGCAGCATTTCGGTTATTTTGACCTGCTTCAGTGTTTAGATCATATCTTGAGCTCTATACCTCATTTTATTATGCTTCTTGATTTGTAGGAAATCTAAGAGATAGAGCTACAATTTCTATGAAGAGGGCAAGGGCTAATTCTGAGATCTTAAAGCCGAAATTGGGCTCGGAACTGAATTGAAGCGTTTGGGCGCGGTTTCTGAGCAGCCTTCAATGATTGGACCATATCTTGGGCTACAGGGACTCAATTGAGCCCATTCCGGTGGCATTGGAAAGCTAACATCCAGGGATTCATTTTATGTTCAGAGCACTAAGCCAAGAAGAACCGTTATGAGGCCCAAAAACGTGTTGGAAGTCGCTGCTGAGTCTAAGAGAGCCCACTCAACTTGTTTTGGGCACAACTTTCTCTCTAAGTATCCAAATTGGGCAAATGAGCTATCCAAATTTAGCTTAGGAAAAGAGGATTATTTTAATTAAGTAATTAGTGACTTTTAATTAGAGGTATATATAGAAATTCTGATTATGCTTCAGGACCTTTTTGCTCATTTTGTAATTTTGAGTTTTATTGAATAAGAAAACTCTCTCTCTCTCTCTCTCTCTTTCTTTCTTTCTTTCTTTCTTTTGCGTTTTCCTCCATTAATGGAGGGGTGATTCTCCTCTGATCCAAGGCATCAAGAGAAGCATTCAAGCTCTTGAGGATTGGTGCATCAAGACATGGAAATTCCAATTTCGGTTTCACTCCTCTTCTCTTCTTCTTAATCTCGTAATTGAATTGGAGGTTTTCATTCATGCATGTTGATTAAGAGTCAATCAAATCATGCATAATTCGGTTGATATATGTGATTCGATTGTTCAAGAGTGTGATTCATATTTCGGTTCTGAATATGAGATTAGAGCATTGGTTTGGAAGCTAATCCAAAATCAATTCGGTTTTAGAGGTCTCTAAACCGAATTGCTTGAGTGATTAGTTGAATGCATGGAGATTTTCATGTGAATGCTAGGTTTGATTTGAGGTTTCAATTGAATCTAAAATTAATCATCGAATTGGAGTGTGCATGTATATTTGAATCCAATGATTGAGTGTTGATTGCTTTCTTCTTGTGTGTCTTGGATTAGAATTTTAATTCGGTTTAGTCTTTTTGTTTTTTTGTTTGCTTTGGAATTCAGCATTGCATTTTAAGTGTTTGTTATAAAACCCCCCTGAATTTTTTGATCAAATAGTGTGTTCATCTTTGGGAAACGATCCGAGTTGGCTACTATACTATAGTCGCTATTCGGTTTAATTTGCTCGTGTTACGACGCGCGAGTCACTTTTATCTTTTTTGCAGATAAGTTTAAAACCTCTTGAAGTTATTTTTTATGGGCCGACTTGGCAGCATTGCCTCCTGCAAAACCTCCAGCTACGACATTGATTGTTCTTATGATTGTCTTTTCCTTTCAATTGCCATGAGGTCGGTAGTCTTCCGAAATTTTCTGAGATAAAGGATTTCTTCTGTCATTTTCTTTAATGGGGGAGGCTTTTCTTTTTCTGGGACTACGTTGGGAGGCAATGTATCTTGCCAACCTACCCTCCCAAATTAGTTGCTCTACAGCATCCAAAAGATCATAGCAATCTTCAGTCTTGTGCCCAAAACCATTATGATACTTGTAGAATAAGGACCGGTTTGTGTTAGCCCTTACTAGGAGGGCTTTTGGCTATAGGAATCTTTCCACCTGTTCGACTTCTTTATATAAATTGGCTAGGGATACATTAAGGGGAGTATAATCATGATACCTTCCGACCCTTGGTGCCTTAGTTTCCTTTGGCTTTTGGCGTTCCTCATGCTATGGGGGCAGGCTTTTTTTCTCCTTGGCCTTTTACCAAGTTTGTTGTTGCCTTCTATGTTTCCTTGAGGTATATGTACTTCTCTGCCCTCAATTAGATCTCGTCCATGGTTT
The DNA here is from genome assembly GCA_031439585.1 of Pterocarpus macrocarpus. Lineage (NCBI taxonomy): Eukaryota > Viridiplantae > Streptophyta > Magnoliopsida > Fabales > Fabaceae > Pterocarpus > Pterocarpus macrocarpus. The sequence continues at coordinate 58,089,304 of CM062514.1, forward strand.
TACTAGTTGCTTGGAAAGTAAATCCTTAAATGCTCGAAGTCGGAGCCCATTCAATAGTGTAAGCATCACGGCTTGAGTTTTTAATTCGTTCACCAGCAATGTTTCCACATTGAACCATTCGAGGAAATCTCAGAGTAGTCCTCCTTGTTATTGGGACAATCCCATAAAGCTAGTGACTAGCTTCGGTTTGAACCAACGAGTTATGAAATGAGCCAAAAAAACAAGACTGGAGATCTGAGAACTTACTAATGGATCTTGATAGTAAGGAGTTGAACTACTTCAATGCTGCCTTCTTTAGTATTATCAAAAAAGTCCTACACCTTATGGGGTCTGAAGCTCCTATCAATGCCATTCTAGATTTGAAAGCATCCATATGATCCTGGGGATCAGTGCTTCCATCATAAGGCTCCATATCAGTTGGAGGCTTAAATCCCTGTGGTAGCTTAACACTCATGATGTAATCTAAGAATGACATTTCATCATTCTTATTCGAGTTACCATACTGACCGGGGTAACGCCTTGATTGGTTCACGCTCCTCCTCCGAGATGGACGTGATTCAGCATGATCTGCATGGCACGAATACTTGCTTCGAGTTCCTCTATAGTGTTTATGTTCCATTTCCCGAGGTCTATCATGGTCTCGAGATTTTCATTCATTATCATAATGTAGTGAACGATTTTGGTGATCCCTAGAACCTTGGCGATTATTATCCACAGTGCCTTCCAACTGCTGTAGGTATTGCTCGGGTTTCCAGATTTGTTTGGCTTGTTCTTGCATAACAAATACAATTTCCTCGTCTAGGATTGTGTCTCTATGAACTCGCTCAACCTTGGATGCAATGACATTGCTTGGTGGTGGTTCCAAATAATGATTGGTCATTGCATTTTGCCGGTTTTTAACATCTGATGCTGATTCTAAGGTGGTGCAACTATCCTCTTGCACATGTGAGGGTGACCGAATGTTACTTTTGAGTTGTCAATGGTGGGTGGACATGGTTAGCAGTTATGAAAAAATGAACAACGACTAAAGAAGTTTCCCACAGATGGCACCAATATTTGAAAATGTGTAATGGACCCCGAAAAGGAATGCTTCGAACCTCAAATTAAACCTCCAAAGTTGTTGTCCATAGTGGTTATCTAAAATGGATTGAATTCCACGATGGAAAGGGGGTACCTACAAGGACTCCGACAATCAAGTCAATAGGAGTGAGATGTACAAGTTTTAGGGTAGTATGTGCGTACCCGATAAGTTCGTGTACCCTCTTATTTATAGAGAAAATTTGGCAATAACATATTTCTGAGATTATTGGTAACAACCTCGGATTCGTAATGACTTTGCATGCGTTATGGAATCCTAGTTCATACATTACAAAATCTGGATTTAATGCTTTTGTAACTTAGATGGTTTCCATTGTGTTATTGGGCCATGTGCATATTCAGCTTTGATGAGTTATCCATGGCATTTGGGCCCTTGGATTTAGCCCGAAACACATAATAATTTCATATGCAATAGAGAAGCAATATTGGTAATTCAGAATAAATTTGAGAAACAGTTGATCATTGTCTTGGACATTATAAATTAAAATAATAATATATAAAAAAAAAGATGCATAGCCATAAATCCCAAAGTAAAAGGGATATGGAAAAAACTAGTCATAAGTAGACACAAAATAGTAACCTAATCAGACAAAACATATATTGTTGAAGAATCACTTCTAGCAATCCCAATCTAAATAGTAGAGGTTGTGACATTCTTTGATTGTTAAAATTGACATGATGCTCTTGTTTCCTTCCCATATTATAGATAAACTGTCTTCAGTCATTAGCCAAACTGCATGTTGTTTGCTTTTTGAAGATGGCATTGGACAACCATCCAAGGCAAATACTACAAATTTAAAATGAAGAATAAGGAAATAACATGTGAGGACATTAGATGTAGCAACTTATTTGACAAAAGAATATATGAAATCTAACTATATGTAAGTTAACAATGAAACAAACTTACCAAAGCACTACAAGGGTTGCGTATCTTGTTAAAGATTTCAGAAAAATAAAATCTAAAAGAGGAAGATGTACAACATCAGCAGAAGAAGGAGTAAGTATGGACTCCTTCATTCCTAACCTACTTATTGAATGTTCTTGGAGGCGTAGGATACTGAATAACCAAGAAATTTTGACTCTATATAATTCCAACTTTAGAAAGACCATTTCCAAGGTAGAATGTCTTCAACCAAGTTTCATACTACAAATTATAGTATTTCAAGATGTGTCATCTTGTGTATCCAACTCGTGTATAATTTAGTTTCTGCAGTGGAACTAATGTGCATAAGTCTGGGGATTTTTAATGTAATCGCAGTATGTACTCAAAACCGTGCACGTAGATCCCCATTGTCAAAATTGTTCGTTCATTGTGCCTTCGTCAAGTAAAATGTCGTAGGATAATTTTTTCACCCTTAATAAGCAACCCCAAAAAACAAAATCATAAAAGCTGCTGCTTCAAACCCTGTCTTACTTTGCCTAACAATCATTGCAAGTAAGTAACTATGCATAAGGTTTTTGTCCTATCATGACAGTCTCATCAAAACTTTTGTCTTGTTAACAATGCACTAACTTTTTTGGGTCCTTGTTCAAGGGGCTGATCCTCAAGATAAGCATGGAGGAAGTTTTCTGACATGACCCCACCAGAGTAGTAATCGATGCTTAGGGAGCGCTACACTCTTTAGCAAGCCTATGAAGTTTCCTTTGAAAATCGAACTATCCCAAAATGATCCATCCAATTCCTGTGATACCATTTAGATAAATAGATCAACTAGCACATATATAAGCTCAAAACTATCAATTCAAGTATCTATAAAAGCTATACAAATCAATAAGGAAGTAGGATCCAGCATGTAGTCCATGGAACACAAATCTAACTATTTAGCTACAGAGCATTTCAAAATATTTACAGCTAATCAAAATGACTCTAGACCCGCACCATAGAGTGTCGGCACACTAAGAGGACAACTAGACTCTTCAATTGGTGGCAAGATTAGGGCACTAATCAATAAAAGAGTTTGAAACATGTGAGAAGAACAAGTGAGTCCAATGGAACTCAGTGAGTAATATTATATCTACAACAATGGGTAGGAAGACAAGCAATTGGCATGGGTCTTCCAATCAAATGCAATTTGTAATACCCTAATAATCTCATACTACACTTAAGTCGTATTATGTATGATTATCAGTTGTTACTTATGCTTGCGGAAACTTAAAATTTTCTGGAAAATATGTTCTGCAGAAAATAGAAATTTTTTTTTTTTATTTACTTGACGTTGCTTTTGGTGCAATAAACAAACTTGAGCCTCGAGCGTGAATAGAGAAGTCAGGTGAGCATGGCGCATAGAGATCCACATCAAAAATAGTAACAAATAAAACATGAAGACAAAATATAAAACATTAATACATAATAGGTCTCATACTTTCAATTCCATGTGATTAAACTTAGAAAGTTAAGAATTACATAGAAGACAATGCATGGCTGTGCCATGATCTAGATACCCAATACAAACTAACATAGTAAGATTCAAAGCAAAATAAAAATACACAGGGATGTAGAACTACAAAAACTACTCGCCATAAAACCAAATATAACCATAGCTTCCATCTTCTATGACATACCCCTCGATCCTATGAAAGTCACGACCTAGAGTGCCTACTTCTTTCGGCTCCTCGTCCTTGAGGCACAAAGGTTGTGCGGATAATACGAGGATGCCTACTTAGCACCTCGATACGACGCACAGGGTGATTGGATTTGGCCTCGTGTGGAGTACAACTAGCAGTAGAAGATTGCTCCTCAGACAGGTCCTCCTCAAACATCGGGGTTATAGCCGGGTGGTACTCCGGGTATGGCAAAGAGGCGGTGACAATCCTAGGAGTGGTAGTGGAGCTCAGCTCTATGACTGGGACTGCTGGCTCAAGCTGAAGCTCAGCAGCTAGTAGCTTAGAGGACATCGGCTCCATCTCAATATCCGACATTGGTTCTGGCGGAAATCTCAGGGACCTAATGGTTGCCTGAGTGGTGCTTCAGGAAAGTCGGTAGGGACAGGTGAAAGGTCGAGCTCTGCTTCCTAACATACATGACCAGGATAGAAGCAAGTGCAAACAACTGTGCTGGTCATTGCCATGATTGCCTGTGCATCCTCATCTTACAACCACTAACATTGGGGTGGATCCATGATCCTTTCCATCGATTAGGCCATCAAGATCTGGTGATGATGCAGACAGCAAACTAAGGTGAGAAATAATATTTCTCAGTAGAACTCTAACTTAACACAAAAGTATCATCGTCATCATCCCAACCACTTTAGTTTTGTCAAGAAAATAGTGGGCAAATACATGGTTCAGTTATTAGGTTTTTTGGAAACATCATTATTTGAAGTGGGTTCACTTTTAGACATACATTCTTATCATAACAAATACATCAAACATGTGTGTGAACAAAAATATAAAAAAGAAAAAAGAAAAAAAATGCATCATACAAACATCTTAAAAGTTTCTTTCTTCCCTTATTCCTTTCCTTTCTTGGGTTGGACCAAAGTCCCTTCTTTGCATTAAGTTTGACTTTATTGTAAAACTTTTATTTAGCACCTTCTAAACTTGAATGGTAATGAGCTCATACCATGGCTGTCGCCACAATCATTTCCCAGTACTTACACTAGCTGGGTCATTTGTCATGCCTCATGTAAGCCCTCGAGCAGATGGGGAATCTTAGTGTGAGTCACCTTCCATTTTGAAGAATCATACTCTTAATACCGTCTTTTCTTAATTAATACTTATAATGCCAAAATTATACTAAGTCTATAAATTTTGCGAAAATCTATCAGCATAACAGCTAGACTGGGCTTCCCAAAATTTGCCAATAAAGAATTCCACTCAAAAGACATCATTATACATTTCATAGCGTCATATTCATCATGACAATCATTTCTAGCGTATTCATCATAATCTTCCACATCATCATCATCATACTTGCACATAGAGCACAAACAAAGTTTTATGAGCTCAACTTAATAAATTAGATGCAAGCTTTTAGTTGGATTTTTATCTTGTTCAATTCTTTCATTTTTCCACGGGGAAGGTTTCCTTTATTTTCTCCTTAAATCCTTATAGTTGAAATGTAGAGTTCCAATGTTTTAAGTTGAAGGTTTTGGTGTTTTTAAATTTGTTTTCCATTAAAAATTGCCATAACCAGATTTATATTCCGCTGTGGGGCAGCAATTAATAAATTTACCATAATTTTATCTTTTATTATTTTAACTTGATTTTTTGTAGGATTATACTTCTCTAAGTTATCTTTTAAACAAAGCAAGCCCTACTAAAAAATTTGAAATTTAACTTGAGTTATGCACTTTTTAACCCAACTGCTCAATCTTTTAAGTTTATTTCGGAATAGTGATATGTCAACTCAACTGGAAGTTCCTCACAAGGAATCTGTCGGCATTGTTTTATGGCAGTGTTCTATTATGTCTTAGCTTTCTAATAAATTTAGTCCCACTCAAAAATGTTTTGTATAGCTCAAGTTATTAGGGTTTTAGTGCAGATTGTTCAGTCAAAAACTTCACTGGGTACAACCTATTTTAAAAATTCATATCTTGCTCATTTTAAATCCAATGCTCACATATGTATCTATAGAAAGCTCTGTGAGTCTATTTTTATTAAAAATTAGTTTTGTTTTATTTTGATTTATGTGTCATAATTTACCATTTTCAAAATCCAGACTGCCAGAAAATCCAGCATATTCTAGATTTCACTTTCCTAGCTTGTTTGTAGAGATATTAGTGTTTCCCCTTAAGTGACCATTTTTATGTTTCATTTTTCTATCACATTTTGATATTTCATCAATAAATCAGTCTTTAGAGTGTAAATAAAGTGTGATACATAAAAGTGCTCATATAACATAATCACAACTTAAGAGAACATTTTAACACAAGGAAAAGCTTCATGGAGACAAGGTGTGGTCATGAGACTTTAAAGCAAGCCCTAAAACCACCTAGCTATGAAAAGCTTAGGAGTTTTAGTACTTGAAAAGACATAGAAGAGAAGGGTAAGAATCACTACCAAGAGGAGCTTCTTGAAGAGTTTGAAGAGTGAAGAAGGTTGGAGATGGCCTCCTTCCTTTTGAGCTTGAAAATGGGGCTATGTGTGTGTTTTAAGTGTGTTCTTCAAAGAGCATAGGAGGTGGCCCTTGAAGAGCTTGTGAGAATGGTGCTGGGAATGAGGTTAGTTGGAGTTGGAAGGCAAGAAGAACAAGAAGAAGAGTAGGAAGAACAAAGAGAGGTTTGGAGAGAAGTGAGAGCTTTAGGCTTGTAGTGAGAGAATGAGAGGATGCAAATGAGTGCAAATGGGGCTGTTTTGGGGCATATAGAGCATATGGCCAAGGCTGATTGGTTTTTGCTTCATTCAACAAGCAAGAAGGTTAATGACCATGTGTGAAAGAGTAGGTTGTGTTTCTTTTGAGTCTTAGTGCATGAGTAAAGACTCTTTTATGTTTTCTCAAGTGGTTAAAGGCAATATCCATACCATTTATGGGTTTGCTTCACTTGATGGTTAATACCAAATATGGTATGATCCATGTGAAGGATAGCCTTCTTTTGGTTAATCTTGCTAAAAGTGATATAACCAAAATAGGCTTTGACCTATGGTGTGAGATTAGGAGACAAATGGATGGTGGATGATGAAGTGCTCATGGCTGAAATTTCAAGCATGATTAAGCGGGGAAATTTTGAATTTTTCATTGTTGTTAGATTATCTAACTGTTAATCAATTAGATTAGTTTAATTTCTCTATAGGCAATTTTGATTAATTACACCTTTAAGACCCTTTTTTTTCTAAAATGAAAGTTTCTTACTAATTATGTACTTAGTATGTGAGGATTAATTTGTCATATTTGATTAAGGTAAAATATTTGTCATGTGCTTAATTAATAAGATTATATTACCTTAATTAAGTTCTAAATCATGAATTAGTGAGATTTAAATGATTAGGCTTTAATTAAAAGCATTTAGCATTTTATGATTCAATGGTTAAGTTTTTCTTATTGATCATTGACTTTTAGTTGACTTGTCTCTAATTTACTAAGCTCTCATTCTTGAGATTAGCCGATTAATTCTCAATTAACCGTTAACCCCTCTAATTAGTTTAGTGATACTAAACTAATTAGCTTAGATAGAATTGGAGATGTTACACAATTCTATAATAGTAGACACTATAACTAAAAGTCACATTTTTACATTCGAATGTTCATTCATTACTCAGGATTCAGGAGGTGGCCCTAGGATATTTTTATAACTATTGGCACGCTAGTCATGGCTCTCCTAGGATTCAGGGGGTGGCCCCGCCATACTATGTGATCTGTGGCACTCTAGTCCTAGGAGCTTAAGGCACCAATCCACATGTATACATATTTATATATATCAGCTAACACACCAGCCAATCAATTTGCATAAGAGAGAGTTCATATAAGAGTTTTAATGGCTTGTCGCCCTGTATACAGCAATATACATATACCAAAGTATATTTCCAATTCAAAATTCACTAATTAACATCAAACCGTACCCCCAATTCATATTTCAACATATCAAATCCAAAATTTCCATTTGTTCACAAAATTAGCATATTCAATATGTTATAGGTATATTATTACTCAGATCAAGTCAAAGAGAAGATGACTCAAGCTTTATGATGCCTCAGAGCCAATAGGGAGATCCTTGAGAATATCTAACATGACAGACATTATTAATTGGACTCCCATAACTTAAATATTGCAAGAATTTACTCAGACTAGCCTCATAGAGCAAAAACCCCCAAATTTTCCCCTTAAGGCTCAAGCTCCATACCCAAAACTTAAACTAATGGAAATACTTAAATAAATAATAAGTAACATTTTGATACATTAATTAATCCTCATATTTGGTTTATTGGACCTCTTTTGTGCTTAATTGGTCAATATTAGACACATTTTATGAGTTTGGGTTTTAATTGAGCTTAATTGTATTTTTAGTATTATTATAAATTTATACTGTTTCTGTATTTTGAGTATATCTTGAGTTGTTGATCTCTAAAAATTACAAATTTTATATTTTAGGAAAGCTGAGAGAAAGATCTACAACTTTGAGGGAGAAGTCAACAACTAATTTAGATGTCTAGTGGGTCGAATTGGGCCACAAAGTTAGAATAGGGCTGTTACGCTGGAACCTGATCAGTGTGCACTAATTGGGCCATAACGTAAGTTGTAGATATTGGATTGAGGTGAAACTGGTGCCATTTGAAAGCTAAGATATAAAGCATCAATTCATATGAAGAGACTCTCCAAAATAATGACATATTGATAGACTTATTGGCTGTTGAATTTGACTGACATGGATAGAGATACAACCTAGACATGCTATAAAGATTGGGCTATAACTCTCTCATTTTAAGTCCAAATTAAGCAAATTAGGTGCCCACTTAAAGCTAAGAGGCAGAGGATTAAGTTGGGCTCAAGTTTATTTTTGAATTTTGACATTTGAGATCTGATAAGAAGAGAGAAAATCGAGACGCGAAGGGGACTATCATCTCCAACATTTTTCATTTTCTCTCTTCTCTTCTCCTCTCCTCTTCTTTTCTTTTCTTTGCCTTTCATTTTGTAAGATACTTGTTTTGGGTTCTAGTTTGTAACCTTCATTGCTATGGAGGAATAGGACTTCAAGCTTGCTCAAGGAGACCCCAAGGGTATATAGTTGTAATCTTGAAACCCTATGCTTGAATTTCAATCATGTTTGTTTTCTTGACTCTTTGCCCTCTTTTATTTGTAAACTTGCATTGAATGGTATTGATATGTGGGTTTATGAATGAAGAATTAGTTGGGTGATTGCTAATTGGTCAATTGGTATGAACTTGATTAGTTAAAGAATTAGGAATTGGGTTTGGGTTCAAACCTAGGCTAATACAATTGGGGCTAGAAATCAACATAAGTTAATTAGAGTTGAGGTCTCAATTATCTAATCAATTATGTATTGGTTGAATTCCTAGAGTTCTCTAGGTAGAATTGTGGGGTTGTTAGCAGAGGTCTCTCTAATAGCTCAAACTAGCTACACTCCATGTGTTTGATATATTGTGCGTTAATGATTGATTCACCTTATACCTAAGGAACTCTTTGAACTAGTGTTTTTATTTTTATCTAATTTTCTTTTATAGCTTATTGACTGCATATTTGCACATACCCCTTTGTTACTTAACTAAATAGCAACAACATCCTTGTGAGACGACCTTGGTTGCACTATACTTCAAATTTAGTGTAATTAAGTATTTTAAAATTATAATTTGGAGTAGGCTGCGACACTTGCTACCAATAACCATGACCTAAAGAAAGTAGTGAGCTTAAGAATTGCCTTGGAGAGCAGAAGAAAGGAGTAAGGCAAGAGGAGTGTAATGGTTCGCCTTCTTCCCTTACTATCTCTCACTAAAAGTGGAGAGAGAGTGCTTCAAAAAAGAAAGTTTGTGATAAGGGAGTGAAAGAGATGGATTTTGTGGATTTGACTAGGAAATAGTGAGGATCAGATAGGATTTATATGGGAGAAAGAGAGAGGTAAAAAAGAGTGGGGAGAGAAAGTGGGTTTGAGAAAGATGTTAGAAAGCGGTCGAAACCCCAATTTTATTGCGCAAAGTGAGCGCCTAAGCAGCTAGATTTGGGCACCTAGGCGCCCATTCACTAGAAACACACCCTTAAACACCCAGCCACCACCTATGTGACCAAAAGTAGGCCCCTAGGCACTGGTGATAGGATCTAAACTTCATGTTTTTCTCATTCCCATATACATTCTTGAGCCTTAGACCAAACTTCTAAGTATATTTTGACTTAAATAACATCTAAATACTGAAGAATATGAGTCGAAAAGATTGCTCAAAGGTCCATGGTTCAAAGAAATGTAAAACTTATATCATACAAAACCTTAAGACATTAGTACCACGCATGAGATTTCCCAAGGTCTAAGAGATAATTATGCTATAACTTTAATAACTTATAAATGCTTAGGATTAGGATTCTAAAAGAACGCCCAAAGGCTAACAAAAGCAGGAGAATGAAAGTTATAGCATATAGAACCCAGGGTGTTACATTCTCCCCTTTTATGAAATTTGGTCCCTGAATTTCAAAAGAAACTTGCTCACCTTGATTGTCAAACAAGTGTGGATATCTGGAATGCATCACATCTTCAGATTCCCACGTGCCTTCCCCCGCAGAATGATTTGTCCAAATCACCTTCACGAGGCTAACTCTTTCGAGTGTAACTTTTTGACTTGATGTTCAACTATGGCTACTAGCTTTACCTCATAGTATAGATTCTTATCTAGATCAATTATTTGTGGTGTGAGCATGAGTTTGGTTGAGTAGATATTTGCATAGCATAGAAATATGAAAAGTCAGATGCATCATAGATAAATCAAGTGGTAATGCCAGCTTATAGGCTACTACATCTACCCATTCTAGAATTTCGAAAGGACTGACATACCAAGGGTTGAGCCTTTCTTCCCAAATCTCATGATTCCTTTCATAGGAAGGATCGTTGAAAGACATGGTTTCCAACCGAGAACTCCAAATCATGCTCCAAATCAAGGCAATAACTATGCCACTTACTTTTAATTTGGCCAGTTAGAATACGATCATGAATAACATGCCAAAGAAAAATTTTGATTTGTATAGGTTGCTTCCATCCCTAAAGAGTTTTCCATATAATACCTTTAATCAACATTTAAGAAGATGTAGCTCTCAGAGTCCTCCCTGAAGCTGTGCCATGGAGATTAGAGGTGTTCATGACCCAGTTTGACCTGATAACCCATCCCAGCCCGAAGCATTTTAGGTTTGGTTTGGGTTGTGAAATTTGACTTGGTGCAATATTTGACTAGGATCGGGTCATACTTTGGGTTGGCTCGACCTAGCCAAAGTCAATTACTTGTTTATATTTTTTTCAATAAGTTTTTATACTTTAATTGATACATTTTACATGACATGATATTATTTTGTATTGAGATAACTTGTTTTGAAATATATGCTATAAAATACCTCTTAAATTTTGTTTTTTACTTTCCAAATTTTATGACTTTACCATATATAATGTTTGAATCTTTATATGTTCACTAAATGTTGAGTTGATTTGGTTCGACTCAGTCATAAGTCAAGTTATTTGGGTCGGGTCTGGGTTTAAAAAAATGACCTAGTCAAAAAAATCGAGTCGAGTTCAAGTCTAGTTTAACTCGGCCCTTATACACCCCTAATGGAGGCCTTGTTAGATTTTCTAGAGAATGTGTTAATATCCAAAGATACATGGAACATCATACCATTCTAAGAACGAAACCACATATTTAAACTATAGATGTTCAGTATCTTGTGATTGACTGCTAGACTCCCTCCCCACACATCTAAACTATAGACATTCAGTATCTTGTGATTAACTGCTAAACTCCCTACCATATGATCTTGGGAGGCCAACTTTGAATACCTTAGGAGTTGTGGCACCCATATTGCACTTGGCTCATGTTGTTACTATTTGCTAGGTGGTCAGAGTAGTACATGTTGACTAAAAGGAAGCTTGAATTTGTTATAATACGTGTAACATCCCAAACTTTGCGGCTAGACTAGGATAAAAACAAACTCGGGCCTGAGGCAAGGGAAAATTGTAATTAGGTAAACCATAGTAAAAGTGGAGACGAAATTGTAATTATTAGATTACAATAGCAAAGTCATAATTAAAGGTTTACGATTGTCGAGAAGGGCAATCATAGAAAAATTCCGATTCAGAGATTTTGTGGGTCCTAAGACACTAGTAGATACTTCAAATATTTGTAATAACTTTAAACTAAGATTTTCTACTCACATTTATTGAATAATAGTGTGGGATTAATCATACAATGTTACAACCTCTCGAGTAGCTTAAAATACCCGAATTGATAGTCGAACACCTTGAATTAATCTTCAAGGGTTCTATATTGTCTATAGGCGTGAGTATTAGTTAAAAACTAAAGGATGTGTAGCTAGAAACGAACTACACAAATCCTCTTAGTGGCTAAAGATGAGGCACTCAAATTCAAGCTTATGAAATTTTGATTTTTGCTTAACATCCACTAATGAGATTTAACCCACAAAGCTTAAGAGGCAAGCCAATCCAACTTAATAGGCAAGCCAACCCTCCTTCCTTTTTTGCCCTTGAAATTACGGCCACCCTGTCTAATACACTCACCCCCCATTTTCTTCTCCATCTTCCTTCTCTTCTCATCACCTCCATAGCTATAAGCTTCAAGCTTATAATTAATGGCTTTCTTGGCCTCAAATCACTTTGCTCTTTTTATGAAAATCAATCCTTATTTTCTCCTCTACAAAACCCCTCTGTCAATCACTTTGCTCCTTTTATGAAAATCAATCCTTATCTTCGTTGCTTCCATAGTTTCAAGGATTTTAAGCTAAGTATCTCAAATCCTTAGCTATTTGATGTCTTGTTGGGTTATGTGGCTGATGTGGTTTCTGTGTCACCCTCTATTAAATCTTGTATGATGTTAATATGATATATTTATAGTGATTTAAGATAGGAAAACATTGGTTTAGGTTGAAGATTAGGTCAAAAGACCAAGAGAAGCACAAAACAGAAAAGTTGTCGGAAGAAACTCTACGACACCATTCATACAGCGAAGAACATAACTCAACTTGTAGAGCTCAAATTCAAATAAAGCTAATTTTAGATAAAACTATATTTAAAGAGTAATCCATTGAACTTAAAATGAAATAGTTACGATTCTTAGAATTTGGCTGTTGGATTTCACTCTCTGTCCTGACCAGAGTGTGATGTAAGGGGCCTAACTCGTCCTATATAACTTCAAATTAAGTACAACTAATTTTATTAGAAGTCTAATCCATAAGGGATTATGTCACAAAAATTTCAGAATCAGATTATGAGTGGATTTTCCCTAATAACTCATTGAATTTGACCTATGCACTGTTTGGGTGGAAATAGGACAACCCACTTGAGGAGCTCATAACTTGAGCTCTACTTGCCCATTTGGAGTGAAACTTGTTAGAGTTGAGAGATGGTCCAAATAGCTACATCTTGGTACAAATTTTGGATTAAAATGATGAAAAATGGATTTTTAGTGATTTTATAAGTTTAAGTGTGCAAGTATTTCCTCAAACACAGTAGCCTTGAAACTTTAATAACTCAAGTTATAGATCTCAAAATTTAGTGAAACTAAAAAGGTTTAAAAGTAGATACACAGGGCTACAATCTATTAAATTTCTAGATTAAAATGAATTAAATAGAAGAACAGGGCAAATTTGAGAAAGATGGAATAACTTGAGAATGTCTTGATCTAGGGGTCCTATGAACTATGAGGAAGTTAAAGGTATAAATATTTCTGCAAATTCTATACCAAAAAAGTGTTATGTTAGTATTTTAATCATGGTGATTATGATTGATATGATTGACTAGCTGATTGAATACACTGTCCATTTTTGGGACCCTCCATGTTTCAGCTATTATACCGCCGAATTTTCGGCAGAAGTATATGAATGCTTTGAGTATTTATGCTATGTATATGGACATCATGTATACAAGAATATTTGAAAGTAAGATATGAGACATATACATAAGTGCATATGGCATATACATGCATGACAATGTACAAGAATGAAAAAGTATAACAAGAACTTGCAAAGAGACATACCAAACCTCCACCTCACAGTAGGCCAGGACAATATTGTTTAAGAGAATTACTTGGGCCAGCCCTTGAATAGATTTAAGAGGAATATGTTAGGAAAGTAAACTCGACACTCATATATAGAAATGACCTCTGTAACATCCCCGATTTCCGAGTTCCAACTTCACCTTTAAGTTTGATCAAATCCCATTCCTGACTCCATCTTCGAATATCAGATAGATGGTTATTTCCGAGTTCCGAGTTAGTCTTGTACAATTTTCGACTTCATGTCCTATCCAATTTCTGATTTCATCTAATTTTGATTATTCCTGATTTTCGACTTCATGTTCTAGTTTCGAGTTAAATGGGTTAATTCCGAGTTCCAATATCTGACTTCGAGTTAAAGTATACTGGGACAGAATTTCTGATCTCCAAACTTATGTCCAGGTCTCCAATGAGGATTATTCCCGATTTTCGCATTCATCTTCAACTTTTAGCATAATTTCCGACTTCGGACCTTAACCAGCATTCCTCATTTACCAACGTCCGACTTAACCTTCAAGTACAAACAACACGAACGTGATTACCGATATCCGACTTCATGCTTCAAAGAAAATGTACCTGATTTCCGGTCTCATAGTGTAGTTTCAAGTTTCAACCAGGGTACCCAAGTTCCGACCTCAGACCTCATGTTTTCAAAAAAAAAAAGTAGAAAAAGAAGAAAAGAAGATGTACATGGTTTCCGACCTCAGAAGTTATAGTTTAACACAGTGGTTATAAGTACCGAAGTCCAAGTTTAATGTAATGAGTTCCGGCCTTAGAGTTGAACTCAATGGACATGAGTTCAAATCTTTGAGTTGATTCCAAGTCATACACGAGTTCCGATCTCCGAGTTTATTCCCAGCATTGATATTCCCTGGTTCAAATGGGGAGTTCCGAGATCATATGATTGCGAGCTGTATGACTTCCGACGTCCGATCTTGCTTCCAAGTTTCGAATAAACTAGACGGGATTTCCTCAAGTCACCAACAAGATGGGACGGGTTCCGACATCCAGCTTCAGCTCCAAGCTCAAGTAGAATGGCACGAGTTCCGACTTTAAACAGAATAGGGGCAAGTTCTGATTTCAGTTAGAACCGAAGCGTGTTCTACTTCTTGGATGACGTGAAAAGCAATTTTGCCACAAAAAGAGGGCGACGTGGGGAGTAATTCCATCACAAAAGGAGGGCAACATGGAGAGCAAATTGTCACAAAAAGAGGGGAAGGTTGGCTGAAATTTAGCCTTATGTTTTTAAGCTAATCAAATCCCTCCAAGTTAACTCCCACCTCAAGCTTATAAACTCATCTCTTTCTCTCCTTCAGCCTCATCTTTACGTTACCCTCTCCTTTGTTCAGCTCTTTCTCTCTTCTCCACTCATATAACTCCATCACTCCTTCAAGCTTAGCAAGGTTCTAACACTTCAAGTTTCAGCACTTAGCTCAAATTATACCCCAAAGAGGTAGGATTCTATTTCTGTTCTTGAATTACTTGCACCATGATTGCATAAAATTGTACTCTTCTCCATGTATTTGATGAAGTATTGGATGTATTATGATGGATTATGATTGGATTAATAGGAGATCTTGAGTTGGAATTAGAGTTAGAAAAAGAAAACTAAGAGAAATGGAGGATTGGGATGCTGTCTTAGTGAGGAATTCCACGGTAGTCCTACGACGGAGTGTACGATGCCGCCTACAACCAGTTAAATCCAATGAAACTATTTTTAGATAAAAGTAGACATTCAAGGCTTTCCATACATGTATCATATGAGGTCATTGGATTAATATTGAGAGAGATATGAATTTTTGAAGTTTGACCTAAGAATCAGGACTTTCATCCGGGCAGGGTGACTTGAGGAGGGTATAACTCACCCTACACAACTCCAAATTGAGTGAAACTAACTTTGTTGGAAAGCTTACACATAGGGGAACATCCCAATATGAAATTCCGAGTTTGTTGTGGTCTCAATTGTTCCCAGTGATTCGAGAAAGTTACCCTATGTCCAATCCAGGCCAAAACAAGGTAGTTCAGGAAGGTCGACTTTCAGGACTTATAACTTGAGGTGTACTTAAGCAAATCAAGTGAAACTTTTGCAAATGAAATATTGTCCTGTTACTTTGATATGAGACCAATTTTGTATGATTTTAACTTAGTTTCGATTTTTAGTGAATTTATACTACCAGGAGTGTAATTCGGGCCAGTGACTGAACAGGTTGAGGCAAAATTTGAATATCTTGAGTTGCATAAATCAAAATGATATGGGACCAAAGAAGTTAGAAAGTAGACATATAGAGCTATGACATATCCAAAATTTACGTTTAAATGAGTTGAATAGAGGTAAAGGTGGATTATACAAAATTCGGGCAGAGTTGGAATAGAATTGGCAGAATGGCCAAATTGATGGTTTCACAAGTGTTAGTGGACATATAAGGTTTGGGTTGAGGATTGTCAGTTTTACATTGATATATATGTTAGATTGATTATATTGCTATGACTGAATTGTCTGTGAGAACTGGCACTATTCATGAGGAAAGCAGGCTGATTCGTTATGTCACTTTGGATTTACTAAGTCTATGAATGTTTATATGCAAGGATAAGTTTAAGTATGTTGTGAGCTATGATGTATATGACAATAAATGATGAAGCATATATATATATATATATATATATATATATATATATATATAGGAGGGATCTCAATTAACTTCTGAGGAGTGAAGGATTCACATTTAACATACTCATGTCTTTCATTCTCATACTGTCATGTATAGACGTGTTGAATGCACTCATACAAACATACATATATATATGTATATATGTCATACATGTATATACATATATACATATATACATATAATATGTATATATGTATATATGTATGTATATATGTATATATGTATGTATATATATGTATGTATGTATGACATATATACATATATATGTATATACATATTATATGTATATATGTATATATGTATATACAATATATGTATATACATATTATATGTATATATGTATATATGTATATACATGTATGACATATATACATATATATATGTATGTATGTATGAGTGCATTCAACACGTCTATGCATGATCAGGTATGAGAATGAAAAGACATGAGTATGTTAAATGTGAATCCCTTCACTCGGAGGCAGTTAATTGAGATCCCTTCCTGTGAAGGCAGTTAAAAGATAAAGATATGAATCTCTTCACTTGGAGGCAGTTGCACTTGAATCCTTCCCTATGAAGGCAGCTACCCTCTACCTTGGAGGCATGTGGTCAGATGAGATCCCTCAATTTTGAGGCACGTGACCAAAAGAGATCCCTTCAATTAGAGGCACGTGACCAGAATGAGATCCCTCCAAGACTAGAGGCACGTGGGTCCCCTTGCGGGTGAGTCAGTGTGACGACGGTCATGGATGAAGCTGACGAGCTCACTCTAAGGCCAGGCTACCCAAGGGCAGTAACGACACCCTAGGGATGGCGATACGTAACGCCTAGGTGTGCCAAGTAAAGGCTAAAGACTAAAGACTAAAGACTAAAGCATATGCAAGCACCTAACTTACATGAGGCATGGCATGACCCAGCTAGTGTGAGTATCGAGGACAGATCCTATATTCCTAAGGAACGTGACATGGCAATCACGCTCTGATGGGGTATCACATGACGATCATACTCTGGAATATGGCACGTAAAGATTTTATGATGAAAAGAAAGATGAAGAAAGGAAAGTAAATTTTATGTATATGCATAAACTCAAGTACAAGTAAGGTTATGTGCAGAAGTTATGCTCCCAGCATATTGATGCTATGTGTGTTTTAATATGCTACAGTTATTATCCATGGTAGTATTCATGAATTAATTTTGTGTAGACTTTCCCAGATGCCAAGTGTATGAGTAAAATAAACTTTGCTTCGGATAGTATATTTTTGAACTGTAAAATCAAACAGTCTACATAACATGTTCACCTTTTTCATAATAAACCGAAGCAAACTGGAGATGACAACGATGATATTATGTATGATAATTAGAGAATCCTACTGAGAATTTATAATTCTCACCCCTATTTCCGTGTTGTCTCCAGATAGTTTCAGAAGTTTCCGAAGACGCCTGAAGTTGCTGTCAGACAAGGTCTGCACAGGTAACAGTAACAACTTCAAGGTGTGGTACTATGACTTAAGCATAGTACTGTACTTGGGAGGGTGTTACAACCTCGATCTTGAGAAGCATGTTATTACCTAGAGGTGAAAGAGGCCATTCACTTCTAGAAGACCAAGTATAGAAGTTCAAGTTGTAAGTTAAAGAAAGAGATAAGAAAGTCAAGTGCACTTACATAAGTCAAGTATATGCATCAACATATGCATATTTAAGCATCTTATTATGCTATTATACGGTTATAGGTATGATTGAAGTGTTATGTTATTACTGCTATTATACTTGCCATGAGATGCCAAGTGATTGTTAAAAAGAAATAATCTGTTTCGAGAAATATGTTTTCAAACTTAAAATTGAACCAGTGGTTATGTGTATGTATCTACGTTTTCACAATAAACTAAAGCGACTGGAATGTTTATGATAACACCTTGTATGATTAGTGGATAGAACATACCTATTGAGAACTTTAAGTTCTCACCACCTGTTTATGTGATCCGTAAACATTCCAGTATCAAGAATAGATTTCAAGTATGCAGCAGAGCATTGGGGATATTTGTAAAATGCAAGACCTAGATTTAAACCTAGTTTGGGAGGTAAAAGAATGGGCAACCGATAGCCACGAGGTGAGGTGCCGATTGCAGGCCAAGATATGATCTGTATTTAATGTTAGTTGAGTTTCTTTTAAATTGTAATTATTTAATTTAATATGTATCGGATATTTGAGATTTTAAATCTTTACAAATTAAAGAAGTATGTGAATATTAAGAGGCATATATTTTTTTTCTCATTTTGAAGTCTTTTGCAACTTTTGTAACAATCTCTAAATATAACCCAATGACTTGAGTATAGCGTATGTGTTTGGAGGGTGTTAGCATGTTTAAAAACCAAAGTTGCCTAAAAGAGAAGAAAACGAAGTCCATTCCATTTACTTTTTAGAGCTTGACTCGTGATCAAAAGCGATTGAGCTTGACCCTAGAGAAAAGATCTAGAAGAGACCTCAACTGATGGAAGCCTTAGGCCCAATTCAAATTGGATCAACTCCAGAGCATGTGGCATATGTGGGCATAAAACTTCTAACTAAGGGAAAACAAAACGGAGCTTAGAAACTTACTTAGGGCTAATGTGGACCTTTTTTGCTTGGACTCCTATAGATGTGCCCAACATTGATCAAAGCATGATTTGTCATAAGCTCACTGTCAAACCTAAGGCTAAACTAGTGGCTCAAAAGAAAAGAAAGCTCAATGTAGAATAATAACAAGTGACCCTGGAATTTAAAAAAAAAAAAAAAAACACACTATTAAACGCCAAATTCATCCATTGGATATAATTCACCACACAGTTTACCAATGTGGTTATGGTGAAGAATGCCTTGGGAAAATAGAGAATGTGTGTCTGTTTTACTGTTTTAATTAAAGTCTACCCCAACGATTCCTGTCAATATTGGTAGATAGTGCATCTTGTTATCCCTACTTCATCTTCATGGATATCTATTTGAGGAGTAGCTGGATCAGGATGGACCCCAAAGATGAAAAGAAAAATGACACTTAGAGCAAGGAAACTTACATTAGAGAATAATGTCATTTGGATTAAAGACTGCCAAAGCAACATACTTGTGCCTAATGAACAGAATCTTTGCAGAGCAAATCGGTGCAACATTGAGTGTGGTTCTCGCACAAGTCATGGATCTTCACCTAGGCTGATTGCACTTCTCACTCCATCTATCAAGCTATACTCGCCAAGCAAAGAGTGTGGATCTTAGTCGAGCGACAAAGCCCGAAAATTCCAACTCTTTTCTTCAAGTATACATTGATTGGAGAGGAAAGAAGATTGTCCACAAAATGATCAAAGGGGAACTTGGGACTCCTTATTTTAAGGATGAAAGACCAACCAAACTAATGAACCCCTTTAAGAGCAGTTGACGTGAAAAGGGTTTATTAAAGCCGGATATGATCAACCACACTTCCCATGTGCACGCTTAGCTTGATATCCTTCTATAAATATCAATTTAGGAGGGTCCCAAGCTCTCTTGCAAGTTATAGGTCTAGATACGGTCTTCGAGCTCTTTGCCACTGTCTTTTTGTTTTTGGTCACCCGGGGGGGGGGGGGACCCCATCTATGTAGGGTGGGGGGAGGGACATGGAGCTCTGCTCGAAGGATCGTGCACTGTTGCAAAGGCACATTGCCTGTTGCCAATTGAACCAAGCCTTTGCGTGCCTTTGCCACTGTCTTAATCGAGCCACCAATTGCAACAACCGTTTTTTTGCGGGCCAAGAACATTCAGAGTCGCCCGAAGACAATTTTGGTGCCTTCTTTGGCCAAAAAAACGAAATATAAGTCCAAGTGTCAATTTATGTCAGACAATTTTCGACGCATAACCCTCTAGAAATGATTCAATCAAAATAGTTTAGGATGATCCTATGATTTAGAATTCTTCCTACTATAAGAAAATTAATCCGAGCCATAGCTCGAATCAACAGCGAAGGCTAATATGCATGATCTAGGAGTCTAGATCATACCTCAAGACATTGTCATTGTGCAGTAAAAGTATGATAGAATGGGTGGAGGTTACACATGTGACGTGTTATGGCACCTTCGCCTATAATTGCCACTTAGCAAATGAAAAGTAACGATTGTTCAATTGTTGTGAGCTCAAACTAGCATAAACTCGACAAGTCTTAGAGCTATGGACTCAATTTGATATTTCAAACCCAAAGTTCAATCGAAACCACTCTAAAGTTGGAGACTTCCAAAAGAATAATGACTAAGCTTATCTAAAGAGTTGTACTCCTGATGTATTAGATGACAAGTGTCACTCATCACTCAACTCTTCTAGGATATTTTCAGCATCTCCAGATATTGGAGAACAATCCGAAGATATAAAATCTGCCCTTTTTAAAATTGGAGGGCAGAGATTTGTGAGATGTATTAATATATTAATTATTTATGATATATTATAGTAATATATTAATTTTAAAAAAATTAAAAAATATGATTAAATTAATTTTTATATATTAATAATATAAAATTATATTGATAATATAAAATAATTTTATATTATTAATATAATATTATATTAATAGATAGTGTAAAATTATATTGATAGAGTAAAATTATATTGATAAAATTTTTATGAATTTTAGAAATTAATTTTTATACATTAATAGTGTAAAATTATATTGACATAGTAAAATTATATTGATAAAATTTTTTCATTATATTGATAGTGTAAAATTATTTTATATTATCAATATAATTTTATATTATCAGTATATAATAATTAATTTTTAAAATATATTTAATTATATTTTTAAATTTTCTTAAAATTAGATATTACTATAATATATTATAGATAATTGATGCATCAATACACCTCACAATCTCACCATCAAATTGTAAGGTGCGCTCCTTCCAATAAAATATACTGTAGAACACGCCTTTTAAAATATGTATCTTCCCACTCGACTAGCTATTACAAGCCAACGCTTGTTTACTTTGACCTTCTTTGATTAAAAATTGAATCGAGAGCCAAAGTTCTTTTACAAGTCCCACCAAAATCGCTTAACCTCTCCAAAGGACTTCTTCGACCTCAATCTTCTAGGTAAGAACAATTTTTAAGTTTATAATTAAAAAATTAATTAAAATTAACATTTGATTTTTTTTTATTATTGTATTTTGTGATAAGATATATAAGTAAAAGATATCAAAATATTTATAACAAAGAATATTATAAATTTGTTAATATTAAAAATATATAAATAAAAAATAAACATTTAATATAAACTGCAATTGTATATAACGAAGATTTAAAAATATTTACAATAATATTCAAATATTTAATTTTAAATTATTGAGAAAAAACTGCTATTTTTCAATCAAAATAATTTTTTGGTTATATATTTATTTTGTTATTATAATTACTCGTAATAGTAAAACAATAATATTATATTATATCTTAAACAATATCACATCAAATTGTATAGTATGAATTTTAAACAAAAGAAAAGCCTCAAAGATTAGCTCCGATCACCGAAAAAAGGATTAGCATGCAAAACAACAAAAGGAAAAAGGATAACTTAGCTCAACCGAAAAATGAATCTAGCGGCAGACAAATTCGGATTCGGAACGCGCTTTCAATTCAGAAGCGGCTTCAATAACGAATACTAAGTAAAATATCTTCAAATGATAAAGGAACTTTTATATCCTTTGCCTATGCTAGCAATATACAAAAGCTTACAACAGGCTGACAAAAAATAAAACAACAATAGTAATTAAAAAACTTACAATACAAGCACTTTGGAAAAATGAATAAGAAAACTTCAAGAACCATTTATAGTTAAAATTTTTCATGTAAACAGCAGTTTTACTACAAAGGTCAATGTTGACGTGTACATCCAACATGGTAGTAAGTACTAGCTTTCAAATAGAGATGTGTTATTTATATATAACTTATCTCATATTCTGAGCCAATATATCACTCATCTATCGTTAAATGGGTGTGGGACTCAATTAAAATAGGGGTTATACACCTATTTAATAATAGATGAATGATATATCGATCAAAAATATAAAATAAATTATATCAAAATATCATTTCTCTTAACATAAGAAGAGCTCGATTGTTTCATGTGATCGTAGAATTCATTTGAACATGTATACAAATTAAAAATAATAAAATATTGTAAAAAAGAAGGGGGGAAAAATAGTACAACTAAACAAGTACACCTGGCCAGCTAAGAAACTTATATGTGAGAAAATTTGAAAAATAAAAAAATATTGTTAAAACCACTTGAGGAGAAAAGATTGAGTTGTGACATACTCGGGTTCTGAAACTCAGATGGAACATTGAATCGGACAAAATATTAATTTAAAAATTCAATGATTCAACCGAAAATTCAATCAAGATGTAATGAAATATATATATTTAAATATAAATATGATTAATAATATATTATGAGATAAATAAAAATAATTAAAAAATTTAATATAATAAAAATAATTTTAGAAATCAAAATTATTATATTAAATTATATTAATATAACCAATACAAGTAAAATATTAAATCACACATTATTTAGATTTTGAATATTTTATTTTTAAGGCTCTATAAAGCATTTTAAAAATTTCATATTGCTTAGTGTAAAAATTTTTTACTCGAGATCTCTATAAATAGTACCTATATATCATTTTTTTCTTATATTTATCACCTCTAAAATCTTTTAAAGAGTAAGAAATATAATAATTTTTTATTTGACCAACCAAAATTGGCCAACCAAAATATATTTTTGATCATCTTTTATCATAATAAAGAGTTAACTTCACCATTAATGATCAAAAAATAATTTTGTACTTCTTTTAAAAAAAAAAAAAGGCCAACCGGTGAATCCAATTAGGTTTGACCGATTTACCAATTTTTGGCCGGTTCAACCGATTCAATACCAATTTTTTGACAAAGTGGTTCTTTAGGTGTAACCGAACTAGATGCCTACCCGGTTCCCGGTTCAACCGATCGGACTGCTAGGTCCA
Source organism: Pterocarpus macrocarpus (assembly GCA_031439585.1). Lineage (NCBI taxonomy): Eukaryota > Viridiplantae > Streptophyta > Magnoliopsida > Fabales > Fabaceae > Pterocarpus > Pterocarpus macrocarpus. The sequence continues at coordinate 58,112,724 of CM062514.1, forward strand.
ACCCGATTTTCAAAACAATGGACATACATGACGCAAAACAAAAAAAAAAAAAAAGACAATTGAAAAGAAAAAAAAAAAACAAAAATTTTGGAGGGAAACCAACCGAACCTAAGTGAGCTGTGTTAGTCCATAACATTCATGTAGAATGCAACTTCACTGAGATGACACGTGCTACGACAGGTAAATGCAAAAAGGCTAAATAGAAAGAAAGAAATGCGACGAAAGGAACATGAACGCATGGTCTGAGGAACACTATTCTAAGGGAACATGAATGGCATTTCCTTTAATTTCCTCGCTTAAAATGACAGCAAAAGAAAAGGGAGAGGAAATGAAAACCTGATGGATAAAAGCAATGAAAGACATAGAAATTGTCTCAATGTGTACTTTCAGTAGAATGATGTATCCGGCTTAAAATTAGCGACTCAGACTCAATTGACCCAGGCATCAAAGCATCACAAGCTCTGGGAGAACCATCTCCAAAAATTAAGGGACTAATCATATTGTCACCAAAACCCAGCTTTTCATCTGCCCTATGGGCAAAACCAGTAGTTATTATGGTTTTGCTCTGCACGTTATCATCATCGTGCAGCATTGGGGCCAACTGAGATTCATTTTTGAATTCCATGGGGTTATTCTCCTCTGCCTCCCCCAAATTCACCTTGTCAGAAGTGTCTTCATCCTCTTTCTCACTCAAACCTACTACAGGCTGTCTTTGCTTCTCATCACCAGATGATGGACTAGACTTCAAAGAATGGGTGCAATCACGATCCTGCTCCGTTTGACTGCAGGTGTCATCGATCTCTTGCAGATTTTCCTTAGTAGGAGATAGAGTTTCTAGTTTCTTCTGTTCTAATATTGGTACATCTTCCATCCCATCAGAAGCTGAGGCAGAAACTTGCTGATTCTCCAAACTGTGAATAGGAGCTGATTCATCCACTTGCACCTGGTCGTATGCTGAAAGAATATCTACTTTCCCTCCATTAGGCAGTTTCACCCTCTGCTTCTTGTAAAGGTCTATGGCTCTCTGCAAATTGGAGAAAATGTTCACTCATCAGAGTCCAGAATTCAGTATTTATGAATTCATGGGGCTACAGACACAAAAAAGCAAGTTCAGTAAATTAAACTTCAGGAAAATTTCCAATTCCATAACCATTAATGAATGATCATATCATTTTAGGTCTAACAGCTACATAATTTTTCTATCCGCTTATTACCCATTGAGTTGTTTTACCTGGAAGATGGAATTATCAATTGCTGGAAAAAGCAAATGCCTTGAGAAAGTGGCAGCATACTTCTTTGGTCCTCTGGAGCCATTCTGTCAGATCACAGGATTACATTTAATTTAAAAAGTAAAGAAGTACCGGTCTAATTTAAGTGAAAACAACACTTTGACACAACCAAGTTAAAGTCAGTTATGAATTCACATAATTAAAACAAATAAAAAGGAAGATATGTAATGTTTTGGAACTGCAAAAGGAAGCCAGAGATTTTTAAGATTTTATACCTTCTGGAATAGTTTTGCACTAAAATCTGCACCAAAGGGGCCATTATTATCAAAATTCACCACACACATGCACTGGTCATACAACTCTGGGATTACTAGATCTGCTGAAATGTCAAGTTTGGAAAGGTAGAACCGACTGAAAGGATAAGTATTGTCACTTGGTGTCAAGGAATCAGGCACCTTTTCAAGCACAGTTGTGGACAAATATTTTAAAGGTACTTTTGCCGAAGAACTGAGACTGGATGACTTTGTCTCAGGAGATTTCTCATGAAAGTCATCATCCTTGTTGTGTTCATCATCCCGAGACATCTGAATTGCATTATCAGTCAAAACATCATCCTTCTGGGCAGGACCTGACTCATCTTTGCAGGCTGGGGAAGGCAAATCCTTCTTAGAATCACCATTCTGCTCTTTCCAAGTCTCTGAACCAGATTCCCATCCACAGCTATTTGTTGAATGCTTATTCCGGTCCCAATCAGAACCACCATACATGTGAGGATCACCTCTGAAGACACCATTATTGCTTTCCCACCCATGCAAATGAGCAGAGGCAGTACCATCCATCGCACTTTGCCACCTGATTGGGCGCAAGTGACCAGGAAATCTGTCAGCATCAGCAACATGATAAGGAATACCAGCATGGTTAACATCCATTGAAGGCCTAACGCCAAAGAGAGGTTGACCAGTAAACTGAGGTATCATTGTTTGAAAACCTCCATGTGTGGGCCCAGGTTGGAAAGAAACAAATCCATTTGGTACTGGTGATGTCCAGTTTGGAACAGCTCTCCAAGAATTGCCATGCCCTCTTCCGAAACCAGGATCACTACTTCTTCTGTATCGAGTACTGGAGTTATCTCTAACATCATCCTCTACACAACCCCCAATAAATGGTCTGTCTAGTGCAGCCCTTAAAGCAGGGGGAGGAGCAACTAATGATGCATTGCCCTGACTAGTCCTGACATAAAAGGATGATTCTGCTTGAGGGGGCTTGTCCAATAGTGGTTTATCTAAAGTCAACTCCCGGCCAAGTCTATCATCAGAAGTGGAGAAATCTCCTGCATCAATAATATTCCTCCTTCCACTTTCTTCAATTTCAAGACTCCGCCAAATATCACTTCTATTCACGTACCTGCGTTCAGTGGTCGTGGAAGGAGATCTTTCCATCACACCCATGGAAGCAGCCTTCTTAGTGGAAGACCTTTCAGTTGACAAATCTCCTACAGGACCATCATCTATTTTGACGGATTTTTCCATTGATTTGTATTTATGACCTCTCTCAGATATCACAGAGTACACCTCTCGTGAGCCTTTGGTTTTCTGTTCTATCATTGCAACTCTATACATTGGATCTTCAGAATTTGCGTTCCTGAAACATGGGGAAAACAGCAACCAATTATAACTATCCATTGTATATTCTAATGCTTACAAGCCTCCCAAGACCAAGAGCAGAAGTTGAATCAAGCAAACAACATTATCTGTCGTCCACAAACTCAGGTTATTTCCCCAGTTGGCAGAGCAAAAAGAACATTTTTCATCATGCTACAAACATCTCTTATCTATTAAAAGAATTGTTCAAAGCAGAACAAAATATAAAATGCTGTAAAAGGTAATCTTCACAGATAATGTCTCATAAATTACTAGGATGAATTACTCATTAAAACTAAAGCATTAAAACTTAAGCAGAGAAAATTCCTTGTGAAAATTGTTCATTTGAAATGATAGCAAAACACTACTTAAAACAATACCCTGATAAACTAATGAAACTTTCCTAGTATCATATGGTAAGAGCACAAGAGAGGAGGGAACGATACATAAAGACTCTGATTTCAAGTTGTAAAGTACCTATATTCATCTTTGCTAATATGTGTCTTAGACGCAGGAGAAAATCCGTGTTTGTTGCAAGTACCAGTCGAATCAGTGTAAGCTTGCCGAGATTGGGATCTTCCCATGTCAACATCAGAATCAGCTCTGCTGCTGCTCAAACTTCCCTTCCCTGCATCAGGATATTGCCTTTTAATAACTCTGGATTTAGTGTCAGTGTAATCATCATGATCCTCCAAAGTTCTTTTCTTTGTCCCGCTCTCTTTGCATGTGGCACTTCGATCATCCGCATTTGACCTATCACGATCATGGCAATGGCCGCGGTCATGATCATGGTCTCTGTCTCGGAGATGATTATGATCTTGATCCCAGTCCCAATCTCGATCTCTGTCATAATCAAGATCACAATCAGAATCATAGACACGGTCATTGTACCGCTCATGCTCATGTTCTCGGTCACAGTCACTCTCTGGCAGCTTGATTCTCTTTTGTTGTGATTCTAAACTATCCTCTTCTTCCCTTGCACGTTTATCATCAGAATTAATGCTTGTATGATCTTTTGCAGGATCCTCATCTCGTTGTTTATCATGTCGATGTTTGTTCTCCCTGTCCTTTTCTTCCCTATACTTGTCTCTATATTTCCCATCCTTTCGCTTCTCATCCTTCTGCCTTGCGTCCCTGGTAATTTCACCCCTCGCAGACAATCGTCTATCGTACACATCCTCAACATCACCTTGATGCTTATCACCATCACCAGAGTCCCTCTTCTTCCTCATTCGCCTCTCAAGCTGGTTATCAAGTTCAGGGCTTCTCAACTCATACAGATTCCTGGAATCTGCAACAAGATAAGGATCAAAGTCAACAACTGTTTTCAAGGCAAAAGAAGAGAACATCAGATGTCTATAATCGACAGCCCATAAGCAATCAAGTGCATCACAAGAAAGAATACAAAAAATTAGGATCAAAACATTACACAATACAGATCACAAGTCCTACACATTTCACTGATGCAAGTGGTAAACTTGGGGTGTGTTTGGTTTAACTTTCGGGAGAAGATCTTTTAAAAGAAGGTCTTTTGGAGGAATTACTTTAAAAGAATGATTTTTATTTGGTTTGAATATATCAAACGTAAATTTAGAAGAATGAGTTTTGTTTAGATAGGATAAAATAAAATTATTTTTGATTATTCATGTGAGAGTAATAATAAGATTCCTTTTCAAAAGGCTTTTTTATAGAATAAAAAGTAATCTCAAGGATACTTCTCTCAAAAGGTATTTTAAAATTTCAAAAGGCCTTCTAAAAAAAAACTTTTACATATCCAAATACATTAGTTACTGTGTATTTTCATTCTCATTCCAATAAAAAACCTTCTAGGCCTCCTAGAAGTATAATCAAACAGGCACTTGGAAAGTGCCAAGTCATGTTATAATCAAAACAACCACCAGCAAAAATAACTATTTTAAGTTTCCAAAATTTAGAAACTCAGTTGGGAGAAAAAAACTTGTTTAGCAGCACTTTTATATCCCATATTTAACATCCTTAATCCCAAACACATCTATTAGACATTAACTGCAACTTGTACCACAGGATGCCCAATATTTCCAGATTTATCCCAGCATGATAGTCATTTTAGCAAAGAGGATACCAGTTCTTTTGTTAAAACACTGAAATAACAATAGAATATTTACTAACCACACTTTCAAAGAATAAAAAGAGGTTGCAGGAAACAACTCCACAGAACACTTCACAAAACTATTAAAAGATAATATATCAGAATGAATGGAACGATGAATTGTTAGGGAGAACCAGCTGAGTCCTAAATAAAAAGTAAATAAAACATCATAAAGTTTTCTCAAAAGGGCCCGCAGGAATTGGCATCTCCAGAGGCCACTGATTCTCACAGTATAAATATTAAAAAGAAAATCTAATTAAACTTTAACACACACACACACACATAGACAATAAAAGTTGGCATTTTGCAAGCATCATGCATAATCTTATTCACTACAGTAACAAATTCATGCCACATATTTGTATAGAAAGTAATCATGATAAAAGGTAGTTTCACTGTGGATCAGAAAGGAGTATTACTGGACAAGAACACTTTTTTCATCTACAAAAATCAGTTTTCGTATATTTCGATAATTTTTTGAAAATAATTAGATTATCAAAAAAATATGTTTTCAACTTTTTTGTAGAAGTTGAAAAGAGTAGCTTTTGGAAAAAATCAATTTTCAACTTTTTCATCTATATATAAAATTTAAGTTCCAAAATCACTTTTTTTAAAAGCTGAAACAAACGCACCCTAAAGCTCTACAATCTCAATCACAGCATATCTAACAGGAATGATTTCATGTAGCCATAAAGATAGCACATTATATTTAAATTTGTGAGCACTCTGCTTCAACCAAGTATAACAAACAGCACATTAACACAGATCTGCTGAAAGTTTTGCCCTCCTTCCAAGGTGAACCAGCATAGTTACCCTTAGGTCACTTACAAAATAGATATACAATATAACCAGGGTCAGAAAAGGACATCCATAGATTCAATACACGCATACACAAACCAAAGTATATGCAAGCAGGAATATTATTAGCCATAATCAATCCAAACATGGAATTTTCTACATAAAGGAAAGACAGCCACACCATAGTCACAAGGTTGAACGGGGCCAAATCACCTTGTCTAATATTGTTAAAGATACACTCAACCCAAAGATCAATTCAAATCCAACATCAACCAAAAGCAAATCTGCAACAGAATAATTACCAAAAAATATAATGTAATGACCACTCCGACGGCAAATGGAGATTAAAAGAAAATACAATCAAACATCTAACAAGAGAAGAAAATGAGGCAAAAAAGAACCTAGTGGTATAGCATCCTGCCTCATCATTGTTGCCATCCATATAATCTTGGAAAATAATGTCAACAATCAAGATCCCATATACAACCATATTTATTAACTCTACAACAGCATTGAGGCCTACAACATCAACCAAAAGAATAACTTTTCGACAACAATGGCTCATCCCTATTACAAACAACAATCTATTTAATTACCAGAAAACTTAACCCCAAAAAATTAAATAAATCAATCCCTCATTGAAAAACACCACCATTTTACATGTCATTGATTCTAAACCACCTTTAATTGCCAAATCATATCTAGTAGAAAATAAATGATGCATTGATGTAAATAATTATTTATCATGTAAATAATTTGTGTCAAATGTTGAAAAAATTGAACATCAACAAGAATATGATTTAAGAGTTTTTATTTTTATACGTTTTAAAAGTCTTTATTACATTGATTTTGATATAAAAAATGTACTAAACGATTTCGGATTAGTATTAAATATTATAGACATGATGTATATGATATAAACTTTCAATCCAATAGTAGATTATGTAAGAAAATTCTTCAATATACACATGTATGCGCGCGCGCGCGCACACACACACATGTATACAATAGTAATGTTGCTCCCTTGTGACTTGGTTAGTCATCAGATGTCACAGAAACAGATATCAAATTTGAATTTCTCACCATTAAAGACGGTTCTATTTTTTATAAGGTCATTTGGTTTGGAATGCTATGAAATTGTTTAATTGATGTCAGGTTGATACGCACCATCCATTTCTCCAACATGTAACCAATGACTTGAAAATCTACAAGAAATATTTTACATATATAATCTCCTAACAATTTTTTGGTACATCAACGGCAATGAAGTTTGAACCTAGGATCTTACGCAAATTACCTAAACCCCTCACCACTAGACCACTCCTAGTGGCTTATAATCTACTAACAATATTCACACTGTCAGAGTATACTTTTAATGCAAGAGACAGTTACTTTAGGAAACCCATTCGATTTGAACCTGTAAATGACTCACATACTATGGGGAGGGGAGCAGATGAGAGCAAACATTGACCTCAGGTCTTTAAGATTTTCTTTTTCTGGTACAAGAAGTCCAAACCAAATGACCACATAAAAAATAGAACCCCCTTTAATGATGTGAAATTCAAATGATCTCAGGTCTTCAAGATTTATGCAGTTCTCAAAAAAGAATTTTCTCTTACCAACCTATTAACATTCCAAGTAAAATGTAAGGCCTATTTGGTTTTGTTTGGTTTCTGTTTTCAATCTGTTTCCTGTTTTTAAGATTTTGTGAAAGAAATAGAGAAAACAGAAAATGAAAACAAGAAACAGGATTTTCGATATTTCCTTCACAAATTCCTAACAAGTTAACAACTCAGTTACACCTTAGTTCTTTCATATATTTTCTTCAGATCTATTTATAAAGTGAATTTGAAATTGTACAGACAATTCAGAGATGCATTTGCCAAAAACAATATTCACAGTGAAATACCATGGGCCTTAGTCTATTCCCCCCCATGCAACCCAAACAAGAAAAAATGAAACTAAAATATATGAATCACCAAAATAACATTCCCAAGGCCAGAAAAGCTTCACAGTGTAATCACCCCAACTGAAGCCAAGGAAAAAGTGCAAAGCCTTGGTGTGATTAATCGTTGGGTTGGAACACATTGATTACTAAGAAAAAAGTTTTAAAAGACTTCAAAATGACAAAATTATTATCTTCCTCATACACAAGTCTTGGGCAGCCTAACAGTTTGAAGGTATAAACATAATAATTTTATGCAGCAAAGAAGGGAGAGCATATGGATTCATTGGAAAGGATGGAAGCAGAAAAGCATTGAGACAAATCCTATAGCCTAAAACAAGTTTGATTATATTAGACATGTATCTTCAGAATGTCACCGGGCATGAAATTGGCAGAACAACTTGCACCCAAGAACTGGCTTTCACTAACATTTTCTGATAAAAACAGTGATGGCAAACAGAGAGGCATGTAGAAAGACAGATTCCAGTAGTCACAGGGCGTGCCTATTCTAATGAACATAAACATAAAAAAACAAAAACAAAACAAAGACTACATACTACCACTTACTTCAGCACCACAACAGAGCCCCAGACTTGATTGCAACCAAATCAAAATCATACAAAACTAGAAATTGGTACTACATATTTGGCATTGAGAGTAAAGCTCTCATTAACGCTAGAGTAAGTAAGTGGTCATAAAAAGGTTTCAGGTTTCAAACCCATACTCTAATCACTCACACTTTATATTCTCAAGATTCGAGGCTCATCCTAGTTGAAAACACAACTACACTACAAAATAAAACCATCGCATAAGCCATAGGAGCGAGCTAGTGGTGAGGGGCGTCGGTAGTTCGATGAGGCCTTAGGTTCAAATATTCGTGACAACGATGAGAGAGAGAGAGAGAGAGAGCATAGCACTACACACATGAAAATATATGCACCAAAACCAATTAGTTACCATTATTTTCATATCTTTGCTTCGGCACTCTCAGCTCTTCATTATCAACCCATCTCTCCCTCCTCTCTTCCCTAACCTTGCGCTCCTTCTCTGCCGCAGCGCCTTCTCTACGCTCCTTCTCGTCCCTCCGCCTCGCCTTCGATGCTTTCTTCGACCCTTCGCCTCGCTCCTCGTTGCTGCCATTCCCCCTCTCTCCGACGTCGCTGCCGCGGCGCTCCTTCCGCCGCTTCGACGATCCGTACTCGTCGGAATACTCGGTCCCGTCCTTCCGCCGCTTCTCGCTGGCGCCGGAGTCCCTGGAAGCCTTGGTAGCGGCGCTCTCGCCCTTTCCCTTACAACCGGAATCCTTCTCGGTCTCGGAGTCCGAGTGCTCCCTCGCGCCGTGCTTGCTCGACTTGTGCTTCGAGCTTCGCGGCATCGCGCACCCCGAAAAACCCTAATCGAAGGCGGGTGCAGAAACCCTAACTTTTGCGAAGCAACGAAAACGGCGCCGTTGAATCGGAAAAAGGCGAGAAGTGGAGAGGGTGTTTTGGTGCGAAGAGTGAAGTGAAGTAGTGAGAGTACTTGGCCCGAGGAGCGGGAAGTGGTGACCGGTAAATGTGTGGGTTGAGAAATAAGCGAGTCCGAATATGAGACGGGGATTGAGTGAGAGCGTAATTACGGTATAGTCCGAGGAATATTCCCCGAGTATCTAAGGATAAATGCGGAAACACGGCTTGTGTTTTGTGGTTGTAAAAACTGAAAAACTGGAGCGCCACAGTAACTTTTTTTTTTCGCTTTGGGGTCTTTTTGTACTTTTGGTTTTGGGTTTTGATTTGAAACGAGACTTGGGGCGACTTCGAGCGGAAAATGTGAATTGGAAACTTGTGTTGACGGGATTGCCCTCAGGTTCTTGTGTTTATGGCGGTAGAGTTCCGGTTGTCTAATGGTGTTGCCAGATTACGACGGCCCTTTTCTTGGATTCAAGCTAGGAATTTGCTTGATTGTGTGGGGTCCAGTTAAAAATCGCATGACCCATTTGAAAATTTAGGCTTGTTTGATAAGTGTTTTCAAAAATAATTTTTTATTTTTAAAAAATTAAAAAAAAAAAACATATTTGAAAGGTTTTTTTTTATATTGGTTTTAAAAACAAAAAACTAATTCTGATTTTTTGAAATAAAAAGTCAAGAACAGTGGAAACATGTTTTGTGATTTTTCAGTCTTAAAAACATCCATTTTGGCGGTGGCATACTTGTAATTTTTTTGTTTTGTCGTTCTTCACCCTATTCGATTCTCACCACCACCACTGTTCTATTTTTCCTTTGGTCTTCTCCTCCCTCTGCTTCTTTTTCTTCTCCTTTTTCCCCTTCCCGTTCTTCCTTTTTGTTTTGTTTTCTCCTTCGTGCTCACCACCGCCCACCACCGTCCTCACCACCACCACCATCATTCGTACCGTGCTCTCTCTCCCTCTATCACCACATTGCACTCTGTCTCTATCTCTCTCTCAACGTTGCAATCTATCTCTGTCTCTCTCTGTCTGCATTGCGATATGTCTTTGTCTCTCTCTCTTTGCCTCGTGTTCTGTCTCTCTGTCTCTAGATTCCTCTGTCCTGGTCTTATCGTGGTGGTGGCTGGTCTTTTTGTCGCGGTCTTCGCCATCTCTGTCTCTAGATATTCCTCCTTCCCAAATCAAATCCTAAGCACTATTAGGAAGATATTTTTGGGTTTCTTATTTTGATGGATGGAAGATTTGTGTATGATATAGGAATTGGACTAATATATGGTTTTTTTTACTGATTTGGACTGATATAGTTGATTGTGTTGTTTGCTGTGTGGAATTGGATTGGTATATGCTCTTAAGTTGCATTCCAAATTGGAATGACATCACTGTGCTTATTGAAGAAGTTGATGAAAATTAGGAGATAAATAAGGAGGCTTGCTCTTAGTATTCAGTTTTTTTGGTGTGAAGTGGGCTGCTTTTAAGTTTCCTAATTTGTGCTCTGATGATATTCTGGTGAAAGATGTTGTGAATTCTAGTGATTGGTGAGTTGCTATAGAAAGAACTTATGGTTGCAAGGCAACATAGCAAGATTAACTAATGAAAGTTATAAGGAAAATGGCAAGACATCATGACCAAATTACAAATTGGATATGGCAACAAGAACATAATGCATAGTATATAAATATATTTGTGAATATAAAAATGCATCAAGTTGTATTAAGACTTTATTTGTTGAAACTTTATGATAATATTATGTAAGAAATTTATTATTATATTAAACTATTCTATTATATGTTTGTTACTTTTAAGAAAATATTTGCCAAACAAGTTTTTTATTTTATTACTTTTAAAACATTTTCAAAATTAATTATCCGAACAGATTTTTTGTTTTTTATCATTAAAAAACTATTTTGAAAGTAAAGTTATCGACCAAATTTTTTTTGTTCTTTTATTCTTTAAAATTGAACTTAAACTTATTTTTTAAAATAGTTTTAGAAAACTAAAAAATAAAAACACTTTCAAACAAGTCATTAAATTTTATGTTTAAAAAAGAGTTATAACATAGTGACGAGAAACCATGTAGCTTAATTGTAAAGACCATGCTTGATTGGGAGATAATCAAGTAAGAAGAATAGTTAATTATGAAAGTGAAAAAAATAAATCTTAATAATTGGATCTTATATAAATTATCAATATTAAAATATAAAATTATGTTATTTTTTTAAGTTGTCATGTGATTAAATAATTTTTAATCTTGATAATCATATAAAATTATATTGCCTAAATTTGTTCATTTCCCTCTCCTAATAAATCACTTCTCTCACTTAATACATCCCCATGCTTGAACTAATGTAAAATGAAGAAAAATTAATAACGGTAAATAACAGTAAAGGTAGCCAAGCATATCCCTTGTGGGCCATGAACCTGCCTGGTCACAGCTTGAATCCAAAGAACTAGCATCCCATGCTTTGCTAGAATTGTTACTCAACGATCTTGACAGTTTATCGCTTCCACTATCATCGCTCCAGGAATCAGATTCAAATTCAACTGCATCATTCTCCTCTCTCCGGCTCCTAGAAGTGAACAAGACTACTTAGGCCATTTTGTTGATACATTCAACAAGTATGTAATCATATAGTATGGTTTTTAGCATACCTAGAACCTGCAACAGACTTGGTGCTGTAGATTTGGATAGCAGACAGATATGGAACATAGAATTGCGTCAGAGTCTCGCCACTTTCCAGCAGCATTACAGGGGCACCAGCACCATATGCACTCCATTCACAATAGCAGTCCCAAAGATCTTTCAGAGTGAAGTATTCGATTGTGTCCTTACCAACAGGTAGCCACTGAATATTTAGATCATTTAAACAACTCTGCAAAATACATGATAGAGCAACAACCAAAAATATTAAGGAACATTATGGAAATGTATTATAAACTATTACCTTATGTACCATATGACGTAGTGTAGTGTGGATGCATTTTTTCTGTGGACATGATTGACTAGCATGCAGTAGCTTTATTTATGTCATGCGCAAGACTAATAATTAAAGGATGGGAATAGACATAACAATCAACAAAAAAAATTTACCCACATAAAATTAAGATAATAAGTTAAATAATATTCTACAAACTAATTATTATCAGAATTAAATGAGGTAAAATAAAATGGTGCAATAATAATTAGTTAGTAAGGTATTACAGAAGATCCTTGCATATAGTATGACTTTTGTTCCTAGACTCTCCGCTAGATAAATGGCCAAACACCTGGATCCATTCTTTTTGGGTTATGTGGATAGATTTAGCGGCGAATAGCAGTAGCGATATATTTTGGGTACTTGATTTTCTAGATGACTATACATATAACTCTCTAACTCTGTTATGCTTTTTATTTGATAGTGTAATCTATTTGACCGATTTTGTTACTTTTTCCAAAATTTGACAGGTCCCTTTTATATGCCATTAAATTGAGTCATTGGAGCTGTGTTCGTAGATCCTGCTTGTCATATCAAAACCAAGTGTTTTCAAGAGCCCAACTTACGGCACAGATATTTGGGGAAGCTAAAATTGAAGATTTGAGCTCACAATTACAAGCTCAAGCAGGCTCCTAATTTGTTACTCATTTAGTTCTTTTGAAAGACATGTAATGCAGTTTGTTATATCATTGACAGCAAGTTTTTTTTTTTTTTAATGCGTATACTTTGATGTAATTTATTTTATTTTATTTTTATTTTAGATAGTTATCTTCTGTCAAGTTTTCACGAGTCATTGTTTACTCTTAATATTTTAAACAAATGAATTCTTTGTATTTTTTTAGCTCCAATAATTGAATCTTTTTTTCTAATTTGTTCTAACATCCATTTTACAAATGTCATAAACTTATAATCAATTTTTGCAAAGTCATGTATTTTGAGACTTTCGTTTAGTAGTTGTTGCAGAAATAAATTTATACACTTAAACTATTAAAATAATATAGAATTTTTACTAATACTAATTTCATAATGTAACACCCTACCAACTTAATGTTATGCTTAAGTCATAGCATGAAATTGGATAGGTTGTGTTACCGTGTTAGTTCTCCGTCTATAGCTGTATTTATTATATTATAATTTCTTTTTCTCTGACATATATATATTTGACGAATGTACTTACGAAACGGCGTGTTGTATATAATAAACGTAAATAGCATTATAGAGCATAATAATGTTTAATAAAACACAACAGAAAATATAAGAATAAGTGATATGTCCTCAACTGTATACGTACATATATAGATCGGAAGCCGACGCTTCAGTTTGTATATAGATATATATATATATATATATATATATATATATATATATATATATATATATATATAAATATATGTTTCAAAAGCAGAGTAAAACAAAGGAACAATAAAATTTCTATTGCTAGAAAGTAGAAACGAAAACGGTTGGAGCCAGCTAAGTACAGTGAGTCCAACTCGGGGTCCTGGTGGAGCTGCAGGTCAGTGAGCTCAATAAACAGAGTGGCCGTTGAGTCTATCACCAACGTCTGAGAATGATGCGGAAATGCAAAATGGCGTGAGAATTTAAAGAAATTCTCAGTAAGGTTCGCGTACATTGTTTAGCTGACGTCACCTTCATTGTCAGTTGCCTCAATTTTTATTTAATTATAAAAACATAGGATCAAACTGAACTATCCATATTCAATAAGTTTAAGAAAACGTCTGGTCCGAGGCAAGGTTTAGTTTTACTTAAGACAGCATAAGAAACAGAGTAAACTTCTAACAGTAATACACAGAATAATGAGTAGAATAAATGAATATACGGCAGTAAGTGAATATAATAGACAAACTGTAAATAACTTGTAATGACTGCTCAATGTAATCATGCATTTAATGCAATCATGCAAAACTTATTCTTGAACCTTTCTTCATAAACTTTTTTCATTACTTTTCATCATTTTCCATCACTTGGTCTCCTGTGAGTTCTTGGCCATTTTAGACTTCTAGGTAATAGTCTATTTTTTAGGATCGAGCTCATTCCTATACAGGAATGCCGGGTTTGCTTTCCCTGACCTCCCCACCGATCTATTCCCCTTAACTTTATTCCGGAGCTGGTCTAAGTATCATGGAACTTTCATCATAACATATTCCTTATGTTCATCATAACACAGCTTTCATAGTTTTCTTGCAAATGCACATGTATCAACATGTATATCATAACTCATGTACAAATCTTACCGAAATTTTGGCAGCATAACGGAACGTGTCTGCTTCTCCATGAATAGTGCCAGTACATCAGAACACCAATTTCTCATAGAAGTCACAATATTGCATGCATAATTCATCATTAAACTCATAGAAGCATTAGTCCCATTAAGGCAGAGTTACCGCCTCAACATAATCATTCAACCCGATTTTTGTAAATCAAGTCATAATGTCTATTTAACTCATTTGGACCTCAATTTTGGATATGTTAAAGTGTTATGTGTCTATTTTCTAACCTCTTTAGTCCCATCTAATTTTGATAAGTATAACTCAAATTATTTAGGTTTTATCCCGGCCTGCCCAGCAGCTGGCCAGAATTGCACACTTAAAAGTAAAAATCCATTAAAAATCGAAAACTGATTCAAATAATACGAAATTGGTCTCATATTAAAGCTGACATGACAAAATTTCATTTTCAAAAAGTTCCATTCCATTTGGCTTAGTAGAGCTCGAGTTATCAGCCCCGAAATCTGACCTTCCTAATCTGCCCTGTTCTGGCCTGGTTGGGACATAGGACGACTTTCTTGGATCACTGGGAGCAAATGGGACATTATCAAATTCTGAAATTTTTATGAGACACTCTAATATGTGTAAGCTTTCTAACAAAGTAATTTCATTCATTTCCAGGTAGTATAGGTCGAGTTCTACCCTGAACAACCCAGTCTGCCCAGAATCAAAGTCAAAAACCTAGGTCGAAGTTCAAAAATTAATATCTCTCTCAATACTAATCCAATGGCCTTATATGGTATATGTATAGAAATCTCTAGATGTCTAGTTTCACATATAAATGATTTTATCAATTTTAAATGGCGGTAGGCAGAGCCGTACACTTCGCCGTACGGACTGCCGAGGGTTTTAGGTTTTCCAACCTCTCAGCTCTTCCTATCTTCATCCTTTCTTGCTTCCAATTTGGTTTTAGTCTCACAAACAGCCAATAAACCAGCCATATATCATCATATTCAATCAATCAACATATCAAAAATTGAGAAAATAAGCCACCACCAGTCATCCAAGATCAGAAAATCAAACAAGAAATAAACCTCTACCTCTTACTATGAGTGATTTGGCTTGCTTTTGGGGTTTGGGCTATCAAAACCTTGTTGAGCTTGAAGCTTTAATGGAGTTGAGTGAGTGAAGAAAAGAAGAAGAGGGCTGAAGTGAGGAGAAGAGAGGGCGCAGAAATGGGTTTGAATGAGAGGAGGAGAATGTGTTATATAGGCATAGAGTGGTAGTTAGAATGGGTGGCTTTGATACTTGGGAGGCTGAAATTCAGCCAACCTTCCTCCCTTTTTGTGGCTTTGTTTGCGCCACTTTCATGCAATAAGTGGCTGAGTTATTAGCCACTCAAAGTAGGGTTAATGAGTTTAAATTCTATTGGTTCGGTTCTGACAATTTAAAATACCATAATCTTACCGATTTCCTTTAAATCGGTAAATTGGTTTCCTGAAAATTCTTATGAAATCTCCTATACTTCTAACCTAATTAACTCATATCTAAACTCAATTAGTTGCTAATTAATTAATCCTAAATAATTATTTAGCCTAATTTTAATTAATCTCAATTATTCGATAAAAACTAAACAATTGATCGAAAAACGATAAGAGAATTTTGGTGGATGTTACACATAATCCTTAAAATCAAATGTATTTTTTCTAAAATGCATTTGAACTTAAACTGAATGAATTATTTCATACATATGGATATCTTATTTTCTTAATTGTCGCAAAAGAAATTTTAAAATAATAATTTCAATATCAGTAACAATATTTTAGGAAAAAAAATTCAGTCACATCTTTGTTTACCTTTTTTGATATTTTATTTTATGAATCTTTATGTCAATTTAATATCAAATACATTAATTTTTATAATTGAATCACTTGATAAATTATTTTTTTAATTTATTTTACTTTAATACTTTTTTTTATCCCTGTATCGCACAGGTCAACACACTAGAACCATGATGGAGACAAAAGAGAGGTGAGGATAGAGGGTAAATTTTTAAACGAGGCCTCCTAGCTTTATAGATATCCAATGTCATCTCTATATATAAGTAAAATGAATATTTTTCCTTAATAGATTGATCCTCATATAAAAATTGACACCAGATATTCTTATAAAGAAATGGGAGTAAAGGCAAAAAGATTTTAGCTGTCTAGTTCTTATTTAAAAATTAGAAATATATATTTTTATAAAAATTACACTTTCAATAGTTATTATAAGAAATGAATTTATATAAATATTATTTAAAATAATTTATTTAATAAAAATCACATAATTATAACTTTTCATTTATATTATTATTTCAATCTATATAATTCTAATTTTATAATAATTTAAATTAATTCATATAACTATATTTGAATTCAAATTTTATAATTCTTTGTTAAACTTATGCAATAAATTAAGAGAATAATTTTGATGCATTATCAGTGTAAAAAAAATTTATAGTATCATCCAATCATATGGTTCTATTCGTAAGATTTTTAAGATAGTGGGTTATTAAGTTAAATACGTTTGTTGATATAGCAACATATGATTAAATATTTATGTAAATTTTTTATTTATACTGATAATATATTAAAATTAAAGTTTCAACAATAAATTATTATATTAAATTATGTTATATATATTTTCCACATAATTCACATCCGTACATCACATGGATCAAAAACACTAGTTCTCAATATTCTTCCACTTAAGCAACATTGATTAAGTTTAATCAACTTTAAAATAAATTTAATAAATGCTCATAAAAGAATTAATAAATAAATAAATAAATAAAACCTATTTCTCCTTTGGATCTAAAATATCGTATTTTTCCTTTTATCAAAACAAATGAAAAAATAAATATTTGAACTAACATCTTTTAGAGAAAACGACTCTTTAGTTTAATAACTGTGGCCCCTAGTATAACATGAAAATATTCACATTAAACATGATTAAAGATTAAAGAATGCAATAAAGACAATGAGCTGGGAGCAATAGGCGAGAAATTGTGCTTTTTCAATTTTTCATACTTGAAGAGAAAGAACAAGAAGAAAAGAAAAGCTAGGGCCCAGTGAAGGTGACCCCCAAAGAATCACCCAGCAAGAACAGGGTCAGCCGAGCCCCAGAAGGAGGAGAAGGCCAAACTGTAACTTGATCTTCAGCATTCCCTCCCAGTTTAGCCAAACCAATCAGCACAAGTATTAGTTTCTCGACAGGCACGGCTCAGGTGAGCAACCCAGTCAGCAGACAGCAACCTGCGAATGTTACGAATCATACCAGGAAAATGGTGGAAGCTGTTAATATCCTTGTGCACTAGGTCAACCGCAAGTCTAGTATTCCCTAGGGATCCTAAAAGAAGAAATACTTTGGTGATTTTGCAGCAACATATCGTTGTACTCATAGTCAATAATATAATAGCATTTTAAATAGAATCCAATATCAATTTATATTTTTATCTAAAATATTATTTTATTATTAATTATGAACACAATATTCCAAAATCACCCAAATATTTCTCTCCTAAAAGGCCCACCAAAAAGTCACCCCCTTCATCCCTTATAAGACCACCAAAGCCTATTCTTGGATCATTTCCTTGCCTACTTCCATCAACCTTAAGCTTGAAAAAGCCAGATTGAGGTCGTTCCGAATCAATCATATGAGCAGTCTTAGGAGTAGAAGGCTCAGCATAAAAGACACGCTGAATGTCTTGGGCTAAAAGACTACTTCTGGCAACTGCTGAAGCAGCATGCCATCTCTCCCCAGTGATGCATTCAACACATTTCACACGCCATATCCACCAAAGAGTTGATAAGAAAATAGTTGAATCCTTTCCAGCTGCATACTTCCAAAGCCAATCAAGGATATCTAAAAGAAATCAGGATCCTGATGAAAGCTCTCCGCTATATATCCACGTCTCACGGGATCTAGGACAGCCCCTAAGACAGTGATCAACATTCTCCTCGAGACCCACAACGAAAGCATGTTGGGTCAGCTAGCACGTGTCGTCGACTCCTCATAGCATTAGTTGGCAAAGCATTATGAAAGATCAACCAAACCAGGAACCGTACTTTCTCAGGAGCTCTTAACTTCCAAATAATCTTGACTTCCAAACAGGGTGAGAAATAGTTTAATTCACCTATTATCACGTAACTCATAATCTTATTAGAATGACCATAATACAAGTGTGATGTTATTTTTATTTTTATTTTTTTGATAGGACAAGGGTGATAATGTTGATACATACTTAACATAATTTGTAGTTATTTTTCATGTTATTAAGTATAGATCCATAGTTCTGAGAATCGAACCGGACTGGCTGATTCAACCGGTTGAACCGATCATCTATCTAATTTAGCTATCTTAAAAATTAGATATTTTAATCACTGGCTTATTTGCAATTGATAAAGTGTAATACGTAGATTGCATGCTAACTAAAATAATCTGACATTTCTATTTTATTCTTAATAAAGACACTTGTTTTGTATATAATATTAGTCTCAATATAAATGCTTATTAAGTAGTCTCAATCTCAGTATAAAATGCAAAAAGACTAAAGAATATGTACGCTTAGCAATAGCACCACTAATCTATTGGATGTCAATTTATCAAGCATCATACCGCTCAATATTCTCCTTTCTCATCACTTTTCAATCGTACTATTAGAAAGAAAATAGAGTTTTGGAAATTTTGAAATGTTAGGTTTTAAGACTTAATGAGTAAAATGGTGAGTTTGTTTGTTTATTTTTTTTTCCTCTTTTTGGTTGCATGTTTAGGGGTGTTGGTGTCCCATGGGATAGGGTTAAGATATCCTAATCAATATGCAACCTATACATAACACTACTTACTACTTGCAAGTGAATTAGAGACTAAAATGTCTAATTTTGCAACTATTAGGGACTTCAAAACCAATTTATTTTTATCAAGGACCAATCTGTCTACCGAGAAGATTGTCAGGGACTAATTTAAGGTTTACTATTTAACTTAGAAACCTCCAAATAAATATCAAATTATAAAGGATGAATCAAGGCATGCTCTAACTTTAAAATAAGATGAGCCTTCCTTGCAAACTAAACTTTTGTTTATAAAACAAAGTACTATGAAAGATTATTTCCAAGCAAGACTATTGCCAAATATATTACAATAACATCTAAATAAATGGGAAATGATTAAAAAAAATTTTGTGGAAAAATATGTCTTATAGCTTTTTTTTATTTAATATATAATCAATAGAGTTTTCATTGATTAAACATCAAAGGGAAAGCTTATTTACAACAAAGAAATTCAGTAGTACGGGACATTGTAAAATATGAACTAAGTCTAAAATTATAACCAATGAAAACTATATAGCTTTAGATAACACATCAAAACATATAGATGACTTCACATCACATGATATGTGTACATAACAATAAAGTGAGCTCGACATATATCTGATCTAGTTCTAAAGGAACTTTTAAGACCACATTAAATCAAGTTGTATAGGTACACATGAAGGTGACTAAGACAAGGTTTAAACAATAACTAAAACATCATAGTCATAGATTCTAAGAATCTAAAGCATTGAACACAATGGCATTTAGCTTACTGAACATCAGAGTAAGGTTTCCTGACCTACTCCATGATATACATCAACACATCAGCAGCCAACTTATGTGGCATATTAGATCACCAAAGCTTAGACTATAACTAAATGTTATAGAAAAAGGCCTTTTATTTCAGAAGAAAAAAATTCAACCATTATCTGCTAGTAGAATCTGTTGATCTATCATCATACATAAGCCTAGTCTTCCAATTCAAGATATCTCTGCAATTGCAAGCCCCTAAAAGCTAGCTCATGATCCAAACATCCTGCCATAAAAAAAATTAACCTATGTGATATCAAACACACCATCATGTAATGGAAAAGTGGGACAAAAAGTAAACAGAAAAAAAACTATCTACAAAGAGAAGGAGTTGCACAAAAACTACCTTGGAGGGGATGAGTCACCTCCATGGGTAAAGGTGTAAGCAGATTGAGCCAACTCGATAAACCTGATCAATCCGAACCGAGCTGATTAAATTAGTTTTGACTGATTTAAGTCATTAGGTCAATCAAGTACGATCCAATTAGAACCGACCAGTGTTTGGTTCGATCATTGAATATGAGGTTTTGCAACTCGATACCTAACCTAACTCAAATCTCCTATATTCTTTTTTGTTTTCTTTAACAAAATAACACATTAGAATGACAATTATTTGATGTTTGTGTTTCTTTTAATTGGGTTAATGATAATATTAGAACAATTTAACTTTTGGATATTAGAATAGAATCTAAAATTTGTTTAAATAGAAATTTTAATACTTTATGATTATTTTTTATTGTAATTTTTTTGCATAAGCTAGAAAAAAAAATTAAATAGGTAATTTAGTCACCTGAACCAAACCAATTCGAATTTAATTGGTTCGGATTTGGTTAAAAAATTTCATGAATCCAAAATAAACCAAACCAATTAAAATTGATTGGATTGAACTTATGTTTTTCTCAAATCTAATATGAACCAATCCATTTACACCCCCTATCTATGGAGCTGGCTCCCCTTCAAGAGAGGAAAAAAAAGAAAAGGGTGGTGAATAAAAAGGAAAGAAGATGTCAAGAGAGGTGGTAGCAATTTTTTGTTTTTTTGTACGGGGGAGGGTGCTCACGAGTGTGCTATGTGGCGCTAATACGTTTTATAGTTAAAAAAATCTTCATTAACACCATGACTAACCAAAACTTTTGATGTTTGCGGTTGGTCATGAGTTGGGATAAAAAAAAAAGTAAATTTTTAGAGTAGTTCGTAACAAAAATATAATTGAATAAATTAATTTCTCAAAAATGACAATTTTTGATATATTGTTTAAGAATTAAAAATGTGACCCTTTTATAGATAAATTAATCTCTTAAAATTATTTTTTATTGGATATATTAGTAGTTGAAAAATACTAATTTGACTCAATTTTAATTTTTGTGGACGAAATTTTATTTCTGAGGGACAAATTTACCTAGTAATATCTTCGTCAACGACCAATGGAAAATGGAAAGTACCTTTGAGAAGTTATAATTCCAAATTCACTTCAAAAACAAAATGGATGCAGTACACAGAGAAGTCCGAGCAGAACAAATGTGCTGCCTATTTCTCTAAAGATCTTTTTTTCTTGATAGCAAGACCTATATCGATCCTTTTTTTTTTTCAAATAAAAAAATTTGATAGCAAGATCTATCTCTGTCCTTTTGTTCCAATCCCCAAGAGCTCCCACGTGGGGCAATTGAGAAGATGGTCTTGCTCTGGAATCAAGATATGATGGCACGGGAAGGAAGATGAAGGAAAAGTAAAGCTGGGTTATTACAGCGGCCAATGGATAAAGAGGTAAACAGTCACACTTCAATCTCGTTTCATGTCTTGTGGATTACCAAGCTATTTTGGTGCTAGTTTCTTGTCAATTTTTTCTCCTTCGAATTTTATTTTGGATTCTTATAAATTATTACAAATTACTGGCCTTACGAAGTTATGCCATTTCATTCGAGCTCCTGTGATACGAATACGATACTGTTTTCCAGTCACGTTTAACTGATAAGCAAGCATCGCCTTGCTTCACTGATGCAATAGATAGGGTTCTGCAAGACCAGAGTTTGACACGGGATAAAAATATAGGCAAAAATTTTATGAACTGTCAATCCACGAAATTTTCTCTACAATTACCAAACTTAAAAAGTTGAAACAGGAAAAAACGATTTGACCAAAAGTAAAAAAAAGTTCCCTGACATAAATTACAGTTAATTTCTTCATTTTTTTTACCACTTTGTTCTCATTCTTTAGTTATTAGTGTTAATTTTTCTTTTTCGAGTTTGAATTAGCAATTTAAAGAAGAGGTTTGAATAATAATATAAACTCAGTCCCAAAAATTTTATCATGTTAGCATGTTGCCCTATAATGAAATTTTATTGTACCATTTATTTAATATTTATATACACGCAACTATTCAATAGTCTTAAAATTTTATATCTAACAATCGACATACTCGAATTTTCTACGTCCACTTGGATTAGTAAAATAAGACATAGGCAAAATAGACTGAGGCTTGCAAGAGCAGGAAAAAATGGGTTAGCATCAGCTTAACAAAACGAAGTAATATTATCTGAGCCATTTACAAAAAACGCCGAGAGCCTAAAGCTGCTAAATCTACAGCTTTTATTCGGCCTATTGAATGTCCAACGAAAGCAAAAATTAGCTAAGCAATTGGGGTACAAAAAAAAGAAAAAAGAAAAACTATTCCGCTTTTTCTGTTTCTGTTTTTGTTTTTTTTTTTTTTTCCTATACTTATGCTTTGATTAAAATTACAGCTTGGGTGTAACTGTGAGGTTCCCATTCATGAAGGGGGATGGGTTAGTGCTCCTTTCGGAGAAACGAATAATGTCATCATGATGTATATAAATCCTAATTCATGAATTTGCGGCAGTTTGGAGCTTTACATAAACAAGGGACTTTAAATTCATCTGGTTCATCAGGATCAAATAAGTAGTCATACCTGCCAGTTACATTCAACATTAAGTTAAACAGAACTTGACCAAACAAAATGCATGCTGAAATCACAACAATGCACATACATGGAAGCAGAACACATGCACATGCAGCACAAGCACAAAAACAGGCATGCAAAGAGACAGAGATAGAGAGATACGTCAGCTCTTCGCCAGCAGCTACGTCAGTCTTAGCAATGAGTGCAATCCGGCTCTCATCGTCACCCACACTCATGATCCTTGCATAGCAATTTGGCATACACTGTGTAAACATGAACCAAGAAGTGGTAAGATGAAGTAGCTAATAACCAGTAGTGCCGCCAATAAATATCAGCAATGTTTGGCTATTCCTATATGAATATATTCTGTTTCCAGGATTGCCAATTGACTTTTAGGGAATAATCTCACAGCCACAAGTTCCAACCACAATCGACTAGTTTGATATACAATTTGAGTTAGGTTGACTTACAGAATGGTTAATTAGCCGCGCTATATTTCCTTTATCAGTGGCATCTACTACCACTTCTTCACTTATCTTAAATAGCTGCAAAAAATAAGAAACCAGGCCAATTTAGTGTTACAGAACACGAATAATGAAGATGTGCAGAAAATTTCAACAGGGAAACAGCATGGAAATAATGAAGATGAGGAAATCACAATGAACAATAGTGTGGGACAATGCTTTGGCATTTAAATCCGGAGGCCACAAATACAGAGAACAACCAGGGGAGAGGGAGAAGAATTAACTCACATAGCAGTCTTTCCGTTCTAATCTATAGTGTGCCTCCCTTAGATCTGCAATGCTACGTCTCACTTGCTCACCGCGATATTCAAGAACCTGCTTTCGATTAAATCATGCTCATTATTGCCATAATGAAGATTGTATTCTGATTTAGTGGCAAGCTAAAACATATAATGGACCAATGAGTCTTTGGAATCTTTTCTTATTTGAGCATAACATTCATACCATTTCTCCTTCTTGAATATTTCTACGTGCAAAGAGGCCCCATCCATGAATGCCTGATCTACCAAAGCAAACCCGTTCATTTTCGGTTCTCTGGAATCATGCAAGTGTACCCGAACATAATCAGAAATTGAGCAACAAAGCCAATAAAACCACTTCAGAAAGAGAAGATTTACCTGTAAATGGTAAAGGCGCTCCTTGAAAGAAGAAAATGACGGAGGATCTTCTACCACCTGCTTGATGGAAAGAGATAAGGAAAAGAGAGAAAAATTTTGGATGTTTGGGTGATTTTGTTTTTAGTTTTTAGTTTTTTTTTTTGGGGGGGGGGGTTCTAAATCTTACATTGAAGCTAAAAAATTCATAAGAAAATCCTATTTAATGTAGAGAAGATAGAGGATTTACTCTGCGTGCATTTAACTTCTGTATTGCATCTAAAGGATGATGGTAGTGACCCCTCACATGATGAGTAATGGCATCAGCTGCTGATCTCTAGCAATTAGAAAAAATTGAAAATGAGGAAAGTATTGCTATTTTACAACGACTGATAACAATGCAACGGACATACTGGACAAATATCCTTAATAGTTTGATTAAAAAAGCACCTTCACTAGAAATATAAATGGGATAAACAACATAAAAATATATCAAGAGACAATGTTACATTGATTAAGTATTATATTACAAACTATCCCGAACAAAAACAAAAAATTTCTCCAACCCACCTGTTTTGTCTGGTTTGTTCTTTGAAAGATACGGCACCTAGCAGCAGAGAATGGCTCATGTTCAGTGTTATCTGCAGGAGGAGTTTCTTCTACCTTTATTCTTTTAGATGAAATTAGCCTGGACGCCATTTTTTTCTTGGTTTGAAGAAGACTTTTAGTTGAAATGACCCCAAGGGGGGTTTGCATGATCAAAACAGTGTCTGGATTGGGAGCCCTACAAGAAATATAGACATGATGAAGATGAAAAGTTGAAAACAAGATTAAAATGAATTTCAGATAAACCCATAGGTGTGCAATTCCAAAAAGACTAGAAGTGTTTGGCAAAAGCAAACCCTGTAAAGGAAACAGTAGAAAGGAACAAAGAAGAAAGAGTTAGAAGAAAGAGTTGTCTTTCTTTGTTGTAATTGAGGATTCTATACCTGTGATAAGCACAATAAGAAACCATTCTTGTTGTCTGTTTACCATTTTTCTCTGAACAATGCAACTGCATTTAAAAGGGAGAAAATTTAAAATAATATTTGAATAAACCAGGACCATGAAATGAAAATCAGCATTCAACCCGTTTAAAATTAAATTGAAGTCCAAATGATAAAAACTTAACAACAATTATGCAAATGGAAGCCAAATAAATTGGAGTTAATTCTACCTCCATTCGGTAACCAGCCCTTGATGCACACATGGCATGGAAATAAGTAGAACACTTGCAACATTGTGTGCACGAACCATGAATTTGCTTACAAATAACACAAATCTGAAATTCAATAAACCCAGACTCCGGATTACATAGGCATATAAGACAGGACCTTCTGAATGATAATCATCTTAGGAAACCTGTACTCTAGATCATTTTATAAAATACATTTTTTACACAGACAAAAAAGTGGTAATGGATACCCCACCTTCACAAAAGAATTTGATGGAATACTCAGAATACCCAAAGCAGGCTCCATCTTCTCATCACTAGCGAAAGAGACTTCAGGCCGGAACCAAGCACAAGTGACATGAACCCATAATTTGTCAACATCGGTTGGCTTTAGAGCACCACCTGAGGGTCCAATAACAGCTCAAAAACAGATCAAAGCTTCAAGATAGTATCCTAAATGTTTATAGCAATAGTCAAATGAGAGAAGGAAGAGTAAAACTTATTTATATGAATATACAAGGTTGAAAGAATCAAGTGAACAAACTGGGAAATCCATAAAATAGAATTCACAAGGAAGAAGTGTGTCTATTGCATTTTTTTTTTCTCCTTTCTTTTTTAAAAAAAAAGTATAAGAACAAAGAGCTTTTATATAATACATTTCAAACATTGAGGACAACAAACCTTTTACAGGACAAAGACAACACTCCCGTTTGATGTCAGGTGTTTCACAAGCTCTACAAACCCATGATGTAAAGTCTCGAACATTTCTTGCCCCATAGCATTCTTGATGAACAGCTATTTGACATCTATAAAATGTAATGCACTTCTATATTAGTTGCAATGCAATTCATGAGATATTGTTAAATGACAGAAACCAAAAAACCCTTGATAGTTCAAGCTTGCAGAAGAAGAAAAACATTTGGTTCTATAAGCAAATGATTTCATAATCAGCGGTCTGACTGACAAGTGATGATGGAAAAGGCTGCAAAAATTTAAGATGCAACAAGGATCGAACTCTAGAATACTTGATCACAAAGAGTCTGATACTATGACAAGAATCAACCCTCTCAAAAGCTTAAGTTATTAGATAGAGGCACATGAATGATTTTTATATCTAACAAACACAAAATTACTGCAGGTACTTCTTGCATTAAAACATCTCAAGATACAGACATAACTCAAATGCATGGTTTACTGTCCAAAACATCCATTATCTCACTACATTTAGCAGATACAAAATCTTTTGACCATGCAGCAGCTTCTTCTAATCTGTGTCTTGATGGTTTGACTATTTACAATAAATGAACAAACATTAGACTGAAGATGCAGTGCTACCTGTTGCAAATGATAATTTTGTTGTAGTCCCAATCTTCAACCCATCTGCATATAGCGCATCGTTCTGTAGTCCACTTAGCACAAACAGGTTCATACTTCTCTGTCATAGAAAATAGTTTTAGTAACATTAATACATTATCATTTATCACTCTGAGAAATTCATCTGGGAAACTTATGATATGATGAATTTGAACAACAAAGATGAAGAATAAAGGTACCTTGCAAAAAGGTAAGCAACTTCTGTTTCCTTTCTTTTAAGGAAGGCTTTTTAGGTTTGATAGAAACTACAGCATTAGCATGAAACTCTGCCAACTGCAGCATCTGAGAAGTCAAAATGGACTTTATTAGTTACAATTAAAGTTATGTCTTATAATAAAAGCCTTGCCCCCATAAATCTAATCTGCAACCTGATCTTTCTTCTTCTAGGTGTCCCACATGCTAAATCATTAAGAGACTAGTATTATAAGTTCCGAGAGCTTCTCTAGAGGTCAGCATTAATGGCATTTTGGCACTGAAGACTTCATAATTCAAATAACATATTGATATTGGTGAATAGTGGTAACATTAAATTTCAGACCTAAACCACAAGATGGCAAAAACTTTAATTAATAATACTAATTGGTAATTGGTAAACTATAATATAATACTAATACATAGCTAGATAATAAGTACATTCACCAAACTACAAGTCTAGAAAGAGGATGATTAGACTCTTGAATTGTCATATTATACTACAGGAACCAATTAAATATGTAGCACATTTTCAGGGAAAAGAGATGGGGAATATTATGCATCAAAATCAGACAATATAGTTGCATACAAACCCATTGTTCTAGTGATAGCATGGAGCCTTTCACCCGAACACTTGTTCTCCAATTTCTAAATTTGGAACCTGTGTGGCGTTCCCATTCACTAAGCGCTTGCTTTTCTGTCTCACAAAAACCACACTTGCACACAACTCTGTAGGAGAACATGAAAAATAATTAATAAACAATTCCTCCATATCACAACCAAAAAGAAGAACTGAATCCTTTAGAAATGATAACAATGTCCCATTTAAAATTAGCATCATTTATTGTAGTCATGAACATAGATTTCATATTCTTAATACCGAACTATCATGAATTAGCATAAAATAAACATTAGATACTAGAAAACCTGAATTGGCACCCTGTTTGGATGACCTTAATTTTAGCTTATTTGGGCCTTTCTATTGTTTTGAGCTTATTTTCATGAGTTATGGCTTGAAGCTTATAGAATAAACCTTAGTGGTAGCCGAAAAACAACTAACATGTAGCTATGTTATCAAAACTCCAAACCCTCATATTTTACGCATAAAATCCAAAAACTATTCATTATGTTGTAAACTTTTACTTATGACAATTGAGCATACACAAGAAGTTATTCTTAGGCACTTGCTTAAGTTGTTTATGCAAACAGGGCCTAAGACTAAAATAAAGTTTATCAACATTGCCTGGGATGAGAAGTGATGGATATTTGGCCAGCATATAAAATGGTTAAAACTATGAATCATTCACCTGAAGCAATGGAGAATAAACCATCTAATTATTAAGTAATAAACGATCTACCACAGAAATGTAATATATCCAATAGCTACAACAACTAAGCCTTGTCCCAGTAGGTGGGGTCGGCCGCATGCATTAGATAGCACCATAGTTTCTTGTCATAAATCATATTTACATTTAAACCATTACCATTAAAATCTAAATCTATTTTAACAATTTCACCTATAGCAATTAAAAACGATAATGATAGGCATAAAATAGGATAGGAAACAAATTCATGTAAAATAGTTAAGAAGAAGTTTATGCTTACAAGTGAAGGCTTGGAAAATATATGCCTTCCACACCATTGCAGAGAACAGTGACCTTTTTTGGAAGCACTAGCTGCCCACTGTTTTTGTTCCATCTATAACATAAGCGTCCGCTGTTGTCCGAAATACAAAGCATAATACACAGAAATGACATATTTTCAAGAATAATTTATAAAATTATAATAAATCAGTAGAAGAACTTGAATCCTAACAGATGGGATAGTTTCATGAGAAAGTCTCATGGAAATATTACGTTAACCAAAATAGGAGTTGAAGAGAAAAAATTAAGAACCATATAAACTTACTCGACTTTTGGCTGTGATTTTTCTGAGTCAGATAGCTCAAAATCAAACTTCACTTTGCAAGTAGGGCAGAAATAATCAGTGCCTCCAAGATTCTTCAAGAAACAGGATGTATTAATCAGAATAAAACAAAATGTCTCTTTATGAGCTTCAAATGCCAAGAAGAGAAATACATGGACATCAAGAGTAATGGAAAAACCTTAAAAAGGTTGCTGGAAATTTTGTCACATTCTGCATGCACCCACACTTTACATCCATCACAGCGCACCTAATTTAAAGGGGACATCCCAAAAGCGAAAAGAAATTAATACAAGAGAAAAAACAGTTTTGAGCTGAAAACACCATAACCTTAAATAGCTAACACGATCCAACTAACTCACCCAGCTTCCGCTATCTGAATGGTTCCAAATTTTCTTGCATATGCCACAATAATGTTTTGACTTTGTTAACTGTCCAACAGAAATTGATTTCAAACACAGTAAAACATGAACTTTTGAACAAATACAGTACTCCAATTATAATATTTCCATACATATTAAAAGTAAATGGCTAGAAGAAAAAGGGAAGTTATACAAACCCTGGCACAAGTTTTACATAGGAATTGGCCAACAGCAGTTGAATCCTTTGTTTTCTTTGACATTTTGAAAGGAAGGTCCATTCCACATACTCCACATGGCCGCGTGTCTTCCTTCTTATGAAATAAATCCTACATACGGAATTCAAAACAACAAACTGTTATTTAAACTTGACCAGATGTCAGCAAACTTCCCCACTCCCGCACTTTGGTGTAGTAACGAAAATGGACTAATAATGACATAAGCAATGTGAAGAAAATTGGTATGTCAAATCTACAGGTCAGTATTAGGCCTAATAATCAGAAAAGGACCAAATAGTGCCACAGTATATTCAGCTGCAAGTTTAAATTTGAAGTGATGCATGGGCAGGTTAACAACCACTCAATAGGCATGCTGATCCCCAAATGAAAAAAAAAAAAAAATATGCCCTGCAGCTGACTTACCCGGTTCGGAAAGCGACGCTCAGCATACTGGTTTAGACCAGTGATCTCCTGCGAGGTCTTTATGCCTGAATCACTGCAGCTAGTGTTACCAGCTGCTGCATTTATATCTGCCGTCAACTTCTCTGTAAAGCCCTGATCCGCCAAAAATGCCTCCTCTATTGCCATTTGAAATTCAGAGCGATTACAGTAACTCAACTCAGACTGCCCCTGAAACCTAGATCAAGTAATTCTAAGCTAGTAAGCACAAATTCTTCAAGAAATAGAAAAATAAGAGTGTAGTTCTGCAAAATGTGAATAAGCAGACAACAAAAAACTGCACACCTGTCTACATAATCCATAAATGGAAAGATCATCCCATACTTCACCCATGCATAATCCTGCTTAAATATCATCAAAATACAATAAATGCCCATTAATTTAAGAAATACAAGTCGCCAAATATCAAAATAAATAAATAAATAAATAAATAAAAAGAGCACTATACACAAAGTAGTTAACAGTTAATACCCTTTCATTTTCATTCCCCGAGTACCCAAGAAACATCACGCAAGCAGTGTCAGCTATACATGACCCCAAGACCGGCTCAGGTGCCTGAGTGGTAGGATCAATGACAGTGGCAGGCCAAAAGGGTTCCTTCTTCCTTGCTTTGGCCCACACTATATCACCGGCATAAAAGTCTTCTGGTCCATACAAACCCTCTTTCTTCTTCTTCCTCTCCTCTTCATTCCCCGTTAAGTCCACTTCCTCCACCTCCACAAACCCCACATCCTCAACATACACGTCGCGCTTCCTCAACGCAATGGAACCAGCACCAAAATTCTTTCGCAGCACCTCACCACCCAATGTGGCATACCTCCTAGGCTTCTGGCCATTCCTCTCGCCGTTCTTCCTTTTGCAAATTGTCTTTGGTGCCGCCGCACACTCCAATTCATCCTCAAAACAACCGCTACTCTTACCATCCTTCCTCCAATCTTCCATAACCGAATCATTGAACCGCGAAGGCAGCACCTGAACTCGCCCCCGCGACGTCCGCACAAGCGCCGGCCGCGAAACATCGTCCTTCTTTCCTCCGACTACTGCCACCGCAACTTCATCGTCATCTTGGTTGTCACTGGTGCCAGCCTTTGAATTCGACTCCGCTTCACCATTAGAATAAGACACTTTCCTGGTGCACATGGTAGTAGATAAGCTCTTCTCAGATAACCCTGCAGCTGCTGCGCCGAGTATTCCGCGAAAGCTCGCCGGAATTACGCCGGCGGCGAAGTCGCCGAGGAGGTTAGTAGGATAGTAACCGCTGGTCGTCTTCTTCTTCTTCTTCTTCCGAGTCGAGGCACCGCACTCGTCGCCCTCACCCGCTGAGTCGCCGAGTCTCTTACGTTTCAGACTCGGCATTTCGGATTTCAGGTTCCGCTTGATTATCATTGTTGAATAAGGAACGGTTGATGAAACAATCACCGCGGCATTAACCAAACCCGAAGCTCCGATTGAGAATTCGGAGTTCTAAAGGCCGAGGAATCTCGCTCCCGAGGGAGGGAACCGTGGACGGAACATAAAACCCTAATCTGGAATTGGAATTCCGATGGAACAGAGCAACAGCGGAAAATCCGAAGAGGAACGGGGGAGTTCAAATGTTGAGCAGAGAAGCAGAGGGGGAAAAAAGAGGCTCGGGGAAAAAGACGAGATTGAGTTACGAGAATGTCGGGAGATTTTGATCCACGAGATCGAATGAAGCAGGGACACTGAAAATGAAAAAAGAGGGATCCGTTTTCGGCCAAACAGAAAGAGAAACTCAGAAGAGAAATATATATAAAAGAAAAAATATATATTATATATGGAAAACTCCCAGAAATATTGCAATGTAAATTGTTTATTGTAAAACTTTTTGAAGAAAAAATTTTAAAAAGATTTCAACAAGGAGGAATTTTATGTTCTCTTTTTTTTTTTTTTTTTTTTGAGAGAGAGAGATAAGGTAGGAGGGGAACAAGGAAAGGGGCGACGACAGAGTTGGGCGTTATCTTGGAGTGCGTTAATGTTTTATGTGTGTGTGAGTGTGGGGGAATTGTATGCGTACGCGATGGAGTTGCGAAACTTGGGCGTTACGTGTTGGCATTTGGACTTGGCAGCGTAATTTCTTCTTGCAATGGAGTGTGCTTGGCGAGTGGCGGTGGCATGGGTAATCTTTCTTTCAGCAACATGGGCCGGGTTGGTTCGCGCAATGGAGGCAATGGCTGTGCCTTTGCTGTGTTAGAGTTACAAGCAGAGAAAAAATAAAAAAAAAAAGGGACTTCGCTAAAATTTGTTCCGCGGAATTCGGAACCTTACAAAGTTTCAATTGCGTCTATGTATTGATAGAGAACATTTTTGGTTTTTTTTTTTTTTTTGTAAAAAATTTGTTGTCCTTTTTGTGCTGTATGATTTGCGTATCGCTTGGAAATTTCACTGCCACCATGGGGTGTTATAGAATTTGTGTTCCTTGGGATTTGATATTTATAGCAAGTTTTGTATTCTCCGGCGACGAGGCTGCATGATATTTTTTTTTTTTTTCCCTCTAAGGATGTGAAATTACATTCAATGAGATTTTGTGTATTAGACTGTTTATTCTGTTATTTATGAATCCTTGTGCTTCCGACGATAATTAGTACTTCGTAAATTGCTAATGGGTTAGTTTCAATTTTTTTTTTCTTCAGCAGAGCAGGAGGAGGACGTGCAACAGTGCATAAGAGCACCGCGACCAGTCCCAAGCACATATATTCAGAATTTCAAGATATAATTTTGTTGCTACTCCTAAAATTTATTTTCGGGTTTTTGATTTTGGAATTTATTGTGTGATGGAATTTGATGTATGTGGGTGAATTGAACAACATCGTTGGTAATGATTCTTGGTCCGCGCAAAACATGAGCTTCCTTTCCCCACCCACCTACCAATATGTTGGGCATGTAAAATGGGTTTTTTTTTTTTTTTTTCCCGGGTGGTAGGTGGGTGGCTGAATCTCCATATAAACTGATTGGATTTACACGCTATTTGGCTCTGACTTCATATATCAAACGATTGATTGTTTTCATTTTCACTTTTTTTTTGTAAGGTACTATTTGAAGAAGAAAACTCCTAGGTCAAGAGCTGTAGATCATCGGCCACCGTCTCGCTTTCAAGCATTCCAGTGGATTAGAGTTAAATTTGACTTTCTTTTTTTTTTTTTTTTTGGTTTCCTTTTGTACATAGTTAAATTTGACTTCTAATAAATGGGATCAATATCTTTTAATTTTTTAAATCATTTGAAGAAGAAACTGACCGTGCTCGCATGGTGGCAGTGATGCCATGGAAGTTTCTTAAGTAAAGTTGCTATTTGTTGTGTTAAATGTGGATGTTTGACTAATCACAAGAGTTGATTTACTCCCACTTCCTTTTTCTTTTTTGGTTAAAGATGTGCTCCCATTTCTAAACCGTGGACAATAAATAAAGGAGAATAAAACTTTTGATCCAATTTCTTGCCAATGGATAACATTATTTATCCCTAAAGAGTAAAAATTACGACATGGGTTGTTCGGTTAGGAAACAAATTTAGAGGATTGCTCGAAAGGGATAGCTGTTTGAAGTCTTAAGATACGAGTTCAAGAAGAAAAAAGTTTGTTTATTGCATTATTTTTAATTTTATGTTATTTTTCAAAGACAGAGCGATGGTAACCAGAAGGTTGGGGGTGAAGATGATGATGTCGGGATAAGGTGACTTGAGTATCACGGTCTGAACTGACAAGTTCGATTACTTGAAGCCTCAATTGATCTCCAACTTGAATGAATGTAACTATGCAATAACATTATGAGATTTTGATTCCAAACTGACATGCTAGCATGCCAGAGTTAATCAACAAAGTATGAGGTTGTATGCACATGGTGTAATCTGGCTATGGCTTGGAGAAAGTCTGATTCAGAGTCAGAGAGTTATATAATTATTAGAGAAATTCTTGCATCTTCCAATCGGAGGAACCGTAAGCGTTTTTCTTCCTCCATGAGAATAATCACGCCAATAGATTATCAGTAGGACCCACACAATTCATGGATCTACAAGAATTTGATGGAGGTGATGCACAAGGAAAAAAAAAAAAGAATTTGATGGAGGTGATGCACAAGGAAAAAAAAAAAAAGGAAAAAAGAAACAGGAATTTCTCATATTTTCCGTTTTTATTTGCCCGTGGTGTTATACTCAGCATACTAGATTCATGGTTTTTCTCTTTCAGTGAATGCAATTAAATAGTACTGGAACTAATTTACATACAACTTTTCACTTTGGTGGATCCATAACTTTGAACCCAAACATATAGATGAAAGGATAGCCGTTGCACATAAATTCTTCAAAATCAGCACCCACCACCCACCCAAGGTTGAAAAACAAAGCACTTGTGTATGGGTATATATACCTAGAAAGATCAAAGGTCAACGATGTTAAGTCAGTGTAACGCACTTGATTATTTTCTAGAGGACGATGACGTCCAAAGTTGTCGCAACTTGAAGGCCACAAGTCAGCTACACATGTTTTTTGGGTGTTAATTTTCCATTTTATTTGTTGGCATCTTCAGTTTGGGACTCCCAGACCTAGAGTCACGTCATATCACATGGCAATGGTCGATTAGTCGTTTAATTAAGACTCTGTTTAACTTATGGTTTTAAATTGTGATTCACACCCTAATTGGAATTGCAATATTACTATTCACGACGCTCTCTATATGACCATATTAGGACAGCAATTGCCGTCGTCTCAGTTGGATTTTCTCATAGTTATTTTTACAATTGCAGTAATTACGATATTATTACTGTAATTATGATCACAACTGTAATCTTAAGTCATGATTTGTGTAAGAGAATGTGAGTAGTCATGGGGTATTTCTACTGGGTTTTTTTTTTTTTTTTGTTGTGTTTTGTCGTGTATCGTTTATTCTGAGGTTTGTGGTCTTGCCGTGTGGGCTTGTAGTGATTGTGCTTTCTCGTTTGGGTGCTCCTCTTTTGCTCTTCTCTTTGAGAGAATCTTTAGCAGCGCTTTTAATTATCAAAAAAAGGAAAAGTTCAAACAGCATTCAAGCATCCTATTTTCCGAAATCTATTTTTCTTACTCTAATTTGAAAAGCTTCCTGCTAGGTGTATTTCGTAAACTGGCCTTGTTGAATTCTTGATGATTTGGTTATAGAAATTAAGAAATTATATCAAAGATTAATTTTCTTAAAAACTTAAGTTGTTACATGAAAACTTACAAATATCTTATCACTGGAGCTTGAGGGAAGACAGGTGATCAATATAATGAACTCAACAGACTCAATAGGCTCAGTAACTTCTGGAGGCAAGCCAATGGTATTAACCAAAGAAGAGAGCAAGAAAATGGTGAGGAGTAATGTGGTATGAAATTCTCTTCTCACCCTTCCTTCTTTCATGATTTCCCCTTCATTCTCATATCACTAGTTCCATTCCCTATTCAGCTTAGCGAGTGTAATCCAATGTTGCAGGTCTCCAATATTGAAGCTTAGGTGTCTAGGTCCAATCGGAGAGGCCTCGATTCTCCAGACATGATTCTATAGTTCTTCTATTGCATTTTTGTTGTGTTGAATTGTTCAGACTTTGCTAATGTTATATTGCTATAGTGGCAATGGGTGTGTTAACTCAAGTAGTAGAGTTTAGTCATTGCATTGGTGCTTTCATTTATCACTTATGGCTATGGAAGATATAACAATTGATGATCTAATTGCTGAGATAAGGAAGATTAATGGCAAATTAAGCTAGCAAATAGAGCGTGGTAAAGGTCATTTTGCTCAGATTGAATGAAAAATTGCCCAAGATGAAGATCGTATTGAACGAAACGTTGT
The DNA here is from genome assembly GCA_031439585.1 of Pterocarpus macrocarpus. Classification (NCBI taxonomy): domain Eukaryota; kingdom Viridiplantae; phylum Streptophyta; class Magnoliopsida; order Fabales; family Fabaceae; genus Pterocarpus; species Pterocarpus macrocarpus. The sequence goes on from CM062514.1 coordinate 58,148,348, forward strand.
TGCTCTTGCAAAATCGATGGAGCCATGCTCTTGGCAAAGGGAGGAGCCAGTGGATTAAACTCAACTAGGAGGTAGTTACGTCAATCGTCAATAACCAATTTCCCTTTCTGCTACTATTGAAATCTCTTCAAGAGGGAAGTTAGGGCCCTTGCTTCTATCAATGACTATGATGAGGTAAAGGTAGCTTCAACCCCTGGTTTGAAGAAGGCGAAACAATAAACAACGCACACAAGAATGAGATGAAGGCGCTCAACCGATTACTTTTCAGTGAAACCACAAAGAAGATTGTAGTGTTGGGCAATGATGCCTGCAGCAACGATAACGAAGAAAGGAGTTTTCCAAGAGTGCCCAATTTTCTACCATTTCTATACCATGGTGACAAGGAAAATAAGAGACATTTTTCATGTTAACGTCGCCCCATGGCAATTTACGGAATAACCACAACTTACATCAGGAAAAACATTGAAAAGGAAGAAAGAGTGGAATATGGAATTTTAACTATGGAAAAGGAACATGTTGAAGCATGTGGGTTCAACAAGACAGATGATTAGAACAACTTCCTTGTCTTTGATCCTGAAGATCCAAAACTATAAGAGAGATTCTACAATGCTCACCAGGCAGAAAAGGTTCATTTCAGCTGCCACATGATGTTTTTGTGCACATTTTCAGGTTTTTAGATATGCAAACAAATTGGTCTTTATGCGGCTACTCTACTGGTCATGGAACTTAGCTACAAACCATGCCTAACAAGTGTTTGACATAAACATAACATACCTAGCATGGATAGTTTTCAACGCTAATGGCATTTTGTACCACGATAGTATGACTGGTACTGATTCCCAGACAACAATGATTGATGGATTGGAATTTGCTGGATAGGGAATGGGAGGAATTGAGGCAAGGGCAACAATGCTTGCCAAGTCAATGAGTTTACTCTTGCTTGGAGTTGTTGGCTTCAAGTTGTCTGGGAAATTGTATCTGGGTGTCACCTAATGTATTAGTGTATCAGTTATGCTCTGTCTATCACCCTATGGGCATGTACCAATCCAATCCAGAAAGATAATTGTATTGTGGGTTACTGCTAGATGCTTTCATGAATTGTTTATATTTTATGGTTTGGTGCAAATGGGACAAGTGCTTGGGTGTGTTCAAATAGCCCTGGCAAGTGTAGCTATTAAAAGAAAATTTCAGCAAGTACGATGATGTGCTTCTGAGGGCTGGTTTCTTTTCCTTGCATGTGAGGCAGTTACTTGTTCGTTTGAAAAATAAACAAAGGACAATGTCTTTTCGTTGTCAAATAAAATACTAAATATCGCGTACTGCAGCCATTGGTGGAATTGTCTTTTCCTATTTAGGGCAATTGATTATCATGGGCTATCTCCTTGTAGGCTCCCTTGTTGGACCAGGGCGTTCGAAATTCATTAGTGAAATGGTACAAGTTGACGCTATTGCACAATTTGAGGTTGTGTTTCTTTACTTTCTTTTGGGGCTAGAGTCCCCCTTGGCAAAGTTAAAAGTTATGGGGCCTGTTGTTGTTCTTGGAGGGCTGCTTCAAATTGTAATATTCATCTTCCTTTGTGTTATTCTTTCCATATTATTTGGACTCATATTGAAAAACTTAAAAAGCGAGCATAGTTATCCGTGTGATACACGGAAAAGTTACGCAATTTAAAAGGAAAAATATTTATATAATTAAAATATTGAATCAATTTAAATATATAATATTATTTATATATTTTTTAAATAATAAGATTATTGTAATTATGATTATATAGAGTAGATAAATTTGATCAATATATAGTATTTTTTTCATAAATTAGTAATGTTATATAAATATTAAAATCAAGCTTTCTAGTATTAACTAATGAAAGATATTATGTTTAATAGAAATTTTAACGAAGAAACTATCATATTATAAAAGTAGCTTCATTAAAATTCCGTTAAGAAAATTTAGTTCATATCATGAACATATTAGAAAAATTAATTAACAATAATTTAGATCTCTAATTAAAAAATTGAATTGATATGACTTTAGAGTGTTCAAATATATAATTTTAAATTTGGTTTTAATTGTTGATAATTATAATATATATTAATTATTATCCGTGTAATTTATATGTTAATATTACTTATGTAATATATGTTAGTATCACTTTAAAGTGAAATTTTGATGTTTACATCATTGGTATAGTGTATATTCAGTATCACCTATTTGAGATATCAGTATTAGTTTGAAAACCAATTTATGGAATTTTTTTGTGCCATTAAAATTTATTAGGTTATTTAAGGATTTTACCATGTTAGCCAATCTATGAGTAAGTTTTAAATAACTTGTAAAATTTTTCGGCATCTACTTTTCTGAACCATTAAGTCAATGGTATTTTTATTAATAAAAAATAAATAATATTGGATATTAAAATTTCAAATACCTAATCTTGTAGATTATAAATATAAATATATGATTTGAGTGTTATAGGATTAGAAAAATTAATTATTAGTAATCTAAGTTGCTAATTTAAAAAAATTCACATAACTTTTGAGTGTACTATAAGTTTTAAAATTCAAAGATGTAATTTTAAACTTGGTTTTGATTTCTAATAATTATAATATATATTAATTATTATCTATGCAATTTATATGTTTATATCACCCATGTAATATATGTTTAATATCACTTTAAAGTGCAAGTTTTATATTTACATCATCTTGCAATATATATTTAATATCACCTATTTGACATATCAATATTAGTTAGAAAACTAATCTATGTCTATTTTTTTGCCATTTAAATTCCTTAAGTTATTTAAGGAACTTTTAAAATTCTATTCTATGAGTAAGTGTTAAAAAACTTATAATATTCCCTAAAAAAATTATAAAATTCTTCATCCCTTGCTTTTCAAGCTATTAAATATAAAAAAATTAATAATATTACATATTAAAATTTCAAATATCTAATCTTATTGATGTTAATATATGATATAGATATACAATTAGAGTGTTGTAATATTTGAAAAATTAATTAGTAGTAATTTAAATCACTGATTAAAAAATTGAATTGATATAATTTATAATATGCTATTAGCTTCATAGTTCAAATATTTAATTTAAAGTTTGTGTTTAATTATGAATAATTACAATTTATATTAATTATTATCTATGTAATTTATATATTTATATCACTCATATAATATATGTTTTGTATCATCTCACAGTAAATTTTTTTGTTTGTATCACCCATACAATACATATTTAGTATCATCTATTTAATTTACAATGTTAGTTATAAAATCAATATATCGGTAAGTTTTAAAAAACTTAAAAAAAATTTATACTTTTTGAGCTATTAAATCTATGGCCTTTTTATTAATAATATATATATAGCAATTCAAATTGCTAATTAAAAAACTAAAATGCTAAATTCATCGTATATTTATTAAGCAAAATTAAATAACATTATTTATTAAAACTCAAAGTACCTAATATACTAGATATAGTTGTAAAATATAAATATATAATTAAAGTGTTGTAAGATTAAAAAAATTAATTAATAATAATTTCTTGTTGTTTATATTGTATTGCCAAATTTTAAAAAATTTCTTATTATAAGATTAACAACATATTAATATAATTTCTTAATTTAAATCTAACATAAATTGACAATAAATATATAGTAAGTAAATCAATATTCGAGTAATGAATGTACTTGGTGTTACATATATGATATATATGTTTTGTTTCAGCCGTTTGAGGTATCATCATTTATAAAAAAAAAATATTTTATGACATTTTTTTTTAATACGAGCATCATAAACTTGTAGTATAAGTTGCAAAGACCTTATAAAATGCTCATCTCTTACTTTTTCAAGTCATTAAATTTATAGCATTTTTATTAATCAAAAATAAATAATATTATGATATATAGATCCCATTATAATTGTAATATCTAATTTTATGGATTTAATTGTAATATATAGATCTAAAATTGAAGTGTTATATATAAGATTAAAAAATAATTAATGATATATTAAAATATTTTTTATCAAATTTAAAAAATTATTTATTATTTGATAAAAAATATATAAATACTATTTATTAATTTCATTTTAATAATTAAAAAGTACAAGTAAATCATAGTTGATTAAAATGATGAGAAAGATGAAAAGATAATATTAGGAGAGAAAATATGTAAAATAAAGCTTCTCATGAAAGCTTTTTTTTGTTAAAAAAAAAAAAAAGAAGCTTCTTAAGTAACTATCAATATTTAAGAAAGAATAATAAATAAATAAATTATAATTGGCTAAAAAAGGTGATTGAAATACATGATTAATAAATAAAGTGACTAAGAGTCATGATTGATAAATAAGGTGGCTAAAAGTTATGATTGATAAATAAGAAAATTGAATATAGTTGGTTGATATGATAAATATTTGATTGGTTAAAATGAAGAATTTGAATTGTTTGAGGGAGGATAAAATTTTGGTGGGAAACCAAATATGTTGCCATATCATCAAATCCACTTTTTCATAACGTTATTATATATATATATATATATATATATATATGATGATGATGATGATGGCAAATGCTGATTTTACAAACTTGTGTTGAATTAAAATTAGAGTTTAAAAGAATAAAGCTTCAAAGCAATAATTGGGATCCATACACTTATGAATTTGATGAACGGCGTACAGAACTTACATCACAAAAGCATGTTTATGAAGTTGTACCTAAGCCAACTGTGGAGCGTTCATGATGGCCCACTTATGGTCAAACTAGTACAGGGAAAACTTTTTACTCTTACATGATTGGGCACGTTTGACGGTGGTATCATGGTTCGTTCCATGAAGGATATTTTAGCTGACCTATCTATAGAAACTGATTCTATCACAGTCTCATATCTGCAGCTTTAAATGGAGACTTTCCAGGACTTGTTTAATCCAGCTAATGACAATATTTCCATAGTGGAAGATCCAAGAACTAGTGATGTGTTGTTGCCTTAGGGCAAATCTTTTAGAAACAACGGACCAGCAAGGTTTTTGGGAATTGCTAAGAGTAGGGGAAGCTCATCGAGTAGCTGCTTGCACCAAGATGTGTAGGATAAAATCATAAATTTTAATAATATCCCAGACTATAGATACATGACATTACAACAACAACACCAAAAGCAATAAACAATATGTACCTCTTGAAGATATGTTGAATTTTGAGAAAGATTTCACGTTCTTGATGTTGCAATAGGATATACATTTGTACACTATAGGATGTAGGATCTTCCCCACTATCATCCTTAAGAACTTGATGGGTAATATGTGGCAATTCTTACACACTCTTCTTAGGTGTCTTGTCTCATTTGAGATGTATATATTTATAGAGGGAGTAACAAGTGATTTTGTAAAAGGTCGTCTTATTGCACCTGTCATGGACCAAGCAATTGGCCAAGACATGTTCAATCATACTAACATATTTAGGCTTAAAGACCAACTTGTAATTTTCAATGATCCATTCGATCATAACATATAATAATTGATCTCGGGAATATCAAGGTACCATTCAACCATTTTTTTATATATAAATATAGTTTGAAACAAATGAATTATCAATCTAACAATAGGTTTTGTTAAAAAAAAAGTTATAAAATGCTATTTACGGTGAAAATTATGTTTAATTTATACTAGTATAAGTTGATATCTTCTTATATACATACATATATACATACATAAGGGATTGGTTAACACTAGTGTAAGAATTGATATAATTACACATTTAATAACCTTTTATATAGTATAATTCTTATTAATCCAACTATTGAATTATAACTACCTATCATATTGATCATTTGTACCAAATATTTAAAATATTGGACATCAAGAAGAAGATCAAATAGTTCTTATCTGTATACATTTAATATTTAATACATTGATTTAAATGCATATAAAAAATATATCAAATAATTTTAAATTAATATGAACTTTTATAGACATAATCTATAATATATAAAGTTTTAAACCAACAGCAGTGTGCAGTGGTAAGAAAATTATACTCCCAAGTAAAAGATCAAGATTAAAACCATGAAGAAAATAATTGTTAAAAAGACCTTTTAGTTGCTATAGTGGTCAAACGTAAAGATACCTTAAAGGCCAAAAACAAAAAAATTAATAAAGATAATAAAATAGGTGTAATTTGTCAGGTTGACTTCCCTGACTAATAGAATGAGATGGTAAACATGGTGTAATTTTAGAATACTGAAATATAACACGACTCCAAAAATATAGCTTTATTAATTTCACAACCTTGTCTTTACCATAGTACACAAATTAATAAAATCCTTACTTCATTCTTTCTGTATAATCGAAGCATAAGGTGCACCTTTTGTTAATGTTCAGTGCTTATAGGCCGCTTCTTGGATGCACTTTGTGGGTCAAAGGTGCATTGGGCATATTGTGATCTAATAGTGCAGATCTAATCGTGTTGTTTCAATATACTAATCATTTGTAATGCGCTATAATACTTTTTCAATTTTAACTAAATTTCAGAAATGTGGTCAAATATATTTTTAAAATGACTAATATTTATTTATGTGACCTTGAGTTTAAACAAAATTTTTTGGGGATATTCTCAATAATTTCAAAGAATCATACAATACTTTTTGATTTATTTATGCAATCCTATAATTGAACAAAATTATCTTGAAATTAAATAGAACTTTTCTAGGATATTCTCAATAATTTCAAAATCGTACAGATAAATTTTGGTTATTTTAAAAATATATTTAATCACATTTTTGAAACCTGATTTAAATTGTAAAATTACTAGATTATATCACAGCTAATTGATGTATTTATATAGTAATTTGCTCACTCCATCTATATACGAAAAAAAAAAACTATACTAGTCACTAATAAAATTGTTCACTCCATCCAAAACCATGCATCACCAAACAAACAACAAAAGAACCATAAACCCTGTCACTTTCAAGCAACATGGAGTGACAACAACAAAAGGCGTGCATAAGCCAAAAATCGTGCTCAAGCACAAACGAGACTTACTCCGTCCCACATCATGCACCCTGCAAACAAAGAAAGCGCCATAAACAAACCGCACCCCACAAAAACCAAAACAAAAACAAAAAAAAAAACAGCAAATAAATACCATAGCTAAATAGAGACTTACACAATTAGTCACTCCAAAATACATAGTTGCTAGTAGCCGGAGAAACAAATCGATCTCACAAAATTGTTCCTACGAGAACACAAACACACACACACACACACGGAGAGAGAGAGACTCCTTACATTGCTGATGTTGATCAGAAACAACAAAAATGAAAAACCAAATCTATCCATCATTTAACGATTTTAAAGAAATCTTACAATACAAAAGTAGGGACAATTTGGTAACTTGAAAAAAAAATTCCAAAATGTATTTCACAAAAAAATACATATCCCTCAATAAATCACTCTAGTTAAAAGTTGATATTAGGGTTGGGGATAAAATCAAAAACAAAAAATTTAAGCAAAAAGAGTGAACAACTTAACAGATGTCTGTTACTATAGGCTCGGGGATAGAAAAAGACTATCATAATCCTCCGCGGATAAAAATGCAGTAAAACGACAACAAGAAGAAAGACCGCTTTGACATTTCACGGGGCCAAAATTAAGATAAATTCCCGGTGATATATATATATAACCAACATTTTTGACAAAAATTATAATAATAATTGAATAAAATAAAATAATAAAACTCACTTACTCATTTGAGGATTATTAATCATGCTAAGTCAACGAAATTTATCACTCTTTAATATTTTTCATTATTTTTTTCTTTTAATTTTTTCCAGAAGTGTACATCTAGCATTTATCATGCTGGAATTGTAATGTGACACTCACCAAGAGGCGTTCGATGCCATGGCATTCTACGATGTTAAATCTACATCAGGCTGGACAACAACCTCAAAATCTATTGCTTGATGTCAAGCATTCACATAATGTTAATCTTCAAACTGAAAGAACTGAAGGGCTGGGAAGGAGATAAAGAACAACGGGTAGAGATTGCAACATCAATTTCAGAAAATGAAAATGAAAAAAAAAAAAATTTAACTGATCAAAATAACAAAGCCATATCATTATATATTTGAACATGATACACCCTTTTCTTTTTCCTTCTTTTATTCAACAAACCTATTTACAGATCAGGAAGATCACTTCCGTCTAAAGAAAAGGCTATATTACAGCAGATAAGAGGTGAACTTCCCTAAGGAGTTTGAGGTCGGTCTTATTCAGCTATACCTGTTCCAAGTTATACAACTCCACTAAACTCTATAACACGCACGAATTACTACCAAGCTCTTCCACATATCTTGATCAGATATAGCTACTTGATTCCTACTTTCTTCCATCTAACTCAGTCAAAAATCATTGCCTCTTGACATCAGATTCTTCAGTCTTCGCAAATCGTCCGCGGATTCTTGGTTGACTGTCGGCGAGAGCCTTCCTGCAAGCATACTGGGACCAAAGCACATTATTAGCTCAAGTTCAAAATCAGGTGATAGGCTGTAAATGGTGTTGTTAGAATTATGCAGCATTTTTTATGCACATTAAACAACTTAGATGCATATCAAGGGATTCACTGAAGCTGCTTTTTATAGCATCGATCCAAAAACAACAGCAATTCAAGTGATGACGATTTATACAGGACACTACACTAGTCATCCATGACACATTTGCAACATAAAATCACAAAAAGAGTTGATCGAAATTAGTCCAAGAAACCCTTGGAATTGAACAGGAGACCGAAAACGGACATCATATTTTAAGCAGGAAGCATTAACCAATAGCATTTCTCCATTTTTCTTTTGATCCCACTGGTATGTAGCAGCAGAATCTTTCAAAAGAAGTGAAGGCATATGTGAGGCAATCCACTCCAAATAGCTTTCATGGGCTTTGTTTTTGAAATTCTTAATTAGCACAATGATGGCTAACGTAAAGTTACCTTGATTTTCCTTCCAAAATTTCTCTTCGTCTTCTTGTTCCAGTATCTGGAGAGTTTTTCTCGACGTTCCTCACTAGTGCAGTTGCTGAAAAGAGAAGGCCTCTCAAGGGGAGATTGGCCAACGCTCATGTTACCATTACCAAGGGTCTGTCACAAAAGAAAAGGTATCAATCATTCGGCCTATAATGTTAAAAATGGCCAGAAATCTATAGAGTTTTCTGTTGGTATAGAAAAAAACTGTCAAAGTAGTTAGTTCAAAGTTATCAATTGGATTAAGGTCATTACAGCAATCCTTTTTGGTGTCACACTGCTTAAAAATCGCAAGTTTAATAGCAGATCAATTGATACAGATTAAATCTTCTTTCTTGATTGAGTTCAATAAGCTATACTCAATTTGTTAAAAGCAGACACTATGTATATATATGAATCAGTTCAGCCTGACCTTTATATCTCCTTCGCTAAATGCTCTCCGCATGCCATAATCTGCAGTGAAATCTATTCCTGGGAAATCAAGGAAAGCAGGCTTCATGCCTGCCCCATGCATCCAGTCCATTGCACTCAGACTTCCTGAACTGACACTCTTTGGTAATGGCATGGCAGGAAGTGGTTTGTTTTCTTGAATAAAATTCTCATCTATGTTCAGAGCAGGAATCTTGATTTCCAGAATATCAGACAGTGGTGACTCTATTGCCGCCTTTTCTAAGAGATCCTTTTTGCACTCATAGAACACCTCACTCAGAAGCTGTTCGTTTTGAAGAATGTCAATATCTGTGGATTTTAGACCCTGCGAGGAGACATCTTCCCCGCAAGATATCATTGACATGGCTGCTGCTGTCATGGGATCCACGTCCATGGGTGGTTCTTCAATAATAGGCTCTGGTGCTTTGAACAGATCTCCCTCCACTAACAAATCATACTCTGACATTGCACAAGATTGAACAAGGTCACTCTGCATTGAAGACCAAAAAAGGTAATTAACAGGTGATTAAGAAAGAAAATATTACAGAATGGAGAACCAGAATACTATCAGTAAAAACAGAATTTTAGCTTTAGAAAACAAAAATAAAAAAGACGTCAAATAACAATTCATCATCAACACCAGTAAACATCTAAACTAATGTTATGTATTAGAAATGTAGCTATAACAATAATGTTAATAAAAACTAAAGTAGTGGACAGATGTGTTGCTTAATTCCAGATGCAGTGTGAGTTATCATGATTTGAATCTCCCTCATCTTGTCCCTCTCCCTCACTCACACCCTCGCACTAACGAAATGAGGTCGGTTTACAATAAACAATTATATTATAACTTTATTACTTGTATACTTACTAATGTTAAGAAGTTGCTATAGGATGTGATACCATAACGTGAGACCAAAGATGCCAAAAGTTTTCATCATTAAATTTGCATTATTCCATCAAGTAAAAAGGTTCCTAATTACTAATCTCTTAGAATGGGTATTGTATGTCACCAGCATCCTACCAAAACATGGTTTTATTTATAGAAAAAAATTTAGACCAATAGATGTTAATTTGTTCCTCAACACTTCACAAAGAGAGAAAATGAGAAAGAAAACAAGAGATTTTATCTTAGGCCACAGAAAAGCTATTTACCAGAAAAAAAGACTTAAGCAAGGGTGTCACTGTCAAGAGTTTCAAGTACAGAGTAAGAATTATACAAAATTCTCTGGTTTGGTAAATGGATTCAAGTGTTATTATCAGGGTTTCATATATTCTTTGTAGGTTAAGTTATAAAAGCTTAAAAAGATATAGAGTTTCTAGCTTTTTATTTCATTTCAAAGCGAATACCATATACAATAGCAAAACACCACATTCATACAATATAGCAGAGGCCTCGCGTCAATGAAAGGTGGCAAACTCCCAATACATAATTCAGCTGAACCTTCACATGGAAAGGAAGAGCTGGCTAGAGTAGTCAGGTTATTTGAAGGTATTAGGCCTACATGACTGCATATTCAAAGCCCATGCTTCACCCGAAAAGCTGACTTTGAAAGAGTCCAGGTGTTGATGTGGCTGAAACATTGAAACTGGCATCAGAGACATTCAGTCCACAATGAACTTGACTATAACTCAGCTGGAGAATATGGATCACAATTTTGGTTATGAACATTCAAAATAGTGAAATTGTTGTTAACAAGTATCAAAGTATCTTAATCCCAACACCCAATAGTTGTTTCAAACTTCATTGACCAAAACACCATCAGAAACAACCCACTTATAATTTTTATCTTTTTAATTTTGTAGCGCAGAAGTAGAAGCAAAATAGCATGATGACCTCCTTTCTCCAACTATGTATTTAGTGCGAGACAAAACCATGAGGTTTCGATGAAATTATTAAGTTGAGCATTAACCAGTCCCTTTCCTCTAACCTTTTTCATTGTCATAAAGAAAAAAGAGAATAATAAAAGGACTTTTTCCTCTTCAATCAGCCTCCATCAGTGCGGCACAAAAAAGACAAGCCCCACTATGAGTTCACACTTCACACCAAAAATTAAATAAAGAAAAATGGAAGAAAGAGCACGGAACACGGAAGTATCACACAAAGAAAACACTTTCCATCTATGCTATTTTTTCTTTTCCTTTTGCAACACTTTTCCAGATCCAGCATATAAAGCCAGCTCCAGCTGTTTCCACTTGTGCTATGAGTATGACTATGAGAGAAAACATTCTGAATGAATGGTTGGAACAATCAAATGAATAACTAGATATTAAATCACAAAGAATCGTTTTGTTATCAATTTTACTTCTCAAACTCGATATTATCAATCAAATAACTAAGAATTACAAAAAAAAAAAAAAATTAAAAAATTTTTTCTTTAAAAAAAAAAAAAGCATGTTTAAAATTTGGAATGCAAGAAATGAAAGATTAAAAGACAAAGGTATAAATTTTATTTTGCCCCATTTGCTCCAAAGAAACTAATAGGAAACATTTAGGATACAGATGAAAGAGCAGAGCCCAAGAGAGAAAAGAAAATTTTGAGAATTTACTGCATACAAGAACAAGCTTATTAAGCAAATGCAGATTAACCAAGCACAGATAGAAGAAGATGATGAAGAAAACGAAATAAAAAAAAAAAAAAAACAAAGCAAGGTAATAGAAGAAAGTGGACGAAGTGAGAGAGTGAAAGAGAGGTACCATTGAAGCATTGGACTTCTGGGTCATGCAGTACTCGTCAAGTTGTTGAAGCTCCTGAGAGAAATTCTGCAAGTATGGGAAGAGAAGACCGGTCTCTGCATACATTTTTCACAGCACAGGAACACTCTCTTTGAAATATCAAAGCTTCAATGAGAAAACAGAAGTCACTTCTCCAAGGAAACAGAGTGAAAGCAGAGCAAGAGAGTGGGACACAGAGCAGCCAAAATGAGACAGGGAGAGAGAGAGAGAGAGAGAGAGAGAGAGAGAGAATTGTAGAGCTTTGAGGTTAGAGCTTTGATGACCTTCAAGACCAGCAAGAAAGAGAATTTATATGTATAAAATTCAGGGAAAAGTGATGTAAGAAAATACTTAATAAAGACAAAAGTAGGAAAAAGACACCATCATTTTTATAATGCAGTGACCCCATCTCTCTTGTCATGCTCATTAAAGAAAAGAAAGTATTATTTTAAATAAAGAGATAAATTTTTTTGGAGTATTATATGTGCAAATTGCAGCACAGAATACAGGTGAATTGCACCGAGCCAATGACATTGGACTGTGGCCATGTTGGTGGGGTGAAGTCTCGGGGCTGAGCAGTGATCATCACTCATCAGTCGGAGGCTTTTGCGGTACTCTCAAATTTTTTGATTTTTTTTTATTAACGAGCATCACAAGAGCATTAGTTAAGAAATTTAAATATATATTTTTTAAAATTTTTAATGTTTATAATGCACTAAAAGTTTAAAAAGTTTATTTTTTAATTAAAATTTTTTACATTAAATTTCTTAATCAATGCCTTAAAGATACTATTTAAAAGAATCTAATCTTTTAGTAATCGTACGCATACTTTTCTTTCTGTACTTTTGTTATCACATAAGCATATGCTAAAATTTAGAATTCTGACTAATTATTAAGAATTCTACATGTCACCCTTAAGTAACTAGAGAATTCTTACTTGTGCACTTCAAATCTCTTATATTAAGTGAAGATATATCAATGTTCCTCAATTAATTCATCAAAGTGAGATGTTAGAATCACTTGTAGAATAGTAATTAGATTGAGAGTGTATTTATTTTAAATTTTAAAAAAGATAATTTTAAAATTTAAATTTTATATATAACTGAAAAATTAAAAATTAATTTTTATTAATTTTTTAAAAAATAAAAAATAATTTTTTTGAGATTCTACTCACTTTTAGAAAATTATTTAAATATATAAAAATTAATTTTTTAATAAAAATATGATTTTTTATAAAAAAAAATCCAAACAAACAACCGAAAATAGTATTTAGATTCTTCAGTAATTTAATTGAAATTTTCAATTTCTTACAAACAATTCTTAATTTCGATGATAAAATATGAGTATAAATTTTCAAAGATATTTTGGGAGGAGACAAAACTTCTGCCATCAGCCATCATTCACTGACCCGTTTCGCTTGAATTGAGTTAAAGTCATTTATATATAACTGCATTTTCTTTTCTTTTATAATATTTTACTAAATTAAACAATAAAAAAATATATTTTTCTCTTTTCGTTTTCTAGTGTTGAACGAGGGCTCAGCACATCTGAGGAGTGGAGCAAATTTTATATGCATGTTTAGTTTTATTTTTATAAAATTAATTTTAAAATAAAATAATTTATATTTAATAATTTATTTAAAAATAATTATGATAAAAAAATTTATTTATCTCAAAATTAATTTTAAAAATAAAAGTTGATTTTAAAAATAAAAAATCAAACATCATAAAAAAATAATTAAAATTAATTTTAAAATTCCAAAATCAATTCTAGCCTCTCTCACTCTCCCACTTCCAATCCAAACACACTATACATCCCAATATCTCCTCAAGGATGAAGTTCTTGCAAAACATTACTCAAAATCCTTCGCAGACTCAAAATGCATGGACCAAATCCTATCATCCCAATCCATGCTCTCAAAACAAAATCATTACATCTATCACTATCTCTCAGATTATACATTAATACACTAACTTCTTACGACCCTTCTTGCCCCTTGTTTTCACACGCTTGTTGTCCTCATCTTTAGATTCCTGAGCTTCAGCCAATTCACATGGATCACTTCCGCCTCATTCTTGGCATACAACCAAGAATTTTTCCAAGCTCCCATGTGTGTTTTGCTTCCTCAATCTTGTCATCTTCAATCAATTCTTTGGCTGCCTCACAATCCGCAAGAGATACACTTTGCTGCCCATCTGCATCATAATTATATTTTTGTCTTATTTTTTTAGTTCTTTTTTTTTTTTTTCTCCTTCTAATTTTCCCTCCACCTAGCACAAACTGTGGACAATATGGCCTTGGATTCATTAACGTCCCATGCCCACGCGCTGACACGATGCTTTTGAGTGACATAAACCCATCAAGTTTGGTTCGTACTAGTTTCACTTCGATATTATGGTTTTGGAACTACTAAAGTAGCTAGGTGGCATGGATGTTATAAGAGCTATCTTATTCATATATAAAAATTATATATTTAAATATAATATTTTTTAGATAAATATATAATTTATTATTATTTTTTAATATATATATATTTTGATATTTATCTACACTCATATAAATATATTATATCTCATATTATACTTATATATAATATGTTAAAAAAATATTTGTCATGCTACAATAGACAAAATAATAATTGTGCGGTAATTGTAATGCGCTGTCTAACGTCAAAGGTGATGGTAATTCTGCGTCGTGGCTGTTGATGAGAGTCTCATAGAGGAGGAGCTGGAGTGTACCAACAATAATTGATGTATTGGTACTCCAGCATGGTCCTAGTCATATAGATCTTGAAGGTGTGTGGTACACCTATAGTTACCAAGTACAGCACAAATGGCGCCAAAGTATATATACTTAATATTTTAAAAATAACTTAGTTTAGACCTTATAAAAATTCATAATTCATATGTATTAATGTTTGTTAACTTTTATAATACAAATACTTGATAATATTAATTATTTAAAATTATTAAATATTTTTCATAATTTTTTAAAATATTAAAATTTTTTCATTTCTTAACTAACAAGATTCATCTATAACTCAATACTATTCTTCTTTCATTTTTGTTTTAAGAATTATTCATGCAATTTCAGGTCACAATGATGGTTAAGTAAAGTTATCCCAAACACATAATATTGTAAGTAAAGTTCCTTTGAGACGAAGTTAACTTCTAGTGCAATCAACCGCTTTTGGATACCTACAACTCAATACTATAACCTATCTTATTTCTTTTCCTCATGCTCTATATATCACCTTTGTCAAACCCCACACATTACTCTCTTTAGCCATGCCTCAAAGCTTGATCTCTTAACATATCTTTCTCTCTCTTGAACCATATACTATATATAGATTACAAACACTTACCTTCATAAAACTATTCAGGCTATCCCGTTCCTTCACTCCTTCGCAATTGTTGCACTTCACTCACATAGCTTGATTTGCTTCTACTCTTGCTACTCTTTACTTCACTTCATTCATATTTATAAGTATAAAATGTTTCTCTTGAGAGGCAGGATAGGTTGACTTTTCAAGTCATTTATTTTACTTTTTTTTTTCTTTTTATTGATAGGGGAAGCGAGTCAATTTATGGGTTGACTTGCCTAACTCTTTTTTCTTGCTATCAATTTTTAAATTAAAGTAGGGGTTAGCAGGATAAATTGTAGGTTAATATGCTTAACCCGTTATTTTTTTCATTCAAATGTTGGCCACCAAGCAGTTGAACTTAATTTCTTTATTGTTTTTATTTTTAGACTGGTTAACTCCAAGCACACCAACCAATTATAAAACGAGATGGATTAGCACGTCTAATCGATTCACTAAAATAGGTTAAACCTCCTCACCTTACTTTCAACCTAACCCATGGCCAAGTAAGGCTAGTCGAGGCAAGTTAACACGTTTTGCCATCTTTGTTCTACGGGCATTACATCATTTTATGCACCAAGTGAAAAGGGACATGCCACAATGGCTGATAAAAAAGAATCTCTTTGATCCTTATCCATTATTCTTATTTCAACACTATTGTATATGATATGATTCAGGGGGGAAGAAGTTTAGGGTTGAGTTTGGGTTTTGTTTGTTTTTAATCAGAAATGGATATAGATGCCACACTCAAGAGAAGATGAGAAGGTGAGTGATAAATCTTGTTTTGATCGCCACAAGATGCCTTGATAAGATCAGATTTAGTTCTTTGCCCAAGAACAAAAGGGAAGTTCTCACAATTGGGAGAAAACTCAAAAGAAGTCTATTCATAATCTGTCTTGTGTTTATACATTGAATTCCTATTTGTAATATGAAAGTTACTACACATTGAGTAGCAGCCACTACACATTCCACTAAATAGTAACTCCCAATAACATTGAAAACACAAGTAACTGACCCACTATCTATCATAATTGCCTAGGAACTCTTAAAAACTTGAAACTGACTTGGAAAACAACTGAAAAGCTTCTGAAATTGGAGACATTAAAAGGTGCACGAAAACTACAAGAAAATAAGACAAATTACACCTAATTAAAACTAATTATTCCAGCCCAATCTGTTTGCAACTTGATCACTTGAATTGGGCTTCATCTTGGGTCTTCAAGTGACTTCTTCATGTTGGACTTGGCTATTCTTCAAGCTAAAAAAGATTGGTCCATTTTGGAAGCTCATACTCAATTGGATTGTTCTTGGTCTTTGCTTCCTTGACTAGGCCTTGTAAAGCTTCTTTTAGCCTTTTTGCTCTAGCTCTGGTCATTGGGCCATCCATGCCTTGTAATTGATCTTGAACATTATTGGCCTTGATTGAATTCTCATCATTCCCTCCCTCTTGAAAAGGATTCGTCCTCGAATTAAGCTCATCACCTGCATCAAACAAGGATAGATTAGTTACATTGAAAGTAGCACTAACTTGATACCCACCTGGAAGATTAAGCTTGTATGCATTGTCCTTGATCTTTTCAATCACTTGGAAAGGTCCATCTCCTCTTGGTTGTAGCTTGGAATGCCTTTGGGCAGGAAACCTCTCCTTTTTCATGTGAACCCAAACCTAATCTCCTGGCTCAAAAGTCACCTTCTTGCACCCTTTGTTGGCTTGATGAGCATACTGCCATGTTTTCTTCTCAATTTGTTGTCTCACCTTCTCATGGAATTGCTTGACAAATTCAGCCTTCTTTTTGCCATCTCGATTACCTTACTCTCTCATTGGCAAAGGAATTAAATCTAATGGAGTCAAAGGATTAAAACCGTAGACCACTTCAAAAAGTGAGTGATTAGTAGTAAAGTGTGTTGCCCTATTGTAAGCAAATTCTACATGAGGCAAACAATCTTCCCAAGACTTTAGATTCTTACTAATCACAGCCCTTAACAAGGTAGAGAGGGTTCTATTCACTACCTCTGTTTGTCCATCAGTTTGTGGATGACAAGTTGTAGAGAAAAGAAGTTTGGTTCCTAACTTGTTCCACAAGGTCTTCCAAAAGTGACTTAAGAACTTGGTATCACGGTCGGAGACAATCCTTCTTGGCATGCCATGCAATCTCACAACTTCTTTGAAAAACAATACAGCAATTTGAATGGCACTGTCCGTTTTGTGGCAAGCTATGAAGTGTGCCATCTTTGAAAACCTGTCCACAACAACAAAAATAGAATCTTTGCCCCTCTTAGTTCGAGGCAAACCCAGTACAAAGTCCATAAACAAATCAGTCCACGGGAAATCAGGAATAGGTAACGGGTTATACAATCCATGAGGCATAACCTTGGATTTGGCCTTCTTGCAAGTAACACAATGACCACAAATTTTTTCTACATGCTTTTTCATTTAAGGCCAAAAGAAATGTTCAACCAAGGTATTCAAAGTCTTACTAACCCCAAAATGACCCATCAAACCCCCTCCATGAGCCTCTCTAACAAGTAATTCACGCAAGGAACAATTAGGCACACAAAGTCTATTTCCCTTAAACAAATAACCATCATGCCTAAAGAAATCCTTTTCTGCCCCTTTTTCACAAGCAATGTACAATTGTGCAAAATCAGAATCATTTACGTACAAGTCTTTCAAATGCTAAAAACCAAGCAATTTTGCATCTAAGGTAGAAAGTAGTGCATACCTCCTAGAAAGTGCATCAGCCACCACATTTTCTTTCCCTTGCTTGTATTTGATCACATAAGGGAATTGTTCTAGAAATTCAATCCACTTACCATGCCTTTTGTTTACCTTTCCTTGTCCCTTTAAATGTTTCAAGGATTCATGATCCGTGTGTACCACAAATTCTTTCGGCAAAAGATAATGCTGCCAAACCTACAAAATTCTCACCAAAGCATACAACTCTTTGTCATAAGTGGAGTAATTAAGTTTAGCTCCACTCAATTTCTCACTAAAGTATGCAACAGGCCTACCTTCTTGCATCAAAACAGCCCCTATACCTATACCCGAAGCATCACATTCAATTTCAAAGGATTTAGAAAAATCGGGTAAGACAAGTAAAGGTGCTCCACTCAATTTTTCTTTAAGGGTATTGAAAGCCATATCTTGCTCTTGTTTCCATTTGAAACCAACATTTTTCTTGATAACTTCAGTCAATGGTGCAGCTAGTGTACTAAAATCCTTGACAAATCTCCTATAAAAACTAGCTAACCCATGAAAACTCCTCACATCACTCAAACCCTTAAGTTTAGGCCATTCCCTAATTGCTCTCACTTTTTCTTCATCCACTTCTATCCCTCTAGAACTAACAATGAATCTAAGAAAGTTTACTTGTTGAGTGCAAAAGGAACACTTTTTCAAATTAACATACAACCTCTCTTTTCTCAGTGCAAGTAAGACACACCTCAAATGCTCAAGATGTTCACCTAAGCTCTTGCTATAGATGAGGATATCATCAAAGCAAACAACCACAAATTTTCCAAGAAAAGCACGCAAAACATAATTTATGAGGTGCATGAATGTACTAGGAGCATTAGTTAAACCAAAAGGCATAACTAACCATTCATACAACCCATATTTAGTTTTGAAAGCTGTTTTCCATTCATCCTCTTCTTTCATCCTAATTTGATGATAACCACTTTTCAAATCAATTTTGGAGAAATAACAAGAACCATGCAATTCATCAAGCATATAATCTAATCTAGGAATTGGATGTCCATACTTTACAGTGATTTTGTTGATGGCTCTGCAATCCGTACACATCCTCCATGATCCATCTTTCTTTGGTACAAGAATAGCAGTGCAAAGACAAGGACTCATGCTTTCCCTCACCCATCCTTTTTCCATCAGCTCTCCAACTTGCTTTTGAAGTTCTTTTGCTTCCTCGGGATTAGTTCTATAGGCTGGCCAATTAGGGAGTATAGCACCAGGAATGAGATCAATTTGATGCTCAATTCCTCTCAAGGGTGGCAAACCACTTGGAACTTCATCCGGGAACACATCCTCAAATTCCTGCAAAAGAGATACAAAAGAACTAGGCAAAGAAGTTTGATCAATGTTAGAGTTTAAACAAGCCTCCTTGTACAAAAGTACAAGCATAGGTTGATGAGAAAAACAAGCTCTCTTGATTTCACTTTCTTTTGCAATGATACTCATGTGTTTACTTTCTTTTTCTAGCTCACCACTCTCTTGGTGTTTACTTTTCTTTTTTTCACTCTCTTTTTTATTGGATGCTTCATGCTCTCTAGACTGCCTTATTTTTATTTGATCCTTAAAAACTTGTCTTGAAGACAAAGGTGCAAGAGTGAATTTCTTCTTGTTGTGCATAAGTGAAAACCGATTTGGTGTATCCATTGTGGATCACCTTGCGGTCAAATTGCCATGGTCTTCCAAGAAGTATGTATGCAGCATCCATGGGGACTACATCACAAAGTACCCCGTCCACATAATCTCCAATAGTGAATGGTACTAGAACTTGCTTGTCCACCTTCAATTCTCCATTATCACTAAGCCATTGCAACCTATATGGTCTAGGATGCTTTGATGTGCTCAAATTCAATCTTTCCACCAAAGTTGTGCTAGCCACATTGGTGCAGCTTCCTCTATCAATGATCATGCTGCATACTTTTCCTTGAACAAGACATCTAGTATGGAAAATGTTTTCCCTTTGTGCATCATCTTCTTCTTTGGTCTGCACATTTAAAATCCTTCTAACAACTAGCAAATCACCATCATGAGGCCTAATTTCCTTACCTTCACTTTCATGCTTTAGTGATGCATCAGACTCCTCCGCAGTCTCTACCTCTCCATTATCCTTCAAAATCATTGCTCTCTTATTAGGACATTGAGAAGCAATGTGACCCCTTCCAAGACACTTAAAGCACTTTATGTCTCGGTTCTTTGAAATGCTTGATGATGGTTGACTTTTCTTTGATTCAACCTCTTTAGATTGAATTGCAACTGGTTGCTCCTTCTTTGGGTTGTTTCTCCAAGGACTTGAATTGGAACTTGAAGAATTTCTTCTATTTCTCCTCTTTAATTATTGCTCCACCTTGATTACTTGATGCACCATCTCTTGAAGTTCCACATAGTGATACATCTCCACGGCATCAGCTATGTCTCGATCAAGGCCATTGAGAAACTGAGCCATGGTTGCTTCTTGATCCTCCACAATGTTAGCTTGAATCATGGCCATCTCCATCTCCTTGTGATAGTCATCCACACTCTTAGAACCTTGAGTGAGGCTCTGCAACTTGTTGTGGAGTTCCCTATGGAAATATGAAGGCACAAATCTCCTTCTCATGATTGCCTTCATCTCAGCCCATGTCTGAACTGGTTGCTCTCCATTCCTAGCTCTATCTTTCTGTAATTGATCCCACCAAACAAGAGCATAATCAGTAAATTCAAGAGCAGTAAGCTTAACCTTATTACCTTCAAAATATGTGTGACAAGAGAATATTTGCTCCACTCTCATTGCCCACTCCAAATAGGCTTGCGGATCAGACTTCCCTTGAAATGGAGGAATTTTGATGTTAATCCCTCTGAGTTCATCACCAGAATTTCTTCTTCTCCCATTGTGCCTAACAATCCTTCTTCTCCTTGTGTTTTGATCACTTGTCTCTTCCTCTTTAGATTGATAATTTGTTTCATCTTGAGAAGCATGCTAACTAAGAGGTGCATGGTTTTCCATCCTATCCATCCTCTCATGGAGCTCTTCAAATTTTGTATTGAATAGCCGTTCTAGATGGCCAGTCAATGCTTGCATCTGTAAAGCGGATAATCCTCCATCTTGTGATGAATTTTCATTTCCTGCCATGTTAGCTAATTGAAACTGAAAAATATAAGACCTCACAAACCTCACAAAGTGTTTACACTCTTGAAATATGACACTCACACTCGTGTATGTCACTCAAAATTGGCTTTTGACTAAAATGTTCTCTCTAGCCTTTTTCCACTCAAACTTCCTCTTATGAGCTCTTAAGAAAAGAACCTTATCAATGATTTTTTTCAAGACAGTAAGTAGACAATGAAGTGACCAAGAAACCAACAAGAAAATATCAATGGAACAAGAGACAAAAACAGATAGGAAAGAAATTCAACAAAGATCAATAGGAATGAAAGAAATATCTTTGAACTCAGATTTCATAAAGAAAGATTATTGAGTCCTTTTAATTCACAAATCCCTTTTTTCTATTTTTTTTTTTTACTCTGCCCAGAATTTTCGTTTTTTTTTCCATTGATCAAATGTAATATCAACAAAGACAGAAATGGAAATTAGAATAACATCAAGAAATTCAGCAAAGTAAAAAGGATGAATCAAACAAGAACTCAAAGGAAAACAAATTGCAAAGTCGCACAAGACTGAGTTCAAAAAAAAAATCGTTGTATCTCGAGCTACAAAATTCATATTTTAATGATTCAAAAATGAGATGAAAGATGAGATTCTGAACTTTAGAAAAGACCCAAGAAACACCGAAATATGATGCGCAAAACTCAAGATATGAACTAAAGCAAACTGACCAATTCTACAACTCGAAGAAGCTAGCTCTGATACCAAATGATATGATTCAGGGTGGAAGAAGTTTAGGGTTGAGTTTGGGTTTTGTTTGTTTTTAATCAGAAATGGATATAGACGCCACACTCAAGAGAAGATGAGAAGGTGAGTGATAAGTCTTGTTTTGATCGCCATAAGATGCTTGATAAGATCAGATTTAGTTCTTTGCCTAAGAACAAAAGGGAAGTTCTCACAATTGGGAGAAAACTCAAAAGAAGTCTATTCATAATCTGTCTTGTGTTTGTACATTGAGTTCCTATTTGTAATATGAAAGTTACTACACATTGAGTTGTAGCCACTACATATTCCACTAAATAGTAACTCCCAATAACATTGAGAACACAAGTAACTGACCCACTATCTATCATAATTGTCTAGGAACTCTTAAAAACTTGAAACTGACTTGGAAAACAACTGAAAAGCTTCTGAAATTGGAGACATTAAAAGGTGCATGAAAACTACAAGAAAATAAGACAAATTACATCTAATTAAAACTGATTATTCCAGCCCAATCTGTTTGCAACTTGATCACTTGAATTGGGCTTCATCTTGGGTCTTCAAGTGACTTCTTCATGTTGGACTTGGCTATTCTTCAAGCTGAATAAGATTGGTCCATTTTGGAAGCTCATGCTCAATTGGATTGCTCTTGGTCTTTGCTTCCTTGACTAGGCCTTGCAAAGCTTCTTTTAGCCTTTTTGCTCTAGCTCTGGTCATTGGGTCATCCATGCCTTGTAATTGATCTTGAACATTATTGGCCTTGATTGAATTCTCATCAGTATATAACTTTAAGCTATTATGGTATCTATCTTTTCTCTATTACTTTACTGTCTTAGTGCAATTCTTGAGTTGAGAATCAAAGTGTCTCACAGATATACCACCTTTTTTACCTACTGTTGCACAAGGACGATCAAGTGATCATCAACTTTTGTCCATATTCAGGTTTACCCTATCTTCTGAATTTTGGACAGAACTTTGGTGCTATCTCTGGGAAATAACAAACTTCTATTATTACTTTTACATTTAGGTTGATAACTACCATCCCTAATATGAAGAAGAGAATTGTTAACTTCAGGAATCTCTACATGATGGAGAATCCATACCTTTCTTGGGCTCCCAAATAGCTAGCCACTCATCCTAACCCCCAAATTGCATTCCATAATTGAGAGATGCAATATCACAGCATTGGAAACAAGGCCCTATGCTCTTGCACTCGACAAAAGTGTCGTTGCAATTAATATGGCTGTGATAAATTTGGATTATGAGAATGTCTTAAGACTCACTCAAGAGTAAACCTAAGAGATCATAGAACTCAAGCATATGGCCAATAAAATGAAGTCCTAGAAAATGATGAATGATAGACATCAAATAGAGGATAACTTTGCCCCTACAAAACCAACCTAGGCAACAGTGAAGTAGTACCAGTTCACATATCTAATCTCTAAGTTCATCATGGACATTTCACTCCCAAAAGGATTCAAAATCCCATAGGGGAATGAACACCTATGGAAAATCCTCAAACTGTCAAGATCACCTCAATTACTTTTGTTCTACCGTGATCCTCATTCCTAAACATGTTATGGATAGAAATGTTCAAGTGGTTTTCTCCTTGCCTCTATAATATGTGAATGGTTTCTTTGAGCTAGCTACAAAGTTTTTAGCTCATTTTCTCTACCGGCAAGAGTCAACAACAAACATTAATGAGCTTGATTAACTTTTACGAAGTTCACAATGAACCCCTCCAAGATCACCTATATACATTTGATACGGAAGCACTACACATACATGACTTGGAAAAGGTAATGGGCATATGTGCCATCATTATAGGATGCAACCAAAGCCATTCAAGAACTCCATGGCCAAGAAGCTACCTTCTTACCTCAACATGCTTAAATATAGAAGGATAAAATGGATAAATACTTCAACATGGAAGAGATATGGGGCCAAAATGGAAGCAAATAGTTGTATTCAACAGCCACTGAGGAAATAGGAATGTTGGAATGATTATAAGCCTAAGATGAATGAGAATCATAGCCATTGCCCAAAGAAGTTACAAGAAGTGTCCCATATGGAGCTTTCTCACCTTCTAATGCTAAGACCATTATGGCCTCAAATGAAAATAGGCAAATCTCACCATTGTAACTACCACAAGAGATATGGGAACAAGGTGGAGAAATGCATCGAGCTCAAATATGCCATTGAGAACTTGAGTCCATGAAGTAAGGCTTATGAGATACATACTATATCCTAGGGACAACAAAACTTAATCTACCATAGAATACTAGGTGTCAAAGTTATAGCATATGAATAAGTTTGGGATAGAACTCGCCTTCTCAAGATAATGACAAATGTCATCCATGAAATCATTCTTCTTCTTCCCACCATAGTCATCAATCCCTTCATTCAGTGGACACCTCAGGAAGCACCCCTCACAAAACCATCTTGAGAAATATCAACATGAATACTAGTGCTTTTGGTGGTGATGCGACAGCCAAGTCCTCAAGAAAGAAGCATCTATGGGAAATGTTTAATATAATGACTAGGATAACAGCACTAGAAGAAAGATAGAATAATGAAACCCAAAAATTAGTTTCATAGATGATGATAGGGTCGAAATCAATCTCAAATATGACAATTCATTCGTCATCGCTAGCTACATGGCCAATAGCAAGGTGAACTAAGTGTTTGACAATCAAGGGTGCTCCGTAGATATGTTATTCATGGATGCCTTCAATTGAATAAAGCTTTCGAGATACAAAATGAACTCTAAGGCTCCACAAGCTGCTAATCACCACAAAAATCCTAGTAATTATGCTAGTTTTAACTCTAATAATCCCACTGGTTTTATTCCTATTGCTTCTAGTTAGAATTATGGTAGAGGAAATGGAAATCATGGTGGTAGGTTTGGGAATTTTCGAGCTCATGGTAGAGGAGGTGGCCACAAGTCTTAACTCATTTGTCAAGTGTGTTTGAAGCCTGGTCACCCTATTTACCTCTGCTACCATAGCTTTGACCAAAATCATCATCCTAATCAACCTAGCATACTTCAACCTCCTCCTGGATTTCTTCACAAATAAGTGAATATGGTTATACTCATTGATCATCCTTCTAAATGCCCGGTTCCCTAACTCAAAAGCTACACATCATGTGATAGATGAAGGAGCTAATCTATTGCAAAAATTCAAGTATCATGGCTCAGATAAGATGGTTGTAGGAGATGGATCAAGTTTACACATTAAGCATATTGGTTCAGGTCGTATTGTTTCAACATTGAGTCCTCACACAACATTTACACTCCATAACTTATTACATGTGCCTACAATCACTTAAAATCTCATTCATGTCAATAAGTTTGTAAAAGACAATGGAGTATAATTTGAGTTTTATCCATTTCGGTGCTTTGTTAAATCTCAGCATACACACAAGTACTTTTGGAGGGCTTAACTAGGCTGATAGCTTATATTGCTTCAAGGAGTTTTATTTACAACATAGCTCAAATAAGTCCAAGCCTTGCAAGTTAATTGTTGCCTCCACTGCTTCAATTTTTAATTATGCTTTTCTATTCAAAATCTAATGTAAAATTGTGGCATCTTAGGTTGGATTATACCACCTATTTGACTATTCATTATTGTCATGCTTGTCTATATACTAAGTCACGTCGCCTACCTTGTCATAGTTTTCAATTAGTGTATAACACTTCATTATAGTTGGTTACGGTTGATTTGTGGGGATCAGTCCCCATCATTTTGGAAAATGGCTATCAGTGCTACATTTCCTTTATCGATGTGCATTCACAATACACTTGGGTTTTCTTTCTTAAATGAAAATCAGATGCTTTGTTTATGTTTAAAGAGTTTAAAACCAAGTTGGAACTACAACTAGGGTGTTGCATAAAGATTGTATATTCAAATTGCAAGTTTTCCTTATTGAACTTGAGCCTAAATCAGACATATGTGCACTCAAGTCTCCATAGTGAAAGTGTAATATCCTCCAAATATATAGGCTATGCTCGAGTCATGCAATCATATTTAGAGGCTGTTATGATTACTGTAGAAACTTTTAAATAAGAAAAATATAATATATGGCCTTTAGAATTTCATACTTCATTACTAAATAAAGACTTACAATCCCAAGTATTTGATAAATATATAATTTAAAATACAAGTTGGAAAAACTTAACTAATATTATACACAAAACATGTCTTGTTCTATGTTCTTCACTTCATTATACTAGCCATCTGCCTTAACATTCGAGTTGGAGTCTAGGTATTGGGCTCAAGTCCATGTTCCTGGTGCATACTAGTCCCAAAACTTTGCCGCAAACTTGAAGTCTAGTCTATATACTGGAATGTTTATGGGGACATATAAACAGGTAGTAAGAATTTAAGATTCTTAGTGGATACACTCATTTCACTAAGCACATAGGGTGTCATTGTAAATATACCAGCTGCTTCAGTTTATTATGAAGACGTGAACAAATACATATAGGCATAGGTTCAATTTTTAAATTTATAAACATATTTTCTGGAAACAGGTTACTTTTAGCAATCACTTGGCACATTTCAGGGCAAGTATAATAATAGCAATATCATGAATTCCAATCACAACAATAGGAGTTACACAATATAATGAGATCATGGTATACGCGTATGCAAATGCACATAATTGGATCATGCAAATGCACTTGGCTTTTTTGTCTCTTTCTTTAATTTGCAACTTGAACATCTATAAATGGTCCCTTGGAAATGGATAACCTCTTTCCACTTCTAGGTAATAGCCTATTTTTTAGGACTGAGCTCGTTCTTATATGTGATTGCTGGGTTTATGTTCCTCGATTCTTACACCGATTTATTGCCCTTAAATCTGTTTAAGGGCGTTGCCCAAGTAATCATCTTTGACAATATCGCCCTAACCCACTACTAGGTGGAGGTTCGATACATCTCTTTGTAAATTCTTGTTACCTTATACATTCTTATTCATAGTCATGCATGAATATGTAGTATGTACTTATGCACATGCTTCATATCGTATTTCAATTACATTCTTTCATGCATAATTATCATGTACATAATAATATTCAAGTGTGCATCCTTGCTCAAATCTTCCCATATAATAAACCTTACAATAATTGTCATAACTTAACTCATAGTTTTATGTCTTGCTTAAACACTTTGATTATAAGCCACTAGAAATCTACCCCACGTTAGGAATTTATTTTGAATCCATCTCTTATTGTCTGGCCCTTATATTTTATGACATCATTCTTTATCATATCATTTATTTTACTCTCTTAGTCCCATATGGTTTATTTGTCAGTAACTCAAATTACATCCATTTTACTAAAGTTGTTCTAGTCCCATAAGTATGAGTTCTGAGCTCCAAGTTTACTAACGGTCCCCTAACTTCCTAGTTTCGAGTTTAAGAAAAAGGGTTCCTAGATCTTCCTAGATTCCGAGTTTAGGATAAGGGTTCCTAAATCCTCCCAGGTTCCAAGTTCGATAAAAGGGATCTTGGATCCTCCCATGCTACAGCTCCAACTTTATGGAGGAGGGTTCCAAGCTCGTTCAAGGTTCTGAGTTACGATCTTAAGGAATAGGGTTTCGGACTCTGATCCTAAGAGAAGGTTTACTTTTTCCCTAGCCCTTGAGTTCCGAGTTCCAAGATTAAGGGAGAGGGTTTGCTTTTTCCTTATTTCGTGAGTTCCAGGTTTCGACCTTATAGGTTACCTAAGAGTCAGGGTTCACTTTTCCCTTGTACCTTGATCTTTGGGTTCCTATCTCCTTGGCTATTGAGGTCCTAATCCTAAGATAATGGTTACCTTCCTTCCCCAAGTTTCCGGGTTTCTAGTTGAAGGGAAAGGGTTTGTGTCTCCTTTTTCCCCCCGGGTTCTGAGCTCCAAGCTCAAGAGAATTCATGAGTTGAACTCGGTTTCTATCTTGTTTTATTCTAAAATTCATATCTAATTCATTTAGGCTTCGATGGCCAAGATTTTTGGTTTATATACTCTACTATTTTTATATTAACAAGGAAAACTGGATTTAATCTTATACATTCATTATCCTATCTTAGATTCTTATTTTATTTTCCTTTTGGTGTCTAGTTCTTCAAAGCTATTCAACCCAATTTCTACGAGCTCCTCTCACTCCACTTCTTCCTCAACGACATCAAGATACTTATTTGAGGTTAACTAAATATTTATTTCTATTCTTATGAAGATAAGAGCATATGCACATAGAAGCATCAACACCCAAGTATCAAATCAAATTTAAATCAACATTTTAAGGCATACCATCATATAATCACATAATCAACATCATAATCCAACCATCCAACGTAAGATTTTGGTTGGAAGCTTAGGTTTTGGGCAAGACATATAGCACAAAAGATGAATGGAAAATAACCTAAGATTTGAGCTACCTCCCTCAAGGTTCTTGGAGCCATGGAAGCCAAGAAGCCAAAAACAACTCCTAACCTTCTTCTCTCTCATGGTTGTAGCCTACGGAGGTGGTGAAGCTTCACTTGATGCTTGATCATCAAATTGATAAAGGGATTTGATAAAAGGGAAAGCGGGGATTAAATTTCATAAAAGGAGTAAAGTGTTTTCAGGCCAAAAAGGCCATCAACCATGAGCTTGATATTCATGGCTATAGTGATGGTAAGGAAGAAGATGAAGAAAGTGATGATGGTGGTGTAGGTGTGTGTGGCATAAAAATGAAGGAGGAGGAGGAGAGGAGGAGAGGATGAGATTAGTAAGACATTTGTGGAAGATATTTTGTAGAAGATATTTATGAAAGGAGTGGTGGTGATAAATCCACCAATTGAGGCCAGTGTGGCTCATTTTTAGCCACATACTCCGGTTACTCTCATGATATATCTATCTAGTCTCTGTAGAATTATTTTCTTGGATTTGTCATGCCCAAAAACAATATAGGACCCTTGAGGATTAATTCAAAGTATCCAGCTATTAATTTGGATACTCTAAGTTACCCGAGATATTATATATTATGTGAGTAATCTCACACATTTATTTAAAATTGTGTATAGAAAATATTATTTATAAAATTATTATATGAATTTTAATTATTTACTAGTGTTGTGAGGCCCACATATTCTTATAATCGAGATTTTTCTATTAATGCCCCTCCTGACAACTGTAAACCTTTCTTTACAACTTTGCATTGAAGTTTAATAATTACAATTTCATCCCTTTTTTTTCTACAGTTTACCTATTTACGATTTTGCTCTTGCCTCAGACTCAGACTTCCTTCTATACTAGTCTACCCTTAGAGTTAGGGATATTATAGAAAGAGTGTTATGCAATTTGAATTTGATGCTCTTATTAGAAACAATATTTGGTCACTTGTTTCTTTGCCACCTTATGAAAATCTTATAAGTTGCAAGGGGGTATTCTAGATTAAGCAAAATCTAGATGGCTCTATTTAGAAATACAAAGTATGTCTGGTAGCTAAAGGTTTTCACCAATAAGGTGGTTTTGATTTCACTAGAACATTTTATGTTATAGTCAAATTGGTTATGGTTCATGCCATTCTCACTATTTCTTTGACAAAACACCGGTATATTCAACAATTAGATGTCAACAATATGTTCTTCATGGTGATCTTCATGAGGATATCTATGGTTCAACAACCCGATTTTGAATCACAAGATAAGTCTCTTGTGTGCAAGTCATAGAAGGTGATTTATGGGCTTCAACAGGCACCTCAAGCTTGGTTTGAGAAACTTGTTATCAGTCCCACGAAGTGTGGTTTTGTTGGGAGCAAATGTGACCTTTCTTTCATTCGTGATTCCACTGACTCAATGACTTATGTTCTTATTTATGTTGAAGACATCCTAATAACCGAGAGTCCACTCCTTTCATTCGAGCTTTAGTCTCCAAGCTGAATTCTAATTTTGTACTCAAAGATTTGGGTGCTCTTGATTACTTGTTAGGCATTAAGGTTAAAAAGTTCTTTGATGGTGGATGGTGGATTACTCCTATCCTAAGCCAAATGTAATATTGATCTGTTACATAAAGTTAATATGCATCAGGCTAATTCCTTGTCCACTGCCATGTACCCTTCTTCTCATATATCTTGATTTAGTTCTAACTCATTTGAAGATGTAGCTCTACATTATTTGGTAATGGGAGCTATTCAATATGCCATTATCACTCGATTGGACATTGCTCAATCTGTGAACAAAGTATGTTAGTTTATGTGATCACTTGGCAAGTGGTCAAACGTATTCTTCGATATTTAGTTGCACGTTGCATCATGGCCTCACTTTCACTCATTCTAACTCTCATAATCCAGTGGCATTTCGTTATATTGATTAGGATAGCAATCCTAATGATTGTCACTCTACTTTTGGTTACTACATATACTAGCCATTTTGATATTTTGTGACAATGAATCAAACATATTTGGAGCATATAGTAAGGTTTATAATGAAAGTCAAGAAATATTAGCTTGAAACATGAGTATGTAAGGACACTAAAAGGAAATGATATAGTTACTATCACTTATGTCTGGACAAACAATAATTTAGTAGAACTATTGAAAAAATGTTTGTCAAGGGTTATGGTAAAAGACACTACTGTTAATATAGGACTAAAACTCTTATTTAAATACTTATTGGTGACAGGAACCCTCTCATACTCTAGCAAATGTTAGTTTGAGGTTTAAAAAACAATAAAAATTACTTTAATGGTTGGAAGGACTAATGATAGGAGCCTTGTGAAAAAACATAAAACCCACAAGAGATTTAGAATCAAATGGTGCCTTCAATCCTCAATCAACTTGTAAATGAGAACCAGGGGATAGTGAATTAGGATTCTTGACCCTTTGTTTATTGATGAAACAAGAATAAGAATATCAATAACACTCATAATAAATGCGAGAGCACAAAGGAATAAATCTCACTAATTTTACTGATCAGCCACTAATTTAATTCTTGGCCAAATTGCCTATTTGAAAATATAAAAAAGGAAACTAACAAAAAAGAGAAACTCATACAAAGGGAAACTAATGAAAGGAAAAACTAATAAAAAAGGGAAAGTAGCTGTCATGGCTACTAATTAACAATATCAACTAAAAGAAACCCTAAATTAATAAACTTTACTTAAGGGTCCAAAATATTAATAATAATATTACGAAGAAGAAGAAGAATACAAATGAAGCCCCCATATAACATTAAAACACTCTAGATTAGCTCAAATAGCATAAGAACGCCAATTGAGGTTTGGCTTAGTAATAAGGGGGCTAATCCACCACAACATGGTGAGCTATGATTCAAATCTCAATTGGAAAAGTTGCCCACATTTAAGTACCCCCCAATACTCAAACAAGATTGCCTCCAGTGGGAAGATACTTGTGAGAAACCAAATAGCATAAGAACATTCTTTAATTATGGTTAAATTCAACCATTTTGGATCGTCTTGCAAAGCTTACTTGGTCTTTATGGTTGATTCATTCATGAAAGCTCCTTTCCACCAGTCCTTGCACCCTTGTAGCATGAGCAACTAGACCTCTTGCATGCATTGTGGTCCCTATCATTTACTCTTTTCTTGGAAAGATTCATCCACAAATTGTCATAGTGATCTTGTTGATAGCTAGATAGTCAATACATATTGTCAAGTCCTATCTTTTTTAGGCACAAGCAAAATAGGGACAATGTAACATCCGATTTTCGAGTTCCGACTTCGCCCTTAGGATTGACCAATCCCAATTTCCGACTTCATCTTTGGATTTCAA
Source organism: Pterocarpus macrocarpus (assembly GCA_031439585.1). Classification (NCBI taxonomy): domain Eukaryota; kingdom Viridiplantae; phylum Streptophyta; class Magnoliopsida; order Fabales; family Fabaceae; genus Pterocarpus; species Pterocarpus macrocarpus. The sequence continues at coordinate 58,180,214 of CM062514.1, forward strand.
TAGGATGATTATTTCTGAGTTCCGATTTCATGATTGCTCAATTTCCGACTTCATGTCCTGTCCGACTTAAACTTCAAGTTAGACAACGTGGACGTGATTCCCAATATCCGACTTCATGTTGCCAATGGACCCGATTTCCGATCTCATAACTCATCCAAGTTTCAAGCAAGATGTACGCGAGTTCCGACCTAAGACTTCATGTTTCAAAATAAAATGTGCACAGTTTTCGACTTTAGAGTTTATAGAAGCGACCTCCGGGTTCAATATGAAGAGCTTCGCCCTTGGAGTTGAACTCAATTGGGATAGACACGAGTTCGGATCCTTGAGCTAATTTCCAAGATACACACGAGTTCCGATATTCGATTTTATATCCAGCATTGACATTCCCGAGTTCAAATAGGGAGTTCCGAGATTTTATGATTGACAGCTGCATGACTTCCGACCTCCGACCCTGATTCCAAGTCTTAAAATAAACAAGATTTCCTCAAGTCACAAATGACATAGTGCGAGTTCCGACATCTGACTTCAACTTCAAGTAATGTAAAAAAAAAGGTCACGATTTCTGACTTCAAGTATTATCGGGACGAGTTCTGAGTTCAGTTAGGCTGGACGCGAGTGCCACTTTTGGGACGACGTGGAGAGCAATTTGGCCACAAAAGTGAGAGACATGGCCGAACTTCAACCACAAAATTCCAACCAATCAACACCACAACTTTCATGCATTTAAATCAAACTTTTCTCTCCATTTTGGTCTGATTTACGTTCCCTCTCCCCCTTTGCTCCAGCCTTCTTCTTCCCTTCCTCTCTCAATCCAATGCCATCAAATCTCCAAGCTTTGGCAAGACTCCATCAATCCAAACTCAAATTCAGCAAAATCATACTCCAAAGAGGTAGGATTCAATCTCTAATCTTAATTTCTCTAAACTGAGGATGCATGAAAGATTACTCTTCTATATATATTTGATGATATATTGAATGTATATGATGGATTATGATTGGATTAATAGAAGATCTTGAGTTAGAATTATGATTAGAAGGAGAAAATTAGAAGGAATGGAGAAGTAGAATGCTGTCTAATGGAGAAGTTCCACGGCAGTCCGTACGGTGGAGTGTACAGCTTCGCCTACAACTGGTTAAATTCGATGAAACCATTTTTAGATGAAAGTAGACTTCTAGAGCTTTCCATAAATATATCATATAACATTATTGGGTTAGTATTGAGAGATATATGAATTTTTGAAGTTTGACTTAAGATTCAGGACTTTCATTCGGACAGGGTGACTTGAGGAGGGTATAACTCACCCTATACAACTCCAAATTGAGTGAAACCAATTTTGTTAGAAAGCTTACACATAGGAGAACATCCCCATATGAAATTCTGAGTTTTTTATGGTCCCAATTGTTCCCAGTGATTCGAGGAAGTTGTCCTATGTCCAATCTAGGCCAAAACAGAGTAGTTTAGGAAGGTCGACTTTCGGGACTTATAACTCGAGGTATATTTAAGCAAATGAGATGAAACTTGTGACAAATGAAAGGTTGTCCTGTTAGCTTCAATATGAGAGCAATTTTGTATGATTTGAGCTTAGTTTCAATTTTTAGTGAATTTATACTTCCAGGAGTGTAATTCGGGCTAGTGACTGAATAGGTTGAGGTAAGATTTGAATATCTTGAGTTATATGGGTCAAAATGATATGGGACCAAAGAGGTTAGAAAGTAGACATATAGAACTATGATATATCCAAAATTTAGGTTTAAATGAGTTGAATAGAAATAAAGGTGGATTATATAAGATTCGGGCAGAACTGAGTAAGATGGGTAGAATGGCCAAATTGATAGTTTCGCAAGTGTTAGTGAGTACATAAGGTTTGAGTTGAGGATTACCAGTTCTACATTGATATATATGTTAGATTGATTATGTTGCTATGATTGAATTGTCTGTGAGAACTGGCACTATTCATGGGGAGACGGAGCTGATCCGTTATGCTTTGGATTTACTGTAAGTCTCTGAAACTAGGAATGTTTACATGCAAGAATGAATTTGAAGATGATATGAATTATCAATGATGAATTAAAGTATGAATGGATATATAGAAACCCTATATTCAAGAATGACATAAGTATGAGATGAGGTATATGAAAGTAAAGGACAAAGCATATGTATGAGTGCCGGTAGAACGGTAAAGAGGCTACGGGCCTTTATATATCACGACTGTGTACGTGAAGATCATGTGTGCAATGACATATGAAAATAAACGAAGTATAGGTACATTCAGTGTGACTATGCATGACCTTGTATGAGAATGAAAAGACATAAGTATATTAAATGTGAATCCCTTCACTCGAAGGTAGTTAATTGAGATCCCTCCCTGTGAAGGCAGTTAAATGATAAAATGTAAATCCCTTCACCTGGGGGCAGTTGCACATTGAATCCCTCCCAGTGAAGGCAGTTAAAAGATAAGATATGAATCCCTTCACTTGGAGGCAGTTGCACTTTGAATCCCTCCTTGTGAAGGCAGATACCCTCTACCTTGGAGGCACGTGGTCAGATGAGATCCCTCTATATTGAAGGCACGTGGTCAAATGAGATCCCTCAATTTTGAGGCACGTGACCAGAAGAGATCCCTTCAATTAGAGACACGTGGCCAGAATGAGATCCCTCCAAGACTAAAGGCACGTGGGTCCCCTTACGGGTGAGTCGGTGTGACAACGGTCACGGGTAAAGCTAACGAGCTCACTCCAAGGCCAGGCTACCCAAGGGCAGTAAAAGCACCCTAGGGACGGCGATACGTAACGCCTAGGTGTGCCAAGTAAAAGCTAAAGATTAAAGGTTAAGACTAAAGACTAAAGCATATGCAAGCACCCCACTCATATGAGGTATGGCATTGACCCAACTAGTGTGAGTTAGGGGACAGAACTTACATAAGGCATAGCATGAACCAGCTAGTATAAGTACCAAAGGAAGATCCCATATTCCTAAGGAACGTGACATGGCGATCACGCTCTGATGGGGTCTGACATGGCGATCATACTCTGGAATGTGGCATATAAAGACTTTACGATGATAAAGAAAGATGAAGAAAGAAAAGTAAATTTTATGTATATGCATGAATTCAAGTACAAGTTAAGCTATGTGCAGATGTTATGTTCTCAGCACATTGAGGTTATGTGGGTGTCTTAATATGCTGTAGTTCCAGTAAAGTATATATAGAAGTTATGCCTCTAGTACATTGATGCTATCGTATTTTATTATATTTCAGTTATTAGTCCTAATATAATTCATGACTTGATTTTCATGGGTTTTTCCCAAATGCCAAGTGTATGATTAAAATAAGCTTTGCTTCGGACATTATATTTTCGAACTATAAAATTAAACAGTTTGTAAGGTATATTCACCTTTTTCTTAATAAACCGAAGCAAACTGGAGATAACAACGATGACATTATTTATGATACATAGGGAATCCTACTGGGAAGTTATAATTCTCACTCCTATTTTCCGTGTTGTCTCCAGATAGTTTTAGAAGTTCTCGAAGTCGGCTGAAGTTGCTGTCCAACAAGGTCCACTCAGGTAACAGTAACAACTCCAGGGTATAGTGCTATGACTTAAGCATAGTACTGTATTTGGGAGGGTGTTACAGACAACACATAGGTTTATACTTTCTCTTTTTTACTTTTTCTTTTTGTTTTCATATTTCCTTCTCTTTTTTTGTAGTTGAAACTCGTTTTTCCTTTTTTTTTTTTGCTGCAAACTTTTTTTATTTAAAATTTTGGAAGAATAAGGGGAAAAAAGAAAACAAATGAAATAAATAAGAAATTACACAAATAGAAAAGAATAAATAGACACTAATGCCCTACAGAATCAAGTTCTGCTATCAAACTAATACAAACCACGTGTAAAAATGCAAAACTCACGAGATTTGTAATCGGATAGCACCTTCAACCCTTAATCAAATTGTGAATACAAACCTTAGGATAGTGAATTCTGCTCTCAACCCTCAATCAACTTGTAAATGAGAACTTTTAGATGGCGAATTATATCCTCAACCCTCAATCAACTTGTAAATTCTACCTTGTGATAGCAAATTAGGATTTTTGACCCTTTGTTTATTGACGAAACAAAAACCAAAAATATTAAAAGAAAAAAAGCCACAATAAATGCGAGAGAACAATTAATAAAGCTCACTAATTTTATTGATCATCCACTGATTTGTTCGTTAATCACCTATTTGAAAATATAAAAGGGAATCCAATAAAAAAGGAAACTAATATAACAAAAAACTAATAAAATTAAGGAAACTAATAAAAAGGGAAACTAGCAGTGTTCGCTATCCTAAATTACTAAACTCTAAGGATGTTTGTAGTCCGGTTTGGTCTAGTTTTGGGACAAAATCCAACCGAACCAAACTAATCGGTTTATGAAAAATATCATCCAATCGGTTTTATTTTTTTCACACAACAGAATTGAACCAAACTGATTCTAATTGGTTTGGTTTAATTTGATTTTTAGTTTTTAATAACCAAAACATAGAAATAACATCATCTCTATTTTCCAGAATCAATACCCAATTATGAGCAAAAATATTCAACCAACAACCAAAAAGAAAAAAGAGATTATTAAAAGAGATATCAATAGGACTATTTTTGTCATAAGAAACTAAATTTGCGACAATAAGAACAACACCTCAAACCCATATTAACCAAGTATATAAAAAAATTAATAAAAATGGAGACTTTGATAAATAAATGCAATGGTGAAGAAAAAGAAAGGAAGAACCTTAGAATGAAAAATAAGATATTGAAGAGGTAAGAAAGTGAGTTGCAGAGGCCGCCACTCTTTCTATTCCTTTTCCCCTTCTTTCCATCTTAATTCCCTTCACCATGTCTCTTCACCATGTCTCTCCTTCCTTTCAATACAACAATGCTCATCTTTGTAGTTTTGTTGACTCACTCAAGAAGTTGTCATATTTGCTTGGTTGTGGCTTGTTGAAAGGGGAAGGCTGAAAAAGAAGAGTGGCAATAGGGCAATCCTCCATGGGTTTAGTAGATGGCCTGAGAAAGTAAAGAAGCGAGAGTTGAAAGGAGAGTAAAGAGGAGTGGTGGCCAAGACAGTGAAGGAATGAAAGTGGGGATAGGGTTCACTTTGGGTATTTTAGTATGCACACTAAGTAAATAAGGGTATAATAGGAACATATGTGTATATAGTCACTTCAGTTTTTAAATTTAAAACCAAAAACCAAACTAAACTGATCGGTTCTTACAAAATAAAACCAATAAAAACTAATTTTTTTGGTTTGGTTTAATTGGTTTAGTTTGGATCAGTTCGGTTCTAAACACCCCTACTAAACTCTACTTAAGGGCCCAAAACATTAATAACAAGAAGAATAATATAAATGAAGCCTGACATAAAAACACTCTAGATTAGCTCAAATAGCATAAGAATGCTCTTCAATTGTGGTTAAATTCAACCATCCTAAATCTTTTGCAAAGCTCACTCAGTATCTATGGTTGGTTCGATCATATTAATCTATAGTCCTTGGACCCTTGTAGCATGAGCAATTGGATCTCTTGCATTGTGATCCCCATCAACTAAGAATTAGATTTTTGTACTAGGTATAATAGTATAGGACGATGAGGTAAACTCTTAATGAATTGATGATTATATAATCATAGGATTCCACCAATTTGAATATAGAAGTTCTATTTTAACAACAGTTTAAAGATTTATTTTTGTAAATATTCATAAAATCAGAATGGCCATGACAATAATGCTAAAGTGATACAAAATCTCTTATTTGAAATTAGATACAATTGTTTACCTTTTGCAATTCTAACATAATAATAACTATTTAAGCAATAAGCCACCAATTACTTTGTTAGAACTTTGAAACTTTTATACTAGTGGAAGGTTTAAATCTAGTGTTTCCTTTCCTTTTATGCATAATTATAGTTCGTTTATATATTTCTGAAATTCGTAAAGAAATTTGTAATCTAGTAGAGGGTTATTGTAAATGTTAGTTTACAAATTTCAAAACCAAAAGGAATGGCTATGTGTTTTGTCCGAATCGATGCATAAGTTTGAATCTAGTGAAAAAATAAATCCTATAACTTCCTATAAAATCCATCAGTGATTTTGATTTTTAAATTAATAAAAATTAAATTATAATAAGACTTTTTTAGAAATGCGTTTATTGGACATTCTTTTATAATGTCTTTTAGAATTCTCTCTCTCTCTCTCTCTCTCTCTCTATATATATATATATAAGGCTTCTAGAAATATTACAAAATGTATGACAAGATGAAGAGGGGATTTTTAATATATATAATTGCAAAGATTCACAAAAACCTAATTATATATTGGGAGTGCTACTGCCATAACCCGTTAACATGGGATATCCAAGAGGTGCGTCATATTTGATTCTTCCATCATGTGTTAAAATAATTTACATGCGATTGAAATAGCAGAAGTTGTAGCATTTTTTTTCAACGTTTTGTAGAATATTTTGGCCTTGTCTCTCTGCCCTTGTGGCAAATATAGGGGAATTGTCAATCGGACCCTCACCGAGACTGCAGGAAGTTTCTCCATCAATAAGAATTTCAACTTCATCTTATTCGTAATTAATTATTGTGATCGACCCTCCACTAATATAGTTCTACCTCCTATATTATTAATAATTTGAATATGGCCGTGATAGTGGAATAAAAAAAATAATATATTCAAAGGTGGTATATTAAAGCTTTGAAGGATAACTAAAAAGGGTCATGTTATCTAAAAAAAAAAATTGTTATCTGGAGATAATATTTTAAGGGGGTATTTGACAAAATAAAAAAATTGAATAATTAGGTATAATGGGGTCTAATTTTTAATAAATATTATTTTGTAACTACTTAAATATTTTAAAATTAATTTTATTTGAATTAATTTAAACCTAAAACTAGTTCTTAAAAAGCTAATTTTAAACTGATTTTATTTCATTCAAATGTTTTCTCCTTGTATTCTTCTCACTTCACTTTATTGACTTTCTCAATTATCTATTGTTGCCATCCACCACCATCGTCTGCCATTGATTACCATTGGGGTCACTATCAACTACCGTCGACCACCGTTAATTATCATCATCGACTGCCACTAATTACCACTGATGGCCACATTATCCACCACAATTTGCCACTGTCCGCCACTATCACTCACCTTGTCTGCCACTATTTGTCGTCGCTAGCCACCACCATTTTCCACTGCCTGTCTCATCTACCACCGCCGATAGTCGCCGCTCCTTGCTGCCTTCAACCACATCGTCCACCAATGTTTGCCATTATCTGCTACCACCGCTTGCCCTGTTTGTCATCGCTTATTATCACTAGTCACCGCTATTTTCCACTGCTTGCCCCATCTGCCATCGTTTGCCGCTGCCGACTGCCAACACCCATCAATGGCCACATCGTCCCCCACTATCTGCCACCATTCACTGTCGCCGCCTACCCCGTCTGCCACCGCCTGCCGTCGTTAGCCACTAACATTTTCCACCGTTTGCCGCCACTGTCCGCTAGATTGGTTTGTTAATGATGTAATCGAGAAAAAAGAGGTATAGATGAAGGAGGAGGAGGAGAACACATATATTAAAACTAATTTTTATATTATCGAACCAAATAATATTTAATAAAAAATTAGTTTATTTTTATATTGATTAATATAACTGATTCTACTTTATACCATATTAACTAAATTTTTGAGATTGCCAAATACCCCTTAAGTGTCAAATAACTATTAGAAATTTATATATAAATAAGTAGAAAATTTACATAGATAAATGAAGTATTGGATGATAGCATTATTATTTATTACTATACTCATCTAATTTTCCAATCAAGTATGAAAATTCTCCGGTTATTATGAATCTCTAATAATCGATTAACACCTAAATTATTATGTCCTAATAATAGGACTCTTTTCCAAAATGGACCTACTGTAGGTTGATAGAAAGAGAAGAAATTAAATATATATGAAGGGAAACGAAGAGAATAAATGAAAAGCTTAGTCATTTTATCATTATGTATTAATTTTTTTTTTGGTACATGTACTAATTCATTTATCTTAAAATAGTTATTACCATCGTAATTTTTTATTTCATAAAATACTAATATTTGAAGATTATTAAACTCCAATTAATTTGAATACTCAAATCAAATTGAGTCAGTTCATAATAAAAATATGAGGAAAATTCTATTATTGTTAATTTTTTTATTTATACAACTCGAATCTTAAACTTAAAAAAAATAAATACCGAATTATTTCAACAAATGAAACGTCAATTACTACCTTAATTGCCGAATCTAGCAACAACAGTCAACAATTTTGTTCTGAGCCAAAAGCGTTGTATAAGATAATTTTTTACTTTTCCATGTAATGAAACCAAAACAGACTTTTGCATTAAATAACATGATAAACTCTATACCTTAAATTTCCATATAATTAAATTTCATGTCTAAGTTGTCTTTCAATAGTCCCTGGGCATAGTTAGCTATTGAAGAGCCTAGCAGTGGTCAGCTATTGAAGAGCCCAGTAGCGGACCAAGCGCGCCACCCCCCCCCCCCCCCCCCAAAAACAAAAAAAAACAAGCAAAAAAAAAAGAAAAAAAACCTGCTGAGTAATCATTAAAGTTGCAGTGCCAAATGTATATAATTGCACGAGTGCCTTTCAGTTGCCTAATGGGATCTTCTGGTTTCTACTGAAAAGCAGATAGTATTAGCAGGTGTTCTTGAAAGATCTTCATGAGATTTACTTGATATAAGACTACACAGATAATATTTGTTAAGATTATAAAGATAATGTTAAATCTAGACTTTTTTATAAAATACAACGTGAGACCGTTTAACGTCGAGAAATATTTTTTTAACGTATTAGGTATAAATATAATATAAAATATAATATATTTATATGAATATAAATAAATAAATATATATATATATAAATAAGATAATAAATTATATATTTATATAATAAGATGTTATATTTAAATATTCTACCTTTTTGTACAAATAATATAACTTTTTAACGTCTTCTAAAGCCTACAATAAAATCAAAGCATGCATCATCCAATTTGTAACTAGTTATTGCACTAGCCAAAATTTTCTTCTCAATATAATAAGAGCTAAAAGAGAATTAAAACATTGGTTTTATATTATATTATTAGCTGTAAAATGAAATAAGGAAAAGAGAGATTCCATGCTCCAATTCGAAGAGATTATTCAAATTCTCGTTCATTGTGGGCGGCCGTGTTCCTCCACATTCGCAAAATGGGTTAAGATCATTATTTTAGAAGTTTCGACCTAATTTTGTCCGTTTCCCAAACTGTGAGCATAAAGTAAAGAACAAATGTTAGTTACGGCAAAAATAATAATAAAGAAATCCCAAAGAGTATTGGATATTTATAACTTTTTGCAATTTTTTAACTTTAATTTTATATATTGTTTGTATAAAAATATTTTATATAAATATTTAATAATATATTATCATAGTAAAAATATTTAATTGAATAATTCATTATCTTAAAAATATTATAAATAGAAACATATTATAAATAAAAATATGTGATTGAATGATAATATAAAATTTTTGTATATTAATAATGTATCAAAATTAATCCTATTTTTCTCCTTAAAGATGTAAATAAAAATATTAGTATAAATTTGTGGAGATTTCAATTTATGATAAAGGACAAAGTCATTTTTCTTTCTAACATTTTTTTTGTCGGATAGTTATTGGGAAGGGCTCAAAACTCTATCAGAAGAGAGGAGTAATTTTTTAACATATTCATGTTTTATACTTTTTTTTATTTTGGATTTAAGCGTTAATCTACGGAGATTTTAGTATATTGATTAGGAATATAATATCTCTCTCTTAAAAAAAAAAAAAAAAACTAAAGAGAAAGTGAGTTTTGCATCTCCAATTAATCGATATACTAAAATTCATGACAATTTACTTATAGTTCTTTTGTAAAACAAATGTATGGGATACAAAAAAGTGAAAAGAGAATAAATTTTACGTCCCTGTTACTTAACTATAATCTCCATAGCTATAAATGAATTTCTAGAGTTATTTTTGTGAGTGCCATGCTCCATGCATGACTTTTTGACGATGGTAGACTTGTCCTGGAAGAATTGGTACTGCGTAAGCGAAGAATGTCAACCCATCGAAACGCGTATTTTTCTCAATGTTATTAACTTTCTATCGATGAGCTAAATAAATACCAGTATCAAAACAAAACCTTATAATTTACACAAGACAAATGAACCAATTAACGAAGAATATCGTCGTCAAAAGCATATTTTCATCATCAGATAATATTATATAACTTTATTTTTTTCAACTCTGAAATTATTCGTGGCCGTGGGGAATATGAAGTTGGGCTGTAAAGTAAACGCAGGAAAAAGGCTGCAAGGAATTTCATCCACATTTCTCTTTTAAAAGGGGATCCAGAGAGAGGTGCATATGCCTCTCTTTCTTTTCTTTTTGAGCAATGAGGAGGAAGCAAAGGAAGTTTCAGCTCATCAAGAAGGTCCAGATAGGAGGATACCGTAACCTTAAATTCCCACATTAGGAAAAAAAATGAAATTTGAGAAAAAGGAAACTCTCTGCGAATCTGCCTAAAAGAAAAAGCCTTTTAGCCTGGTGCTAGCCAGTAGTAATACACCACGGTACTAATACAACACAACAAAGTTCATTTTAGATGTCCATTTCATGGCATACAGATTGATCCAATGGATTAATTACGTGTGGGTTCTTATAGACGCACCATTTGGCAGCTGCATTTTTGTGGTATCTGGCCTCTCACAAGCAGACAAAGAATGAACACAATGTCAGTTTGTTTCTAAACTTTAGGTGGAAATTGGTTCACTTTGCCCTCACCACCTGCGTGGGTCGGAAACGTGTTTATTTCTTTTGGCCAGGCGTGCGGAATGTGGATCATCATGGTATGGGTATTTTTCACTTAATTTGTGGGTTCAAACGGGACTAAATACGCATATTTGAATTGTAAAATATAATATTGGGAAGAATCAAGGGCAGCGATTGGCCTCCCACTCAATTATTTCGCAGAAAAAAAATTATTGGACCCAGTTGACTTAACAAAAAGGATGATTAGAGGGAGCCGTAATGGGAAGAGATGAAATGAATTTGGTCATTCTTGCTTTTGAGTCATTGTGTGTGCTAAGTTAGCATCTTCTATACTATGCCACCATTCCATTCCTTTACTTAGTGAATAAGTGAACATACTCATTGCAACGCCCAACGTTGGTTGTTAGGATATGCTTACACAAATCACTCTGAAAGGTGAATTTACTGTTCTAGTAATGCTTGCATCAGCCATTAAAAGAGAAGTCTAACGAATGATCTAATAATGTCAGCACCGAACTTATTTGGAAACGATCTATTAAGCTTAGGAGATTTCCATTTTCTCTTTTAAGTACAAATACATGCACGCAACTAGCGTTTTGTTTGTTTTGAGACGTTCTTCCCTTTAATACGCAATTTCATTTTGGGTGGTTTTTAGGTCTTCAAACTTTTTTATCCCACTTGGCCTATCAATAGGCTCCATTATTTGAATATGGCATTTGAATGTGTTTATAATCATCATATTGTATTTTAGATTTTATCACACAAATACGGTCTTAGTTTAAGATAATCCACCACACAGGGGGTGGAAAAATTTTGTGAGACAATCCGCACCCCTTAATGTAGAAATGTGAATTAATTTTTTTTTTTTTAATGTTGGAGAATTCACTATGGAACATGTAGTAATCCATTTTTTATTATTTTCTCTTTTTACCTACAAAAGCTAGAACACATAGGGGTCCATCGCCTACAAAAAAAAAAAGCTGCTATTTTCCTACTTGAGCCACGTCAGAACTTGGAATAGATGCTATAGTAACAGAATCTTTGTCCGTGGTCCAGGTTTCAAGTATATCTATTTCATATTGAACTTTAACATATTAAACTGGAACCCAGAATTTGAAACCTGGTCCTAGACGGCACATCTATTTCGTATACTTTAACACATTAAACTTTAGGGTTCCGGGTTCCAAGTTCCATGTTTCGCCCTACTTCCCGATTTGATATTGAACTTGGAACCTAGAACTTGGTCCTAGATATCACATCTATTTCATATTTAACATATTAAACTTTAGGATTCCAAGTTCCACCTTTCTTCCCAATTTGAATGCGGATGGAGATTTTGTGTTTCAAATTTCAACCTTCCATGCATAGAGATACTTGCAATGATGTGACTGCAAACAAAGATTCCATTATTGGACCCATTTGTTTTAGAATCCGCCCTCTAGCGGACAAGGAAAGTGAGTCAACTTTTCCAAAAACATCTAATCAGCTTTTGTGGGCGAAGGAAAAAAAATAAAATATATTTTACTACTATTGAGTGAATTGTGTTAACTAAAATGATATTTAATTAAATTTCAAAAATATCTTGTAAAATAATAATTTAATCACACATATGTCATGTGAAAAAATGAAAACCCCTATGAATGAGTTGAAATTAGAAAGGAACAAAATTAAAGAAGGGGAAGAGATTGGGCCAGCTGGAGGGGACCGTCACAGAGTGCTTTGTCTCTTTCTAGATCCAATAGTTATTGGAATTGTTTTGGTTAATGGGGCCCTTAAAGCCCCCTTAAATGGCCCAAACTTGAGGGCACTTTTTGGATTCTTTTGGGTGTATACATTGACATGATGTGAATGAAAGTGAGAGGGCCTAGGCTCGCAAAGCAGTGTTCAACAAGTTCATCTAACGCATCAAAGTTGCGTTCCACTGTTTCAAAATCTTGTGCGGCAATTAGCCTCCAGAAAGCCTCAGCCACGTTCCAGAACTTATTGTTTTGCTTCTACACTTTGGCATTCAAATTGTTGACAGTATAAGGGTTAGTCCCTGTATACGAGGTACCATCTTCAGATATTAAACATTATAAAACTGTGGAACGTACTATTTTTATTTCCTAGGAACAATCAAGTAGTAAATAAGGAAAAGCATCTAGTTTTGTAAAGGATAAGGAAATTTACTTTCATCGAGGACGAGGTTTAGCTGCGACAAATTATGTGACTAATCAACTTGACAACTTGTATTAACCACTGATTTTAGGTTTTGTTTTATAGTACAAGATGTCAACATCAATCCCATGGGATTGGTTTAATGTGTTTAGGACTGGCGATTACTGAAGCAAAATCACGCTTGCCACCCTGACCATTGCTTGAACATTATTGTGCCGACATTTTTGGCCGCCATGACAGTAAAATAAAGTTTTGAGTGTAAACTTGATTGTAACATATATGCTAATCCTGAAAGCAATATTTGTTACTTTTATGTTTATGGGAAACGTGTAATATATTTTGATATTGTAAAAATCTTTGTTAATATTTAAATAATTCTTTAAAAAATTTATTATAATTATACTCCAAGTAGTTTTATTTAGCAATACTCAAATAATAAATTTAAAATTTAAAATAAATTAGTTAAAAATATTTTTTACAGTTAATTTTTTAACATTAATTTATAGACAATCTGATTCAAAAGATTTGTCATTTCCTTTTCACTAAGGAAATATATAAATAATTTTAATTAACACTATCTAAACAACTTTGATTTTGACAAAATTAACCTCTGAATAAGACTTTCAAACCTAAATTATTGCATTGCACTCATCTCATTTCAAACTAAAATTAAGATGTAGAATCAAATTTTCTCAAATAATGTTGACAAGCTCTAAATTAAATACACACTCAAAATATGTGATTTTTTTTTGGTAAATAAGATCAATTTAAATATTAATTACATTAATTAAATAGAATTATGATTAGAAATATCTTTTTTATTTTTTTTCTATCTTCGGTGTAAATTATTTTTTTTATTAAAATGAATAAATTAGCTATAACATGCGCAAAATTTGAGCAAGATCACTTAATTGCAAATAAAAAAGAAAGTCCACTTCAGCTTAAAAGTAGAAATGAAAATATAAAATATTGTAACAATATATAAATATTAATTTACTCCAGCCAGAACTTTCAAACTTAAAGAATAATACCACTTTCTTATATAAATTACAAGTACCATGTATTCCATTGTCCAATGTTAATCCAAATGACTCATAGAATTGGGAGTGGGAATTGCTGCACCTTATTGTTTATTATCATACTCTTTTCATTATTTTCATTTTGATATTACTAAAACATCTTTCAGTAAAAATTATGTTAATTTTTTTTAATGATATAATGGTGATAATAAGGTTTGAATCTATGATTTCAGGTTAACTATTCAAACTTCTCAACATTAGACCATACGTAATAGCTCAAAGTTATGTTAAACTTTTATCTATTGTCACTCCCATATTTTAAATAATATTTAAGAATTATACTAATTAATATTAAATACCTAAATTATCTATTTTAATTTAATAATTTTAAAATAAAGTCAACCTATTAAATTATGTTTATGATGGAGTTACAATATAACAAAATTTGGATGTATTATTCTTGCACAAATATGCTATGAAGAGAGTGCTATATTTTTGTTTGATCAAACTTGACAAATTATTTAAATTTTATTTTACTACATTTTTTTTTATACTAGTTACTTATTAGATTTAGTAAGGATATTTTTGGTACTGCTGTGCTAAGATTTGAATTATAGTGAATTTTTATATTTAATATTAATTAGAAAGATTAATAAATATAATCTTGGAATATGAGAGTGGCAATAGATAAAATTAAATTTAAAATAAGTTTTAATTCAAAAATTGAAAAATAAAAAGTACCTAATATCCAAAATATATAAGAAATACAATCTCAAAGAATTAAAAAAATAAATAAATGTCTCGAAGTTATATGAAATATAGGTAATACTTTTGTAATATTACTTTATGTTAAAGGGTGAAAGGAATATTGCTTTCTTTTAATCTAAAAAATTAAGTTTATGAGACTAGTAATATAGAAGTCATATAACAATAGGAAGATAAATATCATAGAAATATTGTTTCAGGAAACGTATCAAATAAGATTCTATTACAAAAAGTTTTGATTTAGTCTGTGAACAATTTGGGTTTAGTATAAGCTTAATTCAATAGGTTAATATTATTTTAAAATTATTAAATATCATCTAAAATATGGAGTGGCAATAAACAAAAGTTTAGCATAATTTTTAATTAATGATATTTTAGAAATATCAAAATAAAAGCAATCGAAAAGGTATAGCAATAGACAACAAAGTATGAAAATATCCGGTATAACTTTAACTATAATTACATCACTTAATAATTTTTTATAAAATATATTTTTTATCAATCCACCTATTAAATTGTAATTACCTATCATGAATATCATTGTGCAAAATTTTTTTAAAATTGAATATCAAATAACTTTATTCTTATATATTTTAAACAAATATATTATGTTGATTTTGATATATATATATATATATATTAAATAATTTTATATTAATATAAAATTTTATATAGATGATTTATAGGGTATGAACTTGTAATCCAATAATAGGTTTTGTGAAAAATTGTACTAAATAAAAGTTATTCGGTTACATTGATGTAATGTGATCTGGCTATATATATATATATAGAGAGAGAGAGAGAGAATTTTAGAATTTTAATCAAATTAGTAGTTTGTTATTGAATAAAATAAAATGATAAAAGTAATTCATCTATGTAAAATTTAACAAACATGTCATTTTATTTTGTTTAATATTCTTAAGATAAAATTCTACCCGACTACCTGTCGTATATTTAATTTTTCTATGATCTATGATTGTTTCAGTAATTTGCGGCGCCTGCGCTTCTCATTGTGTGCCCACATTACAGTTATGATTATTTTCAATGATGGAACCTCTCTTCATTATAATTATATATTTGAATTATAACTGAATCATGTGTGCTTTTATGCCAGTTTCCTGTTTCCTTACGAATTCTTTCAAACATTTGATGACGGGTTCTCGAACTTCCGCTTTCTTTTCAGTTCCAAGTATCATTCATTTCAGACATTTATTGATTAGAGCCAACTCAACTGTTCCAGTATCTACATTTATTGATTGAAAAATGGTAATATAAATTTGAGTTTATTGTAAACTCAACAAATAATAATATATCAATTAGTGATTTTTATAATATTTATATATTATAATTATAAAATTATTTTAAATAATTAAAATCTTGTTTTATATAGGATTTATAGTGAATTCGATACTATAATATCATTACTCTTATTGATTATACCCAACTCAACTATTCCAATTTCCTATAATATTTGGCAATTTAAAAAATTAAGTCAATATGATATAAAATCAAACTAGTTATATTAATCTATATAAAAATAAATTTATTTTATACAGTATTTAGTTCAGAACTAACTTAAAAATTAATTTTAATATATATATTATCTGATACAAATAATTAAAAATAAAATTTCTATTATGGATAAATAAATATCTATAACTAAAATAGATAAAATTATTTTTATCATATAAAATAAATAATAAATTCTTCTTTTATTAGTCCTAATATTATTGAACAAATATTTAATCAAGGCCCATAACACATTGCACAGTAAGTATCTTTATATCTAGATTGTTATAAAAAAACATGTGTTATTTATATTGGTGTCCTCAAATTTTACTTACCCACAATCGATAAAATCAATTTGTTATTCAAAATACTCTATATGATTTTAGAAATCTAATATAATGAAGTGATTATTTCTCAAGACTACCAGATTCTTGAATACAAGACAACTTTGTATTACCATATATTATAGACAATCACTTAAAAAGTAAATAAGCCATGAACAAGTATAAGTTGAATTCTAAAATCAAGAACCAAATTGCAATAAAAAATGTAGATAATAGAAAAAATTTGTGAAAGGTAAAAGAAAAAGAAAAACAAAAGAAGATGAGATGAAAATATGTTGAAAAGATGGCAAAGATAGAGAGAATTGAGAACACGGAGAAGGAAAAAATTGATAAAAAGTGGGAAGAAGATATGATAAAATAAAATAAAAATTAAAATAAAATAAAATTAATTTAAAATTATATTTTCAGAATTAATTTAGAGCAAAAATTAGTTTAAATAAAAATTAATTTTAAAATATCTAGTTACTTACCAAACAAAATTTATCTGAAGCCCAACTTCATTGTCAAACACATTTTAGGAAATCGTAATTCAGATGTTGATAAAATATCCTTGGTCATATATGTGGATTAACAGCTTGATGGGGAAAAAAAGGATGTCTTTTTCATCTTATTCAATAGTTCCCCCCCCCCCCCCAAAGAAAAATGTTTCTTTAAAAAATGTGTGTTTGTGAAGACGATATAAGAAATTAATGTATAACATTTTAATTCATCTTCGTCATAATCTTGCCAAGTTAGGAAAGTGAATCTAGAATTAAATAAGCACAATTTTTTGCTTTATCTTTTTCATTTTCTTCATCTAATAGTTTGAGTAAAAATTACCCTACTATTTCTATAAAAGAGGGTTTTATGGTAGTGAAATTGTACAAATGTCACCATTCTATGAATCTATTTTCCCTCCAAAATTTTCCCCATCCATGCTAACCAATTAAATTTTATTTATTTTTAATTTTTTCTTTCTTTTAATGCATATCATAAATAAAAGAAGATGCTTCTTTGAGAAATTTTTCAATATCTTTCTACCTCTACTATTCTAAAGTCTCCCATCCATTCATTCAATTCATTTTATAATACTCTTTATTCTCTTTCATCTTCTTTTCCTTGCATTTTTTTTCTCTCATTTCTCTCTGATTCTTCAATGTCTCTCTACCAATGAAGTTTTGGTAATTTAAAATTTCACATTTTATTCTACAATAAAACTGCAAAGGACTTACATCCATCTATGCCAACCAATCAAAATTTATTTGTTTTTATTTTTCCTTTTTTAATGCATATCATAAATAAAAGAAGATGCTTCTTTGAAAAGTTTTTCAATGTCTTTTTATTACCTTTGTTATTCTGAATTCTCTCACCTATTTATTCAATTCATTTCATAACACTTTTCATTCTCTTTCATATTCTTTCTCTTGCAATTTTTTTTCTTATTTCTCTCCCATTTTTCAATATTTCTCTACTAATGAAGTTTTAGTAATTTAAAATTTTATATTTTATTCTACAATAAATTGTAAAGAATTTGTAACATAAATTTACTTTACAGTCTTTAATCTATTTCATATATTTAATATCACTTAGATTTAATATTACAAATTACAATGAACAATACACAAAAATAATTAAAACTTTTTTTATTTATGAAAATGTCAGAGCTTTTAATTTTTTCATCTCTTTATTTAACCAAAATAATAACTCAGAAAAATTTTGCCAAATACATACATTTTAATCCAATTTAATCAATCAATCAATCAATCTATATTATAAATTATAAAAGACAGTTTATAAGTTAGTGAAAATACACACATGTCACTTTTACATTAATTTACTTTCCCTCCAAAATTTCAGCCTCTAATAATTCCACCAATCAAGATTTTTCTATTCTTTAATAATTATTTAAATTGCTTTATTTTTCCAATACAACTAATTAATGCACCCCATTAATTGTAAACGAAAAAAAAAAAAATACACTCCATTAATGAATTGTATGTTTTAATAATTTTCTCCCATTTATCTCTATCATGATTTAGAGTGTATTGTTATCTTTATTTTTATCAAAACATTATCTCTTAATATCCTTCCATATATTATTTTTTAACAATTTTTATTTTACTTTTTTATTTCATTTTTTATAATTGCAATATCTATTCATAATGTAACAAATATTGAAATATCAAATAGATGATACTAAACATATATTATACAATGATACAAATATAAAAATTACACTTTAAGATGATATTAAATATATATTATATAGGTGATGTAACCATATAAATTAATCAGATAATAATTAATATACATTATAATTATTAATAGTTAAAACTAAATTAAAAATTAAATATTGAAATTTGATCTCTAAAACTTATAGCTCAATCTAAAGTTATATTAATTCAGTTTTTTAATTAGTGATTTAAATTATTATCAATTAATTTTTCTAATCTTACAAACACTCAAATAGTAGATCTATGTAATATATTTATATCTATAAAATTAGACATTTGAAGCTTTAATATGCAATATTATTTATTTTTTTATTAATAAAAATGTCATAGACTTAATGGCTCAAAATACAGGGGAGGAAAAAATTTATAAGTTCTTTAAAACTATCTTATGGATTAAAATTTTAAAAGATCCTCAGAAAACCTAAAAAATTTTAATGGTACATAAAAAATAGCCATAGATCGGCTTTAATTTTTAAGTAATATTGATACATTCAATAGGTGATATTTAACATATATTGCATGGGTGATGCAAATATATAAATTGTATGGATAATAATTAATATACATTATAATTATTAACTATTAAAACCAAATTTAAAATTAAATATTTAAACTCTAAAGCTTATAGCACATTTTAAAATTTAATCTATTAATTAATTTTTCTAATCTTACAATACTCACATTGTAAATCTATATCATATATTTATATTTATAAGACTAGATATTTGAAGTTTTATGCAATATTATTTACTTTTCTATTAATAAAGATGACATGGGTTTAATTGCTTAAAAAATAAGGAACGAATGATTTTATAACTTTTTTAATACTTAATCATAGATTGAAATTTTATAAGAACCTCAAATTTTTTGTCACGATCATTTGTCAAAAAGTATCATGTTTTTTTCAAGAGAAAGTATTTATGCTTATTACTTAATTGGTAGTGATAGTATTTAATTTTATATGGTGTATATTTAAGCCAATTATAACAAATTATTTTAGCAACTACATATATTTTTAATTAATTCAATTTGTTCAATATATTTTGTTAATCAGTTAATTTATCTTTATAAACATATAATCATCCGTACACTACACGGGTAAATAATTCCTCTATTTTTAAGTAGATTTAATAGAAAGAAGATAAAAGGTTAAAAAATATGTGAACTAAATGAAGTAGTTTACGCTAACAAAGTTACATATTATGTGTTAGTTTTGGGGAAAAAAATATCTTTTTTTTTTTTTGTGGATATCTATTGTTTTCTTCTTAGGATTTTAAGTTTCCTTAAACTTTTATTTGAATAGATTTTAATATATGATAAAAAAAAAAATAAAGAGAAGGACAAAATTGATGAAACAACCACCATACTCCCTTGTCATTGATAACTGTCTGTAATATAATTAAATTGGAAAACATGTATAAATATGTAATTTATGTTGACATTCAAGCCAAAGTTCCACGTCAAATGTGAGGAAAAGTCTCATAACAGATTTGATCTATAAATAAGGTATTTGGTATTTTGGTTTGGACATCCTCCAAGATAATAGTTTAAGACTATTGGATTGGGAGTTATCAGGTTATATGGGTAGTCTTGGATGTGGCAGAGGCACAAGCAGTGTTTTTGGACATGAAATTTGGAGCCTTGGGTGTGGCAGATTCTATCTGTAGTCTGTGTTTGATGTAGTGGTTTTTGGAGTGCCCTTTGGAGTGCCCTTCTTGTTGATGGAATGTTTTCATCATTTTATTTTTGTTTTAGCTCTTTTGGGTGGATCATGTCTTTTTATTGTGTCCTCCATGAGGTGCTCCCCTTTTTTTTGATAGGTAAAAGAGCTCTAACTCACCATAGGTGAGGAGCCACCAAAATCGACACAAAAAATAAAGAAAACAAGACAGACAAAAAGACTAACACCAAGCCTACAAACCAAACAAGGCCAGGCACCACTCCAATGGTCAAGCTGAAATGGACACCCGAAAGCAACGCAAACACCAAATCACCAAGAGAACTGACAAAATGCTGGAAGGTGTTGAGCATTCTATAATTATCAAAAAGAAGTTGTACGGATAGTAGTCTCTAGATGCTATCCATATGATTTAGAGCCTGTTTGGATTGCAGTTTACATCTACCAAAATGTCTTTTAGGAGAAGGAAAATGACTTTTTATAGCAAATGATAGTGTTTGATGTAACTTCTTACTTTTTAGAAGGCCATTTGAAATTTTAAAAGGCTTTTTGGATGAAGTATCTTTGAGGTTACTTTTCATTCTAGAAAAAGACCTTTTGAAAAGGAATCTTACTATTACTTTTACATTAACAACCAAAAGTAATTTTACTTTATCCTATGCAAATAAAACTCATTTTCCTAAACTTACTTTTGACATATTCAAACTAAACAAAAATTATTCTTTGAAAAGTAATTTATCTAAAAGGCCTTCTTTTAAAAGCCCTTCTTTCAAAAGACCTTATTTCAAAATATCTTCTCCCAAAAGTTAAGACCTTTAATTGTTAGTCCGTCCATATGATGTAATTTTTTGTAAGAATGGTTTATAATTCTAGCAATACAAAAGTTGTGGATAGTAAAAAGAAAATTTTGGTATTTTTTGAATGGATTGTAGATATAGATTGACAGTAACTGAACTGTGTTAAATTTTGTGTGAATGTGAGAGGTTTTATTAGTGTAATTCTTACCCTTCGGCTATCTGACAATTCGTACGAGAGAAAAGCCCGGGAGCAACTATGGTGATTGTCGTTTGCATTCAGGATATGTGACTTGAAAGATAAAAGGAAACAAGTATTAAAATTTCAACTTTTTACTTGATAAAAAAGTGAAAACCATAAGAAAAAATTGTTATACTTTGTGCTTAGAAATTTTACTTATGATTTAAGTCTATTAAACAGAATTCAAGACGTTACTTAAAGTGAATTTATAAGTAAAGTAAATAAGTAAAGATATATTCACGTTTGATATCATCCGAAGTCCATCATTTTCTTAACTTATAAAACTACGAAGGTAGATACTCTTTTATCTGTTCGATTAATTTATTTATGAACTTATCTTATGAAGGAGTTTTATCTACTTAATCATAGAGAGAAAAGGCGAGAATGTCAAATTAAAGGGTAATATAAAAAATACTTTGGAAAAAAGGTATAATTAATCCTTTCTTAACATGAATTAATAAATCAGACATATAACATAACCTACGTTGCATATAAAAATAAATTCGTTTCACATATTCGCCCTAGCGATGTTCATACCTACTATACCGGAATTTTAGATCGGTTTCGAATCGTCACAAGCCAGCTGGATCATAATATATAGTATAAAAATGGTACTTGTTAAAGTAGATGGACCTATTTTATGTCAATCTTCTCTTAAAAAAAAAAAATCAATTCTTGTCTCATTAGTAGTCGATTGTCTTAGCCCTAATCATGCAAGACAAGGATATTAAGAAAATGACACAAATGATAACCCTCTAATTAATTCTTGTCTCATTAGTAGTCGATTGTCTTAGCCCTAATCATGCCAACACAAGGATATTAAGAAAATCACACAACTTCTGTGCATTCCATAGCAGTGAGTGGTGTGAGAGCCACAGCTATCACTTACGACAGGGTAATGGGCCATTCCAAGGGAGAAAATTCACTTAAGCTTTTAGATTCCAGGCAAGTGGCGTCCTACATCGCGTCGCTGTCGACCATGACATGTTGCAATGAGCTCGGACAGTCTGTGAAATTTACAGACAAAACTTTAGTTGATGTGGTTGCTGATTTTAGACCACAATGCTTAATTAATATCTGTCATAACATGGAAAGATTAATATTATTTAGTTTAGTAATAAGATTCTGTTTTGGCTGGCATTCATGGATTGAACGCTTAGAACAAGAACAAAAGTTGTAAATTATTTAATTAAGGTACAATTAATCTTCCTACTTATGTATATCAACAAATATTATGGTTTGATATGGCTCCAAAGCCCCCTGAATTTATCAAAACAATATATATGCTCACAGTCAACCATTCTCTTCTTACGCTTACCTACCTTTGTTCGTACATTTTAATTCTTATTTGATTTAACTCCAATAAGGTAAAATGTTGGCCTAGAATCAACAATTTTTTTGCTAGCACCTACCATTAGTCCATGCCTTCATAGCTCAAGAGAGGTGCTATTAGATAAGTAGTTTTTGGGATTTAGCTCCTGATTTTTACCAGTTTGGTACATGAGATGTTGGTAGGGTGTTCGGGCCTGTATTTTTTTTTTTTGTCTCATGTGGTTCCTTGTGCTGGTGGTTTCTTGCTGCTCCTCTCACTTTGAGAGTATTGAGCTTATTCATCAATAATCGAAAAAAAAAAATTCAAAAGTTGCTATTTTTATATGTACCTATTTCACTTAAACAATTTCAAATAAATCTACACAAAAATAGTTGTGGCTAGTCATTATAAATCCCAAAATTATAGTATGATAGACCATCATTTTACAGAAAAGCGAATAAGTGGTTGGGAAAGTTTTGGGTTATATATTGAATAATGAGTAAAAATTACTTGATCTTTTGATTTTAAAGTCCGTGTGCATCTTGTGAAATAACGTTTGTGCATTTACCAGCATTCTTATTATACATATAGAATGGAGTAAATAGTTTTTCTTTTAAAAAAAATCAGAATTAAGCAAAAATGCAATGCGCATTGCTTAGTTTTAATTGATTACTTGGACTAATATGTTTTATTCTATCATAAAAGTTATTTTTACATTTTAGCAATATATTTTGGTTTTAAATTAAAAGGTGTCAATTTTCTATGTTAAAAGCAACTTATTTTAAGAAAAAATTTATTATTTGACCATTTTATTTAGAATCTGTTGTGATTATTACAAGATTACAAGAAATAAATACTATTTTGCCTTAAACCAAAGAGCGTTCTATATCTTTTTATTTTTTGATTAATGCATACAGATAAGT
Organism: Pterocarpus macrocarpus; assembly: GCA_031439585.1. Classification (NCBI taxonomy): domain Eukaryota; kingdom Viridiplantae; phylum Streptophyta; class Magnoliopsida; order Fabales; family Fabaceae; genus Pterocarpus; species Pterocarpus macrocarpus. Next base: position 58,204,059 of record CM062514.1, read on the forward strand.
TTCTATACAATTTAAACATAATTGTACTAAAGTAGATTATAAATTAGCAGAACAAAACATAAATTACTCTTTTTTATTAAACTTTTTTTAAGACCACAGGTATTCTTATAGGTTTGATTATCCTCTTAGAAAGTCACAGTCACTTACTACTTTAATTAATCTCTTGTGGATGTTATTACATTTTTTAAATTATGCATAGAATCAATTATTAACTTTTTTTTATTATTAATCTAAACACACACTTTAGCTGGGCTTGCCAATTGCCCATAATCTTATTATGACATTTCGTCCTTTTGCATGCGCACGATAGATCATGTCAATTCAAATTATTGAAAACCAATGTGACTGCTCTCAATTAAAAGGGACATGCACCCTTCTCTCTGCAAAGTTTTGAAATGAAAACAAATTTCACACGAGCAGATAACATCCGTTACTTTAATTCTGCAGAACGAGACTGATAATCTAACAAAATTAATATTAAATAAAACCGTTCATGAAATTCTAAACAGTTTAGATCAGCGGTGACCATTTGGATACGCTTTGAAAGGGTAGAAAAAAAAAAGGAGAAAATATATTTTTCTTTTTAAATTTTGACCACTATGCAACTTTTATAAAATTAAAAATAAGGTGATAGAAAAATTTTGTGATAATAATTTATTATTTTATATTTTAATAAAAAATTATCATACTTTCTTCCCCCAAAAACCAAAAAAAAAAAAAAAAAGAAAAAAAAACTCTCTTCCAAATATATCCTCAAAGGGTCTTTTTCATAGATATGCTTGCATGTTTGGGGAAAAAGAAAGAACGAATGATCATTTTGGTCCCTAAGATTATATATATGCTTTATTTTAATCTTTAAAATTAGAAAATTTGATGATTTAATTTCTAAAGTTACAAAAGGTGGTTGAAGTTAGTCCCTAGGCCGATATTCATAGGGATTAGATTGAATCACTAAAAGGATTAATTTAAAATATTTTTTAAAACTTTGTGAATTAAATAATTAATTTTTTAATTTTACATATTAAAATAAAATACACATATAATTTCAAGGACCAAAATAAATATTTACTTAAAAAAAAGAACTTTCTACCTCACGAATTGACTATGTTTATTAAGACTATATATTCATGTACAAAGTATTTCTGATCTTTTAGAATTTTTGGTCTAATAAAGTTTTGTATCCATAAGAATTTTCTAAATTATAGTTTTGCGGTATACAAAAGAAAATGATTAATATCTAAAGTTATTTGAGAAATAGATTTCTTCCTCCATTACATATAAGAATTTTTCCACCACCCCACAAATTGAATATGTTTATTAAGACTTTATATATATTCATGTATAAAATATTTCTGATCATTTAGAATTTTTATTGTATAGAAAAGTTTTGTATACGTCAGAATTTTCTAAATTATATAGTTTTGCAGTATACAAAAGAAAATGACTAATGTCTAAAGTTATTTGAGAAATAATATAATTTTAAATTATGGATATATAAATTTAATTAGAACGTAAAAGGTACAACTAGTTTCGATTCAATTTTGTCCCCTTCAAATTATAAAAACTCAGAGGTTATAAAAACTTTTTACATTAGCATTGTATTATAATTAGGGATTAATTTCTATGCACTATTAATAAAAAAGATTATTTTACACTGATATCTAATTATGTGCTATAATATAAGTAAAAGTAGTTTTCTTTCGAGATAGTAGATATGAGAGCTAATCACTTTTGTGTATATAACACAGCACATAATTGAATATCAGTATAAATTTTTTTTATATTAACAGTGCATAGAAATTAAACTCAAATAATTAAACTTAACTTTATTATAATATATGCGGTCTATAACAAAAGAAAGATTTTTATCACATGATTAGTCAACGTTATGATATCAAAATCTCAGTATGCATTGATTGTGAACCTTCCGGCGCTTTAAAATTAATTTTAGGAATGTGAATAAAATGATTAAATAAGTTATTTAATAAAAAGGTTAAATTAATTTTTAATTAAGGATTGATTTTCATGGTTTGAAATTATTCAGGTTTGGAGCCTTGAGGAACATAAAATCTCAATTATAAAAGCATAAAATCCAAAAATGATGTAAAAACCAAAATTCAAAATAATTAAACCATAGGAATCAATTGCTAAGTTCAAACACCCCCCCACAAAAAAAAAAAAAATCAAAAACTATCATCTATAAGGGAGAGTTTTGTATGGGAGTAAAAATGTATGATCATAATCCATGAATTCTTCACTCCCACTTTTACCCATATATACCAAAAAAGTAAAATATTAATGAAATTATACATTCAAACCAGGAAGAAAAAATTTGAAAATATGAAATTAAGTGAGTTAATTTAAAGAGTCATGTTACATGAACGTCCAAAAACGGACGAAAGTGGCGACGTATTGGTTAATTGAAGGTTGGAAATATTTGTAATTTATATTTTCAATTTTTTTAATTCAAATCAACGGTAGAAAAGCATGACGTTTGATTTGCGTCCAAAACAACGCGTACAACGATCGTTTCTCTAATTTAAATTACTTATTTGATATTTGTTGTTGGTCGACAATTAATTCTACATTCATCGTGATACTGATGAGCTCATACATAGCATAAGTTATCATCACTTTCCAACCTTGGTCTTAATTTTTCTTTTTCTCTGGTCTTTCTTTGTGTAAGTATAGTTGAGAGGGCTGCCATCTTTCTTCTTTGGTGGTAGCCTCATCTCTTTTTTTTTGTTGCTTTGGATTTTATGTTTTTATTTTGTTTTTGTTGTCCTCTTTGTAGGTGTTTTTATTATTCCCCTTTGTGGGCATCTTTGTTGTCCCTTTTGTAGGTGTTTTAGTTTTTACTTATGAATATTTCTATTTTGATTATCTTACATGTTAGGTTGGGCTCCATCTTATGTGGAGAAAAGGGCCATACTTTGTGTACCCTATGGGTTATGTGAGGTGAATGTTAAGGGCCACATTAAGAGGCATTTTGAGGGCTAAGAGGGTGTCAGAAATTTCATAGAAAGAAGAAGAAGAAAGAGGGAGAATTCAGCTACCCCTTGTATCATTTTCTGGTATAAGCAATTTTCATCAAACTAACGATCGGAGGGTCATTTATGATCTAAGTGAGTTGAAATTTGGACCATATTCATGACACATCGGTCTTTGATCTAAACGGTGCCATTGTTGAAAGGATTCTCTAAACTGCTGACGCAAAGCTCGCATTGCTACTCAGTTTTTGGGGGAGTTTCTCATCTTTTCTCTTCATATTTATCAAGTTTGTAGCTTGTCCTTGTTGTTGGGATTTTGTAACCATTGAAGGCTAAAACTTGGTGATTGTAAACAACTCTTAATCATAGTGATGCTTGCTTGTTGGACTATCAAGTCCTATGGTTTTTATCTCTCACATTGAAGGGTTTCTATGTTAAAATTTTGGTACCTTACTTTGGTTTTTCTAGTCTACTTTTCTGCCACTATGTTGAGTATATTGTTGCTCCTCTTATTCTTGCAAGTAGAGATTATGTGTTTTATCCTCAATATTACAGATGATAGATATGACATCCTCTGAACATATATGCTATGCTCGAGTCGTGGGGTTATATTTAAAGGTTATTTCGGGTGTTGTGGAAAAATTTTCAAGTAAGAAAACATAGCATAGGGCCCTTATAATATAGTACCTCCTAAATAAATGAGAGTTTACAATCCTCATCATGTGAAGGAAATATAATATAAAAATACAAGTTGTTCAAACTTAACTATTTAGGGACATAGAATAAATTTTTGTTCTACATTCTTCACTTCATTTCACTAGCTGCCTATCTTGATACTTGAGTTGGAGTCCAGGTATTGGGCTCTAGTCCACGTTTTGTAATTCGTAGTAGTCCCAAAACATTGTTTTAGACCTAAAATCTAGTCTATATATTGGAATGTTTATAGGGACATACAAACAGGTAGTGAGAATCTAAAATTCTCAATAGGTACACTCAATCCGCTAAGCACATTGGGTTTCATTGTAAATATTCCAACTGGTTTGGTTTGTTACGAAAATATAAACAAATATGCATAGGCATGGGTTTAATTTATAATTTGAAAACATATTTTCTCAAAGCATGTTATTTTTAGCAATCACTTGGCACCTTTTAGGGTAGGTATAGTAATAGTAACAGTATGAATTCTAACCATAATAATAGAAGCTATATAATATAATAAGATCATTTACAATGCATATGCAGATGCACATAATTGAATCATGCAAGTGCACTTGTCTTTTTTGTCTTTTTCTTTAGTTTGCAACTTGAACATCTGTAATTGGTCTCCTAGAAGTGGATAGCTTCTCCCACTTTTGAGCAATAACCTGCTTTTCAAGGCTGAACTCATTCCATTTTGCAAGTTCTTGTTACCTTTTACATTCTTAGACATGGCCATGCATGAGGATGCTATATATACTTATGCACATGCTTTATACCTCTGGGTTTCAATTTTTCCACATCTGGGCATTACGTATCGCCGTCCCCAGTGTGGTTCTTTAGCTGTCACCCTTGCGCGTTACATATCGTCGTCCCCAGGGGGTCAGTATCCTGTACAATAACATTCTTACTTTCAAAATATTCTTACATGCATGACATTTTTAGAGGTTAAAGGCATAACATACTTAATAATATTTACAACATTCTTATGAACATATATTTAGTGGCACATTAACCCTAAGGATTATCATAGCCTAACTCATGGTTGTAGGTCTTGCTCAACATCTAGGTTATAAGCCACTAGAAATCTGCTCTCATTTTAGAAATTCATCACAACTCCATTTTTGATTATCTAGCCTTTATATTTTATGGAGACATTCCTTATCATACCTTTTACTTAACTCTCTTGGTCCTATATGATTTCCTTAAGGGTAACTTGAGTTATGTCCATTTAACTAAAGCTTTCCTGGTTTATTTTTGTACGAGTTCTGAGTTCCAAGGTTACTATTTGTCCCCCAAATCTTTTGAGCCCCAACTTTCTATAAAGGGCTCTTAGATCTTTCCAAGCTACGAGTTCTGACCTTAGGGAAAAGGGTTCAAGTTCCTCCAAGGTTCTGAGTTTCGATTTTACTGGTTATCTAGGGTTCTAGTTTATGATCTTAATGAATAGGGTTTTAGATTCCAATCCAGGGGGAGAGGGTTTACTTCTTCCCTTGCCTCCTAAGTTTTGGGTTCCGAAATTAAGGGAGTGGGTTCGCTTCTTCATCATCCCCCGAGTTCCAGATTCCCAACATAAGAGAAAAGGTTCACTTCTTCATCGTTCCTTGAGTTTTGTGTTACGAGTTTAAGAGAGAGGGTTCACTCATATCTGAGTTACCAAGGTTTTGAGTTTGAGAGAGCAGGGTCATTTCCCTCTTCATCCCCAGGTTCTGAGTTTCGAGGTCAAGGGAAAGGTTCATAGGTTAAACTCAGTTCTATCCTGTTCTATTCTAAAATTCATATCTAATTTATTTAAAAGGCTTGGATGGTCAAGATTTTTAGTTTATATACTCCACTCTTCTTATACCAATAGGGAAAAATGAATTTAACCTCATAAGATTTTCTAGTTAGTGCAGTTTTTGTTTCAGACTCTCATTTTTAGGCAGCCAGCTTGTATAAAAGCCTAAAAATCCATTTCTAGTTAGATTTCCACCAAATTTTAAATGAAAGTAAAACTATGTGTTAACTTTCAAATAAAAGAAGTTTTACTTAAATCTAATATTTGTAGCTCTACAAATAATTTTCATTGTATAGGGTGTTCAGGATAGTGGCTTACTCACCTTCCTTTGACACATAGTTACCTCAAAACTTCTTAACCTAATTCTCATGAACTCCTCTCACCTTAACTCTTCCTCAAGGACATCAGGAGACTTATTTGAGGTTAATTAAACATTTGTTTATATTCTTATGAAGGTAGAAATACATGCACATAGAAGCATTAACAACCAAGTATAAAATCAAACTTAAATCAACATTTCAAGGCATACCATCATATAATTACATCATCAACACCACAATCCAACCAACCAACATAAGATTTCAGTTGGAAGTCTAAGTTTTGGATAAGACATAGAGCACCAAAGATTAAAGGAAAATAACCTTAGATTTGAGTTACCTACCTCAAGGTTCTTGGAGCCATGGAGCCATGGAAGCAAAGAAGCCAAAAACAACTCACAGCCTTCCTCTTATCTTATGGCCATTAATCTCAAGGGCTAGAAGAGCTCCATAAGTAACTTGAATCCTTTTATCTTTTGAGGGGTTTTGAAGAAAAAGAGATGAGGATTAATTTTCATAAAAGGAGTAGGGGGTTTGAGGCCTAAAAGGCCATCGACCATGAGCTTGAAGTTCATGGCTATGGTGGTGGTGAAGAAAAAGATGAAGAGGATGATGATGGTGGGTGTGTGTGTGTGTGTGGTTGTTGTCGTGAATGAAAAGGAGGAGGAGAGAATAAAAGAGTCTTGATATTTGTAGAAGATATTTTATAGAAGATATTTGTGGAAGGAGTGGTGGCGATAAATCCACTAATTAGAGCCAATGTTGCTCATTTCTAGCCATATACTATGGCTACTCTCATGACATGCCTATCAAATCTCTGTAGAATTATTTCCTTAGATTTGTCATACGCAAAGACAATATGAGACCCTTGAGGATTAATTCAAAGTATCCAATGATTAATTCGGGTATTCTAAGTTACCCGAGATATTATGTATTGTATGAGTAATCCCACACTTTTATGCCAAACATTGTGTATAAAATATCATTTATAAAGTTATTATATGTGTTCTAATTATCGACTAGTGTTGTAGGGCCTGCATTGTTTTGGAATTGGGATTTTTCTTCTAATGCCCCTTCTAACAACCATAGACCTTTATTCATAACTTTGTCATTGTAATATAATAATTACAATTTCATCCCTTCTTCTGCTACGGTTCACCTATTTACTATTTTGCCTTTGCTTCGGGCTTGAGCTTCCATCTATTTTGGTTTACCCTCAGAGATAGGGATGTTACAATTCTCCTATCCTTTAAAAAAATTTTGTCCTAGAAAATTCCTCAAAATTTCTATATGCGTTGACCTATAGCAGAAACTTTCTTTTCAGGTTCGTGTCCTATTCCAAGTTTACTTGCTGGTAGCTTCGCTATTTGAAACCATCCGCCTTATAGGTATACGCTTATGTCAATGAGAATATCCAACTTCTTCACTTCTAACCCCCTGGTCTTCCAAATTACCAGGTGTCTCAAATGAAGTCCTTTATACTATCTTGGGAGATTGTGAAGAATATAACGGGATTGAGCGAGAGCACTAACCACTCATTCCATAGGGATGGCTTGTCCATTCCGTTTTGCTATTGAAGTTACATTAAGATCTCTCATTCTTGAGAGAGGATGCTTGTCCTTGGACATCATTTCTGATCCTGAGTGTTGGAAAAATTATAAGGGGACTCATTGCCTTTACCGACATTTCTGAAGGTTTTCTCTTGTCTTGATTCTTACAGCATCTTCATGGGCGCATATAGTTGTTTACTCTCCTGGCTCCCACTATACGAGTTAAGTCCTAAAGCTTATGGTCCTTCTCAATCTCACTGCGATGTTCCAGGAATCGGTATATTGTCTCATGCTGAGTTTCTTTTGAGGCTACTCCATTATTGACTTAGTATTGTTCCTTGGCATCAATCCCCAACTACTTCACCTAGCATGGTTAATTTAGTGCACCACTTTCGTCTATCAATACTTGAATGGTTCTTATGGTGTGCCCGCCACTCTGTGGTTGACTTATGGCTGGGGAATATGGAATTATTCTGGGCAATTCCTAGTAAAGTCTTCCTAAGTTTGTGGATCAATCCAAATTATTCGGTATAGGAGATCATGAGTAGAAAATAAGCCTATTCGATGATTCTTTGCAAACCATCTTTAATGAAAGTCTTGTGCTGACTAACAGTGAGTAAGTTGCATCAAGAGGGCTTCCTATTATTGTTCCGGCAAAGTCATATTTGGTTTACAATACTGGCATCCTTGTTCTCTGGTTCATTGAAGGACTTTCTTCCATTCTTCCTTCTAAGCTCTTAGGGTCAATCAAGGAATTTTTTGCTATCTCTGGTGTCCCTACTTGAATCTTTGCCAATTTCATATATGTGGTGATCACAATGACTTTATTGAGGTTTTGTTAGAAGTTGCCTCAACTACTTCTCCCTAACCCTTACGTACTTTACCACTCATTGGCCGAAATGTGAGTCTTTTTTCCCTTTGAACATAGTTCTTCTTAGTCTATCTTCCTGAAATTTTGCGCGCAAGCTCTTTGAAGTGTAATCTCTTGAGAGGTTTACCATACTTCCTATCCCCTAATAGTCCCTTTTCACTGGGACTTAATGAAAGTTCCTCTCTTCATCACTGAATTTCTCAAGTTTCCATGCTCGATTTCTTGATACCAAGGTATAGGTGGTTTAGTGTGAGGAAGAGAATTGATAGTCTTACTTCCTTATTGAGGTTGCAAAGTTTCCTCATTCTACCTTTCTTATGAGGTGTTAGGTAAATGTGGAGAGTCTTCATTGATTATGCTGGCACCAAAGTTCACCTTATCTCGATAACATCTTAATCTATCACTAGGTTCCTTGGGGAATTCTATTTACCTTCATTGTTAGGTATCTAATTTTCCTCAATGGAGTTGAGTCCCATAACTAGCACCTTATGCATAGGGACTCATTATGGTTACTTGAGGTTGAGAGTTCATTGATTTTGTGTCGTAACCTTAACTACCATAGAGCATGGTCTTAGCTCCTTGACTTTTTATGGGTGCATCACCTTATACCTCTTAGGGTGTCTTTGAGTAATCCGAAAGAGTCCTTTAGATTCAATAACATCATTACTGATGTTACGGCAAGTTAGCACATTAACTCCTATAAACTTTCACTTGTACGTTGAATCCACACTAGATAACATTCCTCCCTCTAATCTCTAAAAGTAAAACTTCTTCCTTTCCTTCTTGTAGCATCCTATCGTTCTTGTAGAAAAGCTTGTTTTTATCTCCGTCCATTAGGACCTCCCGCTTTACTACTATTTTAGCCTATTGAGATCAGTTTCATTTCCCTTAGTTGCAACATGGCCATTTGCAAGTTCCTAATCCTTATCACCCTATCTTAAATCTAGTTGCATTCACCATTGAATTACTCCACCCATAGTGCTTGTAGTGGTGTCTGAACGTAACCGTTTATTCTCTTCTCACCTCTAAATAGCTTTGCCCTATTGTTAGTAACATGTCAAAGATGGGTACTATTGTATAGCTCCTGTGGTGGCTAAGGTTGATGGAGTTCAATATAACTACACCCTTTGACATTTCCCTTATTCTTAATGGAGACGTTGCCTTGTTTCATACTCTACCATGGCCTAAGAGTGTCCTCATTTCAGATTGGTGGGAGAGATGTACTACCTTTTCTTCCAAAGAATCTTTTGAAGTTACTCTTACATCTCTAACTTCTTTCCATTATTGGGTACAACCGAGTCTTTACCTTGGTATGATATAGGATTAGGTCTTTGAAGCACATGAAAAAAATATGATACCGATATAATACGATATTGATACGGTGATACGGCAAAATTTGAAAAATATAGAATAATGATACAGTGTATATATATATATATATATATATATATATTTTCAGCAAATATTGCTCTGTTGTTTATCTTCTTTCTTGAACCTATGAAACAATTTTAAATCTACAAATTGTTATCATAAAATGTCTAAAAGAATGAATTTATATGAATATAGCCATCAACCAAGATTATGTACTCTTGCAGAGGAACGGTAGTCATAATAGTTAAAACTTAAAAATAAGATTGTATACATCCCACAATAATAAAGGAACCAATATTAATAACCAAAATAATGTTTGATGTGTATTAGATCTTCATTAGCTTGTAACTAGAGTTGTTATAAGTTTGTACATATATCAAAAGCACTAAAGATCAAATTAATCACTAATGACTACTCAGTTTTCAACTGTTAGAGTACCTCATGAAAATTTAAAAAGTAAGGCAGCAAAATGACATGGACATTGTGCATAAGTTTAACTGCCTATATCAAAAGACTAAGTCCACTCCAAGCATTATGTGTGGGTATCTCATCTCCTACACCAATATCTGTAAAAAAAATAGATTCCAATTCAGGTTTATCAAGAGATAAGTTAGCCACTTCAAGTACTCCACCACCTCCCTTAAAAGGACTCCATGAATCTCCCCCAATGTCCTATATCTTGGTAGGCCCTTTTTGTATGCTTAACTTTTCCTAGACAACAACCTTAAATTAGCGTGTATATAGACCACATCTTCTACTCTTTTTGGATGCAACTTGTTTCTCTTTAGAGAATTAATAAAGGAGTAAGTACTCCAATTTCCCTCGCAGTAAGAAGATGAATAAGGCTACACAAGAAGCTTAAAAGCAATTTGCTAAAGCAATTTTGCAGAAGATCCATGATTGATCCACTAAGATTTAGGGTCCAATATCCTCCTAGCATCAGCTCATTCATGGTTTGCAAAATCAACTGCTGTTGATGAGAAACCAGCAAATTCATCCAAAGCTTGCCTTCTTGTTTCATTATCTGGAAGAAATCTCTTCAAACACTTGTTTCTTTGCTTTGAAATCTCTACATCTTCATGAGTAGCAATTCTATTTGGAACCTCATTAAGCCACTCCTCAGTATAATACCTAACATGTATAACAATTATTAAACTAATATAAAGTTAGCCATCATAAAAACTTAAAGCTTATAAATCAAATTGAATCATAATAATTTACCTTGGATTCAAAGAATGAGCCATATAGTGGAGTAGGGTGTTGCTCTTGCTCCACCTATCATTAAGTATAGAGAGGACCACATTAAAAAAATGTTGATGGTTAACTTTCTTGCTTGCCTTCATGCCTATATATTGCTTTTTTCATTTTCAAAATCATTGTCTCCCACATCTCATACACCAAATGAGGAGTAGGTTTATCCGTGTCACACAATCGAAGCATTTCATAGATAGGCTCAGTGAAAGCAAGAATATATTCAACCTTAGCCCACTATTCACTTAAAATGAATTCCTTAACTATTGTAGCCTTTTGCCCATCTTGATCTCTTTCTCTATAGTTGTATGAGTTCCATTGTTCACTAATAACCACGGTTTGCAAAGCATGCTTTACAAGCTTGAATCTTTTTAGCATTACAATAACAGAAGCAAACCATGTTTGAGTAATAGCAAGCAATTTTAGAGTGACAAACTCATTAAAGATAGCCAACCTCATGGAATGGTTCATAATAAAGTTTCTAACAAATGAAACGTCATTAGCTACTTGAGATATCCAATTCAATTCATTGTATACAATTTCATTTTCCATACTATTCCTAGAAGCACAAATGTTCTTCAAAGCAAGATTTAAAGTATGCACAACACATGGTGTCCAAAAAAGCTTAGGATAATCAGCTTCAATCAACATACTTGCTACCTTGCAAACAACAGCATTATCAGTTATGATTTGGACCATATTTGCTAGTCCAACTTCATCTATTACACCTTTCATCAAACCAACTAAGTAGTGTTTATCCTTATATTCCCTAGAACCATCACAAGCCTTCAAAAGACAGGATTTCCATCACTTGTGGCCATGAAATGATCTTCTTTGAGATTCTGTCCACCTATCAGAAACTATGCTAACCCTTTTAGATTTCTACAAACTTTTAATTGGTTTAAGCAAGGTTTCAATATGTGCTCTTTCTTTTTGTAAAAGAGTTATCCTTATAGCATTATAACTAGGGGGCACAAAACCACTAATATTATGGTTAGCAGCATGACTATAAGAATTCACATAATGAGGGTTTCTAGCAAGATGAAAAGGCAACCCGGCAGAGTAAAACATTCTACCAATTTTAGCTCTTATATTTTCCCTATCTTCTAAGTTAAATGCCTTCTCTAAAGGACCAACTTTTTTCCTTTTTGATGCTGAACTAGACCTAGTTGTACTTGGAGGCAATGAAATATTCTTTGGTTTAAGCCTATTTTCAGTGTAACGCCTTCCCAAGTATTGTACTATGTTTAAGTCATAATACCCCACCTAGGAGTTGTTACTGTCACTTAATCGGATCTTGTCTAGAAGCAACCTTCGGCCACCTTCAATCTTACTAGTCAACTCCGCCTCGGAGGACCTTCTTCGGAACTTCTGAACTATCTGGAGATAACACGGAAATAAACATAGGAGTGAGAATTATAAATTCTCAGTAGGATTCATTAAACTACCATATGCTGTGTCATCGTTATTATTTCCAGCTGCTTCAGTTTATTATGAAGAAGGTGATCATGCCAAATAAATTGTTCATTTTTATAGCTTGAAAATATATTGTCTGAAGCAGAGTTTTTTTTATTCACGCACTTGAGTCACATTGACAATATTTCATATTTAGAATAATAATCACAGCATAAGTAGATAGAACAGTCTCCGCATTAATAAAACATGGGATATAATTATGTAAATACTCATACTTGAATTTATGTAAATGCACTGGTGTTTTTCTTTAACTTTTTTTGCTTTCTTTTCTCGGCACAGCTAGGTGTTACGTATAGCCGTCCTCAGAGTACAGTTTTTCTTAATTTCCTTTACTTGTCATGCACATTCCAGAGTATGATCGCCATGTCATACTCCATCGGAGTGTGATTGCCATGTCATATTCCTTAGGGTGTGCTTATCATGTCATATTTAAGAGTACGATCGCCATGTCATACCCCATCGGGGTGTGATCGCCATGTCACACTCCTTAGGATGTGCTTATCATGTCATATTCTAGAGTACGATCGCCATGTCATAACCCATCGGGGTGTGATCGCTATGTTACACTCCTTAAGAATATGGGATCTTCATCATATCTTTTAACTATCTTCACAGAGAGGGATTCAAATAATTGCCTCCGAGTGAAGGGATTTATCCTCACATATTTATATATCTCTTCCTTTGCTTACAAAGATGCCGTCTTTCATAAAAGGAATCATGATCATATCATCATACAATGTTTATATGTATTATAGTGCACTTACTTTCGAACATTCTTGTTTTTAGAATTTCATATTCGTAACTTAAATCTTCCTAACACAAGCTATCATAACTTCATATGCTTCTGCCAAAAATTCAACAGTATGATGGATCAAGTCTGCTTTCCCTTGAATAGTGCTAGTACTCAGAAAACCAATTTTACAGAGAAATCATAACATTTTATTCACAATTCAAACATCAAATTCATGGGCACAATTGTTACATTTAAAACATGTTTGTTGTCCCAACACTTTCATTCAACCCGATTTTTGTAAATCAGGCCACAATTTCTATTTAACTCATTTGGATCTAAATTTTGGGTATATGTTATGTGTCTATTTTCTAACATCTTTGGTCCCATCTAATTTTGATAAATGTAGCTCAAGTTATTTAAGTTCTATCTCAACCTGCTCTGTAGCTAGCTAGAATTACATACTTAGAAGTAAAAATCCACTAAAAATTGAAAACTAATTCAAATCATATGAAATTGGTATCATATTAAATCTAATAGGACAAGCTTTCATTTGCAAAATTTCCATTTCATTTTCTTTAGTAGAGCTTGAGTTATAAGCCCCGAAATTTGACCTTTCTAAACTGCCCTATTTTGGCCTGATTTGGATTTAGGGCAATTTCCTTGAACCATTGGAAGCAAACGGGATTGTATATAGCTCTGAAATTTTTATGGGATATTTATCTATGTGTAAGCTTTCTAAAAAAGTTAGTTTCATTCAATTCCAAGATGTATAGGGCAAGTTTTGCCCTGAACAACCTAGTCTGTCTAGAATCAAACTCAAAAGTCCAGGTCAAACTTCCAAAATTCATATCTCTCTCAATACTAATCCAATGTCCTTATATTATATATGTATGGAAAGCCCTGAATGTATAGTTTCACCAAAAAATAGTGTTATCAAATTTAAACAGTTATAGGCAGAGCCGTACACTCCGCCGTATAGACTGTCGAGGGATTTTGGTCTTCGAGCCCCTCACTGCATCCTATTCTCACTCCTTTTTACTTCTTAATCGATTTTAAACACAAAAACAGTCATCAAACCAGCCAATAATCATCACATTCATCCAAACACCACATCAAGAAATGAGAAAATAAAAGCCCCAATCAGTCACCCATAACCAAGAAGACAAGAAATAAGTTGAATCTCTACCTCCTTTAGGTGTGATCTTACTAAGTTTGAGTTTGGATTGATGGAAACTTATCAAAGCTTGAAGGTTTAATGGAGTAAGTTGAGAGAAGAAGAGAAGAAGGAGGCTGGAAGAGGAGAGGAGGGGGCGAAGTCAGCAGGGAATAAGGGAGAAAAATCTGATTCAAGCCTTAAAAGGGTAGTTGGAATTGTGGGCTTTGATTGGATGATACTTAGTGGCCAATTTTCAGCCAAGTCTCTTTCTCTTTGTGGCCTTTTTTGCGCCACCCTTGGAGGGTTAAGTGGCTGAGTATTCAGCCTTTGAGTCATAGGGTTTTGGGTATATAATCCTATTGATTCAGCTCTAACAGTTTAAAATACCGTAATTTTACCGATTTCTTTCAAATCGGTAAATTGGTTTTAGAGAATTTCTATGAAATCTTCTATGCTTCTAACCTAATTCCCATATATCTAAACTCAATTAATTGCTAATTAATTGATCCTAAATAAATATTTGGTCAAATTTTAATTAACCTCAACTATGCGATAAAAATCGAATAACTAAGCAAAAAATGATAAAAAAAAAAAATCTGGTGGATGTTACATTCAGCCTTTTCAACAACATTTTTCAACTCTGTTAAATGTTCAGTAGTAACCTTTGGGCAGCCTGCAATCCCTACATAAGGTATCTTTAGCAAGTGTGCTCTTACTCTAGAATAAGAACTTCTAACCACCCTTTAACAGAAATTACATGACCATGTTTTATTTCCACCTCCATCTATTCCATGCTCCAATATAGTCATAAAAGCCCAAAGAGGGGAATGATCATCTTGAGCGATTTCACAAGAAGTAAGCTTACTAGTTATGCTAGAATTAGAGCCATTACTTGAACTTCCAGCAAATAAGCTAGGACCAGCACCATTGTGAACAAAATTTAAATAAGAAATGTATCACATGGAACAAGATACAAAAAATTAAATACCAATAGTTATGAGTCTACTAAAAAAGATATATCAATTAAGTTAAGCTTTGTCATATTATTTTTCGACAATTTGATAAGTTTCTAACTTATAAGAAATAAGAATCAATTATCAATTTGTGGTTGAAATATTTTACATAAATAATGAAGAAAATAGAAAAAAAAATACTTAAACAAATAATACTCACTTTGTATCCACTAATCATTGTAGTTAGCTAAATCTTAATCCTCACAAAGTTATTTACTTTCTGTTAAATGAACAATATGTTAAATATGAGATATATAACATAATAATAATAATATTAACACTATAATTATATTTAATTACTTAAAAGAATCTAGAGGAAATCATAAAGCTAAGAATACGAAGATGCAGACATGCAGTATATGGCTATGTGCCTATTTCTAAAAGAAAATAATAAAAAAGAATCTTCAATTAGAAAAAGACAAGTCGTGGGGCCATGGTCCATGGATTTGTGGTTTTATATTTATTATACTCTTGTTGCACTCTCTGAACAAGTTGTGGGGTCATGGCCATGTGCTTTTGGCTTCTTTTTTGTCAAACATGGAGGTCAAAAGCACCAAAAAACAAAAAAAAAAAGAGCTAATCTAATGGATATCTGTAGAATCTATTAACAAGACAACAAAATGAAGAAAAGTTGTCATCTTTCTCATACCAGTAAGCTCCAAGCTCCATCGGCCTTGCTATCGCCCAATCTGCCAAATGAAGAAGCACCTGGGCATAGCAGAAAAAGGAAGAAGCCAAATTTGGAATTAAGATGATATAAAGAAGACTCTAGAAAGATGAAAGATAGGCATGAAAGAGTAAACCCAAAAGATTAGGAACCCTTATCTTTCAAAAAGGTTTCCCATATCATAGCAGTATTTTAAGTGTGTTCGATGATTAAAAAATGCATTTGTGCAGCATTTAATTGTAAGTGTTTAAAAAAATAAACAATAAAAATCTAAAATGGGAAGAGGATGTATTGGGCTATGTCGTGTCCATATTTGACACTGACATAGCCTGGAAGCTAGAAATTACCTCAAAGTGTAGTATTGGTGCTTCATAGGATTAGATGAATTCCTCCTAGGCTTTTTGTTCCAACCATCCGCTTTTACTCTGAGGCCTTGCCTGGGTTTCTCCAATTTACAATTGCTAGAGTGTCGGCTCCTAGTATCCTTGAGGGAGAAGGTTATTCTGTTATCTAAATGGAGACTTGGAGAGGTCCTCCTTGTGCATGGCTGGGGTTTTCATCCTTAACTACCCCGCTTAATCTCTACCTCATCCAACCAAGCTCCAAGCTTTTTAAGTAAAGGATCTAACCTTTACAATGTGGCATTACAACAATCCATTATAACGAGACCATAACTAAGCTTCCCAGTGGGTTACTCTTGAGGTAGCTGCACCTTCAAATGGAGATAAGGGTGCTATCCACTCAACTTGAATAACTTTGTCGGCAGATAGTTACCTTACTCCTATCGACTATCCGTTAAATCTATAGAACTAGGCTAAAAAATCCTTTAGCTTTGATATAGGAAAAATAGTCTAAACTGAGTAAACAAGCTCAAACTAATCCTTATAACCGAGCAAACACTATTGGAGCTAGAAACAATTCATTATCAAGAGCAGGGAGGTTCTTACTCTGCTCACCCAATGCCGAGATCTTGCCCTTGACGATCTAAATTTCTGGTTCCCTTAATAACGTTAAATAGAACCTTCCCCTTTGTGGCCAAGCTTACCATATCCATAGCAAATAGGCCAACATAATTCCTTTGATTAAGTCTTTAGCTTCTCTATAAGCACTACCTTGTCAACAATCTGCCCTTTCCAACAATAACTGCCTCCTTGAGAGTTTTCCATAATAATGAGAAGGCTCCTAATAAGCTTGTAGGATGCCACAAGCTTCTGTCCACACAAAACTTTATACTGAGGTGATCAAGCTTAACATTCGGTCAAGTGTGACAGGTATACTACAATACTCACAACAAGGATATCATGCACAAGTTTCTATGTCCTTATTATACAAGGACCTGAAGCATGATTTATCTAGATTTTCAAAGTATGCCTCAAAAGCATAGTTAGTCCATCCTCGAGCCTATACAAGATGAACTACTCTAATACTAGAATATAACATCCTCTGAACATATACACCATGCTCGAGCCATAAGGTTATATTTAGAGATTGTTATGGGTGTTGTGAAAAAACTTTCAAATAAGAAAACATAGCATAGGGCCCTTATAATATAGTAGTTCTTGAATAAATGAGAGTTTACAATCCTCATCATGTGAAGGAAATATAATATAAAAATACAAATTGTTCAAACTGAACTATTTAGGGGCACAAAATAAATTTTAACAGTTTTCACTTCATTACACCAGCTGCCTATCTTGACACTCAAGTTGGAGTCAAGGTATTGGGTTCAAGTCCACGTTTCACAGTCTGTAGTAGTCCAAAAACTTTGCTATAGACTTGAAGTCTAGTCTATGAACTGGAATGTTTATGGGCACACACATATAGGTAGTGAGAATCTAAAATTCTCAATAGATATACTCAATCTGCTAAGAACATAGGGTGTCATCATAAATGTTCCAACTGCTTCGGTTTGTTATGAAAACATGGACAAATACACATTGACATGGTTTCAATTTTAAATTTCAAAATGTATTTCCTCGAAGCGGGTTACTTTTAGCAATCACTTGGCACCTTTCAGGGCAAGCATACTAATAGTAAAAGTATGAATTCTAACCATAAAAGTAGAAACTATACAATATAATAAGATCATGAACAATGCATGTGCAGATACACATAATTGAATCCTATAAGTGCACTTGTGTTTCTCGTCTCTTTCTTTAACTTGCAACTTGAACATCTAAACTTGATCCCCTAGAAGTGGATGGCCTCTCCCATTTCTTGGTAATAGTATGCTTTTTAGAATCGAGCTCATTCCTATATATGATTGTTGGGTTTACTTCCCTTAACTTTCACACTGACTTATTACCCTTAAATCTATTTAGGGGCTAGTCTAAGTGATTATCTTTGACGATATCACCCTACCCCACTACTAGGTTGAGGCTCGATATGTTTCTTTGCATGTTCTTGTTACCTTTTACATTCTTATACATGGTCATACATAAGGATGCTATATGTACTTATGCACATGCTTCATACTTTTGGGTTCCAATCTTCCTACATATGGGCATTATGTATCACCGTCCCCAGTGTGATTCTTTAGCCATCACCCCTGGGCGTTATGTGTCGCATCCTCAGGGGGTCAGCGTCCCATACAATAACATTTGTGGTTTCAAAATATTCTTCATGCATGACATTTTCATAGGATAAAGGCATATAGTGTAACATACTTAAGAATATATACAACATTGTCATGAACATATATTTGGTGGCACATTAACCCTAAGGATTATCATAGCCTAACTAATGGTTCTGATATGTCGTTAAACTACCAAATTAAAAACCTTTGCTTGGTTTAGGAAAAACTAGTTTAGTAATGAGCAAAGGGTCGATCCACTAGGAATTGAATTAATTTAATTATTTAGCTTCTTTTAGATTCTGATTCTAATAAATTGTAAAAAGACAAAGTAACACAAAATGGGGGGGGGGTTGGGTGTTTCTATAAATCAAACAAAAATTATATAAAAAAAATTACACAAAAATAAAAAAAAAATAAACAAGAGCAAATGATGTTATTTTGTTGAAATCAATTAAAACTAGTTATGGGATCCCTTTTCCCCACCAAATTACATCATGCAATTAGTTCTCAATTTCAGCCTCCAATTCTCCTTTTATAGTTACCAATCTTAGGCAATGCAACATTCTATTACCTACCTTCTTTTAAATAGATTAAGGAACATCCATTAACCTATTCTAATCACTAATTGACATAGGGAACATCCACTAAGTTCAATTAATAATTGCAACAAGAAGGACAAATTGATCTAAGTGTTGGTCTCTAACATAGGACTAAGTGACTTAGGTTATATTCTCCCTTGCATACAATCAAAACTTGACTATTAAGTTTGCACACAAGTTACTACATATGGATAAAGGATAATGAACATCATAATCCTAAATCTAGCAATCAGCTATAACATGAAATATAAGGGTGGCCAATCCAAACATGTCACATTACTACCATAATCATGAAGTGAGTAGGAGAATATAATCAACTCTTCAGGAAAATAGAGGTCTGAAAATCAATTAATTACATGATAATTTAGGGTTCAAAGTTCACCCATAACCATGAAAATAACTTAGCCTAACATTCTAAAGAAAACCATATCACAAATTGAAGAATACATGACATGAGTTAAGAAAGAATGAAAACATGTGCAGACTAAAGGGTGAAAGCAAAGTTGCCCAAACTCTAATCTTCAGCACCTATCTCTTCTTCTTGTCCTCAATTAAATCCCTAAAGAGCGACAAAAGTGATCTCCACAGCTGCAAGCTTGATGAAAATGTCACTTTTCCAACTCCAATATTGTAACTATGGTTTCTAAGGATGAGTGGTTGAAACCTCTCTCTCTCTCCACAAAAATTTCTCTCTCTAGCCAGAGCCAAAAAGCTCATCTGTCTCTCCTCTTTACATTTCTTTGGTTTCTTGTCAAAATGTAATCTCAGCCATCCAAATTGTAACTGCTCCCATTGTAACTCTACATTAAACTAGCTTCATAGGTTACATTCTCACAAAGCCTTGGTGATTATCAGAAATAATTCTGATACTTAAGTTTCTAACAGCCTATAATCAGACAATGAAAACCCACAAATGAATTGAACTCAATTGGCCCACTATTCATTAATCAAAATTGACAGTTTCGGTTTTTTCTGGCAGCTCTACTTCACACGTAAATTTCATTGACCAAATGGACTTGGATGAGAGTAATTCGACCACCATTGGAAAGTTAACATCTTGGGCTTCATTTTTGGCTCTGGAATCATCCCATTTGGGCTTATATCAAGGGAGAACTGAATTGAGCAAAACTGCATTGAATGTAGTGATGGGTCAGCGCCAGGCCCAACTTTGGCAGCTTCAATCTCTCTGGTCTGTTGGACTTTTTGAGTGATCTTGGTGTCAAATTAAAGCTCTGGATGTCTACTTTCATTTCCAAGTGGAATCATGTCATTTTGACTTCGGACCAAAAAGTTATGCCCTTGGAAAGACATACTACTCATGCTGTCTAGCACTCAATTCTTAGCATTTTCTTGAATTAGCTCCAAATTGGGTCATTTTACTCTTGTTCAGCTCAAAAATCATCCTTAAGCTTTATTTTCCTACAAAACACAAAGAGTAAAATAAAAGCATTATATTTACAAGATTAAAGCTATTAATAAGCATAGAAAAGAATATAAAATAAGTGAATAAAATGCACTTATCAATTTCCCCCACACTTGAACCTTTCTTGTCCTCAAGCAAGACTAAGATAAAACCTAAGCTAATCCACTTTCGTAGGAAATCACGATTGCATTTAGCATATGCAACAAGCCTTTAAACCTCTAGGTGGCCCATAGAGGACGAGTTATAGTCTCATGAGGGCTTCCAGTGATGATATCCACAAACACCTATTCTTTCCAGCATTTTTCAGAGAACTAAAAATGCACAACTTTGAAATCAAACAAGAAAAATGTTATCATCAACCATTCTCAAGATAATGCATCCAATGAACATCATACTCAAGTAAATGAAACAACTAAGCTAATGGTGAAGAAAAACTATGCAACACTTTAAACAGGCTTCACTCTTTCCATCTCCACAATTCAAGCTTTCAATTTTCATGCAATCATGTCAAGCATCAAATTCTCTTAATTCATGCAAATGTCAAATCATCATCAAAACACCACAATGGAATCAAAAGGTCTTTTCTTTGGTTGTAATGGGGTCAATGGGTTGTAATGTATCTTAAGAAACAAAGGGAAAAGGAAATACACAAGAGTTTCTTTGAATTCCTAGAAACAGAGACATGAAAATGATAATGCAAGCATGTTTAAGTCAAAACTCCATAGAACAAACATGAGGGTCAATTTTTAGTGTGGACCCTTCCTTCCCCTTTCTTTACTCTTGTAACACTGCAACGTACTTTGAACTTCAACTAAGTTTATTGAACACTTTTTTTTTTCTCTTTTTTTTTTCTTTTCTTCCTTTTTTTTCATTCCACTAATTGTTGAAAGATAACAAATTCCCCCACACTTCTCATCTTTACCATACTTGAATTACCAATACGTTACACATCAATCAAGTCTCTAACTCTATTCCTTCAAAGAAACAAAGGTTAGGACAAAAATTTATATCAAGCTAGGTAAAGAAGACAAGGGTGCCAAAGAAAATAAGACTAAATTCTATGAAGGCTCAAATTGGCTCACTAAGGATTTGTGTTCACTTTGGAACATCAAAATGTAGGGAATAGGTCCATTTGGCCATGGTGTTAGACAACAAAATGCCTTAATCATTTTCCAAAGTGGCAGAAATCAGTTTCAAATCCAAAAGCACTTCAAAAGAGAATTTTTAGCTCAACAATCAAACAATTAAATCTAATGACTATCCAAGTGTAAATTTCAAGAATGCAAGCAAGGTTAGAGTATGCATTATAACTGTAACAAAAGCAAAGTAAGTAACATTTAAAAGAGTATGACATCATAAAAATGCATTAACAAGAGAATGAAGTCAAATCCAACTCTAAACTTGTCATCAATCAAAGCTACGAATTAAAGCTCAAAATCTCATCATTTTGCTGGAAAAAAAAAAAAAACAACCAGAAATTTTTTTTTTTTAAAGTTTGATTTTTTTTTTTAAACAAGAAATTATCCTAAACCATTCCCCCTACACTTAATCCTTGCATTGTCCTCAATGTAAGACAAAAATATGAATTAAAGTGAAAGGAAAAAAAGAAAAATAACAAACTACAAAAGCAAACAAAATAAAGGAGTAAAATGATAAAGAATAAGAGAGATCAAATCTGATTTCCAAAGCTCTCTATCCATTGGGTTGCCTCCCAAAAGCGCTTGGTTTATTGTCCTCAGCCTGACTTTTCCTCAGAAGATCAG
The DNA here is from genome assembly GCA_031439585.1 of Pterocarpus macrocarpus. Taxonomy (NCBI): domain Eukaryota; kingdom Viridiplantae; phylum Streptophyta; class Magnoliopsida; order Fabales; family Fabaceae; genus Pterocarpus; species Pterocarpus macrocarpus. The sequence goes on from CM062514.1 coordinate 58,226,287, forward strand.
AGATGGTCATAAGAAGGCTCTTCCAACTTTATCTCCTCAATCTCATCAAAACTAGGAGATGGTAAATCATAATAAGGCTTCAATCTATGACCATTAACCTTGAATACTTTCCCTGTATCTAAAGCCTTAATTTCAACTGCACCATGGGGAAATATGTTAGTGATAACAAAAGGACCAATCCACCTTGATCTTAACTTACCAGGAAACAATTTTAGCTTTGAATGAAAAAGAAGAACTTTTTGACCAATGGAAAAATCCTTCCTCAAAATCATCTTGTCATGGAACATCTTTGTCTTCTCCTTATAGATTCTTGCATTCTCATATGCATTGTTCTTGATTTCTTCAAGTTCTTGCAATTGTAACTTTCTATGAATTCCAGCTTCATCTAAATTCATGTTACATTGCTTAACAGCCCAATAAGCTTTATGTTCAAGCTCCATGTGTAAATGACAAGGTTTGCCATAAAGCAACCTGTATGGAGACATTCCCAAAGGCGTTTTATAGGCTATCCTATAAGCCCACAATGCATCATCAAGCCTTAAGCTCCAATCCTTTAAATTTGGATTCACTGTTTTCTCCAAGATGGATTTCACCTCTCTATTTGACAATTCAGCTTGTCCACTTGTTTGAGGATGATATGCAGTGGAAATTCTATGGACAACATTATACTTCTTCAAGAGAGCTTGAAAAGACCTGTTACAAAAATGAGTACCCCTATCGCTAATAATAGCTTTAGGAGTGCCAAATCTTGCAAAGATATTAGTTCTCACAAAATTACAAACAATTTTAGCATCATTCAACCTAGTGGCCTTAGCCTCAATCCACTTAGAGACATAGTCAACTGCAAGAAGAATGTAAACATTACCAAAGGAAGAAACAAATGGTCCCATAAAATCAATTCCCCAAACATCAAAAATTTAAACAACAAGTATGGGTGATTGGGGCATTTGGTTTTTAGGGCTTAAATTACCAACACGCTGGCATCTATCACATGCTTTGCAAAACAAATATGCATCCTTAAACAAAGAAGGCCAATAAAAACCACATTCAAGCACTTTAAGAGCTATTCTCTTTGGTCCAAAATGGCCACCACAAGCATAAGCATGACAGAAACTTAAAATTGAGTTAAACTCAGATTCAGGGACACACCTTCTTATTACCTGATCAGAACAATGCTTCCATAGATAAGGATCATCCCAAATATAATACTTGGAGTCACTCTTAATCTTGTCCTTTTGAGCTTGAGTTAAATCCTTTGGTAGCTCCTTTGTGACCTTAAAATTGACAATATTAGCATACCAAGGAACACTGACATTAATGGCAAAGAGTTGCTCATCAGGGAACTTCTCTTCCAAAGGTAAGGCATCCTCTTCAAGAGCCAAGCGACTAAGATGATCAGCCACTAAGTTTTCACTTCCCTTCTTGTCTTTGATCTCAATGTCAAATTCCTGCAATAAAAGAATCCACCTGATCAATCTAGGCTTTGCATCTTTCTTAGAAAGCAAATACTTAAGTGCTGCATAATCACTATAAACAACAACTTTAGATCCAACCAAATATGATCTAAACTTCTCCAAAGCAAAGATTACAGCAAGAAATTCTTTTTTAGTGGTAGAATAGTTTAGTTGTGCATCATTTAGAGTACGAGAAGCATAATAAATGACATGAGGCAACTTCCCTTTTCGCTGACCCAAAACAGCACTAATAGCAAAATCACTTACATCACACATAACCTCAAAAGGTAAGCTCCAGTCAGGTGGCTGAATAATGGGAGCTGAAGTGAGAAGCTCTTTAAGCTTGTTGAATGCCATCTTGCACTCTTCATTGAAATAAAAAATGCCACTTCTTTTTGCAGCAACTTGCAGAGAGGATGAGAAATCTTTGAGAAATCCTTGACAAATCTTCTGTAGAAACCTGCATGTCCAAGAAAGGAACGAACCTCCCTCACCGAAGTGGGGTATGGTAAGGATTTAACAAGGTCTACTTTAGCTTTATCTACCTTAATTCCTTTGGCTGAAATCACATGTCCCAAAACAATTCCTTGATCAACCATAAAATGGCATTTTTCCCAATTTAAAACAAGATTTGTTTCTAAGCATCTTTCCAAAACAAGAGACAAATTATCAAGGCATTTATCAAAAGAATTACCATAAACAGAGAAATCATCCATAAATACCTCAATAATGCTTTCAATGTAATCAGAAACGATACTTACCATGCACCTTTGAAAAGTAGAAGGGGCATTACATAAACCAAAGGGCATTCTTCTATAAGCATAAACACCATAAGGACATGTGAATGTGGTCTTTTCTTGATCTTCTGGAGCAATCACAATTTGGTTGTATCCTGAATAACCATCAAGGAAGCAAAAGTGAGAGTGTCCAGCCAATCTTTCCAGCATTTGATCCATGAAAGGAAGAGGAAAATGATCCTTCCTTGTGGCTGAATTAAGCTTCCTATAGTCAATACACATTCTCCAACCAGTTTGCACCCTTGTTGGAACTAACTCATTGTCTTCATTCTTAATCACTGTGATGCCAGATTTCTTAGGAACCACTTGCACAGGGCTCACCCATTTTGAATCAGAAATGGCATAGATGATACCAAAGATCAAGCAGTTTCTGAATTTCCTTTTTCACAACCTCCATCATGTTAGGATTAAGTCTTCTTTGAGGTTCTCTGCTTGGCTTTGCTCCATCTTCAATTAAGATCCTATGCATACACACAGAAGGGCTAATTCCCTTTATATCCGCAATTGACCATGCCATGGTCAGTCTTGTGGTCTCTAAGGACTCTAATAAGCCTTTCTTCTTGGGATGGTGTCAAATTGTTAGCAATGATCATAGGAAGTGTTTCTTTCTCTCCCAAGAATGCATATTTGAGATGACTTGGTAAAGGCTTCAATTCAAGCTCAGGTGCCTTAACAATGGATGGGGAAAGCTTCTCTTTAAGTGTTGGAAGCTCTAGGTATGACACCATGTGTAGAAGAATGAGAGACATGGCTTCCAAGGCAGCAACCTCTTCAATGATCTCATCTTGCAATTCTAGCTCCCACTTTGGCTCATTAAGCTTCTTTAACTCAAGATTGTTGACAAGAGCCACTTCCAAGCTATCTTCCTTCCCTAATTCAAACACTTGCTGCACTAATAAGTCAATTGCATCAATAACTTCAATGGAACATAAAGAAGATGAATCACAAGGGTATTTCATTGTATCAAACAAACTAAATTTAATGACATGCCCATCAAATTCCATAGAAAGAGTTCCTTCACACACATCAATCTTAGTTCTAGCAGTCATTAAAAATGGTCTTCCAAGCAAAATAGGAGTAGGGTTAAGTGCATACTCATCCTCCATATCTAGAACATAAAAATCAACAGGAAAAACAAGTTCATTCACTTTCACAAGAACATCTTCAACAACTCCTTTAGGATATGCATGAGATCTGTCAGCTAACTGAATTATGATGCCAGGTTCTTCTAATGGACCAAGATTCAAAGATTTGTAAATAGAAAAAGGCATTACACTAATAGAAGCACCTAGATCTAACATGCATCTCTCCAAAATTTTATCACCAATGATGCAAGGAATTGTAAATGAACCTGGATCTTTACATTTTGGAGGAAATTTCTTTTGAAAAACAATGAAACTTGTTCTCCCATGCAAACCTTTTCATTACCTTTTAACTTCCTCTTGTTTGTGCACAAATCCTTCAAAAATTTGGCATACCTGGGAACTTGCTTAATAGCCTCAAGCAATGGAATATTGATCTGCACCTTCTTGAAAGTGTCCAAAATCTCCTTTTCTTGTTCCTCTTTTTTGGACTTTGCAAGCCTTTGAGGGAAAGGTGGAGGATGCACATAAGCATCAAGTGTTGGAGATGTGTGCTTCCTTGGAGATTGGGTGGAATCATGAGTTTCTTTGGCAACCACCACTTCCTGTTCTTCATCATTCCTCAATGTTTTGGGTGCTAGATTGGTAAGCTCTTTTCCACTCCTCAAAGTGATGGCACTAGCATTCTGAACATTAGGATTCACTATAGTTTGAGAAGGAATTTTGTTTGACACTTTAGCCTCCAAATTGCTTAAAGATGATGCAAGTTGTCCAATCTGATTCTCCATATTCTTCATGCCCAGTGCATTTGAGAAACAGTTTGTTGCAATTGGATTGTATTTGAAGCAAGAGTCTTCATCATCTCCTTCATTTCATCATTAGAACCTTGTTGCTCTTGAGGTCTTTGTTGGAAATGTGTTGGCTTTTGAAAAAACCAGGTGGTTTGTTAAATATTGCATGAGGTTGTTGACTTCCACCAGAACTAAAACCTTGCTGATTATTCTGACCTCCATATTGAGGCTGTTGTGGCTGCCCTTGAAATCCTCCAATTGCATTGCAATCTTCTTCTTGAAGTGTGGGGCACATATCAGTAGGATGCCCAAAATTCGAACAAATTCCGCAAGCCTTCACTTGCTGCACATTACCAACCATGAGTTGTTGCATTAAGGTTGCCAAATTTGAAATTTGTTGAGTGTTGGCAGAAATTTGTTGCTCCAAGGAAGATGATGACACTTCATTAACCGTCCTCATATCTTGTCTAGTGCCAAATTGTTGAGTATTGGCTGCCATGTTGGTAATCAAATCTTTTGCTTCTTGAGGAGTCTTGTTCATCAAAGCACCACCACTAGCTGCATCAATCATACTCCTATCCATTGAAGTGAGTCCCTCATAAAAATATTGAATAAGCAGTTGCTCACTAATTTGATGATTAGGACAACTAGCACAGAGACGTTTAAATTTCTCCCAATATTCATGTAACGTTTCCCCATTCATCTGTCTAATACCACAGATTTCCTTCCTTATGTTGGCAGCCTTGGATGCAGGGAAATATCTTTCAAGGAAGCTTCTTTTCAGTTCAACCCAGGAACCAATTGAGCCTGGAGGTAAGTAGTAGAGCCAATCTTTTGCAGCACCATCCAAAGAGAATGGAAATGCTCTCAGCTTCACTTGTTCTTCTGAGATGTTTGAAGGTCTCATGGTAGAGCAAACAACTTGAAATTCCTTAAGGTGCTTGTTTGGGTCTTCTCCTGCAAGACCATTAAACTTTGGAAGCAAATGGATCATCCCAGACTTCAACTCAAATCCACCTTCAATAGCTGGAAATTCTATGCACAAAGGTTGTTGATCAAGATTAGGAGCAGCAAGCTCCCTCAAGGTTTGATTTCCACCATCATCTCTTCTTCTTCTGAAAATTCAGATGTTGAACTTGAGAGAGCAGTGTTGATGGCTTGTTCAATTTGGGATGGTGAAAAGCCTAAAGATGATGAGGATGGAGAATGTAGTGATGGTGGTGGTATTGGTGCAAAAATGTGTCTTCTAGCTTCAAAGAAATTGTTGAGTCTTCTGTTTCTCTCAATATAAAAATTGTTCTCCGACATGCACCTAAAGAACACCAAGAAAGCAAAACTCCAACAAAATGATTAGACAAATACAAATTTAAGAACAATCAAAACAAAACTTAATGAAACAAAGAAAAACACAAAAACAAACAAGACTAAACCAAAACTTAAAAATACTAAAGAACACCAACAAAATAGAACAGAACCTAAATGAACAAAATAATCCAATTAATGTCAATTCCCCGGCAACGGCGCCAAAATTTGATATGTCGTTAAACTACCAAATTAAAAACCTTTGCTTGGTTTAGTAAAAACTAGTTTAGTAATGAGCAAAGGGTCGATCCACTAGGAATTGAATTAATTTAATTATTTAGCTTCTTTTAGATTCTGATTCTAATAAACTGTAAAAAGACAAAGTAACACAAAATGGGGGGGGGTTGGTTGTTTCTATAAATCAAACAAAAATTATATAAAAAAAATTACACGAAAATAAAAAAAAATAAACAAGAGCAAATGATGTTGTTTTGTTGAAATCAATTAAAACTAGTTATGGGATCCCTTTTCCCCACCAAATTACATCATGCAATTAGTTCTCAATTTCAGCCTCCAATTCTCCTTTTATAGTTACCAATCTTAGGCAATGAAACATTCTATTATCTACCTTCTTTTAAATAGATTAAGGAACATCCATTAACCTATTCTAATCACTAATTGACATAGGAAACATCCACTAAGTTCAATTAACAATTGCAACAAGAAGGACAGATTGATCTAAGTGTTGGTCTCTAACATAGGACTAAGTGACTTAGGTTATATTCTCCCTTGCATACAATCAAAACTTGACCATTAAGTTTGCATACAAGTTACTACATATGGATAAAGGATAATGAACATCATAATCCTAAATCTAGCAATCAGCTATAACATGAAATATAAGGGTGGCCAATCCAAACATGTCACATTACTACCATAATCATGAAGTGAGTAGGAGAATATAATCAACTCTTCAGGAAAATAGAGGTCTGAAAATCAATTAATTACATGATAATTTAGGGTTCAAAGTTCACCCATAACCATGAAAATAACTTAGCCTAACATTCTAAAGAAAACCATATCACAAATTGAAGAATACATGACATGAGTTAAGAAAGAAAGAAAACATGTGCAGACTAAAGGGTGAAAGCAAAGTTGCCCATACTCTAATCTTCAAGACTCTATCTCTTCTTCTTGTCCTCAATTAAATCCCTAAAGAGCAGCAAAAAGTGATCTCCACAGCTGCAAGCTTGATGAAAATGTCACTTTTCCAACTCCAATATTGTAACTATGGTTTCTAAGGATGAGTGGCTGAAACCTCTCTCTCTCCCCGAAAATTTCTCTCTTTAGCCAGAGCCAAAATGCTCATTTGTTTCTCCTCTTCTCGTCTTTGGTTTCTTGTCAAAATGTAATCTCAGCCATCCAAATTGTAACTGCTCCCATTGTAACTCCACATTAAACTAGCTTCATAGGTTACATTCTCACAAAGCCTTGGTGATTATCAGAAATAATTCTGATACTTAAGTTTCTAATAGCCTATAATCAGACAATGAAAACCCACAAATGAATTGAACTCAATTGGCCCACTATTCATTAATCAAAATTGACAGTTTCGGTTTTTTCTGGCAGCTCTACTTCACACATAAATTTCATTGACCAAATGGACTTGGATGAGAGTAATTCGACCACCATTGGAAAGTTAACATCTTGGGCTTCATTTTTGGCTCTGGAATCATCCCATTTGGGCTTATATCAAGGGAGAACTGAATTGAGCAAAACTGCATTGAATGTAGTGATGGGTCAGCGCTAGGCCCAACTTTGGCAGCTTCAATCTCTCTGGTCTGTTGGACTTTTTGAGTGATCTTGGTGTCAAATTAAAGCTCTGGATGTCTACTTTCATTTCCAAGTGGAATCATGTCATTTTGACTTCGGACCAAAAAGTTATGCCCTTGGAAAGACATACTACTCATGCTGTCTAGCACTCAATTCTTAGCATTTTCTTGAATTAGCTCCAAATTGGGTCATTTTACTCTTGTTCAGCTCAAAAATCATCCTTAAGCTTTATTTTCCTACAAAACACAAAGAGTAAAATAAAAGCATTATATTTACAAGATTAAAGCTATGAACAAGCATAGAAAAGAATATAAAATAAGTGAATAAAATGCACTTATCAGGTTCTAGGTCTTGCTCAACATCTGGGTTATAAGCCACCAGAAATCTACTCTCATTCTAGAAATTCATCATAAATCCATTTCTAATTATCTAACTCTTATATTTTATGAAGACATTCTTTATCATACCCTTTACTTAACTCTCTTGGTCCCATATGATTTGCTTAAGGATAACTTGAGTTATATCCATTTAACTAAAACTGTCCTGGTTTATCTTCACATGAGTTTCGAGTTCCGAGGTTACTCTTTGTCCCCCAAATCTTCTGAGCCCTAACCTTTTGTAAAAGGGTTCCTAGATCCTTCCAGGCTATGAGTGTCGACCTTGGGGAAAAGGGTTTTGAGTTCTTCCAAGGTTCCGAGTTCTAGTTTTACTGGTTATCTAGGATTTTGGGTTATGATCTTAATGAGTAGGGTTCTAGATTCTAATCTAGGGAGAGGGGGTTTACTTCTTCCCTTGCCGCTACTGAGTTTTCGGTTCTAAGATTAAGGGGGGTTCACTTCTTCATCGTCCCCTGAGTTCTGGGTTTCGAGCATAAAGGAAAAGGTTCGCTTCTTCATCATTACTCGAGTTCCGGATTACGAGTTTAAGAGAGAGGATTCACTCTTTTTTGGGTTACCAAGGTTTTCAATTTGAGAGAGAGAGGTCATTTTCCCCTTCATCCCCAGGTTCTGAGTTTCGAGTTTAATGGAAGGGTTCATGGGTTGAACTCAGTTTCTGTCCTATTTTGTTCTAAAATTCATATCTAATTCATTTGATCTTGGATGGCCGAGATTTTTGGTTTATATATTCTACTCTTCTTCTACTAATAGGAAAAATTAGATTTAACCTCATACGATTTCCCAGTTAGTGCAGTAAACATCTCCACTATCCTATTTTAGACTTTCATTTTTGGACAGCCAAATTGTATAAATTTCTAAAAATCCATTTCTAGTTAGATTTCCACCAAATTTTAACTAAAAGTAAACCTATGTGTTAACTTTTAAATAAAACAAGTTTCACTTAAATATAGCATCTGTAACTCTATAAATAATTTTCGTGGTATAGGGTGTCCAGGATATTGGTTCAATCACCCTCCTTTAACATATAGTTACCTCAAAGTTGCTTAACCCAATTCTTATGAGCTCCTTTCACCCTAGCTCTTGCTCAAGGTCGACCTCAAGAGACTTATTTGAGGTTAACTAGACATTTATTTCTATTCTTATGAGGCTAAAAACACATGCACATAGAAGCATCAATAACCAAGTATAAAATCAAACTTAAATCAACATTTCAAGGCCTACCGTCATATAATCACATCATCAACACGGCAATCCAACCAACCAACATAAGATTTTGGTTGGAAACCTAAGTTTTGGGTAAGACATAGAGCACAAAAGATTAAAGGAAAATAACCTAGGATTTGAGCTACCTACTTCAAGGTTCTTGGAGCCATGGAAGCAAAGAAACAAAAACAACTCCTAGTCTTTCTGTTCTCTTATGGCTGCAAATCTCAAGAGCTAGAAGGGCTCCATAAGTAACTTGAATCTTTGAATCTTTTGAGGGGTTTGAAGAAAAAGAGGTAAGGATTAATTTTTATAAAAGGAGTAGAGGGTTTGAGGCCAAGAAGGCCAGTAACGATGAGCTTGAAGTTTATGGCTATTGCAGTGGTGAAGAAGAAGATGAAGAGGATGATGATGGTGGGTGTGCATGTAGTTGTTGGCATGAATGATGGGAAGGGGGAGAGGATAAAAGAGTCTTGATATTTGTAGGAGATATTTTATAAAAGATATTTGTGGAAGGAGTGGTCGTGCTAAATCCACCAATTGGGGCCAATATGGCTCACTTCTAGCCATATACTATGGCTACACTCATGACATGCCTATCTAATTCCTGTAGGATTATTTTCTTGGATTTGTTATGCCCAAAGACAATATAGGACCCTTAAGGATTAATTCAAGGTATCCAGTGATTAATTCGAGTACTCTAAGTTGCTCGAGATATTATGTATTGTGTGAGTAATTCCACGCTTTTATTAAAAACCATAAGTATAATATATCATTGATAAAGTTTACATGTATTCTAATTATCTACTAGTGTTGTGGGACCACATCTTCCTAGAATCGGGACTTTTCTTCTAATGCTCCTCCTAACAGCCGTAGACCTTTATTCATAGCTTTGCCATTGTAATATGATAATTACAATTTCACCTCTTTTTCTGCTACAATTCACGTATTTACTATTTTGCCATTGTCTCCGGCCCAACCTTCCTTCTATATTGGTCTACCTCTAGAGATGGGGATTTATAATAGAGATATTCAGATCTATTTTTGAAAGGAGATGTAATACATTTTTCAAATTGCAATACTTTTTTTGTTAGTCTTTGACATGAAATATGCTTAGACACCAGTAGTTTTGGGCAAGGAGCAGAGTCATAGGCATATATTGTTGGTTAGTTTAGAATGTAGAATGCATATTAAATTTGGATCTATTATATCTTTTTGATTCATAAGTGCCATTAGGCTTTTTTATGAATGATTTTTTTTCTTGAAAGATAATTACTTCTCAACCCTCTAAAAGAGAAAAAAAGAAGTAAAAATTTAAAAATGACAATGAAACTTCATTTTAAGAATAAAAAATAAATTTCTTAGACACAATAGTATCCAAGGATTTAATCTCAAAACAATGCTTGTAAAAATAAAGACAGAAAAAGAATTCATTTGAAGAATAAAATCCTAACTTTATTTTCAAAATATTTAGTAGTGGATACCATTAACTTCCACAAAATAAAAATAAATAAATAAATAATTAGGTCACACTAGTAAACATATTAATTTAAAAAATAAATTAATTAATATAATTGACTATATTTTTAATAGTCATGTTGATTTTTTTTTTCTCGAAAATAATGTATCCATTTCTAATTATTTTTTATTTTTTATTTTTTATTTTTGTTGGTGGGGGACTTAAAGGATACTCTTATTTTAATACTTTCCTATTAGTAATAGCCCTTTAATGAGTATTAAGTTAAAATTAAGTAATCAGATCTGAACATTGTCATTAGGATACTCCTCTATTTATGCATGCATATGCAGTTGTGTGTTGTTTGTACATATTAATGGTCAAGCATCCATGCATACGTCTGAACTAAACGCACTAAGTGTTGAAAAAACCGTCGCTTTTTTCTTCATCTTTTGGAAAACACTGTAGGAAGTGCAATCGGATGTCCCTTTCAAATCAGGGGCTGATTTTTGTTGATGAAACTGCTGTATCTACTCTTCTTTACTGGTTCAGCTGCTGCTTGTGGATTATAATCAGAGCCTACTAATTGAATATAACTTTTATGATTATTATATTGTTTTAATTTTTAGATTCACAAATTATGTAATATATGTCTAAATTGTGTTTAAAAAGTAATCATCCTGTGGAGAAAATATTAGCAAATAAATTGGAAAATATTTCCTTAGTAAGATTATATGAAGCCCACTACAATCAAGGTGAGTCGGTTGCCTAAAGAAACTCTTATAAGAGAGGAGTCTTCTTAAATTCTTAATTATTTATTGTGCACAAATTAGTCGAAAGTCACTTTGATAAACGATTATGGCATTGGCATGGGAATGGCTATTCTCATGTATGTTTTTCATATCATAAGGCTATGTATAGAAAGTAAGAAACAATAAACATAAATACCGTAATTAGGAAAGAGAAAACAAATAGGGCATCATATTTTCCTTTCAATACAGTACTACTTTATTATATATTATATTATAATCTTAATGTGAAAAACATGAAACATGCCAAAAAAGAAAAAAAAAAATCTACTTAAGATAAGAAGAGAAACATTACAAGAGGTTTTTGAAACACTCGAATATCTATTTCCTTGCTTTTATTAATATCATATTCATATTTTTGTCGATATAAAATTTTCAAGTTTGAATATTTTGAATATAAAAATTTTAATTAGGTAACGATTAAAGTAGATAAAAGACTATTTTTTATGTTGATTGATTATTTTTAATTGATTTGACAATAACTAATGAATTACTTAATCCATTTACATCTTGCTAAATAAAGTGGAAACCCCAATTCCTTCTTTCCCACTTAGATAATAAAAAAGAAATTATTACAAAAGATTTTTGAAATGCCAAGCTGCCTTTCTTCCTGGACTTCATTTATATTATTAATTATTTATTCACATTTTTTTGGATAATGATATCAATTATTTATTCACATTTTTACAAATATAAAATTTTACATTTGAATATTTTCAATATAAAATTTTATTTTGAAAAATATTAAAGTAAATAAACAAAATATAGACTTTTTTTTTAAAATTTTGATTGATTTATTTTCAATTGACTAGGCAATAACAAATGAATTACTGTAGATCACGATAACTATTCAAAATTCAAATTATAAATTTCTTTCTCTCCCACTTTACTTTTTAGTATGCACTGTCCCTATAGAGAAAAAGCATTTTTACATCTTCTTATGCTGAAATGATAGGAAAGGTTCCCCCATTTAAACTTATGATAATTAATAATTATCCCCTGCATTGTACTAATTTTCTTAAATTCAGTGTAAAATTTAAAAAATTCTAGGTGACATAAAAGAAGAATTTTAAAACTAAAAATGAAGAAATTCAAATTAGTTTAAGAGAGATATAAATTTTCTTCCAATATTGTATGGCATTTTACTCAATTTTAAATTTTTAAATTTTTAAATTCTTTTCAATTATAATTATTCTTTATTAGTACTCATTTCTTCTTTTTAAGCTCCTTCATTTTAATTGCTATATGATATTTCTCTTAATTTTCTAATTATTATTAACTAAATTTATTTTATTTTGACCTTTTATTTCTCTAATTTATATCTTTCTAAACTTTTCATCTACTATAATGATTCAAACTTTTATTTTTAAATATTTGAAAATTGCAGTTAAATATATATATATATATATATATATATATATATATATATATATATATATATATATATATATATATATATATATAACTTGATAAATTGAAAATTTTCTCAGTACTTGATATATTCAAGAAAAATTTAACAAAATATAATTAACAGTGAATTAAATATCATATTTTAAAATATAATTTTAAAGAGTAATAATTATGTATAAAGTTTTTCTCACCCATAAAATGCACATTTAAAATATTATAATAAATACAATAAATTGTCATTTTGTTTGTGTATATAGGATAAAACAATACGTATAAATTTATTCTAAACAAAGCAAATATTTAGTCAAATAATTATTGAATTTGAAATAAAAATATTTTTATTATACTTTAAAATATTATACTATATTTAATTCAATTTATTCATTTGAAGTAAAAATTTTAATTTAATATTCATTTTAAAAGATTTTAATTATATTATTTCGAAATACATTAATTGAAATATATTAAATTTTTTTATTATGTTAAAATTATAATAATAAATATTTAATTTATATAACTTGCGTAATTTACAGGATAAAATGACTAGTTTAAATTTATGTTTCTTAAAAATAGAAGTTTTTGATGACACATATCTTTCTTTGAGGGAAATTATAATGAATAATTATGTTGAACCAATAATTGAGTGCCAGGAATTATATTGTACCTTTAACTTAGTCCCTAAATTAAATTATTATACAAGTTAGTCGTTAAATTTATAAAACTCATATTAACTTAATTTTTCTTAATGAAGTAACTAAGATACAGAAAAGATTGATTCTAGTTTTGTAGATTAAAGTATTAATTCATATAATAATTAAATATACTAACAAAGTCATTGGTAGATGTAACATCCTGATTTAGCTAATTAATATTATTAGAGATTAATTAATAATAAGTTTATAAAATAGAGATGAGAGTGTAGAACGATACAAGAGAGTTTAGTCATTAAGAGATTACACCTATTATATGTGGCCTAAAGTGAGCCACACGGCCAAACAAATGATGCAATGTGGGCCATTGATCCATGGTGAGTCACCTTTACTTTTCCCTAAATATCTCCTCAAAGCCTAAGGAAACTCATCATTTCTTCTTCCTTCAGTAGCCCTTGGTTGAACCTTCCCTTTCTCTTTCTCTCCTCTATTTTTGTTTACACAAACTTACAAACCCTTGGTTTTTTTTTGTTCTTTCACCATCTACTTGATTCTTGAACTTGTTTGTTATTTTCTAAACTATATAAGAGCCAAACCTCTCCTCTTTGAGTCACATCAAGCTTCAACCAAGGTAGAGAAAGAAAAAGTCTAGGTGTGATCTTATGATTCTAAAGAGGTTTTATAATACCCTCCCAAGTATAGTACTATGCTTAAGTCATAGGACCACACTCAGGAGTTGTTGTTGTTGCTTCAACAGGTCTTGTATGACAAAATTTTTCGGTCGTCTTCAATATCTCTAGTCATCTCTTCCTATGGTGACCATCTTTGGTATTTTTTGTATTATCTGGAGAAAATATGGAAATATATATAGAAGTGAAAATTACAAATTCTCAATAGGATTCATTAAACTACCACATACCGTGTCATCATTATTATCTCTAGCTACTTCAATTTATTATGAAAAAGATAAACATGTTATACGAACTGTTCAATTTTATATTTTGAAAACATATGGTTTGAAACAGAGTTAATTTTATTCAGGCACTTATTAAACAGAGTAAGAATTCAAAACATAAGTACAACAAACCGAGAGCAATTTCATAATAATGATCATAATAAGGATGAAGAAACCATAACTTGTGCATATGCAGTACGCTCATCACAAGATCATGCATATGCTTTTATGTGTCCTTTACTTTCTTTACTTGACACACCTAGGCATTACGTATCTCTGTAGTGTGTCTGTATGCATATATCATTGTCTTTAATCTTTAACATCCTCGGGTAGATTGATCTAAGACTGAGCTCAACTCATGACTATCATTACACAGTACTGACACGCAAGGGGACCTACTTGCCTTTAGGTTAGAAGGACTTAGCTTGCCTTTAGGTTAGAAGGACTTAGCTGGCCAATTGCAACATCCCAAATTTTGTCTAAGCTAATTAGCTCAGTGTCCCTGGCTAATTAAAGGGATTTGCGATTAACTGAGGATTAGTCGGCTAATCTCGATGAGCAAGAGCTTAGTAAATCGAGTCAAGTCAACAATTGAATCATAACGCACTAAACATTTTAATTAAAGCCTAATTATTTGAACCTCATTAATTCGTAACTTAGAAATATAATGAAGCTAATATAATTAAGTATATGACAATTGTTTTACCTGAATCAATTGAGATAAATTAATTTTTACACTCTAAATACATAATTCATGAAGACAATTCTTTTAGAGGAAAAAAATCTTAAAAGTGTAATTAACCAAAATTGACTAAAGAGTAATTAAACTAATCAAATTAATTAACAACTTAGATAATTCTAATAGCTTTGAAAATTCAAAACAAAATTTCTCCTAATTATTGCATGAAAATTTCGGCCAAAAAAGAGCCAAATTCAACCCTCCATTTGTCTCCTAAATCTTGCACCCTTGGATCTAAACTTGTGCTAGTAGCATCACCTTAGGCAAGACAAAAGAAAATGTATCCACCACTTGGATCATGTCACATGGGTAAATTATACTCCATCAAGTAAATCCCAAGAGTAGCGCCTTCCTTTAACCCCTTGAGAAAATACAAAATGGTCCTTGCTATGCACCAAAACTCAAAGGAAATACAACCACCCCTTTTACTCCAAGGTTCTTAACTCTCTTGTTTGTTGGAAAAGGCAAAAATCACCTCCTACCTACCCCTTGTAAGGTGCCATTCAGCCCCTTCTCTCTCCTCATTTGCAAACTTTCATCCTCTCACTTCAATGCAAAATGCTCTCATCTCTCTCTAAGTCTCATTCCAACTCTCTTGCTCTTCCAATTCCTCTTGTTCTTCTTCCCACTTTCTCACCTTATTTAACCCTTTTTCCTTTCACCACCATCACAAACCCTTCAAGGACCACCTTCTTTGGTCTTTGGAGAAGCAAAGTAAACACACATTAGCCACATTTCTCTAAGCTCTAAGGAGGAAGACCATCTTCCACCACTTCCACCCTTCAAGCTTCCAAGAAAATCTGTGGTAGTAACTCTAACCCTTTCTTCTTCTATGTTTTCAAGCTCTAGAACTCCTAAGCTCTCCATAGCTAGGTGGTTTTAGAACTTGCTCTGAAGACCTCATGGCCATACTCTTATTATAAGAAGTTTACTTGTGGTTGTTGCTTTTCTCTTGGAAAATGACTTTGGTTGTGCATTTATCTTATTTTGAACCAGACTTTTTAGAATCCAAAATATTGATTTTTCACTAATATCTCAAAGCATAAAATGGTTTGGAAGAGAAAAGTGGTCACTTAAGGAAAAAAACTTAATGTTTTTACAAGAAAACTATTTGAAACAAAACTATTAAAGCTGGAAATTCTAGCAGTTTGTATTTCTCGACTAATAACTCATTCAATACAACTCGAAATGCAATGAAACTAATTTTAAATGAAAATAGACTAATAGATATTTTTATACGTATAAAATACGCCAAATTTGGCTTTAAAACGAGCAAGATACGAATTTTCAAATTGGGCTGTCCCTAGATGTGCTTTTGTTCAGGTAGTCCATACAAAAATCTTAATAACTTGAGCTATAAAAAACATTTTTGAGTGGGATTAAGTTGGTTAGAAAGCTAAGACATATAGAAACACTCCCATAAAATAGTTTTGGTAGATTCCTTATGAGGAGCTCCCAGTAATGTTTACAAGTCACTACTCTAGGATGAATCTAAGAGACTAAATAGTCAGAGTAAAATGTGCATATCTCAAGTTATAAAAAGAATTTTTGAGTGGGGCTTATTTTTTTCAAAAAATAGACTCAGAGAAGTATAACTATACAAAAATTCAAGTCAAAAGAATAAAAGATGAAATTATGGTGGACTTTTGAAGTTACTGCCCCACCGTAAAAGTAAATCTACTTATGGTTAAGTTTAAAATGTTAATGAGAAACAAGCTTGAAGACATTAAGACCCCTAAATTAAGATATTGGAAAACTTCATGATTCAACTTAAAAGTTTGAAAAAGGATAATAAGCAAAATTGGCCCTATGCCTAATAAAAGAATCATCACAAGAGGCAAATTTAATTAAAAACTTGTAACAAATTTACTAAGTTAAGCTCATAAGACTTTGTGTGTTATGTATGTCTCTATGTGCCAACATGATGATGATGATATGATGATGACATGATGATGATAATGATGCTTAATGATATGTGAGATTGAACTCTCTATTTGGCAATTTTGGGAAAGCTCCGGTCTAGCCGTTATGATAGAGTCAATTCTAATGGAAGAAAAGGACTTTGGTCTGACCCAAGTAAAAATGAAACTCTCAAGATATTCATGCATGATATGAATTGTCATATAAACCCTTATGTATACCATGATGTTATTGTTACAAGGAGAATACGTACTTAAAATTGAATCCACTTTGGATATTCATGTTTCGAAAACCTAATAATTGGACCTTATGAATGCTCACTCTTTTCATTAATAAAACTGAAGTGGTTGGGACAATGACGATGACACTTCCGTGTCGGGTTTAAGTCCTACTGAGAAATATCATTTCTCACCCTAGTTATTTTTCGTATCATTACTAGATTTCGATGGCGCATCAAATGGAGTGGAGCATGGATCCCCCACACTGTGAGCGAACGTATGATAAAGGATGCCAGACTATGCTGTTTTGGACTTGTAATTATTGTTGCTTTGCACATTCACATATTCCTTTTTGTGGTGGACTATGTCATTTTAGCTTGTATTTGGTATTTAGTATTTAGGCCGTGGCATGACTGTGAGCCTTCTTCTATGTACTTTTTAACATTATGAACCCATATGGGTGAAATGATTAGTTATGTAACATGATGTATTTGTGATTTCTATTTATTTATCTTTCTCATGTTTTATGATATTGTGTTATGAATTATGTATGACGCGCTCTCTCAATATCTATATTCTCGCTTAAGGCTTTGCTTTCCAAAATGCTGCAAAGCGACAACGTATTTTAAAAAAAAAATTTACCTTATTTTCCACATAACTTAATTTACAAGCAGAGTTTTAGTTTTTCCGCAAGCATAAGTAACAACTAATAAATTACCGTAACATGACTTAAGCATAGTATGGATTTATTAGGGTGTTACATCAACTACCTTCAACATAGAGGGACCTAAAAGTTTAGCTGCCTTCACAGGGAGGGACCAAATGTGCAACTGCCTCCAAGTGAAAGGACCCACACTTTTCTTTTAACTGCTTTCACAAGGAGGGATCTAAATAACTGCCTCTAAGTGGAGGGGTACAATCTTATATAATCATATATTTTCTTTATTTGCATGCAAATATGCAACATTTCATGAAGAGAATCATGCTCATATCATTATACAATGTTCATATCATAAATTTTCATAACCTAAACTATCATAATTTCATAAACTTTTGTGAAAATTTGGCAACATAACAGATTGAGGCCGCTTCCTTGTGAATAGTATCAGTCAACCAAACAGTCATTCATATAGAAAAATTAATGCAAGGTATATATAGTTCAATAATCAAACAAAGTTTCATCACCTTGGTCTTGAATTGGGTTTCTACCACTTCCTTTTGATTTTGCCTATTTTTTATAAATAAAGCCATAAATCCATTTTAACTCATTTAGAGTTGAATTTTGGATATGTTGAAGTTTTATGTGTCTAGTTTCTAATCTCTTTAGTCCCATTAAGTTTTGATATATATAACTTAAGTTATTGAAGATTTACCTAGGCATGTCCTGTTTTAGGCCGATTTAAGCTCTAAAAAGTGGAAATTCACTAAAAATGGAAAGCTAGGTGAAACTATACAAAACCTATATGTTTTAAAGCTAACTAAACAAATTTTCATTTTCAACAAACTGCATCCCTTTTGAATAAGCAAAACTCAAGTTATGAGCTCTTGAAGTTAGCTAACTTAAACTGCCCTATTCTAGCCCAGTTAGGACTTGGGGTAAATTTCATAATTTACTGGGAACAATTGGGATTGAATTTGGCTCTAAAATTTTTATGGCATGTTACCCTATGTCTTAACTTTCGAACAAAATTAGTTGCATTCAATTTGAAGGAGTATATGGCGAGTTATGTGCTACTCAACTCACTCTAGTCAGGTTCAGAAACAGAAACTTAGGTAAATTTTAAAAATTCATATCTCTCTTAATATTAATCCAATGGCCTTATAGTTTATATGGTTGAAAAGTTCTGGATGTAGTTTCATAGAAAATAGTGTCACCAAATTTTGTTATCTGTGGGTAGAGCCGTACACTTCATCGGTACGGACTCTATCACAACATGCTTGGAGGGCGCCGCGACGAGAGGCAACAAAAAAAAAATTGAAAAATAATTTCAATGGAGTCGCCACCGATTTTTATTCATGGAAAAAATCGGAAAAACCTTTTAATTTTGAAAAAACTGGTCTTTTAAAGATATTGGATTCAGGAGTCTATTTATGCATAGGAAATGGTGGAAACTTAATCTCACTGCACCCCTAATACATCCGTTTTGCAATGGTTACCCTAGAGCTTATCATGCAAATTAATTAATAACTTTAATAATATTGATTTTTCCCCTTAAGAACATAATAATTATTTACAAATAAAATAAAGCAAGATTATTACCACAATTATTTACAAAAGAAACATCAATTAATATGATAGTTATTTATAAAAGGAAAGAAAAGCAAAATTGATATGATAATTATTCCCAAAAAGAGCAAGATTAATATACAATTATTTACAAAAGAAACAGAAATTAATATAATAATTATTTACAAAAGAAAAAGAAAGTGGAATTAATTTTATGATTAAAAGAAATAAAAACTGATCTAAAAATTATTTACAAATGGAAAATGAGGTAAACTTAATGTTATAATTATTTAAGGAATTAAAATTGAACAAAATTTAAGAAAATTTAATTTTTGATTTGATGGAGATTATCCGCTCCTACGTATCCTCTGGTGCAATGAGGAATTCAAAATCACGTAATTCTTGTAGAAAATAATTGTGGGTTGGGTTGATTTTATTTAAAGAAATATATAATAAAATAAAATAAAAAGAAAGAATAATCCATTTTTACCCCTGGTTCAAGATAGCATAAATTATACAATAAACCCTAACAATTCTTATAACTCTTGAGGATGGCCAAGCCATACATCAATGTTAGAGATTATGGCATGGATTTTAAAGATTTGAATTAAAATTGTGCTTATTATTTGAGTAAGAATAAAGAACCTACTTTGTGTATATTTACAAAAAAAATAAATAAAAAATAACGCCCTAAATACAAGAAACAACGAAACATAAAAAAAAGGGCACACGAGTGTTTCAGTATAATGGTGATGCACCATAGATGCACCACATCATCAGCACCACCAAACAAAAAGTAGTCACGAGCTGGGACCACTGATTTGGACATTCCAAAACTAGATAGTAGCAATTTGCTTTTCGACTTTGGCTTCAACGTCGGCGTGGGTATAGAAATTTGGCGAGGAAGCTGTGACGTGAACAATGGAGGTTGCAGGTTTGGCCAGATAATGATGAGGGTCTGGTTATTTTATGAATCAAGAGGGTGAAGACAATTTGTGGTGGTAAGGGAAGGCTATGGGTGCAAGGATCGTTAACAGAGAGTAAGAAGTGGTGACAAGGTGGTATTAATGGCAATGCTACGAGTATGTTATTGTATTGAGAGAATTTCCAAACAAAAAAGTGTAGTGTAGAATTAAAAGAGACAGACCAATAAACGAGTAGGAAAGATAGCGTGTGTGCAAAAACAAAGAGGTAAAGATATATACCAACAAGTGCGCCTAAATGAATGAGCAATTTGAAACCAAAAATGGACTGCAACTCCAGCCTCAGTCTTCTCCTTTTTCTTTCAATGTACCTTGCACACAATCACGACTTTGCTCATAGTGTCTGCTACTATTACTCTCCCCCAAAAAAACCGGCCCCCTCACCTCTCAATATTTGATCTATTTATAAGTGTTGAAGGCATCAATTGTCATTAAATTTGATTGATTATAATTGGAAATTTGGCCTTAATGATGATTGGTGGATTTGATTTGATTTGGATACAAATGCCAAAATTAAGAGATTTTCCCAAATTTGTTTTCATTTATTCTAATTTGACTTTTTTTTTGTTAAAACATTTCATGATTGGGCTATGCTCTTACTCTAAAATAGGTCAGCTTTCTTCCTATTCCCCCCTTTTTTTATGTCTTGGACAAAATATAGTATTCACAGTTGCCCCTTTTTACTTGTTTCTTACTAAAAAATATAAGACCGTAGGTTTTGATATTTCCGTAGTAAGGAACTAGTAAAGACATGAACATATATTTTGTCCAAACAAGGCAAATAATGAGAGCATATGCTTGTGAAAATAAAATGCAACCATGCAAATGCAATGCAGCTTTGTGACTATGTGAATGAAATGCAGCTTTGCAAATGAAAATGAAATGCAGCCATGTGAATGAAATGCAGCCTTGCATAATTTGATTGATTCTAATTGGAAATTTGGCCTTAATGATGATTGACGGATTTGATCTGATTTGGATACGAATGCCAAAATTAAGAGATTTGCCCAAATTTGTTTTCATTTATTCCGACTTGATTTTTTTTTTTGGTTAAAAATTTCATGATTGGGCTATGCTATTACTCTAAAATGGGTCAGCTTTCTTTCCTATCCCCCTTTTTTATTTTTTTTGTTTTATTTTTTTTATGTCTCGGACAAAATATGGTGTTCACAGTTGCCCATCTTTACTTGTTTCTTACTAGAAAATATAAGACTATAGGTTTTGATATTTTCGAAGTACGGAACTAGTAAAGACATGAACACATATTTTGTCTGAACAAGGCAGATAATGAGAGCATATGCTTGTGAAAATGAAATGCAAACATGCAAATACAATGCAGCTTTGTGACTATGTGAATGAAATGCAGCTTGCGAATGAAAATGAAATGCAACCATGTGAATGAAATGCAGCCTTGCATAATTTGAAAGTGAACTTGAAGATGCAGTTATGAAAAATTGAGATTGAGAATACATCTTTGCAGAATTGAAATAGATTTGAAATTGAATCATAGATTTTGAAATTGAATTGAATTTGAAGATGTAGATATGAAAAATTGAAATTGAGAATGCAACTTTGCCGAATTAAAATAGATTTGAAATTGAATTTTGAAGATGCAAGCATAATTGAAATAGATTTGAAATTGAAGATGTAGAATTAAAATAGATTTGAAATTGAATTTGAAGATATAGACATAATTGAAATAGATTTGAAATTGGATTGAATTTGAAGATGCAGATATGAAAAATTGAAATTGAGAATGTAGCTTTGCAGAATTGAAATAGATTTGAAATTGAATTTGAAGATGCAGCTTTGGAAAATTGAAAATTGGAATTGAAATTAAATTGAAAATTTGTACACTAAAAAAAATTGCCCTAGTTTATTGTTTCCAATCATTGCTCTTTTGGGAATATCTACGTCTAATCCATAACAAGCCCTCTAGTTTCATGATTCCACCACATGAGCTTTTTCTTTGAAGCTGTCTGTATTATCTGGCTTTGTTCCCTTTTCTTGATCTTTGTTTGAAAATCTCTAACCTTCTCTTTAATTTTTGATCAAATAGCCACTTTTAGTTTTCGATCTAGCAAACCCTTCCCTTCTTTCTTTCTTTCTTTCTTTCTTGCTTTCTCTTCTTCTTCTTCTTCTTCTTTTTCTTTTCTATTCTTTTTTTTTTTTTAATCTTCCTCATTGCGCTACTGCTTTTGAATCCGATATTGAATTGTCTTGTCATATCTGAGCTTTGTCTACAGATATCCCTTTCATTGTATTTCAAATATAATGTTCTAATTATGCATGGTTTAGAAGAGAACAGAAAGAACAGAATGCATTCTTTGATGATGGGGATAAAGAATATGGAAAGAGAAAAGAGAAAAATGAGTGACAAAAAAAGATGGTAGAATAAGACAAATTTATCATATCTAGAAAGCATTAAAAACCACAAATAGTCATGAAAAAACAGAGAAGATACAAAAGATTAGGAGGATTGCAATGCAGATTTCATATGATTAACCCATTTCACTGATTCTTTGGTTATACCGAAATTGCATTTTCAGGCCAAGAATATAAGCCTTTGACATGTGCCAATGTTTGCCTCAATTCACTGATTCTTTCTTCTATCTTCCATCCATTAAATTGCACCAGTTTAACGTCATATCTGGCTTCTCACCTTTGCTTGGATTTTGAGCTAATATCTTGTTGCTTAGGTCGCCCTTTCGGGTTTTCAACTTAGTTGATATTTTGTTGCTCTAACTTTTGCCTAGATCGCCTTTTTGGGTTTTCAATGTAGCGAGCCTCTCCATTTTTTTTTGTGCTCAAACTTTTGCCTGGACTGCCATTTCAGGTTTTCAATCTAGCAAACATTTTTTTTTCCTTGTGCTCAAACTTTTGCCTAGACCGCCCTTTCGGGTTTTCAATCTAGCAAGCTTTTCTTTATGCGAAATACTTCTTCACAGCATCTGAGTTGATTGGCTTGGGAAGCACTTGGCCTTCCATGTCAGTTAAGATCAATGCTCCCCTAGAGAATGCATCCTTAGCAATGTATGGGCCTTCATATGCGGGTGACCATTTGCCTTTACTATCTTCCTGATTTGGCAATATCCTTTTTAAAACAAGATCACCTGGCTGAAATGTTCGTGGACGAACATTCTTATTGAATGCCCTAGCCATCCTCTTTTGGTACAACTGTCCATGACAGATTGCATTCCATACACTAATGAGTATGGAGTTGCCCCAGTTGAGAATCTTACCGAAGTGTGATATGCATGTAACGCATAAGGTAGCATGTCACTCCAATCTTTATACGTGACCACCATTTTCCCTAGGATCTTCTTGATATTTTTGTTTGCCGCTTCCACTGCCCTATTCATGTTTGGCCGATAAGTAGCCGAATTATGATGCTTGATCTTGAATTGTTCGCACAGTCTTCGCACTTCTACACTATTGAAATTGGAGGCATTATCTGTTATGATCCTCTCGGGTAATCCATGCCTACAAATGATGTTATTTTTTAGGAACTTCACTACCACCTTTTGTGTAACATTGGCATATGAGGCAGCTTCTACCCATTTAGTGAAGTAGTCAATAGCCACTAGGATGAATCGATGCCCATTGGAGGCCTTAGGGTTAATTGGACCAATGACATTGATGCCCCACATTTCAAATGACCACAGTGACATAAGGTTGTGTAGTGGGACTGGAGGAGAGTTAATGCGATCAGTATAAATTTGGCATTTGTGGCATCTTTTGAAAAACTCAACACAATCTTTTTCCATTGTAAGCTAATAGTACCCGTTCCTTAAAATCTATCGGGATAGTGTGTGCCTATTAGCATGGGTACCACAAATACCCTCATGGACCTCTGATATAACAGTGCGAGCTTCTATGGCATCAATGCACCTTAGCAAGACCCCATCATAGTTCCTTTTGTATAGTACATCACCAATGAGGAAGAATGACATTGCTAGCTGATGGAGCGTTCTTCTATCATTCTCATTTGCCCCAGTTGGATACTTCCTCGGCTTAATGAATTGTTTGATGTCATGGAACCATGGTCGACCATCGGGCTCTTCTTTGATGTTTAAGCAGTATGTTTGTTCTCTTCTAACAGTGACCTGTAAAGGCCGAACCTCCACCTCTAAATCGAGTTTGGTCATGACAGCCAAAGTGGCGAGTGCATTTGCAAAGTGATTTTTGTCATGCGTCAAATAGTTGAAGGTGATTTCTTCAAATTCCTTTGCTAGACTAATCAAATGTTCATAATACGTTATTAGTCCATGTTCCTTGACTCGCCAATCCCCATTGACTTGATAAATGATGAGCACCGAATCACCATAGACATCTAGGTATCTCACACTAAGAGATATTGCTGCTTTTAGGCCAGTTATACAGGCTTCATATTCGGCCATGTTGTTAATGCAGTCGAATGCTAATTTAACAACAATTGGGAATTATTTGCCACTATGCGACACTAGAACTGCTCCAACCCCATTCCCATGGATGTTAACTGCACCATCAAAGTACATCTTTCATGTCAAGTCTTCCCCTTCATTATTTTCGCTCTCATCTTCCACGACTGCCAGGATATCTTCATCCAGAAATTCAACCTTCATTGACTGATATTCTTCGAGCGGGTTCTCAGCCAGGTGATTAGCTATAACACTCCCTTTTACTGATTTTCTAGTCACATACTTAATGTCAAATTCTGCAAAAGCCATTTGCCATTTAGACATTCTCATGGAAATATGTGGACTTTCGAAGATATATTTTAAGGGATCCATTCGAGATATTAGCCAAGTTGTGTAGTACAACATGTATTATCACAATCTTCTTGCGGTCCATATGAGTGCATAACAAGTCTTCTCAATAGCTATATATTGAGATTCACAATCATTGAATTTCTTGCTCAAATAGTAAATTGTTCGCTCTTTCCTACCAGTCTCATCATGTTGACCTAACATAGCACCCATGGACCCATGCAACACCGTAAGGTATAGAATGAGTGGTCGCTCTGGTGTTGGTGGGACCAAAAGGGGTGGATTTATCAGGTAGTTCTTGATTTTATCAAAGGCTTCTTGACATCTATCATCCCACTTGCCGGGGCTATCTTTCCTCAACAACTTGAAGATTGGTTCGCATGTATAGGTCAAGTTAGAGATGAACCTTGCTATGTAGTTCAAACGTCCCAGGAAACTGCGAACCTCCTTTTCTGTCTTGGGTGCTGGCATGTTTTGGATGGCTTTGACTTTATCAAGGTCCACTTCGATGCCTTTCTTGCTAACAATGAATCCCAATAACTTTCCCGAGGATGCCCCAAAAGTGCACTTTGCCGGATTTAATCTCAGCTTGTAAGTTCTCAACCTTTCGAATAATTTTCTAAGCACGGCAACATGACTCTCTCCCTCTTGTGACTTGGCTACCATGTCGTCAACATAGACCTCTAGTTCTTTGTGGATTATGTCATGGAAAAGCATAACCATTGCTCGCTGATATGTTGCTCCAGTGTTTTTCAATCTAAAAGGCATCACTCTAGAGCAAAACACTCCCCATCGAGTGATGAAAGATGTTTTTTCTTTATCTTCATCTGCCATGAGGATCTGATTATAGCCTAAATATTTGTCCATAAAGGAGAACTGATGGCTTTTTGGCAGTATTATCAACTAGAAAGTCTATGTGAGCCAGCGGGAAGTTGTCTTTTGGGCTGGCTTTATTCAGGTCTCAATAATCTACGCATATTCTAACCTTTTTGTCTTTTTTGGGCACAAGTATTATATTTGCTATCCACTTTGGATAGAGTGGTACCTCTAAGAAGCCAGCATCGAGTTGCTTTGTAACTTCATCTTTGATCTTAAGTGACATTTTAGGACTCATCCTTCTCAGCCTTTGTTGCTTAGGTTCCATCCCTTCAAGTAATGGGATTTTGTGGGCCACTATGTTTGAGTCCAAACCAAGTATGTCTCTATATGACCAAGCAAAAACGTCCATGTATTCTTTGAATAGCGCAATCATCTCTTCTTTTTCTGGGTTATCATATTTCTTTTGCTCGTCAGTTCCTAGGTTTATTATTTCTACCACCTCATCATGTGGATTTATCTCTTTTTCTAGCGAATCTATCATTTTGGCAAATTGTTGGCACAGGTCAGGATCTTCATCTTGTTCTTTCTCATTCAAGTCCATTGTAACACAAGAATCAATTAATAGTTTATCATAATCATCCATATGGGAAGGAGATCCCGAAAAAGGAAGAATCCCTGGAATTGAGATGAGACTAGGAATGAATAAATTTGAAAGAGTGCATCTTGAATGTAAAGGAAAGAGAGGAAAAAAGGAGACAAAAGCGGGGAAAACCATGCATAATTATTCCATTATTTGATAAAATTTGAAATACAAATAAAAAGATAAAAGCATCCATTACTCCAAGTACAACAAATCATTTAAAGGTTCGGATTCCCAGTTGTTCAATTCTTCCACCTTATAGCTTTGGTGGATAAGCAATGAAGCCTCCCTGGCATTTCTCAGGGTATTAACTATTTCACCCGATTCTAGTGCCACAACTTCTCCAGCCATAGGGAATGTTTCCTTGATGTGCGAAATCTTCTTTGCATCGAACCAGGGCGATTACTCTTCTTCGCCTACTTTGCATCCTAAGCCAAGCTTTCCTGGGTTATCGGGCAACACAATGGGGTGTTTGGTCCCCTATAGTTGACTTCCCAGTCCTTTTTCTTGTTGAAGTCCACTTTTGAGCATCATCTGAGCAACAACTTGATTCACACTGCTTATTCCTTTGGCTATGCTATATCTAGGTTTTGGAAAGAGACTTCAAGGGAGCCTTCAGCACAATCAATGTAAGGAACTGTGACTTAGACATCAATAACTCCTCCTCCCCTTTAATAGTGATTAGCTTCCCTTCGGCTACAAATTTCCCCTTTTGATGCAGGGTAGATGGAATGAGCCCAGCTTCATGAATCCATGGCCTTCCTAATAACATAGTGTATTCTGGCTCAATATCCAGTAATTGGAATTTTGTCAAAAAAGTGGTTGGTCCTATTTCCAGTTGCAAACTAATATTTCCCATTATTTCCCTTTGGGTGCCATTGAACGTTTTTACAATTGTGTCACTTAGCTCTATTGTAGCTGGATCAACAGGCAATTGCTGTAAGGTGGAATAAGGAAGCACGTTAAAAGCCGATCCCCTATTTATCAGCACCTTTGTGATGACATAGCCTTGGCACTTTAGAGTGATGTGTAGAGCTTTTGGGCGACCTGATGTGGTGTTAGGACTCATCTCATTCTCGGTAAAAGTTATCAAGTTCTTGGCTCTGATTGCACCTACAATTCCCTCGACCTTTTCAGGAGTTATGTCTTTGTTCACATAAGACTGATCCAACACTCTCTTAAGAGCATTGCGATGGGCGTCAAAACTCATAATTAGTGAGAACAAAGAAATTTTTGCAAGCGTCTTCTTTAACTGTTCCACCAAATCGTATTCACTCTGTTTCATGATCTTTAAGAATTCTTCGCCTTCATCCTCTTGGCTTTTTTCTTTGGGGCCTTCGGATGGTTTTATCATTCTGAATGCCCTTTGGAGCTTCTTAGGAGTATAACACCTGCCACTTTGAGTTACCCGTCCAACTCCTATAATATTTGTTATTGATTCAATCACTTTAAGGTCAAGGTCTGTTCTAGTGTTGAATTTCACAGCAGCCCCATGCCTCGCAGGGAGAGTAGGATTGATGTGATAAAGAGATTGCCTCGACACTTGGAAAATAGGCAGTGACTCTCGAGCGGGAATTGTTGACTCCATCTTTGCAGGGCTATGATTTGTTCCAGTGTTTGATTCCACTACCGTCTCATATCTCCATGGGACTGCATGGTCACTTTGGTAAGGGAATGGCTTGGATACCTTGAAAACCAGTGCCAGCCTTCGAGGTGAGACCTTAAAGACTGGAGGTGTTAGGTGAATCATGTTAATACTCTGCTTGTTAACGTTCTTGGGTACCGCAAGCACACCCAATTTGATAATTCTTTTGACAAAGCATTTGAGTTCGGGACAGTCTTCGATATGGTGTTTCTTCTCAAAACCGAGGCACTCGCAGAATAATCCTTCCTCATCTCCATTCAGCATCCTTTTTAGTATTCTTTTCCCTTCTTCTCTTTCAGCAATCATCTCATACCCCGCTGCCTTTAACCCCTCTAAGACATATTTCATTGGAAGTTTAATGTCCTCTAATTCTCCACCCATGTACCCATTACAATCAATAACATTCACCTATCTTCCAACATGATTTGGAAATGGATTGCTCCTCATGTTGGGCCCTTCTGTTTCTTCCAATTGAATGGCCTTAGTATCAATCAGGCGCCATATAGCATGTTTAAAGCCATAACAATTTTCAATTGAATGCCTGGGAGTGTTGGAGTGGTATTCACATGAAAGATTTACATCATACCAACAAGGATATGGTGTCATGAAAGTCTTCCTAGGGCGTGGGGTTAGCAAATTCTGACCACACGAGCGCTCAAACAACTCAGAATTACTCATGTGAAAGTTGGGAAAGGGATGGTCTTTGGCTAATGGGTTGGAGGTGTTATTGATTCTAGATGGCATTTGTGATGGGGTTATGGGAGGGTTAGCTATTTGGTGACTAGGGGAAGTTGTTTGGTGAAGTGTAGGTATGGCTGGTGTATAAGGTCGGGGGTATGAAACATTATTGACTTGGTATGGCTGAGGAGGGTAAGGCATGGTAGGTAGATAAGGTGAAGGACATGGAAAGTATGGGGGTTGATATGGACAGTGAGTGGGTTGAAAAGAGGCTTGGTAGGGTTGGGATGGCTGTGACTGTATGACGTTGACAGTGTTTTCCTTTTTCTTTTGTGGCTGTCCCTTCTTAAATTGAGATTCACTTATTTCACCTGTCGTTAGCTCCACTTTGCCTTCTTGGATGTTTGCCTCAATCCTCTCTCCAATCTCCATTAAGTCAATGAATTCTCTGACATGGGTGCCCAACATATTCTTGAAGAATGGTCCTTCCAAAGTGCGAATAAAATCGGAGCACATCTCCTGCTCCAACATAGTGGGAATAACCTGGGCTGCTATTGGCTTCAACCTTTGGGTGTATTCTTTGAACGGCTCCTTCTCTTTCTTCCTCAAATTTTTCAGCTGGTCTCTGGTAGGTGCAGTATTCATATTAAATTTGTATTGATTGATGAAGGTTGTGGCAAGATCTTCCTAACACCTAATTTGAGTCTGATCTAACTGCATGTACCACTCCTACGCGACCCCATCCAAACTTTCAGGGAAAAAGCTGATCATGAAATTCTCATCTTTAGACCACATCCCCATCTTGGTGCAGTACATTCTCAGGTGCATCATAGGATTTGTGCTGCCATCGAACATAATGAACTCAGGCATTTTGAAGTCTTTGAGGATAGTGACACTTGGTGCTAAACCGAGATCATTAATGCTTATAAAGCCGCATGGGTTAGGCCCTCGTAGCATCCGAAACTGTGCTTGCATCTCCTTCTCCAATTCTTCCTTTAATTTCAATCGTTCTGCCTCCTTCTCTACTTCGAGGTTATTGTCATTCCCTGATTAATACCCCAGTTGATCATGAGGATCATTGTTTTCACTAGTCCCTTTGGTTTTGATTATGACCTCGAGAATCTTTCTGAACTCCTCCTCTTGTTCAAACATCATGGTCTTCAAATCATCGATCTCTTGGCTTTGGATCGCAACTCGCATGAGTTACTAGGTTTAGACGAAGTTTTCTTTGGAGGAGCAATGTTTGGAGATTCTTGCTTATCATACCAACAAGAAGTGAGACAATAAGAAAAAAAAAATATATATATATATATATATATATATTATTTTTTTTTTTAATTTTTTGTGGGGAAGGAATGTATCACCCATATTCGATAGCAATGACGATGGATCATGCTCTATTAGATAGAGTCCTTGGTTGATAAAAAGTATAAGGGAGAGTTCCCTCCACAATATACTTTATTGACGACACTCTAGCAATATCAAAATCTTAACCCTTCTTGAAATCCTTTGCTTTTTATTTTGCACAGAAGGAGAGAAAATCCTATAAGGCGAGTACGAGTAATAACAATGAATTAAGAAGAGAGGGTTTTGTGTAGAAGATAAAGAAACAAGTTGAGTCATAATTTCATTCCGAAAATTCACTTAAAAGTGCAAGTACATCATAAATTTGCAAAATCTATAACCATCAATTACATCAGAAGACTAGTTCTTTTTCTCTTAAACCCCCTTATACGACCCTTACTTATCTTCATGAAATCTTTTATTCCGCAAGGAAGGTTGATACATGCTCAGGAAGGTAATTTGATCATTCTAACACGGGAAAAGAGCTTGTTTCTAGCAAGTTGGTTCTGCCCTAGAGATTAAGCAATCCAAGAGCTCATTTCAATTTACTTGGAGATCAAAGAATCAAGCTTAATTAAAGTAACTTGGAGAGCAAGCAATCTGATCATGTTAGAAATATATATAGATTGTGTCTAGATTCATTTTTGATTAGTTTCGACTTAGTCTAGATTTGTTTTGATTTAAATTGAATCGGTTTATCTTTTAAGATTTAAATCAAATCTGATATAATCTATAAAGATCAAATTTGATTTAATTTTGTTAGGGATAAATCTTTTAGGATAGAATCATATCTTTAATTTTTAAATTATAGTTTCAAATCAGATCTTTTAGATAGGATTAGATAATTTTTATTTTTAGGATTTATGTATAAATAGACAACTTGGCCTGTAGACAACAGAGAATTTTTATCATATAGTTTATCATGGTTTGACTACCAATAAGTTGTGAGGTTTTCCTGATTTTGTTCTATGTGATGCAGAATTTTCTATCTCTTCCTTATTATCTACGTTTCCAAGGACAAGTTTCTTGGGGATTTAGTAGGGAGGGTTTTTATTCTACATCTTGTTTTCTATCAAAGTGTGTGCTTGGGATTTATGGATCTTTATATCCACCGGACTCCTCATCATTTGGTATTCAGAGCAAGGTCTAGATAAATTCCTATTTATCTTTGTCCTTTACGTTTCTCTTTTAACTTCTTTTCTTGTCCGTTAGCGTTCTTGTTTTTTGTGTTTGTGCATTCTATCCTTTTGTGTTGCTGTCGCGTCTTTATATATCTCTATGTTTCTTCTCTATCTGGCATTTGTCTTTTTGTTGTTAGTTTAGATCCAAAAAAAAAGGAAAAAAAAGGAGAAAAAATCAGAAAAAATGAGGATTATAAGCATAATTTTTTCCCCTTGATCTAGGTTGTCAAGGACATGCTCTTTGAAGGTCTAATAGGGAAATTCTTTCTTTTGATCTAGGTTGCTATGGACAGGTTTCATAGAGGTCTAATAGGAAAATCCTTTTTCGCTGACCTAGGTTGCTAAGAACAGGTCTCTTAGAGGTCTAGTAGGAAAACCCTATGTTTACTATCCTTTGTTTCTATTTCGTTTCCGCTTTGTTAATTTTATTTCCCTAGTTTTTTTTTCTTTGCGTTTTGAGTCTCATTTCCTTAATTGTTGTGTCTACTTTGTCCATATATATATATTTTTTTTTGTATTTGAGGTATATTCAGTTCAAAAAGAACGAAAAAGCAAAAAAAAAAAAAAAGAAGAAAAAAAAGCAAAAAAAAAAAAGAAGAAAAAAAAGCAAAAAAAAAAAAAAAAAAAGAAGGAAGAAGGAAAAAAAAAAGAGAGAAAAAAAAGGAGAAAAAAAAGAGAGGAGAGAGTGTTAATGAGATTCTTCAATTGTAGGTTCTTAGATGGTTTCATGGAGGAAAGACAATGGTGGAGATGTCTTTGAAGATTACAAAGACAAGATTTGAGGACGAATCTTTTTGAAGAGGGGGAGAATGATACATGCTCAGAGGGTAATTTGGTCATTCCAACACAGGAAAAGAGCTTGTTTTTAGCAAGTTGGCTCTGCCTTGGAGATCAAGCAATCCAAGAGCTCATTTCAAGTTACTTGGAGATCAAAGAATCAAGCTAAATTAAAGTAACTTGGAGAGCAAGCAATCTAATCATGTTAGATGTAACGTCCGAAAAATCTTATCGTTAATAACCGAGTTGTTCGGTTTTTATCGAATAAGTGAGTTTAATCGGAATTCGATCAAGCATTCACCTAGAGCCAATTAAGTGTGATTTAAAAGTGATTAGGCTTGATGGAATTAGATTAGGAACATAGGAAACCTCACAAAATTTTTCTAAAACCAGTTTGCCGATTTAAGAGAAATCGGTAAGGTTTCGGTAAGTTAAACTATTGAAACCGGATCAATAGAAATTACACTGTGAGAGCCCTAGGATCAATGGCTAAGATTTAGCCAAGCTACCCCTTCATGTGGTGCCTTGATCAGCCATTGAGGGAGGGAAGCTAAGCAAAATTGAATAATGAAGTGAAATCCACCAATCATCATGCATCTTGCTTCTAAAAATCTCCACCTTTTTCTTCCCTTCTCTTTTAGAAATTCGGACACCCCACTTGCTGAAATTCCTTTCATTTCTCTTCTCCTCACTCTCATCTTCACTGCATTTCCATCCTTCCTTCAAGTCTCAACACAAGTTGTTCACATCAAAGCCACTAAATCAACCCAAAGTTCAACTAGACAAGGTAGGGGATCTTACTTCTCTTCTTATTTTCTTTGATTTGGGGCTACATGCTAGTCATGTATAACTTGAGATATTGATGTTATATAGAGTGGTGATGATGGGTTATGACTAGTTTCACATGTATATTAGGATTAAAAGTGGAATTGATAACAAATAGCTTGAAGAATAGAGAACAAATTAAGAAGCTGTTAGGGTTTTCCTTGGCAGTCCGTACGGCAGAGTGTACGGCTCCGTCTACAACCAATCAAAGTAGATGAATCTATTTTTATATGAAACTAGACATTTAGGGCTTTCCATACATATATAATATAAGGCCATTGGATTAGTAAAGAGGAAGTTATGAATTTTTGAAATTTAACCTAGAAAATAGGACTTCCATCCAAACAGTATGAGTTAAGAAGGGTATAACTCACCCTATACAACTCCAAATTGAGTGAAACCAACTTTTTTAGAAAGCTTGCACATAGGAAAATATTCCATAAAAATTTTAGAATTTGATAAGGTCCCTTTGTAGTGAGTCGAGAAAGTTGCCCTATGTCTGATCCGGGTTAGAATAGGGTAGTCCAATAGGGTCAAGTTTCAAAGCCTATAACTCAAATTATACTCATCCAACTGATATGAAACTTAATTCATTTGAAAGCTTGTTCTGTTAGCTTTACATGGATATAAATTTCGCATGATTTCACCCATATTTCTATTTTTAGTGAATTTTCCGCCGTAAGAGTGCAATTCTGGCTAGAAGTAGGACAAGTCTAGGATAAGACACAAATAATTTGAGTTAATGTCGGAAGCCGGGATTTAGTGAATAGGAAGCCAGGTCGGTACACTTAGAATCGAACTCTCAACTTAGTAAATAAGGGACTAGGTCGGGAATATTTGAAGTCAAAGTCGGGATTTAGTATACAGAAAGCTAGGTCAGTATACTTAGAATCGAA
Organism: Pterocarpus macrocarpus; assembly: GCA_031439585.1. Taxonomy (NCBI): domain Eukaryota; kingdom Viridiplantae; phylum Streptophyta; class Magnoliopsida; order Fabales; family Fabaceae; genus Pterocarpus; species Pterocarpus macrocarpus. The sequence goes on from CM062514.1 coordinate 58,260,067, forward strand.
CTCTAAACTTAGTAAATAAGGGACTAGGTCGGGAATATTTGAAGTCGAAGTTGGGACTTAGTAAAACAGAAAACTAGGTCGGGAGTATGTAAGGATGAACCCGGAAGTGTATACTTAGGGTTGAACTTGGAGGAGTTTACTTAATGATTGAACTCGGACTTAGTGAATAGGAATCCATATCGGGTATATTTTAAGGCCGTACTCGGAACTTAGTGGAGAGAGCTAGATCAGGTATATTTGATGTTGAACTCAGGACTCAGTAAATAGGAAGCTCGGGATTTAGAAAACATACTTATCAAAGTCTTAGAAGACCAATGGTGGGGTAAGGTCGGAAGTCGCACAACCCCGGAAGTCGGGAATGATGTAATCTCGGGAGACCGAACATAATGTAAGGAAGTCGGAACCTATATAAGATCGGAACTCGGAACCCGTTGGATATTGAAAGTCGAACTCGAGAACCTTAATAAAAAATTAAAAGCCTGCAAGATAGATTGATACTTGAGATTCTAAATCTTGCACTTATCAATATTGTTATATTCTTGGTATGAATATGATGTCTTATATTGAGTTTACTATTTGATTTAAATGTCCTGATTGTCTGGCACTATTCATGGGGAAGCGGACATGATCCGTTATGCTGCTGAGATTTCAATAGAAAATGCCATTAAAGTAAATTCATAAGTTATGCATGCATTAATCAAAGTGTTAGATACGCAATGCTACTCTATAAGTATGAGAAAGGATTTCCATGTGACTTGGGCCAGCCCCTAAACAAAGTTAAGGGGAATAGATCAGTGGGGAAATCGGGGAAAGTAAACTCGATGATCCTGTATAGGAATGAGCTCGATCTTGAAAAGCGGACTATCACCCAGGAGTCTTATGGCCAATATACTCCCAAGGGACCAAGTATGGAAAAATATAAGTTAAGATCAAGTGCATCATTCTTCATGCATATCCATAATTTCAGTTTTTTTAAGCATTAAGTTAAATTGCACCATTGGATTTTACATACATATTATTGCTCACTTTATAGCTGTCACTTATTTATATTAATGCCTAGATCGTGTGGTTTAGTTTCTATTTAATTTCCTTTACTTCCTTAAGTAAAACAAAGCTGTGTTTCGGGCTATGATTTACATGAGTAATTGAGTAGAGAGTAGGACATCTAGGCGATGTAACATTTTCTCCTAATTAACCAAAAATTCGAAACACCTGAGAATGATAGTGATGACAGATATGCATAGATTTAGGAATTCCTACTGAGAAATTTTTATTTCTCACCCTATTATATACTTCCGCATCATTCTCAGATCATGGAGAACGCAGCAACCTGCATCCTGTTCATTGAGTTTCCAGAGCTCTACATCCATCTCGATCCGTTCATAGATTCCGTGTACATATCTGGTAGATGCCAGTTTCATCTTTATTTCTTCTTCTGTAGAGATTTTGCAGTACCTCTTATGCACCCGCTTTTTGACCCTGCCGTCCCTTACATAGCCATCCCTATCCACATGGCTCATCCCTTTCCACCTCCACCCGTAGCAGCAGCACCAGCCATGGCTCCGCCAGTCGCACCACCGCAGCTGATCCCCTCTGCCTCTATGTCTGAGGAGCATCTGTCAGAGGCAGCGAGCTCGTCATCCTCATCCTCTGCCCCGAGTATAGACTATACCCCTGCTGACGCCGGTATGGCGAATGAGTTCCTTTCTTCGGAGTCCATTTAGAGTACTCGTCGTAGTAGCAATAGAGGGCTGACCCTCTTTTGGCTATTTGGGTCATAGGCATACGGGTAGGAATTAGTAGTTGTACATGAAATGTCCCATGGGAGGGGATGTTCATATTATCAGGCAGATTTATTTTATTTTAGCAGCCTCATTTCTTTCACCCTGTACTGTATTGTATTTCTTTTGATAACCTTGAAAACAAAGGTATAAGTATATACATACATATATATATGATGTAGTTGTATATTGCTCAATTTTGTTTGAGTTACTTTATTTCTGATACAATGACTGTTTACTGTATATCTCGCTGTCAAACCGAAATTGATTTAAATGAATAGTTGACTCTTAGTTCATCACACATAATAACTTATCAGGTAACATATTATGACTTAAGCATAGTATTTTATCTGGTAAAATGTTACATTAAAAATATGTATACATTGTGTCTAGATTCGTTTTTGATTAGTTTCGACTTATTCTAGATTTGTTTAGATTTAAATTGAATCAGTTTATTTTTTAAGATTTAAATCAAATCTGATCTAATCTATAAAGATCAAATTTGATTTAATTTTGTTAGGAATAAATCTTTTAGGATAGAATCATATCTTTAATTTTTAAATGGTAGTTTCAAATCAGATCTTTTAGATAGAATTAGATAATTTCCATTTTTGGGATTTATGTATAAATAGGCAACTTGGCCTATAGACAATGGAGAATTTTTATCATATAGTTTATCATGGTTTGACTACCAATAAGTTGTGAGGCTTTCTTCATTTTGTTTTGTGTGATGCAGAATCTTCTATCTCTTCCCTGTTATCTACATTCCGAGGACAGGTTTCTTGAGGGTTTAGTAGGGAGAGTCTTTATTCTACATCTTGTTTTCTATCAAAGTGTGTGCCTAGGGTTTCTGGATCTTTATATCCACGGGTTTCCTCATCATTTGGTATCTAGAGCAAGGTCTAGATAACTTCCTATTTATCTTTGTCTTTTACATTTCTCTTTTAACTTCTTTTTTTGTCTGTTAGCGTTCTTGTTTTTTTTTTGTTTGTGCATTCTATCCTTTTGTGTTGCTATCGCATCTTTATCTATCTCTATGTTTCTTCTCAATTTGTCATTTGTCTTTTTGTTGTTAGTTTAGATCCAAAAAAAAAAAAGGGAAAAAAAAGGAGAAGAAATCAGAAAAATGAGGATTATAAGCATAATTTTTTCCCTTTGATTTAGGTTGTCAAGGACATGTTCTTTGAAGGTCTAGTAGGAAAATTCTTTCCTTTGATCTAGGTTGCTATGGGCAAGTTTTATAGAGTTCTAGTAGGAAAACCCCTTTCTGGTGACCTAGGTTGCTAAAAGCAGGTTTCTTAGAGGTCTAGTAGGAAAACTCTATATTTACTATCATTTGTTTCTATTTCGTTTCCGCTTTGTTAATTTTATTTCCCTAGCTTTTTTTCTTTGTGTTTTGAGTCTCATTTCCTTAATTGTTGTGTCTACTTTGTCCACATTTTTTTTTGTATTTGAGGTATATTCAGTTCAAAAAGAAAAAAAAGCAAAAAAAAAAAAAAGAAAGAAAAAAAAGAAGGAAAAAAAGCAAAAAAAAAAAAAAAGAAAAAGGAAGCAGGAAAAAAAAAGAGAGAGAAAAAAAAGGGAAAAAAAAAAGAGAGGAGAGAGTGTTAGTGAGATTCTTCAATTGTAGGTTCTTAGATGGCTTCATGGAGGAAAGGCAATGGTGGAGATATCTTTGAAGATTACAAAGGCAAGATTCGAGGATGAATCTTTTTGAAGAGGAGGAGAATAATACATGTTCAGGAGGGTAATTTGGTCATTCCAACACAGGAAAAGAGCTAGTTTCTAGCAAGTTAGTTTTGCCTTGGAGATCAAGTAATCCAATAGCTTATTTCAAGTTACTTGGAAATCAAAGAATCAAGCTTAATTAAAGTAACTTAGAGAGCAAGCAATCTGATCATGTTAGAAATATGTATAGATTGTGTCTTGATTCATTTTTTATTAGTTTCGACTTAGTCTAGATTTGTTTAGATTTAAATTGAATCAGTTTATCTTTTAAGATTTAAATCAAATCTGATCTAATCTATAAAGATCAAATTTGATTTAATTTTGTTAAGGATAAATCTTTTTGGATAGAATCATATCTTTAATTTTTAAATTGTAGTTTCAAATCAGATCTTTTAGATAGGATTAGATAATTTCCATTTTTAGGATTTATGTATAAATAGGCAACTTGGCCTATAGACAACGGAGAATTTTTATCATATAGTTTATCATGGTTTGACTACCAATAAGTTGTGAGGTTTTCCTCATTTTGTTCTGTGTGATGCAGAATCTTCTATCTCTTCCTTGTTATCTACGTTTCCAAGAACATATTTCTTGGGGGTTTTGTAAGGACGGTATTTATTCTACATCTTGTTTTCTATCAAAGTTTGTGCCTGCGGTTTCTAGATCTTTATATCCACAGGGTTCCTCATCAAAGGTGGAGCATGGGATTCGCCCAAATTTCTTCTTCCGCTTTTTCGAAAAGGTAAATGAAGTTCGGGATGTGGTGATTTAGCTCATCAACCATTCTTGCATGTCTTTCTTTCAAATCTTCATTTTGTGCTTCCCATTCTAATGCTTGGGCCTTCCAGAATTTTCCTATACTTACTGTTTGGATAAGCATATCTCGGTATTGCGTGGACGAAGCCCATCCACAGTCACAATCGCTTTTCATTTGTGCTAAAAGCACGGTCAATTCTTCCGGTCTATGCTCTAACTTGCTCTTCTTTTGCTTCTATTTATGCACTTCAATTATCAGCTTTTCTCTTGCTTGTCTCTAACAGTTGACTTCCATTATTAGTTCCTCGTTGACTATTTCTTACCGCTTAATTTCTAACTCTGCAGCTTGCTTTTGCTGCTCTAAAAGTTGAATTTGAGCTCGCAAAACCTTTAACTGTTCAGCTTTTTGAGATATTGGGCAAGAACTTAGGGATGTTCTAGGGCACCCTTCTTGCTTTTCTCCATGCAACACACTCTGTAGTGTCAATCACAAGTGGTTTTCCTAACTCTGCTCTTCCTGCCATTCGGATATCTATCCATGCTTCCTTAATATCTCTTGATAAAAGCTGAGTGTGTTCTCCATCTTTATACCAAAAGCATATCCACCCAATCAATCTTCTTGCGGCTTCCTTTGCGCCCAGCAAAGCTACTTGAGTACTATTACTGGTGTGTAAGCTACACACCCCCTTGGACCAATGAGGGGTATATTTGGGAATTTTTCGTAGCCGTAGATGATATCTCTTCATTCACGTCCATACCATGGGCATACCCACTTGAATGCCCTTGTGTCAATGTTATCAAACTCAACCCTCCACTCATCTTCATCTCTTGACTTTGTTGGGATCCGGTGAAAGCTTCCTAATGGCTCTGATTTACTATTGAGGTGATTGCCAGCATACATGTGTGTGATAATCCATACATACAACAGGTGTACGCAACATCGAAGCTTCCCCTTTGACTTTCGTTGGCAGAAATCTAAGGTCAGGAATGTCTCAGCCAACACGGCAGGTACCGGGTTCCTCTTCTTTCTTTCCACTGCGAAGAAGACATCCATGGCAGCTTGATCTACCATGTCAGGTGCAGACGAAAATATCACCAACCCATAGATGGCAAGTGCTAACACCCTTATGAAGACTTTCCATTCTTGTAAATGCCCTAACTCTCTCAAATGTGCTTCCACAAATGCTTTGGTCAGCCCTCAAGAGTCTGTATGCCCTGTCAGTCTAATTCGAGTCGTAGGTATCCCTAATAGTTCCCCATATTGCTTGATTACTTTCATCTCAGACAAATACTCCTCTATGCGTAGGTACACTGTGGAGTCTCTTCTCATTGGTAACTTCAACATACATGCATACTCCTCAATGATGGGTGCAATATCAATATTGGGCAACTCGAAACATCTCAAGGCCGGGCTCCAATATTGAGCCAAGACATTGAGAGCAAAGGTCTCGACTGGAATGAAAAGCAAATCCAAGATAGCCCCATATTTCTTGGTAAAAGCCTTCTTTTCTTCAAAAGGGAATGACTGACTTAACTGTCTTAGATTTTTCAATGAGCTAATATTTATGGCTACATTGGATTTCTTCTTCCCATTGGTGATATTGTAGCGTGTCGTGCTTCTTCCATCACTTGCTATCAAATATGGTGTCACCGCTATCCCCGTTTTGTGAATTTAAATAAAATATCAGAAAAGAGAAGAAAGAAGGAAAAAATGTAAATATGTTTGATGCAATGCTGGATGTGTAATGCATTATGATGAGATATTGGATGGTATGCATGATGATTATATACAAACAGCAAGAAAAGGATGATGACATGTTAAGAAAATGCATGATGACGTATTATAAATATGCACAATGCGGATGATTAAATGCTGGATGATGTGATTTAAGGGAAAAGGAAAGAAGTACACTTCCTTTTGTCCTAATAGGGTGAGACCTAATGGTTGGGTACTTCTAAGGCCTGAACCCTAATTGGGTAATCCACTAGTTTGTTCTATTGTGCACGATTTATTGGACAGATCTAGACCCTCATCAGTCATAGTTCCCAAATTGCCCTTATTTGAAAAATAATGACCTAGTTTTGTGAGCACAACCACAAGGACTTAAGAGTCACAATGCAGAGGCTCACAATTCTGGTAGCAAATCTGAGTGGGAAAATCAACGACTGTCAGGGAAGTGTAACACCCTACTAATTTAATGTTATGCTTAATTCATAGTATGAAATCAAGTAGATTGTGTTACCATAATACCGCTCTGCTTACCTTTCATGATTCGTGTTTCCTCTCCTCATCATATATATACATAATTTTTTTTTTTTTAACAGATGAAATAGCGCACTGCTATACTAAGAGTGAAACGAATTTAACAAAATATCACAAAAGATAAGTGTAGCACAATAACATTAACTGTATACATATATATATATATATATATATATATATATATATATATATATATATATATATATATATATACATATATATATATATATCAGAAGCCACTGCTTCAGTTTCTGTACAAAGTTTCCAAGTAGAATACATAAGTGGGCCGACGAACCAAAAAGATAATGACGCCCGTATCAGTCAAAAAGATCCTGTGGTCCTCAAAGGACATTTCATAACCTACTGCTAATCCTACTGTCAAGTCTATGACCCAGAGCTACGTACTATCAAAAAAGGGTCATGCTGTACAACATCTCCTGCTAGCTGAGCTACTCTGTCAGATAGTCGTTAGCCATGTTAGGCCCGGCTGGAGAATTCTCTGCGCTGGGTCCCGAGGAGGAAGAAGGTGACGAGCCGGTGGCCTCGGAAGGGTCACTCTCTAAACTAAGTGGGATATCTGGAACTGCCTGCGGTGGTGACTCCGGTGCAGGGTCAGCAGGAGCTGCCTGTGCTGCAGGTGCAGGAGGAGCTGGAGGTGGGTGCGCCATGTACAGCGGGACAGCAATGTAAGGGGTCGCAGGGTCAAAACTAGGATGATGTAAAGGGACAGCAAAATTCCTATTGCTAAATAGGTAAAGGCGGAAGTTACAAGAACCGGCTATATACAGAGAATCCAACTCTGGATCATGGTGAAGCTGTAAATCTGGGATCTCAATGAAGAGGGTGGCCGTGGAGTCCATCGCCAATGTCTGAGAATGATGCGGGAAATACAGAACGAGGTGAGAATTTAAAGAAATTCTCAGTAGGGTTTGGGCATAGAGGTTATCTGACGTTACATACATTCTCAGTTGCCTCGCGTTTTATTTAATTACAAAAACATGTGTTCAAACTACACTATACGTTTTTAATGAGTTTAAGAAAACGTCTGGTCCGAGGCAAGGTTCAGTTTTACTTTAGGTGGCATAAGAAATAGAGTAGAATTGCTAATAATAATTCACAGAATAATAAACAGAATGAATGGATAACGGCAATTAATAAACATAATAGGCACTGTATCCATCCTGACACAATTTATTTCACGAAGTCATGCATTCATATAATCATGCAGACTTAATCATGAACCTTTCTTCATAAGCTTTCCTATTACTTTTCATCATTTTCCATCTCTTGGTCCCTTGGGAGTTCTTGGCCATTTAGACTCCTGGGTAATAATCTGCTTTTCAGGATCGAGCTCGTTCCTATAGAGGAATGTCGGGTTTACTTTCCCCGACCTTCTCACTGATCTATTCCCCTTAACTTCTTATCCGGGGCTGGCCCAAGTAGCATGGAACTTTCATAGTAACATAATTCTTATCATAACTTTCATAGCTTTCTTGAAATTGCACATGCATTAACATGAAATTCATAACTTATGCATGGGTTCTACCGAAATTTTGGCAGCATAATGGAATGAGTCCGCTTCTCCATGAATAGTGCCAGTACATCAGAACATCAATTTATTATAAAGATCACAACATTACACACATATTTCAATATTGAACTTATAATAACATTAAACTCATCAAGGCAGAGTTTCTACCTCAGCATAGTCAACCAACCCGATTTTTATAATTCAAGCCATAATTTCTATTTAACTCATTTGGACCTCAAATTTGGGTATGTTAAAGTGTTATGTGTCTAGTTTCTAACCTCTTTGGTACCATCTAATTTCGATATCTATAGCTCAAGATATTTAGAGTTTATCCCTACTTCGCCTTGATGGTGCCGTAATCAGACACCTAAAAGTAAAACTCCACTAAAAATCAAAAATTGACTCAAATTATATGAAATTGGACTCATAAAGATTCATTTGCAAAAATTTCCATTCCATTTGACTTAGTAGGGCTCGAGTTATAAACCTCGAATTCTGACCTTCCTAAACTGCCCTGTTCTGGCCCAGTTTAGACATAGGGCAACTTTCTTGGATCACTAGGAGCAAACGGGACCTTGTCTAATTCTGAAATTTTTATGGGACATTCTTCTATGTGTAAGCTTTCTAACAAAGTTAGTTTCACTCATTTTCAAGTAGTATAGGGCGAGTTCTACCCTGAACAAGCCAGTCTGCCTAGAACCAGAGTCATAAGCTTAGGTCGAAATTCAAAAAATCATATCTCTCTCAATACTAATCCAAAAGCCTTATATGATATATGTATGGAAAGCCCTAGATGTCTAGTTTCATATAAAAATGGTTTCATCAAATTTAATCGGCTGTAGGCGGAGCCGTACACTCCGCCGTACGGACCGCCGAGGGGTTTTGGTTCTCCAGCCCCTTAGCTCTTCTTATTTCCATTCTTTCTTGCTTCCAATTCGGTTTTAACCAAACAAACAGCCCAAAACCAGTCACATATCATCATAATCATTCATTTAACACATCAAAGATTGTGAAAATGATCCAACCTCAGCCAGCCAAGACCACAGAATTGATGCAAGAATCAAACCTCTACCTTTGTTATAAGTAATTTTGCTTGATTTTTGAGGCTTGGATGAACAAAGCTTGATTAGGCTTGATGCTTAGCTAGAATTATGAGAGTGAAGAAGAGAAGAAGAGAGCTGGGGCAGAGGAGGAGAAGGCGTAGCCTGAATGAGTGAGAAAGAGAAGGAAAAAATCTGATTGAAGGAGTATTATGTAGGTGGCTTCTTGGCTTGTGATTGGCTAATCTTGTATAGCTGAAATTCAGCCAAGCTTCTTCATGTTTTGGTGGCCTTTGTTGCGCCACTTTTAGGTGATAAGTGGCTGAGTTATCAGCCACTCAAAATAGGGTTTAAAGCTTGTAATTCTATTGGTTCAGTTCCGAGAGTTTAAAATACTGTAATATTACCGATTTCCTTTGAATCGGTAAATCAGTTTCGTGAAAATTTTTATGAAATCTTCTATATTTCTAACCTAATTAACTTGTACCGAATCTCAATTAATTGCTAATCAATTGATCCTAAATAATTATTTAACCGAATTTTAATTAATTTCAATTATTCGATAAAAACCAAACAATTGAACAGAAAACGATAAAAGAATTTCGGTGGATGTTACAGGAAGCGTGAGCTTCACAATAACATCGTCAAAACCCCTTCTACTCCTATGGATTTCCAAGGCTCGCGTATAGTGCCAATTAGTGTGTGAGGTAAGTGACAATGAAGTGTGTGAAGGGAGCATACAAATCTTTTAACCCTAAAACTAAACATAAAACCTGCAAAAGATTAAAAAATACGCATACACAGTATATCAACTACCCTAAGGTTTGAGATATATACAAAATATAAAAAAAGAAATAAGCTACCCAAGGTTTGAGTGACAAATAGCTACAAATAAAATAATCATATACAAATAAAAATTATGTATAAAGACAGTTATTTACAAAAAGAAAAGAAAAAAAAAGAAAAGTAATAAGAAGGGGAAAATGAATATTATTTTAGTTATATAATTTACATAATTTACTCTAATGGGCTTGACTCTTTAACCGTCCCCAGTGGAGCCGCCAAACTGTCACAACGTGCTCGGAGGGCGCCGCAACGAGAGGCAACAAAAAAAAAATTGAAAAATAATTTTAATGGAGTCGCCACCAATTTTTATTCATAGAAAAAAATCGAAAACACTTTTTAATTTTGCAAAAACTGGTCTTTTAAAGATATTGAATTCGGGAGTCTATTTATGCATAGGGAAGGGTGGAAACTTAATCCCACTGCACCCCTAATACATCTGTTTTGCAGCGGTTACCCTAGAGCTTATTATGCAAATTAATTAATAACTTTAATAATATTGATTTTTCCTCTTAAGAACATAATAATTATTTACAAATAAAATAAAGCAAGATTAGTACCACAATTATTTACAAAAGAGAAGGAAAAAATAAAATTAATATGATAATTATTTATAAAAGAAAAGAAAAGCAAAATTGATATGATAATTATTCCCAAAAAAAGCAAGATTAATATATAATTATTTACAAAAGAAACAAAAATTAATATAATAATTATTTACAAAAGAAAAATAAAGTAGAATTAATTTTATGATTAAAAGAAATAAAAATTGATCTAAAAATTATTTACAAATGGAAAATGAGGTAAACTTAATGTTATAATTATTTAAGGAATTAAAATTAAAAAAAATTTAAGAAAATTTAATTTTTGATTTGGCGGAGATTATCCGCTCGTACGTATCCTCTGGTGCAATGATGAAGTCAAAATCATATAGTTCTTGTAGAAAATAATTGTGAGTTGGGTTGATTTTATTTAAAGAAATACATAATAAAATAAAATAAAAAGAAAGAATAATCCATTTTTGCCCAAGGTTCAGGATAGTATAAACTATACAATAAACCCTAACAATTCTTATAACTCTTGAGGGTGGCCAAGCCATACATCAATGTTAGAGATTGTGACATGGATTTTAAAGATTTGAATTAAAATTGTGCTTATTATTTGAGTAAGAATAAAGAACCTACTTTGTGTATATTTACAAAAATAAAAAATAAAAAATAACATCCCAAATACAAGAAACAACGAAACATAAACAAAAAAAAAGGGCACACAAGTGTTTCAGCACAATGGTGATGCACCACATTATTAGCACCACCAAACAAAAAGTAGTGAAGAGCTAGGACCACTGATTTGGACGTTCCAAAACTAGATGGTAGCAATTTGCTTTTCGACTTTGGCTTCAACGTCGGCGTGGGTATAGAGATTTGGTGAGGAGACTGTGACATGAACAATGGAGGTTGCAGGTTTGGCCAGATAATGATGAGGTTCTAGTTATATTATGAATCAAGAGGTTGAAGACAATTTGTTGTGGTAAGGGAAGACTATGGGTGCAAGGATCGTTAACAGAGAGTAAGAAGTGGTGACAAGGCAGTATCAATGGCGATGCTACGAGTATGTTGTTGTATTGAGAGAAATTCCAAACAAAAAAGTGTAGTGTAGAATTAAAAGAGACAGACCGATAAACGAGCAGGAAAGATAGCATGTGTGCAAAAACAAAGAGTTAAAGATATATACCAACGAGTGTGCCTAAATGGACGAGCAATTTGAGACCAAAAATGGACTGCAACTCTAGGCTCAGTCTTCTCCTTTTTCTTTCAATGTCCCTTGCACACAATCACGACTTTGCTCGTAGTGTCTGCTGCTGTTACTCTCCCCCAAAAAAACTAGCCTCCTCACCTGTCAATATTTGATCTATTTATAAGTGTTGAAGGCATCAATTGTCATTAAATTTGATTGATTCTAATTGGAAATTTAGCCTTAATGATGATTGGCCCAAATTTGTTTTCATTTATTCTAATTTAATTATTTTTTTTTGTTAAAATATTTCATGATTGGGCTATGCTCTTACTCTAAAATGGGTCAGCTTTCTTTCCTATCCCCCTTTTTTTTATGTCTTGGACAAAATATGGTGTTCACAGATGCCATGGGATTTTCAAGGAAACCCAGATCCTATTTTATTGCTTCTTGTGTTTCTCATTCTATTTTCAATCTAAACCAACACATGCTAAACTAGCCATAAATCATCACATACCCATCATATATCATCAATTACATGAATGGAGAAAAACTTTCCAACAACCATTAATTCAGTAAACTCAATTAAAGAAGCTGAATCCTACCTTCAATTTGGTGTAGTATCTGGCTAGTTTTGAGTTTTGGAGGTTAGGGCTAATGAAAGTTGAAGATGGAGGGAAAAGGAAGCAAGATAGAAGAAGAATGAAGAAAGTGGAGGTTGTAGTAGAATGGAGGCCAAAGTTGAGGGAGTTGGAGGAGATTTCTTAGAGTTTAACTCATGTCTTGGTAGTTAGAACCTTAGCCTATTAGTGGTAGAGAGATAAGTGGAGAAAATTGAACCAAGTCTTCTCTCCTCCTTGGGCAGCAATTGGTGCCCTTACTATGGGTAAGAGTGGCTAAATTTTAACCACTCATGTTAGGGTTTTTGGGGTAAAATCCTATTAGTTCAATTCTAGCAGTATAAAATACCAAATTTCTTTCAAATTGGCATCACATTACTGGTAGTTTTTGGAAATTTTTATGCACAGTTATTTCAAATTCTCTCAATCCTAATCTCTTCAACTTCTAATTAGCTTCTAATTAACCTTGATCATCTCCTAATTAGCTTTACATGTCCAATGGAGACCGAATAAATCAATTGATAATCTTATTTAAACGTATTGAGATTTTCGATGTTACACTACTACCCTCCTAAAAGAAAAATTTTGTCCTCAAAATTTAGTCACAAAACTAACTATATATTGTCGTGAGAGTTTAATAAAAGAGTTGACATATAAGCACATAGAAAGTTGATAAGCATAGTCAAAGAAAATACAGTAAACCTAGTTATATAATTTACACCAACACAGTCGGCAAAGAGTAAGTCCTTATCCTGTGTCAGTTCTAATTTCCCATTAACCCCTCTAGGAAGGTAGTCTCTTCAGTGTTCATGGTGAAAACCCTCCTTGGATGTTACGGCTTAGGAGTAGGTAGCTGATACCTGGGGCATTCTCTATTCATGTGGCTTTCCATACTTAAAGCATACATTCTGCCCAGCCAAACAAGGCCTTACTCCATGATACTTTCCACCTTTCAAACATTCTTGCTTAATGGGTGACTTTTGCGGCTGCTTATCTTCATTTCCATTATGTTGAAATGACTTCTTTGGTGGTGGAATATGCTGAAACTCCTGGTCTTCAGGTGCCAGCCTCTTTCCACAAACGTCCAACCTGGTATCAGTGAGCTTCTTATTACATTCTTCAACTAATCAGCTTTTGTTCGCCAATACAGCAAAATCTCTTATCTCCATTGGCTCTACCAATGCCAAGATATCCGCTTTTAGTCCTCTTTCAAATTTGACGCATTTCCAATTTTTGTCAGGGTTGCACTGATAGGAACACTATAGTCTCCTTTCTTAGTCATGATGAACAGATGAGATAGGGAACTGAAGGTAAAAGAGAGAATGTGTTTGGGTTAGGTGTATTGAAAATGGTATGAGGGTTTGAAGGTTTTGGAGTGGAGAGCATGAAGAATAGTGAAAGGCTTTTCTCTGAGACTTGTGAGATGAAAGGTTGATGTGATGGGTAATCGTTAATGAGGGAGACTGATAGTTAAAGTATGTGAGCAGTTTTCAAATAAAATGCTGCCATTTTCAGAGTAGGTGTGTCTTTTGGAATTTTCCGCTTCATTAAATAACAGTCATCGTGTGATAGTGGGTGATTATCCAAGCGATGCACGTAATGAAACCATTTTTTAATCCAAAAACCATAGTCTTCAGGGTTTATAACCAACTTTCTAGAGGAATAAGAAATCAGCGCATGAGAAAGTTAATCCTATCATTTTGTAGCTATTTTTCTCCTCATTTTCATCTTCACCCTTATCTGAAGTAATCTTTCTAAATCATGAGACAATACATTCTGAACAAACATTTCAAGTTTCTCTTGATGTGACCTTTCTGAAGAAAACTTTATCGATGACGAACAATTTTCCAGAAAGCAAACACAATTGAGACGCGGCAATACTTTAGCTCAAGAAAGAGAGAGTATTTAGATGCAATGCATGTGAATGATCAAAAGTTGATCATGTTTAGAAGGTTCCTTATTTTGGAGAAATGATCTTCTGCTAAGGTTTTTGTAAAAATGTCAGCAATCTGACTTTTAGTATTAATAAACCTTAGCTCAATGTTTCCTTTCTGAATATGATCTCTTATGAAATAATGCTTTATGTCAATGTGCTTAGATCTAGAATGCTGAATATCATTCTTGGTGAGATTGATAACACTTGTATTGTCACAAAGGATCAGAAGTTTGGTGTACCTCAAGTTGAAATCCTCTAATTGTTGCTTGATTCACAGAATCTAAGTACTACAATTTGCAGCAGATATATTTTCAGCTTCTGCGGTTGAAAGAGTAATAGTGTTCTGCTTCTTGCTTGACCATGTTATCAATGATTTTCCAAGAAAGTAACAGCAACCACTAGTGCTTTTTCATTCAACTCTGTCTTTAGCAAATCAACATCACAGTAACCTGTAATATCACAAGAAGTACCTTTCTCATACCATAGACTGAGATTAGTAGTACCAACTAAATATCTTAAAATTCTTTTAACAACACCTAAGTGTGAATGTTTTGGATTTGATTGAAATTGAGCATAGATTCCTACACTCAGTTGTAAGTCAGGTCTACTAGTAGTTAGATATAATAGTGATCCAATCATACCTCTATAGAGAGTTTTAGAAACTTTCTCACCATCTTCATCAGCTTCTAAAATTTGATAGGGATGCATAGGAGTACTAATGCTCTTGGCCTTGTCCATATCAAACTTTGTGAGCAAATCCTTAGCATGCTTTTCTTGATGAATCGAGATACCATCTTTCTCTTATTTGATTTGCAGTCCAAGAAAGAATTTTAGTTCTCCCATCATGCTCATCTCAAACTCTCCTTGCATAAGATAAGAAAAATTCTTGCACAAACATTGATTAGTTGCTCCAAAGATAATATCATCAACATAAATATGAACAATTAGAAAATCATTTTTATCACGATGAATAAGCAAAGTAGTGTCAACTTTTCCTCATACAAAATCATTTTTGATTAGAAAAGGACTGAATCTATCAACCAAGCCCTGAGAGCTTGTTTTAACCCATATAGAGCTTTTGAAAGTTTAAACACATGTTGAGGAATGTTTTTATTTTCAAAACCAGGAAGTCGATGAACATAAACTTCCTCAGATATGAAATGGTTTAAAAAAGTGGATTTCACATCCGTTTGAAATAACTTAAAACCTTTGTAAGACGCATAAGCAAGTAACATTTTGATGGCTTCCAATCTTGCTACAGGAGCAAAAGTCTCATCATAATCTATGCCTTCTTGCTAATTATAACCTTGAGCCACTAATCTTGCTTTGTTTCTGACAACTTTTCCATCCTCATAAAGCTTGTTTCTGAATACCTATTTAGTCCTAATGGCAGATTGTCCTTTAGGCAGTGAGATTAGGGTCCAGACTTTGTTTTTCTCGAATTGAGATAACTCCTCTTTCATAGCTTCAATCCAGTATTGATCTGTCAAGGCTTCTTCGATATTTTCTAGTTGAATCTCAGAGATAAGAGCGAGATTGGAATCATTTCTAAGTGAGGATCTCGTTCTGATTCCATGAAAAGGTTCACCAATAATTTGGTTTTGAGAGACAACTCTCAAGTCTCTTACACCTGTGTACCTTCTCCTCAATGGAGTACCTTCTAGTTCTTCAGAAGCATAATCAGAAACATGTTGATGAGAGGGAACTTCAGAAACATTTTCATCATCATCTCTAGTGGTCATCTGAAGGTTCTATTGAGTGTGGGAGTTTTCATTTAATGACATACTTTCTATTTTTACTTCTAGATCAGCAACCTTCTTGCTTAGATCATTTTTCTTTTCTATGAAGCTTATGTGGATAGTTTCTTCCATAGATTGAGACCTTTTGTTGAACACCCTGTAAGCTTTTGAAATAGAAGAATATCCTAGAAAAATTCTAGGATCAGATTTAGGATCAAACTTGGATAGCTTGTCCTTGGTATTTCGTACAAAACATTTGGATCCAAAAATATGAAAATAGGAAATGTTGGGTTTTCTTCCTTTCCATAATTCATAGGGAGATTTCTTGAGAATGGGCCTCAAGAAAATATGATTTTGAATATAGCAGGCAGTGTTAATTGCTTCTGCCCAAAAATCTTTTAATAAGCTGCTTTCAAGAAGCATAGTTTTGGCCATTCCTATACGGATCTATTCTTCGTTTCCACTACTCCATTTTGTTAAGGAGCTTTAGGAGACGAGAAGCTATGAGAAATGTCATTTTCTTCACAAAAGTTTTTGAAAGCATGATTTTCAAATTCTCTACCATGATCTGATCTGATGGAAGTGATGCAAAAACCTTTTTCATTTTGAATTCTTTTTGAAAAGGATTTGACGACCTCAAAAGCATCATCTTTATGGATCAGGAACATAACCCATGTAAATGAAAAATCATCCACAATAACTAAGCCATATCTCTTACCACCTAGATTGGCAATTCCAGTTGGTCCAAAGAGATCAAGATGTAAAAGCTCAAGTGGTCTAGTAGTTAAAACTACATTTTTGCTGTGAAAAGAACTTTTGGTTTGTTTGCCTTTGAGACAAAATTCACACGAGGAATCATTTTCAAAATCAATTTTTGGCAAACCTATGACCAGTTCTTTCTGAGAGATCTTAGAGATCAATCTCATATTAGCATGAGCAAACTTTTTGTGCCACAACCACTTTTCATCCAAAAAGGAAGCTAAGCATTTTACATTCTAATCTAAGAGGTCATCTAGATACAACACATACATATTGTTATGCTTCTCAGCAGTGAGAATAATCTTGTCATTTGTAAAATCCTTAATAATACAATGTGAGGATTCAAATACAACTTTGTAGCCTTGGTCACAAAATTGACTAATGCTCAAGAGATTGTGAGTAAATCCCTCTACTAACATAACATCATTTATCAATTTGGAAATATTCTTACCAACATTACCTATACCAACAACTTTGGATTTGATTCCGTCAGCAAATTTGACTATTCCACTATTCTTGGGCCTGAGGTTTCTGAACCAGAATTTATTTCCAGTCATGTGTCTGGAGCATCCACTGTCCAAATACCACTTCTTTTCCTTTTGATGAATTGATTTAAGGCATATCTATATCAGAAGCAGTTTTAACTTTAGGTACCCATATCTTCTTGGATCATTTTGGGTTAGCAAGTTTCTTGGCCTTTTTCACTATCTATTGTTTTGCCTTCCTTCTGGAGAAGCATCTTACAGAAATGTGACCCTTTTTAAAATAGTAGATACAAGTGGGAATCAAACTTGAAAGATCTTTAGATAATTTTTCATCATCTTCCTTCTCATAGCCTAAACCAGTTTTTATTAAGGTAAGATTTCTGACTACCAAGCATCAAGTCTAGACTTTTAGAGCCATTCACTATTTTCTCAAGATCAGATTTGAGAAGTTTGACTAATTTTTGAAGTTCAGAAACATTAGACTATGGACTATCTTGAGTTTCAGAAGCTTTGCCTTTTAGGGCTGCTACTTTCTTCTAAAGAGTAATATTTTCATTTTGTAGTTCATTCTTTTTATGCCTAACTTGCTCATTCTCAGTCTTGAGTTTTTAAAACTTTAAAGACGGTTTTCAAAAATCTTTTCTCAAAGATGCATAATGAGAAGCAAGAGACTTGGAATCATCCAAGAGTTCATCATAAGCCTTTTGAAGGTTTTCATAAGTAAGTTCAAGTTTAGACTCATGTGCCTCAGTTTCTTCATCTGAGATGATATTAGCCATGAAACAGAGGTTCGCAACAATCTCTTCTTTCTCTTGAGATTCATCATTTTCTTAGTCTTCATCTAGATCATCCTAAGTGGCCATCATATCCTTTTTCTTTGAAGTCTTTTTCTTTCCAGCTTTCTTCAGTTTGGGACATTCTAATCTGTTGTGCCCAGGTTCCTTGCACTCAAAGCATATTACTTCATCTGCTTTGACTTTGCTCTTCTTGTCCCTTTTTGGAGCAAAGTTCTTTTTTTTTTTCCCCTTTTGAGCCATGCTTTTGAGATTCTTCTCGTTAAGTGAGCTATTTCATCATTTTCATCATCAGAATCAGGATTAGAGGAATTTTCATCTTCTTCATCTGATTCTTTTGAGGCCTTCATGGCTTTGGAGGAGCTGAATCTTTTCTGAGTGGTCTTAAGGGCAATGGATTTACCCTTCTTGTTAGATTCCTCAAAATTTCCTTCAATTCGATCTCATGAGTCTTTAAGGACCCAATGAGAGTATCCAAGCTAAGTACGTTCAGATCTTTAGCTTCTTGGATGGCAGTAACTTTGGGAAGCAAGGCCTTTGAAAGACTCCTTAGGATCTTTCTTACCATTTCTACATTTGAGTACTTTTTACCCAAAGCTTTAAGCTAATTTATGATATGCATAAATCTAGTTGCCATTTCGTCAATATTCTCATGCTCTAGCATATTGAACATTTCATATTTATGAACTAGCATGTTGATTTTCATTTCTTTAACTTGATCTGTTCCTTCATGAAGCACTTAAAGTCTATCCCAAATTTCTTTGGCAGAATCACAGGATATGATTTTGTCATATTTGCTTTTGCTCAAGGCACATGTGAGCAAGTATTTTTCCTTGGCATTCGTTTGAACTTTTATTTTGTGCTATTAGTCCATTCATTTCTAGGAATGATTCTGACTATAACTGGTGGATGATGTTCTGGATTAGCTACTACTTGTGGTGCTAGTTGTTCCACAGTAGGTACATAGTCACCATTCTATATTATTTCCCACATATCCAGACTTGTGGACTTAATGAAAAGTCTCATTCTATCCTTCCGGTATGGATAGTCTTTACCACTAAAATAAGGAGGACGATTTATGGAGTGACCTGCGATGTGATGAATTTGTTGGGCCATTTGATGGGATCTTTAACCTCTGCAGCCGTAAGGAAGTTCAACCCCAAAGTTAGGCTCTGATGCCAATTATTGAAAGAGATAACACGAGAAGGAGGGTTGAATCATGTAGTTTCAAATTTAAACAGTAACTTGAAAAGTTGAAATTGAAAATCTATCTCAAGTCCTAGACTTAGATTATGAAAGCTTTGTGTCAGCTAATAAATACTTATTTGTTTAAATTATTGAAGGTAATGAACAGATTGAAGTTAAAAATGCAGATAGTATAACTTATGCGATCAAGAAACAAGGCTAAGTAGCTATGGAAGAAACACACAAGAGATTTTTATAGTGGTTCGGCCAACCACTTGCCTACTTCCAGTCCCCAACTCTTTGTTCAGATTTTATAAAACTTGAGTATTCTTTGTTCAAGCTCCTCTAAGCTTCTTATAACAGAGTAGTCTTTTCTCAACCTTCTCCAAGCTTTAATTTGAGTATTCTTTGTCCCAGCCTCTCCAAGTTGTACTTGACCACTATTGGATATATGTAAAAGTTTTGAGATTTGAAAACAATTCATGAACACTCACACTAACTCTCTTTACAGAGGATAAACAACATTTTCTCAGTGTATGACTTCTCTAAAAACTCAAAGAGAGAATCTTATCAAATACAAAGTAGAAGAGAAGATTTTTTATTAAACAAAAGTTACAAGGAGTAACTTTCTACAGGTTCATAAGGTTGAGAAAGTTGACAATGAAGCTCTACAAGCAAAGAAGATATTTAGTTGTTCCAACTATTCTTTCTTTGACATCCAACCTTTTATAGACATTGAAATATATACGTTGAAACTTGTAGTTCTTGACTTTTGAAGTCCTCTTTGGACTGCTTGTCTAAGGCTGGACGGAAGCAATAGTCTTCCTTTTTCTTATTCTTTGAAGTGGTAGAAAAGTAGCCGTTTGTTGATATACCAACTGTGCAGACTTGTCAGCACTTCTTTTACATCTTGTCAAATCACCTTTTTTGACTTTTTGAATTTATCTATGAAGTGTGTTGAGGAAGTTTTAAAGGTATGATGCACATGAGAAGTATGTTTCTGGTGATATCCCTTCTGGATAGGGTCATCCCTCTAGACAGAGTTATCTTTCTAAATTGGCAGAATTTAACTTTCTAGGCTCGTCTTTCCTTTCTGAAGTGTAACTTCAACCTTCTGGAATTCTCCTTTTTTGTATCTAAACAAAATAGCTTGAGACACATAAAGTATATATTCCATATAATGGTACAAAGCTATGAACAACGATGCTTTGATGACTTTTTAAGCACTTAAGCTATTTGTTTAAATTCATTCTCATAGAAGAATTTGTTATTCTAATCAGCTTTTTCATGGTAAAAAAGATTTGCTTATATTCTGATTTGGTATTCATCAAAACCTCAAAAAATCAATTTGGTTCATAGCCTCAGAATAGCTTCTGAGAAGCATTGGAGCTAACACGAACTACTTTGATACCATTATGTAATAACACCCTCCCAAGCATAGTACTATACTTAAGTCATAGGACCACTTTTAGGAGTTGTTACTATTACTTCAACGGACCTTGTATGACAGCATTCTTCGGTCGTCTTGAATCAACTATGCCTACGGTGACTGTCTTTGGAATTTCTTGAACTATCTGGAGATAACACAAGAATATATATAGAAGTGAGAATTATAAATTCTCAGTAGGATTTATTAAACTAGCACATACGGTGTCATTGGTATTATCTCCAACTGCTTCGATTTATTATGAAAAAGGGGAACATGTTATACGAACTATTCAGTTTTATAGTTTGAAAACATATGATCCGAAGCAGAGTTAATTTTATTCAGGCACTTCTTAAATAGAGTAAGAATTCAAAACATAAGTATAGCAAATCGAGAGCAATTTCATAATAATCATAACAAGGATGACGAAACCATAACTTGTGCATATGCAGTTTGTTCATCATAAGATCATACATATGCTTTTATGCGTCCTTTAGTTTCTTTGCTTGACACACCTAGGCGTTTCGTATCACCATCCTTAGGGTGTCTGTATGCATATGTCTTTGTCTTTAATCTTTACTACCCTTGGGTAGACTAATCTAGAAGTGAGCTCAACTCATGACTGTCGTCACACAGTACTGACTCCAGGGGATCCACGTGCTTTTAGATTGGAAGGACTCAGCTGGCCAATTGTCTCCAACATAGAGAGACCCAAAAGTTTAGCTGCCTTCACAAGGAGGGACCCAACATGCAATTGCCTCTAAGTGAAGGGACCCATATCTTTTCTTTTAACTACCTTCACAAGGAGGGATCCAAATAACTGCCTCTAGTTGGAGGGACCCAATCTTATATAATCATATATTTTCTTCATTTTCATGCAAATATGCAACATTTTAAAAAGAGAATCATGCTCATATCATTATACAATGTTTATATCATAAATTTTCATAATCTAAACTATCATAATTTCATAAACTTCTGCCAAAAATTCGGTAGCATAACGGATCAAGTCCGCTCCCTCGTGAATAGTATCAGTCAACCAGACAGTCATTTATATAGAAAAATCAATGCAAGTTATATATATTTCATTAATCAAACAAAGTTTCATCACCTTGGTCTTGAGCTAAGTTTCTACCACTATCTTTTGATTCTGCCCGATTTTTGTAAATTAACCCATTAATTCATTTTAACTCATTTAGACTTGAATTTTGGATATGTAGAAGTGTTATGTGTCTAGTTTCTAATATCTTTAGTCCCATTAAGTTTTGATATATATAACTCAAGTTATTGAAAATTTACCTAGGCCTGTCTTATTTTAGGCAGATTTAAGCTCTAAAATGAGAAAATTCACCAAAAATGGAAAACAGGATGAAACTATAGGAAACCTGTATGTTTTAAATTTAATTGAGCAAATTTTCATTTCCAAGAAGCTTCATCCCTTTTGATTAAGCAGAACTCAAGTTATGAGCTCTTGAAGTTAGCTAACTTGAATTACCATATTCTAACCTGGTTAGGACTTGGGGCAATTTTCATAATTTACTGGGAACAACTATGATTGAATTTTGTTTTGAAATTTTCATAGAATGTTACCCTATGTCTTAACTTTCTAAAAGAATTAGTTGCACTCAATTTGAAAGAGTATAGGATGAGTTATACTTACTCAACTCACTTTGGTCAGGTTTAGGGCAAAGTTCAAAAACTCATATTTCTCTCAATATAAAGCTAATGGCTTTAAAATTTATATGGATGGAAATCCCTGGATGTGTAGTTTCATATAAAAATAGTATCACCAACTTTTGGTGTCTATGGGTGGAGCTATACACTTTGTCGATACAGATGCCATAGGGTTTTCAAGGAAATCCAGATCCTGTTTTATTGCTTCTTATATTTCTCATTCAATTTTCAATCTAAACCAAGTAAACACATGCTAAACCAGCCATAAATCATCACATACCCATCATATATCATCAATTACATGAATGGAGAAAAACTTCCCAGTAGCCATTAATTTAATAAACTTAAGCAAAGAAGCTGTATCCTACCTTCAATTTGGTGTAGTATCTGGCTAGTTTTGAGTTTTGGAGATTAAGGGCTAATGAAAATTGACGATGGAGCAAAAAGGAAGCAAGATAGAAGAAGAATGAAGAGAGTGGAGGCTACAGTAGAATGGAGGCCGAAAATGAGGGAGTTAGAGGAGTTTTCATAGAGCTTAACTCATGTCTTGGTAGTTAGAACCTTAGCCTATTATTGGTGGAGAAATAAGTGGAGAAAACTGAACCAAGTCTTCTTTCCTCCTTGGGCAGCAGTTGGCACCCTTACTATGGGTGAGAGTGGCTAAATTTTAGCCACTCATGTTAGGATTTTTAGGATAAAATCCTATTAGTTCGGTTCTAATAGTATAAAATACGGAATTTCTTTTAAATCGGCAATGCATTACTAGTAGTTTTTAGAAATTTTTTTGCACAATTATTTCAAATTCTCTCAATCCTAATATCTTCAAATTCTAATTAGCTTCTAATTAATCTTTGATCATCTCCTAATTACCTCTACATATCCAATGGAAACTGAATAAATCAATTGACACCATAATTTAAACGTATTGCGATTTTCGGATGTTACAGGTTTCATAGTTGGTGGAGGCAAGATTTGAAGCACCCTTAAGCTTGGAAGTGAGGTAAGCTCCTAAACTACCTTATATGTGGTTTTACGATTTTATGAACTAGGGTTTTATCCTTTTCATTTCTCGTGAATCTTGATTGATGATGATGTTCTTTAGGCTTATGTTCATGAGTTAGAACTAGTAATACTCAATTTAGTGAAAGGAACAAGCTAGAAACTCAACGATGTTTACAAATAGAAAATAAGACAACCAAGATAACCTAGGGCAATGTTAGATTCTCGGACCATATCTGGAGCTAGGGACCTTCAATTGAAGTTTCAATTGAGATGAAACCAATTTTAGATGAAACGTAACTTATAGAAAAGTATGTCCACAAAATTTGAGATCTATTAGACTAAAGATGCATAAGTTATGAATTTTGCCAGAAGCTATAGGTGAAGTGGACCTAGGTTTGAGTAGGGTGTGTTCAAGTGGGCATAACATGCTCCATAGATATACAAATTGAGTGCAACCAATTTTTCTAGAAAGCTAACACATAGGAGAACAAGCTTGTAAATTTGAGAGCTAAACTCTTAGTGAATTGATCCTAGTAATTCCACGAAGTTACCCTACGCTCTATGAGTATCAAAACAAGATAGCCCTAGTGTTGAGCCTATAACTTAAGCTATACTTAACCAAATTGAGTAGGACTTAGTTTGTTTGTAAAAGGGTTTAAGTGAGAATAAGCATATAAAATTCCAGAGCAAAATGATGAGAATTGAATTTTTACCATTTCTAATGTCTAACCTATCCAAGGTAGGACTAGTGTCGCGAGTTCTAGTTTCATGAAGTGAATGTTACCCTATAACTAAAATAGGACTGGTGCTCTGGGTTCCATTTATATGTAGTGACCACAAGTGTTCCAGATTTTGAGTTCATAAAAAGAGGGAGTCTAAGTGAGATTAGGATATTCACCCTAGTAAAGATGTATGATAATGTCCGCCCGCTTTGTCGTGACTAGGTTTCGAGGTCTGATGTACGAGGTATGGGATCAAAGGTTCAGGACTGAGGATCCTAGATCCCAGATTCCAGATTCAAGGTTGAGGTGAGGTCCAAGATCCAGGTTCCTCCCTATCATGAGTAAGGATGCTTAGTTATCCCGAGTTACAAGTTAGACTCCTTGCTCTTAGTTCCCAAGTTCCAAGTTAGAGGCCCTAAATTCTTGAGATCCAAGTAAATTAGTGTTCAAAGTTCTCAGTAAGGTGATGAGTAACCAAACTGGTACAATTGTTTCGAGTTCCGAGTTTAAGTAATCAGTCCAAGTTTTGGGTAAAGCAATAGTAACCAAACCCGAATGGGAGCTCCACGTTCACCGTAAGATGATTAGTAAGCAAACCAGGACAAGTGAGGTGTCCCTCGAGCACCGAGCTCCGAGTTCCAAGTTTGATGAAATTGGATTTTGGTGGAAAAAGGGTAGGTTTCTAGTGGCACATAACCCAAGTGTTAAACAAGACATAAAACTATCAGTCTAGGCTATGATCATCCCTCTGGTTAAGGTGCCACCATTGATATGTTTATAATAATGTTATATGTATATATGCTCTAAAGTACGCTATCCTATGTGTCATTTTCATTAAGAACATCATCTATGCAAGTATATTTTGTAAGCAAAGGTATAAAGCATGTGTAAATGTTTATGCAGCATTTCTATGCATGACCATGTACAAGAATGCATAAAAAGACATCAATTTATAAGTTAATGATGAGATTACTTGGGTCAGCCCATAACCAAATTATGGGGAATAAGTCGATGTGAGAGTCGGGGAAAATAAATTAACCGGGCAATCACGTATAGGAATAAGTTCGGTCCTAAAAAGCAAGCTATTACCTAGAAGTAGGAGAGGCCCTCCACTTTCAGGGGACCAAGTACATATGAAAATAAAAAATGCTGTACTTTGAGGACAGCGATATGTAATGCTCAAGTGCAGACATATGCAAACATCCTAGGGATGATGATACGTAATGCCTAGGTGTGTTAAGTATAGAAAGTTAAAGAAAGCCAAGAAAGATAATTTCACTTGCATGATTATATGATGTGCATCTGCATATGCACAACTTATATTCTTTTGTTGATCTATTGCTGCCATCAAGGAATTTCTCTTTCCTTGTTAAGTGTTTAAATAAAATTAATCTGCTTTGGAAGGATAGTTTTAAACTTTATAAAATGAAAATCTATAGTTGTTATGGCATGATCACCTTTTGATAATAAATTGAAGCTGCTAGGATGACAACGATGACATTAATTGTCTAGTAGTCTAGAATGCCTACTGAGAATGTAAAATTTTCACTCCTATGTATGTTCCTATATTGTCTCTAGATAGCTCAAGAGATATTGATGATGATAGTCCTGAACAAATTTGATCAAGACTGGATGGACTACCAAAAGTTGCTGTCAAGCAAGGTCCGTTAATTTACTAATAACAACTCCTAAGTGTAATACTATGACTTATCACTTAAGTATAGTGCTGTGCTTAGGAGGGTATTACAGTAGAAAATAATTTGAGCAAATAACTTACAAATTTATTGAAAAATCAATGCACTATTAAATGAATAGATTTTATTTTGATATATTACCAATATAAAAGTTTTTTATATAGTTATTTAATCATATATTGTCACAATACTAAAAATATTTGACTTTTATAGTAAACTATCACTGTATCAAATTTAGGTATAATTTGGTAGTATTTTCTAAACGGATGCTTTAATTTATAAAATGCATAAACAAATTTTTTCTTTTTGGTAAATCAAAAAGCTGAAGTGCTTGTACTCCTAACTTTTAAAAGCTAGGGAGTATTCTCAGAAGCCCTTATGGGGTGCTTTTCAGAGCTAGCTTGTGCTTTTTAAAATTTAAAAGACTAATATAACCTTACTCTCTTTAATAACATTAAAAATATAAATTATTCTCTTTAGTATTTATGTTCATTATTGTCATTTTAAATTTTAAGAAAAAAATTTACTAAATACTAATTTTGTAACTTCTACTTATTGAGAGCAACTTTAATATTATTTTACCAAATTATATTATTATGAGTTTTTGAGAGTAGCTTTTAAAGAGTTTAGTAATTCTTAAAAAGCTATAACAATACCAAACTAATCCTTAATATCTAAATAAACATAATATGATTTAATAGCTAGAGATAAATTATTTGTATAATAAAAGGAAAATATTGGTTAACAATAACAAATTCAAAAAGTTTAGGTAACAGAAGCAAAAAGAAAACATAAGCATAATAAGAAATTTTAAACTTAATAAAATAATTTTTATCTTAATATATAAAGTCAAAATTAATAAAAGAATAGAGGTTATATATATATATATATATATATATATATATATATATATATATATATATATATATGTGCACCTCTCTAACCTTTATTGAGAGGATTTGTCCCTGTTGGTTAACTTGAATTTTGTTCCTAAAATATCATGGTGTTGCTTTTAACCATTAAATCAATGATTATCATATTTATTTAATTTATTTAACTACCTTCTTTAATTTCATTCTCAGCAAATTCTGAAAATTTTGGCTATGTATGATAAAATTGCTAATGAAAAATATTACAAATAAACCTTCCATATGAAAATACCCATTAGTTTTACGTCATTGTAATTGTTATTAACGATTTAATTTTGATATATTAATAAAATTATTTAATTATGTATGATTATACCATTAAATTATTTAACTTTTTTATTATAATTATTTTAAAAGTCGGAGAAAAAAAAGATATATTTAATAGATGATATAAAATGTTTTAGTCTAATTATATATTAAAATTAATCTCTATTGTAAAACAGGGTCCAAAAACTCCCATAAAAATGAATTCAGCAGAAAATACAAAGAGGGCATCGCTTTCCAAAGCTTAATGAAGGGTGTCCGTTGCGTGATCAAGACGATAAGGTTGAGAACCCTGCCGCAGAGCAGAACAATCAGTGGAGGTGCCAAGCATACACGTCATCTAGCTTTGTGTGAAAGGGCTTGAAAAAGAAACTTTTATGTATTTCGAAAATGAATCATGTGTGTCATCACATAAGTTTTGTAATACTTTATATATACCAAAATTTAAGTTCTCGGGTGTGTTACCCCAAAATTTTGAAAGAATGTTTTGCTTGTGAGAGTGACCAGCATGGCAAATAATGGCACGTGTCTCATCGTGGTTGATTTGTGCCTTTTCACATCCAATTCAAGATTGCCCCAACTTCAACCTAATTCCATTCTCACAATTATTGGATTTTGAACGGTATGGTGGGTGACAGGCGCAAGAAGAAAAATATTTATATGGTCGGGAGCATTATATGATTGTGCTTCTAGACCAATTATATAAGGGGCTATTTGGTATATTTGATAATATAAAGTTTGATAGAATGAGGGTTGATAGTATAAGACCTGATAAAAATTTAATATTATATAATATTTGGTATGTCACTATATAAAATATAATAAAAAAAGAGATTATAATAAATATAATTTTTAAATAGTTATTATAAATAGTTTAACTATTTTTTATTATATATAAAAATAATTTTATATTAAAATTTATTTGTTTATTTATTTTTAATATTTTTTCATAAATATAAAAAATATGAGAGAGAGAGAAAGTGAAATAGAGATGAAATTTTTATACATCAAAATTTAAGTAGGCTTAGTATCATATTCCTATATTTGGTTGTATTTTTTATTATATATAATTAAATTTATATTAAATATTATTATTTATATATTTTAATAATAAATTTTTATTGCTATATTTTTATTTTAGTTTGAATAGTTATTTTATAATTATTTTTAAAAAATATTTATTTATTATTAAATAATATTATTTTTTATTTATATATTTTATTTTTATTATTTATTTAATAATTAATTTTCTTTTAATAAAATATATTAAAAATAAAAAAGTGAAAGAACCTTTATACATTAAAAGTTAATCAGGTCTAATACGACCTCCCTAGGCGGTATTAAGTTATCCATCATTATAACGTATAAGGGAGGTTTGATGGATAAGTTTATATAATATGTTGACTGCACCAAACAACGGATAAGGTCGTAACGTATTATATTACCTTATCCTATCATGCTTAATACGGTATATTAAACACTCCTTAAGTGTATTTTATATGAAACTTATCATAATATATAATCCCATGTGAAATGTATTTATATAATTGATAAAAAATACAGCTATATGATACTCCCGGACCCATAAACCCTCTATGCTTCATGAACACAATGACAAAGTGGCGGAGGCCAATAAATCGACTCTCACAAAACAAAAATCAGATGCTTAGAAAAAACAAAAGAATAAGCAAACAAAAAACTAGTAATGCGAGTAACCAAAAAGAAAAAGAAAAGTAGTAATGTGGCTTGTAATTATTGTAGTTGCCTTCAACACAACTACGCAAGTCGCCTTCAACACAACCGCACAAGAATGGCTCAGAGTCTAAGACTTTGTTTGATTGAGTAGAAAATGAAAGGAACGAGAGGAGAGAGAAAATAATTGAAAGGAAAGAAGTTAATTTCTTTTGGTTGGATGCGGAAGAAAAGTTAAAGAAAAAAAAGAATAAATAGTATGAAAGTATATGTGAGATCTATAATATTTGTTTCCTCCTAAAAGTGGGTGAAAACAAAATGAAAAATAGACTCAAAATTATTATTTTCAATATTATCCATATATTAATATTGACTCAATTTAATAGGTTGATATTATTTTAAACTTGTTACATTAAAAATAGTTAACTTTTCTAATTGATATTAATTAATATAATTATTAAATATAAAAAAATACAGAAGTGATAATAATTTAGTACCACTTTTAATTAAGGGTGTTTTAGTAATATTAAAATAAAAATAAAGAAATGGGAGTGGTAAGTGAATATAAACATGAATGCTTTTTGCATAAAAATAAAAGGCCAATTTTTATTATATTTATTATATTATTTTGATAGATAAATTTATGACAAAATCGTATTAACTTTTATATTTCCACTAATTTTTTATAATGATTAGAGTAACATTTTATAATGATACAAGGATAAAATTATCATTTGGTTTCATTATATTTTTATTTTCTTTCATTTTTTTACATAAATAAACAAGAGAAAATATATATTCTTCTATTTTTTTCTCCTCTCATTTTCCTTTCATTCAAACATATTTGTAGAAAATAAAAATTCACTCATTTTCTTTTCTTTCATTCTCTTTTTTCTCATTTTCTTTCCTTTGTCAAACGTAGAATGGGAATACAATAAATTTATGAGAAATGCTAAATTCTCCAAATTAATATGCCGAAAAATTCTCCTAACTCAAAATCTCACTCACATTCATTGAATAGTTCTTAGATATTGTATAAATTACTACTCTCATTGTGAGTGTGATTTTGAATCAGAAGGATCTTTAAGTATCTCATTAGGAAGATATATTATTACTCTAAATTTATAACTCTTTTTTCGCTGAAGAAACTAGTCGAAACAAAATAATAAATGTTTTTTAAACTACTTGATCCTCAAATAAAATTTTAGCTGTGAGCTGCATGACCTATACGTTCATTAAATTTCCTCATTTCTACACCATTCCCACATCACGACATTCTTTGTAATAAAAATCATTTTCTTAGAATAGCATCTTGAACTTTCTTTTTGTTATCTATCATTATCAGGGTAATAGAATTAATATACATTTTATTTCTTTTTGTAGATTATATATATATATATATATATATATATATATATATATATATATATATATATATATATATATATATATATCAAGTGTACGATTTTTTTTCTAGATAATTAAGAGAAAAAATATTTTTTGAATGGAATAAGTTTTAAATATATACCAGATTATGGATTTTGGTGGGTATTTTCAAGAATGTGAAGATTTTCAGGAATTGGACTACAATATTGGTGGTAAATATTTTATTCTTTTTTTTTTTTTTGAATTGTTAACAGCCCTGCCACACTTGAAAAGTAACTTAAAATGGGCTTGACATATTTCTAGTTTCTAGGTTGCACATGTAATATCCCGAAGAATAGTGTGCCCAATGAATGTTGTTAACTGATTTAATTCGATGCATAAGAGATATATGAATGATCAATATCAAAATGCATCTATTAGGATTAGATGAATTTGTGTTTCCTTGTAGAAAAATTTCATGCAGGCAATTAGTAATGTTTTTCTAGTTTAAGAGAAACCAGGTGAATTACGGTATTTTATAGCATAAGAATCGAATCAGTAGAAATCTGTACTATAGGATGACAAGAGTACCAATTGAAAACCCTAATATATATGGCTAGGAAGTAGCCATTCACCCCATCATGTTGGCAAAATGGTGGCCACAAGATTTGGAGATTCAACAAAATTTGAAATGCCACACAAATCCATCAATTACATTCTTCTTCCAACCCTCCAACTTAGTCCACAAACTAACAAATTATTCCCTCCTTGCCCATAAAAAGAAAAATTTGGCTAGGCCCCTTATTTTTACACCCCCCCTTATTTTTACACCCTCCATTTTCTTCTTCATGTTCACTCTACTCCCAACCTTTCAACCTTCACTCAAGACCTTGGTGATTTTAGCTCTTTTGAAATCAAATCTTTCACTATCCTTTGTATACCCTTAAGTAAACCCTAAGATCAACTCCAAAATCCTTTCCCCTTGACCTTTTGGCATTAGCTTATCCAAGATCAAGAAAGGGTTTGTACATATTTCAAGGTTTTGAAGGCATAGCACCATCAAACTTCAAGTAGAAAGACATAAGCCTTGGATATAGGTAGGATTTGCTTGGATTTTGGTTGTTCTTTGTGGTTTAGGGTTGTTTAGGGTTTCTTCATGCCATTCTTATTTGATGATATTTGATGATATTTGATGACCATATAATTTATTTGTAGTGATTTAAAATGAGAATCATTGGTTTGGATTGAAGATTGATTAAAAGATAAAGAGAAAACACAAAACAAAAATGTTATGATGAAACCTTAAGTGTGCTTTTCGTACAGCGAGCAGTATGGCTCCATTTGTAGGCATCAAAATTGAGTGAAACCAATTTTAATAAAACTAGACTTCAAGCGCTTTCCAAGCATATAAATTATAGATTCATTGGATTTAAAATGAGAGAGTTATGAATTTTTGAAGTAAACTGTTAAGTTTCACTTATTACCCTAACCAAAGTACATTACAAAAGGCATAACTTGCCTTATATAACTTCAAATTGAGTGCAAAAAATTTTTTTAGAAAGCTAACATATATTAATCATACCATAAAAATTTTAGATTTAAATTCTAAGTAGATTGCTCCCAGTAATTCTCTAAAATTATCCTATGTCCTATTTGAGTTAGAATAGGACAATACAAAACAATCTATTTGGGAAGCACATAACTTGAGCTCTACTTACCCAATGAGGATGAAATTTTTGGGGCTGAAAGATAATTCAATTAGCTATAGTCTATATAAAATTGGTATAAAAATGATAAAAGATGAAATTTTAGTAATTTTCTAAAATATAGTGCTCAAGTCTGTCATGAAACAGGGTAGCCTTGAGTAAAACCTTAATAATTCAAATTATCCACCTTAAAACTTAATGGGACTAAAGAAATTTAAAAGTAGACTAATAGAGCTACAACATATTAAATTTTCAGACTAATATGAGCAAAAATGAAATTTTAATGCAATTAATAAAATAGGACATATTTGAGACAACTAAGACATTTTGATAGCCTTAATGATCATGAGCCCCCTTAGCCACAAGAAACCAATGGCTGAATCATTCATACAATTCTTGATCATATTTAAGTGATATTGATATATAAATATAATGATTCTAGTTTTTGTGATTGGGTGGCTGAGATTGTATTGTTTGTATATTAGAAAGTTCCTATTTTCAACCATCATGTTGCCAGATTTTCGGCATAATTATATGCATCATGCATCATCATTATGATTCTTCAAGCATATGCATTCAAGAAAATATGATCAAAGTTATAATGATGATTCCATATTACTTGGACTAACCCTGGAATAAATTAAGGGGAATAGATCGGTGGGAGAGTTGAGGAAAGTAATCCCAGCGATCCTGTATAGGAACGAGTACGATCCTAAAAAGCAGACTATTATCTAGGAGTTACATGGCCAAAATACTCCCAGGGGACCAAGTATGGAAAAATATGAGGAAAGTTAAGAAATGACAAGTCAAGTGCACTTGCATCATGAGTCTAATTGCATTCATATATGCATATTATTTACTTGTTCTTTAGTTTACTATGTTCATGACTCAAATTCTTTCTTTGCTTACTAAGTGTTTGAATAAAATGAACCCTACTTCGGATAATATGATTTCAATTATAAAATTGGACATTATTCTTTGTTTTTCATATTGTTCACATCTTTCTAAAATAAACCAAAGCAATTGGGAATAATTATGAGGTCACTGCATAATAGTCTAGGAAATCTTGTTGAGAATTTTCAAATTCTCACTCTCCCATGTCATTCTCAGATGATACCAATGGTGGCACTAGTCTTCTTTGCTGAGATACTAGAATGGCAGTGGCACTATGACCATGCCTTAGACTCATTATACCTGACGGCTACCTCTCGCACGTATTTGTATATATTTTTCAAGCGTTCTTTTTTTGAGTCTGTCCTGAGTCCAATGTCCGACCTAGATGCTCCCCTTGATGGGGTTCCACTATTCATGGCACACCTTGCTGGCACACCACTATAGCCCTTCCTACTAGCTTCACCAGAGACTGACCCTTCTGAGGCGGGTGCCTCTACTTCTTCTTCCTCTACTACATCTGGAGATGACGAGCCCTCACTTGGAGGTCTTGAGGCCGCAGGTGTCATGGCAAATGGTTGCCTCTCCTTTGGATCGGGTTAGAGAGAGGTAGTTGTATCTTTTGTAGGGAGACTTAGCCAGAGTAGTATTGAATAGTACCTATTGTACAGAGTGGCCCTCTTTTGATACCTTTTGTATGACCTTGGGCCATAGACATAGTTCTTGTTATCTTTTGTTCTCATGTACCCCTGATGATTACTCCTGGTCCTTATGAGGACTTGTATTGAGTCTGGGATTAGTGTCATAGGCTGAGCATATATATGTTTTGACAACTCTTTGAGTTGTACTCAGAACTTATGATGGTTACATGAGATCTGTACATTATTTATGAATCTTCTATAGATATTTATTGTAAATTTTACTTTTGTGCTTTTATTTCCCACTTTTTAACATATAATGTTGTATCTTGCGAAATTATATCACATGCTTATCCCACGAATAAGTACAATATTAACTTCGCAATTTAGACAATTTAATCTGCTCTATGACCTGGATAATGAAATTGTAATAAAGGTAAATTACTAAAAGTAGCAAATTACTGAATATGATATTATGACTTAAATATATTATTATTATTATATTTGGAAGGGTGTTATAGCACAAATTCTGACACAACGCGGTGACACCTGGAATAAACACTC
The DNA here is from genome assembly GCA_031439585.1 of Pterocarpus macrocarpus. Classification (NCBI taxonomy): domain Eukaryota; kingdom Viridiplantae; phylum Streptophyta; class Magnoliopsida; order Fabales; family Fabaceae; genus Pterocarpus; species Pterocarpus macrocarpus. The sequence continues at coordinate 58,293,828 of CM062514.1, forward strand.
TCTTTTGGAAATGCAAACACTTTCACAAACACTTATGCACGAAGAAGGGGCAAAACGATTAATGCCTATGTGCTTCAAGGAGGAGGAGGAGCGGTATATTTAGTGATTTTTTTTTAAATAAAATAATAAAACTAGCCCATAGTACTGGAGAGTTCTTTTTTTTTATAATAAAAAAATAGAACTTGCCTCAAACAATGGCGGTTCCTAGCTTTTTTTGTTTTCAAAAAATTGAACCAGCTTAACACTTGCCTAGTTCCTTAAAAACTCCATATTGGGGTAAATATGCATAAATTTCCATATTTTGGTAGTATGTGTTATTGAAATCCATATCTAAAAAATCATCCTAATTCGAAAGTCTCTCACCAAGCCTCTAAATCGGAGCGTTTAAACTCGGATTTTTGTTGAAAATACTATTTGAATATTGTAATTTCATATCTTCTTTTAAGGAAGTGAATCATTTCCTCTAAAAAGATGTAGAGTTTATGCAAAGTATGTTATTCAACTAACAAAAATGACTCATCAAATTGAATATAAAAATCATAATTATAAAACTCGACCTAGTGATTGACCTGGCCAAAGTAGTGGGTCACTGGGTCATCCATTGGTTGAACTGGCTAAACCAGATTTAATTAAATAAATATATTAAAATTTAAATAAATTCACTAAAATGATGCAAGTAATTAACAATTTAACACACTTTAAAATTTGTATACTTATATATAAATATAGATATATATAAAAGCATGTATACAATTTTTTTTTGAGGTGAAAACATGTATATAATTATTATCTACTAATTAGAACATTTGAATTATAAAAAAAATATACATTTAAAATAAAAATTTATTTTAATTTTTCAAAATCTCACTTGTAGGTTTAGGTAGCACGAGAAGGAGGGGTTGAATCGTGCTTCAAAAGTAGTTTTAAAACCTGAATAACTTTTGTAAATAACTTTCTCAAATTTGAGACTTGGAATGCGGAAGCAAATTAGTTAAAACTAAAATTAGATTTTCTTTCAAAAAGAAAGTTTGTTTTTGTAGTTTTATAATTAGCACATAGATTTTTTCATGTGATGAAGTAAATTTTGAAAAACAAAAGGGATAGAAAGATCACACAGCAAGGTTTTATACTGGTTTGGCCAACAACTTGCCTATATCCAGTCCTCAACTCTTCATTAAGATTTTTATATACTGAGTGTTCTTTGTCCAAGCCTCTCCAATCTTTTATAGCAGAGTAGTTTTTCTCAAGCCTCTTTAAGCTTTACAGTGAATAGTATTTACTGAGCCTCTCCAAGCTCATTGTGACCTCTAATGGGTCAGGTTAAAATATTTAGTAATTTGAGTTTGTGTTTTAACACTCACACTAAATCTCTCCAATAGAATATATTATATGAAATACAGTGTGTGTGACTTCTCTAAATTCTTAATGTGAGAATGTTATCTATTATAAATCAATAGAGAAGATTTTTCAAACAGAAGTTACAACGTGTACCTTTCTGATAATTCAGAAGGTCGAGAAGGTTGGAAGATGAAAGTTTTGAGGATGCAGAAAATATTCAAATAGTCTAACCAACTCTTCTTCGAGTTCTAGCTTTATATAGACTTCAAAATATGACTGTTAAAGCTTGCAGATCTTGAGCCTTATGCTTCCTTGATCCACTGGTCTAAGACTGGAAAGAAAAGAAGTTGCTTTCCTTTCTCAGCCTTTAGAGATATCACAAAAGTGGAAAAATAGCCGTTTGATAGTTCACCCACTTTTTAGACTTGTTAGTGCTCTTTTTGGACCTTGTCACATCACATTTGACTTTTTGAATCTGATCCTTGAATCATGTTGACGAAGCTTTGAATGTGAGGTACTTCAAGAGAAGCATCTCTTTGATGGTCACCTTTCTGGATATAGTCTTTTGGATTATGCATCCTACTGAATGGTCTATGTACCTTTCTGAGGCTTGTTTTCCCTCCTGATGATGTAAATCCATCCTTATGAACTTTCTAATCTAATTCTTAAGTGAGAGAGCATATGTAGCTCGAAGTATTTATTCCAAGAAATGTATATTCAAAAGAATTACGAAGGAATAAAATACTTCATCTTGTTCAAAACTTTGTTTCAAATCAAAATGAATGGTCTTGTTCACAAAAGAATATATTTACTTTTAACAAATTGATAGATGACAAAAGATTTTTATTAAAGCTTGATTTATTACTCATCCTTTCTGAAGTGTAACTTCAACCTTCTGGAATTCTCCTTTTTTGTATCTAAATAGAATAGCTCGAGACACATAAAGTATATATTCCATATAATGGTACAAAGCTATAAACAATGATGCTTTGATGACTTTTTAAGCGCTTAAGCTATTTGTTTAAATTCATTCTCATAGAAGAATTTGTTATTCTAATCAGCTTTTTCATGGTAAAAAAGACTTGCTTATATTCTGATTTGGTATTCATCAAAACCTCAAAAAATCAATTTGGTTCATAGCATCAGAATAGCTTCTGAGAAGCATTGGAGCTAACACGAACTGCTTTGATACCATTATGTAATAACACCCTCCCAAGCATAGTACTATACTTAAGTCATAGGACTACATTCAGGAGTTGTTACTATTACTTTAACGGACCTTGTATGACAGCATTCTTCGGTCGTCTTGAATCAACTCTGCCTACGGTGACTATCTTTGGAATTTCTTGAACTATCTAGAGATAACACAAGAATATACATAGAAGTGAGAATTATAAATTCTCAGTGGGATTCGTTAAACTACCACATACGGTGTCATTGGTATTATCTCCAACTGCTTGGATTTATTATGAAAAAGGGGAATATGTTATACGAACTATTCAGTTTTATAGTTTGAAAACATATGGTCCGAAGCAGAGTTAATTTTATTCAGGCACTTCTTAAATAGAGTAAGAATTCAAAACATAAGCACAACAAATCGAGAGCAATTTCATAATAATCATAATAAGGATGACGAAACCATAACTTGTGCATATGCAGTTTGTTCATCATAAGATCATACATATGCTTTTATGCATCCTTTAGTTTCTTTGCTTGACACACCTAGGCGTTTCGTATCACCATCCTTAGGGTGTCTGCATGCGTATGTCTTTCTCTTTAATCTTTACTACCCTTGGGTAGACTGATATAGAAGTGAGCTCAACTCATGACCGTCATCACACAGTACTGACCCAAGGGGATCCACGTGCTTCTAGGTTAGAGGGACTTAGCTGGCCAACTATCTCCAACATAAAGGGACCCAAAAGTTTAGCTGCCTTCACAGGGAAGGACCCAACGTGCAATTGCCTCCAAGTGAAGGGACCCATATCTTTTCTTTTAACTGCCTTCACAAGGAGGGACCCAAATAACTGCCTCTAGGTGGAGGGACCCAATCTTATATAATCATAATTTTCTTCATTTTCATGTAAATATGTAACATTTCAAAAAGAGAATCATGCTTATATCATTATACAATGTTTATATCATAAATTTTCATAATCTAAACTATCATAATTTCATAAACTTCTGCCAAAAATTTGGCAGCATAACGGATCAAGTCCACTCCTTCGTGAATAGTATCAGTCAACCAGACAGTCATTCATGTAGAAAAATCAGTGCAAGTTATATATATTTCATTAATCAAACAAAGTTTCATCACCTTGGTCTTGAGTTAAGTTTCTACCACTATCTTTTGATTCTGCCCGATTTTTGTAAATTAACCCATTAATTCATTTTAACTCATTTAAACCTGAATTTTGGATATGTAGAAGTGTTATGTGTCTATTTTCTAATATCTTTAGTCCCATTAAGTTTTGATATATGTAACTCAAGTTATTGAAGATTTACCTAGGCCTGTCTTGTTTTAGGCAGATTTAAGCTCTAAAAAGAGAAAATTCACTAAAAATGGAAAACTAGGTGAAACTATAGGAAACCTGTATGTTTTAAATTTAATCGACCAAATTTTCATTTCCAAGAAACTTCATCCCTTTTGAATAAGCAGAACTCAAGTTATGAGCTCTTGAAGTTAGCTAACTTGAATTACCATGTTCTAACCTGGTTAGGACTTGGGGCAATTTTCATAATTTACTAGGGACAACTATGATTGAATTTTGTTCTAAAATTTTTATAGAATGTTATCCTATGTCTTAACTTTCTAAAAGAATTAGTTGCACTCAATTTGAAAGAGTATAGGATGAGTTATATCTACTCAACTCACTTTGGTCAGGTTTAGGGCAAAGTTCAAAAACTTATATCTCTTTCAATACAAATCCAATGGCCTTTAAATTTATATGAATGGAAATCCCTGGATGTATAGTTTCATATAAAAATTGTAACGTCCGAAAATTTTTATCGTTAACAACTAAATTGTTCGGTTTTCTCAAATAAGTGAGTTTAATCAGAACTTGATTAAACATTTACTTAAAGCCAATCAAGTGTAACATAAAAGGATTAGGCTAGATAGAATTAGATTAGGAGCATAAAAAATTTCACAGAACAATTTCAAACTGATTTGCCAATTTAAAGGAAATCGGTAGGATTTCGGTATATCCAACCGTCAGAACCGAACCAGTAGAATTTTTCTATGAGTGCCCTAGAATCAACGGCTAAGATTTAGCCAAGCAACCCACCCAAGTGGCACCTTGGGAGCCCTTGATGGTGGGAAGCTCAACCAAAATCAATATTAGACTTGGATCCACCAATCAAAACCAAAATAGATTCAAATATCTCACTTTTTCTCTCTTTTTTCCATCAGAATTTTCGACCTCTTCCAGCAGCTGAAGCTTCTCTCTTTCTCTTCTCCTTGCTCTCATTTCTACTCCATTCTCATCCATCTTCAAGCCTCATCCCAAGCCACCACCATCCAAGACACAAAATTAGCCTAAATCACTCAAGACAAGGTAGGAAATCCTACTTCTTCTTTTATTTTCTCTGAATTGGGGCTGTATGAGGAGCATGCTTAATCTGAGATTTGGATGTTTTATAGAGTGATGATGATGTTTTATGACTGATTTTGCATGTGTGTTGTGATTAAAATTGGATTTGGGGGCAAATAGCTTGAAAAGAGGAGACAAACCTAGAAGCAGGATAGGATTTCCCTCGACGGTCCATACTGCGGAGCATATGGCTCCGCCTACCACCATTTAAATTTGATGAAACCATTTTTAGATGAAACTAGACATTCAGGGCTTTCCATACATATATCATAATAGATCATTGGATTAGTATAGAATTAGTTATGAATTTTTGAAGTTAGACCTAGAAATCTGGGTATTCACCCGGGCAGCATGGGTTGAGAAGGGTGTAACTCACCCTATACAACCTCAAATTGAGTGAAACTAAAGGTGTTTGAAAGCTAACACATGAGAGAACATCCCATAAAAATTTCAGAATTTAATTCGTTTTCATTTGTTCCCAGCACATCAATGAAGTTGGCATAGACTAAAACTGGCCTAGAACAGGACAGCCCAGTAGGGTAATGTTTCGAGACTCATAACTCAAAATCCACTTAGGCAAATAACATGAAACCTAACTCATTTTAAAGCTGTTGTGTTAATTTCATTTTGATATAAAATTCGCATGATTTCATTTAGTTTTCGATTTTTAGTGAATTTTCTCCTATAGGAACCCAATTCTAGCTAGGAACAGGACATGCTGAAATAAATTGTTTATACCTAAAGTTATACAACTCAAAATGAGATGGGACCAAAAGGGTTAGAATCTAGACATATGAGACTATAACATACCCAAAAATTTGATTTAAATGAGTTGAACTGAATGAGAAATGAGGCACACCAAATTCGGGCAGAACAGAGGGGGTTAAATTGAAACTCTATTGATGTTTAAATTCAAATTGTTGATTGAGATTATGAATGTACGTGTATAATTGAGATTGTTGATTGATGTTATGAATGTACATGTATAATTGTTGCCCTATACTGAAATTGTAAGTTGTATAAATGTATTGGTTGTCTGGCACTATTCACGGGGAAGCGGACTCGATCCGTTATGCTGCCGGAATTTCGGTAAGAAGTTCATATGTTATGAAAATTTTGACAACTTGAGTACATCATATGAAAAGAGACAAGTTAGATGTGCATTCATTTCATGACATTATAAAGAATTCCACATCACTTGGGCCAGCCCCGGAATAAATTAAGGGGAATAGATCAGTGGGAAGGTCGGGGAAAGTAAACCCGGCCATCCTGTATAGGAACGAGCTCGGTCCTGAAAAGCGGACTATTACCCAGGAGTATATGGCCAGTGACTCCCAGGGGACCAAGGATGGAAATAAGTTATAACAGGCGAAAGCCTCCAAGAATAAGATGCATCTTCTCATTACACATGCATATGTACAGTGAAATACTTTTCTATTGATTGTTCTAGATCTCTGTTTATTATTCATAACATGCTATTGTTTCTCTGTGATTACTGTTTGAGTACATTAGTATATCTGTTAATTAAAATTAAACTTGTTTCAGTGTATGCTTTACAAATGAGTATTTAAGTTAAATATTATCATTTTACCGTACTATCTGAAAATCTTGCACGACCGAAATAACTGGGAATGACAGCGATGACAGATGTATAGAAGTTAGGATTTTCTACTGAGAAATATTCATTTCTCACCATATTATATATTCCGCATCATTCTTAGACCATGGAGCACACGGCGACCGGGGTTCTATTCATTGAGTTTCCTGAGCTTCACATCCACATCGACCCTTTTCTAGATTCTGTATATATATTGGGTAGATGCCAGTTTCGTTTATATTTCTTCTTCCAGAGGGACTTCGCAGTACCCTTGATGCACCCACTGTTTGATCCCGCTGTCCTATACATTGCCATCCCACTTCATATGGCCCATCCGTTCCCACCTCCTCCTGCAGCAGCAGTAACAGCAACACCAGCAGCAGCCCCTGCTCCTATGGCTCCTCCTGCTTCACCACCCCATCCGATGCTTTCCACCTCGACACCAGAGGAGGACCCATCAGAGGCAGCGAGTTCCTCCTCATCCTCTGCTCCCAGCACGGGCCACCCTCCCGCAGATGCACCCATGGAGAATGGGTTTCTTTCTTCAGATTCTGGTTAGATAGTGGGCATACCACAGAGGTAGTAGATGTATAGGATGACCCTCTTTTGGCAGTTTGGGTCGTGGTTGGATGGGTAAATATTAGGAATGTACTTGAAATGTCCCATGGGGACCAGTTAGGGTGTTGTTCATAGATATTGGCCGTTTCATTTTGTATTAGCGGCCTCATTTTGACACCTTGTACTTTTTGACAAACTTTAAAATCAGATATCTATGTACATATCTATGATGCCGTTTGCAGTTATTCTATTCTTATTGTATTTTTGTTTATGTTAATTTATTTACAGTTTACCAATTGATTGGTATTTATTCCGCCATCCTGCAGAAAAATTTTGTTATAAGATCAGGTAGTCTTATGCGAGAAATTAATACTAATACAGAAAGAGAAATTTAATCAGTATTACACGTAATCTCTTATCAGATAGATTATTATGACTTAAGCATAGTATTTTGTCTGGTAAGGTTTTACAAAAATAGTATCACAAATTTTGGTGTCTATGGGTGGAGTTGTACACTTTGCCGATACAGATGCCGCAGGGTTTTCAAGGAAATCCAGATCTTGTTTTATTGCTTCTTATATTTCTCATTCAATTTTCAATCTAAACCAGGTAAACACATGCTAAACCAGCCATAAATCATCACATGCCCATCATATATCATCAATTACATGAATGGAGAAAAACTTCTTAGTAGCCATTAATTTAATAAACTTAAGCAAAGAAGTTGTATCCTACCTTCAATTTGCTGTAGAATCTGGCTAGTTTTGAGTTTTGGAGGTTAAGGGCTAATGAAAGTTAAAGATGGAGCAAAAAGGAAGCAAGATAGAAGAAGAATGAAGAGAGTGGAGGCTACAGTAGAATGGAGGCCGAAAATGAGGGAGTTAGAGGAGTTTTCATGGAGCTTAACTCATGTCTTGGTAGTTAGAACCTTAGCCTATTATTGGTGGAGAAATAAGTGGAGAAAATTAAACCAAGTCTTCTCTCCTCCTTGGGCAGCAGTTGGCACCCTTACTATGGGTGAGAGTGGCTAAATTTTAGCCACTCATGTTAGGATTTTTAGGATAAAATCCTATTAGTTCTGTTCTAATAGTATAAAATACGGAATTTCTTTTAAATCGCCAATGCATTAGTAGTAGTTCTGGGAAAATTTTTTGCACAGTTATTTCAAATTCTCTCAATCCTAATATCTTCAAATTCTAATTAGCTTCTAATTAACCTTTGATCATCTCCTAATTACCTCTACATATCCAATGGAAATTGAATAGATCAATTGACACTGTAATTTAAACATATTACAATTTTCGGATGTTACAGGTTTCATAGTTGGTGGAGGCAAGATTTGAAGCACCCTTAAGCTTGGAAGTGAGGTAAGCTCCTAAACTACCTTATATGTGGTTTTACGATTTTATGAACTAGGGTTTTATCCTTTTCGTTTGTCATGAATCTTGATTGATGATGATGTTTTTTAGGCTTATATTCATGAGTTAGAACTAGTAATACTCAATTTAATGAAAGGAACAAGCTAGAAACTCAACGATGTTTACAAACAGAAAATAAGACAACTAAGATAACCTAGGGCAGTGTTGGATTCTCGGACCATATCTGGAGCTAGGGACCTTCAATTGAGGTTTCAATTAAGATGAAACCAATTTTAGCTGAAACGCAACTTATAGAAGAGTATGTCCACAAAATTTGAGATCTATTAGACTATAGATGCATAAGTTATGAATTTTGCAAGAAGCTATAGGTGAAGTGGACCTAGGTTTGAGTAGGGTGTGTTCAAGTGGGCATAACATGCTCCATAGATATACAAATTGAGTGCAACCAATTTTTCTAGAAAGCTAACACATAGGAGAACAAGCTTGTAAATTTGAGAGCTAAACTCTTAGTGAATTGATCCTAGTAATTCCACGAAGTTACCCTATGCTCTATGAGTATCAAAACAAGATAGCCCTAGTGTAGAGCTTATAACTTAAGCTATACTTAACCAAATTGAGTAGGACTTAGTTTGTTTGTAAGAGAGTTTAAGTGAGAATAAGCATATAAAATTTCAGAGCAAAATGGTGAGAATTGGATTTTTAGTGATTTTCCCATTTCTGATGTCTAACCTATCCAAGGTAGGACTAGTGTCCTGAGTTCTAGTTTCATGAAGTGAATGTTACCCTATAACTAAAATAGGACTGGTGCTCTGGGTTCCATTTATATGTAGTGACCACAAGTGTTCCAGATTTTGAGTTCATAAAAAGAGGGAGTCTAAGTGAGATTAGGATATTCACCCTAGTAAAGATGTATGATAATTTCCCATTTCTGATGTCTAACCTATCCAAGGTAGGACTAGTGTCCTGAGTTCTAGTTTCATGAAGTGAATGTTACCCTATAACTAAAATAGGACTGGTGCTCTGGGTTCCATTTATATGTAATGACCACAAGTGTTCCAGATTTTGAGTTCATAAAAAGAGGGAGTCTAAGTGAGATTAGGATATTCACCCTAGTAAAGATGTATGATAATGTCCGCCCACTTTGTCGTGACTAGGTTTCAAGGTCCGATGTATGAGGTATGGGATCAAAGGTTCAGGACTGAGCATCCTAGATCCCAGATTCCAAATTCAAGGTTGAGGTGAGGTCCGAGATCCGGGTTCCTCCCTATCATGAGTAAGGATGCTTAGGCATCCCGAGTTACAAGTTAGACTCCTTGCTCTTAGTTCCCAAGTTTCGAGTTAGAGGCCCTAAATTCCTGAGATCCAAGTAAATTAGTGTTCTAAGTTTTCAGTAAGGTGATGAGTAACCAAACTAGTACAATTGTTTCGAGTTCCGAGTTTAAGTAATTAGTCCAAGTTTTGGGTAAAGCAATAGTAACCAAACCCGAATGGGAGCTCTACGTTCACAGTAAGATGATTAGTAAGCAAACCAAGACAAGTGAGGTGTCCCTCGAGCTCCGAGCTCCAAGTTCCAAGTTTGATGAAATTGGATTTTGGTGGAAAAAGGGTAGGTTTCTAGTGGCACATAACCCAAGTGTTCAACAAAGTATAGAACTATGAGTCTAGGCTATGATCATCCTTCTAGTTAAGATGCCACCATATGTTTATGATAATGTTATATGTGTATATACGCTAAAGTATGCTATCCTATATGCCATTTTCATTAAGAAAGTCATGTATGCAAGTATATTTTTGGAAGCAAAGATATGAAGCATTTGTAAATGTTTATGTAGCATCTCCATGCATGGCCATGTACAAGAATGCAAAAAATGACATGAATTCATAAGTTAATGATGAGATTACTTAGGCCAGCCCCTAAATAGATTAAAGGGAATAAGTCAATGTGAGAGCCAAGGAAAGTAAACTTGACAATCATGTATAAGAGTGAACTTGGTCCTAAAAAGTAGGCTATTATCCAAAAGTGGGAGAGGCCTTCCACTTTCAGGGGATCAAGTACAGATAAAAGATAAGAAATACTGCACTTTGAGGATGACGATACGTAATGCTCAAGTGCAGACATATGCTGACACCCTACGGATGACGATACATAATGCTTAGGTGTGTTAAGTAAAGAAAGTTAAGAAACCTAAGAACAACAATTGCACTTGCATGATTATATGATGTGCATCTTCATATGGAAAACTTATATTCTTTTGTTGACCTATTGCTACCATTATGGAATTTCTCTTTTCTTGTCAATTGTGTGAATACAATTAACCTGCTTTGGAAGGATAGTTTTGAATTTTATAAAATGAAAATCTATAGTTGTTATGGCATGATCACCTTTTTTGATAATAAAGCGAAGTAGCTAGGTCGACGACGATGATATTAATCTAGGATGCCTACTAAGAATGTAAATTTCTCAGTCCTATGTGTGTTCACGTGTCATCTCCAAATAGCTTAGGTGATCTTGATGATGACTGTCGTGAATGAATTTGATCGAGACTGTATGGACTATCGAAGGTTGTTGTCAAATAAGGTCCGTTAATTTACTAGTAATAACTCCAAACTGTGAAACTATGACTTAAGCATGGTGATGTGCTTAGGAAGGTATTACATTTTGGTGTCAAAGCAGTTCATCCAAACTAGACCTGGGGATGGACTGACTATGCTTCTAAAGCATACTCTGAGAGTGTAGAAAGGCCATGCTTTAGGTCCTTACATGATAAGAGCATAAGTGTTTGTGGATGGCAGCCTTGTTGTATATGCTATATTTTAGCTATCCCATTTAACTCCATATTAAGCCTAATAATTTCAATATAAAATTATATGTAGATAGGAATCTATGGCATCCAACTGGCTTATTAAGGATAATGGAATTTTGAGGGCAAAATTCTTTTAAAAGGTGGGTAGTATTGTAATAACTTGATTTAGCTAATTAACATTATTAGAGATTAATTAACAATAAGTTTATAAAATAGAAATAAGAGTGTAGAATAATACAAGAGAATTAGCCATCGGGAGATCACACTTATTATATGTGGCATAGAATAAGCCACATGGCTAAAACACATGGCACAATGTGAGCTACTGATTTATGGTGAGTCACCATGAGTCACCCTTACTTTTCACTAAATATCTCCCAAAAATCCTAAGGAAACTCATCATTTCTTCTCCTTTTAGCAGCCCTTGGCTGAACCCTCCTTTCTTTTTCTCTCCTCCATTTTTGCTCACACAAACTCCCAAACCCTTAGTTTCTTTTAGTTCCTTCACCATCTACTTGATTCTTGAACTTGTTTGTTGTTTTCTAAACCACATAAGAGCCAAACGTCTCTTCTTTGGCCACATCAAGCTTCAGCCAAAGAAGAGAAAGGAGTCTAGGTGTGGTCTTATGATTCGAAGGAGGCTTCAGAGTTGGTAGAGACAAAATTTGAAGCACCCTTAAGCTTGAAAGTGAGGTAGGCTATTAAACTATCTTATATATGGTTATATTGTTAGATGAGCTAGGTTTTTATTCTTTTTATTTTGCATGAATCTTAATTGATGATGCTCTTTAGGCTTATATTCATGAATTAGAACTAGCAAAACTCAAGTTAATGAAAGGAACAATCTAGAAACTCAAGGATGTTTACAAATAGAAAGCAAGACAACTAGGATAACTCTAGGTAGTGTTAGCTTCATGGACCATATCTGGAGCTAGAGACCTTCAATTGAGGTGAAACTAATTTTATAGGAGAGTATGCCCACAAAATTTGAGATCTATTAGACTTAAAATGAATAAGTTATGAATTTTATAAGAAGCTATAGGCAGAGTGGACGTGAGTTTGAGTAGGGTGTGTTCTAATGGGCATAACTTGCCCTATAGATATCCAAATTGAGTGTAACTAATTTTTCTAGAAAGCTAACACATAGGAAAACAAGCTTGTAAATTTTGAGAGCTAAACTCCCTGTAAGTTGGACCCAGTAATTCCTTGAATTTACCCTATGCTTTGTGAGTATCAAAATAGGACAGCCCTAGTATAGACTTATAACTTAAGCTCTATTTAACCAAATTTAGTGGAACTTAGTTTGTTTGGAAGAGGGTTTAAGTGCGAATAAGGATATAAAATTTTAGAGCAAAAGGGTAAGAATTAGATCTTTAGTGATTTTCCCATTTCTGATGTCCAACTTGTCCAAGGCAAGATTGGTGTCCCAAGTTCCAATTTCATAAAGTGAATGTTACCCTGTAACTAAAATAGGACTGGTGTTCTGGGTTCCATTTACATGTAGTTACGACCGACGTTCCAAATTCCGAGTTCGTAGAAAGAAGGAGTCTGAGTGAGATTAGGATATTCACCCTAGTAAAGGTAAATGTTAATGTCCACTTGCTTTGTCATGACCAGGATTGAAGGTTCAAGAATGAGGATCCTAGATCCGAGGTTCAAGGTTAAGTTGAGGTCTGAGTTCCGAGTTCATCCCTACCATGAGCAAGGATGCTTGTGTGTTCTGAGTTATGTAACATCCCGAGTTCCGAGTTCCGACTTCACCTTCAAGTCCCCATGATTTCCGACTTCATCTTCAAATTTTACATAAAACGGAATATTTCCGACTTCCGAGTTCGTCCTCGAATTTCAACATAAATTCCGACTTCATCTGGCAATAATTTCCCGACTTCCGACTTAACCTTCGAATCCATGTGATTCCCGACATTCGACTTCATGTCTCAAAGAAACGGACCCGATTTCCGATATCATAATTTATTCCAAGTTTCAAGCAGATGTACGCGAGTTCCGACCTCATACTTTATGTTCGAATAGTATACATGGTTTCCGACCTCCGAATTGATAGTTTAACACATTGGTACAAGTACCGACCTCCGAGTTGAATGTAATGAGCTCCGGCCTTAGAGTTGAACTCAACTAGAATAGACACGAGTTCGGATCCTTGAGTTGATTCCAAGCCATACACGAGTTCCGATCTCCAAGATTATTCCCAGGAGATTTCCATTTCTGTTGGTGTTCACGAGTTTGAATGGGAGTTCCAAGATTCCATAAGTTCCGATTTCCTGGAACATAAGATAATGTTTTGATTCCCGACCTTCGGTGTTATGCTTAGAATTGATTCAAGTTCGCCTGATGTCCCCGACTTCCGGGTTTAAGTGTTTGGTTTCACATCCAACTTTGCTTTCAAGTTTCGACTAAAGCAGCAAGGTTTCCGAGTTCCGATTTAATATAAGCTTCGGATAGATGGGCACGAGTTCCAACTTTAAGGAGAGCATGAGTTCCGATGTCATTTTCAGATGCCATGGTAGCGAGTTCCACTTTTAGGTGACGTGGAGAGCAAATTGCCACAAAAGAGGGAGACATGGCTGAACTTCACCCACACAATTTCAACCAATCAAAACTCACAAAGCCTACCACCGCCTCAAGCTTATATATATAACTCATTCTTTCTCTCCTTCAGCCCCATTTCTACGCTACCTTCTCCCTTGTTCAGCTCTCTTTTTCTCTTCTCCAACTCCATCACTCCTTCAAGCTTGACAAGGTTCTATCAATTCAAGCTTCAACACTTAGCTCAAATCACGCTCCAAAGAGGTAGGATTCTACTTCTGTTTTTGAATTCCTTGCATTATGGCTGCATTAAATTGTACTCTCCTTCATGTATTTGATGATATATTGGATGTATATGGCTGGATTAATATGAAATCTTGAGTTGAAATTAAGTTTAGAGGAAGAAAACTAGGAGGAGTGAAGGATTGGGATGCTGTCTAAGTGAGAAGCTCCATGGCAATCCGTACGGCGGAGTGTACGGCTCAGCCTACAATCGATTAAAATGGATGAAACCATTTTTAGATGAAAGTAGACATTTAGAGCTTTCCATACATATATAATATGAGGTGATTGGATTAGTCTTGAGAGAGATATGAATTTTTGAAGTTTGATCTAGGTATCAAGACTTTCATCCGGGCAGGGTGACTTGAGGAGGGTATAACTCACCCTACACAACTCCAAATTGAGTGAAACTAACTTTATTAGAAAGCTTACACATAGGGGAACCTCCCAATATTGAAATTCCGAGTTTGTTATGACCCCAATTGATCCCAGTGGTTTGAGCAAGTTATCCTATGTCCAAACCGAGCCAAAATAGAGTAGTTCAGAAAGGTGGAATTTCAGGACTTATAACTCGAGCTATACTAAAGCAAATGGAATGAAACTTCTTGCATATGAAAGGTTGTCCTGTTAGCTTTAATATGACACCAATTTCATATGATTTGACCTTTCATTTTTTAGTGAATTTATACTTCCAAGAGTGCAATTCGGGCTAGTGACTGAATAGGTTGAGGCAAGATTTGAATATCTTGAGTTATATGGATCAAAATGATATGGGACCAAAGAGGTTAGAAAGTAGATATATAGAGCTACGACATATCCAAAATTCAGGTTTAAATGAGTTGAATAGAGGTAAAAGTGGATAATACAAAATTCGGGCAGAACCAAGTAGAATTGGCAGAGATGATCAAATTGACCGTTTCATAAGTGTTAGCGAACATATAAGGTTTGAGTTGAGAATTTACAAGTTTTACATTGATAGATATGTTAGATTGATTATATTGCTATGACTGATTTATCCGTGAGAGCTGGCACTATTCATGGGGAAACGGACCTGATCCGTTATGCTGCCGAATTTACGACAAAAGTCTATGAAACTAGGAATGTTTATATGCAAGGATGAATTTAAGTGTGATATGAGTTATGAGGTATATGAAAATAAATCATGAAGCATATGCAAGTACCCCACTCACATCAGGCATGGCATCGACCCAGCTCGTGTGAGTATAGGGGATAAGACTTACATGAGGCATGGCATGATCCAGTTAGTGTAAGTACTGAATGAAGGTCCCATATTCCTAAGGAACGTGACATGGCGATCACGCTTTGACGGGGTATGACATGGCGATCATACTCTGGAATATAGCATGAAGATCCCATATTCCTAAGGAATGTGACATGGCGATCACACTCTAGAATGTGGTATGATGCTGCACTTGAGGACGGCGATACGTAACGCTCAAGTGTAGGCAGATGCAAGCACCCTAGGGATAGCGATACGTAACGCCTAGGTATGTTGGATGAAAGAAAAGTAAATTTTATGTATATGCATAAATTCAAGTACAAGTAAAGTTATGTGCAGATGTTATGTTCCCAGTATACTGATGCTATGTGTACTTTAATATGTTGCAGTTATTATCCATGGTATTATTCAGGAATTAATTTTGTGTAGGCTTTCCCAAATGACAAGTGTATGAGTAAAATAAACTTTGTTTCGGACAGTATATTTTCGAACTATAAAATTAAACAGCCGTATGACATGATCACCTTTTTCATAATAAACTGAAGCAAATTGGAGATGACAATGATGACATTATATGTGATAATCAGAGAATCCTACTGAGAATTTGTAATTCTCACTCCTATTTTTCCGTGTTGTCTCTAAAAAGTTCAAGAAGTTCCAAAGACGGCCAAAGTTGTTGTCAGATAAGGTCCGCTCAAGTAACAGTAACAACTCCAAGGTGTGATGCTATGACTTAAGCATAGTACTGTACTTGGGAGGGTGTTACAAGTTAGACTCCTTGCCCTTAGTTCCCGAGTTTTGAGTTAGAGGCCCTAAATTCCCAACATCCGAGTAAATTACTGTTCCGAGTTCTCAGTAAGGTGATGAGTAACCAAATTAGTATAGTTGCTTCAAGTTTTAAGTTTAAGTAATTAATCTGAGTTCCGAGTCAAGCAATAGTAACCAAACTAGGATGGGAGCTCCAAGTTCACAGTAAGATCACTAGTAAGCAAACCAGGATAGGTGACGCGTCCTTCGAGCTCCGAGTTCCAAGTTCGATGAAACTGGATTTTGGTGGATTGCTGAAATGAGGGCAGGTTTGTAGTGGCACATAACCCAAGTGTTAAACAAGACATAGAACTATCAGTCTAGGCTATGATCATCCCTCTGGTTAAGGTGCCACCATTGATATGTTTATAATAATGTTATATGTATATATGCTCTAAAGTACGCTATCCTATGTGTCATTTTCATTAAGAACGTCATCTATGCAAGTATATTTTGGAAGCAAAGGTATAAAGCATGTGTAAATGTTTATGCAGCATTTCTATGCATGACCATGTACAAGAATGCATAAAAAGACATCAATTTATAAGTTAATGATGAGATTACTTGGGTCAGCCCCTGAACAAATTAAGGGGAATAAGTCGATGTGAGAGTCGGGGAAAATAAATTAACTGGGCAATCACGTATAGGAATAAGTTCGGTCCTAAAAAGCAAGCTATTACCTAGAAGTAGGAGAGGCCCTCCACCTTCAAGGGACCAAGTATATATGAAAATAAAAAATGCTGCACTTTGAGGATAGCGATATGTAATGCTCAAGTGCAGACATATGCAAACATCCTAGAGATGATGATACGTAATGCCTAGGTGTGTTAAGTATAGAAAGTTAAAGAAAGCCAAGAAAGATAATTTCACTTGCATGATTATATGATGTGCATCTGCATATACATAACTTATATTCTTTTGTTGATCTATTGCTACCATCATGGAATTTCTCTTTCCTTGTTAAGTGTTTAAATAAAATTAATCTGGTTTGGAAGGATAGTTTTAAACTTTATAAAATGAAAATCTATAGTTGTTATGGCATGATCACCTTTTGATAATAAATTGAAGCTACTGGGATGACAACGATGACATTAATTGTCTAATAGTCTAGAATGCCTACTGAGAATGTAAAATTTTCACTCCTATGTATGTTCCTATATCATCTCTAGATAGCTCAAGAGATATTGATGATGATAGTCTTGAACAAATTTGATCAAGACTGGATGGACTACCAAAGGTTGCTGTCAAGTAAGGTTCGTTAATTTACTAATAACAATTCTTAAGTGTAATACTATGACTTATGACTTAAGTATAGTGCTGTGTATAGGAGGGTATTATAGTAGAAAATAATTTGAGCAAACAACTTACAAATTTATTGAAAAATCAATGCATTATTAAATGAATAGATTTTATTTTGATATATTACCATTATAAAAGTTTTTTATATAGTCATTTAATCATATATTGTCACAATACTAAAAATATTTGACTGTTATAGTAAACTATCACTGTATCAAATTTAGGTATAATTTGGTAGTATTTTCTAAAGAGATGCTTTAATTTATAAAATGCATAAACAAATTTTTTCTTTTTGGTAAATCAAAAAGCTGAAGTACTTTTGCTCCTAACTTTTAAAAGCTAGGGAGTATTCTCAGAAGCCCTTATGGGGTGCTTTTTAGAGCTAGTTTGTGCTCTTTAAAATTTAAAAGACTAATATAACCTTACTCTCTTTAATAACATTAAAAATATAAATTATTCTCTTTAGTATTTATGTTCATTATTGTCATTTTAAATTTTAAGAAAAAATTTACTAAATACTACTTTTGTAGCTTCTACTTATTGAAAGCAACTTTAATATTATTTTACCAAACTGTATTATTATGAGTTTTTGAGAGTAGCTTTTAAAGAGTTCAGTAATTCTCAAAAAGCTATAGCAATACCAAACTAATCCTTAATATCTAAATAAATATAATATGATTTAATAGCTAGAGATAAATTATTTGTATACTAAAAGGAAAATATTGGTTAACAATAACAAATTCAAAAAGTTTAGGTAACGGAAGCAAAAATAAAACATAAGCATAAGAAGAAATTTTAAAATTAATAAAATAAAATATATAAAGTCAAAATTAATAAAAGAATAGAGGTTATATATATATATATATATATATATATATATATGCGCGCACGCGCCTGCCCCTCTAACCTTTATTGAGAGGATTTGTCCTTGTTGGTTAACTTGAATTTTGTTCCTAAAATATCGTGGTGTTGCTTTTAACCATTAAATCAATGATTATCATATTCATTTAATTTATTTAACTACCTTCTTTAATTTCATTCTCAACAAGTTCTGACAATTTTGGCTATGTATGATAAAACTGCTAATGAAAAATATTACAAATAAACCTTCCATATGAAAATACCCATTAGTTTTACGTCATTGTAATTGTTATTAACGATTTAATTTTGATATATTAATAAAATTATTTAATTATGTATGATTATACCATTAAATTATTTAACTTTTATTATACTTATTTTAAAAGTCTTAGAAAAGATAGATATATTTAATAGATGATATAAAATGTTTTACTCTAATTATATATTAAAATTAATCTCTATTGTGAAACTGGGTCCAAAAACTCCCATAAAAATGAATTCAGCAGAAAATACAAAGAGGGCATCACTTTCCAAAGCTTAATGAAGGGTGTCCATTACGAGATCAAGACAATAAGGTTGAGGACCCTGCCGCAGAGCAGAACAATCGGTGGAGGTGCCAAGCATACACGTCATCTAGCTTTGTGTGAAAGGGCTTGAAAAAGAAACTTTTATATATTTCGAACATGAATAATGTGTGTCATCACATAAGTTTTGTAATACTTTATATATACCAAAATTTAAGTTCTCGGGTGTGTTACCCCAAAATTTTGAAAGAATGTTTTGCTTGTGAGAGTGACCAGCATGGCAAATAATGGCACGTGTCTCACCGTGGTTGATTTGTGCCTTTTCACATCCAATTCAAGATTGCACCAACTTCAACCTAATTCCATTCTCACAATTATTGCATTTTGAACAGTATGGTGGGTGACAGGCACAGGAAGAAAAATATTTGCATGGTCGGAAGCATCATGTGGTTGTACTTCCGGACCAATTATATAAGGGGCTATTTGGTATATCTAATAATATAAAATTTGATAGGATAAGGACTGATAGTATAAGGTCTGATAAAAATTTAATATTATACAGTATTTAGTATGTTATTATATGAAATATTATATTATATAAAATATAAGAAGAAGAGATTATAATAAATATAATTTTTAAATAGTTATTATAATTATTTTAACTACTTTTTTATTATATATAAAAATAATTTTATATTAAAATTTATTTATTTATTTATTTTTAATATTTTTTCATAAATATAAAAAATATGAGAGAGAGGGAAAGAGAGAAAGTGAAATAAAGATGAAGTTTTTATACATCAAAATCTAAGTAGGCTTAGTATCATATTCCTATATTTGGTTGTATTTTTTATTATATATAATTAAATTTATATTAAATATTATCATTTATATATTTTAATAATAAATTTTTATTGCTATATATTTATTTTAGTTTGAATAGTTATTTTATAATTATTTTTAAAAAATATTTATTTATTATTAAATAATATTATTTTTTATTTATATATTTTTATTTTTTATTATTTATTTAATAATTAATTTTCTTTTAATAAAATATATTAAAAAATAAAAAAGTGAATGAATTCTTATACATTAAAGGTTAATTAGGTCTAATGTAACGTCCTCCTTCGTACAGTACTATGTTTAAGTCATAGTACCACACTCAAGAGTTGTTACTGATTCTGAGTGACCTTAACTCGACAAAGAATCTTCAAATTGCCTTTGCAGCTTTTCGAACTATCTGAAGATAACACGGAAATAGGAGTGAGAATTTTGAATTCTCAGTATGATTGCTTAAATTTCATACATATTGTCATCGTTGTCATCTCTAATTTGCTTCGGTTTTACTATGAAAAAGGTGAACATATTACATAAACTATTTAACTTTATAATTCGAAAATATACTATACGAAGCAAAGTTCATTTTACTCATACACTTAGCATTTGGGAAAGCCTATACAAATTCAATTCATAAATTATACTATGAATAATAATAACTGCAACATAATAAAATATAATAGTACCAATATACTGAAAGCATAAAATCTGCACACACCCTTTGAATTCATGCAAATATATAAGATTTACTTTCCTTTTTTTGCCTTGCCATAATATTTATCTTTATTTCCTTCCTTTGACACACCTAGACTTTACGTATCACTATCCCTGGGATGTCTGCATCTACCTACACTTGAGCATTACGTATCGCCATCCTCAAGTACAGCATTACTCATCTTCCTTTACTGGTCATACATATCCCAGAGTACGATCGCCATGTCATACTCCATCGGGGTGTGATCACCATGTCACACTCCTTAGGAATATGTTCTTCTTGCCACGTCCCAGAGTATGATCGCCGTATCACACTCCATCAGGTGTGATCGCCATAACACATCTCTTAGGGTCTGGAATCATTATACCAGATTCCAGAGTACGATCGCTATGTCATACTCCATCAGAATGTGATCACCATGCCACATTCCTATCCTGCCACGTCCTAGAGTATGATCGTCAGGTCATACTCCATCGGGATGTGATCACCATGTCACATTCCTTAGGGTGGGATTAGCATGCCACATTCCAGAGTACGATCGCCATGTCATACCCCATCAGAGCGTGATCACCATGTCACGTCCCTTAGGAATATAGGACCTTCATTATATCTTTTAACTGCCTTTACAGGGAGGGATTCAATGTGCAACTGCGTCTAAGTGAAGGGATCCACATCTTATCTTATTTAACTGCCTTCACAAGAAGGGATCTCATAACTGCCTCCAGGTGAAGGGATTTACATTCTATATGTTCATATCATGAGTATCTATAACAAAAACTATCATAATATCATTATTATACTTTATATCATACTTAAATCATTCTTAACACATCAATACTGATAACCTCTTTACATTTCTACCGAATATTTCGGCAACATATCGGATTATGTCTGCTTCCCTATGAATAGTGTCCGACAGCTAGGAAACTTTAAATCAAACAGCAAACTCGAGATAGAATATTATAATAATCCCAAGAATATAATAATATCCATAGGTGCAAAGTTTAAAATCCTAAGTCTTAATCTATCTCGCAAACTTTTATCTTCTACTGATGTTCCCGAGTTTGAGCTCAGGACCGAGTTCAGAGTTCTGAGTTCTGAAGCCTATGTCATGATTCCCGACTTCCGAGGTCATGTATTCAATGGCTTGATTCCCGATTTCTGGGGTTGTTTTGAAAACCCTAGACTTCTGGGTTTAAGTATCTTAGGTTTTATATTCTCATCCTTGGCTCTAGAGTTCAAGTGATTTCTGACATCCGACCTTAAGCCACTATCAGTCTTTCAACATCTTTATGAATATTTCCTAAGTTTCGAGTTCCGACATTAACCATTCCTGATCGGGTTTGCTATTTACTAAGTCCCGAGTTCAACGTTAAGTCATCCTCCCAAGTTCATCCTTAAGAGTTCAACCTTAAATATTCTCGACTTAGTCCTCTGTCTGCTAAGTCCCGAGGTCAACCTAAAGTATATCGGACCTAGCTCTCTATCTGCTAGATTTTCGAGTTCAACATCTCCGAGTTTAAGTTCACTATTTCCCGAGTTCCGACATGGATTAAACTTGATCTAGTTTTCACACATGCCTCTAGCCTGAATTATACTCTTATAAGAGAAAATTCACCAAAAATAGAAATCTGGGTGGAATCATACGAAATTTATATCTCTATAAAGCTAACAGGGTAAGCTTTCAAATGAAGTAAGTTGCATATCGTTTGAATGAGTATATTTTGAGATATAAGCCCTGGAACTCGACCTTTCTAAACTATCCTATTTTGGCCTGGTTTGGTCATAGGGAAACTTTCTCAACTCACTGGAAAACAATGGGATCATAACAAACTCGGAATTGCTTTATGGGATGTTTCCCTATGTGTAAGCTTTCTAACGAAGTTGGTTTCACTCAATTTGGAGTTGTATAGGGTGAGTTACACCCTCCTCAGTTCACACTACCCAAATGAAAGTCCTAATTCTTAGGTCAAACTTCAAAAATTCATATCTCTCTCAATACTAATCCAATGATCTTATATGATATATGCACGAAAAGCCCTGGATGTCTAGTTTCACATAAAATTATATTCATGGAGTTTGAACAGCTGTAGGCAGATCCATACACTCTACCGTACGGACTGTCGAGGAAAAACCCTACCAGCTTCATGAGTTTTCTCCTTCCTTCAAATTCTTTCATACTAAGTCTAATTTTGATCATAACATACATGCATAATCAACTACAATTCATCATCATCACTTCATATAACATCAGTATCACAAGGTATACAAGACCTATACACAATTCCAAACCAAGGAAAATAAGAAAAGGAGTAGGATTCCTACCTGGTCTAGTTGAATTTGAGTTGATTTAGTGGCTTTGATGGAAGCAACTTGTGATAAGACTTGAAGAAGGGATGAAGATGGAGTGAAATAAGAGTGAGGAGAAGAGAAAAGAGATGAGCTTCAGCAGCTTTTGGGTGACCGAGAATGACAAGAAGGAAAGAAAGAAAAGGTGAAGATTTTTTGGAAGCAAGGCTCATGTGATTGGTGGATTTCACTTCATCATCCAATTTTGCTTAGCTTCTCTCCCTCAATGGCTGATCAAGGCACCATATGAGGGGGTAGTTTGGCTAAATCTTAGCCATTGATCCTAAGGCACTCATAGAAAAATTTCTATTGGTACGGTTCTGACAATTTAAAATACTGAGATCTTACCAATTTCTCTTAAATCGGTAAACCGGTTTTGAAAATTTTCTGTAAGGTTTCCTATGTTCCTAATCTAATTCCATCATAACTAATCATCTTAAATCACACTTAATTAGATTAAAATTTTTCAGGCGTTACAGGATTAGCTTAATTATACTTCAAAGTTACGAATTAATGAGGTTCGAATAATTAGGCTTTAATTAAAATGTTTAATGCATTACAATTCAATTATTGACTTGAATCAATTTACTAAGCTCTTGCTCATCGAGATTAGTCGATTAGTCCTTGATTAATCGTTAACCTCTCTAATTAACCAGGATCACTGAGCATATTAGCTTAGATAAAATTGGGGATGTTACATCTATCATGCACCCATCCACTCACTCACTCACTCACTTTTCTCTCTATTTTTTCCATCCATCCAACAACAACATGTATCTATCTCTTCCTATGCTTTCCTCTCCTTTCATCAAAATAGTGTCACAGCTCCCATTAGTATTCTTTACTCTTTGCTCTACTTTTTTTTTTTTTTCAATTTCTTTTCTGTTGGGTTAAGCATAGCTATGTTTAACAAATTAGCACATGAAATTGAATTGAGGCCTTAACAATGATGGGCAAGTCAATGTTGGATATTTGTCAATGTATTTAGCAGTGAACAATCATGGAAAGTGTTATGCATTGGGATTCGGATGTGTTGTGCTTGGTATGTTGGTTGTTTGAGCTTGAGCTAAGATATATTAATTATATTTTTTTTAAAAAAAAATTTATCTGAATGCATTTGAGGTTATATGATTCCTTTGTAATTCATGGGCTCAACCATATTGCCCCAGTTTCTCAACTTTGAAGACTTTGAACTAATTGAAGATGACTCGTGGGATAAAGCACCGTATGAAAGCCAAGAGAAAGAACAAGGTTCAATTTTGTGGCCTAGTTAAAACCTTTTACAACCTCACTTAACTTTTGTGTGATTCTCTTAGTTTTTTTTTTCCAATTGATTTATGGGGCAAAAATAAAAAAAATCAAGGCTCAAAGAAAGGAGATGGGTTTTCTACATCTTCTTCGATGTCACAGCTTCTAGTGAAGGTGTGGCAACCAAGTGTGGACAAGTTGGAGGAAGGTGAGGAGCTCCGGTGTGATGCTTTTGCTTACAGCACTCTTTACTCCTTCTGCATTGGATGGCCCTGTCTGATGTATGTTCATCGTGATCCTTTTGTTTTTCAGTTTTGCACCCTTGAAAGTTAAAAAGAACAAAAGTTTAAGCATTTTTTGTCCTCCTAATTTTGGTTTTGTAATCTATTTAGCAATTTACAAGGATAAACAAAACCGATTCATTTTTGACGGAATTATTGTTAATCTCTGATCAAAGAATTGTTAAGTTTGGGCACTTTTTTGGGCACTTGTTATACTTTTTGCTTAGTTTCAGTAATCTAAAGTTATAAATATGTTTTAACAGCTTTAATATTGTATGTGACACACTGGGCTTAGTTTGAAATAGAATTTCCTTACATAGTATATTTCATGGTCGCAACACAGGCTAGCTTAACTTTTTTTGAGAAATAATATTTTGATATAACCCACCTCATATTCCGAGTTAACATACCACCCATCCACCATTGGATAAGTGTGTGGCCCCCACTTAGATTGGGTTCCACACCCATCCAATGGGGGATGGATAGTATGTTGATCCGGAGTATGAGGTGGGCTATGTACAAATAACATATCTCATATTTTTTTCTTTTATTAATGATTTTTCCTTAATCAACCTGGAGATACTGCTAATTAGCATTGTCAAATGGGGGTAACAAAGAAGTTGATAGGCTTTGTATGACTAATATTTAGGAGGGAAATTTCCCTTTAAAGGACTTTTGAGTTTTGGATTCTAGTTAATACAATTATCCACTTGTTTTGTTTCTTTTGTCTTTTTGCATTTTCACTTCATTTTTTTGACAATGTCATATTGTTATGATGGTGGATGCACTAAAGGCAGAGAAAAGCTTCTTGGAATTCTATTGGGGTTTTTAAATTATCAAATATTACTGGGAAAAGATGTGAGCTGGTGCCTAAACGTTGAAGCTGATGCGAATGGTGAGGATAGTGATAGTGAGGATGATAGTGAAGATTTAGATGAAGAAGAAGATGGTTCTTGGGCTCCCACTTTGCAAGCAACAACCTTTTGGGGTGATCGCATGCAAAAGTGCTATTTATGTGTTTTTTATTGATATTTGTAGAATATTTTGATCTTAAAACATGGCAATTTCGCCTCATTCTAAAGGGTTTTTGAAAAAAAAATCATAAATTTCTTACATTCATTTAGGATAATTGGATAAACACAAAATGGTTCATAGTTTTTAAAGTGCATAAATTATTCACTGTTCTTATATTTTGTGTGAAAAAGAATATTATTATTAGTACTAAAGTGATAATATAACACATTAAACTCAATTTTTTTTAGGAATGTCTTCTCTATATTTTAAACTTCGGTGCCATCTACAGTACTCTTTGCTGGTCAAGGAGTATGGTGCATCTTGCAATCTGATGGTGAAGATTATGAGGTGCACCAATCACCTATGATACACTGTAGAAATATCTAATTTGAAAAAAATTTAAAAATAGGATTAAATATATTTTAAAAATTAATTGTCATACAATGATAGTGTAAAATTATATTGACAGTATAAAATAATTTTACACTATCAGTTAATAAAATTTCAGAGAAATTCTGTTAGTGTAATTTTAAGAAAATTTAAAAATAAGTGTATCAATGCACCAATCACATATGATACACTGTAGAAATATCTAATTTTAAAAAAAATTTAAAAATAGGATTAAATATATTTTAAAAATTGATTGTCATACAATAATAATATAAAATTATATTAACAGTATAAAATAATTTTATACTGTCAGCTAATAAAATTTTAAAGAAATAATGTTAGTGTAATTTTACACTATTTAGAAAAATTTTGTCAATGTAATTTTATATTAACAGTGTAAAATTATACAAATAATATAAAATTATTTTATACTGTCAGTATATGATAATTAATTTCTAAAATTTATTTAATCATATGTTTAAATTTTCTTAAAATTAGCATAATTAATGATTAATATATTGATACACCTCACAAATCTAACCTATCAGATGCGCTATAGTCACAAGGTGCACTCTGCACCTTTCACTACGAAATGCATAGCAGTCGAAGCCTTAAACTTCATCCATTGTTCCAGAAATAGACCTGCTAATTATTCTCTTGTATTCGATAATCCTTAATGAGTGTGAGAAATTTATGATTTTTTTTTCAAAAAACCTTTAAAATGAGGAGAATTGCTATGTTTTAAGATCAAAATATTGTACAAATTTCAATAAAAAACATATAAATAACATATTAGCATACGATCACCCAAAAAAAAAAAAAGGTTGAAATCAAATATTTACATTTAGTAATACCAAAGTATCAACATTATTGTTTGGCAACATGGATGCAATGCAATCCTTGTTATTGGATGAAATTTAAAAAATAATTTCCATGAGAATATGGAAGTTGACACAAATAACTCAAGTATAATAGCTGCTTAGCTAATTATAAATGAATTTACATTTAATATACTATTAATATAATTTTTAATTATCATTTAATTATATACTATCACATTATAAAAATATTGAACCTTCATAATAATCATTCAAAAATTATATAAAATAAAATATATGATTGATTCAACTCAACCAAAAGTGCAATAGATGATATATATTGTTGAATAAAAATGAAAGTCACCCGTATTCCAATCGAAGCGCTACTATTAATATTAATAACTAAATATATTAATTAAAAGTTAAAACAAAGTAAAATCTTATGGATATATGTAGGGATGGAAATAGGGCAGGTGACTTGACGGGGCTGTGATCAAATCTATTTAACAAACAAGGCAAGCTTAGGCATTTTTTTAAAGTCTGTTTATATAAATAGGCCGGATTTAGGCTCCTTACGAAGCTTGTTGGCCATACAAACTGACCTATTTATGTATATACATATATTATTATTCAAAATGTTAGTTTTGCCTCATCTCACCAAGAATCAAACCCGCACTTTTCACCATTGTTATCGGCCGCCTCTCCTACTTAACTAAGCCTAGTTATTATACTTGTATATGCATATTTTATATATTTATTTGTTATTATTTTTGGAACCCTACACCACAGCGGATAGTCACAATTAGGGGTGTGTACGGTTATGAGTCAACTAGTAAATCCGAAAGACTCACCCCATTTGACCCATATAAAAAAATTCAATTTGTGTCGAATAATCAGATTAGTTCAGATAAAATCCAATTAACCCATCTATTATTCGGGTTGGGTAAATTAAACTCGTTATCCGACCGGCTTTCCGAGCCCCCCACTTATTTAGTATATATTTTTTTATTAATGAGCGACCCCTAACTTACCACTTAGTACTGGCTCTGTCACTTAGCCCTAACTTCCTTTTCTTTCCCCCTCACCATACTCCAACTCCACTGCCGCTGCTCCCCTCCCATCTTCGGTCTTCACTCTTCCCTGCCCCTCCGCCGCGTCCCGTCTCCGTTGTCGCCGGCGCCCCGTACGAAGCCGAAGGAAGACGCCGTCTGCCCGTCACGCCGTCACGGAGGAAGCTGCCGTTCGCGCCTCCATCAGCCCACCACCGAGAAGGAAGAAGCCACCGCCATCACGGATGTATGTTCTCTGCTTCTCTTTACATTCAAACTTCAAGATTTCCTTTGCTTTCTGTATATCTACTCCGATTCAGACTTTAGTTGTTTATGTTTAAATAAAATTGCATAACCTTGTTTAGTTGTTTGAAGTCTTATGCATCTGTAGTTGATAAGTTTGGTTTATTTGATTTACAGTCACAAAGGAAGGATTATTGAATCATTCCCGAGAACAAGGTACAGGTCAAGGAGCCGCAGTCCCAGGAGAAGGTGTGTTCTGCTTTTTTGATAGCTGAAACCCTCTTATGAATCTTAGTTGGTACATTTGAATGCATTCATTTCATGTTCAATCGACAGTCAAGCCTTATTTGACACCTCAATGATACATTAATGTCACTTTTCTGATCTAAGCGTGGTAACTAGTCTAATTGGGAGAATCTTGTACAGCATAAACTGGGTTGGGTGCAGTGTTGGCACCATGCTTATAGTAGAAATTTGAAGCATTTGAAGGCTGTGAGTTGTGACTTTGGTTTTTGAGAAGATAAATTGCTCAAGAATTTGTGTTGTCTTTTTCTTTCTATGGTTGGAACTTGCTCAAGAATTTGTCTGTTATGCTGTATTGGTGTTTAAGAGTGCTGTATTAGTTGGAAATTGAGTCTGTTATGCCTTCTAACTTGGAACTTGCTCAAGAGTGCTGTTATGTTGTTAGATTATTGATATTGGTGTTTCTGACTTTCTGTAATTTGGGAGAAGCCTTTGGATTTGAATTGCTTTTTATTTATGTTAGTGTGTGGTTACATTTATTGATGATTGATATTGTATAATGTATATTTCATGGTTATGATCATGGAATTATCAATTATGTATGTATTTTTTTAAAATATATTTGATTATATTCAGATTTCAAAAGCACAAAATTTACAAGTTTCAAAATGTATTGTGGGGGGTGTTTTTCAATCTGTTTTTCATGCCCCCCAAAAAAAAAGAGGTAGAGCTGAACACCTACCTGAATATCCGACCCGATCCAACCCGAAAGTGCTCAGGTCAGGTTGGTTCTTGTTGATGGGTAAAAAAGCTAAAAACCGACCCAACTCAACCCGAGCCTGTTTGATTGGTTTGGGTATTCTTTTTTCTTTGGAACCCAACCCAACTCGACCCGTGCACACCCCTAGTCACAATAGATCTTAAAAGCCCCTCAAACAAATGCTGCGTCGTCCCTTCCCCTACTGCTAGGTTGCTTCCAGATCCAGAGACAGAAAGCGCCTCCCTTGAACCGTCCCCAACCTTCTTCCTCAGATCAGATCACCGCCACTGTCCGCTGTGTCCAGCTCCAGCGCCGCCGCTGTCCGCTTGCTTTAATCTGTTTATGCAGAAATAAAGCATTTAATTTAAATGAAATGAAATGAGATGTTTCAGTTAAGTTGAAAGTTGTTCTTTCTATTATGACAATATGTGAAAGTTAGCAGATTGTTGATGATTTTTTTTAGTTGAATATGCTACCAGACCTCAGTCTTCCTTTGGAAAAATACAATGTGAGACAATCAATGTTGGGAGTGGGAAACTTCTTTAAGTTCCTACCATTTTGAATCTGTTTGTGATAGTTATATTAGAATTGTTGTTTTTATTCTTTAATCTCACTTTGCTTGTATTATTGTATTGCTATAGATTTGTGGATTGTTAGATATTAAATTTCTCTTATTGTGAACTTATGAAACATTAGCATATTAGACTTGTGGTGATAATATTCATAAGCTATGAAATTTTTTCTTGATAAATAGTGTGTCTAAACACGTCCTGTTGTAATGGAGATGCCTTAAGGTAATGTGGTTTTGTTTTGTTTTAGACATTATGGTACTATAGATCTTTTTTGAGTTATCTTGAGCTAAAGTCATTGTAGTGGAACATAGAAGTATTAACAGTATCATGATGAAAGCAAGTAATGGAGCATAAGCCAAATGTTTGAACCATTGTTATTGCATACTTTGTTCACCACTATATATATATATATATATATATATTAACATTGGTTCATAGACTGACAATTAAGTTTATAAATTCTTATTATGATATTGACTAACGCCTTTAGTTTTTGTTTATTTAGTGGCCCTCATATTATGATATTGACTAACCCCTTTAGCTTTTGTTTATTCAATGGCTTATGGAATGTTGCTTATTCATCATTTCAAATGTAATAAACCATGCTAGTACATTATAATAAAGTGATCATATGTATTTGTTTCATGGTTTGGGTTACTATAGGTGATGATATATCATTTTTATCATTTAATTTTTATGTTTTAGCAAATTTTTTGATGGTTATTATGAAGGCCTGTTTATAGCGTATTCAAAGGCCTGGGCCTGTTTAGGCCTACATGCTGGCCTAGGCCATCAGGCCTATTAAGAGAGTTTTTTTTCCTTCTTTAAATCAACAGGCTTTGTTAGCAGGCTTTAGGCTAGGCTGGGCTAGGCTGAAAATAAAGCCTTTAGCAGGTAATAGGCCAGGCTCAGGCCCAATAATTATGATACAACCCTGGCCTGTTTCCATCCCTAGTATATAGGAGAACCGCAAAGCAACACATGGAACAAGGGAACAGAACACAACTCCTAAACCCCAATCGGTTGTTGAGTGGTTTCTCTCCCACCGCTGCCATCTAAGCATAGCTATGTTTAGCAAATTAGCACCTGAAATTGAACTGAGGCCTTAACAATGATGGGCAAGTCAATATTGGATATTTGTCAATGTATTTAGCGATGAACAATCATGGAATGTGTTATGGATTGGTATTTGGATGTGTTGTGCTTGGTATTTTGGTTGTTTGAGCTTGAGCTAACATATATTAATTATATATATATATATATATATATATATATATATATATTTTTTTTTTAAAATAATTTATCTGAATGCATTTGAGGTTATATGATTCCTTTGTAATTCATTGGCTCAACCATGTTGCCCCAGTTTCTCAACTTTGAAGACTCTAAACTAATTGAAGATGACTCGCGGGATAAAGCACCGTATGAAAGCCAAGAGAAAGAACAAGGTTCAATTTTGTGGCCTAGTTAAACCCTTTTACAACCTCACTTAACTTTTGTGTGATTCTCTCAGTTGTTTTTTTCTTATGAATTGATTTATGGGGCAAAAATTTAAAAAAAAAAAAAATTAGGGCTCGAAGAAAGGAGATGGGTCTTCTACAACTTCTTCAATGCCGCAGCTTCCAGTGAAGGTGTGGCAACCGGGTGTGGACAAGTTGGAGGAAGGTGAGGAGCTCCAGTGTGATCCTTCTGCTTACAACTCTCTTCACGCCTTCCACATTGGATGGCCCTGTCTGAGGTATGTTCCACGTGATCCTTTTGTTTTTCAGTTTTGCACCCCTAAAAGTTAAAAAGAACAAAAGTTTGAGCTTTTTTTATCCTCCTAATTTTGGTTTTGTAATCTATCTAGCAATTTACCTGGATAAACAAAACTGATTCGTTTTCGATGGAACTATTGTTAATCTCCGATCAAAGAGTTGTTAAGTATAGTTCCTTTGTCACCAGCATTTTAATCAAAGGAAACTTGTGGCCACTTTTTTGGGCACTTGTTATACTTTCTGCTTAGTTTCGGTAATCTAAAGTTATAAATATGTTTTAACAGCTTTGATATTGTACGTGACACACTGGGCTTAGTTCGAACAGAGTTTCCCCACACAGTATATTTCATGGCAGGGACGCAGGTTAGCTTAATTTTTTTTTTCTTTTTCTTTTATTAATGATTTTTCATTAATCAACCTGGAGATTGTTACTACTAAGCAGCATTGTCAAATGGGGGTAATAGAGAAGTTGATAGGCTTTGTATGACTAATATTTAGGAGGGAAATTTCCCTTTAAAGGACTTTTTGAGTTTTGGATTCTAGTTATTACAATTATCCACTTGTTTTGTTTCTTTTGTCTTTTTGCATTTTTACTTCATTTGTTTGACAATGTCATATTGTTATGATGGTGGGTGCACAACAGGCAGAGAAAGCTTCTTGGAATTCTATTGGGATTTTTAAATTATCAAATATTACTGGGAAGAGACGTGAGCTGGTGCCTAAACATGAAGCTGATGCGGATGGTGAGGATAGTGATAGTGAGGATGACAGTGAAGATGAAGATGAAGATGGTTCTCGGGGTCCCACTTTGCAGGCAACATTCTTTTGTTGAGTTTTCATTTATTATTGACTCTTTTAAAATTTGATCTTACTAGCATTTTCATTCTATTCACATCTACAGTTGCGAAAGGTAACTCATGAAGGATGTGTCAACCGTATACGCTCCATGACACAAAATCCCCATATATGTGCAGCTTGGGCAGATACTCATTATGTACAGGTCATACTTTCAACCATATGTTTTAGTTTTCTAATTTAGGCAAATTTCAACAAGGTCTTCCCTTGTTAAGACAAAAAGGGCAGAATGTACAAGACAAATGTGTCCATAGAGGGGAAAAACATTTAGTTAAATACATCATTGCAGTAGGACATTACTGGTTTATGCTTTTGTGCACATTGCAGACATATAATTTTGAAAAATATTGAATCATAAAATTTTGGCTCCAGTTCATAAATTAATCTTTTAATTATGGCCCCATGTTTTGTGTTTATTTGAGAAACCAAATAGGACCACAGGCCTGAAATTTGTTTAGCGTTTATTATAGAAACCAAATAGGACTACAGGCTTGTTTAGTTGGCTTTATAACAGTTAGGATTATAAACTTATAGTACTTCTGACAAACTTCAGAGCTAGTAACTAGTCGGATTAGATATGATAAATTCTTGCTCCAGGCAAATGTGATTGCTTGGCCCTAAGTATTGTAAAATATTTAAACTTCTGAAAACTCCTTAATTACTAGCAGCAACCAAGGTCAAAGATTGCAGTTGATGTTTTTCTACATAATCTATTTCAATCAGAAAAGTTAAATTCCGATTCATTCTTACTACAAGTCATACCTCCTTCTTTCTAGTGTACAGTTTGATACTTTGACTTGTCAATCTGTAGGTTTGGGACTTAAGCTCTCATCTTAATGCTCTAGCAGAGTCAGAAACAGAAGGTGTCCAAGGAGCTGCTGCAGTTTTTAATCAAGACCCACTATATAAATATAAGCACAAAGATGAAGGGTATGCTATAGACTGGAGTCGTCTTGTTCCTGGAAGGCTTTTATCTGGTAATCTTTGATTATATTTTTCTTAGTTTAGCTATATTTTTCCCTAGCATGTCTTCATGTTTAGTTAGCGCAGAGATATGAGGCCTGACAATGATGTTCATTTTTGAAGGGGATTGCAAGAATTGTATTTATCTGTGGGAGCCTACGTCTGCTGCAACATGGAATGTTGACAATACTCCATTTGTTGGACATACTGCTAGTGTCGAAGATCTGCAAGTATGTACTAAAGCACAATGCATTAGTTGCCCTTCTTATTGTTTGAATATTTGTACAGTCCTATCTCTAATTACAGTTTTTTTTCTTCATCTATCAATCTAATGAGATGTATTGTTCAATTAATCCCTGCAGTGGAGCCCTACAGAACCTCATGTTTTTGCTTCTTGTTCTGTGGATGGAAGCATTGCAATATGGGATACCCGATTGGGGAAGTCACCAGCTGCGTCTTTTAAAGCACATAATGCCGATGTGAATGTAATGTCATGGAACAGGTATTAAGGCATTCACTTTATTATGCTGCATCAACTTTGATGCCATTCTATATCTCTTTCTCACTTTGTACTTCATTGTACTGAGTAGGTTGGCTAGTTGTATGTTGGCCTCAGGGAGTGATGATGGGACTATTTCCATTCGAGATCTCAGATTGCTCAAGGTATGAGTTGTCTGACTGTAGGATCCCCCTTTCTCCCCATAAAGAAATACAAAAACACATTACACATGCTTCATTCGTGACAAGAAGATGTGGTGTTCTCTCATATCAATGGTGTTTCAAGTTACGGCATATTTGGCTTCAATTTTCTCATCACCCTTTTATCTTTATGTGTAGTCGTTATTTGTAAATCTACCTAAGATGACTTTATTTACCCTTGATTCATGATCTTATCTTTCTAGATGCACTATGAGGAGAAATTTTTATGGAAACTTTCACAACGTCTGATGTCTTTCTGATGATTATTTGGGTTTTGTTGTTAAACTCATGTGAAAAGTGTGCTGATTTGTGGGTAGGAAGGAGATTCTGTGGTAGCACATTTTGAATACCATAAGCACCCAATCACATCCATCGAGTGGAGTCCACATGAAGCCTCTTCATTGGCTGTTTCATCATCTGATAATCAGCTTACGTAAGTGAACATAATGTTTATAGCTCTATCTGCCAAATGTCATTAATCAAATTCCAAACAGATTTTAGGATTAATTTTTTCCTTTTATTTTATCTTTGAGTCTGATCTTTCTCTGGACATTGCACGTGAGCTTCCTCCTTTTTTAATTTTATCATTATCTGTGTGTTGGCCACAGGATATGGGACCTTTCATTAGAAAAGGATGAGGAAGAGGAGGCTGAATTTAAAGCTAAAACAAAAGAACAAGTCAATGCTCCCGAAGATCTGCCTCCCCAACTATTGTTTATTCACCAAGTATGTCGAAATACTTACACTCAACATTTATCTGAGTGGTAAAACACCTGGTTAACTTAATTCATGTATTTT
Source organism: Pterocarpus macrocarpus (assembly GCA_031439585.1). Classification (NCBI taxonomy): domain Eukaryota; kingdom Viridiplantae; phylum Streptophyta; class Magnoliopsida; order Fabales; family Fabaceae; genus Pterocarpus; species Pterocarpus macrocarpus. Next base: position 58,328,248 of record CM062514.1, read on the forward strand.
CTTTAAACTTACAACAGGGACAGAAAGACCTTAAAGAACTACATTGGCACGCTCAGATTCCTGGAATGATTGTATCTACCGCAGCAGATGGATTCAACATCCTTATGCCTTCAAATATTCAGAGCACCTTGCCATCAGATGGTGCTTGATTGATACATGGCCTCACTGTTCAGTCTTCCACGAATACATCACAGAGGCATCTATTTATTATAGGTATTGCTACCATAGTCCTGGGTGCAAACGTTTTGAACCTACATGAATGTGGAAGAAATTTTCCTTTTTATACTTTTTTACAAATCTTTTATTGTTGGTTTTTATTTATTTATTTCTTCTCCCTTCAAGTTTTGTCGTATTTGAGTTGAGCTTTTGCAGATGCTGTTGGGAGCTAGGTACAAATGTTATATCATTTAAAGCACTTTGCTTGCATAATTTACCTGTTGTGTTAAAAGTTTGTCGTCGATGTTAAAAATGATATTGAGCAAACCTATTTTAACTATAACTCAGAAGAAAACCTTACCTGATTTTCCTTGGGGGTTGGGACTTGACATGTTGTATGATTAATTTCTTTTACTACTACTACTACAAATTACTAAGGTTGCGTTTGGTTCAACTTTTAGGCTATGTTAAGAAAATCGAGTTGGGCGTCGAACCGGTCAAGATAAGGGTTCAAAAGCTCAAAGATCTAATTGGTTCGATCAGAGGATTGATTGGAACATATATATATAATTAAAATGTAAAAAAATTATAACATAATTAGTATGAAATATATATAATTAATTAATTTATTATTTTTAGGAGAAAAGATAAAGACAATATTTTACCAAAAAAAAAAAAAAAAATATCAACCAAATTGGTGAATCAACAAAATCGGTTTGGTTCGCATCAGCTTTAATGATTCAACTTGGTTTAAGAGAATGGTTTTTGTTTTGATAATATAAAGTAAAATTATTTTTGATTGTTGATATAAGAATAATAAAATTTTCTCTTATAAGATTTTTTTTTAAAAATAAAAAGTAATTTTAAGAATATTTCTTTTAAAAAATTTTCAGAATTTCAAAAAATATGGTTGAAAAAATATCTTTATGTTTAAATATATTAGTTATTATATAACATTATTTTCGTGCTAATAAAAAGGCTTTTTAACTCCAATCCAAAGGGGCTTTAATTTTTTGTCCCCTTAGACAGGCAACATAGACATAGTACCTTCTCATAAATTATTTTTACATTTAAATTATTAAATTTAAATTTCTTTTAATAGTTATGATTAACTTCATTTGAAAGATATTTTTTTAATTTAATTATGCATATTTTCTCTTCCAATTTTAAACATTTTTTAAATTTATCTTTCTTTTGAAATACGAGTTCTAATTAATGGTTTGTGTCTTTATCTACATACCTAATCCATTGATTCGCCCGTCGAACACTCCAACCATCATGAACAAAGTAATATAAAATTGGGTTCGACTCTAAGTAACAGTTGCTAACCACCGCTCGTCTTGAGTAATTCAGCAAGGTAATCCTTGGATGATAAAACTTGAAACGAATTATATATTATCTGACGCATGAGGGCTATAAGATATATAAACTCAATGGAAGCTGATCTTGTAGCTGCTGAGGCAACAGTTAACTGTAGACGACGCCAAATGTGCTCACGTGGACCTTCTTGGTTTAATCATGTATATGAGATCGATCTTGCCCTTTTCATTTCTCTGCTTTATAATAAAAGTATTGAGATTTGAATTCATAAAATTGAAATTTATTATATCGTACATCCTCACAAAAGATTGCGAGGTCTATTTTCAAACAGTATATCATATACTTTTGTTCAATAATTCTCATTTTTTAAATGAAAGATAGTAAGTCAGGTAATCCAATAAATACAAATATTATTTTTGTTATAATAAAGTGCTGCCGCCTTAAAGTATTTAATATTTTATATTATTATTACTTAACTTAGTAAATGAAATCTATTGATTATTTAAAAACTATTAGTTTTATGATTTTTCAATATCACATATCAAATATTTATATTTATATTTATTTTTTATTTTAATTCGTTAATTAATATTTTAAGAACACTTGACAGTAACACTCAGCTAACAGCATGCGCTGACCATTGCCAACCTTTACTTACGCAGCCTTCTTTCTTTATTTTAATTAATAATAATAAAAACAAGTTGGGTTCTAGTATTGTCAAGTATCCCTCACTAAAGTCATTTGTTCCCATGTTGACAGTGAAAATGAAATGATCCACCACTAAGGTCACGCAGACAAGCTTGAACCTTATAGATCCCTATTCTCCCATTTATTCTACGACTAATAGCTAACATGAATCAAATGTCATAAAATTAACCTAACACCTCCTTCCAGTTTCCGTTATAATTAACATTGTTCAGTTACAGGATCTAAGTTATTGATTTCTCACATGGCAAATTGTATAATACAGCATTTACATAAGCCTTAATTACATTTAAGTCGGTCTTACCGTGTTAAAAAATATTTGGACAATATGTGAAATGCTGTAGTTAGGCGACGACAATTCAGATAAAGCTTAATGAGAGAGCTGCAAATGAGAGAAATTAAAAACAGTTAAACAAATTGGTACTCGAGTTATAGAGAGAAATGAACAATGGTGTCTTGAATGTTACTTCAATTTACGTAATTCGGATTACTAATTAATACTTTTCTGCAATAGAAGTGCTCAATTAAGAATAAATTATTCTTCCTTTATATTAAGGGTGTGTTCAGTATGGAGGTAAAAATAGAAAAGAAATTTTCATGAAGTAACTTTATATTTAATTTTGCATATGAAGTTTGTAACATCCAAGTCAAGAGTGCATGAATGGTGATGTTTTGTCCTGTTCGATCCCACAAAAGTTCTTAGTCTGGACCCTATGCCTATTTGGAGGGTTATATGGTTGGGATATTTTCAGGAGATCAAAAGTTCTGGTAATTGTTTCTTTGATATCAAAGAATTGAAGAGTGATTTTTAATGAATTTTAAAAAGTCATTAACCCTTTCGTTTTCAGCCTTGAAGTTTAAGAAAATGCAAGTTTTCGGAGAGTTGTACCAAAATCTAAAAGTTGGATTTTGATTCTTAAGAATTTTAATTTTTCCAACATTTTTATTGGATTTAAATGGAGGATGTTCCCTTATTTATATTTATGTTTTAAAGTTAATGGAGAATAAAATGAATGAAGATATTAACTTAAAATTAAGAACTGGACCAGGTGCCCGCTCGGTGAGAATAAGAAGGGGTTCTCGAGCCCTCTTATTCATTCTTCCCCAAACACTTGTCTCTCTTCTTTCTCTCTCATTCTTCTCTTCCCCCTCATAAACCCATCAATCTTTCACTAATTTTTACTCAAATCCTTCACCAATCCATTTTTCATCATCATCACTTTAGCTTGGAGTTCTCTCTCTCTCTCTTTCCTCTTCTAATGAGAGAAACAAAGGTGAGAGGAGATCCACTACTCCCCTCATGCTCCTTTTCCTTCCTCCACTCTCTAAAGTAATCTTTGAGCTTGATCCTTGTTATTATACCATGGATTAGTTAGTTTATATATGAAAATCAAGATTTGAGCTCATGAGAAAGGGGTTAGGTTCAAGAATTGGGGGGCTTTTCCCCTATAAGGCCAATCCTGCTAAATTCTTACAATAGTTAAGTCGTGGGAGTCTAATATATGTATTTGTCATGTTAGATGATCTCTAGAATCCCTTGGTGGCTCCAAGGCTTCATAGAACTGGAGCTTCTTTCTATTTGGACTAATATGTGAGTGGATAATTATATTTATAGTTATTTTTAAGTGAAATTATGCGAATCATATTGCCAGTTACTTTGAGAAGTATTCAAATTTATTTTATTTTCAAGATTTAGAAACAATTTCAAAACATATTAACAATTGAGATCCCTTGTTTGCTAGTTACTAAATTATTTTACATTTGATGTTATGCATGATGGGCATGATGGGCATGGGACAAGGTCAGACAATTGTGTTCTTCAGTATTCATTGTATCTATGAAAATTTTACTAAGACTTGACTATATGCATGATGACATGAACAAGAAGGTAATTGAATAAGATAAAGAAGAGTTAGGGTGCTAATTATTAATATAGGAACACCTTGGGGACGGCGATACGTAACGCCCAGAGGTAATTAATAAAGGAACCACATTAAGGACGATGACATATAATGCCCAGATATGGAAAGGATTAGAATATAGATTTTGAATAAGAATCCTCCCTTAAGTTAATTATGAAATTTAATTTATCATTTACTTTCTTTGTTATGAAGAGATATGTTATACTTTATATATGACTTTTAGCATTGTTTTTAGAATTGATGAGCTTATATTATATTGAATGTAAGAGTAACTGTATGCTATAGATTTTCATGTAATGTACATAGGACTAGCTTATTTGGGTATAGTTTTCATGTTTAATTTGATATGGTTATAAATTCCTAAGTTTTATGAAGGGATGTTTCAATGAGATTACCAAAAGTATAGGAGGGCTCACATGAGGCATGACATAGACCCAACAAAGTGTGAGTACATGGCGTAGACCCAAGTAGTGTGAGTGCTCTGAATGCTACCCTAAATGCCATTTTTCTTCTTTCTAGTAAAACCAAATGATTTGTTACAGGTTATTCTTAAATATTTTTATGGATATGTATGTAAGAAGTTTATGCCTTGTTGAATTCAGTAGGATATAATGAGTTATGGATATTTTAGAAGCTTAGTACATATCATGTATGCTTATAGAAACCTTTATGACAATTTCTATGTATATGAGTATTTATGCTTGAAAGAGATTATGAAAAGTAGAATATGGAAATTTCAAGAACACAGAACTATTGTTAATGGAAATTGTGGTTCAAGTTTTACAGGTTACAAATCTTTAAGAATATGCTATTTTCATTATATATATATATATATATATATATATATATATATATATATATATATATATATATATATATATGAAAATGTATTTTTAAATTTGTCCCCTTTTTTTCTTTAGGTATATTATCTTTCACTGACTCTATATGACTCACTCCTTTCTCTCCATGTTTTTAGATAGATGCAAATCTATGTCTGAGCGCCTCTGGTTAGCTAAACCCATTAGATTTTCAGTAGTTCCACACTCTTGATCATGTGGTTTCCTAAGGTTATCCACGTTGAGATTTATGTTGGTCTGTATATAATTGTATTTACTCTTTAGTGATGCTCCATTAGTCCACAGGTAGGGTCCTTCTTGTATGGGTTTATGTATTGTAATGAAAGTGTAGTGCAAATTTAAAATACTTAAGAGTAATGATTAGTAATGATTATGGATTGATATACATATTTTCAGAAGCATGATTATGTCTTATACTCCTATGTTGTGTGCTATGGGATGCATTTTGAGAATGTCTGGATCTTCAATGATTTTTATATGGTTGTATTGTTTGTGTAGGTAGAGGATCCTCATTTGGGAATAGTCCTAAATTCAAAGGAAACTTTGTTTGATTTTTCTGTAGAAATGGTCTAATGTAGGCTTGCTAAGAATGTGTCTTTATGCGCCAGTCATGGCCTAGGTTGGGTCGTGACAAAGTTATCCCATGAAAATTCCGGCCTATTTTTATCCTTATACTAAACACATCTTAAGTAACAAATATATTAATTTTAAAATTTAAAAATAATTTTAAAATTATTTAAAGGTTTTCATGGAATAAAAACCTTTAAATAACCTTCATCTAATGATTAAAGGTGAAGACTTTATTTTTAGTTTTTGTTGTAAAATTTAAGTCAACCCTAAAAATAGACTAAACATTCCGACAATGGAACTTCAGCTTATACTTATTGGCCATTTTTACCTTTTTGGTTGTATTATTAAAAAATAGGTTTATGATCATTATTGAACATGCTGTGTTCTTTCCTTTCTTTGCGCTCATATTATTCACATTTGCAAGTACTTTTTTGGGGGGAGGGGGGTAGGGGGTTGTTAGATAAGGAAGTTTTTATCATACCATTATGGGAACCTTATAAACTATTGTATACCATGCTGGTTACATATTGTCAATAAACCAGTAACAAGTTGGGTTCAAGTTAACATCTTATAGAATAGGTGCAAACCTATTTAGGGTTAGCTTAATTTAATATCATTTTTAGTTATCCGATGCATGGGACTCAACACCATCTCTTCTTTATGCACGTGTTCATTCAATTTGTACATAAATATAGAATATAGAATTTTTACTAATGATGTGTAGTTTTAGTGACACTTTTTTCATCATCCCTTCCCTCTTTTTTTTTTTTAATGTTTTTTCCTTTTCTATTTCAGTAGCAATGAATTTAAATTGATAATTTCATATATACTACCGAAATTTCTTAGGATTCATTTGATTTAACTTTTAAAGAAGTTGCTTGAAAAACATCACTTTTAGAAAAAATAGAGTTGTAAGAATTAATTTGTATTTAAATATGATATTTTAAAAGTAAATTTAGAAGAATTTTTTTTTGTTTAAATTGGATAAAGCAAAATCATTTTTAGGGACATAATTAACAAAACAGACATAACATAATTTTAAGATAAATTATCACATTTTGATATAGGGATAAAAGTGTAAAAGTGTTTTTCAAGTTGACCAACCCAAAATGAAAAACAACTCTCTTTTTACTAAGTTAATTTTGCCCACCTTAAAATAAAGTTTTAGCAACAACAAATTAAATCAAACACACTTATTTACTGTAGAATCTAATTGTCGGTCTACAAGAATTATGTTTGGCTTGTCCAACTGCAAACCAAACAAGCATGCCATTAATCTACTCTTAGTAGGTTTATTCTTTTCCTTTGCCTTATTAATCCTTCTAAAAACTCTAAACCATATAAAAAATTATAATTTTTTATTATAATTATATAAAAAAACTAATAGTCGACTTCACATATGTCACAACCCAACCCCAGCCATGACTAGCGTATAGGGATATGTCCTTAACAAGCCTACATTTGTCCATTTCTAAAGAAAATCGGGCATAATTTCTTTTGTATTTATAACTATTCTCAAATAAGGATTCTCTACCTGCACAAACAATATAAGCATACAAATCATTAGAGATCTAGACATATTCAGAATGTACCCCACAAGATACATCATAGTAGTTGAGATCATGAGAATATATATATGCAATCAAGAACTTTAATCAATACTCATTAAGATTCAAACTTGTCATAATCAAAAACCAATTTACTTTTATTACAACAAATGGCTCGACACAGGAAGGACCCTGCCTCAAAATTTGGTAGCAAGTGTGGCAGCTGCTCCAAATTACAATTTTAAAATACTTAATTACACTAAATTTGAAGCATAGTGCAACCAAGGTCGTCTTAAAAAGATATTGTTGCTATCTAGTTAAATAATAAGGGGGTTTGTGCAAACATGTAGTAAATAAGCTATAAAAAAAATTTGGTGAAAATAAAAATACTAGTTCAAAGAGTTCTTTAGGCATAAGATGAATAAATCATTAACGCACAATATATCAAACACATGGAGTGTGGCTAATTTGAGCTATTAAAGAGACCTCTACTAACAACCCCACAATTCTACCTAGAGAATTCTAGGAATTCAACTAACATATAGTTGATTAGATAATTGAGACCTTAGCTCTAATTAACCTATGTTGATTTTTAGCCCTAATTGCTTTAGCATAAGTTTGAACCCAAACTCAATTCTTAATTCTTTAATTAATCAAGTTCATACCAATTAACCAATTAGTAATCACCCAACTAATTCCATATTCATAAACCTACATATCAATACCATTCAATGTAAGTATACAAATTAAAGAGGGCAAAGAATCAAGAAAACAAACATGATTGAGATTTAAGCATAGGGTTTCAAGATTACAACTATAATGCTCTTGGAGTCTCCTTGAACTAGATTGAAGTCCTACTTCTCCATAGCAATGAAGGTTATAAAATAGAACCCAAAACAATTCTTACAAAATGAAAGGAAAAGAAAAGAAAAGAAGAGGAAAGGAGAAGAGAAGAGAGAAAAATGAAAAAATGTTGGAGAGGAGTCTCCTCGCGTCTCTGTTTTCTCTCTTCTTATCAAACCTCAACTGTGAATGTCCAACATTGCCCTTTAGCCCAAATTAATCCTCTGCCTCTTAGCTTTAAGTGGACACCTAATTTGCTTAATTTGGACTGGAAATGAGAGAGTTATGGCCCAATCTATATAGCATGTCCAGGTTGTACGTTTATTCGCATCAGTCAATTTTAACAGCCAATAAGTCTATGAAGATGTCAATATTTTGGAGAGTGATCTTCATATGAATTGAAACTTTATATCTTAGCTTTCCAAATGGTACCGGTTTCACCTTAATCCAATGTCTACAACTTAAGTTGTGGCTCAATTAGTGCACACTGCTTAGGTTCCAGCGCAACAGCCCTGTTCTGAATTCGTGGCCCAATTCATCCTAATAGACATCTGAATTAGTTTTTGACTTCTCATCAAAGTTGTAGATCTTTCTCTCAGCTTTCCTACAATATAAAATTTGTAATTTTTAGAGATCGATAACTCAAGATATTATCAAAATACATAAATAGAATAAATTTGTAATAATACTGAAAAATACAATTAAGCTTAATTAAAGCCCAAACTCATAGAATGTGTCTAATATTAATCAATTAAGCACAAAAGAGGTCCAATAAACTAAATATGAGGGTTAATCAATGTATCAAAATATTACTTATCAGTGGGTTATTGGAGCATTATTAGAGATCATACCCATATTCAATAAAGGTGCTTCTCAAATACTGAAAACTTCTAGATACCATATGCCCAAGAGTGTGGGTTTGTTGGGAACTTGACACCACTAATTAGCCGTAAAGATCTGAGCACAACCCTGCACCTGTCTAAAATTATGGAAAAAAAGAGAGGAGTAAGTCATACAAACTCAATGATGGATAATATACCTATAGCAAGGTGGGACAAGTCAAAGCCCAAACTCAAAATATAACTTTATAAGTTTCTTAAAAACCTCATTTCTTATGTAAAGCACTTTGTATAAATATCAAATACCATAAAACTTTCAGTAGAACATGTCTAATTCATTAAATCACCCTTTTTTTAATTCAAATAGGTATAACTTCTTTATGAATATATAAACATAATACATGTAGAAATAACTGCGATAAATCATGTGTAATAATATATAAAACTAGGCATAAAGATATAAATACTTTTCCATAGCATAAAGAGTAAACACTTGCTTCAAAATCATAATAAAACTCAAAGGAAGATTTTATTTCAGAAATAATTGCCTGATTGGGTGGCCGTATGGCCTAATCCTAGCAGTAAATGCTAACTTCATTCATGTGCGTGTCTATATCTTCCAGATATGTTAGCCAAACATGCTGGGTTAGCAATCACTCTACTAGCTGGGTTATTCAAGGTGCACAAGACTAATGCTGCTGCCATTAGCAAATAATTCTACTATAGTTTTCTCGACTTAGGAAGGCACTCACACTTGCTGGGTTTTTGCCATGCCTCATATGAGTCATTGGCTTAAGTTTTCTTTGAAACACATTTTCTTCCTTTAAAACCTTTCTAATTTCAACTAGTTTTAAAACATCACATAAGTAAATTCTTTTCCACAATAAATATAAGCTTTTCTAACATAGTATAACTGAAATCAATTACTCATTTCCTTATATATACAGTTAGTAGTTTGGAACTCAATTGTTAGAGTAGCTTGTCCCACAACTACACATGAACATATATATATATGAATGCTACATGTGTTGCCTTCAATAAATCTCATGAAGTATTTAATGCCATGCTATATAAACTTCTAACATAGAACAGTTCAAATCATAAATATAATATTTCTTAAATCATACATATACTTAAAATATGCTATAAATATATTATCAATTCACAGATCAGTTCAGACAAGAAGAAGCTCCTGCTCTATGAAGCCTTGGAACCACCAAGGGATTCCAAAGATTATCTAACATGACAAATATATATATTGGACTCCCACAAGTTCAATATTGTAAGAAGTTACTGAGATTAACCTCATAGGGCAAAAAACCCCAATTTTGAACCTAATCCCCTTCCTTATGAGCTCAAATCTTCATTTCATAGATAAAATAACTAATCTATGATATAATAACAAGAATTAAGCTCAAAAATTACTTTAGAGAGTGGAGGAAGACGGTGGAGTGCGAGGAGGGCTGTGGGTCTTCTCCTACCAACATTTTTTGTCACTAGAAGGATGAGAGAGAGAACTCCAAGTGAGAAAACCAACCCCAAAGCTATGATAATGAGGAGAAAAGGATGGATTTAGTGATAGATTTGAGAGAAAAATGGAGAAGGATTGATAGAATCCATGTGGAGGAAGAGAAGGAAGAGAGAGAGAGAGAGATGGGTGAAGAAGGGGGAAGAAAGGACAAGCTTTTTCTATTAATCTCGTCCAGTGGGCGCCTGGGCACTGCGACTTGGCCACTTGGGCACTCGTCCACCTGAAACCAAAGCATCCTGTAGCATAGCCAACACCTGGGAGCTGGCCTTGGGCGCCAAAGCGCCCATTACAATTGTTTTTTATCTACACCTTTCATAATGTCCTCATTTATTTTACTCTCCATTAACTTTAAAATGTAAATATAAATAAGGGAATATTCCCATTTGAATCCAATAAAAATATTGAAAAAATCAAAATCTTTAAAAATCAAAATTCAACTTTTGGATTTTAGTGCAAATCTCCGAAAATTTGCATTTTCTTAAACTTCAAGGCTGAAAACGAAAGGGTTAATGATTTCCAAAAATTCATTAAAAATCACTCTTTGATTCTTAGATATCTAAGGAACAATTACCGAGACTTTTAATCCCATGAAAAAATCCCAAATATATAGCCCTCCAAAGAGGCTTAAGATCCAAATTTAGAGCTTTCGTGAGATCTGACAAGATAAAATATCATCATTCATACACTCTTGACTTGGGTGTTATAATATAATAGAAGAGGCTTCACTGTATTATTAGTTGTTTTAGATGAAATAAATCTTTATATTTATTATTTAATTATTATACTATTGCATTATAATAAATTGTCACATATAGAGAATAAACCATTTTCGTTAAATCAACCTCTATTAGTACTTTTATATTTATTATGCATCAATTGATTCTATAACAAAACAGCAACGACTTATTTTACCTTTTTTTTATGTACTAGGAAAGAAAATAAATATTAAATTTCGGACTGTCATTACAGACATAAATCCTTCACACCGAAGAAGTAAACCATTTAAAGATAAACAAACAATACTGAAAGAGACATTAAAAATCCTAGCAGTCATTTATAAAAAGTATTCAGTCAAACTCAACTAGGCTCAACCATCGAGGCCTAGCTAGCAGTAAATAATTAAAGAACCATGTAAATAAATTATGTGAAAATATATGCAAAATTTAAGCATTTTATTCTAGCCTATGTCATAGGCACTATAGAAGGGTATGATTCCAAAGTTGGTATAAATATAATAGAAATTAACCTTTCTATCTTAATTTTTAATTGGCTCAATCATTTCTTAAAGTATCATAATTTTTTATTTAATTAATGAAAAGATCAAATGAGAATGAAAAAATAGTCTAATAATGAAAGACTTGAGCGGTATGTATGAGGTCAGGAATTCGAACTTTATTACAATTGATGTACCATAAAAAATGATAATGAAAAAAATATTGAATAATTAAAGGAAGACTTCTTAGAACAGAGGGAGCAAATGAAAACTTACAATATTTTGAGTAGTCAAAAACATAATTAAACTTTTTTAATTTAAGTGAAATAAAGGATTTGTTTAGAAATAAAAGAATTTTAAAGTCGTAACTTAAAATTACAAAAAACAAATAAATAAAAAGTTAACTAAATGAATCAATTTTTATTATTAACTTTTTTATTATTAAAAGTTTAGGTAGATTTGATATTGATCATCCTACTAAAGTTCGGGTGTGACCCTCAAACTTAAAAAGTATTTATAAGGGATTTATGTGATTGCCTGTCAATGGGATCTTTATATCTGTAACAGGAATTACACTCGCATTTGTGTGAAATACGAGTATAATCATTACCACCTATAACAATCTTTATTGGCTTTTTATTAGTAAAATTAAACCTTGTTAACATCAACCAAAATAATTGTAAATTTGTCAGTAATATATTAAAATTAAATTTACAACTGAAATTATTGGAAATCATACTAAATCAAGTCTTATTAATTAAGAGTTTATTTAATCAATATTTTAAAGAATAAAAATAAAAAATTAAAATTTTAAATTTTTAACCAACAAAACTTTTTATTTTTAATTTTTTAATAATTATTGCATTGATTAATAACACCCTTAATTAACTGCTCTTTTGTTTTGTCCACATTATTTAATTTTCTTTATGGTTAAAAATCTTGACAACATTATTGGCGAAAAGGAGGGCAGACACCAAGAAAAGAGTGAGAGCAGTCTTGGGATTTTTATTTTAATTGAAGTAATAGAATTGTGCAGCCAAGGGCTAAGGTGGCAGAAAAAGCAGCAAGAAAATAAGTGCATATAATAAGGAGAAATGACAGGAGGACTCATTTTTTGTGAGACACCGTATTGATTCACCACTCATCTATTATTGGATGAGGTGTGAACCTAAGATAAGTGATGAGTCGATATGGTATCTCACAAAAAGTGAGTCCCCTCAACACTCATCTATTATTGGATGGGATGTGAACCTAAGATGAGTGATGAGTCGATATGGTATCTCACAAAAAGTGAGTCCCCTTAATATTTCTCTATAATAAGTGTGTGAGTGGGGGAGAAAGAGAGCATAAAACATTGCCATTGGTGAGGTGTTGGTAGTTTGAGAGCACCTCCACCTGTCCATTCTCGTTACTGTTTGCACCTACTCTACCCTCTCAGCTCAACCCAAATGGATCGCTCCTTCACCTCCCAATCCATCCATTTCAAATTACTAAAATGAATGATCTTCTTTCATTCTGTTGGATGAAAATATGCAATCGGCTAAATTTCTAAAAAGAAACGTATCTGGAAAGCAACATCCCAAAAATTACCAATGTTCAAATGATTAACGCTAAGGAGGATACTATTGTAACATCTGAAAAATCTTATCATTCTTAATCAAGTTGTTTGGTTTTTATTGAGTAATTGGGATTAATTACAGTTTGATTTAGTATTTACTTAAAGCCAATTAAGTATCATTTAGAAGGATTAGAATTGAGGGGATTAGATTAGAAACATAAGAAACCTCATAGGATATTTTCCAAAATTGTTTTACCGATTTAAAGAAAATCAATAAGATTTTGGTATTTTAAACTATCAGAACCGAACCAATAGAAATTATACTGTGACAATCCTAGGATGGCCAAGATTCAGCCAACACACCCTTACAAGTGGCACTATAAACAGCCCTAAAGAGGGCAGCCAAGTCAAATTTGAATGAGAAATGAAATCCACTAATTGTATGATAGCTTCGTTCAAAAGTTTTCAATTATTTTTTCTTTTCCTACCCTTTGCAAATTTCGGCCAACATATAGCTGACCCATCTCGATCTCCTTTCTTTCTCATCTCATCTCATCTCATTTCATCTTCATCTCCATCAACTTTTCAAGCTTCACCAAGATTTCTTTAATTCAAAACACAAATCCAACAAGATTTCACCTAGGAGAGGTAGGAATTTCAACTTCTCTTCTTGTTTTCTTGAATTGGGACTGCCTGGGGCTCTCTTTGCTTTATGATTTTGATGTTATCTTGAGTAAAGATGATGAGTTAGGGTTGATTTTTTATGTATGATATGATTTGGATTGAAGTTGGAATGGAAGAACTTGAAGATAGAAAGAAGCAAGGTATTGTTGGGTGAAAAATCCTACAGCATCTACACGTTTGTCTTGTACGGATTGAAATCTAGCCATCAAAACTTTATGATCTATTTTTACATGAAACTATACACTTAGCGCTTTCGAACAATATAAAATATAAGGCCATTGGATTAGTATTGAGTGAGTTACGAATTTGAAGTTTAGCCTGAAATTTTGGGTCCTTTTCTTGGTAGTATGAGTTGAGAAGGGTGTAACTCACCCTACAAAACTCCAAATTGAGTGCCACCAGTGCTGTTTGAAAGCTAACATGTAGATGAACGTTCCATAAAAATTTTAGAGTTAGATTCATTCCCAATTATTCCCAGTAAATTGATGAAATTGCCTTAAGTCCAAATCGGACTAGAGCAGGGTAGTCCAGAAGGGTCAACTTATAGGGCTTATATCTTGAGTTATACTTATGCAAATGAGGTGCAACATCCTTCAAATAAAATTTTGTTCTATTATCTTTAATTTGGTATAAGTTTCGTATGATTTTACCTAGGTTTCTATTTTTGGTGATTTTCTACTTTTAAGGGTATAATTCTGACTAAGAGTAGGATAGATTGAGGTAAAATTTAAATAACTTGAGTTACACAAGTCAAAATAAGATGGGACTAAAAGGGTTGAAAACTAGACACATAGAGCTATAACATAGACAAAATTTATATCTAATTGATTTGAATAGAAATAATGGTGAATTTTACAAAACTCAGGTAGAAGAGAGTAGAGTAAACAGAAAATTTTGTTGATATTTCTATTGATTTTAGCATCTATATGATTGATATTACTGCTATAAGCTTGCTGTTCTACATTGATTTGAATGCTTGATTGATTCTACTAGTAGCTTGGTGGAAGCAAGTGTCGCAGCCTGCTCCAAATTACAATTTTAAAATACTTAATTACACTAAATTTGAAGTATAGTGCAACCAAGGTCGTCTCACAAGGATGTTGTCGCTATCTAGTTAAGTAACAAGGGGATATGTGAAAACATGCAATCAATAAGCTATAAAAGAAAATTAGATGAAAATAAAAACACTAGTTCAAAGAGTTCTTTAGGCATAAGGTGAATCAATCATTAACGCACAATATATCAAACATATGGAGTGCGACTAATTTGAGCTATTAGAGAGACCTCTACTAACAACCCCACAATTCTACCTAGAGAACTCTAGGAATTCAACCAACATATAATTGATTAGATAATTGAGACCTTAACTCTAATTAACCTATGTTGATTTCTAGCCCCAATTGTATTAGCCTAGGTTTGAATCCAAAGCCAATTCCTAATTCTTTAACTAATCAAGTTCATACCAATTGACCAATTAGCAATCACCCAACTAATTTCTCATTCATAAACTCACATATCAATACCATTCAATGCAAATTTACAAATAAAAGAGGGCAAAGAATAAAAAAAACAAACATGATTGAAATTCAAGCATAGGGTTTCAAGATTACAACCATAATGCCCTTGGAGTCTCCTTGAACTAGCTTGAAATCCTACTCCTCCATAGCAATGAAGGTTACAAAATAGAACCCAAAACAAGTATCTTGCAATATGAAAGGAAAAGAAAAAGAGAAGAAGAGGAGAGGAGAAGAGAAGAAAGAAAAAATGAAAAATGTTGGAGATATCAGTCCTCTTCGCATCTCAGTTTTCTCTCCTCTTATCAGACCTCAAATGTCAAAATTCAAAAATACCCTTGAGCCCAACTTAATCCTCTGCCTCTTAGCTTTAAGTGGACACTCAATTTGCTTAATTTGGACTTAAAATGAGAGAGTTATGGCCCAATCTTTATAGCATGTTCAGATTATACGTGTATTCGCGTCAGTCCATTTTAACAGCCAATAAGTCCATGAAGATATCATTATTTTGGAGAATGATCTACATATGAATTGAAGCTTTATGTCTTAGCTTTCAAATGGCACCGGTTTCACCTCAATCCAATGTCTACAACTCATGTTATGGTCCAATTAGTGCACACTGTTCTGGTTCCAGTGTAACAGCCCTGTTCTAACTTCGTGGCCCAATTCTACCCACTAGACATCTGAATTAGTTTTTGACTTCTTCATCAAAGTTGTAGATCTTTCTCTCAGCTTTCCTACAATATAAAATTTGTAATTTTTAGATATCTACAACTCAAGATACAGCCATAATAGAAAAACAGTATAAATTTGTAATAGTGCTGGAAAATACAATTAAGCCCAATTAGAGTCCAAACTTATAAAATATGTCCAATATTATTCAATTAAGCATAAAAGAGGTTCAATAAACTAAATATGAGGGTTAATCAATGTATCAAAATATTGCTTATCACTTGGTACTATTCATGGAAAAGCAGACTCGATCCGTTATGCTGCCGAAATTTCGGCAAAGACTTCATATATTATGTGAAATGTTTATGCACATGTGATACTTCAGAAAAATAATACTAGATGTACATGAAATCTTATGAATAATGTTATGATTCCATATTACTTGGGCTAGCCCTTGAATAAGTTTAAGGGGAATAGATCAATGGGAAAGTTGAGGAAAGTAAACCCGACAATCCTGTATAGGAACGAGCTCGGTCCTGAAAAGCAGATTATTACCTAGGAGTATATGGCCAAAGACTCCCAAGGGACCAAGAGTGGAAAATATAAGTTGCATTAGCTGAAAACTTCCAAAGACAACATGCATTTTCCACTTCACATATATATGCTCTATTTATTAGTTTCTAAGTTAAAGGCATATTTACCTGTATATTCCTCGGGTTATATTACTGTTTATCTATGGTTACTATTTCATGCTATGTTCGCATGCCTGTTCGAATATACTTGCATTGCTCTAATTTAAAATCAAGTTTTATTTTGGGTTATATTTTCTACAAGTCAGATTAAGCTGATTATTACTGTTATATTATATCATTTAAAAATTTAGAAAAATCGAAACAATTGGGAATGACGTCGATGACAGACATGTATAGAATTATGATTCCTACTGAGAATTTCTTAAATTCTCACTTTACTGTGTATTTCTGCATCATTCTTAGATCATGGAGAATGCAGCAACAGGCATCCTTTACATTGAGTTCTCTGAATTGCATATCCACCCTGACCCATTTCTAGACTCATATACATATCTGGTAGTTGCCAATTCTGCTTTTATTTCTTTTTCCATAGAGACCTTGCCGTTCCACTTATGTACCCACTATTTGACCCTATCGTACCTTGTATTGCTATCCCTCTTTACATGGCACATCCATTCCCACCTCCATCCGCAACAGCAGCAGCTCCCGTGGATCTACTCGCTTCACCACCTCAGCAGACCCTTTCCATCTCACTTTCTGAGGAGGAGGACCCCTCGAAAGCAACGAGCTTACCCTCATCTTTTGCACCTAGTGGAGGCTATGCTTCGGTAGACACCAGCATGGCAAATGGATTCATTTCCTCGGAATCCATCTAGGGAGTTTATGTAGGGCAGTAGGAGTAGATGTATAGAGTGGCCCTCTTTTGGCAATCTGGGCCATAAGTAGGAGTTTAGTGGATGTGGTACATGGATGGATAGAATATGAAATGTCCCGTGGGGACCACACAGAGTTTTGTCTCATAGAGATAGGCCAGTTTATTTTGTTTTAGCGGTCTCATTTTTATACCCTGTACTATTTATATATCCTTTTGCAAACTTGGAAACAAACATCTATGTGTGTATGTATATATATATATATATATATATATATATATATATATATATATCAATCAGTAGTTCTGTCTATTCCACAATTTCTTTCTGTTACAACGTTAACCTATTATTTATTCTATAGCCAAAAGAAATAAATAAATGAACGGTTAACTCTATATGGATAATTAACATTGAATTGGAAAAAAAATATTTAATTAGATCATGACACATAATAACTTATCAGGTAATATATTATGACTTAAGTATAGTATTTTGTCTGGTAAGGTGTTACAACTTTGCTCCTTAGTAAATGGACTCCTCAAACGGCTCACGGGAGCGAGCCTTTGAGTAAGATCGGTCAACAAAAAATTGGAATAGAAATATGATTTCTATTAATCAACCATGAGTTCATACAAATCCTAGAAGATGGATAATGAAACAAAAGAAATAACATAAAGCTAAAAGGAAACTAACAAAGAGAAATGAAAGCTGATAATTAAAATGACATGATGTGTCTTTGATCTGAGTGATAATTTTTTTTCTGTGTATGAGCCTTTTATAATGTTCCTTGACTCTCACCACTTCCTTATTTCATGCATGTAGTGGTCTTCCATGCACCCATGTTTTTAGTAGTGGTAACCACTACTTTATCATAACTTCAGTCTCCAACTACTTTTCTATCATTAACCATTAGGCTCAATCAATTTTCTTAGCCCAACATTCCATTTAGCTGATGCAACACTTTCAAGCCTACTATTATTTCTCAGCTGATGAACATTTGTCTTGAACCCAATTGCTTTTCTTTGCTCACTCCAACCTCTAACTAGGTCCAATTTCGGGTTATTTGTCAGCTTAATTTATGGTGCCAACATATGCCCCTTGTATCTTTCAGCTGAGTCACAAGCAATGAAGATGAAATGATGCATTTTCTAGGGATTCCCAATTTTTCTATCTTTCTTTTTCCTTTGCGGCTTCCAATGATGCATCCTTCGCTAGCCAATTAGTTCAAGAGCATTTCATGAATTGAGTTGATCCAGCCTCTACTCTTCCTTCTCGACTCGCCCCCCAAGCACATTATTCTTCTATTCTGCCTTGGCTCTAAAGAGAGCTAGTCGTTGCAAGATATCCTTCAAAGTCTTATCCGGTTGACCTATGAGCTGAGCAACTATACAGCTTTCTTCTTGAAAATTGTAGCTATCAGCATCTCCACTGTCATTGAGCCTTCAGCCATTTCTTCTTCAGTCAAGTCATAGTCATCAGTTGATATTAACTGTGGCCCTTGGCCTCCTATTTCGTTGGACCTCTTCTGCTCTTTCTCCGTGATAAACTACTCAATTCTAATGGCCTTGGTTATTAGTTGATTGAGATTTGCATATTCCAGAGCAATCAACATCTTCCTTAGCCAAGGATGCATGCTACCTGTAGCAATGATGGCGTAATTAACTTCTGGCAATTTGACATTGCATCTGCTCCTCAGCTGAAGAAATCTTTCCATAAAATTAGCTACAGTCTCGCCATCCTATTGCTTAAGGCTCATGAGATCGGCTACCATGCCTTCCGGCTCAGGCCAATCAAAGCGATCATGGAATAACCATTCCATGTCCGCCTAATTTTGCACAAAATTGGGAGGCAAAAATGAGCACCAAATAAAAGCTGTCATAGCTAAAGACAAAGGAAATAGTTGTAGCTTATGATACTCATTTTGGTTTGCCTTTCCACATTGAGCAGTGAATCAACTAATGTGCTCTATAGTAGACTTCTTATCTTTGCTTGAGAAAACAGTGAAATCCGAATCTTCAAATTCTCTTGGCAAAGACATTATTTTCTCTACCCATTTAGGAGATAACTTTCGGTAAATAGACCAGTTGAGTGGCCTTGGCTGCATACCGAAATATCTTTTGATGGTCTCAACTATCATATTTGGATTTGTACTCGCTTGTTGGTTAGCTGGTTGTACCGATGCGGCCACTTGACAAGCCTGCTGTTGTGGTGTAAGAATCGGCTAAAACGTCGGTAGTTGATTGCCTGGCCATTTAGACATCGAGAAGCAAACTGTAAACTATTCTATTGATAGCTCGATTGATGAGTCATTGGTTGTTGTACCAATAGTTGAGGATTCGACTGTTGGTCAACAAACTGCGAACTATTTTGGTAATTGCTCGGCTGCTATACCATCAGCTAAGACACCGGAGGTCGAGAGCTTGGTAGCCGAGCTCTCGATTGCACAGTTCGCCGTTGAGCAACTGGTTGCTGTACCATCAGCTGAAACATTAGAGGTTGAGAGGTTGGCAGCCGAGTAGCAAACTGTGAGCAATTCTGCTGACTATTCGGCTGATTAACTAACCAAGGTCTTGGTTGCATAGTTTGTTGTTGAGCAACTGGCTGCTATACCATCAACTGAAACACCGGAGGTCAAGAGCTCGGTAGCCGAGCAGCAAACTGCGAACAATTCTGCTGATTATTCAGCTGATTAACTAACCAAGTTTTCGGCTACACAGTTTGTCGTTGAGCAATTGGCTGCTGCAATGGAATGATGTACATAGGTTGACTTATTGCTTGAGGTGGAGATGATCCCCATGGCTGCTTTACAACAAAATCTTCCTATGCTTTGCATTCATTTCTCTGAGGTAGGAGAGTTGAGTTTGCCTGAGTAGGTATGTATTTTAGTGCTTTTCGTTTTAAGCTTGAAATCAACTTGAACTAATAGATAAGCCAGATACTGGATTAACCCTTGTCTCCAATCGGCCGATGCTCTCGACTGATAGTTGATCATCTTTTTCTATAGTATTGACATTATGCATTATGAGTTTATATCTAGAGGCATGCTATGCTTCTTCTTTTTTTTTTTTAATGAAGTTGATCATCTCCATATTAGTCTCTTTAAGACCCTTATGGGTCCCCCCTAACTTCCTTAAGATTCCCAATGGTATAACATTTATGATGGCGCCACTATCTACCAATACTCGGCTGATTGGCTTGCCATCAATATAAGCCTTTTTCTTCATCGACTACTTCCTCATCGGCTGAATCACAATTGACTAAGATAACCAGCTGAAAACCTCTAGGTCCTGCTCTAATAGATCTCTTTGCTCTCTATCTATTATGAATTGCTCAACTCGAGCTGCTTTCCACGATAGTTGAGCCAAATCACAATATTCAAAAGTAATAAGCTTTTCTCTCAGCTGAGGATTCATATTGTTCATAGCAATAGAGGCGCATTCAACCTCTGGCAATTGTATGCTGCATTTCCCTTTAAACTTTTTGAATCTTTCCACAAACTCTGTCACGAGTTCATTTGCTTGTTGTTTGATTCCTAACAAATCAAGTGCAGAGGCCTCTGGCTGTGGCTTATAAAATTTGTCATGGAATAATCATTCTTTATTGGCCTAGCTTTGTACAAAGTTTAGGCGCAATGCTGAGTACCAAGTACCAAGTACATGCTGCCCCAGTTAAGGATAAAGGGAACAATTGTAACCTTAGAAAATCATTTTGACGAGCTTCAGCACATTGAGCTATAAATCAGCTAATATGTTCCATAATCGATTTGCCATCTTCCCCTAGAAAATGTTGTAAAATCTGCGATTCTAAAACCTCATGGGAATTGGACCCTATCTACCCAATCTGGATATGATTTCCTGTAAACCGGCCTCTCTAAGGGTCTCAGTTGGACACCAAAATGCCTGCTCATAGCCTAGCCTTGGCTATCATATTGAGATCAACCAGCTGAGGTACCACTTCCTTCAGCTCAGAACATAACTGAGGCTGAACGGGTGTTGTCTGCCGATTATCCCTTGGTTAAATTCCTTAAGGCATTATGTTTTGAGGCTGCATATAGAGTGGAGGGTATATTAGCTGTTGAGGTATACTTATTGGTTATGAAGCATAATTTACTGGTGGTATATATGTTGGCAGAATGGATCTTGCAGGCTGAGCCGATTAACCACCAATCAGCTGAATATTCGGCCCTTGATTGTAAATGTTCCATTGGTTATCTCCCTGAGGCCAATTAACTTCGCTTACTGGATCAATAGTGGGCACGAGGCTAGTGTAGGTAGGTTGTTTCCAATTACTATTGGAACTATTCCAAGAACCTGTATTGCCAGAATGTAGTCCCAAGTTCCTTGGCACATTGGGGGGGGGTCTTCTGATTAATTTCACTTGGTTTAATTGAAGCCCTGAATGTCACCCAACGTAAGCCACTGTTTCACTAGCAGTTTCATGTCCACCCCATTGCATGGCCTCAGCTGAATGGCCATAAGTTTGGGATATTTCCTTTTGTTGTTGCTAGACAAGTTGCATTTCGTTTTGCACCATTGGCTTCACTGTCTTAGCCAATTGCTTAGATACCTTCTGTATTAGATCATTTATGCCTGCTTCAATATGTTGCCGGATAAAGGATGTAGACATCACTAATGACTGCCTCTTCTCGTGTCCAATCTACATGGAGCTAGTTACATCAGGAGAGGCTACCGAGGCCCTCAGCGGCTGAGAGGTAGCAGTTGTATTCGGCTGCTTTGAAGTCACCACTTGGGGTGTAGTCAAGGCTACTGCATATGTAGCTGGTTGCCCCCCCCCATCTTTCTGCCTTGGGGTAGAACTTGGATCCCTCGGTGGCTGAGAAGTAGCAGTTGTATTCAGTTACTCTGAAGTCACCCCTTGGGGTGCAGTCAAGGCTACCGCATATGTAGTTGATTGCCCCCTGCTTTTTGCCTTAGGGTCAGACTAGGATTTGTTGAACTCATGTTGATGACATTCTCAGATCCCAGATTCATATGCCAAGTATGATCTAGTCCCGGTAAAGGAAATTTTCGCTAACTTGATCTTGGAAGTCTCACTGGGCATGCCAATTTTATATTGGATGAAAATATGCAATCGACTAAATTTCTAAGAAGAAACTTATCCGAAAAGCAACATTGCAAAGATTACCAATATTTAGACAATTAACGCTAAGGAGGGTGCTCTGCTCCTTAGAAAATGGACTTCTCAAACGGCTTACAGGAGCAAGATAGGTCAATGAAGAATTGGAATAGAAATATGATTTCTATTAATCAACCATGAGTTCATACAAATCCTAGAAGATGGATAATGAAACAAAAGAAATAACATAAAGCTAAAAGGAAACTAACAAAGATAAATGACAGCTGATAATTAAAATGACATGATGTATCTTTGATCTGAGTAATGATTTTCTTCTCTGTGTATGAGCCTTTTATAATCTTCCTTGACTCTCACCACTTCCTTATTTCATGCATGTAGTGGTCCTCCATGCACCCATGTTTTTAGTAGTGGTAATCGCTGCTTTATCATGGCTTCAGTCTCCAATTACTCTTCTATTATCAACCACTGGGCTCAATCATTTTTCTTAGCCCAACATTCCATTCAGCTGATGCAACACTTTTAAGCCTACCATTATTTCTCAGCTGATGAACATTTGTCTTGGACCCAATTGCTTTTCTTGGCTCATTCCAACCTCTAACCAGGTCTAATTTTAGGTCATTTGTCAGCTTAATTTATGGTGCCAACATATTCTTATCATATGCTTCATTTCCTCACACATCATTTTTGTAAAACTTAGCTCTCTCTCATATATATATATATATATTTTTATTCACCTCCTTAATTTTGAGTCTTAAAATTTAGAATTCTGACTAATTATTAAGAATTCTATATGTCATCCATTAGTAATTAGAGAATTCTTAGTTGCACACTTCAAATCTCTTATATTAAGTGAATATATATCAATGTCTCTCAATAAATTCACCAAAGTAAGATGTTAGAATCACTTGTAGAATAGTAATTAGATTGATATAGAAAGAATAGTATTTAGATTCTTTAGTAATTTAATTGAAATACATTGACTTCTTACAACCCTTCTTGTCCCATGTTTTCACATGTTTGTTGTCCTCATCTTTAGATTCCTAAGCTTTAGCCAATGCATGGATCACTTCTGCCTCATTCTTGGCATATAACCCAAGAATTTTTCCAAGCTCCCATGTGTGTTTCGCTTCCTCAGTCTTGTCAT
Organism: Pterocarpus macrocarpus; assembly: GCA_031439585.1. Taxonomy (NCBI): domain Eukaryota; kingdom Viridiplantae; phylum Streptophyta; class Magnoliopsida; order Fabales; family Fabaceae; genus Pterocarpus; species Pterocarpus macrocarpus. The sequence continues at coordinate 58,351,825 of CM062514.1, forward strand.
CTTCAATCGATTCTTTGGCTACCTTATTATCTGCAAGAGATACATCTTGCTGTGCATCTGCATCATAATTATATTTTTCTATTTTTTTTAGTTCTTATTTTCTTTCTAATTTTCTCTCCACCTAGCACAAATCGTGGACAATATGGCCTTAGATTTTTTAACGTCCCGTGCCTATGTGTTGACACGATGCTTTTGAGTGACAAACACCCATCAATTTTGGTTCATTCTAGTTTCACTTCAATATTATCGTTTCGGAACTACTAAAGTACCCAAGTGGTATTCGGCAAAGGCTCCTGTGCATGTTACTCAACAAGATGCACTACACACCTTGTAATCTAATAGTTGTGATTAATACAGAGCATGTATACAACTACTCACTAGTGATCACTTTAGTAGCTCTTTCAAACCCACATTGTCCTACATGATCTACTCCCTAGCTCCCCGACCAAGCTTCCTAGTGCTAATGCCGACACATTGGCTCATGCTAGTGAAAGAGATAGAGAACCCCATGCTCCCTGACTAACACATGCTAGTAAAGGAGACCAACAACCTCAACTATCGAATAGCAACAACATCGGTGGCGGCCAGGCACAGATCTTGTAACCCATACTTTTCTCCACTGTTATGGGTGCGTGTTCCTACTGCAACCTTTGAACAGGCACTACAATCAGTGGCGTCACCAACATCGGAGGAGGCTTCAGGTTTTGCAAGGGTCACCAACATCTTGAGCTAGTTCCTAGTGTGCACATGTGCATTCGAAGGTTTGTGTGGTAGCAAAACCCTTTCTCGAAGATCTTGTAGAAAAGTGCTCTCCATGGCATCTAATTGCATGATCTCATTGTCATCGTCGTCTTTGTCATCGGCAGCATCATCATCCAATGGCTTGATCTTTAGATCCAATGTGCATTTGACGTTGTCAGCACCCAAGAGGTTTGATGGATGGAAGGTGTGGGAGTAGGAGATGAGGGGTGGCAGCATTGGCTGTGGTTTGGTGGATGACAGCAACTATGTGGTTGGAGATGGTAGCAGATTGGTGGTGGAGAGGGGTGTAGGTGCTGGCATTTGAATAGAAAGGGAAGGGGTAGAGAGAGTTTGAGAGAATTATTTTAGAGTTATCACAGGTATAGGAAGCATAGATATACCATCACATCTTAGTCTTTAAATTATAAGGTATGTAGTACACCTTGTAAAGTAAGGTGCACTATAGCCTTCGTCATGGTATGGATGTTATAATAGACAAAATAATAAATGTATGGTAATTGTAATGCACTGACTCATGTCAAAGTATATCATGCACGTTGCAAGTTGATAGTGCAGATTCAGAAATGCCTTGATGCACTAATTACAAGATTCTTTAATTTTAATCAGATTTAAAAATGTGATAGATGCATTTTAAAATTGACCAAAATTTATCTATGTAATCTTGGAGTTATGAAGAATATCCTAGAAAAAATTCTGTTTAATTTCAGGGTAGCTCTACTTGATTTTAGGATCACACAGATAAATTAGAAAAATATTTTATATTACTCTAGAATTGGTAAGAGAAAAATGTTTTGGGGATGCATCTTTTGTGACGCAATACGGGAGTTATACGGAAAAAGTGAGCAAAACGATAAAAATACTGGGATAATAGGTCCCATATAATCATTGTTACTTTTGTTCAAATTTTTTTTTATCCAAAAACTTACCAGCGTTTTTCAACAATATGCTGGTAAGTTTTGCATTTTCTATACAAAACTTACTAGCGTATTGTTCAAGGCGTTGATAAGTTTTATATTTTATATACATATATGCAAAACTTACCAGCATATTGTTGAAAAATGCTGGTAAGTTTTTTTTTTTTTTACAAAACTTACCAGCATATGCACTGTTCATGCTGATACATTCTTTTGTTTTTTCAAAACTTATCAGCATGAATACTGCACACGCTGGTAAGTTTGTGTAATGCACTGTTCACGCTGGTAAGTTTTATTATTATTATTATTTTTTTACAAAACTTAATAGTGTGTGCACTGTTCACACTGGTACAGTGTATATGCTAGTAAGTTTTGTGTAAAATTTCTGAATAAAAAAAAATTTTGAACAAAAGTAGTAATGATTATATGGAACCTATCATCCAAGCATTTTTGTCATTTTTCTCACTTTTCTGTATACGTCGCGTATGCGCCCACTGCTTGTGCGTCCCCCTATCAGTTTTCTTGGTCATAATATCCCCAAAAAAAATCTAATTTTAGGATCACGTAGATAAATTTTAGTCACTTTTAAAATGCATCTAAACACATTTTTAAAGACTAGCTAAAATTAAAGAATTACTATATTATATCACAGGTTAGTGGCATATCAACGTTTCTCGCAATCTTCATTGTCAGATTGCAAGGTGCATTGTGCTCATTGACTCACAAAGCACATCCTAGCATTAGCGGCAAGTGAAAAGGTATATAGAGTGTCTTCTAACTATGGGTGCACTACAGATCTTGAAGATATAATGATTGGGATTATATGGACTATCTATACAACCAATTATATGGTGCACATTAACTTTCCCTGTCTTCTCTACCCTTGCCCCTTCATCCTTAGAAATGATGCGCCATTGCCAACCCCTTGAACACTACCCCTCGACCACCACACCAGCCACCACCTTACCTTAACCTTCGCCCTAGCCAACACTCCAGCCCCCACTCCTAATCCTTCTTGCCATTGGATCTCAAAAAGAACCAGATGGAGTGCATTGTGATGCAAAGAAGGTCAAGTTTGCAGCACAGTTTAATCATCGAGGTTCCTCTAGGAGTTTCCACCCACGAGCTTCTGTGTCTCCATGAGGTGCTTAGCCTTGTGCTTATATAAGCAGAACACCAGTACTAAGAGCATCTTGAGCATCAAGATTGGCAGCAAGTGTCGCAGCCTGCTCCAAATTACAATTTTAAAATACTTAATTACACTAAATTTGAAGTATAGTGCAACCAAGGTCGTCTCACAAGGATGTTGTTGCTATCTAGTTAAGTAACAAGGGGGTATGTTCAAACATGCAGTCAATAAGCTATAAAAGAAAATTAGATGAAAATAAAAATACTAGTTCAATGAGTTCCTTAGGTATAAGGTGAATCAATCATTAACGCACAATATATCAAACACATGGAGTGCGACTAATTTGAGCTATTAGAGAGACCTCTACTAACAACCCCACAATTCTACCTAGAGAACTCTAGGAATTCAACCAACACATAATTGATTAGATAATTGAGACCTCAACTCTAATTAACCTATGTTGATTTCTAGCCCCAATTGTATTAGCCTAGGTTTGAACCCAAACCCAATTCCTAATTCTTTAACTAATCAAGTTCATACCAATTGACCAATTAGCAATCACCCAACTAATTCCTCATTCATAAACTCACATATCAATGCCATTCAATGCAAATTTACAAATAAAAGAGGGCAAAGAATCAAGAAAACAAACATAATTGAAATTCAAGGATAGAGTTTCAAGATTACAACTATAATGCCCTTGGAGTCTCCTTGAACTAGCTTGAAATCCTACTCCTCCATAGCAATGAAGGTTAAAAAATAGAACCCAAACAAGTATCTTACAAAATGAAAGGAAAAGAAAAAGAAAAGAAGAGGAGAGGAGAAGAGAAGAAAGAAAAAATGAAAAATGTTGGAGAGATGAGTCCTCCTTCGCGTCTCCCTTTTCTCTCTTCTTATCAGACCTCAAATGTCAAAATTCAAAAATACTCTTGAGCCCAACTTAATCCTCTGCCTCTTAGCTTTAAGTGGACACCCAATTTGCTTGATTTGGACTTAAAATGAGAGAGTTATGGCCCAATCTTTATAGCATGTTCAGGTTGTACGTGTATTCACGTCATTATTTTGGAGAGTGGTCTTCATATGAATTGAAGCTTTATGTCTTAGCTTTCAAATGGCACTAGTTTTGCCTCAATTCAATGTCTACAACTCACATTATGGCCCAATTAGTGCACACTACTCTAGTTCCAGCGTAACAGCCTTGTTCTGATTTCGTGGCCCAATTCGACCCACTAGACATCTGAATTTGTTGTTGACTTCTCATCAATGTTGTAGATCTTTCTCTCAGCTTTCCTACAATATAAAATTTGTAATTTTTAGATATCTACAACTCAAGATATAGCCATAATAGAAAAACAGTATAAATTTGTAATAATGCTGAAAAATACAATTAAGCCCAATTAGAGTCCAAACTTATAAAATGTGTCCAATATTATTCAATCAAGCACAAAAGAGGTTCAATAAACTAAATATAAAGATTAATCAATGTATCAAAATATTGCTTATCAAAGATTCCCACGAGGATAGCAATTGCCATATTCCTTATCCCCTTTGTTAGTTGCATGGCCATTGGGTTCACGAGCATGCCATTGGTAGGAGTTAATGTTGTTGATTGAGTCTGATTTGGGGGTGGCCTTGCCGGTTACTAGTGGAAGAATGGAATTTTGGCATCCAGAGAAGGTAGAGTCTTTGGCAGCAATGGTGATGGTAATTTTGCGTCGTGGTTATTGATGAAAGGTTTGTAGAGGAGGAGTTGGAGTATACCAACAATAATTGATGTATTGGTACACTAGCATAGTCCCAGTCATAGATCTTGAAGGTATGTGATGCACCCATAATTACCAGGTACAGCACAGACAGGGCCGACATATAGATACTTAATATTTTAAAAGTAACTTATTTTAGACCTTATAAAAATTCATAATTCATATACTTATTTTAGACCTTATAAAAATTCATAATTCATATGTATTAGTATCTATTAAATTTTCTCAAATAAATACTTGATAATATTTATTATTTAAAATTATTAGATATTTTTCATTTCTTAATTAACAAGACTCAACTATAACTCAATACCATTATTCTTCTTTCCTTTTTATTTTAAGAATTGTTCATGCAATTTTGGGTCATGGTGATGGTTAGGTAAAGTTATCTCGAACAAATAATATTGCAGGTAAAGTTCATTGGAAATGAAGTTAACTTCTAGTGCGATCAACCGTTCTTGGGTACTTACAACTCAATACTATTACCTATCTCATTTCTTTTCCTCATGCTCTATATATCACCTTTTTCAAATCCCATACATTACTCTTTTGATTTAGCCATGCCTCAAAGCTTGCTCTCTTAGCATATCTTTCTCTCTTTTGAACCATATATTATATATAGATTACAAACACTTGCCTTCATATAACTATTCATGCTATCCAATTCCTTCACTCCATCACAGTTGTTGCACTTCACTCTCTTCGGGCTATTCCTGGGCTATTAGGTGTGGTAAGCATGCTAGACCTTTGTCACGACCCTTACCAGTCGCGATTGGTGCATAGGGAATTCTTATTCCCTAGCAAGCCTATCATACAAATTTGCAGGAAAACGAGTGGAGTTTCCCCTAAAACTAGGACATTTCCCAAATATTCTAAACCTGTAAAAATTTATCCAGACATTCTAGTACAATGCAAACATATATACATATTCATATATATACATGAACATAATTATAGAGTCTAGAAATTCTTATTTATTCAAGGCTATCAAAGAATTATTTAGCCAAAATGACTTCAACAAAATATATAACTTGCTTTACTAAGCCAAATTATTTCATAAAATATATATATATATATATATACATACATACACACACACACACACACACACAGAGTTGCTTTATTTAGTCAAAATGAAAAGAACCTGCTTAGTACAAAACACTCAATAAACCCAATACCTGACCCTGCCTATGTTTGATGGAGCTTTATACAACCAGGAGCCATATGTGGCTATACAAAATGTAACAAAAGGAATAAACAGGGCCGTACAAGTGGGCTCACCAAAAGTAATAAGGAGCAGCTCTATTGAGCAGGAAAGGCAGGCGCCACCTCTACGGCTGAATCTGAAATAGATAAGAAAACCATGGGATGAGTTATGAAACTCAGTGAGGAATAATGCATTCATAGTTAGCATGAGACAAGTCTTTAAACTCTAACCAGGATTAAAATCATATGAATGGTACAACATATTTCTTTATAACAAAGAAAGTAAAATGGTAAATTCAATGTCATACTAAAACTTTGGAGAAGATTCCATTTCAGAAGAAACTTCCTGATTGGGCAGTCCCAACAACCTAACCCTAGTAGTATCAAATAAATTTCATGACTAAACGACCCCGACAACTTGTCCTCAACATGCCTGAACTTTCTGGACATGTAGGCTTAACATGTCGAGCTAGCAACCACCCTGCTAGCTGGGCTATTCAAGGTGCACCAAGGCTAATGCTAACTGCCATTAGCAGGCAGTTTCTAACATAGTTTCCCCCATTTTTGTTTTTATTTAAAACTTCTATTTCTCTTTCACTGTCATGCATATAATCAATTTTCAACAAACTTTACATAGATAGTTTATGAACTCAAGAACATACTTATGTAGCCTTGTCCCATGCCCAACATGCATAATATCAAGTTTGAAATAATTGAGTAACTAATGAAACAACAACTGCAAGTGTAAATATATAAGTAAATACTTCCAAATCTTAAAGATAAATTCAATTTAACAATTATTCCAGAAAACTGGCGATATGAATTTATATATTCATGCATAACTTTACTTAAAGGTTAACTACAAATATATTATCCACTCACTAGCAAGGCTTCAAGGCAAAAACTTAAATGGGTGGTGCCTCTGGGTCAACTGGACACTCCTCGGAAGAGTTTGAAGCTACAAAACATTTCAAACTACCATAAATAAGCTTCTAAGAATCAAACTCCACTTCAATCAACAACCAAACTCAAAATCCCCAATTTTGAGCCCTACGCTTTCTTCACCAAAAACCAAAATTCAACTTCATGAACAAACAATCAATTTATGACTAAAAGGGGGTAAAGAATATCAATAATTTACCTTAAAGCCTTGGAAAAAAGAATGGAGCAAAGGAGAAGTGGTGGGTCTCCTTAACTTTCCTCTTTCTCTCACTACAAGAAGAGAGAGAAAGAAACTCAAGGAAGAAGATGATGGTGATGAAGTAGAAGGAGTGGGAAAATGGATTTGTGATGAAATCTAAAGGGAAAAGGTAGTGGATTGATAGAGTGTGTGAAGTAGAAGACCCTAGAATGAGAGAGAGTTAAGAGAGAGAGATATTGGATGAAAATAGGGTGAAGGGATCAAACCCTAAATGTTTGAAATCGGACAGTGTTTGCCTGGGCGGCCATCTACTGGCGCCTAGGCGCCCAATAGCCTAAATCCCTCATTTTTCGACCTACAGCGAGTGCCTGGGTGCCCAAACCCCTGAAACTCAAATGTTGTTAACACTACTAGCGCTTAGCCATTGGCACCCCGAATTTTTTTTTTGGGCAAATTTTAAGTTTTAGTCACTTTTGTAAGCCTATTTCCACTCCAATAGATTCTAAATACTCAAAAATTCCAGTATGAAAGATCGAACAAAAGTCCATAATTCAAACAACTTAAAACTTATCACATAAAACATTAAGAAATCACAACCTTGAAATTGGCAAGCCATGGCTCTTTTGATTTGAAGTGTCAAACAATTACTCCAAGGAGGGAAATCTACTCCTTGGATATGGATTCCTAAGTTATTCAAAGAAAGCACTTGGCCAAGACCAAGCGTCAATACTACCAAAAACACAAGCAAAGATAAATATAGTGCAATTGGCAATATTGTTATTGAACTTCAAAGCAATTACAATAGGTATCCTTCTTAAGCATCCATGGCTAATCTGTGAGGATAGCTTAAAGAAATGAATGAGTACAGTTGAGGAGTTAAGAAACTATGAGGAAGGCTAAGACTGCAAAGATAAAAGATAAAAGTACAAGTAAAATGAAGTAAAGTAAATAGATAGGTTGTGCTCTTGACTCCGAGATCCCTTGAAATGGCTGTGTCTTACTCTATTTATAGGCAAGGCTTCTTCCATAACTACTCTTGAATAACTGTTCTATGTAACACCTTACCAAGCTTAATACTATGCTTAAGTCATAATATTACACTTAATAGTTTCCTACTTATAATTATTCTCCTTCCGCTCTTTTATTTCATTCCTTTAACTTAATTGACTAAATTCTTGAATTGGAGCGCGATACTAACTAGATGGAAATCGTGCATGTGCGGTATATATTTATTTGTTCAAACATGATGCAATAGAAATACTTAAATAACTTAGCAAGAAAGTAAAATAAAATAACATAAAATTTGATATATATATATATATATATATATATATATATATATATATATATATACACATATACATATACATATACATATAGTACAGGGTCTCAAGTTTTCGCATACATATCATAAAGTGAGTACATGAGTTACGACTGTCAAAACAAAATAATCCGGTCTATATCTATGAAGTGCATCTCTCTGTAGTCCTCGAAGGATATTTCATCTAGTGCTACTACCTAACCAAACAAAAGTAATTATACCTATGGCCCAAGGTTATAAAAGTGCCAAAAGAGGGTCATGTAGTACACTACGGTTGGCCGAGCAGATAACTCCTCTATGTGGATTCCGAGGATAGGAACCCGTTCGCCAAGCTCGGATCCGCCGGAGGTAGTTGTCATCAGGGCCAGAGGACAAGGTTGTAACACTTTACTAGACAAAATATTATGCTAAAGTTATAATATATTACCTGATAAGTTATTACGTGTGGCGGTGTAATTAAATCCCATTTTCTAATTCAATGTTAATTACCCGTGTAACGCCCCGATTTCTGATCTCCGACCTTAGCAATAAAATGGAATTTCTGATTTTCGACTTAAACTCAATGTCTCATGGACTGGCTTTATTTTCTGATTTCCGACCATATGTACATAATATACGATTTTCGACCTTAGGCTCGAGTAAGAATGGACACGAAATCCGACATCCGAGTTGATCTCAACTAGAAATGGACGCAAGATCAGATCTTTGAATTAGTCTCCAAGTTCAACCATAATTTACACGAGTTCTGATCTCCGAGTTTATTCCCAAGAGCTTTTCATTTCTATTGATGTTCCCAAGTTTGCCTATAACAGACTTCTGAGATTAAATTTGGAGTTCCGAGATTATGTAAGTTTCGATTTCCTAGTACATAAGATTAATGTTTTATTCCTGATCTCCGGTGTTATGCTTAGAACTGATCCAAGTTTAAGTAACATCCCCGACTTCCGGGTTTAAGTATTTTGGTTTCACATTCTTATCCTTGACTTTCGATTTTAAGGTGATTGGGTACTGTATGGTTTCCCACATCCGACTTTGCTCTAAGTTTTGAATAAACCAGACAATATTTTTGAGTTTCGATTTCATCTGAATAGATGTGCACGAGTTCCAACTTTAAGAAGAGTACGAGTTTCGATGTCATTTTTAGAATACAATGGAAATGAGTTCCACTATTAGGCAACGTGGAGAGCAATTTTGTCACAAAAAGAGGGATACATGGCTGAACCTTACTCACAAAAATGGGGAAGGTTGGCTGAAATTCAGCCTTGTGTTTTTAGGCCAATCAAAACCCTTCAAGTTAACTACCACCTCAAGCTTATATAACTCATTTCTTTCTCTCCTTCAGCTCCATTTCTACGTTGCCTTCTCCCTCACTTCAGCTCTCTTTTTCTCTTCTCCACTCACCCAACTCTATCCAACTTTCAAGTTCAACCAAGTTCTAGTTACAAACTCAAGCCTAATAACAAGAGGTAGAGGTTTATTTCTTGCTTGACTTTTTGATTCTTGGATGACTGGTGGTGGCTTATTTTCTCAATCTTTGATGTGTTGATTGATTGATTATGATGATATATGGTTGGTTTATTGGCTGTTTGTGAGATTAAAACCAAATTGGAAGCAAGAAAGGATGAAGATAGGAAGAGCTAAGAACGTAGAAAACCTAAGATCCTCGACAGTCCGTACGGCAGAGTGTGCGGCTCTGCTTACCGCCGTTTAAAATTGATGAAACTATTTTTATGTGAAACTAGACATCTAGGGATTTCTATACATATATCATATAAGACATTGGATTAATATTGATAGAGATATGAATTTTTGAAGTTTGACGTAGGAATCAGGACATTCACCCGGGCAATGTAGGTTGGAAAGGGGTAACTCACCTTATACAATTCCAAATTGAGTAAAACCAATTTTGTTAGAAAGCTTAGACATAGGAGAACATTCTAAAAAGAAATTTCGAGTTTGTTATCATCTCATTTGTTCTCAGTGATTCGAAGAATTTACCCTATGTCCAAACTGAGCCAAATAGGGCAATTCAGGAAGGTCAAATTTCGGGGCCTATAACTCGAGCCCTACTAAGGAAAATGAAATAGAACTTTTTGCATATGAAAGCTTGTCCTGTTAGCTTTGATATGAGACCAATTTCGTATGATTTGAGTCAGTTTTCAATTTTTAGTAGATTTTTACTTTTGAGTATGCAATTCTGGCTAGCCACAGGGCAGGCCAAGATAAAACCTGAATAACTTGAGTTATGGTTATCAAAATTAGATGGGACCAAAGAGGTTAGAAAATAGACACATAAAAATTTAACATATCCAAAATTGAGGTCCAAATGAGTTAAATAGAAATTATGGCTTGATTTGCAAAAACCGGGTTGAATGATTATGTTGAGGCTGTAACTCTGCCTTAATGGGGCTAATGCTTCTATGAGTTCAATGATGAATTATGCATGCAATATTATGACTTCTATGAGAAATTGGTAGTCTGATATACTGGCACTATTCATGGGAAAGCGGACATGTTCCGTTATGCTGCCAAAATTACAGTAAAGTATATGCATGAGCTATGATATACATGTAGATGCATGTGCATTTTCAAGAAAGCTATGAAAGTCATGTTATGAGAAACCTAAAGATTATGTTATGATGAAAGTTTCATGATACTTGGGCCAGCCTCAGAATAAATTTAAGGGGAATAGATCGGTGGGAAGGTCGGGGAGAGTAAACCCGGCATTCCTGTATAGGAACGAGCTCGATCCTGAAAAGCAGACTATTACCTAGGAGTCTAAAATGGCCAAGAACTCCCAAGGGACCAAGTAAAGGAAAAAGTTTATGAGGAATGGAAAAGTTTATGAAAAAAGGTTCAAGAGCAAGTTTTGCATGATTGCATTAAATGCATAATTACTTTGAATGGCCATTATAAGTCATTTACAGTTTGTTTGTTAAATTCACTTGCTGCTGCATGTTCATTATTCTGTGTATTATTGATATTGGTTTATTCTGTTCCTTATGTTATCTTAAGTAAAACTGAACCTTGCCTCGGACCAGACATTTTTCCTAGCCGTACTTATGAATAGTTAAGTTTAATCTCATGTTGTTATAATTAAATAAAACCCAAGGCAACTGAGAATGAATGCGATGTCAGTTAAACACCATATGTGAATCCTACTGAGAATTTCTTCAAATTCTCACCTCATTTTACATTTTCGCCTCATTCTCAGACGTGGACGATGGACTCGACGGCTACCCTCTTCATTGAGATTCCAGACTTGCAGCTCCACCATGACCCTGCAGTAGGCTCATTGTATATAGCTGGCTCTTGCCATTTCCGTCTTTACTTTTTTAGTGATAGGAACTTTGCTGTCCCTTTACACCATCCTGCTTTTGATCCTGCTACCCCATACTTTGTGGTCCCACTACACGTGGCACACCCTCCGCCAGCACTTGCTGCACCTGCAGCACTTGCAGCTCCTGCTGATCTTGCACCAGAGTCTCCTCCACAGGCGGTACTAGACGTACAACTCAACTCGAAGAGTGACCTTTCTGAGGCCACCAGCTCATCGTCTTCCTCCTCCTCAGGACCCAGTGCAGACTACTCACCAGCCTAGCTTGGCATGGCCAATGGCTTTCTGATGGAGTAGATCAGCAGTAGAGAACGTTGTACAGTGTGACCCTCTTTTGACAGTACGTAGTTTTGGGTCATAGACTTAGCATTAGGTCTAGCAGTAGGTTTAAAATGTCCCGTGAGGACCCCATAGGATCATTTTGACTGACACGGGCCTTGTGTCTTTTTGTTACACTGGCCCCACTTCTGTATCCTATTTTGAAATTTGTACAAACACTGAAGTAGTGGCTTCCTATACACATACATACGTACACATATATAGTTGACAGCATATATGTTATTGGTTCTTATCTTTTTGTTATGATGTATTAAACTCTGTCACATTCATTATACAGTGCTCTATTTCTTCTGTTACAAAAAAAAAGTGATACGAAAAAGGAAACGTAAGTGGAGTATTAACACGGTAACACAATCTACTTAATTTCATGCTATGACTTAAGCATAACATTAAATTAGTATAGTGTTACATTTTTGGTATCAGAGCAGTTCGTCCTAGCTAAGGCCTGAGGATTGGACTGACTATGCTTCGTGCATATTCTGTGTTTCTAGCTGATGATATGCACTAGATCTTGCCTATACGGTTGAGATATAGGTGTGCGTGTGTAAGAAGTGCCTGACCGTGTGAACTATTTTTTACTAGTACATTAGACTTAGTGTTGAGCCTGATCAACTCAATAACTTTTGTTTTGTGTGCTCAGAACTTAATGGCTTCCGGAAGGCGAGGTAGACCGTGCACAGAACCTGCTCAAGAGGATCTTGCTAACCTTCTGGACACGGTATGAGAAATGGCTTAGGCGATGCGGGAACAAGCCGCAGCAGCTCATCAGATGATGGATCAGCTAGGCAGGTGACCTACGGCAAGCTGTGAAGGAAACCTACATGGCCCAAAGGCTAACTTGGACTATCTCAAATTTGCTGAGTTCAGGAAGGCAAATCCGCCTAGCTTTCGAGGGGTGTATGACCCTGATAAAGCCGACGAATGGATCAAAGCTTTGGAGAAGATTTTCTTTGTCCTAGATTGCTCAGATCATCAAAAGGTGACTTTTGCCACCTATATGCTTGAGGCAGACGCTGAGTTTTGGTGGAATGGCATATGAAGACTGTTTGAAGAATCTCAAACAGTAGTCACTTGGATGGTGTTCAGAGATGTGTTTTACCAAAAGTACTTTCCTGCTTCAGTTCGAAATGCTAAGGGACTCGAGTTTATGCAGCTGTGTCAAGGAAATCGGACAGTATCCGAATATATTGCTAGATTTGAAGAGCTATGCAAATTCTCTACAATTTATCAAAGGAACCCAGATGAAGCCTGGAAGTGCATCAAGTTTGAAGGAGGGTTACGAGAAGATATTCTCACCGCAATCAGGCCAATGGAGATTAGAGATTTTCCCACGTTGGTAAATAAATGCCGACTTGTGGAAGATTGCAACTCGAAACTAGTGGCAGCCAAGGCATTTGGCAGTCGTTTCAAGAAGGGGTTAGCACTGCAGGGCCCCAAATTTAAGCCCAACTTTCACTAACAGAGAAGATTTCAACCGGTGGGCAACAAAGGCAAGCAACCTCAAAGGCCTCTTCCGAATCCAACTTGCATGAAGCGCGGTAGGAATCACGGTGATTGGCTGTGTTTGGCAGGCCAGAATGTTTGCTATGGGTGTGGCAAGCCAGGCCACAAGATTTATGAGTGCCCAACCAGGAATCCATCACAGCTGACTCGACCCCAACGTCAAGGACGGGTCTTCACCATGGATGCAGAGGAAGCTGATAAGTCCGAGGGACTAATCCAAGGTACCTGTGAAGTGGACGGTGAGACTCTAACTGTACTTTATGATTCGGGTGCCTCCCACTCATTTATTTCTCATAATTGTGTGGCTGTTTTGCAATTGCCAATTTCTGAATTACCTTACGATCTACTGGTTTCTAATCCTACCAATGAACCTGTTAAAACTAGTCAAATTTGCATCAATGTTCCTCTTCAAATTGAGGGTAGAGCCTTTGTAGCCAATTTGATTTGTTTCCCTCTCTCTGGACTTGATATAATTCTGGGCATGGACTGGCTTTCTGCCAATCGAGTCATGCTCAATTGCTCTGATAAGGTGGTGGTATTCCTTTCTGTCTCGTCTTCTGAATCCCAAGCCTCAACACTCTTCTACCTGAACTCTTTATTAGTAAACTATAGTGGGTTGAAGAGTCAAGGATACATCCTCTTGTCAGCTAGTGTGACAGAAGCTGAACAGAAACTAGAAGAGATCCCGTTTGTTAAGGAATATCCTGATATTTTTCCAGAAGATATTCCTGAATTCCCTTCTGAAAGAGAGATTGAGTTCACCATCGAGTCGATTCCAGGTGCGGGACCAATATTTATAGCTCCGTATCGAATGTCACCTTTGGAGCTGACAGAGCTAAAGAGACAGATCGAAGAGCTTTAGGAAAAAGGATTCATATGGCCAAGCGCGTCGCCATGGGGAGCTCCAGTCTTGTTGGTCAAAAAGAAGGATGGGAGTATGCGCTTACGCATGGATTATAGGTAGTTGAATAAAGTGACGATTAAGAATAAATATCCACTACCAAGGATTGATGATCTCATGGACTAGCTACAAGGTGCAGCGGTATTTTCCAAGATTGATCTGCTCTCCGGATATCATCAAATTCGAGTTTGGGAACAAGATATCCCTAAGACAGTCTTTCGAACTTGTTACGGACACTATGAGTATACCGTGATGTCGTTTGGATTGACAAATGCACCAGTAGTATTCATGGATTATATGAATCGGATATTCCGCCCATATTTGGACAAGTTTGTAGTGGTTTTCATTGACGACATACTTGTCTACTAAAAAACGGAGCAAGAGCATGCGGAACACTTGCAGCTGGTTCTGCAAATTTTAAGAGAAAAGAAACTTTATGCTAAGTTATCCAAATGTGAATTTTGGATGAAAGAAGTGAAATTTCTCGGCCATGTAGTATCTTACGGAGGAATCTCTGTAGACCCCAGCAAAGTAGAAGTAGTTTTAAATTGGGAAAGGCCGACCACAGTCACTGAAGTCAGGAGTTTTCTGGGCTTAGCTGGATATTACAGGCGATTCGTTAATGATTTTTCTCGAATAGCTTTGCCCTTGATGAAGTTAACTAGGAAGAATGTCTCATTCGAGTGGACGCCGGAGTGCAAATAGAGTTTTCAAGACTTGAAGAGAAGGTTGACTACGACACCAGTGTTAGCCTTGCCAGACCCTTAGACCATTTGAGGTCTATTGTGATGCATCCAAACAAGGATTGGGGTGCGTGTTGATGCAAACCGGAAACATGGTCGCATATGCCTCCAGGCAACTAAAGCCATATGAAAGGAATTATCCCACACACGATCTTGAATTAGCTGCAGTAGTATTTGCCTTAAAGATGTGGAGACATCACCTGTATGGTGTAAAGTTCGAAGTCTTTTCTGATCATAAGAGTTTGAAATACCTCTTTGATCAGAAGGAATTAAATATGAGGTAGTGAAGGTGGATGGAACTTCTTAAGGATTACGAATTTGAATTGAAGTACCACCCAGGCAAGGCAAATGTTGTGGCAGATGCTTTGAGTAGGAAATCTCTGATTGTAGCTTGGATGATGATCAAAGAGACGGAGCTTATTGAGAGCTTCCAAAATCTTAATTTGGGAATTCGTATAACTCTTAAGACCCTTCAGTTACACCAAATTAAGATAGCCAGTAGCTTTAAGGAATAGATTCGACAAGCACAGCAACAGGACGCTAATTTTCAACATACAATTCATCTTGTGCAATCATGGAAATTAACGGGTTTTACTAAGGATAAAGAAGGCATTTGGCCACATCATGATAGGGTATGTGTATCCGAGGGGAATGATCTCTGGAGGAAAATCTTGGAGGAAGCACATAAGGGTGAATTCACCTTACATCCTGACATTACTAAGATGTATCAAGATCTTAAGAAGATGTTTTGGTGGCTAGGCATGAAGTCAGACGTAGCGAGCTTCGTGGGTAAATGCTTGGTCTATCAAAAGGTGAAAGCGGAACATCAGAAACCCTCCGGGATGCTTCAACCTTTGGAAATCCCTGAGTGGAAATGGGAGAGTATCTCCATGGATTTTGTGATGGGATTACCAAGAACGCCAACCGGATATGATGCCATATGGGTCATTGTGGATAGATTAACCAAATCTGCTCACTTCCTACCCATTTGAGCAAATTATCCGTTGGAAAAATTGGCACAGCTGTACATTCAAGAGATTATAAAGCTGCATGGAACCCCTTCAACCATTATCTTTGATCGGGACCCAAGGTTTACCTCACGGTTTTGGGGAGCCTTACAAAAGGCATTCGGTGCTAAGTTGTGCCTAAGCACTGCATATCACCCGCAAACGGATGGCCAAACAGAAAGGATAATTCAAACCTTGGAAGATATGTTACGAGCCTATATACTGGAGCAACGCGGGAATCAGGATTGATATTTACCGCTAGCCGAATTTGCATATAACAATAGCTATCACGCTAGCATCGGTATGGCTCCTTACGAAGCATTGTACGGACGGAAGTGCCAATCTCCCCTATGTTGGTATGAAACAGGAGAATCAACTCTATTGGGGCCTGATTTAGTTGAGCAAACCACTAAGCAGATCAAGAAAATACAGAGCAAGATGCTTATCGCTCAAAGCCGTCAAAAGAGTTACGCGGATACCAGGAGAAAGCCTCTGGAGTTTCAAGAAGGAGACCACGTATTTTTGAAGGTTACGCTTACAATGGGGATAGGTAGAGCCATTAAGGTCAAGAAGTTAAATCCTCACTTTATTGGTCCCTTCCAGATCTTGAGACGAATCGGATCAGTTGCATATCAAGTTGCTTTGCCTCCACATTTGTCAAACCTTCATGATGTTTTCCATGTTTCTCAAGTTAGAAGATATCAGCCTGACCCTACACATGTGTTAGAACCCGAATCAACAAAGTTAAAGGAGGACTTGACTTTCCATGTTCAGCCAGCACGGATAGTAGACAGAAGCAACAGACAACTTCGAAACAAATCCGTGCAGCTAGTAAAGGTAGCATGGGGAAAGGAGGATGCTAAAGACTACACTTGGGAACTGGAATCAGACATGAGGAAAGAGTATCCTGAACTATTCTTGGTACTAAATTTTGAGGACAAATTTTTTTTTAAGGAGGGTGGTAATGTAACGCCCCGATTTCTGACTTTTGACCTTAGCAA
This sequence comes from Pterocarpus macrocarpus, assembly GCA_031439585.1. Classification (NCBI taxonomy): domain Eukaryota; kingdom Viridiplantae; phylum Streptophyta; class Magnoliopsida; order Fabales; family Fabaceae; genus Pterocarpus; species Pterocarpus macrocarpus. The sequence continues at coordinate 58,368,892 of CM062514.1, forward strand.
TAAAATGGAATTTCCGATTTCCGACTTAACTTCAAAATCTCATGGACTGGCTTTATTTTCCGATTTCCGACCTTATGTACATAATATACGATTTCTGACCTTAGGCTCAAGTAAGAATGGACACGAAATCCAACATCCGAGTTGATCTCAACCAGAAATGGACGCGAGATTAGATCTCTGAATTGGTCTCCAAGTTCAACCATAATTTACACGAGTTCCGATCTCCGAGTTTATTCCCAAGAGCTTTTCATTTCTATTGATGTTCCCGAGTTTGCCTATAACAGACTTCCGAGATTAAATTTGGAGTTCCAAGATTCCATAAGTTCCGATTTCCTAGTACATAAGATTAATGTTTTATTCCCGATCTCCGGTGTTATGCTTAGAACTGATCCAAGTTTACATAACATCCCCTACTTCCGGGTTTAAGTATTTTGGTTTCATATTCTTGTCCTTGACTTTCGATTTTAAGGTGATTGGGTACTGTATGGTTTCCGACGTCTGACTTTGCTCTAAGTTTCGAATAAACCAGACAATATTTCCGAGTTCCGATTTCATCTGAATAGATGTGCACGAGTTCCGACTTTAAGAAGAGTATGAGTTTCAATGTCATTTTCAGAATATAAAGGAAATGAGACCCACTATTAGGCGACGTGGAGAGCAATTTTGTCATAAAAAGAGGGATACATGGCTAAACCTTACCCACAAAAATGGCGAAGGTAGGCTGAAATTCAGCCTTGTGTTTTTAGGCCAGTCAAAACCTTCCAAGTTAACTGCCACCTCAAGCTTATATAACTCATTTCTTTCTCTCCTTCAGCTCCATTTCTATGTTGCCTTCTCCCTCACTTCAGCTCTCCTTTTCTTTTCTCCACTCACCTAACTCCATCCAACTTTCAAGTTCAACCAAGTTCTAGTTACAAACTCAAGCCTAATAACAAGAGGTAGAGGTTTATTTCTTGCTTGACTTTCTGATTCTTGGATGACTAGTGGTGGCTTATTTTCTCAATCTTTGACGTGTTGATTGATTGATTATGATGATATATGGCTGGTTTATTGGCTGTTTGTGAGATTAAAACCAAATTGGAAGCAAGAAAGGATGAAGATAGGAAGAGCTAAGAAGCTGGAAAACATAAGATCCTCGGCAGTCCGTACGGCGGAGTGTACGGCTCTACCTACCGCCATTTAAAATTGATGAAACCATTTTTATGTGAAACTATACATCTAGGGCTTTCTATACATATATCATATAAGCCATTGGATTAATATTGAGAGAGATACGAATTTTTGAAGTTTGACCTAGGAATCAGAACATTCACTCAGGCAGTGTGGGTTGAAAAGGGTGTAACTCACCCTATACAACTCCAAATTAAGTTAAACTAGTTTTGTTAGAAAGCTTATACATAGGAGAACATCCAAAAAAGAAATTTCGAGTTTGTTATCATCTTATTTGTTCCTAGTGATTCAAAGAAATTACCCTATGTCCAAATGGTCAAATTTCGAGGCTTACAACTCGAGCCCTACTAAGGAAAATTAAATGAAACTTTTTGCATATGAAAAGTTGTCCTGTTATGTTAGATATGAGACTAATTTCGTATGATTTGAGTCAGTTTTCTATTTTTAATAGATTTTTACTTTTGAGTATGCAGTGCAGCTAGCCACGAGGCGGTAGGGATAAAACCTAAATAACTTGAGTTATGGTTATCAAAATTAGATGGGACTAAAGAGGTTAGAAAATGGACACATAACACTTTAACATATCCAAAATTGAGATCCAAATGAGTTAAATAGAAATTATGGCTTGATTTGTAAAAATCGGGTTGAATGATTATATTGAGGCTATAACTCTGCCCTAATGGGGCTAATGCTTCTATGAGTTCAATGATGAATTATGCATGCAATATTGTGACTTCTATGAGAAATTGGTAATTTGATATACTGGCACTATTCATGGGGAAGCGGACATGTTCCGTTATGCTGCCAAAATTGCAATAAAGTATATGCATGAGCTATGATATACATGTAGATGCATGTGCATTTTCAAGAAAGTTATGAAAGTCATGTTATGAGAAACCTAAAGATTATGTTATGATGAAAGTTCCATGATACTTGGGCCAGCCCCGGAATAAAGTTAAGCGGAATAGATCGGTAAGGAGGTCGGGGAAAGTAAACCCGGCATTCGTGTATAGGAACGAGCTTGATCCTGAAAAGCAGACTATTACCCAGGAGTCTAAAATGGCCAAGCACTCCCAAGGGACCAAGTAATGGAAAAAGTTTATGAGGAATGGAAAAGTTTATGAAGAAAAGTTCAAGAGCAAGTTTTGCATGATTGCATTAAATGCATAATTACTTTGAATGGTCATTATAAGTCATTTACAATTTGTTTGTTAAATTCACTTACTGCCGCATGTTCATTATTCTGTGTATTGTTGATATTGGCTTATTCTGCTTCTTATGTTGTCTTAAGTAAAACTGGACCTTGCCTCGAACCAGACATTTTTCTCAACCTTACTTTTGAATAGTTAAGTTTAGTCTCATGTTTTTATAATTAAATAAAACACGAGGCAACTGTGAATGAACGCGACGTCAGTTAAACACCATACGCGAACCCTACTGAGAATTTCTTCAAATTTTCACCTTGTTTTGTATTTCCGCCTTATTCTCAGACGTGGATGATGGAGTCGATGGCTACCCTCTTCATTGAGATTCCAGACTTGCAGCTCCACCATGACCCCACAGTAGGCTCATTATATATAGCTGGCTCTTGCCATTTCCATCTTTACCTTTTTAGTGATAGGAACTTTGCCGTCCCTTTACACTATCCTGCTTTTGATCTTGCTACCCCATACTTTTGCAGTCCCACTGCACGTGGCACACCCTCCGCCAGCACCTCCTGCACCCGCAGCACCTGCAGCTCCTGCTGATCCTGCATTAGAGTCTCTTCCGCAGGCGGTACTAGACGTACAGCTCAGCTCGGAGAGTGACCCTTCTGAGGCCACCAGCTCATCATCCTCCTCCTCCTCAGGACCCAGTGCAAACTACTCACCAGCCGAGCCTGGCATGGCCAACGGCTTTCTGACAGAGTAGATCAGCAGTAGACGATGTTGTACAGTGTGACCTTCTTTTGACAGTACGTAGTTTGGGTCATAAACTTAGCATCAGGTCTAGCGGACTGCGGCTCGATCCCTGCATTAGAGTCTCTTCCGCGAGTACTAGGCGTCATCGGCTCGGAGTGACCGCTTCGAGGCCACCAGCTCATCATCCTCCTCCTCCTCAGGACCCAGTGCAAACTACTCACCGGTAGAACTGGCATGGCCAACTTTACGAGTAGATCAGCGATGAAGCGATGTTGTACAGTGTGACCTTCTTTTGACAGTACGTAGTTTGGGTCATAAACTTAGCATCAGGTCTAGCAGTAGGTTTAAAATGTCCCCTGAGTACCCCGTAGGATCATTGTGACTGACATGGGCCTTATGTCTTTTTGTTACACCAGCCCCACTTCTGTATCCTATTTTGAAATTTGTACAAACACTGAAGTAGTGGCTTCCTATACACATACATACATACACATATACAGTTGACGGCATATATGTTATTGGTTTTTATCTTTTTGTTATGATGTATTAAACTCTGTCACGTTCATTATACAACGCTCCATTTTTTCTATTACAAAAAAAAAAGTGATACAGAAAAGGAAACGTAAGCGGAGTATTAACACGGTAACACAATCTACTTAATTTCATGCTATGACTTAAGCATAACATTAAATTAGTAGGGTGTTACACGGCCAATGGTAAATATCAATCCTAGCTCCCGCGCTATTCCAAGATGTACACTCGCTGCATATCTTCTAAATTCTGAATAGTTCGCTCAGTCTAACCTTATGTTTGCAGATGGTATGCAGTGCTTAAACAGAGTCTGGTGCCGAACGCTTTTGGAATACTCCCCAAAATCGTGAGGTAAATCTTGGATCTCGATCTGAGATGATTGTTGAAGGAATACCACATAGTCGCACCACTTATTGAATGTACAATTGAGCCAACTTCTCCAGAGGATAATTTGCTCGAATGGGTAAAAAGTGAGCAGACTTGGTTAGTCTATCCACTATGATTCATATAGCGTCATATCCTGAGGGTGTCCTTGGTAAGCCTACTATGAAGTCCCTAGAAATACTATCTCATTTCCATTATGGAATCTCTAAGGGTTGGAGAGTTCTTACCGGTTTTTGATGCTCTATTTTTACTTTCTGGCAAGTTAGACATTTATTCACAAGACTTGCCACATCCTTCTTGAGGCCTGGCCACCAAAACATCTTCTTGAGGTCTTGATACATCTTGTTAATGCCAGGGTGTATAGCGAAATTGCTTATATGGGCTTCTTTGAAGATTCTCTGCCTAAGGTTATCCTGAGATATGCATATCCATCCCTAATATCATCATACACCTTCTGCATCTCAAGTAAATCCTGTTAGCTTTCTGGATTGCACTAGTTGCACTGTATGCTGAAAGTCATCATTCCTTGGTTGTGCCTGTTGGATTTGGTCTTTGAAATCACTGGTTATCTTAAGTTAGTTTAACTGAATGACATTAGGGGTTACAGAGATTCCCAAGTTGAGGTCTTGGAAACTCTCTATAAGTTCTGCCTCCTTGATCATCATCCATGCCATGGTTAAAGACTTCCTACTTAGGGCGTTTGCCACCATGTTTGCCTTGCCAAGATGGTACTTTAGCTCAAACTCGTAATCTTTAAGAAACTTTATCCATCTTCGCTACCTCATGTTTAATTCTTTCTAATCAAAAAGGTATTTCAAGCTTTTGTGATCAGAAAATACTTCAAACTTCACTCCGTAGAGATGGTGTCTCCATATCTTCAGAGCAAATACCACCGCTGCTAACTCTAAGTCATGCGTTGGATAATTTCTTTCATGAGTTTTCAATTGCCTGGAAGCATACGCGATGACGTTCCTGTTTTGCATTAACATACACCCTAACCCTTTCTTGGAAGCATCACAATAAACATCGAACGGTCCATGAGGATTCGGTAGAGTAAGCACTGGGGCTATCGTCAACTTTTCCTTTAATTCTTGGAAACTCTGCTCGCACTCAGGTGTCCATTCGAATGGGGCATTCTTCCTGGTTAGCTTTGTTAGGGGCAAGGCTATTTGAGAGAAATTCTTGACAAATCTCCTATAGTATCCTGCCAGACCTAAGAAACTCCTGACTTTCGTGACTGTTGTTGGCCGTTCCCACCTTAATATTGCTTCAACCTTACTGGGATCCACAGAAATTCCCCCATGGTATACCACATGGCCAAGAAATTTTACTTCTTTCATCCAAAATTCACATTTGAATAGCTTGGCGTAAAGTTTCTTTTCTCTTAGAATTTGCACAACCAATCGCAAATGTTCTGCGTGTTCCTGCTCCGTCTTCGAGTAAACAAGTATGTCATCAATGAATACCACCACAAATTTGTCAAGATATGGTTGGAATATCCGATTCATATAATCCATGAATATTGCTGGTGCATTCATCAACCCGAAGGACATCATAGTGTATTCATAATGTCCATAACGAGTACAAAACGCTGTCTTCGGAATATCTTCTTCTCGAACCCGAATCTGGTGATATCCAGATCGTAGATCAATCTTGGAGAATATAGTTGCCCTTGCAGTTGATCCATGAGATCATCAATCCTTGGCAATAGATACTTATTCTTGATCGTCGCCTTATTCAACTGCCTGTAATCTACACATAGTCGCATGCCTCCGTCTTTCTTCTTAACTAATAGGACTGGGGCCCCCATGGTGATGCACTTGGCCTAATAAATTTCTTTTTCAGGAGTTCTTCAATTTGCTTTTTAAGTTCGGTCAACTCCAAAGGTGACATTCTATATGGCGCTATAGATATCGGCCCTACTCTTGGTACCAATTCAATGGCAAACTCAATTTGCCTCTCGGGAGGAAAATTAAGGATATCCTTAGGGAACACATAAGGATATTCTCTAACAACTGGAATATCATCTAACTTCTGATCAACCTCCATTACATTGGTTGATAAGAGACTATACCCTTGACCACTACCCCCATGGTGGTATACTGCTATAGAGCTTAGATAAAGGTTTACAGGGGTTATTGGTTCAGGGGACAATACAGAAGGAAACACAACGGCCTTGTCAGAATAATTTAACATGGCTCGGTTGGCAGAGAGCCAACCCATACCCAAAATGATGTCAAGGCCGGACAGGAGAAGGCAAATTAAATTGGCTGAAAAAGTCTAACCTCTTATCCGAAGGGAGACATTCATACAAATATAATTGGTCTTAACAGGTTCACTTGTAGGGGTAGAAACTAGCAAGTCATAGGGTAATTCAGAAATATGTAACTACAAGGTTGACATGCAATCATGAGAAATGAAAGAGTGTGATGCACCTGAATCGTATAAAACAGTCAAGGTGTTACCATTCGCTTCACACGTGTCCTAAATCAAATCTTCAGATCTTTTGACTTCTTGTGCATCCATGGTGAAAACTCTTCCCTGGCGTTGCGGCCTAGGAGTCAACTAAGGGTTTCTGGCCGGGCATTCATAGATCTTGTGGCCTGGCTTGCCACATCCAAAATAGACATTCTGACCTGCTAGGCATGGGAGGTTGCAATGATTCTTGCCGCATTGGCTGCAAGTCTGGGTCCCAAAAGGCCTCTGGGGTTGCTTGTCCTTATTGCCTACTGGTTGAAACTTTCTTTGCGCTAAAAGTTGGGTTTAAACCTTGGGCCCTGCGGTGCCAACCCTTTCTTGAAGTTGCTGCCAGCTGATCTAGTAGCGGTTAACTTCCTGTTACAATCCTCCATCAATCAACACTTGTTAACCAGAGTAGGAAAATCTCTGATCTCCACCGGTCCTATGGTGGTGAGAATATCCTCTAGTAGTCCACCTTCAAACTTTACGCATGTCCAAACCTCATCAGGGTTCCGTTGATAAATTGTGGAAAATTTACACAACTCTTCAAATTTAGCAATATACTCCGATATACTACTATTCCCTTGAGGAGGTGCATAAACTCCAACTCCTTAGCATTGCGGACAGAGGCAGGGAAGTACTTCTGATAGAACGCATCTCTGAATACGTCCCAAGTAATATATGTTTGGGATCCCTCTAATAACCACTGTGCACCATTCCACTAGAACTCTGCATCTGCTTCTAGCATATAGGTGGCAAAGGTCACCTTCTGATGGTTTGTGCTGTGTAAAATGGAGAAGACTTTCTCCATGGCTTTAACCCACTCATCTGCCTTATTTGGGTCAAAGGCTCCTCTAAAGTTGGGCAGGTTAGCTTTTCAGAACTCGGCATAAGGTATTCTAGGTCCATTCCTGGACCATTAGAATTCCCTCCATGACCAACCTCAAGCTGCCTCCTTAGTTGGTCCATCATCTGGGTTGCTGTAGCTGCTTATTCTCGCATGGGGTATGCCATCTCCAACATTGTATCCATAAACTCGGCAGCTCCTCCTGAGCTGAATCCATTCGTGGTCTACCCCGCCTTCCGTAAGCCATCAAGTTCTGAACACAAAAAAAAAGAGTGATTGGGTTGATCAGGCTCAATACTAAGTCCAGTATGCTAGTAAATAACAATATATAGTTAGGAAATCTCCTCACATGCATCCTATCCATATGGACAAGACTCAATGCATGATAATATTACAGAGCATATGTGAAGCATAGTCAGTCCAATCCTCAAGCCTATATTAGGACGAGTTGCTCTGATACAAAAAATGTAACACCTTACTAAACAAAATACTATGCTAAAGTCATAATATATTACCTAATAAGTTATTAAGTGTGGTGGTCTAATTAAATCCCATTTTCTGATTCAATGTTAATTATCCGTATAAACTTAACTGTTCACTTAGCAAATTTCCATTTGACTGCGGAATAAATACTAGATAACCGTTGTACCGGAAGTAAAATAAAATAAATAAAAATGCGAAATAGACAGAACTACTGAAACTGCATCATATATATATACATAGATGTCTGTTTTCAAAGTTTGACAAATGATACATAAACAGTATAGGGTAGTAAAAATGAGCCCGCTAAAACAAAATAAATCGGCCGGTCTCTATGAATAGTATCTTCACTAATCCCCACGGGACATTTCATGTACAATTCCTAACTCTTACTCATCTGTCCATGACCCAGACTGCCAAAAGAGGGCCACTCTGTACACTTCCTGCTGCTGCAGCACGTACACTATCAAGATGGATTCCCAGGAAAGGAATCCATTGGCCATGCTAACATCGGCCGGGGCATAGCCGCCGTTGGGTGTAGAAGATGATGACGATGAACTCGTCGCCTCAGAAGGGTCCTCCTCCTCCCTAGAGAATGAGATGGAAGGAGCCTGCGGAGGTGATGCCGCCGGTGGTGCTGCAGGAGCTGCAACTATTGGTGTTACTGTTGGTGGAGGTGGGAACGGATGTGCCATATGGAGAGGAATGCCAATATAAGGGGCGAACAGGTCAAAATGGGGGCGAGTAAGTGGGACTGCAAAATCTCTACTAAAGAAGAAATAAAGGAGGAATCGGCAGCTACCAAATATGTACACAGCATCTATAAATTGGTAGAGGTGAATATGAAGCTCAAGGAACTCGATATATAGGACGCCTGTCACTGCGTTCTCCAAGATCTGAGAATGATGCAGAAATATACAATAGGGTAAGAAATAAAAATTTCTCAGTATGAATTCATCCGTCCACTAATCTGACATCACTATCATTCTTAGTGGTCTCGGGTTTTAGTTAATCAAGAAAAAATGTTATATCAACAAGATATTCTACTCAATTAGTTAGAGAAATCATAGCCCGAAACACAGTTTAGTTTTTCTTAAGGAAATAAGGAAAATTAAATAGGGAAATAAACATCAAGACATATATTTGGATATAATTAAGTGGCAGCTATAAAGTAAACAAAAGTACATACTTAGCAGATAATAGTGCAATTAACTCAAAGCATGGTAACAAAAACTGTGGATATGCAGAAATGATAATGCACTTGACTTTAACTCATAATTTTCCATTCTTGGACCCTTGGGAGTCTATTGGCCATAAAACTACTGGGTAATAGTCTGCTTACCAGGACTGAGCTCGTTCCTATACAGGATTATTGGGTTTACTTTTCCCGACTTTCTCATTGATCTTTTCCCCTTAAACTTATTCAGGGGCTGGCCCAAGTAATATAGAATCCTTTATAATATTCATGAATTTCATGCCCAATACCATTATTCTTTCAAACATCATGTGTTCATGCAAGTATAACTCACACAATATATGAATTCTGTGCCAGAAATTTTGGTAACATAACGGATTAAGTCTGCTTCCCCATGAATAGTGGCAGACTACCAGTAGAGTCATTCAAACATGAAAATCAATAGTAGCAATTCCATATTCACAATATCATTCATCAAGGTTAGTACAAACATTAATAGGGTTTTCTGTTTATTTTATTATATTTTGACCGAATTTTGTATACTCTACCTTTAGTCTAATTCAACTCATTTAAACCTAGATTTTGGATATGTCATAGCTCTATGTATCTAGTTTCCAACCCTTTTAGTCCCATCTCATTTGGATTTATATAACTCAAGTTATTAGTATTTTACCTTAGACTGCCATATTTTTAGCCAAAATTGCACACTTATCAGAAAAAATTCACTAAAAGTAGAAATCTAGGTGAAATCATACAAAATTTATATCAAATTAAATTTAACATAACAAAATTTCAAATGAAAGAAGTTGCATATCATTTCCATGAGCATATTTTGAGATATAAGCCCCGTAACTTGACCCTATCGGATGCCCTATTCCAGCCCAGTTTGAACTTAAGGTAAATTCATTGATGTGCTGGGAATAATTGGCAGCGAATCTGACTCTGAAATTTTTATGTGATATTCCCTTATATGTTAGATTTCAAACAGTGTTTGTTTCACTCAATTTAAAGTTGTGTAGGGTGAGTTACACCCCTCTCAACTCACATCTCCTAGATGGGTATCTAGGATTCTAGGTCAAACTTAAAAAATTCATAACTAATTCTATACTAATCCAATGGCCTTATATTTTATATTTATGAAAAATCCTAAATGTCTAGTTTTATATAAAAATGGATTCATCAAATTTAAACGACTGTAGGAGGAGTCGTATACTCCGCCGTATGGACCGTCGAGTGAAAACCCTAATAGCCTCTGGAATTCTCTCTATTCTTCAAATTCTTTCATACCAATTCCAATTCTAATTACAACATACATGTAAAATCAACCATAATCCATCATCATCACTCCAAATCACATTAGTATTATGAGAAAAACAAGATCCCCACACAGCCCCAAATCAAGGAAAACAAGGAGAGAAGTTGGATTCCTACCTTTCCTAGGTGTGATTCTTGCTAGATTTATGTTTGAGTTGAAGAAATCTTGATGTGGCTTGAAGGTTTGTTGGAGATGAAGATGAGATGAGATGAGATGAGACGAGAGAGAAAAGAATGGAGAGGGGTCAGCCACATGTAGTGGCCAAAATTGCAAGGGTAGGAAGGGAAAAATTTTAAAAACTTTGGAGAGAAGCTATCATATGATTAGTGGATGTGTTTTGCTACTTCAACTTGATTTGTGGCTGCCTTCTTTGACTGAAAGTAGCGCCACATATGGAGGTGTCTTGGCTAAATCTTAGCCATCCATCCTAGGGTTTTCATTGTATAATTTCTATTGATTCGGTTCCGACAGTTTAAAATACCGAAATCTTAGCGATTTCTTTTAAATCGGTAAACCGGCTTTAGAAAAATCCTATGACGTTTTCTATGGTTCTAATCTAATTCCATCAAGTCTAATCCTTCTAAATCACACTTAATTGGCTTTAAATGAATGTTTAATCGAATTTTGATTAATCCTAATTAGTCAATGAAAACCGAAAACTCGGTTAATAACAATAAAATTTTTCGGATGTTACGAAGGTGGAGGGTGAGTCTGCTACCTCTGAAAGGTCATCATCATTATCATCGGAGAGAAAGAGAGAGAGAGAGAAAGAGAGAGGGAACTACTTGGGGTGGTGAGGCAGGCAGTGGAGCTATTGGTGTTGCTAGAGGTGAAACAGGGTGTGCCATGTATAGTGGGATAGCTATGAAGGCTCCAGTAGGGTCAAATAGAGGGTACGATAGTGGAGCAATGAAATCTCTGCGGAAGAAGAAATACAGACGGAAACGACAGGTACCAATGATATACATGGAGTCTACCACTAGATCAATGTGGAGTTGCAAGTCAGGGAACTCGATAAAGTGAATGGTCATTGCCGCCATGTCCATAATCTGAGAATGACATGGATACAATATAGTAGGGTGAAAATTTATAACATTCTCATTAGGATTCCTATGACTACGCTATATTAACATCACATTCATTCCCAGTTCTTTCGATTTTTATTTAATTATGAAAAGGTAAATAATATGCCAAATGTTCCTATTCATTTAGATTTAAGAAAAAGATAGCCCGAGCAAGGTTTCATTTTACTTTAAAGAGGTAATAGACATAAGTGGATACATCTAGAAGCTAATATAATAAGTAGCCACAAGATATGTCATAACATGATTAAATCAAAGTAATTACGTACACTATATAAATGCATCAAGGATGAAACTTATTGAAATAAAATGCACTTCATTATATTCATTGCTTAGGCTTATACTTCATGAATTTCCATACTTGGTCCCCTAGGAGTCTTTGGCCACATAACTCCTGGGTAATGGTCTGCTTCTCAAGATCGAGCTCGCTCCTATACAGGATTGTCAGGTTTACTTTCCCCTACTCTCCCACCAATTTATTCCCCTTACTTTTATTTCCAAGGCTGGCCCAAGTATACGGAATCCTCACATTTCTTATGAATCATATAATCAAGATTAAATTAACTTGAATGTCATATGCACCGACAAATATATCATATTTTGTGCTTAATTCCTGCTGAAATTTTCGGTAGCATAACGTATTGACTTCACTTCCCTATGAATAGTGTCATTCAAACAGACCATCAATCACAATAGTAGAACCAATACAATGTGTCAATCTCTCAGCATTAATATAAATCTTGCAACGTTCAACTTAAATTGAGCTTATACATGCACTAAGGTGCATGATTCTCAATTTGATAATTCTGCTAACATCATCCAATTCTACCTGATTTTCTAATTTGTACCATAATTTTTACTTAGCTTATTTAAATTTGAATTTCAGATATGTTGAAATATTATATGTCTAATATTTAATCTCTTTAGTCCCATTAAGTTTTGATAAGTATAACTTAAGATATTGGGAGGTTGCCTAGGTTTGTCCTGTTTCTAGATAGATTTAAGCACTGAAAAGTAAAAATTTACTAAAAATAGAAAATAGATTGGAATTATACGAAACCTATATCATTTTAAATCTGACTTCACTAGCTTTCATTTCGAAGAAGTTCCATCTCATATGATGGGCATAGCTCAAGTTATGAGCTCTTGAAGTTGGCTAACACTTTCTACCTTGTTTCAGTCTAGTCAAGACATGGGGTAATTTTGATGAATTACTAGTAGCAACAGAGATCAAATTTGACTCTAAAATTTTTACCCTATGTGTAAGCTTTCTAACAAAATTGGTTGCACTAAAATTAAATTTGTATATGGCGAGTTATGCCCTGCACAACCCACTTTATTCAGGTCTAGAGGCAAAAATCCAGGGTAAACTTCAAAAATTCATATCTCACTAATCCAATGGCCTTATAATTTATATGGTTGAAAAGATCTAGATGTCTAGTTTCATATGAAAATAGGTGCATCAAATTTTGATGATTGTAGGCGAAGCTATACACTTCGCCAATACGGACACCATAGGGTTTTCTATGGTTTCAGGTTCTGTTTTGCAACTCCTCAAGCTTTTTCTTCAAATTTTCAACTAAACCTAACTTGTGCATGTTAATCCAGCCACAAGAGTTCATATAAACACATTATAATAGCAAATAAATAAAGGAATAAAAAATTTGATTTAGCCACTGATCGATAATTATGAGAAGAGACCATGAATCCTACCTCTAAATTGATGTAAAACTAGCTAGAATTAGGTTTCTTTTGATGGATGGAGTAATTAGAACTTGCAGGTGGGATGACTTGGGATGGAATGGAAAAAGAGAAGATGAAGGAGGGCAGCTGAATGGTGGTCGACCAAAGTGAGGGATTGAGGTGGAAATAATGAAATTCTTATAAGCTAGGTAGTTGGATTTGTGGCTCTTCATTGACCCTTGACTTGGATGGTTCAGATTCAACCACCAATGCCCTTTCTTCAATGGCTGAGATTTCTTTTAAATCGGCAAAATTCCACTAACAACTTTGTTAAGATTTCTTATATGTGTATTATAATTTCTCCTAATCCTAATCCCTCTAATTAACCTCTAATTACCTTTTTATAGTTATTAAAATCGAATAAATTGATTAACAGTATAAATAAAATGTACCATTATTCGGGACATTACATTCTGGTTATGTGCTCCTTAGCTAGCTTGTTCTTCCTAGCTATAGTGTGGAAAGGTTGACACATGTCTGTCTACTTGGCATTTGCATCCCAAGCCTTGGGCTTAAAGGCATTTACTTATGTCTCGGCTCTTTTAGATCCAGATTGGTTTCTCATCTAAGTCGAATAGCCATTTAGGTTTATGCTCGATCGATTAGTGCTTTGGCTTTGTCCTTAGCCATCATCTTCCTCGACCATGCCAATTTCTGACTCGACTAATGATAAGGACTATGTCAAAACCTTACTTGGCTATAGTTTATCTTTAGCCCAGGGAACTTAACAATTTTTTAGTGCCAACACACTCACATAGCTTTATTTGCTTCTACTATTGCTTCTCTTTACTTCACTTTATTCATATTTATAAGGTAAAATGTTTTTCTTGAGAGGCTAGGTAGGTTGACCTTTTAGGTCGTTTATTTTACTTTTTTCTTTCTTTTTTATTAATAATTAAAGCGAGTCAACTTGTAGGTTGACTTGCCTAACTTTTTTTTTTCTTTCTATCAATTTTTAAATTAAAGTGGGGGTTAGCAAGATAAATTGTACGTTAATATGCTTAACCTATTTTTTTTTTTTTTTCATTCAAATGGGTTGGCCACCAAGCAGTTGAACTTAATTTTTTTTTTTTTTTTAGATTGGTTGACTCTGGTCTCACCAACAAACTATAAAACGGGATGGATTAACACATCTAATCGATTCACTAGAATAGGTTAAACCTCCTCACCTCACTTTCAACCTAACCCATGGCTAAGCAGGGCTAGTCGAGGCAAGTTAACACATTTTGCCATCTTTTTTCTAAAGGCATTACTTAATTTTATGCACCAAGTGAAAAGGGGCATGCCACAATGGTATATAGAAAAAGTATCTTTGATCCTTATCCATTATTCTTATTTCACCTTTATTATATATGGCTTTAAGCCATTATGGTATCTATCTTTTCTCTATTACTTTACTCTCTCAGTGCAATTCTTGAGTTAAGAATCAAAGTGCCTTACAGATTTATCACCCTCCTGTGCCTGTACTTGCGCAAGGAGGATAAAGTGATCAGCAACTTTTTTCCATATTCAGGTATTACCCTATCCTTTGAATTTTGAACAAAACTTTGGCACCATCCCTAGGAAAAAACAAACTTCTATTCTCACTTTAACATTGAGGTTGATAACAACCATCCCCAGTATGAAGAGTAGAATTATTAACTTCAGGAATCTCTACATAATGGAGAATCCACACCTAACTTGGGCCCCCAAATAGCTAGCCACTTATCTTGACCCCCAAATTGCATTTCATAATTGAAAGATGCAATATCCTAGCATTGGAAACAAGGCCCCATGCTCTTGTGCTTGACAAAAGCGTCATTGCAATTAAGATGGCTGTGATGAATTTGGATTATGAGAATATCTTAAGACTCACCCATGAGTAAACCAAAGAGACCACAAAACTCAAGCAGATGCCTAATACTAGGAGCATTAAGGGAGTGGCCAATAAAATGGAGTCCTAAGAAAATGATGGATGATAGACGTCAAATAGAAGATAACTTTGCTGCCACAAAGCCAACCTAGGCAACAGTAAAATAGTACTAGCTCACATATCTATTCTCCAAGTTCATCATGGACATCTCACTCCCAAAAGGATTCAAAATCCCATAGGGGAATGGCACCTATGACAAATCCTCAAACCCTCAAGATCACCTAAATTAGTTTTGTTCTTCCATGATCCTTATGCCTAAACATGTTGCGAATAGCAATGTTGAAGTGGTTTTTGTAATACCTACCAAATATAATATTATGCTTAAGTCATAATATTCTACCTGGTATTTGTCGTGTGTGAATATCTCTTAATTCGTCTAACCTTAATTAATTGACTAGGTTGAGTAAGTTTGTAAATTTAAATACGAGTTATTTACTTGGCATTTATTTAGTAACGTGATATACATACATACATACATACATACATACATACATATATATATATATATATATATATATATATATATATATATATGGGCATGGCATGATAAAAAAATCAAATAAGTCGAACAATAGTAAACAACATAACCTCCCTGACATATCTATATACATATAAATAGAGGTTCATAAGTACATGTACACATAAAAGTAGGGATACAGAAACTCAGCCCGTCGCACAAAAATAAACCGGTCCATACTCATGGTGTGCAACCCTATGTGGTCATTAAAGGACATTTCATCTAATTTCACTTCCAAAGAAAACACAAAAAGAAACTAAACCTATGGCCCAAGGTCATAAGAACTCTAAAAGAGGGTCGCTCTGTACACTACATCAGTAGGGTGGATGCCATCTCTAGTCAGATGCTGAAAACAGGAACCCAATAGCCATACCGGGCTCTACTGGGGCATAGTTGTCACTGGGTTAGAGGATGAGCTAGAGGATGACTCTACTGCCACTGAAGGATCATCATCACCAAGTCAGAAAGAAGGAACTACCTGGGGTGGTGAAGTGGGTGGTGTAGCTGCTGGTGCTGTTGGAGGTGGGACAGGGTGTGCCATGTATAGTGGGATGACTATGAAGGGTGCAGTGGGATCAAACAGAGGGTGAGAAAGAGGAACGACAAAACCTCTGCAAAAAAGGAAGTATAAATGGAAATGGCAAGTACCAATGATATGTACGTAGTCTATCACCGGGTCTATGTAGAACTACAGATCAGGGAACTCGATGAAGAGGATGCCTATTGTCGCCTGGTCCATAGTCTGAGAATGACATAGGACCATACAGTTGGGTGAGAATTTGTAAAATTCTCAGTAGGACTCTTACAGCTATGGTAAGTTGACATTGCATTCATTCCCAGTTGTTTCAATTTTTATTTAATTTCATGAAAATGTGAAAGGCATCTAAAATAGTTCCATTTCTCATTGTTTGAATAATATAGCTCAAAGCAAGGTCCAATTTTATTTAAGACAAGAAGAAACAGAAAAATATTACATAAAATATCATACGAAATAGAACACAGTGCAAGTGAACAATAATAGTCATAAGGAAGGGCATATGATAATAGTAATACAAACTACATATATAAATAGCACAATTTAAATCACAAACCATCATCACCACTTCACAATGCATTATTGCATGGAAATGGAATGCGCTTCATTATCATGGGTCCTTAAATTTGTACTTCATAAGCTTTCCATACTTAGTCCCCTGGGAATTTTAGGCCCTATAACTCCCGGGTAAGCTTTCCATACTTGGTCCCCTAGGAGTTTTAGGCCTTATAACTCCTGGTAATACTCTGCTTTTCAGGATTAAGCTCGTTTCTATACAGGATTATCGGGTTTAATTTTCCCGACTCTCCCACTGATCTATTCCTTTTAACTATATTTTCAAGGCTGGCCCAAGTAAATGGAATCCATATAGTCTTTATAGATCATAGGTTTATAACCAAATCAACTTGGATGATATGAGAAATATATGCAAAGTACATAAATTCTGCCAAAATTTCAGCAACATAATGGATCAAGTCTGCTTTCTTGTGAATAGTACTAGCTCAACCAAAAAGTCAATCACAAAAATAGAGATATCATGCATTAATGCCTCAACTATGTCACATGTTTATAATATCTATCACCAATTGTAACTTACTCATGCATTAAGGTAGCCAATTACTTAATTGGTAACCCTGCTCATATCTCTCGAATCTACCCTTTTTTGTGTCTTATGCCATAGTTTCTACTTAAGTGATTAAATTCTAAATTTTTACTATGTTAAAGTGTCGTTTGTCTAGTTTTTAACCTCCTTTGTCCCATTCAATTTTGATAATTATAACTTAAGATATTGGGAGTTTACCTAGGTCTGTCTTGTATTAGATAGAATAGGGGTCTAAGATGTAAAAATTTGCTAAAGATAGAAATCTTATTGGATTTGAGTAAATCTTATATCATTGTAAATATGACAGAAGCATCTTGATTTCCAAGAAGTTTCATTTCATTTAAGTGAGTAGAGCTCAAGTTATAAGCTCACAAAATTGGTGGAATTGGTCTGCCTATCTCTATCCATTTAGGATATGGGGCAACTTTGATGAATTACTGGGAACAATAGGGATCGAATTTGACTTTGAAATTTTTATGACAAACTTCTCTATGTGTAAGCTTTCTAAATACATTGGTTGCATTCTAGTTGAAGTTGTATAGGGAGAGTATACCTTGCACAATGCACCTAAGTTAGGTCCAGAGGTAAAAATTTAGGGTAAATTTCAAAAAATCATATCTCACTCAATATTAATATAATGACCTTACACTTTACATGGTTGGAAAGCTCTAAATGTTTAGTTTTATTTAAAATTAGTTTCACCAAATTATTATGGTTGTGTGTGAATCCATCCCCTTTAAAAGTATGGACACTGAGGGTTTTCAATTTGGGCAGAATCTATTTTGCTACTCTTTTAGTTTTTCTCTCAATTTACCAACCAAAACCTAACTTATATATGTTAATTCAGCCACAAAACCTCATATAAACACAATATAATAGGAATTGAATGAATAAACAAGCATCTTAATCAGTCACTAATTCATAACTAGGAGAAGAAAACCATGAATCCTACCCCCAATTTGATGCAAAACTAGCTAGATTTGGTTTCTTTGGATGGAGGAAGGGATTAAGGTTTGATGGTGGGACGAAAGGTGCTGAAATGGCAGAAGAGAAGATGGAGAAAGGGCTACAGAAAGTGGTCAAGCAAATGAGGGACATGGAGGCAAAATGAAACTTTTATAAAGTTAGGTAGTTTGAAGCTTGATGTTTTATTAGTTGTTGAGTATGTGGTGGTTATTTTTACAAATTCCTCCCATTCATGTGGTTGTTGTGGCAGCA
This sequence comes from Pterocarpus macrocarpus, assembly GCA_031439585.1. Lineage (NCBI taxonomy): Eukaryota > Viridiplantae > Streptophyta > Magnoliopsida > Fabales > Fabaceae > Pterocarpus > Pterocarpus macrocarpus. The sequence continues at coordinate 58,387,284 of CM062514.1, forward strand.
ATTAGGTGGAGAGGTGGCTGAGTTATTGGCTGCCAATTCTAGGGTTTTCAATGTGTAGTTCTATTGATTCGGTTTCGGCAGTGCGAAAGACCGAATCTTTACCAATTTCATTAAAGTCAGCAAAATGTTACTAACTGACTTTTTAAGATTTTTTTTATGTCTATTCTAAATTTAACTAACAACTAATTTACTCCAAATAAATCTCTAATTAACCTTGTTTATGTAATAGAATCGAATAAATCAATTAATAACGCAAATTAGACGTTTTAAAAAAAATTTGGATGTTATAATACTACCCTCCTAAAAAAAATTTTTGTCCTCAAAATTTAGTACTTGAAAATAATTTAGGATACTCCCTCCTCATTTCTAATTCTAACTCCTAGGTATAGTGTTCTGCACCTTCTCTTCCCCATACTACTTTCACTAACTGCACAGTCTTGTTTCGAAGTTGCTTGATGCTTCTATCTACAATTTGTGCCAGGGGTACATGGAAAGTTAAATTGTCTTTTAACTGTATCGACTCGGGTTCCAGGAAATGTGTAGGGTCAAAATGATATTTTCTAAGTTGGTAAACATGGAAAACATCATGAAGATTTGAAAAATGTAGGGGTAAGGCGAATCGATAGGCGACTACCCTAATTCATTTCAAGATTTGGAAGGGACCGATGAACTGAGGGCTTAACTTTTTGACCTCAACAACTCTACCTACACTTATTGTCGGTGTAAGTTTTAGAAACATGTGATCTCCTTCTTGAAATTCTAACGGCTGCTTCCTTGTATCCGCATAACTCTTCTGAGTGCTTTGGGCTATAAGTATCTTGCTTTGAATCTTCTTAATTTGTTTTGTGGTTTGTCTGACTAGATCTAGCCCTAATAGGCTCATTTATCCTAGTTCATACCAATGCAAAGGAGATTAGAATTTTTGTCCATATAATGTTTTATAAGGAGCCATGCCGATACTAGCATGATAGTTGTAGTTGTAAGTGAACTCAACTAATGGTAAATATTAATCCTAGTTCCCTTGTTGCTCTAATATATGTATGCCCGCAATATATCCTCCATGGTTTGGATGGTTTTTTCCATTTGCCCATCTGTTTAAGGATGAAAAGTAGTGCTTAAGTAGAGCTTAATACCAAATGCTTTCTAAAATGCTCCCCAAAACCGCGAAGTGAATCTTGGATTGCAATCAAAGATAATAGTTTAAAGGATTCCATGTAATATCATAATCTCCTGAATATACACCTGAGCTAATCTCTCCAAAGGATAATTTGCTCGAATGGGTAAAAAGTAAGCAGACTTAGTTAGTCTATCCACTATAACCCATATGGCATCATACCCCGGAGCATTCCTTGGTAGCCTCATCATGAAATCCATTGAAATGCTTTCCTATTTCCATTCAGGAATCTCTAAAGGTTGCAACGTTCCGGAGGGTTTTTGATGTTCTATTTTCACCTTCTGACAAACTAAGCATTTGTTCACAAAGTTTGCCATATCCGTCTTCATGCCTGGCCACCAAAACGTTCTCTTGAGATCTTGATACATTTTATTGATGCCAGGATGTATGGTGAATTCACATCTATGGGCCTCTTCTAAGATTTTGTTTTGGAGACTGTCTCCCTCTGGTACACATATTCTTTCTCGATGTCGCCATATGCCCTCTATATTCTAAGTAAAGCTTGTTAACTTTCCCGATTGCACTAGGTTTACCATATGCTGAAAGTTGGCATCTTGCTGTTGTGCTTGTCGAATTTGCTCTTAGAAGTCACTGGTTATCTTGATCTGGCTTAATTGAATGGCTCAGGGAGTTATAAATATTCCCAAGTTAAGGTCTCAGAAAAGTTTCTATAAGCTTCACCTCCTTGATCATCATCCAAGTTATACTTAGAGATTTCCTGCTCAGGGCGTCTGCCACTACATTGGCTTTCCAGGGTGGTACTTTAGTTCGAATTTGTAGTTTTTAAGGAATTTCATCCATCTTCGCTACCTCATATTTACTTCTTTCTAATCAAAGAGATATTTTAAGCTCTTGTGATCAGAAAACACTTCAAACTTTACTCCATAAAGGTGATGTCTCCATATCTTCAGAGCAAATACTACAGCGGCTAGTTCAAGGTCATCATTGGGTAGTTCCTCTCATGAGGTTTCAATTGCCATGAAGCATATGCGACCGTATTCTTATTTTGAATCAACAAGGATCCTAACCCCTTCTTGGAAGCATCGTAATAAACTTCAAAAGGCCCATGGGGGTCTGGCAGAGTTAGTACTAGCACTGTCATCAACTTCTTCTTTAATTCTTGAAAATTCCACTCACATTCTAGCGTCCATTCAACAAAACATCCTTCCTCAGCTTCATCAAGGCCAAAGCTATCTGAGAGAAGTTCTTAACAAATCGTCTGTAGCATTTGGCCAAATCCAGGAAACTCCTGATTTCAGTAACTATAATCAGTCGCTCCTAGTCTAATACTGCCTCTACTTTGCTAAGATGTACAGAAATTCATCCCTGGGATACTACATGCCCGAGAAACTTCACTTTCTTCATCCAGAATTCACATTTGATAGTTTGCCATAAAGTTTCTTTTCTCTTAGGATCCATAACACTAACCTTAAGTGCTCCACATGCTTTCATCCAGTCTTCGAGTAGACGAGTATATCGTCGATGAAAACCACCACGAACTTGTCTAGATATGGTCGAAATATCTTATTCATGTAATCCATGAATACAGCCAGTGTATTCATCAATTTGAAGGACATCACAGTATATTTGTAATGCTAGTAGCAAGTTCAAAAGGCCTTTTTGAGAATATCTTCTTCTCGAACTCGAATCTGATGATATCCAGAGTGTAAATCGATCTTGGAAAAATATAGTTGCTCCTTGCAATTGATCCATAAGATCTTCTATCCTCGGCTAGAGATATTTATTCTTAATCGTCACCTTATTCAACTGTCTGTAATCTACACAAAGCCTCATACCTTCGTCTTTCTTTTTGACTAATAGAGCTAGGGTTCCTCATGGTATTGCACTTGGCCGAATAAACTTCTTTTCCAAGAGCTCTTCAATCAGCTTCTTGAGTTCTGCTAATGCTAAAAGGGCATCCTATACGGAGCTATGGATATTGGTCCTATTCCCGGCATTAATTCAACAGTGAACTCAATCTCCTTTTTTGGAGGAAATTCGAGAATGTCCTTGGGAAATACATCTGGGTATTCTCTAATGACTAGAATGTTGTTCAACTCCTGATCAGCTTCTCTATTACACTAGTTAACAGGGGAACTTACCCTAGATTCTACTTTCTACAGCAGTTTATCACTAAGGAGCTTAAATAAAGATTTATTTTAGTCACAGATTCAAGAGATAAGATAAAGGAAACACAACAGTTTTGTCAAACCAATTCGATATGACATGATTAGCAAAAAGCCAATCCATGCCCAAAATTATGTCGAATCCAAACAGAAGAGGACAAATTAAATTGGCTACGAAGGTTCTGCCTTCAATTCTAAGAGAAACACTCATACAGACTTGACTAGTCTTAATAGGCTTGTTTGTGGGTGTAGAAAGTAGTAAGTCATAAGGCAACTCAGAAACAGGCAGTTGTAAGGCAAATGCGCAACAATGAGAAATAAAAGATGTGAGGCACCTGAATCATGTAATACAGTTAGAGTCTTACCATTTACTTCACACGCACCTTGAATTAGATCTTCAGATTTTTCAGCCTCTTCTGCATCCATGGTAAAGACCTTTCCTTGGCGTTGATGCCTAGGAACTGACTGTCGATTCCTAGCCAACCATTCATAAATTGTGTGGCTTGGTTTGCCACATCCGAAACAAACATTTTGACTCGCCAAACATGGTTGATCACCATGATTCTTCCCACATTGTGCATAGGTCTGCTTCATAAAATGGCTTTGGGGTTACTTGCCCTTATTGCCCGATGGCTGAAACCTTTTCGATTGCTAAAAATTAGGCTTGAACTTTGAGCCCTGTGGTGCTCTTTGGCATTACGAACTGAGGGAAGAATATACTTTTGGTAAAATGTGTCCTTAAACATATTCCAAATGATCTTTGCCTGGGCTTCTTCTAAGAGCTGCTTTACACCATTCCACCAAAAATCTGTGTCTGCTTCAACTATATAAGTGGCAAAGACACTTTTTGCTAGTCATTGCAAGCCAAGACAGAGAAAATTTTTTCCGTTGCCCTAATTTATTCTTCAGCTTTATCTTGGTCAAATGCTCCTTAGAAACTGGGAGGGTTTGCCTTTCTGAACCTGGTGAATTTGAGATATTCCAAGTCCATTTCTGGACCATTTGGGTTTCCGCCATGGTCAGCTTCATGTCGTCTCCCTAGCTGGTCCATCATCTGATGTGCTGCAACAGCTTGCTCTCACATTGCATAAGCTATTTGTCGCATTGTGTCCATGAAATCAGCAGGATCTTCTTGAATAGCTGTCATTCGTGGCATACCTTACCTTCCGGAAGCTATTAAGTTTTGGATACATGAAACAAAAGTTATTAAGTTAATCAGGCTCAACACTAAGTTTAGTGTGCTAGTAATTAACAACTTACACAGTCAGGCATCTTAAGCACATGTGTTCCTATATCTTATCCCTATAGACATGATTCAATACATGAAATCATCTAAAGAATCATAGAGTAAGCATGAAGCATAGTCAATCCAGTCCTCAAGCTTTTGCTAGGATGAACTGTTTTGATACTAAGAATGTAACAGCCAACCAAATATAATATTATGCTTAAGTCATAATATTCTGCCCGGTAGTTTGTCACATACGAATGTCCCTTAATTCGTCTAACCTTAATTAATTGACTAGGCCGAGTAAGTTTGTAAATTTAAATACAGGTTATTTACTTGGCATTAATTTAGCAATGCGATATATATATACAAGCGTGGCATGATAAAAAAAAAAAAGAAGATCGAATAAGTCGGATGGCAGTAAACAACATAACCTCCCTCACATATCTATATAAATAGAGGTTCATAAGTACATGTACATATACAAGTAGGGGTACAAAAATTCAGACCGTTACACAAAAATAAATCAGCCCATACTCAAGGTGTGCAACCCTATGTGGTCCTTAAAGGACATTTCATCTAGTGTAACTTCCAGATAAAACACAAAATGAAACTAAACCTATGGCCCAAGGTCATACGAGCTCCAAAAAAAGGGCACTCTGTACATTACATCAGTGGGGTGGATGCTATCTCTAGTCAGATGTTGAAGATAGGAACCCGTTAGCCATATGGGCTCTACTGGGGTATAGTCATCACTGGGTCGGGAGGATGAGCTAGAGGATGACTCTGCTACCTCTGAAGGATCGTCATCATCAAAAGAAAGAGAGGGAACTACCTAGGGTGGTGAAGCGGGTGGTATAGCTGCTGGTGCTGTTGGAGTTGGGATAGGGTGTGCAATGTACAGTGGGATAACTATGAAGGGTGCAGTGAGATCAAATAGAATGTGAGAAAAAGGAACAGCAAAACCTTTGCGAAAAAATAAATATAAATGAAAACGACAGGTACCAGTGATATATATGGAGTCTATCACCGAGTCTATGTGGAACTGCAAATTAGGGAACTCGATGAAGAGGATGCCTGTCACTGCCTAGTCCATGGTCTAAGAATGACATAAAAATATATAGTAGGGTGAGAATTTGTAAAATTCTCAGTATGATTCTTACAGTTATGCTACACTGACATCGCATTCATTCCCTGTTGCTTCGATTTCTATTTAATTTCATGAAAATGTGAAAGGCATCTAAATAGTTCCATTTCTCATCGTTTAAAAAATATAGCCTGAAGCAAGGTCTAATTTTACTTAAGCCAAGAAGAGATAGAAAAATCATCATATAAAATATTATACAGAATAGAACACAGTGCAAGTGAACAATAATAGTCATAAGGAAGAGCATATGATAATAGTCATACAAACTACATATATAAATAGCACAATTTAAATCGCAAACCACCATCACCTTTTCACAATGCATTAATGCATGGAAATGGAATATGCTTCATCATCATGGGCCCTTAAACTTGTATTTCATAAGCTTTCCATACTTGGTCCCCTGGGAGTTTTAGGCCCTATAACTCCTGGGTAATAGTCTGCTTTTCAGGATCGAACTCGGTCTTATACAGGATTGTCAGGTTTACTTTCCCTAACTCTCTCACCAATCTATTCCCCTTAACTATATTTCCAGGGCTGGCCCAAGTATATGGAATCCAAATAGCCTTTATAGATTATAGGTTTATAACCAATTCAACTTGGATGATATGAGAAATATATAGTACATAAATTCTGCCAAAATTTCGGCAGCATAACGGATCAATCCGCTTCCCCGTGAATAGTACCAGCTCAACCAGAAAGTCAGTCACAACAGTAGTGCAACATCATGCATTAATGCCTCAACATTGTCATATGTTTACAATATCTATCACCAGTTGTAACTTACTCATGCATCAAAATAGCCAATTACTTAATTAGCAACCCTGTTCATATCTCTCAAATGTGCCCATTTTTGTCTCTTATACCATAATTTATACTTAAGTGATTAAATTCTGAATTTTTACTATGTTGAAGTTGTTTGTCTAGTTTTTAACCTCTTTGGTCCCATTCAATCTTGATAAGTGTAACTTAAGGTATTGGGAGTTTACCTAGGTCTGCCCTGTATTAGATAGAATAGGGCTCTAAGCTATAAAAATTCGCTAAAAATAGAAATCTTATTGGATCTGAGTGAATCTTATATCATTGTGAAGCTAACAGAACCATCTTTCATTCCCAAAAAGTTTCATTTCATTTAAGTGAGCAGAGCTCAAGTTATAAGCTCATAAAATTGGCGAAATTGGTTTACCCTATCTCTATCCAATAAGGATATAAGACAAATTTGATGAATTAATGGGAGCAATAGGGATCGAATTTGACTCTGAAATTATTATGGCAAGCAGCCCTATGTGTAAGCTTTCTAACAAAATTGGTTGCACCCTAATTAAATTTGTATAGGGCAGGTTATGCCCTACATAATCCACTTAAGTCAGTTCTAGAGGTAGAAATCTAGGGTAAATTTCAAAAAATATATCTCACTCAATATTAATCCAATGGCCTTATAATTTATATAGTTAAAAAGCTCTAAATGTATAGTTTTATTTAAAATTATTTTCACCAAATTCTGATGGCTATGTACTAATCCATGCACTTCACAAGTACAGACATCGAGGGTTTTCAATTTAGGCAGAATCTACTTTCCTACTCTTTTAGTTTTTCTCTCAATTTCCCAACCAAAACCCAACTTACACATGTTAATTCAGCCACAAAACCTCATATAAACACAATATAATTGCAATTGAATGAATAAAACAAACATCTCAATCAGTCATTGATTCATAACTAGGAGAAGAAAACTAGGAATCCTACTTCCAAGTTGTTGCAAAACTAGCTAAATCTAGGTTTCTTTGGATGGAGGAAAGGATTAATGCTTGAAGGTGGGGTGAAAGGAGCTGGCATGGAAGAAGAGAAGATGGCAAAAGGGTTGCTAAAAGTGGTCGACCAAATGATGGACATGAAGGGCAAAATGGTAAAGTTAGGTAGTTGGAAGCTTGATGTTTGATTGATTGTTGAATATATGGTGGTTTGTTTTTACAAATTCCCCTCATTCATGTGGCTGTTGTGGCGCCAATTAGGTAGAGAGGTAGTTAAGGTATTGGCCACTAATTCTAGGGTTTTCAATGTGTTGTTCTATTGATTTAGTTTTTGCAGTACAAAAGACCGAGTCTTTACCAATTTCCTTAAAGTCGGCAAACCATTACTAACTAACTGTTATAACCAAGTATAGGAATACATAAATCATGATGCGCTACCTTGTCGGACCTTGTGAAGTTCCGAGTCTGGACACTAGGCCTCTTGGAGGGCTATATCATTGGGACATTTTCATGGGATCAAAAGTCCCGATAATTGTTCCTCATATATCAAAGAATTGAAGAGCAATTTTTAAGGAATTTTTGGAAGTTATTAACTCTTTCATTTTCAAGCTTGAAGTTTAAGAAAACATAAGTTTTCGGAAGTTTATACTAAAATCCAAAAGTTGGATTTTGATTCTTAAGGAATTTGATTTTTTCAATATTTTTATTGGATTCAAATGGGGGATATTCTCTTATTTACATTTATGTTTTAAAGTTAATGGAGAATAAAATAAATGAGCACATAAATAAGTATATGATGATGTTTGAGAAGTGTTTGGATGAGGAGAGGGAAAAAAAAAAAGCAGGGATTGGGCGCCTAGGCGCCCAAGGCCGCCTTAATCTTGGTGTCTGTAAGTGATGCAGCTAGTGGGCGGGTGCCCAGTGTTGTGTCAGCGCCTGCGCCCGCTGGACATAATTAAAAGAAGAAGCTCGAAGCTTCTCTCTCATTCTTCACCAATCTCTCTCTCTCTTCCTTCCTCTCTCATCCTTCTTCTTCCCTCATGGAATCCATCCATCCTTCACCCATTTTTACTCAAAATCCATCATTTCCTCCTCATTATCCTTTAGGGGTTAATTTTCTCTTTGGAGCTCTTTCTCTCATCTCCTAGTGAGAGAAAGTGATGGTGGGAGGAGACCCACCACTCTTCTCATGCTCCACCACCTTCCTCCACTTCCTAAGGTAATTCTTGAGCTCAACCCTCCTTATTAGACCATAGATTAGCTAGTTTTTCCGTGAATTCCATGTTTAAGGCTATGAAGGGGGGTTTAGGGTTCTAGAAATTGGGGGTTTTGCCCTTTGGGGCTAATCCTAGTATATTGTTGTAATAGTTAAGTGGTGGAAGTCGAACATATGTATTTGTCATGCTAGATACTCTTCGGAATCTCTTGGTGGCTCTAAGACTTTGTAGAGTTTGGGCTCCTTTCTTTCCAAACTTGATAAGTGAGTGATAGTATACCTATAGCTTATTTCTTATCTTTAATTTCCTAAGTACATGCCTAAAATGTATTTTAGTGAAGTTTTATGAAATAGTTGATTCAATGTGTTTTACTCTATATTTATAGAACTCTTGAAGTAATGATGTTAGTTATGTGCATGTGTATATATATTTAAGTGGGACAAGCTCTTATAGAAATTGATTTCTGACATTGAGTAATTTGATAGAAAAAGACAAAGTTTCATGTGTATAGAAATTGCAATGTTTTAAAGTTAATACATTGAATGATTCAATGGAATGAGATAATTTAGATCCAATGTTTTGAGAAAGAACTTTAGATACTTAAAGCTTGAAAGATTTGAAGGTATTATGCCTTGAACCTATGGTTAATAGCACAGTTAAATTACATATAAATTGATATAAAGAAGAATTTTAATGACAAGAACTTAGAAAAGATGAACTTTCATATTTTTAGAAATTGTGATTTTAAAGCTAGAGATGTTTGAAAGAAAGAAAATGTGTTTCAAAGGAGTTTTAATCAAGGGCTCACATGAGGCATGGCGAAGACCTAGCAAGTGTGAGTGCCTTTTTTAGGGGAGGAAACTGTAATAGAACTGTTTGCTAATGGTAGCAACATTAGCCTTGGTGCACCTTGAATAACCCAGCTAGCAGGGTGATTGCTAGCCCGGCATGTCGGCCAACATGTCCAGAATATATAGACACGCACAGGCGTGAAGTTATCTTTTATTGCTGGAGTTGTTAGGCCACAGGGCCACCTAGTCAGGCAGCTATTTCTGAAATAGGATCCTCCCTTAAGCTTTATGATGATTTTGAAACAAATATTTACTTTTCATGTTATGAGAAAGTATTTCTATCTTTAAGCCCAGTTCTTATATCCTTCTTATGTATATGATTTATTACATCTAGTTGTAAAAGCATTATGTTTATATATATGTTTGTAAGAAGTTTTTATCCAATGGAGAGAAAAGAAAAAAATGTGATTAAGGACCTATGGATGTTTTAAGGATAGATTATACTTCAGGTATGTTTTGCCAAAAAGTTTATAGTATCTTAACATATAGACAAAGCCTTTCCTTAAGAGATGATGTATAAGTTTTTGAAGTAGTGTATAAGTTAAACTTTTGCTAAAAGTTAGTGATAAAACTTGTTCCATTGTTGTTATAGATATATTATCCCTCACTGAGTCTGTATGACTCACTCTTTTCTCTCTCTCTATATTTTTAGACAAGTGTGGGACCGTGCTCAAGCTTCCGCAATTAATTAGAAAATTCAGCATTTAGGCTTAATTGTATAATCTCTAGAAGTGCTCCATTTGTCCACAGGTAGGGTCCTCCCTGTATCAGTTTTAATTTGTAATAAAAAGCATGTTGTTTTTAGTTAAGTCAAGTTGCTTTTAATGATTATGGGTTAATGTTCATGATGGATACGTATGTATATATTTTCATAAGTATGATTACGTTTTAAATTCCTATATTGTGTGCTATGGGGTGTATTCGGAGAATGCTTGGATCCCCAATGATTTTGTGTGTTTGGATTGTTGTGCAGGTGGAGAATCCGTATTTGGGAATAGTCCTAAATACAAGGGAGACTCTGCCCAATTTTTTTAGAAAAGGTCTAGTGTAGGCTTGCTAGGGGACGTGTCCCCTATGTGCCAGTCACGTCCTGAGTGGGGTCGTGACACTAACTTTGTAAGATTTTCTATATGTCTATTCTAATTTTAAATAACATCTAATTAACTCCAAATACATCTCTAATTTGCCTCTAATTAACCTTGTGTATGTAATAGAATCGAATAAATTGATTAATAATGCAAATTGGATGTTCTAAAAATTTTCGTATATTACAATACTACCCTCCTAAAAAAAAATTTCTCTTCAAAATTTAGTACCTAAAAATAATTTAGGATACTCTCTCCTCATGTCTGATTCTATCTCCCATATATAGTCCTATGCACCTTCTCTTCCCCACACTACTTTTAATAACTGCACGGTTTTTTTCCAAAGTTGTTTGATGATCCTATCTACAATCTGTGTCGGGGGTATATGGAAAGTTAAATCGTCTTTTGACTATATCGACTAGAGTTCCAGGAAATGTGTAGGGTCAGAATGATATTTTTTAAGTTAGGAGACACATAAAACATCATGAAGATTTGATAAATGTGGGGGTAAGACAACTTGATATGCAGCTAGCACAATTTGTTTCAAGATTTGGAAGGGACCGATGAACCAAGGGCTTAACTTTTTGACCTTAACGGCTCTACCTACGCCTATTGTGGGTGTAAGTTTTAGAAACACGTAATCTCCTTCTTGAAATTCTAACGGATTCCTCCTTATATCCGCATAGCTCTTCCAACGGCTTTGGGCTATAAGTCTCTTGCTTCGAATCTTCTTGATTTGTTCTATGGTTTGTCTGACTAGATCTGGCCCTAACAGGCTTGTTTCTCCTAGTTCATACTAACACAACAGAGATTGGCATTTTCGTCCATATAATGCTTCATAAGGAGCCATGTCGATACTGGCATGATAGTTGTTGTTGTAGGCGAACTCAACTAATGGTAAATATCGATCCCAATTCCCTTGCTACTCTAATATGTATGCCCGCAGCATATCTTCCATGGTTTAGATGGTCCTTTCCATCTGCCCATTTATTTTAGGATGAAAAGTAGTGCTTAAGCAGAGCTTAATACCAAATGCTTTCTAAAATGCTCCCCAAAACCACGAAGTGAATCTTAGGTTGTGGTCAAAGATAATAGTTGAAGGGATTCCATGTAATCTCACAATCTCTTGAATATATAGCTGAGCTAATCTCTCCAAAGGATAATTTGCTCGGATAGGTAAAAAGTGAGCAGATTTAATTAGTCTATCCACTATAACCCGTATAGCATCATACCCCGTAGACATCCTTGGTAGCCCCATCACGAAATCCATTGAAATGCTTTCCCATTTCCATCTAGGAATCTCTAAAGGTTGCAGCGTTCTAAAGGGTTTTTGATGTTCTATTTTCAAATTCTAACAAACTAAGCATTTGTTCACAAAGTGCATTTGGTGGCTAAATGTTTTCACCAGTAAGCTAGTTTCGATTTCACTAGAACATTTTATGTTGTAGTCAAATTGGTTATCATTCGTGTCATTCTCACTAGTACTTTGACAAAACACTAATATATTCAACAATTAGATGTTAACAATGTCCTCTTCATGGTGATCTTCATAAGGTTATATATATATATATATATGGTTCAATAACTCAACTTTGAATCACAAGATAATTTGCTTGTGTGTAAGTCATAGAAGGTGATTTATGGGCTGAAATAGGCACCTTAGACTTGGTTTGAGAAAAACTTGCTATCATTCTCACCATGTATGGTTTTGTTGGGAGCAAATGTGACCCTTCTTTCATTTGAGATTACATTGACTCAGTGACTTATGTTCTTGTTTATGTTGAAGACATCCTGATAATAGAGAGCTCCACTCCTTTTATTCAAGCTTTGGTCTCCAAGCTGAATTCTGATTTTGCACTTAAAGATCTGATTGCTCTTAATTACTTCTTGGGCATTAAGGTTGAGAAGTTCTTTGATGGTGGATTACTCCTATCCTAAGCCAAATGTACTAGTGATTTATTACATAAAGTTAATATGCATCAGGCTAATTCCTTGTCCACTACCATGGACCCATCTTCCCAACTATCTTGATTTGGTTCCAACTCATTTGAAAATGTAGCCTTGCATGATTTGGTAGTGGGAGCTATTCAATATGCCATTATCACTCAATTGGACATTGGTCACTCTGTGAACAAAGTATGTTAGTTCATGTCTACATCGCAAGATCATCATTAGCAACTGGTCAAAAGCATTCTTCGATATTTAGCTAGCACCTTGCACCATGGCCTCACTTTCACTCTCTTAATCTAGTGGCATTTTGTGACATTGATTGGGATAGCGATCCTGATAATTGTTATTCCACTTTTAGTTGCTAAATATTCTTTGGTAATAAGCTCATTTTTTGGTGGTCTAAAATGCATCAGGTGATGGCTAGTTCTAGTACAAAAACATAATACAAAAATTTGGCTAATGTAGTAGCTAAAATTTTGTGGATGTAGTCTTTGCCGAAAGAGCTTTGAGTTCACTCTTTACACTTCTTATTCAGTGTGATAACCGAAGTACACTGCAACTCTCCAAGAGCCCTATGTTTCATACTCGTACTAAACATATCAAGCTTGTCTTACATGTTGTCTGTAAGAAGGTTATCTCTTGTGCAGTCTTAGTATGTCCCCTCTACTAAATAGCTTGTTGATGGCTTGACCAAGCCTCTTGCACTACCTTCCTTCTCTCAATTTTGTACCAAGCTCAAGGTTGTTAATTATAGCTCAACTTCTTGAGCTTGTGGGGGGATGCTCGAGTTATATCTTATAGGGTTTAATTTGTCTATGTATTAGATACATGGTACAAAACTCAAAATAGTCCATGACAAAGTTTGTTAGGCATTTTGTTAGCTAACTCATCAAAATAGTTAGATTTCATTCAATGCATTGAATGTAGTGGAAGCCATCCATTGAGTATATAAATTGAATATCCTTTATTAGCTTAGTATTATCAATACACCAAAATCTCTCTTAGAACTTCTTCTCTCACTCTCTTAACTTTCTCTTTACTCTTCATCACTTTCTCAAATTTAATCACTCATTTTCTAAGAACTCAAACTTTCACATAATTGGACTTCTAAAAGGCAAACTTGCATCTCTCATTGAATAATGAAAGCTAAATTTATAGCTTTGGTAATTGTAGGCAAAGAAATTGTAACACCCTCATAAGTACAGTACTATGCTTAAGTCATACTACCACACCCTGGAGATGTTATTGTTACCTGAGCGGACCTTATCTGACAGCATCTTCAGCCGTCTTCGGAAACTTCTGAAACTATCTGGAGACAACACGGAAATAGGAGTGAGAATCATAAATTCTCAGTAGGATTCTCTAATTATCATACATCATGTCATCGTTGTCATCTCCAGTTTACTTCAGTTTATTATAAAAAAGGTGAACATGCTATGTAAATTGTTTAATTTTACAGTTCGAAAAATATGTTATCCGAAGCAAAGTTCATTTTTATCATACACTTGTCATTTGGGGGAGAGCCCATACAAAATCAATCAATTCATAAATGTTAATAAATAATAACTGAAACATAATAAAATACATTAGCATCAATATACTGAACACATAAAATCTGCTCATGGCTTTACTTGTCCTTGAATTTATGCTTGTACATAAAATTTACTTTTCTTTCTTTATCTTTCTTTTCATCATAAGATCTTTACATGCCATATTCCAGAGTATCATCGCCATGTCATACCCTATTAGAGCGTGATCATCATGTCACGTTCCTTAGGAATATGGGACCTTCATTCGGTACTTGCACTAGCTGGGTCATGCCATGTCTCGTGTAAGTTCTATCCCCTGTACTCACACTAGCTGGGTCGATGTCATGCCTCATGTGAGCGGGGTGCTTGCATATATTTTAAATCTTTAGTATTTAGTCTTTAGCCTTTACTGCCCTTGGGTAGCCTAGCCTTGGAGTGAGCTTGTCAGCTTCACCCGTGACCGTCGTCACACTGACTCACCCACAAGGGGACCCACTGCCTCTAGGTTGGAGGGATCTCATTCTGGCTACGTGCTTCTAATTGAAGGGATCTCTTTTAGTCACATGCCTCTAACTGAGGGATCTCATCTGACCACGTGCCTTCAATATAGAGGGATCTCATTTGACCACGTGTCTCCAACATAGAGGGACCCAAGTTTTAGCTACCTTCACAAGGAGGGACCCAATGTGCAGCTGCCTCCAGGTGAAGGGACCCATATCTTTATTATTTTACTGCCTTCATAGGGAGGGATCTCAAATAACTGCCTCCAAGTGAAGGGACTCACATTGAATATATTCACATTTAATATATTCATGTCTTTTCATTCTCATACATAGTCATGCATAGGCATGCTGAATGTACTCTTACATATGCTTCATCATTTATTTTCATATACCTCATATCATACTTATGTCATTCTTGTATATAGAATTTCGACATACATATTCATAACTGTATAGCTGTTCATATCATAAATTCCTTGTAATATAAACACTCATAGTCTCCTAGACTTCTGCCGTAAATTTGGCAGCATAATGGATCAGATCCGTTTTCCCATGAATAGTGCCAGTCCTCACAGGCAAATCAGTCATAATAGTAAAATCAATATAACATATCTCTTAATGTAAAACTTACAATCCTCAACTCAAACCTTATATGTCCACTAACACTTGTGAAACCATCAATTTGGTTATTATGCCAATTCTATTCAGTTCTGCCCAAATTGTTGTATAATCCAACTTTTCCTCTATTCAACTCATTTAAACTTGAATTTTGGACATGTCATAGCTCTATATGTCTACTTTCTAACCTCATTGGTCCCATATCATTTTGATTTATATAACTCAAGATATTCAAATTTTGCCTCAGCCTATTTAGTCACTAGCCCGAATTACACTCCTGAAAGTATAAATTCACTAAAAATCGAAACTAAGCTCAAATCACGCAAAATTTATCTCATATTGAAGCTAACAGGACAACCTTTCATTTGCAACAAGTTTCATTCCATTTCCTTTAGGATAGCTCGAGTTATAAGTCCTAAAAGTCCACCTTTCTGAACTACTCTGTTTTGGCTGGGTTTGGACATAGGGTAATTTCCTTGAACCACTAGGATCAATTGGTGCCATAACAAACTCGAAATTTCATATTGGGATATTCCCCTATGTGTAAGCTTTCTAACAAGGTTAGTTTCACTCAATTTGGAGTTGTATAGGGTGAATTATACCCTCCTCAAGTCACCCTACCCGGATGAAAGTCCTAGTTCCTAGGTCAAACTTCAAAAATTCATATCTCTCTCAATATTAATCCAATAACCTTATATGATCTATGTATGGAAAGATCTGAATGTCTACTTTCATCTAAAAATAGTTTCATTGGATTTAACTAGGTGTAGACAGTGCCGTACACTCCGCCATCCAGATTGCCGTCGACTCTTCACCAAGATAGCATCCTAATTCTCCACTCCTTCTAATTTTCTACTTCTAACTCTAATTTCTACTCAAGATTTCATGTTAATCCTATCATAATCCATCATAATACATCCAATAAATCATCAAATACATGAAGAAGAGTACAATTTTATGCAATCATAGTGCAAGTAATTCAAGAATAGAAATGGAATCCTACCTCTTTGGAGTGTGATTTGAGGTAAGTATTGAAACTTGAGTTGATAGAACCTTGCTAAGCTTGAAGGAGTGATGGAGTTGATTGAGAGAAGGGAAGAAGGAGGCTGGAGCAAGGGGAAAGGGAGACGTAAATCAGATCAAAATAGAGAGGAGAGTCTAATTTAAATACATGAAGGTAGTTGGGATTGTGAGTGTTGATTGGTTGAGACTTTGTGATTGAAGTTCGGCCATGTCTCCCACTTTTGCGGCTAAATTACTCTCCACATCATCCCAAAAGTGAGACTCACTTCCATTCTATCTGAACTCGGAACTCGTCTCGATTCTGCTTAAAGTCGGAACTCATTCCATTTGGAGCTGAAGCCGGATGTCGGAACTCATCCCATCTTATTTGTGACTTGAGGAAATCTTGTCTGGTTTATTTGAGACTTGGAAGCAAGGTCAGATGTCGGAAGTCATACAGCTTACAATCACATAATCTCGGAACTCCCATTCAAACTCGGGAACAACAACAGAAATGGAAAGCTTCTGGGAATAAACTCGGAGTTCAGAACTCGTGTATGACAAGAAATCAACTCAAAGATTCGAACTCATGTCCATTGAGTCCAACTCTAAGGCCGGAACTCGTTATATTAAAATCGGAGGTCGAAACTTGCACCATTGTGTTAAAGTATCAACTTGGGGTCAAGCCGGAAGTCAGAATGAGGATGCTAGGTTAAGAGCGGAACTCGAGAATTCGAATCACAATATCAAATCCAAATACTTAAACCCGGAATTCGATATTTTATATACAGTGTGTTTGAGACTCTAAGTCGGAGGTTGGAACTCGCGTATATCTTGCTTGAAACTTGGAGATAAATTATGATATCGGAAGTCGGGTACATTTTCTTTGAGACATGAAGTTTGACATCGGGAATCACATCCATGTTGTTCGGGCTTGAAGGTTAAGTCGGAAGTTGTGGAAATTATTCTAGATGAAGTCGGAAGTCGTGGAATAACGTGAGACGAACTCAAAAATCGTAAATGTTCCCATTTTATGTGAAATTCGAAGATGAAGTCGGAAATAGAATTGATCAAACTTGAGGATGAAGTTGGAACTCAGAAATCGGGGATGTTACAAATGAAATGACTAACAAATCATTTATGTTAGCCATTTTGATATTTTGTGATAACAAATCAAACATATTTGGAGCATATAGTAAGGTTTATAATGAAAAGTCAAGACATATTAGCTTGAAACATGAGTATGTAAGGCAACTAAAAAGAGATGGTATAGTTACTATCACTTATGTTTGGTCAAATAATAATTTAGTAGAAGTATGGAAAAAATGACTGTCAATGGTTATGGTGAAAAACACTGCTATTAAAATGGGGCTAGAACTCTTATTTAAATAGTTATTGGTGATAGGAACCCTATCATACTCTAGCAAATGTTAGTTTAAGATTTAAAAGATAATAAAAGTTACTTTAATGGTTGGAAGGACTAATGATAGGAACCCTGTGAAGAAACATAAAGCCTGTAAGAGATTTAGAATTAGGTAGCACCTTCAATCCTCAATCAACTTGTGAATGAGAACCTTAGGATATTAAATTAGGATTCTTGACCTTTTGTTTATTGATGAAACAAGAACCAAGAATATCAATAAAACTCATAATAAATACGAGAGCACAAGGAATAAACCTCACTAATTTTATTGATCAACCACTAATTTAATTCTTGGCCAAATTGCCTATTTGAAAAAATAAAAAGGGAATATAATAAAAAATAAAATAAAATCGTAAAAAGGGAAACTAATGAAAGTAAAAAATAATAAAAAAAGACAAACTAGCCATCATAGCTACTATTTAACAATATCTACTAAAAGAAACCCTAAATTAATAAACTCTATCCAAAATATTAATAAGAACAACAAGAAGAAGAAAACAAATGAAGCTCCAAATAAGAATAAAACACTCTAGATCAGCTCAAATGGCATAAGAGCACCAATTGAGGTTTGGTTTAGCGATAAGAGGGCTAGACAACCACAACATGGGGGACCATGATTCAAATCTCGATTAGGAGAGTCACCTACATTTAAGTATCTCCAGTGCGAAGATACCTATGAGAAACCAAATAGCATAAGAGTGCTCTTTAATTGTGGTTAAATTCAACCATTTTGTACCTTCTTGCAAAGCCTACTCGAGCTCTATGGTTGATCCATTCATGAAAGTTCCTTTCCACCAATCCTTGCACTCTTATAGCATAAGCAACTGGACCACTTGCATGCCTTGTGGTCCCTATCATTTACTGTTTGCTCAGAAAGATTCATCCATGAATTGTCATAGTGATCTTGTTGATAGCTAGATAATCAACACACATTCTCAAGTCCTATCCTTTTTAGGCACAAACAAAATAGGGATAGCACATAGGTTTATACTTTCTTTTTTTCTTTTGTTGTAGATATTTTTTCTTTCATTTTTGCTTTCATATTTCCTTCTCTCCCTTTTTTTTTTAAAGTTGAAACTTGTTTTTTCTTTTTTTTTTTTGTTGCAAGTTTTTTTTTCACATAAAACTTTGGAAGATTAACTGGAAAAAAGAAAACAAGTGAAATAAAACAAGAAATTACACAAATAGAAAAGAATAGATAGACCTTGATGCCCTATAGAATCAAGTTTTGATATCAAACTAATACGAACCATGTGGAAAAACGCAAAACTCACGAGGGATGGCACCTTTAACCCTTAATGAAATTGTGAATGAGAACGTTAGGATAGTGAATTGTACCCTCAACCCTTAATTGACTTGTAAATGAGAACTTTATCCTCAATCAAATTGTGAATTGTAACATCCCCACTTTCGTAAACAGAACGTAATGGAAACTTTGAATTATTTCCCTTAGGTAGTGTGAGAATTTCTCAAGTAGTGCTATGCCATGACGATCCTCACACTTGGAATTATATGTAGTATAAACTGCCGCTGAAAATATGACACAGTCATATGTTAAAAATTAAGAAATAACAAAAGCGCCCCTGTAAACTTTTGTTAATTGCAGTGATACCTAGGATTTTTAGATTATATTTTGACCCCAAAGACTTATCCCCACAATAACCCTAGAACTTTTCATGAAATGATCTTTATATGCCCACATCTGTAAAATTAGCAGAATGAGATTTTAAACAAAGCGGAATCACGTGATGAAACTGTAGAAGTTTAAATCTCTGCCGATTGGACCATGGAGGCAGCCTGGTGTGAAATGACGTGGGATGCCCTGGACTTGCTCAAAATTATGGATATGCCATTAGCTACGAAAAAATAGAAAACAAAAAGGCTCCAAATTTGCAAAAATGTCTAATTTACGCCGTTAATCTATTTATTCGGTTTCAGTAGTTATGTAAGGGCAATTAGGAGTTAATTAAATATTAATTAGAAGTTAATTAGAGAGATTAGGCTCAAGACCAATAGAATAGATATTCAAGAAATCTTATTGGATTTTTAGTAACGTTCTGCCAGTTTGGAGGAAATCGGCAAAGATTCGGTAAATTGTACCGCAAGAACCGAATCAGTAGAATTTTACATTGGTAACCTTAGGTTGAATGGCTAAAATTCAGCCACGTCCACCACCATAGATGGCGCCATATTGCAGCCATATGATGGGGAGATTTGGCCAAATCATGACCACTAAAGCCAACTACCTTAAGCCACCCTTATTTATGTTATAGAGGTTAGAAAAATTTCACCTATCTCCTTTTATTTTTGCACCATCCATCAGCTGCAACCTCCTTCCATTTTTTCTTCTTCTTCTTCTTCCTTTCTTTCCTTACCTCCATGATCAAGTGCTTCAAGCTCAAGATTGGAAGCCTTCTTGACCTCAAATCCTCTTGCTCCTTTTATGAAAATTGATCCTCACCTCATTCTATACAAAACCCCTCTAATAGTTTCATGATTAAGTATCAAATAGAGCCTCCCCACATCCATATGAGCTGCTGCCATGGTGAAGGAAGAAGGCTAGGAGTTGGTTCTTGGCCTCCTTGCTTCCCTAATTTCAAGGTAGGTAGCTCAAATCCTTAGTTATTTGATGTATCATGTGACTATGTGGCTACTGTGTTCCTCTTATGCCATGCTTGCATGATGGTGTTTTGATGTTTTTCTAGTGATTTGAGATGAAGAAATTTAGTTTAAGTTGAGGAATTTATCAAAAACTCAAAAAGGAGCTAAGCAGAATCTGTTTTTGTGAGAAAACCCTACGGCATCCGTACCAGTGGAGTATACGGCTCCACCTACAGCCATATAAAATGGATGAATCCATTTTTATGAAACTAGACATCCAGGGCTTTCCATACATATAAATTATAAGGCCATTGGATTAGTATAGAATTAGTTATGAATTTTTGAAATTTGACTCAGAAATTTGGATTCTTGAAATATACCCACGAAAATGATATGAAAATTCTTTCATTTGAAAGCTTGTTCTGTTATCTTTAAATTGATATAAATTTCGAATGATTTCACTCAGATTTCTATTTATAGTGAATTTTCACTTATAAGGGTGCATTTCTGTCTAAGTACAGGGCAGTCTGAGGTAAAATACTAATAACTTAAGTTATACAAATCAAAATGAGATGGGACTAAAAGAGTTAAACTAGACACATAGAGCTATGACATATCCAAAATTCACGTTTAAATGAGTTGAATTGTACTAAAGGTGGATTATACAAAATTCGGGGAGAGAAGTAAGTAGAAAACTCTAGTGAGGGTTGTATTGAATTTAATGAATGATATTGTGAATGTATAATTGTTGTTCCATATTGATTTGCATGTTTGAATGATTTTACTTATAGTTTGGCACTATTCACGAGGAAGTGGACTCGATCCATTATACTATCAAATTTTTTGCAGGAGTTTATGAAGTTATGAAAGCTTATGCTATGGGTGATTATACTTTGGATATATTTACATTTACCTGTCATGTTCATGTATGTCATGCATACAAGCATAATTAGAATATGATATGAGAAGTAAGGTGTGAGACATATCCATGAATGTGCAAAGCATTCGCATGCATGATAAGATATGGAAAGGAAAAGATAATAAGAACTTGCAAGAGGGACGTACTAAGCTATCACATGAGGCATGGTATAGACCAAGCTAACGTGGGACAGAGCGGTACTGTTTAAGACTTGGGCCAGCCCTCTACCAGATTTAATGGGAATAGACTAGTGTGAGGGTCAGGGAAAGTAAACCCGTCACTCATGTATAGGTACGAGCTCAGACCTGAAAAATAGGCTATTACCCAGGGGTGAAAGAGGCCATTCATCTCCGGTGGACCAAGTACAGAAGAGCAAGATCAAGTTGCAAGTTTAAAGAAAGAGACAAATTAAGTCATGTGCACTTGCATACAATCAAGTATAAGCATCTATATGTGCATCTTCAATCATCTCGTTAAATCATAATGCTATTATGATTCTTGTTGAAGCATATGATACTATTCGTATTCCTATGTCTGTCATATGATATGGCAAGTGGTTGTTAAAATATAACCTGCTTTGAGAAAGGTGTTTTCAACTTAAAATTGAACCACTATTCGCGTATATGTGCTCATATTTTCATAATAAATCGAAGCGGTTGGAATGTTTATGATGACACTGTAAGAGTGATGGTTTGAATTTACCTACTGAGGACCTTATGTTCTCACTGCCTGCTTGTATATTTTTTTTTTATGTAAATATTCCAGCATCTAAGTTGGAAATCAAGTGAGAGGCGAAGTACAGGGACATTCATTGAGCAAGACTCGGGCGTGAACCAGACCAAGAGACTATTGAAGTTAGCTAATGACTAGTCAAAAGCAAATGCTGTGTATTATGTTAGTCACAATTTCTTTTAAATTGTAATTATTTTATTCTCTATGTATCAGAGATGACGAAATTTATGAACTATTATTCAGTAATAAAGTGTTCAGTTAAAGGGCTATATATTATATTTTCCACATTTTAAAGCTTTCTTAGCATGGTGACAACCTTTTAATATAATCCCATGACTCGAGCATGGCTTATATGATAGAGGTTGTTACATGAATAAGAACCCTGTAATAGCAAATTAGGATTCTTAATCTTTGTTTATTGATGAAACAAGAACCAAAAATATTTTAAAAGAAAAACTCACAATAAATGCGAGAGAACAACTGATAAAGCTCACTAATTTTATTGATCATCCACTAATTTGCTCTTGGCCCAATTGCCTATTTGTAAATATAAAAGGAAATCCAACAAAAAAAGGAAACTAATATAAGGGGAAACTAATAAAATTAGGAAAAGTGATAAAAAGGGCAACTAGCTGTCTTGGCTAGTAACAACATCAACTAAAAGAACTCCTAGATTATTAAACTCTAAGGGTGTTTGCGGTCCAGTTTAGTTCAGTTTTGAGACAAAATCCAACCGAACCAAACCAATTGGTTTATGAAAAATATTGTCCAATCAATTTTATTTTTTCACATAACCGAACCAAACCAAACCAATTCTAATTGGTCTGGTTCGGTTCAACTTTCAATTTTTAATAACCAAAACATATAACAAATATCATCTCTGTTTTCCAAAATCAATACCCAGTAATGAGTAAGAATATTCTACCAACAACCAAAAAGAAAAAGGAAATTATTCAAAGAGATATCAATAAGCCTATTTTTGTCATAAGAAGCTAAATCTACGACAATAAGAACAACATCTCAAACCCATATTAATCAAGTATATAAAAAAATTAATGAAAATGGAGACTTTGATACATAAATGCATTGGTGAAGAAAAAGAAAGAAAGAACCTTAGAGTGAAAAACAAAGATATTGAAGAGGTGAGAAAATGAGTTGCCGAAGCCGCCACTCTTTCTATTCCTTTTCCCCTTCTTTTTATCTTTATTTCTTTCACCATGTCTCTCCTTCCTTTCAATACAACAATGCTCATCTTTGTAGTTTTATTGACCTACTCAAGAAGTTGTCATATGTGCTTGGTTGTGGCTCATTGAAAAGGGAAGGCTGAAAGGGAAGAGTAGCAATGGGCAAATCCTCTATAGGCTGAGTAGATGGCCTGAGAAAGTGAAGAAGGGAGAGTTGAAAGGAGAGTAAAGAGGAGCAGCAGCCAAGAGAGTGAAAGAAAGAAAGTAGGGGTAAGGTTCACTTTGGGTGTTTTAGTATACAAACTAAGTAAATAAGGTTATAATAGGAAAATAAGTGTATATAGTCGATTCAGTTTAATTCAGTCCGATTTTTAGATTTAAAATCAAAAGTCAAATTGTACTGATTGGTTCTTATAAAATCAAACCAATAAAAATCAATTTTTTTTATTTTTTTTTCAATTTTCAAATTTTTTGATTTGGTTTAATCAATTTAGTTTGAATTGGTTCAGTTTTGAACAACCCTACTAAACTCTAATTAAGGGCGCAAAACATTAATAATATGAAGAATAACACAAATGAAGCCTAACATATAGATCAACTCAAATAACATAAGAGCGCTCTTCAATTGTAGTTAAATTCAAGCATCTTAGATCTCTTGCAAGGCTCACTCAATCTCTATGGTTGATTCATTCATATTAGTCTCTAGTCCTTGAACCCTTGTAGCATGAGCAATTGGACCTCTTGCATTGCGATCCCCATCAACTAAGAATTAGATTTTAGTAGAAGATATAATAGTATAGGAGGATGAGTAAACTCTTAATGAATTGATGATTATATAATCATAGAATTTCACCAATTTTAATATAGAAGTTCTATTTTAACAAGAATTTAAGGGTTTATTCTTGTAAATAGTCATAAAGCTAGGATATGATGGCAATGACAATAATGCTAAAGTGATTCAAAATCTCTTATCTAAAATTAGATACAATTGTGTACCTTTTGCAATTCTAACATAATAACTATTTAAGCAATAAGCGACCTATTACTTTTTTAGAACTTTGAAATGTTTATACTAGTGGAAGGTTTAAATCTAGTGTTTCCTTTCCTATAATTGTAGTTTGTTTATATATTTTTGAAATTTGTAATCTAGTAGAGGGTTACTGTAAATGTTAGTTTGCAAATTTCAAAGCCAAAATGAAAGGCTATGTGTTTTGCCCGAATTGATGCACAAGTTCGCATCTAGTGAGAAAAAAAAATTCCTATAACTTTCCATAACTTCCTATAAAATCCATCAGTGATTTTGATTTTAAATTAATAAAAATTAAATTACAATAAGACTTTTTTAGAAATGTGTTTATTCGCCATTTTTAATATATCTAATTGCAAAGATTCACAAAAATCTAATTGTATACTAGGAGTGCTACTACCATAACCTGTTAATATAACACCCTACTAATTTAATATTATGCTTAAGTCATAGTATGAAATTAAGTAGTCTGTGTTACCGTGTTAACATTCTGCTGATCTTTTTTTTTTTTTTTTGAAATGAAATGGCACACTTCTATATTGTGAGCGTTAAACTCAACGTAATACCACAACAGATAAGAAATAATACTATAACATTAACTGTATACATACACATATATTTACATGTTAGAAGTCATTGCTTCAGTCTATATGTCTATATTAAAAACAGATGAAACAAAGGAACAGCAAAATCCCTATTGCTAAAAAGTAGAGGCAGGAATGGCGGAAGCAGGCTATGTTCAACGAGCCCAACTCCGAGTAACGACGAAGCTGCAAGTCTGAGATCTCAACGAAGAGAGTGGTCGTGGAGTCCATCGCCAGCGTTTGAGAATGATGCGGAAAATATAGAAAGAGGTGAGAATTTCAAGAATTTCTCAGTAGGGTTGCGTTTAGTGGTTATCCGATATCACATGCATTCTCAGTTGTCTTGGGTTTTATTTAATTATAAAAACATGTGTTCAAGCTAGTTATCCGTTTTATTGAGTTTAACGAAAAGTCTGGTCCGAGGCAAAGTTCAGTTTTACTTTAGGAGATATAGGAAACAGAATAAATAAATAAAATAAACAGCAGTAAATAAACTTAATAGACATTGCATTCATCTTGATATAGTTATTTTATGTAAACATGCATTCATGTAATCATGCAAACTTAATCATGAACCTTTCTTCATAAGTCTTTCTATTTCTTTTCATCATTTTCCATCTCTTGGTCCCCTGGGAGTTCTTGGCCATTTAGACTCCTGGGTAATAGTCTGCTTATCAGGATCGAGCTCGTTCCTATACATGAATGCCGGGTTTACTTTCCCCGACCTTCCCACCGATCTATTCCCCTTAACTTCTTATCCGGAGCTGGCCCAAGTAGCATGGAACTTTCATAGTACATAATCCTTATCATAACTTTCATAGCTTTCTTGAAATTGCACATGCATTAATATGTAATTCATAACTCGTGCATAGGTTATACCGAAATTTCGGCAGCATAACGGAACGTGTCTGCTTCCCCATGAATAGTGCCAGTACATCAGAACATCAATTTATCATAAAGATGACAACATTACACATATATACCAATATTGAATTCATAATAACCTCAAACTCATCAAGGCAGAGTTTCTGCCTCAGCATAGTCAACCAACCCGGTTTTTATAATTCAAGCCATAATTTCTATTTAACTCCTTTGGATCTCAAGTTTGGGTATGTTAAAGTGTTATGTGTTTATTTTCTAACCTCTTTAGTTCCATCTAATTTTGATATCTATAGCTTGAGATATTTAGATTTTACCTCGGCCTGCCCAGTGGCTAGCCAGAATCAAACACCTAAAAGTAAAAATCCACTAAATATCGAAAACTGATTCAAATCACACAAAATTAGTCTCATATTAAAGATAACAGGGCAAAGTTTCATTTACAAAAAGTTTCATTCCAATTGACTTAGTAGTGCTCGAGTTATAAGCCCCGAATTCTGACCTTTCTAAACTGCCCTGTTCTGGCCCGGTTTGGACATAGGGCAACTTTCTTGGACCACTGGGAGCAAACGGGACCTCATCTAATTATGAAATTTTTATGGGACATTATCCTATGTGTAAGCATTCTAAAAACATTAGTTTCACTCATTTTCAAGTAGTATAGGACGAGTTCTACCCCGAACAACCCAGCCTGCCCAGAATCAAAGTCAGAACCCTAGGTCGAGATTCAAAAATTTATATCTCTCTCAATACTAATCCAAAAGCCTTATATGATATATCTATGGAAAGCCCTGGATGTCTAGTTTCATTTAAAATTGGTTTCATCAAATTTAATCTGCTATAGGCGGAGCCATACACTCCGCCGTACAGACTGCCGAGAGGTTTTGGTTCTCCAGCCCCTCAGCTCTTCTTATTTCCATTCTTCCTTGCTTCCAATGCGGTTTTAACCAAACAAACAGCCCAAAACCAGCCACATATCATTATAATCATTTATTTAACACATCAAAGATTGTAAAAATAATCCAACCTCAGCCACCCAAGACCACAGAATTGATGCAAGAATTAAACCTCTACCTTTGTTGTGTTGTGATTTGGCTTGATCTTAGAATTTGGATGAGCAAAACTTGATTTGGCTTGATGGTTGGCTAGAGTTATGTGAGTGAAGAAGAGAAGAAGAGGGCTGAAAGGAGAGGAGGAGAAGGCGCAATCTGAATGAGTGAAAAAGGGAAAGAAAAATCTGATTGAAGTAGTATATGTAGGTGGACTTCTTGGCTTGTGATTGGTGGCTTCTTGTATGGCTGAAATTCAGCCAAGTCTCTTCCTTTTTGTGTGGCTTTGTTTGCGCCATCTTGGGGGATTAAGTGTCTGAGTTCTCAGCCACTTAAAGTAGGGTTGATGGGTTGAAATTCCATTGGTTCAGTTCTGACAGTTTAAAATACCGTAATTTTACCGATTTCCTTTAAATCGGTAAATCGGTTTTGTGAAAATTCTTTTGAAATCTTCTATATTTCTAACCTAATTAACTTGTACCTAATCTCAATTAATTGCTACTCAATTGATTCTAAATAGTTATTTAACTAAATTTTAATTAATCTCAATTATTCGATAAAAACCGAACAATTGAACGGAAAACGATAAAAGAATTTCGGTGGATGTTACATTACCACCCTCCTTAAAAATAAATTTTGTCCTCAAAATTTAGTACCTGAGAATAGTTCAGGATACTCCTTCCTCATAGCTGATTCCAGCTCCCAAGTGTAGTTCTCAGCATCTCCTTTTCCCCATGCTACTTTTACTAGCTGCACGGTCTTGTTCCAAAGTTGTCTGCTACTTCTATCTACGATCTGTGCTGGTTGTACGCGGAAAGTTAGGTCCTCTTTTAACTGTATTAATTCGGGTTCTAGGGAGTGGGTAGGGTCGGGTTGATACTTTCTGAGTTGGGAGACATGAAAAACATCATGGAGGTTTGATAGATGTGGAGGCAAAGCGACTCGGTATGCAACTGATTCGATTCGCTTCAAGATTTTGAATGGACTAATAAAGCGAGGATTTAGCTTCTTGACTTTGACTGCTCTACCAATCCCTGTTGTAGGAGTAACCTTCAGAAATACGTGGTCTTCTTCCCGAAATTCCAGAGGTTTTCTTCGGGTATCCATGTAACTCTTCTGGCGGCTCTAAGCGGAAAGCATCTTACTCCATATTTTCTTGATCTGCTCGGTGGTCTGCTCGACTAAATCAGGCCCCAACAGAGTTGATTCTCCTGTCTCATACCAACACAAGGGAGATTGACACTTTCGTCCATACAATGATTCGTAAGGAGCCATGCCGATGCTAGCATGATAACTATTATTGTATGCGAATTCGGCCAATGGTAAGTATCGATCCCAATTTCCGCGTTGCTCCAGTATATAAGCTCATAGCATATCTTCCAAGGTTTGAATTGTCCTTTCAGTTTGGCCATCTATTTGCGGGTGATATGCAGTGCTTAAACACAGCTTCGCACCGAACGCCTTCTGTAAAGCTTCCCAAAACCGTAAGGTAAACCTTGGGTCTCGATCAGAGATAATAGTTGAAGGGGTACCATGTAGCCTAATAATTTCTTGGATGTACAATTGCGCCAATTTCTCCAACGGGTAATTTGCTCGGATGGGTAGGAAATGAGCAGATTTGGTTAATCTGTCCACAACGACCCATATGGCATCATATCCCGTTAACGTCCTTGGCAACCCCATTATAAAATCCATGGAGATACTCTCCCATTTCCACTCAGGGATTTCCAAGGATTGTAACATTCCAAAAGTTTTCTGATGTTCCGCTTTCACCTTCTGACAGGTCAAGCATCTGTCCATGAAGTTTGCTACATCTGACTTCATGCCCGGCCACCAAAACATTTTCTTGAGGTCTTGATACATCTTGGTTATGCCAGGATGCACAACGAATTCACCTTTGTGTGCTTCTTCTAAAATTCTTGTTCGAAGATCGTTCCTTTCGGGAACACATACTCTGTCGTGACACCGCTAGATGCCCTCTTTATCTTGGGCAAATCCCGTTAGCTTCCCCGATTGCACGAGATTAATCGTATGCTGAAAATTAGCATCCTACTACTGTGCTTGCCGAATTTAGTCCTTAAAGCTACTGGTTATCTTAATTTGGTGTAATTGAAAAGTCTTGGGAGTTGTAAGGATTCCCACATTAAGATTTCGGAAACTTTCAATAAGCTCTGTCTCTTTAATCATTGTCCAAGCTATGGTCAATGATCTCCTACTCAACGCATCCGCCACGATGTTCGCCTTACCTGGGTAGTATTTCAATTCAAACTCATAGTCTTTAAGGAGTTCCATCCATCTCTGCTGCCTCATGTTTAATTCCTTCTGATCAAAGAGATACTTCAAACTCTTATGATCAGAAAAGACCTCAAACCTCACTCCGTACAGGTGATGTCTCCATATCTTCAACGCAAATACTACTGCAGCTAATTCAAGGTCGTGCGTAGGATAGTTCCTTTCGTGTGGCTTTAATTGCCTGGAGGCATATGCGACCACCTTTCCGGTTTGCATCAACACGCACCCTAACCCTTGTTTGGAAGCATCATAATAGACCTCAAATGGTCCATGAGGGTCTGGCAAGGCTAACACTAGTGTCGTAGTCAACCACTTCTTCAAATCTTGAAAACTCTGTTCGCACTCCAGCGTCCACTCAAAAGGAACATTCTTTCTGGGTAGCTTAGTTAAGGGCAAGGCTATTCGAAAAAAATCCTTAACGAATCGCCTGTAATATCCAGCTAAGCCCAGAAAACTCCTGACTTCGGAGACTGTGGTCGGTCTTTCCCAGTTTAGAACTGCTTCTACTTTGTTGGGGTCTACAGAGATTCCTCTAGACGACAATATGTGGCCGAGAAATTTTACCTCCTTCATCCAAAATTCGCATTTGGATAATTTAGCATAGAGTTTCTTTTCTCTTAAAATTTGCAGGACTAACCGCAAGTGTTCCGCATGCTCTTACTCTGTCTTCGAGTAGACAAGTATATCATCGATGAAAACCACTACAAACTTGTCCAGATATGGACAGAATATTCGATTCATGTAATCCATGAATACTGCGGGTGTATTTGTCAGTCTAAACGACATCACGGTATACTCATAGTATCCGTAACGAGTTCGAAAAGCTGTCTTAGGGATATCTTGTTCTCGAACTCGAATTTGATGGTATCCAGAACACAAGTCGATCTTGGAGAATACCGTTGCACCTTGTAGTTGGTCCATGAGATCGTCAATCCTTGGCAAAGGATATTTATTCTTAATGGTCACTTTGTTCAGCTGCCTATAACCTATGCATAAGTGCATGCTTCTATCTTTCTTTTTGACCAACAAGACCAGAGCTCCCTATGGCGACGTGCTTGGCCGTATGAATCCTTTCTCTAAAAGCTCTTCGATCTGTCCTTTTAGTTCTGTCAGCTCCATAGGTGACATTCGATATGGAGCTATAGATATTGGTCCCGCACCTGGAACCAACCCGATGGTAAACTCAATCTCTCTTTCCGGAGGAAATTCAGGAATATCTTTTGAAAAAACATTAGGATATTCCTTGACAACCGGGATCTTTTCTAGTTCCTGCTCAGCTTCTGTCACATTAGCTGACAAGAGGATATATCCTTGATTCTTTGGCCCAAAAGAGTTCAGATAGAAGAGTGTTGCAATCTGGGATTCAAAAAGTGAGACAGAGGGGAGTACCACCGTCTTATCAAAGCAATTGAGTATAACTCGATTGGCAAAAGCCAATCCATGCCCAGAATTATGTCAAGGCCAGACAGAGGGAGACAAATCAAATTGGCGGCAAAGGTCCTACCCTCAATTCGAAGAAGAACATTGATGCATATTTGACTAGTTCTAACAGGCCCATTGGTAGGAGTAGAAAACAATAGATCATAAGGTAATTCAGAAATTGGCAATTGCAAAGCAGCTACACAGCTATGAGAAATAAATGAATGTGAAGCACCCGAATCATAGAGTACAGTCAAAGTCTCACCGTCTACATCACAGGTGCCTTGGATTAGTCCTTCCGACTGGTCAACTTCTTCCACGCTCATTGTAAAGACCCGTCCTTGTCGTTGGGGTCGAGGCGACTATGATGGATTTCTGGTTAGACACTTATAAACTTTATGGCCCTTGCCACATTCGTAACAGACATTCTGGCCTGTCAGACACAACCGATTGCCATGATTCTTACCGCATTTTGTGCAAGTTGGATTTGGAAAAGGCCTTTGGGGTTGCTTGCTCTTGTTGCCTACCGGCGGAAATCTCTGCTGCTGTTGCATGTTGGGCTTGAATCTTGGGCCCTGTGGGGCTAACCCCCTCTTGAAATTTCCACCAAATGCTCGGGCTACAGCTAACTTCATGTTGCAATCCTCCACAAGTTGGCATTTGTTCACCAATGCAGGGAAATCCCTAATCTCCATTGGCCCTATCGCAGTAAGAATGTCTTCTCGTAACCCTCCTTCAAATTTAATGCACTTCCAAGCTTCATCCAGGTTCCTCTAGTAAATTATGGAAAATTTGCACAGCTCTTCGAACTTGGCAATGTATTCCGATATCGTCCGGTTTCTCTGACGAAGCTGCATAAACTCAAGTTCCTTGGCATTTCGAATGGAAGCCGGAAAGTACTTCTGGTAAAATACATCCTTAAACATCATCCAGGTGACTACCGTCTGAGATTCCTCGAACAATCTTCGTACGCCATTCCACCAAAACTCAGCATCTGCTTCGAGCATGTAAGTGGCGAAGATCACCTTTTGATGATCCGAGCAATCCAAGACAGAGAAAAACTTCTCCATGGCTTTGATCCATTCGTCAGCTTTATCCGGATCATACGCCCCTCGGAAGCTTGGCGGATTTGCCTTTCTAAACTTAGCAAACTTGAGATAGTCCAGGTCAATCCCTAGGCCATGAAGGTTCCCTCCATAGCTTGCCTCAAGTCATCTGCCTAGCTGATCCATCATCTGGTGAGCCACCGCGGCTTGCTCCCGCATCGCATGGGCCATTTCTCGTATTGTGGCCATAAAATCAGTTGGGTCCTCTGGAGCAGGTTCTGCACGTGGTCTACCTCGCCTTTCGGAAGCCATTAAGTTCTGAGCACACAAAACAAAAATTATTGAGTTGATCAGGCTCAATACTAAGTCTAATGTGCTAGTAAATAACAGCTCATACGGTCAGGCACTTCATACACATGCACAACTATATCTCAACCGTACAGGCAAGATCTGGTGCATATTATCAGCTAAAAGCACATAATATGCGCGAAGCATAGTCAATCCAATCCTCAGGCCTTAGCTAGGACGAATCGCCTCGATACTAAAATGTAACACCCTACTAATTTAATGTTATGCTTAAGTCATAGCATGAAATTAGGTAGTCTGTGTTACCGTGTTAACATTCTGCTTATCCTTTTTTTTTTTTTGAAATGAAACGGCACACTGCTATATTATGAGTGTTAAACTCAACGTAATACCACAACAGATAAGAAATAGTACTATAACATTAACTATATACATACATATATATTTACATATTAGAAGTCATTGCTTCAGTCTATATGTCTATATTAAAAACAGATGAAACAAAGGAACAGCAAAATCCCTATTGCTAAAAAGCAGAGGCAGGAATGGCGAAAGCGGGCTATGTTCAACGAGCCCAACACGGAGTAATGGTGAAGCTGCAAGTCTGAGTTCTCAACGAAGAAGGTGGCCATGGAGTCCATTGCCAACGTCTGAGAATGATGCGGAGAATATAGAAAGAGGTGAGAATTTCAAGAAATTCTCAGTAGGGTTGCATTTAGTGGTTATCCGACATCACATGCAATCTCAGTTGCCTCGGGTTTTATTTAATTATAAAAACATGTGTTCAAGCTAGTTATCTATTTTATTGAGTTTAACGAAAAGTCTGGTCCGAGGCAAAGTTCAGTTTTACTTTAGGGGATATAGGAAACAGAATAAATAAATAAAATAAACAGCAGTAAATAAACTTAATAGACACTGCATTCATTTTGACATAATTATTTCATGTAAACATGCATTCATGTAATCATGCAAACTTAATCATGAACCTTTCTTCATAAGTCTTTCCATTTCTTTTTATCATTTTCCATCTCTTGATCCCCTGGGAGTTCTTAGCCATTTAGACTCCTAGGTAATAGTCTGCTTATCAGGATCGAGCTCATTCCTATACAGGAATGCCGGGTTTACTTTCCCCGACCTTCCCACCAATCTATTCCCCTTAACTTCTTATCCGGGACTGGCCCAAGTAGCATGGAACTTTCATAGTACATAATCCTTATCATAACTTTCATAGCTTTCTTGAAATTGCACATGCATTAATATGTAATTCATAACTCGTGCATGGGTTCTACCGAAATTTTGGCAGCATAACGGAACGTGTCCGCTTCCCCATGAATAGTGCCAGTACATCAGAACATCAATTTATCATAAAGATGACAACATTACACACATATATCAATATTGAATTCATAATAACCTCAAACTCATCAAGGCAGAGTTTCTGCCTCAGCATAGTCAACCAACCCGGTTTTTATAATTCAAGCCATAATTTCTATTTAACTCCTTTGGACCTCAAGTTTGGGTATGTTAAAGTGTTATGTGTCTATTTTCTAACCTCTTTGGTCCCATCTAATTTTGATATCTATAGCTTGAGATATTTATATTTTACCTCGGCTTGCCCAGTGGCTAGCCACAATCAGACACCTACAAGTAAAAATCC
Organism: Pterocarpus macrocarpus; assembly: GCA_031439585.1. Taxonomy (NCBI): domain Eukaryota; kingdom Viridiplantae; phylum Streptophyta; class Magnoliopsida; order Fabales; family Fabaceae; genus Pterocarpus; species Pterocarpus macrocarpus. The sequence goes on from CM062514.1 coordinate 58,420,580, forward strand.
ACTAAAAATCGAAACCTGATTCAAATCATACGAAATTGGTCTCATATTAAAGATAACAGGGCAAAATTTCATTTACATAAATTTTCATTCCAATTGACTTAGTAGGGCTCGAGTTATAAGCCCCGAATTCTGACCTTTCTAAACTGCACTGTTCTGGCCCGGTTTGGACATAGGGCAACTTTCTTGGACCATTGGGAGCAAACGGGACCTCATCTAATTATCAAATTTTTATGGGACATTCTCCTATGTGTAAGATTTCTAAAAAAGTTAGTTTCACTCATTTTCAAGTAGTATAGGACGAGTTCTACCCTGAACAACCCAGCCTGCCCAGAATCAGAGTCAGAACCCTAGGTCGAGATTCAAAAATTCATATATCTCTCAATACTGATCCAAAAGCCTTATATGATATATCTATGGAAAGCCCTGGATGTCTAGGTTCATTTAAAATTGATTTCATCAAATTTAATCGACTATAGGCGGAGCCGTACACTCAGACGTACGGACTGCCGTGAGGTGTGGTTCTCCAGCCCCTCAGCTCTTCTTATTTCCATTCTTCCTTGCTTCCAATGCGGTTTTAACCAAACAAACAGCCCAAAACCAGTCATATATCATCATAATCATTTATTTAACACATCAAATATTGTAAAAATAATCCAACCTCAGCCATCCAAGACCACAGAATTGATGCAAGAATTAAACCTCTACCTTTGTTGTGTTGTGATTTGGCTTGATCTTAGAATTTGGATGAGCAAAACTTGATTTGGCTTGATGGTTGGCTAGAGTTATGTGAGTGAAGAAGAGAAGAAGAGGGCTGAAAGGAGAGGAGGAGAAGGCGCAATCTGAATGAGTGAAAAAGGGAAAGAAAAATCTGATTGAAGTAGTATATGTAGGTGGACTTCTTGGCTTGTGATTGGTGGCTTCTTGTATAGCTGAAATTCAGCCAAGTCTCTTCCCTTTTGTGTGGCTTTGTTTGCGCCATCTTGGGGGATTAAGTGGCTAAGTTCTCAGCCACTTAAAGTAGGGTTGATGGGTTGAAATTCTATTGGTTCGGTTCCGATAGTTTAAAATACCCTAATTTTACCGATTTTCTTTAAATTGGTAAATCGGTTTCGTGAAAATTCTTATGAAATCTTCTATATTTCTAACCTAATTAACTTGTACCTAATCTCAATTAATTGCTACTCAATTGATTCTAAATAGTTATTTAACTAAATTTTAATTAATCTTAATTATTCGATAAAAACCGAACAATTGAAGGGAAAACGATAAAAGAATTTCGGTGGTTGTTACAGTTAACATGGAATATCCAAGAGGTGCCTTATACTTGATTCTTCCATCATGTGTGTTAGGCAATAAATTGTAAAGACCGTGAGCATAGTTTGGCACGAAATGTGGTATATCATGACTAAGCTAAAATAAAACAAGAGAAAGAAAGGTTGATAAAAGGAAAGTCTCAAGGGTAGTTACGTCGAACTTGGAAGTATAGGGTGTTGATTGTCATTAGACTTTATTGATAGACTGGGAAATAAATGTCAATAAGAGACATTCAAGTATGGAAAAAATTAGTAAGGATCGGAGGTAAGTTAGCTTATGATCCGGGTCTAAAGAGATATCAAAGGTTGGAACGAGTCAAGAACCGGAGCATAATATTGCGACCGAGATTGAAAATCATCCATGGGAATAATGATAGAGCAAAAGGTAATGTTCCAAGACAGTTTAAATTCTAGAAGGAAGCAGATGGACCCACACATGATCCTAGGACATGGGAAGAGAACGTGGGATAATGAAGAAGCAAGGGTGAACGTGGACTTCAAAGATATGAACTGCAAAACATGGGGGTTAGCCTAATTTCTAGTGATTCATTTGGGCTATAAATAGTACAATCGGGTAGCATTTTAGGGGACTTTTGCATACTTGAAATCACCTCTAAATACTTTGCCAAAATGCTCACCCTGACATTAAGGAGTATCGAGGAACTCAAGTAATAGTCCTTTTCTTTTCTACTGTATTTAGTCATTTGATCTTGTTTCCTGTATTTGATGCTAATATTTCACATGCTTGTTAATACATTGACTTGGTTCGCAATGTTTGATTTTAATTTAGATTTAATTAAATTTCTGCTCATTCATTATTTCTGATATTTTAATTTATGAGAATCCATCAGAGGAGCCGCTTCATTCTCTAAATTAAGATTCGAGAAGCCAACTAATATAGCTGATTTATTTATTTTATCAACTAAAAACCTAGTAAACAAATTGGCATGCTCGGTGGGACATGTAACACCCCAGCCTAAGTTACAGTTACCTGTCAAAATCAGAACCTGAAAAATTCTGAGTCTAAACCCTATGCCTCCTTGGAGGACTATAGGTTTGAGGCATTTTCTTAATATCAAAGTCCCGGTAATGGTTCCCTGGGCATCAATGAGTTGAAAAGGGATTTTTAATGAATTTTAGGGAATGAATAACCCCTTCGTTTTCAACCCTCAAGTTCATAAAAATGCAAGTTTTCGGAGAATTGTACTAAAACCCAAAAGTTGAATTCTAATTCCTAAGGATTTTGAATTTTTAGATATTTTTATTGAATCCAAATGGGGGGATATTCCTTTATTTACATTTATGTTTTAAAGTTAATGTAGACATTAACTTAAAATTAAGAAATGTAAATAAGTTTGTGCAATATCTTGGACCTGGGAAAGGACTGCAGAAGGAAGGAACCAAGTTTTTGGAGTTGGCAATCGATTATAGAGGACCTGTAATCGATTACAATCTTCTTTGTACGCCACGAGTTAAAATTTTTCGCATGGTAATCGATTATCATATTTGGTAATCGATTACCAGTTCTGGGTTTGTGGTAATCGATTACCAGCATTGGTAATCGATTACCAATTCTTCGTTGTAATCGATTACCACAGGTTAATATATAAGCCGAGACGCATTCCTCCCCCTCATTTCGAGATTTACTTTCTCTCTCTACCTTCAAAACTCTCTTCCTTCTCTCTAAAACCCATTCGTCTTCAATCCTCACTCAAATCCTTCAATCTTTCCCTCAAAACTTCATCAAATTACACCATTCTCACTCACTAAATCTCAATTTCTTTCTTTAATCTCAAATCACATCTTCAACCAAAAATCAACATAATGTGGTCTTGGAGCTTGGAGGAGGTCACCAAGGTTTCCAAACCTCTCTTCTTCCTTTCCCCTTCTAAAAGTTAATCTTTCAACTCCTTTCCTCTTCTTTTCCTATCAATTATGGATTATTTACTCTATAATGAGTTCATAGAGAACCCTAAGCTAGAAGAATTAGGGATTTTGATTCCTAAATGTAATTTAGGCATATTCTTAGGCTCAATGACCAATATTGAATTGGATTGTCATAATTGTGATGGTAGATCTCACTGGGGGCTCGGTTATTGGTTCCAGAATGTCGTGGGATTAGGACTCCGCCATTGGATTTAAGTCTGTGAGTGGATAGTTGTCCCTGACTTTTTTTCTAGTATATCTATTTGATTTATATATATGCAAATGAATTAGTAAGTTTTATGTGAATGATTATCTACTTCTCTTATGCATCTTTTATTCAAATTGACACATGAGACAATGAAAGGATTTTGGGTGAATTTCTGAACATGTGTATATATATATTAGACACCTATGGAATTATATGAATTTTCAAAGCATGATTTTGTCAAAGCTTTGACTTCCTTGAACAATATGATTTAAGCTTTATATATTAAATGACGATTGGTCTTATGAGACTCTGAATAATGTTTTTATAAGAAAAAGGAATGACTGGATTTTGTGAAACCTTTGATAAATGTTATGTGAGATGGTAAAGATGGTAAAGGAAAGACTTGGGAAAGCTTAGGCCAGGATCTGTAGGCTAACGGCAGTAAGCGTTAACCTTGGGTACACCTAGGATGATGGATTTCACAACCACTCAAGGGAGTAGTATGTGCCTGATATTCACGACCATATATATAGTGTGGTGCATGCTTGATTACAAGATTCACATGAAGGAAAGGCCACCTAAGTGTGATTCCTACCTGTTTATCCTGGAATAGATAGACTCTATGTTTTTGGAAAAGAAAATTTGGAAAATGTTTGATTAAGAGTTCTATTTTGGTTTTATTATACCGATTATTGCCTTACCTTAATATTTATTTAATAATTAAGGTTTGTACATTGTCTTATGTGGGTTAGAGATACTTTATCTCTCACTGAGTTTCATAAACTCACCCTATTGTTTCTTTCTCTTTTTTAGATACAGATGTTCAAGTAGAATCTATCCTTCGTTCCCCCATAGTGGGATTCCGAGTTTTGGTGGATGAGCCATTTTCTATTCAAGGGTATTTTGTAAATGTTTATGTTTGAGAATTCTTAGATTTTGTAGCTCGATAGTACTACAGGCAAGGTCCGACCCTTGCTAGTGTATTAATGTGAATGTTAGACATTGATGTATGTTAGACTGAATTGATTGTTATATGTTTGATTCTGTTGTATTTTAATTGTTTATATTATGTTGGTTTTCCTAAAGGATTTGGTTTTCTAAAGAATTAAAGTTATGTATTTCGGACGAGCACTTGTAAATATATATTTTACTATTACACTATGTGCTGAGCGATGTATTCTGAGAATACTTGGATCCCCAATGGAAGATTGTGTTTGTTTCTCTTGCAAGGTAACCTTTTGTAATTGGGAAATATCCTAATTACAAAGGGGACTTTGTCAAAATTTTTATAAAAATTCTGTGGTGGAAGGCTTGTGTGGAGACTTGTCCCTATGCGCTGGTCACGACTCGAGTTGGGTCGTGACACACATAAAAGAAAAAGTGTCAAAAAAAAGGGATTTTTGTTCAATGCATGATCTTGAGAAGTGGCACTATTTTGTCCAACATGATAAGATAAAAAACATCATCGTTCAGAACATCTTCTAGTGTTGAAGTGAACGATGAGGGAGAATGCCCTCCTGTTGCCACTCAACCTTTAAAGCCAGTCTTGATGCTAGTACTTGCTACTGGACGAACAATAGCTACTCGAGCTCCCAATAGTGTGAGTACAATGGTAGTAAGTACAATGCCCATGTATGGAATGCCACCTGGTTTCATACCATCTGTAGCAACACAAGCTCCAATACAACCAGGATTCAATGCAGTTACAACGACTTTTCAAAGCCCGTTATACATGAACACTATTATGGCCAATTTGCCTCCTTTCAGGTCATTACTAGGGCCTTCAACAGGCCCAAATATAGGAAACGCGATAATGGGCCCTACCTACCCAAGTATGCCTAGGTCAATGCCAATAACAACACCTTCCTACACTAATGAATCATTGGCACTTTTCGACAACAACTCGAAGAAAGCCATCATGAGTTGGCTAACATGCTTACTCGTCAAATGGCTATTATAGTTACACCACTGCTAAAGTCGAACAACACTAGATATGAGCAATTAGCTTGACAGGTTAATCGTATAGCCTCAGTAGTTGACACTATCAATGAGCCTCTTGATTAACCTAGGGAAAAAGATAACATCGAGAATATCAACTTAGAGAATGTTATTCCACCCCAACTAGAAAACCAAGTGATCGATGACATATAGTTTGTCAATCGAGGACAGCAAAATAACATTGGGGGGCATCAAAACGTGACTAGGATAGTCGAATAGGTCTTGAATCGCTTCAGCTTTAATGTAGGCTATGCGAATCAACCTCATTTTGTCTCCACGTTCCCCAATTATGTACAATAGGCAGAGCTTCCCTGAGGATGGAAATCTCCAAAATTGTTAACCAAGTTTTCAGGGGAAAATTGTAATATCCCCAATTTTGTCTAAGCTAATTAGCTTAGTGATCATGGTTAATTAAAGAGGTTAATGATTAACTGAGGACTAATTGGCTAATGTCGATGAGCAAGAGCTTAGTAAATTGAGTTAAGTCAATAATTGAATTATAATCCATTAAACATTTTAATTAAAGCCTAAGTATTCGAACCTCATTAATCCATAACTTAGAAATATAATTAAGCTAATACAATCTTATTAATTAAGTACAAAACAATTGTTTTACCTTTATCAATTGAGATAGATTAATTCTTACACCCTAATTACATAATTCATAAGAGCAATTCTTTTAGAGGAAAAATGTTTTAAAAGCATAATTAACCGAAATTGACAAATGAGCAATTAAACTAATCAAATTAATTAACAACTTAGATAATTCTAATAGCTTTGAAAATTCAAAAATTCCTCCTAATGGTTGCATAGAAATTTCGGCCAAGACAAGAGCACATCCAACCATCCATTGCTTCCTAATCTTGCACCCTTGGATCAAGCCTATTTTGGGATTATTCTCTAACCAAACCTAACCTAAGGAAGAGCTAGTCTTCACTTGAGTCTTGTCACAAGAGTGGGCAGGCCTTGCTTTTGTCCACTTGAGAAAACACAAAATGGTCCATAGCATGCACCAAAACTCAAAGAAAACACAAACCCACCCTTTTACCCCAAGGTTCCTAGCTTTCTTGCTTGAAAAAGAAGCTAAACTCACCTACTTCCTCTTGGTTGTTGGAGAAACAAAACCAATCAACCCACTCCCCCATTTCTTGCACCAAACCACCCCCCTCATTCTCTCATTTGTGATTTCCATTTTGTTCCCAAAGACACCAAGTAACCACTCCTTTTCCTCTCAACCTCTCCTTATTCTTCCTATTTCCCTTCTTGTTCTTCTTACTTTTTCACTATCATCAACCTCATTTTCTTTTAGCACCCTCATGAGCCCTTCAAGGACCACCTTCTTTGGTCTTTGGAGAAGCAAAGTAAACACATATTAGCCACATTTTCTCAAGCTCTAAAGAAGGGGGTCATCTCCAACACCTTTCTTTCCCTTCAAGCTTCCAAGAAGTCTTTGTGGTAGTGACTCTAACTGCTCCATCTTCTATGTTTTCAAGCTCTAAAACTCCTAAGCTCTCCATAGTTAGGTGATTTTAGAACTTGCTCTAAAGGCCTCATGGTCATACTCTTATATCAAGAAGTTGCTGGTGATTATTGCTCTTCTCTTGGAAAATGGCTTTAGTTGTGCATTTTGTTTTATGTTGAACTCAACTTTTAGAACTCAAAATATTGATTTTTGCATCTAGATCTCTAAGCATAAAAGTGGTTTAGAAGAGAAAAGTGGTCACTTGAGGAAAAGACTTAATGTTTTTATAAGAAAACTCATTGAACCAAAACTGTTGAAGCTGGAAAATTCTGGCAGTCTATATGGCGTGACTAATAAGTCATTCAATACAAATCCGAATGGAATGAAACTAATTTTAAATGAAAATAGACTCATATAGCTTTTTATACATATAAAATACATAAGCTTTAGCCTTAAAAAAAGAGAGATATGAATTTTCAAAGTGTGCTATCTCCAGATGTGTTTTTGTTTGAGCAATATGTAATAAAATCTTAATAACTCAAGTTATACAGAACATTTTTGAGTGGGACCAAGTTTGTTAGAAAGCTAAGACATAGAGGAACATCCCCTTAAAACAGTTTTGTTAGATTCCTTATGAGGAACTCCCAGTAAAGTTTAAAAGTCACTATACCGAAAATAAACTTAAAAGCTGAACAATCAGATTAAAACATGCATATCTCAAGTTATAAAATGAATTTTTAAATGGGGTTTGTTTTGTTTAAAAATAGAATCAAAAGAGTAAAAGGTGAAATTATGGCAAATTTTTGAAGTTACTACCCTACAGTAAAAGTAAAACTGGTTATGGTTAAGTTTAAAAGTTAATGACAAATAAGCTTAAATACATTAAGACCCCCAAATTCAGATGTTGGAAAACTTCATAATTCAACTTAAAGGTTTCAAAAAGGATAATAGATGAAATTGGCCCTATGCCTAATAAAAGAATTGGCACGAGAGGAAAATTTAATTAAAAACTTGCACCAAGTTTACTAAGTTAAGCTCATAAGACTTTGTGTGTTATGTATGCCTCTATGTGCCAATATGATGACCATTATATGATATTGATAATGATGATATGATAATGAATGATGATGTATAAATATGATATGTTGATGATATGATGCTTAATGATATGTGATATTGGATTCTCTGTTTGGCAAAATTTTGAGAAGCTTTGGTTCAGCCGTTATGCTGCTGAAATTCTGTAAAAATTGTTGACTTAGAATAATTTTATATCATAAACCTTAATAAGAAGAGATTGAACTAAGGGTGTAATCCTTCAAAAGGGAATGTGACCCTTAATAAGAAACTCCCCTTCCACCCACGATCACATGAAGCATGGCATAGACCCTGCTAGTGTGACTATTGGGGATAGGGGCTTACATGAGGTAGGGTTTGACCCAGCTAGTGTAAGTACCGAAAAGTGATGGTGGCGACAGCCACAGTATGAGCTCATTACCACTTATGTTTAGTGGGTGAAAAAGACTTAAGATAAAGTCAAGTTAAGAAAAGAAAGGACTTCGTTCGACCCAAGTAAAGAATGAAACTCTCAAGATGTTTATGCATGATACAAATTGTCATATAAGCTCTTATATATCCCATGATGTTGCTATTATAATGAGAATACGTACTTAAAAATTGAATCCACTTTTGATATTCATGTTTCGAAAACCTAATAATTGGACCCTATGCATGCTCACTATTTTCATTACTAAAACTGAAGTGGTTGGGACGATGACAATGACACTTTAGTGTCGGGTTTGAGTCCTACTTAGAAATCTTATTTCTCACTCTAGTTATTTTTTCGTATCGTCACTAGAATCTGATGGCGCATTCGGTGGAGTGGAGCATAGATCCCCACACTGTGAGCGGACGTACGATGGGGGATGCCAAACGAAGCTGTTTTGGACTTATAGCGATCGTCACTCTGCACCTTCGCATATTCCTTTTTGTGATGAGCTTTGTCATTTAGGTTTGTATTTAGTATCTAGTATTTGGGTTATGGCACAACCATGAGCCCCTTCGATGTAATGTTTATATATATGTACGTGTATATATATATATATATATAATGAACTCATATGGATGTAATGATTAGCTATATAATACAATGCATTTGTGAATTACTATTCATTTACCTTTCTCATGTTTTATGATATTGGGGTATGAATTATATGTGGCACACTCTTTTTATATCTATCTTCTCGCTCAAGGCTTTACTTTCCAAAATGCTGCAAAGCTATAACGTATTTCAAAAAAATTTTACCGTATTTTCCACATAACTTAATTTATAAATGAAGTTTAGTTTTCTATGAGCATAAGTAACAACTAATAAAATGCCATAATATGACTTAAGCACAATATAGGTTTATTAGGGTGTTACAAAAATGGAGAATCTACTGTCAAGCACATCACTTGGTATACAATGGAGATTGCTGAGCTTGCTAATGTAGAATACTTGAAGATGAGATTTTTTCCCTCTTTCCTTACCAAGAATGCTTTTACTTGGTTTGCAAATTTACGGCTGAATTCGATTCTTTCACGGAATTAGTTAGAGAGAAGTTTTCATGACCAAATTTTTAGAGGAGAAATGAGGGTAAGTTTGACCAATTTGTTTACAATAAGAAGGGGGCAAGGGGAATCGGTTGATGACTATTTAGCAAGGTTTAGGATGATGAAAAATTGATATTTTATCCCTATCCCGAAATCTGAAATGGTTAAAATGGTTACTAATGGACTTGATTACAACATTAGGAAAAAAATTGGTCAACTTACAATTCCTAGATTTAACTCAACTAGCAAAAAAGGTTCGACAAATCGAGCAATTAAAAGCTTAAAAAGATAAGATCAAAAGAATTAAGCTTAGAAAGATTTTTAGAAAAGAATAAGGAAATTTTGTGGAAATGGAGTCTGACGAGGGCGAAGATGATTTCAACTCCAATGAGATAAATTTGGCTCAAATTAGAGTAGCCGCGTTACAAGCAGGTGCTCCCTACGTTTGTGCCTCACTTAAGCCAGTAAAAGGAAAGGAAAAAGCTAACACTAGTAATAAGTCCTATTCTTTTGACATAAGTAATAAGTCCTATTCTTTTGACATAACTAAGGCAAAACAAATTTTTGATGTGTTGCTAAAAGATAAACAAATCATCTTACCATAAGGAAAGAAAATGCCTTCAATAGAAGAAATAAAAAATCAAAAATTTTGTAAATATCACCAGATTGTAGGACATTCGACTAACAAATGTGTCCATTTCAGGGACTTGATTCAGAAAGCAATTAAGGAAGGATGCCTGAAGTTTGAAGAGAAGTCTCAGTCAACTATGACTGTCGACGTTAACCCATTTGAGATGAACTCTGCCTTCGTCGAGCCCATGCATATGTCGATCAATGTTGTAGGTTTTGAAGAAGACACAGAGGAGAAAATGAAAAAGGAGATGGTGCTTGATACATTTGAAAATACTGAAAGGCCAATATATCCTAAAGCTAGGGAAGATTTGCATGATTTCTTCCTGAAGCAAAAGCATAATAATGCAAATGTGACTATTTGCCCAAGGTGTAGAGCAATATTCGATAAAGTAACAGCAAAAACATTTGAAGAAGAAACGAAGGCCGAGGCCGAGAAAGAGAAAAAAAGAATTGAGTAAGAAAGGCAAAAAGTCGAAAAAAAAATTAGCTGAAAAAGAAGCTAAAGTAGCAAGATTGAGAAGAGACATAGTTGGAAAGCAAATCATTATCGATACAGGGAAGCTTGGGCCAAATACACTGCAACCATGTAAAGGCACGAAGCAGAAGGTGAAAATGGTGGTTATGGTTGATTAGAAACCAAAGGGAGCTCAGATGATAACCCCCTATCAAATGTAATAAATAATAAGCGGATTCATAATACGTAAAAGGCCCCCGGGACCTTATATTCAGATGCCACACAAGAAAAAAGAAAAATAGAGTAAACCATGATGTCTGAAGTCCCATTGCCGAATCATGTGTGGCAAAGAAGAGGAAATATGCAGTCTCGAATGGACCCAAATGGGTCAGTATATGGCTCTCAGCAGCTGTACCAAATGTTAGCATATCAACCAGCCATGCAAAGGGGAAGAAATCGACAAGAAACGTACCCTAAGTATGTAACCTTGGAAGAATTCCAAGCCCAACCTGATTCTAGGCTGCCACCATCTGCTCATTCTTCTTCAGAACCCAATGAGGGAAAGAAAACTCATCCATCGAAGAGAATGAAGGAATTCAAATTTGAATGATTTTGTTGATATGGTGACGATTTTGGGGGCTGATTTTGTTGATATGGTGACGATTTTGCCAATAAAATTTGAAAAGGAAACAGAAGCACATGGTAATAGGTAAGACTGTTTCGATGTATTTCCAGGACAAGAATGCTACTTCTTGGGAGATGTTGCTGATGAAAGTGTGCTGTTCGAAAGATTAGATGAAATGATGAAGCCACACCTACGACCGTTGCACATCAAAGCCAACATAGCTGGAAAAATGGTCAATCAGGTGCTGGTTGATGGAGGAGCTGCCATAAATTTATTACCTGAATCCATGTTGGACAAGTTTGGAAAGAAGGTCGACCAGCTAGTAAAAGCGAATGTGGCAGTTACCAACTTCACAGGCAAGACCTTGATCTCAAAAGGGATAATTATGTTGAAGGTAAAGGTGGGATCTGTCGACAGGATCACACCTATCATGGTAATAGCTTCAAAGGCTAGCTATAATGCATTGTTAGGGAAAGAATGGATCCATGGGGCTAGAGTACTCCCTTTGACGCTTCATCAGAAACCTATCATTTGGAATAATGAAGGGAACGTCAAAGCTGTACTGGCCGATGATAGCTCGTGTTACTTTCAGCAAGCTCATGTAGATTTCAAGGTCTATAATCTAAAAGTACGATCTCTTGTTGTGGATACTAGCACCTTCGACCCTGAATTTATCAAAGAATACTACTTTGGTCCGAATGGTTTATATTTCATGGCCAAGGCAGGATCAGCCCAACAAGAAACTTAGTCTATGGATCTATTGAGCCACTTGGCTCAATTGTCAACCTACATGGCTGACAAGTAACTACGTACATATGAAGTAGGGTTAGATGGCATTTATGATTTTAGTCCTTTAGGATTTGAGCAATCTCTAGAAGAAAAAATAAAAAGAGTTGAAGTACAAGATCCACTTGAGGAAGTTGATTTAGGGGAGGATGGTGAATGTCAAACCACTTATATCAGTTCTTTAATCGCTCGAGAGTTCAAAGAAGAATTGGTTAGGGTGCTCAAAGAATAAAAAGATTGTTTTGCCTGGGAATATGAAGAGATGCCAGGACTAAGTCGAACCTTTGTAGAACACTAGCTTCCAATCAAGGAGAACATTTGGCCTATAAAACAAACACCTCAAAGATTCTCGTTAGAAATAGTGTCGAAGGTAAAAGAGGAAATCTAGAGATTGTTAAAAGCCAAATTCATTCGAACTGCCAAGTAAGTAGACTGAATTTCTAACATTGTTCTTGTCCTAAAAAAGAATGGTAAACTTAGGATTTGCATCGACTTTAGAAACTTAAATGGTGCTACACCAAAGAATGAATATCCGATGCCTATTACAGATATGTTAATAGATTCAACCTCTAGTTATGAAATTTTGAGTTTTCTTGATGGGTATTCTGGATATAATCAGATTTATATTGCAAAGGAAGATGTGTCGAAAATAGCATTTCGATGCCCTGGTGCCATTGGCATGTATGAATGGCTAGTGATGCCTTTTGGGCTTAAATATGCTGGGGCCACATACCAGTGGGCAATGAATATAATATTCCATGAGTACAATGGAAAGTTCATGGAAGTACACATTGACCACCTAGTGATAAAATCTAATTCCAAAAATATCGATCTCGATAATTTGAAATTGGCTTTCGAAAAAATGCGTAGGCATAATCTAAAGATGAACCCCCTAAAATGTGCATTTGGTGTTTCTGCAAGAAACTTGGATTTCTTATTCATAAAAAGGGAATTGAAGTCGACAAAAACAAGGCGAGGGCAATAATAGAAGCTAAACCTCCGTCAAATAAAAAAGAATTGTAAATTTTCCTGGGCAAAGTCAATTATTTAAGGAGGTTCATTTCGAACTTATCAGAGAAAACAAGGATTTTTGCCCCATTAATCAAGCTTAGAAAAGAGGAAGACTTCTTTGGGGCTCAAGAGCATCAAGAGGCTTTTGATCAAATCAAGCGATACTTGTCATCAGCCCCAATCTGGCTCCTCCAAGGCATGGAAAACCCATGTATATCTCAGCGTCGGAAACCACTATAGGTAGTATGTTGGCACAAGATGATGAAAATGGTATTGAAAGGGTAGTATACTACCTGAGCTGAGCATTAGTCAACATTGAGATTAGATATAGCCCAATTGATAAATTATGTTTAGCCTTGTATTTTTCTTGTATGAAACTCGAGCATTATTTAATTCCATGTGAGGTCTTTGTTATTTCTCAAGTTAACGTTATTAAATATATGTTTTCCTCTCCAATGTTGCATAATCGAGGGAAAATGGATGCTAGCTCTCACCGAGTTTTCACTCCGTTTTGTCCCTGCAAAAGCAGTAAAAGGACAAGTTTTGGCCAACTTTCTAGTCGACCATCTAGGATTTGAGAAACAGGTCGATGTGATTGAAATAAAGCCACGGAAGCTATATTTTGATGGATCAAGACATAAGAAAGGAGCAGGAATCTGAATCCTATTAATCTCCCCATTGGGAGAACCAACTAAATTCCTTTTTGAGCCCGACAAAAATTGTTCTAACAACAAAGTTGAATATGAAGCTTTAATAATAGGATTAGAAATACTGATTGAAAAAGGAACTAGAAATGTGGAAGTAATTAGAGATTCCCAATTGGTCATAAAACAAGTGTCGAAAGAATATAAATGTACAAATGGAAATATGATTAGATACTTGTCGCTCGTTTTAAAACTATTAGATTAATTTAACAATGTTATCATTCGACACGTACCAAGGGAAGAAAATTTTGCTGCTAATGAGCTGGGCCAATTGGCATTAAGATATAAATCAACACCTTAATGTTGAAAAGGTTGATTGAGTTGAAAGGACAATGTACCCCTTTTAATGAAAAGAAGGTATGTTTGTTAAATCAATATAGTCCTTCATATTAGAGAAGGCCTATAGTCGAAATTTTAAGAAACCCCGATGCCGCCCTCGATAGGAAAACAAAAAGTAGGGCTTTAAATTATGTGATACTGGGGGATGCTTTATTTAAAAAGGCTATTGATGGTAATCTTTTAACTTGCCTAGGTGAGTTAGAGGCTTACATAGCCTTGTAGAAGTACAAGAGGGAATATGTGGAGCCGATTAGGCAGGAGAAAAGATGAAGTGGACTTTACATAGGCATAGAGTATATTGGCCACCATGGTCAAAGATTACTTTGAATTTGCAAAATCATGCGAAGAATGTCAAAAACATGATAATGTTCAGCATGTGCCAGCAACAGAGCTGCATTCGATTGTAAAACCATGACCATTTTCGAGGATGGGCTCTTGACCTCATTAGGCAAGTCCATCGTCCCTCATCAAAAGGGCATAAGTATATCCTAGTGGCTGTAGATTATTTTACGAAGTGAGCCAAAGTAATACCATTGAAAGAGGTAACACAAACTAAAATTATCGATTTCATTGAGGAACATATAGTACATAGATTTGGAATACCTCAAACACTAACAACCAACTAAGGAACAATATTCACAGGTCGAAAGGTGTTGGAATACACTGAAAGTCGATAGATAAAAATGGTAACTTCGACACCATATTATGCCCAAGCAAATGGCCAGGTGGAAGTAGTAAACAAATTGATAATTTCTTTGATAAAGAAGAATGTTAGTCGAAGGCCAAGGAGTTGGCATAATTTGTTAAGCCAGGTCCTATGGGCCTATCGAAATTCACCTAAAGATGCAACAGGCACAACACCTTATAAGCTTGTTTATGGGCACGATGCCATATTGCCAATTGAAATTAATTTACAAAACGTTCGAATTGCAAGGCAAAATGATTTACCTGTCAAAGACTATTGGAATGCGCTATTCGATGAGTTAATTGAGTTGGAAAAAGAAAGATTAAGCATATTAGAAATTTTAATTTGGCAAAAGGAGTCTATTGCAAAAAGTTACAACCGTCAAATTAAACCAAAAATCTTTGATGAGGGTGAATTGGTATAGAAAGTTATCTTACCCATGGATAAAAAGTCAAGAACGCTTGGAAAGTGATCCCCAAATTGGGAGGGATCATTTAAAATCAAAAAAAGATTTTCGAGAAATGCATATGCGTTGATCGATGTTAATAGTGGTTTAAGAATTACATCAATAAATGGAAAATATTTAAAGCAATATAAACCAACAATACATGAAATAAAAATTCAGCAGTGAGTTAAGCTGCCAGAAGGCTGTAAATTGAGAAATGTAAGTGTTTACAAAATCAACACCAAAAGGCTGCTATACAAAAGGAAACAATAAAAATCCTAAACTATGCTAGGAAAGTCCTAATGGTCAATGTCAACTCCTCTTGTTGCTTGGCCACCCCATCCTTAGCTGTTCAAGCTTCTTCCAAAGACTTGTGAGCCACTTCAACAAGCGACACCTTCGCTTGACGCTAAGACTGTTTCTTCGAAAGTTTACTCTCTGCCTTGATAATGTCGACCCTTAGCTTTCCTACAACTTGGTCAAGAACATTTTTGTTTTCTTTTAAGACTCTCTGCCTTTCCTCAACAAGAGCAATCTCTGTGGCCATGTCTCGTACCATAGCCTTTCCTACAGCCAATTTTGTCAAAGCTAAATCCTTACCCTTTATAGAGCTTTCAAGTTCCTGGTCAAAGACTTCTAGTTGTTGTGAAGCCTTAGAAAATGAAGCTTCGGTAGCATCGACTTTCGACATTTGTTCCAAAAGGTCCTCCATAAAATGACAAAGGGATTGGCAAAGAGGCCGAATAGAGGAAGGCAGGGTAGCCTTACTCAAAGTAGAGATGGACTCAATGAAAGACTGTTTGGCATCACTATCAATGGCCAAAGCACCTAGAGGATGATTCATGAGGGTCAAGATTGAGCTGAGGAGATTGAAAGGAACCTCAATGGCAAGTATTGGAGTCGGTGGGGTAATATGAGTTGGAGTCGAAGAAGAAGGCTTCCCGAATGATTTTTGTATCTCCGAGCCTGATACAACTAGGACTTCCATTTTAGGAACAGTAAAACTGGCTAATACAATATCATCGAAGGTGTTAAGGGAGCCAAAATCGACTTCATCATCGTCATTGTCATCATTAGCTATGAGGAACGAGGCTTGGATAGGTTGTGAAGGACAAGCCGGTACTTGTGTCAATCCAGAAATAAGAATGGGAAAAGAAGGGATAGAAGCCTTTTCTGGCTGGTCGACAGCCTCTTCCTCATCATCTACAAGAATGACATCCTTATCGAGAGTAGGAGAGACTACACTATCATCCTTATGAGGGTTTTTCTGCTCGGAGGTAGTCTTCAATTCTTTTGCTAATTTTTCTTTTTCAACCTCCTCGTTGTGCAGCAAAGCATCATCCTGTAATTAAAAAGGGATGAGGAATTTGAAACAAATATAAGAATAAGCAGAGTTGGAAATACCTTCGTGCCTAATGATTCCTTGTCATCTTGGGGTCCCGTCGAATTAATAGAGGGAGTGTTACTCGAGACTCTTCCTACCCCTGAATGCAAAAAAAAGAGGGGGGAGAAGATAATTAAAATTCTATCAAGATTAGAGAAATCAAAATAAAAAAAAAAAAGGATAGAGAGGTCACCTTGGCTGAAGGAGCCTTCTTCGAAAAACGGTTTGATAAGAAGGGATGCTTCTTAGCCTGGCCCTCCTTTTCTTTTCTCTTCTTTGGAGCAAGGGCTTTTCTTTTTCGACCCTTAATAGGACCCTCCTCTTCATCTTTAGGATCATCCTAGTTCTTAATAGGCTTGGACGAGTCCAGGGCGATATCAGTAATCTTAATCAACTTGGTGGCTGCAAGAGAAAGTTGCAATAAGAAATCAGAAAAATCGAGTAGGGAGAAGAAGTGAAAGAAATAAAATACCTAGTGGAAGGTATTGCATAACCCTTGATTGAGACTGAACAAAGTGTTTAGTCATGTTCGACAAATAAAAGATTAATGAAGGTCACAGCTTTATGTTGAGGATGCAAATAAAGAACCCCACAGGGACCTTAAGGCAGATCCAGATAGCTGTCAGCAATGCCAAATGCAGCATTTGGCAATGGAGGGAATAAAAAAGGAGTTATGTAGGGCTCTTGTCGAGCAAAGGGGTTAATGGACTTAACCTCCTTGAAAGCATGCCCACATCGGCCCTCATGTTGTTCTTTCTTCTGTTTAAAAACATCCATGGCTTCCTGAACCACCCTCAAGACTGCTAGTGGATTATATTTAACTTTAAAGAAATGCTCAAATTGAAGGATTTCTCAAACATGTGTACCTTTGGTTTTCGTCGAAGCAGCTTTTTTCTACAAAGAAACACCAAGAAGTTTAGCCAATATTTCTTTGCAAATTGAAATTCTTTGTTGCTAGGATTTGTAATACTTAAGCCACCAATTAATAAAGGATGAGGTTACTGAGAAATTGTTTTCAAATCAAAAGGCGAATACAAGCTTCATTTCTCCTCAATTTCACTCAAGAAATATTCTAGATCGGAAAATGCCCCAAGTGAGGCACCACATAGTTGAACAGATGTGTCAAGTGAATAGGGTGCTGGTATAGCTTGAGAAAAGCCAAATTATCAAGCAACAATAGAAGGATTATGAAGCTCGACATTTTTATTTTTGGAGTACCTGTGGGGAAAACTTGACAACATAGGAAATTTGACCAAATCTCATTCAACTTCGTCTGGACCGTGGGAATTGAAGCTATTCGAGAGCAGGTAAACCACAAAGGCCCTATAATACGATCGCTATAGGGAGAAAGGTTTAAACCCCTAGTGTCGGAAAAGGATAATTGGTGCATATGCGTAAAAAAATAGTAGAATTCATCTCACTAGGGTAGATCATGGAGCTTTCCTGCTAAAATAGCAAAGCCGAGGCCCATCTATGTCCACTGAGAGGTTTGATGGTGCAGAATTATGAAGAAAAGGTTCAAAATGGCATTGGCCCATAATTGAAGGAACCATATAGGACCTCCAAGGTTGATTAAAGTATCATGCTGAAGCTTAGTCACGATCGAACCCATTTCTTCATACAACTGAGTAATAATCAGTTTGGACAAAGAAAGGTGGTGACCTTCGAGGAGCATCACAACTAGAGCATAATACCTTTGTTGCATCTAAAGGCTTCGACTGTAGAAAACTATGGCATTTAGCCAATAAGCAAGGAATGCTACATGCTTAGTGTCGGAGACTAGGGATAAAGAGTCGCCCATACTATTGCGAATACAGGCTGAATATGAGGGCTCATAATCATCAAAGTTATAGGCCTTCACGTAATTAGGGACAATATCAAAATGAAAGATTTCACCTGTCGGTTGAAGACTAGTAATAGCAGCTAACTGGACGAGAGTCGGGGAAATCATACCATAGAGAAGTTGGAGAGTTTTAGTAGTTTTCTTCCAAAAATAGAACATAGGACTTAACATCGAGGGATTAAAAGCGATTTGATGACAAAAAAGTTGCATAAAATCAAAGATGCCAATTTCTTTTCAAAAGCTACCCTTGATTGTTTGTATTCTATCTAGCCAACTCATAAACTCGGGGGTACTCTTGGGAGGATTTCTAAAGGGACATTTGGATAGCACGAATTGCTTGATAAAAATATCTTCTTGACTAGCAAGGATAGAATGGCCATCAGCACAAGGGAAAAAAAGGCAGCATGTTTGGGATTCTTCAAGAGTAAGGAAAGGACCAAGAAATGCATGTGTTGCATAACCAAGGGTTAAAGGAAGGATTACCTGGCTATGAAGAAGTTCGCTTTCCTCAGGATCCGGCGCCATGCAACGGTTGCCATCAACAAGAGGCTTCAGGGTAGAAGCCACAATGCATGGTTTAGAATCTTTAGACATTTTGAGATAAAGGAAAAGAGAGTGCAAGTAGGAATGATGGGACCTTGAGGAAAAGCGGAGAAAGAAGAAGGGTTGAAGAAGGAGACAAAGGGTTAGAATTTGGAAGAAATGTGTAGAGAAAAGGGGAAAATGTGAGCAAAAAGGCTATTTATAGGGATAAGCATGGAAGAAAGAAAGGGAAACATTAAATTGAAGAGACAATTGAAAGGATAGAAGTTTAGGGGGGAGATGACACGTGTAGTAATGAGTACAAGCTTGAAAATGGTAACGGAAAGGAAACCGTTTAAAGGAAAATTTTAAAGATTTGAGGTTTTTACTAAAAACCCAAATCTTGGGGGGCATCATGTTCGGAAATAAATTGTAAAGACCCTGAGCATGGTTTGGCACGAAATGTGGTATATCATGACTAAGCTGAAATAAAACAAGAGAAAGAAAGGTTGATAAAAGGAAAGTCTTAAGGGTAGTTTTGTCGAACTTGGAAGTATAGGGTGTTGATTGTCGTAGATTTTGTTGATAGACTAAGAAATAAATGTCAATAAGAGACATTCGAGTATGGAAAAAATGAGTAAGGATTGAAGGGAAGTCAACTTATTATCAAGGTCTAAAGGTATATCAAAGGTTGGAACGAGTCAAGAACCGGAGCATAATATTTTGACTGGGATCGAAAATCATCCATGGGAATAATGATGGAGCAAAAGGTAATGTTCCAAGACAGGTTAAATTCTAGAAAGAAGCAAATGGACCCACACATGATCCTAGGACGTGGGAAAAGAATGTGGGATAATGAAGAAAGCAAAGGTGAACATGGGCTTCAAAGAAACGAACTACAAAACGTGGGGGTTAATAGGCCGAATTTCTAGTAATTCGTTTAGGGTATAAATAGTAAAATCGGGTAGCATTTTAGGGGACTTTTGTATATTTGAAATCACCTCGAAATACTCTACCAAAATGCTCACCCTAACATTAAGGAGTATCGAGGAACTCAAGTAATAGTCCTTTTTCTTTTCTAATGCATTTGGTCATTTAATCTTGTTTCCTGTATTTGATGCTAATATTTCATGCTTGTTAATACATTGACTTGGTTCACAATGTTTAATTTTAATTTAGACTTAATTAAATTTATGCTTATTCATCATTTTTGATATTTTTAATTTATGAAAATCCATCAGAAGAATCATTTTCGTTCCCTGAATTGAGATCTATGAGGCCAACTGAGATAGTCGATTTATTTGTTTTATTAACTAAAAACCCAATAAACAATGTGTTAAAATAATTTACATGCAGTTGAAATAGTAGAAGTTGCAGCATTGTTTTTCAACGTTTTTGTGGAATGTTTCGTTTTGCCCTTGTCTCTCTGTCTTTGTAGCAGATAAAGGGAAATTGTCAATTGAACCTCGCCGAGATTGCATGAAGTTTCTCCATCAATAAGATCAACTTCGTCTTCTTCGATTTCGTAATTGATTATTGTGATCGACCCTCCACTAATATAGTTCTACCTCCTATATTATTAATAATTTGAATATGGCCGTGTGCTAGTCGAATAAAAAAATAATATATTCAAAGCTGGTATAATAAAGCTTTGAAGGTTAACTAAAAAGTGTCATGTTATCTTAAAAAAAAAATGTTATCTTGACATAATATTTTAGGTGTCAAATAATTATTAGGGATTTATATATAAATAAATATAGAATTTACATTTTTAATGAAATTTTGAATGATAATATTATCATTTATTATTGTACTCATCTAATTTTTCAGTCAAGTATGAATATTCTCCACTTATTATAAATCACTAATAATCAATTAACTCCTAAATTATTATGTCCTAATAATAGGACTCTTTTCCAAAACGGACGCACTGTAGGTAGATAGAAAGAGAAGAAATTAAATATATATGGAGGGAAACGAAGAGAATAAATGAAAAGCTTGGTTATTATCATGATGTATTTTTATTTTTTTTTTGGTACATACACTAATTCATTTATTTTAAAATAGTTATTATCATCGCAAATTTTTTTTATGAAACACTAATATTTGAAGATTATTAATTAAACTCTAATTAATTTAACTCAAATCAAGTTGGATCGATCCATAATAAAAATAAGAATAATACCCTATCACTGTTAAATTTTTTCTAATTTACATAACTCTAATCTTAAATTTTACTTAAAAAAAATAAATATCATATCATTTAAATCAATCAAACATCAATTACTACCTTAATTGCCAATTCTAGCAATAACAGTCAACAATTTTGTTCTGAACCAAAAGGGTTGTATAAGATAATTTTTGACTTTTCCATATAATGAAACCAAAGCAGACTTTTGTATTAAATTTCATGATAAACTCTGAACCTTAAATTTCCATATAATTAAATTTCATGTGCTAGTTGTCTTTCAGTAGTCCCTAGGCATGGCAAGCTATTGAAGAGCCTAGAAGTGGACAGAGCCCCAAAAAAAAAAAAGAGCTGCTGACTAATCATTAAAGTTGCAGTGCCAAATATATATAATGGCAACTGTACATATATAATTGTACGAGTGCTTTTCAGTTGCCTAATGGGATCTTCTGGTTTCTAGTGATAAGCAGATATTATTAGCTGGTGTTATTGAAAGATCTTCATCAGATTTACTTGATTTAAGACTCCACATATAATATTTGTTAAAATTATAAAGATAATGTTAAATCTAGACTTCTTTATAAAATACAACAGGAGACCGTTTAACGTCTTCTAAAGCCTACAATAAAATCAAAGCATGCATCATTCAATTTGTAACCTTGCTAGTTATTGCTCTAGCCTAAATTTTCTTCTCAATATAATAAGAGCTAAAAGAAAATTAAAACATTGGTTTTATATTATTAGCTGCAAAATGAAATAAGAAAAAGAGAGATTCCATGTTCCAATTCGATGAGATTATTCAAATTCTCTTCCATTGCGGGGAGCCCTATTCCTCCACATTCGCAAAATGGGTTAAGATCATTATTTTAGAAAGTTTCAACCTAAGTTTGTCGGTTTCCCAAACTGTGAGCATAAAGTAAAGAACAAATGTTAGTTACTGCAAAAATTAATAATTAAAAAAAATCGCAAAGAGTTTTGGATATTTATAACTTTTGCAATTTTTTTAATTTAATTTTTATATATTGTTAATATATATATATATATATATATATATATATATATATATATATATATATATCTAATTACATATTATTATATTAATAAAAATATTTGATCCAATAATTTACTACTTTAAAAATATTATAAATAAAAATATGTGATTGAATAATAATATTAAATTTTTGGATGTTTCAATTTATAGTAGAGGACAAAGTCATTATTCTTTGTAATATATTTTTTTGATAGTTATTAGAAAAGGTTCAAAACTCTCTCATAAGGGAGGAGCAATTTTTCTAACATTTTCATGTTTCATATTTTTTTATTTGGGATTTAAGCATCAATCTATGAAGATTTTAGTATATCGATTAGAAATATAATACCTCTCTCTCTCTCTTTCATTTTAAAATTAAAAAAAAAAAAAAAGAAAGTGATTTTTGCATCTCCCATTAATCTATAAAATTTCTAAAACTTTACTTATAGTTCTTTAGTAAAACAAATGTATGGGATACAAAAAGTGAAAAGAGAATAAATTTTACATCTCTATTACTTAGCTATAATCTCCATAAAGTTATAAATGAATTTCTAGAGTTATGTTTGTGAATACCATGCTCCATGCATGACTCTTTGACGATGGTAGACTTGTCCTGGAAGAATTGGTACTGCGTAAGCGAAGAATGTCAACCCGTTGAAACGTGTATTTAACTTTCTATCGATGAGCTAAATATATAGCAGTATCAAAGCAAAGCCTTATAATTTACACAAGACAAACGAACCAATTAATGAAAAATATCGTTGTCAAAAGCATATTTTCATCATCATAATATTATACAATTTTTTTTTTTTCAACTCTGAAATTATTCGTGGCCGTGGGGAACATGAAGTTGGGCTGTAAAGTGAACGCAGGAAAAATGCTGCAAGGAATTTCATCCACATTTCTCTTTTAAAAGGGGATCCAGAGAGAGGTGTATATGCCTCTCTTTCTTTTCTTTTCGAGCAATGAGGAGGAAGCAAAGGAAGTTTCAGCTCATCAAGAAGGTCCAGATAGGAGGATACCGTAACCTTAAATTCCCACATTAGGAAAAATGAAATTTGAGAAAAAGGAAACTCTCTACGAATCTGGCTAAAAGAAAAAGCCTTTTAGCCTGGCGCTAGCCAGTACTAATACAACACAACAAAGTTCATTTTAGATGTCCATTTCATGGCATACAGATTGATCCAATGGATTAATTACGTGTGGGTTCTTATAGACGCACCATTTGGCAGCTGCATTTTTGTGGTATCTGGCCTCTCACAAGCAGACAAAGAATGAACACAATGTCAGTTTGTTTCTAAACTTTTGGTGGAAATTAGTTCACTTTGCCCTCACCACCTGCGTGGGTCGGAAACGTGTTTATTTCTTTTGGCCAGGGGTGCGGAATGTGAATCATCATGGCATGGGTATTTTTCATTAAATTTTTGGGTTCAAACGGGGCTAAATACATATATATTTGAAATTTAAAATATATATTGGGAAGAATCAGGGGCAGCGATTGGCCTCCTACTCAATTGTTTCGCAGCAAAAATTATTGGACCCGGTTGACTTAATAAAAAGGATGATTAGAGGGAGCCGTAATGGGAATAGATGAAATGAATTTGGTCATTCTTGCTTTTGAGTCATTATGTGTGCAAAATTAGCATCTTCTATACTATGCCACCATTCCATTCCTTTACTTAGTGAATAAGTGAACATACTCATTGCAACGCCTAACGTTGGTAGTTAGGATATGTTTACTCAAATCACTCTGAAAGGTGAATTTACTGTTCTAGTAATGCTTGCATCAGCCATTAAAAGAGAAGTCTAACGAATGATCTAATAATGTCAGCACCGAACTTATTTGGAAACGATCTATTAAGCTTAGGAGATTTCCATTTTCTCCTTGAAGTACAAATACATGCACGCAACTAGCGTTTTGTTTGTTTTGAGACGTTCTTCCCTTTAATACACAATTTCATTTTGGGTCGTTTTAGGTCTTCAAACTTTTTTATCCCACTTGGCCTATGAATGAGTTTAAATTAGAAAGGAACAAAATTAAAGAAGGGGAAGAGATGGGCCTTACTATATAATTTAAAATAAACAGCTGGAGCCTGGAGGGGACCCTCTCATAGTGCTTTGTCTCTTTCTAGATCGAATAGTATTGGAATTGTTTTGGTAAATGGGGCCCTTAACGCCCCCTTAAATGGCCAAAACTTGAGGGGACTTTTTGGATTCTTTAGGATGTATACATTGACATGATGTGAATGAAAGTGAAAGGACCTAGGCTCGCAAAGTAGTGTTCAACAAGTTCATCTAACACATTAAAGTTGCGTTCCACTGCTTCAAAATCTTGTGCGGCAATTAGCCGCCAGAAACCCTCAGCCACGTTCCAGAACTTACTGTTTTGCTTCTACACTTTGGCATTCAAATTGTTAACAATATAAGGGTTTGTCCCTGTATGAAGGGCAGAACCAAAGCATACGATTTACCATCTTCAGATATTAAACATTAAAAAATTGTGGAACGTACTATTTTTATTTCCTAGGAACACTCAAGTCGTAAATAAGGAAAGCATCTAGTTTATGAAACCCAGAAAAAGGAAAGCGTCTAGTTTTGTGAAATATTGAGACTAAATCAAGTTCTTGTACTAGAATCTGTTTATGCAGACAAGTCACATTTCTTCCACTTAATACAATTTATCTGAAGCTCTTATTCAAGTTGCAAGCTGAAGGATAAGGCAATTTACTTTCCTCGAGGACGAGGTTTAGTTACGATAAATTAAGTATGTGACTAATCAACTTGACAACTTGTATTAACAACTGATTTTAGGTTTTGTTTTATAGTACAAGATGCCAACATCAATCCCATGGGATTGGTTTAATGTGTTTAGGACTGGCGATTACTGAAGCAAATATTTGTTACTTGAACATTCCTTGAACATTATTTTGCCGACTTGTTTGGCCGCCATGAGAGTAAAATCAAGTTTGAGTGTAAACTTGATTGTAACATGCTAATCCTGAAAGCGATATTTGTTACTTTTATGTTTAAGGAAAACATGTAATATATTTTGATATTGTAAAACTCTTTGTTAATATTTAAATAATTTTTTAAAAATTTTATTACAATTATACTCCAAGTAGTTTTATTTTGCAATACTCAAATAATAAATTTAAAATTTAAAATAAATTAGTTTAAAATATTTTTTACAGTTAATTTCTTAACATTAATTTATAGACAATCTGATTCAAAAGATTTGTCATTTCCTTTTCACTAAGGACATATATAAATAATTTTAATTAACACTATCTAAACAATTTTGATTTTGACAAAATTAACTTTTGAATAAGATTTTCAAACTTAAATTATTGCACTCATCTCAATCAAACTAAAATTACGATGTAGAATCAAATTTTCTCAAATAAAGTTTACAAGCTCTAATCTAAATACACACTTAAAATATATGACTTTTTTTGGTAAATATGATCAATTTAAATGTTAATTACATTAATTAATTAGAATTATGATCTATTTTCATTTTTTTTCTTTCTTTCGGCGTAAATTATTTGTTTTTTTATTAAAATGAATAAATTAGCTATAACATGCGCAAAAATTGAGCAAGATCACTTAATTGCAAATAACAAAGAAAGTCCAATTCAGTTTAATAGTAGAACTGAAAATATAAAATATTTTAACAATATATAAATATTAATTTACTCCACCCAGAATTTTCAAAATTAAAGAATAATACCACTTTCTTATATAAATTACAAGTACCATGTATTCCATTATCCAATGTTAATCCAAATGACTCATAGAATAGGGAGTGGCAATTGCCACACCCAATTGGTTATTATCATACTCTTTTCATTATTTTAACTTTAATATTGCTAAAATATCCTCCATTAAAAGTTATGTTAATTTTTTTCTTTTTTTTAGGTACAATAGTGGCAATAAAGTTTGAATCTATGACATCATACAAACTACTCAAACTCTTCACTATTAAACTACACCTAGTAGCTCAAAGTTATTAAAATTTTGTTCATTATTACTCCCATATTTTAAATAATATTTAAGAATTATACTAATTAATATTAGATACATAAATTAGCTATATTTAATTTAATAATTTTAAAATAAAGTCAACCTATTAAATTATGTTTCTGATGGAGTTACAATATAATGAAATTTGGATGTCTTATTCTTGCACAAATATGGTATGAAGAGAGTGCTATAGTTTTGTTTGATCAAACTTGACAAATTATTTAAATTTTATTTTACTACATTTTTTATACAAGTTACTTATTAGATTCAGTTAGGATATTTTTGGTACTGTTGCATTAAGAGTTTAATTATACTCAATTTTTATATCTAATATTTAATATTAATTAGTAAGACTAATAAATATAATCTTGCAGTATGAGAGTGGCAATAGATAAAATTTGAAATAAATTTTAATCTCAAAAATTGAAAAATAAAAGAGTACATAATATTCAAAATATATGAGAAACACAATCTCAAAGAATTAAAAATAAATAAATGCCTTGGAGTTATCTAAAGTATAGGTAAAACCTCTACAATATTACCTTGTGTTAAATGGCGAAAGAAATATTACTTTCTTTTAATCAAAAAAAATAAAAAGTTTACGAGACTAGTAATATAGGAGACATATGACAATAGGAAGATAAATACTATAGAAATATTGTTTCACAAAATGTATCAAATAAGATTCTTACAAAAAGTTTTGATTAAGGCTGTGAACAATTTGGGTTTAGTATGAGCTTAATTTAATAGATTAATTTTATTTTAAAGTTGTCAAATTAAAAATGGGTCATTTTTGTATTTAATATTAATCAGTATAATTATTACATATCATTTAAAATATGAAATGGCAATAAACAAAAGTTTAACATAATTTTTAATTAAAAATATATTAGAAATATCAAAATAAAAGCAATAGAAATGGTATAGCTATAGACAATAACATATGAAAATATCCAGTATAATTTTAAATATAGTTATATTACTTAATAATTTTTTATAAAATATATTTTTTTATCAATCCAACCACTAAATTATAATTGCCTATCATGAAAATCATTCGTACCAAATTTTTTAAAAATTGAACATCAAATAGCTCTTATTCTTATATACTTTAAACAAATATATTATGTTGATTCTGATATACATAAAAAATATATTAAATAATTTCAGATTAATATAAAATTTTATAGAGATGATATGTAAAATATAAATTTGTAATCCAAAAGTCGGTTTTGTAAAAAATTGTACTAATTAAAAATTATTAATAGAATAAAATTTATTTAAAGTTATACTGGTTACATGGATGTAACTTAATCTTGACTATATATACATACATATATAATTGACAAAATGATAAAAGTAATTGATCTATGTAAAATTTAACAAACTTGTCATCTTATTTTGTTAAAAATTCTTAAGATAAAATTCTACCTGACGACCTATCGTATATTTAATTTTTCTATAATCTATGATTGTTTCAGTAATTTCCGGCGCCTGCACTTCTCATTAGTGTGCCCACATTATACTCATGATTATTTTCAATGATGGAACCTCTCTTCATTATAATTATATATTTGAATTATATCTGAATCATATTGGCTTTTATACCTGTTTCCTGTTTTCTTATGAATTCTTTCAAACATTTGATGACGGGTTCTCGAACTTCCGCTTTCTTTTCAATTCCAAGTATCATTCATTTCAGACATTTATTGAATAGAATCAACTCAACTGTTCCAGTACCTCAGGCAATAATTTAAAAATTAAGTTAACATTATATAAAATAAAACTAGTTATGTTAATTTATACAAAAATAAATTTGTTTTATACAGTATTTAGTTCAGAATTAACTTAAAAATTAATTTTAATATATATATTGTCTGATATAAAATGATTAGCGATAAAAATTTTATTATCATATAAAATAAATAATAAATTCTTATTTTATTAGTCCTAATATTGAACAAGTATTTAATCAAGACCCAGAACACATTGTTTTGCACAGTAAGTATCTTTATACCTAGATTGTCATTAAAAAAAAAAATGTGTTATTTATATTGGTGTCCTCAAATTTTGCTTATCCACAATCGATAAAATCAATTTATTATTCAAAATACTCTATATGATCTTAGACGTATAATATAATGAAGTGGTTATTTCTCAAGACTACAAGATTTTTTAATACAAGACAAACTTTGTTTTACCATATATTGTAGATAATGACTTAAAAAGTAGAGACAAACTACTTATTTTGGTCTTTGATGAAAATTTTAGGAGACAAATTAGTTCTTCAAAATTTAGAAATCCATAAATAGTCCCTTATCATTAAAAAAATGGGACATATTAGTACCTCTGTAGAGATCCATACCATAAAAAATCCTTAAAATTAATATACGGAGAAATAGTATGTCCCCCTTTTTGAATGGTAAGAGATTACTCATAGATTTCTAAATTCTGAGGGACTAACTTGTACTCCAAAATTTTTGTCAGAAATTAAAATGGGTATTTTGTCAAAAGTAAATAAGCCATGAAAGAGTATAAGTTGAGTTCTAAAATCAAGAGCCAAATTGCAATCGAATATGTAGATGATAAAGAAAATTTGTGAAAGGTGAAAGAAAAAGAAAAACGAAAGAAGATGAGATCAAAATGTCTTGAAAAGATGGAAAAGAAAAAGAGAAGAGAGGACACAGTCATTGGAGAAGGAAAAAATCAGTGAAAAGTCAGAAGATAATATAACAAAATTAAAAATTGCATTTTTTAGAATTGGTTTGGAGCTAAAATTAGTTTGAATAAAATTTAATTTTTAAATATTTCATTACTTATTAAACAAAATTTATATGAAACCTAACCTTACTACCAAACACTTTTTAGGAAATCATAATTCAGATTTTGATAAAATATCACCGGTCATATATGTGGATGAACAGCTTAATAGGAAAACTTGAAAAACAAAAAGGATTTTATTTTCTTCCTATTCTATAGTTTTTTTCCTCCTTTCCCCCAAAAGAAAAGGGTTTGTCTACAATGCATCGAGTTATAAATTGTGTTTGATGTACCTTGTTGTTGTCTTAATCCAAATTGATAGACTATTTGTGAACTTAAACCTTAGTGATGCACCCTAGTAATAAATTTATTTATCAAAGACACCCACTGGCGCTGCCCGCTGCTCGCCACGGCCCACCACGTACCACCACCACCACCACCACCACGTGCCTCTGCCACCCCATCCTCTCCTCTTACCTTTCCCTCCACCTAACCACAGATTGGCGAGTATCACAGCACTAGAGAGAATGCAAGTAAGATGGAAGAATCCATAGATTCACCATGCTGCATTATCATGTGTCTTGCTAGTGGTGTTGTTGTTCCTCCACCAATTGGCCTCCTTTGTCTGTTGATCTTGCACTCCTTCATATTGGGATTGGTGGAATCTTCTAGAGCTTTGCTTCGGCAAAGAGCAGCGACGACATCCAAGAGGGGTCAAGCGATGGTGGGCTGCAATGGTGGTGGCTTTGTAAAATGCAACGATGGTGGCAGTGGCGTGGGAGTGGACATCATGACATTGTGAGTGTAGAGAGAAAGAGAGAATGAAGGAAGCCGGGATTTTTAGTTTGGTAGACCAAAAATAGTTGGGGGTAATGGAGGAAAGAGGGAAAAGAGAGTCACTGCGACAATAAAGTTCAATTTGGGGGTGATTATGAGAGAGAGTGCCTTTTACAATGCTTCATATATTATTGGTGTATCAATACACTAACAAAATTTTGGTGGTTCAGATTCAAAATACATCAAGCATCATTTATAACTCAGTATATTAGAGTCAAACCTGAAAGAAAAAGGTCACTTTAAAAAATGTGTTTGTGAAGGCCACATAATAAATTAATGTACAATGTTTTAATTCATCTTCGTTATATTCCTGCGAAGTTAGGAGAGGGAATCTAGAATTAAATAGGTACAATTTTTTACTTTCTCTTTTTCACTTTCCTCATCTAATAGTTTGAGTAAAAATTATATTCTTCTATTTTTAAGTAGATTTCATAGAAAGAAGATAAAAGGTTAAAAAACATGTGAACTAACTAAAGTAGTTTACGCTAACAAAGTTACGTATTATGTGTTAGTTATGAGGGGAAAAAATATCTTTTTTTTGGGGGATATTTATTGTGTTTTTATAAGGATTTTAAGTGTCCCTAAACTTTTACTTGAATGGATTTTAACATATGATAAAAAAAGAAATAAAGAGAAGGACAAAATTGAGGAAGCAACCACCATACTCCCTTATCATCAATAACTGTCTGTAATATAATTAAATTGAAAAGCATGTATAAATATGTGATTTATGTTGACATTTAAGCCAAAGTTCCACGTCAAATGTGAGTAAAAGTCTCATAAAAGGTTTGATCTATAAACAAGGCATTTGGTATTTTGGTTTAAGCATCCTCCAACATAATAGCTTTAGACTATTGGATTGGGAGTTATCAAGTTATATGGGTAGTCTTGGGTGTGGCAGAGACATGATCGGGGTGTTTTTAGACTCGAAATTTGGAGCCTTGGGTGTGGCAGATTCTATGTAGAGTTTGTGTTTGATGTGGTGGTTTTTGGGATGCCCTTCTTGTTGATGGAATGTTTTTATTTGGGTGGATCATGTTTTTTCATTGTGTCCTCCATGAGCTGTTCCCCTCTATTGGAGGGTGTTGAGCATTCTATAATTATCAAAAAGTTGTATGGATAGTCTTTAGAAGTTGTCCATATGATTTAATTGTTTAGCTCATCCATATAATGTAATTTGTTGTAAGGATGGTTTACAATTTTAACCATGCAAAAGTTGTTGATAGTGAAAAAAATTTGATATTCGTTGAATGGGTCATAGATATAGAGTGAAAATAACTAAATTATCTTAAATTTTGTATGTTGTCTCTTTTATATTATTTTTCTTCTTGTATTATTACCTTTAATGTGAAAAATTTTGTTAGTGTATTTCTTACGCTTCTGCTATCTAACAATTTGTAAGAGGGAAAAGCCTGCGAGCAACTATGGTAATTGTAGTTTGCATTCAGGATATTGACTTGAAAGACAAAAGAAAATAAGTAATAAAATTTCAACTTTTAACTTGATAAAAAATTGAAAACCATAAGAAAAATTGTTATACTTTGTGCTCAGAATTTTTATTTGTGATTTAAGTCTACTAAACAGAATTCAAGACATTAATTAAAGTTAATTTTTAAGTAAATAAGTAAAGATATATTCACGTTTGATATCATCCGAAGTCCATCATTTTCTCAACTTATAAAAAATATAAAGGTAGATACTCTTTTATTTGTTCGATTAATTTATTTATGAACTTATCTTTTGAAGAGTTTTATCTACTTAATCATATACAGAAAAGGCTATAATGTCAAATTAAAGGATAATATAAAAAATACTTTGGAAAAAAGGTATAATTAATCCTTTCTGAACATGAATTAATAAATCAGACATATAACATAACCCATGTTGCATATAAAAATATATTATATTCACATATTCGCCCCGGCAATGTTCATGCCTAGTATACCGGACCGGCTTCGAATTGTCAGGAGCCAGCTGCATCATAAAATATAATATAAAAATGGTACTAGTTAAAGTAGACAGACCTATTTTATCGTCCATCTCCTCTTAAAAGAAAACTAATTAGTTCTTGTCTCATTAGTAGTCGATTGTCTTAGCCCTAATCATGCAAGACAAGGATGTTAAGAAAATGACACAAATGATAACCCTAACTTCTGTGCATTCCATGGCAGTGAGTGGTGTGAGAACCACAGCTATCACTTATGACAGGGTATGGGCCGTTCCACGGGAGAAAATTCACTTAAGCTTTTAGATTCCATGCAAGTGGCATGCTACATCGCGTCGCCGTCGACCGTGACATGTTGCAATGAGCTCGGACAGTCTGTGAAATTTACGGACAAAACTTTATTTGATGTGATTGCTGATTTTAGACCACAATGCTTAATTAATATCTGTCATAACAAGGAAAGATTAATATTATTTAGGTTAGTAATTAGATTCTTTTTTGGCTGGTAAATTCATTCATGGATTGAACGCTTAAAACAAGAACAAAAGTTGTAAATTAGTTAAGGTACAATTAATCTTTCTACTTATGTACATCAACAAATATTATGGTTTGATATGGCTCCAAAACTACCTGAATTTATCAAAACAATATGTATGCTCACAATCAACGATTCTCTTCTTACTCTTACCAATGTTAGTCTGTACATTTTAATTCTTATTTGATTTAACTCCATTAAGGTAAAACGTTGGCCTGGAATCAACAAGTTTTTTGCTAGCACCAGCCATTAGTCCATGCCTTCATACTCAAGAGAGGTGTTATTAGTTAAGTAGTTTTTGGGATTTAGCTTCTGCTTTTTATCAGTTTGGTACATGAGATGTTGGTAGGGTGTTCCGGCTTGTATTTTTTCTTCTTTCATATGGTTCCTTGTGCCGGTGGTTTCTTGCTGCTCCTCTCACTCTGAGAGTATTGAGCTTATTCATCATAATCGGAAAAAAATTTCAGAATTTGCTCCTTTTATATGTAACTATTTCACTTAAACAATTTCAAATAAGTCTACACGAAAATAGTTGTGGCTAGTCATTATAAATCCTAAATTATAGTATGATAGACCATCATTTTACAGAAAAGCGAATAGGTGGTTGGAAAATTTTTGGGTTATATGTTGAATAATGGGTAAACAAAATACTTGATCTTTTGATTTTAAAGTCCGTGTGCATCTTGTGAAATAACGTTTATGCATTTACCAGCACTCTTATTATACATATAGAATGGAGTAAATTGTTTTTTCTTTAAAAAAATCAGACTTAAGCAAAAATACAATGCGCATTGCTTAGTTTTAATTGATTACTGGGACTAATATGTTTTATTCTATCATAAAAGTTATTTTTACTTTATAGCAATATATTTTGGTTTTAAATTAAAAGGTGTTAATTTTCAATTTCGAAAGCAGCTTTTTTTAAGAAAACATTTATTATTTGACCATTTTGTTTAGAATCTGTTGTGATTGTTACAAGGTTACAAGAAATAAATACTATTTTGCCTTAAACCAAAGAACGTTCTATATCTTTTTATTTTGTCATGACTAATGCATACAGATAAATTTCTATACAGTTTAAACATAATTGTACTAAAGTAGATTATAAATTAGCAGAACAAAAGATAAATTACTTCTTTTCATTAAACTTTTTTAAAGACCACAGATATTCTTTTAGGTTCGATTATTCTCTTAGTAAGTCAAATTTGCTTATCACTTTAACAAATTTTTTATATATGTTATTACATTTTTTTAAATTATGCATAGACTCAATTATTAACTTTTTTTAATTATTAATCTAAACACACACTTTAGCTGGGCTTGCCAATATTCGAACCAGGAAGGAAAAAATTAAAAATATGAAATTGAGTGAGTTAATTCGAAGTTACTTATTTGATATTTGTTGCTGGTCGACAATTAACTCCTACAATCGTTGTGATACTGATGAGCTCATATATAGCATGATTTATCATCACTTCTCAACCCTAGTCTTAATCTTTCTTTTTCTCTCTTCTCTTCCTTTGATCTTCCTTTATGTGAGTACTGTTGAGGGGGTTGCCATCTTTCTTCTCTAGTGGTAGCCTTATCATTGTTTTTTTGTTGCTTTAATAATTAGCAAGCCCAACTAAAGGGTGTGTTTAAATTAATAATTAAAAAAAAGTTAATAATTGTTTCTACGTGTAACTTAAAAAAATCTAATAATATCAACAAAAAATTAGTTAAAGTGGCAAGCAACTTTGACTTTTTAAGAGAATAATCGAATCTATAAGAATGTGTGTGGTCTTTAAAAAAGTATAATAAAAAAAAGTAATTTATGTTTTGTTCTGCTAATTTATAATCCACTTTAGTACAATTATGTTTAAATTGTATAGAAACTTATTTGTATGCATTAATCACAAAAAAAAAAAAAAAAGATATAGAATGTTCTTTGGTTGATAACTCCCCACAATGAGTTATTTTTATTTTATTTTATTTAGATTTAGGCTTTAGTACATAAATATTCTTGAGTATTTTAGTTATTTGTAGTTGGTTATTTTGGTTTAGGTTCTTTTCTAATTTGTTTATCATTTTCTCATATTTTAGTTAACTATTTATATTTTTATTTTGTTTCAATAATGTACAAGTACTCAAGTAAAGAAGAGGAGTTCAATTAGAGTCTTAAGAAGCCTATTTTCTAAGATTTCAAGATAATGTTACATGAGAAAATCCATATCTCATTCTTTGAAAGTCAAATTGACATGATTTAAGACTCTTTGGAGAGATGAGAAGGAGATATCCAGCTTTGATCACGGATATTTTTTCCAATTCTTAAATCTTCTAGGAGAAAAAACAAAACAAAATGAAGTTGCATCTTTTTGTCTCTAATATTGTTAAGCCTAACCTTTCATTAGTATTTCACCCATATCTTAAGCTATAGAACTTCGATTGAGGTGGTTCTTATTATGTTGGAAAGCTTACTCAATGGTTTACAATTGCTATTTCTACCTCTAAGAGCAAATTCCAACTATCCTAATCGCTATTGAGCTTGGAAATGAATAAAAGAGGCAAATCTACAGAGTTGCTATTTTGGCATCATGCTACGACGCGGGATTTTATGCTCGAGCACGGTATTTTATGCTTGAGCATAGTTGAGGGATAGAAAACACCCGTTTTGGAGCATAACTTGTGCTCAAGTGTGCTCCATGCACAACGATGGTAAATTAAGAAAGTCTATTTTCGAAGTAATTATGGAAAGCGATGATTTGAGGTTCTATTTAAAGGATTTGAACGACCTTTTTGACACCTTTTGACACTTGAGACACTAGGAGCAACCCTAGAGGAGAGATTTGGAGATTCAAGGAGCTTTGTGGAAAGTTTGTGAAGAGTTGGAGACATTTTTCCCTCTCAAGATATTGAAATCCTTGTTTTTCTTTATAGCTACTCTTTCGTTTGTTCCTTCTTCTACTTTTTCTGTTGTTTGTGATTCCATCATGAATTAAACCTCATTCTAGGACGTTGATGGATCCAACTATGTGATGATGTTGCTCATGAATTGATTTTATTTATATTTTTATCTTAATTATTAAATGTTTATGATTGTTCCTACTACTTTTAAGTAATTAGTCACCATTCAATTGATTTGTTGGTTTGCAATAACTAGAGATAGGGTTTGTAAACAATGCTTCTCATCATAAATACCGTGAGTTATGCGAAAACTAGAGATAGACAAACGTGACTCATGTAGTAATCTATAGACAAACGCGATTCATGTGGTCATTTTAAGAATTCATAAAGTTTCAATCTTTTCCTAAATTAGTTTGTAGCTAAAAGATTAGGCAATCAATTTCGGATAAAAAAAATTTCTTGACTTTGAGAAAGACTTGAAATTAGTTTAGAAAATCTAATCATTAATCAATTAAGGTAAAAAATAGATAATTGAGTCCATAGTTAGATGAAATCACTTAGCCCTAGTATCCATCCCAGTGATCTAAGTCATCTTTAATTATAGTTTTGTTCTGTTGTTTATTTGATTTTTAACTTTTTTTTAATTATTTGATTTATTTTGGTCCAAATAGTCATTCCTGTTAGTTATTCAGTACTTGGTCTACTCTCGTGGGATGAGAACTCTCTTATCACTTTATTACTTGTACGACCCGGTATTCTTGCCAGAGCCGCATCATTGGTTTAAGGCAAAATAGTATTTATTTCTTGTAATTTGTAACAATCACAATAGATTCTAAATAAAATGGTCAAATAATAAAATTTTTTCTTAAAAAAAGCTACTTTTAACATTGAAAATTAACACCTTAGTTTAAAACCAAAATATATTGCTAAAAAGTAAAAATAAATTTTATGATAGATTAAAACATATTAGTCCAAGTAATCAATTAAAACTAAACAATGCGCATTGCATTTTTGCTTAATTCTGACTTTTTTTAAAAGAAAAACAATTTACTCCATTCTATATGTATAACAAGAGTGCTGCTAAATGCACAAACGTTATTTCACAACGTGCACGCGGACTTTAAATCAAAAGATCAACTATTTTTACCCATTATTCAACATGTAACCCAAAAATTTTCCAACCACCTATTCGCTTTTCTGTAAAATGATGGTCTATCATACTATAATTTTAGGATTTATAATGACGAGCCACAACTATTTTCGTGTAGACTTATTTGAAATTGTTTAAGTGAAATAGTTACATATAAAAATAGCAACTTCTGAAATTTTTTTCCGATTATGATGAATAAGCTCAATACTCTCAGAGTGAGAGGAGCAACAAGAAACCACCGGCACAAGGAACCATATGAAAGAGGAAAAAATACAAGCCGGAGCACCCTACCAACATCTCATGTACCAAACTGATAAAAAGCAGAAGCTAAATCCCAAAAACTACTTAACTAATAACACCTCTCTTGAGTATGAAGGCATGGACTAATGGCTGGTGCTAGCAAAAAAATTGTTGATTCCAGGCCAACGTTTTACCTTAGTGGAGTTAAATCAAATAAGAATTAAAATGTACAGACTAAGGTTGGTAAGAGTAAGAAGAGAATGGTTGATTGTGATCATACATATTGTTTTGATAAATTCAGGTAGTTTTGGAGCCATATCAAACCATAATATTTGTTGATGTACATAAGTAGAAAGATTAATTGTACCTTAACTAATTTACAACTTTTGTTCTTGTTTTAAGCGTTCAATCAATGAATGAATTTACCAGCCAAAAAAGAATCTAATTACTAACCTAAATAATATTAATCTTTCCTTGTTATGACGGATATTAATTAAGCATTGTGGTCTAAAATCAGCAATCACATCAAATAAAGTTTTGTCTGTAAATTTCACAGACTGTCCGAGCTCATTGCAACATGTCACGGTCGACGGCGACCCGATGTAGCATGCCATTTGCATGGAATCTAAAAGCTTAAGTGAATTTTCTCCCTTGGAATGGCCCATACCCTGTCATAAGTGATGGCTGTGGTTCTCACACCACTCACTGCCATGGAATGCACAGAATTTAGGGTTATCATTTGTGTTGTAACATCCACCGTTTTTCGCCTAATTATTCGGTTTTATCGAATAATTGAGATTAATCAAAATTCGGTTAAACAATTATTTAGACTCAATTGATTAGCAATTACTTGAGTTTAGACAAAAAAGAATTAAGTTAGAGTATAGGAGATTTCACAAAAATTTTATTGAAAACCGATTTACCGATTTAAAGGAAATCGGTAACATTACGGTATTTTAAACTGTCAGAACCGGATCAATAGAATTGCAAGCTTAAAACCCTAGAATCTAAGGCTGATAACTCAGCCACATTATCACCCAAAAGTGGCGCAAAAGTGGCCACAAGTCATGAGAAGGCTTGGCTGAATTTCAGCCTTTTATATCCAACCAATCACAAGCTAAAGTGAGTCAATTATAACCACTCAAGCAATCAGATTTTTCTCTCCTTTTCTCACCATTCAGACACACACTTCTATGCCACTTTCCTCTTCTCCTTTCAGCTCTCTTTCTCTCTTCTTCATACACAAAAAACTCCAGCCAACATCAAGCCAATTCAAGCCTTACTCATCCAAGCCTTCAAATTCCAACAAAATCACTTGGAACAAAGGTAGGAGTTCTCTTCTTGCATCAAATCTGTGGTCTTGGCTGGCTGAGCTTGGATTATTTTCATGATATTTGATATGTTAATTGGATGATTATGATGATATGTGATTGATTTTGGGCTGTTTGTTTGGTTAGAACCAAATTTGAACCAAGAAAGAATGAAAATAGGAAGAGGTGGAGAGCTGGAGAACCCAAAACCCCTCGACAGTCCGTATGGCGGAGTATACGGCCATGCCTACAGCCGATCAAATTGGATGAAACAATTTTTATATGAAACTAGACATCTAGGGCTTTCCATAGATATATCATATAAGGCTTTTGGATTAGAATTGAGAGAGTTATGAATTTTTGAATTTCAACCTAGAATTTTGACTCTGGCTCCGGGCAGATTAGGTTGTTTAGGGTAGAAATCGATCTATACTACTTGAAAATGAGTGAAACTAACTTTTTTAGAAAGCTTACACATAGGATAATGTCCCATAAAAATTTCAGAATTAGATAAGGTCCCAGTTGTTCCCAGTGATCCAAGAAAGTTGCCCTATGTCCAAACCGGGCCAGAACAGGGCAGTTTAGGAAGGTCAGAATTCAGGGCTTATAACTCGAGCCCTACTAAGCGAAATGAAATGGAACTTTTTGCAAATGAAACTTTACCCTGTTAGATTTAATATGAGTCCAATTTCGTATCATTTGAGTCAGTTTTCGATTTTTAGTAGATTTTTACTTTTAAGTGTCTGATTCTAGCTAGCCACTAGGCAGGCCGAGGAAAAATCTAAATATCTCAAGCTATAGCTATCGAAATTAGATGAGACGAAAGAGGTTAGAAAATAGACACATAACACTTTAACATATCCAAATTTGATGTCCAAATGAGTTAAGTAGAAATTATGGCTTGAATTATAAAAATCGGGTTAGTTAAATATGCTGAGGCAGAAACTCTGCCTTAATGAATTTGATGTTGATATGAGTTCAATATTGGAATATGTATGTAATATTGTGATCCTTGTGATAAATTGATGTTCTGGTATGCTGGCACTATTCATGAGGAAGCGGACTCATTCCGTTATGCTGTCGAAATTTCGGTAGAACCCATGTACAAGTTATGAATTACATATTAATGCATGTGCATTTTCAAGAAAGCTATGAAAGTTATGATAAGGATTATGTACTATGAAAGTTCTATGCTACTGAAAGCCACCCTGATAAGAAGTTAAGGGGAATAGATCGGAACATCTAAAGTAAACCCGCAATTTCTCAGATAAGGAACGAGCTCAATCCTCGATGCAAACTATTACCCAGGAGTCTAAATGGCCAAGAACTCCCAGGGGACCAAGAGATGGAAAATGATGAAAAGTAATGGAAAGACTTATGAAGAAAGGTTTATGATTAAGTGTGCATGATTACATGAATGCATGGTTACATGAAGTAGTTATGTCAAGATGGATGCAATGTCTATTAAGTCTATTTACTGCCGTTTATTTATTTATTCTGTTTACTATTCTGTGAAACCTTATTAGTAAATATGTCTGTTTCTTGTGCCCTCTAAAGTAAAATTGGACCTTGCCTCGAACCAGACGTTTCCTTAAACTCAATAAAATGGATAACTAGTTTGAACACATATTTTTATAATTAAATAAAACCCGAGGCAATCGAGAACGAGTGACGCCGATACCCACTAAACGCAACCCTACTGAGAATTTCTAGAAATTCTCACTCCGTTCTATATTTTTCCGCATCATTCTCAGACGCTGGCGATGGACTCTACAGCCACCCTCCTCGTTGAGACCCCAGATTTGCAGCTTCATTGTTACTCCGAGTCGGGCTCATTGGACATAGCCTGCTTCTGCTATTTTTGCCTCTGCTTTTTAGCAATAGAAATTTTGCTATTTCTTTGTTTCATCTGTTTCTAATGTAGACATGCAGACTGAAGTAAAGACTTCTACATGTAAACATATATGTATGTATACAATTAATGTTATTATACTATTTCTTATCTATCATGATATTAGGTTGAGTTCCGTAATGCTCATAGTATAGCAGCGCGCCGTTTCGACGGTTTTATAATACAAATCACGAAATTTACGTTAGATATTAACACAAGAATGACAAATTACTTAATCAATGCTATGACTTAAGCATAACATTAAATTAGTAGGGTGTTACATGTGTCATTTTCTTAACATCCTTGTCTTGCATGATTAGGGTTAAGACAATCGACTACTAATGAGACAAGAACCAATTAGTTTTCTTTTAAGAGGAGATGGACAATAAAATAGGTCTGTCTACTTTAACTAGTACCATTTTTATATTATATACTATGATGCAGCTGGCTCGTGACAATTCGAAACCTGTCCGGTTACTAGGTATGAACACTGCCAGGGTGAATATGTGAATATAGTATATTTTTATATGCAACATAGGTTATGTTGTATGTCTGATTTATTAATTCATGTTCAGAAAGGATTAATTATACCTTTTTTCCAAAGTATTTTTTATATTATCCTTTAATTTGACATTATCGCCTTTTCTCTACATGATTAAGTAGATAAAACTCCTTCAAAAGATAAGTTCGTAAATAAATTAATCGAACAAATAAAAGAGTAGCTACCTTTATATTTTTATAAGTTAAGAAAATGATTGACTTCGTATGATGTCAAACGCGAATATATCTTTACTTATCTACTTTACTTATAAATTAAGTAATGTCTTGAATTCTGTTTGGTAGACTTAAATCACAAGTAAAAATGCTAAGCACAAAGTATAACAATATTTTCTTATGATTTTCACTTTTTTACCAGGTAAAAAGTTGAAATGTTAATACGTTCAAATCATAAAGAGTTACCGCAGTTCAAGGGATCTTTGGTTAGTCAGTATTATTATTAGGTGTATTTGTATATTATACACACTTCGTTTAATATTAAATATATACTTAAGTGGTAAAGTTTATATTAATTGTACACATCAACTATTCATTGGCATGCTTAAAAACGCCGAACAAAAACAATTTCCACACCTAAAGCCATCACTTTCTGCCGTCGATTCCACGTTTATGCACCCCATTCATTAGATTTTGGCCCTGCGGTGAGAAATGGATTTCTTTTTTCTAAGAATTCCTTCTCTTTGCATGGCAGCGGTATATTGCATCATAAATCATAATGAAGGGGTGGAAAAAAGTATGCGTCAACACTTATGGCAGCCAATCCATATTGAGTTATCTTTCAAGTCACATATCCTGAATGCAAACTACAATCACCATAGTTGCTTCCGGGCTTTTCTCTCGTACAAATTGTTAGATAGCGGAAGCATAAGAAATATACTAACAAAACCTCTCATATTAGAGGTAATAATACAAAAAGAAAAATAACATAAAAATAAACAACACAGATAAAATTTAATATGATTTAATAACTCTCAATCTTTATCTATTACCCATTCAAGAAATACCAAAATTTTTTTACTATCAACAACTTTTGTATGGCTAAAATTATAAAACATCCTTACAAAAAATTAGATTATATGAATGAGCTAAACAATTAAATCATAGTGACACGTTATTTGGACCCCAAAAGAGCAAGGTGTCCTGGACATACACAACAATCCACCGTTAAAACTCAATTTTATTTACTTTTAATTTTTTTAAAAAATTTTTTATATCAAATCCATCGGTTGTCAATGACTATGTCGCGACAATCGATATACAATTAAAGTTTCTGTAAATCATATAAACAACTTCTAAAAGCTATCCATACAACTCCTTTTTGATAATATAGAATGCTCAACACCCTCAAACAGAGGGGAGCAACTCATGGAGGACACTATAAAAAAACATGATCCACCCAAAAGAACTAAAATAAAATAAAATGATAAAAATATTCCATCAACAAGAAGGGCACCCCAAAAACCACCACATCAAACACAAACTCCAGACAGAATCTGTCACACCCAAGGCTCCAAATTTCAAATCCAAAAACACCATCATGCCTCTGCCACACCCAAGACTACCCATATTACTTGATAACTCCCAGTTCAATAGTCTATATCTATTATCTTGGAGGATGCATAAACCAAAATAATGAAGACATTATTAATAAATCAAATCTTCTATGAGATTTTTACTCACATTTGATGTGAAACTTTGGTTTAAATGTCAACATACATCACATATTTATAAATATTTTCCAATTTAATTATATTACAGACAGTTATCGATGATAAGGGAGTATGGTGGTTGCTTCCTCAATTTTGTACTTCTCTTTATTTCTTCTTTTTTAATCATATATTAAAATCTATTCAAACAAAAGTTTAAGCACACTTAAAATCCTAATAAAAACACAATAGATATCCACACAAAAGAAAACAAAAGATATTTTCCCCCTCAAGACTAACACATAATGTGTAACTTTGTTAGCGTAAACTACTTCATTTATGTCGCATATTTTTCAACCTTTTATCTTCTTTCTATGAAATCTACTTAAAAATAGAGGAATATAATTTTTACTCAAACTATTAGATGAGGAAAGTGAAAAAGAGAAAGTAAAAATTTGTGCCTATTTAATTCTAGATTCACTCTCCTAACTTGGCAGGAATACAACGAAGATGAATTAAAACGTTGTACAGTAATTTCGATTAGTAGATAACATCCGTAACTTTAATTCTGAAGAACGAGAGTGATAATCTAACAAAATTAATACTAAATAAACCGTTCATGAAATTCTAAAGAGTTAAGATCTGCGGTGACCAATATTTGGATATGCTTTGAAGGAAGAGATTTGAAGGGGTAAATAAAAGGGGAAAATATATTTTCATTTTAAATTTTGACAACTATGCAATTTTTATAAAATTAAAAATAAGATGATAGAAAAATTTTGTGATGATAATTTATTATTTTATATTTTGATAAAAAAATCATCTTTTCTCCCAAACACCAAAAAAATAAAAAATACACTCTTCCAAACATATCCTCAAAGGGTGCCTTTTCTCATAGATATGCTTGCATGTTCTGGGAAAAAGAAAGAGCAAATAATCATTTTGGTCGCTAAGATTGTAAATATGCTTCACTTTAATTTTTGAAATTAAAAAAATTAATAATTTAATTTCTAAAGTTACAAAAAGTGATTGAAGTTAGTCATAGGGACTAACTTGAATCACTAAAATGATTAATTTGAAATATTTTTTATAATTTTATGAACTAAATCGTTAATTTTGTAATTTTAGATATTAAAATGAAATGTACATATAATTTTAAGGATCAAAATGAATATTTACTTGAAAAAAGAACTTTCTTCCTCACGAATTGAATATGTTTATTGAGACTTTATATATTCATGTATAAAATATTTCTGATCTTTTATAATTTTTGTCTAATAAAGTTTTGTATCCATAATTTTCTAAACTATAGTTTTGCAATATACAAAAGAAAATGACTAATATCTAAAGTTATTTGAGAAATAGATTTCTTCCTCCATATATGAATTTTTCCACCACCCCACAAATTGAATATGTTTATTGAGACTTTATATATTCATGTATAAAATATTTCTGAT
The DNA here is from genome assembly GCA_031439585.1 of Pterocarpus macrocarpus. NCBI lineage: Eukaryota > Viridiplantae > Streptophyta > Magnoliopsida > Fabales > Fabaceae > Pterocarpus > Pterocarpus macrocarpus. The sequence goes on from CM062514.1 coordinate 58,463,960, forward strand.
CTTTCATAACTTTTTTTGTATAGAAATGTTTTGTATACATAAGAATTTTCTAAATTATATAGTTTTGCAGTATACAAAAGGAAATAACTATTGTCTAAAGTTATTTGAGAAATAATATAATTTTAAATTATGGATATATAAATTTAATTAGAACGAAGAAGGTACAACTAATTTCGATTCAATTTTGTCCCCTTCAAATTATAAAAACTCAGAGGTTATAAAAACTTTTTACATTAGTACTGTATTATAATCAAAGATGAATTTCTATTCACAGTTGGTATAAAAGATCTTTTTATACTAACATCCAATTATGTGCTACTATATAGGTAAAGCAGTTTCCTTTGAAGATAGTAGATGTGAGAGTTAACCACTTTTGTTTATATGGCAACACATAATTGACTATCAGTGTAAAACTCTTTTGCATTAACAGTATATAGAAATTAAACTCAAATAATTAAACTTAACTTTATTATAATATACGTGGTCTATAACAAAAGAAAGCACATGATTAGTCAACATTATAATATCCAAATCTCAATATGCATTCATTTAAGTATCATGAACCTTCCAGTGCTTTAAAATTAATTTTGGAAATGTGAATAAAATGATTAAATAAGTTATTTAATAAATAGGTTAAATTAAATTTTTAATTAAGGATTGATCTTCATGGTTTGAAATTGTTCAAGTATAGAGCCTTGAGGAGCATAAAATCTAAATTATAAAAGCATAAAATCCAAAAATAGTGTAAAAAGCAAAATTCAAAATAATAAAACTATAGGAATCAATTGCTAAGTTTAATCCCACCCACAAAAATAAAATAAAATACAATAAAATAAAACTATCATCTATAAGGGAGAGTTTGGTATGGGAGTAAAAGTTTATGAACCTAATCTATGAATTTTTCACTCCCACTTTTAGCCATATATACCAAAAAAGTAAAATATTAATGAAATTATACATTCAAACCAGGAAAAAGAATTAAAAATATGAAATTGAGTGAGTTAATTTTAAATTGCTTATTTGATATTTGTTGTTGGTCAACAATTAATTCCTACATTCATTATAATACTAATGAGCTTGTATTTAGCATGAGTTATCATCACTTCTCAACCCTAGTCTTATTCTTTCTTTTTCTTTCTTCTCGTTTTCTCTGATTTTCCTTTGTGTGAGTATTATTGAGAGGGCTGTCATATTTCTTCTTTGGTGGTAGCCCTATCTTTTTTTGGTTGCTTTGGATTTTGTGTTTTTGTTTTGTTTTTGTTGTCCCTTTTGTGGGTATTTTTATGTTACTCTTTGTGGGCATCTTTGTTGTCCCCCTTGTAGATATTTTGGTTTTTTCCTTGTGTGTACTTCTATTTTGATTGTCTTACATGTCAGGTTGGGCTCTTTCTTATGTGGAGAAAAGGCCTAAACTTTGTGTAAGCCTATGGGTTATGTTCACTTAAGTGAGGTGAATGTTAAGGGCCACATCAAAAGGCATTTGCGGGTAAGTGTGTGTGAGAAATTTCATAGAAAGAAGAAGAAGAAACGAGGAAGAATTTGGCTACCCCTTGCTACTATTTTCTGGTATAAGCAATTTTCATCAAGCTGACGATTGAAGGGTCATTCATGATCTGAGTGAGTTGAAATTTGGACCATGTTCTCAACACATTACTCTTTGATCTAAACAATGCAATTGTTGAAGGGATTCTCCAAACTCCTAACGCAAAGCTTGCATTGCTACTTAGTTTTTGGGCGAGTTTCTCATCTTTTCTCTTCATATTTATTAAGTTTGTAGCTTGTTCTTGTTGTTGGCTTTCTGTAACCATTGAAGGCTGAAACTTGGTGATTGTAAACAACTCTTAATCATAGTGATGCTTGCTTGTTGGATTGTCAAGTCCTATGGTTTTTGTCTCTCACATTGAGGGGGTTTTCTATTTCTATGTTAAAATCTTGGTGCCTTGTTTTGGTTTTTCTGGTTTACTTTTCTGCCACTATTTTGTGTGTATTGTTGCTCGTGTTATTCTTGCAAGCAGGGATTGTGTGTTTTATCCTCAACATTATAGATGACAAAGATATTCATATTTACTTTTAAAAGGAGGTGTAATATATTCTTTAAACTGCAACACTTTATATATTAGTTTCTAAAATGAAATATGCTTAGACACTAATAGTCTTTGGGCAAGGAACAGAGTCATATATAGGCACATATTATTCATTAGTTTAAAATATAAAATGCATTTGTTTTTTATTAAACTAGTGTGCAATGCACATGTATAAATTATGTGAAATGTATACAATAAAATTTAGAGTAAATATCCATTTTGGTCTTTCACAAAAATTTTGGAGGACAATTAGTCACTCAAGATTTAAAAGTGCTTGGATAATCTCTTACTATTCAAAAAGAGGGACACATTAGTCCTTCAATATAAATTCGTACCATTAAAAAATTCTGTATTATAGAATTAATGTGTCTCTCTTTTTTAATGATAAAGAACCATCCAGAGATTTTTAAATCCCAAGAGAGTAATTTATCCCTCAAAATTTTTGTCAAAGACTAAAATGAGTATTTATTTTATAATTTAACATAATAATTTATTATAGGAATTTTATTTCATTTTATAAATTTAACAAAGAATTATAAAAGTCATTGTAGCATTTATGAATAACAACTCTAGATGCAATTTATATTCGAAAGTAGATACTGTAAGACTTTGAATATTGAAGTAGATATTTTTTTTTAATTGCTAAACCTTAAAGAAATTTGAACTATATTATTTACTCTTTACTGAATAGTTTTGGTTGTAGGAAATGCAAATCTCTATAATTATAGGAGACAAAGGGTTTAATGAATGAATGAAAGCATGATGCTTGAAAGAAGGGAAAATTTGGAATCCGAAGAGTTGAAGCAGGTATTGGGTTTAGAAACTTCAGTCTTGGAAATAAAATGGACAGCTAGAAAGCATATATGAAATAAATTGAAATTAAAAATTTAATCAAATTGCACTAACCAATAATAATTTACCGAAATCGTGAAAAAGATATTACCGAAATCTATACATAATTAGTATATCAAGAGTTATGAACCAAATAATTATAAGTTGGAGACAATAGAATTAATTTAAATTAATGGATGAGTGTTTTGGGAAGATGAGTAGAAATTTAATGAATTGTACATATTTTAACCAATAGAATTAATTTAATCATTTTGATTTTTTTAAGAGAGAATAGATACTTGAATAATTTCTTTACATAGAAACTATTTAAATTTTAAAAAGAAGTAGCAGGATAGGAAGCTGCCACTTAGCAGAATTTTTCAAATAATGCTTTCAAAATATTATCGTAGTAAAAGTAGATTTGGATATGATATATGTAACGTCCGAAAAATTTTATCGTTATTAAACAAGTTGTTTGGCTTTTATCGAATAATTGGAATTAATTAGAATTCGATTAAGCATTCACTTAGAGCCAATTAAGTGTGATTTAGAAGGATTAGATTTGATGAAATTAGATTAGAACCATAGAAAACCTCATAGGATTTTTCTAAAATCGGTTTACCGATTTAAAAGAAATCGGTAAGCTTTCGGTATTTTAAACTGTCAAAACTGGACCAATAGAAATTATGCTATGAGTACCCTAGGATGGAGGGCTAAGATTTAGCCAAAACACATTCATATGTGGTGCTACATCAGCCCATAGAGGGCAGCCACAATTCATTTGAATTACCAACACATATCCACCAATCATGTGAGACTTACTTCAAAAGTTTTTGATTAATTCCCTCTTTCTCCCTTGTGTAATTCAGCCAACAAAAGGAGTAGATCTCTCTTCATTTCTGTTTCATTCACACTCATCTTCACTCCATCTTCATCCCCTCTTCAAGTCTTATAAAAAGTTTCTTCAATCCAAGACACCAAACTAATAAGATTTCAACTAGACAAGGTAGGAATCCAACTTTTCTTCTTATTCTCCTTGACTTGGGGCTGTGTGGAGATCCTATTTTTCTCGTAATACTGATGTGATTTGGAGTGATGATGATGGATTATGGTTGATTTTACATGTATGTTGTGATTAGAATTGAAATTGGTATGAAAGAACTTGAAGATAGAGAGAATTCAAGAAGCTGTTAAGGTTTTCTCTCGATGGTCTGTACGACGGAGTATACGGCTATGCCTACAGTCATTTAAATTTGATGAATCTATTTTTATATGAAACTAGACATCTAGCTCTTTCCAACCATATAAAATATAAGGCCATTGAATTAGTATATAATTAGTTATGAATTTTTGAAGTTTGACCTAGAAATCTGGATTCTCATCTGGGTAGTATGAGTTGAGAAGGGTGTAACTCACCCTACACAACTCTAAATTGAGTGAAACTAACGCTGTTTGAAAGCTAACATGTAATGAAATATTCCATAAAAATTTTAGAGTCAGATTAGTTGCCATTTGTTCCCAAAACATCAATGAATTTACCTTAAGTTCAAACTAGGCTAGAATAGGGTAGTCTAGTAGGGTCAAGTTACGGGGCTTATATCTCAAAATATACTCATGAAAATGATATGCAACTTATTTCATTTGAAAGCTTTTCTATTAGCTTTAAATTTATATAAATTTTGTATAATTTCACCCAAATTTCTATTTTTAGTGAATTTTCACTTATAAAGGTATAATTCTGGCTAAGTGTAGGGCAATCTGAGGTAAAATACAAATAACTTGAGCTATACAAATCAAAATGAGATGGGATGAAAAGGGTTGGAAACTAGATATATAGACTATAACATATCCAAAATTCAGGTTTAAATGAGTTGAATAGGAGTAAAGGTGAATTTCACAAAATTTGGGCAGAAGAGGATAGAGTGAGCAAAAAGCTCAGTTGATATTTCTGTTGATTTTGACACATCATATAATTGATATTGTGGTTATAAGTTTGCTGTCCCATATTGATTTGAATGCTTGATTGGTTTTATTGGTACCCTGGCACTATTCACGGGAAAGCGGATATGATTTGTCATGCTGCCGAATTTCCGGTATAAATTAGAGATAGTTCTAAATGTTGGTGTGTTAATATTGTTATGTGACGTGTATGAATACCATGTAAGTATTATTATTTGAGAAAAAGGTATGAAGCCTATGTATTTATGAATCTATGATGAAAGATATGATGATGAGTTCATATTTCGAAGGAACGTGATATAGCGATCACGCTCTAATGAGGTATGACATGGCGATCATGCTCTGGAATGTGGCATAATGATCCTACACCCTAAGGAATGTGACATGGCGATCACACCCCGATAGAGTATGACATGGCGATCATACTCTGGGACGTAGCAGGATGAACATATTCTTAAGGAGTGCGACACAGTGATCACTCCCCTACAGAGTATGACATGGTGATCGTACTCCAGAATATGTATAACAAATAAAGGAAGAAAAGAAAATTATATGTATTAGTGGTATTATATTTTAATACATTTCAGTTATTATTCATAGTATAATTCATGAATTTATTTTGTATTGGCTCACCCAAATGACAAGTGTATGAATAAAATGGACTCTGCTTCGAACAATATGTTTTCGAATTATAAAATTAAACAGTTTATATAACATGTCCACCTTTTTCATAATACATCGAAACAGCTAGAGATAATAACGATGACACGGTATGAAATTTCTTAGTGAATCCTATTTGTTTCCGTGTTATCTCCAGATAGTCCGAGAAGTTTCAAAGATGGCTGAAGTTGCTGTCAGTTAAGGTCCGCTCAGGTAACAGTAACAACTCCAAGGTGTGGTATTATGACTTAAGCATAGTACTATACAGAGGAGGACGTTACAATATATCTTTTTTATTCATAAGTGCCATTAGGCTTTTCTATGAATGATTTTTTTTTTTTGAAAAAAAAAATTGCTTCTCAACCCTCTAAAAAGAGAAAAAAAAATTAAGGAAGTAAAAATTAAAAAAAGACAATGAAACTTCATTTTAAGAATAAAAAATAATTTTCTTAGTCGCGATAGTTTCCAAGGATTTAATCTCAAAATAATGCCCATAAAAATACTCTAAAGACAGAAAAAGAATTCATTTGAAGAATAAAATCCTAACTTTATTTTCAAAATAGTTAGTAGTGGATGCCATTAGCTCACACAAAATAAAAATAAAAATAAAAATTAGGTCACGCTAGTAAACATATTAATTTCAAAAATAAATTAATTAAAATAATTGTCGTTTATATTTTTAAGAATCATGTTGATTTTTTTCTCGAAAATAATGTATCTATTCCTAAATTTTTTTGTGGGGGGGGGGGTGGGGGGATTTAAGGGATACTCTTATTTTAATAATCTCCTATTAGTAATAGCCCTTTAATGAGTATTAAGTTAAAAATTAAGTAATCGGGTATGAACATTGTCATGCACGCATATGCAGTTGTGTGTAGTGTGTACATATTAGTGGTCAAGCATCCATGCATACATCCGTACTAAACGCACTAAGTGTTGAAAAAACCATCACTTTTTTCTTCATCTTTCATAAAACACTATAGGAAGTGCAATCGGATGTGTTGGCATGAGTCATGTATATAATTGTGCTATAATTATGCTATCATATTTATAATTATAGAAATTAGCATATCTGTAATTATAGGAATTAGAGCAATTTTAGGGACTGTAGTTATGCCTAATTAGGAAAATTGTTAATAAATTTGTACATATATATTGCCTCACATAGAGAAGAATATATTTGCTTTGTTTTTGCCTTATTTTGAGTTGGTATCAGAGCCACCCTAGGCTCTATGGCTGCTACCATGAGTGATTCATTTGAAATCCCTTCAACCCCTTCACATGGGATTACATCTTGTACTGAGGCTACACATGTTTCTAATGTCCAAACTATGAGTCTTGGACATGAACCTGTAGCCATCCCTTATAGTGTGAAGCTTAATGGTGTAAATTATTCTCTTGGTCTTAAGTTGTTGAGACCTTTGTTGCTGGCCATGATAAATTGGGCTATTTAATAGGAAAAATTCTAGAACCCTTTACAAATGATGCTTCATATGACAAGTGGAGTATGGAGAATGCTATTGAAAAAGGTTGGCTCATTGGTGTTATGGAACTTGATGTAATGAACTTGTTTGTTTGTTTGCCTACAACAGAGAGCATTTGGGCTGCTGTATCATAGACCTATTATGAAGGGGCTGATAGGTCAGTTATCTATGACTTATCTTGATAAGTAATGCAAATGAGGCAAGATGGTAGACCAGTTTCCATATATTATGCTAATTTGAGTGCCATATGGTAAGAATTAGACTATCGCAAGCCAATAACATTTTCTCAGCCTGATGTCAAGTGAACTTGACAAAAGGAAATTGACGAAGAATGTGTTTACACTTTTTTGGCTAGTCTAGATGACTTATATGATCGTGTTCCGAGTGATATTCTTCATACAGAACCTTTTCCCAATCCAGAGAATGTGTTTGCTGTTGTCAGAAGTGAGGAGCAGAGGAGAAACACTATGCTTTACAATCAAGTAACTCCTAGCATGGCTATGGTAGCTAAAACTCCTCTAATTCAGAATTGGACCTTTCGTTCTAAAATTTAGGGTGGCAGTGAGGGTGGTTGTAGTCATTATGGTAATCCAAAACATGTTGTTGAGAATTGCTTCAAGCTCCATGGATACCCAGATTGGTGGGATAGCTTCAATGAACGAAAATCCCATGATCGACGTAATTGGAAGGGTGGAGATAAGAAAGATGGCCAAGGTGCAGTGATGGTGTCTCCTTCCATGCCATCATCCATTACACTGATTGCAACATCAGTAGCAATTGTGTCTACCGGTTCTGATTTTGATATACAGTAAAATACTTAATCATCAGGTAATATTGGGTTTGCTCTTGTGAGTACTGATTCTACCAAGGACACTGGATGGATTGTCGATTCAGGTGCTACTGATCACATGACTTTTGATCAGTCTCTCTTACAAACTACAAGTAAAACTCATCGTACACATGTATCTAATGCTAATGGCATGTCTTCTCTAGTGACTAGTGTGGGCACAATCATGTTGACACCTTCTTTATCATTAGAACACACTTTACTTGTTCAATCTTTCTCTAATAATCTCTTATCTGTAACCCAAGTAACTGAACAATTAAATTGTCTAGTATTAATGTATCCTCATTTTTCTCTTCTTCAGGATCTCAACAAGGAGATTATTGGGCATGGTACTAAGGGAGGGGGCTTTATTATGTGGATGATATTTGTTCTGGAAATGCATTAACTAGTCAAAGCTCTACATGTGCTAAGAAACATTAGATTTGGATGTGGTATCGTCGGTTTGGTCATGCTTCATTTGGTTATATTAAGCACCTATTTCCTTCCTTACTTTTAGATTGTAACCCTTCGAATTTTCATTGTGACGTATGTACATTGGCTAAAAGCCATCAAGCCAATTACCCTTTGAGGTTTAATAAGATGATTGAGCCTTTTACTTTGATACATTATGATGTGTGGGGTCCTGCCCTTATCTCTACCTTATCTGGATATCGTTGGTTTGTGATCTTTGTTTATGGTTGTAGTCGCATGACTCGGCTTTATTTGATGATCAATAAAAGTGATGTGTATAAATGCTTTCGCTCTTTTCATAAGATGGTACAAACACAATTTTCTACAAAGGTGAAAGTACTTAAGTCTGATAATGGTGGTGAATTTGTTAGTCAAGTATTACAATCTTATTTTCAAGATCATGGTATTGTTCATGAGACAACATGCCTATATACACCTTAGCAAAATGGTGTGGCCGAAAGGAAAAATCGACATATTCTTGAGATTACACGTGCATGTCTGATTGATGCTCATATGCTATCTACATCTTGGGGAGATGCTATTTTGTATGCTGTTTACCTTATGAATCGTGTACCTAATAGTGTTCTTCAATTCAAAACACCTTTAGAAAAACTCTCTGCTTATGTTGATATACCTTCTAACTTAACATTAGCACCACAAGTTTTTGGCTGTGTTGCATTTGTTCACATCCATAAACATCAATGTACCAAGCTTAACCCTTGTGCTTTAAGATGTGTGTTTGTTGGATATTTGCCTTATAAGAAGGGTTACAAGTGCTACCATCCACCTATTAGGCAATTTCATGTGACTATGGATGTTACCTTCTCTGAGACAGAAATGTATTTCTTATCACCCACATCCACTTCTTCTCTTTAGGGGGAGACATATTATGAAGAGATGACTTGGATGATTGTTCGTCCTGATGTTGTGTTGACTAGTAAAAATCCTTCCAATACTAGCACAGGTTCTGCTCAAGAGTTTTCTGTTGGCATAGGTTTTGCTTAAGAGTTATCTGCTAGTATAAGTTCTATTTCAGCAATGCAGTATGATACCACCAGCCTATTGGCACCTCAAAGTCTTACAAGACCCCCTTCTACTTCTATTATACCCACCAGTAGCTCCTTTGCTGTAGATGTTCCTAAGATATGTATAGATTCTGAGGTTAATACTAACAATTTAATTAATGATGATGTTTCAGTTTGTGATGGGAATAGGTATCAACTACCTCCTCGTAGTAATCAAGGAAAACCACTAGAGAGATACTCACCTGATAATTCTAAGACCTTGAAGTATCCTATTGCTCATTATGTTTCAACTGAGCTTATTCTATTCAAGCCTTTGTGAATCAAATGTCTACTGTCACTATTCCTACAAGAGTTCAAGAAGCATTAAATGATCCAAATTAGGTAGCATCCATGACTGAAGAGATGCAAGCAATAGAAAGAAATCAAACATGGGACATTGTGACCTTACCAGAAGGAAAGAAACTAGTAGGATGCAAATGGTATTTACTGTGAAACACAAGCTAGATGGAACAATTGATCGGTATAAACCAAGGTTAGTTGCCCGCAGCTTTACTCAAACATATGGTGTTAACTATCAAGAGACCTTCGCACCTGTTGCAAAATTGAATACTGTCCAAGTTCTCTTATCTTTTGCTGCAAATTTTGATTGGCCATTGCAACAGTATGATGTAAAAAATGCCTTTTTACATGGAGATCTCTCTGAAGAAATCTATATGACTATGCCACCTGAGTACAACTTCTTTGGTGATAGTTTGGTGTGTAAGCTGAAGAAAGCATTGTACGAGCTGAAACAATCGCCAAGAGCATGGTTTGGAAGATTCCGATTGGCTATGAAAAAATATGGTTACATTCAAAGCAATGCAGACCATACTTTGTTTTTGAAACGACAAGATGGTAAGATAACTATTCTTATCATATATGTGGATGACATGATTGTTACTAGTAATGATATTGATGAAATGACTAAGTTGAAGACTTACTTGGCATTTGAATTTGACATGAAAGATCTTGGAGGTCTAAAATATTTTTTGGGCATTGAAGTTGCTAGGTCAAAACAAGGTATATTCTTGTCACAACGAAAATATGTTTTTTGACCTTTTGAAGGAGACTAGTATGCTTGGTTGCCAACCTATTGATAAGCCAATAAAGCAAAATCATGGCCTTGAGGAACTTCTAAATCAAGTTCCTACTGATAAGGGAAGATACCAAAGATTGGATAGTAGACTAATGTATTTATCACATACTCGACCAAATATTGCTTATGCTGTTAGTGTGGTAAGCTATTTTATGCATAATCCAAGTGAAGTTCATATGAGTGCTATTTTTAGAATTTTGAGTTATTTAAAGTTAGCACCTAGGAAAGGTCTTAAGTTTTCCAAGCATAATCATGCAGCTATTAATGGGTAATGTGATTCTGATTGGGGTGCTAAAGGAGAAAGATTGGAGGTAATCTAGTTACTTGGAAGAGTAAAAAACAAAGGGTTGTTTCATTATCAAGTGTAGAAGTTGAATATAGGGCTATGGTCAAAGGTATACAAGAGTTATTATGGCTGAAAAGGCTTGTAGAGGAGCTTGATTATCCTGCTGAAGGGGCTATGAAATTATATTGTGATAATCAATCAGCTATCAAGATTGCAAAGAATCCAATACAACATGATCAAACTAAACATGTTGAGATTGACCGCAATTTCATATATGAGAAGTTTGAAGAAAAAATTGTTGAAGTACCATATGTTAAGACCACAGAACAGCTAGCTGATATTTTGACCAAGGTGGTTGCCAGCCGAGCTTTCCATGACTCTCTTGGCAAGCTAGGCATGAGTGATATCTGTGCTCCACCTTGAGGGGGAGTGTTGGCATGAGTCATGTATATAATTGTGCTGTAATTATGCTGTCATATTTATAATTATAGAAATTAGCATATTTATAATTATAGGAATTAGAGCAATTTCAGCGATTGTAGTTATCCCTAGTTAAAATTGTTAATAGATTTGTACATATATATTGCCTTACATAGAGAAGAATAAATTTGCTCTATTTTTACCTTATTTTGAGTGGATGTCCCTTTTTTTCGATAGTTTAATATGACACAACTCACAGAAGGAGAGAGAAGCCACAACAAGAACCAGAAGAAAAAAAAAACCACAGAAACAATGTAAAAGGAAAAGACAAGAACAAACAATCCTAGTTCAAAAAGAACAGCACCAATCAGGCAAACACCAATGATTGCTAAGATTCTATCTCCAACGGTGCATGAAATCTAGGCAACTAATGTCAGAAAGAGACCATTCCAATGACCAAAGATATCCTGCTACAAATACTCCTAAACTCAATAGTGTAGAGACTCCATCACAAAACCTTAGAAGAATCCTTTGCTTATCACCAAACCGCATGATCATACAAGATGCACACCACTTGGATGATCCAGGGATAATGCAGAAAACAACAGCACCATACCATAGCTGATTGCTATCACCAAATCACATCGAAATATGCCAACAAGCCCATTCTACTATGAATCCAACCACTGAGGAGGTGAACAATCCTGAGATAACCACACTATAGTTCGACTACCTGAATTAATATATAGAGACCTCCACTTAGATAGCCATTTGAAAGCTTTTCTTTCGTACTTGACTGGAATATTGCTGAACCAATTTTTCATGTTTTGAGCTTGATTGTATGTAAATATTTGCTCCCACTTCAGACAATAATCTCCCTTGAGCATGTTGAGCAGCGTGGTAGAGTAAGTTAGCACCTGAATATCTAGCTCTGATCTCTGAACCTCTTCCAAGAGAAATTGTAATGCAGTCTCCAATGCTTTAATTTCTGCCATAGATATTGATTCTGATATGATATGCTCCTTTAAAAAACAATTCAGATTACCACCCAAATCTGTCTCATAGCCCCCAATTGAGTAGTTATTTAATACTACATTATACTTGTAACACCTTACCAGACAAAGTACTATGCTTAAGTCATAATAATCTATCTGATAAGAGATTACGTGTAATACTGATTAAATTTCTCTTTCATATTAGAATTAATTTCTGCATAAGACTACCGATCTTATAACAAAATTTTCTCAGTGATGGCGGAATAAATACAAATCAATCCAGAAAGCGTAAATAACTTAATATAAATAAGAATACAATAAGAACGAATAACATGCAAACGCGTCATAGATATGTATATAGATATCTGACTTCAAAGTTTGTCAAAAAGTACAAGGTGTCAAAATGAGGCCGCTAATACAAAATGAAACGGCCAGTATCTATGAACGGCACCCTAAGTGGTCCCCATGGGACATTTCATGTACATCTACTAATATCTATCCATCTAACCATGACCCAAACTGCCAAAAGAGGGTCATTCTATACACCTACTACTACTGTGATACGCCCACTATCTAACCAGACCAAGAAAGAAACCCATTCTCCATGGGTGCATCTGGGAGGGTGGCGTCTTTGAGGCAGAGGATGAGGAGGAACTCGCTGCCTCTGATGGGTCCTCCTCTGGTGTCGAGGCAGAAAGCATCGGATGTGGTGGTGACGCAGGAGGAGCCATAGGAGCAGGGTCGCCGGTCTTCTTCTTTGCGGGGAGGAGGTGGGAATGGATGGGCCATATGAAGTGGGATGGCAATGTATGGGACAGTGGGATCAAACAGTGGGTGCACCAAGGGTACTGCAAAGTCCTCTGGAAGAAGAAATATAAACGAAACTGGCATCTACCGGATATATATATAGAATCTAGAAAAGGGTCGATATGGATGTGCAGCTCTGGAAACTCAATAAATAGGACCCCGGTCGCCGCGTGCTCCATGGTCTGAGAATGACGCGGAATATACAATAGGGTGAGAAATGAATATTTCTCAAGAGAAAATCCTAACTTCTATACATCTGTCATCATTGTCATTCCCAGCTTGTTTTATTGTACAAGATTTTCAGATAGTACAGTGAAATGATAATATTTAACTTAAATACTCAATTGTAAAGCATACACCGAAACAAGCTCAATTTTAATTAACAGATATACTAATGTACTTAAATAGTAATCACAGCGGAACAATAGCATGTTATGAAAAAATACAGAGGTCTAGAACAATTAATAGAAAGTATTACACTGTACATATGCATGTGCAATGAGAGGATGCATCTTATTCTTGGAGGCTTTTGCCTTTTATAACTTATTTCCATCCTTGGTCCCCTGGGAGTCATTGGCCATATACTCCTGGGTAATAGTCCGCTTTTCAGGACCGAGCTCGTTCCTATACAGGATGGCCGAGTTTACTTTCCCCGACCTTCCCACTGATCTATTCCCCTTAATTTATTCCGGGGCTGGCCCAAGTGATGTGGAATTCTATATCTTGTCATGAAATGCTTGCACATCTAACTTGTCTCTTTACATATGATGTACTTAAGTTGTCATAAATTTCATAACATATGAATTTCTTACCGAAATTCCGGCAGCATAACGGATCGAGTCCGCTTCCCCGTGAATAGTGCCAGACAACCAGTACATTTATACACATACAATTTCAGTATAGAGCAACAATTATACAAGTGCATTCATAACATCAATCAACAATCTCAATTATACATGTACATTCATAATCTCAATCAACAATTTAAATTTAAACATCAATAGAGTTTCAATTTAACCCCCCCTGTTCTGCCCGAATTTGGTGTGTCTCATTCCTCATTCAGTTCAACTCATTTAAATCAAATCTTTGAATATGTTATAGCCTTGTATGTCTAGTTTCTACTCTCTTTAGTCCCATCTCATTTTGAGTTGTATAGCTCTAGATATAAACATTTTATCTCAACATGTTCTGTTCTTAGCCAGAATTGGGTGCCTATAGAAGAAAATTCACTAAAAATCGAAAACTAGATGAAATCATGCGAATTTTATATCAAAATGAAGCTAACACAACAGGCTTTATAATGAATTAAGTTTCATGTCATTTGCCTAAGTAGATTTTGAGTTATGAGTCTCGAAACATTACCCTACTGGGCTGTCCTGTTCTAGTCTGGTTTAAACCTAAGCCAACTTCATTGATGTGCTGGGAACAAATGACAACGAATTAAATTCTGAAATTTTTATGGGATGTTCTCTCATGTTTTAGCTTTCAAACATCTTTGGTTGCACTCAATTTGAGGTTGTATAGGGTGAGATACACCCCTCTCAACCTATGCTGCCCGGTGAGAACCCATATTTCTAGGTCTAACTTCAAAAATTCATAACTAATTCTATACTAATCCAATGGCCTATTATGATATATGTATGGAAAGCCCTAGATGTATAGTTTCATATAAAAATGGTTTCATCCAAATTAATCGGTGGGAGGCGGAGCCGTACACTCCGCCGTACGGACCGCCGAGGGAAATCCTATCCTGCTTCTAGGTTTGTCTCCTCCCTTCAAGCTATTTGCCCCCAAATCCAATTTTAATCACAACACACATGCAAAACCAATTATAAGACATCATCATCACTCTATAAATCATCCAAATCTCAGATTAGACAAACCCCACATGCAGCCCCAAATCAGAGAAACAAGATGAGAAGTAGGATTTCCTACCTTGTCTTGAGTAGTTTGGCTGATTTTGTGTTCTTGGATGGTGGTGGCTTGGGATGAAGCTTGAAGATGGATGAGAATGGAGTAGAAAATGAGAGCAAGGAGAAGAGAAAGAAGGGAGTTTCAGCTGATGGAGGGGTCGAAATTTTGCTGATGGAGAAAGAGAAAAGGAAGTGAGATATTTGGAAGTTGGCTTGATCTTCATTGGTGGACCTAAAATGGTCATAAAATCTGATTCAATCCTCCTCATCTAATGGCTATCTAGGCGCCACTTGGGGGAGCATTTGGCTGAATCTTGACCATTGATTCTAGGGCTCTCATGGTTTAATTTCTACTGGTCCGGTTCCGACAGTTGGAAATACCGAAATCCTACCGATTTCCTTTAAATCGGTGAATCGGTTTGAAATTGTTCTATGAAGTTTTCTATGCTCCTAATCTAATTCTATCTAGCCTAATTCTTTTAAGTTACACTTGATTGGCTTTAAGTAGATGTTTAATCAAGTTCTGATTAAACTTACTTATTTGATTAAAAACCGAATAATTCAGTTGTTAACGATAAATTTTTCGGTCGTTACAATACTCTACACAGAGCCACCAAGTATGCTTATCTTTACTGGCTGCTCCTTCATCACTAGAACCAAGAAAAATATATTGATGATAAGTCTACAATATACTCTGTAGAGACTCATCACCACATTTCTGTTTTGTCCTGTATGCACCACTGATTATACCAAGACTGCTGTCTAAATCTGATTGATTGCTAAATCTTTCCCAGTTAACTGCTTCCCTTTCAAAAATCACCTTATTCCTATATTGCCAAATAGACCAAATGACCACAAAAACTAGAACACTCCATCTACTCTTCCTTACCATCACAGTTTCTATCTCCAACCAACAATCAAATAAGGATTTTAAGTCTTGAGGAGTAGCCTAAGAAGTGCTACCCTAATTCAAGCAAATACACCATGTAACATCCCCAATTTTATCTAAGCTAATTAGGTCAGTGACCTAGCTAATTAGGGAGGTTAACGATTAACTGAGGACTAATCGACTAATCTTGACGAGCAAGAGCTTAGTAAATTTAGTCAAGTCAATAATTGAATTATAATGCACTAAACATTTTAATTAAAATCTAATCATTCGAGCCTCATTAATTCATGACTTAGAAATATAATTAAGCTAATATAATCTTATTAATTAAGTACATGACAAATGTCTTACCTTAATCAATTGAGATAAATTAATTCTTACACCCTAAATACATAAATCATGAGAACAATTCTTTTAGAGGAAGAATGCCTTAAACATGTAATTAACCGAAATTGTCTAATGAGCAATTAAACTAAGCGAATTAACTAACAACTTAGGTAATTCTAATAGCTTGGAAAATTCAAAAATTTCTCCTAATTGTTGCATGAAAATTTCGGCCAAGACATGAGCAAGATCCAACCATCAATTGCTTCCTAATCTTGCACCCTTAGATTAAGCCTATTTTGGCATCATTCTCTAGTCAAACCTAACCTAAGGAAGAGCTAGTCTTCACTAAAGTCTTGTCACAAGAGTAAGTAGACCTTGCCTTTGCCCACATGAGAAAACACAAAATAGTCCATAGCATGCACCAAGACTCAAAGAAAACACAACTAACCCTTTTACCCCTAAGGTTCCTAGCCTTCATGCTTGTAAAAGAGACAAAACTCACCTACTCCCTCTTGCTTGTTGGAGAGCAAAGCAACCAGCCCCCCTAGCCAAAAGTAGCATCCCCCCTTGCCTCATTTGGCATCAATTGCAAGCTTTCATCCTCCCACTTCAAAGCAAAAAGCTGTCACCTCTCTTTACCCCTCCTTGTTCTTCCTAATCTCCTTCTTGTTCTTCTTACTTTTCCACTCTCATCAACCTCATCTTCTATTACCACCCTCACAAACTCATCAAGGACCACCTTCTTTGGTTCTTGAAGAAGCTAAACCAAACACTCACTTAGCCCCATTAGCAAGCTCAAGAAGAAGGAGGTCATCTCCAACACCTTTCTTTCCTTTTAAGCTTTTAAGAAAATATTTGTGGTAGTGACTCTAACCCTTCCTTCTTCTATGTTTTCAAGCTCTAGAACTCTTAAGCTCCCCATAGCTAGGTGCTTTTAGAACTTACTCTAAAGGCCTCATGGCCATACTCTTATTCTAAGAAGTTTACTTGTGGTTGTTGCTCTTCTCTTAGAAAATGACTTTGGTGGTGCCTTTATTTAATTTTGAACCAAAATTTTTAGAACTCAAAATATTGATTTTTCATCAAAGATATCAAAGTATAAAAGTGGTTTAGAAGAGAAGTGATCACTTGAAGAAAAGACTTAATATTTTTACAAGAAAACTAATTGAAACAAAAACTGTTGAAGCTAGAAATTATGGTAATCTGTTTTACGTGATCCATAACTCACTCAATACAACTCCAAAATGAAACTAATTTTTAATGAAAATCGATTCATAGATCATTTTATCCATATAAAATACGTAAATTTTGGCCTTGAAATGAGGGAGATATGAATTTTCAAAGTGGGCTATCCCCAGATGTATTTCTGTTCGGGCAGTGTGTACTAAAATCTTAATAACTCGAGCTATACAAAACATTCTTGAGTGAGACCAAGTTTGTTAGAAAGCTAAGACATATAGGACACCTGCATAAAACAATTTTGGGAGATTCCTTGTGAGGAGCTCTCAGTAAAGTTTATAAGGCACTATTGCGGAATAAATCTAAGAGACAGAACAGTCAAAGTAAAACATGTATATCTCAAGTTACAAAATGAATTTTTGAGTGGGGTTTATTTTGTTTAAAAATGGACTCAGAGATGTATAAAAAGGGTAATAGCTGAAATTGGCTTTATGCCTAATAAAAGAATTGACATAAGAGACAATTTAGTTAAAAGCTTAAACCTAATTTGCTAAGCCGTGCTCATAAAACTTTGTTTGTGATATATCTATGCCTATGTGCAAGTATGATGATATGATGATATGATGATGATGATGATGGATATGATGAATAGGTTAATGATGAGTATGATGTATGTGATGTTGAATAACATATGATGATGACTTGTGACTGGATTTCTCTGTTTGGCAATTGTGGGGAAGCTCTGGTCTAGCCGTTATGCTGCCAGAATTTCGTAAAATTTATGGACTTAGAATAATTTTAGTATTATAAGCCTTAATAAGAAGAGATTGAACTAAGGGTATGATCCTTCGAAAAGGATGATGGCCAGTAATAAGAAAACCCCTCCACTCACAACTCGCATGAGGTATGGCATAGACCCAACTGGTGTGAGTATAGGGGATAGGGCTTACATGAGGCATGGTATTGACCCAGCTAGTGTAAGTACCGAAAAGTTATAGTGGCAACAGCCATGGTATGAGCTCATTACCACCTATGTTTAGTGGGTGAAAAAGACTTAAGATAAAGTCAAGTTAAGAAAAGTAAAGAGACTTCAATCCAAAACCCTTGAAGGGACAATGTTAAAAGAAGCCTAATACACACCCATGTACGTGTTATTTATACTTATATTTCGTGCACGTTATGATATAATTCCCATGAATTCAAGAGTATGTTAACAATTGAATCTGCTTCGAATATTCATGTTTCAAAAACCTAATAATTGGACCTCATGAATGCTCACTATTTTCATTAATAAAATTGAAGTGACTGAGATGATGACGATGACACTTCCGTGTTGGGTTTGAGTCCTATTGAGAAATCTTATTTCTCACCCTAGTTATTTTTCTGTATCATCACCAGATTCCGATGGCACTTCCAGTGGAGTGGATCCTGGAGCCACTACACTATGAGTGGACGTATGATGAGGGATGCCAGATGATGCTGTTTTGGACTTGGAGTTACCGTCGCTCTACACCTTCATATATTCCTTTTTATGGCAAACTATGTCGATTTAAATTTGTAATTGGTATTTAGTATTTGGGCCATGGCACTACCATGATCCCCTTCTATGTATTCTTTAACATTATGAACCCATATGGATGAAATGATTAGCTATGTAATGCAATGCATTTGTTATTACTATTTATTTATTCGCTCTCATGTTTTACGATATTGTGATATGATTTGTATACGACACACTCTTTCTATATCTATATTCTCGCTCAAGGCTTTACTTTTCAAAATGCTACAAAGCGATGACATATTTCAAAAAAAAAAATTTACCGTATTTTCCATGTAACTTATTTTATGATTGAAGTTTAGTTTTTCGTAAGCATAAGTAACAACTAATAAAATGTCGTAATACGACTTAAACATAGTATGGGTTTTATTAGGGTGTTACACACCAAACTTTCCAAGAAAATTTACAGTGAATAAAGAAATGCTCATTACTTTCCTTAGAATAATCACAAAATACACACCTTGAATTGTCTTCATTCAGGATCTTCATTTTCTTTAGCCTATCTTTAGTGTTCAGCCTTCCCAAAATCACGAACCACACCAACAGCTTAGCTCTTGGAGGAGCCAAGCCCTTCCAAATATTTTTAAACATGTGCTGGATCTCCAATTAAGATTTCTGAAGTGGATATACTGTTGTGATGAAAGATTTCATAGAGAATTTTCTAGAGCAATCATTCCTCCACACCACATGATCACTACTACCTGCATTAAGTGTAACCTGTAACAAAACTTGATTTAATTTGTTGACAGTGTTTCTCTCCTACTCAAAAAATTGACATCTCCATTGGAGACTTCAGTTCCACACACACCCATCCCAAAACCTACACTCACCAATGGAGAGACCCTGCTGACCGGAAATTGCAAACAGTCTAGGGAATTTGTCTTTAAGGCATTGATCACAAATCCATAAGTCTTCCCAGAACAAAGTATTACTCCCATCACCAATCATAAACCACAAACCTTTTTTAACCACAGATTCAACTTCTTTGTTTATTTTCCAAATATTGGAAATTGTATTCAACAGGCTGCAATTTTTAACCCCTACTTGATCTCCAACCTGTTTGTCTATTTAAAGGTTATTGCAAGAAGCAACAAGTTTTTTCCAAAGTGGGCTTTCTTTTGTGGAAAAATGCCATCACCACTTGAACAACATCCCTGCATTTTTTATTACAATGGGCTTTCTTTTTTAATCTGCTCCAGCTCAATTTAGGAAAATCTTTTGTTTCTGAGCTTTTACACTAGAAAAATCTAGACGGCAACATGATTATTTTCTTAGCCACTGATTTCGGCATTTTGACGAGCCCCAAATAAT
Source organism: Pterocarpus macrocarpus (assembly GCA_031439585.1). NCBI lineage: Eukaryota > Viridiplantae > Streptophyta > Magnoliopsida > Fabales > Fabaceae > Pterocarpus > Pterocarpus macrocarpus. Next base: position 58,484,120 of record CM062514.1, read on the forward strand.
ACATCGTAAGGCTATTTAAAATTGTTTTGATAAGAACCAACTTTCCTGCTTCTGATAAAAAGTTTGCCCTCCAGCCACTTTATCTTTTTTCAATCTTTTCAATTATCGGTCTCCACGTTTTTATTTTTTGCGGGTTTGCACCTAGTGGTATTCCCAAATACTTGATTGGTAGTGCTGCAACTGAACATCCCATGCACCTTTTCAACCTTTGAGCCTTTTCCTCTAAGTAATTAATAGGGATAATGGTAGATTTTTCATAGTTTAGGGACAACCCCGAAACAAGACCAAAGTATTCAATTAACCTTTTATAATTCTGAATTGTCTTCAACTTTGCAGGGCAAAAAAGAATAGTATCATCTGCAAATTGAAGATATGAGAGTTATGCTCTTAGGTTGCCAATCTCCAGTGATTTCACCAACCCAGACTCCACAACTTTTCTCACCATTCTGTTTAAGACTTCACCCACAAGAACAAACAAGAAAGGCGAGAGTGGATCCCCTTATCTTAATCCCTTCTCCATATGAAATGGCTTGGTTGGTGACCCATTGACCAAGATATACATACTAGCTGTAGATAGAAAACTCGAAATCCATCCTCTCCAAACAATCCCAAACCCTATCTTCAATAGAACATGTTCAATAAAAGACCATCTAACTGAATCATAAGCCTTTTTAAAATTAAGTTTAACAATAACTCCTTGATTTTTCTTTCTTTTAAGCCAATGTATAGTTTCACAAGCGATCATAGCCCCATCTAATTTTTTCCTTCCATGTATAAATGTCGTTCGTGATTCCCCCACTAACCTTCCCATCACCCTCTTCAATCTGCCAGACAATATTTTTGCAATCACTTTATAGATGCTACCCATCACGCTTATTGGCCTAAAATCATTCATTTCCCTTGTACCTTCAAACTTGGGAATTAATGTTACCCACGTCATATTTATATTTATCGGCATAACTCTAGTGTTAAAAAAATCCAAGATTGTCACAACGTGCCCGGAGGATGCCATGACGAGAGGCAACAAAAGAATATTGAAAAATAATTTCAATGGAGTCGCCACCAATTTTTATTATGGAAAAAATTGGAAAAACCTTTCAAATTTGCAAAACCAATCTTTTAAAAGAGATTAGGTTCAGGAGTCCTATTATACATAAGGAAGGGTGGAAACTTAATCCCACTGCACCCTAAATACATCCGTTTTAAAATGGTAACCCTAGAGCCTGTTATGCAAATTAATTTAAAACTATAATAATATTTATTTTCCCCTTTGAAAATATAAAACAAAAAGAAAGAAACTATTTACAAAAGAAAAAGAAAATTAATATAACAACTATTATTATAGGAAAAAGAAAGTAAAATTAATGTTATGCTTATTTATAAAAGAAATAGAAATTGCTATAACAATTATTTACAAACAAAATAAAAGTAAAATTAATATTATGATTATTTACAAAAGAAATAGAAATTGCTATAACAATTATTTATAAGTAGAAATGAAAGTAAAATTAAAGTTACAATTAATTAAGGAATTAAAATTGAACCAAATTTAAGAAAATTTAACTTTTGATTTGACGGAGATTATTCGCTCCTATGTATCCTCCGGTGCAATGAGGAATTCAAAATCACATAGTTCTTGTAGAAAATATTTGTGTGTTAGGTCGATTTTATTTACAAAAGAAAAGAAAAGAAAAAATTAATCCACTCTTGTATAGAATTTAGGATAGCATTAGCTATAATAAGCTCTTACAATTCTCATAACCCTTGAGGATGGTTAAACCATACATCAATGTTAGAGCTTATTGCACGAATTTTAAAGATAAAAAAAATATTTTTATTATTTCAGTAAAAATATTTTGTGTATATTTACAAAGGTAAAAATCAAAAGTAAAAAAAAGAAGAAGAAAAAAAATAAAGCCCAAAAACAAGGAAAGCGCCGACAATTAAAAAAAGCAACAAAACCCAAAAATAAAAAAAAGAAGACACATGAGAGCATCAGCATGGTAATGCACCATAGGCACACCCTGGGCAAGAAAAAAATAATGCTGTGACTATTGATTCCAAGTATCCACCTTATTGTTGATGTTTAATACCTATTTATAGATGCTGGGGAATGAAAAGAATTAATGACAAAATAATTTAAATTGATACTGATTATGAGATTTGATTTGATTGACACTGATTTAAACTAATTAAAATATGCTGATTGACACTAATTGATAAATTAAGATATACTGATGGACACTAATTGACACTAAATAAAGGTGATTTTGATGCAATTTTGATTTATTTCTTTTATTATTTTTTTTATTTTATCTTATTATTTTTTTTACTTTTTATTTTTATATTTATTAATTGTTGGACTAAGATACTACTTGGACATGGGTCAAAAGATTGGGCTTTTTATTTTTCATTTTTTTTCTTGTTTCTTTTTGTCTCTTTATTTATTTTTTTATTTATTTACAAAAGGTTCAGACAAAATATGGTATTCACAGTTGCCCCTTTTTACTTGTTACTTACTAGAAAATACAAAACTGCAGGTTTTAATATTTTCGTGGTAAGGGACTAATAAAGATATACTTTGATCCAAATAAGGAAAGTAATGGAAGTAGATGCCTTGTGAAAATGAAATGCAATCATGCAAATGAAATATAGCCTTGCAAATGTAATGCGGCCTTGTAGCCATGTGAATGAAATGAAATGCAGCTATGTGAATGAAATGTAGCCTTGCAGTGTTGAAATAGATTTGAAATGCAACTTTGCAGAATTGAAATAGAATTGAAATTGAATTTGGAGATGTAGATTTGCAGAATTGAAATAGATTTGAAATTGAATTTGAAAATGCAACTTTGCAAAATTGAAATTGAGGATGCAACTTTGCAGAATTAAAATAGATTTGAAATTGAGAATGCAGTTTTGTAGATGAAATACAGCCTTGCGGCCTTGCGAATGAATGCAGCTTTGTGACCTTGCGAATGAATGTAGCCTTGTGGCCTTGCAGATGAAATGCAGCCTCAGATGAAATGCAGCCTTGCAAATGAAATGCAGCCTTGCGCATGAATGTAGCCTTGTGGCATTGTGGATGAAATGCAGCCTTACGGCCTTGCAGATGAAATGAAATGCAGCTTTACAACCTTGCGGATGAAATGCAGCCTTACGCCCTTGCAGATGAAATGAAATGCAGCTTTACAACCTTGTGGATGAAATACAGCCTTGTGGATGAAGATGAAATATAATGCAACTTTACAGCCTTGCGGATGAAATGCAGCCTTGCGAATGAAATGTAGCTTTGTGAATGAATGCAACCTTGTGGCCTTGCGGATAAAATGCAGTTTAATAGCCTTGCAGATGAAATGAAATGCAGCTTTATAGCCTTGCGGATGAAACGCAGCCTTGCAAATGAATGCAGCTTTGTGGCCTTGGGATGAAATGCAGCCTTACGGCCTTGCAGATGAAATGAAATACAGCTTTACAGCCTTGCAGATGAATACAGCCTTGTGGCCTTGTAGATGAAATGCAGCCTTATGGCCTTGCAGATGAAATGAACTGTAGCTTTACAGCTTTGCGAATGAAATGCAGCCTTGTAACTTTGCGTATGAAATGTTTTGTAGTGCAGGAAAGTATGCGAAAGGGTAAATGCCTTGTGATAATTGTTTGATGTAAAATGATAGTGATAATTGCTAAAAAGTAAAATGATGGTGATAGTTGGAAAAAAGGTAAAGTGATAGTGATAATGAATAAAAAGTAAATGATTCATGATATGGGATATTTACAAAAAGGAGATGATTTGTGATAACTGTTGAAAATAAATGATTCATGATATGTGATATTTACAAAAGAATGATTTGTGGTGACTATTTGAAAATGAATGGTCTATGACATGTGATATTTACAAAGGAGAAAATGATTTGTGAAGTAAAAATGCCCAAGGATGATGATGTGACAATGATATGATGAATGATGTCATGATTTTGACAATGTATAAAAATTGAATGATCAATGATGATGAGAAAACTTTACAAAGAAGATTGCCCTAGTTTGTGAAATGATATGAAAGGCGAATGATACTCTGATGATGATACGAAGAATGAGATAGTGAGAATGACAAATATGTATTGATGATGAAAGCTAGATGATGAATGACTTTACACGAGGAAAAAGAGAAAGAAAAAAAAAATTGCCCCAGTTTGCGGTTTCCAAACATCTCACCCTTAGGAAGATCTTCATCTGACCTAAGTAAATCATTTCCTTTCTTTTTTTTTTTTTTTTTTGAAGAGTCATTGCGCTTCACCTTTCTTGTGAACTATTTGACTCATCTGCTTGGCTCCTAATCGATTCTTGGCCTTTTCATGCTTTGGATTTTTGCTTCTTTTGTCAACTGCGTGTTCCATGAATCAATGACTTAATCTCCATTTTCAGTTGATTCTTGGCCTTGTCATGCTTTGAATTCTTCCTTTTTGATTTTGCTCTAACTTTTGCCTAGATTGCCATTTCTTTTTCTTTTGTTTTTTTTTTTTCTAGTGAGCATCTTTTTTATTTCTTTTTTTTTTCTTCTTTTATGCTCTAATTTTTGTCTAGACCGCCCTTTCGGGTTTTCAATCTAGCGAGCTTTATTTTTTTCGCTCTAACTTTTGCCTTTATTCAATATTCAAGATACATCAAGTTAGATCAAGATTCACATCACTAATTGTCTAATGCCTCTTCATTGCAATAAACACGTCTCTTCATATCTTCCAAAGCTTTGATGGACTCATCAGAATCGAGTGCCACAGCTTCTGCCAACACTAGGAATAACTTTCAAATATACTTGATCAACTTTCAAATATGCAGAATCTTCTCCTCAATGTTTTATTGGGTCATGTTTCTTTTTTCTGATTTTCTTACTTCCACCTTATCTCTTTTTCCCTTTTTCTCTTTTTTTTTTCATTTTTTTTTTTTGCCCATGACTCTCAAACGCAGCTACTTGAATTGAACAAAGTCTTCCTTAAGTGAGCGATGTTTAGAGACAAAATGGTGCATCATATTTTCAAAGTTATTTTTCATTGAAAAAATGCATGTTAGAAATGAGAAAAGGTGTATGATATGCATGAGTAATATGGAAGAGATAAAGAAAAAAAATGCAAGTTAGATGAATTCTTCCTAAATGCTTATTAATGTGTGCCATTATGTACGAGAAAGATGAGGAAAAAATGCATGCTATGAATATCTAAGGTTAAAAGAAAAATGGATTTTTTTTTTTAATGCATGTCATGAAAGTTTGTGGGCATAAGAAAAATGCATGTTATATGGACCTTTTCTTTTCTTTTAATGCATATCATGAAAGAAAGATGCATGTTGTGAATGATTGTTTTTTTTTTTGGGCTTTTCTTATCTATGCATGTCATGAATTTGTGGAAGAGAAAGAAAAAATGCAAGTTCCAAAATTTTTCTCTTAAATTTTTTGCATGTTATGAATTTATGGAAAGAATACAAAGAAAAGAAAGAAATGCATGTTCAATGATTTTTTTTAATAGTTATTTATGTATGTTATCATATGTGATGAAGAAGAAAATGCTATGCATGTTACAATGAATAATGTGGAAGAGGAAAACTCAAAAGAGCTAAGAGTAGAATATGCATGGCATGTTATGCAGATGCATGATTTGAAATTCAAATTGCAAGATAAGAGGAAGGAAAGTATACAATGTTATAACTGTACCCTTTTTTTTTTTTTTGCATGTCATGAAAGAAAGATGCATGTTATGAATGATCCTTTTTCTTTTTTTTTTGCTTTTTCTTATCTACGGATGCCATGAATGTATGGAAGGGGAAGAAAGGAAAAATGCAAGTTCGACGAGTTTTTTTTCTTTTTTTTATGTATGCATGCGATGAATTTATAGAAATGATAGAAGGAAAAAGGAAATATGCAATATTATAAATAAGATTTTTTTGGCTTTTCTATGCATATGGTGAATGTATAGAAGGAATAGAAAAGAGAAAGAATGAAAAATGCAAGTTCAATTTTTTTTTTTTTTTTTTGCTTATGTATGTATGCTATGTTGCAATCTAATAAATGCATGGAAATGATAGAAAGGGAAAAGAAATAAAATACATGTTCAATGAGTTCTTTTTTCGTTATTTATTTATGCATATTATGAATATATGGAGGAAAAAAAAGAAAGATGCAATGTTATGCCAAGCCTTTTTTTTTTTTTTTTTTTTTTTTTTTGCTTTTCTATGCATGTCATGAAAGAAAAATACATGTTCAATGAGATTCTTTTTTGCCCATTTATGTATGCTATGTTGCAAGATTTAGATTATGATGAGAAAAGTATGCTCCTTTATGTCCTAGAAAGGTAGGACCTAATAGTTAGGTATTTCTAAGATCAAGACCCTAATTTGGATAGCTGCTATGCTCAATCTATTAGTGCATGGTTCTTGGGATGGATCTAGATATCCTAAAAGTCAAGGTCCTCAGATTGCCCCTACCCATAGGATAAAGACCTAGACTTACGAGCAAAGCCATAGGGACATAGAAGTTACAATATGGTAGCTCATAATCTCAGTAACAATCTGAGCAAAGAGTTAACAACTGTCAGGGAAGCATAAACCTTCACAATAACCTCGTCAAAACTCATTCTAGTCCTACGGCTTTCCAAGGCTCGGGTACAGAGCCCAAATGGTGTGTGAGGAAAGTGACGGTAAAGTGTGTGCTAGGAGCATAGAGACCTAAGCCCTAAAACTAAACAATAAAGCAAAAATAATATGTACAATGTAACGTCCGATTTCCGACTTCCGATCTCATTTAATGTTGAAATTTCCGATTTCCGAGTTTGTCTTATAAATTACGACTTTCGACCTTAGTCATAGTTTCAAATTCCGACTTCGTTTCCAAGGCTTAAGGGTCGGCTGCATTTTCTGATTTCCGACCTTGTGTAAGCGTGTAAGAATTTCGACCTCATCAGTATGAATTCCGATTTCCGATTTCATTTCAAGTGGCTGATGTTTCCAATTTCCTATCTTAAGATTTCCAACTTAACACTAAGTCTGACATCCGATTTTATCTCGACTAGAAATGGACACGAGATCAGATTTTTGAACTTGTCTCCCGGTCCGAGTCAAATTTTCACGAGTTCCGATCTCGAGTTTAATACCAAGAGCTCTCATTTCTCTATCCTCCCGAGTTCCGAGATCGAGGTCCTACAATTCACGACTTCCGACTTTAAGTGCTTGGCTTCACATCAGGCTTTGCTTTCAAATTTCGAAATAAACTGGATAAATTTCCCGGGTTCCGACTTCATATGCAGGATGTTCACGAGTTCCGACTTTATAGAGAGTACGAGTTCCGATTTCATCTTCAATATCTTGAAACTAGTCCCACTTTAGGTGGCGTGGAGAGCAATTCTACCACACAAATAAGGCGACGTGGAGAGCAAGGTTAGGTGAAACTCACCTTATGTTTTGAGGCCAATCAAAACTTTCCAAGTTAACTACTACTCATGCTTATATAACACACTCTCCTCCTCTTCTTCAGACTCTTCTCTCACGTTGCATACTTCACTCCAGCTCTCTCTTTTCTTTTCATCACTCACCCAACTCCATCACACTTTGAATTCCTACCAAGTTGCAGCTACAAACTTAAACCAAAATCATTCATAGTAAGAGGTAGAGGTTCTAAATTCTTACTTGACTTTTTGATTCTTGAAGGATTGATGGTGGTCCAATTTCTTAATTTTGATATGTTGATTGAATAATTATGATGAATTATAGCTGAGTTATGGGCTGTTTATGAGGTTAAAACCTGCATTGAAAGTGAGGAAGGATGAAGATATGAAAAAGTTGAGAGGCTGGAAAACTCAAAAACTCTCAGCAGTCCGTATGGCAGAGTGTACGGCTTCGTCTCCCGCTGTTAAAAATTAACGAGACCATTTTTAAGTGAAACTAGACATTCAGGGCTTTCCACACATATATCATAATAGGTCATTGGATTAATATAGAATTAGTTATGAATTTTTGAAGTTAGACCTAGAAATCTGGGTTCTCACTCGGGCAGTATGGATTGAGAAGGGTGTATCTCACCCTATACAACCTCGAATTGAGTGCAACTAAATATGTTTGAAAGCTAACACATGAGAGAACATCCCATAAAAATTTCAGAATTTAATTCATTGTCATTTATTCCCAGCACATCAATGAATTTGGCTTAGGTTAAAACTAGCCTAGAATAGGACAGCTCAATAGGGTAATGTTTCGAGACTCATAACTCAAAATCCACGTAGGCAAATGACATGAAAATTGATTCATTTTAAAGCTTGTTGTGTGAGCTTCATTTTGATATAAAATTCGCATGATTTCTTCTAGTTTTCGAATTTTAGTGAATTTTCTCCTATAGGAACCCAATTCTGGCTAGGAACAAGATAGGCTAAGATAAAATGTTTATATCTAGAGTTATATAATTCAAAACGAGATGGGACCAAAGAGAGTAGAAAGTAGACATATAAGGCTATAACATATCCAAAAATGAGAATTTAATGAGTTGGATTGAATAAAAATTGGAGCATGCCAAACTCGGGCAAAATAGGGAAGGACAAGCTGGAACCTTCTTAATGCTGGATTTGCAATTGTTGAATGATGTTATACGTGTTTATACATGTTTGCTGGTTTATACTGAAATTATTAGTTGTGCAACTGTACTGATTTGTTTGGCACTATTCACGGGGAAGCGGACTCGATCCGTTATGCCGTCGAAATTTCGGTAAGAAATCCTTAAGTTATGAAATTTATGATAACTTGAGTACATCATATGAAAAGAGACAAGTTAGATGTGCATTCATTTCAAGACATTATAAAGAATTCCACATCACTTGGGCCAGCCCCGGAATAAATTAAGGGGAATAGATCAGTGGGAAGGTCGGGGAAAGTAAACCCGGTCATCCTGTATAGGAACGAGCTTGGTCCTGAAAAGCGGACTATTACCCAGGAGTATATGGCCAATGACTCCCAAGGGACCAAGTATGGAAATAAGTTATAAAAGGCTAAAGCCTCCACAAATAAGATGCATCTTCTCATTGCACATGCATATGTACAGTGGAATACTTTACTATTGATGGTTCTAGATCCCTGTTTATTAATCATAATATGCTATTTTCCTGCCGTAATTACTATTTGAATACTTTAGCATATCTGTTAACAAAAATTGAATTTATTTCGGTGTATGTTTTACAAGCAAGTATTTAAATTGAATATTATCGTTTCATGATACTATTTGAAAAAAATATTGCCGCAGTAAAACAACTGGGAATATGATGATAGCGGATGTATAGAAGTTAGGATTTTCTCTTGAGAAATATTCATTTCTCACCCTATTGTATGTTCGCGTCATTCTCGGACCATGGAGCACGCAAGCGGGGTTCTATTCATTGAGTTTCCTGAGCTTCACATCCACATCGACCCTTTTCTAGATTCTGTATATATATCGGGTAGATGCTAGTTTCGTTTATATTTCTTCTTCCAGAGGGACTTTGCTGTACCACTTATGCATCCCCTCTTTGATCCTGCTGTCCCCTACATAGCCATACCTTTTCACATGGCCCATCCATTTCCACCACCAGCGTGATAGCACCGGCCGCACTAGCGACTCAGTTCCCATGGCCCTCTGCTTCACCGCCGCGCCCGATGTAAATCGGCCTCGACCTCAGAGGAGGACCCATCCGAGGCGGCTAGTTCTTCATCGTCATCCGCTCCCAACGCCGGGCACCCTCCAGCTAACGCCACCATGGCGAACGGTTTCCTTTCATCAGACTCTGTTTAGATAGCGTGCATGCTGTAGTAGGGTTAGATGTACAGAATGACCCTCTTTTGACAGTTTGGGTCATGGTTGGATGGATACATATTAGGAATGTACATGAAATGTCCCATGGGGACCAGTTAGGGTGCTGTTCATAGATACTGGCCGTTTCATTTTGTATTAGCGGCCTCGTTTTGACACCTTGTACTTTTTAACAAACCTTGAAATCAGATATCTATATACATATCTATGGCCAGCCGTTTGGATTATTTTGTTCTTATTGTATTTTTATTTATGTTAAGTTACTTATAGTTTACCAATTGATTTGTATTTATTCCGCCATCCTGCAGAAAGATTTTGTTATGAGATCAGGTAGTCTTATCTGAGAAATTAATACTAATACTGAGGGAGAGATTTATTCAGTATTACACGTAATCTCTTATCAGATATATGATTATGACTTAAGCATAGTACTTTTATGCAGTAAGGTGTTACATTTTTGGTATCAGAGCAGTTCATCCTAATATAGGCCTGAGGATTGGACCAACTATGCTTTGCATATGCTCTGTATTCCCTAGAACTTATTATGTTCTGAGTCTTGTCCATATGAATAGGACGTACGTGAAGTAGTTTGCCTAACTGTATGCTATTATTTACTAGCACACCAAACTTAGGGTTGAGCCTGATCAACTCAATTACTCTTGTTTTGTGTGTTCAGAACTTAGTGGCTTCTGGAAGGCGAGGTAGGCCGCGAACTACTCCAACCCAGGAGGAATCTACAGAGTTTCTGGATACGATGCGAGAGATGGCGCCGCGCTATGCATAGCGGCATTTGCGACCACCGAAATGATGGGCCAAATAGGAAGACAGTCAGAGGTAGGTCGTGGTGGAAATCATAACGGCCCTGGAATGGACCTAGAATATCTTAAGTTTGCCGAGTTTCGGAAGGCCAACCCACCCAGCTTCAAGGGAGCCTTTGACCCAGATAAAGCAGCTGAATGGATTAAGGCTATGGAAAAGATTTTCTCCGTGTTAGATTGTACAGACCATCAAAAGGTGACTTTGGCCACCTACATGTTAGAAAGCGATGCAATTACGGTGGGGACGGTCTTGCGACTATTATTAGAAGGGGCCCAGACAGAAATTACTTGGGACGTATTCAAGGACGCATTTTACCAGAAGTATTTTCCTGTGTTTGTTCGCAATGCCAAGGAGTTGGAATTCATGCACCTTCGTCAAGGAAACAGTAACGTGTCGGAGTACGTTGCTAAATTTGAGGAGCTGTGCAAATTCTCCACTATTTATCAACGAAGCCCTGATGAAGCATGGAAATGCATGAAATTTGAGGGTGGACTAAAAGAAGACATTCTTGCCACCATAGGACTAATGGAGATCAGAGACTTTTCTACCTTGGTGAACAAGTGCCGCTTAGTAGAAGATTGTAACAAGAAGTTAGTTGCTGCTAGAGCATCCGGCAACAACTTTAAGAAGGGGTTAGCTCCACAAGGTCCGAGGTTCAAACCCAACTTACAACAGTGAAGGAAATTCCAGCCAGCGAACAACAAAGGCAAGCAACCTCAACGGCCTTTCGGAACCAGTTGCGGCGGTGTGGCAAGAATCATGGCGACCGCCCTTGCTTGGCAGGTCACAACGTCTGCTTTGGATGTGGCAAACCAGGCCACAGAATCTATGAATGCCTTGCCCGAAATCCTCAACCGACTCCTAGGCCACAATGCCAAGGGAGAGTTTTCACTATGGATGCACAGGAGGTCAGGAAGTCAGAAAACTTGATCCAAGATACATGTGAAGTAAATGGTAAGACTTTAACCATTTTATATGATTCAGGTGCATCTCACTCTTTCATCTCTCATGATTGCATGACAGCCCTGCAGCCACCTATTTCTGAATTACCTTATGATTTGTTAGTTTCTACTCCTACAAATGAGCCCATTAGGACCAACCACATTTGTATCAATGTCCCTTGTCAAATAGGAGGTCGGATCTTTCCGGCTAATTTAATTTGTCTTCCCTTGTTCGGACTTGACATCATCTTGGGCATGGATTGGCTCTCTGCCAATCAAGCCCTGTTAAATTGCTCAGATAAATCCATTACACTCCCTTCTGTTTCACCTTCTGAATCCGTAATTCCTGTAAGTCTTTATTTAAGTTCCTTAATAGTGCACCCTTGTGGGAATAGGAGTCAAGGGTATATTTTCTTATCAACCAGCATGACAGAGGTTGATCAGGAGTTAAACAATATTTCAGTTGTTAGGGAATATCCTGATGTGTTCTCTGAAGATATTCCTGAGTTCCCTCTTGAGAGAGAGATTGAGTTCACTATTGAACTGGTGCCAGGAGTGGGACCAATATCTTTAGCGCCGTACCGCATGTCGCCCTTGGAACTGGCTGAACTTAAGAGGCAGATTGAAGAACTCTTGGAAAAGAAATTTATTAGGCCAAGTGCATCACCGTGGGGAGCCCCAGTCTTGCTAGTTAAGAAGAAGGATGGAGGCATGCGACTCTGTGTAGATTACAGGCAGTTGAATAAAGTGACAATCAAGAACAAGTATCCGTTACCAAGGATTGATGATCTTATGGATCAACTGCAAGGGGCTACTGTGTTTTCCAAGATTGATCTACGGTCTGGATATCACCAAATTCGGGTTCGAGAAGAAGATATTCCAAAGACGGCGTTTCGGACTCGTTATGGACATTATGACTATACCGTGATGTCCTTCGGATTGACAAATGCACCGGCAGTATTCATGGACAACATGAACCGAATATTCAGACCATATCTTGATAAATTTGTGGTGGTGTTCATTGATGACATACTTGTCTATTCGAAGACGGAACAAGAGCACGCAGAACACTTGCGATTAGTTCTGCAAATTTTGAGAGAAAGGAAACTTTACGCCAAGCTATCCAAATGTGAATTTTGGATGGAAGAAGTAAAATTTCTTGGCCATGTGGTATCCCATGGGGAATTTCGATAGATCCCGATGGGTAGAAGCGGTATTAAGCCGGGAGCAACCAGCGGCGATTCACGAAAGTCAGAAGTTTCTTAGGGTTAGCAGGATACTACAGAAGATTTGTTAAAAACTTCTCCCAAATAGCCCTACCCTTAACAAAGTTGACCAGCAAGAACGCTCCATTCGACTGGACGCTCGAGTGCGAGCAGAGTTTTTAGGAATTAAAGGAAAGGTTGACAACCACCCCAGTACTTATTTTACCGGACCCTCGTGGACCGTTTGAAGTGTACTGTGATGCTTCTCAGAAAGGATTGGGATGCGTGTTAATGCAAAATAGGAACATTGTGGCATATGCTTCCAGGCAATTGAAAACTCATGAAAGAAACTATCCAACCCATGATCTCGAACTGGCAGCGATAGTATTTGCCTTGAAGATGTGGAGACACTATCTCTACGGAGTGAAGTTTGAAGTATTTTCTGATCACAAAAGTTTGAAATACCTTTTTGATCAGAAGGAATTGAACATGAGACAACGAAGATGGATGGAGTTCCTTAAAGATTATGAGTTCGACCTGAAGTACCATCCAGGCAAGGCAAATGTGGTAGCAGACGCCCTAAGCAGAAAATCCTTGACAGTGGCGTGGATGATGATCAAAGAAACGGAGCTTATAGAGAGCTTTCAAACCCTCAACTTGGGGATCTCTGTAACTCCCAGTACCATTCAATTACACCAACTGAAGATAACCAGTACTTTCAAGGATCAAATCCAGCGAGCACAACAAGGAAATGATGACTTCCAGTATACAGTACGACTAGTGCAATCTGGCAAGCTAACAGAATTCTCTCAGGATGCGGAAGGAATATGGCGATATCATGGAAGGATATGTGTACCTGAGGAGAACGATCTCAGGAAGAAGGTTTTGGAAGAAGCCCATAAGAGTGAGTTTACTGTACATCCTGGCATTAACAAGATGTACCAAGATCTCAAGAAGATATTTTGGTGGCCAGGCCTTAAGACAGATGTAGCCAATTTTGTGAATAAATGTTTAACTTGCCAGAAGGTGAAGATAGAGCATCAGAAGCCGGCAGGAATACTACAACCCTTAGAGATTCCGGAATGGAAATGGGAGAGCATCTCTATGGATTTCGTGATGGGCTTACCGAGAACCCCCTCAGGATATGACGCTATATGGGTCATAGTGGACAGACTAACCAAGTTCGCTCACTTTTTACCCATTCGAGCGAATTCTCCTTTAGAAAAGTTGGCTCAGCTATATATCCAAGAAATAATTCGGCTACATGGTATTCCTTCGACAATCATTTCCGATCGAGATCCAAGGTTCACCTCACGGTTTTGGGGAGCACTCCAGAAGGCGTTTGGTACTAGGCTATGTCTAAATGCGTGTATCATCCGCAATCGGATGGTCAAGCGAGCGGAACAATTCAGACTTTGGAAGATATGTTGCGAGCATACACTCTGGAACAACGAGGAAATTGGGATCGATATTTACCGTTAGCCGAATTTGCTTATAACAACAGTTATCATGCTAGCATTGGCATGGCTCCATATGAGGCTTTATATGGCCGGAAGTGTCGATCTCCCTATGTTGGTATGAAGCGGAGAACGAGTCTCCTAGGTCGGAGTGGTCGGACAAACAGCGAGCAGATTAAAGATCCTAGCAAAATACTTGCACTCGAGGCCGTCGAGAAGACCTACGCGGATGTGGGAGGAAACCCTTGGAATTTCAAGAAGGAGACCACGTATTTCTGAAAATCACACCCACAACGGGAGTAGGTAGAGCCGTTAAAGTCAAAAAGCTAAGCCCCCGCTTTATAGGTCCCTTTCAAATTTTAAAGCGAATTGGGCCAGTCGCCTATCGGGTTGCTTTGCCCCCACAATTGTCAAACCTTCATGATGTTTTTCATGTCTCTTAACTCAGAAAATATCAACCTGACCCCACACACTTCCTAGAACCCGAATCAATACAGTTAAGAGAAGACCTGACTTTCCGCTTACAACCAGCACGGATCGTAGATAAAAGTACCAGACAACTTCGGAACAAGACCGTGTAGCTAGTAAAAGTAGCATGGGGTTGGGAACTGGAATCGGACATGAGGAAAGAGTATCCTGGACTATTCTCTAACACTAAATTTTGAGGACAAATTTTTTTTTAAGGAGGGTGGTATTGTAACGTCCGATTTCCAACTTCCGATCTCATTTAATGTTGAAATTTTCGATTTCCAAGTTTGTCTTATAAATTACGACTTCCGACCTTAGTCATAGGTTCAAATTCCGACTTTGTTTCCAAGGCTTAAGGGCCGGCTGCATTTTCCGATTTCTGACCTTGTGTAAGCGTGTAAGAATTTCGACCTCATCAGTATGAATTCCGATTTCCGATTTCATTTCAAGTGGCTGATGTTTCCAATTTCCGATCTTAAGATTTCCGATCTTAAGATTTCCGACTTAACACTAAGTCCGACATCCGATTTTATCTCGACCAGAAATGGACACGAGATCAGATTTTTGAACTTGTCTCCCGGTTCGAGTCAAATTTTCACAAGTTCTGATCTCGAGTTTAATACCAAGAGCTCTCATTTCTCTATCCTCCCGAGTTCCGAGATCGAGGTCCTACAATTCACGACTTCCGACTTTAAGTGCTTGGCTTCACATCAGGCTTTGCTTTCAAGTTTCGAAATAAACTGGATAAATTTCCCAGGTTCCGACTTCATATGCAGGATGTTCACGAGTTCCGACTTTATAGAGAGTACGAGTTCCGATTTCATCTTCAGAATATACTGGAAACTAGTCCCACTTTAGGCGATGTGGAGAGTAATTCTACCACACAAATAAGACGACGTGGAGAGCAAGGTTGGCTGAAACTCAGCCTTATGTTTTGAGGCCAATCAAAACTTTCCAAGTTAACTACTACTCATGCTTATATAACACACTCTCCTCCTCTTCTTCAGACTCTTCTCTCACATTGCATACTTCACTCCAGCTCTCTCTTTTCTTTTCATCACTCACCCAACTCCATCACACTTTGAAATCCTACCAAGTTGCAGCTACAAACTTAAACCAAAATCATTCATAATAAGAGGTAAAGGTTCTAAATTCTTACTTGACTTTTTGATTCTTGAAGGATTGATGGTGGTCCAATTTCTTAATTTTGATATGTTGATTGAATAATTATGATGAATTATAGCTGAGTTATGGGCTATTTATGAGGTTAAAACCTACATTGAAAGTGAGGAAGGATGAAGATATGAAAAAGTTGAGAGGCTGGAAAACTCAAAAACCCTCGGCAGTCCGTACGGCGGAGTGTACGGCTTCGCCTCCCACCGTTAAAATTAACGAGACCATTTTTAGGTGAAACTAGACATTCAGGGCTTTCCACACATATATCATAATAGGTCATTGGATTAGTATAGAATTAGTTACGAATTTTTGAAGTTAGACCTAGAAATCTGGGTTCTCACCCGGGCAGCATGGGTTGAGAAGGGTGTATCTCACCCTATACAACCTCAAATTGAGTCCAACCAAAGATGTTTGAAAGCTAACACATGAGAGAACATCCCATACAAATTTTAGAATTTAATTCATTGTCATTTGTTCCCAGCACATCAATGAAGTTGGCTTAGGTTAAAACTGGCCTAGAATAGGACAGCTCAATAGGGTAATGTTTCGAGACTCATAACTCAAAATCCACTTAGACAAATGACATGAAACTTAATTCATTTTAAGGCTTGTTGTGTGAGCTTCATTTTGATATAAAATTTGCATGATTTCATCTAGTTTTCGAATTTTAGTGAATTTTCTCCTATAGGAACCCAATTCTGGCTAGGAACAAAACAGGCTGAGATAAAATGTTTATATCTAGAGTTATATAATTCAAAACGAGATGGGACCAATGAGAGTAGAAAGTAGACATATAAGGCTATAACATATCCAAAAATGAGAATTTAATGAGTTGGATTGAATAAAAATTGGAGCATGCCAAACTCGGGCAGAACAGGGAAGGACAAGCTGGAACCTTCTTAATGCTGGATTTGCAATTGTTGAATGATGTTATACGTGTTTATACATGTTTGCTGGTTTATACTGAAATTATTAGTTGTGTAACTGTACTGATTTGTTTGGCACTATTCACAAGGAAGCGGACTCGATCCGTTATGCCCCCAAAATTTCGGTAAGAAATCCATAAGTTATGAAATTTATGATAACTTGAGTACATCATATGAAAAGAGACAAGTTAGATGTGCATTCATTTCAAGACATTATAAAGA
Organism: Pterocarpus macrocarpus; assembly: GCA_031439585.1. Classification (NCBI taxonomy): domain Eukaryota; kingdom Viridiplantae; phylum Streptophyta; class Magnoliopsida; order Fabales; family Fabaceae; genus Pterocarpus; species Pterocarpus macrocarpus. Next base: position 58,501,142 of record CM062514.1, read on the forward strand.
ATTCCACATCACTTGGGTCAGCCCCGGAATAAATTAAGGGGAATAGATCGGTGGGAAGGTCGGGGAAAGTAAACCCGGTCATCTTGTATAGGAACGAGCTCGGTCCTGAAAAGCGGACTATTACCTAGGAGTATATGGCCAATGACTCCCAAGGGACCAAGTATGGAAATAAGTTATAAAAGGCTAAAGCCTCCACAAATAAGATGCATCTTCTCATTGCACATGCATATGTACAGTGGAATACTTTACTATTGATGGTTCTAGATCCTTGTTTATTAATCATAATATGCTATTTTCCTGCCGTAATTACTATTTGAATACTTTAGCATATCTGTTAACAAAAATTGAATTTATTTCGGTGTATGTTTTACAAGCAAGTATTTAAATTGAATATTATCGTTTCATGATACTATTTGAAAAAAATGTTGCACGACCGAAACAACTGGGAATGACAGCGATGACAGATGTATAGAAGTTAGGATTTTCTACTGAGAAATATTCATATCTCACCCTATTGTATGTTCCGCGTCATTCTCAGACCATGGAGCACGCGGCGACCGGGGTTCTATTCATTGAGTTTCCTGAGCTTCACATCCACATCGACCCTTTTCTAGATTCTGTATATATATCGGGTAGATGCCAGTTTCGTTTATATTTCTTCTTTTAGAGGGACTTTGCTGTACCACTTATGCATCCCCTCTTTGATCCTGCTGTCCCCTACATAGCCATACCTCTTCACATAGCCCATCCATTTCCACCACCACCCGGCGGCCACCACCGCACTCAGACTCCAGGTTCCCATGGCCCTCCTCACCTTCACCGCAGCCGATGTCGTCGGCCTCGACCTCAGAGGAGGACCCATCCGAGGCGGCTAGTTCTTCGTCGTCATCCGCTCCCAACGCCGGGCACCCTCCAGCTGACGCCGTCATGGCGAACGGTTTCCTTTCATCAGACTCTGTTTAGATAGCGTGCATGCTGTAGTGGGGTTAGATGTACAGAATGACTCTCTTTTGACAGTTTGGGTTATGGTTGGATGGATACATATTAGGAATGTACATGAAATGTCCCATGGGGACCAGTTAAGTCGTTCATAGATACTGGCCGTTTCATTTTGTATTAGCGGCCTCGTTTTGACACCTTGTACTTTTTAACAAACCTTGAAATCAAATATCTATATACATATCTATGACGCTGTTTGCAGTTATTTTGTTCTTATTGTATTTTTATTTATGTTAAGTTACTTATAGTTTACCAATTGATTTGTATTTATTCCGCCATCCCGCAGAAAGATTTTGTTATGAGATCAGGTAGTCTTATTTGAGAAATTAATACTGATACTGAGGGAGAGATTTATTTAGTATTACACGTAATCTCTTATCAGATATATGATTATGACTTAAGCATAGTACTTTGTCTGGTAAGATGTTACATACAAAAAGTTGACTATCCTAAACTTTGAGATATACAAATATAGAAAAGACAAAAATAAATCTACTACCCTAAGGTTTGAGTGACAAATAATTACAAATAAAATAAATAGCAACAAATAAAAATTATGTACAAAAATAATTGTTTACAACCAAAAAAAATGTAAAGCAACAAGAAAAAGGAAAAATAAATATTATTTTAGTTATATAATTTGCATAATTTACTCTAATAGGCTTGACTCTCTAACCGTCCCCAGTGGAGTTGCCAAACTGTCACAACGTGCCCGGAGGGTGCCATAATGAGAGGCAACAAAAGAATATTGAAAAATAATTTCAATAGAGTCACCACCAATTTTTATTATGGGAAAAATCAGAAAAACCTTTTAAATTTACAAAACCGATCTTTTAAAAGAGATTAGGTTTGGGAGTCCAATTATACATAGGAAATGGTAGAAACTTAATTCCACTGCATACCAAATACATCCATTTTAAAATGATAACCCTACAGCTTGTTATGCAAATTAATTTAAAACTATAATAATATTTATTTTTCCCCTTTGAAAATATAAAACAAAAAGAAAGAAACTATTTACAAAAGAAAAAGAAAACATAATTAATATGATAACTATTTACAAAAGGAAAAAAAAAAGTAAAATTGATATGATAATTATTCAAAAAAAAAAGATTAATGTACAATTATTTACAAAATGAACAAAAATTAATATAACAACTATTTTCAAAAGAAAAAGAAAGTAAAATTAATGTTATGCTTATTTACAAAAGAAATAGAAATTGCTATAACAATTATTTACAAGCAGAAATGAAAGTAAAATTAATGTTACAATTATTTAAGGAATTAAAATTGAACCAAATTTAAGAAAATTTAACTTTTGATTTGACGGAGATTATCCGCTCATACGTATCCTCCGGTGCAATGAGGAATTCAAAATCATATAATTCTTGTAGAAATTATTTGTGTGTTAGGTAGATTTTATTTACAAAAGAAAAGAAAAGAAAAAATTAATCCACTCTTGCACAGGATTTAGGATAGCATTAGCTATATAACAAACTCTTACAATTCTCATAACCCTTGAGAATGGTTAAAACATCCATCAATGTTAAAAATTGTTCCACGAATTTTGAAGATAAAAAAATATTTTTATTATTTGAGTAAAAATATTTTGTGTATATTTACAAAGGTAAAAATCAAAAGTAAAAAAGAGAAGAAGAAAAAAATTAAAGCCCAAAAACAAGGAAAGCACCAACAATTAAAAAAAGCACCAGAACCCAAAAAAAAAAAAAAAGAAAGAAAGAAGACAGATGAGAGCACCAGCATGGTAATGTACCATAGGCACACCCTGGGCAAGAAAAAAATAATGATGTGACTATTGATTCCAAGTATCCACCTTATTGTTGATGTTTAATACCTATTTATAGATGTTTGGAAATGAATAGAATTAATGACAAAATAATTTAAATTGATACTGATTATGAGATTTGATTTGATTGAAATTGATTTAAACCAATTAAAATATGCTGATTGACATTAATTGATAAATTAAGATATACTGATGGGCACTAATTGACACTAAATAAAGGTGATTTTGATGCAATTTTGATTTATTTCTTTTATTATTATTTTTTATTTTATCTTATTATTTTTTTTACTTTTTATTTTTATATTTATTAATTGTTGGACCAAGATACTACTTGAACATAGGTCAAAAGATTGGGCTTTTTATTTTTTATTTTTTTCTTGTTTCTTTTTGTCTCTTTATTTATTTTTTTGTTTTTTAATTTATTTACAAAAGGTTCAGATAAAATATGGTGTTCACAAGGACCATCCTTGTAAAGCCATTACCAATAACATCCCATATTCTCCTGATGAAGTTCAAGTTAAAGCCATCCAAACCCGGTGCTTTTGATGGGTCACATGACCAAATAGCAGATTTTATTTCCTCTTTTGTTGGAATACTTTCCAAACTGATAGCATCTTCCGTAAAAAACCTATTTACAAACCTTTCCTCAATCTGAAACTAAGGCTTTGGTTCTTGGTGATAAAGTTCTTTGAAGAATCTTCTAGCAGTTGATTTGATTTTCCTTAGATCTTTAAGATTCTTACCATTAACATGCAATTCTGTTATTTTTCTTCTTCCTTTTCCTGATAGTGGCTATAGTTTGGAAGTATCTCAAGTTCCAGTCAATATCTTTTGCATACCTGTCTTGTGAAAGCTGTTTCTAGAAAATCACTTTTTCTAGCATACAATGCATCTAATTGGCTGAGCAAAGCATTTCTTCTAGCCAACGCCACTTCAGATAATTCCCCATCTTCCATGCTGGAATCAACCTTTGCAACTTCTTCCTCAAGTTGAGAAATTTTTTTGTCAATATTCCCAAAAATTTCAAAGTTCCATTTCTTCAAAGGGCCATGAATCTGTTTCATTTTTTATGATATATTCCCACTTTCTAACTTGCACCGTTCCTTTTTCACCATTTGCTTGAATTTTGGATGAGAAAACCAAATATCTAGAGATCTAAAGGGCTAAGGTCCCCAGTTTACCTTATAAGACTCCAACAAAAGGGGAATATGATCAGATTTTGAGCATCTAATTGCCATTACTCTTAGATCAGAATACTTCATACACCAAAGTGGATCAATAAGAAACCTATATAGTTTGCTACAAGACTTTCCCTTCCTCCAAGTGAATTTCCTCCCTACAATCAGCATATCTACCAGGTTCATATCATTCACCGATTCTCCAAACTCAACCATGCTAGTAGTAAGAGCTTCATTCCTTTTCCTTTCACCAATCCTTAGTATTTCATTGTAGTCACCCTAACATAAGAAATAGCACCATCCACTTATCTTTTACCTCCATTAACTCCTTCCATACTACAAGTCTTTCTTGTCTATTATGGGGACCATAAACTAGCCCCATTGCACATTGAAAATTTAAATCTTTAATAGTCCCCTTGATATAGATCCATCTTTCACTTTTCTGAACTTCATCATGTTTAAGCAATTCCTTGTCCCATACACACAATAATTCCCCACCACCATTCACTGCATTTATAGCTGCCCAATCGAAATCATAAGGTCCCTAAAATCTACTTATAGTATTCTCCCCAATTGTGGTTGCCTTTGTTTTAACTAACCCAATAACACTAATATTATGCTTCCTTATTATCTCTCCAATAACCCCCACCTTCCCAACACCACCTATTCCCTTAATATTCCAACATAAGAAATTCATGGGGAACATATTTGCTCACTTGTGGCCTTAGACTTGGGTTTTTTCTTCCCATGACCTTATCTTTTGTTGTTGGATCTGTTCTTCATTTTTCTATCCATTGCATATTATACTAGTGCCTGAATTGCAATGTTGTCATTAGCGGCAATCACCCCAATTTTCTTTCCAACCTTCCATACTTTTCTTGCTTTTAACCACATCTCATCCTCTTCTTTGGAATCATCATGGGACTCCCTGTCTTCAGAATCTGTTTTTGATTGCACTACCCTTTTCCTTTTCCCACTTCTTGGTTCCTTACTTGGTATCTTAGCTCACATTGTTGTCTTTGCACAGGTCACCCATTCCACATGCCTACTTCTGCGGCCCATTCTATATTGATTCTTTTACAATAGTCTCCACTGAATCTTCCTAGTTGGGTTCAAATCCAGGTGGGTATGTGCGGCCTAGAAGAGCATCCATCACCATGGCCACAATGGATATTAGAATCCGCTACCATTGAGCCCATTTCCAAAATAGGATGGTCACACTTTGGGCTATGGCCAAATGGGCCTATTTGATGTAAATGTTCACTTTCTTGCATATTTAGGCCAGCTACATCCCTTGTTTGTAAGGAACCCATTATAGTCACTGTTTTCTTTTCACGCTCTTCATTTAGATAGTTCCAAAGACCATCATTTCCTCCTTTCTCAAAACTGGCATCACCTCGGTTATTCATACCATTACATTTACTAGCCGCCTCATGATTAATTGCTTTGTCCCCATGATCACATTTCTCATGCCACGTATACCCTTTTCCCTGGTCCACATGGATATCTTCATCCTCATCTTGTTCATTCTGCAATTCACAGCATTTCTCTAACTGCTCATCTTCACTCAATATACTCTGAATCGTTTTTTCTTTATCTTGCTCTAAATGGAGATTGAATGGGCATACGTTGTCCTTACCCACTTCCTTAACATAGATGTCAAAACTAGTACCATCCACTGAAAAGTAAATCCACCCTTGGATTAATGGAAAATGGCTAGTTTCTATAAGGATTTTTTAAACTAAAATCCTTTCCTTGCTCAATTCTACTATCCATACAAACAACTGATCCGTAGACACTACCAATCCTTCTCATATTTTTCGTAGACCATGCTTAAGGGGGCAAACCAAAACATTCGACCCAAACTCATCTTGTCTGGCTGCATTCTTCTTCAGACCACCTCTAAATTTCTTCAAAATATATAGCCATAAAATCTGCACCTATAATTAGAGCATCTTCCATGTCCTCTTTAGTTTCAAAGGTTATTATTATTTTATAGGGTCCTATTTGCTTAACATCAACGATTGAGATCTAGTCTTTGAACAATATTTCAGCCATAACTTCAATGTTAACAGGGTAAAGTGTTTCCCCAATAATGCTTCGTTAAAGCTTCTCCTTCATATCTTCATTAACCTCACCATAGACCACTATTGTTTTCTTTTCTTGGCTTCCTTCCTTTATTGCCTCTTTTTGACCATGTGGGATATCCCATTTCACCTAAGCTTTTTCACCTTGGACATTATTTTTAGGGACAACAACGTCCTTGTACGATCTCCTATCTAATGCAGTTGTTCTTGTCCTTCTTTCTTGCTGAACTATTTGCGGCTTAAAGACATTGTTCTGCGAAGTTTTGGTTGTCAGAGAATTGCTTGTACTTGGCTTCTTTTATGTATATTATACATCCCCTAATCACCATTCCATTAAGTTTTGTCATTACATCTTCTGCTTCATGCTTACTTGACAATCTGACAAACGCAAATGGTAGCGGATTGTTCAATCTTCTCTTCCTGGATAAGTAAACATCTATTACTCGTCCTTCATGTCCAACAATTTGCCATAGCCACTGTGCCGTCATGGATAGTGGAAGGTTATCCACAAAGATAGTGTAGTACTTTGATTTGATTTTCCTTAGCATCTTATATTTATGTCTTGGATTACTTTGATAGAAATCTCCCTTAGGTTGATTGTAATGTCCTGAAATTACAATATATTTAAAATTTTGCTGTTAACTAATGTATTCGATTTCAATAGATATACAAACGTAATTACTAGTGAATTAGGGAGATTGGGGGTAGAAGAATTTGAAATAGTTATGTAGAAAATTCAAGAAGATTATTAGCGATGTTTCACAAGTTTGAAGGAAATCGGTTAACTTTCGGTATTGTATACCGCAAGAGCCGAGTTGGTAGAAACTTATACTGTTAAAGCTTTAATTTTGAGGGTTAGGATTGAGCCACCATGACCCTTGGGCTAGTGTAATCTTAACCCTTAGATGGCCAATCTAAAACAAAATTGAAATAACACACATATCCACTAATTACCATTGAGTGAGTCATCTTTTTAATTATGACTAAAAATCATGAAATCCCCTTTTTCCCGTTGTAATTTCAGCCAGCAGAAACTGACCCTCCCTCATTTTGTGTTTCATTTTGATTCCCTCAACCTCTCTTCTTCATCTCCTACATAGCTTTCTTGAAATCAAGATCTTCATTGTAACACCCACCGGATTTTTTTATCGTTTTATCATTTTTCGCCTAGTTGTTCGGTTTTTATCGAATAATCGAAATTAATTAAAATTCGACTAAATATTTATTTAGGATCAATTGATTAGCAACAAATTGAATTTAGATATGAGGGGATTAGGTTAGAAGTATAGAAGATTTCATAAAAAGTTTCTTGAAACCGATTTACCGATTTAAAGAAAATCGGTAAGATTACAGTATTTTAAACTGTTGGAACCGAAGCAATAGAATTTCCAACCCAATAACCCTACCTTAAGTGGCTGAGAACTTAGCCACTTACCACATGAAAGTGGCGCAAGAAAGGCCACAAAAAATGGGGAAGGTTGGCTGAAATTCAGCCTTGTGTTTTAGACCAATCAAATTGCAAGATTGTACCTACCACCTCAATGATTTTATGACTCATTTCTTTCTTTCTCCCTTTAGCCTGACTTGCGCTGCCTTCTCCTTTGTTCCAGTTCTCTCCTTCTCTTTTCCACTCACCCAACTCCATCCAACCTTCAAGCTCAACTAGGTTTTATTGATTCAAACTCCAAAATCAAGCCAAATCACATAGAAAGAGGAGGATGTTACAAAATAGTATCAGAGCAGTTTAGGTCCTAACCGGACCTGAGGGCTAAACTAACTATGCTTCCTTCTTCCAGTGCACTCTGGAATCCTTAGAAAATGTCATGCGATAAATCTTATCTGCTTAGATAAGATATAGGAAATTAGATATGCATGACTGCCTAACTGTGATTGTTATTAGTTGCTGTCACATTTAACTTGTTATTGAGCCTGATCAACTCAATCTTTTGTTGTGTGTGATTAGGAACTAATGGCTTCCAAGAGACGTGATAGGCCACCAACTGCACTCACTTCAGAGGACCCTGCTAATTTTTCATGGACACTTTACGAGAGATGGCATATGCCATGCGCGAACAAGCTGCTGCACTACACCAAATGATGGACCAGCTAGGAAGACAACCTGGAGCTGGTCCCAATGGAAACTCAAATGGCCTAGGATTGGACCTGGAATACCTCAAGTTCACAGAATTTTGAAAGGCAAACCCGCCTAGTTTTAGAGGAGGTTTTCATCCTGATAAGGTTGACGAGTGGATTAAGACAATGGAGAAGGTCTTTTCTGTTTTGGACTGCACTGACCACCAAAAAGTGGCCTTCACCACTTATATGCTCGAAGCAGACGCAGAACTCTGGTGGAATGGTGTAAAATGGCTATTAGAAGAGTCCCAAATAGAGATCGCCTGAGTTATGTTCAAGGACGCTTTTTACCATAAATACTTTCCTCCATCCGTTCAAAACGCCAAGGAGTTAGAATTTATGCAACTCTGCCAGGGAAGCAATAGCATGTCAGAGTACATCGCTAAGTTTAAAGAGTTATGCAAGTTTTTCCACAATCTATCAGTGGGATCCAGATGAGGCATGGAAGTGTGTCAAATTCGAAGGTGGATTGAGGGAAGATATCCTCGCAGCAATAGGCCTTATGGAGATCAGGGATTTTCCTACCATGCTAAACAAGTGCAGACTTGTGGAAGACTATAATAAGAAGTTAGAAATTGTCCAGTCTGATGCTTATGGAAAAAGGCCGGCACCTGAAAACCAGGAACTTGAATCTGCCTCACCACCAAAGAAGCAGTTTCACCTTAGCAAGTATGAGGGCAAGCAGCTGTAGGAATCGATGGTTAAGCAATGATGTCCGAAGTGTGGAAAAATCATGGAAATAAGCCTTGCCTGGTTAAATAGTATGTGTGTTTCAGATGTGGCAAGCCAGGACATATGATCAAAGAATGCCTCGAGAACCAACCATCGACTTCTAAACCGCAACGTTCGGGGAGAGTTTTCACTATAAACGCAGAAGTGACTACACCGCAGCTGAGTCAGAGCGAGAATTAGGGATAAACCAAACTAAGGAATTAGCTAATTTAGTTTTAGTTGATCCTATTATGCTAAGTGGTTTTATATCTATTGTGTAATTATGTATGAACTTAATTTAAATTGTTATGATTATAACTAGTTAGTTTCATAATCAAATTTTAAGGACAAAATTTTTTGTTAGGAGGGTGGTAATGTAACATCCACTGAATTTTTTATCGTTTTATCATTTTTCGCCTAGTTGTTCGATTTTTATCGAATAATCGAAATTAATTAAAATTCGACTAAATATTTATCTAGGATCAATTGATTAGCAACAAATTGAGGTTAGATATGAGGGGATTAGGTTAGAAGTATAGAAGATTTCATAAAAATTTTCTTAAAACCGATTTACCGATTTAAAGGAAATCGGTAAGATTATGGTATTTTAAACTGTCGGAACCGAACCAATAGGATTTTGAGCCCAATAACCCTATGTTCTCAGCCACTTACCACATGAAAGTGGCGTAAGAAAGGCCACAAAAAATGGGGAAAGTTGGCTGAAATTCAGCCTTGTGTTTTAGACTAATCAAATTGCAAGATTGTACCTACCACGTCAAAGCTTTTATGACTCATTTCTTTCTTTCTCCTTTCAGCCTGACTTGCACTGCCTTCTCCTTTGTTCCAGCTCTTTCCTTCTCTTCTCCACTCACCCAACTCCATCCAACCTTCAAGCTCAACCAAGTTTTATTGATTCAAACTCCAAAATCAAGCCAAATCACATAAAAAGAGGAGGATGTTACATTCACTTACAAACTTAAACCCAAGTTTAAGGTAGGATTTCATGACTTTTCTTGTGATTAGAACTAATATAGCTTATTAGAGTTTTTAGTTTCTTTCTTTAATATGATGATATCTTATGTTTTTATGATTGATTTTGGTTGAATAAATATATGGAAACTCTTAGTTTGGATTGAGGATTTGAGTGAAACTCAAGAAAAGATGAGAACAGAAATGGCTAAAGATAAAAACCCTAAGACCGTTTGTACTGGTGGAGTGTTTGGCTCTGCCTACAACCACCAAAATGGAATGAAACAAATTTAGATAAAACTAGACATCTAGGGCTTTCCAACCGTATAAATTATAAGACTATTGGATTAGTATTGAGAGATATATCAATTTTTGAAGTTTGCCATAAGTTTTTATCTTTGAATCTGACCAGAGTAAGGTGAGCAGGGCATATCTCGCCCTATATTCCTTCAAATTGAGTGCAACCAAGTTTTTTAACCATAAAATTTCATAACTAAATTTAATCCCTGTTATTCCCAGTAATTCAGGAAAGTTGCCCTAAGTTCTAACCAGGTTAGAATAGGGCAATTCAAGTTAGTTAACTTTAAGAGCTTATAACTTGAGTTATACTTACTCAAAAAGGATGAGACTTGTTGGAAATAAAAATGTTCAGTTAGCTTTAAAATCATATAGGTTTCTTATATTTCAATTAGTTTTCCAATTTTAGTGAATTTTTACATTTTAGAGCTTAAATCTGTCTAGTACAGGGCAAGCCTAGGTAAATCTTCAATAACTTGAGTTATATATATATCAAAACTCAATGGGACTAAGAAGGTTAGAAATTAGACACATAAAACTTTAACATATCTAAAATTCAAGCCTAAATAAGTTAAAATGAATTTATGGTTTAATTTACAAAAACTGGGCAAAATTGGAAGTAGTGGCAAAAACCCAATCCAAGACCAAGGTTATGAAATTTTGGTTTGGTTATTGAAATATATACACCTTGCATTGAATTTTTCTATGTGAATGACTGTCTGGTTGACTGATACTATTCACAGGGAAGCGGATTTGATTCATTATGCTACCAAAATTTCAGCAGAAGCTATGTATAACTTATGATACACTTGCACATGCATGAAATTTTCAAGTCAAGTTATCATTCACTATGAAACTTATAAGGATTTTGAGAAGTTCCATATTACTTGGGCCAGGCTCGGAATAAAGTTAAGGAGAATAGATCGGTGGGAAGGTGGAGGAAAGTAAACCCAGCATTCATGCATAGGAACAAGCTCGGTCTTGAAGAGCAGACTATATTTCCCAGGAGTTATATGGCCAAAAACTCCCAGGGGACCAAGTATGGATTAGAGATAAAAGCAAAATACCCTAGGGACGGCGATATGTAACGCCTAGATATATTGAGTAAAGTATAAAAAGACTATAGTGTATGAGCAAGTAAAGAGTCATGGAGACACAGTGCATTCCATTTTCATGTAGACACAGTGGATTCCATTTTCATGCAGTAGTACATTAATGAATACATGTTGATTGATTATGATTTGAAGGTGTTATCCATATACGAGCTCTTTGAATTTGCTATTTATATTCATGCTCTTGAATGATTATTACCGTCTACTATTGCTGCATCTTATTCTATATGATATTGTGCCTGATATGGTGGCTGATACTCATTCTGTTCCTTATCGTCATAAGTAAAATTGAACCTTACTTCGGGCTATGTTTTCTTAAATCCAAATGATTAGGGCTGTCAGATTTGTTAATCATATTTTTATTAAGTAAAACTGAAACAACTGGAGATGAATACGATGACAGGCTAGTCTAGCTAATGGAAATCCTACTGAGAATTTTGAATTCTCATCTTTTATATCCATATCATCTCTAGATGGTGGGGATGGCGGCGACCAATATTTTATACGCTGAGGTGCTAGAATGGCAGTGGCACTACGATGTCGCACTGGACTCATTGTACCTGATGGCCATTGCTTGATTTCGTCTTTATGTTTTCTTCCACCGAGCTTTTTGTTGTTCCTTTGTTTAGCCCGCTATTTGACCCTACCACCCCTTACTTAGTAGTCCCCGTGTGTATGGCACATCCACCCGCACCACCACCACCTTAGCCTATCCACCAAGGTTCCTTAGAAAGTGATCTTTCAGAGCCTTTGGACTTGTCTTCTTCCTCCTCCGGAGCTCCTGACGACGATTATGCCCCTACTCACCACTTTAACTATATGAATACTTGAGATGATAGTGTTTGTATGTATCAAGTCTCTTTATTTTTTTTTATTATCTATTTCTTTTATTTGTTTTATTTAAATTTTTGTTTTCATTGTGACATGCTTGGGATTTATGGTCTTACTCCGTAATTGAAGTTTAGTATCGATCAATTCACTAGACTACCATTTACTACAACTAAATTAATTAAATGAAAAGTAAGACAATTAGAAATTGTAGTCTCATAATAATCTACGGAATATAATACTATGACTTAAGCATAATATTACTTTCATAGGGTGTTACACTGATATTGATTCCTCCCCTGAAAATGATTACTATTCCATTGGTTACACCTCACCACTCTCCAATGTGCTTTCTCTCTTCACTCACCACATGATACATTCTCTCTCCACTCAATACATTCACTGCAATCGGATGTCCCTTTCAAATAAGGAGCTGATTTAGGGTGCGTTTGTTTCAGTTTTTAGAAAATTGATTTTTTTTCAAAAGCTACTCTTTTCAATTTCTGTAAAAAAGATGAAAATAGATTTTTTTGAGAATCTAATTATTTTTAAAAATTTATTTAAATATATAAAAACTAATTTTTTTAATAAAAAAATAATTTTTTGTTGAAAAAAGTACAAACAAACACACCATTAGTTGATGAAATTACTGTATCTTATCTTCCTTACTGGTTCAGCCGCTACTAGTGGATTATAATCAGAGCCTAGTAATTGTGCATAACTTTTATGATTATTTATATTGTTTTAATTTTTAGCTTCACAAATTATTTAATATATGTCTAAAATGTGTTTAAAAAGTGATTATCCTGTGAAGAAAATATTAGCAAATAAATTAGAAAATATTTCCTTAGTAAGATTTATATGAAGCCCACTACAATCACGGTGAGTTGGTTACCTAAAGAAATTCTTATAAGAGAGGAGTCTTCTTAAATTCTTAATTATTTATTGTGCACAAATTGGTCGAAAGTCACTTTCATAAACGATAATGGCATTGGCATGGGAATGGTTATTCTCAGGTATGTTTTTCATATCATAAGGCTATGTATAGAACGTAAGAAGCAATAAACACAAATACCGTAATTAGGAAAGGAAAAAAAAAAAACAAATAGGGCATCATATATTTTTTTTTTCAATACAGTGCTACTTTATTATATATTATATTATAATCTTAAGGTGAAAAACATGAAACATGCAAAAAAAAAAAAAAATTAAGATAATAAGAAAAAAATTACAAGAGGTTTTTAAAACACTCGAATATCTATTTCCTTGCTTTTATTAATATCATATTCAAATTTTTGTCGATATAAAATTTTCAAGTTTGAATATTTTGAATACAAAACTTTTAATTAGGTAACGATTAAAGTAAATAAAAGACTATTTTTTATGTTGATTGATTATTTTTAATTGATTTGGCAATAACTAATGAATTACTTAATCCATTTACCTCTTGCTAAATAGAGTGGAACCCCAATTATGAAATTCCTTCTTTCCCACTTAGGATAATAGAAAGGAAATTATTACAAAAGATTTTTGAAATGCCAAGATATCTTTCTTTCTCGATTTCATCTATGTTATTAATTATTTATTCACTTTTTTTTGGTAATGATATTAATTATTTATTCACATTTTTACAAATATAAAATTTTATATTTGAATATTTTCAATATAAAATTTTTATTTAGCAAAATATTAAAGTAAATAAACAAAAAATAAACTTTTTTTCTAATGTTGATTGATTTATTTCTCATGATTTATGTACATTTTAATTGCACTAAAATCATGTGAGTCTCGTACAATTTATGGCTAGGTCTTTTGCTAGTTCATAAATCATGTAAGGTTGGTATAATTTCTAGTTAATTTGAACTACTAATAAATCGTGCTACCCTCATGCGAATTTCTTATGAACACGAAAAAAGGATATTTTAAAAAATAAAGATAAAATAAGACATTTATGAAAATAATATTTTTTATTTTATTTGTGTAAAAAAGCTAAGCAATAACAAATGAATTAACACGGTTCTTATAAAGAAAAAGCACTTTCATATCTTCTTAGCCAAAATGGCAGAAAAGGTTCCCCATTCAAAATTATGATAATTAATAAGTATCCCCTGCATTGTACTAATTTTCTTAAATTCAGTTTAAATTTTAAAAAGTTCTAGATGATATAAAAGAAAAGAATTTTAAAAATAAAAATGAAAAAATTCACGTTAGTTTAAGAGAGATATAATTTTTCTTCCAATATTATATGGCATTTTCACCTAATTCTAAATTTTTAAATTCTTTTCAATTATAATTATTCTTTAGTACTCATTTCTTCTTTTTAAGTTCCTTCATTTTAATTGCTATATGATATTTCTCTTAATTTTTTAATTATTAATAATTAAATTTATTTTATTTTATTTTATTTTATTTTATTTTGACCTTTTATTTCTCTAATTTATATCTTTCTCAACTTTTCATCTACTATAATAATTCAAACTTTTATTTTTAAATATTTGAAAATTGCAATTAATTAAAGTATACTCATTTTAATAAAAGAATAAGATACACACACACACACACACACACACATATATATATAACTTGATAAATTGACTATATTTTAAAATATCATTTTAAAGAGTAATAGTTATAAAGGTTTTCTCACCCATTAAATGCACATTTAAAATGTTATAATAAATATAACAAATTGTCATTTAATTTGTGTATATAGGATTAAAAAATACGAATAAATTTATTCTAAACAAAGAAAATATTTAGTCAAATAATTATTGAATTTGAAATAAAAATATTTTTATTATACTTTAAAATATTATAATTATATTTAATTCAATTTATTCATTTTAAGTAAAAATTTTAATTTAATATTCATTTTAAAAGATTTTAATTATATTTTTATAAATACATTAATTGAAATATATTAATTTTTTTATTATGTTAAAATTATAATAATAAATATTTAATTTATATAATTTGCGTAATTTACAGGATAAAATAACTAGTTTAAATTTGTGATTCTTAAAAATAGAAGTTCTTAATGACACATATCTTTCTTTGAGGGAAATTATAATGAATGATTATGTCGAACTAATAATTGAGCGCTAGGAATTATATTGTACCTGTAACTTAGGGTGCGATAGAGTCAGTTTTTTTGGGCAAAAAAAATTATCTTTTTATTAAAAAAATCACTTTTGACATATTTAAATAAATTCTTAAAAATAATCAGAATATCAAAAAATTTTATTTTCAACCTTTTCAAAAAATTATATTTTCTATTTTTTCAACTTCTTTAGTTATATAAAAAATTTTAGTTTCATAATCACTTTTTTAAAAATTGAAAAAAATACACCCTTAATCCCTAAATTAAATTATTATTCAAGTTAGTCATTAATTTTATAAAACTCATATTAACTTAATTTTCGTTAATGAAGTAACTAAGATACAGAAAAGATTGATTCTAGTTTTGTAGGTTAAAGTATTCATTCATATAATAATCAAATGTACTAACTAACTCATTGGTAGAAAATAATTTGAGGAAACAACTTACAAATTTATTGAAAAATCAATACATTATTAAATGAATAGATTTAATTTCGATGTATTGCAATATAAATTTTTTTATACAGTTATCTAATTATATATTATCATAGTATTTAAAGTATTTGGCTTTTATAATAAACTATCACCGTATCAAATTTAAGCCTAGTTTGGTAGTGCCCTTTAAAGGGGTACTTTATCTTATAAAAAGTATAAGTCAATTTTTTTTGTTTAAAAAATCAAATAGCTGTGGTACTTTTGCTCCTAGTTTTTAAAAGCCAATGGGTATTTTTGAGAGCCCTTGTAGAGTACTTTTCAAAACTTGATTGTGTTCTTTAAAATTTTAAAAATTAATATAATTTTACTCTTTTTAATGACATTAAAGTAGAAATTATTCTCTTTAATATTTATATCAATTATAGTCATTTTAAATTTTAAGAATAATTTTATCAAATATTACTTTTATGGTTTCTATTTATTGAGAGCAGTTTTAACATTATTTTACCAAACAGTACTATTATAATTTTTAAAAGCAACTTTTAGAGAGCCCAGAGAATTTAGTAATTCTCAAAAAGTCATAATAATACTAAACCAAACCTTAATATCTAAATAAACATAATATGATTTAATAGCTAGAGATAAATTATTATATAATAAAAGGAAAATATTATTTAACAGTAATAGATTCAAAAAATTTAGATAATGGAGGCAATGATAATACATAAGTATAACAAGAAATTTCAAATTTAATAAAATAATTTTTTTCTCAATAAGTGGTCAAATTTTGTTCCTAAAATAACGTGGTATTGCCAATGATTGTCATATTCTTTTAATTTATCTAACCACCTTCTTTCATTCTTGGCAAGTTCTGACAAATTTGGCCATGTATGATAAAACTGCTAATGAAAAATGTTACAAATTAACCTTCCATATGAAGAATTATTGAAGAATACCCATTAGCTTTACGTCATTGTAATTGTTATTAAGGATTTAATTTTGATATATTAACATAATTATTTAATTATGTATAGTCATACCATTAAATTATTTAATTATTATTATAATTATTTTAAAAGTCATAGAAAAGATAAGATATATTTAATAGATGATATAAAATACTTTACTCTAATCATGTATTAAAATTAGTCTCTATTATTAAACTGAGTCCAAAAACCCCCATAAAAATGAATTCAGCAGAAAATACAAAGAGGGCATCGCTTTCCAAAGCTTAATGAAGGGTGTGTCTGTTATATGATAAAG
This sequence comes from Pterocarpus macrocarpus, assembly GCA_031439585.1. Classification (NCBI taxonomy): domain Eukaryota; kingdom Viridiplantae; phylum Streptophyta; class Magnoliopsida; order Fabales; family Fabaceae; genus Pterocarpus; species Pterocarpus macrocarpus. Next base: position 58,518,060 of record CM062514.1, read on the forward strand.
ACAATAAGGTTGGGACCTTGCCACACAGCAGAACAATCGGTGGAGGTGCCAAGCATACAAGTCATGTAGCTTTGTGTGAAAAGGGGCTTGAAAAAGAAAGTGGCTGCTAATATAGTCCAGCATATGCCTGGAACTTTGCGATGGTCCTACATAATATTTAGAAAAATGACCCTGTGTGTTATATTTTGAAATTTACAAATGAGGGCCTGACTCTATAGAATTTCAAACATAGCCAGGCATTTTGGTTGGCCCTAATCAGAGACAAGATGGGTTTTTCCGAAGGGGACCTCTGAGGGTGTTGGCCTTTAGTTGGTTCAATGTAAGGTGACACTTATTGCAAGGGAGAGTAGATCATCTTTATTTGAGGTAGTGTTAGTCAAAGATTGGGATTTTGAGTTGCAAATGTCGAAAGTCATCATGGCTATGTATTAACCGTTGAGATAGACGTGTCTTTAGGTGGCTGGGTTGGGTGATCAGTGATTCGGAGAGTTCTTGGTTGGAAACTCATATCTAGTTGAAGGTTTATGTGGTTTGCTTTGTCAGTCTATATAATATCGATGATTCAGCAATTTTTTGTGTGATTCATGGTCTTTGTAAATACTTCTGAATGGAGGATTTAATGTGTTGTTGGTATGTTTTATGAATATCAAGTACGATATGGAATCGATTGTTGTATTGGAAATATGTTGCTGAATAAAAATTTTGAAAAGTTCGTGATAGGGATGAGCTATGGGCATTTGATTTGTAAATTGCTTATGACAGGGTTCAAATTTCATTACTTTGAATAATTGAGATTATGTTAAAAATAGATATAGTTTAGTCAGTTTGATTAGGATGCATCAAATTTTGCTGTTTGAAAAGTTGAACTGTGCCTGCAATTTGACCTTAACTTGTTGGGGGAGTAGCAGCTAGGTACAAATGAGATTAATCAGTGGTGAAGGCAACTGCAGAAGTTAATAATTTAAATAAATGTGCTGCTACGTTGATTCACATAATGTTTTTTGCTTTTTTTATTTTTAATACTTCTTCAAGTCTTTGATATTATAGTGATTGACATTTAAATTGAGCAATGTTATATGACCATAGCAAGTGGATGTCTTTGTCCGACATGTAGGTCAATCCACCGTTAAAGTCTTTGATGTTTTATTTTTAAATATTTTTTAAGATGTCTTATCATCAATCTCACGGTTCTTGCTTTGTGTGTCCAGTTATGTCTATGTACAAATAGAGTTTCTCATTTAAATTTCTTGCAGTTTGATTGCAAGGAAAAGCCCAATGGATGAGATAATGGATGGCAGCTCGCCATAAACAGGGGGAGGACTCATGTGCAAAACTCAAATAATTGCTAAATTTTAAAGAAAAGGGAGTGGCTCAAATGTCAACCATTCGATTTTAGTGTAACTCAATCCAACGGTCGAAGATGCTGGATCATGTGATAGTCCAAGACATATGCCAGACCATTTTATCCTTCACCGAAAAAGAAACTTCTACATATTTCGAAAGTGAATGATGTCTGTCATCACATTAGCTATGTAATACTGCATACCGAAATTTAAGTTCTCGGGTGTGTTACCCCAAATATTTGAAAGAATGTTTTGCTTGTGAGAGTGACCAGCATGGAAAATAATGGCACGTGTCTCACCGTGGTTGGTGTGTGCCTTTGCACATCCAATTCAATATTGCCCCAACTTCAACCTAATTCCATTCTCCCAATTATTGGACTTTGAACAGTATGATGGGTGACAGGCGCAAGAAACCCATGAACCCTCCATGCTTCAGGAACACACTGATGACAAAGTGGCGGAGGCCAATAAATCGGCTCACACCAAACAAAAATCAGATGCTTAGAAAAAACCATTAAGTATAAGCAAACAAAAAACAAGTAATGCGAGCTACCAAAAAGAAAAAGAAAAGTAGTCATGTGGTTTGTAATTATTGTAGTCGCCTTCAACACAACTACACAAGAATTAATGGTTTGTAGTTATTGTAGTCGCCTTCAACACAACCACACGCGAAAGGCTCAGAGACTATGGCTTTGTTTGGTTGAATAGCAAATAGAAGGAAGGAGAGGAGAGGGAAAATAATTGAAAGGAAATAAGTAAATCTTCTTTGTTTGAATGCGGAAGGAAATTTGAGAGAAAGGAATAAATAGTGTAAAAGTATATGTGTGATCCACTATATTTATTTCCTCCCAAAAGTGGATCGAAAGGGGAGGAAAAAATGGACTCAAAACCATTATTTTCAATATTATCTATATATTAACATTGTTATTTTAAATAATTTTGAATAATTTATTTTTATTAATATGGCTTGATTTAATATGTTAATATTATTTTAAACTTGTTACATTAAAAATAGTTAACTTTTCTATTTGATATTAATTAATATAATTATTAAATATAAATAAATAAAAAATATAGAAGTGACAATAGTTCAGTATAACTTTTAATCAAGATATAAATAAAAAATATAGAAGTGACAATAGTTCAGTATAACTTTTAATCAAGGTGTTTTAGTAATATTAAAATAAAAATAAAGAAATGGGAGTGATAATAGACAAAATGATGTAAACATGAATACTTTTATATAAAATAAAAAGCCAATTTTTATTATATTTATTTATATTATTTTGAGAGACAAATTTATGATAAAATTGTGATAACTTTTATATTTCCACTAATTTTTTTTTACATGACTGTTTATTTATGGTTGGAGTAACCTTTTATAATGACATAAGGATAAAATTGTTATTTTGCATCATTATTTTTTTCTTTTCTTTCATTTTTTTACACAAATAAATAAGAGAAAATACTTATTCTTCTATTTTATTTTCTCTTATTTTTCTTTCATCCAAATATACCTATAAAAAATAAAAATATAATTATTTTCTTTCCTCTCATCCTCTTTTTTTGCATATTCTTTCCTCTCATTTTCTTTTCTTTGCCAAACATAGCATAAGAGTAAAATAAGTTTATGAAAAATGCTAAATTCTCCTAATTGATATGCCTAAAAATCTTCCTAATTCAAAATTTCACTCACATTCTTTGAATAGTCCTTAGATATTGTATAAATTACAACTCTCATTTTGAGTGTGATTTTGCCTCCTAAAAATTGCTAGCGTAAGGTTCTCAGTTTGACATGTGAATAACATCTTTTTATCCTAATCAAAATTATCATAAACATATATTTTTGTTACAAATAGAAGAATTATCGAATATTTACGATAGGTATGCACAAGAATATCAAACAAGAGAGGAGAAAGATAACCACTTGTTTGCACATAAAGTAAGGAAAACTGTTCTGTTAATTGAAAGTTTTACAAGTCCTCCGCGTCGCCAGGAGCTTTGCTAGGGTTTTTGGGGTGTGTGTAGAGAATCCTTGTTCGTTGTAGACGCTGACTCCAATATCGCCGGTCTCTTAGAGACAAGTGTAGTTTGTGTTTCTTGTCCGTTTTCTTTGGTCCTCTAGTAAGAAGACATGGGGGATGTAGTCACTACCCACACGCAGGGAAACGAAGAAAGAAGAGATGCTGGAGAGGATGACAACACGCTGATTATCTTCGAAGCGCAAGACGTAGCGCAGGGTGTCAAAGTATGTGAGCGAAGCCTGCTTAGTAGGGTTGTAACAGAAAAGCTGATAAATAAAGCAAGCTTCCGGAACGCTATGACGAATATCTGGGGTGTGAAGGAGGGGCTTAAGATTGTGGAGATACAAGAGAAGCTATTCCAACTCTTCTTCGAAGAAGAAAGGGCGATGGTTCGAGTAGAAAAAGGAAGCCCATGGCTTTATAGAAACGTGTGGGTCATAATGAAAAGATGGGAAAGAGAAGTGGAACCGCGCCAGATAAATTTTGATGAGGTTGATATCTGGATCCAGATATCCGGTCTACTCACACACTGCCGCACACAACAAATGGGTAGAAAGATTAGTCTGTGCATGGGGGTTGTGAAGGAGGTCATGGTCTATGACATGGGGGTGGGGAATGGCATAGTGTTGAAGGTTCTGGTGAGAGTTAATATCAGCAAGCCACTAAGGAAGGGAATGAATGCAGGAAGCAAGAAAGACGGGGTCTTCTGGGTAGATTTTCGCTATGACCGACTTCCTCAATTTTGCTACCAGTGCGGTATAGTCGGGCATGGGGAGAGCTTCTGCAGAACTAGGGAAGAAGGAGCCTCACAAAACCAGGATTTACCATTTGGGCCATGGCTGCGAGGTCAACTCGGAGGAAGAAATGTAGCACTTGGGGATAGAAAAGATGACCCGATGACAGCAAGAAGGAAACAACCAAGCAAGGAGAATGATGGGGGTAGGAGGGGCGTCTCAGATGAGGTGATGGCAAAGTTCGCTCAGATGAAGATGAGCGAACAAAAGGATTAGGGGAACAAGGAGGGATCTGAACAGGTGGCTGAAGCTACAAGTTTAAGACAGCAAGGGGAACAAAGTTGTCCAGTGGCGAGCAAGAGGGATGGTAAGAATGAAGATGTGGTGCAGAAACTACCAAAAGGAAAAAATGCAGGAGGAGTTATAAGTGAGTTTGGTGAATGGAAGGAAAAGGAGGCTGGGGATGGGAACAGCTTGGAAGTGTAAGATGACAGAGTTGAAAAAGATATTCTAGGGGAAATAACCAATAAACTAGATAATCTTGGCAGTAGAGCTGGTAGCAAGAGGTGGAAGAGAGTGATACAAAGGGGTACAAGGGACAACCAGAAAAAGAATCTGCTACTGAACCTGAGTACTCAACGTAAGAGAAAGAATACAGAAGGCTCAATGGATGTTGAAGGGCAGGAAGGACGGAAAAAGAAGGCTAGCAAAGTCAATAGTGAATTGGCAGAGGCTGAGAACCTGCCCCGCCAACAGCCATGAAAATCATGAGTTGGAACTATCGTGGGCTTGGGAACCCACGTGCAGTGAGAGCCCTAAAAAAGCTCATAAAAAGACAAGATCCCACCCTGGTTTTCCTAAGAAAGCACATGAAATGAATGACCTGAGGAACCTGGGAAGTCTAACGAATGTAGTGGTTGTAGACTGTCAAGGGGATGGCAAAGAAAGAGCTGGGGGCTTGGCACTGATGTGAAAAAACACGGTGGATATCATTGTTTTCTCTTACTTTACAAATCACGTCAAGGCTAGCATTCTGGAGGCTGAGAGTAACAAGAAGTGGGGAACAACGGGTATATATGGCCATTCGGAGGGGGAACTGAAACTAAAGACGTGCGAGCTAATCAAATATGCATCTCATGATTCGGAAGAACCATGGCTATGCTTTGGAGATTTTAACTTAGTGCTATCTACAGATGAGAAGAGAGGAGGGAATCCACCAAACAAGAATCATGTAGACGCATTTTGTGATACATTGGCATTTTGCGAACTGGCATAAGTGAAGTAAAGTGGAAACCCGCTTACATGGGCAAATGGCCAGAGTAGGCAGGCAAGCATCGAAGCAAAGCTTGACAGGTTCTTAGCATCAAAAGCTTGGAGCGAGTTATATGAAGAAGCGGAGGTGCAACATTTGCTTCGTTACAACTCGGACCATATGCCAATTATCTTGGCAACATCAAAACCAAGACGCAGGGAGAGAAAAAGGGAGTGAGCAATCAAATTTGAACAAATGTGGCTCAGAGAAGAAAGACATGAAGAGATTGTTGCACAGACATGGGGTTGCGACATAAACAGTGTAAAAGGTAAACTAGGTGCTTGTCTTAACAGGCTGGACACTTGGGGCACAAATGTATTTGGAGAGGTGGGGAAAAAGGTGAAGGAGAAGGAGAAGGAATGGGAAGATCTCCAAAGTCAACCGAGGACAGAAGAGATTGTGAAGAATGTTAAAAAAAAGGCAGGAAAAGAACTTGACGAGCTACTAGCAAGAGAGGAATAATGGTAAGGGCAAAGATCCAGGGCCATGTGGCAGGCAGAAGGAGATAAAAATACAAAATTCTTTCATAGGAAAGCATCCCAAAGAAAACAAAGGAACTGGATTGACAACCTTCAAGATGAAAATGGGGTCTGGTACCATGAAGAAGAGGACATAGCCAAAATGGTGACCGAATTTTACCAGGAGACAGTGGGGATTGAGGAGGCGGTGGGTATGGTGAGGGGGAGGATCAATGAGGACCTAAAGAAAGTATTGGAGCCAACATTTACTAGGGATGAGGTATCACAGGCACTAAAACAAATGCACTCTACAGCAGCTCGTGGACCGGATGGACTCCCAGCCTTGTTCTACCAAAAATTCTGGCATATAATAGGAGATAGGTAACAAATGTAGCTTTAATGCCCTGAACCATGAGACAATGTGTCTGATTTGAACCATTCTTTTATCTGCCTCATACCAAAAGTCAAAAAGCGTAGGCATGCTAGAGAATTCTGCCCCATATCATTATGCAATGTGATTTTCAAAATAATTACCAAAACTATTGCAAATAAAATAAAGATAATTTTGCCTTATATTGTAGGTCCCTACCAGAGTGCGTTTGTCCCTAGCAGGTTGATAACTAACAATGCTCTTATTGCTTTTGAGATTTTCCATTTTCTAAGAAAAAAGAAAACAGGGAAAATAAGTTTGGCAAGCCTCAAACATGATTTGGCTAAGGCTTATGATAGAGTGGAATGGGTATTCCTAGAGGAAGTAATGAGAAGCATGGGCTTCCTTGAGGATTGGATTTCCCTCATCATGAGATGTGTTACAACCATCTCCTTTTTCAATTTTGCTGAACAGAAGCCCATGTGATGCATTTAGAGCATAGAGGGGACTCAGACAAGTAGACCCACTATCTCCGTACCTATTCATACTGTGTGCTGAAGTGTTATCAGGATTAATTCTCAGAGTCCAAGAGTAGCAAGCCACTCATGGAATTAGAGTTGCTAGATCAGCCTCGAAGATCTCATATTTATTTTTTGCAGATGACAACATAGTTTTCTTTTGGGCAAACACAGAAGAAGCAGAGGCATTGAAGCAGATTCTCAACTAATACCAACAAGGTCGGAACAACTTGTCAACTTGGATAAATCCGAGATCTCTTTTAGTCGAAATACACCTACAGATAGACAAACTATGATCCAAGGCTGGATGAATGCTAAGGCTATTGAGAACCACTCCAAGTACTTGGGTCTACCCACGTTTGTGGGGAGATCAAAGACGCAAGTTTTTGATTTTATCCAAGAACAAGTCTAGAAGAAGCTGAAGGGTTGGAAGAAATCAATACTATCCCAAACGAGCAAGGAAATACTCATCAAATCTATTGCCCAAGCAATACCTACTTATATTATGGGGTGTTTCTTACCACCGCAAGGTCTGTGTGATCACATAGAAGCTTTGAAAAGCAGGTTTTGGTGCGGCAGCAAGAATGGAGAACGGAAAATTCATTGGAAAAAATGGTCACAACTATGTGAGAAGAAGACGAATGGGGGTTTGGGTTTTCGGAACTTCAGAGATTTCAACTTGGCAATTCTAGCAAAGCAAGGATGGAGGATACTTAGAAATCCAGAGACACTAATGGCAAAAATTTTTAAAGCAAGATATTTTCCAAGACAGGGGGTTTTGCAACCAAAAGTGGGTTTTACTCCCAACTACACATGGAAAAGTATTCATGAAGCTTTATGGGTTTTGAAAAAAGGGGGATATTGGAGAGTGGGCAACGAACTAGACATATATGTATGGTGGGACGCATGGCTACCAACACAGAATGGTAATAGATTATGGTCACCAACACATGGGCTAGATGAAGACGCAAGGGTTTTTGAGCTAATTGACCACAAAAACTGCTGCTGGAAGGAAGAAGTACTCAAGGCTTGTTTCTATGAATTTGAAGCTAGACAAGTTCTGGCTTTGCCACTCCTAGAGTTTAACAAAGAAGATGTCTTTTGCTGGCAAGGAACGAAGAGTGGAGAATTCAAGGTAAGTTCAGCGTATCATTTGATCAACAGCTTGGAATGCACTGAACTTGAAAATAGTGAGAGAAGATTAGGGCAAAGAAGACCCAGTATGGCGAAAAATGTGGCAAACCAAAATCAAATCCTGGGCTAGAATGTTCATGTGGACGGTTCTAAATAACATCCTGCCAATGATGAAGAACTTGAAGAGGAAATCAGTAATGAGTACTCCCTTATGTCCAAGATGTTGGAAGGCTGAGGAATCAATAATGCATGCCCTCTTTGCATGCAAAGAAGTGGCTCGAGCTTGGTTTCAATCCCCACTAGCTCTTCACATCTCAAATATTGAGGAAAAGGAGATAGCAGGTTGGCTGAGAGAGTTCATTAAGAGAGAAGATATGGAAGTGCTGGAGACCCCTTACAACAATTGCTCATGGAATGTGGCTGGCAAGAAATAAACTCACTTTTGAAGGAAAGTACACAGATAGCTCCCTAATTATATCATGTGCACTATCTACTCTTCATACATACCAACAAGCCAACAAACATCCTTCAAAAATAGGGAGTAACTCATCGGCCCGCTTGCCTACTCTTTGTAGGTGGATGCCACCACAAGAAGGCGAATATAAGCTCAACATTGATGCAGCGAGGCAGAGGATCTAAGGTGGGGAGTGGGGGCGGTTATCCATGACTGTCATGATGAGGTTCTAGCAGCAGCAACATGGATTATCACATGCAACACAGAAGCGAGACTAGCTGAAACCTTGGGCATGCAATGGGGTTTAAAGCTTGCTAAGGACCTTTGCTTCATGAGAGTTATGGTGGAGTCAAATTGTCTTGAACTTATTCTGGCAATATAAGGCCCCCAATGAGATACAACTTACTTCCATTCCCTAGAAAGTGACTGCAAAATACTAGGAACAACCTTTCAAAAATGTGTTTTTAAACACACTAAGAGAGCTTGAAATAGAGTGGCACACCATTTAGCTAAATATGCTTGTAATGTAGGCGAACTTATATGAATTGAGGAATGCCCAATGATAGCGGCATCCTTAGTTTTGGATGATTGTATTCCTTTGATTTAGATCTATTGAAAGCTCCATTAACACGTCTAAAAAAAAAAGTAAGAAAAACTGCTAGTTATCGATTTGCATGCCGCTAATTCATTTTGAGAGATAGAAACACTAAGCACGATTGAATTGTCCTCATCTAGATTTTTCATATCTCTTAACACATATGCTTTATCTAATTCATCATTTATTGCTACAACCACTCCATTATCATAATTATCATGTACTTTTGGCTCATAATATGGGCATAAACATGTAAGATGCATGCTACTTGAACAAACATGATAGAAATCCAGTGATGACATCTAGTTTTCAGACTCATAAAATGGACACAAACATGCTTGATGCATGACACTTGAATGTATGTCACAACGAGGAAAAATGATTGGGCATAGATTTGTTTGATTTGAAGAAGTTCCACATATGTCACAAGAATAGCCATCCATCCAAAAGTAGGTAAACAGAGACAAGTTAATTTTTTTAAAAAGACTTTAAAATTTTTTTCTATACTAAGTAGACAAATAAAAGAAGAAGTTAAATAAAAAATCTAAATTTTGTTAAAATACTCAACCCTTGACAACAGTGCCAAAAACTTGATAACTCTTCAACAAATGCATCGAATTATTTAAATAGTCAAAAGAGGTGAATGAGTTTCATTCCACAAGGATTGATGTTATCAAATAACAATTCACTAATTAATTTCTATTTAAATTACAACAAACTTTTGGATTAAAAAAAAAAACATAAACTAAAAGTTAAAATAAGCAATAAACTAGCAAAATGAAACAATCAACAATTTAAGCGAAGATTAAAGAAGATTAACAACAATATTCCAAAGTGTTGGAGGTTCAGGCCAGTCTAAACTTTTTCATAAGATCAAATGAATTATATTATTTGAGTTGGAGATTAATAGATTAAAGAAAACATTATGATTAATTGACCCCAATTCTTTGGTGCATTCAATTCTCCTTTCTTACTCAAACACATTGATTCCTCAATTATGTTTGGATAAAGAGATGGTTTGAGCACACAATTCTAATCCCAAAATCTACATAATCCCAAGATAAATTCCTAAACCTTGAGAATTATGCAATGTATCCCTAAAGCTGGAACATACACAAATTTCCCAATTCATGCATGAACCCTAATCAATTCATGAAAGGTCACTTTGCAAATTGCAATGAGAACAAAGGATAAACTATTAATCTATCCATTCCAACATCAAACAAGAAAAATTTTAATAACAATTCATCCCCAATTCAGACTTCACCCTACCCGTAACAAAATAGTCTAATGACTCATTCTATGCTACAAAAGAAAATAAAGAAGAAAATAGGAGAAAAATCCATAAAGCACAAGATTTAAAGTAATGATTCATCAATCTCTCATCTTCTAACTGTCCTTTGCCTCTTCTTAGAGCTAGAGAATATTTTTTTTCTTATTTTTTAACCTAGATAGCCCTACCTCTTCTCTTGTTTTTCGTATTTGAAAAACAAAAGGAACAATCTCACCTGTGGTGCTTAAGCGTTAGGTCTTAGGCATCTAGGCACCACATTACCTGACAACAATCTCTGTATTTGCATGCCACCTCCTAAGCGTTAGGTATTGGGTGCTTGCACTACTAGAAATGTGTTAAATATCGACGGATTTTACCAAAGGCTTCAATCCATCGGTAATCCCGATAGATATTCCATCGGTAAAATTAAATACTAGTTTAACACATGGATTTATCGACAGAAATAATAATAGTCGGTAAAAACATCGATAAACTTTCCCGCCATTTTGCATCAAACACCTACTGACGGCAAAACCGTTGATAGATAATGACCATTATTAATAAAAATATTGTTGTAATTTTACTGACGGATAATTCGTTGGTAAAATTGAAATAAATTATCTTTTTCTATTTTTAGGATTCGGATATTTGTATTTTTATACTACCAACGAATTATCCATCAGTGTTTGAAAATTCGGATTCAGAGCCATTTGGTAGTTCATGTTCCATTTTATCGATGGAGTTTCCATCGGTAATACTTGGTTAATAAAATGATTCGTTTAGTTTTATTATTATCGACGGATTTTCTATCGATTAAATAGAATTAATGAAACAAATCATTTCATTAATCTTCTTCTTCCTCATTTTGTGTCTCTTTTTCTCTCTCCTTCTCTCCGTTCTCTCCCACTCTCTCTCACTCTCTTTACCATTTGACCACCATCAAGGCTCCCATTTCACGATCCGAGATCGCCATTGTATTCGTGATATGTTTTTAACATTTTAGTCGGTTTCGTTTTTTAGTTTAGCCTTTTTTTTTCAATTCCATTTCTTTATTCAAATTTTTATATTTCTTAGTTAGTTTACTAAATTATTTTCTTAGTTAGAGATTAAATTTTTCTAGGATAGAATTGTAGGATTGGATTGCATAATTGAGGGAAGACTTAGAATTTCTTCCCATTATTTGAATTATGTGCTTTGATGTTATGCACTCTAGAATGGTTATTAGAATTAACTTTAGAATGATATGATTATGTAATTTATTTTGGTTGTGCTGTGGTACTGAAATATTGAATTATATTTTACATTAAAATACAGAATTATTTTTTGTGGAGGCTCCAAATTTAAAGGGAGACTCTGCCCAAATTTTTTTATTTTTTTAAAATATTATTAGAATTAAATAATGATTGATATGATAAATGTGTTATGCTTTTATTTAGTTAATATATGTCTTATGTTTTTTTATTTTGCATATGTTATTTGTAACATCCTCCTTGGTATAATACTATGCTTAAGTTATAATACCATACTCAAAAGTTCTTACTGTTACCTGAGCGGACCTTATCTAACAGCAACTTCAGCCATTTTTGAAACTCCTCAAACTATCTGGAGATAACACGGGAATAGGAGTGAGAATTTTAAATTTTTAGTAGGATTCTTAAACTATCATATACCATGTCATCATTATTATCTCCAGCTACTTCGGTTTATTATGAAAAAGGTGAGCATGTTAAATAGACTGTTCAGTTTTATAGTTTGAAAATATATTATCCAAAGCAAAGTTCATTTTATTCATGCACTTGAGCCACATTGGCAATATTTCACATTTAGAATAATAATCACAACATAAGTAGATAGAATAGTCTCAACATCAATAAAACATGGGATATAATTATGCAAATACTCATACTTGAATTCATGCAAATGCACTGGTGTTTTTTCTTTAAATTTCTTTACTTTCTTTTCTTGGCACACCTAGGCGTTACGTATTGCCATCTCTAAGGTGCCATCATGGATCTGCACTTGAGCATTACGTATCGCCGTCCTCAAATGCTTTCTTTACTTATCTTTCTTTTGGCTTTCACTACCTTCTTTAGCTTTCTTTAATCTTTACTGCCCTTAGGTAGCCTGATCTAGGAGTGAGCTCAACTTGTGACCATTGTCACACAGAATTAACCTACAAGGGGACCCACATGCCTCCAAGGTAGAGGGATCCCATAGTTTTATATTGCCTTTACAGGGAAGCACCCAAATAACTACCTACATGTGAAGGGATCCAATCTTATCTTATTTAACTGCCTTCATAAGGAGGGATCACATAACTGCCTCCAAGTGAAAGGATCCATATTTAATATGTTCATATCCTTTCATTCTCATACATAATCATGCATACATATGCTGAATGCACTCATGCATATGCTTTATTGCTTACTTTCATATATCCTTACATATATGATTTCCACATACATATTCATAACATATGAATGCTCATAACCTCCTTACAATTCTACCGAAAATTCGGCAGCATAATGGATCAAATCCGTTTATCCATGAATAGTGCCAATTTCAATAGATAGTCAGTTCCAGTAACAGATCAAGTATAGTACATTAATCTTTCAAACATCAAAATGGATTTGCATCACTTAGACTTTAATTGAACTCATATATGCATTAGGATGTCCAATCCTTTAATCTTGGAAATCCTGCTTATATTCTCCAACTCTGATTGATATTCTAAATTTAGCCATAAATTATATTTAACTCATTTAGACCTGAATTTTGGATATGTTAAATTATTATATGTCTAGTTTCTAATTTCTTTAGTCCCATCAAGTTTTGATATATATAACTCAAGTTATTAACATTTAACCTAAGTTCGTCTTATTACTAGGCAGATTTGGACACTTAGATGTAAAAATCTACCAAAAATAGAAATCCTAATGGATTGGTGTGAAGCTTATATCGTTTTAAACCTAACTAACCCATATTTCATTTCCAAGAAGTTTTATCTCATTTTACTAAGTATAGCTTGAGTTACAAGCTACTAAAGTTGGGTGTTTTAGACTGCCCTACTCCAGCCTGATTTGGACTTAGGGCAAATTCATTGAATTACTGGGAGCGATTGGGAGAAATCTGACCTTGAAATTTTCATGGCACATTGCTCTATGTCTTAGCTTTCTAATAAAATTGTTTCACTCAATTTGAAAGAGTATAGGGCAATATATACCCCTCGAAATCCAGTCTGCTCACAATTAAGGTCAAAATCCTAGGGTAAACTTCAAAAATTCATATCTCTCACAATACTAATCTAATGGTCTTATAGTTTATATGGTTGGAAAGCCCTAGATGTTTAGTTTCACATAAAATTAGTTCCATTAAGTTTAAATGGCCGTAGGCAAAGCCATATATTCCGCCGTATGGTCTGTCGTAGGGTTTCTTGGTTAACCTCACTCTAGTTGCTTCCATTCTTGATCCTTTCACTAATTAACTAATCAAAACTCAATAAAAACCCAATAATCCAGCCATGGACAATCACGTAAACCTAACATAATATCAGGTACATGAATATAAATAAGTTACCAACAGCCACCAACTCACAAAAAATTAGTTAAAGAAGCTGAATCCTACCTCTAGTAAGTGAGTTTCTTGATTAAGATTGATATTTGTGGGTAAGGAAGTGGATGAGGGCTTGAGAGGAAGTGCAATGAAGGAGGAGAAGAAGAAGAACATGGATGAGGAGAGGCAAGAGAGAGAGATCTGAAAATTGAAGGACCAAGGGGGATTTATTGAAGTTAAAATTGAAGGTGGTAGTTGGCTAGGAGGCATAGGATTGGTTGGCCCATTGAGTGGCCATGCTTCAACCAACCTTCCCCTCCTTGTGTGGCTAGTTTGGACGCCACTTAGGTGAAGAAGGTGGCCAAGCTTTTGGCCATAAATCTTAGGACTTCCAATGCGTAATTCTATTGATTCAGTTTTGGCAATTTAAAATATCGAATCTTTACCGATTTCCTTCAAACTGGCAAAACATTACTAAATAGTTTTGTAAGAGTTTCTATATGTCTATTTTAATTCTTCTTAATCGTAATCTCTCTAATTAACTTCTAATCAACTCCTAGTTAACCTTTAATTAGCTTTACAAACTCACTAAAATCGAATAAATCGATTAACGACGTATATTAAACATATTGTATTTCCGGATGTTATACTAAATAATTTTTCATAGTTTTTTACATAACAATCTAAATTCCTTTAGCTCTAGAATTTATAAGTCATCCCCAATTACTCTTATTTTTCTAATAAATTGATTAACAGCGCAAATCAATTGCACCATTTCTTTGGGAATGTTATATTTTCGCTTTTTCGTAAATCCTTTAGAAATTTCTATTTGGTTTCCATAACTAGTGGCATTTTCGAAATTTTGAGCAAGTCTAGGGGCATCCTATATCATTTCATATATAGATACCTTCGTGGCTCAATTAGCTGAGGTTTAGGTTTCTACGCTTTCATTACATGATTCTGCGTCATTTAAAATCTTATTCTACAAATCTGATTGTTGTAGGGACTTATATGTTATTTTCTAAAATGTTCAAGGGTAAAGCTGTAAATTATAAAAGTTTACCCAAGGACGTTTTCATTATTTCCTATAACGTTATATGGGGATGTTACATTATACAGATCAGTTATGGCAAGACGAACACCTGGTTCTAGACGAGGTAAGGTTAGACCGAGGAAGCATGGTCTACCCCCTCGCACCCGTGCCCTACCCACCACCTCCACCGCACCTATGTCCACCGCACCAACGAGTGATAGCTTCTCTATCCCTCCTGGTCAACATACCCAAGAGTTTGTTATGATATCCAACCTTGGGTATCATAACTCAGTGCCTCAGCCATCATTCCCACAGCAGGCTTCTCCACCTCCACCCTCACCTCTAGGAGGTGAGCCCTGCAGTTAGCCTGCTTCTATGCCTTTCCCTACCCCCAGTCAGCCTGGTTCGCAGGGTGCCTAGGCCTCCTCGTCCACTCCCTCACAGGGCTCTATAAACTAGCGAATGAAACTTAGATATGACGGTAAATCTTGGTAAATAATTTAAAATTTAACTAATAGATATTTGACATAAACTATTGTTTTATGATGCAGCTGGATTCCACCAAGGGCGGGGCTATGTAGGATTATTGAGGCATTCGAGGAGAATTTTCGTGCCCCACATCCTAGTTTTCTGCAGGCCCCTAAGGCCATATAGGAGTTATGGTGGAAAGAGTAGAAGGTAAAATAATTATTATTTTTTATTCTTTATTATTAGTTTTAATTTTTATTTCACATGCTGACTATTGTATTATATTTATGTAGCGTGTGTTTATTATTGATCCATGTGAGGAGGTTGTCATCTACAGGGCTTGGAGAACTAAGGCCCGGAAGCGCCTTTGCGATATGTTTTATGACATTCGCGAGAACGGTGCGTGCACCCATTAGCTCCCGGATGAGATCCTCCAGGCCTTGAGGGCCCATTAGACATATCTGCATTTAAGGCGAAGCAAGTGAAGGCCCGAACAAGTAAAGGATCAGCTTGCGACGGCTCTCTGTACACTGGAGGCTCAACCACCATCGAGGGCACGTGACTGAGGATGGTAAATATCATTTTCTTCTCATTTAGGTTTTTCTATTTTTATATTAAATATTATATATATAATCAAGTGAAAATTCTTTGAAATGTAGGAGAAGATGATGAGTAGGTCGTCGACTCAAGGGGAGCTGTTCTGGAAGACCCACACCCGGAAGCAGGATAAGTCCCAGTGGGTTGATACGCAGTCAGAAACCACATACGTAAGTAAATATAATTTTAGTTTTCAATATTTTTAATTTATGTTTAATGTTATTTAAATCTAATATTTTTATTTCTTCTAATTGCAACATGAGTTCATCCAGTGGTTGACTAAGGCCCAATCGCTGTAGGGGGACAGAAGCACTCCTACTAGTCCACTTGTTAGCGACGACGAGGTTTGGGCCCAGACGGCCTGCAGCCACTACAAAGGGCGGATCTACGGGATGGGGACCTCCTACTGCAGGTCATATTCTCCAAGCTCTATGTATGGAGCTGGACCTGTTGGGACTAATCCAGAGTCTATCCATGATCAAGTCTATGCACTGAATGAGTCAGTGTAGAGACAGCTTGAAAAGGCTGACCGGAGGTATATGGAGCTGTATGAGCACCACGAGAGAGATAAATAGAATTGGGCACAACAGATATAATCCATGGAGTAGAGGATGATGACTCTGTACAACTTCTATGAGTAGATGCAGAGCGGCAGTTCTTCGTCCGCTGTAGCACTTTCGCCCCACCTCCACCACCTCTACTCCCAACTCTACCGCCTCAGCTTTCTCCATGTGGCCACCCATTTGGAGTTCGAGACGACAACGACGGCATCTCGAATACTGATAATGATCAGTATTTGTAGATTTTAGGTTTTTTTTTTTTTTTAAGAATTGTATTGTACATATGTTTTGAATGACTTTTATTTAATTAATATTTTTTTATTTCTCCTGCATTTAAAACAAAAAAATTCTTTATTCAAATAATGAAAATATTAAATTATTTATAATAATATTTATTAACAATTTAAAAAGTAAATAAATATTTAAAAATAATTATTATTTATTTTACCGATGAATTTTGAGTCGGTAAATTTACAATATAAAATGCTATTTTTTTAATATCCGTCAGTAAATATCACAAAATCGCCAGTATTATATTGCCAACGATGCTTTTAAAGTTATTATTATTGACGTATTTATTTTATTACTAATGGAATAGTTTTGTCGGAAAAATAAAAAATTTACCGACGGATCCTTTTTCCATTGTTAATATTAACATTTTTTATTACCAACGGATTGTATCCGTTGGTAAATTTAATACCGACAGAACTTTTTTAATTTTTTTCATAGGTAAATCTGTTGGTAATTGACTCATTTCTACTAGTGTTGGGTGCTAGCTTGGTAAACAACAAATTCAATTTTTTTCATTCCACCGCTTGGTTACTCAGACGCTAGCACCTGGAGCCCCAAATGGCTAAATAATGTTTTCCTTTTGTCCACTAACCATAGTTGTTTCATAGCCTAAGAATTCAATTAAAACTCATGCTTAGACCACAATCAATCCCAAAACAAGTCTAATAAGCATACAAAACATCAAACACTAAAGTTTCAACAAAAAACACCCATCAAAGGTCATCTGCACAAATAAATGGAAAATCAATTTTTCCTTCTCTATGTTCTAAAATTTCTTCAGCCACTTACATCATTAAAAGTGTGTGTTTTTAGTTACTGAAATTTACAAAATAAATATATAATCAAAGGTTACTAATGTAATTAAAATGTATGTTAAAATTCAGCATGTAAATATTTGAAACAAGATTAGGAACACCTTTTTTATTTGTTGTAAGAAACACTTTATTTAATAATATTATGATGTGCAATTTTAAAAATATGGTCAACTAAAAGTTAATAATGTAACTAAATACATTATTTCCCGCATAAATTATAGCCACATCCATTAAAAACGAGAGTAAATCATTTTGCACTTCTTAAAAAATATAGCTAATCAACAATATTGAGTAAATAAAGTAAACTTTTGTAGTGCTAGCTTAATTAATTTAATGATCATGAATTCTGATATTGGAGGTCTATTTCTTAGCTGACTGGATGGAATGAAAAATGCTTATTTATTCTACCAAATTTGATGAAATTTACAAAATAATAAAATATAACAAGTTATTACTTACAAATATCTTATTCATTAGTAAATACAATTTCTCAATAATTTAATCATAAATGAAATTAATTAACAATTATAAACTTTCATAATCCTGATAATTAAATTATATGTTGTTAGACTGCATCCGCGATGCGCTTCTTCTCAATAACATCATGCATGAGTTTGAGTGATTCTTCTAAATCATCGCAAAGGAGATACGGATCTGGAATGACATTCGGGTCCACTGATAGAGAAATGGTCATCTTATTAGCATAACTTTGGAAATGCATGGTCAGGGCCTGCAGAAGAAATCATAAGTGAGTGGATTAATTCATTGAACTCTGCTAATTAAGGTAACTCCCATATTTCATTTTTTCAAATCTTTGGCTATCTCGCAAGTTACATCATGGTGGTAACCATAATTGTGAGTAAGTCATCACGTACCTGTGGGTGTCCATATACACTGGGAGCAATGTATGCCACGGGATGACCATAGAAGCTAACTTCTTCCACGGGACCAAGCAGGTTAGAGAAAGCCAAGGTAGTATTAAAGAGAAGTCTTCGAGTTATAGCAGCAGCGACCTGTAGGCAAGCAAATGTAGCATTATTTTGTCGAAGATGGAAAATTCAGCTATTCTAATGCACGTTTTTCTAATTAGAGCAGATCATTGTTTTAAATTGCGGACCGCATCACGTGATGCGGCCGCAATATTGCGGTTGCGGTCACCGCCACAACCGCATCACACCGCAATTGCGGTGTTTCGCCCATTCACGTAAATTGACCGCAATGCAACCGCAACGGACCGCATCGGAGTCGCAACAGCGTGATCGGAGCTGGCAACCCCGCGTCGGTGAACGAGCTTAATTTCAAACGGTAGACTTAAAAAGAAATCACACAGCAATGGCCGCAATACGCATCGCGATAGCCGCAATGCTCGAAATCATAACAACCGCAACTGCGACCGTATTCGCAGCCGCATCACACCGCAATTGCGGTGTTTCGCCCATTCACGTAAATTGACCGCAATGCAGCCGCAACGGACCGCATCGGAGTCGCAACAGGCCGCATCGGAGCCACAACGGGCCGCATCAGGCCGCAACGAGCTTAATTTCAAACGGTAGACTTAAAAAGAAATCACACAGCAATGGCCGCAATACGCATCGCGATAGCCGCAATGCTTGAAATCATAACAACCGCAACCGCGACCGCATCCGCAGCCGCATCCGTAGCCGCAACCGCAATTTAAAACACTAGAGCAGATTAACATGACAGATACTTTTCCAATATACTAGATTTTGGTTGTAAACTAAGTTTTTGTTTTTTATTCTTCTTTCATTAAGATATCGCTGTAAACAATATGAGCACTTTCAGTTCACAACTACATTTAATCTTATTTGAGTTCCTAAAATTATGTTACGAAGCTATAGATATGATCTTGTCAACAAATACCTTAACTCCAAATAAATTGAGGACCAATTTTGCACAAGCGTAAGTGCTAACAGCTTCCAATGAGTGTTTCTTCCGGTCAATTGTGGCCTTTGCTTGACGAACATATTCCAATGGATCTTCTTGTAAAGCAATGGAAAAAGGGAGCATGATGTATCCAATCCAATTGCCCCATTTGACTTTGGATTTTTCAGCCATCACATCTGCTAGATCCTGATTAATATAATGTTTGAGATAATTAAGCACAGAAATTAATTCATTATTTAGAACTTAGTTTTGCTCCAGAAAGCAAATAATCATGCAAAGAAAAAAGGCAGAGAATTATGTAACTACCTATGAAATATTTTCAGATTCATATATATAAGTATATGATGAAATTTGGATTAGTTTGGAAACAAAATTCACCTGGATTCCAGCAGCTGGTCGAATATTAACAAGAACTGCTGCCCTAAGGCGAATGTTCTTCAGGACCCTACTTGGTCCCTGCTTCGCTGCACTACCATTTGCATCCACACTTGCTTAGAGGACAACGTGGGTAAAAAAGCGTTATTGAAAAGCCTTTGGTATTGGTTTATATCATTTTCTATTTTCTTACAAATCATATGCAACAATATGTTAGTTCTAGTAAATTATAGTATACAAGTTGGAGAAAGATGAAGCACGATAAAAATTAATGAAAGGGAAAACTTGTCACAAGAAAAGAAAGAAAACACATAACAAACAAACTTACCGAATTCCCGATTCAAGTAGCGAGTGAGACCAGCTTGTGTTACCCCCAACAAAACATCATTGACGGTCTAATTATCGACATTTGAAAGAAAAACAATAATCAAAACACCTCCTTACTTGTTTTTCAATTAAATAGGAGTATTACTTGTAAATTCAGTAAAAATAGAGGAATAATACGATTAGTTCTCCACAGTTATGATCTGTAATGAAGTTTAAATGTTATGTTTAATGTTTTTAATAGTGGGAAATTATTATTTATTTACTAGAAAAAAATAATTTTTATTTATTGGCAGTATAAAATAATTTAATACTATTTATCAAGAATATTAATAAACTATTATGTCGTGTTGTTTAAAATTAAGGCTATAGAATTACTCAAGATGACATAACAGTTTTTTGAATTTTTATTGAATAATAATGTATAGTTGTTTGACACTGTGTTCTTTGAAAAAATTTCTAAATTCTAGGTTGCACATATATAAAATTGCTGAAACAAGGTGTGTCGTCGGAGGGTGCTCTAAGACACTTAAATTGCTAAAGGAAATCCAGTCGGAACATTTAATAAAGACAGATGCAGTCTAACAATGGGGAGAATCACTGCGCCACCATCCAAGTTTTCTCCGTTTATTCAAAAGTTTTCTTTTTTCTTTTTTTGGATTAAATTTACTGTAAAGTTATCGATAACAGTGTAATGTATAATTACTTTAACTTCGAATACCACTATTTTTCAAGGAAATAAATTACTAAATATGTATATACTTTTTGATGAATATAATTTTGATATAATTTTAAGAGTTTAATTTTGATACATTATTAGGATAAACGAGTTTTACATTGCTATCCATTTATATGTAAGACTTTAAATTAGTAAGTATTGATAATTCATCAAAATTAAATTTTATTTTTAATATTAAATTTATGTATATTATCATCCAATTATATTTTATAATATTATTCAAAATATTTAATTTTTAATTAATTATTTTAAATGTTATATAAAAAATGTATAATAAGTTGACAAGCTAAAGATTTTCAAGTATAATATGTTTTTTATCCTTAAAAATATAGTAAATTTTAGTTTCAATCCCTACAAAATTTTTGGCTTGGTTTTGATCTAAATTTGTTTTAAATATTTGGTTTTTTATCCATGTTGTTCTAAATGAGCATTTAGTATTTATAAAGATGTGTTGGGTATAAAAATAAAAATATTAGGTAAAGTTTCATAGGTCTCATTCATATGCAAAAATTACACATAAATAAGATCTATAAAAATTTACTCTTTATTTTTACTCCTATATTAAACTCACTTTTAATATTGGAATTTGGTCTTTGCAAATATTTTAAAAATCTTTCTTTGGTCCATTATAAATATAATTACTTAGCAACTAAGCTAATGCAATAAAGACCAAAATCAAACATTTAAAAACAACGAGTCGAAATCAAACTAAATTTTATGAGGACCAAAACCGGAATTTAATATGTGTAACCATATTTTTTATTAATAATTTACCAAAATTAAATTTACGTTTGAATATAGATTCATCAATGAGAAAAAAATTGGGAGAGAAGTTACCGTCTTCATTTCATTCTTCACTAGCTTGATGTCATCCATGCTAACCGTTCGGTGCACGAACCGCTTCGTATTGAGCTCAACCCCTGGTGCACCTTTCAAGGGAGTCCGCGTGTCCTTGATGAAAAAAATGGTCAAAACAAACATCATCAAGTCCAACAAAGTGTGCCAAATCAGGCGCAGGCCCCACCACAAAGCCAGCAAAGGCCACACTAAAAATGAGCTTGAACGATGGTCCGAGCCAGCCTTCTTCTTCTTCTCGGCTGGCACCGTTGGTAGCGCATCAGGGTCAGAGGTTTTGCGAGTACTGGCAAGGAGTAGTGACATGAGAGATGCACCATCCCCCATGGAATGATGGAGCCGTAAGATGCCAACTGCTTCTGCATTTGAGGTTCTGATGTTGAGGAGATGTAGCTCCCACAGTGGCTTGGACAGGTTTAGTGGAGTTTTCGTACAATTGGAGATGTAGTCTTCAACGAATCTATCTGGGAACTCTATTTCGGAATCTATTTCGGGAACTATGACATGGCTGTCTAAGTCAACTGTAGTTGGGGCCCATCTAGCTTTTCGTCCCTTCTCAACCTGAGAAAGATCGAAAATGATTAGGGAATGGACTCATCTGTATTTAACTAATGCAGATATATATATATGGGATGAGAATCAAAACAAGACGATGCATTATGATGAGGAGGGGGCTTATAGGGATCATGGGTCAAAAGTCTTGGGGAATGTTAGAAGTCAAACACCAACCATATCTAGCAGCCGTAGGACTGAAGACTTACAAGAGCTTGGGTTGAACAAATATGGACCTATTGTGGTCGGTCTTGCAAAGAATGGTCTTAACCAAGTGATTGAATCTGAACTTGTTGCCAGCTCACCTTGTCAATTCTAATCAGAGACAAATTCTCTTGAGGTTTTCCGTCCGAGTTTTGGGCTCAATTTAGTGGGCTCAAGTGTAGTGCAAAGAGGAAAACAAAATGGAAACGTAAGCAAGCATTGGGCTGAAGAGGAAAGTGATATAGATCATGTAGTAAATACAATTGGGGGGTGCGTGTGAACGATCTGGGAAGTCTGAGGAGAATCTAGATAATTTAGAAATGAATACATTAAATAATGAGGAAGATTCAAGGAGCTTGAGTTGTGAAGAACACAGTGAGCATGACGTTGATGGTGATCTCAACTCTAAGGCTCAGTAGGTGTGGAGTGTAGGTAAGATTATTGGGTTAGTAGTGGACCATGAGAATGCGGCGGTTCAAGCTATCCTGGAGGACTATATGGAAAAAAATGTTGATGGGAAATCAAATAAGAAAAGGAATTGGCGAGGAAGAAAAAGGAAAGCTTCATCTCGCCCCAAAGGTGAGTGCTATATTTCATCATGAGTTTTATGTGTTGGAATATTAGATGTATGTGGGGTGCTGGGAAGTGGGCTATGGTGCGTAAAATGGTAGCTGAAAATAATGTTGGCATTCTGGGTCAGGCTGAAATAAAATCCACAAATATCAATGATTTTTTTTGGCTAGTAAGTTGTGGGGTTCTGCTCAGTTTGGGTGAGTGGCTGTACCTGGCAGTAAATATTGGAGGTGGGATTTTGTGCGTATGGGATAAAGAGGGTTTTAAAGAAGAATTGATACTAAAGGGCAATCTATGGATATGTATAAAAAAAGGTTGTTGTGGAAAAGAATTTTTCCTATGCAGTTGGCTTTGTTTATGGGCCACATGGTAGAATTGAAAAACAAAAATTATGGAAAGAGCTTGAGGAGCTACATATGAGCATTGGTGTTCCTGTACTTATGATGGGTGACTTCAATGAAGTAATCAAACCAAAGGAAAGAAAGGGTGGGTTAAGTCTAACCGGTAATATGGTGGAGTTCGAGAATTGGGTTGAAGAGATAAGTTTCATTGAACTACCTTTAATGGGGCGACAATACACTTGGAGAAGGGGTAACTCATGCAGTAGGATTGATTGAGCTTTTGTTCAGCTAGATTGGATTTTGGTTTTTCCTGATTTGAAATTAAGAGAATTAAAGTCACCAAGGTCCGATCATATGCCTCTTTTGGTGGAATCTGATTGTACCAATTAGGGTCCTAAGCCTTTTAGGATCCTTGATACCTGGTTCTCTCATCCTACGTTTAAGAAGTTGGTGCAACAGGAATGGAAGAATCTACGGAATCTCGATCTAGCGAAAAAAATGCGGAGGCTCAAGGGGCCTATTAAAAAATGGAATGTAGATGTATTTGGTAAGATAGATCAGGCAATAAAAAAATATGAGATAGAAGTGGAGCTAGTGGCCAAAGATGGTGATTATGACAATCCTAAATTATTGTGACAACTCTCAGTAGCCAACTTGATGGATGGTATAAGTGAATGGGAGAGTATTGGACGCAACCCTTGAAGGAGAAATATTTGAAGGATGTTGATAGGAACTCAAAGCACTTTCACACTTTGGCAAGTATGAGGGAAAAAGGAGAAATCAATTACAAGAATTGCATATTGATGGGAGGTCTTCCAAGGATCCAAGAAAGATAAAAAAAAAAGAGGTTAGAAAGTATTTTAAAAGGCTATAACAACAAAAAGTTCTACCTTGCATCAAGATATAGGATGGGTTAGTTAACAGGCTAACACAAGATAAAGCTAATAGCGAGGAAACTATTCCAAGTAGTGTGGAAATAAAGGAAGCAATGTAGCCGTGTGACCCCTCAAAAGCTCATGGGGTTGACGGTTATAATCTGAAGTTCATAAGGAATATGTGGAGCACAATTAATGAAGACTTTTCTGAGATGGTTTTGAAGTTCTTCCACATTGGTGATATGCCAAAAAACTTGAATATGACATGGATGACTTTAATTCCAAAGTTTGAAGGAGCAAAGGAAATTAATGAATATAGACCAATATGTATGGTGGGGTTGTTTTATAAGGTTGTTGCTAAGATCATGGCAAGAAGGTTGCAGGCAGTAATGGGTGGTCTACTAGGTGAAACCCAAACAGCTTTTGTTTAGGAGAGACAAATCCTTCATGGTGCATTGATAGCTTGTGAAATAGTTCGTTGGTTGAAGAAACATAGGAACGATGGAGTTATTATAAAACTTGATTTCAAAAAAGCTTATGACTCGTTGTGGTAGAGTTTCGTAGATCATGTTTTGGACAAGATGGGCTTGGGAAGGTGTAGAGGGGCTGCGACAAGGTGACCTGTTATCTCCATTCCTTTTTGTTTTGGTTGCTGAGATGTTAAATAAATTAATGGATAGAGGAAAGGAGTGTGGCCTTATTGAGGGTTTGCTTATTGAGGCAAACCGAATAGAATTATCGTATCTTCAATTAGCGGATGATACTATCCTGATTTGTCCTGCTAAGGAAGAGGTGATAAAGAATTATAAGAGAATTTTGGATTATTTTGGGGTTATGTCAGGTCTAAAGATTAACTATGTGAAGTCTGTCCTTATTCCATTTAAATGTTTAGAAACTTTGGTGAATAGGGCTCAAGCAGATTTGGGATGTCAAGTTGTGTCTCTGCCAATCATATATCTGGGCATTCCATTTGGAGCAAACCCAGAAAAATTGAAGACATGGAGGCTTGTCATCAATAAAATTGAAAAGAAACTTAGTGGTTATAAGGCAAGTCTTCTTTCTCATGCGGGAAGGCTGGTTCTTATAAAGTTTGCCAATAACAGCCTGCCTATGTATTATTTGGGTTTCTTTAAGATGCCAAAAGAAGTTGCGAAGAAGATTATTTCCTTACAATCTAAATTTTTTTAGGCATAAAACGAGAAAAAAAGGGTATGGCAACTGTTAAGTGGAACATTATCCAGCTATCAAAAGAAAAAGGAAGATTAGGGGTGGGGGATATTTTGTCAAAGAATGTGGCTTTTTTGTATAAATGGTGGTGGAGGTTTTTCTATGGAAGCTGAGGCTTTATGGAAAATAATAATTAACTCATGCAATTTTGATGAGCATAACAGACTTTTAATAGATCCTAAAAAATAGAAAAATAGGGGTCCATGGGCTTCAATTTGTAATATTGGGAGATTTGATATGGAGGAAGAAAAGGTTGTTAACAGTGGGTTATGGATCTTGGTTGGAAACGGGCAAAAAACTCTTTTCTGGGAAGATCCTTGGTTGGGTGACCAAAGACTGAAAGATAAATTTCCAAGGTTGTATGCCGTGTCCTCTCAAAGAAATTATATTATCTTTGAGTGTAGGTTTTGGGCTAGATTAGAGTGGGTGTGGAGCTTTCATTGGAGGAGACAATTCTTTGAGTGGGAAAGACAAATATTTCTAGACTTACAGCTTTTTCTTTCTCAGGTTGTTTTAAACCAGGAATGGGAGGATCAGGTAGTGTGGAAGCTTCATGATAGTGGTGTATATTCTGTGAAGTCCTTTTCATATGCGGCTAGTGGCAACATATCATCACAAATGGAGCCCCAGGACACCTTCAAAAATATCTAGAGGAGTTTAGCACTACCAAGAGCTGAGCTTTTGGTGTGGTTCACAATTATTGGAAGAATGAAGATCAAGGATCGCTTACATAAGCTTATCATCTTACAGCATGGTGACTTGAGGTATGTTTTTTGTAATAGTGGTGATGAATCTATTGAACACCTATTTTCGAAGTGTGTGTTTACTTGGAATTTATGGAGTATGTGTCTGAGTTGGAGAAATATGTCTTGGATAGTACCTAATAACCTTAAACTGATGTTTGAGTCTTGGTGTGCTGTTGGAAGTTTTAAAGTGCAAAGGGATCTTTGGTGATCTCTATTTTTTCTATTATTTGGTCCATATGGGGCTATAGAAATAGATTAATTTTTGAAAATAAATCTATTTGTTGGGAGGAGCTTGGTCTAATAATCAAGCAGAGGTGGGCCTCATGGAATGCAGAAGATGCATTTGGCTTTGATTATATAGGTGGCAAGCTAAGGGTTGTTGTGGTAATGCTAGGAATATAACAGCAAATGTGAATAAGGAAGCAAGAAGGAAATGGTGTTGGTGGTTATTTGTGGATTTGGAGGCAGGGTCAAACAAGTTTGCTATAGGTGGTTGTTTATTCAAGGATGATAATATATTGTATTGTAGCTTGATTGATCTTGTTGAAGCTAATTCACAAGGAAAGGCTGGTGTTATTGCCTTAAAAGAGTCAATTGAGTTTGTTATTCAATACAAATATTTTGGAGTTTGATCTAGAAATCTGTTATCATTCCAATTTCCTGCATTTGTGGATATCTAATAAAAATATACTCAACAGGGATCTTAGATTTCAAAGGACCCCTTTTCAAAATATGAAGGCATAGTTGAAGAATATATCTCTTAGATTCTGCTCTCAATTGCAAATCCCAGGGTGTGAGTTATGGGGTCAATTAAATGCCCCGAATTCTTAAAGAGGTATTTCATGGTATTCATAATTATTCTCACTGGGGGTGCTGCAAATCAGTTCTAAGAGTGCTTTTAACTATGTGCATTGAATGTTGATTTCTTATTCTAGCTTTTAGTGACTTTGGCTTCTACGTCTTGGCATGAATTTATGGTTTGCTGATTAGCTGCATGATCTTTTTATGGTGCTGTGAGAATGCTATATTGGTGGGTTGTCTACTGGTTCAAGCTCATGATGGTGGAACAATGGAGTTTATCTTGAGAGGTTACTATTTGTGTGTTGTTGTGTTAGTGATAAGCTCTTTTTATTACTGCTATTTGGTTCTACTTTCTATTTGGATACTTGTTGGTGTGTTTGCTCTTTACCTCTTTTGGGTGAGTTGAGTATATTATAACTATAGAAAAAAAAAGCTGGCAATTGCTTTAGTTGGCTCTGAGTGCCTAAAACTTGGATTCACTAGGGTTAGTACTACTTTTGAGCAGAATAATGCATCTTATAAAGATTTATAGCATGCTTGTTTTTCTGCTTGTAAGGTTCTAAACCATAGTTTGCACAAAATTTATAAGAGTAGCTTTTGGTTTGGACAAAATGTATTACTCTTGGTTTACATTATAGAAGATGCAAAAGGTTTATTTATGAAAGCAAGAAAAATCTTATTTCCTATAAAACCCAGTGGTCCACTCTTAGTATACTTTATCCACTCGTCCAGTTCCCCTATATAAAAGTGCACCCTTTGACTTGTGTCTTCAATATGGTTCTAAAATGTTAGTAACTCTCTCTCTCTCTCTCTCTCTCTTTGATAATTAGAAAGGCTCAACACTCCCCAAAAGGAAGGAGCAAAAAGAAAACATGGGGAAGACCCATGACAGGCACCACTAGGACAACACAACTAGAACAAGCACACAAAAGTTACATAATACATATGACAAAGGAAACCAATACTCAGAGAAAACTACGTAGCACTATGTTACTCAGCAAATTAGGGAAAGAGAGACCCCAATAGAAAGCCATGAACAACACACAAGAGACAAATTAAGCAAAGACCAACATAAAACACACAACTATTTTGTTGACCTTTTCCTTCCTCTACGTCTCTTTTCCAAGCTTTGGTTCTCCTCCACTTTCATTGACTTGCGATTCACTACGAGGGATTTAATCACTTCATCCAAACCTTCATTTAAATCACTCTTAAAGGATCCCTGAGCTCTTCTAGATGCATTGACCTTAAAAAACCTCACTTCTTCCTTCTATGCTTAACTCTCTTTTACGCTTTTTTAGTTTTTTTTTTTTTTTTTGTCTACCAAAGCCACAATCACTTGGTCTTTATCCAATGAAGATATATCAACCTCCTCACCAAAGATCCAAGTTTTAATATTATCACTGGAAGTTATAGTCTCAAAGTCTCTGTCACATGTCTCAAATTCTCCTCCATCGCATTGAGCTTTGGGTATGTTTGGCCCCCCTCTTCGCAATAAACTCTTGAATGCCTTGGTCATCCACATGATAGGTTGTTTGGCTTTCATTATTAGCTTTAGCTTAGAGCAAGGCATTAATTGGCTGCTCCTCGTTTTAACTCAAGTAATTCCTCCATTATCATTCACATTCACCAAAGCTATTAGGAGCTTCTCGTAGCAAGGACTTAGAAGCACTCTTAATCGTTTTACTGTCTCTAGTCATAGCAACCAACTTTTCAAATTCCATTACAAGGAGACCTTCCATAGTCCTTCCTTCTACATGTCCCTTCGCACACGGTGCTGGAGAACAAACAGGGAGAGCAACTCCACAAGCCTTAACATAGTAAGACCAGTATTCAACACTATTAACATATACAATGCCACATTCTTTAACAAAAAATCAAGGGATAAAAAGATCCATCCTCTAATAAGATGTCTAATATGAGAATCAATAATAATTTTGGCTACACCGAGAAAAACTCCATTCACTGTATTTTTGTCAAAACCAATAGCATAACCCCACACTTCTTCAATTTTACATAGATTTGATAAAGACAAAGGGGAGATATGCCATGACATTCAAACCAAACACATCTTGAATAAGCCCACTTAGACTTAAATTGCGATCTTATCTCCAAGAAAAAAACATCGACAGAACTGACACCATAGCGTAAAGCTTCATACATGGCCTTTTATGAATCAAAGGTAACAAAAGCTAAGAGAGAACCCATTTCTCTGATAACATAACCGTCCCTCAAAATCCCTAGCAGCCATTATACAAGGTGATGAAAGTTGATCGATTTGGGTGACTTTGCCACAATACTCTTTGATAACCACTCCAAGTTTTCTTTGCATATTTCACCTTGCACCACTATTACACTTTTTTCTTCATGGTTCCCTTTCATTTCATGGTGAACACTCCTCTATGAAGATTTATCATCTAGCAGACTCTATGTTTTTGTATTACTAACTCATCCCCTAGTGCAGATGGGGACTTTTCTTTCCATAGAGTTCTAGCAGTTTTTTCACCAACCATTTTTGCCTGCCATTCTTTACTCTTTCTAGCCCTTGCTTGAGAGATGCATAGTTTCTAGAACTCTACCTCATCTTTCATCGCAAGAATTGCTTTATCTGCTTCTTCTTGGTGGCAATACCTCATGAATGCAAAAGGAAAAGGACTAACACGCTTGGCGATACCTCACAGATAGTCTTTGAGCACATGAACTATCGATTTCTCTTCATATCCACATGATAAGTAGCTTAGAATGCTTCTTGCCCATTTGCTTATTCTTGCCTTTGTATTGAGCATGGCATGCACTGACCAGATGAACATTCTATTCATCTCTAGGTTCTCTTTCACTCGCTACCATTTCTTAGTATTATTTTGACCCTTTGTGAGAATCTCATAAGCACTCTTCATCATGAACCAGCCATCATCTTATCCATTCCAATTGTCATATTATTTGTCAGAAGGTGCCAATAGAGCATAGTTACCCTTTCCTACCTTAGCTGGTATCATTTCCTCAATAGTGTCTTGTCCATCAAATTTGAAACTTTCCACTTACCACCTTCATCACTTATAATCCCTAATCCCCAATCCCCACATATTCAACTAGGATCAATTCCTCACATCATTCCCTAACCACCTATCATTCCATACCTAAACTCTCTCACTATCTCAATAGGCCCCACACAGGCCACATCCAAGTGAGTATGTTGCTTTAGGATCTCCCTTGTCCAAGCAATACTCTTCCAAAGCTTAGAGTCCCCCTAACTTCATAGTTCACACTCTATGTTTTAGACAACATGCCCTCTGCCCTTCTCCTATTTACCTTTCAACATATCAATCCACATTCTCTTCTTTCCCGTTGTAATTTTCCACCCCATTTTCATCAACTACATCATATTTATTATTGACAAACATCTGATTGCTAGTCCCCTTTTTCTTTTTCCTAAGACAAATCTTTCCATTTGACTAGATGGCTCTTTTTGTCTTCTTATTCAATCCGTACAAGCTTCTTTATATTTTATCACTATCTATCACTTGTTTATAGATTGTCATTGTTAAGGTAGCTCTCCCTACCGAGAATAACTTTGTTACCTTCCACCTAGGAAGTACTGACACAGACACAAGACACAACACAAACGCAGACATGAAGACACACCAAATTCATAAAATTACAAAGCATAGACACAATATATATACACACACACATATAAACATATATATAAAGCCAAGATTTACAATACTTTTACATATTTATAGATATCAAATTATCAATTTTTATTTTTTTTAAACCCCTCTCAAAAAACATAGGGTATTCTTGATATATGCAATGTGCATTTCCTATTTCTAAGCCCCTTTCCCAAAAACAATAGATTATTGTTGCATTGGAAAGAAAGGAGAGATGAATAGGATTAGGGCTATTTAAAATGAAAAAAAAAAATACATATTCTCAACTTTTTTTTTCTTGAACTTTTTTTAAATTATTTTGAACTCATTTTTTTTCTTTTTTTGGTCAAACTAAATGGGCTCATTGGATCTTTTTACTTCTTGTTGGTCCATCAAATAAATGAAACAAAGAAAAAAAAAGGGACGTGATTGGATATGTCCCAGGCATGTCCATGCTGCATTTAAGTTGTGTTTAGCTATGTTTGACAGTGTCTGAACCCAAAAAAATATTTTCTTTATCTAGACATGTACAAACACGTGTCAGATACGTGTCGTGTGGATATCCAATAAGTGTCTGTGTCCCACCTGTGTCGGACACACTTACACCTTGCCAAATTTGTGTGTCTGTGCTTCATAGCCTTCCATTCAGTAAGTCTCTTTAGTAATTTGACTACAATATATGTGAAGTGTAACATCCCCAATTCTACCTAAGCTAATTAACTCAATATTATTGACTAATTAGAGAGATTGGTGATTAGTCAAGGATTAATCAACTAATCTCAAGAGCAGAAGTTTAGTAATTAGGGAGCCATTTTTTTCCTAATAAATCTCCAAGTTCATCCTGAAGAAAATAATGTCATACACATTAGTTCATGTGGAGAGAAAAACTTTAATATAATTCCTAAAAATTATAAATCTTAGTAATATTATTCCTTAACAAAAATTGATGTGCTAATAACTAAGAACTAGTATAATCAATAGACTTATAAGATCAATTAGGGACCTTTTATTTCTCAAGATGAAGTTGGAAGCCTTCTTCTCCATTTATTAAAAGAACCCCAAATATTCCTTCGTGTTACTAACTTTCACAAATCCTAAGATCTGTTTGATCTCATTTCTTAGCCCTGAATTATCATTCTTTGAGAAGTAAATCCTAGTTTCCCCCTTGTTGATCATTTGTCCTCTTTGACATTCTGTAGAGCCACTCTAAGAACCTCATTGTACACTATCTTTGTTCCACATTGGCTGCCACCCAAACAGAAGACGGTCTACAAACATCAAGTGCGAGATTAAAGGTTCACTTCTCCCAGTTCAGATTGGTCTCCAATTTCCTTCATTTACTTCCTATTTTATTGTGGGAGATAATGAGTACATAGCCATGTATATCACAAGAAAAGGTAAGGAGATATGGATCAACTCCTCATGTTCCCCTTTAAAACCAAAAGCTTTCAGTAATTTCTCCATTCTTCTTCGCAATTATGTAGTTTATAGTTTCAACCTTGCCAATACTATTGCTCCAAAGTTTCAACTTCATCTATCATAAGGTTTAGCTAGATCTACCATGATTACAAAGATCTCTCTTTCCCTGCATTCTTCTATCTCTCTTTTCCCTACATTCCTCTCTTAGTATTGAGCATCTCTTTCACCATGATCAGATTCTCAAGAATGATTATGGAATTGGTGAGGGGAATCACTTACTTCTCCCCGTATTTGCTTTCCTTTTTTGTATACCTCCTATCCTTGCTAGTAGTCTATTATTTCTCTTCTTAATATGATGAAATATATTTAAGTTCCAATCTATTAGTGTCTCTTAAGCATATGCAATCTTCGTAACTACTCTCTTCTCTTACCTCAAAGCTTCCTTTATCACATTATTTCACTTATTTGGTGGCTAGAGGTTTAGCTAAAGAAAGGGGTGTGTTATAAAGTTTTTCCAAGGATTTAATCAATAAGTTCAACCAATACAAAACATAATTGACCCCGATATTCAAGAAATTCCACCAAGAAGAAAAATCTACTGTTCAATTGTGAATTCCTAAACTACTACAACATTTGGTAGGCAAATTAATCGAGTGACTCTGAGTACTTGGTGTATCACAAAGCTATAGGAACTAGACTAGGATACAACATGAATACAATAAAAACGGGTGAATGTAAAAAGGACTGAAAATTAAACAAAATATGTAAAATTGTAAAAGTAAGGACTAATTAATAAAAAAGCAATAGAATGGATAAATGTCTTCTTATGTTGATGACGTCATGTCTGTCTTCCTTTATACGAGGCTATTTATAATATTCATAAACACAGTTATTCAACACTTCACCACCAAACCCATTTTTCTATCCATGATCTAAGTTTATCCCACTAGTCAGTAGCATGAAGCTTAAATAACTGTTCTTAGACTAATCATCTTTCAACAAATTATGGCTAGTCCTTCCTAAATGGCTTTCAATTTCTTAGGAATCACTTTCTTTTAGCCTCAATATTCTTCCTTTTTCTGATTTTAACCGCCTTGGCCCTTATTTGAATTAGGAACTAACTCTTTTTCCTACAATTCTCTTCTCATTTCCTAATCAGGACTTACATATGTGGTGTAAAAACCATTCCCTTCATTCTATTTAATAGAAACATGCAAAACTTGAAAGTTTCTTTACATTGGCTTATTTCAACTCAACTTCGATACCAAGCCAATGCCTCCAACTAATCCCCTTCCTTTGACAATGGTTTTTCGGATCAGTCCTTACTTCCATTAAGAGCATAACGGTAGGTCCATAAGTATTTGCATACTGTTTACATACTTCATTTAACCTCCTATTTGCTGTTCTCCTACAATTCCAAAGGAACATATCTATTTTTCTTCTATTCAGGCAATTTTCGTAAAAACTAAAATCTTGGAAGGATCATTTTCAGAGTGGGAGATATGAGAAAGAGATTTTCTAAAATTTTTAATATTTTACTTGTTGAGCATTAAGCTATTGTTAATTTAATTTTTAAGGAAACAATTTGAACAATTTTATATACTGTCAACTAATAGAAATATAAAAAATTATCAAATTATAGTGAATCTTTTATCATAATAAATAATTAATTAGTATGATTTAATATTTTATTATATTTTTATTAATTAACTGTCAGTATATGGATTTTTTTTTTGGGACAACATGGAAATTAAATTCTTTGGTTTAACACTTTTAATCGTAGTTCTACTACAAGGAGGATTGACCCAACCGGTTGTACCCAAAAAACCCACAAACCAGATTTTGGACCAACCGGATTAAAATCTAGATTCGGTTGATTCTGTTGTTTATTTTAAAAAAGTTACGTATTCATTAGTCTTTCATCTTATGGATTTAGACACGGACACGTGGGAAGGGCAACGTTTTCGATCTATTAGAGCTGTCATTATTGACTTTCATCGGAAATTTAATAAAGAAATCCCTGTTTATAAGGGAAAGGTAATAATGTAATCTATGCTATTATTATTATTATTATTAAAAAAGTGAAATAAAACGAGTACGACAAAAAAATCATATACCCAGGGAGCTTCAGAAAAAGAAAAAGAAATATGCTTTCAATTCGGGAATTACATGTTCATGCGTGCAAGCGAACATTTCTGAAACTCCCTGCCGAGGAAATGAGGAATCGAAATGTTTGCAGACTAAATATATAAAGGAAACTCCAAAAATAAATTTGAAAAAAAAAAAACAATTTTAACTGATTAATGAAGCAGAATATATACGCAGACTAGATCAATTAGCAGGAGTTCAACCTATCTATTCCATGAACCCACTATATAACTAAATATTTCCAAAATAATAGTATTTCTTAAAAAAACAAAAGGAAAATTAAATTGCGCATAGTGATAGATTTAACAGAAAAAGTGTAGGATAGAATCGCTTACCAGCTTGCTAGTGAACCTTGGGTGCCTAAGGAGAGTTTGACGTAAGCCTTCCTTAATGACTTGAGGATTGATGCTTGTTTTGCAGCCAATGATGGCAATCACATGACAGTTGAACGTTGGCGAATGGAACAGCTTCGACGCCGGACTCAGCGGTTCACCGCCTCCTGATGCCATCTTTGGTTCCCCCTTCTCCTTTTTCCTCCTCCTGCCACAGAATTGTGAATGTCTAACTAAATATTCGCTGGATGCCTATTACTTTTATAAAGAATTTTACGACCCTCAAGGCCTATTCAAAGCAGGGGAAGATGGTCGAGGACTGTAATCAATATACCGAAATTAATAGGTTTGTCAGAGGATGAGAGCTTTTTTTTATTTTTTATTTTTAAAATTTTTTAAATTTGATTCTTCCAAGTGTGGGTGGGCGCTTGTGCCCTTGTGCGTGTAAGATTGCAAAGTGGATGAAGGAATACTTGACACAGGATCACTGCTCTTCTTTCTCTCTATGATGCACACGGCTGCAAATGAGAAAGCTGAATATATATACTTGCTAATTTTGTTGATTTTGCATAAACCGTGTTAGGAATTTATCAATTATTGTAATAAATATATAATTGTTTTGATTTTCATTCTGGTATTGATGTGAATTTTGTCGTTAACCACATGCGTGCCCCTCTGCTCTGGCCGATAGATGATAGAAACAGTTAGGTTTGTTTTAATATCATGTCGCTCACAACCTAATGCGAAGAAACAGTTATGATGTGTGTGACTGTAATTTTCTTTTTCTTTTCTGAGTACGCAACATAAAAAGCATTAATATCCCTTCACCTATAATTGCTTAAGCATTTAAAGAAGTTAAGTCTTATCACTTGTATTTATATTGATTTCTCTTAAAACATTAGACTATTTCTTTCCCCCACAAAAAAATCGTACATATGTCAAAATATAAGATTTGCAAGATAAAGCAGTTCCGTAGGGAAGAGAATTGAAAGAGAAACGATGAGAAAGGAGAGTTTACTCTTAAAGATGCCATCTGCTGCCGCAGCCCATGTGGGGGATCAGGAAGAACATGTCGTGATGGGAGAAAACTGGTCCATGGATGAAAATGAAAAACAAGTGGTCAATTCACTCCAAGCTGTGCCATGAAATTTTGATGGATCTCCCTGTTCTCTTTGCTCAATCCGTTTTCTCACTGTCCCGTGAAGATCTCCTGCAAGTGTAGGCCATTAAATACTTGCCTCCATCTGATGTAAACATGACCCAACATGTTTGACCAAACCTCCGCAATTAACCTCAAAGGATTGAGATCTAATATTTCAAGCACGATGGCCTCTGTAACATGATTCAGGTTTCTGGCCATGTGCGAGAAGGGCACAAGTAGAAGCTAGTATCTTATGCCGAACTTGTCCGCGTGAGCTATACCCAATTGATTGCCCATTTCTGTGTATGTATTAAAGTAGCTTGTTTTACAAGAAATGGATCCGGAGAACATGTTCTGATTTTTATCTTTTCTTTAAATTTTGCATTTTTTGAGTATCGTATGGATAAAATTAGCAGTTAGGGAACTGGTGGTGCTATCTTATCTTAGTCCACTGTTAAACCCAAAAAACAATGATACCATTTGACTAGAGAAAGGGGAGATATTTCTCTTTCTTTTATACCTTGCGTATTACTTGATCTTTCTCGATCTTATGTATGGTGTGTATCAATGATTATGATCTGGCCAGCCTACAACACCACGTGTCTCCTATACTTTGTTGTATCCATCTGTCATGATCGCGTTCCATACATTTTGAATTAAATATTTTTCATTCGCAAAAGCCAAAATCCGAAAACAAGAGGCAAGTTCAATAGCCAAGCCCGGGTACATCAGTGAGACTGAGCGAGGGAACGACCGATTGCCCCGCCAGCAGTGTTTGCTGAATTTATTATCTATAATTAAATAAGCTATCTTTATCGATGAGTGTATTACTTATTTGGCAGGGCATTGTGTTAACTTAGTTAGAGATTTTGAATATATAATTATATTAAAATTTGAGAAGAAGAGTTTTATTTCTCAAATAATTTTATTCAACTTAAGCAGAATTATCTTTAATAGAAAAATAGCTATAGTTTTAACAAAAAATAAAATTAAATAAATTATCTCTAAATATTATATGATAACTTCAAATTACAATTAAAAACGTTATTTATATCAAAACATCTTATCTATCTATTATTTATAATAAAATAGACTATCTCTATGTGCTACATGATAACTCCTAATCTATTGTCTTTAACTAAATAGATTATTTTTAAGTGCCAAGTGATAACTCCTAATCACAATATAAGAAAAATTATTCCCGTCAAAACATCCTATCTATCTATTATCTATAACTAAAGGGACTACCTCTAAGTGTCATATGACAACTTCTAATATAACTAAATGGACTACTTCTAAGTACCATGAGACAACTCCTAATCACAATTAAAGAAAAATTATTTTTATCTAAACATCTTGTCTATCTATTATGTATAACCAAATGGACTACATCTAAGTGTCATGTGGCAACTCCTATTCTATTTCTATTATCTATAACTAAAATACACTATATCTAAAAAGCACTTGGTAACTTCTAAAATTATTCATGCCAAAACATCCTATCTATCTATTTTCTATTATTTATAACTAAATGGAATACCTTTAAGTGAAATCACAATTAAAGAAAAATTATTATCGCCAAAACATCCTATCTATCTATTATATATTTACAACTAAATGAATTACCTCTAAGTGTTATATGGCAACTCCTAATCAATTATGTATAACTAAATTGACTACCTTTGGATGCCATGTGGCAGCTCTTAATCATAATTAAAGAAAAAATATTCTCACCAAAATATCTAGCTTATCTATTATCTATAACTAAATGAGCTATATCCAAGTGTCATGTGACAACTCCTAATCTATTATCTATAATTAAATGAACTAATTCTAAGTATCATGTGATGACTCTTAATTACATTAAAGAAAAATTATTCCCGCCAAAATATCCAAAAAATTTTCACTTTCTTGCTCTTGGTAATCATTAGATTTTTTGTCAAATGATATTTGCACTATATTAACTATACATATTTAATTTGCATTTGATTTTGTTGCTTTTATCCTAATTAGTTTGCTCATAGTAGATCATTAGTTTGCTGTATCACCCACAAACTTTAGTTGGTTTTTAAAAATGTATAGTGTTTTTGCTCCTAGAGATATTGTTTAGAATTGCACTTTTTTTTCCTATTATAATAATTAATATAAGAGTTGTGACTATAATTTCAAGTTTCTTATTTTTTATTTTAAATTTCTTATTGAAAATTTTAGAAATATTAATTGATCTAAGATGTTTCAGACTTTTAGCTTGATAGTTTAAATATTTAATAATGTTGACTCACTTTAAAAAACGTTTTCAGCCATAGTTGTGGCTCAAAAAAAATCTCCTCCCATCTCTTTAATTTGTGTAATTGAAAGTCTTAACTCTCTTATATCAAAATCTTTCTTTTGCTTCATACACAATTCCACTACTTTTCAATTATCTTCAACAAACTATTCAATGGCTCATTTAATTCTGAAGTTGTTATCAAGAGGTTGTGATACATTTCAATGCATGAAGCCTATTTTGTTTTCATAATAAATGAAATAACATATGGTTTATTTTTTTAATAAAAAGCTAAGTAAACAAACATAATGAGAAAAACAATAAAAAAGAAATAAAAAACAAGGAGTACAAAAGGAACATGTAACATTACGGGAATAAATACTAGTGACGAATATAAGGGTTAAAGAATGAACTCTCTTGCACAAGTTTTGTAGAAGGATGATACTTACATATAAAAGTTTAGCCCTAACAAATAGAGTTTAATTATTTGAAACTATATTTTGAAACACTAAAGGATCACAATTTTAAAAGTAATATGAAATTTAATAGTATGGCCCAATTTAATAGTGTGGTGTTAACAAAAGCTTTTAATTTTTCTGTGTCCAATTTGGTGTCAACATAGAGAAAATTAAAAGTTTTTGTGGGTTCCAAACCTTTAAGATTGCTAACCAGTCGAAGATCTCGAATTGGTTTACAATCTAAGTGAGAATATTTAGCGCTATCTATGGGAACACAGTACAATGATTCCTACCCCAATCCAAGAATCCCCAACCTCACAATTGAAAATGACAAAGTGGCATTAAGCCACCAACATGGCAATCCCATCCACATCACCGATGATTTGATAGTTCAAACTATCCTTGCAACTGCATAGGTCTTGCAAGATCAAAATCAATTAATGGATGTCGAAGCGATTGGAGAAATTTAAAACTTGCACAAGCATGAGAAAAGGAATGGAATTGTGCCTTCAAATTCTGAACTCAATCTTGAAAGTTAAACAAAAAATTTCAAGTTTCTCAACTTAAACAGTAGTAGCAAACTTAGTTTCTTGAGTTCTTCTTTGAGAATTGCTTTTAAGAAGACTTCCTTTTATAATTTATGAAAACTTTAAAGTTCTTAAGAAATGGAGAGAGTTTCGAATAGAAATTACTTTCAGAAAGATAAATCAATAGATAGAAAATAACAAGTAGGTTTTGAAAGCAATGTAGATGGTTTATCTTGGTTTGGCCACAATCATGTGACTATGTCCAATTCCTAGCAAGTAGACAAGAATTTTATATAAATGAGTAGTTTTGTTCACCCCTGTCCTCTCCCTACTAGTTTTCAAGTATTGTTTGATCAACACTAGCCTCTTGAGGCTGAGTAATGAGTATTCTTTTATCTACACTAGTCTCTCTAGTATAAGTAGCTAACAATGATACCTAATTGATCAAAGTTAAATAATTTGATAAGGGTTTGTGTTTGGATCTCTCAAAAACAATCAAAAAGTGGATATGAACTTTGAATATGAGGAGATACAAGAGATAGATATTTCTTAATTCTCAAGGAGTGAATATATGCAAATACAATCAAAGTCTCAAAGTTACAAGATGAAAATTTGCATTGAAAGTTCTTCATCTTAGTTCCATAACCTTTCATAAGCCACCATTATCGCTCTGAATGCCTATTTTGTGAAATACTTAGTGGTTTACTAATGTTTGTTGAGTGATGATCATATAGATAGAATCTTTGTCATGAACAAAGCTTTCTTAATCTAAACTTTAAATGCATTTCAATCATTTTAAGATGATTTGGAATGATCAAAGAAAGGATTCCAAATTTAGAAGATCATTTCTAAAAATGAGACAACATGAACCCTAAGAATTTCAAAGCCTAGTCATTCTCAAAAGGATGACAAAAGAATAAGAAGACAAGAAGTGTCTTAGAAAACAAGATTTTGAAAGCAACCTACTTTAAAAAGATACTATCCTCAAAAGCCACTCTCATAAGAAAGACACATCTCAACAAGGAACCATCAAAGGAAATCATCTCATGAAGAGTATCTTATAAGCTAAAGATCGAAAGTTTCAAACATTAGGAAAGCCTGGAGTCATGTTGAAGCAAGTACAATGGACAACTGGTACCAACAACTAGTTTCTTATTTTGGCCACCTAATTGTTTAACAAGACAGAAGCTTGCTTGATATTAAATATTGACAAAATAATGACTAGTATCATGTAAAGACTAACAGTCAGCTCATGATCACCTATAAATTCATCTCAAAATGGATTAAATGCAAGTTGGTTAGAAAGAAATAATTTTGAAGAACTTATTACTCAAAGCATTTACTCTTTTGCAACAATCTTTTGAACAATCTTCTAAGCTTATACCTTTCCAAATACTCTTTAGATGGTTATGTTTCTCTATGTAAGCTTTATTAGCATGCATCCTCCACTAGATTAACTAGAGAAACCCTTTTCACTTGAAAAATATTGTAAATCCATACTCTTATGTGGTTTTAAGTAAGAGAACATATACACCAAACTCGTTGTTTCATTGTAACTTAACCTAGTAATGGTTATAAAGTTAGCTTGGAGAGGCTGGTACAATACTACCCACTTTAGTTAGCTTGGATGGAGAGGTTTGTAGAATACTACTTAGACAGTGCAAAACTCAATTGACCATTTAGGCTTGGGTTTAGCCGAGCTATTATAAATCTCTGTGTTTGTTTCTTTATCTTTCTCCTTTGCTTTCTAAAGTTCACATCTTTCTTTCTTATCTTATTAACCTAAAAAGTAACTTTTTGAATGTAAGATAAGTATGCTTTTAGTAAATTCAATTCTCAAAGATAAAAACAAGATTCATCTAAGTCATATGCTTCCACATTCCATGTTGAAACACACTTGACAATATCTGTTTGAGTTTTATATTTCTCAAAAGCACCCGAAAAGCATGATTTAATCCCCATTCTCATACCAATTGTCATCCACACTTCAAACTTAGTGGACTTACTCAAAGAATATGATTTTTGGCTCTAAAGGATATTAGAATGTTAATAGAAATTTGGCCAAAACATCATTTCATCTGGTTGAAATGCTTGAATTTATAGAGCCTCTTTAATATAGTCGTTGGAAGCTTTCAAATGTTTGTAGATAATACAATTACCATTCTTATACCTTTTAGTTTACATTGCACTCTCCAAAAGTTTTTCGATAAACTCTTTTGTCTTTTAGTGTTTTGTTCGTACAATAGCCATTGCTCATGAAAAATGTTACACCTGTCCATAATAAAGCTAGGGGCACAAATTTAAATAGGAAGTTCAAGGTTAAACATTAATATACATAAATACACTAAAGTATTCATGAGTAAAGTAAAGTTCTATTGGCTATAGGCTAATAAAAGAAACTACAATTTATTAAAATACACGTTCGCATGTTCCTAGCAGTGTGAAGAGTTTGTCTTCCTTTGGACCATTACTTAACTAATCTGAAACCATTAGAAATAAAATGAGAACTAAAAATTCTCAGTAGGTAATAAATAGTTGTAAAGTATTTGAATTATAGTGGTTCCAACTGTTTGTTAATATGGAAAACCACACGGATACTATATTATAATCATATCAAATCACCTTTAGGGAAAATAATACTTCATAATAATATGATCAAAAAAAAGTATGCCACGCAATTTGTAACATCCTCCAAACATATACGCCATGCTCGAGTCATGAGATTATATGTAGAGATTATTACAGGTGCTGCAAAACTTTTAAAATTGAGAAAAATATAATATGTAGCCTTTGTAGTATAATATTTACTTAATACATAAGGATTTACTATCTGAAGTGTTAGATGGGTATATAATTTAAAACACAATTTGTTCAAACTTAACTACTATTATACGTAGAATATGTCTCATTTTGTAGTCTCCACTTCGTTATACCAATAGCCCACCCTGACACTCGAGCTGGAATTTCAGGTATTGAACTCAAGCCTACATTCCGTGATTGGTAGAAGCCCCAAAATCTTCCTATAGACTTGAAGCCTATTCTTTGTACTAGAATATTTACAAAGACATACAAAACAGGTAGTGAGAATTTAAATTCTTAGTAGGTATACTCAATCCACTAAACATATAGGGTGTCATCATAAGTATTGCAACAACTTTGATTTATTATAAAAATGTGGGCAAGTACATAAAGGCACAAGTTCAATTTTTAAGTTTGAAATCATTTTTCTCTAAGCAAATTAATTTTAGCAATCACTTGAGATCTTTAGAGCAGGTATAATAGTAGTAAAAGTATGATTCCCAACCATAATCATAATAGTTGTATGGTATAATGAGAAAATGGAACAATGCATATGCAGCATGCACATTTACTGAATCATGCAAGTGCATCTGTCTTTTTTTTTTTTTTTTTTAACTTGCAACTTGAACATCTGTGCTTGGTCCCCTAGAAGTGGATGACCTCTTCTACTCTTGGGTAATAGCCTGCTTTCCAAGACCGAGTTTGCTGCTATATGTAATTGCCAGGTTTACTTTCTCTGACTCTCACACCAACTTATTCCCTTTAATCTATTCAGGGGCTATCACAAGTAATCATTTGTGACAATATTGCCCTAACCCACTACTAGATGAAGGCTCGATATGTCTCTTCATTAACTTGCAAGTTCATGTTACCTTATACATTCTTATACATGGTCATGCATGAGAATGCCGTATGTACTTATACACATGCTTCATACCTTACCTTCAAAACATTCTTGCATATGTGACGTTCTCAAGGGTTAAAGGTGTTGGAAAAAGTAGCACGAGAAGAGGGGGTTGAATTGTGTTTCAATTTATATTTTAAAACCTGAAATTTTTAGTAAGGCAACTTTCTCAAATCCAAAACTTGGATTACGGAAGCGATTTGGTTAGTCTTAAAAGCTGTTTACATTCAAGAGTAAGTTTTAAAAAAATTCGATTATGCACACAATGTTATAAACGTGGTAAATGAAGAAATTAAAGTAGGAGGGATAGAAAGATCACATAATAGATTTTCTACTAGTTCAGCAAACCAAATGCCTATGTCCACTCCCCAACTCCTTGTTCAGATTTTTATACTACGATTGTTCTTTTTCCAAGCCTTTCCAAGCTTTTACAGTTGAGTAGTCTTTCTCTAGCTTCTCCAAGCTTTACAATTGAGTAGTTTTTGCCAAGCCTTTCCAAGCTAAACGAGTAACATTTGTCTTAGCCTCTCCAAACTCATTTTGACCACAATCGGATCTAATTACAAAAGATATAATCAGGGTTTGTGTTTACACTCAGATTCAATGCTCTTTTCAGAGTTTTAATTCAATAGGTACAGTGAGTGACCTCTCTAAATTCTCAAAATGAGAATGTTATCTATTACAAAATAGTAGAGATTTTCTTCAAACATAAGTTACAAAGAGTAACTTTCTGGAGGATTTGAGAGTCGAGAAGGATGAACATATGAAACTGTTATAACTTAGGAAATATTTGAATAGTGTCTCTATCTTCTTCTTTGTATCCCAGCTTTATATAGACTTCTAGATGTTATCGTTAGAGCTTATAGATCTTGAGCCGTCTGTCACTGATCCATTGGTCTATGATTGGGAAAAGAAGGAATAATTTTTTT
Organism: Pterocarpus macrocarpus; assembly: GCA_031439585.1. Lineage (NCBI taxonomy): Eukaryota > Viridiplantae > Streptophyta > Magnoliopsida > Fabales > Fabaceae > Pterocarpus > Pterocarpus macrocarpus. The sequence goes on from CM062514.1 coordinate 58,561,681, forward strand.
CTTCAACAAGTTGAGATGACACTAAAGAGGAAAGTTAGCCATTGAAGTCTTCACTAACTTTTTAGACTTATTAGCGCTTCTTTTGCAACTTATCAAATCATACTTGACTTTTTGAATTTCTTAGTAAATCGTATGAAAGAAGCTTTCAAGGTGAGATACTTTGTGAGAGATCACCCTTCTAGATCAAGTCCTTCTTCTGAATGAGGTGTGATCCTTCTCGTGACAAGTTTTTCCTTTCTGGTGCTGCATCATCATCCTTTTGAACTTTCTATCTCATTCCTGAGTAAGTAAACATATAAGGTACAAAGTGATTTCTCCAATATAGACATATTAAAGTGAAATACCATGGATTTGATGCTTTGTTTGATATAGTGATCATTTAACTTAGATGATTTTACTCACAAAAGGATACGTTTAATAAATCATTTGCAATTCGAGAGATTTACTTAAAACTTGATTTGATATTTATCAAAACCTTTAAAGCTTGAAATGTCTAAAGCCATGAGACTGTTTTAGTTGGGCATTAGAGCTTACAATCTCCCTCTTTTTGATGATGGCAAATCAATATTTAAGAAAATATCTTATTAACAAATAACATTAAAAAAAAAAACAATTTGTTATATGAAACATGTTACTTCCTGAAAAGGGTAAGGATAAAAAAAATGTCCCAAAACTTTAGAAGAGACAAAAAGGAAAAAAAAAAAAAAGCTCAGAAGAATCCTTTTTCAAACCAGAAAGTTTTGAGCATATTCTAAGTACAAGTTGCATAGGATCACTTCTTTCGCATAAGAAAATATTTAAACATATCAGAGCAAGGATTCAGATAGTTTAATACTTGATAATCTAGCAATCATGCAGATAGTAGCAACATATAAGAGGAAAACTTATTCATATAGATTTTATGATCTAGTAAAAAGTGTAAACTCACTACAAGCAGGCAAATATTACTTATCAGAGTCAATCAGTTGAAAAGAAAAAAATAACATGATATCAGAGCGTTCAACAACTCATAGGTTATATGAGTCTCAGAGAAATATGATATCAGAGATATAATTGCACTACTAGAGGAAAAAAAAATTGATCAGGGGATATCAGAGCATAATTATCAAAAGATAATAATTACAATTAAATTGCATTACTATCCACAGTCATATGATAAAATGGTTAGAAATGTATAATGATAAAAATGAAATGTTTCTTGAATGTCAAAAGAAAAAATGAGTCCTAAGACTTATATGATGTGGATGCAGCTATTGCAAAGATATGCATGCTCTCCCTTAGCCTAAGCTTTTCTTAAATATCTTTCTTTCTCCCCTTTGAACATCATAAAAAAAAAAAATGAAGATGTAGGATCATTGAAGAGCCATCACTGATTGTGTTTTCCTTTCTGAAGAGCTTTTAGCATCTGCAGCATGAGATTCTCCATGCTGTTCATTCTTCTTTGTAATGCTTGCTAATTAGCCATAATAGTGTGTTGGTTGGCTAGTAATAGATCCATCTGTACATCAGCAGCATTTGGAAAGACTTTAGCAGATGAAGGAGCTTCAGAAGGCAGCTTTACAGTGTGCTAGCTATGACTAGCTAAGGATGGTTGAGGTTTAGAAATAGTAGGAGTAGTTGTTTTATTGTATTTGGGAGTGGAGGTCAATAGCAACAAAGTTTGTACAATAATAGGAGTAGCAGGAATCTCTTGAGAAATTATGGCAGTAGTTGCATATGGCATTAGAGTGTTCAAATTTGTAGCCTCAAATTTAGCAACAGCAACTACATTATCAGATTTTACCACCAGAGTGAGTGTCTTCTCAAGCTCTGTTCTCTTTGGTGCAAATTCAGCTCTATGACCAGGTAATCCTTCTTGAGTAAAAGGAATTAGTGGTAAGCTTGTAAGTTGAATAGCTGGCTGTTCTATTCTTTTTTCTGCTTCTTTAGAGGGTAGCACAACCTTTCTCATCTCAAAAGGTGGATTGACATCTTCAATGACAACATACGATTGCTCCACCTATAGAGAAGTAGATGAGCTTGGAACACTCTAGCTGAAGCACTAACTCCTGCCGCTTTATCCTTTTGTTTTTGCAACCAAGCCTTTTGTCTCATTCTATTTTCTCTACCTTCAACCATAACCCTTATAATAGCAGAGGGAGAGAGTTATTCAAAGGGTTTCATAGGGGCTTTCTTCAAGGGTTTCTTCCTTTTCCTCCTTATTTAGGGAATTAAGGGATCTCATCTGACCACGTGCCTTCAATATAGAGGGATCTCATCTGACCACGTGCTCCAAGGTAGAGGGATCTCATAGTTTTAGCTGCCTTCACAGGGAGGGATTCAATGTGCAACTGCCTCCAAGTGAAAGGACCCACAATTTAATATATTCATATTATTTCATTCCCGCACATAATCATGCATAGACATGCTGAATGTACTCATACATATGCTTCATTATTTATTTTCATATGTCCTTGCATACATGATTTTCACATACATATTTATAACATATAAAGGCTCATAACTTCCTTACAATTCTACCGAAAATTCGGCAGCATGACGGATCAGATCCTCAAGCCTTATATGTTCACTAACACTTGTGAAACTATCAATTTAGTCATTTCTGCCAATTCTATTCAGTTTTATCCAAATTTTGTATAATCCACCTTTACTTCTATTCAAGTCATTTAAACCTGAATTTTGGATATGTCATAGCTCTATGTGTCTAGTTTTCAACCCTTTTGGTCCCATCTCATTTTGATATGTGTAGCTCAAGATATTTAAATTTTGCCTCAGCCTATTTGGTCACTAGTCTGAATTATACTCTTGGAAGTAAAAATTCACTAAAAATTGAAACTAAGATCGAATCATACGAAATTGATATTAAAGCTAACAGGACAACCTTTCATTTGCAACAAGTTTCATTTCATTTGCTTGAGTATAGCTCGAGTTATAAGTCCTAAAATTCGACCTTCCTGAACTACCCTGTTTTGGCCTGGTTTGGACATAAGGCAACTTCCTCGAACCACTGGGAACAAATGGGATCATAACAACTTGGAATTTCTTTATGAGATGTTCCTCTATGCGTAAGCTTTCTAAAAAAGTTGGTTTCACTCAATTTGGCATTGTGTAGGGTGTGTTACACCCTTCTCAAGTCACACTGCTCGGATGAAAGTCCTTATTCCTATGTCAAACTTCAAAAATTCATATCTCTCTCAATACTAATCCAATGGCCTTTCATTATATATGTATGAAAAGCTCTGAATGTCTACTTTCATATAAAAATAGTTTCATTAGATTTAACGAGCTATAGGCAGAGCCGTACACTCTGCCATACGGACTACCGTGGTGCTTCTCACTTAGGCAGCATCCCAATCCTCCACTTCTCTTAGTTTTCTTCTTCTAAATTTAATTCCAACTCAAGATTTCATATTAATCCAACCATAATACAGTCAATATATCATCAAATACATGAAGAAGAGTAAAATTTCATGCAGCCACAGTGCAAAGAATTCAAGAACAGAAATGGAATCCCACCTCCTTTAAGTGTGATCTTGCTGAATTTGAGTTTGGATTGATGGAACCTTGATAAAGCTTGGAGATTTGATGGAGTAGGTTGAGAGGGGAAGAGAAGAAGAAGGCTGGAACAAGAGGGGGAGGGAGGCACAAGTCAGCCAGAAGTGAGAAGGAGAGTCTGACTTAAATACACGAGGGTAGTTGGAGTTGTGAGTGTTGATTAGTTGAAAGTTTGTGATTGAAGTTTAGCCATGTCTCCCGCTTTTGTGGCTAAATTACTCTCCACGTCGCCCCAAAAGTGGAACTCGCTTCCATTCTATCTGAAATCGGAACTCATGCCATTTATTTGACACTCGGAGATGAAATCGGATATCGGAAATCTTGTCTAGTTTATTCGATACTTGGAAGCAACGTCGGATGTCGGAAATCATACAGCACACAATCACATAATCTCGGAACTCCCAATTCAAACTCGGGAACACCAACAGAAATGGAAAGCTCCTGAGAATAAACTCGGAGATCGAAAATCAGGTACAACCTGGAAATCAACTCAAAGATTTGAACTTGTGTCCATTCCAGTGCAGTTCAACTCTAATGTTGGAGCTCGTTACATTCAACTCGGAGGTCGATACTTGTACCATTGTGTTAAACTATCAATTCGGTGGTTGGAAACCATGTACACTATTTTGAAACATGAAGTATGAGGTCAGAACTCGCGTACATCTTGCTTGAAACTTGGAAATAAATTATGAGATCGGAAATCGGGTCTGTTTTTTTTGAGACATAAAGTCGGATATCGGGAATCACATCCATGTTGTTTGGACTTGAAGGTTAAGTCGGAAGTTAGGAAATTATGCCAGATGAAGTCGTAAGTCGGAAATTATGCTGAAATTCGAAGACGAACTCAGAAGTCGGAAATTATCCATTTTATGTGAAATTCGAAGATGAAGTCGGAACTTGGAACTCGTGGTGGATGTTACATTACCACCCTCCTTAAAAAAAAAAATTTTGTCCTCAAAATTTAATCACAAAACTAACTATTTATTGCCGTAAGAGTTTATATATAAGCACATAGAAAGTCGATAAGCATAATCGAAGAAAATATAGCAAACCCAGATATATAACTCAACATAGCACAGTTAGCGAAAAGTGAATCTTTGTCCTGGGTTATCCCTAATTTTGTTTTAGCTCCTCTAGGGAAGTAGTCTTTTTAACTTTCAACCTTGGATGTTACGGCTTAGGAATAGGTAGCTGATGGTCGGGGCATTCTCTAATCATGTGTCTTGGCTTTCCACACTTAAAGCATTCCTTCTGCCCAGTCAAACAAGGCCTTCCTCCATGATACCTTCCATACTTTGAACATTCTTGCTTAGTGGTTAGTGTAACACCTTACCAGACAAAGTACTATGCTTAAGTCATAATAATCTATCTGATAAGAGATTACGTGTAATGCTGATTTAATTTCTCTTTCTGTACTAGTATCAATTTCTCTCATAAGAATACCTGGTCTCATAACAAATTTTTCTGCGTGATGGCAGAATAAATACTAATCAATCGGTAAACTGTAAATAACTTAACATAAATAAAACACAATAAGAACAGAATAACTACAAACGGCATCATAGACATGTACATAGATATTTGATTTTAAAGTTTGTCAAAAGGTACAAGGTGTCAAAATGAGGCCGCTAATACAAAATGAAACGGCCAGTATCTATGAACGGCACCCTAAGTGGTCCCCATGGGACATTTCATGTACATCTACTAATATCTATCCATCTAACCATGACCCAAACTGCCAAAAGAGGGTCATTCTATACACCTACTCCCACTGTGATACGCCCACTATCTAACCAGAATCTGAAGAAAGAAACCCATTCTCCATGGGTGCATCTGGGAGGTGGCTGTCTTTGAGGCGAGAGGATGAGGAGGAACTCGCTGCCTCTGATGGGTCCTCCTTTGGTGTCGAGGCAGAAAGTATCGGATGTAGTGGTGACGTAGGAGGAGCCATAGGAGCAGGGGCTGCTGCTGGTGCTGCTGCTGCAGGAGGAGGTGGGAACGGATGGGCCATATGAAGTGGGATAGCAATGTATGGGACAGTGGGATCAAACAGTGGGTGCATCAAGGGTACTGCGAAGTCCCTCTGGAAGAAGAAATATAAACGAAACTGGCATCTACCGGATATATATATAGAATCTAGAAAAGGGTCGATGTGGATGTGAAGCTCTGGAAACTCAATAAATAGGACCCCGGTCGCCGCGTGCTCCATGGTCTGAGAATGACGCGGAGTATACAATAGGGTGAGAAATGAATATTTCTCAGTAGAAAATTCTAACTTCTATACATCTGTCATCGCTGTCATTCCCAGTTGTTTCGGTCGTACAAGATTTTCAGATAGTACAGTAAAATGATAATATTTAACTTAAATACTCATTTGTAAAGCATACACCGAAACAAGTTTAATTTTAATTAACAGATATACTAATGTACTTAAACAGTAATCACAGCAGAACAATAGCATGTTATAAAAAAAATACAGAGATCTAGAACAATTAATAGAAAGTATTACACTGTACATATGCATGTGCAATGAGAGGATGCATCTTATTCTTGGAGGCTTTTGCCTTTTATAACTTATTTCCATCCTTGGTCCCCTTAGTCATTGGCCATATACTCTGGGTAATAGTCCGCTTTTAGGACCGAGCTCGTTCTATACAGGATGGCGGGTTTACTTTCCCGACCTTCCCACTCGATTTATTCCTTAATTTATTCCGGGGCTGGCCCAAGTGATATGGAATTTCTTGTAATATCATGAAAAGAATGCACATCTAGTTTGTCTCTTGAATATGATGCATTCAAAATATCATAAAGTTTCACAACATATGAACTTCTTACCGAGATTTTGGCGGCATAACGGATCAAGTCCGCTTCCCCATGAATAGTGCCAGACAATCAGTACAGTCACACAACTAATAATTTCAGTATAGACCAGCAAATATGTATAGACACTTATAACATCATTCAACAATTGCAAATCAAGCATTAAGAAGGTTTCAACTTGTCCTTCCCTGCTCTGCCCGAGTTTGGCATGCTCCAATTTCTATTCAATTCAACTCATTAAATTCTCACTTTTGGATATGTTATAGCCTTATATGTCTACTTTCTACTCTCTTTGGTCCCATCTCGTTTTAAGGTGTATAACTCTAGATATAAACATTTTATCTCAGCCTGTCCTGTTCCTAGCCAGAATGGGGTTACTATGGAGTAAAATTCACTAAAAATCGAAACTAAGCTCAAATCATACGAAATTGGCCTCATATTGAAGCTAACAGGACAACCTTTCATTTGCCACAAGTTTCACTCCATTTGCTTAAGTACACCTCGAGTTATAAGTCCTGAAAGTCGACCTTCCTGAACTACTCTGGTTTGGCCTAGGTTGAACATAGGGTAATTTCCTCGAATCACTGGGGACAATTGGGACCATAACAAACTCGGAATCTTATATTGGGATGTTCCCCTATGTGTAAGCTTTCTAACAAAATTGGTTTCATTCAATTTGGAGTTGTATAGGGCGAGATATACCCTCCATAAGTCACCTTGCCCGGATGAAATTCCTGAACCCTAGGTCAAACTTCAAAAATTCGTATCTCTCTCAATACTAATCCACTGACCTATTATGATATATGTGTGGAAAGCCCTAAATGTCTAGTTTCACCTAAAAATGGTCTCGTTAATTTTTAACGGCAGGAGGCGAAGCCGTACACTCCGCTGTACGGACTGCCGAGGGTTTTTGAGTTTTCCAGCCTCCCAACTTTTTCATATCTTCATTCTTCCTCACTTTCAATTCGGGTGTTAATCCCATAAACAGCCCATAACTCAGCCATAATTCATCATAATTATTCAATTAACATATCAAAATTAAGAAATTGGACCACTATCAATTCTTCAAGAATAAAAAAAAATCAAGTAAGAATTTAGAACCTCTACCTTTTACTATGAATGATTTTGGTTGAGTTTGTAGCTGGAACTTGAGTGAATCTCAAAGTTGGGTGGAGTTGGATGAGTGGAAAAAAAAGAAAAGAGAGAGCTGAAGTGAGTTCTAAGTTACATAGAAGGGGGGTCTGAATCAGAGGAGGAGAGAGTGTTATATAGGCATGAGTGGGAGTTAACTTGGAAGGTTTTGATTGGCCTCAAAACATAAGGCTGAGTTTCAGCCAGCCTTGCTCTCCACGTTGCCCTCTTTGTGTGGTAGAATTGCTCTCCACGTCGCCTAAAGTGGGACTAGTTTCCAGTATATTATGAAAAATGAAGTCGGAACTCGTATCCATTATGAAATCGGAACTCGTGAACATCCCATATGAAGTCGGAACTCGAGGAAGCGTATCCAGTTTATTTGGAACTTGAAAGCAAAGCCTGATGTGAAGCCAAGCACTTAAAGTCGGAAGTCGTGAATTGTAGGACCTCGATATCGGAACTCGGAAGGATAGAGAAATGAGAGCTCTTGGTATTAAACCCGAGATCGGAAATTAGAAACATCAGCCACCTGAGATTAAGTCGGAAATCGGAATTCATACTGATGAGCTCGGAATTCTTATACGCCTACATAAGGTCGGAAATTGGAGAATGCAGCCGGCCCTTAAGCCTTGGAAACGAAGTCGGAACTTGAAACTATGACTAAGGTCGGAAGTCGTAATTTACAAGACAAATTCGGAAATCGGAATTTTCAACATTAAATGGGATCGGAAGTCGGAAATCGGACGTTACAGTTAGCCTTTGAGCTGCTTACCTTCATTTCCATTAGGTTGAAATGGCTTCTTTGGTGGGGGAATATACTGAAACTCCTGGTCTTCAGGTGCCAACCTCTTTCCAAAGACATCCATCCTAGTATTAGCGAGCTTCTTGTTATATTCTTCAACTAATCGACTTTTGTTTGTTAATGCAGCAAAATCTCCTATCTCCATTGGCCCCACTGATGTCAAAATGTCCGCTTTTAGTCCTTTTTCAAATTTGATGCATTTCCAATTTTTGTCAGGGTTGTGCTGATAGATGGTGGAAAATTTACAGAGTTTTTTTTTTTCTTCGAGCTTAGCAATATACTCTGAAACACTCATGTTTCCTTGTTGAAGCTTCATGAATTCCAATTCCTTAGCATTTCATACAGATGTAGGGAAATACTTCTAATAAAATGCCTCCTTGAATATGTCCCAAGTGATATCAACTTGGGGTTCCCCCAACAATCTCTTCGCACCATTCCACAAAAACTTAGCGTCTGCCTCCAACATATAAGTGGCAAAGGCCACTTTTTATTGATCAGTGTAGACCAAGACAGAAAAGACCTTCTTCATTGCCTTGACCCATTCCTCGGCTTTACCTGGGTTGAAAGCTCCTCGGAAGCTAGGCGGATTTGCTTTTCTGAACTCAACAAATTTAAGATAGTCCATGTAACACCCTACTAATTTAATATTATGCTTAAGTCATAACATAAAATTAGGTAGACTGTGTTACCATGTTAATATTCTATATATATATATTTTGAATAGATGAAACGGCGCATTGCTATATTATGAGCGTAACGAAACTCAACATAATACATCAACAAATAAGGAATAGTATAATAACATCAACTATATACAAACATGTATATTTACATGATAGAAGTCATTGCTTCAGTCTATACATATATATATATATGTATTAACAGCAGATGAAATAAGGAATAACAAAATTCCTAGTGCTAAAAGTAGAGGCAGAACTAGCAGGAGCAGTATATGTGCAACAAGTCCAACTCGGAGTCATAGTGAAGCTGTAGGTCTAGGATCTCAATGAAAAGAGTGGCCGTTGAGCTCTTCGCTAGCATTTGAGAATGATGCGGGGAATACAGAACGAGGTGAGAATTTAAAGAAATTCTCAATAGGGTTATGTTTAGTGGTTATTTGTCGTCACATGCATTCTCAGTTGCCTCGGTTTTTACTTAATTATAAAAACATGTGCTCAAACTGAAATATCCATTTTAATGAGTTCAAGAAAATATCTGGTCCGAGGCAAGGTTCATTTTTACTTTAGATGGCACAAGAAACAGAATACATTACTAATAACGATATATAGAACGATAAACAGAATAAATAAATAAACAGCAGTAAACGAACATAATAGACAACTGTAAGCATCTTTGACATAACTATTCCATGTATTCATGCATTCATGTAATCATGCAGATTCATACTTGAACTTTCCTTCATAAACTTTTCATTTCCTTTCATCATTTTTCCATCTCTTGGTCCCTTGGGAGTTCTTGGCCATTTAGACTCCTGGGTAATAGTCTGTTTCTCAAGATCGAGCTCGTTCCTATATAGGAATGCCGGGTTTACTTTTCCTGACCATCCCACCGATCTATTCCCCTTAACTTCTTATCCGGGGCTGGCCCAAGTAGCATGGAACTTTCATAGTAATATGAGTCTTAATATACTTTCATAACTTTCCTTGAAATGCACATGTATTATCATGAAACTCATAACTTATGCATGGCTTCTACCGAAATTTCAGCAGTATAACGGAACGTGTCCGCTTCCCCATGAATAGTGCCAGCATACCAGAATATCAATTTGTCACAAAGAGTACAACATCACATTCATATTCCAACATTGAACTCATATCAACATCAAATTCATTAAGGCAGAGTTTCTGCCTCAGCATATTCAACCAACCCGGTTTTTATAATTCAAGCCATAATTTCTATTTAACTCATTTGGACCTCAAATTTGGGTATGTTAAAGGGTTATGTGTCTATTTTCTAACCTCTTTGGTCCCATCTAATTTTGATGTCTATAGCTTAAGATATTTAGATTTTATCCCGGCCTGCCCAGTGGCTGGCCAGAATCAGACACCTAAAAGTAAAAATCCACTAAAAATCGCAAACTAACTCAAACCATACGAAATTGGTCTCTTATCAAAGTTAACATGACAAGATTTCATCTGCAACAAGTTCCATTTCATTTGCCTTAATAGGGTTCGAGTTATGACCCCGAAACTTAACCTTCCTGAACTGTTCTGTTTTGGCTTGGTTTGGACATAGGGTAACTTCTTCAAATCACTGGGAACAAATAGGATGGTAACAAACTTGGAATTTCTGGTAGGATGATCTCCTGTCTGTAAGCTTTCCAACAAAATTAGTTTCACTCAATTTGGAGTTGTATAGGGTGAGTTACACCCTTTTCAACCCATACTGCCTGGGTGAAGGTCTTGAGTCCTAGTTTAAACTTCAAAAATTCATATCTCTCTCAATATTAATCCAATGGTCTTATATGATATATGTACAGAAAGCTATAGATGTCTAATTTCACATAAAAATAGTTTCATTAATTTTAAATAGCAAGAGGCAGTGCCGTACACTCTGTCGTACGGACTGCCGAGGGTTTGGAGTTTTCCAGCCTCTCAACTTCTTCATATCTTCATCCTTTCTTACTTCCTATTCAAATTTTAATCTTATAAACAATCAATAAACTAGCTATAATTCATCATAATCATTCAATCAACATATCAAAATTAGGAAATTAGAACACCACTAATCCTTCAACAGTCAGAGAATCAAGCAAGAATTAAAACCTCTACCTCTTAGTATGAATGATTTGGCTTGAGTTTGTAGCTGGAACTTGGTTAAATTTCAAAGTTGGGTGGAGTTGGGTGAGTGAAGAAAAGAAAAGAGAGCTGAAGTGAGGAAAAAGGCAACGTGGGAGGAGAGTCTAAATGAGAGGAGGAGAGGGTGTTATATAGGCATGAGTGTTGGTTAACTTAGAAGGTTTTGATTGGCCTCAAAACACAAGACTGAGTTTCAGCCAACCTTGCTCTCTTTTTGTGACCAAAATGTTCTCCACGTCGTCCTCTTTGTGTCGCAGAATTGCTCTTCACGTCACCTAAAGTGGGACTAGTTTTCAGTATATTCTGAAAATGAAATCGGAACTCATATTTTTAAAGTCGGAACTTATGCACATCTTGGAGATGAGGTCGGAAATCGGAAAATATTGTCTAGTTTACTCAAGCTTTAAAGCAAAGTCGGGTGTGAAGCCAAGCACTTAAAGTCGGAAGTCGGGAAATTAGGTAAACTCGAATCAATTCTAATCATAATACTGGAGATCGGAATTCACAACATTAATCCGTGTACCAGGAAATCGGGACTTATAGGATTTCGATCTCGGAACTCGGGAATATAGAGAAATGAGAGCTCTTGGTATTAAACTTGAGATCGGAACTCGTGAAATTTTGAGTCGGTCTTGGAGACAATTTCAGAGATCTGATCTCGCGTCCATTTCTGGTTGAGATCAAAGCGGATGTCGAATTTCTTGTTAAGTCGGAAATCCTAATATCAGAACTCGGAAGCATCAGCCACTCCGTTTCAGCTAATGAAATCGGAAATCGGAAATCGGAATGACTAGGTCGGAATTCGTACATACTTAGATAAGGTTGGAAATCGTAAAATCCAAGCCAATCCATTTGAGCCTTACTAAGATTGGAAATCGGAAATCTTTTAAAAATTCACTGCTGAAGTCGGAAATTGGAAATGGGACGTTACAGTCCAGGCTGCTCCTAGGCCATGTGGATTTCCCCCATGGTTTGGCCTCAGGCCGCCTACCCAACTCGTCCATCATCTGATGAGCTGCAGCGGCCTGCTCCCGTATTGCATGAGCCATTTCACGCATCGTGTCCATAAAATTAGTAGGATCTTCTGGAGTGGGTACAATTCATAGCCTACCACGCCCCCTGGAAGTCATTAGTTCCTAATCACATGCAACAAATCATAGAGTTGATCAGGCTCAACAATAAGTTAAGTGTGATAGCAACTAATAGCATTCATAGTTAGGCGGTCATGCATATCTAATTCCCTATATTTTATCTGAGCAGATAAGATTTGTCACATGACATTTTCTAAGGATTCCAGAGTGCACTGGAAACATAGTCAGTCCAAATCCTCAAGTCCGGAGAGGATTGAACTACTCTGATACCAAAATGTAACACCCTCCCAAGTACAGTACTATGCTTAAGTCATAGTACCACACTTTAGAGTTGTTATTATTGCCTGAGTAGACCTTATCTGACAGCAACTTCAGCCGTCTTCGGAACTTCTTGAACTATCTGGAGATAACACGGAAATAGGAGTGACAATTTTGAATTATCTGTAGGATTCCTTAAGTATCATACATAATGTCATCGTTGTCATCTCCAGTTGCTTCGGTTTATTATGAAAAAGGTGATCATGTTATACAAGCTGTTTAATTTCATGGTTCGAAAATATATTATCCGAAGCAAAGTTTATTTTACTCATACACTTGGCATTTGGGAGAGCCCATACAAAGTCAATTCATGAATTATACTATGAATAATAACTGCAACATATTAAGATACTATCGCATCAATATACTGGAGACATAACATCTACACATGACTTTACTTGTACTTGAAGTTATACAGATATATAAAATTTACTTTTCTTTCTTTATCTTCTGCTTATCATGCCATATTCTAGAGTATGATCGCATTTCATACCCCATCGGGATGTGATTGCCATGTCACATTCCTTAGGAATATGTTCTTCCTACCATGTCCTAGAGTATGATCGCCATGTCATACTCCATCAGAATGTGATCGCCATGTCACATTCCTTAGGGTGTGGAATCATTATGCTATATTCCAGAGTATGATTGCCATGTCATACCCCATCAGAGCGTGATCGCTATGTCATGTTCCTTAGGAATATAGACTCATCATCATATCTTTCATCATAAAATCTTTACATGCCACCATGAATTTTCAGTACTTACACTAGCTGGGTCATGGCATGCCTCATGTAAGCCCTATCCCCTATACTCACACCAGCTGGGTCGCTGCCATGCCTCATGTAAGTGGGGTGCTTGCATATGTTTGAATCTTTAGCCTTTACTACCCTTAGATAGCCTGATCTGGGAGTGAGCTCATCAGCTCAACTCGTGACCGTCATCACACAGACTAACCCACAAGGGGATTCATGTGCCTCTAGTCTTGGAGGGATCTCATTTTGGCTACGTGCCTCTAATTGAAGGGATCTCTTCTAGTCATGTGCTTCAAAATTGAGGGATCTCATCTGACCATGTGCCTTCAATATAGAGGGATCTCATCTGACCATGTGTCTCCAAGGTAGAGGGATCTCATAGTTTTAGCTGCCTTCACAGGGAGGGATTCAATGTGCAACTGCCTCTAAGTGAAGGGACCCACAATTTAATATATTCATATTATTTCATTCCCGTACATAATCATGCATAGACATGCTGAATGTACTCATACATGTGCTTCATCATTTATTTTCATATGTTCTTGCATACATGATTTTCACATACATATTTATAACATATAAAGGCTCATAACTTCCTTACAATTCTACCGAAAATTCGGCAGCATAACGGATCAGATCCGTTTTCTCATGAATAGTGCTAGTCTCAATAGATAATCAGTTATAGCAGTATAATCAATCTAACATATCTATCAATGTAAAACTTGCAATCCTCAACTCAAGCCTTATATGTTCACTAACACTTGTGAAACCATCAATTTGGTCATTTCTGCCAATTCTATTCAGTTCTGTCCGAATTTTGTATAATCCACCTTAACTTCTATTCAACTCATTTAAACCTGAATTTTGGATATATCATAGTTCTATGTGTCTAGTTTTCAACCCTTTTGGTCCCATCTCATTTTGATATGTGTAGCTCAAGATATTTAAATTTTGCCTCAGCCTATTTGGTCACTAGTCTGAATTATACTCTTGGAAGTAAAAATTCACTAAAAATCGAAACCAAAATCAAATCATACGAAATTGGTCTCATATTAAAGCTAATAGGGCAACCTTTCATTTGCAGGAAGTTTCATTTCATTTGCTTTAGTATAGCTCGAGTTATAAGTCCTAAAATTTGACCTTCCTGAACTACCCTGTTTTGGACATAGGGCAACTTCCTCGAACCACTGGGAACAAATGGGATTATGACAAACTCTAAATTTCTTATGGGATGTTTCCTTATGTGTAAGCTTTCTAAAAAGTTGGTTTCACTCAATTTGGAGTTGTGTAGGGTGAGTTACACCCTTCTCAAGTCACACTGCCCGAATGAAAGTCCTAATTCCTAAGTTAAATTTTAAAAATTCATATCTCTCTCAATACTAATCCAATGGCCTTATATTATATATGTATGGAAAGCTTTGAATGTCTACTTTCATATAAAAATAGTTTCATCAGATTTAACCAGCTATAGGAGGAGCCGTACACTCTGCCATATGGACTGCTGTGGGGCTTCTCACTTAGGCAGCATCCCAATTCTCCACTTCTCCTAGTTTTCTTCTTCTAACTTTAATTCCAACTCAAGATTTCATATTAATCCAACCATAATACATCCAATATATCATCAAATACATGAAGAAGAGTAAAATTTCATGCAGCCATAGTGCAAAGAATTCAAGAACAGAAATGGAATCCTACCTCCTTTAGGTGTGATCTTGCTAAATTTGAGTTTGGATTGATGGAACCTTGACCAAGCTTGGAGATTTGATGGAGTAGATTGAGGGGGGAAGAGAAGAAGGCTGGAACAAGAGGGAGAAAGAGGCGCAAGTTAACCAGAAGTGAGAAGGAGAGTCTGACTTAAATACACGAGGATAGTTCGACTTGTGAGTGTTGATTGGTTGAAATTTTGTGATTGAACTTCAGCCATGTCTCTTGCTTTTGTGGCTAAATTACTCTCCACGTCGCCCCAAAAGTGGAACTCGCTTCCATTCTATCTGAAATCAGAACTCGTCTCGATTCTGCTTAAAGTCAGAACTCATGCCATTTATTTTACACTCGGAGATGAAATCAGATATCGAAAATCTTGTCTAGTTTATTCAATACTTGGAAGCAAAGTCGGATGTCGAAAATCATACAGCACACAATCACATAATCTCGGAACTCCCAATTCAAACTCGGGAACACCAACAGAAATGGAAAGCTCCTAGGAATAAACTCGGAGATCGGAAATCGTGTACAACTTGGAAATCAACTCAAAGATCTGAACTCGTGTCCTTTCCAGTGGAGTTCAACTCTAATGTCGGAACTCGTTACATTCAACTCAGAGGTCAGTACTTGTACCATTGTGTTAAACTATCAATTCGGAGGTCGGAAACGATGTACACTATTTTGAAACATGAAGTATGAGGTCGGAACTCGGGTCCGTTTTCTTTGAGACATAAAGTCAGATATCAGGACTCACATCCATGTTGTTTGGACTTGAAGGTTAAGTCGGAAGTCGGGAATTATGCTAGATGAAGTCGTAAGTCGGAAATTATGCTGAAATTCGAAGACGAACTCGGAAGTCGGAAATTATCTATTTTATGTGAAATTCGAAGATGAAGTCGGAACTCGGAACTCGTGGTGGTAACATCCCCAATTTTTGTCTGAGCTAATTAGCTCGGTGTCTCCGGCTAATTAGAGGGTTTAGCAATTAATTAAGAAATAATCGGCTAATCCCGAGAGCAAGGGCTTAGTAAATTAAAGGCAAGTCAATAATTGAAACATAATGCATTAAAAATTACAATTAAAAGCCTAATTTTCCAATCCTTATTAATTCATGATTTAGAACATAAAATCAAGGTGATCTAACCTAATTAACTAATAGCATAAAAGTATCACATCTTAATTACATGAAGATTAACCCTCACCTCTTCTTTACATAATTAATGAGGAAAATCCTTTTTATTGAAAATGTGCTAATGTATAATTAAACCAATTAAATTAACTAGCATTTAGATAATTGTAATAATGGTAAAATTTAGAAACTTCCCCTTTAATTATTGTTTGAAAGTTTGGTCAAGGCAAGAGCCATATCCAACCATCCATTTGCCTTCTCATTATACACCATTAGATCAAGAGTCCATGTTAGTAGATTCCTTGAGTCAAGACAAAAGATCTACTCTCCTCCATCAAGATTGTGACACTTGGAGTGATCACATCCACCTAAGCCAATCCCAAGAGTAGTCATGCTTTTAATCACTTGAGAAAACACAAAATGGTCCTTACCCAAACACCAAGACTCAAGGGAAACACAACCCACTCTTTTATCCCAAAGTTCCTAGCTTTCTTGCTTGAAAAAGAAGTAAAACTCACTTACTCACTCTTGGTTGTTGGAGAAGCAAAAGCCATCAGCCCCCTCACCCATTTTTGCGCCCCAAACTAGCCCTCCCACTCTCTCATTTGTGATTTTCATCCTCTCACTACAAGCCTAAGCTCTCACTTCTCTCTAAGCCTCATTCTAGCTCTTCTACTCTTCCAATTCCTCTTGTTCCTCTTCCCACTTTCACACCCCATCCAACTCTCTTTCCTTTCACCATTCCACAAGCCCTTCAAGAACCACCCTCTTTGCTTCTTGAGGAAGCAAAACAAACACTCACTTAGCCCCATTATCAAGCTCAAGAAGGAGGAAGATCATCTCCAACCCATCAACTCTTTCTACTCCTCAAGAAACCCATTTGGTAGTGACTCTAACCTTCTCCTTTTATGTGTTTTTCAAGCCTTTGAACTCCTAAGCTCTCCAAAGCTAGGTGGTTCTAGGACTTGTTTCCAAGGCTTCATGGCCATGCTTGTTGATATGATGAGTTTTCATGTGTTGTATCCTTCTCTTTGGCATGAAATTTTCGGTTAGTATGTCTATTGCTATTGAACCAAATTTTTAAAAGTTAAAACATTGATTTAATACCAAGATCTCAAAGTATAAAAGTGGTTTGGAAGAGAAAAGTGGTCACTTGAGGAAAAGCTTTAATGTTTTTACAAGAAAACTCATTGAACCCAAAAATGTGCAAGCTGGAAAATTCTGGTAGTCTGTATGGTGTGACTGATAACTCTTTCAATATAACTCCAAATGTAATGAAACTAATTTTCTGTGAAAGTAGACTCAAAGAGATTTCCACACATATAAAATTCGTGAAATTTGGATTTAAAATGAGGGAGATATGATTTTTCAAAGTTGGCTGTTCCCGGATAGGTTTCTGTTTGGGCAGTCTTCACTAAAAACCTTATAACCGAAGCTACAATATTATTTTTGAATGGGACCAAGTTTGTTAGAAAGCTAAGACATAGAGTAACATCCCCATAAAACAATTTTGTCAGATTCCATGTGAGGAACTCCCAGTGGAGTTGACAAGCCACTGACCCGAGTTGAACTTTCAAGTCTGAACAGTTAGAATAAAATGTGCATAACTCAAGCTACAAAATGAATTTTTGAGTGGGACTTGTTTTGTTTAAAAATAGACTCAGAGAATTATATTACACCAAAATTCGAAACAAAAGGGTAAAATATGAAATTATGGTAAATTTTCAAATTTACTGCCCCACTGTAAAAGTAAAACTATTATGGTTAAGTTTTAAAGGTTAATGAGAAATAAGCTTTAAGACATTAAAACCTTTACACTAGGCATTGGAAAACCGTCATAATTCAACTTAAAAGTTTCATAAAGGATAATGGATGAAATTGGCCCTATGCCTAATAAAAGAATTGATATAAGAGGCAACCTTAATTAAAAACTTGCACCAAATTTACTAAGCCAAGCTCATAAGACTTTGTGTGATATGTATGTCTCTATGTGTCATTATGATGATAAGGATATGATGATTATGATATGATATGATGATGATGATTATGACATGATATGATGATGATGATTATGCTATGATATGATGATGATGATGATGATGATGATGATATGATATGATATGTTGGTGATATGATGCTTAATAATATACGATAAAGGAATCACATTTGGGGACGGCGATACGTAACGCCTAAATGTGGAAAAGAATTAAGAATAACTTTGCATCATAAGCTTTAATAAGAAGAAGACGAACTAAGGGTGTGATCCTTCAAAAGGGAAGGTGACCTAATTTAAGCTCCCTCTTTGACTCACATGAGGCATGGCATGACCCAATTAGTGTGAGTATAGGGGATAGGTCTTACATGAGGCATGGCATGACCCAGCTAGTGTAAGTATCGAAATTCTATGGTGGCGACGGCCACAGTATGAGCTCATTACCACTTATGATTAGTGGTTGAAAAGATAAAGTCAAGTTAAGAAAAGAAAAGGGACTTCGGTCCAAACCCTTGAAGGGAAGAAGTTAAGAGAAGCTTATAGCATAGCCATGCATGCTTTATGTAATTATACTTGTGCCCATGTATGTTAGGATATAAATGATTAGAGGACACGTTAAAAGTGAATCCGCTTCAGATATTCATGTTTTCGAAAACCTAAGAATGGAACCTTATGAATGCTCACTATCTTCATTAATAAAACCGAAGTGGCTGGGTCGATGACGATGACACTTTCGTGTCAGGTTCGAGTCCTATTGAGAAATCTTATTTCTCACTCCAGTTATTTTTCCGTCTCGTCACCAGATCTCGATGGCGTATCCGGGGGAGCGGAGCATGGATCCCCGACACTGTGAGCGAGCGTATGATGTGGGATGTCAAACAATGCTGATGTGGACTTGTAGTCGCCATAGCTCTGCATCTTCATTCATTTCTTTTGTGACGAACGATGCTGATTTCAGTTTGTATCTAGTATTTGGATCATGGCACGACCATGAGCCTCCTTTGATGTAATGTTGATATTTATATATATATATATATTATGAACCCATATGAATATAATGGTTAGTTATTTAATGCAATGTATTTGTGAATTACTATTTATTTACCTTTCTCTTATTTTATGATATTGGAGTATGTATCGTATGCGACGCGCTCTTTCTCTATCTGTTTTCTTGCTCAAGGATTTACTTTTCAAAAAGCTGCAAAGCGACGATGTATTTCAAAAAAAAAAAAAATCTTACCGTATTTTTCCACGTAACTTAATTTCAAGTGAAGTTTAGTTTTCCACGAGCATAAGTAACAACTAATAAAACGCCGTAATACGACTTAAGCGTAGTATGGGTTTATTAGGGTGTTACATGTTACATTTTTCATCCTTCCTATGTCCGTCAATAGGAAGTTGTGCTCTTGCGAAGACATGTGTGAGAAACATACCATAGGGCATAGCAACATGACTCCTTCTTGCATCATCAATAGGCGAGAGTATGTAGTCCATAATTAGCTTAACCAAATTTATCCTTTTTCTGGTCATAAGATAGAATATGACCATATGGTCCACCTCTATCATAATATCAATGTTTTCTGTAACACCTTACCAGGCAAAATACTATGCTTAAGTTATAATATGTTACCTGATAGGTTATTACGTATGGCTGTCTAATTAAATTCCATTTTCTGATTTAATGTTAATTACCCATACAGAGTTAACTGTTCATTTAATAAATTTTCGTTTGACTGCGGCATAAGCAATAGATAATCGTTATAACCGAAATAAAGTAAATTAAATAAAAATGTGGAATAGACAGAACTACTAAAATGTCATCATATACATATATACATAGATGTTTGTTTTCAAAGTTTGTCAAAAGTTACATAAAATAGTACAGGATAATAAAATGAGGCCGCTAATACAAAATAAATCGGCTTATCTCTATGAACAGTACCCTAACTGGTCCCCAAGGGACATTTCGTGTGCTAACCCTCCACATATAGCATACACTAAACTACTGCCTATGACCCAATACTGCCAAAAGAGGCCACTCTATACATTTCCTACTGCAGCACAACACAGGCACTCTAGATGGACTCTGAGGAAAGGAATCCATTCACCATGACAGTATCAGCTGGGGTATAGTCCACGCTCGGGGCAGAGGACGAGGAAGACGAGCTCGCTGCCTCCTACGAATCCTCCTCAGACAGTGAGACAGAGGGGATCTGCTGCGGTGTTGAAACTAGTGGAGCCATGGGAGCTACTGCTGCTGCCGGTGCTGCTACTGCGTGTGGAGGTGGAAAGGGATGGGCCATGTATAATGGGATAGCAATATAAGGTGCGGCGGGGTCGAAGAGTGGGTGAGTCAGGGGAACAGCAAAGTCTCTACGAAAGAAGAAATAAAAATGGCACTGACATCTACCAGATATATATAGAGTCTAAAAATGGGTCCAGGTAGATGTAAAGCTCAGGGAACTCGATGAACAGGATGCCCGTTGCCGCGTTCTCCATGAGCTGAGAATGACGCGGAAACATGTAGTAAGGTGAGAAATAAAAATTTCTCAGTAGGAATCCTAAGTTTATACATATCTGTCATCGCTGTCATTCTTAGTTGTTTCAATTTTTCCTTAATTTTAAATAGTACGACAAAGGGTAATATTCAACTTAAATTTTTATTTTAGAAACATACCGAAACAAACTAAATTTTAGATTGGAATAAGGAAAATATAATTAACAGATATACTAATGCAACTAAGACAATAACCATAATTAAACAGTAACATATCATGAGAAATAAATAGATAATTATGACAATCAATTAAGACTTATCATACAGTGCATATAAATGTGCAACTGGGAAATGCATCTTATCTTTGAAGGCTTTTGCCTCCTAAAACTTATTTTCCTTCCTTGATCCTCTGGGAGTTATTGGCCATATACTCCTGGGTAATAGTCTGCTTTTCAGGACCAAGCTCGTTCCTATACAGGATTGCCAGGTTTACTTTTCCCGACCTTCCCACTGATCTATTCGCCTTAAGCTTATTCAAGGGCTGGCCTAAGTAATATGGAATCCTTTGTAATATTCATGAATTATATGCACAACTAACTTTATTCTTTCAAACATCATGTGTTCATGCAATTATAACTCACACAACATAAGAATTTCTTGTCGAAATTTTGGCAGAATAACGGATCGAGTCCACTTCCCCATGAATAGTGCTAGACTACCAGTAAAATCATTCAAACTTGCAATTCAATATAGAACAGCAATTATATATTCATAATATCATTCATCAAATTCAATTCAAACATCGTTAGGGTTTTCTGTTTATTTCATCCTATTATGCCCGAATTTTGTATAATCCACCCTTAGTCCAATTGAACTCATTTAAACCTAAATTTTGGATATATCATAGCTCTATGTGTCTAATTTCCAACCCTGTTAGTCTCATCTCATTTTGATTTGTATAACTCAAGTTATTAGTATTTTACCTCAGATTGCCCTGTTCTTAGCCAGAATTGCACTCTTATAAGTGAAAATTCACTAAAAATAGAAATCTGGGTGAAATTATACGAAATTTATATCAAATTAAAGCTAACAGAACAAGCTTTTAAATGAAAGAAGCATATCATTTGCATGAGTATATTTTGAGATATAAGTCCTGTAACTTGACCCTACTGGACTGTCCTGCTCCATCCCGATTTGAACTTAAGGTGAATTCATTAATGTGTTGGGAACAATTGGCAACGAATTTGACTTTGAAAGATGTTCCCTTATATGTTAGCTTTCAAACAACGTTGGGTTCACTCAATTTGGAGTTGTGTAGGGTGAGTTACACCTTTCTCAACTTATACTGCCCAGATAAGAGTCCAAATATATAGGTCAAACTTCAAAAATTTATAACTAATTCTATACTAATCCAATGGCCTTATATTTTATATGTATAGAAAGCCTTGAATGTCTAGTTTCATATAAAAATAGATTCATCAAATTTAAATGGCTGTAGGCAGAGCTGTACACTCCACCGTACCGACCGCTGAGGAAAACCCTAATAGCTTCTTGAATTTTCTCTATTCTTCATGTTCTTTCATACCAATTCCATTTCTAATCACAACATACATGCAAAAATCAATCATAATCCATCATCATCACTCCAAATCACATTAGTATCATGAGGAAAACAAGATCCCCACATAGCCCCAAATTAAGGAAAACAAGAAGAGAAGTTAGATTCCTACCTTTTTTAGGTGTGATTCTTGCTAGATTTGTTTTTGAGTTGAGGAAATCTTGTTGTGGCTTGAAGGTTTGTTGATGGTGAAGATGATATGAGGTGAGATCAGATGAGATGAGGGAGAAAAGAATGGACAGTGGTTAGCCACATAAAGAGGCCGAAATTGTAAGGGTAGAAAAGGAAAAAAATGAAAACTTCTAAAGCAAGTTGAATGTGATTGGATTTGTGTTGGCCATTTCAACTTGATTTTGTGGCTGCCTTCTTTGGCTGAAAGTGGCGCCACATATGGGGATGTTTTGGCTAAATCCTAGCCATTCATCCCAAGGCCCTCATAATATAAGTTCTATTAGTTCGGTTCTGACAGTTTAAGATACCGAAATCTTCTTGATTTCTCTTAAATCAGTAAATTGGTTTTAGAAAAATTCTACGAGGTTTCCTATGTTCCTAATCTAATTCCATCAAGCCTAATCCTTATAAATCACACTTAATTGGCTTTAAGTGAATGCTTAATCGAATTTTGATTAATCCCAATTATTCGATAAAAATCAAACAACTCGGTTATTAACGATAGAATTTCCCAGACATTACATTTTCCATCTTGGGAAGCACAGTGTATTGGACTATAGAATATACAGCCCTAATAGTAATGAGAAGATTGGAAGTACAAATGCTTCTTACATGCATGTCTCTTCTGCCCGTTAGAACTTCAGAGACTTCCTCTTCTGTGGCTTTAAGTTGTTCCCACCATTTGGTTAGGACACCTTCATTGGGTGTGTTGATGATATGGACAAGATCAGAAAGAAGCACTTGGATCTCAAAGCTTCCAATGATGATTTTTAGAGATATGTTATCTTTATCAAGTAGAGCAAGGGTACTATAGAAAGCAGTAACTAACCCAGTATAGACAACGTCAAAGATCCTCAGGAAATCATTCCATTCTTGGAACTCGAATATTTCAACAATTTGAGGGAGGGAGGCGAAGTTTTCCAAGGCAAAACTCCTTCCATAGCAATGGGCGGCCTGATAAAGAAGTTTCTATGGAAGTTTGTCTGCATCTCTTCATCATCGAATATGTAAAGAACGTTGTAATCTCCTTTTTTTGTCATGATGGTTTGAAATAGCAGAAGGTTGAAAATGGAGCAGAGAATGTGTATAGGTTAGGTGTATAGAGGGAAGTGTGACGGTAAAAAAAAAAAAATCTTTGAACCAAGGAGATGAAAAGTGTTAGGTTTTTCTCTATAACTTGGGAAATAAAAGGTTTGAGTAAGAAGTTAATGTAATAGGTGAGGGTTAATGAGGGTGACTGATGGTTAAAGCATACGAACAATTTTCAAGGTGAAAATGACATTGTTCGAGTCTCTTTATTTTCTCGCTTGTTTAGATAGTGTCATCATGCCAAGGAGAGAAGTAATCAATTGACCCACATTCTGAAAATGGTTTATAAGCTGAGGCATGAATCAACTTTCTACTAATAAGAACCTTTTTGACACCATGAATTTTATCCATTTTCTGAGCTAATCATTTTGAATTCTTCTTTCTGAACCACTTTTGATACCATCTACTTATACTACATACCATTCTTTCTCAACCAAGTTAACAACCTAATCTAAGATAACTGTCTGAGATCTTTCTGAGGCACACTTTGACATTTAGGAACTTTCTCCAGAAAGCAAATTCAATTGGGATGCAGCAATCTCAGCTTTAAGCTTTTACTCAAGAGAGGGAGGTACCAGATGCAATATGAATGTATGTTCAGAAGCTAGTCATGTTGAGAAGGTTCCTTATATGATAGAAATGATCTTCAGCTAAGGGTTTAGTAAAAATGTCAACAATCTGACCTTCTATATTTATGAACCTTAGCTCAATATCTCCTTTCTAAACATGATTTCTTCTGAAATGATGCTTAATATCTATATGCTTAGATCTAGAATGCTAATTGGGATTCTTTGTGAGATTGATTGCACTAGTGTTGTCACATAAGATAGGGATTTTGGTATACCTCAGATTGAAATCTTCCCACTGATGCTTGATCCACAAGATTTGTGTGTTGTAGTTTGTAGCAGACACATATTTAGCCTCAATAGTTGAAAGAGCAATTGTGTTCTGCTTCTTGCTCGACCAAGTTATTAGTGATTTTTGAAGAAAGCAATAGCAACCACTTGTGCTCTTTCTTTCAATTCTATCTCTAGCAAAATTAGCATCACAATAACCTGTAACATTGCAAGCAGTATATTTTTCGTACCAAAGACCAAGATTAATAGTACTTACTAAATATCTTAAGATTCTTTTAACAACGTTTAGATAAGACTGTTTAGGATTAGCTTGAAATCTATGCTTAATTGTAGATCAAGTCTACTAGTAGTAAGGTAGAGTAGAGAGCCTATTATACCTCTATATAGTTTCTCAAACTTTTTCACCATCTTCATCAGCTTCCAGAACTTGAGAAGAATGCATGGAGTACTAATGCTCTTTGCTTTTTCCATATTGAACCTTTTGAGCAAATCCTTAGCATATTTCTCTAGATGAATAAGAATTCCATTTTTTGTTGCTTGATTTGCAGTCCTCCAAAGAACTTCAGTTCACCCATCATGCTCATCTCAAATTCTCCCTGCATTAGTTCAGAGAAATTATTGCACAGATTTTGATTAGTTGCACCAAAAACTATATCATCAAAATAAATTTTTACAGTAAAAAAACATTTTTCTCATACAAGATGAATAAGGTAGTATCAACCTTTCCTCTTTCAAACCCATTTTTGAGAAGAAAAGAGCTGAGTCTATCATACCAAGCTTTAGGTGCTTGTTTCAATCCGTATAGAGCTCTAGAAGTTTAAAAACATGGTGAGGAAAGTTTTCATTTACAAAATCAAGAGGTTGTTTAACATAAACTTCCTCATATATGAAACCATTTAAAAAAATAGATTGAGATCCATTTTAAATAAAACAAACGCTTTGTGAGCAGATAAGCAAGTAGCATTCTAATTGCTTCTAGTCTTGCTACAGGAGCAAATGTCTCGTCATAATCAATGCCTTCTTGTTGGTTATAACTTTGAGTCACTAATCTTGCTTTATTTCTGATTACTTTTCCACTCTCATTAAATTTGTTTTTAAACATTCATTTTGTCATAATGGCAGATTATCCTTTTGGTAAGGGGGCTAGAGTCCAGACATTACTTTTCTTAGACTGAGTAAGTTCTTCCTTCATAGCTTCAATCTAGCTTAGATCTTGACGAGCTTCATCAACACTTTCTAGTTGAATTTCAAAGATGAGAAAAAGGCCGGACTCTAATCTAAGTGAAGATCTAGTTCTAATTCCTTGAGAAGATTCACTAATAATTTGATTTTGAGAGACGGCTCTCAAGTCTCTTCACCAGTATATAGTCTCTTGATGGATGTGCCTTCTGGATCTTCAGAGATATTATCAAAAACATGTTGATGAGAGGGAGGATAAAAAACATCATCATCACCATTTCTTGTGGCAATCTGAAGGTTTTGCCGATATTGGGCATTGTCATTTAATGACATATTCTCCATTTCTTCTTCCAGATCTGTAACCTTCTTATTTAAGTCACTTCTTCTCTCCATAAAGCTTATATGAATGGTTTCTTTGACAGTCTGAGTCTTCTTGTTATACACCCTGTAAATTTTTGAAATAGAAGAGTATCCTAGAAAGATTCCAGGATCAGACTTAGGATCAAACTTTGAAAGCTTGTCCTTGGTGTTAAGTATAAAACATTCAGATCTAAAGACATGGAAATAAGAAATGTTGAGTTTTCTTCCCTTCCATAATTCATAGGAAGTTTTCTTGAGTATAGGCCTTAAAAAAACACAGTTTTCAATGTAGCAAGCAATGTTAACTGCTTCTGCCCAAAAACCTTTTGATAAACCACTTTTAAAAAGCATAGTTCCGGCCATTTCTTGCAAAGATCTATTCTTCTTTTCCATTACCCCATTCTACTGAGGAGTTTTAGGAGACGAGAAATTATGAGAAATGCCATTTTTATTACAAAAGTTTTCAAAAGAATAATTTTCAAATTCTCCACCATGTTCTGATCTGATGGAAGTGATACAAACACCTTTTTCATTTGAGTTCTTTTTTAAAAAGATTTGAAAGCCTCACAAGCATCATCCTTATGGATCAGAAATATAACCCATGTGAATCTTGAATAACTATCTCAATGACTAGACCATATTTCTCGCCACCTAGACTAGCAGTTCTAGTTGATCCAAAAAGATCAAGATATAAAAGCTCAAGTGGTCTAGTAATTGAAACTACATTTTTACTATGAAAAGAACTTTTGCTCATAAGATGCCTCATTTTCAAAACTAATCTTAGGTAAACCTTTAACTAGCTCCTTCTGAGAAATCTCAGAAATCAACTTCATATGAGCATGACCAAGCTTTTTATGTCATAGCCACTTTTCATCCACAAAGGAAGCTAACTAATTTACATTTTAATCTAGAAGGTCCTCTAGATATAATACATAAGTATTATTATGCCTTCTAATAGTGAGAATAATTTTGTTAGAAGTAGATTCTTTAATAATAAATTGAGAAGGTTGAAACACCACTCTGTAGCCTTGATCACAGAAATGACTAATGCTCAGAAGGTTGTGAGTAAGTCCTTCAACTAACATAACATCATTTATTAAATTAGAATCGTTCTTACCAATATTACCTATACCAATGATTTTAAATTTGATTCCATCAACAAATTTCATTATTCCACCATCCTTAAGTCTATGGTTTCTGAACCAGAATTTATTTCCAGTTATGTGTCTGGAGCACCTGCTGTCTAGATATCACTTCTTCTCTTTTTGGTGTTGTGATTTAAGACACATCTACATCAGGGACAATTTTTGCTTTAGGTACCCACATCTTCTTGGGTCTTTTTAGGTTTGTTAACATCTTGGGCCTTTTCACTTTCTGCTTTTTAGCTTTCCTTCTAGAGAAGCATTTTTTAGGAGTGTGTCCCTTTTTAAAATAGTAAATGCATGCAGGAATCTGATTTAGAGACTCTTTGGATGATTGCTCATCATCTTCCGTCTCAAAACCTAGTCCAGTTTTATCAAGATAAGGTTTCTGGCCACCAAGCATCAAATCTAGATTTTTGGAACCATTAACCATTTTCTCAAGATCTGTTTTGAGATGTTTGATAGTTTTCTGAAGCTTAGAAATATCAGAAGATGATTTTTTACAAGTTTCAGAAATTTCAGTTTTTAGAGCTGTTATAATCTTTTGAAGAAGAATATTTTCATTTAGCAATTGTGTTTCTTCATGCACATCCTTCTCTTTTTCATTCTTGAGTTTTTCAAACTCAAGTGATAGTCTTTGAAAATTCTTTTTTAGAGAAGCATAGTGAAAAGCAAGAGACTTGGAATCATCCAAGAGTTCATCATAGGCTTTTTGAAGATTTTCAAAAGTGAGTTCGGGTTTAGAATTAGATACCTTAGTTTCTTCTTTTGAAAAAATATTAGCCATGAAGTAGAGATTTGCTACAATCTCTTCTTCTTCTTATGATTCGGCATTTTCTTGCTCTTCATCTAGATCTTCCCATGTGGCCATCATAGCTTTCTTCTTTGAAGTTTTCTTCGTAGAAGCTTTCTTCAGTCTGGGACATTTTGATCTGAAGTGCCCAGGCTCTTTGCATTCAAAACAAATGACCTCATCTTGCTTTGTCTTGCCATTCTTGTCTTTCTTGGAGACAAAGCTCTTTTTCTTCCTTTTAATCCACGCTTTTGAGATCTTCCTAACATGCAATCTCATCATCATCATCTTTGGAGGAGCCTTCTTCACTTTCTTCAGACTCTTTGGAAGCTTTCATGGCCTTGGAAGATGGAGTCTTTTTCTTAGTGGACTTCAAAGCAATAAACTTTCCTTTCTTAGTTGTCTCATCAGAGACTTCATTAAGTTCAATTTCAACTTCAATGACCCAATGAGAGCATCTAAGCTAAGCATATTAAGTCCTTATCTTTTCACCATTTCTGCATTAGTGTACCTTTTGCCCAAGGCCTTCAACTGATTTATGATATGCAGAAATCTAGTTGTCATTCAATCAATATTTTCATGTTCTACCATCTTAAACATCTCATATTGATGAACTAGTATGATGATCTTGGTCTCCTTGACCTCATCGATTCCTTCATGTAGAACTTGAAGTCTATCCCATATTATCTTCACCGAGTCACAAGATATAATCTTATCATATTCGCTTTTGCTCAAGGCACAAGTGAGCAAATACTTTGCCTTGGCATTCATTTGGACTCTAGCTTTGTGCCGATCTGTCCATTCATTCCTTAGAATATTTCTGACTACTACTGGTGGTGGTTGATCAAGATCTACTACCACTTGAGGTACTAGTTGTTTAGTAGTAAGAGCGTAATCACTATTCTCTATTATCTCCTACATGTCAAGACGGATGGATTCAATAAAGAGTCTCATTCTATCCTTCCACTATGGATAGTCTTACCATTAAAGTATGGAGGTCAGTTGATAGAGTGACCTTCGGCAATATAGTTTATCTGTTGTGCCATTTGTTGGATCTTTGACCTCTAAAATTGTTAGGAAGCTCAATTCTAGAGTTAGGCTCTGATGCCAATTGTTAGGGAAGATAGCACGAGAAAGGGGATGGATGCGTAGGAAGGGATGGCCGAAATTATGAAGGCAAAAAAGGAAGGAATGGTGACTTCTTTGTTAAGTTGGCTTGGCTTGCTTATTAAGCTTTGTGGGTGAAATTTCATTGGTGGCTTTGGAACAAAATTTAAAATCACTTAAGCTTGAATTTTGGGTGGCCCTAATCCGTCCACCTAGAGCGCCGGTGTGGCTTACCTTTGCCACATGCTCTAGTTATTCCTCTGACAGGTTTATCTAGTTCCCAGGAGTTTGTTCCTCTAGGTTTGTGATATCCAGAGACAACATAGGACCCTTGAGTATTAATTCAAGGTGTTTGAGCATTAATTTGGGTAATCTGACTTGCCTGAGATAATATAGATACAGTGTAAGTAATATTACACTTTTAGTTTAAACTAAGTGTAGAAAATACCAATTATAGAGTTATTACATGTATTTTAGTTGTTTATTAGTGTCGTGGGGCCCACATAATCTTGGAATTAGGATTTATAATTTTGCCCTTGCCTCAATCATAAGATTCCTTTTATCCTGGTCTACCTGAGCTCAGGATGTTACAACCTTAACCTCATAAGATTACCCAGTTAGTGCAATTTGCTAAACATCTCCACCGTCCTATTTTAGACTTTTATTATGGGCAGCTAATTTGTATAAATTCCTAAAAATTCATTTCGATTAGATTTCCCCTAAATTTTAATTGAAGGTAACCCTATGTGTTAACTCTCATAGAAAATAAGGTCCATTTAAATCTAACATTTGTAGCCAGAAATAATTTTCGTGGTATAGGGTGTTTAGGAGAGAGGCTCATTCGCCTTCCTTTTCAAAGTTATTCAACTCAATTCCTACAGACTCCCTTTACTCCAATTCTTCCTCAAGGAACTCAAGAGACTTATTTAAGATTAACTTAACATTTATTTTATTTCATATAAAGGCAAAACACATGCATATACAATCATCAACAACCAAGTGTAAAATCAAACTCAAATCAACATTTCAAGGCACACCATCATATAATCACATCAACAACACTATATCCCAGCCAACCAACATGAAATTAAAGTGGGAAACCTAGGGTTTGGGTAGGATAGAGGGCACAAGTGATTAGAGGAAAATAACCCAGGATTTGAGTTACCTATCTCAAGGTTCTTGGAGTTATGGAAGTAAGGAAGGCAAAAACAACTCTATCATTCCTTCCCACTTATGGCCGTAGCTTTCAAGGGCTAGAAAGGCTCTATAAGTGACTTGAATCCTTCGATTCTTTGAGGGATTTTGAAGAAGAAAAGATGATGATCAATTTTTATAAAAAGGAGCAAAGGATTTGAGGCTAAGAAGGCTATCAACCATAAGCTTGAAGCTGATGACTATGGTGGTGGTGAGGAAGAAGACGAAAAATATAATGATGGTGGCAGTGTGTGTGTGTGTGTAGGCCATGAGTAAAGAAGAGAGAAGGGAGGATGAGACTATTGTGATATTTGTAGAAGGAGTGGTGGTGATTAATCTACCGGTTGGGGGTGGTGTGCTCTTTCATCCACTCGTTTACCCAACATAAGTTCTAGCTCATTTCTAGCCACTTATTCTGACTACTCTCATGATATGTCTATCTAATTTTTGTAAGATTATTTCCTAGATTTGTTAAGCCCAAAGACAATATGGGACCCTTGAGAATTAATTCAAGGTATCTGGTGATTAATTTAGGTACTCTAAGTTACTTGAGATATTATTTATATCTGTGAGTAATCTCTTACTTTTATTTAAAACCATGCATATAAAACATCATTTATAAAGTTATTACATGTATATTAGTTATCTACTAGTGCCGTGGGGCCCATATATTCCTAGAATTAAGAGTTTTCTACTAAGGCCACTTCCGACAATCGTAAGCCTTTATTTACAATTTTGCCATTGTAATAAGAAATTATAATTTTGCCCCTTCTTCTGCTATATTTCACTTGTTTACTATCTTTCCCTTGCCTCGAGTCTGGGCTCCTTCTATATTGGCTTATCCTTAAAGTTGGGGACATTACACAATTCAAAATGCAACAAGCCTTATTAAGGTTATAATATTTTTACTTTAGTTTTCACTTTTCTATATTTGCTTGTTTCACATGTATTTGAAAGTCTTCTCTTAGAGAAGTCTCATTCTCTAGTGTTACTCTTAACATGTGATGACAAAATGGGACCTTTACACCACATTAGCCAAGGCAAGTGACATCAAAGAGTTTTATATCTATCTCTCTGCTTTCTTGGTGTTTGCAACAAATTTAAAATGTCTTCTTTTTAAATTATTTGCTTGTCATTATGCATAAATTTACAATAAATCTAAAAATGCATAAACTTTACCAGTAAATATAACTTAAATAAAAGACTTAAATAACATAAAATAAACAATAAATTTGAATAATATAAATAAATTCATCACGTAATAAATTAAATAATTA
The DNA here is from genome assembly GCA_031439585.1 of Pterocarpus macrocarpus. NCBI lineage: Eukaryota > Viridiplantae > Streptophyta > Magnoliopsida > Fabales > Fabaceae > Pterocarpus > Pterocarpus macrocarpus. Next base: position 58,593,085 of record CM062514.1, read on the forward strand.
GACATAAAATTAATCAATAGAATAAACTATAGAATATAAAAATTAATTCATAAACTTAAAATAAATAAAGTGAACAAGAGCTGAAATAGTACAACGTAATATCTCAATAAAATTTCTCAAAATATAGAGTTATCAAATCCAAATGTTAATTTCTAAAGGGATTGAATTTAAGATAATTTTTATTTAGTTTCTTTTAAACTTTCTTATCATGATCTATGAGTCTATTCTTGTCATCATGGTACAGTTAGTGCATAAAGGTCATGTCCTTGCAATGGTCACTATAAAGTCACAATAATGTCCATAAGTTAAGAGTTGTCATAGTATCCGTAAGTCAAGGTTTAAAATCCCAAGAAAATGTGTAAATAATTTAATAATTCAGATTCATTTATAATAAATTTTACTTATTATATTTTACTCTTAATATTTGTCCTCCAAAGAAATTACCATAAAAATTGACAAATTAAAATAATATATCATTATATAAATAATATCTTAATAATGATAATGAGAAAGGAATAATTAAGGAACTTGTAATTAAATAATGAGCAATGTTAGTATAAAAGAATGATAAATAAAATAAATTACAACAATAAATAAATGAGCGACTTTAATGTAAAGGAGCAAGAAATAAAGTAACTAGAAATAAATAATAGGCAACGTAAATATAAAGAGATTATATAAAGGAACCTTAATATAACTAAATATATTGAGCCACCTTAATATGAAGGAACAATAATTAAAATAACTTGGAACAATAAAATAGATTGCAATAATGACGAGCAATGTAACACCCTAATAACCCCGTATTATGTTTAAGTCATATTACAGAAGTTATTAGTTATTACTTTTGCTTGTGTAGCTTAATTGACTTTTTAGAAAATACTTTATTACAAAAGTAAAGGTAAATTTTTTTTTTTTGTTAATCAATAGTGGAAATAAACTTTTTGAAAAAAAAAAGCCATGAGTACATCGTGAATATATAAAATTGAGCATCAATACGTGCATACTTAAGATACAACAAATAATTAAAAGCAATATAAAGACAGTCAACTCAAGTTAACCATAATAGTCATCCATAGCCATCATATACATATATAGTAAATATAAACATGTCCTACATAAGTAGCCGAGGGACGAATAACTACATTTGACCCAATACAACATCCATAACAAATAAGGTTCAAACATCAAAAGGAAAATACATTAAGATCTCCACAACCCATATATGCCATAAAATGATAACCCTAGAACTATAGACAAAAATGGGCTATCCTCACGTCCAAGCTCCACATGTGCTAGCTCAAGTTATCCCTAACCTTAGAACAGAACGAATTCATTCCTGAATCCTCCAGGTGCATCATCTCCACATCCTCTACCTCAGGCTTGCCCACACCCACGGGGTATAGCCCGGGTGCGAATGAACCCTCATCCATGCCTTAGGGGTGGTGCCTGGCTCGCAGTAGAAGAAGAAGAATCCGAAATCAGCCGGATCATAGAGAGATATGACAGCTTAGATGGGTCGGACTCCACTGAATATGTCGAGTTCAGATAAGTGTCAGAATCAGACTTTCCATCAGTAGGGTACATCGGAGGATGGAATGGAGGTCACACATCGTCCTAAGTGATATCCTCGTATGGCTCGTGTGGACGGAAGAAAGGACTCATGACAAGCGAATGGAATTGATGGCTATGGAACATGTAGACCCTTATAATTGCTGCAACAGTCATCACAGGTGCATTTAGCACTGGGTCGAAGTGCCAATGCATAACCAGAAACTCAAGAAAGATGATCACGTTGCCCAACGGCATTATCTAAAGATGACATGGAAATATAGGAGTGATAAATACAAGATTTTTCAGTAGGATTCCAACTAGACAATTAAAGTATCATCATCATCGTCCCAGCCACTTCGGGTTAAAATGTAAAAGGTGAGCTTGCATAGATTTAATTTTAGCAGTTTTGAAAACATAAGTTCCTAAAGCGGTTTCTTTTACTCTTAATCTTACAAACATATCATAGGGCAACACAAGATCATAAGGTAGTATCATACATACGAAAGCATAATATAAGCATCCATAACCATGAGTATGAGGAAATAAAGATGCATGCACTTTTAGGTAATTCATTGACATTGGCTTCCTTTAACTTTGTTTACTTAACTTTCATAATTAGCAAATACTTAACATTCTTTTTATGTGCCATTAGATAAACTGTTCTAGGACATGAGCTCATTCTGTGACTATCGTCACGTAATATTAATCTAAATCAAACTTAGCTGACAAAGGGATCAACGTGCCTTTAAATTAGAGGGATCTAGTTTGACCACGTGCTTCAAAAGTAGAGGGGTCTCTTATGGGTCACTTTCCCTTTTGAAGGTTCACCCCGCTTATCTTGTCTTTGTAGATCATCTTCCTTTTTAAAGGATCATGTCCAATTATCTTTGTACTTGATATTATATCTTTCATTTTAAATGCATAAATCCAAAGACAAGATACATATAAGCATGGAATAAATATTTCTAAGTCCACAATTTTGACGAAAATCCAATAGCATAATGGCTAGACCGGAGCTTACCCAAAATTGCCAAGCATAAGAATTTAACCAACAATCAATCATATTCATTTCAGAACATCATATCAAGTACTAATAATCATTCATTCAGGAGCCAATAATCAAGCAATCTTGCCAAACAATATGTAAAAGAGCAATATACATTCACACCCTAAAAGGTACCTAGGGTTTTCTTGTTCTTTATGAAAAGTCTCAAGAGTCATTATAAGAATCCTCATATCTACTCATAAGAGAATCATATAACCAAGAATATGTTATAAGCTTTTAGCCACTTACATTTTAAGCGAAGTCATACTTTATTTAAGGGTTTCCATGCTTCCTCCTTCATTTTTAATTTAAAGAAATTGTTCATTTATCCAATCATATACCTTAATTTTAGGTGTTTAGTATATTTCCTTCTCACTTAGTAACTCAATACTGTGGCATGATTATAATCTTATTGAGACTTAAATTGCATATTTATGATCTAACTTACTAGATTCCTTGTCTACACATCCTAAGGATTAGATTTCTTAAGTTAAGAATTTTAGCACTTATCTTCTTCATTTTCTTTTTGTTAAAGCGGAAACTTAACATAGGGTTTTTAGCCAAAGTTTGTTTTCAAATCTTTTAATCTCCTTGGGATAGAACACTAGTGATTCCTAGATTCATGGTATGGCTATTGGAGCCCTAATCATACTTCTGTTCCCAAAGGATTTTGAGATCCCTCTAATCCCTTAGGTCATTGCAAAGCATACCCACACTCATGAACCCAACAACATTATGTGATCACCATCATCAAGAAGTGAATTTTATTTTAAATAAAGTTGCAAGATTTAACCTTTACTAAATAAAATTGTAAAGAGATTGAATTTTGTAATTTAGCCCTAGGTGTCCAACTTGTCTCCATTCCTCCTTATCATATGGCTCCAGTCGAGTTGTGAGAGTTGAAGCTCTAATTGTAAGATATGCTAGATAAAGGCTTTTTCCGCCCAAGCACATCACCATGGGAGTGCTCTAGTGCTCTTTGTGAGGAAAAAGGATGGGTCAATGCGGTTATATGTGGATTATAGACAACTCAACCAATTGACTATTCATAATAAGTATTTATTACCTAGAATTGATGACCTATTTGATAAGCTCCAAGAGGCATTGTGCTTTTCTAAGATTAATCTTCATTTCAGATACCACCAATTGAGAATTTGGGAAGAAGATGTTCCCAAAACTGCCTTCCAAACCCGTTATGGACATTATTAGTTCTTAGTGATATCTTTAGGGTTAACCAATCCACCATTTGCTCTCATGGACTTGATGAATTGGGTGTTCAAGCACTTCCTAGATCACTTCATGATTGTCTTTATTCATGATATCTTGGTATATTGAAAAAGCAGGTAAAAACACGAGTATCACTTGAGGATTGTTATGTAGACTTTGAGGAATCACCAGCTTTATGCCAAGTTCTCGAAATGTGAGTTCTGGTTGGACCAAGTTGCTTTTCTAGGCCACGTGGTATCTAAAAAAGGAATTATGGTGGAGCCTCAGAAGGTGAAGGCTATTTAGAAGTGGCCAAGGGCCACAAGTGTGATGGAAATCCATAGGTTCATGGGTTGGTAGGCTACTATAGGAGATTTGTCGAAGATTTTTCTAAAATTTCTGCCTTGTTGACTAAGTTGACTTAGAAGCAGGTACCATTCCAATGGTCTGATGCTTGTAAAGAAAGTTTCCAGAGGCTCAAGACTTGCTTGATCTCGCCCCTAGTGCTCATTTTGCCTTAGGGGTCTAAAGAGTATTCAGTATACTGTGATGCATCCCTTGTAGGACTCGGGTGTGTTCGCATGCAACATGGTCGAGTCATTGCCTATACTTCAAGGCAACTGAAGAGGTATGAGCAGAATTATCCCACCCATGATATGGAAATGCAAACTATGGTCTTTGCATTGAAGATATGGAGGCACTACCTCTATAATGAAACATGTGAGATTTACATTGACCATAAAAGCCTAAAGTACATCTTCTAGCAGAAAGATTTAAACATAAGGCAATGCAGGTGGATGGAATTGCTCAAAGATTATGATTTTACTATCTTATACCATCCAAGTAAGACCAATGTGGTGGCAGATGCCTTGAGCAGGAAGTTTATAGTTAGTTTGGCCCATATAACCCTTGCAAGAAGACTGTTAGTGGAAGAAATTCACAAATTAGAAGCTACGGGTGTGCACTTTGAGCTTGAAGGCTCCGAGTTACTTCTAGCCCATGTGCGGGCTTAGTCCTCCTTGATTAAGCAAATCAAGGCTATACAGTATGAAGATCCGAAGTTATGCAAACTGACAGAGGACATCCACAATAGGAAGGAATTAGAGTTCTCTCTTGACTAAGCAGGCATGCTAAGGTGTGGTAACCGCCTATGTATGCTAGATATAGACAACTTGAGAAAGACTCTTCTAGAGGAAGCCTGTAGTTCTAGGCACACGATTCATCCTAGTTTTACTAAGATGTACCAAGATCTAAAGTAGTTGTTCTGGTAGAAAGATATGAAGAGGGATATAGGAGACTTTGTGTCCCATTGCTTAGTGTGTCGGTAGGTCAAAGCTAAACACCAAAGATTGGCCGATTTACAACAATAGATATAAGTACTTGAGTGGAAATGGGAGAAAATTACCAGGGACTTTTGTGATCAGTTTACCTCATAGTTTCAGAGGTTTCAACTCCATATGGGTGATAGTAGATAGAATGATGAAGTCAACTCATTTCCTTTTGGTTAAGACTACTTATAGTGCTTCCCGTTATGCCAAGCTTTATGTGGTTGAGATTGTCCGACTTCATAGGATTTCGGTGTCCATTATTTTAGATCGTGGACTTCAATTCATGTCTTATTTCTAGAAGGTCTTCTAAAAGGCCTTTGGGACCCGACTTGATCTTAGTACGTCTTCTCATCCTTAGGCAGATGGGCAATTGATGCGACTCCGGCAAGTATACCAGATCGTATAAGTAATAAAGTGATGAGAAAAGTATCATTCCCATGAGGATAGATCAAATACCAGATAGTTTAAGGGATGACTATTTGGAAGGAATGAAATTGTGGATGTAACGAAAGTTAAAATAAAAATAAGAATTTAATAAATACGAAAAATAGTAACCAGGACGAATTCAAGAAAGGTTGACCAAATATAATGGATGAACGCTAGGGCTAATTAACTTCACCTATTGTAGACGCATTCTCTATGAATTTCTGTTAATTCGTTCTATTCTAATTGACTCACGGTCGGTTCCCCTTAATTTATTCCTAGCCTCTCTCAAGGTCAAGCAATACTCTTTATCCTAAATTGATTGCCTAATCTCTTAGCACAAACTAATCTAGGAAAAGGTTGAAGTTCTATGGGTTCCTATGTTGACCGCATGAACCGCGTTTGTCTATCTCTAGTTTTCGCTTAGCTCACGGTATTTATGTTAAGAAGCTTTGTTTACAAACCCTATCTCTAGTTATTGCAAAGCAACGAATCAATTGAATGGTGGCCAATCACTCAAAAGCATTAAGCACAAACAAAAACACTAAGCAATTGAAATAGAAACAAGATTAACATTAATCCATAAAGAAAATTGTCATACAAAAGGGTCCATTAACGCCCTAGCAAGGGAAATTTAGTTCATGTCTAAAGAAAAGAAAACAATAATAGAGTACAAAGATGAGGAAACAGAAAAACAAAGAGCCATGGAGAATTCTGGCTAGACACAAGGAATTCAGGAAAATTTGGATCTCTCCGTGTTGATGATTAAGCACCGAAATCCTTGAATCTTCCCCTTCAATCTCTTGGAAGAAGTCTTCTTTCTTGGAGAGGGTGTGTAAGTGCCTAGGGATGTCTTTTGTGATATGTGTGACCCCTTTATATAGTGCGTATATCCCTCTTTTAACTCTCAGCTCGAATGGATAATCTGCTGCAAACGGGCTTGCGCCAATTCTTGGCTCATTTACTAAATCCGGTGGTGTGCTATAGCGTGCTCGGTTGCGCTATAGCGCAACAAAAATTTGTTGGCAGAGTCTTCGAACATGGCAGTGCGCTATAGTGCGCTGGGTTGCGCTATAACGCAACATGAAACCTTGGAAATTTGACAAAACGGGAGCGCGCTATAGCGCACTGGGTTGCGCTATAGTGCGACATAAATGTGGCAATTTCTTCCTTATGCGGCAGTGTGCTGTAGCGCGCTGGCTTGCGCTACAACGCAAGGTGCTGAGTTTGAATTCATGGCTTGACTTCTTCCAACTTCTTTTGGGCCCACTTGTACCTACAATAAATCAAATAAACCCAAAATAAGTATCCAAAAGATAAGAAAATAATAGAAAATAAGAATACCACCTGATCTAAACTACTTAACTAAAATAAAACAAAATAGCAACAAAACTAAACAACTACGTCCTAAATTAAATAAAAACTAACTAAAAATATAATTCACCAAAGAGAGTTATTACAACCCCCAACTTAAGTACTTGCTTGTCCCCAAGCAAAACTCAAAACAAAGACTCAAAAATAGAAAAACAAAAGACTCAATCAAAAACACTTAAAACAAAAGAACTTACTAGACAAAAATGGTCAAGATAGAAGCTGTTGTCTATGGGATTCCTTATCACTGCTCCATAACTTAACTCAAAAGTTACCGAGGATCAAAGTCTAAGTACCAAGACCATCTAATTGTGCAATGACATTGTCAAAAGAATGGATCCAGTGTGTGTGTGTACAAGAGAAAAGCAACAAAGAATTGACTCACCCTATGCTTATGCCATGTTTAAGAAAAGACAAAAACATCACACTATCCATGATCCTCTCTCTCTGTTTCTACATGAATGTCACTTAGCCAAAGATCAAAAGTACTTTTCTTAGGTTGTAATGGTAGGCCAAGGTAAGGGGTATGATGGAATAGTCATTTAAGCTCAATTAATCCCTTCAACTTAAGGAACTCTCACCTCTAATTCATTCTCCTTGGGGTACCCCCAACTTAGTTGCTTGGCAACCATCATTCTTTTCTTGTTGAACCTTGGCATTATATTTTCCTTGTATTGCCAACTTTTCTCTATTTTTTTTTCTTTTCTTCATTCCTCCTTCCCTTTTCTTTTTCTTTATTTTTTTTCAAATATTCACCCACTCCACTTTTGGCTTTAGAAAGCATGAGGTTGGTGTAGTGGAGGTATTACTCTATTCAAATGAGTTTAGAAGTTAAGGCTTGAGGTAAACCATAGGATCAAAAAGGAAAAGCAAGGAAGGACATTAGGCTCATAACGTGGTTCAATCCAAGAATATGCTTTAAGGCTTAAATAGGGTGACTAAGGGTTAATGACCAAGGGTGGGCAATGAGGCTCAATTATGGCTACCAAATATGGCCTAAATCACTTCTAAGGCTAAGATTCACTCACATATATTTCAAGAGAGATTCACATGAATAAGAATGCATGTCTGAACCTAAATAAAGCATAAAAAGCATAAAGGTCACCTATCCTAAGTTGCTAACTCTTATCAAAGTGCAAGAGAATAATCCTTCTCAATTCAAAAGTAAAGGCACAAGATTTTCAAGACTTAAATTTGGATCCTAAGTCACTTAAGAGTTAACAAATAGAGCAGTCTTTCATATCATAGGCATAGGCATTGCATCTAGTTGACTGACAAAAGGCACTAAAAAAAAAAGAAGACTAAAAATGAAAAATCTTTTTGGTTTTTTTTTTTTTTTGAAATCGAAACAAGACAACTAGAAGACTAGAAAACTAACAATAACTAAAGGAAAGTAAACAGGAGCAAAATGCAAAAGTACATTTATGGACTTTCCCAACCCCCCAACTTAAAAATTGTGCATAGTCCCCAATGCACTGGAATGGAAACAAAAAGGGAAAGGAAAGGAAAGGAACTCCCCAAATCTAGTCTTCCTTGAACTCCTTAGCTGCATCTTCTGCTTCTTCTTCTGACTCCTCCTGTGCAAAGGCCTCCTCGTCCGTGAGACACTCAAGCTCTAGATCTGGTGGAGGTAGAGGTGGTAGCTATTGGAGGAGCTCTGGCAACAGCTGCTGCCTCATTAGTGCCTCTAGACCGTGGATACCTCTATAAATAGAGGAATACTGCTTGCTCGCTCTATTCTAGAGGGTGGTCTGTGTGCTCCTCATGTCTAGGAGCAGCTCATCAATCTGGGCCTGAAGCTGAAGCCATGGTGGCTGGGATGCATCAGTGTCTCCGACTTGTGGTGGTGGTGGCGATGGTGATGATGCATCTCCCTGTCTCTCAGCCTGTCGGGTCCTCCTAGTCCTTCGAGTCGCTCTGTTCAGTGTCACAGAGAGGCTCTCATCAAAAATCTTTGGACCTCTGTCCATCATGCGCTTTGCAGGATCTACAACAACACCCGCCTGTAGGGCTAACGCAGTGATTAAGGATGGGTAAGGTAAGGAATAGTTGCTGCTCGGTATGGTCATCATCTGATCCATGATCAACTACCCTAGGTTCACCTCCCTCTGAGTGATGAGGCAATACAGTAGCAGGCACCTCTCCCTAGTGATAGAATGGGTGTGCCTGCTAGGCATGAGGCGAGAGAACATAATCTATGCCCATACTCTGGTTGTTGGGTTGAGGTACTTATTCAGCAGATGCTTCGGGCCAGTAGACGGAGTATCATAATAAGCCTACTCGCCATTCGGCAGGGCTATGGTATGAAGAATCTCATCCCAATCTACATTCTGCCCTCTCAATTTAGAGAAATCATCTTACTGGATATCAGGAGTGTGCATGAAGAAGTTGATGCTGGAGGGGCGGATGTCTACCCACTGGCTTCTCACCCAGACGTGGCCTTCAGGTTGGTTGGCCCCACTAACCACCATCAGGTTGGCATAAAATTCTCGCACTAAATTGAGACAACCCAATGGTGGCTCATCCAACAAGTTGTGCCACCCTCTCCTCTCTATCTCTTCCACATGTGCTAGGAATGTAGCCGAACTCAGCTGAACGCCCTTCTCTATCACCAACTCCCGTTTGTGGAGGGAGGAATGGTATCGATGCTGACAGTTTGCCCTGATGAATCGACGTCTGTCAAAATCTTCCTCGGCATGAGAGGGTTGGGAAGAAGAGGAGGCTCCGGTAGTCTTGGTTCTCTTTCTGGATGCCATGGTTCTGAAAACACAAGTAAAACAACCAAAAATCCAAAGGCAACCAGTCAGTAATCAATAAATCATAACAGAGTGTTCCAAGATAACGGCCCCCAACTTACTTACTGGCACAGTCAAAATTAATCCATAAGAGGGAATAACTCAAAATCCAAGCACTATAATTCCATCTAACATAATAGAGCATATGCAAGGATTCTGAAAATAATCAGTGAGGATATGGATCCTAAGCACATTCGAATATGGATCATATCAAGTAAAACTTCCAATCCTATTTTAAAATCCAATTGTCTTAAATCAAATATGCATAAACAACCAAATGACTCAACTCATATTCTCAATTCAGATTCAAACATTCAATAACTCAAGCCAATAAGATAATATAGCAACAATGATCACAATTGACTCAAGTATGATGTTTAATCAAATGAAACAACATCAATTCATTCTACCATAACAAAAGCACATGTTATTTATGATAAATTCAAGGTGAGAACTAAACATGGCAATGTAGGTAGCACATGCAACATTAAAAATCAAAACTGAGACAGTAAGAAGATGCAAACTAGGTATGGATGACTCTCAACAACTCAAGTGGAGCAACTCCTTTTCAAAAATGATGAGAGTTCTGCCTCCCACCCAAAAAAATCCTATTCTGCGAGTTAGGGTTCAAATGGGGGAAAAACCAGGGGTTGTGATGCAGAAATAGGTGAAAATATGAGGGGTGAGGGGCGGTTTTGAGGTGAGGAATGGATTTGGGTGGAAGGAATTGAGTAGGAAAGTGAGTGTTTGTGTTTGGGTGTGTGAGGGAGGGAAGAGAGACGAGACTTTGTGTTTGTGTGTGTCTCTGTTTGTGCTGCAGCGAAGCTGCAACACGATCTTTAAATCTGTCATGAAAGTGGGCTTGCGCTATAGCGCAAGGTATCGCACTATAGCGCAACAAAATTTTCCTTTGGTGTATCACACAAACGGTCTTGCGCTATAGCGCAACATGTCGCGCTATAGTGCAAGAAAATATTCTCTTCACTTTCTGCTGACTCAGGCTTGCGCTGTAGTGCAAGTCATTACGCTATAGCACAAGAAAATATTCTCTTCACTTTCTACTGACTCAGGCTTGCGCTATAGCGCAAGTCATCGTGCTATAGCACAATAAAAAATTTTCAAAACGCATACTCCCTTCGATAGCGCGCTATAGCGCAATGCAGTACGCTATTGCTACTGCAACTTCTGCATTTTCTCTACTGCACGCCCAATTTCATCACTTGATCCACATATGAACTTCCTAATAGCTCCATGAACCTAAAAAAAAAAAACAAAATAAACCAGACTTGAATAAATTAAATTGATTCTAAATAAAGTTATACCTAAAAAATAACAATAATAATAAAGAAAAACTAAAATGATCCTAAAAAAAAAAAGTTAAAGGAAATCAAAGAAAAGTTAGAAAAAGTTGGGTTATCTCCCAACAAGCACTTTGATTTAATATCCCTAAGTTGGATATGACTCTATCTAACAGCATGGATCAGAGAGAAGAGCTAAAGCCTTGAGTTTATCATAGCTTCCATCAACATATGGCTTCAACCTTTGGCCATTGACTTTAAAAGTGCCTTTGGTAGGATGTGTGACCTCAATGGCTCCAAAAGGGGATACTTTAGTGATCTCAAAAGGTCCGGACCACCTTGATCTCAGCTTCCCAGGGAATAGCTTCAATTTAGAATTGAAGAGTAGAACTTTCTAACCTATGTGGAAGTCTCTCCTCAGTATATTCCTATCATGCTACTTCTTGGTTTTCTCCTTATAGAGCTTGGCATTTTCATAAGCTTCCTGTCTAAACTCATTCAACTCATTAAGCTGTAGCATTCTTTTCTCACTTGCCTCCTTGATATCAAAATTGAGCAGTTTTGTTGCCCAATATGCCTTATGCTCCAACTCAACTGGTAAGTGACAAGCCTTCCCAAAGACCAATCTATATGGAGACATCCTAATTGGAGTCTTGAAAGCCATCCTATAAGCCCAAAGAGCATCATCCAACTTAACTGACTAATCTTTTCTTGAGGAATTAACAGTCTTCTCAAGGATCCTCTTCAACTCCCTATTGGACACCTCCGCTTGGCCACTTGTCTGAGGGTGGTAGGGGGTGCTAACCTTGTGCTTCACACCATATTTGGCAAGAAGGGCTTCAAATTGACGGTTGCAGAAGTGTGTACCTCCATCACTAATTATTGCTCTTGGGGTGCCAAATCTTGAGAAAATATTCTTCTTTAGAAATTTTGTGAGGACTGGAGCATCATTAGTAGGAGATGCCATGGCTTCCACCCATTTGGACACATAATCAACTGCTACTAATATATATTTGTTGCCAAAGGAAGTGGGAAAGGGACCCATGAAGTCAATACCCCAAACATCAAATAGCTCAACCACCAAAATATTATTCAATGGCATCTCATCCCGCCTAGAAACATTCCCAGTCCTTTGGCAATCATTGCACCTTCTCACATAGTCATTGGCATCTCTGAAAATAGTGGGCCAATAGAACCCACACTGGAGGACCTTAGCAGCTGTCCGGGTGGCTTCGAAGTGACCCCCAACTGGTGATGTGTGACAATGGTAAAGAATGCTAGCCACCTCTTCTTGAAGAACACATCTTCTGATAATTTGATCTGAGCAGTGTCTATAAAGAAATGGATCCTCCCAGAAATAGTACTTAAGGTCAGAAAAGAATTTCCTCTTCTGGGAGTGTGAGAGGCCCTCAGGCAGAATTCTCTTCACCAGGTAATTGGCATAGTCTACAAACCATAGTGCTACTTGTGCTACCCATAGATGCTCATCAGGAAATGTCTCTCTAATCTCTTCTTCCTCATGCAGAAAAGGAGAGGTCAATCTAGAAAGGTAGTCAGCTACCAAGTTCTTTGCTCCCTTTTTATCTCTGATCTCCAAATCAAATTCTTGAAGCAATAGAATCCATCTACGGAGCCTAGGCTTGGCATCCTTCTTATTCAACAAGAACTTCAGGGCTGCATGGTCTGTGTAGACAATCACCTTAGCACCTATCAAATAAGAACGGAATTTGTCAAAAGCAAAACAACAGCCAAAATTTCTTTTTCAGTGGTAGCATAATTAAGTTGTGCATTATTCAAAGTTCTACTGGCATAATAAATAACATGCAACAACTTATTCTTCCTCTGTCTTAAAACAGCACCTATGGCATAATCACTAGCATCACACATGAGCTCAAATGGCAAATCCCAATTAGGTGCAACAAGAATGGGAGCTGAAACTAATTTGTTCTTCAAAAGTTCAAAGGCATGCAAGCATTCATTATCAAAATAAAAAGGAACATCCCTAACTAACAAATTGCTGAAAGGCTTAGCAATTTTAGAAAAGTCCCTAATAAATCTCCTATAAAATCCAGCATGGCCTAAGAAACTTCTAACTCCCTTCATATTGGTTGGTGGAGGTAACTTCTCAATGACTTCAATTTTGGCTCTATCCACTTCAATTCCTTTAGCTGAGATCCGATGTCCAAGAACTATGCCTTCCTGCACCATAAAATGACACTTCTCCTAATTCAAAACAAGGTTAGTTTCCTGACATCGTTTCAAAACCAAAGATAAAATATACAAACAATCATCAAAAGAAGAACCAAAAACTGAAAAATCATCCATAAAAACCTCTATAAACCTGTCCACCATATCATGGAAAATGGCCAGCATGCATTTCTGGAAGGTGGCTGGGGCATTGCACAACCCAAATGGCATTCTCCTATACACAAATGTCCCATATGGGTAGGTAAATGTTGTCTTCTCCTGATCATTTGGGGCAATGTGTATTTGGTTGTAACCAGAGTAGCCATCCAAGAAGCAAAAGTAAGCATGGCCTGCTATCCTCTCTAACATCTGGTCCATGAAGGGTAGTGGAAAATGGCCTTGTGGGTGGCATTATTGAGCTTCCGGTAATCAATACACATCCTCCACCCGATGATCGTATGAGTTGGAATGAGCTCATTATTCTCATTCTTCACCACTATAATTCCTCCTTTCTTGGGTACCACCTGAATTGGGCTTACCCAAACATTGTCTGCAATGGGATATATGATCCCTGCATCTAAGAGCTTCACCACTTACTTCTTCACAACCTCTTTCATGGTTGGGTTTAGCCTCCTCTGTGGTTGGACCAGTGGCTTGAAGTCATTTTCCAAGAAGATTTTATGCATGCAAAAGGTGGGGCTGATACCCCTCAAGTCTGAAATCTGCCACCTAATAGCTGCCTTATGATCTCTTAGTACCCTTAGCAACTTATCTTCTTCTATGCTACTTAGTGAGGCACTAATAATAACAGGATATGTGTCACCTTCACCAAGGAATGCATATCTCAGATGGATAGGAAGTTGCTTGAGCTCTAATTTTGGTGGTTCCTCACTCATTGGTTGTAATTCCTTATCCCGTGTCAGAGTGTCAGAAAAAGGCTGGGAAACTATCGGTTGAGCTTCCAAAAGTTCATGGCATAGCTGTAAGTTGTTGTCCTCCAATTCTTCTGCCATTTTAGAGTTCACCAGGTATGCCTCTAAGGGAATGGTGGTGGAAACAACTCCAAAGGAAGAGGTTACCACCTTTTCAACGACATCAACTCTAAGGCAAGAATCAGCTTCCAAGGGAAACTTAGTTGCATCAAAAACATTGAAGGTGACCTTCTCATCTTGTACCCGCAACTCTAACACTCCCTCTTGGACATTTATGAGAGCAGAGGGGTCTTCCAAGAATGAGGGGGACTTCCCTGTCTTCCTCCATGTCAAACATTACAAAATCCACTGGGAAATATGAGCTTATCCACCTTTACTAGAACATCCTCAATAATGCCTCTTGGATGCTTGATTGATCTGTCAGCCAGCTATAGTGACATCATGGTAGGCTTGACTTCTCCAACTCCAATCTTCCTGAAAATAGACAAAGGCATTAAATTAATACTAGTACCAAGATCACAAAGAGCTTTATTAAAATAAACATCACCAATGACATATGGAATAGTAAAACTCCTTGGATCTTTAAGCTTGGGGGGGCAACTTATTTTGTAAGATGGTACTGCACTCTTCAGTAAGTAGGACAGTCTCATCATCTCTGATTTTTCTCTTCTTAGAGAGGATTTCCTTCATAAACTTATCATAACTAGGCATCTAAGTCAATGCCTCCACGAAGGGTATATTAATTTCCAGCTTCTTGAATACTTCCAGAAATTTTGCAAATTATTTATCATGCTGCTCTTTCTTCAGTTGCTTCACCCTCGTGGATAAGGAAAAGGAGGGTCATAGGCAGGTGGTGCCACATACTCTGGCATTTTTTCTTTTTCTCCCACACCCTTGCTACGCTTCATAGGAATCTCATATTTCTTCCCTTGGGTAGTTTGCACTTCAGTCTCAGCAGGTTGCTTTTCTTCCACTTCTGGCATCTCAGGTTCTTCTAGTTCTTTGCCACTTCGCAAGGTAATTGCCTTAACTTGCTCTCTTGGATTTTTCACTATGTTGCTAGGCAAAGTACCCTATGGTCTTTCAGCTAGTTGTTGGGATATCTGCCCCAATTGAGTTTCAAGGTTTCTAATGGAAGCCTCTTGGTGCTTGAATTGTGCTTCAGTTCTGTCCACAAAATTAGAATGAGTTTGCATGAATTGTTGGAACATTTCTTCCAAGTTAGATTTCTTCTCTTGGACAGGTGGGTTGTATGAATGCTTGGGGGCACCCTGATTCCCATGAAACTGACTGGAATGACCATAGACCTGTATCCAGGAACATAGCTATTAGAGTGGAAATTGTGCCTCTAACCATTCATGTAATTGACTTGTTCATCAAAAGTAGGCTCTGTAGCACATTCTCCATTAGGATGATTCCCTTAGCAGAAGTCACACCGCAAGATCGGTGCTGGGGGAGTGGTATTGAGCATATCTAATTGCTTCTAAATGGCTACGTTTTGGACAGAGAGAGCTTGCATCAGGGCCAAGAGGGCAGTGGTAGTGTCGACTTCCAAAACTCCCCTCTTCTGAGTTCTCTCACTAGGCCTCTGGTAATTGTTGCTAGCCACTGTTTCGAATAGCTCCCATGACTGCTCTAGTGTCTTATTATTTAGAGAGCCGCCAGCTGCTGCATCAACCATGATTTGGGTAGACATGAGGAGACCATTGTAGAATGTTTGGATTTGCATCCAGAGCGGGATGCCGTGATGTGGACACTTGGCCAATAGTTCCTTATACCTCTCCCAAGACTCATAGAAGGATTCTCCATCTGTTTGGGTGAAGGAAGTGATGTCATTCCTTATCTTAGCAGACTTGGCAGGAGGGAAGTACTTCTCCAAAAATTTTCTGGCCACCATATCCCAAGTAGTAAGTGTCCCTTGTGGTAGAGACTTCAACCAAACTCTGATTTTGTCCCTCAGTGAAAAATGGAACAGCCTCAACCGAACAGCATCATCCGTGGCACCATTGATTTTTATGGTGTCACAGATTTTCAGGAAGTTACTGAGGTGTTCAGTTGGATCCTCACTAGGTAGTCCCGTAAATTGGCAGTTTTGTTGCACGAACTGAATAAGTGATGTTTTCAGCTCGAAGTTGTTTGCTTGGACAGGCGGTCTCATAATACTTGATAAGCACCCTTCAAGAGTGGGTGCCAAGTAGTCCTTCATGACTCTATCATCATGCTCAATTTCATTGGCCATGGTAACTTCAGGGGCTTCTTCAATTGCTCTCCATGCTTTCCTGAGTTGACGCAAGGAACGCTCGATTTCTGGATCAAAGAGCAAGTCTTCAACAAATTGGCTTGTTCGCATAAACTGCAAAAACGGAACACAAGAACAGGTGAACGAAATAACAAGGCTAAATAGAAATAACCAACAAAATAAAATAAAATATCCAATCTAGTATCCCGTCAACTAAAAAATGATATTGATACTATCCCCGGCAATGGCGCCAAAAACTTGATGCGACTCCGGCAAGTATACCGGATCATATAAGTAATAAAGTGATGAGAAAAGTATCGTTCCCACGAGGATAGATCAAATACCAGATAGTTTAAGGGATGACTATTTGGAAGGAATGAAATTGTGGATGTAACGAAAGTTAAAATAAAAATAAGAATTTAATAAATATGAAAAATAGTAACCAGGACGAATTCAAGAAAGGTTGACCAAATATAATGGAATGAACGCTAGGGCTAATTAACTTCACCTATTGTAGACGCATTCCCTATGAATTTCTGTTAATTTGTTCTATCCTAATTGACTCACGGTCGGTTCCCCTTAATTTATTCCTAGGCTCTCTCAAGGTCAAGCAATACTCTTTATTCTAAATTGATTGCCTAATCTCTTGGCACAAACTAATCTAGGAAAAGGTTGAAGTTCTATGGGTTCCTATGATGACCGCATGAACCGCATTTGTCTATCTCTAGTTTTCGCTCAGCTCACGGTGTTTATGTTAGAAGCTTTGTTTACAAACCCTATCTCTAGTTATTGCAAAGCAATGAATCAATTGAATGGTGGCCAATCACTCAAAAGCATTAAGCACAAACAAAAACACTAAGCAATTGAAATAGAAACAAGATTAACATTAATCCATAAAGAAAATTGTCATACAAAAGGGTCCATTAATGCCCTAGCAAGGGAAATTTAGTTCATGCTAAAGAAAAGAAAACAATAACAGAGTACAAAGACGAGGAAACAGAAAAATAAAGAGCCATGGAGAATTCTGGCTAGACACAAGGAATTCAGGAAAATTTGGATCTCTCCGTGTTGATGATTAAGCGCCGAAATCCTTGAATCTTCACCTTCAATCTCTTGGAAGAAGTCTTCTGTCTTGGAGAGGGTGTGTAAGTGTCTAGGGATGTCTTTTGTGATATTATGACCCTTTTATATAGAGCGTATATCCCTCTTTTAACTCTCAGCTCGAATGGATAATCTGCTGCAAACGGGCTTGCGCTATAGCACAAGCCCCAATTCTTGGCTCATCTGCGAAATCCGATGGCGCGCTATAGCGCAATAGAAATTTGTTGACAGAGTCTTCGAACACGGCAGCGCGCTATAGCACAACATGAAACCTTGGAAATTTGACAAAACGGGAGCGCGCTATAGCGTGCTGCGACATGAATGTGGCAATTTCTTCCTTATGCGGCAGTGCGCTGTAGTGCGCTAGCTTGCGCTATAGCGTAAGGTGCTAAGTCTAAATTCATGGCTTGGCTTCTTCCAACTTCTTTTGGGCCCACTTGTACCTACAATAAATCAAATAAACCCAAAATAAGTATCCAAAAGATAAGAAAATAATAGAAAATAAGAATACCACCTAATCTAAACTACTTAACTAAAATAAAACAAAATAGCAACAAAGCTAAATAACTACGTCCTAAATTAAATAAAAACTAACTAAAAATATAACTCACCAAAGAGAGTTATCAGCAATCTAAAAGGACAATCCAGATATTAGAAGATATGTTGAGATCTTGCGTTCTAGATTTTGGTAGGAATTGGGATGGTTACCTGCCCCTGCTCGAGTTTTTCTACAATAATAGTTATCAAGCTAGTATCCAAATGGAACCATTTGAAACCCTTTATGGGAGACATTCTAGATCTCCTATTGGATGGTTTGAAATAGGTGAAGCCAAGTTCTTAGGACCTGACTTGGTGGAAAACTCAATTGAAAAAGTTCGTTTGATTTGGGAACGACTGTTGGCAGCTCAGAGTATGCAGAAAGCCTGTGCCGATCACAAGAGATAGGACCTAGAATTTTCGATGGGTAACCATGTGTTTCTTTGGGTGTCACCTATGAAAGGTGTGATGAGGTTTGGGAAGAAAGGCAAGCTCAGCCCTCATTACATTGGTCCTTTTGAGATTTTAGATAGGGTAGGCATTATAGCTTATCGTTTAGCCCTCCCACCTAAACTGTCCATGATTCACTGTGTGTTTCATGTGTCAATATTGTACAAGTACCTCCCTAACCCTTTACATGTGCTTGCTCTACATACTATCCAACTGGATGAAGACTTAACCTACGACGAAGAGCCCATAGCCATAGTTGACCGTCAAGTGAAGAAACTACGATCAAAAGAAGTAGCCTCAATGAAAGTAATATAGAGGAATCACTCTAGAGAGGAGGCAACCTGGGAAGCTGAAGAAGCAATGTAAGCAAAGTATCTACACCTGTTTGATTCTTGAGGTAAAGAAACTTTCCTTCTTTGTTTAGAATTCGGGGTTCAAATTCTTCTAAGGGGGGAGAATGTTATACCAATGCCTCAAGTTCAAAGTTATGACTACTAAGTTTGGGGGGATCGAATGAGTAAGTTTTAGAATGCTCACCTTGGAATGGTGAATGCTAAAAGTTCACTTCTCCCTATCAAGATCAAGTTCCGAGTTTTGGGATTGATGGATCAAGATTAAAGGTCTAGGATCCAGGGTTGTGTGCCGGAGGTGAGGTGGTCTAGGTGGGATGGCAAAGCGTCAAGGTGAGGTCCGGGTACCTGGTTCTGGGTTCGAGTTCTTCAGTTGAGTTTCTAGTCCCAAGTTCCTTGGTCTATCATCATGTACAGAAGCATTTTAGTTCCGAGGTCCGTGTTTTGAGGCTATAATGATAAGACCAGATTTTAGGGTCAAGCATGCGAGTACAGTTCCTTGGGTATCAATGAGATGGTATAAATTTCAGGTTTCAAGTTAGAGTAATCTAACTCAAAGTGATGTGTTCCGAGTTTTGGGTTGGAGTAATCTAACTCAAGGTGATGCATTCCGTGCTCTACGTTATGGGGCATCTTAGGTTCCGAGTTTCTGGATCATGGAACCTGTGCTGTAGTGCGAGATTAGTGTTATAGCGTAGCATAGACTGCTTTAAGTGACGAGACAAAATCTGTAGCCTTATTTCTCACTTTTCTTCTCTCCATTGCCTTCGATCTATCCCCTTCTCTCTCTCTAGAACTCCCTAAACATCACCCTCTTCCTCACCTTCCACCTCCATCTTCCTCCTCCTTATCACACCACCGTTCGGCCACATTTATCACGCCACCGTTGCACATTATAACACTGGTGGTGGTGCTCCTCCTTCCATTGTATTTTGGGTTCCGTTGGGGTAGTGGGGCTCGGTTTGGCGTAGACCTACTTACACCACTCCACTCTAATTTTTTTCTCCTTCTTTTGGCTTCAAAGGTATCCCTTAGACTTTAATCTCTCTCTATTTCAAGGATTTAACCATGTTTCTTCTTGGGATTTGGATTTGCAAAGTTGAATGTCCGAACCTAGGGTTTAAATTTGGGGGTTTTGATATTTGTAGGTGATTTATGTTAATCTTTGGTTTTAATGTCTAATGTTGGGTTAAGCTACCATGTTTGTGGCACTGGATTCCTCTGAAGGTCCGGTTCTTAGCTCTGTTGTTCCGTCAGAGTAGGATTCCGCTATTAGGGTTAAGTTATGAGTAAATAGTATATTGTTAATTAATTTTCTAAATTAATTATCTTGTTTATATTTGTATTCTAGCAATTATCAAGGCATTATAATGTTTAAAACCCTTTCTTTATTTATATTCTTTCCAAATTTTGCACATGGGACAATGAAATATTTTTCTTGAAATTATGATAAGTGATATGTTTAAATGGAGATAAGAATAGCTTGTATGATAGGAAAAGAAAGGCTTGAGAAAGTTTGTGATAGGATCTGCAGCTAACAGCAATAGACGTTAGCCTTGGTTCACCTTAGGTTATTATTTACACAGCCACTCAAGGAGCAGTGTGCTACAAAATACGGGATCACGCGAAGGTAAGGCCGCCTAAGTATGATCTTGACGAACCATCTTGGAGTTGATAGCTTCCCTTTGTTTTTTTAATGCTTTAATGATGTTTTTGGATCAAAAGTTTCTATTTAACTTTATAAATTATTGTTATTCTAAATTGTTATACATTGTCTCATGTAGGTTAAGGGTATCCTATCTCTCACTGAGTTACATAACTCACCCTGTTACCTTTCTCTCTTTTTCAGATGTAGGTGCAGACTTGAGAGCTGATCCTCTTGCCCCTTAGTAGTGATTACTCTACTTCCTTTGGGTGAGCCATTCTTAATTAAAGACATGATCTACTTGTAAATCTTTTGAACTTCCTAGAGTGATGTAGCTCCATGGTACTATAAGCAGGGGCTGACCCTTGCCGAATTTGTATTAATGTTTAAATGTGACTTTACGTGTATTGGAATATGTGAATTTCTATTTAAAAAAAAAACAAGAATAATGTATTTTGGATGGTTATTATATAATTGTATGTTTTACTCTTTTACTGTGTACTGTGAGGTGCATTCTGTAACACCTTAATAAACTCATACTACGCTTAAGTCGTATTACGGTATTTTATTAGTTGTTACTTATGCTCGTAGAAAATTAAACTTCATTTATAAATCAAATTACGCGGAAAATACGGTAAAAATTTTTTTTTTGAAATACGTCATCGTTTTGCAGCGTTTTGGAAAGTAAAGCCTGGAGTGAGAAGATAGCGATAAATGAGCGTGTCGCATACACACAAACTGTAAAATAAAGGAGCAACAGATAAGTAGAAATGTAATATATTCATCTTACTAGAACAACCATACATATATAAAGTCTCATAATAATCCACAATACATAAAAAGGAGACTCATGGTCATGCCATGGCCCCAAAGTATCAAACATAGACAAATATGGCAAGGTTTGTTACAAAATGAAATACATAAGATAAGGAACACAAATAAAAATAGGCCCATGTAGACACATGCTGATTTCTCTGCCCCTTCCATGCCCCTCGATCGGATGGACTCAAGTCCTCGAGTGCCTGGTCCCCCTCGCTCCTCGGCCTCGGGGGACGTGAGGAGTACGGATAATGCGAGGGTGCCTACTGATCACCTCAATGCGACGCACGCGACGACCTGGAGTATAGCTGGCCACCGAAGAATGTTTCTCGGAGGGATCCTCCTCAGATGTGGCGGGGTGATACTCGGGGAACGGAGGCGAAGCGGTTGCGGCCTTAGGAGTGGCCGTGGAACTCACATCAATCACGGGGATCTCCGGCAGTGGCACAAACTCGGCTGCGGGCAAGCCTGGAGACATCGGCTCCACCTCGATGTCTGGCAATGGCTCAGGCGGAAAATCCCAAGGACCCAGCAGCGGTCCAAGGTGAGCCAAAGAAACGTCTACAGGGGCTGGCGTGACATCTGGCTCCTCTCCTTCAAAAATTCGACCCAAGTAAAAATGTGTTCGAACTACTGTGGTGGTCGTGGCAACAATAGCATGAGCATCTGTATCATAGGCCCATTCATGGTGGGGAGGTTCCATGCTCCACTCCACTTGGTGTGCCATAGGTATCTGGTAATGAGACGGAAAAATAACTGGAGTGAGAAATAAGATTTCTCAGTAGGACTCGAACCTGACACGAGAGTGCCATCGTCATTGTCCCAGCCACTTCGGCTTTTATTAATGAAAATAGTGAGCATGTATAAGGTTCAATTCATGGATTTTCGAAAGTATGAATATCCGAAGCGGATTCAATTTTTAACTTACCTTCTAAACATTCATATCATAACATACATGATCACAATTATAACTACGCAAAACAATGCAAGACTACACTATAAGCTTCTCTTAACTTCTTCCTCTTTTAGGGTTTGGACCGAAGTCCCTTTTCTTTTCTTAACTTGACTGTATCTTAAGTCTTATCTTTTCACCCGCTAAACATAAGTGGTAATGAGCTTATACCGTGGCCGTCGCCACCATAGAATTTCGGTACTTACACTAGCTGGGTCATGCCATGCCTCATGTAAGACCTATCCCCTATACTCACACTAGCTGGGTCATGCCATGCCTCATGTGAGTCATGGGTGAGGAGAGCTTAAATTAGGTCACCTTCCCTTTTGAAGGATCACACACTTGATTAAATTCTCTTCTTATTAAAGCTTATGATGCAAAATATTTCTAAGTCTATAATTTTCGCAGAATTTCGGCAGCATAACGGCTAAACCGAAGCTTCCCAAAATTTTGCCAAACAGAGAAATCCAATATCACATATCATTAAGCATCATGTCATCAACATATCATATTCATATCATCATCATCATATCATTATCATAATCATCATCATATCATATCATCATAGCATCATGCTTGCATATAAACATAGGCATATTTTCAAGCAACATTTTATGAGCTTAGCTTAATAAATTTGGTGTAAGCTTTTAATTGAGGTTATCTCTTGTGTAAACTCTTTTATTAGGCTTAGGGTCATTTTCATCTATTATACTTTTTGAAACTTATAAGTTGAATTATGAGGGTTTTTCTAATGGTTAGAGTAAAAGTCTTAATGTCTTAAAGCTTATTTCTCATTAACCTTTAAAACTTACCCATAATAGTTTTACTTTTATAGTGGGGCAGTAACTTTAGAAATTCATCATAATTTCATCTTTTACTCTTTTGTTTCGAATTTTTGTGAGAATATACTCCTCTGAGTCTATTTTTAAACAAAATAAGTCCCACTCAAAAATTCATTGTGTAGCTTGAGTTATACACATTTTATTCTGACTGTTCAGACTTGAAAGTTCAACTCAGGTCAGTGGCTTGTCCACTTCACTGGGAGTTCCTCACATGGAATCTGACAAAACTTTTTATGGGGGTGTTCCTCTATGTCCTAGATTTCTAAAAAATTGGTTTCACTCAAAAATGATTTTTGTAGCTCCAGTTATAAGGTTTTTAGTGGAGACTGCCCAAACTAAAATCCATCCGGGAACAGGCAACTTTGAAAAATCATATCTCCCTCATTTTAAATCCAAAGTTCACAAATTTTATGTGTGTGGAAAGCTCTTTGAGTCTATTTTCACAGAAAATTTGTTTCATTACATTTTGAGTTTTGTAGAATGATTTGCACCTCACGCATTACAAGCTGCCAGAATTCCAGCTTAACTAGTTTTTAAGTTTTACATATCAAACTTGTGGAGATGTTGCTATACCATTTCAAATCACCATTTTTATGTTTTATCTCACCATTACATTCAAGATTTTAGTCACCAAATCAGTGTTTTAAGACAAATAAAACAAGATACATAAAAACCATTAAGCCACATAATCTCATTTTAAGACAACACTTCCAACAAGACAACAAAAACTCATAGAGCAAGAAATGGTCATGAGACCTTGAAGCAAGTCCTAAAACCACTTAGCTATGAGGAGTTTAGGAGTTCTAGAGCTTGAAAAATGTAACACCCTACTAATTTAATATTATGCTTAAGTCATAGCATGAAATTAGTTAGTCTGTGTTACCGTGTTAACATTCTGCTTAAATTTCGTGATTAGTATTACACAACGGTCGGAAACGGCACGCTGCTATACTATGAGCGTAACGAAACTCAACATAATACTACAACAGATAAGGAATAGTACAATAACATCAAATGTATACATATATATGTGTTTACATGTTAGAAGTCATTGCTTCAGTCTATACATATATATATGTGTATTAACAGCAGATGATATAAGGAACAGCAAAATTCCTAGTGCCAAAAGCAGGGGCAGAACTAGCAGGAGCAGGCTGTGTGCAACGAATCCCACTCGGAGTCATAATGGTGCTGCAGGTTTAGGATCTCAATGAGAAGAGTGGCCGTTGAGCCCTTCGCCAGCGTCTGAGAATGATGCGGAAAATACAAAACGAGGTGAGAATTTCAAGAAATTCTCAGTAGGGTTGTGTTTAGTGGTTATCTGACGTCACATGCATTCTTAGTTGCCTCGGGTTTTATTTAATTATAAAAACAAGTGTTCAAGCTAGTTATCCATTTTATTGAGTTTAAGGAAAAGTCTGGTCCGAGGTAAGGTTCAATTTTACTTTAATGGACATTGGAGACAGAATAACTCACTAATAAGATTTCACAGAATAGTAAGCAGAGTGAATAAATAAATAAACAAGAGTAAATAAACTTAATAGACACTGCATCCATCTTGACATAATTATTTCATGTAACCATGCAAACTTAATCATGAACCTTTCTTCATAAGTCTTTCCATTACTTTTCATCATTGTCCATTTCTTGGTCCCCTGGGGGTTCTTGGCCATTTAGACTCCTGGGTAATAGTCTGCTTATCAGGATCGAGCTCGTTCCTATACAGGAATGCCAGGTTTACTTTCCCCGACTTCCCCACCGATCTATTCCCCTTAACTTCTTATTCGGGGCTGGCTCAAGTAGCATGGAACTTTCATAGTGACATAATCCTTATCATAACTTTCATGGCTTACTTGAAATTGCATATGCATTAACATGTAATTCATAACTTGTGTATGGGTTCTGCCAAAATTTCGGCAGCATAACGGAACGAGTCCGCTTCCCCATGAATAGTGCCAGCATACCAGAACATCAATTTATCACAAAGATCACAACATTACATACATATTCCAATATTGATCTCATAACAACATTAAACTCATTAAGGCAGAGTTTTTGCCTCAACATAGTCAACCAACCCGGTTCTTATAATTCAAGCCATAAATTCTATTTAACTCATTTGAACCTCAAATTTGGGCATGTTAAAGTGTTATGTGTCTATTTTCTAACCTCTTTAGTCCCATCTAATTTTGATATATATAGCTTAAGATATTTAGATTTTACTTCGGCCTGCCCAGTGGCTAGCCAGAATCAGACACCTAAGAGTAAAAATCCACTAAAAATCGAAAACTGACTCAAATGATACAAAATTGGACTCATATTAAAGCTAACAGGGTAAAGTTTCATTTTAAAAAAGTTTCATTCCATTTGACTTGGTAGGGCTCAAGTTATAAGCCCTGAATTCTGACCTTCCTAAACTGCCCTGTTCTGACCCGGTTGGGACATAGGGTAACTTTCTTGGATCACTGGGAGCAATTGGGACCTTATCTAATTCTGAAATTTTTATGGGACATTCCCTATGTGTAAGCTTTCTAAAAAAGTTAGTTTCACTCATTTTCAAGTAGTAAAGGGTGAGTTCTACCCTGAAAAACCCAGTCTGCCCAGAATCAGAGTCAAAAACCCTAGGTCGAAATTCAAAAAATCATATCTTTCTCAATACTAATCCAAAAGCCTTATATGATATATGTATGGAAAGCCCTAGATGTCTAGTTTCATTTAAAATTGGTTTCATCAAATTTAATTGGCTATAGGTGGAGCCGTACACTCTGCTGTACGGACTACCGAGGGTTTTTGGTTCTCCCACCTATCAGCTCTTCCTATTTTCACTCTTTCTTGATTCCAATTCTATTTTAACCAAACCAACAGCCCAAAACCAATCACATATCATCATAATCATTCATTTAACACCTCAAAGATCATGAAAATAATCCAAGCTCAACCAGTCAAGACCACAGAATTGATGCAAGAATAGAACTCCTACCTTTGTTCTATGTGATTTTGCTGGATTTTTGAGGGTTTGGATGAGTAGAGCTTGATGTTGGCTGGAGTTATGTGTGTGAAGAAAAGAGAAAGAGAGCTGAAAAAAGAGGAGAAAAGTGGCGCAAGAAGAGGTTAGAACGGGTGATAAAGGAGCAGAAAAATCTGATTACATAAGTGGTGTTTAGTTGGCTTTTTCTTTGGCATTTGATTGGTTGGTTTTGCATGGCTGAAATTCAGCCAGCCTTCCTTGTCTTTGTGGCCACTTTTGCGCCACTTTTGGGTGATAATGTGGCTGAGTAATCAGCCTTAGGCTCTAAGGTTTTAAGCTTGTAATTCTATTGGTTCGGTTCCGACAGTTTAAAATACCATAATGTTACCGATTTCCTTTAAACCGTTAAATCAATTTTCAACAAAATTTTATGAAAACTCCTATACTCTAACTTAATTCTCTCTTATCTAAACTCAAGTAATTGCTAATCAATTGAGTATAATTAAATCTCGATTATTCTCAATTATTCGATAAAACCGAATAATTAGGTGAAAAACGGTGGATGTTACAAAAAATACATGAAAAGAGAAGGTTAGAGTCACTACCAAAGAGAGCTTTCTTGAAGGATTTTGAAGGTGGAGAAGGTTGGAGAGAGTCTTCCTACTTGAAGGCTTGAAAATGAGGTTTGTGTATGAGTAATCTTGTTTCTCCAAAGACCAAAAATGGTGGTCCTTGAAGGAATTGTGAGTGTGGTGATGGAGATGAGGTAGGAAGTAGTAAGAAGGTTGGAAGAAGAACAAGGAAGGTTGAAAGAAGAAGAGAGTGGGTATGAGATTTGGAGAGAGGAGAGAGCTTTGTGTGTGTCTTAGTGAGAGGAATGAAAAAAATGAAATGAGGGGGAGAGAAGGAAGGCTGATGGCGCAAAATGGGGGAGGAGAATGATGTGATTTTGCTTCTTACAACAAGCAAGAGAGAGGGAAAAACCTTGGGGCAAAAGAGGGAGTTGTGTTTCCTTTGAGTCTTGGCACTTGGGTAAAGACCTTGTAGTGTTTCTTTTCAAGTGGTTAAAAGCATGATCTATCTTAAGATTGGCATTGGATGATTGTGATCACTCCAAGTGTCACAATCTTGATGGAGAAGAGTAGATCTTTTGTCTTGACTCAAGGAATCTACTAATATGGACTCTTGATCTAGTGGTGTATGATGAGAAGGCAAATGGATGGTTGGATATAGCTCTTGCTTTGACCAAACTTTCAAACAATAATTAAAGAGAAGTTCTCTAAATTTTTACCATTGTTACAATTATCTAAATGCTAATTAGTTCAATTGATTTAAATTACACTTTAACACATTTTCAATGAAAAGAATTTTTCTCATTAATTATGTAAAGAAGATGTGAGGGTTAATGTGATTAAGGTGTGATACTTATATGCTCTTAGTTAATTAGGTTAGACCACCTTGATTTTATGTTCTAAATCATGGATTAATAAGGATTAGGCAATTAGGCTTTTAATTGTAACTTGTAATGCATTATGTTTCAATCGTTGACTTTTATTTTTCTTGTTAACTTGCCTTTAATTTACTAAGCTCTTGCTCTCGAGATTAGCCGATTAGTTCTTAATTAATCGCTAACCCCTCTAATTAGCCGGAGACACCGAGCTAATTAGCTTAGACAAAAAAATGGGGATGTTACACATTCTGAGATGCCTGGATCCTTAATAGATTGAGTATATTTGCTTATTTGTGCAGGAACAAGATCCGTATTTATGAGTCGTTTTAAATACAAAGGAGACTATGTTCGATTTTTCTAAAAATGCATGGTGAGAGACTTGTTGGGGGACTTGTCCCCTATGCCCCGATCACAACCCAAGTTGGGTCATGACACCAAAGCCTTCATAAACTTGAAAAGGCTTAAAAGTGAAACATATATTCTAAAAGTAAAGCATAAAAGCTCCAAAGAACACAAAGAATCACACAAAACTCATGCATGGATCCTAAAAAGTGAAAAGAAATGCCCTACTTAGTTTTGGTGCTTGAACTCGAAACTAATGAGGACTGGACTTGAGTTTTTTCAAGCTTTTTAATCCTTGTTTGTAGGCTTGAATTGGCACATTAATGGTCAAGGGTGAGAGTGTTTCAAGTCTAGGGAAGATGACAAGGTTTTGGTGGAGATTTTGTGTGTTTTCAAGATAAAGTTTTGCTGAGAATAGAGAAAGGGGTTTCGACTAAGGTAAGGGGTGTTTGGACTGGTGCTAAAAGTGTGAGGTGAGGTCTTGGGTGCTCTATTTATAGACAACGTGCTAGGTTAGCTAGTTTAATTATTTTTGTTAATTTTTCCTTAACTAGTTAGTTATTTAGTTAACTATCAAAGGTTTAATTAATTAATTAATTAATTAAGAGCCTCCATAAAATTTTGTTTAAACTTATTAGAAATATATCTACATTACTAATAATGATTTATGAGAGGGTCATATGAGTTTAATATTTAATTAGCACAAAAATGAAGTTTTTACCTTGACTAGTCAAGTGTAAGAATGCTTATTTGAGTTAATTAATCACATAATATTTTAGTTATCTTAATTAATCATTAAAAAATATGTCAATATATGTACAAATAGAGAGTTACATAGCCATGGTTGGTTCTTTAACCTTTTTTTATAATTTGTTTTACATTTTTATTCATTTACTAACTTGATTAGGTAAATATTTTATCATAGATTAGAATATTAGTTAAAATACTTCAAGAGACTTCATCTATGGGATTTCATGATGAATGTCTTGCCTTTTTAGGTTAGATTAGGCTGAGTTGTGTTTAGGTTAACTAATGTGGTAAGAAAGTGCAATTTGGCATAGTTATTTTAATCTTAGATTACTTGTTTTGACCAAAGTTTTACCATCTTGAGACTTCTTCATTATTCCCTATTTAAATATGACTTCGAGGCTGATTTCGATGAAGGGGCTGCAACCATTACATGTTAATGGGCCAAGGTTTATTTTTGTAAGTTTTGGTAGGTTTATGATGGTGTTTATGGCCTTTTTGGTGATTTTGGCCCATGTTGGTGTTCAAAAAGACATTGGGCTAAAAACACTATTCATGACCCAATACTTTAGCCCGTTTTCATGGTCCTTTGACTAGGCCTAAAACTCAATTGATAAAATCACCTACAATAAGAGAAAGTGGTCTTATAAGATTTTCAAAGCCCTTTATGCACCTTGGAATAGTTATTTCCATGTAATTATGTAAATATTCTCCAAAATTGCTAAAAATTATTATTTATCTTTAAAATTATATTAAAAATATATTTATAATTTTCTAAAATTTTTCATAATCTTTCGAGTAATTTTTGGCCTTCTATAAGCCTTTTAGTATTTTTTGTTTGTTTTCTGTTGGTAATTTTGCTACAAAAGTTGCTTATGCAAATTGTTTTTATTGATGAGTAGAAAGTTAAAAAAAAATAATAATGGCTCGAAATAAAGATAGATATGGTAACAATTTACTTGTTAATTAAGAAACAATGTAATGAAACAAAGTAAGTAATAATTAGCTAGTAGGGTATTTCATTGTGGTATCAGAGCTTGGTTCATCTCGTTGAGCCTGAGGTATGGACTGCCTATGATTGTAAGCATATTATAGGTTCCTATCCTTATTATGCATATTAGGTTCTGTTTTGTCCAAAAATATTGGCTAGCCGAATGGGTTAAGAGTCAAGGCATGCCAGGAAACTATTCCAAGATGACCAAGAGGCTCGGCTAGTACAAAACACAACCAATTCTCACGATCAAGCAATTAGTACCAAGAAAGGGACTATGTCTCTCAGTAAATAGGTTCCCAAACTACTCCGAAGAGCATTTGGCAAGCAAATCAGCAAATCGGGTCACCAAAAGGATACTGGCGAACAACCAAAGGCTAATGAAATGGATTGAAACTTAAACAGGCTGAAAGTAAATGAAATGTTGTAAACAAAATGCATAAAGAAATGCTATAAAGTACTAAAAAGTAAAGCCAAGGAATGTAAACTGCAAAAAATATAAAGATAAATGTAAAAAAGACTTGTGTTTGATCCATTTGTTTGGGAGATGATTGTACAGATTGTCCTAGAGGCTATTTATACACGTACAAAACTTAATAGTTATCCTAAGGCATCTATTAACCACATTCTCACACAAACATGGTCAATAAACTTCCTCTTGGTAACTGGCTTGTAACTGTCTTCCATATCTTCCTTGAATGCATTCCACTTGGCATAGTGGTAACCGCTTAATGCTATTTTCATTTCATTTGTTCCCTCTACTTTCCAAACTAGAGACCACCTTCCTTAGTTGCTCCTATTTTCTAGGAAGTGGTTATGGACTTAGTCAAACTCTTATCCTCAACTGCTGAAGCACGTTCTTTCTCCAACCAAAGCCTAGAACTGGTATGTGGATTACAAGCTATCAGAAAAAGCCCAAAGCCTAACAGGAAATTTATGCCCTCGGCTAATCGGCTAATGTCACTTGTTCGATTGTCAGCCATTGGCTATTGATTGTTGGTTAAATCAGCCGTCGAATATTGGCTTAAACCCATATCAAATGTCAAGCCTCAAAATATGCGAACAAGCATTCCTATAGGCGACTATGCCTGGTTAGAATCCTAATCACAAAAGACAAGG
Organism: Pterocarpus macrocarpus; assembly: GCA_031439585.1. Lineage (NCBI taxonomy): Eukaryota > Viridiplantae > Streptophyta > Magnoliopsida > Fabales > Fabaceae > Pterocarpus > Pterocarpus macrocarpus. The sequence goes on from CM062514.1 coordinate 58,623,776, forward strand.
CAAATTAGCCAAGGTAAAATAGAAAAATGGCCGAAACAATATTGAAACAACTTTTTTCCAGGCCCAAAAACGGCCTCAACCGGGCCACCCCAATTGCCATGTCAACACTCTCATCTTAGGCTTTTCATAGATATGCAATAATGGCTATTCTGACACCCAGATTTTAGCCAGCTGCCAATTCAAGTTTGGCCGAGGGTTTTCGCCTATTTCAATTAATTTAAGCCAAGCAACACATTCCATGTCGGCTATAGGTCATGTCCTACTCTTTAGCTAACTACTCTTTGGCTATCTGCTAAACTTGACCAAATATTGTCTTATTCGACTATTTCTCCTCGACTGATGTCCATCCTTGGCTAGTCACAATTTTTTGATACCAACATAATGCCCCTTGCATCTTTCAGCGGAGTGACAAGCAACAAAGCTAAAATGATGCATTTTCCAGGGATTCCCAATTCTTCTATCTTTCTTTTTCCTTTGCAGCTTCCAAAGATGCATTCTTCGCCAGCCAATTAGTTCACCAATGTTTTATGAATTATCATTGAGTAAATTTTTGGTCTAGCAGAATTAAGCTTGACTTGATCCGGCCTCTACTCTTCCTTCTCGGCTCACCCCCCCAAGCACATCATTCTTCTATTCTACCTCGGCTCTAAAGAGGGTTAGCTATTGCAAGGTTCCCTTCAAAGTCTTACCAAGCTAACCTGTAAGTTGGGCAAGTATGCGGCTTCCTCTTGCAAGTTGTAACTGTCAGCATCTCAGTTGACGTTGAGGCTTCGGCCATTTCTTTTTCAGCTGAGTCGTAATCATCGGCTGAGATTAATTATGGTCCCAGGCCTCCTATTTTGTTAGCTTTCTTTTGCTCTTTCTCCATGATAAACTAGTTAATTCTAGAGGCCTTGGTTATTAGTTGATTGAGATTTGTATATTCTAGAGCAATCAGTCTTTTCCTTAACTAACGATGCATATTGCCTATAGCGATGATGGCATAATCAGCTTCTAGCAATTTGACATTGCATTTGCTCCTCAGCCTTAGAAATCTTTCCATAAAATTCGCCATCATCTCGCCATCCCATTGCTTAAGGCTCATGAGATCGACTACTGTGACTTCCGGCTCAGGCCGATAAAAGCAATCATGGAATAACCATTCCATGTCTGCGTAATTTTGCATAGAATTAGGAAGTAAAGACGAGTACCAAGTAAAAGCTATCACACTTAAAGACAAAGGAAATTATTGCAGCTTATGATACTTATTTTGGTTTGCCTTTCCATCTTGAGCAGTGAATCGACTAATGTAATGCCCAAAAAAAAAAAAAATTTAATCATTTTTAATCGAAGTGTTCGATTTTTAGCACATAATTGTGATTAATTAGGATTCGATTTAGTATTCACTTAAAACTAATTAAGTGTGATTTAAGATGATTAGTTATAATAAAATTAGATTAGAACCATAGGAAACTTCATAGGATTCTTCTAAAACCGGTTTACCGATTTAAGAGAAATCGGTAAGATTTCGATATTTAAGACTGTCGGAACCGGATCAATAAAAGTTATACTGTGAGAACCCTAGAATGGATGGCCAAGATTTAACCAAGATACCCCCACATGTGGTGCCATTTTCAGCCATGTAGAGGGGGAAGCCAAGCCAAATTGGAAGGCAAGATGGGATCCACAAATCAACATGAAGCTTGCTTCAAAAATCTCCACCTTTTTCCTTCCTTCTCCCTTGGTAATATCGGCCAGCATAAGGAGCTGACCACTCTCTATTTCTCTTCCATACACACTCATCCTACTCTATCTTCATCCCCTTTTCAAGTCTCATCAAAAGTTGCTTCCATCTAAGGCACCAAATCAACAAGATTTCAACTAGGTAAGGTTAGAATCCTACTTTTCTTCTAATTTTCCTTGGTTTGGAGTTATGTGTGAGTCTTGTATACTTTGTGCTACTGATGATATGTGGAGTGATGATGATGTTTTATGGCTAATTTTGCATGTGTATTACGATTGGAAATAGAATTGGTATGAAAGAGCTTGTAGAAAAGAGAGAAAACTCAAGAAGCTGGTAGGGTTTTTCCTCGGCGGTCTGTACGGCAGAGTATACGGCTCTGCCTAAAGCCTTTCGAACTCCTTGAATCTATTTTTATGTGAAACTAGACATTCAGGGCTTTCCATACATATATAATATAAGGCCATTGGATAAGTAAAGAGGAAGTTATGAATTTTTGCAGTTTGACCTAGAAATCAGGACTTTCATCCGAGTAGTATGAGTTGAGAAGGGTGTAACTCACCCTATATAACTCCAAATTGAGCGAAACCAACTTTGTTAGAAAGCTTACACATAGGGGAACATTTCATAATGAAATTCCAAGTTTGTTACGATAGCATCTGTTCCCAGTGGTTTGAGGAAGTTGCCCCTATGTCTAAACCAGGCCAAGATAGGGTAGTTCAGGAAGATCGAGTTTCAGGGCTTATATCTCAAAATATACTCATTCAAATAATATACAGTTTATTTCATTTGAAAGCTTGCCCTGTTAGCTTTATAGAGATATAAATTTCGTATGATTCCATCCAGATTTCTATTTTTGGTGAATTTTCTCTTATAAGAGTGCAATTCTGGTTAGAAGCAGGGCGATCTGGGATAAAATACAATCAACTTAAGTTGAACTCGGAGATGTTGAACTTGGAAATCCAGTAGATAGGGAGCTAGGTCCGGTATACTTTAGGTTGACCTCGGAACTTAGCAGACAGAGGACTAGGTCGGGAATATTTAAGGTTGAACAGAGCTAGATTGGGTATATTTGATGTTGAACTCAGGACTTAGCAAATGAAGAGTTATATAGGGTGTACTTAAGGTTGAACTCGGAATGATATACTTAAGGTTGAACTCGGGGCTTAGTAAATAGCAAACCTGATCAGGTATAGTTAATGCCGAAACTCGGGACTTGGTAAATTAGCAAACCCGATCAGGAATAGTTAATGTTGGAACTCGAAACTTAGGAAACATTCATAAAAGTGTTGAAAGACTGATTGTGGCTTAAGGTCGGATGTCGGAAATCACTTGAAATCTAGAGTCAAGGACGAGAATATAGAACCTAAGATACTTAAACCCGAAAGTCTAGGGTCTTCAATATAACCCCAGAAGTCGGGAATCGAGACATTGAATACATGATCCCGGAAGTCGGGAATCAAGACATAGACTTATAACTCCGGAAGTTGAAGCAGATATGACATCGGAACTCGGAACTCGGTTGTGAGCTCAAACTCGGGAACATCAGTAAAAGTTAAACAGCTTGCGAGACAGCTTAAGGCTTAAGACTGTGGAACTTGCACCTATTGATATTGTTATCTTCTTAGCATAATTACAATGTCCTATCCTGGGTTTGCTAAATGATTTAAGTATGATATGAGGTATATGAAAATAAATGATGAAGCATATGTATGAGTACATTCCACATGTCCATGCATGATTATGTATGAGATTAAAATAATATGAACATATTTAATTTGAATCCCTTTACCTGGAGGCAGTTATGAGATCCCTCCTTGTGAAAGTAGTTAAATAAGATAAAATGTGATCCCTTCACTTGGAGGCAGTTATGAGATCCCTCCTTATGAAGGCAGTTAAAAGATAAGATGTGGGTCCCTTCACTTAGAGGCAGTGGCACATTGAATCCCTCCCTGTGAAGGCAGTATAAAACTATGAGATCCCTCTACCTTGGAGGCACGTGGTTAGATGAAATCCCTCTACCTTGGAGGCACGTGGTCAGATGAGATCCCTCTATATTGAAAGCAAGTGGTCAGCTGAGATCCCTCTATTCTTGAGGCACGTGACCAAGAGGGATCCCTTCAATTTAGAGGCACGTGGCCAAAATGAGATCCCTCTAAGACTAGAGGCACGTAGGTCCCCTTGTGGATTAGTCTATGTGAAGATGGTCACGAGTTGAGCTGACGAGCTCACTCCCAGATCAGACTACCCAAGGACAGTAAAGACTGAAGATTAAAATATATGCAAGCACCCTAGGGATGGCAATACGTAACGCCTAGGTGTGCCAAGTAAAGAAAGCAAAGAAAGTTAAAAAAGGACACCAGTGCCTTTGTATGAATTCAAGTATGAGTATTTGCATAATTACATTCCATGTTTCATTGATGCTAAGCCTGTTCTATTTATTTATGCCGTGATGAGTCCATATCCCTAAGGAACGTGACATGGCAATCACACTTTGATGAGGTATGACATGGCGATCATACTCTGAAATGTGGTATGATGATCCCACACCCTAAGGAATGTGACATGGCGATCACATTCCGATGGAGTATGACATGGCGATCATACTCTGGGATGTGGCAGGAAGAACATATTCCTAAGGAATATGACATGGTGATCACACCCCAATAGAGTATGACATGGCGATCGTACTCTAGAATATGTGTAACAAGTAAAGGAAGATAAAGAAAGAAAAGTAAATTTTATGTATCTGCATAAATTCAAGTACAAATAAAGGCATGTACAGATGTTATATCTCCAGTATATTGATGCTATCATATTTTAATATGTTGCAGTTATCATCCATAGTATAATTCATGAATTGACTTTGTTTGTGCTCTCCTAAATAACAAGTGTATGAGTAAAATGAACTTTGCTTCGGATAATATATTTTCGAATTATAAAATTAAACAGTTTACATAACATGTTCACCTTTTTCATAATAACCCGAAGCAAACTGGAGATGACAACGATGGCAGAATGTATGATAGTTAAGGAATCCTACTGAGAATTCTAAATTCTCACTCCTATTTCCATGTTATCTCCAGATAGTTTGAGAAGTTGCAAAGGCAATTTGAAGTTCTTTGTCGATTAAAGGTCCGCTCAGGTAACCGTAACAACTCTTAAGTGTGGTACTATAACTTAAGCATAGTATTGCACAAAGGAGGACGTTACAACTAAATGCTCTACGGTAGACTTCTTAGCTTCGCTTAAGAAAATAGTAAAATCCAGACTTTAAATTCTCTCAGCAAAGGCATTGTTTTCTTTATCCATTATGTATACGGCTTTCCGTAGACAAGCCTATTGAGTTGCCTTGGCTGCACCCCGAAATGCCTTATAATGGTCTTAGTTATCATATTTGGATATGTACTCGCTTGTTGGTTAGTTGGTTGCACCAATGCGGCGACCTGGCCAGCTTCTGCTGTGGTGCAAGAATCGGCTGAAACAGCGACGATTGACTTCCTAGTGATTGAGCATTCAGACGTTGGGAAGCAAACCATAAACCATTTTGCTGATAGCTCGGTTACTGAGTCATCGGCTGATGTACCAATAACTGAGGACTAGGTTATCGGTCAACAAGCGGCAATCTATTCTGGTAATAGCTCAGCTACTGTACCATCAGCTGAGACATTGAAGATCAAGAGCTTGGCAGCTGAGTAGCAAACTACGAACAATTCTGCTGACTATTTGGCTAATTAACTAACCGAGCTCTCGGCTGCATAGTTTTTCGTTGAGCGACTGGCTGCTGCAATGGAATGATGTATATAGGTTGACTTATTACTTGAGGTGGAGATAATCCCCATGGTTGCTTTGTAACAAAATCTTCCTCTACTTTGCATTCATTTCTCCGAGGTAGGAAAGTTGAGTCTGCCTAAATAGGCACGACTAAGAATACTGGTTGATCGGTTGGTAGAGATGGAACAATTGTCCATGGCTACCCCCCAGGATAACCCTCAATGTTTCTCGGCTGAATATTGTCGCCAGCCATCGGCTAAGCAATATTCTCTACGCTAGACTGCACTAGAACATACCAATTTGGCTGAAAAACTGAATGAGCAGTTTTCTGAGTATCAACACTCAGTTGCCCCCCCAGCCGGAATGGCACGGTGTTGTACTTTTATCCGTCGGATACATACTTCTCAGTTCTTGAGCATGCATGTTCCGCATTTCATTTTTGACCATTAGCTTAACAATTTCAGTTAATTGCTTTGACAACCGACATATCAAATTGTCCAAGCCCATATTAATCTGCTGACATATAAAAGATGTCATTAAGACCATCAGCTGCCCCTGTTTGTCCTTAATCCTTGGAATTGGGTTTGGCTGAGACGAGGCTGCCGTGGCTACAGGCTGATTAGAGAAAATTGCGATTGCAATTGCTTGTGTTGTCACAAGTATCGTCAACGGCTACAAAAATGGTAAACTGATCTGCTGGTGGTCCCATCGGCCATACCAAAATATGTTTTGCACAAAAATATTGGCTAGCTGAATTGGTTGAGAGTCAAGGCGTGCCAGGAAACCATTCCAAAATGACCAAGATGCTTGACTAGTATAAAACACAACCGATTCCCATGATTAGGTGATTAGTACCGAGAGAGGGACTTTGTCTCTCAGCAAATGGGTTCCCAAACTACTCCGAAGAGCGTTTGGTTAGCAGATTACCAAATTAGGTCACTAAAAGGATACTGATGAACAATTGAAGGCTAATGAAATGGATTGAAACTTAAATAGGCTAAAAGTAAATGAAATGCTGTAAACGAAGTGTGGTAAAGAAATGCCGTAAAGTACTAGAAAGTAAAGGCAAGGAATGTAAATTGCAGAAAATATAAAGACAAATGTAAAAGAGACTTGTGTTTGATCTATTTATTTAAGGGATGATTCTACAGATTGTGCTCAAAGCTATTTATACATGTACAAAACTTAACAGTTATCCAAAGGCATCTATTAACCACGTTCTCACACAAATATGGTCAGCAAACTTCCTCTTGTTAACCGCCTCATAACCTCTTCCATATTTTCCTTGAGTGCACTCCGCTCAGCATAGTGGTAACCACTTAAAGCGCTCTTTGCATTTCATCTGTTCCTCCCATTTTCTGAACTAAAGATCACCTTCCGTAGTTGCTCCTACTTTCTAGGGAGTGGTCACGGACTTGATCAATGTAACGTCCCGATTTCCGACCTCCTTACACACTCTTTCCCGATTCCCGACGCTATTCAACCCCAACAACGGACGTCCGACTTCACCTTCAAGTTTGATCAAATCCCATTCCCGACTTAATCTTCTAATTTCAGATAGAAGGGATTATTTCCGAGTTCCGAGTTCATCTTGCACAATTTCCGACTTCATGACATCTGATTTCCGATTTCATCTAGTCTTGACTACTCCTGATTTCCGACTTCATCTTATGATATTCTCCGATTTCCGAGTTCGTCTCGCCTATGTCTACGACTTCCGACTTCATCTGGATTACTTCTACAACTTCCGAGTTTAACATTCGAGTCCGAACAACATGAACTGATTCACCAGTATCCGACTTCATGTCTCAAAGATATTGTACCCGGTTTCCGATCTCATCAAATGTAAGATACCGACTTCCGGGTTTAAGTACTTGGATTTGGAAATGTGATTTGAATCACCCGAGTTCCGACCTTAAGAACCCTCATTCCAACCTCATACCTCATGCTTCATCCGACCTCAGAAGTTATAGTTTAACACAATGATACAAGCACTGAACTCCGAGTTTCATGTAACGAGTTCCGGCCTTGGAGTTGAACTCAATTAGAATGGACCCAAGTTCCGATATCCGAGCTTATTACAAGGAGTCCCGACTTTGAACTTGGAGTTCCGAGATCAGTTGATTGTCAGCTGCATGACTTCCGACCTCCGACCTTGATTCTAAGTCTCGAAATAAACCAGACAAGATTTCCTCAAGTCACAAACAAGATGGTATGAGTTCCGACATCCGGCTTCAGCTCCAAGCAATGTAAAAGGTCACGAGTTCCGACTTCAAGTATTATGGGGATGATTTCCGATTTTAGGTAGAACGAAAGCGTATCGCACTTTGGGATGACGTGGAGAGCAACTCAGCCACAAAAGCAGGCGACATAGCCGAACTTCAATCACAAAACTTCAACCAATCAACACCCACAATTCCAACTACCCCCATCTATTTAAGTCAGACCCTTCCCCTCATTTCTAGCTGATCTACGCCACTCTCCCTCTTCCTCTGGTTCCAGCCTCCTCCCCATCTCTCTCATTCAACTCCATCATTCCTCTAAGCTTAGCAAGGTTCTAACACTCCAAGTTTCAGCACTTAGCTCAAGTCATACTCCAAAGAGGTAGGATTCAATCTCTAGTCTTAATTTCTCTAGATTGAGGATGCATGAAAGATTACTTTTTATGATTATTTGATGATATATTGGATGTGTATGACTAGATTAATATGGGATTAATATGAAATCTTGAGTGGCAATTAGAGTTAGAAGAAGAAAACTAAGAGAAATGGATGGATGAGGGTGCTGTCTTGGTGGAGATTCCACGGCAGTCCGTACGGCAGAGAGTATGGCTCCGCCTACAATCGTTCAAATCCGATGAAACCATTTTTAGATGAAAGTAGACATTTAGGGCTTTCCATAGATATATGATATAAGGTTATTGGATTAGTATTGAGAGAGATATGAATTTTTGAAGTTTGACCTAGGGTTCAGGAATTTCATCCGGGCAGGGTGACTTATGGACAGTATAACTCACCCTATACAACTCCAAATTGAGTGAAACTAATTTTGTTAGAAAGCTTACACATAGGGGAATATCGCAATATAAAATTCCGAGTTTGTTATGGTCCCAATTGTCCCCATTGATTCGAGGAAGTTACCCTATGTCCAAATCAGGCCAAAATAGAGTAGTTCAGGAATGTCGACTTTCAGGACTTATAACTCGAGGTATACTTAAGCAAATGGAATGAAACTTCTAGCAAATGAAAAGTTGTCTTGTTAGCTTCAATATGAGACCAATTTCGTATGATTTGAGCTTAGTTTCGATTTTTAGTGAATTTATACTTCCAAGAGTGTAATTCGGGCTAGTGACTGAACAGGTTGAGATAAGAATTGAATATCTTGAGTTATATATATCAAAATGATATGAGACCAAAGAGGTTAGAAAGTAGACATATAGATCTATGACATATTCAAAATTCAGGTTCAAATAAGTTGAATAGAAATAAAGGTGGATCATATGAAACTCGGGCAGATCTGAATATATGGGCAAAAGTGACCCAATTGATGATTTCACAGGTATTAGGAAAACATATAAGGTATGAGTTGAGAATTTCCAGTTAGACCTTGATATATATGTGTTAAATTGATTATATGGCTATGATTGAATTGTCTGTGAAGATTGGCACTATTCATGGGGAGACGGAACTGATCAGATTATCTTTGCCGAATTCTGGCCAGAAGTCTAGGAAACTAGGAAATGTGTACAAGCAAGGATGAATTTGAAGATGATATGGGTTATCAAGGATGAAGTAGAGTAAGAATGGGTATATAGAAACCCTATATTCAAGAATGACATAAGTGTGAGATGAGGTATATGAAAGTAAAGGACAAAGCATATGTATGAATGCTAGTAGAATGGCAAAGAGGCTACGGGCCTTTAAATGTTAAAACTATGTACGTGAAGATCAGGTATGCAATGACGTATGAAATTAAATGAAGTATAGGTACATTCAGTATGACTATGCATGACCTTGTATGAGAATGAAAAGACATGAGTATAATGAATGTAAATCCCTTCACTAGGAGGCAGTTAATTAAGATCCCTCCCGGTGAAGGCAGTTAATTAAGATCCCTCCCGGTGAAGGCAGTTAAATGATAAAGATACGAATCCCTTCACTTGGAGGCAGTTGCACTTTGAATCCCTCCTTGTGAAGGCAGATACCCTCTACCTTGGAGGCACATGGTCAGATGAGATCCCTCTATGTTGAAGGCACATGGTCAGATGAGATCCCTCAATTTTGAGGCACGTGACCAGAAGAGATCCCTTCACTTAGAGGCACGTGACCAGAATGAGATCCCTCCAAGACTAGAGGCACGTGGATCCCCTTGCGGGTGAGTCGGTGTGACGACGGTCACGGGTGAGGCTGACGAGCTCACTCCAAGGCCAGGCTACCCAAGGCGATGTAGCACCTAGGGACGGCGATCACGTGCGCCTAGGTGTGCCAAGTAAAAGCTAAAGACTAAAGACTAAAGATCAATGTATATGCAGACACCCCACTCGCATGAGGCATGGCATCGACCCAGCTAGTGTGAGTATATGGGGCAGAACTTACATGAGGCACGGCTTGACCCAGCTAGTGTAAGTACCAAAGGAAGATCCCACATTCCTAAGGAACGTGACATGGCGATCACGCTCTGATGGGGTATGACATGGCGATCATACTCTGAAATGTGGCACGTAAAGATTTTATGATGACAAAGAAAAACAAATTTTATGTCTATGTATGAATTTAAATACAAGATAAGTTATGTGCAAATGTTATTGTTTTCAGCATATTGATGCCATGTGGGCATCATCTTAATATACTATAGTTCCAGTAAAGTATATGTAGAAGTTATGCCTCCAGCACATTGATGCTATCTTACTTTATTGTATTTCAGATATTAGTCCCAATATGATTCATGACTTGATCTTTATGGATTCTATCAGATGCTAAGTATATGATTAAAATGAACTTTGCTTCGGATAAGATATTTTTCGAAATGTAAAATTAAACAGTTTTGTGCAGCATATTCACCTTTTTCATAATAAACCGAAGCAAACTGGAGATGACAACGATGACATTACATGTGTATCATAGGGAATCCTACTGAGAATTTATAATTCTCACTCCTATTTTCCGTGTTGTCTCCAGAAAGTTCAAGAGGTATCAGAGTAGCGCAGCGGAAGTTGCTGTCAGTTAAGGTCCGTTCAGGTAACCGTAACAACTTTAGGGTGTGGTACTATGACTTAAGCATAGTTCTTTATTTGGGAGGGTGTTACAGTCAAACTTTTATCCTCAGTTGCTGTAGCACGCTCTTTCTCCAACCAAAGCCCAAAATTGGTATGTGGATTACAAGATGTTAGAAAAGCCCAAAGCCTAATAGGAAATTCATGCCCTCGGCTAATCGGCTAACGTCACTTGTTCAATTGTCAGTCACTGGCTATCGATTGTTGGCTATATCAGCCATCAAATATCAGCTAAAACCTATATCAGCTGTCAAGCTTCAAAATATGTGAATAAGCGTTGCTATAGGTGACTACGCCTAGTTAGAATCCTAATCACAAAAGACAAGGCAAATCAGTCGAGGTAAAATAGAAAAATGGCCAAAACAATATTGAAATGGCCTTTTTCCAGGCTCAACTTGACCTCAACCAGGCCAACCTAATTGCCATGTCGATGCTCTTATCTTGGGCTTTCCATAGATATGCAATAACGGCTATTCCAACACCCAGATTTTAGCCACCGGCCAATTGAAGTTTGGCCTAAGGTTTTGGCCTATTTCAATTAATTTAAGCCGAGCAAAACATTTTGTATCAGTGGTCAGTCATCATCTGCTCTTTAGCTAACTACTTTTTGGCTATCGGCTAAACTTGACTAAATATTGTCTTATCCGGCTATTCTTCTCAGCTGATGTCCATCATCAGCTAGCCGCAATTTTTTGGTGCCAACAGGTTCTTATCTTAACAATGAGATGCATAGCTTGTTAGATATGCATAATTGCCTTAGGTGTGATGGTCAAAAGTCCCTGCCACACAATTTACATAATATTGAGACTGATCAACTCAATATATAAAATTGCATATGCCCAAGAATTCATGACATCAGCCAGGCTTGTTTTTGCTTATAATGAAATAGCAAACTTGTGGGAACTTTAGATGAGTGGCTCCTACCAAAAAAGTAGTGGTAGGTGCTTATCATCTTTAAGATTAATTATTTTTATACTCTAGCCGAATATCTTAAACCCATAGGATGATTGTGTTGTGCCTGTTTACTAATGTTTATTCTACTTTCAGCTGAGTATTTAACCTTTTACCTTTCCTTATGCTATGAGTTCTCTTCCGTAAATATATGTTGGCGCTTTATTTGGGAGATGAGGAGACGATTAGGTTACATTTGGATTAGTAAATTAGGTTGTATTGAATTAAGTTGGTATAGCTGTAAAAAACTTTGAAGATATTTGCCTCAAGCATGAGGTTCTGTTCCTTGTTACGATTGGGCTTATTCTCTACCATCAAGGATTATATCTATGTATTGTTAGTGGGAGGTTGATATAAGTATGAATCCTCTATCTTAAACCTTGATAATGTATGCTATCATGCATGATTTTAAGTAATGGTGGGAAGCTTGCTTATTATTTCGAAGCAAGAATAAGCTGTTGTTTTAGTTACTATCCTGAAGGTCCTGATGGTATGCTACAGTTTTTGGGTTCTACTTCACTTCATGTTTAAGTTTGTTGCTATAAAATTATAGTTCTATACTTGGACTTCCATATTAAATTGCTATTCTATGTGGCATGTTGCGTTGTTGCCTTGGATTAGGCCTTGTTTATTTGGTTAAAAAAAAAAAAATGTGTGTGTGCATGTGAACCTAAAGGAGTGGTTTCCACTTTAAAAGCTTCCTTTTATATATATAAAGTTGTTGTAGCTTTTGTTTTTGCGCGCGCGCCATTTGTTGCACTGTACATGTGCGCAAGGAAGTGAGAAGAAAAAAGACTTGAGTGTGTATTTTATGAGGAAAAAATTTATTTTGAGACATATGTTTTTAGGTGGAGAAAGTTTTATGAGTAAAGTGAGTATTTTTTTTTTTTTTTGTAAGACAAAGATTATTTTTTTATAAGATTGGGTGTATTGGGGTTCTGGGCTTGAGAGAGGTAGTCAGATTGGTGATTGTACTTTTTGACAAATATTAGTGGATTGATTTATGAAGTTGTGGATGTACGCAATAAAGGGCGAACCATGTTAATTTCTTGTGCTCCTTTTTGATTGTTTATTTGTTTGATTGGGGATTTTTTTCATCTAGTATCATAGCAGGTTTTAATCCCACTTCTGGTATTTTCTATGGCAAGGATGCAAGGTTTGGGAATAGACAAATTTGAAATGAAGCTCTTTGATGGTGAAAGGAATTTTAGCCTTTGGTAGAGCATTGTGAGAGATATTTTAGTGCAGCAAGGTTTGGTTAAAGCTCTGAAACGGAAGTAAAAAAAACCTGAATTGATGACAGACAAAGAATGGGAAGAGTTGGAAGTGAAAGCTATCAGTATGATTCACTTGTGTGTAGTACTGAAGTAAAATATAATGTTCTTAATGAAACTTTTATGGTTGATTTATGGAAGAAATTAGAGAACATGTATAAGTCCAAGTCTCTTACAAACTGTCAATTTTTAAAGAAAGAATTATATCAATTGAAGATGGATGATGGTGAAGATATTAGAGATCACTTGAATTATTTTACAAAATTAATCGTATAATTATCCAGCATTGGTGTGAAAGTTGATGATGAACATAAAACATTGTTGTTGTCATCTCTTCCAAATCATTATGAGAGTTTAATTACTACATTGCTAGTTGGAAAAGATACATTGAAAATTGATAATGTGATTAATGTGTTATTGGAGAATGAGAAATTGAAAAGGTTGAATGATTAATCGGAAGGGAGTAATATTTTCATTGCTAGATCTAATCATGGTAGAAGTATATTTCATGGTAGTAATTTTGGCAAGGATAATTCAAGATTAAGTTCAGATAGACTATAAAGATAAAAAATGTTATTATTGTCATGAGATAGGTTACATGAAATTTTATTGCAAGAAATTGAAAGCACAAATAGAAGAATTTGAAAGGAGTAAAGGAAAAGGAAAAGAGAAGTTTGAAGATGCCATAATAGTTGTGCAAGAATCTTCAAGTTATGAAACTGAGTTATTGAAGATTGAAGAAGAGAATAGTGCTTATAGTGATTGCTAGCTTTTAGATTTTGCTTGTTCTAATCGTGTTTGATGGAAAAAGGAATGGTTTGATACTTATGATACTTGTGGGGATTAGGTTGTGATTGGCTAATGGTGATTGTTTGGATATTGTTGGAAAGGGCACTATGAATATTAAAATGTATAATGGTTGTGTGGGTACACTTGGTGATGTGTGATATGTGTCTGATCTTAGAAGAAATTTGATTTTTTTGGGTAGACTTGATACTTTGGATTATAGATACTCTGCAAGAGATAAAGTAATGCAAATTTGAAGAGGTTCTTTGACGATGATGAAGGGCAAAAAGATTAGTGGTAACTTATATAAGTTGATGAGAGAGACTATTATGCGTAAAGATAGTGGTAAAGTATATAGCAATATGAAGATGGTGGAGCAAATATATATGCTAAAGAAAAAGGTGACATTTGCAAGTACTTTGGCAATATCTTCTAGAACTTGTCACTAAGACATGCAGTCTATTCTAAAATCAAGGCAGGGTGGAGATTTGTTAGGTTGTTGCCTTGGATTAGGCCTTGTTTATTATTATTTTTTGAAAAAAAGTGAGTGTGCATGTGAACCTAAAGGAGGGGTTTCCACTTTAAAAGCTTCCTTATATATATATATATATATATATATCTAAAGGTGTTGTAGCATTTGTTTTTCAGGTGTGTGTGTACGCCATTTGGTAGAAAAGGGATTGTGTAGTACGTGCATTGTACATGTGCGCAAGGGAATGAGAAGAAAAGAGATTCGAGCGTGTGTTTTATGAGAAAAAAATTATTTTGAGATCTTTTGTTAGGTGGAGAAAGCTTATGAGTAAAATGAGTATTTTCTTTGTGTAACAAAGATTATTTTGTGAGATTAAGTATATTGGGATTTTAGGTTTGAGAGAGTTTGTCAGATTGGTAATTGTACATTTTCACAAATATTAGTGGATGGATTTGTGAAGTCATGGATGTGGACAGTAAAGGTCAAACCATGTTAATTTCTTGTGCTCCTTTTTGCTTGTTTATTTGTTTCATTGCGGATTTTTTCCCAGCGTGGTGGACCTGTTTCTTGCATTGTTTTCACAAATTCTTGTGCTGCTACTTTGTGTTGTTTCTAGTCTCTGTTTTGAATGCCTTTTGTGCCGAGTTCGATTATATTTTAATTCTGTTACATCTCCTGTTATACTAATATGCAATTCCTTTTATTCTCTAACCAAAGATGAACTAAGTTAGTTCTGGTTTTCCAATTTGATGCAAAATTCTAATTCTCTTTTCTACCTCAGTACCTAGTTCTGAGTTTAATTTTTATATCATGTCCTGACTTCTTATGACTATTCTTGATTCTACTCCCATGTAATTGCTTCTATTTTGGTCCTATAATTGCTTACGAGCCCTGAATATGTTATGCCTTTTTGTCCTGTTTCATAACTCTAGCTCAATTTTGGGTCTTCAAATCCTATTTGGTTTTATTTGCTAATTTCTCTTAGTTCACAGATATGGTTTTGTTTTCAGTTTCATAATCCAATTTTGATTTCAAAGTCTAGATTGTGAATCTACTCTAGCTTTAACTTTATACAACAAATTCTCATTTTCTGGTCTTATATCAGAATTTGATTTCGGCTGCATTGGTATACGAAGTCCAATTTTTATTCGCGTCATGTTGCATGCAAAATGGAACGTTGTAGAACATGTTTTCTGTTTGGATAGCATGTACAAATATATGCATATCTCAAACTATTGGGGCTCTATTGCTACACTTCTTGGTTCGTTAAGTGACCATGAAATAAGTATCTACATGACTAAAATTCCAAACTTCTACCATTTTCAAACCAAGCAAATTCCATGAGGAAGTAGGTCATTTTCTGCATAATGCAAAATTTCGACAGCCTGTGTTCTAAGTGGCATAACTCATGCTGTGAGAACTCATTTGACTTGATGCGGCTGCATTTTAAAGCTAAGCTGCAAGGTTTTTTTCCATGAAAAGTTTTAGAATTTCTAGACCTTTCAAGTATATCAGATTATGTTTGAAATTAAAGTAGTCCTGTTGAAACCATGTTCCTAATAGCCTGTGGTATTAACTGCATAAATTGGATTGTGGGAGGCCAAATCACTTGCTTCCTGTGGCCTTTGAAACTTAAGATGCATGACCGCATATAGAAAAATTTTAGGAACTTTTTAGGTGCATAGCCATATTAACATTCAAAGGAATTTTCAGTGTTCAAATATGTCATCATGCTTATAGCTTTGGAAATCACAGCATACACCAAGTTAAAGGGATCCGAATTGAATGCCATTTCTTACATTGTCAAGATAATACATAGTATTATATGACAGCAAATGCTTTCCTACTAGCTAGGAAGTAATTTTTTATTTGAGTGTGAAAGTAAAGCAGAAGATTAAAATGGATCTAGGAGCGTATTGACACTTAAATACTTGTAGTCCTCCTCAAGGAGCAACGAGTTATTGGGTAATGTTCATTGAGTTTCTGTCATAATCACTCTCATTCTACTAATGGGCTGCAATCAATAGTATGGTAAATTATAAAAAGAAAAACTGAGAACAAGAAAAAAAATACCTGCAGCTTTATATGGATCAAATAGTGAAACTTATAGCCTTTTATAACAAACGTTGTCTAAAAGACATGGAAATAAAAAATTCTATGATGTGTGGACTGCATAAGCAGTTTAGCCAGCCTAAGGAAAATAAGTAGGTCACCTTGTTTGTCATGTTTAAAGTGATCTCAATGCTAGAGTAATGTCTTACTTGCTAATTTAACTAGATAACTTCTAAGAAAAATATTTTTAGCACATGTCTAGGCCATGTTCTCAATAAGGATGTGCAGGGAACTTTGTAACATCTACCATTAAGAGGGTTTTAGAATAATGACTAAGTTCAAATTGCTTAAACAAAAGATTAGCAAGTGGGTTGGTGAATTCGGAAGCTTATAGTTTGAAATAATAATATAATGACTTAGTAAAAGCCAAGAAACTCTTCCCTTGATTCTTATATAGTTTCAGCCAACATTGTAATACTCGATTAAATAAAATATTGGTAGCGAGAAAAACTTTAAAATTGCATATGAGCTAGAGGCTGTGAAGTACCTTTTTTTTATTTACTTTTTAAGTTTTATAATGATAGGGGACTTAAGTTTAATTTAAATGAAGACTATTTATTTATAAAAAGAATATATGGGGAAAAAGAAAAAGGCAGTGAAGACCACCCAACACCTTTAGTAGCATGATCCACCTTAAACTCCCCTTTCTCACTTATCCCCAAGATTTTTCCCGTCTTAACTCATCCCTCTCCCTCTCTCTATCCTCCTCACCCTCACCCGCCATCACTTTTTCCCTTCCCCCCTTCTCTCTGTTTTCTTCTCGGCTACCGCCACCGCCTGCACGCCTTTTAGCCACCACAACTGTCTGCAAGCCTTACGCCACCCACCAGTCTCGCATCTGTCTGTCTCTCTCTCTGTCTCTCTCTCCCCTCCCTGTTCGGTTTCTTCTCCCTCTGCCATAGCTCTCTCTGGTCTGCCCCTCTTAGTCATAACTCTTATGCTCCGTTGCGGTTCCTCTTTTGGGGACATCGGTTTTGTCCTTCTAAGCCCAGCCACAACTGCAGTGGTATGTTCTAAACGTCCATCACTTATTCTTGTGTTTATAATTGTTTTGATGCTAGGCAGTGTAGTTTTAATTTCTTGTGGTGAGTGGTTGTTTTAAATGTTTTAATTCAATTATTTAAATGCTCGAATATGTCGTTGTAAGGCTGCGAATTCTAGTTCAGATTTAGCAAGTTTGGGTAATGATTGATTGAATCTTAATTTCACGCACTAGGAAGCTAACTTGATGATAATGTGTGGTTCAGCTGTTACTCCAAGGAACAACTCGTTGGCTTTGGGACTCCGATGGTTTACTCCATCCCCTATTGGAGTGCACAGTGAGTGGCGATATATCTATGACTAGTTTTGTATGGTTTCAATGTCATTATTTACTGAAATATGTTCTTATTACTGAAACTTGATAAGTTGTTTAATAAATGTGAATTCTGCCACTTTACTTTGTATTCTACCCGAATCCTTGAAGGCCTGTGTATTATTATGTTACCTAATTCTGCGCGTTCGAAGCTGGGACAGGTAACCTTGAGAAATCTGTTTTTCAATACTCTCAGTTAGTCTAATGCTTTTCATGCATTGGTATTTGAAACCTAATTATCTAGCTCTGGAGCTGATTTGATGTTGGAATTGATATTATGAACCTAGACAATAGAATTTATGGATTTCCATATAATAAACTTTGAAGGTTTATTCTTGTGAACTACCTCCAAATTTTGACATTTGGTGGCGTGATTTAAAAGGTTTTGGAAATGGTATTTTGAATTATGAAATTTGATATATTTTAGAACTATAATTAGACTTTGCCCCTTTTGTTTTCTTGGAGGAATCTCTAATACAAAGCGGTAGCTAGCGGTCGCTGACGCTAATCTTAGTGGACCTTGGTTTAAACTTTAACTAGCAGAGGTGTTGTTAGCCCGGCGTGTATGGCCAACATATTCGGATTTGTTATGTATAACATCCCCATTTTCTTAAAACGGCATCATAGAAATTTTAAATTACTTCCTCTAGGCAGTGCGATGCCATGAAGGTTCTTACCTTCAGAACTATAGGGTAGCATAGCACTGTCGTTGAAAGTATGGCACTGTCATAGACTAAAAATTAGGAAATTACAAAGATACCCTTGTACAAACTTTTGTTATTTGTAGTTTTGCTTTAGAATTTTTGATAATTATATATTAATCCCCTAAAGATTCTTTCCATAATTACCCCTAAATTTTTTATAAAATGACATTTAGGTCCCTACATAGATAGAATTAGTAGAATAAGGTTTTAAATAGATCAAAATCACGTGTCGAAACTTTAGAAGTTTAAATCTCAGCCAATTGAGTCACAGGGGTATTCAGGTATAAAATGACATAAGGTGCCCGTGAACTTGCTCAAAATTATGAAAATGCTATTAGTTACGAAAACTAGATAGAAAATACTAAATGAGTTTACGAAAAGCCAAAACTGTAACATTCTGAAGAAACAGTGTGACTAAGTAGCACTGTTAATTGATTTATTCTGTAGTATTTGAGAAATAAGGGTAATTAGGATTGAAATATAAACATTAAAGTTGAAAAAGAGTTGAATTTATTATGTAAAAAAATTTAGAAAATCATTAGCAATTTCCTCTTATTTTAGGAAAAATTGGTTTAAATCTTGTGCCACACCCCTGCAAGAGTTGGATCAGTAGAAATTATATCATTTACGACTTCAAGAGGAGTGACTAAATTTTAGTCACTTAACCCTTCAAAGTGGCACATAATTAGTCACAAATTGTGAAGCCATTAAACCAAACTTAAGCCACACAACACAACTATCACCATCCACTTTCTATTCTATTTATTACTCACCAAACCTGCCATTTCCACTTTTTCCCTTCAAGTTTCAGCCCCTAAAAGAAATGGGCACTCTCTCCTCATTTTCTCATGCATCTCCTTCAAAACATCCTCTTTTTCTTCATTCAACATAAACTCCTTCAGCCCAAGACTTGTTTTTAGCTAGTTCAAACATCAAATTAAGGTAGGATTCATTCTTTTTTTTTTATTTTTTGTGAATTGGTGGCTGTTAAAAATTCATTTATACTCAAGTATGTGATTTTATATTGAAGTTATGCATATGTTTATGGCTGGATTATCAAGTATACATTGAGTTTTGATTGAGTAATTAGTGAAAAAATTAACAAGGAAACAACTAGAGTGAATTTAATTAGGAAACTCCATGATATCCGTACTTTTGAAGTGTATAGACTCATCTATATACATCAAAATGAGTTGAAACCAATTTTAAATAAAACTATACATTTAGGGCTTTTTAACCATATAAATCATAAGGTCATTGGGTTAGTATTGAGTGAGATATGATTTTTTGAAGTTTATCCTAGGTTTTTGTCTCCAAATTTGACTAGAGTGGCTTATGTAGGGCATAATTCACTCTTTACAACTTTGAATTGAGTGCAATCAGTTTTTTTAGAAAGCTTATATATAGATCAACATCCCATAAAAATTTCAGAGTCAAATTTGTCCCTATTGCTTCAAGTAATTTATTGAATTTGCCTTATGTCCTGACCGGGTTGGAACAGGATAGCTCAAGTAAACCAAATTCAAGAGCTCATAACTTGATTTCTACTTATTCAAATGAAGTTTAATTAGCTTTAATATGATATAGGTTTCATATAAATCAAATGATATAGGTTTCATATAAATCCAAGTTGATTTTTATTTTTGGTGAATTTTTACTTTTTAATGTATAAATTTGCCTAGTTACAGAACAGACCTAGATAAATCTACAATTTTTTGAGTTATACTCATCAAAATCTAATGGACCAAAGAGGATAGAAACTAAACAAATAACACTTTAATATATCTAAAATTCAAGTCTAAATGAGTTAAACAGAAATTATGACTTAATCTATAAAATCGGATAGAATTGAAGAAAATTAACAAGAACTCAATTCAAGTTTAAATGTTGCAAATTTTGTATAAGTATTGAAAGATTGATATATTATATTGATTTTCTGTATGAATGACTGTCTGGTTGAGTTGGCACTATTCATGGGGAAGTGAATCTGATTCGTTATGTAGTTGAAATTTCGGCAGAAATATGTGAACGTTAGCCATGTTTATATGTTATGTCTATGACTGCATGTCATGCAAGTATAAATGTTTGAAACCAAGATACGGAACATGTACATGAAACCCTCGTACTTACTTATACATGACTTTATGAGCACATAAGCATATGAATCATGAAAAAATATAGCAGATAAGATATGGGTTCCTTTACCTGGAAGCAGTTAAAACTGTTGGGTCCCTCTTTATTAGAGGCAGTTGGCGAGCTGAGTCCCTCCAATTTAGAGGCACGTGGGTCCCCTTGCGGATTAGTATTGTGTGACGATAGTCACAAGTTGAACTCACTTCTAGATTAGGCTATCCAAGAGTAGCAAAGATTAAAGGCAAAGATATATGCATGCAGACATTCTAGAGATGACAATACGTAATGTCTAAGTGTGTCAAGTAAAAAAAGTAAAGGAAACATAAAAGCACTTGCATGATTTTATGATAACAGTGCATACGCGCAAATAATGTTTTGTTATTGTCATCATTATGACATTTCAAGTAGTCTCTTGTTATTATTATTGTTATTATTATTATGAAATTTTTTGTACTCATGCTTTGAATTCTTACTTTGTTTAACAAGTGCATTAATAAAATTAACCTTGCTTACGGAACAGTTCGTATAATATATTCACCTTTTTCATAATAAATCGAAGTAGTTGGAGATAATTACGATGACACGATATGTGGTAAATTAATGAATTCTACTAAGAATTTATAATTCTCACTCTTTTGTATATTTCCGTGTTATCTCTAGATAGTTTAAGGAATACCGAAGGTGATAACCGTAGGCGGAGTTGACTAGAGATATTGGAAGTGGCTGAAGAGCGCTGTCATACAAGGCCCGTTGAAGTAACAATAACAACTCCTAAGTATAGTATTATGACTTATGCATAATACTGTGTTACATTATGCCTAGACAGGTGGACAACTCGCCAATCAATCGGGAAGAACTCAGTGGTGAGATGTCTGCTCTGTTTTGTTTCTAGATGAGACCTCTCCCTGGTGATAAAATTGTTTTATTAAACATTTGAGTTTGCACTTGTCCCAGTTTCATTATAGATATATTGTCTTTCACTAGGTCTGTTTGACTCATGCCTTATCTTTCCTATTTCAGATTTAAGCGTAAGTGCACAATCGGTGTCTCGATTGGTTAAGGAATAGGTTTCCTTGCAAGCCCCCACGCTCGTCCGTGAGGACTATGAAGGTTGTCATATGATTGTATTGTTACGGTTCATTATTAATTTGATTATTCTTTTGTGTCTAAATCATTAGTTCTGCTCTATTAGCTCATTGGTAGGATCTCACTTTCCCTGTGTTGCTTGTAAAGGATTATAATTTTAACTTTTGATTTTTGTAATCTAGTTGGGAATGTCTAGTTGTTTCTATGGCTGTATTGGCGTTTTGAGATTGTAACAGGAATCTTGTATATGTGTGGATTGTCCGATTTTAAGGGAAATTTTGTCCATTTTGCTATAAAATTCTAGTAGGCTTGCTAAGAGACCAACTCCTCTTATGCGTTGATCATGACCCCCGGGTTGGGTTGTGACAAACATGCACAAAAGTTCTGTAAAAGAGTTCTGCATTTGTAAGTTTGAAGTGGGTCCTATGAGTCATTTAAGTTGATTATGTTATGCAGAAAAATTCCACAAAAAAAAAAAAAAAATCAGTCTTGTTTAAGTAAAATGTGGGTTCTGAGAAGCATGGGTTGATTATAATACTAGAGCGTAAGTGTCCATGATGATCATGTCTATTGTGTTTGACCAAGCATATTCCTTGATGATCATGTCTATTGTGTTTGACCAAGCATATTCCTTGATGTATTTGGATGTTGAAAATTTTTTTATTGCCTTAGAAATTAAAGTGTCTTGAAAGTGTTAGGAGGATTACTTATGATGAGTTAAGGGTTACTAATGAACTTTTAAAGGCTTGGTGATGTTTCTTATATAATGCTTTGATGTTTGACTCATGGTTTGATGGATACTTAGCTAGGTAGAAATGTAAAATTCTCATGCTTATTTACATAGAGATACTGCCCCATTGTATATATACAACGAATTTTCAAAATTGTTTGAATGACGAAGATTTGAAGCTAGGGAGGTCTTAGTACTAGGATGAGTACTAGTTCGATAGTTAGTGACCAAGAAGCCTTAAGTAAGAAAATATGAGTACTTGAATTAAGCAAAATTTTTAGTTCTTGATGAAACATGATGGAGGATAAATGATGTGGTTTTCACCTTGTTAAAGTAGGGATAAAGTAAGAACCAAAGACGCGGAGTTAGAGTTGAAAATGAAGGTAACTATAACTAGGACATATTTAAGTATATATATTATGCATATGAAGGGAGAAAACGTAAGGATGGGCTTTTCCCGTTCCCTTTTTAGCAAACACTAACTGCTTTCTAATTAATTGAGATTAAAAACAAAAGAAAACCAAAGAAGCAGCATGCAGTACAAGTGCATCATTTTCTATTAAACCTTGAACTATTTATTTGCTAGTATTTTTGCTTAGTTGTTGATAGATTGGCTTATATTTGTTTATAATGGCATGTTTGATGTTTATCCTACCCTATAAGTTTAGTTGCTAAAGCTTTGAGCTGGCTATTTCCAATGTGGTATGTGCACCAAAATTTTTGCAATTTTATTGGAAGTTGAACTTAAGCTAAACTAGTTATCTCATTAGGTTATAAATTGTGATATGACCTGGTTTACAATTATGACTTGAAATTAAATTCGTATAAGCCTTGAGACTTGAGACCAAGTGTTGTTTTTTGCTCAGTTAAATTCTTAGAACAATTTAGAGGTTAAGTGATATGCTATTGATGGATGTTTGCCCTATGTAGGATGGGAGCTATCTTTCATAGTAAGTTAATTTGTTTGACAGGAGGTAAATAGGTGATTCATTGTTAAATTATAAACTTGAAGCATTTTAATTACATCTTGCCTTTTCTAACAATTTTGGGTTAAGGAATGATACAAAAAAGGGGTCATGAAGTTGAAGATTGATATTGTATACATTCGTGCCATTCTTTTATTTTCGACGGAATTTTTTCTCTATAATGAGACACCTTAGTCACGGGACAAGTGTCCACTCAAGTACTAAAAGAAAATTGAATAGTCTTTAAGTCACTTGATAGTTGATGCACAAAGGAGATAACTTATCAGTTGAATAAAGTTACTTGACGTGCTCAAGGAAAGTAGGTAACGTTAGGCATATTACTAAGTAGGGTAAAATGGTACATTTCAAGGTCATAACAAGATGCTCTTTTGTAAACTATCTCAAATTTTGGTGACAAGATTTATTTAAGGGGAGGAGAAATATAATATCCCCTTAAGTTAAAATATATTTTAAAAAATTTGTATGTGAATATCTTTATTTATTTAAAAAGATAGTTAATCAATTTTTACAATTTATTTGTATTTAATAATTTTTTATATGTTAATATAGCTAAAAAAATTTTAAAAAATTAAGGAAAATTTAAATTTAGTATATAATTATCCTAGATTATTAGAAAGAATTAAGTTTAAGCTGTTGACAAATTTTTTAATAACTTTAGGAAAATGGCAACAATTCAAAAATACGAAAAATTACCCATTCATAAGTAAATATGGCTTAAAAAATTATAAAAAAATTATAAAAATTTATTATAATACATTAAATCCTTAATAAATTATTTTATAATCAAAACTTTAATCAATTTATAATTTTTGAAGTAAAAGGAATAAAATAACTAAAAATAGGTAAATTATATTCATTAAATGGTGTTCAATGGGAACACTTTTAATGCTTCTTTTTCCAACCATCTAAATTTATTATATAATTACTAAGAATTTATAAAGCTGCATAAGTGAGGTAAATTAAATTAAATTATGAAATTAAGCTAATAAAATAAAAAATAAAGAAAAAAAAGAAACAAATAGGAAAAGAAAGGAAATAGAGGATAAGAGAGTCAGCTGTGAAACTACTCACTTTTGTGGGTGAGACATAGAGTGAGAGAGAAAGCCTGGGTGCAGCGCTAACACGGTGATTACAAGATGAGAAGGTGATGCTTCAGTAGTGCCTAGCATGGCAACCTCGCAGTGGCACAGGGCATTGACAACGATAGCTTCAGAGTGGTAGACTCATGGTGGTGTTTCATAGGCTAGCACGATGCTCGGCGGCACTTCGGTGAGAGAAGGTAGCAGAGGTTGTAAATTATTGTTTTTTAAATAATAATGAAACTAACCTTTTGGAAAACAAGAGCCGTGAGCGCATCGCAAAACGTATAATACTAAATGTTGATATCTCATATATGCGGTGCGATAAAAAAATTAAAGCAACATATAGAATAATCATCTTGGAGTAATCGTAATACCATTCCACAGCCAAAATAGTTAAAACATAGTTAATAGTAGAGTAACAAGTCATACGTGATAAATAATGGGTCCGATATCTACTGTTGGACCTACAAAAAAAATCTACCCAAATACATCACAAAAGAAATACATTAGAAATCTCATCCACCCATACATACCAAAAGAAAATGATAACTTTGTAACTACCAATCAAAAAGGGCTATCCTTGTGCTCGACTTCACATGTGCTATCCAAGTTAACCATCGAACGGGAGCTAACCACTCCCAAAACCACCGGGAGCATCATCGCCACGTCTTCCTCCTTGGGCACGCTCATGTCCCCAGGGCACAGCATGGGTTCGAATGAACCCACGACCACAAACCGAAGATGGTGCATCATGAGAAGCTGCAGAAGAAGAAGATGAATAAGAAGTCATATGAATCACTGAAGGGTAGTAGGTCTCGGATGGATCAGACAGATTGGACTCCACCGCATACATTGTAACACTTTACTAGACAAAATACTATGCTTAAGTCATAATATATTACTTGATAAATTGTTACGTATGATTGACTAATTAAATCTCATTTTTGATTCAATGTTAATTACTCACAAAGAGTTAACTATTCATTTTTTTAATTTCTTTTGGCTGCAGAATAAATAATGGGTAATCGTTGAATAATAATAATAATAATAATATAAAAATCTATAGAATAGACAGAACTATCTAACTATATTATGTATATGTACATAGATATCTATTTCCAAAGTTTGTCAAAAAGATACATAAATAATACAAGGTCGAAAAATTGAGGCTGCTAGAACAAACTAAACCGGCTTGTCGCTATGGAACGAAACCCTATAAGGTCCCATGGGACATTTCATATGCTACCAGATATATATATATATATATGCAGGTCGGGGAACTCAATATAGAGAATGCTGGTCGCCGCGTTTGCCATGATCTGAGACTGACACGGAAACATATAGTAGAGTGAGAAATAAAAATTTCTCAGTAGGAATCCTAATTCTATGCACATATGTCATCGCCATCATTCCCAGTTGTTTTGGTTTTTCTTAATTTTAAATGATACAATATAACAGTAATATTTAACTTAATTTAAATTGTAGAAAAGAAAACCCAAAACAAAGCTAAATTTTAAATTAGAGCAATACAAGTATATTTAACATGCACACTAACATAGCTAAAACAGTAAACATAGGCAAACAGTAATATAACACAAGGAATATATAGTTAACTATGACCTTAACTTAGAAATTCATAAACAGATCATATATATGTGAAATGGAAAAAAATGCATTTAGCTTTTGGAGATTTTTAGCTTATGCAACTTATATTTTCCACTCTTGGTCCCTTGGGAGTCTTTAGCCATATACTCCTGGGTAATAGTCTGCTTTTCAGAATCGATCTCGTTCATATACAGGATTGTCGGTTTTACTTTTCCCGACTTTCCCACTAATCTATTCCCTTTAAACTTATTCAGGGACTGACCCAAGTAATATGGAATCCTTTATATCTTTCATAAATTGCATGCATAACTAACATTATTTTACTTGAACATAATGTATTCATACAAATATTTCATATAGTATATGAATTCCTTGCTGAAATTTCGGCAGCATAACGTATCGAGTCCGCTTCCCCATGAATAGTGCCAGACTACTAGTAGAATCAATCAAGCAAAATGATCAATATAGAGTAACAAATCTATAACAATAATATCAAATATGTAGTGTGCTAATATCAATAAGGTTTTCTTCCCTTTATACTCTATTCTACCCGATTTTGTGAAATTCACCATTATTTCTATTTAACACATTTAGACCTAAATTTTGGATATGCTATAGTTCTATATGTCTAGTTTCCAACCCTTTTAGTCCTATCTCATTTTAGTTTGTGTAGCTCAAGTTATTTGAATTTTACTCCAGTTTATTCTACTATTGGCCAAAATTGCACCCTTAAAAGTAAAAATTCACTAAAAATAGAAACCCAAGTCAAATCATATGAAATTTATATCAAATTAAAGGTAACAAAACAAAATTTTATTTGAAAGAAGTTTTAGCTCATTTGCATAAGTATAACTCGAGATATAAGCCTCGTAAGTAGACCCTTCTGGACTGCCCTGTTCCAGTCCAGTTTGGACTTAAGGCAACTTCATCGATATACTGGGAACAATTGGAAATGAATATAACTCTAAAATTTTTATGGAAGGTTCATCTACATGTTAGCTTTCAAGCAGCTTTAGTGGCACTCAATTTGGAGTTTTGTAGGGTGAGTTATACTCTTCTCAACTTATATTGCCCATAAAAGGACCTAGAATTTCAGGCTAAACTTCAAAAATTCATAACTCATTCAATATTAACCCAATGGCCTTATATATTGTATGGTTGGAAAGCACTAGATGTCTAGTTTCATGTAAAAATAGATTCATCAAGGACTGATTGCTGGATATTCATCCGTACAAGATGCATGTACGGACATCATAGGGTTTTCACCCAACAGCTCCTTGCTTCTTTCAATTTTCAAGTTTCTTCATTCCAATTTCAATTTAAATCATATCACACATATAAAATCAACCCTAACTTGTAACATCCTCAATTTCATGTTGTGCTAAATTATCTCAGTAACCCTGAGTAATTAGGCACTTAATGAGAAATTATGAGATTAAGGCTTAATTAAGGAGTTGACTTGGATGAGAAGAGTCAAGAGAATGCTTAATCGAGATCAGATAATCTCTAATTAAGCAAGTCAGAGCCTTATAGCTTAATTAAGCACTAATCGCTCTTAATTCGCTTACTCGAGTTTAATTAAGGTTAATTAAACTTAATCATAAGATTAAATTTTGTTAATCGTGTTCTTGTGTGTTAATCACTAATTCTTGCTTAATCACCTTAATTAAGTTGTATGAGCACTTAATCACATGATTAAATTTAAATTTAGTCAACTAGACAATAAAGTAGAGAGTGATGTCATTAAAGTAAAAAGCATTAGACAAGACTACTTTATGTAAGAGTTTGACCATGCTTTGTCTCCCCATCATCCATTTTGTCTCCTTAATCACTAATTAGCACAAAATGAAGCAAAAATATCTCCCCCCACCCTTAGAAAGTGTCATGACCCCACTCAGGACATGACCGGCACATAGGGGACACGTACCCTATCAAACCTACACAAGACCTTTTCTAAAAAAAAATTGGGCAGAGTCTCTCTTGTATTTAGGACTATTCCCAACTACGGATCCTCGCCCTGCATAGAACACATAAACATACAAACTCATTGGGGATCCAGGCATTCTCCGAATGCACCTCACAGCACACAAAAAATTGAGAATTCGAATCATAATCACTTGTAAAAAAAATGTTTACATAACTATTCAAGAAGCTTAAATATATAATCATTTAGATTAAACTAATTACAACTCAAAACAATCTACATATAACAACATAAGACCCAACACAGGGAGGACCCTGCCTGTAGGTTAATAGAGCACTTCTAAAGATATACAATTACACTCGAGGAAGGTGCTTCCTAATACAATAACCTTTAGAAACCATACGAACAAAGTGTGGATTACTAGGATGACCAACACTTCCGGTTGACCATAAAAGCTCGGACATGAGTCTGCACCTATCTAAAAACATGGAAAGGAAGAAAGAGTGAGTCATACGACTCAGTGAAGGATAATATACCTAACCAGGGTGAGACAAGCCGAAACACAACATTTGCAAAAGAACAACTTTACAAGTTTCTTAAAACTCTCGTACCACATTTCGTATTGAAAATACTTCATCTATATATCAAATACCGTAAGATTTTAGGTAAAACCTACATAATTTATTAAATTGCCTTTTTAAATCAATTGGACAATAACTTCTTTGTAAACATATATAGGCATAATACTTTTAAATCTAGCTATAATAAATCATATATAATATGGTATAAAATTGGATTTAAAGATAGAAGTACTTCCTCATAATATGAAAAGTAAATACTTGTTTCAAAATCATCATAAAGCTTAAGGGAGGATCCTATTTCAAAAATAGTTGCCTGACTGGGTGGCCTTGTGGGCTAACTCCAGCAGTAAATGATAACTTCACGCCTGTGCATATCTATATATTCCGGAACATGTCGGCCAAACATGCCGGGTTAGCAATCACCCTGCTAGTTGAGTTATTCAAGGTGCACCAAGGCTAATGCTGCTGTCATTAGCAAACAGTTCTGCTACAGTTCCCTCCCCTAAAGTAAACTTTACATCTATGATAATTTCTTATCACTAAAACCTTTCTTTAACTTAATTCATATACATCTTGCTCATAACTTTAAATGCATCATAGATTCAAGAATCTTCTGTATTCTTAGTAACCATAGTTATCAAATCCTCCAAATATTCAAAATAGCTATATTATCAAATATAGTTTCAAAGTATAATACTTTCAATTTAAAGCATCTATAGCTCTTTCTCAAGTTATCGTAATGTAACTCTTTCTTTCTTTCAATTAGCTAAGAACATTGACTTTAAGAACATTATAATTTCTAATAACTTGAAACTCCATATTATTTAAATACCATAAATTAGTTTCCATAAGAGCTTGTCCCACACTTCCGTGCTTAAATGTATATATATATATATATATATACACTGCATTACTAACATGATTACTTCAAGAATTTTACAATTACGAAGTAAAACACACTAATTCTATCCTTTTATAGAACTTCACTAAAACACAATTTAGGCATGCATTTAGGAAATTAAGGATAAGAGACAAATCATAAGTATATTATCACTCACAATACTAGGCCAAAAGGAGGAGATCTCTGCTGATGATGCCGCTAAGCTCATAGGTAATTTTCACGAGTATCTAACATCACAAGAATCATAAACCAAACACAAATTAGTGTTTATGGTCAAAAATTTTCTTAAAATACCTTCCTTACTCAAAATTCCCAAATCCAAACCCTAACTCCCTTTTTACTTGGCCAAACCTTAAATCCATAATGGATTCAACTAATCCATGGTATAATAAAGAAGCTAGAGGTCAAAAATTACCTTAGGAAGTGAAGAAAGGAAGAGGAGCATGAGGGGAGAAGTAGGTCTCCTCCCACCTTTGTTCTTCTCACTAGAAAGAGGAGAGAGAGAGCTTCAAGAGAGGAACCCTTTCTACGGTGATGGGGATGGTATGAAAGGATGAGTTTGGTGATGGATATGAGTAAAATTGATAAAAGGCAGATGGGTTTTATGGGGGAAGAAGAAGAATGAGAGAGGAAGAAGAGAGAGAGTGAGCTTGTTGAGAATGAAGAAGATGGGACGAGATCTTTCTTTTAAATTTCGTCCAGTGGGCGCCTGGACGCCCTCCCACCTGAAAGTGCATCGGTCGGCCAAGAGCAGCTCGTCTCTGTCATAGCCTTGGCGCCTAGGCGCCAAAGACTTCCTTTTTTTCTTCTCTTCTCTTTCAAACTCTTCTCAAACATCATCATATACTTATTTACATTTCTTAATTTTAAGTTAATGTCTCCATTAACTTTAAAATATAAATGTAAATAAGAGAATATCCCCCATTTGAATCCAATAAAAATATTGAAAAAATAAAATTCCTTAAAAATCAAAATCCAACTTTTGGATTTTAGTACAAACTTCCGAAAACTTACATTTTCTTAAACTTCAAGCTTGAAAACGAAAGGGTTAATAACTTCCAAAAATTCGTTAAAAATCACTCTTCAATTCATTGATATCTAAGGAATAATTACCGGGACTTTTGATCCCAAGAAAATGTCCCAATGATATAGCCCTCCAAGAAGGCCTAGGGTCCAGACTTGGGACTTCGCGGGGTCCGACATAGCAGCACATCACGATTTATATATTCCTATACTTGGTTATTACAGAAAGTTTCGGCCACTTTCACACACACACACACACACACATTCACTTCATTTTTCAACTTCTCATTCTCACTCTAAAGTTCTCAAACTCTCCAACCTCTCTCTACATTTCTTCTTCTTCTTCTTCATCTTCTTTATCATTCTCCACCTCCATAACCAAACCTTCCTCACTTAGCCCTTCAAAGACCTCATCTTTGGCTCTTTGGAGACAAGATCAAAACACTACAACCTTCATTTTCACAAGAGCTCAAGAGCTTCTCCTTCCTTCTTGCAAAACTGCCACCACCATCATCAAGAGGAGCCATCATCTTCTTCTTCCTCCTCTCTTGTTTTGCGCCATCTTCAAGGAAGGTAGTGATCCTCATCTTTTTCATTTTGTTTACTCAAGAAAGCTTGGAGCTTGGTTCTTTCATGACCAAGATTTCTAAGTGAAAGCTTGAGAAGATCCTTTATGCTCTTTAAGAGCCAAAGTTTTCATTCTTAGTAAAATATGTTCTTGATGTTTTTCATGTGTTCTTAAGTTTTCTCTTTTGGAAAAATGTGTTCTTGATGTTCTTCATGTGTTCTTAAGTTTCCTCTTTTGGAAAAATATGTTCTTATTGTTCTCTTGCTTAAAGTTGTTCCTTTCTTTTTATGATGAGTGAATGATTAGAAAAGCTTCACCTTTTTATGTTTTCATGATTTGATAAGACTATGAACATTCTAAAAGCTTTAAACTTCAAAAAGTTTGCTTCTTGATGCATAAAAAGTGGCGCAAGTTTTAGTGCCATCATAAAGTCTTCTTTTGTTTTATTTTGAAGACAAAGATACATGAAAAAGTCTAAGCTTTTTAGAAAACAAGTCTTTTTGAGTTATAAAATGATATCTTGCTACTTTATGTCTTAAAAATCAAACCTTAAAGAAAAGATCTTTTATAAAGTTTCAAACTTTAATCAAGAATGAAACCTTTAAGTCATAAAGGTGTTGTTTTGTAGCACTTAATTCATAAAGTTTAGACTTTGAACCAAAACAATGCAAAAAGGTGTTAACTTTTATAAAGAACAAGACTTTTTATTCAAAAAGCTAGTAACTTGTATCATTATTTCATAAAGATCCAATCTTAAGATAAGAGCTTAATGTCAAAGGCACTTACTTTCATAAAGAATAAAACTTTATGACTACCTTATAAAGAATGATAACTCTAATAATGTTTAAGGTAAAAGCTTGATATGTTATTAATGAAAGTTTAAAACTTTGTAACTTGAATAAGTTAAAAATCACCCTTGGTGATTAGTGAACATTGGTGTTGTTAGGTTTATGATATGGTTATGCATTGTCATGACCCAAGGATTAGAGGGATCTCAAACTCCTTGGGAATAGAAGTATGATTAAGGCCTCTAAGTATACCATGAACCTAGGAATCACTAAGTGCACTATCTCAAGGAAAGGGAACAATCACTTAACTTAATTAATTTGAATAAGTGTTCCATAAGACATGTACTTAATGTAAAGAATACTTTCATACGAGGACTAAGTAACTAAAAGACCACAAACACATATCCTAACTATGTGATTCTTTCATGGATAACCACGAGAAATCGTATGATGATTCATAATATTTTTCGCAAAGAAAAACACAACTATAAACCCCTTTAGGTTATGAATAGGTGATGCCATTCGACATGATGAATGATGAGTTTGATTGAGCTTTGTCTCATGATTGAATGATGAGTGTGATGATATGATATAAATATGATGAACTATTGGTTGAAAGTTTATGATTGGCATTTTGGGGAAGCTCCGGTCTAGCCGTTATGCTGCCGGATTTCCGTCAAAATTATGGACTTAGTCATATCATTGCATGTGTCTAGTCAAAGAAGTATTATGCATGTAAAGTATAATGATAAGAAAAGAATTAATGGGACATGACCCTTCAATCACTTCGGTAAGGGAAGTGAGAGACGGTGATCCATAAAGACTCAAGGAACCTCTATGAGGGAGGCAAGGGTGACATGGAGGACCCTCCAACTTAGAGGTAACCAATATCGGCTTAGTCTGATTTGGTTAGTACTGCGTGACGACAGTCATGGAATGAGCTCATGTCCAAAAGCAGTCTATTTCAAAGGAAAGTAAAGAATGTTAAGAACGTGCTAAAAATGAAAGTAAAGTCAACAGTATAACCATGGTTAAGTCTATGATGATGCATGTCCTTGCATGTACTTATGTTGCCCATTTGCATTATGAATGTTTACTCTATCTTTCAGCATGTATGTTAGATTATGATGATGTAGTTATAATGTTAAGTTTAAAAGCAACCCGCTTCGGAGTTTAGGTTTTCAAATCATTAAAATTGAATGTATATCTGTCCACTACTTTTATAATTAAAACCGAAGTGGCTAGGACGATGACGATGACACTGTGTTTGTCTAGTCACGATCCTACTGAGAAATTTAGTATTTCTCACTCCTACGTTTCCATATCGTCTTCAGAGGATGCCGACATCAAGCACGGTGGTGATCTTCATTGAGTTTCCGGTGATGCATTGGCACTTCGACCCGGTGCTAAATGCATCTGTGCTGACTGCTCAGGCAGTGATGCGGGTCTATATATTCCATAGCGGCCAGTTCCGTGCACCTGTGATGAGTCCGTTTTTCCGCCCTCATGAGCCGTTCGAGGACATCACTATGGATGACGTTCGCCCGCCCTTCCATCCTCCGAGGTACCCTACTGATGGAGATTCCGATTTGGACAACCGCCTAACACCGACAGTTTCGTTGGATTCAGATCCTTTGGAGCCTTCTTATCCGAGCTATCATATGGAGACGGACCCATCTGAGCCTTCCTACCCGTCTGTGATCTGTCTATTGTCCAACTCGTCTTCTTCTTCTGCAGCCCCTCGTCACACACCACCCCCGGTTCGTGGTCGCAGGTTCATCCGTACTCATGGGCGTGACCTTGCTCGAGGAGGAGGACATGGTGATTTTCCTCCCAGTAGATTCGGGAATGGCTATCTTTCGCCAGATGCGTGAGGTGTTGATTTACATGCGGAGCCAAGCACGAGGATAGCCCTTTTTGGTTGTAGCTAGGGTTATCATATTTCTTGTGGTATGTATGGGTGTATGGGATTGCTTATGTATTTCCTTTTATCATGTATTTCGTTAGGTTATTTGTAGGG
This sequence comes from Pterocarpus macrocarpus, assembly GCA_031439585.1. Classification (NCBI taxonomy): domain Eukaryota; kingdom Viridiplantae; phylum Streptophyta; class Magnoliopsida; order Fabales; family Fabaceae; genus Pterocarpus; species Pterocarpus macrocarpus. Next base: position 58,657,622 of record CM062514.1, read on the forward strand.
CCGACAGTAGGTGTTGGACCCATTGTTATCATTGTGTATGACTGCTACTATTACTACTACTATATTAACTATGGGATGGCTATGAAATGAATGTTATCTTTATCTAAGATTATGATTATTCTCAATGCGTCTGTTTATGTTTAATGCGATGTATGTACGAGATAGCAACGTTTGTATTATATGTTCACGATGCGCTCACAGCTTTCGATTTTCAAAAATGGTTTACTTATTTTATTCAAAAAAAATTACCCTATTTTTGTTAAAAAGTAATTTAAAAAAAGTAATGTTAGTTCCGCGAGCAAAGGTAACAACTAGTAATTCCACAATATGACTTAAGCATAGAATGGAACTATTAGGGTGTTATATAACTCTTCATCTCTACTCAAGATAACATCAGAATCATGCAAGAAAGTGAAAAGAAAATGGAGTCCCAATCAGCCCCAATTCAAAGAAAATAAGAAGATAGATTATATTTCTACCTTTCTAAGGTGAAATCTTGTTAGATTGGTGTCTTGGATTGAAGAAACTTTTGATGAAGCTTGAAAGGCTGATGAAGATGGAGTAAAGATAAGTGTGAATAGAAGAAAAAAGATGAGAGCTCAGAAGCTTATCAAGGGAAGAAGAAAGGAATTATTTCAAGACTTTTGAAGAAAGTTAGATTGTGATTGATGGATTTCATCTCACATTCAAACTCAAATTGGCTGCCCTCTTTTGGGTTGATTTTTGGTGCTACTTGTGAGGAGTGTTGATTGAATCTTGACCATCTATCTTAGGGTTCTCATAATATAATTTTTATTGGTTCAGTTCCAATAGTTTAAAATACCGAAATCTTGCCGATTTCCTTTAAAACGATAAAACGGTTTTAGAAAAATCTTATGAGGCTTTCTATGTTTTTAATCTAATTATATCATATCTAATCCTCCTAAATCATACTAAATTAGCTTTAAGTGAATACTAAATCAAATTCTAATTAATCACAATTATTCGATAAAAACCGAACAACTTGGTTAAAATCGGTAAAATTTTTCTGACATTACATATGTCGGGTAAGTTGACTTCGAAGGATCGGACTCCACCGAATATGTCGGTGTCAAGTGGGTGTTGAAGTTAGAATCTCCATCAATGGGGTACCTCGGCGGATGAAAAGGCGGACATATGTCATTCAAAGTGATATCCTCGTATAGATTATGGGGGTGGAAAAATGGGCTCATAACTGGTGCATGGAATTGACGACTGTAAAACATATAGACCCTCATAGCTACTCAAGCTACCAGCACGGATGCATTCAGCACCGGGTCGAAGTGCCAATGCATGACTGAGAACTCAAAGAAGATCACCATGGTGCCCGACGCCAGCATTCTCTAAAGACGACACGGAAACATAGGAGCGAGAAATACTAGATTTCTCTGTATGATCGCGACTAGACAATTACTGTGTCATCATCGTCATCTTAGTTACTTCGAGTGTATTATAAAAAAGGTGAATATGCTTATATTCAATTTTTAATGATTTGGAAAACATAAGTTTCGAAGCTGGTTTCTTTTAGGTTTAATCTCATAAACATAACCTAATACGATAACCGTTCATACAACATAAACATACATGATAAAGCATCATATAAATATTCATGATGCATATGGGAATAAAGACACATGCACTCTTATGCAATCTCATAGACTTGACCATGGTTCTTCTTGACATTACTTTAATGCTTAGGACGTGCTTAACATTCTTTACTTCTTTCCTTGGAATAGATTGCTATTGGACATGAGCTCATTTTGTGACAATCGTCATGCAATACAAAACCAAATCAGACAAAGCTAATAAGGGTTTTTCATGCCTCTAAGTTGGAGGGTCTTCCTTTTCACCTTTGCCTCCTAAATAGAGATTCTTTAATTTTTAGTGGATCACCTTCTCTTACTTCCCTTACCGAAGTGACCAAAGGATCATATCCAATTATTTCTTTTTTTTTTTTTTGTTATTGTCACATCTTTCATACATTGAAATTACTAGTGTAACATCCCTATATAACGTAATAGGAAATGATGAAAGTGCCCTTGGGCAAACTTTTATTATTTATAACCTTGCTCTTAAACTTTTTAAAAAATGACATTTAGGTCCTTATATCAATAGGATTAGTAGAATAAGGTTTTAAGCGAACCAGAATTATGTAGCGAAAACGTAGAAACCTAAATCTCGGCTAATTGAGCCACGGAGCTATCCATATATGAAATGATATGGGATGCCCCAAGACTTGCTCAATATTACGAAAATGCCACTAGTTACGAAAACTAAACAGAAATTTCTAAAGGATTTACGAAAAAGCGAAAATATAACAATTCCAAAGAAACGGTGTAATTGATTTGCGCTATTAATCAATTTATTAGAAAAATAAGAGTAATTAGGGATGAATTACAAATACTAGAGCTAAAAGTAGATTGTTATGTAAAAAACTATGAGAAATTATTCAGTATAACGTCCAGAATTACAATATGTTTAAATTACAATATTAATCTATTTATCTGACTTTATTGACTGTGTATAATTATTAGAAGTTAGTTAAATATTGATTAGGAGTTAATTAAGTGTTAATTAAAGAGATTAGACTTGAGAAGATTAGAATAGAGATATATAAAATCTCACAAATTTACTTAGTAATGTTTTACCAATTTGAGGAAAATCGGTAAAGATTCGGTATTTTAAACTGCCGAAATCGAATCAATAGAATTACATATAAAAAACCCTAGGATAAGTGGTTGAAATTTAGCCACCATTTCCCACCAAAGTGGCAACAAGTTGCTGCCAAAGAATGGGGAAAAGTGGCTCAACAATCACCACAAATCTAACAACCAATCATGTGCCAAACTCCCAACTACTATATGTCATTAAATCTCACAATTCCTCATTTTCCCTTCCTTATTTTCGTGCATCAAGAGGGCTGAGCTCTCTCCCTCATATTGCTTCCCCTTTTCATCCTCTTCCTCTTCCTTCTTTATCCCACACCATTTCCCACACCTAAGGCTTCCATCTTCCAAGCTCAAAACTTAATTTTGAGGTAGGATACTTCAATTTCTTCTATTATTGGTGCTATTGTGGCTGAGTAGAATTTTTGTTCTTTCCATTAGATTGATGATATATGGTGTTTATATGAATTCTTATGGCTGGAGTGATGTATAATTGTTGAGTTTGGGTCAAAATTCAAAAAGGGATGCAAAACAAAAGTTGAAATCTTGAAAACCTTATGGCATCTGTACTGGCGGAGTGTACGGCGTCTGTACTGGCGTAGTGTATGGCTCCGCCTACAGCCATCGAAACTTGATGAAACTATTTTTAGATGAAACTAGACATTTGGGGCTTTCCAACCATATAAAATATAAAAGCCATTGAATTAGTATTAAGTGGGATATGAATTTTTTAACTTAACCTTAGTATTTTGTCCCTAATTCCGAGTAGACAAGAATTCGAGGGATATAACTTACCCTCCACACCTTCAAATTGAGTACAACCAATTTTATTAGAAATCTAGGAGATAGAGAAAAGTCCCATAAAAATTTCAGAGTCAGATTCTATCCCAATAGCTCCTAGTAATTCAATGAAGTTGCCTTAAGTCTAAATTGGGCTAGAACAGGGCAGCCATAAACAACCAACTTTAGTAGCTTGTAACTCGAGCTCTACTTAGTAAAATGAGATGAAACTTTTTGAAGATGAAAATTTACTTCATTAGCTTTAAAACAATATAAGTTTTATTGAAATCCATCTAAGTTTCTATTTTTAGTGAATTTATACTTTTGGAAATGCAAATCTGCCTAGAAACAGGACATACCCAGGTAAAATGTTAATAACTGGAGATATATATATCAAAACTAAATGGGACTAAAGAGATTAAAAACTAGACATAGAAAACTTTAACATATCCAAAATTTAGGTCTATATGAGTTAAATATAATTTATGGCTGGATTTACAATATCAATCAGTGTTGGAGAATATGAGTAGGATTCCCAAGATTAAAGGATTTGACACCCTAATTCATATAAGTCCAATTAAAGTCTAAGTGCTGCTATTCCATGTCAATGTTTGAAAAATTAATGTATTATACTTGATCATTTATTATAACTGACTGTCTATTGAAACTAGCACTATTCATGGGGAAACAGATTTGATCTGTTATGTTGCCAAATTTTTAGCAGAAGCATATGAAATTATAATATATTATATTATGAAAATTTATGATATGAAGATGAATATTGTATGATGGCATGATTATGTAATATTGAGATCCCTTCACTTGGAGGCAGTTATTTGGGTCCCTCCAGGTGAAGGCAATTAAAAGATAAAGATGTGGATCCCTTCACTCGGAGGCAGTTGCACATTGGAACCCTCCCTATGAAAGCAGCTAAAACTTTTGGGTCCCTCTATGTTGGAGGCAGATGGCTAACTGAGTCCCTCCGATCTAGAGGCACGTGGGCCCCCTTGCGGGCCAGTATTGTGTGACAAAGGTCACGAGTTGAGCTCACTGCTAGATCAGACTACCCAACGGCAGTAAAGACTAAAGATTAAAACATATACAAGAACCCTAGGGACGGCGATATGTAATGCCTAGGTATGCCAAGGAAAGGAAGTCAAAGAAAGTTAAAGAAACACAAGTGCATTTTGCATGAACTCAAGTGAACGTATTTGCATATGCATGATCTGTTCTATTTCTTCATTATATTGGAATTATTATATTTGAATATACTGCAACTATTATTCAAGTTATGAGTTGTAAATTTATTTTCTAATGACTCTTATATCTTAAGTGTATGAATAAAAGGAACTCTGCTTCGGATAATATATTTTCAAATTATAAAACTGAACAATTTATTTGGCATGACCTTCTTCATAATAAATCGAAGTAGCTGGAGATAATAATGATGACACTACGTGTGATAGTTTAGAGAATTCTACTGAGAATTTAAAATTCTCACTCCTATTTCCGTGTTATCTCTAAATAGCTCGAAAGGTTTCGAAGACGGCTGAAGTTGCTGTGAAATAAGGTCCACTCAGGTAATAGTAACAACTCTTGAGTGTAGTGCTATGACTTAAGCATAGTACTGTACTTGGGAGAGTGTTACAACTAGCAGGACACACGTGGACATGTAATGATATGACTAAATCCATAATTTTGATGGAAATCCGATGGTATAACGACTAGACCGGAGTTTCTCTAAAATTTGCCAAACATTGAAATTTCAACCAACAACCAATAATATCCTTCTTATATCATCATAAAATATCTCATCAAGCATCAATACTCCATCATATCCACGAATCCATACTCAAATCAATCACGCCAATCAATAATCAGATATGAGGTAACATATACTCATACCCTATTTGGTATCTAGAGTTTCCTTGTACTTTGTGTAATATCTTATGAATCATGGTAAGACTCCTCATGTTTCTCATGAGAAAATCATACCACCTAAAGAGGATATATGTTATAAATTTTTAATCTATAACTCCGTAAGTGAGGCTTCGCTTTAAGCTTAATAGATTCTTTATGATCACATCTTAAAGAACACATTCTTAGATTTAAAGTTTAACGCTTATTTGACTCTTACTTACTCTATTATGGCCAAAGCCTATTACAGAGTTTTTATCCAAAGTTTTTCATTCAAAACTTTTAATTTCCCCTTGAGGTGATGCATAAGTGATTTCTAGGTTCATGGTATGCTCAGATGTCCTAATTATACTTCTGTTCCTAAAGGATTTTGAGATCTCTCTAGTCTCTTAGGTCATGACAATGCATAACCGCACTCATGAATCCAACAATACTATGCTTACCATCATCGAGAAGTGATTCTTTTACTTATCCAAGTTGCAAGATTCCCACTTTTATAATTACTACAACAAGATTCCACCTTTAATAATGTAAAGTTCTTATTCTTTATGAAAATGATTATAAAGTTTTGTCTTTTATGAAATTATGAGTCTCTAAAATTGCATTCTTGTATTAAAGATTCCACCTTTATAATAAAAAGATACAAGATGCTAGCTTTATGACTAAAATGTTTTATTCTTTAAGATACTTGACACTTTTAATCATTGTAAGACCATCAAGACTCCAACTTTATAATTTAAAGTTGCCTTAAAGCTTAAAGGATTCTTTCTTGAAGAAAGTTTAATGCTCTACTCATTATTTTGGCTCAACATTCCATTTTTACAAGTTAGAGGGTTGCCAGTTAACATTTTTATGACTTAAAGATTCTTGATTAAAGTTTGAAACTTTGTGAAAGTTCTTTTATTCAGGATTCCATTTTTAAGACATAAAGTGACAAGTTCTCATTTTTGTGACTTAAAAAGTTTCATGTTCCAATATATTTGGACCTTTACACATATTCTTGTCTTAAATTACAAAATGAAACTTTATGCAACATCAAATCTAGCACCATTTTTATTCATCAAGAAGCAAACTTTTAAAGTTTCATGCTTTAAGGAATGTTCATATTCTTATCAAAGTTATGACAGACATGTAAAGATGAGAACTTTTCCAATCATAAGCTCATTATAAGAAAAAAACAACAAACTTTAAATCAATTACCACCAAGAACATCATTCTTTTTCCAACAACTCACAAGAAACCTTAAGAACTCATGCATCAAGAAAGAAAAATGGATACTTTGTAGCATTCAAGGAGAGAAACTTTCAAATAAATAATAAATAACTCATGAACAAGATTAAGAATATATTTTGCTAAAAATGGAAACTTTTGCTCATGAAGAGCATGAGGTTTTTTCTCAAATTCTCACTTGAAGTTTTTGGTCATGGTGAGAACCAAATTTCAAGTTGCCTTGAGTAAACAAAAGAACAAGCATAGAGATCACTACCTAGAGCAAAAAGTGGCGTCTTTTTGCAAGAGAAGAAGATGAAGATGAAGACTCCTCCTTGGTAATGACGATGGCAGTTTTGACAGATGAAGATAAAAGCTCTTGAGTTCTTGAATAAAAATGAGTCTTGTAGTGTTTGAATCTTTTCTTCAAAGACCAAAAGATGTGGCCTTTGAAGGGTTTAGTGAAGAAGGTGTGGTTATGGAGGTGGAGAATAGTGAAGAAGATGAAGAAGAAGAAGAAAGAATATAGAGAAAAGTTGGAGAGTTTTGAGAGAGAATGGAAGTTGAAAAATAAAAAGTGGATGTGTTTGTGTGTGTGTTGTAGTCGTAGGTATTAAGCAAGGGGAAGGGGATATTTTTACTTCACTTTTGTGTTAATTAAGAATTAAAGGAACAAATGGGATGATGGGGGGACAAAGTATATACAAACTCTTACAAAAAGCACTCTTGTTTTATGCTTTATGTTTTAATGATATCATTTTTCCTTTATTGTCTAGTTGACTAAATTTAAATTTTAATGATGTGATTAAGTGCTCATACAATTTAATTAACTTGATTAAGTTAGGATTAGTGATTAACTCATGTGATCATGATTAACAAAAATTAAATGTGCAATTAAGCTAATTATGGGTGATTAGTGCTTAATTAAGCCATATAAGAATTTGACTTGCTTAATTAAAGATTCTCTAATCTTAATTAAACATTCTTTTAACCTTTCTCTTCATAATTACTTCATTAATCTCTTAATTAAGCCTTAATCCCATAATTTCTCATTAAATACCTAATTACTTAGGGTTATTGAGGTAATTTAGTACGACAGAAAATTGAGAATGTTACAGTAGATTTGCGATCTTGGTGTAGTGGTGATTGTGGGCACATGAAGCTTCTCGACGTCTTAACTTGCTTGCAAGGTAGCCACATCAGAAAGTGCTAGTAGTGGTGATGTGGTAGCGCGGTGGGGGAGGTTGGGCTACAGCACCACCATGCGTCTTTGTTTTCCGAAGGAGATTAACTATCTAAGGTAGGTTGCTTTTCTTAAACCTTCAAGGACATATCCTATGCTTATGTTCATGATAGTTTGTCTTAGTTTATGATTTTCTATGTTTACTGATTTTGGCGTACTAGGTAGTCGGATATTGAATATTGAGTATTTAGATGTTTAAATTTTTATTTATGATGCTTGGGATTCTGGTGGATCTAATGAAAATTGTATAAGGAAAGACCTAATGTTAGTTTGATGAATTCTTTAAAATTTGGTGATTTAAACATGAGATTCATGACTGAAAGGAATAATGATATGGAAACATTGAAAGATTTAGTGGATGTCTTGGCCCCACCCTAGAGTGGATTGGTGGGACATTTACTTAGTGACATCTTTGCCCCACCTTAGAGTTGATTGGTGGGACGATTACTCATAGGGTATATGGTGATGTCTTGGTCCCACCTCAGAGTGGATCGGTGGGACATTCACCTAATGATATCTGGACTCCACCTTAGAGTGAATCAGTTGGATGATCATGATCTAACTAAGGGACACCCTAACAACAAGAGCACTCATAGATTTGGATATGATGATGATGACCCCACGAGTCTAGTGATGGCAGCAGGTAAAGTAAGGAATGGATTACAGTGACTGAGAAAGTTATGAGCTAGATTATGCATGGTACCTTGTTATGTGATGTTATTTAGATATTGATGAAGCGATATGATGTGTTGGAAAGCTTCATGACCACAATCACAGTAAAAGCTATAAACAAATTCATGAACATTATGCATATACTTACTTGCATCACTAAGCAGTATATGGTTTTTATTTGTTAATTGGTAAATGATGGACCTTATTTAAAATAGATTATCTACCTTATTTAACATTTTGCTACTAGAAAACACTGGTGATATTGTTGATTGTACAATTTTATGTTCATTATATGTTTTATGTCACTGCTACCATTTTGATATGAGGTTTTAGGTGTCCGATAGACCGCTAGAAGCACAACCCTCTTAAGATTAATATTTCACCTTGTTTTCCTAGTGTTTTCAAAGATATGGCAAGATAGCAAGGATTGTGTTAGTGTTGGATGTTCCATGCTTAGATGATGCATGTAGACCATTTTGATGATACTTATTTTGATGAAAAATTAGGTAATAAGTCCCTCTTACATTGTAGGATTTATTATAGAAATGTGTACATGACTTTAGTTTAACAATTGAACATATATATGCTTAGCATAATTATTATGCACATGATTATTATTTGGTTAGATTTGTCTAGATAACCTAATAAAGGATTAACAAAGTAGTTTCACTATATAATAAGGGCGACTCCAATTAATGAATTAGATGACTCTAGCTGTGAGTTATCGAGGAACGAACCTAACATTGCTTTCATTGGTGAACAAAGTTTTAAAAAAAGAATTCATAGCTTAAAATAGAATATAATACAATGAAATGCTATAATATGTTACTATATTTGTCTCTGTAATATCCAAAGATTAGGCTATGATTAAAGAGATATTTTTGGAGGTAGTTTAGGATGATCTGTACATATCTTTGACGTTACTATCTTAGGAAGGTGTGTGCTGTGTTAGCATGATACTAAGAGAATTGTGTGGGGTTATTGCCTTCCTAAGCCTGTATATATTTGTATGCATTTGTTCAATGAAATCAGATTGGCCATTCATATTTTAGCATGGTATCAGAGCCAACCAGGTTCTGATAAATATCTTGTGCCTTGATAGAGTTCTATTACTATCATGGCAGAAAAAAGAAAAGATGACCAAAGAAATAAAGAAGCCTCATATTAATGGACCCAAGAAAATTCCATCACCATATGATTTGAATTGAAATGACAATCTCAGGAACGTGATAGTTGTAGGGAGAAAACTACAAAGAATGGGCTCGAGCCATAAAGATTTCATTGCATGCTCGAAGAGAGTGGGGTTTCATATATGGAACCCATAAATAGCCTGATGAGGGTGCACCAAAAATGGAGGATTGGTTGACTGTTCAATCCATGCTTATGCCATGCATATTGAATACCATCAAACCTATCTTGCATTCAACTATGACATAAGTGGAGAATGCAAAGGAGTTGTGGGAGGATATTAGAGATTGCTTCTCAGTTGTGAATGATCTAAGAATTCGGTAACTAAAAGTAGAGTTAGCAGATTGCAAGTAGCATGGAATGACCATGGTTGCCTACTATAGGAAATTAAAGATGCTTTAACGAGCTGGCAAACTATGAGCAGATCCCAAGGTGGTCATATAGGGGATGCAAATGTGATATTGTATCTAAACTTGAAAAATGAAGAGAAGAAAAGAGGGTCCATCAATTCTTGATTGGCTTGGATGATGTGAGCTACGGTATGGTGCACTTTAACATATTGGCTGCTGATCCTTTACCCTTACTTAATCGAGTATATGCTACTCTAATGCAAGAAGAGAGGATGAAAATAATCACCAAATCGAAAGAAGAGAGGGGAGCAATCATAGGTCTTGCAATATAAGTGGGACATAGGACCAAGGGGCGAGGAGAGACGAAGGATAAATCAATGGTGTGTTCTCACTATAGAAAGGTAGGACATGATGCTAGAAGCTATTTTTAACTTATCGGATATCTCGAGTGGTGGGGTGAACACCCATGAAACGAAGGTGAAACTAGTGGCAGAAATCAACAACGAAATAGGACATCAACAGGATGTGGAAAAGGGGGAATGGCTCATGCTAGTGTAGCACAAGTTGCAAAAAGTAATGTAAATTAATGTGGCACAGAAACTGGGAAATTTGAGCTAGATGGTCTAAGCAACGAGCAGTGGCAGATCCTTGTTGAGATGCTGAATATCCATACGACAAATAGGAATAAGAAAATGACTGGTAAGAATCCACATGATCTATGGATCATAGAAACTGGTGCTTCAAATCATATGACAAGAAATTTGAAGAACCCTTGCCAGTAGAGAACAATACAAGGATATTTGGTGGTCTTAGCTGATGGAGAATGAGTAATTGCAACCAAGGAAGGAACAGTGAATCTCGATGGGGTCTCATACTTGAAAATGTCCTTTATGTGCTAAAACAAAATTACAATATGATCTCTGTATTACAAATGATAGCTGAAACAAATCGTGTTCTTCAATTTACTGACAGATTATGTGTGATGCAAGACCGCACTTCAAGGATGCTGATTGGAGCAGGTGAGTGGAAAGATGTGCTTTATTTGTATCATGGTGTCTGAAGTGCAAGGGCTTGTCAAACTTGTATAGAGAATCAACTTGATGCTCGGCACAAACGCATGGGGCATCCATCTTTCAAGGTTGTTCAATGCAAGTAGAAGTGAGTGTTTGAATAGAGCTTGTGAAATATGTGAGAGCAAAACAAACAAAAGAAAAATTTCCTTTAAGCACTTATCGAGCATCAGCTAATTTTGATTTGATATATTGTGATTTATGGTAATAGCCTCATCCTATGGTGCATCCTTTTTTTTTTGACATTGGTGGATGATCACTCTCAAGTTGTTTGGATATACTTGTTGTGTGAAAAGAGGAAAGTATCACAGATAATAATGAATTTCTTTGCTCTAGTTGAATGACAAAATGATAAACTCATCAAAGTGGTCAGGAGTGACAATGGAATAGAATCTACTTGTTTAAAATAATACTTTTTTGATCATGGCATTGTTCATTGAAGATTATGCACTGGCACATCGCAGCAGAATGGAAGAGTAGAGAACAAACATAGACATATTCTAAATATAGCACGAGCATTAAGATCTTCCTATTCTTTTATGGGGTGAATGCATTCTAATCGCAAGCTACCTAATTAATTTGGCACCATCCTTCATCCTCATTGGCAAAACTCCATATGAAATGATTCATGGAAAACCTCCTACCTATTTAGGTCACTATGCTACGCACACAATCAAGATAGAAAAGGAGATAAATTCAATAGTAGAAGTCGTAAATGCATCTTTGTTAGGTATCCTTAATGGCAAAAGGTATGGAAATCATTTGACTTAGAGAGTAATGTTTTCTTTGTCTCACGGGATGTAAAATTTGTTGAAACAGAATTTCCTTTTGAAGAAGAGAACACTATCCCACCAACATCACAAGTGCCCATCATTAATACATGTGAAAATGAGGAATATACTGTTGAGGACAGCCACCATGGTGACTCAAGTGTTGAATGTAACGTCCTCTTTTGTACAGTACTATGCTTAAGTCATAGTACCACACTCAGGAGTTGTTACGGTTACCTGAGCGGACCTTAACTAACAGCAACTTCAATTGTCTTTGCAACTTCTCGAACTATCTGGAGATAACATGGAAATAGGAGTGAGAATTTTGAATTCTCAGTAGGATTCCTTAGATATCACACATACTGCCATCGTTGTCATCTCCAGTTTGCTTTGGTTTTACTATGAAAAAGGTGAATATGTTATGTAAACTGTTTAACTTTATAGTTTAAAAACATACTATCCGAAGCAAAGTTCATTTTACTCATACACTTGGCATTTGAGAGAGTTTATACAAATTCAGTTCATGAATTATTCTATGAATAATAATAACTACAACATATTAAAATATGATAGCATTATTATACTGGAAACGTAACCTCCACACATGCCTTTGAATTTATGCCATCATATAAAATTTACTTTTCTTTTATTCAACACACCTAGACGTTATGTATCGCCGTCCTTAGGGTGTCTTCATCTGCCTACACTTGAGCATTACGCATCGCCATCCTCAAGTGTAGCATTACCTATTCCAGAGTACGATCGCCATGTTATACCCTATTAGAACGTGATCGCCATGTCACGTACCTTAGGAATATGGGACCTTCATTATATCTTTAACTGCCTTCACAAGGAGGGCTCTTATAACTACCTCCAGGTGAAGGGATTCACATTCTATATGTTCATATCATGAGAATTCATAATAGAAACTATCATAATATTATTATTATACTTTATATCATACTTAAATCATTCTTAACACATCAATACTGATACCCTCTTTACATTTCTACCGAATACTTTGGCAGCATATCCGATCATGTCCGCTTCCCTATGAATAGTGTCCGACAGCCAAGAAACTTTAAACCAAACAACAAATTCGAGATAGAACATTATAGTAATCCCAAGAATATAATAATATTCATAGGTGCAAGGTTTAAGATCCTTAGTCTTAATATGTCTTGCACACTCTTATCTTCTACTGATGTTCCCGAGTTTGATCTCACCAACGACTTCAGAATTCCGATGTAGTGTCTGCTTCAACTTCCGAAGTTCCATGTTTTGGTTCCCGAGTTCCGGGATCATTCATCCAATGTCTAAATTCCCGACTTCCGACTTTAATCCAACTGGTCCTCAAGACTCTTACATATGTTTTCCTAATTCCCGAATTCCGACATTTACCTAATTTCTGAGTTACGACTTTAACTATGTCAACTAGTTTCCTATTTGCTCATTCCCGATTTCCGGTATTAACTATACTTGATTGGGTTTCCTACATACTAAGTCCCGAGTTCAACGCTAAGTCACACTTCCGAGTTCATCCTTAAATATTCCCGACTTAGTCCTCTGTCTGCTAAGTTCCGAGGTCAACCTAAAGTATACCGGACCTAGCTCTCTATTTGCTAGATTTCCGAGTTCAACATCTCCAAGTTCAACTTAAGTTCACCATTTCTCGAGTTCCGATACGGATTAAACTTAGTCTAGTCTTCACACATGTCTCTAGCCCAAATTACACTCTTATAAGCGAAAATTCACCAAAAATAGAAATCGAGATGGAATCATATGAAATTTATTTGGATAAGTATATTTTGAGATATATGCACTGAAACTTAACCTTTCTAAACTACCCTATTTTGGCCTAGTTTGGACATAGGGGTAACTTTCTCGACTCAATGGGAACAAATGGGATCATAACAAACTCAGAATTTCTTTGTAGGATGTTCTCCTATGTGTAAGCTTTCTAGCAAAGTTGGTTTCACTCAATTTGGAGTTGTATAGGGTGAGTTACACCCTTCTAAATTCACACTGCCTGGGTAAGAATCCAAATTTCTAGGTTAAACTTCAAAAATTCATAATTAATTCTATACTAATCCAATGGCCTTATATGATACATGTATGGAAAGCCCTAGATGTCTAGTTTCATATAAAAATGGTTTCATCAAATTTAAATGATAATAGGCAGAGCCATACACTCTGTCATACGGACCGCCGTGGGAAACCCTAACAGCTTCTAGGTTTGTTTCCCTTTTCAAGCTATTTGCTATCAATTCCAATTTTAATCACAACATACATGCAAAATTAGTCATAAACCATCATCATCACTCTACATAACATCAATATATTAGGTTATACATGATCACCATGTAGCCCCAAATCAGAGAAAATAAGAAGAGAAGTAGGATTTCCTACCTTGTCTGGTTGAATTTGAGTTGATTTAATGGCTTTGATGGAAGCAACTTGTGATGAGACTTGAAGAAGGGATGAAGATGGAGTGAAATGAGAGTAAGGAGAAAAGAAACAAGATGAGCTTCAGCAGCTTGGGGTAACCGAGAATGACAAGAAGGGAAAGAGAAAAGGTGAAGATTTTTGTAGCAAGGTTCATGTTGATTGCTGGATCCCATCTTGCCTTCCAATTTGGCTTGGCTTCCCATTCTACATGGCTGAAAGTGGCACCAGATGTGGGGTATCTTGGCTAAATCTTGGCCATCCATTCTAGGGTTCTCACAGTATAACTTTTATTGATCCGGTTCCGACAGTCTTAAATATCGAAATCTTACCGATTTCTCTAAAATTGGTAAACCGGTTTTGGAAGAATCCTATGAAGTTTCCTACGGTTCTAATCTAATTTCATTATAACTAATCATCTTAAATCACACTTAAGTAGTTTTAAGTGAATACTAAATCGAATACTATTTAATCATAATTATTTACTAAAAATCGAACACTTTGATTAAACGATTAAAACTTTTCGGGCGTTACATTGAAGCTAAGGGGCACAGCTGTAGCTCATGATGAACCCTGAATCTATGAACATGCACTGGAAAATTAGAACTGCATAAATGCAATACCATGCAGTAGCGATGAACTAGCAGAACTTGGTACCAACATTGCTCCTACTCCTCAACTTGGACGAGGTCTTCGGATCAAGCAACTGTCAGTGAAGTTACATGATTATATGACAAACACCGTGAGAAAGTTGAGCCCATTTACCCGTTCCTTCACTACATTGCATGACTCAAGTGTGTGTTATCCTATAGCTATGTAAACTATGACAAATTTTCATACCAGCACTGTAAGTTTCTTATAACAGTAAGTGCAGATTAAGAGCCAATGCATTTTTCTAAGGTTGTATGAGATGTATGATGGCGGGAAGCCATGGCAAATGAGATTAAATCTCTTCAAAATATTGGTACATGAACCATCATAAGCTTGCCTCCAAGGAAAAGAGCTCTTGGTTACAAGTAGCAGCATTGAGAGATTCAAAGCAAGGCTAGTTATTTTGGGGAACCACTAGGTTGAAGGGTTAGATTACATCAAAACTTTCACCTTAGTGGCAAAAATGGTTATCGTATGTATAATTTTGGCTGTGGTTGTTGCTAAAGATTGGGAGCTACACTAAATGGATGTTCACAATGCTTACTTGCAAGGTGAACTATAGGAAGATGTGTACATGAAACTACCACTCGGGTTCATGGTGTAACACCAAGGGACGATATGCAAACTTCGTAAATTACTTTATGGTTTAAGGTAAGCTCCTATATGCTGGTTTGTCAAGCTTTTTGCTACTCTAAAGAATTATAGGTTTTGTCAATCTTAAACCAATTATTCCTTACTCACATTGCGGAATGCAAATGTGCATTTTGTAGTGCTAGTGTACGTAGACACTCTTATTATTTTAGGTAATGATTCTAGGGCTATTCACCGATTTAAGCTTTATCTTCATACTTGATTCCATATGAAGAATTTGGGAAGATTAAAGTATTTCCTACGAGTAGCGGTTGCACAATCACCTATAAGGAATTTACTTGTGTTAAAGAAAATATGCCTTGTACATTATCCTTGAGACTGGTTACTTAGGGCCAAACCGACCTTTTTTCATCTTGAGGAAAACCATCGTTTAGAATTAATTGAAGGTCCTTTGTTCTCCGATCCTGCCCATTATTGATGTTGTAACGTCCGCGACTTCAGACCTCCGAGCTCATCAGTATTCCAGACCTTCGACTTCATTTCCAAGGCTCAACTGGACTGGCAGGATTTCCGATTTCCGATTTTAATTAGGCTCTAATGGACCAGATTGATTTTCACGATTTCCGACCTTATTCTCAAAGATACGAGTTCCGACCTTAGGTGATTTAAGATGGACACCGAATTAGACTTCCGAGTTTATTTGAATTGGTCTCCAAGTTCGGCCAAAATTTTCACGACTTCCGAATTCGAGGCTATTCTCAAGAGCTTTTCATTTCTATGATTTTTCCGATTTCTGAGATTACGTTTTGAGTTTTGATCTCGAGTTTATTAGCAGGAGCTTTTCATTTCTCTAAATTACAGAGTTCCGAGGTCGAGTTAGAGTGTCGAGATCCTATGAGTTCTGACTTCCTGGTACACAAGATTAATGTTGTTGTTCCCGATCTCCGGTGTTATGCTTAGAATAGATTCAAGTTCACACAATGTCTCCGACTTCCGGGTTTAAGTGTTATGATTTCACATTCTGGTCCTTGACTTTTGATTTTAAGGTGACTGTCCTTTACGATTTCCGACATCCGACTTTGATTTCAAGTTTCCAATAAACCAGAAATATTTCCGAGTTCCGATTTCACCTCTTCAAACTAGTCCCGACTTTAAGTAATGTACGATTTCCGAGGTCATCTTCAGACACAATGGGCACGAATTCTGACTTTAGGAAGTACACGAGTTCCGATGTCATGTACAGATACGCAGGAAACGAGTTTCACTTCTCAGGCAACGTGGAGAGCAATTTTGTCACAAAAGAGGAAGACATGGACGAACTTTGCCCACAGAAATTTCACCCAATCAAAGCCACTCATTCTAACTACCACCTCAAAGCCTTGCCTATATATATTCCCCTCCTGCCTTTTCAGCTCATTCCTTACGTTGCCCTCTCTTCCTCACTTCAGCTCTCTTTTCTTTTCTCCACTCACCACTCCATCTAGCCTTCAAGATCAACCAAGCCCTATTTCCAAACTCAAGCAAGAGGTAAAGGTTTTAATTCTTGTCTTGATTTTTTTCTGATTCTTGGATGAATATTGGTGGTTTAATTCTTCAATTCTGATATATTGATTGAGTGATCATGATGAATTATGGCTGGTTTATCGGCTGTTTGTGAGATTAAAATTGAATTGGAAACAAGAAAGGATGAAGATATGAGGAAGTTGAGAGGCTGGAAAACTCAAAACCCTCAGCAATCCGTACGGCGGAGTGTACGGCTCCGCCTCCTGCTGTTCAAAATTAATGAAACCATTTTTATGTAAAACTAGACATCTAGGGCTTTCTACAAATATATCACATAAGACCATTGGAGTAATATTGAGAGAGATATGAATTTTTGAAGTTTGACCTAGGAATCAGGACATCCACCCGGGCAGTATGGGTTGAAAAGGGTGTAACTCACCCTATACAACTCCAAATTGAGTGAAACTAATTTTGTTGGAAAGCTCACACATATTAGAACATAATAGATAGAAATTTCGAGTTTGTTATCATCCCAGTTGGTCCCAGTGATTTGAAGAAGTTACCCAATGTCTAAACTAGGCCAAAACAGGACAATTTAGGAAGGTTAAGTTTCGGGGCTTATAACTCGAGCCCTACTGAGTCAAATGGAATGGGACTTTTTGAAAATGAAAGATGGTTCTATCAGCTTTAATATGAGACCAATTTCGTATCCTTTGAGCCAGTTTTTGATTTTTAGTGGATTTTCACTTTTAAGTGTGTAATTCTGGCTAGCTACTGGGCTGGCCAGATAAAATCTAAATAATTTGAGTTATAGTTATCAAAATGAGATGGGACTAAAGAGGTTAGTAAATAGACACATAACACTTTAACATATCCAAAATTGAGGTCCAAAAGAGTTAAGTAGAAATTATGGCATGATTTACAAGAACCGGGTTGAATGATTTATGTTGAGGCTGTAATTCTGCCTTAAGGAGACTAATGCTTCTATGAGTTCCATGATGAATTGTGCATGCAATATTGTAATTTCTATGAGAAATTGGTATTCTGATGTACTGGCACTATTCATGGGGAAGCAGACATGTTCTGTTATGCCGCCAAAATTACGGTAAGGTATATGCATAAGTTATGAAATACAAGTAGATGCATGTGCATTTTCAAGAAAGCTGGAAAGTTATGTTATGATGAACTCAAAGAATATGTTATGATGAAAGTTCCATGATATTTGGGCCAGCCCCGGATAGAAAGTTAAGGGAAATAGATCGGTGGAAACGTCGGGAAAAGTAAACCCGGCAATTCTTGTATAGGAACGAGCTCGATCCTGAAAAGTAGACTATTACCCAGGAGTCTAAAATGGCCAAGAACTCCCAGGGGACCAAGTAATGGAAAAGTTTATGAGGAATGAGAAAGTTTATGAAGAAAGGCTCAAGAGCAAGTTGCATGATTGCATTAAATACGAATAGTTAAATTTAATCTGCGACGTCAGTTGAATGTCTTGCACGACCCTACTGAGAATTTTCTTGAATTCTCACCTCATTTTGCATTTCTGCCTCATTCTTAGACGGGGACGATGGATACGACAGCTACCCTTTTTATTGAGGTCCCAGACTTGCAGCTCCACCATGACCCTGTAGTAGGTTCGCTGTATATAGCCGGCTCTTGCCAATTCTGTCTTTATCTTTTTAGTGATAGGAATTGTATTATCCCTTTACACCACCCTGCTTTTGATCCTACCACCCCTTACGTTGAGGTCCCACTACATGTGGCACACCCTCCGCCAGCACCTCCTGCACCTACAGCACCTGTAGCTCCTACCGATCCTACGCCAGAGTCACTTCCGCAGGTAGTACCCGACATCCCGCTCAGCTCTGAGAGTGACCCTTCAGAGGCCACCGGCTCATCATCCTCCTCCTCCTCCGGACCCAGTACTGACTACTCACCAGCAGGGCCTGATATGGCCAATGGCTACCTGACTGAGTAGGTCAGCCACAGGCAGTATTGTACAGCATGACCCTCTTTTGGCAGCATGCATCTTTGGGTCATAGATCTAGTGGTAGGCTTTTGAAATGTCCTCTGAGGACCACATAGGATCAGGTTGACTGACATGGGCCTTATGTCTTTTTGGTTCACGGCCCCACTTATGTATCCTATTTTGAAACTTGTACATAAACCAAGATAGTGGCTTCTTACATATATATGTATACATATTTACCGTTGACAGCATGTGTATATATTATTGCTCTTATCTTTTCCGTTGCGATAAATTAAAGTCTGCCATGTTCATTTTACAGAGTTCCATTTCTTATGTTATAAAAAAAAAAAAGAAGAACGTAAATGGAGCATTAACACAGTAATGCAACCTACTTAATTTCATGCTATGACTTAAGCATAACATTAAATTAGTAGGGTGTTACATTTTTGGTATCGTGAGCGCTTGATTCTAGCCAAGGCCTGAGGATTGGACTGACTATGCTTTGCGTATATTCTGTGTTTTTATCTGATAACATGCACTAGATCTTGCCTATACGGTTGAGATATAGGTGTGCATGTGTAAGAAGTGTCTGACCGTGTGAGCTGTTAGTTACTAGCACATTAGACTTAGTGTTGAACCTGATCAACTCAATAACTTTTGTTTTGTGTGCTCAGAACTTAATGGCTTCCGGAAGGCGAGGTAGATCGCGCACCGGACCTGCTCAAGAGAATCCCGCTGAACTCATGGACACCGTACGAGAGATGGCTCAGGCGATGTGGGAATAGGCCGCAGCAGCTCACCAGATGATGGATCAGCTAGGTAGGCGACCTGCAGCAGGCTGTAAAGGAAACCCACATGGCCCAGGAGCTGATTTGGATTATCTTAAGTTCGCTGAGTTCAGAAAGGCGAATCTGCCCAGCTTTCGAGTGGTGTATGATCCTGATAAAGCTGATGAATGGATCAAGGCTATGGAGAAAATTTTCTCTATCCTAGATTGCTCAGATCATCAGAAGGTGACTTTTGCCACCTATATGCTTGAGGCGGACGCAGAGTTCTGGTGGAATGGGGTACGAAGATTATACGAAGAGTCTCAGACAATAGTCACCTGGATGGTGTTTAAAGACATCTTCTACCAGAAGTACTTTCTTGCTTCCGTTCGGAATGCTAAGGAACTCGAGTTTATGCAGCTTCGCCAAGGAAACCGGACGGTATTCGAATACATTGCCAGATTTGAAGAGCTGTGCAAATTCTCTACAATTTATCAGAGGAATCCAGATGAAGCCTGGAAGTGCATCAAGTTTGAAGGTGGGTTACAAAAAGACATTCTCACCGCAATCGGGCCAATGGAGATTAGGGATTTTCCCACATTGGTAAATAAATGCCAACTTGTGGAAGATTGCAACTCGAAACTGGTTGCAGCTAAGGCATTTGGTGGTGGTTACAGGAAGGGGTTGGCCCCGCAGGGCCCAAGATTTAAGCCCAATTTTCAGCAGCAAAGGAGATTCCAGCCGGTGGGCAACAAAGACAAGCAGCCTCAAAGGCCTCTTCCGAATCCAACTTGCATGAAGTGCGGTAGGAATCATGGCGATCGGTCGTGCTTGGCAGGCCAGAGTGTCTGCTTTGGGTATGGCAAGCCAGGCCACAAAATTTATGAGTGCCCAACCAGAAATCCACCACAGCCATCTCGACCACAACGTCAAGGACGGGTTTTTACCATGGATACGGAGGAAGCTGAGAAGTCCGAGGGACTAATCCAAGGTACCTGTGAAGGAAACGGTGAGATCCTGACTGTACTTTATGATTCAGGTGCCTCGCATTCGTTTATTTCTCACAATTGTGTGGCGGTTTTGCGATTGTCAATTTCTGAATTGCCTTATGATTTACTGGTTTCTACTCCCACCAATGAACCTGTTAAAACTAGTCAAATTTGTATCAATATTCCTCTTCAAATTGAGGGTAGAACCTTTGCAGCCAATTTGATTTGCCTCCCTCTCTCTGGACTTGACATAATTCTAGGCATGGACTGGCTTTCTGCCAATCGAGTCATGCTCAATTGTTCCGATAAGACGGTGGTATTCCCCTCCGTCTCATCTTCTGAACCCCAAGCTTCAACACTCTTCTACCTGAACTCTTTATTAGTAAACTATAGTGGGTCGAAGAGTCAAGGATACATCCTCCTGTCAGCCAATGTGACGGAACATGAACAGAGACTAGAGGAGATCCCCGTTGTTAAGGAATATCCTGATGCTTTTCCAGAAGATATTCCTGAATTCCCTCCTGAAAGAGAAATCGAGTTCGCCATCGAATTGGTTCCAGGTGCAGGCCCGATATCTATAGCACCGTATCGAATGTCACCTTTGGAACTGACCGAACTAAAGAGGCAGATCGAAGAGCTCTTGGAAAAAGGATTCATACGACCAAGTGCATCACCATGGGGAGCTTCAGTCTTGTTAGTCAAGAAGAAAGATGGGAGCATGCGCCTATGCCTATGCGTGGATTATAGATAGCTGAATAAAGTGATGATCAAGAATAAATATCCACTGTCAAGAATTGATGATCTCATGGACCAGCTACAAGTTGCAACGGTATTCTCCAAGATCGATTTGCACTCTGGATATCATCAAATTCGAGTTCGGGAACAAGATATCCCTAAGACAGCCTTTCGAACTCGTTATGGGCACTACGAGTACACCGTCATGTCGTTTGGGCTAACCAACGCACTAGCAGTATTAATGGATTACATGAATCGAATATTTCGCCCATATTTAGACAAGTTTGTAGTGGTTTTCATTGACGATATACTTGTCTACTCGAAGACGGAGCAAGAGCATGCGAAACACTTGCAGCTGGTTTTGCAAATTTTGAGAGAAAAGAGACATTATGCTAAGTTATCCAAATGCGAATTTTGGATGAAAGAAGTAAAATTTCTCGGCCATGTAGTGTCTCAAGGAGGAATCTCAGTGGATCCCAGCAAGGTAGAAGCAGTTCTAAACTGGGAAAGGCCGACCACAGTCACTGAAGTCAGGAGTTTTCTGGGCTTAGCCGGATATTACAGGCGATTCGTTAAGGATTTCTCTCGTATAGCCTTGCCCCTGACCAAGCTAACCAGGAAGAATGTCTCATTCGAGTGGAAGCCGGAGTGCGAACGGAGTTTTCAAGCCTTGAAGAGAAGGTTGACTACGACGCCAGTATTGGCCTTACCAGACCCTAGTGGACCCTTTGAAGTCTACTGTGATGCGTCCAAGCAAGGATTAGGATGTGTGTTGATGCAAGCTGGAAACGTGGTCGCTTACGCCTCCAGACAATTAAAGCCACATGAAAGGAATTATCCCACGCATGATCTTGAATTAGCTGCAGTTGTATTTGCCTTAAAAATATGGAGACATCACCTGTATGGTGTAAGGTTCGAGGTCTTTTCTGATCATAAGAGTTTGAAATACCTCTTTGATCAGAAGGAATTAAATATGCGGCAGCGGAGGTGGATGGAACTTCTTAAGGACTATGAATTTGAATTGAAGTACCACCCAAGCAAGGCAAATGTTGTGGCAGATGCTTTGAATAGGAAATCTCTGACTGTAGCTTGGATGATGATCAAAGATACGGAATTTATTGAAAGCTTTCGAAATCTTAATTTGGGAATCCTTATGACTCCCAAGACCCTTCAGTTACACCAAATTAAGATAACCAGTAGCTTTAAGGAGCAGATTCGGCAAGCACAACAGTAGGACGCTAATTTTCAACACACAATTCATCTTGTGCAATTAAGGAAACTAATAGGCTTTGCCCAAGATAAAGAAGGCATCTGGCGACATCATGATAGGGTATGTGTACCCGAGGGGAATGATCTCCAGAGAAGAATCTTGGAGGAGGCACATAAGGGTGAATTCACCGTACATCCTGGCATTACTAAGATGTATCAAGATCTTAAGAAGATGTTTTGGTGGCCAGGTATGAAGTCAGACGTAGCGAGCTTCGTGAGTAAATGCTTGGTCTGTTAAAAGGTGAAACCGGAACATCAGAAACCCTCCGGGATGCTTCAACCCTTGGAAATCCCTGAGTAGAAATGGGAGAGTATCTCCATGGATTTTGTGATGGGTTGCCAAGAACGCCAACAGGATACGATGCCATATGGGTCATCGTGGATAGATTGACCAAGTCTGCTCACTTTCTACCCATCCGAGCGAATTATCCGTTGGAGAAGTTGGCACAACTGTATATTCAAGAAATTATAAGGCTGCATGGAACTCCTTCAACCATTATCTCTGACCCTAGGTTTACTTCACGATTTTGGGGAGCCTTACAAAAGGCGTTCGGTGCTAAGTTGTGCCTAAGCACTGCATATCACCCGCAAACGGATGGCCAAACCGAAAGGACAATTCAAACCTTGGAAGATATGTTGCGAGCCTATATACTGGAGCAACGCGGGAATTGGGATCGATACTTACCGCTAGCCGAGTTCGCATACAACAATAGCTATCACGCTAGCATCGGCATGGCTCCTTACGAAGCATTGTATGGACGCAAGTGCCAATCTCCTCTGTGTTGGTATGAAACAGGGGAATCAACTCTATTGGGGCCTGATTTAGTTGAACAGACCACTGAGCAGATTAAGAAAATACGGAGCAAGATGCTTACCGCCCAAAGCCGCCAAAAGAGTTACGCGGATACCAGGAGGAAGCCTCTGGAGTTTCAAGAAGGAGACCATGTATTTTTGAAGGTTACGCCTACAACGGGGATAGGTAGAGCCACTAAAGTCAAGAAGTTAAATCCTCGCTTTATTGGTCCCTTCCAGATTTTGAGGCGAATCGGATCAGTTGCATATCAAGTCGCTTTCCCTTCACATTTGTCAAACCTTCATGATGTGTTCCATGTTTCCCAGCTTAGAAGATATCAGCCTGACCCTACGCACGTGCTAGAACCCGAATCAATAAAGTTAAAGGAGGACCTGACTTTCCATGTTCAACTAGCACGGATTGTAGACAGAAGCAGCAGACAACTTCGAAACAAATCCGTGCAACTAGTGAAGGTAGCATGGGGAAAGGAAGATGCTGAAGACTACACTTGGGAACTGGAATCAGACATGAGGAAAGAGCATCCTGGATTGTTCTCAAGTACTAAATTTTGAGGACAAAATTTTTTTAGGAGGGTGGTATTGTAACGTCCGCGACTTCAGACCTCTTAGCTAATCAGTATTCCAGACCTCCGACTTCATTTCCAAGGCTCAACTGAACTGGCAGGATTTCCGATTTCTGATTTTAATTAGGCTCTAATGGACCAGCTTGATTTTCACGATTTCCGACCTTATTCTCAAAGATACGAGTTCCGACCTTAGGTGATTTAAGATGGACACCGAATCAGACTTCCGAGTTTATTTGAATTGGTCTCCAAGTTCGGCTAAAATTTTCACGACTTCCGAATTCGAGGCTATTCTCAAGAGCTTTTCATTTCTATGATTTTTCCTATTTCCGAGATTACATTTTGAGTTCCGATCTCGAGTTTATTAGCAGGAGCTTTTCATTTCTCTAAATTACAGAGTTTCGAGGTCGAGTTAGAGTGCCGAGATCCTATGAGTTCCGACTTCCTGGTACACAAGATTAATGTTGTTATTCCCGATCTCCAGTGTTATGCTTAGAATGGATTCAAGTTCACACAATGTCCCCGACTTCCGGGTTTAAGTGTTATGGTTTCACATTCTGGTCCTTGACTTTTGATTTTAAGGTGACTGTCCTTTATGATTTCCGACATCCGACTTTGATTTCAAGTTTCCAATAAACCAGAAATATTTCCGAGTTCCGATTTCATCTCTTCAAACTAGTCCCGACTTTAAGTAATGTACGATTTCCGAGGTCATCTTCAGACACAATGGGCACGAATTCCGACTTTAGGAAGTACACGAGTTCCGATGTCATGTTCAGATACGCTGGAAGCGAGTTTCACTTCTCAGGCGACGTGGAGAGCAATTTTGTCACAAAAGAGGAAGACATGGACGAACTTTGCCCACAGAAATTTCACCCAATCAAAGCCACTTATTCTAACTACCACCTCAAAGCCTTGCCTATATATATTCCCCTCCTGCCTCTTCAGCTCATTCCTTACGTTGCCCTCTTTTCCTCACTTCAGCTCACTTTTCTTTTCTCCACTCACCACTCCATCCAGCCTTCAAGATCAACCAAGCCCTATTTCCAAACTCAAGTAAGAGGTAGAGGTTTTAATTCTTGTCTTGATTTTTTTTTGATTCTTGGATGAATATTGGTGGTTTAATTCTTCAATTCTGATATATTGACTGAGTGATCATGATGAATTATGGCTGGTTTATTGGCTGTTTGTGAGATTAAAATTGAATTGGAAACAAGAAAGGATGAAGATATGAGGAAGTTGAGAGGCTGGAAAACTCAAAACCCTCGGCAGTCCGTACGGCGGAGTGTATGGCTCCACCTCCTGCTGTTCAAAATTAATGAAACCATTTTTATGTAAAACTAGACATCTAGGGCTTTCTACAAATATATCATATAAGACCATTGGAGTAATATTGAGAGAGATATGAATTTTTGAAGTTCGACCTAGGAATCAGGACATCCACCCGGGCAGTATGGGTTGAAAAGGGTGTAACTCACCTTATACAACTACAAATTGAGTGAAACTAATTTTGTTGGAAAGCTCACACATAGGAAAACATAATACACAGAAATTTCGAGTTTGTTATCATCCCAGTTGGTCCCAGTGATTTGAAGAAGTTACCCAATGTCTAAACCAGGCCAAAACAGGACAATTCATGAAGGTTAAGTTTCAGGGCTTATAACTCGAGCCCTACTAAGTCAAATGGAATGGGACTTTTTGCCAATGAAAGATGGTTCTATCAGCTTTAATATGAGACCAATTTTGTATCCTTTGAGCCAGTTTTCGATTTTTAGTGGATTTTCACTTTTAAGTGTGCAATTCTGGCTAGCTACTAGGTAGGCCGGGATAACATCTGAATAATTTGAGTTATTGTTATCAAAATGAGATGGGACCAAAGAGGTTAGAAAATAGACACATAACACTTTAACATATCCAAAATTGAGGTCCAAAAGAGTTAAGTAGAAATTATGGCATGATTTATAAGAACCGGGTTGAATGATTTATGTTGAGGCTGTAATTCTGCCTTAAGGAGACTAATGCTTCTATGAGTTCCATGATGAATTGTGCATGCAATATTGTAATTTCTATGAGAAATTGGTATTCTGATGTACTAGCACTATTCATGGGAAAGCAGACACGTTCCGTTATGTCGCCAAAATTGCGGTAAGGTATATGCATAAGTTATGAAATACAAGTAGATGCATGTGCATTTTCAAGAAAGCTATGAAAGTTATGTTATGATAAACTCAAAGAATATGTTATGATGAAAGTTCCATGATACTTGGGCCAGCCCCGGATAGAAAGTTAAAGGGAATAGATCAGTGGGAACATCCGGGAAAATAAACCCAGCAATTCCTGTATAGGAACGAACTCGATCCTGAAAAGCAAACTATTACCCAGGAGTCTAAAATGGCCAAGAACTCCCAGGGGACCAAGTAATGGAAAAGTTTATGAGGAATGAGAAAGTTTATGAAGAAAGGCTCAAGAGCAAGTTGCATGATTGCATTAAATGCATAATCACATTGAATAGTCATTATGAGTCATTTATAGTTTGTCTATTAAATTCAATTACTGCTGTATGCTCATTATTCGGTTTATTGCTAATATTAATTTACTTTGTCCCTTATGTTGCCTTAAGTAAAACTGGACCTTGCCTCGGACCAGACCTCTTTCTCAACCTTATTAAATAGGAATAGTTAAGTTTAATCTGCGACGTCAGTTGAATGTCTTGCACGGCCCTATTGAGAATTTTCTTGAATTCTCACCTCGTTTTGCATTTCCGCCTCATTCTCAGACGGGGACGATGGACACGATAGCTACCCCTTTTATTGAGGTCCCAGACTTGCAGCTCCACCATGACCTTGCAGTAGGCTCGCTGTATATAGCCGGCTGTTGCTAGTTCCGTCTTTATCTTTTTAGTGATAGGAATTGTACTATCCCTTTACACCACCCTGCTTTTGATCCTGCCACCCCTTACTTTGAGGTCCCACTACATGTGGCACATCCTCCGCCAGCACCTCCTGCACTTGCAGCACCTACAGCACCTGTAGCTCCTGCCGATCCTGCGCCAGAGTCACCTCTGCAGGTAATACCCGACATCCCGCTCAGCTCGGCTGAGGCGACCGCCCGAAGGCCACCGGCTCATCATCCTCCTCCTCCTCCGGACCCAGTACTGACTACTCACCAGCCGAGCTTGATATGGCCAATGGCTACCTAACTGAGTAGGTCAGCCACAGGTAGTATTGTACAGCATGACCCTCTTTTGGCAGAATGCATCTTTGGGTCATAGATCTAGTGATAGGCTTTTGAAATGTCCTCTGAGGACCACATAAGATCAGGTTGACTGGCATAGGCCTTATGTCTTTTTGGTACATGGCCCCACTTATGTATCCTATTTTGAAACTTGTACATAAATCGAGACAGTGGCTTCTTACATATATATGTATACATATTTACTGTTGACAGCATATGTATATATTATTGCTCTTATCTTTTCCGTTGCGATAAATTAAAGTCTGCCATGTTCATTTTACAGAGTTCCATTTCTTATGTTATTAAAAAAAAAAAAAAAAAAGAAGAACGTAAATGGAGCATTAACACAGTAACGCAACCTACTTAGTTTCATGCTATGACTTAAGCATAACATTAACTTAGTAGGGTGTTACAGATGTCTTGTTGATTGCCTCATCTACTTGTCCTTTACTAGACCAGAACTTTCTTACTGTTGGCACGAAAAAAATTGTCAAGTGCCTTCAACCAAGGACAAAACTTAGCTGAGTATGGTTTTAACTTGTCCTCTAGCACTAGCTGAGCCTTAAGCTAGTATGGCTAAAGAAGATTGTTGCCAAAGACATAGCATAAGCACTAATCAGCCAAGTACAAGTTCAAATGGCTAGTTGGTTAGAATGAGAAACAAATCTGGAATACAAGATGGCGGATCTGAAAGAGTCCAACCAGATTCTTAGTTTTTAAGTCTAGTATTTGGGATGCAAATACAGATTTTGCAAACACATGTCAACCTCTCCACAACATGGCCTCGACGAGTAAGCCATCTGAGGGTACAAACACACAGCCGTGGCAGTTAACAAATGGCAGTTATGGAATTGGTCTTGCCTAGAAATAGAGCAAGACTTAGCCATTGCAAAGGATTCGCATCTGCAATACAAATCTAAATTATAGCTTTTTACTTTACTTTAATTGTACTTTTACCTTTCCATTTAGATTCATGCCAATTTAATTTTAGCCTTTCAGTTGTACTGATTCGTTTCATTAAGCTCTCTACATGGATCGGGCATGGTGTAACACCCTAAAACACCATACTATGCTTAAGTCATATTATGGAATTTATTAGTTGTTACTTTTGATTGCATAAACTTAACTAACTTTTTCAAATTACTTTACAATGAAAATAGGGGTAATTTTTTTTTTATTAATAAAGAAAGAAAACTTTTTGAAAACATAAGCCATGAGCACATCTTGAATGTATATAATCAAGTGTTGGTTACATATATACTCACATTGCAATAAATAAAAGTAATATAAAGAACATTCAACTTAACATTAACCATAATGGTATCCATAGCCATAAGATATTTAGCTAAACATAATATGTTTCAGAAAAGTAAAAAGTGGTTGATCACTACATTCGGCCCAATACAACATCCATAGCTAGTAGAGGTTCAAGTACTAGATGGAAATACATAAAAAGCCTTCACAAACCATACATGCTATAAAATGATAGCCCTAAAAGTATAAACAAAAAAGGCTATGCTCACATCCAATCTCCCGCATGTGCTATCTTGTAGTCATCCCTCATCCTCAAAATAGTATGAAGTTGTTCCGGCATCCTCCGAGTGCATCATCACCACTATTTACTCCATGAGCTCGCCTACAACCTCTGGGAAACCTCATCCATGCCTCGGAGTGTAGATGAGGAAGAATATGAGGTCAGATGGATCATAAAGGGGTACGTCGGCTTCGAAAAGTCAAACTCAACCAAGTAAGTTGGGGTCGAGCGGGTATCCGAGTCAAACTCTTCATTAGTAGGGCATATCGAGCAATGAAAGGGAGGTCACACATTGTCTAGGACGACATCCTCGTACGACTAGTGTAGGTATAAGAACAAACTCATAACAGGCAAACAGAATTGACGACCATGGAATATGTAGACCCTCATAGCAGCAGGTGCAGTCATCACAAATGTTTTCAACATTGGGTCAAATGCTAATGCAGGACAGGAAACTTAACAAAGATGATCGTGCTACCCAATGAAATCCTTTGAATATAACACGGAAACATAGAAGTGAAAAATACAAGATTTCTCAGTAGAATTCATATTAGAAAATTAATTTTTCATTATCATCGTCCTAGCTACTTCGGGTTTAATTATAAAAATGTGAACATGCATAAATTCAATTTTATTGGGGTTTGAAAACATAAGATCCCGAAGCGGGTTTCTTTTAATCTTATCCTTATAACCATAACACATGGTAATACAACACCATAGATGTGTACATACATGAGGGAATATAATATAAAACATTCATAACCAAGGATTTGAGGAAGTAAAAATGCATGCGCTTTCATGAACTTTCATTGACTTTGACTTTGACTTTTCTCACTTAACTTTCATGATTAGCACATACTTAACATTCCTTTCTTTATGTGCCCTTGGGTAAACTGTTCTAGGACATGAGCTCATTTCGTGACTGTCGTCACATAGTACTAATTTAAATCAAACTTAATCGATAAAGGGGTTCTAAATGCCTCCAAAGTGGAGGGGTTTTTTAATGGGTTACCTTCCCTTATGAAGGATCATACCTGCTTATCTTGTCTTTGTATATTACCTTCCTTTTTGAAGGATCATATCCAATTAATTCTTTTCTTGACATAGTACTTGATATAACATCTTACACCTTAAATGCATTAAGCTCAAAGATAAGTCATATATAGGCATGTAATAAATATTCTAAGTCCACAATTTTGATGAAATCTAGCAGCATAATGGGTAGACCAGAGCTTTCCCAAAATTGCCAAGCATGGAAATTCAACTAGAAACCAACCATAATCATTTCATATCATCATATCAAGTACCAATAGTTATTCAATTATAATCCAATAACCAAACAATCTTATCAAACAACATGCACAAGAGCATCATACATTCACACCTTAAAGGGCATCTATAGTTTCCTTTGTACTTATTGAAAAGTATTGAGTCATGATGAGAATCCTCATGTCTACTCATGAGAGAATCACATAGCTTAGGATAAATATGAGTTGTAAGCATTTAGCTACTTATGCTTCAAGTTAAGTTATGCCTTATTTAATGGTTTTGCATGCTTCTTCCTTTATCTTTGTTTTAAGTGAAATGTCAATATATCCCATCATGTATCTTGGGTCTTAGTCATCTTGAGTTTTGGTGTTATCATTGTTCCTCTTTACTTACTAGCTCAAAACTGTGGCCATATTTATAGTCTTTTTAAGTCTTGGGTTTCGTATTTACTATGTAACTTACTAGATTTCATTTCTTCATACTTTACGGGTTAGGTGTTCTTTAGTTAAAAATTTAACACTTTATTTCCCTTTTTCTTCTTATTAAGGACATAACCTTTGGTAGGGTTTTCAACCAAAATTTTCGCTTCAAATCTTTTAGTTTCCTTAAAATGGTACACAAGTGATTCCTAGGTTCATAGTATGACCATTAGAGCCCTAATCATGCTTTTGATCCCAAAGGATTTTGAGGTCTCTCTAGTCCCTTGAGTCATGACAAAGCATGCTAACACTCATGAACCCAACAATATCATGTGCTTACCATCATCAAGACATGATTTTTATTTTAAATAAAGTTGCAAGATTAAACTTTTATAACCAAAAAGTTTTATTCTTTAAGATAGTTTCGACCTTAGTATTTTAGTTTGATGAAAACAAAAATAAACCTTTTACAAGACATAACATAGGGTGCTACTTTTTGAGGTCCAAGAACCAAACTTTTCAAACTTTTATATTAGGGAATGTTCATGGTCACATCAAAATCATGTTGTGAGTGTAAAAAGAGAAGCTTTCTAATGATAAGAACATTATATTAGAGAATAACAAAACTTGAACAAGATAAATCAAGAAAAAAGGCATGTTTCTTTTTCATCAACCCCAAAAGAACACTAAGAACACATAGATCACTCAAAAGATAAAAGCTTTTACAGTCATCAAGAAATGAGCATTTTAACAAACAACATAAAAACTTCATAAACATGATCAAGATGCAAGCTTTTCTAAAGAAGAAAAAGAAACTTTTCTCAAGTTGTCACTTAGAGCTCTTGGCCATGATAAAAGACAAAGCTTCAAGCTTTCTTGAACAACAAAAAGAAGGTGAAGAATCACTACCTAAGGTATAGTTTGTGCCTCTTTGAAGAAGAGAAGAAGATGAGGATGACCTCCTCCAAGGGTGATATAATTGTGGTGTTGAAGAAAGAAAAGGTGAGGGCTTTGTGCTCTTCTTGAGAAGATGGAGGTTTGAGTGTTTGGAATCTTATGTTCAAGGACCAAAAAGTATGATCTTTGAAGGGCTAGTGGTGAGAGCTAGTTATGGAGTCTTGGAAGAATAGAGAAGAAGAAGAGAGAATCTTGGAGAAGAAATAGTTAGAGATAGAGTGTGATTGAAAATGAAAATGAGAGTGTGTGTGAGGGGGAAAGAGGCCATAGCCTTCTAAGGGGTTTAAGGGAGATATTTTCTTGATTTTGTGTTAAATAGGATTAGGAAGCGACAAAGTGGATGATTGGAAGACAAATGTTGTACCCTTTCTTACAAAAAGCAAAGTTGTCTTCTACTTTATTGCTTTAATGACATTATCAATGCTTTATTATCTAGTTGACTTAATTTGAATTATAATGATATGATTAATTGTTCTTGCTACTTAATTGACTTAAATAATCAAGGATTAGTGATTAACTCATGCTGTCATGATTAGCGAAATTAAATTTTTAATTATATTGAATTACCCCAAATTAAACTTGATTAAGTTAATCGTTGGTGATTAGTGCTTAATCCCAACTCCTTTAACCTTAATTAAACATTTTCTTAATTTTTTTCTTCTTGATTGCCTTGTTATCCCTTTATTGAACCTTTATTGTTTAATCATTCATTAAGTGCCTAACTACTCAAGGTCACTGAAGTGATTAAGCACAAGGGAAAAATTGGGGATGTTACAATTCCTGAGTTGAATTGAAGTAGAATAGGGGTTGTTTTGGTCTCCGAGCTCCAAGATTCGAGTCCAAGCAGATAGTCTCCTGTTTCGAGCTTCGAATTCAAGCAGAACAAATGATCTCAATTTTTGAGCTCCGAGTTCAAGTAGAATAAGCGATGACTAGTTTCGAGATCCGAGCTTAACCAGAACAGGCGATATGAGGTTTCGAGCTTCGAGTTGATCCTCGACTTCAAGCAAAATTGGAGACAAGCTTTGAGCTCAAATAGAATGGAAATGAGCTCCAATTTCAAGCAAAACAAAATGAGTTCCAACTTTAAGCAAAATAGAAGATAATTTAATACAATGGAAATTAAGGATGTTACACATGGGAGCTTAAGAGAGGCCTCCATTGTAATTGGTTAGAAATTCAATAAAAAATAAAATTATATCCATGGCATTACATCTACTTTTTACTTGGGGTTTTGGTTATACTTGTATTTGATCTTAGCCAAGTGCTTACTTTGAGTAACTTGGAAACCCATATCTAAGAAGCAGATTTCCCTCCTTAAAGTAATCGTTTAACTCTTGGAATCGAAGGGCTCTGGCTAGATGTTTTCAAAGTCTGGCACGCCTAGCACACTAATTCACCCATAGCCGAAAATAGCCCGAACATATTTTTGGCACACCCAGTGGGACTCCAAAAGATCAAGCAAAATTTCTAAAACCCGAGTTAGATTGTACTTGGGGTACGATCCTAAGATTAGGAAAGATAGTTATGCCAAGTCCACAACCATCAAAACAGAATAACTAAAGGACTAGAGGTCCACACGTAACACATCAACAGCACCTTGTACCCTTCCATAGGATGTAAGCTCATAGCTGATGCAGGATGTCGTGGCCCAGCCTATGGTTAGCATAGCTACTTCTTCCTCAGGTAACTCCCTAACAATTAGGGGAAGAAGAGGGCAATTGACTGTTATAACCATGTCTTTCATACGTGAACAAATTAATATAGGGTTAAATGATATAATGCTTGAATTATCCAAGTAATTAATCGATATTGTTAAGCCCATGGTTCATAATAAGATCTAAGTGGTCCAACAACAAACTAATATGAGGGATAATCCTATCTAAGCTGTGCCTTGGGAAAATATTGCCAGTGGTAATGCCTTAGCTAATAAACCAGAAGGGCAACTTGCCTAATTGCCAAACTAGCACTACGAATAAGTGAGTATTATGTGTAGGCCACCTAATGTTCCAGGAAGCATTGGATTATCGGCAATCTCCACTAACCCAAGTGGGAATGCATGGAACACAACACACGATCCATCGGTACTAGATAGCTTTGGAATGAATGGGACTGTGGATATGATTACATACAATGGTTATAATATGGCTTCACCATACTTAGGAGCGGTTAACAACACTAACACTCCATACACTCAATAATCGTTGATAACTATTATGGGAAGACCAACATATACTTACGCAAACCAAAATATGTATTCACAACCTCAGAATTCATACACACAAACTCAAACTACATATCCTCAACTGAGTGCTCACATTCCTCAACCTCAAAATTTTAGCATGCAAAGACCTGGTAATCAAGTTGCTTCTAAGCAAGAGGTTCCACCATAAGGTCCACCTTTGATACAAGTAGACCCTTGGGTGAATGGCCAGCCTTTAGTGGACCCTAACATGATTGTTGTAGCTATTAGGTGACATTTTGGTGTCTAACTTCGGCAATTCGATAGGCCAGTTTATAAGAAACCGTACCCTAATTGGGTTGATAGGATTCCTTTGCCGAGAGGCTACAAAACTCTCAACTTTGCCACCTTTCTGGTGAGGATGAGAAGTTCTCAATGGAGCATGTGAACCGATTTATCGCTTAATGTTGTGAGGTAAACCAAAGTGAGTATTACAAGTTACAATTGTTTCCTTTGTCTCTAATAGGGGTTGCCTTCTCATGGTATTCATTGTTGGCTCCAAACTCAATCCAACGTTAGACCGACATGGAAAGACTATTCCACGATCATTTTTATAAGCCTCAACCTGAATTATCTGTTGTTGAGTTGATGAGTCTCAGACAATTGGCAAATGAGCCAGTGACTGATTTCTTGGAGCATTTCAGGAGGGTGAGGAGATGATGTAGCAAGAAGTTACTAAAGTCTAAGTGTGCTATAGCCATTGTGGACAATATGCACCTTTAATTGAGAGAAAGATTGGTAGCTACAGACTACTCAGACTTAGCACAATTAACATCTAGAGCCTCCTGAGTAGAACAATGCATTGTGGAAAAAAAAGTAAAGAAGATCTAACCGTGCTGGCACAAATTATTTCAGTTATTGATTATGACTCTAGCAAATAAGACATCTGGGAAGGGCCTAAAGCACAGGTAGAAATAATGGCAGTCAAGTTTGTACATGGGAAGCCATATACCTACTAGGCTTTGACACCTTCTAAAGGTAAACAGGTGGCTAAGCCTGTAAAGAAGGCATATTTGTTTGATATTTCCAAGATGGACCAGATATTCGATTGCCTTGTGAGGGACAAACAAATCAAGCTTTTAAAAGGTCATAAGATCCTTGCAATTAACGAGATAAAAGGCAAGAATTATTACAAGTGGCACCACTCTTGGATTTACACTACCAACAATTGCACAATCTTTCGAAGTTCTATTCGGAAGGCTCTGAAGGAAGGAAGGCCCAAATTGGTTGAGGAAGGGGACATGACTATAGACACCAATCCATTTGGCTTGTTTATAAACATGGTATCTATGCCCATTACTTGGAAGGAGTGGAAAGAAGGAAAAGTCCTTAGATGGGAAAAAAAGCTTAAAAAGAAAGATGAAGCAAGGCCTTCTCGAAAGGCAATGTGGAGGCTAAAGATTGCAAAGCCACAAGAGACTGGGGGGTAAAACACTAGCTAGAGGGTCAGTGTCTTCGAGAGACTATAGCACCTAGGACAGTTTCAAAGGAGGATTGGATATTACTTCCATTCTAACAAAGAATCTAGCCACCTTTATCTAGCCCAAAGAGCTAATAATAAGAGAGGCAAAAAGCCTAAACACACTACAACACCCAAAGTCATTGATCATCACTTGCTGAAAAAGTCTTAACGTGCTATAGAGTTTCATTCCCTCAAAATTACAGTTCTAGACAGCAATTAATCCTAAGCAAGAAAGATGATCAAGCCAAGAAAAGAGGTTAAAATAGAAGAATCTGTGGTGAACTAACAACCAAAAAAGCAAAAATGAAGGAAGACAGAAGCCACCACTAACCAAAACTCAAAAGAGGAGGCTATAGCATAGAAGGAGCAAAGAAAAGATAAATGGTATAATGGCCATGCTCGAGCAGTCTAAAAAGAGTGAGAGAGAGCTGGTGAAGTCCCTAATTACCATTCCAAACCTAGAACGGGCCATTGAATTGTCCAAAGATTGGACAAAATGGTCGTCGAGCCATCAGAGGAGTTGGATGTTGAGGCTTTACTTGCCGAGCCTATCGAATTTATTAGTGTGGGTGAATATTCAGAAAATCTACTAGATGATCTTTTGAATAATGATGATTTGTTGGATAAGCTTCAAGATGACCCAGCTGCTGTAACTATGGTTAGAATTATTCGTTTGGAGTTTGCCGATCAAGATGGCACTTTTGGTACTTGGAAATAGATGTGACAGTCAAAGAGGCCGAGTGTGCATCCTTTGTACTAGCAGAGCTAAAAGAGATAAAATTCAAGAAGTGGACCAAGGTTGGACACCTCAGGCCTCTTTACATCAAGGCTCATGTGAATGGAAATTCTATCAGTAGAGTTCTGATTGATGAAGGAGCTGTGTTGAATCTGATACCTCACAATATAGTCAAGAAGCCGGGGAAAAGCTGCAAAGACCTCAAGGAAACTATATGACCATGTCCAACTTCACTAGGGGAAGTACTCCAGCACTAGGTTTTCTTATTGTTAAGCTCACAGTGGGGTTTATTACAATTAACATTGTGTTCTTTGTGATGATGCTAAGCTTGGATACACTAACTTGCTCGGCAGAGAGTGGATTTACGCTAACCAATATGTGTCTTCCATACTCCTTCAGTAACTTAAATTTTGGAATGGAGACCAAGTTGAAGTAGTAGATGTAGACCTTTTCCCTTTCACGATCAATGTAAGGATGTAGGTTTCTCTGCTCTATTCGCCAAAGATTGAGCTTATTTCCTAGCTTGAGGGCATTACACTAGACTCCATTAAGTCCTTTGACCTATCATTGAATAGGTTTAAAGTCACAGTAAAGGCCGACCCATGGCCTACAAAGAACCATAGTGGTGGAGCCTGAAGAGCAAGTATTGCAAGGAGTCTTGCAATAGCTAACATGGTATTTTGCTGAATCTAAAATTCAAGAAGGTATTATGGAAGCATAGTTAGCCAAGAAAGACTAGGCTAAAGAGGTGAATGATGGAGAGTAGGAAATGGCGAATGAAGAAGCTTTATGTAGCACCCTTCTAAATATAATACTATACTTAAGTTATAACATCACATTAAGAGTTGCTACAATAAATTAAACAGACCTTGGCTCATTATTTGCGTTATGTCTTATGAAATAATATAATATTCTTGTACAATCCACTTATGTTGGAGTTACTAAACAACCTTTCAAATACTCACAAACATATATATATATATACACACACACACACACACACACACACGGATACATATGTATAAAATGTCTTCGGCAACTAGTTTAGTCTCAGTCGTATTCCTCTTAGTTGATCATTTTCGAGGTCTTCTAGGCAGTTTGGAGACGACACGGAAACACACACATAGGAATGAAAACTTTATACTCTTAGTAGGCTTCTTAAACTATCTAACAATATATGTCATCGTTGTCGTTTCAACTGCTTCGGTTTATTAGAAAAAAAGTGATCTCATACATAATGGTAAGGTTTATTTATTAAGTTCAAAAACTATATTCTTCCGAAGCAGATTGATTTTAATTCATACACTTGGGTACAACGTGGAAACAATTACACAATTATTAAGTATGCATTTTTCCCTAACAAATCAACTAACAAGCATAAGTAAATATGCTACATGCTCATGACTTGGTACTTTCTCATTTTACTTTCTTACATTGCATATGCCTTTAATCTTTACTGTCCTTGGGTAGTCTGATCAGGGAGTGAGCTCAAATCATGACTGTCATCACACAGTACTAACTTACAAGGGGATCCATGTGCCTCTAGATTTGGAGGGATCTCATTTTGGCCAACTACCTCCAAGTATAAGGATCTCATAACTTTCACATGACTGCCTTCATGTGGAGGGACCTCATAACTGCCTCCACATGAAGGGATCTTATCTTATCTATTCATATACTATTTGAATTCATATTCACATGTACATATCATATGCTTGAAGAATTCACAATCAAGATGCATAATTCATATATTTCTACTGGAAATCCGATAGCATAACAACGGAAAACGGGATACTCCCCAATACAGAAAAAACATAATTTTAGCCAGCCAGTCACATACAATAGAATCATTATATTTACATATGAATATCACATTAATATGATAAAAAATTGCATCAATAATCTAGCCATTGGCTTCTTGTGGCTTATGGGGCTTATAATCATTGAAGTTGTCAAGATGTCTTAATTGTCTCAAATCTGCCCTATTTTTATTAATTGCATTAAAATTTCATTTTTACTCATATTAATCTTAAAATTTAGTATGTTTTAGCCTTATTAGTCTACATTTAAATCTCTTTAGTACCATTAAGTTTTGAGATGTATAATTTGAGTTATGAAAGTTTTACTCAAGGCTGCCATGTTTCAGGACAAATTCAAGCACCAAATTTTTAAAAATTACTAAAGTTCCATATTTTATCATTTTTATCCAAATTGTAGATAATTGGATTATCTTTCAATGCCAATAAGTTTCATCCTAATTGAATAAGTAGAACTCAAGTTATGAGCTCTTTAATTAGATTGCCCTATTTCAACCCGAATAGAGCATAGGGTAACTTTGAGAAATAACTGGGAATAACGTACTTAAGATCTAAACCTAAAATTTTTATGGAATGGTTATCTATGTGTTAGCTTTCTAAAAAACTTAGTTCTACTCAATTTGAATTGTATAGGGCAAGTTATGCTCTTAACAATACAAACTAGCTAGGATAGTGAGTGAATTTTGACATCTTACTTTTCAAAATCATAACTCTCTCATTTTAAACCCAGTGAACCTATAATTTATACGGCTGGAAAGCTCTTGAAGTCTAATTTCATCTAAAATTGGCTTGACTCAATTTTGATACCTAAAGATGAAACAGTACCATTCATTGTATGGACAATACACTTGGGGTTTTCTCTTAGCTTTTCTGCTTATGTTCTTTTCATATTTTGATCAAATTATCAAACCAAACTAATAATTCCTACCTTAAATCATTCAAGTCAAGCCATATTAAGATATCAGATATTATCAAATAAAAGGTGACATAAGAAACCCTAGCAGCCACCAAAATTAGAGAAATCAAACAATCTAAGAAAATCTTACCTAAAACACCACTTGTCGCTTGTAAAATTGAAGTCTCTTGCTGGTTTCTCTTCAATGAAGCCCTAAGATGATGATGTCTTCTCTTGTTCTTCTTAGGGTTGAAGCTATATGGTTCAATGATGGGAACTTTATGAGGTGGTCTTTGAGGTTTCTTAAGGAACACAAAGAAAGAGTAGGAAGAAGTAAAGATGAAGAAAGAAATGGAGTATATAGCTAAATGGGTTAGCTGAAATTCTACTAGGACAATGGGGAAAGATTTGGTACTTGTGTGCTAAGTTGGAAGAATGGGAAAAGTATGTGATTGGTGGATTTTGGTGGAAATTTAAATTTTATTGAATCTAGAGATGAATGGCCATGATTTGGCCAACATATAGGGGTTAGGTGGCTAATTTCTAGCCACATGATTTAGGGTTTTAAACTGGTACTCAGGTTATCTTATAGTATGGATTCCTGCCAATTCGGTTCTTGTGCTAAAAAACACCGAAATTCAACCGATTTCTCTTAAACTAACAAACTTTGCTAGTTGTTTACATAAAATCTTTCTACAAGGAAACTCAATTTCATCTAACCCTAGTGGATGTATTTCGATATTGATTACTCATATATCTATAATGCATCAAAGCAAATCAATTAACAGCAGTAGTCGGATGCACTATGTTTCAGGTTGTTACACTTTAGCAGAGAAGAAACCAAATTTTGAAGCCCATGATCCTCTAGTGGAAGTAACTTTGGGAACAAAAAAGGAATCGAGATAACAAAGATTAGTGGTTTGCTAGCTAAGGAGAATTGAGATTAATTAGTCCAACTCATCAAAAGATATTGAGACTATTTTGCCTAGGATTACCATGAGATGCCAGGATTATCTTGAGAGCTAATAGAGCATCAGCTACCTACCAAAGAAGGATACAAGCCATGCAAGCAACTAGCAAGAAAGTTCAACCCAGAACTTTTGCCAAAGACCAATGGAGAGATTGAAAGGTTGCTTAAAGCAGGGTTTATTAGGATAGCCAAATATGTAAATTGGTTGTCAAATATAGTCCCTGCAATTAAGAAAAATAGGAAATTTGGAATTTGTATAGATTTTAGGAATTTATGCCCAAGGATAAATATGTATTGCCTATAGCTGATATACTAGTTGATGCAGCGACTAATAATGGAATATTAATTTTTATGGATGAATATTCAAGTCATAATCATATTTATTTAGCCAAAGAAGATATTCATAAAACAACATTCTGTTGCTCAGGATCCACTGGGATCTTTAAATGGGTTGTCATGCCATTTGGGCTAAAGAATGTAGATGCAACCTATCAAAGGGTAATAAATCTAATATTCCATGATCTAATAGGCCAAAATATGGAAGTGTATATCGATGATATGGCAATTAAGTTAGCCAGCTTCTAGCAACACTTGACTGATTTAGAATAGTCTTTCATAAGAATGCAGCAACATTCTTTGAAAATGAATTCGGCTATGTGTGCTTTTGGAGTTTTGGCTGGTAACTTCCTAGGCTTTTAGTTCACAGTCAAGGGATCAAAGTAGATAAAAATAAAACAAAGGTTGTGCTAAAAGTAAGACTTGCTAGGAGCAAGAAAGAATTACAAAGCTTGACTGGCAAAGTTAACTTTCTAAGGAGATTCATAGCAAATTCGCTGGAAAGATGAAAGTTTTCTCGCCTCTATTGAGGTTAAAAGCAGCTGAGGATTTCATCTGGGGTGAAGAGCAACAAAAGGCCTTTGACCAAATTAAGGAATGCCTTTCAAATCCTCCAATACTTATACCTCCAGCTTTTGGTAGGCCTTTCAAACTTTAAATATCGGCCACTAATGATTCCATTGGCAGCCTATTAGCTCAATGATACCAAAGATGGCACTAAGAGAGCAGTGTGTTATTTGAGCCAGTTGCTCAATAATACTAAGACAAGGTACACACCAATTTAAAAATTGTGTTTGTTCTTGTTTCATGCTTGTACCAAGTTGGAGTACTATCGTCATTAAGGGAAGTCTTGGTAATGTGCAACATAGACATTGTCGAGTACTTGCTAAATCGGCCAATCTTATATGGGAGACTTATGAAATAGGCTATCAAGCTTAACAATTTTGCCTTGAAGTATGTCCTTCTAAGAGTAGTCAAAGGCCAGGCTTTAGCCAATTTTTTGGCAGAACACCCTTATGTGGATATCCAGGATGTAACACCCTTTATTATATAAGCCATGCTCGAGTCATGGAGTTATATTAAAAGGTTGTCACTGTGCTAAGAAATCTTTAAAATATGGAAAATAGAATACATGGCCCTTTAACTGCTCACTTTATTACTGACTAATAGTCTCTGATACATAGTTAAATAAAAAAAATTACACTTTAAAGGAAATTGTGACTGGCATAATACATAGCGTTTACTTCCGACTAGTCGTTAGCTAGCTCCAATAGTCTCTTGGTCTTGCTCGTGCCCTATTCTTGCTCAATGAATGGCCTTGTACTCTGCCTCATACTTGATTTCCAATTTGGGAGCTGGA
Source organism: Pterocarpus macrocarpus (assembly GCA_031439585.1). NCBI lineage: Eukaryota > Viridiplantae > Streptophyta > Magnoliopsida > Fabales > Fabaceae > Pterocarpus > Pterocarpus macrocarpus. Next base: position 58,699,031 of record CM062514.1, read on the forward strand.
ATATTTACGGAAAAGAGAAACATACAAGTAGGCAATGAGAACCTAAGGTTCTCAGTAGGTAAACTCAAACCAATCTTACAGTGTCATCATAAATATTCCAGCCGCTTCGGTTTATTATGAAAATATGAGCACATATAAATAAATAGTGGTTCAATTTTAAGTTGAAAACACCTTTCTCGAAGCGGGTTATATTTTAACAACCACTTGCTATATCATGTAACAGACGTAGAAATACGGATAGTATAATATACTTCAATAAAGGTCATAATAGCATTATGACTTAACTAGATGATTGAAAATGCACATATAAATACTTATACTTGAATGTATGCAAGTGCACTTGACTTAACTTATCTCTTCTTTAACTTGCAATTTAACCTTGCCATTCTGTACTTGGTCCACCAGAGGTGAATGACCTCTCTCACCCCTGGGTGATAGCCTGCTTTTCAGGTCTGAGCTCATGCCTATACATGATTGATGAGTTTACTTTCCCCGACCCTCACACCGGTCTATTTCCCTTAAATCTGGTCGGTGTAACAACCTAATAAACCCATACTACGCTTAAGTCGTATTACGGCGTTTTATTAGTTGTTACTTATGCTCGTGGAAAACTAAACTTTGCTTGAAATTAAGTTACACAGAAAATACGATAAGATTTTTTTTTTTCTTTTGAAATACGTCGTAACTTTGCAGCATTTTGGAAGGTAAAGCCTTGAGCGAGAAGATAGATAGAGAAAGAGCGTGTCGTATAAGGTACATACCCAATTATCATAAAACATGAGAAAGGTAAATAAATAGTAATTCACAAATACATTGCATTACATAACTCATCATTACATCCATATGGGTTCATAATATATATATATACATACATACATATCAGCATTACATCAAAGGAGGCTCATGGTCGGGCCATGATCCAAATACTAGATACTAAGTACAAATTTAAATGACGAAGCCCAACTCAAAAAGAAATATGCGAAGGTGCAGAGCGATGGTCGCTACAAGTCCCAAAACAGCTGCGTCTTGCATCCTACGTCACACGTCCGCTCACAGTGCGGGGGATCCACGCTCCACTCCACCGGATGTACCCTCGAGATCTGGTGACGGTACGGAAGAACAACTAGGGTGAGAAATGGAATTTCTCAATAGCACTCGAACTCGACATGAAAGTATCATCGCCATCGTCCCAGCCACTTCGATTTTATTAATGAAAATAGTGAGCATTCATAAGGTTTCATTCTTAGGTTTTCAAAAACATGGATATCCGAAGCGGATTCAATTTTAACATACCCTCTAAGCACAAGTATAATCATATAAAACATGCATGTCCATGCTATAAGATTCTCTTAACTCCTTCCCCTTTTAGGGTTTTGGACCGAAGTCCTTTTTCTTTTCTTAACTTGACTTTATCTTTTCATCCACTAAACATAAGTGGTAATGAGCTCATACCGTGGCCGTCGCCACCATAGAATTTCGATACTTACACTAGTTGGGTCATGCCATGCCTCATGTAAGCCTTATCCCCTATATTCACACTAGCTGCGTCATGCCATGCCTCATGTGAGTCGTGGGTGTGGGGAGCTTACTCCGGGTCACCTTCCCTTTTGAAGGATCACGCCCTTGGTTTACTTTCTCTTCTTATTAAGGCTTATGATGCAAAATTATTCTGATTCTTTTCCACATTTAGACGTTACGTATCGCCGTCCCCAAATGTGGTTCCTTTATCAATCACCTCTGGGCATTACGTATCGCCGTCCCCAGGGTGTTCATATTTATTAATCCTTTCATGTATATCATTAAGCATCATATCATCAACATATCATATTCATATCATCATCATCATCATATCATGTTATAATCATCATCATCATATCATATCATAATCATCATATCATATCATCATCACCATTATCATACCATCATCATCATGATCATCATCATATCATTGTCATCATATTGACACATAGAGGCATGCATATCACGCAAAGTCTTATGAGCTTAGCTAAGTAAATTTGGTGTAAGCTTTTAATTGATTTGCTTCTTGCATAAATTCTTTTATTAGGCATAGGGCCAAATTCATCCATTATCCTTTTTGAAACTTTTAAGTTGAATTATGAAAGTTTTCCAATTGTTAATGTGAGGGTCTTAATATTTTAAAGCTTATTTCTCATTAACCTTTAAAATTTAACCATAACAGTTTTACTTTTATAGTGGGGCAGTAACTTTAAAAATTCACCATAATTTCATCTTTTACTATTTTGTTTCAAATTTTGGTATGATTATACTTCTCTGAGTCTATTTTTAAACAAAATAATCCCCACTCAAAAATTCATTTTGTAGCTTGAGTTATGCACATTTTATTCTGACTGTTCAGACTTGAAAGTTCAACTCGGGTCAGTGGCTTGTCCACTTCACTGGGAGTTCCTCACAAGGAATCTGATAAAACTGTTTTATGGGAGTGTTTCTCTATGTCTTAGCTTTCTAACAAACTTGGTCCCACTCAAAAATAATTCTTGTAGCTCCAGTTATAAGGTTTTTAGTGAAGACTGCCCAAACAGAAATCCATCCGGGAACAGCCAACTTTGAAAAATCATATCTCCCTCATTTTAAATCCAAATTTCACGAATTTTATATGTGTAGAAAGCTATTTGAGTCTACTTTCACAGAAAATTAGTTTCATTACATTTTGAGTTTTGTAGGACGAGTTATACAGTACGCTTTACAGACTGCTAGAATTCCAGCTTAACTAGTTTTCATGTTTTACATATCAAACTTGTGGAGATGTTGCTATACCACCTCAAATCACCATTTTTATGTTTTATCTCACCATCATATTCAAATTTTTAGTCACCAAATCAGTATTTTAAAACAAAATAAAGCAAGATACATAAAACCATTATGCCACATAAACTCATTTTAAAACAACACTTTCAACAAGACAAGAAAAACTCATAAAGCAAAAAAATGGTCATAAGACCTTGAAGTAAGTCCTAAAACCACCTAGCTATGAAGAGCTTAGGAGTTCTAGAGCTTGAAAAATACATGAGAAAGAAGAGTTAGAGTCACTACCAAAGAGAACTTTCTTGAAGGATTTTGAAGGTAGAGAAGCTTGGAGAGAGTCTTCCTACTTGAAGGCTTGAAAATGGGGCTTGTGTATGAGTGATCTTGTTTCTCCAAAGACCAATAATGGTGGTCCTTGAAGGGATGGTGATGGTGGTGATGGAAATGAGGTGAGAAGTAGTAGAGAGATTGGAAGAAGAACAAGGAAGATTGGAAGAACAAGAGAAGAGGAATGGGTCTTGGAGAGAGGAGAGAGCTTTGTGTCTTGAGAGAGGAGTTGAAAAATGAAGTGAGGGGGAGAGAAGGGAGGCTGAATGGCGCAAGAATGAGGGGGAGAGAGTGATGTGATTTGCTTCTCTAACAAGTAAGAGAGTGGGAAAAACCTTGGGGCAAAAGAGGGAGTTGTGTTTCCTTTGAGTCTTGGCACTTGGGTAAAGACTTGTGGTATTTCTTTTCAAGTGGTCAAAAGCATGATCTATCCTAGGATTGGCATTGGATGATTGTGATCACTCCAAGTGTTACAATCTTGATGGAGGAGAGTAGATCTTTTGTCTTGACTCAAGGAATCTACTAACATGGATTCTTGATCTTGTGGTGTATGATGAGAAGGCAAATGGATGGTTGGATATGGCTCTTGCATTGACCAAACTTTCAAATAATAATTAAAGGGAAGTTTTCTAAATTTTTTTTATCATTGTTACAATTATCTAAATGCTAATTAATTCAATTGGTTTAATTGCACATTAGTACATTTTCAATGAAAAGGATTTTCCTCATTAATTATGTAAAGAAGATGTGAGGGTTAATGTGATTAAGATGTGATACTTATATGCTCTTAGTTAATTAGGTTAGATTACCTTGATTTTATGTTCTAAATCACCAATTAATAAGGATTGGGCAATTAGGCTTTTAATTGTAACTTTTAATGCATTGTGTTTTAATTGTTGACTTGACCTAATTCACTAAGCTCTTGCTCATCGAGATTAGCCGATTAATCCTCAGTTAATCGTTAACCTTTCTGATTAGCCAGGATTACTGAGCTAATTAGCTTAGACAAAAATTGGGGATGTTATAGTCAGGGGCTGGCCCAAGTTTTAGACAGTACCGCTCTGGCCCACGGTAGCTGGGTCTATGCCATGCCTTACGTGGTAGCTTGGTACGTCTTTCTTGCAAGTTCCTATTGTCTTTCCTTTTCATATCTTGTCATGCATGCAGACGCTTGGTGCATTCATGAGTATGTCTCATACTTTATATATCATATCATGTTCTAAATATATACTTGCATGCATGATGTACATGAATATGACATATAAACGTAAATATATTTAAAGCATAATCATCCATAGCATAAGTTCTCATAAATTCCTGCTGAAAATTTGGCAGTATAACAGATCGAATCCGCTTTCCCATGAATAGTGCTAGGCAACCAGTACAAATATACAAACTTGCAATTTCAGAATAGACCAGCAATTACATACATATATTCATAGCATCATTCAATAATTCCAAATCAAGCATCATTAAGGTTTCAGTTTGTTCCTCCCTGTTCTGCCCGAATTTGGCATGCCCCAATTTTTATTCAATTGAACTCATTTAAATCTCATTTTTGGATATGTTACATCCTTATATGCCTAGTTTCTAATCCCTTTGGTCCCATCTCATTTTGAGTTGTATAACTCAAGATATAAATATTTTATCTTAGCATGTCCTGTTCTTAGCCAGAATTGGGTTCCTATAGAAGAAAATTCACTAAAAATTGAAAACTAGGTGAAATCATGCAAATTTTATATCAAAATAAAGCTAACACAACAAGCTTTAAAATGAGTTAAGTTCCATTCATTTACCTACATAGATTTTGAGTTATGGGTCTCGAAACATTACCCTACTGGGCTGTCCTGTTCTAGGCTAGTTTAAACCTATGCTAACTTCATTGATGTGCTGGGAACAAATGACAACGGATTACATTCTGAAATTTTTATGGGATGTTCTCTCATGTGTTGGATTTTAAACAACTTTGTTGCACTCAATTTAAGGTTGTATAGGGTGAGTTACAGCCTTCTCAACCCATGCTGTCTGGGTGAGAACCCAGATTTATAGGTCTAACTTCAAAAATTTATAACTAATTCTATACTAATCCAATGGCCTTATATTTTATATGTATGGAAATCCCTGGATGTCTAGTTTCATTTAAAAATGGTTTCATCATATTTAAATGGTGGTAGGTAGAGCCGTACACTCCGCCGTATGGACCACAGAGGGAAAACCCTAACAGCCTCTAGATTTGTCTTCTTCCTTCAAGCTATTTGCCCTCAATTCCAATTTTAATCACAACATACATGCAAAATCAGTCATAAAACATCATCATCACTCTATAAAACACCAACATCTCAGATTATGCATGCCCAACATGCAGCCCCATATCAGAGAAACAAGAGAAGAAGTATGATTTCCTACCTTGTCTAGTTGAGTTTGGGTGGATTTTGTGTCTTTGATGAAAGCAACTTGTGATGAGACTTGAAAATGGATGAGAATGGAGTGGAAATGAGAGTAAAGAGAAGAGAAGGAGATGACCTTCAGCAGCTGGAGAGGGAGGACGAAAATGATAAGGGAAGGAAGGAAAAGTTAGAGATATTTGGGTGTTGATGCATGTGATTGGTGGATGTAACTTCTTCATGAAATCTGATTTAGCTTCCACCATCAAGGGCTGCCTTAGGTGCCACTTGGGTGGGTTATTTGGCTAAATCTTAGCCATTGATCCTAGGGCACTCATGGCATAATTTCTAATGATCCGATTCCGACAGTTTAAAACACCGTAATCTTACCGATTTCCTTTAAATCGGTAAAACGGTTTTAGAAAAATCCTATGAAGTTTCCTATGCTTTCAATCTAATTTTTCATACCTAATTCTCTAAATGATACTTAATTGGCTCTAAGTAAAAATTTAATCGAATGCTAATTAATCTTAAGTAGTTGATAAAACTGAATAACTAGGCGAAAATGATAAAAATCTGATGAAGGTAAAGCCATGTTTTTCCACTATCTTGAGCAACACTTGGCACCACTCATATGTGGTAGGAGAGGCTGAATTTCAGCCATTTAAGTGAAGGATTCCAGTAGAAAATTCTACTGGTTCGGTTCTGGTGGTTTAAAATACCGAATCTTCGCTGATTTTCTCCAAACCGGTCAAACATTACTTAATAGTTTTGTAAGATGTCTACACGTTCATTTTTAATTTATCTTAAGCCTAATCTCTCTAACTAATATCTAGTTAACTCTTGATTAATATTTACTTAACCTCTAATTGCCCTTACATAACTATTAAAACCGAATAAGTGAATTAACGGAGTAAATTAGACATTTTCGTAAATCCAAAACCTTTCTATTTCCAATTTTCTGTAACTAATGGTATTTTCATAATTTTGAGCAAGTCCAGGGGCACGCCACGTCATTTCACACCAGACTACCTCCATGGCCCAATCGGCAGAGATTTAAACTTCTACGGTTTCACCATGTGATTCTGCTCTGCTTAAAATCCCATTCTGCTAATCTTATAGATGTAGGGACATAAAGGTCATTTCATGAAAAGTTCTAGGGTTATTATGAAAATATCCACTTGGGGTTAAAGTACAATTTCTAAAACTTTTGGGCAAGAGTGAAATTAACAAAAGTTGATAAGGGCACTTTTGTCATTTCCTAATTTTTAACATATGGCAGTGCCATATTTTCAACGGCAGTGTTACACTACCTTATAATTCCAAGTGTGAGGATCGTCATGGCATAGCGCTGCCTGAGAAATTCTCACACTGCCTAAGAGAAATAATTCAAAGTTCCCATTACATTCTATTTATGAAAGTGGGGATATTACACAGGATCCATTGGATAATTGCCAAGGGTATGTTCAACTACAATCCTAGGTGTTGGCATTTGACAGATCCAAACACCAAAAAGGAGTAGGGGCCAAAATTGTGATCACTAGCCCTAATGGAGGGGAAAGTAAGTACATGTGTTCATTGGACCTGCAATGCTCCAATAATCAAGCTGAGTACGAAGCTCTGATTCTCGGATTAAAAGTACTATTGTCCATGGAGGCTAAGGCGATCAAGATTCTAGGAGACTCCCAACTTAGGATTAAACAGCTAATTGGGAAGTATAAATGCAACATCCAATGCTGATGGAGTTCTTGGATTTAGCTTGCTCTTTGCTACAACAGTTTGTGAGGTAACAATCTCTCATGTCCCTCAGTGCAACAACGAAGTGGCAAATGAGCTAGCCTGAGAAGCGTCTAGATTTTGATAAGAATTGAATAACATAAATAATATAGAGATAGCTGAGGCATAATTAGAGGAGAATAAAGACTGGAGGCAAGAACTCAAGCAGTATTTGAGCAAACCATCATCTAAAGCCGAATACAAGCTTAAGCAAAAGCTTTGAAGCATGCAGTAGTTGATAATGAATTATTCAAAAAGAGCTAAGAAGAGTTGTTGCTAAAGTCTGTAAATGACGTTGAAGCCAAGAGAATTATGCATGAAGTGCATGAGGGCATTTGTGTAGCACACAAATTAGGCCCAAAGATAAGATGGCTAATCCATAGATACGGATATTATTGGCCTACCATCACAGCTAATTGTGTTGCTTATGCAAGAGGATGTGAAGCTTGCCAAACACATGGACCACTCCAAAGAGTGCCAATCAAGGAACTACATGCAAGTGTGAAACCTTGACCGTTTAGGGGTTGAGCCATGGATTTAATTGGCAAGATTCATCCTCGATCATTTAAACATCATATATTCATTATAGTGGCCACGGACTATTTTACTAAATAGGTGGAAGCTCAACCACTAGTCAATGTGATCCAAGCCAGCGTGATTTGGTTCATCAAAACTCAAATCACATATCAGTTTGGAGTCCCTGAAACCATAACAATAGATTAAGGTACATTCACAAGGGAAAAGATGAAAATTTTTGCCTCACAATTTAGCTTTCGGCTGGTCTACTCTTCTCTGTGTTATGCTTAAGCCAACAAGCAAGCAAAGGCTACAAATAAAGTTTTAATTGACATGATCAAGATGATAGTGGAAGACAAACCAAGAAGATGGCATGAGGTCTTGTCTGAGGTCCTATGGGCCTATTAGAATTCTAAGAGTAATGCCACTAGTTTAACTACTTATCAGCTGACAAATGGGAAGAATCCTGTGAATTCATTTAGGGTAGCAAAATAATACGAGCTACAACTAGAAGAATATATCTAGGCTATGTTCCAAGAGCTAGAATCAGCCAATGAAGATAGATTGATGGCTTTGGAGAACATCCAGGCTAACAAAGCTAAAGTATCAAATGTATACAATAAAAAGGTTAGGTTGAAATGCTTTGTCGAAGGTGATCTAGTGTGGAAGGTTATATTGCCAATTGGAACTAGAACTACTAAATTTCGTAAGCGGTCACCTAATTGGGAATGACCCTTTATTATTACTTAAGTTATTTATGGTGGTGCATATAAATTGTCTTCTATCAAGGGAAAAGAATTGATGAGAAATATAAATGGAAAATATTTGAAGAAGTACTACCCCATGGTGGGGGAAGCCATTAATATTAATAAAAATGAAGGTGTCAGCCACAAACTGGCTGAATGGCTAAGGAAAATACAAAATAACAAAGAAGAAAATAAGAAAACCTAGGCTACTACAGCTGATCTCTAGGTGCGCTAATAAACTGAGCCTCAGTAGCAATGTCTTATATGTGATGTTTAACACTCTAATAAATCCATACTACACTTAAGTCATGTTACAGTAATTTATTAGTCGTTACTTATGCTTGCGGAAAAACTAAAACTTTGCTGTAAATTAAATTACGTGAAAAATATGGTAAAATTTTTCTTTTTGAAATATGTCGTCGCTTTGTAGCGTTTTGGAAAGTGAAGCCTTGAGTGAAAATAGAGATATCAGGAGAGCGTGTTGTATATAATTCACATCACAATATCATAAAACATAAGAGCGATAATTAAATAGTAATAACAAATGCATCACATTACATAGCTAGTCATTCCATCCATATGGGTTCATAATATAACAAGAAATACATAGAGGAAGACTCATGGTCGTGCCACGGCCCAAATACTAAATACCAAATCCAAACTTAAATGCAAAAGTTCGTTACAAAAAGGAATACATGAAGGCGCAAAACGACAGTAACTATAAGTCCAAAAAAGCATAGTCTGGCATCCATACTCTGGTTGAACCTAGTCGTACGTCCACTCACAGAGAGGTGGATCCATGCTCCACTCCACTGGGTGGGCCATCAGAATCTGGTGACAATACGAAAAATAACTAAGGTGAGAAATAAGATTTCTCAATAGGACTTGAACCCAACATGTAAATGTCTTCACCGTCGTCCTAGTTGCCTCAATTTTATCAATGGAAATAGTGAGCATGCGTAAGGTTCAATTATTAGGTTTTCAAAACATGATTATCCAAAGCGGATTCAATTTTAAATACGTAAAGCAACCATGAACATCTTAAAAGTTTCATTCTTCACTTAGGTCGGACCAAAGTCCCCTTTTCTTTTCTTAAACTTGACTTTATTTTAAGTCTTTTTCACCCACTAAACATAAGTGGTAATGAGCTCATACTGTGGCCATTGCCACCATAAATTTTCGGTACTTACACTAGCTGGGTCAAAGCCATGCCTCATGTAAGCTCTATCCCCTATACTCACACTAGCTGAGTCTATGCCATGCCTCATGTGAGTCGTGAGTGGAAAGGGAGTTTAATACGGGTCACTTTCCCTTTTGAAGGATCACACCCTTAGTTCAATATCTTTTTATTAAAACTTATGATACAAAAATTATTCTAAGTCCATAAATTTTGCGAAATTCCAGTAGCATAACGGCTAAACCAAAGCTTCCCAAAATTTTGCCAAACAGAGAATTCAGTCACAAGTCATCATTATATGTTATTCAACATCACATGCATCATACTCATCATTAACCTATTCATCATATCCATTATCATCATCATCATATCATCATACTTGCACATAGACATAGATATATCATAAACAAAGTTTTATGAGCATAGCTTAATAAATTAGGTGCATGCTTTTAATTTAACTTGCATCTTTTTTGGTTCTATTATTAGGCATAGGGCAAGTTTCGACTATTAGCTTTGTTAAACCTTTTAAGTGGAATTATGAAGTTTTAATGACATAATTTGAAGGTCTTGATGTCTTCAAGCTTGTTTTTCATTAGCCTTTAAACTTAACCTTAACCGGATTTACTTTTACGGTGATGCAGTAATTTCAAAAATTCACCATAAATTCATTTTGTATTATTTTAATGTGATTTTTTTGTAATTTTATGCTTCTCTGAGTTAAATTTCTTAAAAAATAAGCCCCGCCCAAAAATTCATTCAGTAACTTGAGATATACACTCTTTAATATGACTGTTTAGTCTCTTAGATTCATTCTGGAACAGTGATTTGTAAACTTTATTGGGAGCGCCTCACATGGAATCTGCTAAAACTGCTTTATGGGGATGTTCCTCTATGTCTTAACTTTCTAGTAAACTTAGTCCCACTCAAAAATGTTATGTATAGCTTGAGTTATTAAGATTTTTGTATAGACTGCCCGAACAGAAACACATATGGGGACAACCCACTTTGAAAATTCGTATCTCCCTCATTTTAAGGGAAAATTTTGCATATTTTATATGTGTAAAAAGTTCTATGAGTTTATTTTCATTTTAAATTAGTGTCATCATATCTCGAGTTGTATTGAATGAGTTATTGGTCGCGAAATATAGATTGCTAGAATTTCCAACTTCAATAGTTTTTGCTTTCATTAGTTTTCTTGTAAAAACATTAAGTCTTTTTCTCAAGTGACCACTTTTATTTTCCAAACCACTTTTATAATTTGAGATCTTGATAATAACTTAATAGTTTGAGTTCTAAAAAGTTTGGTTCAAAATAAGATAAATGCACAACCAGAATCATTTTCCAAGAGAAGAGCAATAACCACAAGTAAACTTCTCATAATAAGAGTATGGCCATGAGGCCTTTAGAGCAAATTCTAGAATGGAGAGCTTAGGAGTTCTAGAGCTTAAGAACACATAAAAAGAAAAGGATTAGAGTCACAATCACAAGAGTTTCTTGGAGAGCTTGAAGGGAAAGACAAGTGTTGGAGGTGGCCTTCCTCCTCTTGAGCTTGCAAATGAGGCTAAATGAGTATTTGTTTTGCTTTACCAAAGACCAAATAAGGTGGTCCTTGATAAGTTTGTGAGGGTGGTGATAGAAGATGAGGGTGATGGTGGTAGAAAAGTAAGAAGAACAAGGAGAGGTGGAGAGTGGTGAGAGCTTTTGTGTCTAAGAGAGAGGATGAAAGATTGCAAAATGAGAGAGTGAGTGAGGAGGGGCTAATGGCCTCCTGAACAAGGCCAAGGAGTAGGTGAGTTTTGCTTATTTTACAAGCAAGAAGGGTAGGAACCTTGGGGTAAAATGGTTGATTATGTTTTCTTTGAGTCTTGGTGCATGCTATGGACCATTTTGTGTTTTCTCAAGTGAGCAAAGGCAAGGTCTACTAACTCTTGAGAGTTGATTAACTTGAGTCTACCTAGCTCATGTGACAAGACTCTAGTGAAGACTAGCTCTTCTTTAGGTTAGGCTTGGCTAGGGAATATTGCCAAAATAGGCTTGATCTAATGGGGCAAGATTAGGAAGCAATGGATGGTTGGATCTTGCTCTTCTTTGGTCAAAATTTTAAACCATGATCAAGGGGAGATTTTTGAATTTTCCAAGCTATTAGAATTATCTAAGTTGTTAATTAAGTTATTTAATTTAACTGCTCTTTAGTCAATTTCAGTTAATTACACTTTTGAGACATTTTCTTCCAAAAAGAATTGTTCTTACTAATTATGTATTTCGGGCATAAAGATTAATTTATCACAATTGATTAAGGTAAAACATTTTTCATGTACTTAATTAATAAGATTGTATTAGTTTAATTATGTTTCTAAGTCATGAATTAATGAAGATCAAATAATTAGGCTTTAATTAAAGTGTTTAGTGCATTATGATTCTATTGTTGACTTGACTTAATTTACTAAGCTCTTGCTCATCGAGATTAGTCGATTAATTCTCAGTTAATCACTAACCTCTCTAATTAGCTAGGGACACTGAGCTAATTGGCATTAGACAAAATTGGGGATGTTATATGTAACATCCATCGGATTTTTTTTTTTTTATCATTTTATCGTTTTTCGCCTAGTTGTTCGGTTTTATCGAATAATTGAGGTTAATTAAAATTCGACTAAATATTTATTTAGGATCAATTGATTAGCAATTAATTGAGTTTAAATATGAGGGAATTAGGTTAGAAGTATAGAAGATTTCATCGAAATTTTCTTAAATCAATTTACCAATTTAAAGGAAATCGGTAAAGGTTCGGTGTGTTAAACTGTCGGAATCGAACCAATAGGATTTTACACTCAATAACCCTACATCAAGTGGCTGAAAACTCAGCTACTTAACCTATAATAGTGGCGCAAGGAAGGCCACAAGAATGAAGGGAGTTGGCTGAAATTCAACCTTATGTGCTCAACCAATCAAATTGCAAGTTTCCAACTACCTTCTTAATACATGAATTAGATTTTTCTCTCTTCATTTCAGCTGACTTGCGCCTCCTTCCAACAGCCTTCTTCTCTTCTTTTCTTCATCTTCTTCATCTCCTTCATCCACTTTTAGCCTCCATCAAGCCTCTTGCATCCATATCCCTCACTAGAACTCAAGACTAGCTAGTTGTTGCTTCAAGATAAAGGTAGAGATTCAACTTGTTCTTGTTTTCTTGGGTATGGGTGGTGATGCAACTCCAGCAAGTATACTGGATCGTACAAATAGTAAAGTGATGAGAAAAGTATCGTTCCCATGAGGATAAATCAAATACCGAATAGTTTACGAGATGACTATTTGGAAGAAATGAAATTATGGATGTAAAGAAATTTAAAATAAAAATAAAAATTTAATAAATACGAAAAATAGTAACTAGGACGGATTTAAGAAAGGTTGGCTAAATATAATGGAATGAACACTAGGGCTAATTAATTTCACCTATTGTAGACGCCTTACCTATGAATTTCTGTTAATCCATTCTATCCTAATTGACTCACGGTCAGTTCCCCTTAATTTATTCCTATCCTCTCTCGAGGTCAAGCAATACTCTTTATCCTAAATTGATTGCCTAATCTCTTAGCACAAACTAATCTAAGAAAAGGTTGAAGTTCTATGGGTTCCTATATTGACCGCATGAACCGCGTTTGTCTATCTCTAGTTTTCGCTCAGCTCACGGTGTTTATGTTAAGAAGCTTTGTTTACAAACCCTATCTCTAGTTATTGCAAACCAACGAATCAATTGAATGGTGGCCAATCACTCAAAAGCATTAAGCACAAACAAAAACACTAAGCAATTGAAATAGAAACAAGATTAACATTAATCCATAAAGAAATTTGTCATACAAAAGGGTCCATTAACGCCCTAGCAAGAGAAATTTAGTTCATGTCTAAAGAAAAGAAAACAATAACAGAGTATAAAGACGAGGAAATAGAAAAACAAAATGCCATGGAGAATTCTGACAAGAAACAAGGAATTCAGGAAAATTTGGATCTCTCCGTGTTGAACTTGAGCTCTAGAATCCTTGAATCTTCACCGTTAATCTCTTTGGAAGAAGTCTTTTGTCTTGGAAGGGTATGTGAGTGTCTCTGCCTCCTTTTGTGATCTGTGTGACCCCCTTTTTATAGCGCATAACTCCCTCTTTTAACTCTCAGGTCGAATAGATAATCTACTGCAAACGGGCTTGCGCTATAGTGTAAGCCTCAATTCTTAGCTTATTTGCGAAATATGGTGGCGTGCTATAGCACGCTAGCGCAACCAAAATTGTTGACAGAGTCTACGATCATGGCAACGTGCTTAGTTGCGCTATAGCGCAACTTAAAGCCTTGGGGATTTAACAAAACAAGAGCCGCTATAGCGTGCTTAGTTGCGCTATAGCACAACATGAATGTGGCATTTTCTTCCTTATATGGTAGTGTACTGTAGCACACTGGCTTGCGTTATAACGCAAGGTGCTGAGTCTGAATTCATGGCTTGGCTTCTTCCAACTTCTTTTGGACCCATTTGCACCTACAATAAATCAAATAAACCCAAAATAAGTATCCAAAATATAAGAAAATAATAGAAAATAAGAATACCACCTAATCTAAACTACTTAACTAAAATAAAACAAAATAGCAACAAAATTAAACAACTACGTCCTAAATTAAAAAAAAACTAACTAAAAATATAACTCACCAAAGGGATTTATCATAACCCCCAACTTAAGTACTTGTTTGTCCCCAAGCAAGACTCAAATCAAAGACTCAAAAACAGAAAAGAAAAAAGAAAACAAAAGACTTAGACAAAAACACTTAAAACAAAAGGACTTACTACACAAAATAGTTAAGATAAAAGTTGTCACCTATGGAATTCCTCATCATTGCTCCATAACTTAACTCAAAAGTTACCAAGGATCAAAGTCTAAGTTCCAAGACCATCTAATTGTGCAATCACATTGTCAAAAGAATGGATCAAGTGTGTGTGTGGAAGAGAAAAGCAACAAAGAATTGACTCACCCTATGCTTATGCCATGTTTAAGAAAAGACAAAAATATCACACTATCCACGATCCTCTCTCTCTGTTTCTACATGAATGTCACTTAGCCAAAGATCAAAAGGACTTCTCGTAGCTTGTAACGGTAAGCCAAGGTAAGGGATATGATGGAATAGTCATTTAATCTCAATTAATCCCCTCAACTTAAGGAACCCTCACCCCTAATTCATTCTCCTTAGGGTGCCCCCAACTTAGTTGCTTGGCAACCATCATGCTTTTCTTGTTGAACCTTGGCATTATATTTTCCTTGTATTGCCAACTTTTCTCTATTTTTTTTTCTTCTTTTTTTTTTATTTTTTTTCTTCTCCTTCCCTTTTCTTTTTCTTTACTTTCAAATATTCACCTACTCCACTTTTGACTTTAGAAAGCATGAGGTTAGTGTAGTGGAGGTATTACCCTATTCAAATGAGTTTAGAAGTTAAGGCTTGAGGGTAAACCATGGGATCAAAAAGGAAAAGCAAGGAAGGGCATTAGGCTCATAATGTGGTTTAATCCAAGAATAGGCTTTAAGGCTCAAATAGGGTGACTAAGGATCAATAACCAAGGGTGGGCAATGAGGCTCAATTATGGCTGCCAAACATGGCCTAAATCACTTCTAAGGCTATGATTCAATCACATATATTTCAAGAGAGATTCACATGAATAAGAATGCATGTTTGAACCTCAATAAAGCATAAAAAGCATAAAGGTTACCTATCCTAAGTTGCTAACTCTTATTAAAGTGCAAGAAAATAATCCTTCTCAATTTAATAATAAAAGCACAAGAAGATATTCAAGACTCAAATTAGGATTCAAAGTTACTTAAGAGTTAACAGATAGAGCAGTCTTTCATATCATAGGCATAGGCATTGCATCCATTTGACTAACAAAAGACACTAAGAAAAAAAGACTAAAAATGAAAAATCTTTTTGGTTTTTTTTTTTTTTTTTTGAAATAAAAACAATACAACTAGAAGACTAGAAAACTAACAATAACTAAAGGAAAGTAGGCAAGAGCAAAAAGCAAAAGTACATTCATGGACTTTCCCAATCCCAACTTAAAAATTGTGCATAGTCCCCAATGCACTAAAATAGAATCAAAAAGGAAAAGGAAAGGAAAGGAAGGGAACTCCCCAAATCTAGTATTCCTCAGACTCCTCAGCTACGTCTTCTGCTTCTTCCTCTGACTCCTCCTGTGCAAAGGCCTCTTTATCCGTGAGACACTCAAGCTTTGGATCTGCTGGAGGTAGAGGTGGTAGCTGCTGGAGGAGCTCTGGCGACAGCTGCTACGTTATAAGTGCCTCCAGACCTTGGATGCCTCTATAAATAGAGGAATACTGCCTGCTCGCTTTGTTCTGGAGAGTGGTTTGTGTGCTCCTCATGTCTAGGCGCAACTCATCAATCTGGGCCTGAAGCTGAAGCCATGGTGGCTGGGATGCATCAGCATCTCCGACTTGTGGTGGTGGTGGCGATGGTGATGATGCATCTCCCTGTCTCTCAGCCTGTCGGGTTTTCCTGGTCCGTCAAGTCGCTTTGTTCAGTGTCACAAAGAGGCTCTCATCAGAAATCTTTGGATTTTTGTCCATCATGCGCTCTACAAGATCTACAACAACACCTGCCTGCAGGGCTAACGCAGTGATCAAGGATGGGTACGGCAAGGAATAATTACTGCTCAGTATAGTCATCATCTGATCCTTGATCAACTGCCCCAGGTTCACCTCCCTCTGAGTGATAAGGCAATACGGTAGCAGGCACCTCTCCCTAGTGATAGAATGGGTGTGCCTGCTAGGCATGAGGCGAGAGAACATAATCTGAGCCCACACTCTGGCTGCTGGGTTGAGGTACTTATTTAGCAAATGCTTCGGGCCGGTAACAGAGTACCATAATAAGCCCACTCGCCATTCGACAAGGCTATGGTCTGAAGAATCTCATCCCAATCTACATTCTGCCCTCTCAATGTAGAGAAATCATCCTGCTGGATATCAGGAGTGTGCATGAAGAAGTTGATGCTGGAAGGACGGACGTCTACCCACTGGCCTCTCACCCAGACATGGCCTTTAGGTTGCTTGGCCCCACTAACCATCATCAGGTTGGCATAAAATTCTCTCGCTAAATTGAGACAACCCAATGGTGGCTCATCCAACAAGCTGTGTCACCCTTTCCTCTCTATCTCTTCCACATGTGCTTGGAATGTACCCGAACTCAGCTGAATGCCCTTCTCTATCACCAACTCCCGTTTGTGGAGGGAGGAATGGTACCGATGCTGATAGTTCGCCCTAATGAATCGATGGCTGTCAAAGTCTTCCTCGGCATGAGAGGGTTGGGAAGAAGAGGAGGCTCTGGTAGTCTTGGTTCTCTTTCTGGATGCCATGGTCTTGAAAACACACTTAAAACAACCAAAAATCCAAAGGCAACCAGTCAGTAATCAATAAATCATAACAGAATGTTCCAAGTTAACGACCCCCAACTTACTTACTGGCACAGTCAGAATTAATCCATAAAAGGGAATAACTCAAAATCCAAGCACTAAAATTCCATCTAACATAATAGAGCATATGCAAGGATTCTGAAAATAATCAATGAGGAAATGGATCCTAAGCACATTCAAATATGGACCATATCAAGTATAGCTTCCAATCCTATTTTAAAACCCAATTGTCTTAAATTAACTATGCATAAACACCCAAATGACTCATCTCATATTCTCAATTCAAGCCAAACATTCAATAACTCAAGCCATTAACATAATATAGCAACGATGATCACAACTAACTCAAGTATTGTGTTTAATCAAATGAAACAGCATTAATTCATTCTACCATAACAAATGCACATGTTATTTATGATAAATTCAAGGTAAGAACTAAACATGGCAATGTAGGTATCACATGCAACATTAAAAATCAAAATTGAGAGAGTAAGAAGATGTAAACCAGGTATGGATGACTCTCAACAACTCAACTAGAGTAACTCCTTTAAAAAAAATGGTGAGAGTTCTGCCTCCCACCCAAGAAATTTCAATTCTATGAGCTAGGGTTTAACTGGGAAAAACCAGTGGTTATGATGGAGAAATAGGTGAAAATGTGAGGGGTAAGGGGCGGTTTTGAGGTGAGTAATGAATTTGGGTGGAATGAATTGAGTAAGAGAGTGAGTGTTTGTGTTTGGGTGTGTAAGGGAGTGAGGAGAGAAGAGAACTTCGTGTGTGTGTGTGTGTGTTTGTGTTTGTGCTGCAGTGCGAACTTTAAATCTGTCATGAAATTGGGCTTGCACTATAGCGCAAGGTATCGCGCTATAGCGCAACCAAAATATCCTTTGGTGCATCACTAAAACAGGCTTGCACTATAGCACAAGAAAAATTTTCAAAATGCATACTCCATTTGACAAATGACGTACTATAGCACGATGTCAGCCGCAACTTCGTGATTTCCTCTGGTCAGACGCCTAGTTTCATCACTTCCTCCACTGATGAACTTCCTAATTGCTCCATGAACCTAAAAAAAAACAAAACAAACTAGAGTTGAATAAATTAAATTGATTCTAAACAAAAATTATACCTAAATAATAAAATAATAATAATAATAATAATAAAAAACTAAAATGATCCTAAATTAGAAAAGTTAAAGGAAATCAAAGAAAAGTTAGAAAAAGTTGAGTTGTCTCCCAACAAGCACTTTGATTTAATGTCCCTAAGTTGGACATGACTCTATCTAACAGCCTGGATCAGAGAGAAGAGCTAAAGCCTTGAGTTTATCATAGCTTCCATCAACATGTGGCTTCAACCTTTGGCCATTGACTTTAAAAGTGCCTTTTGTAGGATGTGTGACTTCAATGGCTCCAAAAGGGGATACTTTAGTGATCTCAAAAGGTCTTGACCACCTTGATCTCAGCTTCCCAGGGAATAGCTTCAATTTAAAATTGAAGAGTAGGACTTTCTGTCCTATGTGGAAGTCTCTTCTCAGTATATTCCTATCATGCCACTTCTTTGTTTTCTCCTTATAGAGCTTGGCATTTTCATAAGCTTCCTGTCTAAACTCATCCAACTCATTAAGCTGTAGCATTCTTTTCTCACTTGCCTCCTCGAGATCAAAATTGAGCAGTTTTGTTGCCCAAAATGCCTTGTGCTCCAACTCAACTGGCAAGTGACAAGCCTTCCCAAAGACCAATCTATATGGAGACATCCCGATGGGAGTCTTGAAAGCTGTCCTATATGCCCAAAGAGCATCATCCAACTTAACTGACCAATCCTTCCTTGAGGAATTAACAATCTTCTCAAGGATTCTCTTCAACTCTCTATTGGACACCTCCACTTGGCCACTTGTCTGATGGTGGTAGGGAGTAGTAACCTTGTGCTTCACACCATATTTGGCAAGAAGGGCTTCAAATTGACGGTTGCAGAAGTGTGTGCCTCCATCACTGATTATTGCTCTTGGGGTGCCAAATCTTGAGAAAATATTCTTCTTTAGAAACTTTGTGACGACCGGGTATCATTAGTAGGAGATGCCATGGCTTCTACCCATTTGGAAAAATAATCAACTGCTACCAATGCATATTTGTTGCCAAAGGAAGTGGGAAAAGGGGCCCATGAAGTCAATACCCCAAATATCAAATAGCTCAACCACCAAAATGTTATTCAATGGCATCTCATGCCTCCTAGAAACATTCCCAGTCCTTTGGCATTCATTGCACCTTCTCACATAGTCATTGGCATCTCTGAAAATAGTGGGCCAACAGAACCCACACTGGAGGACCTTAGTAGCTGTTCGAGTGGCTCCGAAGCGACCCCCAACTAGTGATGTGTGACAATGGTAAAGAATGCTAGCCACTTCTTCTTGAGGAACACATCTTCTGATAATCTGATCTGAGCAGTGTCTATAAAGAAATGGCTCCTCCCAAAAATAGTATTTGAGGTCAGAAAAGAATTTCCTCTTCTGGGAGTGTGAAAGGCCCTTAGGTAGAATTTTCTTCACCAAGTAATTGGCATAGTCTGCAAACCATGGTGCTACTTGTGCTACCCATAGCTGCTCATTAGGAAATGTCTCTTTAATCTCTCCCTCCTCATGTATAAAGGGAAAGGTCAGTCTAGAAAGGTGGTCAACTACCAAGTTCTCTGCTCTTTTTTTATCTTTGATCTCCAAATCAAATTCTTGAAGCAATAGAATCCATCTAAGGAGCCTAGGCTTGGCATCCTTCTTATCCAACAAGAACTTCAGGGCTGCATGGTCTGTGTAGACAATCACCTTAGCACCTATCAAGTAAGAACGGAACTTGTCAAAAGCAAAAACAATAGCCAAAAGTTCTTTTTCAGTGGTAACATAATTAAGTTGTGCATCATTCAAAGTTCTACTGGCATAATAAATCACATGCAACAACTTATTCTTCCTCTGTCCTAAAACAGCACGTATGGCATAATCACTAGCATCACACATGAGCTCAAATGGCAAATCCGAATTAGGTGCAACAAGAATAGGAGCTGAAACTAACTTATTTTTCAAAATTTCAAAGGCATGCAAGCATTCATTATCAAAATTTAAAGGAACATCCCTAACTAACAAATTACTCAAAGGTTGAGCAATTTTAGAGAAATCCCTAATAAATCTCCTATAAAATCCAGCATGGCCTAAGAAACTTCTAACTCCCTTCATATTGATTGGTGGAGGTAACTTCTCAATGACTTCAATTTTGGCTCTATCCACTTCAATTCCTTTAGCTGATATCCGATGTCCAAGAACTATGTCTTTTTGCACCATAAAATGACACTTCTCCTAATTCAAAACAAGGTTAGTTTTCTGACATCATTTCAAAACCAAAATAAATGATACAAATAATCATCAAAGGAAGAACCAAAAACTGAAAAATCATCCATAAAAACCTCTATAAACCTCTTCACCATATCATGGAAAATAGCTAGCATGCATCTTTAGAAGGTAGCTGGGGCATTGCACAACCCAAATGGCATTCTCCTGTACGCAAATGTCCTATATGGGCAGGTAAATATAGTCTTCTCCTGATCTTCTGGGTAATGTGTATCTGGTTGTAGCCAGAGTAGCCATCCAAGAAGCAATAGTAAGCATGGCCTACTATCCTCTCCAACATCTGGTCCATGAAGGGTAGTGGGAAATGGTCCTTGCAGGTGGCATCATTAAGCTTCCAATAATTAATACACATCCTTCACCCGGTAATTGTACGAGTTGGAATGAGCTCATTATTCTTATTCTTCACCACTGAAATTCCTCTTTTCTTAGGTACTACCTGAACTGGGCTCACCCAAACACTGTCTGAAATGGGATATATGATCCCTATATTTAGGAACTTTACCACTTCCTTCTTCACAACCTCTTTCATGGTTGGGTTCAACCTTCTCTGTGGTTGGACCAGTGGCTTGAAGTCATCTTCCATCAAGATTTTATGCATGCAAAAAGTGGGACTGATGCCTCTCAATTTGAAATCTGCCACCTAATAGCTGTTTTATGATCTTTTAGTACCCTTAGCAACTTATCTTCTTCTACACTACTCAGTGAGGCACTAATAATAACAGGATATGTGTCACCCTCACCAAGGAATGCATATCTCAGATGGATAGGAAGTTGCTTGAGCTCTAATTTTGGTGGCTCCTCACTCATTGGTTGTAGTTCCTTATCCTGTGTCAAAGTGTCAAAAAAAGGCTGGGAAACTACCAGTTGAGCTTCCAAAAGTTCATGGCACAGCTACAAGTTGCTGTCCTCCAATTATTTTGCCATCTTAGAGTTCACCAAGTATGCCTCTAAGGGAATGGTGGTGGAAACAACTTCAAAGGAAGAAGTCACCACCTCTTCAACAACATCAACTCTAAGGCATGAGTCAGCTTCTAGGGGAAACTTAGTTGCATCAAAAACATTGAAGGTGACCTTATCATCTTGTACTCGCAATTCTAACTTTTCCTCTTGGATATCTATGAGAGCTCTCCCAGTGGCTAAGAAAGGCCTCCCAAGAATGAGGGGGACTTCTCTATCTTCATCCATGTCAAGCACTACAAAATCTACTTGGAATATGAGCTTATCCACCTTTACCAAAATATCCTCAATAATAACTCTTGGATGCTTGATTGATCTGTCAGCTAGTTGTAGAGACATTATGGTAGGCTTGACTTCTCCAACCCCAAGCTTCCTGAAAATAGACAAAGGCATTAAATTAATACTGGCACCAAGATCACAAGGAGCTTTATTAAAATAAACATCACCAATGACATATGGAATAGTAAAACTCCCTGGATCCTTAAGCTTGGGAGGCAACTTGTTCTGTAAGATGGCACTGCACTATTTAGTAAGTAGGACAGTCTCATCATCTCTGATTTTTCTCTTTTGAGAGAGGATTTCCTTCATAAACTTGGCATAACTAGGCATCTGAGTCAATGCCTCTACGAAGGGTATATTAATTTGCAGCTTCTTGAACACTTCCAAAAATTTTGCAAATTGTTTAACTTGCTGCTCTTTCTTCAGTTGCTTCACCCTCTGTGGATAGGGAATGGAAGGGTCATAGGTAGGTGGTACCACATACTCTGGTGTCTTTTCTTCTTCTCCCACACCCTTGCTACGCCTCATAGGAATCTCATATTTCTTCCCTTTGGTAGTTTGTACTTTTGTCCTAGCAGGTTGCTCTTCTTCCACTTCTGGCATCTCAGGTTCTTCTAGTTCTTTACCACTTCGTAGGGTAATTGCCTTAACTTGCTCTCTTGGATTTTTCACTGTATTTCTAGGCAAAGTACCCTGCAGTCTTTCAGCTAGTTGTTAGGATATCTGCCCTAACTAAGTTTCAAGGTTTCTAATGGAAGCTTCCTGGTGCTTAAACTGTGCTTCAGTTCTGTCCACAAAATTAGAATGAGTCTGCATGAATTGTTGGAACATTTCTTCCAAGTTAGACTTCTTCTCTTAGACAGGTGGGTTATATGAATGCTTGGGAGCACCTTGATTCCCATGGAACTAACCGGAATGACCATAGTCTCTGTATCCAAGAACATAGCTATTGGAATGGAAATTGTGCCTCTGACCATTCATGTAATTGACTTGTTCATTAGAAGTAGGCTCTGTGGCACAATCTCCATTAGGATGATTCCCTTGGCAGAAGTCACACTGCAAGATCGGTGCTGGGAAAGTGGTATTGAGCATATCTAATTGCTTCTGAATGGCTACGTTTTGGACAGAGAGAGCTTACATCTAGGCCAAAAGGGCAGTGGTAGTGTCAACTTCCAAAACTCCTCTCTTCTGAGTTCTCTCACTAGGTCTCTGGTAATTGTTGCTAGCCATCATTTCGAATAGCTCCCATGACTGCTCTGGTGTCTTATTATTCAGAGAGCCGCCAGCTGCTGCATCAACCATGATTTGGGTGGACATGAGGAGAACATTGTAGAATGTTTGGATTTGCATCCAGAGCGGGATGCCGTGATGTGGACACTTGGCCAATAATTCCTTATACCTTTCCTAAGACTCATAGAAGGATTCTCCATCTGCTTGGGTAAAGGAAGTGATGTCATTCCTCATCTTAGCAGACTTGGCAGGAGGAAAGTACTTTTCCAAGAATTTTTTAGCCACCATATCCCAAGTAGTGAGTGTCCCTTGTAGTAGAGACTTTAACCAAGCTCTAGCTTTATCCCTCAATGAAAAATGGAACAGCCTCAACCGAATAGCATCATCCATAGCACTATTAATTTTTATGGTGTCACAGATTTCTAGGAAGTTGCTAAGGTGTTCATTTGGATCCTCACTAGGTAGTCCCGCAAATTGGCAGTTTTGTTGCACGAACTGAATGAGTGACGTTTTCAGCTTGAAGTTGTTTGCTTGGATAGGCGGTCTCATAATACTTGATGAGCACCCTTCAAAAGTGGGTGCTAAGTAGTCCTTCATGACTCTATCATCATGCTCATTTTCATTGGCCATGGTAACTTCAGGGACTTCTTCAATTGCTCTCCGTGCTTTCCTGAGTTGACGCAAGGAACGCTCAATTTTTGGATCAAAAAGCAAATCTTCAACAGATTGGCTTCTTCGCATAAACTGCAAAAACGGAACACAAGATCAGGTGAACAAAATAACAAAGCTAAATCGAAATAATGAACAAAAAATAAAATAAAATAAAATAAAATATCCAATCTAGTATCTCATCAACTAAGAATGATATTGATACTCTCCCCGGCAACAGCGCCAAAAACTTGATGCAACTTTAGCAAGCATACCGGATCGTACAAGTAATAAAGTGATGAGAAAAGTATCGTTCCCACGAGGATAGAGCAAATACCGAATAGTTTACGGGATAACTATTTGGAAGGAATGAAATTATGGATGTAAAGAAATTTAAAATAAAAATAAAACTTAATAAATACGAAAAATAGTAACCAGAACGGATTCAAGAAAGGTAGGCTAAATATAATGGAATGAACGCTAGGGCTAATTAATTTCAGCTATTGTAGACGCCTTGCCTATGAATTTCTATTAATCTGTTCTATCCTAATTGACTGACAGTCGATTCCCCTTAATTTATTCCTACCCTTTCTCGAGGTCAAGCAATACTCTTTATCCTAAATTGATTGCTTAATCTCTTAGCACAAACTAATCTAAGAAAAGGTTGAAGTTCTATAGGTTCCTATGTTGACCGCATGAACTGCGTTTGTCTATCTCAAGTTTTTGCTTAGCTCATGGTGTTTATGTTAAGAAGCTTTGTTTACAAACCCTATCTCTAGTTATTGCAAACCAATGAATCAATTGAATAGTGGCCAATCACTCAAAAGCATTAAGCACAAACAAAAACACTAAGCAATTGAAATAGAAACAAGATTAACATTAATCCATTAAGAAATTTGTCATACAAAAGGGACCATTAACGCCCTAGCAAGAGAAATTTAGTTCATGTCTAAAGAAAAGAAAATAATAACAGAGTATAAAGACGAGGAAATAGAAAAACAAAAAACCATGGAGAATTCTGGCTAGAAACAAGGAATTCAGGAAAATTTGGAGCTCTCTGTGTTTAACTTGAGCTCTGGAATCCTTGAATCTTCACCTTCAATCTCTCTGGAAAAACTCTTCTGTCTTGGGAAAGGTGTGTGAGTGTCTCCGCCTCCTTTTGTGATCTGTGTGACCTCTTTTTTATAGCGCATAGCTCCCTCTTTTAACTCTCAGCTCGAATAGATAATCTGCTACAAATAGCGCAAGCCTCAATTCTTGGCTCATTTGTGAAATACGGTGGCGGGCTATAGCGCACTGGGTTGCGCTATAGCGCAACAAAAATTGTTGACAGAGTTTGCGAACACAACAATGCGCTCTAACGCAACTTAAAACCTTGGGGATTTAACAAAACGGGAGCATGTTATAGCGCAACATGAATGTGGCATTTTCTTCCTTATGCGGCAGTGCGCTATAGCGCACACTAGCTTGCACTATAACGCAAGGTGCTGAGTCTGAATTCATGGCTTGGCTTCTTCCAACTTCTTTTGGGCCTACTTGCACCTACAATGAATCAAATAAACCCAAAATAAGTATCCAAAATATAAGAAAATAATAGAAAATAAGAATACCACCTAATCTAAACTACTTAACTAAAATAAAACAAAATAGCAACCAAACTAAATAACTACGTCATAAATTAAATAAAAACTAACTAAAAATATAACTCACCAAAGGGAGTTATCAGGTGGCTAATTGGGGTTTTATTTCCTCACTTCTTGATGTGATGATTGAATGAATATGATCATCTTTGGTTGGTTTGTTGGCTGTTTTTTATGTTAAAATCGATTAAGAAGTAAGAAAGGGTGAAAGTAGGAAAAAGTGAGGGACTAAAAGACTAAAATCCCTCGGCAGTCCGTACGGCGGAGTGAACGGCTTAGCCTACAGCCATTTAAATTTGATAAAACTCTTTTTATGTGAAACTAGACATTTAGGGCTTTCCATAAATATATAATATAGGGCCATTGGATTAGTATTGAGGGATATATGAATTTTTGAAGTTCGACCTAGGTTTTTGAGTTTGATTCTAGGTAGATAGGTTGTTTAAGGCCAAACTTGCCCTATACAGCTTGGATTTGAATGAAATTAACTTTGTTAGAAAGCTTACACATAGGAGAACATCCCATAAAAATTTCAGAGTTAGATACGATCTTGTTTGTTCCCAGTGGTTTGCGGAAGTTGCCCTATGTCCAAATTGGGCCAAAATAGGGCAGTTCAGAAAGGTCGGATTTCAGGGCTTATAACTCAAGCTCTACTAAAGAAAATGAAATATAACTTATTGCAAATGAAAGCTTGTCTTGTCAGCTTTAATATGAGATCAATTTCGTATGATTTGAACTAGTTTTTGATTTTTAGTGGATTTTTACTTTTAAGTATGTAATTCTGGCCAGCAATAAGGCAGGCCGAGATAAAACTTAAATAATTTGAACTACATTTATTAAAATTAGATGGGACGAAAGAGGTTAGAAAATAGACACATAACAC
Organism: Pterocarpus macrocarpus; assembly: GCA_031439585.1. Lineage (NCBI taxonomy): Eukaryota > Viridiplantae > Streptophyta > Magnoliopsida > Fabales > Fabaceae > Pterocarpus > Pterocarpus macrocarpus. The sequence goes on from CM062514.1 coordinate 58,725,210, forward strand.
TCTAACATGTCCAAAATTTAGGTCTAGATAAGTTAAATAGAAACTATGGCTTATTTTTCAAAAATCGGGTTAAGTGAAAGTGCTAAGACAGCAACTAATGTTCCTATGAAATTGATGTTGAATTGTGAATGAAGTGTTGAGAATTTTCTGTAAAAATTGGTTGTCTGAGTACTGGCACTATTCGTGGGGAAATGGACATGTTATGTTATGTTGCCAAATTTTCGGTAGAATTGTAAGGAGGTTATGAGTATTTATGTGTTAAGAATATGCATGTGGAAATCATGTATGCAAGGATATATGAAAGTAAATGATGAAGCATATGTATGAGTGCATTCAACATGTCCATGCATGATTATGTATGAGAATGAAAGGACATGAGTATATTATATATGGATCCCTTCACCTAGAGGCAGTTATGAGATCCTTCCTTGTGAAGGCAGTTAAATAAGATAAGATTGGGTCCCATCACTTGGAGGCAATTAATTGGGTCTCTCCCTATGAAGGCAGTTAAAAGATATGATGAAGGTCTCATATTCCTAAGGAGTGTGAAATGTGTAACATCCCCAATTTTTCTTATGCTAAATTATTTTCCATTTTACCTAAAATTTGGAACTCATTTCCATTCTGTCTAAAATCGGAACTCGCCTCCATTCTGCTTAAAGTCGGAACTCATGTCCATTTTATTCGAACTTGGAGATCAATTCGGAGATCAGAACTCATGTCCATTTATTCAAACTTGGAGATCAATTTGTAGGTCGGAACTCATGTCTATTTTATTTGAACTTGGAGACCACTTTAAAGATCGGAACTCGTGTCCATTCCGATTGAACTCAGCGATCAACATGGAGTTCAGAACCTGATATTGCTTGTTCTGCTTGAACTCGGAGCTAAAAACCTCAGATCGTCCGTTTTACTTGAATTCGAAGCTCGGAATGGTAACATCCCGATTTTCGTAAATAGAATGTAATGGAAACTTTGAATTATTTCTCTTAGGCAGTGTAAGAATTTCTTAGGCAGCGTTATCCCATAACGATCTTCGCACTCAGAATTATAGGGTAGTATAACATAACCATTGAAAATATGGCACTACCATATGTTAAATATTAGGAAATGACAAAAGTATCCCTATAAACTTTTGTTAATTGTAGTGATGCCCAGGATTTTTAGAAATTATATTTTGACCCCAAAGACTTATTTCCACAATAACCCTAGAACTTTTCATAAAATAACTTTTATGTCCCCACATATAGAATTAGCAGAACAGGGTTTTAAACGAAGCAGAATCACGTGGTAAAATCGTAGAAGTTCAAATCTCTACCAATTAGGCCATGGAGGCAGTCGGGTGTGAAATGACGTGGGTGCCCCTAGACTTGGTCAAAATTACAGAATTGCCATTAGATGTGGAAAATAGAAAAAAAATACAGCAGAAACTTCGGCAGAAAATACTAAAGGGCTTCCAAAAGGCTAAAAGGAATGTAACATCCCGAACTTTGAAGATAGGCCAGGATAGGAGTAAGTTCGGGTCTGATACAAGGGCAAAATAGCAATTAGGTAACCCGTAGAGAAACCAAGGGTGAGGTTGTCATCATTGGATTATAGTGGCAAGGTCGTAATAAAGACTTTATGGTTGTCAGGAAGGGCAACCATAGAGAATTTCTGTTTTCAGAAATTTTGTGGGTGTCAAGATACTGGTAGGCAACTAAAACACTTGTAATAATCTTAAATTGAGATCTTCTACCCAAAATTTCAAATAAGAGTATGAGATTACTCACACAATATTTTAGAAATTCGGGTAGTTTGAATGCCCGAATTGATATTTGGAGACCTTGAATTAATTTTCACGGGTCTCATATTGTCTGCAGGCATGAGCATAAATTAGAAGTCCTTTTAGTAGTAGCTCAAGATGAGCCACTCAAAAATTCAAGTTTAGTAGAATTTAAATTGTATTCCAAACCCACCAATGAAAATTTACCTACAAAGCTTCCTAAACAAGCTAACTAAGCTTAATGAGTAAGTTACCCTTACTTTTACTAAAATACCCTCAAGCCCTAGACTTTTCTACACACTTTCCTTCCCCTCATCATGTATGCCACCACCACCACCATCTTCTCATCTTCACTCTCTTCTTCACCACCTCCATGGCTATGAGCTTCAAGCTCATAGTTTATGCCCTTCTTGACCTTAAATCCTTTCACTCCTTTTATGAAAATTAATCCTCATCCTCTCCTCTACAAAACCCCTCTAACAATTTCATGATTTAGCATCAAGTAGTGCTCCTCCACCACCATTTATGGTGCTGCCATGAGAGGGGAAGAAGGTTAGGATGTTGTTCTTGTCTTCCTTGCATCCATGGTTTCAAGGAGTTTGAGGTAGGTAGCTCAAATCCTTAGTTATTTGATGTATCATGTGACTATGTGGCTGCTGTGTTCCTCTTATGCCATACTTGTATGATGGTGTTTTGATGTTCTTCTAGTGATTTGAGATGAGGAAACTTGGTTTAAGTTGAGGGATTTATCAAAAACCTAAAAAGGAGCTAAGCAGCATATGTTTTTGTGAGAAAGCCCTACGGCATCCATACCGGCGGAGGGTACAGCTCCGTCTACAGCCGTGGAAAGTGGATGAATATATTTTTATATGAAATTAGACATTCAGGGCTTTCCATACATATAAATATAAGGTCATTGGATTAGTATTGAGGAAGATATGAATTTTTGAAGTTTGATCTAGAAATCTGGATTCTCTTCTGGGCAGTATCAGTTGAGAAGGGTGTAACTCACCTTACACAACTCTAAATTGAGTGCAACTAACTCTGTTTGAAAGCTAACATGTAAGGAAACATCCCATAAAAATTTTAGAGTTAGGTTCATTGCCATTTGTTCCTAGTACATCAATGAAGTTGACTTAAGTTCAAACCGGGCTGGAACAGGATAGTCCAGTAGGGTCAAGTTACGAGGCTTATATCTCAAAATACGCTCATGAAAATGATATGAAACTTATTTCATTTGAAAGCTTGTTCTGTCGGCTTTAAATTGATATAAACATGGTATAATATCACCCTAATTTCTATTTTTAATGAATTTTGACTTATAAGGATGCATTTCTAGCTAAGTCCAGGGCAGTCTGATGTAAAATACTAATGACTAGAGTTATACAATTCAAAATGAGATGGGACAATAAGGTTGGAAACTAATAGAGCTATGACATATCCAAAATTCAGGTTCGAATGAGTTGAATTGGACTAAAGGTGGATTATACAAAATTCAAGCAGGACTAAATAGAGTTGGTAGAAATGACCAAATTGATGGTTTCACAAGTATTAGTGTACATATAAGGCTTGGGTTGAAGGTTGCAGGTTTTATATTGATAGATATGTTATATTGATTATACTGCTATGATTGATTAGTCTGTAGGAGCTAACCCTATTCATGGGGAAGTAGGTCTGATCCGTTATACTACCGAAATTTCGGCAAGAATATGTGAATTATATGAATGCTATAATCATTTATATGTTATGCTCATAAGATTCATATATGCAAGAATGGTTTAAGTATGATATGAAGTTCTCAAAACTTATGCTATGGGTGATTATACTTTGGATATACTTACATTTACATGTCATGTTCATGTATGTCATGCATGCAAGCATAATTAGAATATGATATGAAAAGTAAGATGTGAGACATATCCATGAATGCACCAAGCATCCACATGCATGATAAGAAATGGAAAGGAAAAGATAATAAGAACTTGCAAGAGGGACGTACTAAGCTATCACGTGAGGCATGGCATAGACCCAGCTAGTGTGGGCCAGAGCGGTACTATCTAAGACTTGGTCCAGCCCTCGACCAGATAGACCGGTGTGAGGGTCGGGGAAAATAAATCCGTTACTCATGTATAGGTACGAGCTCGGACCTGAAAAGCAGGCTATTACCCAAGGGTGAGAAAAGCCATTCACCTCCGGGAGACCAAGTATAGAAGAGCAAGGTTAAGTCGCAAGTTAAAGAAAGATACAAACTAAGTCAAGTGCACTTGCATATAGTCAAGTATAAGCATCTATATGTGCATCTTCAATTATCTCGTTAAGTCATAATGTTATCATGATTCTTGTTGAAGCATATTATATTATTCGTATTTCTATGTCTGACATATGATATGGCAAGTGGTTGTTAAAATATAACCCGCTTCGAGAAAGGTGTTTCCAACTTAAAATTGAGCCACTATTTGCGTATATGTACTCATATTTTCATAATAAACTGAAGCGGCTGGAATGTTTATGATGACATTGTAAGGGTGATGGTTTGAGTTTACCTACTGAGAACCTTAGGTTCTCACAGCTTGCTCGTATGTTTTTTTTCTTTTCAATAAACATTCCAGCACCTAAGTTGGAAACCAAGTACAAGGCGGAGTACTAGGACATTTATTGAACAAGACTCAGGTGCAAACTATACCAAGAGACTACTGAATGCTAGTTGATGACTAGTCCGAAGCAAGTTCTGTGTATTATGTTAGTCATAATTTCTTTTAAATTGTAATTGTGTTATTTTCTATGTATCAAAGACGACGAAATTTATGAACTATTATTTAGTAATAACGTATGTAGTTAAAGGGCCATGTATTATATTTTCCACATTTCAAAGATTTTCTTAGCACTGTGACAACCTCTTAATATAACTTGATGACTCGAGCATGGCTTATATAATATAGGGTGTTACATTTATTGGTATCAGAGCAGTTTGTCCTGTATAGGCCCGTCGATGGACTGATTATGCTTCTGATGCACACTCTGAGAATCTAGATAAACTATGCTTTAGGTCCTCGCGTAAGGAGGACATAGAAATATTATGCATGGTAGCCTTGTTGTGAGTGTTGTGGACTATCTGTTGCACTTGACTGAATGTTGAGTCTGATCACCTCAATATACGGTTTTGTGTAAACAGAAGCCTATGTCACCCTGTAGGCTTATTAGGAATCTTCCAAACATAATTATGAGGGACGGAACCCCTAGAAAGTAGTGATGGCATAAAGGGGTAGATAATTGAGCAAGTTAAGGAGTGTAGAGAATTGGGGATTCAATCAAAGAAATTGTGTCAGACGGTTTGCTATGGACATGGTAAACCTAGTTATATTGAAAAAGGTTGTTTGCAAAGTGTTGCCAGGTAGCCGAAGATTTCCCATCATCAAGGGCAGGATCTTAGTTGGAGACGAGCTGAGTAAGAATCTTTTTCATCCTGATGGGGCTTGTTTCAAGCTTCATTGCGATTACCCAATCTAGACTATCTTCTCTACCTTGAATCTAGGGAATTCTTCTACCTGGTTTTGTAATTTTAATACTCGATAGGAGTAAGGTGATTACTCGCTGATAAGGTTATCTTATGTGGCATGGATAGTGCCCTTATTTTCTTCGTAGATAAGATTACCCCGAGGGTACCTCGCCAACAAATTTAGTCAATGGTTTTTTATTTTGGATTGTGGTAACACCACATTATAAAGACCTGATCCTTCATTAAGAAATTTGTAGAGTGGACGAATGAAGCAGAGAATCAGGGCAAGAAGCTAAGGGCAGAAGCTTCGGTTAGGTATGCAGGAGACCTTTTTAAGTCCCCGTCCAGAGGATGGAGTGGTTTCTTCCTCAATAGTACTGGGGACTAACCTTGTAGCGATTGCTAATTGGAAGAGTACTAAGTGGAACTTTGGCTTCGAAAGGGAAACAGTTGAGCAAACTGTAAAGTGACCCCTCCAACTATACATTGCATCAAGATAGAGATACGGTTATACACGGTATGGAAAGTCGATGAAGTTATAAGTGGAACAAGAGAGAGAGAGGCGGTATATCTCCTACTAACCTGAAGTAGGAACACTTTTAGACTAGAGGTGGCATACGAACCAAGTGTAATTTTTCCTACCTTTCAGGGATAAAGAGAGTGCTAGAAAATCTAGTCATGTTCAAATTCTATCAACCTCAGCTAACACAAGAACTAGATGATAGGATCATCTTCAACATGTTATTAGTAGAGAAATGAGGCTATTCAGAGAAGAAAGGCAAAGTCTAACAATTGCCTTTACATACCATTATATATGCTATGGGTGGAGTAACTCGATAAGGAATGTATTCAGATTCAGGTGAGAGTAATAAAGACTTAAAGTATGCAACTAATCCCAATAGACCAAGGGAGCAACCATAGGGTAGGTTCTGACAAATGAAAACAGACAAGTTTCCGTAGGAACAATGGAACATAGTAGGAACGAGGTAGGAAAAGAGGAAGTTTGGAGTTCAGACTGACCAATTAAAAAGAGAAAAGCTACCTAGTATTAGATTATGGTGCAGATAAGATTGTGTAAGAAATACCAAGTAGGGTTGCCTTGGCACCGGTCATAAGTGCAACAGACCCAATGCACCCTAAGCAATATCAGATGATGCACCAATATAAAAAAAAAAAAATCAAAAAGGATTTGGAAGCGTGCCCCATGAGGGGCAAGGTTACGATGTTGGAATTAGAGACAGTCAGAAGAGTCTCTATACCTTGAGCCAGATTAAACACGATCATCACTAACGCACTAGGTTCCATAAGAGTTCTATAGTTAATCGTGCTCGGACGAGAGTAATATTAAGATGGGTGACCTTCTGGGAAGTTCTCATATTGTAACTTCAATAGGGTAGCAAGACCATCATTTCCATCTCTCATAGCAAATGGATTACATCCTTGGGGCAAGATGTTACAAGGGATAACCAGGAGCCTTAATAAAGAGGGTAATGTAAAGTTTAACCATAAACTTGATATATATTATACTAGGATTGACCATCAAATATAAATGTAGTAGAAGGTGGATGTCAACATAATAAACAAGGAATCTCCTCACTACGAAATTGAAGAAGATAGGAAAGTGATGGGATCTTTTCAGCTCAACAATCCTTTTTCTCATATTGAATTGATCATATTCTGGGGAAAAAGATATTGCAGTAGTCATTACGAAGCTCAACAGGGACGACATGAAATCCGATTGGCAGATAATAAGAAAATGGAATAGAGCCTATAAGAAGAGGAGAGATTTCAAAGCAAGGCCAATAGTTACAGTTTATGAAAATGTTCTAGTCCTACACTCTAGACTCAACATAAGGGAACTCATCACTGATCAAAGGTGGTCAAGTGGACCAAAACCTTGGAAACCACTAAGAGCTGGTGTCGAAGACTCAAGACACAAGTAATGAAGAATTTACCAGAAATCACAATGCAATAGTAGTAAGACACATGGCAAGAAAGATAAGTAACTTTCTCGGCAAACTCGCTAACGGATCAGGCCATCGTCAGGATAAAGTGTACTTTGGGCGGTCATATAATCTAGGGGGACTCTTGACGTGTTAGGAAGGTATCTCATTGAAAAGAAATGGGATAAGGAAGAGTCTGCAACATCACTAAGGAAATACTGTAACGTCCTCCTTTGTACAGTATTATGCTTAAGTCATAGTACCACACTCAGGAGTTGTTACGGTTACCTAAGTGGACCTTAACTGACAGCAACTTCAACCGTCTTTGCAACTTCTCGAACTATCTGGAGATAAAACGAAAATAAGAGTGAGAATTTTGAATTCTCAGTAGGATTCCTTAACCATCATACATACCGTCATCATTGTCATCTCCAGTTTACTTTGGTTTATTATGAAAAAGGTGAACATGTTATGTAAATTGTTAGATTTTATAGTTCGAAAATATATTATCCGAAGCAAAGTTCATTTTACTCATACATAATCATGCATGGACATGCTGAATGTACTCATACATATACTTCATCATTCATTTTCATATACCTCATATCATATTTAAATCAAACAGCAAACCCAGGATAGGGCATTGTAATTATGCTAAGAAGATAACAATATCAATAGGTGCAATTGCTATAGTCTTAAGCCTTAAGCTATCTCGCAAGCTTTTTAACTCTTACTGATGTTCCCGAGTTTGAGCTCATAACGAACTTCCGAGTTTCGATGTCATATCTACTTCAACTTCCAGAGTTATAAGTCTATGTCTTGGTTCCCAACTTCCGGGGTTATATATATAATGTCCATGTCTTGATTCCCGTATTCTGGAATCATGTATCCAATGTTCCCGACTTCCGGCTTTAACCCATAATTGTTCCTCCAAAACTCATGAATATTTGCTTGAGTCCCAAATTTCGACATTAACCATACCCCGTCTTCCCTAATTTCCGAGTTACGACTTTAACTATGTCCGACTAGTTTCCAATTTGCTCATTCCCGAGTTCCGGCATTAACTATACCTGATCAGGTTTGCTATTTACTAAGTCCCGAGTTCAATGTTAGGTCACCCTTCCGAGTTCAACCTTAAGTATATTATTCCAAGTTCCACCTTAAGTACACTCTATCTAGCTCTTCATTTGCTAAGTCCCGAGTTCCGATATCACGGAGGTTGATCTAGTATTTATATATGTCTCTAGCCCAAATTACACTCTTATAAGAGAAAATTCGGCAAAAATAGAAATCTAGATGAAATCATACAAAATTTATATCTCTGTAAAGCTAACAAGGCAAGCTTTCAAATGAAATAAATTCATATTATTTGAATGAGTATATTTTGAGATATAAGCCTTGAAACTCGACCTTCCTGAATTACCCTGTTTTGGCCTGGTTTGGACATAGGGCAACTTTCTCGACTCACTGGAAACAAATAAGACCTTAACTAACTCGGAATTTCTTTATAGGATGTTATCCTATGTGTAAGATTTCTAACAAAGTTGGTTTCACTTAATTCCAAGTCGTATAGGCCGAGTTCTTCCTTGAACAACCTAGTCTGCCCAGAATCAAACTCAAAAACCTAGGTCAAACTTCAAAAATTCATATATCTCTCAATACTAATCCAATGGACTTATATTATATATGTATGGAAAGCCCTGAATGTCTAGTTTCACATAAAAATAGATTAATGAAGTTTAAACAGCTGTAGGCAGAGCCCTACACTCCGCCATATGGACCGCTGAGGAAAAACCTTACCAGCTTCATGAGTTTTCTCCTTCCTTCAAGTTCTTTCATACCAATTCTAGTTCTAATCATAACATACATGCATAATCAACTATAATTAATCATCATCACTTCACATATCAGTAGCACAAAGTATACAAGACTCGCACACAACTCCAAACCAAGGAAAATAAGAAGAGAAGTAGGATTTTTACCTTTTGTAGGTGTAATTTCTTGCTAGATTTAAGCTTGAGTTTGAGAAATCTTGTTGTGACTTGAAGGTTTTTGGGAGATGAGGTGGGATGAGATGAGATGAAGGAAAGAAGAATGGAGAGGGGTTAGCACACATATAGGGCCGAACTTGTGAGGGCAAAAAAGGAAAAGAAGAAAACTTCTCATGCAAGTTGAAGTTGATTGGTGGATTTGTGTTTCCTATTTCAATTTGATTTTTGGGCTATCATCTATGGCTTAAAGTGGCACCACATGAGGGGGTATCTTGGCTAAATCTTGGCCATCCATTCTAGGGTTCTCACGGTATAATTTTTATTGATCCGGTTCCGACAGTCTTAAATACCGATATCTTACCGATTTCTCTTAAATCGGTAAACCGGTTTTAGAAGAATCTTATGAAGTTTCCTATGGTTCTAATCTAATTTCATCAAGCTTAATTACTTCTAAATCACACTTAATTAGATTAAAATTTTTCGGGCGTTACAAATACGGCTATTAACCCCATCTCTATGCCGAATCATGTATACCTTGATAGCTAAAAATCAAGGAGAACAAGAGGATGATAATAAAAAGAGCTATGAATCTTATAAGCTTTAACCATACAGTGGGAGTGACCTGAGATCTTCCCACAAGTAATGGGGCACGAAGTGAAGTTTATAAGGGAAAAGGAATTTCAAGATAAAGCTTCTAGTTATAATTTTGAGAAGAGACCTAAGCCCATATTTCTAAAGGACTTCAATCGAGAAAATTTATTTTTGGATTAAGGATATTCACGTGAGTAAGAATCTTGGAAAAAGTAGTATGAGTCTCCTAAAATTTTGGTGCAACCATTTTCGTTATTATACATCAACATCGGTCATGGCAATCGCTGGTAATCCTTATAATCACAAATCTTCAAGGATTGATATCTAAGGTCTCAAGTGTAAGCAGCAAAAGATTTAGTAGTTACTACTAAGTAAAAGTAATTAAGTTCAAAGCAAAGGAGATAAGGAAAATCTCCAATGAACCTAATGATGTAAAGGAGATGAGGAAAGTCTCCAATGAACCTAATGAAGGTTCAAGACATCATTGATATGAGATAAACTCGGGCACCCACACGATTTTTTTAGGGTTCTTTGCACATACTGAAACAATGCCCTGTAATTACCGAAAATCAATTTTAGGACGATGCACAAACCCGAAGAAGAGAGTACCCCAATAAGCTAAGAGAATAATCCTAAATATTCTTAGCCCTGAAATTTTGAGGACAAAATTCTTTTAAGATGGGTAAAATTGTAACATCCCCAATTTTTCTTGTGCTAAATTATTTTCCATTTTGCCTAAAATTTGGAACTCGTTTCTATTCTGTCTAAAATCAGAACTCGCCTCCATTTTGCTTAAAGTCGGAACTCATGTCCATTTTATTTGAACTTGGAGATCAATTCGGAGATCAGAACTCATGTCCATTTATTCGAACTTGGAGATCAATTCGTAGATCGGAACTCATGTCTATTTTATTTGAACTTGGAGACCACTTCGGAGATTGGAACTCGTGTCCATTCTGATTGAACTCAGTGATCAACATGGAGCTCAGAACTTGATATTGCTTGTTCTGCTTGAACTCGAAGCTAAAAACCTCAGATCATCCGTTCTACTTGAATTTGGAGCTCGAAATTGTAACATCCTCATTTTCGTAAATAGAACGTAATAGAAACTTTGAATTATTTCCCTTAGGTAGTGGAAGAATTTCTCAGGCAGCGTTATGTCATAATGATCTTCACACTCAGAATTATAGGGTAGTGTAACACTGCCGTTGAAAATATGGCATTGCCATATGTTAAATATTAGAAAATGACAAAAGTGCCCCTGTAAACTTTTGTTAATTGCAGTGATGCCCAGGATTTTTAGAAATTATATTTTGACCCCAAAAACTTATTTCCACAATAACCCTAGAACTTTTTATAAAATGATCTTTATGTCCCCACATCTATAGAATTTGGAGAATGGGGTTTTAAACGAAGCAGAATCACATGGTAAAGCTATAGAAGTTTGAATCTCTGCCGATTGGGCCATGGAAGCAGTCGGGTGTGAAATAACATGAGGTGCCCCTGGACTTGCTCAAAATTACGGAATTGCCATTAGATGTGGAAAAGAGAAAAAGAATACGGCAGAAAATACTAAAGGGCTTCCGAAAGGCTAAAAGGAATGTAACATCCCGAACCTTGAGGATAGGCCAGGATAGGAGTAAGTTCGGGTCTGATACAAGGGCAAAATAGCAATTAGGTAACCCATAGAGAAACCAAGGGCGATGTTGTCATCATTGGATTATAGTGGCAAGGTCGTAATAAGGGCTTTATGGTTGTCAAGAAGGGCAACCGTAGAGAATTGCTGTTTTCAGCAATTTTGTGGGTTTCAAGACACTGGTAAGCAACTAAAATACTTGTAATAACTTTAAATTGAGATCTTCTACCCAAAATTTCAAATAAGAGTATAAGATTACTCACATAATATTTTAGAAATTCGGGTAGTTTGAATACTCGAATTGATATTTGGACACTTCGAATTAATCTTCGTGGGTCTCATATTGCCTGCAGGCATGAGCATCAATTAGAAGTCCTTTTAGTAGTTGCTCAAGATGAGCCACTCAAAAATTCAGGTTTAGTAGAATTTAAATTGTGTTTCAAATACACCAATGAAAATTTACCCACAAAGCTTCCTAAACAAGCTAACCAAGCTTAATGAGTAAGTCACCCTTACTTTTACTAAAATACCCTCAAGCCCTAAATTTTTCTACACACTCTCCTTCCCCTCATCATGTATGCCACAACCACCACTGCAACGTCCAAAAAATTTTATTGTTAGTAACCGAGTTGTTCGATTTTTATCGAATATGTGGGTTTAATCTTCGATTAAGCATTTATTTAAAGCCAATTAAGTGTGATTTAGAAATGATTAGGCTTGATAGAATTAGATTAGGAATATAGGAAATCTCACATAAATTTTCTAAAACCGGTTTGCCGATTTAAGAGAAATCGATAAGATTTCGGTAATTTAAACTGTCGGAACCGAACCAATAGAACTTACACTATGAATGCCCTAGGATGAATGGCTAGGATTTAGCCAAAACACCCCTATATGTGGCACCACCTTCAACCAAGGATGGCAGCCACAACATCAAATTGAAACCCCAAACACACATCCACTAATCACACAACTCCTTGCTCCACAAGTTTGTGTTCAATTCCTTCTTTGCTCTTGTGAATTTCGACCAAGATAAGGGGCCGACTCCCCTTCATTTCTCTTCCATTCACACTCCTCTCTACTCCATCTTTAACCTCTCTTCAAGTCTCATCAAGAATTGCTTCCATTTAAGACACTAAATCAACAAACCTTCAACTAGACAAGGTAGGAATCCAACTTCTCTGCTTGTTTTTCTTGATTTGGGGCTGTGTGGGGATCTTATCTTCCTCATGATATTAATGTGATTTGGAGTTATGATGATGGTTTATGATTGAGTTTGCATGTGTGCTGTGATTAGAATTGAAATTGGTATCAAAAACTTGAAGAAAAGAGAAAACTCAAGAAGCTGGTAGGGTTTTTTCTCAGCAGTCCGTACGTCGGAGTGTACGGCTCCACCTATAGTCATTTAAATTTCATGAATCTATTTTTATATAAAACTAGACATTCAGGGATTTCCATACATATATAATAAAAGGCCATTGGATCAGCATAGAGGTAGTTATGAATTTTTGAAATATGACCTAGAAATCAGGACCTTCATCTGGGCAGTGTGAGTTGAGAAGGGTGTAACTCACTCTACATAGCTTCAAATTGAGTGAATCTAAATTTTTTTGAAAGCTAACATATGAGGAAACATTCCATAAAAATTTTAGAATCAGATTCGTTGCTATCTATCCCTAGTACATCAATGAATTTACCTTAAGTTCAATTGGGGCTAGAATAGGGTAGTCCAGTAGGGTCAAGTTTCAGGGCTTATATCTCGAATTATGCTCACTCAAATGATATGCATCTTCTTTGATTTGAAAGCTTGCTCTGTTAGCTTTATATTTATATAAATTTCGTATGATTTCACCTAGATTTCTATTTTTGGTGAATTTTCTCTTATAAGAGTGCAATTCTGGCTAGAAGTAGGGCAGTCTAGGATGAAACACAAACAACTTAAGATTGAACTCGGAACTTAGTAGATAGAGAGCTAGGTCGGGTACACTTAAGGTTGAACTTGGAACTTAGCAAACAGAGAGCTAGGTTAGGTATACTTAAAGTTGAATTTGGAACTTAGTGAATAGGAAACTAGATTGGATATAGTTAATGTCAGAAACTTGGAATTTAGGAAACACCCTCATAAAAGTCTTGGATGACCAATGGTGGGTTAAGGTCGGAGATCGAACATAACCACGGAAGTCGGAACTTATACAATCTCGGAACTTGGATCCAACTCAGTTTTGCAAGTCGAACTCGAGAACATCAATAGAAGTTAAAAGCTTGCACAATAGATTAAGTATTTTAAGACTTGTACCTAGTGATATTGTTATATTTTTTATATGATTATGATGTTCTATATTGGGTTAGCTGTTTAAATAAAATTTTCCTGGTTGTCTGGTACTATTCATGGGGAAGCAGACATGATCCGTGATGCTGTCAAAATTTCGGCAAGGATTGCAATTAACATGAATTTACAAGTTATGCATGCATTGATCCAAGTATAAGATGAGCAATTGCTACCCTTATAAGAATGAGAAAGGATTTCCATATGACTTGGGCCAGCCCCTAAACAAAGTTAAGGGGAATAGATCAGTAGGGAAGTCGGGGAAAGTAAACCCGGTGACCCTGTATAGGAACAAACTCGATCCTGAAAAGCGGACTATTACCCAGGAGTTTTATAGCCAATATACTCCCAGGGGACCAAGTATGAAAAAATATGAGTTAAGTTCAAGTGCATTATTTCTTAAGCATATCCACAATTTCTGTTATCATGCATTGAGTTAATTGCACCAGTGGGTATTATATATGTATATCATTGTTCACTTTATGACTGTCACTTAACTATATCAAAAATACAGGTTTGGTTGCTTATTTCTCTATTTAATTTCCTTTATTTCCTTAAGTAAAACTCAGATGTATTTCGGGCTATGATTTCTATAACTAATCTAGTAGAACATTCTGTTGAGGTAATATTTTCTTGTAATTAACCAAAACCCAAAACAATTGAGAATGACAGCGATGGCAGATATATATAAACTTAGGATCCCTACTGAGAAATCTTTATTTCTCACCCTACTATATGTTTCCGCGTCATTCTCAGATCATGGAGAACGCGGCCACCGGTGTCCTGTTCATTGAGTTTCTTGAGCTCCACATCCACCTGGACCCATTTCTAGACTGTATATATGTATCTGGTAGATGTCAGTTCCGTTTTTATTTCTTCTTTTGTAGAGATTTTGCTATTCCCTTTGCTCATCTACTCTTTGATCCCACCACACCTTACATTGCTATCCCACTACACATGGCCCATCCCTTTCCACCACCACCCGCAGCTACAGCGCTAGCAACAGTACCAGCCATGGATCCTCCAGCCTCACCACAGCAGCAGATCCCCTCCATCTCGATGTTTGAAGAGGATCCGTCTGAGGCAGTGAGTTCATCTTCCTCCTCCTCTGCCCTGAGCGTGGACTACACTCTCACTGACACCGGTATGGAGAATGGATTTCTTTCCTTGGAATCCATCTAGAGTGCCTATGCAACGCAATAGTAGGATACGTATAGGATGGCCCTCTTTTGGCATTTTTGGGCCATAGGCGGTAGCTTAGTGGATGTTATATGTAGATAGTTGGTACATGAAATGTCCCATGGGGACTAGATAGGGTTCTGATTATAGCAACAGTTCGATGTTATTTTGTTTTAGCAGCCCCATTGTTATACCCTGTATGAGTTATGTACTTTTGAAAAACTTGGAAAAGCAACATCTATTGTACATATATATATATATATATATATGAAGCAGTCAGATAGTTTCGTTTATTCTGCATATTTTCTTTATTTATTGATTTATTATTTCTGATACAGAACTCACCGACAGATTAAACAATTAACGTTCTAGGGATAACTATTATTGAATCAAAATGTAATGTAAGCAGCTAACCTCACGTAATAACTTATCAGGTAATAAATTATGAATTGAGTATAGTATTTTGTCTAGTAAGATGTTACAACCACCATCTTCTCATCTTCATTCTCTTCTTCACCACCTCCATGGCTATGAGTTTCAAGCTCATAGTTCATGCCTTTCTTGACCTTAAATCCTCTCACTCCTTTTATGAAAATTAATCCTCATCCTCTCATCTACAAAACCCCTCTAACAATTTCATGATTTAGCATCAAGTGGTGTTCCTCCACCACCATTTACGGTGCTGCCATGAGAGGGGAAGAAGGTTAGGATGTTGCTCTTGCCTTCCTTGCATCCATGGTTTCAAGGAGTTTAAGGTAAGTAGCTAAAATCCTTAGTTATTTGATGTATCATATGACCATGTGGCTACTTTGTTCCTCTTATGCCATACTTGTATGATAGTGTTTTGATGTTCTTCTAGTGATTTGAGATGAGGAAACTTGGTTTAAGTTGAGAGATTTATCAAAAACCCAAAAAGGAGCTAAGCAGAATCTATTTTTGTGAGAAAGCCCTACGGCGTCCATATCGGTGGAGTGTAAAGCTCTACCTACAGCCATAAAAAGTGGATGAATCTATTTTTATATGAAATTAGACATTCAGAACTTTCCATACATATAAATTATAAGGTTATTGGGTTAGTATTGAGGGAGATATGAATTTTTGAAATTTGAACTAGAAATCTGGATTCTCTTCTGGGCAGTATGAGTTGAGATGGGTGTAACTCACCCTACACAACTCTAAATTGAGTGCAACTAACTCTGTTTGAAAGCTAACATGTAAGGAAACATCCCATAAAATTTTTAGAGTCAGATTCATTGCCATTTCTCGGCCAACACATCAATGAAGTTGACTTAAGTTCAAATCGGGTTGGAAGAGGATAGTCCAGTAGGGTCAAGTTATGAGGCTTATATCTCAAAATATAATCATGGAAATGATATGAAATTTATTTCAATTGAAAGCTTCTGTCAGCTTTAAATTGATATGAATTTCATATGATATTACCCTGATTTCTATTTTTAATGAATTTTCAATTATAAGGGTGCATTTCTAGCTAAGTACAGGGCAGTCTGAGGTAAAATACTAATGACTTGAGTTATACAAATCAAAATGAGACGGAACAAAAAAAGGTTGGAAACTAGACACATATAGCTATGACATATCCAAAATTCAGGTTTAAACGAGTTGAAATGGACTAAAGGTGGATTATACAAAATTCAGGCAGAACTAAATAGAATTAGTAGAAATGACCAAATTGATGGTTTCACAAGTATTAGTGTACATATAAGGCTTAAATTGATAGATATGTTATATTGATTATACTGCTATGATTGATTTGTCCATGGGACCTAGCACTATTCATGGGGAAGCAGGTCTGATCCCTTATGCAGCCGAAATTCCGGCAGGAATATGTGAATTATATGAAGTTATAACTATTTGTATGTTATGCTCATAAGATTCATATATGCAAGAATGATTTAAGTATGATATGAAGTTATGAGAACTTATGCTATGGATGATTATACTTTGGATATACTTACATTTACATGTCATGTTCATGTATGTCATGCATGCAAGCATAATTAGAATATGATATGAAAAGTAAGATGTGAGACATATCCATGAATGCGCAAAGCATCCACATGCATGATAAGAAATGGAAAGGAAAAGATAATAAGAACTTGCAAGAGGGACGTACTAAGCTTCCACGTAAGGCATGGCATAAACCTAGCTAGCGTGGGCCAGAGCGGTACTATCTAAGAGTTGAGCCAGCCCTTGACCAAATTTAAGGGGAATAGACTGATGTGAGGGTCCAAAAAAATAAACCCGTCACTCGTGTATAGGTACGAGCTCAGACCTGAAAAGCAGGCTATTACCCAAGGGTAAGAGAGGCCATTCATCTCTGGGGAACTAAGTATAGAAGAGCAAGGTTAAGTTGCAAGTTAAAGAAATATACGAACTAAGTCAAGTGCACTTGCATACAGTCAAGTATAAGCATCTATATATGCATCTTCAATTATCTCGTTAAGTCATAATGTTATCATGATTCTTGTTGAAGCATATTATACTATTCGTATTTCTATATCTGACATATGATATGGCAAGTGGTTGTTAAAATATGACCTACTTCGAGAAAGGTGCTTCCAACTTAAAATTGAACCACTATTTGCGTATATGTACTCATATTTTCATAAGAAACCGAAGCGGTTAGAATGTTTATGAGGATACTGTAAGGGTGATGGTTTGAGTTTACCTACTGAGAACCTTAGGTTCTCACTGCCTGCTTGTATATTTTTTTTCTTTTCCATAAACATTCCAGCACCTAAGTTGGAAACCAAGTGCAAGGCGGAGTACTAGGACATTCACTAAACAAGACTCGGGTGCAAACTAGACCAAGAGACTACTGAATGCTAGTTGATGACTAGTCAGAAGCAAGTTCTGTGTATTATGTTAGTCACAATTTCTTTTAAATCATAATTATTTTATTCTTTATGTATTAGAGACAATGAAATTTATGAATTGTTATTCAGTAATAAAGTGTGCAGTTAAGGGCTATGTATTATATTTTCCATATTTTAAAAATTTTCTTAGCATTGTGACAATCTCTTAATATAACTCCATGACTCGAGCATGGCTTATATAATATACAGTGTTACAACATGGCGATCACACCCCGATGGGGTATGAAATGGTGATTGTACTCTGGAATATGATATGATAAGCATATCTTAAGGAGTGTGACATGGCAATCACACCCCGATAGGGTATGACATGGCGATTATACTTTGGAATATGGCCTGATGACCACATCCTAAGGCATGTGACATGACGATCACACTTCGATAGAGTATGACATGGCGATCATACTCTGGAATGTGCATCACAAGTAAAGGAAATTAAGAAAAACCCCAGTGCATTCACATGAATTCAAGTATGAGTATTTGTATAATTATATCCCATGTTTCATTGTTGCGGAGACTATTCTATCTACTATACTGTGACTTTTATTCTAAATATGAAGCATTGCCAATGTGACTCAAGTTCGTGATTAAAACGAACTCTGCTTCGGATAATATATTTTCGAACCATAAAACTGAACAATCTATATAACATGCTCACCTTTTTCATAATAAATCGAAGCAGCTGGAGATAATAACGATGACACGGTATGAAATTTCTTAGTGGATTCTACTGAGAATTTAAAATTCTCACTCTTTTTTCGGTGTTATCTCCAGATGGTTCGAGGAGATTCAAAGACAACTAAAGTTGTTGTCAAATAAGGTCTGCTTAGGTAACAGTAACAACTCTAGAGTGGAGTACTATGACTTAAGCATAGTACTGTATAGAGGAGGATGTTACAAAATGGTATCAGAGCAGTTTCGGTCCTAACCAAACTTGAGGGCCAAACTGACTATGCTTCCCTCTTCCAGTGCACTATGGAATCCTTAGAAAAGTCATGCGATAAATCTTATCTGCTCGGATAAAATATAGGAAATTAGATATGCATGACCGCCTAACTGTGATTGTTATTAGTTGCTGTCACACTTAACTTATTATTGAGCCTGATCAACTCAATCTTTTGTTGTGTGTGATTAGGAACTAATGGCTTCCAGGGGGCATGGTAGGCCACAAACTACATCCACTTTAGAAGACCCCGCTAATTTTATGGACACTCTACGAGAGATGGCATATGCCATGCGCAAACAAGCTGCTGCAGCACACCAAATGATGGACTAGTTAGGGAGAGAACCTGGAGTTGGTCACGATGGAAATCTGAATAGCTCAGGATTAGATTTGGAATATCTCAAGCTCGCAAAATTCCGAAAGGCGAACCCACCAAGTTTTAGAGGAGCTTTTTATCCTGATAAAGCTAACAAGTGGATTAAGACAATAGAGAAGGTCTTCTCCGTTCTGGATTGTATTGACCACCAAAAAGTGGCCTTCACCACTTATATACTCAAAGCAGATGCAGAATTCTGGTGGAATAGTGTGAAATGGCTATTAGAAGAGTCCTAGACGGAGATCACCTGGATTGTGTTCAAGGACGCTTTTTACCAAAAATACTTTCCTCCATCAATTCAGAATGCCAAGGAGTTGGAATTTATGCAACTCTGCCAGGGAAGCAGTAGCATGTCAGAGTACATCGCTAAGTTTGAGGAGTTATGCAAGTTTTCCACAATCTAGCAGCGGAATCTAGATGAGGCATAGAAGTGTGTCAAAATTGAAGGCAGATTGAGGGAAGATATCCTCACAGCAATAGGCCCTATAGAGATCTGGGATTTTCCTACCTTGGTAAATAAGTGCAGACCTGTGGAAGACTATAATAAGAAGTTGGAGATTGCCCAATCTGATACTTATGGAAAAAGGCCGGCACCTGAAAACTAGGAACTCGAATATGCCTCACCACCAAAGAAGCAATTTCACCTTAGGGAATATGAGGGCAAGCAGCTGCAAGAATCGATGGTCAAGCAACGATGTCCGAAGTGTGGGAAAAATCATGGAAATAATCATTGCTTGGTTAAACAATATGTGTGTTTCAAATGTGGCAAGCCACAACATATGATCAGAGAATGCCCCGAGAACCAACCACCGACTCCTAAACCACAACGTTTGGGAAGAGTTTTCACTATAAACGTGGAGGGGACTACACCTCAGAGGAGCCAAAGCGAGAATTAAGGATAAACTAGAATAAGGAATTGGCTAATTTAGTTTTAGTTGATCCTATTATGCTAAGTGGTTTTACATCTATTGTGTGCTTATGTATGAACTTTATTTAAACTGTTATGATTATAACTAGTTAGTTTTATAATCAAATTTTGAGGACAAATTTTTTTTTTAGGAGGGTGGTAATGTAACATCCGCCGGATTTTTTTTTTTATCGTTTTATCATTTTTCGGCTAATTGTTCGGTCTTTATCGAATAATTGACGTTAATTAAAATTCGACTAAATATTTATTTAGGATCAATTGATTAGCAATTAATTGAGTTTAGATATGGGGGAATTAGGCTAGAAATATAGAAGATTTCATCGAAATTTTCTTAAACCAATTTACCGATTTAAAGGAAATCGGTACAGGTTCCGAGTGTTAAATTGTCGGAACCAAACCAATAGGATTTTATACTCAATAACCCTACATCAAGTGGCTGAAAACTCAGCCACTTAACTTATGGTAGTGGTGCAAGGAAGGCCACAAGAATGAAGGGAGTTGGCTGAAATTCAACCTTATGTGCTCAACCAATCAAATTGCAAGTTTCCAACTACCCTCTTAATACATGAATCAGATTTTTCTCTCTTCATTTCAGCTGACTTGCGCCTCCTTCCAGTAGCCTTCTTCTCTTCTTTTCATCATCTTCTTCATCTCCTTCATCCACTTTCAGCCTCCATCAAGCTTCTTGCATCCATATCCCTCACTAGAACTCAAGACTAGGTAGTTGTTGCTTCAAGATAAAGGTAAAGATTCAACTTATTCTTGTTTTCTTGGGTATGGGTGGCTGATTGGGGTTTTATTTTCTCACTTCTTGATGTGATGATTGAATGACTATGATGATATTTGGTTGGTTTGTTGGTTGTTTTTGATGCTAAAATCGATTAAGAAGTAAGAAAGGGAGAAAGTAGGAAGAAGTGAGGAGTTGGAAGACCAAAATCCCTTGGCAGTCTGTACGGCGGAGTGCACGGCTCAGACTACAGCCATTTAAATTTGATGAAACTATTTTTATATGAAACTACACATTCAGGGATTTCCATAAATATATAATATAAGGTCATTGGATTAGTATTGAGAGATATATGAATTTGTGAAGTTCGACCTAGGTTTTTGAGTTTGATTTTGGGCAGACTATGTTGTTTAGGGCCAAACTTGCCCTACATAGCTTGGAATTGAATGAAATCAACTTTTTTAGAAAGCTTACACATAGGATAACATCCCATAAAAATTTTAGACTTAGATACGATCTCGTTTGTTCCCACTGGTTCACGGAAGTTGCCTTATGTCCAAATCGGGGTAAAACAGGGCAGTTCATAAAGGTCAGATTTCGGGGCTTACAACTCAAGCTCTACTAAAGCAAATGAAATATACTTATTGCAAATGAAAACTTGTCCTATTAGCTTTAATATAGACCAATTTCATATTATTTGAACTAGTTTTCGATTTTTAGTGGATTTTTACTTTTAAGTGTATAATTCTAGCTAGCTACAGGGCAGGCCAAGATAAAACTTAAATAACTTGAGCAATATTTATCAAAATTAGATGGGACTAGAGAGGTTAGAAAATAGACACATAACAATCAAACATATCCAAAATTTAGGTCCAAATGAGTTAAATAGAAACTATGGCTTATTTTTTGAAAACCAGGTTGAGTGAAAGTTCTAAGACAGCAACTATACCTTAAATGCAACTAATATTCCTATAAAATTGATGTTGAATTATGAATGAAGTGTTGGGAATTTTCTATAAAAATTGGTTGTCTGAGTACTGGCACTATTCATGGAGAAGCGGACATATTCCGTTATGCTGCCAAATTTTCGGTAGAATTGTAAGAAGGTTATGAGTATTTATGTGTTAAGAATATGCATGTGGAAATCATGTATGCAAGGATATATGAAAGTAAATGATGAAGCATATGTATGAATGCATTCAACATGTCTATGCATGATTATGTATGTGAATGAAAGGACATGAACATATTGTATGTGGATCCCTTCACTTAGAGGTAGTTATGAGATCCCTCTTTGTGAAGGCAGTTAAATAAGATAAGATTGGGTCCCTTTACTTTGAAGCAGTTACTTGGATCCCTCCTTATGAAGGCAGTTTAAAGATATGATGAAGGTCCCATATTCCTAAGGAGTGTGACATGGTGATCACACCTCGATAGGGTATGACATGGCGATCGTACTCTGGAATATGGTATGATAAGCATATCCTAAGGAGTGTGACATGGCGATCACACCCCAATGGAGTATGACATGGCGATCATACTCTGGAATATGGCCTGATGACCACATCCTAAGGAATGTGATATGGTGATCACACTCCGATGGAGTATAACATGGCAATCATACTCTGGAATGTGCATGACAAGTAAAGGAATTTAAGAAAAATCCCAGTGCATTCGCATGAATTTAAGTATGAGTATTTGTATAATTGTATCCCATGTTTCATTGATGCTAAGACTATTCTATCTACTATGCTGTGACTATTATTCTAAATATGAAGCATTGCCAATGTGACTCAAGTGCGTGATTAAAACAAACTCTGTTTCGAATAATATATTTTCGAACTATAAAACTGAACAGTCTATATAACATGCTCACCTTTTTCATAATAAATCGAAGCAGCTGGAAATAATAACGATGACACGATATGAAATTTCTTAGTGGATTCTACTGAGAATTTAAAATTCTTACTGCTATTTTCGTGTTATCTCTAGATAGTTTGAGGAGATTCAAAGATGACTGAAGTTGCTGTCAAATAAAGTCTGCTCAAGTAACAGTAACAACTCCAATGGGTTACTATGACTTAAGCATAGTACTGTATAGAGGAGGACGTTACATTATAGGATGGTTAGACTCTTCAGGCTATTCTTCCTTCTCAGCTCCTTTAGTCTCTTGCAAAGCAGGGGCAGGTTTAGGCTCAGAAGCCAAAGTTTTGACTTGTGCCTATTCTAGGGAGACTGAGGTAATGATTATATTAGTCACTACCAAAGCCATAATAGCATTGGCAACCTTTTTCTTGGTTGAGGCTATCAAGCTCCTACAATCTGCCCAGGACAGTTCCACTTCAGCCAGGCCTTGCACACTACTTTGCAATTTATATTGTAGGATTAGTTCTCATTTCTCAAGAGTATGGATCTCCCTAACCAATGCCTTTTCCTAGTTGTATAGCTGTAGTTTGTTCATGGAGTCAACCTTGAGATTAGTTGTGACAGTAAAAGCTCAGGATACAGCTAGTTGAGCTTTGCCCGGAGCTGGGAAATCTCTGCATGGATCTTACTAATATGGCCTTGCACTACTTGCTGCCATTGCTGCTTGGCTTTCTAGCCGATGTCTACTATAAAACCATGTTAATTATAGTACTATGCATAAGTCATGACACCTAATTAGAGGTTGCTACAACCTTTCTTTTATTTGCACTTTAAAATACTTCTAAAGAATATAGGAGTTATAAATATGAAAATATCAATTTTCAAAAAACCAAGCCTGTATAAAAAATTTTCAATTCTTATTTACTAATTTTTATGTTCATTACAAGAGTTACACTTCCTGAGAAATTGCAAATATATAGGCACTATAGAATAATTACAAATTCTATCCATATAGTTATCAGGCACACATGAATGCATATACGTATCTTGTAACAACTTCTATCATACAAGCCATGCTCGAGTCATGGCATTATATTAAAAGGTTGTCACCGTGCTAAGAGATCTTTAAAATGTGGAAAATATAATACATGGCCCTTTAACTGCACCCTTTATTACTGAATAATAGTTCATAAAATTTCGTCATCTCTGATACATAGAGAATAAAATAATTATAATTTAAAAGAAACTGTAACTAACATAATACACAGAACTTGCTTCCAACTAGTCATTAGCTGGCTTCAATAGTCTCTTGGTCTAGTTTGCGCCCAAGTCTTGCTCAATGAATGCCCCAGTACTCTGCCTCGTACTTGATTTCCAACTTAGGTGCTGGAATGTTTATAGAAAAGAAAAACATACAAGCAGGTAGTAAGAACCTAAGGTTCTTAGTAGGTAAACTCGAACCATCATTCTTACAGTGTCATCATAAACATTCCAGCTGCTTTGATTTCTTATGAAAATGTGAGCACAGCTCACATATACACAAGCAATGGTTCAATTTTAAGTTAAAAACATATTTCTCGAAGTATGTTATATTTTAACAACCACTTGGCATATTATATGATAGACATAGAAACACAAATAGTATAGTATACTTCAATAAGAATCATAATAACATTATGACCTAATGAGATAATTAGAGATGCACATGTAGGTGCATGTACTTAACTATATGCAAGTGCACTTGACTTAATTCATCTTTTTCTTTAACTTGCAACTTGATCTTGCTTTTTTGTACTTGGTCACTTGGAAGTGAATGGCCTCTCTCACCTCTGGGTAATAGCCTGCTTTTTAGGTCTGAGCTCATACCTATACATGAGTGATAGGTTTACTTTCCCTGACCCCCACACCGATCTATTCCCCTTAAATCTAGTCGAGGGCTGGCCTAAGTCTTAGACAGTACCGCTCTGGCCCACGCTAGCTGGGTCTATGCTATGCCTCATGTGGTAGCTTGGTACGTCCCTCTTGCAAGTCCTTATAATCTTTTACCACCTCTTGGATATGATTATGCACGTGAATGCTCTATGTGTTCATGCATATATCTCATATCATTCCTCAATCCTATTTGCATGCATGATTTTCATAGACATGGCATTCATATGAACACATGTATCCTTATAATCTTAGCACAATTATTCATAATATAAGTCCTCATAAATTCCTATCGAAAATTTGACAGCATAACGGATCGAGTCCGCTTCCCCATGAATAGTGTCAGACTACCAAAAGGATCAATCAAGCAACAAAACCAACATAGAGTATCAAGTTTTATAATAATAATATCAATCATATAATATGTCAACATAAATACATAACTTAGGTTTTCTACTCATTCTACTCAATTCTGCCTCAACTTTGTAAAATTCACCATGATATCTATTCAATTCAGTTGGACCTAAATTTTCAATATATTATAGTACTATGTGTCTAGTTTCCAACCCTTTTAGCCCCAACTCATTTTGATTTATGTAGCTCAAGTTATTCAAAGTTTACTTCTATCTGCCCTACAATTAGCCAAAATTGCACTCTTAGAAGTAAAAATTCACTAAAAATAGGAAACTAGGTCAAATCATAGGAAACTCATACCAAATTAAAGCTAATAGGACAAGCTTTTATTTGAAAGAAGTTGCATATCATTTACATAAGTATAGCTTAAGTTATAAGCCCCGTAAGTTGACCCTTCTAGACTGCCCTATTCTAGTCCGGTTTAAACTCAAGGCAACTTCATTGAATTACTAGGAATAATTGGAATCAAATCAAACTTTGAAATTTTTATGGGATGCTTCTCTATATGTTGGCTTTCAAATCCAATTAGTTGCATTCAATTTAGCATTTTGTAGGGTGAGTTACACGCCTCGAAACTCATATTGCCCAAAAGAGAACCAGGATTTTAGATTAAACTTCAAAAATTCATAACTAATTCTATACTAATCCAATGGCCTTATATTTTATATGGTTGGAGTGTCTAGTTTCACATGAAAATAGTTTCATTGAATTCACACGTTGTAGGCGGAGCCGTACACTCCGCCATACGGATTGCTGTAAGGTCTCTTAGTTTATCCTATTCTAGCTATTCTCCTTCATGAAATTTCATCCAAGCTTCAACCAAAACCCAAGAGTTTCATGCAAAACCAGTCATGAATCATCATATGTATGTGATATATCATCTAATAAAGGGTGGAAATCCCAACCCTCATCAACCACACACAAGAGAACTATGGGGATTATCAAACCCTCTCTTCAATTTTTGATGCAAGAGTTTTGAGTCTTCTTGATAGGGAAGTGATGGAAGCTTGAAGATGAGGTGAAATAAAGTGAAATGAAGGAAGAAATGGTGGAGAAGAAGCAGTGAAGGGGTAGCACGAAAATGAAGGGATAAGGAAGGAAAAGACTCACCCAAAAGCTAGATGAAGTGCTTGGCAAGTTTCATTCTTATTGGCTGAAATTTTTGTGACTGAATTGCAGCCAAATCCACTCATTTTGGGGCTGATTTGCGCCACCAATTGAGTGGTTATGTGGCTGTGTATTTAGCCATTAAACATAGGGTTTAGGGTGTGCAATTATATTGATTCGGTTCTGGCAGTTTTAAATACCAAAATCTTATCGATTTCCTTTAAATCGGTAAATCGATTTTGGAAAAATCCTAGGAAGTTTCCTATGCTTTCAATCTAATTCCCTCATATCTAATTTCTCTAAATGACACTTAATTGGTTCTAAGTAAATATTTAATCGAATGCTAATTAATCTAAAGTCGTTGATAAAATCGAACAACTTGCCAAAAAAAAATGATAGAATGTTTTTGGACGTTATACTAAATAATTTCTCATAGTATTTTACATAACAATCTAAATTTCCTTTAGCTCTAGTATTTATAATTCATCCTTAATTACTCTTATTTTTTTGATACATTGATTAGCAGCGCAAATCAATCACACCATTTCTTTGAACTGTTATATTTTTGCTTTTACATAAATCCTTTAGCATTTTCTGTTTGGTTTTCGTAACTAATGGCATTTTTGTAAATTTGAGCAAGTCTAGGGGCACCCCATGTCATTTCACACTTGACTACTCCCGTGGCTCAAACGGTCGAGACTTAAACTTCTACAGTTGCACTACGTGATTCTGCTCCACTTAAAGCCCTATTTTGCTAACTTTATAGATGAAAGGATCATTTTCTAAAAAGATCTAGGGTCCTTATGGAAATATGCTTGTGGGGTCAAAATGGAATTTTTTAAAAGTCCTAGGCAACCCTGCAAATAATAAAAGTTTATAGGGGTATCTTTGTAGTTTTCTAATTTTTAATATATGGCAGTGCCATATTCTCAATGGCAGTGTTACGCTGCCCTATAGTTTTAAGTGCAAGGATTGTCAAGGTATAGCACTGCCTGAGAAATTCTCACACTGCCTAAGGGAAATAATTCAAGATTTCTATTATTCTTTATTTAAGAAAGTGGGGATGTTACATATCTAGGTAGTCCTGGTACAACATTTGAAATCTTTAAGGGGCATGGAGTCGTCTTCCCATTCCACTACCACTTGTACTATTTGGAGATGACATGGAAACGTACATAGGGGTGAAAAATATAAATTCTCAGTCGGATTTCCTAGACTATCGCATACAGTGTCATTGTCATCATCCCTAGCTATTTTGGTTAGTTTTCAAAATTCATATTCTCAGTAGATAAGGGAGTAAAGGTTTATTTACTAAACTTCCAAAATTCTTTATTCAAAGCAGATTCATTATATTCATACACTTGACAATTAAGAGAGTAGCTTCATAATGATATTAACAGGTCACCAAGGTTAGTAAAATTCATGCATATGCAAATGCTGCTAGGTACTAATGCAAGTGCACTTGACTTTCTTGTCTTTCTTGAACTTATATCGTAAGCATCCATACTTGGTCCCTTGGGAGTAATTGGCCATTTCTATTCTTGGGTAATAGCCTACTTTTCGAGACTGAGCTTGTTTCTATATGTGATTGCCATGTTTATTTTTCCTAACTCTCACATTGACTTATTCCCCTTAATTCATTACGGGGCTGTCCTAAGTAATATGAAATCATAATCATCTTATAAGCTCATGTGTTCATGTATGAAAGTGCTTAATATGCTCAATATGCTTGTGATTATGCTACATAACTCATTTTCTCATACTTGTGCCGGAAATCCAGCAACATGATAGATGTAATATGAAGACTTCCAAAATGAATAACATAATTAATAGTCAGCCAGTCATAGAAATAATAATTCCAACATAACATTAATATAATATCAATCCAATAGATGATTACATAGTGTTTCATACTCATGATACACTATAAAACGTACTCAAACTTTCTTTTTCTATGAACTCAGAACTCAAAAACTGGGGACAAAGGTGTAGTGTATCGTCCAACTTGGAACTCAAAGACTGGGGACAAGGGAGTAATGTCTCCTTCAACTCGAAACTCAAAGATTGGGGACAAGGGAGTAGTAACTTGTTTAATTCAGAACTTGGAACTTAGGGAAAAGGAAGTAGTAACAGGTTTAGCTCACAGTTGCCCTGTTTTAGGAGAGACTTGTTCACCTAAAGTTTGAAAATCACTAAAAATCCAATTATATTATTTTGCTCCAAAATTTTATTGGCAAATACTTATATGAATCCTTTTTCAAGTTTTAAAAGTTTCACTCAAGTTGAGTAGGTAGAGCTCAAGTTATGAGCTCCAAATTAGGTTTGCCCTATTTTAACCCTAATTCAGCATAGGAAAACTTTAGGGATTTACTGGTAGCAATCCACTAAGAATCTGAATTTGAAATTTATAGGCATGAAACCCTATGTGTTAGCTTTCTAACAAAGGTGATTTCACTCCAATTGAAGTTGTATAGGGCAAGATAAGCTGATTATACCATGCACTAGTCAAGACTAGGGTTGTTAACCAATAGCTTAAGTTAGAAAATCATAACTCTCTCATCCTAAGTCCAATCAATCTCAAATTTTGAGGGTATACTCTCCTATGAGTCATTCAAAATTAGTCCCAATTCAATTTGGGTTTCCTAGCCTAAGATAGCACCCACATATTGAACATTATTCACATAACCCTTATCAGTAGAAATTCTATTTTGGGGTTAGTGTAGTTCTCTTAGTTTAGTTCTCAACACCAACCAATTTTCACCACCCTTAAATCACTAGAATAAGTCTAATTTTCATCATAACAATCTCATAATAAGTAAAACAACAACGACGAGACAAAACTCTAGACTTCAAGAATCACAAGATAACAACACTTCTAAGAGCCTACCTTGATCCAAAGCTTTAAATTCTTTGGTGCTCTTAACTTCTCCAAAACTTCAAGATGATCACCAGGCTTCTTCTTGCTCTTCTTCGATTGAGTTTATGTAGCCTCGGGGAAGGATTTTTAGCTTGTATATGAGTTCCTTCATGGTAGGTCAGGCAAAAGGGTTAGATAGTATGGGTGAAAACAAGCAAGATGCAAGAGAGCTTGAGTAAATTGAAATGAAAAATGAAGATATAGAGATGGAGGGTGTTGGATGAATTCTTCAAGGGAAAGGGGAAAAGTGTGATGAGCTCTTGTGCTCATCTTTACTAATTTTAGAGTTTTATAAAATTCTAGATTTGAAAGGCAAATTAAATTTCCTTAATATAAGTTATGTGGTCATATTTCTTTTCTTCAAAAGATAACTAGTGTGACTAATTCCTATCCTTATACTCTAGGGTTATAAGGAGGACATTTAGGTCCTCCTATATTATAGATCCGTACCAGGTCAATTTCTTGTGTTTTAGTGATTAATTTGGGTCATAAGTCACCCGAGATATTATTTAAGAGTATGATTAACCCCACACTTTTATTTAAAACCATGTTTATAAAACATCATTTATAATGTTGTTACATCTATGTTGTTTAGCTTTTAGTATTGTGGGGCCCACATATTTTCGGAGTCGAGATTTTTCCTCTAATGCCTTTCCTGACAATTGTAATCCGTTATTTATAGTTTTGCTACTCGTTATTCAACTATTTGCTATTCTACCGCTACCTTGAGACCGACTCTCTTACCTCAAGACCGACTTCTCTCTATACCAGGTTATCCTTAGAGTTAGGGACATTACATCCATAGCCTAGAACTGACCCCTAAGGCTTTCTTTATGTGCTAATAGTAAGCCATTTTGACCTCAGGAGCCACTGAAGCATATACCAATTTAGAAATCCTTAAAAGGGACTTCTAAAGTTAAGCAGAGGCCATAGGATCTATGGGGAAGGTCCCATTGAGGTGCTCATACACAGTTTTCAAATGCTTGGAGATAGGAGAAAAAGTTGAGCCAACCGAAAGAAAAAAGAAATTCTATCTAGCTCCTTAGCAAGCACTGTTATCTCTTCTTCCTCTTCTCCTATAGCAATGGAGATTAGCTGAGTTATAGGTGCTATTAGCACGTGATCCTCTGAAATTGGTTGTGTTCTAAGAGCTCCTGGCCCTACTTTTTCTTCTTCATCCTCAAATTGGAAGATTATTACCCTCTGTTGTGGAGACTGCGTTTTAGCCTTCTTGGTCTTAATCAGCTAAGGAGGAGGGGTTGCTGCCTTTAATTTGCCTTTCTTCTACCAAAAAGGGAATAAAATTCAAGTTAGAAAAGAAGTGATGATATATATAGGAAACTTAACAAAGACCAGTTCATATGACTTACCGTGCTAATCGATTCTAGTAATAGAAGAGTTCTAGTAGAAGGAACAGCAACCTCCGGAGAAGCCACATTAATTGGCTATCGAGGAGTCCTTCATAGCTTATGGGCATTGCTTTCCTGAACTAGAGGCCTACTAGTCCTAGTGCCTTTAGATTTCTTGGGAACTTCTGCAAAAAGGAAGAAAGAGTAATAAGCTAATAATCCAGTGACAAAATATACAAGGAAGTAGAAAATGAGAAGAGTAATTACTCTTAGAAACCGAAGCCTCCTTAGTAGAGGTTGTTCTAGCATGAGTAGAAATGCTAGTAGTCTCTTTGCTGCTAGGGGGTGGTGAGTGCATAATTAATGCATAAACACCCATCTGCTTGAGCTTAGGCAAGAGAACATTTGGAGATTGGTTCAGCATCTTCTTGAACATTGCCTTCTACCATGAGGCAAATTCTGGTGTAGCCAAGGGAGCTATTTTGGACTTTTTAAAATGAAAGTTATTGATCTTTTCATTGCTACTCAGCTCTTAATCGGCTAACTCATTGGCATACAGGTTGGCCTATTTGTCAAATTTGGCAAATGACTTGTAGGGCAGAGCAACCCCTTACACCAAGCCAAACTGCATAGCCAAACAATGGGGGTTGTAGGGTTCAGAGGAAGTACGATTATACCTTGATCTTGGCTTCATGCTATTGAGAAGATCATGAGCCATGAGCACGTTGCTCCATTGGAGAGTGACCTCAGATAGCTCTGAATCAATGGCCGAGAGAAGCCTTTGCTGCATCCAAGCCAGCCTTTATCCTTGGTCCTAATATGGGCATAACTAAGTGGATGTAAATCTCATCTTGATGAGGGTGTTGGCCACTTCATATGCTGAGAGGGATAAGAAAGGGAACTATGTGTAGTAATCACCATATATGGCTGATTGGATTGTGTGTATAAGGGTGGCTTCGATAAGAAACTCTAGGAAATATTGTTGGATCCAGATTTGTAAGAACCAAAGTAGGCCAAACACTGTCTTCACTAATTTACCTTCTTTCATTCGATACAAAAGCGTAAACATGCCTTTGTGTAACATCCACCACGATTTCTGACCTCCGACTTTATCTCCAAGTTTCAAATAAAATGTACATGATTTTCGATCTCTGACTTTAGTTTTAAATAAAATAGACATAATTTTCAATCTCCGAATTTATTTCCAAGTTTCAAATAAGATGGGTACGAGTTCCGACCTTTGAATTGATCTCCAAGTTTAAATAAAATGGACATGAGTTCCGACTTTAAGCAGAATAGAGACGAGTTCCGATTTCAGATAAGATGGAAGCGAGTTCCACTTTTTAGGCAACATGGAGAATAATCTAGCCACAAAAGAGGGAGACATGACTGAACTTTACCCACAAAATTTCAACCAATTAAAACTCACAAAGCCAACTATTTTTTCAATGCTTAAATTAGATTTTTCTCTCTTACTTCCTGCTGACTTACGCCTCCCTCTCTTCTGATTTCAACCTTCTTCTTCTCTTCTCTTCTCCTCTTAACCTATTCCATCAAACCTCCAAGCTTGACAAAGCTCCATCAATCCAAACTCCAAAACTTACCAAGATCACACACAAAGAGGTAGAGGTTCAATTTAGTTCTTGTTATTCTGATTGTGGGTGGCTGATTTTGGCTTTATTTTCTCACTTCTTGATGTGATTAGTGAAAGAATATGATGATCTTTAGCTGGTTGTTGGCTGCTTTTGCATTTAAATTTGATTAAGGAGTAGGAAAGGGTGAGAATAGGAAGATGTAAAGGGCTGGAAGACCAAATTCCCTCGGTAGTCTGTATGGCGGAGTGTACGGATCCGCCTACAGCCAGTTAAATCTGATGAGACTATTTTTATACAAAACTAGACACTCAGGGATTTCCATACATATATAATATAAGGTCATTAGATTAATATTGAGAGAGATATGAATTTTTAAAATTTAACCTAAAAATTAGGACCTTCATCCGGGTAGTGTGAGTTGAGAAGGGTGTAACTCGCTCTCTACAACTCCAAATTGAGTGAAACCACTTTGTTAGAAAGCTTCCACATAGGAGAGCATCCTATAAAAAATTCTGAGTTAGATACGGTCTCGTTTGCTCACAATGGTTCGAAGAAGTTGCCCTATGTCCAAACCAGGAGAAATAGGGTAGTTCAAGAAGGTCGAATTTCGGGGCAACTCGAGCTCTACTAAATCAAATGAAATAGAACTTATTGCAACTGAAATATTGTCCTGTTAGCTTTATTATGATACCAATTTTGTATGATTTGAACTTGTTTTCAATTTTTAGTAGATTTTTACTTTTAGGTGTGTAATTTTGGCCAGCCATAGGATAGGCTGGGATAAAACTTAAATAACTTGAGCTGTACTCATCAAAATTAGATGGGACCAAAGAGGTTAGAAAATAGACACATAACACTTTAACATATCGAAAATTGAGGTCATGATGAGTCAAATAGAAATTGTGACCGAATTTAAAAAAATCAGGTTGAATGAGATAGCAACCATGTTATAATTCCAGCAATTGTGCCATGAGTTTGATATTCAAAATATGACTAAAGTGTTATGATTTCCTTGAAAAATGGGTGTTTTGATTATTGGCACTATTTATGGGAAAGCAGACACATTTCGTTATACTGCCAAAATCTCGGGAAAGCCTGTGCATGAGTTATAATATACATTCAAATCCTTGTGCAAATGCAAGAGGTTCATAAAGGTTATGTTATGATGATATGATGAACCTAAAGGTTATATTATGATGAAAGTTCCATAATACTTGGGCCAACCCCGGATTAAAGTTAAGGGAATAGATCGGTAGGGAGGTCGGGGAAAGTAAACCCAACATTCCTATATAGGAACGAGCTCGATCTTGAAAAGCAAACTATTACCCAAGAGTCTAAATAGCCAATAACTCCCAGGGGACCAAGTAATGGAAAAGTTTATGAAGATAAGTTCAAGAATGAGATTTTGCATGGTCGCATTGAATAGTCATTATAAGTTGTTTACTATTTAATTGTGATGTTCACTTATTGCTGTATGTTCGTTTATTTTGCTCATTATTTTGTTATTACTATTTAGTAACTTATTCTATTTTTTTTGCTGTCTTAAGTAAAATTGAACCTTGCCTCGGACCAAATGTTTTCTTAAACTTATAAAATGTGAATAGTTCAATGTGATCCCATGTTTTTATAATTAAATAAAAACCGAGACAACTGAGAATGAATGTGACGTTAGTTTAAATACCGTACGCGAACCCTATTGAGAATTCTTTAAATTCTCACCTCGCTTTATATTTCCGCATCATTCTTAGACCCTGGAGATGGACTCGACCGCCACCCTGTTTATTGAGATCCCTGATCTGCAGCTCCACCATGTTCCCCTAGTGGACTCGTTGTACATAGCTGGCTCCTGCCATTTCCGTCTCTACCTTTTTAGCAATAGGAATTTTGCTGTTTCTTTATTTCACTCGCTTTTGAACCCATGTATAAACTGAAGCATTGGCTTCCAAGTTACATATGTATGTATACGGCTGATGATTTACTACCTGTCTTTATTTCCTTCTATAGTGCTTTTTATTAAATTTTGCTACGTGGTATAATGTTGATCATGTTTATGATATACAGCGCCGTTCCATAGGTATATTCATCAAATATATATATCAGAGAAAAAGAGAATATAATATAATGAATATAGCTTAAGATGGAGAACTAACACAGTAACACAACCTATCCAATTTCATACTATAACTTAAGCATAATATTAAGTTGGTAGGGTGTTACACTTTGTATAGTAAAGAAAGAAAGATTGCGCCAATGTTGAGGTAGCTCCGATTGAGAATAGTTGACACATATGGAGTAAATTCTGCTACCACGACTACTGAGCTGGTGTAGATAAAAAATCAGCAAATCCATAACAAGAGGGACGCCCTGTGCTTTGTCTCGCCTATGGGGCCGCTTCCCCTATTAAAGGTATTGATGAAAGTGGAGTATGCATCATTCTTCTTGTTGACCTAAAAGTCCAAGTTAGTGCCAAGGATGTTGTAGAGATATGACACTTTATCTCTATTGACTGGCAGGCCAACAATGGCCACCACATCGAGTAATGTGGGACTCATCATGCCGAATGGCAAGAAAAAGGTGTTGGCTGACGTATTCTAGAAATTGAGGAAGCTGTATAGCAGCCCAAAATTTGGAGGGATATCCTTCTTAGAAAGAAAGATCTTATTGTAGATCCTAATCTGTTCCATTCTTCTCCCTTCTCAATGACCATCCTATCTAGCCATTGAGTTTATAAGTCTAAGAGACTGGACCAAGTAGTGAGCTCGGAAGAACCCTTGTGGATATGGAACCATGGGGCATCCAATGGCAGTTCATACCCAGATGGGGAAATGAAAGAGTTAGCCTCGACCATGCCATGGTCCAAAGAATGAAAGGTGGGGTCAAGAATAAACCTTCAATTCTCCTCATCAAAGACTCTAAGAGTAGAAGAGTTTAGAAATTTTGGATGAAGAGGCCATGGTTTTTTTTGGTGAAAGCCCTATGGAAGAGAAGGAAGAGGACTCATGTACCGAAGGTCCACGATTTCCAGAAAATATTGGGGTTTGCAAAATCAGATGAGATAGGAAACATGGTGAGTATGCAAGAAGGCTAGCTTGAGGAAAAGTAGTAAGTGATAGTAGTCTAAAGAAGGTAAAAGTAGATAAAGAATGTCTACTGGCTAGATCTTATAATTGCCATGTAAACAGCCAACTAGCCGTTACTCTAGTGAGTAAATAACTAACGGTTATTTGGATAGGTAGGAAGTAAAAATTGAGCCTTTGCATAAAACTAGCCTTAGCGGTAAAATCGACTAGCTTGATGTAAGGGGCAACATGAGGCATAAAAAAATTTTCAAGTGCCCTTAGCTAAGGACAAAACATAGCCACATGTTGTTTTAACTTGACCTTTAGCACTAGCTTAGCCTTAAGCTGGCATGGCCGAAGAAGATTATTGCTGAGGACATAGCATAAGCAGTAATCAGCCGAGTACAAGTTCAAATGGCTAGTTGGCTAGGACAAGAAACAAATCTGGAATACGAAATAATGGATTTGAAAGAGTCTAAGAGGATTCTTGGTTTCTAAGTCTAGTGCTTAGGAGGCAAATACAGATTGTGCAAACACGTGTCAACCTCTCCACAATATAGCCTTGAAGTGCAAGCTATCAGAGGGTACAAGCACACAACCATGGCAATTACCAAAGGGCAGTTATGGAGAAGTTCTTGCTACAAATTGAGTAAGACTCAGCCATTGAAAATGATTTGTATACACAACACAAATCTAGACTTATAGCTTTCTGCTTTACTTTACTTGTACTTTTACCTTTCTTGTTAGATTCATGCCAATTTAATTTTAGCCTTTTGACCTTTTAGCCTTTCACTTGTATCGATTCCTTTCATCAAGCTTTCCACATGGATTAGCCATGGGAGCTTAAGAAGGCCTTCAATGTAATTAGTTAGAACTTCAAAAAATAAAATAAAATTTTGCAGATTGCATTACATCAACTTTTTACTTATGGTTTTGGTTATACTTGTGCTTGATCTTGGCCAAGTGCTTGCTTTGAATAACTTTGGAACCTATATCCAAGGAACAAATTTCCCTTTTTGGAGTAATTGTTTGACTCTTGGAATTGAAAGGATCTAGCTAGCCAATTTCAAAGTCTGGCACGCCTAGTACACTAATTCACCCATAGTCGAAAATTGCTCAAACACTTATAATGTCCATATCTTTCTCAATTTATGTTGCAACTTGGGGAAGAACATTGGCATGCTGCTTTGCGTGTGGTCCATTACTTGAAAGGGAATTGTGGCCAAGGTATTCTTGTGCACTAAGACAATGATCTAAACTTATTCGTTGGTGTCACTCAGATTGGGTAAGTTGTCCTCTTACTAGAAGATCTCTTACAGGTTAGTTCATTTTTCTTGGTCACTTACCAATTTCTTGGAAGACCAAGAAGTAGTACACGGTCTCCAAGTCCTTTGCCAAAGCGGAATTCCACTCCATGGCTAACACCATATGTGAATTAAAGTGGCTGAAGGATATTCTATCCAATCTTGGTGTTCTTCACACTCAACCAATGTGCCCCTATTGCAATAGCCAAGTAGCCCTTCAAATAGCTAAAAATCCTATTCTTCATGAACAAATGAAGCACATTGAGGTTGATTGCCACTTTGTGTGAGATGAGATTCTCAAGAATAACATTCAGCCATCTTATGTCCCTACTCGTACTCAGCTTGCCGATATATTCACCAAGGCACTTGGGACAAAGCAGTTCTTGTTCTTGTTAAGCAAGTTGGACATCCAAAATTTGTATGCACCAACTTGAGGGGGGGTAATATGATGATATGCTATAATATATGTTACTATATTTGTTTCTATAATATCCAATCATATCACCGAAGATTGGGCTGTGATTGAAGAGATATTTTTGGAGGCAGTTTAGGATGATATGTGCATATCTTTGACCTTGCTATCTTAGGAAGGTGTGTGCTATATTAGCATGATACTAGGAGAATTGTGTAGGGTAATTGCCTTCCTAAGCTTGTATATATTTGCATGGTAGGATAGCGAGGATTGTGTCAATATCAAATGTTCCATGCTTAGACGATGTATGTAGACCATTATGATGATACTTAGTTAGATGAATAATTAGGGAACTAGTCCCTCTTACGTTATAGGATTTATTGCAGAAATGTGTACATGACTTCAGTTTAACAATTGAACATATATATGTTTAGCAAAATTATTATGCACATGATTATTATTTGGTTAGATTTGTCTAGATAACCTAATAAAGGATTGATAGAGTAGTTTCACTATATAATAAGGGGGACTCCAATTAATGAATTAGATGACTCTAGCTGTGAGTTATCAAGGAACGAACCTAATGTTGCTTTTTTCTGTGAATAAAAAAAAATCATGGCTTAAAATAGAGATAGATATGGTAATGTTTTACTGATTAATTAATAAACAATGTAATAAAATGAAATAAATAATAATTAATTTGTAAAGTGTTACAATTGGTCGAATGGCCAAAGGAAATCAACACATCAGAACAAACTGTACATATTGAAACCCCCCCCCCCAAAAAAAACAAAACAAAAAACAAAAAAAGGTCTGTACATGACAGAATTGTTATTTCGTCATTCGAGCGAAAAGGTGGATCACACATAATTTAGTGCTCCTCATTGTTAAGTTTTTATAAAAAGAATTGTGGTCCTTATTTGTCCGGGTGTATCATCCAC
Organism: Pterocarpus macrocarpus; assembly: GCA_031439585.1. Classification (NCBI taxonomy): domain Eukaryota; kingdom Viridiplantae; phylum Streptophyta; class Magnoliopsida; order Fabales; family Fabaceae; genus Pterocarpus; species Pterocarpus macrocarpus. Next base: position 58,762,901 of record CM062514.1, read on the forward strand.
CACTATTTAGGTAGGCATCTTCTTGTATATCCTACTCTTTCCTTCTTCTAGAAGTCATTGTTTTGACATGAAGCAACATTAGTGAATCAAAAGACAAAAGCATTCCATGAGATGCACACAAATAATGTCATGAGCCGTGACAGTCGCACAAATTATTTTCACTACCATATGAGCAAATTTCCTTATTTAAATTATGTAGGTGTACTATCTCATATAAATACTATCACCAGAACATATAGGAATTTTGATTTATTTTCTTAAAACTACTTTATTTGTCCCGACGGAGGTCTTCATCTTTGTTACATTATCAGTTTCTGTAAAGTATTTAACTTTGGAGGATGCTTTTTCCAAACTCCACGAAGCAAAGGCAATTATAACTTTATTGAAAAGACTTAATAAAGCTATCCGAATCTTATATATTCGGAAAGGAGGGTCCTTAAACAAGAAAGGAGGATAAATTATTTACTTTTAAAATATTTTAAATTTATTTTTAAATAAAATAAAATAAAATAATAAATTACCATAAAAATTTTTTATCATTACTTTTTAATTTTAGAATCTTTATAATTTTTAAAGTTTAATAATAAAAATATATCTTTCTTTTTTTCTTCTAAAATATTCCTTATAAACATCATTTTAATCGGCGGTTCTTCCATGTACTCCTAAGGGTTTCTTTCTTCAGAAGCATAATAACCCTTAAATTTATGCATTTCATATTTGTAATGGGATCTCAAATAGAATTACATGAGTGATAGTGGTTTATGGAGTATAAAAAAGTTCTTCTGTGTTAATACAGAGTGCGATACGTGAAAATTGATCCGAGCATCTACCTATAATGAAAAATAGAATCCTATCCACATTTACATATTTAGTTTAAAAAATAGAGATGAAAAGAATCTAATGGATTTTAAATTTGTGCAAAATGCTTTTCAGTCAAATATATATTTTACATCTTTACCCAAAAATCTTCAATTTTTATAAGATCTTCTTGACAAAAGTTCTAATAATATATATATATATATATATATTGGACCCTTTTGAGACAATTATAGATTTCAGGAGACAATTCTAATTGGCCAATAAAAAAAGACTTTAATTCTATCTCCTTTGGTATTTTTATTTTTTTTTGGTTTAACCAATATATCATGAAAACTGAAAAGGGGCAAAAGGCTCTTGTTCAATTCAAATCATTCGAAGTCTTTTGCTATTTCTAGAAATAGAGAAATTCAATTAAAAAGGGGTGGGTAAAAAACAATCTCTCGTCTATGTGAATTGTAATTTTCTTTTTTGGAACAATTTTGAAAAGGAGTTAAGGCAATATTTATCAACAAAAGCATTATTAATTTTGACAATGTTATCGAAAAAATAAAAGGTGTTAGTAAAAACTTTTAATAATCGTTTTATAACTGTTGTATATAAGTTATGTTCTTAAAAATATTGTTAAAATCGTTTTAAGAACATAAATTATATACAACAGTTATAATAATATTTTTTTATAATTTCAAGAGATTAATATTAATGTATTAATACTGTCATCCGATCAGATATTTTTATTTATAGGATCTTTAAATTAGTTAGTGATTAAATTTAATATTTTTACTAATATGGTAATATATTTAATTTCTTTTACATTGATAATATGTATAAATTAAATTTTAATTTAAAATGTCACTAAACTTTAATAATGTTGTGTAATGATGATCGTGATCACCAAGAGTAGTTGAACATTATAAAATGTTATCATATATTTTTATCTCAACTGATATGGTTTATTCAAAATAAAATAAAAAAATCTGCGTCAATGTCCACTTGAGGTTGTTTTCATCACTTTTTGCCTTGCAAACGTTGCTGAATCATCTTAGAAACTGCTTCTAAAGTTACTTTTATACCTGCTCTTTCTGCTTTCTTTTGTATATTATATTTTCTTTCAGTGAATCTCCTTAGATATGATGATCAATTACGAAAGGATTATGAATAAACTTGTGTTCAAGAGACATATGACCGTTTATTCATATCGCCATCAACAAACATATAATCCACTAACATAAATGCATCCGTGTCCTCTTTGAAAATTGTTCCAATGTCGCTATCATTTTCTTCTTTCATTGAAGTAATGCATGAAATTCTAAGTCTTTATTTTTGCTAGGGGAAGAAAAGGACTCAACAGTCAAATATGACCGGTGATTTAGTTATATAAAATAACAATATATAATACGTTGCAAATAAATATTTGTCATTAATTTTTTTATTTAATTTATACTTTTTACATTGATAAGGTAGTTGCTAAGTAAATATGCATACAGCATAGGTAATTTTTAATTTTCGTAAGAAATTACCTAAAATACTGTCTTCACATATCCCTTTTGTGATGGCGTGTATTTGTTTTTTTTTTTTTTCGTATTTTTGTTTCATTAAACAAATACTTTTAGCTCTAATTTTGTTATGGTTATCCTACTAATATCATCAGAATTTTGAAGGTGCTACTGCAGACGTTATCCTACTAAGGTATTAAGCATGATCATGGTGATATTCATAAAAGTATGCGTGGAGACTTGCATATATTAACATTCATAATTAATTTACGCAATAAACAAGTTTTACTTTTTATTTTGTTAGAAGTTTATTTTTGTAACTTATTAACTTTTTTGTATTATTTAAGAAATCATTTTGATAATTTATTTGTATATTATTTATCATATTTTATTGAATAATTAAGAATTTCTTTAAATGAACTTTGCGTATGCTATGCAATTATATGCTTTTATTGAAAATCTTTTACATAGCCGATCCAAAACCAAGGTAAAAGAGGAGGGTTATTGATACAATACTAAAAATAGTTAGTGGGTTGGGAATTAGTTAAGTAAAAATAGGTGAATGATCTCATTGTAACTCATAAGAGAATGACAATTGTTATTGGTGAACATTGGTTCATTTGAAGTTTTCTCTGTTTGACCGAAGAAAAGAAATCTAGTTCCAATCAATGGTGCTCCTATTGATATGAAAGCACTAAATGTTAACTAGATCTCTTTCCTTTGAGTCAACAAGAAAAAACTCCAAATGAACCAATATTCCCTAACAAGTGTCATTCACTTATGAGTTACAATGAGATTATTCACCTATTTGTACTCAACTAACACCCAACCCACTAGCTATTATTAGTATCATACACTACAAAAAAACCATTTAGCCATAGTTAAATGAAGTCAAAACCATCACCACAGTCGATAGTGTAACATTTCAATAATTTCATACTACGCTTAAGTCACATTACAGTAATTATTAGCTGTTACTTTTGCTTTGCAGAAAACATAAATCATTTTAGAAAATACTTTATGTGAAAATAGGGTAATAATTTTTTTTGATCTATTATTAAATTATCTTTTCGAAAATGTGAGCCATAAGTGCATAATAATCGTTATGTAATGGATATGTCTAATACTTACACATTTGTATTGCAGAAATAAACACACGCATACTTACGCAAATGTCATAACATTATCAGCATACATCATCATTAGCATAGCACCATCATATCGAGTAGAAATAAGATCGGTAACCAGCAATTTGCCATACACATCAACCATAGTAGCACAAGAAGTTAAAGTATCATACATGGCTTCCAACCATGCCAAAAGAAAAAGAAAATACAACGATTTAACCCCCAAGATCCAAAGATAACATGCACGCCTAAAGTGTGCAGTCTAATACTATATAACAAAAGGCGCAACTAGTAATCCAAAGCTTAGTTTGCGCTATTGTACATCCTCCCTATTCGAACCTAATAGGGATCAAAATCATTCCCTACTCCTTCAAAAGCGTCTCCATGTCCTTCGCCACAAAGCATGTCCATGCCCATGCGATACCTCCCGAGTGCATATGAAGCCTCGCCCTTGCCTATTTTGTAACATCCCTCACTGTAAGGATAGCTTGGTATGGAAGGAAGCCCAGTCCCAAGGTAGTGGCAATGTAGTAAATAGTTGAGTTATGGCTATTCAGTGGCAAACTTGTAAATATTAGCCTACGGTTGTCAAGAAGGGCTCTTAGAGTAAAAATCCCGATTCCAAGAAATGTGGGCCCCAAGACACTAGTAGATAAATAAAACACTTGTAATGGCACTAATAATGATAAATAATGTACAATGTTTTAAATAAAAGTGAGAGACTACTTATTCACCTAGATCACAGCTAGGGTAATTTCGAATGCCCGGAATAAACCCTGGACACCTTGAATTAATCTTGAAGGGTCCTATATTATTTGTGATGGATTCTAGGAATGGCAAATTGTTCCTTTGAGTATGTTCAATCAAAGGAAGTATCTGTACATGGAATTATGAGGTGTGAAGGCTCCATGCATGATTATGTGCCGCTTCCATGCATGGCCACCATTATAACACTTAATTAGCTATTCCACCCCTCACAATTCACCACCACAATAACCTCACTTTCTTATTTTCTCTCCTCTCCTCTACAAGACCACCATTATTATCAACACACCATCACCATTAAACCAACTATGGCTGCCACTTTGAAGGCCTTGCATGGTGGCTTTTGAGCCCTTAAACCACCTTGCTCCTTTTTATGAAAATTGATCCTCACCACTCCTTCTACCTAAGCCCCTAGTCAATTTGAAGATCCAAGCACTCTTGGAGCTTCATTATCTCCATAATAGCTATTGCCCAAGTGAGAAAAGGAGGGGGAGCTTGGCCTTTGAACCACCTTGCTCCCTTGGCTTCAATAGCTTGAGGTAAGTGAACTTAATCTTGGGTTTATTTCTCCTAAATGAGCTCAAAAAAATTTCTCTCCAAAGCCTAGGGTAGCTACTGGAAGTGATGATGATTGTTTGGCCTTGATGTTGTTGATATGATCATATGATGATTTTGAGCTTGTGGTGTTGTATTGATCTATATCCTGAACTCCTTATGTTGCAAAGCTTGTTACTTGACCTACAGTTGTTAGATTTAAGTGGGACTTATTTTATTTGAAAGCTAACACATAGGGTTACCTTCAATTAGAATTTGGTGAAAATCTAATTAGGGATGAATTTTAAATAAATTTTACAAATTGGCAGTCCAAATTCAGAAGTCATAGGGCAGTGAGGATGTTTAATAAATTGGAACAATTTGAGTAGCCTTCAAGGCTTAAAACTATTTTTCCTGAAATCATCGGATATGTAGAGTGTGTGTACCAAAAATTGTTACTAGACAAGTCCAAATGAATTAGATATGAATTTTTAAGTAAAACAGGATAGGATAGAAGCCAACTCATGAACCCTATTTTGAGATTTTAATATCTCAGTCTCCAAAGCTTGGATTTGAATGAATCAAAGTTCATTTGAAACTTTGGTTTGATTAGAATCAAATTGGAAATTTTTAGAATTTATTGAGCCCTAATGAAATTATAGTAAATTTTGCAATGTTGTTGTGCCTTGTTAGATATGTTATAACTTGGGCTGTGCTTAATGAAATGCAATGAGACCAATTAATATAGGTAAAGGGTTTGAAAAGCAATATTGCTATAAATTATGAGGGTAAGATGAATTGAGATAGATTTATGATGAATTATTAAAGAAAAGGTAGATTTAAGCTCTCAAGAATAATGATATGATTTTAGTCTTAAGGCTATGAACTTGATACCTGGAAATCCTTAGACACAACAAATTAGTTTTGAAACCAAACTTAACCTACAGATGAATGTATAATGGTCTCCTATGATTGATATGCTATCAGTTGCATATTCACCATAATGCTATAAGCTTTCAAGTATGCTATGTTATGAAATTTTGATTGCAATCATAAATTGTGAAGCAAACAAAAGCCCATGATGTTTTATGAAGAAACAAACTTAGAGGAGAGTGTCTCTATAAAATGTGAGAGTAATATGATTAAGAAAGAATTTAGAGTGAATTTTCTAAGCCTAGGTAGATTTAAATTTGTCTATTCCAAAGTGGCAAAATTAAGCTTAAGTTTGGAAGCCAAATTCCCTTGAAAGTCCTTGAGTAAGCAAAGGCCATGATAAGTAAATTAAGTCCTTGAAGCTATATATATGTTAAGTGTAAATGTAAGTTGATTTCTAATTTATCAAACACAGTTATACGACAATGTATATTAAGCGTACTTGAACTGAAGGGCTTAATGCCTTGGAATATGATGAAATGACAATGTAAAGTTGATGTTTGGTCACTTCATTTTTAAGGGCCTTATATGGTATGAGATGAACAATGATATATGCTATAAGCTACTCACATAACCATGCAATTAATGATGCTCGTGTTATGATTAAAGTATAGTGATATGCTTTGTGAATGCACAAATGGTGGTAGCCCTTATGTACATCATGAAATTCACTTGAAATGATATGTTGCTCACTACTAAACTTTACTGTTAACATGTAATATAAGTATATGGCTTTGCTTGTGAGCAAAAACATGATTATAATAATATTATGAGAAGACACCAGGTGCTAGCCTTGCCATGAGAAATGGAAGGTAAATGAAGGTAAATCATGAATATAGTGTTTTATGCCTCTAAAGGAATAAGGCTGCGGCCATGAGAGTTACTCTCAAAATTGAGGTACCTAATCCTTAATGAGGTAACCAATTTGTGATAAGGTAATCACTCCTTCTAATGAGCTAACCAATCCTTGATAAGTAATCATTCCTTGATGAGTTAACCAATCCTTGAGAGGTAATCAATCCCTGACGAGGTAACCAATCCTTGTTATCATTTAATTGCACTGCAGCTTTCCTTTTGATTTTCATGGTTCCTTATTCTAAGTTCTAAGTTAATAAGGTAGTTCACTTCCACTTGATCCTCAAGATCTAGGTTTTGATTTAAAGAAAGAGTTTACTTCCTTATGTCCCTTGTTTCCATGAGACCAAGTTTCGAATTCATGAGTGTTCATTATTTCTTTGTCCCTAGACACCGAGTTCCGAGTTAATTAAAGAATTTGTATCTTCCTTGTTCCCATGAGTTTTGAGTTCCTGGTTAAACATTCACAATGTCGAAAACCAACCCGAACACATGCATAACCTAGACAAACACTTCTTCAAACCTTCCTTCCCACCTTAAAGAATAACATTTCATATTTAACCCTTGATATGTTTGCTTTCACTTGCACTCTAGTCATAGAGACATAAAATCTCAGCTAACCAAGCCACATATGTATCCAAGTGTAAAATGAAATGGGATGTCCATGGACTTGCTCAAAATTACTAAAATGCCATTAGATACAAAAAACAGAACATACAATGGAAACTTTGATAGAAAATAGACAAAAAATACTAAAGGTTTATAGAAGGCCAAAAACTACTCGGAAGACCTCAAAAAGTTTTAGAAAAATTATAAATACATTTTTAACATATTTTTCAAGATAAATAACAATTTTTAGCAAATTTGAAGAATATTAGCATAATTATACAAAAATAACCTCACCGGGCGTGCAAAATAGGCCCCGAAATTGTTAGAAACCCTAATGCTAACCTTATGTAATGCCCGGGTAAAAAGTCGCATGAATTGTGACACTTTGTTCTGTCGGATCCTGTGAAAGCTCTAAGTTTGGACCCTATGCTCCCTTGGAGGGCTATAGGTTTGGGACATTTTCATAGGATCAAAAGTCCCGGTAATTATTCCTTAAATATCAAAGAATTGAAGAGCAATTTTTAATGAATTTTTGGAAGTTATTAACCCTTTCATTTTCAAGCTTGAAGTTTAAGAAAATGTAAGTTTTCAGAAGTTTGTACTAAAACCCAAAAGTTGGATTTTGATTCTTAAGGAGTCTGATTTTTCCAATATTTTTATTGGATTCAAATGGGGGATATTCTCTTATTTACATTTATGTTTTAAAGTTAATGGACATTAACTTAAAATTAAGAAATGTAAATAAGTATATGATGATGTTTGGGAAGTGTTTAGAAGAGGAGAAAAAAAAAAAGAAAATAGGGACTAGGCGCCTATGCGCCCAAGGCCAACGCCCAAGCGCTGGTTGTGCTGCAGAAGGGATGTAGCTTCAGGTGGGCGGGTGCCCAGGCGGCCAGGTCACGGCACCCAGGCGCCCGCTGGACGTAAGTAAAAGAAGAAGCTCGAAGCTTCTCTCTCATTCTTCACCAATCTTTCTCTCTCTTCCTTCCTCTCTCATCCTTCTTCTTCCCTCATGGATTCCATCAATCCTTCACCCATTTTACTCAATCTACCACCAAAATCCATCATTTCATCATCATTATCCAAGCTTTGGAGGTTGATTCTCTCTTTGGAGCTCTCTCTCTCATCTTCTAGTGAGAGAAAGTGGTGGTGGGAGAAGACCCACCACTCTCCTCATGCTCCACCACCTTTCTCCACTCTCTAAGGTAATTCTTGAGCTCAACCCTCCTTATTAGACCATAGATTAGCTAGTTTGTTCATGAATTCCATGTTTAAGATTATGAAGGAAGCGTTAGGGTTCTAGAAATTGGGGATTTTTGCCTTTTGGAGCTCATCCTAGTAAATTTTTAGAATAGTTAGCCTAATAGTTATATTTGTCATGTTAGACGCTCTCCAGAATCTTTTGGTGGCTGTAAGGCATCACAGAGTTTGAGCTTCTTCCTTTCCAAGCATAGGCTGTGAGTGGATAATATATCTATAGCTAGTTTGTTTTAAGTATATGTATAACTTATAGTTTGTTTTATGTATATCCATGATTTCATAAATGTTATGTTTGTGGTTTAAGTTATTAAAGATCAAAGAAATTGAAATAGCATTTTAACGATGACTTTAGTGAATTCTTGAAAGATAAAAGATATTACTCTTTTCTATATATATATATGATTATGTATGTGTGTGGGACAAGCACCTTAAAGGTGAATTTCAATACTTGAACAGTTTGATAGAGAAAGATATGGTTTCAAGTTATTAGATGTTAGCTATATAACGGCTTGAAGTTGATATGATGTTTAGAAATTATAGATTTCTATGAAGAAAGCATAATATTGATTTCTATGAATCATTTTCACATTGATGTTTGTTTTTTTTTTTAAAAAAAAGCTTGATATGTTGAGAACTATGAAATGTTAATATTTTAAAAGCTTAAGCAATGTATTTAGAATCTAGACTTGATGTCTGGAGTAATGTTATTAAGGAATTTTAAGGATAACAAATTAGAAATGAGCAAAGGTTTTCAAAGGAAGGGAACTATAGCAGAACTGTTTGCTAATGGCAGCAGCATTAGCCTTGGTGCACCTCGAGTAACCTAGCTAGCAGGGTGATTGCTAGCCCGGCATGTTTGGCCGACATGTCCGGAATATATATAGACACGCATAGGCATGAAGTTATTATTTACTACTGGAGTTAGGCCACAGGGCCACCAAGTCAGGCAGCTATTTCTGAAATAGAATCCTCCTTTAAGCTTTATTATAATTTATTTAAGCTAGATTTAAAAGTATTATGCATATATATATGTTTGTAATGAAGTTATTATCCAGTCGAATTAAAAAGGCGATTTAATGAATTATATAGGTTAACTGAAAATCTTACGGTATTTGATATACATAGATGAAGTATTTCTAATAGCAAATGTGGTACGAGGTTTTTAAGAAACTTATAAAGTTATGGTTTTGCAAATGTTGTGCATCGGCTTGTCCCACCCTTGTTATAGATATTTTATCCTTCACTGAGTCGTATGACTCACTCTTTCTTCCTTTCCACGTTTCTAGACAGGTGCGAGATTGTGCTCAAGCTTCCACAGCTAATTAGAAGTTTCAGCATCTAAGTTTAATTATAAAATCTCTAGAAGTGCTCCATTAATCTACAGGCAGGGTCCTCCCTGTGTTGGGTGTAACACCCTACTAATTTAATGTTATGCTTAAGTTATAGCATGAAATTAAGTAGATTGTGTTACTGTGTTAATACACTGCCTACGTTTCATTTATCCGTATCTTTATTTATTTATTTATTTATTTGAAGAAATGGAGCGCTGTATAAAGAACGGGACAGGATTTAATTCATCACAATAGAAAGATAAGAACAATTTACATCTATGCCATCAACTATATATATATATATATATGTATATGTATATGTATATGTATATAAAGCCACTGTTTCAGCTTATGTACAAGTTTCAAAATAGGATACATGAGTGGGGCCGTGTACCAAAAAGACATAAGGCCCATGTCAGTCAACCTGATCCTATGTAGTCCTCAGAGGACATTCCAAAACCTACCACTAGGTCTATGACCCATAGCTGCATGCTGCCAAAAGAGGGTCATGCTGTACAACACTGCCTGTGGCTGACCTACTCAGTCAGGTAGCCGTTGGCCATACCCGGCCCGGCTGGTGAGTAGTCAATACTGGGTCCTGAGGAGGAGGATGATGAGCTGGTGGCCTCTGAAGGGTCGCTGTCGGAGGTGAGTGGGATGTCGGGTACTACCTGCGGAGGTGACTCTGGCGCAGGATCGGCAGGAGCTGCAGGTGCAGGGGGTGCTGGCGGAGGGTGTGCCACATGTAGTGGGACCTCAAAGTAAGGGGTGGCAGGATCAAAAGCGGGATGGTGCAATGGGACGGCAAAGTTCCTATCACTAAAAAGGTAAAAACGGAACTGGCAAGAGCCGGCTATGTACAGCGAGCCTACTGCAGGGTCATGGTGGAGCTGCAAGTCTGGCACCTCAATGAAGAGGGTAGCTGTCGTGTCCATCGTCCACGTCTGAGAATGAGGCGGAAATGCAAAACGAGGTGAGAATTTAAGGAAATTCTCAGTAGGGTCGTGCATGACATTTAACTGACGTCGCTATCATTCTCAGTTGCCTCGGGTTTCATTTAATTATGAAAACATGAGATCAAATTTAACCATTCATATTTAATAAAGTTAAGAAAATGTCTGGTCCAAGGCAAGGTCCAGTTTTACTTTAAACAATATAAGAAACCGTCTAAACTACTAACAGTAATACACAGAATAATGAGCAGAATAAGTGAACATATGCTGTAAGTAAACATAATAATTAAACTGTAAATAACTTGTAATCATGCACTTAATGCAATCATGCAAAACTTGCTCTTGAACTTTCCTTCATAAACTTTCCCTTTGCTCATATACTTTCTTCATTACTCATAAACTTTTCCATTACTGTCATCATTTTCCATCACTTGGTCCCCTGAGAGTTCTTGGCCATTTTAGACTCCTGGGTAATAGTCTGCTTTTCAGGATCGAGCTCGTTCCTATACAGGGATTGCCGGGTTTACTTTCCCCGACGTCCCCACCGATCTATTCCCCTTAACTTTTTATCCGGGGCTGGCCCAAGTATCATGGAACTTTCATCATAACATATCATAACATGAATTTCATAGCTTTCTTGAGAATGCACATGCATCTACATGCATTTCATGACTCATGCATATACCTTACTGCAATTTTGGCGGCATAACGGAACTTGTCCGCTTTCCCATGAATAGTACCAGTACATCAGAATGCCAATTTCTCAAAGCAATTACAATATTGCATGCACAATTCATCATGGAGCTCATAGGAACATTAGTCTTCTCAAGACAGAGTTACAGCCTCACATAAATCATTCAACCCGATTTTTTGTAAATCATACCATAATTTCTATTTAACTCCGTTGGACCTCAATTTTGGATATGTTAAAGTGTTATGTGTCTATTTTCTAACCTTATTGGTCCCATCTGATTCTGATAATCATAGCTCACGTTTTTCAGGTTTTATCCTGGCCTGCCCTGTGACTGGCCAGAATTGCTCACTCAAAAGTAAAAATCTACTAAAAATCGAAAACTGGCTCAAATGATACGAAATCAGTCTCATATTAAAGCTGATAGAACCATATTTCATTTGCAAAAAGTCCCATTCCATTTGACTTAGTAGGGCTCGAGTGATAAGCCCCGAAACTTAACCTTCCTGAACTGCTCTATTTTGGCTCGGTTTGGACATAAGTTAACTTCTTCAAATCACTGGGAACAAATAGGATGGTAACAAACTCGGAATTTTCTGGGTAGGATGTTCTCCTATGTGTAAGCTTTCCAAGAAAATTAGTTTCACTCAATTTGGAGTTGTATAGGGTGAGTTACACCCTTTTTAACCCATACTGCCTAGGTGGATATCCTGATTCCTAGGTCGAACTTCAAAAATTCATATCTCTCTATATTACTCCAATAGTCCTATATGATACATGTGTAGAAAGCCCTAGATGTCTAGTTCTACATAAAAATGGTTTCACTAATTTTAAACGGCGGGAGGTGGAGCCGTACACTCCGCTGTACGGACTGCCGACGGTTTTGAGTTTTCCAGCCTCTTAACTTTTTCATATCTTCATCCTTTCTTGTTTCCAATTCAATTTTAATCTCACAAACAGCCAATAAACCAGCCACAATTCATCATGATCACTCAGTCAATATATCAGAATTGAAGAATTAAACCACTAATAATCATCCAAGAATCAGAAAAATCAAGACAAGAATTAAAACCTCTACCTCTTGCTTTAAGTTTGGAAATAGAGCTGGGTTGAACTTAAAGGCTGGATAGAGTGGGAGAGTTGAGAAGAGGAAAGAGAGCTGAAGTGAGCAAGGGAAAGCAACGTAAGAAATGAGCTGAAGAGGCAGGAGGAGGATATATATAGACAAGGCTTCGAAGTGGTAGTTAGAATGAGTGGCTTTGATTGGGTGAAATTTTGTGGGCAAAGTTCAGCCATGTCTCCCTCTTTTATGTCAAAATTGCTCTCCACGTCGCCAGAGAAGTGAAACTCGCTTCCAGCGTATCTGAACATGACGTCGGAACTCGCACACTTCTTAGGGTCGGAATTCATGCTTATCTATTCAGATGAAGTCGGAACTCCGAAATATTGTCTGGTTTATTCAAAACTTGAAAGTAAAGTCGGATGTCAGAAATAGTAAAGAACAGTCATCTTAAAATCGAAAGTCGAAGACCAGAATGTGAAACCATAACACTTAAACCCGGAAGTCGGGGACATTGTGTAAACTTGAATCCGTTCTAAGCATAACACCGGAGGTCGGGAATAACAACATTAATCTTATGTACTGGAAGTCGGAACTAATAGGATCTCGGCACTCTAACTCGATCTCGGAACTCGGGAGTTAGAGAAATGAAAAGCTCCTGCTAATAAACTCGAGGTTGAAACTCAACACTTAATCTCGGAAATTGGAAAAATAGAAATGAAAAGCTCTTGGCAATAGCCTCGAATTCGGAAGTCGTGAAAATTTTGGCCGAACTTGGAGACCAATTCAGATAAACTCGGAAGTCTGATATCGTATACATTCTAATTCACCATAAGGTCAGAAATAGGAAAATCCAAGCCATTCCACTTGAGCATTGTAAGATCGGAAATCGGGATATATTACTGATGAGGTCGGAATTCTTACATGCTTACATAAGGTCAGAAATCGGATTCGAAAATCGCGTATTACGTGCATAAGGTCGTAAATCGGAAAATACAGTCAGTCCATTTGAGCCTTGGAGATGTAACACCCTAATAAACCCATACTACGCTTAAGTCATATTACGGCGTTTTATTAGTTGTTACTTATGCTCGTGGAAAACTAAACTTCACTTGAAATTAAGTTACCCGGAAAATACAGTAAGATTTTTTTTTTCTTAAAAGACGTCGTCGCTTTGCAACATTTTGAAATGTAAAGCCTTGAGCGAGAAGATAGCTAGAGAAAGAGCGTGTCGCATAAAATACATACCCCAAATTTGTAAAACATGAGAAAAGTAAACAAATAATAATTCGCAAATATATTGCATTATATAGCAAATCATTACATCGATATGAGTTCATAAAATATATATACATACATATCAGCATTACAGCGAAGGAGGCTCATGGTCATACCATGATCCAAATACTAGATACAAATTGAAATCGACATCGTTCTTCACAAAAGGAATGTATGAAGATGCAGAGCTACGGCAACTACAAGTCCACATCAGCATTGTCTGACATTCCACGTCATACGTTCGCTCACAGTGTGGGGGATCCATGCTCCACTCCACCGAATGTGCCATCGAGATCTGGTGACGATACGGGAGAATAACTAGGGTAAAAAATGGAATTTCTCAGTAGGACTCGAACCCGACACGAAAGTGTCATCGTCATCGTCCCAACCACTTCGGTTTTATTAATGAAAATAGTGAGCATGCATAAGGTTCAATTCTTGGATTTTTGAAATCGTGAATATCCGAAGCGGATTCAATTTTATCGTATCCTCTAATCATTTACATTATAATATACATAAGCACAAATATAATTACATAAAATATGCATATCCATGCTATAAGATTCTCTTAACTTCTTCCCTTTCTAGGATTTTGGACCGAAGTCCCTTTTCTTTTCTTAACTTGATTTTATCTTTTCACCCACTAAACATAAGTGGTAATGAGCTCATACCGTGGCCGTCGCCACCATAGAATTTCGGTACTTACACTAGCTGGGTCATGCCATGCCTCATGTGAGTCGTGAGTGAAGGGAGCTTACTTTGGGTCACCTTCCCTTTTGAAGGATCACGCCCTTAGTTTACTTTCTCTTCTTATTAAGGCTTATAATGCAAAATTATTCTGATTCTTTTCCACATTTAGGCATTACGTATCGCTGTCCCCAAATGTGGTTCCTTTATGAATCACCTCTGAGGCATTCACGTGCTCGCCGTCACGGGGGTGTTCATATTTATTAATTCTTTCATGTATATCATTTTCATATTGTCAACATGATCATCATCATATCATGGTCATAATCATCAACATCATTATCAAATCATAATCATCATCATCATATCATCATCATAGCATATCATCATCATTATGATCATCATCATATCATGTCATAATTCATCATCATCATATCAACATCATCATATGGACATGTATAGGCATACCTATCACACAAAGTCTTATGAGCTTGGCTTAGTAAATTTGGTCTTGAGCTTTTAATTGAAATTGCCTCTTGTATAAATTCTTTTATTAGGCATAAGTAAATTTCATCCATTATCCTTTTTGAAACTTTTAACTTGAATTATGAGGGTTTTTCCAATACTTAATGTAAGGGTCTTAATGTCTTAAAGCTTATTTCTCATTAACCTTTAAAACTTACCATAACTAGTTTTACTTTTACAGTGGGGCAGTAACTTCCAAAATTCACTATAATTTTATCTTTTACTCTTTTGTTTCGAATTTTGGTATAGTTATACTTCTCTGAGTCTATTTTTAAACAAAATAAACCCCACTCAAAAATTCATTTTTTAGCTTGAGTTATGCACACTTTAATCTGACTGTCTAGACTTGAAAGTTCAACTCGGGTCAGTAGCTTGTCCACTTCACTGGGAGATCCTCACATGGAATTTGATAAAACCGTTTTATGGGGTTGTTCCTATATGTCTTAGATTTCTAAAAAACTTGGTCCCACTCAAAAATGTTATGTATAACTTGAGTTATGAACATTTTATTACATACTGCCCGAATAGAAACTCATCCAGGAACAGTAAACTTTGAAAATTCATATCTCTCTCGTTTTATCGCCAAATCTCACATATTTTATATGTATGAAAAGCTATTTGAGTCTATTTTCACAGAAAATTAGTTTCGTTCCATTTGGAGTTATATTGAAAGAGTTATTAATCGTGCCATACAGACTGCCAGAATTTTCCAATTTTCACGGTTTTGGTTTCAAGGAGTTTTCTTGTAAGAACATTAAGTCTTTTCTTCAAGTGACCATTTTTCTCTTCCAAACCACTTTTATACTTTGAGATCTTGGTATTAACTCAATGTTTTAACTTCTAAAAATTTGGTTCAATAGCAATAAACATACCAACCGAAAATCTCATGCCAAAGAGAAGGATACAACACACAAAACTCATCATATCAACAAGCATGGCCATGAGGCCTTGGAAACAAGTCCTAGAACCACCTAGCTATGGAGAGCTTAGGAGTTAAAAGGCTTGAAGAACACATAAAAGAAGAAGGTTAGAGTCACTACCAAATGAGTTTCTCTTGGAAGCTTGAAAAATGAAGTGGTTAGAGATGGCCTCCTTCCTCTTGAGCTAGCAAATGGGGCTAAATGAGTGTTTGTTTTGCTCTACCAAAGACCAAAGAATGTGATCCTTGATAAGTTAGTGAGGGTGGTGATAGAGAATGAGGGTGATGGTGGTGGAGAAGTGATGACTTAGAGTAGGAAAAACAAGAAGAACAAGAAGAAGAGTAGGAAGAACAAAGAGAGGTTTAGAGAGAGGTGAGAGCTTTGTGTCTTAAGAGAGGAAATGAAAAATGAAATGAGGGGGGGAGAGAGTGGGCTGATGGCGCAAAAATGGAGGGAGAGAGTGACGTGATTTTGCTTCTTACAACAAGCAAGAGAGTGGGAAAAACCTTGGGGCAAAAGGGGGAGTTGTGTTTCCTTTGAGTCTTGGCACTTGGGTAAAGACTTGTAGTGTTTCTTTTCAAGGGGTTAAAAGCATGATCTATCCTAGGATTGGCATTGGATGATTGTGATCACTCCAAGTGTCACAATCTTGATGGAGGAGAATAGATCTTTTGTCTTGACTCAAGGAATCTACTAACATGGACTCATGATCTAGTGGTGTATGATGAGAAAGCAAATGGATGGTTGGATATGGCTCTTGCCTTGACCAAACTTTCAAACAATAATTAAAGGGAAGTTTCTAAAATTTTACCATTGTTACAATTATCTAAATGCTAATTAATCCAATTGGTTTAATTACACTTTAGCACATTTTCAATAAAAAGGATTTTCCTCATTAATTATGTAAAGAAGAGGTGAGGGTTAATCTTCATGTAATTAAGATGTGATACTTATATGCTCTTGGTTAATTAGGTTAGATTACCTTGATTTTATGTTCTAAATCATGAATTAATAAGGATTGGGCAATTAGGCTTTTAATTGTAACTTTTAATGCATTATGCTTCAATTGTTGACTTGCCTTTAATTTACTAAGCCCTTGCTCTCGAGATTAGCCGATTAGTTCTTAATTAATCGCTAAACCCTCTAATTAGCCGAAGACACCGAGCTAATTAGCTTAGACAAAAATTGGGGATGTTACAGGAGACGAAATTGGAAATCGAAACTCTGAAATTGTATTACTAAGGTCGGAAATCGGAATTTATATGAAAGTTAAAGACAAACTCGGAAATCGGAAATTTCAACCTTAAGTGATGAGATCGGAATTCGAAAATCGAGACGTTACATTACCACCCTCCTTAAAAAAAATTTTGTCCTCAAAATTTAGTATTTGAGAATAGTTCAGGATACTCTCTTCTCATCCTTGATTCCAATTCCCAAGTGTAGTCTTCAGCATTTTTCTTTCCCCATGCAACCTTTACTAATTGCACGGATTTGTTTCGAAGTTGTCTGCTGCTCTTGTCTACTATTTGTGCTGGCTGAACCTGGAAAGTTAGGTCCTCCTTTAACTTTATTGATTCGGGTTCTAGCACGTGCGTAGGGTCAGGCTGATATTTTCTAAGTTGAGAAACATGGAACACATCATGAAGGTTTGACAATTGTGGAGGCAAAGCAACTTGATATGCAACTGATCCGATTCGCCTCAAAATCTAGAAGGGACCAATAAAGCGAGGATGTAACTTCTTGACTTTAATGGCTCTGCCTATCCCCATTGTAGGCGTAACCTTCAAAAATACATGGTCTCCTCCTTGAAACTCTAGAGGCTTCTTCCTGGTATCCGTGTAACTCTTTTGGCGGCTTTGAGCGGCAAGCATCTTGCTCCGTATTTTCTTCATTTGTTCAGTGGTCTGCTCAACTAAATTAGGCCCCAATAGAGTTGATTCTCTTGTTTCATACCAACACAGGGGAGATTGGTACTTCCGTCCATATAATGTTTCATAAGGAGCCATGCCGATGCTAGCGTGATAGCTATTGTTGTATGCGAACTCGGCTAGCAGTAAGTATCGATCCTAATTCCCGCATTGCTCCAGTATATAGGCTTGCAACATATCTTCCAAGGTTTGAATTGTACTTTCGGTTTGGCCATCCGTTTGCGGGTGATATGCAGTGCTTAGGCACAGCTTAACACCAAACGCCTTTTGTAAAGCTCCCCAAAACCATGAAGTAAACCTTGGGTCCCGATCAGAGATAATGGTTGAAGGGGTTTCGTGCAACCTTATAATATCTTGAATGTACAGTTGTGCCAATTTTTTTAATGGATAATTTGCTCGAATGGGTAGAAAATGAGCAGATTTGGTCAATCTATCCACAACGACCCATATAGCATCATATCCTGTTGGTGTTCTTAGTAATCCCATCACAAAATCCATGGAGATACTTTCCCACTTCCACTCAGGGATTTCCAAGGGTTGAAGCATCCCGGAGGGTTTCTGATGTTCTGCTTTCACCTTTTGACAGACCAAGCATTTACTCACGAAGCCCGCTACGTCTGACTTCATACCTGGCCACCAAAATATCTTCTTAAGATCTTGATACATCTTAGTAATGCCAGGATGTACGGTGAATTCACCCTTATGTGCTTCCTCCAAGATTCTTCTCTGGAGATCATTTCCTTTAGGTACACACACCCTATCACGACACCGCCATATGCCCTCTTTATCTTGGGCAAAATCCATCAATTTCCCTGATCGCACAAGATGAAGTGTATGTTGAAAATTAGCGTCCTGCTGCTGTGCTTGCTGAATCTACTCCTTAAAGCTACTGGCTATCTTAATTTGATGTAGCTGAAGGGTCTTGGGAGTCATAAGGATTCCCAAATTAAGATTTAGGAAGCTTTCAATAAGTTCCACCTCTTTGATCATCATCCAAGCTGCAGTCAGAGATTTCCTACTTAAAGCATCTGCCACAACATTTGCCTTGCCTGGGTGGTATTTCAATTCAAATTCATAGTCCTTAAGAAGTTCCATCCACCTCCGCTACCTCATATTTAATTCCTTCTGATCAAGAGGTATTTCAAACTCTTATGATCAGAAAAGACCTCGAACCTTACACCATACAGGTGATGCCTCCATATTTTTAAAGCGAATACAACTATAGCTAATTCGAGATCATGCATGGGATAATTCCTTTCATGTGGCTTTAATTGTCTGGAGGCGTAAGCGACCACGTTTCCAGCTTGCATCAACACACATCTTAATCCTTGCTTGGACGCATCGCAGTAGACTTCAAATGGTCCTCGAGGGTTTGGTAAGGCCAACACTGGTGTCGTAGTCAACCTTCTCTTTAGGTCTTGAAAACTCTGTTCGCATTCCGGCCTCCACTTGAATGAGACATTCTTCCTAGTTAGTTTGGTCAGGGGCAAGGCTATACGAGAGAAATCCTTGACGAATCGCCTATAATATCCAGCTAAGACCAGAAAACTCCTGATTTCAGTGACCGTGGTCGGCCTTTCCCAGTTTAGAACTGCTTCTTCTTTCTTTGGGGTCTCTGAGAGATTCCTCGGATGACACTACGTGGCCGAGAAATTTTACCTCCTTCATCCAAAATTCGCATTTGGATAATTTAGCATAGAGTTTCTTTTCTCTTAAAATTTGTAAAACTAGCCGTAAGTGTTCCGCATGCTCTTGCTCCGTCTTCGAATAGACAAGTATATCGTCGATGAAGACCACTACAAACTTGTCCAGATATGGACGGAATATCCGATTCATGTAATCCATGAATACTGCTGGTGCGTTGGTCGGTCCAAATGACATTACGGTATACTCATAGTGTGCATGCTTGAGTTCGAAAATTTGTCTTAGGGATATCTTGTTCCCGAACTCGAATCTGATGATATCCAGAACGCAAATCGATCTTAGAGAATACCGTGGCACCTTGTAGCTGGTCCATGAGATCATCAATCCTCGGCAGTGGATATTTATTCTTAATCGTCACCTTATTCAACTGCCTATAATCGACGCATAGGCGCATGCTCCCATATTTCTTCTTGACCAACAAGACTGGAGCTCCCCAAGGTGATGCACTTGGTCGTATGAATCCTTTTTCCAAAAGCTCCTTGATCTGTCTTTTTAGTTCCGTCAGCTCCAAGGGTGACATTCAATATGGAGCTATAGATATTGGTCCTGCACCTGGAACCAACTCGATGGTGAACTCAATTTCTCTCTCAGGAGGGAATTCAGGAATATCTTCTGGAAAAACATCCGGATATTACCTAACAACCCGAATCTCCTCTAGTTGCTGCTCGACTTCTGTCACATTAGCTGTCAAGAGGATATATCCTTGAGTCTTCGACCCCCTATAGTTTACTAATAAAGAGCTCAGATAGAAGAGTGTTGAGGCTTGGGATTCAGAGGATGAGACAGAGGGGAATACGACCGTCTTATCAGAGCAATTGAGCATGACTCGATTGGCAGAAAGCCAATCCATGCCCAAAATTATGTCCAGTCTAGAGAGAGGGAGAAAATCAAATTGGCTGCAAAGGCTCTACCCTCAATTTGAAGAGGAACATTGATACAAACTTGACTAGTTTTAACAAGTTCATTAGTGGGAGTAGAAACCAGTAAATCATAAGGCAATTCAGAAATTTGCAATTGTAAAATAGCCACACAATTATGAGAAATAAATGAATGTGAGGCACCCGAATCATAAAGTATAGTCAGGGTCTTACCGTTCATTTCACAGGTGCCTTCGATAAGTCCCTCAGACTTATCAGCTTCCTCCGCATCCATGGTAAAAACCCGTCCTTGACGTTGTGGTCGGGACGGCTGTGGTGGTTTTCTGGTTGGGCACTCATAAATTTTGTGGCCTGGCTTGCAACACCCAAAGTAGACATTCTGGCTTGCCAAGCACGGCCGATCGCCATGATTCCTACTGCACTTCGTGCAAGTTGGATTCGGAGGGGGCCTTTGAGGCTGCTTGCCTTTGTTGCCCATCGGCGGGAATCTCCTTTGCTGTTGAAAGTTGAGCTTGAATCTTGGGCCCTGCGAGGCCAACCTCTGCTTGAAACCACCGCCAGATGCCCTAGCTGCCACTAATTTTGAGTTACAATCTTCCACAATTCAGCATTTATTTACCAACGTGGGAAAATCTCTAATCTCCATTGGCCCAATTGCGGTGAGAATATCTTCCCGTAACCCTCCTTCAAACTTGATGCATTTCCAAGCTTCATCTGGATTCCTCTGATAAATTGTAGAGAATTTGCACAGCTCTTCAAATCTGGCAATGTATTCGAATACCGTCCGGTTTCCTTGGCGAAGCTGCATAAACTCGAGTTCTTTGGCATTCTGAACGGAAGTAGGAAAGTACTTCTGGTATAAGACATCTCTAAACACCGTCCAGGTGACCGCTATCTGAGAGTCTTCAAACAATCTTCGTACCCTATTCCACCAGAACTCTATGTTTGCCTCGAGCATGTAGGTGGCAAAGGTCACCTTTTGATGATCCGAGAAGTCCAGGACGGAGAAAATCTTCTCCATAGCTTTAATCCATTCGTCAGCTTTATCAGGATCATACGCCCCTCGAAAGCTGGGCAGATTCGCCTTTCTGAACTCAGCGAACTTAAGATAATCCAGATCAGCTCCCAGGCCATGTGGGTTTCCTCCACAGCCTGCCGTAGGTCGCTTGCCTAGCTGATACATCATCTAGTGAGCTGTTGCGGCCTGTTCTCGCATCGCTTGAGCCATTTCTCGTACGGTGTCCATAAGTTCAGCGGGATTCTCTTAAGCAGGTCCGGTGCATGGTCTACCTCGCCTTCCGGAAGCCATTAAGTTCTGAGCACACAAAACAAAAGTTATTGAGTTGATCAGGCTCAACACTAAGTCTAATGTGCTAGTAAATAACAGCTCACACGGTCAGGCACTTCGTGTACATGCACATCTATATCTCAACCGTAGAGGCAAGATCTAATGCATGTTGTCAACTAAAAACACAGAATATGCGTGAAGCATAGTCAGTCCAATCCTCAGGCCTTAGCTAGGACTGACGCTCACGATACCAAAAATGTAACATCCTACTAATTTAATGTTATGCTTAAGTCATAGCATGAAATTAAGTAGATTGTGTTACTGTGTTAATACACTGCCTACGTTTCATTTATCCGTATCTTTATTTATTTATTTATTTATTTGAAGAAATGGAACGCTGTATAAAGAACGGGATAGGGTTTAATTCATCACAATAGAAAGATAAGAACAATTTACACCTATGCCGTCAACTGTATATATATATATATATATATATATATATATAAAGCCACTGTTTCAACTTATGTACAAGTTTCAAAATAGGATACATGAGTGGGGCCATGTACCAAAAAGACATAAGGCCCATGTCAGTCAACCTGATCCTATGTAGTCCTCAGAGGACATTCCAAAACCTACCACTAGGTCTATGACCCATAGGCGCATCTTTGCCAAGAGGATCATCTTTGTACAACACTTTGTGGCTGACCTACTCGATCAGTGGCGTTGCCCATACCCGGCCCGGTTGGTGAGTAGTCAATACTAGGTCCTGAGGAGGAGGATGATGAGTTGGTGGCCTTTGAAGGGTCGCTATCGGAGGTGAGTGGGATGTCGGGTACTACCTGCGGAGGTGACTCTGGCGAGATCGGCGGGAGGCTGCAGTGCTGCAGGAGGCGGGGAGTCTTTGGCGGAGGGTGTGCCACATGTAGTGGGACCTCAAAGTAAGGTGGCGGTGATCAAAAGCTGGATGGTGCAATGGGACGGCAAAGTTCCTATCACTAAAAAGGTAAAAGCAGGCGGCAAGAGCCGGCTATATACAGCGAGCCTACTGCAGGGTCATGGTGGAGCTGCAAGTCTAGCACCTCAATGAAGAGGGTAGCTGTCATGTCCATCGTCCACGTCTGAGAATGAGGCGGAAATGCAAAACAAGGTGAGAATTTAAGGAAATTCTCAGTAGGGTCGTGCATGACGTTTAACTGACGTCATTTATTCTCGGGTTCTTGCCTCGGGTTTCATTTAATTATGAAAACATGAGATCAAATTTAACCATTCATATTTAATAAAGTTAAGAAAATGTCTGGTCCGAGGCAAGGTCCAGTTTTACTTTAAACAATATAAGAAACTGTCTAAACTACTAACAGTAATACACAGAATAATGAGCAGAATAAGTGAACATATACTATAAGTAAACATAATAATTAAACTATAAATAACTTGTAATCATGCACTTAATGCAATCATGCAAAACTTGCTCTTGAACTTTCCTTCATAAACTTTCCCTTTGCTCATATACTTTCTTCATTACTCATAAACTTTTCCATTACTGTCATCATTTTCCATCACTTGGTCCCCTGGGAGTTCTTGGCCATTTTAGACTCCTGGGTAATAGTCTGCTTTTCAGGATCGAGCTTGTTCCTATATTGTGATTGCTTCTGGTTTACTTTCCCCGACGTCCCCACCGATCTATTCCCCTTAACTTTTTATCCGGGGCTGGCCCAAGTATCATGGAACTTTCATCATAACATATCATAACATGAATTTCATAGCTTTCTTGAGAATGCACATGCATCTACATGCATTTCATGACTCATGCATATACCTTACTGCAATTTTGGCGGCATAACGGAACGTGTCCGTTTCCCCATGAATAGTACCAGTACATCAGAATGCCAATTTCTCAAAGCAATTACAATATTGCATGCACAATTCATCATGGAGCTCATAGGAACATTAGTCTTCTCAAGATAGAGTTACAGCCTCACATAAATCATTCAACCCGGTTTTTGTAAATCATACCATAATTTCTATTTAACTCCTTTGGACCTTAATTTTGGATATGTTAAAGTGTTATGTGTCTATTTTCTAACCTCTTTGGTCCCATCTGATTCTGATAATCATAGCTCACGTTTTTCAGGTTTTATCCCGGCCTGCCCTGTGGCTGGCCAGAATTGCTCACTCAAAAGTAAAAATCTACTAAAAATCAAAAACTGGCTCAAATGATACGAAATCAGTCTCATATTAAAGCTGATAGAACCATCTTTCATTTGCAAAAAGACCCATTCCATTTGACTTAGTAGGGCTTGAGTTATAAGCCCCGAAACTTAACCTTCCTGAACTACTCTGTTTTGGCTCAGTTTGGACATAGGTTAATTTCTTCAAATCACTGGGAACAAATAGGATAGTAACAAACTCGGAATTTCTAGGTAGGATGTTCTCCTGTGTGTAAGCTTTCCAACAAAATTGTTTTCACTCAATTTGGAGTTGTATACGGTGAGTTGCACCCTTCTTCACCCATACTGCCTGGGTGGATATCCTGATTCTTAGGTCGAATTTCAAAAATTTATATCTCTCTCAATATTACTCCAATAGTCCTATATGATATATGTGTAGAAAGCCCTAGATGTCTAGTTCTACATAAAAATGGTTTCACTAATTTTAAACGGCGGGAGGCGGAGCCGTACACTCCACCGTACAGACTGCCGAGGGTTTTGAGTTTTCCAACCTCTCAACTTCTTCATATCTTCATCCTTTCTTGTTTCCAATTTAATTTTAATCTCACAAACAGCCAATAAACCAGCCACAATTCATCATGATCACTCAGTCAATATATCAGAATTGAAGAATTAATCCACCAATAATCATCCAAGAATCAGAAAAATCAAGACAAGAATTAAAACCTCTACCTCTTGCTTTGAGTTTGGAAATAGAGCCGGGTTGAACTTGAAGGCTGGATAGAGCGGGAGAGTTGAGAAGAGGAAAGAGAGCTGAAGTGAGGAAGGGAAAGCAACGTAAGAAATGAGCTGAAGAGGCAGGAGGAGGATATATATAGACAAGGCTTCGAAGTGGTAGTTAGAATGAGTGGCTTTGATTGGGTGAAATTTTGTGGGCAAAGTTCAGCCATGTCTCCCTCTTTTGTGTCAAAATTGCTCTCCACGTCGCCAGAGAAGTGAAACTCGCTTCCAGCATATCTGAACATGACGTCGGAACTCGCACACTTCTTAAGGTCGGAATTCGTGCTTATCTATTCAGATGAAGTCGGAACTCGGAAATATTGTCTGGTTTATTCAAAACTTGAAAGTAAAGTCGGTTGTTGGAAATAGTAAAGAATAGTCATCTTAAAATCGAAAGTCGAAGACCAGAATGTGAAACCATAACACTTAAAACCGGAAGTCGGGGACATTGTGTAAACTTGAATCCGTTCTAAGCATAACACCGGAGGTCGGGAATAACAACATTAATCTTATGTACCGGAAGTCGGAACTCATAGGATCTCGGTACTCTAACTCGATCTCGGAACTCGAGAGTTAGAGAAATGAAAAGCTCCTGCTAATAAACTCGAGGTCGGAACTCAACACTTAATCTCGAAAATCAGAAAAATAGAAATGAAAAGCTCTTGGCAATAGCCTCGAATTCGGAAGTCGTGAAAATTTTGGCCGAACTTGGAGACCAATTCAGATAAACTCAGAAGTCTGATATCATATACATTCTAATTCACCATAAGGTCGGAAATAGGAAAATCCAAGCCATTCCATTTGAGCATTGTAAGATCGGAAATCGGGATATATTACTGATGAGGTCGGAATTCTTACATGCTTACATAAGGTCGGAAATCAGATTCGGAAATCGCATATTACGTGCATAAGGTCATAAATCGGAAAATACAGCCAGTCCTTTTGAGCCTTGGAGATGAAGTCGGAAATCGAAACTCTGACATTGTATTACTAAGGTCAGAAATCGGAATTTATCTGAAAGTTAAAGACAAACTCGGAAATCGGAAATTTCAACCTTAAGTGATGAGATCGGAATTCGGAAATCGAGACGTTACATTGGGTCTTGTGTTGTTATATGTAATTAATTTAAATCTTAATGATTATGTATTTAAGCTTCTTGAATAATTATGTAAACATATTTTCTATAGGTGATTATGATTTAAATTCTCATTTTGTATGCTGTGGGGTGCATTCGGAGAATGCCTGGATCCCCAATGAGTTTGCATGTTCATGTGTTCTATGTAGGGCGAGGATCCTTATTTGGGAATAGTCCTAAATACAAAGGAGACTCTGCTCGATTTTCTATTAGAATAAAGTCTAAAGTAGGCTTGCTAGGGACATGTCCCTATGCACCTGTCATGACTTAGGTTAGGTCGTGACACCCTAGCATGCCCTAACCAACCCCCAAACTGCCTAGTTCAGTTCTAACCAAATTGATAACCAAATAGGTTAAAAACTAACTAAATGTCATTGTTAAGTTACCTTTACATTAAGTAAGTTTTACTAAATTCTTTAACTTTTTGACCAAATCTTTTACTAAGCTAATTTGGTATACTAATTCAACTGAAAGTAGTGCAACTGCACATGGTTTTGCAACAAAAAATTTATTATTTAATTTATAGATAATTACTTATGTTAATTAATTCAAAATATGCTTAATTAAGGTAAAAATGCACTAAAAATACTAAAAATTGTAGAAAAAATTCTGAAATATCATCTAACACATACTTAAACATAGATTTCATGATATATTAAAGAAATTTAATTGTTTACTAATTATTTTGTTAATTAAAGCGTAAATTATCTAATTTAGATTTAAGCGAAATTGCTAATTATGCACTAATTAAGCCTTAAACCATTTTAATCTTTTCTTAAATCTTAATCAACATATAGGATGAGTATTATAGTATGTCCAAATCAGTTTTAATTAAATTAATTAATCATTAGTGGCATAATTAACTAACAAAACTACCTAAATTAACCTAAAACTAATTCTATGATTAATACTAACTAAATTAGCCTTTTCTCTATAAAAATACCCTCACAAACTGACCTCTCCACACTTTAGACACACCAAGCTTCGACCCCAAATACTCTTGGCCATAGCACCTCTCATCCTCTTCTACTTCCATTTTTTTTCTCAAAAACTTCACCAAATCTCTATTAAAACACCTCCAAATTCTCATCCTTTCTAACCACCTTCACCTTCAATCCTCAGCCTTAAAACTCATATTCAAGCCTTCAAAGCAAAAACACAAGCTAAGTTGCTACCCAACCTTGGTGCATATCGAGTTTCAAGAGCTTATTACATATAGGGTTTGTCTTTTCACTCTTTAGGTTTCATTCATGAGTTCTTTGCATTTCTATGTGTTGTTTTAAGCTTCAAACCTCTATTTTCAGAATACAAACTCATTCTTTAAGGTTCTAAATGTTTGTGATTTGTTTGGCTCTTAATGGTTGCTTTCAAAGATTTGAGGCTTTAAACATGTAATCATGTGTCTTTAAAGTGTAAGAACATGTTTCTTTGTGTTTCATAGCATAAAACCTTTGTTCTTCTTACATGAGGCTCATGACCTCTTAGGGTTCATGAAGGAGAATTGTGAATTGATGAATATTGATGAAAGAATTTATGTTCTATTAATTATTCATAAGGTATATGCTTGAGTTTACATGGATTTTCACCTTAAGCTCAAAATCTTTCTCTTTATTCTCTATGTTGCTCACGGCCAAGACATGAGCAATGGGTAATCTTGGTGTTTTCATGTGTTTATAGAGTTTATAAATGATGAAATATAGTCTTAATATGTTGCACTTGATCTATGGAAGTTGATTCTTTGTCAGTTGCAATTTTCACTATGAAACTTGTGATTTTTCTTATGTATATGTGTGCTGCCCTGTTTTGTGTGTAGTTTTCCAACATATTTTATTATTTATTAAAGTGTGTAAAAATGATATTTTGATGTCACATAACCTATAGTTTAATTCTATGTGCTTCTATGTTGGTTCTACATGAATTTGGCATGGAAACTTATGTTTCAATTGGTTTAGTGGGCTGCCTTGTTTTGGACAGCACCTTAACTCAAATTATCCCATGTATTTTGACCATTTAAAAGGTTGGTTTTAAATCTTAATTGAGGCACTATTACTTGTTTAAGTTTGTTGATTGATATATGCGAGATACATGTTTATTTCTTTAATCTATGCGCTTGAAAATATGAACAAGTTTGATTTAATTTTCTGTCCTTGGAGCCTTGACTTTTCAACATGAATTTGAAAGTGTTTTCATGTTCTTAAATGTTGGTTTGATGCTTAAGAATCTATATTAACATGTTATGTGTTTGTATGCCAAGTTTCTTGCATTTTAGGGTTAAATTCTTAAATTAAAAGTTTAACTTCAAATTTGTCCTATGTTGGGCACCAATTTATACATGTTTATTTCACTCATTATAATGCTTTTATAAATGTGATTTGATGTCTTATATTATTTGTTTTCACTTAATAAAGTTTTGTGCACAAGTCTGAGAAGTTTGGAGCAAGATACCTTGCTTTTGGCTATGTGTATGTTTTTGGCCATATACTCCTTTTTAATATGGAAGTTGTTTTCATTAGTTTGCTATGATGAAATATATTTAAACCTTTGAGCGTGTTTGAATTAGTGTAGTTTGTATGATAGTTTCTTTTGGGACCATTAAAACTTTATAAGATACTAAAAGTCACTTAAAACTTAATAAAATGGACTATGACCTATGCTTGGAGTTCATGACCTAATGGACCTTGAACTTATTTGGACTATTATGAGACCTTGATACTTGTTTGGACCTATTTGAGACCTTTTATGGTCATACCTATGAATAAGAGTACCTATGCTTGAACATTGCATTATGGACTACGGACCTTGGACTTAATCACACTTTTAATCACATTAAAGAACCCTAAACATAAAGATTCAAGTTAAGGTCCCATTATAAATGTTATATGAACTAACTAGTTCCTTGCTTGAAGTGATTTTCTAAGTTTTGGTTTAAGAACAAGTGTTTTCTTGAACTATTCTTTGAGATTTGTTTTTGAAGTTTTGTCTTGCATAAGAATATGTTTATTTTTATTAATGTGAGTTTCGAATTTTATATGTGAAAGTTTAGTTGAATTATATGTGCTCTTGTGCTATCCGTGAAAGTTTAATTGAATTATAAGTTACTATATGTGTTCTTGTGTTATCTATATATAAATACTTTTAAGTTATATTTGCCTTGGTAATTAGAATTTCTTACCATGAATTGAGTATGATATGAAATTGGTAGAGTATGGACATAGATGTGATTATGAACTTAATTTGGAGATTGACAACATGTGCTTTGATTGATGATTGATAGCATTATAAATTGAATATTAGGTTTATGTGCACTCTGTGAAATGAATGAAACTATATGTATTATGTGCACTTAGTGATATAAATTGAATAATGTATTATGTTCACTCTATGATATGAATGAAATTATACACGTATACTTTGTGAGTGACTATTATATAATAATTAATGAATAAGTGAGTGTGTGGGCTCTACCATGAATAGACGAGCCATGCATTTCACTAAGTGACACCTTGGGCCCCGCCAAGCTAGTGTACCAAGACTTGGTGATCACTAAGTCTTGTAGTGGACTAAAACGACACCATAGGCCCCCCCAAGATAGCGGATAAGAACTTGGCAATCACTAATCTGACTAGAGGACACCCTAGCAATGAAAGCTCTCATAGATCCAAATAATTGATGCAGATGCTGTAGAGTTCAGCCACCAGAAAAGGAAATAGGAAGCAATAAAAAGGATTGATAGTATACTTACTATTGTTTCTGTTTATCGCTTGATTAAATTATTGCTTTATTGCTTTTATTATTATGATGCTCTTCCATCTTACTTGACACTAATAAATGGCTGGGAATGATAATTTATCTTAATTATCTGCTGGTTTACTAGTGATTTCAATGATTATAAATTTTGCATATTACTGCACACCTACCTTCATTCTTAGCATTCTTGAGATAATGCGAGACACCCCTAGGAATACCACCTTACTGGGAGACTATTCTTACCCTTTTTTCTAGTGTTTCTAGACAACGCGGATTGCCTTTGAGCTAGATGTGCCATATAACATCCTCAATTTCCTGTCATGCTAAATTACCTCAGTAAACTTGAGTAATTAGGCACTTAATGAGAAATTATGAGATTAAGGCTTAATTAAGTGATTAATGAAGTGTTTATGAGTTAATTATGAGGAGAAAAGTTAAGAGAATGCTTAATTAAGATTAGAGAATCTTTAATTAAGCAAGTCAGATTCTTAATAGCTTAATTAAGCACTAATCATGCATAACTAGCTCAACCGAGTTTAATTAAGGATAATTAAGCTTAATCGCAAGATTAATTTTTGTTAATCATGATCACATAAGTTAATTACTAATCCTTGCTTAATCATATTAATTAAGTTGAAAGAGCACTTAATCACATGATTAAATTCAAATTTAGTCAACTATATAATAAAGTAAAGAGTGATGTCACTAAAGCATAAAGCATTAGACAAGAGTGCTTTATGTAAGAGTTTGACCACGATTTGTTCTCCTATCATCCATTTTGTCTCCCTAAACCTTAATTAACACAAAATAATGCAAAAATATCTCCTCCCTTGGCCATATGAGTTATGGCCATTGCCCCCCTCCACATGCATATCCATTTTTCATTTTGTGACTCTTTATTCTCTCTCTAACTCTCAAATCCTCCAACTTCTCTCTACATTCTTCTTCTTTTTCTTCATCTTCTTCTTCCTTTCTCCACCACCACCATAACCAAAACTCTCACTTAGCCTTTCAAAGACCACATCTTTTGGTCTTTGGAGAAGAGATCTAAACACTACAAGACTCATTTTTAAGAGAACTTAAGAGCTCTCTCCTTACTCATTCAAACCCGCCACCTTCATCCACTTGGAAGAACACCATCTTCTTGTTTTTCTTCTTCTTGGAGGTGCTAAACTCATCATTAGGTAGTGATCTTTACTCTTCTCTTTTGTTTACTCAAGAAAGCTTGAAGCTTGGTTCCTCTCATGACTAAGATCTTCAAGTGAAAGCTTGAAAAAATCTTTCATGCTCTTCATGAGCAAAAGTTTCCATTTTTGGTAGAATATGTTCATGCTCTTGTTCATGAGTTGTTCTTTATTTTTTTTGAAAAGTTCCTTTCTTTAAGTGCTTCAAAGTTTCTATTTTCCTTTCTTGATGCATGAGATCTTGATGTTCTTGGTGGTGTTTAGATTGAAAGTTGTTTATCTTCTTATGATTGGAAAAGTTGTCATCTTTATCATTTTCTCTTGATTTGACAAGACTAAACACATTCTTGATGCATGAAATTTCAAAAAGTTTGTTACTTGCAACCTTAAAAGTGGTGCAAGTTTTATGCTCTTATAAAGTTTTATTTTGTCTTGTCTTGAAGACAAGAATAAGTGTAAAGGTTCAATCTTGTTGGAATATGAAGCTTTTTAAGTCACAAAAATAAGAACTTGTCTCTTTATGTCTTAAAAATCAAATCTTGAAGATAAGACCTTTTATAAAGTTTCAAACTTTAGTCAAGAATAAAATCTTTAAGTCATAAAAATGTTGACTTGCAACTTTTAATTATAAAGTTTGTATCTTGAGTCAAAATAATGCATAAAGTGTTAACTTTTATAAAGATCAAGACTTTCTACCTCTAAAGCTAATGTCTTGTATCATTAGTTCATAAAATAGGAATCTTTTAGACTTTGAAACAACTTTAAATCATAAATTTGAGACCTTGACGGTCTTAGAATAATTAGAAGCATCAACTTTCATAAAGAACAAGACTTTTTAATTCTAAAGCTAATATCTTATATCATTATCTTGTCAAGATTTAATTTTTAAGACAAGAGCATAATTTTAGAGGCATATACTTTTTTAAAGACTGAAACTTTATAATTACTGTATAAAGAAAGATAACTTTTATAACATTAAAGGAAAAACCTTGTTATGTTAATGGTAAAAGCTTGAAACTTTGCAACTTGGATGAGTTAAAAATCACCATTGGTGATTAGTGAACATGGTGTTTTTGAGTTCATGAGTGTGGTTATGCGTTGTCATTGTAAGGTCCTACTCTATCTACTATATTTACTTAATTGTAGTATAGTATGTTAAAGGTTTTTATTTAAAATTTATTATTTATAGTCCCGACTATGATTTACACGACGAATCTTTCTTTTTATTTCGCGTGCAGAAGAATTTAAGCGTATAACGTGAAACCATAATGTCATACAAACTGAAATAATGAAAGGAATGCAGTAGAAATTTTTCTGAATTTATGCACATATACTGAAAGGTAAATATATATATATCTGCATCCATAGAGGACATCCTCTGATATATACACTGTAAGGAATACATGTAGGGCCAGTACATACCAAAAAGATCCTGGCCGATATCATAAAAGTGCAATCCTAAGAGTCCTCATAGGACATTTGAGTACAAGTCAAAGTCCTAACAAACTACTCCTATGGCCCAATACATCATCCTGTCAAAAGAGGGCCATCCTGTACAACAGCTAGCCAAATATGTCTACTACGGGGTCAGGTACCCGTTGGCCATATAGCAGCCCAGTCGGGGAGGAGTCATCGGGTCCGGATGAGGAGGACGAAGAGTCGGTGGCCTCGGACGGGTCATCCTCGGCGTCCATCGGGTCTCCGGGAACCATCTGAAGAGGTGAGGCTGGTATGGGATCCGCCTGAGCCGCAGGTGCGGGAGGAGGTGCCGGATGCGCTACGGATATGGGGAAGGCGAAATATGGAACAGTGGGGTCGAACAAGGGGTGGAAGAGTGGCACCGTGAAGTCACTGCTGCTGAAAAAGTATACCCTAAATCGGCACGAGCCGACTATGTACAACGAGTCGTAGGTGGGGTTGTAATGAAACTGCATATGCGGGAACTCAATGAACACCACCATTGTCGCTGTCCCATCGTGATCGATCTGAAAGTAAAATGGGTACTACATAGGGTGAGAATTCTTCAAACTCTCAATAGGGTTCTATATTCCTAAAGTTATCTCATCTTAACCCCTAATGGCTTCGGTCTTTTATTATGATAACTATGAACATGATCGGAGGTAGTGAATAAGTCTAACTATTAACAAAGAGAATAGCAATACAAAATATACATGCATAACTCAAGTATACAATTCCACAACATTTAATACCCTTAATGCGTGTAAAAAAGGGATATACTCATAACTTTACTCTTATCCTTCCTCTAAGTTTGACTCTTTCTTAAAATCTTTACACCCACTCAAAGATAAATGGTAATGAGCTCATACCGTGGCCATGCCGCCACCTTAAATATTCTGACTAACACTAGCTGGGTCAATGCCATGCCTCATGTAAGACCTATCCCCTATACTCACACTAGTCTGGCTCTAATGCCATGCCTCATGTGAGTCGTGGGTGAGGGGAACTTAAATAAGCTTATCCTCTTACTCGAGGATTATATATGTTCCAGCTTAAACTTATAATCTCATAATCAATCATAATGCTTACCGAAATTTGGGCAGCATAACGGATCACATCCGCTTCCCCATGAATAGTGCCAGCAGCAACAATTCCAGTAATTCTCAACAATAGTTCAATAATTTCTATAATAGTATATACAATGTTCATAACAATATAGGATTCTCATAATAATACTGGGCATGCATACTTGTTATAAGCAAGAGAAGAGTAAACTAAAAATTTGGGTGCTGCCGCCAAATGCTTCCTATTCTGCCCGGTTAGTGTTTCCTCTGAGTTTATTGCTACACAACTCCAATGGATCTGAAATTTTAATATGTTGAAGCCCTATGTGTCTAGTTTCTAACCTTTTTGGTCCCATTCAATTTTGATATCTACAACTCAAGATATTGTCATTTTGTTCTGGCTTGGTCTATAACTAAACTGAACAGCACTCTAAAATGTTAAAATCTGTTAAAATTCGAATCCTAAGGGTATGGCTACCAAACCTATGTCGTTTTGAAGCTAGGATATGAAATTTTATCCTCCAACAAGTCCCACATCATTTGGCCAACTACAGCTTAAGTAATAAAACCTCAAATTCAGGTGTTACAAACTGCCCTGTTTTGGCCTAAGCAGAATCAGCGGTGACTTTAGAAAATTTCTGGGAGTTACTCAAATTAGGTCTGAATCCGAAATTTTTATAGCATAAACTACTGGATCTTAGCTTTCTATAGAATTTTGTTCCACCTAAATCCAAGTTATATGGAGTGAGATATGGCTCACGTAAGCTTCCCTGCCCGAAATCAAATTCTGAAACTTAGGTCAAACTTCTAAAATTCATAACTAATTCTATACTGATCCAATGACTTAATAATTTATATGTATGGAAAGCTCTGGATGTCTAGTTTCATCTAAAAATATTTTCATAGAATTTAAACGGTGGGAACTGAGGGACAGAGGGCATTTCGTACGGAAACCCTAAGAGAACTCTGTTTCCAGACTTGCTGATTTCTCTCCTTTCTTGATCTACCCCATTGATCTATCACCTCTTCACTCATCCCATCATTTTTCCACCCATAATTCATCAAGATCAGCAAGAAGACAGATCAGAAACCATATCCAATCCAGATTTAATCAACAATACAAACATCTATTCAAAGCTTTAAACCCTACCTCCTTTGAGTTCCAACTTGATTCTTCAAAAGAACTTCAAATCTCCAAAGTGAAGAGTGTATGAAGTGAAGAGAGATGAAGACGAGGAAAAGAAAAAATGGAGGAGGGAGGAAGAAGGAGGGTGGCGGATGAGATAAGGAGAGGAAAGTGAGAGAGAGAAGATATTTTGAAGTGTAATAATTGAAGGGGGAGTTGTCGCGGTGTGATTGGTCCTTTAATCTTGTGGCCTCAATTGAGCCACAAGGTGAACTGTGGACCGTCTGATGGTGGTGGGGTGGATGGCCTCCCCACCTTTGGATCCAGGGCCATTAATATTATTTTATTCCAGTAGTTTAAGTTATTGAAGTTTTATCGGATCTTCCCCAACCGAGATTCTAAGATTTGCCCGATTTCGCATTCGCCTTTACCTTAGTTTCTACTTTAAATTTTCCATTCTAATCTACCTAACTAACATCCATTTGAATCCTAATAAATCTTAAATGGTTCATAGCTAATCTTACTCATGTGAATTAATCGAGAAAATTGATTAATAACAGGCGATTGAATTTTCGGACGTCACAGTCATAACCCAAGGACTAGAGGGATCTCGAAATCCTTGGGAACAGAAGCATGATTAGGGCCTCTGAGCATACCATGAACCTAAAAATCACTAAGTGCACTATCTCAAGAAAAGGAAATAATTACCCAACTTAATTAACTTGAACAAGTGTTCCATAAGACATGCACTCAAGTAAAAAGAAATTTCCCATAAGGACCAAGTAACTAAAAGGCTACATACACTTTTATTTTAACTATGTGATTCTCTTATGGGTAACCATGAGAAATCACATGAAGGCTCATAAGACTTTCCACAAAGAGCAACACAACTATAAACCCTTAGGGTATGAATGTATGATGCCATTAGGTATGATATATGACAAGTTGATTGAGCATTGGCTCATGATTGAATGATTGGTGTGATGATATAAGATGGATATAATGGACTGTTAGTTGAAAGTTTATGATTGGTATTTTGGGAAAAGCTCCCGTCTAGCCGTCGTGCTGTGGATTTCCATAAAAATTATGGACGTAGTTATATCATTGTCATATCATTGCATGTGTCTTGTCAAAGAAGTACTATGCATGTAAAGTATAATGATAAGAAAAGAAAGAAGGGGATATCACCCTTCAATCACTTCGATAAGGGAAGTGAGAGACGGTGACCCACAAAAACTCAAGGAACTTCTATAGGGAAGTTAGGGTGACATAGAAGACTGTAACACCCTTTATTATATAAGCCATGCTCCAATCATGAAGTTATATTAAAAGGTTGTCACTGTGCTAAGAAAACTTTAAAATATGGAAAATATAATATATGGCCCTTTAACTGCACACTTTATTACTGACTAATAGTTCATAAACTTCGTCGTCTCTAATACATAGAGGATAAAATAATTACACTTTAAAAGTAATTGCGACTAACATAATACACAGAACTTGCTTTCAACTAGTCACTAGCTAGCTTCAATAGTCTGTTGGTCTGGTTTGCGTCCGAGTCTTGCTCAGAAAATGTCCCAATACTCTGCCTCGTACTTGATTTCCGACTTAGGTGCTGGAATGTTTATGGAAAAGAAAAACATACAAGCAGGCAGTGAGAACCTAAGGTTCTCAGTAGGTAAAGGTTCTTAGTAGGTAAACTCGAACTATTATTCATACAGTGCCATCATAAACATTCCAACTGCTTCGGTTTCTTATGAAAATATGAGCACATATACGCAATCAGTGGTTCAATTTTAAGTTGAAAACATCTTTCTCGAAGCGGGTTATATATTAACAACCACTTGGCATACTATATGACAGACAAAGAGACACGAATAGTGTAATATACTTCAGTAAGAGTCATAATAACATCATGACATAATGAGATATTTAGAAATGCACATATAGATGCTTGTACTTGATTGTATGCAAGTGCACTTGACTTAATTCATCTCTTTTTTTAACTTACAACTTAACCTTACTTTTCTGTACTTGGTCCCCTAGAGGTGAATGACCTTTCTCATCCCTAGGTAATAGCTTGCTTTTTAGGTCCGAGCTCGTACTTATACGTGAGTGATGGGTTTACTTTCCCTGACCCTCACACCGGTCTATTCCCCTTAAATTGGGTCGAGGGTTGGCCCAAGTCTTAGAAAATACCGCTCTGGCCTACTCTAACTGGGTCTATGCCATGCCTTACGTGGTAGCTTGGTACATCTTTCTTGCAAGTTCTCATAAATCTTATTTTTCTTTGGACATGATTATACATGCATGTGCTACATGCATCCATCCATATACTTCATATCATACTTAAATCATTCTTGCATATATGAATCTGATCAGCATAACATATAAATGTATAATATTTATATAATTCACATATTTCTGCTAGAATTTCGGCAACATAACAGATCAAGTTAGCTTCCCCATGAATAGTGCCAGACTACTAGAAGGATCAATCAAGCAGCAAAATCAACATAGAGCATCAAGTTTTATAATAATAATATCAATCATATAACATGTCAACACAAATACATAACTTAGGTTTTCTGCTCATTCTACTCAATTCTGTCTGATTTTGTAAAATTCACTATAATTTCTATTCAATTCAGTTGGACCTAAATTTTGAATATGTTATAGTGCTATGTGTCTAGTTTCCAACCCTTTTGGTCCCATCTCATTTTGATTTATGTAGCTCTAGTTATTCAAAGTTTACTTCTGTCTGCCCTATAACTAGCCAGAATTGCACTCTTAGAAGTAAAAATTCACTAAAAATAGAAAACTAGATGAAATCATACAAAATTTGTATCAAATTAAAGCTAACAGGACAAGCTTTCAAATGAAATAATTTCATATTATTTTCATGAGTATATTTTGAGTTATGAGTCCCGAAACTTGACCCTACTAGACTACCTTATTCCAAACTAGTTTAAACTTGAGCCAACTTAAATGAATATGATTTTGAAATTTTTATGGGATGTATATGTTAGCTTTCAAAAAACGTGGGTTCACTCAATTTGGAGTTGTGTAGGGTGAGTTACACCCTTCTTAACTCATACTGCCCGGATAAGAATCTAGATTTCTAGGTCAAACTTCAAAAATTCATAACTAATTCTATACAAATCCAATGGCCTTATATTTTATATGTATGGAAAGCCCTGAATGTCTAGTTTCATACACAAATAGGTTCATCAAATTTAAATGGCTGTAGGCAGAGCCGTACACTCTGTCGTATGGACTACGAGGGGAAAACCCTACCAACTTCTTGGATTCTTCTTGAATTCATATTTTCCTTAAATCTATCCATCCAATCTTCAATTCAAACTCACATATACACCTTAAAGCAACCTTAATTCATCATCCCTACCCATCACAACATCAGAATCATGGATGAATAAGGGACCCTAGGTAGCCCCAATTCAAAGAAAAGAAGGGGAAAGTTGAGATTCCTATCTTGGTGGAACTTGATCTTGGAGTGAAGTTGATGGTTGGAGCTTGAGCTTGGGAATGAGAGGAAGGGGAAGAAGATGAAGGAAAGTAGGAAAATGAGGCTGGTTGAGGGGGGGCCAAAAATTTAAGGGGAGAAGGAAGAGAAAAAAAATGAAAACTTATGAAGGAAGTTAGCTTTTGATTGGCGAACTTCATCTCACATTCAAACTCAACTTGGCTGCCCTCTTTTGGGCTGATTTGTGGCGCCACTTGTGAGGAGTGTTGGCTAAATCTTGGCCATCCATCCTAGGGTTCTCACAGTATAATTTCTAGTGGTCCGGTTCTGACAGTTTAAAATACCGAATTTTCACCAATTTTCTTCAAATCGGCAAACCTTTACTAAATGACTCTAAGAGAATTTCTATATCTCTATTCTAATTGTTCTTAAGCCTCATCCATCTAATTAACTCCTAATTAATATTTAATTAACTGCTAATTACCATCACATAACTATTGAAACCGAATAAATAGATTAACGGCATAAATTAGACATTTTCGCAAATTCGAAACCTTTTTGTTTTCTGTTTTCTATAACTAATGGTATTTTCGTAATTTTGAGCAAGTCCAGGGGCACCCTACATCATTTCACACTAGACTGCCTCTATGGCCCAATCGGCAGAGATTTAAACTTCTACGGTTTCACCATGCGATTCTGCTTTGTTTAAAATCCCATGCTACTATTTCTACAGAAGTGGGGATATAAAGGTCATTTCATGAAAATTTCTAGGATTATTGTGGGAATAAGTTTTTAGAGTCAAAACGTAATTTCTAAAAATGCTGGGCATCACTGAAATTGACAAAAGTTTACAGGGGCACTTTTGTCATTTCCTAATTTTTAACATATGGCAGTGCCATATTTTCAATGGTAGTGCTACACTACCCTATAATTCCAAGTGTGAGGATCGTCATGGTATAACGCTGCCTAAGAAATTCTCACACTACCTAAGGAAAATAATTCAAAGTTTCTATTACGTTATGTTTACCAAAGTGGGGATGTTACATTCTACCTACCTTAAAAAGAATTTTGTCCTCAAAATTCTAGGATTAAGAAGGGTCAAGGAAAAGTCCTTTTAACTTATAGGGATACTCCTCTTTTCGAGTTTGCATCTTGTCTTGAGATTACTTACCGGTAGCTATGAGATAGTGTCTTAATTTGTACAAAGGATCCATAAGGGTTATGTTAATCATTGTTCAGTTTATTGGAGTCTCTTACGTGTCTCCCTTGCTCTATATTCCGCTACTCCTCCTTTGTGGTAGCAGCTAAATCTTCCATCATTTGTACATGAGACCCCAGATATTCAACTCATGAAGATTTGCAATTACAAAGATTAGCAGTTATTGTAGTAATTGATGTCAATATGTAGTAATGACAATGCCTATCTCAAGGAGGTCCATATATTCTTTCCAAAGATTCTTATTTGCTCAACTACCCTTAATTCAATTATAAGTTCGCCTCCGATACGATTCTTTAGAAACATAGGCTTAGGCCTTTTCTCAAAATTATAACTAGGAGCCTTATCTTAAAACTCCTCCTTCTTGGTAAAATTTGCCTCATACCTAATGCCTGTCGGAAAATTTCAGGTCGCTTCCATTATACGGATTAAGTTTTAAGACTCATGACTTTTTCTATTAGTCTAATATCCTTCTTGATTCCTAGTTATTAAGATACAGGCAATTTAATATGAAAACCAAGGTTAAAAGTCAGATCCTTTTTATCGAAGCTGTAGAGTTGCCTTATCATATTGTCTTACAAGATGCCTTTCCAATATCCATGCAGAGAGTTGTCGTGGATCATATGGGTGCCAAAATATACTTTGTTTTGCTGATGTTCTAATCCATCATCAAGTTCATCGAGTAAATTCCTCATCCTCCTTGTTATGTGTTTGACTACTTGTGTGCTATGTTTTCCAGTAAACTTTCTAATACTTGTACCTTGGGCCCTAAATACCAATTGAAGAAGTTCTGTCATTGCGAAAACTATCAGCTACAATAGCAATCAACGTCAACAAATAGTGGTCATAGTGGCTTCGTCGAAGTTTTTCGGGAAATGGATCAAGCCATATCCAAACTCTTGCTTACCTGATCCTCTTTGTTTAGTGATGAACCCCCTCCCATTAGGATTTAGGTGTAAGGCTAGAGCTTCCTTCTAAACTATAACTATAGTCCTTGCTTTGAAATCTCTCCTTGCTCTTGCGGACTTTATTCCATTTCTCATTATTTGCTAATTGGATCTTGTGCTATTCTTGTTGAGCTTCTCAATGATTATTGCGATACTTGTTCCCTCAAAATATGATCAGCTTCACATAAGGAAAGGATTGTGGGACAGCCGAAGTCCCTGCCACTTTTCTACTTTTTTCAATTGGTTAGCATGGAGATTCCTCGACTATTATGTTGATGTCTACGTCCCACTTTTATGGGCACCAATGTTACCAATCTCATTGGGGGTTTGTCCTAATACACTATATAGAGGTGTGTTAGTTTTAGTGGCTAAATCTCATATTACCTTAACTGCTAAGCCTTCTGGCCATTCTTCATAATATCTTGCCCCTAGGATGTAATCCATTTGTTGTGAGAGATGGAAATGATGGTCTTGCTATCCTGTTGAAGTTACAATATGAGGACTTCCCAGAAGGTCAGCCATCTTAATATTACTCTCGTTCGAGCATGCTTAACTTTGGAACTCTGATGGAACCTAGTGCGTTAGTGATGATCGCATTTAATCTGGCCCAAGGTATAGAGACTCTTCTGACTGCCTCTAATTCCGCCATCGTAACCTTGCCCTTCATGGGCCACACTCCCAAATCCTTTTTGATCTTATATTGGTGCATCATCCTGTCTTAATTAGGGTGCATTGGGTTTGTTGCACTTATGACCGGTGACAAGGCAACCCTTCTTGGTATTTCGTACACAATCTTATTTGCACCGTAATCTCATACTAGGTAGCTTTTCTCTTTCTAATGGGCCAGTCAGAAATCCAAACTTCCCCTTTTTCCTACCCCATTCCTACTATGTTCTATTGTTCCTGCAGAAATTTGTCTGTGTTCATTTGTCAGGACTTACCTTGTGGTTGCCCTCTTGGTCTATCGGGATTAGTTGCATACTTTAAGTCTTTATTACTCTCGCTTGAGTTTGAATACATGCCTTATCGAGTTACTCTACCCATAGCATATATAATGGTATCTAAAAGCAATTGTTAGACTTTGCCTTCCTTCTCTGAATAGCCTTAGTTCTTTACTAATAATATGTTGAAGATGATCCTATCATCCAGTTCCTGTAGTGGCTAATGTTGATAGAATTTGAACATGACTAGATTTTCTAGGACTTCCTTTATCCCTGAAAGGTTGGAAAAATTACACTTGATTCGTATACCACCTCTAGTCTGAAAGTGTTCCTACTTCAGGTTAGTAGGAGATATACTGCCTCTCTTTCTTGTTACACTTATAACTTCATTGGCTTTCCATACCGTGTATAACCGTATCTCTATCTTAATTCAATGTACAGTTGGAAGGGTCTCTTTACCGTTTGCTTTACTGTTTCCCTTTCGAAGCTAAGATTCCACTTAGTACTCTTCCAATTTGCAATCGCTACAAGGTTAGTCCCCAGTACCCTTGAGGAAGAAACCACTCTATCCTCTGGATGGGGACTTAAAAAGGTCTCCCGTATACCTAACTGAAGCTTCTGCCCTTAGCTTCTTGCACTGATTCTCTGCTTCATTCATCCACTCTACAAATTTCTTAATGAAGGATCAGGTCTTTATAATGTGGTGTTACCATAATCCAAAATAAAAACCATTGATTGAGTTTGCTGGCGAGGTATCCTCGGGGTAATCTCATCTACGAAGAAAATAAGGGCACTATCCATGCCACATAAGATAACCTCATCAGTGAGCAATCACCTTACTCCTGTCATGTATTAAAGTTACAAAATCAGGTAGAAGAATCCCCTAGATTGCATCTAGAAAAGATAGTCTGGATTGGGTAATTGTAATGAAGCTTAAAACAAGCCCCATCAGGGTGAAAAAGATTCTTACTCAGCTCGTCTCCAACTAAGCTCCTGCCCGTGATGATGGAAAATCTTTGGCTACTTGGCAACATTTTACAAACAACCTTTTTCAATATAACTAGGTTTACTATGTCCATAGCAAACCGTCCGACACAATTCCTTCAATTGAATCCCAATTCTCTGCATTCCTCAACTTGCTCAATTGTCTATCCCTTTATGCCATCACTACTTTCTAAGAGTCTTATCCCTAATAATTATGTATAGAAGGTCCCTAATAAGCCTGCTGGGTGTTTTAGGCTTCTGTTTACACAAAACCTTATATTGAGGTGATCAGGCTCAACATTTAGTCAAGTGAAACAGGTAGTCCACAACACTCACAACAAGGCTACCATGCATAATATTCCTATGTCCTCTTCATCGAGGACCTAAAGCATGGTTTATCTAGATTCTCAGAGTATGCATCAGAAGCATAATCAGTTCATCCATAGGCCTATACAGGACGAACTGCTCTGATACCAAAAATGTAACACCCTTTATTATATAGGCTATGCTCAAGTCATGGTGTTATATTAAAAAGTTATCATTGTGCTAAGAAAACTTTAAAATATAGAAAATATAATAGATGGCCCTTTAACTGCATGCTTTATTACTGACTAATAGTTCATAAACTTCGTCGTCTCTGATACATAAAGGATAAAATAATTACAATTTAAAAGTAATTGTGACTAACATAATATACAGAACTTGCTTTCGACTGGTCACTAGCTAGCTTCAATAGTCTCTTGGTCTAGTTTGTGTCCGAGTCTTGCTCAGAAAATGTTCCAGTACTCTGCCTCGTACTTGATTTCCAACTTAGGTGCTGGAATGTTTACGGAAAAGAAAAACATACAAGCAGGCAGTGAGAACCTAAAGCTCTCAATAGGTAAACTCGAACTATTACTCATACAGTGTCATCACAAACATTCCAGCCACTTTGTTTTCTTACGAAAATGTGAGCACATATACGCAAGCAGTGGTTCAATTTTAAGTTGAAAACATCTTTCTCGAAGCGGGTTATATTTTAACAACCACTTGGCATATTATATGATAGACATAGAGATACGAATAGTGTAATATGCTTTAGTAAGAGTCATAATAACATCATGACATAATGAGATATTTAGAAATGCACATATAGATGCTTGTACTTGATTGTATGCAAGTGCACTTGGCTTAATTCAACTCTTTCTTTAACTTGCAACTTAACCTTACTCTTCTGTACTTGGTCCCCCGGAGGTGAATGGCCTCTCTCACCCCTGGGTAATAGCCTGCTTTTTAGGTCTGAGCTCGTACATATACATCAGCGACGGATTTACTTTCCC
The DNA here is from genome assembly GCA_031439585.1 of Pterocarpus macrocarpus. Taxonomy (NCBI): domain Eukaryota; kingdom Viridiplantae; phylum Streptophyta; class Magnoliopsida; order Fabales; family Fabaceae; genus Pterocarpus; species Pterocarpus macrocarpus. The sequence goes on from CM062514.1 coordinate 58,806,092, forward strand.
CGACTCTCATACCGGTCTATTCCTCTTAAATCTGGTCGAGGGTTGGCCCAAGTCTTAGACAGTACCGCTCTGTCCCACTCTAGCTGGGTCTCTGCCATGCCTCATGTGGTAGCTTGATACATCTTTCCTACAAGTCCTCATAAATCTTATTCTTCTTTGGACATGATTATACATGCATATGCTATATGCATCCTTCCATATACTTCATATCATACTTAAATCATTCTTGCATATATGAATCTTATGAGCATAACATATAAATGTATAACATTTATATAATTCACATATTTCTGCCGGAATTTCGGTAGCATAACGGATCGAGTCAGCTTCCCCATGAATAGTGCCAGACTACCAGAAGGATCAATCAAGCAGCAAAACCAACATAGAGCATCAAGTTTTATAATAATAATATCAATCATATAACATGTCAATACAAATATATAACTTAGGTTTTCTACTCATTCTACTTAATTCTGCCCGATTTTGTAAAATTCACCATAATTTCTATTCAATTCAGTCGGACCTAAATTTTGAATATGTTATAATGCTATGTGTCTAGTTTCCAACCCTTTTGGTCCTATCTCATTTTGATTTATGTAGCTCAAGTTATTCAAAGTTTACTTCTGTCTGCCCTACAACTAGCCAAAATTACACTTTTAGAAGTAAAAATTCATTAAAAATAGAAACTAGGTGAAATCATATAAAATTTATATCAAATTAAAGCTAACAGGACAAGCTTTCAAATGAAATAAATTTCATATCATTTGCTTGAGTATATTTTGAGTTATGAGTCCCGAAACTTGACCCTACTGGACTACCTTATTCCAAACTAGTTTAAACTTGAGCCAATTTCATTGATGTTCTGGGAACAAATGACAATGAATCTGATTCTGAAATTTTAATCAAATGTTATCTTATATGTTAGCTTTCAACCAATGTTAGGTTCACTAAATTTGGAGTTATGTAGAGTGAGTTACACCCTTCTCAACTCATACTGCCCGGATAAGAATCCAGATTTCTAGGTCAAACTTCAAAAATTGATAAATAATTCTATACTAATCCAATGGCCTTATATTTATATGTATGGAAATCTCTGAATTTCTAGTTTCATATAAAAATAGATTCATAAAATTTAAACGGCTGTAGGTGGAGCCATACACTCCGCCATACGGACCGTCGAGGGGAAAACCCTACTAGCTTCTTGGATTCTTCTTGAATTCATATTTTCCTTAAATCTATCCATCCAATCTTCTATTCAAACTCACATATACACCTTAAACCAACCTTAATTCATCATCCCCACCCATCACAATATAAAAATCATGGATGAATAAGGGACCCTAGGCAGCCCTAATTCAAAGAAAAGAAGGAGAAAGTTGAGATTCCTACCTTGGTGGTGTGAAATCTTTGTGGAACTTGATCTTGGAGTGAAGTTAATGGTTGGAGCTTGAGCTTGGGGATGAGAGGAAGGGGAAGAAGATGAAGGAAAGTGGGAAAATGAGGCTGGTTGAGGGAAGGCCAAAAATTTAAGGGGAGAAGGAAGAGAAAAAAAATGAAAACTTATGAAGGAAGTTAGCTTTTGATTGGTGGACTTCATCTCACATTCAAACTCAACTTGGCTGCCCTCTTTTGGGTTGATTTGTGGCACCATTTGTGTGGAGTGTTGGCTAAATCTTGGCCATCCATCCTAGGATTGTCACAGTATAATTTCTAGTGGTCCGGTTCTTACAGTTTAAAATACCGAATCTTCGCCGATTTTCTTCAAATCGGCAAAACTTTACTAAATGACTCTAAGAGAATTTCTATATCTCTATTCTAATTGTTTCTAAGCCCCATCTATCTAATTAACATCTAATTAACTCCAAATTAATATTTAATTAACTTCTAATTACCCTCACATAACTATTGAAACCAAATAAATAGATTAACGACATAAATTAGACATTTTCGCAAATTTGAAGCCTTTTTGTGTTCTGTTTTCTATAACTAATGGCATTTCCATAATTTTAAGCAAGTCCAGGGGCACCCCACGTCATTTCACACCAGACTGCCTCCATGGCCCAATCGGTAGAGATTTAAACTTCTACAGTTTCACTACGCAGTTTTGCTCTATTTAAAATCCCATGCTGCTAATTCTACAGAAGTGGGGATATAAAGGTCATTTAATGAAAAGTTCCAAGGTTATTGTGGGAATAAGTTTTTAGGGTCAAAACATAATTTCTAAAAATTCTAGGCATCACTGCAATTGACAAAAGTTTATAGGGGCACTTTTATCATTTCCTAATTTTTAACATATGGCAGTGCTATATTTTCAACGGCAGTGTTACACTACCCTATAATTCCAAGTGTGAAGATCGTCATGGCATAGCGCTGCCTGAGAAATTCTCACACTGCCTAAGGAAAATAATTCAAAGTTTCCATTATGTTATATTTACCAAAGTGGGGATGTTACAAAGACCCTCCAACTTTGGGGTAACCAATATCACCTTAGTCTGATTTGGTTAGTACTGTGTGACGATGGTCATGGAATAAGCTCATATCCAAAAGTAGTCTATTTCAAAGGAAAAGTAAAGAATGTTAAGCATGTGTTAAAAATGAAAGTAAAGTCAAAGTAAAACCATGGTCAAGTTAATGAGTTATATAGTCATGCATGTATCTATATTTTTCATACACATTATGAATGTTTATTCCATGTGTTAGCATGTATGCCTATGTATGACGTTACGGATATGATGATAAACTTAAAAGCAATCTGCTTCGGGATTTATGTTTTCAAAATTATTAAAATTGAACTTTTATCTGCCCACTGTTTTTATAATAAAACCCGAAGTGGCTGGGATGATAACGATGACATAGTGTTTGGCTAGTTATGGTCCTACTAAAAAATCTAGTATTTTCTCACTCCTAAGTTTCCGTATCATCTTTAAAGGATGTCGGCGTCGGCCACGGTGGTGATCTTCATTAAGTTCTTGGTAATGCATTGGCACTTTGACCCGGTGCTGAATACATCTGTGTTGACTACTCAGGCAGTGATGTGGGTGTACATGTTCCATAGCCGCCAATTCCATACACTTGCGACGAGTCCATTTTTCCGCCCTCATGAGCCGTTTGAGGACATTACCAACAATGACGTCTATTTGCCTTTTCATCCTTCGAGGTACCCGATGGATGGGGATTCTGACTCTAACACTCAGTTGACACTGACTGCTTCAATAAAGACAGATCCTTCAGAGTCATCATACTCGACTTATTCCGTGGGATCCTACCGTTTGGAGCCATCTCAACCTTCAATGATTCGCCTATCTTCTGATTCTTCTGCTTTGTCTATTGGCCCAACTCCACCCTCGGTTAGCAGTCATGGGTTCATTCATACCCGTGCCATACCCCATGGGCGTGGACATGCCCGAGGAGGAGGATGTGGAGATGATGCTGCCAGTGGTTTTGGGAATGGATACCTTCTATTCGATAGATGACTCGAATAGTACACATAGAGCTGATCACAAGGATAACCCTTTTTGGGTGGTGATTTTAGGGTTATCATTTGCTTGGGCATGTATGGGTAGATGAGATTTTAGATATATTCCTCTCCTTGTATTTAGTTAGGTTTATTTTCTAGGACCGATAATAGATATCAGACCCATGACTATTTATGTATGACTCTTTGCACTACTATTAACTATATTAACTATGATGGTTATGGAATGAATGTTATGTTTACCTAAGATATTTGTTATTCATGTTGCCTCTATTTATTTTATTCACACCGCTTATTGAGATAGACATATTCGACTTTACATGTTCTTGATGCGCTCATAGCTCTTAGTTTTCAAAATAGTTTATTTGTTATTGTTCAAAAAAAATTTACCCCTATTTTCATTTATAAAGTAATTTCAAAAGGTAATGTTAGTTCTGTGAGCAAAAGTAACAACTAGTAATTCCATTATATGACTTAAGCATAGTATGGGATTATTAGGGTGTTATATGCCAAACAATAAGTTTTTACTACGTTTTCTGGATTGTACCCTTGTTATTACTATTATTCATGACTAGACACTAGCATGCGTTCATGTAGCTTTAGACATCGTTTTTGACATCTTCATTTAACATATTTTATTTCGTTTTGTAGCTTTGTGGGCTGTACATGGATCGGGTGGGGATGATTACTAGTAGTGTAGGCATCTTGTCTCTTTTATATTTTTAGTTATGTAATATAAACTGCTACCCTATGTATTGTATGATGTAGTGTGATATAGAGGTATGTTTTCTGTAAATGATGGTTGTCTTTAATTGTGGGAATTGCTAACTAGTATGTGGTAGTTTCACTCCCGCCACATAAATAGTTAACTAATGACTAAAATTAGAAATAGTATTCAATGAAAAAAAAAATTTACCCACGTAAAAATTAAGATAGTAAGTTTAGTAATACTCTGCTGGCCAATTATTAGCAAAATTAAGTAATGTATTATTAAATGATGCAATAATAGTTAGTTATTAAGATGTTTACATATTTGATATGAGCTCTTGAAACTTGATGTGCACCAAGCTAGGATAGCAAGTTGCTTGAGCTCCTTGCCTCTATTTGAGGGCCAAATATAAGCTTTGAGGGTGAGGATTAATGGTGCTTAAGGGTGGTGCAAAAGGGTGATAGTTTAGAGGTGTTTTGAGGGAGGTTTGTCTTTGTTTTTTTGAGAAAATAAAGATGGATGTGGCTTGAGTGGTTCTCGACCAAGGGGGTTGTGCTTGGTTAAAGATGAATGCTTCTAAGGTGTGAGGGTGTGTGTTGACAGGGTTACATTTATAGAGAAGTGGTAGGATTAGTTAAAGTTAAGTGTATAATTAGTTTTAGCCTAATTAGGTAATTTATTTGGTTAATTGTGTCACCAATATTAGTTAATTTAACAACCAATTAAAATTGATTTAGAGATACCATAATACTCATCTTAGGTGTTGATTAAGGGTTAAGAAAAGATTAGGGTGGTTTAGTGCATAGTTTGTGCATAACTAGCAATTTTACTCAAAACGAGATTAGGCAATCATCTTGAATTAACAAAATAATTAGTAAAAAAATAAATTCCTTTAATCTATCATCAAAACCATGTTTAAATATGTGTAATATGATATCTCAAAATTTATAGAATCTTTTCCATAATTCTTAGTATTTTTAGTGCATTTTTACCTTAAACTTATTTTGAGTTAATTAACATAATTAATCAGTTATAAATAAAATAATAAAATTTCTGCTGCATCCATGGACTAAGTTGCACCCTTACATTAGATTTGGGGGTCAACAATACAGTGGTCAGAGATTAAGTCAAAAGGTGAGGTAAATTAGTAAAAGTTACTTAATGAAATGAATGATGACATTTGATTCAAATTCAACTTCAACTAATCCTTATCCAATTCAGTTAAAATTGAACCAAGGGTTGGAAAGCTGGTTATGGCATCCAAGGGCTTAGGATTAAGGTTTAAATAATTTTTATTTAATTTACTTATAGTTTATGAAGTAATTTTGGTCTTTTTCTGAAAGTTCTGCTTGAATTTGGAGCTTGGAAACAAGGACAACCTATTCTGATTAACTAGGAACTCGAAAATAAGGGTAGCCCTTGTTTTGATTAACTCAAAATTCAGAAACAAGGACAACTCTTATTCTAATTAACTTGAAACTTGGAAACAAGGACGCCTTTACTTTGATTAACTCGAAACTCAAAAACAAGGACATGCCTATTTTGATTAACTCGGAACTCAGAGAGAGGAAGTCAGACAAGTGGTTTCTGCCTTTCGAGTTGGAGTAATAGCCAATACCCATAAAACTCAGATTTCTTAAATTTTTGTATATGGCAATGACATAATTCCAATGGCAATGTTACATTGCCCTATAATTCTAAATGTAAAGGTCATCATGACATAATGTTGTCTGAGAAATTCTCACATCGCCTAAATGAAATAATCCAAAGTTTCTACTATATCATATTAAGAAAACAGGGATGCTACATTTCTCCCTTCCTTCAAGGAATTTCGTCCTTGAAATTTAGTTACTTTAGTTAAACAATTCTAGATAATCTTTCTGAAGATCCTTTTCCTTTTCCCATGTTACCTTCTCTAGCATCAATCTTTTCCACAACCTTTACCAAAGCAATTGTCTTACCACCCTTGAGTTCCTTCAAGCTCTTGTCCAAAATCTTAACAAGTCTAACAACATAAGTTATATCATCTCTTAATTGTACAGAATCATCCAGAAGGAGATATGAAGGATCTAGACAATATTTCTTTAATTGTGACACATGAAAGACATCTTGAAGGTTGGAAAGGCTCAGGGATAAAGCAAGATGATAAGTGACGGGGCCAACTTGGTTGAGAATTTGGTATAGACCAAGGAAATGAGGACTTAACTTCTAGTTTTGGAGCCCTACTTACCCTTATCGTAGGAGATACTCTTAAGATAATGTGTTCACCCTCTTAAAATTCTAGAGGCTTCCTTCTTTGATCAGCATAGTTCTTTTGTCAACTTTCCACAATTAGCATTTATCCCTAATGAACTTGATCTAGGTAGTGGTTCTTTGGACAATCTCAGGTCCTAACATTTTCCTCTCACCAACCTCATACCAACAAAGTGGGGATCTATACTCCTTATTGTACAAAGCCTCATAAGGTGCCATCCCAATACTAGAATAGTAACTATTTTTATATGAGAACTCTATCAATAGCAAGTAACTATTCCAATTCCCTTTTTGTTTCAAGACACAAGCTCTTAACGTATTCTCTAAAGTTTGAATGGTTCTCTTCGTTTGTTTATCAGCCTGGGGGTGATAGGTAGTACTGAGGTTTAATCTAGTATAGTAGTACTAGATTATGTGGATATATATGTATGTATATATATGTTTATACCTATTTAGTATCTTGGTACTGGTGCTATTCATACAAGAATTGTATATAGGAAAAGTCCAATTTTTAGGGGAGACTCTATCCATTTTCCTATACGAACTCTATTAGCCTTGCTAGGGAGCAATGCCCCACATGCCCTGGTCATGGCCTAGGATTAGGTCTTGACAAAGTTGGTATCTAAGCTTTAGATTTCCTTATGGCTAATGGAGCAAATGCCCTTTAGTAGGATCACGACTATGTAAGGCTATTTCTGCAAAATATGATACTAATAGAGGCCTTAGGAATGTCATCCTTTTATTCATATTCCTTATTTATGGTCTTTATTCTATATTCTCCAAATCTTTTGTATTTCCTAATCTAGTTTATTCTCTTATAGGTGGAGATGCCACCCAAAATTCTGAATCATGCTCAAGGAGCTAGCAGCCATGAGGCTTCCGATGCTAAATCCAATAGGCTTCCCTCTCTAGGAGCGAAAGGAAGGGACCATGGTAGACCAAGAGACCATGAAAGGGGAAAGGATTGCAAAAGAGTTATGAGGTAGGCTGATGAACTAACTCATGGTAAAGGCCTAGCTAGGATAGTAGCTGAGATATGAAGTATGCACTAGGCCATAGAAACCCGGTAGGGTTAATGACAAGCCAAGTTAGGGTTGGGGCATAATGTATTGCAAGGGCCATTCCTCCGCTTGGGGGGTAACCTCAACCTTAAGAAGGAATCGAGGCATCCATTCAAAAGTTTCTTAAGTTGAATCCACCTACTTTCTCTAAAAATCTCATGGTAGAGGGACCCCAAGTTTTCTTGGACAAAACAATCAAGGCCATCCGAATATTTTGGTACTCCAGTAAGAAAGCAGTAGAGTTAGCTGCCTACTAGCTAGAAGGTCTAGAAAGTAGTGATATGACTCGAGAGGTCACTTGACTTGCCTTCACTTAACTAGAAGGAGTTTTCTGAGCCTTCATGATGAGGTTCCTCCTTGTTAGTAAAAGGGCAAACCTTGCCGTGGAGTTTGAGAGGCTAACTCCGATGCAGGCATGGCAATCATAGAGTATAACTCTTAGTTTAATCGACTCTCTTATTATGCCCACCAATGGTGGCCATTGATGCTTTGAGAACTGAAAGATTCATCTACGAGCTTGCTAACCCAATGTTTGCCACATTGTCATCCTACATTAGAAACATGACATATGCTGAAGTTGTAGACATAGCATTGCATATTAAGGCTAGGAACATACAGCGAAGAGCCTCTAAGGAGCTGGCAAAGAAGCCGAAAATACAAGGTTCATTTTCTAGTGGTTTTGACTCAATAGAGGCCATAGCCACTAGATCTAGCAACAGATTTCACAAGGTGGGACCAAATCTTCTAGTCCTTCCCCGATGAGCATCTCAGCCTCGGGATCCCATGCTAGGAGTATTTCATGGTCAAGTATGCTGTGCTCTAGGCATCTTGGCCAAGATAGACCGGCAAGTCAGATTTGTGGTAAAACCTACTTCAGGGTATGTCAAAGGGGATCTAGAGCATATTTCACATGTGGTCATATAGGACACTTCAAGAAGGATTACCCATAGTTGCACAAGGGTTCTAGCTAAGGCTCTACAAATCCAACCACATTATTTGGATCCTTCTCCACTATGTCTCCAGGTGATACTTCTAGTCCTTTTGGTAGAGGAGTAGGCGGCAAGAGTTATGGTGGTAGGGGAGCAGGTCAAGCTAGGAGAGGATAACCCCACCTTTATGCTTTGACACGACAAGATGCTTAAGCATCTAACGCAGTAATAATAGGTATTTTCGAAGTCTGTTCCTTTAATGCTTATGTGTTGTTTGATCTAGGATCTGCTCACTCATATGTGTCCCTATACTTTGCATCCCAATTTAGTGAATCACCTACGCACTTGAATTATCCATTCTAGGTTAGTATGCCTATGAGGGAATCCTTGATGGTACAATTGGTGAATAGGTCTTGCATTGTTAGTGTGGATGATATGGAAAATGTTGGCCAATCTGATTCTCCTAGTGTAATACCCTAATAATACTATGCTATGCTTAAGTCATTTTATGGCATTACTAGTTGTTACTCGTAACTAGCGGAAGTTCTTATAATTGAAATTAGCATAATATACGAAAATAACATGTAAATTTTTTTTTGTAAAATATTTATGCTTGAAAACTGAGCCTTTAAGCGCTTACTTACTCGTATACATATGGATGTTAATCCACATGTCGTTGAGTTACTAATAAGACATATGACGAAGTTGAAATAACATAACACAATACCGTAAGACAATAATGTAACCATAGAAAATCAAGAGTCATAATCACACTTAATAATTTTCACATATGTAATAAGTCAAATTAAGTAGCATGACTTCCTACATGCTCTTAATGACACATAAACTACCAAACTAGGGCCCTCGAGAAATTAAAAACACTATGCTATTATCTCGATCCTCCTTAGTTAGGTGTTGTAACATGATAGCTCCCTGTCTTATCCAATCAGGTACCACCGGAAGTGTTGCCATGGATGCCATCAACTTCGTCTAAAGAACATGGAAACATAGAAGTGAGAAATACAAGATTTCTCAGTAGGATCCTGACTAGACCATTAATATGTCATTGTCATCATCCCAGCCACTTCAGACTTAATTATGAAAATAGTGAGCATGCATAGATTCCATTTTTGAAGGTTTGAAAACATAGGTTTTCGAAGCGGGTTTCTTTTAATTTTCATCATATAAACATAATATAAAGAGATGCAAGGCCATAAGATAGGAACATATATATGAGAAAATAGTATAAACATTCATAACCATGTATATGAGAGAATAAAGATGCATGCACATTCATGTAACTTCAGGGACTAGACCGAAATCTTTCTTTAACTTTACTTTCATCTTTAGCATGTGCTTAACATTCTTTACTTCTTCCCTTAGAATAGACTGCTATTGGACATGAGCTCATTCCGTGACCATTGTCACGGAATACAAAACCAAATTAGAGAAAGCTATCAAAGGCTTTTCATGCCTCTAAGTTGGAGGTTTCTCCTTTTAACCCTTGCTTTCTCAATAGATGATCTTTAAGTTTTAATGGATCACCTTCTCTTACTGAAGTAACCGAAGGATCATATCCAATTATTTCTTTTCTTTTGTTATAGTCACATCTTTTATGCATTAAAATTACTAGCAAGACACATGTGGACATGTACTGATATGACTAAATCCATAATTTTGACAAAAATTTGGCAGCATAATGGCCAGACCGGAGCTTCCCCAAAATTTGCCAGACATGGAAATTTCAACCAACAACCAATAATATCCATCTCATACCATCATAAAATATCTTATCAAGCATCAATGATCCATCATATCCATGCATCCATATTCGAATCAATCACACCAATCAACAATAATATATGAAAGTGATATACACTCATACCCTATTTGGTATATCTAGGATTTCCTTGCATTTTGTATACATCTTATGAATCATGGTAAGACTCGTCATATTTCTCATGAGGGAATCATATCACTTAAAGTGAATTATATATTATAAACTTTTAATCTATAACTCCCCAAATAAGATCGTACTTTACATTAGGAATTAATTTTCACCACATAGCTTAATAGATTCTCTATGGTCATGTATTAAATAACTTATTCTTCTAGTTAAAAGTTTTAATACGTATTTGTCTCTTGACTTGGTTCATCATGGCTGAAGCCTATTATAGAAGTTTTAGCCAATGCTTTTCATTCAAGATTTAGTTTCCCTTGAGATAGTGCACAAGTGATTCCTAGGTTCATGGTATGTTCAGAGGCCCTAATCATACTTCTATTCTCAAAGGATTTCGAGATCCCTTTAGTCCCTTGGGTCATGATAATGCATAAACACATTCATGAACTAAACAACACATGTGCTCACCATCATCAAGAGGTGATTTTTATTACAACTATGTCTCAAGATTCAAGCTTTATTAAATAGAATATCAAGATTTCACCTTTATGATAATAAATTTTCATTCTTATTAAAGTGCGAACCTTTAGATTATATGCATGTCATCAAGAATCAACCTTGATGAAATAATAATACACGATGCTAACTTTATGGCTAAAAAGTCTTATTCTTTAAGAAAGTTGAAACTTTTAATCATTCTTATACCTTCAAGATTACAACTTTATCACTTAAAATTACTTTCATTCTTGAAAAAAGTTAAACACTTTAGTCAATATTTTTAACTCAAGATTCAATCTTTATCAAATAAAGTTGCAAGTCGGCATCTTTATGACCAAAAGTCACATTCTTAAAGAAAGTTTAAAACTTTATGAAGTGTCTTGTCTTCAAGCCTTATTGTTTGTGACATAAAGTGACAAGAGCTTACTTTTATGACCAAAAGGCTACATATCTAAAGAAAGTTTAGATCTTTACACATATTATTGTCTTCAAGAAGAACAAAATGAAACTTTTGTAGAAGCATATACTTTTTGCCATTTTTAGTGCTTCAAGAAGCAAGTTTTTTAAAGCTTTATGCTTAGAGAGTGTTCTTAGTCTTATCAAAATCACGAGGAAGATATAAAAAGAGAATCTTTCAAATCATAAGTTCTTCATAAAGAAAGAAATGATCTTTAAACCAAATACCACCATGCAAGCATATTTCCTTATCACAACTCCCAAAAACATCAAAACGTATGCATCAAAAGAGAAAAATGAAAACTTTAGAAGCATTCAAGAAGATAAATGCACAAGATCTCATGAAACAAACTCAAAGAATCAAACTTTGCTAAAAATGGAAACTTCATGAAGAGCAAAGTGTTTTTCTCAAATTGTCACTTGAAGCTCTTGGCGGCCATGGTGAGAGCCAAGCTTCAAGCTTTCTTGAGTAACAAAAAGAAGAAATGAAAGATCACTACCTAGGGTGATAGACGGCGTGTTCTTGAAGGAGAAAGTGAAGAGGATAATGACTTCTCCAAGTGGTGAAGGTGACGGTTTTGCAAGGAAAAGGAGAGAGCTTTTGAGTTCTTGTGAAAATGGATGTTGTTGTGTATAGATCTTGTCTCCAAAGACCAAAAGATGTGATCTTTGAAGGGCTAGTGACAAGGTTTGGCTATGGTGTTGATGGAGAGAGGAAAAAGAAAAAGAAGAAGAAGAAGAAGAAAAAGAAAGCTTCTTGGAGGAAAGAGTATTTAGGAAAGAATGTGAGTTTGTAAAAATGAAGTGGGTATGTACATATGTGTGTGTATGGTCGTAGCTTTTTCTCTCTCAGAGGAAGGAAGATATTTTTTATTTGTTGTAATTAAGGGGACCAGATGGTTAATTAAGGGGTTTATTTTAGACAAACCCTAGTGCTTACTTTAGTGATGTCATTAATGCTTTATTACTTAGTTGACTAAATTTGAATTTTAATGATGTGATTAAGTGCTTATGCAACTTAATTAACTTGATTAAGTAAGGATTAGTGATTTATTCACAAGAATTAAACTTTTAATTAAGCTTAATTACCCTTAATAAACTTGATTAAGCTAATATGGGTAATTAGTGTTTAATTAGGCTATTAAGAGTTTGACTTGCTTAATTAAAGATTCTTTAATCTTAATTAAGCATTCACATAATTTTTCTCTTTAATTACCTCATAAATCTCTTAATTAAGCCTTAATCATTTAATTCCTTATTAAGTGCCTAATTACTCAAGGTTACTGAGGTAATTTAGTACGAAAAAAATTGAGGATGTTACATTTCTCCTCACCTTTAAAAGGAATTTTGCCTTCAAAATTCATTACCTATAAACAAGTTGGGAAACTCATTCTTCATCTCGAACTCCAGCTCCCACATATATTCTTCCATATTTCCCTTGCCCCAGGCCATCTTGACCAAAGGTACAGTCTTGATCCTTAGCTGTTTTGCCCCATAATCCATGATCTAAGATGGTGGTAGATTGAAGGTTAGGTCTTCCCTTAATTGTACATTCTCGGGCTCAAGTAAATGACTAGGATCAAAATGGTATTTCCTCAATTGAGACACGTGAAAGACATCATGAAAGTTTGACAAATTCGGAGGTAAGGCCATTTGATAAGCAATTGACCCGACATATTTGAGGATTTGAAAAGGATCAAGAAAACAGGGGCTCAACTTCTTAACTTTCTTGGCTCTACGTATACCCGTTGTAGGAGTGATTTTCAAGTATATATGTTCTCCTTCTTAGAACTCTAAAGGGTTTTTCCTTTTATCTGCATAACTTTTTTGGCGGCTCTAAGTCGTAAGGATCCTGTCCCTAATTTTCCTTATTTGCTCCGTGGTTTGCCCACAAGGTTAGGTACTAACAAATTTTGTTCACTAGGTTCATACCATCTACAAGAGATTGATACTTTCCTCTATACAAAGCTTAATAAGGTACCATACCAATACTCGCATGGTGACTATTATTATAAGCAAACTCAATCAAAGGTAAGTACCTATTCTAATTTCCTTGATTATCCAAAACACAGGCTCTCAACATGTCTACTAGAGTTTGGATAGTCTTTTCAGTTTGGGGGTGATAAGTTGTACTTAGGCAAAGCCTTATCCCAAATGCCTTTTGCAAGGCTCTCCAAAATCTAGAGGTAAGCCTCGAGTCTTTATCTGAGATTATGGTTGAAGGTATACCATGTAGTCTCACTATCTCTTGGACATACAATTAGGCTAACTATTCCAAAGGATAAGTGGCTCGATTGGGCAAAAAGTGAGCAAACTTGGTCAACTTGTCAATAATCACCCATATTGCATCGAAGCCAGCTTGTGTTTTGGGTAAGCCCATAACGAAGTCCATGAAGATACTCTCCCATTTCCATTCTAGGATCTCCAATGGTTGCAACATGCTGGAGGGCTTTGGGTACTCAATCTTTACCTTTTGGTGGACTAAACACTTACTTACCAACTCAGTAATGTCCTTCTTCAATTCTGGCCACCAAAACATCTTCTTAACATCTTGATACATCTTCGTCACAACAGAATGTATGGTGAAATGGCTCTTGTGAGCCTCATCCAAAATCCTTCTTCAGAAGTCACCACTCGCGGGTATGCAAATTCTTCCTTTAAACCTCCACAGTCCATCTTTACCTTGAGTGAAACCCTTCAACTTTCCTTCTTTTACCAATGCTATAGTTTTCAAAAAATCCTTTTCCTCTACTTGGGCTTAAGCAATTTGACCCTTGAAATTGCACGTCACCCTAAGCTGATTCAATCTTAAACTATGGGGGGTCAAAACAACTCCTAGGTTAAGGTCTCTAAAACTCTTTACTAGCTCACCTTCCTTAACCATCATCCACAACACATGTAAAGACTTCTGACTTTGAGCGTCAACCACTATATTGGCCTTCCTAGAATAATAGTTTAGCCCAAACTCATAATCCTTCAAAAATTCCATCCATCTCCTCTACTTCATGTTCAACTCCTTTTAATCGAAGAGATACTTCAAACTTTTATGATCCAAAAACACCTCAAATCTTGCTCTATACAGATAATGTTGGATGGGATAGCACAAGAAGGGGGTTAAATCGTGCTTTCAAGAGACTCTAATATCTAAAAAATATTAGAAAAAAGATCTTTCTCAAGTTCAAAACTTGGATTGCGGAAGCGATTGTTTTAGTTTATAAAATAGTCTAGTTCTATATAAAACAAAAATAAACTTTATTTCAGATAAAATTTAAACAGAGTTGAACCTATGTGATAAATTTAAATAACAAGATAAAAGATAGAGATAATTACATAAGAGATTTTTATACTATTTCGACCAAATCACTTGCCTACTTCCAGTCCCCAACTCTTTGATGAGATTTTATACTTTGAGTATTCTTTGTCCAAGCTTCTCCAAGTTTCTTACAAGCAAGTAGTCTCTTTCCAAGTCTTTCCAAGCTTTACAAAAGAGTAGTATTTTCCTAGCTTCTCCAAGCTTCTCACTGACCACTACTAGGTCTTGATACAATTGATGTGAATATTATGTTTTGTTTGAACACTCCCACTAACTATCTCAACAGAGAATAGACTATGAAATACTTTGTGTGAGACTTCTCTAAATTCTCGAAGAGATAATATTATCTATTACAGACCAAAAGAGAAGATTTTCTTATAAATTGAAGTTATGATAAGTAAATTTCTGGTGCTTTAGACAGTTTAGAAGGATGAAAGCAGGAAATTCTTTTTACATAGAAAATATTCAAACAGTCTAACTATTCTTTCTTTGATTTCCAGCCTTGTATAGACTTTGAAATATGACCGTTGAAGCTTGCAGGCCTTGATACTTGTGATCCTTTTGATTTGCTAGTCTAGGACTATATAGAGTAAAAATAACCTTCCTTTTTCCTGTTCTTAAAAACTTACACAGAATTAGAAAAGTAGCCATTTGTTGGTTTGCTAACTATTCAGACTTGTTAGTGCCTCTTCTGCATCTTGTCAGATCACCTTTTTGACTTTTTGAATTTTCTATTGAAGCATGCAGAGGAAGCTTTGAAGCTGTAACACTTCATGAGAAGCATGTCTTTGGAGATTTTCCCTTCCGGATAAAGTCATCTTTCTGAATAAACAATGTTTGGTCTTGAGGCACCATTTTCCCTTTTGATGTTGTAGTTTCATACTTTTGAAATTTCTTTCTTGTTTCTTTCATGATAACTCAAGAAGTATACAAAAGCATATATTCCATATCAAATATATTCAATTTAAAGTATCAATGGATAACATGGCTTGTTGATTCGCAAGCATATAATGCACATATAATTCATATGATTAAAAAGAAACACTTCTAGAAACAATTCGTTCATATATATAGCAAGATTAGCTTAAACTCTGATTTGGTATTCATCAAAACCTTAATGCTCATTCTGGTTTACAACCACATAACGGTTTCTAAAGGGCATTGGAACTAACAACTTTCCCCTTTTTGATGATTACAAATCAGTATTTAATAAAAGCTCTTGTTAAAATATAACGTGCACAAATTGTTGTTCAGAGAAAATAACTTTCTACAAAGTAATGACACTCATACTATCAGAAAGATTGAATCCTTTTTCAAAAACAGATGGTTTGGATTTTATTCCAAGTAAAAGTGCATGGGATTCTTTTGTCCTATAAAATTATCATTGAAGCACGATGACGTTACTAATCATATCAGAGCAACAGTTCAGATAGTTCAAATCAGATTCAAATAATCAGAAAGATTATGTAGTAAGGAGTTATATCCTTACATATTCCATATTCTTATAGCATAGTAATCTCAAAGTAACTAAGCAATTATCATCTCAATCAGTTTAGATATCAGAGCAACTATTAGAGCATTTAATAACTCACATATCAGATCATATAATAGCTCACACATAATATAGTTGCAATAAAAATTGATCAAGAGATATGAAAGCATAAGTGATAGAGAAATAAATACAATCAATACAAATCAGAAATGAACTCAGAACTTATGATAAAGTGTTTAAACATGAATAAAATAAAGAGATATTTTTGGAATGAAAACGATAAATAAATGTTTCTTGAATGTAGAAAAGAAAAAAATGAGTCCTAATAACTAATGTATGCAAATTAATGTATGCTTGCTCCCCCTTAGCATATGCTTCCCTTCAGCTTAAACTTAGACTTTTCTAAAATATTTTTTTCCCTTCAAACTGGAAAGATAATTTTTGAAAATCCTTTTTCAGAGAGGCATAATGAGAAGTAAGAGACTTGGAATCATCCAAGAGTTCATCATAGACTTTTTAAAGATTCTCAAATTGAGTTTGGGTTCAAAATCATGTACCTCAGTTTCTTCATTTGAAACAATATTAGCCATGAAATAGAGATTTGTTGCAATTTCTTCTTCACTCTATGATTCTGCATTTTCTTATTCTTTGTCCAGATCCTCCCATGTAGCCATCATAGCTTTCTTCTTTGTAGTCTTGTTTTTCGAGGCTTTCTTTAGTCTGGGACATTCAGATTTGACATGTCCAAGTTCTTTGCACTCAATGCATATGATCTCATCTTGCTTGGCCTTCCTTTTTTTGTCTTTCTTGGGAATAAGGTTCTTTTTCTTCCTTTTAATCCATGCTCTTGAAATCTTCCTTACTAAATGAGTAATTTCATTACTATCATCATTGTTATAAGAGGAATCCTCTTTTTCTTCTTCAGATTCTTCTGAGGCTTTCAAGGCTTTGGGAGAGTAACTCCTTTTCTAAATGGACTTCAAAGCAATGGATTTTCCTTTCTTGACAGCCTCATCAGCGACTTCATTTAGCTCAATCTCGTGAGCCTTTAGTGACCTAATGAGAGTATATAAGCTAAGCACATTCAAGTCCTTAGCCTCTTGAATAGCCGTGACTATTAGACGCCAAGCCTTTGAAAGACTTCTCAGAATCTTTCTCACCATCTTTGCATTGGTGTACCTTTTGCCTAAGGCTTTTAGCTGATTTAAGATATGAATCTAGTTGTCATTTCATCAATATTCTTATGCTCTAGCATTTTGAATATTTCATGTTGATGAACCAATATGCTGATCTTGGTTTGTTTGACCTAGTCAATTCCTTCACGAAACACTTGGAGTCTATCCTAGATTTCCTTAGCTGAGTCACAAGATATGATCTTGTCATACTCACTTTTGGTCAAGGCCCATGTAGGAAGATACTTTGCCTTAGCATTCATTGGGACCTTGGTTTTGTGTTGATCAGTCCATGCATTTCTATGGATAACAGGCGGAGGTTGTTCAGGATCAACAACTACTTGAGGTGCTGCTTGCTCAACCATGGGTATATAGTCACCATTTTCTATAATCTCCCACATATCCAGACTTGTGGACTCTACGAAGAGTCTTATTCTATCCTTCCAATAAGGATAATCTTCACCATTGAAGTAAGGAGGATGATTTATAGAGTGACCTTCTGACTCGAGTGTCAAGCTCGGTCAAATTTCAAATAAACTGAATTACACTAATTCTTAGCAAAGGGTGCAACCTGGGTCGTTTCCGAATGATGACAATGTTATATGACTAGGAAATGGGGGGGGGGGTTTAGGAATTAAAAATGAAAGGAGTAGAATATGAATCACGAAATTAAAATAAAATGGGAAGCATCCAATCCAAGAATCAATGGAAAATAATTAACACTTAATCATCGAATTCTAAAATTAATTCTGCAAACCAATTCAGTGATTAACAATAAATCCGAATGAAATCTAAATTCGAACTTAGCATTGACACAAAAACCTTCATGCATATGATCAACACAAAATCAATTAATGATCAGAGACCTCTAGAACCTAATTGAGTTGTGTCAATTTCGGGTATCAATGCAGTTAATCGTAGAACTCAAACTTGAAATTCTAATTCACACTCTTTCAACAATGGATAACATACATAAATCGAATAATATGCAACCAAACATGTTTCCAATCAACAGTTTAGAATGAAAAACTTCAATTCAAAAATAAGATAAGAAATAAGTGAAAGATTAGATGAAACTAAATTGGTTGTATGCTGAATCCAATTGAACCGGACTCTCAAAAGCATTATTGCTTCCTTGATCCTTGAATTAGATAGACGTTCAAGCCTCTATGAATGGAGGTTCACAAACTGTCAAGGTCGGGGGGGTGTGAGAGAAGAGAGGAAAAAGAAAACCAAAAGTTGTATATTCTTTCCAAATTCTGTCTAATGAGTTACAAGGTTCTGACCCCCTACTCAACTTGTCCTTTTCAAAATCAAAACATCTCCAATAAATCCGTAATAGCTTATTACATTAATTTCCTCTCTTTCCTTTGAATCTAGACACCTTATTTGCTAAAATCCGAATTATAGAAAGAAAGTTACACTAAAAACATGAAATCAATAGCACTAATTCTGTAAGTAACATTCTTCCACCATTTTGGCTGCCAAAACGGTTCTGTTTGGATTTGCACTCTAAAGAAGAATTATAGCCTTGGATGTCAGCTTCAAAATGCCACTGGAATGGGCTCGATTGGACCACTGTGGATCGAGATATGGCCCAAATATCACACTCTGCTTAGAATTCGCTACTGCACCGCTTCAGTTCACTTCTAGGCCCAAATTCAGCTCCTTAACACCAGAATTGGCCTCTGACATACAACTTGTAGGCCTATCTCTTAGCTTTTCTACAAACTAAAAATCATGATTAGATGAGCTCTATAACTCAAGATATGACCCAAAAACCAAAACAGTGTCAGAATTAGCCTAATGCTGGAAGAATTAAATCAAGCCCAAACAAAACTCAATAAACACAAAATGGCCCAAATTGATTCAATTAAGAACAAAAGAAGAATAATGAACTAAATATGAGAGAAAATAAATATATAAAAATCCTATTAACCAAATTCCCCCGTACTTAGCTCTTGCATGTCCTCATGTAAGATTCAACTAAGGCTTAGCTGAAAGAAAACACTAATAAAAACATGCAACCTCAGAATCAAGAAATAAGCAAAATAATCGAACAAAATTCTCTAATGAATCATTAAAAGTGCTAAGCTTAGGTACAAATCAAAAAGGCATCAAGAGTGTCCCAACAATCAAATCATTCAACACCCCATCTCTCAAAAATGCAAGTTAAGCAATATCCTTCAAAATGCAAATAGATCAAGCATGAAAGGGTTCACAAGATGGTGTTTGTAGCATCCTCAATTTCTTGTCGTGTTAAATTACATCAGTACCCCTGAGTAATTAGGCACTTAATGAGAAATTATAAGATTAAGGCTTAATTAAGGGGTTAACAAAGAGTTTATGAGTTAACTTGGATGAGAAAAGTCAAGAGAATGCTTAATCGAGAATAGATAATGTCTAATTAAGCAAGTCAGAGCCTTTATAGCGTAATTAAGCACTAAACACTAATTAAGCACTAAACGCTCTTAATTAGCTTAATTGAGTTTAATTAAGGTTAATTAGGCTTAATCGCAAGATCAATTTTTGCTAATCATGTTCTTGTTTGTTAATCACTAATCCTTGCTTAATCAACATAATTAAGTTGTATGAGCACTTAATCACATGATTAAATTCAAATTTAGTCAACTAGATAATAAAGTAAAAAGTGATGTCATTAAAGCATAAAGCATTAGACAAAAGTGCTTTATATAAGAGTTAGTACATGCTTTATTCCCTCATCACCCAATTTGTCCCCCTAAACCTTAATTAACACAAATTTAAAAAAATATCTCCCTCCTTCCCTTTTTGATGAGGACGCCACTTTCTCTCTCTTTTACCCCATCCATTTTTATTTTCACTCATCCTATTCTCTCTCTTCAAGCCAAATCCTCCTACTTCTCTCTAAACTCTCTCATCTTCTTCTTCATTTTCTTCTTCCTTTCTCCACCACCACCACCCAAAACCTCTCACTTAGCCATTCAAGGACCTCATCTTTGGGCTTTGGAGACAAGATCTAAACACTACAACCTCCATTTCCACAAGATCTCAAGAGCTTCCCTTTCCTTCTTCCAAAACCGCCACCATCACATCAAGAGGAGCCGTCATCTTCTTCTTTCTCTTCTCTTGTTTTTGTGCCATCTTCAAGAAGAGGTAGTGATCTTCATCTTTTTATTTTATTTGCTCAAGAAAGCTTGAAGCTTGGTTTTTTTCATGACCAAGATCTTTAAGTGAAAACTTGAGAAGATCCTCCATGCTCTTCATGAGCAAAAGTTTCTACTTTGGGAAAAACATGTTCTTGTTGTTCTTCAAGTATTCTTGATGTTTCCCTTTTTGGCAAAATAGGTTCTTGTTATTCTTCAAGTGTTCATGATGTTTCTACTTTTGAAAAAATATGTTCTTATTATTGAGTGTTCTTGACGGTATCTTGTTTAAAGTTTTTCCTTTCTTATGAGGTGTTGATGACTAGAAAAGTTTCATCGTTTTATGTTTTTCATGATTTGATAAGACTATGAACATCCTGAAAGCTTAAAGCTTTAAAAGTTTGCTTCTTGATTCCTTAAAACTTGCGCAACTTTTAAGCTTCCATAAAGTTTTATTTTATTTTGTCTTGAAGGCAAGAATACATGTAAAAGTCTAAGCTTTTTGGAATAATAAGCTTTTTTGAGTTAGAAAAATGATGTCTTGTCACTTTATGTTTCAAAGATTGATCCTTGGAAGCAAATCCTTTCATAAAAGTTTGAAACTTAAAATCAAAAAGGTCACTTTTGGATCATAGAAATGCTAACTTTTAAAAAGATCAAAACTTTATACTTTAATGTCTTATATCACTAGTTGATAAAGTAGGAATCTTTTTAATGTAGAGACAACTTTAAATCATAAAGTTGAGATCTTGATGGTCTTAGAATAATTAAAGAGTCAACTTTCACAAAGAATAAGACTTTTTAGTTAAAAAGCTAGTAACTTGTATCATTATTTTATGAATATCTAATCTTTAAGATAAAAGCTTAATTTTAAAGGCACTTACTTTCATAAAGAATAAAACTTTATGACTACTTTATAACAATGATAACTTTTATAATACTTAAGGTAAGATCTTGTTATGTTAGTGATAAAAGCTTGAAACTTTGTAACTTGGTTAAGTTAAAAATCACCCTTGGTGATTAATGAACATGGTGTTATTGCGTTCATGATGTGGTTATGCATTGTCATGACCCAAGAATTAGAGGGATCTCGAACTCCTTGGGAACAAAGTATGATTAGGGCCTCAAGTATACCATGAACTTAGGAATCACTAAGGGCACTATCTCAAGGAAAGGAAACAATCATTTAACTTAATTAATTTGAATAAGTGTTCCATAAGATATAAACTAAAGTAAAGAATAATTTCATATGAGAGCTAAGTAACTAAAAGACCACATACACATATCTTAACTATGTAATTCTCTCATGGGTAACCACGAGTAATCATATGATGATTCAAAATATTCTTCACAAAGAATAACATAACTATGAACCCCATTTAGTGTATGAATGTATGATGTCATTCGGCATCATGAATGATGAGTTTGATTGAGCTTTGTCTCATGCTTGATTGATTATTGTGATATCATAAAATGTTGGTCGAAAGCTTATGATTGGCATTTTGGGAGAAGCTTCGGTCTAGCCATTATCCTGTCGGATTTCCGTCAAAATTATGGACTTAGTCATATCATTGCATGTGTCTAGTCAAAGAAGTACTATGCATGTAACTATGATAAGAAAAGAAACCATGGGATATGTCCCCTTGATCACTTCCGAGAAGTGAAAGACGGTGATCCACAAAGAACCTCTTTGAGAAAGGCAAGGGTGACATGGAGGACCTTCCAACTTTGGGGTAACCAATATCGACTTAGTTTGATTTGGTTTAGTACTGTGTGATGGCGGTCACAGGATGAGTTGATATCCAAAAGCAGTCTATTTCAAAGGAAAGTAAAGAATGTTAAGCACGTGCCAAAAACAACAGTAAAGTTAAAGTATAACCATGGTTAAGTTTATGATGATGCATGTCTTTGCATGTATTTATGTTGTCCATTTGCATTATGAATGTTCATTCTATGTTTCAGTATGTATGTTAGTTATGATGATGTAGTTATAACGTTAAGTTTAAAAGCAACCCGCTTTGGGGTTTAAGTTTTCAAAACCATTAAAATTGAACTTATATCTGTCCACTATTTTTATAATTAAACCGGAAGTGGCTGGGACGATAATGATGACATAGTGTTTGTCTAGTCGCGATCCTACTAAGAAAGTTAGTATTTCTCACTTTTATGTTTCCGTGTCGTCTTCAAAGGATGTCGACATCGGGTACGGTGGTGATCTACATTGAGTTCCCGGTGTGGCGTTGGCACTTTGACCCAGTGCTGAACGACTCCGTGCTGTCTGCGAATGCAGCGATGAGGGCCTACATCTTCCATGACTGCTGGTTTTAGACTCCCGTGATGAGCCCATTTTTCCAACCGCATCAGCCATTCGACGAGGTTACTATGGATGACATCTGCCCCTATTTTCAGCCACTGAGATACCCCACTAGCGATGATGAGACTGACTCGGATACCCATTTGACTCCGACTGTTTCATTGGATTCCGATCCTTTGGAGCCGTCTTCTCCGAGCTACCATGTGGAGACTGACCCCTCTGAGCCTTTCTATCCAACTTGTTTTGGGGGATTTCACCATTCGGGTTCGTCGTAACCTTCGATGATTCATCTATCTTTCGATTCTTCTGCCTCAACTGCTAGCCTAGCTTCACTCCCGGATCGTGAATGTAGTTTCATTCGTACCCGCGCTGTGCCCCATGGATGAGGACGTGCTCGAAAAGGAGGACGTGGTGATGTTTCTCCCAGTGGAAGTGGGAACGATTTCCTCCTACTTGATGCTTGATGTGATGATTGCATGCGGAGCTGAGCACGAGGATAGCCCCTTTTGGTTTTAGTTATAGGGTTATCATTCTGTTGTATGGCATGCTTGGGCAATAGGGTTTTCTGATGTATTTCCTTTTATCATGTATTTGGTAGGATTCTTGTGTAGGGTCAACAGTAGATATCGTACCTATTATTATCTTATGTATGACTTTGGTATGACTATTATTATATTATTATGAATGGCCGTGGAATGAATATTATCTTTATCTAAGATTATGGTTATTCTTATTGCTTCTATTTATGTTAAAATGCAATGTTTGTATGAAATAGCGACATTTGTATTACACGTTCACGATGCGCTCATGGCTCTCGATTTTCAAACAGTTTATTTGTTATTGTTCAAAAAGAATTTTACCCCTATTTTTAGGTAAAGAAATTTCAAAAAGGTAATGTTAGTTCCACGAGCAAAATTAACAACTAGTAATTCCACAATATGACTTAAGTATAGAATGAAACTAATAGGGTGTTACATTTTGGTAACAGAGCAGTTCGTCCTTGAAGAGCCTGGGGATGGACTGAATATGCTTCTAAGCATACATGTTAGTTAAGTCATGCTTTGAGTCTTGATAAGCAATATTTTGATACATTGATTAACCCTCATATTTAGTTTATTGAACCTCTTTTGTGCTTAATTGAATAATATTGGACACATTTTATAAGTTTGGACTCTAATTGGGTTTAATTGTATTTTCCAGCACTATTACAAATTTATACTATTTTTGTATTATGGCTGTATCTTGAGTTGTAGATATCTAAAAATTATAAATTTTATATTGTAGGAAATCTGAGAGAAAGATCTACAACTTTGATGAAGAAGACAAAAACTAATTCAGATGTCTAGTGGGTCGAATTGGGCCACGAAGTCAGAACAGGGCTGTTACGCTGGAACTAGAACAGTGTGCACTAATTGGGCTATAACGTGAGTTGTAGACATTGGATTGAGGTGAAACCAGTGCCATTTGAAAGCTAAGACACAAAGCTTCAATTTATATGAGATCATTCTCCAAAATAATGACATCTTCATGGACTTATTGGCTGTTAAAATGGACTGACGCGAATACACGTATAATCTGAACATGCTATAAAGATTGGGCCATAACTCTCTCATTTCAAGTCCAAATTAAGCAAATTGGGTGTCCACTTAAAGCTAAGAGGCAGAGGATTAAGTTGGGCTCAAGGGTATTTTTGAATTTTGACATTTGCGGTCTGATAAGAGGAGAGAAAACTAAGACGCGAGGAGGACTTATCTATCTCCAACATTTTTCATTTTTTCTTTCTTCTCTTCTCCTCTCCTCTTCTTTTCTTTTTCTTTTCCCTTCATTTTGGAAGGTACTTGTTTTGGTTTCTATTTTGTAACCTTCATTGCTATGGAGGAGTAGGATTTCAAGCTAGCTCAAAGAGACTCCAAGGGTATTATGGTTGTAATCTTGAAACCCTATACTTGAATTTCAATCATGTTTGTTTTTTTGATTCTTTGCCCTCTTTTATTTGTAAATTTGCATTGAATGGTATTGATATGTGAGTTTATGAATGAGGTATTAGTTGGGTGATTGCTAATTGGTCAATTGGTATGAACTTGATTAGTTAAAGAATTAGGAATTGGGTTTGGGTTCAAACCTAGGCTAATACAATTGGGGCTAGAAATCAACATAAGTCAATTAGAGTTGAGGTCTCAATTATCTAATCAATTATGTGTTGGTTGAATTCCTAGAGTTCTCTAGGTAGAATTGTGGGGTTGTTAGTAGAGGTCTCTCTAATAGCTCAAATTAGTCGCATTCCATGTGTTTGATATTTGTGCGTTAATGATTGATTCATCTTATGCCTAAGGAACTCTTTGAACTAGTGTTTTTATTTTCATCTAATTTTCTTTTATAGCTTATTGACTGCATATTTGAACATACCCCCCTTGTTACTTAACTAGATAGCAAGAACATCCTTGTGAGACGACCTTGGTTGCACTATACTTCAAATTTAGTGTAATTAAGTATTTTAAAATTGTAATTTGGAGCAGGCTGTGACACTTGCTGCC
Organism: Pterocarpus macrocarpus; assembly: GCA_031439585.1. Classification (NCBI taxonomy): domain Eukaryota; kingdom Viridiplantae; phylum Streptophyta; class Magnoliopsida; order Fabales; family Fabaceae; genus Pterocarpus; species Pterocarpus macrocarpus. Next base: position 58,831,323 of record CM062514.1, read on the forward strand.
AAGTCTCGTCTGGAAGATGGGACATAGGAATTAGATATGCATGATCATCTGTTTTGAATATGGTTAGTTGCTGGTTCACTCAACATAAATGTTGAGCCTGGTTAACTCAATGTCTTCTATCTTGTGTACCAGGAACTAATGGCTTCAGGAAGATGTGGTAGGCCTCGTAACGAGCCGAAAGGTCCCGAGGAAGTCATGGGGATGCTCCGTGAAATGGTTGCTGCCCATCACATGATGGATCGAATGGAGCAAAGGGATGAGGAGAATCCTGAAGGGCACAATAAAGGAGCTGAGGTAGATCTTGAGTACCTTAAGTTTGCTAAGTTCTGGAAGGCAAATCTGCCGAGCTTTAGAGGGACATACAACCCCGATTGTGCGAATGAATAGATCAAGGCCATTGAGAAGATTTCACGATGCTGGTCTGCACTAAGGAGCAGAAGGTAGCCTTTGCTACCTACATGTTGGAAGCTGATGTTGAGTTCTAGTGGGTAGGCACCAAGAGGTTGTTGGAGGGTGCTCTGACCCACATCACTTGGAAGATTTTCAAGTCGCACTTCTATGAGAAGTATTTTTTTGCATCCATGAGGAACGCGAAGGAGTTGCAGTTCATGAGTCTATGTCAAGGGACCATGAATATTGTTGAGTATATAGCCAAGTTCGAAGAACTGTGCAAGTTCTTGACGATCTAGCAAGGGAACCCAGATGAATGCTGGAGGTGTGTCAAGTTTGAAAGAGGATTGCGTGAGGAAATCCTGGCATCTGTAGGACCTATGGAGATCTATGATTATACTGCACTAGTCAACAAGTGCCATTTGGTGGAGGATTGCCACCGTAAGCTGTCTGTGGCAAGGTCTGAAGCTTACAAGAAGAAGTTGATATTGTAAGGGCAGAAGTTCAAGCCCTAACTCCCGAGGAAACCATTTCAATGTGGAGGTTTCAAAGGAAAGCAATCCTAGAAGCCTACTGGGAATCTACCGAAGCCTGCGAATGGTCAAGCTTGCCCTAAGTGTGGCAAACACCATGGAGGATGCCCTTGTTTAGCTGCACAAAATGCATGTTTCCGATGCAAAAAGCCTGGGCATATGGTTAGAGACTGCACTGTCAAGCTGTTATCCCCTGCCAACAAGCCTCAACACCAAGGAAGGGTCTTTGCCCTTAATGCTGAGGAGGCCACTTAGTCCGTCCACTTAGTCCGATGATCTGATCCAAGGTAAGTGCGAGGTCAATGGTAGAACCTTAACTGCACTATATGATTCTAGAGCTACACACTCCTTTATTTCTCATGATTGTGTAGATAAATTGGGATTGTTTGTATTTGAATTGCCTTACATGTTGATTGTTTCTACTTTTGCTGGGAAACTAGTTAAGACTTGTCATTGTTGTTTAAATTGTCCGTTCCAAATTGATGGTAGGTCTTTCATAGCAAATTTGATTTGTTTGCCTTTGTCTGGTTTGGATTTGATTCTAGGCATGGATTGGCTCTTTGCTAACCATGTTATGATAAACTATTATGAGAAATCTATTATTCTTCCTCTTATACCTATTAAGCCTGTTGAACCTGTTAGTTTGTTTTTGAATTCTGTTAAGATCGAGAGTAGTGAGTCTGTTAATCAGGGATATGTTCTCCTTATGATAAGTGAAGCGAAACTCGAGCAAGTATTGGAAGAGATCCCCGTAGTTAGGGAATACCTGGATGTGTTTCCTGATGACATACTCGAATTTCCCCTGGAAAGGGAAATCGAGTTTTCTATAGAGTTGGTACCGGGAACGGGGCTAATCTCTATAGCACCCTATAGAATGTCCCCACTAGAGTTATCGGAGCTGAAAGGACAATTGGAAGAGTTGTTGGAAAAGAAGTTTGTAGGACCTAGTGCCTCACCTTGGGGAGCTCCGGTGTTATTTGTGCAAAAGAAAGATGGGAGCATGAGGTTATGTGTGGACTATAGGCAATTGAACAAGGTGACTGTTAAGAACAAGTACCCTTTGCCTAGGACAGATGACCTCATGGATCAACTGCGGGGTGCGGCTATGTTCTCTAAGATTGATCTGAGATATGGATATCATCAAATAAGGGTGAAAAAGGAGGATATATCCAAGATGGCTTTTAGGACAAGGTATGGGCATTATGAGTTCACGGTGTTGTCGTTTGGATTGACTAATGCCCCTGCTATTTTCATGGATTATATGAATAGAATCTTTAGACCCTACTTGGATAAGTTTATAGTTGTTTTCATAGATGATATTCTCATTTATTCGAGAACAAAGGAAGAACACGAAGAGCATTTGAGAGTTGTGTTGGGAATCTTGAGGGAAAAGAAGCTTTATGCTAAGTTATCTAAGTGTGAATTCTAGATGGAGGAAGTAAGGTTCTTAGGGCATGTGGTGTCACAAGGAGGAATCGTCGTGGATCCAAGTAAGACTAAGACTGTAATGAATTGGGAGAGACCAACCTCGGTAACTGAGATAAAGAGTTTCTTGGGTTTAGCCAATTATTATCGTATGTTTATAAAGGGATTTTCCCAAATATCTTTGTTCTTAACCAAGTTGATAAGGTAGGATGCTCCATTTGTGTGGACCATGGATTGTGAGAAAAGCTTTCAAGAGCTAAAGGGAAAGTTAACCTCAACCTAAGTGCTAGTTTTGCCTAACCCAAGTGGACTATTTGAGATTTATTGTGATGCCTCTAGGAGAGATTTAGGTTGGTCTTGATGTAGAATAGGAACGTGGTGGCTTATGCCTCTAGGCAGTTGAAGCATCACGAAATAAATTACCTAAACCATGACTTGGAGTTAGCAGCTGTAATATTTGCCCTAGAGATATGGAGGCATTATCTATATGTTGTGAAGTTTGAAGTGTTTTTGGATCATAAGAGTTTGAAGTATCTCTTTGATCAGAAGGAGCTGAATATGAGGCAAAGGAGATGGATGGAGTTTCCAAAGGATTATGAGTTTGGGTTGAACTATCATCATCGGAAGGCCAATTGGTGGCCGACGCTCTAAGTAGGAAGTCTTTGCATGCGTCATGGATGATGGTCAAGGAGGATGAGTTGGTAAGGAGCTTTAGAGACCTTAACTTTGGAGTGGTGTTGAACCCCCCATAGTTTAAGATTGAATCAGCTTAGGGTGACGAGCGATTTCAAGAGTCAAATTGCTCAAGCTCAAAGTGAGGAAGAGGATTTCCTAAGAACCCTAGCGTTAGTGGAAGAAGGAAAGTTGAAGGGTTTTGCACGAGGTACAAATGGACTGTGGAGGTTCGAAGGAAGAGCTTGTGTGTAACACCCTCCCAAGTACAGTACTATGCTTAAGTCATATCACCATACTCAACAGTTGTTACTGTTACCTAAGCAGACCTTATTTCACAACAACTTCAACCGTCTTTGAAACCTTTCGAGCTATCTGGAGATAACACGGAAATAGGAGTGAGAATTTTAAATTCTCAGTAAGATTCTCTAAACTATCACACGTAGTGTCATCGTTATTATCTCCAGCTGCTTTGGTTTATTATGAAGAAGGTGATCATGCCAAATAAATTGTTCAGTTTTATAGTTTGAAAATATATTATCCAAAGCAAAGTTCCTTTCATTCATACACTTAAAATATAAGAGTTATTATAAAATAAATTTACAATTCATAACTTAAATAATAGTTGCAGTATATTCAAATATAATAATTCCAATATAATGAAGAAATAGAATAGATCATGCATATGCAAATACGTTCACTTGAGTTCATGCAAAATGTACTTATGTTTCTTTAACTTTCTTTGACTTCCTTTCCTTGGCACACCTAAGCGTTACGTATAGCCGTCCCTAGGGTGCTTGCATGTGTTTTAATCTTTTAGTCTTTATTGCTCTTGGGTAGTCTGATCTAAGAGTGAGCTCAACTCGTGACCAGTCACATAGTACCGACTTGCAAGGGGACCCACATAGCTCTAGGTTGGAGGGACTCAATTGGCCAATGGCTCCAACATAAAGGGACCCAAAAGTTTTAGCTGCCTTCACAGGGAGAGACCCAATGTGCAATTGTCTCTGAGTGAAGGGACCCACATCTTTATCTTTTAACTGTCTTCACCTGGAGGGACCCAAATAACTACCTCCAAGTGAAGGGATCTCATATATTCTTCGTTCATTTATATGCAAATATGCATGCTCTCATAAGAATAATTCATGATCATATCACCATAACATATTCATAATTGTATAGCTGTTCATATCATAAATTTCTTGTAAAATAAACACTCATAGTTTCACAAACTTCTGCCGAAAATTCGGCAGCATAACGGATCAAGTCCGCTTCCCCATGAATAGTTCCAGTACTCAGACAATTAATTATCTAGAAAAATCACAACAACACATTCACTTATCAATATCAATCTCATAGAAATAATAGTTGCACTTGAATTTTAGTTGCTGTCTATTTACCTTCACTCTACCCGATTTTTGTAAAATAAGCCATAAATTCTATTTAATTCATTTAGACCTAAATTTTGGATATACTGGAGTGTTGCGTGTCTATTTTCTAACCTCTTTGGTCCCATCTAATTTGGATAAATGTAGCCCAAGTTATTAGGGTTCTATCATGGCCTGCCTTGTAGCTGGACAAAATTGCACACCTAAAAAAATTCACTAAAAATCGAAAATTAGTTGAAATTATATGAAATTTGTATCATATTAAAGCTAACATGACAAGCTTTCATTTGAAATAAGTCCCATTTCATTTTCTTGAGTAGATCTCTACTCATAAGCTCCGCAACTTGACCTTTCTGCACTGCCCTGTTTTAGCCCAGTTTGGACTTAGGGTGATTTCCTTGAACTACTAGGACCAATTGGGGTCGAATCTAACTTTGAAATTTTTATGGAGTGTTCTCCTATGTGTAATATTTCTAACAAAATTAGTTTCACTCAATTCCAAGTTGTATAGGGCAAGTTTTACCCTGAACAATCTTATCTACCCAGAATTAAACTCAAAAACCTAGGTCAAAATTCCAAAATTCATATCTCCCTCAATACTAATCCAATGACCTTATAATTTATATGGCTGGAAAGCCCTAGATATCTAGTTTCACATAAAAATAGTTTCATTAAATTTAAATGGCTATAGGCAGAGCCGTACACTCCGCTGTACGGACTATAGGGTTTCTTACCTAGATAGCATCCTAATTCTCCACTTCTTCCAGTTTTCTCCTTCTAACTTCAATTCAAACTCCAAATTTCATGATAATCCAACCATAAACCATCAAATACACCCAATATATCACCAAATGAATGAAGCAAAGTAGAATTTCAAATAGCCACAATCCATAGAAATCAAGAATAAAAGTTGAATCCTACCTCAAAACTTAGGTTGTAGTGGAAAGGAAGCAAAGTTTGGTGAAGGCATGGAAGTGGGGTGGAGAAATGAGGATGAGGAGATAAAGAAGAAGAAGAAAAAGGGAGAGAAAGAGGGCTGTTGAAGGGAGCATGAAAAATGGGAGGAGAAATAAGGAAAAATCTGATTTGATGGTAGTGGTAGTTAGCTCCTTTGATTCCTATTGGTTACTACCTCAATTAGCTCATAAGTGAGCCAACAATGCTTATGTTGTTGTGGTATGAATGATGCCACTTGAGGGGTGAAGTGGCTAACTTATTAGCCACAAAACCTTAGGGTTTTTGATGTGTAATTTTATTGATTTGGTTCTGGCGGTTTAAAATACCGAATCTCTACCGATTTCCTTCAAACCAGCAAAACATCACTAAATAGTTTTGTAAGAGTTTCTATATGTCTATTTTAATTCTTCTTAATCCTAATCTCTCTAATTAACTTCTAATCAACTCCTAGTTAACCTTTAATTAACTTTTAATTAACTTTACAAACTCAATAAAATCGAATAAATCGATTAACAGTGTAACTTAAATGTTTTGCAAATTTAGGGCCTTCTGTTTTCTGTTTTTCATGGCCAATGGCATTTTCATAATTTTAAACAAGTATGGGGCATCCCATGTCATTTCACATGTGGACACCTCCATGGCCCAATTGGCCAAGAATTGGGTTTCTACATTTTCGCTCTGTGGTTCTGCTTCGTTTAAAACCTGATTCTGCTAATTCAATTGATATAAGGACCTAAATATCATTTTAAAAAATGTTCAGAGGCAAGGTTCTAAATGCCCAAGGACATTTTTATTATTTCCTATAGCCTTATATGGGGATGTTACATTGTGTTCCCGCAAGTGGTGGCCTCTGAAAAAGGATTTTGAAGGAGGCTCACAAGAGCCATTTCAACCTACACCCTGGTGTGATAAAGATGTACCAAGACATTAAGAAGATGTTTTGGTGGCTAGGATTGAAGAGGGATATTGCGAAATTGGTAAGGAAGTGTTTAGTCTGCCAAAAAGTGAAGATTGAACACCAAAAGCCCACTAGTATGTTGCAACCATTGGAGATCCTAGCTGGAAATGGGAAAGCATCTCTATGGACTTCATGATGGGTTTACCCATAATGCGAGCTAGTTTTAACACGATATGGGTGATTGTTAACAGATTAACCAAGTCTGCCCACTTTTTACCCATTCGAGCTACTTATCTTTTGGAAAAGTTAGCCTAGCTGTATGCTCAAGAGATAGTAAGGTTGCATAGTGTACCTTCAACTATAATCTCAGATAGAAACCCGAGGTTTACCTCTAGATTCTGGGGAGCCTTGCAAAAGGCATTTGGGATGAGGCTTTGCCTAAGTACAACTTATCACCCCCAGATGGATGGACAGGTGAGTAAAGCCTATTAGGACCTGATCTTGTAAGGCAGACCATAGAGCAACTCAGAAGGATTAGGGACAGAATCCTTACAGCCCAGAGCCGTGAAAAGAGTTATGTAGATAAGAAGAGAAAGCCTCCAGAGTTCCAAGAAGGAGAACATGCGTTCTTGAAAATCACTCCTACGACTGGTATAGGTAGAGCCATGAAGGTTAGAAAATTGAGCCCCCGTTTTCTTGGCCCCTTTCAAATTCTCAAACTTGTCTTGTCAGTTGCTTATCAAATGGCTTTACCTCCAAATTTCCTTCATGATGTCTTTCATGTGCCTCAGTTGAGAAAACACCATTCCGATCCTAGTCATCTACTTGAACCCGAAAGTGTACAGTTAAGGGAAGACCTAACCTTCAATCTGCCGCCATCTCAGATCGTGGATCGTGGGGTAAAATAGCTGAGGAATAAGGCAGTACCCTTGGTTAAGGTGGCTTGGGGTAGGGCGAATATGGAAGAATATACGTGGGAGCTAGAGTTCGAGATGAAGATCAAGCATCCAGAATTGTTTACAAGTAACGAATTTTGAGGGCAAAATTCTCTTTAAAGGTGAAGAGAAATGTAACATCCTCAATTTCTTGTCATGTTAAATTACCTCAGTACCCCTGAGTAATTAGGCACTTAATAAGAAATTATGAGATTAAGGCTTAATTAAGGGGTTAACGAAGAGTTTATGAGTTAACTCAGATGAGAAAAGTCAAGAGAATACTTAATCGAGATTAGATAATCTCTAATTAAGCAAGTCAGAGCCTTTACAGCTTAATTAAGCACTATCACCCTTAATTGGCTTAATCAAGTTTAATTAAGGTTAATTAAGCTTAATCACAAGATTAATTTTTGTTAATCACTAATCCTTGCTTAATCATCTTAATTAAGTTGATTGAGCACTTAATTACATGATTAAATTCAAATTTAGTCAACTAGACAATAAAGTAAAAAGTGATATGATTAAAGCATAAAGCATTAGACAAGAGTGCTTTATGTAAGAGATAGTACATGCTTTGCTCCCCTATCATCCAATTTGTCCCCTTAAACCTTAATTAACACAAATTTAAGAAAATATCTGCCTCTTTCCCTTTATGATGAGGACACCACTTTTTCTCTCTTTTACCCTATCCATTTTCATTTTTACTCATCCTATTCTCTCTCTTCAAGCCAAATCCTCCTACTTCTTTCTAAACTCCCTCATCTTCTTCTTCATCTTCTTCTTCCTTTCTCCACCACCACTACCCAAAACCTCTCACTTAGCCATTCAAGGACCTCATCTTTGGGTCTTTGGAGACAAGATCTAAACACTACAGCCTCCATTTTCACAAGATCTCAAGAGCTTCTCCTTCCTTCTTGCAAAATTGCCACCATCACATCAAGAGGAGCCATCATCTTCTTCTTTCTCTTCTCTTGTTTTTGTGCCATCTTCAAGAAGAGGTAGTGATCTTCATCTTTTTATTTTGTTTGCTCAAGAAAGCTTGAAGCTTGGTTCTTTTCATGACCAATATCTTTAACTGAAAACTTGAGAAGATCCTCCATGCTCTTCATGAGCTAGAGTTTCCATTTTTGGAAAAAAATATGTTCTTATTGTTCTTCAAGTGTTCTTGATGTTTCCCTTTTTAACAAAATAGGTTCTTGTTGTTTTTGAAGTGTTCTTGATGTTTCTACTTTTGAAAAAATATATTCTTATTATTGACTATTCTTGATGGTATCTTGTTTAAAGTTGTTCCTTTTCTTATGATGAGTTGATGATTAGAAAAGTTTCACCTTTTTATGTTTTTCATGATTTGATAAGACTATGAACATCCTAAAAGCTTAAAGCTTTAAAAAGTTTGCTTCTTGATCCCTTAAAAGTGGCACAACTTTTAAGCTTCTATAAAGTTTTATTTTGTTTTGTCTTGAAGGCAAAAATACATGTAAAAGTCTAAGCTTTTTGGAATAATAAGCCTTTTTGAGTTAGAAAAATGATGTCTTGTCACTTTATGTTTCAAAGATTGATCCTTGGAAGAAAATCCTTTCATAAAGTTCGAAACCTAAAATCAAAAAGGTCACTTTTGGATCATAGAAATGCTAACTTTTAAAAAGATCAAAACTTTATAACTTTAAAGTTAATGTCTTATATCACTAGTTGATAAAGTAGGAATCCTTTTAATGTAGAGACAACTTTAAATCATAAAGTTGAGACTTTGATGGTCTTAGAATAATTAAAAGAGTCAACTTTCACAAAGAACAAGACTTTTTAGTTAAAAAGCTAGTAACTCGTATCATTATTTCATGAAGATCTAATCTTTAAGATAAGAGCTTAATTTTAAAGGCACTCACTTTCATAAAAAATAAAACTTTATGACTACTTTATAAGAATGATAACTTTTATAATACTTAAGGTAAGATCTTGTTATGTTAGTGATAAAAGCTTGAAACTTTGTAACTTGGTTAAGTTAAAAATCACCCTTGGTGATTAGTAAACATGGTGTTGTTGGGTTCATGATGTGGTTATGCGTTATCATGACCCAAGTATTAGAGGGATCTTGAACTCCTTGGGAACAAAAGTATGATTAGGGCCTCTAAGCATACCATGAACTTAGGAATCACTAAGGGTACTATCTCAAGGAAAGGAAACAATCATTAAACTTAATTAATTTGAATAATCCATAAGACATAAACTAAAGTAAAGAATAATTTCATATGAGAGCTAAGTAACTAAAAGACCACATACACATATCTTAACTATGTGATTCTCTCCTGGGTAACCACGAGTAATCATATGATGATTCATAATATTCTTCACAAAGAATAACACAACTATGAACCCCCTTTTAGGGTATGAATGCATGATGCCATTTAGCATCATGAATGATGAGTTTGATTGAGCATTGTCTCATGCTTGATTGATTATTGTGATATCATAAAATGTTGGTTGAAAACTTATGATTAGCATTTTGGGGGAAACTCTGGTCTAGCCATTATGCAACTAGATTTCTGTCAAAATTATGGACTTAGTCATATCATTGCATGTGTCTAGTCAAAGAAGTACTATGCATGTAAAGTAGAATGATAAGAAAAAAAACCATGGGATATGATGACCCCTCGATCATTTCCGGGAAGTGAAAACGGTGATCCACAAGAAACCTCTATGAAGGAGGCAAGGGTGACATGGATGAACCTCCAACTTAGGGGTAACCAATATTAGCTGAGTCTAATTTGGTTTAGTACTGCGTGACGACAGTCACGGGATGAGCTCATGTCCAAAAGCACTCTATTTCAAAGGAAAGTAAAGAATGTTAAGCACATGCCGAAAACGACAGTAAAGTCAAAGTATAACCATGTTTAAGTCTATGATTATGCATGTCTTTGCATGTATTTATGTTGTCCATTTGCATTATGAATGTTCATTCTATATTTTAGTATGTATGTTAGTTATGATGATGTAGTTATAACGTCAAGTTTAAAAGAAACACGCTTCGAGGTTTAAGTTTTCAAAACCATTAAAATTGAGCTTATATCTGTCCACTGTTTTTATAATTAAACCCGAAGTGGCTGAGACATGACGATGACACAGTGTTTGTCTAGTCGCGATCCTACTGAGAAATTTAGTATTTCTCACTCCTACGGTTCTGTGTCGTCTTCAGAGGATGTCGATATTAGGCACGGTTGTGATGTACGTTGAGTTCCCGATGTGGCATTGGTGCTTTGACGCGGTGCTGAACGCCTCCGTGCTGTCTACGAATAGAGCAATAAGGGTCTACATCTTCCACGACCGCCAGTTTCAAACTCCCATGATGAGCCCATTTTTCCGACCGCATCAGCTATTCGGCGAGGTAACTATGGATGACATCTGCCCCTACTTTCAGCCACCGAGATACCCCACTGACGATGATGAGACTGACTTGGATACCCGTTTGACTCTGACTATTTCATTTGATTCCGATCCCTTGGAGCCATCATATCCGAGCCACCATGTGGAGACTAACCCTTCTAAGCCCTTTAATCGGACTTGTTCTAGGGGATCTCGCCATTCGGGTTCGTCACAACCTTCGATGATTCGTCTATCTTCCAATTCTTTTGCCTCATCTGCTGGCCCAGCTTAACTCCCAGTTCACGGATGTGGGTTCATTCGTACCCGTGCTATGCCCCGTGGACGAGGATGTACTCAAGGAGGATGATGTGGTGATGTTTCTCCCGGTGGATATGGGAATCGTTTCCTCCCGCCTGATGCGTGATGTGATGATTGCATGTGGAGCTGAGCACGAGGATAGCCCCTTTTGGTTGTAGTTATAGGGTTATCATTTTGTTGTATGGCATGCTTAGGCAGTAGGGTTTTCTGATGTATTTCCTTTTATCATGTATTTGGTAGGTTTCTTGTGTAGGGCCGACAGTAGATATCGGACCCATTATTATCTAATGTATGACTCTGGTATGACTATTATTATATTATTATGAATGGTCGTGGAATGAATGTTATCTTTATCTAAGATTGTGGTTATTCTTATTGCTTCTATTTATGTTAAATACAATGTATGTATGAGATAGCGACATTTGTATTACACATTCACAATGCACTCATGGTTCTCGATTTTCAAACAGTTTATTTGTTGTCGTTCAAAAAAAATTTTACCCCTATTTTCAGGTAAAGTAATTTCAAAAAGGTAATTTTAGTTCCATGAGCAAAAGTAACAACTAGTAATTCCACAATATGACTTAAGCATAGAATGGAACTATTAGGGTGTTATAGTGTTTAAATCTCTCAACTCTCAAGTATATGGGCAAAAGTGTTTCACTCAAGTCACCTTAATAGACAATGCATTACCATAAGCTTGTTAATCTTCTACTTCTCCATTACTCACAATCATATGCAAATATAAATCAAGAGGACTTTTATTTAAGGTTGTAATGACCAAGGTAAGGGTGGGAAATATAAGGGATATGACAAGATACAACCTAAGAGAATAGAAATAACATTGGTGATTAGACAAATCAAGTCATAACACACTTACTCTCTTTGAACCTTCTTTTCCTTTTATCAAAATTCCCCATTTTATTTCCTTTTCTTTTCTTTTTCTTTTTTTTTTCACTTTCATAATTTTTTTTTAATCCTTGCATTGAACACCCCCACACTTTATCCAAAGCACAACACTCATGATGAAACCAATGCATTCCCTATTCTTTAAGGTTAGGTATAACATGGTTTTTCACTTTTAGGCTTGCAATGTGCTAGAAATTAAAGAATGTTCAATAAGGCTCAAAGGGGCTAAACAAGGAAGAATGCAAGGTAGGCTATATGGCCAAGTGGAAAATGAAAGAAATGCCTCTATTATATTCATGAATGCATATGAAAAATATAGCCTCAAAGAAGAATCAAAGAAAGTTCTAGAATAACAAAATCCATGATGGAAAGCACACAAGAATGAAGAGAATGGCATGAAACGCAACTATCCAAAATAAGGCTCAAAAGCTTACAAAGGTAAATCCAACATACTAAATTATAGCAAATCAAGATCAATCATCCAACTCACACATATCAAGAGGGAAAAGAAAAATGAAATCATGTTGGGACCCTATTCTCCCTAAAGCTTCAACAGCTTTCAATTCAACAGTGGAGAATAAAAGCAAAAACAAAACTAATTAATTTTTTTTTCAAAATAAACAAACCAGACCAAGGAAACAAATCTATAATACGAGACTAATTACCAAACAACCTATGACTAAACCACCCCCTACACTTCAACTTTACATTGCCCTCAATATAATAGAACAATGGAAATGCAAGTAAAATGAAGTAAGGAAAGGTGAAAAGGTAGTGAAAACTCCATCATGATGGCTTATGCTTGAACTGTTCCAGGAATCTCCACCACAATGTGCAACAATGAAAAGGTAGTGAATTTCTCTTGTTTCCACTCGTATGTCACAACATGTAAATCATATCTTGTGCTTTAAAATTATTTTTTTCTTTGGATCCCATTATTGATGGCAATAGCAAAAAATTCTGCATGAACACAATTTGTGGAAGCTTCCATACAATAACATGATCATATGCCAAGGAATCCAAAAATCAGCAAAATTCACCATAGTGGCATGATTATCATGAAGTGCAGAAATCATAGAATGGACGGTGTCAATTGGATCAAAAAATGCAGAATTTAGGAACGCAGAATTTAAAAGTGTAGAATTAGCAAATGCAGAATGTAAACGCTCCAAATCTAAAACTACAAAAACAAAGCAAAAAGAATCAAAACCGACAAAATCTGAACATGTAGAAATTAAATTTGCAAAATTCGAAGTTGCATAGATAGAATTAGAAATTGTAGAATCTGAAAATGCAAAAATAATGTAAACAGAACCAGAATTCACAAAATCAGAATTTACAGCAGTAGGATAAACAAAATCAGAAAATGCAGAACAAAATTTGACAAAGTTCAAAACCACATCATTGAAAACTTTAAAAATAGAACTGGTATGTGCAATAACAGAATCAGAATGGACTAAATCAGCAATTGTAGAATTCAAATTACTAGAATTAGAATTTGTAAAAACTAAACCAGTAGAATTAAATCCCGAAGAGTGCAAATCAGCAGAACCAACATTTACTAAAATTGAATCAGCACATGTAGAAACAGGATATGCAGAATTTGCACTAACAGAATTAGAAAATGCATAGTCAGAATAAAAAACTACAATGTCAAAAATGATAAGCTTTCCTACAGAATCAAAGCTTGCACAAACAACATCCGAAACTACTATAACTAAATTAGAAACTGCATAAATGGAATTTACAAAGTTAGCACCACCACAATTTCTAGAATCTAATTCTGTAGAATTAGAACTATGTAGTCATGCATCAATCTTAACACAAATAGAACATAAATCAATGCCATCACAATCGAAACACTTGAATTCATCTGTAATGCCTACAAGTTTAGGGAATTCAGCCACTAAATTGGGATGCACATCATCAACCAAGGTGTCTAAATAGAAAATAGAATGCTCTTCAGCTGGGTATCTCATGGCATCACACAATTTAAAATTAACTTTGTTATCTCCAAATTCCATGGATAAAGTACTAGCATATACATCAATCTTAGTCTTAGCAGTTTTTAAAAATAGCCTACCTAAGATCAATGTTGGTTGATTAGCATGCATATCATTCTCCATGTTTAAGACATAAAAATCCGTAGGGAATATTAAATCATTTACCTTTACCAACACATCTTCTAATACTCCCTCAAGATGAGTTGTGCTTCGGTTGGCAAGTTGAATCACCACTCTCATTGGTTTGAGTTTTCCAATGTACAATGACTGGTATACTGATTTTGGCATCACATAGATTAAAGCTCCAAGGTCTAGCATGGCTTGGCTGAATTGTTTGCTGCCTATTATGCATGGAATGGTGAAAGTGCCAGGATCTTTGCACTTTGGGGAATGGTTAGCTGAATAATGGCAGACACATTTTTGCCCATGCTCACCTTCCCATTTCCTTTCAGCCTCCTTCTATGAGTGCACAAGTCTTTGAGGAACTTGGCATATTTGGGAATCTGCTTGATTGCTTCTAGGAGTGGTTATTGACTTCCACTTTCCTAAAAGTCTCCATGATCTCCTTGTCTAATTCTGCCTTTGCTATCTTCTTGTTTTGTGTTACTCTGTTGGGAAAGGGCAGTGGAACGCTTGGCCCAAATTGCTTACTGCTGCTGCTAGTGGATCCCTTTGTATCAATTCTGACTAGTGCTGCATCATCTAATTTTTCTGCAGAATCTTCAAAACCTGACATCTATTTGATTTGGTACTTGCAGCTTGATGTGCACTGTCGCAATGCACTCAAATAGACTAGGTTTTGAACAAAAGAATGTAGTAATAGGTGCAAACCTAGATCGTTTCCCAAGGAATTACTCTAAATTTCATGAATACATTAGGATAACCAAGATGGGAGGGTTTTCATTAACAAGAACTCAGAAATCTAATTGAATTAAAGATAGTTGCAGAAAATCACTTGATTAAGGATCAACTTAGGAAATTCATTCACATCAATTAGGATTCGTCATAGATTCACAAGAAGCATTTCGTATTCAGTTCCATTCTGTTAATTTCAAACTAAACATAAGAAGATGTTCAAGTTTTTAATTCAATTTTAACCTAATTCCCAAATCTGAGATTAGCCTCTATTTTAATCTAATCCAATTCGAATTAATCAATCCAAATCTAATTAGGATTCAATTCTAAAACAAAGAATTCTATTCTAATCAAAATAGCTTCAACAAGCATTGATAAATGTTTAAGAGACAAAATGAAAAATCAGAATTGTGGAGAGAAAGAGAAGAATAAAAACTAAAATTGAATCTAATTAAACACTAAATGTCAGAATCCATGCATTGAGTGATGAATCTCCTAAGGTGAAAGAAAATTTAGCCTTCCATCTCCATGGACAAATAAAACAGAAAACGTCTAGAAAAAAATCAAAAACCGAAAAAATTAAAACTTATTTTCTCATGAAAACCTAAACTCCTTCCAATTCCTTCTTTTTCCACTTGTCCATCCCCCTCTAATAGTGTTTTTAGAAAACTGAAAACCTTAAAAGAGGGCCAAGCCCATTTAAAACAAATAGGCCCAAGAAAGACTCAATGCTAGGCCCATTTACTATAGCCTATTTGTAACAAAAATTACGTCCAAAATCTGACAGATTTCGGTCTTGAGGTCTGCAGGAAAGTTGCAGGATTTTTTATTATCTTTCCAACGAGCTAAAGATTGCTTAATTCCGATACTTGTAACTCAAGATATGGGCTGCAGAAGATAGAAAGGTCAAAATAAGTATGAAATCCGAAAATTAGCACACATATATACAAGTTCTCAATGAAGGTCAATGTCATCAAACTCATTTATTTGCATCAATTAAAACACAATTATGACGTAAACAAACTAGTAATAACACATAAATAAATGCTCTATCACAGCTCCTTGTCACTTCTCAAGGTGATGGCACTCACATTCTTTGGGTTGCTCACGGTTTGGGAAGGAAGGTTGCCAGAACCTTGAGATTTTAGCTCATTTACTATTGATGCTAGTTGACCAATCTATATTTGCAGGTTCTGTATACTAGCTTGTGTTCTCTGCTAGAGCTAAATGCTGGTAGTTGCTATCTGCTTCACCAACTCTGCCAAGCTCGGTTTTGCATTACTGCTTTGTCCAATTGCATTGTGTCTAAATTGCTGCTGCGAAAACTGATTAGAATTGTTACCATACCTCCAGCCAGGGTTGTATGTGCTAGAAAATGGATCATAATTTCCCTATTGCTGGTGAGGTCTTCCAAGAAAAATTCCTGCAACAGTCTCATTATTTTCTTGTAGTTGTGGACATTGATCTATTGGATGACCTGGTACACAGCAAATTCCACAAATGCTTGTTGCTAGTGGTATGGTTTGCTGAGGTCAGCCAGATTCTGCCAGTGTTAATTGCCTGACCAAGGATGTCAGCTCTTCAATTCTATTCTCCATTCTCTACTGGTTGGCATTGGAGGTCTGCACTTCATTTACTCCTTTGATTGGAACTATGGCACGGGTCCCAAATTGTTGTGCATTGGCAGCCATATTAGCAATCAAATCACGAGCAGTGGTTGGAGCTTTGTCTACCAAAGCTCCTCCTGAGGCAGCATCCACCATGCTTCTATCCATTATTAAGAGGCCTTCATAGAAGTACTGGATTAGAAGCTAGTCACTTATCTGATGGTGTGGGTAGCTTGCACAAAGTTTCTTGAACCTCTCCCAATACTCATGCAAAGTCTCTCCACTCATCTGCCTTATTCCGCAAATCTCTTTCCTTATAGATGCAGCTCTTGAGGCATGAAAGAATTTGTCTAAGAACACCCTCTTCATGTCTTGCCAGTATGTGATTGAACCAAGATGTAGGTAATATAGCCAATCCTTGGCAGATCCGTCCAATGAAAAAGGAAATGTCCTCAGCTTGATGTGGTCTTCATCAACTCCATGTGGCTTCATGTTTGAGCACACCACATGGAACTCCTTGAGATGCTTGTGAGGATCCTCTCCAGCCAAACCATGAAACTTGGGCAGTAAGTGTATCAATCCTGATTTTAGCTCAAAGTCTACCTCTAAATTAGGATATTGGATGGCTAATACTTGGTAATTGACATCAAATGCTGCAAGTTCCTTCAAAGTCCTATTAGCCATGTTCTCTACAAAAACGAAATTGTTAGCAAAGTTAGGACTAGAATCAGGAATAGGTGAATCAAGAACAGAATTATCAGTAGAACTAGGATCAAACAATCTCCTTCTAGACTTCCTAATTTGCCTAAGGGTCCTCTCTATTTCAGGATCAAATTCAACTAAATTAGGATTTGGGTCAGACCTAATCATACACTAACAAGGTAGCAAATAGAACCACATGCACAACTATGTCACTACCTAACACAAAACACTAGAAAATACAAACAAACACTCAAAATTAATTGAAGGAAAATTAAAAACACTATCAAATGATTTTTAAAAATTATGGGACCGCCACAACTCAATTATTTGACTCTTAAGGAGTCCAAAAATGCAAAGAAAAATTTTAAAAAATTAAAAAAGTGGTCTAAACGAAGGAATTTGGCCAAAAAGTGGCATGCGTCACCACATAGCGTGACTTGAAATCAGAAGACCCCTTCCTTTAGTCTACCAAAAATTAGCTCAATCAGACAACAAAAATATTTATCAAAAATATCCAATATATCTAAATGGCTGAATTTGGCAAAAACAAGGGCAAAATCAATCCCTTGACGGATTGAGTTTTTCTCAGAAGATTATTTTCCTACGAGAACAAGTTCCCTGAAATCAAAATGAAAAGAGTTAATGGTCAAAAATCGTAAAACCGAACTACTAATGTACTAGCTATCAACCAAAACTAATAACTTAAGCAAACTCAAACACAAACAGAACTAGCAATGACATTCACACATATTCACATGACCAAATAACATCAATCATCCCCGGCAACGACACCAAAATTTGACTCGAGTGTCAAGCTCAGTCAAATTACAAATAACCGAATTACACTAATTCGTAGCAAAAGGTGCAACCTGGGTCGTTTCCCAATGATGACAATGTTATATGACTAGGAAATGGAGGGGGTTTGGGAATTAAAAATGAAAGGAACAGAATATGAATCATGAAATTAAAATAAAATGGGAAGCATCCAATCCAAGAATCAATGGAAAACAATTAACACTTAATCATCGAATTCTAAAATTAATTCGCCAAACCAATTCATTGATTAACATTAAATCCGAATGAAATCTCAATTCAAACTTAACATTCATACAAAAACCGTCATGTATTTGATCAACACAAAATCAGTTAATGTTCAGAGACCTCTAGAACCTAATTGAGTTGTGTCAATTTTGGGTATCAATGTAGTTAATCGTAGAGCTCAAACCTGAAATTCTAATTCACACTCTTTCAACAATGGATTACATACATCAACCGAATAATATGCAACCAAACATATTTCCAATCAACAATTTAGAATGAAAAACTTCAATTCAAAAACGAGATAAGAAATAAGTGAATGTGCCAATTCAAAAATGAGATAAGAAATAAGTGAAAGATTAGATGAAACCGAATTGGTTGTATGCTGAATCCAATTGAACCGGACTCTCAAAAGCATTATTGCTTTCTTGATCCTTGAATTAGATAGACATTCAAACCTCCATGAATGGAGGTTTACAAACTATCAAGGTCGTCGCGGGGGGGGGGGGGGGGGGTGGGCGTGAGAGAAGAGAAGAAGAAGAAAACTAAAAATTGTTTATTCTTTCCAAATTCTATCTAATGAGTTACAAGGTTCTGACCCCTACTCAACTCGGCCTTTTCAGAATCAAAACATCTCCAATAAATCCATAATAGGTTATTACATTAATCCCTTCTCTCTCCTTTGAATCTAGACACCTTAGTTGCTAAAATCCGAATTATAGAAAGAAAGTTACACTAAAAACATGAAATCAATATCACTAATTCTATAAGTAACATTCTTCCACCATTTTGGCTATCAAAACATTCCATTTAGATTTGCATTTTAAAGTAGAATTGTAGCCTTGGATGTCAGCTTCAAAATGCCACTGGAACGGGCTTGATTGGACCTCTGTGGATCGAGATATGGCCAAAATACTACACCCTGCTCAGAATCCGTGATTGCACCACTTTAGTTCACTTCTAGGCCTAAATTCAGCTCCTTAACACTAGAATTGGCCTCTGATCTCTTTCATACAACTTGTAGGCCTATCTCTCAACTTTTGTACAAATGAAAGATCATGATCAAATGAGCTCTATAACTCAAGATATGGCCCAAAAACCAAAATAGTATCAGAATTAGCCTAATACTAGAAGAATTAAATCAAGCCCAAACAAAACTCAATAAACACAAAATGGTCCAAATTAATCCAATTAAGCACAAAAGAAGATTAATGAACTAAATATGAGAGAAAATAAATATATAAAAATCCTATTAATCAACTTCTACAATGTGATAGGATCTTTGACCTCTGCAACTATTAGGAAGTTCAACCGAGAGTTGGGCTTTGATGCCAGTTGTTAGATGGCATAGCATGAGATAGGGGATTGAATTGTACTTTCAAGAGACTTTAATATTTGAAAACTTTTTGAAAAAAGATCTTTCTCAAGTTCAAAACTTGGATTGCGGAAACGATTGTGCTAGTATATAAATAGTTTAGTTCTATACAAAACAGAAATAAACTTTGTTTCAGATAAAATTTAAATAGAGTTGAACCTATGTGATAAATTCAAATAACAAGATCAGAGATAGAGATAATCACACAAGAGATTTTTATACTGGTTCGGCCAAACCACTTGCCTGCTTCCAGTCCCCCACTCTTTGTTGAGATTTTATACTTCGAGTATTCTTTGTCCAATCTTCTCCAAGCTTCTTAAGAGTGAGTACTCTTTTTCCAAGCTGTTCTAAGCTTTACAAAAAAGTAGTATTTTCCTAGCCTCTCCAAGCTTTACAACCAAGTATTATTTTCCTAGCTTCTCCATGCTTCTCGCTGACCACTATTGGGTCCTGATGCAATTGATGTGAATATTATGTTTTGTTTGAACACTCACAATAGCTTTCTCAATAGAGAATAGACTATGAAGTACTTTGTGTGAGACTTCTCTAAATTCTCAAAGAGAGAATATTATCTATTACAGACCAGAAAAGAAGATTTTCTTATAGACTGAAGTTATGATGAGTAATTTTCTGGTGCTCTAGACAGTTTAGAAAGATGAAAGAAGGAAGTTCTTTTTACATAGAAAATATTCAAACAGTATAATTATTCTTTCTTTGATTTCCAATCTTATATAGACTTCAAAATATGACTGTTGAAGCTTGCAGGCCTTGATTCTTGTGATCCTTTCAGTCTGCTAGTCTATGACTGGATAGAGAAGAAATAGTCTTCCTTTTTCCTGTTCTTCAAAACTTACATAGAAGTAGAAAAGTAGCCATTTGTTGGTTTGCCAACTATTCAGACTTGTCAGCGCCTCTTCTGCATCTTGTCAAATCACTTTTTTGACATTTTGAATTTGTCTATTGAAGCGTGTAGAGGAAGCTTTGAAGGTGTAACACTTCATGTGAAGCATGTCTCTGGAGATTTTCCCTTCTAGACAAAGTCATCTTTCTGAATGAACAGTGTTCGCTTTTGAGACATCATTTTCTGTAACGCCCTAATAGTTCCATTATATGCTTAAGTCATATTGTGGAATTACTAGTTGTTACCTTTGCTTACGGAACTAACATTACCTTTTAGAAATTACCTTTTAACGAAAATAGGGGTAAATTTTTTTTTTTTGAATAATAACGAGTAAACTGTTTTGAAAACCAAGAGCCATGAGTGCATCGTGAACATGTAAAACAAGCGTCGCTAACTCATTCATACATCACATTTAACATACATAGAAACCATAAGAATAACCACACTTAGATAAATATAACATTCATTCCATAGCCATCACATAGTTAAATATAGTAGTAGTCATACACAATGATAACAATGGGTCCGATACCTACTGTCGGCCCTACAAAATAACCTAATGAAATACATGATAAAAGGAAATACATAAGAAATCCCATCCACCCACACATGCCATAAGAAAAATGATAACCCTAGCTACAACCAAAAGGGGCTATCCTCATGCTCGGCTCTGCATGTAATCAACTCCTCACTCATTTGGCGGGAGGTAGCCATTCCTGAATCCATCGGGAGGAATATCACCACGTCTCCTCCTTGAGCACGGCCACGCCCATGAGGCACGGCACGAGTACGAATGAACCCGCGACCGTGAACAAGGGGTGGTGTGTGATGAGGGGCTGCAGAAGAAGAAGACGAATCGGACGACAGACGGATCACAGAAGGATAGGAAGGCTCAGACGGGTCCATCTCCATGTGGTAGCTCGGATAAGATGGCTCCGAAGGATCGAAATCCAATGAAACTGTCAGCGTCAGACAAGTGTCCGAATCGGAATCTCCATCAGTGGGGTACCTCGGAGGATGGAAAGGCGGGTGAATGTCACCCATAGTGATGTCCTTGAACAGCTCATGAAGGCAGAAAAATGGACTCATCACGGGTGCACGGAACTGGCGGCTATGAAACATGTAGACCCGTATCGCTGCCTGGGCAGTCAGCACAGATGCATTCAGCACTGGGTCGAAGTGCCCATGCATCACTGGAAACTCAATGAAGATCACCACCATGCCCGACACTGGCATCCTCTGAAGATGACACGGAAACATAGGAGTGAGAAATACTAAATTTCTCAGTAGGATCGCGACTAGACAAACACAGTGTCATCGTCATCATCCCAGCCACTTCGGGTTTAATTATAAAAGCAGTGGACAGATATAAGTTCAATTTTAATGGTTTTGAAAACTTAAACTCCGAAGCGGGTTGCTTTTAAACTTAGCATCATAACTACATCATGATAATCTAACATACATGCTGAAACATAGAATTAACATTCATGATGCAAATGCACAACATAAGTGCATGCAAGGACATGCATCATCATAGACTTAACCATGGCTATACTTTTGACTTTACTTTCATTTTTAGCACATGCTTAATATTCTTTACTTTCCTTTGAAATAGACTGCTTTTGGACATGAGCTCATTCAGTGACCATCGTCACGCAGTACTAACCAAATCAGACTAAGCCTATATTGGTTACCTCTAAGTTGGAGGGTCCTCCATGTCACCTTTGCCTCCCTCATAGAGGTTCCTTGTGGATCACAATCTCCTACTTCCCAGAAGTGATTGAGGGGTCATGTCCCATTCTTTCGTTCCTTATCATTATACTTTACATGCATAATACTTCTTTGACTAGACATATGCAATGATATGACTAAGTCCATAATTTTGACAGAAATCCGGTAGCATAATGGCTAGATTGGAGCTTCGCCAAAATGCCAATCATAAACTTTCAACCAACAATTCATCATATCTTTATCATATCATCATACTCATCATTCAATCATGAAACAAAGCTCAATCAAACTCATCATTCATCATGCTGAATGGCATCACCCATTCATACCCTAAAGGGGTTTATAGTCGTGTTTTTCTTTGTGAAGAATATTATAAATAATCATATGGTTTCTCATGGTTACCCATGAGAGAATCACATAGTTAAGATATGTGTTTATGGTCTTTTAGTTACTTAGTCCTCATATGAAAGTATTCATTACTTAAGTATATGTCTTATGGAGCACTTGTTCAAATTAATTAAGTTAAGTGATTGTTTCCTTTCCTTGAGATAGTGCACTTAGTGATTCCTAGGTTCATGGTATGCTCAAAGGCCCTAATCATACTTCTGTTCCCAAGGAGTTCGAAATCCCTCTAATCCTTGGGTCATGACAACGCATAACCACATCATGAACCCAACAACACCAATGTTCACTAATCACCAAGGGTGATTTTTAACTTATTCAGCTCACAAGCTTTCAAGCTTTCATTAATAACATGTCAAGCTTTTACCTTAAACATTATTAAAATTATCATTCTTTATAAAGTAGCCATAAAGTTTTATTCTTTATGAAAGTAAGTGCCTTTGACATTAAGCTCTTATCTTAAGATTGGATCTTTATGAAATAATGATACAAGTTACTAGCTTTTTAAATAAAAAGTCTTGTTCTTTATGAAAGTTGACTTATTTAATTATTCTAGGACCATCAAGGTCTCAACTTTATGACCTAAAGTTGTCTCTACATTAAAAAGGTTCCTACTTTATCAACTAGTGATATGAAACATTGACTTCAAGGTTAAAAAGTCTTGAGCTTCATAAAAGTTAACACCTTTTTGCATTGTTTTGATTCGAGATTTAAACTTTATGAATTAAATGTTACAAAACAACACTTTTATGACTTAAAGGTTTCATTCTTGATTAAAATTTGAAACTTTATGAAAGGTCATTTCTTTGAGGTTGGATTTCTAAGACATAAAGCAACAAGATATCATTTTATAACTCAAAAAGTCTTATTATTCTAAAAAGCTTAGACTTTTACATGTACCTTTGTCTTTAAAATAAAACAAAAGAAGACTTTATGATGGCACTAATACTTGCACCACTTTTTGTGCATCAAGAAGCAAGCTTTTTAAAGTTTAAAGCTTTTAGAATATTCATAGTCTTATCAAATCATGAAAACATAATAAGATGAAGCTTTTCTAATCATCAACTCATCATAAAAAGAACAACTTTAAGCAAGATACCATCAAGAACATTCAAGAACCCATTTTGCCAAAAGTAGAAATTTAAGAACACTTGAAGAATAACAAGAATATATTTTTCTAAAAGAGGAAACTTAAGAATACATGAAGAACAATAAGAACATATTTTACTAAAAGTAGAAACTTAAGAACACTTGAAAAGTAGAAACATAAGAACACTTGAAGAACAACAAGAACATATTTTTCTAAAAGAGAAAACTTAAGAACACATGAAGAACAACAAGAACATATTTTACTAAAAGTAGAAACTTAAGAACACTTGAAGAACAACAAGAACATATTTTTCTAAAAGAGTAAACTTAAGAACACTTGAAGAACAAGAAGAACATATTTTACTAAAGAAGAAACTTAAGAACACATGGAAAACAACAAGAACATATTTTGCCAAAAATGTAAACTTTTGTTCTTGAAGAGCATGAAGGATCTTCTCAAGTTTTCACTTAAAGATATTGGTCATGAAAGAACCAAGCTCCAAGCTTTCTTGAGCAAACAAAATGAAAAAGATGAAGATCACTACCTTTCTTGAAGATGGTGCAAAACAAGAGAAGAGGAAGAAGAAGATAATGGCTCCTCTTGATGATGACAGTAGCAGTTTTGCAAGAAGGAAAGAGAAGCTCTTGAGATCTTGTGAAAATAGAGGTTGTAGTGTTTTGATCTTGTCTCTAAAGACCCAAAGATGAGGTCTTTGAAGGGCTAAGTGAGTGGTTTTGGGTGGTGGTGGTGGAGAAAGGAAGAAGAAGATGAAGAAGTGTTTAGAGAGAAGTTGGAGGATTTGATTCTAAGAGAGAGAATAGGATGAGCAAAAACGAAAATTGATGAGGGAGGGAGAGAGAGAAAGTGGCATCCTACATTAAAGGGAGGGAGAGTGAGATATTTTGCTTACTTTTGTGTTAATTAGTGATTAAAGGGACAAATGGGATGATAGGGAGACAAAACATGGTCAACTTTTATATAAAGTACTCTTATCTAATGCTTTATGCTTTAATGACATTGCTCTCTACTTTATTATCTAGTTGACTAAATTTGAATTTAATCATGTGATTAAGTGCTCATACAACTTAATTAATATGATTAACCAAGGATTAGAGATCAACACACAAGAACACAATTAACAAAAATTAATCTTACGATTAAGCTTAATTAACTTTAATTAAACTCAATTAAGCTAATTATGGGCGATTAGTGCTTAATTAAGCTATAAAGGCTCTGACTTGCTTAATTAGAGATTATCTAATCTTGATTAAGTATTCTCTTGACTCTTCTTGTAACATCCCCATTTTCATCTAAGCTAATTAGCTCGATGTCTCCGGCTAATTAGAGGGATTAGCGATTAATTGAGAATTAATTGATTAATCTCGAGAGCAAGGGCTTAGTAAATTAAAGGCAAGTCAACAATTGAAACATAATGCATTAAAAGTTACAATTAAAAGCCTAATTGCCCAATCCTTATTAATTCATGATTTAGAACATAAACTCAATGTGACCTAACCTTATTAACTAAGAGCATATAAGCATCACATCTTAGTCACATGAAAATTAACTCTCACATCTTCTTTACATAATTAATGAGAAAAATCCTTTTCATTGAAAATGTGTTAAAGTGTAATCAAACCAATTGAATTAATTAGCATTTAGATAATTATAACAATTATAAAAATTTAGAAACTTCCCTTTAATTATTGTTTGAAAGTTTGGTCAAGGCAAGAGCCATATCCAACCATTCATTTGCCTTCTCATTATACACCATTAGATCAAGAGTCTATGTTAGTAGCATCTCTTGAGTCAAGACAAGAGATGTACTCTCCTCCATCAAGATTGTGATACTTGATGTGATCATATTCATCCAATGCCAATCCCAAGATAGGTCATGCTTTTAACCACTTGAAAAACACTACATGGTCTTTACCCAAGTGCTAAGACTCAAAGGAAACACAACTCCCTCTTTTGCCCCAAGGTTTTCCCCCACTCTCTTGCTTGTTGTAAGAAGCAAAATCACATCAATATCTCCCCTCATTTGTGCCATTCAGCCCTCTCTCTCTCTCCCTTATTTCATTTTTCATTTCCTCTCTCAAGACACAAAGCTCTCACCTCTCTCTAAACCTCTCTTTGTTCTTCCTAATCTTCTTCTTGCTCTTCTTGTTTTCCCAACTCTAAGTCATCACTTTTCCACCACCATCACCCTCATCTTCTATCGCCACCCTCACTAACTTATCAAGGATCACATTCTTTGGTCTTTGGTAGAGCAAAACAAACACTTATTTAGCCTCATTTGCTAGCTCAAGAGGAAGGAAGTCATCTCCAACCATTTTCATTCTTCAAGCTTCCAAGAGAATCCTTGTGGTAGTGACTCTAACCTTCCTCTTTTATGAGTTCTTTAAGCCCTTGGACTCCTAAGCTCTCCATAGCTAGGTGGTTCTAGGACTTGTTTCCAAGGCCTCATGGCTATGCTTGTTGATATGATGAGTTTTCATGTGCTGTGTTCTTCTCTTTGGCAGTTGGTGTGTGTATTGTTATCGAACCAAATTTTTAGAAGTTAAACATTGAGTTAATATCAAGATCTCAAAGATTAAAAGTGGGTTGGAAGAGAAAAGTGATCACTTGAGGAAAAGCTTTAATGTTTTTACAAGAAAACTCATTGAAACCAAAATTGTGGAAGCTGGAAAATCCTGGCAGTCTGTATGGCGCGACTGATAACTCCTTCAATACACCTCCAAATGCAATGAAAATAATCTTAAATGAAAATAGACTCATAGAGCTTTTTATACATATAAAATACATGAAATTTGGCCTTAAAACAAGAGAGATATGAATTTCCAAAGTGTGCTTTCCCCAGATGAGTTTCTGTTCGGGCAGTATGTAATAAAATGTGAATAACTCAAGTTATACAGAACATTTTTGAGTGGGACTAAGTTTTTTCGAAAGCTAAGACATAGAGGAACACCCCCATTAAACAGTTTTGTTAGATTCCATGTGAGGAACTCCCAGTGAAGTTAACAAGCCACTGACCCGAGTTGAACTTTCAAGTCTGAACAGTCAGAATAAAATGTGTATATCTCAAGTTACAAAATGAATTTTTGAGTGGGGTTTATTTTGTTTAAAAATAGACTCATAAAAGTATAATCGTACCAAAATTTGAAGCAAAAGAGTCAAATTTGAAATTATGGTGAATTTTTGAAGTTACTGCCCCACTGTAAGAGTAAAACTAGTTATGGTAGGTTTTAAAGGTTAATGAGAAATAAGCTTTAAGACATTAAGATCTTTACACTAAGTATTGGAAAAACCCTCATAATTCAACTTAAAAGTTTCAAAAAGGATAATGGATGAAATTGGCTCTATGCCTAATAAAAGAATTTATACAAGAGGCAACCTCAATTAAAAGCTTGCACCAAATTTACTAAGCTAAACTCATAAGACTTTGTGTGATAGGTATGCCTCTATGTGTCCATATGATGATATGATATGATGATGATTATGCATATGATATGATGATGATCATGATGATGATGATATGATATGATGATGATGATTATGATAATAATATGATGACGATATGAATATGATATGTTGATGATATGATGCTTAATAATATGCGATAAAGGAATCACATTTGGGGACGGCGATACGTAATACCTAAATGTGGAAAAGAATTAGAATATTTTCCATTGTAAGCTTTAATAAGAAGAGATTTAATTAAGTGGATGATCCTTCAAAAGGGAAGGTGACCTAATTTAAGCTCCCCTCACCCACGACTCACATGAGGTATGGCATGACCCAGCTAGTGTGAGTATAGGGGATAGGGTTTACATGAGGCATGGCATGACCCAGCTAGTGTAAATACCAAAATTTTATGGTGGCGACGGCCACAGTATGAGCTCATTACCACTTATGTTTAGTCGGTGAAAAGATAAGACTTAAGATAAAGTCAAGTTAAGAAAAGAAAAGGGACTTCAGTCCAAACCCTTGAAGGGAAGAAGTTAAGAGAAGCTTATAGTATAGCCATGCATGTTTTATGTAATTATACTTGTGCCCATGTATGTTATGATATAAATGATTAGAGGGTATGTTAAAATTGAATCCACTTCGGATATTCATGTTTTCGAAAACCTAAGAACAGAACCTTATGAATGCTCGCTATTTTCATTAATAAAACCCAAGTGGCTTGGACAATGACGATGACACTTTCTTGTCGGGTTTGAGTCCTACTGAAAAATTCCATTTCCCACCCTGGCTATTCTTCTGTATTGTCACCAGATCTCGATGGCGCATCCGGTGGAGTGGAGCATGGATCCCCCACACTGTGAGCAGACGTATGATGTGGGATGTCAAACAATGCTGATGTGGACTTGTAATTGCCGTAGCTTTACATCTTCATTCATTTCTTTTGTGACGAACGATGTCAATTTAAGTTTGTATCTAGTATTTGGATCATGGCACGACCATGAGCCTCCTTCGATGTAATGCTGATATATATATGTATGTATGTATATATATATATTATGAACCCATATGAATATAATAGTTAGTTATTTAATGCAATGTACTTGGGAATTATTATTTGTTTACCTTTCTCATCTTTTATGATTTTCGGGTATGTATTTTGTGACACGCTCTTTCTCTATCTGTCTTCTCGCTCAAGGCTTTACTTTCCAAAACGCTGTAAAGCGACGACGTATTTCAAAAAAAAAATCTTACCATATTTTCCGCGTAACTTAATTCCAAATGAAGTTTAGTTTTCCATGAGCATAAGTAACAACTAATAAAATGCCATAATATGACTTAAGCGTAGTATGGGTTTATTAGGGTGTTACACTTTTCATCTGAGTTAACCCCTTAATTAAGCCTTAATCTCATAATTTCTCATTAAGTGCCTAATTACTCAGGGTTACTGAGGTAATTTAGCACGACATGAAATTGAGGATGTTACATTTTCCCTTCTGATGTTGCAGTTTCATCCTTCTGAATTTTCTTTCTTGTTTCTTTCATGATAACTCAAGAAGTATACAAAAGCATATATTCCATATCAAGTATATTCAATTTAAAGTACCAATGGATAACATGGCTTTGTTGGTTCTCAAGCAGATAATGCACATGATTAATAAAGAAACACTTCTAGAAACAATTCGTTCATATATATAGCAAGATTAGCTTAAACTCTGATTTGGTATTCATCAAAATTTTAATGCTCATTCTAGTTTACAACCATAGAACAATTTCTAAAGGGCATTAGAGCTAACAAATAATGTCTCTATATCTTCAGAGCAAACACTATGGCTGCTAACTCTAGATCATGGGTTGGGTAGTTCACTTCGTGAGGCTTTAACTACCTAGAGGCATAAGCCACCATATTCTTGTTTTGCATCAAAACACAACCTAAACCTCTCTCAAAGGTATTATAGTAAACCTCAAATGGTCCACTTGGGTCAGGCAATATTAATATTGGGGTTGAGGTTAACTTTTCTTTTAACTCTTGAAAGCTCTTCTGATAATCCGCAGTCCACGCAAATGGGGCATTCTTCCTTATTAACTCGGTTAAAGGTAAAGATATCTGGGAAAATCCCTTTATAAACCTATGATAGTAGTCAGCTAAACCCAAGAAACTCCTTATCTTTGTAACTGAGGTTGGTCTTTCCCAGTTCATCACAGCTTCAATTTTATCAAGGTCCACTGCAATTCCTTCTTATGACACCACATGTCCTAAGAACTTTACTTCTTCCATCCATAGTTCACACTTAGACACCTTGGCATAAAGCCTCTTTTCCCTCAAGATTCCCAGCGCAACCTTCAAATGCTCTTCATGTTTCTCCTTTGTTCTCAAATAGATGAGAATATCATGTGTGAAAATAAACCCAAACTTATCCAAGTCGGGTCTAAAAATTCTATTCATGTAATCCATGAAAACAGCAAGGGCAGCAGTTAAACCAAACGACATCATCATAAACTCATAATGTCCATACCTTGTCCTAAAGGTTGTCTTATATCCTCCTCTTTCACTCTTATCTGATGATATCTATATCTCAGATCAATCTTTGAGAACATAACTGCACCTCGCAGTTGGTCCATATGGTCATCTATCCTAGGTAGGGGATACTTGTTCTTAACTATCACCTTGTTCAACTACCTATAATCTGTATATAGCCTCATGCTTTCATCCTTTTTCTTCACAAATAGCATTGAGGCTCCCCAAGGTGAGGCACTAGGTCTCACAAACTTCTTTTCTAACAATTCTTCCAACTAACCCTTCAACTCTGTCAACTCCACTGGGGACATCCTATAGGGTGCCATAGAGATTGGCCCCCTTCCCGACAGCAACTTTATAGAAAACTTGATTTCCCTATCTGGGGGAAACTTGGGCATATCATCAGGAAACATAACTGGGTATTCTCTAACTACAAGGATCTCATCCAATACCTACTCAAGTTCCACATCACTTGCCATAAGAAGAACATATCCCTGATTATCAGACTCACTACTCCCTACTTTGAAAGAATTTAAGAACAAACAAATAGATTCAATAGGCTTAACAGGTACAGGGGGAAGCACAATAGATTTCTCAAAGCAATTTATCATAGCATGGTTGATCGAAAGATAGTCCATACCCAGAATCAAATCCAAACTAGACAAAGGCAAACAAATCAAATTGGCTACCAAAGACCTACCATCAATTTGGAAATGACAATTCAAACAACAATGACAAGTTTTGACTAGTTTCCTAGTACGAATGGAAACTATCAACATGTAGGGTAATTCAGACACAGACAATCCCAATCTATCTACACATAAAGGAGTGTGCAGCTCCAGAGTCATATAGCACTATTAAGGTTCTACTGTTAACTTCGCATTTACCTTGGATGAAATTGTCAAACTAGGTGGCCTCCTCAACATTGAGGGTGATGACTTTTCCATGATGTTGGGGCTCATTGGCAAGGGGTGGCAACTTGATAGTCCAATGTTTGATCATATGTCCAAGTTATCTGCAACTGAAACAAACATTTCATCCAGCTAAGCAGGGTCGTCCTCCATGATTCTTGCCGCACATAGGGCACCTAAGAATCACCACATGATTGAGTATCTGACCACCTGCACCCTTACCAAACTATGATTATCTTTTGTGGTACGAGATATACCTAGTCCCTTGGTGTTGGGAAACCAATCTTTTCACAAAACCATCTTTCTTTAGCATGGCGCATTTAACATAAAGTGTAGCCTTGAACACCTCCCAGGTGATGAGGGTTTGGGGGACCTTGATCAACCCCCATCTTTTTTAGGGTTGAAGTCACCTTGAAGAGCTGGTGGGTTAGTTTTCAAAAACTTAGCGAACTTTAGGTATTCTGGGTCAACTTCAATTCCTGCTACTCCTTCCAATGCTTGATCAGTTATAGCAACTTGTCCTCTTGCGGCTGAGACCGATGTGGGAGAAACATTCATCATATCTGCCACACCTAAGGTGGCAGATTCATCTCGCAACCTATTCTGCTAGTCAGACGTCATTAGTTCCTAGACACACAAACAAAGATATTGTGTTGATCAGGCTCAATACCGAGCTAAGTGTGGTAGTAGCTAATCACATTCATAATGAGGCAGTCATGCCTACCTAACTTTTATATCTTACCCCTGCTATAAGACCCATGGCATGATTTCTAATACATGATAGAGTATACTTAGAAGCATACTCAATCCATCCCTATGCTTTACAAGGATGAACTACTCTGATACCAAAATATAAGACCCTAATAATACCATACTATACTTAAGTCATTTTATGGTATTCCTAGTTGTTACTCATAACTAGTGGATGTTCTTATAATTGAAATTAGCATAATATACAAAAATAACATGTAATTTTTTTTTTGGTAAAACCTTTATGCTTGAAAACTGAGCCTTTAAGCGCTTACTTACTTGTATACATATGGATGTTATTCCTCGTGTCCCTGAGTTACTAATAAGACATATGACGAAGTTGAAATAACATAACATAATACCTTAAGACAATAATGTAATCATATAAAATCAACAGACATAATTACACTTAATAATTTTCACATGTGTAATAGATCAAATTAAGTAGTATGACTTCCCATATACTATTAATTACACATAAACTACCTAACTAGGGCCCACAAGAAAGCCAAAAACACTGTGCTACTATCACAATCTTCCTTAGCTAGGTGTTGTAACATGACAGCTCCTCATCTTATCTTATCAGATACCACCGGAAGTGCTGCTATTGATGTCATCAACTCTGCCTAAAGACGACATGGAAACATAGGAATGAGAAATACAAGATTTCTCAGTAAGATCCCGACTAGACCATTAATGTGTCATTGTTGTCATCCAAGCCATTTCGAGTTTAATTATGAAAATAGTGAGCATGCATAGAGTCCATTTTTTAAAGGGTTTGAAAACATAGGTTCCCGAAATAGGTTTCTTTTAATTCATCATATAAACATAATATAAAGAGATGCAAGGCCATAAGAGAGGAACATGTATATGAGAACATAGTATAAACATTCATGACCATGTATATGAGAGAATAAAGATGCATGCACATTCATGTAACTTCATGGACTTGACTGAAATCTTTCTTCAACTTTACTTTCATCTTTAGCATGTGCTTAACATTCTTTACTTCTTTCCTTGGAATAGACTACTGCTATTGGACATGAGTTCATTCCGTGACTGTCGTCACACAATACAAAACCAAATTAGACAAAGCTGACATAAGCTTTTCATGATTCTAAGTTGGAAGATCCTCCTTTTCACCCTTGCCTCCTTAATAGAGGGTCTTTAAGTTTTAGTGGATCACCTTCCCTTACTTCCCTTACTAAAGTGACCGAAGGACCATATCCAATTATTTCTTTTCTTTTGTTATACTCACATCTTTCATGCAATTAAATTACTAGCAAAACCCATGTGGACATGTAATGAAATATGACAAAATCCATAATTTTGACGAAAATTTGGCAGCATAACGGCTAGACCGGAGCTTCCCCAAAATTTGCCAGACATGGAAATTTCAACCAACAACCAATAATATCGATGTCATACCATCATAGAATATCTCATCAAGCATCAATGATCCATCATATCCATGAATCCATATTCGAATCAATCACACCAATCAACAACCATATATGAGAGTGATATACACTCGTACCCTATTTGGTATCTAGGATTTCCTTGCACTTTATGTACATCTTATGAATCGTGGTAAGACTCCCCATGTTTCTCATGACGGAATCATATCACTTAAAGTGAATTGTG
Source organism: Pterocarpus macrocarpus (assembly GCA_031439585.1). Classification (NCBI taxonomy): domain Eukaryota; kingdom Viridiplantae; phylum Streptophyta; class Magnoliopsida; order Fabales; family Fabaceae; genus Pterocarpus; species Pterocarpus macrocarpus. The sequence goes on from CM062514.1 coordinate 58,864,097, forward strand.
TGTTATAAACCTTTAATCTATAACTCCCCAAATAAGACCTTACTTTAAATTAGGAATTCATTTTCACTACATAGCTTAATAGATTCTCTATGGTCACATATTCAATAACTCATTCTTCGAGTTAAAAGTTTCAATACATATTTGTCTCTTGACTTGGTTCATCATGGCTGAAGCCTATTATAGAAGTTTCAGCCAATGCTTCTCATTCAAGATTTTTAGTTTCCATTGAGATAGTGCACAAGTGATTCCTAGGTTCATAATATACTCGGTAGCCCCAATCATACTTCTATTCTAAAAGGATTTTGAGATCTCTCTAGTCCCTTGGGTTATGACAACGCATAACCACACTCATGAACCCAACAACACATGTGCTCACCATCATCAAGAGGCGATTTTTATTACAATTAAGTTTCAAGGTTCAAGTTTTATTACATAGAATATCAAGATTTCACCTTTATAATTATAAAGTTACATTCTTGTGATTATAAAGTCATATTCTTAAAGAAATTTTAAGACTTTATGAAGTGTCTTGTCTTCAAGCCTTATTATTTGTGACGTAAAGTGACAAGAGCTTACTTTTATGACCAAAAAGCTTCATATCTTAAGAAAGTTTGGATCGTAAAACATCCACCAAAATTCTTTTATCGTTTTTAGATCAATTGTTCGGTTTTATCGAATAATTGAGATTAATTAAAATTCAGTTAAATAATTATTTAGCATCAATTGATTGGCAAATAATTAAGCTTAGATATGAGGGAATTAAGTTAGAAGTATAGGAGATTTCATAAAATTTTATTGAAAACCAATATACCGATTTAAAGGAAATCAGTAAGATTACGGTATTTTAAACTAGTGGAACCGAACCAATAGAATTCCAACTCTTCAACCCTACTTTAAGTGGCTAAGAACTCAGCCACTTAACACCTAAATGTGGCGTCACTTTGGCCACAATCCATGGAGAGGCTTGGCTGAATTTTTAGCCATACAAGATTCAACCAATCAAATGCCAAGGAAGCCAACTACTTCTACTCCTTTAATCAGATTTTTCCTCCCCTTTTTCTACTCATTCAGACTGCACTGCCTTCTCCCCTCCTTTCAGCTCTCTTATTCTCTTCTTCACTCACATAACTCCATCAAACTCTCAAGTTCAACCAGGTTTTGCTCATCCAAGCCCCAAAAATTAAGCCAAATCACATATAACAAAGGTAGAGGTTTAATTCTTGCATTAATTCTGTGATCTTGGCTGGCTGAGGGTGGATTATTTCCACAATCTTTGATGTATTGATTGAATGATTATGATGATATATGGCTGGTTATTGGCTGTTTGTTTGGTTAAAATCGAATTGGAAATAAGAAAGAATGAAAATAGGAAGAGCTAAAGGGTTGGAGAACCAAAAACCCTCAGTAGTCCGTATGGTGGAGTGTACGGCTCTGCCTACTGCCAATTAAATTCAATGAAACCATTTTTATATGAAACTAGACATCTAGGGCTTTCCATACATATATCATATAAGGCCATTGGATTAGTATTGAGAGAGATATGAATTTTTGAATTTCGACCTAGGTTTCTGACTTTAATTCTGGGCAGACTAGGTTCTTCAGGGTAGAACTCGTCCTATACTACTTGAAATTTAATGAAACTAACTTTGTTAGAAAGCTTACACATAGGAGAATGTCCCATAAAAATTTCAGAATTAGATAAGGTCCCGTTTACTCCTAGTGATCCAAGAAAGTTGCCCTATGCCAATGCCCAAACCGGTCGAGCAGGCGATTCAGAAGGTCGAGTCGGGGCTTATAACTCAAGCCTACTAAGTCAAATAGAATGGAACTTTTTGTCAATGAAACTTTGCCCTGTTAGCTTTAATGAGATAATTTCGTATGATTTGAATCAGTTTTCAATTTTTAGTGGATTTTTACTTTTAGGTGTCTGATTACGGCGACCATTGGGCGTGGAATAAAACCTAAATATCTTGAGCTATAGTTATCCGAATTAGATGGGACCAAAGAGGTTAGAAAATAGACACATAACACTTCAACATACTCAAAATTGAGGTCCAAATGAGTTAAATAAAAATCATGGCTTGATTTATAAAAATCGGGTTGATAGACCTTGTTGAGGCAGAAACTCTGCCTTAATGAGATTAATTTTATTATGAGTTCAATGTTAAAATATGTATGCAATGTTGTGACCTCTCTGATAAATTGGTGTTCTAGTGTACTGGCACTATTCATGGGGAAGCGGACATGTTAGTTATCTTTGCTTAGAAATTTTGGTAGAATCTATGCATAAGTTATGATATATATGTTAATACAAGTGCATTTTCAAGAAAGCTATGAAAGTTATGATAAGAATTATGTTATTATGAAAGTTCCATGCTACTTGGGCCAGCCCCGAATAAAAAGTTAAGGGGAATAGATCGGTGGGAAGGTCGGGGAAAGCAAACCCGGCATTCCTGTATAGGAACGAGCTCGATCTTGAAAAGCAGACTATTACCCAGGAGTCTAAATGGCCACGAACTCCCAGGGGACCAAGTAATGGAAAATGAGGAAAAGTAATGGGGAAAGCTTATGAAGAAAGAATTAAGAATGAGTTGCATGATTACATGAATGCATAATTTTATGGAATAATTATGTTAAGATGTTTGCAGTTGTCTATTATATTTGTTTACTGCCATCTGTTCAATTATTCTGTAAATCCTTATTAGTAATCTATTCTATTTCTTATGCCATTTAAAGTAAAACTGAACCTTACCTCGAACCAGACATTTCTTTAAACTCATTAAAACGGATAGTCTAGTTTGAACACATGCTTTTATAATTAAATAAAAATCGAGGCAACTGAGAATGTATGTGATGTAACATCCTCAATTTCAAGTCGTACTAAATTACCTTGGTAACCCTGAGTAATTAGGCACTTAATGAGAAATTATGAGATTAAGGCTTAATTAAAGAGTTGACTCGGATGAGAAGAGTCAAGAGAATGCTTAATCGAGATCAGATAATCTCTAATTAAGCAAGTCAAAGCCTTATAGCTTAATTAAGCATTAATCACCCTTAATTAGCTTACTCGAGTTTAATCAAGGTTAATTAAACTTAATCGTAAGATTAAATTTTGTTAATCATGTTCTTGTGTGTTAATCACTAATTCTTGCTTAATCACCTTAATTAAGTAGTATGAGCACTTAATCACATGATTAAATTCAAATTTAGTCAACTAGACAATAAAGTAGAGAGTGATATCATTAAAGCATAAAGCATTAGACAAGACTACTTTATGTAAGAGTTTGACCATGCTTTGTTCCCCCATCATCCATTTTGTCTCCTTAATCACTAATTAGCACAAAATTAAGCAAAAATATCTCCCCCAACCCTTAGAAAGTTTCGGCCACTTTCTTGCACACACACACACATTCACTTCATTTTCAACTTCTCATTCTCTCTCTAAAATTCTCAAACTCTCCAACCTCTCTCTACATTTCTTCTTCTTCTTCTTCATCTTCTTCATCATTCTCCACCTCCATAACCAAACCTTCCTCACTTAGCCCTTCAAAGATCTCATCTTTGGGTCTTTGGAGACAAGATCAAAACACTACAACCTCCATTTCCACAAGATTTCAAGAGCTTCTCCTTCCTTCTTGCAAAACCGCCACCATTAACATCAAGAGGAGCCATCATCTTCTTCTTCCTCCTCTCTTGTTTTGCGCCATCTTCAAGGAAGGTAGTGATCTTCATCTTTTTCATTTTGTTTACTCAAGAAAGCTTGGAGCTTGGTTCTTCCATGACCAAGATTTCTAAGTGAAAAGCTTGAGAAGATCCTTCATTGCTCTTCAAGAGTCAAGTTTTCATTTTTAGTAAAATGTATTCTTAAGTTTCCTCTTTTGGAAAAATATGTTCTTGATGTTCTTCATGTGTTCTTAAGTGTTCTTAAGTTTCCTCTTTTGGAAAAATATGTTCTTGATGTTCTTCATGTGTTCTTAAGTTCCCTCTTTTGGAAAATATGTTCTTATTGTTCTCTTGCTTAAAGTTGTTTCTTTCTTTTTATGATGAGTGTATGATTAGAAAAGCTTCACCTTTTTATGTTTTCATGATTTGATAAGACTATGAACATTCTAAAAGCTTTAAACTTCAAAAAGTTTGCTTCTTGATGCACAAAAAGTGGTGCAAGTTTTAGTGCCATCATAAAGTCTTCTTTTGTTTTATTTTGAAGACAAAGATACATGAAAAAGTCTAAGCTTTTTAGAATAACAAGTCTTTTTGAGTTATAAAATGATATCTTGTTACTTTATGTCTCAAAAATCAAACCTTAAAGAAAAGACCTTTCATAAAGTTTCAAACTTTAATCAAGAATGAAACCTTTAAGTCATAAAGGTGTTGTCTTGTAGCACTTAATTCATAAAGTTTTGATCTTGAACCAAAATAACGCCAAAAGGTGTTAACTTTTATAAAGAACAAGACTTTTGATTTAAAAAGCTAGTAACTTGTATCATTATTTCATAAAAATCCAATCTTAAGATAAGAGCTTAATGTCAAAGGCACTTACTTTCATAAAGAATAAAACTTCATGACTACTCTATAAAGAATGATGACTTTAATAATGTTTAAGGTAAAATCTTGGTGTGTTATTAGTAAAAGTTTAAAACTTTCTAACTTGAATAAGTTAAAAGTCAGCCTTGGTGATTAGTGAACATTGGTGTTGTTGGGTTCATGATGTGGTTATGTGTTGTCATGACCCAAGGATTAGAGGGACCTCGAACTCCTTGGGAACAGAAGTATGATTAGGGCCTCTGAGCATACCATGAACCTAGGAATCACTAAGTGCAGTATCTCAAGGAAAGGGAACAATCACTTAACTTAATTAATTTGAACAAGTGTTCCATAAGACATGTACTTAATGTAAAGAATACTTTCATACGAGGACTAAGGAACTAAAAGACCACAAACACATATCCTAACTATGTGATTCTCTCATGGGTAACCATGAGAAATCATATGATGATTCATAATATTCTTCGCAAAGAAAAACACAACTATAAACCCCTTTAGGTTATGAATGGGTGATGCCATTCGGCATGATGAATGATAAGTTTGATTGAGCTTTGTCTCATGATTGAATGATGAGTGTAATGATATAATATAAATATGATGAACTATTGGTTGAAAGTTTATGATTGGCATTTTGGGGAAGCTCCGGTCTAGTCGTTATGCTGCTGAATTTTCGTCAAAATTATGGACTTAGTCATATCATTGCATGTGTCTAGTCAAAGAAGTATTATGCATGTAAAGTATAATGATAAGCAAAGAATTAATGGGACATGACCCTTCAATCACTTCGGTAAGGGAAGTGAGAGATAGCGATCCATAAAGACTCAAGGAACCTCTATGAGGGAGGCAAGGGTGACATGGAGGAGCCTCCAACTTAGAGGTAACCAATATTGGCTTTGTCTGATTTGGTTAGTACTGCGTGATGACGATCACGGAATGAGCTCATGTCCAAAAGCAATCTATTTCAAAGGAAAGTAAAGAATGTTAAGCACGTGCTAAAAATGAAAGTAACGTCAAAAGTATAACCATGGTTAAGTCTATGATGATGCATGTCCTTGCATGTACTTATGTTGGCCATTTGCATTACGAATGTTTACTCTATCTTTCTGTATGTATGTTAGATTATGATGATGTAGTTATGATGTTAAGTTTAAAAGCAACCTGCTTCGGAGTTTAAGTTTTCAAAATCATTAAAATTGAATGCATATCTATCCACTACTTTTATAATTAAAACCGAAGTGACTGGGACGATGTCGATCACATTGTGTTTGTCTAGTCGTGATCCTATTGAGAAATTGAGTATTTCTCACTCCTACATTTCCGTGTCATCTTCAGAGGATGCTGGTGTCAGGCACGGTGGTGATCTTCATTGAGTTTCCGGTGATGCATTGGCACTTCGACCCGATGCTGAATGCATTTGTGCTGATCGCTCAGGCAGCGATGCGGGTCTACATGTTCTATAGCCGCCAATTCCGTGCACCCGTGATGAGTCCATTTTTCTGCCCTCATGAGCCATTCGAGGACATCACTATGGATGACGTTCGCCCGCCTTTCCATCCTCCGAGGTACCCCACTGATGGAGATTTCGATTCGGACACCCGCCTGACATCGACAGTTTCGTTGGATTCCGATCCTTCGGAGCCTTCTTATCTGAGCCATCATGTGGAGACAAACCCGTCTGAGCCTTCCTACCCGTCTATGATCCGTCTGTCGTCCGACTCATCTTCTTCTTCTGCAGCCCCTCGTCACACATCATCCCCGGTTCGCAGTTGCGGGTTCATCCGTACTTTTACCATGCCTCGTGGGCATGGCCGTGCTCGAGGAGGAGGACGTGGTGATATTCCTCCCAGTGGATTCAGGAATGGCTACCTTCTGCCAGATGCATGAGGTATTGATTTACATGCGGAGCCGAGCACGAGGATAGCCCCTTTTGGTTGTAGCTAGGGTTATCATATTTCTTGTGGCATGTATGGGTGTATGGGATTGCTTATGTATTTCCTTTTATCATGTATTTCATTAGGATATTTGTAGGGCCGACAGTAGGTATCGGACCCATTGTTATCATTGTGTATGACTGCTGCTATTACTACTACTATATTAACTATGGGATGGCTATAGAATGAATGTTATCTTTATCTAAGATTATGATTATTCTCAATGCATCTGTTTATGTTTAATACGATGTATGTATGAGATAGCGACATTTGTATTATATGTTCACAATACGCTCATGGCTCTTGATTTTCAAAAATGGTTTACTTATTTTATTCAAAAAAATTTACCCCTATTTTTGTTAAAAAGTAATTTATAAAAGGTAACGTTAGTTCTGCGAGCAAAGGTAACAACTAGTAATTCCACAATATGACTTAAGCATAGAATGGAACTATTAGGGTGTTACATGTGACGTCAGACAACCACTATACATGAACCCTACTGAGGATTTCTCTAAATTCTCACCTCGTTCTGTATTTCCTGCATCATTCTCAGACACTGGTGATGGACTCCAAGGCCATCCTTTTCATTGAGATCCCAGATTTGCAGCTTCACCATGATCCAGTATTAGACTCTCTGTATATAGCCGGTTCTCGTAACTTCCGCCTTTACCTATTTAGCAATAGGAACTTTGTTGTCCCTCTACATCATCCTGCATTCGATCTTGCGACTCCTTACATCGCCATCCCACTACACATGGCGTACCCACCTCCAGCTCTTCCTGAACCCGCAGCACATGTAGCTCCTGCTGACCCTGCACCCGAGTCACCTTCGTAGGCGGTTCCAGATATACCACTTAGCTCAGAGAGTGACCCTTTTGAGGCCACTGGCTCATCACCCTCTTCCTCCTCGGGACCCAGTGCAGATTACTCTCTAGCCGGGCCTGGCATGGCCAACGGCTATCTGATGGAGTAGGCCAGCTGCAGGAGACTTTGTACAGTATGACCCTCTTTTGACAGCACGTAGCTTTGGGTCATAGACGTAACAGTAAGACAAAATGTCCTCTGAGGACCCATGGGATCATTTTGACTGATACGGGCCTTATGTCTTTTTGGTACGCCGGCCCCACTTATGTGTTCCACTTTAAAACTCTGTATATAAACTGAAGCAATGGCTTCTGATATATATACAGTTGATGTTATTGCACTATTTCTTATCTATTGTGGTATTTTGTTTAGTTTTGTTACGCTCATAGTATAGCAGCATGCCATTTCGTCTGTTCACACAAAAATAAATAAATAAATAAATAAAATATGAGGTGTGGTACGAATCATGAAAGGTAAGCAGTATGTTAACACGGTAACATAGTCTACTTAATTTCATGCTATGACTTAAGCATAACATTAAATTGGTAGGGTGTTACAATTACACGTATTCTTGTCTTCGAGAAGAATAAAATAAAACTTTTGGATAAGCATATACTTGGCACCATTTTTATTGCTTCAAGAAACAAACTTTTTAAAGTTGTATGCTTATAGAATATTCTTAATCTTATTGAAATCATAAGGAAGATATAAAAATAGAATCTTTCAAATCATGAGCTCTTAATAGAAGCATTGAAGAAGAGAAACACACAAGATCTCATCAAACAAACTCAAAGAATCAAACTTTGCTAAAAGGGAAACTTAGTTCATGAACAGCACAGAGTTTTTCTCAAGTTGTCACTCGAAGTTCTTAGCCATGGTGAGAGCCAAGGTTCAAGTTTTCTTGAGTAACAAAAAGAAGAAATGAAAGATCACTACCTAGGGTGATAGATGGCGTCTTCTTGAAGGAGAAAGTGAAGAAGATGATGACTCCTCCAAGTGGTGAAGGAGGCAGTTTTGCAAGGAAAATGAAAGAGCTTTTGAGTTCTTGTGAAAATGGAGTTGTGGTGTGTAACATCCCCTATTTTCGATTCCAGATTCCTCTTCAAGTTTGATCAAGTCCATTTCTGACTTCACTTCAAATTCCACACAAATGGGATTATTTCCAAGTTCCGAGTTCGTCTTGAACAATTTCCGACTTCATGTCCTGTCCGATTTCCGATTTCCTCTTCAATTTTGATTATTCCTGATTTCCGACTTCATGGGGGTTAAATGGAATGGCTTCCGAGTTCCAATATCCGACTTCAAGTTGATACAATTTCCGACCTCCGATTTCAACAGGCATAATTTCCTACTTCCCGCCTTAGCCTACAAGTCCAAACAACATGGACGTGATTACCGATATCCGATTTCATGTCTTGAAGACAATGTACCCGATTTCCGATCTCGCAATTTATCTCCAAGTTTCAAACATATGTACCCGAGTTTTGACCTTAGACCTCATGCTTCAAAATAGCATACATGGTTTCCGACCTCCGAAGTTATAGTTTAACACAATGGGGTACGATTTTAATATAACGAGTTTCGGCCTTAGAGTCGAACTCAATGGACATGAGTTCGAATCTTTGAGTTGATTTCCAGTCACACACGAGTTTCGATGTACAAGTTCATTCCCAAAAGCTTTCCATTTCTATTGGCGTTCCCGAGTTTGAATGGGGAGTTCCGAGATTAGGTGATTGTAAGCTGTATGACTTCCGATATCCGAATTTACTCTCAAGTGTCAAATAAGGTTGGATGAGTTCTGACATCAGGCTTCAGCTCCAAGCTTAAGTAAAATGGAACGAGTTCTGACTTTAAGCAGAAACGAGACGAGTTCCGAGTTCAGATAGAATGCAAGCGAGTCTCACTTTTAGGAAAACGTGGAAAGCAATTTGGCCACAAAAGCAGGCGACATGGCCAAACTTTAATCACAAAATCTCAACCAATCAACACTCACAATCCCAACTACCCCCATGTATTTAAGTCTGACTCCCCCCTCATTCCTAGCTGATTTACGCCACTCTCTCCCCCTCTTGCTCCAGCCTTCTTCTTCCCTTCCTCTCTCAATCTACTCTACCAAATCTCCAAGTTTTGTTAAGGCTCCATTCAATCCAAATTCAAATTCAGCAAGATCACACTCCAAAGAGCTAGGATTTACTTTCTATTATTGATTTCTCTGAATTATGGCTGCCTATGATTCCACTTTTCTTCAATTATTTGATGATATATTGGATGTATATGATGGATTATGGTTGGATTAATATGAAATATTGAATTGGAATTAAGTTTAAAAGAAGAAAACTAGGAGAAGTGAAAGTTTGGAATGCTGTCTAGTTGAGGAATTTCACGGCAGTCCATACGGCAGAGTGTACAGCTCTGCCTACAGCCGGTTAAATCTAATGAAACTATTTTTAGATGAAAGTAGACATTCAGAGATTTCCATAGATATATAATATAAGGTTATTGGATTAGTATTGAGAGAGATATGAATTTTTGAAGTTGGACCTAGTAATCAGGACTTTCATTTGGGCAGGGTGACTTGAGGAGGGCATAACTCGCCCTATACAACTCCAAATTGAATGAGGCCAACTTTGTTAGAAAGCTTACACATAGGGGAACATCCCAATATGAAATTACAAGTTTGTTATGACCGCAATTGATCCCAGTGATTCGAAGAAATTACCCTATGTCCATCCGAGCCAAAATAGAGTAGTTCAGAAAGGTGGAATTTCAGGACTTGTAACTCGAGCTATACTAAAGCAAATGGAATGAAACTTACTGCAAATGAAAGGTTGTCCTGTTAGCTTCAATATGAGACCAATTTCGTATGATTTGAGGTTAGTTTCCATTTTTAGTGTATTTATACTCCCAAGTGTGTAATTCAGGCCAGTGACTGAATAGGCTGAGGCAAATGGGACCAAAGACGTTAGAAAGTAGACACGTAGAATGAGACATATCCAAAATTCAGGTTTAAATGAGTTAAGTAGAAGTAAAGGCGGATTATATAAAATTCGGGTAGAACTGAATAGAATTGGCAGAAATGATCAAAGTGATGGATTTATAAGTGTTAGTGAACATATAAGGTTTAAGTTGATGGTTACAAGTTTTACATCAAGAAATATGTTAGATTAATTATACTACTATAACTTATTTGTCTGTGAGAGCTGGCACTATTCATGGAAAACGGACCTGATCCGTTATGCTGCCGAATTTACGGCAGAGATCTATAAATGTTTATATGTAAGGATGAATTAAAGTATGAATATGTATATAGAAACTCTATATTCAAGAATGACATAAGTATGATGTGAGGTATATGAAAGTAAATGACAAAGCATAGGTATGAGTGTGGTCAGCATGTCCATGCTTGATTATGCATAAGAATGAAAAATACATGAGTATGATAACATGTGGGTCCCTTCACTTGGAGGCAGTTATTTGAGATCCCTCCCCGTGAAGGCAGTTAAATGATAAAAAAATGTGGGTCCCTTTACCTGGAGGCAGTTGCATATTAAATCCCTCCTTGTGAAAGTAGCTAAAACTTGGGTCCCTCTATATTGGAGGCACGTGGTCAGATGAGATCCCTCTATAATGAAGGCACGTGGTCAAATGAGATCCCTTGGTTATGAGGCACGTGACCAGAAGAGATCCTTTCAATTAGAGGCATGTGACCAGAATGAGATCCCTCCAACCTAGAGGCAGTGGGTCCCCTTGTGGGTGAGTCGGTGTGACGATGGTCATGGGTGGAGCTGACGAGCTCACTCCAAGGCCAGGCTACCCAAGGGCAACGAAAGCATCCTAGGGATAGCGATACGTAACGCCTAGGCGTGCCAAGTAAAGGCTAAAGACTAAAGATTAAAATATATGCAGACACAGAACTTACATGAGGCATGGCATGACCCAGCTAGTGTAAGTACCGAATGAAGGTCCCATATTCCTAATGAACGTGACATGGCGATCACGCTCTGATAGGGTATGACATGGCGATCATACTCTGGAATGGGGCATGTAAAGATTTCATGATGAAAAGAAAGATAAAGAAAGAGAAGTAAATCTTTATGTATATGCATGCATTCAAGTACAAGTAAGGTTATGAGTAGATGTTATGTTTCCATTATATTAATGCTATTATATTTCATTATGTTTCAATCAGTATTTATGATTTGATTTGTATGGGCTCTTCCAAATGACAAGTCTATGAATAAAATAAACTTTGCTTCGGACATTACATTTTCGAACTACAAAATTAAACAGTTTGTATAGCATGCTCACCTTTTTCATAATAAACCGAAGCAAACTGGAGATGACAATGATGACATTATGTGTATTATAGAGAATCCTACTGAGAATTTGTATTTCTCACTCCTATTTCCGTATTATCTCCAGATAGTTCAAGAAGTTCTGAAGACGGTTGAAGTCGCTGTCAGAAAAGGTCCGTTCAGGTAACAGTAATAACTCCAGGGTGTAGTACTGTGACTTAAGCATTATACTGTACTTAGGAGGGTGTTACATTTATGGTATCAGAGCAGTTCGTCCTAATCGGGCCTGGGATGGGCTGATTATGCTTCCAAGGAGGCATACTCTGAAAGTTTAGAAAGGTCGTGCCTTAGGTCCTTACATGAAAAGGACATAGTTGTTTGTGCAGGGCAGCTCTGTAGTGTGTTGTAGCTTCTCTATCGCACTTGACTTCATGTTGAGCTCGATCGCCTCAATATGAAGTTTGGTGTATGCGGAGATCTATGGCATTCAGCTGGCTTATTAGGGATGAAGGAATTTTGGGGGCAAAATTAAGCCTTCTGGCTATCCCTCGTAACGTCTTGCCCCTAGGATGCAACCCATTTGTTGCAAGAGATGGAAATAATGGTCTTGCTATCCTATTGAAATTTCAATATGAGGACTTCCCATATGGTCATCCATCTCCATATTACTTTTGTTCGAGCATGCTTGACTACAGAATTCTACTAGAACCTAGTGCATTAGTGATGATCGAATTTAATCCGGTCGAAGGTACAGTACGTTAGGGTGATATGAAATTTAGCCACTGAAACTAACACACCTCTATATGTAGTATAAGGATACACCCCCGATGAGATTGGTAACATTGGTGCCCATCAATGTGGGAGGTGGACATCAACATGATAGTCGAGGAATCTTCATGCTAACCAATTGAAGAAAGTAGAAGGGTGGTAGGGACAATCCTTTCATTATGTGAAGTTGATCATATCTTGAGGAGACAAGTATTGCACTAATCATTAAGGAATTCAACAAGAATGGCACGAGGTTCAATTAGCAAATAATGGAAGATGAAATATAGTCCGCAAGCGAACTTTTTCAGTTGGTATTTAGGGCCCAAAGGCACGAGTATTAAAGAAGTTACTGGGAAATACAATGCACAGATAGTCAAACACATGACAAGGAAGATGAGGAATTTACTCGATGAACTTGATGATGGAAGTATATGTAGGCACCCATATGACCTACGACAACTCTCTGCATGGATATTGGAAAGGCATCTTGTAAGATAATATAGTAAGGGAACTCTACAGCTTCAATAAAAAGGGATCTGACTTTTAACCTTGGCTTTCACATTAAGTTGCTTGTCTCTCAACAACTAGGAATCGAGGAAGATATTAGACTAATAGAAAGAGTCATGAGTCTTAGAACTAAATCCGTATAGTAGGAGCGGCCTAAAATCCTCCTCCAAGCATTAGACACTGGACAAATTTTACCAAAAAGAAGGAGTTTTAAGATAGGGCTTCTAGTTATGATATTGAGGAAAGGCCTAAGCCCATGTTTCTAAAGAACCGTATTGGGGGCAAATTTGTTATTGAATTAAGGGCAACTGAGCAAATAAGCATCTTGGGAAAGAATATATGGACCTCCTTAACAAAGTCATTATCATCACTATATATATTGACGTCAATTACTGCAATTGCATATCTTCATGAGTTGAATACTTCTGATCTTATGTACAAGTGGCAGAAGATTTAACAGATTGTGTGTGATTAGGAACTAATGGCTTCCAGGGGACGTGGTAGGCCACGAGTTATACCCACTCCAGAATATCCTGCTAATTTTATGGACACTGCGTGAAATGGCTCATGCAATGTGGGAGCAAGCCGCTGCAGCTCATCAAATGATGGACCAGTTAGGTAAGCGGCCCGAGGCCAGCCATGGAGGAAATCCACATGGCCTAGGAGTAGACCTGGACTATCTTAAATTTGCTGAGTTCAAGAAAGCAAATCCGCCTAGTTTCCGAGGAGCTTTCGACCCAGATAGAGCCGAGGAATGGGTCAAGGCAATGGAGAAGGTCTTTTCCGTCTTGGCCTGCACTGATCAACAAAAAGTGGCCTTTGCCACTTATATGTTGGAAGCGGACGCCGAGTTTTGGTGGAATGGCGTGAAGAGATTATTGGGGGAACCCCAAGTTGATATCACTTAGGATGTATTCAAGGAAGCATTTTTTAAGAAGTATTTCCCAGCATCGGTACGGAATGTTAAGGAATTGTAATTCATGAAGCTTCAACAAGGAAATATGAGTGTTTCAAGGTATATTGCGAAGTTCAAAGAACTCTGCAAATTTTCCACCATCTATCAGCGCAGCCTTGATGAAAACTGGAAATGCATCAAATTTGAAGGAGGACTAAATGCGAACATTTTAGCCTCGGTAGGGCCAATGGAGATAAGAGATTTTGCTACATTAGCGAATAAGAGCCGATTAGTTGAAGAATATAACAAGAAGCTCGCTAATGCTAGGATGAATGTTTGTGGAAAGAGGCCGACACCTGAAAACCAAGAACTCGAGTACACCTCACCACCAAAAGAGCTGTGTCAATTTAATGGACGTAAGGATAAACAACTACAGAGGCCAAGCGCAGGGCAAGCATGCTCAAAGTGTGGAAAGTGTCATGGAGGACGGCCTTGTTTGGCTGCACAGAAGGTATGCTTTAAGTGTGGAAAGCCAGGACACATGATTAAAGAATGCCCTGGCCATCAGCTACCTATTCCTAAGCCGTAACATCCAAGGTTGAAAGCTGAAAAGACTATTTCCGCCGAAGAGCTGAAACAAAATCATGGATAACCCAGGACGAAGTTTCACTTTTCGCTAATTGTGCAATGTTAAGTTATATATCTGGGTTTGCTGTATTTTCTTCGATTATGTTTATCGACATTGTACGTGCTTATATATATAAACTCTTACGGCAATAAATAGTTAGTTTTACGATCAAATTTTGGGGACAAAACTTTTTTTAAGGAGGGTAGTAATGTAACATCCCCTATTTCCGATTTCCGGATTCCTCATCAAGTTTGATCAAGTCCAATTTTGACTTCACTTCAAATTCCGCATAAATGGGATTATTTCTGAGTTCCGAGTTCGTCTTGAACAATTTCCGACTTCATGTCCTGTCCAATTTCCTATTTCCTCTTCAATTTTGATTATTCCTGATTTCCGACTTCATGGGGGTTAAATGGAATGGCTTCCGAGTTCCAATATCCGACTTCGAGTTGATACAATTTCCGACCTCCGATTTCAACGGGCATAATTTCCTACTTCCTGCCTTAGCCTACAAGTCCAAACAACATGGACGTGATTACCGATATCCGATTTCATGTCTTGAAGACAATGTACTCAATTTTCGATTTCGCAATTTATCTCCAAGTTTCAAGCATATGTACTCGAGTTATGACCTCAGACCTCATGCTTCAAAACAACATACATGGTTTCCGACCTCCGAAGTTATAGTTTAACACAATGGGGTACAATTTTAAGATAACGAGTTCCGGCCTTAGAGTCGAACTCAATGGACATGAGTTTGAATCTTTGAGTTGATTTCTAGTCACACATGAGTTTCGATGTACGAGTTCATTCCCAGTAGCTTTCCATTTCTGTTGGTGTTCTCGAGTTTGAATAGGGAGTTCCAAGATTAGGTGATTGCAAGCTGTATGACTTCTGATATCCGAATTTACTCTCAAGTGTCAAATAAGGTTGGACGAGTTCCAACATCAGGCTTCAGCTCCAAGCTCAGGCAAAATGGAACGAGTTCCAACTTTAAGCAAAAACGAGACAAGTTCTGAGTTTAGATAGAATGGAAGCGAGTCTCACTTTTGGGACGACGTGGAAAGCAATTTGGCCACAAAAGCAGGCGACATGGCCAAACTTCAATCACAAAATCTCAACCAATCAATACTCACAATCCCAACTACCCCCATGTATTTAAGTCTGACTCCCCTCTCATTCCCAGCTGATTTATGCCACTCTCTCCCCTTCTTGCTCCACCTTCTTCTTCCCTTGCTCTCTCAATCTACTCTATCAAATCTCCAAGTTTTGTCAAGGCTCCATTCAATCCAAATTCAAATTCAGCAAGATCACACTCCAAAGAGGTAGGATTCACTTTCTATTATTGATTTCTCTGAAATATGGCTGCCTATGATTCCACTCTTCTTCAATTATTTAATGATATATTGGATGTATATGATGGAGTATGGTTGGATTAATATGAAATATTGAGTTGGAATTAAGGTTAAAAGAAGAAAACTAGGAGAAGTGAAAGTTTGGAATGTTGTCTAATTGAGGAATTCCACGGCAGTCCGTACGGCGGAGTGTACGGCTCCGCCTACAGCCAGTTAAATCCAATGAAACTATTTTTAGATGAAAGTAGACATTCAGGCTTTCCATAGATATATAATATAAGGTTATTGGATTAGTATTGAGAGAGATATGAATTTTTGAAGTTGGACCTAGGAATCAGGACTTTCATCTGGGCAGGGTGACTTGAGGAGGGCATAACTCGCCCTATACAACTCCAAATTGAATGAGGCCAACTTTGTTAGAAAGCTTACACATAGGGGAACATCCCAATATGAAATTCCGAGTTTTTTATGACCTCAATTGATCCCAATGATTTGAAGAAGTTACCTATGTCCAAACCGAGCCAAAACAGAGTAGTTTAGAAAGGTGGAATTTCAGGACTTGTAACTCGAGCTATACTAAAGCAAATGGAATGAACCTTTGGCAAATGAAAGATTATCCTGCTAGCTTCAATATGGCACCAATTTCGTATGATTTGAGGTTAGTTTCCATTTTTAGTGTATTTATACTCCCAAGTGTGTAATTCGGGCCAGTGACCGAATAGGCTGAGGCAAAAGTTAGATATATTAAGTTATATAAATCAAAATGATATGGGACTAAAGAGGTTAGAAAGTAGACACGTAGAACTGTGTCATATCCAAAATTCAGGTTTAAATGAGTTGAGTAGAAGTAAAGACGGATTATACAAAATTCGGGCAGAACTGAATAGAATTGGCAGAAATGATCAAAGTGATGGATTTATAAGTGTTAGTGAACACATAAGGTTTAAGTTGATGGTTACAAGCTTTACATCAAGAAATATGTTAGATTGATTATACTACTATGACTGATTTGTTTATGAGAGCTGGCACTATTCATGGGGAAACGGACCTGATCCGTTATGCTGCTGAATTTACGGCAAAGATCTATGAATGTTTATATGTAAGGATGAATTAAAGTATGAATATGTATATAGAAACTCTATATTCAAGAATGACATAAGTATGATGTTAGGTATATGAAAGTAAATGACAAAGCATAAGTATGAGTGTAGTCAGCATGTCCATGCTTGATTATGCATGAGAACGAAAAATACATAGGTATGATAACATGTGGGTCCCTTCACTTGGAGGTAGTTATTTGAGATCCCTCCCTGTGAAGGCAGTTAAATGATAAAAAAATGTGGGTCCCTTCACCTGGAGGCAGTTGCACATTGAATCTCTCCTTGTGAAGGCAACTAAAACTTGGGTCCCTCTATGTTGGAGGCACGTGATCAGATGAGATCCCTCTATAATGAAGGCACGTGGTCAGATGAGATCCCTCGGTTATGAGGCACATGACCAGAAGAGATCCCTTCAATTAGAGGCACGTGACCAGAATGAGATCCCTCCAACCTAGAGGCAGTGGGTCCCCTTGTGGGTGAGTCGATGTGACGACGGTCACGGGTGGAGCTGATGAGCTCACTCCAAGGCCAGGCTACCCAAGGGCAGTGAAAGCACCCTAGGGACGGCGATACGTAACGCCTAGGCGTGCCAAGTAAAGGCTAAAGACTAAAGACCAAAGACTAAAGATTAAAATATGTCACGGAACCTGAGAACTTACATGAGGCATGGCATGACCCAGCTAGTGTAAGTACCAAATGAAGGTCCCATATTCCTAAGGAACGTGACATGGCGATCACGCTCTGATAGGGTATGACATGGCGATCATACTCTGGAATATGGCATGTAAAGATTTCATGATGAAAAGAAAGATAAAGAAAGAGAAGTAAATCTTTATGTATATGCATGCATTCAAGTACAAGTAAGGTTATGAGTAGATGTTATGTTTCCAGTATATTAATGCTATTATATTTCATTATGTTTCAATCAGTATTTATGATTTGATTTGTATGGGCTCTTCCAAATGACAAGTCTATGAATAAAATGAACTTTGCTTCGGACATTACATTTTCGAACTACAAAATTAAACAGTTTGTATAGCGTGCTCACCTTTTTGAAAATAAACCGAAGCAAACTAGAGATGACAACGATGATATTATGTGTATTATAGAGAATCCTACTGAGAATTTGTAATTCTCACTCCTATTTCCCTGTTATCTCCAGATAGTTCAAGAAGTTCAAAGGCAATTTGAAGTCATTTGTCGTAAAAGGTCCATTCAGGTAACAGTAACAACTCCAGGGTGTGGTACTATAACTTAAGCATAGTACTGTACTTAGGAGGGTGTTACATGGTGTGTAGATCTTGTCTCTAAAGATCAAAAGATATGATCTTTGAAGGGCTAGTTGTAACACCCTACCCACTTAATGTTATGCTTAAGTCATAGCATGAAATTGGATAGGTTGCGTTACCGTATTAGTCTTCTGTTTAAAGCTGTATTCATTATTTTATATTCTTATATATATATATATATATGACTGACGTACATATCTACAAACCAGGGCGCTCTATATAATAAATGTGATTAACATAGAAATATCATTTGTTGCATATATACATATACCAGTAGGAAGCCAAAGCTTCAGTTTATAAATATACATATCAAAAACAGAGTGAAAAGAAGGGACAACAAAATCCCTATTGTTAAAAGGTAGAGACAAAAATGGCGGAAGCCAGCTAGGTACAGCGAGTCCAACTCAGGGTCCTGGTGAAGCTGCAAGTCTGGAATCTCATTGAAGAGGGTAGCTGTCGAGTCCATCGCCCACGTCTGAGAATGAGGCGGAAATGCAAAATGAGGTGAGAATTTGAAGAAATTCTCAATAGGGTTTGCATGTGGGGCTTAACTGACGTCGCGTTCATTCTTAGTTGCCTCGAGTTTTATTTAATTATAAAAACATGAGATTGAACTTAACTATTCATATTTAATAAGGTTGAGAAAAAGGTTTTGTCCGAGGCAAGGTCCAGTTTTACTTAAAACAACATAAGGGACAGAATAAATTAATATCAACAATAAACAGAATAATAAGCATACAGCAGTAAATGAATTTAATAAACAAATTGTAAATGACTTGTAATGACCATTCAATGTGATTATGCATTTAATGCAATCATGGAAACTTGCTCTTGAGTCTTTCTTCATAAACTTTCTCATTCTTCATAAACTTTTTTCATTACTTGGTCACTTGGGAGTTCTTGGCCATTTTAGACTCCTGGGTAATAGTCTACTTTTCAGGATCGAGCTCGTTCCTATACAGGGATTGCCATGTTTACTTTCCCCGACATCCCCACCGATCTATTTTCCTTAACTTTTTATCCGGGGCTGGCCCAAGTATCATGGAACTTTCATCATAACATAACTTTTATAGTTTTCTTGATAATTGCACATGCCACTGTATGTATATCATAACTTATGCATATACTTTACTGAAATTTCGGCGGCATAATGGAACGTGTCCGCTTCCCCATGAATAGTGCCAGTACATCAGAATACCAATTTCTCATAAAAATTACAATATTTCATGCACAACTCATCATGGAACTCATAGAAGCATTAGTCTCCTTAAGTCAGAGTTACAGCCTCAACATGAATCATTCAACCCGGTTCTTGTAAATCATGTCATAATTTCTATTTAACTCTTTTGGATCTCAAGTTTGGATATGTTAAAGTTTTATGTGTCTATTTTCTAACCTCTTTCTTCCCATCTAATTCTGATCTCTATAGCTCAAGATATTTAGATTTTATCCCGGCCTGTCCAGTGGCTGGCCGGAATCAGACATGTAAAAGTAAAAATCCACTAAAAATCGAAAACTGACTCAAATCATACGAAATTGGTCTCTTATCAAAGATAACATGACAAACTTTCATCTGCAAAAAGTTCCATTTCATTTGTCTTAGTAGGGCTCAAGCTATCAGCCCCGAAACTTAACCTTCCTGAACTGCTCTGTTTTGGCTTGGTTTGGATATAGGGTAATTTCTTCAAATCACTGGGAACAACTGGGATGATAACAAACTCGTAATTTCTTTGTATGATGTTCTCCTATGTGTAAGCTTTCCAACAAAATTATTTTCACTCAATTTGGAGTTGTATAGGGTGAGTTACACCCTTTTCAACCCATACTGCCCGGGTGAAGGTCTTGATTCCTAGGTCAAACTTCAAAAATTCATATCTCTCTCACTATTAATCCAATGGTCTTATATGATATATGTATGGAAATCTCTAGATGTCTAGTTTCACATAAAAATGGTTTCATCAATTTTAAATGGTGTGAAGCGGAGCCGTACATTCCGCCGTACGGACTGCCGAGGGTTTTGAGTTTTCCAGCCTCTCAACTCTTCCTATCTTCATTCTTTGCTTGTTTCCAATTCAATTTTAATCTTACAAACAGCCAATAAGCCAGCTATAATTCATCATAATCAGTCAATCAACATGTCAAAATTAAGGAATTAAATCACCACCAATCATCCAAGAGTCAGCAAATCAAACAAGAAGAAAACCTCTACCTCTTATTATGAATGATTTGGCTTGAGTTTGTAGCTGGAACTTGGTTGAATTTCAAAGTTGGGTGGAGTTAGGTGAGTGAAGAAAAGAAAAGAGAGCTGAAGTGAGGAAAAAGGCAACGTGAGAGGAGAGTATGAATGAGAGGAGGAGAGTGTGTTATATAGGCATGAGTGTTGGTTAACTTGGAAGGTTTTAATTGGCCTCAAAACACAAGGCTGAGTTTCAGCCAACCTTGCTCTCTTCTTGTGACCAAAATGCTCTCCACATCGTCCTCTTTGTGTGGCAGAATTGCTCTCCACGTCGCCTAAAGTGAGACTAGTTTCCAGTATATTCTAAAAATGAAATCGAAACTCGTATTTTTAAAGTCAGAACTCGTGCACATCTTAGAGATGAAGTCGAAAATCGGAAAATATTGTCCAGTTTACTCGAAGCTTGAAAGCAAAGTCAGGTGTGAAGCCAAGCACTTAAAGTCGGAAGTCGGAAAATTAGGTAAACTCGAATCAATTCTAATCATGAATTCACAACATTAATCCGTGTACCAGGAAATCGGGACTTGTAGGACCTCGATCTCGGAACTCGGGAAAATAGAGAAATGAGAGTTCTTGGTATTAAACTCGAGATCAGAACTCGTGAAATTTTGAGTCGGTCTTGGAGACAATTTCAGAGATCTGATCTCGCGTCCATTTCTAGTTGCGATCAAATTGGATGTCGGATTTCGTGTTAAGTCGGAAATCCTAATATCGGAACTCGGAAGCATCAGCCACTCCGTTTCAGCTAATGAAATCGGAAATCGGAATAACTAGGTTGGAATTCGTACATACTTACATAAGGTCGGAAATCGTAAAATCCAAGCCAATCCATTTGAGCCTTACTGAGATCAGAAATCGAAAATCTTTTAAAAATTCATTGACGAAGTCGGAAATCGGAAATGGGACGTTACACTAGTGGCAAGGTTTGACTATGGTTTTGGTGGGGAAAGGAAGAAGAAGAAGAAGAAAGCTTCTTGAAGGAAAGAGTATTTAGAAGCAAATGTGGGTATGTAAAATTGAAGTGAGTGTGTTCATATGTGTCTGTATGGCCATAACTTTCTCTCTCTTAGCCAGAGAAAGATATTTTTCTATTGCTGTAATTAAGGGGATCAAATGGTTAATTAAGGAGTTTACTTTACACAAACCCTTGTACTTGTCTTATATAAACCAACCTTGTCTCTTACTTTTTTACTTTAGTAATGTCATCAATGCTTTATTCTCTAGTTGACTAAATTTGAATTTTAATAATGTGATTAAGTACTCATGCAACCTAATTAACTTGATTAAGCAAGGATTAGTGATTAAATCACAAGAATATGATTAACAAAAACTAAACTTTTAATTAAGCTTAATTACCCTTAATAAATTTGATTAAACTAATTATGGGTGATTAGTGTTTAATTAGGCTATTAAGAGTTTGACCCAATTAATTAAATATTCTTTAATTTTAATTAAGCATTCACACAACTTTTTTCTTCATAATTAGCTTATAAATCCTTTAATTAAGCCTTAATCTTTTTATTCCTCATCAAATGCCTAATTACTTAGGGTTACTTAGATAATTTATCACAAAAGACATTTGAGGATGTTACACCTAGAGATAGTGGATTTTGATGTCATCCTAGGTATGGATTGCTTGCCTTTAAGTCACATTTCGATGGATTGCCACTTGAAAAATGTAAGGTTTGATGTTCTTGATAGGCCATCTTTTGCTTCAAGGGTGACAATTCTTCAACCCCGACCTGTCCAATATCCCCATTGAGTTCTTTGCACTTGATGAACAACAGAAACCAAGGGTTCCTTGCTATGGTCAAGAATATGGAGGTCGAAGTACCTAGTTTAAATCAAGTTCTAGTGGTTAGGGAGTTTCCAAATGTTTTTCCAGAGGAGTTACCATAGGAGAGATTGAATTTGGTATTGATCTGGCATCTAGTGCCCAACCTAAATCCATTCCTCTTTTCTGCATGGCTTCAGCTGAGTTATAAGAGTTAAAGGTGAAATTATAGGATTTTTCGAACAAGGTTTTTCTCTATCCAAGTACCGCCGGTTAGGGTGCCCAGGTATTCTTCATAAAGAAAAAAGATGAATCTATGAGATTGTGTACGGATTACCAGCAACTTAATAGGGTAACCATCCGCAACAAGTACCCTCTACATGGAATTGATAACCTTTTTGACCAATTGAAGATCAAGGAGGAGGATATCTGCACCTGCTATGGACAATATGGGTTTTTGGTAATGTGCTTCGGGTTAACGAATGCTCTAACTGCCTTCATGGACCTGATGAATTGGGTGTTTAAGCCCTTCTTATATCACTTTGTGGTCGTTTTCATTGACAATATCCTAGCATATTCCAAGAGCAGAGAGGAACATGAACACCACTTGAGGATAGTCTTGCAAACCTTAAGAGACTACAATCTATACACAAAATTCTCCAAGTGCGAGTTCTAGTGCAACCAAGTGGTTTTTTTTTCTGGGGCATGTAGTGTCCAAGGAAGGAATTATAATGGATCCGAAGAGAGCAGAATCCATTCAATAGTGGCCAAGGCCTATGATGGTGATGCAAGTCCATAGCTTCTTACGGTTAACGGGATATTACCGACATTTTGTTAAGGACTTCTCAAGGATTTTTGTCCCCTTGACCAAATTGACTCAAAAGAACGTGAAGTTTCAATGGTCAGATACTTATAAGGAGAGCTTCCAAAAGCTCAAGGATTGTTCAACTACAACTCCAATTCTTGTTCTACCTTCGATCTTAGGCGATTTTTTGGTGTATTGTAGTGCTTCAAAGGTAGGACTTGGGGTGCATTCTGATGTAGCACAGCCGAGTTATTGCTTATGCCTCTAGGCAACTTAAGATACATGAAAAAAACTACTTCACTCATGACCTAGAAATGGCAGCAATTATCTTTGCCCTAAAGATATGGAGACATTATCTCTATGGAGAAACCTATGAGATGTACATTGATCATAAGAGCCTAAGGTACATCTTCCAACAAAAGGATCTAAATATAAGGCAATTGATAAGTAACATTTTGATATATTAACCAACCCTCATATTTAGGTTATTGGACCTCTTTTGTGCTTAATTGATCAATATTAGATACATTTTATGAGTTTGGGCTCTAATTGGGCTTAATTGCATTTTTTAGTATTATTACAAATTTATACTATTTCTGTATTTTGAGTTGTAGATCTCTAACAATTACAAATTTTATATTGTAGGAAAGCTAACAGAAATATCTACAACTTCAATGAAGAAGTTGAAAGCTAATTCAGATATCTAGTAGATCAAATTGGGCCACAAAATTGGAACAAGGCTATTGTAGCTGGAATTTGAGTAGTGTGCACTAATTGAGCTGTAACTTGAGTTGTAGACATTGGATTAAGGCAAAACCTGCCATTTGAAAGCTAAGACATAAAGCTTCAATTCATATGAAAATCACTTTCGAAAATAATAACATCTTGGTGGGATTATTAGCTGTTGAAGTTGATTGATGCGAATAGATGTACAACCTGAATATGCTACAAAGATAGGGCCATAACACTTTCATTTCAAGTCCAAATTAAGGAAATTGGGTGTCCGCTTAAAGCTAAGAGGTAGAGAATTAATTTGGGCTCAAGAACAATATTGAATTTTCACATGTGAGGTCTAAGAAGTAGTGAGAAAATAGGGATGTGAAAGAAAGTCTCATTTGTAGGAATTTAGCTTCTCTCTTTAGGTTAGAGTAGTTTTCTCTATTTTCTCTCCTCCTCTTCTTCTCTCTTCTCATCTTTCCATCACCAATCTTTTTATTTTTCTATTTTGGTTGCAAATTCCCATGGAGGAGTAGAGTTGGAAGCTAGCTTAAGGATTCTTCAAAAGGGCTTCAAGGTTTGTATCTTGAAACTTTATTCTTTAATTTCAATGCATGATGTATTTTCTTAATTCTCTATCTGTTGCTTTTTTATATGCTTGCATTGATTGGTATTGATATGTGGGTTTATGAATAAGAAATTAGTTGGGTGATTACTAATTGGCTGATTGGTATGAACTTGATTAATTAAAGAATTAGGAATTGGGTTTGGGTCCAAACTTTGGCTAATGCAATTGGGGCTAAAAATCAACATAGGTTAATTAGAGTTGTGGTCTCAATTATCTAATCAATTATATGTTAGTTGAATGCCTAGAGGTTTCAAGGTAGAGTTGTGGGGTTGTTAGTAAAGATTTCTCTAATAACTCAAGTTAGCCACACGCCATGTGTTTGATCTTATACGCATTTGTGATAGATATGCTTTTGGCCTTAGGAAATCCTTGGGCTAGAGTCCATTTTAGTTGTTACTTTCTTTTCTTAATTAGTTTAATTTCATGCAAACAAAACCCCCTTGTTACTAATCAAATAGTTATCAACATCCTTATGAGATGACCTTGGTTGCACTATCCTGCAAGTAGTGTAATTAAACTATAAAATTATAATTTGGAGTGGGTTACGACACTCATTACCAGCAATATAGATGGATGGAATTGCTCAACAACTATGACTGTACCATATTGTATCATCCAGGCAAGGCCAATGTTGTGGCTGATGCCTTAAATAGGAAATCCATGGGTAGATTGGCCCATATTTCTCTTGTAAGGCAACCTTTAATTTAGGAAATCCATAGGTTGGAAGCTAGTGGTGTATAGCTTGAACTTGGAGGATTTGGGTTACTCTTAGCCTATGTAAAAGCCAAATTATCTCTCATGGAGAAGGTCAAGACATTTCAAAGGAAGGACCCAAAGTTAAGCAAATTGATGGAAGATGTCAAGAATAGTATGAACTATGAGTTTTCCCTAGACCATGAAGGTGTGTTACGATGTGGTAACAAATTACATGTGCTTGATGTTGGAGACTTGAAAAAGACCATCTTAAAAGAAGCCCATAGTTATAGATACTCCATTCATCCTGGTTCTGCAAAGATGTATCAAGATTTGAAGCAATTATACTTGTAGGAAGGCATGAAGAAAGACGTAAGGGACTTTGTGTCTCGCTACTTTTTGTGCTAAAAAGTTAAGGCTGAGCACCAAAAGCCTATTAGCCAGTACCAACATATTTAGACACCTGAATGAAAGTGGGAGAGGATCACAATGGACTTTGTAATTGATTTTCCATACACTACCAAGGGTTTGATTCAGTATGGATAATTATTGATAAAATGACTAAATTGGCCAATTTTTCGCCAATGAAGACAACTTTTAGAGCGTCTCAGTATGCCTATTTATACATAGATGAGATAGTCAAACTCCATGGGATTCCAATGTCTATCATATCCAACCAAGGATTACAATTCACATCTCACTTCTAGAAGCTTTCCAAGAAGCTTTAAGTACATGGCTAGATTTTAGTATTGCTTTTCATCCTCAAACGGGTGGCAATCCGAGAGAACTATTCATATTTTAGAAGAAATGCTGAAGTCTTATGTCTTGGACTTTGGTGGAAGCTAGAGTTATTGTCTCCCTTTGATAGAGTTCTCATGTAGCAACAGCTACCAAGCCAGCATCTAGATTACACCTTTTGAGGCATTATATGGGAGGTCTTGTAGGTCCCCAAATTGGTGGTTTGAGAGTGGTGAAGGCAAGTTGTTGGGACCAAAGTTAGTCCAAGAGTCTTTGGAAAATGGTTTTCTCAATTAGAGAACGACCATTGGTTGCACAAAGCAAGCAAAAGGCTTATGTCGACCATCAGAGACGTGACCTTGAGTTTTCAATAGGTGACCATGTATTCCTTTTAATTTCTCCATTGAAGGGAATGATAATGTTTGGGAAATATAAGAAACTTAGTCCCCACTGCATCAGTCTGTTGGAAATTGTAGATAGGGTACCTGAACTATCCATGATTCATCTTATGTTCCTTGTCTCCATATTTTGGAAATATGTACCTGACCTATCTCATTTCTTAGCCCCACAAGCAGTTCAATTAGATGAGAATCTATCATGTGAGAAATAACCTATAGCTATTGTAAATTGACAAGTGAAAAACTGTGCTTGGGGGAAGTAGCATCAGTAAAGCTGATATGGAGGAATCATTATGGAGAGGAAGCAACTTAGTAAGCAAAAGAGGCAATGAAGGCCAAGTACTTGCATCTATTCAATCTTTTTGGAATATACTCCTAGGTATTTCTATTTTCAAATGTTAATATAGCTTGAGAAACTCTAGCAAGGATTCGAAAAAAATATAAAATAATATTTTGACATCATATAATTAAGTTAGATTATTTGAGACAGTTAAATTTAAAATATTGATGAATTTTTCTAATAACGTTAGAAAAACAGCAATAGCTAAGGACACCAAAAGCTACTAGATAATGAGTAATATGACCAAAAAATGATGATAAAAAATTTAAAAATTATGGAAATTTTATCATGATACCTTAAATCATAATAAATTGTTTTAGAAATGAAATTTTAATAAATTTATAACTTTTTAAAATAAAAGAACTAAAATAAGGAAAATAAGCTAACTATACTCATTAAATAGTGCTTTATGAAAAGACTTTTAATACTTACTTTTTAGGTATCTAAATTAATTATATACTTATTAATATTTATAGATTATCTGTAAAAGTGAAATTAGTTAAACTAAACTATATTTTAAATTAATTGCTTAACATAATAGGAAAAAAAGAAAGAAAATAAACAGATAAGAAGGAGGGTGAATAAGAAAGTCCTTAACGTCTTTGGGGGGTATGAGTACAACACAAAGAAAATGGCGATGCTCCATGGAAAGTGATGACAGTGGCATAGGCGATGGCCTAGTTCTAGATAAGAGGAATAACTATCATGGTAGGATGATGGTGGTTGACCACGGGTCTGGTTCAAGGTTGAGACAATGTGAGGGTAATTGGCATGAGACTGGTCAATTTGGGGTAGTAATGGGTGGTGGTTTGTGGCAGAGAAGAAGGGTGGCTTAGGGTGGTTAATGATAATAGTTAGGTGGACAGGACTGGCAAAGACAAGTAGAGGTGCAAGGAATGATCATGGGTAGCAGTAGCTAGGCGATGGTGTGGGTTGACGATAGCAGGGATGTGAATAGGTGACCTAGCAGTAACTTATAGTTGGATAATGCAACAATCTAATTGTTAGGCTTATAGAGGTTGTTGGAAACGAGGTCTCTTAGTAATGAAGGAAGTTGACAGTCTTAGGCTTGATCATGAATAGACAATAGCTAGGGCTAAGGATTTGCTTCTTAAACATTCAAGGTTTTATCTGATTCTATTGCCTGTTCTATTTTTCTTTAATATGGGGTTTCAGTTTTCAAAACCAAAATGCTTATTTAGATGTTTTATCTTATTCATTTAGTAGCTTAAATTAATTACTTTAGGGCTTGAGGATTTTGATTTATCTCAAAATTGCATGATCAGTATGTATTAAGATTTGATCTTGAAAGTTAGATTGGAATGAAAGACCTCTTATAGGTGTTAGAATGTGTCTTGGCTAAGATTATAGGAGGTAAAGAATGAGGTTTTCTTATGAACATACAGATTTTCTTTGATGCTTTTGAATTATTTTTCATGCTTTTAATGGTTGTTAGAAAGTGATTGTTAGTGTTCATATGTGAATCTTTAAAAGACTATAATGTGATATTGATGCTTTATTTGATGATATTTTGGCTATTACCCATGATCTATGAATATGATACTTATCCTTGGTTGGAACTTTCTATCATTCGGCCATGAATAAGGTAGTATGTGTTGGGATAAGTTTAAAGTTATTCTATTTAGAAGGAATGCCAATTAAGATTATGGAAATTGACTTATAGGACTTTAACATGCATGAGGTCTATTATATCCAAAGGAAATAATTATATGAGAACTCTAAAAGATTTAGTGGATGTCTTGGCCTCCCTCAAAGTGGATCAGTGGGACATTCACTTAGTGATGTATTAGTGCTACTTTCAAGTAGATCGGTGGTACGATCATTGGTAGGGTCTGTGGTGATGCCTTGGCCCTACTTCAAAGTGGATCGATGGGACATCTACCTAGTGATGTAACACCCTACCAACTTATGTTATGCTTTAGTCATAGCATGAAATTGGATAGGTCGCGTTACTGTATTAGTTCTCCATCTAAAGCTGTATTCATTATATTATATTCTCTTTTTCTCTGATATATATGTATATGTTTGACGAATATACCTACGAAACAGGGCGCTTTATGTAATAAACGTGATTAGCATTACAAAAAAGAATAAAGACAGGAAATATATCATTAGTTGTATATATACATATGTAAGTGGGAAGCCAAAGCTTCAGTTTAGAAATATATGTTCAAAAGCAGAGTGAAATAAAGGAACAACAAAATTCCTATTATTAAAAAGTAGAGACGGAAATGGCGGGAGCCAGCTAAGTACAACAAGTCCAACTCGGGGCCCTGGTGGAGCTGTAGGTCAGTGAGCTCAATAAACAGAGTGGCCGTCGAGTCCATCACCAGTGTCTGAGAATGATGCAAAAATGAAAAACTAGGTAAGAATTTAAAGAAATTCTCAGTAGAGCTTGCGTACAGTGTTTAACCGACGTTACATTCATTCTCAGTTGCCTCAGTTTTTATTTAATTATAAAAACATGGGATTAAACTGAATTGTCCATATTCAATAAGTTTAAGAAAATGTCTGGTCCGAAACAAGGTTCAGTTTTACTTAAAACAGCATAAGAAATAGAATAGACTACTAACAGTAAAACACAGAATAATGAGTAGAATAAATGAACATGCAGCAGTAAGTAAATATAACAAACAAACTGTAAACAACTTGTAATGACTATTCAATGTAATCATGCATTTAATGTAATCATGCAAAACTTATTCTTAAACCTTTCTTCATAAACTTTTCCATTACTTGGTCCCCTAGGAATTCTTGGCCATTTTAGACTCCTGGGTAATAGTCTACTTTTCAGGATCGAGCTTGTTCCTATACAGGAATGCTTGGTTTGCTTTCCCCGACCTCTCCACCGATCTATTTCCCTTAACTTTATTCCAGGGCTGGCCCAAGTATCATGGAACTTTCATCATAACATAATCTTTATGTTCATTATAACATAAGCTTAATGACTTTCTTGAAAATGCACATGTATCTTATGATGCAAGCATAAGTCTTACCGAAATTTTGGCAGCATAACGGAACGTGTCTGCTTCCCCATGAATAGTGCCAGTACTCAGTACACCAACTTATCAAAGAAATCATAGCATTTCATTCATAATTCAACATTAAACTCATAGGAACATTAGTCACATTAAGACAGGGTTACTGCCTCAGCACAATCATTTAACCCGATTTTGTTAAATCAAGCCACAATTTCTATTTAACTCATCTGGACCTAAATTTTGGATATGTTCAAATGTTATGTGTCTATTTTCTAACCTCTTTAGTCCCATCTAATTTTGATAAATATAACTTAAGTTATTTAGGTTTTATCCCAGCCTACCCTGCAGCTAGCCAAAATTATACACTTAAAAGTAAAAATTTACTAAAAATCAAAAACTAATTTAAATCATATGAAATTAGTATCATATTAAAGATAATAAGATAACCTTTCATTTTCAAAAAGTTCCATTCCATTTGCCTTAGTAGAGCTCGAGTTATAAGCCCCGAAATTCGACCTCCTGAATTACCCTATTTTGGCCTGGTTTGGACAAAGGGCAAATTTCTCGAACCACTGGGAACAAATGGGATCATAACAAACTCAGAATTTTATTATGGAATGTTCCTCTACGTGCAAGCTTTCTAACAAAGTTAGTTTCACTCAATTTGGAGTTGTGTAGGGTGAGTTATACCCTTCTCAATTCACACTGCTCGGATAAAAGTCCTGATTCCTAGGTCAAACTTCAAAAATTTATATCTCTCTTAATACTAATCCAATGGCCTTATATTATATATGTATGGAAATCTCTAAATGTTTACTTTCATATAAAAATAGTCTCATTGGATTTAACCAGCTGTAGGCAAAGTAATACATTCTGCCATATGGACTGCCGAGGGAAATTGGTCTTCAAGCCTCTCACATGTTCCTATCCTCACCCTTTCCTATTCCTTAATCAAATTTAAACACAAAAATAGCCAAAAATTGGCCAAAGATTATCATTTTCATTCACTAATCACATCAAGAAGTAAGAAAATAAAATCAAAAGCAACCATCCACAATCAGAATAACAAGAACTAAATTGAACCTCTACCTCTTGTTATGTGATTAGGCTTGATTTTGGAGTTTGAATCAATAAAACTTGATTAAGCTTGAAGGTTGGATGGAGTTGGGTGAGTGAAGAAGAGAAGATGAGAGCTGAAGTAAAGGAGAAGGCAGCGCAAGTTAGGCTAAAGGGAGAAAGAAAGAAATGAGTTATAAAAGCTTCGAGGTAGTAGTTGGCTTTGTGAGTTTTGATTGGTTGAAATTTTGTGGGTAAAGTTTAGCCATGTCTCCCGCTTTTGTGGCTAAATTATTCTCCACGTCGCCTAAAAAGTAGAACTCGCTTCCATTGTATCTGAAATTAGAACTCGTTTCGATTCTACGTAAAGTCGGAACTCGTGACCATCTATTTGAAACTTGGAGATGAAATCGGATATCGGAAATATTGTCTGGTTTATTCAAAACTTTGAAGCAAAGTCGGATGTCGGAAATCATGCACAACTTATTTGAAACACAATATCGAAGATTAGAAATCATACATCACACTTTATTTTGAACCATGAAGTCAGAAGTCGAAAATTATATACAATATATTTGAAACTCGAAGTCGGAGGTTGGAACTCGGAAAAAACTCCATTTAATTGAAACTTGAAGATTAAGTCGGAAATCGGAAATAATCTGAAACTTCAAGATGAATTCGGAAATTGGAAAAAAATTTTATTTGAACTTGAAGATGAAGTTAAAAATCGGAACTCGTGGTGGATGTTACAAGTGGCACCTTCACCCCACCTTAGAGTGCATTGGTGGGACATTCATGATTGGGCTAGAGGACATCCTTGTAAGCTCCAGTACTCTTTAGAAGTAAATAAGTGGTATGAGATATACCTTGCTAAGGGTTTTGATCGATAACAAATAAATCTTTAATAAAATCTTTTGTAAGGACTAATGGTTTGTTCAAGTGTTCGCTCTTTTAAGCACAAGATCACACTAAACGCTCGTGAAGAGAATTAGATCATATAAAATTTCACTTTCAAACAAACAAATCCACTAAAGGTTCCTACATATCTCGTATATATAATTCTAAAGATATAACCTTTTTACAAGAGAATCTATGATAAAAAAAATCCTCTCACAGAAAGTGTATCCAGAAGCATCAGAAGGATATTTGTAAGTCATCAAAAGGATAACAAGCACATCAGAAAGATGATCTGCATGAAGAATACCTTACTCTCAAAGCTTGCTTTGAATGACTCATAAATATTTTCTAAAGGTCAAACTTGACAAGACAAATATCCAAAAGGAGAGCTGACACTTTGAAAAGCCGGTGGACCCAAACTGCTAGTTTTCCTCTTTAATGATGTATTTACTTACTAAGAAAGAAAGTAACCTACTTTTTTCTCCAGTCTAAGACCAATGGATCTAAAATGCTCTAGGCTTAAGGTTTGAAGTCTCAATATCTAGATTTTGAAGTCTATATAAATCTAGAAGATGAAGAAGAAGTTGTTAGAATCTTGCTGATTGAAAATCTTATCAAGTTTTGATTTTTCTCAACCTTCTAAATGTCCAGAAAGTTATTTTCAGTAACTTCTCTTTATAGAAAATCTTCTCATTGTTTTGTAATAGCTAATATTCTCCTAATGAGGTTATTGAGAAGTCAATCGACTCTGTACTTAATTGTTTTATATGCTTTAAGTGATCTAGTGTGAATGTTAATCAAATACAAACCTTTAATACTTTATTGTAACCTAACCTGATAGTGGTTGTTGCTAGCTTGGAGAGGCTAGGACAATCCTACTTGGTTGTTTAGCTTGGAGAGGCTAGGAAAAGACTACTCGATTGTAAGCTTGGAGAAGCTTGTATAAAAGAATACTCGTGGTTATAAAATCTCAACTAGTTTGTTGAGAACTGGACACAGGCAAGTTGTTCGGCCAAACCAATATAAAACTTTCTTGAGTGACTTTCTATCCCTATCTCTCTTTATAGATTTTATAACTTGTGTTATTATTTTATGCTTTCTGTTGAATGTTTACTAAGAAAGCTATTGTGAAAAGCAATAACTTAGTTGCTAACCTTAAATGCTTCTGCAATCCAACCAAAGACTTGAGAAAATTTGTTTAAGTTTTTAGGTATGAAAAAGTTTTTGAAAGCACGAGTCAACCCTATCCTTCTCATGCTACTTTCACCCTCAATTGGCATTAGAGTTGGCCTCTGGGGTTGAGCTTCCAAATAATTGTACAAGAAAAAGATCCTAAGATATGGCACAACAAATCACACACATTACTAAAGGAGACTCTATAAATTTTCCTCCATATTTTAATGGAGAAGATTACCTTTATTGGAAGGACAGAGTGAAACTCTTTATTGAGTCTACAAGTCTAGATATATTGGAGATCATAAAGAATGGAGGTTTTGTTCCAACCATAGAGCAACCTGTGCCTTCAGTAGTTGTTGATCTTAATCAACCTCCTCAAGTAATAGTCAAATTGGTGCCTAAAAAGCAATGGACTAACCAACACAAAGCCACGGTGCCAATGAATGCCAACGCCCAATATCTTTTCACTTGTGCTTTGAGCAAGAGTGAATATGACAAGATTATTTCATGTGACTTCGCCAAAGAAATTTGGGATAAACTCAAAACTCTCTATGAAGGAACTGATCAAGTCAAGGAAAGCAAGATCACTATGTCAGTTTGTCAATATGAAATGTTCAAAATACTGGAGCATGAGAATATTGATGACATGACAATAAGATTTATGCACATCATAAATCAGCTAAAGGCATTAGGAAAAAAATATTCTAATGATGAAATGGTTGGGAAGAAGGCTTAACGCCCTAAAGTAACAATCATTCAACAAGCTAAAGACTTGAATGTGCACAGTCTTGATGCTCTCATTGGGTCTCTAAAGACTCATGAGATTGAGTTGAATGAAACCTTTGAGGAGACTAACGGAAAAGGCAAGTCCATTGCCTTAAAATCCACTCAAAGAAGATTTAGTTCTTCAAAAACCATAGAGGCTTCAAAAGAAATAGATGGTGAAGAAGAAGAGCCTTCTAATGATGTGGATGATGAAAAGAAAGACAATATTGCTCATTTGGCTAAAAAGATCTCTAAGGGGTGGATCAAAAGGAAGAAAAAGAAAGTATTTGTCCCTAAAAAGGATAAGAAGGGAAAGGCAAAGCAAAGCAAAATCATCTGCTATGAGTGCACGGAGCCTGGACATTTGAGATCAGAATGTCCAAAGCTAAAGAAGAGCTCCAAAAAGAAAACAGCTAAGAAGAAGGCAATGATGGCAACATGGGAAGGCCTGGATGAAGAAGAAGGGAAATTGTTGCAAATTTCTACTTTATGGCAGATATAGTTTTTGATGAAGAAAATGAGGTAACTCTTCCTGAACTGGAACCTTCATACAATGAGCTTCAGATAGCTTATGATGAGTTTCTAGATGATTCTCAAATGATTTCTTCTCATTATGCTGCCTTAAAGAAAAATTTTCAAAAATTATCCCTAAAATTTAAAAACCTTGAGTCGGAGAATGAAAAGCTAAGGTGTGAAAAAGATATGCATTCAAAAGAATTCACTATTCTCCAGAAGGATGTTAATACCTTAAATGCTGAAGTTTCTGAATCTGCTTAGAAAACTTCTTCTAATGTTTCTGAACTTTAGAAAACAATTAAACTTCTCAAATATAATCTTGAGAAGATGATGAATGGCTTCAAGAATCTTGACTTGATACTTGGCAGTCAAAGACCATATTTTGAAAAATCAGGACTTGGGTATGAGAAGGAAGGGAATGAGAAACTATCCAACAATTCTGAAAATAAAGTCCCTACTTGTATTTATTGGACATTCTTCTGAGAAGTACTTTTCAAGAAGAAAAGTAAAAAAACAAAAGGTGAAAAACCCCAAATAGGTAACTAACCCAAGAGGACCTATGAAGATGTGGGTACCTAAAGCAAAGGTTATTTCTTATGCAGGTGTGTCTTAAATCACATCATCAGAAGGAGATGAAATTGTATCTGAACAGTGACTATTCCAGACAAATGACTTGAAATAGATCTTGGTTCAAAAACCTCAAACCTAAGGACGAAGGAGTTGTAAAATTTGTTGATGGAATCAAGTCAAAGATCATTGGTATAGGTAATGTTGGAAAGAACAACTTTGACTTGATTAATGATGCTATGTTAGTTGAAGGATTGACGCACAACCTTCTAAGCATTAGCCAGTTTTATGGCCAAGGTTGGTTGTGTTTGAACCTTCTCATTGCATCATTAAAGACTCCACCTTAGATAAGATAATACTTACTACTAAAAGGTATGATAATACTTATGTAATATATGTAGATGACCTTTTAGATCAAAATGTAAAAGCTTATCATCTGTTGTAGATGAAAAGTGGATGTGGCCCAAGAAACTTGGTCATGCTTATATGAGATTAATATCTGAGATTTCTCAAAAAGAGCTTGTTAAGGGTTTACCCAAGATTAGCTTTGACAATGACTCAACTTGTGAGTTTTGGTAAAAGGGTAAACAAACTAAGAGTTCTTTCTAAAGCAAAAATGTAAGGTCAACTACATGACCACATGAGCTTTTACATCTTTTTGGACCAACTAGAACTACCAATCTAGGTGATAAGAAATATGGTCTGGTCATAGTCAATGACTTTTCTGGATTCACATGGATTATATTCCTAGTCCATAAAGTTGAAGCTTGTGAGGCCTTTAAGGTCTTTTCAAAAAGAGTTCAAAATAAAAAAAGGTTTTTGTATCTCATCCATCTAATCAAATGATAGAGGTGAGTTTGAAAACCATTTTTTGAAAGATTTTGTAATGAAAATGGTATTCCTCACAATTTCTCTTCTCCTGGAACTCTTTAACAAAATAGGGCTGTTGAGAGGAAGAACATATCCTTACAAGAAATTACCAGAGTCATGCTTTTTGAAAGTGGTTTATCAAAGGGATTTTCAGCAGAAGTAGTTAACACTACTCGCTACATTCAAAATCATGTTTTTCTAGGCCAATAATCAAAAAGACCCACTATGAATTATGGAAAGGAAGGAAACCCAATATATCTTACTTTCATGTATGGGTTCTGAATGCTTCATACTTTACATAAAGGATAAGCTATCAAAGTTTGATTCTAAATCTGATCTTGGTGTATTCCTAGGATATTCTTCCATGTCAAAAACTTACAAGCTATACAACGAGAAAACTCAGGCTGTGGAGGAGACTATAAATGTATCTTTCAAAGAAAAAAAGAAGGATCTAGACCAGAGTGTTCATAACCTAGAAAAAGACATGGAGAATTTATCTCTGAATAATGATTTCTAGAATCAACAATCCCTTCAAATAGCCACAAAAGAAAATATTGAAGATTTGGTTGTCAATTCTAAACTTTCCAACTGTCAGCATGTTTCTGATGATATTTAAGAAGATTCAGAAGGATCCCTTATAAAGAGAAGATATATTGGTGCAAGGATTTGAGAATTATCTCTCAGAATCAAATTATTAGAGAACCTTCTTAAGGAATCAGAACTAGATCCTTTTTCATAATAGAATCAAACATGGCTTTAATTTTTGAAATACAACCTGAATGTATTCATGAAGCTTTTCAAGATCAAAGTTGGATAGAAGCTATGCAAGAAAAGCTCAATCAATTTGAAAAAAGTAAAGTTTGGATTTCGGTTCCATTGGCCAAAGAACATTATGTCATTGGCAAGAGATGGGTGCTCAGAAACAATTTGGATGAAAGTGGAAAGGTGGTCAAAAACAAGACAAGGCTAGTTGCTCAAGGATACAATTAGTAAGAAAGAATTGGCTATGATGAGACATTTACTCCTGTTGCAAGACTAAAAGCCATCAGAATCTTTGTTTGCTTTACGACATACAAAGGTTTTGTTCTCTATCAGATGAATATTAAATCTGCTTTTTTAAATGGTTTTATTTCCAAAGAAGTGTGTCTCAAGCAATATCCTAGTTTTGAAAGTGAAACCTTTCCTCATCATGTTAAGTTGTCAAAAGCTTTATATGGTTTGAAACAAGCTCCAAGAGCTTGGTATGAAGGACTTAGCTCCTTTTTGCTTAGAAATGTTTTTGAGAGATGAAAAGTTGATACAACCTTGTTCATTATGTATGAGAAAGATGATTTTCTTATTATTCAGATTTATGTAAATGATATTAAATTTGGCGCTACTAATCAAAATCTGTGCAAGAGTTTCTCTAAGCTTATGTAGGGAGAATTAGATATGAGCATCATAGGAGAGCTCATATACTTTCTAGGGCTGCAAATAAAGCAACAAAAACATGGGATCCTGATTCACTAAGAAAACTATGCAAAGGATCTGCTTAAAAGGTTAATATGGACAAAGCTAGGAGCATAAACACTCCCATGCATCCTTCTTAAGTTCTAAAAGCTGATGAAGATAGAGATAAAGTTTTTGATAAACTTTCTTGAGGTATGATTGGTTCATAACTTTATATCACAATTAGTAGACCTGACATACAATTAAATATGGGCATTTGTGCTAGATTTCAATCTAACCCAAACCAATCACATTTAAATGCTGTCAAGAGAATTCTAAGATATTTAGTAGGTACTACTAATCTTGGTCTCTAGTACGAGAAAGGTACTTTCTATGATGTTACAAGATATTGTGATGCTAATTTTGCTGAGATAAAGTTAGAAGAAAGAGCACACGTAGTTGCTATTGCTTGGAAAATCCTTGATAACATGGTTAAGCAAGAAGCAAAACACAATTGCTCTCTTAATTGTTGGGGCTGAATATGTATCTATATTAAATTATTGTGCTTAGATTCTATGGATCAATTGGAAGATTTCAACTTGATATATACCAAAATTCCTATTTAATGTGATAATACTAGTGCTATTAATATTGCTAAGAATCTTATTCAATATTATAGATGAAATCATATAGATATTAAGCATCATTTTATAAGAGATTGTGTTCAGAAAGGAGATATTGAGCTAAGTTTTGTTAATATCAAAGATCAAATAGCTAATATGTTTGCAAAACCTTTGGCTGAAGATTGTTTCTGCTATATTAAGAACCTTCTAAATATGATTAGTTCCTGAGCATGCATTCATAACCCATGGATCCTATCCTCTTAAGCCACGAAAAGAGCTTAAGGCTGAGATTACAATAGCCAAGTGTGTGTTCCATCCGAAGAAGGCATCTCAAGAGTGGTTTAGAAAGCTCCGATCAGAATGGTCTATAGAATGTGTTTAGAATGTTGATTCAGAAAGGGTAAATTAGAAATATTCTATATGAAGTCTTTAGAAAGATGTTTTCCTTTAGAAAATTGACTCAAGCTTCTAATCAGAAAGATGAATGTGAAGAGTCAAGGCAGTTTTGAAACATAGGTGACTCAGGTAACTTCCTACATTGCCATGTCTCAATGAAGCAAGAAAGCCAAAAGCTATCCCTACACAAAATGTCGTTGTTTTAACCTCAAAACCCTTTACATTTCCGTGACCCTTGGTTATTTCTTTTAACCAATAAATTTATTTACTTTGAAATCCTTTTTTTTTCTCAAGTTATTGAAACTCCTAATATTGTTCATTTTCCCTCGAAGACTCAAACTTTAAACATTCCCTGCCTTCGTCTTTAACATCAACCTAAACACATTCTCTTTTCTTTCAAGTTCTAACCTTTTGTATCTTTTCAATGGTTGACAAAGGTCATCAAAGTGTCCCATACATGTTTGAGGATGATAAAATGGAAGCCAACTTCCAAAACAATTTCTTTAGTAGACCCATTGCCAAAGGAAAAAGTTTTTACTTGGAGAACTTTACCTCTCTTTTAGAGTTATTCAATATCTTCGAGTTTCAAGGATAGGGTGATTTTTTGAGGATTTCTGAGGACATCTACACCATAGTGGTTCCTGCCTTCTACAGCACTGTTGCTATATCTAATGAAGATAGCACTTCTGTTAAAAGCATTGTCGGAAGCTTTGAACTCCAGGTTCTAACTTTTGATATCACTTAGATCACCAACACCCTGAATTTTGATATTCTGTGTGATGGTGGAGAAACTTGATAGGAAGAACTTGGTGCTGCTAAAGAAGATATCGTAAAAACTCTCACAGAAAAAAAGGATCATGAGAGTAAGAGATATTTGAACCTCTTACTCACTCATTCCTGTTAGGGTTGTTTACTCTATTATTCAACACACTATGTTGCCTAGGAGTGGGAACACAGACGTTATGACTAAAATTGATCAAATGGTCATGTTCTATCTTATGACTAGAAGATGGATCAATCTAGTGAGATTGATTATTGATTTTATCATCTCTACTATTGGTTCTAAAAGGAGAAGACATGCTACCTTGCCCTATGGCATGTTTCTTACCAAGTTATTCGTCAAGGCATATATGCCTCTAGATGGACAGAGAGTTGATAATAAAAAACCTATGACCATGATGAAAACCTTCCTTACTCTGGGATTAAAACCTTAACGCCAGGAAAAAAGGAAGGAGAAGGATAGTAAGAAGAAGAAAGATGCTATTGTTGCTGCTACTACTATGGTGCCCAACACTAAAAAGTCTAAGTGTAAGCCTTATGAGAAAGGCAAGAAAAAGAAAATAAGGAGAGAAAATAGCCTCTCTCCTAATCTTGAGGAAAGAAGAAGCAAGAAAAGACTGATGAAACTTGCTAAGGAGTCCACTTTTTCCTCAAAGGCTAAAGATGAGGTATCTGTAATTACTGCAGACCCAATTAATATGGCTGATACTGCCACAACCCCTGCTACCCCTTCTGCTACTCATGCTACTAGACCTACTAAGAGAGGAATTATTATCGAGGAACCTGCACCATAAGAGCCAATATCAAAAAAGATTCCAGAAGGAAAAGTGAAGAAGAAAATAAAAAAGGTTCTATTGCTACTTCCAAAGATTCCACTTCCTTTCCCATCAAAAAAGCCAAAAGAGAAGAAAAAGAAAACAAGTTGAGAGAAAAAGCTTGGCTAGAAAAATAAAGAAACAGAGCCACTAGAGTTGGAGCATTTGAACAAAGGATTTCCTCTATCTCTCAACCGATAGAACAACACTTTGTTGTAATAGAAGAGGTGAATCCTTCTTCTGAGATAAGAAGGGTGGATCTACCCTCCAAACAATAAGCTACAAAAGGTGTGACTTAACTACAAAGCCTGCAAATTGTTCCTGCTGGTCCAAAAGGAACTGTGGTTGAAAGGATTGAGACAAGAACTGAAGTTGCTGCACCAGAAAGAACCTTGGTGACAGAAGCTCATGTTGATGTTGTTCCTACTTCTGAGGCTGTACTTATCTCCACTCTTGTGCAGAATCCAACCCAAGCTTCTTAAGGCATTCCTATTACCTCAACTACTACTAACACCTTATTGCTATTGACTACTGCTCCCAGGTTTGACAAAATAGCATTTGAAGTTGCTTTTGAATATGCAAAGTCTTCAGCTACCTACACTCAGAAGTTATCTTCTGAAGAATCCACTAGAACTCATGGCAGTGTCTTTCTTGATGCTACTAAAGTCTAGATGGATCTCATCCTGGCTAACAAACAAACAATATAGGCTAATTAGCATGCCTTAGAAAAAAGGATGGACAGAATGGAGAATCTAATGCTACAGTTGATAAGAGCTCTTTAGAAAGGAGACTCCAAGGGCAATTGGTGATGGTCTTCCATGATCCCTACTTATCTTTTGCTAATGTCAAAAGAGGGAGAAGACGAGAAAAGCTTTGGTTGAGGGGGAGCTAGGAATTTAAAGAATTTAAAGAAATTAAAGCATAAACTTCATTTATTTTTTGCATTTTGCATTTTGCACAAATTCGAACAATCTTCCTTTTGTTTAATGAATTATCTTATTTTTGTTCAAGATTATTTATTTCAGCTTTGTCTTTTTTCTTAGGCTATTTCTGCTTTGTTAATGCGTTGATAATTCTGATATTTGATTATGCATACTTTGCTCTGATATCTATCACAGCTTTATTGATCTAATATCTGATTATGCATGATTTATTCTTATATATTATGCCTTGGTTGATAAGTTATAATTCTCATATATTATGTTTCTTAGTCTTTTACTTTTTGCTCTAATTATAGCATATAAATTGCATATCTGCTAAATTTCGTAGTTTGATCAAAATGGTAGTATGTTTTCAAGATGTTCTTAACTGCTAATAATATCCTATATACTATCTTGAAGTTTTTGGATAATATAACAATTTGTGATTAATTTCAGAAAGTATGTTTTCAAATCAGAAATGAAATTTACACAAACCATACAAATGATTATGCATTTTTAAAGTTTTTTTTTTTTAAAAAAAAGGAAAATTTTTCTTAAGTATTGGTTTGCCATCATCAAAAAGGGGGAGATTATAAGCTCCAAAACCCTTTAGAAGCCACTAAGTGGTCTGAGATATACCTTGCTAAAGGTTTTGATGGATAATACATCAATCCTTAATACAATCTTTTGTAAGGACTAATGGTTTTCAAGTGTTTGGTCTTATTAGCATAAGATCACACAAAATGCACATGAAGTGAATTAGATCATATAAAATTTCACTTTAAAAAAAAATTCACTAAAGGTTCCTATAGATCTTGTATATATATTCCTAAAGATAAAACCTTTTTACAAGAGAATCTATGATCAAAAACTTTTCTCACAAAAAGCATATCAAGAAGCATCAAAAGAATATTCGTATATCATCAAAAGGATATCAAGTCATTTGAAGGATCACAAGCACATTAGAAGGATGATTTGTCCAAAAGGCTTGACCAGAAGGGTGATTTTCAGAAAGATTATTTGCATGAAGAAGATCTCACTCTCAAAGCTTACTCTATATGACTCATAGATGTTTTCTAAAGGTCAAACTTGACAAGACAGAGATCCAAAAGGAATGCTGACACCCTGAAAAGTTGGTAGACCCAAACAGCTAGTTTTGCTCTTTGATGATGTACTTACTTTTTGAGAAAGAAAGCAACCTACTTCTCTCTCCAATCTAAGACAAATGGATCTAAAAAGCTCTTGGCTCAAGGTCTAAGACTAATGGTCCTAAACTCTCCAGACTCAACAACTATATTTTGATTTCTATATATAAATCTTTAAGATGAAGAATAAGTTGTTAGAATCCTACTAATTATTAAGCTTTCATCTTTTTCAATCTTCTGAATGTCCAGAAAGTTACTTTCTGTAACTTCTCTTGATAGAAAATCTTCTCATTGATTTGTAATAGCAAACATTCTCCTAGTGAGATTACTAAGAAGTCACTCCACTCTGTACTTAATAGTTTTATACACTTTGAGTGATCCAGTATGAGTTTTAATCAAACATAAACCTTCAATCTTTTATTGTAACCTATCCCGATAGCGGTTGTTGTTAGCTTGGAGAGGTTAGGAAAAGACTACTCGATTGTAAGCTTAGAGAAGCTTGTACAAACAAATAGTTGTGGTTATAAAATCCCAACTAGTTTGTTGAGGACTAGACGTAAGTAAGTGGTATGGCCGAACCAGTATAAAACTTTCTTGCGTTATTTCTATCCCTATTTGTCTTTATAGATTTTATAACTTGTGTTATTATTTTGTGTTTTCTGTTGAACGTTTTCTAAGTAAGTTGTTGTGAAAAATAATAACTTTGTTGCTAACCTTAAATGCTTCGGTAATCCAAGTCCAAAGACTTGAGAAATTTTGTTTAAGTTTTTAGGTATGAAAAAGTTTTTGAAAACATGATTTAACCCTCCTTCTCGTGCTTCTTTCACCTTTAATCCTAGTAATGAGAGCTCTCACAGATGTGTACATGATGATGATGACCATACGAGCCACAAACTAAAGTGATGATAGCAGCAAAGCATTGAGTTCAATTCCTAATGAAAGTTTATATGGCCATGATGACAATGTGATAGCTGCTAGTTGATAACGCAATGTATTGATCTCTGTTATGATCAGAATCACGATATGTTTTATAGTTAGAGTTATGATATATGGTCTAGATAATAGTCCTTAACTCCTAAATAGTGTGTATGTGTGTGTGTGTGTATTACTTGACTATAGACTAGAAATGCCTAGATTTACACTAGCTTTTGTGAACGCAAAATAATAGCCAATGAACTAGTGGCTAGGAAAAAAAAAAAAAAGTAAGGAACACTTTGATCACCTTTTCCAAACATGATGAAGTACAAAGGTTGAGGCTTGAAAGAAAAGAAAGGAAATGTGTCTGGGTTGGAGATGGAAAACAGAGAGTGAAAAGTTTGAATGTTTAAGGTTTGAGAGGGAAGATGAACAGTATCTAGGTTTTCTATAGCTTTGGAAGATAAAAGGTCTCAAAGTATGTAAAATGTTTGGTGGTTAAAGAAAATGACCAAAAGTTAAGAAAATTTGATTAGTTTTGAGGCTGAAATGACAATGTTTGAGAGTATGTAAGACTTTTGGTTTTTCCTGCTTCAATTAGTGGTTACAACATGGCAAAGTGGGAAGTTACTAAAGAGTCCCCACGTTCTAAAGTGGTCATAACCTTTTTTCAATTAGGTTTCTAATCAAAGGCATGAATTATCTTTCTGATGAGAAGCTTCTTTCTGAACCCATGATCTGAACCATTTTCTAAACTCATTGTTCTAAACCCATAATTCTAAATCCTTTTTAACCAAGTAGAACCCATCTTTCTCAACTAATCTTTCTAATTCACCTTTGAATTACATCTTTTTGAACATGTTCTGCACATCCTTCTAATTTGTTCTTTCTAAAATGTTCTGAGTTGATCTTTCTGAACAAGTTCTGAGTATCATTCTTTGAGAATCCTTCTTCAAAAGGGAATTTCACTTGGATGGAGCAATCTTAGCTTTAAGCTTTTGTTGAAGACAAGGGCACAATCCATGTGATATAAATGCATGCTCAGAAACTAATCATATTCAAAAGGTTCTTTATATAATAGAAACGATCTTCAACTAGAGGTTTTGTAAAAATATTAGCAATTTGATCTTCTGTATTTATAAAACTTAGCTCAATGCCTCCTTTCTGAACGTAATCTCTTATGAAATGATGTTTAATGTCTTTATGCTTAGATCTAGAATGCTGAATAGGATTTTTAGCTAGGTTAATTGCACTTGTATTATCACATGGAATAGGGATTTTGATATACTTCAAGTTGAAATCTTTCAACTGATGCTTTATCCAAAGAATCTGAGCACAATAATTTGCTATAGATACATATTCATCTTCAGCAATTGAAAGAGCAATTGTGTTATGTTTCTTACTAGACCATGTTATCAAGGCTTTTCGAAGAAAACAATAGTAACCACTTGTGCTTTTTCTTTCAACTCTAT
This sequence comes from Pterocarpus macrocarpus, assembly GCA_031439585.1. Classification (NCBI taxonomy): domain Eukaryota; kingdom Viridiplantae; phylum Streptophyta; class Magnoliopsida; order Fabales; family Fabaceae; genus Pterocarpus; species Pterocarpus macrocarpus. Next base: position 58,907,946 of record CM062514.1, read on the forward strand.
CTCTAGTAAAATCATATTCACAATAACATGTAACATCACAAGCAGTACCTTTCTCATACCAAAGACCAGATTAGTAGTACCTACTAGATATCTAATAATTCTCTTGACAACATTTAAGTGTGATTGCTTTGGATTATATTGAAATTTAGCACAAATCCCCACACTTGATTACAAGTCAGGTCTACTAGCTGTTAGATAGAGTAATGATCCAATCATGCCTCTATTAAGTTTATCAGAAACTTTTTCTCCATCTTCATCAACTTCCAGAACTTGAGAAGGGTGCATGGGAGTACTAATGCTTTTGGCTCAGTCCATGTCAAACCTCTTAAGCAGATCCTTGGCATATTGTTCTTGATGAATTAGGATGACATCTTTTTATTGCTTTATTTGTAGGTCCAGATAGTATTTGAGTTCTCCCATCATACTTATCTCAAATTCTCCCTGCATAAGCTCATAAAACTTCTTGCACAGATTTTGATTAGTAGCACCAAAAATTGTATCATCCACATAAATCTGGACAATAAGAAAATCACTTTACTCATGTATCATAAACAAAGTTGTATTAACCTTTCCTCTTTTAAAGCCATTTTTAAGTAGAAAAAAGCTAAGTCTTTCATACTAAGCTCTTCGAGCTTATTTCAGAACATACAGGGCTTTTGACAGCTTAAAAACATGATAAGAAAAAGTTTTATTTTCAAAACCAAGAGGTTGTTTAACATAAACTTCTTCAAAAATGAAACCATTTAAGAAAGAAGATTTGACATCCATTTGATACAAAACAAAACCTTTATATGCTGCAAAGGCAAGCGACATTCTGATGGCTTCTAATCTTGCAATAAGAGCAAATATCTCATCATAATCGATACCTTCTTGTTGATTATATCCTTAAACTACTACCCTTGCTTTTGTTTCTGACCACCTTCCCACCTTCATCGAGCTTGTTTCTGAATACCCATTTAGTGCCAATGACAAAGTGTCCTTTAAGCACAGGAACTAAAGTCCAAACTCTGCTCTTTTCAAACTGATTTAGTTCCTCTTTCATGGCTTCAATCCAGCTTTGATCTTTGTAGAGCATCATTAATACATTCTGGTTGAATCTCTATGATCAAGGCTAAATTTGATTATGTTCTAACAGAGAATTTGGTCTTAACTCCTTGAAAAGGTTCACCAATGATTTGATTTTGAGAAACAGCTCTCAAATCTCTTGTACCAGTATATCTTCTCTTGATGGGTGACTTTTTTGGAACTTCAAAAATGTAAACAGAAACATGTTGATGTAAGGGAAAGTCAGAATCTTTAGTGTCATTCCTTGTGGTTATCTGAAGAGATTACTGATTATGAGCATTATGATTCAGAGACAAATTTTGCATTTCTTCTTCCAAGTCTTGAACTTTCTGATCAACATCTTTCTTCTTTTCCTTGAAGGTTAAGTGGATAGTCTCTTTCACAGTATGAGTCTTCTTATTATAAACCTTATAGCTTTTAGACACAAAAGAATATCCTAAGAATGTACTAGGATTAGATTTAGTATCAAACTTTAACATCTTGTCCTTAGTGTTAAGTGTATCACCCTACTACTAACTATTATCATGCTGCTTAATTTACTACTTAATTCTGATAATAATTAGTCAGTAGAGTATTACTAACTTACTTCCTTTAATTTTATGAGGGTAAAATTTTTTTTTCCATTGTTTGCTCATACTAACTTTACTCTTTAGTTACTTGTTTTACATAGCGAAATTGTTACTACCACATGCTCGTCAGAAAAGTCCACAATTACGGCAACCATGAACTATAGAAAAGCATACATCACTACTACTACATCATAGAGTATATATAGCAGTTCATAATACATAACCCCAAAATATAATAAGAGATAGGATGCCTATGCTATTACTAATTATCCTCACCCAACCCATGTACAACCCACGACTGCAAAATCAAGCACGTCGAATGGAGGTGCCAAAAAGGGGCATCCTTGACTACATGAAAGCATATATAAAATCTAGTAATTAATAATAGTAATGGTAAGGAATCTATCCACAATGTAAAGTAGAATCCTCTTATTCAGCAAATCTGGCTCAAAAGCCACGTCCATCTCAATATTGAGAATGATCCGCACCATCTAAAAACACCATAGAAAAAGGGGTGAGAGAAATCTTCCAATAGGGTGGTGTTCCCGGGGGAGTCCCACAACATCCCAAAAATGCTACGAAGGAGAGAGGGTGTGCATCAATATGCATAATCAATAGTCAACCAGATTACTAGTCAAATACTAGAACATTTAGCAGGAAAATAATTCATAAGTAATTAATAAGATAATTAATCATTCCCAGCCATCATATATTGTCAAGCAAGATGGAAGTGCATCATAATAATAATCAAAGCAGTAATCAGTACTATAGACATAGCAGAAATATAATAAGTATATTGATAATCCTTTTAACTGCTTCCTTTATCCTTTTCTGTTGGTTGAAGTCTGTAAGGTCTACAATGTAAAATCTGGATCTACGAGAGCTCTCATAGCTAGGGCGTCCCCTAGTTAGATCAATGAATTGCCAAGTCCTTATCTACTAACTTGGCCAGGCCTAAGGTACCATTTTAAATCCACTGCCAGACTTAGTGGTCACCCCTGATCCGCTAATAAGGCAAGGCCTAAGGTGTCACTTAGTGAAATGCATGGCTTGTCCACTATACGGTGTGGTCCACACACTCACTTATTCATTGAATCATATATAACAGCTAGACACAAAGTGCACATACATAATTTCTATTAAGCATAAATTCATTTATGTCACAAAGTGCACATAACACAACTATTTCATTCATATCTCAATGCACACATGAAACTTATAACCATTAACCAGGAATCATTATTTGCACCAAAAGCGCATAATGTCTTAGCTCATATTCACAATATTGTGCACCCTTAATTCATAGCAAGAAACTCTCATAATCACAATCATATATAGCAAAGAGGAACTTAAACATAGATTATACATGAACACATGTTACAGCAACTTATTCAAATATGTTCAAAAGATATAAGAACATAGATAATATACATATTTATGCATAAATTTCAAAACCCACATACATAAAAATGATCATATTCTCTTGCAAATCAAGCCTTCACAAATAATTCAAGAATAGTTCAAAACTCTTGTTGTTAAACTAAAGTTTAGTTCAAGCGAGGAACTAGATAGTTCATGTGACATTTCTAATGGGACCCTTAAATTAAATCTTTATGTTTAAGGTTATTTAATGTTATTAATGGTGTTATTAAGTTCATAGTCATAGTCTAAAGTCCACAGTTCAAGGTCCATGATCCATGTCCAAGCAAAGGTACTCCAATATATAGGTATAACCTTAAAAGATCTCAAATAAGTCTCATATAAGTGTCACAGCCTCATAGAAATTCAAATGAGTCCATATAAACCCCAATAGCATAGGTCATGATCATAAGCTCCTAGCAAAGGTAGTGGTTCATTTTATTATGTTTTAAGTAGCTTTTAATGTCTTATTAAGTCTTAATGGTTCCAAAAAGAAACTATCACATAACTACACTAATTCACTCATGCTCAAAGGTTTGAAAACACTTCAATGTGACAAACTAATTAAAATAACTTGTTATTAGAAAGTGGTATATGGCTAAAATGTATATGAGGTCAAAAACCAAGCATTTTGTTTCAAAACTTCTCATACTTTTGCACAAAGCTTAATCAAGTGAAATTACACATTTCAAGGCATCAAATGAAGTTTATAAAACACTAAGTCAAGAGAAATAGAAATGATATACATGCTGTCCAAAGCAAGGCAGAAAATAAAATTTAACTTAGAAAACCAACTCAAAAACATAAGAAACTTGTCATACAATCACTTAACAAGTGACTTGGGTAATAAAATAGCTTGTAATCTTACATATACTAACTCAAAATTTATTCCAATGAAAACTCGTTAATCAAGACATAAAAACCAACCATTTAGATACATGATACAAATAGGTATAGTTGTTACTTAGAACAGAGCAGCCTACATAATTAACAAAAATCAAAGTTTCTTATGCTTAAATTCATGCAAAATCGACATAAAATATAATTAATCTATAGATTAAGTGACATCAAAAAAACAAGTTTTCACACTTAAAAACATGAATTAACATGTTGAAAGATGCATCCAAAATAGAACACACATACTTGAACATAAGAAATTCACAAAGCGTAGAGTGAAATATGCATATTTTTAAGAATCAAGCTCATATATGACAAGTGCACCATATTAAGAGTTTGAATCATCATTTATATCATCTAATAACACATGAAAACACATGAAAATAAAAGATTTGTCCACTGCCATAGATGAGGCCCTAGGATTCAAGTAGCCAAAATCAAAGATTTTTTATTCTTAATTACTCAAAACTCATGTTACATACTTCTATATCTTTGGCAACATCAAATAACATAGAAACCTCATGAAAATCAATCAAACAAACTAAATACCCCTCAACCCTTATATGCTCATAAGAGATATAGTGAGGCACAAGAAGATTTGATTCACATACATGCAAGAAACCATGTTCTAAGGCATGAAAACATGAATATACATTATTAGAAACACCAATTCCTTCAAGAATTCATCATAAACCCAATCAATCCCAAACTATTCGAGGTTCAAAATAACATCATATATTCTGAGAATAAACACCCAAAGCTTCAAATAACACCAAGAGTTAGCACGAAACTCATGCATGAACCTAAAAGAGTGAAAGAGAAACCCTATTTGTTCTTACTTGGGTTGAAACTCAAAAACTTCAAGGCTGGGGCAGCAGCTTGCATGTGATTCCTATTGTTTGTTAGAGGCTTGAATATGTGTTTTGATGGTGTAGAATGATGGTGCTTAAGGGTGATTGAAAAGGGTAAAGATTGGGTGGTGTTTTAATGGAGATTTTGTGCAGTTTTTTGGAAAACAAAGGTGGAAGAAGGTGGAGATGGTGGCTTCACATTTTGGGGTGTTTGGAGCTAAGGTAAGGGCTTTTAAAGTGACTGTGGGTCTGATGGAGTGGGTCTTTTATAGAAAAAGGGTGGTTTTAGTTAGTCTTAATCATTTAATTAGTTATTGACTTAATTACGTAAGTTTGTTAACTAATTGAGCTACCAATGATTAATTAATCTAACCATCTCACCAAACTAATTTAGACATAATATAATATTCATATTACATGGTGATTAAAGTTTAAGAAAATATTAAAATGGTTTATCACTTAATTAATGCTTAATTAGTGGTTTTTTAGAACTAGTTAAAACACTTTAAGCTTTAATTAATAAAATAATTAGCAAACAATTTAATTTATTTAATCTATTATGAAATCTATGTTTAATTATGTGTCAGAATATTCAAAAATTTGTTCAGAATTTTTCTATAATTTTTATTATTTTATATGAATTTTAGCCTTACATATGCCCATTTTTGGCCAAAAGTATATTAAAAATATATTTATAATTTTTCTGGAACTTTTCGGGGCCTTTCGGGTAGTTTTTGGCCTTCCGTAAGCCTTTTAGCATTTTTTGTCAAAGTTTCTGCTATATTTTCTATTTTCTGTAACTAATGACATTTTTGTAATTTTGATCGAGTCCAAGGGTATCCTATGTCATTTCATACTTTGATACCTCAATGGCTCAATAGGCCAAGATTTAGGTTTCTACAGCTCTGTTATATGATTAAGCTCCATTTAAAACCTTTTTCTACTTATTCTATGGATGCAGGAACCTAAATATCATTTTCTAAAAAGTTTTGGGGTCAATATGAAAATAACCTCTAGGGTCAATATGTAATTATCAAAAGTTTTAGAGCAAAATTGTAAATAACAAAAGTTTATACTATAGGGGCATTTTCATCATTTTTTAATTTTTTTGGTATACTTTAGTGCCGTAACTCCAACGGCATTATTACACTACCCTATGATTCTAAGTATGAGGATCGTCATGGCATAGTGCTGCGTGAAAAATTCTCATACTACCTAAGTAAAATAATTCAAAGTTTATGCTATGGTATATTAAGAAAAATGGAGATGTTACATTAAGATTAAAACATTCAAAACCAACATGATGAAAATAAGAATTGTTAGGTTTCCTTCCTTTCCATAATTTATAGGGGCTTTTCTTGATGATTGGCCTTATGAAAACTTTGTTTTGAAGGTTGCAAGCAGCGTTAACTACTTCTGCCCAAAAATTTTTTGATAAACCACTTTCTAAAAGTATGATTTGATCATTTCTTGTAAAGATCTATTATTCCATTCAACAACGCCACTTTGTTGAGGTGTTCTAGGAGAAGAGAAGTTATAAGAATACCATTTTTATTACAAAAATTTTCAAAAGAATAATTTTCAAATTCTCTACCGTAGTCTGATCTAATGGATGAAATGCATAAACTTTTTTTCATTTTGAACTCTTCTAGAAAAGTTATCCACAATGACTAGACCATATTTCTTACCACCTAGATTTGTAGTTCTAGTTGGTCCAAAAAGATCAATATATAAAAGCTCAAGTGATCTAGTAGTTGAGACTACATTCTTGATGTGGAAAGAACTCTTAGTGTCTCTCATGCAAAAGATTACAGACTTCACAGCTATTTGTTTCACACAAAATATTCCTAAAACCATGATCCCAAGCCAGAGACATACCAACCTTCATGGCCTCCGGTTCTACTTCGTGGACCGAGTTGTCGGTACTGAGCATAAAGAATCCACTAATCCAAACGCCATCAAAGTCCCAAAGCACACCACCATAGCCTCCTTGACCATTTAACGGGTTAAAGCTACCACCAACATTCAATTTGACCCACCCCTCAAGAGGAGCACTCCATCAGACCAATCTCCTTCCCTCTCTATGATTCTTCATACTAGCAAAGTCTTGTATGGAAAGAAGAATTTGTCTGGAGACATAATTTAAGCTCCACTTCTCAGAATCGATAATATCCATGCACCTCAATCTCCAAATCCACCAAAGACACACAAGAAAGAGAGTACCATGCTTACCAAGAGCCAAACTCTTAACCATCATCCCATATCAGGGCTGCCAAAGAGGCCATCAGAAGTGAATCCAAAATAGGACCAAATAGCAAAAGAGCGCGGGCATTCCCAAAGGCAATGGGACAGATTGTTACTTGAGAAAGGAAATGTATATGTGATTTGTCATATTATTGTTGGAGACAACGTTGCCTCTTTTAGAACTTGCCGTTAAAATTATCTATTATATTTCCAATATAAGACTACTGTTAACTATCTTGTTTTTGATGTTATCCCTCAACATGGATTGAGATAGGTTGCATTGAGGGATGTTGTTCGAACTGAGGGTGCATTTGATTACTTAGTTGGTAAGATTGTTGTTATCACTTACTATTTCCTATCACGTTGTTATACATTTTGGGTTTATATTGTTATTTTATTCCCCTTGTATTGTGTGTTTAGATCTCATTGGAGTGCTTACCGGATATCCAATGAGAAAGAGTATGAAAAATAAAGGAAATCGACTAGGATTATTGTGATGGAACTTTGTGGTAATGGGTTAGTAACCCTCTTGACAGACAACTGGTGATTGTATATGATAAAATGTTGAGATATTTTCTGCTAATATGTGGTTTGCATTTAAGTAATGGCATGTTGTACGACATGTGTTGAATATATTACTCTTAGGGCGAAAAAAGAAAGTTCTCTCTTCGGGGCACATATATTAATAAGTTGAATGCATTTATTGCTTTTGGCTATATTGATACTATAGTCGTGGTTGTCTAGTTTGCTAAGATCAAAACTTTCAAAGGTTGTTATTATCATGCTTGAACATATTTATTTAAAATATTTTTGTTTTTTTACCTATTTTGGTTGAAGCTGTATTTTCACAATTTTTTTTTTTTTGCCAGAAAAAAACTGTTTTACAAAATGTGCATGCTATGAAGCTTTTGTTTTAACCTTGGGATTGCTGAGGCCATTGCATTCCATAATAGTTTTTTATTACGTATTTTGTTTTTTTATGATTACAAAGTTTTTGTTTTTTTTATCTACCGTTGTGTTATTTGTCGTTAGGGAGAACGCGATGTTGCCACATCACAAGTTATTTTTGTGATTTCGGATGGGACAAGAAATTCATTGGTGGAGGAGTTTATAGAGTTATATCCACAGACTGTTAAGAAGCTAAAATTTTGGATGAGGTTGATGTGTGTGAAAAATACACACACCCACTGGTAGTTTTGACATTGTTTTAATGGAGTTTTGTGATGAATTAGCTACTTTTTATGTAATTATTTGAAAATGTGTACGCTCTCTGGAATTTATGCTTAATTGATTATTTCAGGAGAGGATTTGAGGTTGAATCTATGCCATCTTGACAATTGGAGAGGTTAATGAAGCTAAAAATGAAGTTGTTTAAAGCGCTTAGCTTGCATGAAATCAAAACATGTCATTAAGAAATCCCCATGAATTCTTTTTCAGTGATCAAAATTTGGTGATTCAACACAATTTGGAAAGTAGAGAAATAGTCTTATAACTTTGCTGTTCAGCACTTTTTTTTCCCTCATTCTCAAGCTTTCTAGGAGAAAAAATGGACACAAAAGGAGAGCTGCAACTTTTCTAAATCTTCACCTTCCTACATTAAATCATTTATATCTAGAGCTAGAAGAGTCTAATTCAAATGGTTTGAAAGGAATTAGAAAGCTAAGACTAGTAGCTACAACTTTCATAGGACATGGGGTCATGTTCTCATATGTAGAATGCGTCAAATTAACTTTGACAAAACATCGCATGCTCCCTGATGTCAGGAAACACTAGGCCATGTTCTTTTTTAAAATTTTTTTGTAGATTAGGCCATGTTTTAGATATGGAAAATACTCAAACTTAATTATTTTAGATTTTAAAGAGTTTGAAGGAACATATTTTGAGCCTAATCATAACAATTAAGACTCAACTAAACCCTAAACAAGAGATAATAATATAAATAGAACTTTTTAAGAATCAATAAGGGTCCTTTGGATCTCTATCTCTTGAAAATTCAGCACTTTGGAGTTCTATTGACTATTGAGAAAGCATCATTTGCGACCGCAGAGCTTACTTTGTTATATGGCGTGCATAGTAGTTGGGTTCTCCAAGGGATGTGCTTGATTTCTTTTTGTGCACTTAATTAATTAATCAGATCCATTTTAAACCGCATAGTTATTGCAAAAATGATTTAATTAATTAGTCCATTAAATAGAACTGTGCATGCATCTATCCGTCGTATGTGATTTTGTATCACCCAATGACATTTTCTTGTGAGATTCTTCTTCTTTGCAAGTGGCTTCTTCGGCACCACCTTTTCTTTAGTTTAATATTGAATTACGCTCTCTTTTCTCTCCCTTCTCTCTTTAAGCATTTGTGCTCTTTCATTTGGTAGTTAACATTACGGACCTATTTTAGAAGAAAAATAAAAAGTCATAATTTATTAAGTTAAAAAAATATTTTTTGAAGTATCTTTTAGTAAAATACAAAGTACATCCTTGAAGTTAAAAAGAGTTTTGGACTTATTAAAAGCTACCCGCATGCATGCCAATAATCAGTATGTAATATATTAAAAATAAAATTTTATGAACTTTTGCAATATGAAAAAATTGACTAAACTTAAAGTATATTTGTAACGTTTTAAGGGGCTTTTTATGAAATCTGATACCACATTTAATGATTTCATAGCATATCAAACTTCAAAAATGATAATTTCATTTCAATTTCTTTAGTGTGTGTATATATATATATATATATATATATATATATATATATATATATATGTATGTATGTATGTATGTATATATGTATCTAAAATTAGGGATATTTTCTGTGTTTTACAATAATTCTTCCCCGCCTCTAAAGATTGTGTTGGATGAAAATACAATTGGCTAAATTTCTCTGAAGAAATTTATCCGAAAAGTAAACTCCCAAATATTACTAGTATTCAGACGATTAACACTAAGGTGGGTACTCTGCTCTTCAACAAATGGACTTCTCAAATGGCTCACAGGAGTAAGCCTTTGAGCAAGATCGGTCAACGAACAATAGAATGGAACTTGAACTTTATTAACTAACTGATGAGTTCATACTTCATACAAAGCCTTGAAGCTTGACAATGAAACTAAAGAAGTAACATAAAGTTAGAAGTAAATTGAACAAAGAGATGAAAAATAAAATTGATAGTTAAAATGATATGGTGTGTGTGGATCTGAGTGATGCTTTTCTTCTCTGTACATGAGCCTTTTATAATCTTCCTTGACTCTTACCATTTCCTTATTTCATGCATGTAGTGGTCTTCCATGCACCCACATTCTTAGTAGTGGTAACCGCTACTTTATCATGGCTTCAGTCTCCAACTACTCATCTATCATCAGCCATTGGACTCAATCATTTTCTTAGCCCAACATTCCATTTAGCTGATGCAGCACTTTTAAGGCTACCATTACTTCTCAACTGATGAACATTTGCCTTGGACCCAATTACTTTTCTTGGCCCATTCCAGCCTCTAACCAGGCCCAATTTCGAGTCATTTGTCAACCTATAACTATCCTACAGAAGATGTACATAAAACTGCATTTCGTTGCTCAGCATTCCTTAGCTAAATAGATTTGATTATACCCAGAATAACCATCCATAAAGGATAAAATTCTATTATTTGCTACGGCATCAACTAACATATCCGCAATAGGCATAACATATTCATCCTTAGGGGTAGCTAAATTTAAATTATGGAAATCTACACAAATCCTAACTTAGCCATTCTTTTTAATAATAGGAACAACATTTGAAAGCCGTTGTACATATCTAGCAATCCTAATAAAACCTACTTTCAACAATCTCTCTATTTCCTACTTTATCTTTGGCATTAATTCTGGATTAAATCTTTTGGACGGTTGCTTGAATGGCCTAAAACCTTCTTTGATGGGCAAATGGTGCTCAACTAATTTCCTAGACAATCTAGGCATTTCATGGCAGTCCCATGCAAAATAATCCTTATACTTGGTTATCAACTAAACTAGATGATCTCATTCACCATGGCTAAATAAGCCACTAATCTTAGTCATCCTCGGCTTTCGATTAGGGGATCTTGGGCTTCAAAGTTTGGAGTCTTTCTCTTAATAGATGACACAAACAAATCTGCTGCTTGGTTGTCTTTCTCTTCTATAACCTTATCATCCTTCTCGTCTAGTTCCTGCTAAAATAGAAACTCTTCAAGTCTTGCCTCGATTGAATGCAAGGCTAGCCATTGCAGGACATAATTTGCCACTACTTCATAGCTATTCATTGATAGATTTTGGTTTAGGCCATGTCTCAGCCTTTACTGTAGCTTCAAATTCATCTAATGATAGGTCAAAAGATTTGATAAAGTCTAGTAAAACATCTTTGGGCCAAGAAATGGGCTCAATCTTTGAAGAATAGAGCATGGCATTTTGCATCTTTACATCAGTTGTGAAAGGTGTAACACCCTAATAAACCCATACTACGCTTAAGTCGTATTACGGCGTTTTATTAGTTGTTACTTATGCTCGTGGGACACTAATCTTTGCTTGAAATTAAGTTACGTGGAAAATACGATAAGATTTTTCTTTGAAATACGTCGTCGCTTTGCAGCGTTTTGAAAAGTAAAGCCTTGAACGAGAAGATAGACAGAGAAAGAGCGTGTCGCATAAAATACGTACTTCAATATCATAAAACAAGAGAAAGGTAAATGAATAGTAATTCACAAAATACATTGTATTATGTAGCAAAATCATTACATCGATATCGGTTCATAATATATAGACATACATATATATCAACATTACATCAAAGGAGGCTCATAGTCGGGCCATGGTCCAAATACTATATACAAACTAAAATCGACATTGTTCATCACAAAAGAGATGAATGAAGATGCAGAGCTACGGCGACGACAAGTCCACATCAGCAATCATCTGACATCCTACATCATACGCCCGCTCACAGTGTCGGGGATCCATGCTCTGCTCCACCGGATGCGCCATCGAGATCTGGTGACGATACGGGAGAACAACTAGGGTGAGAAATGGAATTTCTCAGTAGGACTCGAACATGACACGAAAGTTTCATCGTCATCGTCCCAGCCACTTCGGTTTTATTAATAAAAATAGTGAGCATGCATAAGGTTCAATTATTGGATTTTCGAAATCATGAATATCCGAAGCGAATTCAATTTTAACATACTCTCTAATCATTTATATCATAATATACATGGGCATAAGTATAATCATATAAAACATGCATGTTCATGCTATAAGATTCTCTTAACTTCTTTCCCTTTCTAGGGTTTTGGACCGAAGTCCCTTTTTCTTTTCTTAACTTGACTTTAACTTTTCACCCACTAAACATAAGTGGTAATGAGCTCATACCGTGGCCGTCGCCACCATAGAATTTCGGTACTTACACTAGCTGGGTCATGCCATGCCTCATGTAAGACCTATCCCCTATACTCACACTAGCTGGGTCATGCCATGCCTCATGTGAGTCATGGGTGAGGGGAGTTTAAATTGGGTCACCTTCCCTTTTGAAGGATCATACCCTTAGTTCATCTTTTTCTTATTAAAGCTTATGATGCAAAGTTATTCTAATTCTCTTCTACATTTAGGCGTTACGTATCGCCGTCCCCAAATGTGGTTCCTTTATTAATCACCTTTGGGTGTTACGTATCACCGTCCCCACGGTGTTCATATTTATTAATCCTTTCATGTATAGCATTAAGCATCATGTCATCAACATATCATATGCATATCATTATCATTCATTATCATATCGTCATCATATCATTATCATTCTTATCATCATCGTATCACTATCATAATCATCATCATATCACATCATCATCATCATCATCATCATCATCATATCATATCATAATCATTATTAATCATCATCCCAGCATCATGCTTGCACATAAACATAGGCATACTCTCAAGCAAAGTTTTATGAGCTTAACTTAGTAAATTTAGTGCAAGCTTTTAATTGAGGTTACCTCTTGTATAAATTCTCTTATTGGGCATAGGGCCACTTTCATCCATTGCCCTTTTTGAAACCTTTAAGTTGAATTATGAAGGTTTTCCAATACTTAATGTGAGGGTCTTAATGTTTTAAAACTTATTTCTCATTAACCTTTAAATTTTACCATAACCAGTTTTACTTTTACAGTGGGGCAGTAACTTTGAAAATTCACCATAATTTCATCTTTTACTCTTTTATTTCGAATTTTTGTGTGGATGTACTTCTCTGAGTCTATTTTTAAACAAAACAAACCCCACTTAAAAATTCATTTTGTAGCTTGAGTTATGCACATTTTATTCTGACTGTTCCAGATTGAAAGTTCAACTCGGGTCAGTGGCTTGACCACTTCACTAGGAGTTTCTCACATGGAATCTGACAAACTGTTTTATAGGAGTGTTCCTCTATGTCTTAGCTTTCTAACAAACTTGGTCCCACTCAAAAATGTTATGTATAACTTGAGTTATGCATGTTTTATTACCTACTGCCCGGACAGAAACCTATCCAGGAACAGCAAACTTTGAAAAATTGTATCTCTCTCGTTTTAAGGCCAAATCTCACATATTTTATATGTATGGAAAGATCTTTGAGTCTACTTTCATATAAAATTAGTTTCGTCGCATTTTGAGTTTTGTAGCAATAAACATACTGCATGCTTTACAGACTGCCAGAATTCCAGATTCATTAGTTTTTAAGTTTTTCACTTCAAGCTTATGGGGAAATTGTTATATCACTTCAAATCACCATTTTCATGTTTTATCTCTTCATCATATTCAAAGTTTGAGTCACCAAATCAGTACTTTGAACTAAAATAAAGCAAGATATATAAAACCATCAAGCCACATATTCTCACTTCAAGATAACATTTTTCAAAAAGACAAGGAAACTCATAGAGCAAGAAATGGTCATGAGACCTTGAAGCAAGTCTTAAAACCACCTAGCTATGAAGAGCTTAGGAGTTATAGAGCTTGAAAAACATGGAAGAGAAAAGGGTTAGAGTCACTACCAATTGGATTTCTTGAAAGCTTGAAGAGAAAGAAAGATGTTGGAGATGGCCTCCTTCTCCTTGAGCTTGATAGTGAGGCTTGTGTATGAGTGGCTTTGTTTCTCCAAGGACCAAAAATGGTAGTCCTTGAAGGGATAGTGATGGTGGTGATGGAAATGGGGTGAGGAGTAGAGAGATTGGAGGAAGAACAAGGAAGATTGAAAGAAGAAGAGAGTGGGTATGAGACTTGGAGAGAGGAGAGAGGAGAGAGCTTTGTGTGTGTGTGTCTTGAGAGAGGAAGTGAAAAATGAAATGAGGGAAAGAGAGGGGCTGATGGTGGCGCAAAAATGGGGGAGAAAAGGTGATGTGATTTTGCTTCTTACACAAGCTAGGGAGTGGAAAAACCTTGGGGCAAAAGAGTGTGTTGTATTTCCTTTGAGTCTTGGCAATTGGGTAAAGGCTTGTAGTGTTTCTTTTCTAGTGGTTAAAAGCATGGTTCATCCTAGGATTGGCATTGGATGGTTGTGATCATTCCAAGTGTCACAATCTTGATGGAGGAGAGTAGATTTTTGTCATGACTCAAGGAAGCTACTAATATGGACTCTTGATCTAAGGGTGCATGATGAGAAGGCAAATGGATGGTTGGATATGGCTCTTGCCTTGACTAAACTTTTAAACCATAATTAAAGAGAAGTTCTATAAATTTTTACCATTGTTACAATTGTCTAAATGCTAATTAATCCAATTGGTTTAATCATACATTAGCACATTTTCAATAAAAAGGGATTTTCCTCATTAATTATGTAAAGAAGAGGTAAGGGTTAATCTTCATGTAATTAAGATGTGATACTTATATACTCCTAGTTAATTAGGTTAGATCACCTTGGTTTTATGTTCTAAATCATGAATTAATAAGGATTGGGCATTAGACTTTTAATTGTAACTTTTAATGCATTATATTTCAATTGTTGACTTTCACTTATCTTGTTGACTTGCCTTTAATTTACTAAGCCCTTGCTCTCGAGATTAGCCGATTAGTTCTTAATTAATCGCTAACCCCTCTAATTAGCCGGAGACATTGAGCTAATTAGCTCAGACAAAAACTGGGGATGTTACAAAAGGGGACAGGTCTACATTCACTACTTCAACCTAGTTTTCATTCCATATTAAAGTTGCTGGTGGAGTGTGGAAGGCACACATTTGTTAGCATGAATCTACTCTCTACCTAGCAAGATAGGTACCTTGGTCTGCCATCTATTACAAAGAATAATGTGTTAACTGTCCTGGACCCTACTGTGAGCTTAGCAATAAGGAAACCCAATGCCAAAGTACTTTCCCCAGTAAAGTTGGACATAGTAATATTAGTCTTCTTGAGGTCTTTATGGCTTTTCCCAAGCTTCTCAACGTACTGTAAGGCATCACATTAAACACAACTCCTTCATCAACTAGAACTCTATTGATAGGCTTCCTATTCATATGAGCTATGATGTAGAGAGGTCTGAGGTGTCTAGCTTTGGTCTACTCCTTGAATTTTATCTTTCTTGGCGCTGCTGGTACCAAAGCTTCATACTCGGCTCCTTCTACCATTATACCTCCCTCCAAGTACCAAGAATTACCATCTTGATCAGCAAACTCCAGAGGACTAATCCCTACTATAGCTATAGCAATTGAGTTATCCTGAAGTTCATCTGATAAGCCGTCATTATTCAGAATATTCCTCAGCAGATTTTCTAAAAAGTCACTTTTTATTTCCACCTTGACACTTTGATTAGTGAACTTTATAGCCTGAATAACATCCTAGGTGACTCTTGGAGGCCACGTTATTAGCTCGAATTCAAGGTATAATACATTGCCTCAGCTATCTTAACATCGACTGAAAATGGTTTTTATTCTGCTAGCACTACTTCTACCTTGGCCTCATTCCAAAACATCAGCTGTTAATGTAAGGTAAATGGGACACACATATTGGAGTGAATCCAATCTCTTCCTAATAGCAAAGAGTATCCTGGGTTGGCTTCGACAACAAAAAACACTGTGGTGGATATTTTAGTTCCCACAATTAATTCAACAATGTAAAACCCTAGAGCACCTGTGCTTTCCCCTATGAAGTTTGTCATCTTCATGTTAGTCTCTTTGAGATCTTTCTGAGACTTACCCAATTTCTTTAAGATTCCCACTAGCATAACATTCATGATGGCACCTCCATCAATCAACACTCGGCTGATAGGCCTTCTGTAACATCCCGATTTTCTTCACTATAGCGTAATAGGAATTTTGAATTATTTCACTTAGGCAGTATAAGAATTTCTCAGGCAACGCTATGCCATGACAATCCTCACACTTAAAACTATAGGGTAATATGATATTGCCATTGAAATTACGGCATTGCCGTATACAAAAATTAGGAAAAGATGAAAATGCCTCTATAGTGTAAACTTTTGGTTATTTATAGTTTTGCCCCAGAACTTTTGATAATTACGCATTAAACCCAGAGGATATTTCCACATTAACCCCAAGACTTTTTAAAACATGACATTTAGATCCCCGTATTCGTAGAATTAGCATAATAGGGTTTTAAACGGAGCAGAACCACATAGCGGAACCGTAGAAACCTGAAACTCAGCCTATTCAGCCATAGAGATATCCAAGTGTAAAATGACATGAGATACCCCTAGACTTGGTCAAAATTATGAAAATGCCATTAGTTATAGAAAATAGAAAATACAGCAGAATTTCCAACAAAAAATACTAAAGAGCTTATAGAAAGTCAAAAACTACCCAGAAAACCCTGAAAAATTCTTTAAAAATTACAAATACATTTTTAACATAATTTTGAAGAGAAATGCCAAATTTTAATAAATTTGAGCAATATTTACATAATTACACGAAAATAACCTTACCGGGGTGCAAAATGGACCCTGAAATACCTATAAAACCACTTTAACTTGCAATACGGCAAAGAATCACTGAAGTTATGGGCCTGGGCTTGAAGGACCACGTGAGTGGGCCTCAAATTGGGCCTTGGCAGCTGCAACCTTGGGCCAAACAGTTTTTGAATTTATTTTGGGCTTAATTATACCTAATTACACCAAAAAGGCATAAAATAAGTCATAAATCATAAAATAAATTAAATAAATTGAATAAAAAATCAACTAAGCCTAACCTTTAGCCCTCGGATTCCCCCAACAGTTCTCCAGTCCCTAGAATTAGTTTCAAACAAAATGTGAACAAGGATTAGCAAAATTCTAACCAAGGCATCAAATAGTCAACAATTCATTAAATTACTTTTACTAATTTACCTTACTTTTTTCACTTAACCATGTTATAACAGATTTTGTCCCCCAAAATCTAATACATAGGCGCAGCATCTCACATGATAATTACTTAGGCTAATTAACTCAAAATAGGCATATTTAAGGCTAAAATTCACTAAAAATAGTAAAAATTATAGAAAAATTCTGAAAAAAAATCTGAGTATCATATAACACATAATTAAAATAGATTTAATGATAAATTAACTAAATTTAATCATTTGCTAAGTATTTTACAAATTAAAGCTTGAATTGTAGAAACTAGTTTTTTAGCAAAAACATTAATTATGCACTAATTAAGGGTTAAACTATTTTAATCTTTTCTTAAACCTTAATCATTATATAATATGAATATTATATGATGTCTAAATCAATTTGGTATGGTGATTAGACTAAGTAATCATTGATGTCCTAATTAGTTAATAAAACTACCTAATTAAGCCTATAACTAAACATAAGATTAAAACTAATTAAACTAACCTTTTTTCTATAAAAGCCCCCAACCAAGACTGACCCCAGGACACTTTAGAACATATTCCCTCGGCCCCAAATAGCCTTTAAAAACTGCAGCCAGCATCTCCTTCTTCTTCCTCCATTGTTCTTCCAAAAACACCTCAAAACCTCCATTGAAACACCTCCAAAGCCTCACCTCTTGTAACCAATCCCATACCTCATCAATCCACACCTTCAAAGCACACATCTAAGCCTTCAAAAGAGAGGAAATTTCATGCAAAGCTGCTGCCTCAAGTTGGTGCAGTTCGAGTTTTGCAAAGAGGAAACAAGTAGGGTTTACCTTTCTTACACTTATAGGCTTCGTGCATGTGATTTAGTTGATTTTTCATGTTGTTTGAAGCTTTTAATCGTATATTTCAGAGCATGTGGTCTTGAATGATTAGATGATGAGTTCATGTCTTAATAAGGTGCACTTGTCTTAAAGAAGTTTATTTCTCATGAAATTGTAATCTAGAGCATGTAGTTTGTGGTTGTCTCTATGTGGGTAAATGCTGTCAAGTTTTGTGCATAATCTTCTAGTGTGTTTTCTTATGAAATAAAATGTGTAAATTTGATATATTGATGTCATATAACTTATAGCTTGATGATATATGCCTATATGCTAATTATATATGAAATTGATGCATGAAAACTTGTGTTCTAGTTAATTTATATGGCTGCCCTATTTTGGGGCAGCACTTTAACCCTTTTTAATCCATCTAATTTTAGTGTTTACATGATTGTTTTTATGTCTTAATTGATGAGTTTTAATAAAAATCTGTTTTAAACTAGTTAATACAAGATTACATGTTATTTTCTTACATGATCTAAGTGAAACACTTAAATATATGTATATGCAAATTCTGCACCCTTTAGCCGTGTATATCAAGCATGTTTTAATAGCATTTCTATGTTATAAAATGCTGTTTGGATGCATGAGATTCTATAAGCATCTATTTGGTGCATGATTTCCAAGTTTCATGTAATTTGATGTTGGTTTCCAAGTTTCATGTAATTTGATGTTGGTTTTGCTAATTAAAGGCTAAGTATAAATTCTGTCCTGTTTTGGACAGCAACCTAATTTATTTTTAGATTATGTGTTCTTAACTTCTAAACAATTGGTTTTATGTCTTGAATGATGCACTTTTTGCAACGTCCGAAAAAAATTTTATCATTCTTTTTCAAGCAAGTTGTTCGATTTTATCGAATAATTGAGATTGATTAGAATTCGATTAAACATTTACTTAAAGCCAATTAAGTATCATTTAGAGGAATTAGATTTGAGGGAATTAGATTAGAAACATAGGAGACCTCATAGGATTTTTTCAAAACCGATATACCAATTTAAAGGAAATCGATAAGATTTCGGTATTTTAAACTATCAGAACTGAACCAATAGAAATTATATTGTGAGAACACTAGGATGAATGGCCAAGATTTACCCAAAACAGCCCTACAAGTGGTGCAAGAATCAGCTCCAAAGTGGACAGCTACACTAAATTGGAAAATGAAAAGGAATCCACTAATCACATGATAGCTTCCTTCAAAAGTTTTCAATTTTTTTCCTACCTACCCCTTGCAAATTTTGACCCATACAGCTGATTACCTCTCCATATTTCTTCTTCCTCATCTCATCTCATGTCATCTCATCTTCATCTCCATCAAACCTTCAAGCTCCAACAAAAGTTCTTCAATCCAAGGCACCAATCTAGCACAACAACACCTAGAAGAGGTAGGGATTCAACTTGTCCTCTTGTTTTCTTTGATTGGGGTTGCTTGGGGTTCACTTTCTTTCAGAAATCTGATGTTATCTTAAGTAGAGATGATGAGTTAGGGTTGATTTTGAATGTATAATGTGATTTGAATTGAAGTTGGAATGGAAGAACTTGAAGATAGAAAAAAGCAAGGTGCTGTTGGGTGAAAAACCTTACGGCATCCATACGTTTGTCTTGTACGAACTGAAATCCAGCTATCAAAACTTGATGGATCTATTTTTACATGAAACTAGACACTTAGAGCTTTCTAGCCATATAAATTATAAGGCCATTGGATTAGTATTGAGTAGTTGTGAATTTTTGAAGTTTAGCCTGAAATTCTGGGTACTCTCCTGGGCAGTATGAGTTGAGAAGGGTGTAACTTACCTTACATAACTCTAAATTGAGTGCAACCAACTTTTTTGAAAGCTAACATGTGGGGAAACATTCCATAAAAATTTTAGAGTTAGATTGATTCCCATTTATTCCCAATAATTCGATAAACTTGCTCTAAGTCCAAATTGGACTAGAACAAGGCAGTCTAAGAGGGTCAACTTACGGGGTTTATAACTCAAGAAATACTTATGAAAATGAAGTGCAACTTATTTCATTAAAAGTCCTGTTAGCTTTAATTTGGTATAATTTTCATATAATTTCACCTAGGTTTCTATTTTTGGTGATTTTCTAATTTTAAGGGTGCAATTCTAGCTAAGAGTAGGACAGACTGAGGTAAAATTCAAATAACTTGAGTTACACAAGTCAAAATGAAATAGGACCAAAAGGGTTGGAAACTAGACACATAGAACTATAACATATCCAAAATTTAGATCTAAATGAGTTGAATAGAAATAATGGTGAATTTTACAACAGTCAGGTAGAAGAGAGAAGAGTAAGCAGAAAACTCTGTTGATATTTCTATTGATTTTGGCACACCACATGATTGATATTGATTCTATACGCTTGCTGTTCTATCTTGATTTAAATGCTTGATTGATTTTACTAGTAACCTGGCACTATTCATGGGGAAGCGGACATGATCCGTCATGCTGTTGAAATTTTGGCAAAGCCTATACATAGATTATGGAATACACTTTGATACATATGAATTCATGATTATGATTAAAGCTATAATAAAGATTCTATATGACTTGGGCCAGCCCCTGAATGAATTTAAGGGGAATAGACCGGTGTGAGAGTCGGGAAAAGTAAACCTGTCACTCATGTATAGGTACGAGCTCGGACCTAAAAAGCAGGCTATCATCCAGAGGTGAGAGAGGCCATTCACCTCCAAGGGACCAAGTGCAGGGGAAAATAAGAAAGCATTGACACCCTAGGGACGGCGATACGTAATGCCTAGGTGTGTCAAGTAAAGATAGAAAAAAGGAAGCATAAGTGCATATCAGAATTTTATAATAAGCAAGTGCATCAAGAAGACATCTACATCCATTTATAAATGTCATTCAGTTGTTGCTTATTTTATTTTTAATCTATGCATCTTATTTAATTATCCTTTATATTATTATGTTGATGGTTGAGATTCTTTCTCTGCTTAACTAGTGTATGTTAAAATGAATCTGCTATGGAATAGATGTTTTCTTGGCACTCACTAAAATGAAATATGTAGTTCATATAGCATGATCACTTTTTTGAATAAACCGAAGCATCTGGAACGACAACGATGACATGGACTGCCAAGTAGCTTAGGAATCCTATTGAGAATATAAAATTCTCATCGCTATATGTGTTTCCGTGTCGTCTCTAGATAGCCCAGAGGTCTTAAAGGAGATCAACCTAGAGGAGCGTGGCCAAGACTAGACCAGCTATAGACGAAATTTGTGTATATGTTTAGATATGTGTTTATGGTTGCTAATGTTTGAAGGTTTATTTAGTTATGCTCCTATTCGCAAGATGTAATATAACTCTGTTTTAATTTCGTAGGAAATAAGACAAATAATGAGTCAAGATCCGTTTATTTTATTGTAACAACTCCTAATGAGATAGTATGACTTAAGCATAGTATCAATTTGGGAGGACGTTACACCTTTACCTAGGTTTGTTTTTGAACTTATATTTGTAAGATATATTTGTATTTATTCAATTTAAACTCTTAAAACTCTATGACTATGTTGATTGAAAATTCTGCACTCTTTCTAGCTGTGACATTCAAGCATGTATTTAAAGATCATTTCATGCCTTTAATTGTTGTCTTGAGGCATAAGAATCTATATGAACATGTTATATACCTAGATATTAAATTTCATGCACTTTTGAGTTGATTTAAAAATCTAAATCTTGGTTTTATTTTCTGCCCTATTTTTGGATAGCATGCATATCATGCTTATTTCTCTTGATTTAATGATTTATAGACTTCATTTGATGCTTTGATTCATGTGTTTTTATTTGATTAAGCTTTGTGCATAAGTTTAAGAAGTTTTGAGATAAAGTACTTTGTCTTTGCTCCGAATCATGGTTTTGGCCATGAATTCATTTTTTTCAACTAGAAAGTTGTTTTAATTAGTTTACTATGTTAATTATTTTTTTCAAACCTTTGAGCATAATTAAATTAGTATAGTTATGTGATAGTTTCTTTTTGAGACCCTTAAAACTTAATAAGACACTAAAAGACACTTAAAACTTGTTAATATTGAACCATGACCTATGCTTGGGAGTTTATGACATATGAACTTGTACCTATGCACATGGACCTTTTATGGACTTGTTTAGACTATTATGAGACCTATTTGAGGCCTTTATACCTATGCATCAGAGAACCTTTGCTTGGATATGGACTTATGGGCTTTGGACCTTGGACATTTGACTTAATCACACTTATAATCATATTAAAGAATTCTAAACATAAAGATTTAAATTAAGGTTCCATTAGAAATGTCACATTAACTATCTAATTCCCTGCTTGAAGTGGTTTTCTACATTTTGGTTTATGAACATGAGTTTTGATTTATTCTTTGAAGCATTTCCTTTGAACCCTTGTTTTGCATAAAATATGATCATTTGCATGCATTTAAGTCTCAAAATTCATATATTAAAGTTTGATCAATTATATGAGTTTCTATGTCATAGATGGAAGTTTAATTGATTTATGTGTCTTATATGTCTTCATGTGATTGTGTTATGATATTCAGAATTTCTTATCATGACTTGAGTGTGCACATGAATAGATTTGTGGCCTAATATGAATGAATCCTTAATGAAAGTAATATCTCATTATCTAATGGTTGAGATTATCTAATGGCTGATATCTCATTAATGAAAGTGAATGAATCCTTATTGCTATTGCGCACTACCATTTTGCTTAACATTATCTAATGGCTGAGATTGAATAATTTTCTAATTAACTGCTTGTGAATTTTTCCTACTAAATGTTCTAGTATTTAACTGATAATCTGGTTGATTATAGATTATACATATTGTTGCATTTCCACTTTCCTTCATAGCATTTTTGGGATGTTGTGGGACTCCCCTGGGAACACCACCGTACTAGGAGATTTCTCTCACCCCTTTTTTTTGTGTTTCCAGATGGCACGGATCATTCTTAATATTGAGATGGACGTAGCTTTTGAGCCTGACTTGCTTAATAATAGGATTCAATTACATATTCTGGATCGTACCCTTACTATTACTATCATTAATGGTTAAGACTAGTATGCTATGATGTAGCTTAGAACGCCACTTTTTGGCATTTTCATTCGACATATTCTATTAGATATTTTGATGGGATGTACACGGGTTGGGTGGGGATGATTAGTATTAGTATAGGCGTCCCGTCGCTTTTTATATTTCATGTATTATGAACTCTATATATACTCTATGATGTAGTAGTAGCGAGGTATGTTTTTCTGTATGTGATGGATGCCCTTAACTATGGAATTTCCAACTAGTATGTGATAATAATAACTCTACGTGTAAATTATTTAACTAAAAATAGTGAGAATAGTAAGAGCAACCGGCGAAAAAAATTTACTCGCACAAAAATTAAACTAATGAGTTTAGTAATACCTTACTAGCTAATTATTATCTAATTTAAGTAAAGGAAATTAAAGTCGTATGATAATAGTTAGTTGTAGGGTGTTACACCTTCCATCAATATGAGCCCTTATGTAAAGCGGCTTTAAATGTCTTGTTAGCTGAGGTTCTTCAAACTTAATGACACTTTTTGTGTTATCCTTTTCTTCTTTTCTTTCCTGTTGATTTTCTGTTGCATCTATCTCCTCGACTAAAGTAGCCCATGCAGCCTCTTCAGCCAAGATGTCACCATCTAGCCGTATCGGCTGATTCTCTCTTACAGCAAACTCAGCAGGCAAAACCCCTATGGTGGCTGTTAAATTCACATCATCTTGCAAATCATCTGCTAGAATACACAGATTGTCATCATTAAGAATTTGTTCAATCAAATTCTCTGACAATTGTGCTTCAATTGTTTGTACTCTCTCAACTGATGTTTTAGCCATTCGAGCATGACTCTGATTCTGGATCTACCATTGTATTTCTTGTGTGGCTTCATCTTTTGGACTAGAAACTTCCTTTTGTTTCACAAGTTTAGCTTGATTCGACATAGTTGCTATGTTTCTCATTCTTTGGATGGATCTTTCCCATTGCATTCTCCTCTTCTGAGTCCTTATCAACTGAACAGGTTGTGGCTCAACTTGCTTTCCCATGTAATATTTATTCACAAACCACTCTCCCTTATTAGACTCAACCTTTGGCTTAATCATCCTTGGTTCTTGAGTCGATTCATCATTTCTCATTGTGATTCTCAGCATAGACCTTCCTTCACTATAATTTACTTCAACGGCTCGCTTGGAATCTTTAGGCATAGGATGATCTGTGATCTGTGGGACTTACCTTTGCTTATACTGATCTTTCTTGGGCTGGTCCCTCTATTGAGCAAACTGCGTTCTTTGGAATACATTCTATCGAGGTTGTTCATAC
This sequence comes from Pterocarpus macrocarpus, assembly GCA_031439585.1. Lineage (NCBI taxonomy): Eukaryota > Viridiplantae > Streptophyta > Magnoliopsida > Fabales > Fabaceae > Pterocarpus > Pterocarpus macrocarpus. The sequence continues at coordinate 58,932,495 of CM062514.1, forward strand.
TGTTCTCTCCTTGGATGGTCCCTTTGTTGAGGAAACTGTATTCTTTGGAATACATTCTGTTGAGGTTATTCATACTTCCCCACTGTCTCTGACTTGCCTTGGAGCTTAGGCATCCATTCTTTCCTTTCAACCTTCCTAGATGTGTTATAGCTCATGGCTTTGTTCTTTTCCTTGACCACCACCGATTTTGGTCTCCATACTTGCTTAGAACTTTGGACAGACTGAGAAGATGAGGTCTTTTTCCTAGTACGCTTATTTTCTACTGATATGGAAACCATATTGATAGTGGCTGAAGGAAATAGATTGGTATCAATAGTTATACCACCTCCTTTTTTATCTACAAGTTTGACTTTTCCTTTTTTCAAGGCCTTTTGAATCACATTACAAAAAACTGTACAGTTATTTGTATAATGCGAGTATGAATTATGCCGCTTGCAATATTTCAAATTTTGAATTTGATCCATTGGAGGTAACTTGTGTCCTTCTGGAAGCTTGATCTATTTATCTTTGACTAAGAAATCAAATATCTTATCTGCTTCTGAAATGTCAAACAGATATACCTCCTTTTCCTCAGTTTTGACCTTTTCTTTCCCTTTGGCAGGAGTAAGAGCAGGACAAGTGTATGGCTTGCCCCCCAACAATTTGGCTGTCATAATTTCTCCTTGTACTGTGCCCTTCTTCATCATTTCCTTCCTTGTCAACTAAGTCACAGTCGACTATAGCCACCAATTGGAAACCTCTAGGCCCTGCTCTGTTAGACCTTCTCTGCTCTCTCTCTCTCTCTATTATGAACTATTCAACTTGAGCTATTTTAAAAAAGAGCTGAGCCAAGTTACAGTATTTAGAAAATAATGAGCTTTTCTTTCAGCTGAGGGTTCATATTATTTATAGCAATAGAGGCACATTTAGCTTCTAGTAATTACACACTGCATTTCCCTTTAACCTTTCTAAATCTTTCCAGAAACTATATCATAAGCTCATTCGCTTGTTTGATACCTAATAAATCTAGTACAGAAGCCTTTGGCTGTGGCTTATAAAATCTATTATGGAATAATCGCTCCATATCAGCCAAGCTTTGCACAGAGTTTGGGGACAATGATGAGTACCAAGTGAATGCTGCTCCAGTTAAGGATAAAAGGAACAATTATAGCCTTAAAAAGTCATTTTGACTAGCCTCAGCGCAATGAGCTATGAATCGACTAACGTGCTCCATAGTTGATTTGCCATCTTTCCCAGAAAATGCTGTAAAATGCCTTCTTATAGCCTCAGCTATCATGTTCGAATCAATCAACTGAGGCACAACTCCCCTCGACTCAATGCACGGCTGAGGCTGAATGGGTGCTGCTTGCCGATTGACCTCTTGATCGATTCCTTAAGGCATCCCTTGTAATGGTTGCACATGTGGTGGAGGGTATATCGGCTGCTGGGGTATATTCATTAGCAGAGGTGTATAATTCAGTGGTTGCATATATGTCAGCTGGAAAGGCCCTCCAGACTGAGTCGAATATCCACTAATCGGCTGAACATGTGGCCTCGGATTAGATGTATTCCATTGATTATCTCCCTGGGGCCAGTTTGATTGCTTGCTAGATCAATCGTAGGCACTGGGCCTTGTGTAAAAGGCTATTCCTAATTACTATTAGGACCATTCCAAGACCCTGTATTACCCAACAATAGTCCCAAGTCCCCAAGTGCATTTGAGGGCCTTTTTATTAACTGTACTTGGCCAAGTTGAGGCCTTTGATGCCCCCCAGTGTAGGCAGTTGTTTCACTAATAGTCTCATGTGCATTCACATGTGCGGTGTCAACTGATTGACCATGAGTTTGCATTATTTCCTTCTGCTGCTGCTGAAATAGTTGTAACTCATTTCGCACCATCGACTTTACTATCTTGACCAATTGCTTAGATACTTCTTGCATCAAATCATTCACTCCTGCTTCGATCTGTTGCCGATTAAAGGATATAGACATCACTAACGGCTGCCTCTCCTCAGGTCTAGTTTGCGTGGAGCTAGTCATGTTAGGAGAGGTTGCTGAGGCCCTTAGCGGCTGAGAGATAATAGCTGTGTTCGACTGCTCTGAAGTCACCATGTGGGGTGTAGTCAAGGCAGCAGCATACATAGCTAATTGCCCCCTGCTTTCTGACTTAGGGTAGAACTTGGATTTTGGTTTCTTGAACTCATGTTGCTTACCTTCCCAAATCTCAAATTCATATGCCAAGTATGATCCAGCCCTGGAATAGAAAACTTTCACTGACTTGATCCTTATGGTCCTACTGGGTGTGCCAATTTTTATGTTGGATGAAAATAAAATCAGCTAAATTTCTCTAAAAAAACTTATCCAAAAAGCAAACTCCCAAAGATTACCAATGTTCAGACAATTAACGCTAAGAAGGATACTCTGCTCCTCAGCAAATGGACTCCTCAAATGACTCACGGGAACAAACGTTTGAGTAAGACCGGTCAACGAACAATAGAATGGAACTTGAACTTTTATTAACCAACTGATAAGTTCATACAAAGTTTTGAAGATTAACAATGAAACTAAAGAAGTAACATAAAGCTAGAAGTAAATTGAACAAAGAGATGAAAAATAAAACTGATAGTTAAAATGACATGGTGTATGTTGACATGAGTGATACTTTTCTTCTCTGTGCATGAGCCTTTTATAATCTTCCTTGATTTTCACCACTTCCTTATTTCATGTACGTAGTGGTCCTCCGTGCACCCATGTTCTTAGTAGTGGTAACCGCTGCTTTATCGTGGCTTCAGTCTCCAACTACTCTTCTATCAACAACCATTAGGCTCAATTACTTTTCTTAGCCCAACATTTCATTCTGCTGATGTAGCACTTTTAAGGCTACCATCACTTCTCAATTTATGAATATTTGCCTTGGACCCAATTGCTTTTCTTGGCCCATTTCAGCATCTAACCAGGCCCAATTTTGGGTCATTTATCAGCCTATTACTATTCTAATTTATAGTGCCAATGGATTGATTGCCAAAGTACTTAATAACTAATAAGCAAAAAGGCAGAAGTATTTAGGTACGGGACAAGTACGTAGGAGAGAGCACCAAAAAACCATTCACTCCGACATGCAAGAACATCCCATAATATCATACACGAGTAATGCTTCTAAATTATTGCACATCATTTTCCTATTGTCTATTCACACATGTATTTTATAATATTTATTTATTTTGATACTTACATTTTATAATATTTATTATTTAATTACAAATGATATTATTACTAAAACGTTTACAACAATTGAAAAACGAATTTTGTTCGCTAAAGATTTTAAAATATTGATAAAAAGTATTATCAAGTGTTTTAATAAATTGACTTACACTAAAAAAATTTCAAATTTGAAAATATTGATAATTTTACCTGTTGTTTATTATTTGTCAATGAACTTTAATTATGCTTCGACAGGAGCCACAATGCGTTACAAAGAAAAAAAGAAAACATCGTGCATTTTGTTTTACCATGAGAAATGATGCATCCTCATAATAAATTAGCCTAATTATACTCCTAGCAACATAATAAGAACAATTGGCAAAATTTGAGATCTTTCTACTAATTATTATTTCTCTCTTCTTATAATCTTCTTTTATTTCTATTTTATCCCCAACTGTCCAAAAGACAATATTATGTAACAAATAAAATATTTAAAAATTGTAGTCCACTATATAAATGAAACTGCCATATGTTTAGGCTAGTTGTGTATCAAAACAAAGAAACTGAGGGCATTAGAAGACTAAATTAAGAAATGACAAAAAAAAAAAAAAGAGAAACGGATTAAGTATAACATAATCCTTTTGTTTCCTTTTTTTTTTTTTTTTGTCAATAGCCCTCCATGTTTGTGGAGTCCACACCTATTTCACTGCATAGAATTCTTTTCTTTTGTGTAAAATCTCGTTCAAAAAGCATTTGTGTATAGTTTCTGACATTCTAAACAAAGTCGTGTTTTTATGAACTTGCCTACCTCCTTTTAAAAGTATTACGTCAACTTTATTCCATAAATATTTAAACAAACTTATAATGAGTGGTCGCTTCAATATTCCGTGTTATAAAATTGAAAATTCATTCAACCAGGAGCAAATATTATCTTATTCAAGCATGTATATTTCCCTCAATTATTAGTTCAAATTATGCATTTTTTGATAAAAAAGCCTCATGGTCAAATAAACCACTGGTGAGTTGTCAATTACATTAGCTTGATAATATTCCTCTTGCAGTGAAATCTCACCAAGATATAAAAACCCAAAAATTGAAAAATTTTTGGCAATCTCATTTCAAGGCAAGCTTAATGGCGTTAGAAATATAAAGAAATTAAACACTTGCAAGCAAACAAATCCACATTTTTCCTTAGAAAAGTGACAAGAACGATTTCTAACAACATATGCTCCTATAGTAAAACTACTAAACTTGGTATCCAAGGTTATAAATCTCAAATTTGAGTGGGGGCATTACTCTGGACTAAACCCAAAGGCCCAATATCGTGGTCAACCCATTAAGGCCTAACCAAGATAGGGCACAGAAGCCCAAACCGAAAATCGTTAAAGAATAGTGTAATGGACACCTCTTGTTTATAGGCATTCAATTCAGATTTGTAACGCATAACTCGGATTCCATAACGCATACAAAGCTATTAAGGAATCCGAGTTCATTACACTAGAATCTCAAAAGTTCGTTAAGTCAACCGTTGTTGCCAGACTTCACCTATGAATAAGAGGGAACACTCTCAAAATCAGGTATGCTCACATTTCTTAAACCTTATACCTCTTGCACTTTCTAACTTGAGCATTGAAGTCCTTGCATATGTACTTCCCCCCACCATGGAATCCAAGTCATCATTCAATTAGAACCACGAACAGCTTTGGGGTCCCAATTTTGTTTAGAGCACCCAATTTCTAGAATCTGGTGACCCACCTCCGAACAACATGTCTTGGACATATTGTGTGATGGGTCCCAATAATTAGGGTGGCTTCTTCCATGTCGCTTGCTGCATCCCATGTATGATACCATCATTGGCAATGGCAAAGCCAACACTGGCAGAGATGTTGGGGAGCTTGGTGAGTCGGAGTTAAGCAGGACGAGAAAGCCTTAGAATCTTTGAGGACAGAGATGCTCCAAGACTAGGAGGTGTGCGGTGTTTTCGATGGGTGGAACATGGCAGCATGAAAGGGGTCGAGTTGCCAACATTTCGGGTCATGAAGGGGCTTCTCCATTTTTGGTTATGAGAAAAGAGAGAAGCAGTCAACAGAGTTTAGGGTAGAGGAAGAGAAAAAGAAGTGTGGGATAAAATATGAACAGGAAAAAGATAACAAGGAGAGAGAACACAACAATTAATGGGATGAGCTCAAATTTTGCCAAGCATCTTCATTGTATTGTTAGGAGGATAATTAGGTTAATTTATTAGGAAAAAATTCTTAAATGCTCTTAGAACAAAACAAATTAAAAGTTTTGTTCTGTAATATTAATTACTTAATACATCAATTATTGTATTAAAAATGTAAATAAGACATTGATGACCTACAAAAATTAATATATTAAATCAAAAATGGTATAGAACAAAATTTTGGTCTTACTTTTAAAGTATCTAAGAAATTGAGGATCTATCATTTTTCATAGGAACTAATTAATTCTTGTATAACCTTTTTCTCTTTCTTTCTTTTGTTGATCGCCTTTTTGTGCACTTGATTGCTTAGTGCTTACCTTTGGTTTTTATTGAAGACTCACCTTTAAGCTATCTAATCTAATTCATATTTTATAAATAAGGAAAAGAAAAGAATCCACAAAGGGAAAAGTGTTTTATTACCAAAAGCAAAAAAAAAAAAAAAAAAAAAAAGGGAAAAGTGTTTGGGAGGTTACCACTTATCGAAAGACAAATCTTCGATCGGAAGAACCACTTTTGCAAACCCTGTCAAATCCATAAACTAGCAACATGAAAAGAAATAAAGAATTTACTAGAGATCAAACTTAAAAGTGCTTTTGCCCAAGTATTACTCAATTCTTCTGTAAAGTTTTTAGAAAGTAATAGAAGTTTTGTCGAAGCCAATTAATTACATATTATATGAGCGTAGAATTGTACATAATTTTTAACAATATTGCTAACTTCTAAGGAAAATTTCAACAACGCCGGGTGAATGGACCGCTTGTTTGTCCTCGAAATCTTGAATTACCTAGGTAGGGTGGGTAAGCAAATTAAAACTCTCCGCAAGGGCCGCGACGTATCTATTCCACCCATTTTAGTCCTGCCACTTTTTATATTCCTCCTTGATCAGGCACTTTATTCTTTTTTGCTTCATGAATTGGAGTTCTGAATTTGCGTTCAATCCACAATTTTCTTTCCATTCCTTAAAAATCTGAGTATTTCCATAAGTATTGATTTTTAAGAAATTAAACCATGTTTAACCAAATGATTTTTCATAATTTTAAAATAGATAAGAATTAAAAGTTATTTAGAATTTAATTTTGATATAATATCAACGTAAAAGAGTTTTACACAAATATTTAAATATGTATTGTCACATCAATAAAAAATATTTGATTCAATCATCTACTCTGTTAAAAGTCTTATAAATAGAAGTATGTAATTAAGTAATAATGTAAACTTCTTTTACACTAATAATATATCAAAATTAATCTCATTTATTTATATATACACTAATACATTTTTTCATGAAGATTTAAATAACAGGCAACTTCAATAATGAAAATTTAAATTGTTTAGTTGAGACATCTATGTTTCCATAAATTCCATATACAGTTGGGAGTTGTGACAAATTTTGAAGTTCTTTTTTCCGTTACGCCCTTTGTAATTGTTATGCTAATTTGTATTTTGATGTTACGTAAAGACTAATATTAATATCTGCATATTCTTGAAATTTGTAAAAAGCAGTTGACTTCATTTGTCGGGTCGATTGTTTCTTCAGCTCCATCAACTTTTAATATTTTTTTATGCTGAATTACATTTCAAGATGATCTATTATATTTTTGTAATTAATATTAAGAGATTTACGAATTTTAAGGTTGAATTACAACCGCAGAATAAGGAGCATCAGTTTTAGCTTTTGGACATGACTACATAAGAATTTAGGCGACAAAGATGTTGTTGGAAAGCTAGCTTAATAATTAAGAAACTCATGCTAGTCCCCCCTTTTTTTTTTCACCAATCAACGAAGTTATAAAGTATTACAATTTTCTTCATTCTTAGGCAATCTGGATTAAATATTATAAAATGAAACACAATATTAAAATATTCAACGAACTAATTCTCATCCGTTATCCATAACCTGAACTATATATTACTCAAGCCTGATACATATTATAATTAAATTATAAATGTTATAATATTCTCAGCCAAAAAAAATTATAAATATTATATCTAACGCCCACAACAGAATATAGGGCACAAAGAGGAAGGGATAACAAGACGGTGGAAAAGAGGAATAGAAAGCACCCCCTTCTGATCCCTTCCCATCCAGTGGACAACGCGCGAAGTAGCAGCCAGCTATTTCCTTCGACGTCGACCTCGCACCAACCTTCCCCTTTTTTACAACAATAACACATACTACACGCTTGCTAAAGTCACACACTCACTCTCACGCACACTCACACCCGCACACACGCACACACAGTCTTTCCACTCCTTAAAGCATCGTCATTTATTTATAGTAGTAGTACTCCCTTCCTCGTCAATAGAAAGAAACCAACAACTACCCCTGTACCTCTCCATCTCTCACACTTACTCATTCACAATTTCAAACCCAATTAACCTCCCTAACACAATGGAGTTCGGCAAGCTCGGACCCACCGAGCCGGGTGGCTCCTCCCGCTCTACAGCTCCACTCACCGAATCATCCTCCGTCTCCTCTTCCTCCCGCAGCAAGAAGAAGCTCATCATGCTCTCCCTTCTCGCAGCCGTGCTAATCATCGCCTCCGCGGTCTCCGCCGCCCTCGTCACCGTCATTCGCTCCCGCGTCTCCGACCAAAACTCAGCCAACCTCCGCCGCCAACCAACCCAGGCAATCTCCAAGACCTGCAGCAAGACCCGCTTCCCCACCCTCTGCATAAACTCCCTCATGGACTTCCCGGGGTCCACCACCGCCTCCGAGCAGGACCTCGTTCACATCTCCTTCAACATGACCCTCCGCCACCTCAGCAGCGCCTTCTACGCCTCCACTGGCATCGCCTTCGGCAGCGTGGACCCACGAGTCCGCCGCGCCTACAACGTCTGCCTCGAGCTTCTCGAGGAGTCCGTGGACGCGCTCTGGCGGTCGCTCGCGTCCGTCGCGCCGCCTTCGGATTCATCCAACGACGGCGACGGAGCTATTAAACCCGCCGCCATTGGATCGAACGAGGACGTGCTGACCTGGCTCAGTGCCGCGCTAACGAACCAGGACACGTGCTCGGAGGGGCTCGAGGACACGACGGGGGCCCTGAAGGACCAGATGGTTAATAATTTGAAGGACTTGTCGGAACTCGTGAGCAACTGTCTCGCGATATTCTCGGCCAGCGGGAGTGGTGACTTCTCCGGGGTGCCCATACAGAGCAGGAGACGATTGATGGGAACGGGAGAGAATGTCAATTCCGATAGCTCGGGGAATAATCGTTTCCCGATATGGTTGAGTAAACGAGATAGGAGACTGTTGAGTTTGCCCGTATCGGCGATACAAGCCGATATAATCGTGTCCAAGAACGGTGACGGAACGGTGAAGACAATCACGGAGGCGATTAAGAAAGCACCAGAGAAGAGCAGCCGCCGGTTCATAATATACGTTAGAAGTGGAAGGTAAGTTAGTAAGTTTTGTTAATAGGTTCATAATATACGTTAGTAAAGGAAGGTAAGCTAGTAAATTTCTTAGTGCTTTCTTTGAAAAGGGGCGTCTTTCTTGCTTTTTCTCCTTTTACGAGATAACGAACATCACACTTTTTAGTTACTTCTTTTTTGTTTTTATTTAACGGACTACATAATTGAAGACGGTGATATGATGTATACCAAGAAAAAGGACGCAGGGTTGGTCACGAGTTATTATCGTTATTAAAAGGTTTTTCTGCATGCATTCTCAACTGTAGTCATGCGAAAAGGATTGACCATGAATTTTCTCCTGCAATAATTTCTATACAATATTTGTGTCTCTATTTCCTTTAATTTGTTTTGACAGTAAGTTAAATTATCTTGACCTCACATTTTGTCAACAAAAGGTCCATTTATTAAACTTTAAAAAATATTTTTGTAGTGTACAAAAAATTTATTTTTATAATGTAATTTTTTAAAATATTTTAATGAAATTCTTCTTTTTAACTTTTTAAAACTTAATTTTTCTATTTAGAGTTTTATCTTTTATAAAATTTTAAAAATTAGAGAAAATTTTATATTTTAATTAAAAATTAAAAAACAAACGAACGTAAAATTGGAGTATTTATTTTTGTTGTTCAAGTGAAATTACTAGATTAATTATATTGCTGAATTGTTGATAGAAAACAGCTTCATCAGCGTGATATTTTCAACCGAATATGTACTCGTGAATTTTTTAAATTTATAATTTAAGATCACTGATTAAGATTTTCAATGAAAGAAATAAATACATGTATTTGAAGAGCATACGTGTATTTTCCCTTATATAATTTATGTACTTTTTTACTCACCCCCCCCCCCCCCAAAAAAAAATAACTGGTATTATTAGAACATTGGTTAGTTTTTCCCCCATTGGATCATGGTTGATGCTGATGTATGATTGCAATAGATAAAAGGCGTAATATGCGCACTGAGCAACATTTTGGATATGATGCAATTTTTAGGTATGAGGAGAATAATTTAAAGGTTGGGAGAAAGAAAACCAATCTAATGTTCATAGGGGATGGACGGGACAAAACCGTCATCACAGGAGGTAACAATGTTGTGGATGGCATGACCACATTCCACACGGCATCCTTCGGTAAATTCCTTTCCAACTTCCTGGCTATTTCTTGTGCTCCCTTTTGTCTAATTAGAACAATTTCAATTTGGATTTTTCACATAATTTTAGCATTTTGTACAAAGTCGGAGTTAAAAGTAAAAGCCATGAACCAAAGCCATGCATGAGGTCTTGTTAAAAAACAACGCATGAGACAGAACAGCGCAAGTTGCACGTGGCATGCCATTCTAGTTAGTCATATTTTGTAGGATTCCTAGCTGTCTGGCGGCAAGTCTATTCCAAGCCCAAGCGAGTGTTCACTTGGACAGCATTACCTGGCACCATATGTTTTTTAGCAAACGAAATAGCATATCCATTTATGTGATACATATGTTATTAGTGCATGCATTATTAAGCCAGTATAATGCGTTTCACACACGCAGTCCAGTCATTCTTTACAAATTCCGATCTATCAAAATCACAAAGCAAAAAAGTACTAGGTGATAAACCAAAAAAAAAAGTTCAACGTCAATTCTACCCAAAAACAATTAGATAGAAAGACTCGGTAAAGTTTTCTAATTGCGCTTAAAAAATCCCATTGCGCTAATTGATTCCAGAAGTATTTTATTGGTTGAAATTTAACTTATCAGATAAATGGTAGTTGGATGTTGAAGTTTCAAGTAACATGGCTCAACAGTCAACATATAAACTATAAACTATTTCTTGTTAAACTTTAACAAAAACGTGTCACTGAAGGAATTTTATGCATTCTCTATCTTCATAAAAACAGATCATTCACTTCTTGACTTTAATTATCATTATTCCATATTCGTAATTGAGAGCATATTATCCTCTATATTTCAAAGTGAATTAGCATACATCCAAACAAAAGTAGCAAAAAAATGTGCCATTGGAGCACCCTTTACCAAAAAAAAAATAAAGTGGCAAAATAAAATTATTGGTCGCGCCTCAATCATTCATTGCAAGCCGACACTACAGATAACACGATATCCTTCACATCCATTTATTATAAAATTTCCTAACTTAATTTATTCATTGTATAGTCCATACTTCTCACTCTAATCGTCCTGCAGCTGCTAGTGGTGCTGGTTTCATTGCACGAGACATCACGTTCGAGAACTACGCCGGACCAGAGAAGCACCAAGCGGTGGCTCTCCGTGTCGGAGCCGATCACGCGGTGGTGTACCGCTGCAGCATCAAGGGGTACCAAGACTCATGCTATGTGCACTCCAACCGCCAATTCTTCCGTGAATGTGACATTTACGGTACCGTAGATTTCATATTCGGCAACGCTGCCGTGGTTTTCCAAAAGTGTAACATTTATGCAAGAAAGCCCATGGCCCAACAGAAAAACACAATCACGGCCCAAAACAGGAAGGACCCGAATCAGAACACGGGTATATCCATCCACGACTGTCGGATCCTACCCGCCCCCGAACTTGTGGCGGTTAAGGGCAGCATCCCTACCTACCTGGGCCGTCCATGGAAACAATACTCTAGAACAGTGTACATGTTATCTTACATGGGTGATCACATAGATCCTCGTGGGTGGTTGGAGTGGAATGGGGACTTTGCACTGGACACGTTGTATTATGGTGAGTACATGAACTTTGGTCCTGGTGCGGCCATCGGTCAACGGGTTAAATGGAAGGGGTACCGGGTAATCACGTCCACCGTGGAGGCAAATCGATTCACGGTGGCCCAATTCATATCTGGCTCGGCGTGGTTGCCGTCCACTGGAGTGGCGTTCTTGGCCGGATTGTCCACTTGATTTCCACAGCAGCTATATAGGGAGGCTTGACATCGGTACAAAGTCCGAGCCAATTTAATTGTGGGAATGACTATTATCTTTATAGTTCTTATTCTGTTGTAATTGTGCCAAACAAGTAGTTATTTTGGGCCTAATTTTTTTCCAATTGATGATGACAATAAATGTAGTTGTTAACATTGTTTTGTGTACCAGCTATTTTGTATTTCTGACTCTACTAAAGGCAAGATATAATTAGCTCAAGAATTAAGCACAAAAAAGGCCCAAATGACTAATTATAAGGGCTAGTTAGATATCAAAATCTCATTTATCACATGGCACATAGCCTTCCAGCCAGCTCTGAGGAGCGTGAGGGCTAAGGGCTCATGAGTTTTGATTCTTGGGTGTGAGGGCATCCTAGGTCTAGTGCCTTCATGGATTGGCATGCTTATTACCCTAATCCTAAGATCTAAAGAATGTAGGAGCCAACAGCCTGTAAATGTTAACCTCTTTAAAAAGCAATCCTTAAAATTATACCATGGTAATAAGTAATATAGATTGAATGAATATCGTTTCCATAAGAACTCTATAACTAATTACCAATTTATTTAGAATAGTTGCTCTTTGAGAAATGAATAATTAAAGGTGGAATTGAAATCATGTAATAAGCAAGTCCAAATAAAATAAATTACACAAAGAACAAAACATGTAAACAATAGAGATAAACAATCAATGAAAATACCAATGTTAGTTATTGATTTCACTTGATTTCCGAAGCCATGTTGCTTTACCAAATTACAATCTAAATCCTAATACATTTAAATTGATGATCAAATTATCCAAAAATAATCACAATTCAATTCCTTGATGAAGTGATGTCTTACCCAATTGCACATAAGGTTTAAGCACAAGAATTCAAATGATCGCATAAATTGAATACTCTACCCCTAGAATCTTCCAATTTATGATAGTTATTATAGCAACTAAAGGGATTTCCTATTCTACTACATATGGCCAAAAATCATCAATGGGTAGCCAAACCATGAAGACATTAAGATCAATATTAATTATTTTGTTAAATGAAAAAGAAACTTGAATTAAAAATTAGAATGCATGACTTGTTCGATCAAGTTACATCAATCTGACACTGAAAGAAATTTAGCAAGACATAGGAAGAAAAAAGAACTCAAACAATTGAAAAGCCATACCAACTATCAAAATCACCTAGTACTTTGGTGAATGGATCTTGATTCCACAAGTACCCAATTCCCTAAACCGCACAATAATCTTTAAGAATTAAGATTCTCTCTTGCATATCTTTCTTTATCTTCCTTTTCTCCTATCCAAAGACTAATTACATAATATTTATAATAACCCTACTAACATCAATGCTTAAGCCTTGACTCTTATTGCTTAGGCACTGTAGCACTTAAGTGTTGGGTCTTGGATGCCTAGTCGTTGGAGGTAAGGCCATTTGATAAGCAACTGACCTGACACGTTTGAGAATTTGAAAGGGGCCAAGAAAATGGGGGCTCAACTTTCTGACCTTCATAGCTCTACCTATACCAGTCGTAGGAATGATTTTTAGGAACACATGTTCTCCTTCTTGGAACTCTAGAGGCTTTCTCCTCTTATCGGCATAACTCTTTTGGCAGCTCTGAGCCATAAGAATTCTGTCTCTAATCCTTCTTATTTGCTCAGTGGTCTGACTCACAAGATCAGGTCCTAATAGGCTCTGCTCATCTGGTTCGAACCAACACAAGGGAGATTGGCACTTTCTTCCATACAAAGTTTCATAGGGTGCCATACCAATACTTGCATGATGGCTATTATTATAGGCAAACTCAATCAAAGGTAAGTATTTGTCCCAACTTCCTCAATTGTCCAACACACAGGCTCTCAACATGTTCTCCAAATTTTTTATAGTCCTCTCTGACTGTCCATCCGTCTAGGGGTGATAAGCTATACTTAGGCAAAGCTTTATCCCAAATGCCTTTTGCAAGGTTCCCCAGCATCTAGAGGTAAACCTCGAGTCCCTATCTGAGATTATGGTTGAAGGTATACCATACAGCCTTACTATCTCTTGAACATACAGCTGGGCTAACTTTTCGAAAGGATAAGTAGCTCGAATGGGCAAAAAGTAAGCATACTTGGTCAATCTGTCAACAATTGCCCATATTACATCAAAACCAGCTTGTGTTTTGGGTAAACCCATCATGAAGTCCATAGAGATAATTTCCCATTTCCATTCTAGGATCTCTAATGGTTGCAATATAACATAGGGCTTTTGGTGTTCAATCTTCACCTTTTGGCAGACTAAACACTTACTTACCAACTCCGCAATATCCATCTTCAATCCCGGCCACCAAAACATCTTCTTAATGTCTTGGTACATCTTTGTTACATCGGGGTGTATGGTGAAATGGCTGTTGTGAGCCTCTTCCAAAATCCTTCTTCGGAGGTCACCACTTGCGGGTACACAAACTCTTCCTTTAAATCTCCATGGTCCATTTGTACCTTGCACAAAACCCTTCAACTTTCCTTCTTTTACCAATGCTAGGGTTTTCAAGAATTCCTCTTCCTCGCCTTAGGCTTGAGCAATTTGACTCTTGAAATTGCTCATCACCCTAAGCTGATTCAATCTTAAACTATGGGGGGTCCACATAACTCGAAGGTTAAGGTCTCTAAAGCTCCTTACTAGCTCATCCTCTTTGACCATCATCCATGATGCATGCAAGGATTTCCGACTTAATGCGTTAGCCACCACATTGGCCTTCCCAAGATGATAGTTTAACCCAAAATCATAATCCTTCAAAAGCTCCATCCATCTCCTTTGCCTCATATTTAACTTCTTTTGATCAAAGAGATACTTCAAGCTCTTATGATCAAAGAACACCTCAAATCTCACACCATACAGATAATGCCTCCACATCTTCAGGGCGACTACTACAGCCGCTAACTCTAGTCATGGGTTGGGTAGTTCACTTCGTGAGGCTTCAACTGTCTAGAGGTATAAGCCACCATGTTCCTATTCTACATCAAGACACAACCTAAACCTCTCCCAGAGGCATCACAGTAAACCTCAAATGGTCCATTAGGGTCTGGTAAAACTAATACTGGGGTTAAGGTTAGCTTACCTTTTAGCTCTTGAAAGCTCTTCTCACAGTCCATCGTCCACACAAACGGGGCATCCTTCCTCGTCAACTTGGTTAAGGGTAAAGATATCTGGTAAAATTCTTTTATAAACCTGTAGTAGTAACCGGCTAAACCCAAGAAACTCCTTATCTTAGTCATTGAGATTGACCTCTCCTAATTCATCACAGCCTCAATCTTACTTGGATCCACAGTGATACTCCCTTGTGACACCACATGTCTTAAAAACTTTACCTCCTTCATCCAGAATTCACACTTGGATAACTTAGCATATAGTTTCTTTTCCCTCCAGATCCTTAATACAACCCTCAAATGTTCTTCATGTTCCTCCTTTGTTCTCGAATAGATGAGAATATCATATAAGAAAATAACTACAAGCTTGTCCAAGTAGGGCCTAAAGATTCTATTCATATAATCCATGAAAACAGCAGGGGCATTAGTCAATCCAAACAACATCATCATAAACTCATAATGCCCATACCTTGTCCTAAAAGTCATCTTGGGTATATACTCCTCTTTCACCCTTATCTGATGATATTCGGATCTCAGATCAATCTTAGAGAACACAGTTGCACCTCGCAATTGGTCCATGAGGTCATCTATCCTAGGCAAGGGATACTTGTTTTTAATAGTCACCTTGTTTAATTGCCTATAATCCACATACAGCCTCATGCTACCATCCTTCTTTTTCACAAATAACACTGGGGCTCCCCAAGGTGAGGCACTAGGTCTTATGAACTTCTTCTTTAACAGTTCTTCCAATTGTCCCTTCAACTCTGACAACTCCATTAGGGACATCCTATAGGGTGCTATAGAGATTGGCCCAATTCTAGGTACGAACCCTATAGAAAACTTGATTTCCCTTTCCGGAGGAAACTCAAGTATGCCATCAAGAAACACATTGGGGTATTCTCTGACTACGGGGATCTCATCCAATACCTGGTCGAGTTCCACTTCACTTGCCATAAGGAGAACATATCCCTTATCACCAAACTCACTACTTCCTACCCTAGCAGAGTTAAAAAACAAACCAACAGGCTCCACGAGCTTAACAGGTATAGGGGGAAAAACAACAGATTTTTTAGAGCAATTTATCATAGCATGGTTAGCCGAAAGTCAATTCATGCCTAGAATCAAATCCAAACTAGACAAAGGCAAACAAATTCAATTCATTATGAAAGACCAACCATCAATTTGGAATTGACAACTTAAGCAACAATGACAAGTCTTAACTGGTTTCCCAGCAGGAGTAGAAACAATTAATATATTCAGCAATTCAGACACAGACAATCCTAATATATCTACACAATCATGAGAAATAAAGGAGTGTGTAGCTCTAGAATCATACAGCATAGTTAAGATCCTACTATTAACCTCGCACTTACCTTGGATCAGATTGTCGGACTGAGTGGCCTCCTCAGCATTAAAGGCAAAGACCCTTCCTTGGTGTTGGGGCTTGTTGGTAGGGAATAACAGCTTGATAGTGTAGTCTCTAGCCATATGCCCAGGCTTTCTGTATTGGAAACACTCGTTCTGGCCAGCTAAATAAGGGCGTCCTCCATGATGTTTGCCACAGTTAGGGCAAGCTTGACTATTCGCAGGCTTCAGTGGGCTCCCGGTGGGCTTTTGGGGTTGCTTTCCTTTGAAACCTCCACCTTGAAATGGCTTCCTCAGGGGTTGGGGCTTGAATTTCTGCCCTTGCAGTGCCAACTTTTTCTTGTAAGCTTCGAACTTTGCCACAAACAGCTTGCGGTTGCAATCCTCCACCAAACGGCACTTGTTGACTAGTACAGCATAATCACAGATCTCCATAGGCCCTACAGATGCTAGGATTTCCTCACGTAATCCTCCTTTAAACTTGACAAGCTTCTAGTGCTTATTCGGGTTCCCTTGATAGATCATCGAGAACTTGCACAGCTTTTCGAACTTGGCTGTATACTCAGCAATATTCATGGTCCCCTGATGTGGACTCATGAACTCTAGCTCTTTCACATTCCTCACGGATGCGGGAAAATACTTCTCATAAAAGTGCGTCTTGAAAATCTCCCAGGTGATGTGGGTTTGGGCTCCTTCCAATAGCCTCTTTGTGCCTACCCACCAGAACTTGGCATCAACTTCCAACATATAGGTAGCAAAGGCTACCTTCTGCTCCTCGGTGCAGGCCAGCATCGTGAAAATCTTCTCAATGGTGTTGATCCATTCATCAGCTTGATTGGGGTTGTACGTCCTTCTAAAGCTTAGCGGATTTGCCTTCATAAACTTAGCAAACTTGAAGTTCTCAAGATCTACCTCAGCTCCTCCATTGTGCCTTTCGGGATTCTCCTCATCCCTTTACTCCATTCGCTCCATCATGTGATGGGCAGCAGCAGCTTGTTCCCTCATGGCGGCAGCCATTTCACGGACCGTCCCCATGATTTCCTCGGGACTTTCTGGCTCATTACGAGGCCTATCATGTCTTCTTGAAGCCATTAGTTCCTGGTACACAAGACAAAAGACATTTAGTTGATCAGGCTCAACATTTATGTTGAGTGAATCAGCAACTGACCACATTCAGAACAGATGATCATGCATATCTAATCCCTAAGTCCCATCATACAGACGAGACTCAAAGCATGACTTAACTAACACGTATGCTTAGAAGCATATTTAGTCCATCCTCAGGCTCTTCAAGGACGAACTGCTCTGATATCAAAATGTAACACCCTAATAGTTCCATTCTATGCTTAAGTCATATTGTGGAATTACTAGTTATTACTTTTGTTCGCAGAACTAACATTGCCCTTCAGAAATTACTTTTTAATGAAAATTTGGGTAATTTTCTTTTGAACAATAACGAGTAAACCATTTTTGAAATCGAGAGCCATGAGCGCATCGTGAATGTATAACACAAATGTCGCTATCTCATTCATACATCGCATTTAACATAAATAGAAGCAATGAGAATAACCACAATCTTAGATAAAGATAACATTCATTCCATAGCTATCTTATAGTTAATATAATAGTAGTAATAGTAGCAGTCATACACAAAAATAATAATGGAGTACGATACCTCATCGGCCCTACAAAATACCCTAACAAAATATATGATAAAAGGAAATACATAAGAAATCCTAATCCGCCCATACATGCCAAATGAAAATGATAACCCTCGCTATAACCAAAAAGGGGCTATCTTCATGCTCAGCTCCACATGCCAATCAACACCTCACTCATCTGGCAGGAGGTAGTTGTTCTCGAATCCACTGGGAGAAACATCACCATGTCCTCCTCCTCGAGCACGGCCATGCCCACTAGGCACGAAACGAATACGAATGAACTCGCAACCGTGAACCGGGGGTGGAGTGTGACGAAGGGCTGCTAAAGAAGAAGACGAATCGGACAATAGGCTAATCACGGACGGGAAGGAAAGCTCAGACGGGTTCGTCTCCACGTGATAGCTTGGATAGGACGGTTTCGATGGATCGTAATCCAATGAAATTGTCAATGTCAGGCTGGTGTTCGAGTCGGAATCTCCATCAGTGGGGTACCTCGAAGGATGGAAAGGCGGGCGAACGTCATCCGTAGTGATGTCCTCGAACGGCTCATGAGGGTGGAAAAACAGACTTATCACAAGTGCATGGAACTAGCGGCTATGGAACATGTAGACCCGCATCGCTACCTGAGCAGTCATCATGGATGCATTTAGCATCATGTCAAAGTGCCAATGCATCACTGGGAGCTCAACGAAAATCACCACCGTGCCCACAGCCGGCATCCTTTGAAGACAATACAGAATCGTAGGAGTGAGAAAAACTAAATTTCTCAGTAGGATTACAACTAGACAAACATAGTGTCATCGTTATCGTCCTAGCCACTTCAGCTTTAATATAAAAATAGTGGATAAATATTGACTCAATTTTAATAGTTTCAAAAAACATAAATCCTGAAACGGGTTGCTTTTAAATTAATCATCATATCTGTAACATCATACATAGGCATACATGCTAATATACATAATAAACATTCACAATGCCATAAGGAATGTGATAATATGCATGACTATGCAATTCATCAACTTGACCGTAGTCCTACTTTGTCTTTCGTTTTTAGCACGGGCTTAACATTCTTTTACTTTTCCTTTGAAATAGACTACTTTTGGACATGAGCTCATTCTGTGACCGTCGTCATGTAGTACTAAACCAAATCAGACTAAGCTGATATTGGTTACCCCTAAGTTGGAAGGTCCTCCATGTCACCCTTGCCTTCCTTATAGAAGTTCCTTGTAGATTGCTGTCTCTCACTTCCCGAAAGTGATTGAGGGGTCATGTCCTATTCTTTCGTTGTTTATCATTATACTTTACATGCATAATACTTCTTTGACTAGACACATGCAATGATATGACTAAGTCCATAATTTGGACGGAAATTCGGTAGCATAACGGCTAGACCGGAGCTTCCCCAAATGCCAATCACAACTTTCAACCAATAGTCCATCACATTCATATCATTCAATCATGAGACAAGCTCCATCAAACTTGTCATTCATCATGCTGAATGGCATCATACATTCATACTCTAGAGGGGTTCATAATTGCATTATTCTTTGTGAAGAATCTTATGAATCATCATATGATTTCTCGTGGTTACCCATGAGAGAATCACATAGTTAAGATATATGTATGTAGTCTTTTAGTTATTTAGTTCTCATATGAAATTATTCTTTACTTGAGTTCATGTCTTATGGAAACTTGTTCAAATTAATTAAGTTAAGTGATTGTTTCCTTTCCTTGAGATAGTGCACTTAGTGATTCCTAGGTTCATGGTATGCTCAGAGGCCCTAATCATACTTCTATTCTCAAGGAGTTCGAGATCCTTCGAATCCTTAGGTCATGACAACGCATAACCACATCATGAACCCAGCAACACCATGTTCACTAAACACAAAGGGTGATTTTTCACTTAACCAAGTTACAAGGTTTCAAGCTTTCATTGCTAACCTAACAAGATCTTATATTAAATATTATAAAAGTTATCATTTTTATAAAGTAGTCATAAATTTTTATTCTTTATGAAAGTAAGTGCCTATAAAATTAAGCTCTTATCTTAAAAATTAGATCTTTATGTAATAATGATACAAGTTACTAGCTTTTCAACTAAAAAGTCTTGTTCTTTATGAAAGTTGACACATTTAATTATTCTAAGACCATCAAAGTCTTAACTTTATGACTTAAAGTTGTTTCTACATTAAAAAGGTTCCTACTTTATCATCTAGTGATATGAAACATTAACTTTAAGGTTAAAAAGTCTTGGTCTTTATAAAAATTAACACCTTTTAGCATTGTTTTGATTCAAAATCTAAACTTTATGAATTAAATGTTACAAAACTTTGATTAAAGTTTGAAACTTTATGAAAGGCCTTTTCTTTGAGGTTTGATTTCTAAGACATAAAGTGATAAGATATCATTTTTCTAACTCAAAAAGGCTTATTATCCTAAAAAGCTTAGACTTTTACATGTATTCTTATCTTCAAAACAAAACAAAAGAAGACTATGATTGCACCAAAACTTGCACCACTTTTTGTGTATCAAGAAGCAAACTTTTTAAAGTTTAATGCTTTTAGGATGTTCATAGACTTATCAAATCATGAAAAGCATGTAAAGATGAAGCTTTTCTAATCATAAACTCATCATAAGAAAAAGAACAACTTTAAGCAAGATACCACCAAGAACATCAAGAACATTCAAGAATAAGAACATGAACATATTTTTCCAAAAGTAGAAATATCAAGAACACTTGAAGAACAACAAGAACATATTTTCCCAAAAGTAGAAACATCAAGAACACTTGAAGAACAACAAGAATATATTTTTGCCAAAAATGGAAACTTTTGCTCTTGAAGAGCATGAAGGATTTTCTCAAGCTTTCACTTAGAGATCTTGGTCATGAAAGAACCAAGCTCCAAGCTTTCTTGAGCAAACAAAATGAAAAAGATGAAGATCACTACCTCCTTATCAAAATAGCGCTACAACAAGGAAGGAGAAGAAGAAGATGATGTCTCCTCTTGGTGATAATGGTGGCGGTATTGCAAGGAGGAAGGAGAAGCTCTTGAGATCTTGTGGAAATGGAGGTTGTAGTGTTTAGATCTTGTCTCCAAAGACCCAAAGATGAGGTCCTTGAAGGGCTAAGTGAGAGGTTTTGGGTGGGGGTGGTGGAGAAAGGAAGAAGAAGATGAAGAAGAAGATGAGAGAATTTTAGAGAGAAGTTGGAGGAGTAGGAAACTTAGAGAGAAAATGAAAGTGTGAAAATGAAAATGGATGAGGGTGGGAAGAGAGAAAGTGGCGTTTAACATAAAGGGGAAGGAGGGAGATATTTTCTTAATATTATGTTAATTAAGGTTTAGGGGGACAAATTGGATGATGGGGGAACAAAGTATGTACTAACTATTACATAAAGCACTCTTGTCTTATGCTTTATACTTTTATGACATCACTTTTTACTTTATTGTCTAGTTGACTAAATTTGAATTTAATCATGTGATTAAGTGCTCATACAACTTAATTAAGATGATTAAGCAAGGATTAGTGACTAACACACAAGAACATGATTAACAAAAATTAATCTTGCGATTAAGTTTAATTAACCTTAATTAAACTTGATTAAGCTAATTAAGGGTAATTAGTGCTTAATTAAGCTATTAAGGGTCTGATTTGCTTAATTAGAGATTTTCTAATCTTGATTAAGCATTCTTTTGACTTTTTTCACCCGAGTTAACTCATAAACTCTTTGTTAACCCTTTAATTAAGCCTTAATCTCATAATTTCTCATTAAGTGCCTAATTACTCAAGATTACTGAGGTAATTTATCACGACAAGAAATTGAAGATGTTATAAAAGACACATCTTTTGGTCTTTGGAGACAAGATCTACACACTATAAGCCTCATTTTCAAGAGAATTCAAGAGCTCTCTCCTTCTCCATTCAAAACCGCCACCACCAACATCAAAGGAGGAGTCTTTTTCTTCTTCTTCTCTTGCAAAAGATGCCACTTTTTGACTCTAGGTAGTGATCTCTACTCTTCTCTTTTGTTTACTCAAGAAAGCTTGAAGCTTGGTTTCTGTCATGACCAAGATCTTCAAGTAAAAGCTTCAGAAAAACTCTCATACTCTTCATGAGCGAAAGTTTCCGTTTTTAGTCAAATATGTTCATGAGTTATTCTTGATGTTTTTGAAAGTTCCTTTCTTGAAATGCTTTAAAGTTTGTATTTTTCTTTCTTGGTACATGAGATCTTGATGTTTCTTATGAGTTGTTGAAAAAAGAATGATGTTCTTGGTGGTGTTTGGGTTAAAAGTTGTTTATTTCCTTAGATGATGTCTATGATTTGAAAAGTTGTCATCTTTATCATTTTCTCTTCATTTGACAAGACTAAAAACATTCTTGATGCATAAAATTTCAAAAAGTTTGTTCCTTTCAGCCTTAAAAGTGGCGCAAGTTTTGTGCCTCTCTAAAGTTTTATTTTGTCCTTCTTGAAGACAAGGATATGTGTAAAAGTTTAAGCTTTTTGGAACATGAAGCCTTTTTAAGTCATAAAATGAGAACTTGTCACTTCATGTATTGAAAACAAAATCTTGAATACAAGACTTTTCATAAAGTTTTAAACTTTAATAAAAAAGGTAACATTAGGCCATAAAGTTGTAGATTTTCACTTCAATCTTGTAAAGGTTGAACCTTGAGATGAAAATGTCAAGTAAAGTTCTAAGCTTTCTTCAAGAATATCACATTTTAGTTATAAAAGTATGGACTTGCAACTTTTAATTTATAAAGTTTGTATCTTGAGATAAGATAATGCATAAAGTGTTAAACTTTCTTCTAGAAAGATTCTTTGAAACTAAGATACCACTTTAACTGATAAAGTTAAGACCTTGATGGTCTTAGAATAATTAAGAGTGTTAACTTTCATAAAGAATAAGACTTTTTAGTTCTAAAGCTAAGATCTTGTATCATCATTTCATAAAGATTGAATCTTTAAGAGAAGAACATAATTGTAGAGGCACATACTTTCTTAAAGAATAAAACTTTATAATTACTTTATAAAGAATGATAACTCTTATATTATTAAAGGTGAAATCTTGTTAAGTTAATTATAAAAGCTCGAAACTTTGCAACTTGAATAAGCTAAAAATCATTCCTTGATGAATGGAAGGCACATGGTGCTGTTGGGTCCATGAGTGTGGTTATGCATTGTCATGTCCCAAGGGATTAGAAGGACCTCGAAATCCCTTTAGGACCAAAAGTATGATTAGGGTCTCTGAGTATACCATGAACCTAGGAATCACTAAGTGCATTGTCTTAAGATAAGAAAAGGAGATAATCACTTAACTTAGTTAACTTAAATAAAGTACTTCATAAGATATGTACCTAAGTAAGGAGTAACTTCACTCAAGCATTAAGTAGCCAAAAGACTACATACACATTTATTTTAACTATGTGGTTCTTTCATAAGTAGACATGAAGAATCATATTATGGCTCATAAGACTTTCCACAAAGAATAATACAGCCATGAACTCCCTTAGGGTAAGAATGTATGATGCCATTAGGCATGATGTATGACAAGTTTGATTGAGCATTGTCTCATGATTGAATGATTGGTATGATGATATAAGATGGATATAATGGATTGTTAGTTGAAAGTTTCATGATTGGCATTTTGGGGAAACTCTGGTCCAGCCGTCATGCTGCCGGATTTGCATCAAAATTATGGACTCAAGTTATATTATTGCATGTCCACATGTGTCTTGTCAAGAAGTACTATGCATGTAAGGTATAATGATAAAAAAAGACAGAATGAGATATGAATCCTCGATCACTTCAGGAAAGCGAGAGATGGCGATCCACAAAGACTTAAGGAACTTCTATAGGGGAGGCAGAGTGACATGGAGGATCTCCAACTTAGAGGTAACCATTATCAGCTTAGTCTGATTAGGTTTATTACTGCGTGACGACGGTCATGGAATGAGGTCATGTCCAAAAGCAGTCTATTTCAAAAGAAAAGTAAATAATGTGAAGCACGTGCTAAATATGAAAGTAAAGTTAAAGAAAGACTCGAGTCTAGTCTAAGAAGTTACATGAATGTGCATGCATATTCATTCTCTCATCTGTATGGTCATTAATGTTTATATTATGCTTTCATATGTATATGCTCTTATATTGTAGCTTCAAGTTTCTTTACATTATGTTTATATGAGGAAGATTAAATGAAATCTGATTCGGGAACCTATGTTTTCAAACGCAACACCCTAATAGTTCCATTCTATGTTTAAGTCACATTGTGAAATTACTAGTTGTTACCTTTGCTCGCGAAACTAACATTACCTTTTAGAAATTACTCTTTAACAAAAATAGGGGTAAATTTTCTTTTGAATAATAACGAGTAAACTGTTTTGAAAACCAAGAGCCATGAGCGCATCGTGAATGTGTAAAACAAACATCGCTATCTCATTCATACATCACATTTAACATACATAGAAACTATAAGAATAACCACAATCTTAGATAAAGATAACATTCATTCCATAGCCATCACATAGTTAATATAATAGTAGTAATAGCAAAAGTCATACACAATGATAACAATGGGTCCGATACCTACTGTCGGCCCTACAAAATAACCTAACGAGATACATGATAAAAGGAAATACATAAGAAATCCCATACACCCATACATGCCACAAGAAAAATGATAACCCTAGCTACAACCAAAAGGGGCTATCCTCATGCTCGGCTCCGCATGTAATCAACTCCTTACTCATCTGGTGAGAGGTAGCCATTCCTGAATCCACCGGGAGGAATATCACCATGTCCTCCTCTTCGAGCACAGCCATAGCCATGAGGCACGACATGAGTACGAATGAACCCACGACCGTGAACCTGGGGTAGTGTGTGACGAGGGGTTGCAGAAGAAGAAGATGAATCAGACGACAGATGGATCATAGATGGGCAGGAAGGCTCAGACGGGTCCGTCTCCACATGTGTTCGAATCGGAATCTCCATCATTGGGGTACCTTGGAGGATGGAAAGGCGGGCGAACATTATCCATAATGATGTCCTCAAACGGCTCATGAGGGCGGAAAAACGGACTCACCACGGGTGCATGGAACTGGCGGCTATGGAACATGTAGACTCGCATCGCTGCTTGAGCAGTCAGCACAGATGCATTCAGCACCGGGTCGAAGTGCCAATGCATCACGGGAAACTCAATGAAAATCACCACTGTATCCGACACTGGCATCCTCTGAAGATGACACGAAAATGTAGGAGTAAGAAATACTAAATTTCTCAGTAGGATCGCGACTAGACAAACACAGTGTCATCGTCATCGTCCCAGCCACTTTGGGTTTAATTATAAAAGCAGTGGATGGATATAAGTTTAACTTTAATGGTTTTGAAAACTTAAACTCCGAAGCAGGTTGCTTTTTAACTTAACATCATAACTACATCATCATAATCTAACATATATACTAAAACATAGAATAAACATTCATAATGCAAATGGACAACATAAGTACATACAAGAACATGCATCATCATAGACTTAACCGTGGTTATACTTTTGACTTTACTTTCATTTTTAGCACGTGCTCAACATTCTTTACTTTCCTTTGAAATAGACTACTTTTGGACATGAGCTCATTCCGTGACCGTTGTCACGCAGTACTAAACCAAATTAGACTAAGCCGATATTGGTTACCTCTAAGTTGGAAGGTCCTCCATGTCACCCTTGCCTCCCTCATAGAGGTTCCTTGAGTCTTTGTGGATCACCATCTCTTACTTCCCTTATCGAAGTGACTGAAGGGTCATGTCCCATTGATTCTTTGCTTATCATTATACTTTACATGCATAATGTAACATCCCCACTTTCGTAAACAGAACGTAATAGAAACTTTGAATTATTTCCCTTAGGCAGTGTGAGAAATTCTCAGGTAGCACTATGCCATGACGATCCTCACACTTGGAACTATAGGGTAGTGTAAAATTGTCGTTGAAAATATGGCACTGCCATATGTTTAAAATTAAGAAATGACACAAGTGCCCTTACAAACTTTTGTTAATCACAGTAATACCCTAGATTTTTAGAAATTATGTTTTGACCCCAAAGAATTATTTCCACAACAACCCTTGAACTTTTTATAAAATGACTTTTGTGTCCATCCTACAACTTTTCATAAAATGACCCTTATGTCCTCACATCTATAGGATTAGCAAAATAGGGTTTTAAACGGAGCAGAATCACGTGGTGAAAGCGTAGAAGTTTAAATCTCTGCCGATTGGGCCATGGAGGCAGTCAGGTGTGAAATGACGTGGGATGCCCCTAGACTTGCTCAAAATTACGGATATGCCATTAGCTATAAAAAACAGAAAACAGAAAAGTTCAAAATTTGCAAAACGTTTAATCTACGCTATTAATCGATCTATTGAATCTTATTGATTAGGTAAGGCTAATTAGAAATTTATTAAAGGATAATTAGATATTAATCAGAGAGATTAGGCTTAAGATAAATTAAAATGAACACGTAGACATCTTACCAAAACTACTAAGTAACGTTTTACCGGTTTGGAGAAAATCGGTAAATATTCGGTGTTCTAAACCGCCAGAACCGAATCAGTAGAATTTCACTAGTTTGAGTATGGTTTAGAATGATTAGGTATAATGGAATTAGATTAGAGCCATAGGAAACTTCAAAGGATTATTCTAAAACCGTTTTACTAATTTAAATGAAATAGGTAAGATTACGGTGTTTTAAACTGTCGGAACCGGATCAGTAGAAATCATGCTATGGATGCCCTAGGATCAATGGCTAAGATTTAGCCAAATACCTCCCTCAAGTGGCGCCTAGACAGCCCTTGATGAGGGGAAGTAAACTAGGTTGCATGACTAAATAGGATCCACCAATCAAAACCAAGCTAGCTTCAAATATCTTCACCTTTTTCTCCTTTTCTTCTCATCCATTTTCGGCCTCCCATCCAGCTGCTGAAGCTCTCCTCTTTCTCTCCTCCTTGCTCTCATTTCTACTCCATTCTCATCCATCTTCAAGTCTCATCCCAAGTCACCACCATCAAAGACACAAAATCAGCACAAATTTCATAAGACAAGGTAGGAAATCCTACTTCTCCTCTTGTTTCTCTGATTTGGGGCTGCATGTTGGGCATGCATAATCTGAGATGTTGGTGTTTTATTGAGTGATGATGATGTTTTATGACTGATTTTGCATGTGTGTTGTGATTAAAATTGGATTTGAGGGCAAATAGCTTGAAGGAGGAAGACAAATCTAGAGGCTGTTAGGATTTTCCCTCGGCGGACCGTACGGCGGAGTGTACGGCTCCGCCTACCGCAGTTTAAATTGGATGAAACCATTTTTAAATGAAACTAAACATCTAGGGATTTCCATACATATATCATAATATGCCATTGGATTAGTATAGAATTAGTTATGAATTTTTTAAGTTAGACCTAGAAATCTGGGTTCTCACCCGGGCAGCATGGGTTGAGAAGGGTGTAACTCACACTATACAACCTCAAATTGAGTGCAACTAAAGTTTTTTGAAAGCTAACACATGAGAGAACATCCCATAAAAATTTCAGAATTTAATTCGTGGTCATTTGTTCCCAGCACATCAATGAAGTTGGCTTAGGTTTAAACTGGCCTAGAACAGGACAGCCTAGTAGGGTAATGTTTCGAAACTTATAACTCAAAATGTACTTAGGCAAATGACATGAAACTTAACTCATTTTAAAGCTTGTTGTGTTAGCTTTAGTTTGATATAAAATTCGTATGATTTCACCAAGTTTTCGATTTTTAGTGAATTTTCTTTTATAGGAACCCAATTCTGGCTAAGAACAGGGCATGCTGAGATAAAATGTTTATATCTAGAGTTATACAAATCAAAATGAGATGGGACTAAAAAGGTTAGAAACTAGAGACATAATGCTATGACATATCCAAAAATTAGACTCAAATAAGTTGAATTACAATAAAGGTGGAGTATACCAAAATCGGGCAGAATAGGAAGGAGTAAACTGAAAACCTTATAGATGCTTGAATTGAACTTGATGAATGATTCTATGAATATCTATATAATGGCTGATCCATATTGAATTGCAAGTTTGAAAGATTGTACTGGTGGTCTGGCACTATTCATGGGGAAGTAGACTCGATCCGTTATGTTGCCGAAATTCCGGCAAGGATTTATGAGAACTTATGCTATGAATGATTATGCTTTGAATATATTTACGTTTATGTGTCATATTCATGCGTAGCATGCATGCAAGTATATATTTAGAACATGATATGATATAGAACGTATGAGACATACTCATGAATGCACCAAGCGTCCACATGCATGACAAGATATGAAAAGGCAAAGATAATAAGAACTTGCAAGAAAGACGTACTAAGCTACCACGTGAGGCATGGCATAGACCCAGCTAGCGTGGGCCAGAGCGCTACTGTCTAAGACTTGGGCCAGCCCCCGACCAGACTTAAGGGGAATAGACCGGTGTGAGGGTCGGGGAAAGTAAACCCGTCACTCATGTATAGGTACGAGCTCGGACCTGAAAAGTAGGCTATCACCAGGGGTGAGAGAGGCCATTCACCTCCGGGGGACCAAGTACAGAAGAGCAAGGTTAAATTGCAAGTTAAAGAGAGAGATGAATTAATTCAAGTGCACTAGCATACAATCAAATACAAGCATCTATATGTGCATTTCTAATCATCTCATTATGTCATGATGCTATTATGACTCTTACTGAAGCATATTGTACTATCTGTATCTCTATGTCAGTCATATGAAATGGCAAGTGGTTGTTAAAATATAACCCGCTTCGAGAAAGGTGTTTTCAACTTAAAATTGAACCATTGTTTGTTTATATGTGCTCATATTTTCATAAGAAACCAAAGCGGCTGGAATGTTTATGATGACATTATAAGACTATTTTGAGTTACCTACTAAGAACCTTAGGTTCTCACTGCCTGCTTGTATGTTTTCCTTTTCCGTAAACATTCCAGCACCCAAGTTGGAAACCAAGTGCGAGGCAGAGTACAAGGCCATTCATGGAGCAAGAACTGGGCGTAAGCTAGATCAAGAGACCATTGAAGCTAGTAACGACTAGTCAGAAGTAGACACTGTGTACTATATTAGTCACAATTTCTTTTAAAGTGTAATTATTTTATATCTTCTCCATGTATCAGAGACTATTAGTCAGTAATAAAGTAAGCAGTTAAAGGGCCATGTATTATATTCTCCATATTTTAAAGTTTTCTTAGCACAGTGACAACCTCTTAATATGACTCCATGACTCGAGCATGGCTTATATAATAGAGGGTGTTACACATAATACTTCTTTCACTAGACACATGCAATGATATGACTAAGTCCATAATTTTGACGGAAATCCGGCAGCATAACGGCTTGACCAGAGCTTCCCCAAAATTCCAATCATAAACTTTCAACCAACGGTTCATCATATCTATATCATATCGTCACACTCATTATTCAATCATGAGACAAAGCTCAGTCAAGCTCATCATTCATTATGCCTGATGGCATCACACATTCATACCTTAAAGGGGTTTATGGTTGTTTTACTTTGTGAAGAATCTTATGAATAATCATATGATTTCTCGTGGTTACCCATGAGAGAATCACATTGTTAGGATATGTGTTTGTGGTCATTTAGTTACTTAGTCCTCGTATGAAAGAATTCTTTACTTAAGTACATGTCTTATGGAACACTTGTTCAAATTAATTAAGTTAAGTGATTGTTTCCTTTCCTTGAGATAGTGCACTTAGTGATCCTTAGGTTCATGGTACTCAGAGGCCCTAATTATACTTCTGTTCCTAAGGAGTTCGAGATCCCTCTAATCCTTGGGTCATGACAATGCATAACCATATCATGAACCCAACAACACCAATGTTCACTAATCACCAAGGGTGATCTTTAACTTATTCAACTTACAACGTTTTAAGCTTAACATATCAAGATTTTTACCTTAAACATCATTAAAGTCATCATTCTAAGCCTTAAAGTTTTATTCTTTATGAAAGTAAGTGCCTTTAATATTAAGCTTTTGTCTTAAAGAGTTGATCTTATGTAATAATGATACAAGTTACTAGCTTTTTAACTAAAGAGTCTTGTTCTTTATAAAAGTTAACACCTTTTGGCATTATTTTGGTTCAAGATCTAAACTTTATGAATTAAATGTTACAAAACAACACTTTTATGACTTAAAGGTCTCATTCTTGATTAAAGTTTGAAACTTTATGAAAGGTCTTTTCTTTAAGGTTTGATTTCTAAGACATAAAGTAACAAAATATCATTTTATAACTCAAAAAGGCTTGTTATTCTAAAAAGCTTAGACTTTTACATGTATCTTTGTCTTCAAAATAAAACAAAAGAAGACTTTATGATGGCACTAAAACTTGGCACCACTTTTTGTGCATCAAGAAGCAAACTTTTTAAAGTTTAAAGCTTTTAGAATGTTCATAGTCTTATCAAATCATGAAAAACATAATAAGATGAAGCTTTTCTAATCATCAACTCATCATAAAAAAAAGGAACAACTTTAAGCAAGATACCATCAAGAACATTCAAGAACATATTTTGCCAAAAGTAGAAACTTAAGAACACTTGAAGAACAACAAGAACATATTTTTCTAAAAATGGAAACTTTTGCTCTTGAAGAGCATGAAGGATCTTCTCAAGTTTTCACTTAGAGATCTTGGTCATGAAAGAATCAAGCTCCAAGCTTTCTTGAGCAAACAAAATGAAAAAGATAAAGATCACTACCTTTCTTGAAGATGGCGCAAAAACAAGAGAAGAGGAAGAAGAAGATGATGGCTCCTCTTGATGATGATGGTGGTGGTTTTGCAAAAAGGAAGGAGAAGCTTTTGAGATCTTGTGAAAATGGAGGTTGTAGTGTTTGATCTTGTCTCCAAAGACCCAAAGATGAGGTCTTTGAAGGGCTAAGTGAGTGGTTTTGGGTGGTGGTGGTGGAGAAAGGAAGAAGAAGATGAAGAAGATGAAGAAGTGTTTAGAGAGAAGTTGGAGGATTTGATTCCAAGAGAGAGAATAGGATAAGTGAAAATGAAAATGGATGAGGGAAGGAGAGAGAGAAAGTGGCGTCCTACATTAAAGGGAGGGAGAGTGAGATATTTTGCTTACTTTTGTGTTAATTAGTGATTAAGGGGACAAATGGGATGATGAGGAGACAAAACATGATCAACTCTTACATAAAGTACTCTTGTCTAATGCTTTATGCTTTAATGACATCACTCTCTACTTTATTGTCTAGTTGACTAAATTTGAATTTAATCATGTGATTAAGTACTCATGCAACTTAATTAAGGTGATTAAGCAAGGATTAGTGATTAATACACAAGAACACGATTAACAAAAATTAATCTTACGATTGGGCTTAAGTAACCTTAATTAAACTCGATTAAGCTAATTAAGGGCGATTAGTGCTTAATTAAGCTATAAAGGCTCTGATTTGCTTAATTAGAGATTACCTAATCTCAATTAAGCATTCTTTTGACTCTTCTCCTCCGAGTCAACCCCTTAATTAAGCCTTAATTTTATAATTTCTCATTAAGTGCCTGATTACTCAGGATTACTGAGGTAATTTAGCACGACATAAAATTGAGGATGTTACATCAAACCCTTTAAAATGGAATCCATGCATGCTCATTGTTTTCATGATTAAACCTGAAGTAGCTGGAATGATAATGATGACACATTAATGGTCTAGTCAGGATCCTACTGAGAAATCTTGTATTTCTCACTACTACATTTCCATGTCATCTTCAGATGGAGCTGATGGCATCCATGGTAGCACTTTCGATGGTATTTGACAAGATAAGACAACGACTTGCCATGTTTCTTCACCTAGCTAAGGAGGATTAAGATAATAGCATAGTATTTTCACCTTCTTGAGAGCCCTAGTTAGGCAGTTTATGTGTAATTAAGAGCATGTGGGAAGTCATGCTACTTAATTTGACATACTACATATGTGATAATTATTATTGTAATGATGACTCTTGATTATCTAGGATTACATTATTGGCTTAAGGTATTGTGCTATGTTATTTCAATTTTGTCATACGTCTTTCTAGTAACTCCGCGATATGAGGAACAACATCCATATGTATGCGAGTAAGCAAGCGCTTAAAGGCTCAATTTTCAAGTATAAAGGTTTTATAAAAAAAAAAATTTACAAGTTATTTTCGTATAATACGCTAATTTCAACTATAAGAACTTCCGCTAATTAAGAATAACAACTAGTAATGCCATAAAATGACTTAAGAATATTATGGTATTATTAGGTGTTACACTCGAGACCTCATTGTAGAATATGGATTTCTTGATAGTCTATTATGGATTTATGGTTAATTTGTGGAGTGCAGATTTGTAACATTTGTTAATGCTTTATTGCTTTGAGATTGATTTATATTATCAGCATATTATGTTTGGGTTTGCATGTAAATCAGTTAATTTAAGAATTTTTTTTGTAAGTTTGTATGGATGTTACTTTCTTGTGTAGCATCCTCAATTTTCCTTCGTGCTAAATTATCTCAATAACCCTGAGTAATTAGGCACTTAATGAGAAATTAAAGGATTAAGACTTAATCAAAGGATTAATGAGATAATTGTGAAGAGAAAAGTTAAGAAAATGCATAATTAAGATTAGAGAATTTCTAATTAAGCAAGTCAAACTCTTAATAGCTTAATTAAACACTAATTACTCATAATTAGCTTAATCGAGATTAATTAAGGATAATTAAGTTAATTAAAAGTTTAATTTTTGTTAATCATGATCATATGAGTTAATTACTAATCCTTGCTTAGTCAAGCTAATTAAGATGCATGAGCACTTAATCACATCATTAAAATTCAAATTTAGTCAACTAAACAATAAAGCATTAATGATGTCATTAAAGCATAAAACATGAGACAAGATCACTTTTTGTAAGAGTAAGTATACACTTTGTCCCTCTTATCATCCAATTTGTCCCCTTAATCCTTAATTAACACAAAATGAAGCAAAATATCTCCTCTAAAGCCATCTATATGCTACAGCCACTCCACTGCACACACACACATCCATTTTTTATTTTGTGACTTCTCATCCTCTCTCTAAGCCTCTCATTCTCTAACTTCTCTCTACTCTTTCTTCTTCCTTTTCATCTTATTCTTCTCTATTCTTCAAGACACCATAACCAAACCTAGAACACTAAGCCCTTCAAAGATCATATCTTTTGGTTTTTGGAGACAAGATTCAAATACTCTAACCTCCATTTTCTTAAGAACACAAGACCTCTCACCTTCTCCATTGAAAATCGCCACCATCACCACCATTGGAGGAGTCATCTTCACCTTCTTTTTCCTTTTCTAGAAGGTGTAAACAACACACTAGGTAGTAGAGATGGCAAAGCGGGTCAAACTCGCCAGGTTGACCAACATAACCCACATTTTTTGGCGGGGTGGGTTGATATTTTTGACTCGCAAAAAAATTTGACCTGTATAATCTGCCCCACATAACCCGCGAGTTAAAGCAGGGCGGGTGCAGGTTTGGCCCGTGAGTCACCTCTTTTTTTTTGTTTTCATTTTTTTCTTCCACATCTACTTCTAGAGGAGCTTCCGATGTTGTTAATTTGGAAGATATTGATAAGAATGATACTTATTGATTAGTTATTGACTTTATCAGTGTTTAACTATTTATGTAATATTGGTGGACTCTATGACTTGTTTTTTTACTATGTTATTGATTATATTTATGCTTTGTGGATTATAATGTTGATTATGAATTTATAGTTTGTTATGGATGGTTAACTTGTGGAGTGTGAATTTTTTAATGCATTTGGATTTGAATATTAGCTAGTAAGCTTCTCTGTTATAGTTATTTTGATTTGAAGAAGTGATTCTTATTAAGAATAGCTACAGCAACTAGATATGTATTATATTTATGGGCAATTTGATATTGAATTGTTAAATAATGTCTCTTGATGGCATACTATTTCAATTTGGTATTGGATTAGGTAATTAGGAATTTTTTTAAAAATTTGCATGGATTTTATTTTGTTGTGTTTATATAAAAATTCGTTTATATTTTTTTAAAAAAATTAAATAAATTAGTTTATATAAAAAATATTTTTTTATTTTTTAATTTTTTGGCAGACCAACCTGCTAACCTACACAAAAGTGGGGCGGGTTAGCATATTCAACCCATATTACTATGCTGGGTTGGGTCGCTCCTCCTCGCCCTGCTCAAGGCTTAACCCGCGATGGGGTGGGGTGGGGTAGGGCAAGGTAGGTTGGCTCGTTTGCCATCTATACCAAGTAGTGATCTTTCACTTTATCTTTTTGTTGTTCAAGAAAGCTTAAAGCTTTGGCTCTTACCATCTTTTTGTTGTTCAAGAAAACTTAAAGCTTTGGCTCTTACCATGGCCAAGAGCTTCAAGTGATAGCTTGAGAAAAACTCTATGCTCTTCTAGAGCGAAGTTTCTATTCTTAGCAAAGTTTGTTCTTGAGCTTGTTTATGAGATTTTTTGTGTACATTAAAAATTTCTCTTCTTGAATGCTCTAAAAGCTTTCATTTTTCTCTTATGATGCATATGTTCTTGGCGTTTTTGGTGAGTTATTGAAAAGAAAGATGTTTTCTTGGTGGTATTCTTGTTTAAAGTTGGTTTCTTTTTTTACAAAGAGTTTATGATTGAAAAGATTCTCTTTTTTCATCTCCTTTATGATTTTGACGTGACCAAGAACATTCTAAAGCATAAAACTTTAAAAACTTTG
Source organism: Pterocarpus macrocarpus (assembly GCA_031439585.1). Classification (NCBI taxonomy): domain Eukaryota; kingdom Viridiplantae; phylum Streptophyta; class Magnoliopsida; order Fabales; family Fabaceae; genus Pterocarpus; species Pterocarpus macrocarpus. Next base: position 58,967,149 of record CM062514.1, read on the forward strand.
TCTCTTGATGCCTAAAAAGTGGTGCAAATACTATGTATTCCCCTTAAAGATTCATTTTGTTTTTCTTGCAGATAAGAATAGTAGTAAAAGTCTAAACTTTCATAAAGTATGAAGCTTTTTAGTTACAAAAGTAAGAACTTGTCACTTTATATTACAAAGGTTAACTATTGAAGACAAGACATTGCATAAAGTTTTAAACTTTCATCAAAGTGAGACTTTTTGGTCACAAAAATGAAAACTTGCAACCTTATTTTGTAAAGATTGAGCCTTGAGGTTAAAATATTGGGTAAAGTTTTAAACTTTCTTCAAGAATGAATCTTTCAAATCCTATGAGTGAAATCTTGAAACTTTTAAGTTATAAAGTTGAAATCTTGAAGGCATAATAATGATTAAAAGTTTGAACTTTCTTAGAGAATAAGACTTTTTAGCCATAAAGATAGAATCTTGCATCTTTATTTTACAAAGGTTAGATCTTGGAAACACAAACATGGCTAAAGGTTCATACTTTCACTAAAAATAAAACTTCTTAATCATAAAGGTGAAATATTGGAATTTTATTTAATAAAGTTTGAATCTTGTAACTTTATTTGTAATAAAAAATCATTTCTTGATGATGGTGAGCACATGTGTTGTTGGGTTCATGAGTATGGTTATGCATTGTCAAAACCCAAGGGACTAGAGGGATCTCGAAATTCTTTGGGAATAGAAATATGATTATGGCCTCTAATCATACATGAACCTTGGAATCACTAGTGTACCATCTCAAGGAAACTAAAAGATTTGAAGATCTTAAGTTGAAGGTAAGAAAGAAGCATGAAAACCCATGATGAAAGTATAAAAGCCTATAACACATACTTATTTTAACTATGTGGTTCTCTCATGAGCAAACATGAGAAATTATATGATGACTCGTAAGACTTCTCACAAAGGATAATGCAACCATAGACACCCTTTAGAGAATGAATGTGTGATGCTATTAAGCATGATGTATGGTAAGTTTGATTGAGTATTGACTCATGATTGAATGCTGTTGATGATTGATATGATGATATGAGATGTTGTTGGTTGAAATTTCCATGCTTAGCAATTTTGGGAAAGCTCTGGTCTAGCCGTTATGATGTCGGATTTTCATCAAAATTATGGACTTTGTAACAGCTTATCAGACAAAGTACTATGCTTAAGTCATAGTATATTATCTGATAAGTGGTTACATGTAGCAAGCTAATTAAATTCCGTTTTCTGTTTCATTATTAATTACCCATATAGAGATGATTGTTCACGTAATAAATTTTCTATTTGACAGCAAAATAAATACTAGATAATTGTTGTACCAGAAGTAATGTATTATAAATCAGAACACAAAATAGACAAAACTACTAGAAACTGTATCATAAATATATATATATAGACGTCTGTTTTCAAAGTTTGTTAGGAGATACATAAGCAGTACAGGATAATAAAATGAGGCTGCTTAAAACAAAATAAATTGGCCTGTCTCTATGAACACTACCCTAATTGGTCCCCCACAGGGCATTTCACGTACTGATCAACCCCTAGGTTACTACTACCCGTGACCCAAAATATCAAAAGAAAGCCACTCTATACACCTCCTGCTGCTACCACATGTGTGCTATCTAGATGGATTCCGAGGAAAGGAATCCATTCGCCATGCCGCTATCGGCAAGAGTATATTCCACGCCCGGGGCTGAGGATGAGGAAGATGAACTAGACGCCTCCGATGGATCCTCCTCGGACATAGAAGCAGAGGGGATCTGCTGTGGTGGAGAGGTTGGCGGAGCCATGGGAGCTAGTGCTAGTGCTAGTGCTGGTGCTGGTGCTGCTGCCTGTGGAGGTGGAAAGAGATGGGCCATGTATAGTGGGATAGCTATATAGGGTGCAGACGGGTTAAAAAGAGGGTGAGAAAGTGGGACTGCGAAATCTCTACCGAAAAAGAAATAAAGGCGAAATTGGCATCTACCAGATATATACACAGAGTCTATAAATGGGTCGATGTGGATATGAAGTTCAAGAAACTCAATGAACAAGACGCCCGTGGCCACGTTCTCCATGATCTTAGAATGACATGGAAACATATAGTAAGGTGAGAAATAAAGATTTCTCAGTAGGAATTCCTTGTTTATACATATCTATCATCACTGTCATTCTTAGTTGTTTCGATTTCTCCATAATTTAAAATAGTACGACATAATAGTGATATTTAACTTAAATTCTTATTATAAAACATACATCGAAACAAACTCAATTTTGGTTAACAAATATGCTAATGCAATTAAAGCAGTAACTATAATTAAACAATAATATATCAAGAGAAATAAACAAGTAACTAGAACAATCAATTAAGGATTATCATACTGTACATATTAATGTGCAACTGGAAAATGCATCTTATCCTTGAAGGCTTTCGCCTCTTACAACCTATTTTCCATCTTTAGTCCCCTGGGAGTTATTGGCCATATACTCCTAGGTAATAGTTCGCTTTTCAAGCCCGAGCTCGCTCCTATACAGGATTGCCAGGTTTACTTTCCCTGACCTTCCCACTGATCTATTCCCTTTAAACTTATTCAGGGGCTGGTCTAAGTAATATGAAATCCTTTGTAATATCCATGAATTGCATGCACAACTAACTTTATTCTTTCAAACATCATGTGTTCATGCCATTGTAATTTACACAACATATGAATTTCTTGCCGAAATTTTGGCAACATAATGGATCGAGTTTGTTTCCCCATGAATAGTGCCAGACAACTAGTACAATTATTCAAACTTGCAATTCAACATGGATCAGCAATTATATATATATTCATAGCATCATTCATTAAGTTCAATTCAAGGATCAATAGGGTTTTCGGTTTACTCTCTCCTATTCTGCCCGATTTTGGTATAATCCACCCTTAGTTCAATTCAACTCATTTAAATCTAAATTCTGGATATGCCATAGCCTTATGTGTCTAGTTTCCAACCCTTTTAGTCCCATCTCATTTTGATTTATAGAACTCAAGTTATAAGTATTTTACCTCAGACTGCCCTGTTCTTAGCCAGAATTGCACTCTTATAAGTGAAAATTTACTAAAAGTAGAAGTCTAGGTAAAATCATGCAAAATTATATCAAATTAAAGCTAACAGAACAATCTTTCAAATTAAAGAAGTTTCATGTCATTTACATGAGTATATTTTGAGATATAAGCCCCGTAACTTAACCTTGCTAGACTACCCTATTTCAGCTTGGTTTGAACATAAGTCAATTTGATTGATGTGTTGGGAACAAATGGAAATGAATCTAAGCTTGAAATTTTTATGGGATGTTCTCTTACATGTTAACTTTCAAAAAAATTTAGGTTCGCTGAATTTGGAGTTGTGTAGGGTGAGTTACACCCTTCTTAACTCATACTGCCCAGACAAGAGTCTAGATTTCTAGGTCAAATTTCCAAAATTCATATCTCTCTCAATACTAATCTAATGGCCTTATATTATATATTTATGGAAAGCCCTGAATGTCTAGTTTCATATAAAAATAGTTTCATCAAATTTAAATGGCTATAGGTGGAGCCATATACTCCGCCGTATGCACCGCCAAGGAAAATCCTAACAGCTTCTTGAATTTTCTCTATTCTTCAAGCTCTTTCATACCAATTCCAATTCCAATCATAACATACATGCAAAATCAATCATGATCCAATATCATCACACTAAATCATGTCAGAATCAAGAGAAAAACAAGATCCCCACGTAGCTCCAAATCAAGGAAAACATGATGAGAAGTTGGATTCTTGCCTTTTCTAGGTGTGATTCTTGTTAGATTTGTGACTTGAGTTGAAGAAATTTTGTTGTGGCTTAAAAGTTTGTGGGAGATGAAGATGATATGAGTTGAGATGAGATGAAGGAGAAAAGAATGGAGAGGGGTCAGAATATAGGGGCCAAAATTTGCAAGGGCAGAAAAAGGAAAAAAATTAAAAACTTCTAAAACCAGTTGCATGTGATTGGTGGATTTGTATTGGTTATTCAACTTGGTTTGGCAGCCCATATGGAGGGCTGAGATAGTGCCATTTGCATGGATAAGTTGGCTAAATCTTCATCTATCCTATGTTCCTAATCTAATTCCATCAAGCCTAAGCACTTCTAAATCACACTTAATTGGTTTTAAGTGAATGCTTAATCGAATTCCGATTAAACCCACTTATTCGATAAAAACCGAACAACTCGATTATTAATGATAAAATTTTTCGGACGTTACAGACTTAGTCATATCTATTGCATGTCGACATGTGTCTTGCCTTTGAGCATAATGCGTATAAAGATATAAGATGTACTTATGAGAAAAGATGTAATTCAACGTTATCCTTCAAAAGGAAAGGTGATCTACAAAGACAAGATAAGTGGACATTAATCCTTCAAAAGAGAAGATGGCCTATTAAGAGACCTCTCTACTTTGGAGGTACGAGACCTAGACCTCTCTAAAATTAGAGGAACCTTTGTCAACTTTGTATAGTTTTAGATTAGTATTACGTGATAACAGTCATGGAATGAGCTCATGTCCAATAGCAATCTATTCCAAGGGTATGTAAGGTAATGAATATTAAGCACATGCTAAGTATGAAAGTAAAGTTAAAGAAAGGCTCTAGTCAAATCATGAAGTTACATGAATGTGCATGCATCTTCACTTTCTCATATACATGATCATGGATGTTTATATTATGCTTTAGTATGTGCATTTCCATTTTCATGGCCTTGTGTTGCTTTACATTATGTTTATAAGATTAAGATTAAAAGAAACCTGCTTTAGGAACTTATGTTTTCAAAACCGTTAAAATTGAATCTATGCATGTTCACTTTTTCATAATTAAATGCAAAGTGGCTGGGATGACGATAATGACACATTATCTGTCTAGTCAAGATCCTATTGAGAAATCTTGTATTTCTCACTTCTATGTTTCCATGTCGTCTTCATATAGAGTTGATGGCATCCATGGTAGCGCCTCCAGCAGTACCTAATGGGATGTGACGAGAGTTGTCATATCACGACACCTAGCCAAGGAGAATGGAGATAATAGCATGACATTTTTATTCTCTTAAGAGCTCTAGTTAGCCAGTTTATGTGTAATTAAGAGCATGTTGGAAGTCTTGCTATTGAATTTGACTTATTACATATATGATAATTATTAAGTGCAATTGTGATCCTTGATCTATCTAAGATTACATAATTGTTTTAAAATATCGTAATATGTTATTTCAACTTCCTCATACATCTTTTGAGTAACTCAATGATACAAGGAATAACATCCATATGTATTCGAGTAAGTAAGCATTTAAAGGCTCAGTTTTCAAGCATAAAAGGCCTAATATATATATATATATATATATATATATATATATATATATATATTACATGCTATTTTTATATATCATGCTAATTCCAATTAGAATAACTTCCGCTAGTTAAGGGTGACAACTAGTAATGTCATAAAATGACTTAAGCATAGTATGGTTGGTAGTGAGTGTCGCAGCCCGCTCCAAATTATAATTTTAAAATACTTAATTACAATAAATTTGAAGTATAGTGCAACCAAGGTCGTCTCACAAGGATGTTGTTGCTATCTAGTTAAGTAACAAGGGGTTTTGTGTAAACATGTAGTAAATAAGCTAAAGAAAATTAGGTAAAAATAAAAAAAAATAGTTCAAAGAGTTCCTTAAGCATAAGGTGAATCAATCATTAACGCACAATATATCAAACACATGGAGTGCAGCTAATTTGAGCTATTAGAGAGACCTCTACTAACAATCCCACAATTCTACCTAGAGAACTCTAGGAATTCAACCAACACATAATTGATTAGATAATTGAGACCTCAACGCTAATTAACCTATATTGATTTCTAGCTCCAATTGTGTTGGCCTAGATTTGAACCCAAACTCAATTTCTAATTCTTTAACTAATCAAGTTCATACCAATTGACCAATTAGCAATCACACAACTAATTCCTCATTCATAAACCTACATATCAATACCATTCAATGCAAGCTTACAAATAAAAAAGGGCAAAGAATCAAGAAAACAAACATGATTGAAATTCAAGCATAGGGTTTCAAAATTACAACAATAATGCTCTTGGAGTCTCCTTGAACTAGCTTGAAATCCTACTCCTCCATAGCAATGAAGGTTACAAAATAGAACCCAAAACAAGTATCTTACAAAATGAAAGGAAAAGAAAAGAAAAGAAGAGGAGAGGAGAAGAGAAGAGAAAAAAATGAAAAATGTTCAAGAGGAGTATCTTTACATCTCTATTTTCTCTATTCTTATTAGACCTAAAATGTGAATATCCAACATTGCCCTTGAGTCTAAGTTAATCCTCTGCCTCTGAGTTTTAAGTGGACACCCAATTTGCTTAATTTGGACTTGAAATGAGAGAGTTATGGCCCAATCTTTGTAGTATGTCTGGGTTGTACCTCTATTCGCGTCAGTCAAATTCAATAGCCAATAAGTCCATTAAGATGTCATTATTTTGGAGAGCATTCTCATATGAATTGAAATTTTATATCTTAGCTTTCAAATGGCACCAGTTTTACCTCAATACAATACCTACAACTCAAGTTATGGCCTAATTAGTGCACACTACTCAGCTCCAATGTGACAGCCCTATTCTGACTTCGTGGCCCAATTCGTCCTAATAGACATCTGAATTAGTTTTTGAGTTCTTCATCAAAGTTGTAGATCTTTCTCTTAGCTTTCCTACAATATAAAATTTGTAATTTTTAGAGGTCGACAACTCAAGATATGCTTAAATTACAAAAATAGTATAAATTTGTAATAATGCTGAAAAATACAATTAAACCCAATTAGAGCCCAAACTCATAGAATTTATCTAATATTGATCGATTAAGCACAAAAGAGGTCCAATAAACTAAATATGAGGCTTAATCAATATATCAAAATATTACTTATCAAATTCCCCTACACTTAGCTTTTCGCATGTCTTCATACAAAATCCTAAATATACTCAAGGGTGCTGAAAATGAAACATCAAAATTTAAAATAAATACATAAGTCTTAGAATGAAAAAAATGACCAAATAACATGAAAATCAAATTCCCAATGGATCCTCAAGAGTGTCAAGCATATAGGCAAAAAGCACATCCAAAGCATCAAGAAATTCAACAATTAAGACACATATCTACAAATGTGCAAGCAAGGCAAAAATCACAGCAAAAAGTATGGATCAAGCATGGAGGATCTCATAAGATAATGTGTTTAACACTTTTACTTTCAAGTGTTTAAGGCTCAATTATACCACTCAAATCACCTCAAAAGGAAAAGCACTACCATAAGCTTGCTTATCATCTAATTCTCCATCACCCAAACACATGCACACACAAATCAATAGGACTTTATTCAAGGTTGTAATGGGGCCAAGGTAAGGGTAGGGAAATAGTAAAGATATGCAAGGCAAAAACCAAAGAGAATAGAAGAACATTGGCAAAGACATGAGGTCACAAATGCAATGGCCCTCCTCAAATCCAAGCAATGCAACAAACAACTCTTTTTTATCCCACTTCTTTACTTTCTTTTTTCATCAAAATTGTCCCAATTTATTGACTTTTTCTTTTTCTATTTGCTTTTTTTTTTTTAACATTTTCTTTGCTTCTTCTTTTTTTTTTTTTTTTTAATCTTTTCATTTCTTTGCTTTTTCTCTTTTCACCACTTTGCACCCCTCACACTTAAAATCTTACATGTCCTCATGCAAACCCCCACACTTATGTGAATGCACATTGCTAATGGTAACCAATGGTCTCCTAATCCCTAAGGCTAGGTGCAAACATGGTTTTTCGCTTTAGGCTTGTAATGTGCTAAAAACAAAGAATATGTAAAAAGGCTCAAAGGGGCTATGTAAGGGGAAAAATGAAAGAGTGACTATTTGGCTAAGTAGCTAATCACGAAATAAATGCCTCAATCATGTTCATGTTTGCAAATGAATGGTGTAGCCTCAAAAAGAATCAAAGCAAGTTGTAGAATGACAAATCCTATGAGGGAACAAAATACACAAGAAAGAAAAGAATGGCATATAGTGCAACCATCCTAAAGGGAGGCTCAAAAGCTCACATGGGTCATGTCCAACATACTCAATTCAAGCAATTGAAGATCAATTTACCAAGCATGTAAAACATAAAGAAAGAGATGAAAAGTCAAGCATGTTGAAGTCTCAAGCCATGAATGTCTAGTGCCTAAAGATAAAAACTAAAGAATCACCATGGGGAAACATCCAATTGAACAACACAACTAGTATATGAAAACTAACATTAAACATACTTTATTCTAAAAGTAAAATGCAAGACAGAAAATTAAAAAGGTAAAAAGTGATGAGAACTCCCTCATGGTGGCTTATGCTTGAATTGATCTACAAACTCGCACCAAGGCTTACATCTCTTGCCTCTACCAGGATCCCACAAGGTTATTTTGTGTTCTCGACCATCCTTGTCACTTTTGCATTCACATCCCAGTGTAGAATACCTTAGTCCATTCCCATGATGCATCGCTATAGTAATGACATAGATGGCTCCGAGTTGAAAAGCACTCTCCTTATAAGCATAATCCAAGCACCTCAATGCATCTATGGAAGATGTCTTTGTAGCCATGTCACAAATGGCTTGGAGTTGGGCATCATTTTCTAGGTATGCATGTTCAAATCGACCTAATAGATGCTCATGAGGAGGAAATTCCAACTATAATTTTGGTGGTTGGACTATAGCGGGAACAATCTCTTTAGCCTGAACATCTATCACAAGAATTTTCTCCACTGTGTCAAAGTCACAGGCCCATCACTTATTAGATATGCATCCATCTCTATGCACTCTATACACAACTCAACACCATCACACTGATCACAACAGATACAATCAACAGAATCTCTAAGGTCGAACCACTCAGGGAGCTCCTCATAGAAATTGTCATGACCTTAGTTGCGTAATCAATGATATCCAAATAAAATATAGAGTGCTTATTTGATTTCTCCTGTACAAAATTTGCACCTAACTTTTCTTTCACTTCAACTGCTTCATCAGAATGCTTAGTCATAGCTATACTTTCATCAATTCTTTGTGCCAACTTCAATAAACTCCTACTTGACGGCAGCATAGCAACACTAACATTCCTCTTTGGGTCAGGGATCAATTGAGATGGAGTCTGAGCAAAACCATGTGACTTCATCTGGCTCATGGAGGAAGCAAATTGACCAAGCAGAGTCTCTATATTCTGGATGGCTGCATCAGTTCTTTGCTGATACTAGAGGTTATTTTCTAGAATCTACTTCATTAGATCCTGTAATGATGGCTCTAGTGAGGTAATAGCTGGTCTAGCCTATTGTTGTTGCTGAGGGGTTAGGTGTTGGTACTAAGGTTTCCTAGGGAATACTCTTACGGCACCCACTGTATAACCTTGAAGACATGAGGTATCCTCCTGAAGTTAGGGGCATCCATTAATGGAGTGGGATGGACAAGCATAAATACCACATACTCTAGTAGGCTCTGGTGCAAATATAGGAGTAACATAATGTCCTATGGTCAACTACTTTATCAATGATGCCATCTCATCTAATTTGTGTTCGATCCTCAGCAAATCCACATCAAGGATCTCACCAACTCCTCTAGTCCTTGTGATAAATTGCTAGAAATTATTTGCCATGTTAGCTATCAGATCTCTGGCGGTAGCAAGTGTCTTATCCATTGAGCTCCACCACTCGCTACATCAATCATGCTCTTATCCAATGGTATCAGCCCCTTATAGAAAAATTAGATCAACAAGTGCTCACTAATCTGGTGATGGGGACAACTTGGACACAACCTATTGAACCTCTCCCAATACTCATATAATGTTTCTTCTTGCATTTGCCTAATACCACAGATCTCCTTTCGTATTGCTGCAGCTCTAGATGCAGGGAAAAATCCCTCCAAGAAGAGCCTTTTCATATTAGTCCATTCTATTACACAACTAGGGGGAAGATAGTAAAGCCAATCCTTGGCTACTTCAACTAGTGAGAAAGGGAAGGCTCTTAGCTTGACATGATCCTCATGAATTCCCCGAAGGTTCACAATTGAGCATACCACATGAAACTCCTTGAGATGCTTGTAAGGATCCTCACCTATATAACCATGAAATCTTGGAAGCAAATGGATCAATGCAGGGTTAAGCTCAAAGTTAGAATCCAAATCAAGATATTCGATACAAAATAAGTGATCTACAGTATTGGAAGCAAATAGCTCTTTCAGTGTCTTATCAGGGATAATCATCTCAATAGAAAATATAGAAAAGAAGAAGAAGAAAAAGAAATGGCAAAATAATGTATAAAAGTAGAACAAACATAACTACTACTACTACTAGTACTAAAAGTACCAAAACACAAAAATCACTAAAAACAAATGACTTAGGAAATTAAAAAAACTGTCCAAAATGATTTTTTCAATTTATGGAAATACCACATAATAAAACTAAACCTATCTAAAACCCAAAGATGCAATAAAAAATATTAAAAAATTGAAAAGGTGGTTAAAACAATGGAATTTGGCCAAAATAGGGTAGGCCTCACTTAGTGAGTCTTGCTTAGAATGCCAAAACACTTTGGATTAGAAAGTCTCAAGGTATTTCGAGTATGAATAAAATAGAAAAATACCCAAAATAGCCTAAAAGCACCAAAAACAACCAAAATATGCAAAATTCAAGTAAAAACAAGTAAACACAGATATTTACAAACTAAGTAGCATCAACATCCCGGGCAATAGCACCAAAATTTGGTAGCGAGTGTTGCAACCCGCTCCAAATTATAATTTTAAAATACTTAATTACACTAAATTTGAAGTATAGTGCAACCAAGGTCGTCTCACAAAGATGTTGTTGCTATCTAGTTAAGTAACAAGGGGTTTTGTGTAAACATGCAGTAAATAAACTAAAGAAAATTAGGTGAAGATAAAAACACTAGTTCAAAGAGTTCCTTAGGCATAAGGTGAATTAATCATTAATGCACAATATATCAAACACATGGAGTGCGGCTGATTTGAGCTATTAGAGAGACCTCTACTAACAACCCCACAATTCTACCTGGAGAACTCTAGGAATTCAACCAACACATAATTGATTAGATAATTGAGACCTCAACTCTAATTAACCTATGTTGATTTCTAACCCTAATTATATTAGCCTAGGTTTGAACCCAAACCCATTCCTAATTCTTTAACTAATCAAGTTCATACCAATTGACCAATTGACAATCACACAACTAATTCCTCATTCATAAACCCATATATCAATACCATTCAATGCAAGTTTATAAATAAAAGAGGGCAAAGAATTAAGAAAACAAACATGATTGAAATTCAAGCATAGGGTTTCAATATTACAACCATAATGCCCTTTGGGTCTCCTTGAACTCGCTTGAAATCCTACTCCTCCATAGCAATGAAGTTTACAAAATAGAACCCAAAACAAGTATCTTACAAAATGAAAGGAACAGAAAAGAAAAGAAGAGGAAAGGAGAAGAGAAGAGAAAAAAATGAAAAATATTCGAGATGAGTATTTTCACATCTTTGTTTTCTCTATTCTTATCAGACCAAAGATGTGAATGTCCAACATTGCCATCGAGTCTAAGTTAATCCTCTGCCTCTTAGCTTTAAGTGGACACCCAATTTGCTTAATTTGGACTAGAAATGAGAGAGTTATGGCCCAATCTTTGTAGCATGTCTAGGTTATACCTCTATTCGCATCAGTGAAATTCAACAGCCAATAAGTCCATCAAGATGTCATTATTTTGGAGAGAACATATGAATTGAAATTTTATATCTTAGCTTTCAAATGGCACCAGTTTCACCTCAATCCAATATCTGCAACTCAAGTTATGGCCAAATTAGTGCACACTACTCAGGTTCCACTGTAACAACCCTATTCTAACTTCGTGGCTCAATTCGTCCTAATAAACATCTGAATTAGTTTTTGATTTATTCATCAAAGTTGTAGATCTTTCTCTTAGATTTCCTAAAATATAAAATTTGTAATTTTTAGAGGTTGACAACTCAAGATATGCTCAAAATACAGAAACAAAATAAATTTGTAATAATGCTGAAAAATATAATTAAGCTCAATTAGAGTCCAAACTCATAGAATGTGTCTAATATTGATCAATTAAGCACAAAAGAGGTCCAATAAACTAAATATGAGAGTTAATCTATGTATCAAAATGTTATTTATCAATGGTATTATTAGGGTGTTACATATTGTATTTAGGTAAAAATTCCTTTAATTATTTTTTAAAAAATTTTTTAGATGGATTATTGCACTTAAAACAAGGTTTTTTTTTTCTTCTATTTTTTTGGTGGGCCAATGCCACAACCCAACTCAACCTAACCCTGGGACGTGATCAGCGTATAGGGGACACGTCCCCTAGCAAGCCTAACACTAGACATTTTCCTTAAAATTTGGGTAAAGTCTCCTTTGTATTCAAGATTATTTTCAACTACGGATCCTCTCCCTGCACAAATTACACAAACACACAAAATTATTGGGGATCCAAGCATTCTTAGAATGCACCCTACAACACACAACAGAAGAGTTTAAACATATTTGTGCTTATGAAAATACATACATATCCATTCAAGAAAACTTTAATCCATAATCATTGAGATTTAAACTAGTCTTAAAAAAAAATCAACATTCTTTTATTACAACAACAAACAAACGCAGGGAGGACCCTGGCTATGACATTATGGAGTGACAAGACATGTCTAAAGCATTCATAAAGATGTGCTCTCGAATAAGAAGGGCTCACCCATAAGTAAGATCAGCTACGAGGAAATAGGGAGATTGAATCCTAAATCAGTACCTATATTTGAAAAGAGAAGAAGAATGAGTGAGTTTTGTAACTTACTAAGAGATAGAACATCCCAAAGCCACATGAGACAATATGCATAAAATAAATATTAAACTAACCTACACATGCACACACACACACAAACATACATACATACATACATATATACATATATATATATATATATATATATATATATATATATATATATATTACTTAACTTTCAAATATTACTCAATTTTTCTAAAAATCCATGGAAAACTATCTATTCTAGGATGGTCCGTCAGGATCTCACTTAGGTGGCATTTTCCTTTGTGTGATCCTGTATTTCATCATGCACTATTCCTTGAGTGGTTGTGTATTCTATCATGCGTCACACTGTGTGTGGCTGTGTAATTAATCATTCGAGGTGCACCAAGGCTAATGTATACTGTTGTTAGCATACAAATCCCAGCATAGACTTTCCTAAGTCTTTCTTTTACCATCAATAATAAATGTCCTCATGCCAAATCCTTAATCAAGGGTTTTCATTTCCTTCTTACACATAACCATTCAATCATACTATTCTCTTTTCCTTTCAAGTATAATAATTAACATAGATTCCTATATGAAACGTATCATCATCTCATGTGTAACACTAAAAATAATATCATTAAAGAGAAGTAGAAGCTTTAACATTATAATGCTTTGAAAATTTATAGAATTTCCTATTTTTCCAACGTATAAATACACAACCAATTAGCAAGACTTCACAAAAAAAAAAAAAAAAAGAAATTCACTCACTATCTCATGTGGAAATTCTAATTAAAGCATGCATAAAGAGAAGCAATTATCCTCATAAAACATGTAGCCAAGGTCTATATCTTAATTTCCATAATATGTCAAATTATTTTCACATATATAAGACCAATATACTAGAAAAAAAGTTAGGGATACATCATGTACTCATAGACTTAATCCTAATAGTGGAATCTTTAAGCCCTCAAGACCATGGAGCCAAGAACCAGACCACCAGCAGAATCTATTGTAACACCGTAATAATCTCATACTATGCTTAAGTTGTATTATGTCTGATTATCAATTGTTACTTTTGCTTGCAGAAACTTAAACTCTTTTCGAAAATATATTATGCAGAAAATAGGGTAAATTTCTGTTTTTTTTTTCAAGAACTAAAACTCCTAAGCTTTCATAGCTAGGTGGTTTTAGGGCTTGTTCTAAGATCTCATAACCATACCTTGCTTCCATGAGGTTTTTCTTTGTGATTAAAATGCTCTCTTAAAGTGTGATTAAGTCGTTTGAGCACTTTTATGTATCACACTTGATTTGCACTCTAAATACGGATTTATTGTTGAAATGTCAAAATATGATAGTGAAATGAATGATAAAAATGGTCATTCGATGAGAAACTTCAATATTTCTACAAAACTAGTCAAGAAAAGAATTCTAGTTATGCTGGCAAATCTGGTAGTTTGGATTTCGAAAATAATAACTCAAGCTATACAACTTGAAATGTAACGAAACTAATTTTCAATACAAATAGACTCACAGAGCTTTCTATAGTTATAAAATGTGTGAGCATTGGATTTAAAATGAGCAAGATATGAATTTTTAAAATAGGTTGTACCCAGTGGTATTTCTGTCTGGACAGTCTATACTAAAATGGGTATAACTCGATCTATACAAAACATTTTTGAATGAGACTAAGTTTTTTAGAAAGCTAAGACACAGTAAAATAACCCCATAAAACAGTTCGGCCATATTCAGTTTGTGGAATTACCAGTAGACTGGAGAAGTTACTATTATTCGGGTAAACCGTAAAACTGGGCAGTGATATTGTTTAATGCATAACCTAAGCCGCACTTGGAATTTTTGAGTGGGACTTCTTTTGTTTAAAAGAGAAGCATAACCCTACAAAAATTCAAGCTAAAATTGTAAAAGATTGAACTTTGGTGAATTTGTTAAATTACTGCATTATAGTAAAATATGAACTCTATTTAAGGCTAATTTTAAGGGATAATAAAAAAACAAACTTGAAGACCCTAAAACCATCAACTTAAGACATTGGAACTTCATATTTCAACTTAAAAGATTTAAAAAGAACAATAAAGAAACTTACCCCTATGAATATTAAAAGAATTAAGTGAAAATAATAATTTAATTAAAAACTTGCACCTAATTTACTCTTTGCGTGTGACATACCTATGTCTATGCGCAAGTGTGATGATATGAGGATGATGAAGATGATGGTTATGCTGAATATGTTAATGTTGATTATGATGCATTTGCTGTTGAGTAATGTATGATGATGTCTTGTGACTAGATGTCTCTGTCTAGCAAAATTTTGGGGAAGCTCCGGTGTAAGCATTATGCTGCCAGATTTTCGCAAAATTTATGGACTTAGCCTAATTTTATGTATTATAAGCACTAATTAAGAAAAGATAGCATTAAGGGTATGATCTTTCAAAATGAAAGATGACTCACATAAAGATCCCTTTTTCCCTAAGGGTTTACATGAGGCATGGCAAAGGACCCAGCTAGTGTAAGTATCGAGAATTTAATATGGCAACGACCACAGTATGAGCTCGTCACCGCTCAAAGCTTAGGGGGTAGTACTAAAACACTTAAGATAAAGTCAAGTTTAAGAAAAGGAAGGGACTTTGGTCCAAACCCTTGAAAGGAATGTGTTAAAAGAAGCTTATAAAATAACCATGCATATTAGATTTAATTTTACTTGCTCCCATGCATGTTATGATGTAATTCCCATAATCAGATTGTATGTTAAAAGTGAATCCATTTCAGATATTAATGTTTTTGAAAACTTAATAAATGAACCATATGCATGCTCACTGAGTTTCTTAACAACACCCGAAGTTGCTGGGACGATAACGACGGCACCCTCATGAGGAGTTGGACTTCTACTGAGAAATATCATTTCTCACTTTAGTTTGTCCTTCTGTGTTGTCACCAAATTTTGATGGTGCACTCTGTAACATCCCCACTTTCTTAAATAAAGAATAATAGAAATCTTGAATTATTTCCCTTAGGCAGTGTGAGAATTTCTCAGGCAGTGCTATACCCTGACAATCTTTACACTTAAAACTATAGGATAGTGTAACACTGCCATTGAGAATATAGTGCTGTCATATGTTAAAAATTAGAAAACTACAAAGATACCCCTGTGAACTTTTCTTATTTGTAGGGTTGCCTAGGACTTTTAAAAAAATTTCACTTTGACCCCACAAGCATATTTCCAAAAGGACCCTAGATCTTTTTAGAAAATAACAGCTATGTCTTTTCATTTGTAGAGTCAGTAGAATAGGGCTTTAAGCGGAGCAAGATCATGTGATGAAACCATAGAAGTTTAAGTGTCAACCGTTTGAGCCACAGGAGTAGTCAAGTGTGAAATGACATGGGGTGCCCCTAGACTTGCTCAAATTTATGAAAATGCCATTAGTTACAAAATTCAAACATAAAATGCTAAAGGATTTATGAAAAAGCAAAAATATAATAGTTTAAAGAAATGGTGTGATTGATTTGCGCTGCTAATCAACTTATCAGAAAAATAAGAGTAATTAGGGATGAATTATAAATACTAGAGCTAAAGAAAATTTAGATTGTTATGTAAAATACTATGAGAAATTATTTAGTATAACGTGCAAAAACATTCTATCATTTTTTTTAGCAAGTTGTTCGGTTTTATCAACTACTTGAGATTAATTAGCATTCGATTAAATATTTATTGAGAGCCAATTAAGTATCATTTAGAGAAATTAGATATGAGGGAATTAGATTGAAAGCATAGGAAACTTCATAGGATTTTTCCAAAACCGATTTACCAATTTAAAGGAAATCAGTAAGATTTATGTATTTACAACTACCAGAACCGAACCAATATAATTACACACCGTAAACCCTATGTTTAATGGCTAAATACACAGCCATATAACCACTCAATTGGTGGTGCAAATCAGCCCCAAAATGAGTGGAGTTGGCTACAATTCAGCCACAAAAATTTCAGCCAACAAGAATAAAACTTGCCAAGCACTTCATCTAGCTTTTGGGTGAGTCTTTTCCTTCCTTATCCCTTTATTTTCGTGCTGCCCCTTCAGCTGCTTCTTCTCCACCATTTCTTCCTGCATTTCACTGTATTTCACCTCATCTTCAAGCTTTCATCACTTCCCCATCAAGAGGAGCTCAAAACTAGTTAGTCTTGTATCAAAAATTAAAGATAGGGTTTAATAATCCCCATAGTTCTCTTGTGTGTGGCTGATGAGGGTTTGAATTTCCACCCTTTATTAGATGATATATGACATACATATGATGGTTCATGACTGGTTTGGCATGAAACTCTTGGGTTTTGGTTGAAACTTGCATGAAAATCCATGAAGGAGAACAACCAGAAGAGGATAAGCTAGGAGATCCTACGGCAGTCCGTACAATGAGTGTACGACTCTACTTACAGCCATTTAAATTCAATCAAACTATTTTTATGTGAAACTAGACACTTAGGGCTTTCCAACCATATAAAATATAAGGCTATTGGATTAGTATAGAATTAGTTATGAATTTTTGAAGTTTAATATGAAATTCTAGGTTCTCTTCTGGGTAGTATGAGTTTCGAGGCGTGTAGCTCACCCTGAAAAACTCTAAATTGAGTGCAACTAATTGACTTTGAAATCCAACACATAGGAAAGCATCCCATAAAAATTTCAGAGTTTGATTTGATCCCAATTATTCCTAGTAATTCGATGAAGTTGCCTTGAGTCCAAACCGGACCAGGACAAAGCAGTCTAGAAAGTTCAATTTACAGGGCTTATAACTCAAGCTATACTTATGTAAATGTGATTCAACTTATTTCAAATAAAATCTTTCCTGTTAGCTTTAATTTTGTAATTTTCATATGATTTCACCTAGTTTCCTATTTTTAGTGAATTTTTACTTCTAAGAGTGCAATTTTGGCTAGTTGTAGGGCAGACAGAAGTAAACTTTGAATAACTTGAGCTACATAAATCAAAATGAGATGAGACCAAAAGGGTTGGAAACTA
The DNA here is from genome assembly GCA_031439585.1 of Pterocarpus macrocarpus. NCBI lineage: Eukaryota > Viridiplantae > Streptophyta > Magnoliopsida > Fabales > Fabaceae > Pterocarpus > Pterocarpus macrocarpus. The sequence goes on from CM062514.1 coordinate 58,985,057, forward strand.
GACACATAGCACTACAATATATTCAAAATTTAGGTCCAACTGAATTGAATAGAAATTATGGTGAATTTTACAAAATCAGGCAAAATTGAGTAGAATGAGCAAAAAACCTAAGTTATGTATTTATGTTGACATATTATATGATTGATATTATTGTTATAAAACTTGATACTCTATGTTGGTTTTGCTGCTTGATTGATCCTTCTAGTAGTCTAGCACTATTCATGGAGAAGCGGACTCGATCTGTTATGCTGCCGAATTTTTGGTAGGAGTTTATGAGGACTTATATTATGAATAATTGTGCTAAGATTATAAGGATACATGTATTCATATGAATGCCATGTCTATGAAAATCATGCATGCAAATAGGATTGAGGAATGATATGAGATATATGCATGAACGAATAGAGCATTCACGTGCATAATCATATCCAAGAGGTAGTAAAAGATATAAGGACTTGTAAGAGGGACGTACCAAGCTACCACGTGAGGCATGGCATAGACCCAGCTAGCGTGGGCCAAAGCGGTACTGTCTAAGACTTGGGCCAACCCTCGACCAGATTTAAAGGAAATAGACTGGTGTGAGGGCCGAGGAAAGTAAACCCATCACTCATGTATAGGTACGAGTTCGGACCTGAAAAATAGGATATTGCCCAAGGATAAGAGAGGCCATTCACCTCCGGAGAACCAAGTACAGAAGAGCAAGATCAAGTTGCAAGTTAAAGAAAGAGATGAATTAAGTCAAGTACAAGCATCTACATGTGCATCTCTAATTTTCTCATTTATGTCATAATGTTATTAGGATTCTTAATGAAGTATGTTACACTATTCTTATTTCTATGTTTGTCACATAATATGCCAAGTGGTTGCTAAAATATAATCCGCTTCGAGAAAGATGTTTTCAACTTAAAATTTAACCACTACTTTCGTATATGTGCTCACATTTTTATAAGAAACCGAAGTGGCTGGAATGTTTATGATGGCATTGTATGAGTAATAGTTATTTTACCTACTGAGAACCTTAGGTTCTCATTGCCTGCTTGTATATTTTTCTTTTCCATAAACATTCCAGTGCCAAGGCTAAAATTTAATAAAGAGGCAAAAATCCTGGGGAATTCATCGTGCAAGACTCAGGCATAAGTTGGCCCGGGAGACTATGGAGACAGGCTAAAGTCAGTGAGGGCGACAGCTGTAGTGCGGAAGTAGTTTCTGTGTGTAATGTTAGCTACAAGACTTTTTCTTAAAGTGTAATTATTTTATTCTGTATATATCATAAATGACAAAATTAATGAACCATTATTCAATAATATAGTATGCAGTTAAAGGGCCATATATATACTTTCTGTATTTTAAAGATCTCCTAGTATAATAACAACCTCTTAATATAACTCATGACTCGAGCATGGCTTACATGATAGAGGGTGTTACACACTCCATGGTGTGGATCATGGATCTACCTAAGTACACATGGAAGCATGATGAGAACACTAACACGATCGTGGCCATGACCACCATGGTCGTGCGGACATACATCCACCTAGGTCGTATAAATGAAGAAGCAGAGCCTGTTGTTTTGCCTGTCGTACCACCTGCCCTTGATGACTTTCCTGGAGCACTACTTGGGCAACCACTGGGCCGTGGGACTTTCTGCTGAAACGATTGCCAGACTTTGAGATGGAGCCATGTCCCTAGGGCTACCCTTGGTCGGACCCCCACTAGTCATGCAAGTTATAGAGCTGAGCTCCACGCCTACTCGTAGGGCCGTAGCTGCCTCATTGCCATATTCGAAGTATTATCCGAGTGTTGCCTCGTCATCGAAGGAGCAGTCTTTGGCAGCTAGCTGCACCCTGTACGAGGCCGAGCCCAGCTGCCGCATTCGCCATATTGAGGTGATTAGCAAGCATCCCCTCAGGATCCGTATGCCTCACATTCCCCAAGGGTGAGGAGTTAGGAGAAGCTGTCTTTCTAGGTCACAATGTCCATAGAACCGAGGAGTGTGCTGCATGAAACCAATGCTAGGGTTTCGTTTGGTATTAGGGCGCATATATTGTTGTAACTCTGCAATCATCATGTATTTTATTTTGCTTCGAAACTTACTATGCTAGCTTGTATTTGGCATTTAGTGATGGCCTAGTCATGAGTATATTTCATGTAATGCTTGACATTAGGAATTTTATTTATGTGGAATGGAAGTGAGAATTATTATGTATTAATGTATATTATATTGCCTTAATTCCCTATTTATCCATCTATGCTATGGATCTTTGTGGACCACACCCACTTGACTCCTCTATTCATGCTCGAGGCTCACATTTTTTTAAAGTGACAATGTATTTAAATAAAAAATGAAATTTACCCTATTTTCCGCGTAACATATTTTCTAAAAGAGTTTAAGTTTTTGTAAGTAAAAGTAACAATTGATAATTAGACATAATACAACTTAACGTAGTATAATATTATTAGGGTGAGTATGATGCATATGCTGTTGAGTAATGTATGATAATGTCTTGTGACTGGATGTCTTTGTTTGCAAAATTTTGGGGAAGCTCTGGTTTAAGCGTTATGCTGCTGAATTTCCGCAAAATTTATGGACTTAGCCTAATTCTATGCATTATGAGCACTAATTAAGAAAAGACAAAATTAAGGGTATGATCCTTCAAAAGGGAAGGTGACTTACACAAAGATCCCTCTTTCCCTTAGGGCTTACATGAGGCATGGCAAAGGACCTAGCTAGTGTAAGTATCGGGAATTTAATATGGCGACAGCCACGGTATGAGCTCATTACCACTCAAAGCTTAGAGGATAGTACTAAAAGACATTTACCCTATTTTTTGCATAATATATTTTCCAAAAGAGTTTAAATTTCTGCAAGCAAAAGTAACAATTGATAATCAGACATAATACAACTTAAGCGTAGTATGAGATTGTTACGGTGTTACATTTTGGAATTAGAGTAGTTCATCTTATAGAGCTTGAGGTTGGACTAACTATGCTTCCGAGCATAATTCTATGTATGCTTTGTTATGTCATGCTTTGAATTTCATCTATATGACAGGATGTAGGGCTTAGAATGCATGACCGTGATGTGAGATTGCCTTTAGTTACTTCCATGCTTATCCTTAATATTGGCCTGATCAACTCAATATCTTTGTTTGGTGTGCTTAGGAACTAATGGCAACTCGCAGATGTACCTTTAATGAGAGCAGTGACAAAGCAAACCTCGCCAAATTCATGAGAACCTTCTAGCAAATGGCAAGTGCAATGCAAGCTCAAGCTGAGCACATGATAGACGAGCTGAATTTGAGATTCGAAGAGTCCGTTGGTGAAAATGGAATAGACATTGAGTATAAAAAATTCTCGAAATTTCAAAGGGCAAACCCACCTAGTTTTAAGGGGACTTTCAACCCCGATGAGGTTAACGAGTGGATCAAGGAGATTGAGAAGATCTACTTCGTTTTGGCTTACTCAGAGGCCCAAAAAGTGGTCTTTGCCACTTATATGCTGAAATCATATGCCAAGTTCTGGTGGAAGGGTGCGAAGAGTTTGTTGGAAAGTGACTAGAGAAAGATCACTTGAGATACATTCAAGGAGGCTTTCTACGAGAAGTATTTTTCGATGTCCATGAGGAATGCAAAGGAAATGGAGTTTTTGAGGCTCTACCAAGGAGATATGAGCATTGCCAAATACACAGTGAAGTTTGAGGAGCTATGTAAGTTCTCAACAATCTACCGATGAAATCCTGATGAGCACTGGAAGTGTATAAAGTATGAAGGAGGATTGCGGGCCGATATTCTAGTGTTAGTGGCCCCGTTGGAAATAAGGAACTAGGCGGCACTTGTCAACAAGAGTCGGGTAGTAGAAAAGTGCAATAGGAAGCTAGCCGTCCAAAGATCGGAAGCCCACAAGAGGAGAAAGGTGTCTCAGGGGCAACATCTGAAGCAATGCCCGCAAAAGAAGCCTTATCACGGTGAAGGTTCCAAGGGCAAGCAGCCACAGAAGCCCTCTACCAATCCTCCAAAACTCACCCCTTAACCCCTGAAGCCTACAACCAATTTTGCCTACCCAAAGTGTGGAAAGAACTACAAGGGGACTTGCTACATCGGTCAAAACGTTTGTTGCAAGTGTGGACAACTCAGGCACGATGCCAAGAACTGCACCAAGGATGCTCCTGCCCCCAAGCCATAATGCCAAAGGAGAGTCTTCACCATGAACGCTGAGTAGACCACGGAGTCTAATGATCTCATTTGAGTTAAGTACAAAGTCGATGGTAACACCTTAACCGTACTGTACGATTCTAGCGCAACACACTCTTTTATTTCTCATGATTGCATAGGTAGACTAGGACTATCTATCTCTAAAATGCCTTACACATTACTTGTTTCTACGCCCATTGGAAAACCTATTAAAACTTGCCTATGTTGTCTGAAATGCCAATTTAGTATTGATGATAGAATCTATGAGTCTAATTTAATTTGTCTCCCTTTATCTAGTTTAGATTTGATCTTAGGCATGGATTGGCTTTAGGCGAACCATGTTATGTTAGACTACGCTATAAAATATGTTGTGTTCCCTTCTATACCTGTTGAATCTGTTAGTTCAAGTCTTAAAACTATTGTGTTATACCGTTGTAAGACTGAGAATCAATAATACAGTCTCCTATCGGCTAGTGAGGTCAAACTCGAGCAAGTTTGAGTGAGATTCCTGTGGTCAAGGAATACCCTGAAGTTTTTCTGGAGGATATCCCTGAGTTTCCCCTTGAGAGAGAAATAGAGTTTTCCATAGAGTTGGTGCCAGGAATGGGACCGATATCTATAGCACCCTATATAATGTCCCTGTTGGAGCTAGTAGAGCTAAAAACTCAGTTGGAGGAGTTATTGGAAAAGAAGTTTGTGAGACCTAGTGCCTCACCTTGGGGAGCCCCGGTGCTATTTGTCAAGAAGAAGGACAGAAGCATAGCACTGTGCATGGACTATTGGCAACTGAACAAGGTCACAATGAAGAATAAGTACCCCTTACCTAGGATAGATGATTTGATGGATCAGCTAAGAGGAGAAGTAGTGTTTTCAAAGATAGATTTGAGGTTTGGATACCATCAAATTCGGGTAAAGGAGGAAGACATTCTCCTCAAGGTATGGGCATTATGAGTATAGAGTAATATTGTTTGGTTTGACTAATGCCCCGACTATGTTTATAGATTATATGAGTAGAATTTTTAGGCTGTATTTGGACAAGTTTGTAGTGGTCTTCATAGATGACATCCTTATTTATTTGAAAACGAAGGAGGAACATGAATAGCACCTTAGGATTGTGTGAGAAATCTTAAAAGATAAGAAGCTTTACACTAAGTTGTCGAAGTGTGAATTTTGGTTGGAGGACGTGAAGTTCTTGGGTCATGTCATGTCTAAAGGAGGGATATCCGTGGATCCAAGTAAAGTGGAAGCTATAATGAACTAGGAGAGACTAGTGACGATGATGGAAATTCAGAGTTTCCTTGGTTTAGTCGGATACTACTGAAGGTTTATAAAGGGATTTTCTCAAATATCCCTACCTTTGACTAAGCTAACTAGGAAGAATGCCGCTTTGGAATGGATTGTGGAGTGTGAAAAAAGCTTTCAAGAGTTGAAAAGAAGTTGACTTCCACACCTGTGCTAGTTTTGCTCGACCCTAAGGGAGATTTTGAGGTTTACTTTGTTGCCTTCGGGAGAGATTTAGGTTGTGTTTTGACACAAAATCGTAATGTGATAGCTTATGCCTCTAGGCAACTGAAGCCCCATGAAGTAAACTACCCAACCCATGACTTGGAGCTAGCAATTGTGGTGTTTGTGTTAAAGGTATGGAGACACCACTTGTACGGAGTTAGGTTCTAGGTATTCTCATATCACAAGAGCCTAAAATACCTGTTTGACCATAAGGAGCTTAATATGAAGCAAAGAAGGTCGATAAGGTTTTTGAAGGATTACGATTTCGGATTAAACTACCACTGTAACATCCTGAATTTCATGTCGTACTAAATTACCTCAGTAACCCTATGTAATTAGACACTTAATGAGAAACTATGAGATTAAGGCTTAATTAAGTGGTTAACAAAGAGTTTATGAGTCAACTCGAGTGAGATAAGTCAAGAGAATGCTTAATCGAGATTAGATAATCTCTAATTAAGCAAGCCAGAGTCTTAATAGCCTAATTAAGCACTAATCGCCCTTAGTTAGCTTAATCGAGTTTAATTAAGGTTAATTAAGCCTAATCGCAAGATTAATTTTTGTTAATCATTGATCAATTGGATTTTTATATACTTATTTTCCCTTATTCCTAGCTCATTAATTCTCTCTTGTGCCTAATTGTTTTGAATTGGACCATTTTGAATTGTTTGGATTTTGTTTGGGTTTGAGTTAAATTTTCCAGTATTAGGCGAATTCTGACACTGTTTTGGTTTTTGGGTTATATCTTGAGTTGTAGAGTCATTTTATTGTGATTCTTGATTTGTAGAAAAGCTGAGAGATAGGCCTACAAGTTATATGAAGAGGTCAGAGGCCAATTCTGGTGTTAAGAAGCTGAAATTGGGCCTAGAATTGAACTGAAGTGGTACAGCCGCCGATTCTGAGCAGGGTGTAGTATTTGGGCCATATCTCGGTCCACAAATGTCCGATTGAGTCCATTCCAGTGGCATTTTGAAGCTGACATCCAAGGCTACAATTCTTCTTCAGAGTGGGAATCCAAATGGAATCGTTTTGATAGCCAAAATGGTAGAAGAACGTTACTCATGAAATTAGTTATAATGATTTCATGTTTTTAGTGTAACTTTCTTTCTATAATTCGGATTTTAGCAAATAAGATGTCCAGATTCAAAGGAGAGAGAGAGGATTAATACAGTAATTACAATTTAATAATTTTAGGCAGTTTTGATTCTGATTTTGGCTGATTTTTGAAGGAGGCCAAACTTGTAACTTGGAGGAGACAGATTTTTGGGGATAAGCAATTTTTAATTTTTCTTTTTCTTCTCTTCTCCTCTCTCACGCCCCCCCACCTTAACAACTCATTTTCCTCCATTCATGGAGGCTCAAACTTACATCTGATCCACGGATTAAAGAAACAACAACAACACTCTTGAGAATTGGTTTATTCGGACTCAGCATACAATCGGTTTCATCTACTCCTTCTTTCCTATTTCAATCTCCTTTGAATTGGAGTTTTTCATTCTGAATTGATGATTGAAATTTGATTGGTTGCATAATATTCGGTAGATATATATAATCATGTTGTGGAAGGAATATGAATTAGAGTTTCAGGTTTGAAATCTACGATTAACTGCATTGGCATATGAAATTAACATAATTCACTTAGATTCTAGAGGTTTCTGAATTTTAATTGAAATTGTGTTAATCGAATGCATGAAGGTTTTCATGTGAATGCTGAGTTTGAATTGAGGTTTCATTCAGATTCAATGTTAATCACTGATTATGTTTGCTGAGTTATTTCTAGAATTCAATAATTGAGTGTCTGTGGTTGTTCCTTTGATTTTTGGATTAGAGTTTCAATTTCTGTTCATTTCCATTTTAATTAGCTACATTTTTATTTGATAAATCAAACCCCCCCACGCATTTCTGATCATATAATATTATCATCCACGTGAGACGACCCGGATTGCACCCTTTATCGCAAAGTAGTGTAACTCGGTTTTATTGTAATTTGACCGAGCTCGGCACTCGAGTCAAATTTTGGCATCATTGTCGGGGATGATTGATGTTATTTGGTCGTGTTAATATGTGTTTATATCATTGCATATTCTATTTTGATGTATGTTTGGTTAAGTTGTTAGTTTTAATTTATAGTTAGTAGTTCGGTTTTACAGTTTTTGATGACTAACTCTTTTCAGTTGATTTCAGGGACTTGGTTCCATAGCAAAACATCATTCTGAGAAAAACTCAATTCTCCAAGGATTGAGGCCTCCCTATTTTTGTCAAATTCCATCGTTTAGATAGATTTTTAGAGGTTTTTTAATTTTTTCGGTATTTTTTAGGGACATAACGGGTATTTTTGTAAAAGATTTTGTGCTCTGATTGACTTGGAAATTGGTTAGTTGAAGGAAAATGGCCCTTTGAACAAGATCAATAGCCACACTATTGACTTTCTATTTTTAAGCCAAATTCCTTTGTTTAGACCATCTTTTTAACATTTTAAAATTTTTCTTTGCATTTTCTTACTCCTTGAGGGCAAAATTTTTGAGGTGTGGTGGTCCAATAATTTTTAAAAATTATTTGGTAGTGTTTTTATATTTATTTTGATTATTTCGAGTGTTTGTGTGCATGTTTTAGTGCTTGTGTATATGGTTCTATTTGCTATTTTGTTAATGCATGACTAGGTCTGATCCAAGTCCTAATTTAGTTGAGTTTGATCCTGAATTAGAGAGGACTCTTAGACAAATTAGAAGAGTTAAGAGGAGGTTATTTGAGACTAGTTCTGCTAATAATTTTATTTTTGATTCTATTCCTAACTTTGTTGACAATTCGGATTTTTTAGGAAGCATGGCTAATAGAACCTTAAAGGAACTTGCAGCACCTGATGTCAACTATCAAGCTTTGGCCATCCAGTACCCGAATTTGGATGCAGACTTCGAGCTAAAATCAGGACTAATACATCTGCTGCCCAAGTTTCATGGCCTAGCTGGAGAAGACCTTCACAAGCACTTGAAGGACTTTCATGTAGTGTGCTCAACAATGAAGCCACATGGAGTGGAGAAAGATCACATCAAGCTGAGGGCATTTCCTTTTTCTCTGGATGGATCTGCTAAGGATTGGTTGTACTACTTGCATCCAGGTTCCATCACAAGCTGGCAAGATATGAAGAGGATGTTCTTGGAGAAATTCTTCCCTGCCTCAAGAGCTGCTTCCATCAGAAAAGAAATTTGTGGTATAAGGCAGATTAGTGGAGAGACATTGCATGAGTATTAGGAGAGGTTCAAGAAATTATGTGCAAGCTGTCCACACCATCAGATTAGTGACTAACTTCTCATTCAGTATTTTTATGAAGGTCTCATGCCAATGGACAAAAGTATGGTTGATGCTACTTCTGGAGGGGCTTTGGTAGATAAAACACCTACTGCAGCTTGTGAATTAATTGCAAACATGGCTACCAATGCACAACAATTTGGTACTCGAGCCATAGTGTCAACAAGTGGAGTAAATGAAGTGCATACCTCTGATACAAACCAGCAGAGGATGGAGAACCGAATAGATGGGTTGACAACCTTGGTGAGGCAATTGGCACTTGGCTAGCAGCCCAGCAACTAGTAGCTATGATTTGTGGCATTTGCTTTATACCAGGACATCCAACAGATCAGTGTCCACATCTATAGGAGAGCAATGAAACTGTTGCAGGAATTTTTCTTGGTAGGCCTTATCAGCAGCAGCAGCAGAAGAGTTATGATCCATTCTCTAACCTAGTTGGAGAGATCACTCGAATCTGAGATATGGCAATAACTTCAATCAGTTTCAGCAACCTCAGTTTAAGCAAAATTCTGCTGCACTAAGCTCAAAACAATATCATCCACCAGTTCAGCAAAATAAACCACAAAGCAACTCAAAGCCAAGCTTGGCAGAATTGGTGAAGCAGATGGCAACCAACAATGTTCAATTTCAGCAGAGAACAGAAGCCAGCATCTAGAATCTGCAAACATAGATTGGTCAGTTGGCTACAACAGTAAATGAGATGAAGTCTCAAGGTTCTGGCAACCTTCCCTCCTAATCTGTGACCAATCCAAAGAATATGAGTTCCATCACTTTGAGAAGTGGCAAGCAACCTAAGCTTCCTGATGTTGCAGAAAAAAACAACCAAGTAGATTTTGCAGAACAACCAGAGGTAGCAGAAAAATCTGATTATGCAGAAATAAAGACAAATGGTGCAGAACCAAGCAGCAGCAGCAGCAAGCAAGTTAAACAAAGTGTTCCACTGCCTTTCCCCAACAGAGTGACACAAAATAAAAAGCGGGCAGAAGCTGAATTGGACAAGGAGATCATGGACACATTCAGAAAAGTGGAAGTCAATATTCCACTCCTAGAAGCCATCAAACAGATTCCAAAGTATGCCAAATTTCTCAAGGACTTGTGCACTCATAGAAGGAGGCTGAAAGGAAATGAGAAGGTGAGCATGGGCAGCAATGTTTCTGCAATCATTCAGCCAAGTATTCCTTTGAAATGCAAGGATCCAGGGACTTTCACCATTCCATGCATCATAGGAAGTAAGTAGTTCAGTCAAGCTATGTTGGATCTTGGAGCTTCAATAAATGTCATGCCAAAATCAATTTACCAGTCTTTGTGCATTAGAGAGCTCAAGCCAACAGGAGTGGTCATCCAACTTGCCAACCGAAGCACAACTCACCCTGAGAGAGTTTTAGAAGATGTGTTGGTAAGAGTAAATGACCTTATTTTTCCTGCTGATTTCTATGTGCTAAATATGGAGGATGAATTGCATGCTAATCAACCAACATTAATCTTAGGTAGGCCATTTTTGAAAACCGCTAAGACTAAGATTGATGTGCATTCTAGTATATTATCCATGGAATTTGGAGATAGTAAAGTGCAATTTAATCTATTTGATGCCATGAGATACCCATCGAAAGAGCATTCTATTTTTCATATAGACATTATTGATTCCTTGGTTGATGAAGTGCATGAGAACATGTTGGTTGAATTATATTGTATTGATTGTGATTGTGATGGTAGTAATGACTCATGTGCTGTTTGTGCTATTTATGCTGAATTTGCTGCATGCCTATATGGTTGTGAATCTGCTGTTTCTACTATTTTTGCAGATTCTGATTTAATTTCTGCACATTCTAATATTGAAAATTCTGCTTTTAATTGTGCAGATTCTGCTGCTGTTCCTATTTTTTCTGCTGTTCAAAATTTTTCTAATAAATCTGTTTCTGTTTCTGCTGTTAATTGCAAATCTGAAAATTCTGGTTCCATTTTTGAAGCTAAAAATTCTGAAGGTGCTATCACATTATTTTCTGTTGCAGAAAATTTTGTTTCAACTAATTTAATTTCTGCTATAGCATCTATTTCTAGCAATTCTGCTACTGCAAATTCTAGTTGCGCACATGCTGTTTCTGTTGATTCTGTTCTTTCTGCTAACTCTGATGTTTCTATAGGTTCTGGAATTAGTAAATCCACTGTGAATCCTGAAAACTCTGCACATTATAGAAATTTTAATTTTGTGCATTCTGGAAGTATGAAGTCTTTTGCACCTAATTCTGCTAATATTGTTTCCAAAGGATATGATAATGCTCTTATGCAAGATTCTTCACATGTTGCAGGTGCTGAGATTAAACTTGCTGAAGAAAACCCAAGACTAGTGCCTTCCATGCAAGAACCACCCACCTTAGAGCTGAAGCCACTGCCAGAAAATTTGAAGTATGCATTTCTAGCATCAAATGAGAAGCTACCAGTCATTATAGCCAAAGATCTGCAAGCAGAGCAAGAAGAGAAGTTGCTAAACATCCTGAGGCAGAACATGAAGGCTATAGGCTGGATGTTGGCAGACATACCTAGGATTAGCCCCTCTACGTGCATGCACAAAATTTAGTTAGAGGAGGGAGTAAAACCAGTGAGGCAACCTTAGAGAAGGCTCAACCCGCTTATCTTGGATGTGGTGAAGAAAGAAGTGAGAAAGTTGCTGGCTGTAGGAATTATTTATCTAATTTCAGACAGCAAGTGGGTGAGCCTGGTGCAAGTGGTTCCAAAGAAGACTGGAATAACAGTGATGAAGAACTCAAAGGACGAGCTAGTTCCTACAAGAGTGCACAGCTGGAGAGTCTGCATAGATTACCGGAAATTGAACCAGGCCACCAGGAGGGACCACTTCCCATTACCTTCATTGATCAGATGCTGGAGAGATTGGTAGGTCAATCACACTATTGTTTTCTTGATGGGTTTTCTGGCTATTTTCAGATCCATATTGCACCAGAAGATCAGGAAAAGACCACCTTTACATGCCCATTTGGCACATTTGCATACCGGAGATGCCCTTTGGTTTATGCAATGCCCTAGGTACATTTCAGAGGTGCATGGTAAGTATTTTTTCTGATTTTCTAGAGAATTGTATGGAAGTCTTTATGGATGATTTTACTATTTATGGAACTTCATTTGATGCTTGCTTGGATAGTCTTGATAAGATACTGAATAGATGTGTTGAGTCTCACCTTGTTTTGAATTTTGAAAAATGTCATTTTATGGTTAAGCAAGGTGTAGTCTTAGGACATGTTATTTCTAGTGAGGGTATTTGTAACACACTAATAAACCCATACTATGCTTAAGTCGTATTACGGCATTTTATTAGTTGTTACTTATGCTCATAGAACATCAAACTTCATTTATAAATCAAATTACGCAGAAAATACGGTAATATTTTTTTTTTTTGAAATACGTTGTCGCTTTACAGCGTTTTGGAAAGTACAGCCTGGAGCGAGAAGATAGCGATAAATGAGCATGTCGTATACACACAAACCGTAAAATAAAGGAGCAACGGATAAGTAGAAATATAATACATTCATCTTACTAGAATAACCATACATAAAATCTCATAATATTCAACAACACATAAAAAGGAGACTCATGGTCATGCCATGGCCCCAAAGTATCAAACATAGACAAATATGACAAGGTTCGTTACAAAATGAAATACATAGGATAAGGAACACAAATACAAATAGGCCCATGTAGACACATACTGATTTCTCTGCCCCTTTCATGCCCCTCGATCGGATGGACTCAAGTCCTTGAGTGCCTGGTCCCCCTCGCTCCTCGACCTCGGGGGACGTGAGGAGTACGGATAATGTGAGGGTGCCTACTGATCACCTCAATGCGATGCACGCGACAACCTGGGGTATAGCTGGCCACCGAAGAATGTTCCTCGGAGGGATCCTCCTCAAATGTGGCGGGATGATACTCGGGGAGCGGCGACGAAGCAGCTACGGCCCTAGGGGTGGCTGTGGAACTCACATCAATCACGGGGATCTCCGGCGGTGGCACGAGCTCAGCTGTGGGCAAGCACGGAGACATTGGCTCCACCTCGATGTCGGGCAACGGCTTAGGCGAAAAATCCCAAGGACCCAACAGTGGTCCAAGGTGAGCCGAAGAAACGTCTACAGGGGCTGGCGTGACATCTGGCTCCTCTCCCTCAAAAATTCGACCCAAGTAAAAATGTGTGCGAACTACTGTAGTGGTCGTGGCCACAATAGCATGAGTATCTGCATCATAGGCCCACTCATGGTGGGGAGGTTCCATGCTCTAATCCACTGGGTGTGGCATAGGTATCTGGTGATGAGACGGAAAAATAATTGGAGTGAGAAATAAGATTTCTCAGTAGGACTCAAACCTGACACGAGAGTGCCATCGTCATCGTCCCAGCCACTTTGATTTTTATTAATGAAAATAGTGAGCATGCATAAGGTTCAATTCATGGATTTTCGAAAGTATGGGTATCTGAAGCGGATTCAATTTTTAACTTACCTTCTAAACATTCATATCATAACATACATGAGCACAATTATAACTACACAAAACATGCAAGACTACGCTATAAGCTTCTCTTAACTTCTTCCCCTTTTAGGGTTTGGACCGAAGTCCCTTTTCTTTTCTTAACTTGACTTTATCTTAAGTCTTATATTTTCACCCACTAAACATAAGTGGTAATGAGCTCATACCGTGGCCGTTGCCACCATAGAATTTGGTACTTACACTAACTAGGTCATGCCATGCCTCATGTAAGACCTATCCCCTATACTCACACTAGTTGGGTCATGCCATGCCTCATGTGAGTCGTGGGTGAGGGGAGCTTAAATTAGGTCACCTTCCCTTTTGAAGGATCACGTACTTGAATTAAATCTCTTCTTATTAAAGCTTATGATGCAAAATATTCCTAAGTCCATAATTTTCGCAGAATTTCGGTAGCATAACGGCTAAACCAAAGCTTCCCAAAATTTTGCGAAACAAAGAAATCCAATATCACATATCATTAAGCATCATGTCATCAACATATCATACTCATATCATCATCATATCATTATCATAATCATCATCATCATATCATATCATCATAGCATCATGCTTGCACATAAACATAGGCATTTTCTCAAGCAACATTTTATGAGCTTAGCTTAATAAATTTGGTACAAGCTTTTAATTGAGATTGTCTCCGATGTGAACTCTTTTATTAGGCTTAGGGTCATTTTCATCTATTATACTTTTTGAAACTTTTAAGTTGAGTTATGAGGGTTTTTCAATGGTTAGAGCAAAAGTCTTAATGTCTTAAAGCTTATTTCTCATTAACCTTTAAAACTTACCCATAACAGTTTTACTTTTACAGTAGAGCGGTAACTTTAGAAATTCACCATAATTTCATCTTTTACTCTTTTATTTTGAATTTTCGTGTGAATATACTTCTCTGAGTCTATTTTTAAACAACAGAAGTCCCACTTAAAAATTCATTTTGTAGCTTGAGTTATGCACATTTTATTCTGACTGTTCAAACTTGAAAGTTCAACTCAGGTCAGTGGCTTGTCCACTTCACTGGGAGTTCCTCACATGGAATTTGACAAAACTGTTATGGGGGTGTTTCTCTACGTCTTAGCTTTCTAACAAACTTTGTTTCACTCAAAAATGATTTTTGTAGCTCGAGTTATAAGGTTTTTAGTGGAGACTGCCCAAATAGAAATCCATCCGGGAACAGCCAACTTTGAAAAATCATATCTCCCTCATTTTAAATCCAAATTTCACGAATTTTATATGTGTGGAAAGATCTTTGAGTCTACTTTCACAGAAAATTAGTTTCATTACATTTTGAGTTTTTTAGAATGAGTTATTCAGTACGCATTACAGACTGCCAGAAATCCAGCTTAACTAGTTTTCATATTTTACATATCAAACTTGTGGAGATGTTGCTATACCACTTCAAATCACCATTTTTATGTTTTATCTCATCATCATAGTCAAATTTTTAGTCACCAAATCAGTATTTTAAACCAAAATAAAGCAAGATACATAAAACCATCATGCCACATATTCTCACTTCAAGACAACATTTTTCAACAAGACAAGAAAAACTCATAGAGCAAGAAATGGTCATGAGACCTTGAAGCAAGTCCTAAAACCACCTACCTATGAAGAGCTTAGGAGTTCTAGAGCTTGAAAGTTACATAAAAAGGAAGGGTTAGAGTCACTACCAAAGAGAGCTTTCTTAAAGGATTTTGAAGGTGGAGAAGGTTGGAGAGAGTCTTCCTACTTGAAGGCTTGAAAATGGGGCTTGTGTATGAGTGATCTTGTTTCTCCAAAGACCAAAAATGGTGGTCCTTGAAGGGATTGTGAGTGTGGTGATGGAGATGAGGTAGGAAGTAGTAAGAAGGTTGGAAGAAGAACAAGGAAGGTTGAAAGAAGAAGAGAGTGGGTATGAGACTTGGAGAGAGGAGAAAGCTTTGTGTGTGTCTTAGTGAGAGGAATGAAAAAAATGAAATAAGGGGGAGAGAAGGAAGGCTGATGGCGCAAAATGGGGGAGGAGAATGATGTGATTTTGCTTTTTATAATAAGCAAGAGAGTGGGAAAAACCTTGGGGCAAAAGAGGGAGTTGTGTTTCCTTTGAGTCTTGGCACTTGGGTAAAGACCTTGTAATGTTTCTTTTCAAGTGGTTAAAAGGATGATCTATCTTAGGATTGGCATTGGATGATTGTGATCACTCCAAGCGTCACAATCTTGATGGAGAAGAGTAGATCTTTTGTCTTGACTCAAGGAATATACTAACATGGACTCTTGATCTAGTGGTGTATGATGAGAAGGCAAATGAATGATTGGATATGGCTCTTGCTTTGACCAAACTTTCAAACAATAATTAAAGAGAAGTTCTCTAAATTTTTACCATTGTTACAATTGTCTAAATGCTAATTAATTCAATTGGTTTAATTACACTTTAACACATTTTCAATGAAAAGGATTTTTCCTAATTAGTTATGTAAAGAAGATGTGAGGGTTAATGTGATTAAGGTGTGATACTTATATGCTCTTAGTTAATTAGGTTAGACCACCTTGATTTTATGTTCTAAATCATGGATTAACAAGGATTAGGCAATTAGGCTTTTAATTGTAACTTGTAATGCATTATGTTCCAATTGTTGACTTGCCTTTAATTTACTAAGCCCTTGCTCTCGAGATTAGCCGATTAGTTCTCAATTAATCGCTAATCCCTCTAATTAGCCGGAGACACCGAGCTAATTAGCTTAGACAAAAATGGGGATGTTACAGTATTGCTGTTGATAGGTCCAAGATTAATGTTATTGCTTCTCTACCTTACCCCACATGTGTGCGGGAATTGCGTTCTTTTCTTGGACATGAGGTTTTTACAGGCGATTTATCCAGGACTTCAGCAAAATTGCCCTTCCACTTTCCAAGCTATTGCAGAAGGATATAGACTTCCAGTTTGATGATAACTACAGGAGAGCTTTTGACCAGTTGAAGTGGCACTTGATTTCTGCTCCTGTTCTTTAGCCGCCGAATTGGGAATACCCGTTCGAGCTCATGTGTGATGCATCGAACCTTGCAGTTGGAGCTGTTCTTTCCCAGAAGGTTGGGAAGATTCCTCATGTCATAGCATATGCCTCCTGGACCCTAGACTCTGCACAGGCTAATTACACCACCACAGAAAAGGAGCTTTTAGCCATTATTTTTGCTTTAGATAAATTCCGTGCTTATCTGTTAGGAACTAAAGTAACTATTTTTTCTGATCATGCAGCCTTGAAGTTCTTACTGAAGAAGCTAGAAGTAAAGCCTAGACTCATTAAGTGAATGTTGCTGTTGCAAGAATTTGATATTGAGATCAGGGATAAGAATGGAGCTGAAAACCTAGTAGCAGACCACTTGAGTCGCATTTCACAGACCTTGGAACCTCTACCTATCCGTGAGACCTTTCCAGATGAGCAGCTTTTAGAGTTGCGAGGTAAGGATCCATGGTATGCTGATTTGGTTAACTATCTAGTTGCTTCTGAGTTGCCTGCTTATTTTAAAAAGCATCAGATAGACAAACTTAAGAGTGAGGCTAAATATTATGTCTGGGATGATCCTTAGCATATGTGTAGTGATCAGATTATTAGGCGCTGTGTGCATGAGCTTGAGATTCCTTCCATCTTGCATTTCTATTACACACTTGCTTGTGGTGGTCATTTTGGACCACAACGCACTGCTAGGAAGGTCTTAGATGCAGGTTTTATTGGCCCACATTGTTTCGCAATTCTTACACTTATTATAAGAATTGTGAATAGTGTCAAAAGATAGGTACTATTTCCCATAGGAATGAGATGCCTCAACAACCATTATTGTTTTGTGAGATATTTGATGTTTGGGGTATTGAATTTATGGGTCCATTTCCTGTCTCATTTGGTTTTGTTTATATTCTGCTGGCTGTTGATTATGTCTCCAAGTGGGTGGAGGCCAAGGCCACCCGGACTGGTGATTCTCATGTTGTAGATTTTGTCAGATCACACATTTTTTGCAGGTTTGGAGTGCCTAGAGCAATCATCAGTGATCAGGGGAGCGATTTACATGAATAGAACATGGCAACTCTGTTGAAGAAATATGGTGTCACCCACAAGGTCTCAACTCCATACCATCCGCAAACTAATGGATAGGCGAAGGTATCAAATAGGGAGTTGAAGCAAATTCTGGAGAAAATAGTGCAGCCTAGTAGGAAGGATTAGAGCAAGAGGCTGGAGGATGCATTATGGGCTTACCGCAATACCTACAAGACTCCTTTGGGGATGTCCCTTTATAAGATTGTCTTTGGCAAGGCATGCCACCTTCCGGTGGAAATTGAGCACAAAGCATATTGGGCAGTCAAGAACTACAACCTTGATATGAGCCAGTCTGGACTTCATAGGAAGTTCCAACTTCAAGAGTTGGAGGAGATCTGGTTGGAAGCCTATGAGAACTCCCACATGTACAAGGAGAAGACAAAACTCATTCATGACAAGAAGTTGCTGTCAAGGAGTTCTCCATTGGCCAGAAAGTGCTTCTCTACAATTCTCGCCTCAAGCTCTTTTCTGGTAAGCTTCGTTCTAGGTGGCTTGGTCCTTATATAATGACTAAGATTTTTCCATATGGTGCTGTGCAGATTTTGGAGCCTGGGACTGATAAAGCTCTCACGGTGAATGGCCACCGCCTAAAGCCATTTCATGAAGACACACCCTTTGAGACCATTGAGGAGGTCCACTTGCTAGCGGCCACTTACACTTGATAGGAGAGTTTCTCTTTTCTTTCCCTCACCTCATTTTACTTGCCTTGCATTTCCATTGTGTGTAATACATTGAGGACAATGTAAAGTTGAAGTGTGGGGGGGTGGTTTCGACATAGGTTGTAAGTTGTGTTGTTCGGTAATTAATCATGCATTATAGATTTGTTTCATAGTTGTTTTTACTTCATTTTTGCTTAAAAAAAAAAAATTCTGCTTTGTTTTACTTTGGTTCTCCATTGTTGAATTGAAAGTTGTTGAGTTAAGGCATTAGGCTATAGGGAGGATAGGGTTCCAACATGATTTCATCTTCATCTTCTTGATATGTGTGAGTTGGGTGGTTGATCTTGATTTGCCATGATTAAGTATGTTGAATTTTACCTTTGTGAGCTTTTGACCCTTATTTTGGATGGTAGCACTTCATGCCATTCTTTTCTTTCTTGTGTGTTTTCTCTCATAGATTTTGTTATTCTAGAACTTGCTTTGATTCTTCTTTGAGGCTACATTTTTCATACGCATTCATGAACATAATAGAGGCATTTCTTTCATTTTAACCACTTGGCCATATATCTTACCTTGCATTTTGCCCCTTGTTTAGCCCCTTTGAGCCTTATTAACCATTTCTTGGTTTCTAGCACATTATAAGCTTTAAGTGGAAAACCATATTATACCCAACCTTAGGGAATAGGAAGTGCATTGGCTTCATCATTATTGTTGCATTTCAAGTGTAGGGGTTTGGAAGGATGCAAAGAAAGCAAAAAAAAAAAAAAGAGAGAAAAAGAAAAAGAAAAAGAAAAAGAAAAAATAAAATAAAATAAAATGGGGAATCTTGATAAAAGGAAAAGAAAGTTCAAAGCCAGTAAGTGTGTGATGGCTTGATTTGTCTAATGACCAATGTCACTTCTATTCTCTTAGATTGTATCTTGTCATATCCTCATATTTTCACACCCTTACCTTGGCCCCATTACAACCTTGAATAAAGTCCTCTTGATTTGTGTTTGCATATGATTGCCAGTAGTGGAGAAGTAGAAGACTAACAAGCTTATCGTAATGCATTGTCTATTGAGGTGACTTGAGTGACACACTTTTGCCCATACACTTGAGAGTTGAGAGATTTTAACACCATCTTGTTTTACATATAAAACTTGTGGAGATGTTGCTATACCACTTCAAATCACCATTTTTATGTTTTATCTCACCATCATAATCAAGGTTTTAATCACCAAATCAACATTTTAAAACAAAATAAAGTAAGATACATAAAAACCATCATGCCACATAATCTCATTTTAAGACAACATTTTCAACAAGGCAAGAAAAACTCATAGGGCAAAATATGGTCATGAGACCTTGAAGCAAGTCCTAAAAACACCTAGCTATGAAGAGGTTAGGAGTTCTAGAGCTTGAAAAATACATGAAAAAGGAGGGTTAGAGTCACTAGTAAAGAGAGCTTCTTGAAGGATTTGGAATGTGGAGAAGGTTGGAAAGAGCCTTCCTACTTGAAAGCTTGGAAATGGAGCTTGTGTATGGGTGATCTTGTTTCTCCAAAGACTAAAAATGGTGGTCCTTGAAGGGATTGTGAGGGTGGTGATGGAAATGAGGTGAGAAGTAGTAGGGACATTGGAAGAAGAACAAGGAGGGTTGGAAGAACAAAAGAGTAGGAATGGGACTTGAAGAGAGGAGAGAGCTTTGTGTCTTAAGAGAGGAAATGAAAAATGAAGTGAGGGGGAAAGAAAGGGGCCTGATGGTGCATAAGGGGAGGGAGAGAGTGATGTGATTTTGCTTCTTACAACAAGCAAGAGAGTGGGGGAAAACCTTGGGGCAAAAGAGGGAGTTGTGTTTCCTTTAAGTCTTGGGACTTGGGTAAAGACCATATAGTGTTTTTCAAGTGGTTAAAAGCATGACCTCTCTTAGGATTGGCATTGGGTGAATATGATCACTCCAAGTGTCACAATCTTGATGGAGGAGAGTACATCTTTTGTCTTGACTCAAAGAATAGTACTAACATAGACTCTTGATCTAATAGTGTATGATGAGAAGGCAAATGCATGGTTGGATATGGCTCTTGCCTTGACCAAACTTTCAAACAATAATTAAAGGAAAGTTTCTAAATGTTTACAATTGTTGCAATTATCTAAATGCTAATTAATTCAATTGGTTTAATTACACTTTAACACATTTTCATTGAAAAGGATTTTTCTCATTAATTATGTAAATAAGGTGTGAGGGTTAATTTTTCATGTGATTAAGAAATGATGCTTGTTTTCTCTTAGTTAATAAAGTTAGGTCACCTTGATTTTATGTTCTAAATCATGAATTAACAAGGATTGGGCAATTAGGCTTTTAATTGTAACTTTTAATATGTTATGTTTCAATTGTTGACTTTTTCTAATTAATCGTTGACTTACCTTCAATTTACTAAGCCCTTGCTCTCGAGATTAGCCGATTAGTTCTTAATTAATCGTTAACCCCTTTAATTAGCCGGAGACACCGAGCTAATTAGCTTAGATGAAAATGGGATGTTACATTTCTCCCCTCCTTGAAAAGAATTTTGCCCTCAAAATTCATTACCTGAAAACAGGTGAGGATAATCTCTTTGCATCTTTGCCTCGAGCTCCCACATGTGCTTCTCCAGGCTTCTTCTTCCCCAGGCCACTTTTACCAAGGGCATGGACTTGTTCCTTAGTTGTTTGACCTTCCCATCTATGATTCTCATAGGCGGTAGGTCGAAGGTCAGGTTTTCCCTTAACTGTACACTTTCTGGCTCAAGAAGATGATTGGGCTCGAAGTTGTACTTTCTCAATTGGGAAACATGGAAAACATTGTGAAGGTTTGACAAATGGGGTGGTAATGCTATTTGGTAGGCAACTATTCCTATTCGTTTCAAGATTTAAAAAGGTCCAAGAAAATGAGGGCTCAACTTTTTGACTCTAAGGGCTCTACCAATACCTGTTGTAGGAGTGATTTTCAAGAATACGTATTCTCCCTCTTGGAACTCGATTGGCTCTCTCCTCTTATCCGCATAGCGCTTCTGACGACTCTGTGTAGTTAGAATCCTTTCCCTTATCTTCTTAATTTGTTCGGTGGTTTGTCTGACCAAATTAGGTCCTAAGAGGCTTCGCTTACCCAGTTCATACTAACAAAGCGGAGATTTACACTTTCTGCCATACAAGGCTTCATAAGGCGCCATTCCAATGCTAGCATGGAAACTATTGTTGTAGGCGAACTTGACGAGGGGTAGGTGTTTGTCCCAACATCTGGGTTGGTCCATGACACATGCTCTCAACATATCCTCTACGGTTTGTATGGTTCTTTCCAATTGTCCATCAGTCTAGGGGTGGTAGGCTGTACTTAAGCAAAGTCTCGTCCCAAATGCCTTTTGCAAGGCTCCCCAAAACCTAAAGGTAAACCTTGGGTCCCTATCAGACACAATGGTTGTAGGTACTCCATGCAGTCGTACAATCTGTTGGATGTATAGCTGGGCTAGCTTATCCAAAGGATAATTCACTCTTATAGGTAAGAATTGGGCGGACTTTGTCAATCTACCCACAACAACCCATATGGCATCAAATCCAGCTTGTGTTCGGGGTAAACCCATCACAAAATCCATAGAGACTCCATCCCATTTCCATTCAGGGATCTCTAATGGCTATAGCATGCTTGAGGGCTTTTGGTGCTCAATTTTCACCTTTTGACAAACTAATCAGTTATTCACCATATCTGTTACATCCCATTTCAAGCTTGGCCACCAAAACATCCTCTTGAGGTCTTGGTACATCTTTGTCATGCCAGAATGCATGGTGAAATGACCTTTGTGAGCTTCTTCTCTACAATCATCCTCCTCAAGTCATCCTTAGTAGGTACACATATCCTCCCTTGGTACCTCCACATGCCATCAACACCTTGAGTAAATCCTTTCAACTTTCCCTCTTTTACTTGGGCTACTATCCTCAAGAACTCTTCATCCTCTTCCTAAGCCTGCATAATTTGTCCTTTGAACTCACTCGTTACCCTGATCAGATTCAACCTTATGCTATGAGGGGTCAGGTCTCCAAAACTCTCAATCAACTCCGCTTCCTTGACCATCATCCATGACATATATAATGACTTGCGGCTCAGTGCATCTGCCACCACATTGGCCTTACCAGGGTGGTAGTTCATACCGAAATCATAATCCTTCAAGAATTCCATCTACCTCCTCTACCTCATATTAAGTTCCTTCTGATCAAACAAGTACTTCAAACTTTTGTGATCCGAGAATACCTTAAACCTAACTCCATATAAATGGTGCCTCCATATCTTCAAGGCAAACACCATGGCCACTAACTCTAGATCATGGGTTGGGTAATTAACTTCATGAGGTTTCAGTTGCCTAGAGGCATAAGCTACCACATTACGATCTTGCCTCAGAACATAACCTAAACTTCTTCCAAAGGCATCACAGTAAACCTCAAAGGCTCCCTTAGGGTCAGGCAGAACTAGTACAGGTGTGGAAGTCAACTTTGCCTTCAACTTTTGAAAACTTTTCTAACACTCTGTAGTTCAAACAAAAGTAGCATTCTTCCTAGTGACTTTAGTCAAGGGTAGGGATATCTGAGAAAATCCTTTTATAAACCTCCGATAGTATCTGGCTAGGCCAAGAAAACTCCAAATCTCTGTCACCATCGTAGGTCTCTCCCAGTTCATTTCCACTTTGCTTGGCTCCACGGATATCCCTCCCTTA
Organism: Pterocarpus macrocarpus; assembly: GCA_031439585.1. Lineage (NCBI taxonomy): Eukaryota > Viridiplantae > Streptophyta > Magnoliopsida > Fabales > Fabaceae > Pterocarpus > Pterocarpus macrocarpus. Next base: position 59,008,041 of record CM062514.1, read on the forward strand.
GACACGACGTGACCTAAGAACTTCACTTCTTCTAGCCAAAACTCATACTTCGACAACTTCGCATAAAGCTTCTTATCCCTCAGGATTTCCAACACAATCCTAAGGTGCTCTTCGTGCTCCTCCTTCGTCTTTGAATAGATGAGGATATCATCTATAAAGACCACAACAAACTTATCCAGAGATGGCCTAAAGATCCTGTTCATATAATCCATAAACATTGCCGGGGCATTTTCAATCCAAATGACATTACTCTAAACTCATAATGCCCATACCTAGTTCTAAAGGCTGTCTTGGGAATATCTTCCTCCTTCACTCTAATCTGATGGTATCCCGACCTCAGATCTATCTTTGAAAACACATCTACTCCTCTGAGTTAATCCATCAGGTCATCTATTCTTGGCAAGGGGTACTTGTTCTTTACTATGACCTTGTTCAACTACCGATAATCTATGCATAGCCTCATGCTTCCATCCTTCTTCTTGACAAATAGCATTGGGGCTCCCCAAGGTGAGGCACTTGGTCTCACAAACTTCTTTTCTAGCAACTCCTCTAGTTGGGTTTTTAGCTCCTCTAACTCCAAAGGGGACATTCGGTAGGGTGCAATAGATATTGGTCCAGTTCCTAGCACTAATTCTATGGAAAACTCTATTTCTCTCTCAAGGGGAAACTCAGGGATATCCTCAAGAAAGACTTCAGGATACTCATTCACCACAAGAATCTCATCAAAGAGCTTGCTCTAGTTCAGCCTCACTAGCCGACAGGAGAACGTATTCTTGATTCTCAGTCTTACAACAGTATAACACAACAAGTTTCAAACTTAAACTAACAGGTTTAGAAGGTATAGAAGGGAATACGATCGACTTGGCAGCACAATCTAACATAACATGATTGGCTGAGAGCCAATCCATGCCTAAGATTAGCTCTAAACCAGATAAAGGAAGGCAGATTAAATTAGACTCGTAGGTTCTACCATCAATGTGAATTTGACATTTCAAACAGCACAAACAAGTTCTAACTAGTTTCTCAATGGGAGTAGAAACAAGCAACATATAAGGCATTTCAGAAACAGACAGTCCCAATCTACTTACACAATCATGGGAAATAAAAGAATGGGTAGCTCCAGAGTCATATAGTACAGTTAAGATGTTACCGTTCACTTTGCACATACCTCGAATGAGATCATCAAACTCCGTGGTCTCCTCAGCATTCATGGTGAAAACCTTTCCTTGGCGTTGTGGTTTAGGGGCAGGTGTGTCCTTGGTGCAATTCTTGGCAAAATGCCTAGGCTGTCCACATTTGAAGCAAACATTTTGTCCAGCGTAGCAAACTCCTTTGTGTTACTTCCTACACTTAGGGCAGACAGAACTTGTTGTAGGCTTTAGGGGCTGGCTGGCGGGTCTTGGAGGATTGGCGGAGGGCCTCTGTGGTTGCTTGCCCTTAGAACCTTCACGATGGTAGGGCTTCTTTTGCGAGGGCTACTTCGAGTGTTGCCCTTGAGATGCTTGCCTTCTCTTATGGGCCTCCAATCTCTAGATTGCCAATTTACGATTGCATTCCTCCACTACGCGACTCTTGTTGACAAGGGCCGCATAGTTCCGAATCTCCAACGGGGCCATGGATGCCAGGATGTCAGCCCTCAAACGTCCTTCATATTTCATGCACTTCTAGTTCTCGTCGGGGTTCCGCTGATATAGTGTAGAAAACTTACACAGCTCCTCAAACTTCGCCGTGTACTCAGCAATGCTCATTCCTCCTTGGTAGAGCCTTAGGAACTCCATCTCCTTCGTGTTCCTTACAGACATCGGGAAGTACTTCTCATAGAAAGCCGCCTTGAAGACATCCCAGGTAATTTCTCTTTGGTCGCTCTCCATTAGGCTCTTCGCTCCCTTCCACTAGAATTCGGCATCCACCTTCAGTATATAAGTGGCAAAGGCTACCTTCTGGGTCTCCAAGCAAGTCAGCACAGAGTAGATCTTTTCAATCTCCTTAATCCATTCATCAGCTTCTTTAGGGTTGAAAGCCCCTTTGAAACTGGGCAGGTTTGCCTTGCGAAACTCCAAGAACTTCTGATACTCAGTACTTGCTCCATTTCCGCCGACGGATTCTTCAGACCTTCGATTTAGCTGATCCATCATGTGTTCGGCTATTATAGCTTGAGCTTGCATGCCATTCGCCATTTGCTGAAAAGTCCTCATGAAATCGGCGACATTCGTGCTGTCGCTAGGCTCATTGGCGGTACGTCTATGAGTTGCCATTAGTTCCTGAACACACCAAAACAAAAATATCAAGTTGATCAAGCCCAAAATCAAGCATAAGCATGGCGGCAACTAAAGGTAATCTCACATGACGATCATGCATTCTAAGTCCTACATCCCATCATACAGACAAGATCCACAGCATGACATAACATAGCGCATATAGAGTTATGCTTGGAAGCATAGTCAGTCCAACCTCAAGCTTTAACAGGATGAACTGCTTTGATACCATAATGTAACACCCTAATAAACCCATACTACACTTAAGTCATATTACGGCTTTTATTAGTTATTACTTATGCTCGTGGAAAACTAAACTTCATTTATAAGTTAAATTATGCTGAAAATACGGTAATTTTTTTTTTTTGAAATAAATACGTCGTCGCTTTGCAGCGTTTTGGAAAGTAAAGCCTCGAGCGAGAAGATAGCTATAAATGGCGTGCCGCATAAATACAAGTTGTAAAATAAAGGAACAATGGAAAAGTAGAAATGTAATACATTCACCTTACTAAAACAACCATACATATATAAAGTCCAATAATATTCAACAATACATAAAAATGAGACTCATGGTCATGCCATGACCCCAAAATATCAAACATAAGCAAATATGACAAAGTTGTCACAAAATGAAATACATAGGATAAGGAGCAATAATAAAATAGGCCCAAGTAGACACATTCTGGTTTCCTCGCCCCTTCCGCACCCCTCGATCGGACGAGAAATCAGGTCCTCGAGTGCCTGGTTCCCCTCGCTCCTCGACCTCGAGGAACGTGAGGAGTGCAGATGATACGAGGGTGCCTACTAATCACCTCTATGTGACGAACACGACGACCCAGAGTACAGCTGGCTACCGAAGAACATTCCTCGGAGGGCTTCTCCCCAGACATAATGGGGTGATACTCGGGGAGTGGTGGCGAAGCGGTTGCGGTCCTCGGAGTGGCCGTAGAGCTCATGTCGACCATGGGAATCACAGGCTGTGGCACGGGCTCGGCTGCTAGCAGGTCCAGAGACATCAGCTCCATCTTGATGTCTGGCAAGGGCTCGGGGGGAAACTCCCAAGAACCTAGCGACTGTCCAACATATCCAAAAGAAATGTCAACTAGGGCTGGCGGAATGTCGGGCTCCACACCCTCATGTATACGACCAAGGTGAAAGTAGGTGTGGACTACCGTGGTGGTCGTAGCCACGATAGTTTGGGCATCAGCATCGTAGGTCCACTCATGGTGAGGAGGGTCCATGCTCCACTACACCGGGTACGCCATAGGTATCTGGTGACGAGACGGAAAATTACTGGAGTGAGAAATAAGATTTCTCAGTAGGACTCGAACCCAACACTAAAGTGTCGTCGTCATCGTCTCAGCCACTTCGGTTTTATAAATGAAAATAGTGAGCATGCATAAGCTCCAATTCTTAGATTTTCGAAAACATGAATATCCGAAGTGAATTCAATTTTAACATACTCTCTAATCATTTATATCATAATATACATGAGCACAAGTATAATTACATAAAACATGCATGACTATGCCATAAGCTTTTCTTAACTTCTTCCCTTCAAGGGTTTGGACCGAAGTCTCTTTTCTTTTCTTAACTTGACTTTATCTTTTCACCCACTAAACATAAGTGGTAATGAGCTCATACCATGGCCGTCGCCACCATAGAATTTCGGTACTTACACTAGTTGGGTCATGCCATGCCTCATGTAATCCCTATCCCCTATACTCATACCAGCTAGGTTATGCCATGCCTCATGTGAGTCGTGGGTGAGGGGAGCTTAAATTAGGTCACCTTCCCATTTGAAGGATCACACACTTAATTAAATCTCTTCTTATCAAAGCTTATGATGCAAAATATTTCTATGATGCAAAATATTTCTAAGTCCACATTTTTTCAAGAATTTTGGCAGCATAACGGCTAGACCGAAGCTTCCCAAAATTTTGCCAAACAGAGATATCCAATATCACATATCATTAAGCATCATATCATCAACATATCATATTCATATCATCATCATCACTCATCATCATCATAGCATCATGCTTGCACATAAACATAGGCATATTCTCAAGCAAAATTTTATGAGCTTAGTTTAATAAATTTGATACAAGCTTTTAATTGAGATTGTCTCTTGTGTAAACTCTTTTATTAGGCGTAGGGCCAATTTCATCCATTATCCCTTTTGAAACTTTTAAGTTGAATTACGAAGATTTTTCCAATGCTTAATGTAGAGGTTTTAATATCTTAAAACTTATTTCTCATTATTCTTTAAATTTCACCATAACCAATTTTTACTTTTATAGTGGGGCAGTAACTTCAAAAATTCACCATAATTTCATCTTTTACTATTTTGCTTTGAATTTTGCTTTGAATATACTTATCAGAGTCTATTTTTAAACAAAATAAGCCCCACTCAAAAATTCATTTTGTAACTTGAGTTATGCATATTTTATTCTAACTGTTCAGACTTGAAAGTTCAACTTAGGTTAGTGGCTTGCCAACTCCACTAGGAGTTCCTCACATGGAATCTGATAAAACCGTTTTATAGTGATCTTTCTCTATATCTTAGCTTTCTAACAAACTTGGTCCCATTCAAAAATAATTTTTGTAGCTCTAGTTATAAGTTTTTTAGTGCAGATTGCCCAAACAGAAATCTATCTAGGAACAGCCAACTTTGAAAAATCATATCTCCCTCATTTTAAATCCAAATTTCACATATTTTATATGTTTTAAAAGATCTTTGAGTCTACTTTCACAAAAAATAATTTTCATTGCATTTTGACTTTTGTAGAATGAGTTATATAGTACACATTACAGATTGCTAGAATTCCAGCTTAACTAGTTTTTATGTTTTACATATCAAACTTGTGGAGATGTTGCTATACCACTTCAAATCACTATTTTTATGTTTTATCACACCATCATATTCAAGGTTTTAATAACCAAATCAATATTTTAAAACAAAATAAAGCAAGATACATAAAAACCATCATGCCACATAATCTCATTTTAAGACAATATTTTCTACAAGGCACGAAAAACTCATAAGGCAAGATATGGTCATAAGACCTTCAAGCAAGTCCTAAAACCACCTAGCTATGAAAAGCTTACGAGTTCTAGAGCTTGAAAAATACATGAAAAAGGAGGGTTAAAGTCACTACCAAAGAGAGCTTCTTAAAGGATTTGGAATTTGGAGAAGGTTGGAGAAAGCCTTCCTACTTGAAAGCTTGGAAATGGAGCTTGTGTATGGGTGATCTTGTTTCTCCAAGGACCAAAAATGGCGGTCCTTAAAGGGATTGTGAGGGTGGTGATGGAAATAAGGTGAGAAGTAGTAGGGAGATTGGAAGAAGAACAAGGAGGGTTGGGCGAACAAGAGAGGAGGAATGGGACTTGGAGAGAGGAGAGAGCTTTGTGTCTTGAGAGAGGAAATAAAAAATGAAGTGAAAGGGAGAGAAAAGGGGCTGATGGTGCATAAGGGGAGGGAGAGAGTGATGTGATTTTACTTCTTATAATAAGTGAGAGAATGGGGGAAAACCTTGGGGTAAAAGAGGGAGTTGTGTTTCCTTTGAGTCTTGGGACTTAAGTAAAGACCATGTAGTGTTTTTCAAGTGGTTAAAAGCATGACCTCTCTTAGGATTGGTATTGGGTGAATATGATCACTCCAAGTGTCACAATCTTGATGGAGGAGAGTACATCTTTTGTCTTGACTCAAAGAGTACTATTAACATAGACTCTTGATCTAATGGTGTATGATGAGAAGACAAATGGATGGTTGGATATGGCTCTTGCCTTGACCAAGCTTTCAAACAATAATTAAAGGGAAGTTTCTAAATGTTTACAATTGTCACAATTATCTAAATGCTAATTAATTCAATTGGTTTAATTACACTTTAACACATTTTCATTGAAAAGGATTTTCCTCATTAATTATGTAAAGAAGGTGTGAGGGTTAATTTTTCATGTGATTAAGATGTGATGCTTGTATGCTCTAAGTTAATAAGGTTAGGTCACCTTGATTTTATGTTCTAAATCATGAATTAATAAGGATTGGGCAATTAGGCTTTTAATTGTAACTTTTAATGCATTATGTTTCAATTGTTGACTTTTTCTAATTAATCGTTGACTTGCCTTCAATTTACTAAGCCCTTGCTATCGAGAGTAGCCGATTAGTTCTTAATTAATCGCTAACCTCTCTAATTAGCCGAAGACACCGAGCTAATTAGCTTAGATGAAAATGGGTATGTTATAGAGCAAGTATCAATCTGATGCGTTTGTCACTTGTGCATAGATTGGGCATTATTGAAGTGAAGCCTACAAAGGTATCTCTACAGTTGGCTGATAGATCTATCAAACTTCCCTATAGTATTATTGAAGATGTTTTGATGAAGGTGGACCATTTCTTTATTCCCACTGATTTTTTGATTCTTGATATGGAGAAAGATGTCAATCTCCCTCTAATTCTTGGGCGTCCATTCTTGGCCACTAGCAGAGCCTTGATAGATGTAGAAGAGGGGGAGCTAACTCTGAGATTTTAGAACAATAAAGTGAAGTTCAAAGTTTTCCAAGCAATAGACTCTACCACAAAGATAGCTCAATACTATAAAGTGGATGTAATGGAAGCTAACTTGAGTACTTCAGTCCCCGCATCACATGCCACACCTCCTTAGGAGCATCCATTGAGGAAGAGCAAAACAAAGAAGAAAAAGAAAATAATGGGGGATGATGATCTTAAGCCACCTGAGAAGTCGCCAGAAGCTCTCCACTTGCCATTCGAGCCTAATTCTATCTTATTGGTTTTTTGGAAGAAGAACCACCATCTTGGTGATAAGTCACCAAAGAAGGGGAGGAAGGAACCACCATGAGTGACAGGACTATGTCTAACTTAGGGACATTAAACCAAAGTGCTTCTTGGGAGATAACCCAACTTTTCTAACCTTTCTTTGATTTTAATTTTTCTTATTTAGGATCTTTTTAGTGTTTTTTTTTTTTTATATAGATAAAATTTTGGTTTTGATTAATTTTAATTTATTTAATTTTATTTTGTAGGTTTATTAGTGCAATTAGGAAGTGTATAAGTGGAGGAAAAAGCCACATGGGATCTGTAGTAGAGATACATGCGCTGGGAAGTAACTTTCCTTTCCTTTCCCTCTTGATTTTATTTTCATGCATTAAGGACAATACATAATTTTAAGTTAAGGATTGGGAAAATCCATTATTGCACTTTCTTATTTGTTCCTATTTCCTTTTTTTGTATTTTTTATTTTGGTCAATTGGTTGTCGTTGCCTGTGCCTATGATATGAAATATTGCTTTGTTTTTTAACTCTTAAGTAACTTTGGATCCGGATTTAAGTCTTGAAAATCTTCTTGTGCTTTTACTATTGAATTGAGAAGGATTATTTTCTTGTACTTTGATAAGAGTTAGCAACTTAGGACAAGTGACCTTTATGCTTTTTATGCTTTATTTAGGTTCAGATTCTTATTCATGTGAATCTCTCTTGAAATATATGTGAGTGAATATTAGCCTTAGAAGTGATTTAGGCCATGTTTAGTAGCCATAATTGAGCCTCATTGCCCACCTTTGGTCATTGATCCTTAGTCACCCTATTTGAGCCTTAAACTCTATTCTTGGATTGAACCACGTTATGAGCCTAATGCCCTTCCTTACTTTTCCATTTTGATCCCATGGTTTACTCTCAAGCCTTAACTTCTAAACTCATTTGAATAGGGTAATACCTCCACTACACCAACCTCAAGCTTTCTAAAGTCAAAAGTGGAGTGGGTGAATATTTGAAAAAAATAAAGAAAAAGAAAAAGGAAGGAGGAATGAAGAAAAGAAAAAAAAATAGAGAAAAGTTGGCAATACAAGGAAAATATAATGCCAAGGTTCAACAAGAAAAGCATGATGGTTGCCAAGCAACTAAGTTGGGGGTACCCCAAGGAGAATGAATTAGGGGTGAGGGTTCCTTAAGTTGAGGGGATTAATAGAGCTTAAATGATTATTCCATCGTACCCCTTACCTTGGCCTACTGTTACAAGCTAAGAGAAGTCCTTTTGATCTTTGGCTAAGTGACATTCATGTAGAAACAGAGAGAGAGGATTATGGATAGTGTGATGTTTTTGTCTTTTCTCAAACATGGCATAAGCATAGGGTGAGTCAATTCTTTGTTGATTTTCTCTTGTACACACACACTAGATCCATTCTTTTGATAATGTGATTGCACAATTAGATGGTCTTGGTACTTAGACTTTGATCCTTGATAACTTTTGAGTTAAGTTATGGAGTAGTGATGAGGAATTCCATAGACAACAGCTTTTATCTTGACATTTTGTCTAGTGAGTCCTTTTGCTTTAAGTGTTTTTGGTTGAGTTTTTTGTTTTTCTACTTTTGAGTCTTTGATTTGAGTTTTGCTTAGGGACAAGCAAGTACTTAAGTTGGGGGATATGATAACTCCTTGTACTGAGTTATATTTTTAGTTAATTTTTATTTAACTTAGGATATAGATGTTTAGTTTAGTTAATATTTTGTTTTATTTTCATTAAATAGTTTAGATTAGGTGGTACTGTTATTTTCTTATATTTTAGATACTTATTTATGCTTTTGGTGTATTTATTATTAGGTAGAAGCACTTAAGTTGGAATTTAGAGCCATGAGAGAGCTTTTCTTTCATAAAATCAAGACCTTTCAGCATTAGAAATTCGATATCTAGCTCTCCAGAGGTCGGATTATGATGATTCAAGATTCTTTGGAAAGAAGAGAAGAAGAACTCCAACTTTATTGTTGTACACTTTTTCCAGTTCTCGAGTCTTCTAGGAGAAAAAGGTGAAACACTATACATCTCAAAACTTAATAGGACTAAAGAGAACTAAAAATAGACTAATAATTCCATAACATACTGAATTTTCATATTTAAATGAGTTCAAATGAAATTATGGTACAATTTGTAAAATAAGACAGATTTAGAAGTTTTTAAGTATATTGATAGATCTCACCTAGTTTAAAGCTCTTGAACCATGAAAAGTCAATGGGTGAGATTATTGTTGAAAATTCTCTATTGGATTGATGTGAATGTTGATATATGATTATGATGGTTCTGGTATCTAATTGGTTAGCTGAAATTATTCTATTTGCATTTTTGGAAGTATTATGATATAGCAGTTATGCTGCCAAATTTTTGGCGAAAGTATATGAAGCTATAAGTTTATGTATATATATGTTATGTCCATGATAATCATGCATGTAAATGTGATTGAGATATGATATGAAACATATGCATGAATGTAAAGCATTTGCATGCATGATCATGTATGAAAATGAAAAAACCATAAAAATTTGCAACGGGATGTACCGAGCCTCCATCTCGTAGTGGGTCAAGGCAGTATTGTTTAAGACTTGGGTCAGTCCCCAACTAGATTTAAAGGGAATAGACCAGTATGAGGGTCGGGGAAAGTAAACCTATCACTCGTGTATAGGTATAAGCTTGGACTTAAGAAATAGGCTATTACCCAGAGATGAAAGAGGCTATTCACCTCTGAGGGACCAAGTACAGAGAAGCAAGATGTACGTAAAGGAAGATAAGAAAGGTTGCACTTTGAGGATGGCGATATGTAACACTCAAGTGCAGGCCAAGCAGACACCCTAAGGATGGCGATACGTAATGCCTAGTTATGTCAAGTAAAGAAAGTTAAGATGGGACAAATGTACTTGCATTAAGAAGTCACTGACATTCATCTATGCATATTATTTATTTGTCCTTCAACTTGCCATAGTTATGATCTCATTCTTTCTCTGTTTACCAAGTGTATGAATAAAATTAACCTACTTCGGAAGGACATTTTTGAACCTTCTAAAATGAAATTTATAGTTCATATGGCATGATCACTTTTTCATAAAAAACTGAAGCAGCTGGAGATAATGACAATGGCATTATATGTGATAGTCTAGGAAATGCTACTGAGAATTTAGAATTCTCACCCCTATGTATATTTTCTTGTTATCTCCAAATAGCTCGAGAGGTATAGAAGATGGCCATACTGGGCAAAGTTGTTTAGGAATGGAAGACGACCAAGGGTTGTTGTCAAACAAAGTCCGTTCATGTAATAGTAACAACTTTTAGGTGTGGTACTATGACTTAAGCATAGTACTGTACTTGGGAGAATGTTACATTAATGGTATCAGAGCAGTTCATCTTAACCGGACTGACTCAAGTGCTAAACTCGATCAAATTACAACATAAACCAAATTACAAAAACTTTGCAGTAAAGGATGCAATTCGAGTCATCTCTCAGTGATGACAATGTTATGTGATCAGGAAATGGGGGGGTTTAGGAATTAAAAACGAAAGAAATAGAATATGAATCACGAAATTAAAATAAAATAGGAAACATCTAATCCAAGAATCAAAAGAAGACAATTTTCATTCAATCATCAAGTTCTAAACGTATATCAACAAACCAGTCACCAATTAATATTAAGTTCGAATGAAACCTCAATTTGACCTTAGCATTACACATGAAAAACTTCACACATTCGATTAACACCTAAATGATTAAACTCATAATCCTCTAGAATCTAATCAATTCATGTTAATTTTCAAGCACTAATGCAATTAATCACCAAGTTCATAACTGAAACCTGATTCTGCTCATCAAAATAGTTGCATTACAATATTAACCAATAGATTAATATCGAAACAATCAAGTAGTTAATCACAATACCGAATTGAAAACCTTCTAAGTCAAAATTGAAATAAAAACAAGGAAAAAGGGAGTAGAAGAAACCGAATTGATGAACTCTGAAGCAACAACTCTCAAGAATGCTAATGCTATCTTTGAATCCTTGGATTAGATAGAAGTTTACTCCTCCATGAATGGAGGAAAACAAATTCTAAAGGTCGGGGGTGTTAGAGAAGAGAGGAAGAAGAAAAAAAATCAAAAATTGTATTATTTTCCCCAAAATCTATCTAATGAGTTCCAAGGTTTTGGTTTTGGCCCCCTACTCAATTCGGCAAAAAAAGAATCCAAACTGGCCACAAAATATTAAATTGTAATTACTACATTAATCCTCTCTCTCTCCTTTGAATCTGGACACCTTATTTGCTAAAATCCGAATTATATAAAGAAAGTTACACTAAAAACATGAAATCAATATCACTAATTCCATAAGTATCGTTCTTCTATCATTTTGGCTATCAAAATGGTTTCGTTTGGAATTGCACTCTGAAAAAGATTGTAGCCTTGGATATTAGCTTCAAAATGCCACTAGAATAGGCTTAATTGGACATCTATGGACAGAGATATGACCCAAATACCACACCCTACTCAGAATCCACGACTACACCGCTTCAGTTCACTTATAGGCCCAAATTCAGCCCCTTAACACTAGAATTGGCCTCTAACCTCTTCATACAACTTGTAGGCCTATCTTTCATCTCTCCTACAAATCAAAGATCACAATAAAATGAGCTCTACAACTCAAGATATGACCCAAAAATCGAAATAGTGTTAGAATTGGCCTAATATTGGAAAATTTAACTCAAACCCAAACAAAATCCAAACAACACAAAATGGTCCAATCCAAAACAATGACGCACAAAAGAGGATTAATGAGCTAGGAATGAGTGAAAATAAGCATATAAAAATCCAATTGATCACAGACTTGGGATGGACTGACTATGCTTCCGAAGCATACTCTGAGGGTTTAGACAAGCCATGCTATAGGTCCTTACATGACAAGGACATAGATGTCTATGCATGATAGCCATGTTGTGTGTTGTAGCTTAACTGTCACACTTAATTGCATATTGAGCTTAATCACCTCAATATGAAGTTCAGTGTAGGCTGCACCCAGTTGGCTTATTAGGGATAAAGGAATTTTGAGGGCAAATTTCTTTTTACGGAGGGTTGTACTATAACATCCCGAATTTTGCATAATTAGTATTATCGAATAATTAAATTTTCAGATACATTATAGATACATGAGTAGTCAATATTGAAATGCAATCATTAGGGTTAGATAAAATTTGAGTTTCTTTATAGAAAATTTCCTGTAGACAATTAACAATATTTAGATAGTTTAAAGAAAATCATTTTGTTTACAGTATCTTGTAAATCAAGAACCGAGTTAATAAGAATTTATACTGCAAGTTAACATGAAATGCCAATTTAAAACCCTAAATGCTATGGCTAGAAACCAGCCACCCACCCATGCTTGTTGGCTAAATCATGGCCATCAAGTTGTAGAAATTAACAAAATTCAAAATGTCAAACAAATCCACCAGTCACTTTCTTTTTCCATTCTTCTAACTTTGTCCATAAACTATCAATTTCTTCCCCCTTGTCCTTAAAATTTCAACTAGCTATTTAACTGAGCCTCCTCTATTTCTTTCATTCACTTCATTCCTTCTTCCATCTAAGTTTTTAAGTGAACCTTGCCTTCTTCTCCTCTAATCTTCACTCGTTCCTTATATTCCCTCAAGCAAATCTCAATACACTTCATAATCCCCTTATCCTTGAGTCATATAGCTTCATCCTCAAGGAGAAAAGAGAGAAATTAGCATCATCTTCGAGCCTTACTTGATGGACACTACCAAGGAACTTCAAATTTACAAGCTATAAGTGGTGTTTTAGGTAGGATTTTCTTAGATTATTTGATTCCTCTAATTCAACTAGCTACTAAGGTTTCTTGTGTCACCTTTTAATTGATGATATTTGATGTTAATATAGCTTTCTTTGAGTGATTTAAGGTAGGAATTATTATGATTTTATGATTTGATCAAAATACCGAAAGAACGCTCAAACAGAAAAGCTGAGAGAATACCCTAAGGCGGCAATCCGTACAATGAAGGGTGCGACTCTATTTGTACACACCAAAATTGAGTGAAACTAATTTTAATGAAGCTAAACTTCAAGAGCTTTCCAACCATATAAATTATAGGTCCATAGGATTTAAAATGAGATAGTTATGAATTTTTGAAATAGACTATTAAGTTTCTTTCATAGCCCTGACCAGTGTGCATTGAGAAGGGTATAACTTGTCCTATACAACTTCAAATTGAGTGAAAATAATTTTGTTAGAAAGCTAACATGTAAATAACCATTCCATAAAAATTTCAGGCTTAGATCTTATGTACGCTGCTACCAGTAATTTTCTAAAGTTACCCCATGTCCTATTTAGGTTGGGATAGGGCAATACAGGACAACCTATTTCAGGAGCTCATAACTTGAGCTCTACCTGCCCAATTAGGATGAAACTTATAAGAATTTAAAGATAACTCAATTAGCTATAGATTGATATAAAATTAGTACAAAAATAATAAGAATTATAATTTTAGTAATTTTCTAAATTTAGGTGCTCAAGTCTATCTTGAAACAAGGCAGCCTTGAATAAGACTTTAATAACTCAACCTATACATCTCAAAACTTAATGGGACCAAAAAGAACTAAAAATAGACTAATAATGCCATAACAAATGAAATTTTCAAATTTAAATGAGTTAAAATGAAATTATGGTACAATTTGTAAAATAAGATAGATTTAAAAGTTTTGAAGTACATTGACAGATCTCAAATACTTGAAAGCTTGTGAACCATGAATAGTCAATGAATGAGATTATTGTTGAAAATTCTCTATTGGATTGATGTGAATATTGATATGTGATTATAATGGTTCTGGTATCTGTTTGGCTAGCTGAAATTATTTTGTTTGCATTTTTGGAAGTATTATCATACAGCAGTTATGTTGCCAAAATTTCGGCTAAAGTATATGAAGATATGAGTATATGTATATATATGTAATGTCCATCGTAATCTTGCATGCAAATATGATTGAGATATGATATAAAACATATGCATGAATGTAAAGCATTTGCATGCATGATCATGTATTAAAATGAAAAGACAATAAAAACTTGCAAAGGGACGTACTAAACCTCCACCTCGTAACGGGCCAGGGTGGTATTGTCTAAGACTCGGGCGAAACCCTTACCAGCTTTAAGAGAAATAGACTAGCATGAGGGTCGAGGAAAGTAAACCAGCCACTCATATGGGTATAAGCTCGGACTTGAGAAGCAGGCTATTATCCAAGGGTGAAAGAGATCATTCATCTCCGGGGGACCAAGTACAGAAAAGCAAGATGTAAGTAAAGGAAGATAAGAAAGGTTGCACTTCAGGATGGCAATACGTAATGCTCAAGTGCAGGCCCAAGCAGACATCCTATGGATGGCGATACATAATGTCTAGGTGTGTCAAGTAAAGAATGTTAAGAAGAGACAAATGCCCTTGCATCAAGAAGCCACTGACATTCATCTATGCATATTATTTATTTGTCCTTCAACTTGCCATAATTATGATCTTGTTCTTTCTCTGTTTGCCAAATGTATGAATAAAATTAACCTACTTCGGAAGGACATTTTTGAACCTTCTAAAATGAAATTTGTAATTCATATGGCATGATCATTTTTTCATAATAAACCTAAGCAGCTTGAGATAATGATGACGACACTTTATATGATAATCTAGGAAATCCTACTCAGAATTTAGAATTCTGACCCTTATGTATACTTCCGTGTCATCTCCAGATAACTCAGGAGGTATAGAAGATGGTCATACTGGGCAAAGTTGTTTAGGATTGGAAGACGACCAAGGGTTATTGTCAGACAAGGTTCGTTCATATAACAGTAACAACTCCTAGATATAGTACTATGACTTAAGCATGATACTATGTTTGGGAGGGTGTTACATCCGTACCAGTTGAAATATCCTTCGGAGGACCCATACTGAGCAAATGTTCACAAACATGGACCGAATTCCTTTTTGTTTTGACAGTCCTATTTGATGTACTCAATACTTGCATGTATGAATACATGAGTTGATGTTTATATGTGTGTGTGTGTGTGTGTTGTGATTAATTACTAAGGAACTTTTGCTTGTACCATTCATATTTCTATATATTGCAATGCGATCCATACAATACACAACTTGACCAGCAAATAAACACCACGTAAATAAAATGAAACCAATCCTGATTAAAATCAACTTCACCAAATTAAGAATTTAATAGTAAATTAAACAAAAGTTAGTAATACGTGACAAATTACCGAATATAATATTATGACTTAAGCATAGTATTCTATTTAGTATGGTGTTATCGAAAAAGTGTATTTCCCATTGATAAATTGCCTTATAGGCGGAGTCTACAACTAACAACTCTAGCAGAAGTAATAAACTCTAACTTAGTCTATTACAATTAAAATTTAGTAAATTTACCTAAAAATATTCATAAGAAATGTTCTATTAGATTTTGTTTATACTTGATTAACAAATGACATTTGTTTTAACTAAAGCAGCTTTTAAGATATGAAACTAGAAAGCCATTCTACCAAAATATGACAAGTCTAATATGCACACAGAATGCAATTGTAGAAAGTTGACATTCTAATCATGTCTATTTCCTTGATTATAAATTCTTTGAAAGAAAGTAAAAAGACAAAAATGGTATTTTGCACATGTATAGAGATCAAGTTATTCAAAATAGAACATCAAGTTAAACAGAACCCCACCTATCTAAGAAAACTTTCTCTTTAACTAAAGCTAGAAGAACCACTATTGTTTAAGAAAGGCTTTTCAATAGACTCCAAAAAGGATCTCAATATAGCAATTCACATGGAAATTATAGTAATAGTTAAGCTATCTTACAGACATCCTATCAATCACAATCACAATCACAAATTCAAACAAAATCACAATCACAATCCCAAACACAAAAAAAAAAAAAAAAAGGAATGAGAAATTCAAGTGGTAAATGAGACCCAAAGAAAGAAACGAAGAAATATTTCACAAAGCTATTAAAGCTCTCAAACGCTATAGCTATAACAATTGACAATCATAACAGATTTCAAGAGTTATAATCCAAGTTGTGTTTCTCTGCAAGGAAGAAACAAATTAAAACTAGAGTATCCAAACTCCTTTACTCCTTATTTGTACTTCTGTCTATTCTCTCTACTATATAATCTCTTTTCCCATTAAAAAATTAAAATAAATAAAAAAATTTAGCAATGATGATCATCACCATCACACATACACTTGAAAAGAGTAAGGTTTCTAGATTGGCACTTTGCAGCTTGTGTCAACTTTGAACTCTAAGTTAAAATATGTAACATTTTATCAAAAATCTCCTGTGAGAGAAAATGGGGAACATGTATGAAGATGCAATGAAGACTTTGACCCATAAATCAATATTGTTGAGGAAACACAAAATGCCTAATAACCCCCAAAATTGTAAAAAATAAAATAAAGAAAAAATAATAGAGAAGAGGCAAAAGCGAAAATTGCATATAGGGTGAGAAGAAAGAAAGAAACCTAAAGATCAACTCTAGAGAAGTGAGACATGGTTCTAATCCTTGTCTTTGATGCTGGGATTTCTCTATTCTGCGATCTCACCTATTCAACAATGATGATGGCAGCTACATGAGGAAGAACTATGGTTCTGGAAGAAGAAAGATGAGCGAAGAAGGAAAAAGAGAGGGATGGGTTCTTAGGGGCATGATTTTTCATTTTAAAACTTTTAAATGGATATTTTTGTCCCAAAAATTTCCTATGTGTTTTGAGATTTGTCGTCTCTCTCTTCTACCACACCCCTCTTTTTCAGCTTATTTTCAGAAACTAGTAACATGAGCTTCTCTAGAAAAGCTAAAAATAGATTAATTTTAGATTCTGATTATTCTCAAAATTTTATCCAAACAAGTTTACTTATACCAAAAGTGATTTTTTTAGTGTAAAAAATTGAAACTTTTCACTAAAGAATCTTATCCAAACGCACTCTTAAAATCAAATTTCAAGTTCCCTCTTACTCCCTAAAACAAACTCACCACTTCAGCAAAATTAAAACTATCCATTAAGTTCAAAACTCCATCTTCACTTTCCTTGGTTTAAAGTTTTTGTGCAATCCAAAATACAATCAGACAAGAACCACAAACAAAAATATTGTCACAAAAGAACATGATCAACAACTCATTTTCACTATATAATTATTTAAAAAGAACAACCACAACATAACATAACACAAGCAAACCACTATGTAAAGAAAGGGAGCATACCCAAGAGTTATGTGTTAGTTTTAGAGGGAGCAATACTGCACCCTAGTTGTAGTGGGTTGCTTGCAATGGAGAGAAGGAATCCGCAAAGGGTTTAGAGAGAAAACCGTAGTTGGTGAACCACAGCAAAAAGGGGACATAAAAGGCGGGCGACGGTGGGGTGAAGATGTGGCAATGAGGGGGAGAGAGAGAGAGAGAGAGAGAGAGAGAGAGAGAGAGGGTTCTGGCAAAGGGGAGTGAGAGAAGGAGAGAGCAACAATGGTTGAATGGGGAAAAAAAAAAGCACAGTGAGAATAGGAGAAGACTCTCATGAAAGAAGGAGAAAAGAGAAAAGGAGGGGCTAAGGTAGTTCACACCACTTAAGGTGTAGGTAGCCTAAGATTCTTTTTTTTTTTCTACATACACTTCTTTAATTAAAAATTTATCCCCCTCCAACTTAATTTAATTCCTCTATTACTATAAACTTAATAAACTTAATGTGAAATTTTAAAACTCTGATTACCAACGTTTTATTTTGAATAGGCATTTTATTTAAACAGTTTATTACACCATAATTCTATAAAAATTTGATTTTATGTTGTTTATGAGTGAAATTTGGTCACATCAATTTATGAGGCCTTTATTCTTGTATTTTTATGATTTATTAATTTATATTACATAATTTATGACCACCCCGGGGCTCTGGATCCTGCCAGCCTCGAATATCAATCCCAATACAGAACGACAACAATACTCGGGAAAAGGAACCCGAGGTCGTTATCTATGAATTTTCCATTACAAAATGACAAATTCGCAGCTTTATTTTTGTAAATTACACTTGGGTTTTTCAATTCTCATTCACTATAGTAAAACGCCACCAAAACAGAAAATCACTCAAAGGGTTTCAACCTGGGGAAGGAAAACACTAATAAAATTCACACATCACAAACAAGCTGAATCTCTGTGCAACCGTTTGGGCTAAAGTTGCCCTTGTAGAAGCAAGAACTAAATTACAAACCAATTATGGAACAACAAGGTGAGTAAGATAATAGCAGAGTCCAAAATAAAGAGGTGCAAGCTAGCTTGAATATAGAGACAAGGATGACGGTGGTAAATGGGGTCCGTTATGGGCCAACACGCGTCCAGTAGACGTGTCCTCCTTGAGTTCAACTTGCATTGGATTGGATTTATTCTGCTGGTGGTGGGGGTTTCGCGGTGCCCATCTCCATAGATTCCTCTTGTGTTGTTGTTGTTGGCTTCTTTTGATTACCTTTGTTGTCTCGGTATATAAGATACAATATTAGTTGCATTGTCCCCAATGCAGAACCCACGCCATTCGGCACCTGCAAGGCACAGGCCAATCTCATGAGTCTGCATCACTGTGACAAGTGACTAGAGATTCCATTTTCTATTTAATCAAAATTTCAAATGATGAAGTGATGATTTTGTGCTTACTGCAATAAATGGGTCACGGCCTAGCAGACCGAAGATGAACCAGGAAGTACCACAGATGAACACAAACAGCGAAAGGAAGAAGGGCATGAACTCCACGCTCTTTGTTCTGATCACTAGTCTCTGCAATACATAATTAACAATGTCAGGTCCGCAACATAAGACACCACGATCAACCATAATTATTTGAAGAAAACAAATATATATATTAATAGACAAGGTTTTTTTTTTATCTTTTTCGTCAGAGTACACTGCTGCAGCCTACAGGTGCCCTGATCTGAAAGAAGCCCAATTCATCAAAGACCGCGGGCAGCTAGAAACCGTTTCATGATAATCGTTAGTTAGAGTGTTGTCAAAAGATATCATTGTTGCGATCCAACTTTATCTAACTTCATATGTTACTTTACTCCTATGTATAAAAATTAAGAAATTTAAAATTAAGACCTAATTATAAAGTAGGATTGTTAAAATATTTTTATTTAATTTTTAGTATCTAATTTATTAATTTTATTATTATACTATATTTTTTAATTAATATTGTGTATAGAATTACATAAAGAGGAAAATCAAAAAATTAATAATGAACATTATATATAAAAGTTTAATTTAAATGTATTGTCTGTGTAAAAAATTTTTATATTGTTATTCAATCAAAATTTTACATATATATATGACTATTTAAGTAGTGGATGGTTATGTTAAAGAGTTTTGCTGATGTGACAATTTATGATTGGATATTATGTAAAAAAATTTTACACTGACAGTGTATTCAAATTAAATCTTATATATAATAATATATATATAAAAGTGAAACGGATGAAATGAATAAATTTTTTTTACTCCAAATAACAAATGAAGTGAAATTTTTAATCATTTTTAAAGTAAATAGACATATCATAATGACACAAATTTAATCATATATAATGCTATCCTATCTTTGTTGATGTAATAAAATTAGCACAGCAGGAAAAGGAAAAAGGAGAGAAAGAAAAGGACAACTTGCCAACTGGGTCTTATCACATGATAAGGAGGTGGGGGCGACGACACAATAATTTACTAACATGCACAGCGTAAACTTTAGCTTACCATAATTGAGAGGGGCGAGCCATACATGATAATGGAAAATATGGCGGCAGCGAAACCGCAGAAGATCTTCCTGGATTTGCCATGCAGAGCAAACAGGGACACGAAAACAACGGCAGCGAAAACTGCTATTACGAACGTGAAAAGGCCCAGAGTTTTAGCCTTCTCCTTCTTGGGTGCGAACAAGATGAAGGTCAAAACGTATATGGTTTCGATCAATGCTCCTGTGCCGTTTATGATTGTTACTAGTATGTTGTGTGGAGACACAAATGGCAAACCATACCTGTGAATTGTACAAATCAGATTGGACTTGAACTAGAACATGATGAGTTCCATAAAAATCAAAACTTTGTTTCTGTGGAGTCAAGCCATTCGAAATTTCCTTTTTTTTTTTTTTTTAAAAAAATAACTAATTAGAAAATTAAAAAAAGATGTGCCCAAGTAAAGAATACAGAGATTAGATTTCCATTCCAAGATTTGGAAATTGGAAGGGAAAAATCAATTACTATTTAAATTTTTATCCAACAAATTGACGAAGAAAATATAATAGAGATTTATCCGTAAAATGCAGTACACATATTTCCAAGGTTTTTCTTGATCAAAGTACCATGTACTAATAAAAAAATTCTATGCATAAGAAATTTACATGAAGATTATGCAGAATATGGGGGAAATGGAAGAAATGACAACAGTAACCACCACCAAAAAAAAAAAAAATGAAAGATATCACACGTGATGGATTTTGACAAAGATTTGTGGGGAGGGGGCGAAGCAGAAGAAAGAACTAGTAACAATCTTACCAAGCGGAAAGGAGACAGTTGAGAAGTGTCATAGGGTAAGGAATTCCCGAGAACTTCTCTGTGGATTTGTTCGCAATAATCCTCCTGAATGTGATTCTACAAAGCCAAATATGTCAAGATTTTCACTTAAACTGTTTGTCACACACACCAAAAAAGAAAGATACTTTTATGTGTATTATAAGAAACAAAGAATGAAAAAGCTCGACACGGTCCATGGTGACCCCTAAAAACTGAAAATCAAGAACAATTTAAAACTGGGAGTGGGCAATTAGAGAGAAGGAGGCAAGTATGAGATGAATACGTTGGAGCCAAGAAGAGGAATAGACCAGAAGCATTTCCTGCACCAAAAAAAAATAACAATGAGAAACAGAGGAGGCACAAATCCAGAAGACAAGAATGTTACAAAGAAGGGCATGCAACCATAAAGGAAGGTAAGAGAAATAACCCACAAGGGTCATGAACCCACCCAATATCCCGAATAAGAAATGCGCAATATCCATGATCTTGAAGTTTGGATATCAGAGGGATATCCTTGAGTCTTGAAGTAACCAAAGTGCTATAAGAAAGATGGTTTCGTTACGAATAGTAACTGGCTACAATGAGGGGCAGAGTGCAATAGTGGTGGCAGGCTTATATATATGGGAAAAAGAAATGCGAGGTAACTGCTTTTGGAAACAATGAATTTGATCTTATCGGCGGGATTCGATGGTGAGAACCGTTTTTTGCTTCATGAAAAGTATATGTCTTTATATGTGGATTGCGTTAAAACCCAAATCAATGCTGACGCTAATGTAGTATTCACGGGATGAAGTTGAAGCATGCTCTACCGGGTGCTAGGGATCAGGGTCAGTGTAGAAAGAAAACATTCAAGAAAGTGGTTTTGTTTTGACTGCAAGGAAAGTGATCAAGAGACCTTGCAATTTATAAATTTTTTAATGAGACTAATTTTGATATATTTTCAAAGTTCCTTTGACATCTGAGATGGGGAATAGAATTAGATCTTACAAATATTGGTGTACCTAATCAAAATGTAACCATTTTACATTAAGGTGCAATGTGTAACCGTCTTTCTATATCGATGTTTAGTCCTATATAAGGACGTGCTCTCTCATTTAGAAAGACATAAAGGAAAATAATAGAAAGAATATAGTTAGTTCCTAAACAACTAGACATGTTGAGTTAATATTTATGTTGTATTAAAAAATAATTGAAAGTAACTCTTCTTAATTCTTATCCCACACTCTAAGAATTATAAATTTTAAAATTTATTAGTTATTTCTCTCCTCATTAAATGCTATATGACTTTCTTTTTTTTCTCATTTATTCACAAACAAACATAATTGAAATTTAATATCTGATAAGAAATTATAATATAAAAATTCGTAGATTCTAATTTACTATTTTATAATGATTTTCACCCAAAAAATAAATTATAATAAAAAATATTACAATAGTACAAATGGTTATTATATCAATATTTGTATTAGTTTTTAATATGAAATCACATATTTAAATAATAAAATTAAATTTAAATTTAAAAATATGAGTCATGTCTTAATTCTTTAGCAAATTCAAACATAAAATTTAAGATTCTAAACCAATGTTAATTCTTAAACAATTGGACATAAAATTTAATTTTATGTTACAATACCATCATTGTAAAACAATTCTATACTGTTATCCAATCATATAGTTTTATATATGCGATTTTTTAGATAGTAAAGGTCAAATTAACTCTTCTCATAATATGGCAATACATGATTAAATAATCGTATAAAAAAATTTTATACCGATACTATATCAAAATTAAAATATTTTGTTTTTCACCCGCGATAACTGTTTCTTTGTTATAACATATTTTATTTTCTTAAACCTTGAACAAATTAAGACCCACTTGAAACATGCGTTTGCTTTTCCTTTAAAAATAATATGTGTAAATAGGATGTTTGGCAAATATTATAAGATATTAGTTTTAATATATTGTCAGGGTAAGATATTATATACTATCAATTAATTATATATTATTATATGTATGACTTTTTATACGATTATTACAATATTTAAATAATTTTTATAATGTGATATTACATAATTGAATAATTTAGTAACAATCTTCTAGATTAATAATGTATTAAAATTAAATTTATATTATAGTTAAATTAAACTTTTAAAGACTAAATTGCTGTAAAAAAATTGATGAAGAACTGATTTAATGTCCCACATATTTTTCAAAAAACATTTTGGGTGCGCATTTACTCTTTTAAAAATGTACTATTATATTAAATTAAGTAAAATAATTTCTTCACTTTTTCTTTTTTATACTTTGTTTTCAATACTATTCGGAGAGTTACTTTCATTATAATGTCTATTGATATATCCCATTCAAAGGCCAAAAATTAGTTATAATTTTCTAATATAACATAATTTTTATATAATAATTAAATAAATTTTAGTACATTTATACTTCTAAGCTTCATTGGCTTGCATTTCAAAATTTGACCCTTAATTATTTTAATACTTAAAAAATACAAAAATACATATTTACATCTATATTTAGTCATCTTAACTTTTTTAAAATTTAAAATAAAAATAAAAAATGTGAATTGATAGGCACGTTAACTAGTTTTTATAATATAAATTAAACAATCCTATTTTATGATATTAATTATTTTGTTAAGATAAATTAATTATCAAATTTTTATAATAACTATACAAGATTAAAAGATTCGATGAAGATATCAACAATCTATTTGTGGAATATACCTTGATAAATTAATCTCTCACCTATTAAATGAGGAGATACTTTGAAATACTAAAGATCTACTTGTGAAAACTTTTAAATTTAAATCAACTCTATACCATTGAAAGATTTTGAAAATGCCTTAGAAAGGATTTCATATCAAGGAAGAGTCATCTTTTTCCTTTATATTTTTAATTTTGTGTATTCTTTACTTCCTGCTTTTATAAGAAATTCGTGCTTGAAAATGGTTTTTGAAGATTCCAGCTATGTATGGGCGAACGCTGTACTATACCAATGTAATCCTTCGTGTTGGTAAAAGTTCAACTTCTAGTTGCTTTCGTTTTAGTGCTAAGCGAATCTTAATCACAAGGGTCATCATTTCTTGTATAATTGATATCACTCAGTAATGCTTATTATATTCACCAACACTTTCTTAAACTTCGGTTATGCCAGAGGTCACGCAAGCCAACTTAACTATAGGCTTTGCCATGTCATCATTTAGGATCCAACATAGTCTCCATAGAAACTTACGGCTTGACAGGCAGCCCGAATTTTTTTATTTTTTTGATATTAATATTAAATTATTATTCATATTAAATCACTGGAAGCTTATTTACAAAAATTACTTAGAAGTGATTTTTATGATAAAAAGACACGTAACTAAGGTTGTCAAACTCGAATCATAAACTTGATTCATAGATTCATAAGAGTTTTGCATATTTAAAAAAATTACTTAAAAAAATATTTTAATAATTAAATATGGTTAAATGACAATCTTATGATTAATATTACACAATTTTAACTTTATAGTAATATAAATAAAAAAAAATCTCATTAAATATAGCCTAATATATGACTTCATTTTTATACTATACTTTATTCCATACATGTATTATTTTGTAGTTCAACACAATAGAATTAAATAATAACAAATAGATAAAATTAGCTGAATAAAACCAATAAATATTAAATGAGATAAGTAAGTAAATTAAAGTACACAACAAAAATGACCAATATTTTACATTTGGAAAGCAAAATCAAGGATAAACTTAGACTCGTAAATTCGTTTGTAGAATCAAGAGTTTACCGATTTTATTATAATTTACTTAAACTCATACAAGTTTGACAAAAAGAAAGTTTATGCGTGAGTTAACTCGAGAGTTTAATAACCATGCACGTAACATTTCAAAGCAAAATAAAATTAGGCCTCTATATGGTACCACCAATTAATACTAAAAAGACACATCATTCATTTTGATCATATCATATTATAGTTGTCATGACCAACCCTAGAGCCATAATTGGCGCTTAGAAGTGAAAGATCTCTAGCATGCCTATTTTGATTACATTGACGGAAAATCAAACAGAGTTTTCCCCTATTTTTTGAGCTTCCCCGAATTAAGTAAACTTGTTTTGGGCAACCAATCAACAAATACAAGTTTAAGGCTCTCAGACCACTCCACAGTAATTCACATATCAAGTATTCTTTCACATATATATGTACAAACACCCATTTACATATTCCCCATCTAAGCTCTTTACATACGTCCTGCTCACTAAGAAAATAAATTACAATAACTATTACGCCCATGAGTAAATATCCTACCAAAAAGAATCATCAAGTCACAAGATCCTGCCAGTGGATTGTGGAACAACTTTAAGAGTATATGCAACAGAATTACAAAACAACAAGTGTTAAGAAGCCTCAAGTGCAGAGAGCGTGTCCATAAGAATATGCACTCTAAGAAGCTGGAGGAACTAAGTCAGGTGTTGCACTACAGTCTGAAACAGGAAGGGAAAGTGAGCGAGTTCAGCCGACTTAGTGAGTAATGAAACTATAACACATAATGACAAGCTCTAGGAGTAAAGCAAACTATGCATATAAAAGGAATTAAAATTATAGATTATGCATCAGTAAAGAATTACTATTATAAACTATGTGTATAAAAGGAATTAATATTATTTCATAAAACTGATAACATATTTCTCAAACATAAATACTAAAGTGGGGAGGCTTCTAATTTAGAAATACTTATAAACAGGAATTCATCAATTCCAATCTAACTAAGCCAGTCATGCGTGCTGGCATCACACACATACCGAGCTAGCAACACCCCTGTTAGTTAGGTCCAAACCATGGTGCATCAAGGCTAGCATCAGTGACCACTAACTACCAATTATTCAAAATTCCTCCCACAAAATATCAATAAACTTTCAAAAATATAAATATTAAACAAAGTTTCCAAAAGTGAAATTACTAAATAAGATTCCAAAATCCAAAATATGGTTTTCTCAACAATTCAATTTCATAAACGAAACAATTGTTCAAGAGTTTGCCCTACCATCTATAAAATCCATAACCCGGATCCAGAAATATTTTAGATCTTCAACAAGTTCATACTAATTTATTTCCCGAAATAGAATTAAAAAAATTATTCATAAAGGTTGTTCGTACCACATTACACAGTAATTGTACAAACTAAACAAAATATTCATAGTTGACCAAATATATCGAAATAAGCTTTTGATGTATATTTTGAAATCAAACCAATACTAATGGCATAAATCAAATATATCATAAAAGCATTGTCCACTCACAAAACAAGAGAGGACATCAAATCTACGTCTTAGGGGCTATCAAACTCGAAGATTGATCACTTGGAGAATATGTAATCAACACAACATCAATTATTTCCAATTTAACATAAACACTATGGTTTAGAATCTAATCTCCAACCCTCTTTCTACAACCTAACCAATTAAAATTTAAGTTCTTGATTATTTATTGTATATTCTTTAGTTCCTTTGAAGACGAATAATTCTATAGTTTTATCCTTATATCCACAAGTAAGAATAAGGATTAAGAAAGAACATGTTACATGGCACTCAATCTTCTAATTTTTTCTAAACATATATACTAATAATATCTTCAATAAGTTTTAGAAGTTCGTCAATTACAAGATTTCACCACAAAGAAAGTTACTATAACAATTAAAAGCTATTCATAATAAATCTATATACATGACCCAATATTAAACTAATCTAACTCACAATTCATTTTAACCCACCCACTTTAAAATCAGATTTCAAAGTCTCGTCTCACTTTCTAAAACAAACTCAGCACTCCACAAAAAATTAAAACTACCCACCAAGTTCAAAACTCTACTTCACTTTCCTTGGCTCAAAGATTTTGAGCAACGCAAGACACAATCAAACAAGAACCACAACCAAAATATTGTCACAAAAACACATGCAGGAACAAACAATTTTCACTACATGATCATAAAAAAAACACACACATACACAACCCAAGTAAACCACCATGTGAGGAAGGGAAGCATACCCAAGAGCTATGGGTTGGTTTTGAAAAGGCAACCAAGAGCCCAACCACCTAAAGAAAGGAGAAAACCAAAGGTAGAATCGAGTAGAGAGAGTGACGGGCTAGGAAGACACTAGACCAGAGAGAGATAGCGGAGTGAGAGGCATCCACAGTGGAGAGAGAAGGGGAGCTCAAGGAAAAAGAGAGAGTGAGTTGTGAGAGAAAAGCACGATTAGTGAACTACAATAGGGATGGGATGCGAATGGCAGTTGGCAGAGGGGTGAGGATGCAATGATGAGGAAGAGAGAGAGAGAAAGTTCTGGTGAAGGAGAGTGAGAGAGGGATAAAGAGGCAGTGGCTAAAAGGAAAAAAACATGAAATACAGTGAGAAAGGGAAGAGTCTTGAAGAAGAAGGAGAAAAGAGAAAGGGATAGGGCTAAGGTGGTTCATACCACTTAAAGTGCAAGTGGTCTAAGCTTCCTTTTTTTTTTCCCACCTCTTTCTTTTCTAAATACTCTTCTTTAATTAAAAATTTATCCCCCTTTAAAATACTCTTCTTTTGAACAGATATTTTATTTGAAACAAGGTATTACAATAGCCACTGTATTCATATTTAAAATATACTTCAGACTTTTTATTTGTCAACTAAAAATGTGTCAAATTCTTCATAAAAATCAAGCCATGTTATTTTCAAAAATATATTTTAAATAAATGTTTGAAATTATCGTACGTATAACAAATAAGAAAATAAAAGTGTAGAAGTAAGAAATATAAAATGCAAAATAACAAAATTGAAAGTAGGATTCCACAATTGGAGTTGAAAACACTTACCAGTTTTAACTCTCACTATTGCTTCGGATAGAAACATAGAGCAAGATAAAGAGAGGAAGTGTATTTGTTTTGGACATGTAGAGCAACAAGAAACCGCTATGGAACATCTGTGTGTGATATGACTTTGGTGAGGGAGAATGGGAGATAGAGAGTGAGAATGTACAAAGGATGTGAACAATTATTACTTATTACACATTCACTAATTGGTTTATAATGGGAAGGCCGCAACAATTAAACAAAGGAGCATGGGATTTTTTCTACATAAAGGAAGGTGGTCTTTAGTTGAAAGTTTAAAACATTGGAAAATTTTAAAATGTTCACCCTCAAAAAGTGAACATTCAAAGTTCACCGATTTTTAAACCATTGATGTAAATATTGCATACATCTTATGCATAATATTCATTGAGTCAATTTATGGTGAGAAACATAATATTGGAGTATTATAGTCCATTATATAGCCATCAGGTAACTGGTATATTTTTCACAATTTAAAATTTTTAAAAAATAAATATAAAATTGAACTTCCTTTAAGGCCCCCAAAACCTCTTCCACCCACAGCCATGGACGACTGCTTAGGAAAGCTTGCGGCGAAGGCAACTGCAGGGTTTTGGCCATGGGGCTGCATGTGGTAGTCACAAAAGAGGAAATGGTGGCTAATGGGAGGTTTGTGGGTTGACTGTGTACAGTAGGTAGTAGCGGCGATCATTAAGGCAGAGTAAGGAGAAGCGGTGGTGTGGGTTGTAACAACCTCCTAAATAAAATACTATGCTTAAGTCATAATGCTACATTTAGGAGTCTGCTACGTGTAAAATGTTACCTTTTATTCATCTATAACTAATTCTAGCGAGATTTGATTTAGTAGAAATGTGAGTTATAAATTTTCTTTGTTTATGTGACACCCAGATTTCACGAATCCATAAGATAGAGCATAGTAAATCATAATATTAAGAAATTAAAAGACATAGGAAGTAATTCACAGTAGATATTAATAGTATATTTACATAACTATATATAGTCTCATGTATTTAGAAATGAGTTTATGATTACAAAATAGAGGACTGTCAAAAATCATATTCCAGTCCACATCTTTTCATCACCACCTCAGAACATGTCCATGCAAGGACAACTACTGGAAATAGGTAGGAACACGTGAGAATAAAAGAAAACGGTAGCTTAGTCTGTGGCTCAAGGTCATATAAAAAGATACCCAAAAGAGGGCCACCTATACAAGCAGTGCTAGCTAACCCTATACTAACTAACGGTCTCCCAAAAGGTCCAACGAAATCCCCTTAATCCAACCCAAAGGAAAAGAAACCATTCTCTAAGATGCCTGATGGTTTGGGGTTGCCAGGTGGGTGTCCAGTACCTCCACAAGATGAAAAGGAGGAGGAAGATGTACTCACTTCTAAGGAGTTGATCCCCATAAACGCTCGTGGTGAAAGTTGAGGTGATGCCACTATTGGGTCACCCATATGCAGAGGGATCCCATCAAAAGGGGTTGCAAGATTGAAGACCAGACTAAAAGCCAAAACTATGAAGAGACATTGAAAGAATATCTATAGGCACACATAGGAAGTCACCGTTAGGTACACGGAATTTAAGGTAGGGTTATAATGCCACTACCATTTAGGAATCTCAGTGAAAAATGCCATCGCTGCCATCACCATTATCTGAGAATGACACGGATACATACAATAGGGATGAGAATTTAAAATTCTCAATAGGGTCTCCTACATTATCACATATACTAACATTGTCATCATTCTCAGTTACTCTGGTTTATTTTAAAAATATGGAAAGTATAAATAGTAGAAACATAAATTATTTATAATTTCTAAAACCATATCATCCGAAGCAGATTCATTTCATGCATACACTTGACAAATAGAGAAGAAATTCCATATTAATCACAATAGGTCAATAAGTAAATCAATGTTATGCATAAGTAAATGCAAATGACTCATGATGCAAGTGCACTTGACTTCTTCTCTTCTTGAGCTTGCATCATAAATATCCATACTTGATCCCCTGGGAGTAATTGGGAATGTAAACTCCTAGGTAGTAGTGTAACATCCTCCAAACATATGCGCCATACTTGAGTCATAGGGTTATATCTAAAGGTTGTTACTACTATTGTAAAAGACTTTTAAAGAAGAAAAATATTATACATACGACCCTGAAACTTCAAAATTCTTTCTTGAATAACGGTTTATAATCTCAAATATTTACACATATAAGGTAACATAACTACAACTTTAAAGAAACTTAATTGATATTGTATATAAATCTGGTCTTGGCCTACTGTTGTCACTCCGTGGCTATTCATCACCCACTTTGGTCTCCCGGACTTGGCTTAAGTCCAGGTCTTTCGTCTTGTAAGTATCCCCAAAACATCTATTGCAGGCTTGACATCAATTGTTCATACTAGAATGTTTACAGAAAACAAACAAATAGGTAGTGAGGACTTTAAGTCCTCAATAGGTAAACTCAAACCACTAATCATACAAAGTGTCATCATAAAAATTCCAGCCGCTTTGGTTTATTATGAAAACATAAATACATGCAAGGATAGATTCAATTTTAAGTTTAAAACATTCTTTCTCGAAGCGGGTTACTTTTAGCAAACACTTGGCACATTTCATGATAAATATAATAACAACAACAACAACAATATAACATGTTAATCATGATCATAATAACATTATAGCATAATGAGATACTTAAATATACATATGCAAATGCTCAGACTTAACTTTATACAAGTGCACTTGACTTTACTTATCTCTTTATTTAACTTGCAACTTGATCTTGCTCTTCTGTACTTAGTCACTTAGAGATGAATGGCCTCTCTCATCCCTAGGTAATAGCTTGCATCTCAAATCCGAGCTTGTACCTATACATGATTGATGGGTTTACTTTCCCCGACTCTCACACCGATCTATTCCCCTTAAATTTGGTCAGGGCTGGCCTAAGTCTTAGGCAGTACCACCCTGACCCACTGTAAGGTGGAGGCTCGGTGCATCCCTTTCGCAAGTTCTTATAATCTTCCTTCTTCCTTGGACATGATCATACATGCACATGCTATATGCACTTATGCATGTGCTTCATATCATACTTTAATCATTCTTACATGCATGATTTCCATGTCCATAACATAAAATATATATGATCATAGCATTCATGAATTTCTGCCGAAAATTTGGTAGCATAGCAGCTGAAATATGGAAGGTTCCAAAGAAAGCAATATATTCAGTTAGCCAACCAATCATAGTAACTATAATCATCATCAACATTATACCAATATAATCTTACATTGGTGTGAAATTGTATAAATTCTTGTACCATTAACCTTCTCATAACTTATGGAACCTTTAGTTCAAGACAATTCTCAAGTTGTGCCTTTATCCTCAAATCCATCATGTTCTTATAAATTTCACTAAAATTCTATTTTAGCTTATTTTACTCTAAAAATTTAATGCGGTGTAACCTCATTAGTATATTTTTGAACTTCTTTAGTTTCACAAAATTTTGAGGTCTATAACTTGATTTATTAAAGTTTTACTCAAGACTACCCTATTTCAGGATAGACTTGCACACTTATCTTTAGAAAATCATTAAAAATCCATCCTGTATCATTTTTATCCGAAATTTGCATCAAATAGTATCTATTAGAACCATCTTTCAATTCTCACATGTTTCACTCCAATTGGGTAACTAAAGCTCAAGTTATGAGCTCTTCAAGTGAGCTGCTCTATTTCCAGCTCAACAGAGCATTGGTCAAATTTAAAGAATTATTAGGAAAAATTCATTCATGATCTATTTTAAAATTTTTATGACATATTTTCCTATGTATTACATTTTTAAAAAAATTAGTTTCGCTTAATTTGAAGTTATATAAGGGGAGTTATGCCCCTTACATCACACTCTGATCAGGACATAGAGTGAATTCCAACAGTCAACTTCAAAAGTTCATAACTAATTCATTTTAAATCCAATGTTCTTATAATTTGTATGCCTGGATTGATCATGAAGTTTAGTTTCATCTAAAACTAGTTTTGTTTGAATTTGAGTTGTGTAGGGTGAGTTATGGGCTACATGGTATGGACGATGCCCTAGGGTTTTATCTCATAGCTTTTCTATTTTGGTTTTCTTTTGATCTTTTCTTCAACCCAAACTAAGTTTTCCTATCTCAAATCACTAGAAAAACACCATAACACCATCATACAAGCATGAGCCAAGGATGTCATAAAAGGATCACTTCAGCCATAAAACTTGTACCAAACAATAAAAGCTAAAGATTTGAGTTACCTACCTCAAAATCCTTAAAACTATGAAAGCAAGGAAGGCCATAGCAACTTCTAGCCCTTCCCTCCTCTCATGGTAGCACTTCATATGAATGTGGGGAGACTCCATTTGAGGCTTAATCATGAAATTGTTAGAGGGGTTTTGTAGAAGAGAGGATGATGATTAATTTTTATAAAAGGAGTTAGTGGATTTGAGGCTAATAAGACCTCCAATTTTGAGCTTGAAACTCTTTAGCCATGGAGGTGGAGGAAAGGAAGGAAGAAGAAGAAAATGGAGATGGAAAAATAAGGAGAAAAGGAGAGGCTAAATTTAAGGGGCAAAAAAGGGGAGAAATGGTCACTTAATGCTTAAGTTGGTTTGGCTTGTTTGGTAAGCTTTATGGGTTAAATTTCATTGATGGGTTTATGGCAAAATCTAAATTCTCCTATTGGCTCATCTCAGGTCAAGTTTATCAGGTCTTTGTGGGATTATACTCCTAGAGTTGTCATCCCCAAAAATAATGGAAGACACTTCAAATCAAATTCAAGTACCCTAAGCTACCTGAGACAATGCAATATTGTGTGATTAATCTCACACTTTTGTCTAAACCATGGGTAGAAAAGCCTTAATTTAAAGTTATTACAAGTATTTTAGTTATCTACTAGTGTCTAGAAACCCACAAAATCTTCAAAAATAGGAATTTTCTACGGTTGCCCTTCCTAATAACTGTAAACCCTTAATTACGATTTTGCCATTATAATTCAATAATTATAATTTTGTCCCCACTTTTTCTACAATTTACCTAATGATAATTTTACCCTTGCCTCGAGCCCGAACTGCCTCCTATCCCGGTCTATCCTCAAGGCCCGGGATGTTACAAATAGCCTACTTTTTTGGATTGA
Organism: Pterocarpus macrocarpus; assembly: GCA_031439585.1. Taxonomy (NCBI): domain Eukaryota; kingdom Viridiplantae; phylum Streptophyta; class Magnoliopsida; order Fabales; family Fabaceae; genus Pterocarpus; species Pterocarpus macrocarpus. Next base: position 59,040,775 of record CM062514.1, read on the forward strand.
TCTTGTTCCTATATGTGATTGCCTAGTTTTTTTTTCTCGACTCTCACACTGACTTAATCCCCTTAATTTATTCTGAGGCTAGTTCAAGTAATATGGAATCATAATTATCTCATAAGTTCATAGATCATGTATGAAAGTGCTTAATATGCTTATGGCTATGCTACATAACTCACTTTCACATATTTAAGCTAGGAATCCGGCAACATAACAGCTGTAATAAGAAGACTTCTAGATAAACGACATAATTAACAGCCAATTAGACGTAGAAATAATAATCTCAATATCACCATCAATATAATATCAAGACATACATGACCCTATTGTGGTTCATACTCATGCTACATTTTAAAACTTACCCAGTCTCGTCCTCTTTAGGAACTCGAAACTCGGGACATGAAAGTCATGACCCATCGAACTCGGAGCTCAAAGATTAGGGACACGGAAAGGATCTCAGATATTGGGGACACAGAAGTCGTGACCCATCGAACTTGAATATTGGAGATTAAGGACAGAAAAATTGTGACCTATCAAACTTGGATTTTGGAGAAACTTACCTTGGTTTGGTTTCTATTGTCTTATCAGGAACTTGGACCTTGGATCTTGAAAACTAGGTCCTAATAGGTAAGTGGGTGTGTTCTGAACTCAGAACCCAGAACCTAATATTTAGCTCATTACTACCCAGTTTCAAGATAAACTTGCATATTTAGAATTAGAAAATCACTAAAAGTCCATCTTATATTCTTTTGTTATGAAATTTTTCTAGAATATACCTATACAAATCTCCTTTCAAAAAGATCAAATCTTACTCAATTTCATTAAGCAGAGCCTAAGTTATAAACTCTATATTGAGACTGCCCTATTTCAGCACTCAAGGAATTAGGGGAACTCAAGCTGGGTTCCCTATGTGTTGGCTTTTTGATAAGGCTGGTTTCACTCTAATTGAAGTTGTATAGGGCAAGATATGCCCTTTATACCATGAGCTAGTCGAAATTGGGGCTGTAAACCAACAGCTCAATTTGAAAAGTCATAACTCTCTTATCTTAAGTCAAATGAACCTCAAATTTTAACGGTTGACTCCTTTATGAATGTATTTTCAACAAAATTAATCTCATCTCGACTAGGGTTTCCTGGAGAGATATAGTCCACCTATTGAGTATTGTTCATGAAACCCTCAATAGAAAATTTTCTATTTTGCGGGTGATTAAGGTTCTTTTGTGTGTTCTTCCGCACTAATCAAGTTTTGTCAACCTTAAATCATTAGAACAAGTTATACTTACATCACATCATCCTCATAGAAAGTAGAACAACATACAAAAGACAGATCCTACTTATCAAAGGATCAGAAAACAATAACAAACCTAGGAGCCTACTTCAAATCCAAAGCTTGCAACTCTCTAGCTTTGATCTTCTAGTGCTCTTGCTTCTCCAAAATCCCAAACTAACCACTGATCCCCTTCTTGCTCCTAACTTGACCAAATTTATAAGGCTTAAAGGAGGGAGTTTTTGCTTGTATTAGAGTTATTTGGTAAGGAAACAAGTAGAAATGTTGGAAAAATTGAGTGAGAACAAGTAAGACACAAGAGTTTAAGTAGTGTGAAGATGAAAATAGAAGTAGAGAGAAAAGGAGTGAGGCTACAAAAAATGAGTTTCCTTTTGTTGAGTCATCTAGCCTAATGGTTTATTCTTATTGGAAGAAGATATAAAAAAAAAAGCTTAAATCTTCTTAAGTCCCATTGAGTCGTCATTCTTTGTCCACCAAGATGACTAGTGTGGCAAATTTGTAGCCACATAACCTAGGGTTTTAAGGAGGATATTTATGTTTTCCTGTATTATAGATCTTTACCAGATCAGTTTCTTATGTTACAAGAAACTGCTAGTAAGAGAATTTCTTTGGCTAGTTAAAATATTACTATATTACTACATAGAGAATTTATAATCATATCATTCTATGATTAACATTTTCCCTATAACCTTATTATATATCTATAACGTATCTAATAATTAATAATTTGATAGTGTTGAGCAAGTGCACTGTTACTCAGGTTATTATATAACTACCCACTCTAAAAAGAATTTTGTCCACAAATTTCATTACTTAAGAATAACTCTGGGTAGTCCTTCCTCATATTTGACTCCAATTCCTCAGTATAATCTTCCATTCCTTCTTTTTCCCAAGCCACCTTCACTAGTTGCTTGATGCCTTTGTCTACAATCTGGGCATAGGTATGTGGAAGGTCAGGTTGTAACACCCTCTATTATATAAGCCATGCTCGAGTCATGGAGTTATATTAAGAGGTTGTCACTGTGCTAAGAAAACTTTAAAATAGGGAAAATATAATACATGGCCCTTTAACTGCTTACTTTATTACCGACTAATAGTCTCTGATACACGGAAAAATGTAAAATAGTTACACTTTAAAAGAAACTGTGACTGATATAATACACAGCGTCTACTTCTGACTAGTCGTTACTAGCTTCAATGATCTCTTGGTGTGGCTTACGCCCAATGCTTGCTCCATGAATGGTCCTGTACTCTGCCTCGTACTTGGTTTCCAATTTGGGTACTGGAATGTTTATGGAACAGAAAAACATGCAAGCAGGCAGTGAGAACCTAAGGTTCTCAGTAGGTAAACATGAACTATTCTCATACAGTGCCATCATAAACATTCCAGCCGCTTCGGGTTCTTATGAAAAGATGAGCACATATAAACACACAGTGGTTCAATTTTAAGTTGAAAACACCATTCTCGAAGCGGGTCATATTTTAACAACCACTTGCCATTTCATATGACTGACATAGAGATACAGATAGTACAATATGCTTTAGTAAGAGTCATAATAGCATCATGACATAATGAGATGATTAGAAATGCACATATAGATGCTTGTATTTGATTGTATGCAAGTGCACTTGACTTAATTCATTTCTCTCTTTAACTTGCAATTTAACCTTGCTCTTCTGTACTTGGTCCCCCGGAGGTGAATGGCCTTTCTCACCCCTGGGTGATAGCCTGCTTTTCAGGTCCGAGCTCGTACCTATACATGAGTGACGGGTTTACTTTCCCCGACCCTCACACCGGTCTATTCCCCTTAAATCTGGTCGGGGGCTGGCCCAAGTCTTAGACAGTACTGCTCTGGCCCACGCTAGCTGGGTCTATGCCATGCCTCACGTGGTAGCTTGGTACGTCTTTCTTGCAAGTTCTTATTATCTTTTTCCTTTTCATATCTTGTCATGCATGCAGACGTTTGGTGCATTCATGAGTATGTCTCATACTTTATACATCATATCATGTTCTAAGCATATACTTGCATGCATGATGTTCATGAATATGACATGTAAACGTAAATACACTCAAAGCATAATCATTCATAGCATAAGTTCTCATAAATCCTTGCCGGAATTTCGGCAAAGATAATCTGATCGAGTCCGCTTCCCCATGAATAGTGCCAGACCACCAGCACAATCTTTGAAACTTGTAATTCAATATGGATCAGCCATTATATAGATACTCATAGAATCATTCATCAAGTTCAATTCAAGCATCTATAAGGTTTTCAGTTTACTCCTTCCTATTCTGCCCGATTTTGGTATACTCCACCTTTATTGTAATTCAACTTATTTGAGTCTAATTTTTGGACATGTCATAGCATTATGTGTCTAGTTTCTAACCCTTTTGGTCCCATCTCATTTTGAGTTGTATAACTCAAGATATAAACATTCTATCTTAGCATGTCCTGTTCTTAGCCAGAATTGGGTCCCTATAGAAGAAAATTCACTAAAAATTGAAAACTAGGTGAAATCATACGAATTTTATATCAAACTAAAGCTAATACAACAAGCTTTAAAATGAGTTAAGTTTCATGTCATTTGCCTAAGTATATTTTGAGTTATGACCCTCGAAACATTACCCTACTGGTCTGTCCTGTTCCAGGCCAGTTTAAACTTAAGCCAACTTCATTGATGTGCTAGGATCAAAGGACAACGAATTAAATTCTGAAATTTTTAGGGGATGTTCTCTCATGTGTTAGCTTTCAAACATCTTTGGTTGCACTCAATTTGAGGTCGTATAGGGTGGGATACACCCTTCTCTACCCATGCTGCCCGGGTGAAAACCCAGATTTCTAGGTCTAACTTCAAAAATTCATAACTAATTCTATACTAATCCAATGGCCTTATATTTTATATGTATGGAAAGCCCTGGATGTCTAGTTTCATTTAAAAATGGTTTCATCAAATTTAAACGGTGGTAGGCGGAGCCGTACACTCCGCCGTACGGACCGTCGAGGAGAAAACCCTAACAGCTTCTTGAACTCTCCTTGGATTCATGTTTTTCTCTAATCAATCCACCCAATCCTCAATTCAAACTCACATATACACCTTAAACCGATCTTAATTCATCATCATCACTCAAGATAGCATCAGAATCTTGCAAGAAATTGGGAAGAAAATAGAGTCCCAATCAGCCCAATTCAAAGAAAACAAGAAAAGGAGTAGGAATTCCTACCTTGGTGGTGTGAAATCTTGATGGAACTTGATCTTGGAGTGAAGTTGATGGTTGGGGCTTGAGTTTGGGGATGAGAGGAAGTGGAAGAAGATGAAGAAGAGTGGAGAAATGGGGCTGGTAGTGGGGAGCTCGAAAATGATAAGAAGAAGGAAAGAAAAGGTGAGATATTTGGAAGCTACTTAGTCTTGATTGGTGGATTCAACTTGGTCATAAAATCTGGTTTAACTTTCCATCATCAAGGGCTATTAAGGCGCCACTTGAGGGAGTTATTTGGCTAAATCTTAGCCATTGATTCTAGGGCATTCATAGAAAAATTCTACTGGTCCGGTTCCGACAGTTTAAAACACCGTAATCTTACCGATTTTCTCCAAACCGGTAAAACGTTACTTAATAGTTTTGGTAAGATGTCTTCGTGTTCATTTTGATTTATCTTAAGCCTAATCTCTCTAATTAACATCTAATTAATCTCTAATTATCCTTTAATAAATTTCTAATCAGCCTTACCTAATCAATAAGATCGAATAGATCGATTAATAGTGTAGATTAAACGTTTTGCAAAAATTCCAAACCTTTCTGTTTTCTGTTTTCTATAGCTAATGGCATATCCGTAATTTTGAGCAAGTCCAGGGGCACCCCACGTCATTTCACATCCGACTACATCCGTGGCCCAATCGGCAGAGAGTTTAACTTCTACGGTTTCACCACGTGATTCTGCTCCGTTCAAAACCCTATTCTGCCAATCCTATAGATGTGGGGACATAAAGGTCATTTATGAAAAGTTCCAGGGTTATTGTGGAAATATCCACTTTTGTGGCCAAATAGCTCTTCACGTCATCCCAAAAGTGGAACTCGCTTCCATAAATTCGAAATCGGAACTCGTGTATTATGTGTAAAGTCGGGACCCGCGTCCCCTTTATTTGAGCTTGAGTCAAACCTGATGTCGGAACTTGTCCAACCTTATTTGGCACTTGGGGGTAAGTTCAGATATCGGAAATCGTACCGCTTACAATCACCTAATCCCGGAACTCCCCATCCAAACTCGGGAACACCAACAAAATAGAAAGCCTCTTGGAATAAACTCGGATATCAGAACTCGTTTATGACTTGGAAATCAGCTCAAAGATCCGAACTCGTGTCCATTCTAATTGAGTTCAACTCTGAGACGTTACACTCAACTAGGAGGTCGGTACTTGCACCATTGTGTTAAACTATAGCTTCTGAGGTCGGAAATCATGTACACTATTAAGGTTAGATCGGAACTCGGGTTAATTTTCTTTGAGACATGAAGTCGGATATCGTGGAATTAGTCATGTTGTTCGGACTTGAAGTCCAAGTCGGAAGTCGTGAAAATAGGAGGTCAGAAATTATACTCACTATACTTTAACTCGAATATTGGAACTCGGAAGCCACTCTAGTTAACTTGAAGCTAAAGCATTAAGTCGGAAATCGGAAAGGCCATGAAGTAGGAATGAAGAACATGCTGGGATAAGGTCGGAAATCGTAACTTGGGCTGAACACTGAAGACAAACTCGGAAATCGGAAATTGTTCCATTTCATGTGGAATTCGAATGCGAAGTCGGAAATCATAAAACTAATGAACTCGGAACTAGGAACTCGTTGTGGAGGTAAAATGGAATAATTTAGCGCAAAGAAAATTGGGATGTTACACAGGTTATCTCTTAACTATATTGATTCAAGTTCTAAAAGGTGACTAGGATTAGGATGATATTCCTTGAGTTATGACACACAAAAGACATCATGAAGGTTGGATAAATTTGGGGGGAAGGCTACTTCCTATTTGATATGTGACTGGCTTGATTCGTTTCAAAATTTGGAAGGGACTTATGAATTAGATACTTAACTTCTTGACTTTGACAGCTCTAACTATTCCTGTTATGGAAGTGATATTTAGAAATACATGTTCCTTTTCTTCAAATTCTAACGATTTTTTTTCTTATATTAGCATAACTTTTCTGTTGGCTCTGGGATGTAAGAATCTTACTTCGGATCTTCCTTACTTATTTTGTGGTCTATCTGACTAGGTTAGGCCCCAAAAGACTAACTTTTCCCAATTGATACCAACACAAAAGAGATTGGCATTTCCTTCCATATAAAGCTTTATACGGAGCCATGCCAATGCTGGCATGGTAGCTATTATTATAAGTGAACTCGACCAATGGCAAATACTTATCCCTGCTTCCTCGTTGCTCCATCACGCATGCCTTCAGAATATCCTCCAAGGTCTGTATAGTTCTTTCCATTTGCTCGTCAGTTTAGGGATGATAAGTTGTACTCAAACAAAGCTTGTATCGATTGCTTTTTGAAATACTGCCCAAAACCATGAAGTAAACCTTGGATCTCAATCTAAAATTATAGTGGAAAGAACTCCATGTAATCTTATGATCTCTTGAATGTATAGATAGACTAATTTCTCTAATGGACAATTTGCCCTGATAAGTAAAAAGTAAGCAGATTTAGTTAATCTATTCACTATAACCCTTATGGCATCATATCTTGCTGGTGTCTTTGGTAGCCCCATCATATCTATTTACGAACTCTGCTGAATCTGGCTTCATTATGGGCCACCAAAACATTCTCTTAAGATCTTGGTACATCTTACTAATTCTAGGGTGCATTGTGAAGTTACTCTTGTGAGCTTCCTCCAAGATTCTGCCTTTAGGCTGTTTACTGCTAGTACACATAACCTTCCCTGATATTTCCATAACCCTCCATTATCCTGAGTAAATTCTGTTAACCTCCCTGATTGTATCAAAGCTATGGTCTTCTAGAATTCTAGGTCATGCTATTGAGCATGCGTGATCTGCTCTTTGAAGTCGCTTGTTACCCTGATCTAGCTCAGCTAAATACCTTGAGGAGTGACAGAAATCCCTAGCTTGAGGTCCTAAAAGCTTTCTACGAGCTTAGTTTCCTTAATCATCATCCAGGATACACTTAGAGATTTCCTACTTAGGGCATTAGCCACCACTTTAGCCTTACCGAGATAGTAATTCAACTCAAACTTATAGTCCTTAACGAATTTTATCCACCTTCTTTGCCACATATTTAATTCTTTCTAATCAAAGATATTTTAAACTTTTATGATCAGAAAACACTTCAAAATTAATCCTATAAAGATGGTGTCTCCAAATCTTTAAAGCAAACACTATTGCTACATATTCAAGATCATGGGTCAGATAGTTTATCTCGTGAGGCTTTAACTGCCTAGAGGCATATGCAACCACATTCTAGTTCTATATAAGCACACTCCCTAATCCTTTTCTGGAAGCATTGCAATAAACTTCAAATGGTCCATGACAATCCAGCAATATCAGCACTAGTGTTGTGGTTAGTTTCTCTTTCAATTCTTGAAACCTCCTCTCACACTCTAGTGTCCATTTAGATGAGGCATTATCCTAGTTAATTTGGTCAAGGGTAAGGCTATCTAGGAAAAACCCTTGATAAACTTTTTAGAATATTTGGCCAAACCTAGGAAACTCTTAACTTCAGTAACCATGGTTGGCTGTTCCCAACCTATAACTACCTCAACCTTACTAGGGTTAATAGAAATTCCACCATGTGACAGCACATGCCCTAGAAACTTTACTTCCTTTATCCAAAAGTTACACTTGGACAACGTAGAGTTTCTGCTCTCTCAAAATTTTTAGTACCAATCTCAAGTATTAGACACGTTCTTCTTAGTTCTTGAATAGACGAGTATATCATCTATGAAGACAACCACAAACTTGTTAAGGTAAGGTAGGAAAATCCGACTCATATAATCCATGAATATTGTTGGAGCATTTGTCAATCTAAATGACATCATAGTATACTTGTAATGCTTATAGCAAGTCCTGAAAGCTGTCTTGGGAATATCTTCATTTCGAACTCGAAGTAGATGATATCCTGATCGTAAATCGATTTTAAAGAATATTATCGCTCCTCGTAACTGATCCATGAGATCATCTATCCTTGATAAAGGATATTTGTTCTTGATCATGACCTTGTTCAGCTGCCATTAATCGATGCACAACCTCATGCCATCAATTTTCTTCTTTACCAAGAGAACAGGGGCTCCCCATGTCAAAGCACTCGGCCTAATGAACCGCTTCTCCAAAAGTTCTTCAATCTGCTTCTTAAGCTCAGCTAGCTCGAAAGGTGAAATCTTATATGGAGCTATGGATATTGGTCCTATTCCTGGTACCAAATCAATAGAGAACTCAATTTCCCTTTCTAGGGGAAATTATGGGATGTCCTCCAAAAATAGATCTGAGTCATCCCTAACTATAGGGATCTTGCTCAACTTCTGCTCAGATTCAGTCACATTTCCTAATAGGAGAACATATCTTTGAATTTCAGTCCCACAACAGTTTATCAATGAGTTTAAGTAGAGACTTATGAGAATTATAGATTCACAAGATGAGGTAGAAGAAAATAAAATAGTTTTATCAGAATAATTTAACATGACATGAAAGCCAATCTAAGCCTAGAATTATGTCAAGACTAGATAATGGAAGACAAATCAAATCAGCCACAAAAGTCCTACCATCAATCTAAAAAAGAAGTTTCATACAAACTTGAGTAGTCCTAACAAGTTTATTTCAGGGGGTGGAAACTAGCAAATCATAAGGCAACTCAGATACAGACAATTTTAGCTTAGTTACACAAGCAAGGGAGATAAAAGAAAAGGTGGCACCCGAATCATACAGCATATGTAACACCCTAATAATACCATACTATGCTTAAGTCATTTTATGGCATCACTAGTTGTTACTCTTAACTAGCGGAAGTTCTTGTCTAATGAAATTAGCGTAATATACGAAAATAGCATGTAAATTTTTTTTTGTAAAACCTTTATGCTTGGAAACTGAGCCTTTACGCACTTACTTACTCGCATACGTGTGAACGTTGTTCTTCATATCGCTGAGTTATTAATGAGACATATGACAAAATGGAAACAACATAACACAATACCTTAAGCCAAGAATGCAATCAGAGATAATCAAGGTCATCATTACACTTAATAAGTATCACATACGTAATATGTCAAATTAAGCAGCATGACTTCCTACATGCTCTTAATTACACATGAACTGCCCAATTAGGGCTCATAAGAAAATGAAGATACTATGCTACTCTCCTGATTCTCCTTAGCTAGGTGAAGAAACATGGCAGCTCCTCGTCTTATCCAGTCAGGTATCGTCAGTAGTGCTACCATTGATGCTATCAACTCCATCTGAAGACGACACGGAAACGTAGGAGTGAGAAATGCAAGATTTCTCAGTAGGATCGCGACTAGACAAACACTGTGTCATCGACATCGTCCCAGCCACTTCGGGTTTAATTATAAAAGCAAAGGGATGATATAAGTTCAATTTTAATGATTTTGAAAACTTAAACCCCGAAGCGGGTTGCTTTTAGATTTAACATCATAACTACATCATCATAATCTAACATACATGCTGAAACATAGAATAAACATTTATAATGCAAATGGACAACATCAGTACATGCAAGGAGGTGCATCATCATAGACTTAACCATGGTTATACTGTTGACTTTACTTTCATTTTTAGCACGTGCTTAACATTCTTTACTTTCCTTTGAAATAGACTGCTTTTGGACATGAGCTCATTCCGTGACCGTCGTCACGCAGTACTAACCAAATCAGACTGAGCCGATATTGGTTACCTCTAAGTTGGAGGGTCCTCCATGTCACCCTTGCCTCCCTCATAGAGGTTCCTTGAGTCTTTGTGGATCGCCGTCTCACTTCCTTACCAAGTGATTGAAGGGTCACGTCCCATTGATTCTTTTCTTATCTTTATACTTTACATGCATAACTCCTTGACTAGACGCATGCAATGATATGACTAAGTCCATAATTTTGACGGAAATCCGGCAGCATAACGGCTAGACCGGAGCTTCCCCAAAATGCCAATCATCAGCATTCAACCAATAGTTCATCATATCTATATCATATCATCACACTTATCATTCAATCATGAGACAAAGCTCAATCAATCTCATCATTCATCATGCCAAGTGGCATCACATATTCATACCCTAAAGGGGTTTATAGTTGTGTTGTTCTTTCTGAAGAATATTATGAATCATCACATGATTTCCCATGATAGAATCACATAGTTAGGATATGTGTTTATAGTCTTTTAGTTACTTGGTCCTTGGATGAAAGTATGCTTTACTTAAGTACATGTCTTATGAAACACTTGTTCAAATTAATTAAATTATGTGATTGTTCCTTTCCTTGAGATAGCGCACTTAGTGATTCCTAGGTTCATGGTATGCTTAGAGGCCCTAATCATACTTCTGTTCCCAAGGAGTTCGAGATCCCTCTAATCCTTGGGTCATGACAACGCATAACCACATCATGAACCCAACAACACCAATGTTCACTAATCACCAAGGGTGACTTTTAACTTAGTCAAGTTGCAAAGTTTTAAACTTTTACTAATAACATACCAAGGTTTTGCCTTAAACATTATTAAAGTTGTCATTCTTTATAAAGTAGTCATAAAGTCTTATTCTTTATGAAAGTAAGTGCCTTTGACATTAAGCTCTTATCTTAAGATTGGATCTTTATGAAATAACGATACAAGCTACTAGCTTTTTGAATAAAAAGTCTAAAACTTTGAGAAGGTTCATAGTCTTATCAAATCATGGAAACATAGAAAGGTGAAGCTTTTCTAATCATTCACTCATCATAAAGAGAAAGGAACAACTTTAAGCTAGAGATCAATAAGAACATAGGTTTCCAAAAGAAGAAACTTAAGAACACATGAAGAACATCAAGAACATATTTTACTAAAAGAGGAAACTTAAGAACACATGAAGAATATCAAGAACATATTTTTCTAAAAGAGGAAACTTAAGAACACATGAAGAACATCAAGAACATATCTTTCCAAAAGAGGAAACTTAAGAACACATGAAGAACATCAAGAACATATTTTACTAAAAGGGGAAACTTAAGAACACATGAAAAACATCAAGAACACATTTTTCTAAAAGAGGACACTTAAGAACACATGAAGAACATCAAGAACATATTTTTCTAAAAGAGGAAACTTAAGAACACATGAAGAACGTCAAGAACACATTTTTCCAAAAGAGGAAACTTAAGAACACATGAAGATCATCAAGAACACATTTTACTAAAAGGGGAAACTTAAGAACACATGAAGAACATCAAGAACACATTTTTCTAAAAGAGGACACTTAAGAACACATGAAGAACATCAAGAACATATTTTTCTAAAAGAGGAAACTTAAGAACACATGAAGAACATCAAGAACACATTTTTCTAAAAGAGGACACTTAAGAACACATGAAGAACATCAAGAACATATTTTTCTAAAAGAGGAAACTTAAGAACACATGAAGAACGTCAAGAACACATTTTTCCAAAAGAGGAAACTAAAGAACACATGAAGAACATGAAGAACACATTTTTCTAAAAGAGGAAACTTAAGAACACATGAAGAACATCAAGAACATATTTTTCTAAAAGAGGAAACTTAAGAACACATGAAGAACATGAAGGATCTTCTCAAGTTTTCACTTAGAGATCTTGGTCATGAAAGACCCAAGCTCCAAGCTTTCTTGAGCAAACAAAATGAAAAAGATGAAGATCACTACCTTTCTTGAAGGTGGCGCAAAAACAAGAGAGGAGGAAGAAGAAGATGATGGCTCCTCTTGATGATGATGGTGGCGGTTTTGGCAAGAAGGAAGGAGAAGCTCTTGAGATCTTGTGACAATGGAGGTTGTAGTGTTTAGATCTTGTCTCCAAAGACCCAAAGATGAGGTCTTTGAAGGGCTAAGTGAGTGGTTTAGGGTGGTGGTGGTGGAGAAAGGAAGAAGAAGATGAAGAGAGTTTTAGAGAGAAGTTGGAGAATTTGGCTTGAAGAGAGAGAATAGGATGAGTGAAAATGAAAATGGATGAGGGAGGGAGAGAGAGAAGATGGCGACCATGATTAAGGGAGGAGGGTGAGATATTTTGCTTAATTTTGTGTCATCTTGTGTTAATTAGTGATTAAGGGGACAAATGGGATGATGGGGAGACAAAGCATGGTCAAACTCTTACATAAAGTAGTCTTGTCTAATGCTTTATGCTTTAATGACATCACTCTCTACTTTATTGTCTAGTTGACTAAATTTGAATTTAATCATGTGATTAAGTGCTCATACAACTTAATTAAGGTGATTAAGCAAGGATTAGTGATTAACACACAAGAACACGATTAACAAAATTTAATCTTACGATTAAGCTTAATTAACCTTAATTAAACTCGAGTAAGCTAATTAAGGGCGATTAGTGCTTAATTAAGCTATAAGGCTCTGACTTGTTTAATTAGAGATTATCTAATCTCGATTAAGCATTCTCTTGACTCTTCTCATCCGAGTCAACCCTTTAATTAAGCCTTAATCTCATAATTTCTCATTAAGTGCCTAATTACTTCGAGTTACTGAGGTAATTTAGCACAACATGAAATTGAGGATGTTACAGCATAGTTGTAACACCTTAATAATGTCATACGATGCTTAACTCGTGTTATATATGATTATTAGTTGTTACTTTTGCTTGTGAAAACTTAAACTCTTTTGGAAAATATATTACACAAAAAATAGGGTAATTTTTTTTTTTTTTTTTTGAAATATGTCATCACTTTGAAAAAAATGTGAGTCTCAAGCGTGAATAAAGGAGTCAAGCGGGTGTGGTGCATGAAGATCCATAGCATAAATGGATTAATAGGGCATAAAGGCAATGTAGGTTACATTAATACATAATAAATTTCAGTTCCATCCCACATAAATAAAATTCATAATGTCAAGCATTACATAAAATATACTCATGACTAGGCCATCACTAAATGCCAAATACAAGCTAACGTAACAAGGTTCAAAGCAAAATAAAATACATGATGATGTAAAGTTACAAAAATCTACATGCCGTAATACTGAACCAAACCCTAGTATCGGTCTCATCCAGCACACTCCTCGATTCTAAGGCCATTGTGACCTAGAGAAGCGGTTTCCCCTAACTCCTTGCCCTCGGGGAATGTGAGGCATACGGATCTTGAGGGGATGCCTATTGATCACCTAGATACTGCGAATATGGTGGTTGGGCTCGGCCTCATGCTGGGTGCAGCTGGTTGCCGAAGACTACTCCTCGGATGGATTGTCCTCAGATAACGAGGTAGCACCCGAATAATACTCTAGATATGGCGGTGAGGCAGCTGGGGCCAGCTCTATAACTGGAGCGGTTGGCTAGGGTCTGATCGAGGGCAGCCTTGGGGACATGGGCTCCAACTCAAAGTCTAGCAATGGTTCTAGCGGAAAGTCCCACGAGCCTAGTGGTTGTCTAAGTAGTGCTCTAGGAAAATCATTGAGGGGCAGGTGGAACAACAGGCTTTACTTTTTCATGTATACGACCCGGGTGGATGTATGTCTGCGTGACCCTGGTGGTTGTGGCCACGATCATGGTGGTGTTCTCATCATGCTTCCATGCATACTCAGGTGGATCCATGATCCACTTCACGGGGTCCACCATCAAAATCTGGTGACAACACGGAGGGAGAAACTAAAGTGAGAAATAATATTTCTTAGTAGAACTCCAACTCTACACGGGGTTGTCATCGTTATCATCCCAGCCACTTCGGGTTTTACTAAGAAACTCAGTGAGCATGCATATGGTTCATTTATTAAGTTTTCGAAAACATTATTATCCAAAGTGGATTCACTTTTAACATACACTTTGATCATGAGAATTACATCATAACATGCATAGGAACAAGTATCATTAAATATAACATGCATGGATATTTTATAAGCTTCTTTAACACATTCCTTTAAAGGGTTTAGATTGAAGTCCCATTTTCCTTAAACTTGACTTTATCTTAAGTATTTTAGTACTAACCTCTAAGCTTTGAGTAGTAATGAGCTTCTATCGTGGCCGTCGCCACATTAAATTCCCGATACTTACACTAGTTGAGTCCATTGCCATGTCTCATGTAAGCCCTTAGGGAAAGAAGGATCTTTGTGTAATTCACCTTCCCTTTTGAAAGATCATACCCTTAATGCTGTCTTTTCTTAACTAGTACTTATAATGCATGAAATTATGCTAAGTCCATAAATTTTGCGGGCAACATAATGCGTAGACTGGAGCTTCCTCAAAATTTTGCCAGACAAAGAAATCCAGTCACAAGACATCATCATACATTACTCAACATCATATGCATCATACTCATCATTTACATATTCATCCTAACCATCATCTTCATCATCATCATATCATCATACTTGCACATAGACATAGATATATCACAAGCAAAGTTTTATGAGCTTAGCTTAGTAAATTAGTTGCAAGCTTTTAATTAAATTTTTATTTTTTTCTCGATTCTTTTAATATTCATAGGGGCAAGTTTCTTTTATTATTCTTTTTAAATCTTGTAAGTTGAAATATGAAGTTTTGATGTCTTAAGTTGATGGTTTTAGGGTCTTCAAGTTTGTTTGTTATTATCAAATTAGCCTTAAATAGAATTTATATTTTACTATATGCAGTAATTTAATAAACTCACGAAAATTTCATCTTTTATTATTTTAATTTAATTTTTTGTAGGATTATACTTCTCTAAGTTATCTTTAAAACAAAGCAAGCTCAAAATATTGAACTTTAACTTGAGTTATACACTTTTTAATATGACTACTCAGTCTTTTAAGTTTATTTTGGAACAATGAATTGTCAACTCTACTGGGAGTTCCTCACAAGGAATTTGTCAAAACTGTTTCATAGGAGTGTTCTATTATGTCTTAGCTTTCTAAAAAACTTGGTGCCACTCAAAAATGTTTTGTATACCTTCGGTTATAAGCGTTTTAGTGCAGGTTGTTCAGTCAGAAACTTCACAGGGTATATCCTAATTTAAAAATTCATATCTTGCTCAGTTTTAAATCCAATGCTCACATATTTTATATTTATAGAAAGCTCTATGAGTATATTTTTATTCAAAATTATTTTCGTTACATTTTGAGTTATATAGCATGAGTTATCATTTTTGAAATCCAGACTGCCAGATTTGCCAGCATAACCACAATTCTTTTCTTGACTGGTTTGTAGAAATATTGAAGTTTCTCATCAAATGACCATCTTTATCTTTCATTTTTCTATCACATTTTGATATTTCAACAACAAATCAGTGTTTAGAGTGTAAATAAAGTGTGATATATGAAAGTGCTCATACAACATAGTCATAACTTAAGAGAACATTTTAACACAAGGAAAAGCTTCATGGAGGCAAGGTATGGTCATGAGACTTTGGAACAAGCCCTAAAACCATCTAATTATGAAAAACTTAGGAGTTTTTAGTACATGAAAACACATAGAAGAGCAGGGTCAGAGTCACTACCAAGAGGAGCTTCTTGAAAAGTTTGAAGAGTGAAGAAGGTTGGAGATGGCCTCCTTCCTTTTGAGCTCGAAAATAGGGCTATGTGTGTGTTTAAGTGTGTTCTTCAAAGACCAAAGGAGGCGGTCCTTGAAGGGCTTGTGAGAATAATGGTAGGAATGAGGTTAGTTGGACTAGGAAGGCAAGAAGAACAAGAAGAAGAGTAGGAAGAACAAAGAGAGGTTTAGAGAGAGGTGAGAGCTTTGGTATCTTAGTAAGAGAATGAAAGTCACACAATGAGAGTAGGGTGGCTATTTTAGGGCATAACTTTTGTAGCTAAAGGGGGCTGAGTGCTTTGCTTCATTCACAAGCAAGGGAAGTTAATGACCATGGGTGAAAGATTTGATTATGTTTCCCTTGAGTCTTGATGCATGGGCAAGGACTCTTTTGTGTTTTCTTGAGTGGTTAGAGAGAATGTCTATGCCATTTATGGAATTGTTCACATGTCCTCTCTCAACCCCCTTCAAACTTAACACATTTCCAGGTTTTGTTTGTATTTCGCTGGTAAATGATGGAGAACTTGCAAAGCTCTTCAAACTTGGCAATGTACTCTAACATTCTCCTACCTCCTTGTTGAAGTTCCATAATTCCAATTCTTTAGTGCTTCGGATAGAATCAAGGAAGTACTTCTGATAAAATGCATCTTATTTCCCAAGTAATATCAGTTTGGGAACCTTCAAGCAGTCTCTTTACACCAATCCACCAAAATTTAGCGTCCATTTCCAGCATCTAGGTAGCAAACGCTACCTTCTAGTACTTCGTACATGTCAACATCGAAAAGACTTTCTCCATTGCCTTTAGCCACTCTTCGGCCTTGTCTGGGTTGAAAGCTCCCCAAAAATTAGGTGGATTTTCTTTCTTGGATTCCGCAAATTTTAGATGCTCCAAATTGACTTTCACACCGTTAGGATTTCCTTCATGGCTTTCTTTAGGTTGTCTTCCCACTTTTTCCATCATCTGGTATGCAATTGTAGCCTGTTCTCTCATGACATAAGCCATTTTCCATAGAGTACCCATAAATTCAGCAGGATCGTCAGGGCATATTTTGCTTGCAGCTTTCCACGCTTACCAGAACCGGAAACCATTAATCTCTAAACATACAAAACAAAAGCCATTGAGTTGATTAAGCTCAATACTAAGCTCAGTGTGCTACTAACCAATAGCTTAAATAACCAGGCAAAAGTGCACACATATTCCTACATCTTCTTTTGGCAGACAAGATTCAATACATGATAATAACTAAGAGATTCAGAGTATGCATGAAGCATAATCAATCCAATCCCCATGTCTTTGCTAGGACGAACTGTTCTGATACAAAAAATATAACACCCTCCCAAATATAGTATTATGCTTAAGTCATAATGCCATATCTGGGAGTTTGCTACGTGTGAAACGTTACCTTTTATTCATCTATGACTAATTCTAGTGAGATTCGATTTAGTAGAAATGTGAATTATAAATTTTCTTTGTTTACATGGCACACATATTTTGCAAATCCATAGGATAGAGCATAACAAATCATAATATTAAGAAATTAAAAGACATGGGAAGTAATTCACAGTAGATCTTAATAGTACATTTACATAACTATATACATTCTCATGTATTTAGATATGAGTTTCGGGTTCAAAATAAAGGATTCCAAAAAATCATATCTCTGATCCACATCTTTTTATCACCACCTCAGAACATGTCTGTGCAAGGATGACTACTGGAAACAAGTAGAAACACATAAGAACAAAAGAAATGGTAGCTAAGTCTGTAGCCCAAGGTCATATAAAGAGATACACAAAAGAGGACCACCTTGCACAAGTAATGCCAGGTAACCCTATATTGACTAATGGTCTCCCAAAAGGCCCACCAAAACCCCCCTAATCCAACTCAGGGAAAAGAAAACCGTTCTCCAAGATGCTTGATGGTTTTGGGTTACCAGCTGCGTGCCTACTAACTCCAGAAGATGAAGAAGAGGAGGAAGAGGTACATGCTTCTGAGGGGTCAGTCGCCATAGATGCCAGTGGTGAGGGCTGAGGTGATGTCATTGCCAGGTGAGCCATATATAGAGGGATCCCATCAAAAGGGATCGCAGGATCAATGACCGAACTAAAAATCGAAACTATGAAGGAATGCTGAAAGAATATGTACAGGTGCACACGGGAAGTCGCCATCAGGTACAAGGAATCAAAGGCAAGGTCATTGCCATTCAAGAAGCTTGACGAAAAATGCCGCTACCATCGCCACTGTTAGAGAATGACATGGATACATACAATAGGGACGCGAATTTAAAATTCTCAATAAGGTCTCCTAGACTATCATATATACTGACATCATCATCATTCTCAACTGCTCTGGTTTGTTTTAAAAACATGGAAAATATAAATAATAGAAATATAAATTATTTATAAGTTCTAAAACCATATCATCCAAAGCAAATTCGTTTCATGCATACACTTGACAAATAGAGAAGAAATTCCATAATAATCATAATAGGTCAATAGGTAAATCAATGTTATCCATAGGTAGATGCAAATGACTCATGATGGAAGTGCACTTGACTTTTTCTCTTCTTTAACTTGTATCATAAATATCCATACTTGGTCCCCTAAGAATAATTAGCCATGCAAACTCCTGGATAATAGCCTACTTTTCGAGATTGAGTTCGTTCCTATACATGATTGCTGGGTTTACTTTCCCTAACTATCACAATGACTTATTCCCCATAATTCATTTTAGGGCTAACCCAAGTAATATGGAATCATCATCATCTCATAAGTTCATAGTTCATGTATGAAAGTGCTTAACATGCTTATGGCTATGCTACGTAACTTACTTTCACATACTTAAGCTGAGAATGTGGCAATATAATAGCTGTAATATGAAGACTTCCAGGGAAACAACACAATTAACAACCAGTCGACCATAGAAATAATAATCTCAATATCACCACCAATATAGTATCAAGGCACACAGTCTTGTCCTCATTATGGTGTATACTCATGGTACATTTTAAAACTTACCCAATCTTGTCCTCTTTAGGAACTTGTAACTCGGAACTCGAAGACTAGAAGGCTTAGGAGTAGCATCCCGTTTAACTCAAAACTCAGAACTTAGGGCACGAGAGTTATGGCCCATCTAACATCGGACCTTGGAGACTAGGGACACGGCAGTCATGACCCATTGAACTTGGATCTCGGAGACTAAGGACACGAAACTCATGACCTATTGACCTTGGATCTTAGAGATTAGGGACACAGAAGTCGTGATCCATTGAACTTGGATCTTGGAGATTAAGGACTTGGAAATCATGACCAATCAAACTCAAATCTTTAAGATTAGGGACACGAAAGTCGTGACTTATCGAACTCGGATCTCGGAGATTAGGGACACCGAAATCGTGACTTATCGAACTCAGATTTTAGAGATACCTATCTTGGTTTGGTTTCGATTGTCTTATCAAGAACTTGGACCTCAGATCCCAAAAATTAGGCCACGATAGGTAAGTGGGTGTGTTCTGAACTCGGAACCCAGAGCCCAGTATTTAGCTCGTTACTGCCCTGTTTCAAGACAAACTTGCATACCTAGAATTAGAAAATCACCCAAAATCCATCTTATACTCTTTTGTTCCAAAATTTTACTTAAATATACCTACACAAAGCTCCTTTCAAACAAATCAAATGCCACTCAAGTTCATTAAGTAGAGCCTAAGTGATAAACCCTACATTGAGATTGCCCTATTTCAGCACTCAAGGAACCCAAGGAAAATTTGTGGAATTTCTTGGAGCAATCTACCCAGGATCAAAATTAGAAATTTTATAGGCATGGTTCACTATATGGTCGCTTTCTAGCAAGGCTAGTTTCATTCTAATTGAAGTTGTATAGGGCAAGATATGCCCTTTATACCATGTACTAGTCAAAATTAAGGCTGTAAACCAATATCTCATTTTGAAAAACCATAACTCTCTCATCTTAAGTCCAATGGACCTCAAATTTTGAGGGTAGACTCCTATATGAGTGAACTTTCACACAAAATTGGTCTTACCTCTGCTAGGGTTTCCTAAGTTGAGATATGTCCATATATTGAGTACTATTTATGAAACCCTTAATAGTAGATTTTCTATTTTTGGGGTGATTATGGTTCTTAAGTGTGTTCCTCTACACTAATCAAGTTTTGTCAACCTTTAGTAGAACAAGTTATACTTACGTCACATCATCCTCATAGAAAGTCGAGCAACATACAAGAGATGAACCCTACTTATCAAAGGATCACAAAACAACAACAAATCCAGGAGCCTACCTTAAATCCAAAGCTTGCAACTCTATAGCTTTGATCTTTTGGTGCGCTTACTTCTCCAAAATCCCAAGCTAATCACAAGTCACCATTTTGCTCCTAACTTGACCAAATTTATGAGGCTCAAAGGAGGGAAGTTTTTACTTGTATAAGAGTTGTTTGGTGAGGAAACAAGTAGAAAGGTTGGAAAAATTAAGTGAGAACAAGTAAGACAAAAGAGTTTGAGTGAGTTTGAGTATTATGAAAATGAAAATAGAAGTAAAGAGAAAAGGAGTGAGGTTGCCAAAAATGAGAAGGAAATGAAGAGAAGGTGATGAGTTTCATTTTGTTGTGTCATCTAGCCTAATGGTTGATTCTTATTGGAAGTGGATCTCAAACGAAGCTTAAATCTTCTTAAGTCGTATTGATTTTTAAGGAGGATATTTTTGTTTTCCTATATCATAGATCTCTACCAAATTAGTTTCTAGGGTTACATGAAACTGCCAGTAAGAGAATTTCTTCAGCTGGTCAAAATATTACTATTTTACTACAGAGAGAATTTATAATCATATCATTCTATGATTAACATTTTCCCTATTATCTTATTATACATCTATAATGTATCTAATAATTAATAATTTAATAGTGTTGAGCAAGTGTGCTATTACTCGGGTTGTTATACAAGTGGGTTTAGGTAGGTGATGTGTGGTGGTTGATGGTGGTTTTGTGGCTAAGGTTAGGCAAGTTTGGAGGTGGTTGATTGGATGGTGGTGGGAGGTTAAGTGTGAAACAAAGAACCAGGCGGTCGCGCATGGTGGTCACGGAGGAGGTGGCCATGGCTCATGGTGGTTCATTGGTGAAGGTGGACAAGGAAATTGCTTTGTGTTTTCTCCTTTTCTCTCCTTTTCAACTTAAACATTGTTAGCGATGGCAATACTTCCATGTTTTCCACATCAATTAACTTTGAGTTTTTGTTCTCAATTGTGCAAAAAATTAAGTGGGCAAGCTATTAATACCTAAAAAGGCAAACACTAAAAGAATATGGATCTACATAATCAAACCAAAACAAAATGGCACCTCCAAGTCTCCAACCGAGTTGCTGAACATATAATATCAACATTTCAAATCGAAATATACACTAACATCAGGATGATGATGGTATTGGCTTAAGTTGGATTTTTTTAATGTTTATTTATTTAGATGAATCATGATATGTTTGTTAGTTGTGAATTTAGATTCAGCCATCATGTTTGTTGTAACATCTCGATTTCATGGTGCATCTGATTAGCACTATTAATCATTTTATTTCGTTGCACTAGAGATATATGATTAATTAGGGTTGAAATATGAATGCTAGGGTTAGAAGTATTTAGGTTTACAAGTAGAAATTTTTTTTAAGATTATTAGCAATGTCTTGCCAATTTAAAAAGAATCTGTTTGATTACAATGTTGTGTAACGCAAGAACTGAATCAGTAGAAATTTATACTATTAAAATCTCTAAATTGAGTGGTTAGGATTCAGCCACATACCCCTTAAAGGTGGCGCCCTAACAGCCACAAAATGGGAAGTTTAACCAAAATCTATTCAACAGAAAATCCACCAATGAGGGTGTTATGAGTCATCCTCCCATTTACAACCCAAAACCCAAATTCTCGCAATTTTATCCTTCATTTTTCATCCCCAAGGAACTAACCTCTCTCCCTCATTTTTCTTTTTCTTCTTACCCTAACATATTTACTTCTTCATCCTACTCAATCTTCTACACCTGTGAGTTGCTTCTTATTAGCTCAAACTTGGAATCAAGGTAGGATTTCTTAAATTTTGTTGATAATAAATGTTATGTGGCTGATTATGGTTTTCATGTTCCTCCTTATTTTGAAGTTGTATGATGATTTTGTGACTTGTTTTAATTGATTAAACATGGAAATTCTTGGTTGGATTAGTTAATTGATCAAGAAAGTCTAAAGGAAATTCAAATAGACTTGTTGAAATTTAAAGCCCTAGGAGCTAACCGTACTGCATACAGTACATTTCAACCTACAATTTTCAAAATTGGATGAACTATTTTTAAATGAATTTAGACATTCAGAGCTTTCCAACTATATAAATTATAAGCCCATTGGCTTGAAATGAAAAAGTTATGAATTTTTGAAGTAAACCCTTGAATCGTGTCCCCTGTTCTAACCAGTATGAGTTGTGAGGGGCATAACTCACCTTATACAACTTCAAATTGAGTGCAACTAACTTTTTTTAGAAAGCTAACACATAAATATTCATTCCAAAAAAATTTCAAATTCATCTCTTAAGTACAGTATTCCCAGAAATTCTTCAAAATTTCCCTATGTCCTATTTGGGTTAAGACAAGCAGACCCTTTTAGCCAAAGTTGAGAGCTTATAACTTGGGTTCTACTTACCAAATTGAAATGAAACTTATGGGAAATGAAAGATGATTAAATAAGCTTCATTTAGATATAAATTTTGGATGAAATTAATTAAAATTGTATTTTTAGTGAATTTCTATATTTAAGTGCTCAAATTTGTCCAATAATAGGGCAATCTTGAGTAAAATTTTAGTAACTCAATTTATACTCATCAAAACTTAATGGGACTAACGAGAACTAAAAATAGATTAATAATGCCACAACATACTAAATTTTCAGATTTAGATAAGTTAAAATAAAATTATGGTGCAATTTACAAAACCAGAGAGATTCAAAAATTTCAAGGGACCTTGGCAGAATTTGCTTAGTTGAATGTCTTGCATTATGGACAATCACTTATTGAGATTGTTGATTAAAATTCTCTATTAAACTACTATAAATGTTGATTTATGATTTATGATTGATTCTGGTAATATGATTGGCTAGCTGAAAGTACTCCGTTGTATTTTGGGGATGCGTTATTTTAAACTGATATGCTGCCAAATTTTTGGCAGACATATGTGAGAGTCATGAATGTTTATACGTTATGTACATGAACATCATGCAAGCATGAATATTTGAAAGTAAGATGTGAAGCATGTGCATAATTCTCTAGCATATGCATACAGAATATACGAGCATATGAACCATGAAAGAATATGAAAGACAAGATAAGATCCCTTTATTTGGAGGCAGTTATTGGATCCCTCCCTGTGAAGACAGTTAAATAAATAAGATGTAGATCCCTTCACTTGGAGGCAATTATTGGATCCCTCTCTGTGAAGGCAACTAAAACTCTGAGATTTCTCTAGTTTGGAGGCAGTTGGCCAAATGAGATCCCTCTAATTTAGAGGCACGTGGATCCCTTCGCGAGTCAACACTATGTGATGATGGTCACAAGTTGAGCTCACTCCTAGATTAGTCTACCAAAGGGCAGTAAAATTTAAATAAAGCTAAAGAAAGACAAGAAAGACTAGTGCACTTGCATATGTCAAAAGTGTGCATGAGTTATGAATATTGAAGCATCTTATTATGTTGTAATGGTATTGTGATAATGACTGAAAGGTTATATTGCTACTTTTATTATACTTGTCATGATGTATGCCAAGTGATTGCTAAAAGCAACCCCGCTTTTGGAAGTATGTTTTCAAACTTAAAATTGAACCTATTTGTATTGTCCACATTTTCATAATAAACTGAAGCAGTTAGAGATAATAGCAATGATACTATATGAGATAATTTAGGAAATTCTACTGAGAATTTGTAATTCTCATCCTTATATATGTTTCCGTATTATCTCTAGATATCTCAAGAGGTATTACTGGACAAAGTTATTTAATATTAGAAGACGGCCAATGGTTGCTGTTACACAAGTTCCATTCCTGTAACAACAACAATTGTTAGGTGTAGTACTATGACTTAAAGCATGGTACTATACTTATGAAGATGTTACACTTATAATCATAAACCTGTTTCAACTCAAAGTATAAATGACGCTAAAAAGAAAATTTGATGTAAAATGAAGGATAAAATGGTATTTTCATGCTTATAGAATAAAAAAGTTAAAAACAAAAAGCCCTATTATAATAGGTCAAACTACGTAAATATTGAATGTTCACTCCAATTTTATGAGAATTTTAAAATGCACCTAAAATGTAAATATATAAAATGTTACTTTGGTGGACGTCGAAGTGAATACCAATCTAATTCAGAGAGATCGAAAGAAGTTATTCATGGGTATTCTCTTTATATCTCTTTGTTTATAAGATATAAGATATAAATTAAAACGAATTGTTTATACCATTAAATAATAATTTAATAGATTTAATTTTGATGTTTTACTGCTAGTATAAATATTTCTTACGTAGTCGTCCAATCAATTTTTTTTAATAAAAAAAGATCTCAATCTTATAATGACTATCTTCTTCTTCTTCTTTTTTTTTTTTTCATGTAACTTATAACAATTATTTTAAAAATCACCTAAACAATAATAATAGATTAATTTTAATATATTGTCAATATAAAAATATTTTATATAATCATTTAATTATATATTATCATCTTAAGTTTCATCACCTAAAACATCTGATATATATAATAGAATATAAATAGATAATAATATAAAATTATTTAAACTTAAAATGTGTTAAAATGAAATACTACTAACAATAATTTGTATTTAGATTATAGTATAAAATATTTTACAACAATTTTTTTTGATAGAAAATATTTTACAATAATAATGTACCAAAATTATTTTTTAATCTAATTAGTCATAATGCTTTTGTTGATTTCCCTATATAGATAAATCATCATTTAAGTCACTTTCACCTGGAAATACGGAAATATGTTTCATACGAATTATAAGGTTAATTTAATAGAAAAATGGCTTTATTATTACTGTTAGGATATAGGGTACCGAACTAAAATTTGGACAAATCACATACATGATAATAGTTATAATTCAACGCTTGAATCTAAAATAATGATATTATGTAAAAAGTAAATTAAAGTGTAAGTATCTCAAGTTTTTTGACTCTCATTCCCTCTCCCCTACCTTAGTTAAAAAGAAAAAAAATATATATCAAGTCTGATTAGATGTCAATCAATCCATCCCAATATATGGAAAAAGGGATCAACTTACATCACTATAAATTAAACATAAATCTTACATCTTAAAGTAATTTTATTAAAGAATCTTTTGAAAAAACCCATCAAATGTTTGAAAGTTCACATGTTATAGATCATTTTCATAAAAATTTACTTTAATTTAAAACCATTTAATACACTTTTTTAAAATTTGGCAAAATGACCAATGTGATTAATAGTTATAATTCATCACCTGGATCAACAAGAATATATTCTATAAAATGTATTGAAGATATATATATATATATATATATATATATAGATATATATATATATATGCACACACACCAGTGAAGTGAGGTCAATGCAGACCTCGTTGACTCTAAGCTTGAAATAGCTCTGGTCGAGACTACAAAGGTACTCCATTGTGCAAGTAAGAACCTAGAAATGGTGCGTTTTGTGTGTATGAGAAATGTAGTATATCGTAGACTGAGCGGGTGAGTCTATTTAAAAAGAAATGAGGCAATTCTCGTGGAGGGGAGTCTCCAGATGCTGTGTCAAGATCCTAGTAACTCCTGGATTTGGGGAAATTCAAAGTCCCCTCATCCACGACGCAGTTACTAATTTCAACACTTGATCGAACTACTCGAATAAGCTCGGTTTGGGAACTCACAATTGGATTAGATCATTTTTACGAAATTTTATATTGATCCAAGATCATTTAATATATTTTTTATATATATAAAAAATAATGTAATAATATATTTAAAATGTATAAAAACAAGATCTTATAATGCACAATCTTTTTAAAAACTTTGGTACAAATAATATTCATTATAGATAATTGTAGTTGAACAACTAGATAAATAAAATTATATTTTATAAAAAGTTATTTAGTGGTGTAACTATATTGAAAGTTACATCGATATAACTTTATCCTCACCCTATATATAAATATCATGAAGCATTGTGATTTTTGTAATACTCTAATAATTCTATACTATGTTTAAATCGTATTACGGTATTATTAGTTGTTACTTTTACTTTTACTTTCTAGAAACATAACTCATTTGTAAAACACTTTATCATGAAAGTAGGGGAAATTTTTTTTTAATCAATTACTAAAGCATCTTTTTCGAAATCATGAGCCACAAGCACATAGTCTTCGTTACATATTTGTCGCGTCTCATATATAAACATTCGTGCTGCAAAAAATAAATACATGCATACTTACGTAAATGTCATATCATCATTAGCAAGTAGAAGTAGGATCGGTATCCAAACATTCGACCATACAAAACAATCATAATAGCGGAAGAAGTTAATGTATCAAAAATGACTTTCAACCATGCCAAGAAGTAAACATACTAATCTGACACAAAGATCTAAAATAGCATACATGCCAAAAGCGTGCAACCTAAAACTATATAGCAAAAGAGGCTGCAACTAGTAATCCAATCCCAGCATGTGCCATTGTACATCCTCCTTATCTAAACCTAAGAGAAAATGAAGCCATTTGCTCCTCCTCCAGAAGCATCTTCACGTCCTTCGCCACAGGCACATCCACACCCACGTGGTATCGCCCGAGTGTGGATGAAGCATCATCCTTGCATAATGCCAGACACTCTGCTCTCTATGGAAGAAGATAACTCAAAACTCAACTGAATCATTGACGGATAAGAGAGATCTAAGGGATCCAACTCAATAGTATATGTCTGCATCAACTGAGTGTCAAAATCCATCTTTTAATTTGATAGGTCCATAGGGGGATGAAATGAGGGATGCACAGCAGATAGAATAATGTCATTGAAAAGATCATGGGACTGAAGCTCCAAACTAACGGTCGTAAAAGATGTAAACCCACATTGCAGCACGTCCTATCATCACTACTACATTGAGAACAATGTCAAAGTGCCAATGCCATGTAGGGAACTCAACGAAGATCACCACACACCCTATCGATCTCCTTTGAAGACAACACGGAAGATAGATGTGAGAAATAAAAATTCTTAGTAGGACTCTAACTAGACATTTAAGTGTTACCATTGCCATCCCAACCACTTTGGATTTTCTTATAAAAAGGTAAGCATGCATAGGTTCAATTTTTATTAAGTTTGAAATCTTACATGCCCAAAGCGGATAACTTCTATTCATTCTTTCATAGATAATAGAACAATTGAATCATAACGCGTAAATAAGCATACATAAAACATTCATGACAATGGGCATAGAAGAAACATAGATGCATGTACATTTTATGCTATACCATTGACTTTAACCTTTCTTTGATTTTAACTTACTTTGGCCTTGACTTTGACTTTAATTAGTCATTAGTATATGCTTAAACTTTCATATATACCACCCTCAACACTTAAGTTTCTCTTAGAACATGAGCTCATACCTACTATGACTAAAGTCATTACACCCGACTTAAATTGACGAGTAGAGAGGGTTCATTGGTGGTTAACCTTCCCTTACCGAAGTGACCGAATGATCATACCCAATTATCTTAGCTTTGTAGATCATCTTCCTTTACCAAAGTGACCGAAGGATCGTATCTGAGTGTCTTTCTTGATTTTGGCATTTAGTGTTAAGTCTTATGTTTTGGTACCCTAACAAGAAGGGAGTTAACCTTTCTTTATCTTAACATAAGTACCATCATAGCATGTGAAATTTATTTCTAAGTCCATAAATTTTTTGAAAATTTGGCAACATAACAGCTAGATCGGGAGATTGCCCAAATTTTTCAGACTTCAAAACAACATCCATAAATAGCATTTATAATAGAGTTAAACATTCATGAATAATAATTCACATGCATAGATCATGATTCTCGTGGATTTTTCCTCAAGAATTCCAGCACTTAATCCCAGTATAGTTATAATAAACATATCAACATTTGCATCATCATCCATAAGAGTCAGTCACATGCAACTTCTTAATCTTAGAGGATCTTTCCTCAAGTATCCCGGCATAGAACCAATATAGTTATGGTAAGGCACAACAAAACAATTTCATCATTTCCCACATGATTAAGGAATAAGGCATACGAACACACTCAAGAGTCTTATAAGCATAGTTGAGTGATTAGGTGCAATCTTTAAAATTACCATTATGCCCTTAAGCCTTTAATTAACCTTGAAAAGAAATTTTAGCTTTATTTCCTTACTTCTTTATCCTTAAGGTTTGCATATTTACTTAGTATATTCTTTTAACTCTTATATTTATTCTTCAATCTTAATTGAATCATCCAAGCATAATTCTTTCCTTATTTTATTATTCTTGGCTGAAATGTCCTCTAGGGATTCCTTAAGGTTTTTCTTTTACTTTTCTTCCCTACATTTTAATGATGAGGCCATGGCCCCCTTTAAGTCCAAGATAGCATTTTTATTTTGTTTTACTTCTTAAATCCTCCTATTTTCGACTTATTAAAGCTTATGGGACATAGATCTAAGCCTAGAAAATTTTAGTCTTATGAAATAAGTAGTAAAATTTCAATCTTTTTCATGTTCATGTCTTGAAAACCCACTCTTCCATGGTCATATTCCAACAACCACTCCAACAAGACAAAGTAAGCAACTTTAACATGGATATAGTCATAAAAATGTAAAACAAACCAAGAACACCTTAGTCATGGTTAGGACTAGTGTGTTCTTGACCCAAAGTGAGTTAAGCTTGAAACTTTACACACTTTAACTATAAACAAACTAATTAAAAACCTCATAAGAACATTAGAAGCAAAATACTCCGATTAAACACTTCATAAAAGCATCAGAAACAAAACAAACTCATTAAAATGTTAAAAGAGGCATTTTTATGAATAAATGAAACTTTAAAAACTAGAACAAGGCTTGGAACTCAAAAGCTATGGAAAAAGCTTGAGTAACCATGGCTCTTGTCATAAAAGAAAAGGGTTAGAGGAACCTATCCACTCAAAGTGATAAAAAAAAGGAAGAAAAGTTGAGCCTTGAAGAGAAAATCTCCTTCCTAGCTCCAATGGTGGTCATAGTTTTGGTGAGGAAGAAAGGAGAGACTTTTGTTGTTTCTATGCTTGAGAAGGTGTGTGTATATGTTTGAAAGATCTAAATTGTGTAGCCTTTACAAAGTTAGTGAGGTATAATAATGGAGGATTTTTGAAACTTGAGAAGGAGAGGAAAAAGAAGGCGAAGAAAAATAGAAGATTTTGTCTACTTAGAGAAGAAAGAGATTAAAGGAAATGAGAAAATGAAAGGTGTGATTTTCTTTTTTAATGAGAGT
The DNA here is from genome assembly GCA_031439585.1 of Pterocarpus macrocarpus. NCBI lineage: Eukaryota > Viridiplantae > Streptophyta > Magnoliopsida > Fabales > Fabaceae > Pterocarpus > Pterocarpus macrocarpus. Next base: position 59,070,265 of record CM062514.1, read on the forward strand.
GAGTGAGAGAGAGGGGAGACCATGGGTTATTAAAAGGGGTGTAGGTGAGATATTTTCATTTTCATCTTTTAATTAGGGGATAAAAAGGATTACAAGGGTAAGAGAATTGATTTGGTATGATCACCTTATCCTCTTTTACATTAATTACAAGTTTACATTCTCTTACATAAAGTACATTTGTCCCTTTGTTTTTTGCTTTAACGATATCATGTGTACTTGGTTGTCTAGTTGATTTTTAGTTTGAATTTGAAGATGAGACTAGTTGTCTTACAATTTGATGAGCTTCACTAATCAAGATTAGCAATTAACTTCTGTTTTCATAGTTAATTACTTATTCGCTTAATTATGTTGTACTTAACCTTAATTAAATTCTTGGTGATTAGTGGCTAATTACCTTCTCTTGGGGGCATACCACTTTATTATTAATAGGGTTTTGGCTTCTTATGTGATTAGTACATTTGTCTTATTTTGTTTTGACTTAGAGTTTTTTCTAATCCTTTACTTCGTTTAATTAACCTCTTGATCATTAACTTTTCACTAATTAACCCAATTACTCTGAATCACTGAGTTAATTGGCTTAGGCAAAATTAGGCATGTTATAATTTGAGACTCTAGTAAGTAACAAATAGAAAGAGTTAGGAATGCTGGTCTTCTCTTGCATTAAATGCTAGCATCAACTACGTAAATGCTAACTTTCACTCTGTTTGCATGAAAGTTAGTTGTAACATCCCCAATTCTGCTTAAGCTAATTAGCTCAATATCATTGACTAATTAGAAAGGTTAATGATTAATTGAGGGTTAATCGGCTAATCTTAAGAACAAGTGTTTAGTAAATTAGAGACAAGTCAACTGAAAGTCAATGATCAACAAGAAAAAGTCAACCATTGAATCATAAAATGCTAAATGCTTTAATTAAAGCCTAATCATTTAAATCTCACTAATTCATGATTTAGAACGTAACTAAGGTAATATAATCTTATTAATTAAGCACATGAAAAATGTTTTACCTTAATCAAATATGACAAATTAATCCTCACACACTAAGTACATAATTAGTAAGAATCTTTCATTTTAGAAAAAGGGGGTCTTAAAGGTGTAATTAACCAAAATTGCTTGAAGAGCAATTAAACTAGTCTAATTGATTAACACTTAGATAATCCTAATAACAATGAAAATTCAAAATTCTCACCCTAATCTTGCATGAAAAATTGGCTAACCCTAGCCCCATCATCCACCATTCATTTGCTTCTAAATCTTACACCATTAGATCAAAGTCTATTTTGGTTATGTCACTTTTAGCAAAATTAACCAAAAGAGGGCTATCCTTTACATGAATCATACCATATTTGGTATAAACCTTCAAGTGAACAATTCCATAAATGGTGTGGATATTGTCTTTAACTACTTGAGAAAGCACAAAAAGGTCCTTGTGTAACACCCTAATAAACCCATACTATGCTTAAGTCGAATTATGGAGTTTTATTAGTTGTTACTTATGCTTGTGAAAAACTAAATTTCATTTATAAGTTAAGTTACGCGGAAAATACGGTAAATTTTTTTTTTTTTTTTAAATACGTTGTCGCATTATAGCATTTTGGAAAGTAAAGCCTGGAGCGAGAAGATAGCTATAAACGAGCGTGTCGCATACATACAAGTCATAAAATAAAGGAACAATGAATAAGTGGAAATGCAATACATTCACCTTACTAGAACAACCATACATATATAAAGTCTCATAATATTCAACAATACATAAAAAGGGAATTCATGGTCATGCCATGGCCCCATAATATCAAACATAAGCAAATATGACAAAGTTTGCCACAAAATGAAATACATAAGATAAGGAGCAATAATAAAATAGGCCCATGTAGACACGTTCTGGCTTCTCGCCCCTTCCGCTGTGCTCGATCGGATGAAAATCAGGTCCTCGAGTGCCTAGTTCCCCTCGCTCCTCGGCCTTGGGGATCGTGAGGAGTACGAATGATGCGAGGGTGCCTGTTGATCACCTCTATGCGACAAACATGACGACCCGAAGTATAGCTAGCTATCGAAGAGCGTTCCTCGGAGGGATCCTCCTCAAACGTAATGGGGTGATACTCAAGGAGTGGCGGCAAAGCGGCTGCAGTCCTCGGAGTGGCCGTAGAGCTCACGTCAACCACAGGAATCATCGGCTATGGCACGGGCTCGGCTATTGGCAGGCCCGGAGATATCGGCTCCATCTCGATGTCCGGCAAGGGCTCAGGGGGAAAATCCCAAGGACCCAACGGTTGTCCAAGGTATGCAGAGGAAATGTCAACTGGGGCTGACGGGATGTCGGGCCCCTCTCCCTCATGTATATGACCAAGATGAAAGTTGTAACACCCTACTAATTTAATGTTATGCTTAAGTCATAGCATGAAATTAAGTAGATTGTGTTACCGTGTTAATACTCCGCTTACGTTTCCCTTTCCGTATCTTTTTTTTTTGTAGCAGAAGAAACGAAGCGCTGTATAATGAAAGTGACAGAGTTTAATACATCATAACAAAAAGATAAGAACCAATAACATATATGCCGTCAACTGTATATGTGTATATATGTATGTATATAGGAAGCCACTACTTCAGTATTTGTACAAATTTTAAAATAGGATACAAAAGTGGGGCCGACGTACCAAAAGGACATAAGGCCCGTATCAGTCAAAATGATCCTATAGGGTCCTTAGAGGACATTTCAAAACCTATTGCTAGACTTGTTGCTAAGTCTATGACCCAAAATTACGTACTGTCAAAAGAGGGTCACACTGTACAACATCGTCTACTGCTGATCTACTCCGTCAGAAAGCCGTTGGCCATGCCAAGCTCGGCTAGTGAGTAGTCTGCATTGGGTCCTGAGGAGGAGGAGGACGATGAGCTGGTGGCCTCAGAAGGGTCACTCTTCGAGCTAAGTGATACGTCTGGTACCGCTTGCAGAGGAGACTCTGGCGCAGGATTAGCAGGGGCTGTAGGTGCTGCGGGTGTAGGAGGTGCTGGCGGAGGGTGTGCCACGTGCAGTGGGACTGCAAAGTATGGGGTGGTAGGATCAAAAGCAGGATGGTGTAAAGGGATGACAAAGTTCCTATCACTAAAAAGATAAAGACGGAAATGGCAAGAGTCGGCTATATACAATGAGCCTACTGTGGGGTCATGGTGGAGCTGTAAGTCTGGAATTTTAAAAAAGAGAGTAGCCGTCGAGTCCATCGTCCACGTCTGAGAATGAGGCGGGAATACAAAACGAGGTGAGAATTTAAGGAAATTCTTAGTAAGGTCGTGTATGACGTTTAACTGACGTTGCGTTCATTCTCAGCTACCTCGGGTTTTATTTAATTATAAAAATATGAGATTAAACTTAACTATTCTTATTTAATAAGGTTGAAAAAAATGTCTGGTCCGAGGCAAGGTCCAATTTTACTTAAGACAACATAAGGAACAGAATAATCTAATATCAACAATACACAGAATAATGAGTAGAATAATGAACATACGGCAGTAAGTGAATTTAACAAACAAACTGTAAATGACTTATAATGACCATTCAATGTAAGTATACATTTAATGCAATCATGCAAAACTTGCTCTTGAACTTTTCTTCATAAACTTTTCCATTACTTTTCATCATTTTCCATCACTAGGTCCCCTGGGAGTTCTTGGCCATTTTAGACTCCTAGGTAATAGTATGCTTTTCAAGATTGAGCTCGCTTCTATATAGGAATGCCGGGTTTACTTTCCCCGACATCCCCATCGATCTATTCGCCTTAGCCCAAGTATCATGGAACTTTCATCATAACATAATCTGTAGATTCGTCATAACATGACTTTCATAGCTTTCTTGAAAATGCACATGCATCTACATGTATCCACAACTCATGCATATACTTTACCGCGATTTTGGTAGCATAACGGAACATGTCCACTTCCCCATAAATAGTGCCAGTACCTTAGAATACCAATTTCTCATAGAAGTCACAATATTGCATGCATAATTCATCATGGAACTCATAGAAACATTAATCTCCTTAAGGCAGAGTGACAGCCTCAACATAATCATTCAACCAGATTTTTGTAAATCATGCCATAATTTCTATTTAACTCATTTGGACCTCAATTTTGGATATGTTAGAGTGTTATGTGTCTATTTTCTAACCTCTTTAGTCCCATCTAATTTTGATAAACATAACTCAAGTTATTTAGGCTTTATCCCGGCCTGCCCTGTGGCTGGCCAGAATTGTACTCTTCAAAGTAAAAATCTACTAAAAATCAAAAACTGGATCAAATGATATGAAATTGTCTCATATTAAAGCTAACAGGACAACCTTTCGTATGCAAAAAGTTCCATTTCATTTGCCTTACTAGGGCTCGAGTTATAAGCCTGGAAATTTGACCTTTCTGAACTGCCCTATTTTGGCTTGGTTTGTACATAGGGTAACTTCTTTGAATTGTTGGGAACAAATGAGATGATAACAAACTCGAAATTTCTTTGTAGAATATTCTCCTATGTATAAGCTTTCTAACAAAATTGGTTTCACTCAATTTGGAGTTGTATAGGGTGAGTTACACCCTTTTCAACCCATACTGCCAGGGTGAATATCTTGATTCCTAGGTCAAAATTTAAAAATTCATATCTCTCTCAATATTGATCGAATGGCCTTATATCATATATGTATAGAAAGCCCTAGATGTCTAGCTTCACACAAAAATGGTTTCATCAATTTTAAATGGCTATAGGCAGAGCCGTACACTCCGCAGTATGGACTGCCGAGAATCTTAGGTTTTCCAACTTCTCAGCTCTTCCTATCTTCATCCTTTCTTGCTTCCAATTTGGTTTTAATCTCACAAACAGCCAATAAACTAGCCATATATCATCATAATCAATCAATCAACACATCAAAGATTGAGAAAATAAGCCACCACCAATCATCCAAGAATCAGAAAATCAAGCAAGAAATAAACCTCTACCTCTTGTTATGTGATTAGGCTTGAGTTTGTAACCAGAACTTAGTTGAACTTGAAAGTTGGATGGAGTTGGGTGAATGGAGAAGAGAAAAAGAGAGCTGAAGTGAGGGAGAAGGTAACATAGAAATGAGGCTGAAGGAGAGAAAGGAATGAGTTATATAAGCTTGAGGTGGTAGTTAACTTGGAGGGTTTTAATTGGCCTAAAAACACAAGGCTGAATTACAGCCAACCTTCCCCATTTTTGTGGGTAAGGTTCAGCCATGTATCCCTCCTTTTGTGACAAAATTGCCTTCCACGTCACCTAAAAGTGGAACTCGCTTCCATTATATTCTGAAAATGACATCGGAACTCGTACTTCCTTAAAGTCGGAACTCGTGCACATCTATTCAGATGAAATCGGAACTCGGAAATATTGTCTGGTTTATTCAAAACTTGAGAGCAAAGTCGGATGTGAAACCAAACACTTAAATCCGTAAGTCGGGGACATTAGGTAAACTTGAATCGATTCTAAGCATGACACCGGAGATCGGGAATCGAATCATTAATCCTATGTTCCAGGAAATCGAAACTTGTAGAATCTCGAAACTCCAAAATTAATCTCGAAACTCGGGAAAATCAAGAGAAATGAAAAGCTCTTGGTAATAAACTTGAGATCGGAACTCGTGCAAATTTTGTTCGAACTTGGAGACCAATTCAGAGATCTGATCTCGCATCTATTTCTGGTTGAGATCAACTCGGACGTCGTATTTCGTGTATATTCTAATTCACCTAAGGTCGGAACTCGTATACTATGTACATAAGGTCGGAAATTGGAAAATCAAGCCAGTCCATAAGACTTGATTAAGTCGGAAATCGGGACGTTACAAAAGTAGATGTGGACTACCGTGGTGGTCGTAGCCATGATAGTTTGGGCATTCGCGTCGTAGGCCCACTCATGGTGGGGAGGGTTCATGCTCCACTCCACGGGGTATGCCATAGGTATCTGGTGACGAGACGGAAAAATAACTGGAGTGAGAAATAAGATTTCTTAGTAGGACTCGAGCCTGACACGAGGGTGTCATCGTCATCGTCCAAGCCACTTCGATTTTTATTAATGAAAATAGTGAGCATGCATACAGTCCAATTCTTGGATTTCTGAAAATATGAATATCCGAAGCAGATTCAATTTTAACATACCCTCTAATCATTTATATCATAACATGCATAGGCACAAGTATAATTATATGAAACATGCATGGCCATGCTATAAGCTTCTCTTAACTTTTTCCCTTCAAGGGTTTGGACCGAAGTCCCTTTTCTTTTCTTAACTTGACTTTATTTTAAGTCTTTTCTTTTCACTCACTAAACATAAGTGGTAATGAGCTCATACCGTGGCCGTCGCCACCATAGAATTTCGGTACTTACACTAGTTGGGTGATGCCATGCCTCATGTAAGCCCTATCCCCTATACTCACACTAGCTGGGTCATGCCATGCCTTATGTGAGTCGTGGGTGAGGGGAGCTTAAATTAGGTCACCTTCCCTTTTGAAGGATCACACACATAATTAAATCTCTTCTTATTAAAGCTTATGATGTAAAATATTTCTAAGTCCACAATTTTTGCACTTCTAAGCATTGACTGGGCCAGACCAAGCTTCCCAAAATTTTGCCAAACAGAGAAATCCAATATCACATATCATTAAGCATCATATCATCAACATATCATATTCATATCATCATCATCATAGCATCATGCTTGAACATAAACATAGGCATATTCTCAAGCAAAATTTTATGAGCTTAGCTTAGTAAATTTGGTGCAAGCTTTTAATTAAGATTGTCTCTTGTGTAAACTCTTTTATTGGGCGTGGGGCCAATCTCATCCATTATCCTTTTTGAAACTTTTAAGTTGAGTTATGAGGGTTTTTCTAATGCTTAGAGTAAAGGTCTTAGTGTCTTAAAGCTTATTTCTCATTATTCTTTAACTTTCACCACAACCAGTTTTTACTTTTACAGTGGGGTAGTAACTTAAAAAATTCACCATAATTTCAACTTTTACTCTTTTGCTTCAAATTTTGGTATGATTATACTTCTCTGAGTCTATTTTTAAACAAATAAGTCCCACTCAAAAATTCATTTTGTAACTTGAGTTATGCACATTTTATTCTGACTATTCAGACTTGAAAGTTCAACTCAGGTCAGTGGCTTGTCAACTCCATTGGGAGTTCCTCACATGGAATCTGACAAAATTATTTTATGGAGGTGTTCCTCTATGTCTTAGCTTTCTAAAAAACTTGGTCCCATTCAAAAATAATTTTTGTAGCTTCGGTTATAAGGTTTTTAGTGCAGATTGCCCAAACAGAAATCCATCTGGGAATAGCAAACTTTGAAAAATCATATCTCCCTCATTTTATATCCAAATTTCATGTATTTTATATTTTTGGAAAGCTCTTTGAGTCTACTTTCACAAAAAATTAGTTTCATTACAGTACGCATTATAGACTGCCAGACTTCCAACTTAACTAGTTTTTATGTTTTATATATCAAACTTGTGGAGATGTTGCTATACCACTTCAAATCACCATTTTTATGTTTTATCCCACCATCATATTCAAGGTTTTAATCACCAAATCAGTATTTTTAAAACAAAATAAAGTAAGATACATAAAAAAAAAACCATCATGCCACATAATCTCATTTTTAAGACAACATTTTCAGCAAGGTAAGAAAAACTCATAGAGCAAGATATGGTCATGAGACCTTGAAGCAAGTCCTAAAACCACCTAGTTATGAAGAGTTTAGGAGTTCTAGAGCTTGAAAAATACATGAAAAAGAAAGGTTAGAGTCACTACCAAAGAGAGCTTCTGGAAGGATTTTGAATGTGGAGAAGGTTGGAGAGAGCCTTCCTACTTGAAAGCTTGGAAATGGGGCTTGTGTATGGGTGATCTTGTTTTCCTCCAAGACCAAAAATGGTGGTCCTTGAAGGGATTGTGAGGGTGGTGATGGAAATGAGGTGAGAAGTAGTAGGGAGATTGGAAGAAGAATAAGGAGGGTTGGAAGAGCAAGAGAGTAGGAATGGGACTTGGAGAGAGGAGAGAGCTTTGTGTCTTGAGAGAGGAAATAAAAAAATGAAGTGAGGGGGAGAGAGAGTGGGTTGATGGCATAAATGAGGGGGAGAGAGTGATGTGATTTGGTTCTTACAACAAGCAAGAGAGTGGGCGAAAACCTTGGGGCAAAAGAGGGAGTTGTGTTTCCTTTGAGTCTTGGCACTTGGGTAAAGACCATATAGTGTTTTTCAAGTGGTTAAAAGCATGACCTATCTTAGGATTGGCATTGGATGAATATGATCACTCCAAGTGTCACAATCTTGATGGAGGAGAGTACATCTCTTGTCTTGACTCAAGAGATACTACTAACATAGACTTTTGATCTAATGGTGTATGATGAGAAGGCAAATGGATGGTTGGATATGGCTCTTACTTTGACCAAACTTTCAAACAATAATTAAAGAGAATTTTCTAAATTTTTCCAATTGTTACAATTATCTAAATGATAATTAATTCAATTGGTTTAATTACACTTTAACACATTTTCATTGAAAAGGGTTTTCCTCATTAATTATGTAAAGAAGGTGTGAGGAATAATTTTTCATGTGATTAAGATGTGATGCTTGTCATGCTCTTAGTTCATAAGGTTAGGTCACCTTGATTTCTTTTATGTTCTAAATCATGAATTAATAAGGATTGGGCAATTAGGCTTTTAATTGTAACTTTTAATACATTATGTTTCAATTGTTGACTTTTACTTATCTTGTTGACTTGCCTTTAATTTACTAAGCCCTTGCTCTCGAGATTAGCCGATTAGTTCTTAATTAATCACTAACCCCTCTAATTAACTGGAGACACCGAGCTAATTAGTTTAGATAAAAATGGGGATGTTACACCTTGCTTATGCACCAAGATTCAAAGGAAACACAAGTACTCTTTCACCCCAAGGCCATTAACCCTCTTGCTTGTTGAAAGAGGCAAAATCACCTCAACCCATGCCTTGGTGAGGGATGCCTAAACAGCCGCTTCCTCCCACTCTCTCATTTTGTAACTTCACTTCTTCGCCAAAACACCAAAGCTTTCACCTCTCTTTAAACCTCTCTTTATTCTTCCTACTCTTCTTCTTGTTCTTCTTGCCTTCCTACTCCAACTAACCTCATTTCCACCACCATTCTCACAAGCTCTTCAAAGGCCACCTCTTTTGGTCTTTGAAGAACACACTTAAACACACACATAGCCCCATTTTCATGCTCAAAAAGAGGGAGGTCATCTCCAACCTTCTTCACTCTTCAAACTCTTCAAGAAGCTCCTCTTAGTAGTGATTCTAACCCTTCTCTTCTATGTGCTTTCAAGTACTAAAACTCCTAAGCCTTTCATAGCTAGGTGGATTTAGGGCTTGTTCTAAGGTCTCGTGACTACACCTTGTCTCCATGAAGCTTTTCCTTGTGTTAAAATGTTCTCTTCGGTTGTGATTATGTTGTATAAGCACTTTCATTTATCACACTTTATTTACACTCTAAATACTAATTTTTTGTTGAAATATCAAAATGTGATAGGAAAATGAAAGATAAAAATGGTCATTTGATGAGAAACTTCAATATTTTTACAAACTAGTCAAGAAAATGAAATTTGGTTATGCTGGTAAATCTGGTAGTCTGGGTTGTGAAGATGATAACTCATGCTATAGAAATTGAAATGTAACTAAACAAATTTTATATGAAAATAGACTCACAGAGCTTTCTATAGATATAAAATATGTGAGCATTGGATTTAAAATGACCAAGATATGAATTTTTAAAGTAGGATGTACCCAGTGAAGTTTTTGACTGAACAACCTGCACTAAAACCCTTATAACTAGAGCTATACAAAATATTTTAAAGTGAGACCAAGTTGGTTAGAAAGCTAAGACAATAGAACACTCCCATAAAACAGTTTTGATAGATTCCTTATGAGGAACTCCTAGTAAAGCTGAGAAGTCACTGTTACAAAATAAACTTAAAAGATTGAGCAATCAAGTTAAAAAGTGCATAACTCAAGTTAAAGTTCAAGTTATTGAGTGGGGCTTGCTTTGTTTAAAAGATAACTCAGTTCTACAAAAAAATCAAGTTAAAATAATAAGAGATGAAATTATGGTGAATTTATTAAATTGCTGCCCCACAACAGAATATAAATCTGGTTAAGGCAAATTTTACGGGATAATGAAAAACAAACTTGAAAACACCAAAACCTTCAACTTAAGACATTGGAACTCTACATTTCAACTCTAGGCATTTAAGGAGAAAATAGAAGAAACCTGCCTTATGGAATAATGAAAGAATTGAACAAGATAAAAATCTAACTAAAAGCTTGCATCTAATTTATTAACTTGAGCTCATAAAACTTTGTCTGTGTAACATCCTCCCCTGTACGGTACTATGCTTAAGTCATAGTACTACACTTGGGAGTGGTTACTGTTACATGGACAGACTTTGTTTGATAGCTACCTCTGGCTGTCTTCAATACTCCTTGAACTATCTGGAGATAACACAGAAATAGGAGTGAGAATTGAAAAGTCTCAGTAGGATTCCTTATTCACCATATACTATATCATCATTATTATCTCCAGCTGCTTCAATTTATTAAGAAAAAGGTGAACATGCTGTGTAATCTGCCCAATTTAACAGTTCGAAAATATATTGTTTGAAGTAGAGTTTGATTTATTTACATACTGATTACACAAAAAGGAAGTAATTATGAAACGGTAATAGGTAAAGTCAATAATAATAAGAACTAGCTAGCAGATAGAGATGTGTGCAAATGCACAAGTTTTAAATCATATCAATACATTGGAATTATTCATTCACTTGTTAAATAAAGTAGAACTCTAAACATAAGTGTAACAAACTAAATAATATATATATATATATATATATATATGTATGTATGTATGTATCGAAACAATTAGGCTCCTAACAAGCAGAGAAAGGAATTGAAGCATAAGTATAGCAATTGAAAGAACAAAAGGATAATATGCAAATATGAATGCAATAAGAATTCTTGATTTAGATGTTTCCATTTCTTTTTAACTTTCTTTTCTTGGCACACCTAGGCATTACATATCGCCATCCTTAGGGTGCTTATTTTTATCCTTATCCATACTTGGTCCCTTAGGAGTCTTTGGCCATATAACTCCTGGGTAACAGTGTAACGTCCGAAAAATTTTAATCGTTTTTAACCGAGTTGTTCGATTTTCATCGAATAATTGGGTTTAATTAAAATTCGATTAAGCATTCACTTAAAGCCAATTAAGTGTGATTTAGAAGCATTAGGATTGATGGAATTAGATTAGGAACATAGGAAACCTCACAGAATTTTTCTAAAACCGATTTGCCGATTTAAGAGAAATCGGTAAGATTTCGGTAATTTAAACTGTTGGAACTGGATCAATAGAAATTATATTGTGAGAACCCTAGAATGGATGGCCAACATTTAGCCAACTTACCCATGCAAGTGGCGCCATCTCAGCCCTCCATATGGGCTGCCAAACCAAGTTGAATAACCTACTCAAATCCACTAATCATGCAACAACTTGCTTCAAAAGTCTTGAGATAATTCCTTCCTTATCCCTTGGTAATTTCGGCCAGCATAAGGAGCTGACCACTCTCCATTTCTCTTCTATACACACTCATCTCCACTCCATCTTTAACCTCTCTTCAAGTCTCATCAAGAGCTGCTTCCATTTAAGACATCAAATCAACAAGAATTCAACTAAACAAGGTAGGAATCCAACTTCTCCTCTTATTTTTCTTAATTTGGGGCTATGTGGGGATCTTGTTTTTCTCATGATTTGATGTGATTTGGAGTGACGATGATGGTTTATGGTTGAATTTGCATGTGCATTGTGATTAGAATTGGAATTGGTATGAAAAAACTTGAAGAAAAGAGAAAACTCAAGAAGCTGTTAGGATTTTTCCCCGGCGGTCCGTACAGCAGAGTGTACGGCTCTGCTTACAGCAGTTTAAATTTCATGAATCTATTTTTATATGAGACTAGATATTCAGGGCTTTCCATACATAAATAATATAAGGCCATTGGACCAGTATAGAGTTAGTTATGAATTTTTTAAGTTTGACCTAGAAATTAGGATTTTCACCCGAGCAGTGAGTTAAGAAGGGTGTAACTCACCCTACACAACTTCAAATTTAGTGAATCTAATGTTGTTTGAAACCTAACATATGAGGTAACATCCCATAAAAATTTTAGAGTTGGATTCATTGCCAACTATCCCCAGTACATCAATGAATTCACCTTAAGTTCAATCCGGGTTGGAACAGGGTAGTCTAGTAGGGTTAAGTTTCGGAGCTTATATCTCAAATTATACTCATTCAAATGATATGCAACTTATTTCATTTGAAAGCTTGCTCTATTAGCTTTACATTGATATGAATTTCATGTGAAATATTTCACCCAGATTTCTATTTTTGGTGAATTTTCTTTTATAAGAGTGCAATTCTGGCTAAGTACAGGGCAGTCTGAGGTAATATACTAGATTAAGTTTTGTTAATATCAGAACTCAGAAACTTAGTGAATAGAAAACTAGTCGGGTATAGTTAATGTCAGAACTCGGAAACTTAGTCAGGTATAGTTAATGTCGGAACTTGAAACTTAGGAAACACATTCATAAAAGTCTTGGAAGACCAAGTGTTGCTTAATGTTGGAGATCGGAATCACACAGCACATAAAACACTTTACAAACGGAAGTCAGCAATCAAAACATTAACCTTATATACATAACCCCAGAAGTTAGAACTTATATAATCTCGGAACTCGGACCCAATTCAATCTCGGAAGTCGGTCCTAAACTCAAACTCGAGAACATCAATAAAAGTTAAAGACTTGCAAGATAGATTAAGACTTAAGATTTTAAACTTGCACCTATTGATATTGTATTATTCTTGGTATGAATATGATGTTCTATATTGGGTTGCTGTTTGATTAAATTTTCTAGTTGTCTGACACTATTCACAGGGAAGCGGACTCGATTCGTTATGCTGCCAAATTTTTGGCAAAAATTAGTGATAGTCCTAAAAGTTAGTGTATTAATGTTATTACACGACGTATATGAACACCATGCAAGTATGATCAATTAAGAATAAGGTATGAAGCCTGTGTATTTATAATTCTATGATGAAGGATATGATAAAGGTCCCATATTCCTAAGGAGTATGACATGGCGATCACACACCGATGGGGTATGACATGGCAATCATACTCTGGAATGCGGTATAATGATCCCATACCCTAAGGGATGTGACATGGCAATCACACTCCAATGGAGTATGACATGGTGATCATACTCTGGGACGTGGCCGGATGAACATTTTCCTAAGGAGTGCGACATGGTGATCACACCCCGATGGAGTATAATAAGGCGATCGTACTCTGGAATATGTAGGACAAGTAAGGGAAGATGAACAAGGCTGCACTTGAGGACGGCGATATGTAACGCCTAGGTGTGCCAAGAAAAGAAAGCAAAGAAAGTTAAAGGAAAGCACCAGTGCATTTGCATGAATTCAAATATGAGTATTTGCATAATTACTTCCCATGTTTTACTGATGCTGAGACTATTCCATTTACTTATGTGGTGATTATTATTCTTATTATGAAATATTGCCAATGTGACTCAAGTGCGTGGAATAAAATGAACTCTGCTTTGGACCATATGTTTTCAAATTGTAAAACGGAATAGTTCATATCATATGTTCATTTTTTTATAATAAATCGAAGTAGCTAGAGATAATAACGATGACACAGTATAATAACTCTAGAGTGTGGTACTATGACTTAAGCATAGTACTGTACAGCAGAGGACATTACAAATAGTCTACTTCTCGGGATCAAGCTTGTTCCTATACAGGAATACCGGGTTTGCTTTCCCTACCCTTCCCATCGATCTATTCCACTTAACTTTATTTCGGGGCTGGCCCAAGTAATATGGAATTTCTCATACTTTTCATAATTCTTATGGTGACTAGTAACTTCACTTGGATATCTTATGCATGTATAAGTGCATCACGTCATCTACAGGGTTTCTGCTGAAATTTTTATAGCATGTTTTTATATTCTTACCTTTCTAAAAAATTTTGTTTCACTCCATTCCAAGTTGTCTAGGGCGAGTTTTTCCCTGAATAACCTCCCCTGCCCAGAGTCAAACTTAGAAACCTAGGGCAAATTTCCAAAATTCATATCTCCCTCAATACTAACCCAATGGCCTTATAATTTATATATGTGGAAAGCCTAGAAATTTAGTATTATCTTAAAATAGTTTCATCTCAGTTTGGTGTCTATAGGAGAGTCCGTACACTGTGCAAGTACGGATGCCAAAGGGATTTTGAGAAAAACCTAGTTCTGTATGGTACTTTCAAGTAATTATCATTTAAGCTTCAAGTTAACCTAAACAAAACCATACCAAATCATCCTTAAATCACCCAATAAATATCATAAAATATCACCTTTATAAAAAAATTAGATAAACCATAGCCATCAAGTCAAGAACAATAATCAGATCAAGAGGATCCTACCTTCAACTTGATACCAATACTAGCTAGTTTGAGATTTTTGTTGTAACATCCACCGGAATTTTTTTATCGTTTTTCGTCCAATTGTTCGATTTTTATCGAATAATTGAGATTAATTAAAATTTCACTAAATATTTATTTAGGATCAATTAATTAGCAGTTAATTGAGTTTAGATATGAGGGAATTAGGTTAGAAGTATAGAAGATTTCATAGAAATTTTCTCGAAATCGATTTATCGATTTAAAGGAAATTGGTAAAGGTTCGGTGTGTTAAATTGTCGGAACCAAACTAATAGTATTTTACACTCACTAACCGTTTTCAGCCACTTAACCCATAATAGTGGCGCAAGGAAGGCCACAAAAATAGGGGGATATGCCAGAAATTTAACCACAAAATTTCAGCCAATAACCACCCACTTAGCCAACTGCCTCATTAAGCTTTATTAACATATTCTTCCCCTTTTTCATTCAACTGACTTGCGCCTCCCTCTCCTTTGATTTCAGCCTTCTTCTTCTCTTCTCCTCTCAACCGACTCCATCAAACCTTCAAGCTTAACAAGGTTTTATCAATCCAAACTCCAAAATCTAGCAAAATCACATACAAAGAGGTAGAGGTTTAATTTTATTCTTGTTATTCTGGTCGTGGGTGGCTAATTGTGGCTTTATTTTCTCAATTCTGAATATGATGATTGAATGAATATGATGATATTTGGCTGGTTTGTTGGCTATTATTGATGTTAAAATCGTTTAGGAAGTAAGAAAGGGTGAAAGTAAGAAGATGTGAGGAGCTAGAAAACCAAAATCCCTTGGCAGTCTGTATGGCGGAGTGTACGGCTCTGCCTGCAGCTGTTTAAATTCAATGAAACTATTTTTATATGAAACTAGACATTCAGGGCTTTCCATACATATATTATATAAGGCCATTGGATTAGTATTGAGAGAGATATGAATTTTGGAAGTTTGACCTAGGTTTTTGAGTTTGATTCTGGGCAGACTAGGTTGTTCAAGGAAAAACTTGCCCTATACGACTTGGAATTGGATGAAACCAACTTTTTCAGATAGGAGAATATCCCATAAAAATTTTAGAGTTAGATACAGTCTTGTTTGTTTTTAGTGGCTCGAGAAAGTTTCCCTATGTCCAAACCAGGCCAAAACAGGGCAGCTTAAGAAGGCCAAATTTTAGGGCTTATAAATCAAGCTCTAATAAAGAAAATGAAATGGAACTTCTTGTTTACTATTAGACCAATTTCGTATGATTTGAACTAGTTTTCGATTTTTAGCGGATTTTTACTTTTAAGTGTGTAATTCTGGCCAGCTACAGGGCAAGCTGGGATAAAACTTAAATAACCTGAGCTATATTTATCAAAATTAGATAGGACCAAAGAGGTTAGAAAATAGACACATAACACTTTAACATAAGCAAAATTTAGGTCTAGAAGAGTTAAATAGAAATTTTGGCTTGATTTACAAAAATCGGGTTGAATGAATGTGCTGAGGCCTCAACCCTGTCTTAAATGTAACTAATGCTTCTATGAATTTGATGTTTGAATTATGAATGAAATGTTATGACTTCTATGAGAAATTGGTGTTCTGAGTACTAGCACTATTCATGGGGAAGCGGACACGTTCCGTTATGCCGCTGAAATTTCGGTAAAGTCTATGCATGAGTTATAATATACGTTCAAATACATGTACATTTTCAAGAAAGTCATAAGGGTTATGTTATGATGAATATAAAGATTATGTTATGATGAAAGTTCCATGATACTTGGGCTAGCCCCGGATTAAAGTTAAGGGGAATAGATTGGTGGGGAGGTCGGGGAAAGTAAACCCGACAATCTTGTATAGGAACGAGCTCGATCCTGAAAGCAGACTATCACCCAGGAGTCTAAATAGCTAAGAACTCCCAGGGGACCAAGTAATGGAAAAGTTTATGAAGATAAGTTCAAGAATGAGTTTTGCATGATCACATTGAACAGTCATTACAAGTTGTTTACAGTTTGCCTGTTATGTTTACTTACTGCTGTATGTTCATTGATTCTGCTCATCATTCTGTGTATCATTATTAGTAGTTTATTCTGTTTCTTACACTGTCCTAAGTAAAACTGAACCTTGCCTCGGACCAGACATTTTCTCAAACTTATTAAATATGGATAGTTCAGTTTGATCCCATGATTTTACAATTAAATAAAAACCAAGACAACTGAGAATGAATGTGACTTCAGTTAAGTACCATATGTGAACCCTATTGAGAATTTCCTTAAATTCTCATCTCGCTTTGTATTTCCGAATCATTCTCAGATGCTAGTGATGGACTCAACGGCCACTCTTTTTATTGAGATTCCAGACCTGCAGCTCCGCCATGATCCCATAATGGACTCACTGTACATAGCCGGCTCCTGTCGTTTCCATCTTTACCTTTTTAGTAATAGAAATTTTGTTGTTCCTTTATTTCACCCTGCTTTTGACCCTGCTACTTCATACTTTGCGGTCCTGTTACATGTAGCAGCGGTCCTGTTACATGTAGCACACCCTCCTCCAACACCTGCAGCACCTACAGCTCCGGCTAGCCCTCCACTGGAGTCACCCCCGCAGGTGGTTCCAGATATTCTGCTCAGCTCCGAGAGTGACCCTTTTGAGGCCACCAGCTCGTCATTCTCCTCGGGACCTAGTGTAGACTACTCTTTAGCCGAGCCTAGTATGGCCAACGGCTATCTGAATGAGTAGGTCCCAGCCTCAAATGATGTTGTACAGCATGGCCCTCTTTTGGCAGTGTACAGCATTGGGTCATAAACTTAGTCGCATGTATATCAATTAGTTTGAAATGTCCTCTGAGGACCCCATAGGATCGTTTTTGACTGATACGGGCCTTATATTTTTTTGGCACACCAGCCCCACTTATGTATCCTATTTTGACTCTGTACATAAACTGAAGCGTTGGCTTTCGACCTATATATGAACGTATGCAGTTGATGGTATATTACTTATTCTTATCTTTTCTGTTGTGTTTTATTAAACTTTGTCATGTTCTGCAATGTTGAACACATTCATTATATACAGAGCGCCATTTCTTTTGTTTACAAAAAAAAAAAAAAAGAGATGTGATATGACAAATGAAATGTAAGCACAGTATCAACATGGTAACACAATCTACTTAATTTCATGGTATGACTTAAGCATAACATTAAATTGGTAGGGTGTTACATTTTGGTATCAGAGCAGTTCATCCTAGCTAAGACCTGATGATTGGACTGACTATGCTTCGTGCATATTCTATACTTTTAGTTGATAATATGCACTAGATCTTGCCTGTACAGTTGAGATATAGATGTGCATGTGCATAAAGTGCCTGACTGTGTGAGCTGTTATTTACTAGCACGTTAGACTTAGTATTGAGCTTGATCAACTTAGTAACTTTTGTTTTGTGTGCTTAGAACTTAATGACTTCCGAAAGGTGAGGTAGGCCACGCACAAAACCTGTTCAAGAGGACCCAGCCAACTTTATGGATACCATACGAGAAATGGCTCATGCGATGCGGGAATAGGCCGCGGCAGCTCACCAGATGATGGATCAATTAGGCAGGCAACCTGAGGCAAGCCGTGGAGGGAACCCACATAGCCCAGGAGTTGATATGGACTATCTTAAATCTGCTGAGTTTAGAAAGGCAAATCCGCCCAATTTTCGAGGGGTGTATGACCTTAATAAAGCCGATGAATGGATCAAAGCCGTGGAGAAGATTTTCTTTGTCCTGGATTATTTGGATTATCAGAAGGTGACTTTTGCCACCTATATGCTTGAAGCAGATGCTGAGTTTTGGTGGAACAGCGTACGAAGATTATTTGAAGAATCTCAGATGGCAGTCACCTGGATGGTGTTTAGAGATGTTTTCTACCAAAAGTACTTTCCAGCCTCGGTTCGAAATGCTAAAGAACTAGAGTTTATGCAACTTCATCAAGGAAACTAGACGATATCCGAATACATTGCCAGATTTGAAGAGTTGTGTAAATTTTCTACAATTTACCAGAGGAACCCAGATGAAGTTTGGAAATGCGTCAAATTCGAAGGGGGGTTACGAGAAGATATTCTTACCGCAATAGGACCAATGGAGATTAGAGATTTACCCACGTTGGTAAATAAATGCCGACTTGTGGAAGATTGCAACTTGAAACTGGCTGCAGCCAAGGCATCTAGTGGTAGTTTCAAGAAGGGGTTGGCCTTGCAGGGCCCTAGATTCAAGCCCAATTTTCAACAGCAGAGGAGATTTTAACCGGCAGACAATAAAGGCAAGCAGCCCAAGAAGTCTTTCTCGAATCCGACTTGCACGAAATGCGGTAAGAATCATGGTGATCGGCTGTATTTGGCAGGTTAGAATGTCTGCTATGGGTGTGGCAAGCCAGGCCACAAAATTTATGAGTGTCTAACCAGGAACCCACCACAATCATCTAGGCCTCAACGTCAAGGACGGTTCTTTACAATGAATGCAAAAGAAACTGACAAGTCTGAAGGACTAATCCAAGGTACCTGTGAAGTGGACGGTGAGACTCTAACTGTACTATATGATTCGGGTGCCTCACATTCATTTATTTCTCATACTTGTGTGGTTGTCAATTTTTGAATTGTCTTATGATCTACTGGTTTCTACTCCTAACAATGAACTTGTTAAAACTAGTCAAATTTGCATCAATGTTCCTCTTCAAATTAAGGGTAGGACCTTTGCAGCTAATTTGATTTGTCTCTCTCTGTCTGGACTTGACATAATTCTGGGCATGGATTGGCTTTCCACCAATCAAGTCATGCTCAATTGCTCCGATAAGACGGTGGTATTCCCCTCTGTCTCGTCTTTTGAAACCCAAGCCTCAACACACTTTTATCTGAACTCTTTATTAGTAAACTATAATGGGTCGAAGAGTCAACGATACATCCTCTTGTCAGCTAATATGATGGAAGTTGAATAGAATCTAGAGGAGATCCCAATTGTTGAGGAATATCCCAATGTTTTTCCAAAAGATATTCCTGATTTCCCTCCTGGAAGAGAAATTGAGTTCACTATCGAGTTAGTTCCAGGTGCGGGACCAATATCTATAGCTCCATATCGAATGTCACCTTTGGAGCTGACAGAACTAAAGGGACAGATCGAAGAGCTTTTGGAAAATGGATTCATACGGCCAAGCGCATCGCCATGGGGAGCTCCAGTCTTGTTAGTTAAAAAGAAAGATGGGAGCATGTGCCTATGCATGGATTATAGGCAGCTGAATAAAGTGACGATTAAGAATAAATATCCACTGCCAAGGACAGATGACCTCATGGACCAACTACAAGGTGCAACGGTATTTTCCAAGATCGATTTGTGTTCCGGATATCATCAAATTTGAGTTCGGGAACAAGATATCCCTAAAACAGCCTTTCGAACTCGTTACGGGCACTATGAGTATACTGTTATGTCGTCTGGACTGACAAGCACACCGGCAATATTCATGGATTACATGAATCAGATATTCCGCCCATATCTAGACAAGTTTGTAGTGGTTTTCATCGATGACATACTTGTCTATTCGAAAATAGAGCAAGATCATGCGGAACACTTGCGGCTGGTTCTGCAAATTTTAAGAGAAAAGAAACTCTATGCTAAGTTATCCAAATGTGAATTTCGGATGAAAGAAGTAAAATTTCTCGGCCATGTAGTATCCTATGGAGGAATCTCCGTAGACCCCAACAAAGTAAAAGCAGTACTAAATTGGGAAAGGCCGACCACAGTCACTAAAGTTAGGAGTTTTCTGGGCTTAGATGGATATTATAGGCAATTCGTTAAGGATTTTTCTCGAATAGCTTTGCCTTTGACCAAGCTAACTAGGAAGAATGTTCCATTTGAATGGACGCAGGAGTGCAAATAGAGTTTTCAAGATTTGAAAAGAAGGTTAACTACAACACCAGTGTTAGCCTTGCCAGACCCTCGTGGACCATTTGAGGTCTATTGTGATGCTTCTAAACAAGGATTAGGATGTGTGTTGATACAAATCGAAAATGTAGTCACATTTGTCTCCAAACAATTAAAGCCACATGAAAGGAATTATCCCATGCACGATCTCGAATTAGCTGCAGTAGTATTTGCCTTAAATATATGGAGACATCACTTGTATGGTGTAAGGTTCAAGGTCTTTTCTGATCATAAGAGTTTGAAGTACCTCTTTGATAAGAAGGAATTAAATATGAGGCAGCGAAGGTGGATGGAACTTCTTAAGGACTACGAATTTGAATTGAAATACCACCCAGGTAAGGCAAATATTGTGGCAGATGCTTTGAGTAGGAAATCTCTAACTGTAGCCTAGATGAAGATTAAAGGGATGGAGCTTATTGAGAGTTTTCGAGATCTTAATTTGGGAATCTTATAATTCCCAAGACCCTTCAGTTACACCAAATTAAGATAGCCAGTAGCTTTAAGGAACAGATTCAGCAAGCACAGCAGCATGATGCTAATTTTCAACATATGATTAATCTTATGCAATCAGGGAAATTAATGGGTTTTGCTCAAGATAAAGAGGGCATATGGCAGTGTCATGACAGGGTGTGTGTGCCCGAGAAGAATGATCTCCAAGAAGAATCTTGGAGGAAGCATATAAAGGTGAATTTACTGTACATCCCAGCATTACTAAAATGCATCAAGACCTCAAGAAAATGTTTTGGTGGCCAGGCATGAAGTCAGACGTGACAAGCTTCGTGAGCAAGTGCTTGGTCTGTCAGAAGGTGAAAGCGGAACATCAGAAACCCTCTGGGATGTTACAAACCTTGGAAATCCCTGAGTGGAATGGGAGAGCATCTCCATGGATTTTGTAATGGGATTGCCAAGAACGCCAATAGGATATGATGCCATATGGGTCATTATGGATAGATTAACCAAATCTACTCACTTTGTACCTATTAGAGCAAATTATGTGTTATGCTTAAGTCATAGCATAAAATTAAGTAGATTATGTTACTGTGTTAATATTCTGCTTACTCTTTTTTTTTTTTTTTTTTATAAAATGAAACGGCACGCTGCTATACTATGAGCGTAACAAAACTCAACATAATACCACACAGATAAGAAATAGTATAATAACATCAACTGTATACATACATATATATTTACATGTCAAAAGTCATTGCTTCAGTTTATGTACAGAGTTTCAAAGTGAAATACAAAGGTGGGTCGGCGTACTAAAAAGACATAAGGCCCGTATCAGTCAAAAAGATCCTATAGGTCCTCAGAGGACATTTCAAAACCTACTGCTAGTCCTACTATCAAGTCTATGACCCAGAGCTACATGCTATCAAAAGAGGGTCATGCTGTACAATATCTCCTGCTGGCTGACCTACTCTGTCAGATAGCCGTTGGCCATGCTAGGCCCAGCTGGAGAGTACTCTGCACTGGGTCCCGAGGAGGAAGAGGGTGAAGAGCCGGTGGCCTTGTAGGGGTCACTCTCTGAGCTAAGTGGCACATCTGGAACTGCCTGTGGAGGTAACTGCGTGCGAGGTTCAGCAGAGTCTTTGTCAGTCTGCAGGAGGAGCTGGAGGTGGGTGCGCCATGTGTAGTCGGATAGCAATGTAGGGAGTCGCAGGGTCGAAGATAGGATGATGTAGAGCAAAGTTCCTATTGCTAAATAGATAGAGGCGGAAGTTACAAGAACCGGCTATATACAAAGAATCCAATACTGGATCATGGTGAAGCTACAAATCTGAGATCTCAATGAAGAGGGTGGCCGTGGAGTCCATCGCCAGTGTCTGAGAATAATGAGAAAAAATACAGAGTGAGGTGAGAATTTAAAGAAATTCTCAGTAGGGTTCATGTATAGTGGGTACCTGACGTCACATACATTCTCAGTTGCCTTGGTTTTTATTTAATTATAAAAACATGAGATCAACCCTAACTATTCATATTTTAATTAGTTTAGGAAAACATCTGGTCCGAGACAAGGTCCAGTTTTATTTAAGACAATATAAAAAACAGAATAAATTACTAATAATGATACACAGAATAATAAACAAAATAAATGTATATTCGGCAGTAAATAAACATAACAGACGGACTGTAATGACATGTAATAACTGCTCAAGGTAATCATGCACTTAATGTAATCATAACTTTCCATCATTTTCCATCACTTGGTCCCCTAGGAGTTCTTAGCCATTTAGACTCCTAAGTAATAGTCTGCTTTTCAGGATCGAGTTCGTTCCTATACAGGAATGCCGGGTTTACTTTCCCTGACCTTCCCACCGATCTATTCTCCTTAACTTTTTATCCGGGGCTGGCCCAAGTAGCATGGAACTTTCATAATAACATAATTCTTATCATAGCTTCCATAGTCTTCTTGAAAATGCACATGCATTAATATGTAATTCATAACTTATGCATGGATTCTACCGAAATTTCGGCAGCATAATAGAACGTGTCCGCTTCCCTATGGATAGTGCCAGCTCACCAGAACACCAATTTATCACAAAGGTCACAACATTGCACACATATTTCAACATGGAACTCATAATAACAATAATCTCATTAAGGCAAAGTTTCTATCTCAGCATAGTCAGCTAACCCGGTTCTTCTAAATCAAGCCATAATTTCTATTTAACTCATTTGGACCTAAATTTTCGGTATGTTAAAGTGTTATGTGTCTATTTTCTAACCTTTTTAGTTCCATCTAATTTTGATATCTGTAGCTCAAGATATTTAGGTTTTATCTCGGTCTGCCCAATGGCTGGCTAGAATCAGACAGCTAAAAGTAAAAATCCACTAAAAATCGAAAACTGACTCAAATTATACGAAATTAGACTCATATTAAATCTAACAGAGTAAAGTTTCATATACAAAAAGTTCCATTCCATTTGAATTAGTAGGGCTCAAGTTATAAGCCCCGAATTCTGACCTTCCTAAACGGCCCTGTTCTAGCCCGGTTTGGACATAGGGTAAATTTCTTGGATCACTGGGAGCAAACGGGACCTTTTCTAATTCTAAAATTTTTAGGGGACATTCTACTATGTGTAAGATTTCTAACAAAGTTAGTTTCATTAAATTTCAAGTAGTATAGGGTGAGTTCTACCCTGAACAACCCAGTCTGCCTAGAACCAAAGTCAAAACCCTAGGTCGAAATTCAAAAACTCATATCTCTCTCAATACTAATTCAAAAGCCTTATATGATATATGTATGGAAAGCCCTAGATGTCTAGTTTCATATAAAAATAGTTTCATCAAATTTAATAGGTTGTAGGCAGAGCTGTACACTCCACCGTACGGACTGCCGAGGGTTTTTGGTCCTCCAGCCCATCAGTCTATTTTCATTCTTTCTTGCTTCCAATTCGATTTTAACCAAACAAACAACCAATAACCAGCCACATATCATCATAATCATTCAATTTATACATCAAAGATTGTGGAAATAATCCACCCTCAGCCAACCAAGATCACAGAATTGATGCAAGAATTAAACCTCTACCTTTGTTATAGGTGATTTGGCTTGATTTTTGGGGCTTGGGTGAGCAAAACCTGGTTGAACTTGAGAGTTTGATGGAGTTATGTGAGTGAAGAGGAGAAGGAGAGAGCTGGAGCAGAGGAGAAGAGGCGCAGAAAATGGCTGAATGAAGGAGAGGAGTTGCGTTATAAAGCATTGTGTGGTAGTTGGCTTCTTGGATTTTGATTGGTTGAACACAAGAGGCTGAAATTCAGTCAGTCCTCCTTGTCTTTGTGACCAAAGTGGTGCCACCTTCTTGTGTTATTGTGGCTGAGTAATCGGCCCTAACCCATAGGGTTTAAAGCTTGTAATTCCATTTGTAACATCCACCGTATTTCGCCTAATTATTCGGTTTTAGCGAATAATTGACAAATAAATAGATTTCGGTTAAACCATTATTTAGACTCAATTGATTAACAATTACTTGAGTTTAGATAAGAGAGAATTAAGTTAGAGTATAGGAGATTTTACAAAAATTTTATTGAAAGCCGATTTACCGATTTAAAGGAAATCGGTAACTTTACGGTATTTTAAACTGTCGGAACCGGACCAATAGAATTACAAACTCCAAACCCTAGAATCTAAGGCTGATAACTCAGCCACTTTGTCCCATAAAAGTGGCACCACAAGGCCACTAAATCATGAAGAAGCTTGGCTGAATTTCAGCCAAGCAATTTGAGCCAATCAAATTCAAGCAAAAACGGCACTCAAAGCAATCAGATTTTCAGCTCCCTTCCACCCAAATTCTGACCTCTCTTATGCCACTTTCTCTTCTCTCCCTCAGCTCTCTTTCTCTCTTCCTCACACACCAAAAACTGAAGCAAACTCCAGCCTTGTTCATCCAAGCTTCAAGAATCCAGCACAAACACTTGGATCAAAGGTAGGAGTTCTGATTCTTGCATCAAATCCATGGACTTGGCTGGCTGGGTTTGAATTATTTCCACCTTCCTTGATGTATTAAATGAATGTTTATGATGATGTGTGATTGGTTTTGGGCTGTTGGTTTGATTCAAACCGAAGTGGAAGCAAGAAACCATGAAAATAGAAAGAGCTGATGGGTTAGAGAGTCAAAGACCGTCGGCAGTCCGTATGGCGGAGTGTACGGCTCTGCCTATAGTCGATAAAATTTGATAAAACCAATTTTAAAGGAAACTAGACATCTAGGGCTTTCCATAGATATATCATATAAGGCTTTTGGATTAGTATTGAGGGAGTTATGAATTTTTGAATTTCGACCTAGGGTTCTGACTCTGAATCTGGGTAGACTAGTTTGTTCAAGATAGAACTCGATCTATACTACTTGAAAATGAATGAAACTAAATTTTTTAGAAATCTTACACATAGGATAATGTCCCATAAAAATTTCAAAATTAGATAAAGTCCCAGTTGCTCCCAGTGATCCAAGAAAGTCGCCCTATGTCCAAACCGGGCCAGAACAGGGCAGTTTAGGAAGGTCAGAATTCGAGGCATATAACTCGAGCCCTACTAAGCCAAATGAAATGAAACTTTTTGGAAATGAAACTTTACCCTGTTAGCTTTAATGTGAGTCCAATTTCGTATGATTTGAGTCAGTTTTCGATTTGTAGTAGATTTTTACTTTTAGTTGCCTGATTCTGGCAAGCCACTGGGTATGCCGGGGTAAAATCTGAATATCTTGAGCTATAGATATCAAAATTAGATGGGACCAAAAAGGTTAGAAACTAGACATATAAGGCTACAACATATCCAAAAATCAGGTTTAAAGGAGTTAAATTGAAATAAAGGTGGGCTATACCATAACCGGGCAGAAATAGGCAAAATCAGTTAAAGGTCCTATTGAAGCTTGTTGAAGCTATGAATGAATTTATGAATGTATGTGTATAATTGCTGCTCTATATTGAAATTGCAATTGTGTAACTGTATTGGTTGGCTGGCACTATTCATGGGGAAGCGGACACGTTCCGTTATGCTGCCGAAATTACGGTAGGACCCATGCACAAGTTATGAATTCTATGTTAATGCATGTGCATCCTTATGAAAGTTATGAAAGTTCCATGCTACTTGGGCCAGCCCCGGATAAGAAGTTAAGGGGAATAGATCGGTGGGAACGTCGGGAAAAGTAAACCCGGCAATTCCTGTATAGGAACGAACTCGATCCTGAGAAGCAGACTATTACCCAGGAGTCTAAATGGCCAAGAACTCCCAGGGGACCAAGAGATGGAAAAATGATGAAAGGAAATGAAAAGTTTAAAAAGGAAAGTTCAAGTATGAGTTTGCATGATTACATGAATGCATAAATGCATGAAATAGTTATGTCAAGATGTTACAGTTGTCTACTATATTTATTTACTGTTGTTTATTTATTTATTCTGTTTACCTTTCTACGTACCATTATTAGTAATCTATTTTATTTCCTGTGCCATCCAAAGTAAAATTGAACCTTGCCTCGGACCAGATATTTTCTTGAACTCATTGAAATGGATATCTCAGTTTGAACACATGTTTTTATAATTAAGTAAAAATCGGGCAACTGAGAATGTATGTGATGTCAGTTAACCAAGATATGCTGAACCCTACTGAGAATTTCTTGAAAATTCTCACCGTTGCTTATCTTCTTCCGCATCATTCTCAGATGTCAAGTAAGGGCTTAACGACCACTTCTTTCATTGAGATCCCAGTCCTGTACCTTCACCAGGTTTCTGAGTTGGACTCGTTGGACACAGCCGGCAGTTGATAATATATCACTTATCCGTATCTTTCTTTTATGTTATATTAAACTTTATTACGTGATACAAGGCAATTCATGTTTATTAAATAACAGCACGCCGTTTCAGCTATTTTGTGATACTAATCACGAGATTCAAGCAGAATGTTAACACGGTAACACAAACTACCTAATTTCATGCTATGACTTAAGCATAACATTAAATTAGTAGGGTGTTACATTTTTGGTATCAGAGCAGTTCATCCGAATATAGGCCTGAGGATTGGACCGACTATGCTTCGCATATGCTCTGTATTCCCTAGATCTTATTATGTTCTGAGTCTTGTCCATATGGATAGGACGTACGTGAAGTAGTTTGCCTAACTGTATGCTATTATTTACTAGCACACCGAACTTAGGGTTGAGCCTGATCAACTCAATTACTCTTGTTTTGTGTGTTTAGAACTTAATGGCTTCTGGAAGGCGAGGTAGGCCGCGAACTACTCCAGCCCAGGAGGAATCTACAGAGTTTCTGGATACAATGCGAGAAATGGCTCGCGCAATGCGGGAGCAAGCCGCGGCAGCTCACCAAATGATGGAACAGCTAGGCAGGCGACCTGCAGTAGGCTGTGAAGGGAACCCACATGGCCCGGAGGGTAACCTGGAATATCTCAAATTTGCTGAGTTTAGAAAGGCGAATCCGCCCAGCTTCCGAGGGGCGTATAACCCTGATAAAGCCGATGAGTGGATCAAAGCCATGGAGAAGATTTTCTCTGTCCTAGATTGCTCTGATCATCAGAAGGTGACTTTTGCCGCCTATATGCTCGAGGCAGACGCCAAGTTCTGGTGGAATGGCGTACGAAGACTATTTGAAGAATCTCAGACAATAGTCACCTGGGCGATGTTCAAGGATGTATTCTATCAGAAGTACTTTCCAGCTTTCGTTTGAAATGTCAAGGAGCTTGAATTTATGCAGCTTCGTCAGGGAAACAGGACGATATCCGAATACATCGCCAAGTTCGAGGAGCTATGCAAATTCTCCACAATTTATCAGAAGAACCCAGATGAAGCTTGGAAGTGCATTAAATTTGAAGGTGGGTTACGAGAGGACATTCTCACCGCGATAGGGCCAATGGAGATTAGGGATTTCCCTACGTTGGTGAACAAATGCCGACTGGTGGAGGACTGCAATTCAAAATTAGCTGCAGCCAGAGCATCTCGTGGGAATTTCAGGAGGGGGTTAGCCCCATAGGGCCCAAGATTCAAGCCCAACGTACAACAGCAGCGAAGATTTCTGCCAACAGGCAACAAGGGCAAGCAGCCCCAAAGGCCTTTTCCAAATTCAACCTGCACCAAATGCGGTAAGAATCATGGCGATCGGCCATGTTTGGCAGGCCAGAATGTCTGCTACGGATGTGGCAAGCCAGGCCACAAATTTATGAGTGTCCAACCAGAAATCCATCACAGCCGCCTCGACCCCAACGTCAAGGACGGGTCTTTACAATGAGCGCAAAAGAAGCTGATCAGTCGGAAGGGCTAATCCAAGGCACTTGTGACGTGGACGGTGAGACTCTAACCGTACTCTATGATTCGGGTGTTTCACATTCATTTATTTCTCATAGCTGTGTAATCGCCTTGCAATTGCCAATTTCTGAATTACCTTGTGATCTATTGGTTTCTACTCCTACCAATGGACCTGTTAGAACTAGTCAAGTATGCATTAATGTTTCTCTTTGAATTGAGGGTAGGACCTTTGCCGCCAATTTGATTTGTCTCCCTCTGTCTAGTCTTGACATAATTCTGGGCATGGATTGGCTCTGATAAGACAGTGGTACTCCCCTCTGTCTCACTTTCTGAATCCCCGACCGCAACACTCTTCTATTTGAATTCTTTCGGGCCAAAGAAGCAAGGGTATATCCTCTTGTCAGCTAATGCGACAGAAGCTGAGCAGGAACTAGAAGAGATTCCGGTTGTTAGGGAATATCTGGATGTTTTTCCAGAGGATATTCCTGAATTTCCTCCGCAGAGAGAGATTAAGTTTACCATTGAGTTGGTTCCAGGTGTGGGACCAATATCTATAGCTCCATATCGTATGTCTCCTATGGAGCTGACGGAACTAAAAAGACAGATCGAAGAACTTTTAGAGAAAGGATTCATACGACCAAGCGCGTCGCCATGGGGAGCTCCGGTTCTGTTAGTTAAAAAGAAAGATGGAAGCATGCGCTTATGTGTAGATTATAGGCAGTTGAACAAAGTGACAATTAAGAATAAATATCCATTGCCAAGGATTGATGATCTCATGGACCAACTACAAGGTGCAACAGTATTCAACAAGATTGACTTACGCTCTAGATACCACCAAATTTGAGTTCGGGAACAAGATATCCCTAAGACAGCTTTTCGAACTCGTTACGGACACTATGAGTATACCGTGATGTTGTTCGGATTGAAAAACGCACCAGCAGTATTCATGGACTACATGAATCGAATATTCCGTCCATATCTGGACAAGTTTGTAGTGGTCTTCATCGACGATATACTTGTCTACTCGAAGACGGAGCAAGAGCATGCGGAACACTTGCGGATAGTTCTGCAAATTCTAAGAGAATAGAAACTCTATGCCAAACTATCCAAATGTGAATTTTGGATAAGGAGGTAAAATTTCTCGGCCACGTAGTATCATCTGGAGGAATCTCCGTCGACCCCAGCAAAGTAGAAGCAGTTCTAAACTGGGAAAAGCCGACCACGGTCTCTGAAGTCAGGAGTTTCTGGGCTTAGCTGGATATTACAGGCGGTTCGTTAAAGATTTTTCTCGAATAGCCTTGCCCTTGACCAAGCTAACCAGAAAGAATGTCCTATTTGAGTGGACGCCGGAGTCCGAACAAAGTTTTCAAGATTTGAAGAGGAAATTGACCACGACACCAGTGCTAGCCCTACCAGACCCTTATGGACCATTTGAGGTCTATTGCGATGCTTCCCAACAAGGGTTAGGGTGCGTGTTGATGCAAACCGGAAAGGTGGTCGCGTACGCCTCCAGACAATTGAAGCCACACGAAAGGAACTACCCGACTCACGATCTCGAATTAGCCGCAGTAGTATTTGCTCTGAAGATATGGAGACATCACCTGTACGGAGTGAGGTTTGAGGTCTTTTCTGATCATAAGAGTTTGAAGTACCTCTTTGATCAGAAGGAATTAAACATGAGGCAATGGAGATGGATGGAACTCCTTAAAGACTATGAATTTGAACTGAAATACCACCCAGGTAAGGCAAACATCGTGGCAGATGCGTTGAGCAGGAAATCGTTGACTGTCGCCTGGATGATGATTAAGGAGACGGAACTTATTGAGAGCTTCCGAAATCTTAATTTGGGAATTCTTACAACTCCCAAAACTCTTCAGTTATACCAAATAAAGATAACCAGTAGTTTTAAGGACTAGATTCGGCAAGCACAGCAGCAGGATGCTAATTTTCAGCATACGATTAATCTCGTGCAATCGGGGAGGCTAACAGGTTTTGCCCAGGATAAAGAGGGCATCTGGCGGTATCAAGATAGAGTATGTGTTCCCGAAAGGAACGATCTCCGAACAAGAATTTTAGAAGAAGCGCATAGGGGTGAATTCGCTGTACATCTTGGCATAACCAAGATGTATCAAGACCTCAAGAAGATGTTTTGGTGGCCGGGCATGAAGTCAGATGTAGCAAACTTCGTAGGCAAATGCTTGACCTGTCAGAAGGTGAAAGCGGAACATCAGAAACCTTCTGGGATGTTACAACCCTTGGAAATCCCTGAGTGGAAGTGGGAGAGTATCTCCATGGATTTTATAATGGGGTTACCAAGGACATCAGCAGGATATGATGCGATATGGGTTATTGTGGATAGATTAACCAAATCTGCTTATTTCCTACCCGTTCGAGCAAATTATCCGCTGGAAAAACTAGCTCAGCTATATATTCAAGAGATTATAAGGTTGCATGGGACTCCTTCAACTATTATCTCTGATCGAGACCCGAGGTTCACCTCACGATTCTAGGGAGCTTTACAGAAAGCGTTCAGTGCAAAGTTGTGTTTAAGCACTGCATATCACCCGCAGACAGATGGCCAAACAGAAAGGACGATTCAAACCTTGGAAGATATGCTACGAGCGTACATACTGGAGCAACATGAAAATTGGGATCGATACTTACCGTTGGCCGAATTCGCATACAACAATAGCTATCACGCTAGCATCGGCATGGCTCCTTATGAAGCACTGTATGGGCGGAAGTGCCAATCTCCCCTGTGCTGGTACGAGACAGGAGAATCAACTTTATTGGGGCCTGATTTAGTCGAGCAGACCACCGAGCAGATCAAGAAAATACGAAGCAAGATGCTTGTCGCTCAAAGCCGCCAGAAGAGTTACGCGGATACCAGGAGGAAATCTCTGGAATTTCAAGAAGGAGACCACGTATTTCTGAAGGTTACTCCTACAACAGGGATTGGCAGAGCGATCAAAGTCAAGAAGCTAAATCCTCGCTTTATTGGTCCCTTTCAAATCCTGTAGTGAATCGGATCAGTTGCATGCCGAGTCGCTTTGCCTCCACATTTATCGAACCTTCACGATGTTTTCCATGTCTCCCAACTCAGAAAGTATCAACCTGACCCCACACACTTCCTAGAACCCGAATCAATACAGTTAAAAGAGGACCTGACTTTCCGCGTACAACCAGCACGGATTGTAGACAGAAGTATCAGGCAACTTCGGAACAAGACCGTGCAGCTAGTAAAAGTAGCATGGGGAAAAGGAGATGCCGAGGACTACACCTGGGAGCTAGAATCAGACATGAGGAAGGAGTATCCTGAACTATTTTCAGGTTCTAAATTTTGAGGACAAAATTTTTTTAAGGGGGGTGGTAATGTAACATCCACCGTATTTCGCCTAATTATTCGATTTTAGCGAATAATTCACAAATAAATAGATTTCGGTTAAACCATTATTTAGACTCAATTGATTAACAATTACTTGAGTTTAGATAAGAGAGAATTAAGTTAGAGTATAGGAGATTTTACAAAAATTTTATTGAAAACCGATTTACCGATTTAAAGGAAATCGGTAACATTACGGTATTTTAAACCCGAAGCAGGACCAATAGAATTACAAACTCCAAACCCTAGAATCTAAGGCTGATAACTCAGCCACTTTGTCCCATAAAAGTGGCACCACAAGGCCACTAAATCATGAAGAAGCTTGGCTGAATTTCAGCCAAGCAATTTGAGCCAATCAAATTCAAGCAAAAAAGGTACTCAAAGCAATCAGATTTTCAGCTCCTTTTCACCCAAATTCTGACCTCTCTTATGCCACTTTCTCTTCTCTCCCTCAGCTCTCTTTCTCTCTTCCTCACACACCAAAAACTGAAGCAAACTCCAGCCTTGTTCATCCAAGCTTCAAGAATCCAGCACAAACACTTGGATCAAAGGTAGGAGTTCTGATTCTTGCATCAAATCCATGGACTTGGCTGGCTGGGTTTGAATTATTTCCACCTTCCTTGATGTATTAAATGAATGTTTATGATGATGTGTGATTGGTTTTGGGCTGTTGGTTTGATTCAAACCGAAGTGGAAGCAAGAAACCATGAAAATAGAAAGAGCTGATGGGTTAGAGAGTCAAAGACCGTCGGCAGTCCGTACGGCGGAGTGTACGGCTCCGCCTACAGCCGATCAAATTTGATAAAACCAATTTTAAAGGAAACTAGACATCTAGGGCTTTCCATAGATATATCATATAAGGCTTTTGGATTAGTATTGAGGGATTTATGAATTTTTGAATTTCGACCTAGGGTTCTGACTCTGAATCTGGGCAGACTAGCTTGTTCAAGATAGAACTCGACCTATACTACTTGAAAATGAATGAAACTAAATTTTTTAGAAAGCTTACACATAGGATAATGTCTCATAAAAATTTCAGAATTAGATAAGGTCCCAGTTGCTCCCAGTGATCCAAGAAAGTTGCCCTATGTCCAAACCGGGCCAGAACAGGACAGTTTAGGAAGGTTAGAATTCGAGGCATATAACTCGAGCCCTACTAAGCCAAATGAAATGGAACTTTTTGAAAATGAAACTTTACTCTGTTAGCTTTAATTTGAGTCCAATTTCGTATGATTTGAGTCAGTTTTCGATTTTTAGTAGATTTTTACTTTTAGTTGCCTGATTCTGGCAAGCCACTGGGCATGCCGGGGTAAAATCTGAATATCTTGAGCTATAGATATCAAAATTGGATGGGACTAAAAAGGTTAGAAACTAGACATATAAGGCTACAACATATCCAAAAATCAGGTTTAAAGGAGTTAAATTGAAATAAATGTGGGCTATACCATAACCGGGCAGAAATAGGCAAAATCAGTTAAAGGTCCTATTGAAGCTTGTTGAAGCTATGAATGAATTTATGAATGTATGTGTATAATTGCTGCTCTATATTGAAATTGCAATTGTGTAACTGTATTGGTTGGCTGGCACTATTCATGGGGAAGCAGACACGTTCCGTTATGCTGCCGAAATTACGGTAGGACCCATGCACAAGTTATGAATTCTATGTTAATGCATGTGCATCCTTAAGAAAGTTATGAAAGTTAGGAAAAGGGTTATGCCACTATGAAAGTTCCATGCTACTTGGGCCAGCCTCGGATAAGAAGTTAAGGGGAATAGATCGGTGGGAACGTCGGGGAAAGTAAACCCGGCAATTCCTGTATAGGAACGAGCTCGATCCTGAGAAGCAGACTATTACCCAGGAGTCTAAATGGCCAAGAACTCCCAGGGGACCAAGAGATGGAAAAATGATGAAAGGAAATGAAAAGTTTAAAAAGGAAAGTTCAAGTATGAGTTTGCATGATTACATGAATGCATAAATGCATGAAATAGTTATGTCAAGATGTTACAGTTGTCTACTATATTTATTTACTGTTGTTTATTTATTTATTCTGTTTACCTTTCTACGTACCATTATTAGTAATCTATTTTAATTCCTGTGCCGTCCAAAGTAAAATTGAACCTTGCCTCGGACCAGATATTTTCTTGAACTCATTGAAATGGATATCTCAGTTTGAACACATGTTTTTATAATTAAGTAAAAACCGAGGCAACTGAGAATGTATGTGATGTCAGTTAACCAGTATACCCGAACCCTACTGAGAATTTCTTGAAAATTCTCACCCCGTTTTGTATCTTCCGCATCATTCTCAGATGCTGGCGAAGGGCTTAACGACCACTCCTTTCATTGAGATCCCAGTCCTGTAGCTTCACCAGGTTTCTGAGTTGGACGCGATGGACACAACCAGCTCCTGCTAGTTCCGTCTCTGCTTTCTAGCAATAGGGATTTTGCTGTATCTTTACTTCATCTGCTCCTAATATATATATATATATATATATATATATATATATATGTATAGACTGAAGCATTGGCTTCCAGCCTTCATATGTACATATACAGTTGATAATATATCACTTATCCGTATCTTTCTTTTATGTTATATTAAACTTTATTACGTGATAAAAGGCAATTCATGTTTATTAAATAACAGCACGCCGTTTCAGCTATTTTGTGATACTAATCACGAGATTCAAGCAGAATGTTAACACGGTAACACAGACTACCTAATTTCATGCTATGACTTAAGCATAACATTAAATTAGTAGGGTGTTACACCATTGATTCGGTTTTGACAGTTTAAAATACCGTAATCCTACCGATTTCTTTTAAATCGGTAAATCGGTTTTGTGAAAATTCTTATGAAATCTTCTATACTTCTAACTTAATTAACTTATACCTAATTCAATTATTTGCTAATTAATTGATCCTAATTAATTATCTAACCAAATTTTAATTAATCTCAATTATTCGAAAAAAACCGAACAATTAAACGAAAAACGATAAAAGATTTCAGTGGATGTTACATTATGCGTTGGAAAAATTGGCGCAATTGTATATCCAAGAAATTATCAAGCTACATGGGACCACTTCAACCATTATCTCTGATCGAGATCCAAGATTCACTTCACAGTTCTAGGGAGCCTCACAAAAAGCATTTGGTACTAAGTTGTGCCTAAGCACTGCATATCACCCGCAAATAGATGGCCAAGCAGAAAGGACAATTCAAACCTTAGAAGATATGCTATGAGCCTATATAATGGAGCAACGTGGGAATTGGAATCGATACTTACCGCTAGCCGAATTTGCATACAACAATAGCTATCACGCTAGCATCGGCATGGCTCGTTATGAAGTGTTGTATGGATGGAAGTGCCAGTCTCCACTGTGTTGGTACGAAATAGGAGAATCGAGTCTATCGAGGCCTGATTTAGTTGAGCAGACCACTGAGCAGATCAAGAAAATTCGAAGTAAGATGCTTGCCGCTCAAAGCTGTCAGAAGAGTTACGCGGATACTGGGAGAAAACCTCTGGAATTTCAAGAAGGAAACCACGTATTTCTGAAGATTACGCCTACAACAGGGATAGGTAGAGCCATTAAGGACAAGAAGCTAAGTCCTCGCTTTATCAGTCCCTTCCAAATCTTGAAGCGAATCGGATCAGTTGCATACCGAATCGCTTTACCTCCATATTTGTCAAACTTTCACAATGTTTTTCATGTTTCTCAACTCAGAAGATATCAACCTGACCCTACACACTTCCTAAAACCCGAATCAATACAGTTAAAAGAGGACCTGACTTTCCACGTCAAACAAAGATGGATCGTGAGACGAAGCGGCGATCAACTTCAAAACAAAATCGTGCAGTTAGTAAAGGTAGCATGGGAAAAAGGAGATGCTGAAGACTACACCTGGGAACTGGAATCAGACATGAGGAAAGAGTATCCTAAACTATTCTCAGGTACTAAATTTTGAGGACAAAAAATTTTTAGGAGGGTGATAATGTAACATCCACCAAAATTATTTTATCATTTTTCGTCCAATTGTTCGATTTTTATCGAATAATTGAGATTAATTAAAATTCGACTAAATATTTATTTATGACCAATTAATTAGTAGTTAATTGAGTTTAGATATGAGGGAATTAGGTTAGAAGTATAGAAGATTTTATAGAAATTTTCTTGAAATTGATTTACCGATTTAAAGGAAATTGGTAAAGGTTCGGTGTGTTAAACTATCAGAACTGAACCAATAGGATTTTACACTCAATAACCCTACATCAAGTGGCTGAAAACTCAGCCACTTAACCCATAATAGTGGTGCAAGGAAGGCCACAAAAATAGGGGGATATGGCTGAAATTTAACCATAAAATTTTAGCCAATAACCACCCACTTAGCCAACTACCTCATTAAGCTTTATTAACATATTCTTCCCCTTTTTCATTTAGCTGACTTGCGCCTCCTGTAACACCCTAATAAACCCATACTACGCTTAAGTCGTATTACGGCGTTTTATTAGTTGTTACTTATGCTCGTGGAAAACTAAACTGCACATGAAATTAAATTACGCGGAAAATACGGTAAGATTTTTCTTTGAAATACGTTAATGACTTAGCTTGGCGTTTTGAAAAGTAAAGCCTTGAGCGAGAAGATAGCTAGAGAAAGAGCGTGTCGCGAAAAATATATATTCCAATATCATAAAACAAGAAAAAGATAAACAAATAATAATTCACAAATATATTGCATTCAATAACTAACCATTACATTCATATGGGTCCATAATATATATATACATATCAGCATTACAGCGAAGGAGGCTCATGGTCGGGCCATGATTCAAATACTAGATACTAAGTACAAATTTAAATGACAAAGCCCAACTCAAAAAGAAATATGCGAAGGTGCAGAGCGATGGTCGCTACAAGTCCCAAAACAGCTTCGTCTTGCATCCCACATCGCACGTCCGCTCACAGTGTTGGGGATCCACGCTCCACTCCACCGAATGCGCCCTCGAGATCTGGTGACGATACGGAAGAATAACGAGGGTGAGAAATGGAATTTCTCAGTAGGACTCGACCCCGACACGAAAGTGTCATCGTCATCATCCCAGCCACTTCGATTTTATTAATGAAAACAGTGAGCATGCATACGGTTCAATTCTTACATTTTTCGAAATCGTGAACATCCGAAGCGGATTCAATTTTAACATACTCTCTAATCATTTATATCATAACATACATGGGCATAAGTATAATCATATAAAAATGCATGACTGTGCTATAAGTTTTTCTTAACTTCTTCCCTTGCTAGGGTTTAGACCGAGGTCCCTTTTCTTTTCTTAACTTAACTTTATCTTTTCACCCACTAAATATAAGTGGTAATGAGCTCATACCGTGGCCGTCGCCACCATAGAATTTCAGTACTTACACTAGCTGGGTCATGCCATGCCTCATGTAAGACCTATCCCCTATACTCACACTAGCTGGGTCATGCCATGCCTCATGTGAGTCGTGGGTGAGGGGAGCTTAAATTAGGTCACCTTCCCTTTTGAAGGATCATACCCTTAGTTCATCTTTTTCTTATTAAAGCTTATGATGCAAAGTTATTCTGATTCTTTTCCACATTTAGGCGTTACGTCGTAGTCCCCAAATGTGGTTCCTTTACCAATCACCTCTAGGCGTTACGTATCGAGTCCCGGTGTTCATATTTATTAGTCTTTTCATGTTTATCATTAAGCATCATATTATCAACATATCATATTCATATCATCATGATTTATCATAATATCGTCATCATATCATTATCATCCTTATCATCATCATAACACTATCATAATCATCATCATATCACATCATCATCATCATGATCATCATCATATCATATCATAATCATCATCATCATATCATATCATCATCATTACTCATCATCATCATAGCATCATGCTTGCACATAAACATAGGCATATTCTCAAGCAAAGTTTTATGAGCTTAGCTTAGTAAATTGGGTGCAAGCTTTTAATTGAGATTGCCTCTTGTGTAAACTTCTTTTATTAGGCTTAGTGCCAATTTTGTCTAATGTCCTTTTTGATACTTTTTAAGTTGAATTATGAGGGTTTTCTAATGCTTAATGTAAGGGTATTAATGTCTTAAAGTTTATTTCTCCTTATTCTTCAACTTTTACCATAACCAGTTTTACTTTTACAGTGGGGCAGTAACTTTGAAAATTCACCATAATTTCATATTTTACTCTTTTATTTCGCATTTTTGTGTGGATATACTTCTCTGAGTCTATTTTTAAACAAAACAAACCCCACTTAAAAATTCATTTTGTAGCTTGAGTTATGCATATTTTATTCTGACTGTTCAGTTTCTAAGTTCACTCCCGGTACAGTGGATTGTTACTTCTCATTATAATTACTCAGAAGGAATCTGAGAAAACTGTTTTATGGGTTTGTTCCTCTATGTCTTAGCTTTCATTTAAACTTGGTCTCACTCAAAAATCATTTTTGTAGCTCGAGTTATACACATTTTAGTGTAGACTGCCCAGACAGAAACCAATCCGAGAACAGTCCACTTTGAAAAATCATATCTCACTCATTTTAACTTCGAATCTTATGTATTTTATATGTATGGAAAGCTCTTTGAGTCTACTTTCATAGAAAAATAGTTTCGTTCCATTTTGAGTTTTGTAGCAATAAACATACCGCACGCTTTACAGACTGCCAGAATTCCAGATTCACTAGTTTTTAAGTTTTTCACTTCAAGCTTATGAAGAAATTGTTATATCACTTCAAATCACCATTTTCATGTTTTAACTCATCATCACATTCAAAGTTTGAGTCACCAAATCAGTATTTTGAACCAAAATAAAGCAAGATACATAAAAACCATCATACCCCAAAATCTCTTTTCAAAACAACATTTTCATCAAGGCAAGAACACTCATAAGGCAAGATGTGGTCATGAGACCTTGAAGCAAGTCCTAAAACCACCTAGCTATGAAGAGCTTAGGGGTTCTAGTTCTTGAAAAACATATGGAGAGGGAGGGTTAGAGTCACTACCAAAAAGTTCCTCTTTGAAGGCTTGGAAGATGAAGATGGTTGGAGATGGCCTCCTTCTCCTTGAGCTTGATTTTGGGGCTTGGTGAGTGTTTACTTTGTTTCTCCAAGAACCAAAGAGAGTGGTCCTTGAAGGGCTTGTGAGAATGGAGATGAGTAGGAAGTAGTATGAGGGTTGGAAGAACACAATGAAGCTTGGAAGAAGAAGAGAGTATGAGACTTGGAGAGAGGAGAGAGCTTTGTGTGTGTGTGTGTGTGTGTCTTGAGGGAGGAAGTGAAAAATGAAATGAGGAGAGAGGGAGGGCTGATTGGGTGGCGCAAAAATGAGAGAGGGAGTGAGGTGACTTTGCTTCTTACAACAAGCAAGTGAGTGGAAAAACCTTGGGGCAAAAGAGTGTGTTGTGTTTCCTTTGAGTCTTGGAAATTGGGTAAAGACTATGTAGTGTTTTTGTCAAATGGTTAAAAGCATGAGCTCTCTTAGGATTGGGCATTGGATGGCTAGGATCACACCAAGTGTCATGATCTTGGTGAAGAAGAGTACAACTCTTGTCATGACTTAAGGGAGCTCCTAATATGGACTCTTGATCTAGTGGTGTATGATGAGAAAGTAATTGAATGGTTGGATGTGGCTCTTGCTTTGACCAAACTTTCAAACAATAAAATAAAGGGAAGTTTCTACATCTTTATAATTGTTATAATCATCTAAATGCTAATTAATTCAATTGGTTTAAATTACACATTAGCACATTTTAATTAAGAAGGATTTTCCTCATTAATTATGTAAGAAGATGTAAGGGTTAATGTGATTAAGTCTTGAGACTTATATGCTCTTAGTTAATTAGATTAGATCACCTTGATTTTATGTTCTAAATCATGGATTAATAAGGATTGGGCATTAGGCTTTTAATTATAACTTTTAATGCATTATGTTTCAATTGTTGACTTTTACTTATCTTGTTGACTTGCCTTTAATTTACTAAGCTCTTGCTCATCGAGATTAGCCGATTAATTCTCAGTTAATCGTTAACCTCTCTAATTAGTCAGGATCACTGAACTAATTAGCTTAGACAAAAATTGGGGATGTTACACCTCCCTCTCCTTTGATTTCAGCCTTCTTTTTCTCTTCTCCTCTCAACCAACTCCATCAAACCTTCAAGCTTAACAAGGTTTTATCAATCCAAACTCCAAAATCTAGTAAAATCAAATACAAAGAGGTAGAGGTTTAATTTTGTTCTTGATATTCTGGTTGTGGGTTGTTGATTATGGCTTTATATTCTCAATTCTTGATGTGATGATTGAATGAATATGATGATCTTTGGCTGGTTTGTTAGCTGTTGTTGATGTTAAAATCGATTAGGAAGTAAGAAAGGGTGAAAGTAGGAAGATGTGAGGAGCTGGAAAACCAAAATCCCTCGGTAGTCCATACAGCGGAGTGTACGACTCTGCCTATAGCCTTTTACCATTTTTATATGAAACTAGACATTCAGAGATTTCCATACATGTATCATATAAGGCCATTGGATTAATATTGAGAGAGATATGAATTTTGGAAATTTGACCTAGGTTTTTGAGTTTGATTCTGGATAGACTAGGTTGTTCAGGCAAGACTTGCTCTATATGACTTGGAATTGGATGAAACAAACTTTGTTAGAAAGCTTACAGATAGGAGAATATCCCATAAAAATTTTAGAGTTAGATATGGTCCCGTTTGTTCCCAGTGGCTCGAGAAATTTACCCTATGTCCAAATTGGGCCCAAACAGGGCAATTTAAGATAGCCAAATTTTGAGGCTTATAACTCAAGCTCTACTAAAGCAAATGAAATGGAACTTCTTGAAATGAAAGCTTGTCCTGTTATCTTTAATATGAGACTAACTTCGTATGATTTGAACTAGTTTTTGATTTTTAGCGGATTTTTACTTTTAAGTGTGTAATTTTAGTCAGCACAAGGTAGGCCGGGATAAAACTTAAATAAATTGAGCTATATTTATCAAAATTAGATGGGATCAAAGAGGTTAGAAAATAGACACATAACACTTTAACATACCCAAAATTCAGATCTAGATGAGTTAAATAGAAATTTTGGCTTGATTTACAAAAATCGGGTTGAATGAATGTGATGAGGCAGCAACCCTGTCTTAAATGTAACTAATGCTCCTATGAATTTGATGTTTGAATTATGAATGAAATGTTATGACTTCTATGAGAAATTAGTGTTCTGAATACTGGCACTATTCATGGGAAAGCAGACACGTTCCGTTATGCCACCAAAATTTTGGTAAAGTCTATGCATGAGTTATAATATACATTCAGATACATGTGCATTTTCAAGAAAGTCATAAAGGTTATGTTATGATGAAAGTTCCATGATACTTGGGCCAGCCCTGGATTAAAGTTAAAGGGAATAGATCGGTGGGGAGGTCGAGGAAAGTAAACCCGGCATTCCTGTATAGGACGAGCTCGATCCTGAAAGCAAACTATTGCCCAGAAGTCTAAATGGCCAAGAACTCCCAGGGGACCAAGTAATGGAAAAGTTTATAAAGATAAGTTCAAGAATGAGTTTTGTATGATCACATTGAATAGTCATTACAAGTTGCTTACAGTTTGCCTATTATGTTTACTTACTGCTGTATGTTCATTGATTCTACTCATCATTCTGTGTATCATTATTAGTAGTTTATTCTGTTTCTTACACTGTCCTACGTAAAACTGAACCTTGCCTCGGACCAGACATTTTCTCAAACTTATTAAATATGGATAGTTCAGTTTGATCCCATGTTTTTACAATTAAATAAAAATCGAGGCAACTGAGAATGAATGTGACGTTAGTTAAGTACCATACACGAAACTACTAAGAATTTCCTTAAATTCTCACCTCGCTTTGTATTTCCGCATCATTCTCAGACGCTGGTGATGGACTCATCGGCCACTCTTTTTATTGAGATTCCAGACCTGCAGCTCCACCATGATCCCATAGTGGACTCGTTGTACATAGTCGGCTCCTGCCATTTCCGTCTTTACCTTTTTAGTAATAGGAATTTTGCTATTCCTTTATTTCACCCCGCTTTTGACCCTGCTGCTCCATACTTTGCGGTCCCGTTACATGTAGCACACGCACCTCCAGCACCAGCAGCACTTGCAACTCCTGCTAGCCCTCCACCAGAGTCACCCTCGCAGGTGGTTCTAGACATTCCACTCAGCTCCGAGAGTGACCCTTTTGAGGCCACCAGGTCGTCATCCTCCTTGGGACCTAGTGTAAACTACTCTCCAACCGGGCCTAGTATGGCCAACGACTATCTGACTGAGTAGGTCCCAGCCGCAGATGATATTGTACAGCATGGCCCTCTTTTGGCAGTGTGCAGCATTGGGTCATAGATTTAGTCGCATGTATATTAGTTAGTTTGAAATGTCCTCTAAGGACCCCATAGGATCATTTTTGACTGACACGGGTCTTATGTCTTTTTGGTATACCGGCCTACTTATGTATCCTGTTTTGAATCTATACATAAACTGAAGCGTTGGCTTCCGACCTATATATGCACATATACAGTTGATGGTATATTACTTATTCTTATCTTTTCTATTATGTTTTATTAAACTTTGTCACGTTCTGCAATGTTGAAAACGTTCATTATATACAGCGCGCCGTTTCTTCTATTTACAAAAAAAAAAAAAAAAAAAAAAAGAGAGATGTGATATGATAAATGAAATGAAGCAGAGTATCAACACAGTAACACAATCTACTTAATTTCATGGTATGACTTAAGTATAACATTAAATTGGTAGGGTGTTACATTTGTGGCCAAGAGCTAATAGGAATTGAAAATGGAGGGGAGTGGGAATGAGTTGAAAGGAGAATTGAAGTTGAGAAAAGGCAGTAGATGCCGTTCAATAGAGAGAATTGTGATATTTTTAAAAGGTAAGAAGTGGTTAGAATGAAGGCTTGTGATTGGAGGAAAGATTGAGTGGTTATAATGAAGCCAAATTCTTCCTCCTTTTGGGCAGCAGCTGGGCATCCAAATTTGAATGAAAGTGGCTAAATTTTAGCCCCTCATTTTAGGGTTTTAGGTGCATAATTTTGTTGATTCGGTTCCGATAGTTTAAAATACTGAAATTCTATCGGTTTCCTTCAAATTGGTATCATGGTTTGAAATTTTTTTTTTGTGAGGATTTCTATGTGCCTATTCCAATTCCCTCAAATCTAATCCATCTAATTAACATCTAATTAATTTCTAATTGGTCTTAAATAAATACTTAATCGATTTCTAATAAATTTCACTTATATTTGATAAAAACCCCACAATTTAGTTAAAAATGATAAGATTTTTTTCGGATATTACAGTTTGTGATATATGTTAATCTCTATGCACCATGCTTACCTGACTTCTTTATTCAAGCTTGAGGCTCAAGTTTTTATTGCACCAAAAGTAATGATGTGTAAAAAAAAAAAAATTTCCCTATTTTCCGCATACCATATTTTCCAAAAGAGTTTAAGTTTCCGCGAGCATAAGTAACAATGGATAATTGTACATAATATGACTTAAGGGTAGTATGAGATTATTAAGGTATTACATTATCAACTTTACTCTTTCAATTATAAAAAAAAATATTCATTTTATCTTTTCTCAAACAACTTAAGCATTATGTCCATTTAATAATTAAATATGGCCTTAATTACAGAACAACTTTCTTTCTCCTAATAGTTTCTAACTACATAAATCATTTTCTTTTTTATTGAATACTTATTTCATAGAATGAAATTATTATATTATTAATTTTAAAATAAAAAATAAATCATTATATTTTAAAAATTTAGATCTTTTTAAATTAAATTATAATATTATAAATTTTTAAAGAGAAATAAATAAATTATGATTTTTAAAAAATAAACCATTAACGTTTCTTTGTGATATTTTTAAAAGTAAATTTTTATACTCAGGCCGAGCTAGACCCTTTTGTTAGGAAGCCCAATACTTATTGATTAACATTATAAAAAAATACTACATATCTTATAATTTTTTCTCTTTTCTAAAAAATTAAATCAAAGTCACAACATATAAAATAAAATAAACATTTTATAATCAAAACTCAAGAGAGGCTCATTTATATATATAGTATATTATCTATTATAATATTTAAACATTTAATTTGATAAAATGTTTTATAAGAATTAACCAAATGAAAAATTTTAAAGGAGGCCAAATATATAAAAGAAGCAAAACTTACAAAAGAATAAAAAAATTTTGTGGCCTCACCCCCTCCCAATGACTACATAAGGCTCCACCTCTAGTTATATTTTAATCCTTTGAAAAAATAATAATAAGAGAGAAATTTAAGAAAAATATTTAGGAAAGGCAAATTGTGCTACTATTAAAAAATAGACATATTATCAATTTTCTATATAAGTTTAATTTAAAAATAAAAATTGCACTACAATTAACTATTTTGAAAGATGTTAGAAAAACATTTAAAGAGTCA
The DNA here is from genome assembly GCA_031439585.1 of Pterocarpus macrocarpus. Lineage (NCBI taxonomy): Eukaryota > Viridiplantae > Streptophyta > Magnoliopsida > Fabales > Fabaceae > Pterocarpus > Pterocarpus macrocarpus. Next base: position 59,114,418 of record CM062514.1, read on the forward strand.
GTAATTATTAGGAGAGAGAAAAACTTCCTCTGTAATAAATATAGCATATTTAATTATTAAAATAGACATAACATTTATGTTGTTTAAGAAAGGAATAGAGAATATTTTTGTCCAATTAAAAGGGTGAAGCTTGCTGATCTTCATAACCTTCACCTAAGGGATAAAGGTGAGCATTCCCCTTTATGAAAAATTATTAAATAATATAAATATACTTAAAGTTGCATCGACATAACTTGATCCTCACCTTATACTGAACTAATTTTCTAGGCCTTAAAGCTCAGCCTAGTGAGCATATGTAATTGCCATCTAGAAAAAATGAGCTCTATTTTAGCAATAACGGAGAATCCCATGAAAATCTCAACTGTCGAGCATATTCAAATTTGAACTAGAGAATCCCTTAGAAAGTGAGGAGAATGAGAGATTTTAAAGGAGAGAGAAAGTAATTGTAACCGCACTTAATCTCTTGGAACCTGACTTGATTATAAATAAAGGACCCCATTATAGGCCAAGGTAAGTGACTGATCATTTCTCACTTGGAACTGAATGAAATATGTTCTAACTTGAGCGTTGGAATCCCTCGTACATCCCCCCCCTCAGAGCTGTGGATACATGAAGAGCTTGGACTAGTTAGGATAGTGTCCGATGACCTCAGAAATAGGTCAAGATATTGGCACCCACCGCAGGGTAACAATAAACTTTCCTGCCCCACCAAGGTGATAATTTGATTATGATTTCCTCATATGCAACTAATCTAGCATATTAATATTTGAATTGCATAAAATTATGCCCTGCTAAGATTGGGCATTTTATTGCATGTGGAAAATCAAAATCCCCTAGAACCAATCTTTTAATCGAATTACTTCCAATCATTTAAGGGTTTTTGTACATCTCATTGTTGCGAATCCAACACATTGGAAATCATACAATTTTATTGAGTATCAAAGGAGAATTTCAAGTGGCAACCAAGGTACCCTAGCCCTTTCCCACTGAAAACCAAAAATAATCATAAGACCAAACCTCATTCAATTGCTTTTGGACTTTAGTACAACTCTTCATTTTGAGTCTAAAGAACCATAGATTGTGAATTTTAAGTGAGGAATGGAGGAGGAATCAGTGAAAACCCGAGCTACATATTGTGGGTACATCTCGCGTTGTTCTTCATTGTTTTTAATGATTAAGAAGCCAGGAATCCAAGCATATTTGGGTGGGTTTTGCTTGCAATAACACATCGTCGAATCCTGGGTTGGAATAGCAATGATGAAGCACTAGATCAGAGCTCAAAATAAGCTCTGATGGCAAACCCGATTTAGATGCGGGTTGACCCACCTGAGAAAGAAGAAGCCTTTTTGGGCTTATGAAGCTAGGCACACTCATGGGCAATGAGTGGAAGGCCCATTTGTGAGCCAAAATTCAACAAAATTTACTAGCATGCATTTTTTAATAATTCTAAACTTTTGATGAATTTATTTTTTGGAGTGCTAGAAACATTTATTTGCATTTTTCCATAATTTAAATTGAATAGAAATACATGATACTCCCTAAATTTTGAGCTAGAAATTTTTAGAGATGCTTATTATATTTTTGGGCATATCATATTTTGCTCACTCCTAGATTTGAGATATTTTGATGATTTAAATAATTTTGAGTCTCTTTATGTCCATAATATTGTTATTATTGACGAATTATGCAATATTTTGTTTTGGGATTCGCCACATGAGATATTTAGGCACAATGCCCAGCAATTAATTGACCTAGAATAAGATCATCCAACATATATTAAAGTCAGACAGAGCTCATATTGAGGTTTGACAACTAATTGTCCTATTTATGGAAATTGATATGATACTCTAATCCAATATATCTAGATATATTATTGTTTTGATACTACCAATGAATTGGGAATCTTATATCTCTTTAACCATTGTACACTACACTTGTCCTTTTTTGACGATTGACAATTTTCATGAATTAAAGAAGAGTACATCAACTCTTCAAGCATGAAAAAGAGACTCGCAAATTAAAGAGAGCTTTCTTTGAACTTTTAGGAATATAATTCTCTACATATATTTAATTGCTATTCAATTTGAACAGAAAAAGGTTGAAGACTCGTGCTTAGGAAAATTTGAATTATTTGTTTGGATGTAGATTTGAGGAAGTCTACGAAGGAAAAGGGATGAGCAGATAAGCCCACCGAAGAGCCAAGGAGAAAGACTCTAAAATAGCCAAGAATAAGGCTAGAAAAAAGGTCATGAAGTAGACTGAGAAGACTAAAGCCTTAACCATGAACAAGACTAAGTTTTGACCATGAAGAATGGACGAGTCTAACAAAATCTTAGCTCAGGATTGGGAGAAAAGATCAGGTTCGGAATTAAAACCCAAAAAGTTTTTAGAATTAAAACCTGGAAAAGGTTCGGAATTAAAACCTGAGAAAAGGTTTGGAATTAAAACCAGAAAGGGTTCAGAATTAAAATCGAAAGAACGAATTCAAAAATAAAATCGGAAAGGGTTCGAAATTAAAACCAAGGAAGGGTTCGGAATTAAAACTTGAGAAAGGGTTTGGAATTAAAACCCAGAAAGGGTTCAAAATTAAAAACAAGAGAAAGAGTTTAGAATTAAAACTCAAAAGAGGGTTCAAAATTTAAGCCTAGAAAAGGGCTCATAATTAAAACCCTAAAAAGAGTTCAGAATTTATAACTGGAAAGGGACGCGAAATTAAAACCCATAATAAAACTAAAAGCCTGGAAAAGGGTTGGATTTGAAAGCCCAAGAAAAGGGGCAAAACCTAAAAAAGTAGGAGCTGAAAACCTAGAAAAAGGGTAGAACTAGAGCTTGAGAAAAAGGTTGGAAATTGAACAACTAGGAATCCTCACAGGTGTGGATGTCTTTAACCGAGAATAAGGTTAGACAAACTAAAATCTCAGCTAAGAATAAGGTTAATTCGTGGCTAAGAAGTGAGTCGAGTTGAGTTTTGACCTTGAGTGAGGTCAAGGTTCACCTAACCAAGAATTAAATTAGGTGAATTTTAAGTCGACAAAGAATGATAAGCTTGGATTGAGGCAAGAAGCTTGAGATGAAAAATCAAGCCTAGATTAGGGTTTGGAAATGAGTCAAACAATAATAAGTTTGGAAACTAGTTTGGATTGGAGCTTGGAAAGGAAGAATTGACCAATAATAAGGTCGAAGATTAAGTTAGGATTAAGGATTGGACCAGAATAATAGGCTAGGAATAAGGCTAGCTAGGAATCAAATCTGTAAATCTAGCCGGGGCTCAAGAATATGACCCAAATATGAGTCGAGAATAGGATTCGAAAGTAAATAGAAGCTTAGCAAAAAATCTAGACTAAGTAAATGAAGAGCTCGAAAAATAGCTTTTGTTAAATAGTGGAGGCTCAATAGATATAACTTTCCAAGCATTACTGCTTTGTACATAGGGAACCTTCCCCAAATGTTTTGTTGGTATAGAAGAAAGCCAAAATATAACAGGTTCAACCATAAAGATAAACTCAGAAATAATGAGCTCAACCGCGAAAATGGTTTGAAAATAATAGCCTGAGAATGATGGGTTTAGTCATGAGCCAGGAGGATGAGCTTGAATTTCTTGTCATGGAAAAGAAAGATAAACTTCGAATATGAGTGTCACGACCCTCCTCAAGCCATGACCAGCGCATAGGGCATTCTCATTCCCTAGCAAACTGAAAACCCCAACAATTTTTTTTTTCCGCAAAAATTGACAAAGTTTCCGCTAAAACTAGGACATTCCTAATTATTTAAAACCTGCAAAGATTATCCAAACAACCCAGCATAGTTCAAACATAAGTACATATGCGTACATATAAAGTTTAGAAACCTTTGCATACACAAGGCTACCAAAAAGAGTTGTGTAGCTGAAGTAAGTCCAACAAAATTATACATAGTCCCTTCACTAAGCCAAAATGAAAGAACTAGCTTGATACAAAACAATTAATAACCCAACCTTGAACCCTGCTTGTAGTTCATGGAGCCCTATACAATCATAAGCCATACTTGGCTATGCAAAAGATAATCCAAAAGAAATGCCAAGGCCTTTCAATTGGGCTCACCAAAATGGAATAAGTAGAAATCCTATTGCACAGGACGGGTAGAACCCGCCTCAATGGCTGAATCTGAAATAGATAAGGAATGAGTTATAAAAACTCAGTGAGGAACAATATATTTATAGATCTCACGAGACAAGCTTAAAAGTTCCAAAACCATACTTTAAATTAGGTATAATGATGAAATACTTCTCATAACATAAGAGATAAATAATTATTATTATATTCAAATGAAACTCTAGGGAGGATTCTATTCCAGAAATAATTTCTTGATTTGGGTGGCCCTCACAACCTGACACTATCAGTAACTAATCTGTCTCAAGTTTGGGCTTGCCTAGCATGGCTATAACTTCTGGATGTGTTGGTCAAACAAGTTGGGCTAGTGATACTTTGCTAGCTGGGTTATTCAAGGTGCACCAAAGCTAATGCTGCTGCCATTAGCAAGCATTTTTCTGTTACAACTTCCTCCCTTCAGGAAAACTTTATTTCTTTCTAAACAACTTGTCTACATAACTTCACTTATCTCATTCAAATGCTTCTTGCTTATAACTTCATGTATATGCTTAAGTCTCAATGAAATCTCATATAAATACTATAAGTACAACAGTATATTCATTGTATCTTGTCTCATGCCCAACATGCTTAAAATCAGTTATAACATAACTTAATAACTAGTAAACAAGATTTCCAAACATGAATATATATGAAAATTTTCTCTAAATCTTGGAAGTAAATCGATTTACAATCTTTCAAGGTAATCAGCAATATAATTACATCTATACACATGCTTTCACCTAAATGTCAATATATAAATATATTATTGACTCACCACCAAGCCCCTAAGGCAAGAGCTCAAGTGGGCAGTGCCCCAATCCAATTAGAAATTCCTGGGAAGAGTTCAAAGCTACAAAACATATCAAACTAATATAAATAAACTTCTATGAACCAAACCTAACTCCAATCAATACCCAAACTCCAAAATCCCGAATCTATGAACCCCACACCCACACCATAAGAACCCAAACTCCACCCTTTGGAATAGACAATCAATCTATGGCTAAATGGAGACAAACAAACATCTAACCTTTACCTCAAAGCTTTAGAAGGAAGATTAGAGCAAGGGTAAGTGGTGGGTCTCCTCCACTCTTCACTTTCTCTCATTACTAGAGGAGAGCGAGAGAGAGAAAAGAGTAAGGAAGAAGATGATGGTAGGGATGATCAAGAGGAAGTAAAAGGATGGACTTTTGTGAGTAAAATTACAAGGAAAAGATGATAAGTTGAGGGAAATCACAAGGGTTGAAGAACCTTAGAAGGATATCAAAGAAAAAGAGAGCTTTGGACCAATATGAGGGTGGGGGGGTCGAATTCATCTCATAAAATCGGACAATGGGCGCCCAACAGCCTGAAACGCTCAATTTCGAACCCTTAGCAGGCGCCTAGGCAATGGCACCATGAAATTATTTTTTTCAAATTTAAAGTTTCACACATATTTCTAAGCATATTTCTAATCCAATAACTTCTAAATACTCAAAAATACTAATCTAAAAGATCATACAAAATCCTAAGGCATGACATTATCTCCTTTTAAAGAAATTTGGTCCTCCAAATTCTACCGTATTTACCTTGAGGCTTAAATAAATGCTGATACTTGGAACATATTACATCTTTGGATTCCTAAGTGGCTTTCTCAGTAGTGTGATTCCTCCATATCAGCTTCATTGAAGTCATTTCCTTTGAGTGCAGTTTTTTTACTTACCAATCCACTATAACTGTCAGTTCCTCTTCATAGCATAGATTCTCGTCCAATTGAACCGTTTAAGGTTCAAGGACATGAGAAGATCATGCACATACTTCCGAAGCATAGAAACATGGAAGACCGGGTGAATCAAGGATAAATCGGGTGGCGAGGCTAATCTATAAGCCACTGTACTAATCCACTCTAGAATTTCAAAAGGACTGATATAACGTGGATTAAGTTTTCCCTTATTGCCAAACCTCATTATGCCCTTTATAGGAGAAACTAAGAGGAAAACATGATCTCCAACTAAAAACTCCAATTCTCGTCTCTGATTGTCCACATATGCTTTCTGCCTATTCTGAGCGGCTAAAAGCCTTTCCTTTATGATACAAACCTTTTCTAGGGAGTCTTGAACAAAATTTGGCCCCAGAAGCTTGGCCTCACCAATTTCAAACCAACCAATCGGAGATCGACAACGCCTTCCATATAAAGCTTCAAAAGGTGCCATTTGAATACTAGACTGATAACTATTATTATAGAAAAATTCAATCAAAGGCCAAAAAGCGGCTCCAATTTCCACCCAAATTTAGGACACAGGCTCTCAACATATCCTCTAAAATTTGAATAGTCCTCTCGGATAGTCCATCCATCCGAGGGTGAAAAGCAATGCTAAGATCCAGATGTGTGCCTAAAGCCTCTTGAAAGGCTTTCCAGAAATGAGAGGTGAATCGAGGCCCCTGATCCGAGATAATGGTTACTAGTACCCTATGTAATTCAACTATCTCATCAGTATACATTTGTGCATACTGAACCATACTAAAAGTGGTTTCACCAGGAGAAAATGGGCAGGCATTGTCAATTGGTCAACTATCACCCAGATGGAATCAAATCCCTTAGAGGTCCTTGGTAACCTGGTGACAAAATCCATTGTAATGTGTTCCCACTTCCATTCTAGTATTTCTATTTGTTGGTGAAGACTAGTTGGCCTTTGATGCTTTGTGTTGACTTGCTGGTAGACTAAACCTTGAGAAACAAAGTCGCCAACATCTTTCTTCAAGCCTTCCCACTAATACAATTGCTTTAGGTCTTGGTACATCTTAGTCGAACTCGGATGAATGGTGTATTTGGAATTATGAGCTTATTCAAGAATGATTCTTCTCAACTTATTCACATCTGGAACACATAAATGTTTACCATGCCTTAAAACACCTTCTTAATCCAAGGTGAAATCAGAATTCTTGCCACTTTGAACATCTTCTATTAGCTTCCTTAACTTGGGCTCCTTGTTTTGAGCTTCCCTAATTTGTTCGATCAAGGAAGATCAAGCTTTAAGACAAGCCACAAATATCCTAGGCGCATATAGCTCGAATTGAACACCTTTTGATTCTAACTTGTGAATTTCTTCTATTAAAGGCCTTCTAATAGGAGTTATATGGGCCAAACTGCCCATTAACTTCCTACTCAAAGCATTTGCTACAACATTTGCTTTCCCCGGGTGACACAATATTGTACAATCATAATCTTTCAACAATTCTACCCACTTTTGCTGCCTCAAATTCAATCCTTCTATTGGAAAATATATTTAAGACTTTTATGATCCGTGTAAATCTCACAAGCCTCACCATACAGGTAATGCCGCCATATTTTCAAGGCAAAAACAACTGCGAATATCTCCAAGTCATGGGTGGGATAATTTTGCTCATGCTTCTTGAGTTGCCTTGAAGCATAAGTAATTACCCACCCATGCTGCATTAACACACACCCAAGGCTAATTCTTGAGGCATCACAATACATTGAGAATCCAGGCAAGTTTTAGGCTTCTGAAAGCTTTCTTCACAAGCATTCAACCACTAAAACTTCACATTCTGTTATGTTAACTAAGTCAGTGGTGCTGTAATCTTGGAGAAGTACTTGACGATAATAATCGGCTAACCCCAAGAAACTGCAGATCTTTATGACCATGGTAGGGCTTGGCCACTGCTATATAGCTTCAACCTTTTTAAGGTCCACCATAATTCCTTCTTTAAACACTATATGACCCAGAAATGCTACCTTATCCAACCAAAATTCACATTTAGAGAATTTAGCATATAGATGATGATTCCTTAGAGTCTGTAGGGCAATTCGCAAATGTTGCTCATGCTCTTCTTGGCTTTTGGAGTACACAAGGACATCATCGATAAAGACGATTATGAAGCAATCCAAGAAAGGTTTAAAGACACGGCTCATCAAGTCCATAAAAGCAGATGGGGCATTGGTTAATCCAAAGGACATTACCAAGAATCATAATGTCCATAGCAAGTACGAAAAGCAGTTTTTGGAATATTCGCTTTTTTAACCTTTAACTAGTGATATCCCAATTGAAGGTCAATCTTGGAAAAACAAGAAGCACCCTGAAGTTGGTCAAATAAGTCATCAATTCGAGGCAAGGGGTACTTGTTGCGTATCGTCACCTTGTTAAGTTGACGGTAATCCATACACAACCTTAGAGATCCATCCTTTTTTTCTTACAAATAAGACAGGAGCACCCCACGGAAAAGTACTCAGATGGATGAAACCTTTGTTTAACAAGTCTTGCAACTGCTCTTTCAATTTTTTTAAATCTGCCGGTGCCATGCGATAAGGAGGTATGGAAATGGGTTGAGTGTTTAGAAGCACATCTATTTCAAACTCAATTGCTCTATCTGGGGGTATCCCAGGTAATTCCTCCGGAAACACATCCAGAAACTCCTTTATCACGGGATCTTGTTTCAAATTTGGGACTTTGGCCTTAACATTCTTAACCATAACAACATAACCCTCACTTCCCTTGCTTATTAGCCGTAAGGCATTAAAAGAAGAAATCAAACTAACAGGAGTGATACACTTATTCCCTCTATATATACATTGCTACTGTCCGAGAATCTCAAATCTCACCTCCTTCGAATGGCAGTCCACTGTAGCATGACGTGAAGCTAACCACTTCATATCCAGAATAATGTCAAAATCAAGCATTTCTAAAAGTATCAAATCTACCAAGGTATCCATACCACATACACTAATCACACAGGACCTAAATACCAATTGAACCAGGAGTGATTGCCCCAATGGGGTACCAACCTAAAACGGATTCTCTAATTTCATGGGAGGCTCACCAATCTGTGAAGCGAAAAATGGGGACACATATAAATGTGCAGACCCTAGATCGAATAACACATGAGCATCAAATGAGCACACTTGAAGTATACTTGCCACTACTGCACTAGAGGCCTGGGCATCCTGATGTGTCAAAGCAAATAAGCGTGGTTAACCTTTTCCTGCTCGCCCAGCTCCTTTACCGCTTGCATTTCTACCACCAGATCCTTTACCCACTACTCCTAAAGTAGTTCCTTGAGATGGTGTAGAAAAAGAAGTGGATGGAATAATGGGTTGCACTGGACCTCGATTAGATCCTCCTACTAGTTGGGGACAATCCTTCTTAAAGTGGCCCTTTCGACCACGGTTAAAATAGGCTGCTGATCCCCTACGACATTCCCTTGTATGTAGCCTGCCATAACTTTGATAAAGGGGTTGTGCTTGGCTCGAATGTTCGAGTCCTTGTGCACTTTGCTGTAATGAGCTATCAGATTGGGACACTATGGCGCGAATGTTCATTGGGTTGGGCCTTGATGATGTAACCCCCTCCCAAAGGAACTCACTGCTGACTTTAAGGACCTTGACCTCCTCCAGAACTCGAACCACTAGAAAAGAATCCCCAGGTCTTCGACTTTTTGCTTGCTTCCTTGGAGACTTTTCCCTCCATCTTGCCCGATTCAATCAACAACACTACATTTATAGCTTCGGCATAAGTCATCTTGGCATAAGTCATCTTGCTGATTTGAGGGGCTATAGCAGTAAACAAAGGGTCAGCTACCCCTCTAACAAATCTCTCGACCTTCAAGGACTCTGAGGCCACCAAGTGTGCTATTGCATAGCGAGAGAGTCAAGTGAACTCCATATTGTAGCACCCTACCAACTTAATGTTATGCTCAAGTCATAGCATGAAATTGGATAGGTTGCGTTACCGTGTTAGTTCTCCGTCTAAAACTGTATTTATTATTTTATATTCACCTTTTTCTCTAATATATGTATGTATATATTTGACGAATATACCTACGAAACGGCGCGCAGTATATAATAAGCATAACCAGTATTGTAAAACGTAACAAAATTTAAATAAAAGCACTACAGAGAGGAATAAAGACAGATAGTACATGATCAGTCAAATATATACATATGTAAGTTGGAAGCCAACGCTTCAGTTTATCTATGTATATTCAGGAGTGGATGAAACAAAGGAACAGCAAAATTCGTATTGCTAAAAAGTAGAGACGAAAATGGCGAAAGCTAGCTAAGTACAATGAGTCCAACATGGGGTCCTGGTGGAGCTGCAGGTTAGGGAGCTCAATAGACAGAGTGGCCGTCGAGTCCATCACCAGCGTCTGAGAATGAGGTGAAAATGCAACACGAGGTGAGAATTTACAGAAATTCTCAGTAAGGTTGACGTACAGTATTTAGCTGACGTCACATTCATTCTCAGTTGCCTCGGTTTTTATTTAATTATGAAAACATGGATTCAAACAGAACTATTTTTAATAAGTTTAAGAAAACGTCTGGTCCGAGGCAAGATTCAGTTTTACTTAAGATAGCATAAGAAACAAAATAGATTACTAATAGTAAAACACAGAATAATAAGCAAAATAAATGAACATACAGCAGTAAGTAAATATAACAGACAAACTGTAAACATCTTGTAATGACTATTCAATGTAATCATGCATTTAATGTAATCATGCAAATTTTATTCTTGAACCTTTCTTCATAAACTTTTCCATTACTTGGTCCCCTGGGAGTTCTTAGCCACTTTAGACTCTTGGGTAATAGTTTGCTTTTCAAGATCGAGCTCGCTCCTATACAGGAATGCCGAGTTTACTTTCCCCGACCTCCCCACCGATCTATTCCCCTTAACTTTATTCCGGGGTTGGCCCAAGTATTATGGAACTTTCATCATAACATAACTTTTATGCTCATCATATCATAATCTTTATGAATTTCTTGAAAATGCACATGTATCTTCTGCCTCATGCATAGGTCTTACCGAAATTTTGGTGGCATAATGAAATGTGTTTGCTTCCCATGAATAGTGCCAGTACTTAGAACATCAAATTTTTAGAAAAGTCATAACACTTTATTCATATTCCAAACATCAAATTCATGGCACAATTACTGCAATTAAAACATGGTTGCTGTCTCAACACTTGCATTCAACCCGATTTTTGTAAAGCAGGCCATAATTTCTATTTAGCTCATCTGGATCTCAATTTTGGATATGTTGAAGTGTTGTGTGTCTATTCTCTAACCTTTTTAGTCCCATCTAATTTTGATAAGTATAGCTCAAGTTATTCACGTTTTATCCTAGCCTGCCCTGTAGCTGGCCAGAATTACACACTTAAAAGTAAAAATCCACTAAAATTTGAAAACTAATTCAAATTATACAAAATTGGTCTCATATTAAAGCTAATAGGACAACCTTTCATATGCAAAAATTTCCATTCCATTTGCCATAGTAGGGCTCGAGTTATAAGCCCCAAAATTTGACCTTTCTGAACTATCCTGTTTTGGCCCAGTTTGGACATAGGGTAAATTCTTTGAATCACTGGGAATAAATGGGATGGTAATAAACTCATAATTTCTTTCTAGAATGTTCTCCTATGTATAATCTTTCTAACAAAGTTAGTTTCACTCAATTTGGAGTTGTGTAGGGTGAGTTACACCCTTCTCAACTCACACTGCCCGGATGAAAGTCCTAATTCCTAGGTCAAATTTCAAAAATCCATATCTCTCTCAATATTAATTCAATACCTTATATTATATATGTATGAAAAGCCCTGGACGTCTACTTTCATATAAAAATAGTTTCATTGGATTTAATCAGCTATAGGTGGAGCCGTACACTCCGCCGTACGGACTGCCGAGGGAAATTGGTCTTCCAGCCTCTCACATCTTCCTATCCTCACCCTTTCCTATTCCTTAATCAAATTTTAACACAAAAATAGTTATAGATCACATATTTATTCACTAATCACATCAAGAAGTGAGGGAATAAAATCAAAATCAGCCACCCACAATCAGAACAACAAGAACAAAATTTGAACATCTATCTCTTGTTATGTAATTAGGCTTGATTTTGGAGTTTGAATCAATAGAACTTGATTGAGCTTGAAGGTTGGATGGAGTTGGGTGAGTGGAGAAGAGGAGTAGAGAGCTGAAAGAGAGGAGAAGGCAGCACAGAAAATGGGGTTAAAGGAGAGAAAGAAATGAGTCATATAAGCTTGAGGTGGTAGTTGGCTTCTTGCAACATGATTCGTTCAAAAATGCAAGGCTGAATTTCAGCCAACTTTCCTCCTTTCTTGTGGCCAAGGTGGCGCCACTTTCATGGATCAAGTGGCTGAATTATTCTCCACGTCACCTAAAAGTGGAACTTACCTCCATTCAATCTGAAATCGGAAATCATCTTGATTTTGCATAAAGTCGGAACTCGTGACCATCTATTTGAAACTTGGAGATGAAGTCGGATATCGGTTATTGTCTGGTTTATTCGAAACTTGGAAGCAAGGTCAGATGTCGAAAATCATGCACAACACATAACGTCAGAGGTCAAAAATCATATAGCACACAATCATGTTAAAATCGAAAGTCAAGGATAAGAATGTGAAACCTAAAATACTTAAAGCCGGAAGTCGGGGATGTTAACGTAAACTTGGAAGTCGAGAACTAGGACACTTTAAAACTCTTATTATACGAAATTCTAAAACTCAATCCAGGATCAATCTCGGAGATCGATTCTAAGCATTAAATCGAAAATCGGGAGTCAAAACATTAACCTTATGTACCGGGAAATCGAAACTTATATAATCTCAGAACTCCCAATTCAATCTCGGAAGTCGGTCATAGGCAAACTCGGGAACATGAATAAACTCGGAGATCAGAACTCGTGTACAACTTGGAAATCAATTTTGGAGATTGGAACTCGTTATGGATGTTACATTACCACCCTCCTTAAAAAAATTTTGTCCTCAAAATTTAGTACCTGAGAATAGTTCAGGATACTTTTTCCTCATGTCTGATTCCAGTTCCCAAGTGTAATCTTCAACGTCTCCTTTTCGCCATGCTACCTTTACTAGCTACAAGGTTTTGTTTCAAAGTTGTCTGCTGTTTCTGTCTACGACTCGTGCTGGCTGTATATGGAAAGTCAAGTCCTCCTTTAACTGTATTAATTCGAGTTCTAGCAAGTGTGTAGGGTCAGGCTGATATCTTCTAAGTTAAGAAACATGGAAAACATCGTGAAGTTTTGACAAATGTGGAGGCAAAGTGACTCGATATGCAACTGCTCTGATTCGCTTCAAGATTTGGAAGGGTCCGATGAAGCGAGGACTTAGCTTCTTGCCCTTAATGGCTCTACCTATCCCTGTTGTAGTCGTAATCTTCAAGAATACGTGGTCTCCTTCGTGAAATTCCAGAGGTTTTTTCCTAGTATTCGTATAACTCTTTTGACGGCTTTGAGCGGCAAGTATCTTACTTCGAATTCTCTTGATCTACTCAGTGGTCTGCTTAACTAAATCAGGTCTCAATAGACTTGATTCTTCTGTTTCGTACCAACACAGGGGAGGTTGGCACTTCCGTCCATACAACGCTTCGTAAGGAGCCATGCTGATGCTAGCGTGGTAGCTATTGTTGTATGCAAATTCGGCTAATGGTAAGTATTGATCCCAATTCCCATATTGCTCCATTATATAAGCTCGTAACATTTCTTCTAAAGTTTGAATTGTCCTTTCTATTTGACCATCCGTTTGCGGATGATATGCAGTGCTTAGGCACAACTTAGTGCCAAATGCCTTTTGTAAGGCTCCCCAAAACCGTGAGGTAAACCTTGGGTCCCGATCAGAGATAATGGTTGAAAGGGTTCCATGCAGCCTTATAATCTCTTGAATGTACAGCTGTGCCAATTTTTTCATCGGATAATTTGCTCGAATGGGTAGAAAGTGAGCAGATTTGGTTAATCTATCCACAATGACCCATATGGCATCATGTCCAGTTGGCATTCTTGGTAATCCCATTACAAAATCCATGGAGATACTCTCCTACTTCCACTCAGGGATTTCCAAGTGTTGTAACATCCTGGAGGGTTTTTGATGTTCCATTTTCACCTTCTGACAGACCAAACACTTGCCCACGAAGCTTGCCACGTCTGACTTCATGCCCAGCCACCAAAACATTTTCTTGAGGTCTTGATACATCTTAGTAATGCCGAGATATACAGTAAATTCACCCTTATGTGCTTCCTCCAAGATTCTCCTTCGGAGATCATTTCCTTCGAGTACACACACCCTGTCACGACACCGCCATATACCCTTTTTATCTTGAGCAAAATCTGTCAATTTCCCTGATTGCACGAGATTGATCGTATGTTAGAAATTAGCATCTTGCTGCTGTGCTTGCCGAATTTGTTCCTTAAAGCTACTGGCTATCTTAATTTGTTGTAGCTGAAGCGCCTTGGGAGTTATAAGGATTCCCAAATTAAGATTTCGGAAGCTCTCAATAAGCTCCGTCTCTTTAATCATCATCTAGGCTATGGTCAACGATTTCCTGCTCAAAGCATTTGCCATAATGTTTGCCTTACCTGGGTGGTATTTCAATTCAAATTTGTAGTCCTTAAGAAGTTCCATCCACCTTCGCTGCCTCATATTTAATTCCTTCTGATCAAAGAGGTACTTCAGACTCTTATGATCAGAAAAGAGCTCGAACCTTACACCATATAGGTGATGTCTCCATATCTTCAAGGCAAACACTACAGCAGCTAATTCGAGATCGTGTGTAGGGTAATTCCTTTCAAGTGGCTTTAATTGCCTGGAGGCATATGCGACCATATTTCCGGTTTGCATCAACACACACCCTAATCTTTGTTTGGAAGCATCACAATAGACCTCAATTGGTCCATGAGGGTTTGGCAAGGCTAACACTGGTGTCATAGTTAACTTTCTCTTCAAATCTTGAAAACTCTGTTCACACTCCGGCATCCATTGAAATGGAACATTCCGGGTTAGCTTGGTCAAGGACAAAACTATTCGAGAAAAATCCTTAACGAATCACCTGTAATATCCAGCTAAGCCCAGAAAACTTCTAATATCAGTGACTATGGTCGGCCTTTCCCAATTTAGTACTACCTCTACTTTGCTGGGGTCTACGGAAATTCCTCCATAGGACACTACATGGCCGAGAAATTTTACTTCTTTCATCCAAAATTCACATTTGGATAACTTAATATAAAGTTTCTTTTCTCTTAAAATTTGTAGAACCAGTCGCAAGTGTTCCGCATGCTCTTGCTCCATCTTCGAGTAGACAAGTATGTCGTTGATGAAAACCACTACAAACTTGTCCAGATATGGGCAGAATATTCGATTCATGTAATCTATGAATAGTGCTGGTGCATTTGTAGAACCAGTCGCAAGTGTTCCGCATGCTCTTGCTCCATCTTCGAGTAGACAAGTATGTCGTTGATGAAAACCACTACAAACTTGTCCAGATATGGGCGGAATATTCGATTCATGTAATCTATGAATAGTGCTGGTGCATTTGTCAGTCCAAACGATATCACGGTATACTCATAATGTCCGTAACGAGTTTGAAAGGCTGTCTTAGGGATATCTTGTTCCCAAACACGAATTTGATGATATCCGAAACGTAAGTCGATCTTAGAGAATACCGTTGCACCTTGTAACTGATCCATGAGATCATCAATCCTTGGTAGTGGATATTTATTCTTAATCATCACTTTGTTCAATTGCCTATAATCCACGCATAAGCGCATGCTCCCATCTTTCTTTTTGACCAACAAGACTGGAGCTCCCCATGGCGACGCGTTTGGCCGTATGAATCTTTTTTCTAAAAGCTCTTCGATCTGTCTTTTTAGTTCTGTCAGCTCCAAAGGTGACATTTGATACGGAGCTATAGATATTGGTCCCGCACCTGGAACCAACTCGATGGTGAACTCAATTTCTCTCTTAGGAAGGAATTCAGGAATATCTTCTGGGAAAATATCAGGATATTCCTTAACAACTGGAATATCCTCTAGTTTCTGTTCAACTTCCGTCACATTAACTGACAAGAGGATATATCCTTGACTCTTCGACCCACTATGATTTACTAATAAAGAGTTCAGATAGAAGAGTGTTGAGGCTTGGGATTCAGAAGATGAGATAGAGGGGAATACCACCGTCTTGTCAGAACAATTGAGCATGACTCGATTGGCGGAAAGCCAGTCCATGCCCAGAATTATGTCCAATCCAGAGAGAGGGAGGCAAATCAAATTGGCTGCAAAGGCTCTACCCTCAATTTGAAAAGGAACATTGATGCAAATTTGACTAGTTTTAATAGGTTCATTGGTAGGAGTAGAAACTAGTAGATCATAAGGCAATTCAAAAATTGATAATCGCAAAACAGCCACATAGTCATGAGAAATAAATGAATGGGAAGCACCCGAATCATAAAGTACAGTTAGAGTCTCACCCTCCACTTCACAGTTACCTTGGATTAGTCCTTCGGACTTGTCAACCTCTTCTGCATTCATTGTAAAAACCCGTCCTTAACGTTGAGGTCGGACGACTGTGGTGGATTCTTGATTGGATACTCATAAATTTTGTGGCCTGGCTTGCCACACCCATAACAGACATTTTGGCCTACCAAACACAGCCGATCGCCATGATTCTGACTGCACTTCGTGCAAGTTGGATTCTGAAGAGGCCTTTGAGGCTGCTTGCCTTTGTTGCCTGCCGGCGGAAATCTCCTCTGTTGTTGTAAGTTGGGCTTGAATCTGGGGCCATGCGGTGCCAATCCCTTCTTGAAACCACCACCAGATGCCTTAACTACAGCCAGTTTCAAGTTGCAATCTTCCACAAGTTGGCATTTATTTACCAATGTGGGGAAATCTCTAATCTCCATTGGCCCTATTGTGGTAAGAATATCTTCCCGTAATCCTCTTTCAAATTTGATGCACTTCCAAGCTTCATCAGGGTTCCTCTAATAAATTGTAGAAAATTTATACAGCTCTTCAAACCCGGCAATATATTCGGATAGCATCCAATTTCCTTGACGAAGCTGCATAGATTCGAGTTCCTTGGCATTTCAAACTGAGGTAGGAAAATACTTTTGGTATAATACATCCTTAAACACCATCCAGGTGACTGCTGTTTGAGATTCATCAAATAGTCTTCATATGCTATTCCACCAAAACTCTGTGTCTACTTCGAGCATGTAGGTGGCAAAGGTCACTTTCTGATGATCCGAGCAATCTAGGACAGAGAAAATATTCTCCATGGCTTTGATCCATTTGTCAGCTTTATCAGGGTCATATGCCCTTCGAAAGCTGGGCGGGTTTGCCTTCCTAAACTCAGCAAACTTAAGGTAGTCTAGATCAGCTCCTGGGCCATGTGGGTTTCCTCCACAGCTTACCTCAGGTCGCCTGCCTAGTTGATCCATCATCTGGCGAGCTGCCGCGACCTGTTCCCGCATTGCATGAGCCATTTCTCATACCATGTGCATAAGGTCAGCGGGATCCCCTTGAGCAGGTTCTGTGCATGGTCTACCTCGCCTTCTGGAAGCCATTAAGTTCTGAGCACACAAAACAAAGTTATTGAGTTGATCAGACTCAACACTAAGTCTAATGT
Organism: Pterocarpus macrocarpus; assembly: GCA_031439585.1. Taxonomy (NCBI): domain Eukaryota; kingdom Viridiplantae; phylum Streptophyta; class Magnoliopsida; order Fabales; family Fabaceae; genus Pterocarpus; species Pterocarpus macrocarpus. Next base: position 59,131,970 of record CM062514.1, read on the forward strand.
GCTAGTAAATAACAACTCACACAGTCAGGCACTTCTTACATATGCACACCTATGTCTCAACCATACGGGCAAGATCTAGTGCATATCATCAGCTAAAAATACAGAATATGCGCGAAGCATAGTTAGTCCAATCCTCAAGCCTTAGCTAGGACGAACTTCTCTGATACCAAAAATATAACACCCTACCAACTTAATGTTATGCTTAAGTCGTAGCATGAAATTGGATAGGTTGCATTACCGTGTTAGTTCTCCGTCTAAAGCGGTATTTATTATTTTATATTCGCCTTTTTCTCTAATATATGTATGTATATATTTGACGAATATATCTACAAAATGACGCGCAGTATATAATAAGCATAACCAGTATTGTAAAATGTAACAAAATTTAAATAAAAGCACTACAGAGAGGAATAAAGACAAATAATACATGATCAATTAAATATATACATATGTAAGTTGGAAGCCAACGCTTTAGTTTATCTATGTATATTCAGGAGCGGGTGAAGCAAAGGAACAGCAAAATTCCTATTGCTAAAAAGTAGAGACGGAAATGGCGGAAGCCAGCTAAGTACAACGAGTCCAACATGGGGTCCTAGTGGAGCTGCAGGTCAGGTAGCTCAATAGACAAAGTGGCCGTCAAGTCCATCACCAACGTCTGAGAATGATGTGGAAATGCAACACGAGGTGAGAATTTACAGAAATTCTCAATAGGGTTCGCATACGGTATTTAGCTAATGTCACATTCATTCTCAGTTGCCTCGGTTTTTATTTAATTATGAAAACATGAGTTCAAACAGAACTATTTTTAATAAGTTTAAGAAAACGTCTGGTCCGAGGCAAGATTCAGTTTTACTTAAGATAGCATAAGAAACAAAATAGACTACTAATAGTAAAACGCAGAATAAATGAACATACAGCAGTAAGTAAATATAACAGACAAACTGTAAACATCTTGTAATAACTGTTCAATGTAATCATGCATTTAATGTAATCATGCAAATCTTATTCTTGAACCTTTCTTTATAAACTTTTCCATTACTTAGTCCCCTGGGAGTTCTTGGCCACTTTAGACTCCTGGGTAATAGTCTGTTTTTCATGATCGAGCTTGTTCCTATACAAGAATACCGGGTTTACTTTCCCCGACCTCCCCACCGATCTATTCCCCTTAACTTTATTCCGGGGCTAGCCCAAATATTATGGAACTTTCATCATAACATAACTTTTATGCTCATCATATCATAATCTTTATGAATTTCTTGAAAATGCACATGTATCTTATGCCTCATGCATAGGTCTTGCCGAAATTTCGGCAGACATAACAATTATTGCAATTAAAACATGGTTGCTATCTCAACACTTGCATTCAACCTGGTTTTTGTAAATCAGGCCATTCCTATAAGTATAGCTCAGGTTATTCACGTTTTGTCTCGGCCGGCCCTGCAGCTGGCCAGAATTACACACTTAAAAGTAAAAATCCACAAAAATTTGAAAACTGATTCAACTTATATGAAATTGGTCTCATATTAAAGCTAACAGGACAACCTTTCATATGCAAAAAGTTCCAATCCATTTGCCTTAGTAAGGCTCGAGTTATAAGTCCTGAAATTTGACCTTCCTGAACTTCATTGTTTTGGCTCGATTTGGACATAGGGTAACTTCTTCTAATCACTGGGAACAAATGGGATAGTAACAAACTCGGAATTTTTTATAGTTCTCCTATGTATAACCTTTCTAAGAAAGTTTGTTTCACTTAATTTGGAGTTGTGTAGGGTGAGTTACACCCTTCCCAACTCACACTGCACGGATGAAAGTCCTGACTCCTAGGTCAAATTTCAAAAATCCATATCTCGCTCAATATTAATCCAATGACCTTATATTATATATGTATGGAAACCCTGAATGTCTACTTTCATATAAAAATAGTTTTATTGGATTTAATCGGCTGTAGGCGGAGCCGTACACTCCGTCGTACGGACTGCTGAGGGCAATTGGTCTTCCAACCTCTCACATCTTCCTATCCTCACCCTTTCCTATTCCATAATCAAATTTAAACACAAAAATAGTTATAGATCATCATATTCATTCACTAATCACATCAAGAAGTGAGGGAATAAAGTCAAAATCAGCCACCCACAATCAAAACAACAAGAACAAAATTTGAACCTCTACCTCTTGTTATGTAATTAGGCTTGATTTTGGAGTTTGAATCAACATAACTTGATTGAGCTTGAAGGTTGGATGGAGTTGGGTGAATGGAGAAGAGGAGAAGAGAGGTGAAAGAGGGGAGAAGGCAGCGCAAAAAATGGGGTTGAAGGAGAGAAAGAAATGAGTCATATAAGCTTGAGGTGGTAGTTGGCTTCTTGCAACATGATTCATTCAAAAATGCAAGGCTGAATTTCAGCCAACTTTCCTCCTTTCTTATGGCCAAGGTGGCACCACTTTCATGGATCAAGTGGCTGAATTATTCTCCACGTCGCCTAAAAGTGGAACTCGCCTCCATTCAATCTGAAATCGGAAATCATCTTGATTCTGCGTAAGGTCGGAACTTGTGACCATCTATTTGAAACTTGGAGATAAAGTCGGATATCGGTTATTATGTGGTTTATTCGAAACTTAGAAGCAAGGTCGGATGTCAGAAATCATGCACAATACATAAGGTCGGAGGTCGGAAATCATACAGCATATAATCACCTTAAAATCAAAAGTCAAGGATAAGAATGTGAAACCTAAAATATTTAAACCCGGAAGTCGGGGATGTTAACGTAAACATGGAAGTCGAGAACTAGGACACTTTAAAACTCTTATTACACGAAATTCTAAAACTCGGTCTAGGATCAATCTCGGAGATTGATTCTGAGCATGAAACTGGAAATCGGGAGTCAAAACATTAACCTTATGTACTGGGAAATTGAAACTTATATAATCTCGGAACTTCCAATTCAATCTCGGAAGTCGGTCATAGGCAAACTGGGGAACACGAATAAACTCGGAGATCGGAACTCGTGTACAACTTGGAAATCAATTTTAGAGATCGGAACTCGTTGTGGATGTTACACATATCATACTCCGTAATTAACATCCCTAGTGTCTGCTTGTGCCTTTCAAAATCCGCAGCGAGATCTGCCCTCTTACTAGTAGGAAGAGATAGTGCCATGAAAACCTCCGAGAATTCCTCTCAAGTAAGGGAGGTAAAGCCACTGATCTTCCCATTTAGAGAATTGCAAACCATTGCTTTGCTAACCTATCTAATCGATAAGCCGCTAACTCTACCGCCCTTGTGGTTGAACACTCCAAGACACGAAGAGCCTTCTGTAACGTCCTCCTCTGTACAATACTATGCTTAAGTCATAGTACCCCACTTTGGAGTTATTACTGTTACCTGAGCGGACCTTTTTTGACAGCAACTTAGCCGTCTTTGAATCTTCTCAAACTATCTGGAGATAATATGAAAACAAGAGTGAGAATTTTAAATTCTCAGTAGGATTCGCTAAGAAATTTCATAAGGTGTCATCATTATTATCTCCAGCTGCTTCGATTTATTATGAAAAAAGTGGACATGTTATATAAACTGTTAAATTTTATAGTTTGAAAACATATCATTCAAAGCAAAGTCCATTTTATTCATGCACTTGTCATTTGGGAGAGCCAATACACCAAAAAGTCATGAATCATACTATGAATAATAACTGTAACGTATTAAAAGATAATAACACCAATATACTGGAAACTTGAAATTTGCATCTGCCTTTACTTGTACTTGATTTATGCAGGTATACATAATTTTCTTTTCTTTCTTTGTCTTCCTTTACTTGTCATACATATTCCAGAGTACGATCGCCATGTCATACTCTCTCGGGGTGTGATCACCATGTCACACTCCTTAAAATATATTCATCCTGCCACGTCCTAAAGTATGATCGCCATGTCATACACCCTCGGGGTGTGATCACCATGTCACATTCCTTAGGGGGTGGGATCATTATGCCACAATCCAAAGTATGATCGCTATGTCATACCCCATCAGAGCATAATCGCCATGTCACGTTCCTTCGGAATATGGACTCATCATCATATCTTTTATCATAGAATCATAAATACATAGGCTTCGTACCTTATTCTCAAATAATAATATTTGCTTAGCATTCATGCATGTCACATAACAATATTAACACACCAACATTTAGAACTATCACTAATTTCTGCCGGAAATTCGGCAGCATAACGATCGAGTCTGCTTCCCATGAATAGTGCCAGGCTACCAGTAAAACCAATCAAGTAAAAGTTCAACATAGAGTAGCAAACATATTACAATAATGTCAATCATGTAGGTATTGGACCCTTATATATCACAATAATGTCAATTATGTAGGGATTGGACGCTTATATTCAATTCTGCCCATTATATCAATTCTGCCCAGTTTTTGTAAATCAAGCCAAATTTCCTATTTAACTCATCTGGACCTAAATTTCGGGTGTGTTAAAGTTTTATGTGTCTATTTTCTAACCTCTTTAGTCCCATCTAATTTTGATAAATATAACTCAAGTTATTTAAGCTTTATCCCGGCCTATCCTATAGCTAGCCAGAATTACACACTTAGAAGTAAAAATCTATTAAAAATCGAAAACTAGTTCAAATCATTCAAAATTGGTCTCATATTAAATCTAACAGGACAAGCTTTCATTTTCAAGAAGTTTCATTTCATTTGCTTTAGTAGAGCTTGAGTTATAAGCCCCGAAATTTGACCTTCTTAGACTGCCCTATTTTGACCTAATTTGGACATAAGGAAACTTTCTTGAACCATTAGGAGTAAATAGGACACTATCTAACTCTGAAATTTTTATGAGATATTCTACTATGTGTAAGCTTTCTAGAAAAGTTAGTTTCATCCAATTCCAAGTTGTATAGGATAAGTTTTGCCCTGAACAACCTAGTCTACCCAAAATCAAACTCAAAACCCTAGGTCAAAATTTCAAAATTTATATCTCTCTCAATACTAATCCAATAGCCTTATATTATATATGTATGAAAATCCCTGAATGTCTAGTTTCATATAAAAATAGTTTCATCAAATTTAAACGGTGGTAGGCGGAGTCGTACACTCCACCGTATGGACTGCCGAAGGATTTTAGTCTCCCTGCCCCTCCCTGCATCATACTCTTATCCTTTTTCACTTCGTAATCGGTTTTAAACATAAAAACAGCCATCAAACCAGCCAATAATCATCATATACATCCCACACCACATCAAGAAATGAGAAAACAAAACCCGAATCAGCCACCCATAACCCAAAGGAGACAAGAACAAAGTTGAATCTCTACCTCTTGTATGTGGTCTTGCTAGATTTTGGAGTTTGGTTTGATGGAACCTTGTCAAAGCTTGAAGGTTTGATGGAGTTGGGTGAGTGGAGAAGAGAACAAGAAGGCTGAAACAAGGAGAGGAGGGGGCGAAGTCAGCATGGAAATGAGGAGGAAAAATCTGATTCAAGTAGTTGAAGGGTAATTGGGATTAAGGGCTTTGATTGGTGGAGACTTTGTGGCCAATTTTCAGCCATGCTCCCCCCATTCTTTGTGGCTGTCTTATGCCACTTTTATGGGCTAAGTGGCTGAGTTTTCAGCCACTTGATGTAGGGTTATTGAGTATAAAATCCTATTGGTTCAGTTCCGACAGTTTAAAATACCGAAATCTTACCGATTTCCTTTAAATCGGTAAATCGATTTAAGAAAGTTTCTATGAAGTCCTCTATGCTTCTAATCCAATTCCCTTATATCTAATCTTTCTAATTGCTAATTAATTGATCCTAAATAAGTATTTAGTCGAATTTTAATTAACCTTAATTATTCGATAAAAATCGAACAACTAGGCGAAAACGATAAAAAAAATTCGGTGGATGTTACACCTTAAGTGTCCTGTCTAAAAACCATTAAGGGTCCTCTTGGATAAGATTTCCTGTGAAAGTAGGGGGTCCAACTTAAGGAAGTCTTGGACCATGACATCTCTCCCCACAAGAGGTAAGATTTGCACCCGCTTTGGGGCCACAAGTACTGTCGCTGGTGCCTGGGGTTGTCCTCCAACCCATCCTTATTCTACCATCATTCCTACCAGGTTTGCAATAGCTTGGTGGACCCCACAAATCTTAGCCACCATTTCAGGCATGGTTCCACTAGGGGCAGGTTCATCAGCTTGCCTGGCTGTTCTGCAACGGCCTCTGCCCCAATTCTAACCACAGCCCCTCCTTCTTGGTACTAGAAAGGGGGCCCGGTCAGACTCAGCATCTAGGGTTTCTTGGTTTGTGGCCCTACAAGCCTGGGCATGCCTTCTAGGTGGCATCTCCACCTACCAAAAGGAAGCTTGATTAACACCTATTAAATATTTAAAATGACCTAGATGGAAATACTTAAGGAAAAATATATAGAAATTGACATCCTAAAGGCCTCGAGTAGCCTCATGTTTTGTGAAAATGGGTTGGCTACGATTTGCAAAATCGTGACTCTACTTAAGGACACTTGTTCCATGAATCACAGGGAAACTTAGGCTCTGATACCACTTTTGTCACGACCCTTCTCAAGATGTGACCGGTGTATAGGGCATTCTCATTCCCTAGCAAGCCTAAAACCCCAACAATTTGTTTTTTCGTAAAAATTGACAGAGTTTTCCCTAAAACGAGGGCAATCCCAATTAGTTAAAAACCTGCAAAGATTATCGAGACAACTCGGTATAGTTCAAACATAAGTACATATGCGTACGTATAAATATAGTCAACAGGATTATCAAACATGAATATATATATATATATATATATATATATATATATATATGAAAATTTTCTCTAAATCTTGGAAATAAATCGATTTAAAATCTTTGAAGGTCAATAACAATATAATTACATCTATACACATAATTTCACCTAAATGTCCATCTATAGATATATTATCCACTCACCACCAAGACCCCAAGGTAAGAGCTCAAGTGGGCAATGCCTCGATCGAACTGGAAATTCCCGGAAAGAGTTCAAAGCTACAAAATATATCAAACTAACATAAATAAACTTCAATAAACCAAACCTAACTCCAATCAATACCCAAACTCCAAAATCCCTAATCTATGAACCCTACACCCACACCATAAGAACCCAAACTCCACCCTATGGAATAGACAATCAATCTAACTTTTACCTCAAAGCTTTAAAAGGAAGATTGGAGCAAGGGTGAGTGGTGAGTCTCCTCTACTCTTCACTTCCTCTCACTACTAGAGGAGAGAGAGAGAAGCTTAAGGAAGAAGATGATGATGGGGATGATGAAGAGGAAGTAAAAGGATGGATTTTTGTGAGTAAAATTAGAGGGAAAAGATGATAGGTTGAGGAAAATCACAAGGGTTGAAGAACCCTAGAGGGATATCAAAGAGAGAGAGAGCTTAGGACTAATATGAGGGTGGGGGGTCGAATTTCATCTCATAAAATTAGACAATAGGCACCTAGGCGGCCATTTCCTGGCGCTTGGGCACCCAATAGCCTGAAACACTCAATTCCAAACTTACAGTGGGTGCCTGGGCACCCAAACCCCTGAAACCCAAATGCTATCAACACTGCTAGCGCCTAGGCAATCAAAGCTGGTGCCTAGGCACTAGCACCCTAAAATTTTGTTTTTTTTTTTTTTTCAAATTTAAAGTTTCACACACATTTCTAAGCATATTTCTAATCCAATAACTTCTAAATACTCAAAAATAATAATATAAAAGATCATACAAAATCCTAGGGCATGATAATGAGCTCAAGATAACAAGCTCAAATCTTTCTCCTTTTGACATGGGATAAGCCTAATGTATAGCTCAAAATAAGAGCTTAAAATTTTCTCAAGCATGATTAGTTGAGAATAAGAACTCAGTAAACTGAGGCCAAATAATCAAGGAGTTCATATATGACCTTAAAGGTCGAGAATAATGAGCTTGAGCAAGGAAATAAGCTTAGGAATAATAAACTCAACATGAAAATGAGCAAGGAAATTAACTTGAAGATGGCGAACCTTCGAGTAATCAATGGTGGGGCTTGATCTCAAGATCATCAATGACCCATATTTAATCTGTCAATATTAATCATTCGTGTTAAATATGTAATGAAAGTGATTTCCACTAATCACTTATCACAGGTCTAGACACAACTCACAATAGCCGCCAAAGAGAGCTAGAGAGTTACACCATGGTATCGATGACAAGAATAAGCTCGGAATGAGAGATCAAAGAGCAAGAAGATAATGGGAGCTTGGAATATAAGCTCAGATCATTATCCTCGAATAATAACCAAACTTGGGGACTATGTACTAAACTAATTTTTTGAGCCTTAGAGCTCAGCCTAATGAGCATATGTAACTGCCATCTACAAGGGATGAACTCTGCTTTAGCGATAAGACAGAGTCCTATGAAAATCTCAACCACGGAGCACATTCTTGAACTAGAGAATCCATTGGAAAGTGGAGAGAATAAGAGATCTTAGAGGATAGAGAAAGCAGTTGTAACTGCACCTAATCTTTTGGGACTTAACTTGATTATAAATAGAGGACCTCATCAGAAGCCAAGGTAAGTGATTGATCCTTTTTCACTTTGAATTGAATGGAATACGCTCTGACTTAAGTGTCAAAGTCTCTTGCAGGTCCCTCACTTGAGCTGTGGAATTATGAAGAGCTTGGACCAACGAGGATAGTGTTGGACGACCTTAAGAACAAGTCGGAATTATATATAACATTGTGGTTTCAGACTCGAATAACAAACAAAACAAGCTGGGTGTGTTGGTATACCCCACGAACTATTCATATCTAAGTATATCTTCTATTGCATTTAATGCTAGCATTTACTATAGGAATATAAAAGTTGTTCCATAAAAATTATCATGTGGCATTTTTGTAAGTTTGATTTCGTATTCATTTTCATAAAAAAATGATTTATATATTAACTTTTCAATATGGTTGATTGCAATGAAAATAAATTGCGACTCAGATAAAGTTTACATATAATGTTAAGGATAAATATCTAATGTAGCTAAATGTTTCTATCTATGATATAGGAAGTTTCCAAAAATATATCTTAAATATTTAAGATAATTTGAAGGAATTTTTTAGAGACTAGATCATAGTCGTATATTTGGCTAGATCATAGCCAAATTGTGGTGGAGGGGTGAAGGTGAGAAAGGGGAGGTAAGGGTGAAGGTGGCAATGGTTGTGATGAAAGGGTAATGGAAATTGAGAGTGAAGGAGGTGCTAAAGGTGGAAGGTTAAGGGTAGTTGAGGGTGAGGGTGAAAGAGAGGTAGGGTGGTGGTGGAGGTGAGTACACATTTTGTTTTAATACAATCTCACTATTTGAATATTTAATAAAGGCATAAAATAGTGACACTTAATAAAGAGAGACATAATTAAGACCAGAAAAGTGCTCATTAGCATGTAAGGGTGGAAATAGGCTAGGCGGCTTATCAGGAGCCTTGGCTAGGCCCACATTCGGCCAAATTTGGCCTAGCTTTTTTAATAAACAAGCTAGGCTTAAGCTTATTAAAAAGTTTTTTTTGACTAAACAAGCCAAATTATAGGTTAGGAAAAAGACTTATTATACCCAACAGGCTAGCCTATTTATATTATGTTATTATTTCACAAATTCTAATGATAAAGAAGCCTTATAATATATTTTGGATAAACTTTTTGATATATTTAGACAGCCTTATGGCCTATTTAAAAGTATATTTTTTGGTTTATTTAAAAATTTTATGATCAAGTAAACCTCTAAATAGATTTCGAGTCAGGTCAGGTTTTTAAAAAGGCCAAGTTAAGGCCCTAAAAAAACCTATGTCAGATAATAGACCTAAGCTTAGACTATATATTTGTATGAAAAATCAACCTAACTTAATCTAGCCTACTTCCACCCCTATTCATATCAAAGATCAAGTTATGAATCATTATGAATGATGTGGCTTTTTTATTATTTTAAAATTATTTTTCAGTTTTTACATTTTTAAATTTTTTCTATCTCCGCTTATTGGTGTTCGAACCAAATAACATTCGTCTTAAGAGAAAAACTTAGTCTTATAATCATGAACACCTAGTCACCTACCACTATTTATGTTACAAATGAATGAAATCTAAATGCTGTAAGGAGAAACTTAACTAAACAACGTTTTTTTCCGCTACATCCTGAACTAAAATAATTCTGCAAATCCGCAGGTGGGTTCACTGGACAATGAAGGGCAATTTGGTACACGCAACAAGCAACTTTCGTCGTTTCTCTTTCTTTCTGTTTGTGGATCTACCAGTTTTATTTTCACATGAAATCAACATGATGATAAGCATGGTGTTTTGGAGCATTTGAAGTTTCCATTTTTAAGTTCAAACCCTTCCAAAGCTGGACCAAACTCGTGACTGGTTTGAAAGGTGTAATTCTCAATTGAAAAAAATGAAGAATGAAGCAGACAAATTTATATAGGCATGTTATTTTGTGGGACCATGATATTCGCACACAATTCTTTTTTCTATGTAAATTTCACACAATTTCAAATTATTCTAATACTAGCCTTATTCTGAAGCAATAGACCCACCACGTGTGCAGATCTAACTCCTTTTCAGAAAAGGTGATGCATAAAGATACAAAGAAAGCAAAAAAGTGAGCAAGAACCTTTCTTATTCGATGTCATAATGAGCTGCCTAAAGTGGCTATACTGGATGCAAAGCAAATTGACTAATGAATCACCCTCTTGTATGCAATTTACGATTACGAATCTAAACAAGTCAATGCTAAAAGTGGAAGCATCTGGTTTCTATTTTGATTTTTTCTATATTCTTCCAACAACACATGATCATACGTGCAGCTTTACTAATTTTTGAATGCCATTCACTCCTACCTACTGTTCCGCATTACATACCTTGTCTGCTAGTCCTTCTAACTTTGTGCTGGCACAAAAGGCACGCTGGTTTGTGCTGCCTATAGCATCTATATAACTAATGTGACTGATTCCAGATACTTCAGTGACTATCTATAATGTGACCAAAAGATCAAGTGACCGCTATCTTTTGCTTATCTATGACTGATATAAATTTAGTTGCAGCCGGTCCCATCTTAAGCTATGCCCACAACAAAATAAGAAGGAAAAACAAAGTCATCGATATTTTGTATACTCTTGCTCATTGTGCCATGTTTTTTACCAACTTCTAATTAATGTGTCTTGAATGTCAGGGCTACATAAGGGTGGCGGATGATTTCGTCCCCCACTAGTTTTCGACCTTCACATTGTCCTCATTTAACCACCATTAGATCTAAAAGATACTGAATCAACAATTAAGATCAACAAATATATCATAAATAATTTATTAAAAACAAAATATAAAATTGAAGTCACAAAATTATCCCTCTACCCTCTTCCATCCCTTCTCCCTCTTCTCATCCCCCTCCACCATCCTCAGCTCTCCTTTCCTCCCCAGCCACCCTCAAACCACAACAGCTATCAAGCTCAAGCTCCATTCATGGTTTACCAATGGAGGGGAGAGATCGACCCAAAGTGGCGTGCTTCCTTGTGACACAAAGTAGCACAACAACAGTAGCTCGCATGCCCACAACCTACAGAGACGGCAAGTGTAACACCCTCTATCATATAAGCCATGCTCGAGTCATGGAATTACATAAAAAGGTTGTCACAGTACTGAAAAACTCTTTAAAATAGGGAAAATATAATACATGGCCCTTTTATTGTCCACTTTAATACTAACTACTAAACTCTAATACATAGAGAATAAAATAATTACACTTTAAAAGCAATTTGTGACCGACAGAGTAAACAGTGTGTACTTCCGACTAATCATTAGCTAGCTTCAATGGTCTCTTGATCTGACTAGCGCCTGAGTCGTGCTCAATGAGCGGCCCTGCATTCCATCTTGCACTGGATGTCCAACTTAGGTACTGGAATGTTTACGGAAAAGAAGAACATACAGCAGCAGGAGAACCTAGGGTTCTCAAGAGGTAAATTTGAACAAAACTTATGATGTCATCATAAACATTCCAAAGCTTGGTTTATTATGAAAATATGAGCATATATAAACAATTAGTGGTTCAATTTTAAGTTGAAAATACCCTTCTCGAAGTGGGTTATATTTTAACCATCACTTACCATATTATATTATAGACATAGAAATATGATTAGTATAATATGCTTCGACCAGAATCATGATAATAATAATATGACTTGATGAGATAACTAATGATGCACGCATAGATGCTTATGCTTGACTGTATGCAAGTGCACTTGACTTAATTCATATCTTTCTTTAGCTTGCAACTTGATCTTACTTTTCTGTGCTTGGTCCCCGGAGGTGAATGGCCTTTCTCACCCCTGGGCAATAGCCGCTTTTAGTCCGAGCTCGCCTATATATGAGTGACGGTATACTTTCCCGACCCTCACACCGGTTTATTCCCACTAATCAGTCGAGGGTCGCCTAAGTCTTAGACAAGATCGCCTCGCCCACGCTAGCTGGGTCTAGCCATGCCTGGCGTGGTAGCTTAGTACGTCCCTCTTGAAAGTTCTTATCATCTTTCCTTTCCATATCTTATCATGCGTACAGATGCTTTGTGCATACATGCATATGCCTCATGTCTTATTTCTCATATCATATTCTAATTATGCTTGCATGTATGGCATACATGAACATTTCATGTGAATGTAATATATTCGAGGTATAACCTCTCATAGCAAAAGCTCTCATAACTCATATCATGCCTAAAATTCATCCTTGATAACTCATATCATCTTCAAATTCATCCTTGCTTGTACACATTTCCTAGTTTCCTAGACTTCTGCCATAAATTCGGCAGCATAACGGATCAGCTCCGTTTCCCCATGAATAGTGCCAGTTCTCATAGACAATTCAATCATAGCAATATAATCAATTTAACACACATATATATCAATGTCAAACTGGCAATTCTCAACTCATACCTTATATGTTTTACTAACACTTATCAAATCATCAATTGGGTCACTTTTGCCCATCTATTAAGATCTGCCTGAATTTCATATGATCCACCTTTATTTCTATTCAACTCATTTGAACCTGAATTTTTGATATGTCATAGCTCTATATGTCTACTTTCTAATCTCTTTGGCCCCATGTCATTTTGATTTATATAACTCAAGATATTCAACCCTTGCCTTAGCTTGTTCGGTCACTAGCCCGAATTACACTCCTAGAAGTATAAATTCACTAAAAATCGAAACTAAGCTCAATTCATACGAAACTGGTCTCATATTGAAGCTAACAGGACAACCTTTCAATTGCCACAAGTTTCATTCCATTTGCTATCGTATAGCTCGAGTTATAAGTCCTGAAAATTGACCTTCCTGAACTACCCTGTTTTGGCTCGGTTTGGACATAGAGTAACTTCCTCGAAGTACTGGGAACAATTTGGACCATCAAAAACTCGGAATCTCATATTGGGATGTTCCTTTATGTGTAAGCTTTCTAACAAAATTAGTTGCACTCAATTTGGAGTTGTATAGGGTGAGTTATACCTTCCTCAAGTCACCCTGCCCGGATGAAAGTCCTGAACCCTAGGTCAAACTTCAAAAATTCGTATCTCCCTCAATATTAATCAAATAACCTTATATGATATATCTATGAAAAGCCCTGAATGTCTACTTTCATCTAAAAATGGTTTCATCGGATTTGATTGATTGTAGGCAGCGCCGTACACTCCGTCGTACGGACTGCCGTGGGATTCCTCACCAAGACAGCATCCTGATGCTTCTCTCCTTCTAATTTTCTCTTCTAACCATAATTTCAACTCAAGATTTCCTATTAATCCTATCATAATCCTATCATAATTCAGCTATTAACTCATCAAATATATGAAGAAGAATACAAGTTCATACAGCCTTAGGGCAAATAATTCAAGAAGAGAAGTAGAATCCTACCTCTTTGGAGTGTGATCTTGAGTTAAGTGTTGAAGCTTGAATTATTAGGACCTGGCCAAGCTTGAAGGAGTGATGGAGTTGGGTGAATGGAGAAAGGAAAAGAGAGCTAAAGTGAGGGAGAAGAGAGGGCGCAGAAAAATGGGACTGAATGAGGGGAGAAGAAGGTGTTATATAGGCATGAGTGGTAGTCAACTTGGAGGGTTCTGATTGGCCTTAAAACACAAGGCTGAAATTCTGCCAAACTTCCCCTCTTTTGTGACAATTTGCTCTCCACGTCGCTCTAACAGTGGGACTCATTTCCAGTATATTCTGAAGATGACATCGAAACTCGTGCTCCTTTAAAGTCGGAACTCGTGCACTTCTTGAGATGAAATCGGAACTCGTGGATGATTTGGAAACCTGCTCAAAGATCCGAACTCGAGTCCATTCTAATTGAATTCCACTCTAATGTGGGATCTCGTGACATTTACTCGTAAGTCGGTACTTGCAGCATTGTGTTAAACTATAACTTATGAGGCTCGGAAACCATGTACACTATTAAGGTGAGATCGGAACTGGCACATTTTCTTTGAGACATGAAGTCGATATCGTGGAATTACGCCATGTTGTTCTGACTTGAAGGCCAAGTCAAGTTGAACCGAGGAATTTCAAGTTGAAATCGGAGGTCGGAAATTATACCCACTATACTTGAACTCGAATATTGGAACTCGGAAGCCACTCCAGTTAACTCGAAGCTAGAACATTAAGTCGAAAATCGGAAAGTCCATGAAGTCGGATTTTTGCAGACCAATTCGGAAGTTGGACAGAACATGAAGTTGGGAATGAGGAACATGCTGGGATAAGGTCGGAAATCGGAATATTGACATGAAGACAAACTCGGAAATCGGAAATTGTTCCATTTCATGTGGAATTCGAGTACGAAGTCGGAAATCATAAAACTAATGAACTCGGAACTCGTTGTGGAGGTAAAGTGGAATAATTTAGCGCAAAGAAAATTGGGATGTTACAATTCTACCCACCTTAAAAAGAATTTTGTCCTCAAAATTCTAGGACTAAGAAGGGTCGAGAAAAACCCTTTTTACTTATACGGATACTCCTCTCCTGGAATTTTGCATATGGCCTTGAGATTACATACCAATAGCTATGAGGTATTGTCTTAGTACGGACAAAGGATCCACAAAGGGTTATGTTGGTGCCCAAGCATGCCTTATTTCTACGATGCTTTTAAATTACGGTTTAGCTTATTGGGGACTCTTATTCATCTCCCTTACTCTATACTCTGCTACTCCTACTTCATGGCAGCTGTTAGATCTTCTGCCACTTGTACATGAGACCTCAGATATTCAACTCATGAAGATTTGCAATTGCAAAGATTAGTAGTTATCGTAGTAATTGTTTGAGTCTAGGAGGTCCGTACTTTCTTTCCCAAGATTCTTACTTGCTTGGCTACCCTTAATTCGATAACAAATTCGCCTCCAGTATGGTTCCTTAGAAACATGGGCTTAGGCCTTTCCTCAGTCATTATAACTAGGAGCCTTATCTTAAAACTCCTTCTTTTTGGTAAAATTCATCTAGTGCCTAATGCTTGTAGGAGGATTTTAGGTTGCTTGCACTATACGGATTGAGTTCTAAGACTCATGACTTTTTCTATTAGTCCGATATCCTCCTTGATTCCTAGTTATTGAGATATAGGCGATTTAATGTGAAAACCAAGATTAAAAAGTCAGATCCCTTCTATCGAAGCTGTAGAGTTCCCTTACCATACTGTCTTACAAAATGCCTTTTGAATACCCATGCAGAGAGTTATCATAGATCATATAGGTACCAAAATATACTTTGCTTTGCTGACGTTCTGATTCATCATCAAGTCCATCGAGTGAATTCCTTATCTTCCTTGTCATGTGTTTGACCACTTGCGCACTATGTTTTCCAGTAAACACTCTAATACTTGTGCCTTGGGTCCTAAATACCAACTGAGAAGTTCCGTTATTACGAAAACTATTAGCTATAACAAAGAATCAACGTCAATAAATAGTAATCATAGTGGCTTCACTGGAGTTTTTCTGAAATTGCTCAAGCCATATCTAAACTCTTGCCTACCTGATTCTCTTTGATCAATGACGAATCCTCCTTCTGTTAGGTGCAAGGCTAGAGCTTCCTTCTGAACCATAACTATGGTCCTTGCTTCGAAATCGCTCATTCTCTTGTAAACTTTATTCCATTCTTCATTATTTGCTAATTGGACCCCGTGCCATTCTTGTTAAATTCCTCAATGGATATTGCGATACTTGTCTCCTCAAAATATGATTAACTTCACGTAATGAAAGGATTGTGGGACAGTCGAAGTCTCTGGCACTCTTCTATTTTATTCAATTGGTTAGCATGGAGGTTTCTTAACTATTGTGTTGATGTCCACCTCCCACTTTTAGAGACGCCAATGTCATCAATCTCCTTGGGGGTTTTACCCTAACTACTAAGCTTTCTGGTTATTCTCCATAACCTCTTACCCCTAGGATGTAATCCATTTGTTGGGAGAGATGGAAACAATGGTCTTGCTATCTTGTTGAAGTTTCAATATGAAGACTTCCCATATGGTCGCCCATCTCCATATTACTTTTCTCCGAGCACGCCTAACTTACGGAATTCTAATGGAACCTAGTGCGTAAGTGCTGATCGCATATAATCCGGCCCAGGGACGAAGACTTTTCTGACTGCCTCTAGTCTTGATATCAAAACCTTGCCCCTCATGGGGTACGTTTCCAAGTCCTTTTTGATCTTGTATTGGTGCATCACCCAATCTTGCTTATGGCGCATTGGGTTTATTGCACTTATAACCGATGCCAAGGCAACCCTGCTTAGTATTTCATACACAATCTTGTCTGCACCGTACTCCTCATACTAGGTAGCTTTTCTTTCTTTAGTAGGCCAGCCATAAATCCAAACTTCCTCTATTCCTACCTCGTTCCTACCGTGTTCTATTGTTACTACAGAAACTTGTCTGTTTTCATTCGTCAGAACCTACCTTGTCGTTGCTCCCTCAGTCTATCGAGATTAGTTGCATACTTTAAATCTTCATCACCTTCACCTAAATCTGAATACATTCCTTATCAAGTTACTCCATCCATAACACATATAATGGTACCTAAAGGCGATTGTTCAACTTTGCCTTTCTTCTCTGAATAGCCTTATTCTTCTACTAATAACATGTTGAAGATGATTCTATCATCCAGTTCCTGTGGTGGTTGAGGTTGGTAGACTTTGAAATGACTAGATTTTCTAACACTTCCTTTATCCTTGAAAGGTAGGAAAAATTACACTTGGTTCGTATGCCACCTCTAGTCTGAAAGTGTTTCTACTTCAGGTTAGTAGAAGATATACTACCTCCCTCTCTTGTTACGCTTATAACTTCATCAGCTTTCCATACCGTGTATACCTGTATCTCTATCTTGATTCAATGTACAGTTAGAAGGGTCTCTTTACAGTTTGCTCAACTATTTTCCTTTCGAAGCCAAGATTCCACTTAGTACTCTCCAAATTGGCAATCGCTACAAGGTTAGTTCCCTATACCCTTGAAGGAGAAACCACTTCATTCTCTGGACAGAAACTTAAAAAAAGTTCTCCAGACACCGATCAAGCTTCGCCCTTAGCTTCTTTCATCGATTCTCTGCTTCATTCGTGTAGCTTTACTTCGTTTTCGTACCACGAATAACTGCGCCTCTACTCTGA
Source organism: Pterocarpus macrocarpus (assembly GCA_031439585.1). Lineage (NCBI taxonomy): Eukaryota > Viridiplantae > Streptophyta > Magnoliopsida > Fabales > Fabaceae > Pterocarpus > Pterocarpus macrocarpus. The sequence goes on from CM062514.1 coordinate 59,149,628, forward strand.
TATAACGTATAATTAGATGAGTTTCTTCAAAATTTATTAATGTTTTCCCTTGAGGCTGAAATCCTGCTTAATGCTCCTTAGTTTTGCAAGCACTCGAAAAAGGAAACTATTTTATCATCTGAATAGAGTCTTGAAAAGATTTTCCCTCATACCTAATTGAGGCTCCTAACCTTAATTCCCTTTTTTTTTTTTTTTTTTTAACTTTGGCTCATGTGTCCACACTTCAAACTTCATAATGAAGGATCGGGTATTTCTGATTTGGCATTACCATAATCCAGATTAAAAACCATTGACTGAATTTGCTGACGAGGTACCTTCAGGGTAATCTCATCCATGAAGAAAATAAGGGCACTATTCATGCCATGCGAGATAAACTCATCACCGGGTAATCACCTTATTCCTATCGTGTATCAAGAATACGAAACTAGGTAGAAGAATCCCCTAGATTCAATCTAGAGAAGATAGTTTGGATTGGGTAATCGCAATAAAGCTTGAACTAAGCCCCATCAAGGTGAAAAAGATTTTTACTTAACTCGTCTCCAACTAAGATCCTGCTCCTGATGATGGAAAATTTTCGGCTACCCGACAACACTTTACAAACAACCTTTTTCGATATAACAAGGTTCATCATGTAAATATCAAATCGCCTGACGCGATTTTTCTGATTGAACTCCCCAATTCTCTGCACTACTCAAGTTACTCAATTGTCTATCCCTTTATGCCATCATTACCTCCTAGGAGTCGTATCCCTAATAATTACGTATAGAAGGTCTCTAATAAGCCTGCTGGGTGTTTCAGGCTTCTGTTTACACAAAACCTTATATTGAGGTGATCATGCTCAACATTCAGTCAAGTGCAACAGGTAGTCTTCAACACTCACAACAAGGCCACCATGCATAATATTTCTATGTCCTCTTCACGTGAGGACCTAACACATGGTTTATCTAGATTCTCAGAGTATGCATCAGAAGCATAATCAGTCCATCCACGGGCCTATACAGGACAAACTGCTCTGATACCAAAATATAACACCCTCTATCATATAAGCCATGCTCGAGTCATGGAATTACATAAAAAGGTTATCACAGTGTTGAAAAACTCTTTAAAATAGGGAAAATATAATATATGGCCCTTTTATTGTCCACTTTAATACTAACTACTAAACTCTAATACATAGAGAATAAAACAATTACACTTTAAAAGCAATTTGTGACCGACAGAGTAAACAGTGTGTACTTCCGACTAATCATTAGCTAGCTTCGATGGTCTCTTGATCTGGCTAGCGCCTGAGTCGTGCTCAATGAGCGGCCCTGCATTCCGTCTTGCACTGGATGTCCAACTTAGGTACTAGAATGTTTACGGAAAAGAAGAACATACAAGCAGGCAGTGAGAACCTAGGGTTCTCAGTAGGTAAATTTGAACAAAACTTATGATGTCATCATAAACATTCCAGCCGCTTCGGTTTATTATGAAAATATGAGCATATATAAAAAAATAGTGGTTCAATTTTAAGTTGAAAATACCCTTCTCGAAGCGGGTTATATTTTAACCATCACTTACCATATTATATTACAGACATAGAAATATGATTAGTATGATATGCTTCGACCAGAATCATGATAATAATAATATGACTTGATGAGATAACTAATGATGCGTGCATAGATGCTTATGCTTGACTGTATGCAAGTGCACTTGACTTAATTCATATCTTTCTTTAGCTTGCAACTTGATCTTACTTTTCTGTGCTTGGTCCCCGGAGGTGAATGGCCTTTCTCACCCCTGGGCAATAGCCTGCTTTTCAGGTCCAAGCTCGTACCTATACATGAGTGACGGGTATACTTTCCCCGACCCTCACACCGGTCTATTCCCACTAATCTGGTCGAGGGCTGGCCCAAGTCTTAGACAGTACCGCTCTGGCCCATGCTAGCTGGGTCTAGCCATGCCTGGCGTGGTAGCTTAGTACGTCCCTCTTGAAAGTTCTTATCATCTTTCCTTTCCATATCTTATCATGCGTACAGATGCTTTGTGCATACATGCATATGCCTCATGTCTTATTTCTCATATCATATTCTAATTATGCTTGCATGCATGACATACATGAACATTTCATGTGAATGTAATATATTTGAGGTATAACCTCTCATAGCAAAAGCTCTCATAACTCATATCATGCCTAAAATTCATCCTTGATAACTCATATCATCTTCAAATTCATCCTTGCTTGTACACATTTCCTAGTTTCCTAGACTTCTGCCGTAAATTTGACAAAGATAATCTGATCAGATCCGTTTCCCCATGAATAGTGCCAGTTCTCACAGATAATTCAATCATAGCAATATAATCAATTTAACACACATATATATCAATGTCAAACTGGCAATTCTCAACTCATACCTTACATGTTTTACTAACACTTATGAAATCATCAATTGGGTCACTTTTGCCCATCTATTCAGATCTGCCCGAATTTCATATGATCCACCTTTATTTCTATTCAACTCATTTGAACCTGAATTTTGGATATGTCATAGCTCTATATGTCTACTTTCTAATCTCTTTGGCCCCATGTCATTTTGATTTATATAACTCAAGATATTCAACCCTTGCCTCAGCTTATTCGGTCACTAGCCCGAATTATACTCCTAGAAGTATAAATTCACTAAAAATCGAAACTAAGCTCAATTTATACGAAACTGGTCTCATATTGAAGCTAACAGGACAACCTTTCAATTGCCACAAGTTTCATTCCATTTGCTATCGTATAGCTCGAGTTATAAGTCCTGAAAATTGACCTTCCTGAACTACCCTGTTTTGGCTTGATTTGGACATAGAGTAACTTCCTCGAAGTACTGGGAACAATTTGGACCATCAAAAACTCGGAATCTCATATTGGGATGTTCCTCTATGTGTAAGCTTTCTAACAAAATTGGTTGCACTCAATTTGGAGTTGTATAGGGTGAGTTATACCTTCCTCAAGTCACCCTGCCCGGATGAAAGTCCTGAACCCTAGGTCAAACTTCAAAAATTCGTATCTCCCTCAATATTAATCAAATAACCTTATATGATATATCTATGAAAAGCCCTGAATGTCTACTTTCATACAAAAATGGTTTCATCGGATTTGATCGATTGTAGGCGGCGCCGTACACTCCGTCGTACGGACTGCCGTGGGATTCCTCACCAAGACAGCATCCTGATGCTTCTCTCCTTCTAATTTTCTCTTCTAACCATAATTTCAACTCAAGATTTCCTATTAATCCTATCATAATCCTATCATAATTCAGCTATTAACTCATCAAATACATGAAGAAGAATACAAGTTCATACAGCCTTAGGGCAAATAATTCAAGAAGAGAAGTAGAATCCTACCTCTTTGGAGTGTGATCTTGAGTTAAGTGTTGAAGCTTGAATTATTAGGACCTGGCCAAGCTTGAAGGAGTGATGGAGTTGGGTGAATGGAGAAAGGAAAAGAGAGCTGAAGTGAGGGAGAAGAGAGGGCACAGAAAAATGGGTCTGAATGAGGGAAGAAGAAGGTGTTATATAGGCATGAGTGGTAGTCAACTTGGAGGGTTCTGATTGGCCTTAAAACACAAGGCTGAAATTCTGCCAACCTTCCCCTCTTTTGTGACAATTTGCTCTCCACGTCGCTCTAACAGTGGGACTCGTTTCCAGTATATTTTGAAGATAACATCGAAACTCGTGCTCCTTTAAAGTCGGAACTCGTGCACTTCTTGAGATGAAATCGGAACTCGTGGATGATTTGGAAACCTGCTCAAAGATCCGAACTCGAGTCCATTCTAATTGAATTCCACTCTAATGCGGGATCTCGTGACATTTACTCGGAAGTCGGTACTTGCACCATTGTGTTAAACTATAACTTATGAGGTCGAAAACCATGTACACTATTAAGGTGAGATCGGAACTCGGGTACATTTTCTTTGAGACATGAAGTCAGATATCGTGGAATTACGTCATGTTGTTCGGACTTGAAGGCCAAGTCGGAAGTCGGGAACTGAGGAATTTCAAGTTGAAATCGGAGGTCGGAAATTATACCCACTATACTTGAACTCGAATATTGGAACTCGGAAGCCACTCCAGTTAACTCGAAGCTAGAACATTAAGTCGAAAATCGGAAAGTCCATGAAGTCGGATTTTTGCAGACCAATTCGGAAGTTGGACAGAACATGAAGTCGGGAATGAGGAACATGCTGGGATAAGGTCGGAAATCGGAATATTGACATGAAGACAAACTCGGAAATCGGAAATTGTTCCATTTCATGTGGAATTCGAGTACGAAGTCGGAAATCATAAAACTAATGAACTCGGAACTCGTTGTGGAGGTAAAGTGGAATAATTTAGCGCAAAGAAAATTGGGATGTTACAACAAGACTCCAGCGGCGACCATGGAGGGGTGGCTGCCTCCTTTGTAACACCCTTCCAAGTATAATGTTATGCTTAAGTCATAACATCATACTCATGAGTTGTTACTAGTAATTGAGTTGACCTTAATTTATTATTCACTATAGTTTATGAGAAATAAACACAATATCCCTTACATTTCACAATTATTTACATCATAATACAGCCTTTCAAAGTATATGAGTAGTTCTACTAGGAGTTTTAACTAGTGAAATGGTCATCTAATGCCAACATGGGTAAATATAATTTCAATTATCTTCAGCAACCAGTCTAGTTTTCGATCAAATTCTTCTGGGTTGGTCCTCATTAAAATCTCCTGAGCTATCTAGAAATGATAGGAAACACACATAGAGTGAGAATTTTACATTCTCAATAGGCTTCCTAAGCTACTTAACAAGCCATGTCATTGTTGTTGTCCCAACTACTTCGGTTTGTTAAGAAAATGTGTCCGCATATATAAGAATATAAGTTCACTTATTAAGTTTAGAAAACGTATCCCTCCAAAGCAGGTTAATTTTATTTCACACACTTGGTATAAAAGAGGAATTCCATAAGGGTAGCACTAGATCAATAAGATAATTAGAACTTATGCATATGCAAATGCTACTAGCTACTGATGCAAGTGCACTTGACTTTCTTATTTTCCTTTAACTTTCTTTATTCAACGCACCTAGGTGTTACCTCTCACCATCCCTAGGGTGTCTATATATATATGCACTTAAGCGTTACATATCGTCGTCCTTAGAGTACAATATTTCTTATCATTTCTTTAACTTGTAATCTGACCATCTGTACTTGGTCTCCTGGAAGTGGATGACCTCTCCTACTTCTAGGTAATAGCCTACTTTTCAGGACTGAGCTCGTTCCTATATTTAACTGCCAAGTTCACTTTCCTCAACTTTCACACCGACTTATTTCCCTTAAATTTGTTCAGGGGTTGACCCAAGTCATACAGAATCATAGTCATCTTAAAAATTCATAGATTCATGTATGAATATGCTTGATATGCTTATGATTATGATAAATAATTCATATACTTGTGCCTACCATCTGGCAGCATGATAGCTAAAATATAAAGGTTTCGAACATAGGCAACAAAAATAACAGTCAGCTAGCCACGGAAAATCATAATCTCAATATGATACCAATAAGAGTTCAAGTATGATCATCATAAATAATACGCCAACATGGTGTCATTCTAGCATGTAGTTGCATAAATGATCAATCCATTTAGCCCCACATGATTTTGGGACCTCTAAGCCATGTAATTCAAAAGTTGTTTTACTTTTCTTAAAATCTATCCAAAAATTCTAAATTGCACTAAAATTCCATTTTAATTCATTTTAATCTCAAATTTCAATCAAATGTAGCTTTGTTAGTCTACTTTTAAAATTCTTTAGTTTCACTAAATTTCGAGGTGTATAGTTTATGTTATTAGAGTTTTACTCAAGTTTACCATATTTCAGGATAGACTTGTACACCTAAAATTAAAAAATCACTAAAAATTCATCTTACATTATTTTGCTCCGAAAATCTACAAGGATATACCTATATGAATTCTCTTTTAAATCCAACAAGTTTCACTCTATTCGAGTAGGTAGAGCTCGAGTTATAACCTCTACATTAGGGCTACCCTATTTTAACCGAAATAGAGCATAGAGCAAATTCAAGGATTTACTGGGAACAATCCACTAAGGATATGATTCTGAAATTTTATAAACATGATTCTTTATGTGTTTGCTTTTTAAAAAAAGTGGTTGCACTCAAATTGGAGTTACATAGAGTGAGTTATTCCCTTCATATCACACACTAGTCAGGATAAAGGGTGTTAACCAATATCATATTTCTAAAAATCATAATTCTCTCATCTCCAGTCCAATAGCCTATATTTTATATGGTTGGATTCATCTTCAAGTCTTGTTTCTTTTAAAATTTGTTTCACTTTAATTTGAGTTTTTTAACTCAAGATATTTTCTTCATAGTACATACTATCTTTGGGCTCCCCTACAAAAGTTTTCTATTTTGTAATTATTTTGATTTTCTAATCTACTCTTCAACACCAATCAAGTTTACATAGCCTTAAATTAGTAGAAAAAGTCCTATTAATTGCATAACAACCTCTAAATGAATATTTCAAAATTATTCAAGAAAAACTCTAATCTTTAAGAAGCCCTAGAATACTACCAGTCTTAGGAACCTACCTTAAGTCCAAGGCTTGAGACTCTCTAGCTTTGATCTTCTTGATGCTCTTGTCTTTCCAAAGCTTCAAGATGAGCACAAATCCCTCTTTGCTCCTTGCTTGGTTGAATTTATGTAACTCAAAGGAAGGAGTTTTGGCTTGTGTGAGAGTTGTTTGATGAAGAAATAAGTAGAAAGGTTGAAAAATTAGGCAAGAACAAGTAAGACACATAAGAGTTTGGGTGACTTTGAGTAGTATAGAGATGAAAATGGAAGTAGAGAAGGAGGGGAATGGCTACCAAATTTCGAGAGGAAATGAGAGAAAATAATAAGCCTTCTTCCTTGTTAAGTGATCTTGATTGGTGGATGCTTCTTATTAGGTAGATTTAAAGTAGAATTTAAATTTTCTTAGGTGTATTTTTGAGTGGTCATCTTTTGTCTACCAAGATGACTAGTGTGGCTAATTTCTAGCCACATATTCGAGGGTTTTTCAACAGATATTTTATGCTATCTTATAGTATAGATTCCTACTAGATCAGTGTAAGAAAATCTCTCCGACTAGCAAAATATCACTATTTTTATACAGAGAATATTAAAAATCAGATTACCCTATAATTAACATTTTCCTTATTATCTTCTTGTATATATATAATGTATCTAAAAATTAATTATTCAACAGTGTTACTTATACATACTATTACTCGGGATGTTACATCCTTCATCCTCACGAAGAAGGAGACATGACCTACAGCTATATGGAGGACACATTGTTGATGTAGCTTGAGAAGTGGTGGACTAGTTAGAAAAGGATATGGAGAAAGAATGAGTGGTTGAATTGGAGAATTAAGGATTGAGAAATTGTCATGACCCAACCCAGGGTGTAACGAACACATAGGCACATGTCCCCTAGCAAATCTATTACAAAGCATTTTCTAGAAAATTGGACAAAGTCTCCTTTGTATTCAGGACTATCCTCAAATACATATTCTTTTCCTGCACAAATAATACATACGTAGACAACCATTGGGGATCTAGGTATTCTCAAAATGCACCCTACAGTATATGGGATAAGGTTAAAAGCATGTAAGCATATTTAGTTATCCAAAAATCCATTATAATTAAGGTTTAAACATTATAGCAAAATCTATATAAGTTTTCAAGTTACGTTGTCTTAAATACATCATTTGCACAACAATAAATATAATTCTACTACAACTAATAAACCAACACAAGTCGGACCCTACCTATGGCATTATGGAGCATCAAGATATGTCTAAGGAGTACATAAAAATGTGCCCTTGAACAAGAATGGCTCACCTAATAGCAGAGATCATCTACAAGGAAGCAGGAAGATCAAATCCCCATTCGGTACCTGTATCTGAAAAGAGAAGAAGGACAATAAGTGAGTTTTGTAACTCAATGAGTGATAGGATATCCTCAACCTACATGAAACAATACACATGAAAAGTTAGGCAGGCATAAATATACGTAAAGTTAAATGAAGATTATAGATTCAAAATATTGTTAAGTTCCTTAAAACTCGTGAGAAATTATCTAATCTAGGAAGGTTCGTCAGGATTACAGTTAGGCGGCCTTACCTTTGTGTGATCCCATATTTCATCACGCACCATTCCTTGAGTGGCTATGTAATTTCATCACGCACCACACTATGTGTAGCTATGTAAAAAGTAACCCAAGATGCACCAAAGCTAACATCTACTACCGTTAGCTACAGATCCTATCATAGACTTTCCCAAGCCTTTCTTTTACTATCATACATACTATTCTTAGGCCTATTTGAACATAACACTTACCATAGTTTCAAGAAAAATATTTCATTGTTCCATGTCTAAAAATTAGAAAGAATATAAATAAAGAAAGAGTTTTAACATTATAATGCCTTGATAATTATTAGTATACAAATATAAACAGGAAAACTAAGTTAGAAAATTAAGTAAGGATATACTATCTACTCACTATTGAACCTCAATTGTAGAATCTTAGTCCCATAGAATCATGGAGCCAAGAACCGGCCCTTCAAAGGGATCTAGTATCACAAACAGCATAATTTAACCTAATATTAGACCTTAAAACCAAGGATTAACATAAATTACTCTCAAATACTAAAAACCCCAAATTTGAGCCCTTGATTCTAACATTCAACTCCTCAAATCTAACCCACATGATGAGATATGGCTAAATCAATGAGATAGAGAGACATTAGAGTTTAAGGAATACCTTTGAAGCCATAAGAATGAGAAAAAGGAGCGGGTGTGAGTGGGTAAGCCCTAAAATCGAGCCCCACTCCCAAACTGCCCCCAAAATGTGATGGAAGAAAAGGCACCACCATAGGCACTACTGTGCACGACGACGGTGTCACAAGGGTGGCTGAACAATGGCTAGACGAGGAGGAGGATGGAGGTTGGGGAAGAAGAAGATTGGAATTGGTGAGGAAAAGGACAATGATTTGAGAGTTCTACAGAGAAGAGAGTGGTTCAAAGGCAAGAGAGAGAAAGTGAGGCTGTAGACACAAATTGAACACGTAAAAGCATTCTGCGTTGTGCTACAATGCTGAGTTTGTGCTACAGCACAGGTTTCATGATCTTGGAACCCGAAACCCAGAATACACACCAACCCAAAGCATGGAATGCATCACTTTGGGTTACATTACTCTAACTCAGAACCTGGAATGTATGCCATCTCATTGATACCCAAGAAACTGTACCCACATGCCTCAACTCCGAGATCTGGTCCCCAACATTAAAACCTCAGAACTAGGACCCCGAAACTCAACATCCTGCTTATGGTGACTGACCATGGAACTTGGAACCTGGAACCTGGAACCCGGTACTTGGACCACACCTCAACACTTCGCTGTCCCACCTATACCACTGCGGGCTATCTACTCTGAATCCCGTACCTTTGATCCTGGATCTCGGATCCCGAAACCCAGTCTTGATTGGTAAAAGTAGGTGAACATTCAACACACTCAAACTGTCCCTCCCTCTAAACTCGGAATTCAAAACACGGAAACTTGGGGCTTACATGGCCATCACAGAAATAGTCAATTTAGTTATTTTAGAAGTAGAAAAACACTTATGGTACTCTTACTTAATTTTATTCAAAATAGACCAAATAAATTTACAACAATTAGATTTTAATACAACTTGATCTAATGTTTATAAAGAGTGGACCATCAAATTGTCCAAAAGAGGTGAGGGACTAAATTAGACACCATTCTAAGCGAATGAAGTGAAAGATTTGTAGTCTTATCTATACTAGGTACTATAGTAGTAATATTTTTAAGTCCTTTTCAAGAAAACTTCTTACCATGTGTCACTTATCTTGAGTATTTTTCTCTCCAAAAACTACACTTTTCTACTAATAGAAACCTTTTAACCATTTTTTTAAAATTTAAATCCAAAATAAATTTAGTTTGAAATGCCATCAAAGGTATTTATGGGGAACAGGTCTGCACCTCTATCTTTATCCTTTCCCTCAAATTTCTTCACGCACTGTCTTTCGGGAAACTTAAACCCACTTACCCATTCACGTAATTATCCCAATTTCTCCCTCACGAATAGTCATTCTCAAGCCTAAATCAGATCCTTCTCTTAACCTCTCTCTCTCTCTCTCTCTCTCTCTCTCTACTTTCGATATTGCAACCGGTGAGCCAAATAGTGAAGGTGCTGCACAATTGCGACAAAGGCGAAGTAGGAGGGGAACCAGCAACCCACTCATCTCTCTGTATCTCTCTTCATTCTTTATACAACCATTATGCGCTGTGTGTCTCTGTTGCAACCTTCGATTCAACCGACCTATTATGCTTGAATCCTACCCGCAACCTCATCATTTTTTCAAATCAGCTAATGGATTCTCGCGGTTATCTTGTAGGCGTTCATCAAGTTGGCGTCTCATCTACATACGTGATGAATCCTAATGTTTTGTTTCGTTATTGTAGAGGATGTTTTTTGCAGTGTTGTTTTTGCTCTTTTTTTTTTTTTTTTTTTGGTCAGATTCATTCTCACGGTGATGAATGCTAATGGATTCGGTGCTTTATTTTCATCAATGTTTATTGCCATTTCGTGATTTCTCAGCCCCTCCATCCGCTTGATGCTTTTCTACTTGACATTTTCTGTTTGGCCACATTCTGAAGCTTTTGATTGCCATATCTACCGTAGATGACTTGAAATACCCAGAGAAGACAGATACATACCATATTTTTAATGTTCCATATGTTTTCTTTGCATGTTGGAAGGTTTGTACCTATTTTTACGTTTGAAGAGACTTTATCTTTAACTTCATACACAACATTCAAAATACAGAGATTAACAACTAAGCATTTTTAACTTCAATAACAATAGGCAGGTTGTAAAGTCTCTATTGCAAGGAAAGAACAATGCGGAAAGTCCAGGTGCTGCAAGGTTGTGGGAGGGAAAGGATTACTTAAGGTAAACTTTGACATTACCTTCAACTGCCTGCTACAAATGCTATAAAATTACTGAGTGTGACTGCTATATTTTTGGTCACGACAGTTGCTCAACAAAAAGAGAATATTCCTTTTTATTCTAGGCATTTCTTCTTCTGCTTTAATAATACTCTTTCTTATATAAAAAAACTATGAATTATTATATTAGGAACTGAAACAAGTAAATAGATGTTTCATTTATATCACCTTTGTGTATCCCTCCTTTCATTATCTTCAATGGTGAAGTAGTTGCTTATATTTCATTATTGTCCTTTTTGGTATGTAGGTGCGGAATCCAAAGGAAGTTCAAGAGGCTGAGTACAATGAATTTTACAAGGAGACCTTTTATTGAGTTCATGGAACCACTTGCAAACTTGACCATGAGATACTTTCATGTTTTTCGCCTTCGATGAAAGAATATTACATATTCATAGGTAAGTACTAACTGGCTATAAATTTGTAAAAGGTGAGGTTGGTTCAAAAGTACTCTATCTAGGAATAAGGCCTCTTAAGAATGAATAAGTTTTAAGTCCTAAAACTAAGAACATATACCTATATGTGAAATATGTGTTCGTCTTAGATAATTTTGAGGGTGCGCTGATGATTTTGAATTATGATTTTCAAAGTGGAATTTTGTAAATTATGAAATTTATGTTATTGTTGCTTTATTTTTGTCACCTTATATGCATCTTTTTGTTTGTAGTTTAATCAGAATATTGAGTCTATTTTTTGGTATTTGTTAAGTTTAAACTATCTGTTTATACAAGTAATGTACCGCTTATGTTTGAGATGGCCAGTATATTTTTACGATACATGCAAGTGGAATTAAAAAGATGCAATTTGAGAAAATGTTTGCTCTGTATTCTTGGTTGCTAGGTAATTATTATAATTATTTGATTGTAGTACATGTTTTTTGTTAATGGAGAATGGGGGCATGACAAGCATCAACCTTATATTTCTAGAGTATTTAGGATAGGTATTAGTTTTTTTGCCATAGCCTTGCTGGTGGAACATCCACAGGCAAGTGCAGTTTGGCATTACACCTCTACTGTGATGTCGTTTTCAACATACTATAATATGGGAAAAAAAATTGCAATGTGTTAACATGAATTTTCAATTTCAAATTTTCATTTTGTTTAACATTTCTATGTTGCTTCTTGAATCATCATGTTCGATATGTTTTCAAGCCGTTGTTCATAAAAATTACAAATAAGATGCATTACATGTTGGGGGTGTAAACCCTACTAACCAACTATTATTGTATAATTTATTTTACTATGATAATAATCAATAAGCAAAATATTACTAACTACCTTTATTTTACGTGGGTAGATTTTTTTCGCTAATGGTTATTACTAGTTTTATTCTTAAGTTATTAATTCGTTGGTAATTTCCACAGTTAAGGCAACTATTATCTATAGAAAATATGCATCACTACTATCCCGGAGTTATAGTGTACAAAAATAACAATACATAATACATAATCAGAATATAAAAAGGGTTTGCCCTAATCTATAACTCATCCTCACCCAACCTAAGTACAGCCCCCAAGACCACAAAATAACATATGTCGAATGAAGAAGCTGAAAGGGAAACAAAATGGAGTCTCCTATAGCTGCATCAAGCATCAAAGCATACTAAAGTCTATCATTAATAATAGTAATATTAAGAACTTGGTCCACAACATGTAATAAAATCTTTATTAAACAAGTCTGGCTCGAAGGCCATGTCCATCTCAATGTTGAGTATGATCCACACCATCTGGAAACACTATGGAAAAACGGTGAGAGAAATCTCCCAATAGGATGGTGTTTCCAGAGAAGTTCTATTTCATCCCAAAAATGCTAAGAATAAGACGAGAATGCAACAATATGCATAGCAACATAATAAAAGAAATCACACATAAAACTATTAGCACATTTAGCGGCAAAATAAGTCATATGCCATAAATAAGATAAATTATCATTCCCAGCCATCTATTAGTATCAAGCAAGATGGAAGTATATGATAATAATGATAAGCAGTAGAGTAGTAATATAACTATAGAAATTAAAATAGAAAACAACAAGTATACTATTAATCCCCTTCATCGCTTCTTGATTCTTTTCTAATGGTTGATGTCTATAGGGTTTGTATCAAATATCCAGCTCTATGAGAGCTCTCATTGCTAGGCATCCCCTGTCAGATCAGTGATCACTAAGTCCTTATCCGCTAGCATGGTGGGACTTGAGGCATCACTTAATAATCACCAAGTCCTTATCTGCTGCAAGGCAAGGCCTAAGGTGTCATTTTAGCCTCTGCAAAACCTTGTGATTACCAAGTCCTTGTTCACTACAAGGAGAGGCCCAAGATATTGTTTTCTTTTCACTTATTATCATGCAGCAGCCATGTCACATAGGACACACATATATTCCCATTCTTAACACATAGTGTACATAAATTTCATATTCATCACATAATGCCATCAATCAAGAAACTTCAGTTTCATGAAAGTGCACATGTTATCATTTTCCAATTCAAATCATAACCATGTTCATGTGCATAATTCAATAACTCCATATGATATCCAAACAATGCAAATATCACCATTCACTTTAACATGAACCACTCTAAGGCATTTAAACATAAGGCATGCTTCACTAATAACTCATATCATAAGTGCACATGTAATAGCACATATTTCAAGGCAATGCCTTCATACTCATATTCGAGCCATACTCAAGGTAAGAGTAAACACAATCTCATGCAATTTAAGGATGCAAACATAGATTAGATAAAGATCTTAAAAACAACTTGCAAGTAACAATTTTAAGAAAATTATTTACTTTAAGCCAAACTTTAGAAAACCACTTCAAGCAAAGAACTAGCTAGCATATATGAAATTTCTAATGGAACCTTAACTTGAATCTTTATGATTATAGTATATTAGTGTGACTAGGAATGTATTAAGTCCAAATGTCCATAGTCCCTGTCTACAACATAGGTACTCCATAGCAAAGGAATGAACATACATAGTCTCAAATCAGTCCTAGTGAGTCTCAAACACTCATAATAGTCCAAACATAGTCCATACAAAGTTCATAAGTATACGTAAATGTCCAAAAGTCATCAACTCCATAGCAAAGGTCTTAGTTCATTTTAGCAAATTTTAAGTGTCTTTAGAAGCTTATTAAGTCTTAATGGTTCCAAAAGAAACTATCACATAAACAAAGCTAATTCAAATATACTCAAAGGTTTGAAAACACATAACCATGGTGATTTAAACAAAACTATTTCATGCTCAAAAATAAGGCACATGGTCGAGACATATAATAGGCCAATTCTTGACTATAGCTTCAAAACTTCTCAAACTTGTACTCAAAGTTTCACCTAATAAAATTACATTATTTGACACATCAAACCAAGTTTATAAAATATTTAAATAAATGAAATAAGAATGAATAAACTACTGCCCATAATAGGGCAATTTCAAAAATAAACTTTTAACACATAGTTTCAATTCTAGAATTAAGGAAAATTAACAAGCAAGCATACAATACAATAACATAGATTGTCTTGCTTCTAACCATCATTTTAAGACAATTAAACACTTCAATTTCAAGTTGCAAATACACAGTCCAAATAGGGCAAAATTTTGAATGAAACTTTATTACATGTTTTGAGTGCACAAATTAAGAAAACAAGCATGTATCTTTCACATATCAATTATAAAGCTTCACCAAGTAAAAACTCATTATCTAAGACACAAAACTAACACTTCAAATACATGAAACAAGTAATATAAAATGGGCTAATGTGCTATCCAAATAGGGAAATCCTTCAAATTTAATGTTTAGACATGTTTAATACACAAAAGTAAGCAAAACACTCATACTAACACAATATCTCAGTATAGGCTTTATAGCTTAAAAATATCATTTTTGCACACTTTAATTATATAAAAAACATGCTGGAAGCTGAAGTTTAAAATAGGACAGCATGCAAACTTTAGTGAAAGTATCAAGTCTTAAGTCATAAATTGAAGCTATTAAAGAATCAAGTTTCCTTAGGGCAAGATTAACATGTTTAGACATTCATTCATCATTTATGAACCTCAAAACACATGATAACACAAAAGGATAACCCACTACCATGGTGATGACTGTAGGGTTCAAGAATCCACAATAATGAGTTATCAAGCTTATATCAATCAAAGCTCATGGTAACACATTGTTTAACATAAAGTGCCATCAAATAAACATAGAAGTGTAACACCTTACCAGACAAAATACTATGCTTAAGTCATAATATATTACCTGATAAGTTATTATGTGTGGTGAACTAAGAGTTAACTATTCACTTTAATCAATTTCGGTTTGGCAGCGAGATATACACTAAACAGTCGTTGTATTGGAAATAAAGTAACACAAACAGAATTGCGAATAAACAAACTGCATCATATATATATATATATATATATATATATATGTGTGTGTGTGTGTGTGTGTGTGTGTACATGCTTATACCTTTGTTTTCAAAGTTGTCAAAAGAAATATAATACAATACAGGGTAAAAAAAAAAAAAAATGAGGCTGGTAACATAAAATAAATCGGCCTGACTATATGAAGATCCCCCTACTGGTCCCCATAGGACATTTCACGTACAACTACTAACTCCTACCCGTATGCCTATGACCCAAACTGCCAAAAGAGGGTCATCCTGTACATTTACTGCTGCTATGGCGGGTAATCCAACTAGATGGATTCCAAGGAAAGGAATCCATTTGCCATGCAGGCATCCGCAGGAGTGTAGTCCATGCTTGGAGTAAAGGACGAGGAAGATGAACTTTCAGCCTCAGATGGATCGTCCTTAGACATCGTGACCGAGGGTATCTGCTATGGTGGTGAGGCTGGTGGAGCCATGGGAGCTGCTGTTGCTGCCGGTCCTGCTGCCACTGCATGTGGAGGTAGAAAAAGATGGGCCATGTATAGTGGGATAGCAATGTAAGGTGCAGCGGGGTCGAAGAGTGGATGAGTAAGGGGAACAGTAAAATCTCTATGAAAGAAGAAGTAAAAACGGAACTGACATCTACCAAATATATATGTACAATCTAGAAACGGGTCCAGGTGGATCTAGAGCTCAGGGAACTCAATGAACAGGACGCCGGTGGCCGCGTTCTCCCTGATCTGAAAATAATGCGAAAACATATAGTAAAGTGAAAAATAAAGATTTCTCAGTAGGGATCCTAAGTTTATATATATCTATCATCGCTATCATCCTCAGTTGTTTCGGATTTTAGTTAATTACAAGAAAATGTTACCTCAACAAGATATTCTACTAGATTAGTTATAGAAATCATAACCTGAAACACAGCCTTAGTTTTACTTAAGAAAATAAAGGAAATAAACAGAGAAATAAATAACCAGACCTATGTTATTGATATAGTTAAGTGATAGCCATAAAATGAACAATAATAGGTATATATAAGAAATAATGCACTTGTTCTTAACTTGTATTTTTCCATACTTGGTCCCCTGGGAGTGTATTGGCCATAACACTCCTGGGTAATAGTCAACTTTTCAGGATCGAGCTCGTTCCTATACAGGGTTGCTGGGTTTACTTTTCCCGACTTCCCCACTGATCTATTCCCCTTAACTTTGCTCAGGGGCTGGCCCAAGTCATATGAAAATCCTTCCTCATTCTTATAAGGGTAGCATCACTTGTCTAATACTTTGACCAATGCATACATAACTTGTAAATTCATATTAATTGCAATCTCTGTCGAAATCTTGGCAATATGATGGATCATGTCCGTTTCCCATGAATAGTGCCAAATAACAAAGAAATTCTAATCAAACAGCAATTCCAATACAGAACATCATATTCATACCAAGAATATAACAATATCAATAGGTGCAAATTTTAAAATCTTAAATCTTAATCTATCTTCCAAGCTTTTAGTTTCTATAGATTTTCCCGAGTTCGATTCCCAAGATCAATTGGGGTCCGAGTTCCGATTTCATACAATTTCCGACTTCTGAGGTTATATTCGACCTTCCGAGATTATATACATAATTTCCAACTTCCGGGGTTATGTTCAACCTTCCGAGATTATATATAATTTCCGGCTTTCGGGATTATGTTCGATTTCCGACCTTATTCCACCATTGTTCTTCTAAGACTCTTTTAGGCATATTTCCTAAATTCCAATTTCTAACATTAACTATACCTGATCTGGTTTCCTATTCACTAAGTTCCGAGGTCAACCTTAAGTATAACCGACCTAGCTCTCTATCTGTTAGACTTTCGAGTTCAACCTCAAGTATACCCGACCTAGCTCTCTATCTACTAGATTTCCGAGTTCAACCTTAAGTTATTTATGCTTCATCCCAAACCGCCTTACTTCTAGCCAAAATTTCACCCTTATAAGGGAAAATTCACTAAAAATAAAAATCTGGGTGAAATCATGTGAAATTTATGTCCATATAAAGCTAATAGAATAAGCTTTCAAATGAAGTAAGTTTCATATCATTTGAATGAGTATAATTCGAGATATAAGATTTGAAACTTGACCCTACTAGACTACCCTGCTCTAGCCTGGATTGGACATAGGGCAACTTTCTCGACTCACTGGGAACAAACGGGACCTTATCTAATTCGAAAATTTTTATGGGATATTCTCCTATGTGTTAGCTTTCAAACAACGTTGGAATCACTCGATTTGGAGTTGTGTAGGGTGAGTTACACCCTTCTTAACTCACACTGCCCAGATGAAGGTCCTGATTTCTATGTCAAACTTCAACCAATGACCTTATATTATATATGTATGGAAAGCCCTGAATGTCTACTTTCATATAAAAATAGATTCATGGACGTTAAACGGCTGTAGATAGAGCCGTACACTCCATCGTACGGCCCGCCGAGGAAAACCCTAACAGCTTCCTAAATTGTTCTCCATTCTTCAAGCTATTCGCTATCAAATTCAATTTTAATCACAATATACATGCAAAATTAATCATAAACCTTCATCATCACTCTACATAACATCAATATCACATATTATACATGACCCCCATGCAGCCACAAACCAAAGGAAGTAGGATTTCCTACCTTGTCTAATTGAATTTGAATTTATTTAGTGTCTTTGATGGAAGCAACTTTTGATGAGACTTGAAGAAGGGATGAGGATGGAGTGAAAATGAGAGTGAGGAAAAGAGAAATGAGATGAGCTTCAGCAGCTAAGGGGTGGCCAAAAATTATAAAAAGAGAAGGAAAGAAAAGGTGAAGATTTTTGGAAGTAAGGTTCATGGTGATTGGTGGACTTCACCTCATCTTCCAATTTAGCTTGGCTTCCCATCCTCAATGGCTGATCAAGGTGCCACATGAGGGGGTGGTTTGGCTAAATCTTGGCCATTCATCCTAGGGTACTCATAGAAAAATTTCTATTGGTCTGGTTTTGACAGTTTAAAATACCGAAATCTTGCCGATTTCTCTCAAATCGGTAAACTGGTTTAAAAAAATTTTCTGAGGTTTCCTATGCCCCTAATCTAATTTCATCAAGCCTAGTCTTTTTAAATCACACTTAATTGGCTTTAAGTAAAGGTTTAATCAAATTCTGATTAAACCCACTTATTCAATAAAAACTGAACAACTCAGTTGTTAACGATAAAATTTTTCGGACGTTACATAGAAGCATCGTAGAAAATATAGCTTAGCTTTACTTAAGGACATAAGGAAAATTAAATAGAGAAATAAGTATCAAGACCTGTATCATTGACATAGTTGATTGACAGCTATAAAGTAAATAAATATATATATATATATATATATATATATATGTAATAGCCAATGGTGCTATTAACTCAACGTATGATAATAGAAATTGTGGATATGTAGAAGTAATAATGCACTTGACCCTTAACTCATATTTTTCCATACTTGGTCCCCTGGGAGTCTACTGGCCATGAAACTCTTGGATAATAGTCCACTTTTCAAGATCGAGCTCGTTCCTATACAGGGTCACCGGGTTTACTTTCCCCGACTTCCCCACTGATCTATCCCCCTTAACTTTGTTCAGGGGTTGGCTCAAGTCACATGAAAATCCTTTCTCATTTTTATAAATGGTAGCATTGCTTATCTAATCTACTTTGATCAATACATGCATAATTTGTAACTTCATATTAATTGCAATCTATGCCGAAATTTCGGCAGGATAACAGATCATGTCCGCTTCCCCATGAATAGTGCCAAACAACCAGAAAGTTTAATCAGACAACAAATCCAATACAGAACATCATATTCATACCAAGAATATAACAATATCAATAGGCAATATAGAAAAGGGCTTTCTGCCCACTTCAATCAATTTTGCCCGAAATTATAAAATCCACCAAACATTCATTTTAATTCATTTAGGACTGCATTTTGGATATTATATGTGTCTAGTTTCCAACCCTTTTCATCCAATCTCATTTTGATTTGTATAACTCAAGTTATTTGTATTTTATTTTAGACTGCCTTGTTCTTAGCCAGAATTGCACTCGTATAAAAGAAAATTCACCAAAAATAGAAATCTAGGTGAAATCATACAAAATTCATATCAATTTAAAGCTAAAAGAACAAGCTTTCAAATGAAATAAGTTTCATATCATTTGCATGAATATATTTTGAGATATAAGCCTCGAAACTTGACCCTATTGGACTACGCTGTTCCAGCCTAGATTGAACTTAAGGTGAATTCATTGATGTACTGGGAGTAGTTGGCAATGAATCTAAATCTAAAATTTTTATGGAATGTTCTCTTATATGTTAGCTTTCAAACAACTTTGGGTTCACTGAATTTGAAGTTGTGTAGGGTGAGTTACACCCTTCTCAACTCATACTGCCCAAATGAGAGTCTAGATTTCTAGTTCAAACTTCAAAAATTCATAACTAATTCTATACTAATCCAACGCCTGATATTTTATATGTATGGAAAACCATGAATGTCTAGTTTCATATAAAAATGGATTCATTAAATTTAAACAGCTGCATATGAAGCCGTACACTCCGCCGTACGGATCGTCGAGGAAAAACCCTAATAGCTTCTTGAAATTTCTCTACTCTTCAAGTTCTTTCATACCAATTCCAATTCTAATCACAATAAACATGCATACTCAACTATAATCTATCATTATCACTCCAAATCATATCAATATCACAAGATACACAAGATCCCCATACAGCCCCAAACCAAGGAAATTAAGAAGAGAAGTAGGATTCCTACCTTGTTTAATTGAAATTTTGTTGATTTGGTGTCTTAGATGGAAGCAACTCTTGATGAGTCTTGAAGAGAGGTTGAAGATGGAGTAGAGATGAGTGTGAATAGAAGAGAAATGAAGGGGAGTTGGCTCCTTATCTTGGTCGAAATTCACAACGGCAAAGAAGGAATTGAACAGAAACTTGTGGAACAAGGAGTTATGTGATTGGTGGATGTGTGTTGGAGTTTAAATTTTTATTTTGTGGCTGCCATCCTTGGCTGAAGGTGGCGCCACATATAGGGGTGTTTTGGCTAAATCCTAGCCATTCATCCTAGGACACTCATAATGTAAGTTCAATTGGTTCGGTTCCGACAGTTTAAAATACCGAAATCTTACTGATTTCTCTTAAATCGAATAACCGATTTTAGAAAAATTTCGTGAGATTTCCTATGTTCCTAATCTAATTCCATCAAGCCTAATCCTTCTAAATCACACTTAATTGACTTTAAGTAAATGTTTAATTGAATTCTGATTAAACCCACTTATTTGATAAAAATTGAATAACTCATATTAATCTATAAAATTTTTCGGACATTATAAGATGAATTTATGGCATAATTTACAAAATAGAACAGGAATAGGGACATGCGGCAGAATGGCCAACTTCACAAGGTGGCAAGTTCTTGAACTCCAACTTGCAAATTTAACTAGTTTATTTGTGCAAACTCCTTATTAAACTATTGAAATGATGCTACGTACTTGTGATGTTTCTATTGTTTGGGTGGTGATTGAAATGGCTTCATTGCACTACTGGGGGAAGCTTAACCAGTTATGCTATCGAATTTTTGGCAGAATTATATGAAAGTTATGAATGATTATATGTTATGTACATGAATATCATGCAAGCATGAATATTTGAGAATAAGATATGAAGTATGTGCATAAGTTTCTCAAGTCTATCCATACATGAAAGAATATGAACAAACCAATTAAGATCCTTTCACTTGGAGGCAGTTATTTGGGTTCTTCCCTGTGAAGGCAAATAAGACTATTAGGTCCTCATGCGTTGGAGGCAGTTGGCCATATGAGATCCTTCCAAATGTAGAGGCACGTGGGTCCTCTTGCAGGTATTGTGTGACGATGGTCACAAGTTAAGCTCACTCTCAAATCAGGTTATCCAAGGGCAGTAAAAATTAAAGACATAATGACACCTTAGGGACAGCAACACGTAATGGCTAGATGTGTCAAGTAAAGAAAGTAAAAAAAGTTAAAGAAGGCATAAGTACATTTGCATGATTATATGATATGCATCTGCATATACATAAATTATATTCATGTTGTTACCATTATGAAACTGCTCTTGTAAATGATAAGTATGTGAATAAAATTAACCTAATTTTGAGGTATATTTTTTAACTTTATAAAATATGAGATTTATCATTATATAACATGATTACTTTTTCATAATAAATCGAAATAGGTGAAGATAATGATGATAATATTATATGTGGTAGTCTAGGGAATACTACTGAAAATTTATGATTCTCACCCCTATGTATGTTTCTGTGTTATTTCCAGATATCTCCAGAGGTATAGACAATGGTTGGACTGGGTAGAGTTGTTTAATGTTGGAAGATAGCTGAGGCTTGCTGTCAGATAAGGTCCGATTAAGTAATCATAATAGCTCCTAGGTGATATATTATGACATAAGCATAGTACTGTAGCTGGAACACCCTCCCAAGTACAGTACTATTCTTAAGTCATAGCACCACACTCAGAAGTTGTTACTGTTATCTGAACGGACCTTGTCTGATAGCAACCTCTGGTTGTTCCCAATATTTCTTGAACTATCTGGAGATAACACGGAAATAAACATATGGGTGAGAATTATAAAATTCCCAGTAGGATTCGTTAATAAATTTCATACCGTGTTATCGTTATTATCTCCAGCTACTTCGGTTTATTATGAAAAATGTGAGCAGGTTAAATAGACTATTCAGTTTTATAGTTGAAAATATAATGTCCGAAGCAGAGTTCATTTTATTCACGCGCTTGAGTCGCATTGGCAATATTTCATATTTAGAAAATAATCACAGCATGAGTAGATAGTACAGCTTCAACATCAAGTAAACATGGGATGTCATTACGCAAATTCTCATCTTTGAATTCATGCAAATATCCTGATGCCTTTCTTTAGCTTTTTTTGCTCTGTACTGAATTAATGTCATGGATGTTGCCACCATACATTTTCATTGCTTACACTAGCTGGGTCATGCCATGCCTCGTGTAAGTGGGGTGCTTGCATATATTTTAATATTTAATCTTCAGCCTTTACTGCCCTTGGGTAACCTGGCCTTGGAGTGAGCTCGTCAGCTCGACTCATGACCGTCGCCACACCGACTCACCCACAAGGGGAGCCACGTGCCTCTAGGTCGGAGGGACTCAGTTGGCCATCTGTCTCCAACATAGAGGGACCCAAAAGTTTTAGCTGCCTTCACATGGAGAGATTCAATGTGCAACTATCTCCAAGTGAAGGGACCCACATCTTATCTTATTTAACTGCCTTCACAAGGAGGGATCTTGTAACTGCCTCCAGGTGAAGGGACCTACATTCAATATATTCATATCATACTTAAATCATCATTGCATATATGAATCTTATGAGCATAACACATAAATGTTTATCACATTCATATAATTCACATATTTCTGCTAGAATTTCGGCAATATAACGGATCAAGTCCGCTTCCCCATGAATAGTACCAGCATATCAGAACATTAATTTATCAATAAGGTCACAACATTACACACATATTTCATTATGGAACTCATAATAACATCAAACTCATCAAGGTAGAGATTCTGCCTCAGCATAGTCAACCAACCCGGATTTTATAATTCAAGCCATTATTTCTATTTAACTCATTTGGACCTCAAATTTGGGTATGTTAAAGTTTACATGTCTATTTTCTAACCTCTTTGATCCCATCTAATTTTGATATCTATAGCTTAGGATATTTAGAGTTTATCCCGGCCTGCCCAGTGGCTGGCCAGAATTAGACACCTAAAAGTAAAAATACACTAAAAAATCGAAAACTGAATCAAATCACACAAAGCTGGTCTCATATTAAAGCTAACAGGGCAAAGTTTCATTTAAAAAAAGCTTCATTCCATTTGACTTAGTAGGGCTCAAGTTATAACCCCCGAATTCTGACCTTCCTAGACTGCCCTGTTCTGGCCTGATTTGGACATAGGGCAATTTTCTTGGATCACTGGGAGCAAACGAAACCTTATCTAATTATGAAATTTTTATAGAACATTCTCCTATGTGTAAGCTTTCTAAAAAAGTTGGTTTCATTCATTTTCAACTAGTACAGGGCGAGTTCTACCCTGAATAACCTAGTCTACCCAGAATCAAAGTCAAAAACCTAGGCCGAAATTCAAAAATTCATAACTCTCTCAATACTAATCCAAAAGTCTTATATGATATATATATGGAAAGCCCTAGATGTCTAGTTTCATATAAAAATAATTTCATCAAATTTAATCAGTTGTAGATGGAGCCATACATTCCGCCGTACGGACTGCCGAGGGATTCTAGGTTTTCAGCTTCTCACATCTTCATCCTTTCACCTTTTCTTACGTCCTAAACGAATTTAACACCAACAACAGCCAACAAACCAGCCAAATAACATCATAATCATTCAATTATCTTATCAAGAATTGAGTAAATAGAGTCACCACCAGCTACCCACAATCAGAAAATCAAGACAAGAATTGGAATCCTACCTTTATTTTGATGTAACAACTAGCTAGTCTTGAGTTTCAATGGAAGATATAGATGCAAGTGGTTTGATGGAGGCTAAAAGAGGAGGAAGGAGATGAAGAGGATGAAGAAAAGAGGAGAGGAAGGCTTCTGGAAAAGGGAGCTCGAAAATTTGAGTGGAGAAGGAAAAATTTGATTCAAATACAAAGAGGTGGTTCTCTTCCAAGGCTTTGATTGGTTGAAATACAAGAGGCTGAAATTCAGCCAAGCTTCCTCCTTTCTTGTGGCCTTGTTTGCGCCACTTTTAGGGGTTAAGTGGCTGAGTTCTCAACCATTTAAAGTAGGGTTGATGAGTTGAAATTCTATTGGTTCGGTTCCGACAGTTTAAAATACCGTAATCTTACCGATTTCCTTTAAATCGGTAAATCGGTTTTGAAGAAATTTGTGAAGTTTTATATGTTTCTATTCTAATTATTTCTAATCCTAATATCTCTAATTAACACTTAATTAGCTTCTAATTAACTTCTAATTTAATCCTACTTATCCTATAAAATCGAATAAATTGATTAACGATGTAAATTAATCATTTTACCAATTTGGGGCTATTCTATTTTCTGTTTTTCGTGGCTAATGATATTTTCGTAATTATGGGTAAGTCTAGGGGAATTCCATGTCATTTCACATATGGATGCCTCCGTGGCTCAATCAGCCGAGGTTTAATTTTCTACATTTTTGCTATATGGTTCTGCTTTGTTTAAAACCTTATTCTGCTAATCCAACTGATATAAGGATCTAAAGGTCATTTTCTAAAAAGTTTAGGGGCAAGATTGTAAATAAAAAAAATTTATTTGTATTATTTCCTATTACATTATATGGGGATGTTACAGTAGCTGGGAAGATATTATATTGCACCAAAAGTTTTTTATTGGGGACTAGAATGTTTGAGTTTATGCCATAAGAGGTTTTCTTGGCATTACTTCTACTTTGTTTATGCTATCCTAAATTCTGTGCACAAATGAATTTTTTTCTTTTATTTTTATAAATAAAATCACCTAATCCACAATTATTTTCTACAAGAACTATATGGTTTTGAGTTCTTTATTGCACTAGAGGATACGTAGGAGCGCAATTTATGCCAAAATTATATTTTTTAAATTTTGTTATCCTTCTGTAAATATCATATTAATTTTGTTTTTTTGTTCTAAATAATTGTTATATTAATTTTGCATTTATGTTCTTTTGTGAATAATTGTATATTAACCTTGCTTTCTTTTTTTGAAATAATTATCATATCAATTTTGCTTTTCTTTCCTTTTGTAAATAATTATATATCTATCTTTTTTTTCTTTTTCTTGGGAAATAATTATCACCAAAATTTTGCATTTATTTCCTGTAACATCCCCAATTTTTGTCTAAGCTAATTAGTTCAGTGATCTTGACTAATTAGAGAGGTTAACGATTAACTGAGAATTAATCGGCTAATCTCGATGAGCAAGAGCTTAGTAAATTAAAGGCAAGTCAACAAGATAAGTAAAAGTCAACAATTGAAACATAATGCATTAAAAGTTATAATTAAAAGCCTAATGCCCAATCCTTATTAATCCATGATTTAGAACATAAAATCAAGGTGATCTAATCTAATTAACTAAGAGCATATAAGTCTCAAGACTTAATCACATTAACCCTTACATCTTCTTACATAATTAATGAGGAAAATCCTTCTTAATTAAAATGTGCTAATGTGTAATTTAAACCAATTGAATTAATTAGCATTTAGATGATTATAACAATTATAAAGATGTAGAAACTTCCCTTTATTTTATTGTTTGAAAGTTTGGTCAAAGCAAGAGCCACATCCAACCATTCAATTACTTTCTCATCATACACCACTAGATCAAGAGTCCATATTAGGAGCTTCCTTAAGTCATGACAAGAGTTGTACTCTTCTTCACCAAGATCATGACACTTGGTGTGATCCTAGCCATCCAATGCCCAATCCTAAGAGAGCTCATGCTTTTAACCACTTGACAAAAACACTACATAGTCTTTACCCAAATGCCAAGACTCAAAGGAAACACAACACACTCTTTTGCCCTATGGTTTTTCCCACTCTCTAGCTTGTTGTAAGAAGCAAAGTCACCTCACTCCCTCTCTCATTTTGCGCCACATTCAGCCACTCTCCCCCCCTCATTTTCATTTTTCCATTCCTCTCACCAAGAACACAAAGCTCTCTCCTCTCTCCAAGTTCCTTTCCTACTCTCTTGTTCTTTCAATCTTCCTTGTTCTTCTTCCAATCTCTCCACTACTTCTTACCTCATTTCCATCACCACCATCACCATCCCTTCAAGGACCACATTTTTGGTCTTTGGAGAAACAAGATCACTCATACACAAACCCCATTTCCAAGCATTCAAGGAGGAAGGCTCTCTCCAACCTTCTCCACCTTCAAAATCCTTCAAGAAAACTCTCTTTGGTAGTGGCTCTAAACTCTTTTTCTCTCTTGCTTTTCAAGCTTTAGAACTCCTATGCTCTCCATAGCTAGGTGGTTTTAAAGATTGATTATGGGCATCATAGCCATTCTTGTCATAAAATGAGATGTTGTTGCTTGTATGGTGGTTTGTTGAAAACATGTTTTCGGTTTGGTGTGAAGCATGGTTGAACTCAATATTTTTGAACTCCAACATGTTAGTTTTTCACTAATCTTTCATGGCATATGAGTGTTTTATAACTTGAGAATGTTTTCTTGAAAGTGAGGTTGAGTGTTTTGGAGAAAACATGAGGAAAATCAAAACGTGAAATCTGGATTTTCTGGCAGTCTGTAAACCGAACGGTATAACTTTTTCCAGAGAACTCAGAAATTAGTGGAACCAATTTTATATGAAAATAGACTCAGAGAGCTTTCCATACATATAAAATACATAAGATTCGGAGTTAAAATGAGTGAGATATGATTTTTCAAAGTGGACTGTTCTCGGATTGGTTTCTGTCTGGGCAGTCTACACTAAAATGTGTATAACTCGAGCTACAAAAATGATTTTTGAGTGAGACTAAGTTTAATCGAAAGCTAAGACATAGAGGAACAAACCCATAAAACAGTTTTCTCAGATTCCCTCTGAATAATTATAATGAGAAGTAACAATCCACTGTACCGGGAGTGAACTTAGAAACTGAATAGTCAGAATAAAATATGCATAACTCAAGCTACAAAATGAATTTTTAAGTGGGGTTTATTTTGTTTAAAAATAGACTCAGAGAAGTATATCCAAACAAAAATTCAAAATAAAAGAGTAAAAGATGAAATTATGGTGAATTTTCAAAGTTACTGCCCCACTGTAAAAGTAAAACTGGTTATGGTAAAAGTTAAAGAATAAGGAGAAATAAGCTTTAAGACATTAATACCCTTATATTAAGCATTAGAGAACCCTCATAATTCAACTTAAAAAGTGTCAAAAAGGACATTAGACAAAAAGTGGCATTATGCTCAATAAGAGAAGTTTACACAAGAGACAACCTCAATTAAAAGCTTGCACCTAATTTATCAAGCTAAGCTCATAAAATGTTGCTTGTGAATATGCCTATGTTTATGTGCAAGCATGATGTTATGATAATGATCATGATGATATGATGATGTTATGATGATGATATGATAATGATGATATGATATGATGCTTGATGATACTATGATGTTGGTTTCTCTGTTTGGCAAAATTTTGGGAAGCTTCGGTTTAGCCGTTATCTTCTTAGAAATTTTGTAAGAATTATGGACTTAGAAATATTTTGCATCATAATGCTTAAATGAGAAGAAGTTTAATTCAAGTAAGTGATCCTTCAAAAGGGAAGGTAATCTAATTTAAGTTTCCCCTCACCCACGACTCACATGAGGCATGGCATGACCCAGCTAGTGTGAGTATAGGGGATAGGTCTTACATGAGGCATGGCATGACCCAGCTAGTGTAAGTACAGAAATTCTATGGTGGCGACGGCCACGGTATGAGCTCATTACCACTTATGTTTAGTGGGTGAAAAGATAAAGTTAGGTTAAGAAAAGAAAAGGGACCTCGGTCTAAACCCTAGCAAAGGAAGAAGTTAAGAAAAACTTATAGCACAGTCATGCATTTTTATATGATTATACTTGTGCCCATATATGTTATGATGTAAATGATTAGAGATTATGTTAAAATTGAATCCACTTCGGATATTCATGTTTTCGAAAACCTAAGAACGAAACCTTATGAGTGTTCACTATTTTCATTAATAAAACCGAAGTGGCTGGGACGATGACGATGACACTTTCGTGTCGGGTTCGAGTCCTACTGAGAAATTCCATTTCTCACCCTAGTTGTTCTTCCGTATCGTCACCAGATCTCGACGGCGCATCCGGTGGAGTGGAGCGTGGATCCCCAACACGGTGAGCGGACGTGTGACGTGGGGTGCAAAGCGGTCGTTTTGGGACTTGTAGCGACCATCGCTCTGCACCTCCGCATATTTCTTTTGAGCTGAGCATTGTCATTCAAATTTGTACTTAGTATCTAGTATTTGGACCATGGCCCGACCATGAGCCTCCTTTGATGTAATGTTGATATATATGTATGTATATATATTATGAACCCATATCGATGTAATGACTTTGCTATATAATGCAATGTACTTGTGAATTACTATTCATTTATCTTTCTCTGATTTTATGATATTGGAGTACGTATTTTATATGACATGCCGTTACTCTGTCTAGCTTCTCGTTCAAGGCTTTACTTTCAAAAAGTGACGACGTATTTCAAAAGAAAAAGAAAAATTTTACCGTATTTTCCGCACAATTTAATTTCAAGTGCAGTTTAGTTTTCCACGAGCATAAGTAACAACTAATAAAACGCCGTAATACGACTTAAGCGTAGTATGGGTTTATTAGGGTGTTACATTTCCTATTGTAAATAATTATCCTATTAAATTATTTTTCTTTCTTTCACAAATAATTATTATATTAATTTTGCTTTTATATTCTTTTGTAAATAATTATCATATTCATTTTTTTGTAAATAATCATTATATTTTAAAAGGGGAAAAAATAAATATTATTACAAGCTCTAGGGTAACCGTTATAAAACGGATGTATTAGGGATGCAATGGGATTAAGTTTTCACCCTTCCTTATGTATAAATAGACTCCCGAGCATATTCTCTTTAAAAAGACCGGTTTTGCAAATTTAAAAAGTTTTTCTGATTTTTACCATAATAAAAATTGGTGGCGATTCAATTGAATTGTTTTTCAATTCTTTTGTTGCCTCTTGTCACGGTGCCCTCCGGGCACATTGTGACATGCATGGTGAGGATACAATGGTCGCTTATCTTCTTTGGCTAAATTGGGTTGCAAATAAGTTTTGTTTATGAACTAAGATTTATGAACTCTTTGCTTGATGTAACATCTTCTATTTTCCTTCATGCTAAATTATCTCAGTAACCTTGAATAATTAACTAGGAACTTAATGAGAAATTAAAGGATTAAGGCTTAATCAAAGGATTATTGAGGTAATCATGAAGAGAAAAGTTAAGAGAATGCTTAATTAAGGTTAGAGAATCTCTAATTAAGCAAGTCAACCTTTTAAAAGCTTAATTAAATATTAATCATCAATAATTAGCTTAATCGAGTTTAATTAAGGGTAATTAAGCTTAATTAAAAGATTAATTTTTATTAATCATGATCATATGAGTTAATCACTAATTCTTCCTTAATCAAATTAATTAAGTTGTAAGAGCACTTAATCATATCATTAAAATTCAAATTTAGTCAACTAGACAATAAAGCAATAGTGATGTCATTGAAGCATAAAGTATGAGATAAAGTTGCTTTTTGTAAAAGTTGAGCTTGCTTTGTCTCCTTCATTATCCAATTTGTCCCCCTTAATCCTTAATTGACATAACAAAATATCTCCCCCCATGCCCTAATACCTACGACCATGCACGCCAACACACACACACACATACACTCACTTTATTTTTTTTTTTCAACTCTCATTCTTTCTCTAAGTCTCCCATTGCTAACTTCTCTCTATACTTTCTTCTTCTTTTTCATCATCTTCTTCATCATTCTTCAAGAACACCATAACTAAACCTTCTCACAAACCCTTCAAAAATCACATCTTTCGGTCTTTGGAGACAAGATTAAAAAACTACAACCTTCATTTCTCCAAGAACACGAGCTCTCACCTTCTCCATTCAAAACCACCACCACCACCACAAGAAAGAACTCGTCTTCACATTCATTTTCTCCTTTAAGCTTGAGGTAGTGATCTTTCACTTGTTCTTTTTACTACACAAGAAAGCTTGAAGCTTGGCTCTTACCATGGCCAAGAACTTTAAGTGAGAACTTGAGAAAAACTCCATACTTTTCTTGAGCAAAAATTTCTATTTTTAGTGAAGTTTGTTTCTTGAGCTTGTTCATGAGAAGTTTTATGTTTACTTAAAAAGTTTCTCTTCTTGAATACTTCAAATCTTTCATTTTTCTTTCTTAATGCATGTATTCTTGGTATTTTTGTGAGTTGTCAAAAAGAAAGATGCTTTCTTGGTGGTTCTTGTTTAAAGTTAGTTCTTTTTATGAAGGGTTTATGATTAAAAAGATCCTCTTTTTACATCTCTCTTTATGATTTTGATATGAACAAAAACATTCTAAAGCATAAAACTTTAAAAACTTTTCTTCTTGATGCACCAAAAGTGGCACTACATCATACATGCTTCATAAAGATTCATTTTGTTTTTTTTGAAGATAAGAATAGTAGTAAAAGTCTAACCTTTGTTAAGATATAAAGCTCATCAGTTATAAAAGTAATAGCTTGTTACTTTAGGTCTTAAAGATTGAATCTTGAAGACAACATTACATAAAGTTTTAAACTTTCTTCAAGAATATAACTTTCATTAGCTCCAATGCCCTTTAGAAACCATTCTATTGTTGTGAACCAGAATGAGCTTTAAGGTTTTGATGAATACCAAATCAGAGTTTAAGCTAATCTTGTTGTATATAAATGATTTGTCTCCAGAAATGTTTTCTTTTGTGATAAAAGATCTTAATCATGTGCATTAACTGCTTGAGAAACAACAAAGCCTTGTTATCAACATTCTTTTATTTCAATATACTTGATAAGGAATATATGCTTTGTGTACTTCTTGAGCTATCACATAAGAAACAAAAAGACAAGTTCAAAAGGATGAAACTACAACATCAGAAGGAAAAATATGCCTCAAGAACAAACATTGTTTATTCAAAAAGATGACTCTATTCAGAAGGGATATCTCCAGAAACATACTTCTCATAAAGTGTTATACCTTCAAAGCTTCCTCTGCACACTTCAGTGACAAATTCAAAAAAGTCAAAAAGGAGATTTGACAAGTTGCAAAGGAGGCGTTGACAAATTTGAATAGTTGATAAATTAACAAAGGGCTACTTTTCTACTTCTATATAAGATTTGAAAAGTGGGAAAAAGGAACGCTATTTCTTCTTTATCCAGTTGTAAACCAATAGACAAAAAGAATCACAAGGATCAAGGCCTAGGAGCTTCAACAATCATATTTTCGAGTCTATCTAAGGCTGGAAGTTGAAGAAAGAATAGTTAGACAAATTGAATGCCTCTTATGTAAAATAGCTTCCTTCCTTCATCCTTCTTGATATTTGGAACACCATAAAGTTACTCATCATAACTTCAATTCAAAAGAAAATCTTCTCTTCTGTTTTGTAATAGATAATATTCTCTCTTTGAGAATTTACAAAAGTCACACACACAATGCTTTATTATCTATTCTCTGTTAACAGAGTTAGTGTGAGTGTTCAAACAAAAACATATTATTCACATCAATTGTATCCAGACCTAGTAGAGGTCAGTGTAAGCTTGGACAAAGAATACTCGTGGTTTATAAAATTTCAATAAAGAGTTGGGGACTATAAGTAATCAAGTGATTAGCCGAACTAGCATAAAAATCTCTTGTGTGTTTCCTCTATTCCTTATCTTGCCATTTGATTTTATCACATAAATTCTTTGCTTTGTATACTTAATCTGAAAAACATTTATAACTGTTTTAAATTAGAACAAAATAGTTTTTTACACTAACAAAATTGCTTTTGCAATCCAAGTCTTAGACTTAAGATAATTGTTTTTATCAAAGTTTTTTAGATTATAAGGTTCATTGAAAGCACGATTCAACCACCCTTCTCGTTCTATCTCATCCAACAATTGGTATTAGAGCCTAACTCTAGGGTTGAGCTTCCTAACGGTTATAGAGGATAAAGATCCATCAAATGGCACAACAAACAAATCATATTGCAGACGATCACTCAATTAATCGCCCCCATACTTTAATGGTGAAGACTATCCTTACTAGAAGGATAGAATGAGACTCTTCATTGAGTCCATAAGTCTGGACATGTGCGAAATTATAGAAAATGGTGATTATGTGCCCATGACTAAGCAACCAATGCCTCAAGGAGTTGCAAATCCAAAGCAACCTCCACTAGTAGTAGTCAAAACCATTTCAAGAAATGAACGGACTGACCAACACAAAACTAAAGTCCAAATGAATGCTAAGGCAAAGTATATGTTCACATGTGCCTTAAGCAAAAGTGAATATGATAAGATTATATCTTGTGACTCGATAAAAGAAATCTGGGATAGACTCCAAGTGCTTCATGAAAGAACTGATTAGGTCAAGGAAACCAAGATCAGCATGTTAGTTTATCAATATGAGATGCTTAAAATGCTAGAGCATGAAAATATTGATGAAATGACAACTAGATTTATGCATATCATAAATCAACTGAAAGCTTTGGGTAAAAGATACTCAAATGCTTAAATGGTGGGAAAGATCTCGAGAAGTCTCTCAAAGCTTGGCTTCCCAAAGTTACGGCTATCCAAGAAGCCAAAGATCTAAATGTACTTAACTTGGATGCTCTCATTGGGTCTTTAAAGACTCATGAGATTGAATTAAAGGAAATCTCTGTGGACTCAAGCAAGAAGGGTAAATCCATTGCCCTAAAATCCACTCAGAAGAGATCCAGCTCCTCCAAAGCCATGAAAGCTGTAGAAGAATCAGATCAAGAAGATGGTGACTCCTCTGACTCTGATTCGGATGATGAAAAGGATGAAATTGCATACTTGGCAAAGAAAATATCAAAAGCTTGGCAAAGAAGAAAAAAAGAAGAACTTTGTCCTTAAAAAGGACAAAAAGAGCAAAGTCAAGTTAGATGAAATGATATGCTTTGAATGTAAGGAACCTGGATACATTAGATCAGAATGTCCCAGACTAAAGAAAGCTGCAAAGAAGAAGGCTATGATGGCCACCTAGGAAGATCTAGACGAAGAACAAAAAAATATTAAATCACAAGATGAAGAAAAAATTATAGCAAACCTATGATTGATGACTAACATTGTTTCGGATGAAGAAACTGAGGTACATGATTTTGAATCTGAACTTATATTTGAAAATCTTGAAAAAGCCTATGATGAACTCTTGGATACTTCCAAGTCTCTTGCTTCTTAATATGCTTCTCTAAAAAAGGATTTTCGAAAACTATCTTTGGAGTTTGAAAAGCTCAAGATTGAAAAAGAGAAGATTAGGCATAAAAAGGAGAAATTACAAAATGACAATGTCCTTTTTCAGCAGGATCTGACAGCCCTAAAAATAGAAGTTTCTTAAACTCGCTCAAAGTCATCTTTTGATGTTTTTGAGCTTCAAAAAACAGTCAAACTTCTCAAATCAGATCTTGAGAAAATGGGTAATGGCTCCAAAAATCTGGACTTGATGCTTGGTGGCCAAAAATCGTATCTTTACAAAACTGATTTAGGCTTTGAGAAAGGAGATGATGAACAATCATCCAAAGATTCTCCAAATCAGATTCTTGCTTGTATATACTGTTTCAAAAAGGGTCACTCTTCTGAAAGATGTTTTTCTAGAAGAAAAGCCAAATAGAAAGTGAAAAAATCCAAAAACACTACTAACACAAAAAGGACTCAAGAAGATATGGGTATCTAAAGTTAAAATTACATCTGATGCAACTGTGTCTTAAGTCACTGCATCAAAGGGAAGAGAAGTGGTATCTGGACAGTTGGTGCTCCAAACATATGATTAGAAATAAATCCTGGTTCAGAACCTCAGACCCAAGGATGGTGGAATACTGAAATTTATCAACGGAATCAAATCCAAAGTCATTGGTATAGGTAATGTTGATAAGAACAATTCCAATATAATAAATGATGTTATGTTAATAGAAGGGTTAACACACAACCATCTGAGCATTAGTCAATTCTGTGACCAAGGCTACAAAGTTGTGTTTGAACCTTCATAGTATATCATTAAAGATTCCACTACTGATAAAATTATTCTTACTGCTAAAAGGCATAATAATACTTATGTATTATATTTAGATGATCTTCTAGATCAAAATGTAAAATGCTTAGCATCCTTCGTGGATGAAAAATGGCTTTGGCACAAGAAACTCAATCATGCTCATATGAAACTAATTTCTGAGATCTCTCAGAAAAAATTAGTGAAAGGTTTACCCAAAATTAGTTTCGAAAATGACTTATCATGTAAGTTTTGTCTTAGAGGTAAACATACCAAGAGTTCCTTCCATAGTGAAAATATAGTTTATGCTACAAGACTACTTGAGGTTTTACAATGTAGTTCCTTCCTAAAATACTCTTCTGTTTCAAAAGCTTACAGGGTGTTTGATAGGAAGACTTAATCTTTGGAAGAAACCAATCATATAAGCATCATGAAAAAGAAAAATAACTTTGAATCAGAATGTTGCAAATCTGGAAGAAGAATTGGAAAATATGTCGTTAAATGACAATTCCAAGATTCAGCAGAACTTTTAGATTGCCACTGGAAATGATGATGATGATGTTTCTAAACTTCCTTCTCATAAACATGTTTCTGACGATACTTCTGAAAAACCAAAAAGTACACCTCTGAAGCGAAGATACACTATTATAAGAGACTTGAGAGTCGTCTCTCAAAATTAAATTATTGGTGAACTCTCTTAATGAATTAGAACAATATCTTTACTTAGAAGCGACTCCAATCTTGATCTAATCTCTGAAATTCAACTAGAAAGCATTGATGAAGCCTTGACGGATCAAAACTGGATTGAAGCAATGAAAGAGGAATTATCTCAATTTGAGAAAAGCAAAGTTTGGACTCTAGTCCCTTTACCAAAAGGACAATCTGTTATTGGGACTAAATGGGTGTTCAGAAACAAGCTTGATGAAAATGGAAAAGTTATTAGAAATAAAGCAAGATTAGTGGCTCAAGGTTACAATTAGCAAGAAGGCATTGATTATGATGAAACTTTTGCCTCTGTAGCTAGATTGGAAGTAATCAGAATACTAATTGCTAATGCCACATATAAAGGATTTATGTTATTTCAAATGGATGTTAAATTTGCTTTTTTAAATAGTTTCATATCCGAGGAAGTTTATGTCAACCAACCTCATGGTTTTGAAAATGAAAATTTCCCTCACCATGTCTTTAAGCTTTCAAAGGCCCTATATGGTTTAAAGCAAGCTCCTAGAGCTTGGTATGATAGACTCAGCTCTTTTCTAATCAAAAATAGTTTTGTAAGAGGAAAAGTTGACACTACTTTATTTATTCTTCATGACAAAAATGATTTTATGATTGTTTAGATTTATGTGATGATATCATTTTTGGAGCAACTAATCAAAATTTGTGCAATAATTTCTCTGAGCTTATTTAGGGAGAATTTAATATGAGTATGATGGGAGAACTGAAATTCTTTCTTGGACTGCAAATCAAACAATAGAAGGATGGAATCTTGATTTATTAAGAAAAATATGCTAAGGATTTGCTCAGAAAGTTTGATATGGACAAG
The DNA here is from genome assembly GCA_031439585.1 of Pterocarpus macrocarpus. Taxonomy (NCBI): domain Eukaryota; kingdom Viridiplantae; phylum Streptophyta; class Magnoliopsida; order Fabales; family Fabaceae; genus Pterocarpus; species Pterocarpus macrocarpus. Next base: position 59,185,548 of record CM062514.1, read on the forward strand.
GCCAAGAGCATTAATACTCCTATGCATCCTTCTCAAGTTCTAGGAGCTAATGAAGAAGGTGAAAAAGTTTATGAAACTCTTTATAGAGGTATGATTGGATCCTTATTGTATCTTATTGCTAGTAGACTTTGTAACACCCTAATAAACCCATACTATGCTTAAGTCGTATTACGGCATTTTATTAGTTGTTACTTATGCTCATGGAAAACTAAATTTCACTTGAAATTAAGTTACGCGGAAAATACGATAAGATTTTTTTTTTTTTTGAAGTACGTCGTCGCGTTGCAGTGTTTTGAAAAGTAAAGCCTTGAGCGAGAAGATAGTTAGAGAAAGAGTGTGTCACATAAAATATATATATCCCAAAATCGTAAAACATGAGAAAGGCAAACAGATAATAATTCACAAATACATCGCATTAAATAACTAACCAGTACATTCATATAGGTTCATAATATATATATATATACAGACATATATATCAGCATTACATCAAAGGAAGCTCATGGTCGTGCCATGATACAAATACTAGATACAAACTTAAATTGACATCGTTCGTCACAAAAAGGAATGTATGAAGATGCAGAGCTACGGTAACTACAAATCCACATCAGCATTGTCTGGCATCCCATGTCACACGTCCGCTCATAGTGTGGGGGATCCATGCTCCACTCCACCTGATCTGCCATCGAGATCTAGTGACGATACGAAAGAATAACTAGGGTGAGAAATGGAATTTCTCAGTAGGACTCGAACCCGACACGAAAGTGTCATCGTCATCGTCCCAGCCACTTCGATTTTATTAATGAAAATAGTGAGCATTCATAAGGTTTAATTCTTGGATTTTCGAAATCATGAATATCCGAAGCGGATTTAATTTTAGCGTATCCTCTAATCATTTACATCATAATATACATAAGCACAAATATAATTACATAAAACATGCATGTCCATGCTATAAGATTTTCTTAACTTCTTCCCTTTCTAGGGTTTGGACCGAAGTCCCTTCTCTTTTCTTAACTTGACTTTATCTTTTCACCCATTAAACATAAGTGGTAATGAGCTCATACCGTGGCCGTTGCCACCATAGAATTTCGGTACTTACACTAGCTGGGTCATGCCATGCCTCATGTAAGACCTATCCCCTATACTCACACTAGCTGGGTCATGCCATGCCTCATGTGAGTCGTGGGTGAGGGGAGCTTACTTCGGGTCACCTTCCGTTTTGAAGGATCACACCCTTAGTTTACTTTCTGTTCTTATTAAAGCTTATGATGCAAAATTATTCTGATTTTTTTCCACATTTAGGCGTTACGTATCGCCGTCCCCAAATGTGGTTCCTTTATCAATCACCTCTGGGTGTTATGTATCGCCATCCCCAGGGTGTTCATATTTATTAATCCTTTCATGTATATCATTAAGCATCAAATCATCAACATATCATATTCATATCATCATCATTCATTATCATATCGTCATCATATCATTACCATTCTTATCATCATCATATCACTATCATAATCATCATCATCATTATCATCATCATATCATATCATCATCATTATGTCATTGTCATCATATTACATATCACACAAAGTCTTATGAGCTTAGCTTAGTAAACTTGGGTACAAGCTTTTAATTGATTTGCTTCTTGCATAAATTCTTTTATTAGGCATAGGGCCAATTTCAATCCATTACCCTTTTTGAAACTTTTAAGTTGAATTATGAAGGTTTTCCAATATTTAATGTAAGGGTCTTAAGGTCTTAAAGCTTATTTCTTATTAACCTTTAAAACTTTACCATATCTAGTTTTACTTTTATAGTGGGGGTAGTAATTTCAAAAATTCACCATAATTTCATCTTTTACTCTTTTATTTCAAATTTTTGTGTAGATGTACTTCTCTGAGTCTATTTTTAAACAAAATAAGCCCCACTCAAAAATTCATTTTGTAGCTTGAGTTATGCATATTTTATTCTGACTATTCAGACTTAAAAGTTCAACTCGGGTCAGTGGCTTGTCCACTTCACTGAGAGTTCCTCACATGGAATCTGACAAAACTGTTTTAAGGGGGGGTTTCTCTATGTCTTATCTTTCTAAAAAACTTGGTCCCACTCAAAAATGTTATGTATAACATGAGTTATGCACATTTTATTACATACTGCCTGAACAGAAACTCATCTGGGCATAGCAGACTTTGAAAATTCATATCTCCCTCATTTTAACTCCAAATTTCACGAATTTTATATGTGTGGAAAGCTCTTTGAGTCTACTTTCAAGAAAATTAGTTTCATTACATTTTGAGTTTTGTAGAACGAGTTATACAGTACGCTTTACAGACTGCCGGAATTCCAGCTTAACTAGTTTTCATGTTTTACATATCAAACTTGTGGAGATGTTGTTATACCACTTCAAATCACTATTTTTATGTTTTATCTCATCATTATATTCAAGGTTTTAGTCACCAAATCAGTATTTTAAAACAAAACAGAGCAAGATACATAAACCATCATGCCACATATTCTCACTTCAAGACAATATTTTTCAATAAGACAAGAAATGGTCATGAGACCTTGAAGCATGTAACATCCCAATTTTCCTTGTGCTAAATTATTCCATTTTACCTCCACCATGAGTTCCAAGTTCTGAATTCACTAGTTTTTATGATTTCCGACTTCATCCTCGAATTTCACATGAAATGGGATAATTTCCAATTTTCGAGTTCATCTTCAAGTTTTTCAGCCCAATTTCCGATTTCCGACCTTATCCCAGCATGTTCTTCATTTCCGACTTCATGTCCTGTTCGACTTCCGAGTTGGTCTGCAAAATTCCGACTTCATGGCCTTTCCAATTTCCGACTTAATGTTCTAGCTTCGAGTTAACTGGAGTGGCTTCCGAGTTCCAATATTCGAGTTAAAGTATATTGGGTGTAATTTCCGACCTCTGATTTCAACTTTTGTAATTCCTCGCTTCAGACTTCCGACTTGGCCTTCAAGTCCGAGCAACATGAACGTAATTCCACGATATTCAACTTCATGTCTCAAAGAAAATGTATCCGAGTTCCGATATCACCTTAATAGTGCACATGGTTTCTGACATCAGAAGTTATAGTTTAACACAATGGTGCAAGTACCGACTTCCGAGTAAAATGTCACGAGGTCCCGCATTAGAGTGGAATTCAATTAGAATGGACTCGAGTTCGGATCTTTGAGCTGATTTTCAAATCATCCACGAGTTCCGATTTCATCTCAAAAAGTGCACGAGTTCCGACTTTAAAGGAGTACGAGTTCTGATGTCATCTTCAGAATATACTGGAAACGAGTCCCACTGTTAGGGCAATGTGGAGAGCAATTTCGTCACAAAAAGAGGGCGACGTAGAGAGCAAATTGTCACTAAAGAGGGGAAGGTTGGCTGAATTTCAGCCTTGTATTTTAAGGCCAATCAGAACCTTCCAAGTTAACTACCACTCATGCTTATATAACACCTTCTTCTCCCCTCATTCAGACCCATTTTCTGCGCCCTCTCTTCTCCCTCACTTTAGCTCTCTTTTCTCTTCTCCACTCACCCAACTCCATCACTCCTTCAAGCTTAGCCAAGTCCTAATAATTCAAGCTTCAACACTTAACCCAAGATCACACTCCAAAGAGGTAGGATTCAATCCCTAATCTTAATTTCTTTAAGCTGAGAATGCATGAAAGATTACTCTTCTATATATATTTGATGATATATTGGATATATGTGATGAATTATGGTTGGATTAATATGAAATAATGAGTTAGGATTAAGGTTAGAAAAAGAAAACTAGGAGAAGTAAAGGTTTGGAATGCTATCTAAGAGAGGAGTTCCACGGCAGTCCGTACGGCGGAGTGTACGGTGCCGCCTACAGCCGATTAAATTCGATGAAACCATTTTTAGATGAATAGGGCTTTCCATACATATGTCATATAAGGTTATTGGATTAGTATTGAGAGAGATATGAATTTTTGAAATTTGACCTAGGAATCAAGACATTCACCCGGGCAGTATGGGTTGATAAGGGTATAACTCACTCTATACAACTCCAAATTGAGTGAAACTAATTTTGTTAGAAAGCTTACACATAGGGGAACATCCCAATATGAAATTTCGAGTTTGTTATGGTCCCAATTGTTCCCAGTGATTCGAGGAAGTTGTCCTATGTCCAATCTAGGCCAACATAGAGTAGTTCAGGAAGGTTGAATTTCGGGACTTATAACTCGAGGTATGCTTAAGTAAATGGAATGAAACTTATGGAAAATGAAAGGTTGTCCTGTTAGCTTCAATATGAGACCAATTTTGTATAATTTAAGCTTAGTTTCGATTTTTAGTGAATTTATACTTCCAAGAGTGTAATTCGGGCCAGTGATTGAATAGGCTGAGGCAAAATTTGAATATCTTGAGTTATATAAATCAAAATGATATGCGACTAAAGAGGTTTGAAAGTACACATATAGAGCTATGACATATCCAAAATTCAGGTTTAAATGAGTTGAATAGAGATAAAGGTGGATTATACAAGATTCGAGCAGAACCGAATAGAATTGGTAGAATGGCCAAAGTGATAGTTTCACAAGAGTGGGTGAACATATAAGGTTCGAGTTGAGGATTGCCAGTTTTGTATTGATGTATATATATATATATATATATATATATATATATGTGTGTGTGTGTGTGTGTGTGTGTGTGTGTGTGTGTGTGTGTTAGACTAATTATATTGCTATGATTGAATTATCTGTGAGAATTGGCACTATTCATGGGGAGACAGAACTGATCCATTATGCTGCCAGAGTTGCGGCAGAAGTCTATGAAACTAGGAATGTTTACATGTAAGGATGAATTTTAGGCATGATATGAGTTATGAGAGCTTATGCTATGAGAGATTATACTTTGAATATATTACATTCACATGTTATGTTCATGTATGCCATGCATGCAAGCATAATTAGAATATGATATGAGAAATAAGATATGAGGCATATTCATGTATGCACAAAGCATCTGTACGCATGATAAGATATGGAAAGGAAAGATGATAAGAACTTTCAAGAGGGACGTACTAAGCTACCACGCTAGGCATGGCATAGACCCAGCTAGCGTGGGCGAGGCAATCTTGTCTAAGACTTGGGCTAGCCTCGACCCAGATTAGTGGGAATAGACCGGTGTGAGGGTCGGGGAAAGTAAACCCGTCACTCATGTATAGGTACGAGCTCGGACCTGAAAAGCAGGCTATTGCCCAGGGGTGAGAAAGGCCATTCACCTCCAGGGGACCAAGCACAGAAAAGTAAGATCAAGTTGCAAGCTAAGGAAAGATATGAATTAAGTCAAGTGCACTTGCATACAGTCAAGCATGAGCATCTATAAGCGCATCTTTAGTTATCTCATTAAGTCATACTATTATTAATATGATTCTGGTTGAAGCATATCATACTAATCATAATCCTATGTCTGCAATATAATATGGTAAGTGATGGTTAAAATATAACCCGCTTCAAGAAAGGTGTTTTCAACTTAAAATTGAACCACTATTTGTTTTCATAATAAACCGAAGCAGCTGGAATGTTTATGATGACATTATAAGATTTGTTTAAATTAACCTACTGAGAACCCTAGGTTCTCACTGCCTGCTTGTATATTTTCTTTTCCGTAAACATTCCAGTACCTAAGTTGGACATCTAGTGCAAGGCGAAATGCAGGGCCGCTCATTGAGCACGACTCAGGCGCTAGCCAGATCAAGAGACCATCGAAGTTAACTAATGATTAGTTGGAAGTAAACGCTGTTTACTCTGTCGGTCACAATTTGCTTTTAAAGTGTAATTATTTTATTCTCTATGTATCAGAGATTAGTAGTTAGTAATAAAGTGGACAATTAAAGGGCCATGTATTATATTTTCCCTATTTTAAAGAATTTTTCAGCACCGTGACAACCTTTTTATGTAATTCCACGACTCGAGCATGGCTTATATGATAGAGGTTGTTACAAAGCAAGCCCTAAAATCACCTAGCTATGAAGAGCTTAGGAGTTCTAGAGCTTGAAAAATACATGAAAAAGAAGGGTTAGAGTCACTACCAAAGAGAGCTTCCTTGAAGGATTTTGAAGGTGGAGAAGGTTGGAGAGAGTCTTCCTTCTTGAAGGCTTGAAAATGGGGCTTGTGTATGAGGGGTCTTGTTTCTCCAAAGACCAAAAATGGTGGTCCTTGAAGGGATGGTGATGGTGGTGATGGAAATGAGGTGAGGAGTAGTAGAAAGATTGGAAGAAGAACAAGGAAGATTGAAAGAAGAAGAGAGTGGGTATGAGACTTGGAGAGAGGATAGAGCTTTGTGTATGTCTTAGTGAGAGGAATGAAAAAAATGAAATGAGGGGGAGAGAAGGAAGGCTGATGGCGCAAAATGGGGGAGGAGAATGATGTGATTTTGCTTCTTACAACAAGCAAGAGAGAGGGAAAAACTTTGGGGCAAAAGAGGGAGTTGTGTTTCCTTTGAGTCTTGGCACTTGGGTAAAGACCTTGTAGTGTTTCTTTTCAAGTGGTTAAAAGCATGATCTATCCTAGGATTGGCATTAAATGATTGTGATCACTCCAAGTGTCATAATCTTGATGGAGGAGAGTAGATCTTTTGTCTTGACTTAAGGAATCTACTAACATGGACTCTTGATCTAGTAGTGTATGATGAGAAAGCAAATGGATGGTTGTATTTTTGCTCTTATCCTTGGCCGAAATTTGGTGCATCAATTAGGAGAAATTTTTAAATCTTCAAAGCCATTAGAATTACCTAAGTTGTTAATCAATTCGATTAGTTAAATTGCTTTTTAACCGATTTCGGTTAATTACATCTTTAAGACATTTTTCCTCTTAAAAGAATTGATCTTATGAATTATGTAATTAGGGTTTAGAATTAATCTATCTCAATTGGTAAGGTAGAACAATTTTCTTGTACTTAATTAATAAGGTTGGATTAGCTTAATTATATTTCTAAGTTACGAATTAATGAGGTTCGAATAATTAGGTTTTAATTGAACCATTTAGTGCATTATGATTCAATTATTGACTTGACTCAATTCACTAAGTGTTGCTCATCGAGATTAGCTAATTAATTCTCAGTCAATCGTTAACCTCTCTAATTAGCCAGGATCACTGAACTAATTAGCTTAGACAAAAATTGGGGATATTACAGACTTGACTTGCAATTAAGTGTCAATCCAATCCTAAACAATCACACTTGAATGCTGTTAAAAGAATTCTAAGATATTTAGTTAGTACTACTAATCTTGGTCTTTGGTATGAGAAAGGTACTGTTTGTAATGTTATAGCATCGTGATGTCGATGTTGCTTTGGAGATAGAGCTGAAAGAAAAAGCACTAGTCATTGCTGTTGCTTTCTTGGAAAGTTGTTAACAACATGGTCAAACAAGAAGCAGAACACTATTGCTCTTTCAACTACAAAGGCTGAATATGTGTCTGTTGCAAATTGCAATGCTCAAATTCTGTGAATTAAGCAACAACTAGAATATTTCAATCTAATGTTTACCAAAATCCCTATCCTATGTGACAACAATAGTGCTATTAATCTCACAAAGAATCCAATTCAGCATTCTAGATCTAAGAATATTGACATCAAGCATCATTTCGTAAGAGATCATGTTTAGAAAAGAGATTTTGAGCTAAGATTTATCAAGACTGAAAGTCAGATTACTGATATTTTTACAAAACCCTAAGTTGAAGATCGATTCTATCATATATGGAACCTTTTGAACATGATTAGCTTTTAATTATTCATATATAGTGCATCCGGTACCTCCCTCTCTCTTAAGCAAAAGTTAATGCTGAGATTGCTACATCTAAATTGGATTTACTTTCTGGATAAAGTTCTTCAACGTCAGTGTGTGGCTCAGAAAGATCATATCAAGAAACGATTAAAGAACTAGCTTAGAATGTTTCCTCATACGGTTTAGAAAGTTAATTCAGAACTGGTTATTTACTTAGTTGAGAAAGAATGATGTGCAATACAAGTTGAGAAAGAAGGATTCAAATAAAGATCAGAGCACTTCAGAAAAGATTACTTTAGAGCAGGGTAAAAATGAAATTGAGAAAAATAGCTTCAAAATAATATATTCAAGAAATAATTTTTCTCATGGGCACAGAGTGTCATATCTCTCTAGAAAGATGATAAAAAGTTCTCATCAATGACTGGTTTTTGGAGAAATGAAACTGTCTTGTGATGTGTGTTGTTTTGTTTACATCCACTATTACACAATTGCCACAATCTAAAGAAGCGGGATAACCAAAAGACTCACTTAACCTGAACTGGTAGCATTTCATTTGACACCGTTCTCATACTTTAACTATTCACGTACTTGAAACTGTCCACATCCCTTTATCTCATCAACTTAAATCAATTGCCTAACATCACCTCATTTAGAAACTGTCTTCTTTCAAAATTCTTACATTTTCTTAAAACTTTTCATATTCTATATCCTCTACTTCCTTCTTGAACAAGTTGAACCATACACTTTTTCCAGTATCGTATCTATAATCATTATCTATCTTTGTTGCTTAAAGATCAACTCCTGTGCTCCTTATACTATTTAAGAGCTATGACAAAAAGGAGGAAGAAGAACAAAAAGAAGAGTATGGAAAAATAAAGAAAAAAGCCTAACTCGTTTTTTTAAAGAAAAGGTCTCAAGTAAGAAGAGGCAAATGGTCCCTTCTGGAGTTAAAGATACAACATTTGCTACTAATACAAACTTTGTGGAACTTTCTTTTGGTAAACCAAAAATAGGAGTCTCAAGACCTCTTGAAAAGGGTGTCATTATCAGAGAGCCTTTACCTCAGGCTTATCCAAGAATACATGTTGATGTAGAAGCTTATAGTGAAAATAAAAACTCTAATTACAAAAGGAAAAGGAAACAAAAATTTTCATCAGGTGATCTTACAAGAGACTCAGCTTATTCAACCTGCAAAAAGGGCAATAAGAGAAGCTGCAGAACACAAATTTAGTGAAGAAGGATGGTTACAGCAGCAGAGAGACAGAGCTGTTGGAATAGGTGCTTCATCTGATAATTATAGAAGGCCCTCTATCTCCTTGGAAATGGACCGATAGGATACACAAAGTGATATGCCAGAATGATCAAGGTCAGACAAAACCATTGTTCTTAAACTTGTATCTGAAGACACATAGATAGTACTAGAAATTGCACCCCTTCCTACTTCAACACCCATTTTAGCTTTAGTATCTCATGATCATTCTACTCATTCTCTCTCAAAATCTCTATCTATAGCAGAAGGAACTCCTGATCCAATTCAAATTCAATTAGAATAGCTTTAAGAAAACCTGTTCACTCTCATAACAAATCAACATTCCATCATGGAAAATCAAAGTAACATGGAGAGAAAAATTGCCAAACTAGAAGCGCTCATGTTGCAGATTCTGAAGACTTTTCGAGAAAGGAAAAGGCGATCGGTGATGGCTCTTACTGTGATCCCGTATCCTCATTTTTTTGATGATGTCAAAGGGGGAGAAGATATTTCAAGAAAAGTTTAAGCTGAGGGGGAGCATACATTGAAAGGGAGCATGCATACATTAGTCTTAGGACCCATTTTATTTTATTTTATTTTTGCAATCCAGAAATATTTTTTTTTTATCTTTTTGAACACTTTATCATATAACCCTTGGATAGCATTACAGTTTAGTTATATTTATGTAACATCCCCAATTTTGTCTAAGCTAATTAGCTCAGTGATCCTGGCTAATTAGGGAGGTTAACGATTAACTGAGGACTAATCGGCTAATCTCGATGAGCAAGAGCTTGGTAAATTGAGTCAAGTTAATAATTGAATCATAACACACTAAATGTTTTAGTTAAAACCTAATTATTCGAACCTCATTAATTCATAGCTTAGAAATATAATTAAGTTAATCCAATCTTATTAAGTCCAAGACAATTGTTCTATTTTACCCATTTGAGATAGATTAATTCTTACACCCTAATTATATAATTCATAAAAGCAATTTAACTAATGAAATTGAATTAATAACTTAGGTAATTCTAATAGCTTTGAAGATTTAAAAATTTCTCCTAATTAATGCACCAAATTTTGGCTAAGGACAAAAGCAAAATCCAACCATCCATTTGCCTTCTTATCATGCACCATTAGATCAAGAGTCGATGTTTGTAGTATTCCTTGACTCAAGCCAAGAGATGTACTCTCCTCAATCAAGATTGTGCCACTTGGAGTGATCATGTTCATCCAAGCCAATCCCAAGAGTGGTCATGCTTGTAACCACTTGAAAAAAAAAACACTACATGGTCTTTATCCAAGTGCCAAGACTCAAAAGAAACATAACCCACCCTTTTACCCCAAGGTTCCTCCACTTTCTTGCTTGTTGGAAGAAGCAAAATCACATCACTCCTCCCCCTCAATTTGCGCCAATCAGCCCCATCTCTCTCCTCCTCATTTTCATTTTTCATTTCCTCTCTCAAGTTACAAAGCTCTCACCTCTCTCTAAACCTCTCTTTGTTCTTCCTAATCTTCTTCTTGTTCTTCTTGTTTTCCTTACTCTAACTCATCTCATTCCACTACTATTCTCACAAGCCCTTCAAGGACCACTCTCTTTGGCTTTTGAGAAAGCAAAACAAATACTCACTTAGCCCCATTGTCAAGCTCAAGAAGAAGGAGGCTATCTCCAACATCTTTCTTTCTCTTCAAGCTTTCAAGAAACCCATTTGGTAGTGACTCTAACCCCTCTTTCTTCTACGTTTTTCAAGCTCTAAAACTCCTAACCTCTCCATAGCTAGGTGGTTTTAGAACTTGCTTGAAAGGCCTCATGGCCATGCTTTCATTATACAAAGTTGTTTGTGATTTTTTATCTTTTCTTGGAAAATGATTTGTTGTGTATTTATTCTTATTTTGAACCAAACTTTTTACAACTCAAAATATTGATTTTCCACCAAGATCTCAAAGTATAAAAGTGGTTTGGAAGAGAAAAGTGGTCACTTGAGGAGAAAACTTAATATTTTTACAAAAAAACTCATTGAAACCAAAATCATAGAAGCTAGAAAATTCTGGCAGTCTTTATGGCACGACTGATAACTCTTTCAATACACCTCCAAATGGAACAAAACTAATTTTAAATGAAAATAGATTCATAGAGCTTTTTATACGTATAAAATACATGAAAATTTCCCTTAAAACGAGAGAGATATGAATTTTCAAAGTGTGCTGTCCCTAGATGTGTTTCTGTTTGGGCAGTATGTAATAAAATCTTAATAACTTAAGTTATACAGAACATTTTTGAGTGGGACCAAGTTTTTTGGAAAGCTAAGACATAGAGGAACATTCCCATAAAACAGTTTTGGCAGATACCTTGTGAGGAGCTCGTAGTAAAGTTTAAAAGTCACTGTATCGAGAATAAACTTAAAAGCTGAGTAGTCAGAATAAAATGTGCATATCTCAAGTTACAAAATGAATTTTTGAGTAGGGTTTGCTTTGTTTAAAAATAGACTCAGAGAAATATAAATAAGAAAATTCAAGTCAAAATTGTAAAAGATGAAATTATGGTGAGTTTTTGAAGCTACTGCCCCACTGTAAAAGTAAAACTGGTTATGGTTAAGTTTTAAAGGATAATGAGAAATAAGTTTAAAGACATTAAGACCCTTACATTAAGTATTGGAAAACCTTCATAATTCAACTTAAAAGTTTCAAAAAGGATAAAGGACAAAATTGGCCCTATGCCAAATCAAAGAATTTTATACAAGAGGCAACCTCAATTAAAAGCTTGCACCACATTTACTAAGCTAAGCTCATAAGACTTTGTGTGATATATATGCTTCTATGTGTCAATATGATGACAATGATATGATGATGGTGATGATATGATATGATGATGATTATGATAATGATATGATGATGATAAGGATGATAATGATATGATGGCGGTGTGATAATGAATGATGATGATATGAATATGATATGTTGATGATATGATGCTTAATGATATGTGATAAAGGAATCACATTTGGGGATGGTGATACATAACGCCTAAATGTGGAAAAGAATTAGAATAATTTTGCATCATAAACTTTGATAAGAAGAGATAGAAATAAGGGTGTGATCCTTCAAAAGGGAAGGTGACCCAAAGTAAGCTCCTCTCACCTACGACTCACATGAGGCATGGCATGACCCAACTAGTGTGAGTATAGGCGATAGGGCTTACATGAGGCATGGCATGACCCAGTTAGTGTAAGTACCAAAAAGTTATGGTGGCGACAGCCACGGTATGAGCTCATTACCACTTATGTTTAGTGGGTGAAAAGAAAAGACTTAAGATAAAGTCAAGTTAAGAAAAGAAAAGGGACTTCGGTCCAAACCCTTGAAGGGAAGAAGTTAAGAGAAGCTTATAACATAGACATGCATGTTTTATGTAACTATACTTATGCTCATGAATATTATGATAAAAATGATTAGAGGGTATGTTAAAATTGAATCCGCTTGGGATATTCATGTTTTTGAAAACCTAAGAACTGAACTTTACGAATGCTCACTATTTTCATTAATAAAACCGAAGTGGCTAGGACGATGACGATGAAACTTTTGTGTTGGGTTCGAGTCCTATTGAGAAATCCCATTTCTCACCCTAATTATTCTTCCGTATCATCACCAGATCTTGATGGCGTACCCTATGAAGTGGAGCATGGAGCCGCCCCATCATGAGTGGGCTTTCGACGATGACGCTCAGGCCATCGTGGCGACGACCACTGCAGTGGTGCGCACTTATTTTTACCCTGGCCGTATACATGAGCATATAGGGGCCGATGTCCCGCCTGCCCCAGCTGACATTCCTACCGCCTACCTTGGATAGCCGTTAGATCCTTAGGATTTTCGACTCATGCTGTTGCCAGATATTGAGATGGAGCCGATATCTCTGGAGTTACTTGCCGCTGAGCCCTTACCGCAACCAGAGATTCCTATGATTGAGCTGAGCTCCACGGCTACCCCTAGGGCCACAGCCGCCTCGCCGCCGTACCCTGAGTATCATCCTGAGTCTTCGGAGGAGGATCCTTCCGAGGAGCGATCCTCAGCAGCCAGCTGTGAGCCAAATCAGGCCAGCCTGAGTTGCCGTGTTCGTCGAATTGAAGTAATTCATAAGCACCCCCTCATCATACGCACACCTCATGTCCCCCGAGGGCGAGGAGCTTGGAGGAGTCGCATCTCTGGGCCACGACATCAGAAGATCGGAGGGTCCATTATGGAGACTGATCTTAGGATTTGGTGTGGAACCAAGGCGCATAGACTTTTGAGATTTCTACTTCCTTGTGTATCTCTGCTGCTTAAAAGCTTGCTGTGCTAGATTGCATTCTATATGTAGTGATGACTTAATTATGAGTACCTTTATGTGATGATGGATATTATGAATTATATTTATGTGGTATGTGTATGTAAGAATTTTTATGTATTATGTATCTCGTATGGTTTTTATTCCACTTGTGAATCGGACTCTCGTACGTCATGCTCTTTCTCTATCTGTCTGCTCGCTCAAGGCTTTACTTTCCAAAATGCTGCAAAGCGACAACGTATTTTAAAAAAAAAAAAATCTTACCATATTTTTTGTGTAACTTAATTTCAAATGAAGTTTAGTTTTTCACGAGCATAAATAACAACTAATAAAATGGCGTAATATGACTTAAGTGTAGTATGGGTTTATTAGGATGTTACAATTTATCTCCCTATCAATTATGCTTTCATATCCCTTGATCAATTTTTAGTGCAATCATATTTTGTATGAGCTATTAAATGATCTTATATATGAGTTATTAAATACTCTGATATTTGCTCTGATATCTAGACTGATTGAGATGATACTTGCTTAGTTTCACTGAGCTTACTCTGCTACAAGATTATGGAATCTGTATGGATATATTTTTGCTATATAATCATTTTGATTATCTATATCTTATTTGAACTATTTAAACTATTGCGCTGATATGTTTAAATACTTTATTATACTTTACTGATGATTTTATATGTCATAAGAATCCCATGCACTCTTACCTAGAATACAATCAAAACCCTCTGGTTTGAAAAAGGATTCAATTTTTTTCTCTGATATCATGAGTGTTACTACTCTCTTTTGAAAGTAACTTACTCCAAGTAACAAATCATGCTCTTTAAAATTTTTTTGGTAACAAGAACTTTTCTTAAATACTGATTTGCTATTATAAAAAAGGGGGAGATTGTTAGCTCCAATGCCCTTTAGAAACCGTTCTATGGTCATGAACTAGAATGAGCTTTAAGGTTTTGATGAATATCAAATCAGAGTTTAAGCTAATCTTGTTGTATATGAACGATTTGTTTCTAGAAATATTTTCTTTTGTGATAAAATATCTTAATCGTGTACATTAACTGCCTGAGAAACAACAAAGCCTTGTTATCAATCATTCTTTTATTTGAATATACTTGATATGGAATATATGCTTTGTGTACTTCTTTAGCTATCATGTAAGAAATAGAAAGACAAGTTCATAAGGATGAAACTACAACATTAGGAAGGAAAACGTGCCTCAAGAAAAAAAACTGCTTATTTTGAAAGATGACTCTATCTAGAAAGGATATCTCCAGAAATATACTTTTGACGTAGTGTTATACCTTCAAAGCTTCCTCTGCACACTTCAGTAACAAATTCAAAAAAGTCAAAAAAGAGATTTGACAAGATGTAGAAGAGGCATTGACAAGTTTAAATAGTTGGTAAACCAACAAATGGCTACTTTTCCAATTTTGTGTAAGCTTTGAAGAATGGGAAAAAAAGAAGGTTATTTCTTCTTTGTCCATTTGTAGACCAACAAATAAAAAAATCATAAGGATCAAGGCCTACGAGCTTCAACGGCCATATTTCGGAGTCTATATAAGGTTGGAAGTCAAAGAAAGAATAGTTAGACAGATTGAATACCTCTTACGTAAAAATAGCTTCCTTCCTTCATCCTTTTTGATGTTTGAAACACCAAAAAGTTACTCATCGTAAATTTAATTCAAAAGACAATCTTCTCTTCTGTTCTGTAATAGATAATATTCTCTCGTTGAGAATTTAGAGAAGTCACACACATAATACTTTATTATCTATTCCCTGTTAAAAGAGTTAGTGTAAGTGTTCAAACAAAAACATATTGTTCACATCAATTGTATCCAAACCTAGTAGAGGTCAGTGTAAGCTTGAAGAAGCTAGGAAAACACTACTCGATAGAAAAGCTTAGAGAGCCTTGTGAAGAGACTCCTCGTTTATAAGAAGCTTGGACAAAGAATAATCGTAGTTTATAAAATCTCAACAAAGAGTTAGGGACTGGAAGTAGGCAAGTGGTTGGCCAAACCAGTATAAAAATCTCTTGTGTGTTTCCTCCATCCCTTATCTTGCCATTTGATTTTATCACATAAATTCTTTTCTTTGTATACTTAATCTGAAAAAGATTTATAACTATTTTAAAGTAGAACAAAATAGTTTTATACACTAACAAAATCGCTTCTGTAACATCTCCATTCTCATAAACAAAATGTAAAAACTTCAAATTATTTTCTTTAGGCAATGTGAGAATTTCTCAGGCAGCGCTATGCCATAGCGAACCTCACACTTGGAATTATAGGGTAGTGTAACACTGTCGTTGAAAAAATGGCATTGCCATGTTAAAAATTAGGAAATGACAAAAGTGCCCCTATAAACTTTTGTTAATTGCAGTGATGTCTTATATTTTTAGAAATTATATTTTTGACCGCAAAGGTTTATTCCCACAATAACCCTAAAACTTTTCATGAAATGACCTTCATGTCCCCACATCTGTAGAAATAGCGGAATGGGATTTTAAATAGAGCAGAATTGCATGGTGAAACTACAGAAGTTTAAATCTCTGCCGAATGGGCCATGGAGGTAGTCTGGTGTGAAATGATGTGGGGTGTCCCTGGACTTGCTCAAAATTACGGATATGCCATTAGCTATGGAAAACAAAAAACAGAAAGGCTCTGAATTTGCGAAACGTTTAATCTATGCTATTAATCGATCTATTCAATCTTATTGACTAAGTAAGGTTAATTAGGAGTTAATTAGATATTAATTAGAGGGATTAAGCTTAAGAGCAATTAGAATAGAGATATAGAAATTCTCTCAGAGTCATTTAGTAAAGTTTTGCCGATTTGAAGAAAATTGGCGAAGATTCGGCATTTTAAACCACTGGAACCGAACTGGCTGAAATTCAGCCACCCTTACCACTTATGAGTGGCGCCAAGTGTTGCTCAGATAGTGGAGAAACTTGGCCTCACCTTTTATCGTTTTTCGCCTAGTTGTTCGATTTTCATCGAATAATTGGGATTAATTAGAATTTGATTAGCATTCACTTAAAGCCAATTAAGTGTGATCTAGAAGGATTAGACTTGATGGAATTAGATTAGAACTATAGGAAACCTCATAGGATTTTTCTAAAACCGTTTTATTGATTTGAAGGAAATTAGTAGAATTTCGGTATTTTAAAGCTATCGAATTGGACCAATAGAAATTATACTGTGAAAACCCTAGGATGGATGGCCAAGATTTAGCCAAAACATCCCTACAAGTGGCACCTCAATCAGCCATGAAAAACGGCAGCCAAGTTGAGTTTGAATGTGAAATGAAATCCACCAATCATAATGTAACTTCCTTCAAAAGTCTTGAAATAATTCCTTTCTCCTCCCCTTGAATTTTCGTCCATATAAGCAGCTGAACTCTCATCCTTTTCCTTCTATTCACACTCATTTTCACTCCACCTTCCTCCCTTCTTCAAGCCTTATCAAAAGTTGCACTATCAAAGACACTAAATCAACACAAATTCAACTAGACAAGGTAGGAATTCCAACTTCTTTTCTTATTTCCTTTGAATTGGGCTGATTGGAACACCACTTTCTTCATACTTTCTTGTATGATTCTGATGTTATCTTGAGTGATGATAATGAATTAAGGTTGGTTTAAGGTGTATATGTGAGTTTGAATTGACGATTGGATGCATAGATTTAAGGAAAACATGAATTCAAGAAGAATCTAAGAAGCTGGTAGGGTTTTTCCCTTGATGGTCCGTACGGCAGAGTGTACACGGCTTCTCCTACAGCCATTTAAACTTGATTAATCTATTTTTATGTGAAACTAGACATTCAGGGACATATAAAATATAAGGCCATTGGATTAGTATAGAATTAGTTATGAATTTTTGAAGTTTAACCTAGAAATCTGGATTCTTATCTGGGCATATAAGTTAAGAAGGGTATAACTCACCCTATACAACTCCAAATTGAGTGAACCCAAAGTTTTTTGAAAGATAACATGTAAGGGAACATCCCATAAAAATTTCAGAATCAGATTCCCTCCCATTTGTTCCCAGCACACCAATGAAGTTGACTTAAGTTTAAACCGAGCTGGAATAAGGTAGTCTAGTAGGGTCAAGTTTCGAGACTCATAACTCAGGATATGCTCATGAAAATGACATGAAACTTATTTCATTTGAAATCTTGTTCTGTTAGCTTTAATTTGACATAAATTTCATATAATTTCACCTAGGTTTCTATTTTTAGTGAATTTTTACTTATAAGAACCCAATTTTAGCTAAGAACAGGGCAGTCTGAGGTAAATTTTTATATCTTGAGTTATACAAATCAAAATGAGATGGGACTAAAAGGGTTAGAAACTAAACACATAATGCTATGGCATATCCAAAAGTTAGATTCAAATGAGTTGAATTGCAATAAGGGTGGAGTATACCAAACTCGGACAGAACAGGAGAGAATAAACTGAAAACCCAATTGGTGCTTGAATTGAAATTGATGAATGATGCTATGAATATATATATATTTGCTGGTCCATATTGAATTGCAAGTTTGTACATTTATACTGGTTGCTTGGCACTATTCATGGGGAAGCAGACTCGATCCATTATGCTACCGAAATTCCGGCAGAAATATGTGAATTATGTGACTGTTATGAACATTTATATGTTATGCTCATTAGATTCATATATGCAAGAATGATTTAAGTATAATATGAAGTGTATGAATGAATGCATGTAGCATATGCATGTATAATCATGTCCAAAGAAGAATAAGATTTATGAGAACTTGCAAGAAAGACATACCAAGTTACCATATGAGGCATGGAATAGACCCAATTAGTGTGGGCCAGAGTGATATTGTCTAAGACTTGGGCTAGCCCTCAACCAGATTTAAGGGGAATAGACTGGTGTGATGGTCGGGGAAAGTAAACCCATCACTCATGTATAGGTACGAGCTCGGACCTGAAAAGCAGGCTATCACCCAGGGGTGAGAGAGGCCATTCACCTCTGGGGGATCAAGTACAGAATGGCAAGGTTAAGTTGCAAGTTAAAGAAGAGATAAATTAAGTCAAGTGCACTTGCATACATTCAAGTATAAGCATCTATATGTGCATCTTCAATTATCTAGTTAAGTCTAAATGCTATTATGATCCTTATTGAAGCATATTATACTATCCGTATTTCTATGTCTGTCATATGATATGGCAAGTGGTTGTTAAAATATAACCCGCTTCGAGAAAGGTGTTTTTAACTTAAAATTGAACCACTATTTGTTTATATGTGCTCATATTTTCATAATAAATCGAAGTGGCTAGAATGTTTATGATGGCACTATAAGATTGGTTTGAGTTTACCTACTGAGAACCTTAGGTTCTCACTGCCTACTTGTATGTCTCTCTTTTCCGTAAATATTCTAGCACCCAAGTTGGAAATCAAGTTCAAGGCAGAGTACAGGGCCATTCATTGAGTAAGAATCGGGCGTAAGCCAGACCAAGAGACTATTGAAGCTAGCTAATGACTAGTCGAAAGTAAATGCTATGTATTATGTCAGTCACAATTTCCTTTAAAGTGTAATTATTTTATTATCTATGTATCAGAGACTATTAGTCAGTAATAAAGTGAGCAGTTAAAGGACTATGTATTATATTTTCCATATTTTAAAGATTTCTTAGCACAGTGACAACCTTTTAATATAACTCCATGACTCGAGTATGGCTTATATGATAGAGGTTGTTACAGCTTCCGCAATCCAAGTCTTGGACTTGAGGTAACTGTTTTTATCAAAGTTTTCAAATTATAAGGTTCATTGAAAGCACGATTCAACCCCCCTTCTCGTGCTATCTCATCCAACAACCTTTTGGTCATAAAAATGTAAATTTGCTACTTTATCTTGTAAAGATTAAATCTTGAGGTAAAAATATTGAGTAAAGTTTCAAACTTTCTTCAAGAATGAATCGTTTAAATTTCATGGCAACATTAAGTCATAAAGTTGGAATCTTAAAGGTATAATAATGATTAAAAGTTTCAACTTTCTTAAAGAATAAGACCTTTTAGTCATAAAGTTAGCATCTTGTATCGTTATTTTATAATGGTTGATTCTTGAAGACATGAATATAATTTAAGGGTTCATACTTTTGTAAAGAATGATACTTTATAATTATAAAGTTAAAATCTTGTCATGTTAATTATAAAAGTTTGAATCTTGCAACTTGGGCAGATTAAAAATCACTTCTTGATGATTGGTAAGCACATGATGTTGTTGGGTTCATGATTGTAGTTATGCGTTGTCATAACCCAAGACGAGATGGGTGGTAAGTGATAGAGGCCATTCTTATGCAAAACTTTTAGTAGAGGTGCTCCTATCTTTAGATCCTTCACCAAGAAATGATTAGAGAAAAAATTCAATTGAAATTGGGTTAGTCTAACAAAGTTTAGAAACAAAAATTAATTGATGAGAAAATGAAGGTACATGTAAAACTTGTCAAAGGTGAAAGGTATGTGAAGATGTAGGGATTTGAATGTTACCAATGTGACGGATAGGTAAAGTAGTAACATCACAACAATGACTTGATCTCGGCCATTGTATGGTGTAGTCAAATGAAGCTAATCCAAATCATTGGTAATGTGCTGGCTTGCAATAGAGTCCAAAATCCAGTCTAGATTGGTAATAGAAGTTGAAATGTGCACATGATAGGTAGCATGCTTAGGTCCTTGCTTGGGTGGATACCCTTGGATCCTATAACAAATCTTGGTTGTGTGCCCAGGTTTTTCACAACACTAATAGATAACCTTCTTGGACTTGCCTAGAGATATTAAGCAATGTGATTATGAACCAATAGAGTAAAAAAAGAGTCTTGGATGAACAATGTTTACCCTTGGGAACTGCATTAGTAGTGACACCAAAGGTGTTGTTGCGATTTTTGTGGAAAATCATGCCCTATTTAGAGGCTAATCAGCTTTATTCTTATTTAAGTAAATTTTGTAAGATTTTTCTTCAGGTTTTGTTAAATGATATTTCATTGTTTCTTCGAAGAAACTTATACCCTTTGTGTGCAAGATCAAACTCTAATTTTTAATGCAGTTTTTGTGTGAAACATTGGACAAAATTGTTGAGGAGATGGAAGGCTAACAAATTCTAAATCTATTGAAGCTATTGAAAAACTAGCTTGCTAACAGCATAAGAAAAAGATGTAAATGAAGCAAGAAGGCAGGCCAATAATGTAATACCCTCCCAAGCATAGTACCATGCTTAAGTCATAGCACCATACTCAAGAGTTATTACTGTTACCTGAACGGACCTTGTCTGATGGCAACCTCTAGCTGTCTTCAATATTTCTTGAACTATCTGGAGATAATATGGAAATAAACATAAGAGTGAGAATTTAAAATTCTCAGTAGGATTCTTTAAACTATCACATATAGTGTCATCATTACTATCTCTAACTGCTTCGATTTATTATGAAAGAGGTGAACATGTTAGTAAACTTTTCAATTTTATAGTTTGAAAATATATTGTCTGAAGCAAAGTTCATTTTATTCAGATACTTGTCATTTGGGAGAACAGTCTCATAATAATAACAATAATGACAACATAATTTGTAAATTTCATGATAATAATAGTAATAATAACAAAACACAACTTGTACGTATGCAATCTTTCTTTACGTCCTTTACTCATCATATACATTCCAGCGTATGATCACTATGTTATACTCTATCAGGGTGTGATCGCCATGTCTCACTCCTTAGGATGTGCCCATCTTGTCTTTCTTTAGCTTTCTTTACTTTCTTTACTTTCTTTTCTTGGCACACCTAGGCGTTATGTATCACTGTCCTTAGGGTGCACCCTTTACTTGTTATACACATTCCAAAGTATGATCGCCAAGTCATACTCCATTAGGGTGTGATCGCCATACCACACTCCTTAGGCAGTGTTTGTCATGTCACATTCCAGAGTATAATTGCCATATCTTACTCCATCATAGTGTGATTGCCATGTCACACTCTTTAGGAATTTGGAATCATCATAATATCTTTAACCGTTGAATCATGAATGCATGGGCTTCGTATCTTACTTTCAAATATTTCATACTTATATGATAATCATGTATATAATGTATAAACTTCTATAGCTTTCACATAATTTTGCCGAAATTTCGGTAGCATAACGGATCAAGTTCGCTTCTCTGTGAATAGTACCAATCAAACAGATAGTCATTAATATAGCAAATCAATACAAGGCATCAATCTTTCAATAATTAAACAGAATTTGCAAATTTGATCTTGAATTAAGTTCCTGTCACTTTCTTTCGGTTTTATCGGATTTTATAAATTAAGCCATATATTCTGTTTAATATATTTAGACCTAAATTTTGGATATGTTAAAGTGTTATTTGTCTAGTTTCTAACCTCTTTGTTGCCATTAAGTTTTGATATATATAACTCAAGTTATTGAAGATTTACCTAGGGCTACCCTGTACTAGACAAATTTAAGCCCTGAAAAGTAAAAATTCACTAAAAGTGAAAAACTAGCTGGAACTGTATGAAACCTTTTTAAAGCTAACTGAAAAATTTTCATTTTCAACAAGTTTCATCCCTTTTGAATAAGTAGAACTCAAGTTATGAGCTCTTGAAATTAGCTAACTTGAACTACTCTATTCCAGCTAAGTTAGGACTTAGAGCAACTTTCATGAATTACTGGGAACAACAGGGACTGGATTTGGTTCTGAAATTTCTGTGGTATGTTGCCCTATGTCTTAAAGTTCTAACAAAATTGGTTGCACTCAATTTGAAGGAGTATAAAGCGAGTTATGCCTTGCTCAACCTACTCTAGTCAGATCTAGAGACAAAAACCTAGGGCAAACTTCGAAAAATCATCTTTCTCTCAATACTAGTCCAATGGTCTTATAATTTATATGGTTGGAAAGCCCTAAATGTCTAGTTTCAATAAAAATAGGTTTATCAAGTTTTAGTCATCGTAGGTGGAGCTGTACACTCCGAAAGTATGAATGTCGTAGGATCTTCTAGGTTTTCAAATTTTATTTTGTTATCTTTCTTGTTTTTCATGCAAGATTCAATCCCAATCCAACCAAATACTTGCTAAACTAGCCATAAGTCATCATAATCACATCGTATATCTTCAATTAGATGAGTAGAGCAAGCTTTCTCAACAACAACAAATTCACTAAAAATCAAACAAGAACTTGAATCCTACCTTTAGTTTTATCTATGGGTTGTCTAGGTCAGGGCTTTTGATGTAAAAGATAATTGGAGCTTGAAAATGGAAGGAAATGGAGAGGATGTAGAAGAAGAGAATGGAGAAATGGCCGCTACTTTTTTGGGTGAAAATGAAAGACATGGAGGGGAGAAATTAGAGCTTCATAAGTATGGGTAGTTAGCTCTTTGAGCTTCTATTGGCTCTCGGTGTGTATGGCTCATAAGTGAAACAACTCTCCCTATTTTGTTGTGGTTGAAGGCGCCACTTCTGAGGGGTGGAGTGGCTAAATTTTTGGCCACTTGTTTTTGGGTTTTCAAGGTGTAATTCCATTTATTTGCTCTGGCAATTTAAAATGTCGAATCCTTACCGAATACCTTTAAATTGGCAAAACGATTCTACGAAATTTTATGGGGTTTTTCTATGTCTCTAATCTAGTTACTCCTAATCCAAATCTCTCTAATTAATATCTATAATTAACTTTTAATTGCTCTTACATAACTATCAAAACCGAATAAAATGATTAACAGTGTAAATTAATTGTTTTACAAATTCAGGGACTTTCTATTTCTGTTTTTCGTAATTTTGGGCAAGTTTAGGGGCATCCCACGTCATTTCACATGTGGACAGCTCTATGGCCCAATTGGCCAAGAATTAGGTTTCTACGTTTTCGCTATGTGATTCTGCTTCGTTTAAAACCTTATTCTACTAATCCTATTGATGTAGGGACTTAAATGTTATTTTCTAAAAAATTCAGGGGTCCTTAAGGGTCAATATTTAATTACTAAAAGTTTTGGGGCAAGGCTGTAAATAACAAAAGTTTACAAGGGCTGTTACAAATAAGGTCTTAATAAGTTCAGGAAGAGTTCAAGCCCAATAAGTGAAAGAATGTCAAAAGAAAGAAAAGATGGAAGCTTGCTTTAATAAGCGCCAAAGGGAAATACAGGAAAGAATGGGTAACCAATTTCAAGAAGCTATACCAGCTATGCTATCATCAGTGAAAAATCATTTGACAATCTTAATTCGAAGATTATATTAGTTATCATAATTTGTTCTAACTAAACTTGCATGCCTACAATCAACGGACATTTATTTATTTGTTCTACTAAAATTTTTGAGATTTTAGCATTTTTATATATGGTATACTATTTGAAGATAATTATTAATAGCTTGTATTTTTAGCAAGCTAGGTTTTCAAGTGGAACTGTCAATTTGGACTTTAATCAAAGCACTTGATGCTTTTGAAACTTTCTTCATTTTATCACTTTGGATAAGACATAGGTATGCAAGTTACTCCCTATGCTTGTTTTTAGCTTTTTATAGTATAATATATATGTATTTTGGTTATGGTTGATTGGTGTTGGATATCTTCTTATTATATGATGTTGCTTGTGTATAGACTATTTGTCGAGATTTTTTTCCTCTCCTTTCAAGTTCATTAGGTGGTTTAGTTTGAATTATAAAATCTCCACCTTAGGGTAGCATGAACTTGTGACATCCTCCTAAGTACAATATCATGCTTAAGTAGTAACATTATACTTATGGGATGCCACTAATAAATTAATGGGCCTTACTTGATTGTTTGTTCTATCTTGGAGGAAATAACATAACATCTATTGTAGTAGTACGAAGAAAACACAAGTGAATAGAGATAATAGGATTCTCTCTTATGGCATAGTAGCAATTATTGGGTTACATAATCAAGCCATTAGAACTACATAACAACCTTTTCAAGTACATAAATAGCTTTACTAAAAGCTCCAACTAGTGAAGCAGCATCTAGTGCTAATCGTAAAAATATTTAATAGCAACCTTTTGCAGTCAACTCGGTCTCGATTTGATCCTTCCAGGATGGTCATCATCAATATCTCCTTAGTTGTCTAGATATGACATAAAAACAAACATAGGGGTTTTAATTTTACATTCTCAGTAGGCATCCTAAGCTCTCAAACATTTTGTGTCATCATCATCGTCTCAGCTGCTCCAATTTATTGAGAAAAATGTGGTCTCCTATATAGGAAAAAGATAAAGGTCCATTTATTAAGCTTAAGAAACATTCCCTTCCATGGCAGTTTACATTATAGTTCATACACTTGGTCCAAGCTGAGCAATAACCATGAGATATTGTGTTATGTAACATCCAAAGAATTTTATCGTTTTTAGCCAAGTTGTTCGATTTTTGTCAAATAATTGAGGTTAATTAGAATTCGAATAAGTATTTATTTAAAGGTTAATTAATTATCATTTAGAGAGATTAGATGTGAGGGAATTAAATTAGAAACGCAGGATATTCATAGATTTTTCCTAAACCATTTTACTGATTTTAAAGAAATCGATAAGATTTCGATATTTTAAGCTGTCGGAACCGAATCAATAGAATTATGCACCCAAATTTTATGATTCCATGGCTGAATATTCAGCCACATACTCACCTATGGGTAGCGCAAGGAGAGCCACCAAATGAAGAGGCTTGGTGTAACACCCTAATAAACCCATACTACGCTTAAGTCGTATTACGGCGTTTTATTAGTTGTTACTTATGCTCGTGGAAAACTAATCTTTACTTGAAATTAAGTTACGCGGAAAATACGATAAAATTTTTCTTTGAAATACGTCGTCGCTTTGCAGCGTTTTGAAAAGTAAAGCCTTGAACGAGAAGCTAGACAGAGAAAGAGCATGTCGCATAAAATATATACTCCGATATCATAAAACAAGGATAAGGTAAACAAATAATAATTCACAAATACACTGCATTAAATAACTAACCATTACATTCATATGGGTTCTTAATATATATACATACATTTTAGCATTACAGCAAGGGAGGCTCATGGTTGAGTCATGATCCAAATACTAGATACTAGGTACAAATTTAAATGGCAAAGCCTAACTCAAAAGAAATATGCGAAGATACAGAGCGATGGTCGCTACAAGTCCCAAAACAGCTTCGTCTTGCATCCCACGTCACACGTCCGCTCACAGTGTTGGGGATCCACGCTCCACTCCACCGGATGCGCCGTCGAGATCTGGTGACGATACGGAAGAACAACTAGGGTGAGAAATGGAATTTCTCAATAGGACTCGAACCCAACACGAAAGTGTCATCGTCATCATCCCAGCCACTTCGGTTTTATTAATGAAAATAGTAAGCATGCATAAGGTTCAATTCTTGGATTTTCGAAATCATGAATATCCGAAGCGGATTCAATTTTAACATACTCTCTAGTCATTTATATCATAACATACATGGGCATAAGTATAATCATATAAAATATACATGTTCATGCTATAAGATTCTCTTAACTTCTTTCCCTTTCTAGGATTTTGGACCGAAGTCCCTTTTTCTTTTCTTAACTTGACTTTATCTTTTCACCCACTAAACATAAGTGGTAATGAGCTCATACCGTGGCCGTCGCCACCATAGAATTTCGGTACTTACACTAGCTGGGTCATGCCATGCCTCATGTGAGTCGTGGGTGAGGGGAGTTTAAATTGGGTCACCTTCCCTTTTGAAGGATCATACCCTTAGTTCATCTTTTTCTTATTAAAGCTTATGATGCAAAGTTATTCTAATTCTCTTCCACATTTAGGCGTTACATATCGCCGTCCCCAAATGTGGTTCCTTTATTAATCACCTCTGGGCGTTACGTATCGCCGTCCCCAGGGTGTTCATATTTATTAATCCTTTCATGTATAGCATTAAGCATCATGTCATCAACATATCATATGCATATCATCCTCATTCATTATCATATCGTCATCATATCATTATCATTCTTATCATCATCGTATCACTATCATAATCATCATCATATCACATCATCATCATCATCATATCATATCATAATCATCATAATCATATCATATCATCATCATTATTCAACATCATCATAGCATTATGCTTGCACATAAACATAGGCAAACTTTCAAGCAAAGTTTTATGAGCTTAACTTAGTAAATTTAATGCAAGCTTTTAATTGAGGTTACCTCTTGTATAAATTCTCTTATTGGGCATAGGGCTACTTTCATCCATTATCCTTTTTGAAACTTTTAAGTTGAATTATGAAGGTTTTCCAATACTTAATGTGAGGGTCTTAATGTTTTAAAGCTTATTTCTCATTAACCTTTAAATTTTACCATAACCAGTTTTACTTTTACGGTGGGGTAGTAACCTTGAAAATTCACCATAATTTCATCTTTTACTCTTTTATTTCGAATTTTTGTGTGGATGTACTTCTCTAAGTCTATTTTTAAATAAACCACTTAAAAATTCATTTTGTAGCTTGAGTTATGCACATTTTATTCTGACTGTTCAGGACTGAAAGTTCACCTCGGGTCAGTGGCTTGTTCACTTCACTGGGAGTTCCACACATGGAATCTGACAAAACTGTTTTATGGAAGTGTTCTTCTATATCTTAGCTTTCTAACAAACTTGGTCCCACTCAAAAATGTTATGTATAACTTGAGTTATGCATGTTTTATTACCTACTGCCTGGACAGAAACCCATCCAGGAACAGCAAACTTTGAAAAATCATATCTCTCTCGTTTTAAGGGCAAATCTCGCATATTTTATATGTATGAAAAGCTCTTTGAGTCTACTTTCACAGAAAATTAGTTTCGTTACATTTTGAGTTTTGTAGCAATAAATATACTGCACGCTTTACAGACTGCCAGAATTCCAGATTTACTAGTTTTTAAGTTTTTCACTTCAAGCTTATGGAGAAATTGTTATATCACTTCAAATCACCATTTTCATGTTTTAACTCATCATCATATTCAAAGTTTGAGTCACCAAATCAGTTTTTTGAACCAAAATAAAGCAAGATACATAAAACCATCAAGCCACATATTCTCACTTCAAGATAACATTTTTCAAACAGACAAGAAAACTCATAGAGCAAGAAATGGTCATGAGACCTTGAAGCAAGTCCTAAAACCACATGAAGAGCTTAGGAGTTATAGAGCTTGAAAAACATGGAATAAAAAAAAGGGTTAGAGTCACTACCAATTGGATTTCTTGAAAGCTTGAAGAGAAAGAAAGATGTTGGAGATGGCCTCCTTCTCCTTGAGCTTGATAGTGAGGCTTGTGTATGAGTGGCTTTGTTTCTCCAAGGACCAAAAATGGTAGTCCTTGAAGGGATAGTGATGGTGGTGATGGAAATGGGGTGAGGAGTAGTAGAGAGATTGGAGGAAGAACAAGGAAGATTGAAAGAACAAGAGAGTAGGAAAGGAACTTGGAGAGAGGAGAGAACTTTGTGTCTTTGGGTGAGGAAATGAAAAATGAAGTGAGGGGGAGAGAGGAGAGGCTGAATGGCACACAAATGTGGGGAGAGAGTGATGTGATTTTTGCTTCTTACATAAGCTAGTGAGTGGGAAAAACCTTGGGACAAAAGAGGGTGTTGTGTTTCCTTTGAGTATTGGAAATTGGGTAAAGACTATGTAGTGTTTTTGTCAAGTGGTTAAAAGCATGAGCTCTCTTAGGATTTGGCTTGGATGGCTAGGATCACACCAAGTGTCATTATCTTGATGAAGAAGAGTACAACTCTTGTCATGACTTAAGGGATCTACTAATATGAACTCTTGATCTTGTGGTGTATGATGAGAAAGCAAATGGATGGTTGGATATGGCTCTTACTTTGACCAAACTTTCAAACAATAATTAAAGGGAAGTTTCTACATCTTTATAATTGTTACAATTATCTAAATGTTAATTAATTCAATTGGTTTAAATTGCTCTTTATCCGATTTCGGTTAATTACATCTTTAAGACATTTTTCCTCTTAAAAGAATTGATCTTATGAATTATGTAATTAGGGTTTAGAATTAATCTATCTCAATTGGTAAAGTAGAACAATTATCTTGTACTTAATTAATAAGATTGGATTAGCTTAATTACATTTCTAAGTTACGAATTAACGAGGTTCGAATAATTAGGTTTTAATTAAACCATTTAGTGCATTATGATTCAATTATTGACTTGACTCAATTCACTAAGCTATTGCTCATCGAGATTAGTCGATTAATTCTCAGTTAATCGTTAACCTCTCTAATTAGTCAGGATCACTGAACTAATTAGCTTAGACAGAAATTGGGGATGTTACACTTGGCTGAAAATTGGCCACAAAGCTTACAACCAATTAAAACACAATTCTCTAACTACCTCATTAAAGCTTTTATAAGATTTTTCTTTCCTTTTCCTTCAGCAGAATTTGGTCCTCCCTCTTCTAGCAGGCTTCTCTGCTTATTCTCTTTGTCTTCTTGATCTCCTTCTTCCATTTTCAGCCTCCCTCAAGTCTCTTGTACCCATCTCTTTCACTAGAACTCAAGACTAGCTAGTTTTGCATCAAAATAAGGGTAGGATTCCATCTTGTTCTTGATTTTCATAAATTGTGGCTGTATGAAGTTTTAATTTTCTTTATTTTTTTAATGATATATTTTGTGTATCTGGTATTGTATGGTTGGTTTAACATGAAACTTTGATTTAGAATTGAAGTTAGAATGAGAAAGAGCAAAGAGCCATAAAATAGAATCTGTTAAGTTGAGAACCTTTACGGCGGTCTGTACGGCAGAGTGTACAGCTCTGCCTATAGCCCTTTAAATTTAACGAAACAATTTTCATGTGAAGCTATACATCTAGGGTTTTCCAACCATATAAATTATAAAGCCATTGGATTAGTATTGAGGGAGACATGAAAATAGTCCTAAGTCCAAATTGGGCTAGAATAGGGCAATCCAAAAAGGTCAAACAGCGGAGCTTATAACTTGAGGTCTACTCAAGAAAATGAAATGAAACTTCTTGTAAATGAAAGCTTGTCCTGCTAGCTTTAATATGATACAAATTTCATATGATTTCAAGTAGTTTTCAATTTTTAGTGAATTTTTACTTTTGAGTGTGTAATTCTAGCCAGCTACAAGGCAGGCCGAGATAGAAATCTAATAACTTGAGCTACATTTATCCAAATTAGATGGGACTAAAGAGGTTAGAAAATAGACACACAACACCCCCACATATCAAAAATATAGGCCTAAATGAATTAAATAGATATTATGGCTTATTTTACAAAAATCGGGTAGAGTGAAGGTAAATAGGCAGCAACTAAAATTCAAATGCAACTATTATTTCTATGAGATTGATATTGATATGTGAATGCAATGTTGTGATTTTTCTGAATAATTGATTGTCTGAGTACTGGCACTATTCATGGGGAAGTGGACATAATCCGTCATGCTACTGATTTGCCGGCAAAAAGTAGTGATAGTTCTAAATGTTGGTGTGTTAATATTGTTATGCGACGTGTATGAATACCATGTAAGTATTATCATTTGAAAATAAGGTATGCAGCCTGTGTATTTATGATTCTATGATGAAAGATATGATAATGAGTTCATATTTCGAAGGAACGTGACATGGCAATCATACTCTGGATTGTGGCATAATGATCCCATACCCTAAGAAATGTGACATAGCGATCACATCTCGATAGAGTATGACATGACGATTATACTCTGCAACGTGGCAGGATGAACATATTCCTAATGAGTACGACATGGTGATCACACCCCTACGGAGTATGATATGGTGATCGTACTCTGGAATATGTATAATAAGTAAAGGAAGATAAAGGAAGAAAAGAAAATTATGTGTTTCTGTATAAATTCAAGTACAAGTAAAGGCATGGGCATATTTTATGTTTCCAGTATATTGGTGTTATTATATTTTAATACGTTTCAGTTATTATTCATAGTATAATTCATAAATTTATTTTGTATTGGCTCTCCCAAATGACAAGTGTATGAATAAAATGGAATCTGCTTCAAACAATATGTTTTCGAACTATAAAATTAAACAGTTTATATAACATATCCACCTTTTTTATAATAAATCGAAGCAACTCGAGATAATAACGATGACAGGGTATGAAATTTCTTAGTGAATCCTATTGAGAATTTAAAATTCCTACTCCTATTTCCGTGTTATCTCCAGATAGTTCGAGAAGTTTCAAAGATGGCTGAAGTTGCTGTCAGATAAGGTCTGCTCAAGTAACAGTAACAACTCCAGAGTATGGTACTATGACTTAAGCATAGTACTGTACAGTGGAGGATATTACATGTTATGATAGATTAAGTTACCAAATAAAAGCAAACAAGTTGCATGCTCATAAGTGAACGATTTGATGAACTTCCTTAATTACATTCTTATTTAGTATATGCCTTTAATCTTTACTGCCCTTTGATAAACTGATCTGGGAAATGAGCTCATTTTGTAACTAAGGTCATATAGTACTAACTGACAACGAGATCCATATGCCTCTAATTTGGAAGGATCTCATTTGGCCATGTGCCTCCAAAATAGAGGAATCTCATTATTTTATTATACATGCCTTCAAGTGGAAGGATCTTTAAATTGCCTCCAAATAAAAGGATCTCATTTTATTTATTCACATAATTTCTTAATTCATATGCTTATATGCATTCCTTGGTCATAATGATTTATAGAGATATTTGAATGCATATATGCTCATGATATATACTGTAACATCCTCAATTTCATGTCGTGCTAAATTACCGTAGTAACCCTGAGTAATTAGGCACTTAATGAGGAATTTCGAGATTAGGGCTTAATTAAGGGGTTGACTCGGACAAGAAGGGTCAAGAGAATGCCTAATCGAGGTTAGATAATCTCTAATTAAGCAAGTTAGAGCCCCTGTAGCTTATTTAAGCACTAATCGCCCTTAATTAGCTTACTCGAGTTTAATTAAGGTTAATTAAGCTTAATCGTGAGATTAATTTTTGTTAATCATGTTCTTGTGTGTTAATCACTAATTCTTGCTTAATCACCTTAATTAAGTTGTATGAGCACTTAATCACATGATTAAATTCAAATTTAGTCAACTAGACAATAAAGTAGAGAGTGATGTCATAAAAGCAAAAAGCATTAGACAAGATTACTTTATGTAAGAGTTTGACCATGCTTTGTCTCCCCATCATCCCATTTGTCCCCTTAATCACTAATTAACACAAAATTAAGCAAAATATCTCACTCCCCTCCCTTAATGTAGGACGCCACTTTCTCTCACACACACACATTCACTTCATTTTCAACTTCTCATCTCTCTCTAAAGTTCTCAAACTCTCCAACCTCTCTCTACATTCCTTCTTCTTCTTCTTCTTCATCTTCTTCATCATTTTCCACCTCCATAACCAAACCTTCCTCACTAAGCCCTTCAAAGATCACATCTTTGGGTCTTTGGAGACAAGATCAAAACACTACAAGACTCATTTTCAAGAGAACTCAAGAGTTCTCTCCTTGCTCATTCAAAACCGCCACCTTCATCATCAAGAGGAGTCATCATCTTCTTCTTCCATTTCTCTTGTTTTTGCGCCATCTTCAAGAAAGGTAGTGATCTTCATCTTTTTTATTTTGTTTGCTCAAGAAAGCTTGGAGCTTGGGTCTTTCATGACCAAGATCTCTAAGTGAAAACTTGAGAAGATCCTTCATATTCTTCATGTGTTCTTAAGTTTCCTCTTTTAGCAAAATATGTTCTTGATGTTCTTCATGTGTTCTTAAGTTTCCTCTTTTAGAAAAATATGTTCTTGATGTTCTTAAGTTTCCTCTTTTAGAAAAATATGTTCTTGATGTTCTTCATGTGTTCTTAAGTTTTCTCTTTTGGAAAAATGTGTTCTTGATGTTCTTCATGTGTTCTTAAGTTTCCTCTTTTGGAAAAATATGTTCTTGATGTTCTTCATGTGTTCTTAAGTTTCCTCTTTTAGAAAAATATGTTCTTGATGTTCTTCATGTGTTCTTAAGTTTCTTCTTTTGGAAACCTATGTTCTTATTGATCTCTAGCTTAAAGTTGATCCTTTCTCTTTATGATGAGTGAATGATTAGAAAAGCTTCACCTTTCTATGTTTCCATGATTTGATAAGACTATGAACCTTCTCAAAGTTTTAGACTTTAAAAAGTTTGCTTCATGATTTCTTCAAAGTGGCGCAACTTTTAAGCTTCCATAAAGTTTTATTTTGTTTTGTTTTGAAGATAAGAATACATGTGAAAGTCTAAACTTTTTGAGTTAGAAAAAAAAATGATATCTTGTCACTTTAGGCTAAATCAAACCTTAAAGAAAAGACCTTTCACAAAGTTTCAAACTTTATTCAAGAATGAGATCATTAAGTTATAAAAATGTTGTTCTATAACATTTCATTCATAAAGTTTAGACTTTGAACCCAACTAATGCAAAAGGTGTTAACTTTTATAAAGAACAAGACTTTTTATTCAAAAAGCTAGTAGCTTGTATCATTATTTCATAAAAATCCAATCTTAAGATAAGAGCTTAATGTCAAAGGCACTTACTTTCATAAAGAATAAGACTTTATGACTAATTTATAAAGAATGACAACTTTAATAATGTTTAAGGCAAAATCTTGGTATGTTATTAGTAAAAGTTTAAAACTTTGCAACTTGACTAAGTTAAAAGTCACCCTTGGTGATTAGTGAACATTGGTGTTGTTGGGTTCATGATGTGGTTATGCGTTGTCATGACCCAAGGATTAGAGGGATCTCGAACTCCTTGGGAACAGAAGTATGATTAGGGCCTCTAAGCATACCATGAACCTAGGGATCACTAAGTGTGCTATCTCAAGGAAAGGAAACAATCACATAATTTAATTAATTTGAACAAGTGTTTCATAAGACATGTACTTAAGTAAAGCATACTTTCATCCAAGGACCAAGTAACTAAAAGACTATAAACACATATCCTAACTATGTGATTCTATCATGGGAAATCATGTGATGATTCATAATATTTTTCACAAAGAACAACACAACTATAAACCCCTTTAGGGTATGAATGTGTGATGCCACTTGGCATGATGAATGATGAGATTGATTGAGCTTTGTCTCATGATTGAATGATAAGTGTGATGATATGATATAGATATGATGAACTATTGGTTGAATCTTTGATGATTGGCATTTTGGGGAAGCTCCGGTCTAGCCGTTATGCTGCCGGAATTCCGTCAAAATTATGGACTTAGTCATATCATTGCATGCGTCTAGTCAAGGAGTTATGCATGTAAAGTATAAAGATAAGAAAAGAATCAATGGGACGTGACCTTTCAATCACTTTGGTAAGGGAAGTGAGAGACGGCGATCCACAAGGAACCTCTATGAGGGAGGCAAGGGTGTTTTGGAGGACCCTCCAACTTAGAGGTAACCAATATCGGCTCAGTCTGATTTGGTTAGTACTGCGTGACGACGGTCACGGAATGAGCTCATGTCCAAAAGCAGTCTATTTCAAAGGAAAGTAAAGAATGTTAAGCACGTGCTAAAAATGAAAGTAAAGTCTAAGTATGACCATGGTTACATCTGTGATGATGCGTGTCTTTGCATGAAAGTATATGGCCCATTTGCATTATGGATGTTATTCTATGTTTTAGTACGGATGTTAGTCATGATGATGTGTTTATGATGTTAAGTTTAAAAGCAACCCGCTTTGGGGTTTAAGTTTTCAAAACCATTAAAAATTGAACTTATATCATCACCGTTTTGTAATTAAACCCGAAGTGGTGGGACGATGACGATGACCTTTGTGTTTGTCTGTCAGCGATCCTACGAGAAATTTAGTATTTCTCATTCCTACATTTCCGTGTCGTCTTGAGAGGATGTCGGCGTCGAACGCAGTGGTGATCTACATTGAGTTCCGGTGTGGCGTTGGCGCTTTGACCGGTCTTTGACGCCTCGATCTTTGTCGGCGAGCGCAGCGATGAGGGTCTACATCTTCCACGACCGCCAGTTCCAGACTCCCGTGATGAGCCCATTTTTCCGACCGCATCAGCCATTTGGCGAGGTTACTATGGATGACATTCGCCTTTACTTTCAAATTTCCCACCGAGATACCCCACTGATGATGATGAGCCCGACTCGGATACCCGTTTGACTCCGACTATTTCACTGGATTCCGATCCCTCGGAGCCGTCTTATCCGAGCTTCCATGTGGAGACCGATCCATCCGAGCCCATCTATCCGACTCGTCATTAGGTTCTCACCGCAGATTCGGGTTAAATCGCAGCCTTGGTGATTCGTCTATCTTCTAATTCTTCTGCTTCATCTGCTGGCCCATTTTCACCCCGGTCATGCGTGGGTTCATTCGTACCGCTACTGTGCCCGTGGCGAGGACGATGCTCGAGGAGGGGCGTGGTAGTACTTCTCCGGTGGATATGGGAACGGTTTCCTCCCACTTGAGATGCTTGATGTGGCGATTTGCATGCGGGCCAGAGCACGAGGATAGCCCCTTTGGTAGTAGTTATAGGGTTATCATTACATTATGTGGCATGCTTGGGTAGTAGGATTCTCCGATGTATTTCTTTTATTATGTATTGGTAGGCTTTTGTGTAGGGCCGACGATAGATATCGGACCCATTATTATCTTATGTATGAACCAGTACGACTCTTATTGTATTATCATGGTTGGCCGTGGAATGAATGTTACATTATTCTAAGAATTGTGGTTACTCTTATGGTCTCTATGCTTGTTAAATGCGATATATGTATGGGATAGCGGTGTTACTTTATATGTTCACGATGCGCTCATAGCTCTCGATTTCAAAAATGGTTTACTTGTTTTGTAGAAAAAATTTTACCTCTATTTTCGGTATAAAGTAATTTCTAAAAGGTAATGATAGTTCATGAGCAAAAGTAGCAACTAGTAATTCCACAATATGACTTAAGCATAGAATGGAACTACTAGGGTGTTACATTTTGGTATCAGAGCCTGGTTCGTCCTTGAAGAGCACTGGGATGGGTGACTATGCTTCTAAGCATACGTTTTAGTTAAGTCATGCTTTGAGTCTCGTCTGTATGATGAGGCAGAGGAATTAGATGTGCATGATCGTCTATTCTGAATGTGGTCGATTCTTGTTCACTCAACATAAATGTTGAGCCTGATCAACTCAATGTCTTTTGTCTTGTGTACCAGGAACTAATGGCTTCAGGAAGGCGTGGTAGGCCCCCGCAACGAGCCGAAGGTCCCGAGAAGTCATGGGGACACCGGCGAAATGGTTCCGCTATGAGGAGCAATTGCTGCTGCTGCCCATCGAATGATGGAGCGAATGGAGCAAAGGGATGAGGAGAATCCCGAAGGGCACAATGGAGGAGCTGAGGTAGATCTTGAGTACCTCAAGTTTGCTGAGTTCAGAAGGCAAATCCGCCAGAGCTTTAGAGGAACGCACAACCCCGATCGGTGAGGAGTGGATCAAGGCCATTGAGAAAATTTTCACAGATTGGCCTTGCACGGAGGGAGCGAAGGTAGCCTTTGCTACCTATATGTTGGAAGCTGAGTCTTTGAAGTTCTGGTGGGTAGGCGTAAAGAGGCTCTTGGAGGGAGCCCAAACCCACATCACCTGGGAGATTTTCAAGTCGCACTTCTATGAGAAGTATTTTCCTAACGTCCAGTGAGAGAATCTTGAAGGAGCTGGAGTTCATGAGTCTGCGTCAAGGGACCATGAATATTGCTGAGTATACGGCCAAGTTCGAAGAGCTGTGCAAGTTCTCGACAATTTACCAAGGGAACCGGATGAGCGTTGGAAGTGTGTGAAGTTTGAAGGGGATTGCGTGAGGAGATCTGCATCTGTAGGACCAATGGAGATCCGTGACTATCTTTGCACTCGTCAACAAGTGCCGTTTGGTGGAGGATTGCAAACCGTAAGTCGCTGTCGGTGGCAAGGTCCGAGGCCTACAAGAAGAAGTTGGCACCGCAAGGGCAGAAGTTCAAGCCCCAACCTCTGAGGAAACCATTTCAGGGTGGAGGTGTCGGAGGAAAGCAACCCCAGAAGCCTGCTGGGAATCCACCCAAGCCGACGAATGGTCAAGCTTGCCCTAAGTGTGGTAAACACCATGGAGGATGCCCTTGTTTAGCTGGGCCGTAATGCTTGTTTCGATGCGGAAAGCCTGGGCATATGGCAAGAGATTGTCTTTGTCAAGTGTTGTCCCCTGCTAACAAGCCCCAACACCAAGGAAGGGTCTTTGCCCTCAATGCCGAAGATGCCACGCGATCCGACGATCTCATCAAAGGTAAGTGCGAGGTCAATGGTAGGACCTTAACTGTGCTATATGATTCTGGAGCTACACACTCCTTTATTTCTCATGATTGTGTAGATAGATTAGGATTATCTGTGTCCGAATTGCCTTATATGTTAAATGTTTCTACTCCTATTTGGGAAACCGCTAAGACTTGTCATTGTTGCTTGAGTTGTCAATTCCAAATTGATGGTAGGTCTTTCATAGCGAATTTGATTTGTTTGCCTTTGTCTGGCTTGGATCTGATTCTAGGCATGGATTGGCTTTCGGCTAACCATGCTATGATAAATTGTTCAGAAAAGTCTGTTGTTTTTCCCCTTATACCTGATAAGCCCGTGGAGGCTGTTAGTTTGTTCTTGAACTCTGTTAGGGTAGGAAGTAGTGAGTTTGGTGATCAGGGATATGTTCTCCTTATGACAAGTGAAGTAGAACTCGAGCAGGTGTTGGATGAGATCCCCGTAGTTAGGAGTACCGGATGTATTCCCTGACGACATACCCGAATTTCCCCCGGAAAGGGAAATCGAGTTTTCTATAGAGTTGGTGCCGGGTATTGGGCCAATCTCTATAGCACCCTATAGAATGTCCCCACTAGAGTTGTCGGAGTTGAAGGGACAATTGGAAGAGTTGTTAGAAAAGAAGTTTGTAAAACCTAGTGCCTCACCTTGGGAGCCAGGTGCTATTTGTGAAAAAGAAGGATGGCGTATGAGGTCGTGTGTGGATTACAGACAATTAAATAAGGTTCTTTGTTAAGAACAAGTATCCCTTGCCTAGGATAGATGACCTCATGGACCAATCATGAGGTGCAAATGTGTTCTCTAAGATTGATCTGAGATCTGGATATCATCAAATAAGGGTGAAAGAGGAGGATATACCTAAGACAGCTTTTAGGACAAGGTATGGGCATTATGAGTTTACGGTGATGTAGTTTGGATTGACTAATGCCCCTGCTGTTTTCATGGATTATATGAACAGGATCTTTAGACCCTATTTGGACAAGTTTGTAGTTGTTTTCATAGATGATATTCTCATATATTCTAGGACAAAGGAGGAACATGAGAAACATTTGAAGGTTGTATTAAGGATCTTAAGGGAAAAGAAGCTTTATGCCAAGTTATCTAAGTGTGAATTCTGGATGGAGGAAGTAAAGTTCTTAGGGCATGTGGTGTCGCAAGGGGGTCCCTTGCCTAGGATAGATGACCTCATGGACCAACTGCGAGGTGCAGCTGTGTTCTCTAAGATTGATCTGAGATCTGGATATCATCAAATAAGGGTGAAAGAGGAGGATATACCTAAGACAGCTTTTAGGACAAGGTATGGGCATTATGAGTTTACGGTGATGTCGTTTGGATTGACTAATGCCCCTGCTGTTTTCATGGATTATATGAACAGGATCTTTAGACCCTATTTGGACAAGTTTGTAGTTGTTTTCATAGATGATATTCTCATATATTCTAGGACAAAGGAGGAACATGAGAAACATTTGAAGGTTGTATTAAGGATCTTAAGGGAAAAGAAGCTTTATGCCAAGTTATCTAAGTGTGAATTCTGGATGGAGGAAGTAAAGTTCTTAGGGCATGTGGTGTCGCAAAGGGGTATTGCTGTGGATCCATGTAAGATTGAGGCTGTGAGGAATTGGGAAAGACCAACCTCAATGATGGAGATAAGAAGTTTCTTAGGTTTAGCCGGTTACTACCGCAGGTTTATAAAAGGATTTTCTCAGATGTCTCTGCCCTTAACTAAGTTGACAAGGAAGGATGCCCCGTTTGTGTGGACAATGGACTGTGAGAAGAGCTTTCAAGAGCTAAAAGGTAAGTTAACCTCAACCCCAGTATTGGTCTTGCCGGACCACAGTGGGACCGTTTGAGGTTTACTGTGATGCCTCTGGAAGAGGTTTAGGTTGTGTCTTGATGCAGAATAGGAACGTGGTGGCTTATGCCTCTAGACAGTTGAAGCCTCATGAAGTGAACTACCCAACCCATGACTTGGAATTAGCGGCCATAGTGTTTGCCCTGAAGATATGGAGACATTATCTGTATGGTGTGAGGTTCGAGGTGTTCTCTGATCATAAGAGCTTGAAGTATCTCTTTGATCAAAAGGAGCTGAATATGAGGCAAAGGAGGTGGATGGAGTTTCTGAAGGATTATGATTTTGGGTTGAATTATCACCCTGGGAAAGCCAATGTGGTGGCCGACGCATTAAGTCGGAAATCCTTGCATGCGTCTTGGATGATGGTTAAGGAGGATGAGCTAGTAAGGAGCTTTAGAGACCTTAACCTTGGAGTTACGTTGACCCCTATAGTTTAAGATTGAATCGACTTAGGGTGACGAGCGATTTCAAAAATCAAATTGCTCAAGCCCAAGGCGAGGAAGAAGAGTTCTTGAAAACCCTAGCATTGGTGAAGGAAGGAAAGTTGAAGGGTTTCGCACAAGGTGCAGGTGGACTATGGAAATTTGAAGGAAGAGTCTGTGTACCCGCAAGTGGTGACCTCCGAAGAAGGATTTTGGAGGAGGCTCATAAGAGCCATTTCACCATACACCCTGGTGTGACAAAGATGTATCAAGACGTCAAGAAGATGTTCTGGTGGCCAGATTGAAGAGGGACATTGCGAGTTGGTAGGCAAGTGTTTAATCTGCCAAAAGTAAAGATTGAGCACCAAAAGCCCTCTGGTATGCTGCAACCATTGGAGGTCCCGAGAATGGAAATGGGAAAGTATCTCTATGGACATCGTGATGGGTCTACCCCAAACGCAGGCAGGGTACGATGCAATATGGGTGATTATTGACAGATTAACCAAGTCTGCCTACTTTTTGCCCATTCGAACTACTTATCCTTTGGAAAAGTTAGCCCCAGCTGTATGTTCAAGAGATAGTAAGGTTGCATGGTGTACCTTCAACTATAATCTCGAATAGGGACCCGAGATTTACCTCTAGATTATGGGGAGCCTTACGAAGGCATATGGAAGGAAGCTTTGCGTAAGTACAGCTTCTCACCCCGAGACGGATGGACAATCGGAGAGGACTATCCAAACTTTAGAGGACATGTTGAGAGCTTATGTGTTGGATAATCGAGGAATTTGGGATAGATACTTACCTTTGATTGAGTTTGCCTATAACAATAGTTATCATGCAAGTATTGGTATGGCACCCTATGAAGCTTTGTATGGAAAAAAGTGTCAATCTCCCCTGTGTTGGTTTGAACCCAGGGTGAGCAAAGCCTACTAGGACCTGATCTTGTGAGGCGCACTACGAGCAAGTCAAAAGGATTAGGGACAGAATTCTTACGCCCAAAGCCACAAAAGAGTTATGCGGATAAGAGGAGAAAGCCCTAGAGTTCCAAGAAGGAGAACATGTATTCCTGAAAATCACTCCTACGACTCCAGATATAGGTAGAGCCATGAAGGTCAAAAAGTTAAGCCCCGCTTCCTTGGCCCTTTTCAAATTTTAAAGCGTGTCGGGTCGGGCTTGCTTACCAAATAGCCTTACCTCCAAATTTGTCAAACCTTCATGATGTTTTCCATGTGTCTCAATTAAGAAAATACCATTCCGACCCTAGTCATCTACTTGAGCCTGAAAGTGTACAGTTAAGGGAAGACGTAACTTTCAATCTACCGCCATCTCTGATCATGGATCGTGGGCTAAACAAATTGAGGAATAAGACGGTACCCTTGGTCAAGGTGGCTTGGGGTAGAGCAAAGTGGAAGAATATACATGGGAGTTGGAGGCCGAAATGAAGAGCAAGTATCCGAACTTATTTACAGGTAAAGAATTTTGAGGGCAAAATTAAGTTTAAAGGTGAGGAGAAATGTAACATCCTCAATTTCATGTCGTGCTAAATTACCGTAGTAACCCTGTGTAATTAGGCACTTAATGAGGAATTTCGAGATTAGGGCTTAATTAAGGGGTTGACTCAGACAAGAAGGGTCAAGAGAATGCCTAATCGAGGTTAGATAATCTCTAATTAAGCAAGTTAGAGCCCCAGTAGCTTACTTAAGCACTAATCGCCCTTAATTAGCTTACTCGAGTTTAATTAAGGTTAATTAAGCTTAATCGTGAGATTAATTTTTGTTAATCATGTTCTTGTGTGTTAATCACTAATTCTTGCTTAATCACCTTAATTAAGTTGTATGAGCACTTAATCACATGATTAAATTCAAATTTAGTCAACTAGACAATAAAGTAGAGAGTGATGTCATAAAAGCAAAAAGCATTAGACAAGATTACTTTATGTAAGAGTTTGACCATGCTTTGTCTCCCCATCATCCCATTTGTCCCCTTAATCACTAATTAACACAAAATTAAGCAAAATATCTCACTCCCTCCCTTAATGTAGGACGCCACTTTCTCACACACACACACACATTCACTTCATTTTCAACTTCTCATTCTCTCTCTAAAGTTCTCAAACTCTCCAACCTCTCTCTACATTCCTTCTTCTTCTTCTTCTTCATCTTCTTCATCTTCTTCATCATTTTCCACCTCCATAACCAAACCTTCCTCACTAAGCCCTTCAAAGATCACATCTTTGGGTCTTTGGAGACAAGATCAAAACACTACAAGACTCATTTTCAAGAGAACTCAAGAGTTCTCTCCTTGCTCATTCAAAACCGCCACCTTCATCATCAAGAGGAGTCATCATCTTCTTCTTCCATTTCTCTTGTTTTTGCGCCATCTTCAAGAAAGGTAGTGATCTTCATCTTTTTTATTTTGTTTGCTCAAGAAAGCTTGGAGCTTGGGTCTTTCATGACCAAGATCTCTAAGTGAAAACTTGAGAAGATCCTTCATATTCTTCATGTGTTCTTAAGTTTCCTCTTTTGGAAAAATATGTTCTTGATGTTCTTCATGTGTTCTTAAGTTTCCTCTTTTGGAAAAATGTGTTCTTGATGTTCTTCATGTGTTCTTAAGTTTCCTCTTTTGGAAAATATGTTCTTGATGTTCTTCATGTGTTCTTAAGTTTCCTCTTTTAGAAAAATATGTTCTTGATGTTCTTCATGTGTTCTTAAGTTTCTTCTTTGGAAACCTATGTTCTTATTGATCTCTAGCTTAAAGTTGTTCCTTTCTCTTTATGATGAGTGAATGATTAGAAAAGCTTCACCTTTCTATGTTTCCATGATTTGATAAGACTATGAACCTTCTCAAAGTTTTAGACTTTAAAAAGTTTGGTTCATGATTTCTTCAAAGTGGCTAACTTTTAAGCTTCCATAAAGTTTTATTTTGTTTTGTTTTGAAGATAAGAATACATGTGAAAGTCTAAACTTTTTGAGTTAGAAAAAACGATATCTTGTCACTTTAGGCTTTAGAAATCAAACCTTAAAGAAAAGACCTTTCACAAAGTTTCAAACTTTATTCAAGAATGAGATCATTAAGTTATAAAAATGTTGTTCTATAACATTTCATTCATAAAGTTTAGACTTTGAACCCAACTAATGCAAAAGGTGTTAACTTTTATAAAGAACAAGACTTTTTATTCAAAAAGCTAGTAGCTTGTATCATTATTTCATAAAAATCCAATCTTAAGATAAGAGCTTAATGTCAAAGGCACTTATTTTCATAAAGAATAAGACTTTATGACTAATTTATAAAGAATGACAACTTTACTAATGTTTAAGGCAAAATCTTGGTATGTTATTAGTAAAAGTTTAAAACTTTGCAACTTGACTAAGTTAAAAGTCACCCTTGGTGATTAGTGAACATTGGTGTTGTTGGGTTCATGATGTGGTTATGCGTTGTCATGACCCAAGGATTAGAGGGATCTCGAACTCCTTGGGAACAGAAGTATGATTAGGGCCTCTAAGCATACCATGAACCTAGGGATCACTAAGTGTGCTATCTCAAGGAAAGGAAACAATCACATAATTTAATTAATTTGAACAAGTGTTTCATAAGACATGTACTTAAGTAAAGCATACTTTCATCCAAGGACCAAGTAACTAAAAGACTATAAACACATATCCTAACTATGTGATTCTATCATGGGAAATCATATGATGATTCATAATATTCTTCACAAAGAACAACACAACTATAAACCCCTTTAGGGTATGAATGTGTGATGCCACTTGGCATGATGAATGATGAGATTGATTGAGCTTTGTCTCATGATTGAATGATAAGTGTGATGATATGATATAGATATGATGAACTATTGGTTGAATGTCGATGATTGGCTATTTGGGGAAACTCCGGACTAACCGTTATGCTGCCGAATTTCCGTCAAAATTATGGACTTAGTCATATCATTGCATGCGTCTAGTCAAGGAGTTATGCATGTAAAGTATAAAGATAAGAAAAGAATCAATGGGACGTGACCCTTCAATCACTTGCAAGGGAAGTGAGAGACGGCGATCCACAAGGAACCTCTATGAGGAGGCAAGGGTGTTTTGGAGGACCCTCCAACTTAGAGGTAACCAATATCGGCTCACCGATTTGGTTAGTCTTTGCGTGACGACGGTCACGAATGAGCTCATGTCCAAAAGCGATCTATTTCAAAGGAAAGTAAAGAATGTTAAGCACGTGCTAAAAATGAAAGTAAAGTCTAAGTATGACCATGGTTACATCTGTGATGATGCGTGTCTTTGCATGAAAGTATATGGCCCATTTGCATTATGGATGTTATTCTATGTTTTAGTACTGATGTTAGTCATGATGATGTGTTTATGATGTTAAGTTTAAAAGCAACCCGCTTCG
Organism: Pterocarpus macrocarpus; assembly: GCA_031439585.1. NCBI lineage: Eukaryota > Viridiplantae > Streptophyta > Magnoliopsida > Fabales > Fabaceae > Pterocarpus > Pterocarpus macrocarpus. The sequence goes on from CM062514.1 coordinate 59,228,862, forward strand.
GTTTAAGTTTTCAAAACCATTAAAAATTGAACTTATATCGTCCACCGCTTTGTAATTAAACCCGAAGTGGTGGGACGATGACGATGACACTGTGTTTGTCTAGTCACGATCCTACCGAAATTTAGTATTTCTCATTCCTACGTTCCGTGTCGTCTTGAGAGGATGTCGACGTCGGCACGCGATGGTGATCTACATTGAGTTCCCGGTGTGGCGTTGGCGCTTTGACCGTCTTAACGCCTCGTTGTCGCTTGGCGAGCGCGCAAAGAATGAGGGTCTACATCTTCCACGACCGCCGCCTCGGACTCCTGATGAGCCCATTTTTCCGACCGCATCGCCCATTTGGCGAGGTTACTATGGATGACATTCGCCCTACTTTCAGCCACCGAGATACCCCATCGATGATGATGAGGCCGACTTGGATACCCGTTTGACTCAGACTATTTCACGGATTCCGATCCCTGAGTCAGCCTTTATCCTAGCTTCCATGTGGAGACCGATCCATCCGAGCCCATCTATCCGACTCATTCTGGGGGTTCTCACCGTTCGGGTTTCGCCGGCACCTTCATGATTCTGCCTATCTTCCGATTCTTACGCTTCATCCGCTGGCCCATTTTCACCCCGGTTCGCGGCATGGTTTCATTCGCATTCGTACTTGTGCCCGTGGGCGAGGACGTGCTCGAGGAGGGGGACGTGGTAGTACTTCTCCCGGTGGATATGGGAACGGTTTCCTCCCGCCAGATGCTTGATGTGACGACTGCATGCGGGCCAGAAACACGAGATAGCCCCTTTGGTAGTAGTTATAGGGTTATCATTCGTTATGTGGCATGCTTGGGTAGTAGGATTCTCTCGATGTATTTCCTTTTATTATGTATTGGTAGGCTTTTGTGTAGGGCCGACGATAGATATCGGAACCATTATTATCTTATGTATGAACTGGTACGACTCTTATTGTATTATCATGGTTGGCCGTGGAATGAATGTTACATTATTCTAAGAATTGTGGTTACTCTTATGGTCTCTATGCTTGTTAAATGCGATATATGTATGGGATAGCGGTGTTACTTTATATGTTCACGATGCGCTCATGGCTCTCGATTTCAAAAATGGTTTACTTGTTTTGTAGAAAAAAATTTTACCCCTATTTTCGGTATAAAGTAATTTCTAAAAGGTAATGATAGTTCCGCGAGCAAAAGTAGCAACTAGTAATTCCACAATATGACTTAAGCATAGAATGGAACTACTAGGGTGTTACATATACTTACTCCTTAAACATTTATGCAAAAAATTCAATAGTATGCCAGTTGTAATATGAGAGTTTCCAAGGTTTACAATAGTAAAGTATACAGACAGTCACATAAAAAGACAATTTCTAGCATATATATGTTCATATGAAACAAGAAATGCCTCAAACATAAAATCTCAAGGAATAGTGGCACTATGACATAGGTACTAACATAGTAGTGAACTCAATATATAATATCCATCCTTTCAATTAGTTTTGGTCCCATATAGTTTGGAGACCTTGAGGTGAGGTTATAGGTATTTTAACAATATCTAGCTTAAGTTTTCCCAAGTTCTACCTAGATTTCTAATTCATGCATAAATTTTAAATTAAATTATTTTTCTCTCAAATTCTACAAAATTGTTACTCTATTAGTCTATTTTTAAACCTCCTTGGACCCACTAAATTTTGATAAGCATAACTTAACATATTTACTTTTGATCCAATGCTACCATGTTTTGGGGTAGATTTGGATGTCAGAAGTGGGAAAATAACTAAAAATCCATTCCTTATCATATTGCTCTAAAATTTTATTGCTTACTTGAAAACTCTTTCAAATAAACTAAACACTCTTTCAAATAAACTAAGTCCCACAAAATTTCGTTAAGCGGAGCTTAAATTATAAGCTCTAAATTATAGTTGTCCTATTTTAGTGCTTTAAGAGCATAGGGTAAATTCATACAATTAATGAGAGCAATCCACTAGAAGTTTAAATCTAAACATTTATAGGCTTATTTCCCTATATCTTAGCTTTCTAATAAAATTAACTTCACACGAAAATGACATATATAGCTTAAGATATTAAGTCTTAACCTTAAGCTATTTGATGATGTCCCCTATAAAATAGGGTCAACTTGTAAAAATCATAACTTCTTCTACACAACTCAAATTATTTTATATGGATAAACTTCTATCTAAGTTGACTTTTTATCTAAAATTAGTTTTAGTTCAGTTGAGTTTTCTAAGTTCAAATATGAAGATCGAATTACTGACTAGTCAGATTTCATCTATATACAAATTTCTTTTTTTTGGCTTTTCTCACTTATCAATACCCAACTCTAACCACTTTATAATATGAGAATACAGGAACAAACATCACTAATTCCTACTCCAATATCCAAAAAATAATGAAACTCTAGTTATCGAGACACATACACAAGGCAATTCAAGTCTTAGAATTTTCTACCTTATTTACAATGTTTGTAACCCCTTACCTTGGTTTCCTTGAAACTTTAGTCATCTCCAATCCCCCCAAAATATAATCACTCCTCCTAGCCCTTGCCTTGGCCGAAATTGTGTTTGGCTAAAGGATAGAGATTTTGCTTTGAATCTTGTGTTCTATGAGTAATAGTGGCTAGGATCAATGTAGTTTTTCTTAGAGGAAAAATGATGAGTGGCTAGGTGAGTAAAGAAGAAAAAGTGGAGAGTAGAAGAGGAAGAAACCTATAGCTAATAGGGGGCAAAAATAAGGGTTTTGTTCAATGTGTAACATCCGAAAAATTCTATCGTCAACAACTGAGTTATTCGATTTTTTATCGAATAAGTGGGTTTAATCAGAATTTGATCAAACACTTACTTAAAGCCAATTAAGGGTGATTTGAAAAGATTAGGCTTGATGAAATTAGATTAGGAACGTAGGAAACTTCACAGAAAAATTTCAAACCAAGTTTCTGATTTAAGAGAAATCAAGAAGATTTCTGTTTTAAACTATCTAACCGGACCAATAGAAATTATGCTATGAGTGCCCTAGGATCAATGGCTAAGATTCAGCAAAATAAACCCCCCAAGCGGTGCCTTGAGCAGCCCTTGATGGTGGAAGTCAAACCAAAATTGAGAGCATGATGGAGTCCACTAATCATCATGCACTTTACCTCAAAAATCTTTACTTTTTCTTTCCTTCCCTTATCCAAATTTCGGCCATCCCCTCTAGTTGCTGAAGCTCTTCCCTTTCTTTTCTCTTTACTCTCATTTCCACTCCATTCTCATCCATTTTCAAGTCTCATCACAAGTTGCCCTCATCAAAGACACAAGATCCACCCAAACTCATCTAGACAAGTTAGGAAATCCTATTTCTTTTCTCACTTTCTCTGGTTTGGGGTTGAATGGTGATCATGTATGACTTGAGATATTGATGTTATGTAGAGTGATGATGATGGTTTATGATTAATTTTGTATGATTGTTGTGACAAAAATCGAAATTGAAAGCAAATAGCTTGAAGAAGGGAGACAAACTAAGAAGCTGTTAGGGTTTTCCTCGGCGGTCCGTACGGCGGAGTGTACGGCTCCGTCTACAGCAAATTAAATTTAATGAATCTATTTTTATATGAAACAAGACATCAAGGGATTTCCATACATATAAATTATAAGGCCATTGGATTAGTATAGAATTAGTTATGAATTTTTGAAGTTTAACCTAGAAATATGGATTCTCATCCGGGTAGCATGAGTTGAGAAGGGTGTAACTCACCCGACACAACTCCAAATTGAGTGAAACTAAAGTTGTTTGAAAGCTAACATATAATAGAACATCCCATTAAAATTTCAGAATTTAATTCACTGTCATTTATTCGCAGCACATCAATGAAACAAGCTTAGGTTTAAACTAGCCTAGAACAGAGCAGTCCAGTAGGGTAATGGTTTCGGGACTCATAACTCAAAATATACTTAGGAAAATGACATGAAACTTAATTCATTTGAAAGCTTGTTGTGTTAGCTTTAATTTGATATAAATTTGTATGATTTCACCTTGTTTTCTATTTTTAGTGAATTTCTCTTATAAGAACCTAATTCTGGCTAAGAACAAGGCATGCTGAGGTAAAATATTTATATCTTGAGTTATACAAATCCAAATGAGATGGGACTAAAAGGATTAGAAATTAGACACATAAGGCTACAACATATCCAAAAATTAGGTTTAAATGAGTTAAATTGAAATAAGGGTGGAGTATTCAATACTCGGGTAGGACAAGGAAGAATAAACTGAAAGCCATATTGATGCTTAAGTTGAAACTAAGGAATGAATCTATGAATATATATACATATTTGCTGGTCTATATTGAATTGCAAGTTTGTACAATTGTACTGGTTGTCTGGAACTATTCATGGGGAAGCGGACTCGATCCGTTATTCTGCCGAAATTTCGGTAAGAGATTCATATGTTGTGTAAGTCAAAATAGCATGAATATATGATACTTGAAGAATCAAGTTACATGTGTATTCAATTGATGATATTGTAAAGGATTCCATTTCACTTGGGCCAGCCCCGGAACAAATTAAGGGGAATAGATCAGTGGAAAGGTCGGGGAAAGTAAACCCGGCAATCCTGTATAGGAACGAGCTCGGTCCTAAAAAGCGAACTATTACCCAGGAGGATATGGCCAATGACTCCCAGGGGACCAAGAATAGAAATAAGTTCTAATAGACAAAAGCCTTCAAAAATAAGATATATTTTCTAATTGCACTTTCATATGTACAATGTAATGCTTCTTAAGTGACTGACCTAGATACCCGCTTATTATTCTTAATATGCTATTGCTCCTTTACAATTGCAATTCTAATTGCATTAATGTATTTGTTAATTAAAATTGAGCTTGTTTTGGTGTATGTTTTACAGATAAGTATTTAAGTTAAATATTATCATTGTGTTGTACCATTTGAAACTATTGAAAAACTGAAACAACTGGGAATGACAGCGATGACAGATGTGTAGAAACTAGGAATTCCTACTGAGAAATTTTTATTTCTCGCCCTACTGTGTATTTCCGCGTCATTCTCAGACTATGGAGAATGCAGCAACAGGAGTCCTGTTCATTGAGTTCCCTGAGCTCCACATCCACATCGACCTATTCTTGGATTCTATATATATATTTGGCAGGTGTCAGTTCCGTCTTTATTTCTTTTTCCAAAGAGACTTTGCCGTATCGCTTATGCACCCACTCTTTGACCCCGCTGTCCCGTATATTGCCATTCCCTTTCACATGGCCCATCCATTTCCACCTCCACTAGCACCAACACCAAGATTTCAAAGACTAACAAATGCAGCAGCCTCTCAGCTCCTATGGCCCCTCCTGCTTCACTACCGCAGCAGATGCTTTCTACCTCGATGTCAGAGGAGGATCCGTCTGAGGCGGCGAGTTCCTCCTCCTCGTCCTCTGCTCCTAGCGCGGGCCACCCTTTTGCAGACGCCACCATGGCGAATGGGTTTATTTCTTCGGATTCCATTTAGATCGTAGGCATGCTGTAGCGGTAGTAGATGTATAGAATGACCCTCTTTTGGCAGTTTGGGTCATGGACAGATGGGTAGAAATTAGGAGGAGTACATGAAATGTCCCGTAGGGACCATCTAGGGTACTGTTCTTGGACCTACTGCTTTATTTTGTGTTAGCGGCCTCATTTTTTTTTTTTTTACCCTGTATCATTTTGACAAACTTTGAAAGCAGTCGTCTATGTATATATTTAAGATGTATTTTACAGTAGTTTCGTCTTCATCGCAATTTTATTTATGTCATGTTATTTACAGCATACTAATTAACTAATATTTATTCCGCTGTCAAGCAGAAGATGTTATTACGCTAATAGTCATTTTTTTTGTGGATAATTAATAATGATACAGAAAACAGAATTTTGGATTAGGGTACTACACGTAATCACTTATCAGATAATTTATTATGACTTAAGCATAGTTGTCTGGTAAGGTGTTACATTTTTGGTATCAGAGCAGCTCGTCCTAATATAGGCTTGACGATTGGACTGACTATGCTACGCATATGCTCTGCATTCCTTAGATATTATTATGTTCTGAGTCTCGTCCATATGGATAGGATGTATGTGAGGGAGTTTGCCTAACTGTATGCTATTATTTACTAGCACACCGAACTTAGTATTGAGCCTGATCAACTCAATTACTCTTGTTTTGTGTGTTCAGAACTTAATGGCTTCTGGAAGGCGAGGTAGGCCGCGAACTTCCCCAGCCCAGGAAGAATCTACGGAGTTCCTAGATACAATGCGACAGATGGTGCACGCTATGCACGAAAGCGCAGCGATTCTGCGGCGACTCAAATGATGGGCCAACTAGGAAGGCAGTCAGAGGTAGATCGTGGGGGAAATCATAATGGCCCTGGAATGGATCTGGAATACCTTAAATTTTTTGAGTTTCGAAAGGCCAACCCACCCAACTTCAGGGGAGCCTTTAACCCAGATAAGGCAGACGATTGGGTTAAAGCTATGGAAAAGATTTTCTCCATGTTAGATTGCACAGACCGTTAGAAGGTGACTTTTGCCACTTATATGTTCAAAGCCAATACAAAATTCTGGTGGAATGGTGCACGGCAATTATTAGAAGGATCCCAGACAGATATTACTTGGGACGTATTCAGAGATGCATTCTACCAGAAGTATTTCCCTGCATATGTCCGCAATGCCAAAGAGTTGGAGTTCATGCATCTTCATCAAGGAAATAGTAGCGTGTCGGAGTACATTGCAAAATTTGAGGAGTTGTGCAAATTTTCCACCATTTATCAACGGAGCCCCGACGAATCATGGAAATGCATGAAATTTGAAGGTGGACTAAGAGAAGACATCCTTGCCACCATAGGACCAATGGAGATCAGACACTTCCCTACTTTGGTGACGCCTAGTGGAGGACTGTAACAAGAAGTTAGTTGATGCTAGGTCATCTGGCAATAACTTCAAGAAGGGGTTAGCTCCGCAAGGCCTGAGGTTCAAGCCCAACTTACAATAGCAGAGAAAGTTTCAGTCGGTGAACAACAGAGGCAAGCAACCTCAGAGGCCTTATAGGAACCAAACTTGCAATCAATGCGGCAGAAATCATGGCGACCGCTCCTGCTTGGCAGGTCAAAATGTTTGCTTTGGATGTGGCAGACCAAGCCACAGAATCTATGAATGCCCTGCTAGAAACCCTCAACCGACTCCTAAGCCACAACGCTAGGGGAGAGTTTTCACTATGGATGCACAGGAGGTCAACAAGTTGGAAGAATTGATTCAAGATACGTGTGAAGTGAATGGTAAGACCTTAACCATTTTATATGATTTAGGTGCATCTCATTCCTTTATCTCTCATGATTGCATGATAGCCTTGCAGTTACCTATTTCTGAATTACCCTATGACTTGTTAGTTTCTACTCCTACAAGTGAGCCCGTTAGGACCAATCATATTTGTATGAATGTCCCTTGTCAAATAGGAGGTCAAACTTTTCTGACTAATTTAATTTGCCTTCCCTTGTCTGGACTTGACATCATTTTGGGTATGGACTGGCTCTCTTAAATTGCTCTGATAAATCCATTATACTTCCCCTTGTTTCATCTTCTGAATTAGTAATCTCTGTAAGTCTTTTATTTAAGTTCCTTAATAGTACACCACTGTGAGAATAGAAGTCAAGGGTATATTTTCTTATCAACCATTGTAGCAGAGGTTGATCAGGAGTTAAACAATATTCCAGTTGTTAAGGAATATCCTGATGTGTTCCCCGAATATATTCTTGAGTTTCCCCCCGAGAGAGAGATTGAGTTCACCATTGAATTAGTGCCAGGAGTGGGACTAATATCTTTAGCGCCATACCGCATGTCACCTTTGGAACTAACCGAACTTAAGGGGCAGATTGAAGAACTCTAAAAGAAATTTATTAGACCAAGTGCATCACCATGGGAGCCCAAATCTGTTAGTTAAGAAGAAAGATGGAGGCATGCGACTATGTATAGATTACAGGCAGTTGAATAAGGCGACAATCAAGAACAAGTATCTATTGCCAAGGATTGATGATCTCAAGGACCAACTACAAGGGGCTACTGTATTTTCCAAGATTGATCTACGGTCTGGATATCACCAAATTCAGGTTCGAGAAGAAGATATTCCGAAGACGGTGTTTCGGACTCGTTATGGACATTATGAATATACTGTAATGTCCTTCGGATTGACGAATGCATCGACAATATTCATGGATTACATGAATCGAATATTCAGACCATATCTCGATAAATTTGTGGTGGCGTTCATTGATGACATACTTGTTTACTCGAAGACAGAATAGGAGCACATAGAACATTTGCAATTGGTTCTGCAAATTCTAAGAGAAAAGAAACTTTATGCCAAGCTATCCAAATGTGAATTTGGGATAAAAGAAGTAAAATTTCTTGGCCATGTGGTATCCCATGGGGAATTTTAGTGGATCCCAGTAAGGTAGAAGCAGTATTAAATTGGGAATGACCAACAACAGTTACGAAAGTCAGGAGCTTCTTAGGGTTGGCTGGATATTATAGGAGATTTATTAAGAACTTCTCAGAAATAGCCCTACCCCTAACAAAGTTAACCAAGAAGAACGCCCCATTCGAATGGATACCCGAGTGCGAGCAGAGTTTTCAAGAATTAAAGGAAAGGTTGACAACAGCCCCAATACTTATTTTACCAGATCCTCATGGACCGTTCGAACTGTACTGTGATACTTCTAAGAAAGGATTAGGGTGCGTGTTAATGCAGAATAGGAATGTTGTAGCGTATGCTTCGAGGCAATTGAAAACTCATGAAAGAAATTATCCAACACATGACCTCGAGCTAGCAGCGATAGTATTTGCCTTGAAGATGTGGAGACACTATCTCTACGGAGTGAAGTTTGAAGTATTTTCTGATCACAAAAGCTTGAAATACCTTTTTGATCAGAAGGAATTGAACATGAGGCAGCGAAGGTGGATGGAGTTTCTTAAAGATTACAAGTTCGACCTAAAGTACCATCCAGGCAAGGCAAATGTAGTGGCAGATGCCCTAAGTAGAAAATCCTTGACAGTAGCGTGGATGATGATCAAAGAAGCGGAACTTATAGAAAGTTTCCAAATCCTCAACTTAGGAATCCCTATAACCCCCAGTGCCATTCAATTACCCCAACTTAAGATAACTAGTACTTTCAAAGATTATATCTAGCAAGCACAACAAGGAGATGATGACTTCCAGCATATAGTGCAACTGGTGCAATCTGGCAAGTTAACAGGATTTACTCAGGATGCAGAAGGAATATGGCGATATCAGGGGAGGATATATGTACCTAAGGAGAACGACCTTAGGAAGAAGGTCTTGGAGGAAGCCCATAAGAGTGAGTTTACTATACATCCCAGCATTAACAAAATGTATCAAGATCTCAAGAAGATATTTTGGTGGCTAGGCCTTAAAATAGATGTGGCCAATTTTGTGAATAAATGTCTAACTTGCTAGAAGGTAAAAATAGAGCATCAGAAGCCGGTAGGGACATTACAACCCTTAGACATTCTGGAATGGAAATGGGAGAGCATTTCTATGGATTTCGTGATGGGTTTACCAAGAACCCCCAGGATATGACGCTATATGGGTCATAGTGGATAGACTGACCAAGTCAGCTCACTTTTTGCCCATTCGAGCGAATTCTCCTCTAGAGAAGTTGGCTCAATTGTATATTCAAGAAGTGGTACGGTTACATGGTATTCCTTCAACAATCATTTCAAATCGAGATCCAAGGTTCACCTCACGGTTTTGGGGAGCGCTCTAGAAGGCGTTTGGTACTAGACTATGTCTAAGTACTACATATCATCCGCAATCGGATGGCCAAACGGAACGAACGATTTAGACTTTGGAAGATATGTTATGAGCATACATTCTGGAACAACGGGGGAGTTGGGATCGATGCTTACCATTTGCCGAGTTTGCGTACAACAACAGTTACCATGCTAGCATCGACATGGCTCCATATGAGGCTTTATATGGACGGAAGTGTCAATCTCGCCTATGTTGGTATGAATCAGGAGAACAGAGTCTGCCAGGTCCGGAACTAGTCAGATAGACAATAGAGCAGATCAAAAGAATCCGTAGCAAAATACTTGCAGCTCAAAGCCGTCAAAAGAGCTACGCGGATATTAGGAGAAAACCCTTGGAATTTCAAGAAAGAGACCATGTGTTCCTAAAGATCACACCCACAACCGGAGTAGGTAGAGCCATTAAAGTCAAAAAGCTAAGCCCTCGCTTTATAGGTCCCTTTCAAATTTTAAAGCAAATCGGACCAGTTGCGTATCGAGTTGCCATACCCCCACATTTGTCAAATCTTCATGATGTTTTCCATATCTCTCAACTCAGAAAATACCAACCTGATCCTACTCACTTTTTGGAACCTGAATCAATCCAGTTAAGGGAAGACTTAACTTTTCATGTACCCCCAACACGGATAGTGGACAGGAGCATTAAACACCTTTGAAATAAAGCCGTGCAACTGGTAAAGGTGGCATGGGGATACGAAGACTCGGCGGACTATACGTGGGAGTTAGAATCGGATATGAGGAGGGAGTATCCCGAATTATTTCCAAGTACTAAATTTTGAGGACAAAACTTTTTTTAGGGGTATAGAAATGTAATGTCCGAAAAATTCTATCGCTAACAACTAAGTTATTCGGTTTTTTATCGAATAAGTGGGTTTAATCAGAATTTGATCAAACACTTACTTAAAGCCAATTAAGGGTGATTTGAAAAGATTAGGCTTGATGGAATTAGATTAGGAATGTAGGAAATCTCACAAAAATTTCAAACCGGTTTATCGATTTAAGAGAAATCGGTAAGATTTCGGTGTTTTAAAATGTCGGAACTGGACCAATAGAAATTATGCTATGAGTGCCCTAGGATCAATGGCTAAGATTCAGCCAAATAAACCCCCCAAGTGGCGCCTTGAGCAGCCCTTGATGGTGGAAGCCAAACCAAAATTAAGAGCATGATGGAGTCCACCAATCATCATGCATTTTACCTCAATAATCTTTACTTTTTCTTTCCTTCCCTTATCCAAATTTCGGCCATCCCCTCTAGTTGCTGAAGCTCTTCCCTTTTTCTTCTCTTTACTCTCATTTCCACTCCATTCTCATCCATTTTCAAGTCTCATCACAAGTTGCCCTCATCAAAGACACAAGATCTACCCAAACTCATCTAGACAAGGTAGGAAATCCTATTTCTTTTCTCACTTTCCTATTTCTTTTCTCACTTTCTCTGGTTTGGGGCTGAATGGTGATCATGTATGACTTGATATATTGATGTTATGTAGAGTGATGATGATGGTTTATGATTAATTTTGTATGATTGTTGTGATAAAAATCGAAATTGATAGCAAATAGCTTGAAGAAGGGAGACAAACCAAGAAGATGTTAGGGTTTTCCTCGGTGGTCCATACGGCGGAGGGTACGGCTCCGCCTACAGCAGATTAAATTTGATGAATCTATTTTTAAATGAAACTAGATATCCAGGGCTTTCCATACGTATAAATTATAAGCCATTGGATTAGTATAGAATTAGTTATGAATTTTTGAAGTTTAACCTAGAAATCTAGATTCTCATCTGGGCGGCATGAGTTGAGAAAGGTGTAACTCACCCTACACAACTCTAAATTGAGTGAAACCAACGTTTTTTGAAAGCTAACATATAAGAGAACATCCCATAAAAATTTTAGAATTTGATTTGTTGTCATTTGTTCCCAGCACATCAATGAATTTGGCTTAGGTTTAAATTAGCCTAGAACAGGGCAGTCCAGTAGGGTAATGTTTTTGGGACTCATAACTCAAAATCCTTAGGCAAATGACATGAAACTTAATTCATTTGAAAGCTTGTTGTGTTAGCTTTAATTTGATATGAAATTCATATGATTTCACCTAGTTTTCTTTTAGTGAATTTTCTCTTGTAAGAACCCAATTTTGGCTAAGAACAGGGTATGCTGAGGTAAAATATTTATATCTTGAGTTATACAAATCCAAATGATATGGAACGACAAGAATTAGAAACTAGACACATAAGGCTACAGTATATCCAAAAATTAGGTTTAATAAGGGTGGATTATTCAATACCCGGGTAGAACAAAGAAGAATAAACTGAAAGCCATATTGATGCTTGAGTTGAAACTAAGGGATGAATCTATGAATATATATACATATTTGCTGGTCTATATTGAATTGCAAGTTTATAAAATTGTACTGGTTGTTTGGCACTATTCATAGGGAAGCGGACTCGGTCCGTTATTCTACCAAAATTTCGGTAAGAGATTCATATGTTGTGTAAGTCAAAATAGCATGAATATATGATACTTGAAGAATCAAGTTACATGTGCATTCAATTCATGATATTGTAAATGAGTCCATTTCACTTGGGCCAGCCCCAGAACAAATTAAAGGGAATAGGTCAGTGAGAAGGTCAGGAAAAGTAAACCTAGCAATCCTATATAGGAACGAGCTCGGTCTTGAAAAGTGGGCTATAACCCAGGAGTATATGGCCAATAACTCCCAGGGGACCAAGAATGGAAATAAGTTCTAATAGGCAAAAACCTTCAAAAATAAGATACATTTTCTGATTGTACTTTCATATGTACAGTGTAATGCTTCTTAAGTGACTGTCCTAGATACCCGCTTATTATTCTTAATATGCTATTGCTCCTTTACAATTGCTGTTCTAATTGCATTAATGTATCTGTTAATTAAAATTGAGCTTGTTTCGGTGTATGCTTTACAAATAAGTATTTAAGTTAAATATTATCATTATGTTGTACCATTTGAAACCATTGAAAGACCGAAACAACTGGGAATGACAGCGATGACAGATGTGTAGAAACTAGGAATTCCTACTGAGAAATTTTTATTTCTCACCCTACTGTGTATTTCCACGTCATTCTTAGACTATGGAGAATGTAGCAACAGGAGTCTTGCTCACTAAGTTCCCCGAGCTCCACATCCATATCGACCCATTCCTGGATTCTATATATATATCTGACAGATGTCAGTTTCGTCTTTATTTCTTTTTCTAGAGAAACTTTGCCGTACCGCTTATGCACCCACTTTTTGACCCCGTTGTCCTGTATATTGCCATTCCCCTTCACATGGCCCATCAATTTCCACCTCCACCTCCACCAACACCAGCAGCAGCAGCAGCAACACCAGTAGCGGCAGCAGCCCCAGCTCCTATGGCGCCTCCTACTTCACCACCGCAGCAAATGCTTTCTACCTCGATGTCAAAGGAGGATCCGTCTGAGGCGGCGAGTTCCTCCTCCTCGTCCTCTACTCCTAGCGCGAGTCACCCTTCTGCAGACGCCACCATGGCGAATGGGTTTATTTCTTCGGATTCCATTTAGATAGTAGGCATGCTGTAGCGGTAGTAGATGTACAGAATGGCCCTCTTTTGGCAGTCTGGGTCATGGACCGATGGGTAGAAATTAAGAGGAGTACATGAAATATCCCATGGGGACCATCTAGGGTATCGCTTTAGGGATCAAGTTTTATTTTTGTGTTAGCGGCCTCATTTTTTTTTACCTTGTATCGTTTTGACAAACTTTGAAAGTAGGCATCTATGTATATATTTAAGATGTATTTTACAGTAGTTCTGTCTTTATCGCAATTTTATTTATGTCATGTTATTTACAGCATACTAATTAACTAGTATTTATTCCCCCGTCAAGCAGAAGATGTTATTACACGAATAGTCTTTTTTTTTTTTTTTGTGGATAATTAATAATGATACAGAAAGCAGAATTTTGGATTAGCTTACTACACGTAATCACTTATCAGATAATTTATTATGACTTAAGCGTAGTACTTGTCTGGTAAGGTGTTACACAATGTCTAGTGAAAATTTATAATGAAGTAATGGTAAAAGTGGTTGGCTTATTATGTGGTTAATATTTAACCTTTCTTACCTATATATGTGGTTAAATATTTGGCCACTAATTCTACCAATTAACTAGGTGGCCAATTTTGCAACCACATAATATATTATATCACGTGAATATAAAGTTTGTAGTGTAGTTATTTTAGCTCCTTACCCTTTTAAATTCTTGTCCCCAAGCTTACCAATTCCAAGCTCAACAAGTAACTTGGCCGAGTTCTAAGTTCCAAGTTCAAAGTGTCACTTAACATGGGAGAGTTCACTTCCCTCTTCTCTCCAAATACCGAGTTCCAAATTTAATATTTTACACTTTCCTCCCAAGTCTCCAAGTTTCGAGTTTAATATTTCACTATTTCCCAAATTTTCAGGTTTCGAGCTTCGAGTTACCTTTTCTCCTAAGTTTCCAGTTTCTTTGAAGGCTATCTTCTACTTATCCAACCTTGCAGCAAAGGTGTTGGTTTCTGTTAACATCAAACATGAAAAGAAAAACCCTTGGTTATGGTCTTACAATGCCTTGAAGTTCGACTTTCACATCTGATTTCCAAGTTTACCCTGCTATCTGATTTCCGAGTTGACTTAAAAGGCCTTGTGAAATATAGTGCATAGGACTCGTTTCCACATCTAATAGTATTATTTATAATTACGGTCAAATTAGGACATTACATTACTACCCACCTTTCGAAAACAATTTTGTCCTCAAAATTTACTCGTAAAATTTACTATTTATAAGCAAAAGAGTTTATATACAGGCACACAAAATTTCAATATGTAGAGTCAAAGAAAACATAATAGACATATTTGGGTAACTTAATATAAAATGGTTGGCTGAAACCCAATCCATGCCCTAGATTATATCTAAACCCATATCTATTCCTTGGAATAAATGGGACCTTGAAGCAAGTCCTAAAACCACCTAGCTATGAGGAGCTCAGGAGTTCTAGAGTTTGAAAAATACATGAAAAGAGAAGATTAGAGTCACTACCAAAGAGAGCTTTCTTGAAGGATTTTGAAGGTGGAGAAGGTTGGAGAGAGCCTTCCTACTTGAGAGCTTGAAAATGGGGCTTGGGTATGAGTGATCTTGTTTCTCCAAAGACCAAGAATGGTGGTCCTTGAAGGGATGGTGAAGGTGGTGATGGAAATGAGATGAGAAGTAGTAGGGAGATTGGAAGAAGAACAAGGCAGATTGGAAGAACAAGAGAGTGGAAATGGGTCTTGGAGAGAGGAGAGAGCTTTGTGTCTTAGTGAGAGGAATGAAAAATGAAGTGAGGGGGAGAGAAGAGAGGCTGAATGGCGCAAATGAGGGGGAGAAAGTGATGTGATTTTGCCTCTTACAACAAGCAAGAGAGTGGGAAAAACCTTGGGGCAAAAGAGGAAGTTGTGTTTCCTTTGAGTCTTGGCACTTGGGTAAAGACCTTGTAGTGTTTTTCAAGTGGTTAAAAGCATGACCTATCTTAGGATTGGCATTGGATGAATATGATTACTCCAAGTGTAACAATCTTGATGGAGGAGAGTAGATCTTTTGTCTTGACTCAAGGAATCTACTAACATGGACTCTTGATCTAGTGGTGTATGATGAGAAGGTAAATGCATGGTTAGATATGGCTCTTGCTTTGACCAAACTTTCAAATAATAATTAAAGGGAAGTTTCTAAATTTTTACCATTGTTACAATTATCTAAATGCTAATTAATTCAATTGGTTTAATTACACAATAGCACATTTTCAATGAGAAGGATTTTCCTCGTTAATTATGTAAAGAAGATGTGAGGGTTAATTTTCATGTGATTAAGATGTGATGCTTGTCATGCTCTTAGTTAATAAGGTTAGGTCACCTTGATTTTATGTTCTAAATCATGAATTAATAAGGATTGGGCAATTAGGCTTTTAATTGTAACTTTTAATGCATTATGTTTCAATTGTTGACTTACCTTTAATTTACTAAGCCCTTGCTCTCAAGATTAGCTGATTAGTTCTCAATTAATCGCTAACTGCTCTAATTAGCCAGAGACACCGAGCTAATTAGCTTAGATGAAAATGGCGATGTTACACTTTTCTACAAGTCTACACCTGCTCACAAGGATGGCATAATCTCTAATTTCCTGAGGTCTGATTACTGCTAGGATGTCCTCCCTTAAGCTGCCCTTGAACTTAACACATTTCCAAGCTTCGTTCGGGTTACACTGATAAATTGTGGAGAACTTGTAGACCTTTTCAAATTTAGCCACATATTCGGCCATACTCATGCTTCCTTGTTGAAGTCTCATAAACTCTAATTCCTTGGCATTCCTTATAGACATAGGAAAGTACTGCTCGTAAAACATATTCTTGAATACCTCCTAAGTAATTGAAGCTTGGGCATGCTCAAGTAACCTCCTCATATGAACCCACCAGAACTCTACATCAACCTCTAATATATAAGTAACAAAGGCGACCTTTTGTTGCTCAGTACATGGTAACTTGGACAAAATTTTCTCCATAGCTTTAATACATTCTTCAGTTTTATCTTGAATGAAGGTCCCTCGAAAATTTGGTGGAGTTGCTTTGCGAAATTTAGCAAATTTTTGGTATTCTCGATCCCTTCTTTCTCCTCCGGGGTTTTTGCTAGGATTCTCTCTAGCTCGTCGATTGACTCTCTCCATTAAATGATTAGTAGCAGTAGCTTAATCTCTCATCGTATGATCCATCATACAAAAAGTATCCATGATGTTCTCCATGTCTTCAGAAGTAGATCCATGGGCTAGCCTACCACGCCCATGGGAAGTCATTAGTTCCTAGTCACACAAACAAAGATTTTGGGTTGATCAGGCTCAATATTGAGTAAGTGTGATAGCAACTGATTACTATCATAATTAGACAACCATGCATATTTAACTCTATTCAAAATCTAATGCATGGTATTAACTAAGAAGCTTAGAGTATGTTAGAAGCATAGCTAGTCCAATCCACAGGCCCTATTAGGATGAACTACTCTAACACCAAAATGTAACATCCTCCTAAGTACAATATTATGCTTAAGTTATCACATTCTACTTAGGGTCACTACTAATAAATTAACGGGCCTTATTTGATTATTCACTCTATCTCTAAGGAAATAATGTAACATTTATTGTAGTAATATGAAGAAAACATTTAAATAAGTGAATAAAGATAACAGGATTTTCTCTTATGGCATAATAGCAATAGTTGGGTTACATAGTCAAGCCATTAGAATTACATAATGTTCTTTCAAGTACATAAACAGCTCTACTAAAAACTCTGACTAGCAAAGTAGCCATCTAGTGCTAATCATAAAAATATTTGATAGCAACCCTTTGCAGTCAACTCGATCTCGATTCGATCCTTCAAGGATGGTCATCATCAATATCTCTTGAGCTATCTAGAGATGACACGAGAACACATATAGAGGGTGAGAATTTTACATTGTTGCTAAGCATCCTATGCTATCAGACATTCTATGTCATCATCATCATCCCAACTACTCCGATTTATTAACAAAATGTAGTTTCCCGCATAGGGATAAGATAAGGGTTCGTTTATTATGCTTAAGAAATGTTCCCTTTCGGCGCAGTTTAAATTTTAGTTCGTACACTTGGTCCAAGCCTAGCAATAACCATACAACTAATATAGTTGCTATGTTCAGACATATTAAGGTACTAAATAAAAGCAAATAAGTTGCATGCTCATAAGTGCACAATTTAATACACCTCCTCACTTACTTTCTTATTTTGCTTGTGCCCTTGATCTTTATTGCCCTTGAATAGACTGATCTGGGAAATGAGCTCATGTTGTGACTGAGGTCACACAATACCAACTGACAAGGGAACCCACGTGCCTCTCAATTGGAGGAATCTCATTTGGCCACATGCTTCCGAAGTAGATAGATCTCATTGTTTTTTCATATGTGCCTTCAAGTGGATCTTATAACTGCCTCTAAATGAAGGGATCTCATCTTATCTATTTACATAATTTCTTAATTCATATGCTTATATGCATTCCTTGGTCATAATGATTTATGGAGATATTTGAATGCATATATGCTCATGCCAAAAACTTACTCCTTAAACATTTTAACTGAAAATTTGACAGTATGCCAGCTATAGTATGAGAGTTTCCAAGGTTTACAATAGTAAAGTATATAGCCAATCACATAAAAAGACATTTCCAGCATATATATGTTCATATGAAACAAGAAATGCCTCTGCTATCAAATCTCAAGGAAAAGTGGCACTATGACATAGTTATTAACATAGTAATGAACTCGACTTATAATATCCATCCTTCCAATTAGTTTTGGTCCCATATGGTTTGTAGACCTTTAGGTGAGGTTGTAGGTATTTTAACAACATCTGGCTTAAGTTTTCCCAAGTTCTACCCAGACTTCTAATTCATACCTAAATTTCAAATTAAATCATTTTGCTCTCAAATTCTACATAAAATGTTGTTTTATTAGTCTATTTTTAAACCCCCTTGTACCTACTAAGTTTTGATAAGCATAACTTAAGATATTTACTTTTGATTTAGTTCTACCTAGTTTTGGGGTAGATTTGGACATCAGAAGTAGAAAAATCACTAAAAATTCATTTCCTATCATATTGATTTAAAATTTTATAGGATTTTACTCACTTGAACCCTCTTTCAAATAACCTAGCCTCACTTAATTTGGTTAAATAGAGCTTAAATCATAAACTCTACATTATGGCTATCCTGTTTTAGCACTTTTAGAATGTGGGGTAACTTTGTAGAATTACTGAGAGCAATCAACTAGGAGTTTAATTCTAAAAACTTATAGACTTATTCTCCTATGTCTTATCTTTCTAATAAAATTAATTTCACTTAGAAATGATATATATAGCTTAAGATATTGAGTCTTAACCATAAGCTGTTTGATGGTGTTTGCTATAAAATAGGGTCTATTTGTAAAGATCATAACTTCCTTTACACAGCTCATATGGACTTATGTTTTATATGGATAAACTTCTACCTAAGTTAAATTTCATTTAAAATTAGTTTAGTTCAATTGAGTTTTCTAGCTTCAAATATGAGGATCGAATTATTGATTGATCATATTGCATATATACACAAATTTATGTTTTTTGGCTTTTCTTTAGCCATAACAACAACCACCTATTAATATCCAACTCCAACCACTTTATAATATGAGAATACAAGAATAAACATCACTAATTCCTACTCCAATATCTAGAAAACTATAAAACTCTAGCTAACCAAACACAAGGCAATTCAAGTCTTTAAGATTTCCTACCTTATTTACAATGTTTGTAACCCTTAGCTTGGTTTCCTTGAAACTTTAGCCACCTTCAATCTACCCAAAATATAATCACTCCTCCTAGCCCCTACTTTAGTCGAAACTGCATTTGGCTAAAAGGTAGAGATTTTGGTTTGAATCTTGTGTTCTATGAGAGTAATAATGGCTAGGATGGATGTAATTTTTCTTAGAGGAAAAAGGATGAGAGGTTGGGTGAGTAACAAAGAAAAATGGAAAGTGGAAGAGGAAGTATAACACCCTCCTAGTTATAATATTATGCTTAAGTCATAACATTGTATTAAGAGTTGTTACCATCAATTAAATGGACCACGATTTAATTTCCACCTCAAGTTATGAGAAAATACAATCCTTTCTTACATTTTACAAATAGGTATATTACAGTACGATCCTTCTCAGGTACATAAGCAAGACTACTAGAAGTCTCAACTAATAGGCCAATTTGCTAGTACTAGTATATGAGGATGTGTTTGTTAATGTGTCTTCGACAAATACTTCCAATATAGTTGAATTTTGTTGAATTGGATCCTCACTGAGCTCCTCTAAATTCTCTGGAGATAACACAGGAAACACCTTGGCGTGAGAATATTCATTCTCAATTTGATTCCTAAGTTACATGATAATTCAAGTCATCGTTGCTGTCCCAACTGCTTCAGTTTATTTAGAAAGAGTGATCTCATGCATAGATATATATACATTGATTTGTTAAGTTTGGAAAACATATTCTTCCGAAATTGATTACTTTTATCACTCCCTTAGTAGTTTCTAGAGTAGATATTAAAATAGTGACAAATAAACTAGAGCGGATATAAGAATAGAATCAGATAAACTACAACCACAATAATAAGAGTAATAGCCGTACAACATGCATATGTAGATGCATATGCTGAACCATGTAATTGTGCTCAATTTTCTCATTTAACACACCTAGGCATTACAAATTGCCATCCCTGGGGTGTCTCAAGCCTTATCTTTTATCCATACTTGGTCCCCTAGGAGCTGCTTTGGCTATATAGCTCCTA